>OV702288.1:459959050-464959050 GCA_916181665.1 Avena sativa
TCGGGAACATGCTGTAAGTGACAACTGTATATGACCAGGGTAGAGAGAGACTCACATTTCATCACGAACATGCGTTTTTGAACCATCACTTGCTACCATGCTATTAATTGAAATATCCCAATTTTCTCAATTTTGAACATTGAAATTTCTAGGATGGTTTAAACTGTGGTTTTGTGAGTTGGGTAAATCCTGAGTGGCCTTTGACACTATAACATGCATTATCTACTTTGTAGGATATCTATGAGAAGAGCAACAATTCAAGAATTGAGAAGAAGATTCAAAATGTTGAGTTAGTTAAGAACTTGTTTGAATATAAAAACAAGTTGGATGCCAAATACACTAGTTTGATGGCAGATGTGCACAAGTTTCTTGATACCACTGAGAGACAGGTGTTGTGGGAAAACATGGAAAATTTCAGACAGGACAAGGACACCGTGTTAGATAATATGAATAGAGAGATGAGCTGCTAGAGGAGAAGAAGAAGAAGTGGGATAAGAAAAAGAAAGCATTGAAAGAGGAGAAGAAGAAGTTGGAGTACATGTTGTTTGATCTTGTGAAAGAACGTGATGCAAATAAAGAGAATATGAAGAAGATCAAGCAAATCTATGATGAATTAAAATTTATGTAATAATTAGTTTAAATTGTTGTATGGATTGTTCCGTGAGACCACCTGCATGTACTATATGAAGATGATCTAGCTAAATGTGTAGTTTGAATATGTAATTTTCATTAAGTTTGATCTAGCTAAATTGTAGTGTGGTTTGAATCCACCATCCGCGACGCTTGGCCGTCTGCACAAACATTGATGATGAGGCCTTATTAATGGCCATGTACACCCATCTCCCTACTACTTGCACCCCTCCCTTAGAGTTATAGTATCCCCGCCGCTCGACATGGACGGGGTCTCTCTGAACTGGTATGAGGCCAGCGATTTCGCCTTCCACGACATCCTCGCGCCGCCGCATACTGGGCTTTGATGTCAGCTTCAGTGGGGTGCCCGTAGCGCCGGTACCATGTGGAAACGAGATGGCCATCAAGATCGCGGAGCAGTGCCACCAAATGCCAGATTAGAAGAGGGCAATGCCCCGGTACGAGACTGACAGTGACTGTTGGCCAAGGCGTTTCGCCAAGGAGCGGAGGATGACCCTAGCCATGTGCCGCTTGCATTGGCGAGAAATTCCTGCCACATCTGCATAACGCCAAGGAGCAACGACAGTGTTGGTCGCCCAGCCGTGGAATCTACGATTCCATCGCCATGACATGTCGTGACACATTCATGAGGGAGGCAAACAATGCGGGGATCGTGGACATCGCCTCCGATGAGGACACGGAGGAGGCCAACAAGGACTAGGCCAACGGCTCCAACGATGATGGCACCAACATCATTGAATACATTTAGGGTTCACTTCTATTTATATGTAATTTCTATTTATTTTCTTTAGACAAAATTTGTATTGGGGTAAGACGTATAGGCCTTGCCGGTGTGGGCTATCTCATCCCTATTCTTGGGTACCCACGGCTGACACTGCCATAGCGCTGTGATGACTGTGCTGCTGGCTATGATTTAGAGAGCATCTCGGTGGAGATGCTCTCACACCAAACATTGGCACATGCAACTTGGCCTAGCTTTGGAGCTTGGAAAAGGACACATCTATCAATCACACGCATGCATCAGCTGAGCTAACCAGCTAAACTCGAAAGAAGAGACACAACAAATTGCATTTTCACTGGAACTAGATCAATCTGAAGACACTGGCTTGCAGACATGGCCAGATTAAACATGACCTCCCATCAAACTGAGTCCTAGTGGCACTGTCCCAATTACAGCGTGAACTAAGGATATAGTCCTATAAAACTCCATTTTTCTTTTGTCTTGTGTTGTCTGCAAAATTGTCTAGCAGTTCAGCATGGTACAAAACCTATAGAAAAGGCTAGAAGGGTCATCAGGAAATCTTTGTTGGAAACAAGCATCATTTCTTGTCTTCTGGATCGCTCACCACTTGGCAAACAAATCTATCCACCTTGTACTTGAAGAGGATATGATCTACATTTTCCCAGCAACCATATAAGTGGCATTGATCATTGCCATTTCACCCTCTTTTCAGGAGGTTATCCTTGGCTATTCACATAAATTATAAAGCACGATGTTCACTACAAATGCATTAGCCACACATACTACAAATTCATTAGCCACACATACTATAAATTCATTAGCCACACATACTACAGTAATTCAAACTATTACATATGTTTAATCCAGGCCGTCAACCCGGATTTTTAATCCCAGATGCCTGTTATGCCATACATCGCAATCCCAGGATTACCATTTTTGCGAGACATAACAGATTGGATATCACAGTACATCATACATTACAAACCATAATAAGGTCTTACACAAATAAAGGATCTCATGATCCAGTCTTACTACAAATAAGTAGCGGAATAAATAGCGTAGCGGTGGGGTCCATCTTCAGTGTCACAGGCAATGCTGATGATGGGAGATGATCCTAGTTGTCGTAGCCATCCTCCTGTCCTCCTTCAGGGTAGTCCTCCTCATAGTCTGGCCACGGGAATAACCAGGGACAAAGCCATGAGTACTCTTTAAGTACTCGCAAACTATCACTAACAAGTAAGGTAGTTCTAGTAGGAATGCTAAGTTCTAAGTTTATTTGTAAAGTTAAGTTTGAAACCTAAGTTGAGTTCTGAAACAAAGAAAGATAAAATAAAGTTTGAAATCACCTAAGCGGGTACTTAATTGTCATAGTCACAACTCTGTTGTGGTCAAGTCATGTCACAATTCATAAGTCAGTTTGAAAACATCTGACAACAGAACAGTATGGCCACTCCAACTGTCCATAACTGCGGACATGGCTATTTGAATAGTTTGACGCTCTGCAGAGGTGGTACACTTTCACCACAAAATTCGATGCATCTGTCAGGGATAACCCTGAATCATCATACTTAGTATGCAGATAATCAAACATAACCTTTCCTTTACACACCCTAGTATAAGCACCTCTCCTATGAGTATGGCCTCCCAGCCATGACCACCTGTCATCCAGGGCACTGCATAGGTGGACAACATTGAGAGGTAGCCTCAGCTCAAACCTCTCCCGCGAGGGAACTAATACTAATGCATATAAACTTTCGGCTAAGCCTTACCTAATTCAGGTATTGTGGTTGTATGGTAAAATTGGAATGGTATCGCATCCGAACCCAACCATCAGTTTTTATAAAAGGGCTAAGGCTCATGCCTCAACATTTTCATCATCATCATAAACCATTGGTGTTTATCAACACATGTCAAAACATCTCAATAGAATGACTCATCATTCCAAGGTTTTCACAAGTCATTTTCACCAAGTATTCCCATCTAAAGTGATCAAGTTTTTGGTTTAGCTCTAAGCTGCTAAGTTAAGAGTGTTCACTAAGGTGGGATGCTAATATCAATCTCATGCCATAGAATGACATCTAAGTCTAACTAGATAGGTCAAGTTTTATACTCTTTATGCTATCTATAAACAAGTAAGAAACTTTGGTAAAGTAAAAGAAGGTAAAGCTTGTAAATAAAACTTGGAGTAGGTATAAGTCAAAATGGTATAACCAAAGCATGCCTAATGCATTTGCTCAAGTTAAGTGGGCAAGTGTTAACTTGCTTAGTTCTAGCTTTCAAGGGTTATCTTGCCAAGTTAAGACACTTGCAAGTGTTAGCTTGCATTGTTAATGATGGCTTGCCTTAGTGGGTGCAGTGGTTGAAATTCTCTTCCTCCTCCTCTTGGTAGAACTCCTCCTCCTCGTAGACTTGGTCGGTACTATCGTCTATAAATGCATACGGAATACACAATCACCAAACAATACTTAACTAGTCTACTTAGTACACTAAGCACACATTTGATGATCTATTATCATCACAAACATCACAAGTTTTTTTTTATAAAATAGTTTCATTTATTTTATTTGAGAAAAGTAATTTCTACTCATTGAAATTAACTAAGATTTAATATTCTCCAATTAAAATATGGGATCATATGGACACATGTCATCACCACATATTCTAATATATGGGAATGTGATTTAAAGGTGAGATCACATTTTAATAAGTTTAAGTTTAATAATTAATGATTTAAAGTGACTAGAAATGCCTATATAGCATTATTTTGGTACTAGTCCAAAGTCACTGCATGCAACCTTAATATTATTACATATTCAGATAGGTAAGGTTAAATGTGATTTTTGAGAGTTGGAATCAACTCAAAAGCTATTATGGTTGATTTTAGAAAAAAAATTGAATGTGCAAAAGCTTCTGTCTTGTTATTTTATCTAGGAGAGATATCTAACTCTAAATGATTTAAATCCAACGGGCTTGGATACAGATTTTAATTAGCTTTCCAACAAAATTGGAATCATTCAATTTGGATTTGCAAAAATTTCTGAATTGATTTTTAAACTAAGGGACAGAACTAAGTCTAAGTCTAAAAAGAAAATCCTAATTTGAATCACAGGGCCAGCGCGGGAAACTAATTGGGCCGGCCCAGATTCACTCCACGGCACAGAGGACAGCTGACAGGAGGGGTCCACACGTCAGTGGTACATCTCAGGCGAAGCGGTACGGGGTGATAAGGACCGTAGGATTAGAACTAGATCAACGGCTCACGGTCGTCGTCGACGACGAACACGTCGCCGGCGAGACTGAACCCTAGCGGCTCGGTGGGGGTGTGGTGAGGGCGTACCGGGGATCCAGAGAGTGCGGTGAGGCGGTCAAATGAACGAGTCGACAACGGCAAGCTCAGGCGAAGTTGCGACAGAGGCTGAGGTGGACAAAATCAACGGCAGCATCTCCTCCTCTGCTGCGGCTGTCTCCGGCTCAATTCCGGCGACTTGCTGCTTGAGCTGCTTCTTATATAGGATCGAGGAGGGGACCGAGGGGGCGACGGCGAGCTCGTCGGTGATGACGATACAGGGTGCTATCGGCATGGGCGGCATAGGCGGACGGTGGCTTGCCTCCTGGCGGTCCTCTACGGCTTTATGGCGATGCTAGGGGTGGTGGCTAATGATCAGAAGCGTTGCACGCTCTGGGGGACAGAGGCGGTGCTCGACGCGGTTCCCGACGAGTGTGGGTCGCGTGGCAGGGTACGGCCGTGTCTGGCGAGGTGAGGTGGTCAAGGCGGAGCGGCGCGCACGGTCTGGTGTCGAGGCGCGGTGTGTGGTGTGCTGGCGGTGATGGCGCTCTGGCGTGCTCTGGCGTGGCGTAGAGAGGATAGTGCGGGGCTTGTCCTCGGTGGTCCAGGGCATGGTAGTGGTCGTGGGGTGGACCGTGGACGGCAGTGAGGTGGCGCCTTGCTTCCTGGAGCGGCGGAGAGGGGCTGGTGGTCTCCTGCGGCGTTGGCAAGGTTGGCCGGCGAGCATGGTCTCGGGGTGGCGGTGCTGCTGCTAGGGACTAGGGGATGGGCTGGTTTCGGCTTGGTTAGATCAAAGAGGGACAAAGGGATTAATTGGGGTGCAAATGGGTGGCAAAACCCTGTAGAAACAGTGAACCTAAACTAGAGTGTGATCAGTGCATGCCAAGTGTTTGATTAAATGGCCGCATGAAGAAAACTTTTGAATTTTTTAGAGATTTTTGGTGGAGTGGTTTGTCACATGCTTAAGCCTCTGTGGTTGCTTGGGATTTTTAAATGGAGTTAATTTGAGAGGTTTTTGAAAACGTGTGATCTAGACATATGAACTAGGTTCTATTTTCAATTGTCATTTAAAATTAGAGTTTGAATGTTTTTGGCAGATCACAAAGTGGACCTTGGTACATCACTACTTGTACTAGCAAGGGGTGCAAAGATGCACAATTGTTTCTGTTGGGAAATGAGTGCTAGGAATACCCAAAGTGGGCTAGCTGATTAAAATGGCAAAAGTGACCATTTCCTTTATTTAATTCTTTTTTATTTCTTTTTCTTTGGTTTTTGCTTGGGAATGATCTAGATGATGTGACATTCATCATAGAACCATTTTACAACCATTAGAACACACAATCATGGCATTTCAAACAACTCCTATTTAAATGCAACACTCATATGCATGCTTAGATATTTTAAATGGAAAAAGTTTTTGTTAACCCTAAATTGGGTGCTTTGGATCTTAATATATTGGATTAAAGTTTTGGGATGTTACAAACCTTCCCCCCTTAAACAAAATCTCGTCCCGAGAATTAAGAAAGAAAACTAGGAACTAAAGAGATTTGGGAACTCTGTCCTAATGTAATCTTCTCGCTCCCAAGTGGCTTCTTCTTCGGTATGGTTGCTCCATTGAATCTTGAGAAACTTGATACTCCGGGTCCTGGTGGTTCTGTAAGATTCTTCCAAAATACGGATGGGTACTTCACGATACGTCAGATCCTTGTTGATATCAACAACTCGGTGATCAATGTTCTTGAAAACTTCAGTCTTCTCTGGCACTTCTAGGCATTTGCGAAGTAACGAGATATGGAACACATTATGGATGGCTCACATCTCTTCAGGCAGTTCCAGTTGATATGATACTTCTCCTCGACGGTTCAGAATCTTGAAGGGTCCAATATATCTGGGGTCTAACTTTCCTTTCAGACTAAAACGTTGGGTTTCCTTCAATGGCGAAACCTTGAGATACACAAAATCTCCGACATTGAAAGTCAGGTCTCTCCTTCTCTTATCATCATAACTCTTTTGTCTGGATTGGGCAGTCTTGAGGTGCTCACGGACTTTGTGAACCTTCTCTTCGGCTTCTCGTAGGATGTCGGGTCCAAAAATCTGACTCTCTCCTACTTGCGACCAATTCAAAGGGGTACGACACTTTCATCTGTATAGGAACTCAAATGGGGCCATTTGCAAACTGGCTTGATAACTGTTGTTATATGAGAATTCTGCGAAAGACAGACAATCTTCCCATTTGATCCATACTCTAACACACAAGCTCTTAACATATCCTCTAAGATTTGGTTGACTCTTTCAGTCTGTCCATCGGTTTGCGGGTGATAAGCGGTGCTGAAATTCAACTTGGTTCCTAATCCTTCTTGGACTTTCTGCCAAAATCTCGAGGTAAATTGAGTTCCTCGATCTGACACTATGGTCTTGGGGGTTCCATGCAAACTAACAATTCTGGTAATGTACAACTCTGCTAGCTTCGAACTCATGTAGGTTGTCTTGACATGTATAAAATGAGCTACCTTGGACAGTCTATCAACAATGACCCAGATCGAGTCATTACCCCTACTAGAAGTAGGCAAACCGGTGATAAAGTCCATTCCGACGGAATCCCATTTCCATTCCGGAATCTGCAACGGTTGCAACAGTCATGCGGGCCTCTGATGTTCCGCTTTGACTCTTTGACAGATATCACACTTGGCGATGTAGCTTCCGATTTCTCTCTTCATCTTGTGCCACCAAAATTGCTCCTTCAAATCCTGATACATCTTCGTTCCTCCGGGTGGATAGAATAAAGAGTATCATGAGCTTCTTGCATGATAACTTGCTTCAGCTCCGAATCTGCTGGCACACAGATACATCATGTGTACCACAGAACTCCTTCTTCGTCTTCGGTGAATCCATGTACCTTTCCTGTACTAATATGACGCTTGATTCCATCGATGCTTTCATTTCCCTTCTGGGCTTCCTTGATTTGGCTAATCAAAGTGGGTTGAAGTTCGATGCTAGCTAAAAATCCTTTGCTAACTAGCTCAGTTCTAAACTGCTCCAACTCTTCATACAAACTTGGTTGCTTCTCCTTGATCATAGTGTTTAGCCTACATGGCAATCTGCTAAGAGCATCCACTACCACATTGGCTTTGTCGGGGTGATAGTGAATGTCAAGGTCATAATCCTTGATTAGCTCTATCCATCTCCGTTGCCTCATATTCAGCTCCTTTTGAGTGAAAATATACTTCAAGCTTTTGTGATCTGAGTAAATCTCACAGTGATTACCCATAAGATAATGACGCCATGTCTTCAATGCCAAAACTACGGCTGCTAACTCAAGATCATGGGTAGGATAGTTCTGCTCATGCTGCTTCAGTTGTCGAGACATATACGCGATGACTTTGCCTTCTTGCATTAATACACATCCGAGACCAATCTTGGATGCATCACAATACACATCAAACAGCTTCTTGATATCTGGCATGATCAATATTGGGGCTGAAATCAATCTCTTCTTCAGCTCTTGGAAACTGGCTTCACATTTTTCGGTCCATTCAAACTTCTTTTCCTTCTTCAAAAATTGAGTCATGGGTCTTGCGATGCTCGAAAATCCTTCTACGAACTTGCGGTAATATCCCGCTAATCCGAGAAATGCATGGACTTGGGTTTGAGTGGTTGGGGCTTCCCATTCTTCTACATCTTTGATCTTGGCAGGATCAACAGCGACTCCTCCGACAGACACAATATGTCCTAGGAATCCTACTTCTTTCAGCCAAAACTCACATTTGCTGAACTTGGCATACAACTGATGCTCTCTAAGGGTTTCAAGAATGATTCTCAGATGTTTCTCATGGTCTTCTTCTGACTTGGAGTAGATAAGGATATCGTTGATAAACACAACAACAAACTTATCTAGAAAATTCATAAAGATCTTATTCATGAGATTCATGAAATAAGCGGGAGCATTGGTTAACCAAAAGGCATGACCGTATACTCGTATAATCCATAACGGGTAGTAAAGGCGGTCTTTGGAATATCCGTTGCACGAATCTTAAGTTGGTGATAACCAGTCCTAAGATCAATCTTAGAGAACACTCTGGCACCAGTCAACTGATCAAATAGATCCTCTATCTTTGGCAAAGGGTACTTGTTTTTGATTGTGACGTCATTCCGCTTCCTGTAATCTGTGCACAAACGGTTGCCTCCATCCTTCTTGTCGACGAACAAAACGGGCGATCTCCATGGCGATGCGCTTGGTTGAATCAAGCCTTTCTCCAGCATAGCATCCAACTGCTTCTTCAGTTCCACTAACTCTGAGGGGTTCATGCTATAGGGTCTCTGAGCTTTGGGACCGGTTCCGGGGATTAGTTCAATAATGAACTCAATATCCCTATCTAGGGGCATACTAGGCAATTCATCTGGGAATACATCAGGGTATTCACAGACTACTCTGACTTGGTCTAGGGTCGGTAGGGCTAGACTCTTATTCCACTTGAATTGACGGGGCAAGGTTTCAGATATATGCTCTACCGATACTCCAGAGCTACTGGTCATGGTGATGGCTTTCTTGGCACAGTCAATCAATCATTTATGCTTTGAAATCCCATCCATTCCTAGTACTACTTCCAGAACTTTGGCTCCAAGTACTATTAGGTTGGCATAAAAATCTATTCAATGTATTCTGATAGGCACAGCTTTGCAATTTTTTCTAGCTTTTGTAGTTGAACTGGGGATTTGAACTATCATGACATGCTTCAAGTTGGTTGGATGAATCTTACTACTGCATGCAAATTCTTCGGTGACAAATGAGTGCGATGCTCCAGAATCAAACAACACTCTTGCTAAAACTGACAGAAAACATACCCAGCACTACATCTGGCGCTTCTTGGGCTTCTTCGGCGTTCATGTGGAAGAGACGGCCGTTGCGGTTGTGAGGGTTCCCTGGGGTGAATCTTCTTCCTGGTTGAACACAGCGCTGCTGTTGAGCTGGGGCGTTCACATTGGCAGTGGCGGCAATCTTCTTGGGACACTCATTTGAGTAGTGACCCTTCACTCCACACTCGAAACAACTAATCTGAGACTTGTATTTTGCTGCCACGGGCACAACATTGCTTCCAGTTCTAGGTGCAGTGTTGTTGTTGTTGTTGTTCTTGGGGGTGCACGGTTGAAATTGCTTGAGTTACCGGGATGGTTGTTGTTTCCTCCAGACTTCACATTTCCTCCGCTACGGTTGGGGTAGCTTGGGCGAGACATGGGGGGTCGATTGTTCCGCGGGGCATATCCCGCAGAAGGGTTGGGACGGTACTTTAGGTGACTATTGGATCCAGCTTGGTGCATCATCTGACGTTTCCGGTTGTCGTTCGCTTGATTAATCTTCCCTTCCATCTGAATGGCAGAGTCGACTAGCTCTTCTAGATCCTCGAAACGGATGTTGACGAGGACAATCTACATCTCATCATGCAGTCCGTTCAGGAATCTCTCCTTCTTCTTGGCCTCTGTGTTGATCTCATCAGGGGCATACCTGGCGAGGGACAAGAATCTATCACGGTACTCCACTACAGTCATTCTGCCTTGCTTCAACTCTCTGAATTCATCCCTCATTCTTTTGACTAGACCCTGCGGCATGTGGGTGCGGCTGAACTTGACTTTGAAGGCTTCCCATGTCATCACTTGACCATGGTTCATTGTGCTGGTGCTGTTCCACCATGCTCTTGCATCTCCTGCCAAATAGTGGGTGGCAAAAAGAACTTTCTCGTTGGCATCCACTCCGGCTACTTCTAAGTTGTTTTCCATGGTCTATAACTAGTCATCAGCATCCAGTGGGTTCTCCGAAGTGCTAAAGATTGGGGGATTGTATTCTCGAATTTTTTGAGTTTGGATCCATGATGATCCTGATTTCCATGGATCTGATTGTTATGAGCCATCTGGGCGATCTGCTGCAGTGTGGCTAGATTTGCTTGGCGCTCTGCCCTACTAGCTTCAAGGTCTGCAATGAGAGTCTGCAAAATCTGCAGCATTGGGTCTTGCGATGAGCTGCTCCCTCCTTGGTTTCCACGAGTCATCTGAAGATTGAGGTAGATAAAGGGGTAAGAGGGAAAGTTCTAAGGTTCATGGTTTTGGTTTCAAAGTTAAAACTTTGAGTTTAACTCAGGTTTTGCACTAACTTATTTTCATTCATTCAAGCAAAGCACACGATACAAACACACACACACACCACAACATAAGGAAATAGATGGTTTTAAGAACCATTCTATAAGCTACGATATAATGGGACCGATACTCATTACTCCTACGATAGTGCTCTAGTGCATCTACTCATCATCGATGAAGTCGGAGTCATCATCGTCGGTGTAGAAGTCCATGGCATCATCCTCCAGATAGTCATCATCATTGCTGAGGTATGAGTCAATATCCCCTTGGATATCTTCACCTTCCTCTTCTTCTTCTTTTTCTTCAAGTTGAGCTTCTTGTTCCTTGATGGTCTTCTCGAGGTCGGCCACCTTCTTGCGAAGATGGTCGATGGTGTGATCCTTCTTTGCACGTTGATGGCAAAGAGACTGACGATCCTTGACTAGCAGTGAGAAAGTTTGGGCCTTCTGGGCGGCAAGGGCAAGGTTGTGGTTGGCGAACTCTCTAGCATTGTCCAACTCCTTCTGTCCGTCGTACAGTAGGAAGTCGAGGTTCTCCACTTGATGCTTCAATATTGGGTGAATTGGCATCTCTAGCGGCATTCCCATAGAATCATGCCTTGCATAGTGAACAAAGCGGGTTCCTTGGATTAGGTTGACACTTTGGGCACACAGACGAGTGAGAGCTTCATGCATTGCCCTGGCTATTCCATCTAGCCAGTTGTTCTCTCTCATGGAGAACTGAATCCTCTCGGACATTGGTGCTTCTATCTTGCCTCGAAGATCAGCAGTTACTAGCCATTGTAAATCTCCTCCTTGGGGTCCAGGGAGTTGAGCTCCAAGAAATTCTGGATGAGGATGCTCCAAGTACTTAGACAGTGAATCCAGATCCCTCTCGAAGGTCAGTTGGCCTCCGTTGCCCAACTGGTAGAACTTGTTGTATTGAGCTTCCATCTATAAGAATTTAGATGAGAAAGTTAGTGAAGTGATCAAGTGTGTCAAAGTTTTATGTTGTAATGTAAGAATTTGGAGGAACATGAATTTTTTTGAGGAAAATAATCCCAAGGGTAAGAGAGGAAATAGTTTTCATAAATACTCACTTTGGTTTTTGAAACTAAGTTTTTGTTCGGACGTCCATTCTAACTAGGGTCTCCTATGGTCAGGATCGCTCTAATACCAACTTGTCAACACTCGGATTTTTAATCCTAGATGCATGTTATGCCATACATCGCAATCCCAGGATTACCTTTTTTGCGAGACATAACGGATTGGATATCACAGTACATCATCCATTACAAACTATAATAAGGTCTTATACAAATAAAGGATCTCATGATCCAGTCTTAGTACAAATAAGTAGCAGAATAAATAGCATAGCGGTGGGGTCCATCTTCAGTGTCACAGGCAATGCTGACGATGGGAGATGATCCTAGTTGTCGTAGTCGTCCTGCTGTCCTCCTTCAGGGTAGTCCTCCTCATAGTCTCGCCACGGGAATAACCAGGGACAAATCCATGAGTACTCTTTAAGTACTCGCAAACTATCACTAACAAGTAAGGTAGTTCTAGTAGGAATGCTAAGTTCTAAGTTTATTTGTAAAGTTAAGTTTGAAACCTAAGATGAGTTCCAAAACAAAGAAAGATAAAATAAAGTTTGAAATCACCTAAGTGGGGACTTAATTATCATAGTCACAACTCTGTTGTGGTCAAGTCATGTCACAATTCATTTCATAAGTCAGTTTGAAAACATCTGACAACGGAACGGTATGGCCACTCCAATTGTCCATAACCGCGGACGCGGCTATTCGAATAGTTTGACGCTCTGCAGAGGTGGTACACTTTCACCACAAAATTCGATACATCTGTCAGGGATAACCCTGAATCATCATACTTAGTATGTAGATAATCAAACATAACCTTTCCTTTACACACCCTAGTATAAGCACCTCTCCTATGAGTATGGCCTCCCAGCCATGACCACCTGTCATCCAGGGCACTGCATAGGTGGAAAACATTGAGAGGTAGCCTCAGCTCAAACCTCTCCAGCGAGGGAACTAATACTAATGCATATAAACTTCCGGCTAAGCCTTACCTAATTCAGGTATTGTGGTTGTACGGTAAAATTGGAATGGTATCGCATCCGAACCCAACCATCAGTTTTTATAAAAGGGCTAAGGCTCATGCCTCAACATTTTCATCATCATCATAAACCATTGGTGTTTCTCAACACATGTCAAAACATCTCAATAGAATGACTCATCATTCCAAGGTTTTCACAAGTCATTTTCACCAAGTATTCCCATCTAAAGTGATCAAGTTTTTGGTTTAGCTCTAAGCTGCTAAGTTAAGAGTGTTCACTAAGGTGGGATGCTAATATCAATCTCATGCCATAGAATGACATCTAAGTCTAACTAGATAGGTCAAGTTTTATACTCTTTATGCTATCTAAACAAGTAAGAAACTTTGATAAAGTAAAAGAAGGTAAAGATTGTAAATAAAACTTGGAGTAGGTATAAGTCAAAATGGTATAACCAAAGAATGCCTAATGCATTTTCTCAAGTTAAGTGGGCAAGTGTTAACTTTCTTAGTTCTAGCTTGCAAGGGTTAGCTTGCCAAGTAAAGACACTTGCAAGTGTTAGCTTGCATTGTTAATGATGGCTTGCCTTGGTGGGTGCAGTGGTTGAAATTCTATTCCTCCTCCTCTTGATAGAACTCCTCCTCCTTGTAGACTTGGTCGGTACTATCATCTATAAATGCATACAGAATACACAATCACCAAACAATACTTAACTAGTCTACTTAGTACACTAAGGCACACTTGATGATCTATTATCCTCACAAACATCACAAGTTTTTTTTATAAAATAGTTTCATTTATTTTATTTGAGAAAAGTAAATTTTACTCATTAAAATTAACTAAGATTTAATATTCTCCAATTAAAATATGGGATCATGTGGAAACATGTCATCACCACATATTCTAATATATGGGAATGTGATTTAAAGGTGAGATCACATTTTAATAAGTTTAAGTTTAATAATTAATGATTTAAAGTGACTAGAAATACCTATACAGCATTATTTTGGTACTAGTCCAAAGTCACTGCATGCAACCTTAATATTATTACATATTCAGATAGGTATGGTTAAATGTGATTTTTGAGAGTTGGAATCAACTCAAAAGCTATTATGGTTGATTTTAGAAAAATGTTTGAATGTGCAAAAGCTTCTGTCTTGTTATTTTAGCTAGGAGAGATCTCTAACTCTAAATGATTTAAATCCAACGGTCTTGGATAGATATTTTAATTAGCTTCCAACAAAATTGGAATCACTCAATTTGGATTTGCAAAACTTTCTGAATTGATTTTTAAACTAAGGGACAGAACTAAGTCTAAGTCTAAAAAGAAAAATCCTAATTTGAATCACAGGGCCAGTGCGGGAAACTAATTGGGCCGGCCCAGATTCACTCCACGGCGCAGAGGACAGCTGTAGCATCCCAATTGTCTAACAATTGTAATGCTACTTGGTCTAGTAATATAATGGCTACTTCAATATATAATTGTTGCATCATCATTATATCATGCTCATGTCATCATGCCTCCTTGAATTTGAGCATCATATCAAACCCTTTTTGATTTGGTTCTTATCTCATATGCATTATTAATTGTATTTGCCTCTTGATATTGTATTTGGTTCTTGATATATTGTTTAAATGCCCAAGTTGAGTTGGGGGCATATCTTTCATTAACTCCACCACCTTTTCTTTCACCACCTTATAATTCCACCATCCAACTAAATATGAGCTTGGCATTTACTGGTTTTACTTCTAGCTCATGTGGGTTGGGATGGATCCAATTCTTTGCCACATGCTCTCATCTTGGCATCATGTTGTTTTCACAATATTGATATATGAGAGCCACATGGCCACCTTTCCATGCCTTGTGAGTGGACCCCTTTTCCCTAGCTTCCATATGGATCAATAAGGAATGAAACTCATGTTGGGATATTGTATGGACTATTAATCATCTAGTGGCATATACACACTAGCCAGTCCTAAGTATAATCCAATGTGATCATCTCCATATACTCCACTTGGAATTCTTTCTAAATTCCTTTGCTTGGGCCTTACTCCACACTTTGGGATGCATAAGAAAATGCCATGTAATTAATCTTGTTTTCACAAAGATAAACATGGTATTAATTAATTATGCATGGCCCATGCAAGTACCCCTTTAGCTTGCCATTTGGATTTTATTTGATTTTGAATGGGTCATCTCTCTCCATCTCTCTCTTTTGGAGTGATCTATGTCGATCATGCTTAAACCACATCACCTTTTCCTCTCTTTTCTAGTCTTGATCTTGTTGGGGTTTGGTTTGTGCTTGGCTTGGTCTTAACAAAAGAACACCCTAGCATCTAACCTCCCCCCCTCTCTCTTCTAAACCCTAAACCTAACCTCCATCTCCTCTAATCTATACCATACCCCCCTAGAACCAAAACCCTAAGCTACCCTTCACCTCTCTTGGCCTCCCTCTTCTCTCACCTAGCTGGCCCCACCATGCCACCCAGCTACCCCCCTCCACCACACAAGCCCTGGCCGAGGCTCCCTCTAACCCTACCCGAGCCACACCCCTCTCCCTCCTACCCTAGCTCCAAACCTAGCCCTACCCGAGCCTCTCCCTCTCTTGCTCCTTCCCTCCCTGCCTTGTGGCCCCTAGCCCGAGCCTCCCACCACCCTGGCCTGCCCTACCCCACCTGCCAGCTTCCCATGCGCGCGCCCTGCCCTTCCCTGACCGTGCACGTGAAGGAGGGAGAAGAGAAAGGTGGCACCGAGCCACCTTTTCCCATCTACCCCACCCCCACGACATCTCCCTCTCCCTCTCGGCTTTATCCTCCTCCTACCACCTCTCTGCCATCCCCAGATCCACCCCAGGACGCCCCCTCTCCCTGCCGTCCCTCACCACCGCCACACCATCGCCGGCAACACCCTCGGCCTCCACCGCCCCCTCCTTATCCAGCCGGTGGCGTGGCGCTCCAAGGTGTCGAGGAGGACCACGCAGCTCCCCTACGTCGCCCTGTACCCGGAGCCAGGAAGGAGAAGCCCAGGACGTTGGACACCGACGACGCCCGAGCCCAAACCCTAATTCCCCGGACGTGAGCCTCGTCGTCGATCCGCTGCTCGCCGACCCGATCCATCTGCACCAACCAACTCGCGGTGAGCATCTCAGTCGCCCTGACATGGTCCGCCTCGCCGTAGCCGTCTAGAGCCGCCGATACTTCCGTCGAACGCCGTCTGTGCGCCGGCGACGTTTGCGGTTCTCCTCGCCGAGGCGCCGCAGGAACCCTAGCTAGCCACCCGGCTCCCTCCTATCAGCTACCGCAACCCACCGCAGTGGTCCCGGCCCTCCGCGCGCACGCCCGCGACCAGGGATCGAATCCCCACCCCGCGCCGCGCATCGATCCCTCGACAGAGGTCAGAGGAAGATCAACAGTACGGGCCACCTCCTTTTGCTTTTAGCCCCCTAACGTTTTGATCTGCTCAACCCGCGCTCCCCTCTGACCCCACATGGCAGTCTCTCTGGCATTTTTGCAAAAAGGCTCCTGCGCTTGTTTTGCATCAACCCGCAGCCCCCCCCCCCCCCCCCCCCGCGCTCGATCGCTGACGTCTGGGCCCGAGCCAGCTAGCCCCACTTGTCGGCCTCTAGATCTAGCTAAGCCCGCGGTGTAAAAAGGATTTCTGCGCGCGTGGACACCCAGTCAGCCTGGCCCCACCTGCAAGCGTCTGTGGCTAGATTAGACTGAGTATAAAAAGTATTTTCCTGTTATCTGTTTAAATTCAAATCTTTTTCTAATTATTTCAAATCCAATTTAAATTCTGTTTTCAAATAACTTTTCAAATATTAATCCAAATAATACAAATAATATATGTTTTCAAATCAGAAAAATGTGAGGATTTCAAATATGCAATCCAAAATATATTTTGAACACTTAAATTTCCAAGTTTATTTAAATTACAATAAATGCCCCTTTTTCTTAGATAATTAATAACTTTTGTTTTATAAGTCCAAATTTAACAAATAATATGTCTAAAATGATTAGATCGACGAGACCTTTCTGTTTATGCATTCCATGGATTGAATTGAAGCATGCATCATATAAATATAAAGTATACAGCAACTAATATGAGATTAAAATGGGGCCAAAACTAAATAAAATGCTTTATTATTGTATTCCACACCCCACCCATGCCATGCTACTTCAATGCCATGCAAATTGTGCATCATTCATCATGGCATGATTGTTTGCTTGTCGCATTTATTCATATGCTTGTGCACTTTATTTATGTCGGCCTTGTTTGTTTGGTTCTTCTTCGAATAGACGCTGAGCAGGGGATATATCAAGAGAACCAGGAGCACTACCCAGATCCATCACTTGCTTCAACTGAGCTGCCAGGCAAGCACTACCACATGCTTGCATACATATAGTACCTATTGCCTCTATCTTATTCTTGCATCATTGAGTCGCGATTGCATTAAACTGAATCCCAAGTATTGCATAGCCTTTACTTTTAAACCCCACCGAAGCTTGTTCCCCCATCCCACGAGCCATTACTACAGGAGTTGTTTGAGCCATGCGAGTCGTAGAACAGCATGTGTAGGGTGTGAGTGTCTGATGGATAACGAGGTACCTAAACAACTTAACCTGAGTAGTAATGGGATAACTAATGAAAGTGGCACCGGATGAGCAATATCTGTTATTTGGTTTTTATGCTCACTTGTGTCCCGTAAGACCCCGAGTACTTGATTCCTGTTCCAAGAATATTCGCGCTATCCACATCCGGGAGGCCTTATGGACCCCCCTGAGCCAGAGCTTGATTCATTCTTATTTCTTGGGGCCACAAACTAGTTTGAGGATTTATTTACTATCCTGTACTTATGCCATGCTTTACTGCTTTAATTTAAGATTGTGCGAGGAGCACACTGTATTGTTTAGGTCCGTGACCCGTTTACGCTGTATCGACAAGCCCAGTCACACTTTCGGGTTCCCAGTCGTTTACAGCCGGCCACACAAACCTTGAGTCCGTCTCGTAGCCGGCCAGCTTCGTTGCGGGTAGCTTAATGGGGTGGCCCCCTGAAATATTTCTGAATCCTGTGATCGCTTTGTCGTGACTGCCTCGTTGGGTCTTGATTTGGTTTTTCCGAGGCATATCGAGTGTGTGTTGCTATTTGTGCACCCCTGCAGGGTAAAACTTTCTGAAAGCCGTGTCCGCGGTTATGGACGACTTGGAGCACAGTTTCTCGATCATAGACAAGCATAACTAAAGTACCGCTTTTAATTTGACTAGACTAGGTACCTGACTAGTAAATAGTGCAACACTCATGGAATGGATAATAAAACTGCCAACGGATGGGGGGGTTGTTCGTCCGCTTCCTCGTCGGTAAGCGAGGAGGAGGATGGATCTGTTAAGATTACCCTTATAACTGTTGTAACTGTTGTTATTAATTCACGGACATCCGTCTATCTCTGGTTAGGCGGATGGTTAGCGAGTTTCTATAGAAGTGCTAGGGTTTATCTTTTGCTGCAATTGCGTCACCCCAGGTTGTGTCCCCTTTAGAGGCATAAAGACTTGCTGAGTACCCCTAGGGTCTCACACGATAAATTATTGGTTCAGATGGACAGGTACACTCGCAAGATGGGTACTGGGTGGAAGAGACGGACGATGTGGGCAACGATCATTCGGTGTAGAGATTCCGGGAACGGGGATCCGTGAGATCTGTGGGCGGGATCTGCTTATTTATGGGGCATCTTATGCTGATTTGCTTCTTATCCGTACTCGGATTTTGTCTTCCGCTTCCGCCTGATACTCTGTTGATTGATGTATGAGGAGATATCCTAAACTATTATATCTATCTAGGATATTTGGATCTTGCCGTATGGCGTTGCTATATTTCCTTTCTTTTTAGATGGAATGGCTCTGATGTACTCTTGTATGGTGGCTTGCATACATACTCATTTGTGTATGTAGTTGATCCCTTCGCCTGCCGATTACGCAGCCCGTTCTTGTCCCGATAGTCAGAAATGCTTGGGACGGCCGAAAGGTCTACCTGTGAGTGGCATTTGGGCCCCACCGTACTATTTCAACCATTTCTGTTCGTCCAGGCTTGTAACTAGGAGCGTAATTCACCGAGGTAGTTACAATTGGTATCAGAGCCATCCCGCCCTTCAGGGTCTCAGCCAAATGGTCGTTGTCTGTCTAGCAAATATTTTTGGTAGTTATGTATACTAGGGAAAAACAAAACGTGAGAGTAGGACTGCTTCCACTTTTCTTCTTACCCAATCACCACCTTTTTCTGGTAAGGAAGTGTAACGTTTTCAATCCTCTTCTTAAACTTCAAACTAGGATTCACGTGTTCTGGGTTTCCGTAGTACCATAGGTTGTGTATCTGTGTGTGTGTAACTCTTTGTCTATCTGTTGCATCCAAGTTGTTATCTTTATCGGCCTTTTGGTTATCAACTGTGGGTACATTCCATACCGACAGGCTTTTGTAAACCGACGCGATCTATCTGATTCGTTGTATACCGACGCGATCTATCTTACTCTTTGTTATCCGACGTTATCTTCTTTGTGGTGTTCGTTTCCGTAGTTGCTAATCTTTAGGTTCGTCGTGAGAAGAAGGTGTTGAGATATGTGTTTTACTTATTCATGTGCGGAGTAATGGTTTGAGTGCGGGATGGAGTCGCGACCATACCACTACTTTTATCATTCGCTCTTGTATATTGGATTGGTAGAGTCACTAATCTTGATTCGTTAAGAGATTTTGCGCATCTATTGGTATTTTAATGCCGAAATTTGTGGAAATTTTTCTTTGATATATTTGTGTACCACACTCCTTTTCAGTCGTGTGCGATATGCTTAATATCTTCTAGGTGCTTTGAACTTTGTTGATATTTTAATATCATCTTAGTAAATTGTATCCTTTAATCTTGATTAATTCCATTTTGGTACTATTTTGGATTATTATTATTCTCCATTATAGTACTGACTTGTGTGTTATATCAATAACAGGATGGCACCACCACGCCGTTCTGAGGAGGACATACAACCTGAACTGGGGGCAGCATTGTCAAGCATCGCCAATGCCTTGGCAGCAATGCAGCAGAACCAGCAGCGCTTTGAGGAAAGTGTCAGGAGGAATGAGTTTGTGCCGCTACCTCCACCTCCCAAGCGAGGAGACATCAAAAGCTTCCTGAAGTTCAACCCACGCCAGTTTGATGTTTCTGATCAACCACTTGATGCTGATGATTGGTTGCGTGAGATGTCAAGGTTGCTGATGACTGCTGATGTTCCTAAGCAAGAATGGGTAAAGTGTGCTACTCACCTTCTGAAGGGAGATGCAACTCTCTGGTGGGAGAATTACCTGAAGGCAGACTGCACTGGTTTTCAGCCTACTTGGGGACAGTTCACTGGAGCTTTCAAAGAGCAGTATCTGTCAGAAATTGTCATGGAGAGGATGAAGGAAGTGTTTCTCAACCTCAAGCAGGGCAATGATAATGTCAATACCTACATCAGGAACTTCATGAACCTTTCTCGTTATGGTGGCGATGAGATCTCTGATGACAAGAAGAAGCAAAAGAGGTTCAGGCAAGGGCTCAATGCATCGATTAAGTATGCAATCACACATGCAAGGCCGGCATCTTTTCTGGAACTTCAGCATACAGCTCTGCAGGAAGAGGCAAGTAGGCAAGTGTTTGAGGAGTCAAAGAAACACAGCCGTGATGCAGCAGGCTCTTTAGCTATGTCAGCTCCTTCTAAGCGTCGTGTCTGGGTTCCTAACACCCCACCGTCGCTCCCGGCTCCACCAAGACCTTCAAGCTACGCGGCAAGGCCACCAAACTTCTTCACTGCGGCTCCCAGGGGCTACAACCACCACTACCCTGGAGCGCCTGGCGGAGTCCCTGGCTACGTTGCTCCACGTCCAGCTGGTGCTTGTTACACTTGTGGAGACTCTGGGCATCAACAATGGAACTGTCCGATGAAGAACAAGGCTCTTCCTCCACCACCTCCAAGATCTGCGGCAAGCTCTCCTTTGGTTCGTGCACCACCACCTCGGGCTCTCAACATCAACACCAAGCCCGGGTCTACTGTTGCTCGTGCCAACTGCATCAACGCCGCTCAAGCTGAGCATGCACCTGGAGTTGTGATGGGTATGCTTCCCGTGAACTCAGTTCCTGCAAGAGTTTTGTTTGATTCTGGTGCTTCGCATTCTTTTGTTTCGCATAAGTTTGCGCATGAGCAGGATCTGGATATGGTTCCTTTAGCACACCGTCTGGTGGTTCTATCTCCTGGTTCAAACATGAGGGCTGCTCTTATCAGCCATGGCAATCAAATTGAGATTGGTGGCTCTTTGTTCTCGGCTTCCTTGATCGTTCTGGGCAATTTTGACATTGATGTCATCTTGGGCATGGATTGGTTGACAGCAAATGCAGCTGTGATTGATTGTGCTGAACGCTCGGTTTCTCTGAAGATTCCTGAAGGCCATATAGTCTATTCTCCAAGTCTGACTCCTGCTATCCAGCTTTTCTCTTTGGCGGCTCTGAATGTTGATGCTATGGAAGCTATTCAGAGTGTTCCGGTGGTCTGTGAGTTCCTAGATGTCTTTCCTGAAGAGTTGCCAGGTATGCCTCCGGATCGTCAGGTTGAGTTTGTAATTGAGCTTGAACCTGGTACCGCTCCTATCTCCAAGCGGCCTTATAAGATGGGTCCTGCTGAGTTGGCTGAACTCAAACGTCAGCTTGATGAACAAGAGAAGTTGGGTTTCATTCAGCATAGTACTTCTTCTTGGGGTAGCCCAACTCTCTTTGTGAAGAAGCGAGACTAGACTGATAGACTTTGTGTTGACTATCGGGCTCTCAATGCAAAAACCATCAAGAATAAATATCCTCTTCCGCGGATTAATGATCTCTTTGATCAGCTAGCTGGAGCTGTGGTTTTCTCTAAGCTGGACTTGAGGAGTGGTTATCACCAAATCAAGATTCGCAAGGAAGATGTTCCGAAGACATCTTTCACCACCCGCTATGGCCTATATGAGTACACGGTTATGTCTTTCGGTCTCACCAACGCACCTGCCACCTTCTCGAGGCTCATGAACTCGGTTTTCATGGAGTATCTTGACAAGTTCGTTGTGGTCTACCTGGATGACATCCTAGTCTATTCTAAGTCACAAGAAGAGCATGAAGAACACCTTTGGTGTGTCCTAAACAAGCTTCGTGAGAACCGCTTGTATGCAAAGTTCTCCAAGTGTGAGTTTTGGCTGCCTCAAGTAACCTATCTTGGTCATGTCATCTCTGCCAAGGGCATTGCAGTCAATCCGGAAACTGTGAAGACAATTGTTGAATGGCTTCCTCCTGTTAATGTCAAAGAAGTGCGGAGTTTCCTTGGTTTGGCTAGTTATTGCCGTCGCTTCGTTCAGAACTTCTCGAAGATAGCGAAGCCTCTTACCGATCTCCTTAAGAAAGGCAAGAAATACCTTTGGACTCCTGCATGTCAAGCAAGCTTTGAGACACTCAAAGAAAAGCTCACTTCCACACCAGTCTTGGTTCCTCCGGATACATCCAAGCCGTTCCAGATCTTCTGTGACGCCTCTTTGCATGGATTGGGTGCGGTCCTCATGCAAGAAAAACAAGTTGTTGCTTATGCCTCTCGTCAGTTGAAGACGCATGAGATCAACTATCCCACACATGACCTCGAGCTCGCAGCAGTTGTCTTTGCTTTGAAAGTATGGAGGCACTACTTGCTTGGCAACCGTTGTGAGATCTTTTCTGATCACAAGAGTCTGAAGTATATCTTTACTCAGCCTGATCTCAACCTTAGGCAAAGGAGATGGATTGAAGCAATCAATGACTTCGATTTGACCATCAACTACACTCCGGGAAAAGCTAATGTCATGGCAGATGCGCTCAGCCGCAAAGCTTATGTCAACAACCTCATGATGGAAGAACAACAGCCTCTCTTGTGCGAGGAATTCCGTCAGCTCAACCTGGAAATTGTGGAACAAGGGTATCTCCTGAACCTTCTAGCAACACCTCTCTTGGAAGAAAAGGTTCGCTCTTCTCAGCTTGGTGATCCGCACACAAGAAAGATCATCTCTAGGCTTCAGCTTCCGAAGTATGAGTCTTTTCACGTCGATGATCAAGGCACGCTCTTCTTTGAACACCGGATGTTTGTTCCGAACTACCCGGGTTTGAGAGAGCAAGTTCTCAAGGAGGCGCATGATTCTGTTCTTTCTATCCACCCTGGCAGCACAAAGATGTACATGGACTTTAAAACACAATATTGGTGGCCTGGTTTGAAAAGGTATTGTGCCAAGTATGTCTCGGAGTGTGATGTCTGCCGCAGAGTGAAAGCTGTCCATCAAAAACCTTCCGGTCTTCTTCAGCCATTGAAACCCCCGGAATGGAAATGGGAGAAAGTAGAGATGGACTTCATCACTGGTTTTCCAAGGTCGCAGAAGGGCAACAATGCAATCTTTGTTGTCATTGACAGGCTTTCTAAAGTGGCTCACTTCTTCCCCGTCAAGGAAACCATTTCTGCAATTCAGTTGGCGGAACTCTATATCAACAGAATTGTCTCTCTGTATGGGGTTCCTCTCGAGATCAGTTCAGACCGTGGAAGCATCTTCACTTCCAAGTTCTGGGAGAGATTCCAAAATGCTTTGGGAACAAAGTTGAACTTCAGCACGGCTTACCACCCTCAGTCGCAAGGACAAGTGGAAAGGATCAATCAGATTCTGGAGGATATGCTTCGTGCTTGCGTCATCTCTTTTGGCATGAAGTGGGAAGAATGTCTTCCTTATGCTGAATTCTCGTACAACAACAGCTTCCAGAAAAGTCTAAAGATGGCACCATTTGAGGCTCTTTATGGTCGCAAATGCAGAACTCCGATTGGTTGGTCAGGTGCAGGTGAAAGGATCTTGTTTGGCCCTGACATTGTGACTCAAGCGGAGGAGAAGGTTCACATCATTCTTGAAAACCTGAGAATTGCTCAAAGTCGCCAGAAGAGCAATTATGACAGGAAGCACACGGACATGGAGTATGTCCCTGGTGACCTCGTTTACCTTCGTGTCACTCCCATGAGAGGCACGCACCGTTTTGGTATCAAAGGGAAGCTGGCTCCTAGATACATCGGTCCCTTCAAAGTTCGTGGAAGAAGAGGAGAAGTTGCTTACGCTCTTGAGCTTCCGGAAAAACTCAAGGTCCATGATGTTTTCCACGTCTCTCAGCTCAAGAAGTGCTTCAAGGATCCCGGCAGGACCGTGGATCATGAGCTTATCAATCTCCAAGAAGACCTGTCTTATCAAGAACACCCCACAAAAATCCTTGAAGTCGCAGAAAGAAGGACTCGCAACAAGTCCATCAAGTTCTGCAAGGTGCAGTGGTCGCACCATTCTGTTGATGAAGCCACTTGGGAACATGAAGATGAGCTCCGTGCCAAGTATCCTACCCTCTTTGTGTCTTCTTCTTCATCCTAGAATCTCGGGGCGAGATTCCTGTTTAGTGGGGGAGAGTTGTAGCATCCCAATTGTCTAACAATTGTAATGCTACTTGGTCTAGTAATATAATGGCTACTTCAATATATAATTGTTGCATCATCATTATATCATGCTCATGTCATCATGCCTCCTTGAATTTGAGCATCATATCAAACCCTTTTTGATTTGGTTCTTATCTCATATGCATTATTAATTGTATTTGCCTCTTGATATTGTATTTGGTTCTTGATATATTGTTTAAATGCCCAAGTTGAGTTGGGGGCATATCTTTCATTAACTCCACCACCTTTTCTTTCACCACCTTATAATTCCACCATCCAACTAAATATGAGCTTGGCATTTACTGGTTTTACTTCTAGCTCATGTGGGTTGGGATGGATCCAATTCTTTGCCACATGCTCTCATCTTGGCATCATGTTGTTTTCACAATATTGATATATGAGAGCCACATGGCCACCTTTCCATGCCTTGTGAGTGGACCCCTTTTCCCTAGCTTCCATATGGATCAATAAGGAATGAAACTCATGTTGGGATATTGTATGGACTATTAATCATCTAGTGGCATATACACACTAGCCAGTCCTAAGTATAATCCAATGTGATCATCTCCATATACTCCACTTGGAATTCTTTCTAAATTCCTTTGCTTGGGCCTTACTCCACACTTTGGGATGCATAAGAAAATGCCATGTAATTAATCTTGTTTTCACAAAGATAAACATGGTATTAATTAATTATGCATGGCCCATGCAAGTACCCCTTTAGCTTGCCATTTGGATTTTATTTGATTTTGAATGGGTCATCTCTCTCCATCTCTCTCTTTTGGAGTGATCTATGTCGATCATGCTTAAACCACATCACCTTTTCCTCTCTTTTCTAGTCTTGATCTTGTTGGGGTTTGGTTTGTGCTTGGCTTGGTCTTAACAAAAGAACACCCTAGCATCTAACCTCCCCCCCCCTCTCTCTTCTAAACCCTAAACCTAACCTCCATCTCCTCTAATCTATACCATACCCCCCTAGAACCAAAACCCTAAGCTACCCTTCACCTCTCTTGGCCTCCCTCTTCTCTCACCTAGCTGGCCCCACCATGCCACCCAGCTACCCCCCTCCACCACACAAGCCCTGGCCGAGGCTCCCTCTAACCCTACCCGAGCCACACCCCTCTCCCTCCTACCCTAGCTCCAAACCTAGCCCTACCCGAGCCTCTCCCTCTCTTGCTCCTTCCCTCCCTGCCTTGTGGCCCCTAGCCCGAGCCTCCCACCACCCTGGCCTGCCCTACCCCACCTGCCAGCTTCCCATGCGCGTGCCCTGCCCTTCCCCGACCGTGCACGTGAAGGAGGGAGAAGAGAAAGGTGGCACCAAGCCACCTTTTCCCATCTACCCCACCCCCACGGCATCTCCCTCTCCCTCTCGGCTTTATCCTCCTCCTACCACCTCTCTGCCATCCCCAGATCCACCCCAGGACGCCCCCTCTCCCTGCCGTCCCTCACCACCGCCACACCATCGCCGGCAACACCCTCGGCCTCCACCGCACCCTCCTTATCCAGCCGGTGGCGTGGCGCTCCAAGGTGTCGAGGAGGACCACGTAGCTCCCCTACGTCGCCATGTACCCGGAGCCAGGAAGGAGAAGCCCAGGACGTTGGACACCGACGACGCCCGAGCCCAAACCCTAATTCCCCAGACGTGAGCCTCGTCGTCGATCCGCTGCTCGCCGACCCGATCCATCTGCACCAACCAACTCGCGGTGAGCATCTCAGTCGCCCTGACATGGTCCGCCTCGCCGTAGCCGTCTAGAGCCGCCGATACTTCCGTCGAACGCCGTCTGTGCGCCGGCGACGTTTGCGGTTCTCCTCGCCGAGGCGCCGCAGGAACCCTAGCTAGCCGCCCGGCTCCCTCCTATCAGCTACCGCAACCCACCGCAGTGGTCCCGGCCCTCCGCGCGCACGCCCGCGACCAGGGATCGAATCCCCACCCCGCGCCGCGCATCGATCCCTCGACAGAGGTCAGAGGAAGATCAACAGTACGGGCCACCTCCTTTTGCTTTTAGCCCCCTAACGTTTTGATCTGCTCAACCCGCGCTCCCCTCTGACCCCACATGGCAGTCTCTCTGGCGTTTTTGCAAAAAGGCTCCTGCGCTTGTTTTGCATCAACCCGCAGTCCCCCCCCCCCCCGCGCTCGATCGCTGACGTCTGGGCCCGAGCCAGCTAGCCCCACCTGTCGGCCTCTAGATCTAGCTAAGCCCGCGGTGTAAAAAGGATTTCTGCGCGCGTGGACACCCAGTCAGCCTGGCCCCACCTGTAAGCGTCTGTGGCTAGATTAGACTGAGTATAAAAAGTATTTTCCTGTTATCTGTTTAAATTCAAATCTTTTTCTAATTATTTCAAATCCAATTTAAATTCTGTTTTCAAATAACTTTTCAAATATTAATCCAAATAATACAAATAATATATGTTTTCAAATCAGAAAAATGTGAGGATTTCAAATATGCAATCCAAAATATATTTTGAACACTTAAATTTCCAAGTTTATTTAAATTACAATAAATGCCCCTTTTTCTTAGATAATTAATAACTTTTGTTTTATAAGTCCAAATTTAACAAATAATATGTCTAAAATGATTAGCTCGACGAGACCTTTCTGTTTATGCATTCCATGGATTGAATTTAAGCATGCATCATATAAATATAAAGTATACAGCAACTAATATGAGATTAAAATGGGGCCAAAACTAAATAAAATGCTTTATTATTGTATTCCACACCCCACCCATGCCATGCTACTTCAATGCCATGCAAATTGTGCATCATTCATCATGGCATGATTGTTTGCTTGTCGCATTTATTCATATGCTTGTGCACTTTATTTATGTCGGCCTTGTTTGTTTGGTTCTTCTTCGAATAGACGCTGAGCAGGGGATATATCAAGAGAACCAGGAGCACTACCCAGATCCATCACTTGCTTCAACTGAGCTGCCAGGCAAGCACTACCACATGCTTGCATACATATAGTACCTATTGCCTCTATCTTATTCTTGCATCATTGAGTCGCGATTGCATTAAACTGAATCCCAAGTATTGCATAGCCTTTACTTTTAAACCCCACTGAAGCTTGTTCCCCCATCCCACGAGCCATTACTACAGGAGTTGTTTGAGCAATGCGAGTCGTAGAACAGCATGTGTAGGGTGTGAGTGTCTGATGGATAACGAGGTACCTAAACAACTTAACCTGAGTAGTAATAGGATAACTAATGAAAGTGGCACCGGATGAGCAATATCTGTTATTTGGTTTTTATGCTCACTTGTGTCCCGTAAGACCCCGAGTACTTGATTCCTGTTCCAAGAATATTCGCGCTATCCACATCCGGGAGGCCTTATGGACCCCCCTGAGCCAGAGCTTGATTCATTCTTATTTCTTGGGGCCACAAACTAGTTTGAGGATTTATTTACTATCTTGTACTTATGCCATGCTTTACTGCTTTAATTTAAGATTGTGCGAGGAGCACACTGTACTGTTTAGGTCCGTGACCCGTTTACGCTGTATCGACAAGCCCAGTCACACTTTCGGGTTCCCAGTCGTTTACAGCCGGCCACACAAACCTTGAGTCCGTCTCGTAGCCGGCCAGCTTCGTTGCGGGTAGCTTAATGGGGTGGCCCCCTGAAATATTTCTGAATCCTGTGATCGCTTTGTCGTGACTGCCTCGTTGGGTTTTGATTTGGTTTTTCCGAGGCATATCGAGTGTGTGTTGCTATTTGTGCACCCCTGTAGGGTAAAACTTTCTGAAAGCCGTGTCCGCGGTTATGGACGACTTGGAGCACAGTTTCTCGATCATAGACAAGCATAACTAAAGTACCGCTTTTAATTTGACTAGACTAGGTACCTGACTAGTAAATAGTGCAACACTCATGGAATGGATAATAAAACTGCCAACGGATGGGGGGGTTGTTCGTCCGCTTCCTCGTCGGTAAGCGAGGAGGAGGATGGATCTGTTAAGATTACCTTTATAACTGTTGTAACTGTTGTTATTAATTCACGGACATCCGTCTATCTCTGGTTAGGCGGATGGTTAGCGAGTTTCTATAGAAGTGCTAGGGTTTATCTTTTGCTGCAATTGCGTCACCCCAGGTTGTGTCCCCTTTAGAGGCATAAAGACTTGCTGAGTACCCATAGGGTCTCACACGATAAATTATTGGTTCAGATGGACAGGTACACTCGCAAGATGGGTACTGGGTGGAAGAGACGGACGATGTGGGCAACGATCATTCGGTGTAGAGATTCCGGGAATGGGGATCCGTGAGATCTGTGGGCGGGATCTGCTTATTTATGGGGCATCTTATGCCGATTTGCTTCTTATCCGTACTTGGATTTTGTCTTCCGCTTCCGCCTGATACTCTGTTGATTGATGTATGAGGAGATATCCTAAACTATTATATCTATCTAGGATATTTGGATCTTGCCGTATGGCGTTGCTATATTTCCTTTCTTTTTAGATGGAATGGCTCTGATGTACTCTTGTATGGTGGCTTGCATACATACTCATTTGTGTATGTAGTTGATCCCTTCGCCTGCCGATTACGCCGCCCGTTCTTGTCCCGATAGTCAGAAATGGTTGGGACGGCCGAAAGGTCTACCTGTGAGTGGCATTTGGGCCCCACCGTACTATTTCAACCATTTCTGTTCGTCCAGGCTTGTAACTAGGAGCGTAATTCACCGAGGTAGTTACAACAGCTGACAGGAGGGGTCCACATGTCAGCGGTATATCTCACGTGAAGCGGTACAGGGTGATAAGGACCGTAGGATTAGAACTAGATCAACGGCTCACGGTCGTCGTCGACGATGCACACGTCACCGGCGAGACTGAACCCTAGCGGCTCGGTAGGGGTGTCGGTGAGGGCGTACCGGGGCTCCAACGAGTGTGGCGAGGCGGGCAAACGAACGAGTCGACGACAGCGAGCTCAGGAGAAGTCGCGGCAGAGGCTGAGGTGGACGAAATCAACGGCAGCGTCTCCTCCTCTGCTGCGGCTGTCTCCGGCTCAATTCCGACGACTTGCTGCTCGAGCTGCTCCGGTGAGAGGTGGGGAAGGACTGGTGGTGAGAGGGGAGTTGAATGGTGTGGCGATTGAGGATGGGAAAGGCCTCCTTATAGGCTCGAGGAGGGGACCGAGGGGGCGACGGCGAGCTCGTCGGTGACGACGATACAGGGTGCTATCGGCATGGGCGGCGTAGGCGGACGGTGGCTTGCCTCCTGGCGGTCCTCTACGGCTTTATGGTGATGCTAGGGGCGGTGGCTAACGGTCGGAAGCATTGCGCACTGGAGGACAGAGGCGGTGCTCGACGCGGTTCCCGGCGAGTGTGGGTCGCGCGGCGGGGTACGGCCGTGTCTTGAGGGGTGAGGTGGTCAAGACGGAGCGGCGCGTGCGGTCTGGTGTCGAGGCGCGGCGTGTGGCGTGCTGGCGGTGATGGCGCTCTAGCGCGACGCAGAGAGGATAGTGCAGGGCTTGTCCTCGGTGGTCCAGGGCGTGGCAGTGGTCGTGGGGTGGACCGTGGACGGTGGTGAGGTGGCGCCTTGCTTCTTGGAGCGGCGGAGAGGGGCTGGTGGTCTCCTGCGGCGTTGGCAAGGTTGGCCGGCGAGCATGGCCTCGGGGTGGCGGTGCACTGCTGCTAGGGACTAGGGGATGGGCTGGTTTCAGCTTTGTTAGATCAAAGAGGGACATAGGGATTAATTGGGGTGCAAGTGGGTGGCAAAACCCTGTAGAAACAGTGAACCTAAACTAGAGTGTGATCAGTGCATGCCAAGTGTTTGATTAAATGGCCGCATGAAGAAAACTTTTGAATTGTTCAGAGATTTTTGGTGGAGTGGTTTGTCACATGCTTAAGCCTCTGTGGTTGCTTGGGATTTTTAAATGGAGTTAATTTGAGAGGTTTTTGAAAACGTGTGATCTAGACATATGAACTAGGTTCTATTTTCAATTGTCATTTAAAATTAGAGTTTGAATGTTTTTGGCAGATCACAAAGTGGGCCTTGGTACATCACTACTTGTACTAGCAAGGGATGCAAAGATGCACAATTGTTTCTGTTGGGAAATGAGTGCTAGGAATACCCAAAGTGGGCTAGCTGATTAAAATGGCAAAAGTGACCATTTCCTTTATTTAATTCTTTTTTTTTGGTTTTTCTTGGGAATGATCTAGATGATGTGACATTCATCATAGAACCATTTTACAATCATTAGAACACACAATCATGGCATTTCAAACAACTCCTATTTAAATACAACACTCATATGCATGCTTAGATATTTTAAATGGAAAAAGTTTTTGTTAACTCTAAATTGGGTGATTTGGATCTTAATATATTGGATTAAAGTTTTGGGATGTTACACAGGCGAACTACCTCCTCCACTCTCAAGTCAACATTCTTTTATATTCACTAAACCCCTATCTTCATTTGGGGGAAATCGGAACCATCAGCTTGTCCACACCCAGTTCCCCCACCAAAATTATGTTCTCCATCACGGAACGGTGGTAGTCCTGTGCCATCAAACCTTCCAGGCCAACAATTGCAGCTCGTCAGGGTCCTGAATGCCACGTACCGATTCCAGAACCTCCTCTTGATGGATGATGACGGGGTGCTTCCAGCTAAGCTGTCGTCCTGTCCTGCTTGGAATCTCTACCTCGTACATCTTAGGAACAGTGTCTGAATCTTTAAGCCACACCTTTACCTCAATGATCCATCTGTCGCTCGATGGCACAATCTCCACCAGCTCGCCGCCAAGGCTACTAACGACCTTCTTGAGGTCATCCGGTTCCTAGGCATCCAAATGGAGGCTGTCAAAGCCGAGTTTTGAGAAGCAACGAAGGTGCCCCAAGCGATCGTCCCACCCACAGGCACGATGCCAATGCATGAAGCTCATTTTCTCCCCACAGTACCGAAAGAACAGGAAAAATGCAGAACACGCTCATTGTCTGAGCTGTGCTCGGACAGGACAAAGAAATCGAATGGCGGCGCCCATACCTCAATCTTGACCATATTTCGTCTGATCCCAAAATGATACCTGAAAGCCGGCAACAAGTCTGGCAGCGACACGGCGGGACACATGCCCAACACAATTGCCATGAGAGCGTGGTCGTTGAACTCCTCTGCCGGGGCTACCATGCCTAGGGTGCTCAAAAGCACGAAACCGCCCGAGGCCAGTCGCCGGTCCGGATCGCCCGACGGGCCGCACTCCGCCGTGTGAGAAGGACTAACCAGAGGCGAGAGGCTAGACGTGAAACTCTGGTATGGCGATTAGGAACGAGGATGCGACAGCGATGGCGGCGATCTTTGATTAGGGGAGTGGGAGGGTTACTAGACATGACGTGGACGCAAGGAGAGCAACGGCGAGCTTCGATCTGGAGACGAGCAGTCAAAGCTGAGTAATGAAATGGGGAAGGGAATAATAGGGGAGAAGAGGAGAGGAGAGAAGAAGATCTGGTCCACATAGGGGTAAACTAGTCCACGACCGCAAATGATAACGTGGAATACTGAAAGGGTGGGCCAAGAAGAGTTGACCTATGGTATTTGAGTTCAACCATGTTCAACCATTTTTCGTCTAGTTCAAACGCACGTTTGGCTGTTAGATTTGTATTTATCCTCATTTGGCCTTTCTGGGCAATTGGCGAAGCTAGTGCAACCTCTCCACGAGATTACCAGCAACTCGAACCCCGCTATGCCTTGGTCTCGTAACTTTGGGCCCGCGAAGTAACACGCGCCAGTTGGAGATGCTTTAACACCAAACATTGGCTGCAACCTGGCCTAGCTTTGGAGCTTTGAAGAGGACACATCTATGAATCACACCGCGCCTTAGCTGAGCTAACCAGCTGAACTCGAAAACAAAAACGGCAAGTTGGGGCCCAAAAATGCAACTCGTAATGTAAGTGGGGGTTCAGTGGTTCTTTTCACCATAGTATTGTTGAAGATTCGCGCTGCGCCTTTACGCATCACACATTCTGCATGTTCCTTGCCCAATTGCACGATACCCCTTGCATTTCCTATATATTTCATGTTTTATTATTTTCTGTTCACATTTTTTTTACCTAGGTGTCAACTTATTTAAAGAAAAATCTATAACAACTTATTTAAAGAAAAAATTCAGAAGTAGTACTTATTTAAGCAAAACCGTAAAAAACTGATATAACAATGGTTTTTTGTCCACACATTATCAATAATATACATCTAAACAAAACCATAACTTATTTGAAAAAACGCTGAAATAATATTAATTCAATAGGTTAGACAGGTCTCAGAAGTTCTATACTTTTTGTCAACATTTTTCAATACTTTACATCAAGACAAAACTGTAACAACTTTTAAAAACAATCTGACATAATGTATTTAGTTTGCAAAGTACCAAACTTATCACAGATTAGCACATTTCATAAAGTTTTTTACCCAGATTCGAATTCAGTTTACACCAGCATGTGTTTAATTTTCCGAATACCAATTTCATCACAGATTCACAATTTTTAGAGTTCCTTACAAGTTTCAACATTAAAAAGAGAAATTTATATTTCTTTTCGAAGTACCAATTTCATCACTGATTCACAATTTTTAGAGTTTCTTACAAGTTTCTACATTCATAAACAATTCTTACATTTCACTTAGAGTTAATTTGTCCACACATTTTTTTCCCAAATTCACCACAGAATAACACATTTCAAGGAGTTTTTAAATTTCAACATTCAAAATAGAAATTTATATTTTTCAATCAAAGATTCATATAAGATTCAGAAGGTTTTATACATGTTTCATATTTTTTCTGTGATCTGGTTTCATACATGGTTCATACAAGGAACACACATCGAAATGTTTCGTTCAAGTAACCGCACTAAAACATGAAATAAAGTCTAAAACTCTAAATCTTTCAGATCCTGTAAATAGACAAGGAACAAACATGGAAGAAGCTTGAAAGAATCCATCGTGTTCATTGTAGTTTTCTACTGGGAAAGAAGAACCAAGAAAAATCGTTAAAAAAGAGGGAAAAAAGCATCTAGTCCCTGGGAGCCAAGATCCTAGCCCAGTGAACCCAGATCCGGGTCGACGCTTGCCCGCGGCATGTCTCCCGCCGGCGCCATCGTTGGATCGCGCTACCGCCACTTGCCGATGAGTAGATGACGAGGAGCGGTGCCTCCCTCGTGTGCCCCCATGGATTCATCCGTGGCAAGCTAGATAGGAGCTCGGGTCGCTGCACCGCCAAGTGATCCAGGGTGAAGGAGGGGATTGTCGTGGTCATCGGCGAGGGGGCAGGTAGCTGGCGTGCGAGCGTGGCGGCTATCAGGTCGGAGGTGCGCGAATGGGAGGGGTTAGCGGCCGGGACAGGAGAGATAGGTTGCAAAGGTGGGAGGAGATGGGAGGCAGTGGAAGAGGTAGAGGGAGAGGGAAATGTTAGGGTTAGACCACGGGAGAGTGAGAGGGAGATGCCACGGTAGGAGGGGTTGAGTCCAGATCGATCGACTAGAACATGGGTGCCCTCCAGGCACAATTTGTAGATTTCAGAAGGGGCAAAATGCAAAATAGCCAACACGAATCTTAGAGTCATGCCAGCCGTTCACTAACCACCGAACCCCCACTTACATTGAGGAAATCCTCTCCCAGTTGGGGCCCGCGTGTCTCCGCCCGCTGTTTCGGCCGAAACCCAGCGGCCATCGGCCAAGCTTCCGAGTTCCGACCAATCAAACCGGCGGCCATTGATGGCGTGCGCGCCGACGTCGCACTCGTAAACCACACGCGGCCCACCGTTGCACCTGCCGGCGCCGGGCGTATATAAACCCACACCCTTCTTTCATCTACAGACTACAGCGCCATAATTTCCCAGCTACCACTACAGTTTCCAGCAGATACCCACAAGTACTACTAGTGCACAGGTACACCACCACCAACACACCATTGATGGCTTCGATCGCAATGCTGCTGTCGGAGCTGCTCGGCGGCGCGGGGAGCACCAGCATGCTGGCGGCCAACAGCTACGTGGGCGGCAACAGCCTGCGGGAGTTCCGGCCCGCCACGGTCGCCGCGGCAGCCGCCCAGGGCGAAGGAGCGAAGCAGGGGGGCGGCGCCGCGAAGGCCAAGGAGGAGGAATCTTCGTTCGAGGATCTCTCTGCCATTTCCAGGATTGCGGTGGACGTCATGTGGCCCTGACCTGACCGGCCGAGCCGCCTGATCTGCAAAGTCGAGAGGTCGATCCAGATCGTTTGTTGTCTCTTTACCAAGGTCGGACGTGGGGGGAGAGATAGGTCGATGTGGTTCCTCCTCGTTGCCGCCTCTTCTTTGAACTGAATGTGCTTTGAAGATGTACATATTAATGCTATTCTGCTGTTCCTTTTTGTTCTCTTCAGGTTTTCTTTAACCTGAATTTCTTCACGGATTCATGCCTCTCACGACCATGCCCCGTCCATGTCTCGAACCTCTGAAACTAGGGGATAAAGGGCATCAGGGAAACGGAAAGCCACATGCGGAACACAAATATCTGAATTCACCGCCTGATCACAGAACCAACGTGGATAATGATAATCCCCTATGCTAATTGCTACTCTCGTAGAATATGGCTCAAGTCACTTATTCTCGTAATTGGGCAGACAAACAGAGTTTATGAAGGACATATAGTAAGATATACCGTCCCGCCCTTCTGTATATATTTAGGAAACAATACATTTTCCATATTCAAACTCGCCATTCATACTAGACTGTTACCGTGACTGAACTTGTACTTGCTACAATGTTTGTTGCCTTGGTCTTGCGGGACATTTGTTCAGATAATCCAGAAGAGCTATGGAGTTTTAAAATCCCGTATTACTGTTAAACAAGCACATACGATCAAACAGAACTGTAAAGATCGAAGAGGATATTACCCAAAGGATGCTTGTTATTCGGAGCATATACGTACAGATGGATGGCAATTTCAAGCTATAGCTAGCTAGGCTAGTAGCGTTCCATTTATCACGGTAACACTTGTTTTATCCCTGGATTCGCACCTTCAGCATCATTGCTCACACAAAGCATCAGGCGGGCGTCCTTCGTAAAAGGAAATGGCCAGTTGGAAGTTTCTAAACTATACGGCACATGTCATTGTGTTCAGTAGATCAAAAACACTGTCCGAGTTCAAAAAACATCTATGGTTTCTATTACTCCCTCTGATCCAAATCACTGGACTCAGATTCCGAATCTAGACAAATCTGAGTCCATTAGTTTGGATCTGAGGGAGTAATAGAAATCGGAGAGGAAACTCTTTTAAAAGAAAAAAGAGTTCAGAACAAACGGAGTTCACTGAATTTTTTGGCTCGCCTATCAACAATAGTAACAACAACACTATTTGCTAAGATCAAGCCTATATAAACTCAATCACGATAAATCATTTGATGTAAAAATTCACAGTTAAGCTGAAATACGTGTTAATTTCATTGTTCTTTAGTTGGCGGTTACAGCATCAGGACTCCATTGCTCACCTAGAAGACGATAGGGTTGCAATCCGCAGAGATGATGTTCTCTTGCAGCAACTGGTCAAAGAAGTACTGCCCCAGCTAATCGGAATTAAGACTGCGCATACAGTTCTAATCTAACCAAAGAAAAATAAACTGATGATGGCATTCATTTATAGCTAGGACAAGGAAGGTCTGGAACATGCTGTACATGACAACTGTACAGGACCACGGTAGAGAGAGCCTCACATTTCATCATGAACATGCTTATTTGAACTATCACTTGCTACCATACAGTTCCAGGTTGTTTTGCAGACATTGTTCAGGTATTCCTGGAAGAGTTCAGGTTTCTCTCGAAAGAAAGAAGCACTCAGGATTTTTATTCCCATAAACTAATTTACTGATGATAAACCAGCACATAGCAGCATAGACTAATTGCCCACACCGTAGTGGCGTAGTTCATATTACAAGTCCTTACCTACAAAGCATGCATGAGTAGATGAATGTTACACCAGGAGTGTCCCAGCCATGACAGTAACAGTTTCTCCCTTGATTCGCACTCTTCGATTTGTGTCATCCAATTCCAGGTGTAGTGTTCCACCCCTCGGAGATGCCTGATGATACATGGTCATTTAAGTAAAAATTGGCATGGTGATTTAGCTGATATAGCGAATGCTGTAGCACTAACTTTAAAATAAAAACATAGACCTCCAGATAATTAAGTTGTCAAAAACATACTTGAAATGCTGTCAGTTTTTGCTTCCCAAGCTTTCTACCCCAATACGGTCCCAGTACACAATGTATACTGCCAGTAACAGGGTCCTGTCAAAACATAGAAATCAGGGGTTATGAGTTATGAAAGAACTTTCAACTAGTCCAATATAATACTAGAGATTGCAATTTTTCAGAGAAATTATCAGTCATAATTGAAATGGTGGCACTCTATCATTGCAAGCATCCATATTCAGTGAGGTGAAGATTGTAACTACCTTAGTTAACATTTACTAATAAAGGAAGCTCTGTGCCTGCTAAAAGATATTAGTGGAGTGCTCCTGTGCTTTCCGTCTGTTTTTTGGCACGCTTTCCAAAGCAGCCTGACGGCTGAGATTAAGGGAACTGACATCAGATCCCGACCCGCATGATCCAAACCCAAACCAGGTGTGATTAGCACCCTTAATCTCAGCCGTCAGGCTGCTTTGGAAAGCGTGCCAAAAAAAAGACGGAAAGCACAGGAGCACTCCTCAAGATATTATAAATGTAGATACGGTTCTAACTAAACAAAATTAACTCATGGTGATATTAATTTATGTCTAGGATTAGCAGGGTTCAGAACGTAAGTGAAGTAGACAACACTACAGGACTATGGTATCCAGAATGAAAGATGCAACATATGTGAGACATGAGCACAATTTGGTGTTGGGACAGACACTCATGCACCGATTTTCTAGTACTAGTTAGCTACGTAATGTTTCACTCAAATGCTCGATGCCCTGGTAAGTTAAGCAAGCTTCACTGTGGACTAAGAAAGGACATCACCTCATCCATCCCAAATTTTGGGCAGAACAAACGTGTGAAGAAGTCATAACCAGATCCAGCAGGTGCTGGTCCTGTAAGCATAAGACCTCCGCTGGACAACTTTTTAATTTCATCGATGTTGGGAAGGATGTCAGCAACCTCTTTTGCTGAAGAAAGTTCCACCTGAAAGCCATCCAAGCTGTTTACTGAGCAATTATTTTTTCTGAAGTAGAAGTGACATAAGTGTAGATGAAAAGAAACTAAGACAACAGTCGTTCAGCATTTTCCAATGTAATTCTTCGGGCAAAAAGGGGAGAGACAGTACAATGAGATCACCGTCGGCCGCTGATCTGTGAACGCTGACCATTGATGCGCCGTTTAGGGTCTTCGGGATGGACGGCAGTTCGTGGCAATCTAGAAAATCAATCATGGGGAAATCCAGCTCAATAAACAGCTTCCCTTGCTCCTCACCTGGGACGCCGGTGCTCCCTAGTGCAGGAACTTTCTTTGCAGTCAGGATACCGGACTTGGTCGTGAACTCGATCATGCCACCCTCCGCAAGAACAGTCGTGAAGAGGAAGTGCGCAGAGGCCAACGTCGCGTGCCCACATAGCTCGACCTGCGTGCGCAGAATTAATGCAGATGGATCAGGGAACCAAACCGTGCCAGTCGATGGGTTCTTCAGATCGATGCAGGCAGTAGAAGCGGGTTCCCGAGATTTGTAGATGAGATGGATTAGGGAGCTAGGCTACCTCGGTGACGGGAGTGAACCATCGGAGGTGGAACCGCGGGGCGGCGCCCGCTGGCCGGGAGGTGTCGCGGACGAGGAAGGCGGTCTCCGAGAGGTTGAACTCGGTAGCGACGGACTGCATCCACCGCTCGTCCGCGGCCGCGGCGGCGTTCTCGTCTCCGAGAAGGCACACCGCGGCGGGGTTGCCCTTGAACGGCTCGGTCGCGAAGGCATCCACCTGCGAGGCAAGGAGACCACGCCGTGCCGCCGCGGCCGCGCCAACGTCACGTCCCGCCAACCAAGTACGATACAAGAGGAGAAGGGGGGAGAATCACTGACCACAGCGTATCGGATGGCTTTCTTGCCCATTTCCACGAACAAGGCGTCGGCAACAGCTGCTCCAAATTTGCGTCAGCAGTAAACTGCGGAATCTGATGATTGTGGACTGATAAAACCAGCAGTGGCTACTGGCCAAGTGACGAGTTGACTACAAGGGGTATAGGCTTTCCTTCCTTGTCGACACAGGGTACCGAAAACCAGTCCACTGTCTTCCAATACTGCCTTTACTGGTCTTATCATCTCAGTTTCGTAAAAAAATTGCATATAAGTTTTATAAGAAGTTAAACCAAGTATAATTTGATCAAAATTTTAGGAACAAGGCGTTGTCGACTGCTGCTCCGAATTTGTGCCAGTAGTAACAAGCTGCTGAATCTGATGGTTTTGGACTGATAAAACCAGCAGTGGCGAGTTTTCTTCCTTGTGGACACAGGGTACAGGGTACCGATTACCGAACACTACTCCACTGTCTTCCGATACTGCCTTTGCTGTCATAATATATCCTCTACTCACTCGGTTTCATGAAAGAAACTGTCAAAAAAAATCAAAAGTTAAACCAAGTAAAATTTGACCAAAATTTTAGGAAAAACTAGCAACCTCTACAAATATTAGGCAAACATCTATAAATTTGCCACTAGGAGATTAATGGGTGATTGTTCCCACTATCTGACCAGAAGTTTCAGTCTATCAGATGAGCTTTTCCGTTTCTCGAAATAACAGTTGTGCAAACTGATTTGCCACTAGAAGATGGATGGGTGCTTATTCCCACCATCCACTATCGCACAACCATTTATTCCTTCTGAAACTGGGGAACCAGGGGTCCTAAAGCACAACCATGTTCACTTGTGTCACTCGTAAAGTCGTAAGAATCACACGCGAGAAAATCAGACATATGGATCACAAACTTCTGAGTTCACGGGCTGACCAGAGAAGAACTGATCTCGCTCTTCGCATATTTTCCTTGTAATCGATTAGATATTGACCACATCCACACTCTAATTACTTATAGTAGGAGTAGTATTTTCGTAAGTAAACTTGCACTTGCCAAACATTGTTCAGGTCATCAATAAGAGCCCAGGAAATTTTTATACCCCATCCAGTGTAATGTTAAACCAGCATACAACAGCGAAAACAATTGCCAGCATCCAAGGTCATACTACAACTCCATGAATGGTTGCCCTTCGACGCATAAACGAGTAGATCGGTGCTAGTGGCACGATAGCTAGGCTAGAAGCGTCCCGGCCATCACAGTAACAGCTTCTCCCTTGATTTTGACTCCCATTTGGGTCGTCCAGTTCCAGGTATAGTGTTCCACCCCTTGGAGATGCCTGACGATAAAATGGACATATTTAGAAGAATGGTTTAGCTGGTCGAGTGCATGCTGTAGCTTTGTTTCTAAGATAAAGTATAGACCTCCAAATGTTTATTGATTTGCTGAAAACATAGCTAAGCACATTATTGATTTTCTGAAAACATAGCTAACCACATACTTGATATGCCGTCAATTTTTGCTTCCCCAGCTTTCTGCCCCAATAGGGAGCCAAAACACAATGTATACTGCCAGTAACAGGGTCCTGTCAAAATATAGTGATCAAGGGGTTATGAGTTATGATTTATGAAAGATGAAGCTGCATTACATGGAGAACATTGATAGCCAATATGTGCCTTAAAGATTTAAATGAACGAGATTCATTTTATATCTATACTTAGATCCAACTAGTCTTGTGTAATACAAGAAATCTGTCAGAGTTGCAAGATAAAGATTATAACTACCTAGTTAACACTAGTAAATACTAACATATATATGAACTTGCACAGATATTCTGGACAGGGGGTAGAGACTCTCACTTTGGCTAGCAAAGAAACTCCGCTCCTGATAATCTAGTCGATATGTACAAGGTCGATTGGTTCTAACAAAAAAAACTCTCGATGATATTCCTTTATGTCTAGGATGAGAAAACCTTAGAACATGCTGGAAGTAGACAATTCAACGGTATCCAGAGTTCCAGACCGAAAGATGCAGCATATGTGAGACATGAGCAGAATTAGGTGCTGTGACTTTGGAGAGGTAATCATACACGACTTTCTTACAGTTATCTATATATTTTGGTACAAAAAATGGTCAATGACATGGTAAGTTAAAGAAGCTACAAAGTTCTATATACAAATTTGGACTGAGAAAGAGCATCACCTCATCTATCCCAAATTTTGGGCAGAAGAAACGTGTGAAGAAGTCATAACAAGATCCAGCAGGTGCCGGTCCTGTAAGAATAAGACCCCTGCTGTCCAATTTTTTTATTTCATCAATGCTAGGAACGATATCCACAACCTCTTTTGCTGAAGAAAGTTCCACCTGAAATCCATGCAAGATTTGTTTGTTGACAATTAATGTTTCTGAAGTAAAAGTGGCATAAAGGAGCAATAGTTCATAACAAGGAACAAAGAGACATAGTTGCTCAGCTTACGAAAATGATGATAGTAGCACCAGCAGGATTTTTTTAGGATGACAAAATTGATTCTCGAAAGTAATTAGGAGAGAGAGACTGTACAATGAGGTCACCGTCGGCCGTCGATTTGTGAACGCTGACAAGAGATGTGCCGTTTAGGGTCTCGGGGATCAATGGCATATCGTCAGCCGCGTCGCAAGCCACAAACTTGTCCATGGGGAAATCCAGCTCAATAAACAGCTTGCCCTGCTCCTCTTCTGGGGCACCAGTGATCCCTGGTGCAGTAACTTTCTTGGCAGTTAGGATCCCGGACCTGGTCATGAACTCCACCATGCCATGCTCCGCGAGAATAATGGTGAAGAGGAAGTGCGCGGAGGCCAACGTCGCGTGCCCGCAGAGGTCAACCTGAAATCGACGACGCACGGGCAGAATTAATACTGAACAACATGCACGAAATGTTCGAGCAAATGGGGATCGGTGGACAATAGACTGTGCAAATCGACAGGCCGGATTCAGAACTTGAGATCGGTAGTGGTACTAAAAGGGGGTACCTCAGTGACGGGAGTGAACCATCGGAGGTGGAAGCGCGGGGCGGCGCCGGCTGCGGGGGAGGAGTCGCGGACAAGGAAGGCGGTCTCCGATAGATTGAACTCAGCTGCGACGGACTGCATCCACCGCTCGTCAGCGGCGGCGCCCTCCTCTTCGAGGAGGCATACCGCGGCTGGGTTGCCCTTGAATGGCTCGGCCGCGAAGGCATCCACCTGCGACGAGACCACAACGGAGTCAACGTTACGACCCGACCGACGAGCGCGAAGAGGAAAGGGGGGACTGCGTACTGACCACGGCGTATCGGATAGCTTTCTTCCCCATTTCCACCAAGTAGGCGGCAGCGGCTGATGCTGCTACAGATTTGCGCTAGTAATATAGCTGCTGACGATTGTGGAGGGGTATAATCAGCAATGACGAAATGGAGAGATTATCCATGAATTCTTGCAGATGAACACTGTCCTGTGCCTTTATTTGCTAGCAAACGAGGTTACATAATCCGCCAGGATTTGTATTACTCCCTCCCTTTAAAATATAAAATGTTTTATCTTTTATAAAATAAATGTATGTACATGTTTTCTATATATAGATTTTGACACGGATTCGCTGTCCGGGTGGCCGCGGTGCACCCTCTATCCACCGTTGCCTCTATCCACCGTTGGATAATGGGAGCATGATCATCTTCTGTATATGCGCTGGTCATGGCTGTGATGGCAGTTTAACAGAGACGTTCCATCTGATATTCATATGCGTCTATGCATAAAAAAACAAGAATTCAATCCGCTGCCGTGAGCACTCATCACATGCATGCGTATCGACCTGCAATCATGCGTCTATGCACAAAAAAATCCAATCCGTTATCGTAGCACTCATCACATGCATGTCTGAAACATGGTTGCTAACGGTAAACGGTGAGAGTATCATGCATGTATGTTGCCGCTTTAAATGTATCACGTGCATGCAGCTGCGCATGTGTGTTCGTCCCCAAACTTCAGCCGATGTTGGACATATGTGTTTTGCTGCTCATTGATTTTCTGTTGTTGTGCTCGTGTGTGTTCGTCCCCAAACTTCAGACGATGTTGGACGTATGTGTTTTGCACGGCTACCGTGAAACATGCGTGTGTTTGATGACTTTTGTGACTCCAAATCGCATGCATGTACTCTCCAAAGAAAACGCACCGTCTGCTCTCTTTATCTAATCAAACGGTAGACAACCCATGCGCTGCAGCCACCATGGACAGCCCACTATTTCCTATATAGATTAACTTTGAACACATATATAAAAAACGTCTAGATACATTTGTTTCATAAAATTAAAACATCTTATATTTTGGAATGGAGAGAGTAGTAATGAAATGAAGGCACGTTGATAAATTTTGAGCCCCGGAAGACATTGTCACCTAAAAACTCCAAGAAATATGGTATGGTGTGACATTTACCCTATCTCAACGCCGGCAGAAAAGAGGTGTTCAATGACAACAGCTAAAGAGCATAGCTATGATCCTAAAAAAAAAGAGCATAGCTATGACCCATTATTTTCAACACTGGATCCAATAAATTATATGGAAAGAAGTCACCATTTAAATTTGAATTGGGTTGGCTATCCCGTGATATATGGTCAAAAAAGTTTGGAACAAACCCGCAGAAGGAAGCTCGGCTATTCTGAGGTGGAATAACAAAATCCGTCTTATACAAAAACACCTCTGAGGATGGGCAAGACACATAAATGATCTATATAAGAAAGAAAAGAAAAAGCTTTCTGAGATAATTGAGACTCTTAAATCTCTCGCAGAATCACGTGTGCTATTACAACATGAACTTGAGTTGAAAAACCAAGTAAATAAACAAGAGTTCGCCTGTTACGAGAAGAAGAAATTAAGTGCTATCAAAGATCCCCCGATTTATCTTGGAAGACGATAGTAACAGAACATACTTCCATATGGTGGCTAATGGCCGTCATAGAAAGAAGTAGATATATTCGCTTCATCAAGATGAGGGGACAATTGAAGGCCAAAATGATTTGAAAAAGTACATAACTAAATGTTATAAAATCCTATCCACAGGAAGCTAATCGTCCTCCTAGATGAATCTCAAACGGGAGATATCCTTCAAGTATCCAATGAAGAGTACGCTTTCTTGACCGCTCCTTTCACAGAAGAGGAAGACAGAAATGCAATTTTTGATATGGTACAACATAATAAAGCCCCTGATCCGGAAGGATTACTAGCGGAGTTTTATCAAACCTTTAGGGATATTATCAAATGTGATATGTTAGAGTTGTCCAATGATCTTCAAAATGGACAACTCGAACTTTTCAAGACTAACTTTGTTGAAATTATTTTGATCTCTAAGGTTAAGGAGGAAGAATAGATTCAACAATATAGGCCGCTCTATCTCCTTAACATTAACTTTAAAATATTCACAAAGTTGGCGACCATCCGTTTAAATTCGATCATAGATAATATGGTTCGTCTAACACAGACTGTGTTTATGAAAGAGCCATATATACTCGATGGAGTAGTAACCCTTCATAAAACAGTATATGAGTTGCACCAGAAAAATATGAACCGTGTGATTTCAAAGATTGACTTTGAGAAAGTCTGTGATAAAGTCAAATGGTTTTTTATATTTCTTCTTAAAATGAAGTCTTTTCCATGGAGTGTGTGTGCTTTAATTCAAAACTTTGTACAAGGAGTTAGTATTTCTATAAAGGTCAATGATGACATTGACCGCTACTTTCAGGCAAAGAAAGGTTTCTGTCAAGATGACCCGCTATCCCTAATATTATTTAACATAATGATTGATATGTTGACCATTCTGATAGAGCGAGCCAAAAACGACGGATAAATTATTGGGATCGTACCACATCTTGTCGATGGGGGTTTGTCGATCCTACAATATGTCGTCGACACAATTATTTTTATGGAACATGACATCGAAAAGGCTAAAAACTTGAAGTTAATTCTCTCAGCATTTGAGCAACTCTCGAGTTTAAAGATAAACTTTCATAAGAGTGAATTGTTTTGTTTTAAAAAAGTAAAAGAGGCCATGCATCAGTATACTGAATTGTTTGGATGCAAACAAGGCCAAATTCTAACGACGTATTTAGAAATCCCGATTCATTATTGGAGACTTATGAATATAGAATGGAAAGCATTTGGGAAATGACTACATAAACGTCTAAGCAGCTGAAAATAAAAATTCCTATCAATTGGTGCAACACTAGTTCTGATTAATTTCATCCTCACTAATATGGTCTTGTATATGTTATCCTTCTTTCAAGTTTCAAAGGGAGTTCTCTAGTGGTTAGACTACTATTGCTCGAGATTCTTTCGACAAGGAGATTCGGGAAAAAAGAAATACAGACAGGTAAAATGGAATATAGTCTGTCGTCCAAAAGACCAAGGGAGGCTTGGGATCTATGATCTTGAAGCAAAAATACGGCTTTACTAGGAAAATGGATGTTTAAGCTGTTAACCTAGGAAGGCATATGTCAAACCCTATTGAGAAAGGAATACATAGGCTCAAAGGCTCTATCCCAAATTTACTGAAAACCATGGGATTCACACTTTTTGGCTGGTCTAATATACATGTGAAGAATTCTTTCTTCTTCTTTGGATCTTTCATTACTAAGGATGGCTTGGAAATTAGATTTTGGAAGGACTCCTAGTTAGGAAATATACCTCTCATGGAACAATATCTGGCTTTGTACAACATAGCATGTAACAAGAGTGATATTGGTGTTGAACGCTTCACCTCGTAACGTGGCTTTTAGAAGAGATCTTATTGGTGCCCGTCTCGCCTCATGGCATGCTCTATAGGAACAGTTAGTGGATACACTACAATACGGAGCTCATATCATATCTTGGCACTTATAGATGCCGAGGCATAGCCTCAGCCGCCATGTTCGCGCTGGCGTGGAAAAAATGCCGTCAGGGATAACTGCGCCAGGGATTGTGTAACATCGAAGGATTTTTTGACACGGCACAACGTGATCCGCCGAGCTAGCGTTTCCACAACGCGACAGTGGATATGCCTCGTTATATTACTGAAGATGGCGAAACTTTAGTGTCATGTCATGTATTGCGAATATCGTGGTTTATACAATATCACCGATCTAGATAAATTATAGTACCATTAATCAAATTAAGCAGTTTACATTCATTATTTAGAGAGCTAATTGCATTTAAATCAAAAATTCAATTTTATTGAGAGGATATTTATTACAATTGAAGATTATTTTTTTTGCCTGGTATCTTCATCGAGGTGTGATATTAACTAAAGATAATCTGGTAAAGCGCAACTGGTAAGGAAGTCAAAATGTTGTTTCTGCCACCATGATGAAACTATCAAACATTGTTCTTTTAGTGTTAATTTGTATGTTTTATATGGTCAGTCATCTAAGAAGCCTCAAACTTGTATCCACCAAACTCAGTAACCAATATTTTTGGTAACTGGTTGCATGGTGTTGAGGTGCCTATTCGGCTCATGGGTGCATTTGCACTTATTGTGAGAAAACATATTTTGAAATGTCAATTTTTTTGAAAAAAATGTCTACATATACATTCAAACATTTTATGTTCGTTCACAAGTTTTCGAGATGAAAGAACATTCTACGTGTCATGTGAAAGGTCCTATGAATAGTCCTATTTGCGTGATATTTTTTTTCATTTTTATACATGACACATAAAATGTTTTTTTATCCCGAAAACTTGTGAACGAAAATAAAATATTCAGATGTATATGTAGACATTTTTTTCGAATTTTTTGATATTTTGAAATATGTTTTCTCACAATGGGTGCAAATGCACCCGTGGGTCCAAAGAGATTTCCCTAGGAGCAATTGTATTACTATGGTCGCTATGGATACATTAAAATAATATGGTTCTTTATGCTAATTGTCTTCCACTATGTAGTTATCTTTCATTTTCACACTTACTTCGGGAGTGGTCTACTCTTCAAAACTGGAACACCGCGCCCTCTATACGGAGGTGTATTTGCGGTTGGAGCACATGGCGAAAAACGTTTTGTCCCATCATGGGTGGGAGCATAGTTTGTGGATGATGAGTCCAAAATTTACGCATAGTTAAGTATATAAATTATTCATATTGTCACTCATTACATGCTACATCTAGCTACAACTATGGCTATTGTGTATGGTTACTAGTTATCTTTCATTTTCAAATGGACTTTGCACAAATAGTAGTTTAGTAGGATTTTATTACCCTTTTTTCGTCTTTGACTTGTGTATATGTGCTATGAACAATCATGGATAAAAGGAGCCAAGAGGATTAAACATGGAGGAGTTGCAGGCACCAGACTTAGCCATTTGAGGGGACAAAAAAGTGGATTTTTTCATTAACTCCAAATTAAGATCCAAGGCAATGGTGTTGTAGCCCTCTTCCATATGAATCCAATGAGTCAAAGAACACCTCAATCGGAGTTTGTATGAAGAAATGACGACCGTAATACTGCAGAATGCAGATGGCGTAACGACCACTGGTACAGACGGAGCCCGCCCATACCGTATGATCATACTGCCCTCCGACGGCTTTGTTTCATCAAACGGAATAACATTTGTGAAGGCCCAATGGGCATATTCGGCCCCCAGATCCGTCAGTTCATGAAACCGACCTCTAGATGCCTATTCAAAGAGGAGGAAATCCTAGATGAAGGGAGGAGTCCACACATGCCATAGGGGCAGAGCCCTGCCACTCCGCCGCCTCCATAGCCGCCGCCCACAAGATTTACACCACCACACAACTCAAGGGAGAGAGGATACTTGCATCTTGAAGGGCTTTGCATCGATCTTCATCACCATCTTCATCAACAACGTCTCCAACTTCATTCCCCTTTGTTTACTTTGTTGTGATCCAATCTCTATTGTGGATTTGCACTTGCATTCAATTGTACCTTCATATTTCATCCATACTATTGCCATGATGTTGATCCCCTTTGTGTATGAGTAGTTTCCTTGTTCTTGGGGAGAGATGGTGAAACCCTAGTATTATTATGCATTGAAATAAAGATGATCTATTACTTGTGTAAAGGATCCATTGATCTATGATGTGTGTTTGATCTCTCCCTTTAGATGGTATGTGTATTCGGCCACATATCATTTGCCTTCGGGTCTAAAGTAAGAGGGTGAAACCCTTTGGACGTGCTTGGATGTTGTGTCGGTTGCTATTATGACTATAAGCACCGTTATCACCCAACGCGGTCGAAGGTGGAACAAAGGGAGATTCACTAAGCTAATTATGATATCCACAGGGAAACTCTTAATTGCGGTGGTCTGCATGGTGATTACTTCCAGGCATCGCAGTGGTTATTTAGAGATGACCTCATTCTTGGCTCAACAAACTGACTGCCTACGAGCCTTGGTGAATATCTTATTACAGAACTCTCTCCACACATATCATGACATAAGAAATATGTTATCCTAATCATTCATAATTATTCCATGCTAGTGGTGAATCCTACACTCTTTGAGAACCGCTCAATCATATCACACAACACTTCATAGATACTCTCTTACTTTAGTTTACTTTTGTTATTTACTTTGTTCTTGTTTACTTTAGGAGTTATTCAAACACACTCTTTATACACCATTACTTGGAATTAGAGACAACATACAAGTACTCTCTAGTGAATAGTAACGAGGGGCATAAATAACTCTACCAATAGCTCTCTGTGGGATCGATACTTTTATTTCGAAACTAGCTACGATCGATCTATGCACTTGCAGACATCAAGCTATTTTCTGGCACTGTTGCTGGGGAGCTAAGCGCTTTTGGTCTTTGTTCTTAGTTGCTAATTTATTGTTGGTGTACTAAAGTTGTTTACGATTTTTAAGTTATTTCTGTTTATTACTTTTTACTTCTTTTAGTTATTTGAATAGAACAAAAAAATTATAAAACCAAAAACCCATAAAAATTTATAAAAAATATTATAAAAACATTTGCTACTAATCATGTCTTTCCAGATTGCTATTTTTGAACAGATGAAGCTCGCAATGGAGGAGAAGAAAGTTTGAACTTTTGGATATTATGTTAAGAGGCAAGATACATTAGAAGAATGGTCGGAATGGTTGAAACATTATTCCTTCATATTATGTGCCTCCTACAAATTTGTTTGTGAAAATTGTGGATCCATAGATCATATTAATTATCAATGTGAGTGTAACATTGATACCACATTAGAATCTTACAATAAAAGTAATGAAGGCTTGGTTGATGTGGAGGTTTTAGAATACGTGTTTTTTACTAGTTGTTGTGAGTTGCTAGCTCGCATGAGAAATATAAATGAAGAAGATAAGGCACTAGATTGAATCTATGGAGTACTACATCATATATACTCTTATTGTTTTTATAACTTCAATAGTAATGCATTATTGACCACTTCTGTTGTGGAAGAGACTAACCTTTTGTAGGACTCACAGAAGAAATAAGAAAAGGATGTACACCACAGTGAACATGCTACTGCCGCTGGTATGGGTTTGTTTAACTTGTATGACCTGTTACATGGTTGTGCAAAATCATTTTGTAATTCATATCATGAGATTTGTGAAAAATGTATGGCAGTTGGCCACCTTAATTTTCAATGTTATATTACTCTTGAAGAATCCCTAGTATCTTAGACTAGAGTTGAAGTCTTAGAGTATTTGGTTTATAAAGGTGTCCATGATCTAATCTCTAAATGTTCAATCATGAGAAACAGTAGTGATAGTATGCTTCACATGAAACTTACCAACTTTTTACCAATGTTACAATTTTATTGCCAAGAACGTCTTAGTGATAATCACTTGTGCTAGAGAGTAAGGCACAGTCTAAAACCGTAGTGCTCGAAGATAACCATTTGCAGGAACCACAAGATAAAGAGGAGGAACAACAAAAAGATGAGGTTGACAAAGATTGGCACACTATAAATACTACATTTGTTTATGACGCCTCTCTCTTTAGTAATGATTCTCATAATGCTAGAACTGATTGTAATTTATCTGCGGAGGCCTTGTGCCTAGACACTCATGAGGAGAGCATTACTAATGATGAACTAGAGATAGAACCTTGCTATGAATCTTTCGATGCTAATATGCAGGGACCTGATTTACTCCCTGTTGCAAAGGAAGAATATTAAGTGTTCCCCTACAATGGTAACCAAGGTAAAAGTTCAATAATTATATTTCAACCTCCAATCCTGTCGTTGCAGCTACATAAGGAGGCATGCTTGCCACACTTGGTGCATCCACGCTCGCTTGGAAGCGAGAACTTATTCATCTATATGATGCCGATGCACCGCAAGAGGGTACGAATTCGACCGTACTCTACTATGAGATGCTCCAACCCTTTGCTGGAGGTAAGTAACATTACAGCTCAAATTGATATCCCCTAGGATCCAGGTGGATGATTTTATGGAGCATCTACCCTGGATTTATGGTTTTAAAGAAAGCGCTTCCTAGGAGGCAACCCGGAAGTTTTTAGGTGTCTTTCCTAATTTTGTGTCTTGAGTTTAGTTGCATTCATGTTGCATTGGCACTTGTGTATATTTGCATGATTCCCTATTAGAGTTGGCTTTGGACTATTTTCAAAAGGTAGAACTGTTTGTTACTCTAATCATGTGTTGCATATCTTGGTTAAATCTTCTCAACAAAAATATATGTTTGTTTTGTTTGGTTGCTAGACTAATGTTTCAGGTCTATAATAAAATTTTCGGAGAAAATAACTTGTTCAGGAGCTCACAACGACAATAATGATCAACCATATGGGCGGATCCGTCCGTACCGCGCGCCCATACCGCTCTTGTGACTAATCAGAAGAAACAATTTTTTTAAAAAAAGTGACTACAAGCATAACGAGCATCGGTACAGTGGGACGCATCCGTACCGTCTGTCCGTATCGACCTCGTTACCAGGCAAAGGAAACAGGAAGACGACCCTGAGGTTGTAACGACCACCCGTACAGGCACACCCGCCCGTACCACCCGCTCGTACCAACTTCGTTGGGAGACTTCAAAAAAATGAGATGAGAAGAAGACAAGGTGCAGTACAGGCGGAGTCTGTCCATACCACGCACCCGTACCAAAGAGCAACACGACGCAGTATGGACAGGGATGACTACAAAAAGGTTATAACCCCTTCAATATTTTTATTTTGACAACCTTAGGTTAGTGGGTTACCTTCTACATGTTCCATTATACATAATTTTCTTTTACCTACCTTCGAAGCCCCCTAGCCTATAATTCTCTTTAGTGTTTCATGTTTCTTTTATTTTTCTTCTCGCGGTTGGGTGAATGAACTCCGTTCATACACCTAATCGTTTGCTTTTACTTTGTTTGTTATTTTCGCAGGGACTTGAACCTTGTGCGATAACGTCCATGGTTTGTGCCAACCGTGCAAATACTTGCATAAGCCACTTAGTTGTTTCAACTCAACACTTCAACAAGGAAGTAATCATTGAACAAAAGGTCTATGTCCATCAAAATTGAGGTTATTTGTACCTGAACGGTAAAGTGTGTCACCCTTGCTTTGTTCAAGCTTGGAGAGGTAACCACTTCTCACGCTCTCTTTTGATAACTATATTTTCTCTGTTCTTATGGTAATCTTCAAGTTTGGTTCTTGCAAAAGTTCTAGCTTGGGGAAGTTACTTCTACATGTGTAGAGTCTTGTACAATGTTCTTGTTCGATGAGACTTTTTGTGTAATCATGTATCCCGCTATTTTTAAATGATTGCTTAGGTAAGTTGTGTTTCATGTTTATAAAATGGATGTACTTGCTTTTGTTAGGATTCATAAGAGTTGAGTTAGAGCTTTGATTCACTATGTTAAAATCTTTATCCAGCTTGAGAAGAACTTTGTGATCCTGATACATTGCAAATGTATCTATAATTTTTGATGTTCCATGCTTGGTTTTATCCACTTTCTTGTGTTTTGTCCACATTTTGGAGTAATTTTCATATGATTTCTTGGACTAACCTATTAACAAGAGCCACGGTGCCAGCTGCTTGTTTTCTGCTGTTTTTGGTTCTAGGAAAGTTAGAAAATTAATATTCTAGGAATTGGACGGGACAAAAGCCAAAGTGCCTATTTTTCCGGAAGTCATCAGATGCTAGAATAGGAGACGCAGAGGGGCCAGGGGGCCACCACACCACCTGGCCGCGCGGCCCAGCCTGGCCCGCGCCAGGGGGTGGTGTGGCCGCCTCCGGCACCCCCTCGGCCTCCCCTTCCGCCTATAAGATGCCCTCGGGACGAAAACCCTAAGGGCCCGATCAAAAAATCAACGAAAGAGTCTGTAGCCGCCGTCATCTCCATCGCTAGATCGGGAGGGATCTGAAGCTCTTCCCGACACCCTACCGGAGAGGGGAATTCACCCTGGAGGCCTTCTTCATCACCATGCAAGCCTCCGGTGTGATGCGTGAGTAGTTCATCCTTGGACTACGGATCCATCTAGTAGCTAGATGGCTGGTTCTCCTCCTTTGTGCTTTCATGTTTAGATCTTGTGAGCTCCGTTCATGATCAAGATCATCTATTTGTAATCATACATGTTGTGTTTGCGGGGATCCTATGGATATTGAGATGCTATTTCAGATTGATTATTGATTCTATCATGTCTTTGTTATTTGTGATCTTGCATGCTTTCCGTTGTTAGTAGCTATCTTGGCCAAGTAGATGCTAGCAACTCCAAGAGTTAGTATTTATGCTCGATAGTGGGTTCATGCCTCTGGTAATCTGGGTAAGTGACATAAATCTCTAAGGTACTAGATGTGATGTTGCTACTAGGGAGAAAACAACAATCCTTTGTTCATATAACAATCGTATTGTTTACTTTACACGCAGTTTGTAAAGCAATAATCTGTTGCTTGCAACTTAATACTGGAGGGGGTTCGGATGATAGCCTGAAGGTGGATTATTAGTCATAGATGCAGTTGGATGGTGGTCTATGTATAATGTTGTAGTGCCCAATCAAGTCTCAAAGGAGTCAAGATGATTAGTATATGCATGTATTGCTTTCTCGATGTGTGTCAATTGCCCCACCGTAATTTGTTCACCCAGCATGTTATCTATCTTAAGGAGAGCCACCTCTAGTGAACTATGGATCCCAGTCCTTTTTCTTTACATACAATCTATAAACTGTTACTGCTTTGTATTTACTTTCTGGAAACTATTACTTCTTTCCATTCGATACGTTTAATCCTTTGTTTTCAGCGAAACACGGTGAGATTGACAACCTCATCGCAAGTTGGGGACAAAGTTTTGTGGTTGTGTTGTGCAGGTCTCCACGTTGCTACTAGCACCGGTAGTGCGCCCTGCCAAGGCTCAGCTAGCAACACCTTTGGGGTGTTTCCTTGCTCCTACTGGTTCGATTAAACCTTGGTTTCATAACTGAGGGAAACTTGCTGCTGTGCTCATCATACCTTCCTCTTGGGGTTCCCAACGAGCTCTACATCAACACCGCACCAGCACTTTTCTGGCGCCGTACACTGAGCCATCAAGCATTTTTTTGGCGCCGTTGCCGGGGAGTCAAGGACATCTTCACAAGGGGAGTCCCTCATAACCAATCTCTTTACTTTGTTATTTTTGTTTTTCTTAGTTTCTTTTTGCTTTGTTTGCTTGTTTTCTTATTCAAAAACACACAAAAAATTAGTTTTACTAGTTTGCTTTCTTATTCAAAAACACACAAAAATTAAGTCTCCCTTAGTTGTCACTTGTTCCTTAGTTCACCATGTTGATCCCTAAATTCACCCTGAAAGACCTTTCCATTGGTAGTGGTTCTATAATTGGGAAAGATAATATTGAAGAATTCTTCAATCATGTTAGTAAGCATGAAGATACTGAGGATAGATCCCTTGCAGAACTTGCTCCAAACTATGAGATTGTTGCGGCTTCTTTAATTCACATGTTAGAAGCTAGGTTTGTTAACCTCAACCCCTTAATGCAAGTAATGTTTCTTAAGCTTAAAGAAATTGAGGACCCTGAAAAGAGGGATTTTATTCTAGAAACCTTGTTTAAGGAGTTCTATGATGTTGCCAAGGAAGCTAGGAAAGTCTTTGAACGTTTCAATATGCTAGGCTCATGTGTAGATGTTGTTGGTACACGAGAAAAGATGAACAAAACCGAACCTAATGGGGAGGAACCTAAGATACCAATACCCTTTAAACTAGTAGCAATACATGATGCCATAGAAAAGAATCTTGATTGGATTGTTCCTGCAAACCCTTTTGATGAGAATAGTGAACCTAAGAGCATTGAGAGAGAATCCTCTAGAACTTATTTGGATGATATACCTTGCCTTGTTGAAAATATTTCTGGTATTGATCTTAATGCTTCTTCATTTGAGAACACTTGATTCTTTCTTGCTTCTTATGCCTAACTTAAATGCGTTAAAGAAAAGTACTTATTGGGAGATAACCCAAAAGTTTTAGACGAGTCTTGGAAGTTATTAATTCAGTAATAACCTCTCCTTATCCTTTTTATTTGCTTTTTGTGCCAAGAGTAACCTCTAATGAGAGAGAAGTAATGATTGGAAAAGTTGTTGTCCCGAAACAGATTTCTGTGCTTCACCGTAACAATTCGTGTAAAATCTCTGAACGTCTTTTTGAGGTGTGAAGTTTTGTTCTTCTGCCCCAGGTTGTTATCTAACTTTCGTTAGTTCAACACTTTTTGATTTGAGCAACAGAAGGTTTTCGAAAAAATTCGTCTTTACCTGCTGGTCTGTTTTGACAGATTTCTGCCATTTTCTGCATTTCCTTCTTGTTGGTTCCTTTTTGAGTTCTTTTGGGGAATTGAGCTTTTTGAGGGAAGTGCTACAGTATCTTCTGTTTTAATGGAAGTTTTATTGGTGTTAGAACTGAACCTAAAGACCTATTATCTTGAGTACACTAATGTTGTTAATAAAGATTGTGTGAAGTTTTGCATGAAGGAAAAATTTCAGGTGTATGGAAGGAATGAGTAATGAGATGAAGGATGGACTAAAGCTCAAGCTTGGGGATGCCACGTGTGTCACCCCAAGAAATATCCAATAAGTACAAGCGTCAAAGCTTGGGGATGCCCAAGGCATCCCCTTCTTCATCAATAAAAATACCAGGCTTCTTCCAAACGCTTCTTTTTTATTTTTTCATGCACAGTTGTGTTGTTCTTGGAGCGTCTTCTTTTTTGTTTTCGTTTTGGTTTTTTGTTTGATTTGTTTACTTAGTTTGATTAATAAATTGGTTGGACCCCTTCTTTTATACATTGGTTTTCAAATAGTTTGGTCTGGTTTGGTTTGGAAAAGAGTAGGAAAGTTCATGCTTTAGTGTTAAACAGAGCTTGTTTTTTACTGTGGCCTATGCTTTGCCATGCCATGCTTGATATTTTTTTGGCTTTATGCTTAGTATTCTTTGTTGTAGCATGACTTGTTATAAACAATTGAGATTGCTTAATGTGCCTTGGATGAATCATGCGTTGTTTTAGCATATTAAAGCATAGTATTGTGGTATTCTCCTTTGACGCTTTATTTGGGTTGACTTGGCGCATGCTCACGCCATGTTATGACTATCCCAAGTCACTATAGCCTTTATGATCCTTTAGTTTTCAACTTGTAGTATCACTTTATGCTTTGATCAATGATGTTTTGTCGCTCTGCATGATTATGACCATTATTGCTCTCTTAGTTTGTCGCTCCGAGTCTTTTGCTAGCCTCCGCAACCAAGTATGAGTTCCACTCATGCATCCAACTCCCTAAACCAATTTATTCCAAAGAGCCCACCATACCTACCTATTAGAATATGCTATTCCAAGTATATTCATGTTTTTGTTTACCTTCCAAAATAAACTTGTTATGAGAAAACTAGTGATTAAAGCTCTCACAAACTTGATGGCACACTTTACTTTTCTTGCCCTTAATAAACTTGAACCATTGTGTAGTCTATGTTGTATATGCTTGCACTTATTTGTTGGGGATTAGCAGAACCATGCTGTCATGGGGAACGCTTTCAACATTGCATGGGTACTTTGTACCTAGTTGATATCATGCTCTTTTGTCTATGGATGTCGTCGGTGTGAAATGAAAGGGGAGCTTGTAAGTCCATGGAGTTATGTATATGTGTTAGAGAAACGCCTGGGCCGCTAGTCTAATCCATGCTGACATGGTGGAAACCTGCAGCGTAACCATAATAAGCTGTCTATGAAGCATTCTTCTTATAAAAAAGAGTCTGATATTGAGAAAAAGGAGAAAAAGAAAAAAAAGATTATGAAAACAGGAAAGAGAGAAAAAAGCACCATATTCCCATGGTAAATAACAAGATTGATGAGATGCTCGTTGTCTGCTTGCCTTGTCATTTTGATATGGGGATTCTTCCGTATCATCGGGCAAGGGGTACCCCGTTGGCGGTTCTCTATGATACACATGTACTTACGATGACAAGAACTTACCGGTGACTAAACTTGAGTAGCATGAGGAGCGGCCCTCGTATTCAAGGGACATGAGATTTCTAACTTATACTTCGTCAAGCATGTACACCATAGTTTGTTCACTTTAACCTTAATCACTTCAAGATGCTTATGACAGGGGCAATGAGAGCTAAAAGCTATAAGTACCATAATTTTTGGAAGCTCTTTATGAAACTTGAATCTCTGCTTCCTTCTATGAAGGCCTTTCTTCCACCATTATATTGAGTCTCCACCTTCTACCTTTATGCACCTACTTTGAGAGCATAGTGGCCATTCTTAGTTCTATGTGCATTGTCCCAAGACTAGTTGATTGATGCATACCTTGATATTGCTTGTTTTAAACTATTTGTATCTAGTCACTCTTATGAACTTTGAAGGTGTCCTATGCATTTATATTTGCTACTCTATGAGGGACAAGCTGAATACTACTATGCTATGTTTTCTTTATGTGAAACAAACAAACGTCTTGCAAAGCATTGTTATTCATGAATCTTTTGTTTGTGCCTTTTCATGTTGCATCATAGTTTCTTTGTCTTATTGCTAGAACTTTGTCTTTCATGTTATGATTGAAGTACTATGATCCCAGCTTTGAATGTTTTACAAATACTTTGATCAAGTTTATGATGGTGCAATGTCACCTCAAAAATTATTCTTTCTTTTTATCACTTACCTACTCGAGGAGACCAGGAGATAAGCTTGGGAATGTTGATACATTGCAAATGTATCTATAATTTTTGATGGTCCATGCTTGGTTTTATCTACTTTCTTGTGTTTTGTCCACACTTTGGAGTACTTTTCATATGATTTCTTGGACTAACCTATTAACAAGAGCCATAGTGCCAGTTGCCTGTTTTCTGCTGTTTTTGGTTCCAGGAAGTCAGAAAATGAATATTCTCGTAATTGGATGGGACAAAAGCCAAAGTTATTATTTTACCGGGGGACACTTGGAGCCAGAATACGAGAAGGAGAAGGGCCAGAGGGCGGCCACACCACCTGGCCGCGCGGCTAGGCTTGGCCCGTGCCAGGGGTGGTGTGGCCAGCCTAGGCACTCCCCCGGCCTCTCCTTCCGCCTATATATTGCCTCTGATATGGAAAACCTAAGGCCCCGATCAAAATTCTACGAAAGAGTCTGTAGCCGTAGTCATCTCCATCCCTAGATTAGGAGGGATCTGAAGCTCTTCCCGGCACCCTGCCGGAGAGGGTAATTCACCCTGGAGGCCTTCTTCATCATCATGCAAGCCTCTGGTGTGATGCGTGAGTAGTTCATCTCTGGACTACGGGTCCATGTAGTAGCTAGATGGCTGGTTCTCCTCCTTTGTGCTATCATGTCTAGATCTTGTGAGCTCCGTTCATGATCAAGATCATCTATTTATAATTCTGCATGTTGTGTTTGCGGGGATCCGATGGATATTGAGATGCTATTTCAGATTAATTATTGATTCTATCATGTCTTTGTTATTTGTTATCTTGCATGCTTTCCGTTGTTAGTAGCTATCTTGGCCAAGTAGATGCTAGCAACTCCAAGAGTTAGTATTTATGCTCGATAGTGGGTTCATGCCTCTGGTAATCTGGGGAAGTGACAGAAATCTCTAAGGTACTAGATGTGCTGTTGCTACTAGGGAGAAAACAACAATCATTTGTTTATAGAACAATCATATTGTTTACTTTACACGCAATTCGTAAAGCAATAATCTATTGCTTGCAACTTAATACTGGAGGGGGTTCGGATGATAACCTGAAGGTGGATTATTAGTCATAGATGCAGTTGGATGGCGGTCTATGTATAATGTTGTAATGCCCAATCAAGTCTCAAAGGAGTCAAGATGATTAGTATATGCTTGTATGCTTTCTCGATGTTTGTCAATTGCCCTGCTGTAATTTTTTCACCCAGCATGTTATCTATCTTAAGGAGAGCCACCTCTAGTGAACTATGGACCCTGGTCCTTTCTTTTACATTCAATCTACAATCAACTGTTTACTGCTTTGTGTTTACTTTCTGCAAACTATTACTTCCTTCCATTCAATACGTTTAATCCTTTGTTTTCAGCAAAACCGGTGAGATTGACAACCTCATCGTAAGTTGGGGGCAAAGTTCTGTGGTTGTGTTGTGCAGGTCTCCACATTGCTACTAGCAACGGTAGTGCGCCCTGCCAAGTCTCATCTAGCAACACCTTTGGGGTGTTTCCTTGCTCCTACTGGATTGATAACCTTGGTTCATACTGAGGGAAAACTTGCTGCTGTGCTCATCATACCTTCCTCTTAGGGTTCCCCAACGAGCTCGATATATTTTAGGCCATCAGGGAGTAATTCAAAATAGTTAGAGTAAAGCTTTTTATTTGAATGAATGATTAGTTGTGGAAGCTTTTGCTCTAGTTCTTTTAGCTAACCGAGTCTTGCGTTCGAAATAATATTGCCAAACAAGTACAACAAGAAAAGGTATGAAATTTTTATGACTTGTTTGATGAGTGATTGTCTTGAGAGTTTACCTCTGAAGATACTTAACCCCATAGATATTTTGATATACTTGATGTCACTCTTGAAAGGAGTTGTTTGATTGAAATGAAGTCTAGTGGTAATTGTGATGCATACCAAAGCTAACCTTGTGGATCAAACTATGATACTATTTAAAAAAGTTCTATGTTTCACATACGCACCTTTGGATGCCAACAACTCCGCTAGATTTTGAACGATCTATGGTATAACCCCCGATTTTGGCTATGAGTTGATGACATGGGTGACATACGTGTCACTGATGCGTCCAAAATTGAAGCATATTTACCTTTTGTTTTTGCATAAATAGAGTAGGGATTTTTGTATTTCACTTCGCGTACGTGCGCTATTTCATTCTTGTTTCAACAGGATCTCAAATCATTGAGTCATATATGAACATATCAATTAGAGCTATCATATTGTGTAATTATATGATATTTCTAAGTGATAAAAGTCATTTTATGAATTTACCTTCGCACCTAGAAGAATAATAAACAAGGAGGATGCATCAGTACCGATAACGACTACTGGTACGGGCGGAGCCCGCCCGTACCGTTCGCCCGTACCAGGCGCCATCACGATCGCCTCGTCAAATAGTTTCTCCTGGCGTAGACGAGAGAGAGATCCGACATTCACAGCCACCAGAAACCACGAAACACCACATCTAAGAGGGATCTGAAGGAGGAACTTGGCTAGAGTAAAATCCTGGCTGCTTCATGGATCATTGGAGGATAATGCATCATCCCCTTTATGATCAACCGATGCATCCCCATCACCACCATCACTCCCATCTTTCATCTATTAGATCTCTTTATAATTCTAGATCCAATTGTGGTTTGCATTAGATCTACCATCGTACTTAACCCCATTTTATTATGATGATGTTGTTGATTGTTTCCATGAGTGAGTAATTCCTTTGTTCTTGTGGAGATGGAGAAACCCTAGCACCACTATGAAGTTGTAATAAAGATGATTTATTATGTGTTCGTATGACTTGCTTTTCTATGATATAATTATGATTTGTGTTTGATTTCTCTATTTAGATGATATGTGAAGTCGACCACATATCATTTGCCTTTGGGACTAAAGGAAGGAAGAAACCCTTTGGATGTGTCTTGTAAGCGTACCCCGAATGCCCCGTGATAGATTGGCGTCGGCTCGTAACCTACACGGTCAAAGGAGGATTAAAGAGGGATTCCCTAAGATAATTACAATATCATGGGGAAACCCTTAATTGTGGTGGTTTGTATGGGTGATTGCTCTCAGACATCGCAGTGGTTATTTAGAGGTGACCTCACACTTGGCTCAACAAAGTGGCTTCCTACGAGCCTTTTCGTGAACATCTTATTACGCGGCTCTCTCCACACATATCATGACATAAGAAGTATGTTATCTTGATTATATATAACAATAACGCTATGCTAGTGGTGTATCCTACATCCCCGAGAACGTTTTAGCCCTATTGAGTTCAACCAAGCTTTCACATAAACTTGTTACTTGTTTCATTTTTACTTGTTTTAATTACTTTTCTGCAAACAACCATAAACCATTCAAATACCGTTTAGTTGAGATCAAAGACAGCTTATAAGTATTCTTTGGTAGATAGTAACGAGGGGCATAAAGACCTTTACCAATAGCTCTCTGTGGGTTCGATGTCTTTACTTAGAAACTAGCTATAATTGGTTTGTGCACTTGTAGTCATCAAGCTATTTTCTGGCGCAGTTGCCGGGGAGCTAAGCGCTTTTGGTCTTTCTTCTTAGTTACTTATTTTACTCATTGTTTTACTAATTTTTTTACTAGTTTCAGGTAAACACCATGACTGCACTCAGACTGATTAATCAACTCGATGCTACCAAATACCTCGAGAAATTCAATAGAGGATTAGTTAAAGAATTCTCGAGTGGGAGTGAACCAGAGTACGAGGTCAACCCTTGTTTTATCGCAATCATTAAAGAGAAAACTTTTGCAGGAGATGATCCCGATGAGGATCCTTATAATCATTTGATGCACTTTACCGAGCTTTGTTGTACTATTGAGAGGCTATTCTGATGATAAATTGAAACTTAAACTGTTTAGCTAATTTCTAACCAACACTGCTTTGGCTTGGTATAGAATTTGTCCTGCAGAAAAAATTAATACCTAGGAAAAACTTAAAGTAGAATTTGTGTCTCGATTCTTTCCCAAGGTAAAAACTACTGAAGTAAGAAGGGCAATTGCAAACTTCAAGAACCGCCCAGGTGAAGGTTTGGTAAGAGCCTACAAAAGTTACAAGTCTCTACTTCACAAATGTACCCATCATGATTTACTAGAATGGTATGTATTGCATATTTTTTATGGAGGACTTAATCAAGAAATTAAACATGAGCTTGACATGAATTCAGGAGGTTCTTTCATGGAGTTAACTATAATAAAAGCTTGGGAACTTTTAGAACGAATTTGCCATAATAGAGAAACATGGGGATTTGATTTAGGAGGCGAAGGAGGTATAGAAATTGAATATGATTGTCTCAACGCTTATAAAGACTCCGGTAAGGTAAAATAAACTGCTAATGAACTTCAAGTTGACGATGATATTATCTTGCAAATCCTTCAGTTTTTTACATAATATATTGAAGCTCCAAAGAAAGACTGGCTTCATTATACTCCGCCACCTGAGCCAGTTGTTGAAGAAGATCCAATAATTATGGCCCCTGTTGAGCCAATGAGGAAGGTACCCCCGTATGTTGAACCCTTTCCTTTTCCAACATATGATGGATCAACAACTTGAGGATCAACACAAAGAGGAAGAATTATTTCTCAAGGAGCTGGAAGAGGAAACACAAATAAGAAAAACAGAACAAGAGCGTGTACAAGAGGCAGAGGCATCAATAAAGGAAGATATTTCAACCATGTTTGCACATTGCAATGTGATTGAGCTAGATTCTGAAGCATCGCAATTTGTTGAAGGAAAGGTAAAAGCTAAAGAAGTGGGTAAGCCTATCCTTCCATGCACTTTCATAGGAACTTCCTATTATGGTATTTGTGATATCGGTACAGCTGTTAACATTATCCCTTTTAATTTTTATGTAAAAATTCAAAACGAATTAGCCCCAGCTGAATTGGAAGATACAAATCTGACTATAATGCTTGTAGATAAAACTCTAAGAGTCCCTATGGGAATAATTAGGGATGTACCAATATGTATTGGACCTTACAAATATCCTATTGATTTTGTGCTTATTGATATGCCCACTGACATTTATTGTCCCATCATCTTTGGAAGAACTTTTCTAAATACCGCAGGAGCAAACATACATTGCAAGAAGCAAACTGTGTCCCTCAAGTTTGGCAAAGAGAAAATGGATTTTCATTTCTCCAAATTCGACCATAAGCCAGCTATTGAAGAGTTAGATGATGATGCGTATGAACACGAGGAAGAAGGTAATATTGTAAATTTGGCCTCAATAGTCATCGAGACTCCTGATGATGATCTAGTAAGAAGTTTAGTGAATAATAATACTATTTATCAAGACGTAGAAAAATCTGAAATAGATAACTATCTTGACTCCACACCTGTGGTGGACATCGAGATTAATCAAAAATATGAAGAACCTATAAGGAAAGGAGATGAGGCTCTCCCTCCTCCAACTCTTAAAAATCTACCAAAAGAACTAAAATATAGGTTTCTTGATGAGACAAATAATTTCCGTGTTATTGTAAGTGCTAACCTCGCAGAGAAAGAGGAGGAAAACTTAATGAAAGTTCTCCGCATGCATCGAAATGCTCTTGGGTATTCGATGAGTGACTTGAAGGGGATTAGTCCCTCCATAGCCACCCATAGAATATTCATGGAAGAAGGAGCTCAGACAGTCGCGGACTTTCAGCGACGTCTTAAACCTCACATGAAAGAGGAGGTAAGAAAATAAATAGTACGTTTGTTGGATGCATGCGTCATCTTTCATGTGGAGGAGAGTGAATGGGTAAGTCCCATTCATTGTGTTCCAAAGAAAGGTGGGTTCACGGTTGTGGAAAATGAACATAATGAAATGGTACCTACTAGGACTGTTGTTGGACACAAGATGTGCATTGACTATAGGAAACTAAATAAGGAAACTCGGAAAGACCATTACCCTTTACCGTTTATAGATCAAACTTTAGAAAGGCTTGCTATGCATTCTCATTTCTGCTACTTAGATGGCTATTCCGGTTTTTCCCAAATTGCTGTACACCCTGATGATCAACTAAAAACTACTTTCATTTGTCCTTATGGCCTTTATTCTTATCATCGTATGCCTTTTGGTCTTTGCAATGCTCCTGCCACTTTTCAAAGATGCATGACTGTTATTTTTGCCGATTATGTTGAAAGTATTATGGAAGTATTCATGGACGATTTGTATGTTTATGGAACTTCCTTTAATCATTGTCTCCATAATCTTCACAAAGTTCTACAGAGATATGTGATGGCTCAAAATATATCGAGCTCGTTGGGAACCCCAAGAGGAAGGTATGATGAGAACAACAGCAAGTTTTCCCTCAGTTATGAAACCAAGGTTATCGAACCCGTAGGAGCAAGGAAACAACCCCAAGGTGTTTTTTCCAACTTGGAATCCTGCACAACACAACCACAGAACTTTTCCCCAACTTACAGTGAGGTTGTCAATCTCACCGGTTTTGCTGAAAACAAAGGATTAAACGTATTGTGTAGAAGATAGTAATTGCTTGCAGAAAGTAAACAGTAAACAGTAAATAGTAGATGGTTTATCAATGGTAAAAGAATTGACCGGGTCCAGAGTTCACTAGAGGTGATTCTCCTTAAGATAAATAACATATTGGATGGACAAATTACAGCGGGGCAATTGTCAGACTCGAGAAAGCATACCATGCATATACTAATCATCTTGACTCCTATGAGATTTGATTGGGCATTACAACATTATACATAGACCGTAATCCAACTGCATGTATGACTAATAATCCACCTTCAGGTTATCATCCAAACCCCCTCCAGTATTAAGTTGCAAGCAACAGATAATTGCATTAAGCAAAGTGTGTAAAGTAAACAATACGATTGTCCCATCGACAAAAGATTGTTGTTTTCTCCCTAGTAGAAATAGCGCATCTAGTACCTTAGCGATTCCTGTCACTTCCCCAGATTACTAGAGGCATGAACCCACTATCGAGCATAAATACTCCCTCTTGGAGTTGCTAGCATCTACTTGGCCAAGATAGCTACTAACAATGGAAAGCATGCAAGATCACAAACAACATAGACATGATAGAATCAATAATAAATCTGAAATAGCATCTCAATATCCATCGGATACCCGCAAACACAACATGTAAGATGACAAATAGATGATCCTGATCATGAACAGAGCTCACAAGATCTAAACATGATAGCACAAAGGAGAAGAACCAACCATCTAGCTACTACACGCACCTGTAGTCCAAGGATGAACTACTCACGCATCACACCGGAGGCAGTCATGGTGATGAAGAAGGCCTTTAGGGTGTTCTCTCCCCTTCGGCAGGGTGCCGGGAAGAGCTTCGGATCCCCTCGATCCGGGGATCGAGATGGCGGCGCCTACAGACTCTTCCGTGGATTTCTGTGGGATTTTGATCGGGTACTTAGGGTTTTCATCCTGGAAGGATTTTATAGGCGGAAGGGCAAGGTCGGTGGAGCACCAGGGGGCCCACACCCCTGGTGGCGCGCCCCAGGCCACGCCGCCACTAGGTGTGGCCGCCCTGGTGCGCCACTTCGTCTCCCCTCCGGACTCCGTGTTGCTTCGGGTAAAATATTAACTTTGACTTTTGTCCGGTCCAATTCCGAGAATATTTCCTTACTAGCTTTTCTGAAACCAAAAACAATAGAAAACAGGCAACTGACACTGTGACATCTTGTTAATAGGTTAGTTCTAGATAATGTATAAAAATACCTCAAAGTATGAACAAAACATAAGAAATTAGATACTAAACAAGCATGGAACATCAAAAATTATAGATATGTTTGCGACGTATCAACATCCCCAAGCTTAACTCCTGCTCGTCCTCGAGTAGGTAAGTGATAAATAAATTTAGGTGACATGCACCATCACGATCTTGATCAAGGTATTTGTAAAACATTGATAGCTGGGATCATAGTACTCTAACATAGACATGAAAGAGATAGTTCTAACAATAAGACATAGCAACTATGTTGTAACATGAAAAGGTACAAACAAAGGATTCATGAATAATAATGCTTTGAAAGACGTTTGTTTGTTTCACATATAGAAAACATAATGAGAATGGAATTCAGCTTGTCCCTCATGGTGTAGCAAAACATAAATGCATAGGACACCTTCAAAGTTCATAAGGGTGACTAGATACAAATAGTTTAAGAACAAGCAATATCAAAGTTATGAATAAATCAACAAGTTTTGGGACAATGCACATTACACTAAGAATGACCACTATGCTCTCTCAATAGGTGCATAAAGATAGATGATGGAGACTCAACATAAAAGTAAAAGAAAGGCCCTTCGTAGAAGGAAGTAGGGATTCAAGTCTCATAAAGAGCTTAAAAAAATTATGGTACTTATTAGATTTCAGATCTCATTGCCCCTATCATAAGAATCTTTAGGTGATTAAGGTTAAAGTGAACAAATATGAGGATATGCCTGACAAGTTATAAGTTGAAAATCTCATGCCCCTTGCTTACGAGTACCGAACCTCATGCTACTCAACTTTAGTCACGAGTAAGTTCTTGTCATTGTATATACATGTGTATAATAGAGAACCGCCAACGGGGTACCTCTTGTCCCATGACACAGGAGATTTCCCATATCAAAATGACAAGGCAACAAACAATGAGCATCTCAGTGATCTTTTTATTTGCTATTTGCATAGGTTTTTTTATTGAGGATGCTTCACAGATTGCTCACTATGGTTATGCTGCAAGTTTCCACCATGATTAGGCATGGCTTAGGCTATCCGCCCAGGTATTTCTCTAACACATATACAAACTCCATGAGCTTACAAGCTCCCCTTTTATTTCACACCGCCGGGATCCATAAGAAAAAGAACATGATATCAACTAAATAAAGTGCAATGTTGAAAGCGTTCCCCATGGTAACATGGTTCTACTAATTCACAACTTACAAAGCGCAAGCATATACGCAACATAGATGGGCACAATGGTTCAAGTTTATTAAGTGCAAGAAAGTAAAGTGTGCCATCAAGTTTGTGAGAGCTTTAATCACTAATTTTCACATAACAAGTTTAATTCAGAAGGTAGATAAAAACATGAATATACTTGGAATAGCATTAATGCTAATAGGTAGGTATGGTGGACTCTTTGGAATAACTTGGTTTTATTTGGAGTTGGATGCATGAGTGGAACTCATACTTGGTACATGTGGAGGCTAGCAAAAGACTGGGAGCGACCAACTAAGAGAGCCATAATGGCCATAATCATGCAAAGCGACAAAACATTATTAATTAAAGCATAAAGTGATATTACAAGTCAAAAAATAAATGATCATAGAGGCTATGGTGACTTGGTATAGTCTTAACATGGTGTGAGCATGTGCCAAGGCAACCCAAATAAAGCATGAAAGGAGAATACCATAATATTATGCTTTTATATACTAAAACAACACATGATTCTTTTAAGGCACATTAAGCAATCTCAATTGTTTGTAACAAGTCATACTAAGCAATAATCACTAAGCATAAAGTCATAGCAATATCAAACATGACATGATAAAGTCTAGGCCACAGTCTAAACAAGCTCCTTATGTACCACTTATAAGCATGAAGCTTCCTACTCTTTTCCAACACCAATCAACTTATTTGAAACCACATATGAATGCGGGGGTCCAACCAATTTATTTAAGAAAACCAAACAAAATAAAACTAAGTACAAAAACAAAGACGCTCTAAGAACAACACAATTGTGCATGAAACAATAAAAATGAAGTGTTTGGAAAAAACCTGAGATTTTTATTGATGAAGAAGGGGATGCCTTGGGCATCCCCAAGATTTGACGCTTGTACTTCTTGAATATTTCTTGGGGTGACACGGGTGGCATCCCCAAGCTTGAGGTTTTGTCCATACTTCATCTCATCACATTATTCTTCCCTACACTTTAAAATTTCCTTCATACAAAACTTCACACAATCTTCATTAACAACATTAGTGTATTCAAGATAATAAGTTTTTAGTTTTAGTTTCAACACAAGAAAATTTTCATTAAAACACAAGCTACTGTAGCAATTCCTTCTAAAAGCTCAAGTGATCAAAGAGAACTCAAAGAGAAAGAGATTAAGAGGCAAATGCAATAATGGCAGAAATCTGTCAAAACAGACCAGCAGGTAAAAATCGATTTTTTTGAAGACCTTCTGTTGCTCAAATCGAAAAGTGATAATCTAACGAAAGTTAGATAATAACCTAGGGCATAAGCACAAAAATTACAGCTCAATCCGACATACAGGGAATTTTCACGATTTTTTATAGTGAAGCACAAAAATCTGTTTCGGACAACAACTTTCCCAAGTCTTACTTCTCTTTCATTAGAGGTTATTCTTGGCACAAAAACCACTCAAAAAGGATAAAGAGAGGTTATTACTGAAGCAATAACTTCCAAGACTCAACAAAATAAAAACTTACTGAAAGTAAAAATAATTTGAGTTATCTCCCAATAGTGCTTTTCTTTAACGCCTTTGAGCTAGGCTCAGTAATTTGAGAAGATGCTCACATAAGAAATATGAATTGAAGCAAAAGAGAGCATCAAGGAGCAAATATGATACACATTTAAGCCTAACCCACTTCCTATGCATAGGAATCTTGTAAGAAAATAAATCAAAGAAGCACATAGTAACAATAATGGGTAGATAAAACAAGAGCAACTTTGGAACTTTCAATATAAAGAGAGGTGTTTTAGTAACATGAGAATTCCAACAACCATATTTTCCTCTCTCATAATGATTTTCAGTAGCATCATGAACAAACTAAACAATATAAATATCACACTCATCCTCCTTTGGTAAGCATGCAGGGCGATCAAATAAGGTATTAGTTAAAGAGTTACTCTTATTGGGAGGTAGACATGGGTAGCTGCTCAATTCTTCCTCCTCTTGATCATCACTCTCCTCATCTTTTTCATCCAATGAGCTTCCAGTTTCAGCAATTTCTTCTTCCATAGGATCCTGCAAGGCATTAGTCTCTTCCGTTGGTGGAGAGCATCTATTAAGATATTTAAGAATATAGCCATTTTATTCCTTGTAATTATCAAACAAAAATTTAAGTATATCATAAACCTCATATTTATAAGGTGCATCATCAATATTTTCAAGAAAATAAGCAAGTTCAAATGCACCCTTCCAAGCAATAAATTCTTCAATTTGTTCCACATCATAAAAGTCATAATTTCCCTTAACATAAGAAGATATGGTAACATTATCATTATACTCACATTGAAAATGGAGGTGTTTATACCTCCTACAGCAACAAGATTTATCAAAGCAATAAGTAACATTATAAGTAGAGCACACGTTTCTAGCAATGATATAAAATTTATTAATTTGTTCCCAAAAGTGTTTCCCTTTTTGTGACAAGTGGTGTTCCTCATAATATTTTTGTTCTTCTATGAACCCACCTTGCCAATAAGATCTAGTTTCAAAGAAACCAACCATTGATAGAAAGCATGATAAAGCAAGACAATAACAGACCAACAAAAATAACAACTATAGTAGGAACTAATTTTTTTTGTGTTTTTGATAAAAGAAGAAAACCAATACAACTAATTTTTTGTGTGTTTTTGATAAAAAGAAACAAGCAAAACAAAGCAAAATAAACTAAGCAAAACAAAAACAAAGTAAAGAGATTGGTTGTGAGATACTCCCCTTGCAAGAATCTTCTTTCTCCTTGAAAAGTGATTTACGAGGAGGAAGAGATTGAAGCTATCCTTAACTCCCCGGGAATGGCGCCAGAAAAAAGGCTTGATGGCTCAAAATATATCAAGCTCATTGGGAACCCAAGAGGAAGGTATGATGAGCACAGTAGTAAGTTTTCCCTCAGTTATGAAACCAAGGTTATCTAACCAGTAGGAGCAAGGAACAACTCCAAGGTGTTGTTTCCAACTTGGAATCCTGCACAACACAACCACAAAATTTGCCCCCAACTTACAGTGAGGTTGTCAATCTCATCGGTTTTGCTGAAAACAAAGGATTAAACGTATTGTGTAGAAGATAGTAATTGCTTGCAGAAAGTAAACAGTAAACAGTAAATAGTAGATGGTTTATCAATGGTAAAAGAATTGAACGGGTCTAGAGTTCACTAGAGGTGATTCTCCTTAAGATAAATAACATGTTGGATGAACAAACTACAGCGGGGCAATTGACAGACTCGAGAAAGCATACCATGCATATACTAATCATCTTGACTCCTATGAGATTTGATTGGGCAGTACAACATTATACATAGACCGTAATCCAACTGCATGTATGACTAATAATCCACCTTCAGGTTATCATCCAAACCCCCTCCAGTATTAAGTTGCAAGCAACAGATAATTGCATTAAGCAAAGTGTGTAAAGTAAACAATACGATTGTCCCATCGACAAAAGATTGATGTTTTCTCCCTAGTAGCAATAGCACATCTAGTACCTTAGCGATTCCTGTCACTTCCCCAGATTACTAGAGGCATGAACCCACTATCGAGCATAAATACTCCCTCTTGGAGTTGCTAGCATCTACTTGGCCAAGATAGCTACTAACAACAGAAAGCATGCAAGATCACAAATAACATAGACATAATAGAATCAATAATCAATCTGAAATAGCATCTCAATATCCATCGGATCCCCGTAAACACAACATGTAAGATTACAAATAGATGATCTTGATCATGAACGGAGCTCACAAGATCTAAACATGATAGCACAAAGGAAGAACCAACCATCTAGCTACTACACGGATCCGTAGTCCAAGGATGAACTACTCACGCATCACACCGGAGGCAGTCATGGTGATGAAGAAGGCCTTCAGGGTGATTTCTCCCCTCTGGCAGGTGCCGGGAAGAGCTTCGGATCACCCCCGATCTGGGGATCAAGATGGTGGCAGCTACAGACTCTTCTGTGGATTTCTGTAGGATTTTGATCGGGTACTTAGGGTTTTCATCCCGGGAGGATTTTATAGGAGGAAGGGCAAGGTCAGTGGAGCACCAGGGGACCCACACTCCCTGGTGGCGCGCCCCCCAGGCCGCGTCGCCACCAGGTGTGGCCGCCTTGGTGTGCCACTTCATCTCCCCTCCGGACTCCGTGTTGCTTCGGGTAAAATATTGACTTTGGCTTTTGTGCGGTCCAATTCCGAGAATATTTCCTTACTAGCTTTTCTGAAACCAAAAACAACAGAAAACAGGCAACTGCACTATGACATCTTGTTAATAGGTTAGTTCCAAAAAATGTATAAAAATACCTCAAAGTATGAACAAAGCATAAGAAAGTAGATACTAAACAAGCATGGAACATCAAAAATTATAGATATGTTTATGACGTATCAATGTGAAGACACTAACTTAGTCTTGAACTAGGACAAATGTCATTTCATGGTCCAAGAAGGCATAGTACTTGGTCACAAAGTCTCAGATAAGGTCACAGAAGTCGATAAGGCAAAGATTGAAGCAATATAAAGGTTGCCCCCTCCTCGAGATATAAAAGGTATAAGAAGCTTTTTAGGTCATGTAGGGTTTTATAGAAGATTTGTTTAGAATTTTTTGAAAGCTGCTAGACCATTAACTAACCTTCTTCAAAGGGAGGTTCGTTTTAATTTTGATGAAAAATGTCTTACTTCTTTCAACATATTAAAACAAGCCCTTCTTGAAGCTCCCGTTATAAAACCACCTAATTGGAAGAAACCTTTTGAGATATTTTGTGAAGCTAGCCATGAAGCTGTAGGAGCAATTCTTTGTCAGTATGATGGTAATGATCTTAATATCATTTATCATGCTAGTCGCACCTTAAACGGGGCCCAAAAGAACTATTCTATGGTTGAAAAAGAATTCTTCGTCGTAGTCTTCTCTTGTGATAAATTTAGATCTTATATCATGGACTCCAAAGTTAGAGTGCATACTGATCGTGTTGGATTAAAGGAAATCCTGGAAAGGACTGATGTTAAGCCAAGAATGATCCATTGGACTCTACTTCTACAAGAATTTGATTTATAGATCTTACAAAGGGAGGAAGATGTGGAGGAAGCGTCCTTGGATACTCAAGGAGTTGTTCATCCTAAAGAGGTATCATCCGTGTGTATACCTGTGGGAACCCCACTACCAAAAGGAAGTTCCCTATTTCCTCTTGCAATGGTTTTGACAATTTTCTACAACCTGTTTTATTCGAAGAGAGGAAGAAAAGGAACTCAAATGAGACCATATTCCCTTGATGATCATGACTTATGAAATCCTAAACACATCTTTGTTCTGGATGATTTTCTGCTATTTCTTTTTGCATTTTTTATTTCCTCTCATTTTTCTGAGTCCATTACCAGTCTTGCGAGGTCGGTATGGGTGGATCATATGGCCGGATCCACCCATAACACTGGTCGTTAAGCCTGCTAATGGCCAGGCTCCATTTTCGCATAATCGGTACGATCACACCGTACGGGCGCAGCCCGTAGTACGGCCGGTTGTTATCTGTTCTGTGACCACTTACTGATTTTTGTTTAAAAAACACTGAAATTGAACCGCCGTGAAGTCGGTACGGACGGGCAGTACGGGCGGGTCTCGCCCGTACTGCTTAGTCGGTTGACTAATTATCGACTTCAGCCCGTGTTATTTTTGGAAATGACCCGGTACAGGGGCACCGTACGGGCGTGCGCCCGTATGGACTGGTCGTTACGACCCGTAATTCCTTCTTTTTGCACTTATTTGTTTTCATATTTATTAGGATTCTTTTCTTGGGCGACCCTTTTCCTCCCAGTATGAATTTTACTTTGCCCCTAACCCTTTATAGGTCTCTTTAGAGATCCACCTCTCTCTTATATCAATAGATCTAATCTAATTGATGCGCTACTCGATTCATGGAAAAGGCAAGCCTCTAAACCTCATGGCTCGTTCGTGGGATAGCTTCCAGACCTCCTCCATCAAAGTCGATGACCGTGAAGCTCAAGGCCTAAGCCCGAAGGACAAGCGGTATACTTATGATTCCGATGATGATTCTGAAGACGAGGAGTTCTAGATCTTCATGGAGCAATCAAAGAGGGGATGGAAGCAACCAGACTACTTGGCGATGGTGAAGCCTGAAGATGAGGAACAAGCCAATAAACCTCATAGGAAGGGATGCATGGAGTCGGTCAAGCTCATCTCTGTCAACTACTCGTCACCAAAGCGTAAGAAGTCTAACAACTCCACTGCATGAACCTATCAGGAGACCATGGCCCATACATCAACAACAAAGAAGATCACCATGAACACGCGCATGAGCGTGAAGCCGCAAGAGGACTGGGGATTCAATCTTCTAGACGTACCAGTTGGTATGCACGTCTCGGACAATGAACACCATCTTAACAAGATAGAGAAGTACTCGAAAGAATAACTTGTCCACAGGGAGATCGTGCGCAAGCGCCTCTTGGATCTCGAAGGCAAGAAGGAACTCGATGACATGATGATCAAAGTTGCTGATGGGATGTTTCTCTTGTGTTCGGATCTACAGAAGTGTCTCCAACACATATCTTCCCTGGAAAGGACAAACAAGAAGCTTCGAGTGGCACTCTCCAACAAAACCTCTTCACCATGAAGCACACCACGATATCAAATAATCGCAAGGGATTATTTGATCCACCAGCTTGACTCCAAGCTTGGGGATCTGTGAGAATCTTGTAATCTATCTTACAGTTTTTGCATATTTACTTTTTCCGCACACATGGTTAGGTTTAAGTTTCTGAAGTTGCATTAGTTGCATCAACTTCGAGTTCCCCTGTTCAAGAGAAGAATTATATCCATCGAGTTATGAGACTTTGTGATAATTGAAGTTGTGTTCGATTCATGATTATTAGATTGGATGATTGAACTAGGTTGAGTGTTATGATGCTTGTACAACTGTCATAATTTTAGGGACTTGCACACCAATAGAAGTATTTTAAGTTATGAGAAGAAGAATTCTGGTAGCATATTATAATTAAGAGTTTTTGAAAGCCATTGAAGTAGTGAGCATGATCAAATAGCTTGCTAAAAAGAAAAAGAGAAAAGGAGAGTAAGTGAAAATATAGACATTCAAGTATCAAAATAAAATAAGAAAGCAGCTATCAAAAGAATCAAACATAGAAAAAAGAAAAGAAGAGATAGAGAGAAAAATAAAATGATCATGAATCTTCATTACTGAACTTAGTGCTACATATCTCTAAACTCTGTGATTATATGATATGTTGAATCACTAGTAGATTCTTATAATTTCATTGATACTAGAAAAGGTGTGGACGCGTCTAAGTTATGTAATATGAAAGGGTATGGTAATACCCCTGACGTATCTCTATATCCGATGTTGTACTCCTGCATCAATTTCTGCCTCATTTATTGTAACGTCTCGTGTCTCATGAACATGATGATCTTGTCCATAAGCCACCATCTTTCTTGGGGACGAGCAATAGCCTATTGATATGCCCATTTTGCATCACTATTCTATATCATAATTCACTGTTATTCATTGATATATTTCATATTAAGAGATGATACTTATGTTATTTCATCTGTTTTTGCATGGTTGATGACTTTTGGAGCATGGACCGCTGCAGTCAGGATTCTGATGGAAAAGGTGCTGTTTGGAGGCAAAATTCGCGAAGATCAGAAAATCCGGGAAAATATATGGAAAATCCCATTTTTCCAGAAGACAAAGGCTGCCAGAAGAGGGAGTGGAGATGGGCCACAGGGGGCCCACACCACCCCTTGGCGCAGACCAGCCTAGGCCGCGCCAACAGGTGGTGTGGTCGCCCTGGCCCACCTCTGGCTCTCCCCTCTGGCGTATATATTCCTCCCGAAACCCTAAGACTCAGGGAGCAACCACAGAAAGATTCTGCCGCCTCTGCGAGGCGGAAAACACCAAGAGAGAAAGATCTCTCCGGTAGACAGATTTCTGCCAGGGGAATTCCTTCCCGGAGAGGGGATATCGTCGCCATCAACACCACCATCTAGCTGGACTTCATCGGGATCATCATCATCATCACCACCACCATCATCACCATCAGCACCCTCATCACCATCTCCATATTGTTGTAACAATTGGGTTGAATCTTGCATAGTTCTTAGGGGAAACTTTCCTAGTGTTGATTACTCTTTGTAGTTGATGCTATTGAGTGAACCATTGAATTATTGTTTATGTTCAGATTGTTATACATCATTATTCCATCTGTGATCATGATCCATATGATGTCTTGTGAGTAGTTCGTTTTGTTCTTGAAGACATGGGAGAAGTCATGTTGTTAGTAGTGGAGTTGTGTTGAGAAAGATTCAATAGTTTGATATTTAAGTTGTGGTGTACTTCTTCTAGTGGTGTCATGTGAACATCGACTACATGACACTTCACCTATATGGGCCTAAGGGAATGCATTGTGTATTTGGCTACTAATCGTAGGGGTTGCCGGAGTGACAGAAACCTGAACCCCCGTTAGGAAACCATTGCACAAGGGACATAAGGGTCTTAGAGTTTAAAGCTGTGGTTAGGTTTCTACCTTAGTTACTTTCTTGTACTTACGGATGTTTGTAAGGGGTATAATCACAAGTATGTATTAGTCCTAGGAAAGTCGGTACATTAGCACAGGTTCACCCACACAACACTTAGCAAGCTAAAGAAGATTAATCAACTATATGAAGCGAAAGCACTTGACAGTCTTCCCATGTGTCCTCGAGAACGTTTGGTCATCTTAAGTAATACAACCGGCTTGTCCTTTGCTGAATAAAGGATTGGGCCACTTTCTGCATTTATTCTTGTTGTCTTTTGTTTACTCGTACTTTATTTACTTGCTTTATCAAAAACCCCTAAAAATCCGTTTGCTAAGTATTTGCAGAGAATTCCTGATCCATACCACTAGCCAGCACCTTCTGCTCCTCGTTGGGTTCGACACTCTTACTTGTCGAAAAGACTGCGATACACCCCCTATACTTGTGGGTCATCAAGACTATTTTCTGGCGCTGTTGCCGAGGAGTGAAGCGCTATTGGAGAGTGGAACTGGTAAAGGAAACCTCTTTTGTGAGTATTGTTTATTTCTGTTAGTTGCTTTACTTTCAATATGGATAATTCGATGAGTTTCTTATTTCGTAATGCTACTACCACTGCTAAGGTAGTAGATGAACCACCACCTGCTGAGAATGATACTTTTAAAATACCTACAAGAATTATTGATCGTGTTATGGATAACTACTATGTTGGGGATGGAACTGTCCATCCCGGTGATCATTTACTCTTTATACACGAATTATGCGGGTTGTTCAAGTGTGTAGGTATTACTACAGATCAAGTCAAGAAGAATTTATTCTCATTATCACTGAAAGGAAGAGCCGAGGAATGGTATAAGCTGCTGAAGAATGGTCAAGCTCTGGAATGGGAGGAAATAGTACCTCTCTTATATTCGAAGTTTTATCCTCCTAGTGAGATTCATAAAGATCAAAATCAAATATAAAACTTTTGGCCTCTTGATGGAGAGAGTACAGCTCAAGCTTGGGGGACATTGAAGTTACTAATGCTCAAATGTCCCATTCATGAGCTCCCCAACAATATTATTATCAATAACTTTTATGCAAGGCTCCCTCTACAAGGATTTATTGGATGCTTCTTGTGCTGGATCATTCACTCGCATGGAAGAAGAAGCTAAATGGGATCTTCTGGACCGTATTCAAGACAATGCTGAAGCATGGGAGAATGAAAACGGTAGAAAGTCAGGTATAAATTATGATTATGAATGCATTGAATCTTTTATGGGAACTGATGACTTTCAAAATATTAAAAATGCTTATGGTCTAGACTCTCAAGCTATTGCAACTTATTTTAAGGCTTTTGCTTCCTACATTGAAGTGCCTAAAAAGAAGTGGAATAAGTATCATGAACCTTATAAAGATATTGCTAAGAGTGTTCCTGCAAGAAATACTGAAGTTTATACTACTAATCATGTCTTATCTGAACCTTACATTGAGAAAATCCCTTTCCTAGTTAAGATAAAGGAACATTCTATGATAGCTAGTATGTTTAATGAAAGTACAAATAAAGCTTTTGAAACTAATAAACAAATGGTTGATGAACCTATAATAGAAAATGTGAAATACTTTGTTACTAAATATGAAGAAGAGGGACACACTATCCTTTGTAAGGATACCTCTAATATTGTTTCACAAAGTAGTGTTATGAGAGCTAGTATTCCTGTGTTTTCTGTTAGAATAAGTAATCATTGCTATGATGGTTCTTGAGATAGTTATATTGTTAAGTTTATGCATGATACCGAAAGTTACTATGAGAGAGGGAAAAGTGTTCTTATGCATCTCAATAATATCAAGTTTCCTCGTTATATGCTAAAAGTTTTTATGTGGCACTTCTTTTGCCTTCCTATGCTAGCAGTTTCTGGTTTCAACAACTTGTTTGTTTACAAAATTCCCTTCCATAGGAAGTGGGTTAGACTTAAACTTGTGTATTTTTGCTTCTTAATGCTCTCTTTCACTTCAATTCATATTCCTATGTGAGCATCTTCAAAATTATCATGCCCATCTTAATGGCTATAAAGAAAGAGCTTTTTGGGAGACAACCCAGTTTATTTTTTGCTTTCAGTTTGTTTGTGTTTCTTTGAGTCTTGGAAGTTATTACTTTGGTAATAACCTCTCCTTATCCTTTTTGTTTGGTTTTTGTGTCAAGATCAACCTCTAATGAGAGAGAAGTAATATTTGGGGAAGTTGCTGTCGCGAAACAGATTTTTGTGCTTCACCGTAAAAATTTGTGCGAGATTTATGTCTTTCAGATTGAGCTGTAATTTTTTGTGCTTATGACCCAGGTTGTTATTTAACTTTAGTTAGTTTTGCACTTTTTTATTTGAGCAACATAAGATTTTTGAAAAAATTGATCTTTACCTGCTGGTCTGTTTTGACAGATTTTGCCACTATTGCATTTGCTTCTTTAATCGATTTCCTTTTTGGATTCTTTTTGGGTTTTCAGAAGGTGTTGCTACAGTAGCTTATGTTTTGATGGTTTTCAGTTGAAGTTGAACTGAAAAGGTTTTATCACTTCACTTATACTAATGTTGCTAATGAGAACTGTGTGAAGTTTTGTGTAAAATAAATTTCCAAGTAGTGGAGATAATGGTGTAGTAAGGAAGAGAAAGGTTTCATGACTCACAATAAGTGTATGAAGATGAATATATTGATGTTATTCAAATGGCGACTTCGTAAGAACCCACTAAATACCAAATTCAGAGACCTGTAGAGTCCGTTTTCAAATAGGTAACAGTTCTGGTAAGAAAAGTTCCACGAAAGATCTGTCTAGTTATATTTTTGCAGTTTTTATCCTACAAGGAAAGTTACGAAGCGAAAGAGGGACGGAAATGGAGCCAGGGTGGCTCACACCACCTCCTGGCGCGGCCCCCCTGGCCGCGCCAGCAGGTGGTGTGGCCACCTCAGCCTCCGTCTCCGACCCGTTTTCTCCCAGTACCTTCCTTTTGTTGTGAAACTTCGTAATATATAATCCCCCGAGGTTCGTATATCGTGTTCTCGTCATGTTTTCATTTCGATCTGTTTCTGCCAGGAACTATCTTTGAAAGCTTAGAAGCACAATGGTGTCTGCCAAGTATAAAGGAAAGGAGCCTATAGAGGAAGACCTCCAAGACCCCGGGAAGGAGAAGGTGATCAAGAGTGAAGATGAAGAGGAGGCACAGCACACCGGCACTACCATTGCAAGCATTGGAGTGGTGGCAAACCCTGCCAGGACTATGTCAATTGGAGGGAAGCCTCCTCATCACCGTTCAGATCCCTGGTCACTTCCCCCACGCGCCAAGAATCCTTTCCATACCCTTAGCCATGAGCATCAATACCAGAATATGCCCAAGGAGAAATTACCCTCCAATTGGGATTTGCCTCGTTCTAGCCATGCAGGAAAAGAAGACTTCAAGGAGGAAGAGTGGGGAAAGAATCACAAGAGCTGGAATTCGCAACCCGACATGATCATGAGCTGCATTGAGTAAAACTCGCAGCTTATTCGCAATCTCACCTTTGAGATCAAGGACTTGGGGAAACTGATCAAAGAGCTCATCAAGAGAATACCACCACCACCGAAGGAGTAATTCGTCATCAGGTTTGGCATACCCTTGGTTTGTTCCAAGCTTGGGGGAGTGCCGCGGTATCACATCACTATCTTCTATCTTTTTACCTTTTTAGTAGAGTCATATCATGAATAGAGAAGTTATCATGTAGGATGGTTTGCATTATGGAAGTGTCCCCTCTCTTGTTAGATATGTATCCCTTGGTGTGAGTTGCCGTTATGGAATATTAATGAGAAGTTCTATCATTTACTCTTTACATATCTTATATTAGTTTTTAGTTCGTGCTTATATGATTGATCTTGTCATTAGTATTGGTATCACTTTGGGATCATTGAGTTAATTTAGTTGGTTTTGGCAAACCTGGCTCGGTCAGTAGCAACACTATTTTTGAGAGTTGAATGAAAAGATAAAAGTACTCTAAATAAATATAATTTCATCATCTTTCTTTCTTGATTTGCTCATAAGTTTAGTATTCTCTAGTTAAGATCTTTTGTGCTTCCAAGGAAGATTGCATGTTTGTCTTTATCACTTGTATGTTTGTTTGTTTCCTTCAACTCTTATACTTGCTACCCAGCCTTGCTAGCCAAAAACCGGTACTGAGAGGGAATTCTTCTCGTGCATCCATTTCCTTTATACCAAACCCATGCCATTTGTGTCCACCATACCTACCTAGTAACACTATTTCTATTCCAAGTAAATTCTTGTTTTTATCTACCTTCCAAATTAAACTTGTTATGTGAAAATTAGTGATTAAAGCTCTCACGAATTGATGACACATATTATTTTCTTGCACTTAATAAACTTGAACCATTGGGTCCTTCTTTGTTGCGTATATGCTTGCGCTTTATGAGTTGAAGTTAGCAGAACCATGTATCACGGGGAACGCTTTCAACACTGCCATGGTACTTTGTACCTAGTTGATATCATGATTCTTTTGCCTATGGATCCCGGTGGTGTGAAATAAAAGGGGAACTTGTAAGATCATGGAGTTCATATGTGTGTTAGAGAAACGCCTGGGCCACTAGCCTAAGACATGCCTAATCATGGTGGAAACTTGCAGCATAACTATGGTGAGCATTCTATGAAGCATCCTCAATAAAAACCTATGCAAATAGAAAATAAAAAGATCGCTGAGATGCTCATTGTCTGCTTGCCTTGTCATTTTGATTATGGGATAGCTCCTGTATCATGTGCAAGGGGTACCCCGTTGGCGGTTCTCAATGATACACATATATTTACAATGACAAGAGCTTACTCGTGACTGAAGTTGAGTAGCATGAGGTTCGGTACTCGTAAGTAAGGGGCGTGAGATTTCAACTTATAACTTGTCAAGCATATCCTCTTAGCTGTGTGACTTTAACCTTAACCACCTAAAGATGCCTATGATAGGGGCAATGAGAGCTGAAAGCTAATAAGTACCATAATTTTTGGAAGCTCTTTATGAAACTTGCAATCCCTGCTACCCTCTGCGAAGGGCCTTTCTTTTTCTTTTTAGTTGAGTCAGTAAACCTATTCCCTTCTATCTCAGCAAGTAATTTGAGTTGTTGTGTTTCATTCATTCATATGATGATTTATTCAATCATGTTTCTTATGTTCCTTATTTTGCACATTGCTCTTATCTTGGTGATTACTACTTTGAAAGCTATCATTGAAAACCAGTTATTTGTGAACTCTAGCAAATTATCAACTATTCTTCGACCAAGAGCTAAGTTTGCCATTACCAATTATGATTCACTTTATGTATCTTTATTGTGTTTCCTTTACTTATTACAAGTTAAGTTATATAATAGTGAGTTGTCTTCTATTATGATCTATGTATTAATGAATGTGATGCTTCTTGTCCGTATTCTTTTATCGACTCTTCACTCCATAAACCTGAGGTCATATTTATTGAGCTCAGTTTCGCTTGGGGACAAGCGAAGTCTAAGCTTGGGCGGAGTTGATACGCCCATTTTGCATCACTATTCTATATCATAATTCACTGTTATTCATTGATATATTTCATATTAAGAGATGATACTTATGTTATTTCATCTGTTTTTGCATGGTTGATGACTTTTGGAGCATGGACCGCTGTAGTCAGGATTCTGATGGAAAAGGTGTTGTTTGGAGGAAAAATTCGCGAAGATTAGAAAATCCGGGAAAATATACGGAAAATCCTATTTTTCCAGAAGACGAAGGCTGCCAGAAGAGGGAGTGGAGATGGGCCACAGGGGGCCCACACCACCCCTTGGCGCAGGCCAGCCTAGGCCACGCCACCAGGTGGTGTGGCCGCCTTGGCCCACCTCTGGCTCTCCCCTCTGGCGTATATTCCTCCCGAAACCCCAAGACTCGGGGAGCAACTACAAAAAGATTCCGCCGCCTCTGCGAGGCAGAAAACACCGAGAGAGAAAGATCTCTCCGGCAGACAGATTTCTGCCGGGGGAATTCCTTCCCGGAGAGGGGAGATCGTCGCCATCAACACCACCATCAAGCTGGACTTCATCGGGATCATCATCATCATCACCACCATCATCACCATCAGCACCCTCATCACCATCTCCATATTGCTGTAACAATTGGGTTGAATCTTGCATAGTTCTTAGGGGAAACTTTCTCGGTGTTGATTACTCTTTGTAGTTGATGCTATTGAGTGAACCATTGAATTATTGTTTATGTTCAGATTGTTATACATCATTATTCCATCTCTAATTGTGATCCATATGATGTCTTCTGAGTAGTTCGTTTTGTTCTTGAGGACATGGGAGAAGTCATGTTGTTAGTAGTGGAGTTGTGTTGAGAAAGATTCAATAGTTTGATATTTAAGTTGTGGTGTACTTCTTCTAGTGGTGTCATGTGAACATCGACTACATGACACTTCACCTATATGGGCCCAGGGGAATGCATTATGTATTTGGATACTAATCGTAGGAGTTGCCGGAGTGACAGAAACCTGAACCCCCGTTAGGAAACCATTGCACAAGGGACATAAGGGTCTTAGAGTTTAAAGGTGTGGTTAGGTTTCTACCTTAATTACTTTCTTGTACTTACGGATGTTTGCAAGGGGTATAATCACAAGTATGTATTAGTCCTAGGAAGGTCGGTACATTAGCACAGGTTCACCCACACAACACTTAGCAAGCTAAAGAAGATTAATCAACTATATGAAGCGAAAGCACTTGACAGTCTTCCCATGTGTCCTCGAGAACGTTTGGTCATCTTAAGTAATACAACCGGCTTGTCCTTTGCTGAATAAAGGATTGGGCCACTTGCTGCATTTATTCTTATTGTCGTTTGTTTACTCGTACTTTATTTACTTGCTTTATCAAAAACCCCTAAAAATCCGTTTGCTAAGTATTTGCAGAGAATTCCTGATCCATACCACTAGCCAGCACCTTCCGCTCCTCGTTGGGTTCGACACTCTTACTTATCGAAAATACTGTGATACACCCCCTATACTTGTGGGTCATCACCTATCTTGGGGGAGTTGATGCGTCCGAAATTGAAGCATATTTACCTTTTTTTTTTGCATAAATAGAGTAGGGATTTTTGTATTTCACTACGCCTACGTGCGCTATTTCGTTCTTGTTTCAACAGGATCCCAAATCATGGAGTCATATATGAACATATCAATTAAAGCTGTCATATTGTGTAATTATATGATATTTCTAAGTGATAAAAGTCATTTTATGAATTTACCTGCGCACCTGGAAAAATAATAAACAAGGAGGAGGCATCAGTACCGATAACGACCACTGGTATGGGCGGAGCCCGCTCATACCGTCCGCCCGTACCAGGCGCCATCATGACCGCCTCACCAAATAGTTTCTCTTGGCAAAGACGAGAGAGAGATCCGACATTCACAGCCACCAGAAACCACGAAACACCACATCTGAGAGGGATCTGAAGGAGGAACTTGGCTGGATTAAAATCCCGACCGCTTCACGGATCATTAGAGGACAACACATCATCCCCTTCATCATCAACCGCTGCATCTCCATCACCACCATCACTCCCATCTTTCATCTATTAGATCTCTTTGTAATTCCAGATCCAATTGTGGTTTGCATTAGATCTACCATCGTACTTTTATTCATACATTTGATTATGATGATGTTGTTGATTGTTCCATGAGTGAGTAGTTCCTTTGTTCTTGGGGAGATGGAGAAACCCTAGCACCATTATGAAGTTGTAATAAAGATGATCTATTCTTGTGTCCGTATGACTTGCTTGTCTATGATATAATTATGATTTGTGTTTGATTTCTCTCTTAAGATGATATGTGAAGTCGACCACATATCATTTGCCTTCGGGACTAAAGTGGCTTCCTGATACGTCCAAAATGTATCTACTTTGCCGAACACTTTTGCTATTATTTTTCCCCTAAACTTGTGTGAATTGGATGCAACTAACACGGACTGACGCTGTTTTCAGCAGAATTACCTTAGTGTCTAGTTTTTGTGCAGAAAATCAACTATCAGGAAAAATCCAGGAAAATATGCCAAAAATCCTATTTCGCCAGAAGACTCATGGAGCCAGAATACGAGACGGAGTGGGGCTGGGGCCCAGCCACACCACCTAGCCGCGCGGGCTGGGCCTGGCTGCGCCAGGGGGTGGTCTGGCCGCCCCAGACACCCCCTCGGACTCCCTCTTCGCCTATAAGGTGCCTTCTGACCTAAAAACTCAGGGTTTTCGATGTTTTCCAGAAAGAGTTCCGCTCCGCCGCCACCACCAGATTCTGCGATTCGGAACCAGAAACTTCGTTCTGGCACCCTGCCGGGACGGGGAATTAGAGGAGACCATCACCATCATCATCACCATCGCTTCTCCATCGACCATCCATGTTTCCCCCATCTATGAGTGAGTAATCCCCCGCTGTAGGATATGGGGATGGTAGGGATTGGATGAGATTGTTCATGTAATGGCATCGGATTGTTAGGGCATGGTGCCTAGTATCTTTTATTAGTGCTTTTGACTTTGTTGCGACTTGTTATGCTTAATGCGTGTCACTAGGGCCCGCGTGCCATTATTTCAGATCTGAACATGTTATTGATTCATTATGATAGTATTGTTTATGGTCTTACCTGCAAGTTGTATACACATGTTGTTGTCCGGAACTAAAGGCCTCGAAGTGATAGAAATTGGGATAACCGGAAGGAATGGCTTTGATGTGAGGATCACATGTGTTCAGGAGTGTTAATGCTTTGCTCTGGTGCTCTATTAAAAGGAGCACCTTAATTGCCAGTAGTGCCCTTGAGGCACCATTGCAAACGGGCTGGCAGGACAAAAGATGTTGTGCAAGTTCTCATTGCAAGCACGTATGACTATATATGGAACACATGCCTATGATTATTTAGTACTTGGATGCTTTATCTTATTTATCTACAAATGCCCTATGTTTTAATTGCTATATGAATTGTCTTGTCCATGCAACGCTTGTCCATCCATCCCTATGCCTACCGCGCTCCAATCCTACTGTTTACTGCAATCTTTACTTTACTACTTCTTGTTGGAGATATGCCCTAGAGGCAATAATAAATGTAGTTATTATTATATCTTTGTGTTTATGATAAATGTTTACATTCATGCTATAATAGTATTAACATGGAAACATTAATACTTGTGTGAATTGTAAACTTAAATTGAAGTCCCTAGTATAGCCTCTATACTTCACTAGCTTGTTGGTTGATTAAATGATTGTGGTTTCCATATCATGAACATTGAGATGTTATCAACAACAAGATCATATCGTTAGGAGAATGATATGGTGGACATACTCCTATTGATAAGCGTAGCATAAAGATCAAGTCATTTCAATAGTTCAATTGCTATATGCTTTCTGATACATAGTAACCTAATTCCTTCGACCATGAGATCATGCATATCACCTTTACCGGATGGATGCTTTGATGACATCAAACACCACACCGTAACAGGGTGGCTATAAAGGTGGCATTAAGTGTTTGGAAAGTATTGGTTGAAACACATGGATCGAGAGTGGGATTTGTCCATCCACATGACGGATAGATATACTCTGGGCCCTCTCGGTGGAATGTCATCCAATTAGCTTGCAAGCATGTGACTTGGTCACAAGGGATCACATATCACGGGAACGAGAAAAGAGTACTTATCGGTAACGAGGTTGAACTAGGTATACAGAGATACCGACGATCATAACCTCGGATAAGTAACATATCGTGAGACAAAGGGAAATTGGTATCGTATGTAAGTGGTTCATTCGATCGCAAAGTAATCATAGAAATATGTGGGAGCCATATGAATTTCCAGATTCCTCTATTGGTTATTGTTCGGAGAAGTGTCTCGATCATGTCCGCATAATTCACGAACCGTAGGGAGACACACTTAAGGATTCGACGTTGTTTGAGTAGTTATGGTATTATGAGAAAGAGACCGAATGTTGTTCGGAGTCTCGGATGGGATCCGGGATATCACGAGGTGATCCGGAATGGTCCGGAGAATAAGATTCATATAAGGAAAGTCCTGTTTCGGAGTTCGGGAATGATTCCGGTGTTTTCATCGGGAATGTTCTAGAAGGGTCTGGATTGTCCGGCACTCCGGGGGGGGAGGGGTACATGAATGTGTCATTACATATTGGAATGATTGCATCATGTACTAAGTGTTCTTGCTGTCCCAAATAAAGGATTAAATTGAATCCTAAAACAGAAAAGTCAAATGTCCAGTTTGAAAGTCAAACGGCTAAAACAAGAAACTGTGGGAAACAAGCAAGAGGAGTTGGAACCGACTTGGAGGAGGATTTTCTCTCCTCCAAGCCGGCGGCCAGCCCTAGGCCGAGTTGGGGAGGGACTCCCTCCCTCCCCTGGCGCGCCAGCCCCCTCCCATCTATATAAGGAGGGGCAGGGCTCCCCTCCTAGACACACAAGTTCCTATCTTCTACCTCCGGTTTAGAGCCGTTTTGGTTTAGAGCTTCTAATTGCTTTAGCCTGCGGTTTAGAGCCTTCTAATTGGTTTAGAGCCTTCTAATTGGTGTGTCTAATTACTAGACCACTAATAGCCTCTCTCATAAGCTCCACCATACTCGCACCGGCTTAAGGCGAAGCCCTGCGGGATTTCCCCTCTACTTCCGATACCACGCCGTTATGCTGCCGGAATCGCGAGGAGAGTGCTACAACCTCCGCTGCCTGCTGGAACAAGGGAGAGGAAGGTCTTCGTCGAGTACCGAACGTGTGACCGACTGCGGGAGCGCTGCCGGAACGTGGCGCCGGAAGGATCGTCTACACGATCTTGAGATCGGAAAGAGTACGACTACATCACCCACGAGAATCCGCTCTCGTTAAACGCTTTGGAATCTTCGAGGGTAAGTTATACCATCGACTCGTTGCTACAATCTAGTAGATAGATCTTGGCTTGTTTGTTTGTATGCGATAGAAAATTTTTGTTTTCCATGCTACGAACCCCAACAGTGGTATCAGAGCCGTGTCTATATGTAGATCTGTTGCACGAGTAGAACACAATGGTCATTGTGGGCGTTGATGCTTTTATTGTAGATTTCTTTTTGTGTACTTTGCATCTTGCGGTATGTTGGGATGAAGCGGCCCGGGCTAACCTTACATGACATCGTTCATGAGACTTGCTCCACGCTTGACATGCAACTTGTATTGCATAAGTGGCTTTGCGGGTGCCTGTTTCTCCTAGCATAGTTAAGATCCAATTTACAACGGGTAATCAACAATGCTAGTATCAATGTTGTGGTTCTTGTTCGTAAGTTAGAACGACACTTATTGAAAGCCCCAAACCACGTAAAATATGCAAAGAAAGTAGAAGCGTCTAACTTTGTTTTGCAGGGGTGTGCAGTGATGTGATATGGCCATGATTGTGATTATATTTGATGTATGCAATGTTCCTTATTGTAAGTTGGCAACCGGCAGGAGCCATATGGTTGTCTTTAATTTATGTTAAGACCCGCGTGTCTATTCAAAGTAGTTGTAATAGTTGAAGCCGGTGGACGACAACCATGGTGAAGCGTCATTGACCTTGATGCAATGCCGGTGATGATGGAGATCATGTTCGTGTTTGAAGATGGAGATCGGAAGCACAAAGAAGAAAGGCCATATCATATCACATATTATGAATTGCATGTGATGTTAATCCTTTATGCATCTTGTATTGCTTAGTAGACGACGGTAGCATTATAAGATGATCCCTCATGCACATGAATTTCAAATCATAAAGTGTTCGCCCTTAGTTAGCACCGTTGCTAAAGCTTGTTGTTTCGAAGCACCACGTGATGATCGGGTGTGTTAGATTCCGCAAGTGTATACAACGTAAGCAAGCCAGATTTGCTTATGCGGTGGCTAAGGTTTGATCTTGACGAGCCTAGCATGTACAGACATGGTCTCAGGAACACGGATTACCGAAAGGTAAAGCATGAATCATATAGTAGATATGATGAACATGATGATTGTTCGCCATTGAAACTATATCAACTCTCGTGATGATCGGTGTTGATGTAGTGGATTTGGTTCGTGTGATCACTAAAACAATGTGAGGGATGTTGTTTTGAGTGGGAGTTCACCTAGTTTAATTTCATTAATTAATTAGAACTCAATTTGTCATAAACTTAGTCTAAAATATTGCAAATATGTTGTAGATCAATGGCAGCCCCTACCATCAATTTTAATGCGTTCCTAGAGAAAGAAAAGTTGAAAAACAATGGAAGCAACTTCGCGGATTGGTTCCGCAATTTGAGGATTGTCCTCACAGCTGGTAATTTGACCTATGTGCTGGATGCACCGCTGGGTGACCCACCTGCAGCTAATACTCCCGATGAAGTAAAGAATGTTTACCTCGCTCGGAAGAATCAGTACTCCATAGTTCAGTGTGCTATCTTGTATGGTTTAGAATCGGAGCTCCAGAAAAGGTTTGAAGAGTCAGACCCATATGATATTGTCGAGGATCTCAAATTAATTTTTGAGACTCATGCGGCAATTGAAAGTTATGAAGCTTCTGAAAAGTTCTTTAACTGCAAGATGGAAGAGGGCAGCTCCGTCAGTGAGCATGTGCTTAAGATGTCTGGGCACGCAAACAAACTTCAAAGCTTGGGTATAGTGATTCCTAATGCTTTGGGGGTTTACCGCGTCCTCCAGTCATTGCCACCAAGTTACAGGAACTTTGTGATGAACTACAACATGCAGAACATGAACAAAGAGTTGCCAGAACTATTTGCTATGTTAAAATCTGCAGAAGTGGAGATCAAGAAAGAGCACCAAGTGTTGATGGTCAATAAGACCACCAAATTCAAGAAGGGCAAGTCTAAGCAAAAGGGACACTTCAAGAAGGGTGGTAAGAAAGTTACCACGCCGACGAAGAAAACCAAGGCTGAACCAAAGCCTGAAACTGAGTGCTTTTACTGCAAGGGAGTAGGTCACTGGAAGCGGAATTGCCCAAAGTACTTGGCGGATTTGAAGAACGGCAACATCAAGAAGAAAGGTATATCTGATATACATGTTATTGATGTGTATCTCACTAGTATTCGTAGTAGTGCCTGGGTATTTGATACTGGTTCGGTTGCTCATATTTGTAACTCGAAACAGGTGCTGCAGAATAAACGGAAGCTAGCGAAAAACGAGGTGACGATGCGCGTGGGAAACGGATCAAAGGTTGATGTGATCACGGTCGGCACGCTACCTCTTCATCTACCATCGGGATTAGTTTTATACTTAAATAATTGTTATTTAGTGCCTGCGTTGAGCATGAACATTATATCAGGATCTTGTTTATTGCGAGACGGTTACTTGTTTAAGTCAGAGAATAATGGTTGTTCGATTTATATGAGTAATATGTTTTACGCACATGCACCTTTGATAGATGGTCTATTCTTATTGAATCTCGATAGTGGAAATACACATATCAACAATATTGAAGCTAAACGTTTGAAATCAAGCGATAATTCGACCTATATGTGGCACTGTCGTCTTGGTCACATTGGAGTGAAGCGTATGAAGAAACTCCATTCCGATGGACTTCTTGAATCACTTGATTTTGAATCACTTGATAGATGCGAAGCATGTCTGATGGGCAAAATGACTAAGACTCCATTTTCTGGTATCATGGAGCGAGCTACGGACTTATTGGAAATCATACATACCGATGTATGTGGTCCAATGAGTGTAGCATCGCGCGGTGGTTATCGTTATGTTCTTACCTTCACAGATGACTTGAGTAGATATGGGTATATCTATTTCATGAAACATAAGTCCGAAACTTTTGAGAAGTTTAAGGAGTTTCAAAGTGAGGTAGAGAATCAACGTAACAAGAAGATTAAGTTTCTACGTTCTGATCGTGGAGGTGAATATCTAAGTTACGAGTTTGGCGAGCATTTAAAGAAGTGCGGAATACTTTCACAATTGACACCGCCGGGAACACCACAGCGTAATGGTGTATCCGAACGTCGTAATCGAACTCTCTTAGATATAGTTCGTTCTATGATGTCACTTACAGATTTACCGCTATCATTTTGGGGTTATGCATTAGAAACAGCCGCATTCACTTTAAATAGGGCACCATCTAAATCCGTTGAAACGACACCGTATAAATTATGGTTTGGGAAGAAACCTAAGTTGTCGTTCCTTAAAGTTTGGGGATGCGAAGCCTATGTAAAGAAGTTACAGCCGGACAAGCTTGAACCCAAAGCGGAAAAATGCGTCTTCATAGGATACCCGAAGGAAACTATTGGGTATACCTTCTATCATAGATCCGAAGGCAAAATCTTCGTTGCCAAGAATGGATCCTTTCTAGAGAAGGAATTTCTCTCGAAAGAAGTGACTGGAAGGAAAGTAGAACTCGACGAGGTTGTCGAACCTTCTCTCGAAATTGCGAGTAGCGCAGCACCGGAAGAAGTTCCTGTGGTGCCTGCACCAATAAGAGAGGAAGCTAATGATGGTGATCATGAAACTTCGGTTGAAGTTGCTACAGAGCCTCGGAGGTCAACAAGAACTCGTACCACTCCAGATTGGTATGATTCCGTTATGAATGTCATGGTGGTGGACAACACCGATGACCCCGAGACATATGAGGAAGTGATGATGAGCCCAGATTCCAATAAATGGCAAGAAGCCATGAAATCCGAGATTGGATCCATGTACGAAAACCAAGTATGGACTTTGGTGGACTTATCGGATGGCCGGAAGGCTGTCGAGAACAAATGGATTTTCAAGAAGAAAACAGATGCTGATGGTAATGTTACTGTCTATAAAGCTCGACTTGTCGCAAAAGGGTTTCGACAAATTCAAGGAGTTGACTACGATGAGACTTTCTCACCGGTAGCGAAGCTAAAGTCTGTGAGGATTATGTTAGCAATCGCTGCATATTATGATTATGAGATATGGCAGATGGATGTCAAAACAGCATTCCTCAATGGAGACATTGATGAAGAGTTGTATATGATGCAACCCAAAGGTTTTGTCGATCCTAAAGATGCTAACAAGGTATGCAAGCTTCAACGGTCCATCTATGGATTGAAGCAAGCATCCCGAAGTTGGAATCAACGTTTTGATAAGGTAATCAAAAGTTTTGGTTTTATACAAACTTATGGAGAAGCTTGTATTTACAAGAAAGTGAGTGGGAGCTCTGTAGCATTCTTAATACTGTATGTGGATGACATATTGTTGATTGGGAATGATGTAGACCTTCTTAATAGTGTCAAGGAATATTTGAATAATAGGGAGACACACTTAAGGATTCGACGTTGTTTGAGTAGTTATGGTATTATGAGAAAGAGACCGAATGTTGTTCGGAGTCTCGGATGGGATCCGGGATATCACGAGGTGATCCGGAATGGTCCGGAGAATAAGATTCATATAAGGAAAGTCCCGTTTCGGAGTTCGGGAATGATTCCGGTGTTTTCATCGGGAATGTTCTAGAAGGGTCTGGATTGTCCGGCACTCCGGGGGGGAGGGGTACATGAATGTGTCATTACATATTGGAATGATTGCATCATGTACTAAGTGTTCTTGCTGTCCCAAATAAAGGATTAAATTGAATCCTAAAACAGAAAAGTCAAATGTCCAGTTTGAAAGTCAAACGGCTAAAACAAGAAACTGTGGGAAACAAGCAAGAGGAGTTGGAACCGACTTGGAGGAGGATTTTCTCTCCTCCAAGCCGGCGGCCAGCCCTAGGCCGAGTTGGGGAGGGACTCCCTCCCTCCCCTGGCGCGCCAGCCCCCTCCCATCTATATAAGGAGGGGCAGGGCTCCCCTCCTAGACACACAAGTTCCTATCTTCTACCTCCGGTTTAGAGCCGTTTTGGTTTAGAGCTTCTAATTGCTTTAGCCTGCGGTTTAGAGCCTTCTAATTGGTTTAGAGCCTTCTAATTGGTGTGTCTAATTACTAGACCACTAATAGCCTCTCTCATAAGCTCCACCATACTCGCACCGGCTTAAGGCGAAGCCCTGCGGGATTTCCCCTCTACTTCCGGTACCACGCCGTTGTGCTGCCGGAATCGCGAGGAGAGTGCTACAACCTCCGCTGCCTGCTGGAACAAGGGAGAGGAAGGTCTTCGTCGAGTACCGAACGTGTGACCGACTGCGGGAGCGCTACCGGAACGTGGCGCCGGAAGGATCGTCTACACGATCTTGAGATCGGAAAGAGTACGACTACATCACCCACGAGAATCCGCTCTCGTTAAACGCTTTGGAATCTTCGAGGGTAAGTTATACCATCGACTCGTTGCTACAATCTAGTAGATAGATCTTGGCTTGTTTGTTTGTATGCGATAGAAAATTTTTGTTTTCCATGCTACGAACCCCAACACTTCTATTACTTTACTATTGCTACTACAAAACTGTTGCTACTGATAAACTGTTGTGAGCAAGATTGTTTCCAGGTGCAGCTGAATTGACAACTCAGTTGTTAAGGCTTATAAATATTGTTTGGCTCCCCTTGTGTCGAATCAATAAATTGGGTTTCACTTCCCTCGAAAATACTGCGATACACCCCCTATACTTGTGGGTCATCAAGACTATTTTCTAGCACCGCTGCCGGGGATCATAGCTTTATTTATCAAGTCCACTTGGAATCACTATTGTTCGCTGCCATCCATCCATCATGGGTAAGTCTCGTGATGGCAAGGTTCCTATTTTACCATCCACTACAAGAAGAGGTATGGTTCTGAACACCTCTGTTGCTCTTGATTCACCATCAATTATGAGTAAGTTCCTTACACCACCACATACACATGCTACACACACTGCTACTACTGCTGAATCTGAAACTTCTGATACTTATGATGCTGCTTCTACTGTGCTTGATAAGAGTGGTTCTTTAGGTCCTTTCCTAGATGCTACGATTGCTAGAACTATAGCTGGAAATACTAAAACTCCTAATGAAGACACTACTACACCTGTTAGTTCACCTGAGTCTAGAGAAAGCTATGATATTGAAGACGGTTATATTGAGATGACCGATGAATTTATTAAAGAATGTGAAAACACCCATGATAGGAGTGCTTCTAAGAGTCTCCTTGAGAGGCGTACTATAAAACCCAAATTGTCTCCTAATGCTAAGTTTGCCGCTTCTCCCGTAAACATTAAAGATAAAGATTATGATTTCTCTCTTGATCTATCCTATATAGCTATTGTTGAGAAAGAACCTTTTTGTGGGACTAAGAATGAAAGTGCGATAGCACATATGACTGAGCTTTCTACCATGAGTGGCTTGTTTTCTGATGATATTAAGATGCGCACCTACTTTGTTGCTAATATTTTCCCCTTTTCACTAAAAGGAGAAGCTAAAACTTGGTTTAGTAATCTACCTCCTGGATCTATTAATAGCCCTGATTGCTTGATTAGTACTTTCCTGTAGAAATATTTTCCTCCTAGTGCTAGACATGCTATTTTGCAGGAACTTTTTGATTTTAAACGGGGAGAAAAAGAGATATTGCCTGAATCATGGGCAAGGTTTTGTGCTTTGATTCATGCACAGGCTGGATGTCCATTACCTAAGAATGAGCTTCTTAATATATTTTATAATGGACTAACTGAAGAATCTAGGACATACCTGGATAGTTGTGCTGATTGTGTTTTCAGGAATAGGACTCCCAAGGAAGCTGGGGAATTAATGGCTAAAATAAGCAAGAATTATGAAGACTAGACTCCTCCTGAACCAGCTATACCTGAAACAATTACACCTGAACCAGCTATACCGGCGCTTATACCATCATCTAAGAAGAGGGGAGTTATTGAACTAAATGATGAAGTGATGAAGGAAGCTAAGAAATGTCTTAAGGAGAAGGGTATTAAAGCTGCAGATGTCAAGAATTTACCTCCTATAGAAGAACTATGTAAGCCAATCTCCTATTCACCCACTATTGAGGTACACTCTCTCAAACATTTTGATGAAGGTGATATCCCTTACTCTAAACCTCCTGATCAATTCTTAGAAGAATTCAATATTTTTATCGTTAAGCAAGATAATTTTAATAAAAGGGTGCAAAATCATCTAATGGAAAACACTAGAGCTATTGTTGAGTTAAAAGATATTGTGGAAAGAACCTCTAATGATGTTAAAATGCTTGTTAAACATTTTTAAATGGTTCAAACTCAAATAGATCAACTTATTAAAGTGCAAAAAAACTTGCTAGTTAATGCTGCCAAAGAAAGACATGCTTATGAAATTAGAACTAGAAGTGGTGCTGCTACCCAGGATCCTCTATATCCTGAGGGGCATCCCAAAAGAATTGAGCAGGATTCTCAACAAGCTGAAAATAGTGGTACTACTCGTAAGAAAAGAAAAAAGAAACATAAAACTATTGTAGAACCCTCTAAACCTGCTAAAGATCCTAATAGTATATCTATCTCTGATTCTGAAACTGAAAGTGGCAATGAAGAAAATGATGTTCCTGATAAAGAAAAAGTTGAAGAAGAACCTGAAAAGCACACTAAGAATACTAAATACACTAAAGAAGATTTTGTTGCTAAGAAACATGGTAGTGAAAGATAGCCTTGGGTCCAAAAACCTATGCCTTTCCCTGATAAGAAACACAAGTCAAAGGAAGATGAACACTATAATAAGTTTTTTGAGTGGATGAAACCTTTATTCTTGCAAATTCCTTTGACTGATGCTATTAAATTGCCTCCTTATTCAAAGTATATGAAGGATATTGTCTCGAATAAAAGGAAGATTCCTAATGAAGAAATTTCTACTTTGCTTGCTAATTATTCCTTTAATGGTAAGGTTCCAAAGAAACTTGGAGACCCAGGGATTCCAACTATTCCTTGCTCCATTAAGAATAGTTATGTTAGAACTGCTTTGTGTGATTTGGGAGCAGGAGTTAGTGTTATGCCTTTTTCTCTCTATAAGAGACTTCAACAGGAAAAACTAATACCAACTGATATATCTTTGCAAATGGATAATAAATCTACCACTATTCCTGTTGGTATATGTGAGGATGTACCTGTTCAAGTGGCTCATAATTACTTGATATTTACTGATTTTGTTGTGCTTGAAATGCCTGAAGATGATAATATGTCTATTATTCTTGGGAGACCTTTTCTTAATACTGCAGGAGCTGTTATTAATTGTAATCAAGGAAAGGTGACCTTTAATGTTAATGACAAAGAGCATACTGTCTATTTCCCCAAGAAGATTGATAGACTTATGGTTTGAATTCAATTGAACATGTTGAGGGCATTCAAGTTGGAGGAATATATTGTCCCATACCAAGAGAAAAATTTGAAACTATTATGATTGGGACTATTGTTATCAAGGTTGAGGCAACATAATCATTAGTGAAATACAAAGTTTTGTTTCATATAAAATTGTTTTGGTAACAAGACCTGATCAACCTTGTTAACAAAAGGATTTCATTGAACAAAACAATGTTTTCACCATGATTATCTCCGCTTACTTCTATTCTATCCATTTAGTTTTTTGCTTTCGTTTAGTTTTATTTTCTGTTGTTACTTGCTTGCATGTTAGAGTGTCTTAGAACTTCTGAAGTTTTAGCCTTGTTTTATCCTTGCATCATTCCAAAAACTTTTTTTCTGTCAGAAAATCATTCTTCTATGCCTGAAAATTGCTCAAAAATAAAGTGTCTCGAAAAATTCCAGAAAATTCATATTAAATTTTTACGTGAAAAAAGGGGCAGAGGAGTGCCTGGAAGGTACCAGGGGGCCCTACCAGGCAGGCACACCACCTGGTGGCGCGGCCAGCCCAGGGGCGCGCCTGGCCATGGTGTGGGCCACCCCTGGCCCTCCACTCACTCTCTCACTTGCCACCGCTCTCTCTCTCTCCCGAGAAAACACCAGTTCATTGCTCGAAATCGCGTTCCTGTTGTTCTTGCCCTCGATTTTTCGATCTCCTTGCTCAACCCATCTTTGCTGCTAAAATTTGGAGCATTTGTTCTCCGGTATGTGACTCCTCTGCTTGTCCAAGTAGATTTGTGTTTAGTGGTTTATATCTTGAGTATTTTGCTGCTGTAGGTGACAGGTTATGAGAGCTTGCAAGCTTGTTCAATGCTTAGATATATAGTTTTGATGCATGTTTAGGCCTCTACAAGTCCCTATGAATAGTGCTCTCCATTATATATTCACTTTGCAACCATTTATTTAATAGATGGTTAAATTTCAGAATATCGAAGATGAACAACCATACCTTTGGAGAAATATTTGAGAGGGATGCACCTAGGAGGTCAAGGCCCTCAAGATCAGCCTCTCGGTTTAGGCCATCATACAACGAAGATCTCATTGCACCTCGCATTGGTAATGAAGGAGATGATGGGGATGCTCACCCATCTACTTTTCCTTGTTTTACTTTCTTACAAGCTGCAGGGATTCTTGATGATTTCTTGCTACTGATTCAGAGGGTTGGTTTGACCTCATACATGCAAGATGAGAGTGAGCAATATGCTATGCTCACCAAAACTTTTGTTGAGAGTTTTGTTTTCACTAACACCCCCTACCAGTCAACTGTCTCTTTCAAAATCTATAATCTGCCTATTACCATGCCATTGGAAAGATTTTGTAGCATTATAGGTGTAGGCATGGCAGGGATCATGAAGAAGATTCAAGGGCGACCCGCTGATTTGCTGGAGCTCTATCGAGGGGTGACCAATGATGATGACCGCGTAGCTCAGCGCGGGAAGATAAGAAACATCCAACTTCCTGCTCTTAGATACTTTGCCTATTATCTTGATACTAGCATTCTTGGTAGGGAGAATACGAGTAATATCTCCAACTATCATTTAGCCTTCCTTGCTGCTGCGCTTAACAATGATACTCAGTACAATCTTGGCTCTCTTATTGCTCGCCGCCTAGCTGCTAGAGGACCTATTTATGGGGGCATCATCGCTTCACGTATGGTCAATGCATTAGAGCTTTCTGTGGATCCAAATGATACTATATTGGCACCACAAAGGCTTGACCTTGCTGCCATGAAAACACATCACTTCGTCACTGCTAACTCTGATATGGACAATCTAGTATACAGGATGTTGTTTACTGACGGGGATGAAAGGGAGATTCCTTTGCCGCAATCTACTTTGTTCACTGTTCACAGGAGGCCGTGGTCGCGCTCCAAGGAGGAGGTGGACGAGCAGCTCCGCTTACTGGGTTTCCACAGGCAACACCAGGAGGATGTGCCCTCCTATGATTACTCTGCGCACTACGGTGGGGCATCCTCGAGCTCGCACCAGGACGAGGGTACCTCCTCGCAGTACTACGGAGGCGCTCCATCTTGGCTTGCTTGAGATTGATACCCACTTAGGCCAAAAGCCTAAGCTTGGGGGGAGGTACACCGACATCGCACTCATCTCCATATCATTTTGTGTCAGTACTTTGTATATTCATGTTTTGTTCTCTTTTTAGTTTTGTTCTTTCTTTGCTTTTGCTTTCTAAAACACAAAAAGACCAAAAATATTTCAGTTGTTTCTCTTTGTTTGCTTTTTCTTCTTTTTGCCTTGGTTTGCTTTTCCCTTTATGCTTTGTTTGAACTATTCGAAAAACCCAAAAATATTTTGCTTTGCTTGTTCTTCCTTTTTGGTTCTTGTTTTTAAAAAATCGAAAACACCAAAAATATTTGTTGTTCTTCTTTGGTTTTGTGAGTTTGTTGCAGGATTCAGCAGTCCTTAGTGGAGTTTGGTTTCATGTTATTATTCAAGCCACACAGGTGAAGGGCAATAATGAGGATTAATGACAACTTGAGGTGTGGTAAGAGGCTAGTAACAAACTCTATTTGTTTTCATTTTTGTACATATACTCATCATTGTGGGCATGCTTAGCCTGTTCGTGTAGGGTGTATGTTATTTATGGATGCTTAGTAGTTCTTGCTTTCTTATGATTAGTTCCAGCTTGCTAATAGTTTGTAGCATGTCTTATGAATGTTTGCTTGCATTACTCTATTCATAACTTGGTATGACACTGTGGTATCCTCCTATGAATGTTTCACTTGAATTGACTTGGCACATGCTCGCGCATGCATATGACTGAAATAATCAGTTAAGCCTCAATGAATTATTTTGCCTCAAGGGTCTTGAATCACTTTCATGCCATGTTTAGTCCTGTTTTATTGCAAGCATGATTATGACCGTTATTGTTCTCTCGTTTGTCGCTCCCTTACTATTGCTAGCCTTCACTTACACTGAGTATGTTTTACACGTGTTTCCAACTCCCTAAAACCAAATATTGCCAAAAGTGTCCACCATACCTACCTATTAGCATCATTTGCTATTCCGTGCATATTCAATATGCCTTGTTTTCTTCCGAACAAAATGTTTGCTTGTTATGAGAAAGTTAGTTAGTAAATCTCTCACGAACTTGATGGCACACCTTATTTCCTGCACTTAATAAACCTGAACCATTGTGACTATCCATGAAAGTTATATGCTTGCAAATTATAGGCTGGGGATTAGCAGAACCGTGCTGTCATGGGGAATGCTTTCAACACCTGTAAATATATACCCAGTTGATATCATGCTCTTTTGTTTGCGGATGTCGTCGGTGTGAAATAAAAAGGGAGCTTGTAAGTCCATGGAGTTATGTATGTGTGTTAGAGAAACGCCTGGGCCGCCGGTCTAATACATGCCTAATCATGGTGGAAACCTGCAGCGTAACCATAATGAGTATCTATGAAGCATTCTTCTTATAAAAAGAAGAGAGATAGCCACTGAGAAAAAAAGAAAAAAAATAGATTTGAGAAAAGAGGAAAGAGAGAAAAAAAGCACCATTTTCCCATGGTAAATAAGAAGATTGCTGAGATACTCATTGTTTGCTTGCCTTGTCATTTTGATATAGGGATTCTTCCGTATCATCGGGCAAGGAGTACCCCGTTGGCGGTTCTCTATGATACACACGTATTTACGATGACAAGAACTTACCGGTAACTAAAGTTGAGTAGCATGAGGAGCGGCCCTCGTACTCAAGGGACATGAGATTTCTAGTTTATAGTCTGTCAAGCATATAACTCAGATTGGACCTCACTTTCACCTTAACCATACTAAAGATGCTTATGATAGGGGCAATGAGAGCTCAAAGCTAATGATTACCATACTTTCAACATTTGGAAGCCTTTCAAACTATTCAAAACCTTTTTCATTTCCTTGTTGAGTCACCACCCATTCTTTGAGCACTTTCTTGAGAGCATAGTTGTCATTCTTAGTATAATGTGCTTGTCTCAAAACTTGATTATTTGTGTTATGACTTTGATGCTTGTATCTTTGATATCTTTACTTCTAATATTCACATGAATTTCAGAGGTGCCTTGGAAATTATGTTTGCTCTACAATCAAAGGCAAGCGAGATACCACTCTATCATACCTTTTTATGAGCATTGTAATATTGCTTATGTTTGTGTTTCATGCTACTTACTATTTTTGAGTTGGAATCTCTTCATAGCTTTCAATGACTATTAAGTAAACTTAGTTGCATACTCCTTATTATGAATTGTCTAAGTAGTTGATCACATGCTGAGAATATATGCATCATATGAAGCAAATGTGTTCGTGAAAGTTTCTTTTATTCCACTCAGTTTTCAACTGAATTGCTTGAGGACAAGCAATAAGCTAAGCTTGGGGGCAGTTGATACGTCCAAAACATATCTACTTTCCCAAACACTTTTGCTATTGTTTTTCCTCTAAACTTGTGTGAATTGGATGCAACTAACATGAACTGATGCTATTTTTAGCAGAATTGCCTTGGTGTCTAGTTTTTGTGCAGAAAATCAACTATCAGGAAAAATCCCGGAAAATATGCCAAAAATCCTATTTCGCCAGAAGACTCACAGAGCCAGAATACGAGACTGAGTGGGGCTGGGGCCCATCCCACCACCTGGCCATGCGGGCTAGGCCTGGCCGCGCCAGGGGGTGGTCTGGCCGCCCCAAACACCCCTTGGTCTCCCTCTTCGCCTATAAGTTGCCTTCTGACCTAAAAACTCAGGGTTTTCGATGTTTTTCCAGAAAGAGTTCCGCTCCGCCGCCACCACCAGATTCCGCGATTTGAAACCAGAAACTCCGTTTTGGCACCCTGCCGGGACGGGGAATTGGAGGAGATCATCGCCATCATCATCACCATCACTTCTCCATCGACCATCCATGTTTCCCCCATCTATGAGTGAGTAATCCCCCGCTGTAGGCTATGGGGATGGTAGAGATTGGATGAGATCGTTCATGTAATGGCATCAGATTGTTAGGGCATGGTGCCTAGTATCTTTTATTAGTGCTTTTGACTTTGTTGTGACTTGTTATGCTTAGTGCTTGTCACTAGGGCCTGAGTGCCATGATTTCAGATCTGAACATGTTATTGATTCATTATGATAGTATTGTTTATGGTTTTACCTGCAAGTTGTATACACACGTTGTTGTCCGGAACCAAAGGCCTCGAAGTGACAGAAATCGGGATAACCGGAGGAAATGGCTTTGATGTGAGGATCACATGTGTTCAGAAGTGTTAATGCTTTGCTCCGGTGCTCTATTAAAAGGAGCACCTTAATTGCCAGTAGTTCCCTTGAGGCCCCGCTGCAAACGGGCTGGCAGGACAAAAGATGTTGTGCAAGTTCTCATTACGAGCACGTATGACTATATATGGAACACATGCCTATGATTATTTAGTACTTGGATGCTTTATCTTATTTATCTGCAAATGCCCTATGTTCTGATTGCTATATGAATTGTCTTTTCCATGCAACGCCCATCCATCCATCCCTATGTCTACCGCACTCTAATCCTATTGTTTACTACAATCTTTACTTTACTACTGCTATTACTTTACTATTGCTACTACAAAACTGTTGCTACTGATAAACTGCTACGAGCAAGATTGTTTCTAGGTGCAGCTGAATTGACAACTGAGTTGTTAAGGCTTATAAATATTCTTTGGCTCCCCTTGTGTCGAATCAATAAATTGGGTTTCACTTCCCTCGAAAATACTGCGATACACCCCCTATACTTGTGGGTCATCATGATTATTTTTTGGCGCCGCTGCCGGGGAGCATAGCTTTATTTATCAAGTCCACATGGAATCACTATTGTTCGCTGCCATCCATCCATCATGGGTAAGTCTCGTGATGGCAAGGTTCCTATTTTACCATCCACTACAAGAAGAGGTACGGTTCTGAACACCTCTGTTGCTCTTGATTCACCATCTGTTGTGAGTAAGTTCCTTACACCACCACATACACATGCTACATACACTGCTACTACTGCTGAATCTGAAACTTCTGATACTTATGATGCTGCTTCTACTGTGCTTGATAAGAGTGGTTCATTAGGTCCTTTCCTAGATGCTACGATGCCACCGTATGGGCAAAAGTATTGGTATTCTCGAAGGTTGTGCAAACCATTGTTTAAAAGAATCACCCAATGACCCTTGTTCAGAAATATCCTTGAAAGAAGGAAGAAAAAAAGAGAAGAGAAAAACATGAAGATCCACATAACAAGTCTTTGGCATGATCTCATTACTATTCTATGAATTTTCTTGAGAAGAAATGATTGGAATAGAAGTGTTTTTGATAGTCTAGATTTACTGATGTGGGTGTCGATAAGACACTTCGCTGTTATGCTACTTGGGACATGAACTCTCTTACTCAATTTTGCTATTAAAACATCCTAGTGTTCCTTGGCAAGCTAAGAGTTAACTAGAAGAATTGGATTGATTGTTACACTTCTAGTTATTTATACTAATATTAAACTCTACTTTAATTGTCTTGATTTACCAAAGCTTGTATAGTGTTCTTGTCATATCTCTAACTTTGATGAGCCTTTCAAATGGATGAAGTGCTAAATGCATATGACTGCCAACCGTAAGTGAATTCATATTATCGTTGAAGCCCTTACTTTACAAAAGTGAGGAGATACAAAACATAAAAGGCACAATAGGAGGATCACAAGTTTGCTTTCAAGTTAGATTCACTTTTTGACATGGAGCATTGAAGTTTTAATTGATCTTTTATAGATTGATATAACTAAGCTTGTGTTGCCTTGTATGAATATGTTCTTTCTTACTTTGAGCTTGCAGGGAAAATAAGGATACAAGGCATCAATTTTCTACATCTGATATTATACTTTTATTTCAATTTTTGCCTCATTTATGTTATCAACTCGGGCCTCATGAACATGATGACCTTGTACATAAGCCACCTTATTTCTCGGGTACGAGCAAGAGTCTATCTTGGTGAAGTTGATAAATTATTCATATTGTCACTCATTACATGCTACATCTAGCTACAACTATGCCTATTGTGTATGGTTACTAGTTGTCTTTCATTTTCACATGGACTTTGCAAAAATAGCAGTTTAGTACAATTTTATTACCTTTTTCTTGTCTTTGACTTGTGTGTAGGTGCTATGAACAATCATGGATAAAAGGAGCGAAGAGGATTCAATATGGAGGAGTTGCAGGCACCGGACTTAGCCATTTGAGGGGAGGAAAAAGTGGATTTTCCATTAACTCCAAATGAAGATCCAAGGCAGTGGTGTTGTAGCCCTCCTCCATACAAATCTAACAAGCTAAAGAGCACCTCAATCAGAGTCCGTATGAAGAAATGGCGACCAAAACACTGTAGAATGCAGATGGCGTAATGACCACTGGTATGGGCGGAGCCCGCCCGTACCATACGGTTGTACCGCCCTCCGGTGGCTTCTTTTCATCAAACAAAACAAAATTTGTGAAGGACCAATGGGCATATTCGCCCCCCAGCTTTGTCGGTTCACGAAACCGACCCCTAGATGCCTATTTAAAGAGGGGAAAACCCTAAATGAAGGGGGAGTCCACACACGCCATAGGGCCAGAGCCTTGCCACTCCGCCGCCTCCATAGCCACCGCCCACAATATCTACACCACCACACCACTCAAGGGAGAGATGATACTTGCATCTTGAAGGGCTACGCATCGATCTTCATCAACAACGTCTCCAACTTTGACCCCCTTTGTTTACTTTGTTGTGATTCAATCTTTATTGTGGATTTGCACTTGTATTCAATTGTACCTTCATATTTCATCCATACTATTGCCATGATGTTGATCCCGTTCATGTATTATTAGTTGCCTTGCTCTTGGGGAGAGATGGTGAAACCCTAGTATTATTATGCATTGAAATAAAGATGATATATTACTTGTGTAAAGGATCCATTGATTTATGATGTGATATCATTTACCTTCGGGTCTAAAGTAAGAGGGTTAAACCCTTTAGACGTGCTTGGATGTTGTGCCAGTTGCTATTGTGACTATAAGCACTGATATCACCCGACGCGGTCAAAGGGGGAACAAAGAGAGATTCACTAAGATAATTACGCTATCCACGGGGAACCCTTAAGTGCGGTGGTCTGCATGGTGATTGCTTCCAGGAATCGCAGTGGTTATTTAGAGATGACCTCATTGTTGGCTCAACAAAGTGACTGCCTACGAGCCTTGCTGAACATCTTATTACGGAACTCTCTTCACACATATCATGACATAAGAAATAGATTATGCTAATCATTCATAATTATTCCATGCTAGTGGTGAATCCTACACTCCTTGAGAACCTCTCAATCATATCACACAACACTTCATAGATGCTCTCTTGCTTTAGTTTACTTTTGTTATTTACTTTGTTCTTATTTACATTAGCACTTATTCGAACACACTCTTTATACACCATTACCTGGAATTAGAGACAACCTACAAGTACTCTAGTGAATAGTAACAAGGGCATAAAGACCTCTACCAATAGCTCTCTATGGGATCGATACTTTTATTTTGAAACTAGCTACAATTAATCTGTGCACTTGCAGACATTAGTGGACTAAACCCCCTCCACTATATGCCTATCTTTTTTTTGAGGGATATATTTCTATCTTTTAGTTTCATGTTTTCTAGGATATGCCTATGAGATTGATGCTTCTATCTATCCCTCTGTTTCTTTCAGCTTTGTGCACCTTAGCTGTGCAGAGACCGGGGCACTCTTTTTTTTTGGTGTGTGGCTCTCTTGATCGTATCACGTTGATGTAACCGAGTCTAACAAAAACGCCCTTTATCGGTAAAAAGATAACTTAGGGTTTATTATTGTCACAACAAGATGTGTAGCAGCGGGAATTCACTGCTTCAAACAAACTGTAAAGATCTAAAAGCTAGCTTCATGTCCCCAACTCTACCGAAGTAGGTATCTGTTACAACGGCAGTGAAAAAGGTAAGATAAGAAAGATTTATAGTGAAAAACGATGAAACAATGCTAGGAGAAACTAGACACTTTTTTGATATAGTAGATAGTACAAGAGGGTCGACGTGAGAGTTTCGAAAATTCATCCCTGACTGGGTTTGAGCTCCAGTCACTGGGATGCGCCAACTACGACCCAACCATTAGGCTGCTACCCATTCTCATAGCGTTGTGGTTTTACATAATGTCCATGTCAACATACATATACTTTTTTTTGCGAAAATGCAAAAGCCTTGCGTTTCGATGCATTGATAGATCAAGAGTCAGATTTTAAAAAGTCCAGAGAGGACCAACACCCACGTTATACAACTCGATCCAAGGATACATAGCGTAGCTAAGCCAAAAATAGTCTAAGGGAGTATCTGGCGCAACCCTCACGCCCCAGCCTCAGCCCACGACTTAGCCTCAGTTTTGATCGTGTCGACTAGGGGCCACCGAGGGGGACTCATTGTTGAAGACGATCGCGTTCCTGTGCTTCCAAATCCACCATGTCGTGAGAATGATCACGGGCGAGGTTCCTTTGCGCATCTGATGTGGGCTGGAGCGCACCACCATCTCCCACCACTCCGCGAAGGGTCCTTCAGCACCCGGAGGTCCAGCGGTAGATCGGATCCATGACAATACCTCATGCCAGATCGTCAGAGAGAATGAGAATCCGGTGAGGATATGTTACATAGTCTCCGGAGACTGGTCGCAAAGCGCGCAAAGTGGCCGTTGGGGCAGCCTCCTGTGCTCCAGCCTCACCCGTCCAATATCTGTCCTAGCAAGCGAGCCAGATGAAGAACTTCACCTTAGGTGGCGCACAAGATCTCCAGGTCAACTTCCAAGATCATGATACTACGGACCCCTGGAAGAGGGCATAGTAGCAAGACTTGGAAGAGTACTGGCCATCAGTCATCCACCGCCAGACCAGCCTGTCTGGCTCATCCTCCAGGTGCATGCCCTGCAGCTTGTTCCACAGTTGCACGTACTGCCACATCGTGAGGGGGCTGATGGCACCTGAGATATCGGAAATCCAGCTCCGGTCGGCAACCGCATGTTGCACCGTTCGCACTTTCCTGAGATGTCGTGGGGATTAGCGCTAGTAGGTCCGGCGCTATCTCTCCAATCAACCTCCCATCCACCCAGCTGTCCACCTAGAAAAGCGTCGTCGTCCCCTCTCCCACCACCATAGTGGTGGAGGCAAAGAAGATCTCGCGCTCATTTTTGGTGAAATGCATATCTAGCCCGTGCCAAGGACGCAAGGGGTCCATATGCAACCTCCACATCCAGCGGGTCCGGAGGCTAGTGGTCGTGCGAGCGATGTCTAGGATCCCCAGTCCTCCGAAGCAGATCGGCCTGCACACATTTGCCCAGTTGACATGACAGTGTCCACCCTTAGCCTCCTTCCTCCCCACCCATAGGAATCCACGCAGAATCTTATTCATCTGTTTGAGTGCCTTCTTATTGAAGGAGAGCACTATAAGCCGGTGAAGTGGGATCGTGACAAGCACCGTGCGGATCAGGGTGAGTCGTCCCGTTCTAGACATCATGGAGGCCTTCCAAGTGGGCAGCTTATCCGCTATATGGTCGACGACTAGTTGGAAGGCTTCAGCCGGCAACCGGTGAATGGCCAGCGGTATGCCAAGGTACTTGACGGGGTAAGGTGCCAACTGGCACCACATTTCAACCGCTGTGTCGTTGCCCACCTCCTTCAAACAAGCAATCGGAGAAACTAAGCACTTCGCTAAGTTGGTGTGCAAACCAGATGCCTGTCCAAAGATGTTCAGGATGCCACGGATCATGCGCAACTCATCCTCATCCGGGTGACATAATATCACCACATCATCCGCGTAGAGCGGTACCGAGGTAGTCAGCTCCTGTCGCGCTAAACGTCGCAACACACCCCACTCCATGGCTTTGGCAAACACCCTACTAAGCGTGGTTCATCACGAGAACGAACATCGTAGGGGAAAGGGGGTCCCCTGTCTCAGGCCCCTCCTACTAGACCAACCTCAAACCAAACCAGCTTAAAAAGAACTAAAGACTTGGGAGATAAAATTTAGCAAGTTGTGGACCTCGGTGCGTGGAGAAAACTTTGTCCTTCCATCCGTGTCCATCGTTTTATCGTTTCCCAGGTTTTTCCTTTTCTCGAATTTGGTCCTCCGCGGCCTGATCACGAATATGCCTTCCATGAAAAAAAATCGCAAGTCATTCTAAACAAGTTGAATTCGCACTTCCTACACAATGCGGCTCCACGTTGTTTCGCCTGACATTGTTCAGATAATCAAGAATAACTCAGCAGGTGTTTTTACTTCCATAAACTGGTCGATTAGTGTTGAACAGGCACATATGCAGTACATGTATTTATTTCACGGTAATTCACAGAAACAGTAAAGCCCCTAAGACTAAGAGGCCATGAAATTGAGCCTCCAGTTACTAGCTAGGCGAAGAGTGTCCCAGTCATGACAGTAACAACTTCTCCCCGAAATTTCACTCTCCGGTTTGCAACATCGAGCTCCAGGTATAGTGTTCCACACCATGGAGATACCTGATGACAGATCAACAACATAAAAGATAATCAACAAGATGATTTGGTAGAATGAGTATAAATTTTAGCATTTTTTCCATCAAAAGAAAATTATCACCAAATGATACTATTTCGATTCAACAATGTACTTGAAACACCTTCAGTTTTTGTTTCCCTAGCTTGCCAGCCCAATAGGGTGCCAAAACACAATGTGCACTGCCACAAAGATCCTGCGAAAATAGTGAAAAAGAACTATGGTTTATGTACATAAAGAAAGCTAAGCAAGTTTAAGTTTGGCAAAAAGACAACGGCGTCACCTCATTTATCCCAAACTTTCGGCAGAAGAAACGTGAGAAAAAATGATAGCCAGATCCAGGAGTTGCTGGTGCTGTAACAGTAACACCTCTGCCAGTACATTTTCTAATTTCTTCGATATTAGGAAGGAGCTCGGCAACCTCTTTTCCTGATGAAAATTCCACCTGACAGCCATGACATATTTAGGGTGGGTTATACTGATAACTGAACAAGTTCAACTTCTATTTTCATCTCTTTATCAATCTTTTTTTTTGTCACTACTTATATTAAAATAAAAAGTTATGCTACTCGCTTTATATCGCGTGGCGGGCAATTATCCAGATATGTCCATTGAGCAATGTTTCTAAGATGATAAATAGTTCACCAGTCGCCAAGAGAAAAGCTGTTGAGCCTAGGAGTGGTTATAGGAGCACCCACACGGTTCTCTATCTCAATGCTTTAGGTGTTCTTTACCTTCACTTTAACTTCAAATGGCTGGAAATAATTTTCTAAAATAATTTAGGGCAAATAAAAGGGCAGAGTAAGAGGGTGCGAGGAACTGCATACAATGAAGTCGCTGGTGGTCACCCATTTGTAAACGCTGATGGGGACGAACCATTCAGTGTCTCCAGGATCGCAACGTACCCACAAAATCAAGCATGGGGAAATCCAGCTCAACGAAGAGCTTCCCCTGCTCCTCCATCTCCGGCGCAAGCACCTTCTTGGCCGTCAGGATCCCAGACTTGGTCGCAAATTCGACCACGCCATGGTGCTCCATGAGGACGAACGTGAAGAGGAACTGCGCGGAAGCCAGCGTCGCATGCCCACAGAGCACAACCTGAAAAATCAATAGTACCTCGGTGACACAAAATACTGCATGCATGGCTGATACATCTTGGACAAGTAACATGGACGAGTCGTCCAAGCTATTGTAGTGTGTTATCCCTCACTTTATAGAGTTAGGCCTTAACAAGTGATCCTGCTGGTGTGATATTTTTTGTCTCATCTCAAAATTTGCAATCTCTTATGTACTCTATTTCTGCTTGTCCCGTATTCATATTCAGAAGCGGGGAAAGCACGGGAAAAAAATTTGTTCAGGCTCTGCATGCAGTTAGCTCCACATGAACAATCTCCTCTAGCAAAAGCAGGTTTTGCCTGCATCTACGATCTAAGAGGTCTCGAATTGTTTGACATACTTATCCCCTTGGAGAAGTACTCCCTCCGTTTCAAAATATAAGATGTTTTAGCTTTGTGAAGCAAATGTATCTAAACTTATTTTAGTATGTAGGTTCACTAAGGTTTGGAGTAAATCTACGCACTAAAAGAAGTCTAGATACATTTTCTTCACAAACCTAAAACATCTTATATTTTTAAACGGAGGGAGTAGTATTAATGACCAGTGTAGTTTATCGTGTCTTGTGTTAGCCCAAATGAATGCATGCAGTTAGCCCAAATGTGACCTTCAAATTAAAAAAAAATCACTGTACCACAAAGTGTCTAAAAATGTAATAATACGTTTTCTATGGTTAATAAATAGTATTGAAGCTCTAAATGCCTCAGTCATCTATAAGTTTGTAGTTCATCTCTCCATCCTTCTCTTCATTTTCCATTTTCTTGCATTTGTACGCTAACAAGCAATGTCTAACAAGCAACGTTCACTACTTTATAAGATGTTTGATAGGTATTGTCAAGATTTGTTTGTAAATAGGAGGTTTTCCTAATGATACAAAGTTTCCGATTACATGCAAATTTTACAAAGTATGTTTCTGGTGTTTCAGTAATATGTTGGTCCAGTAAAAGGTGTAAGCAGCGAAATATGCAGGTTGTTTCAGCTTATGTGCATTCAACAGACGAACTTTAAGTATTTATTGCCGAGTTTGTTGAATATATGCTTATGTTGAAGCAATACTAAATTCACCAATTATCAGTAAAAGGTGTAAGAAGCAAAATATGCAGGTTGTTTCAGCTTATGTGCATTCAACAGGAGAACTTAAGTATTTATTGCAAAGTTTGTTCAATATATGTTTATGTTTACTGAAGCAATACCGAATTCACCAATTGTCCACAACTATTATTCACTGTATGCTTATGTACTTTGTTATTGCTCTGTAGCAACACATCTGCACTTCTCCAATTGTTCTAGGGTGCTTGAGGAAATATATTTCCTTGCTAATATTTGGTTACTGATCAATATGGTTAATCCATTTGCAGGATAGCTATGGCGATGTAATTGTTGAACTGACCCAACTGGGTCTGCAACTAAGAAAGAGCACAACTTTTCGGGAACTTATTTAGACCATTCTTTTCAAGCCAAAGTCTGTTGCAGGGCAGTTTGCTATGTCAATATAATTTTGGAGAATTCGATTAAAAAATGTAAAATCTGGACTCTTATGACTAGCGATCGACTAACAGCTTCAAATTTTCGTGCAAATACTTTCTGAAAATTGGCACTTGAGAGGTAAGAAATATCCTTATTGCGGTAAGTAGTTTTTAGAAGCTTTCCACAACTACTGCTTATCAAAACAAAACAAAAACTGCTTTATATGAAGTACACATCACAATATGAAGTTGATTTGGTGGCGAAATGTTACTATGCAAAGCATAAGATTGTATGGGAAGTTCTGAATTCATGTTTTAAGAGTATAAGATCGAACTCCAATGGTCGGATATTACTGCTTTGAAGACAACTTGTCTAGATGACGAAGATGACATCTTAGATCTAGTGGTTAGTTCCTAGGATTTTGTTACTATTTATTTATGTGCCTATATAGCATTATCCCCTCTAACAAGACTTTCACCCCTTCTATTTCAAGAAAGGCTTTTCAGAAGGGGAAATGATATATAGGTACATAGAAAAAATATAGTAGAAAAATCTAAGGAACTAAGCACCAGATGCAGATTGCCATCTCAGTCCTGTGGACAAGTTGCCTTTAAAGCTGTAATATGCAACTACCAGATTTTGATCTTACTCCTAATACCAGAATTCAGAATTTCCTATACAAGGTTATACTCTGCATTTTAGCATTCCGGAACGAAATCATTGCCATATTATAACGTGTACTGCATATAAGCGTATTCTTTTTGTTTCTATAATCAATACTTGTGGAAGTTTCTGAAAACTATTTACTCCTTAATTAGTAAGGAAATTGCTTACCACCCGAGTACCGATTTTCAGAAAGTTTGCACAAAAATTTCAAAGTTGTCGGTCATTCACCCGTTGTTGTTGGCCCAAATTTTACATCTTTATTTATCAGAGGCTTCGGAATGATATTGACCATCACAGAATGCCCTGCAGCAGATTTTGGCTTTGAAAGAACAGTGCGAACAAGATCCGGAAAAGATGCGCTTTTTCTTAGTTGAAGACCCAAGGGGGGGGGGGGGGGGGGTCAACGATTACATAGCCCCATACATGTCTTGCGAAACGCTATCTCTATTGGCCAAAGTATGGATTGATAAAATGATGTAGATTGCTAACGTATATTGGTAAACTTCCGTACTCTGCAAACTACTTACGACACCATAAGGAAATTACTTACCTTCCCAGAACAAAGTTTGCATAAAAAATTGAAGCTTCAAGAGCCTCAGATTTTACCTCTTTCTTTATCGAAGGATCCGAAATAATATTGGCCATAGAATACTGCCTTGCAGGTACCTTTGACTTTGAAACGATGGTATGTATAATAATATTGGTTCAGCAATTACGTCGCCATACAGTAGAATGATGCATTCCCGTAGAAGAATGATGCGTGCCCACAGGCCTGTATTACCTAGAAACCATGAATACGGAAGCCATCTATACATAAAGATTAATCCACGGGTTATAGCAGTTCATAATTCTGAGACTAGTTTTGAAGTTTCCTTGTGTGTCCCACAACTTCTGAACAACGTCGAAAGCCTAGCAGTTAACTACTCGGTAGTCCAATATATCCCTGCCATGCAGGAAGTATTTTGCATCTTAGAATTTGTTTTTTCACAAAGTCAATCTACTTCCTCCGTCTCAAAATAGACGTCGAAAACTTGTCAAAATTTGGATGAATCTATATACTAAATAGTGTCTAAATACATCTAAATTTAGACAAATTTGCGAAATCTATTTTGACAGGGAGGGAGCATAAAAGTTTGTTGAACATGTTCCCACTAGTCCACAATTAATCAACATAATAACCAGTCATGATTTTAAAACTTATTAAATCAACAACGGCAAATATATAAGGACCTTAGCAGGGAACGAACTAGAGCAGTCGATGAAAAAAACCTCACGCAGGCTTGCTGCACCCACGATTAGATCTAAAATCGCTCGTTGCAACATCAGGAAAATTAAAACCCATCGAGGGAAGAAGCTTTCTACCTGCTGCGGAGACGGCGCCGCCCTGACCAGCTTGTGAGCAGCAGCAGCCCCGTTGCGGGAACCGTCCGGCTTCCTCGGCACCGTGTGGATTCTCCTCGGAATCGATCTGATTATCGAACGGGGGACGAGGCGCTGGAGGTGTTTGGAGGAAGGCTTCTTGGAGCTGGCCTTATTTATTTGGTGGGGATGCCACCGCCATGGCAACAGCTGTCGATTAAATGTGAAATTTGTTTCCTTGCGAAGGATGCGAAATTTGTTTCTTCCTATAAAATTGCCTAAAGTTGCATATTGGTATTAATGTTTTTTTCTTATATAAACGGACGCTTACTATCTACATATTGGAATTAATGCTACCTATGGGATCGATTATTCAGCCGCCGAGAGCAGCCGGCGATCCTGTGCTTCATCTAATCTGAACACCATTTCATATTAGCCAAAGAGACCTTGCTGCTTGAAATTTATGCTTCAAGGAGACTTGGATGTCAAGTTGCTGTTGTGATATCACGCGCCCTTAATTTCTGACGAGTAGCATCAGTCTACCAGACGAGGTTGTCCAGAGATCACAGCTTTGCTAAATTTAGTTTCATGTTTTCTAGGATATGCCTATGAGATTGATGCTTCTATCTATCCCTCTGTTTCTTTCAGCTTTGTGCACCTTAGCTGTGCAGAGACCGGAGCACTCTTTTTTTTTGGTGTGTGGCTCTCTTGATCGTATCACGTTGATGTAACCGAGTCTAATAAAAACGTCCTTTATCGGTAAAAAGATAACTTAGGGTTTATTATTGTCACAACAAGATGTGTAGCAGCGGGAATTCACTGCTTCAAACAAACTGTAAAGATGTGTAGGAGACTTGGATGTCAAGTTGCTGTTGTGATTCCTCGATTGATTATCGCGTGCCCTTAATTTCTGACGAGTAGCATCAGTCTACCTGTCTGGAGATCACAGCTTTGCTAGCTGAACTACTCAAAGAAGATGGATAAGTTGCGTAGACTGCACCAGTGGATGCTTATGTCCATTATCCACTACGATCGAACAAGCATGTGTACTTCTGATGCAACTGGTATTGTTGTAAGTGAACTTGCACTGGTTGGACGTTGTTCGGGTCATCGAGAAGAGCTCAGGAATTTTCATACCCCATCCGGTGTATTTCTAAACCAAATACAATAGCAAATAAAATTGCCAACATCCAAGGCCATACTACAACTCCATGAATTGCTGTCCTTCCAAGCATAAACGAGTAGATTGCGGATGGCATGGTAGCTAGGCTAGGAGCATTCCATCCATCACAGTAAAAGCTTCTCCCTTGATTTTGACTCTCCTATTTGCGTCATCCAGTTCCAGGTATAGTGTTCCACCCCTTGGAGATGCCTGACAATACACGGACATATGCAGAAAAACCAATATGATGGTTTAGTTGATTGAGCGCATGCTGTAGCTTTGTTTCTAAAACCAAAAAATATAGACCTTCAAATGTTAATTAATTTGCTAAAAAACGTGGACAAGCACATACTTGATCCGCAGCCAATTTTTGCTTCCCCAGCTTTCTGCCCCAATAGGGTGCTAAAACACAATGTATACTGCCAGTAACAGGGTCCTGTCAAAATATAGTGATCAGATGTCACGAGTTACGAAACATGAAGCTGTATTACATGGAGAATATCGATAGCCCAACATATACTTGGAGAATTAAATGAACGAAGTTTCTTGTATATATACTCCCTCCGTCCCAAAATAAATGACTTGGATTTGTTTAGATTCGTATGTATCTAGACTTGTTTTAGGGTGAGATACATCCGAATCTATACAAATGCAAGTCACTTATTTTGGGACGGAGGGAGTACTTAGTTTTCAACTAGTCCTTTGTCAGTTGCAAGGCAAAGATTACGATTGCCTAGTTATTAACAGTACTAACATATGAACTTGCACAGACGTTTGGGACAGGGTAGAGACTCACTTTGGTTGCCAAAGAAGCTTGGCTCCTGATAATCTAGTCAATATGAACAAGGTAGATTTGTTCTAACAAATCAATATTACTCAATACTCATGATGATATTCATTTATCTCTACGATGAGAAAAGGTTTAGAACATGCCCGTAGTAAAAGATAAACAAGCTTTAAAATTTCTATATATGTCGTACTCCGTACAACTTTAGACAGAGAAATGACTTCACCTCATCTATCCCAAATTTTGGGCAGAAGAAACGTGTGAAGAAGTCATAACCAGATCCAACAGGTGCGGGTCCTGTAACAATAAGACCCCTGATGTCCATACTTTTTATTTCATCGATGCTAGGAACAATGTCGACAACTTGTTTTTCTGAAGAAAGTTCCACCTGAAAGCCATGTAAGATTTTTAAATTGCAATTTGTTTCTAAAGTAAAAGTGGCCTAAGTGAGGAATAGTTCATAACAAGGAACCAAGAGACATATTTGTTCAGCTTAACAAAATTTTCACCGTAGCACCAACATGATTTATTTTAAAATGACAAAGTTTGGTTATCGGAAGTACAATCATGGAAGTTAAAAAAAAAGGGGAGAGACGGTACAATGAGGTCACCGGATGGCCGTCGTTTTGTGAACACTGATGACAGATGCGCCGTTTAGGGTCTTGGGGATCAAAGGCATATTGTTGACGGTGTTGCAACTCACAAAATTGTCCATGGGGAGATCCAGCTCAATAAACAGCTTCCCCTGCTCCCCTTCTGGGACACCAGTGCTCCCTGGTGTGGTAACTTTCTTGGCCGTTAGGATCCCTGACCTGGTCATGAACTCCACCATGCCATGCTCCGCGAGAACAGTCGTGAAGAGGAAGTGCGCGGAGGCCAATGTCGCGTGTCCGCAGAGGTCAACCTGAAAACGACGAACAACATGCACCAAAAAGCCGATGGAGATGGGTGGGCACTATATAATTCAATAATTAATGCAGATGGATCAAGGGCAAGACATGGTGCAAATCGACAGCCGGGTACAGAACTTCAGATCGAAGAGGGAGGACTCCGAAATTTGCGGAGGAGATGGGAGGGGAGCTCGAATACCTCAGTGACGGGAGTGAACCATCGGAGGTGGAACCGCGGGGCGGCGCCGACTGGTCGGGAGGAGTCGCGGACGAGGAAAGCAGTGTCCGAGAGGTTGAACTCGGCAGCGACGGACTGCATCCACTGCTTGTCCGCGGCGGCTCCCTCCTCTTCGAGGAGGCATACCGCGGCCGGGTTGCCCTTGAATGGCTCGGCCGTGAAGGCATCCACCTGCGACGAGACAACAACGGAGTCAACCAACGTGAATTACTAAGAGGAAAGTTGGGAGTCACTGAGTACTGACCACGGCGTATCGGATGGCTTTCTTCCCCATTTTCACCAAGCAGGCGGCGGCGGCGGCTGGTGCTGAGTTGATGACGATTGTGGAGTGGTATAATCAGCAATGACGAAACGGAGGGATTTAGCTTTGAATCCCTGACCCTGAGACACCGGGGACCGTTGAACACGTTTTCGTCTTCACCAAACAATCAGACGTGATTTGCTAGTCTTCTTCTTCTATCTACTAATTTAGGTTGTGGTATGTTCGTCACACCAACAAATTTTCCGTCTGCCAGTAAATAACCGTTTTGGCTTCAGATCAAACTTCAAATTACCCACCAATGCCATTCTTGAGTGAACGGTTCGGAAATAAAAAAAACCGCTCGGACACCCTTCCCGCATGGCGTTGTCCCATGGCTCCAAATCGCGCCTGGCGAGGGCGGTAGGAGAGGAGCTGCTAGCGGCGGGCAGGGATGAGCTCGGCTAGAGGCGTGCGCGTAGGCGAGCAGGGAGCGGCGGCCATTGTGGGTCGGGGACGAGCGCCCCGCTGCAGGGAGGTGATCGTCGACGGGTCGAGGGAGAAGTGGCCCAGGGCGGCGCTGGTGCTTCGGGAGGTTGAGCTCGCGGACTGGGAGGACTGCGTCGACGGCGGCCTTTCGAAGCTGCAAGGCACCAGGAGAACTAGGAGGCAGGGACGAGGACGAAGCAGGACACGCTACGGCCGGGGGCGAGGTCGCTACAGAGGGAGCTGCTGGCGGCGGACGGGGATGAGCTCAGGTAGAGGCGTGCGTACGCGAGCAGGGGAACGGCGACCACTATGGGTCGGGGATGTGCGCGCCGCTGCAGGGAGTTGACCTTCAACGGGTCGAGGAAGAAGAGACCCAGGGTGGCGCTGGTGCATCGGGAGGTTGAGCTCGCGAACGGGGAGGACTGCGTCGACGGTGGGCTTGCGACGCTGCAGGGCACCAGGACGAGGAGGAGGCATGGACGAGGACGAAACAATACACGCTGCGGCCGGAGGCGAGGTTGCTGCAGAGGGGGGTAGCGGAGGCGCGAGGCGGAGGCGGAGGCCAAGCATGGCGGCGGCGCAGCCTTGCAACAGATGGAGGCGGACGCCCGTGTCAGACAAAGACCAGTGAGGCGAGGTCGAGGTAGCGGTTGCCTAGGCACGTTAGGGTGGAGGCGGCAGTGGAGCTCGCAGGGAAGCTCTAGCAGCGGGGAGGAGGACGCGCGCGATGGATCGAGCAGGGGCTCGGGACAGGGACAAGTTCGATGGGTAGCGACGCAGGGGGAAACCCGTTGTCTGCCGCTGGACCGCCAAGTCAACAAGGTCGTTTCCTCACAGCAACGAAGGCATGGAGCAGATAGGGAGTGATTGGTGTGGAAGTTCATGTCGAGGCCTTGGCTATCCTATTGATGTAGCTCGGTGGTAGGACTTTGCCTGAACTGAACGCATCTTTGTATGTGTCGCCTCCAATGGTCACGCTGCTGCTCATCAATTTCTTCACGCCAGATGGCACCACCGACAAGGCAGTCGAGGATCAGCTCTGTCAAATTAATACAACAACATGCTTGGGTCCTTAATTTGATCGATGGGAATCTGCAGCCTTAAATAATGTTCTGACAAAGCAAGGGTGATCGTGTTTTGCAAGGTGAGCATGATGTTCTCTGGTAGACAGAAAGCTGGAAGGCACAGTGTCATCTGGGGCCTCCATGATGTTCACAAGGCTCAACATCTTACATTGTTCTCTAGGATTTATTACTAATATTTTACTATGAACTTATTCGATCCTGTAGAATGCTACTACCTATACAAGGAAGGGACTCCTTTTGACCTGAAGAATTCAAGAAACATTCAGTCGTTTTTTTCAGATTAGATAGGTTATCCAGGCCATAGATGCTAACCAGCCGCCATAGTTTTTGCGACCAACTAATGAATTTTGCTAGTCTTGATTGTTTATATTTTCTGTTGTGTAAAATGTCTAATATATCTAGCTCATAGCCTCATAGTGTATCCTCACCTTTCCTTGGTCCGGTTTGAATGTTGATCTTTCAATTTCATAACGTCTGTGGTATGAGTTTGTAGCATGATGATATTGGTTTGTAACTGTAACATGCGTGTTCATGTTTCTGTCTGCCTGTTTACCTGCGATTCTTTTCTGATAATGCCTGATGGTGATTTAGTGGCATGTGTATCTCTGAGCTGTTTTGACTGTCCCTGTGAAACTGATTAATTTTGACCATTTACTTTCATGATTTCTTCATTCATTTGTCCAAATTTAAGAGAACTATTTCCAATTCTGATATCAAGATCTAATTTTGCTTGGCCGTAGCAACACACAGACATTCAGCTAGTATTGTATAAGAAAAGCGCACGTGGTAAAAATTCCACAGTAAATTGGCCTTATGGTGAAGAAAAGCTAGCAAACCACGTTTACATCATCCAGGATTGGTACTACTAGAATAAAATGAAGGCATGTTGAATTTCATGGAGTAAAATTCACCGTTAGTACCTAAACTTGGCTCGTCTTTTCGTTACGGTCACTGATCTCCAGAATATGTGATTTACGGTACCTCAATACGGCTCGGTGTCCCATCGACGGTCACGTCTCACGTCCGCACGTTGTACACCGCGTCGCACGCACACGTGTCCCACCTAGGACCCACCTGTCTGTCACGGTATACAGACAATCCCGGCTGTTTTGCATACTCCCCCCTCCCCCGGATTCTTCTCCTTTTGTGATATTTCTCTGCCTCCATAGACAAAAGGGGAGGAAATCCACCTTCCCGATTATTCCGAGGTGCTCCTTCTCGGAGAGGCAAAGAAGGGAGGGGAGGCGTGAGTGGCGGCGCCGCTCGGGGTTTGGCAGAGCGGTTCAGCGTCGCGCGGTGGTCGACGGCCTGGACCGGCGCTTCACCGGCGTTAGAGAAGGCGGCGATGGCTCTTCATCGTCGTCTCGACGGCGCCCCTGCTCCTGCATACGGTACGTACCAAAGTTGTGAGCTTTTGAGTTGGAAATCACGGTTCTTGCGGTAGGGTTCATGTTCTACAGGGAAATGTTGCTACTATGAGTTGTTTCTGTAGAGTGCTGGAGAAATCTGAATGTTCAGTCCTCGTACTGAAAGTAGGGGGTTTGTAGGGTTTTCGGTAGCCATGTTTGGTAGAGAAATATGAATGTTAAGTAGTTGAGATGATGTTCATGGATCTTTCAATTGCAGGTCGAAACAATCAGTTCTTCTCTGTAGAAATAAACCATGGTGGATATTTTCTTGGTCAAGGGAACAACAGATCATATGTTGATGGAACCTCTGTTTGGTATGATCATGTTGACTCACTCACGTGGTCAGAAACGCAGTTGGGAAATATTGTTGAGCATCTAGGCTATGAATGGGAAGGAAGGATGAAGGCCCATTATTGCATTCCTATACTTTCAATGAATAACAATGGCCTTAGACAGATTAGGGATGAGCATGACACACATCAGATGACAGTGTTTGTGTCAATTGGTAACCATTACATAAGTGTGTACCTTGACCATGATGATTCAATCAGGAACATTAACTGGGATGATGTTGTGCAATTCCCAGTTGCTGATCTGCCACCAGCCATAAGCCCTTGCAAGAACAATGTCAGGCACACAGATGATACACCTGGGGAAGTAGAAGATGCCCCTGAACCCATACAAGTTATACTCCCAGATGATCATGGTCCTGAACCCATACAAGTACAAGAGGTAGATGTGCAGGAAGCAAAAAGAGGAGGATCACTGTCAGGTGATGAAGAAGATTCAGACTATGATATAGTGGATTCAGACTATGAGATAGGTGTAGATGATGATGATCTGTATGCTGACATAGTTGACGATGAGGAGGAATGTGGTAAGATAAAAATGAAAGGGAAGGCAGAGAAAGCTGAGAATGAAGTGGAATCAGAAGGTGAAGATATTTGGGCCCCTGATTCAGATGATGGCAGACCTGAGATAAAGTTCAACACATTCAGGAAGGAAGATCTTAGTGCTCCTTCCTTCCATGTAGGCCAGGTATTTGAGTCAGTTGAAATGCTCAGAAAGGCTATCAAGGAGTACAACTTTCAGAACCTATTATTTATCCATGCAAAGATAAGACTGAGTGGGCTAAACAGGGTGGTCCAGTAATCTTGCCACCTGACTACAACAAACATGTTGGAAGGCCAACCAGATGCAGGAGGAGGGCACCTGGAGAAGTAGATGCAAGGGGTGGAGGCAAAAGGATGACAAGACATGGTGTGATCATGCACTGCTCCTACTACAAAGAACCTGATCACAACATAGGAGGTTGTAAGTACATGAAAGCTAGACAACCACCACCTAATGCAAACCCAACTGTCCCTCCACCACCCACTAATGAAGAACCAGTGATTACACAGGTAAGCATCTCACCCTTACTAATTCTTCAGGAAAGTCATGAGCCAATGCTACCTTTCTTTTTCTTAAATAGTTCACTGTGATGCAGGAAAATCATGAGCCAATGCAAAACTAGGATGCTGGAAGAGCTTATGAAGACTTGGTTGTTGATAATATCCTTATGCAGAGACCCTTGCCCGAAAATGTTGCAACTGGTCTAGTCCCACAATCTACATTCATTACAGATGAACAGACAAGGTTGAGTCAACCTGTGAGAGGTCCAACTACAGCAAGGGCAGGTGCAATGGCTGAACAATTACAAGCTATGCAACAGCAGAGGGAGAGGGATCTTGAAGAAAGGAGAACTGCAATCTTGGAGGCTAGATACATGGAATAACTAAGAAGAGAAGATGAGAGAGATAGGCAAAAGTATGAGCAACAACAAAGAAAAATGGTAGAAGTTCAAGCCAAGGCAATGGAAGTTGCATAGAGAAGGGAGAAGAGAAAGTATGATGCTGAGCTTAACAAACAGGCAAGAGCAGAGACCAAGAAAATTTCTGCAGAGGTTGCCAAAGAGGTAGCTCAGAAAAAAGACAAGAAGGAGGCAGAGAAGAAGGCAACAACTGAGAAGAAGCAAGCAGAGAAGAAGGCAGCAGCTGAGAAGAAGGAGGCAGAGAAGAAAGCAGCAGCTGAGAAGAAGCAAGCAGAGAAGAAGGCAGCAACAGAAAGAATGAGAAAGTTCTCTTAGTCAGTAAGCATGACCGAGGAACTAGATGCAGGAGAAGATCAGGCACAAGCTCCAGCAAAGAAGACCAAGAAAGTGAGCATGTTTGATGAGCTTAGGCCATAGTAAACTCATCAAACAGGCTCTAGTGTATATAAATGGTTACTAAACTACCATTTTGGGTGTCGCCTCCAATGGTCACGCTGCTGCTCATCAATTTCTTCACGCCAGATGGCACCACCGACAAGGCAGTCGAGGATCAGCTCTGTCAAATTAATACAACAACATGCTTGGGTCCTTAATTTGATCGATGGGAATCTGCAGCCTTAAATAATGTTCTGACAAAGCAAGGGTGATCGTGTTTTGCAAGGTGAGCATGATGTTCTCTGGTAGACAGAAAGCTGGAAGGCACAGTGTCATCTGGGGCCTCCATGATGTTCACAAGGCTCAACATCTTACATTGTTCTCTAGGATTTATTACTAATATTTTACTATGAACTTATTCGATCCTGTAGAATGCTACTACCTATACAAGGAAGGGACTCCTTTTGACCTGAAGAATTCAAGAAACATTCAGTCGTTTTTTTCAGATTAGATAGGTTATCCAGGCCATAGATGCTAACCAGCCGCCATAGTTTTTGCGACCAACTAATGAATTTTGCTAGTCTTGATTGTTTATATTTTCTGTTGTGTAAAATGTCTAATATATCTAGTTCATAGCCTTATAGTGTATCCTCACCTTTCCTTGGTCCGGTTTGAATGTTGATCTTTCAATTTCATAACGTCTGTGGTATGAGTTTGTAGCATGATGATATTGGTTTGTAACTGTAACATGCGTGTTCATGTTTCTGTCTGCCTGTTTACCTGCGATTCTTTTCTGATAATGCCTGATGGTGATTTAGTGGCATGTGTATCTCTGAGCTGTTTTGACTGTCCCTGTGAAACTGATTAATTTTGACCATTTACTTTCATGATTTCTTCATTCATTTGTCCAAATTTAAGAGAACTATTTCCAATTCTGATATCAAGATCTAATTTTGCTTGGCCGTAGCAACACACAGACATTCAGCTAGTATTGTATAAGAAAAGCGCACGTGGTAAAAATTCCACAGTAAATTGGCCTTATGGTGAAGAAAAGCTAGCAAACCACGTTTACATCATCCAGGATTGGTACTACTAGAATAAAATGAAGGCATGTTGAATTTCATGGAGTAAAATTCACCGTTAGTACCTAAACTTGGCTCGTCTTTTCGTTACGGTCACTGATCTCCAGAATATGTGATTTACGGTACCTCAATACGGCTCGGTGTCCCATCGACGGTCACGTCTCACGTCCGCACGTTGTACACCGCGTCGCACGCACACGTGTCCCACCTAGGACCCACCTGTCTGTCACGGTATACAGACAATCCCGGCTGTTTTGCATACTCCCCCCTCCCCCGGATTCTTCTCCTTTTGTGATATTTCTCTGCCTCCATAGACAAAAGGGGAGGAAATCCACCTTCCCGATTATTCCGAGGTGCTCCTTCTCGGAGAGGCAAAGAAGGGAGGGGAGGCGTGAGTGGCGGCGCCGCTCGGGGTTTGGCAGAGCGGTTCAGCGTCGCGCGGTGGTCGACGGCCTGGACCGGCGCTTCACCGGCGTTAGAGAAGGCGGCGATGGCTCTTCATCGTCGTCTCGACGGCGCCCCTGCTCCTGCATACGGTACGTACCAAAGTTGTGAGCTTTTGAGTTGGAAATCACGGTTCTTGCGGTAGGGTTCATGTTCTACAGGGAAATGTTGCTACTATGAGTTGTTTCTGTAGAGTGCTGGAGAAATCTGAATGTTCAGTCCTCGTACTGAAAGTAGGGGGTTTGTAGGGTTTTCGGTAGCCATGTTTGGTAGAGAAATATGAATGTTAAGTAGTTGAGATGATGTTCATGGATCTTTCAATTGCAGGTCGAAACAATCAGTTCTTCTCTGTAGAAATAAACCATGGTGGATATTTTCTTGGTCAAGGGAACAACAGATCATATGTTGATGGAACCTCTGTTTGGTATGATCATGTTGACTCACTCACGTGGTCAGAAACGCAGTTGGGAAATATTGTTGAGCATCTAGGCTATGAATGGGAAGGAAGGATGAAGGCCCATTATTGCATTCCTATACTTTCAATGAATAACAATGGCCTTAGACAGATTAGGGATGAGCATGACACACATCAGATGACAGTGTTTGTGTCAATTGGTAACCATTACATAAGTGTGTACCTTGACCATGATGATTCAATCAGGAACATTAACTGGGATGATGTTGTGCAATTCCCAGTTGCTGATCTGCCACCAGCCATAAGCCCTTGCAAGAACAATGTCAGGCACACAGATGATACACCTGGGGAAGTAGAAGATGCCCCTGAACCCATACAAGTTATACTCCCAGATGATCATGGTCCTGAACCCATACAAGTACAAGAGGTAGATGTGCAGGAAGCAAAAAGAGGAGGATCACTGTCAGGTGATGAAGAAGATTCAGACTATGATATAGTGGATTCAGACTATGAGATAGGTGTAGATGATGATGATCTGTATGCTAACATAGTTGACGATGAGGAGGAATGTGGTAAGATAAAAATGAAAGGGAAGGCAGAGAAAGCTGAGAATGAAGTGGAATCAGAAGGTGAAGATATTTGGGCCCCTGATTCAGATGATGGCAGACCTGAGATAAAGTTCAACACATTCAGGAAGGAAGATCTTAGTGCTCCTTCCTTCCATGTAGGCCAGGTATTTGAGTCAGTTGAAATGCTCAGAAAGGCTATCAAGGAGTACAACTTTCAGAACCTATTATTTATCCATGCAAAGATAAGACTGAGTGGGCTAAACAGGGTGGTCCAGTAATCTTGCCACCTGACTACAACAAACATGTTGGAAGGCCAACCAGATGCAGGAGGAGGGCACCTGGAGAAGTAGATGCAAGGGGTGGAGGCAAAAGGATGACAAGACATGGTGTGATCATGCACTGCTCCTACTACAAAGAACCTGATCACAACATAGGAGGTTGTAAGTACATGAAAGCTAGACAACCACCACCTAATGCAAACCCAACTGTCCCTCCACCACCCACTAATGAAGAACCAGTGATTACACAGGTAAGCATCTCACCCTTACTAATTCTTCAGGAAAGTCATGAGCCAATGCTACCTTTCTTTTTCTTAAATAGTTCACTGTGATGCAGGAAAATCATGAGCCAATGCAAAACTAGGATGCTGGAAGAGCTTATGAAGACTTGGTTGTTGATAATATCCTTATGCAGAGACCCTTGCCCGAAAATGTTGCAACTGGTCTAGTCCCACAATCTACATTCATTACAGATGAACAGACAAGGTTGAGTCAACCTGTGAGAGGTCCAACTACAGCAAGGGCAGGTGCAATGGCTGAACAATTACAAGCTATGCAACAGCAGAGGGAGAGGGATCTTGAAGAAAGGAGAACTGCAATCTTGGAGGCTAGATACATGGAATAACTAAGAAGAGAAGATGAGAGAGATAGGCAAAAGTATGAGCAACAACAAAGAAAAATGGTAGAAGTTCAAGCCAAGGCAATGGAAGTTGCATAGAGAAGGGAGAAGAGAAAGTATGATGCTGAGCTTAACAAACAGGCAAGAGCAGAGACCAAGAAAATTTCTGCAGAGGTTGCCAAAGAGGTAGCTCAGAAAAAAGACAAGAAGGAGGCAGAGAAGAAGGCAACAACTGAGAAGAAGCAAGCAGAGAAGAAGGCAGCAGCTGAGAAGAAGGAGGCAGAGAAGAAAGCAGCAGCTGAGAAGAAGCAAGCAGAGAAGAAGGCAGCAACAGAAAGAATGAGAAAGTTCTCTTAGTCAGTAAGCATGACCGAGGAACTAGATGCAGGAGAAGATCAGGCACAAGCTCCAGCAAAGAAGACCAAGAAAGTGAGCATGTTTGATGAGCTTAGGCCATAGTAAACTCATCAAACAGGCTCTAGTGTATATAAATGGTTACTAAACTACCATTTTGGGTGTCCTGGTTACTAAACTACCATTTTGGGTTTCCTGATGTTTAGAACATGTTTGGGTATGTCCTGATGTTTGCAACTTGTTTGCTATGTTTGGAACATGCTGGCTATGCCCTGATCTTTTGCCATGTTATGATATATCTGTTATGCTTATTATGTTTCCTATCTGGTTCAGTACCACCTGGTTCATTCAACTGGTACATTCAACTTCACAAATAACCATCACAAATGAACACAGAGTAAACTTTAGTACCAACTGGTTCACCTGGTACATTCAACTTCAGAACCACCTGGTTCATTACAAGAGTACATCACAAAAGACAACTAGCATCCACTTAACTACTACATCCACTTAACTACTTGATCCACTAAACTAGCATCTAGTGTTGAATTACTAAAGACATCTAGCAGCTTCATTTCTTCATCAGAACCAACAGAAGAACAAAGCCTGTCATGACAGTGAACACAATTGTAATCTCAAGCATGAATACAACTTCTTTGAGCACCACAAGAACAGAGCTGAGAATCTTCAACACCTGTTCATCTTGGCCAGGGGATGTTGCTACCATTTCTTCTTGCTTCATCTTTAACTCTTCTCTCTCGTCCTCTGCCCATCCCATAGCTTCTACAGCTTGATCTCCCAGCTGAATGTTGTTGTCAATCAAATAGCACACATACTCCAATTCCCAGTGCCATAAATGGCAGCCATGCTATACAAAGATAATGGACAGAAACCAGCCTCAAATGACAAAGAAAATGGACAAAAACCAACATTGTAGGAAGAATCGGTTCAAAACCATCAAATCAGCTAGAGAATTGAGCTTACCGCATGCCTCAGACACTTGTAATACACCCAGCCTTTGTGCTCCTTCATTCCAGAGCGACATTGCTACACCAGGCGTCCGCAGTCAGGGCAACGAATGATGGGGACATAGGGGGCACGACGGCGCTGAGCAGACATGGAGCTACCATGAGAAGACATGCCGACTATGCGGAGCTAATCTGGAGTCGACGGTGAAAGGGGGCAGCCAGGTGTGAGGGGCGCAGCTAGTGTTCTTTCGTCGGCAGCAACGAACAGGATTTGGGGATGAAGAAGAAGCCAATTGCAAAATTGCAAAAAAACCTACACGTGTTGCTGGTTCTAACTTAATCCTCCCTAGGTGGGACACGTGTGCATGCGACACGGTGTACAACACGCGGACGTGAGACGTGACCGTCGATGGGACATCGAGCCATATTGAGGTACCTTAAAACACGTATTCTGGAGATCAGTGACCGTAACAAAAAGGCAAGCCAAGTTTAGGTACTAACGGTGAATTTTACTCTTCTTACTATCTATGTTCGGCACCGACACTCAAAAATAGGTGCTTGATGGCAACAAGAATGACATAGTTCAGTGGCCAAATATTCCTAGAAAAAGAGAGACCTTCATAAAGGTGTGCCACGTGTCATATTTAGGAGGAAGTTTGTTCTTGTACATAATCTTGGATCGAAGTACACAAACACTCGAGTATGTAAGATAGGGGAATCCACACGTAATAGCATACTTCTCCTACGCGAGAAAGAGATAGTCCTTGCTGCGCTTGACGGAGATGCCCAGAAAGTAATGTAAATCACCCATGTCCATCATGGTGAACTCAGAACAGAGTGAAGCAATCAAACTGTGCAGCAGTGTCGAGGAAGACGCGGTCAAAATAATTATACCATCCACATAGAGCGGGAGATAAGCCATATCGGAGCCACGGCAATAGACGAACAATGAGATGTCAGTCTTGGCACTTAGAAATCCAAGAGATGCAATATAAGAGGCAAACCGCTGAAACCATGCTCGTGGAGCCTGCTTCAACCCGTACAAGGATTTGTTCAGGCGGCACACCTTCTCAGGAGAATTGGGATTAATGAAATCTAAGGGCTGTCGAGCATAAACCGTCTCATCAAGTTTGCCATTGAGGAAAGCATTCTTGACATCCAGCTGATGAATTGGCCAATCACAGGAAAGAGCAAGTGATAGAACTGTCCGTATTGTGGCGGGTTTAACAACCGGATTGAAAGTTTCACCAAAATCAATACCTTCATGTTGCGTGAATCCTCGCAAGACCCACCGTGCCTTGTACTGATCAACAGAACCATCATACTTTAACTTGTGACGAAAGATCCACTTGCCTGTGACAATATTTGCATTGCGAGGTGGATCAACTAGGTCCCAAGTGTTGTTGGAGAGAATAGGATTGTACTCATCAACCATCGCTGCATGCCAATTATGGTCTTTGAGCGCTCCCCGGTACGTCTTCGGGAGAGAGGATATAACACCTCAACATGAAGATCGAAGATGGTCTTCGGTTGAACCAAGCATGTCTTCATGACTGCAAGTGCACAATGTTTGTAGCTAGTTTCGAAATAAAGATATCGATCCCGCATGGAGTAGGAGTCTGAAGTCTAATAACTCTTGAAATAAATATTACAATACAAATGCTAGATAAAGTTCTAAGTGATAAGATAAAATGCGAGTATTGTGTAAAAAGTTTTTTTTGGGTTTTAGATGTAAGAGCAATAATAAAGTAAAGTAAAACAACTAAGTACAGAAAGTAAGTATCACGTACGTAAGAGAGATTGGAACTGTAGTAGGGAAAGGGCGTTCTCAGGGAGTAGCGGATACGCCACTAGCATTATAAGGATCTAAGATAAAGATTATCATCATAAATATTCTCAACTATGTATGTGTGGGAGGAACTCTGTAATTGGATAAATAGGCAGCAACCGATGCTCACATCATCCTCATAACCACAGTAGTCAGCAATTCGACATCAATCAAATTACTACGCTATTAAGGGACGTAATCCCGTAGGACGTATCCCATGGCATGGATACTATTCCGTGAGTTTCCTCAATTTCTCAAGTTGATACGTAAGGGGTGCCAACAACTTTATAGTCACTGTAAGTGCTAGCACACCTCGGTCTACCAACAAGTAGTTTCCTCCATCAAGTCCCCACGAGAGGAAAATATTGAGAGGTCGACTTCTCTCAACATAAAGATGTAGAAAATCTAACACATGGTCACAACGATGAATATCATAATAGACTTTATCTTATTTCAATCTCATACTAGGGTTTCTCCATCTCCCCAAGAACTAATGATCTACTCAGACATGGAGGCAATCAACATTATAGCAATGGTAATGGAAATAATCATAGATGAATAGTACTTGTATAAATCCACAACGAGTACGGGAATTACAACAAGATCTAGACAAGATGTAGATGGGATGGATGGAGATGGTGGTGATGCAGTGGTGGATGATGAAGATCGATGCCTTAGCCTCCTGGATCTGCGCTGGGCGAAGATGGATCCTTGGTGAATGAGTTCCCCCTCCAGATGCCTTTCGGAGGTGAGGTTTCTGCGATTTCTAGGTGTTCTGTATAGCGTCTCCTCGAACCAATTGCACAGGGTGAAACTATTTGACGAGGCAGAGGCGGCACCAACTATACGGACGGAAAATTTGCTCCGGTCGTATAGTTGGTCGTTGGACTCTCTGCCTCCCTTGTTTGCTTCTGGTTTTCTTCTGGTAGTATTAATATTTCCCAAATAAGCGATTTACGTTGTTTTTGACTCCTTTTCTCCACAGTACAACTGCTCCAAGAATTGTATCCATTAGATCCATCATCTGTCCTGATCCTGGTGAAAATAGATATAAAATGTGTGCGCGAGCACCTTAAAATACCAAGATCCTTGTTGGAGATATGCCCAAGAGGCAATAATAAAGTGGTTATTATTATATCTTTATGTTTATGATAAATGTTTACATCCCATGCTATAATTGTATTAACTGGAAACATTAATACTTGTGTGTTTTGTAAACATAAAAGAGTCCCTAGTAAGCCTCTTGTTGAACTAGCTTGTTGATTAATTGATGATCATGGTTTCCTGATCATGGACATTGGATGTGATTAATAACAAGGTTATATCATTAGGAGAATGATATGATGGACACACACCCATAGTAAGCGTAGCATAAGATCAAGTCATTAAGTTCGTATTGCTGTAAGCTTTCAAATACATAGTAACCTAATCCTTCGACCATGAGGTTATGTTAATCACCATCACCGGATGGGTACTTTGATAACATCAAACGCCGCTTCGTAACTGGGTGGTTATAAAGGTGTCATTGGGTATTCTGAAAGTATGTGTTGAAGCGCATGAACCAAGATTGGGATTTGTCCATCCATATGACGGATAGATATGCTCTGGGCCCTCTCGGTGGAGTGTCATCTAGATAGCTTGCAAGCATGTGACTAGGTCACAAGGGATGACATAACATGGAACGAGTAAAGAGTACTTATCAGCAACAAGGAAGAACTAGGTATGAAGATACTGACGATCAAACCTCGGATAAGTAGAATGTCGCGAGACAAAGGGAATTGGTTTCGTATGTTAATTGGTTCAATCGATCACGAAGTAATCATTGAGTATGTGGGAGCCGTTATGGATCTCCAGATCCCGCTGATGGTTATTGATGGGAGAGGTGTCTTCATCATGTCTGCATATTCACGAACCGTAGGGTGACACACTTAAGGTTCGAAGTTGTTTGAAGTAGATATAGAATTTGCGTTGGAGACCGAATGTTGTTCGGAGTCTCGGAATGGATCCGGGACATCACGAGGAGATCCGGAATGGTCTGGAGAATAAGATTCATATATTGGGAATCATTTTCTAAAGTTAGGAAATGTTCTAGAGTGTTTGTATGGAGATTCTAGAAGGTTTCGGAATGTTCTAGAAGGTTCTAGAGGATTTCTTGGAGTTTGCTTGAAAACCAAGAAAGGGATCAAAGAAACCAAGTAGGGTACTACACGGATTCGTGGGGGAGGAGGACTCCTCCCCCCAACCCGCCGGCCCAAGGAGGAGGGAGTCCTACTAGGACTCCCCTTCCCAGGCGCGCCTCCCTCCTTTAAATGGAAGGGAGGGGGCGCCCCCTCTTGCACCTTGTCTCATAACTCCCAATCTCAGCCGCCTCTCTCCTCCACGTTTCTTCTGCACAGGCATAGGCGAAGCCCTGCAGATTTCTCATCTCCACCACCACCACCACGCCGTCGTGCTGCTGGGATTCCGTGGAGAAGATCTGCTACCTCCGCTGCTCGCTGGAACGGGGAGAGGAAGGTCTGCTTCGACTCCGCATGTGTGACCGTCTGCGGAAGCGCTGCCGGAACGCGGCACCGGAAGGATCGTCCACACGATCTTGAGATCGGCAAGTGATCGACTACATCATCCACGAGATCTAATCTCGTTAATGCTTTCGGTTCTACGAGGGTTAGTACTGATCTATCTCGTTGCTCATGTCTAGTAGATTAGATTTTGGCTTTTATCTAGATTAGATCTAGGTTTTGTTCGTTCTTGCGGTAGATTTTTTTTTGTTTTCCATGCTACGAACCCATCAATCCTATATCTACAATGAAAAATAATAATATAAAACATGATGCAAATATGCACTCATCAACTTCCCCAATCTTAGACTCTTGCTTGTCCCGAGCAAGTTTTAGCTTAATGGATGTGATCCTCATATTCATAAAGCTGAGTCGATAAAATAAATGAGGTAGTTGCAACATGTGTTTATCATGTACGATACATGGGAATAAGTTCATGAATAGTACCTTACTCGAACCATCTGAATAGTACTAGCAGGCTTCCACACCTTAGTGATCAACAGTTCATAAAAGATGAATCTCAACATAATGTAAAAGTATCTGGTTCAACTGAATGAGTTAGCGAGGTAGTCCCAACTGTTTTAGGATCAATGTATTCATTTGGGATTCAGAATCTCAAAAGTGTCTCTTTGTCATACTACAATATAGTGGTATATGCCTACTTGCTCTTTGCACACTCGCCCTTTTTCTTCTTCCTTTTCTTTTATATATATGCTCACACTTTTGTTTATGCAAAGGAGCTAGCCATACATTCCACTTCATGTAGGAATTAAAAGTTTAACGATCTCAATTACCAAATTCCAATTGTATATGAAGCATTCTTATGACTTGAAGATTCTACCTTGACATGTTCTCACTCTATTTTGATAGCACTTTCATTTTCCTTTGTTCAAGCTTTGTTCAACTTAACTGTATAGATAATTTTTCTTAAATCAAATCATAGACTTATAGCATATTGACCAAATTATCGTTAGGTGTTCCATTAATACCAATGGTGTGGAAGACTCCTATTGCTATCATCAAGTGCAAGTAAAATTACACTCAAGTCATTCATATATATCAATAAAGCAAACACAAACTCAATATTGCTCCATATATAATAATAAACTCGGAATTTCATAAAAGGGATCGACTATTCCTGAAGGGAATTCTAATGATGCAAACTTTATTGCTAGTTTGAACTAATGCGAAAATAGTAATAAAAACTTATAAGATAGATTACAAGGTCTTAAAGATCTCCCCAAGCTTGGAATCAAGCCAGGTGGGATCAAATAATCCCTTGCGATTATTTGGTACCGTGGTTGTTGTAGATCATTGTGGCGCCATGGCATGTAACACCGTGGTGCATAGCTTCTTGTTGGTCTCCTCCAAAGCAGTTATGCGGCTGTAGCACCTCCACAAATCAGACTGCAGAGTGTCCACTCTATCAGCGAGCTTAGTCACCAATGGAAGGAGGTCTTCCTTCTTCTCCATCTCATTGAGACGGTGACGGACTTCAACACGATGGAGTAGCTCCTACTTCTGATATATCTCCAATGCCCGCACGTGATCCTTGGTCCTGGGGACAGCTTCTTCTTCCTCGTCCATAATTGATGGATCGGGGAAGTGGAAACCGTACCTCCGCTCTTCTTGATGCTTGACCTTCATACGAGCACCAATGGTTGGCTTCGAGAGTGGTTCCTCCGTGCTCTTGCTAGCACTACACCAATATTAGACGTCACGGCGGATGTAGACGTCAACCATGTCATCATCAAAATTGTTGTTGAAGTAGCTTGGCTCGACGTACTCCTTGTACTTCAGGCTAAATCTCTCCACCTCCTCGTCATCATCCTCCATGGACGGGCTGCTAGAGCGGTCCCTGGAAGGAGCGATGAGTCCCAAGGGTTTTCCACGGCTTGGGACGGCATAGCGCATCGCTAGATTGGTTCCTGGAGATTATGATTAGAGAGAGAGACAATGGCAGTATATAAGGGGGGGTCAGAGGTCGGTAAAACTTGCGAGAAACACAAAAATTGTCGCCCAAGAAAAGAATCTAAATAAAACAGGAAAAGAAACCACGGATTTGGAAGCTTCCTGCCACGTAACGACCAACTATACGGACGCGACTCGTATAGCTCCGGCCGTATGGTTGGTTCCGGGAAGACATTTCCAAATATCTCAAGTGCATGTCGATTAAATCACGACTCGGAACCGACAATAACGTTTTTCAATATAACAAACGAAAGATCAAACAAAAAAGTGTGTGAGAGTTTAACGACCAACTATACGGCCAGAATTTTGGCTCCGATCGTATGGTTGTGACCGTATAGATACAGACACCAAAAAGCAAAACCATCTGAGAGTTTAACGACCAACTATACGGTTGGAATTTTTGGCTCCGGTCGTATAGTTGCGATCGTATAGGCTCAAATAGCGAAAACAATTTCACGAAGATGATACAGAGAGTTTAACAACCAACTTTATGGCGGAAACTTCCTCTCCGGTCGTATAGCTCCGCCCATATAGTTGGTAAAACCCCTCTAAAACTTCAGAATAACACAAGGAATTCAAAAGCTGAATTTTCAAAAGTAAAAATTGTGAAAACAAATCACTTATTTGAGTAAGAACACTTACCTTGCACTTATCTTTGTTTATTCGAGGATGAAAAGTTCCTCCCACAACAAAGACTTCTTCTCTCTTGGAGGAATTGACCTTAAGTCATTGAATAATTCTCGTAAACGAAAATCACCAGGACTAAAGTTCATCTCAATAAGATTGGTGTCTTGTTGAGTAATCATGGACACTGTATCCAACATCTTTATTTCTTGCCTCTACATAATCTGCAACTCAAATTCTTGAAGTGAAAGAATCCAACGGATCAGTCTTGGCTTGTGGTCTTTCCTCTCAAGGAGTTCTTTTAAGCCATCACGATCCGTGTGAACTCTTACCTTTGCATCAACTATATAGGAACAAAATTTATCACAAGAGAAAAATACAGCAAAAAGTTACTTTTCTTCCTTAGGGTAATTCTTTTGAGCACCATTAAGAGTTCTACTAGCATGATGCATAATATTAAATCTACGACCAATATGTTGTCCCAGAGTTACTCCTACAACATCATCACTAGCTTCACATATTAAGTCAAAGGTTATGACGAGGGTTTAACTCATCAATGCCCATTGTTATGGACTTGGGTTTTGGAGAAGGAGGGAGCGTTGGGGACATCTATGATCTAGCAAACAAGCACACAGGGGACTCGAAGATTTACCCAGGTTCAGACCTCGTAGAGGTCCCTACTCCTGCTTGTCTGCTCGTGGAATTATCAAAGGAATCGAGGATTACAATGGTACACAGATGCAATCAGGCGAGGGTTGTGGAAACTAGGGTTACGTGTATGCTCCTCGCCGCCCCTCCTAGACTTTATATAGATAGGCTAGGTCTCGGGTAGCAGGTCGAGTCGGTTACAAGTTAGGGTTTTCCCCTTTGAAATTTCTATCTTTAGTTTCTTCTTGTTCTTCAAGCAATCGAGAGTCCGTAGGCTACTTGAATTCTTCATTTGGGCCTTGGCGACACCGTGGGCCTCTACGTATTCAGGCTGTATATACCAAGATCGAGTACCTGTAGGGTATAGCCATGTCAGTAGCCCCCAAGTGTCCAGTGGAATCGCAGATTCGACTGGAGACTTTATGAATCCTTTCGAGTGCATGACTGAGTATGTTTTTCGACTGTTTTGTTTGTGTCATAGGGATTGTTGATGTGCGCTCCTGATTTAACTGATGTATCGGTATCAGTTAACTACCTTAGGGTAAAACAACGCCATCTACTCGAACTCGAGTCCCCGGACTCGAATCCGGAAAAGTGCTGGTGTAATTCGACTCAAGCCACGGAGGTCTTACAGGAGTCGAATTCCAGTGTATGGGTGTGAGCACTCGACGCATCCGTCAAGGCATGTTCATCGTGCCTGTAGGCACGGTTATATTTCTGGTAGTGCGCAGCAAATGCGTTGCCAGGCCTTATTCAGGTCTTATCTTCACGTTGTAAGCGCGACATCCGAATTTTGTCATTGCGGAGACGATTCGGGTGACCCAGGAGACGCAGTCTCTTTGTAGGAAAAAATCATGAGGCGGTGTTGCCATAAGCTTCGAGTGTGGATGTTATCAACACACAGTACTTTGTACAAATAATCATAGGGTGCGCGACCAGCGCTCCCTATGGGAGTAGCCCCGAGTGCCTGGTTGAGTCGAAGACTCAGGCAGGGACTAAAGAACTTTTGCGACTGCTGTCGTCTTTTGTTTGCTTGTTTCAGTCGAATTTGCTTCCGGCGCTCCCTATGGGAGTAACCCATGTCCATAGTCGAACCGTGTTTCGAGTGGTTGGGTTTGCTTTGATTCTCCATGTTCCTGCAAAAAGAAAAAAATCGTAGGGTGCGCGACCAACGCTCCCTATGGGAGTAGCCCCCGAGTGCTTGGTGGAGTCGAAGACTCAAGCAAGGACTAAAGTAGTTGAAGTCTTCTGCTGCAAAATTTTGGATGACGTCAGTGCTAACGATTCCATGACCTCAGTTGCCCGCGTGAGCGAGTTTGACGGGACATGACGAGCGGTGGGTCCCATTTCCTGACTCTGATTTGACCGGGCGTGCGCAATCTTTATTTTTAACTGTGCCTGCTCGATTTCCGCGCTTAATGGGAGTAGTGGGGGACGGTTCGCGCTCCAGGTCCTCCACGTGTCGAGCGCGATGAACGCCACGTGTCTGATAGGGTTTTTCTTAGCCGTTGGATTGCATCTTCTAGGGGGTTAAGTAGCGATGCGGCGGCGGTAAATTTCACATCTACTTCTTTTCTGCCGTTGCCTCCATCGCCATTGCCGCTTCTCCTCTGCTTCTTTGCGCTCCTTTCCTTCGTAGTGCTGGACCAGCTCTGCGTATTTCCCAGCTACTTCCTCTGGTCACATCACCGACGCGGAATGGGGAAGAAAAAAGGAGGCGCTGCGGCCGATTCCGCTGCTGCCGCAGCTGCTATGAAGAAGAAGGGAGGCTCCGCCGCTGCGGGCACCAGCACCGCTGCCGGTGGAAAGAAAAAGGGCATGGGCACTCGCGTCACAAATGGTGCGTGGCGTGCATCTATGATCAAGTCCTCAGAGCTTCGTCTTCTTCGCCAAGACGGAGTTTTGTCGTCCGCAGTCGCTGACGCGCGCGTCCCTGGCAGTGAGGTAATCCCCTCTCCTCCTGTCGGCTTTTGGGTGATGTTCCTAGTGTTCATCATCCGCGGCCTCTCGTTGCCCCTGCATCCTTTCTTGAGGGGCCTTCTTTGTTTTTACGGGCTCTAGCTCCATCAGCTGTCCCCAAACTCCATCCTCCATGTAGCTTGCTACATTACCCTTTGCGAGTGCTGGCTCGGAATCGAGCTGCACTTCGGCCTCTTCAAGCGCCTCTTAAAGTTGAAGCGCCAATCGGCGTCTATCTCCGTAGTCTATGATGTAGGTGGCTGCGGTATCCACGTCGACCCCTCCGTCACGTATTTCGACATCAAGCTGATGATGTCCGTCCAAGGGTGGAGGGACAAGTGGTTCTACGTCCGCGACCAGAAAGCCGACAGAGACCACTACGGACTCGTGCCCTTCGACCCCGCGACGCCGTGCAAGAGGAGGCACTCCTGGAAGAACGTGATTATGCCCGGCGAGTCCGCGGAGACGGACGTGCTATACGAGCGCATCTGCGACCTCGAGAGTCGCATGGGCAAAGAAGAGGGAGGCTGCGCCCTCATTCGCACATGGCTGCGCCGTCGCGTCTAGCCCCTGCAGGCTAGAGTCCACCCCATGTTCCAGTGGGCTGGCACGGACGATGTCACTCGCGTGTCTGCCGATGGCATGTCCACGAGTGAGGTAGATAAAAGGGTGCGGCTGGTCACCAAGTACACCGTCAAGGATGGCTTCCCAATGAACCAGACGTTTCTCCGTTCGATGCTGCTAACCCTCCTCCTGAGGTACAGTTGTGCTACATAGTAGCGTTGTTTGTCGATTGCTTCTTTGTTGTTTCTTGACTTTGTGCTAAATTGCTTTCTGTATGCAGGATTAGGCGGTGTCGCCCTGTATGCCCCCTCTTCCCGAGGGGGTTATTCCTCGTGAAGCCTTGGAAGAGGACGAGTCTGAGTCGACCGTCCCATCTGATGTCGAGGAGGAAGTCCCCAAGTCGAGTGGTCCGGACACTCGCAAGCGTTCGCGTAGCGAGGATTCGGATGCGTCGTCCCCTTCGACTTCGGAAGGTACAGGTGTTGGTGCAGAGTCGCCGATCCCTGCCGTTCCTGTGAGTGCCATGGCGCCATCCTCTCGCAAGAAGATGCGTCTTCCGAAGGAATCGTTGTCAGAGTCGGGGGGTCAAACCTTCGATTTTGATAAGTTTGATTGGTAAGCATTCGAGTCTTCCTTTTGGTTCTTCTTTGGAGTTGCATTCTCTTGATATTGGTTTGATTTTGCAGTCAGCAAGCATTGTCATCTTCTGACGACGTACAATTTTTGAAAGAATCTGGAGTCGCGACCTCCAAAGCCAAGAAAGTGGCTGAGCGCACTCCTTCTCCTCCATTGGCGGCCCACTCCAGCCATAATTCATCGAGTTCTCTGCACGATGTGGAGCACGAGATGATTGTCCGAACGACTGCGAATCCATCGACTTTGGAGTCTTTGGAGGATCATGTAAGTGTAGTATTTGTTTCCTCTATTTTTTGCAGTCGAATGTATCATCTTTGTAGCACCCCGCTAAAACCACTACTAGAAAATCGCTTGATTGTTTACTATGTTGTGCATCATCATGACCGCATGCTCATGTCCTCATGCCACATTGCATTTGAGCATCATCATGACATCATGCATTTGTTTGTCTAAAATTATTTTCTAAAAGCCTATTTTTATTTTCTAGATATTCCCCTCTCTATTTCAAATCAAAACCCCGATCCATCCAAATATTTTATTTTATCTAAAACCTATTTATAAAATTCTTTTTAAAATATATATAATATTTTTGTGGGGGGGCCAGGCCCGCAGGCCCAACCGGAGGCCAACCAGCCCACACCCACCAAACCCTAGCTTCCCCACCTACTCCCTCTTCCCGCCACAACCACACACCAAACCCAAACCCACACCTAGCCCCGCATCGTCGCAAGCCGACGCGGACATGCATCACACATGAAGGCGCTCGCGAACCCGCAACCCCACCCGCGATGCCTTGGCCCCACCCTGCGCGCGTGTCGTGACCAAGCCGCACACCATCCCCACACGTCGCTCTCTCACCTGGCCCCACCCCGACTCGATCGTGATCCCCACCTGCCCCAGCGCGATTCCCCGTCCTCGTTCTCGTCCTCGACTGGCTCTCTCCGTCGCCAGTAGCCGCTGCTCTGCAGCCCGCCACTCCTCCCAGGGCCCCCTCGCCCTGGCGCCCGTGTCCTCCTCGTCATCGACCGGGAGGAGCCCCATCTCCACCTCGCTGTTCCATGCCGGCCCTGAGCGCCTCTGGCCCCGCCCCTCTCCACTTAGGAAGCCGCCAACGAGCCCAGCTCCTCGATGACCTTGTCGCTCCACCCCTACCCCGTGGTCCTTCCTCTGCTCGCGCGCTGCCGGCTGCGTGCATGGAGACCCGCAGCCGCGCCCTCCCGCAGCGAGGTCCACCACCGCCCAGTCATCTCTGCCTCACCCCGCCTCCTCTCCTCGCCACGCCGTTGGCCGAGCTCCACATCCCCTGGTGCTCCTCCACCTCGCCTGTGTCATCGAGCCGCCGCTCTGCCCGCTGTCCCCTCGAGCTGACCTCGCCGGAGCTCCTCCCGCCAAGTTCCTTCCCACGTGTCCCCTGGGCTGCTCGCCGCCGAGCCGCTCGTCTGCAGTCCGAGCTCCGTCGCCGCCCTCAACGCGATGTCGCTCGCGCGCCTGTCCGCCGCCAACTCCCGTTGTCCTCCAGCGCCATCGTGCCACCGCGTCGCCCTCCTCGGCTCGAGCTCACCGTCCTCCGTCCCGACTGGTGCCCCGCACCTCCGTCTCGTCGTCCTCGCATTTGTGCGCGCAGAGCCCCTAGAAGCCTGTGCGTGCCTCGGTTTGATATGGTGGTGCCCGTGTCCTTGTTTTGTGTGCAGTTCCTTTGCTCTACGCGGCTAGATGGTGACCTTGTGGCTACTGTTCTAGAGCACGGCCGCTGCTCGATGACCGCACCGAGACCCAGACCATGTTCCTAACGCCAAGTGCTCCGTCCTCTAGTTTTGGTTGCCAAGTCTCTGATGATTGTCGGCGCCTACTCAAGTTTGCCATCGAGCCTGACATCGACAACCTGAGCCGAAACCCCAAGTCCTTCGGCACGGAGCACCGAGAACTTCATGGACTCGAAGAGCCCCGATCCTGGATCCGAAGGCCGAACCCCGGCATCGGCTTCATGCTCTCCTTCACGGACGACAACACACTGTTCCCGGAGGCGAAGATCGATCCCACCGAGACCGAACCCGAACCCCTTCAAGCACCAAGATCGTCGAGACCCCTGTTTTTATAATATGAGATATATACTTGTTGCATATGAATTACTCATACTCGCATGCATATTGTGTGGTTTGGGGGCATTATGCCGATTCACCTAAATTAAATATGGAGATCATATGCGGGATTTTCTAGTCTTATATTGGCTCCATTTAAATTTGTGTAGCGAACCGATGCCATGTTTTTCCTTGTTAAGACAACATTTAAATTGCGGGGTATCTAAACAACTTGAACCATATAATTAATTGTCGGGACCCCGGTTCCGCTTAATATTGCCTAATTGCATTGCACCATTGCCATGTCATGCATCATACATGCATCATGCCCGATCTTCTGCCGTAGTATTAAATAGTGCATCCGATGTTTCTTTAAGTGCTTTGCTTCTTCACGGATTAGGCCGTTGAGTGGATGCGAGTATCGACAAGTTCTTCGGATGATGTCTCTTCGGCTATGTTTTCCCAGGCGAGCATTCTCCCCCTTTTTACCTATTTTGCATTTATAGTCTTTATTTCCTCCTGTTGATCTATTGCTATCCGTGTCGCGATGCTTTAGTGTTTCGTACCAGATATTTTCCGTGCAGCCTTTATATTGCCTTGGACACCTCCTATTACCTGTTGTTTGGTAGATAGATGGTCTTGCAAGTCGTAGTCACTTGCTCAGGTGCGATCCCGCATCGTGAAGTACCACACAGTTGTTGGAATGCTGTCATATGCTTTACGGCGGAGTTGATCATAACTTTAAATACAACTATTAAATTGCTAGGAATAGTTATAACTAATGCAGAGGCATCGGTGGGTAATAGCAAATATTTGGTTTTTAACCGCTCACTTGTGTCCCGTAGGCCCCGAGTACTTGATACCTAATCCTGGACTATCGCACTATCCGCATGTGGGACCATGAATCCCCTTATCTAGAGCTTGATTCATTTCCTATTTCTTGGGGCCACAAAGTAGTTTGGGGCTTTATTACTATCCTGTACTTATGCCATGCTTTACTGCTTTATTTACGATTGTGCATGGAGCACCTGTACTGTTTTGGGACGTGGAATGTTTTCGCGGTATCGACAAGACCAGTCACACTTTTGGGTTCCCAGTCGTTTACAGCCATTGACACAAACCTGGGTCTGTCTCGGAGCCGGCCAACTTTGTTGCGGGTAGCTTAGTGGGGTGGCCCCCTGAAATATTTTATGAATCCTGTGATTGCTTTGTCGTGAAAGCCTCGTTGGGTTTTGATTTGGTTTTTCCGAGGTTGATCGTGTGTGTGTTGCTATTTGAGCACCCCTGTAGGGTAAATCTTTCTGAAAGCCGTGTTCGCGGTTATGGACGACTTGGAGCACAGTATCTCGATCATAGACAAGCATAACTAAAGTAGTGCTATAAATTTGACTTAATATGTGACTAGTAATCAGCTTCACTACAATGGAATGGATAATAAAAGTGCCAACAACTGGTGGAACTGGGGTGTATCGTGTCATGTTATACCTGCCTAGTAAGTATCGCAACTCCAATGGAATGAAATAAAAGTGCCAACAACTGCTGGGTTTGGGATGTCACATGCTAATTGTATCTGACTAGTAAGTACTGCAACTACAACTGAATGGTTAACCAAAACTACCCACTACTTATGCTATCAGGATGACTCATGCTATCTATATCTGACTAATAAGTGCTTCAACTATAATAGATTGAATAAAACTGCCAACTGTGTGAGTTCCTCGGGTTGACTTCCTCATTTGGTCTCGAGGGGGAATACCAGGATGGGTATGATTGGTGTTAGTATCAGGTTGGTCCCGAATAGGTCTTTCTTATCCCTCTCTAATAGCTGAGAGTGGTTTCGAGTCTCTATAGGTTGTTTCGTGCATGCTTCGCTGCCGCTTTAGTCCACCATACCTATGTAGGCGAGAGCCGCCGAATTCTAGCCTCGCCGTGTACTGGCCTCAGTACTGACCGCTCCTTTTCCCTTTGCTGGCACCCCTTTTGTTTTAGCAGGTATGAGATCGACGTCGTTAGCAGGGTTACCCTTCCGGCTTGGCCTGGGCAGGGTTATGGACGCCATTGGTTATTCTTCAGGGCTCTTAGCCCAATTTGCTTCTTATCCGTACTCGGATGTTTTATCGTTTTCAAGTTGAATTGGATCTTTATACTGCATATCTGTATTCTTGACTCAATGAGTCGTTGTTGTATATATATGTGTTGTGGGTTCCATCGTGAACTATTGTGTAATGGTATTACTTCGTTTTCCACCAGCACGCAAGTGCCTGGTGGGCGTCCTTGAATCATTTCTATGCGGGTTTGGCGAGAAGCGCTGAAATCTGCATAGGGCCGATTCGAGGGTGTTACAAAGTGGTATCAGAGCTCAGCAGTTGCGATACCCCACTGGTCTAGCCTGTAGGATAACCTAGCTAACGGCCGATGTAGAGTGTCAAAAGTATTTTTGCAAAATCGGTTGGATAGATCTGATTAGGTCTGAATTTACTCCTTGCCCCTAATGCTATTCTCCTCTTACCTCTGCGTGTTTTGAATCTACTCTCTTACCTTTTTCAAGTCCAGGAATTCTCGTGGTTGGGTTTCCATCGTACCTTCAGGGTTTCGCTTCCTCCTTTGGTAATGGTGCTTCTACATCCGGTCTTCATGCTAGCTGAGAAATCCTTCATCTGTTGGACTTCTCTTTGTTCCTTCTTGTGCCTTCCGGTGTTTTCCAACACGACAACCTCATCTACATCAGATCCGATGAAGAGCCTCCATCACTCCTTGGTTTTCCGAAGTTTTCCGAGCATCGCTCGTCAAGATCTTCAGTCTAAATTTGAGAGTTGGTTGCATAATTCTTCTATTCATGTACGGAGTAATGCTTTGGGTGCGCGATGGACTGATCCCCATCCGACTACTCTTATCATTTGCTTATGTACATTGAACTGGTGGATCAATGCAACTTTACTCCTTTCATAGAAGTTAGAGGTGGCCTATCTGTTGAGACCTCTCCCTTCATCTTTGTTTCTCCGGAGTGCTCTCTCGACGAACGTGAACAACGACCCCTTGTTGGCGGTGTCGCTGATTTCAAGATGGGGCAAGGATCTTTGTTAGTGGTGTCGTGAGGACCGACATGAAGCGAGAAGATTCAGATCGTTAGCCTTCTTCCCCATACCATGAGCGGATCTCGAGGGAGAGATCCATTGTTAGTGGTGTCGAATTGTAGCACCCCGCTAAAACCACTACTAGAAAATCGCTTGATTGTTTACTATGTTGTGCATCATCATGACCGCATGCTTATGTCATCATGCCACATTGCATTTGAGCATCATCATGACATCATGCATTTGTTTGTCTAAAATTATTTTCTAAAAGCCTATTTTTATTTTCTAGATATTCCCTTCTCTATTTCAAATCAAAACCCCGATCCTTCCAAATATTTTATTTTATCTAAAATCTATTTATATAATTCTTTTTAAAAAATATATAATATTTTTGTGGGGGGCCAGGCAGCCAACAGCCAGGCCTGCAGGCCCAACCGGAGGCCAACCAGCCCACAGCCACCAAACCCTAGCTTCCCCACCTACTCCCTCTTCCCGCCGCCACCACACACCAAACCCAAACCCACACCCAGCCCCACATCGTCGCGAGCCGATGCGGACATGCATCGCACGTGAAGGCGCTCGCGAACCCGCAACCCCACCTGCGATGCCCTGGCCCCACCCCAACTCGATCGTGATCCCCACCTGCCCCAGTGCGATTCCCCATCCTTGTTCTCGTCCTCGACCGGCTCTCTCCGTCGCCAGTAGCCGCTGCTCTGCAGCCCGCCACTCTGCCCAGGGCCCCCTTACCCTGGCGCCCGTGTCCTCCTCGTCACCCTCGGGAGGAGCCCCTGCTCCACCTCGCTGTTCCATGCCGGCCCCGAGCACCTCTGGCCCCGCCCCTCTCCACTTTAGAAGCCGCCAGCAAGCCCAGCTCCTCGACGACCTTGTCGCTCCGCCCCTACCCCGCGGTCCTTCCTTTGCTCGTGCGCCGCTGGCTGCGCGCACGGAGACCCACAGCCGCGCCCTCCCGCAGCAAGGTCCACCACCGCCCAGTCATCTCTGCCTCGCCTCGCCTCCTCTCCTCGCCACGCCGTCGGTCGAGCTCCACATCCCCTGGTGCTCCTCCACCTCGCCCACGTCACCGAGCCGCCGCTCTGCCCGTGGTCCCCTCGAGCTGACCTCGCCGGAGCTCCTCCCGCCAAGTTCCGCCCCACGCGTCCCCTGGGCTGCTCGCTGCCGAGCCGCTCGTCTGCAATCCGAGCTCCGTCGCCGCCCTCAACGCGACGCCGCTCGCGCGCCCGTCCGCTGCCACCTCCCGTCGTTCTCCAGCGCCGTCGCGCTGCCGCGTCACCCTCCTCGGCTCGAGCTCACCGTCCTCCGTCCCGACTGGTGCCCCGCACCTCCGTCTCGTCGTCCTCGCGTTTGTGCGCGTGCAGAGCCCCTGGAAGCCTGTGCATGCCTCGGTTTGATGTGGTGGTGCCCGTGTCCTTGTTTTGTGTGCAGTTCCTTTGCTCTACGCGGCTATACGGTGACCTTGTGGCTATTGTTCTAGAGCACGGCCGCTGCTCGATGACCGCACCGAGACCTAGACCATGTTCCTAACGCCAAGTGCTCCGTCCTCTAGTTGTGGCCGCCAAGTCTTTGATGATTGTCGGCGCCTACTCAAGTTTGCCATCGAGCCTGACATCGACAATCTGAGCCGAAACCCCAAGGCCTTCGACACGGAGCACCGAGAAATTCACGGACTCGAAGAGCCCCGATCTCGGATCCGAAGCCTGAACCCCGGCATCGGCTTCATGCTCTCCTTCACGGACGACAAGACACTATTCCCGGAGGCGAAGACCGATCCCGCCGAGACCGAACCCGAACCCCTTCAAGCACCAAGATTGCCGATAACCGATGTGTGAACCCTATCCGAGACCCCTATTTTTATAATATGACATATATACTTGTTGCATATGAATTACTCATACTCGCATGCATATTGTGTGGTTTGGGGGCATTATGCCGATTCACCAAAATTAAATATGGAGATCATATGCGGGCTTTTCTAGTCTTATATTGGCTCCATTTAAATTTGTGTAGTGAACCGATGCCATGTTTTGCCTTGTTAAGACAACATTTAAATTGCGGGGTATCTAAACAACTTGAACCATATAATTAATTGTCGGGACCCTGGTTCCGCTTAATATTGCCTAATTTCATTGCACCATTGCCATGTCATGCATCATACATGCATCATGCCCGATCTTCTGCCGTAGTATTAAATAGTGTATCCGGTGTTTCTTTTAGTGCTTTGCTTCTTCACGGATTAGGCCGTTGAGTGGATGCAAGTATCAACAAGTTCTTTGGATGATGTCTCTTCGGCTATGTTTTCCCAAGCGAGCATTCTCTCCCTTTCTACCTATTTTGCATTTATAGTCTTTATTTCCTCCTGTTGATCTATTGCTATCCGTGTCACGATGCTTTAGTGTTCCGTACCAGATATATTCTGTGCAGCCTTTATATTGCCTTGGAAACCTCCTAGTACCTGTTGTTTGGTAGATAGATGGTCTTGCGAGTCGTAGTCGCTTGCTCAGGTGCAATCCCGTGTCGTGAAGTACCACACAGTTGTTGGAATGCTGTCATATGCTTTACGGTGGAGTTGATCATAACTTTAAATACAACTATTAAATTGCTGGGAATAGTTATAACTAATGCAGAGGCATCGGTGGGTAATAGCAAATATTTGGTTTTTAACTGCTCACTTGTGTCCCGTAGGCCCCGAGTACTTGATACCTGTTCCTTGACTATCGCACTATCCGCATGTGGGACCATGAATCCCCTTAGCCAGAGCTTGATCCATTTCTTATTTCTTAGGGCCACAAAGTAGTTTGGGGCTTTATTACTATCCTGTACTTATGCCATGCTTTACTGCTTTATTTACGATTGTGCGTGGAGCACCTGTACTGTTTTGGGACGTGGAATGTTTTCGCGGTATCGACAAGCCCAGTCACACTTTCGGGTTCCCAGTCATTTACAGCCATTGACACAAACCCTGGGTCCGTCTCGGAGCCGGCCAACTTTGTTGCGGGTAGCTTAGTGGGATGGCCCCCTAAAATATTTTATGAATCCTGTGATTGCTTTGTCGTGAAAGCCTCGTTGGGTTTTGATTTGGTTTTTCCGAGGTTGATCGTGTGTGTGTTGCTATTTGTGCACCCATGCAGGGTAAATCTTTCTGAAAGCCGTGTCCACGGTTATGGACGACTTGGAGCATAGTATCTCGATCATAGACAAGCATAACTAAAGTAGTGCTATAAATTTGACTTAATATGTGACTAGTAATCAGCTTCACTACAATGGAATGGATAATAAAAGTGCCAACAACTGGTGGAACTGGGGTGTATCGTGTCATGTTATACCTGCCTAGTAAGTATCACAACTCCAATGGAATGAAATAAAAGTGCCAACAACTGCTGGGTTTGGGATGTCACATGCTAATTGTATCTGACTAGTAAGTACTGTAACTACAACTGAACGGTTAACTAAAACTACCCACTACTTATGCTATCAGGATGACTCATGCTATCTATATCTGACTAGTAAGTGCTTCAACTATAATAGAATGAATAAAACTGCCAACTGTGTGAGTTCCTCAGTTTGACTTCCTCATTTGGTCTCGAGGGGGAATACCAGGATGGGTATGATTGGTGTTAGTATCAGGTTGGTCCCGAATAGGTCTTTCTTATCCCTCTCTAATAGCCGATAGTGGTTTTGAGTCTCTATAGGTTGTTTCGTGCATGCTTCGCTGCCTCTTCAGTCCACCATACCTATGTAGGCGAGAGCCGCCGAATTCTAGCCTCGCCGTGTACTGGCCTCAGTACTGATCGCTCCTTTTCTCCTTTGCCCTTTGCTGGCACCCCTTTTGTTTTAGCAGGTATGAGATCGACGTCGTTAGCAGGGTTACCCTTCTGGCTTGGCCTGGGCAGGGTTATGGACGCCATTGGTTATTCTTCAGGGCTCTTAGCCCAATTTGCTTCTTATCCGTACTCGGATGTTGTATTGTTTTCAAGGTGAATTGGATCTTTGTACTGTATATTTGTATTCTTGACTCAATGAGTCGTTGTTGTATATATATGTGTTGTGGGTTCCATCATGAACTATTGTGTAATGGTATTACTTCGTTTTCCACCAGCACGCAAGTGCCTGGTGGGCGTCCTTGAATCGTTTCTATGTGGATTTGGCGGGAAGCGCTGAATCTGCATAGGGCCGATTCGAGGGTGTTACAATCTTCTACCATCTTGCTTATCCTTTGTTGTTTTCTTCCGTCGTAGCTTATTGTGAAGGAAGCTGCTCTCTTAGCGGAGCAAGTTCTTGTGATGGGTCGCCAGCATGCGGTGTTGGATACTCGCCACCGCGTAGTTGAAAGTAAGTGCCTTGCTTTTTTCTTCATCTTCTCTGTGATATATCCGGCTGATAGCTTGTCCTTGTTTGTTTCATAGCTGAGTATAATGCACTCCTCCGTGATGCCGCGTCCCTTGAAAAGACGCGATGAGGCAGTCGCAGCATGTGTTGAGTCACGGAAGCGCGAGGAGGATCTGAGTGCCTCCATCGTGGCTAGGGAGAAGTTGTTCGAGGAACAGCTTTTCTGAATTGCCAAGGCTCTCTCAGGTATTCCCTTGTGTGAATTTTTGGTGCTTTCTTCTTCTTTCGAATTTGTTGTTGATGTTGACTCTTGTGTCTATGCTTGGATGTAGATGCCAGCGGTTTGAGCTTCGACCCTCAGGAACTCCGCCGTGACGATGCCTTGGCGGGTGCCATTTCAGCAATCGAGGATTGTAGCGCTGCCGTTCAAGGGACGCTCTCCAAGGCCAAGGGCTTGCTCAGTCACCTCCGGAAAGAACTGGCGCCCAAGGCTGAGCTGATCGAGAATATGGACGAGTTGGTGGAGTCCCTTGCTAGGGCGTCCCTGCAAGCTTCAAGAACTCGCTCCGTGTGGCTGGTGCTTCGATGTCGCTTGCAATGGTTCAAGCCCATGGAGTCGAAGTTGATCCTGCGGCGGTCTCTAAGGCGATGCCTGTCAGCACCGATGGCCAGCAGGTAGTCTTTGCTCCCTTCACAACTGCTTGTGGCAAGTATGGCCCGCAGCTGATCTATACAGTTGCGAAGTACTCTGAGGAGCTTCAGCGTACCAAGAAAGCTGCGAGGGCTGCGACGTCAGGGGCCGGCGGGAAGTCTGTGGCATCTGATACTGCCATAGACTCGATGAGGCCCCCGAAACCAAAGTCGAAGTCGAAGAAGCCAGTTGCTCCTCAGTAGTCGCAATTTGTAATAGTTAGATAGATTATGTCTTTTGTCAAGAACATGCCTGTTGGCGAGTGTATCTGCTGATACTTTTGTTAATATTGAATGCACTCGAATCTTTTGTTTATGCCTCACCTTAGTCCTCTTATTTTCTCTTGCTTGACTTGTGGTAGGGCACGCCGAGTGATCCTTTGAGGGAGCCTCAGGATTCGCCGCCCCTTGATGACGCTTTGGCACCACCACGTTCAAGGGTGGATGAGCTTTCTCTACTCTCGCAGCTCCGTGACCGCGTGAAGCATTTGGAGCATGAATTGCCCGTACTCCGCGGAAAAGCGGACGTATGGAAGTCGAAAGCGGAAAAAGCCGCCGCTCGAGAGTAGTATCTGCTAGGGAAGGTGACGCAGTTGGGTGACCAGTTCAAATGTCAGTCTTCTTTCCTCCTGTCATTTTCTTGTAGTCACTCGCAGTAGTTCGTTGTTCTCATATTTTTCCTTTGCCTTGTATAGTTGTCAGCGCGCGCCATCCGTAGGATGAGAAGGATCGAATTGCCATTCGAATGAATTACCTAACCCAAGAGCAGCTTCAGGCGAGTGGGTACTTCTGGGTAGATCATGATTGCGCAATCGTGTTGGTGACCCTACAGGATCGTGCGTCACGAGTGCTTCATTTCTTGAAGAAGTCGTAGTCATGCTTGAAAAATATTTACCAGACGATGTTCCGGTTAGACATGGTTCCATCGAGCCTGCTGGCCCTTCTCGCTAGATTCCAGGAATTGAGTGCGGTCCGCGAGTGTGTGCGGCAACAGTTAGTGGCTGGTGCCAAAGCTGCGCTGTCTCTGGTGTGGCTGCATAGGCCTGATGTGGACGTTGCAGCAATTGCGGCTGGACCACCTACGCGGCCGGCAGGTTCTGCTTGGAACATGGTGCCGCACTACCAGGCAGTGGATCACCTAGCAGAGGAGATCGTCGACTTCTTCGAGGAGCAGACCAATGTTCTCTTGCTGCAACAGTAGTTTAGTTTGTATCCTGCACATAGTTGTACCAGTGTTGTAAAGTTCGTATATATGCTGTGTATAATTGATTGACGATGATGTATAAAAGAGCTTGTTAGCGTGTATGTTTTGTGAGTGTGTTGCACTATGCGATTCCTTTTCGTTAGCCTGGCCTTGTGTTTATCTCAGTCCCTTGTCAACCTGTCAAGTGCGTTGCAACTGGATTGATGTTTTGTTAAGGGTTTCGATTGGTGTGCCAGCTACTCAGGATATCGCGTTTGAGTTCGTAGAACAGATGTGTACAGGGTGGCGCAGCCCCCAAGTGGATAATTTGCAAAAAATTTAAAGAAGAACACAGAGTTTCGGGGCACTTAGCTTTATTTATTTCCGGGGTAGTACGAAGTACAATGTGTGGCTAAGTAGCCTTGGCTGAATAGCCTTATTTGTAATGTAAAAGTAAAAGCGACTAAAGGGTAGAAGCGTCGCAGCTGCGCGACGTTCCAGGGGTTGGAGTATGCGACTCCTGTCTCTAAATCTTGGAGGCGATAGGCGCCACCTTGGATTACTTCTGTAATCACGTATGGTCCCTCCCAGGGGGACTCGATCTTGAGGTGCCCTTGCTGCTTCAGTCGCAGGACCAGGTCGCCTTCGACGAAGGATCTGGGGCGTAGCCTTCTGCTATGGTAGTTGCGCAGGTTCTGCTGGTAGATCGTTGATCTCTCCACGGCGATTTCCCTTGCCTCATCGAGGAGGTCGACGGAGTCTTCGAGTGCAAGAGTTGACTCCTGCTCGCTATAAGCGACCACGCGTGGTGCTTTGTATCGTACTTTGGCGGGTAGCACCGCTTCAGCCCCGTGCACCATGAAGAACGGGGTGTACCCTGTAGCACTGTTTGGAGTTGTGCGTAGGCTCCAGAGTACTGATTGTAGTTCGTCCGGCCAGCAACCCGCGGCCTGCTCGAGTGGCCGGTGGAGTCGCTTCTTGATGCCGCCGTAGACGAGCCCATTAGCTTTTTTCACCTGACCGTTGGTCTATGGATGTGCTATCGAGGCATAGCTGGCGTTGATTCCCAGATTCTCGCAGATTTCTTGGAACTCCTTGGATGTGAAGTTCGTCCCATTGTCTGTGATGATGCTGTGTGGCACTCCGAAGCGATAGACAATGGACTCAAAGAACTTGACTGCGCTGTGCCCTGATTGATTGGTCACCGGCATGGCCTCTATCCACTTGGTGAATTTGTCGACTGTGACCAGGAGGTAGACGTAGCCTCCTCGTGAGGATTTTGGGAGCTTGCCGACCATGTCAAGTCCCCATTGCGTGAAGGGCCAGGCCAATGGAATTGGCCGGAGTTCTGCGCCAGGTGCATGCGGCTTGTCCACGAATCGCTGGCACGCGTTGCATTTCTGGACGATATCCTTGGCGTTGCACATGGCCGTAGGCTAGTAGAATCCAGCTTGTAGAGCTTTGGCGACGAGGGCACGACTACCGGCATGGTGTCCGTAGGTCCCCTCATGGATGTCGAGGAGGACAGCTCTTCCATCGACCATGGAGACACATCATTGGAGTACTCATGTGATGTTGTGCTTGTATAGTTCACCGTTGATAACAGCGAATGCCTTGGATCGCCGTGTGATGTGCTGTGCATCAGTCGGATTGTCCGGTAGCCTCTTGCTGAGAAGGTACGTGATGTACGGTTGAGTCTAGGATGGCTCGATCATCATGACGCTCATTGGTCCTTCGAGTCCTGTATCTAGCTCCAAGTCGTTGAGTGCCATTGGCTCATTGGGCGGCATAGCCCCCGAGTCCGTTGCTGCGCTCGTTTTCTTCTCTGCGGCCTTTGGCTTGATGGAGCATTCACAGATGCGCTCGAGAAATACCCCAAGTGGTATGGGGGCGCAGGTAGAGCCTATGTTAGCGAGTGCGTCTGCCTCTTCATTGCTTTCGCGACCTATGTGCCGCAGCTCACAGCCGTCGAAGTCTCCTTCGAGTGTGTCGTAGAGGTCGCGGTAGGCTATCATGTTGCCGTTCAGTGCGTTGCACTCGTGCATTGTATGGTTAACCACTAGGTTGGAGTCGCCATATATTATGAGCCTTTTGGCGCCGCAGGCTTTTGCCATCCTCATCCCGTGGAGCAGGGCCTCGTATTCAGCTTCGTTGTTGGAGGCGGTGAACTGCATTCGCAGGATATATTTCAGCTTGTCTCCCTGGGGCGATGTCAGTATGACACCTGCACCAGATCCGTCCTTCCGCTTGGATCGGTCAAAGTGCATTGTCCAGAGGTAGGAGATATCTGGTTTTCCGGGGAGCTGGTTCTCCATCTAGTGCATGAGGAAGTCAGGGAGAACTTGCGAATTGATTGCGTCGCGTTTTTCATATGTGATGTCTCGTGGAGACAGTTCGATTCCCCAAAGTGCGAATCGTCCGGTGGCATTGGGATTGTTGAGGATGTGCCCAAGCGGGGTGTCATTGACTACCATGATTGGGTGTTCTTGGAAGTAGTGGCGCAGTCGCCGGGCTGTCATGAAGACGCCGTATGCCAATTTATGATAGTGCGGGTACCGCTGTTTTGTTGGCGTAAGTACCTCGCTGAGGTAATAGACTGGGCGCTGTACCCCGTGGACCTTGTTTTCTTCGGCCCGTTCGACTACGAGCACTATGCTGACCACCTGGTTGGTGGCGGAGATGTATAGCAACAATGGTTCCATTTCTTGTGGGGTTACCAGTACTGGCGAGGTGGATAGCAGGCGCTTGAGGTCTTCGAATGCTTCCTGCGCGTCATTGGTCCACTCGAACTTGTCAGCTTTGCGAAGGAGTTGGTAGAAGGGCAATGCCTTTTCACCCATCTGACTGATGAATCGACTGAGAGCCGCGATTCGCCCAGCCAGCTGCTAGACGCCCCTTATGTTTTTTGGCTTCTCCATGGACAATATAGCTTTTATTTTCTTCGGGTTTGCTTCGATCCCTCTCGCGGAGATAAGGTACCCGAGTAATTGCCCAGATGGTACGCCGAAGGCGCACTTGTCCGGATTGAGCTTGATCCGATAGCGATCGAGGTTGGCGAAGGTTTCGCACAAATCATCGATTAGTGAGGCTTCCTCCTTGGTCTTGATTACTATGTCGTCGACATAGACTTGAATTTTGCGACCGAGTTGGTTCTTGAGGCAAGCCTGCATGCACCACTGGTAGGTGGCTCCTGTGTTCTTTAGCCCGAAGGGCATTGTGTTGTAGCAGAACACACCAAAAGGCGTTGTAAACCCTGTTTTTTCTTGATCTTCCTCCTTCATTCGAATCTAGTTATAGCCCGAGTAGGCGTCAAGGAAGCAGAGTCGCTCGCATCCCGCGGTGGAGTCGATGATCTGGTCGATTCGCGGTAGCAGGAAGTGGTCCTTTGGGCAGTGCTTATTCAAAGAGGTGAAGTCCACGCACATCCGCAGGATATCCGTGTCCTTTTTTGGTACTAGCACCATGTTGGCGAGCCAAGTGCTTTCCTTGATCTCGCGTATAAATTTGGCATCGAGGAGTCTGTTGATCTCCATCCCAACTGCTTTTGCCCTTCGTTCAGACAATCACCGAATTGTTTGTTTGACTAGCCTCGCATCTGGGTTGACATTGAGTGTGTGCTCGGCGAATTCCCTAGGAACTCCTGGCATGTCCGCTGGACACCAGGCGAAGATTTCCCAGTGCTCATGGAGGAATTCGACGAGCGCGAGTTCCTATGCGGGACTCAAGTTGTTGGCGATGAGGGCCGTCTTGGCGGGATCCGATGGGTAGACCTGAACTTTCTTTGTGTGCACCGATGAGTCGAAAGATAGGTCAGGTGAACTTGGCCGGCTTAGGGGAGGCAGACTGTTGTCTGTTGACTCCTTTAGTCTTGCGAGTTCCTCCTGCATGCCGAAGGACTGGGAGATTCTGTTGAATTCCCTGTCACAACTGTCGGATCTCTCGAAGCTCCCATTGACTGTGATGACACCATTAGGGCCTGGCATCTTCATCTACAGATAGGCGTAGTGTGGTACTGCCATGAACCTAGCGAACGCGACACGTCCGAGGATGCAGTGGTACTGCGAGGGCCAGACGACGACCTCGAAGTCGATGCGCTCGCGCCGAATGTTTTTCGGCGTGCCAAAGATGACGTCGAGGTTGATTTTGCCAAGGGGATACACGCCCTTGCCTGGGACGATGCCGTGGAATGTTGTGTCTGAGGCTTCTAGGAAGGTTAGAGGGATCCTCATTGCTCGCAAGGTACTCGCGAACATAAGGTTGATGCCGCTTCCGCCGTCCATAAAGACGCGACTCATGTCGAAGCCTCCAATTTGTGCCTCGAGGACGAGGGGACAATGGCCTGGGCGAGGTACTTGTCGCGGGTGGTCACGCTTGTCGAAGGTGATGTAGGACTCGCTTCCGCTGAGGTACTCAGTGGTAGATGGTGGCGAGTTTGTGGCCAAGTTGACTTGGCGAGTGATGGCCTTCTGCACCCTATTCGAGGGGTGTCCCTTTTGGATCATCATGGTACCCATGGCCCGTGGGTATGGTTCGCCTCCCTGGTGCTGGTCTGGCGCAGCTGCATTTGGGGGTAGTCCAGGTGGTGGTGGCGGAGCGCCATGTGCCACGGCGCCTGGGCCGGCTCCGTAGCCCCTTTCAACTATGCTGCGATTCATCCGAGCTAGCCCCTCATGTAGTTTGAGGAATTCGTGGCAGTCTTTGAGGAGGTGGCTAGACTTCTCCTTTCCATCATGCTTGTCGATGTAGAAGTGCATAGTGCATGGCTCAGACAGGTTGTCTTCAATGGATGTTGCGGGTGCCTCATCACGATTGCGGCGCTGCCACACTTGCGTGGTATTTCCGGAGTCGCGGTATCCGCCACTGCAGTAGCTGCTGTTGCGATTATCGTCGCGTCTATCGGCATAGCCAGCTGCGACCATGTTGACGTTGTCACGGTCATCGTAGATGCGCATGCGACCTTTTCTTCGGCGGTCGTGTCTTCGCTCGAGTTCTGCCTCGTCGTCAGAGTGAACGCGATTTTTTACCGAATCTTCTCCATCTGCCCAGCGATTCGTGATTTCCATCAGGTGATCGATGGTTTTGGGCTTCGAGCGACCTAGCTCCTCCCTGAGCTCTATGCGACGTATGCCGCCATTGAATGCGTCAATCGCACGATCCTCCGAGATGTTCTCTGCGGAGCTTTTGATGATAGACCACCTCTAGATGTAAGAGCGTAGCGACTGGCCTGATCTTTGCTGGCAGCATCTCAGCTCTTCGATTGATGCGGGCCGTTTGTATGTGCCCTTGAAGTTGCGCATGAAGCTGTATACCAGTTCTTCCCAACTGCGAATGGATCCGCGTGGGAGGTTGTTGAGCCATGCTCGAGCGGCGCCTTGCAGCTGTAGCTGTAGGCATTGCATGGCCATGCTTCGACTCCCGCCATGGAGCCTGACGGAGGAGATGTGGTCTTCCAACCAGATTTTCGGGTCCTGCAGGCCGTCAAACTTCGGTTTCTCCGATGGGAGCTTAAACCCCTTGGGCATTCGCTTTTGCCTGATGGCTCTGCTAAAGCATCTAGCGCCACAGAGCTCCACATGTTCGCCTTCTGAGTCAGTCGATCGGGCACGTCGCACCCTAGATTTGTCAATCTTGCGCTGCGTGAGGTCATCGCGCGCATCATAGTTGTGGTCGTGTCGCCTTGAGCGGCGACGTCGAGACAGATCGTGACTGTCGTCGCTGGATGAGGGCGAGGAGTAGCGTTTTATCAGAGCCTTGCCTTTCTTTGGCTCTGGTGCTGGCTCTTTATCGAGGGCGGCCTCGACTAGTCCCAAGCTTGTGATCGTAGATCGGTGCATGGAAGCTCGGGGATCTCTAGCTGGCGGCTGGTTGTTTAGGAGGTACATGGTGGCTGCCGTCACTGTAGCTTGCGGCGTCTTCGGGGCCACATTGCCCCGTGTGTTGACTGTCATAGAGCTGAAGTCGAGGACCTTTGCAGCTTCTATGCATTCTTGCTCGGTAAGATGGGCCATCCGGGATCACCTCTTGTTTGCGATGTGCCGTTGCCTTTTGAGGAGGATCCTCCGTGGGAGGAGAGCCCAGCACGTCGAAGACTCGACTCATCTGCCGCCTTTCTGCGCACCTCAAGTTGCGCGATTGTTTGCACTTGACACTTGAATTCTTCCTTCAGGAGCCAATGATAGTGTAGGGTTATAGGTAGGCTACACTAGCATAAAATCAAAAAAAATTACCGCGCCAACCAGGAATACTGTGGTCATAGATCACATGATTTCCACTAGACGCGCAGTTGCGAAACTCGATGAAGCACGTCGGGGCAGTGAAGATGTTCTACGTCTCCTCCTCATCCTCGTCCCACGAGCAGCTCCCCTTTGCGTGGCTTGTCCAAGTGCTACAGATGCAGCACCTCCGAGGTATCCACACGTCCGGAGTGGAAGCTATCACACGCCAGACTGCTAGGTCTGCACGTGCAATATAGGCGGAAAAGGAGTGGCGGCTGGGTGGAATGCTCAACCCTATTCAGCTCGCCTCACGCTCTCTTATATAGGCATCCCTGGTGGGCTTCTACATTAGCAGCCCATTAGCAGCCTAAGCCTGGTCTAATTCAGATCCAATCCTCATTAGGCTTCCAGCCCCTAAAGTGTGTGACCCTATAGGTTCATACACGTATAGACATGACACGAGTACACTTACTCTATCAATAGTTGGTAGTGGCCTCTAGCAAGACGTGCCAACTCCTAAACGCATATAAAGATCATTCGAACGAACCATCACAAGGTTGAGTACATGTCTTTCCCTTTGCCTCACGATATTTGGTCTAGCTCCAAGCTGACCTCTCTTTCTCGATACTGTGATTCGGAATCCCTTTACTAGGTTAACTCTTAACCATATGTAGCACGACCATGCATTTCTGGATCCGATCACTCAAGGGGCCCAGAGATATCTCTCTCAAGTAGAGAGGGGCAAATCCCATCTTGATTGACCGATGCCTTGCAGCATGTATCAGGACAAACCCGAAAGCTACCTTTATAACTACCCAGTTACGGAGTAGTGTTTGATATCCCCAAAGTAGGTCGATCCACATCTCAAGTACATGCGACAATCTCAGGTCTAAGGACAAAACGCACACGATGTGTAGAGAGAGCTACAAGTATTATTGCTAGTCTCAAGTTGGGTCAGTCCAACCCCATGTTCATAACATGTGTCCACATCATTGGTTTGACATCTCCATATCTATGACTTGTGAAACATAGTCATCAACCAATCGATGTGCTAGTCTAATATTCACGTGTGTCCTCACATGAACTCCGACTAGGGACAATTATTAGATAACCATACAAGTAAAGAGTTTCACAAACAATTCACATAATTGCCAATCAATACATGTTGCCTGGTATATGGATATTCAAGGAACATTATAAAAACTCATGGATACACATGAAATACAATCATCTCTATGATTGCCTCTAGGGCATATTTCCTTCAGTCTCCCACTTGCACTAGAGTCAATCTAGATAGTATCTAATACCTATTGCTCTTGTGTGCGCTTCATGCGTAGGCTGCGGGAGTGGCTTAGTCAAGGGATCCGCAACATTTGAGTCTGTATGTATTTTGCATAACATGACACTACCATCACGAATCAGATGGTAACGCATGCGAATATGTTTGTTCTTCTGGTGCTGTCTAGGTTCCTTGGCTTGTGCAATAGCACCATTGTTGTCACAATAAATGTCCAAGGGATTGGACGAGCCCTGAACCACATCAAGAGCGATCAGGAAATTCCTAATCCAAACAGCTTCCTTTGCAGCCTCCGAGGCAGCAATATATTCAGCTTCTGTTGAAGAGGAGGCCACTGTATCTTGCTTGGAACTTTTCCAGCTCACAGCACCACCATGGGAGACATGGGCAAGAACCCGTTCTTAGCCTCTTCCATGCTGAACCGTTTCAACACTTTGTCAATGTACGTACTCTGGCTTAATCCAATTAGCCTCCTTGATCTATCTCTATAGATCTTGATACCCAGAATATATGCCGCTTCTCCTAAGTCCTTCATAGAAAAACTATTTTTCAATGAGGTCTTAACAGACTCGAGCATAGGAATGTCATTTCCAATCAGTAATATGTCATCGACATATAAGATTAGAAATACAAGCGATTTCCCATTTTCTTTCTTATACACACAAGGTTGTTGTTCGTTTTTGATGAAGCCAAACTCCTTTACAACTTCATTAAATCGAATGTTCCAACTCCGAGATGCTTGCTTCAGCCCATAAATAGACTTTTGAAGTTTGCATACCTTTCCAGCATTGTTTGGATCGAAAAAACCTTCGGGCTGCATCATATACACGTCCTCAGTAAGGATTCCATTTAAGAAAGCCGTCTTGACGTCCATCTGCCATATCTCATATTCGAAATATGCAGCAATCGCTAGAATGATCCGTATAGATTTAAGCATCGCTACGGGCGAGAAAGTCTCGTCGTAGTCAACTCCTTGAACTTGTCGAAAACCTTTTGCAACAAGTCGAGCTTTATGGATGTGAACATTTCCATCCATATCAATCTTCTTATAGATCCACTTGCACTCGATGGCTTTAAAACCATCAGGCAGGTCAACCAAGTTCCAAACTTGATTGTCTCCCATGGACTCTATCTCGGATCTCATGGCAATCAGCCATTTCTCATAGTCTGGGTCCACCATCCCTTCTGCATAGGTCGTAGGCTCATCATTGTCTAACAATAATAACTCTCGCACTTCGCGGAGCCTCGCCGACCTTCGTGGCTGTGGTGCTTATATTGCCACGGGTTCCTCAACTTGTTTTGCTACAATAACATCACTCGTAGAAGCATCCCCGACTGGCTCATCTTGAACTTCTTCAAGTTGCACCGACCTTCCACTCGTTCCCTTTGTGAGAAACTCTTTCTCTAGGAAAACACCGCTACGAGCGACAAACACTTTGCCCTCTTCTCGATTGTAGAAGTAATACCCTAAGGTTTCTCTTGGGTATCCCACAAAAATGCACTTATCCGATTTGGGTGTTAGCTTGTCCGACTGAAGTCGCTTGACAAATGCATCACAACCCCAAATCTTTAGAAAAGACAAACTGGGGTTCTTTCCAGTGCACATCTCATATGGTGTCTTAACTACGGATTTAGACGGTACCCTGTTTAGTGTGAAAGCTGCTGTTTCTAGCGCGTAACCCCAAAATGATAATGGTAAATCCGACTGGCTCATCATCGATCGAACCATGTCCAACAAAGTTCGATTACGCCGTTCAGAGACCCCGCTTCTTTGAGACGTTTCGGGCGGCGTGAGTTGTGGAACAATTCCGCAACTCTTAAGATGATTGCTAAACTCGTGACTCAAATATTCACCTCCGCGATCAGATCGCAAGGCCTTTATTTTCTTGCCACGTTGATTCTCTCCCTCATTCTGAAACTCTTTGAACTTTTCAAAAGTTTCAGACTTATGCTTCATCAAGTAGACATAGCCATATCTATTGAAATCATCAGTGAAAGTAATGAAGTAGTGATATCCTCCTCTGGTTGTCGTGCTCATTGGTCCACATACATCAGTATGTATGAGTTCCAACAAGTCTGTCGCTCTCTCGGGAAACCCCATAAAAGGCGTCTTGGTCATCTTTCCAAGTAAACAAGCTTGACATGTCTCGTATGATTCAAAATCAAACGAAGTTAGAAGACCATCACCATGGAGCTTCTTCATGCGCTTTTCACTTATATGCCCCAAACGACAATGCCATAAATAGGTAGGACTCAAATCATTTGGCTGAAGCCTTTTAGCACTAACATTGTAAACACATGCATTATCAAGATTTAAAATAAGTAACCCATTCACAATGGGAGCATCAGCCACAAACATAGCATTCTTAGAGATTACACAACCATTCTTTGTACTCGCGAATGAATAACCATCCCTCATCAAACATGAAGGTGATAAAATTTTTCGACCCATACTAGGAATGTAATAACAATTATTCAATTTCATGATAAATCCTGACGGAAGCTGAAGTTGCATGATGCCGACGAACAATGCAGCAACCCTTGCTTTATTTCTAACGCGAAAATCCACTTCGCCTTTCTGCACTTCTCTAGTCCTTATTAGCCCCTGCATCGAATTGCAAATATGAGCAACCGATCCGGTATCAAATACCCAAGATTTAACATAAGAATCTGTGAGAAAAATGTCCACAACATTTACAACAAGCGTACTTGAGTGGGAAGTACTCTTACTTCCACCCTTCTTCAAAGAAGCCTGGTACTTGCTGCAGTTTCTCTTCCAGTGGCCATATTCATGACAAAAGAAACACTCAGTGTCTCCTGCAGGTCCAGCCTTTTGCTTGGGTGCAGGGTTTGGCTTAGGGATCGTATCCTTAGCCTTGCCCTTCTTCTTCTGCCAAGAAGTGCCCTTTTTCTTGAAGCTAGGCTTGTTCTGCATAGCCATCACATGGATATGCGCTGCACACTTCTTAATGTCACATTCTGCTATTTTCAGCATCCCACATAATTCATTAAGGCCCCTCTCCACCCCATGCATATGGTAGTTCGAAATGAAATGCCCATAGCTAGATGGAAGAGATGCCAAAATGAAATCAGTGGCCAACTCTTGGCCTAATGGAAAACCAAGATTTTACAAAGTCTGACTGTAACCAACCATTTTGATCACATGGGGGCCTACAGCTGCTCCCTCTGCCAGCTTGCATTCCACAAAGGACTTAGTGACATTGTACCTCTCAGTCCTAGCCTGAGTCTGGAACATGTCTTTAAGTGCAACGATCATATCGTATGCTTCCTGATCCTCAAACTGCTTTTGAAGATCAGGTTCCATGCATGCAAGCATAAGGCAGCTAACCTCAAGAGATTCATCACATGCTTTCTTATAGGCATTCTTAAGGGCAGCAGTTGCATTATCAGCAGGTTCATCCGGGATTGGGGTATCCAGAACAGTTTCCTTTTTCTCAGCCCTGAGAACAATTCTCAGGTTACGGACCCAGTCCGAATAGTTTGTTCCATTTAGTTTATCCTTTTCAAGAATCGAACGCAAAGCAAAAGGTGATGAATTGTTCGGTGCCATTGATCTACAACAAAAATATGCAAAATACTAAGCCATGTAACCATGAAAGAGTAAAACATATTAAACAATTTAATAGCATATACTCCCACTTAAATCAACATCCCTCTATTGATACTAAGTGATTCAAGATCCACAATTAACAAGTCGACTAGTGAGCTTTAGCATCACTGCTAGAAGACAAGGTAAATAGGTAAGCAACCTTTGCTAATCATATCACATATGACTCTTGTTGTTGGATGACATCTCTATGTCAAAACTAGGCGCCCAACCTTTATGCCCCAAGGTCCTTAACTGTTGAGATGACCTTGTTAAGCTCACCAACCCTTATGCGTGTAGGTATCCGATACAAACCCATCCAGCCAAGGAAAATCGTGGCACCCTAATTTCATAGACCCACCAACGATTGTACAGGGCATAGGACGGTGCAAGGTTTGGTTGGGAGGGCATGGTTTAACTTAAACTTTGTGAGGGATCGTTCTACTTCTATCATCTAAGCATGCATAGTAGTAAAACGTATAAGAATAGCATTCACATAGATGTGATACAGTATGGCCCATTTTTCTCATGGTGATCTCCATCGCCATAGAACCTGTCCACCATGATGATCTCCATCTTCATGCTCTATGCGAGCCATCCTCCAAGTGATGAGTTCTCCAAGAACTAATACAAGCTATTACTCCTAATAGCTAGTAACTAAAATTACATGGTATTGGGATCATCACAAGTTGGTACGCATGCCATTACAATAATTGACAACACATATGGCTCCAGCCGTGTTGCCCTACTCATGACACACAGGTCATGAAAAACACATACATGTTTGGGCCATACTGATCACATAAATCCTGCAAAAACAAGTTATGCATAGAATCGCATTCTACCGAATGATGTGAAATCGCAGCACCTATGAACCTAAACGTGATACACAAGGGGCTACGACTAAGGGGGGTCTAGGGGGTCTCCCCCTGCGGGGTTTGAAGGGGCAGCGCCCCTCGCGGTACCACTGTAGGGTTACGGGTAGGCTACACTAGCGTAAAATCAAAAATTTCTACTGCGCCAACCAGGAATATTGTGGTCATAGATCACGGGATTACCACTAGACGCGCAATTGCGGAACTCGATGAAGCACGCCGGGGCAGTGAATATGTTCTACGTCTCCTCCTCGTCCTCGTCCCACAAGCAGCTCCCCTTTGCGTGGCTCGTCCAAGTGCTACAAATGCAGCACCACCGAGGTATCCACATGTCCGGAGTGGAAGCTATCACACGCCAGACTGCTAGGTCTGCACATGCAACACAGGCGGAAGAGGAGTGGCGGCTGGGTGGAATGCTCAACCCTATTCAGCTCGCCTCACTCCCTGGTGGGCTTCTACATTAGCAGCCTAAGCCTGGTCTAATTCGGATCCAATCCTCATTAGGCTTCTAGCCCCTAAAGTGTGTGACCCTATAGGTTCATACACATATAGACATGACACGAGTACACTTACTCTGTCAATAGTTGGTAGTGTCCTCTAGCAAGATGTGCCAACTCCTAAACGCATATAAAGATCATTCGGACGAACCATCACAAGGTTGAGTACATGTCTTTCCCTTTGCCTCACGATATTTGGTCTAGCTCCAAGCTGACCTCTATTTCTCGATACTGTGATTCGGAATCCATTTACTAGGTTAACTCTTAACCATATGTAGCACGACCATGCATTTCTGGATCCGATCACTCGAGGGGCCTAGAGATATCTCTCTCAAGTAGAGAGGGGAAAATCCCATCTTGACTGACCGATGCCTTGCAGCATGTATCAGGACAAACCCGAAAGCTACCTTTATAACTACCCAGTTACGGAGTAGTGTGTGATAGCCCCAAAGTAGGTCGATCCACATCTCAAGTACATGCGACAATCTCAGGTCTAAGGACAAAACGTACACGATGTGTAGAGAGAGCTGCAAGTATTATTGCTAGTCTCAAGTTGGGTCAGTCCAACCCCATGTTCATAATATGTGTCCACATCATTGGTTTGACATCTCCATGTCTATGACTTGCGAAACATAGTCATCAACCAATCAATGTGCTAGTCTAATATTCACGTGTGTCCTCACATGAACTCCCACTAGGGACAATTGTTAGATAACCATACAAGTAAAGAGTTTCACAAACAATTCACATAATTGCCAATCAATACAAGTTGCCCGGTATATGGATATTCAAGGTGTTGGGTCTGTAGCATAGAAAACAAAAAATTTCCTACGGTGTGAACTACACGCCAAGATCTATCTACTAGGGACAAAGCAACGGGTGGACATACATCCAACGAGAACTTACCCTCGTAGACAACGAGCTTTGTTAACGAGTAGGAACTCGTGGTTGATGTAGTCGTACACTTGCCGATCTCAAGATTGTGAGGAAGTCCGAGCGCCGCAACTCAGCAGCGCATCCGCACTCGCACACACGATCAAGCCACCGGACAACCTCCACCTCCTCGCTCCAGCGATCCAGCGGAAGAAGCAACTCCTTCCAGACGAAATGCCATCGGGAACATGTATCTCGCTAATCCGAGACCATGGGGGAATAATTCTAGAGGGGGAGAGAGATCCTTCACAAGGAGGTGTGAGGATGAAGGAGGGAATGGGTGGCCTTTTATAGGAGGAGGGGGTGCCTCCTCTCTCCATGGCCGGCGCATGGGGGGTGACCCCTCACCTCCCCCATTCATGTGGTGGTAACCCCTCCACATTAAAATGGCTCTTCACATTCCCTTTTAAAGTCTCCACTTTAAATGCATTAAATTTCTCCAAATTTAATGCTCTCTCATTTAATAAAACTCTTTTTATTAAATTTATTCAGAATTTTGTGATCATGAGAACCTTTAACGCTTGTAACTAAATCCCTTTGTCTCTCGATATATTACATGTCCGAGATTCGATCATCGGTATCTCCATACCTAGTTTGATCTCGTTACCGACATGCACTCTTTTCTCGTTCCCGTGATATAACATTCTAGTGATCACATCACTTGCTTGCAAGCTATCCTAATGTGATATCACCGAGAGGGCCCAGAGTATATCTATCCGTCATCTGGATTGACAAATTCCACTCTTGATCCATGAGCCTCAACATAACACCTTCGTAGTACTGAACCCATCTTTATAGTCACCCTGTTACGGTGTGACGTTTGATGTTATCAAGATACTCTTCCGGTGTCAGTAATTAACATGATCTCATGGTCTAAGGATAAAGATTACTTCATATGATGTTATAGAAATATAAACATAATGACTTGATCATAATGCTATACTTCGGATGAATGTTCATCACATCATTCCACCAATGGTGTGACCTTGTTATTAAAAACATCCAATGTCCATGATCAGGAAACCTTGATCATCTTGTTAATCAACAAGCTAGTCTATAAGAGAGGCATGACTAGGAACCTTTTTTGTTTATTAAACACACATCTATTGATGTTTCCGAATCAATACAATTCTAGCATGTAAAATAAACATCTATCATGTATAAGGAATATATATAATAACAACTTTATTATTGCCTCTTAGGGCATATTTCCTTCAGTCTCCCACTTGCACTAGAGACAATAATCTAGTTCACATAGTGATAAATCTAACACCCATGGAGTTCTGGTGTTGATCATGTTTTGCCCTAGGGAGAACTTTAGTCAACGGATCTGCTACATTTAGGTCCATGTGGACTTTACAAATCTTTATATCTCCATCCTTGACATGCTCGCGGATGGAGTGAAACCGGCGCTTAATATGTTTGGAATTCTTGTGAGACCTCGGTTCCTTTGCGTTGGCTATGGCTCCATTGTTGTCACAATAGATCACCATCGGGTCCAACGCACTGGGAACCACACCCAGTTCCGTAATGAACTCTTTCATCCAAACTGCTTCCTGCGCCGCTTCTGAAGCAGCAACATATTCCGCCTCCGTCGCTGATTCAGCCACCACAGGTTGTTTGGAACTCCTCCAAGTAACTGCTGCTCCGTTCAAGAGAAATACATATCCGGATTGAGACTTAGAGTCATCCGGATTGGTGTCAAAGCTAGCATCAACATAACACTTAGCGACTAGCTCTTCTTCACCTCCGTATATAAGAAACATATCCTTAGTTCTTCTCAAGTACTTGAGGATGTTCTTTACCGCTATCCAGTGTTCCGAACCTGGATCAGATTGGTACCTACTAGTCAAACTAATAGCATGTGCCACATCCGGTCTTGTACATAGCATGGCATACATAATAGAGCCTATGGCCGAGGCATAGGGGATCTTATCCATCATCTCTCTTTCTTCTGCCGTAGCCGGACTTTGAGTCTTACTCAATGTCTTGCCTTGCAACATAGGTAAGAACCCCTTCTTACTTTCGTCCATATTAAACTTCTTTAATATCTTATCAAGGTATGTACTCTGCGATAGCCCAATTAGGCGCCTTGATCTATCTCTATAGATTTTAATGCCTAATATATATGACGCTTCACCAAGGTCTTTCATTGAAAATTTGCTGTTTAGATAACTTTTAACACTGTTTAAAAGATCTATATCATTTCCAATCAATAATATGTCATCCACATATAATATCAGAAATGCCACATTGCTCCCACTCACTTTCTTGTAAATACAAGCCTCTCCATAAGTTTGGACAAATCCAAACTCTTTGATCACCTCATCAAAGCGGAGATTCCAACTCTGTAATGCTTGCTTCAGTCCATAGATGGATCACTGAAGTTTGCATACCTTATTAGCATCCTTAGGATCGACAAAACCCTTAGGTTGTATCATATACAACTCTTCTTCAATCTTACAATTGAGGAACGCAGTTTTGACATCCATCTGCCATATTTCATAATCGAAATATGCAGAAATTGCTAACATAATCCTAACCGACTTAAGCATTGCTACGAGATAATGTCTCATCGTAGTCAACTCCTTGAATTTGTCGAAACCCCTTTGCGACAAGTCGAGCCTTATAGATGGTCACATTACCATCAGCATCAGTTTTTCTTTTGAAAATCCATTTATTCTCAACGGCCTTTCGGTCGTGATAAGTCCACCAAGTTCCAAACTTGGTTCTCGTACATGGATTCCATCTCGGATTTCATGGCTTCTAGCCATTTGTTGGAATCCGGGCTCATCATCGCTTCTTCATACGTCGCAGGGTCATCCATTTCATCAACCATGAAATTCACAACAGGATTGCCATACAGTTCAGGAGCTGCATGTGTCCTGCTTGACCTGCGAGGTTCGGTAGTGTCCTCTTTCAGAGTTTCATGATCATTATCATTAGCTCTCTCTTCATAAGGTGAAGTCAACTCCGAAACAACTTCCGGTGCTGCGCCACTCGCCATTCCATGAAGAGAAGGTTCAATAACCTCTTCGAGTTCTACCTTCCGACTACTCACACCTTTCGCGAGAAACTCCTTCTCAAGAAAGGATCCATTCTTGGCAACAAAAACCTTGCCCTCGGATCTGTGATAGAAGGTATACCCAATTGTTTCCTTAGGGTATCCTATGAAGACGCATTTTTCCGCTTTGGGTTCGAGTTTATCCGGTTGAAGTTTATTCACATAAACATCGCATCCCCAAACCTTAAGAAATGACAGCTTAGGTTTGTTTCCAAACCATAATTCATACGGTGTCGTTTCAACGGATTTAGATGGTGCCCGATTTAAAGTGAATGCAGCTGTTTCCAGCGCATAACCCCAAAATGATAGAGGTAAGTCAGTCAGAGACATCATAGATCGAACCATATCCAATAAGGTACGATTACGACGTTCCGACACACCATTACGTTGTGGTGTTTCGGCAGGCGTGAGTTGTGAAACTATTCCACACTCTTTCATGTGTGTGCTAAACTCGTAACTTAGATACTCTCCTCCACGGTCAGACCGTAGAAATTTGATCTTTCTATTACGATGATTTTCCACTTCATTCTGAAATTCCTTGAACTTTTTGAAAGTTTCAGACTTGTGTTTCATCAAATAGATATACCCGTATCTACTCAAATCATCCATGAAAGTAACAAAAATAACGATATCCACCTCGCGCCGACACACTCATTGGTCCACACACATCAGTATGTATGATTTCCAATAGATCTGTCGCCCGTTCCATTGAACCGGAAAACGGCGTTCTAGTCACCTTGCCCATAAGGAATGGCTCACATGTATCAAATGATTCAAAATCAAGTGATTCCAAAAGTCCATCAGAATGGAGTTTCTTCATGCGTTTAACGCCAATATGACCTAGACGGCAGTGCCACATATATGTAGACATATCATCATCAAGTTTAATCTTTTTAGCATTAACATTATGAATGTGCATAATATTACTATCGAGACCCAACAGAAATAAACCATTCAACATAGGTGCATGACCATAAAAGATATCATTCTTATAAATCGAACAACCATTGTTTTCAGATTTAAAGGAATGACCACTTTGCATCAAACACGATCCAGATACAATGTTCATGCTCACTGCAGGCACCAAATAACAATTATTTAGGTTTATAACTAATCCCGATGGCAAATGGAGAGGTATCGTCCTGACGGCGATCACATCAACTCTTGATCCATTGCCGACCCGCATCCTGACCTCATCCCTTGCTAGTTGTCACTTGTTCCACCCTGAACCGAGTTACATATATTAGCAACCGATCCGGTATCAAATACCCAGGTGCTACTGCGAGTACTAGTCAAGTACACATCAATAACATGTATATCACATATACCTTTGTTTGCCTTGTTGGACTACTTGTCCGCCAAATACTTGGGGCAGTTGTGCTTCCAATGGCCATTCCCCTTGCAATAGTAGCACTCGGTGTCAGACTTAGGGCCAGCCCGGGGTTTCTTTTCAGGCGTGGCAACAGACTTGCCACCCTTCTTTCCCTTGTGCTTGCCTTTCTTGTCCTTCTTGAAACCGGTGGTCCTATTGATCATCAACACTTGATGTTCTTTCCTAATCTCCACTTCTACAGTCTTAAGCATTGCCAGAAGCTCGGGAAGAGACTTCTTCATGCCCTGCATATTATAGTTCATCACGAAGCTCTTGTAGCTAGGTGGCAGAGATTGGAGAACATGATGTATGCCTAAGTCAATGGGAATCGTTATTCCCAAGGACACAAGCTTATCGGCGTACCCAGACATTTTGAGTACATGCTCACTAATGGAGTTGTTTTCCTCCATCATGTAGCTAAAGAACCTTTCTGTAGCATTATAACTCTCTACGGCAGCATGGGTATCGAAAATCATTTTCAATTCTCCCAAGGTATCAAAGGCATTGCCATTTTCGAAACGCTTTCGAAGTTCTGGCTCTAGCCCATACAGTATGCCGCAATGAACTAAGTTGTGGTCCTCCTGACGAGTCACATAGAAATTCTTTTCCTCGTCAGGGGCATCAGGAGCTGGTGGGGGGCCTAGCGGCGCATCTAGCACATATTGCTTTTATGCAGCAGTGAGGAGAATCCTCAAATTCATAGCCCAGTTGGTGAAGTTGCTACCATTCGCAGCAAGTTTCTCTTTCTCCATGAACACATTGAAATTAAAAGCAGGTGGTGCCATCTACAACAGAATTTGTAAAGTTTATTTAGACTAAGTTTATGATAGATTGAGTTCAACTAATCCAAATTACTAATGAACTCTCACTCAAAAACGACATCCCTCGTGTCCTTTTGGTGATTACATGAACCAAATCCACTACACCAAGCCCGATCATCACGTGAGTTGATATAGCTTCAAAGGCGAGCATCTATATGGGCATCATATCAACCATATGACTCATGCTTAACCTTTCGGTCCGTGTTCCGAGGCCATGTCTGTACATGCTAGGCTCGCCAAGTAAGAACCTTAGTATTCGCGTGTGTAAAACTGTCTTAGACCCGTTCCTCTGAAAGCGTAGATTCGAGTACACCCGATCATCACGTGATGTCTCGAAACACGATCCATAGAACGGTGCATACTCAAGGAAGAACACATTTTTATCTTGATATCTAAATGAGGGATCATCTTATAATGCTACCAAACGCGCCAAACTAGCAGTATAAGATGCTAACATCTAATGTGTAAAGTGAGATGATATGGTCCATGCATTTGATCTCTATCACTTGCATCGTGGTATGATCTCTATCATTCCTTTGTGTGTAAGGCCAAGGTCTATGGAACTTACACGTTGACTGTGTTGTAAGAGTATCTACCATACATCTACTTACAACAATACCATATCAATACACTAGCCCAGCAACGATCTAAACTAGACGCCTCTAATTTATCAATTGCAAGTTTTACGTGGCTTAGGGCTTTCGGAGATAGAACCGTTCTCACCTACGAACATGAACCACAACGAGGATAACTAAGTTATTAGCAACTCGTTATAAATCAGATATTGACTATAGTAGGAGAGACAGACACCCGCCAGCCACTTATGCAAAACAAGTTGCATGTCAGTCGTGGAACCGGTCTCATGTATGATGACATGTAAGGTTGGTCCGGGCCGCTTCATCCCACTATCCCACCAATATCCAAAATACATAGAAGATGCAATAACATGATCATCATCGCCCACATATCAACATATGTGTACTACCCGTGCTAAGCACCTACGCATAGATCAGGCTCTGATACCACTGTTGGGTCCGCAGCATAGAAAACAAAAAATTTCCTACGGTGTGAACTACACGCCAAGATCTATCTACTAGGAACAAAGCAACGGGTGGACATACATCCAATGAGAACTTACCCTCGTAGATAACGAGCTTTGTTAACGGGTAGGAACTCGTGGTTGATGTAGTTGTACACTTGCCGATCTCAAGATCGTGAGGAAGTCCGAGCGCCGCAACTCAGCAGCGCATCCGCACTCGCACACACGTTCAAGCCACCGGACAACCTCCACCTCCTCGCTCCAGCGATCCAGCGGAAGCAGCAACTCCTTCCAGACGAAATGCCACCGGGAATATGTATCTCGCTAATCCGAGACCATGGGGGAATAATTCTAGAGGGGAGAGAGATCCTTCACAAGGAGGTGTGAGGATGAAGGAGGGAATGGGTGGCCTTTTATAGGAGGAGGAGGGGGGTGCCCCCTCTCTCCATGGACGGCGCATGGGGGGTGACCCCTCACCTCCCCCATTCATGTGGTGGTAACCCCTCCACATTAAAATGCCTCTTCACATTCCCTTTTAAAGTCTCCACTTTAAATGCATTAAATTTCTCCAAATTTAATGCTCTCTCATTTAATAAAACTCTTTTTATTAAATTTATTCAGAATTTTGTTAATTACTTTAATTAACAAACATTCACATATAGCGCCTTGCAATATTTCAATATCACATGCAGAACCACCTTCTGCAATTTCACCCGAAACAATTTCCGGTTTCTATTGAAACAATTCCTGCGCTTTGCAATTCTTTTGTCTGAAACATATGTGCTCCAAAATGGTGTCCAGTAACTCTTAAGTGTGCCACCCTACGGTTCGCGAATAATGTAGACATGATCGAGACCCTTCTCCGATCAATAATCAGCAGCGGGACCTGGAGATCCGTACTGACTCCTACACATTCAACGATGACTTCTGTGATCATGAGAACCTTTAACGCTTGTAACTAAATCCCTTTGTGTCTCGATATATTACATGTCCGAGATTCGATCATCGGTATCTCCATACCTAGTTTGATCTCGTTACCGACATGCACTCTTTTCTCGTTCCCGTGATATAACATTCTAGTGATCACATCACTTGCTTGCAAGCTATCCTAATGTGATATCACCGAGAGGGCCCAGAGTATATCTATCCGTCATCTGGATTGACAAATTCCACTCTTGATCCATGAGCCTCAACATAACACCTTCGTAGTACTGAACCCATCTTTATAGTCACCCTGTTACGGTGTGACGTTTGATGTTATCAAGATACTCTTCTGGTGTCAGCAATTAACATGATCTCATGGTCTAAGGATAAAGATTACTTCGTATGATGTTATAGCAATATAAACATAATGACTTGATCGTAATGCTATACTTCGGATGAATGTTCATCACATCATTCCACCAATGGTGTGACCTTGTTATTAACAACATCCAATGTCCATGATCAGGAAACCTTGATCATCTTGTTAATCAACAAGCTAGTCTATAAGAGAGGCATGACTAGAAACCCTTTTTGTTTATTAAACACACATGTATTGATGTTTCCGAATCAATACAATTCTAGCATGTAAAATAAACATCTATCATGTATAAGGAATATATATAATAACAACTTTATTATTGCCTCTCAGGGCATATTTCCTTCACAAGGAACATTATAAAAACTCATGGATACACATGAAATACAATCATCTCTATGATTGCCTCTAGGGCATATTTCCTTCAGTCTCCCACTTGCACTAGAGTCAATCTAGATAGTATCTAATACCTATTGCTCTTGTGTGCGCTTCATGCGCAGGCTGCAGGAGTGGCTTAGTCAAGGGATCAGCAAAATTTGAGTCCGTATGTATTTTGCATAACATGACACTACCATCACGAATCAGATGGTAACGCATGCGAATATGTTTGTTCTTCTGGTGCTATCTAGGTTCCTTGGTTTGTGCAATAGCACCATTGTTGTCACAATAAACGTCCAAGGGATTGGACGAGCCCTAAACCACACCAAGAGAGATCAGGAAATTCCTAATCCAAACAGCTTCCTTTGCAGCCTCTGAGGCAGCAATATATTCAGCTTCTGTTGAAGAGGAGGCCACTGTATCTTGCTTGGAACTTTTCCAGCTCACAGCACCACCATTCATGACAAACACATAACCTGATTGCGATTTCGAGTCATCTGAGACGTTAAGGTAACTCGCATCTGTGTAACCCTTTACACTGAGTTCAACCTCACCTCCATAAACTAGGAACATATCCTTAGTCCTTCTCAAGTACTTAAGGATATTCTTTACCGCTGTCCAGTGACTCTCACCTGGATCAGCCTGGTATCTGATCGTAACACTTAGAGCGTAGGAAACATCTGGGCGAGTACATGTCATCGCATACATGATGGATCCAATAGCCGAAGCATATGGAACCCTACTCATGTGCTCTCGCTCATCAGTGGTCGAAGGACACTGAGTCTTGCTAAGTTTAATGCCGTGAGACATGGGCAAGAACCCCTTCTTAGCCTCTTCCATGCTAAACGATTTCAACACTTTGTCAATGTACGTACTCTAGCTTAATCCAATTAGCTCACTGAGGGTGCCGATCGGTGGAGGGAACCACGATGCTGGAGCAATCAATGGTATCATCGGCTGGTCAGGCATGCGAAGCGTGCCCATCTGACCAACTTGGAAGCGGAAGCTCCCGATCGCCAGGCTGATTCTGTCGCCCACAGACTCGAAAGCCGGGCGAGTGGCCGACGTGTGGACGGTGAAGTCGAACGCGCTGAAGAGATGGCGGATCTCCGCTGTTGTGGATTTGTAGATCGCGGTTGATGGGGCCGAAGAAGCCGCAACATCAGCACTCCCACTCCCCACGGACGGCGCCAATTAACGAGGGTTTAACTCATCAATGCCCATTGTTATGGACTTGGGTTTTGGAGAAGGAGGGATTGCTGGATACATCTATCGGCTAACAAACAAACACATAGGGGACTCGAAGATTTACCCAGGTTCAGGCCTCGTAGAGGTCCCTACTCCTGCTTGTCTGCTCGTGGAATTATCAAAGGAACCGAGGATTACAATGGTACGTAGATGCAATCTGGCGAGGGTTTAGATAGGCTAGGTCTCGGGTAGCAGGTCGAGTCAGTTACAAGTTAGGGTTTTCCCCTTTAAACTTTCTATCTTTAGTTTCTTCTTGTTCTTCAAGCAATCGAGAGTCTGTAGGCTACTCGAATTCTTCATTTGGGCCTTGGCGACACTGTGGGCCTCTACGTATTCAGGGCGTATATACCAAGCTCGAGTACCTGTAGGGTATACCCATGTCACCGTTCCTCCAAGCTTAAGAGACATAATCTCCTTCTTCAAATTAACATAGGAACCTATATCACCCAAAAAGTTCCTTCCAAATATAATTGGGCAATGAGTGTCAGCTGTCATATCAACAACTACAAAATCGATAGGAAAGTTTTTTGTTGCCAATTGTGATAGTTGCATATTCAACTACTCCCATTGGAATTCTAAGGTTTTTATTGGCTAACATAATTGTCATATCAGTATTTTCAATTGTAGCCGGTTCTATTTCTTCTTTTATTTCTAAGTAGAAATCATAAGGTATAACATTAACTTTGGTGCCAAGATCACATAGACCGTAATGCGAGGTTTCTTTAAATATGCAGGGCAGAATAGGCTTACCCACATCTTTTACCTTTGTTTTACCTTCAACCAATATGGAAGTCTCTTCATCAAGTTCAACTATGTTACAATGTGCATTCATAGCCATAAGTGCTTCCTTGGTTGACCCCTTCATCTTTGGTTTCTTCCAGATGTTCCACGACTTTTGGCATACTTTCCTCCTCCTTCTTCTCCTATACTACTTTGACCTGTTCATATTCAAAAATATGCTTTTGTGCAGTGTTAGGGAAAGGCATTTCATATATTGGTTCTAGGGAGGTCATTGTTGCTTTATCTTCTCTTCTTTTTTTAGGTTCGGGTGGTGGATCATATTTGACTAGACCCTCCTTTGGAGCTTTGATATGTTCTGTAAAAGCTTTAACAACTTGCAACACAAGATCTGAATCCAAATAAAGTTCTTTAGATAATTCTTTAACATGGCCTTTTTTATTATAGTCATGAATACAATAATGCTCTATTTCTACGCCTCCTTCACTTCCTAGAACAAAATTCCATGAAACTCTATGATCATGAATTCTATTAAGTAATTCCCAAGCTTTAGGTATAGGAAGATTCATAAAGGCTCCTTCCGTGAAAGAGTCTAGTTCAATTTTATTGGTTAAATTATAACGCCATAAAAGATATGTAGTAAATACCATTCAGGCAAATCATGATGAGGACATAGACATAATAAATCTTTAAATCTGATATAAGCTCTTACTAGTCCTTCATTAGAATGATTCTTCCAAGTCATTATAAGACACCTGATTCCAAAATATTTTGATAATGGATAATATTTTGCTAGAAATTCATAGGCTAGATTATCCCAAGTAGTAGTGGCTTCAGGGGGTACAGATCTATACCATGAGAGAGTTGTACTTATCAAAGTCTGACTAAAAAGTTTAACCCTTACCTCATCAGTGGTATATCCCGTCAATAGAAAAGTGTCACATATATCTTTGAAGTATGCAATATGCTCATATGGATCAGGATCTTCTTCATCTCCAGTAAATTGCTTCTTATATAGAATACTAAGTAGTAGAGGATTTATTTCAAACCCCCTTGTCTCTTAATTGGAGTTGTCTCTTTTATAAATATCTTAGGGCTTCCCAAAGTGGTTGAGTGGGTTCGCACTAGTCATATGCTCAAACTCCATCATGTTGGTGGAAACCTGTAACTCAAAACAAAATTTAGCAAGACAAAAATAAATAAGCAAAACTAAAATACCTACAGCGCTTAGCTCCCCGGCAACGGCGTCAGAAAATAGCTTGATGACTGCAAGTGCACAGATCGTTTGTAGCTAGTTTTGAAATAAAGATATTGATCCCACAGGGAGAAGGAGTCTAAAGTCTAATAACTCTTGAAATAAATATTACAATAGAAATGCTAGATAAAGTTCTAAGTGACAAGATAAAATGCGAGTATTGTGTAAAAAGGTGTTTTGGGGTTTTAGGTATAAGAGCACTAATAAAGTAAAGTAAAACAACTTAGTACAGAAAGTAAGTATCGCGTATGTAAGAGAGATATGAACAGTAGTAGGGAAAGAGCGTTCTCGGGGAGTAGCGAATACACCACTAGCATTATAAGGATCTAACATAAAGATCATCATCATGAACATTCTCAACTATGTATGTGTGGGAGGAACTCCGTAATTGGAAAAATAGGCAACAACCGCTACTCACATAATCCTCATAACCACAGCAGTCAGCAATCGATATCAATCGAATTACTGTGCTATTAAGGGATGTAATCCCGTAGGACATATCCTATGGTATGGATAGTGTTCCGTGAGTTTCCTCGATTTCCCAAGTTGATACCTAAGGGGTGCCAACAACTTTATAGTCACTGTAAGTGCTAGCACACCTCAGTCTACCAACAAGTAGTTTCCTCCATCAAGTCCCCACGAGAGGCAAATATTGAGAGGTCGTCTTCTCTCAACATCAAGATGTAGAAAATCTAACACATGGTCACAGTGATGAATATCATAATAGACTTTATCTTATTTCAATCTCATACTAGGGTTTCTCCATCTCCCCAAGAACTAATGATCTACTCATACATGGAGGCAATCAACATCATAACAATGATAATGGAAACAATCATAGATGAATAGTACTTGTATAAATCCACAACGAGAATGGGAATTACAACAAGATCTAGACAAGATGTAGATGGGATGGATGGAGATGGTGGTAATGCAATGGTGGATGATGAAGATCGATGCCTTAGCCTCTTGGATCTGCGCAAGATGAAGATGGATCCTTGGTGGATGAGTTCCCCCTCTAGAGGCCTTCCGGAGGTGAGGTTTCTGTGATTTATAGGTGTTCTGTATGTTGTCTCCTCGAACCAATTGCACGGAGTGAAACTATTTGACGAGGCGGAGGCGGCGCCAACTATACAGCCGGAACTATACGACCGGAAAATTTGCTCCGGACGTATAGTTGGTCATTGGACTCTCTGCCTCCCTTGTTCGCTTCTGGTTTTCTTATGGTGTTATTAATATTTCCCAAATAAGTGATTTACGTTGCTTTTTACTCCTTTTCTCCATAGTACTACTGCTCCAAGAATTGTATCCATTGGATCCATCATCTGTCCTAATCCTGGTGAAAACAGACATAAAATGTGCGCGCGAGCACCGTAAAATACCAAGATCCTACATCTACAATGCAAAATAATAATGTAAAACATGATGCAAATATGCACTCATCGTCTTTGCATGCATAAGCATGCGGTGTGACGTTGTCGGAGGCGGAGGGCACGGTCGACGGACCAGAGGCAGTGGCGGTGGCGGAGTCGGTGCAACAACCGCACGTGGCGAGGAATCATCCTCAGCAGATGTGGCGGGTGACGAGGCGGGCGACGGGGCAGTCACATGCGCAAGGGGGCCGCGGCCGGAGAGGCGGCCGAACTCGTGGCAGAGCAGATGTGCACGACAGGGGAGGCAGCCGTGGCAGGCTGCTAAGTGCTCGCGGCAAGATGCTGCATGCCCGTGGTAGGCTACCGAGCGCTCACGGCAGGCTGCCGCATGCCTGCGGCAAAGCTTCCCATGGTTGACACGGTGAACTGGCAAAAGAATGGAGGAGGGAATTATCAAACTCACGACCATTATCACACTGAATAGCTTGCAAGTTTGCACGGAACTGAGTATGGGCTAAGGCGTGAAGGGACGATAAGTGCGAGAAAACTTCTGACTTAGCAAGTAGAGGATAAACCCAGGCATACTAAGTGAAATCGTCGAGGCAAAAAATATAATACTTAAAGCCAGAAATACTCTCAACCGGTGATGTCCACAAATCACAGTGAATAATTTGAAACGGAGAATGTGTTACATGATTGGTAGAAGAAAAAGGAAGACAAACATGATGACCTAATTGACAAGCATGACACAAACTAGATTTATTCTTATCCCTTGGAATAACCGAAGAGCAAACTAAAGACTCCATGACAGGTCGTCTAGGGTGTCCAAGTCGCTGGTGCCATAGAGAGGGATCGGCGACAAGGAAGGCATGTGGGTGACTGGTGGAGGAGGTGTGAACATGATAGAGCTATGAGGCTATTGCATCTGAGAATCTCATTCTTGGTTTGAAGATCCTTCATAGAAAAACCAAGAGGTTCAAATTCGACAAAAACACGATTATCAATGGTGAACTGACGAATCGAGAAAAGATTTTTAATTATGTTAGGAGCAACTAAAACATTATGAAGATGAAGGGGACGCTCGGAGGTGGAAATAGGAAAACGTGCATGTCCGGTAGCGGTGATTGAAAGAGTGGAGCCGTTACCGACAACAACAACATGAGGAGAAGAGGTAGGAGGGCACGGAGGTGAGCATACCATGGTTGTCCATGAAGTGGGAGGAGGTGCTAGTGTCCATTACCTATTCAGTGGGTGCTTGTAAGCCCATCATCTAGAACTGGTGCATGAGTGCGGACTGATCCCATGAGGCGGTTGGTGGAGCCGGTGATGAAGGAGCGGCGCCGTAGCCATAATAAGGGGGCGAGGGCGCGTATCCGTAGCCGTATCCATAGGAGGAGTGCGGCACGCTATATGGCCTCTACGCGTAGAAGGCGTGTGGCGAGGGCGCAAGACGTGGCACGTAGCTATGTGCCCGACCATGGGGCCACATCTAGATCGTGCCATTCCATGGGAGTTGCAGCGTGGGCCAGGTTGGTGAAGCGATGGCCGGTGGTGCAGCAGGGGCCTGGTGCTAGACAATATCGCCCTCCTTGGCGGCCTCAACCGCAACCTTTTTCTTCTTGCGGTGGTTGCCGTTGCCTTTGCCAGGGTTAGCGCCGTAACGACGAGAGCCGTGTCAGAGTTGCAGTCTCAGAGATTTTTGCGCTTCATATCTTGGAGCGCGAGGAGAGAACGACACTTCTCGAAGGTGATCTAGGGCATGAGGGAGATCAAGTCAACGGCGTGCTCGTACTGCTCAGAGAGGCCATTGAGGTAGTGGATCACCAGCTTGGCATCTTGTTCCGGTGCTCCAAGATCTGCTAGACCATTGGCGAGGTCCTTGATCTTCTTCAGGTACTCGGTCATGGAAAGTTTGACCATCTTGATCTCGCGGAGCTCGGTGGAGAGGTGGAGCTGGTGATTGATCTTGTGGTCGTTGAAGAGGCCGTTGATGCTTGTCCACATATCAATGGCAAGAGGATCTTCACCCAATGTCATGACGGCGTCGAGGAGGCCGAGGGAGACGGATCCGTAGAGCCACGAGACCACCGTGGCATCCAACAAGGACCACTGCAGAGTTGGATCGATCAGAGCGGGCGCGTCGACGTGGTCGAGCATCACGTACTTACAGAGGGCGACGTGGAAGAAGGTGCGCCATTGGCAATGAACGCCGGTGTCGAGGGCCATCTCGACTGGTACGCGCCCCTTGATGGAGTGGAGGCCGACATCTTGGGCATGCAGGGAGGTGAGCGAGAAGGCCCCCATGCTGGAGGAGGGGGCGGTGGCAAGGGCTAGCTTGGCCTTAGTGTCGGCAGCCTCGCGAGCCTCACGATCTACCTTGTCCTTACCAGCCTGCGCGACCCGTGTAGCATCGTCGCCCTCGGCTCCAAGAGAGGTGGCGCGGCGAGAAGGGGGTGAGGTGGGTGGTTTGTAGATCGGCAGCGGCGAGATCGGCGATGGAAGCAGGGGCCACGCGGTCCGGCTAGGGTTTGCGTATGATACCATGTAAGATAGAGAAAACCACACATAGTGGTTCCTTGTATTGCTTATTATATAGGAGGATTAGAATAGGAGTTCTAGTCTCATACAACATGGACACATATAAAAGGAATACACAATATGACCGTATACCTATACAAACACGATATAGTTACATATTCTAACAGAGTACATACACGAAAATACACTTGTACTCGCAACCAAAGTATGCAAAAGTACAAGTTTACTCACAGTCGAGTTATGAAGTACAACTGTACTGAGAGCCTAAGTACAAAAAAAATACATATTTACTCACAGCAAAAGTACACAAAAAGTACACGTTTACTCACAATCGATGAAAGTACAGAAAATTACAAGCTTACTCACAGTAAAATTACCAGTTTACTCACACGAAAATTATAAGTTTACTCACTGCCAAAGTACGAAAGTATAACTGTACTGAAAGTCAATGTACAAAAAAGTACAAGTTTACTCACAGCCGAAGTACACGAAAGTATAACCACACTCAGAGCCAAAGTAAACAAAAGTACAAGTGTACTCGCTATCAAAGTACGCTAAAGTACAAGTGTGTAGTAACCCAAGTAAAAAGTACACTAAAAATCTAAAGTACAAAAAGTACAGAACTAAAGTAACCTAAAGTACAAACGCAACGGTTTTGAAATTACAAAAAAAAGTTGTTCAAAACCTATTAATATGAGATCTAGTTTTAAACTCTCGGCACAAGCAGCTCAAAAATGAAAACGGTTCGTAATTTAGACAAACGGTTTTCAAAATATTTCGTTTTGAATCATCGGATTTGAAAAAAAGGAAAAGTATGTATGCTTGCGGTTGTATTTCCCTCTCTCTCTCATCCTAATCCTACTTTCATTCTGGTTGTGACACTTGGCAAGAATGCAGAGCCTCACTAGGAGGACCGTGCGAAGTAGAAGATGCCACTTGGCGTGACGACGACACGCAAGACGGATCATTGCGAAGGTCGGCCTTTTTTTAGGATTTTTGTCAGCGGCCTCAACCTTTGCACACATCAATTTTTTCCATTTTATTCTGTATATGGGTTGGCCCATGGACATAAAATGCGGCCCGGTCTGTTTGAGTCGGGTGGTCAGCCTAGTGACCATACATATTTTTTTCTTTAGACATTTTATTGACAGAAATAGTTTATATATATGTAGGGGGAAGAAAACACTAAAACCTTAGCTAGGGTTTGCCGCCTTGGCACACTCATCCATGTCGACGTCCTTGTCGTCGAGCTCCGGCAGCTGGTTGTACTCGACCTCTGGCTGGAAGTCACCCAGAAAAGAGAACCTTAGCCACGCTTTGTGCTCCCACTCTAGGAATGCCACGTAGAATGGCACACGATGTTGGTACATGCGGTCGTTGCGTAGATGCTGCAGGAGCTGGTGGTGATGGTGTTCGATCTTCGCATCCCGCATTGTTGGGGGATGACCCCCGGTAGGGTAAAGGCATAGCATAAAGTGCTATCAAGAGGATGACTAGCACTAAGTATGACCGGCATGGGCCGACATACCCAGGCCGGCATATACAAGATATGTGAGCATAACCAAGTTATCTCTTTTATGTAAGAACGACAGGGCCGACGTACCTCGGCTGATACCATTGAGTCGAGATAAGGGACTAGCGTATGATCAACGATCATATGCCGGCCTCTAAGCAAATGCTTTTGTCTCCTCCCAGAATCCTAGCGAGGATGTTCGTAGCAGTACATGAGTGCCCCTAGATTATGGTGAATGGTCCCATTGAGGGTTATCTGGAGGGGACGTGGGTTGGACCTATGAACCATTGACAGGTCTTGTCCCATTGAGGATTATCAAGAGATGACCTAGTGACAAGAGGAGCATCTAGGAAGGCCCCAGGCGAATACTTTGGCACCATGATGACCCACAAGTATAGGGGGTGTATCGTAGTATTCTCGATAAGTAAGAGTGTCGAACCCAACGAGGAGCAGAAGGTGCTGGCTAGTGGTATGGATCAGGAATTCTCTTCAAATACTTAGCAAACGGATTTTTAGGGGTTTTTGATAATGCAAGTAAATAAAGTACGAGTAAATAAAAGAAAATAAGAATAAATGCAGCGAGTGGCCCAATCCTTTATTCAGCAAAGGACAAGCCGGTTTTATTACTTAAGATGACCAAACGTTCTCGAGGACACATGGGAATTCCGTCAAGTGCTTTCGCTTCATATAGTTGATTAATCTTCTTTAGTTTGCTAAGTGTCGTGTGGGTGAACCTGTGCTAATGTACCGACCTTCCTAGGACTAATACATACTTGTGATTATACCCCTTGCAAGCATCCGCAAGTACAAGAAAGTAATTAAGATAGAAACCTAACCACAACTTTAAACTCTGAGATCCTAACATCCCTTGTGCAAAGGTTTCCTCTGCCTGTTATGTGCAAAGGTTTCCTAACAGGGGTTCAGGTTTCTGTCACTCCGTTAACCCTACGATTAGTAGCCAAATACACAATGCATTCCCCTAGGCCCATAAAGGTGAAGTGTCATGTAGTCGACGTTCACATGACACCACTAGAAGAATAACACCACAACTTAAATAACAAACTACTGAATCTTTGTCAACACAATTCCACTACTAACAACATGACTTCTCCCATGTCCTCAAGAACAAAACGAACTACTCACAAGACATCATATGGATCATGATCAGAGATGGAATAATGATGTATAACAATCTGCACATAAACAATAATTCAATGGTTCCACTCAATAGCATCAACTACAAAGAGTAATCAACACCGGGAAAGTTTCCCCTAAGAACTATGCAAGATTCAACCCAATTGTTACATCAATATGGAGATGGTGATGAGGGTGCTGGTGGAGATGATGGTGGTGGTGATGATGATGATGATCCCGATGAAGTCCAGCTTGATGGTGGTGTTGATGGGGACGATTTCCCCTCTCCGGGAAGGAATTCCCCGGCAGAATTTTGTCTGCCGGAGAGATCTTTCTCTCTAGGTGTTTTCTGCCTCGTAGAGGCGGCGAAATCTTTCTGTGGTCGCTCCCCAAGTCTTAGGGTTTCGGGAGGATAAGATACGCCAGATGGGAGAGCCAGGGGTGGACCAGGGCAGCCACACCACCTGGTGGCGCGGCCTAGGCTGGCCTGCGCCAGGGGGTGGTGTGGGCCCCCTGTGGCCCATCTCAGCCTCCCCTTCTGGCTTCCTTCGTCTTCTGGAAAAATAGGATTTTCCATATATTTTCCCGGATTTTCTGATCTTTGCGAATTTTGCCTCCAAACAGCACCTTTTCCATCAGAATCCTGACTGCAGCGGTCCATGCTCCAAAAGTCATCAACCATGCAAAAACAGATGAAATAACATAAGTATCATCTCTTAATATGAAATATATCAATGAATAATAGTAAATTATGATATAGAATAGTGATGCAAAATGGATGTATCAACTCCCCCAAGTTTAGACTTCGCTTGTCCCCAAGCGAAACTGAGCTCAATAAACATGATCTCAGGTTTATGGAGTGAAGAGTCGATAAAAGAATACGGACAAGAAGCATCACATTCATCAATACATAGATCATAATAGAAGAGAACTCACTATTATATAACTTAACTTGCAATAAGTAAAGGAAACACAATAAAGATACATAAAGTGAATCATAATTGGTAATGGCAAACTTAGCTCTTGGTTGAAGAATAGTTGACAATTTACTGGAGTTCACAAATAACTGATTTTCAATGAAAGCTTTCAAAGTAGTAATCACCAAGATAAGAGCAATGTGCAAAACAAGGAACATAAGAAACATGATTGAATAGATCATCATATGAATGAATGAAACACAACAACTCAAAATACTTGCTAAGATAGAAGGGAATAGGTTTACTGACTCAACTAAAAAGTAAAAGAAAGGCCCTCGCAGAGGGAAGCAGGGATTTCAAGTTTCATAAAGAGCTCCCAAAAATTATGATACTTATTAGCTTTCAGCTCTCATTGCCCCTATCATAAGCATCTGTAGGTGATTAAGGTTAAAGTGATCAAATACGAGGATATGCTTGACAAGTTGTAAGTTGAAAATCTCATGTCCCTTGAATACGAGGGCCGCTCCTCATGCTACTCAAGTTTAGTCACCGGTAAGTTCTTGTCATAGTAAGCACATGTGTATCATGCAGAACCGCCAACGGGGTACCCCTTGCCCGATGATACGAAAGAACCCCCATATCAAAATGACAAGGCAAGCATACAACAAGCATCTCGGCAATCTTCTTATTTACCATGGAAATATGGTGCTTTTTTTTCTCTCTTTCCTCTTTTCTCATCTTTTTTTTCTTTTCCTCATTTTCTCAATCTCTATCTCTTTTTTTATAAGAAGAATGCTTCATAAATGCTCATTATGGTTACGCTGCAGGTTTCCACCATGACGACATGGATTAGACCGGCGACCCAGGCGTTTCTCTAACACACATACATAACTCCATGGACTTACAAGCTCCCCTTTCATTTCACACCGACGACATCCATAGACAAAAGAACATGATATCAACTAGGTACAAAGTACCAGTGTAATGTTGAAAGTGTTCCCCATGGTTCTGCTAATTCGCAACTTACAAAGCGCAAGCATATACGCAACATAGATGGGCACAATGGTTCAAGTTTATTAAGTGCAAGAAAGTAAAGTGTGCCATCAAGTTCGTGAGAGCTTTAATCACTAATTTTCACATAACAAGTTTAATTTGGAAGGTAGATAAAAACAAGAATTTACTTGGAATAGCAATAGTGCTAATAGGTAGGTATGGTGGACACAAATGGCATAGGTTTTGGTTTAAGGATTAGATGCACGAGAAGAATTCCCTCTCAGTACAGGTTTTTGGCTAGCAAGGCTGGGTAGCAAGTAAACGAGTTGGAGGAAACAAACAAACATACAAGTGATAAAAACAAACATGCAATCTTCCTTGGAAGTACAAAAGATCTTAACCAGAGAATACTAAACTTATGAGAAAATCAAGAAAGAAAGATGATGAAATTATTTTTCTTTAAGAGTACTTCTATCTTTTTCATTCAACTCTCAAAAATAGTGTTGCTATTGACCAAGCCAGGTTTTCCAAAACCAACTAAATTAACTCAATGATCCCAAAGTGATACCAGAACTAACAACAAGATCAATCATATAACCATGAATTGAAAACTAATATAAGATATGCAAAAGAGTAAATGATAGAACTTCTCGTTAATATTCCATAACGGCAACTCACACAAAGGGATACATATCTAACGAGAGAGGGGACACTTCCATAATGCAAACCATCCTACATGATAACTTCTCTATTCATGATATGACTCTACTAAAAAGGTAAAAAGATAGAAGATAGTGATGTGATACCGCGACACTCCCCCAAGCTTGGAACAAACCAAGGGGATGCCAAAACCTGATGACGAATTACTCCTTCGGTGCTGGTGGTATCCTCTCAATGAGCTTTTTGATCAATTTCCCCAAGTCCTCGATTTCAAAGGTGAGATTATGAATCAGTTGTGAGTTTTGCTCAATACGGCTCATGATCATGTCGGGTTGCGAATTCCAGCTCTTGCGGTTCTTTCCCCACTCTACCTCCTTGAAGTCTTCTTTTCCTGCATGGCTAGAACGAGGCAAATCCCAATTGGAGGGTAATTTCTCCTTGGGCATATTCTGGTATTGATGCTCATGGATAAGGGTATGGAAAGGATTCTTGGTGCATGGAGAAATTGACCATGGATCTCAACAGTAACGAGGAGGCTTCCCTCCAATTGACATAGTCTTGGCAGGGTTGCCACCACTCCAATGCTTGCAATGGTAGTGCCAGTGTGCTTTCCCTCCTCTTCATCTTCACTTTTGATCTCCCTCTCCTGCCCGGGGTCTTGGAGATCTTCCTCCATAGGCTCCATTCCCTTATCCATGGCGGACACCATTGTGCTTCTAAGCTTTCAGAAATAGTTCCTAGCAGAAACAGATCGAAACGAAAACATGACGCGAACACGATATACGGACCTCGGGGGATACGGGGGATTATATATTACAAAGTTTCACAACAAAAGGAAGGTACTGAGAGAAAACGGGTCGGAGACGAAGTCCGAGGTGGCCACACCACCTGGTGGCGCAGCCAGGGGTGGGCCTGCGCCACAGGGTGGTGTGAGCCACCCTGGCTCCGTTTCCGTCCCTCTTTCGCTTCGTAGCTTTTCTTGTTGGCTAAAAACTGCACAAATATAACTGGACAGATCTTTCGCGGAACTTTTCTTACCAGAACTGTTACCTATTCGAAAATGAACTCTGCAGGTCTCTGAATTTGGTATTTAGTAGATTCTTCCGGAGTCACCACTTGAATAACATCAATATATTCATCTTCATACACATATTGTGAGTCATGAAACCTTTGACTTTCTCATTATACCATTTTCTCCACTAACCTGGAAATTTCTTTCACACAAAACTTCACATAGTTCTCATTAGCAACATTAGTATAAGTGAAGTGATAAAACCTTTTGAACCCAATTTCAACTGAAAACCATCAAAACAAAAGCTACTGTAGCAACTCCTTCCGAAAACCCAAAAAAAATTCAAAAAGGAAATCGATTAAAGAAGCAAATATAAGAGTGGCAAAATCTGTCAGAACAGACCAGCAGGTAAAAATCATTTTTTTTGAAACTCTTCTGTTGCTCAAATCAAAAAGTACAAAACTAACAAAAGTTAAAAAACAACCTGGGGCAGAATCACAAAAAATTACAGCTCAATCTGACGTACAAATATCTCTCACAAATTTTTACGGTGAAGCACAAAAATCTGTTTCGGGACAGCAACTTCCCCAAATCTTACTTCTCTCTCATTAGAGGTTGATCTTGACACAAAAACCAAACATAAAGGATAAGGAGAGGTTATTACCGAAGTAATAACTTTCAAGACTCAAAAAAACAAAAACAAACTGAAAGCAAGAATAAACTGGGTTGTCTCCCAAAAAGCTCTTTCTATATAGCCATTAAGATGGGCATGATAATTTCAATGATGCTCACATAAGAATATGAATTGAAGTGAAAGAGAGCATTAAGAAGCAAAAAATACGCATGTTTAAGTCTAACCCACTTCCTATGCAAGGGAATTTTGTAAACAAACAAGTTGCTGAAACCAGAGGCTACAAGCATAGGAAGGCAAAACAAGTGCAACATAAAAACTTTTAGCATAAAACGAGGAAACTTGATATTATTGAGATGCATAAGAACAGTCTTCCCTCTCCCATAGTAACTTTCAGTATCATGCATAAACTTAACAATATAACTATCACAAGGACCATCGTAACAATGATCACTTATTCTAACAGAAAACACAGGAATACTAGTTCTTATAATACTACTTTGTGAAACAATATTAGAGGTATCCTTACAAAGGATAGTGTGTCCCTCTTGTACATATTTAGTGACAAAGTCTTTCACATTTGCTATTATAGGTTCATCATCCATTTGTTTATCAGGTTCAATAGCTTTATTTGTACTTTCATTAACCATACTAGCTATCATAGAATGTTCCTTTATCTTAAATGGGAAAGGCATTTTCTCAATGTAAGGTTTAGATAAAACACGATTAGCAGTATAAACTTCAGTGTTTCTTGTAGGAACACTCTTAGCAATATCTTTATAAGGTTCATGATACTTATTCCACTTCTTTTTAGGCACTTCAATGTAGGAAGCAAAATCCTTAAAATAAGTTGCAATAGCTTGAGAGTCTAGACCATAAGCATTTTTAATATTTTGAAAGTCGTCAGTTCCCATAATAGATTCAATGCATTCATAATCATAATTTATACCTGACTTTCTTCCTTTGTCATTCTCCCATGCTTTAGCATTATCTTGAATACGGTCCAGAAGATCCCATTTAGCTTCTTCTTCCATGCGAGTGAATGATCCAGCACAAGAAGCATGCAATAACTCTTTATCATGAAGAGAAAGCCTTGCATAAAAGTTATTGATAATAATATTGTTGGGGAGCTCATGAATGGGACATTTGAGCATTAGTAACTTCAATCTCCCCCAATCTTGAGTTGTACTCTCTCCATCAAGAGGCCAAAAGTTGTATATTTGATTCCGATCTTTATGAAAATCTCACTAGGAGGATAAAACTTTGAATAAAAGAGAGGTACTATTTCCTCCCATTCAAGAGCATGACCATTTTTTAGCAACTTATTGGTTCTTCAACTCTTCCTTTCAATGATAATGAGAATAACTTCTTCTTAACTTGATCTGTAGTAATACCTGCACACTTGAACAACCCGCATAATTCATGTATAAAGAGTAAATGATCACCGAGATGGACAGTTCCATCCCCAACACAGTAGTTATCCATAACACGATCAATAACTCTTGTAGGTATTTTAAAAGTATCATTTTCAATAGGTGGTGGTTCATCTACTACCTTAGCAGTGGTAGTAGCATTACGAAATAAGAAACTCAGCGAATTATCCATAATGAAAATAAAGCAACTAACAGAAGTAAACAATACTCACAGTAGAAGTTTCCTTTACCAGTTCCACTCTCCAATAGCGCTTCACTCCCCGACAACGGTGCCAGAAAATAGTCTTGATGACCCACAAGTATAGGGGGTGTATCGCAGTATTTTCAATAAGTAAGAGTGTCGAACCCAACGAGGAGCAGAAGGTGCTGGCTAGTGGTATGGATCAGGAATTCTCTGCAAATACTTAGCAAACAGATTTTTAGGGGGTTTTGATAATGCAAGTAAATAAAGTACGAGTAAATAAAAGACAATAAGAATAAATGCAGCGAGTGGCCCAATCCTTTATTAAGCAAAGGACAAGCCGGTTGTATTACTTAAGATGACCAAACATTCTCGAGGACACAAGGGAATTCCGTCAAGTGCTTTCGCTTCATATAGTTGATTAATCTTCTTTAGTTTGCTAAGTGTTGTGTGGGTGAACCTGTGCTAATGTACCGACCTTCCTAGGACTAATACATACTTGTGATTATACCCCTTGCAAGCATCCGCAAGTACAAGAAAGTAATTAAGGTAGAAACCTAACCACAGCTTTAAACTCTAAGACCCTGACGTCCCTTGTGTAATGGTTTCCTAACGGGGGTTCAGGTTTCTGTCACTCCGGCAACCCCTTACGATTAGTAGCCAAATACCCAATGCATTCCCCTAGGCCCATATAGGTGAAGTGTCATATAGTCTACGTTCACATGACACCACTAGAAGAAGTACACCATAACTTAAATATCAAACTATTGAATCTTTCTCAACACAATTCCACTACTAACAACATGACTTCTCCCATGTCCTCAAGAACAAAACGAACTACTCACAAGACATCATATGGATCATGATCAGATATGGAATAATGATGTATAACAATCTGAACATAAACAATAATTCAATGGTTCCACTCAATAGCATCAACTACAAAGAGTAATCAACACCGGGAAAGTTTCCCCTAAGAACTATGCAAGATTCAACCCGATTGTTACATCAATATGGAGATGGTGATGAGGGTGCTGGTGGAGATGATGGTGGTGATGATGATGATGATCCCGATGAAGTCCAGCTTGATGGTGGTGTTGATGGCGACGATCTCCCCTCTCCGGGAAGGAATTCCCCTGGCAGAATTCTGTCTGCCGGAGAGATCTTTCTCTCTCGGTGTTTTCCGCCCCACAGAGTGGCGGAATCTTTTTGTGGTCTCTCCCCGAGTCTTAGCGTTTTGGGAGGATAATATACGCCAGAGGGGAGAGCCAGGGGTGGACTAGGGCGGCCACACCACCTGGTGGTACGGCCTAGGCTGGCCCGCCAGGGGGTGGTGTGGGCCCCCTGTGGCCCATCTCAGCCTCCCCTTCCGGCTTCCTTCGTCTTCTAGAAAAATAGGATTTTCCATATATTTTCCCGGATTTTCTGATCTTCGTGAATTTTGCCTCCAAACGGCACCTTTTCCATCAGAATCCTGACTGCAGCGATCCATGCTCCAAAAGTCATCAACCATGCAAAAACAGATGAAATAACATAAGTATCATCTCTTAATATGAAATATATCAATGAATAACAGTAAATTATGATATAAAATAGTGATGTAAAATGGACGTATCACACCACCATTAGGGCTTATCCCTCAGTATATGTGCCCTAACCATTGTAACCTAAGAACCCTATATAAGGTGCCCTGGGGCCTCCAGAGAGAGGGATCAACCCACTATTCCTTCATTTACCCCTTTACACTTAGAGATTTTTCCTCCTCTCGCCATACAAATCAAGGAGCATCACTGTAGCCATGGTTATAGCTTTTGATATAGAGATAGACATGCGGGAGTAGGGTGTGTTATCTGAATAGAAGAGCCTCAAACTTGGGTACATCATGTGTTCTTCTGTGTGCGCTCGCTAGCGCATCCTCCCTCCCCGGATCCTCCGACGTCCATTTGGCCCCAACTTAAGCGATCTCATGGCATCTGTCATGACACCACCACGATAGTTGGTGCCCACCATGGGGCCAGCAGCGATGCTGGCTAGAGTTCTCATCCCGATAGGAAACGTCATCGCCTCCGGCAAGCACATGGTATCTGGCCTTGTCTAGAGGCTCGGCTTGTTGAGCTTCATCAGTGACAATGCTAGCTGTTTCAGCAAAAAGCCGCTCCTGAGGAATGACCACTTTGTTAACTTCAGCGGCCACCAGATCTATGTCACCATCAACATCGTCCTGTTGGGGTTCGCAGCATAGAAAACAAAAAAATTCCTACGATGGGAACTATACGCCAAGATCTATCTACTAGATACAAGCAACGGGTGGATATACATCCATGGAGAACTTACCCTCGAAGACAACAAAGCTTTGTTAATGAGATGGATCTCGTGGATGATGTAGTCGTACACTTGCCAATCTCAAGATCGTGATGAAGTCCAGCAGGTCCGGCTCTAGCACGTCCTTCAGATCCAGCTCCAGCAAGTCCAGCACCACCAAGTCTAGCACCGCAAAGCAGCAGTGCATCCGTGATCGCACACATGTCCGGTACCCCGACAACCTCCTTCCCTCGCTCCAGCAAAGCAGCGGAAGCAGCAACTCCTTTCCAAATAAAGCCACCAGGAACATGTATCTCGCTAATCCGAGACCATGGGGGAATAATATTAGAGGGGGAGAGAGATCCTTCACGAGGAGGTGTGAGGAAGAAGGAGTGAGAGAGGGGCCTTTTATAGGAGGAGGGGAGGGTGTCCCTTCACCTCCCCCATTCATGTGGTGGTAACCCCCTCCACATTAAAATGCCCTTCACATTCTCTTTTAAAGTCTCCACTTTAAATGCATTAAATTTCTCCAAATTTAATGCTCTCTCATTTAATAAAACTCTTTTATTAATTTTATTCAGAATTTTTGTTAATTACTTTAATTAACAAACATTCACATAAAACCCCCTGCAACATTTCAATATTACATGTAGAACCAATTTCAGCAATTTCACCCAAAACAGTTTTGGTGTCTATTGAAATAATTCCAGCGCTTTCTTAAATCTTTATCTGAAACATATTTGCTCCAAATGGTGTCGGTATCCCTTAAGTGTGTCACCCTACGGTTCACGAATAATGCAGACATGATCGAGACCCCTCTCCGATCAATAATCAGCAGCGGGACCTGGAGATCCGTACTGACTCCCACATATTCAACGATGACTCTTGTGATCGTGTGAACCTTTAATATCGTAACTAAATCCCTTTGTCTCGCGATATATTACATGTTCAAGATTTGATCATTGGCATCCAAATACCTAGTTTGATCTCGTTACCGACATGCACTCTTTTCTTGTTCCCGTGATATAACATTCTAGTGATCACATCACTTTCTTGCAAGCTATTTCAATGTGATATCACCGAGAGGGCCTAGAGTATATCTATCCATCATAGGTATGGACAAATCCCACTCTTGATCCATGAGCCTCAACATAACACCTTCATAGCACTAAACCCACCTTTGTAGTCACCCTGTTACGGTGTGACGTTTGATGTTATCAAGATACTCTTCCGGTGTTAGCAATTAACATGATCTCATGGTCTAAGGACTAAGATTACTTCGTATGATGTTATAGCAATATAAACATAATGACTCTGATCGTAATGCTATACTTCGGATGAATGTCCATCACATCATTCCACCAATGTTGTGACCTTGTTATTAACAACATCCAATGTCCATGATCAGGAAACCTTGATCATCTTGTTAATCAACGAGCTAGTTTATATGAGAGGCATAACTAGGAACCTTTTATTTGTTTATTAAACACACATGTATTGATGTTTCCAATCAATACAATTATAGCATGCAAAATAAACATTTATCATAAACATGGAATAAGATAATAACCACTTTATTATTGCCTCTCGGGCATATTCCCTTCAGACTCCCACTTGCACTAGAGTCAATAATCTAGTTTGAAAAACTTTGAGTATTGAACACCTATGGCTTTCTGGTGTTGCATATACGTGATTTCTAGTGGTTAACATAATCTCCGAATCTGACAGTTTCAGGTTCGTGTGTATTTGCATGTCTTTGCGTCTCTACGCGTCACTCATTCTCAAATGAGTTGGCATTCTATAAATTTGGTCCTTTGGTGAGACCTTTAGTTCGTTCGGGTTAAAATATGTTGATATTATTGTCATACAATATATCTTCATAGTATTAGCCCACTTTGAACCACACCTAGTTTGATAACAAACTACATAACATAAATACCCTCCTTTGCTGCTACTATAGCAGTTATATACTTAGCCTTTTTGTTGTAGTATCCGTCACAATGTCTCAACTTTGGAACTCATCCAAATCCATCATGGAACATCCTTTCCATTACATTGTGCCACCCATAGTCTAAATTGAGATAAATTTAATTTTGTATCTTGTGACAAAACTAGTATCAATGTAACACTTTACAATGAACTACCTTTAACTACTTGTCACTTATACATGATATATTCTTAGTTCTTACAAAGCTCATAAGAATATCTTTACTATTGTCCAATGATCATCTTACGAATCATTCTGGTATGTGCTCATAACATTTAGAGCATAGGACATTCTGGATATATACATATCACGGTATAATCGATCAAAATCTTCACGTGATTTTACTCACCAAGTGTTGAAACACTTGAATCTTGATACAATCCTTTCCATGCAGCAAGAACCTTTCTTGTTGTTTCTATATTGAACCCTTTCAATATCTCATATATGTATGTCTGGCACAACCATATTAGCGCCTCAATCTATCCATATAGATATTGATGCAAAATATTCCGGTTTTGCCCAAGTCTTTCACCGAAATCCTATTTTAATGAAATTCTTAACTTGTGTCAATAAAATATACATCATTTCCAATCAACACTATGTACTCTGCATAATGTATTGGAAATTTGTCTCAGCGCTCCCACTTAATTTCTTGCAAATGCAAGCATCTTCATCATCTCCTATGAAATTAAACTCCTTTAACATTTTTCATCATGGTGAAGATTCCAACTCCGCTATGCTCACTTCAACTATTGAAGTTTGCATGCCCTTTTATCATCCTTTGAATTAACAAAACCCTTCGGACCGTGTCATGTACACGTCCTAGGTAACCACTCTATTAGAAGAACATTGTTTTGTTTATTCAACTACCATATACCAAATTATATGTAGTGGTTGCTACATTAATCCGTCAAGACTAAATATCGCTATGAAAGATCAAATCTTGTCATAGTCAACTCCTTGAACATTGGCGTAAACTTCATTCTGACATGTCGACTATTTCATAGATGTTAAACAACCATGTCTATTTCTTTATAGATCCAAACACGACTGATAGGCTTCATGCCTTTCCAGAGGGTCTTCCAAGTTCAGAAACTTGATTTCTCGTGTATGGATACTATCACGGATTCTATGACTTCTAGTCATTTTATGTAATCAGGGCCCATCATCGCTTCTTTGCATGTAGTCGGTTCATCATTGTCAAAACAATAATGACTTGCTTATCAAATCACACTATTTGATTCTTACCGACCCACACGGTTCAATATGAACTCTAACCTCCGAGATCACACCCTTTGTAATCACGGGAGCCATGAGTATTGTGGCCGCCACCTAGACACTTTCCGGCGCTGCGCTACTTAGCACATATAGCTAAGGTTCAACAACCTTATCAAAGTTCTATTGTCCTCCCACTTAACTTTTCACGAAAAATTCCTTCTCAAGAAACTTGACGTTCCAACTAACAAACTCTTTTGTCCTTGGTGTTATGGAGAAATTCCCAACAAATTCTTTGGGATAACCTACAAATACGTGCTTATCCGACTTTGGTTGTAAACATTTTACTTATGCATAGCATACCAAAATTTAAGAAAAGACAATTCGGGTTTTATCCCAAACCATAACTTATATGGTGTCATTTCAACGGATCACGATGGTGCTCTTTTCAGTGTAAAAGCAGTAGTCTCTAAAGCTTCAATCCTTAAAACATAATGGCGGTTTTATAAATGACACCTTTGATCTTACCATGTCAAACATGGTTTGATTTCATCTCTCGATATGCCATACTCCTATGGTTTATCGGGAAACACAAATCATGGAACAATTCCTCAAACCTTAAGTGTTTTGCTAAACATGTAACTCAAATATCTTCCTATATGATCGAATCATAAACTCTTTATTTTCTTGTTACAATGATTTTCCACTTCATCTTGAAAGTCTTTGAACAATTTTCAAATGTTTCATACTTCTTCCTTATTAAGTAAATATATAGATATATTCACTTAAATTTCTGGAGAAAGCATATGAAGCAAAAAGATCCATCGCATATGGCTACATATAATGGACTATATACATCAACATGCATAATATCCAATAAGTTAGTCATCCGTTCCTCTTTGGCCTATGGACGGAGTTTAAATTATCTCGAGAAAAGTTTCACAAGCGTCAATTGATCAAAATCAAAGACTCCAAAAATTCCATCAACATGGAGTTTCTTCATGTTTTCTTTCCAATATAATGTAAAACAGCGATGTCACTTCATAAGTGATCTTTCAATCAATTGTCTTGCGACATTTTAGCAATAGTGTTTATGGATGTGATTTCTCCCACTAGACTTGTAAAAGTTCATCCATCCTTTATGGAATACGGTAATTATTTGAACAACCATCGTTCTCAGAACACCGGAACAAAATAACAATTATTAAAACAAATCTTGAAGGCTAGGTTTGACGACAACAAAAAACACAATAACACTTTATTTGTTTTCGATGAACATCATCACTTATTCTCTTGCTAGTTACTTTGGCCATCGTAGTTCATGAATTGCGTTGTCCTGTATGACACTTCATACCAACCAATTCGGTATCCAATACCTTAGAACCACATTGTTTAATAAGCAAGGAATACAACCATAACATGTATATCTTCTATATACCTAAGTTGGACATCTCCAACCTTTTCATTTCTGCCAAATATTTTATAGATTCTCTTTCAATAATTCCTTTTCTTTTAAAAGAATCTATCAACATCAATAGTGGTGTCATTCACATGACACATAGTACAAAGCGTATATAGTTAAACACTAATACCTTTGGACTTGCACTTTGAAGTGGATCACCATCATCAAATGTTTGGTATTCTTTCAAAAATCCATTCTTGAGTAATCTTTTAGTGTAGTAAACATTTTACTTACATCTTCTATTCATCCTTATCATGACAACTTTCATGATCAAGCTACTATAGCCTATAAGGAAGAATGACGAGTATAATTTTAGTTCCCAAAACCTTTTGGGAGATCCGGATGCTTAGCATCTCCATCCTACACGAATTCTCATACAATATGAGAACATGTATTTTGCTAAATTATACTCTATCATAATGCAACCAAAAACATTGTTTTAGATATCACAATATCTTTCACACATGATGGTTTCTGAAACAATTTTCAGCTCCCATATAATCTTGATATTAAAACAACTTTTGAATATCAATAATCATGGAGGCAAACATGATACTTTAGATACTAACATTGGAATTCTTACTCTTGATATAATACTACTTATTAAACTTCATGGAGTAAATAGAGTTTGCTGAAAGTTTGCAATAGGACTTCTAAACTTTAAATTGACATTCAAAACAATACGATACCAGTTCTTAAAGTAAATATCCAGAATTCTATAGTTCTATTATCTCAATTAAAACTAAGCATAAAGTAGTGAACAGACGCTAATGACTACAACAAATTATGCAAATTCACTTCGATTTAGTTTATGACAAATTTAGTTCTACTAATCCAAATTAGAAGTGAACTCCCACTCAAAAACGACATCCCTCGTGCCTTTTTTGTGATTACATGAACCAAATCCACTGCACCAAGTCCGACCATCACGTGAGTCGGTGTAGCTTCAAAGGCGAGCATCTATATGGGCATCATATCAACTATATGACTCATGCTTAACCTTTCGGTCCGTGTTCCAAGGCCATGTCTGTACATACTAGGCTCGCCAAGTAAGAACCTTAGTACTCGCATGTGTAAAACAGTCTTACACCCGTTTGTATGGAAGCGCAGAGTAGAGTACACCCGATCGTCACGTGATGTCTCGAAACACGATCCATAGAACGGTGCATACTCAAGGAAGAACACATTTTATCTTGATATCTAAATGAGGGATCATCTTACAATGCTACCAAAAGCGCCAAATTAGCAGTATAAGATGCTAACATCTAATGTGTAAAGTGAGATGATATGGTCCATGCATTTGATCTCTATCATTTGCATCATGGTATAATCTCTATCATTCCTTTGTGTGTAAGGACAAGGTCTATGGAACTTACACGTTGAATGTGTTATAAGAGTATCTATCATACATCTACTTACAACAATACCATATCAATACACTAGCCCAGCAACGATCTAAACTAGACGCCTCTAATTTATCAATTGCAAGTTTTACGTGGCTTAGGGCTTTCGGAGATAGAACCGTTCTCACCTACGAACATGAACCACAACGAGGATAACCAAGTTATTAGCAACTCGTTGTAGATCAGATATTGACTATAGTAGGAGAGACAGACACCCACCAGCCACTTATGCAAAACAAGTTGCATGTCAGTCGTGGAACCGGTCTCATGTACGATGACATGTAAGGTTGGTCTGGGCCGCTTCATCCCACTATGCCACCAGTATCCAAAATATATAGAAGATGCAATAACATGATCATCATCGCCCACATATAAACATATGTGTACTACCCGTGCAAAGCACCTACGCATAGATCTGACTCTGATAACACTGTTGGGGTTCGCAACATAGAAAACAAAAAAATTCCTACGATGGGAACTATACGCCAAGATCTATCTACTAGATACAAGCAACGGGTGGATATACATCCATGGAGAACTTACCCTCGAAGACAACAAAGCTTTGTTAACGAGATGGATCTCGTGGATGATGTAGTCGTACACTTGCCAATCTCAAGATCGTGATGAAGTCTAGCAGGTCCGGCTCCAGCACGTCCTTCAGATCCAGCTCCAGCAAGTCCAGCACCACCAAGTCCAGCACCGCAAAGCAGCGGTGCATCCGTGATCATACACACGTCCGGTACCCCGACAACCTCCGTCCCTCACTCCAGCAAAGCAGCGGAAGCAGCAACTCCTTTCCAGATAAAGCCACCAGGAACATGTATCTCGCTAATCCGAGACCATGGGGGAATAATATTAGAGGGGGAGAGAGATCCTTCACGAGGAGGTGTGAAGAAGGAGTGATAGGGGGCCTTTTATAGGAGGAGGGGAGGGTGTCCCTTCACCTCCCCCATTCATGTGGTGGTAACCCTCTCCACATTAAAATGCCCATTCACATTCTCTTTTAAAGTCTCCACTTTAAATGCATTAAATTTCTCCAAATTTAATGCTCTCTCATTTAATAAAACTCTTTTATTAATTTTATTCAGAATTTTTGTTAATTACTTTAATTAACAAACATTCACATAAAACCCCCTACAACATTTCAATATTACATGCAGAACCAATTTCAGCAATTTCACCCAAAACAGTTTCGGTGTCTATTGAAATAATTCCAGCGCTTTCTTAAATCTTTATCTGAAACATATTTGATCCAAATTGTGTCGGTATCCCTTAAGTGTGTCACCCTACGGTTCGCGAATAATGTAGACATGATCGAGACCCCTCTCCGATCAATAATCAGCAGCGGGACATGGAGATCCGTACTGACTCCCACATATTCAACGATGACTCTTGTGATCGTGTGAACCTTTAACGGTGTAACTAAATCCCTTTGTCTCGCGATATATTACATGTCCGAAATTCGATCATTGGCATCCAAATACCTAGTTTGATCTCGTTACCGACATGCACTCTTTTCTCGTTCCCGTGATATAACATTCTAGTGATCACATCACTTGCTTGCAAGCTATTTCAATGTGATATCACCGAGAGAGCTCAGAGTATATCTATCCGTCATCGGGATGGACAAATTCCACTCTTGATCCATGAGCCTCAACATAACACCTTCATAGCACTGAACCCACCTTTATAGTCACCCTGTTACGGTGTGACGTTTGATGTTATCAAAATACTCTTCCGGTGTTAGCAATTAACATGATCTCATGGTCTAAGGACTAAGATTACTTCATATGATGTTATAGCAATATAAACATAATGACACTGATCGTAATGCTATACTTCGGACGAATGTTCATCACATTATTTCACCAATATTGTGACCTCGTTATTAACAACATCCAATGTCCATGATCAGGAAACCTTGATCATCTTGTTAATCAACGAGCTAGTTTATATGAGAGGCATAACTAGGAACCTTTTATTTGTTTATTAAACACACATGTATTGACGTTTCCAATCAATACAATTATAGCATGCAAAATAAACATTTATCATAAACATGGAATAAGATAATAACCATTTTATTATTGCCTCTCGGGCATATTCCCTTCACGTCCGCAGGTACCCGCTGAAGGTGCACGTGGCTGTAGATCCTCCAGTTGTCTACGCTGCTCGCGGCCGGCGTACTGATCGCCCTGCTAGCGCGTAGAGGTCATGATGACCGCTTCGGGCATAGGTTCTCAAGCCCGCCAGGTTAAGATGCCCTCCGTTGGAAAAGCCTAAGAACATCGCCAGATCCCGCATGCTGGAGAGGCCAAATCCTCTTCAGGCAACCATCGAGAAGCTGGCATTGCCAGTTTCTCCCATCACTGATCCGGCGTAGGCACATGCTCAGTTGGAGGAGCAGCGCCAAAGCGTTCTTCAGGAGACTATCGAGGTAGCTCGCGCCCAACAAGAGTTCGATATCTCCCTCCATGAGTATAACAAGGCACATGGTTTCACTACTGTAGCTGCTCATCCTAGTCGAATAGATGGTCTGTGTAACTGAGGTAAAAACCTCAATGCTGAAATAGCTAGAGATGGTAGATCTAAATCCGGTATGTCGACTAGTCAAGTGTCGGCTGACAGGCCGAAATATAGTACTCCTGCTAAGAACCTTAGGGATGTAGAGGCAACATCGACTGAGTTATCCAGTTTGATAGGAGAGGTGCTACGCAAGCAGCAGGCCCAAGTGAATGAGTTATTATATGTCGCTAACCGTCAAAATGAGGCATATTTCAAGGCAAACCCAGGTGGTGCTGGCGGTTCCCAAGTCACTCACTCGGCTGGAGGTGCTGGCGGCAGGTTAGTTGGCCAGGCATCATCTCCTCATGTCAGTGCAAGGCGTGAAGGGAGTGTCAACTCCGACAGGAACAAGCAGTTGCGAACATATGATTCGGCTTTTGCCGGAAAGCAGATTGCCGAGCAAGGCAATGTCAGGCAAGGAAATGTTGGCCAGGGAAATACCGGGCAAGGTAATGCCATCCAGAACAACCAGAATCGGCGGACTCATAACTCAACTGGCAGGGGACAGCCACCTCGGCACCCGGTATCCAATCCTCCTCGGAAACAATAGAGTGTCGAGCAAGCTTATCAGCATCAAGGTGGTGACCCAAGGGAAAACTGCTATAATGATGGTTATTCGGCCATGGAAAATGCCGGATACCAGAGGTATGAGCACCAAATGATTGAGAATCCGCCTGGGTCCCGGTTGGGGAATCGTCAATTGCCAACACATGATGCACGTCTGAAGCTAGAATAAATCTATATGTCAGAAATTATTAAGGAGCAAGGCCCTCTAGGTCCTAGTTTATTCAGATCTCGGATCATGCAAGAACCGCTAGTGCCAAACTTTCAGCTACCTTGGGGCACGAAAACATATAACGATAGTACTAAGCCGGAATATTGGTTGACAGATTATGTCACTGCACTGCATGTGGCAAACGAGGAAATCACCGTTGGGTTGTGCGGTATGTACCATAGATGTTAGAAGGTCCTGCCAGAATTTGGCTGAACAATTTGCTAGAGAAGAGAATCAACTGCTGGCTCGACTTTGAAGAAGCCTTTGTCATTAACTTCACCAACACGTCCAAAAGGCCGAATCGTCCTTAGCAATTGTCAATGCGTAAACAAGAAGAGAATGAAACTGGTCGAGTGAACCTGACAAGATGGAGTACAATGCATAATTCCTGTGAGGGGGTTGTTGAATTGCAAGCAATAACTTAGTTTTGCCCAGGGGTGTCGGCATGGTAGCATGCTTTGGCAGAGATTGCAAAGATAAATGCCAAACACTTTAGCTGAGACAATTAAGATAGTATTTATGTATTCCTTGGGTGATCCAACTCAGCCGTTGCTAATGCTGGCTGAGTCGAGCAGAGAACATCAACTCAATGATGGTGCCGGGTCATCCAGACGAAATGACCATCAAGATTATCGAGGCAAAAGAAGAGATGATCGGTCGGATTATCGGTACAAGTCGAATCAAGTGGCAGATGTTGATCAAGATCAGTCAGATGCCAGCAAGAGCCATCGTGACAAAAGTAGCGGTCAGCAGTGGGTGTAAAATAATGATGGCAAGAAGAAGTGGGGTGATCAAAAGAAGCCGTGGCAAGATCGGCCAAATTATATGTTCAAGATGATGCTCGATCAGCCTTGCAGTTTCCACACCCCGAACCTGAGTAAGTCGGCGAACCACACAACTTGGCAGTGCAGCTGGTTTCAGCATGCAAGAAAAGGAGAAGGAAATTTACCACCTCCACCGCCACCGCTTATGGGTGCAAATACCGAAGCACTGAATGATTTATGCCGATAGAAAATGCAAAACAAAAATAATTTACTGGCCATCTCGCCATTGATTCTGGTCAGCTCCGATAGCCAGACTTTGGCCTTGCCTTTAAGCCCATACATCTTCTTCTAGGCCGAGTTAACTATTATCTCAGCATCGTCAAGAAACTCCTTATATTTATCTATTTGGCCCTTCAGGTGATCCTTCTCTTCGGTATAGGTCTAAGAAACCCTCTCAATCTCGGCGTCATGCTCCTTCTTCATATTTTCGAGCTACACTTTCAGCTGAGACACCTCGTCCCGCTCTTTCTTGAGCTCGGCTTGGTGCTTCTCGTCCTACTCCGTAAGTTGATTCACCAAGTCTAGCATAGATGTGCAGTCCTGGTGGTGGTCTGCAGAAGTTGTTTTCTTGGTTGTGCCAAGGTAGCTAGATTAGTACATATAAGATGAAACAAGTGCAAAATAAAGCACATAACATATCATACCCTCAATGTCGGAGATCCGCTTCCGCAGCTCCTCGATTTGCTCTTGTGTCCTGGCTGCAAATATCGGTGAAGATTATGTCGGCACATGAGAAAAATGGAAAATTCAAATCAAGACAATCCAAACATACCTTTGCTCTTCAGCTCAACCAGAAGAAACTTGTGCTTATCCGAGAGATGCTGTGCTCCAAAAGAAGATCCTTGTATAACTTCGTCCAGGCGTTGGTGGAAAGCTGACAAGCTAAAATGTTAGCAAAACAATTTAAGAGCTTCAGGCTGAGTAATCCTTACTCAACCCAAATCTTAGAAAATAGGGATTTGATTTAAAAGATTCAGGCCGAGTAATCCTTACTCAACCCGAATCTCAGAAAATAGGGATTCTATTTAAAAGATTCAGTCCGAGTAATTGTTACTCAACCTGAATCTCGGAAAATAGGGATTCTATTTAAAATATTCAGGTTGAGTTACTCGAACCGAATCTCAAAAAATAGGGATTCAATTTGAAAGATTTAGGCCGAGTAATCCTTACTCAACATGAATCTCAGAAATAGGGATTCGATTAAAAAGATTTAGGCCGGGTAATTCTTAGTCAATCTGAATCCCGAAAAATAAGGATTCGATTTAAAAGATTCAGGCCGAGTAATCCTTACTCAACCCGAATCTCGTAAAATAGGGATTCGATTTAAAAGATACAAGTCGAGTAATCCTTACTCAACCAAAATCTTGGAAAACATGGAGTTTGATACTAAGCTGGCAAGATAAAAATGTTGGCAAAACAATCTAAGAGCTTCAGGCTGAGTAATTTTTACTCACCTGAATCTCGGGGACTAGGATGTTTTACGGAAATCTAAAAAGCATGGAAGAGGGGTTACCTCAACAGTTTTGTCGGTCTCGACGAGGGCAAGCTTCGCCTGATTTTTTTTTTTTTTGGCGAGAGCATTGGGACTTTCTAGATGCAGTTTCTTATGAGGGTTGCTAGAGCTCACTTCACCTAGATCGGCATTATTCCAGTCAATGGCATAGTGACCAAGGTGAGCCGAGACTGTTTCCGCTTAGAGTCTGGGATGAGACAAATTCACCACCAATTGGATTAACTTTGGCCCTGACCACGACTACAGCTGGACTCACGTGCAGCGTCACTTGCCTATCTGGATTTTTCTCAAAGGCAACAAAGGATCTCTTCATCATATCCACAACCTTCATCTACTTGGCCGCAACTGCTGGCTTTCTTGGCTTTTTTGACTGCTGCTTTGTCGGTGGAGCTGGCTGCTACTATGCTGAGGGTTCTGGCAGCGTTGTTGCTGTTGTTGCTGCTACCCTGGTTGCTGATGTTGTTCTGGTTGCTGTTGCCGAGGTTGCTGCGGTTGCTACGATTGCTGCTATGGTTGACGTTGCTCCCGTACTTCCGGAGTCTCGACGTTCCTAGTCTCAGTGCCCATGTTGTCGGTGCAAGGATCTTCGTCTCGGTCCGGAACCGAGGTATCATCGCCTGCATGATGCATAGCTTCGTCTTCCGGAGCAACTTGCTCCTCTCCAGTGCCGGTAGCTCCTCTCGGCTGAAATATCTTGGCAGCTGATGTCGGAGGAGTATTCACCCTTGCCGAACTTGTGACCCTAGTGTCGGCTGGAGGTAGAGACGAGGGCGTCACTATCGGAGAACCGATGCAAGATGCACTCTGAGAAACTTTTAGGGTAGCCCTGCAAAATAGTGTGGCATTAAATCACCTCAACTAGAAGAAAGAAAGAAAGAAAGAAAGAGATAAACAAGAAATACAGAAGTACAAAAAAATGTCGGCTAAGGTAAAATTACCCAGTCGTCGTTGGTCTCGCGCGGGGCTTCACAATCCCTATCTTGCGCCTTTTCTTCTGGGTTTTATGGACCCCAGATCCGGCCTATCTCTTGGTCCCGCCTCGGTCGCCCATGGCTAGAGGTGGTTCCTCCAGCACCTGGTCGTTTGTATCAGCTGCTGTCGGGTGCAGCGGAAATTTGAAGCAATTGGAAGAGGATCAAGTACGTCTAAAATCCGACAATCTCCATCATCATCGTCATGCCAAACTCTTAATGGATCGCGAGAAGGGTTCCTACCCGGAGCTGGACCACTGCTGGCATCGGGAATCTGGCATGTAATCCTCAGAACTCGTATCTTCTCTATCCGAATCCTCATGATCCTTGCCCCATGTGCTTGAGGGGTTCTTAACATCCTCGTTCGCCTGCCGGATGAATCACTGCACAACAAGCAATATAAGTTTAAAGTTAAATAGTGAAGAAAAATAATGAGCCAACATAAAAATTGTCAGTTAAAGGTTTCCGGTGCTTACCACAGACACTTGGTGTTCCTGACCATGGGGTCCTTTGTCCCACTCCCATTCATCGGTCAATGTTGTCTTTGTTAGCTTTGCGACAATCAAATAATAAAGAACGATAAAAGAATCTCAGCAAGGGGACACATATTTAATATGGAAAAACCTCTTTTCAACAAAGAGAGAAAAAACCACGGACGTCAGCCAACGAAACTTCACTATAACGGGGAGTGTTTACACAACACCGGGGATTTCACAGATGCAACTTATCCTAGCCGGCGGCTTACAAGAGGTATATATAGCGGTGGTAACCTAGGTCATCAACGATCTGTACCGCGTGTTATCCACGGTCAGATCTCCTTTCTATCATTTTATTCCGGTTTTGTTACAAATAGTCCCGCTTGTAGCAGAAAGTGGTTTGCGTCAAAAAAATAGGAAAAAAGATTGAGACTTTATAGCAAAAACCGGAATAAAAAGATGAAAAGGAGATCTGACCGTGGTTAACACATAGGATGGCTGGGACCGATCCCTGTAGACGCGTAGCGCTGCCCATTTATTAAAGTGTGACACGAGGGCATTCGCAGCTTTCTTTTTAGCAGTATAAAGATCTGCGATCGGCAGATCAACCAGCGCAGGCTTCGTGGAGGAGATCCGGTGGGGCTACACAGCGTGCAACGCGGAGACGCGAGCGCACGAGATGCGCAACCCCTAGGGCACCCGGAGAGACTCCTTGCCAGTCGCCAGCATTCGCTCTGGTCAGTCCACATATGTATCCCGCGCCTGCGCGATGTTAAGCTGGTGGCTGGGGATGACCGCGGGCCCACCGCCCGTGGCCCGTCGGCCGCCTCGTGTCGCCGGCTGCCTCCGTGGCCACGTTAGTTAATGGGGAAAGTTTGGTTGCCACTCTGGTTTCGTCATTAGATAGTGTTCTACTACATGACAGATAAGGGTGTTCTAGAAGTTAAGCTTAACTGGAGAAATTAATTCTCGTTAGCGTGGCAGTGCGCCAACTATGATTTTTTCTATTGTATTGTACGTCTATTAGCTAGCAATCGCTTGTATCCTATTTTTCTCTTGGTTTACATCGTTGCATGTATCGACGGCAACAAGATCTGCACCTACGTATAGCGTGTACGTTTTTTTTAAACTGTAGGCTGAGGTCTAGTCGTTAAATTCATAACGTCAAATTGGCGGAACATACATGAATGCCTATCCAGATTACAACCTCCACCCAACACACACAAAGATAAGCTAGGAGCACAAGGTGGCTAGATAAAGCTACAAAAAATTAAATAATACATTTAATTTCAGAAATTTCATGAATAATACGCGATCTGAGGGATTACGAATCTAGCGCGGCGTCGTCTATTCAAAAACCGACCGCGCCGTCTCGTCTTTTGAAGCGCCGAAAGGTGTGAGAGTGGGGCCCACCTGGCCGGGCTGTCGGGAGACAGCCACTCGTCTTTAGTTGAAAAGCCGACCAGCCCTCGTCTTTAATTGAAAAGCCGACCAGCCCTCGTCTTCATTGAAAAGCCGATCAACCCTCGTCTTTAATTCAACAGCCGACCAACCCCTCTTCTTATCCACGCGCGCGCCGGCCAACCCCGCGCGTCCTTCTTCTTCATCTTCCTCCTAGCTTCTTGTCTTTAATTAAAAAGCCGACGGACCTCGTCGGTTATTCAAAAGCCGACTCTGCCCTGACACGCCCTGACATCCACCGACACGGTAGTCGTTTTTTCAAAAAACAGACTAGTCCTTTCGACTTTTCAAAAGCCGATACCGCGCTATATTTGACAATCCCTAAAATCGCGTATTATTTGTGAAAATTATGAAAAAAAAATGTATTATTTTAAAAAAATAGCCTAGGCAATGGCAGTAAACCGGGTCAACCGGAGGTGCCCAACAGCAGGCAAGGAAACCCCTAGGGAGAACTACGTCGGAGAAGATGAGTACCACGATGGTTGCAGGAGCAATGGCGTTCCGCCTTCGGTTTCTGTCATCGAAGGGAACCCTATCCCTAGACAAACGGGAGACACCCTCGTCGGCGGGCCAGAGCTCTCCCTAGAGCTCAGGCCGGCGCACGAACAGACAATGTGCCCTGCCAAGACGAGGACACCACCATCGCAGACATCGCCTCCAAGACGCTTCATCACCATCGCCAACACATCACCGCCGGGCGCCGACAGAGAGACGCCGTGGGCTCCAAGACGGCGCCTTCAGGAAGGGTGCGGCACTGAAAAGTACCGCCACCGCCCGATCCGAGGGGATCTAGGTTTTCACCCGGAGCACTAGGAGGGAAAGGGAGCAAGCCGCGACAACGTCATCAGCAAGAAAGCGGTGCCCACGAGCGTTGCTGTCACCGGCCCCGGACACGCCGGTCAGATTTTCACCCCGGCCAAAGGTCTGAATCCACTCCAGCGAGTGACTAGCAGAACTACTGAGCCACATCCACTGCGAGCCACTCCCTAGTGATTTCGCCGCCCGCGCGACCGAGAACACCAGGCAACACTCAGAGCCGCGACCACCGCCGCAGCGCCACGACTCTCACCGTCTAGGGACGCCGCCCCGGGATCTAGGGGGATCCTATCCTCACCCATCAACAAAGAAGATGAGAAGCTCGCACGAGATCGACCACCCTAGCCACCGCAGAGAGCATCACTCCACAACCACCCCAGCCACCCCAACTCGCACGGTATAGCGTGTACGTTCATCATATGTACGGACATCCATGGCGATGTGACATTCCGACATCGTTCAGGTTGAGCTAGAAGCTTTTTCTAAAGATCATCGAGGATTTGAGGGTGTTCGAGAACTACTTCAAACTGAAGAGACACGTTGTCGGCCTACTTGGTTTCTCCACAATTTAGAAGTGCATAGTTTCCCTCCGGATGCTTGCATATGGAATGCCTAGAGATACACAAGACGACTACCTACGTATGACCGAGTCCACGACCATTGATTGCATGTACAAGTTCTATAGGGAAATCGTGGCGGTGTTCGGAGAGAAGTACTTGCACACATCGAATGTAGAAGACACAACTCAGATTTTGGCACATAATGCAAAAAGAGGGTTTTCAGGGATGCTTGGAACATCGACCGTATGCACTGGGCGTGGAAGAATTTGTTGGGGTTCGTAGCATGGAAAACAAAAAATTTCTATCGCATACAAACAAACAAGCCAAGATCTATCTACTAGATTGTAGCAACGAGTCGATGGTATAACTTACCCTCGAAGATTCCAAAGCGTTTAACGAGAGCGGATTCTCGTGGGTGATGTAGTCGTACTCTTTCCGATCTCAAGATCGTGTAGACGATCCTTCCGGCGCCACGTTCCGGCAGCGCTCCCGCAGTCGGTCACACGTTCGGTACTCGACGAAGACCTTCCTCTCCCTTGTTCCAGCAGGCAGCGGAGGTTGTAGCACTCTCCTCGCGATTCCGGCAGCACAACGGCGTGGTACCGGAAGTAGAGGGGAAATCCCGCAGGGCTTCGCCTTAAGCCGGTGCGAGTATGGTGGAGCTTATGAGAGAGGCTATTAGTGGTCTAGTAATTAGACACACCAATTAGAAGGCTCTAAACCAATTAGAAGGCTCTAAACCAAAACGGCTCTAAACCGGAGGTAGAAGATAGGAACTTGTGTGTCTAGGAGGGGAGCCCTGCCCCTCCTTATATAGATGGGAGGGGGCTGGCGCGCCAGGGGAGGGAGGGAGTCCCTCCCCAACTCGGCCTAGGGCTGGCCGCCGGCTTGGAGGAGAGAAAATCCTCCTCCAAGTCGGTTCCAACTCCTCTTGCTTGTTTCCCACAGTTTCTTGTTTTAGCCGTTTGACTTTCAAACTGGACATTTGACTTTTCTGTTTTAGGATTCAATTTAATCCTTTATTTGGGACAGCAAGAACACTTAGTACATGATGCAATCATTCCAATATGTAATGACACATTCATGTACCCCTCCCCCCCGGAGTGCCGGACAATCCAGACCCTTCTAGAACATTCCCGATGAAAACACCGGAATCATTCCCGAACTCCGAAACGGGACTTTCCTTATATGAATCTTATTCTCCGGACCATTCCGGATCACCTCGTGATATCCCGGATCCCATCCGAGACTCCGAACAACATTCGGTCTCTTTCTCATAATACCATAACTACTCAAACAACGTCGAATCCTTAAGTTTGTCTCCCTACGGTTCGTGAATTATGCGGACATGATCGAGACACTTCTCCGAACAATAACCAATAGAGGAATCTGGAAATTCATATGGCTCCCACATATTTCTACGATTACTTTGCGATCGAATGAACCACTTACATACGATACCAATTTCCCTTTGTCTCACGATATGTTACTTATCCGAGGTTATGATCGTCGGTATCTCTGTATACCTAGTTCAACCTCGTTACCGATAAGTACTCTTTTCTCGTTCCCGTGATATGTGATCCCTTGTGACCAAGTCACATGCTTGCAAGCTAATTGGATGACAATCCACCGAGAGGGCCCAGAGTATATCTATCCGTCATGTGGATGGACAAATCCCACTCTCGATCCATGTGTTTCAACCAATACTTTCCAAACACTTAATGCCACCTTTATAGCCACCCTGTTACGGTGTGGTGTTTGATGTCATCAAAGCATCCATCCGGTAAAGGTGATATGCATGATCTCATGGTCGAAGGAATTAGGTTACTATGTATCAGAAAGCATATAGCAATTGAACTATTGAAATGACTTGATCTTTATGCTACGCTTATCAATAGGAGTATGTCCACCATATCATTCTCCTAACGATATGATCTTGTTGTTGATAACATCTCAATGTTCATGATATGGAAACCACAATCATTTAATCAACCAACAAGCTAGTGAAGTATAGAGGCTATACTAGGGACTTCAATTTAAGTTTACAATTCACACAGGTATTAATGTTTCCATGTTAATACTATTATAGCATGAATGTAAACATTTATCATAAACACAAAGATATAATAATAACTACATTTATTATTGCCTCTAGGGCATATCTCCAACAGTCTCCCACTTGCACTAGAGTCATCTAATCTAGATTACATGGTAATATACCGAACACCCATGGCAGTTTGGTGTTGGTCATGTTTTGCCCTCGGGAGAGGTTTAGTCAACGGATCCGCCACATTCAGATCTGTGTGTACTTTGCAAATCTTTATATCCCCATCCTGGATATGTTCTCGAATAGCGTGAAAACGCAGCTTGATATGCTTCAGCTTCTTGTGTGACCTTGGTTCTTGCGCATTGGCTATGGCGCCCATGTTATCACAGTAGATAGACATTGGGTCCAGCGCACTTGGAACCACACCCAGCTCTGTAATGAACTCTTTCATCCATATCGCTTCTTGTGAAGCCTCCGAAGCAGCCTTCTATTCCGATTCAGTTGAAGATCTCGCCACAACGCTTTGCTTTGCACTCCTCCAGCTAACTGCTGCACCATTCAAAATAAATACGTATCCAGATTGTGATTTAGAATCATCCGGATCGGTGTTCCAACTAGCATCGGTGTAACCATTAACAACGAGCTGTTCATCACCTCCATAAGAAAGAACCATATCCTTAGTTCTTCTCAAGTACTTAAGGATGTTTTTGACCGCTGTCCAATGATCCACTCCTGGATCACTTTGATATCTGCTAGTTAGACTAACAGCATATGCGATGTCGGGTCTAGTACATAGCATGGCATACATTAGAGATCCTATGGCTGAGGCATAGGGAGTTTTACTCATCCTTTCTCTATCTTCTGCCGATGTTGGACTTTGAGTTTTACTCAAGGTCGTATTGGGCAACATGGGCAAGAACCCTTTCTTGCTTTCTTCCATTCCAAACTTCTTTAGAACTTTGTCCAAATATGTACTCTGTGACAATGATATTTGGCGTTTCGATCTATCTCTATAAATCTTTATGCCTAATATGTAAGCTGCTTCGCCAAGATCCTTCATTGAAAAACTATTATTCAAATATTCCTTGACACTATTAAGAAGGTCTACATCATTCCCAATCAACAATATGTCATCCACATACAGTATTAAGAATGCTACAGAGCTCCCACTCACTTTCTTGTAAATACAAGCTTCTCCATAAGTTTGTATAAAACCAAAACTTTTGATTACCTTATCAAAACGTTGATTCCAACTTCGGGATGCTTGCTTCAATCCATAGATGGACCGTTGAAGCTTGCATACCTTGTTAGCATCTTTAGGATCGACAAAACCTTTGGGTTGCATCATATACAACTCTTCATCAATGTCTCCATTGAGGAATGCTGTTTTGACATCCATCTGCCATATCTCATAATCATAATATGCAGCGATTGCTAACATAATCCTCACAGACTTTAGCTTCGCTACCGGTGAGAAAGTCTCATCGTAGTCAACTCCTTGAATTTGTCGAAACCCTTTTGCGACAAGTCGAGCTTTATAGACAGTAACATTACCATCAGCATCTGTTTTCTTCTTGAAAATCCATTTGTTCTCGACAGCCTTCCGGCCATCCGGTAAGTCCACCAAAGTCCATACTTGGTTTTCGTACATGGATCCAATCTCGGATTTCATGGCTTCTTGCCATTTATTGGAATCTGGGCTCATCATCGCTTCCTCATATGTCTCGGGGTCATCGGTGTTGTCCACCACCATGACATTCATAACGGAATCATACCAATCTGGAGTGGTACGAGTTCTCGTTGACCTCCGAGGCTCTGTAGCAACTTCAACCGAAGTTTCATGATCACCATCATTAGCTTCCTCTCTTATTGGTGCAGGCACCACAGGAACTTCTTCCGGTGCTGCGCTACTCGCAATTTCGAGAGAAGGTTCGACAACCTCGTCGAGTTCTACTTTCCTTCCAGTCACTTCTTTCGAGAGAAATTCCTTCTCTAGAAAGGATCCATTCTTGGCAACGAAGATTTTGCCTTCGGATCTATGATAAAAGGTATACCCAATAGTTTCCTTCGGGTATCCTATGAAGACGCATTTTTCCGCTTTGGGTTCAAGCTTGTCCGGCTGTAACTTCTTTACATAGGCTTCGCATCCCCAAACTTTAAGGAACGACAACTTAGGTTTCTTCCCAAACCATAATTTATACGGTGTCGTTTCAACGGATTTAGATGGTGCCCTATTTAAAGTGAATGCGGCTGTTTCTAATGCATAACCCCAAAATGATAGCGGTAAATCTGTAAGTGACATCATAGAACGAACTATATCTAAGAGAGTTCGATTACGACGTTCGGATACACCATTACGCTGTGGTGTTCCCGGCGGTGTCAATTGTGAAAGTATTCCGCACTTCTTTAAATGCTCGCCAAACTCGTAACTTAGATATTCACCTCCACGATCAGAACGTAGAAACTTAATCTTCTTGTTACGTTGATTCTCTACCTCACTTTGAAACTCCTTAAACTTCTCGAAAGTTTTGGACTTATGTTTCATGAAATAGATATACCCATATCTACTCAAGTCATCTGTGAAGGTAAGAACATAACGATAACCACCGCGCGATGCTACACTCATTGGACCACATACATCGGTATGTATGATTTCCAATAAGTCCGTAGCTCGCTCCATGATACCAGAAAATGGAGTCTTAGTCATTTTGCCCATCATACATGCTTCGCATCTATCAAGTGATTCAAAATCAAGTGATTCAAGAAGTCCATCGGAATGGAGTTTCTTCATACGCTTCACTCCAATGTGACCAAGACGACAGTGCCACATATAGGTCGAATTATCGCTTGATTTCAAACGTTTAGCTTCAATATTGTTGATATGTGTATTTCCACTATCGAGATTCAATAAGAATAGACCATCTATCAAAGGTGCATGTGCGTAAAACATATTACTCATATAAATCGAACAACCATTATTCTCTGACTTAAACAAGTAACCGTCTCGCAATAAACAAGATCCTGATATAATGTTCATGCTCAACGCAGGCACTAAATAACAATTATTTAAGTATAAAACTAATCCCGATGGTAGATGAAGAGGTAGCGTGCCGACCGTGATCACATCAACCTTTGATCCGTTTCCCACGCGCATCGTCACCTCGTTTTTCGCTAGCTTCCGTTTATTCTGCAGCACCTGTTTCGAGTTACAAATATGAGCAACCGAACCAGTATCAAATACCCAGGCACTACTACGAATACTAGTGAGATACACATCAATAACATGTATATCAGATATACCTTTCTTCTTGATGTTGCCGTTCTTCAAATCCGCCAAGTACTTTGGGCAATTCCGCTTCCAGTGACCTACTCCCTTGCAGTAAAAGCACTCAGTTTCAGGCTTTGGTCCAGCCTTGGTTTTCTTCGTCGGCGTGGTAACTTTCTTACCACCCTTCTTGAAGTGTCCCTTTTGCTTAGACTTGCCCTTCTTGAATTTGGTGGTCTTATTGACCATCAACACTTGGTGCTCTTTCTTGATCTCCACTTCTGCAGATTTTAACATAGCAAATAGTTCTGGCAACTCTTTGTTCATGTTCTGCATGTTGTAGTTCATCACAAAGTTCCTGTAACTTGGTGGCAATGACTGGAGGACGCGGTAAACCCCCAAAGCATTAGGAATCACTATACCCAAGCTTTGAAGTTTGTTTGCGTGCCCAGACATCTTAAGCACATGCTCACTGACGGAGCTGCCCTCTTCCATCTTGCAGTTAAAGAACTTTTCAGAAGCTTCATAACTTTCAATTGCCGCATGAGTCTCAAAAATTAATTTGAGATCCTCGACAATATCATATGGGTCTGACTCTTCAAACCTTTTCTGGAGCTCCGATTCTAAACCATACAAGATAGCACACTGAACTATGGAGTACTGATTCTTCCGAGCGAGGTAAACATTCTTTACTTCATCGGGAGTATTAGCTGCAGGTGGGTCACCCAGCGGTGCATCCAGCACATAGGTCAAATTACCAGCTGTGAGGACAATCCTCAAATTGCGGAACCAATCCGCGAAGTTGCTTCCATTGTTTTTCAACTTTTCTTTCTCTAGGAACGCATTAAAATTGATGGTAGGGGCTGCCATTGATCTACAACATATTTGCAATATTTTAGACTAAGTTTATGACAAATTGAGTTCTAATTAATTAATGAAATTAAACTAGGTGAACTCCCACTCAAAACAACATCCCTCACATTGTTTTAGTGATCACACGAACCAAATCCACTACATCAACACCGATCATCACGAGAGTTGATATAGTTTCAATGGCGAACAATCATCATGTTCATCATATCTACTATATGATTCATGCTTTACCTTTCGGTAATCCGTGTTCCTGAGACCATGTCTGTACATGCTAGGCTCGTCAAGATCAAACCTTAGCCACCGCATAAGCAAATCTGGCTTGCTTACGTTGTATACACTTGCGGAATCTAACACACCCGATCATCACGTGGTGCTTCGAAACAACAAGCTTTAGCAACGGTGCTAACTAAGGGCGAACACTTTATGATTTGAAATTCATGTGCATGAGGGATCATCTTATAATGCTACCGTCGTCTACTAAGCAATACAAGATGCATAAAGGATTAACATCACATGCAATTCATAAAGGATTATCATCACCGGCATTGCATCAAGGTCAATGACGCTTCACCATGGTTGTCGTCCACCGGCTTCAACTATTACAACTACTTTGAATAGACACGCGGGTCTTAACATAAATTAAAGACAACCATATGGCTCCTGCCGGTTGCCAACTTACAATAAGGAACATTGCATACATCAAATATAATCACAATCATGACCATATCACATCACTGCACACCCCTGCAAAACAAAGTTAGACGCTTCTACTTTCTTTGCATATTTTACGTGGTTTGGGGCTTTCAATAAGTGTCGTTCTAACTTACGAACAAGAACCACAACAATGATACTAGCATTGTTGATTACCCGTTGTAAATTGGATCTTAACTATGCTAGGAGAAACAGGCACCCGCAAAGCCACTTATGCAATACAAGTTGCATGTCAAGCGTGGAGCAAGTCTCATGAACGATGTCATGTAAGGTTAGCCCGGGCCGCTTCATCCCAACATACCGCAAGATGCAAAGTACACAAAAAGCAATCTACAATAAAAGCATCAACGCCCACAATGACCATTGTGTTCTACTCGTGCAACAGATCTACATATAGACACGGCTCTGATACCACTGTTGGGGTTCGTAGCATGGAAAACAAAAATTTTCTATCGCATACAAACAAACAAGCCAAGATCTATCTACTAGATTGTAGCAACGAGTCGATGGTATAACTTACCCTCGAAGATTCCAAAGCGTTTAACGAGAGCGGATTCTCGTGGGTGATGTAGTCGTACTCTTTCCGATCTCAAGATCGTGTAGACGATCCTTCCGGCGCCACGTTCCGGCAGCGCTCCCGCAGTCGGTCACACGTTCGGTACTCGACGAAGACCTTCCTCTCCCTTGTTCCAGCAGGCAGCGGAGGTTGTAGCACTCTCCTCGCGATTCCGGCAGCACAACGGCGTGGTACCGGAAGTAGAGGGGAAATCCCGCAGGGCTTCGCCTTAAGCCGGTGCGAGTATGGTGGAGCTTATGAGAGAGGCTATTAGTGGTCTAGTAATTAGACACACCAATTAGAAGGCTCTAAACCAATTAGAAGGCTCTAAACCAAAACGGCTCTAAACCGGAGGTAGAAGATAGGAACTTGTGTGTCTAGGAGGGGAGCCCTGCCCCTCCTTATATAGATGGGAGGGGGCTGGCGCGCCAGGGGAGGGAGGGAGTCCCTCCCCAACTCGGCCTAGGGCTGGCCGCCGGCTTGGAGGAGAGAAAATCCTCCTCCAAGTCGGTTCCAACTCCTCTTGCTTGTTTCCCACAGTTTCTTGTTTTAGCCGTTTGACTTTCAAACTGGACATTTGACTTTTCTGTTTTAGGATTCAATTTAATCCTTTATTTGGGACAGCAAGAACACTTAGTACATGATGCAATCATTCCAATATGTAATGACACATTCATGTACCCCTCCCCCCCCGGAGTGCCGGACAATCCAGACCCTTCTAGAACATTCCCGATGAAAACACCGGAATCATTCCCGAACTCCGAAACGGGACTTTCCTTATATGAATCTTATTCTCCGGACCATTCCGGATCACCTCGTGATATCCCGGATCCCATCCGAGACTCCGAACAACATTCGGTCTCTTTCTCATAATACCATAACTACTCAAACAACGTCGAATCCTTAAGTGTGTCTCCCTACGGTTCGTGAATTATGCGGACATGATCGAGACACTTCTCCGAACAATAACCAATAGAGGAATCTGGAAATTCATATGGCTCCCACATATTTCTACGATTACTTTGCGATCGAATGAACCACTTACATACGATACCAATTTCCCTTTGTCTCACGATATGTTACTTATCCGAGGTTATGATCGTCGGTATCTCTGTATACCTAGTTCAACCTCGTTACCGATAAGTACTCTTTTCTCGTTCCCGTGATATGTGATCCCTTGTGACCAAGTCACATGCTTGCAAGCTAATTGGATGACAATCCACCGAGAGGGCCCAGAGTATATCTATCCGTCATGTGGATGGACAAATCCCACTCTCGATCCATGTGTTTCAACCAATACTTTCCAAACACTTAATGCCACCTTTATAGCCACCCTGTTACGGTGTGGTGTTTGATGTCATCAAAGCATCCATCCGGTAAAGGTGATATGCATGATCTCATGGTCGAAGGAATTAGGTTACTATGTATCAGAAAGCATATAGCAATTGAACTATTGAAATGACTTGATCTTTATGCTACGCTTATCAATAGGAGTATGTCCACCATATCATTCTCCTAACGATATGATCTTGTTGTTGATAACATCTCAATGTTCATGATATGGAAACCACAATCATTTAATCAACCAACAAGCTAGTGAAGTATAGAGGCTATACTAGGGACTTCAATTTAAGTTTACAATTCACACAAGTATTAATGTTTCCATGTTAATACTATTATAGCATGAATGTAAACATTTATCATAAACACAAAGATATAATAATAACTACATTTATTATTGCCTCTAGGGCATATCTCCAACAGAATTACCATTTTGCACAGCAAGGCATGTAAAAAGTTCACAAACGATCATACAGTGTGGTGCTTGAGGTAGTGGCAGCCCAAGATCTCTGGATTTGGCATGCATTCTTCAGTATGGCAGGGTCACACAATGACATCAATGTCCTGCGGTGCTCTAATGTGTTTGCCAATCTTGTTGAAGGCACCGCTCCTCCAGTATAATTTGAGATCAATGGTCCCCAGTATGACAAGGGTTACTACTTGGCAGATAGAATCTACCCAAGATGGTCAACATTTGTGAAGACAATCTCAAACCTTGTGCCTGGAGGGAAGAAACTTGGTTTGCAACATGCCAGGAAGCTTGCAGAAGCATGTGGAGCAGGCATTTGGTGTACTGCAAGCTCGGTTCGAGATTGTCTAGTACCTAGCTCTTACATGGTCGAAAGATCAGATATGGGAGGTCATGACTGCATGTGTGATCTTGCACAACATGATCATTGAGAGAGAGCGGGAAACCCAGTGTTTGACATTGAACCGTATTATCGTTCGGATCCTCTTGCATGTGTTGATCATCAGGTGCCACCATCGTTTGCTTCTTTCCTCACCAGGCGTCAAGAGCTTCGAGACACCAATACTCATCACCAACTACAATATGATTTGGTGGAACATTTGTGGAGGCTCAAAGTTGTTGAATAGTTGGTTTGTGTGTTTCAAATTATTATTCAAAAACTGTTAAATTATTTATGGATTGTATTGAACATGTTAACTTATTTGTTTGATTTGGTGAACTTGTAATAAATTATTGTGTTGAATTTTATGTTTAATTTGATTTATTTGTTCTTTGTACATTTATATAAAAAATTGTGTAGGGGCGGAAGCTTCTTAGCAATATCCTTTTACTTTCCCATAGTTGGAAAGCAAATAAGTTCAGCAAGTAAATGATAACAAGTGGTCTTACCAATAAAGCTAGGATCCTCGGCAACGGCGGCAGGAAATGTCTTGATGCCCACAAGTATAGGGGATCGCTGAAATCTTCGATGGAAAGTATTACCCAAATTTATAGTTTGACTCAAGGGTAACACAAGAATATCAATAAGACTTTAACAATTGAGACGTCACTCTCAACCACACATGTGTATCAATAAACTCAAGAGAAAACAATGATGGTAGTAATTTGATTCGAGCAAGAAAAATAAAACAAGAGCAATTGAAACGGTTTTCCAGTTTTCACCGAAAGTAGTGAATGTGTAACTCTCAGAGATTAAAACGTAGGCATGAGGTGATAACGGGGTGCTGCATGAATAAGATTGATCATATAATAAAATACAAATAGCATGGGGTTTTTCTCTAACTCCGATGTGTGTAGGTATGTGCTCCGAATTTAGTTGTGCGTACTAACCAAGAGAATTTGCACAACATCTATTTCCCTACCTGCCCATTTCACCGGGGCCAACTTGGAACTACAGGTAATGTTGGGGATATGCTATATGGGTATCCTCATAGCATGTCACCAATCCGCCTAACCCGGGTGGCCCATAGTTGGTAGCACGGCCTATGGCCTGCTAGGCGGCCCAGTTAGACGGACCCTGAAGGGAGGCTCATGCTAGATAAAGGAAGGCTACGCAGAAGTCACCGACATACTCGGAGCCTTGGAATACAAGACACGGAAGACTAGTTTGTGTAGGTGTAGGACTATTTACCTTGTCCGGCAAGGACCTTTCCCTGTAAACCCTAGGTCTTGGCGCCTTTATAAGCCGGCCTGCGGGAGCCTTTAGGGCACAACTTCTCTGAGTGCAGCATACAACGTGCAACACCTCGCATAGCGAACCTATCTCTGTAACTCGGCGTATTGCCATTATAGTGATTTATAGCAGGAGTAGGGTTCTGCCACCGTTGTGGGACTTGAACCTAGGTAAGTTGTGTTACCTCGTACCCGCCAACTATCCTCCTTACCCCACGTTTCTAAACGCACACTGTGAGGACCCTTCCGTGGCGTACTCATCGGCAATACCACGACAGTTGGCGCCCAGCGTGGGGAAAGAGGCGCTTCGAGCTCTACATCGGGCGAGGTACAATCTCTTTGCGGGAATCGGAGACACCGTAGCCATCGGTCACGTTCTCTTCTCCTGCAATGTCCTGATCGTCCCTCCAGATGAGTTTTGGGTGCCGACGAAGATGAACCCCACGCGCTGCTCCGTCATCCCCTTCGGAGACATCCACATCTTCATCAGTGAAACTGACTTGGGTCCTAGCTCCCAGGAAGTCAAAAACTCGTCAAGCCCTGCACGGACCGCCTATGAGCAGGACACGTACGCGGAAGGATCTGGGCCATACCTCTCTTTAGAGTATGATGGCTCGGATCAGGAAATTTCAAGGCCCACCAAAACCGCCCCTGTGCAGGATATAAAGGTGGAAGGACCCCACAAATCCGCTTGGCTTCCCCGAGCGTTAGAGATGCGCAGGTCACACTTTGTCGGTGTCATCACCATCTTCGATATGGCCAGATGCGTTCAAAGGGATGGAGAATCTCCCCGCGAATACCTTGCCTGATGGATGAGGGTGAGGGAAACCCTAGAGGGCGACCGTGCCGACGAGCTAGTGTACCACTTCGTGGAAGGGCTCACACCTGGAACACTCCTCCAGCATATCCTCCGAAGGCGGCAGGCCGCAGGCCCTCTCACCCTTGGGGAGATGGTTGCCATCGTTAATGAATATGTGGATGCCAATGAAGAGGCCATGGCGGCAATCCCCGTCATAGCTGGAGAAGGAAACAACAACAACGGCTCGCCTCCATCACCCTCCACATCCGCCATCATCGACACCAAAGCCAACTCTGACCCCGTCCTTGACGCGCTTTACGCCGATATCAATATGGATGCCGGCGGCTCAGACGTCAACTCAGAGAAATATGACGCTGTTATGAGGGAGATTGAGCAGGAGATCGAGAAGGAGGAGTGCGCCGAGAAAAACAACACTTCCCACCAGGTGCTAGTCGCCATTGGGAGCGTGATGGAAGAAGACGGACAGGAACGGGAACATGAGAGAGCTCCGCCCACGCCCGCGGTCACTAGGGCAGCAGTAGCTAAAAAGCCGCCAAGCCTCTGGCTCCGGCAAAGGCTCTGCCTCCTCCGGTTACTCACCAGCCACCGGCACAGGAACTTACCACGGCCCCCAATATGGCCCGACAATCGAATCAACCGCTAGTGCCACCGTCAATGTCAGCAGCTGGCAACCCACTAGCCACCCCCGCCGACAAAGCAATCTACGACGCACTTCTCGTCGAACCAATCACCGTCGCCCATATTTGGAGCGTTACGGAGCTTGATGAGAAGCGTGCAGAAATCATGGCGGAGGCCAAGTGCATCATGGAGCAAGGTGCTAAGCTGGACGAAGACATGGCTAAGGCGCAACAATCCATCAAGGCGATAAGAGCTATGGAGGCCGAATATAAGCAATTGTTGTTGAAGCATAAGGCTAGGAAGGTACTAGCTCACGTCGTCCAAGATCCCGGAATTCGGCGAGGCTTGGGATTTGACGGGTCTAAGCCGACAAAGGCCACCCCTTACATAGATTCAGAGGGGACGCAGGTCATGCCAACTCCTGCTCTCAACATCACCGTCGCCAAGACCCTCCTGGAGCAGGACAGGTCGCTAGAAGCAGTTGCTCAAGTGTACGACCTCATCGCTAAGGCATGCAAGAAACAGGAAAAGGCTTCCTCGTAGAGGCTTGAGTCCAACCCGGAGTTGTGCCAGTCAACCCTAAACAGCCATAGAAGGCCAAAATCTCCCCGTGACGAAGGATCGTGCATAGGCTCTATAGAGCGAAGACGGAGGGAGGCACGCAACAAGACTGACGCTATCCCCATATCCTCCGAGCACGGAGAAAAGGCTCGTCCCCAGTGCTCGCCACCTCCACCACCATCTCGACGTCACGTGGAACCAGCGCCGTGCCACCGGACAAGATGCCACCTCCAAGGCGGTCTCATCCCGGTATCGTTATACGTGATCAGGGCGAACAACCTCAGCATGCCGGAGAGTGCAGCAGCCATGACGGACATAGGGGCAGGTCCCATAAGGAACTGCCACGTCCGACAAGCAACCGCGATAGGCGTGAGGAGTCACAGGAGGGGCACAACAAGAGAGCTAACCCACCGCCTCCACCGCCGCCATCGCCACCTAACAGCCATCATGGTGGAGGACATGGTGGATCTCATAAATCGCGCCACAACTCCCCTCCCCATGATGGAAAAGGGAAGCAGCCAGAGCCATATGATGCACGATCGCGGCTGGACAAGATCCAAGAAGCTCGGGAGCTCCCATACCTTGGGCCACGGTGTTTTGGACCAGTCATATGGGCCACAACTTACCCCAAGGGCCTCCGGATAGACAAGACTATCAAGCCATACAACGGCACCGCCAGGAAAGCAACATGGTTGCAGGACTACAGCGAAGCGATCCATATCGCAGGGGGAAACCCCAATGTCTCCGTCAAGTACCTCCCACTCATGTTGATCGGCACCGCTCGGCAATGGATCGACGACTTACCGGAGAAATCAATATGCAATTGGTTTGACATGCATGAAGCGTTCACCAAGAACTTCAAGGGTACGTACAAATGTCCCTGCATTGTCTGAGACCTACAGCGGTGTGTGCAAGAAAAGGATGAAACCTCCCGTGCCTACCTCGCTTGCTGGCTGGATATGAAAAATTCCTGCGCAGGGGTGCACGAACAGACCGCTATGGCCGCCTTCATGTCGGGGAACTAGCAGTGGCCAGCAGAGGAGTGACACTACACCCTCAGCACACCGCGTTCCCCAAATGTACAAAGAGTACCACGATATGCCGTGTTTCGTCCATCTTGACGCCAATGGCAAATCCACCCACACCAATCGCCAGTGCAAGTTTGTCAATGACCTCAAGGAGGACCCTAAGTCTGGCTACAAGCGAAGTCGGAAGAACAGACCCCGTGGAAAGGGCAAAGGGAAGAAGAAGGAGGAAGAACCCAAGGAATCAAGTGATATGGATGAGGACGTGAACCCAAAATCTTCCGACAAGGGAGAGGATAAAGGGAAAAATCCCTTCGAAAAGAAGGCTCCATGTCACCACACCTTCCTTGGTACCCCAACCGTCCAGGCCTAGAAAACCTCTCTGAGGATACTGATGGCTACCCTCCCTCCGGTTCCCCAGTACGTCAGGTGGTCGGAAGTTCCAATTACTTGGGATAGGAAGGATCAACCAGAACTCATCCCAATAGAGAACCAGTACGCCATGGTCATCAACCCTTTGATAGACGACACAGAGTTCACTAAGTGCCTTGTGGACAGTGGAAGCAACATCAACATCATGTACCTAGATACACTGCACAAGATGAACTTGATGGAGACCCAGCTAAGGAAGAGCAACATCGTGTTCCTTGGGGTTGTCCCTGGACGACAAGCAAATTCCCTCGGCTGCATCACCCTTCCGGTCGCTTTCGGCGATGTAAACAATTACCGCCAAGAACGTATGACCTTTTAAGTGGTGCCTTTCAAGAGCGTGTACCACGTCATCTTTGGACGTGACATCTTCCACTCCTTCCTCGCAAGGCCATGCTTTGTCTATAACAAACTCAAGATTCCCGGACCAAATGGCATCATCGCCGTTGACGGAAGCATCACCAAGGCACGGGAGTGCGAGCTCAGCGAAGCCACCTTCATCGAAGCAGTCCTCTATGGTGAGGAGTTCGAAGAGATCCAGAACCAGGACGATGCCTCGGAGATGCTAGCTTCGAAGAAGCAGATTACTGCTGCCAAACCCGCCTTCAAGGCCGCCATCAAGACCAAGCAGGTGGATCTTGTCGAAGGTGATTCCTTCAAGACCACCGCCATTGGCGTGGACCTGGATCCCAAATAGGAAAGCGCGCTCGTCGAGTTCCTCCATGAGAATAGGGACATCTTTGCCTGGCAACCTACCGACATGAAAGGTGTACCTAGCCGAGCATAGCTTGAATATTGATCCTAATGCCAAACCGGTGAAACAACCTCTACGATGCTTTGGTGACGAAAGACGAAGGGCTATAGGCAAAGAAATAGCTAGGTTACTTAAGGCTGGATTTATCCGAGAAGTTATTCACACCCGATGGGTGGCAAATCCTGTACTTGTCCCCAAAAAGGGAACCAATGAATTAAGAATGTGCGTTGATTACACCGGCTTGAACAAAGCATGTCTGAAGGATCCGTTTGCTTTGCCTTGCATTGACCAAGTCATTGACTCGATGGCTGGCTCGAAACTTCTGTGTTTTCTCGATGCCTATTCAGGATACCACCAGATCTGAATGCGAAAGTCGGACCAATTGGCCACTTCGTTCACCACACCCTATGGCATGTATTGCTACGTCACGATGCCCTTTGGGTTGAAAAACGCTGGCGCTATGTACCAGCGGACGATGCAACGTTGCCTGCACGACCAAATAGGTTGCAACGTACACACTTACGTGGATGACATCGCGGTAATGTCAAAGAAATCAAATGATCTTATCGCTGACTTGCAGGAAACCTTCGACAATCTCCGGAAATACAACATGATGTTGAACCCAAAGAAGTGCGTCTTCAGGGTGCCATCCGGCAAACTATTCGGCTTCATCGAAGCACATCGCGAAATCAAGGTGAACCCGGGGAAAATCAAGGCCATCCTCGACATCAAACGCCCGACATGCCTAAAGGACATACAAAGGCTCACAGGTTGTGTTGCACCAGTAAGCCGGTTCATCAGCCGACTTGGTGAGAAGGCTATGCCGCTCTACAAGTTGCTCAAGAAGGCAGACAAATTCACATGGACGGACGAGGCTGACGCAGCACTTCAGGAGTTGAAGAGAATACTCTCCTCCCCACCTATACTTGCAGCACCGGTGCCAAGGGAGCCTATGTTGGTATACATGGCGGCGACCAACCGAGTAATCAGCATCATCATCATGGTGGAGCGCAAGGAACCAACACACGAATATGGAGTTCAGCGACCCGTTTACTATGTAAGCAAGGTCTTGACGGAATCCAAGCAGCATTACCCGCACTACCAGAAGATAGACTATGGAGTTTTCCTTGCTTCGCGTAAGCTAAGGCATTATTTCCAGGAGCACCCCATCACAGTAGTGAGCAAAGCTACACTGTCCGACATCATCAACAACAGCGACGCTAGAGGGAGAGTGGCAAAGTGGGGCATTGAACTTTCCGCCTGCGACATCACCTACAAGCGACAGGACGCTATCAAATCACAAGCATTGGCGGATTTTGTGTGGATTGGACAGAACTGCCAGAAGACACTCCTGTACCAGAGCCAGAGTATTGGGTCATGTACTTTGTCGGATCCAAGTTACTCAATGGCTCGGGGGCTGGTGTATTATTGCAATCACCAACATGACAGAAGTTGTAATACGTCCTGCAGATCTACTTCAACGCTACAAATAACATGGTGGAGTATGGGGCCCTCATTCACGGACTTCGCTTAGCCAAGGATATTGGCATCAAGCGCATAGTTTGCTGTGGAGATTTCGACTTGGTTGCCCAGCAAGTAGCTGGCACCTGGAACACGCGAAACCCTATGATGACAGCATATCAAGACGAAGTAGACGAGATAGCCAAGTGCTTCTACGGCTACGAAGTCAAGTACGTCAAAATGGAGGATAATGAGGTGGCAGATCTGTTGTCAAAGCTTGGATCGGCTCGTCAACCAATTCCGCCAGGCGTTTTTCTAGAGCATTTACGAACTCCATCCGTGAAGGGAGCGGACCCCGACAACCCGGATAGAGTGGACTCATTTGTTAACGCAGTAACAGTGACCTCTCCGGCTTGGACGGCTTGGACGAATCCGTTCATGGATTATCTACAAGACGAAACTTTGCCCGTCGACAAATTCGAAAACCGGCAAATAGTATGTAGAGCAAAAGGTTACGTCATCATTGACAGCCAGCTATACAAAAGAAGTACCACGAGAGTTTTCCTACGGTGCGTCTCCTAGTAGCAAGGTATTGAAATCCTTAGAGAAATACATCTCGGAGATTACGGGCATCACGCTGCTCCTCGATCATTGGTGGCCAAGGCCTTCCGACAAGGATTCTACTGGATAACTGCCAAACCGGACGCTGACAAGTTGGTACAGACATGCCTCGGGTGTCAGTTTTATGCAAGACAGCCAAGTGTTCTAGCTGAAGAACTATGAACAATACCAATAACCTGGCCATTCGCAGTCTGGGGGCTAGACATGGTGGGACCTTTGCAGACAACACCCTATGGATTCACACACTTGCTAGTAGCAGTGGACAAATTCACAAAATGGATTAAAGCTAAACCCATTAGAAAGCTCGATGGGGCAACAACCCTCAAGTTTGTCCGGGATCTAGTGGTGAGATTTGGTCTCCCACATAGCATCATCACCAACAATGGCAGAAATTTATCTCTCGGAGAAGTTGAGGAGTACTGTCATGAGAAAGGCATCCGCCTTAACCTAGCATCTGTGGCACATCCACAGTCAAATGGACATGTTGAAAGGGCCAATGGACTAATTCTGCATGGAATCAAGCCACGCTTAGAGGCACCATTGCGTAGAGCAGCAAGAGCCTGGGCGGAGGAACTACCATCTGTTTTGTGGAGTTTACGAACAACACCTAACAGATCTACCGGCTTGACTCCTTTCTTCATGGTTTATGGAGCAGAAGCAGTTCTCCCATCTGACATCCTCACGATGCACCAAGAGTTTCCGCCTACAAGGAAGATGACGCTAAAGAATCTAGGTGACTATCTGTGGACCTACTTGAACAAGAGCACGTGCTGGCATGCCAGAGATCTATCGTCTACCAGCAGAAGCTGCGTGGCTACCATAGTCGCCACGTAAAGCATCGCTCGTTTAAAGAAGGGGATATGGTGCTTAGACTCAAGTAGGAGAAATCACACAAATTATCCCCGCCTTGGGAAGGACCATTCGTCATAAGCAAAGCATTGCTCAATGGTTCCTATTACCTCATCGATATTCGCTAGTTGAAAGATAGGCCAAAAAATCGCAAGCGCAAGCAACGCGACTCCGATGACGATTACCCGGAGACAGATCGGCCATGGAACATAGCACAACTACGTCCCTTTTACACTTAGCACATTTATATTATGTAATAAGTTTCTTATATGATCAATGACACAAAGCATTTGGTTCACTCATATTTTCTGAGTCTTTTACCTCCTTTATTTGTTCATTTTTCGATCATATAAACCCTTTATGCGCAAGGTTGCATTTGCCCTTGTGAAAATTCCGCCTACGGGCGTTAGCTTAAGTTTTCTGGTATACACACTTTCTGAAGTTTTTATGTGGATTCCGGAGTAGTGACTTTTCGGCACTCAAAGCTAGGATTTTGTTCTTAGGTTCTGGACGGTGCTATTAAACATTATCACCCGAGAGCATAGTTCTGTGCTACGAGTCTTCCGTCTCACGAAAGGTCAACATACGAACCAGAATAATGGATAAGCCAGCACTTGCTTAAAAAATATATACACATGCTGGAAACAGATAAGTTGTAGGAAGCTTGAATACAAGTTTTCCACCTTAGACAAACATAAGTTTTTTCCACATACATTCTACAGAGACACATTTAATACAAACATTGTTTTTATGGCTCTGCTGCAGGGGACTTCCTGGTGGCATGATCAGGAGAGCCATGCCGAGAGAGCTCGTAAGGGCTAGACTCGGACGAAGTCACGTCATCATCCAAGATCTCGGCAGGCACAAAGACATCTGCCTTAACCATCTTGGTAACTCTGGTGTCGAAGCCGGCGAGAGAATTCCAAATAGCATCGCTATCGATCTCTCGACCTTCCTCATCTATCTTGGCAAAGCCAGAGGTCACCAGGTCGATGTCGGCGTTGTCATAGTGTGCCTTGACCAAGGACAGGGTCATCCTTGCACCATCCCAGACGCAAGAGGCTTTCAAGTCCTTGACTTTCTTGGGGGCTCGGCGCAGGATTTCCGCAAACTTGGCTGTTGAGACTACCGCCTTGATATTTATACCCAGAGGTTGATCTATCTCCTTGGCTTGGGCGATGGCAGTGCTGACGAAGTTGTCGACAAGAATCATGCGTTCCTTGGAACTTGGAGCACCCTCACCCAAGTTGGCTAAACCAATGGGAGCTGTGGTTTGCACAAAACACAAGGACCATGAGTACAAACAAGTAAAATGGTTGTCCAAGTTATAGAAAAGACCAAGACGGAGAAAGGTTACCAAAGATGCTCGTTTCCGCTTGCATGCATGTCTTCGCAAAGACATCACGTTCCTTCTGGACTGACTTGAACATCTCAAGACTCCTAGCATTTTGCTCCTTGGTAGCTAGGTTCTGGTCTTTGAGCTGTGCATTCCCATCCTTCAGGCGCCGCATCTCGACGTCGGCAGACTCTTGCATAGCCTTCATCGTTGCCTCATGGCCCTTGACGGCCTCGGCCAGGTCCTTCTTCAGAATCTTGTTTTCATCATCGAGCTCCTGGATATGCTTGGATTGCTCGACGATGCTCTTGGCCTTAGCAATGGCTTTTGTAAGACGGAAATAAGAACGTGCTATAAGAAGACGGAAGAAATGACTCAATGGGAAAGCGAGGAGCTGTCGTAGGAAACAGACTCTGGCTATTTTTATCTGCTCCTTCAGGAATTTGGTTTTACCCTGTTCAAGGTTCATCTCCTTCCGAAGAGCAGCAAATCTCTCATTGGCGGCTATCCTCCGTTTATTCTCATTCTGCACATGATATAAGCATGCTTAGTTTCTCTAGAGGATCTAGTCGGAACTATTCAAGTTTCAACTAAATGCTCGGGGGCTACAGTACACGATTTTAAAGTAAGCTAGTTTCTCTAGAGCATCTAGTCGGAACTTTTCTGTTTCAACTAAACGCTTAGGGGCTACGCGGACAAGTTCTACACTTAGTTATTTGGAGCACTTAGGCCAATAACTATTGATTTATCTGCCTAAGATCTCGGGGGCTGATGGCTCAGTGTTGATGTAGAGCTCGTTGGGTGCCCCAAGAGGAAGGTATGATGAGCACAGCAGCAAGTTTCCCTCAGTTATGAAACCAAGGTTTAATCGAACCAGTAGGAGCAAGGAAACACCCCAAAGGTGTTGCTAACTGAGCCTTGGCAGGGCACACTACCGGTGCTAGCAGCAACGTGGAGACCTGCACAACACAACCACAGAACTTTGTCCCCAACTTGCGATGAGGTTGTCAATCTCACCGGTTTTGCTGAAAACAAAGGATTAAACGTATCGAATGGAAGGAAGTAATAGTTTGCAGAAAGTAAACACAAAGCAGTAAACAGTTTGTAGATTGTATGTAAAAGAAAGGACCGGGATCCATAGTTCACTAGAGGTGGCTCTCCTTATGATAGATAACATGCTGGGTGAACAAATTACAGCGAGGCAATTGACAAACATCGAGAAAGCTATACATGCATATACTAATCATCTTGACTCCTTTGAGACTTGATTGGGCATTACAACATTATACATAGACCGCCATCCAACTGCATCTATGACTAATAATCCACCTTCAGGTTATCATCCAAACCCCCTCCAGTATTAAGTTGCAAGCAACAGATTATTGCTTTACGAATTGCGTGTAAAGTAAACAATACGATTGTTCTATGAACAAAGTATTGTTGTTTTCTCCCTAGTAGCAACAACACATCTAGCACCTTAGAGATTTCTATCACTTCCCCAGATTACCAGAGGCATGAACCCACTATCGAGCATAAATACTAACTCTTGGAGTTGCTAGCATCTACTTGGCCGAGATAGCTACTAACAACGGAAAGCATGCAAGATCACAAATAACAAAGACATGATAGAATCAATAATCAATCTGAAATAACATCTCAATATCCATCGGATCCCCGCAAACACAACATGCAGAATTACAAATAGATGATCTTGATCATGAACGGAGCTCACAAGATCTAGACATGAAAGCACAAAGGAGGAGAACCAGCCATCTAGCTACTACATGGACCCGTAGTCTAGAGATGAACTACCCACGCATCACACCGGAGGCTTGCATGATGATGAAGAAGGCCTCCAGGGTGAATTCCCCTCTCCGGCAGGGTGCCGGGAAGAGCTTCAGATCCCTCCCGATCTAGGGATGGAGATGACGGCAGCTACAGACTCTTTCGTGGATTTTTGATCGGGTATTTAGGGTTTTCGCCCCGAGGACAATATATAGGCGGAAGGAGAGGCCGAGGGGGTGCTGGGGTCGGCCAGACCACCCCCTGGAGCGGGCCAGGCCTGGCCGTGCGGCAAGGTGGTGTGGCCGGCCCCCAGCCCTTCTCCGTCTCGTATTCTGGCATCTGATGTCTTCCAGAAAAATAGGCACTTTGGCTTTTGTCCCGTCCAATTCCGAGACTATTCATTTTCTGACTTTCCTGGAACCAAAAACAGCAGAAAATAGGCAGCTGGCACTATGGCTCTTGTTAATAGGTTAGTCCAAGAAATCATATAAAGTACTCCAAAGTGTGGACAAAACACAAGAAAGTAGATAAAACCAAGCATGGAGCATCAAAAATTATAGATACATTTGCAATGTATCAACATCCCCAAGCTTAACTCCTGCTTGTCCTCGAGTAGGTAAGTGATAAAAAGAAAGAATAATTTTTGAGGTGACATGCACCATCAAAGACTTGATCAAAGTATTTGTAAAACATTCGAAGCTGGGATCATAGTACTTCAATCATAACATGAAAGACAAAGTTCTAGCAATAAGACAAAGAAACTATGATGTAACATGAAAAGGCACAAACAAAAGATTCATGAATAACAATGCTTTGCAAGACGTTTGTTTGTTTCACATAAAGAAAACATAGCATAATAGCATTCAGCTTGCCCCTCATAGAGTAGCAAATATAAATGCATATGACACCTTCAAAGTTCATAAGAGTGACTAGATACAAATAGTTTAAAACAAGCAATATCAAGATATGCATCAATCAACTAGTCTTGGGACAATGCACATAGAACTAAGAATGGCCACTATGCTCTCAAAGTAGGTGCATAAAGATAGAAGGTGGAGACTCAATATAATGGTGGAAGAAAGGCCTTTATAGAAGGAAGTAGGGATTCAAGTCTCATAAAGAGCTTCCAAAAATTATGGTACTTATAGCTTTCGGCTCTCATTGCCCCTATCATAAGCATCTTGAAGGTCATTAATGTTAAAGTGACACAACTAAGAGGATATGCTTGACAAGTTATAAACCGAAATCTCATGCCCCTTACTTACGAAGACCGAACCTCATGCTACTCAACTTTAGTCACAAGTAAGCTCTTGTCATTGTAAGTACATATGTATCATAAAGAATCGCCAACGGGGTACCCCTTGCACATGATACAGGAGCTATCCCATAATCAAAATGACAAGGCAAGCAGACAATGAGCATCTCAGCGATCTTTTTATTTGCTATTTGCATAGGTTTTTATTAAGGATGCTTCATAGAGTGCTCATTATGGTGATGCTGCAAGTTCCACCATGATTAGGCATGGTTTAGGCTAGTGGCCCAGGCGTTTCTCTAACACACATACAAACTCCATGATCTTACAAGTTCCACTTTTATTTCACACCGCCGGGATCCATAAGCAAAAGAACGTGATATCAACGGGGTATAAAGTGCAAGTGCAATGTTGAAAGCGTTCCCCATGATACATGGTTCTGCTAACTTCAACTTATAAAGCGCAAGCATATACGCAACAAAGAAGGACCCAATGGTTCAAGTTTATTAGATGCAAAAAAGTAAAGTGTGCCCGTGAGAGCTTTAATCACTAGTTTTCTCATAACAAGTTTAATTTGGAAGGTAAACAAAAACATGAATATACTTGGAATAGCATAAGATAGTAGGTAGGTATGGTGGACTCTTTGGAATAACTTGGTTTAGGGAGTTGGATGCATGAGTAGAACTCATACTTGGTTGTGGAGGCTAGCAAAAGACTGGGAGCGACAAACTAAGAGAGCAATAATGGCCATAATCATGCAGAGCGACAAAACATCATTGATCAAAGCATAAAGTGATAGTACAAGTTGAAAACTAAAGGATCATAAAGGCTTATGGTGACTTGAGATAGTCATAACATGGTGTGAGCATGCGCCAAGTCAACCCAAATAAAGCATCGAAGGAGAATACCACTATACTATGCTTTAATATGCTAAAACAACGCATGATTCATCAAAGGCACATTAAGCAATCTTAATTGTTTATAACAAGTCATGCTACAGCAAAGAATACTAAGCATAAAGCCAAAACAATATCAAGCATGGCATGACAGAGCATAGGCCACAGTCAAAAACGAGCTCTTTTTACCACATACGCATGAACTTTCCTACTCTTTTCCAAACCAAACCAAACTATTTGAAAACCAATGTATGAAAGAGGGGGTCCAACCAATTTATTAAGCAAAATAAGCAAACCAAGCAAATGAAAAACCAAAATGAAAACGAAAAAGAAGACGCTCCAAGAACAACACAACTGTGCATGAAACAATAAAAATGAAGCGTTTGGAAGAAACCTGGGATTTTTATTGATGAAGAGGGGGATGCCTTGGACATCCCCAAGCTTTGACACTTGTACTTCTTGGATATTTCTTGGGGTGACATGTGTGGCATCCCCAAGCTTGAGCTTTAGTCTATCCTTCATCTCATTACTCATTCCTTCCATACACCTGAAATTTTTCCTTCATACAAAACTTCACACAATCTTTATTAGCAACATTAGTGCACTCAAGATAATAGGTCTTAAGGTTCAGTTTTAACACCAAATAAACTTCCATTAGAACACTAGCTACTGAAGCGCTTCCCTCAAAAAGCTCAATTCCGCAAAAGAACTCAAAAAGGAACCAACAAGAAGCAAATGCAGAAAATGGCAGAAATCTATCAAAACAGACCAGCAGGTAAAGACGAATTTTTCAAAGACCTTCTGTTGCTCAAATCAAAAAGTGTTGAACTAACGAAAGTTAGATAACAACCTGGGGCAGAAGCACAAAAATTCTCGCCTCAAAATGACGTACAGAGATTTTACACGAATTTTTACGGTGAAGCACATAAATCTGTTTCGGGACAACAACTTTCCCAATCATTACTTCTCTCTCATTAGAGGTTACTCTTGGCACAAAAAAGCAAATAAAAAGGATAAGGAGCGGTTATTACTGAAGTACTTTTGGCAAATAAAAAGGAAATAACTTCCAAGACTCATCTAAAATTTTGGGTTATCTCCCAATAAGTACTTTTCTTTAACGCCTTTAAGTTAGGCATAAGAAGCAAGAAAAAGAATCAAGTGTTATCAAATGAAGAAGCATTAAAACCAAATTTCTTGCCCTTACCTCTCTTTCTTTTATTATTAACCTTGGAGAAAATATGATTGTTTGGTGGATAATAAAGGTGCATGGTCCACTTTCCCACATCTATTATTGCTCCAAGGAGTTCTAATAGGGACCTTCCAAGTGTAATTTATCCTTCTCCTGCACATTCAATAACAAGATAATCAGTTGAAATAATTTTCCCAAGGATCTTTGTAAACACTCCTTCAGCTATTCCAATAGGTAATATGGTAGCATTATTAGCAAGAGATATTTCTTTTCCTCCTTCAGTAAGCCCCCAAAGATTCAAAGATTCATAAATATCTTTGGGCATAAGACAAAATTCAGACATGATATCACGGCGAGCTTGAAAATTTTCATTATTTATATCAATATTTACTGTGGGGAGCCACTTTGTTGGTTCAGAATTTATTGGAACATAATCATGATGCTCCCTAAGCGTATTATAGCAATCTTTCAATCTAGAAGTGCTGGTCTCAAGAGTGTTTAATCTAGCAAATATGCTTGCAAAAGAAATATCAGTTTTGCTAGGCAAGTTGTAAGTAAGGATCAATTTCTTTATAGCATTAACAACATAATCCTCATTACATTGGAGGAAATCTCCTCCCACAACAGCATCTAAAGCATATCTATAGCAAAGAGCAATTCCAATGTAAAAACTGCTAAGGAACAAGCTTTGAGTCATTTTAGGCTCAAATTTTCCATGTAGATCAGAGATTCTAGACCAAGCTTCCTTGAAGCTCTTCTCAATTCCTTGTTTAAATCTGAAAATCATTTCCTCGGGTGACATAGTGATTGGAGCAAAGCTAGACATAATGACAACTTAAGATAGGAACTAATTTTTGTGTGTGTTTTGAATAAGAAAGCAAACTAGTAAAACTATATTTTTTTGTTTTTGATAAAGAAACAAGCAAACAAAGCAAAAAGAAACTAAGCAAAACAAAAATAACAAAGTAAAGGGATTGGTTATGAGGGACTCCCCTTGTGAAGATGTCCTTGACTCCCCGGCAACGGCGCGAAAACTGTGCTTGATGGCTCAGTGTTGATGTAGAGCTCGTTGGGAACCCCAAGAAGAAGGTATGATGAGCACAGCAACAAGTTTCCCTCAGTTATGAAACCAAGGTTTAATCGAACCAGTAGGAGCAAGGAAACACCCCAAAGGTGTTGCTAAATGAGCCTTGGCAGGGCGCACTACCGGTGCTAGTAGCAACATGGAGACCTGCACAACACAACCACAAAACTTTGTCCCCAACTTGCGATGAGGTTGTCAATCTCACCGGTTTTGCTGAAAACAAAGGATTAAACATATCGAATGGAAGGAAATAATAGTTTGTAGAAAGTAAACACAAAGCAGTAAACAGTTTGTAGATTGTATGTAAAAGAAAGGACCGGGATCCATAGTTCACTAGAGGTGGCTCTCCTTATGATAGATAACATGCTGGGTGAACAAATTACAGCGAGGCAATTGACAAACATCGAGAAAGCAATACATGCATATACTAATCATCTTGACTCCTTTGAGACTTGAATGGGCATTACAGAATTATATATAGACCGCCATCCAACTGCATCTATGACTAATAATCCACCTTCAGGTTATCATCCGAACCCCCTCCAGTATTAAGTTGCAAGCAACAGATTATTGCTTTAGGAATTGCGTGTAAAGTAAACAATACGATTGTTCTATGAACAAAGGATTGTTGTTTTCTCCCTAGTGGCAATAGCACATCTAGTACCTTAGAGATTTCTGTCACTTCCCAGATTACCAGAGGCATGAACCGACTATCGAGCATAAATACTAACTCTTGGAGTTGCTAGCATCTACTTGGCCGAGATAGCTGATGACCCACAAGTATAGGGGGTGTATCGCAGTATTTTCGAGGGAAGTGAAACCCAATTTATTGATTCGACACAAGGGGAGCCAAAGAATATTTATAAGCCTTAACAACTGAGTTGTCAATTCAGCTGCACCTGGAAACAATCTTGCTCACAGCAGTTTATCAGTAGCAACAGTTTTGTAGTAGGAATAGTAAAGTAACAGCAGTAGTAAAGTAAAGACAGCAGTAACAATAGCAGTAAATAGTAGGATTCGAGTGCGGTAGGCATAGGGATGGATTGACGGGCGTTGCATGGACAAGACAATTCACATAGCAATCAGAACATAGCAACCAGAACTCCTTCTGGAAAAACGTCGAACCCCTCGGAGTTTTTAGGTCAGAAGGCTTCTTATAGGCGAAGAGGGAGACCGAGGGGGTGCCTGGGGGCCCCACACCATGCCCTGGCGCGGCCAGGCCCAGCCTGCGCCTGGGGGGTGTGGCCTGCCCCTGGCCCTCCTCCGTCTCGGATTCTGGCTCCATGAGTCTTCCGGATAGGCACTTTGTCTTTTGTCCCGTCCAATTCCGAGAATATTCATTTTCTGACTTTCCTAGAACGAAAAATAGCAGAAAACAGGCAGTTGGCACTATGGCTCTTGTTAATAGGTTAGTCCAAGAAATCATATGAAAAGTACTCCAAAGTGTGGACAAAACACAAGAAAGTGGATAAAACCAAGCATGGAACATCAAAAATTATAGATACATTTGCAATGTATCAATAGCTACTAACAACGGAAAGCATCCAAGATCACAAATAACAAAGACATGATAGAATCAATAATCAATCTGAAATAGCATCTCAATATCCATCGGATCCCCGCAAACACAACATGCAGACTTACAAATAGATGATCTTGATCATGAACGGAGCTCACAAGATCTAGACATGAAAGCACAAAGGAGGAGAACCAGCCATCTAGCTACTACATGGACCCGTAGTCCAGAGATGAGCTACTCACGCATCACACCGGAGGCTTGCATGATGATGAAGAAGGCCTCCAAGGTGAATTCCCCACTCCGACAGGGTGCCGGGAAGAGCTTCAGATCCCTCCCGATCTAGGGATGGAGATGACGGCGGCTACAGACTCTTTCGTGGATTTATGATCGGTTACTTCAGGTTTTCATCCCGAGGGCAATATATAGGCGGAAGGAGAGGCCGAGGGGGTGCTGGGGTCGGCCAGACCACCCCCTGGCGCGGGCCAGGCCTGGCTGCACGACCAGGTGGTGTGGCCGGCCCCCAGCCCTTCTCTGTCTCGTATTCTGGCATCTGATGTCTTCCAGAAAAATAGGCACTTTGGCTTTTGTCCCGTCCAATTCCGAGAATATTCATTTTCTGACTTTCCTGGAACCAAAAACAGCAGAAAACAGGCAGCTGGCACTGTGGCTCTTGTTAATAGGTTAGTCCAAGAAATCATATGAAAAGTACTCCAAAGTGTGGACAAAACACAAGAAAGTAGATAAAACCAAGCATGGAGCATCAAAAATTATAGATACATTGGCAATGTATCAGGGGCTACAGTAGGATATACTACACAAAGTAAAGCAAGTGAAGTTCAAAAAACTTACGATGGTAATGATCCTGAGATTGTTGGCCAGATGAGTGTAGGAATCATGAAAGGTCCGAGTGTTCTTATAGATTGCGTCGGCCTGCTTGAGAGATCATCTAGGCTCAACGTTGGAGGAGTCGCAGCCAATGGAGAGGTCGAAGTCAGAGGCATGGATGAAGCCCTAGCTGCCTCCTGTACCTTCAAGGAAGTAGATGGCGTGGAGGTTCCCACCTTAATCATTGCTTCCATGTCCACCTCTTCCACTTCCTTCCCCTTCTCGGTGGCATCCTTAGTCGGAGTTTCAAACACTTTAGAAGAGGTGCTCTCTTGCGTTGCCTGGCCACTGGGAGCAACGTCTTCCTTGACAGAACCTGAGACATCAAGGTTTGGATTGATATCTATCACCATGGCGGAGGTCTCAGGGATGACGGGAGATGACGGCCCAGCGGGACCATCATAGGGAATGGCGGCAGGTAGGGTGAGTGGTGGTGGGAGAGGGCTTGGAGGACAGACCCTTGGTCAACATGTCACAAATGTTTTTTGACCCTCCAACCTCTTTGGAGGATCGCTTCAAACTAACACCATCTTTCCTCCTGAAACTTACAAGGTATAAGTACAAGAGTTGAAAAAAGGTGTAGGCCAAAAAGCACAAGTCAGAGAATGAAATTACTTACTCCAAGGCAAGAGCCTTGGTGAGGGGAATGCCGGTGGACTTATTCTTCTTCTCCGCCTCTAAGGCGGCAGTGGAACGTTTGGAGACTCCACTCTCCGGTTTCTTCTTCTTGGCCGCAGCAGTAGCTTTGGAGGCGGAGCTCTTCCACTTTCGCGCTGCCAGAGCTGGTTGATCCTTGGAGGCGTCGTCATCGGACACCATGATACGTCCATTTTGCATCACTATTCTATATCTTAATTCACTATTATTCATTGATATATTTCGTATTGAGAGGTGATACTTATGTTATTTCATCTATTTTTGCATGGTTGATGACTTTTGGAGCATGGACTGCTGCAGTCAGGATTCTGATGGAAAAGGTGCTGTTTGGAGGCAAAATTCGTGAAGATTAGAAAATCCGGGAAAATATATGGAAAATCCTATTTTTCTAGAAGACTCAGGATGCCAGAAGATGAAGTGAAGGTGGGCCACAGGGGGCCCACACCACCCCATGGCGCGGGCAGGCCTAGGCCGCGCCTGGGAGTGGTGTGGCCGCCTTGGCGCACTCCAGCCTCTCCCCTCTAGCGTATATCATCCCCACGAAACCCTAAGACTCGGGGAGCAACCACAGAAAGATTCCGCCGCCTCTGCGGGGCGGAAAACACCGAGAGAGAAAGATCTCTCTGGCAGACAGATTTCTGCCGGGGGAATTCCTTCCCGGAGAGGGGAGATCGTCGCCATCAACACCACCATCAAGCTGGACTTCATCGGGATCATCATCATCATCACCACCATCATCATCAGCAGCACCCTCATCACCATCTCCATATTGCTGTAACAATTGGGTTGAATCTTGCATAGTTCATAGGGGAAACTTTCCCGATGTTGATTACTCTTTGTAGTTGATGCTATTGAGTGAACCATTGAATTATTGTTTATGTCCAGATTGTTATACATCATTATTTCATCTCTGATCATGATCCATATGATGTCTTGTGAGTATTTCGTTTTGTTCTTGAGGACATGGGAGAAGTCTTGTTGTTAGTAGTGGAGTTGTGTTGAGAAAGATTCATTAGATTGTTATTTAAGTTGTGGTGTACTTCTTCTACTGGTGTCATGTGAACGTCGACTACATGACACTTCACCTATATGGGCCTAGGGGAATGCATTGTGTATTTGGCTACTAATCATAGGGGTTACCGGAGTGACAAAAACCTGAACCCCCATTAGGAAACCATTGCACGAGGGACGTAAGGGTCTTAGAGTTTAAAGCTGTGGTTAGGTTTCTACCTTAATTACTTTCTTGTACTTACGGATGTTTGCAAGGGGTATAATCACAAGTATGTATTAGTCTTGGATGGGGCGGTACATTAGCACAGGTTCACCCACACAACACTTAGCAAGCTAAAAAAGATTAATCAACTATATGAAGCGAAAGCACTTGACAGTCTTCCCATGTGTCCTCGAGAACATTTGGTCATCTATAGAAATACAACCGGCTTGTCCTTTGCTGCATAAAGGATTGGGCCACTTGCTGCATTTATTCCTACTGTCTTTTATTTACTTGTACCTTGTTTACTTGCTTTATCGAAAACCCCTAAAAATCCGTTTGCTAAGTATTTGCAGAGAATTCCTGATCCATACCACTAGCCAGCACCTTCTGCTCCTTGTTGGGTTCGACACTCTTACTTATCGAAAATACTGCGATACACCCCCTATATTTGTGGGTCATCACACCACCTTGATATCCTTCAGCTTAGGATCATATACCTGGGAGGCCATTTGATCCGCCGCCAAGGTCGCCAGCCGGGATACATGGAAATGTTAGATGGACAAACTTCAAGCCGAAAAACCTTAGAGCATATAATGAGCAACAAAGGAAACAAAAGCTTCCTCTGGGCACTTGCCGAAATCGAACATGTCGAAAGTGATCTCGAAGCCACGCTTCTTGTCCTTCACTCTGATGATGTCCTTTAGCCGAAGCTTGATGGAGTTAGTAGAGAAGTTATCCCACGAAATTCGCATGGGATCCCTCCTGTCTTGGCTATATTTGCACATCAGTTGGGCGTGGTGCTGCAGAGGCTGGATCCGCCTAACATACCAGCACATGAAAATGTCCAAGCCCGTCAAACCTCCGTCTACGAGCCATTCGATCCGCCTTACGTCACGATTGGCTTCGTCATCGGAAGGAAGAGAGGTTGGGGTCCGCCATGTGGGCACTTAGGTGGCAGCTCCATCGATGAAGTCGGGGTAGGTCTCAAGACGGTATGGCAGAGGGATATCTGGCCTGTAAAAATACGCGCGCTGCCAATCTTGTAAGAATCATGCCCTGTGATGTCGGGGAAGCACGGCTAGGACGGATCTTAAAGCTAATGGTTCGCAAATCCGTAGTTCATCCTTGGACTCTACAGACTCTCTCTTGATGGTGAATAAATATATAAACAGATCTAATCTAGGCTTAATCCCTAGATATCCTTCGCACAGAGCTACAAAGTTTCTAAGGACTAGGATGCTGTTAGGAGAGAGGTTGTGGGGAAGTACCCGGAAGTACCGAAGGACATCCAAGAAAAAGTCGGAGACTCGCAGGCTTATGCCGCGTACCAGCTGAGACTTCAGGTACACCTTTTCTCCGGATTGGGGAGTGATATGTCCAAAACGTATCTACTTTCCCGAACACTTTTGCTATTGTTTCTCCTCCATACTTGTGCGATTTGGATACAACTAATGCAGACTGACGCTGTTTTTAGCAGAATTGCCTTGGTGTCTACTTTTTGTGCAGAAAATCTACTATCAGGAAAAATCCCGGAAAATATGCCAAAAATCCTATTTCACCCGAAGACTCCAGGAGCCAGAATACGAGACGGAGAAGAGCTAGGGGGTGGCCACACCACCTGCTGGCGCAGGCCAGGCCAGGACGCGCCAGTGGTGGTGTGGGCTCCCTAGGCACCCCCTCGGCCTCTCTCTTCGCCTATAAGGAGCCTTCTGACCTAAAAACTTGGGGGGGGGGGGGTTGAAGTTTTTCGGAAGGAGTTTCGCTCCGCCGCCACCACCAGATTCCACGAAACAGCACCAGAAACTCCGTTCTGGCACCCTGCTGGGGCGGGGAATTGGAGGAGATCATCACCATCATCATCACCATCGCTTCTCCATCGACCATCCATGTTTCCCCCATCTATGAGTGAGTAATCCCCCGCTGTAGGCTATGGGGATGGTAGGGATTGGATGAGATCGTTCATGTAATGGCATCAGATTGTTAGGGCATGGTGCCTAGTATCTTTTATTAGTGCTTTATGACTTTGTTGCGACTTGTTGTGCTTAATGCTTGTCACTAGGGCCTGAGTGCCATGATTTCAGATCTGAACATGTTATTGATTCATTATGATAGTATTGTTTTTGATCTTATCTATAAGTTGTATACACACGTTGTTGTCCGGAAACTATGGCCCCGAAGTGACAGAAATCAGGATAACCGGAAGGGAATGGCTTTGATGTGAGGATCACATGTGTTCACGGAGTGTTAATGCTTTGCTCTGGTGCTCTATTAAAAGGAGCACCTTAATTGCCAGTAGTTCCCTAGAGGCCCCACTGCAAACGGGCTGGCAGGACAAAAGATGTTGTGCAAGTTCTCATTGCGAGCACGTATGACTATATATGGAACACATGCCTAGGATTGTCTAGTACTTGGATGCTTTATCTTATTTATCTGCAATTGCCCTTTGTTCTGATTGCTATTTGAATTGTCTTGTCCATGCAACGCCCATCCATCCATCCATATGCCTACCGCACTCGAATCCTACTGTTTACTGCTTTTGTTACTACTGTCTTTGCTTTACTACTGCTGTTACTTTACTATTCCTACTAAAAAACTGTTGCTACTGATAAACTGCTGTGAGCAAGATTGTTTCCAGGTGCAGCTGAATTGACAACTCAGTTGTTAAGGCTTATAAATATTCTTTGGCTCCCCTTGTGTCGAATCAATAAATTGGGTTTCACTTCCCTCGAAATACTGCGATACACCCCCTATACTTGTGGGTCATCAAGACTATTTTCTGGCGCCGTTGCCGGGGAGTTATTTATCAAGTTCACTTGGATTCTCTATTGTTCGCTGCTATCCATCCATCATGGGCAAGTCTCGTGATGGCAAGGTTCCTATTTTACCATCCACTACAAGAAGAGGTACGGTTCTGAACACCTCTGTTGCTCTTGATTCACTGTTTGTTATGAGTAAGTTCCTTACACCACCACATACACATGCTACACACACTGCTACTACTGCTGAATCTAAAACTTCTGATGCTTATGATGTTGCTTCTACTGTGCTTGATAAGAGTGGTTTATTAGGTCCTTTCGTAGATGCTACGATTGCTAGAACTATAGCTGGACATACCGAAACTCCTAATGAAGACACTACCACACCTGTTAGCTCACCTGAGTCTAGTGAGAGTTATGATATTGAAGATGGTTATGTTGAGATGACCGATGATTTTATTAAAGAATGTAAAAACACCCATGATAGGAGCGCTGCTAAGAGTCTCCTTGAGAGGCGTACTATTAGACCCAAATTGTCTCCTGATGCTAAGTTTGCTGCTTCTCCCATAAACATTATAGATGAAGATTATGATTTCTCTCTTGATCTATCTTACATAGCTATTGTCGAGAAAGAACCTTTTTGTGGGACTAAGAATGAAAGTGCGGTAGCACATATGAATGAACTTTCTACCATGAGTGGCTTGTTTTCTGATGATATTAAGATGCGTACTTACTTTGTTGCTAAGATTTTTCCCTTTTCACTGAAAGGAGAAGCTAAAACTTGGTTTAGTAATTTACCTCATGGATCTATTGATAGCCCTGAGTGCTTGATTAGTACTTTCCTGCAGAAATATTTTCCTCCCAGTGCTAGACATGCTATTTTGCAGGAACTTTTTGATTTTAAACAGGGAGAAAAAGAGGTATTGCCCGAATCTTGGGCAAGGTTTTGTGCTTTGATTCATGCATAGGCTAGAAGTCCATTACCTAAGAATGAGCTTCTTGATATATTTTATAATGGACTAACCGAAGAATCTAGGAAATACCTAGATAGTTGTGCTGATTGTGTTTTCAGGAATAGGACTCCTAAGGAAGCTGAGGAATTAATGGCTAGAATAAGCAAGAATTATGAAGATTGGACTCCTCCTAAACAAGCTATACCTGAAGTAATTGTACCTAAACCATCTATTCCTGTGCCTATTCCAACATCAAAGAAGAGGGGAGTTATTGAATTAAATGATGAAGTGATGAAGGAAGCTAAGAAATGTCTTAAGGAGAAGGGAATTAAAGCTGCAAATGTCAAGAATTTACCTCCTATAGAAGAATTATGTAAGCCTATTCCCTACTCATCCACTATTGAGGTACACTCTCTCCAACACTTTGATGAAGGTGATATCCCTTACTCTAAACCTCCTGATCAATGCTTAGAAGAATTTGATATCTTTATTGTTAAGAAAGGTAACTTTAATAAAAGGGTGCAGAATCATCTAATGGAAAACACTAGAGCTATTGTTGAGTTGAAAGATATTGTGGAAAGAACCTCTAATGATGTTAAAATAATTGTTAAACACTTTCAAATGGTTCAAACTCAAATAGATCAACTCGTTAAAGTGCAAAACGACTTGCTAGTTAATGCTGCTAAAGAAAAACATGCTTATGAAATTAGAACTAGAAGTGGTGCTCCTACCCAGGATCCTCTATATCCTGAGGGGCATCCCAAAAGAATTGAGCAGGATTCTCAACAAGCTAAAAATAGTGGTTCTACACGTAAGAAAAGGAAAAAGAAACATAAAACTGTTGTAGAACCCTCTAAACCTGCTATAGATCCTAATAGTATATCTATCTCTAATGCTGAAACTGAAAGTGGTAATGAAGAAAATGTTGTTCCTAATGAAGAAAAAGTTGAAGAAGAACCTGAAAACCACACTAAGAATACTAAATACACCAAAGAAGATTTTATTGCTAAGAAACATGGTAGTGAAAGAGAACCTTGGGTCCAAAAACCTATGCCTTTTCCAGATAAGAAACACAAGTCAAAGGAAGATGAACACTATAATAAGTTTTGTGAGTGGATGAAGCCTTTATTCTTGCAAATTCCTTTGACTGATGCTATTAAATTGCCTCCTTACTCAAAGTATATGAAGGACATTGTCTCGAATAAAAGGAAGATCCCTAATGAAGAAATTTCTACTTTGCTTGCTAATTATTCCTTCAATGGTAAGGTTCCTAAGAAACTTGGAGACCTAGGGATTCCAACTATCCCGTGCTCTATTAAGAACAGTTATGTTAGAACTGCTTTGTGTGATTTGGGAGCTGGAGTTAGTGTTATGCCTTTCTCTCTCTATAAGAGGCTTCAGCTTGAAAAATTGATACCAACTGATATATCTTTGCAAATGGCTGATAAATCTACCACTATTCCTGTGGGTATATGTGAGGATGTACCTATTCAGGTGGCTCACAATTGCTTGATATTAACTGATTTTGTTGTGCTTGAAATGCCTGAAGATGATAATATGTCTATTATTCTTGGGAGACCTTTTCTTAATACTGCAGGAGCTGTTATTAATTGTAATCAAGGAAAGGTGACTTTCAATGTTAATGACAAGGAACATACTGTCTATTTCCCCAAGAAGATTGAAAAGACTTATGGTTTGAATTCAATTGAACATGTTGAAGGCATTCAAGTTGGAGAAATATATTGTCCCACACTAAGAGAAAAATTTGAAACTATTATGATTGGGACCATTGCTATCAAGGTTGAGGTAACATAATCATTAATGGAATACAAAGTTTTGTTTCATATGGAATTATTTTGGTAGCAAGACTTGATCAACCTTGTTAACAAAAGGATTTCATTGAACAAAACAATGTTTTCATTATGGTTATCTCCGTTTATTTCTATCTTTTGCATTTTAGTTTTTGCTTTTGTTTAGTTTTCTTTTTAGTTGCTTGCATGTCAGAGTGTATTAGAACTTCTGTAGTTCTAGCTTTGTTTTGTCCTTGCATCATGTTTCCAAAAGACAAAAAAAATCTGTCTATCAGAAAAATCATTCTTTTATTTCTGAAAATGCCCAAAAATAAAGTGTCTCGAAAATTTCCAGAAAATTCATATTAAATTTTTACATGAAAAAAGGGGCAGAGGAGTACCTGGGAGGTACCAGGGGGCCCCACCAGGCAGGCACACCACATGGTGGCGCGGCCAGCCTTGGGTGGCGCCATGCCCTAGAGTGGACCACCCCTAGCCCCCACTAACTCTCTCACCTGCCACTTTCTTCTCTCTCCCGAGTAAGCTCCAGTTCATATCTCAAAATCGCGTTCTTGCTATGCTTGCTCTCATTTTTTTTTGATCTCCTTGCTCAGCCCATCTTTCTTGCTGAAATTTGGAGCATTTGTTCCCTAGTATGTGACTCCTCCCCTTGTCCAAGTAGATTTGTGTTTAGTGGATTATATATTGAGTATTTTGCTGCTGTAGGTGACTGGTTATGAGAGCTTGTAAGCTTGTTTGATGCTTAGAGATATAGTTTTGATGCATGTTTAGGCCTCTTGCAAGTCCCTATGAGTAGAATCCTTCATTATATTTACTTTGCAATTACTTGTTTAATAGGTGTTTAAATTTCAGAATAGAAGATGAGTGAACACCACCTAAACCAACATGAGCTTTGGGTTCCTGAGGTCATGAAGGTCCACTGGGAGGAGGAAGTGTTTCCCTCCATTTATCCATGCTCTGAGTTCATGAGAGCTGCAGGAATTCTACAAGATTTCCACACTTTGGTTTCTAATGCAGGGTTAGAGCACTTTTTTGGAAGATGAACCTTGTCAATTTGTGAAGCTAACCATGTCTATGGTACAGGACTTCCAATTTAGTCACTCTTTGCCTAACCCCATGGTCCATTACAAAATTTACAATATAGCTATCGACCTTTCTCTTGATGATTTTTGTGCAGCTATTAAGGTACCTCAATGGGGATCATGTAGAAAGATTAAGGAGATACCTGAACCACTCATGAATTTATACGCAGAAACTTGCCAAGGGAGTAGCTTCTCGAAGGAGAGTGGAAAAATCCGTAACATTCATTTTCCCTCCATTCGCTACTTTGCCTACTTTATTGCCAAGTGTGTTCTTGCTAGGAAAACTGCCAATAAGTTATCTTTGTTTGATCTAGCATTTATCTCTACTGCTCTTAAACGAGATAGGTCTTACAACTTAGGTTCTTTGATAGCTTTCCGTCTTGCTGCTAACCGTGAGAAAGGTCGAATTTGTGGAGGCCTCATTGCTTCTTGTTTACTAGCATTGCATGGTTTAGTGCCTCATCATGTAGACCTATAGTTTCCCATAGAGAGGCTTGATCTTAATTCCATGATACAGCATAAATTTGTTTCCTCGTGGGCTAGTATGAGTGAGTTATCTTATGAAATAACCTTTCTCAAAGCTGGTTGGAGAAAGAGCAAGTCCGAGCATGTTGTTCTTTTGCCTGCACCTGTTTTGTTTAACCTTGATAACAGGGAAGGATGGTCCCTCACTGAGGAGGAGCTCGACACGTACTTGGGAGACCTCTCCCAACAGGAGCGGGACACTAGAAGGGAGGTCATGGATGATTCGGTCCAGCCCTCGAATGAGGGAGAATCTTCATATCAGCAGCCCACTTATGATTGGGGAGCTTCTTCTTGTTCTCATGGGCTTAGCTACGACCATTCTTACCAAGATCCGCCCGCTTGGAACCCCTATTCATACATGGATTGATACCCACTTAGGCCAAAAGCCTAAGCTCGGGGGGAGGTACGCCGACACCGCACTCATCTCCATATCATGTTGTGTCGGTACTTTGTATATTCATGTTTTCGCTCTCTTTTTAGTTTTCGTTCTTCTTTGCTTTTGCTTTCTAAAAACACAAAAAGACCAAAAATATTTCTGTTGTTTCTCTTTGGTTTGCTTCTTCTTTTTTCTTTGGTTTGTTTTTCCCTTTTTGCTTTGTTTGAACTTTTCGAAAAACCCAAAAATATTTTGCTTTGCTTGTTTTTCCCTTTTGGTTCTTGTTTAAAAATCGAAAACACCAAAAATATTTGTCGTTCTTCTTTGGTTTTTGCGAGTTTGCTACAGGGTTCGGTAGTCCTCAGTGGATATTGGTTTCATATTATTATTCAAGCCACACAAGTGAAGAGCAATAATGAGGATCAATGACAACTTGAGGCGTGGTAAGAGGCTGGTAACGAACTCTATTTGTTTTCATTTTGTACATATACTCATCATTGTGAGCTTGCTTAGTCCGTTCAAGTAGGGTGTATGTTATCTTTGGATGCTTAGTAGTTCTTGCTTTCTTATGATTAGCTCCAGCTCGCTAATAGTTTGTAGCATGTCTTATGAATGTTTGCTTGCATTGCTCTATTCATAAATTGGTATGACACCGCGGTATCCTCCTCTGAATGTTTCATTTGAATTGACTTGGCACATGCTCACGCATGCACATGACTGTGATAATCAGTTAAGCCTTGATGAATTATTTTGCCTTGAGGATCTTGAATCACTTTCATGCCATGAGTAGTCCTGTTTTGTTGCAAGCATGATAATCATAGCTATTGCTCTCTCGTTTGTCGCTCCCTTACTATTGCTAGCCTTCACTTTCACTGAGTATGTTTTACTCAAGTTCGCAACTCCCTAAACCAAATATTTCCAAAGTGTCCACCATACCTACCCATTAGCATCATTTGCTACCTCCGTGCATATTCAATATGCCTTGTTTTCTTCCGAATAAAATGTTTGCTTGTTATGAGAAAGTTAGTTAGTAAAGCTCTCACGAACTTGATGGCACACTTTATTTTCTTGCACTTAATAAACCTGAACCATTGCGTCCTTCTTTGTTGCGCATATGCTTGCGCTTTATGAGTTAAAGTTAGCAGAACCATGTATCATGGGGACCGCTTTCAACACTTCATAGGTACTTTGTACCTAGTTGATATCATGTTCTTTTGCTTATGGATCCCAGCGGTGTGAAATAAAAGTGGAACTTGTAAGATCATGGAGTTTGTATGTACGTTAGAGAAACGCTTGGGCCGCTAGCCTAAGCCATGCCTAATCATGGTGGAAACTTGCAGCATAACCATAATTATCATTCTATGAAGCATCCTCAATAAAAATCTATGCACATAGTAAATAAAAAGATCGCCGAGATGCTCATTGTCTGCTTGCCTTGTTATTTTGATTATGGGACAGCTCCCATGTCATGTGCAGGGGGTACCCCGTTGGCGGTTCTCTATGATACGTATATACTTACAATGACAAGAGCTTACTTGTGACTAAAGTTGAGTAGCATGAGGATCGTTCTTCGTAAGTAAGGGGCATGCGACTTCGATTTATAACTTGTCAAGCATATCCTCTTAGTTGTGTCACTTTCACCTTAACCACATTAAAGATGCTTATGATAGGGGCAATGAGAGCTCAAAGCTAACGAGTACCATACTTTCAGCATTTGGAAGCCTTTCAAATTATTCAAAACCTTTTTCTTTACTTGTTGAGTCTCCACATATTCTTTGAGCACCTTCTTGAGAGCATAGTTGTCATTCTTTGTGTTTGTTCCATTACTTGATTATTTGTGTTATGACTTTGATGCTTGTATGCTTGATATATTTACTTCTAGTCATCACTTGACCTTTACAGGTGCCTTGGCATTCATAATCAAAGGCAAGCGGGATACCACTCTATCATACCTTTTTATGAGCATTGTAATGTTGCTTATGTTTGTGCCTCATGCTACTTATTATTCTTGCGTTGGAATCTCTTCATAACTTGCAATGACTATTAAGTAGACTCAGTTGCATACTCTTTATTATGAATTGTCTAAGTAGTTGATCACATTGCTGAAAATATTTACATCTTATGAAGCAAATGTGTTCGTGAAAGTTCTTTTATCGCACTCAGTTTTCAACTGAATTGCTTGAGGACAAGCAATAAGCTAAGCTTGGGGGGAGTTGATACATCCAAAATGTATCTACTTTCCTGAACACTTTTGCTATTGTTTCTCCTCTATACTTGTGTGATTTGGATACAACTAACGCGGACTGACGTTGTTTTCAGCAGAATTGCCTTGGTGTCTACTTTTTGTGCAGAAAATCAACTATCAGGAAAAATCCCGGAAAATATGCCAAAAATCCTATTTCACCAGAAGATTCCAGGAGCCAGAATATGAGACGGAGAAGAGCCAGGGGTGGCCACACCACCTGCTGGCGCGGGCCAGGCCAGGCCGCGCCAGGGGGTGGTGTGGGCCCCCCAGGCACCCCCTCGACCTCTCTCTTCGCCAATAAGGACCTTTCTGACCTAAAAACTTCGGGGGGTTCGACGTTTTTCTAGAAGGAGTTCCGCTCCGCCGCCACCACCAGATTCCACGAAACAGCACCAGAAACTCCGTTCTGGCACCCTGCCAGGACGGGGAATTGGAGGAGATCATTGCCATCATCATCACCATCGCTTCTCCATCGACCATCCATGTTTCTCCCATCTATGAGTGAGTAATCCCCTGCTGTAGGCTATGGGGATGGTAGGGATTGGATGAGATCGTTCATGTAATGTCATCAGATTGTTAGGGCATGGTGCCTAGTATCTTTTATTAGTGCTTTATGACTTTGTTGCGACTTGTTGTGCTTAATGCTTGTCACTAGGGCCCGAGTGCCATGATTTCAGATCTGAACATGTTATTGATTCATTATGATAGTATTGTTTTTTGTCTTATCTACAAGTTGTATACACACGTTGTTGTCCGGAACCTATGGCCCCGAAGTGACAGAAATCGGGATAACCGGAAGGGAATGGCTTTGATGTGAGGATCACATGTGTTCACGGAGTGTTAATGCTTTGCTTCGGTGCTCTATTAAAAAGAGGACCTTAATTGCCAGTAGTTCCCTAGAGGCCCCGCTGCAAACGGGCTGGCAGGACAAAAGATGTTGTGCAAGTTCTCATTGCGAGCATGTATAACTATATATGGAACACATGCCTAGGATTGTCTAGTACTTGGATGCTTTATCTTATTTATCTGCAATTGCCCTTTGTTCTGATTGCTATTTGAATTGTCTTGTCCATGCAACGCCCATCCATCCATCCCTATGCCTACCGCACTCGAATCCTACTGTTTACTGCTTTTGTTACTACTGTCTTTGCTTTACTACTGTTGTTACTTTACTATTCCTACTAAAAAACTGTTGCTACTGATAAACTGCTATGAGCAAGATTGTTTCCAGGTGCAGCTGAATTGACAACTCAGTTGTTAATGCTTATAAATATTCTTTGGCTCCCCTTGTGTCGAATCAATAAATTGGGTTTCACTTCCCTAGAAATACTGCGATACACCCCCTATACTTGTGGGTCATCAGGGAGAAGGGACCACCTCGCCGGCCGGCACCGCCCGTGATACATTGCAAATATATCTATAATTTTTGATGTTCGATGCTTGGTTTTATCTACTTTATTGTGTTTTGTCCACACTTTGGAGTACTTTTCATATGATTTCTTGTACTAACCTATTAACAAGAGCCACAGTGCCAGTTGCCTGTTTTCTGCTATTTTTTGTTCCAAAAAGTCAGAAAATGAATATTCTCGGAATTGGAGGGGACAAAAGCCAATATGCCTATTTTTCCCGGAGACTCACGTAGCCAGAATACGAGACGGAGAGGGGCCACAGGGTGGCCACACCACCCCTAGGCGCGGGTCCCCCTTGGCCATGCCAGGGATGGTGTGGGCCCCTTGGTCGGCCACTGACCTTGCCTCTTTTGCCTATATATCTCCCCCGAGGCAAAAACCCTAGATCATCAATCAGAAATCCACGAAAAGTTCCGTAGAGCTGCCGCCACCGAAGGGGAGATTCGGGGGACAGAAAGTCTCTGTTCTGGCACCCTGCCGGGACGGGGAAGTGCCCCTGGAGCCATCTCCATCGATCTCCACCACTATCTCCATCACCGTTGCTGATTCCCATGATGAGGAGGGAGTAGTTCTCTCTCGAGGCTAAGGGTTCTACCGATAGCTATGTGTTCATCTCTCTCTCTATGCATGATCTTATTGAGATCATGAGCTTGTAATCTATAGATCTACCTTGCTACTCAAGTGCTTTAATAGATCTCTGCTCTCGCCATGTGTGTGAAGTTGACAGTGTGCACACCATGGTGGCACTTAGGCTAGAGATCACAAATACTTGTTATGAGTTATATTTGGAGTTGGATGTCTTTATGAAATCGTGGTGTTTGTTTGAACCATCTAGTTCTCAAGGTGATAGTGTGGGGTTTTCTAGGTGGGAAAGATGAACTTTGAGGTGTGCTGTTATAGCCCTACCATCGATTAGAGTGTCCAACCGGAGAGTAGTTAAGAGTAGTATCATAAAGAGAAGATATTTATATGAGAGTGTTCACTAGTGAAAGTATGATCCCTAGGCCTTGTTTCTAAGCATTGATACACCGTTTGCAATGTTTGCTTGCTTCCTTCTTTACATGTTTGCTTGCTTCCTTCTTTATTTCAGTTTGTCTTTAGTCTTTTCCCACGTCAACCACACGCCAGCAAGCTATTTTATATCACCGTTACCACTTATAATTATCTATACCACTTGTATTTCACTATCTCTTCGCCGAACTAGTGCACCTATACACCTGACAAGTGTATTGGGTGTGTTGGGGACACAAAAGACTTCTTGTATCTTGATTGCAGGGTTGCTTGAGAGGGGATACCTTTGACCACTTCCTCCCTGAGTTCGATAAACCTTGGGTAATCCACTTAAGGGAAAACTTGCTGCTGTTCTACAAACCTCTACACTTGGAGGCCCAACAACTTTCTACAAGAATAGAAGTGCGTAGACATCAAGCTATTTTCTGGCGCCTATGACGGGGAGGTAAGGTAAAAGTTATTCACACCGGAGGATTAAAGAAGAAGAACCTCCCACGGCAAACGCCTATTTTCTGGCGCCGTTGCCGGGGAGGTAAGGTAAAAGGTACTCACATCCTCCGGTGTGAGTGCTCGAAGTTATTTCCTTTAGATTCTGCAATTTTGTCTTTTTGTTTCTTGTTTTCACTAGTTAGGCTTAATGGAAAACAACAAAAAAATTAGAGAGCTTTATAGTATTTATCTTCAGTTAGGACATGAAGTGTTTGAAGAGAAAATTAAAAAACCTACGGAACTTTATTTACATGCTAATAGCAATGTTGTTAGTATAAATTATTTGGACACCATTATTGCTAATGCTATGGAAAAGTCCAAGCTTGGGGAAGCTAGTTTTTATGAAAATGATCTTTTTAGTTCCCCAGCTTTGGAAGATAGCTATTCTATTTCTTATGATGATACCAAACCTCCAATATATGATGATTACAATGATGAGTATGATATTTTCAGTCCACCTACTATTGAGGAGGACATTAATTATGATTACAATATGCCTCCTATATTTGATGATTATGGTGATGAAAATAATAATGATAGTTATTTTGTTGAATTTTCTCCCACTACAATTAATAAGAACTATGTTTATGTGGGGAGTATTAATTCTTTTATGCATGTGGCTCATGATAATAATGTTTCTTGTGATAGTTATATTGTTAATTTTACTCATGATGCTACTAAAAGTTATTATGAGAGAAGGAAACATGGTTTTATGTGTCTCAACAATATTAAGTTTCCCATCTTTATGTTGAAAGTCTTGAAGTTGCACTTGTTTTGCTTTACTATGTTTGTTGCTTTGTGCTTTAATGACTTGTTTCTTTACAAGATTCCTATGCATAGGAAGTGGGTTAGACTTAAATGTGCTTTGAATTTGCTTCTTGATGCTCTCTTTTACTTAAATTCATATTTCTTATGTGAGCATCTTCTCAAACTATCATGCCTAACTTAAAGGCGTTAAAGAAAAGTACTTATTGGGAGATAACACAAAAGTTTTAGTTGAGTCTTGGAAGTTATTACCTCTGTAATAACCTCTCCTTATTATTTTTGTGTGGTTTTTGTGCCAAGAGTAACCTCTAATGAGAGAGAAGTAATGATTGGGAAAGTTGCTGTCCCGAAACAGATTTCTGTGCTTCACCGTAAAAATTCGTGTAAAATCTATGTACGTCGTTTTGAGGCGTGAATTTTTGTGCTTCTTCCCCAGGTTGTTATCTAACTTTTGTTAGTTCAACATGTTTTGATTTGAGCAACAGAAGGTCTTCGAAAAAATTCGTATTTACCTGCTGCTCTGTTTTGACAGATTTCTGCCATTTTCTGCATTTGCTTCTTGTTGGTTCCTTTTTGAGTTCTTTTGGGGAATTGAGCTTTTTGAGGGAAGTGCTACAGTATCTAGTGTTTTAATGGAAGTTTTATTGATGTTGAAACTGAACCTAAAGACTTATTATCTTGAGTGCACTAATGTTGCTAATAAAGATTGTGTGAAGTTTTGTATGAAGGAAAAATTTCAGGTGTATGGAAGGAACGAGTAATGAGATGAAGGATAGACTAAAGCTCAAGCTTGGGGATGCCAAGCGTGTCACCCCAAGAAATATCCAAGAAGTACAAGCATCAAAGCTTGGGGATGCCCAAGGCATCCCCTTCTTCATCAATAAAAATCCCAGGTTTCTTCCAAACACTTCATTTTTATTGTTTCATGCATAGTTGTGTTGTTCTTGGAGCGTCTTCTTTTTCGTTTTAATTTTGGTTTTTTGTTTGCTTGGTTTTCTTAGTTTTATGAATAAATTGGTTGGACCCCCTCTTTCATACATTGGTTTTCAAATAGTTTGGTTTGGATTGGAAAAGAGTAGGAAAGTTCATGCTTAAGTGGTAAAGAGAGCTTGTTTTTGACCGTGGCCTATGCTTTGTCATGCCATGCTTGATATTGTTTTGGCTTTAGGCTTAGTATTCTTTGCTGTAGCATGACTTGTTATAAACAATTGATATTGCTTAATGTGCCTTGGATGAATCATGCGTTGTTTTAGCATATTAAAGCATAGTATTGTGGTATTCTCCTTTGATGCTTTATTTGGGTTGACTTGGCGCATGCTCACAGCATGTTATGACTATCCCAAGTCACCATAGCCTTTATGATCCTTTAGTTTTCAAATTGTAGTATCACTTTATGCTTTGATCAATGATGTTTTGTCGCTCTGCATGATTATGGCCATTATTGCTCTCTTAGTTTGTCGCTCCCAGTCTTTTGCTAGCCTCCATAACCAAGTATGAGTTCCACTTATGCATCCAACTACCAAAACCAAGTTATTCCAAAGAGTCCACCATACCTACCTATTAGCTTATGCTAGTCCAAGTATATTCATGTTTTTGTCTACCTTCCGAATTAAACTTGTTATGAGAAAAATAGTGATTAAAGCTCTCACGAACTTGGATGCACACTTTACTTTTCTTGCCCTTAATAAACTTGAACCATTGTGTCGTCTATGTTGTATATGATTGCACTTATTTGTTGGGGATTAGCAAAACCATGTTTTCATGGGGAACGCTTTCAACATTGCACGGGTACTTTGTACCTAGTTGATATCATGCTCTTTTGTATATGGATGTCGTCGGTGTGAAATGAAAGGGGAGCTTGTAAGTCCATGGAGTTATGTATATGTGTTAGAGAAACGCCTAGGCCGCTGGTCTACTCCATGCTAACATGGTGGAAACCTGCGGCGTAACCATAATGAGTTGTCTATGATGCATTCTTGTTATAAAAAAAAAGAGTCCTATATTGAGAAAAAAGAGAAAAAGAAAAAAAAAGACTATGAAAAGAGGAAAGAGAGAAAAAAGCACAATATTCCCATGGTAAGTAAGAAGATTGCTGAGATGCTCGTTGTCTGCTTGCCTTGTCATTTTGATATGGGGATTCTTCCATATCATCGGGCAAGGGGTACCCCGTTGGCAGTTCTCTATGATACACATGTACTTACAATGACAAGAACTTACCGGTGACTAAAGTTGAGTAGCATGAGGAGCGGCTCTCGTATTCAAGGGACATGAGATTTCTAACTTATAATCTTCAAGCATGTACACCATAGTTTGTTCACTTTAACGTTAATCACTTCAAGATGCTTATGATAGGGGCAACGAGAGTTGAAAGCTATAAGTACCATAATTTTTGGAAGCTCTTTATTAAACTTGAATCTCTACTTCCTTCTATGAAGGCCTTTCTTCCACTATATATATTGAGTCTCCACCTTCTATCTTTATGCACTTACTTTGAGAGCATAGTGGCCATTCTTAGATCTATGTGCATTATCCCAAAACTTGTTGATTGATGCATAACTTTGATATTGCTTGTTTTAAACTATTTGTATCTAGTCACTCTTATGAACTTTGAAGGTGTCCTATGCATTTATGTTTGCTACTCTATGAGGGACAAGCTAAATACTACTATGCTATGTTTTCTTTATGTGAAACAAACAAACGTCTTGCAAAGCATTGTTATTCATGATCTTTTATTTGTACCTTTTCATGTTACAACATAGTTGCTTTGTCTTATTGCTAGAACTTGTCGTTCATGTTATGATTGAAGTACTATGATCCCAGCTTTGAATGTTTTACAAATACTTTGATCAAGTTTATGATGGTGCATGTCACCTAAAAAATTATCCTTTCTTTTTATCACTTACCTACTCGAGGACGAGCAGGAGTTAAGCTTGGGGATGTTGATACATTGCAAATGTATCTATAATTTTTGATGTTCCATGCTTGGTTTTATCTACTTTCTTGTGTTTTGTCCACACTTTGGAGTACTTTTCATATGATTTCTTGGACTAACCTATTAACAAGAGCCACAGTGCTAGTTGCCTGTTTTCTGCTGTTTTTGGTTCTAGAAAGTCAGAAAATGAATATTCTCGGAATTGGACGGGACAAAAGCCAATATGCCTATTTTTTCCGGAGACTCACGGAGCTAGAATACGAGACGGAGAGGGGCCACAGGGTGGCCACACCACCCCTAGGCGCGGGTCCCCCTTGGCTGCGCCAGGGCATGGTGTGGGCCCCCTGGCCGGCCATCGACCTTGCCTCTTTCACCTATATATCTCCCCCGAGGCAAAAACCCTAGATCATCAATCAGAAATCCACGAAAAGTTCCGCAGAGCCGCCGCCACCGAAGGGGAGATTCGGGGGACAGAAAGTCTCTGTTCCGGCACCCTGCCGGGACGGGGAAGTGCCCCTGGAGCCATCTCCATCGATCTCCACCACCATCTCCATCACCGTTGCTGATTCCCATGATGAGGAGGGAGTAGTTCTCTCTCGAGGCTAAGGGTTCTACCGGTAGCTATGTGTTCATCTCTCTCTCTATGCATGATCTTATTGAGATCATGAGCTTGTAATCTATAGATCTACCTTGCTACTCAAGTGCTTTAATAGATCTCTGCTCTCCCCATGTGTGTGAAGTTGACAGTGTGCACACCATGGTGGCACTTAGGCTAGAGATTATAAACACTTGTTATGAGTTATATTTGGAGTTGGATGTCTTTATGAAATTGTGATGTTTGTTTGAACCATCTTGTGCTCAAGGTGATAGTGTGGGGTTTTCTAGGTGGGAAAGATGAACTTTGAGGTGTGCTGTTATAGCCCTACCATCGATTAGAGTGTCCAACCGGAGAGTAGTTAAGAGTAGTATCATAAAGAGAAGATATTTATATGAGAGTGTTCACTAGTGAAAGTATGATCCCTAGGCCTTGTTTCTAAGCATTGATACACGATTTGCAATTAGATCTGTTACATGTTTGTTTGCTTTCTTCTTTATTTCAGTTTGTCTTTAGTCTTTCCCACGTTAACCACACGCCAGCAAGCTATTTTCTATCACCGTTACCACTTATAATTATCTATACCACTTGTATTTCACTATCTCCTCGCCGAACTAGTGCACCTATACACCTGACAAGTGTATTGGGTGTGTTGGGGACACAAGAGACTTCTTGTATCTTGATTGCAGGGTTGCTTGAGAGGGGATACCTTTGACCACTCTGTCCCTGAGTTCGATAAACCTTGGGTAATCCACTTAAGGGAAAACTTGCTGCTATTCTAGAAACCTGTGCACTTGGAGGCCTAACAACTGTCTACAAGAATAGAACTGCGTAGACATCACCTGCTAGACGAACTTCTCCACCGCAGGGAGGTACCCCTCATTGACTAGCTCTTGGAGATCTTCGGCGGAGAGATCAGAGCCTCTCCACACCCCCTTGTGGGAGTCACTTTCTTCTTCAGCGGCTTCGGGCGCGCTCGTTCTAGGTCATCGCCGGCGGATTCCGTCACGACGGAGACGGGAACGACCACCCCCTCCGGCGGAACGATCACTCCCTGGGATGGCTCTGTCGTAGGCTCGAGAATCACCACCATGGAAGGAGCAGAGCTGTTGGAGGCCATTGCAACGGGGAGAAGGTGGAGGAAGAAAAGGCTCTGGTTAGGGTTTTCGTAGAGGAGCTCGAACGGTCGTGTGGTTGGAGGAAGACGAAGACAGGGAGCGAATGCGGGTAAAAAGAAATAAATTGACCGCGATGGAGATATATAAGCCTCGCGTGAAGATTCGTGCAAAAAGATCTAATGGATGGAACGTTGCCGACGTGGAAGTGAACATGCGCGATAAATTCACCACGTCCTCCGTCTTTTTCCACTCCGCCATTTGGGATTTCACGCACGTGAAAATAGCTAATGATTAATTCTTTGCTTCTGTGAGTTTCGAGGTAGCGTAGGCTGTACCCTATGTCATCCTCCTGACAGTTGCAGTGAAGGGTCACGTCTGAAGATTCCATCAAAGACGGAGATCGTCCGACTCTGGAAATGAAGACTCAAGGAATCTTCGGCTACATTGCGAAGCCTGAGAGGATTGCAGGGTTCTTTAGGAGACCTTTGAGATATTGCTTGACAGATTGCCGGCATCACTTAGACGGGATATTCAGAGATCAACGAGCAAGACGACGCAAGATTTCAAAGTCCTCCGGGGGCTACTGTTGAGGATATGCTATATGGGTATCCTCATAGCATGTCACCAATCCGCCTAACCCGGGTGGACCATAGTTGGTAGCAGGGCCTATGGCCTGCTGGGCGGCCCAGTTAGACGGATCCTGAAGGGAGGCCCATGCCGGATAAAGGAAGGCTACGCAGGAGTCACCGACATACTCGGAGCCTTGGAGTACAAGACACGGAAGACTAGTTTGTGTAGGTGTAGGACTCTTTACCTTGTCCGGCAAGGACCTTTCCCTGTAACCCTAGGTCTTGGCACCTTTATAAGCCGGCCTGCGGGAGCCTTTAGGGCACAACTTCTCTAATTGCAGCATACAACGCACAACACCTCACACATCGAACCTATCTCTGTAACTTGGCGTGTTGCCATTATAGTGATTTATAGCAGGAGCAGAGTTCCACCACCATTGTGGGACTTCAACCTGGGTAAGCTATGTTACCTCGTACCCGCCAACTCTCCGCCTTACCCCACGTCTCTAAACATGCACTGTGAGGACCCCTCCATGGCTTACTCGTCGGCAATACCACGACAGGTAATTAAGGTCTACCCTTTCAAATAGACCAGAACAACGCATTAACACTCCATGAACACATAGAATCCTCAAACTAAAACATCTCCCCCTTGTTTTCCCTATATGTTGTTTTAGGGTTCGCAGGTTCAATAAAATAATAGGCAATACACTTTGCAGATAGATACCAAATTCAATTATATGATAGGGAAAAATAATTCCAGTACTGAAATCATACCACTCGGGCCCTAGTAGCAAGCATTAAACATAGCTAAAGTGCATAAACACAATACACGAATATCTTCAAGACAAACCCCTCAAATCTTGAACAACTAATACAATTACATGATCAATATCATCCAATCCCCATCCACCTCATATGCCTACATCGAATTACTCACCCATGGTGGTGGAGATGGAGCTCATGGTTGATGGGGATGAAGGCGGTGAAAATGATGGTGAAGACGGCCTCTGGATCCCTCCCTCAGGGGAGAAATCCTGGATCAATCTGACCCCGAATCGAAGATCGTGGCTCTAGCGGCGCTCTGTTTTGTGATAAGCTTCGTTCTCTTGGGGCAACCAGTTTTGGGGGTATATAAGGTAGTACGCGAAAACCGAAGGCGAGACGACGCTCGTGGGCCAAACGACCATGCCACATGCGGCCCCACAACCTGACCGCGTGTGGTGTTCCCGTTTGGGACTCGGACACTCTCTCATGTACGTCCAATGCTCAAACTCCTTCTTTTGATAAAAAAGTGGCCTGGTATTTTTCCTCGATTTTATTTCCAACAAAAACAACCAGAAACGAGACTTTGCTAAAAACAGCGTCAGATTCTGCAGTATCATATAGAGTGGCACCACTTAGATGAGTTTTGTAACATCCCAAAACTTCAATCCAAGTCATCAAAATTAGGGTTAACAAAAACTTTTCAAATTAAAATTATTAAAGCATTCATATGTGTGTGCATTTAAATTAGGAGTTGTTTTGAATTGCCATGATTAACTGATCCATTGCTTTTAAAATGATTCTTATGTGAAGTAAACATCATCTAAATCATTCCCAAACAAATCCCAAAGAAAAACAAATCAAAATGAATAAAAGAAAGAAATGGTCATTTGTGCCATTTTAACTACCATGCCTACTTTGGCTATTCCTAGGACTCAATTCTTAACAGAAATAAATATGGATCTTTGCACCCCTTGCTAGTACATGTAATGATGTACCAAGGCCGAATTTGTGATTTGCCAAAAACTTTCAAACACTAATTTTAAATGGCATTTGAAAATTGAATGTAGTTCATATGGGAAGATCACACTTATTCAAAAACCACTCAATTGAGCTCCATTTTCAAAACGCAAGAAACCACAAAGGCTTAAGCATGTGTATAGCAAACCCACCAAAATTCATCCAAAAATTCCAAACTTGAGTTCATGCGGCCATTGTGTCGAACACCTGGCAGGCATGAATCACACTCTAATTCTAGCTCACTGTTTCTACAGGGTTTTGCCACCCATTTGACCTCAATTTACTCCCTCTGTCCCTCCTAGCTCTAACCAAAGCCTAATCACCCCACCCCCTTGTCCCTAGCAGCAGTACCACGCCACCCCGAGGACATGCTCGCCGGCCAACCTTGCCAACGCAGCAGCAGACCGCCAACCCCTCTCTGCCGCTCCAGGAAGCACGGCGTGACCTCACCGCCGCCCACGGTCCACCCCACGGCCACTGCCAGCCACTGGACCATTCCCCAGGCTCGCCGCCCATTCTCTCTGTGCGCAGCCAGAGCGCGCTAGAGCGCCTTCACCGCCAGCACGCCACCGACCGCCCTCGACCCAATACCATGCACGTCGCTCTGCCTCGACCCCAGCACCCTGCCAGACATGAACGTGCGCCACCGCACGACCCACAGTCGCCGTGCGCCGCGTTGAGCACCGCCTCTGTCTCCTAGAGCGCGGGACGCTCCCGACCAAACGCCACCACCCCTAGCCACGCATTTAAGTCGTAGAGCACCGCCAGGAGGCATGCCACCGTCCCCTACCTCAAGCCACGCCGCTAGCACGGTGTGTTGCCCTCGCCGGAGTCGCCAGCCCATCCCTTTCGGTCGCCTCATCGAGCTATAAATAGGCCACCCTAGCACAAAATCCTCACACCATTCGACTCCCCTATCCTCACTGGTCCTTCCCCACCTCTCGCCGGAGCCGCTCGAGCCTTGGTTCGTCGGAATTTCGCCGGAGGAGCCCGCTGCAGAGGAGCAGAAGGCACCGTCGATTTCATCCACCCCAGGAGCTGCCACGACCACCCCTGACTCTGCCGTCGACAGCATGTTCGATCGCCCCCATCGTCACCGTAGCTGGAGCCCTGGTATGCCCCCTAAGCACCCCCACCGAGCCGCTAGGGTTAGTTCCCGCCGGCGAACTGTTTGCTGGAGACGACACTCCTCAGCTGTAGATCTCCCTTTTAATCTAACGGCCCACATCGCCCCATATACCGCTTCACGTGTAAAGAGCCGCTGACCAGTGGACCCCCTGTCGGCTGTCCTCTATGCCGCGGAACGCCACTGGGCCAGCCCGTTTACTTTCCCGCGCGACCCACTTAATTCAAACTTAGATTTTTCTATTTAGGTTTGAACTTAGTTCTGTCCCCTGGTTTGAAAATCAATTCAGAGAGATTTACAAATCCAAATGGAGTGATTCAAATTGTGTTGGAAAGCTTATGAAAAGGTCTATCCAAGCCCATTGGATTTAATTCATTTAGAGTTAGAGATGTCTCTTAGTAAAAATAATAAGACAGAAGCTTTTGCACATTCAAACATTTTTATAAAATCAACCAAAATAACTTTTGAGTTGATTCCAACTCTCAAAAATCACACTTAACCATACCTATCTGAATATGTAAGAATATTAAGGTTTACATGCAGTGACTTTGGACTAGTACCGAAAGAATGCTATATAGGCATTTCTAGTCACTTTAAATCATTAAATAATGAACTTAAACCAAAGTAAATATGAACCAACCCTTAAATCACATCACCACATGTTAGAATATGTGGTGATGACATGTGTCCACATGATCCCATATTTTAAGTGGTGAATATTAAATCTTAGTTATTTTCAATGAGTAGAAATTACTTTTCTTAAATAAAAAGAAGGAAACTGGTTAATGAAACCTTGTGATGCTTGTAATGATAGTAGATCATCAAATGTGTGCATTAGAATGCTAAGTAGCCTAGTTAAGTATTGTTTGGTGATTGTGTACTCTGTATGTATTTATAGACGATAGTACCGACCAAGCTTTCGAGGAGGAGGAGTGCTATCAAGAGGAGGAAGAAAACTTCAACCACTGCACCAACCAAGGCAAGCTATTATTGGCAAGCTAACACTTGCGAGTATTATACTAGCAAGCCACCATTAAAAATGCAAGCAAATCCTTGCAATCTAGATAACCCAAGCAAAGATGCTTAAGACATGCTTTAGTTATACCACTTTGACTATTACTACCCCAAGAATTATTTTCCAAGCTTTACTTCCTTTACTTTTACCAAAGTCCTTTACTTGTTTTGAAGGTAGCATAAAGAGTATAAAACTTGACCTATTTAGATAACTTTAGATGCCATTCTATGGCATGAGATTAATCCCATCTTTCCACCTTAGTGAACACTCTTAACTTAGTAGTTTAGAGTAGCTAAAACTTGAGTCACTTTAGATGGGAACACTTGGTGAAAATGAATTATGAAAACCTTAGAATGATGAGTCATTCTATTGAGATGTTTTGACATGTGTTGAGAAACACAAATGGTTTATGATGATGAAAATGTTGAGGCATGAGCCTTAACCCTTTTACAAAACTGATGGTTGGATTCGGATGCGATACCATTCCAAAATTGCCATACAACCACAATACCTAAATTGGGTAAGGCTTAGCCAGAAATTTATATGCATTAGTATTAGTTCCCTCGCGGGAGAGGTTTGAGCTGAGGCTACCTCTCAATGTTGTCCACCTATGCAGTGCCCAAGATGACAGATGGTCATGGTTGGGAGGCCATGCTCATAGGAGAGGTGCTTATACTAGGGTGTGTAAAGGAAAGGTTATGTTTGATTATCTGCATACTAAGTATGATGATTCAGGGTTATCCCTGACAGATGTATCGAATCTTGTGGTGAAAGTGTACCACCTCTGCAGAGTGTCAAACTATTCGAATAGCCGTGTCCGTGGTTATGGACAATTGGAGTGGCCATACTATTTCGTTGTCAGATGTTTTCAAAATAACTTATGAAATGAATGATGAATATTGACTTGACCACAACAGGGTTGTGACTATGACACTAGCTTCCCAACTTAAGTGATTTTAAAACTTTATTTTATCTTTCTTTGTTTCTAAACTCAGCTTAGGTTTCAAACTTAAATTTTTAGTTAAACTTAAAGTTAGTACTTTACATTAGAACTATACTACTTGTTAGTGGTAGTTTGCGAGTACTTAAAGAGTACTCATGGCTTTTGTCCCTGGCTATGCTCATGGCCAGACTATGAAGGAGACTACCAAGATGATGGCCAGCAGGACGGCTATGATAACTAGGACTATTTGCCTTCGTCAGCATTGCTTGTGCCCCTGAAGATGGACCCCACTGCTACACTTATTATTTATTCCACTGCTTGTTGTATTAAGACTGGATCATGAGATCCTTATTTGTGTAAGACCTTATGTATGGTTTGTAATGGATGATGTACTGTGATATCCAATCTGTTATGTCTCGCAAAAATGGTAATCCTGGGATTGCGATGAATGACATAACAGGCATCTGGGATTAAAATCCGGGTGTTGACAAGTTTGATTGATGGTAGATTTAAACAAAGGTTCTTGCATCGGTTTTGATTGAATCATGAATCAGAGCCATCCTGACCATAGGAGACCCTAGTTAGAATGGACGTCCGAACAAAAACTTAATTTCCAAACCAAAGTGAGTATTTATGAAAAACTATTTCCTCGCTTACCCTTGGGAATTCATTCTTTCTCAAAAATTCATGTTCCTCAAATTCTTACATTACTACTTAAAATTTGACACACTTGATCACTTCACTAACTTCCTCATCCTTAATTCTTGTAGATAGAGACTCAGTTCAGCAAGTTCTACCAGTTGGGAAACGGAGGTCAGCTGATCTTCGAGAGGGATCTGGATTCATTGTCGGAGTTACTGGGACATGGAGCTCAACTTCCAGGACCCCTAGGAGGATATTTACAGTGGCTAGTCACCGCTGATCTTAGAGGAAGCATCGAAGCACCAACGCCCGGGAGAATCCAGTTCTCCGTGAGAGAGAACAACTGGCTAGATGGATTAGCCAGGGCAATGCATGAAGCTCTCGCATGTCTATGTGCCCTTAGCGTCAACCAACTCCAAGGAACACGTTTTGCTCACTACGCAAGACGTGACTTCATGGGAATGCCGATGGAGATGCCCAGTCACTCGGAGCTGAAGCGTCAAGTGGAGAACCTTGACTTCCTGTTGTACGATCGTCAGAAGGAGTTGGACAATGCTAGGGAGTTTGCCAACCACAACCGTGCCATTGCCGCCCAGAAGGCCTAGACTTTCTCACTGCTTGTCAAGGACCGTCAGTCTCTTTGCCTCCAGCGCGAAAAGAAGGATCGCACCATCGCCCGTCTTCGCAAGAAGGTGGCCGACCTCGAGAAGACCATCAAGGAGCAGGAAGCTCAGCTTGCAGCAAAGGAGGAAGAAGAGGAGGGTGAAGACATCCAGGGAGATATGGATTCTTACCTCAGCAATGATGATGACTTTCTGGAGGAGGATGTCGTGGACTTCTACACTGACGATGAGGACTCCGACTTCATTGACAATGAGTAGATGCACTAGAGCACTGTCGTAGCATGAGATGTATCGGCCCCACTTATCGTAGCTTGCAGAATGGTTCTTCAAACCATATGTTTTCCTTTGTTGTTGTGGTGTGTGTTTGTATCATGTGCTTGTTTGAATGAATGAAATGAAGTTGTTGCAAAACCTGAGTCAAACTCAAAGTTTTAGCTTGAAACCAAAACCATGAACCTTAGAACTTTCCCTCTTACCCCTTTATCTACCTCAATCTTCAGATGACTCATGGAAACCAAGGAGGGAGCAGCTCGTCGCAAGACCCAATGCTGCAGATCTTGTAGAATCTCATCGCAGACAGAGAAGCAAGCAGGGCAGAGCGCCAAGCTAATCTAGCAACACTGCAATAGATCGCCCAGATGGCTCTCAACAACCAAGGGCATGGAAATCAGGATCATCAAGGATCAAAGCTGAAGAACTTCCAGAATACCAATCCCCCAATCTTTAGCACTTCAGAGAACCCATTAGATGTAGATGACTGGTTGCAGATGATGTAGAACAATCTAGAAGTAGCCAGAGTTGATGACAATGAGAAAGTTCTCTTTGCCACCCACTACTTGGCAGGAGATGTAAGAGCATGGTGGAACAGCATCCGCCTGATGAACCATGGTCAAGTGATGACATGGGAAGCCTTCAAGATCAAGTTCAGCCGCACCCACGTGCCGCAGGGCTTAGTCACCAGAATGAGGGATGAATTCAGAGAGTTGAAGCAAGGCAGAATGACGGTGGTGGAGTACCGTGACAGATTCCTGTCACTCGCCAGATATGCACCTTATGAGATCAACACGGAAGCCAAGAAGAAGGAGAGATTCCTGAACGGACTACATGATGAGATGTAGACTGTCCTCGTCAACATCCACTTCGAGGATCTCGAAGAGCTAGTCGACTCTGCCATTCAGATGGAAGGGAAGATTAACCGGGCAAACGACAACCGCAAACGTCATATGATGCAGCAATCTGGATCCAACAGTCACCAGAAGTACCGATCCAACCCCTCACCAGGATATGCACCAAGGAACAACCGACCCCCAATGTCTCGCCCAAGCTACCCCAACCGTAGCGGAGGCAATGTGAAGTTCGGAGGAAACAATCACAACTCCGGCAACACCAACAATTTCAATCGTGCACCTCCCAAGAGCAACAACAACAATAACACTGCACCCAGAACTGGCAGCAATGTTGTGCCCGTCGCAGCAAAGGACAAGCCCCAGATCACCTATTTCGAGTGTGGAGTAAAGGGCCACTATTCCAATGAGTGTCCCAAGAAGACTGCCGCCACTGCCATTGTGAATGCCCCAGCTCAACATCAGCGTCATGTTCAACCAGGAAGAAGAGTTGCCCCAAGGAACACTCACAACCGCAACAGCCGTCTCTTCCACATGAACGCCGAAGAAGCCCAAGAAGCGCCAGATGTAGTGCTGGGTATGTTTTCTGTCAACTCAGTTTTAGCAAGGGTATTGTTTGATTCGGGAGCATCACGTTCATTTGTCACCGAAGAATTTGCATGCACTAGTAAGATTCACCCAACCAACCTGAAGCATGTCATGATAGTTCAAATCCCCGGTTCAACTACAAAAGCTAGAAAAATTTGCAAGGCTGTGCCTATCAAAATACATGGGATAGATTTTTATGCCAACCTAATAGTACTTGGAACCAAAGGATTGGAAGTAGTACTAGGTATGGACTGGACGTCAAGGCATAAAGGAATGATAGACTGTGCTAAGAAAGCCATCACGATGACCAGTAGCTCTGGAGTAACAGTAGAGCATATATCTGAGACCTTACCCTGTCAATTCAAGTGCAACAAGAGTCTAGCCCTACCCACCATAGACCAAGTAAGAGTAGTCTGTGAATACCCTGACGTATTCCCAGATGAATTGCCAGGTATGCCACCGGATAGGGATATTGAGTTCATTATCGAACTAATCCCCGGAACAGGACCCATAGCCTAGAGGCCCTATAGCATGAACCCCTCAGAGTTAGTGGAACTAAAGAAGCAGTTGGATGCCATGTTAGCAACATGCTTGATTAAACCAAGCGCATCGCCATGGAGATCACCAGTGTTATTCGTCGACAAGAAAGATGGATGCAACCGTCTGTGCACAGATTACAGGAAACTGAATGACGTCACCATCAAGAACAAGTACCCCTTGCCAAAAATAGAGGATCTATTTGATCAGTTGACTAGAGCCCAGGTATTCTCAAAGATTGATCTTAGGACTGGTTATCACCAACTTAAGATTCGTGCAACGGATATTCCAAAGACCCTTTACTACTCGTTATGGTTTATACGAGTATACGGTTACGTCTTTTGGATTAACCAATGCCCCTACTTATTTCATGAATCTCATGAATAAGATCTTTATGAATTTCCTAGATAAGTTTGTAGTTGTGTTCATCGACGATATCCTTATCTATTCCAAGTCAGAATAAGAGCATGAGCAACATCTGAGAATCATCCTAGAAACCCTGAGAGAGCACCGGTTATATTCGAAGTTCAGCAAGTGTGAGTTTTGGCTGAAAGAAGTAGGATTCCTAGGACATATTGTGTCTGCCGGAGGAGTCTCTATTGATCCCGCCAAGATCAGAGATGTCGAAGCATGGGAAGCCCCAACCACTCAAACCCAAGTCCGTGCATTTCTCGGATTAGCAGGATACTACCGCAAGTTTGTAGAAGGATTCTCGAGCATCGCCAGACCCATGACCCAATTGTTGAAGAAGGACAAGAAATTTGAATGGACTGACAAATGCGAAGCTAGTTTCCAAGAGCTGAAGAAGAGATTGATATCAGCCCCAATATTGATCATGCCAGACATCAAGAAGCCGTTTGATGTATATTGTGATGCATCCAAGATTGGCCTAGGATGTGTATTGATGCAAGAAGGCAAAGTCATCGCTTATCTGTCTCGACAACTGAAGCAGCATGAGCAGAACTATCCAACCCATGATCTTGAATTAGCAGTCGTAGTTTTAGCATTGAAGACATGGCGTCATTATCTGATGGGTAATCGTTGTGAGATTTACTCAGATCACAAAAGCTTGAAGTATATTTCCACTCAGAAGGAGCTGAATATGAGGCAAAGGAGATGGATAGAGTTAATCAAGGATTATGACCTTGACATTCACTATCAACCCGGCAAAGCCAATGTGGTAGCGGATGCTCTTAGCAGATTGTCGTGTAGGCTAAACACCATGATCAAGGAGAAGCAGCCCAGTTTGTATGAGGAGTTGGAGCAGTTTAGAACTGAGCTAGTTAGCAAAGGATTCTTAGCTAGCATTGAACTTCAACCCACATTGATTAGCCAAATCAAGGAAGCCCAAAAGGGAAATGAAAGTATCGATGGAATCAAACGTCGTATTGGTACAGGAAAGGTACCTGGATTCACGGAAGACGAAGAAGGAGTTATGTGGTACAAAGGCCGTATCTGTGTGCTAGCAGATTCGTAGCTGAAGTAAGTTATAATGAAGGAAGCTCATGATACTCTTTATTCTATCCACCCCGGAGGAACGAAGATGTATCAAGACCTGAAAGAGCAATTTTGGTGGCACAAGATGAAGAGAGAAATCGAAAGCTACATTGCCAAGTGTGACATCTATCAAAGAGTCAAAGCAGAACATCAGAGACACGCAGGACTGTTGCAACCATTGCAGATTCCGGAATGGAAATGGGATTCCGTCAGAATGGACTTTATCACCTGTTTGCCTACTTCTAGTAGGGGAAATGACTCAATCCGGATCATAGTTGATAGACTGTCTAAGTTAGCTCACTTCATACCTGTCAAGACTACCTACCAGAGTGCGAAGCTAGCAGAGTTGTACATTGCTAGGATTGTTAGTCTGCATGGAACCCCCAAGACCATAGTATCAGATCGAGGAACCCATTTTACCTCGAGATTTTGGCAGAAAGTTCAGGAAGGATTAGGAACCAAGTTGAACTTCAACACCGCTTATCACTCGCAAACTGATGGACAGACTGAGAGAGTCAACTAGATCCTAGAAGATATGTTAAGAGCTTGTGTGTTAGAGTATGGATCAAAATGGGAAGACTGCCTTCCTTTCGCAGAATTATCACATAACAACAGTTATCAAGCTAGTTTGCAGATGGCACCATTTGAGTTCCTATACGGAAGAAAGTGTCGCACCCCTTTGAACTGGTCGCAAGTAGGAGAGAGTCGGATCTTTGGACCAGACATTCTCCGAGAAGCCGAAGAGAAAGTTCACAAAGTCCATGAGCACCTCAAGACCACCCAATCTAGACAGAAGAGTTATGCTAACAAGAGAAGGAGAGACCTGACTTTCAATATCGGAGATTTTGTATATCTCAAGGTTTCACCATTGAAGGGAAGCCAATGCTTTAGTCTGAAAGGAAAGTTATCCCCTAGATATATCGGACCCTTCAAGATTCTGAATCATCGAGGAGAAGTATCATATCAACTGGAACTACCTGAAGAGATGTCAGCCATCCATAATGTGTTCCATATCTCGTTACTTCGCAAATGTCTGGAAGTGCCAGAGAAGACTGAAGTTTTCAAGAACATCGATCACCGAGCTGTTGAGATCAACAATGACCTGACGTATCGTGAAGTGCCCATCCATATCTTGGAAGAAGCATATAGAACCACCAGAACCAGGAGTATCAAGTTTCTCAAGATTCAATGGAGCAACCATACGGAAGAGGAAGCCACTTGGGAGCGAGAAGATTACATTTGGACAGAGTTCCCAGATCTCTTTAGTTCCTAGTTTTCTTTTGTAAATCTCGGGACGAGATTTTGTTTAAGGGGGGAAGGTTTGTAACATCCCAAAACTTCAATCCAAGGTTATTAAGATCCAAGTCATCAAAATTAGGGTTAACAAAAACTTTTCCAATCAAAATTATTAAACCATTCATATGTGTGTGCATTTAAATTAGGAGTTGTTTTGAATTGCCATGATTAAGTGATCCATTGCTTGTAAAATGATTCTTAGGTGAAATAAACATCATCTAAATCATTCCCAAACAAATCCCAAAGAAAAACAAATCAAAATGAATAAAAGAAAGAAATGGTCATTTGTGCCATTTTAATTACCATGCCTACTTTGGCTATTCCTAGGACTCAATTATTAACAGAAATAAATATGGATCTTTGCACCCCTTGCTAGTACATGTAATGATGTACCAAGACCCACTTTGTGATTAACAGAAATAAATATGGATCTTTGCGTTCATGCGGCCATTGTGTCGAACACCTGGCAGGCATGAATCACACTCTAATTCTAGCTCACTGTTTCTATAGGGTTTTGCCACCCATTTGACCTCAATTTACTCCCTCTGTCCCTCCTAGCTCTAACAAAAGCCTAATCACCCCACCCCCTTGTCCCTAGCAGCAGTACCACGCCACCCCGAGGACATGCTCGCCGGCCAACCTTGCCAATACAGCAGCAGACCGCCAAACCCTCTCCACCGCTCCAAGAAGCACGGCGTGACCTCACCGCCGCCCACGGTCCACCCCACGGCCACTGCCAGCCACTGGACCACTCCCCAGCCTCGCCGCCCATTCTCTCTGCGCGCAGCCAGAGCGCGCCAGAGCGCCTTCACCGCCAGCATGCCACCTATCGCCCCTCGACCCAATACCATGCACGTCGCTCTGCCTCGACCCTAGCACCCTACCAGACATGGCCGTGCGCTGCCACGCGACCCACAGTCGTCGTGCACCGCGTCGAGCACCGCATCTGTCTTCCAGAGCGCGGGACGCTCCCGACCAAACGCCACCGCCCCTAGCCACGCATTTAAGCCGTAGAGCACCACCAGGAGGCAGGCCACCGTCCCCTACCTCAAGCCACGCCGCTAGCACGCTGTGCAACCCTCGCCGGAGTCGCCAGCCCATCCCTTTCGGTCGCCTCGTCGAGCTATAAATAGAGGCCACCCCAGCACAAACTCCTCACACCATTCCACTCCCCTCTCCTCACTGGTCCTTCCCCACCTCTCACCGGAGCCGCTCGAGCCTTGGTTCACCAGAATTTTGCCGGAGGAGCCCGCTGTAGAGGAGGAGAAGGCGCCGTCGATTTCGTCCACCCTAGGAGCTGTCGCGACCACCCCTGAGTCTGCCGTCGACAGCATGTTCGATCGCCCACATCGCCGTAGTAGATATGGTATGCCCCATGAGCACCCCCACCGAGCCACTAGGGTTAGTTCCCGCCGGCGAACTGTTTGCTGGAGACAACACTCCTCAGCTGTAGATCTCCCTTTTAATCTAACGGACCACATCGCCCCGTACCGCTTCATGTGTAAAGAGCCGCTGACCAGTGGACCCCCTGTTGGCTGTCCTCTATGCCGCGAAACGCCACTGGGTCGGCCCGTTTACTTTCCCGCGCGACCCATTTAATTCAAACTTAGATTTTTCTATTTAGGTTTGAACTTAGTTCTGTCCCCTAGTTTGAAAATCAATTCAGAGAGATTTACAAATCCAAATGGAGTGATTCCAATTGTGTTGGAAAGCTTCTGAAAAGATCTATCCAATCCCGTTGGATATAATTCATTTAGAGTTAGAGATCTCTCCTAGTAAAAATAATAAGACAGAAGCTTTTGCACATTCAAACATTTTTATAAAATCAACCCAAATAGCTTTTTATTGATTCCAACTCTCAAAAATCACACTTAACCATACCTATCTGAATATGTAATACTATTAAGGTTTACATGCAATGACTTTGGACTAGTACCAAAAGAATGCTATATAGGCATTTCTAGTCACTTTAAATCATTAAATAATGAACTTAAACCAAAGTAATTACGAATCAACCCTTAAATCACATTCCCACATGTTAGAATATGTGGTGATGACATGTGTCCACATGATCCCATATTTTAAGTGGTGAATATTAAATCTTAGTTATTTTCAATGAGTAGAAATTACTTTTCTTAAATAAAAAGAAGGAAAATAGTTAATGAAACCTTGTGATGCTTGTAATGATAGTAGATCATCAAATGTGTGCCTTAGAATGCTAAGTAGCCTAGTTAAGTATTGTTTGGTGATTGTGTACTCCGTATGTATTTATAGACGATAGTACCGACCAAGCTTTCGAGGAGGAGGAGTGCTATCAAGAGGAGGAAGAAAACTTCAACCACTGCACCAACCAAGGCAAGCTATTATTGGCAAGCTAACACTTTCGAGTATTATACTAGCAAGTCACCATTAACAATGCAAGCAAATCCTTGCAATCTAGATAACCCAAGCAAAGATGCTTAAGACATGCTTGAGTTATACCACTTTGACTATTACTACCCCAAGTATTATTTTCCAAGCTTTACTTCCTTTACTTTTACCAAAGTCCTTTACTTGTTTTGAAGGTAGCATAAAGAGTATAAAACTTGACCTATTTAGATAACTTTAGATGTCATTCTATGGCATGAGATTGATCCCATCTTTCCACCTTAGTGAACACTCTTAACTTAGTAGTTTAGAGTAGATAAAAACTTGAGTCACTTTAGATGGGAACACTTGGTGAAAATGAATTATGAAAACCTTAGAATGATGAGTCATTCTATTGAGATGTTTTGACATGTGTTGAGAAACACAAATGGTTTATGATGATGAAAATGTTGAGGCATGAGCCTTAACCCTTTTACAAAACTGATGGTTGGATTCGGATGCGATACCATTCCAAAATTGTCGTACAACCACAATACCTAAATTGGGTAAGGCTTAGCCAGAAATTTATATGCATTAGTATTAGTTCCCTCGCGGGAGAGGTTTGAGCTGAGGCTACCTCTCAATGTTGTCCACCTATGCAGTGCCCAAGATGACAGATGGTCATGGTTGGGAGGCCATGCTCATAGGAGAGGTGCTTATACTAGGGTGTGTAAAGGAATGTTATGTTTGATTATCTGCATACTAAGTATGATGATTCAGGGCTATCCCTGACAGATGTATCGAATCTTGTGGTGAAAGTGTACCACCTCTGCAGAGTGTCAAACTATTCGAATAGCCGCGTCCACGGTTATGGACAATTGGAGTGGCCATACTGTTTCGTTGTCAGATGTTTTCAAAATAACTTATGAAATGAATGATGAATCTTGACTTGACCACAACAGGGTTGTGACTATGACACTAGCTTCCCAACTTAAGTGATTTTAAAACTTTATTTTATCTTTCTTTGATTCTGAACTCAGCTTAGGTTTCAAACTTAACTTTTTAGTTAAACTTAAAGTTAGTACTTTACATTAGAACTATACTACTTGTTAGTGGTAGTTTGCGAGTACTTAAAGAGTACTCATGGCTTTTGTCCCTAGCTATGCTCATGGCCAGACTATGAAGGAGACTACCAAGATGATGGCCAGCAGGAGGCTATGATACCTAGGACCATCTGCCTTCGTCAGCATTGCTTGTGCCCCTGAAGATGGACCCCACCGCTATGCTTATTATTTATTCTGCTGCTTGTTGTATTAAGACTGGATCATGAGATCCTTATTTGTGTAAGACCTTATGTATGGTTTGTAATGGATGATGTATTGTGATATCCAATCTATTATGTCTCGCAAAAATGGTAATCTTGGGATTGCAATGAATGACATAACAGGCATTTGGGATTAAAATCCGGGTGTTGACAAGTTTGATTGATGGTAGATTTAAACAAAGGTTCTTGCATCGCTGTTGATTGCATCATGAATGAGATTAGATCTTTGATTCTCTCAGTTGTGAACTAATAAATTCATCAAGCTTGCTACCTTGCCTTGTTAGTCAATCAAAGTAATTTTGAGAGTTAATATGGCTTATATGCTTAACAAACTATAAGTTGAATGCCTCATGCCCCTTGAATACGAGTACTTACACCACATGCTACTTAACTTAGGATCCAAAGCAAGTTCTTGTCATTGTAAGTACACATGTATCATCAAGAACGCCAACAGGGTACCTCTTGCCCCATGGTATGGAAGGTTTCCCATACCAAAATGACAAGATAAAAAACAATGAGCATCTCAGCAATTTTTTATTTACTATTGGCATAGCTTTTTATTGAAGATGCTTCATAGAATGCTTATTATGGGATGCTATAAATTCTATCATGAATGATGCATGGCTTGGGTTAGCGGCCCAGGCGTTTATCTAGCACATATACAAACTCCATAAGCTTATAAAGTTCCAACTTATTTCACAATGATAGGCATCCATAATAAAAGAACATGATATCAACTAGATATGAAAGTGCAATGTTGAAAACGTGCCCCATGAAAGCATGGTTATGATAACTCCCAACCCATAGTTCGTTAAGCATATAACCTCATAGTTTGTATTTAAGATTTTATTTTATTTTGCAAGTGTTGGGAAAGTTTAGCAAGCACAATGGGATGCGTAGACCTTTACTTAAAACTACAATCACTCAACCACAACTAAGTGTCACTTAATAAAATATTCCTTGCATCACCATATAACATAAATGAACACGGACAAGATAAACATTTATCACCACTTTCCTAAGTGTTAAAGAAATGATGATATGCACACTTATTATTATTAAAGATGTCTACATAAGCATGGTAAGGGTTTCATACCTCTCTTCTCGATTCATACACATTGATTCATCATTGTTGTTCTCATTTCCGAACTTGAACTTCACATTAAAATTTCAATTCTGCTAGAAAACTTCATTGAAAATCATAATTGTTTTTACCCTAGTTAAACACCTCAGAATGGTACCAAATTTTTTGGGTATGTAGGGAATGAAAAGTTGCATCAGTGGTTAAAATCTGAGCTCAATCGGAGTTACATAAAAATAAGAAAAATCAAATAGTGGACAGCTTTCAGCAAATTTCTGCAACTCAGATTTTCATTATATTTGAGAAAACGAAAATGTTTTTGTTATTTTCGATTTTAAGATGAACAAGATAAATAAACAGAGAAAAATAAGTGAAAGAAACAACTAAATCTTGTTGTGTTTTCATATTTTTTAGAACAAAGGAACTAAAAACATATCAAAGGAAAGATGATATAAAACAACGGATGAACAAGGTAGCAGTACTCCCCCTGGACTTCAGGCCAACTCCCTGTGTTTTCAACATGTATTGCTCTACAGAATTCTTCAAGAGACATAATGAACCTATCACCTCACATATTGAACTTAATAGTAAAGGTGGGTGCGGTCTCTTTACCTCTTTTGCTTGGTCTCTAGTTTCTGATATGATCAAACCTGAAGGTGGCAAGGATTCCCTGCTGATTTCCACATATGTATCTTGTGGATGACGGGAGAACTCGAGCAACCCCGTTTGGGTCGCGAAGAAGTTGAAGTCCTCGTGCCACCCCCATGTTTGAAGAACAAAGGGGTCTTGCCACCTTGTGCTACGAACATGAAGTGACTCCAATTGGTACAAAGCATTGTCTTCCCATTGTTGACCTTCTTCAAAGTTGATGGAGACCCTTGCTGCACCCCGCCTTGTCCTAGTAGCCATGTTGCTCAAGAGTTCTTTTCCCTTAAAGATGGTGAGAACTTTGCTTTCCAAAAATAAAGATCAGTAAAAAGTAAGATGTAGCAAGTTAAAACAACATTAACCCAACCATGGAGAGTCCACTAATCAATATTATGCATCAACATCAACTAGAAAACTCAAATCCATGGATTTCTCAAGCATATGAAGAGACATTTAGTGTAGCAAAATACCCAACATATAAGGCATGAAAACAAAAGGTAATTGGATGTGTGGAGGAGTCACATACCAAGGAGCAATCCCACCCAAGGGATTTGAAAAATCTGCTCTAAACTTGGAGATCCAAGAAAGGCACGGAGAGAGATCGGGATTTTTTCTGAAAAATACTAGGAAGTGTTCTGAGTGGGGAAGACGAACCTGGGCACTTGATGCTCACCTAACACCTACCTGTGACCATTTTGGCATGCCACACGCGCCCCCACCTCATTTGGCCCCAAGTGGCCTTCTGTGACCACTCTTTTGCCAAGTGGCTCCTCTGGTAAAGTTACTGATCCCTGAATTTTTCTGAGAAAATTTTCTATAGAGAATTTTTCAAACTTCATTTTCTGTTAATTCTGTCCTCTAAAATAATTATGGTTATTCAAAATAAAGTAAAGTCAAAAATATGACTATAGTTTTTATGGGAATCAAGTCTCCATCTTTTCCACATTAGTAATAAGGTTGATTGGGTCTTATTAATAACATGGTAAAGATAAAATATATGATTCAATTTTCAATATAGAAAGGAAAAGTTTAGGATGCCTCATATTTGATTGGAATAGCTCCAATCATCAAGTAACATATTTTTGTTCAGGAGGTGGTAGTGCAAATTCAAAGCTCCCAATCATAAGAGTATTCATTTGAATACAATTCACACTTTTATTCATAGATGTTATAGGATTCTTCTTGGGAAAATAAATGGTATGATCATTTCCTTTGACATTAAATGTCACTTTGCTCTCACTGCAATTTGTCACAGCCCCTGCAGTATTCAAAAAGGGTCTCCCAAGAATAATAGATAAATTATCATCTTAAGGCATTTCTAATATAACAAAGTTTGTAGGGATTAGTACATTAGCAATAGAAATAGGAACATCCTCACAAATGCCTATAGGAATAGTAGTGGTTTTTTCAGTCATTTCTAGTGAAACTTCAGTTGGAACCAATTTGTTTAGGTTAAGTTTCTTATATAGAGAGAAAGGCATAACACTAACACCAGATCCTAAGTCACATAAAGCATATTTCACACAAGTTTCTTTAATCTTACAAGGAATAGTTGGAATACCAGGGTCTCCATGCTTCTCAAGCAATTTCCCTTTGAAAGAATATTTAGCAAGCATAGCAGTTATAGCTTCATTAGGTATCTTTATTTTATTAGTAACAATATCTTTCATGTATTTAGAGTATGGAGGAATCTTAATAGCATCAACAAGAGGAATTTGTAAACATAAATTCTTAATCAACTCAAGAAACTTCTCAAATCTAGCATCATCCAAAGATTTCATTACCTCTTAGGGATATGGTATGGGTCTTTGGACACATGGATCCCTATCTTTACCTTTTTGTTGGCTTGGAGGTTTCTTCTTTTTACTCTTCTTAGTGGATGGTTGAGGATCCTCTCTTGCAGTAGGTTCAGATTCTTCATTATTTTCAACTTCTTGTTGTTCTTCATTAGGTGGAGATAATTCCTCATCTTCATTATTATTATCATCCTCAGTCTCAGCATCAGAAATAGAAATATCCTTCTCTTGTTCTTCAGAATTGCCATTTACTTCACTTTCATTGGGAGCTTTACCTGCATAAGATTTCTTTTTGAGAGCATCTTGCTCTCTCCTTCTTGGATGATCCTCGGGAAAATCAGGATCCTGAGTACTTGCACCTCCCCTAGTATTAACTCCACAAACTTGTTTCTTCTCAACAATAAGCTTTTAATATAATTGGTTTTGAAGAGAAACCATTAGTTCAACTTGATTATTCATCATTTCACAATGCTTAACAATAATTTTAATAGAATCTATACTAGCATTTAGCTCTTCACGAAGAAATTTTATTTTATGAGATTTCTCCATAAGCTTCATTTTAATATCGTATTCTTCAGAATTATTATGATAAGCAAAGTCATTAACATGTGATACTTCAGCAGTGAGTGGTACCTTTTCTTTACCTTCCATAGAACATACATAATTAACTTGAATAGGAAAGCATGGTTGGTTAATAGGAAGTTTAACACCCATTTCAGATAATTCCTTGAGATGTGAGGTTTTAATTCCCTTATCTTTAATAGACTTTGAGGCCCTTCATTATTTCTTTAGTTAATTTAAGAATACCTCTCTTGCTAGGAAATAATTCTTCCTCATTCATCTCTTCAATATTCCAATCTTCATAGTTCTGAGAAATGGTATTCAATAATTCCGTGGCTTCATCAATGGTCCTATCCCTGAAAACATTACCTACAATGCTATCTAGGTAGCACCTAGTACTTTCAGTTAGTCCATTGTAAAATATATCAAGTAATTGATTATCCTTGAAACCATGGGTAGGACATTGCCTAACCAAAGCACGGTATCTCCCCCAAGATTGAGGTAATTCCTCTCTTTCCCTTAGTGAAAAATTGTTGATATCAAGAGATAGAGCATGCATCTTACTAGCAGGAATTTTTTTTAAAGAATTGATTAAGACATGCCTCCTTGCTAGTAATAGATTTTGGTGCTAAACCATTGTACCAAATTTAGCATCTCCCCTAAAGAGAAAGGGAACAATTTCAAGAAATAATATCGTTGTTGGATTTTGTTTTTTACCAAATAAGACAGGTAATTCATGCAAGGTAGTGATGTGTTCATAAGGAAACTCGTCCTCTTTCCCATAGAATTTAGACTTCTCAGCCTTCCTAATTTTTTGGGATCAATGTTGAATTCATAATCTTTATCTTTAATGTAAATAGCAGAAGCATTGCATTTTCTAGTAGTAGGGAATAGTTCATTAAGAGGAGAATCCTTGTAATTATAATTTTTACCTAGATCATCAAATTTTTCATTAATGAAAGCCTTGGTAAAAGCATCTTCCTCTTCAGATTCAGTATCATCATCATATTCATTATCATCCAAATCAGATTCTACATTATCAATTGTGTGGGAGATTTAGATAAATCTTTGTCTACGCTACCACACATAGAATCATTTTTAGTATTTGTAGACATCTTAGACAACGGTGAACCAGGTAAAGTAACACTTTTCTTTTTAGTAGCAGTAGCAGAAATAGCATTAGGAGAAATGTTGGGGCTAGTTGGCAAATACTTACCTCCTCAAGTAGTGGAAGGCATTCGAAACTTCTTAGAAATATCCTTTTCCTTTCCCATAGTTGGAAAGCAAATAAGTTCAGCAAGTAAATGATAACAAGTGGTCTTACCAATAAAGCTAGGATCCCCGACAACGGTGCTAGAAAATGTCTTGATGCCCACAAGTATAGTTGATCACTGAAATCTTCGATGGGAAGTATTACCCAAAATTATAGTTCGACTCAAGGGGAACACAAGAATATTAATACGACTTTAGCAATTGAGACGTCACTCTCAACCACACCTGTGTATCAATAAACTCTAGAGAAAACGGTGATGGCAGTAATTTGATTCGAGCAAGAAAAATAAAACAAGGGAAATTGAAACGGTTTTCTAGTTTTCACCGGAAGTAGTGAATGTGTAACTCTCAGAGATTAAAACATAGGAAAGAGGTGATAGCGGGGTGATGCATGAATAATATTGATCATATAATAAAATACAAATAGCATGTGGTTTTTCTATAACTCTGATGTGTGTAGGTATGTGCTGCGAATTTAGTTGTGCATACTAACCAAGAGAATTTGCACAACATCTATTGTCCTACCTGCCCATTTCATCAGGGCCAACATGGAACTACAGGTAATTAAGGTATACCTTTTCGAATATCCCGGAAGAATGCATTAACACTCCATGAACACATAGAATCCTCAAACTAAAACATCTCCCCCTTGTTTTCCCTATATGTCATTTTAGGGTTCACAGGTTTAACATAATAATAGGAAATACACTTTGCAGATAGATACCAAACTCAATTATATGATAGGTAAAAATAGTTTCAGTACTAAAATCATGCCACTCGGGCCCTAGTAGCAAGCATTAAACATAGCTAAAGTGCATCAACACAATACAAGAATATCTTCAAGACAAACCCCTCAAATCTTGAACAACTAATACAATTACATGATAAATCTCATCCAATCCCCATCCACCTCATATGCCTACATCGAACTACTCACCCATGGTGGGGGAGATGGAGCTCATGGTTGATGGGGATGAAGGCGGTGAAGATGATGGTGAAGACGGCCTCCGGATCCCTTCCTCGGGGGAGAAATCCTAGATCAATCTGACCCTAAAATCGAAGTTCGTGGCTCTGGCGCCGCTCTGTTTTCGCGAAAAGCTCCGTTCTCTTAGGGCAACCAGTTTTGGGGTATATAAGGGAGTACGCGAAAACCGAAGGCGAGACGACGCTCGTGGGCCAAATGAGCATGCCACATGTGGCCCCACTACCTGGCCGCATGTGGTGTGCCCGTTTGGGCCTCGGGCACTCTCTCGTGTCCGTCCAATGCTCAAACTCCTTTTGATAAAAAAAGTGGCCTAGTATTTTCCCTGATTTTATTTCCTGCAAAACCAACCAGAAACGAGACTTTGCTAAAAACAACGTCAGATTCTGTAGTTTTAATAAAATATGGGAGGATTCCTGAGAAAATTGTGAGGCAAAGTACTTGGAAATGTAGATGAATTTTGAATGCATCACACTTAGAGATAAATCAAAAAAAATCCTACATGTTGATCCCAAGATCTAGCCGAGGTAGAAGTCCACGAGGATTACCACTAGACGCGCGGTTGCAGATTACTGATGAAGGTGTCAGTTAAAGCAGTGCATCCCTCACAATCTGATCCAATGCACGATTGTCGATGTGCTGATCGTACAACACATCTGTCGGTATCCACACGTATGAGGAGGAGCACCGACGGTGGACTGGTAGGTCCGGTACAACAACTAGAATTAAATGGATCTAGGGTTTCCAACGCATGGACTGACCTAACTATGCCCCTTGGGTATCTTCGCCCCAGTATACATAGGGAGTGAAAGTGGGCTACACTCACTTGTGGCCCATTGACTAAAGCCTATATTAGTCTCTGTGAGTCCAACTCACCGACTCAGTCCATGTCCGATTCGGGTCCAACCCAAATAGTTTTCCGGTGCAGGTCCAACTCAAACTTCCTCTCACTCTTAAGTGTGTGACCCGATAGGCTCATGGTGACTTGGACACAATTTGAGTCTTACTCGTAATCGATCAGTCGGTAGCAGCTCCTAGCAGAACGTGCCAACTCCCAAGTACCAAAGAGTCATGATGACATACCTTCCAATGCGACTTGCGTCCGAGTCCCTTTGCCTCACGGTACATCTTGTCAAGCTATAGGCGAATAATTGTCATCCTTTAAATAGCTCAACTCTCTTATCGATCTAAGATAAGTGATTCATCTGACTACCTTTTAGTCGAACACCTCGGTTAACACTTCACCATGTCGTGCATGGCCATGCTTTCCGAATCATACCATCCGAGAGGGCCCAGAGAATATCTCTCTAGTCGGAGGGGCAAATCCCATCTTGGTCATCCACATCACGCAGCTTCATTCTAAGTCGACCCGAATTCCGCCTTTTTATGACTTTCCTATGACGGACAGGGCCAGCGCTGGCACATGGCGACCTTGTGCAATGGCCAAGATCCCATGCTGGGGGGACACGACTACATATTCCTATATACTCTATACCTCATACTTCCTACTTGAAAAAATGGAAGGCCCAACCCAGTCGTATGGCTTATGAAAATTTCCTTGCGATTGCCGATTCATCTCCTCATCTCATGCACGCAATGGACATCACCAAGCCCTAGTGCTCGCTCACTCCTGCCTGACGAGACAACGATTCTACGTCTCTACCTCTTCGACTCTTCGATACTTGGACTCTTTTCCCTAATCGGCTGATCCCAAATTCCCGATCAATCTCCGCTACAATCATCAGGAGTAGCTGAATCGAGCCTCACCCTAGCCCTTGCTCACTTCCTCTCTTTTGCCTATTGGTTGTTGCCTTCCTGGTAGTGGTATACTCAATATTTAATTAAATCCTTGTTTTTTGTCCCTTGCCCTTTAAACCTAGCTATTTAATTCATGGATGATGGACCATATAATGCATCTATTTCACTGATTGCATTTGCTATAAACGAATAAACAATGAGCTGATTGTGTAGATTTTTAGGGTTCTACCTTTACTTCTTTATTTAGGTAATTTATTCAATTCCCAATTTTAGGTGATATGGCGCCGAAACATTAGTCGGTGCTACGAAAGGAATAAAAGAAAACGAGACATTAAACTTATTGAATCATAGAAAGGCACTACGAAAAGGATATCTCGGATAAAACTTATCTTGAGAATGTACTCAATGATTTTGCATCTAGAAATGTCCGAAGAAGCTTTTTTGTGAAGCATTGAAGCATTATTATCCCTGGACTCATTGGAACCTTCTTATCTGAGGTAATAAAAGTAACAAAAATACTACTTCTTATATTTTGAGATTTAGAATGTGTCGTTGGATGTTAATTTTTAATATTTGACTGAAAGTGCATACATATATGTCTATATTTTTATATATGAGTACATATAGATTAGTCTTATGGGCCCATCCGTCAACTTCGCACAAGGGCCCCACAAAATATAGAGTCGGTCCTGGTGATGCAACAATATTTGACAGAACCTAAGTCGGCGACACACAAATCGGACAGTGTGATAACGTCAGGTCTAAAGATTACATTGATTGAGATATACAAATAACGACTTGTTCATTGTATATTAATATGGGTCAATCTGACTCGCTAAACTATTTAGCTGAATTCGTGTAAGCCAGAATAACATCACCATGTCCATGACAAGTGAAACCAAGTCATCAGCCGACTTTCACATTACTCTAAGTTGCTGACAAACAACTTATAAACTATCAAACACATAACTTACATAATTCCAACTACCATGGGTGAAATTTTTGTTTGTCATTCCGTTTTATTTCAAACAGTTGTGCTCTATTGGTTTCACCCCACATCTACTTTTTATGAGCTTTAAACTACATAAAAGAGATTATTTTGAAGTACTTTAAGACATAGCACATATATTATACTTGGAGTAGCAAGTGACACATAGGTAGGTATAGTGTATACTGTTGGGGTTTAAGGTATTTGGATATACAAGTCTTAGCTTGTTTGAGAATTTTGGGCTAGCAAAAAGAGATCTACAAGAATGCCAAAGTATCCATAGTGTTAATCATTTCTTATCAAACAAAGCTCCTTAAAATTAACCATATATGCATGTGAACAAAAGGTATCACTAAATAATACACTTGGGAATTAAGATTCATTAAAGTATTTGAAACAAGTAACACTTAACATAACTTGCATTTCAACTTTTTGTTTTCATTCCTTTTTCTTTTTATAGCATACAACTCAATTTATTTTTAATTACAGTAGCTATTTTTAGGCATGCAAAACATCTATAATGGTGGTCTCAGTTATTACAAAGGTAACATCCAAACTAAATATAAAACTAAATAAAGACGCTCCGAATTTCTATAATCATCTTATGTTGCTCCAAAAACAAAGTTTATAGGCTTGCAAACCGAGAGTTTAATATGTCTAATGGGGTGCCTTGGAAATCTCCAAGATTATGATTTTCACCATTCTTGGATAGCTCTTAGTGTGGTGTTCATCTATTCCTTATCAAAAAACTTCAACACAAAACTTTCTCTCATTTCTTTTCTATAGGGTAAAATTAGTGGTACAAAGATATGTTGCCAGCTGCCATAAAATCTTTTAACAAAATTTTGTTTTAGGTGTCTAGCAAGTATATCATGTTTCATACATTCTAGCATATCAAAATACTCATGGAAAATCATTTTGAGACTCAAAAAAAATGGCTTAAACGATACAAGTCAGAATCTGTCCAGATTTTCGGCGGCAGCAAAACGTATTTATTTCGATCACTTAAACATGTAAGGTATTTTAGAAAAAATTTGTGCACATATAGGATTAAAAGTTTTAACTTAAGTTTAAATATGAGCGCAGTTAGAGATACATAAAAAATCATAGTTTTTTTACTAAATAGTGTTGGTGCAGGAATTTACTACTCCATATGTTTTACCAACTTTATATCATCCAAATGGGTTCAACTTGGTACTTTTTGGAAAACTACATAGAACAAACTAAAAATATATTCTTTAAAATACAGCAAGAGTGCATAAAATAAATAACCGGACTGTCTCCCAAAAAGCGCTTTCTTTATAGCCATATAGTTAGGCTTACTTACTTCATTTAAGATAGGTGGAGATCATGTGATAGCTTGTACCTTGGTTCCATCTCCTTCTTCCTTGTAAAGTGTTCCATGCACAATACCAGGGTCTCATGGTGTTCTCAAACGAATCAAAATAATAATCAAGTTGAGACCTTGTAGAAAGCAACACAAAACACAAAAGTAATAACAACGAAATCTAACTTTCTTTCTGTGCATTAGCATTTTTCTATATTAATAAATCACAACAAATATAAGTGTGCCAATGCATATTAATAGTAGTTAATTGCAACTTGTAATCATTAGTAACATAAATAGGGAGAATTGCAGAGGAGCTCCTAGGTGATACTCTCACCAACGTCTATGGCTCACACCTGTACTGGGACCACAATTTGAGAGGTATACTATCGGCATTATTTTGGCGTAATGATCTATGTATTTATACTGATGTGGCCCACGTAAATTAATGTTCTATACTTACTATGCATGGAAGAGTCAATATTCCCGCTGGTCTCATCCTCAGACCTGAACCACATGACTGTAACGAAAATCTTTGGGTTGTTCCTTCAATTCTGTAATAACTTCTTTACATCAACTGTAACAAACAAATAATTTGTTTTGAATAAATTTTCATCATTTTCAAGTTTTTGCAAAGAAAGACCAGATTTAATATTTATTATAATTAGAACTTTTCCTAAGTATCACAATGATTTCAAAAAATCATTGACATAATTAAAAACATTTATAAAATTTCAATTTGAAGCGACTAATTCTAAGAATTTTCAAAAAAAACATAAATTTTAACTGGGCATTCCAGGGATCTTATTATAACAATTCCAGGGAATTTTAAGAACCAAATTATTTATGATATTAATACCGAGAATTTTGTAATTATTCATGCGTCAATAATGAGTTTTCATATATATATATAATTCATAACCAAAAAATTATGTCTCTTCTATTTAATTCCCTGGCCAGTTTGGGCACATATCCGTGAATAGTGCATATTCATGGGACATGAACAAATAATTATAGGAAAATAATCAAAAAATTGTCTCCATAGTGCCATGAGCTAGCAAAGGTATTCAGTATACAACTTACTAGGTGGACATGCGGGCTTCACCGCGCCGTCTACATGTTATTTGGAAGAGTGGGGTAGGTGTGTTGTACTCACTGCTGGTAACACATTATGTTTTGTTTGTGTTATCCTAAATGAAATATATGAGTATGTGTAGGGTTGAGTGTCTTAATTAGTAGATAAATGTGTCATTTACATGTTAGACATGTCTGAAACTAAGAGATCTGACCTTAGACGCAAGAAGCGGGCCTTTATTTCATATTGCTCATAAGAAACATAGGGATACCAATGTTTTTTCAAGTAAACAAAAAGGTACATCGAGCGAACTTCAAACAAAAATACATCAAGCAATAAACCAAGTTTAGTACCACAAGAAACTAGCATATTACATGATAAAAATCTAATGATGTCAAAACAAGCTAACTTATGAAGATCATGTGATAACCTTATTCCACTGTCTCAAAATCGATGTTTGCAACTATTTGGATTGTAGAGCTCCAAGGAAAGGCAGAATTTTGTATTCAACAATTATAAGTGGTTGGATTATTGAATGATTAGTTTAGTCAATGTAGACAACCAGATTTAATATATACTATTCTATGCAGGAGTTATACTTGATACATTCTGAATTATTCACTGGTTTAATAAAATTTAAAAGAGAAGGTAAGGCTAGAAGTTGCCACGAATCCTTACATAAAGCAAGATGTAATATGTAATCAATTTTAATAATTTTTGTACATCAAAATGAAAATAGAAGTTATGACATTTTTTAGACCTACTTAGTCGATGAAACTCGCTTGTTCATTAATCATAGATCATACTCCAAGTCAAGGGCACTAAAAAATTTGTTAACCCATGCAGAAATTGTAGAACAATGTAAAAAATGTATCAATTACATAACCATCTCATGTATTCTCGAGATATTCTAATATATTCAAAAGCAAATTCAGTTATAGAGTCTAAGAGAGGCCAAAATTAGCTTATTCTGCTTTGTTTCAGGAAGACATACATATTAATTGTTGAAGTAACATGAAACGCGACCATTTCTCGCAAGGCGCGACTGTTTCTTGCCCTATTAGCGCTCCAAGCTTTCTATTTAGCGATTCTTCCGCTTGGTTACTGTAGATTCTGGATTCCGGCTAATATCTCTGTGTCGCGTCATGGCATGCCAAGTCTTCTCCTTTTCAATTCCTTTTTCCGCCATCTGTCCCTGAATTTTCTAGTCAAAGCGGTGAGGATGATGCGACATCTTTGTGTGGTCCCGCATAGAAGAATCTCTACCCAAGCCGCCCCCTATAATTTATACGGGGATTCAAATTTATTCGGAATAGTTCGCTTCCGCTTCCCAACAATCACGTCGTCCTCCTTCCCGCTACCAACAACCTTTTTTACTTTCTTCATAGAAATGTACTTGGCGACAAATGCAGCACAAATGTCTATGTCCGATGAAGATGCTTGGGGAGAATTACCAAGGACAAAAGGATTTTCTGGGGTTGCACCAACTTCGTCAGTTGGTTTCGTAGGTGGAGCAAACTTGTCACCATTGACGTTCGCTGGAGTTTTTGGGTCGGCCACATCTACCTCTAGCTGGGTCAGATCAATGACAGTCTCTTCACAACCATTTGAGTCATTTTCTTCCTTGTACATGAATTCCCTTTTTCTTGCGGACCATTACTAGGATTCAACTTGTTCTTCTTGTTCATTGTTAGTGCTCTCCTCTGCATCCGCCAGCTTGTAAAGCACACCTTCTTTGTTGAACATTGCTAATAATTTCTACAAAAACACATTTAAAGTTATTAGTCACATTATGGTTTGTAACTCCAAACATGCAGTCAACGTAAAAAGAAGGCCATGTGACCTCAGCAGTTTTATATGGGAGTAGCTGCATCTGTTTTTTATGTGTTCCATTGCCCGCTTCATCATCATTGTTCCCATCTCTTCCATCATACCTTCCATCATCTCTTTTATTGCGCGCTTCATCATAACCTCCATCATCTCATCCATGTTTGCTACTATCTTGGTCTTCCTGGCAGTGGCACCGGCGGGTTTGGGTCTTGGCTTTTGTGAAGGCACGGGCTCTGTGGCTTTCGGCTCTACGGCTTTCGGCTCCTGTGCCCTATATTCTTGTGTTATATTATCTTCGATCTGCATGACAAACAACAGTACATGTGATCAAGATAGAATATAATGGCATAAGGTAGGAATTATTCCATAAGGTCAGATCGCATTGATTTACTTTGACATTCCCACGACCACGACCATTCTCATAGTCAAATCTATCTCTCCTTGTGGATGCAGCTTCGGTCCAGTTCCTCATGAGAGGCTGGACGGACAAGTTTGGATTGAATGCATAATCACCTTCTAGAGGTTAAACCTTCTCTCAGTATAAATACTACAAACAAAAATTATTAAATATTAGTCATGTATAACAAAAAAATTGCGAGCATTATTATTTTTTACATGCTATCTGACTGAGAGGTTTACCTGCAGGAGACATAAATTGCCCTTCGGCCATTGCCGGAGGTGTTTTCCTTTCCTCACAATCTTAAGGTAGTCCATGAGTACACAGAGTGTGAAAGAATTCCAATTAATCTTAGAAATTCTAGGCACATCTTCCACCAATGCATAGTATTGGAACAATTTTGCACGACATCAGTGCAATAACTGTTCCTAGTAGCACAAGCACAACTTTTCGCAAGAAATCATCGTTGGCCGATTTTTTTAATGTTGGCAATTAAATCATCTATGACAATATTATCGATTGTCTTGCTTAAAAATTGCGGTGGGATCCTGTCTTTAACATCCTCACCTTCTTCATTGAGTATGTCTGAAGCTGACAAACCTTTGTTCTCCAAGTTTAATATACACTTGACATCCACAGAACCGAGAGACACCTCGCCAATCATTTCTTCTAGCATGAATGTGGCCTTGGTGGGATCAAATATTTCAATCATGTACCTATCAAAATGAACAACACAAATTTCAAAAACAGGATGAAATAATTTTATAACCATTAAATGGCATATGGTGGGATCAAATATTTCAAGCATGTACCTTACCAGAAGTGTACGAATCTTAATAGATGGTATCTGAAGCATGCTTTGCAAAGACATCTCGGCGAGTCTAGCACGTTGATCGCCAGAAAGAGCTTCCATAAGTCTGCACCATTTCTCGACAGCACAAATAAATTTCTCCATTGAGGTCGTCCATCCTATTCACGAAAATTGTAACTATGTTATACAAAAAAGTACCAAAACCATCTTCTACTAATGCACTAGCCTATTAGGTCAATTTTAAGTAATAACCATGGAAGGAACGACATGCACAATTAAACAAGCATCAAATTATAGGATACTAGGTCGGATCTTAATATTTTCTAACATTATATATTATAGTACCATCGAAGTAACGACATATGATGACCCAAACAAATAAGAGGGTAGGAGGCCGGATCTTCATTTTTTTTAAATCAGAGAACAATACAGGTCATTATATATAAACTAACCTATCTGATGACCAAAATCAACTCTTGATTACAGATTCCGTGTTTTACCACCGCGTGGGGCAGTTGTAATTTAGCAGATCTGATAATGAAGGGAGTATATGGTGGGCAACGAACCTGTACGGTCGATGCGTAGTCGATGTAGGTTGCCAACGACGACCACCACATCCACGGCGAGCACCACTTGCATACGATCTGGAGTATGGCAAGTTGTTTGAGCTGTGGAGGCGACGAACGTAGCTATCGTCCACGACGCGTCTGGAGACGGCGTAGGTTAGGTCAAAGAGAAGGAATGCATGTATATATAAGCGATACGTGCGGCACAATATAACAAAGCGTGGAAATCAGCAAGTACACGCATGACTGGGACACCTCCCGTGATCGACGTGCATGAAAAGCGGCTCATGTGCCCCCACTACAATGTACCATATTGGGCCAGACCCATCTTGGCTGGAATTTTTTCTAAACCCATCTCTAATCCGCCACGGAATAGGTGACGCCGAAAATGGGTTGCTAGTGGTTCGCATGCCGTAAAGTTAGAAATTTCATTCGAGTAGGTTGGCCTTTGTTCATATGTCTCTTCTTTAAAAATATTGCAAGATAGAGTCCAAAAGTAATATTCATAATTTTGCAGTTTTCAAAAACTTAACAATGCATGGTAACAATTACAAAACATCATAAAATGTAAGACCAAAAAATGTAAGCACGAGCAAACGATCACAAAACAGTCAAAACCATCATATTTCCGAACTTTTGAAATGGTAATATAGGTTCAACATACTTATTGATTTCATAAAAAATCAACAAGAAGCTTTAGACCACTATCATGACGACGAAACCAGAATCCGTAGATATCACCAACTCTCATATTTGTCTGCTCCACAACATTCTTCTAGCTTGACGTCAGCATTGCACCACCTTTAAATTTACCTTTAACCTTTGACTTATTCCTCACCATCCTCACTATTGCAATTTCCTTTGCTTTACCATCTTCACCCTTCGAGAGTACTTTTATGTCTGCTGGTAGTTCCAATATGGTCACAATTTGGTTCAAGGTGAAGCTCCTAGAGAAGTACTACAAAATAATTGCATTATTAAAACTACATTTCAATATCCATATTGTAAAGTATTGTATAAATCTACATATGAGGTAGACTTAATATTATTACCATTTTTGCTTTACTCTTGATGACATGTGATTTCTTGATGGTGAATACATAGAATGGTATTGTTGGCATGTTCTTATGCACTCCCTTCTTTAATACATGAAATTATGTGTCATCCATCTTTACTAAATTGGCATACTCACAAAAAGCTTCAAATACTTCCTTCACCTCAATTTCAAGACCTTCAGTCACAAGTACATGCATTATAATCAAGTTTATAATTGCATGAAGATAATTTCCGTACCTGCTTGTCCTACCTCTTTTAGTAATCCTTTTATAACACTTAAGAGTTGCACGGACATGACGGTTATGAGAATCCATTGTTACCTAAAAAATATAAGTATGTACAAAATGGAAGAAATATTAATAGAGAAGTTTCATTATGTAATAGAAGAGACACGTGTGCATATTCCTGAACATCTAATTCAAACTAACCTCCTACATGTAAAGAAAGTGTTATGTTCAATACTAATATAGAACAATCGTCCGCGGTAGATCTAGTAGGTACTGCGTAAGCGCTACAAACATTCTGATGGATTTCACCTAAATCATGCATATGATAATAACTAAATTTGCATCCCGTATAATCTGAATAAGAAATATAATGTGCAGATATGAAAATTACTAACTCAGAGGGGTACGTCTTCGAGATCAGCGGGACAACATCGCAGCAGCGAGGTTAACCCGGTAGTTGTGCAAGTAGACAATCTCGTGGCGGCGATGGGAGGAGAGGTTAACAAGGCGACTGTGGGAGGATAAATAGAGGTGTAGGGTTCGTGGATCCTGAAAAATATGCACCATGTTTCAAAAGAGCCATTAACGTATTCCAACATGTTTGATGTCCGGTAGAAAGATGGGCTGGCGCAATCTACTTGTCGCCCGGACGCAGCCCTGAAGCGGGTGCTGGAGTAGGATTTGGGCTGGGCTTGTCGCGTGCACGCTTAGATTAATTATTTTACATATTTCCTTTTTATTTTAATATTTTTATTCACAAATTCAAACAGACGGATCGACAGGCCATGTGGCGTAGGAATGGGTTTTCTTCTTGCACACTGCTCCTTCATGCCTTCACAAACATGTACTACAAAATTGAGGCAATTTTAATAAGTCAAGATTTTCAACTATTTTTAAATATTCTAAAAAACTTTAAGATTTAATATTATTATAAAAACAACTGTATATTTTGTTTTAAATTTTCTATCATATGGTTGTGTGATTCAAATTTAAATTAAAAAAATTATACATTTGGTGGCATGCTTGGGCAATACGTCCGAGGAATGGCTTCAAACTTGGCATAGTGGCTCACTATGACATAGCAAACACTTATATCACATCCATGGGTAATCATGGTATGCTTGGGCATGCCTTTCGTACGGTAGACACCTCAAGTCTAGGGTTTTAGGGCAGTCTTGGACAAGTAGAGACGGATCTCCAGGCCATGTGGTCAAGGAATGGGTTTTCTTCTTGCAGACTGTTCCACCATGCCTTCACAAACACTCATGTCCCTTATTTTCCAAAGGAGTTGGTGCTTGGCCATGCACTTCCCACACTGGCCAACTTCGGTCTAGGATAGTAGGGGGTAACAGGTCTATCCTGGCCGACTAGCGACAAGACGTCTGAGGAATAGCTTCAAACTTTGCACAGTGGCTCACCATGACATAGCAAACACTTATATCACATCCATGGGCAATGATGGCATGCTTGGGCATTCCTTTCGTACAGTAGACGCCTCAAGTCTAGGGTTTTAGGACAGTCTTGGACAAGTACAGACGGATCAACATGCCATGTGGTATAGGAATGGGTTTTCTTCTTTCACACTGATCCACCATGCCTTCACAAACACTCACATCCCTTCTTTTTCAAAGGAGTTGGTGCTTGGCCATGCACTTCCCATACTGGCCAGCTTCGGTCTAGGGTAGTAGGGGGTAACAGGTCTACCCGGGCTGATTAGCGGCAATACGTCTGAGGAATGGCTTCAAACTTTGCATAGTGGCTCACCATGACATACCAAACACTTATATCACATCCATGGACAATGATGGCATGGTTGGGCATTCCTTTCGTACGGTAGATGTCCCAAATCTAGGGTTTTAGGGAAGTCTTGGACAAGTACAAACGAATCGCCAGGCCATGTTGCGTAGGAATGGGTTTTCTTCTTGCACACTGCTCCACCATGCCTTCACAAACACTCATATCCCTTCTTTTCCAAAGGAGTTGGTGTTTGGCCATGCATTTCTCACACTGTCCAGCTTCGGTCTAGGGTAGTAGGGGGTAACGGGTCTATCCTGGCCGACTAGCGGCAAGACGTCTGAGGAATGGCTTCAAACCAATGAAAAAAATAGCGTGCTAACTTAAATAGCGCGGGCTTCATAAAAACTCTACGAACGCTATAGCATGCTAATAGAGCGCTATTTTTCAAAATAGCGTTTCACAAAAAGTATGAAAAATTAGGATTTCGGCAGCTAGAAAATCATAGATATAGCATACTGCAGCTATAAAACCACAGATATAGCTTCTGTACCCAAACATCAACTATAGATAGTTCACATAGTTCATAACTCCATATCACATAGCCGAAATCACAACCATAGTTCAGAATTCACACACACCAACATAGAGTCAGACACGTAGTTGACATCTGGTGCAGGGATTGTCGGCGACGAATTGAAGGAGGGGAACGGAGGCAGGGTGAAGGCGTGTTGCACTGAAGCTAGGTGTGAAGGCGTCCATGGCGGAGGCGTGTTGATTCCACGCGGAGATGCCACATCCGTCGTTGCGGCGTCGTCTCTCTGAGGAAGTGGAGGAGACGAACTGGGAACTGATGTTATGTGCGTTAGCTTGTTGCCCTGATAGGGTTAGTTGTATTAGGGTAGGCCACTAGACCAAAATGGGCAAGAATAGACAATGGGCTATAAAAAAACCAACAAAAAAATAGCGCCGCTACGACGTAACATCAAATAGCACGAATAGCGCCGTATTTAGCGTGCATAGCGCTGAAGCGCCCCTGGAATGCATAGCGTAGCGTCCAGCTCTTGAAAACGCTATAGCGGCGCTAATAGCGTTAAATAGCGCGCTATTTTTTTATTGCTTCAAACTTGGCACAGTGGCTCACCATGGCATAGCAAACATTTATATCACATCCATGGGCAATGATGGCATGCTTGGGCATGCCTTTCATACGGTAGATGCCTCAAATCTAGGGTTTTAGGAAAGTCTTGGACAAGTATATACGGATCACCGGGCCATGTGGCGTAGGAATGGGTTTTCTTCTTGCACACTGCTCCACCATGCCTTCACAAACACTCACATCCCTTTTTTTTCAAAGGACTTGGTGTTTGGCCATGCACTTCCCACACTGGCCAGCTTCGGTCAAGGGTTGTAGGGGGTAACAGGTCTACCCTGGCCGACTAGCGGCAAGACGTATGAGGAATGGCTTCAAACTTGGCATAGTGGCTCACCATGACATAAAAAACACTTATATTACATCCATGGGAAATTATGGCATGCCCAAGCATGCCTTTCGTACGGTAGACGCCTCAAGTCTAGGGTTTAGGGCAGTCTTGGACAATCACAGACGGATCACCATGCCATGTCGTCGAGGAATGGGTTTTCTTCTTGCACACTGCTCCACCATGCCTTCACAAATACTCACATCCCTTCTATTCCAAAGGAGTTAGTGCTTGGCCATGCACTTTCCACACTGGCCAACTTCGGTCTAGGGTAGTAGGGGGTAACAAGTTTACCCTAGCCGACTAGCGACAAGACGTGTGAGGAATGACTTCAAACTTGACACAGTGTCTCATCATGACATAGCAAACACTTATATCACATCCATGGGCAATGATGGTATGCTTGGCATTCTTGGACAAGCACAGATGGATCGAAATTCTATGTGGCGTAGGAATGGGTTTTCTTCTTGCACACTGCTCCACCATGCCTTCACAAAAATGTATTATAAAATTGAGGAAATTTTAAGAATGTCAAAAAAATCACATGTCTGGGAATAGACAGTTTATACCTACCTGAGAGATCTAGTTATAATAAGTCAAGATTTTCAACTATTTTTAAATATTCTAAAAAAACTCTAAGATGTTAATATTATTATAAAAACAACTGTATATTTTTTTCTATTTTCTAACATACGGTTGTGTGACTCAAATTTAAATTTAAAAATTTATACATTTTGTTGGGCCGGCCCACTTAGAGGATCATTAGTTAAACTTGACCGCAACTCGGCCAGTTAACTACCTTATTTAGGCACGACCTAATTAACCCCCGCATTAGCGTCCCTCCCCCATTAGATCTACTCGTGACCTCCTCACATCGCCTCCTCTCATCTACAACTGGACGGGAGAGAGCTTCATCAACCACGGTCGTTAGGAGTTAGTTTTGGAGATCCTCAAGATAGAGAAGGTACGTAAAGTCGCTCGCATCAAGGACTATAGCCCAAAGTCAACGATCTAAAATTGGGTTCACGTATTGTCCGCGGTACATCAGGGATAGACGGTAGATCTAATCCTTGCAAGTTACATTTCATCGTGTAAACTACCCGATTTAGATTTCATAGTAGTCATTATTATTTTTGTGCAATTCATACCCAATTTATTAGGCTTCGTTTGTTTTGTTACAATTAAATCTAGACATGGAATAGATGCATACATGAATTAGGGTTGATCAATACATCCACCCAAACCCAAGTCAACCCCGTTAATCCCTACCTAATATTTCCCTGTATATTCCTAGCCGTTTGGTAAATCCATGAGCATGTGTGCGACTTGGGCAACCGGCGCCGTTGTTAGATATGAATGTCCTAAGATTGTTGACTTATTTGCAAATATCTGTAATATGACATGTGATTTTAATTATTTTTCTATATTCTGTTAGGTTCCATTACCTGATACCGCTGGTCAGCTTCGCACTTTAGTCAAAAGAAAGAAAAGGCTTGTTTTTATCAGGGGTAAGCATTTTGTGCCAATCCTCTTTTATATTATAATAGATTGATGTATTGGATGTCCCTAATATATACAATTATTACATGAAGGCCCTAGAATAAATAGCGAGCATGATTTTAAAGCGTTCCTTGAGTTTGGCAATCGCGTGATGATGACTAATGAAGAATTTGATTCACTTGAGCGACTAGTCGAGGCTCACATGCCAATAAACCCTTTTATGTGTACACCATAAAAAATCCAACAAAGTGAAAAATAAAGCCAAAATGGTAAACTATTCTGTACGCAGGAACTTCTCATAGTATTTGTTTGCGTAAATGTGAAATCATTTGTATAACCGGTTGTCAAATCTATGTGCAGTATTTTTCAAGGAGCCTCACCATGAAACATATTGTTATCAACATTCAATTGCCAGCAGTTATTAAAACCCATTCTAGGGATACAAACTTTGCGACATTAAGTTGGTGATGAGAAAGTCAATGGTGAATGGGGTACCTAAAAGAGTTGTCATGATTACAACAAACTGAATGGACATTGTGAGACAGAATGGTATGAGAGCTAACCAGAAATTCGTGTTATGGTTCCGTCGTGGCGATCATGGTACTACGAAGCTACTGGTTGATCAAATGTGAAATCAACCTCAAATTTAGTTTTCTTATCATTCTATATTATGCTGATGTATTCTCATGTTTGTGCAACACTTATATAACGATTATGTCGTATTTAATTCGGTCTCTACGAAATTATTAAGTAATTATTATTTCATATTATGTTCACATATGTTGATGCTTCATTTGGGTTTCTTGACGTGAACCCATGTTATGGTTTTGTATCTTGGGCAGAACATGTCAAACCCCTGTTCAAGTGTGCCTCTAGCGTGTCCTACTACCTCCTCCTTGTGCTAGTTCTCACACCCGGATTGAAATTACAACACATGCTTCACACATAAAACGTCGGTTTCGAGATTATAAAATGGAAAATCCATTTTTTTCCAAAACATAGTGCAAACAAAGTTGAGAATAATGTTTTCCATGCCAAAACACACATCTGTGTCAACTTTGAGATCATTCTGACGATGTTGAGAAAAACATGTTTAGTAAAGGTGGCTTCGATCTACCTTTTGCTTTGATATTTAGCCACATTATTTCTACATCAATAAAATAGAAATTAAATTGTTTCCCAGAGTTCATGCGTATGTGTTACAAACGATTCTCTAAAATTTGTCATGTTTTAGTAGACACTAATGCTGTATTGAATTTGTATGAATTTAAACACGAAAGGAATTGGGTGGCCCAGCTATAGTTGAACTGGCCTTTTCAGTATTGGGTGGCCCAGCCCACGTCCTACTGCTTATGTACGGATGTGTCAAGTGCACAGGGATTAGGGCGACCGAATTAGTGGCAAGTTACAGATCTGGATCTCCGCTGCGATTTGAGAGGTTTGTTTCTTAATCTTCTTCCTGATCTTTTTCAAATCTCGATTCCATTTCTCTCCTTATAGTTCTTAATGTTTACCTGATTGTTTCTATTTCTAATATTTCCACAGCCAGGAGATTCAGACGAGACGGTATTTTGTGGCAAGAAAGATTAAGAAGGGGGGATTAGGGGGAGTATCGAATGCTCGTTTCATTCTGTCCTGTAAGTTTAATCGCAAGAACCCTGACGCATCATCCATTATCGTTCATATCCATGCAATGTTGTTTTCTGTTGCTTGGGTGTGTCTGCCGCAAGTTATACCTTTGTTTTCAGATTAGTCAGTCTAGACTCTGTCTTTGCTATCCCTTCTTCAGTGTACAGACAAATGAAAGGGTTAGAGTCTCCATTAAGGCCTACGTTCTTTCATAGGATTGTCCCATGAATTCTTTAGGATTTAGACCCTATGGATTTTTTTCCTTTGGATAGTGTTTGATTCATATGATTGTATCTTACAGGAATTTTTCCCATAGAAATTGGGTAGTGTATTTTCATAGGAAACTTAACATGAGGTGAGGCCTCATAGAAAAATTCTGCCAAGATTTTCTATGCATGTAGGATTTCATAGGACAGGACAACTCAATCCTATGCATAATACTAAATGCAACACCCATAGGCTCAAACCAGACAGTTAGTACGCTAGAATTGAACTAGAAAACAACTCCTATGGTCCAACCATATCCAAATTTAACATACTAAATTGACCACATGAAGCCTTTCCAAAAATGGAAAACACTATCGTGCTATACTACAGAAGATATTTTCCATGTTAGATATTTGCTTAGTTGGAGGAGAGATAAAATAAGGAAGAGAATGTTGTCTTCTCTTAGCTAAGGGGTGATCTCTTAGAAATAAGAGAAGACTATTTTTCCATTTTACCATATGCCTTCTCTTAGCAAACCCGTTTCTTACTAAAAAAGTAATTTCTTATTAATTGCTAGAGATGACAATAAGAGATAATGCATCATACAACATATACATATTTTCCTTGGATGTGGAAGGCTAAGGGAAGGCATGCCTTCCCTATCATTGTACATGCCCTTATACACACGAATGTACCAATGCTCACCAAAGTTTTCCTTCCTCATTTAAATATATCTTGATCCAAGAGCTTAGTAGACAAAGATTCACATTGCCTAAATCATAAGTTCATAAACCACCAAACCCTTTTTTCTTACAAATCAACTACCAACTGGCTACATGAGTAACATTATAATTATTTCTCATGCTACTTCTATTTTTCCTCCGTTTCCTTTTTAATGTAGAGTTTCATTATTGCATCCATTTTCTACTTATGGTTGTCCTATCTATTACATCCATCTTAGTCCTAATGTGTCGGTTATTATTATCTCTATTTTTGTAGACACACTAATCTAGAATAACCAGTTAGGGCTTGTTAAACTTTTTCAAGTACTAGTTAGGTTTCTATATGTAAAATTTGAATTTATTTTTCACCAATTCTTTAACCTGAATTTTTAATTTCTACTAGCAGGAAACATGTCCTCTTCGGTTCGAGAACAGATGAGTCATCGGGTTTCTCGACAAGTTATGAGGCAGCTAGGTGCGACACCTGGTCAAGTGACCGACACTTTCCTAGTGAAGACAATTTTCTGGCATGACAAAGCTGGAACTCTCATTGCTTTGCATGTTCTCAACAAACTACTTGGGAAAGAATTCCAGTTTGTTGTCAACCACAACTATGAGTGCCAAAAGATTGTTGGGGGCACAACCCCAAGATCTACTGAAAAGCTAGAGGCTGCACAACCACTAACATTTCAGTTCGATGATCAGCGTGTCAAAATCATCAAGCTACTCCGACTTGATCTGCTGCCAGAAAGCAAGGACAAGTTTTACAAGGAATCAATAAGAATGTTTCCTGCATCACATGACACACTATCTCTTCAAGAGAAGAGGTGGGAGGGCTATCCTGTTGGTTATTCTGACAGTCTGATGGACCTAGAGTCAGTGCAGAACCCCACAATGTCAGAAACCACAATGAGTATTTTGGATGTGGTAGAGGAGAACAACCATGGTTTACTAAGGGTGATTCTAAAACACATCATTGCTTCAGATTCCATTCCACTTGTCTACTATATTATTCCTTGGACAGAGGAATACAAATTTGCCATCGACCAGAATGGTGCAATGTATATCAATTTCGACAACCCTAAACACGCAGATCACATGACAAGGAGCCACTATTTTGTTCATAATATGTGTGCCAAGTTTTACACAATTAAAACTATGACCAAGGAGAACTATATGTATGACAAGGCGAAGAGGTGTGCCGTCTACAGCAGGATCAACAACCAAGACCATTTCGAGTGCCATGATTTTCTAGGTTAAAAACCATGGTATCTTCTCCATGTGCCTATGTGCTTTTGCACTTTTGTATAAATGAGATGGCCTATCTTTTAATTTGTTGGCTACATTTTAGTTATATAATGTATGAATTCAAGTATGTTGAATTTTTTGCATGTTTTTTTATGTTGTATGAACTCATTTAGAAGCCTTCGTGTGCGAATTGTATGTTGTTGCCTCAGTATAGACATCTCAGTTTCTTTGATTATTTGTACTATGAAAATCATCAAGAGTTACTCAGCTCATTATTATCTGAAACTATAAAATACTTGTTTGATACTCGGTTACTTCTTTTTAACATTTCATCTACACTTTGATGTCGTTGCATATGTTCTGGGTTTTAAATAAACTCCATATCTGTCAAAGGGAACAAGGGAATTGAACAAAACTATTTTTGTTCAAAGTAACAGCTCGATCTCGTTGAAAATGGTTTTCATACTACTCTCCCTAACAGAATATTGTCTGTGAAGAATCTGTAATTTATTTGTAACATTTCGAAGTTGTAAAAAAGGTATTATGTTTGAATTTGTAAAAGGAAAATAAAAAGAATAAAGGAAAGAAGTAAAAAATTAGCTAAGCGTGCAGGCAGCTAGCCCAGCCCATCCCATCTTTCTACCTGCGCGACAGACAAAATGGAATGCAGTAATGGGGTCCTTTTGGCCCATCCTGAAGCCGCAGCGGCAACAGCTGACACGGGTGATGGCCCAAAATATCTCGAACTCGTTGGGGAACCCCAAGAGGAAGGTATGATGAGCATAACAGCAAGTTTTCCCTCAGTTATGAAACCAAGGTTTATCGAACTAGTAGGAGCAAGGAAACACCTCTAAGGTGTTGCTAGCTGGACTTTGGCAGGGCGCACTACCGGCGCTAGCAGCAACGTGGAAACCTGCACAACACAACCATAGAATTTTGCCCCCAACTTACAGTGATATTGTCAATCTCACCGGTTTTGCTGAAAACAAAGGATTAAACATATTGTGTGGAAGAAAGTAATTGCTTGCAGAAAGTAAACAGAAAGCAGTAAACAGTTGTAGATTGATGGTAAAAGAAAGGACCGGGGTCTATAGTTCACTAGTGGTGGCTCTCCTTAAGATAGATGACATGTTGGGTGAACAAATTACAGCGGGGCAATTGACAAACATCGAGAAAGCAATATGCATATACTAAACATCTTGACTCCTTTGAGATTTGATTGGGCATTACAACGTTATACATAGACCGTAATCCAACTACATCTATGACTAATAATCCACCTTCAGGTTATCATCCGAACCCCCTCTAGTATTAAGTTGCAAGCAATAGATAATTGCATTACACATTCCATGTAAAGTAAACAATACGATTGTTCTATGAACAGAGGATTATTGTTTTCTCCCTAGTAGCAACAGCACATCTAGTACCTTAGAGATTTCTGGCACTTCCCCAGATTACTAGAGGCATGAACCCACTATCAAGCATAAATACTAACTCTTGGAGTTGCTAGCATCTATTTGGCCAAGATAGCTACTAACAACGGAAATCATGCAAGATCACAAATAACAAAGACATGATAGAATCAATAATCAATCTAAAATAGCATCTCAATATCCATCATATCCCCGCAAACACAACATGTAGAATTACAGATAGATGATCTTGATCATGAACAGAGCTCACAAGATCTAAACATGATAGCACAAAGGAGAAGAACCAGCCATCTAGCTACTACATGGACCCGTAGTCCAAGGATGAACTACTCACACATCACACTGGAGGCTTGCATGGTGATGAAGAAGGCCTCCAGGGTGAATTCTCTCCTCCGGCAGGGTGCCGGGAAGAGCTCCAGATCCCTCTCGATCTAGGGATGGAGATGACGGTGGCTACAGACTCTTTCGTAGAATTTTGATCAGGTACTTAGGGTTTCTGTATCGGAGGCATCTTATAGGCGAAAGGGGAGGCCGAGGGGATGCCCTAGGCGGCTAGACCACCCCTGGTGCGGGCCAGGCTTGGCCACGCGGCCAGGTGGTGTGGCGGCCCCCTGGCCCCTCTCCGTTTCGTATTCTGGCTCCGTGTCCCCCTCGGTGAAAAACTGACTTTGGCTTTTGTCACGTCCAAATCCGAGAATATTCATTTTCTAACTTTCCTGGAACCAAAAATAGCAGAAAACAGGCAGCTGACACTATGGCTCTTGTTAATAGGTTAGTCCAAGAAAGTGTATAGAAAGTACTCCAAAGTGTGGATAAAACATAAGAAAGTAGATAAAATCAAGCATGGAACATCAAAAATTATGGATACGTTTGCAACTATGGATCTTGAAGTGATTAAGGTTAAAGTGAACAAACTACGGATTATATGCTTGATGAAGTATAAGTTGGAAATCTCATGCCCCTTGAATACTGATACGTTGCTAATGTATCCATAATTTTTGATGTTCCATGCTTGGTTTTATCTACTTTCTTGTGTTTTGTTCCAACTTTGGAGTACTTTCTATACACTTTATTGGACTAACCTATTAACAAGTGCCACAGTGCCAGTTGCCTGTTTTCTGCTGTTTTTGGTTCCAGGAAAGTCAGAAAATCAATATTCTCAAAATTGGACCGGACAAAAGCCAAAGTCGATATTTTACCGGAAGACTCACAGAGCCAGAAGACGAGACGGAGAGGGGCCACAGGGCGGCCACACCATGTGGTGGTGCAGGCTAGCCCTGGCCGCGCCACCAGGTGGTGTGGGCCCCCTGGCCGCCCACCGACCTTGCCTCTTCGCCTATAAGAAGCCTCCCGATGCATAAACCCTAAATCATCAAGCCTCCAGCCACGAAAAGTTCCGCAATGCCTCCGCCACCAAAGGGGAGATTCGGGGGACAGAAAGTCTCTATTCTGGCACCCTACCGGGACGGGGAAGTGCCCCCGAAGCCATCTCCATCGATCTCCACCACCATCTCCATCGCCGTTGCTGATTCCCATGATGAGGAGGGAGTAGTTCTCTCTCGAGGCTAAGGGTTCTACCGGTAGCTATGTGTTCATCTCTCTCTCTATGCATGATCTTATTGAGATCATGAGCTTGTAATCTATAGATCTACCTTGCTACTCAAGTGCTTTAATAGATCTATGCTCTCCCATGTGTGTGAACTTGGAAGTGTGCACACCATGGTGGCACTTAGGCTAGAGATTACAAATACTTATTATGAGTTATATTTGGAGTTGGATGTCTTTATGAAATTGTGGTGTTTGTTTGGACCATCTAGTGCTCAAGGTGATAGTGTGGGGTTATCTAGATGCGGAAAGCAAACTTTGAGGTGTGCTGTTATAGCCCTACCATGGATCAGAGTATCCAACCGGAGAGTAGTTCAGTGTAGTATCATAAAGAAGAATATATTTATATGAGAGTGTTCACTAGTAAAAGAATGATCCCTAGGCCTTGTTTCTAAGCATTGAAACACCATTTGCTATTAGATCTATTACATGTTTGCTTGCTTCTATCTTTATTTCAATTTTACTTTAGTCTTTTCCACGCCATCAAACTATTTTCTATCACCGTTACCACTTATAATTATCTATACCACTTGTATTTTACTATCTCTTTGCCGAACTAGTGTACCTATACACCTGACAAGTGTATTGGGTGTGTTGGGGACACAAGAGACTTCTTGTATCTTGATTGCAGGGTTGCTTGAGAGGGGATACCTTTGACCACTTCCTCCCTGAGTTCGATAAACCTTGGGTGATCCACTTAAGGGAAAACTTGCTGCTGTTCTACAAACCTATGCACTTGGAGGCCCAACAACTGTCTACAAGAATAGAAGTGCGTAGACATCAAATACGAGGGCCGCTCCTCATGCTACTCAAGTTTAGTTACCGGTAAATTCTTGTCATAGTAAGTACATGTGTATCTTAGAGAACCACCAACGGGGTACCCCTTAGCCGATGATACGGAAGAATCCCCATATCAAAATGACAAGGCAAGCAGACAACGAGCATCTCAACATTCTTCTTATTTACCATGGGAAAATGGTGCTTTTTTTCTCTCTTTCCTCTTTTCTCATATCTCTTTTTTTTATCAATATCTGACTCTTTTTTTTATAAGAAGAATACTTCATAGACAACTCATTATGGTTACGCTGCAGGTTTCCACCATGACGGCATGGATTAGACCGGCGGCCCAGGCATTTCTCTAACACAAATACATAACTCCATGGACTTACAAGCTCCCCTTTCATTTTACACCGACGACATCCATAGACAAAAGAGCATGATATTAACTAGGTACAAAGTACAAGTGCAATGTTGAAAGCGTTCCCCATGACAGCATGGTTCTGCTAATCCCCAACATATAAGTGCAAGCATATACAACATAGACGACACAATGGTTCAAGTTTATTAAGGGCAAGAAAAGTAAAGTCTGCCATCAAGTTCGTGAGAGCTTTAATCACTAGTTTTCTCATAACAAGTGTAATTTGGAAGGTAGATAAAAACATGAATATACTTGGAATAGCAAATGCTAATAGGTAGGTATGGTGGACTCTTTGGAATAACTTGGTTTTAGGAGTTGGATGCATGAGTGGAACTCATACTTGGTTATGGAGGCTAGCAAAAGACTGGGAGCGACCAACTAAGAGAGCAATAATGGCCATAATCATGCAGAGCGACAAAACATCATTAATAAAAGCATAAAGTGATATTACAAGTCGAAAACTAAAGGTGTGAGCATAACATGGTGTGAGCATGCGCCAAGTCAACCCAAATAAAGCATCAAAGGAGAATACCACAATACTATGCTTTAATATGCTAAAACAACGCATGATTCTTCCAAGGCACATTAAGCAATCTCAATTGTTTATAACAAGTCATGCTACAACAAATATCACTAAGCATAAAGCCAAAACCATATCAAGCATGGCATGATAAAGCATAGGCCACAGTCAAAAACAAGCTCCTTTTACCACTTAAGCATGAACTTTTCCTACTCTTTTCCAATCCAAACCAAACTATTTGAAAACTAATGTATGAAAGAGGGGGTCCAACCAATTTATTCAGCAAACTAAGAAAACTAAGCAAACGAAAACCAAAAACAAAAACGAAGACGCTCCAAGAACAACACAACTGTGCATGAAACAATAAAAATGAAGTGTTTGGAAGAAACCTGGGATTTTTATTGATGAAGAAGGGGATACCTTGGGCATCCCCAAGCTTTGACGCTTGCACCTCTTGAATATTTCTTGGGGTGACACGGGGTGACGTCCACAAGCTTGAGCTTTAGTCCATTCTTCATCTCATTACATCATTCTCTCCATACACCTGAAATTTTTTCCTTCATACAAAACTTCACACAATCTTTATTAGCAACATTAGTGCACTCAAGATAATAAGTCTTTAGATTCAGTTTCAACACCAATAAAACTTCCATTAAAACACAAGATAATGTAGAAATTCCCTCAAAATGCTCAATTCCCCAAAAGAACTCAAAAAGGAGCCAACAAGAAGCAAATGCAAATAATGGCAGAAATCTGTCAAAACAGACCAGCAGGTAAAAACCAATTTTTTCGAAGACCTTCTGTTGCTCAAATCAAAACATGTTGAACTAACAAAAGTTAGATAACAACCTGGGGAAGAAGCACAAAAATTCACGCCTCAAAACAACGTACATAGATTTTACACGAATTTTTACGGTGAAGCACAGAAATCTGTTTCGGGACAGCAACTTTCCCAATCATTACTTCTCTCTCATTAGAGGTTACTCGTGGCACAAAAAGAAAATAAAAAGGATAAGGAGCGGTTATTACTGAGGTAATAACTTCCAAGACTCATCTAAATCTTTTGGGTTATCTCCCAATAAGTACTTTTCTTTAACGCCTTTAAGTTAGGCATAAGAAGCAAGAAAAACAATCAAGTATTCTCAGATGAAGAAGCATTAAAACCAAATTTCTTGCCCTTACCTCTCTTACTTTTATTCTTAACATTGGGGAACATATGATTGTTTGGTGGAGAAGCAAAGTGCATGGTGCCCTTTTCCACATCTATTATTTCTCCAAGGAGTTTCAATAGGGATCTTCCAAGTGTAATTTGTCCTTTTCCTACACATTCAATAACAAGATAATCAGTAGAAACTATTTTCCCTAGGATCTTTGTAAACACTCCTTCAGCTATTCCAATTGGTGATATTGTGGCATTATTAGCAAGAAATATTTCTTCTCCCCCTTCAGAAAGTCCCCAAAGATTCAAAGATTCATAGATATATTTAGGCATAAGACAGAATTCAGACATGATATCACAGCGAGCATGAAAAGTTTCATTATTTATAGCAATCTTTATTGTGGGAAGCCATTTTGAGGGTTCATAATTTATTGGAACATAGTCATGATGCTCTCTAAGTGTATTATAGCAATCCTTCAAACTAGCAGTGCTGGTCTCAAGAGTATTCAATCTAGCAAATATGTTTATGAAGGAAGAATTAGATTTGCTAGTCAAGTTGTAAGTAAAGACCAACTTCTTTATGGCATTAAAAGCATTATCCTCATTGCATTGGAGGATATCTCCTCCCACTACAGCATCCAAAGCATATCTATAGCAAAGAGCAATTCCAAGGTAAAAACTGCTAAGGGACAAGCTTTGAGTCACTTTAGGTTCAGTTTTTTCATGTAGATCAGAGATTCTAGACCAAGCTTCTTTGAAACTCTCTTAAATTACTTGTTTAAAAGTGAAAATCATTTCCTCAGGTGACATAGTGATTGGAGCAATGCTAGACATAATGGCAACTTAAGATAGGAACTAATTTTTTTTTGTGTTTTTAATAAAGAAAGCAAACTAGTAAAACTAATTTTTTGTGTTTTTGAATAAGAAACAAGCAAACAAAGCAGAAATAAACTAAGCAAAACAAATAAAACAAAGTAAAGATATTGGTTATGAGGGACTCCCCTTGTGAAGATGTTCTTGACTCCCCGACAACGGCGCCAGAAAAAGTCCTTGATGGCCCAAAATATCTCGAGCTCGTTGGGGAACCCCAAGAGGAAGGTATGATGAGCACAGCAGCAAGTTTTCCCTTAGTTATGAAACCAAGGTTTATCGAACCAGTAGGAGAAAGGAAACACCTCCAAGGTGTTGCTAGCTGGACTTTGGCAGGGCGCACTACCGGCGCCAGCAGCAACGTGGAAACCTGCACAACACAACCACAGAACTTTGCCCCCAACTTACAGTGAGGTTGTCAATCTCACCGGTTTTGCTGAAAACAAAGGATTAAATGTATTGTGTGGAAGAAAGTAATTGCTTGCAGAAAGTAAACAGAAAGCAGTAAACAGTTGTAGATTGATGGTAAAAGAAAGGACCGGGGTCCATAGTTCACTAGTGGTGGCTCTCCTTAAGATAGATGACATGCTGGGTGAACAAATTACATCGGGGCAATTGACAAACATCGAGAAAGCAATATGCATATACTAAACATCTTGACTCCTTTGAGATTTGATTGGGCATTACAACATTATACATAGACCGTAATCCAACTGCATCTATGACTAATAATTCACCTTCAGGTTATCATCCGAACCCCCTCCAGTATTAAGTTGCAAGCAATAGATAATTGTATTACGCATTGCGTGTAAAGTAAACAATACGATTGTTCTATGAATAAAGGATTGTTGTTTTCTCCCTAGTAGCAACAGCACATCTAGTACCTTAGAGATTTCTGTCACTTCCCCAGATTACTAGAGGCATGAACCCACTATCGAGCATAAATACTAACTCTTGGAGTTGCTAACATCTACTTGGCCAAGATAGCTACTAACAACGGAAAGCATGCAAGATCACAAATAACAAAGACATGATAGAATCAATAATCAATCTAAAATAGAATCTCAATATCCATAGGATCCCCGCAAACACAACATATAGAATTACAAATAGATGATTTTGATCATGAACGGAGCTCACAAGATCTAAACATGATAGCACAAAGGAGAAGAACCATCTATCTAGCTACTACATGGACCCGTAGTCCAAGGATGAACTACTCACGCATCACATCGGAGGCTTGCATGGTGATGAAGAAGGTCTCCAGGGTGAATTCTCCTCTCCGGCAGAGTGCCGGGAAGAGATTCAGATCCCTCCGGATCTAGGGATGGAGATGACGGCGGCTACAGACTCTTTCGTGGAATTTTGATCGGGTACTTAGGGTTTCTGTATCGGAGGCATCTTATAGGCGAAAGGGGAGGCCGAGGGGATGCCCTAGGCGGCCAGACCACCCCTGGCACGGGCCAGGCTTGGCCACGCGGCCAGGTGGTGTGGCGGCCCCCTGGCCCCTCTCCGTCTCGTATTCTGACTCCGTGTCCCCCTCGGTGAAAAACTGACTTTGGCTTTTGTCCCGTCCAATTCTGAGAATATTCATTTTCTGACTTTCCTGGAACCAAAAATAGCAGAAAACAGGCAGCTGGCACTGTGGCTCTTGTTAATAGGTTAGTCCAAGAAAGTGTATGAAAAGTACTCCAAAGTATGGACAAAACATAAGAAAGTAGATAAAACCAAGTATGGAACATCAAAAATTATGGATACGATTGCAATGTATCAACGTGTGAGAGTTTAGTCCCACCTCGCCAAGCTAGAGTGAATTCGACCGGCTTATATACCCCGCCGGGAGACCATATTATGAGCTTCTCTCAACCAAACAACATGTCACCTGACCTGTGTCTCTCTATCCTATGGGGCCTGCTAGCATGACAACATACTTCACGGGCCTGCATCCTGGGCCGGTTTGTTGGCTTTCTGGTGGTATGCAGGCCGTGGATTGTGAATTGTCTAGCTTGTTAGGCAGGCTACTTTTTTTATTTTTTTTATTTTTTCATATATAATGCTAAGATTGATCATCTGAGCTTGAGTTCATACAAATTCGTTTTTCAAAAATGTTTAGTAGGAGAGGGAGATCTTAGTCAGTGTACAAGTGCTACACACGGTACATCCTAGATCTTGTTCTATTCAGTGTACAAGTGCTACACAAACTGCAATTTTCTGTTTTTCTAATAAACTATATTTTACCAATATTTTGCATAACTTTTCTATACACATTGTCTACACTTGGACACTATTCTATCCACATTATGCAAATACTAGAGTATTTCCACTAGTTCAACATAACAAGATTACAAGGAGAAAATTGGAGCAAAAACAATATTAATGAACTACCTAATCTACACATATGATCAGCTGTGTAGAATAATTAGAAAGGATGACAATACCAACTAGAGATTAATACTTGATTAACTTTGTGGTCACAACAAAGTGAAGGGTGCATAGATTAGGTACCGCGGTTTCCTACTACTTAGGTTCATACATTAATACATACATATAGGCTGCTTCAACATTAGTAAATCAAAAGAAACATTATCATACATATACTGATGATGTAATCCTTCACAAGGGCACCACAACCCTAGTCATTGTACTCTAGGACCTTGACAAGGGCATAATTGTTGGCCTTGTCGCGCTGATCCCTGGGCTTCACAGTCTTGGCATGCTCCACAAGCCCCTCCCGGAGCCCATCCTTTGTAATCTTCTTGCTGGCATGGAATTTGCAATAATATGATCTATCGGGCCTCATATATGCTCCTATACCTTCTTTCCAGAGCTTCTCTTCTGCCTTCTCCTCATAGCACTTCACATTGAACTTGTGTACGTTCGCTTCACCAGAGGAAGCATCAGATGACACTGACTTGTACTGCAAGCATAAAATCATAGATGAGCTCAACAAGCAAGAATTACCTTACACACATCTGAAGCAAAAAAGATATGAAAAAAATAAGCCAAATTCTAGCTTACTGATTCTCGGTCACTGGAAGAGACCGAAGAGGACAAGTCAGACACACAGATGTCATCAAAGACAACTGTGAACTTCCTATTCCGGCCAGCCACACGGGATGACCCAAGAATAGCCTGATTAACAAACTTTTAAACAGAAGTTACAATCCAACAGAATTCATAGTGTCAACTTACAAAATAATTAGGTAGTTCAACAAAGCAAAGAATATTATAGTGACAATTCTCTGTGACAAATATACCACATCAAGACAAATGACATTTTTCATCACAGGAATGTGGACCAGTACTACTTAATCTGAATTTTACCTGCACTCTATTGAGACTGAGATGGCAAGACAAACAGTCGGTATGAACATCGCAGCCTATGAATGTTGAAGCGCGACAGAACACAACAACTACAAATAATGTTATTACAACAGCAACTAGGACTACACTACACATCCAGTCCACAAATAGTAATTTAACAATGAAAACAGTAATTAATTTGGATCGGTAGTACTCAAATTGTTTCAGACCAACACTTTTTAATCAGGTGGGGCTAATCCGGTGGTGTTACTCTGTCCTTAAACAATTGTTCTGTGAAATTAAGAAAGAAAAGATAGATATGACTAAGCTTGTTAAAAACAACTATACTCATAAACCAGGTACATCTGTATACTTTAAAAGTTACATAATAAAAACAACAGAAGTTACATTGTCAAATTGTAAGTTAAAAATTAGGTTAACTAATCAAACCTTACAGTACATGATGCATTGTCCCTTACAAGAATTTAGTTAACTCATTGTTGCTACAATTAGTGTTAAAACCAAAATCAAAATCAATATGCAATTCTACATATTTTGAGTTCATAATTAATACACCTGCAAATTTTTGGGAACAATTAAATGTAGATCTCTTGTACTTATATAATTCCAAACAAGGAGGGTGCAATTTAGTAGTGCACCACATCGTACAACACCAGTTTGCAAATTAATAGTGCATTACAACATCATGAAAACAACATCGCCGCAATCACCTAATAATCAGATGGACAGGTAAATACCAGATTCCACCAAACCTAAACACAAGCACACGGCAAATTCATATGCAACAACTTACAACTTACAGCAGTAGAGAAAAAATACTACAAAGTATCACCACTACAGGTATACAACAACTGAAATCTTCTAGTGTAGCACCATCGTATCCTCTAGTGCAGCCTTCCACATTTCCCTATCTCCCAGGTATATATCAACAGACAAGAACACAACTCTTTCAAATTCAAAACACACATATCACATTCATCCATTCATTCAACAAATATTTTTTCTAAAACACCTAGATGACCAATGTGATTGCAAAAATTGGTTATGAGCAACTGTGCACAATCTAACCCTAATCCCCACTAACATACAGTCTGAAAGCCTAGGTCACTCCGCTCGATCTCCACAAGTGCCAGGTTGATCCAACCCTAATCAACACTAACAACAATGGGATAGAGCAAGGGCCAAGAAGCAGTTGGTAAACACATACCTCGACTGACACCTCCGCGCGGTGACTGACGTTCAGATCCAGCGCGCTTGCGCCGCTAGATGCCACCTCGACCTGATCCGGCACCAGCACCGTCGTCCCACTCGACGCGGCCGCACCAGCACCCGAACCGCCATGGCCACCTCCGCCCTCGAAAACCGCATCTGGCCACGAGACGACGATGTTCCTGTCCTCAACAGCAGCGGCCACTGCCGCTATTGGACTACCATGCTCCATCGCCAGAGGAATCGAACAAAGCTGCTGGAGGCGAAGGAAAATCGAGACGTACGCGGTGGAGAAGACGATGAGAACGAGGGTTTTTCTACTAGATTTGGTGGGAAATGGGTGGGGCGAGGCAGGCGGAGCCGTCCACGATCCTTTTATACGTCATGCCGTTTCAGGTACTTGACGTCACGTGTTCACATGACCTCATCTGTACCATACGTGTACAAATACTTCCAACAAATCTACATGGGCCTGTACAGGGCTCTACGCAGTAGTCAAATCTCTGGAATTTACGATCGTGCCACCGGTTATGAAAGGGTATGAGGAGATCTGGATCGTCCTTGTGTTTTTGTTTGTTGAACGTGAGCCAGGGGAGAAGCACCGGAGCAGAAGCGCTAAAAGAAGTCTAGATACATTTGCTCCACAAAGTTAAAATATCTTATATTTTAAAACGGATGGAGTATTACTCAGGAATTACAATCCGATTGGCATATGCTCAATAAACCCTCGGTACATGTTCTAGCATGATTAGCGAAAAAATGGCTACACTTATTCTGACACCTATTAATATGAGCAACACAAGCTTGACGGACCTTTAACAATGTTTTTATTTCTTCAACAATTGGACCGTAAATTGATCTATGTCCACCTCTCCTTTACCAAGCATAGCCACTAATTCAGTCGAATCAACCTCGATCATTAGGGGACCGTTACACCAATGCAAAGCCAATGCCAGTCCCTCACGAACTGCCAGCAATTCTGCTTCTAGCTTCTAGGGGGCTGCGACAATTAAACAACTGGCGGCAGGATGAGAAAATGATTTCACCAAGGTGATCTCGGATGATTATACCAGCACCAGCATTTCCACTCTTAAAGGAGCCATCTGTATTCAACTTGTACCAGCCATCCGACGGAGCTGCCCACAATGACGGGGTCAAATCAGTATTAACACTAGGAGCATGGAAATTTGCAAGAGTATTACCTATGATAAACTTGCCCTTAACAATGTCTTGAACTTCTTTGAATTGCCAAGAAAAATATCTACCCGTTTGGACTTTGGAGCACTAGGATTTTTTTGGGGGGAGACTCACAATAGGGTTTCTCTAGACCTAGCTTGTCTCGTTGTCCACTTGTTGGAGGGTTGCACAATGTGAGACTAAACAGTGATGGGTGTCACGCCACCTGACGCAAACTTAGAGCATCTTCACTTGTTGGAGGCCCTAGGCGCGAAAATCCGGCAAAAAAAATCACCGATGGAAGAAGTTTTCGGCATGGGGGCCTAGAACTTTTCAGTCACGAGCCCAGGCTTCGCCGTCGAAAGCACTTCAATTCTGAGAATTTAAATCCAATCCAGGAGAAATACGAGCAAATTTGGACAAATCCGTACTAATTTGGTGGTATATATAGCATATAAGGCAAAATTTGTACGTACATAGGGAGATCAAACATACATAGGCTATTTAGGCTGAAAATTAACTAAAAACAGCGTAAAAACTAAATAATAGCAGCTGGTCGGTGCCGGTAGCGGTCTAGTTCATGCCGAGCCGCCGGTAGAACTGCGTGTCGTATTTGACGTCGACGTCATCGCTCGGTGGCTGCTACCCTAGCCGGGGTCGCCGACTCGTGCAGGTCTGCTGCTCGGCTTCGTCGGAGTCGGTGTGGTTCAGAACGACGACCTCGCGGCGTGCCCGACGACGGGCGACGCGCAGGAGCTCCCGCTGGCGCGTGGCCTCCTCCCGCTCGAACTCCGTCTTGGATCGAGCGAGAGTGTCGGCGAGCCGCATCGCCATCCCGAGGACATCATTATCATGTTCTGATATTCAAGAAACATTTGTAAAACCGTGATATACTATTTTATAAATATTTACATGGGTAAGTTTGAACTGAACACTGCATATGCGCGTGTGATGCATGTATGGCACTAACATATGATACGGATCGGTCTAAGTTTTAGAGTGACGGTGACGTTAAGCGCTCGTTAATGATCGTCCCTCCCTCTTGGAGCCGCCCGGGAGCCTCTCCTCGTGCATGCGGCGCCCTGCATGCATCACTCCGCTCCAAACCGCCACCCACCTTCACGTCGCGTCGTGGCCTCTCCTTCCTTCCCGCTATTTAAGCCACACGCTCTCGCCCAAATCTAAATGTCTCGCCTCATTGGCTAGCTAGTAGCAGCCTAGTACTACAACTAGAGGCCGAGCCAGCAAGAGTCTAGGGATCGATCGATCACACACTCACCGATATACTATCATTTGCCTCGGTCTAAGCACGTAATGGTCACCATGGGGAAGGAAGAGGTACACCAACAACAGTACTGCTACGGCGACTGGCCGGTCGACGGCATCGACGCCGAGGGCCGCGCCACGGAGCTGCGGCCTCTGGCCCTGTCACGGCCGCACACGCAGGCCTTCCATCTCGCCTGGCTCTCGCTCTTCGCCTGCTTCTTCGCCGCCTTCGCCGCGCCGCCCATCCTCCCTGCGCTGCGCCCGGCGCTCGTCCTCGCTCCATCCGACGCCTCCTCCGCCGCCGTCGGCTCCCTCTCCGCCGCGCTCGTGGGGCGCCTCGCCATGGGCCCCGCATGCGACCTCCTCGGCCCACGCCGCGCGTCGGGGGTCGCCAGCCTCGTCTGCGCGCTCGCGCTCGCTCTGGCTGCCGTGTACGCGTCATCGCCCGCGGGGTTCGTCGCGCTCCGCTTCTGCGCGGGGCTCTCCCTCTCCAACTTCGTCGCCAACCAGCACTGGATGTCCGGCATCTTCGCGCCCTCCGCCGTCGGCCTCGCCAACGCCGTAGCGGCAGGCTGGGCCAACGTCGGCAGCGCGGCCACACAAGTCGTCATGCCGCTCGCCTACGACTGCATCGTGCTGCGTCTCGGCGTGCCTATCACCGTCGCGTGGCGCGTTGCCTACCTCATCCCGTGCGCCATGCTCATCACCACCGGCCTCGCCGTCCTCGCCTTCCCCTACGACCTGCCGCGAGGCTGCAGTAGCAGTGGTGGCGGCGGGGACAAAGGACGGAAGAAGGGCTTCTGGAAGGTGGTTCGAGGAGGGGTCTGCGACTACCGGGCGTGGGTGCTGTTGCTCACCTACGGCTACTGCTACGGTGTGGAGCTCATCATGGAGAACGTGGCGGCCGACTTCTTCAGGAGACGGTTCCGGCTGCCCATGGAGGCCGCGGGGGCCGCTGCGGCGTGCTTCGGCGTCATGAACACCGTGGCGCGGCCCGCGGGAGGGATGGCATCCGACGAGGTGGGGAGGAGGTTCGGGATGCGGGGGAGGCTGTGGGCGCTCTGGGCCGTGCAAAGCTCGGGCGCGGTGCTCTGCGTTCTGGTCGGCAGGATGGGCTCCGCGGAGGAGCCGTCGCTGGCAGCCACGATGGCGGTGATGGTGGCGTGCGGAGCGTTCGTGCAGGCCGCGTCAGGGCTCACCTTCGGCGTCGTTCCCTTCGTCTCCAAGAGGTAATTTTAAAGATTTTTTTTCTGATCGATAAATTGGACGATATATACTTCATCATAAAATTAAGTTGAAGCTATGATAGCTAGCTAGCGTGAGATGAAAGGGGCCACGTCACACTTGAGGACTATCAACCACGAGGATTCGCGCCGACGATCGACAAGCTTTGGTTGCATCTAAAACAGAATCCTCGTGTAGTTGCATAGTATCGGAGACGCCACGTTGCTTTCTTACATTTATTCAAAGAAAAAAACGCGCGAAGATTCCTAGTAGAAAAATTAGTTGAACGGAGAGCGACCTGCGCCATATTGATGTTTGTTGTGTAGCACATATATACATTGTCATGCTTGGCCAGTGAGACATCTGCCATGCATGTGGATGTGGAGGGTATGTATGCAATCAACGAATTAACAAGGATTCCACGAACGAATCGATGCAGGTCGATGGGTGTGGTGTCCGGCATGACGGCGAGCGGCGGCGCCGTTGGAGCGATCATCACCAACCGGCTCTTCTTCAGCAGCTCCAGATACACGGTGGAGGAAGCCATCTCCTTCACCGGCCTAACCAGCCTCCTCTGCACGCTCCCCGTCGCGCTCATCTACTTCCCACGCTCGGGGGGAATGCTCTGCGGCGCCTCCGAGTTTGACGTCGTCCACCAGGATTGCCACGACGAGGACGAGGACGATGTAAATAAAGATGATGATTACATGCTTCTGAAATGATGATGGGGCACCTAGCTCAGACTGTAAATATAGGGATAGTTACATGCTCTTCATAAATGGAAATAGAAAAACTACATTTAATCGTCTCAAGACTCTGAGCTCGATATAAGAGCAACTCCACTCAAAATTCGGACAAAAATTCGCTCACTCGCGTTTCCAACAGCCTTTTTCCGCATGGAAACGCCAGATGAAGTTAAAACGGCGAGAAAAAAATCTGCGCTGGTGACACCTGCCTATCAGCGAGAGAACGCGGTTCGTTCTTATTGCTTCGTCTCGGCTCCCGCGTCGGACCGTCAGGCAACCGCCGGCTTCCAATCGCCCACACGACGCCGGAATGGCGTGCCACCGCTTGTCCGCCTTCCCGCCTTCTCCCATTTACCGCCCTCGCCGCTACACCCCTCCCACCATCACCACGCTTTCCCCAAATGACTATAAATATCGGCATCCTTGCCATCTTTCGGAGCACACTTCACTCCTCCATTGCCTCCCCCAATCCACCAAGTTCTAGGTGAAACAAAGCTCGACAGAAGCGATGGCGTGAGGTTTCCCGGCAATCCCGCCGCGGCGAACGGCTTCGGCCGCCGTTCTGTCCAGCCGTGGGAGGCGCGGCACCTCCGCGAGGCCGGCTACCTAGCGCCGCCGGATTTCCCGTGCCCGCCGACCTAGAAGCTATGCGCTGGCGGCGTGCCCATGTCGCTAGTGCCGGAGGGGAACGAGAGGGTCGACAAGATCCAGGTCGATATCGCCAGCATGGACGACCCCGAGCTGGCCGAGCACCCCGACAACGAGGCGGCTAGAACTAGTTCTTCCTTGACCGACGGGCGCGCCAGTTGGCCTACCACGAGGGTGGAGGCCTGGACAGCGTGCAACAACGTCGATGGACCACGCCAGTGGTGGAGCGCACCCGGCCGCACCCTCGCCGCCGTCCTCGAGTACATCAACGTCGGCAACACCCTGCGGCTAGGGTACCCACCGTGGTCGCCACCATATTTCTCGTGGCGCCGCGGGTCGGCACTTCGTCGTCTTCGACGTCGGCCCGATAACTCCCAATATCGACATTTTTTCTCAAGGATTTTCCATTGGTTTTCACCGGATTTTGTTGATTTTGATCTTTCAACTGACGCTAGTATTGGAAGTTAGCGAAACCTTGTCTGTTTGGGATGACTTTTAGGTACTGGACACTTTTGGAAAGATCGGGGAACATTTATGGGCTAATCACACTTAAACAAATAAATCTCCAATTGAAGACATTTCCATCCGAGACCTACTGAGCATTTAATGACCTGCAGTATGGCCCGAGGCCGCCCGTACGATCCTCCATCGCCTATGTTATATCAATACAAGCAACTTTCGTGAAGGAGAGAGGGGCAGAATACGAACACAGCCGCCACAAACCGTCCCAGAAGAGAGGAGATCATATTTGGAGAAGGAGAAGAACTTCATCTCATACTTCAAAGATCCCTAGCCTCTTGATCATCAAATCCACCATAATTTCCCACTTGTAGTGAGAGAGAGAGAGATTCATACTTGTAAGCTTAGGGATTGAACCTCTATTCCTTGTTTGGTTTGTACTTGATTTGATCTTCGACGATATTATGGTTTTCTACCGTAAATTTGAGATTATTTTTATTTGCAATATGATTATATCCTTGATCTATTCTCTTCTCATGTGTGAGTAAATTTCCATAGGTGTGGGAGATGTAGGAATTGGTGAGATGTGATGTGCCTCCTTAATTTTCATCCATTGTGATTATTATATTGTGAGAATGATTATCTTGTGTGTCTAATGCTTGTTATCCAATTTAAGGGCCTAGGTAACATGATCCTGTGATCTTATAGATATGAACATTTTTACTAGAGAATTGGCGACCCCCGAGTGACAAGGACGATATCAAAGAGGAGCTAGTACAAATCAAGGACAACAAGGAACCATCAAGTTGAAAGCCTTAATCTGGTAAAAATACCTTTATTGATGTGCTGACCATGGCTTTGGTAATAGGCAAAAGGATCATTGGAATTGAGAAGAATCTACCAAGAGGACTCTTGATTGGTATATGGATTTCTTGCCTACTCACATAAGAATAAGAAGTATCATAATCACTTATCCCATTTTATTTACCTGGCACATTCACTATCACCATGAACCATTTCTCTTCGCGCCCAACCTTTCGTCTACAGGAAACCTCGAACAACCTCGGTGCTATTTACTTTTATGCTATTTACTTTATGTATCGTTCAATACTAAAAACTACTTCCTTTCACTCACCCATTTCCACCTCAACACTTGCAGTCAATTCACTCAAGACAAGTGACACCTTAAGTGCGACAGAACTGCCACAGATAAACACTTTCCTAGGCTCCTTATTGGGATCGATATAAAAAGTGGAACTAATACTTCCACGAAACATGTTCTGAAGAACATATGCTCTTGTAGGCCATCAAGCTATTTTCCGGTGTCGTTTCTGGGGAGTTAAGTGCTAAGTGTTTGTTTCATGACAATTGTAAGTGTTGAAACCATCTAGGATCTCTGCTGAAGACAAAGGTACTACACGTTCTAAAAGAACTTATTTACCTCATTATATTGAACGTGTGCCAATTGAAAGACGCCTAAAATTCACTTTCTATAGACGTGGATAGTTTGATTCCTTTGATGGCAGATTTGACCATCACCTAAGGGGTGAAAGCGCCTGAGAAATTATTGGGAGATTATGGGAATCCATCTAGACATCTTATAAAAATACCTATTCTCTATCCAATCTTGAAAGCATGGAATTTGAAATAGATCCTGAGCTAATCTATATGATGGAAGAAGAAGAGAAGATGAGGATCCAAGTGATCATTTGACGAAGGTCCATAACCTTTGCGATACTCTTAAACTAACAGGGCTACCAAAAGAGTTTGTACTTCTTAAACTTTTCTACTGATCATTAAAACATAAAGCTTTTAAATGGTTACAATACTTGCCTTACCACAATATAAAAAGTTGGGTGGATTGTATCCGAGAGTTTATGCAAAAATTTCTGCTCATTCACTAAGATTATGCAGATCAAGCGCGACATATCAAACTTCTTTCAGAGAATTGGAGAAAGTTTTTCTCAAGCATGGAGAAGATTATATTGGATGATAATGTAAGTCCCAAATCATGGTTTTGAGGATCATTTAATCATACAATACTTTTATAATAGGCTCACTAATGATTCAAAACAAATGATTGATTTAACTTTAGGAGGAGCTTTGAGTAATTTGACGCTACATGAATGTATAGTTATTTTCGTGGTAAGATAATTCAATGATGAATAGTATAATACTATTGAAGATATCAAACCCAAAAAATGTATGCTTAATGTTCCTTCAGAACTTATGCCTAAAGTTAAAAAGTCCATAGAAGAAAAAGGAATAGCAGCGAAACTCATAAAAGAAAATCAAGTGGATATTCTCCAAACTTTTGTATTAGAAGATGAAATGAATATTGTTTTGCAAAAATTTAAATATCAACAATGTCAGTTCCGTTATAGATATTATAAACACCTATGCTCCAGAAGAAAAAATATAAAAGTTTTGGCTGTAGCCTTTGATGATCTAGGACATCTACTAGGCATATTGATAAACATATTAGTATGGTTAAAATACAATGTGATCAAATAGCTGAAACTCAAGCTTTGATTTTAAGTCTAAGTAATTATGATTACAATAATATTGTTACTAGACATGGTACAGAAACATAGGAACCTCTAGGGCCACCTTGGTATCAAGAAGAACATGCCCGAAAACCAAGGGAGACTCAAGAAACGAGTCAAGAAGAAGAGGATCTTGTTGATCCACAAGACGATACTGATCTTGAATCTCAAAGAAAGGAAAAGGAAGCTTCAAATAAGAATGAAGAAGAGGAAGAGGCAGAAGACAAAGATAAACAATGCGACTTTAATGCTGAAATTGTCGATCCAAGAGAAGAACTTGAGCTTAGTCGCGAACAATAGGAAGAAGTTATCATATCAAAAGAGAAACAAGTTGAGAAGCAGAATCCTGAAATAAATTAGGAAAATAAAAAAGATGTTGAGCCAATGACCAAGGTAAAGGAAAAGGTAAAACCAACTAAAAAGAAAATCCCTTATCCTAATTGTGTTCAATATGAACCTAGAAAGAGTATCTATGACTCATTTGTTGAGGCTCTAAGGAATATTCATTTAGAACTTCCTCTGGATGATGCAATTCAAGTTCCTACTTATAAAAAGTTCATGCGAGATATCCTCCATAGAAAGAAAAAGTTAACTAAGACTGTAGTAGTGATGATAAGCTTCCCGCTAAGCTTGGGGATCCTGGTATACCAACTATCTCTTGTGCTACTAGAAAAATTAACATACTCAATGCTCTATGTGATTTAGGTGCAGGTGTTAGCGTCATGCCATATCCCCTCTTTAAGAAACTAGATCTTGGAGATTACTCTCCTACATCAATTACCTTGCAAATGGCTGATAAATCCACTAAACAACCTATTGGTATCATCGAAGATGTTTTCCTTAGAATTGATCAGCATGCCATACCTACTGATTTTATTATATTTGATGTTCCTAAAGATGACAACCTTTCAATCATCCTTGGAATACCTTTTCTTAGCATTGTAGGGCTTAATGTTGACTACTCTAGCGGAAAAATTATCTTCAACATATATGATGATCAGATTATTCGTTACTTCCCAAAAAACAAGAAAAAGGTGGGAAGTATGTACCGCCACCTAAAGGTGTTCAAGTGGTAAGTACCCTTGATAAAGGGTAGGCAAATGTATGTGCTAGAGAATTAGAGGTTGATTAAGTCGAATCAACCATTTCAAAATAAATGCTCAATGGGAGGCAACCCATTCTTGAATAAAGTAGCATAATTATTTTGTGTTTTAGTTTAGTTATTCTAATAAAAATCTCGTAGCCAAATTTTTAGAGAAAACATGCTAATATGAAGCTAAGGTTCAAGTTTGAAGGAAATAATTGAAAAAGCAAAGAGGAAGAGGTGTTTTGAACCTTTAACGAGCTCCAGTACGACCAAAATGGACCATACCGTGCGCTTGTACCATAAGCCCAGAGAAAACAAGAAATTGTTCTTTGATATAGAGACTTTAACAAGCAGCGGTACAACCGGAAAGCCCCGTACCATCGCCCGTACCGATTCTCGATGAATCCAAAAAAATCTCCCAAGGTGCTGAGCGAACAACGACTTGCGGTATGACCGGACTCAGCCATACCATGCGCCCGTACAGAGGCTCAGGTTCAATCTCTAAACCCTAACTGTGTATCCAATGGTGACGACCACCGGTACAGGCGGGATGCACCCATAACACCCGCCCGTACCAAGCGTGTCGCTTCGCAAATACGACTACGGCTGGCTAGAAACCCCAACTAGCCACCTTTTCCCTCTCATTTTCTCTCTCTTTCTCTCTCAAACTCAAACTCTGATGTCAACACCCGGATTTTTAATCCCAGATGCCCGTTATGCCATACCTCGCAATCCTAGGATTACCATTTTTTCGAGACATAACGGATTGGGTATCACAGTACATCATCCATTACAAACCATACATAAGGTCTTACACAAATAAGGATCTCATGATCCAGCCTTAATACAACAAGCAGCGGAATAAATATAAAGCGTAGCGGTGGGGTCCATATTCAGGGGCACAGGCAATACTAACGAAGGCAGATAGTCCTAGTTATCATAGCCGTCCTGCTGGCCATCATCTTGGTAGTCTCCTTCATAGTCTGGCCATGAGAATAGCCAGGGACAAAAGCCATGAGTACTCTTTAAGTACTCGCAAACTACCACTAACGAGTAGTATAGTGCTAAGTTAAAGTGCTACATCTAAGTTTAATTATAAAGTTAAGTTTGAAACCTAAGCTGAGTTCTAAAGCAAAGAAAGATAAAATAAAGTTCTAGAAGCACTTAAGTTGGGAAGCTATTATCATAAGCACAACCCTGTTGTCGTCAAGTTAAGATTCATCATTCATTTCATAAGTTGTTTTTAAAACATCTGACAACGAAACAGTATGGCCATTCCAACTGTCCTAAACCACGGACGCGGCTATTCGAATAGTTTGACACTCTACAGAGGTGGTACACTTACACCACAAGATTCGATACATCTGTTAGGGATAACCCTGAATCATTATACTTAGTATGCAGATAATCAAACATAACCTTTCCTTTACACACCCTAGTATAAGCACCTCTCCTATGAGCATGGCCTCCCAACCATGACCATCAGTCATCTTGGGCACTGCATAGGTGGACAACATTGAGAGGTAGCCTCAGCTCAAACCTCTCCCGCGAGGGAACTAATACTAATGCATATAAACTTCCAGCTAAGCCTTACCCAATTCAGGTAGTGTGGTTGTACGGTAAATTTGGAATGATATCGCATCCGAATCCAACCATCAGTTTTGTAAAAGGGTTAAGGCTCATGCCTCAACATTTTCATCATCATAAACCCTTTGTGTTTCTCAACACATGTCAAAACATCTCAATAGAATGACTCATCATTCCAAGGTTTTCATAATTCATTTTCACCAATTGTTCCCATCTAAAGTGACTCAAGTGTTGATATACTCTAAACTACTAAGTTAAGAGTGTTCAGTAAGGTGGAAAGATGATGGGTTCAATCTCATGCCATCGAATGACATCTAAAGCTTATTTAAATAGGTCAAGTTTTATACTCTTTATGCTACCTTCAAAACAAGTAAGGGGCTTTGTGTAAAGTAAAGGAAGTAAAGCTTGTAAGGTAATACTTGGGGTAGTAATAGTCAGAGTGGTGTGACCAAAGCATGCCTAAGGCATCTTTGCTCATTCATCTAGCTTAATTCTAGCTTGCTAACAATAGCTTGCCTTGGTTGGTGCAGTGGTTGAAGTTTTCTTCTTCTTCTTGGTAGCACTCCTCCTCTTCGTAAGCTTGGTCGGTACTATCTTCTATAAATACATACAGAGTACACAATCACCAAACAATACTTAACTAGTCTAATTTAGTACTCTAAGGCACACAATTAATGATCTATTCTCATCACAAGCATCACAAGTTTTATTCCATAGTTTCCACCTTTTTATTTTAGAAAAGTAATTTCTACTCATTGAAAAATTAATTAAGACTTAATATTCACTACTTAAAATATGGTATCATGTGGACACATGTCATCACCACATATTATAACATGTGGGAATGTAATTTAAGGGTTGGATCATAACTATTTTGGTTTAAGTTCATTATTTAATGATTTAAAGTGACTAGAAATGCCTATATAGCATTATTTTGGTACTAGTCCAAAGTCACTGCATGTAAATCCTAATATTATTACATATTCATATAGGTATGATGAAATGTGATTTTTGAGAGTTGGAATCAACTCAAAAGCTAACTTGGTTGATTTTATACAAATGTTGCAAGGTGCAAATGCTTCTATTTTATTATTTTTACTAGGAGAGATCTATAACTCTAAATGAATTAAATCCAATGGGCTTGGATAGCTCTTTTCAGTAGCTTTCCAACAAAATTGGAATCACTTCATTTGGATTTGTAAACTTCTCTGAATTGAATTTTGAATTAAGGGACAGAACTAAGTTTAAACTAAAAAGAAAAATCCTAATTCAAACTAACTGGGTCACGCGGGAAACGCTAACGGGCCGGCCCAGTGTTACTACGCAGCACGGGGCTCAACTGACAGGGGGGTCCACCAGTCAGCGGCCCATAACGCGCGAAGCGGTACGGGGCAATGTGGGACGTTGGATTAGAACAGGGATCAACGGCTGGGGATCATCGTCGACGACGGACCTGTCGCCGGCGAGCTCTAACCCTAGCGGTTCAGTGGAGGTGCATAGGGGGCGTACCAGGGCTCTAGCGACGACGGCGAGGCGAGCAAACGGACTAGTGGTCGACGGCGAGCTCAGGGACGGTCGAGGCAGCTCCGGGGGTGGTCGCAATCAGCGGCGCCCTTCTCCTCCAGAGGCGGCCTGCTCCGATACAATTCCGGCGAGCTGCTGCTCCCCGTGCTCCGGCTAGAGGTGTGGGACAATCAGTGAGGTCAGGGGAGTGGAGTGGTGTGCTGCAAATGGCTGGGGGTGCTCTCCTTTTATAGGCTCGACGGCGAGACAGCGCGACATGGCCAGTCGATGGTGGCGACATGGCTACGGGCTGCTAGCGGCATGGCTGTGGGTGGCGATCGACGCGCAGTCTCCTGGCGGTGCTCTAGGGCTTTAATGCGGGCTTAGGGGCGGTGGTATGCGGTCGGGCGGAACTAGCACTCTGAGCGGCAGAGGCGGCGGCTTCTATGGCGAGCGGTGGCTATGAGGCGTTGGGCGGCGAATGGGCATGTCTGGCGTGCTCCCTGGGTCGTGGCGACACAGTGGGCGCGGGCTGCGGTCGAGCGGCGACTTGTGCACGCGTGTCGGTTGCGGCGCTCTAGCGCGTGCTCGGCATGGCGCGGTGGCACTGGACGCGGGGTTTTCTCGGTGGTCCACTGCTTGACCTGGCTCAGGGAGGGGACAGTGGGCGGCGGTGAGGTGTTGGCTAGCTGCTAGACATGGAGAGAGAGGGGGAGATGGTCTGATGCAGCGGGACAAGGTTTGGCTGGCGAGCATGTCCTCAGGTTGGCATGGCAGTGCTGCTAGGGGTGTAGGGGATGGGTGCTAAGGGTCTGGTTTGATCAAGAGGGGACAAAGAGATTAAATGGAGATCAAATGGGGCAAAACTCTATTCAAAACAGTGAGCTAGGATTAGAGGTAGATTCTTGCCTGCCAAGTGTTTGATGAAATGGCCGCAAGAACTTTCTTTTTGAATTTTGAAAAGATTTTTGGTGAGTGTGCTAGTACTAAGCTTGAAACTCTGTGGGTGCTTTGGTTTTGAAAATTGAGCTTGTTTGAGTGGTTTTTGAAATAGTAGGATCTTCCCATATGAAATAGATTCAATTTTTAAATGCCATTTAAATATATTGTTTGAATGTTTTTGGTAGATCATAAAGTGGGCCTTGGTACATCATTATGTGTACTAGCGAGGGGTGCAAAGATCCACATTTTTTTCTATTAAGTTCTGAGTGCTAGGAATAGCCAAAGTAGGCATGATAGTTAATTTGGCCAAAATGACCATTCACTTCATTTATTCATTTTGATTTGTTTTTTTTGGGATTTGTTTGGGAATGATCTAGATGATGTTTATTTCACCTAAGAATCATTTTACAAGCAATGGATCACTTAATCATGGCAATTCAGACAACTCCTATTTTTAAATGCACACCCATATGAATGCTTTGATAATTTCAATTGCAAAAGTTTTTGTTAACCCTAACTTTGATAATTTGGATCATGATAATCTTGGATTAAAGTTTTGGGATGTTACAAACCTTTCCCTCTTAAACAAAATCTCGTCCCGAAATTTACAAAGAAAATTAGGAACTAAAGAGATCTGGGAACTCTGTCCTAATGTAATCTTCGCGCTCCCAAGTGGCTTCCTCCTCAGTATGGTTGCTCCACTGAATTTTGAGAAACTTGATACTCCTGGTCCTAGTGGTTCTGTAGGCTTCCTCTAAGATATGGATAGGCACTTCACGATATGTCAGGTCATTGTTGATCTCCACAGCTCTGTGATCGATGTTCTTGAAAACTGCAGTCTTCTCTGGCACTTCCAAGCATTTGCGAAGTAACGAGATATGGAACACATTGTGGATGGCTGACATCTCTTCAGGTAGTTCCAGTTGATACGATACTTCTCCTCGAAGGTTCAGAATCTTGAATGGCCCGATATATCTGGGGGCTAACTTTCCTTTCAGACTAAAGTGTTGGGTTCCCTTCAATGGCGAAACCTTGAGATATACAAAATCTCCGACATTGAAAGTCAGGTCTCTCCTTCTTTTGTCAGTGTAACTCTTCTGTCTGGATTGGGCGGTCTTGAGGTGCTCACGGACTTTGTGAACTTTATCTTCGGCTTCTCGGAGAATGTCGGGTCCAAAAATCTGACTCTCTCCTACTTGCGACCAATTCAAAGGGGTACGACACTTCCTTCCGTATAGGACTAGCTTGATAACTGTTGTTATATGAGAATTCTGTGAAAGGCAGGCAGTCTTCCCATTTTGATCCATATTCCAACACACAAGCTCTAAGCATATCCTCTAAGATCTAGTTGAGTCTCTCAGTTTGTCCATCAGTTTGCAGGTGATACGCGGTGCTGAAGTTCAACTTGGTTCCTAATCCTTCCTGAACTTTCTGCCAAAATCTCGAGGTAAACTGGGTTCCTCGATCTGATACTATGGTCTTGGGGGTTCCATGCAGACTAACAATCCTAGCAATGTACAGTTCTGCTAGCTTCGCACTCTGGTAGGTAGTCTTGACAGGAATGAAGTGGGCTACCTTGGACAGTCTATCAACTATGACCCAGATTGAGTCATTTCCCCTACTAGAAGTAGGCAAACCGGTGATAAAGTATATTCCGACAGAATCCCATTTCCATTCCGGAATCTGCAATGGTTGCAACAGCCCTGCATGTCTCTAGTGTTCTGCTTTGACTCTTTGACAGATGTCAGACTTGGCGATGTAGCTTCCGATTTCTCTCTTCATCTTGTGCCACCAAAATTGCTCTTTCAAATCCTGATATATCTTTGTTCCTCCGGGGTGGATAGAATAAAGAGTATCATGAGATTCCTTCATGATAACTTGCTTCAGTTCTGAATCTGCTGGCACACAGATACGTCCTTTGTACCACAGTACTCCTTCTTCATCTTCCGTGAATCCAGGTACCTTTCCTGTACCAATACGACGTTTGATACCGTCGATACTTTCATTCCCCTTCTGGGCTTCCTTGATTTAGCTAATCAAAGTGGGTTGAAGTTCAATGCTAGCTAAGAATCCTTTGCTAACCAATTCAGTCCTGAACTGCTCCAACTCCTCATACAAACTTGGCCGCTTCTCCTTGATCATGGTGTTTAGCCTACACGACAATCTGCTAAGAGCATCCACTACCACATTGGCTTTTCCGGGGTGATAGTGAATGTCAAGGTCATAATCCTTGATTAACTCTATCCATCTCCTTTGCCTCATGTTCAGCTCCTTCTGAGTGAAAATATACTTCAAGCTCTTGTGATCTGAGTAAATCTCATAGCGATTACCCATCAAATAATGACGCCATGTCTTCAATGCCAACACTACGGCTGCTAATTCAAGATCATGGGTCAGATAGTTCTGCTCATGCTGCTTTAGCTGTCGAGACAGATAAGCGATGACTTTTCCTTCTTGCATCAATACACATCCAAGACCAATCTTGGATGCATCACAATATACATCAAATGGCTTCTTGATATCTAGCATGATCAAAATTGGGGTTGATATCAATCTCTTCTTCAGCTCCTGGAAACTGGCTTCACACTTGTCAGTCCATTCAAACTTCTTGTCCTTCTTCAACAATTGGGTCATGGGTCTGGCGATGCTCGAGAATCCTTCGACGAACTTGCGGTAGTATCCCGCTAATCCGAGAAATGCACGGACTTGGGTTTGAGTGGTTGGAGCTTCCCATTCTTCGACATCCTTGATTTTGGCGGGATCAACAGAGACTCCTCCGGCAGACACAATATGTCCTAGGAATCCTACTTCTTTCAGCCAAAACTCACACTTGCTGAACTTGGCATATAACTGATGCTCTCTCAGGGTTTCTAGGATGATTCTCACATGTTGCTCATGCTCTTCTTCTGACTTGGAGTAGATAAGGATGTCGTCAATAAATACAACTACAAACTTATCTAGGAAATTCATAAAGATCTTATTCATGAGATTCATGAAATAAGCAGGGGCATTGGTTAATCCAAAAGACATAACCGTATACTCGTATAAACCATAGCGAGTAGTAAAGGCGGTCTTCGGAATATCCATTGCACGAATCTTAAGTTGGTGATAACTAGTCCTAAGATCAATCTTTGAGAATACCTGGGCTCCAGTCAACTGATCAAATAGATCCTCTGTCTTTGGCAAGGGGTACTTGTTCTTGATGGTGACATCATTCAACTTTCTGTAATCTGTACACAGACGGTTGCCTCCATCTTTCTTGTCGACGAAAAACACGGGTGATCTCCATGGCGATGCGCTTGGCTGAATCAAGCCTGTTGCTAACATGGCATCTAACCGCTTCTTCAACTCAACTAACTCTGAGGGGTTCATGCTATATGGTCTCTAGGTTATGGGTCCGGTTCCGGGGATTAGTTCGATAATGAACTCAATATCCCTATCCGGGGGCACACCTGGCAATTCATCTGGGAATACGTCGGGGTATTCACAGACTACTCTGATCTGGTCTATGGTGGGTAGGGCTAGACTCTTGTTGCACTTGAGTTGACAGGGTAAGGGTTGAGAGATATGTTCTACTGTTACTCCGGAACTACTAGTCATGGTGATGGATTTCTTAGCATAGTCTATCAGTCCTTTATGCCTTGACATCCAGTCCATACCTAGTACTACTTCCAATCCTTTGGTTCCAAGTACTATTAGGTTGGCATAAAAATCTATCCCATGTATTCTGATAGGCACAGCTTTGCAAATTTTTCTAGCTTTTGTAGTTGAACCGGGGATTTGAACTATCATGACATGCTTCAGGTTGGTTGGGTGAATCTTACTAGTGCATGCAAATTCTTCAGTGACAAATGAATGCGATTCTCCTGAATCAAACAATACTCTTGCTAAAACTGAGTTGACAGAAAACATACCCAGCACTACATCTGGCGCTTCTTGGGCTTCTTCTGCGTTCATGTGGAAGAGACGACCGTTGCGGTTGTGAGGGTTCCCTGGGGCAAACCTTCTTCCTAGTTGAACATGACGCTGCTGTTGAGCCGGGGCATTCACAGTGGCATTGGTGGCAGTCTTCTTGGGACACTCATTGGAGTAGTGACCCTTCACTCCACACTCGAAACAAGTGATCTAGGACTTGTCCTTTGCTGCAACAGGCACAACATTGCTGCCAGTTCTGGGTGCAGTGTTGTTGTTGTTGTTGTTGTTGCTCTTGGGAGGTGCACGGTTGCAATTGTTGGCGTTGCCGGAGTTGTGATGGTTTCCTCTGGACTTCACATTTCCTCCGCTACGGTTGGGGTAGCTTGGGCGAGACATTGGGGGTCGGTTGTTCCTTGGTGCATATCCTGGTGGGGGGTTGGGACGGTACTTCTGGTGACTGCTGGATCCTGATTGCTACATCATACGACGTTTGCGGTTGTCATTTGCCTGATTAATCTTCCCTTCCATCTGAATGGCAGAGTCGACTAGCTCTTCGAGATCCTGAAAACGGATGTTGACGAGGACAGTCTGCATCTCATCATGCAGTCCATTCAAGAATCTCTCCTTCTTCTTGGCCTCCGTGTTGATCTCATCAGGTGCATATCTGGCAAGTGACAGGAATCTGTCATGGTACTCCACCACAGTCATTCTTCCTTGCTTCAATTCGCGGAACTCATCTCTCATTCGGTTGACTAGACCCTGCGGCACGTGGGTGCGGCTGAACTTGACTTTGAGTGCGTCCCATGTCATAACCTGACCATGGTTTATATTGCAAATACTAGTCCACCAAGATCTTGCATCTCCTGCTAGATAGTGGGTGGCGAAGAGAACTTTCTCGTTTTCATCAACTCCTGCAACTTCTAGGTTGTTTTCCATCGTCTGCAACCAGTCATCAGCATCTAATGGGTTTTCAGATTGGTTGAAGATTGGGGGATTGGTATCCTGAAATTTTTTGAGTTTGGATCCATGGTGATCCTGATTTCCATGCCCTTGGTTGTTGAGAGCCATCTGGGCTATCTGTTGTAGTGTTGCTAAGTTGGCTTGACGTTCTGCCCTGCTTGCTTCTCTATCTGCGATGAGATTCTGCAAGATCTGCAGCATTGGGTCATGCGACGAGCTGCTCCCTCCTTGGTTTCCACGAGTCATCTGAGGATTGAGATAGATATAGGGGTAAGAGGGAAATTCTAAGGTTCATGGTTTTGGTTTCAAAGCTAAAACTTTGAGTTAGACTAAGGTTTTTTTTCAACTAACTCCATTTCATTCATGCAAACAAACACATGATACAACACACACCACAACAAACAAAGGAAAAAGATGGTTTGAAGAACCATTCTGCAAGCTACGATATAGTGGAACCGATACATCTCATGCTACGACAGTGCTCTAGTGCATCTACTCATCGTCGATGAAGTCGGAGTCTTCATCATCAGTGTAGAAGTCCACAGCATCCTCTTCCAGAAAGTCATCGTTGTTGCTGAGGTAAGAATCCATATCTCCCTGGATGTCTTCACCCTCATCATCTTCTTCTTTGGCGGCAAGCTGAGCTTCCTGCTCCTTGACGGTCTTCTCGAGGTCGGCCACCTTCTTGCAAAGACGGGCGATGATGCGATCCTTCTTTGCACGCTGGCGACGAAGAGACTGGCGATCTTGGACGAGCAGTGTGAAAGTCTGGGCCTTCTGGTCGGCAATGGCACGGTTCTGGTTGGCTAACTCCCTAGCATTGTCCAGTTCCTGCTGTCTGTCGTGCAGCAAGAAGTCAAGATTCTCCACTTGACGCCTCAACTCTGGGTGACTTGGCATCTCCATCGGCATTCCCATGAAGTCACGTCTTGCATAGTGAGCAAAACGGGTTCCTTGAATTTTGTTGACGCTAAGGGCACATAGACGTGCGAGAGCTTCATGCATTGCCCTGGCTAATCCATCTAGCCAGTTGTTCTCTCTCACGGAGAACTGAATTCTCCCGGAAGTTGGTGCTTCGATGCTTCCTCTAAGATCAGCGGTGACTAGCCACTGTAGGTCTCCTCCTGGGGGTCCTGGAAGTTGAGCTCCAAGAAACTCCGGATGTGGGCGTCCCAATAACTCTAACACTGAATCCAGATCCCTCTTGAAGATCAGCTGACCTCCATTTCCCAACTGGTAAAACTTGCTGAACTGAGTCTCCATCTACAAGAATTTAGGATGAGGAAATTAGTGAAGTGATCAAGTGTGTCAAATTTTAAGTAGTAATGTAAGAATTTTGAGGAACATGAATTTTTGAGAAAGAATGAATTCACAAGGATAAGAGAGGAAATAGTTTTTCATAAATACTCACTTTCGGTTTTGAAGTTAAGTTTTTTTGTTCGAACGTCCATTCTAACTAGGGTCTCCTATGGTCAGGATGGCTCTGATACCAACTTGTCAACAACCAGATTTTTAATCCCAGATGCCCGTTATGCCATACCTTGCAATCCCAAGATTACCATTTTTGCGAGACATAACGGATTGGATATCACAGTACATCATCCATTACAAACCATACATAAGGTCTTACACAAATAAGGATCTCATGATCCAGTCTTAATACAACAAGCAGCGGAATAAATATAAAGTGTAGCGGTGGGGTCCATCTTCAGGGGCATAGGCAATGCTGACGAAGGTAGATAGTCCTAGTTATCATAGCCGTCCTGCTGGCCATCATCTTGGTAGTCTCCTTCATAGTGTGGCCATGAGAATAGCCAGGGATAAAAGCCATGAGTACTCTTTAAGTACTCACAAACTACCACTAACGAGTAGTATAGTGCTAAGTTATAGTGCTACATCTAAGTTTAATTATAAAGTTAAGTTTGAAACCGAAGCTGAGTTCTGAAGCAAAGAAAGATAAAATAAAGTTCTAGAAGCACTTAAGTTGGGAAGCTATTATCATAAGCACAACCCTGTTGTGGTCAAGTTAACATTAATCATTCATTTCATAAGTTGTTTTTAAAACATCTGACAACGAAACAGTATGGTCATTCCAACTGTCCATAACCGCGGACGCGGCTATTCGAATAGTTTAACACTCTACAGAGGTGGTACACTTTCACCACAAGATTCGATACATCTGTCAAGGATAACCCTGAACCATCATACTTTGTATGCAGATAATCAAACATAACCTTTCCTTTACACACCCTAGTATAAGCACCGCTCCTATGAGCATGGCCTCCCAACCATGACCATCAGTCATCTTGGGCACTGCATAGGTGGACAACATTGAGAGGTAGCCTCAGCTCAAACCTCTCCCGCGAGGGAACTAATACTAATGCATATCAACTTCCGGCTAGGCCTTACCCAATTCATGTAGTGTGGGTGTACGGTAAATTTGGAATGATATCGCATCCGAATCCAACCATCAGTTTTGTAAAAGCGTTAAGGCTCATGCCTCAACATTTTCATCATCATAAACCCTTTGTGTTTCTCAACACATGTCAAAACATCTCAATAGAATGACTCATCATTCCAAGGTTTTCATAATTCATTTTCACCAATTGTTCCCATCTAAAGTGACTCAAGTTTTGATCTACTCTAAACTACTAAGTTAAGAGTGTTCACTAAGGTGGAAAGATGATGGGTTCAATCTCATGCCATAGAATGACATCTAAAGCTTATCTAAATAGGTCAAGTTTTATACTCTTTATGCTACCTTCAAAACAAGTAAGGGGCTTTGTGTAAAGTAAAGGAAGTAAATCTTGTAAGGTAATACTTGGGGTAGTAATAGTCAAAGTGGTGTGACTAAAGCATGCCTAAGGCATCTTTGCTCATTAATCTAGCTTAATTCTAGCTTGCTAACAATATCTTGCCTTGGTTGGTGCAATGGTTGAAGTTTTCTTCTTCTTCTTGGTAGCACTCCTCCTCCTCGTAAGCTTGGTCGGTACTATCTTCTATAAATACATATGGAGTACACAATCACCAAACAATACCTAACTAGTCTAATTTAGTACTCTAAGGCACACAATTGATGATCTATTCTCATCACAAGCATCACAAGTTTTTTTCCATAGTTTCCTCCTTTTTATTTTAGAAAAGTAATTTCTACTCATTGAAAAATTAACTAAGACTTAATATTCACCACTTAAAATATGGGATCATGTGGCCACATGTCATCACCACATATTCTAACATGTGGGAATGTAATTTAAGGGTTGGATCATAACTATTTTGGTTTAAGTTCATTATTTAATGATTTAAAGTGACTAGAAATGCCTATATAGCATTATGTTGGTACTAGTCCAAAGTCACTGCATGTAAATCCTAATATTATTACATATTCATATAGGTATGATGAAATGTGATTTTTGAGAGTTGGAATCAACTCATAAGCTAACTTGGTTGATTTTATAAAAATGTTGCAAGGTGCAAATGCTTCTATTTTATTATTTTTACTAGGAGAGATCTATAACTCTAAATAAATTAAATCCAACGGGCTTGGATAGATCTTTTCAGTAGCTTTCCAACAAAATTGGAATCACTTCATTTGGATTTGTAAATCTCTCTGAATTGAATTTTGAATTAAGGGACAGAACTAAGTTTAAACTAAAAAGAAAAATCCTAATTCAAACTAACTGGGTCGCGCGGGAAACGCTAACGGGTCGGCCCAGTGTCACTCCGCAGCACAGGGCTCAACTGACAGGAGGGTCCACCAGTCAGCGGCTCATAACGCGTGAAGCGGTACGGGGCAATGTGGGACGTTGGATTAGAACAGGGATCAACGGCTGGGGCTCATCGTCGACGACAGACCGTCGCCGGCGAGCTCTAACCCTAGCGGCTCAGTGGGGATGCATAGGGGGCGTACCAGGGCTCCAGCAACAACGGCGAGGCGGGCAAATGGACTGGTGGTCGACGGCGAGCTCAGGGATGGTCGAGGCAGCTCCGGGGGTGGTCGCAATCAGCGGCGCCCTTCTCCTCCAGAGGCGGCCTGCTCCGGTACAATTCCGGCGAGCTGCTGCTCCCCGTGCTCCGGCTAGAGGTGTGGGACGATCAGTGAGGTGAGGGGAGTGGAGTGGTGTGCTGCAAATGGCTGGGGGTGCTCTCCTTTTATAGGCTCGACGGCGAGACAACGCGGCATGGCCAGTTGACGGTGGCAACATGGCTACGGGCTGCTAGCGACATGGTTGTGGGTGGCGATCGATGCACGGTCTCCTGGCGGTGCTCTAGGGCTTTAATGCGGGCTTAGGGGCGGAGCTGGCGCACTGAGCGGCAGAGGCGGCGCCTTCTGCGGCGAGCGGTGGCTATGAGGCGTTGGGCGGCGAATGGGCATGTCCGGCGTTCTCCCTGGGTCGTGGCGACGTGGTGGGCGCGGGCTGCGGTCGAGCAGCGGCTTGTGCACGCGTGCCGGGTGCGGCGCTCTGGCGCGTGCTTGGCATGGCGCGGTGGCGCTGGGCGCGGGGTTTTCTCGGTGCTCCACTTCTTGACCTGGCTCGGGGAGGGGACAGTGGGCGGCGGTGAGGTGCTGGCTAGCTGCTAGACATGGAGAGAGAGAGAGGGGGAGATGGACTCCTGCTGCAGGGCAAGGTTTGGCCGGCGAGCATGTCCTCGGGTTGGCATGGCAGTGCTTCTAGGGGGGTAGGGGATGGGTGCTCTGGGTCTAGTTTGATCAAGAGGGGACAAAGAGATTAAATGGAGATCAAATGGGGGCAAAACTCTGTTCAAAACAGTTAGCTAGGATTAGAGGTAGATTCTTGCCTGCCAAGTGTTTGATGAAATGGCCGCAAGAACTTTCTTTTTGAATTTTGAAAAGATTTTTGGTGAGTGTGCTAGTACTAAGATTGAGACTATGTGGGTGCTTTGGTTTTGAAAATTGAGCTTGTTTGAGTGGTTTTTGAAATAGTGGGATCTTCCCATATGAAATAGATTCAATTTTTAAATGCCATTTAAATATAGTGTTTGAATGTTTTTGGCAGATCATAAAGTGGGCCTTGGCACATCATTATGTGTACTATCAAGGGGTGCAAAGGTCCACATTTGTTTGTGTTAAGTTCTAAGTACTAGGAATAGCCAAAGTAGGCATGATAGTTAATTTGGCCAAAATGACCATTCACTTCATTTATTCATTTTGATTTGTTTTTCTTTGGGATTTGTTTGGGAATGATCTAGATGATGTTTATTTCACCTAAGAATCATTTTACAAGCAATGGATCACTTAATCATGGAAATTCAAACAACTCCTATTTTTAAATCCACACCCATATGAATGCTTTGATAATTTCAATTGCAAAAGTTTTTGTTAACCCTAACTTTGATAATTTGGATCATGATAATCTTGGATTAAAGTTTTGGGATGTTACATCTGACCTCCTAGAGTACTTGATTCTTCACTGTTTTCATTCGTTTGAGTGGGGGAATCTTCACATTGGTATGTTTCTCACCTGATCCATGCTTTATTTTCTGACATCAATGGTTGAATCCCTCACATTGGTTATCTAGATGAGTTCTTCATATTTTGAGATTATTGTTGATTCCTCACGTTAGGATTCAAAGTTTTTATCTGTAATCGTCTGTTTATATGATAGAAACCTTATGCCTATAGTTTTTCTTTGAAATTTTTAGTACAATGAATACTGGAAATATTTTCTACATCGGAGGAAGCTCGGGAGGCTCGGGACCCTCTGGAAGCGCCACCACACCGAGCTCGAAGAAGAGAAGACGAGAAGGGGATGCAACGATAAGGACTACAAGAAAGTGAGTGCTCGCAAAGTGTTGTACACCAAGTGGGTATGCAACGACTTCCTCTCTCTCCATGGTCTAAAGGAGGACTTCGACACCCTGGCCAATAACGCCAGTATGACCCGCTTCGTCGGCCTTGCTCCCAACACCTTTGAGCACGCCACACATGAGTTCCTATCGAGTTTCCACGACGACCTTATTCTCTATTGCACTATAAGTTTCGTGCTCAATAGGCATCCAAGAAGCCTTACTTTCTATGAGTTGTGTTATTACTTCGGGTTCAACTATGAGGGAGAGCTCAATACTATTGAGGAAGTCCTCATAGAGGAAATGTTTGCTTGGGAGCAGATTTCTGTTCATAGGGATGTGCACTATTTGCAGAAGAAGACCGCCACCATCCAGTACCCCACTATCCGTTACTTCACCACCTTCTTGGCAAATTCTATTTTTGTGAAGGGAGACACCGGGGCAATGGCTAGCCCCGAGATAAGTGCGATTTACATGTATCTCCATCCGGATATGGAGCATAAGGTAAACTTGGGTGCATTTTTGATCCAACAGTTTGTCCACCAAAGGTCGGCTCATTCAGGAGACATTCATTGCGGCGGCTTGATCACTCAGATCACCTATGCAATTGAGTTTTTCATCCCTCGAGAGAGACCGATGGCATGTAGTAAGTTTTTGGATGATGCTCACATGGAAAGCATAAACTTTATGGGAATATATAGGACTCATCGCTCTCTTCATGCTTATTAGTTTTATTATGAACCTAATGGTGAAGTTCACCAAATTTTGCTTCCATTTATTCAAGATTTTGGTTTTCTAGGCAAACAGAGTTGGGTCCTCGATGAGGAGTTCTAGCAAGCAATGATCACCTCGGGGAGGATTGTGCCCCAGGGAGGAAATCCCACTTCGGAGAACATGGGAGAGGACCAAGAGCAGCACCAAAAGGAGGAGCAGGCCTAGAACACGATGGGCTGGGATGATTATGGCCAGCAGCATCAGCATCAACAACACTTTCCCTAGTACCAGCAGTAGCAGAACATGCCACCACCTCAGTCGGGAAACTGAAGGAGATATGCCCTAGAGGCAAATAATAAAAAGGTTTGTTATCATATCTCAAACTAGTTCATAACAGTTTCATATTGTGCTATAACTGTATCAAGAGGAAACACTGGTACATGTATGGTATCTAAACAAACCAGGTCCCTAGTATCCTCTATTAAACTACTTCGTTGGGCAACCGATGATCAAGGTTTCTTGATCATGGTGCATTTATGCCAGTTGACAAAAGAGTCATGTCATTAGAGAATGATATGATGGACATTACCCACTTAAGTATTGCAATGTGATCTAGTCACATGGTTCATCATTGTAGTCATTAGAAACAAAGTGACCTTCTCCTTAGACCGTGAGATCATATTAATCACTGTCTCTAGAGGATTGCTTTGATCTCACTAACCGCCATGTCCGTAACTAGGTGACCATAAAAGTGTGCATTGGGTATTCAAAAGGAACAGTTGGGGCCTATGTATCGAGATCATGATTTGTCCACCTGCGTAATCGGAAGATACACTGGCCCACTCGGTGAAATTGCATCCAATAAGCTGCAACGTATGAATAGGTCATGGGGATACAATATCACAATAACAAGTTAAGTAGACTTATCAATAACGAGATTAGTATGTTGCTACTAAAGATCAAATCTTGGACAAGTCTTTTATCAAAGAGACAAAGGGAATAGGACACGGAGTTTATGGTTCAAGCACGATAGAGTCTCGTGGAATGCATGAGGGTCAATATGGGCATCCCGGTCCTGCTATTGATCATTGATCAAGAGAGAACTCAATCATGTCTATGGCATTCCCGAACCGCTGGGTAACACACTTAAGGGTCTAACGACGTTCACGATCGCTATGGAAGTGACGGGATCACCGATGACAAATAAGAGATCGGAAATGTTCCAAAAAAGGATTATCGGAATAGTTCCGAGAAGGGTCCAAAGATGTTCGGAAGAAGGAAAAAATGAAAGGTTTTTTGAAATAAAAGGCTAGATTATAAATATGCATATATATATTAATTATGAATTAATATAATAAATAAATATTTTTAATTACTAATTATGGAGCAACTTCCTCATTTGGCTCAAATCCTCGGAGGAAAGCAACCCAAAAGGAAGCCACCCCGAAGGGCAGTATACAACCGCCACGGCTGGGCCCACAGGGTCCCACGTGGGAGAGCAGGAGCTTGCAGTCGCGACTGTCATCGCCGCTGCAGGAAGGCCCCGACCATGGCCCAAGTGGCCTCGTGTGCAGGTGTAGGCTAGCCAGCAGCCAACTCCGGGCCATCAACGTTGCCTCGCCTTGTTGGGCCAGTGCACGGCCAACCGCCTTGCTAGGCCACGCTAGCGGGCGCTGGGAGCAGGCCGGCCCACCCGGGCGCCGCCTCCCCACACCACCTCTCTATCGCTGTTAGGCCAGGGCATTGGTGGCCCACCCAGCTGAAGGAAATAGGCCCTGAGAGGCAATAATAAAGTTGTTATTATGTATTCCTTGTATATGATAGATGTTTATTTTGCATGATATAATTGTATTGATTGGAAACGTCAATACATGTGTGTTTAATAAACAAATAAAAGGTTCCTAGTTATGCCTCTCTTATAGACCAGCTCATTGATTAACAAGATGATCAAAGTTTCCTGATCATGGACATTGTATGTTGTTAATAACAAGGTCACAACATTTGTGAAATGATGTGATGAACATTCATCCGAAGTATAGCATTACGATCAAAGTCATTATGTTTATATTTCCATAACATCATACAAAGTAATCTTAGTCCTTAGACCATGAGATCATGTTGCTAACATCGGAAGAGTAACTTGATAACATCAAACGTCACACCGTAAAAGGGTGACTATAAAGGTGGGTTCAGATACTCCAAAGATGTTATGTTGAGGCTGATGGATCAAGAGTGGAATTTGTCAATCCTGATGACGGATAGATATACTCTGGGCCCTCTCGGTGATATCACATTAAGATAGCTTGCAAGCAAGTGATGTGATCACTAGAATGTTATAACACGGGAACAAGAAAAGAGTGCATGTTAGTAACAAGATCAAACTAGGTATTTGGATGCCGATGATTGAATCTCGGACATGTAATATATCGCGAGAAAAATGGATTAAATTACTAGCATTAAAGGTTCTCACGATCACAGAAGTCATCGTTGAATGTGTAGGAGTCAGAATGGATCTCCAGGTCCCGCTTCTGATTATTAATTTGAGAGGAGTCTCAATCATGTCTGCATTATTCACGAACCGTAGTGTGACACACTTAAGGGTTTCCAAACACCATTTTGGAGCACATATGTTTCAGACGAAAGAATTACAAAGCGCTGGAATTATTTCGATCGAAATCGGAATTGTTTCGGGTGAAATTGCAGAAACTGGTTCTGCATGTGATATTGAAATGTTACAAGGGGTTTTATGTGAATGTTTGTTAATTAAAGTAATTAACAAAATTCTGAATAAAATAAATAAAAGAGTTTTATTAAATGAGAGTTGCATTAAATTTGGTGGAAATTTAATGCATGTGAGTGGAACTTTGGGTGGAGGCTAAATTGATGTGAGTGGAGCTTCCACCACATGAATGAGGAAGAGGAGGGGCACCCCCCATGGGCGCCGTCCATGGGAGGGGAGGAGCCCCCCTCTCCTATAAAAGGCCCCCCTCTCCTCCCTCACAAAGTACACCTCCTCGTGAAGAATCTCTCTCCCCCTCTAGATATATTCCCCCATGGTCTCGGATTAGCGAGATACATGTTCCCGATGGCATTTCGTCTAGAAGGAGTTGTTGCTTCCACTGATTCGCTGGAGCGAGGAGGTGGAGGTTGTTCGTTGGCCTGAACGTGTGTGCGAGGACGGATGCGCGGCTGATTTGTGGCGCTAGGACTTCCACACGATCTTGAGGTCGGCAAGCGTACGACTACATCATCCACAAGTTCCAACTCGTTAACAAATCTGTGTTGTCTTCGAGGGTAAGTTCTCCATGGATGTATATCCACACGTTTCTTGTATCTAGTAGATAGATCTTGGCATATAGTTCCCATCGTAGGAAACTTTTTGTTTTCTATGTTGCGAACCCAACAGTGGTATCAGAGCCTGATCTATGCGTAGGTGCTTTGCACGGGTAGTACACATATGTTTATATGTGGGCAATGATGATCATGTTATTGCTTCTTTCATGTATTTTGGATATTGGTGGCATAGTGGGATGAAGCGGCCCAGACCAACCTTACATGTCATCGCACATGAGACCGGTTCCACGACTGACATGCAACTAGTTTTGCATAAGTGGCTGGCGGGTGTCTATCTCTCCTACTATAGTCAAATATCTGATTTACAACAAGTTGCTAATAACTTAGTTATCATCGTTGTGGTTCCATGTTCATAGGTAAGACTAGTTCTATCTCCGAAAGCCCTAAGCCATGTAAAACTTGCAATGGATAAATTAGAGGTGTCTAGTTTAGATTGTTGCTGGGCTAGTGTCATGATATGATAATGTTGTAAGTTGATGTATGGTAGATACCCTTACAACACACTTAACATGTAAGTTCCATAGACCTTGGCCTTACACACAAAGGAATGATAGAGATCATACCACGATGCATATGATGGTGATCAAATGCATGGACCATATCATCCCACTTTACTAGTTTGGCGCTTTTAGTAGAATTGTAAGATGATCCCTCATTTAAATATCAAGATAAAAATGTGTTCTTCCTTAAGTATGCACCGTTCTATGGATCGTGTTTCGAGACATCACGTGATGATCGGGTGTACTCGATTCTACGCTTTCATACAACGGGTGTAAGACAATTTTACAGATGCGAGTACTAAGGTTCTTACTTGGAGAGCCTAGCATGTACAGACATGGCCTCGTAACACAGACCGAAAGGTTAAGCATGAGTCATATAGTTGATACGATGCCCATATAGATGCTCGTCTTTGAAGCTACACTGACTCACGTGATGATCGGACTTGGTGTAGTGGATTTGGTTCATGTAATCACCAAAAGGACATGAGGGATGTCATTTTTGAGTGGGAGTTCATTAGTAATTTGGATTAGTTGAACTCAATCTATCATAAACTTAGTCTAAATAAACTTTACAAATTCTGTTGTAGATGGCACCACCTGCTTTCAATTTCAATGTGTTCATGGAGAAAGAGAAACTTGCGGCAAATGGTAGCAACTTTACCAACTGGGCCATGAATTTGAGGATTATCCTCACTGCTGCACAAAAGCAATATGTGCTAGAAGCACCGCTAGGCCCCGCACCAGCTCCTGATGTCCCTGATGAGGAAAAGAATGTCTATATAACTCGTCAGGAGGACCACAACTTAGTTCATTGCGGCATACTGTATGGGCTAGAGCCAGAACTTCGAAAACGTTTCGAAAATGGCAATGTTTTTGATACCATGGGAGAATTGAAAATGATTTTCGATACCCATGCTGCCGTAGAGAGTTATAATGCTTCTGAAAAGTTTTTTAGCTGCATGATGGAGGAGAACAGCTCTGTTAGTGAACATGTACTCAAAATGTCTGGGTACGCCGATAATCTTGTGTCCTTGGGAATAACGATTCCCATTGACCTAGGCATACATCGTGTTCTCCAATCTCTACCACCTAGCTACAAGAGCTTCGTGATGAACTATAACATGCAGGTCATGAAGAAGTCTCTTCCTGAGCTTCTATCAATGCTTAAAACTGCAGAAGTGGAGATTAGGAAAGAACATCAAGTGTTGATGATCAATAAGACCACCGGTTTCAAGAAAGACAAGAAAAGCAAACAGAAGGGAAAGAAGGGCGGCAAATCTGTTGCCGCACCTGAAAAGAAATACCGAGATGGCCCTAAGTCTGATACCAAGTGCTACTATTGCAAGGGGACTGGCCATTGGAAGCGCAACTGCCCCAAGTATTTGGCGGACAAGAAGGCCGGCAAGGCAAACAAAGGTATATGTGATATACATGTTATTGATGTGTACTTGACTAGTACTCGCAGTAGCACCTGGGTATTTGATATGGGATCGGTTGCCAATATATGTAACTCGATTCAGGGGCTGCGGAACAAGCGACAGCTAGCAAGGGACGAGGTCACGATGCGGGTCGACAATGGATCAAGAGTTGATGTGATCGCCGTCGGAACGCTGCCTCTCCATATGCCGTCGAGATTAGTGATAAATCTAAATAATTGTTCTTTGGTGCCTGCACTGAGCATGAACATTGTATCCGGATCATGTTTGATGCGAAGTGGTTATTCCTTTAAATCAGAAAACAATGGTTGTTCGATTTATATGAATGATATCTTTTATGGTCATGCACCTGTGATGAATGGTTTATTTCTGTTGGATCTTGATAGTAGTATTACGCATATTCATAATGTTGATGCTAAAAGGATTAAATTGATAATGATATATCTACATATATGTGGCACTGCCGTCTAGGTCATATTAGCGTTAAACACATGAAGAAACTCCATTCTGATGGACTTTTGGAATCACTTGTTTTTGAATCATTTGATACATGTGAGCCATGCCTAATGGGCAAGATGACTAGAACGCTGTTTTCCGGTTCAATGGAACAGGCGACAGATTTATTGGAAATCATACATACTAATGTATGTGGACCAATGAGTGTGTTGGCGCAAGGTGGATATCGTTATTTTGTTACTTTCACGGATGATTTGAGTAGATACGGGTATATCTATTTGATGAAACATAAGTCTGAAACCTTTGAAAAGTTCAAAGAATTTCAGAACAAAGTGGAAAGCATCGTAACAAAAGGATCAAATTTCTATGGTCCGACCGTGGAGGAGAGTATCCTAGTTATGAGTTTAGCACACATATGAAATACTGTGGAATAGTTTCATAACTCACGCCTGCCGGAACACCACAATGTAATGGTGTGTCAGAACGTCGTAATCGTACTTTATTGGATATGGTTCGATCTACGATGTCTCTGACTGACTTGCCACTATCATTTTGGGGTTATGCACTAGAAACCGCTCCATTCACTTTAAATCGGGCACCATCTAAATCCGTTGGAACGACACCGTATGAGTTATGGTTTGGAAACAAACCTAAGTTGTCATTTCTTAAAGTTTGGAGATGCGCTGTTTATGTGAAGAAACTTCAGTCGGATAAACTCAAACCCAAAGTGAAAAAATACATCTTCATAGGATACCCTAAAGAAACGATCGGGTATACCTTCTATCACAGATCCGAGGGCAAGATTTTTTTTGCCAAGAATGGACCCTTTCTTGAGAAGGAGTTTCTCGCAAAAGGTGTGAGTAGTCGGAAGGTAGAACTCGAAGAGGTTATTGAACCTTCTCTTAATGAAATGGTGAGTGGCACAGCACCGGAAATTGTTTCGGAGTTGAATTCACCTGATGAAGAGAGAGCTAATGTTAATAATCATGAAAATCCGAAAGAGGACACTACCGAACCTCGCAGGTCAAGCAGGACACGTGAAGCTCCTGAACTGTACGGAAATCCTGTTATAAATTTCATGATTGATGAAATAGATGACCCTGCAACGTATGAAGAAGTGATGATGAGCCCAGATTCCAACAAATGGCTAGAAGCCATGAAATCCGAGATGGAATCCATGTACGAAAACCAGGTTTGGACCTTGGTGGACTTACCTCATGATCGAAAGGCCGTTGAGAATAAATGGATTTTCAAAACAAAAATTGATGCTGATGGTAATGTGACCATCTATAAAGCTCGACTTTTCGCAAAAGGGTTTCGACAAATTCAAGGAGTTGACTATGATGAGACATTCTCTCCCGTAGCGATGCTAAAGTCGGTTAGGATTATGTTAGCAATTGTTGCATATTTCGATTATGAAATATGGAAAATGGATGTCAAAACTACGTTCCTCAATGGTAATATTGAAGAAGAGTTGTATATGATACAACCTAAGTGTTTTGTCGATCCTAAGGATGCTGATAAGGTATGCAAGCTTCAGCGATCCATCTATGGACTAAAGCAAGCATCCCGGAGTTGGAATCTATGCTTTGATGAGGTGATCAAAGAGTTTGGATTTGTCCAAACTTATGGAGAGGCTTGTATTTACAAGAAAGTGAGTGGGAGCAATGTGGCATTTCTGATATTATATGTGGATGACATATTATTGATTGGAAATGATATAGATATTTTAAACAGTGTTAAAAGTTATCTAAACAGCAAATTTTCGATGAAGGACCTTGGTGAAGCTTCATATATATTAGGCATTAAAATCTATAGAGATAAATCAAGGCGCCTAATTGGGCTATTGCAAAGTACATACCCTGACAAGATATTAAAGAAGTTTAATATGGACGGAAGTAAGAAGGGGTTCTTACCTATGTTGCAAGGCAAGACATTGAGTAAGACTCAAAGTCCGGCTACGACGGAAGAAAGAGAGATAATGGATAAGATCCCCTATGCCTCAGCCATAGGCTCTATAATGTATGCCATGCTATGTACAAGACCGGATGTGGCACATGCTATTAGTTTGACTAGTAGGTACCAATCTGATCTAGGTTTGGAACACTGGATAGCGGTCAAGAATAAGTACTTAAGAAGAACTAAGGATATGTTTCTTGTATACGGAGGTGAAGAAGAGCTAGTCGCTAAGTGTTATGTCGATGCTAGCTTTGACACCGATCCGGATGACTCTAAGTCTCAATCTAGATATGTATTTCTCTTGAACGGAGCAGCATTTAATTGGAGGAGTTCCAAACAACCTGTGGTGGCTGGATCAACAACGGAGGCGGAATATGTTGCTGCTTCAGAAGCGGCGCAGGAAGCGGTTTGGATGAAGGAGTTCATAACGGAACTAGGTGTGGTTCCTAGTGCATTGGACCCAATTGTGATCTATTGTGACAACAATGGAGCCATAGCCAACGCCAAGGAACCAAGGTCTCACAAGAATTCCGAGCATATTAAGTGTCGGTTTCACTCCATCCGCGAACATGTCAAGGATGGAGATATAAAGATTTGTAAAGTACACACGGAACTAAATGTAGCAGATCCGTTGACTAAAGTTCTCCCTAGGGAAAAACATGATCAACACCAGAACTCCATGGGTGTTAGATTTATCACTATGTAACTAGATTATTGTCTCTAGTGCAAGTGGGAGACTGAAGGAAATATGCCCTGAGAGGCAATAATAAAGTTGTTATTATGTATTTCTTGTATATGATAGAAGTTTATTTTGCATGCTATAATTGTATTGATTGGAAACATCAATACATGTGTGTTTAATAAACAAATAAAATGTTCCTAGTTATGCCTCTCTTATAGACTAGCTCGTTGATTAACAAGATGATCAAAGTTTCCTGATCATGGACATTGGATGTTGTTAATAACAAGGTCACAACATTTGTGAAATGATGTGATGAACATTCATCCGAAGTATAGCATTACGATCAAAGTCATTATGTTTATATTGCTATAACATCATACAAAGTAATCTTATTCCTTAGACCATGAGATCATGTTAATTGCTAACATCAGAAGAGTAACTTGATAACATCAAACGTCACACCGTAAAAGGGTGACTATAAAGGTGGGTTCAGATACTCCGAAGATGTTATGTTGAGGCTCATGGATCAAGAGTGGAATTTGTCAATACCGATGACGGATAGATATACTTTGGGCCCTCTCGGTGATATCACATTAAGATAGCTTGCAAGCAAGTGATGTGATCACTAGAATGTTATATCACGGGAACGAGCAAAGAGTGCATGTCAGTAACGAGATCAAACTAGGTATTTGGATGTTGATGATCGAATCTTAGACATGTAATATATCGTGAGACAAAGGGATTAAATTACTAGCATTAAAGGTTCTCACGATCACAGAAGTCATCGTTGAATGTGCAGGAGTCAAAATGGATCTCCAGGTCCCGCTTCTGATTATTGATTTGAGAGGAGTCTCAATCATGTCTGCATTATTCGCGAACCGTAGGGTGACACACTTAAGGGTTTCCAAACACCATTTTGGAGCACATATGTTTCAGATGAAAGAATTGCAAAGCACTGGAATTATTTTGATGGAAACAGGAATTGTTTCGGGTGAAATTGCAGAAACTGGTTCTGCATGTGATATTGAAATGTTACAAGGGGTTTTATGTGAATGTTTTTTAATTAAAGTAATTAAAAAATTCTGAATAAAATAAATAAAAGAGTTTTATTAAATGAGAGTTGTATTAAATTTGGTGGAAATTTAATGCATGTGAGTGGAACTTTGGGTGGAGGCTAAATTGATGTGAGTGGAGCTTCCACCACATGAATGAGGAAAAGTTGGGGGCACCCCCCATGGGCGCCGGCCATGGGAGGGGAGGATCCCCCCCTCTCCTATAAAAGTCCCCCTCTCCTCCCTCACAAAGTACACCTCCTCGTGAAGGATCTCTCTCCCCCTCTAGATATATTCCCCATGGTCTCGGATTAGCGAGATACATGTTCCCGGTGGCATTTCATCTGGAAGGAGTTGCTTCTTCCACTAATTCGCTAGAGCGAGGAGGTGGAGGTTGTTCGTTGTCATGAGCGTGTGTGCGAGGACGGATGCGCTGCTGATTTGCGGCGCTAGGACTTCCACACGATCTTGAGATCGGCAAGCGTACGACTACATCATCCACGAGTTCCAACTTGTTAACAAAGCTTTGTTGTCTTCTAGGGTAAGTTCTCCATGGATGTATATCCCACCTTTGCTTCTATCTAGTAGATGGATCTTGGCGTATAGTTCCCATCGTAGGAATTTTTTTGTTTTCTATGCTGCAAACCCAACACCAGCCACCTATTCATCCCAGTCGGCTCCCTCTTCCTCCTTTGCTTTTTTCCTTTAGTCCCATGTAGGTACTTGAGGGAAGGGAGTACCCCTTTTTCCCTTATATATAAAGGCCTATAATGAAGGGAAAAAGACACACAAAAATAAAAGGGGAATTTCCTAAGATTGTTTCCTTAGGGAATTTCTTCGATCTTTCTCAATTGGGTTCCACGAGTGCGGTTTCATGAAGAACTATGCACAAGGGACTTAACACCACTGGCACGTCGTCGCTCTGTTGGATCCCGGTTCTATAGGATCTTCTTCTGCATCCTAGCTGGATCAAAGAGAACAGGTGTCATTGCTAGGCATCCTACATGTGCGAGTACTCGGACGGAACCACCAATAGTGGGTCCGTGGTTGTCGTACAAGGACCAAGAGGAGAAGGAAAGGAGCTTCGCAACCTTGAGGTTAGCTATGATCGTCTACTTCATCCAAGTTCCTCGCGGGATGTTAACCGCATTGCAATCTACAAGGGTATGTTATCTTAACCTTCTCCGTTACTGCATTAACTAGTAGATAGATCTTGGGCTTTCGGGATGTTCTAGTTAGGAAAATTTTGTGTTTTCCACTATGAACCCCTTCAGTGGTATCAGAGGCGATCTATGTGGAGTTATGCTAGTACGGGTAGACCACATGATGAATGTGGGCATTGATCGCTTAGTTCTTACCCTCCCACATGTTCTTGTTTATATCGCGACACTATGAGATGGAGCGGCCTAAACTGACTTTATGCGTAATCTTATGCAAGACTGGTTCCATGCTTGACATATGGCTTGTACCGTATAAGTGGCTAGCGGGTGTCTGTCTCTTTCACAGTAGTTGATATGGCATTAACAATGGAGGTCCCCGAAAGGGGTGTAGTAGAGAAAATTACTTGATCAATGTTGTGGTTGATATTCGTAGGTATGAAGCGTTCTATCTCGTAAACCCCTAGCAGCCACGTAAAACTTGCAACTAATAAAGTAGAAGCGTCTAACTTTATGTTTCTGGAGGAGGTATGTGACGTGATATAGTCAATTGCATGAATACACTTCATGGATGGCACCATGAGTTTGGCGTCATGCTGAAAGGCGCATAATGGAGATCAAGGCGCAAGAGACCATGTCATATCACACATTACAAATTGCATATGATGTTATTTTGTGTGTATCTTGTTTGTGCTTAGTTGTATTAGATATGTGACGGTAGCATTAATAAGATAATCCATAATATAATGCCAATATTAGTGTTCTCCCGAAAGTGTGCACCCCAAGAAAGTTCGTCGTTATGAAGCAGGTCGTGACGATCAGGTGCTAGACATCTCAGCATTTGCATACGGTGGGTGCAAGCCATGTATGCACTATGAATACACTTAGGATGAATTGGCGAGCCTGGCATGTACAGACATGGCCTTGGAACACGGATATCAAAAGATCAAGCACGAGTCACATATACGATGTGATCGACGGATATAGTCCACCTCGGCAGTTGTGTCAAAGGTTGTGATGATAGGGGATCACATGGTGTAAAGGGATCATGTAATCCATAAAACTATCTTGGGGATAATAGTTTTAGTGGGACTTCTTGCTATAATATGATTATACTCTAGAATCATGTTGTGAACTTAGTCTTATGTATTGCACTTGTGTTTGTAGATCATGTCGTTCCATTCAGCATAAAGAATGCGTGGAATGGCGTCACTAGAGTACACACTTAAGTTAGATGGGTCCAACTTCATAGACTGGTATCTACGCTTAAGGGAGATTCTCATCACTTATGACCTACTCTTCACCATTTCAGAACCACTGGGAGAGCTTCTAGATGATGATGCAAGTGAGGATGATGAAAAGGAATTTCGTGATCGTCGTGACTTATTCATCTATGTCTCAAAGACCATACGATGGACACTAGTGCTTGAGTTGCAAGAGCAATTCACACAGACCGAGCCATTTGATATGATCAATGGAATAAAGGCTATGTTCATAGAACAAGTCAGGCTTTTGAGATTTGATCTGTTGGATAAGTTTCTTTCCCAGAAGATGGAAGAAAACACGTGACTGGTTAGCCACTTGGGAATCATGCATAAACTCTATACACGGCTTGTATATGAGGTTGACTATTGGATGGAAGACCAATTTGAGATAGATGGGGTGTTGCGTTTGTTACCTCCCAGCTACAAAGAGATTGTCCATGGCTATGTGATGCAAGGTGAATCGCTCAGCTTTCAGCAATTCATGCAGCAGTTGAGAACTGTGAAGGTAGAGCGCATTGCTGGTGAGATCATCGATAGAGCAGGTATATACGATATACAATTTATAGATGTGTTTCTCTCAAAACACTTATGGCAGTTTCACCAAGTATACTAATACTTGTTCTTGTTTTATGAAAATAGAACCGTCTGCATGAGCGTTGAGTGGAGGAGACAAGGGGACACGGTGCGTTGGAGGCTTATTGGATGCCGATGGACGGTGATACTTCTACATTTATCTACTAGACTTATTAGAATTAGAACTATTTGTAATCAATTTGAGTTTGAGGACCTTTTGGTGTGTCTTTCACTTCGCGAGATGGTTATTCATATGTATATATAACAAATTAGTTGTTCTATTAATATGAATGATTTCTATTATGGTCACATTTTCGGTTATTAATATGTTGTTCTTATGGGGGTCCCAATGATAATTTGTATATGTTTATAAATACATGGAAAAGCCAAAATGATACCCAACTTAAATGATAATGCAATTAGTGTGTATGACACTAATAGTTTTAAGTCATGAAACAATGTAAGCATACGATGTATTCATACTGCGAATAATTGGAAACCATTAAGATAATTGGTCTACCAGTATATGCTAAAACATGCCTGATTGGCGCATATGACTTAAAATAGAATATGTTCTGGTAAAACAGAATATACATTGTTGAAATATCATACATACGATGTATCATAGTTCAACAAATATGGTCGAAATCATTATCATATAAGTGTGTATGTGGACTTAAATGTAAATAGGAGTATTTACTAAAGGACACATAATTCGGAGACCATCTGAAATGTTCAAATGACCAAAGGATATAGAATTAACAAAGTAACAAAAGTTCTTGATTGGACCAGGACCATTTGTAACTAAGTTAACAAGTTGGTCTTCATAAAATAATGGTTACTGAATAAAGGACATAATTATAGGGTCAAAATAACTAACACTTGCGAAATAAGGAAATCATCGTGATTCGTGGAAACAACACCATAAAAGGTTATGGCACGTTTGAGTTTCTAGAGACTTTGACAAAGTCTTTACGAATATGAAATCTTTGTAGAATATTTCATAGGAAACTATGAAGGTATTTCTTTCATAACCAAAGGACAAACTAGATGTTATCAAGGGGCATACTTGTTAAGAAAATTTTCTTGACAGAATGCTGGTGGGAGAAAAGTGAAAGTTCAAAATTAAGATATTCGATCACAGTCCAATTGTTGAGTAGAGCAACGGAACATGTTCTATGAAACTAAGCTCTGCAAAAAGGACATGAAACTATTGAGCGTGATCATAACGTTTCAATTAAAGGACTTAACTTATAAGGAAGTAGGATTGAATAGTGAATTTTCACTTGGTGAAAATACATTATTTGCTTATCATATGAGATATGATATACCTACGAATTGCAAAGAGATAATGATAGACCTAAGTATGAGGTATGACTAAAAGTCATTAGAATTTATAGGAAGTTACATTTAAGATTAAAGGAGTAATATGTTACTCAAATCTTATCAAATTAAGGATTTACTTGATCATTCCAGAATAACTATGAGTTACATTGAAATAACGCAACTTTAGATGAAAGCTTGATTTGTCGTGAAGTGTGTCTTGACAAATTCAATAGTTGACTACATTAGTGTAGCAATGCTTAGAATCTATGGATTTACATTTAGCAGAAGAATGCTAAAATCTCATTGTGGGAAAATTCTCAATTTGATAGATGATCAAAAGATTTTGGAATTACCAAAATGTTGAGAAGTCCAATACTTATGAATTATTTAAGTGGGAGTTAATAGTTTCCCGAATCAAATGTGTGCATGACATATTTGAGTGGGAGCTATGAGAATAGTACAAGAAATGACGCATATGTGAATGAAATTTGGAGTGGGAGTATGACTGACATAGGTATGATTACTCAGATGCTTATGATTCGCTACCTTATACTGGGTAAAAGGCTTACGACCCATGAAGATTTCAGATGATAGCCCAAGGAAGCAACCGACAAAGACTTTTGATTGTATTAGGAAAGAGTCTCTGAACCGACAATGTATTGGTATTGTAATCACGAGTATGTAAAACCTATCCGCATACAGCTTTGAGACCCGGCCTATTATATATAGGATGAGATAAGCCCAAGCAAGGACATAGAAAAATCCCAGGCAACTTGTAACAGTTCGATTTCCCAATATTCAAGCGACTTTGACTCCATTTTTTTCCTGACATCCGACGAAATCCCTAGCGTTCTCTTTTCCGCGAAACCCTAAGTCCTTCACTATGGACATTGCCGAGGTTACCCATCGTCAATTGGCACCGTCTGTGGGAAACTTGAATGTTGGAACCATGGATTCGGCGGACCGCTCTCCACCAAGCATCAACCCGACGAAAGCAGATCCACACCCGCCCACCCATGTATTGGTACCCACCGATTTCAACGGCGGATCCGATATAATCATCGGAAGCTTCTACTTCCAAGTAGAAGACCCGCAAGAATCGCACCCTTCGGCCCTGATCACATCAGAACCATCGGTGGAAAAACTTACGCCTACGGCAGTATCATCATCTTCCGTCGAGTCCTCCATGGACGCCACAACACAGATCGAAGCAGGCGAAGAAAGCGAGCAAATCGAGATGGATCTGGGTACCTTGACGGTCTTTACGATAATCTCTCCTTCGGATCAGGTCCACAGCTAACCACACCACATGGAGCAAGCCCAGCAAATTCAGAACCCGAAGAAAGCAGCGAAAATGTCAACTTCGGAATAAGGATGGCAAAGATTTACCTAGAACTTCAATTTTAGAATACCAACAGCGCATCCTTCGGAGTAGAAGACAATGTCACCAGCCCACGCATAACATGAAGGAAATATGCCCTGAGAGGCAATAATAAAGTTGTTATTATGTATTCCTTGTATATGATAGATGTTTATTTTGCATGCTATAATTGTATTGATAGGAAACATCAATACATGTGTGTTTAATAAACAAAAAGGGTTCCTAGTCATGCCTCTCTTGTAGACTAGCTTGTTGATTAACAAGATGATCAAGGTTTCCTGATCATGGACATTGGATGTTGTTAATAACAAGGTCACAGCATTTGTGAAATGATGTGATGAACATTCATCCGAAGTATAGCATTACGATCAAGTCATTGTGTTTATATTGCTATAACATCATACGAAGTAATCTTTATCCTTAGACCATGAGATCATGTTAATTGCTAACACCGGAAGAGTATCTTGATAACATCAAAGGTCACACCGTAACACGGTAACTATAAAGATGGGTTCAGTGCTACGAAGGTGTTATGTTGAGGCTCATGGATCAAGAGTGGAATTTGTCAATCCAGATGACGGATAGATATACTCTGGGCCCTCTCGGTGATATCACATTAGGATAGCTTGCAAGCAAGTGATGTGATCACTAGAATGTTATATCACAGGAACGAGAAAAGAGTGCATGTCGGTAACAAGATCAAACTAGGTATGGAGATACCGATGATCGAATCTCGGACATGTAATATATCGAGAGACAAAGGGATTTAGTTACAAGCGTTAAAGGTTCTCACGATCACAGGAGTCATCGTTGAATGTGTAGGAGTCAGTACGGATCTCCAGGTCCTGCTGCTTATTATTGATCGGAGAAGGGTCTCGATCATGTCTGCATTATTCGCGACCGTAGGGTGGCACACTTAAGCGTTACCGGACACCATTTTGGAGAACATATGTTTCAGACGAAAGAATTGCAAAGTGCAGGAATTGTTTCAATAGAAACCGGAAATTGTTTCGGGTGAAATTGCAGAAGGTGGTTCTGCATGTGATATTGAAATATTGCAAGGGGCTATATGTGAATGTTTGTTAATTAAATTAATTAACAAAATTCTGAATAAATTTAATAAAAGAGTTTTATTAAATGAGAGAGCATTAAATTTGGAGAAACTTAATGCATTTAAAGTGGAGACTTTAAAAGGGAATGTGAAGAGGCATTTTAATGTGGAGGAGTTACCACCACATGAATGGGGGAGGTGAGGGGTCACCCCCCCATGCGCCGGCCATGGAGAGAGGGGGCACCCCCTCCTCCTATAAAAGGCCACCCATTCCCTCCTTCATCCACACACCTCCTTGTGAAGGATCTCTCTCCCCCTCTAGAATTATTCCCCCATGGTCTCGGATTAGCGAGATACATGTTCCCGGTGGCATTTCATCTGGAAGGAGTTGCTGCTTTTGCTGGATCGCTGGAGCGAGGAGGTGGAGGTTGTCCGGTGGCTTGAACGTGTGTGCGAGTGTGGATGCGCTACTGAGTTGCGGCGCTCGGACTTCCTCACGATCTTGAGATCGGCAAGTATACGACTGCATCAACCACGAGTTCCTACTCGTTAACAAAACTCGTTCTCTTTGAGGGTAAGTTGTCCATGGATGTATGTCCACATGTTTGCTTTGTACCTAGTAGATAGATCTTGGCGTGTAGTTCACACCGTAGGAATTTTTTTGTTTTCTATGCTGCGGACCCAACAGTGGTATTAGAGCCTGATCTATGCGTAGGTGCTTTGCACGGGTAGTACACATATGTTTATATGTGGGCGATTATGATCATGTTATTGCATCTTCTATGTACTTTCGATATTGGTGGCATAGTGGGATGAAGCGGCCCGGACCAACCCTACATGTCATCGTACATGAGACTGGTTCCACGACTGACATGCAACTTGTTTTGCACAAGTGGTTGGCGGGTGTCTGTCTCTCCTACTATAGTCAATATCTAATTTACAACGAGTTGCTAATAACTTGGTTATCCTCGTTGTGGTTCATGTTCGTAGGTTAGACAGGTTCTATCTCTGAAAGCCCTAAACCACGTAAAACTTGCAATTGATAAATTAGAGGCGTCTAGTTTAGATCGTTGCTGGGCTAGTGTTTTGATATGGTATTGTTGTAAGTAGATGTATAATAGATACTCTTACAACTCACTTAACATGTAAGTTCCATAGACCTTGGCCTTACACACAAAGGAATGATAGAGATCATACCATGATGCAAATGATAGAGATCAAATGCATGGACCATATCACCTCACTTCACACATTAGATGTTAGCATCTTATATTGCTAGTTTGGCGCGTTTGGTAGCATTATAAGATGATCCCTCATTTAGATATCAAGATAAAATGTGTTCTTCCTTAAGTATGCACCGTTTTGTGGATCGTGTTTTGAGGCATCACATGATGATCGGGTGTTTTCAACTCTACGCTTTCATACAACGGGTGTAAGACAGTTTTACACACGCAAATACTAAGGTTCTTACTTGACGAGCCTAGCATGTACAGACATGGCCTCGGAACATGGACCGAAAGGTTAAGCATGAGTCATATAGTTGATATGATGCCCATATAGATGCTCTCCTTTGAAGCTACACTGACTCACGTGATGATCAGACTTGGTGTAGTGGATTTGGTTCATGTAATCACCAAAAGGACACGAGGGATGTCGTTTTTGAGTGGGAGTTCATTAGTAATTTGGATTAGTTAAACTCAATCTATCATAAACTTAGTCTAAATATACTTTACAAATTCTGTTGTAGATGGCACCACCTGCTTTTAATTTGAATGTGTTCATGGAGAAAGAGAAACTTGCTGCGAATGGTAGCAACTTCACCAACTGGGCTATGAATTTGAGGATTCTCCTCACTGATGCACAAAAGCAATATGTGCTAGATGCGCCGCTAGGCCCCCCACCAGCTCCTGATGCCCCTGACGAGGAAAACAACGTCTATATAACTCATCAGTAGGACCACAACTTAGTTCATTGCGGCATACTGTATGGGCTAGAGCCAGAACTTCGAAAGCGTTTCGAAAATGGCAATGCCTTTGATACCATGGGAGAATTGAAAATGATTTTCGATACCCATGCTGCCATAGAGAGTTATAATGCTACAGAAAAGTTCTTTAGCTGCATGAAGGAGGAAAACAACTCCGTTAGTAAGCACGCACTCAAAATATCTGGGTACGCCGATAAGCTTGTGTCCTTGGGAATAACGATTCCCATTGACTTAGGCATACATCGTGTTCTCCAATCTTTGCCACCTAGCTACAAGAGCTTTGTGATGAACTATAATATGCAGGGCATGAAGAAGTCTCTTCCTGAAGTTCTGTCAATGCTTAAGACTGCAGAAGTGGAGATTAGGAAATAACATCAAGTGTTGATGATCAATAGGACCACCGGTTTAAAGAAGGACAAGAAAGGCAAGCACAAGGGAAAGAAGGGTGGCAAGTTTGTTGCCACGCCTGAAAAGAAACCCCGAGCTGGCCCTAAGTCTGACACCGAGTGCTACTATTGCAAGGGGACTAGCCATTGGAAGCGCAACTGCCCCAAGTATTTGGCGGACAAGAAGTCCGGCAAGGCAAACAAAGGTATATGTGATATACATGTTATTGATGTGTACTTGACTAGTACTCGCAGTAGCACCTGGGTATTTGATACGGGATCGGTTGCTAATATATGTAACTTGGTTCAGGGGCTGCGGAACAAGCGACAACTAGCAAGGGATGAGGTCTCGATGCGGGTCGGCAATGGATCAAGAGTTGATGTGATCGCCATCGGAACGCTGCCTCTCCATATGCCATCGGGATTAGTTATAAACCTAAATAATTGTTATTTGGTGCCTGCACTGAGCATGAATATTGTATCCAGATCGTGTTTGATGCAAAGTGGTTATTCATTTAAGTCTGAAAACAATGGTTGTTCGATTTATATGAATAATATCTTTTATGGTCATGCACCTATGTTGAATGGTTTATTTCTGTTGGATCTTGATAGTAGTATTACGCATATTCATAATGTTGATGCTAAAAGTATTAAACTTGATAATGATATATCTACATATATGTGGCACTGCCGTCTAGGTCATATTGGTGTTAAACGCATGAAGAAACTCCATTCTGATGGACTTTTGGAATCACTTGATTTTGAATCATTTGATACATGTGAGCCATGCCTTATGGGCAAGATGACTAGAACGCCGTTTTCCGGTTCAATGGAACGGGCGACAGATCTATTGGAAATCATACATACTGATGTGTGTGGACCAATGAGTGTGTCGGTGCGAGGTGGATATCGTTATTTTGTTACTTTCACGGATGATTTGAGTAGATACAGGTATATCTATTTGATGAAACACAAGTCTGAAACTTTTGAAAAGTTCAAAGAATTTCAGAATGAAGTGGAAAATCATCATAACAGAAAGATCAAATTTCTGCGGTCCGACCGTGGAGGAGAGTATCTTAGTTACGAGTTTACCACACATATGAAAGACTGTGGAATAGTTTCACAACTCACGCCTGCCGGAACACCACAACGTAATGGTGTGTCAGAACGTCGTAATCGTACTTTATTGGATATGGTTCGATCTATGATGTCTCTGACTGACTTGCCACTGTCATTTTGGGTTATGCACTGGAAACCGCTGCATTCACTTTAAATAGGGCACCATCTAAATCCGTTGAAAAGACACCGTATGAATTATGGTTTGGAAACAAACCTAAGCTGTCATTTCTTAAAGTTTGGGGATGCGATGTTTATGTGAAGAAACTTCAACCGGATAAACTCGAACCCAAAGCGGAAAAATGCTTCTTCATAGGATACCCTAAGGAAACAATTGGGTATAACTTCTATCACAGATCCGAGGGCAAGGTCTTTGTTGCCAAGAATGGATCCTTTCTTGAGAAGGAGTTTCTCGCGAAAGGTGTGAGTAGTCGGAAGGTAGAACTCGAAGAGGTTATTGAACCTTCTCTTCATGAAATGGCGAGTAGCGTAGCTCCAGAAGTTGTTTCGGAGTTGACTTCACCTAATGAAGAGAGAGCTAATGGTATTGATCATGAAACTCCGAAAGAGGACACTACCGAACCTCGCAGGTCAAGCAGGACACGTGCAGCTCCTGAACTGTACGGCAATCCTTTTATGAATTTCATGATTGATGAAACGGATGACCCTGCGACGTATGAAGAAGCGATGATGAGCCCTGATTCCAACAAATGGCTAGAAGCCATGAAATCCGAGATGGAATCCATGTACGAGAATCAAGTTTGGAACTTGGTGGACTTACCTCACGACCGAAAGGCCGTTGAGAATAAATGGATTTCCAAAAAGGAAAACTGATGCTGATGGTAATGTGACCATCTATAAGGCTCGACTTGTCGCAAAGGGGTTTCGACAAATTCAAGGAGTTGACTACGGTGAGACATTCTCTCCCGTAGTGATGCTTAAGTCCGTTAGGATTATGTTAGCAATTGCTGCATATTTTGATTATGAAATATGGCAGATGGATGTCAAAACTTCGTTCCTCAATGGTAATATTGAAGAAGAGTTGTATATGATACAACCTAAGGGTTTTGTCGATCCTAAGGATGCTAATAAGGTGTGCAAACTTCAGCGATCCATCTATGGACTGAAGCAAGCATCACGAAGTTGGAATCTCCGCTTTGATGAGGTGATCAAAGAGTTTGGATTTGTCCAAACTTATGGAGAGGCTTGTATTTACAAGAAAGTGAGTGGGAGCAATGTGGCATTTCTGATATTATATGTGGATGACATATTATTGATTGGAAATGATTTAGATCTTTTAAACAGTGTTAAAAGTTATCTAAACAGCAAATTTTCGATGAAGGACCTTGGTGAAGCTTCATATATATTAGGCATTAAAATCTATAGAGATAGATGAGGACGCCTAATTAGGCTATCACAGAGTACATACCTTGTTAAGATATTAAAGAAGTTTAATATGGACGGAAGTAAGAAGGGGTTCTTACCTATGTTGCAAGGCAAGACATTGAGTAAGACTCAAAGTCCGGCTACGGCGGAAGAAAGAGAGATAATGGATAAGATCCCTTATGCCTCAGCCATAGGCTCTATAATGTATGCCATGCTATATACAAGACCGGATGTGGCACATGCTATTAGTTTGACTAGTAGGTACCAATCTGATCCAGGTTCGGAACACTGGATAGCGGTCAAGAATATCCTTAAGTACTTGAGAAGAACTAAGGATATGTTTCTTGTATACGGAGGTGAAGAAGAGCTAGTCTCTAAGTGTTATGTCGATGCTAGCTTTGAAACTGATCCGGATGACTCTAAGTCTCAATCCGAATACGTATTTCTCTTGAAAGGAGCAACAATTAGTTGGAGGATCTCCAAACAACCTGTGGTGGCTGGATCAACAACAGAGGCGGAATATGTTGCTGCTTCAGAAGCAGCGCAGGAAGCGGTTTGGATGAAGGAGTTCATAACGGAACTGGGTGTGGTTCCCAGTGCGTTGGACCCGATGGTGATCTATTGTGACAACAATGGAGCCATAGCCAACGCAAAGGAACCAAGGTCTCACAAGAATTCCAAGCATATTAAGCGCCGGTTTCACTCCATCCGCGAGCATGTCAAGGATGGAGATATAAAGATTTGTAAAGTGCACACGGACCTAAATGTAGCAGATCTGTTGACTAAAGTACTCTGTAGGGCAAAACATGATCAACACCAGAACTCCATGGGTGTTAGATTTATCACTATGTGAACTAGATTATTGTCTCTAGTGCAAGTGGGAGACTGAAGGAAATATGCCCTGAGAGGCAATAATAAAGTTGTTATTATGTATTCCTTGTATATGATAGATGTTTATTTTGCATGCTATAATTGTATTGATAGGAAACATCAATACATGTGTGTTTAATAAACAAAAAGGGTTCCTAGTCATGCCTCTCTTATAGACTAGCTTGTTGATTAACAAGATGATCAAGGTTTCCTGATCATGGACATTGGATGTTGTTAATAACAAGGTCACAGCATTTGTGAAATGATGTGATGAACATTCATCCGAAGTATAGCATTACGATCAAGTCATTGTGTTTATATTGCTATAACATCATATGAAGTAATCTTTATCCTTAGACCATGAGATCATGTTAATTGCTAACACCGGAAGAGTATCTTGATAACATCAAACGTCACACCGTAACATGGTGACTATAAAGATGGGTTCAGTGCTACAAAGGTGTTATGTTGAGGCTCATGGATCAAGAGTGGAATTTGTCAATCCAGATGACGGATAGATATACTCTGGGCCCTCTCGGTGATATCACATTAGGATAGCTTGCAAGCAAGTGATGTGATCACTAGAATGTTATATCACGGGAACAAGAAAAGAGTGCATGTCGGTAACGAGATCAAAATAGGTATGGAGATACCGATGATCGAATCTCGGACATGTAATATATCGAGAGACAAAGGGATTTAGTTACAAGCGTTAAAGGTTCTCATGATCACAGGAGTCATCGTTGAATGTGTAGGAGTCAGTACGGATCTCCAGGTCCCGCTGCTGATTATTGATCGGAGAATGGTCTCGATCATGTCTGCATTATTCGTGAACCGTAGGGTGGCACACTTAAGAGTTACCGGACACCATTTTGGAGCACATATGTTTCAGACGAAAGAATTGCAAAGCGCAGGAATTGTTTCAATAGAAACCAGAAATTGTTTCGGGTGAAATTGCAGAAGGTGGTTCTACATGTGATATTGAAATATTGCAAGGGGATATATGTGAATGTTTGTTAATTAAAGTAATTAACAAAATTCTGAATAAATTTAATAAAAGAGTTTTATTAAATGAGAGAGCATTAAATTTGGAGAAACTTAATGCATTTAAAGTGGAGACTTTAAAAGGGAATGTGAAGAGGCATTTTAATGTGGAGGAGTTACCACCACATGAATGGGGGAGGTGAGGGGTCACCCCCCCCATGCGCCAGCCATGGAGAGAGGGGGCACCCCCCTCCTCCTATAAAAGGCCACCCATTCCCTCCTTCATCCACACACCTCCTTGTGAAGGATCTCTCTCCCCCTCTAGCATTATTCCCCCATGGTCTCGGATTAGCGAGATACATGTTCCCGGTGGCATTTCATCTGGAAGGAGTTGCTGCTTCCGCTGGATCGCTGGAGCGAGGAGGTGGAGGTTGTCCGGTGGCTTGAACGTGTGTGCGAGTGCGGATGCGCTGCTGAGTTGCGGCGCTCGGACTTCCTCACGATCTTGAGATCGACAAGTGTACGACTACATCAACCACGAGTTCCTACTCGTTATCAAAACTCGTTGTCTTCGAGGGTAAGTTCTCCATGGATGTATGTCCACCCGTTTGCTTTGTACCTAGTAGATAGATCTTGGCGTGTAGTTCACACCGTAGGAAAATTTTTGTTTTCTATGCTGCGGACCCAACATAACACTCCACCAAGTGTGCATGGTCAACAGGAACACCTCAACACCACGCGACTCTAACGGTAACCCTATCCTCGATCCCAATGATATTTTAGCAGATGACAATGCAGGACATCACAGCAACAAAGGGGACCACGGAAACGGAGGAGAAACGGCAGATAACCGCATAGTCCAAGGAAGAGGAGGAGAGCCACATGAAGGAGAGAGGCAAACTCTTCGGCTACCAGCAGCGACATGGCAAAGGGCAAGGGAAGCAATTTCTAGAGCAGTCCCGGTGACAGCAGACGCTTCACACGAGGATCTATTAGCATATCAATATCTGCTTCATCAGAAGAAGAGAGACCTACTTAGGATGCAAGGGCAACTAGACAAAAGTGTTGGAATTATGCCCTAGAGGCAATAATAAAGATGTTATTATTATAATTCTTGTTCATGATAAAGTTTATATTCCATGCTAGAATTGTATTAAGCGGAAACATTAATACTTGTGTGGTTTGTGAACAACACCGTGTCCCTAGTACGCCTCTATGGACTAGCTCATTGATCAATGATGGTTAAGGTTTCCTAACCATAGACATGAGTTGTAAATTGATAATGAGATCATATCATTGGGAGAATGATATGATGGACAGACCCAAACTAAGCGAAGCAATTAGATCGTGTCATTGTGTTCATCTTTGTGAAGCTTTTCCTATGTCAAATATTGTATTCCTTAGACCATGAGATAATACAACTCCCTGGTATCGGAAGAAAGCTTTGAGGCCATCAAACGTCATCCTATGAGAGGGTGATCATAAAGGTGTCTCTCAGGTGATCGGAAAGTATCTGTTGGGTTGTATGTATCGAGATGGGATTTGTCCCTCCCAAGTCGGAGAGATATACTTCGGGCCCACTCGGTAATCGATATCAACACCGCTTGCAAGCATGTGGTTAAGGAGTTAATCACAAAGTGATATCGGATTACGGAACGAGTAAAGTACTTGCTGTGAACGAGATTGAACTAGGTATGACGATACCGACGATCGAATCTCGGGCAAGTAAAATATCGCGAGACGAAGGGAATATATATGGGATTGATTGAATCCTGGCATCGTGGTTCATCCGATATAATCATCGATGAATGTGTGGGAGTTAATATGGGTGCCCAGACCCCGCTGTTGATTATTGATAGAAGATCATGTCTGCATATTCTCGAACCCGCAGGGTCACACACTTAACGTGTCTCGACGCTAGGATAGATTGGATACTTGGTTTATGAATTTTTGTTCGGAGTCTCGGATGGGATCCGGGACATCACGAGAGGTTCCGGAATGGTTCGGAGAATAAGATTCATATAAGGCAGTGCAGTTTTGGAGTTCGGAATTGTTCCGGATTAATCGGTATTGTACCGGAAGCTTCTAGAACCTTCCGGAAGGGGGCCAACATGGTCCCACCTTCCGGGAGGGGGCATGGGCCTATGAGGGAGTGTCCTGGCCGCATTGGGCCAGGGGCACAAGGCCCCATAGGGCCCAGCCGATCCTAGATAACTTTAAATCGTTTAAACTAGAGATAAGATAAGGTTTCTAGAAGGGAGAGTTTAAATCATTTAAACTAGAGATAGGCTTGGAGGATGGGCAAGGGCTGGCCGCACCCCCCTCTATATATAGAGGGCTGGTGCGCCCCCTCCCTACCATACCACACACCTTCCTCCAAACCCTAGTTACCCTGCTGCCCTCCTCTCTCCCTCCCGACTGTTTGTAGGCGAAGCCCTGCGGCAGAAATTCTCCACCATATACACCACGCCGTCGTGTTGTAGATCCAATCCATCTCTCCACCATACTTGCTGGTCCGAGGAAGGAGGAGACGTCGAGGTGCTGCACGTGTGCATCTCACGGAGGCACCGCCACTTGTGGTGCTAGATTGGATCGGATCGCGAGGAGGAGAAGCGAGTACAACTACATCACCCACGTTCCGACGAACGTTCCGCTGTGCGAATCTTCAAGGGTATGAAGATCTAATCCAATCTCTCTCGTTGTTTGCATCTCCTAGATTAGATCTTGGCTTTCCTTCTGTTCGCTTCCATAGAAAATTTTGATTTACTATGCTGCGAAACCCTTTCAGTGGTATCAGAGCTAGATCTATGCGTAGATGTGATTCACGAGTAGAACGCAACATGGTTGTTGCGGGCGTTGGTGTTTTCTGTTGCAAGCCTCTTGTTTGTGTTCTTGTTATGACGCGGGATAGTGAGATTGAAGCGGTCCAGGCCAACCTTACGCGACGTCGTTCGCGAGACCGGCTCCGCACTTGACGTGTGGCTTGTACCACACATGCGGCTGGTGGATGTCAGTTTCTCTCACTATAGTTGTCATGGGATTAACACCGGAGTTTGGCAACCATAATATCACCGTTGTGGCTTTCCGTAGGTAAGAATCGTTCTTAGCATCTACTCCCATAAGCCACGTAAAACATGCAACAACAAAGTAGAGGCGTCTAACTTGTTTTTGCAGGGAGTGTTTTCTGTGATATGGTATGGCCCAAGATGTGATGTGTATATTGTATGCGATGATCATGCTTTGTAATGTTTCACGACTTGCATGTCGATGAGTACACAACCGGCAGGAGCCATATGGTTGTCTTTATAATTGTGTATGACCTGCGAGTCAACTTTTTATACGCCATGTAATAGCTTTACTTTATCGCTAAGTAGTTAGCAATAGTTGTAGTTGCTATTCGTGGTGGAGGCAATCATGGTGGAGTGATGGAGATCATGCCGGAACGCACAAGATGGAGATCATTGCGCGAAGATTGGCTATACCATGTCACATAAAGTTATATGCATGTGATGTTTATCCTTGTACGTATCTTATTATGCTTAGATCGCGACGGTAGCATTATAAGATGATTCCTCACTTAAAGATCAAGATAAAACTGTGTTCTCCCCAAGTATGCACCGTTGCAAAAGTTCGTCATGTCCAAGCATCACGTGATGATCGGGTGCTATAGACTCTACGCTCACATACAACGGGTGCAAGCCAGTTTTGCACACGCGGAAATACTTGGGTCTAACTTGACGAGCCTAGCATGTACAGACATGGCCTCGGAACACATGAACCGAAAGGTTAAGCATGAGTCATATGAATGATATGATCGACACTTTGTTGTCCACCATTGAAACCACATCTCTTCTCATGATGATCGGATTAGGTATGGTGAATTTGGATCGTGTTCACTAAACAACTTGAGGGATGTTGAATTTAGTGGGAGTTCATCTAGTAATTTGATTAAGTTGAACTATTTATCATGAACATAGTCTAAATTGTACTTGCAAATATTGTAGATCACATGGCCAAGTCCAACTTCAACTTCAACGTTTTTGCTGAGATAGAAAAGCTTAGAAACAATGGGTCTAACTTCACCAAATGGTTCCGCATTCTGAGAATCATTCTCGCTGGCGGACAAAAGGACTATGTCCTTGAGAAAGCGCTAGGTGACGCCCCTGCTATAGATGCGCCGGCTGATGAAAAAGCTGTTTATCAGTCGCGCAAGGATGATTATGATTTGATTAAGATCGCCATGTTGTATGCTATGGAATCGGATCTTCAAAATCGTTTTGAGGAGTTCGCCGGGCCCTTTGAGATTCTCGAGGAGCTGAAAAACATGTTTCAGACTCAAGCCCGTTCTGAGAGATATGAGATCTCTAAGAAATTCTTTAACTACAAGATGGAGGAAGGGAGTTCCGTTAGTGAGCACGCCATTAAGATGTCGGGCTACACTCAACGCCTTGAGCAACTGGACTGCAAGATTCCAGAGGAGCTCAAGATTGACACTCCTAGCTGCAAAAGTTTTGTAGTTGATCACAATCAGATTGGTTCCACTGATATGATCACTGAGCTCTTTGATAAGATGAAAGTAGCGGAGGTGAACATCAAAAAGAATAATCATGTGTTGATGGTCAACAAGCCCCCCACCTTTAAGAAAGGTAAGGGTGCAAGGAAGCCCTTCAAGAAAGGCGGCGGCAAGCGCGTTGCCCCTGCTGAGAAGAAGCTCAAGTCTGGTCCTAAGCCGGACACTGAGTGCTTCTATTGCAAGGACAAGGGTCACTGGAAGCGCAACTGTCCGAAGTACTTAGCGGACAAGAAGGCTGGCACCATCAAAGGTATATTTGATATACATGTTATTGATGTTTTCCTTACTAGCCCTCGTTGTAGTGCCTGGGTATTTGATACTGGTTCAGTTGCTAATATTTGTAACTCGAAATAGGAGCTACGGAATAGACGGCGGCTTGCGAGGGATGAGGTGACGATGCGCGTTGGCAACGGATCAAGAGTTGATGTGATGGTCGTCGGCACGCTCTCCTTAGTTTTACCTTCGGGATTAGTTTTAAACCTTAATAAGTGTTATTATGTGCCTGCGTTGAGCATGAACATTATTTCTGGATCTTGTTTATTGCAAGACGGTTATTCATTTAAATCGGAGAATAATAGTTGTTCTATTTATATGAGTAACATCTTTTATGGTCATGCACCTATTGTGAATGGTTTATTTCTTCTAAATCTCGAAAGGGATGAAACACACATCCATAACATTGAGGCTAAGAGATGCAAAGTAGATAGTGATAATACTACTTATTTGTGGCACTGTCGTCTAGGTCATATTGGTGTAAAGCGCATGAAGAAACTCCATTCTGATGGACTTTTGCAGTCTCTTGATTTTGAATCATTTGACACATGCGAACCATGCCTCATGGGCAAGATGATCAAAACCCCGTTCTCCGGTATGATGGAGCGAGCAACGGACTTGTTGGAAATCATACATACCGATGTATGCGGACCGATGAGTGTTTCGACGCGTGGTGGATATCGCTATTTTCTCACTTTTACCGATGACTTGAGTAGGTATATCTATTTAATGAAACATAAATCTGAAACGTTTGAAAAGTTCAAAGAATTTCAGAATGAAGTGGAGAACCATCGTAACAGAAAGATTAAGTTTCTACGATCCGATCGTGGGGGCGAATATTTGAGTTATGATTTTCTCACGCATCTCAAAGCAAGTGGAATCGTTTCGCAACTCACGCCACCCGGAACACCACAGCGCAATGGTGTGTCTGAACGCCGGAATCGAACCCTATTAGATATGGTCCGATCGATGATGTCTCTTACTGATTTGCCGTTATCATTTTGGGGTTATGCATTAGAAACCGCTGCATTCACTTTAAATAGGGCTCCATCTAAATCCGTTGAGACGACACCGTATGAACTGTGGTTTGGTGCTAAACCTAAGTTGTCGTTTCTTAAAGTTTGGGGATGCGAAGCTTACGTCAAGAAGTTGATGCCGGACAAGCTCGAACCCAAAGCGGAGAAATGCGTCTTCATAGGATACCCTAAGGAAACTATTGGGTATACCTTCTATCACAGAACCGAAGGCAAAGTGTTTGTCGCAAAGAACGGTTCCTTTCTTGAGAAGGAGTTTCTCTCGAAAGAAGTGAGTGGGAGGAAAGTAGAGCTAGACGAGGTTATTGAACCTTCTCTTGAATTGGAGAGTAGCGCAGCACCTGAAATTGTTCCAGTGCCTCCTGCACCAACAATAGAGGAAGCTAATGACAAGGATCATGAAGCTTCGGACGATGCTGCTACTGAACGTCACAGGTCGACAAGGTCGCGTGCCCCTCCTGAGTGGTACGGCAACCCTGTCTTGACTGTCTTGTTAGTAGAAGACAGCGAACCTACGAACTATGAGGAAGCGATGATGAGCCCAGACTCTGAGAAATGGCTAGAAGCCATGAAATCCGAATTGGGATCCATGAGCGAAAACCAAGTATGGACTTTGGTGGACCCTCCTAGCGACCGAAAGGCCGTTGAGTGCAAATGGATCTTCAAGAAGAAAATGGACACGGATGGTAATGTTACCGTCTATAAAGCACGGCTTGTTGCGAAAGGTTTTCGACAAGTTCAAGGTGTTGACTACGATGAGACTTTCTCTCCCGTAGTGATGTTTAAGTCCATTCGGATTTTATTAGCAATTGCTGCGTTTCATGATTATGAAATATGGCAGATGGATGTCAAGACTGCTTTCCTCAATGGCAACATTGATGAAGAGTTGTATATGATGCAACCCGAAGGTTTTGTCGATCCTAAGGATGCTGATAAAGTATGCAAACTTCAGCGTTCCATTTATGGACTGAAGCAAGCATCTCGGAGTTGGAACCTTCGTTTTGATCAAGTGATCAAGAGCTTTGGATTTGTTCCAAATTGCTACGAAGCTTGCATCTACAAGAAAGTGAGTGGGAGCTCGGTGACGTTTCTGGTACTATATGTGGATGACATATTGATTATTGGAAATGACATCAACATGCTTAACGATGTGAAGAGTTATTTGAACAAGTGTTTTTCAATGAAAGACCTAGGTGAAGCTGCTTATATATTGGGCATCAAAATCTATAGAGATAGACAAAGACGCCTGATAGCTTTAAGCCAGAGTACATACCTAGACAAAGTTCTGAAAAGGTTCAGGATGGATAAGGCATTGAAAGGTTCAGTGCCTATGTTGTCAGGTAAGATATTGAGCAAGGCTCAGTGTCCAGCTACGGTAAATGATAGGGAAGCTATGAGCAAAGTGCCTTATGCCTCGGCCATAGGTTCCATCATGTATGCCATGCTGTGTACTAGACCGGATGTGTCCAATGCTCTTAGTTTGACGAGCAGATATCAAAGTGATCCAGGAGTGGAACACTGGACAGCCGTGAAGAACATCCTAAGGTACCTAAATAGGACTAAGAAATGTTCTTAGTCTATGGGGGTGATGAACAGCTCGTCGTAAAAGGTTACGTCGATGCTAGTTTCGACACCGACAAGGATGATTCTAAATCTCAGACAGGATACGTGTATATTTTGAATGGAGGAGCTGTGAGCTGGAGAAGCTGCAAGCAAAGCGTGGTCGCGGGATCTACAGTAGAAGCGGAATACATGGCTGCTGCAGAAGCGTCAAGTGAAGGAGTTTGGATCAGAAACTTCATCACTGAGCTTGGCGTGGTTCCAAGTGCATTGGACCCACTGGAGATATTGTGTGACAACACTGGCGCCATAGCACTCGCTAAGGAACCAAGATATCATCTAAAGACCAAGCATATCAACCGCAAGTTTCATATAATCCGAGATTATATAGCAGATGGAGATCTGAAGATCAGCAAAGTGCATACAGATCTGAATGTCGCAGATCCATTGACTAAACCTCTTCCACGCGTAAAACATGATCAGCACCTCAGTGCCATGGGTGTGAGATTGTTGCCAAATGTAAACTAGATTATTGACTCTAGTGCAAGTGGGAGACTGTTGGAATTATGCCCTAGAGGCAATAATAAAGATGTTATTATTATAATTCTTGTTCATGATAAAGTTTATATTCCATGCTAGAATTGTATTAAGCGGAAACATTAATACTTGTGTGGTTTGTGAACAACACCGTGTCCCTAGTACGCCTCTATGGACTAGCTCATTGATCAATGATGGTTAAGGTTTCCTAACCATAGACATGAGTTGTCAATTGATAATGAGATCATATCATTGGGAGAATGATATGATGGACAGACCCAAACTAAGCGAAGCAATTAGATCGTGTCATGTGTTCATCTTTGCAAAGCTTTTCCTATGTCAAATATTGTATTCCTTAGACCATGAGATAATACAACTCCCTGGTATCGGAAGAAAGCTTTGAGGCCATCAAACGTCATCCTATGAGAGGGTGATCATAAAGGTGTCTCTCAGGTGATCGGAAAGTATCTGTTGGGTTGTATGTATCGAGATGGGATTTGTCCCTCCCAAGTCGGAGAGATATACTTCGGGCCCACTCGGTAATCGATATCAACACCGCTTTCAAGCATGTGGTTAAGGAGTTAATCACAAAGTGATATCGGATTACGGAACGAGTAAAGTACTTGCTGTGAACGAGATTGAACTAGGTATGACGATACCGACGATCGAATCTCGGGCAAGTAAAATATCGCGAGACGAAGGGAATATATATATGGGATTGATTGAATCCTGGCATCGTGGTTCATCCGATATGATCATCGATGAATGTGTGGGAGTCAATATGGGTGCCCAGACCCCGCTGTTGATTATTGATAGAAGATCATGTCTGCATATTCTCGAACCCGCAGGGTCACACACTTAACGTGTCTCGACGCTAGGATAGATTGGATACTTGGTTTATGAATTTTTGTTCGGAGTCTCGGATGGGATCCGGGACATCACGAGAGGTTCCGGAATGGTCCAGAGAATAAGATTCATATAAGGCAGTGCAATTTTTGGAGTTCGGAATTGTTCCGGATTAATCGGTATTGTACCGGAAGCTTCTAGAACCTTCCGGAAGGGGGCCAACGTGGTCCCACCTTCCGGGAGGGGGCATGGGCCTATGAGGGAGTGTCCTGGCCGCATTGGTCCAGGGGCACAAGGCCCCATAGGGCCCAGCCGATCCTAGATAAGTTTAAATCGTTTAAACTAGAGATAAGATAGGGTTTCTAAACGGGAGAGTTTAAATCGTTTAAACTAGAGATAGGCTTGGAGGATGGGCAAGGGCTGGCCGCACCCCCCTCTATATATAGAGGGCTGGTGCGCCCCCTCCCTACCATCCCACACACCTTCCTCCAAACCCTAGTTACCCTGCTGCCCTCCTCTCTCCCTCCCGACTGTTTGTAGGCGAAGCCCTGCGGCAGAAATTCTCCACCATATACACCACGCCGTCGTGTTGTAGATCCAATCCATCTCTCCACCATACTTGCTGGTCCGAGGAAGGAGGAGACGTCGAGGTGCTGCACGTGTGCATATCACGGAGGCACCGCCACATGTGGTGCTAGATCGGATCGGATCGCGAGGAGGAGAAGCGAGTACGACTACATCACCCACGTTCCGACGAACGTTCCGCTGTGCGAATCTTCAAGGGTATGAAGATCTAATCCAATCTCTCTCGTTGTTTGCATCTCCTAGATTAGATCTTGGCTTTCCTTCTGTTCGCTTCCGTAGAAAATTTTGATTTACTATGCTGCGAAACCCTTTCAAAAAGAAAGAGGTTAGCCGACAAATCCAGCTTATGGCGGGCACAGTTAAGCTCTACCCGAGGATCAGGGAGCGTAACAGGAGGAGCACCACCAGGAAGGAGAACATCACGATTGGCGAATATCCCAGAAGCAAAGAGAGGCGGACTCATCCGAGGTCTTGATCTATCGTTCATATCGATCGATCAAGTAGGAAACATCAAGGCAAAATGGCCCAAGCAGCCATTGTGGCCGCGCAAACATATCTGCTCACAACTCAGCCCGCACTCGACGATCCTCGTGCGACTCTCCACCTCTCCGCCCTAATGAACCTTGGAATGGTGGGAGCCTCTCTCGTAGAAGCAGAGCAAGGAATCACACGACAGCCTGATAGATCCCCATGTCGTTGCAGCAGTTGTCGGCAAGTGGGACACACCCGACGATCTCGATCACCACACCAGGCACACCTTGTAGGACACGAGCCGTGAAGCAACACAAGAAACGACAACACACAACACATGAAAGATGGGTCAAGGGACAAAAACCGCAGCCGACAAAACCACGATGAATACAACGAAGACGATTACGAGCTATGCGGGGCCAGTTGTTTCACTCAACGGATTCACAAAACCTCAATGCCCAAGGACTTCAAACTTCCGCACGACCGCCAAAAGTACGATGGACTCCAAGAACCCGAGGCATGGTGATGGCTCGGTGTACGGCGCCAGAAAAGTGCTGGTGCGGTGTTGATGTAGAGCTCGTTGGGAACCCCAAGAGGAAGGTATGATGAGCACAACAGCAAGTTTCCCTCAGTTATGAAACCAAGGTTTAATCGAACCAGTAGGAGCAAGGAAACACCCCAAAGGTGTTACTAGCTGAGCTTTGGCAGGGCGCACTACCGGTGCTAGTAGCAATGTGGAGACCTGCACAACACAACCACAAAACTTTCTCCCCAACTTGCGATGAGGTTGTCAATCTCACCGTGTTTTGCGGAAAACAAAGGATTAAACGTATCGAATGAAAAGAAGTAATACTTTGCAGAAAGTAAACAATTTATAGATTGTATGTAAAGAAAAAGGACCGGGATCCATAGTTCACTAGAGGTGGCTCTCCTTGAGATAGATAACATGCTGGGTGAACAAATTACAGCGGGGCAATTGACAAACATCGAGAAAGCAATACATGCATATACTAATCATCTTGACTCCTTTGAGATTCGATTGGGCATTACAACATTATACATAGACCGCCATCCAACTACATCTATGACTAATAATCCAGCTTCAGGTTATCATCCGAACCCCCTCCAGTATTAAGTTGCAAGCAACAGATTATTGCTTTACAAACTACGTGTAAAGTAAACAATATGATTGTTCTATGAACAAAGGACTGTTGTTTTCTCCCTAGTAGCAACAACACATCTAGTACCTTAGAGATTTCTGTCACTTCCCCAGATTACCAGAGGCATGAACCCACTATCGAGCATAAATACTAACTCTTGGAGTTGCTAGCATCTACTTGGCCAAGATAGCTACTAACAACGGAAAGCATACAAGATCACAAATAACAAAGACATGATAAAATCAATAATCAATCTGAAATAGCATCTCAATATCCATCGGATCCTCGCAAACACAACATGCAGAATTACAAATAGATGATCTTGATCATGAACGGAGCTCACAAGATCTAGACATGAAAGCACAAAGGAGGAGAACCAGCCATCTAGCTACTACATGGATCCGTAGTCCAAGGATAAACTACTCACGCATCACACCGGAGGCTTTCATGGTGATGAAGAAGGCCTCCAGGGTGAATTCCCCTCTCCGGCAGGGTGCCGGGAAGAGCTTCAGATCCCTCCCGATCTAGGGATGGAGATGACAGCGGCTACAGACTCTTTCGTGGATTTTTGATCGGGTACTTAGGGTTTTCGTCCCAAGGGCAATATGTAGGCGGAAGGGGAGGCCGAGGGGGGTGCCTGCGCTGGCCACACCACCCCCTGGCACAGGCCAAGCCTGGACACACGGCCAGGTGGTGTGGCCGCCCTCTGGCCCCTCTCCGTCTCGTATTCTGGCATCTGATGACTTCCGAAAAATAGGCACTTTGGCTTTTGTCCCGTCCAATTCCGAGAATATTCATTTTCTGACTTTCCTGGAACCAAAAACAACAGAAAACAGGCAGTTGGCACTGTGGCTCTTGTTAATAGGTTAGTCCAAGAAATCATATGAAAAGTACTCCAAAGTATGAACAAAACATAATAAAGTAGATAAAACCAAGCATGGAACATCAAAAATTATAGATACATTTGCAATGTATCAACATCCCCAACTTAACTCCTGCTCGTCCTCGAGTAGGTAAGTGATAAAAAGAAAGAAAATTTTTGGAGGTGACATGCACCATCATAAACTCGATCAAAGTATTTGTAAAAGATTCAAAGCTGGGATCATAGTACTTCAATCATAACATGAAAGACAAAGTTCTAGCAATAAGACAATGAAACTATGATGCAACATGAAAAGGCACAAACAAAAGATTCATGAATAACAATGCTTTGCAAGACATTTGTTTGTTTCACATAAAGAAAACATAGCATAGTGGTATTCAGCTTGTCCCTCATAGAGTAGCAAATATAAATGCATAGGACACCTTCAAAGTTTATAAGAGTGACTAGATACAAATAGCTTAAAACAAGCAATATCAAGGTATGCATCAATCAACAAGTCTTGGGACAATGCACATAGAACTAAGAATGGCCACTATGCTCTCAAAGTAGGTGCATAAAGGTAGAAGGTGGAGACTCAATATATCAGTGGAAGAAAGGCCTTCATAGAAGTAAGTAGGAATTCAAGTTTCATAAAGAGCTTCCAAAAATTATGGTACTTAATAGCTTTCAGCTCTCATTGCCCCTATCATAAGCATCTTGAAGTGATTAAGGTTAAAGTGAACAAACTATGGTGTACATGCTTGACGAAGTGTAAGTTAGAAATCTCATGTCCCTTGAATACGAGGGCCGCTCCTCATGCTACTCAAGTTTAGTCATCGGTAAGTTCTTGTCATCGTAAGTACATGTGTATCATAGAGAACCGCCAACGGGGCACCCCTTGCTCGATGATACGGAATAATCCCCATATCAAAATGACAAGGCAAGCAGACAACAAGCATCTCAGCAATCTTCTTATTTACCATGGGAATATGGTGCTTTTTTCTCTCTTTCCTCTTTTCGTAATCTTTTTTTCTTTTTCTCTTTTTTCTCAACATCTGACTCTTTTTCTTTATAAGAAGAATGCTTCATAGATATCTCATTATGGTTACACTGCAGGTTTCCACCATGTAAGCATGGATTAGACCAGCGGCCCAGGCGTTTTTCTAACACACATACATAACTCCATGGACTTACAAGCTCCCCTTTCATTTCACACCGACGACATCCATAGACAAAAGAGCATGATATCAACTAGGTACAAAGTACCCGTGCAATGTTGAAAGTGTTCCCCATGACAGCATGGTTCTGCTAATCCCCAACAAATAAGTGCAAGCATATACAACATAGACGACACAATGGTTCAAGTTTATTAAGGACAAGAAAAGTAAAGTGTGCCATCAAGTTCGTGAGAGCTTTAATCACTAGTTTTCTCATAACAAGTTTAATTTGGAAGGTAAACAAAAACATGAATATACTTGGAATAGCATATGCTAGTAGGTAGGTATGGTGGAATCTTTGGAATAACTTGGTTTAGGGAGTTGGATTCATGAGTGGAACTCATACTTGGTTGCGGAGGCTAGCAAAAGACCGGGAGCGACAAACTAAGAGAGCAATAATGGCCATAATCATGCAGAGCGACAAAACATCATTGATCAAAGCATAAAGTGATACTACAAGTTGAAAACTAAAGGATCATAAAGGCTTATGGTGACTTGGGATAGTCATAACATGGTGTGAGCATGCGCCAAGTCAACCCAAATAAAGCATCAAAGGAGAATATCATAATACTATGCTTTAATATGCTAAAACAATGCATGATCCTTCCAAGGCACATTAAGCAATCTCAATTATTTATAACAAGTCATGCTACAGCAAAGAATACTAAGCATAAAGCCAAAACAATATCAAGCATGGCATGACAAAGCATAGGCCACAGTCAACAACAAGCTCTCTTTACCACTTAAGCATGAACTTTCCTACTCTTTTCCAAACCAAACCAAACTATTTGAAAACCAATATATGAAAGAGGGGGTCCAACCAATTTATTCAGCAAACTAAGCAAACAAAGCAAATGAAAAAACAAAACGTAAACGAAAACAAAGACGCTCCAAGAACAACACAACTGTGCATGAAACAATAAAAATGAAGCGTTTGGAAGAAACCTGGGATTTTTATTGATGAAGAAGGGGTTGCCTTGGGCATCCCCAAGATTTGACACTTGTACTTCTTGGATATTTCTTGGGGTGACACGCGTGGCATCCCCAAGCTTAAGCTTTAGTCCATCCTTCATCTCATTACTCATTTCTTCCATACACCTAAAATTTTTCCTTCATACAAAACTTCACACAATCTTCATTAGCAACATTAGTGCACTCAAGATAATAGGTCTTTGGGTTAAGTTATAACACCAATAAAACTTCCATTAAAACACTATCTACCGTAGCACTTCCCTCAAAAAGCTCAATTCCCCAAAAGAATTCAAAAAGGAACCAACAAGATGCAAATGCAGAAAATGGCAGAAATATGTCAAAACAGACCAGCAGGTAAAGACGAATTTTTTCGAAGACCTTCTGTTGCTCAAAGCAAAAAGTGTTGAACTAACGAAAGTTAGATAACAACCTGGGTCATAAGCACAAAAATTCATGGCTCAAAAGTACGTACAGATATGTTACACGAATTTTTATGGTGAAGCACATAAATCTGTTTCGGGACAGCAACTTTCCCAATCATTACTTCTCTCTCATTAGAGGTTACTCTTGACACAAAAAGCAAATTAAAAAAAGGATAAGGAGCGGTTATTACTGAAGTAATAACTTCCAAGACTCACCTAAAACTTTTGGGTTATCTCCCAATAAGTACTTTTCTTTAACGCCTTTAAGTTAGGCATGATAGATTGAGAAGATGCTCACATAGGAAATATGAATTGAAGTAAAAGAGAGCATCAAGAAGCAAATTCAGAACAATTTAAGTCTAACCCACTTCCTATGCAGAGGAATCTTGTATGCAAATAAATTCACAAAGAACAAAGTGACAGGCATAGGAAGATGAAACAAGAGTAACTTCAAAACTTTTAGCACATAGAGAGGTGTTTCAGTACCATAAAAAGTTTTACAACCATATTTTCCTCTCTCATAATAATTTTCAGTAGCCTCATGAATAAGCTCAACAATATAACTATCACATAAGGCATGCTTTCCATGATCCTTTGGTAATCATGGGTGACAATCAAATAATGTACGGGGTAAAGAGTTACTCTCATTAGAAGGTAGGAATGGGTAGATCCATTCTTTCTCCTCTTGATCATCACTCTCCTCCTCTTTTTCATCCAATGAGCTTCCAGTTTCAGCAATTTCTTCTTCCATAGGCTCCTTCAAGGCATTAGTCTCTTCCGCTGGTGGAGAGCATGTATTAAGATATTCAAGAATATAGCCATTTTCTTCCTTGTAATTATCAAAGCAAAATTTAAGTATATCATAAACCTCATATTTATAAGGTGCATCACCAGTATTTTCAAGCAAATAAGCTAGTTCGAATGCACCCTTCCAAGCAATAAATTCTTCAATTTGTTCCACATCATAAAAGTTATAATTTCCCTTAACATAAGAAGATATGGTAACATCATCATTATACTCACATTGAAAAGGGAGGTGTTTATACCTCTTACAGCAACAAGATTTATAAAAGCAATAAGTAACATTATAAGTAGAGCACACATTTCTAGCAATGGTATACAATTTATCAATTTGTTCCCATAAGTGTTTCCCTTTTTGTGACAAGCGGTGTTCCTTATAATAATATTTTTGTTCTTCCGTGAACCCACCTTGCCAATTAGATTTGGTTTCAAAGAAACCAACCGTTGATAGCAAGCATGATAAAGCAAGACAAGAACAGACCAACGAAAATAACAACTACAGTAGGAACTAATTTTTTGTATTTTTGATAAAGAAACAAGCAAACAAAGCAAAAGTAAACTAAGCAAAACAAAAATAACAAAGTAAAGAGATTGGTTATGAGGGACTCCCCTTATGAAGATGTCCTTGACTCCCTGGCAACGGCACCAGAAAAATACTTTGATGGCGCGTGGTTGACGCGGGAGCTTCTTCTTCAATTCCCCGGCAACGGCGCCAGAAAAATACTTGTTGACTCGTGTATTAACGGGAACCCCAAGAGGAAGGTATGATGAGCACAGCAGTAAGTTTCCCTCAGTTATGAAACCAAGGTTATCAATCCAGTAGGAGCAAGGAAACACCCCAAAGGTGTAGCTAGCTGAACGTTGGCAGGGCGCACTACCGGTGCCAGTAGCAATGTGGAGACCTGCACAACACAACCACAGAACTCTGTCCCCAAATTGTGAAGAGGTTGTCAATCTCACCGGTTTTGCTAAAAACAAAGGATTAAACGTATCGAATGGAAGGAAGTAATACTTTGCAGAAAGTAAACACAAAGCAGTAAACAGTTGATTGTAGATTGAATGTAAAAGAAAGGACCGGGGTCCATAGTTCACTAGAGGTGGCTCTCCTTAAGATAGATAACATGCTGGGTGAACAAATTACGGCGGGGCAATTGACAAACATCGAGAAAGCATACAAGCATATACTACTCATCTTGACTCCTTTTTGATTCGATTGGGCATTACAACATTATATATAGACCGCCATCCAACTGCATCTATGACTAATAATCCACATTCAGGTTATCATCCGAACCCCCTCCAGTATTATGTTGCAAGCAACAGATAATTGCATTATGAATTGCGTGTAATCTTAACAATATGATTGTTCTATGAACAAAGGATTGTTGTTTTCTCCCTAGTAGCAACAACACATCTAGTACCTTAGAGATTTATGTCACTTCCCCAGATTACTAGAGGCATGAACCCACTATTGAGTATAAATACTAACTCTTGGAGTTGCTAGCATCTACTTGGCCAAGATAGCTACTAACAACGAAAAGCATGCAAGATCACAAATAACAAAGACATGATAGAATCAATAATCAATCTGAAATAGCATCTCAATATCCATCTGATCCCCGCAAACACAACATGCAGAATTACAAATAGATGATCTTGATCATGAACAGAGCTCACAAGATCTAGACATGATAGCACAAAGGAGGAGAACCAGCCATCTAGCTACTACATGGACCCGTAGTCCAAAGATGAACTACTCACGCATCACACCGGAGGCTTGCATGATGATGAAGAAGGCCTCCAGGGTGAATTCCCCTCTCCGGCAGGGTGCCGGGAAGAGCTTCAGATCCCTCCCGATCTAGGGAAGGAGATGACGGCGGCTACAGACTCTTTCGTGGATTTTTGATCGGGTCCTTAGGGTTTCCATATCAGAGGCAATATATAGGCAGAAGGAGAGGCCGAGGGGGTGCCTGGGGCGGCCAGACCACCCCTTGGCATGGGCCAGGCCTAGCCGCGTGGCCAGGTGGTGTGGCCGGACCCCAGCCCCTCTCCGTCTCGTATTCTGGCTCCAGGAGTCCCCCGGTAAAATAATGACTTTGGCTTTTGTCCCGTCCAATTCCGAGAATATTCATTTTCTGACTTCCCTGGAACCAAAAATAACAGAAAACAGGCAGCTGGCACTATGGCTCTTGTTAATAGGTTAGTCCAAGAAATCATATGAAAAGTACTCCAAAGTGTGGACAAAACATAAGAAAGTAGATAAAACCAAGCATGGAACATCAAAAATTATAGATACATTTGCAATGTATCAGGGCCATCGATGCCTTCAACGATGGCCTCCATCATCAAGAATTCATAGAAGAACTGGGACGGGTTAAAACCAAAACAATCTCACAACTAATGGAAATAGAAAATCACTGGGCTGATGGAGAAGACGCGCTGCATAAGCATACACGATCAACCGAGGAAGACAGGGATAAATGCGACAACGATATAAGAAGAAGGAACAACGATGGAAACACGGGACCAAGTTATGTTGCATCCAGTTTCTCGGGTGAAGGTAACAACAGAAGAAACGACTACAATGGCGGGTACTGCCATAACAGGGATGACATCGGAGGAAGCCAGTCAACACATCGGTACCAGCCAAGAGCTCGAGATCCACCTATGTCCGCAATGCAAATGCTGGAAGGACCCTGTAATATGCAATTTTATGTTGACTCAGCAGGTAGGCGACAATCTAACCATCTCATGAAAGACTGTCGAACATTCTTGAAGATGTAGGAGCTATGTAATGCAAAAGCAACCGAAGCGGCAAATCAAGGATACGCATCTACGCCTAGCACATTAGCCATCGGCACACCACCACCACCATCACCAGCAGTGCCGCCACAAAACACAAATGATCAAAACAGTGAATACCCTAGGTCAAAAGGGGCAATGTCAATGATTCAGAAGGGGCGCCCATCCAGCAGAACCCAGAAGCCCATCACAAGACAAATCAATACGGCGGAAACAACAACATCAACCACACCCGAATATCTCCATTGGTCCGAGCAAGAAATCACATTTAGTAGAGCCGATCACCCGCTTCGGGTCCCACGACCAGGTCACTCAGCCTTGATAGTTGAAGCACAAATCGGCGGGTTCAATATGAGCAAAGTCTTCATGGACGCAGGAAGCAGCACAAATCTGATCTATGCAAAAACGTTACGAACAATGGCTATCCCTTGGACAATCTCGCGCCAACGGACACATCTTTCCATGAAATAGTACCAGGTAAAGCCGAATTTCCTTTAGAAAAAGTATTTCTTGATGTTGTTTTTGGTTCCAAATTAAATTTTAGGCGAGAAAAACTCGAATTTGAAGTCATGGACTGGCCATCACAATATCATGCGATCCGAGGACGACCAGCCTTCGCATGGTTCATGGCAGTTCCGCATTATGCGTACCTAGTCATGAAAATGCCAGCACCAAAAGGAATCATCACGGTAAAAGGAAGCTTCACACAACCTGACAATTGTGATCGGGAGTTCAACAAAAAAATTGAATCTTTCGGGATGACAACGGAGTTTGAACAACTCAAAACTTAAGTAGTTGCAGAACCACTGGAAGTAGCGCGTGTCAATCCCGATCAGGCTTTTGACATCGACGAAGGACACAAAAGAAGTACAGATTCACCCTATTGACCCGACAAAAATAACATTTGTGGCTTCCAATCTTGGTCCCGCATAGGAAAGCACGCTCATCGAGTTCCTCCATGAGCACTGGGAGATTTTTGCATGTCTACCTTAAGACATGCCGGGAATTCCCAGGGAGCTCACTGATCACGCATTAAATTTGGATCCAAAGGAGAAGCCAGTAAAACAACTGCTTCATCACTTCGCAGAAGCAAAGCGTAAAGCCATTGGAAAGAAGCTCCATTGCCTTACCGATGCCAATTTTATCAAAGAACTAACAAAATCAGAGTGGGTCGCAAACCCAGTATGTGTTCCAAAGAAAAACACTACAGAACTTCGGTTGTGCATCGACTTTACTGCACTGGACAAACATTGTCCAAAAGATCACTTCCCATTGCCGTGAATCGACCAAATAATCGATGCAACCGCAGGATGCGAACATTTTTCTTTCTTGGATGCTTACTCACGATACCACCAGATTAGGATGAAGGAAGAAGATTAGGAGAAAACGGTGTTTATCACGCCTTATGGTGTATTATGCTACACAACAATGCCCTTTGGCCTCAAGAACGCCGGAGCAACATATCAGCGGATGATGCAGAAGTGTTTGGGAAGACAAATAGGCACAAACATACAATTATATATCGATGACGTTATAGTTACAACAAGACAAGGATCTACGCTCATCAAGGACCTTGAAGAAACATTCTAAAATCTCGACAAGTTTAGCATCAAACTGAATCCGAAGAAATGCTCCTTTGGAGTCCTGGTAGGGCAACTCCTCGGATATTTGGTATCAGCAAGAGGAATCGAGGCCAATCCCGAGAAAATACAAGCAATTTTAACAATGAAGAAGCCAACAAATCTACGTGGTGTATAGCAGCTAGTAGGGCGAGTAGCGGCACTCAGTCGTTTCATTGCAAGACTATGAGAAAAGGCGTTGCCATTTTATGCCCTCATGAGAAAATCAGAGAAATTCGAATGGACAGAAGAAGCTCAGCGTGCCTTTGAAGATCTTAAAAGGACACTTTCGACATCTCCTGTCGTCGTGCCGCCAAAAGAGAAAGAGCATTTACTGCTTTATATCGCTACCAAAAATCAGGTAGTCAGCATGGTTTTGGTCGTGGAGCGACCCGAAGAATGGAAAACCCATGGTGTACAAAGGCCAGTCTACTTCCTGAGCGAGGTATTATCACCATCCAAACAAAGGTACCCACATTACCAAAAACTAGCATATGGGGTATTTATGACAGCACGAAAACTACGCCATTATTTTTCGGAACATCCGATCATTGTGGTCAATGAAGCGCCTTTGTCAAGCATCCTCAACAATCCAGAAGCAACTGGGTGTGTCTCTCTATGGGGCATCGAATTATCCCCTCGAGACATCACGTATGATAAGCGCAAGGCAATCAAGTCACAAGTTTTGCCGGATTTTATCACGGAATGGATAGAGTTGCAATGTGCAGGTCCACCTAACCTTTCTAGTGCCTGGACAATGTACTTCGATGGATCAAAAAGAACAGAAGGAGCAGGGCAGGAATCATACTAGTGTCACCACAAGGCGACAAAATGCGTTATATACTTCGGATAAGCTTTGCAAACGCATCCAATAATGAAGCTGAATATGAGGCCTTGTTGCACGGCATGCGAATGGCCAAAGCTTGCAGTGCAACTCACCTCAAAATATTTGGAGACGCCAATCTTGTGGCGTAGCAAGCAATGAACAAGTGTGATGTCGTCAGCGATAACATGATTTCCTACCGCGATCTATATGGTGTTATGGAAGCTCAATTTGATGGATGCGAAGTGTCGCACATAGGGAGAGCAAGCAATGAAGAAGCTGACAATCTGGCAAACATTGGGTCCTTATGCTTACCAGTGCCACCCAGAGTTTTTTGGGAAGAAATAACGGAATGATCGATCAAAGCAAAAAGAGTCTCTGAGGTTGTAGCACCCAAAACGGGAAAAAAGAGTAACCCGCAAAAAGACTCGGGGGCTCCATCAGCGACCAAGAGTATGGAAGGGGACATTGAAGAGGAAGAACAGGAAATTGGAGAGGTCGTGCTAATTGAGTCTACATGGATGCATCCGTATATAGCATACATGACCAAGGGTGAGCTACCCAAAGATGTGATAGAAGCTCGGCGAATCACCCGAAGATTGAAGGCCTTCGGAATAATCAAAGGGGAGCTGTATAAGAGAAGTATTTCGGAAGTGTTGCAGCGCTGCATAACACCTGAAGAAGGAAAAATCATACTCAAAGATATACATGAAGGAGTTTGTGGTCATCATACTAGTAGCAGAGCAATTGCTGCCAAAGCATTCAGGGCAGGATTTTACTGGCTCACTGCAGTTCAAGATGCAAAAGATATCGTCAGGACATGTGAAGCATGTCAATGTTTCCCAACCAAACCTAGAGCACCCGCCGCTGAGTTAAATCATGTACCTCTGGCCTGGCCTTTCACTCAGTGGGGACTAGATATGGTGGGAAAACTTCACAAATCATCGCCAGGAGAACACATCTTTCTACTAGTAGCAGTTGACAAATGTACTAAATGGATCGAAGCAATGCCTGTCACCACCCAAGACGGAACTTCGGCTATGAATTTCATCAAATCCATAGTATTTCGGTTCGGTGTACCAAACAGCATCATTACAGACAATAGAACTAACTTCATTTCTAATGAGTTCAAGTAGTACTGCTAGGAGATGGGCATCAAAGTAAGCTACGCCTCGGTAGCACACCCGCAAACAAATGGATAAGTAGAAAAATCCAATGGATTAGTAACTGTTGGGCTCAAGAAAAGACTACTAGCACCACTTGACAAAGCAAAAGGAGCATGGGTTGATGAATTACCATCTGTCTTATGGAGTTTATGCACAACCCCAAATAATTCGACACAAGAGACACCTTTCTTTTTGGTCCACGGCGCAGAAGTCGTGCTTCCTGTTGAAGTATCACATGAATCTCCAAGAGTAGCTGCATATGATGAAGAGGAATCAAGAGAAGCGCTCGAAGATGATGTGGATGCACTTGATGAAGCTAGAGATGAAGCCCTGCAAAGAGCAACTATGTACCAGCAAAACTTGCGCAATTACCACAGCCGAAGATTGCGGCCTAGGTCCTTCGCAATGGGGGACCTAGTTCTTCGCCTCAAGCAAGATGGCCACCGAAAGTTAGAATCACCATGGGAAGGACCATACATCGTCACAGAAGTTATTCCCGGAGGAGCATATCGACTACAAGACAAGAAGACATGAGTAAATTACTCAAATCCATGGAACGTAGCACACCTACGACGCTTTTACGCATAAGATTACTTACAATATGATAAGATTTAAACTTGGGCTTCTTAAGCCAGAATATCCAGGCCAATGGCTAGGTGCCATCCGCCCAAAGAATAATGTATCATCGATTTTTCGCCTTATGTATAAAGAGATAAGTTTTTAGTACCTTAAGCTCTTTACTATTGTTCAAAAGATCTATGTTTTCCATCAAGCTAACAACAATTATGAGCCTATGTCCAGATACAGGCATCCGGACATAGCATCGGGGGCTACTCCCATCGGGAGCACGGGCGTGCACCCGATAGAAATTTAATTGTGTATGATTAAATCAAAAATATTCATGATTGAAAATACCTTTTGAGTTTTACATCAATGTATCCTCAAAAAAAGGTGTCCTCAAAAAATATTACTCCCATCGGGAGCCAGTATAAAACATTAAAACTATCCGATAAAATTAAAAATATTGGCAGCCTAGCAGGCCAACCGCCAAAAAAGCCAAAAATATCGGATCGCGCTCAAACGCAACAAAAATCCGAGTGCAATGTTCAGAAACATGAAGGTAAGACCCCGGGATTCGTCCTATGTGGCCTGGTAATCGCACAAGAATGCGCTCTGCCAGTAAAATATCAGTATCAACGATACGATGAAAAATCCTGACGGACGCGTTGGGTTCCCGATAAAATAGAAGCTGGAATTCAGTATTTGGTGAGACCTCAGCGGCCTGAACTGAATTACGCCAGTAATAAATTCCGAGTTCAGGCCTGGGGACTTGAATTTGATGTAGGACAACCTTGTTTTTTCTCAAAAGCAATTAACTGATTCCAGATCCGTCGGAAGCATCAGACTCGTTGTACCAAATCCCTATGAAAAATAAAAGAGTAAAGAGATAAACGTAAAGGAGAAGGAAAAGGAAACTTTGAGACTCAACCTGAAACTGCGGTTCAAGTAGAGTCTCGGGGCTACTGACATAGGTATGATTACTCGGATGCTTATGATTTGCTACACTATACTGGGTAAAAGGCTTACGGCCCATGAAGATTTCAGATGGTAGCCCACGGAAGCAACCGACAAAGACTTCCGATTGTATTAGGAAAGAGTCTCTGAACTGACAATGTATTGGTATTGTAATCACGCATATGTAAAACCTATCCGCATACACCTTTGAGACCCAGCCTATTATATATAGGATGGGAGAAGCCCAAGAGAGGACACAGAAAAATCCTAGATAACTTGTAACAGTTCAATTTCCCAATATTCAGGCGACTTTGACTCCATTGTTTTCCTGACATCCGACGAAATCCCCAGCGTTCTCTTTTCCGCGAAACCCTAAGTCCTTCACTATGGACATTGCCAAGGTTACCCCTCTTCAATGAAAAACATTCATAATCATATGTTCGACATATATGAATGTGGTAGCTGATATTAGTAACATTATGAAATAAATGGATGAAGTTGATCAAATTATTAGACTTTGAAAATCTATGAAGACAAATTGATGTGTTTTAACATTTGAGAGTCAAAATGCTTTTGTTTAGATTCTGAAACGAAGTTCATAATAGACTAGTTTGGATTCTGAAATAGTTTAGAATGAAACAAGAAAGAAGTGGTCTTGCTTGTAAAACTAGATGAAACATTGAGTATTAAACAACGATGGCTAAAAAGAAGAATGATTGAGAGGGTACTCAATTCACATAATTTTGTCATAGGTTCTTCCATACATCCATGTCATATACTTGACAAAATGTGACCCATGTTCTTGGTCTTGAGAACAAGTTCTAAAGTGATTCAAATCACTGAACCAAGATTAGGTGAATTATCTAAAGCATAGTGATTAGTAATGATCTACATTATTATTGATATAGGAAACTATTTCAATAAAAGAAAGAATACGACAAATTTGGCTAATCAAGTTCGACTTCAACTAAGTATGTTCCTAGTATATATGACAATGGTGAAAGACCTCATGATTAATCGACCGTCATATAATACTAAGAAACAAAATCTCACTTAGTCACCAAACCGAAATACTAAAACACCTTATGAGATAATAGTGTGGGTGTCAAGTAAAAGCGACACTGATAATTTGCAAAAGAACATGTGAATTTGGTAAAACAGATTATAATACAAGACGTCTTTCCATGAGCAAGCATGATCTAAAACACTTGTGTTTATGATCAGTAAAACAAATGCGACTAGATTATTTGTACTCTAGTGCAAGTGGGAGAATAAAAGGAGATAAGCCCTAGAGGCAAATAATAAAAAGGTTTATTATCGTATCTCAAACTAGTTCACAATAGTTTCATACTGTGCTATAACTGTATCAAGAGGAAACACTAGTACAGGTGTGGTATGTAAACAAACCAGGTCCATAGTAGCCTCTATTAAACTAGTTCGTTGGGCAACCGATGATCAAGGTTTCCTGATCATGGTGCATTTATGCCAGTTGACAATGGAGTCATGTCATTAGAGAATGATATGATGGACATTACCCACTTAAGTATTGCAATCTGATCTAGTCACATGGTTCATCGTTGTAGTAATTAGAAACGAAGTGACCTTCTCCTTAGACCGTGAGATCATATTAATCACTGTCTCTGGAGGAATGCTTTGATCTCACTAACCGCCATGTCCGTAACTAGGTGACCATAAAAGTGTGCATTAGGTATTCCAAAGGAACAGTTGAGGCCTATGTATTGAGATTGGGATTTGTCCACCCGTGTGATGGGAAGATACACTGGCCCACTCGGTGAAATTGCACCCAATAAGCTGCAGCGTATGACTAGGTCATGGGGATACAATATCATGATAACGAGTTAAGTAGACTTATCGATAATGAGATTAGTATGTTGATACTAAAGATCAAATCTTGGACAAGTCTTTTATCAAAGATACAAAGGGAATAGGACACGGAGTTTATGGTTTGAGCACGATAGAGTCTCGTGGAATGCATAAGGGTCAATATGGGCATCTCGGTCCTACTATTGATCATTGATCGAGAGAGATCTCAATCATGTCTATGACATTCCCAAAGCACTGGGTAACATGCTTAAGGGTCTAATGATGTTTACAATCTCTATGGAAGTGATAAGATCACCGATGAGAAATAAGAGATTAGAAATGTTCTGAAAAGGGATTATCGGAATAGTTCCGAGAAGGGTCCGAAGATGTTCGAAAGAAGGAAAAAAACAAAAGGTTTTTTGAAACAAAAGGCTAAATTATAAATATGCATTTATATATATTAATTATGAACTAATATAATAAATAAATATTTTTAATTATTAATTATGGAGCAACTTCCTTCTTTGGGTCAAATCCTCGGAGGAAAACAACCCAAAAGGAAGCCACCTCGGAGGGCAGTAGACAGCCACCACGGCTGGGCCCATAGGGTCCCAAGTGGCAGAGCAGGAGCTGGCAGTAGCGCTCGCCATCGCCGCTACAAGTGGGCCCCGACCATGGCCCAAGTGGCATCATGTGCGGGCGTAGGATGTTCAGCGGCCCACCCCGGGCCATCACCGTCGCCTCGCCTTGCTGGGCCGGTGGCCGGCCCACCGCCTTGCTAGGACACACAAGTGGGCGCTGGCGGCAGGCCGGCCCACCCGAGTACCGCCTCTCTATCGCTGTTGGACCAGGGCATTGGTGGCCCACCCAGCCACTTATTCATCCCAGTCAGCTCCCTCCTCCTTTTCTTTTTTCCTTTAGCCCCACATAGGGACTTGAGGGAAGGGAGTGCCCCTTTTTCCCTTATATATAAAGGCATATATTGAAGGGAAAAGTATGATGACTGCAAGGGCACCGATCATTTGTAGCTAGTTTCGAAATAAAGATATCAATCCCACAGGGAGCAGTAGGCGAAAGACTAAAATGCTTTTAACTACAACTAATCGAAGTACTTAAGGAATAGCTTTAAGATGCAAGAAAAGTAGAGTTGTTTTTTGGTTTTTGGTTGAACAATGCAATTTAAAGTAAATCAAAACTTAATTTAGAAAGCAAGAATCACGTTGTAATAGAACTTTGGAACTGCAATAGGGAAAAAGGCATTCTCAGGGAGTGGTGGATACACCGCTAGCAATTTAGACTAAGCTAACAAGATTATTATAACAAATATTATCATAATATGTATGTATGTGGGAGGAGCTCCATATATGGAGAAATAGGCAGCAACCACTGCTCACATCATACTTCATAACCACAGTTGATGAATAAACGACATTAATCATATTATCCTGCTATTAAGGGATTTCTCCCGTGGCATGGACATGGCTTAATGAGTTCTCCTTGGTTCCCCAAGTTAGTATGTAAGGAATGACAATAGCTTTATAGTCACAGTAAGCGCTATCATCCCTCCGTCTACCAACAAGTAATCCCCTTCATCGAGTCCCCATAAGAGGCAAATATTAAGGAGGTGCACAACTCCCAACATCAAGATGAAGACAATTAACACATACACATAATGATGTATAACATAATAATCTCTATATCATCTCAATCATATGCTAGGGTTTCTCCATCTCCCCAAGAACTAGAGATCTACTCAGACATGGAGGCAATCAACATCATGGCAATGGTAATGGAAACAATCATAGATGAATAGTACTTGTATAAATCCACAAGGAGTACGGAAATTACAACAAGATCTAGACAAGATGTAGATGGGATGGATGGAGATGGTGGTGATGCAGCGGTTGATGGTGTAGATTTATGCCTTAGCCTCCTAGATCTGCGCGGGGCGAAGATGGATCCCTGGTGGACGAGTTCCCCCTCCAGATGCCTTCTGTAGGTGAGGTTTTGGTGATTTCTAGGTGTTCTGTATGTCGTCTCTCTGATCTAGTTATACGGGGTGAAACTATTTGAAGAGGCAGTGGCGGCGCCAACTATATGACCGAAACTATAGGCCGGAAAAAGTATTCCAGACGTATAGTTGGTCGTTGAACCGTTTGTATGCCTCAATTGCTTCGGGTTTTCTTCTAGTGTTATTAATATTTACCAAATAAGCCTTTTATGTTGTTTTGACTCCTTTTCTCCCTAATACAACTGCTCCAAGAATTGTGTCCATTGGATCCATCATCTGTCCTGATCCTGGTAAAAATAGACATAAAACATGCACGCGAGCACTGTAAAATACCAATATCCTACATCTAAAATGCAAAATAATAATATAAAACATGATGCAAACATGCACTCATCAACTTTCCCAAGCTTAGACTCTTGCTCATCCCGAGCAAGTTTAGCTTGATGGATGTGATCCTCATATTCATGAAGCTAAGTCGATAAAATAAATGAGGCAGTTGCAACATGTGTTTATCATATATGATACATAGGAATACTCTCATGAATAGTACCTTACTCGAACCATTTGAATAGTACTAGCAGGCTTCCGCACCTTAGTGATGAACAATTCACAAAAGATGAATCTCAACATAATGTAAAAGTATCCGGTTCAACCGAATGAGATAGCGAGGTAGTCCCAAGTGTTTTAGGATCAATGTATTCACTTGGGATTCAAAATCTCAAAAGTGTATCTTTGTCATACTACAATATAGTGGTGTATGACTATTTTCTCTTTGCACACTCGCTCTTTTTCTTCTTTCTTTTCTTCTTCTTTTGTGTATATGCTCACGCTTTTGTTTAAGTGTTGTGCAAAGGAGCTATCCATACATTCCACTTCTTGTAGGAATTCAAAGTTTAACGATCTCAATTATCAAATTCCAATTGTATGTGAAGCATTTTTATGACTTGAAGATTCTACCTCGACTTGTTCTCACTCTATTTTGATAGCACTTTTTATTTTCCTTTGTTCGAGGTTTCTTTTTCAACTTAACTGCATAGATAATTTTTCTTTGTAAATCAAACCATAGACTTATAACATATTAACCAAATTATCTTTATATGTTCCATTAATACCAATGGTGTGGAAGACTACTATTGCTATCATCGAGTGCAAGTAAAATTATACTCAAGCCATTCATATATCCAATAAGACAAGCACAAACTCAATATTGCTCCATATATAATAATAAACTCGGAATTTCATAAAAGGGATCGACTATTCCTAAAGGGAATTCTAATGATGCAAACTTTATTTCTAGTTTGAACTAATGCAAAACAAAAATAGTGATATAAAACTTATAAGATAGATTACAAGGTCTTTAAAGATCTCCCCAAGCTTGGAATCAAGCCAGGCGGGATCAAATAACTCCTTGTTGGTACCTATTCCTCCTCTTGGGTAGGAAGAGTGTTTCCCTCTTCTTTTGTGTTGCCATCTTTAACTATGCTTGCAAAGCAGATGCTGAGCTCGACCATTTCGTATTGGAGCTTTAGCATTTTCTTCTTGAGGAATTTCTTGTCATCTGTCAACTCAAAGACAGTTTTAATCAAGAAACCAACTCTACCATCAATGTCATCGACCTTTTTATCAAGGTCTTTGCTCATCATCCAGTAGGAGTCAATCCCTTCTCCAATTGTTTCAATGCATGCCTTCGAAGCCTTTTCCAGCTCATAGATCTTATCATGAAACTCATCTTGCTGCACCTTCTTAGGTTGAAGAGGTGATCGACCAAGAGAAGGTTTATAATAGGATCATATGTTGTGACGATAGGGATTAGGGAGATACTCATCCTTGCTCTTTCCCCGCTCCGCTTGCCTCATCATATCCATCCTTTGTGGGAACATGTCCTCCCAATTTGGGAGAGGCTTGATCTCTGAGATGGATGATGACGATGATCCTTTAGGTTTTACTTCTTCGATCCTCTTCACAGGCTTCTCTTCTTTCTTCCTCCAAATCTTGTTGACATGGAAAAGTTGCATGGCTTCGCTGCACGGATGTTGTTAGAGGGGCTTGTATAGGGATGGCGAGGATTTTTCGAGGCTGGAGGCTATAGCTCTGTGAAAACTTAATGAAAAAGGTTAGATGTGATCAGCTTTAAAAGGGGAGGTCAAAAACCCTAGCCGCCTTCCGTAACGAGCAACTATACGGGGTGACTCGTATAGATCCCGCCGTATAGTTATGAACTGACTATAGATTACATCTAAGGTGGAACCAACTATACGGCCGGAACTATACGGGCGGGAATTTTTATTCCCACCGTATAGTTAGTCGTTAAACTCTCTGGACTCTGAATAATTTTTTTGGAGATGGGTCGATATCTATACGACTGCAACTATACGGGCGGAATTTTTATTCCAGCCGTATAGTTGGTCGTTAAACTATCAGTACTCAGAAAATAGTTCTATCACAGGCATCGATATCTATACAACGACAACTATATGGTCAGAATTTTAATTCCAGTCGTATAGTTGGTCATTAAACTACCAGTACCTTTCGTGGATGGAAGGGGTGATGTCAAAACAACTATATGACCACAGCTATACGGCCAAAAAAATTATTCCCGTCGTATAGTTGGTCGTTAAACCTTCTGTGTCCACCAAAAAAATTCTGCTTCTCCAAGGATTCTTTATTAATCTGAAACTTAACGAAATATCAAGTTTTGAAAGAAAAATGTCAGCTTAAATTTTTGACCAATTTTGGCATCAATCTTCCTTCTTCTTTGCTAGAGCATCAAATGTTCCTTATTTAACACAATGCTCAAATAAAACTTTAATTAAAAATTTAAAACTTACTCAAATCTTTACTTTGCATGGGTTGCCTCCCATGAAGCGCTCCTTTATGGTCAATATCTTGAGCATAGTGTTGCTCATTTCGTCTCGAGTCCATTCTTCTTGCAGTTGCCATTCCTTGTATATCTTTGCTTAATCACTTCTTCTGGGGTGATCATTTCTATGGTGACTGCACTTATATCTTCTTTTACTCTATAATGCTTCAAGCGTTGTCCATTTACCACCCATGAAAGAGAGGGTGTTTTTCCCTGGAGCTTCACTGCTCCCGATGAATAAGCTTCGTCAACTATATATGGGCCTTACCACTTTGATTTGAGCTTCCCTGGAAACAACTTAAGACGAGAATTATAGGGCAACACTTTGTCTCCACTTTTAAAGGTCTTATTCTCTATTTTTCTATCATGCCATCTTTTCACTTTTTCCTTAAACAACCTAGCATTCTCATAGGCCTCACTTCTAAACTCATCTAAAGCTGTATATCTAATAAACATTTTTCTCCTGCTGCTTTAAGATCATAATTTAAGTTCTTGGTTGCCCAAAAAGCTCCGTGTTCCAATTCTAAAGGTAAATGGCATGCCTTACCGTACACCATCTTATAAGGTGTCATACCCATTGGATTTTTAAACGCAGTAAGGTATGCCCATAGAGTGTCATTTAACTTGTATGACCAATCTTTTCTTGATTTGTCCACCGTCTTCTCGAGTATGGTCTTTAATTCTCTATTAGAGAGTTCCACTTGACTACTTGTTTGAGGATGATATGGTGAAGCAATGCGGTGAGTTACTCCATATTTGTTGAGGATCTTCCTAAAAGTTCCTTTCATAAAATGAGAACCACCATCAGTGATTAAAAATCTAGGAACTCCAAACCTAGGGAATATGACATCCTTGATCATCTTCACTGAGGTGGCTGCATCTGCATGACTTGTCGGAATAGATTCAACCCATTTAGTAACATAATCAATAGAAACAAGAATATGAGTATAACCTTTTGATTCTATAAAAGGTCCCATGTAATCCATTCCCCATACATCAAAGGGTTCAATTATGAGACTATAATTCATTGCCATTTCTTGTCTCCTACCTATATTACCTCTTCTTTGGCAAGCATCGCAGTATTCCACATACCTATGTGCGTCCTTGAGCAAGGTGGGCCAATAGAATCCGGATTGAAGTACCTTCGCTGCAGTTCGCTTACCTGCATGATGTCCTCCATACGGACTGTCATTACAACCTTGCAATATTGCATTCATTTCATGGTTAGGAACACATTTCTGAATGGTTCCGTCAGGTCCATGACGATATAGATATGGATCATCCCAAAAGTAATATTTAAGATCATTAAAGAATTTCATTCTTTGATTTCTTGTCATACCAGGAGGTATAAATTTTATTGCGAGATAATTAGCATAATCTGCATACCACGGATTAGCAATTTCAACATTTGATAAATATTCTCCCGGAAATGATTCATTTAGAGGTATGGGGTTAGTAATTATTCCCTCCATCCTAAAGAGATGATCTGCTACCGGATTATCCTTACCCCTCCAATCTGCTATTTGCAAGTCGTATTCTTGTAGTAATAAAACCCACCTAATCAACCTGGGCTTCACATACTTTCCACAAGAAGGTGACGCAAAGCTTGGTGATCTGTATGAACTATTACCTTAGAATTAATAATGTAAGATCTAAATTTGTCGCGAGCAAAAATTATAGCTAGGAACTCTTTCTGTGTAGTAGTGTAATTTTTTGAATCTTATTAAGAGGTCTACTAACATAATAAATAACATTCAAATTCTTTCTGTCTCACTGTCCTAACATAGCCCCTAAATCATAGTCACTATCATCACACATGATTTCGAAAGGTTCATCCCATTTTGGAGATTGCATTATAGGTGCTGAAACTAATTTATTCTTAAGGTTCTCAAAAGATGCAATGCAGTCATGATCTAAGTAGAATGGAGTTTCTTTATCAAGAAGGTTGGTGAGAGGCATAGATATTTTAGCAAAATCTTTTATAAAACTCTTATAAAAACCTGCATGTCCTAGAAATATTTTAAGTTTTTAATGTCCTGAGGTATTGGAAGATTTTCTATAGCATTCATATTAGTTTTATCTATTTCTATTCCCTTCTCCGAAACCTTATGCCCGAAAACTTTACCTTCTCTTTCCATGAAACAGCATTGTTCCCAATTCAAAACCAAATTTGATTGCCTGCATCTCAGCAAAACTTTGTTTAGATTGTAGAGGCAATTATCAAAGGCTGTTCCACAAACAACAAAATCATTTGTTAGAACTTCCATAGTCTTCTTAACAAAATCATCAAAGATCTTTAGAACACATTCTTAAAAAGTTGTTGCCTTGTTACGTAAGCCAAACGGAATTGATCTATAAGCATATGTGCCATAAGGGCAAGTGAAAGTTGTTTTCTCTTGATCTTCCAGTTGTATTGCAATTTGAGAATATCCAGAATAACCATCAAGAAAACGGAAATAAGAATTATTACTAAGTCTTTCTAAAATTTTATCCATGAATGGTATAGGTTTATGATTTTTCTGCGTCTCGCGGTTTAGTTTCATAAAATCAATGCACATACAATATCCAACAATAGGCCTTACAGGAACTAGCTCACCGTCCTCATTCATAGCAGCATCAAGACCACCTTGTCTTGGTATGCAATGAGTTGGGCTAACCCACTTACTGTCAGAAATAGGATATATTATGCCAGCATCTAATAAGCGTATAACCTCTTTTCTTACTACTTCCTTCATTTTCGGATTAAGCCTTCTTTGTGTATCCACTACAGGATCATCATCATCAAGCATGGTAATCTTATGCGTTACAATAGATGGATCTATTCCTTTAATATCACTTAGAGTATATTCAAAGGCTTCACGATGCTTAACCAAGACCGAAATGAGTTTATTTGTTTCATTATCTGATAAATTTTTGCTAATAATAACAGCACATTTATTTTCATTATCTAAAAACTCATACCTCATATCATCTAGGAGTTGTTTCAATTCAATTGGTGGAGGATCTTCATCTCCTTTTCTTACCACTTCTTCATAGTCATGTGGATTTTGTGCTTCCAGAACTGAATCAAGGTAATCATCCATGTATTCTCTCTCCTCATCATCTGGTGCTTCCTCCAATTTAATTAGGCTCCTCTCTAATTCATCTTGTGTTGTAATGAAATGAATTGCTACTATCTCGGCAATCGTTTTCTCTTCCTTGATATCTTCCACTTCATATGGCCTCTCCTTTACTTTGGCGAAGTAGAATGTCATTTCCTCTTCTCCAAACATCAGTGAAATAGTCTCCGTCTTATTATAAACTTGAGCTTTGGTTATGGAAACAAAAGGCCTTCCTAAAAGAATAGGACAAAAAGAATCTCGAGGCATATCAGCAATATGAAAATCAAGGGGGTACATTAGTGATCCAATAAAGACATAGATATTTCTGATTACACCTTACGGCTTTATATTGGTCCTATTAGAAAATTTTATAGTAGTGTCTACCGGTTCCACATCTGGATTATTTAAATTGTAGCGAAGTTCCTCATAAATTGATGAAGGCATAATATTTATAGTGGAAATCGGCTCACAAATTCCGTATAAGAAAGTTTCTCCATAATATATAGGAGTCATAGGTTTAGAAGTTGCGTTACCTCATACCTTACCTTCGATGAACTCTGAAGTTTCAAGGTCTAGTTTAACCACTTCATTATCCACTATTCGTGCTTCCATAAGATCCTTCAATATAACATTATTTATATTGGTAGCTTCGGGGTTCTTTTCTGGTTTCTTCGGTCTCTTCTTTATTTGTTCTTCCTCTTTTTGCCTTTTCTTGATGATCTCTTGAATAGGTGTTGAGGAGAACTCTTCCATTAGCGCTCTTGCACGCTTCTTTTCTTCGTGGGGTTTATGGGGTTCCCATTCTGTAGGTACCTGCAAATGCCCTGCATAATTCTCAATAATTTTATTTACTGAGTAAGAACCAATACCGAGGATTTTAATCATTTCACAAGTCCTTTAATCTGCAAGGAAATCGTTAACACAAGCATATTCAGAAAAACTATTTGTAATGTTCTCCTCATTTTTAAGATTTTCCGTTGCCTCCCACATTTTTATTATTAGTTTCCAAGCTTCATCATAGGTATAATATAGAAAACTGCTATTAGAAGCAGTGTCTAGATTCATTCTATTTTCAATATTAAGCCCTCCATAAAAAGTGTGAGTGATTAACCAATCAGGCAAATGATGATGGGGGCAATTATCTAGGTAGCTTTTGTACCTTAGATATCCTTCATACAAACCCTCACTAGGATTATTTTTGAAACTGATAATAATACCTCTCATCATGTGAGCTTTGCTTTCTGAGTAATATCTTGATAGGAAATTGGTTGTCAATTCCATCCAAGTCCTCGGTGCTTCTGCACAAAAAGATCTATACCAATCACAAACATTATTATAGAGAGTTTGTCTAAACAACTGGGTTTTAACCATATCAAGATTACCGTCATCGAATATAAAGGAACTGAGAATGTCTTCAAAGAATTGTAAGTGTCCATATGGACTCTCTTCGTTGGTTCCTGCAAATTTCTTAGAGTGCAGTAGTTCAAATAATAAAGGGTGGAACTCAATTCCATCCGGATTTATGCTATTATTAACAGTTATAAAAGTGTCCATGGGCGAACCCATTTTTCTTACTGCCTCAAGCTGGATTAAATGCTGAGTGTTGTCCATTGTTGCGGTCCTGCAACTTAAATAAAAATTAGTACAACGAAAGTAAATAACTAAAAGTAAAGTGACTTATCGCGCTAAGCTCCCCGGCAACGGTGCCAGAAAATAGCTTGATAACTACAAGTGCACATGTCATTTGTAGCTAGTTTTGAAATACAGATATCGATCCCATAGGGAGAAGTAGGCGAAAGACTAAAATGCTTTTAACTATAACTAATTGAAGTACTTAAGGAATAACTTTGAGATGCAAGAAAAGTAGAGTTGTTTTTTGGTTCTTGGTTAAACAATGCAATTTAAAATAAAGCAAAACTTAATGCAGAAAGTAAGAATCACATGTGTAATAGAACTTTGGAACTGCAACAGGGAAAAGGGCGTTATTAGGGAGTGGTGGATACACTGGTAGAAATTTAAACTAAGCAATCAAGATTATTATAACAAATATTCTCATAATATGTATGTATGTGGGAGGAGCTGCATATATGGACAAATTGGCAGCAACCACTACTCACATCATCCTTCATAACCACAGCTGACGAATAAACGACATCAATCGTATTATCCCGCTATTAAGGGATTTCTCCCGTGGCATGGACATGGCTTAATGAGTTCTCATTGGTTCCCTGAGTTAGTACGTAAGGAATGATAATAGCTTTATAGTCACAGTAAGCGATATCATCCCTCCGTCTACCAACAAGTAATCCCCTTCATCAAGTCCCCATAGGAGGAAAATATTAAGGAGGTGCACAACTCCCAACATCAAGATGAAGACAATTAACACATACGCATAATGATGTATAACAGAATAATCTATATCTCATCTCAATCATATGCTAGGGTTTCTCCATCTCCCCAAGAACTAGAGATCTACTCAGACATGGAGGCAATCAACATCATGACAATGGTAATGGAAACCATCATAGATGAGTAGTACTTGTATAAATCCACAACGAGTACGGAAATTACAACAAGATATAGACAAGATGTAGATGGGATGGATGGAGATGGTGGTGATGCAGCGGTTGATGATGAAGATCGATGCCTTAGCCTCCTAGATCTGTGCAGGGCAAAGATGGATCCCCGGTGGACGAATTCCCCCTCCAGATGCCTTCCGGAGGTAACGTTTCGGTGATTTCTGGGTGTTCTGTATGTCGTCTCTCTGATCCAGTTGCACAGGGTGAAACTATTTGAAGAGACGGTGGCAGCGCCGACTATACGACCGGAACTATACGGCCGGAAAAAGTATTCTGGTCGTATAGTTGGTCATTAAACCGTCTGTATGCCTCGATTGCTTCGGGTTTTCTTCTGGTGTTATTGATATTTCCAAAATAAGCCTTTTACGTTGTTTCTGACTCCTTTTCTCCCCAATACAACCGCTCCAAGAATTGTGTCCATTGGATCCATCATTTGTCCTGATCCTGGTGAAAATAGACATAAAATATGCACGCGAGAGCCGTAAAATACCAAGATCCTACATCTACAATGCAAAATAATAATATAAAACATGATGCAAATATGCACTCATCAAAAGACACACAAAATAAAAGGGGAATTTCTTAAGACTGTTTCCTTAGGTAATTTCTTTGCTCTTTCTCAGTTGGGTTCCACGAGTGCGCTTTCACGAAGAATAGCGCACAAGGGACTCAACACCACGAGCACGCCGTCGCGCTATTGGATCCCGGTTCCATAGGATCTTTGTGAGATCCAGGCACATGGCTTAATAGGATTGATAGAATACTCATACCAACAAGTTGCAACTTCTTTTCCGGAAGCTCATTCGAAAAGAACTCTAAGGTTAAGCGTGCTTGGCCTAGAGAAATTCTAGGATGGGTGACCGACCGGGAAGTGGGTAACCGGGTGCGCACGAGTGAGGACAAAGTGCGCAGAAAAGACTAGTGTTGGTCTGTGGGGCCAGTCTAGATATCATATTAAGCTGCCAGGAGTGACACCCCCCGGCCCAGGAGTGGACGGGGTGTTACAAAGTGGTATCAGAGCCGACCCTTGCGGTTACACGGGTGTGTGCGGGTCAGTGGCGGGACATGTGGAACATGGCGCGTGTGGCCCGGAGTGGACACGGCATGGCACATGTGCCGGCACTAGACGCACATACGCGTGCCAAGAGGGAACGTTCCTGGGGTGTGCTTGATCGATGAGGGCATCGATCTTCTAAAGGGTGGGTGTATGTGAGATCCAGGCACATGGCTTAATAGGATTGATAGAATACTCATACCAACAAGTTGCAACTTCTTTTCTGGAAGCTCATTCGAAAAGAACTCTAAGGTTAAGTGTGCTTGGCCTAGAGCAATTCTAGGATGGGTGACCGACCGGGAAGTGGGTAACCGGGTGCGCACGAGTGAGGACAATGTATGCAGAAAAGACTAGTGTTGGTCTGTGGGGCCAGTCTAGATATCATATTAAGCTGCCAGGAGTGACACCCCCCGCCCCAGGAGTGGACGGGATGTTACAATCTTCTTCCGCATCCCGGCTATATAAAAGAGAACAGGAGTAATTGCTAGACACCCTACATGTGCGAGTACTCGGACGGAGATATTCCCTAGAGGCAAATACCATAAGAGTTATGACACGTTCGAGTTTCTAGAGACTTTGATCAAGTCATTACGAATTTGAAGTCTTTGTAGGATATTCATAGGCAATTGTGAATGTATTATTTCATAACCAAAGGACAAACTGGCTGTTGTCGAGGGGCATGCTTGTCAATAAAATGTTTCTTGACAGAATGTTGATGGAAGGAAAGTGAAAGTTCGAAATCAAGATATTCAATCTTATCCCAAGTGTTGAGTAACTCAACTGGACATGTTTCATGAAAACGAAACTCTACTAAAGGAGGTGAAACTAATGATCATGATCATAACGTTTCAGTTAAGAACTTAACTTGAGAAAGTAGGATTTAATAATGCATTTCTCGCTTGGTGGCAATACATTATTGATTTACTTATCATATTGAATATGATATACCTACAAACTACGAAGAAGTGATGATGAAACTAAGTACGAGAAATGACTAAGAGTCATGAAATCTATGGAAAGTTACTATTAAGATTAAAAGAGTAATTGGTTACTCAAATCTTATCAAAGTAAGGAATTACTTGATCATTCCTAAATAACTATGGAGTTATATGGAAAGAATGCAACTTTAGACGAAAGCTTGTGGAGGTTGTCTTGACAAATTCAATAGTTGACTATACTATTGTAGCAATGCTTGAAATCTATGGATTTATCGTTAGCAAATAGATGCTAAAATATCATAGTGGGAAAACTCTCAATATGATAAATGATCAAAAGATTTTGGAATTACCAGATTGGTTGGTGTGAAGTGTCATACAAAACAACTCAATTCATGAACTGCAATGGCCTAAGTAACCAGCAAGATAATATGGATGATGTTCATCAAAAACAAATAAAGTATTGTTGTGTTTCTCGTTGACATCGAAACCTAGCCTTCAAGATTTGTTTTAATAATTGTTATTTTATTCTGGTATTATGAGAACAATGGTTGTTCAAATCATTACTGTATTCCATAGAAGATGGATGAACTCTTACAAGTCTAGTTGGAGAAATCACATCCATAACACTAATGCTAAAATGTAGCAGGATGAATGATTGAAAATTCACTTATGAGTGACATTGCCATTTAAATTATATTGGAAAGAAAACATGAAGAAACTCCATGTTGATGGATTTTTGGAGTCTTTGATTTTGATCAATTGACACTTGTGAGACTTTCCTAGAGATAATTAAAACTCCGTTCATAAGCATTGGACATTATGTATTGTTGGAAATTGTGCATGTTGATATATGTAATCCATTATGTGTAGCCGTGTGAAATGGATCTTTCAACTTCATATACTTTCTCCGAAAATTTGAGTGGATATATGTGTATATTTACTAAATAAGGAAGAAGTATGAAACATTTTAAAAATTTGGAAAGACTTTCAAGGTGAAGTGGAAAATCATAGTAACAACAAAATAAAGAATTTATGATTGGATTATAAAGGAAGATATTTGAGTTACAAGTTTCGTAAACACCTAAATGTTGAGGAATTGTTCCATAGATTTGTGTTTTCCGAAATACCATAGGAGTATGGTGTGTTCGAGAAATATAATCAAACTTTGTTTGACATGGTAAGATCAAAGGTGTCATTTATAAAACTGTCAGTATGTTTTAAGGGTTAACATTTAGAGACTGTCGCTTTTACACTACAAAGAGCACCATCATGGTCCGTTGAAATGGTACCATATGAGTTTTGGCTTGGGCTAAAACCCGAGTTCTGTTTTATTAAATTTTGGTACAAAAGGCATAAATAAAATGTTTACAACCAAAGTTGAATAATAACATCTTTGTAGATTATCCCAATGCAACCATTAGGTATTCCTCGATAACACCGAAGACAAGAGTGTTTGTCGCTTAGAACGTCAAGTTTCTTGACAAGGAATTTTCACACAAAGCTAAGTGGGAGGATAACAGAAATTTGATTAGGTTGATGAACCTGGGAAAAATGTGATGAGTAGCACAAAACCGGAAAGTGTACCGGAGGCGGCCATAGTGCTCATGTCTACAAAGTTTATGGTAACGAAAACCTAAAGTGCATATGGAACCGTGTGGGTCGAATAATAATCAAATAACTAAGATTTAAAAAAACATTATTGTTTGACAATGATGAACCGACTACATGCAAAGAAGCAGTGATGGGCCCTAACTCCATCAAATGGCTAGAAGTCATAAAATTTGTGATAGTTCCCATACACGAGAAACCAAGTTTCTGAACTTGGGAGACGCTCTAGAAGGCGTGAAGCCTATCAGCTATTTAGATCTATAGAATAGACATGGATGTTTCACATCTATGAAATATTCAACATGTCAAAAAAGAGTTTAACATGTTGAAAAAGAGTTTACGACGATGTTCAAGGAGTTGACTACAACAAGATTTCATCTTTCATAGCGATATTTAGTCTAGAAGGATTATTGTAGCAACCACTACATATGCCATTTTTTGTATATGATAGTTGAACAATCAAAATAATGTTCTTCTAATAGAATGGTTACCTAGGACATGTACATGACACGGTCCAAAGGGTTTTGTTAATTCAGAGGATGCTAGAAGGGCATGCAAACTTCATTGGTTGAAGTAAGCATCACGGAGTTGGAACCTTCACCATGATGAAACTATTAAAAGGTTTAGTTTCATCGAATACGATGAAGATACTTGAATTTGTAAGAAATTAAGTGGGAGGGCTAAGACATATTTCTAAGACATGTTGTTGATCGGAAATGATGTATCTTTTGTTGACACGGGTTAAGAATTTCATTAAAAATTAGATTTCAATGAAAGACTTAGGAAAACCTAGAATATTAGGAATCAATGTCTAGATGGATAGATTGAGGCACTAATATGGTTATCTGAAATGTAGATAGAATAAATATTGAATGCGTTCAATATGGAAACTACAAGAAAGGTTCTTGTCGCATGCAAGAGGTTGAAACAAGATTCAAATGTTTTGACACTTGGTGAGTGAAATCACATGAATGTTTTGATTAATCATGTATATTGTGGTATGTACATATCAAGATTTATGGGAATATACTAGGATGACTCATAAGATGATCATTGGACGATAGTAAGAATATTCTTATGAGCTTTCGAAGAACTAAGAATATGTATTGTATGTAGAGGTGACAAATAGTTCATTGTATTGGTACTAGTTTTGTCACAAGATACAAATGAAGTTTATCTCAATTTAGGCTATGTGTTAAGGTGGCACAATGTAATGGAAGGAAGTTCCATGATGGATTTGGATGATTTCCAAAGTTAAGACTTTGTGATTGATGCTACAACAAACGCTGAGTATATGACTGCTATTGTAGGAGCAATGGAGGGCATTTCTATCAAGAAGTTTGTTATCAAACTAGGTGAAGTTCCAAGTGGGGTAATATTATGAAGATCTATTGTACGATAATAGTACCAACATGTTTTAACCCCAAGGAACTGTGGTCTCACTAAAGGACTAAATTTATACAATGACATCTCATTGAATAATGAGTGATGCATAGAGACACAAAGACATGCAAATACACATAGACCTCAAAGTGTTAGATATGGAGATTAGATTTACGACAAGCAACACATATGAACAACACCGGGAAGCCATAGGTGTTAAATGTGCAAGTATCCAACTAGATCATTGACTCTAGTGTAAGTGGGATGCTGAAAGGAATATGCCCGAGAGGCAATAATAAAGTGGTTATTATCTTATTCCATGTTTATGATAAATTTTTATTTCTTATGCTAGAATTGTATTAACCGGAAACATTAATACATACGTGTCTAATAATCAAACAAGAGTTCCTAGTAATGCCTCTCATTTAACTAGCTCGTTGATTAACCGATGATCAAGGTTTCCTGATCATGAACATCGGATGTTGTTGATAACAAGATCATGTCATTAGGAGATTGATGTGATGAACATATACCCAATGTAACTATAGTAATACAATCAAGTCATTAATTTTACATTGTAGTGTTACACACATACGAAGTAACCCTAACCCTCACACCATGAGATCATGTCAATCACTAACACCGGAGGAGTGCTTAGATGGCATCAAACGTCACACCGTAAAAGGGTGACTATAAAGGTGGCATTGGGTAATGTGAAAGTATTAGTTGAGGCTCATGGATCAAGAGTGGGATTTCTCCATCTAGATGATGGAGAGATATACTCTAGACCGTCTCGGTGATATCACATTGACATAGCTTGCAAGCATGTGACTAGGTCACAAGGATGTCATATCACGGAATGAGTAAAGAGTACTTATCGGTAATGAGATCGAAATAGGTATGATTGATACCGATGATCGGATCTCGGACAAGTAAAGTATCGTGAGATAAAATGAATTGGTTGTGACATTATATTCATCATTGAATGTGTGGCAGTCATTACTAATCGCCATATCCCACTGTTGTCTATTGATCATAGAGGTATCTCGATCATGTCTACATTATTCATGAACCGTAGGGTGATACACTTAAGTTTCATCGATTCTTTTAAGTAGATATATTATATTAGAGAAAAGTTTGGAAAGCACCAGAATTATTTCGATGAGTACCGGAATTGTTTTGGGGGAAATCACCGGAATTGTTTTGAGTGATATATCGGAATAATTAAAGGGGGTACATGTTGATCTTTGTTAATTAATGTAACTGAAAAATATTAAACAATATTTTTTTTAATTTTAATTAATAAGAGAACCCATTTAATTTGAGTGGAAAGTTTACTTACTTAAATGGAGCTTGAGTGGAGGTGAGTGGAGCTCCCACCCACATAATGAGGGAAGAGGTAGAGGCACCTCATGTGGACGTCGCCACCCCCTTTGGGGATGCCCCCCTATATAAGGTGGGGTGGGAGAACTCCCTCCCCCCACACCATTCCTTGCAAAGAATCTCTCTTCCTCCTCTAGTTGATCCACCCATTGGCTTTCGGATTAGTGAAAGCCTTGGACAAATAGTTTTATCCGGTGGATATACTACTTCCTCTGCCCCACTGGATCGAGGGAACGGGGGTCGTCGTCAAGCCATACATGTGATCAAGTATGGAGGCGTTGCCGGATTGTAGCGTTGGTCTACTCGATCTTGAGATCGGAAAGTGTTCGTCTACATCACCCACGAGATCTGATCTCGATACATGCATCTTGTAGATTAGATCTTTGCACCTTTGGTATTCTTACCATAGGAATTTTTTTGTTTTCTATGTTGCGAACCCTTCATTTTGTTCTATCAGGAGGAAAGTGTCTACAAGTGGTGCTCTCGGTTGCTAGGTGGCCAATGATATGCACTACTGCGCTCCTCGGGCTTTCTCTCTTCTCCTTATTTGCTATCTTATCTAGTATTTCATCTGAGTAGGATCTAACCTCCTCTATTCTTGCTCATCCCCTCCTTTTATAGCACAAGGGTAGACCACAATGGTTGGTGCACATCTACGCCTCCTATGGTTCTCGGGTCAGGCCACGCATGCCACATGGTGCGGTCCAGGCTTGGTTGTGATGCGATCCACTACCGTGCCCCGTGAGGTGCGCTGCTACACTTGGTGATTGTCAAACTATTGGTAGAGGGGGTACCGTGTCCTGCCTAGTCGCTGGACCCACCTTACCTGTCCCCTGGAACCTCTAGAGGTGTGTGTCCCTCTAGAGGTCTGACAAGGCCTCAACACCAGCCAGGGCAATGGGTCTCTCTCTGATAAGGTACCCAAGGGGAGGCCCATCCCGTACCCCGCATTTGCCACAAGACGGCAACCCAACGGGAAGCACTGCAGTGCACCACCCGCCTCCGTAAAAGAAGATGTTGCCTGGCAGGGTGACGGTAGCTGAACCCATAAGACCCCGACATTGCCACACTTTGGTGAAAGGAGACCAGGCCTGACCCGGTGCCATAGGAGAGACGTCATTAATGACCGCAGCGGTGGACCGAAGACCGGTGCAAGGCCTAGACTCGGCTCACGGGACGTGCGGACAGACAATGGGGCTCCATTGGCAATAATGTGGTGATCCTTCCCGCCCAATATTTGGTGGAAGAGGCCTAGCTCCACCATAAAAGGAGGACAACCCCTACCTTAGAAAGGGTCGATCCCAGAGATCTCAAACCCTAGACATTGGTGTACTTCTGTACCCTCATGAAGCACAGCGAGCAATACAAGCAAGCAGGAGTAAGGGATTTACCTCCTCACGAAGGTCCTGAACCTAGGTAAAAAACCATGTCTCTCTCTCTGTTGTGTGCAAACTCTGCCGCCTATTTCGTCATCGGCTAGCCTAGAACACGTGTTCAGCCCCCTCTCGAACTCAGGGCTCGTCGGACCCCTTGTTCCTTTGCAGGACACAAGTCTCCGACATTTGGCGTGCCAGATAGGGCCTGAGGCGCGCTTTTGGGAACTTCCATAGTCGCAGCACCATGGCTGCGCACATCGATGCTCGTGACGACTACCCCTAGCAGAAAGGGCGACGGGAAGGCCGGTACGTGCGACGTGTCGCCCCCTCCACTGCCACACCACCCAGGGTCGCAGGAGGTCTCTCCGCGTACCCTTCCCTAGGGAGGCACACGGATACCTCCTCTTCAACTGCTCCGCCGCCCCACAAGCATGGCGCCGCGCTCACCCTGGAGCCGCGTGCCTCATGGTGAAGGAACTCCTCCACTATGCACCCGCCAAGGATGCGCGTGAGGAATGGAAGGCATGCCTCATGGCATTGGTGGATGTCACCTAGTACGACACGCACCCGGATCCTACGGAAACGGGGGCTAGAGAGGTCGATCATGGTGCACCCCCTCCAACCCCATGCCTACCCGACTATGAGACTCCGGAGGCTAGCGACCCTCCCATGAAGCACCACCGTCTTGATAACCCGGCACTGAGAAAATCACCCGCTCGCCCGAAGACGCCCGAGTGACCCTTGCCAGGCGTCTTGGTCGTGAAGCCCGAATCACTTGTGATGTTGCCACGAACGGTCGCCAGAATCGTGTGGCCCTGGCCGGGGGAATTGAAACTCGCTGCACCAGTAGTCCCGTGCTGGTCGAGCACCTCAGGCATGGTGTGTCCGCGCAAGTTTAGGCTGGAGAAGCCTCCACGCTATGACGGTACCACCATCCTAATGGAGTTCTTACAGCTCTACACCATGGGCATCGAGGTTGTGGGCGGAGACGACCGCGTTCTATCTAACTGGCTCTCGATGGGGCTCGAGGCCATATCATGTACTTGGCTGCTAAACCTCCCTAAGGGATCCATTGACTCTTGGTCTGCCCTCTGTGACCTCTTCATCTCCAGATTCAGGGAAACAGACAGGCGCGCCCTCATATACGAAGACCTCCAGCAAGTGCGTCAGGAGCCCGGCGAGACCCTCTACAAATACCTGCAAAGGTTCGACCAATGCCTCGTCAGGGTTCCTAGGGACATAGATGCTGAGGTCATATCCGCTATCACCGCGGGCCTCCTGGACGGCTAGCTGCTCAACAATATCAGTCTACATGGGGAAAACCTATCCACGGTGGCCGAGCTCTTCGCACCTGCCGATCTGTGTGCAAATGTGGAAGTGGGAAACTTGTTCACTCGTAGCAAGGACAAGCTGGAGCCAGCCTCACACGAGGCCACGAGTGAAACCCTTGGCGACCATGCAGCTGGGGTGGAGCGGAAGGACCTACTAGGGAGAGCAGTAAGCGACACCCCCAACCCTTGCTTGTACTATGCTTTTCATCAAAGGCTGGGTCACGACACCGAGGAATGTCTCAAGCTTAAGGAGGTCAGGAAGGAGCACAGCGATCGGAGGAAGCGTGAAAACAACAATGGACACGACAGCAGGCTGGCCTCTCATGTGTGGAAGCACAGGGCTCCGTGGCCGAGGGGACGCCGAGGGCTCCACAGAGTCGCCTCGCGAGACGATGAAAGCTCAAGTCGCTCGCCAACCCAAGACCAATCGACCTAACACATCCTACGCGCTGGAAAGGCTACCGTGCCACACACACACTGAACCGGGTGTTTCAGGCAAGCTCCCAAGGTGACACCCGACTTTCCTCCTGTCCCTTTTGGGAATTGGTTTTTTGAAGCCCTGCGCGAGCATGATGGCATTGTTCCAAATAGCCAAAAACCTTTGTCAATTTTTTCCTCTTCACGAGATGCCTTGGTTTTTATGAGGATTTCCTTTTTTACACCCATGCACTCGCCAAGTTCTCGTTCATCTATCATACGAGAGGGGGCTGGGATAGTGCCTACCGCTGGACCACTCACATCAACACTAGGGCCTAAAGTGGCGAGCTCTTAACTTGCGGACTAGTTCCAGCAATAAGTCACCTCACCCATGTTTCCTGGAGCTTCAAATCCTCGTATAATACATGAAGAAACCAACAAGCACATGTGGCACGGCCCTCTGAGGGCATTCGTCGCCCGATAGGGGCGCCAGAATGTGTGGTACGCACGATAAATCTCCTTGAGAAGCCAATGGGACAAGCGTGGGCCCTAAGGGGCGGCTCGTGAGGGTATCCCTCTAGTGGCCACCTTTTCATGCTATACCTACGGTCTCCTCCTTAAGGGTCTAACAGGATAAGCATTTTCCCTACGGCACTCTCCTCGAGAGGCTTACGGGGCGGCTCGTGAGGGTATCCCCCTCCAGCGGCCACCTTTTCATGCTAGACCTATGGTCTCCTCCTCGAGGGCTAAATAGGATAAGCATTCACCCTACAGTCTCCTCCCCGAGGGACTCACGGGGTCCACTCTTGATGGACAACATGCCCTAAAAGAGTGTTATACGTGCTACACCTACGGTTGTCTCTCTGAGAAACCAACATGAGGTGCACGGGTCCTACGGTCCTTTTGTGATCTAGGGGCGAAATGTGCGAAACCCATAGTCATCTCCCTGAGAGGCTTATGTGGAAGAACAAGTCTCACGCTTTGTATCTATGAGGGGAAGGTGGGGCAGCCCACGAGAGAGTCTGCCTCCTCAAGCGGCCATACATATCCTACAATCATGGTCACCTCCTCAAAAGGTCACCTCGCGAGGAAATGCGCAACACACTTAGAATGAAACTTAATTATGACAATCTCGTCAAGATTTAACAAAAGGCATACAACAAGCTGGAGGCCTGCTCTAGCAAGGTCGAACAAACGCATAACACATGAACGTCTCGAAGGTGATCTTGCCACCAGAAGTCACAGACTACAACAAAAAGCTCGGAGGCTCGGGGTGGCATCAGGGATGGAGAGTTGAGGAGTGACTCCCGGTGGGCTCTCTAGTGTCCTGCTCACCGTATGACCGGCTCCTGAGGGCATCGTCTCCACCCTCATCCTTTGGATCGTTCATGGCACCAGTGACCACGCCGGAGGCCTCGCTAACCTCACCCTCTTCGTTCTAGGCGAACAGTGGGATGAAGACCGCCACACGCTCTTCCATGATCTCCTGGTAGCGGAGGATAACTGATGTGGGAGTCCCCTCGAGATACTGCACCTCCTTTAGAAGTTCCTCCAAGGGAAAGTCGAGATTGACACGGCGAAGGTTGAAGAAGACCTGAGTCGTGGCAACCCATAGCATCTTGCGGCATTCCTTGAGATGGAATCCCCTATAGACCTGGGCCCTCTCCTCTAGAGCAGCGGTGATCCGGTGGAAGTGCTCCAGATAAGCACTGCTCTCACCGACGTTCGCAAGGGCCTTGGTGTAGAAGTTGGTCACCCCTAGGTCAGCAAGGGTAGCCGCTGCGCGCATGGCAAGGTCGTGGAACATCTTTCACCGCGCCTTCTAAAGCACGCGGTTATCCGTGTCCACCTGGTCTCAGAGGGCTTTCCCCTTCTTCATCTCCTCTAGGTTGGCGAGGGCCCGAGATAGCCGCTTAGTCGCTTGTTCCAGGGCCTCCTCCATCTCGGCCTTCCTCACCAGGAAGCGTTGCTCTTGGGTAGAGGCCTTCTTTGCATAGTCCTCTTGAAGGACTTTGTCCTTCCTCGCATACTCATCCCGGATGGCTCGGCGACCTGAGGACAGAGCCTTGTCCAAAGCTATATTCATCTGTTTCTACTCCCCAACGAGTTTCTCGTTGGAGCGGCGGATCTGTTCCGTGGTCTTGGCACTAATAATGTTGTTCAGGTTACGCCCGCGCTCATCGAGCTTCTCGCGGGTCGCCTCCAGATGGACCTCCAGCAGCTCCAAACGACCGGGCTCCAAGAGAAGCTCGTCCTCCTAAATCCAAACAGCTTCCTCGTGACACGCCACTTCCATTTCTCTTTGCTAGACTTTCTAGCGGTCCTCCTCGATCTATTTCTTGGAGAAGGCAATCGCATTCTCGCGGACCGATAGTTCCCAAGCTTGCACGGCGAGATCTCTACCACAAGAAGTCGACCCGGGGGGACGTACAGCACCCCGGACCGGGGCCGAGAGCTCCATGGTGTCGCACCACCCCACCAAAGGCATCAAAAGCTTGGGGGCTCCTCTCTCACTGGTGTTGATCCCATAGCCCGACAGCGGCATCAAGAACTTTCCACTCCCGTTGAAGGTGGTGCCACGCCCCCGCGAGCCGGTGCTCCTCGGCGGCCATGTCCATGAGGAACCGGTCGAGCCCGGAACGTGTGGCCTCCATGATGGCATGAAGTCGTCCGGTCCTTCCAAGTGGCTCTATATCAGGATGCTCGACAATAGTCACGTCTGCCTAGTCGATTGCGGGGGCTCGGGGGGTGGTCCTCCTAGCACACTCATCAATGTTAGGCTCTGGAGACGGGGTCGATCTCTAGGCCCCCATAGGGTCCTCTCGCGCGGGAACACCCTCGTCCTTAGCGCCTCCAGAGGATGCTGCCAGGCCGACCAGAACGAGACTCGTTGTCTCATCGCCTTCCTCCATGGTGCCTGGCCACACGGAGGCCTGCACGGCACCCGTAGAATGTGCCCGACTCCCAGGCGTGGGTCGGGCACCACCTCGTCTTCAAGATCAAGCGGGTCGAGCTCTACCGTGTGTGCGGTCGAGTCTTCGTCTTGCAGGCGGCCCCTGCTCGTGCCTCCTGTTGAGGGATGTGCCCCGTGGGCAGGGTTGGTCCCCATGGAGGCCTTCCCTGACAAAGGAGCCCTCGTCTGCTTCCTCTTCTTCTTGAATTAGGCAGGGAAGAAGGAGGGGGAATGAGGGGCAAAGGAAAGACAGAATAGAAAGCAACTCCCAAGGGGAAAGGATCCCCTTCGCTTCTAGAGTTAGTGCAGAACCAGTGTCCCCGCTTCAGACCAGGGGAGGAAAGAATCTCCATCACTGGACACGCATCCTTTCCCCTTCGAGGGGCCTCCGGAGGTAGTCCCACTAGCCCTAGGCATGGGACAGGGCGCACAGACCACGACGCTGTAGGAAGCACGGGGCGTGACGCTCGCCAGCTCTCTGGCGTCCTCCGCCAAGAAAGAGATACTGTGTATCATCCTTCCCCAGCAAGCAAGCTGGGATGTCTCGGCTCCCCTCCTCTACGATACACCCTCACCATCCAGCTCCCCCATGGAGCTCCGAGCAGGGCTCACAATGCGGGATGCCACCTGTGTCTCGGGAGTCGTAGCCTTCTCTCCCCACTCGTCGAATGAGGTAAGGCCCAAGCGAGTGGCACCGATATCACTAACCAAGTATAGGGGACGAGCACCCCACGGGATCTCGGGCACAACACCCTCGCCGAGGAGCATCTCCAGGATCACGACCACAGTGTCTTCAGGAAGAAGTCCGTCGGACATCTTGATCCGGTCCTGGCCATCAGACATGGCCCAGACCCCCTTGTTGTTCTCCTGGAGGGGAGCAATCTATCATCGGATAAACTCCTGGACCACCATCTCATCGGTCAGGCCGCTGCCCCTTAAGGCCTCCACAGTCCTATTGAGGGGACCAGGTCCCATGAAGGAGGCATCCGCCCGGGCCCATCCAGGATTTTCCATCGCCGACCATGTGGGTTCGTGGAATTGCGGGTGCGCTCTGAGGGTATCCACGAAGACCCAATCCTTGTGGAAGTCGTGTGTCTTCCCCTGGACGGAGAGAGGGAGGAAGCTCGCTCCGCCATCGGCAATGAACTTGACACCGCCGAGATGCTCTCATGCTCTCAGGACCCGAAGGCGAAAGAAGTGCCGGAACAGCGCCACTGAGGGCATCACACCCACAAAGGCCTCGCACCAGTAGGCAAAGCCAGCCATGAGGGTCACGCTTCGCGGGTGAAGGTAGAGCAGTTGGATGCACTAATGCTCTAGGACGGCAATGAAGAAGGAGGAGAACGGCGGCACCAGCCCCGCGGCGATGGAGTGCGTGGAGATAGGTTATGCGTCGGGGAGATCGCCCTCGCCCGTCGAGCCGCACCATGCTCGGGTGTCCCCCACCTCATTCGCGACCGGCCGTCATTCGTTGGACCTTCTCTAGGCCCTCCTTGTTGATGACCTTCGTTTGTGGCAAGGAGTTGCGCCCCGGTGGCAGAGGACTCGCCGCGGCCGGAGCATCGCGTACTTTCTTAAGCGCCATAACCAAGGCGGTGGAGGCTGGAAGGGAGCAGCAAGGAAGGGAGGAGAAGTGAATCGCCGCGGCTCAGGCTCATGTTTTTATGGAAGGGGCGGCCTTCAAGGGCGAGTAGTGGAGGCGACGGTTCCCGCATCCAACGGACACTTCCATCGCTCGATCTACGCGGTCGTGTGCAGACACGACGTGACGTGGGCCCTGCATGAGTTGGACCCTTGACTTCCTCGGTCCTCAGGCAGACTCGAGCAAGACAAGTGCCCGGGGTCTATTGTCGGACTAGTGGTACAGGGGGTACCGCGTCCTGCCTAGTCATCGGACCCACCTTACCTGTCCCCTTGAGCCTCTAGAGGTGCGCGTCCCTCTACAGCACCAGCATGGGCAACGGGGCGCTCCCTCATGAGGTACCCGAGGGGAGGCCCGCCCGTACCCCGCAATCGCCACAATAACAACCCAACGGGTGGCCATGTGGTGCGCCACCCGCCTCGGTAAAAGAAGATGCTGCCTGGACACCTCGGTGTAAAAGGCAGGGTGACGATAGCCGAACCCGACAGAACACCGACATTGCCACTTTGGTGCAAGGATACCAGGCCTAACACGGTGCCGTAGGAGAGATGTCATCAATGACCACAACGATGGACCGAAGACTGGTGCGAGGCCTAGACTCGGCTCACGGGACGTGCGGACGGACACCGGGGCTCCATTGGCAGGAATGTGGTGACCCTTCCTGCCCAATATTTGGGGGAAGAGGCCCAGCGCCACCATAAAAGGAGGATGACCCCTACCTTAGAAAGGGTCAATCTGAGAGATCTCAAACCCTAGACATTGGTGTACTTTTGTACCCTCGCGAAGCACAGCGAGCAATACAACCAAGCAGGAGTTGGGGTTTTACCTCCTCACGAGGGTCCCGAACCTGGATAAAAAAAAACCTCTCTCTCTCTTTGTCGTGTGCGAGCTTCACCGCCTACTTCCTCGCCGGCTATCCTAGAACGCGTATTCAGCCCCCTCTCGAACTCAGGGCTCGTCGGACCCCCCTTGTTCCTTCGACGCAAGTCTCCGACAGTGACGATGGGACAGGATGACCTCATCCCGTCTTGTCGATCCGGTAATGCATGCCATGCCTGCAACGTCATTAATGACCCGCATGGCCGCAAGGATACGGGTGACACATGTCTCGCATGCCGCCCTGCGCGATGTCGATGCTGTCCACGGTGTTGACCGAAGTTCCCGGACCACGTTGGTAGTCGGGCGACGCCCTTCCCGGGGGGTGCGAGGCAGCCCCTAAGGCGCATGCTGAAGTCGTTGCCACCGTCCGGCACGACAGCCGCACACCACGATCCCGGGCTCCTCCCGGGACAGCGTTGCTTGGCTTGGGCGCAGCTCTATGGTGAGCTCCTCGAAGATATCGTAGAGATAGGTTCTAAAATATCATTGAGAAGCTCCGTCTTAGCAGTGCCCCTCGTCTTATCCTCACAAGATGTAGATCTTGTATGTCTTGACGCTCTTCTTGTCATTCTTGCTCTTCTAATGATACTCCCTCCGTTCCAGCTTGCTAAAAAGGTTTATATTGTGGAACAGAGGTAGTATCTATTTGAGCAGTAAGAAAGGATCCGTTGAATGTCGCACAAGTTTTTCACATAAACCCGTACACGGATCGATGATGGAAAAATATCCCAAATCTCGAGCTACCATCTTCAGGAGACAACACCCAGAGTCCAAAAATGCATTGGATATATCTCATACTCCAGGATCCAGTAAGGCAGAGAATTGAATGTAATCTAGGAGCCGGTGCGCGGTATGGAAGGCTTAATCGAACAGCACAACGCCAGACATTGTTCAGTTAATCCAGCACATATAAGGCTGAAGAAAATACCAGTTCCAGGCTAACTGCACAAGCCATTCTAAGCTATACTGCTGCCATTTCCAAAAAAAAGACAAGCTATACTGCTGCAGCCGAAACTGCACTACAGTGTTCAGATAATCAAGAAGAGCTCAATCTCAAGTGCCCAGCAGGTGATTTTATTCCCATAATAAAAGTACTGTATAAAACTGATCGACGTCGAGTAAAACCAGCACATATGCACTTATTTCACTGTCATTCAAAGTAAAGAGTCCATGAACGGTTGTGCCTCGAATGGATGGCAATATGCTAGCTACGCGAAGAGTGTCCCAGCCATGACGGTAACAGCTTCTCCCTGGAGTCGCACTCTCCCACTCGCAACATCCAGCTCCAGGTATAGTACTCCGCTCCTCGGAGATACCTGATGATCGTTGAACATTATAAAATATGTAATCAACGTGATAGTAGTACTTGTTTAGTTGATTGAGGCATTGAGCGCACAATAAAACATATTTTAACAAAAAAAGGATCACAAAATGATTGTTCACTTGTTGGAAATATATTCAACAGCGTACCTGAAACGCTATCAGTTTTTGTTTCCCCAGCTTTCCAGCCCAATAGGGAGCCAAGACACAATGTGCACTGCCACAAACAGGATCCTGCCAAAATAGTGAAGAAGGGTTTTATGGTTATTGCTATGTATGAAAGAGGAAGCAAAACGAGTTGCACCATGAAAGGAGTATATATTTTCAACTTGGCGGAAAGAGTAGGACATCACCTCATTTACCCCAAATTTCGGGCAGAAGAAACGCGAGAAGAAGTCATAGCCAGATCCAGCAGGTGCCGGCCCTGTAATAATCAGACCTCTGCCGGAACATTTTCTAATTTCTTCGGTGTTAGGAAGGACATCGGCGACCTCTTTTCCTGAGGAAAGTTCCACCTGCAAGCCACGAAAGACCCTTTTGGTGAGTCACACTGGTAAGTGAACAAGTTAAACATCAAATCTATTCTCTTCTCACATAGTCACATGTTTGCTACTAGTGCTACATTTTCAGCAGTCCTTGTTTCCTTTTTGTCACTCTGCTTCTCTGTCTTTGCTAACTAAAGTTTATGCAACTCCATTTATATCGCTCCAGCAAATAATAATAATATAATTAAGGCAGGAAATGATTTTCTATGATGTAATCATGCTTGCACGAGGTAGTACCAAAATAACTGAGTGTACCGAACCGGTACGGCAAGCCAAGAAGAAGCTTTCGGTAGGCAACGACCAAAACCCATCTAGGTTCCGTCCCTCTCGCCGGTGACGCCGTTGGTGTGCTCCTCCTCCGGTGGTCATGGGGCCATGGAGGTGTGACAGACCATGACCTCTCACCGGTGGAAGTTTTTTAGTTCTTTGTTTAGTCTGTTTTCTAGTGTCTTTTTTTGGATGTTGAGGTGACGTCTATGTCCTGAAGTCATAATAAGGTGATCCCCGTTCTATCTTCGCCCCGTGGTGCATCTAGCGCCGACAGAGGGCGCGTGGAGTTATGTACCCAGCGAATCTTCCGAGATCTGGTCGGTTTTCGTGTTCGTTGATGTGTTTTTAGGTCAGTCTCTTCCGGTTTACGTTGTCATCAATGGTGATGGTTGTTGCTCTGCTGCGTTGGTCCTTCGTAGGCTTAGCTCGACGACTTCCTAAAAAAATGAAAGAGTGTCTAGGAAAAATTAGACACTACTGCTATATACTACCTCTGTTCGGGATTATTAGTCATAAGGGCCAAGTTGCAAATACCAAGACCTCCATAACTCTCTCTCATTAATCTATGCATGCACCAATAATTTTACATGTATGAGAGAAGTGAGAGGAAAATAACAACGTGCATTGGACGAGAGACTAACAAATAAGATAGCAATTATAATCTTAAACAATATAAAAAAGCTCTCCGAACCTATAATCCTAAACAGAGGTAGTATAGGAGAAGATGAGGATCAAACCTGGGTTGCCTAACTCACCAACCGTGATGCTAGCCACAGTGTCCCAAGTTTTCTATCTATTATAATAAGCTTTAATACGATAAGTTTTTGCCCGACTCCGGTAATGGAGGGACAAGGACGACGGCGTGGCTTCAGCTCGGCGCTAGTGACTGCAGCCATCAGGTCCAAAGGCATATTTCTAGTTTTGTTTACTTTTTGGCCCCGATGATTTTCAGTATATCGGTGTAATTTCCAAAAAAACAAATATGCATGCACAAGCAAATAATAAGGCAGAGTAATAAGGTAAGGTGCGAGGCAGCACGTACAATGAAGTCGTCGGTGGTCACCGCTTTGTGAACACTGACGACGGAGGCGCCGTTGAGCGTGTCCGGGATGGACGGCAGCTCGTCGGCCGAACCGACAAAATCAAGCATGGGGAAGTCCAGCTCAACGAAGAGCTTCCGTTGCTCCTCCGTCTCCGGCGCGGGAACTTTCTTGGCAGTCAGGATGCCGGACTTGGTCGCGAACTCGACCACGCCGTGGTGGTCCGCGAGGACGGAGGTGAAGAGGAAGTGCGCGGACGCCAGCGTGGCGTGCCCGCAGAGCGCGACCTGGAATCGAAACGACGGCGCGTTTAATCAGATGGAGCAAATCGCAGGAGAAAACCGTGCGGATGTTTCAGACGGGATGAAGGTGAGCGACGATACCTCGGTGACGGAGGTGAACCAGCGGAGGTGGAACCGCGGGGTGGCGGCGTCGAGTGGGCAGGAGGAGTCGCGGGAGAGAAAGGCTGTCTGGGAGAGGTTGAACTCGACGGCGACGGACTGCATCCAGCGCTCGTCCCCCGCGGGCGAGGAAGCGTCGTCGTCGAGGAAGCAGACCGCCGCCGGGTTGCCCTTGAACGGCTCGGCCGTGAAGGCATCCACCTGCGGGGAGAGGAGACAGCACGGCGGCGCAAACGTCAACGTCACTTCCCACGAGAGACATGGAGAAGGAGGCAGTAAAGCCTTGGAGGAGCACTGACCACGACATACTTGATACCTTTCTTGGCCATTTCCAGGATGCAGCTTCAAATCTGTGAGAGTGATCTGTCGGAACGGATATGCATCCAGACCACGCTTTTATAGGACATTGCTACTAGTGCTATTGCCAGTCATCAGCTGACGATGATGGCAGTTGGCAGAGCATTAATCAGCACTCACGATACGGAACTTGGAGGCTTCCTAGGTTGGGTTGGAACCACTGGCGGAGCTAGCCCAGATTTTGGGGGGGGGGGGGCAAAACTGAAAAGATGGATGTTTAGAGGAGGCAGATTACTCTATTTCTTCACTAATTCTTCAAAGTCTGGGGGGCGGTGGCCCCTCCTGACATACACATAGCTCCGCCAATGGTTGGAACTACAATGGCGAGATCTTACCTACCGAAAGGTATTGCACGAGGTGCTACCACTAATTTAGGATTGTATGACTAGGCTTTTTTTGTTTTGAACCAGGAGAAGGACCCAGAAGGTCCGGAGCTGCATTAATCGGTGGGTGAAGTTACATATAGGGCCTTAGAGAAGAGCATAATTGCAGTCAAGCCCTAGACTTTTACAAAAAAGACCTTACAATTTTTTTGAAAAGAGTGATCTCGTCCTTCTCCACCGGAACCAATGGCGCGCTCGACGCCACAGCCGGCAACACCAACGGCGGGGACGCAACCACTTGACGCAGGTGTGTCAATGATTGTCGACAGTCCCAGGAGGGCCTCCACCGGAGGTTGAAGAAGCAGCAGTTAGCAAACCACCGCGCGGAGTGGTCTCCTAGACCGAGGATAGCGGTGGCTTGATCTTTCCGTCGCTTGGAATCTCCACCAAGAGTAGCAGCACATCCCCACCGGAGAGGGCAAAGATCGAATACCACCCTCCCCACACCCTGGCCATCACCTTGATGGATGCAAAGGAGAGGAAGGAGAGCAAAACGAACCTTATCCTCGTCGGACGCACAAGCCACCAACCCCCGCTGCAGGGAGCACTGGCCATCGTCAAACTCCCGGCTGCTGCCACAAGCCGGAGGAGATGTCCAGAGATTGTAGCAGAAGATGCTTGCATAGACTTTATTGGAGGGGTGAGCGGGGATCTTCACCATCGCCACCTCCGATTCCCGCCATGAGAGCGTCGCAGCAAAGGGAAGAAGACCTGCATCAAGCCGTTTGCAGTCCATCAGATCCATCTCGAAGCGCCCAGAGCAGGCCTTATTGGGAGGGATGCTGGTGTAGCCCTAGCCCAAAGACGCTGCCGCATGCCACCGGCGGGGCGCCATCAAGCAGGAGAAACGCGAGAAGCAGAGGAGCTAGCCGTCGGAGTCCTCTGACCGACCCTCAAACACCATTACGGCAAACGCCACTAGGGCAAACATCAAACACTAGACTACCCCTACTAGATCTACAGTTGTACACCAGGATGGGACCCTCACCCTATCACACCGGCGGCGAAAGCTAGAGAGGATGGGGAGAGGGGGCAAGCAGCCAGGTGGGGAGCGGTGTGAAAGGCAGCCTACTAATGCTGAGACGGGTAGAGAAGATGGGGGGAGGAAGTGAAGCAGGAACTTGCTCTTTGTATGACTAGGCTAGCAATTGGCTTCGCGTGAGCTGATGTTTTTTCAGTTTTCTTGGAGTATATTGCTCCTTCTAATTCGGAACGTCCAATGGTATCTGTTGCCAGACGTTCTTTTCTAATCAGCTGCCTGCGTTAATGCAAAGGGCAGAGGCGAATCCTCTGTTTTCTGGAAAATAAAATACAGTACGTTGTTGAACTGCTAGAACATCATCACAGAGGAAGAGCCATGAGCCATGATGGCAAATACTAGTTCCAATCAATCTCCAAACGTGGACCGGCTACCACTGCAAACCAAGAGCCATGATGTTCTATCGCACAGAACCAGTGATTGATACGGTATGTCGGTATGCAACAGGAAAATTCAAAATCATCATCGCAAAAGATACGCAACAGCAAAATGATCATTCTGGAAGTAGAATCACACATGGCAATATCTTTACACAGGTACTCGAGTTCTCATTTATTCGGTGCACCAAATCGTGTGTATCTTCTATGCTGCTGCTGCACCAAATCGCCAAACAGAGGAAGGTTTCACTGGTTGGCTCAGATCTGATCCAAGATCACCTCGGCACCAGAAACCTTGAATTCAGAAGGGGCTTTCTCAACGTTGAAAGCCTTGATCTTGCCATCATCGACGAAGGCTGACCACCTAACAATGTCGAATGGTGAGAAACTAGACAAGGTGCATTCTTAAAGTAGTAATCACCACGGCATGAGTTCAAAGATGGGGTAACATTCCAGGTCTGGTGAAAGCGCACAGTATTGGCCAGATGGCGAATAAGTAGAGTGGTCTTAGTAACATTTGAAGAAACCAAGATATCTATCCACACACACTGTGGATAAGCAACTTCAGCAAAAAATCTCACTCACTACGGAGAGGTCAAACAGCTGGGCTCCGCTGAAGTATGTTCAACCTCCGCACTTATCCATGCATGCAACTTGCTAACTTGTTCTTTATTTGCAATATAATACAGATATAGCGTGTTGTACACCAAAAAATGGGTGAAACACCTAAGGGAGTCAGGCCTTCACTCAAACGCAACCAATTTCTCAGAGTTACATCACAATTCATGGGAATATAGAAAGTCCTGGTTCTTATGTAGTTTTTCTTGGCACTCGCATGCATGCATGATTTTTCATTGGGTTTTATAGTCGTGGAAGTTCAACAGTGTTGAACAAGAGAAAATTAACAATTGTGTCATGATGAGACAAGCCAATCATCAAGAAATCATAATCTATCATTCCCCCTAGATAAATTGGTGATCACTATTGTTAATTTGGGGCAAACACAACAAGAGAAAATTGGCAAAAGAAGCTTAAGGCAAGCTACAAAATGCTGAAAAATGTCTTACAGAAATAGGATAACATCCTTTCTAAGCATGCACGGTTCCACATTTAACTATATAATATCAGCGCATAATATATCAAATTTTGTAAACAAAAGCATGTCCTATGAAAACTTGACAACCAACTAACCATAACTTTGGCAGTAAGAGAGGTTGCATTGAACGGTGTATAAAAGGTAGAGTTATAAGTAACTGACTATATTTATATCATGCCTTAATTAATATTTAGGAATCATTCAGGAGTTGGAAAAAAAATAGAATTACCTGTGGGAGCGACGGCCAAGCAAAGCAGCGGAGAGATCTATTTCCAAATCCAAGCTTTTGTGGAAACTCCCATCAAGGTCACCGTAAAACTCGATCTGATAATAATATTTCGAAAGGCAGATGGTTAAAATATACTAAATGTTTGCACGATCTTGATTCTTGAGAAAGTTTAGCATAAATAGCATGAAACAACACGGGCTAGAAGACTCAGAACGTCTGTGTACAAACTTGCATTAACCATCTAGGCTGGTACGCATACAATTTGAACAAATTTCTGGCCCTTATTGCCTTAAAATCCATACTGAAGTCATTCAGAACAACGTATATATATTCAGCCCAAAAAACATGTGAGTTAAATATGCACTAGGTAGTGTTGTAAGACATCATGAAAAATCCCGATACAAAGTTAAGAATGAGCAGACTCTTAAAGCGATTCACAAATTAAAGCTCAGGACTGGCACACTAAGGAATGGAAACAGAAGATAAAAAAATACGAGATAATAAGTTCATGCATGACTGTTATCGATTATTAGTATTACTGTGGTAGACTGGGAAAGGGAGTATAGTAACATGAAGTGGCATGTTGCAGAGGAAAACCAAACAGGTACTGCCAAACAATTTAAACAGATAGTCCTATCTCATGGGTCAGTATACACTGCTTTGATATGCACTACAATACCTGTACTACATTCATTATTCTTTGCTGAACCTACATTGCCATAAAAAAGAAAGAGTAAACACTCACTGCATCTTTTGCCTGTAACTTTTCTGCCCAGCCATTCAGCACATATGGATCATTAACAGCTACACAGATAACAGAGTTGATCCCTTTTGCTTTCAATTTATCAATGTTGTTCTTGTAACTAGGGACATGTGACTGCGAACATACTCCTGTATATGCACCCTGAAATATATCACAGAGATAGCTGTCAACTATATGACCAATAAACCATTCCAGGAGAGAGTGAGCCTACAAAAGTATAGTTACCAATGAGATGGAAAGGGCAGAACACTATTGTCGGATCAAGTTTATAATCCCAATGGTTGTAACCATAAATTGCCTAGGTATACAAAATGATCAAAAACATTGCGGCAACTGGATGGTGTAACAGGGGGGCTGGAAGCAGGAGCCGATTTATTCAAGATAAATTAAAGATCCATGTGGTTGTGGTCTGTGGATGCCAAACATGTAAGTCTGTGCAACATTGTTGCCAGACTACCCTCAATTCAGACAAGACAGATGAAACAGATACTTCTATTCTAGGAACGTGAGATTAAAGATCATGTTTAGTACAGTAGAATCAGAGATGTTCCCTTCAAAATCCCAGAAGTTGAAAAGTAACATCTCATAGTGGACACTAAAATGCTAGTCTATAAAGCAGCTCAAGCACACGAACTGGCAGTCCAGGAATAATGGTCAGCATTCATTTTCCAACTCAGCAATTGTAGAATTCACTCAAAATATCAACACCAGTCAACGCCCTGCCTACAGATTCGCCATGAATCTCATCGGTGGAGCACCAATGAGCAACAGAGAATGCAAGAACTCAACCCACAGATTCAGGACTAGTACCAATTAGTGTAAAATATACTACCCAATATGACTCTTCAGGGATCTAAGCATACATGAAACCAAGATGGCAGCAATAAAACGAATTTGGTAGGATTGGGGAAGGGAAGAGAGATCTTACCGGCAAACCGAAGATGACCACTTTCTTCCCCTGTAATCATACACAAGGAAACACGAAAGAATCAGAGGACGAAGCGCGCTGTTAGTAACGGGACTGCGGGAGGAGGAAACAGGTAAAGTGTATAGTGGTGGAGCAGCGTACATGGAAGATGTCCTTGAGAGGGGTGGTGGCGACGCCCTCGTCCCAGGACCGCGCCTTCTGCAGCGACACGCCGGGCGCCGCGGAGACGATGTCGGAGCCCACGGACGCGAAGCCCCTGGATGCGGCCCACAGCGCCGCCGCCGCCGGGGAGCCCCTCGCCCTCCTCGCGAGTGCCGACGCCATCGCCCTTCTGACCTCCTCCTCCTCTCTGGAGCCGACAGAAGCCACAGAAGATGGGAGCAGGTAATTGTGTTCGTCGGATTAGGTCTTGGCGTCTTGCTGAGACAGCGCACGGCGGGCTGGGCTGCTAGACCTGTTCGATTCAATTTTATTCCGTAAAAATTAATTGATATAATTTTGTCTAGGTACTTTATTGAGATGACAAAGCTGAGTCAATTAATTTGAGACGATGACAAAACATTTTTTAGAAACGAGGCAAAGAGAGTTTCAAATTTGTAACTAAAAAAAGTTTGGCCGGTTACTAACAAAAATCCGGGCAATAATCCACAGAACATTGACAGCCTTGAACATTGACAGCCTTGAGCACCGGCGAGCCTGAAGAAAAAATAAGTAGTGATCAAGACGCTAATTAAACCATTTAATAGCTATTATGATACATAATCTCATTCCTTTAATCTTAATAACACTACTCCTAATTATAGGAATCACACAAATGTTGGGTGAGGGGGGCATGGCCCACGTTGGCCCCCCGCGAAGCTTTGCCACTAGCCTCGAGGTCACGCAAAGTCAACCTTTGTCCTTCCACCAAACACACGTTGCACACTCAATTCAAAATGAGGGCCATCGTTGAGGTTATCCTCTTGATTTCACTGAGTAGAAGTCGTTGGTGGTCGAGGAAGAACATGCCTATGGTTGTTTTTCTCCTCATGTCAGGCTATGCTCGTCTACTCATGCTGATGTGTCAGGTGCCTCTAGAAGAAAGGACATTGATGGAATCATGGCTTTGGTGCCACAGATCATACCGGAGCCACTTGAGTTGTGTGGGGAATCATCTATAGTGGTTCCGATGGCGCTAGGCCCTTTGGAAGCCTTGGAGGTGGCCACGACACCTTCGTCTCCACCAACGAGTCTTGCTAGACACCCGACTTTTTTGGAATGCGGAGGTTTGGATGCTTCTACCACCCTCTGGTATGTGGCCATTAGGATGTGGTATCTTTGAGTGACGAGGTTGGTGAGGCGGGTGTGCTGGCACCTAACTTTAAGAGTCTCTTTGCTAAAGAGTTTTGTGACTTATTCGTCAGTTTAAGGTGGCTAACCATGGATATGATAAAGAAGATTGCTTGTGTCTTGACGGAGAAGGCTTCAAAAGACCTAATTATAAATATGCAGAAGTCACTTGGAGCAAAAGAAAGAAGAGGGGTGTCACAGAAAAGCTTCCACATTTGCTTGATAGTTGGACCCAACTCAGATTATCGTGTCCGTTTGGTGGGTCTTCTTTGTGGCATGGTGTTCCATGTGTCTTCAATTGCGGTTGTAGCAGGTTGAGTGAACTTGTTTAGTTGTCTATTCGGTCGAGTAGTTGCATGTTTTCTGGGTGTGGTTCTGGTCTGTTGTAATGGTTTTCGTTCTGTTTTTCGTTAACTAACCAGACAATTCTATTATTCTATTTAATAAATAGATAGACTGGCGTAAAGTTTTTCCTCGTTTGAAAAAATAGCAGATAGTTTTTTGCTACAATAATTCTCTAGGTTTATTCTCTAGGTTTGCTACAATGTCATAATTTTTTGGCTACGAGATCTCCGTGGATGTCTCCGACGACCTAGGTTTTTTTACATTTGCTTTTTTTTTGCATCAACTGTTTTTTGGTTTTGCTACAATAGCGTAAAGTTTCTACTACGATGTCTCCCGGCGTCCGACGATGTTTCTGGCGAAGTTTGTTTTTCTACATTGGCATAACTTTTTTGGTACAAAGTCTCAAAGGAGGTCTCCGTCGAGACCGTCTTTTTTTCTATTTTTTAGAGTGAGTCTTTTTAGTAAAAGCCGGATATTTTCTAGCAAGAACAGAACGTTTGTAGCAACGAAATTGCTTTACATACGATCTTTTCTATCCGAAAACTGTACGATGCTTTGTTCGCCCGTGTGGCAGCAGCCGCTATCGTTGCACGGTTCAGCAACGGCTCCGACATCCAAGCCGACATCCAAGCGTAGCGGCGCCAGCGACCAAGAGGCAGCAGCCGAGTACGCCGTGGTTGGACATTTGCAGCATCGGTTCCGGGCTTCCGGCGACCACGCATCAGCAGCGGAGGCATCATGGTTATAGCAGCAGCAGCAGCAGCGCCGGCGACCAAGCGGCCTTAGCGGAGCACGACATGGTTACAGCAGCGGCGCCTGCGACCAGCCTGCTGCAGCGGAGCATGCCATGTTTGAAGTAGGCAGAGAAGCAGTGTCCTCCGTGCAAGTCGTCGTGTCTCCTTGTGTCGTACGAAGCAATTTGTCGTACGTATAGCAGTCCTCTTTGTAGCAATGTAGCAAATGCGGGATTTTGAGATGTTTATTTGGGACGGGTGTCGTCAGCAACAGGGAGATGAAAACGCCCTAGCACGGTCCTTAATTAAATATAGGAAATTATCTTCTTAATAAAAACTGAAAAGAATGAGGCCTGCTTCTCTTCACCGACCATCCGGTTCAGCTTTTGACTGCCCGCATTTTCTTCCCCCAAACTCTCCCCCTCCCTTTTGATACCCCCATTCCCCAACCAGCAAAAGCAACTCGATTTGGAGATATCAGCAACGGAAGAAGCAAGCATCCGATTCAATCTCCTCCCCACCTCCCATGGATGAGTAAGTCTTCTGTATCTTGGTCCTCTCAGATCCACCCCTCAAATCAGAAGCAAATGTTTGCATTGATTGCACCATTTCTTGAAAGAGAAGTGCGTGGAGAACTTTCTAAACTTTTGCTTGTAATCATCCCAGATCCGACGAACACAGCAACGGCGGCGGCCAGCACCACGGGTACGAGTGGAAGCTCCCGGCGGCGCTTACGGCGAACACGACGAGCGTGCACGTGACGGCGCTGGACGGGGTTGTGAACGTGAACTCGCTCTTCACGGTGGCCGTGTTCGTGGGCCTCTCCCTGGCGACCCCCGGCGAGCTCCGCAGCCTCGCGGGCGACCCGTCCTGCGACGCCGGGTCTGACGTGGCGCGGTCCTTGATCGTCCTGGAGGTGGTCGCCTTCTCCTCCTTCCTCTTCTCCAGCCTGGTGGCGCAGGGCCTCAAGCTCGCGCTGAACCTCATCAACTCCAAGGATCCCCACGAGACCCACGCCCACATCGACACCCGCCTGGTGAGGCTCGGGATGCTGGCCTCCGCCGTGGGCTCCGTCGTCGGCTGCGTCTTCTTGATGGTGTCCATGGTGATGGTGGTGCAGATCCGGCTCGGCACGATAGGATGCGCCTCCAACCGGGCTGCCGCCAAGGCCGCCGCGGGGCTTGTCGGGCTCGTCTCCACCGCCCTCGCTGTCTACATCGGCACCGTCTTCTACACTTTTACTCACTGATTGTACATCAGCTTCCACCGTCAATTTTTCTAGTTTTCTCTCCTTTTATTCAAATTATAAACTGCATGACGCCAGGATCCACAATGCTCGCGCTATCCCACCAGCGGATTGTGAACACACGGTAGGCTCGCTCCAAGTTCGTTAGAATCTTGGAGCCTAATACCTCGAGTCCCCGACGGAAAGCGGCTACCGCTAACTGAATAAAGTTAAAAAAACACCTAACTGAAACTATTGAACATACACGTTGAAGTTGTAGTGGTTTATTTCAACATCCCCCCCCCCCCCCCCCCCTAATCTAGATGGCGGCTCTTCTACTTCACCTTGACAGTGTTGATCTTCTCGTAGAGTAGCTGATAGCGGACACAACCAACAACCTTGGTGAAAATGTCTACGAGTTGATCCCCGAGTGCCGATGAACTGAAATGAAACAGTTCCATCCTTAATGCCGCCCCTACGAAGTGGTCCCGCACTTTGATGTGCTTGCTTCGGTCATTAAAGGTTGGATTCCAAGGTTGGATTCCTGCATAGCTGAATCGCGGATTTGTTGTCCAAGAATAGATGGACGGCGAGGGGATCAGTCCCAAGCAAGTCACCGAGCAAGCGTCCAAGCCAAACTCCCTAGCATGTCGCGGTAGCAGGCGATGTACTAAGATTCACACGACGAAAGAGAAACGACCATATGTTTCTGATGTACTAAGATTCACACGATGACAGAGAAAAGACCATCTGTTTCTCACACAACCATGACACCAGGTAGTTGCCAAAAAAGAACAGAGTCCCGAACGTGCTCTTCCCATCTTCTGGGATCAGAGGCCATATCTGCATTGTTGTAGCCAACTGATACGTCCATTTTTGCATCACTATTGAAAGGATCGTATGGGCACCTAGAGGGGGGTTGAATATGTGCTACTTCAAATTTTACTCATTTTCAATTAGAGTTTGACAAGAAAGGTAAATTCTCTAGATTATGCAACTAAGGTGAATTTACCTATATGACAAGCAAGCACTAACTAAACAATAGCTAGATAAGTAAAGTGCAGTAAAGGGTAGAAGGAACCAAAGTGGAGCACACGGAGACACAAGGAGTTGTTTCCCGTAGTTCCTTCCTTTTGAGGAGAAGTACGTCTACATTTGGAGAGGGGATGGTTTCAAACCACCAATGCCACGAGAGGCCTCCCTTGTTCTCCGATGAACCTCACCCCAACGGGTTCAATTCACCTCTTCCACTATACAGCAACCTTCGAGGTGGAAGCCGACACCTTTACAACGAGTTCGGGGCACACATCCACAACTTAATTGGAGGCTCCCAAATACAAGCAAGCTGTCAAACAATCAAAGTCAAGCTTGAAGAACCAAATCAAAACCTAGGGTTTCCAATGAAACACTAGAGCATGGGGGCCCTCAAGTGAATGAGGGGGAAATGAAGATCTCTCTTGGTGAAGCTGTAGATCAAGGCCTCCTCCTTCGATTCTCCAAAGATCAAAGCCTTTGGATGGTTGGATGAAGAGATCTTGTTGATTTGGTGGCTCAAATGGACATGGTGTTCTTGAGGTGGACGAGCAGCTGGAACAAGAGGATAAGGTCTCCTATTTATAGCCCTTCTGTCAGCGAACCGTTTTTCTGACCGTTGGAGAAGAAGCAGGCCGGAGACTCCGGTCACCACACCGGAGACTCCGGTCTACACCGGAGACTCCGGTCCATCTCCGGACCCCTTGACAGAATGACCCAGCTCAGTTGGGAGCCAAGTGGACCGGAGACTCCGGTCCCTCCACACCGGAGACTCTGGCCTAAGATAGAGACCGGAGACTCCGGACCAACCTCCGGACTAATCTCCGGACCACCTTACTGGCTGTCTAGGGCATGAAAACAGAGGCCACACTGGAGACTCCTGGGGAAACTCCGGATCACACCGGAGACTCCGGTCTGGAATTTTCAGCAAGCAGGATCAGATGCAGGGAATGATCCGTAGGCCAGTGGTCCTTTTTCCTTTGTAGAATACCACCTGTAGACAATAGCAAACTGTGAAAGGGTCTACTAGTTGTTAACGAACACCAAAAGTGATTAAGACAGTAAATGTCCTTTCAATCTCCCCCTTTTTGGTGTTCGATGACAACTAGCGACTTTGCATGAACAAAAGTTCGCAATAATGTATGACAGAGTATGGACATGCTCCCCCTGTCTCTGTGCACAAAGATAAACAAGTAGAGCAGGCAAGGTATGTAGAACATGGATAAACCACATAGTTCTCACATGAGTTACAGTAAAGTTGGAGCACCCATAGAGTCATACACACACACCCAAATAGCAAACAGTGTTCCACGAAAACATAAGAAGGCAAATTAATGAAGGCAAATGAATCAAGTAGCCCCCAAACCCATGCAAATCCCGATGACAATGTCTTCTCCCCCTTTGGCATCAAAACACCGAAAAAGGGAAAAGACCTAAGCTAGCGTCCCAACGGATCAGTAGTCCTCGTCATCATCCTCCTCGTCCTCCTCATCCAGATCCTGATCCTCATCATTATCATCATAGTCCTCATCATCATCTGGAGCAGCAGGCCCTTTGCCGTGAGGGCGAGAAGAGGAAGTACCTTGATACCCAAACCCAGATGTGACATCAGAGAAGGTCTTCCAATCCACCAAGCTGTCCTGATGGGCATTCCATGCCCCAAACGAAAGAGTGTGGTCTGACTCGGTGGACGGCTGAGCCCCATGCTCATCAGTGTACTCATCCTCACCTTCCTCATCATACGCTTCACCCTGAGCCTTGATCTCCTTGAGTAGTTTCTCGATGCAGTGGTTGCTCTTGTAGGAATCATGTTGTTGCTTGCGGATGTCCACATTCATGCAACACAGGGTCCTCTCCCAGAATGAGGCCTTCTTCACCCTCTCGTGGACATAGTCACGTGTCATGGTTGGAAGAGGTGCATTGGAAGCATTCTTCCTTCGAGCCCTAGGAGGTGAGGGAGCCCGGCCAGACTCTGAAATCTCCTCTTCCACATGTGCACGGGAGCGTCTAGGAGGAGCACTCATGGCCCCTTTCTGCTGCAGAGATACGAGAGTGTGCTCGGTAAGGTTGGGAGGCATAGCAAGTGGCGAACCATGTGGCTGAGTGTTGATGAGTCTCATGACCAGAGGTGCATATGGAGGGGCCTTCCTGTATAAGATGGCATGATACATCTCCTCAAATATGTAGTCCATCACATCAATAGGATCAGCATCAGCGTCGGGGTCAGCCATGTAAGTCTTGTGGGTGTGATATAGCAAGTTGACCAAACCACATCTGATGGCATCATCATTCCCAGCACTAGGGGAGATGGTCTAGCGGAAGATCCTCAACATCAGATTGTACAGAAGCTTGAGTCCCTTGGACCCGCCCATAACCCCTTCACTGCCATATAAGGGAGCAAGCTTGTCCTTGTTCACCCCAAGAGCTGCTGAGTGCATGCGAACTGCAACATGAGTAGATACCCCCTGAAAAGTCTCGAAGATGGCCTCAGCAAAGTCATAGAACGTGGCAGAGCAGCGGTGGTTGCCAGTCATCCAAGTCATAGTCCTGGCTTGGTCAGTCCCAAACACAACAGTGGCGTAGAACTGCTGCACAAGGGTGATGTTGTAGTCTTCACGGATCTCCATCAAGTTGAACAACCCCAATTTCTCACTAATCCACAGAGCATCAGAGAAGTATGGGCTCTTCCTCATCTGCTCAACACTCAAATACTTCTAGGGGCATACATGAGACCTCTTGAGCACACTGTAAATGTCTTTCATGAAGACAGCTTGCTCCTTCCTCCAGTAACAGGGGTCATCACTAGTGCGAGGCAATTCATAGAAATTGGTCTTTCGCAGCTCATGATACTCCTGCTTAGACATGCGAGTCAATGACTGAATGTTGTCATATTTTGCCCTCTTGGCCCGTTTCTCTTCCTCGGCCCTTTCCTGCTCCCGCTGCATATAGGATGCATCACGGGCTTGTTGTCTGCGGTTGGATGGGGGCACAATGTACTGACCCTCAGACTCATCATAGCGAGGTTCCCCTCTCTTCATCTTGGCCTTGGTGCGAGGAGGACGACGAGAGCCAGAGATAGATCTGTTCATGGAGGAGATTCCACCGGTGGGAATCACCCAATGGTGGAAAGGAGATGAATGGCCAGCGACACGACGGATCCCGGGGGCTTCTTGACCTCCGGGGAGAAGATTTGGGAGAGGAGGCGCGGGGGCAGAGAGGGAAGGACGGGGTGGTTGAATGAAACTGTTGTTTCAGTTCACCTCGTCCTCCCTTAAAGTGGACAGAAACCGCCCAGACCGGAGACTCCGGTGTGAATACACCGGAGACTCCGGTCCTCCTTGACCAAATACTTCCAGGATGTGTGATTGGGAACATATATGAGATAGAGAGGGTTTTCAAGACAGAGGGAGGGCTTGGGTTAAGATGACATACTGTTAAAACTCAAGAAAACGACGGAAAACTCTCCAAATGTTCATCAAAGTACCAAATAAATCCGAGCGAAGAGCCAATTCTACGAATGAGGAGAGGATGGTGGCCGAAGCCACCATGTAGGAGTTTGTGGCATGAAACTGCAAAGAATTATCCTTGGGTTCATAGCCACTACTCATCAATGATGCTCACATGTCACTAAATGATACTAAGAGAATTGAATTTCTTAATGTTGGCATTATGGGGGGAGGGATAGTCTAATGAATTAGAACCGCACTCCCCTATCTCCATGCCTGCACCTACACCAAATATGGGTCAAGACATAGGTGAGTTATGCAAGGCAATCAAGTCAAGCTCCTGGAATCCACGATATTTAGTTCATTCCTCAAATAACAAAACCTTGCTTCATCAAGTGGCTTCGTGAAGATATTGGCAAGTTGGTCTTTGGTTGACACATATGAAAGCTCAATATCACCTCGGGCAACATGATCTCTAATGAAGTGGTGACGAATCTCAATGTGCTTTGTCCTTGTATGATCCACTGGGTTGTATGCAATCTTGATAGCACTTTCATTGTCACATAGAAGAGGCACTTTGTCACAATGGACACCGTATTCCTTTAAAGTTTGCCTCGTCCATAGCAATTGTGTACAAGCACTAGCAGCTGCCACATACTCGGCTTCGGCGGTGGAAAGAGATATGCAGTTTTGCTTCTTAGAAGACCAACATACCAAGGACCTCCCAAGGAATTGACAAGCCCCGGAGGTAGATTTTCTATCATCCTTGTCACCAGCCCAATCCGAATCCGTGTACTCACAAAGAGAGAAAGTTGAGCCCATAGGATACCAAATACCATAGTTTGGGGTATGAACCAAATATTGAAAGATTCTCTTGACTGCCATCAAATGGATTTCTTTAGGAGCCGCTTGATATCTTGCACACACTCCTATACTTAACACAATATCGGGTCTAGATGCACAAAGGTAAAGCAAAGAGCCAATCATGGACCGGTATACCTTTTGGTCCACATCTTTACCATTTGAGTTTAGTTCAAGATGAGTCTTTGTTGCCATGGGAGTAGGGGCTCCTTTGAGATCTTTCATGTTAAATCTTTTGAGCATATCTTGAGTATACTTGGCTTGGTTGAAGAATGTACCACCTCTCACTTGCTTGATCTCAAAACCAAGAAATACTCTCAATTCTCCCATCATAGACATTCTGAACCTGTCAGTCATAAGCTTTGAGAATTCATCATTAAAAGCTTTGTTAGATGAGCCAAAGATAATATCATCTACATAAATTTGGCATACAAAAAGTTCCCCATTGACCCTCTTGGTAAAAAGAGTGGGATCGATTTTCCCAACCTCAAACCCACGATCTAACAACAACTCTCTAAGGTGCTCATACCACGTGCGTGGGGCTTGCTTGAGCCCATAGAGTGCCTTATCGAGTTTGTAGATGTGGTTTGGAAAGTTGGGATCCTCAAATCCTGGGGGTTGTTTCACATATACCAACTCATGCAATGGACCATTAAGGAATGCACTTTCTACATCCATTTGTTGTAGTTTAAATTTATGATGTGTCGCATAGGCAAGAAGGATACAGATGGACTCAAGACGAGCCATGGGTGCATAAGTCTCTCCATAATCAATGCCTTCAATTTGAGAGAACCCTTGTGCAACCAATCTTGCCTTGTTCCTTATCACAATTCCATGCTCATCTTGCTTGTTCTTGAAAATCCACTTGGTGCCTATAACATTGCGGCAATCTTTAGGCTTTTCAACTAATTCCATACTTTGTTTCTCTCAAAGTTGTTGAGCTCTTTGTGCATTGCATCCAACCAATCCGAATCTTCAAGAGCTTCCCAAACTTTCTTTGGTTCCACCATGGAAATGTGTGCTTGGTGCTCACCAAAGTTCTTCAATTGAGCTCGAGTATATATCCCTCTTCTTAAATCTCCAACCACATTCTCAAGAGTGTGGTCTCTTAATTCCAATATTCTATCCATTCTAGCTTGGCAACGAGTTTCGATCTCCTTGTTGTTTCTTGGTGGGATCACTTCATCATTTTGGTCCTCGTCTTGACCATCAACTTGACCTTGATCATCATTGGAAATATTCTCTTCTAGAGAAGGAGAAGATTGACCTTGGTCATGATCAGTCCCACACCTGGCCAGGTATTCAGCTGTACTTATGGCAGCTTGTATAGATCTTCCTTGTGTAATGGCCTTAGCACCACTTGACATCCTGGCAAACGGAGACTCAAACACCTCTTGGCTGGAGGCATCTTCTTGATCAGTAGGTTGAGGGTCCACAACTTGTCTTTGGCATGGGTCGCCGTCCACCTCGACAGTAGCTTGTTGAAGTTGTGAAGATGAGGGCTCCACGTGAGTAGAGCATAGTTCTTCTCGATCCACAATAAGGGGTTCCTCAACAGGGCGGATGAAACCCGCACCCATTCTTCCTATGGCATCCTGAGGCATTTCATCATCTACATCACAAACATCAACACTCCCGCTTGGGGACCATCATATTCTTCAAACACCACACTACAAGATTCTATAACAATTCCTGAGAGCTTGTCATAGATTCTATAAGTGTGGGATTCGAGAACATAACCAACAAAAATACCCTCTAATGCTTTGGAATCAAACTTGGATAAACGAATGCCCTTAATGCGATAGAAGCACTTACAACCGAATACTCGGAAGTAAGAAACATTAGGCTTGTTACCTGTAAGGATATCATATGGAGTCTTGATCAATTCTTTGCGGAGGTAGAGACGGTTTGATGCATGGCATGCGGTGGAGATAGCTTCAGCCCAAAAATTGTATGGAGATTTGAATTCCGCCAACATAGTCCTAGCCATATCAATGAGAGTCCGGTTCTTCCTCTCAGCCACACCATTTTGTTCAGGGGTATATGCAGCGGAATATTGATGTTTTATTCCCTCATCACTAAGAAATCCATTTAATGTGTAGTTCTTGAACTCGGTACCATTGTCACTTCTTATTGTTAATACTGGGACATTGTGTTGACGTTGGGCCATGTTGATGAAGTCGATGAAGTTCTCTTGGGTCTCACTTTTTAACTTGAAGAAATATACCCAAGTGTATCTAGAGTAATCATCAACAATCACCAAACAATATTTCTTCCCACCAAGACTTGCATGAGACGGGGGACCAAAGAGATCCACATGAAGAAGCTCCAAGATCCTCTTGGACTTGATGTAGTTCTTTGGCTTGTGGGGAGAATCATGCATCTTTCCTTCAACACATGCCCTGCATACACGATCTTTGGCAAAGCAAACATTTTCTTTTAGTCCAACAATATGACCATTCTTGTGGAGGCTTTGCAAAGTTCTCATGTTGACATGGGCTAGACGGTGGTGCCATAGCCAACCCACATTGGCCTTTCCGAATAGGCACATCAGACCTGTAGTGGTTTTCCCGGAGAAGTCCACCACATACAAGTAATCCTCGACGTACCCAACGAAAGCAACCTTTAGAGTCTTGCTCCACAAGAGGATCACAATATCAACATCAATGAAGATAGCAAAACCCATCTTTCCTAGAGCACAGACTGAAAGTAAATTATAGCCAAGGGTCTCAACAAGCATGACGTCCACGAGAGTAATATCGTGTGCCACCACAACTTTGCCGAAACCCATTACCTTAGACTTTGATTTGTCAGCATATGTCATAGATATTTGATCAACATTTGGTCTCAATTCCTTGACACTAGAAGCGCTTCCAGTCATATGACTTGTGCATCCACTATCGAGCACCCATTTTGAACCTCCGGAAGCATAGGTCTACAAAAGATCAAACTAGTTTTTAGGTACCCATTTCTCAATGGGTCCTCTTTTGTTAGCAACAAGGGTCTTGGGAACCCAAATCGACCATGCAATATAACCATCAAAAGGGCCAACATATTGTGCATACACATCACCCTAGTAATCACGCATTAAGACATAGTGAGGGTTAGCACAACCCACAAAATCATCATGAGACATAGTTTTGCCACTTGTGGTCTTACTTCCCACAATGGCCTTGTTCTTTTCTTGAGCGGGCTTGGCCTTCTTCTTCTTGTTATTCTTTTTCTTCTTGGCTTTAGAGACAAAGCCTAAGCCCCTTTTTTCACCATTTGACCTTTGCTTGTTTAAGAGGTCATCAATAGACTTGTTTCCTTTAGGAAAGGAAGTCTTAGCTAGCTCCCCCTTCAACCTAGCATGTTCTTCAAGAGTATTTGTACAACTAGAAGGAATGAATGTACTAGGTGAGGGAGTATTGATCAATTTAGTTTGAAGCTTTTCACAAGACTTTGTGAGGGACAGGAGTTCACTTTCCAAGGCCTTGTGAGCCTTGTCAAGTGTCCTAAGGTCCTCGGCAAGTTTTTTATGAACAACATCATACTCAATCTTATCCTTTTTAGCCTTTTTGTATTTAGCAATAGCATGATCATGTTCCTTGATGAGTTTATTAATAATGAGGTCATTAGCTTCATCAAGGCCCTCTAGTTTAGTTTCAAGAGATATTCTAGTTTCTTGTTCTTCTTCTAGAGCATTACTAAGAGCTTCTTCCTCAATCATGTGCTCTCTTCCTAATTGGCATCTCTCATCTAGAAGTTCTTGTGTGTCTGAAAGTTGATTTAGGAGGTCCACAACATGTTTCTTATGTTCCCCTTGCAAGTCATTCATAAACACATCAAAAGCAACTAGTTCCTTTTTGACCTCAAGAGATAACTCATCATCAAAATCATCATTGATTAAGGAAGTGGAGTGTGATGATGATAATACCTCCGTTCCTCTTGCCATAAGGCAAGTGACGTTCTTGTTGGAGATATTCTCATTTGGAGAGGCGAAGAGTGAGAATGAAGGAGTAGAGGTAGTGGCAAGAGCCGCCACACCACTTGGTGTATCCTCTTCTTCTTCCTCCTCATCATCATCATCAGAGGAGTACTCTTCATGTGTGATCAAGACAATTTCTCCTAGCTTCTTGTTGGTTGGGTTTCTTTTGATGAAGGGTTTCTTGTATGGAACTTTGGATGTCTTCTTCAACACAAGTTTTCCCCCATTATCTTCTCTTTTCTCATAGGGACAAGTTGCAACGAAGTGATAACGGTCACCACAATTGAAACAAGTTCTCAACTTGGACCCATTATCTCTTCTCCCATTGGGGTTGCTTCTTCGTTGCATTTCCATCTTGGCCTTGGCGGGGTCTTTCCAAAAATTTCTTGCATAGAAGGCCATGTATTCACCATGAGCAGTCTTGACATCGTCAGGGTGGCTCATTGAAGGTCCCTCATCACTTCCTTCATCTTCATCATACTCCACAACCTTGGCCTTCAAGGCAAGATTGACACCACTACTCATTCCAATGGCATGAGCACGGGCATCTTTTGCATTCTTGGCAGCAACCTTGAAGGCTGCCATCTCTTGCATCACTCCATTGGAGGTCATGAGATGGTAGTTGTGTCTTCCTTGGAGACTCTTCAAGTCAGTAGGCTCGAAGGGCATGAGAGCACTCACATACTTCCTTTTGATCCAAGCGTCATCAATGTGAGAGGCGCCAACATTCCTGAAAGCGGTGGCTGTGGATTTGAGTCTTTGATACATGTCTTCATGATCCTCACCATCCTTCATGAAGAAACCTTCGGCCTCATTGCTTAAGGTATCATATATGTTTCTCCTCATACTCTCATTGCCAACAAACAAGTCAATGAGAGCATCCCAAGCTTCCTTGGTGGTGTTGTAGTGCTCAATGTGGGGAAAATCCTTTGGCCCCACCCCAAGTTGGATCATGTGCAAGGCAGTCGCATTGAGTTGGCTATTAACCACTTCTCTTCTCGTCAAGTTGGTTGGATCCTCAATTTTGAGTCCATCTTCAATAATATTCCATAAATCAATGCAAGAGCTGCGCACATGAGATTTCATTAACACTTGCCATTGAGCAAAATTATGTGCAGCTAACTTAGCTGGGTCTCCTCTATTGTTTATATGTGGATGAGGGATAGGAGGGTCGGGAGAGTACCATCCGGGAACCGTATGGAACTCTTCCTTCCTATCACCCTTTTTGGTGGCGGAGTTAGTGGAATTATGTTCATCCCCTACCACTTCCTCCAAAGGCTTTGCCGAAGCATTAGCCTTTGGGTTTGGTGGTGTTTCCACTGGAGAGGGAGGAGGTGAGGTTTGCTTATCCTTAACAAGTTGTTCAATGAGTTGACGCAATTGTAGGATTTCGTTGCCCAAGGTAGAGCTCAAGCTTGTTTCCAAATTCTTGAGATCTACCATGGTCACCGAATGGCTAGCCTCACTTTCTCCCTCCTCTGGGTTGTCCATAATCTCTTAGGCGGTTAAGCCCGAATAAAGAGCCGAGGCTCTGATACCAATTGAAAGGATCGTATGGGCACCTAGAGGGGAGGGGTGAATAGGTGCTACTTCAAATTTTACTCCTTTTCAATTAGAGTTTGACAAGAAAGGTAAATTCTCTAGATTATGCAACTAAGGTGAATTTACCTATATGACAAGCAAGCACTAACTAAACAATAGCTAGATAAGTAAAGTGCAGTAAAGGGTAGAAGGAACCAAAGTGGAGCACATGGAGACACAAGGAGTTGTTTCCCGTAGTTCCTTCCTTTTGAGGGGAAGTACGTCTACGTTTGGAGAGTGGGTGGTTTCAAACCACCAACGCCACGAGAGGCCTCCCTTGTTCTCCGATGAACCTCACCCCAACGGGTTCGATTCACCTCTTCCACTATATGGCAACCTTCGAGGTGGAAGCCGGCACCTTTACAACGAGTTCGGGGCACACATCCACAACTTAATTGGAGGCTCCCAAATACAAGCAAGCTGTCAAACAATCAAAGTCAAGCTTGAAGAACCAAATCAAAACCTAGGGTTTCCAATGAAACACTAGAGCATGGGGGCCCTCAAGTGAATGAGGGGGAAATGAAGATCTCTCTTGGTGAAGCTGTAGATCAAGGCCTCCTCCTTAGAATCTCCAAAGATCAAAGCCTTTGGATGGTTGGATGAAGAGATCTTGTTGATTTGGTGGCTCAAATGGACATGGTGTTCTTGAGGTGGACGAGCAGCTGGAACAAGAGGATAAGGTCTCCTATTTATAGCCCTTCTGTCAGCAAACCGTTTTTCTGACCGTTGGAGAAGAAGCAGACCGGAGACTCCGGTCACCACACCGGAGACTCCGGTCCATCTCCGGACCAGCCTCCGAACCCCTTGATAGAATGACCCAGCTCAGTTGGGAGCCAAGTGGACCGGAGACTCTGGTCCCTCCACACCGGAGACTCCGGCCTGAGATAGAGACCGGAGACTCCGGACCAACCTCCAGACTAATCTCCAGACCACCTTACTGGCTGTCCAGGGCATGAAAACAGAGGCCACACTGGAGACTCCTAGGGAAACTCCGGATCACACCGGAGACTCCGGTCTGTGTAGACCGGAGACTCTGGTCTGGAATTTTCAGCAAGCAGGATCAGATGCAGGGAATGATCCGTAGGCCAGTGGTCCTTTTTCCTTTGTAGAATACCACCTGTAGACAATAGCAAACTATGAAAGGGTCTACTAGTTGTTAACGAACACCAAAAGTGATTAAGACAGTAAATGTCCTTTCAACTATTCTATGTCTTAATTCACTATTATTCATTGATATATTTGGTATTGAGAGGTGATACTTATGTTATTTCATCTATTTTTGCATGGTTGATGACTCTTGGAGCATGGACTGCTGCAGTCAGGATTCTGATGGAAAAGGTGCTGTTTGGAGGAAAAATTCGCGAAGATCAGAAAATCCGGGAAAATATACAGAAAATCCTATTTTTCCAGAAGACTAAGGATGCCAGAAGATGGAGTGGAGGTGGGCCACAGGGGGCCCACACCACCCCATGGTGCGGGAAGGCCTAGGCCACGCCTGGAGGTGGTGTGGCCACCCTGGCCCACTCTAGCCTCTCCCCTCTAGCGTATATCATCCTCCCGAAACCCTAAGACTCGGGGGTGACCACAAAAAGATTTCGCCGCCTCTGCGGGGCAGAAAACACCGAGAGAGAAAGATCTCTCCGGTAGACAGATTCCTGCCAGGGGAATTCCTTCCCGAAGAGGGGAGATCGTCACCATCAACACCACCATCAAGCTGGACTTCATCAGGATCATCATCATCATCACCACCACCATCATCACCATCAGCACCCTCATCACCATCTCCATATTGCTGTAACAATTGCGTTGAATCTTGCATTAGTTCATAGGGGAAACTTTCCCGGTGTTGATTACTCTTTGTAGTTGATGCTATTGAGTGAACCATTGAATTATTGTTTATGTTCAGATTGTTATACATCATTATTTCATCTCTTATCATGATCCATATGATGTGTTGTGAGTAGTTCGTTTTGTTCTTGAGGACATGGGAGAAGTCTTGTTGTTAGTAGTGGAGTTGTGTTGAGAAAGATTCAATAGATTGTTATTTAAGTTGTGGTGTACTTCTTCTAGTGGTGTCATGTGAACATCGACTACATGACACTTCACCTATATGGGCCTAGGGGAATGCATTGTGTATTTGGCTACTACTCGTAGGGGTTGCTGGAGTGACAGAAACCTGAACCCCCGTTAGGAAACCATTGCACAAGGGACGTAAGGGTCTTAGAGTTTAAAGTTGTGGTTAGGTTTCTACCTTAAATACTTTCTTGTACTTACAGATGTTTGCAAGGGGTTTAATCACAAGTATGTATTAGTCTTGGATGGGGCGGTACATTAGCACAGGTTCACCCACACAACACTTAGCAAGCTAAAGAAGATTAATCAACTATATGAAGCGAAAGCACTTGACAGTCTTCCCATGTGTCCTCGAGAATGTTTGGTCATCTTAAGAAATACAACCGGCTTGTCCTTTGCTGCATAAAGGATTGGGCCACTTGCTGCATTTATTCCTACTGTCTTTTATTTACTCGTACTTTGTTTACTTGCTTTATCAAAAACCCCTAAAAATCCGTTTTCTAAGTATTTGCAGAGAATTCCTGATCCATACCACTAGCCCGCACCTTCTGCTCCTCGTTGGGTTCGACACTCTTACTTATCGAAAATACTGCGATACACCCCCTATACTTGTGGGTCATCAAGACTATTTTCTGGCGCTATTGCCGGGGAGTGAAGCGCTATTGGAGAGTGGAACTGGTAAAGGAAACTTCTACTGTGAGTATTGTTTACTTCTGCTAGTTGCTTTATTTTCGTTATGGATAATTCACTAAGTTTCTTATTTGGTAATGCTACTACCACTGCTAATGTAGTAGATAAGCCACCACCTGCTGAGAATGATGTTTTCAAAATACCTACAAGAATTATTGATCGTGTTATGGATAACTACTATGTTGGGGATGGAACTGTCGATCCCGGTGATCATTTACTCTTTATACACGAATTATGCGGGTTGTTCAAGTGTGCAGGTATTACTACAGATCAAGTTAAGAAGAAGTTATTCTCATTATCACTAAAAGGAAGAGCTGAGGAATGGTATAAGCTTCTGAAGAATGGTCAAGCTCTAGAATGGGAGGAAATAGTGCCTCTCTTTTATTCAAAGTTTTATCCTCCTAGTGAGATTCATAAAGATCGGAATCAAATATACAACTTTTGGCCTCTTGATGGAGAGAGTACAACTCAAGCTTGGGGGAGATTGAAGTTACCAATGCTCAAATGTCCCATTCATGAGCTCCCCAACAATATTATTATCAACAACTTTTATGCAAGGCTCCCTCTACATGACAAAGATTTATTGGATGCTTCTTGTGCTGGATCATTCACTCGCATGAAAGAAGAAGCTAAATGGGACCTTCTAGACCGTATTCAAGACAATGTTGAAGCTTGGGAGAATGACAAAGGTAGAAAGTCAGGTATAAATTATGATTATGAATGCATTGAATCTTTTATGGGAACTGATGACTTTCAAAATATTAGTAATATTTATGGTCTTGATTTGCAAGTTATTACAAATTGCTTTAGAGCTTTTGCTTCCTATATCGAAATTCCAAAAATGGGATGGACCAAATACCATGCACCTTACAAAGATATTGTTGACTATGCTCCTATTGGAAGTGCTGAGTATTGCATTATTGACCCCATTTTACCTGAACCTTATATCGAGAAGATTCCCTTCCCCGAAAAGGTAAAGGATCATCCTATGATAACTAATGTAATAACCAAAAGTGAAAAAAGAACTATAAAACCTGATGAACAAATAAACATTGAACCTGTGGTAGCAATTGTGAAAGACCTTGTCACTAAAAGCATAGAAGATGGGCACATAGTATTTTGTGAGGATGCTTCTAATATTGTTTCACATCCCAATAGAACTAAAAAGGCTAGTGTTCCTGTGCTTTTTGTTAGAATTGGTGATCATTGCTATTATGGTTTATGTGATATTGGTGCAAGTTCTAGTTCTATTCCTTATGAGCTTACAGAGAAATTATGCATGAAATCAGTCCTTGCGAGTTGGAAGAGATTGATGTGATTATTCACCTTGCTAATAGAGAGACCATCTCTCCAATTGGTATTGTACGAGACGTGGAAGTTCTTTGTGGTAAGATTAAGTACCCTGCTGATTTTCTAGTACTTGGTTCGGCTGCTAGTAAAACCTACCCTATCATTTTTGGTAGACCTTTCTTGAGTACTTGTGGAGCTATTATTGATTGCAAGAGGGAGAAAATCTTGACTAAGTTTGATGGGGAATCTTATGAGTTTAATTTTTCGAAATTTGCTAAAGAACCTTGCGGAGAGGAAACCCATAATGAGGATTTTAGGGTTGAACAACTTGCTTCTATTTCTCCTTCTCCTAACAATGCTTTGCAGCAATTTATGGAGGATCATGAAAGTGAAATCTTCTTGGAAGAAAGGAATGAGATTGACAGGATTCTCCGTGATCAACCTATGATGCTTAAGCACGGCTTGCCTGTAGAAGACTTGGGTACCATGATGACACCTAAAAAGGATCCGGTTTTCGATCTAAAACCTCTCCCCGATGATCTTAAATATGCTTATATTGATGATAAAAAGATATATCTTGTTATTGTTAGCACTAAACTTTCAGGGAAGGAAGAAGAAAGGTTATTGGAAGTTTTGAGGAAACATCGAGGAGCTATGGGCTATACTCTAGATGATTTAAAAGGGATTTCACCTACTATATGTCAGCACTCTATCAACATAGAACCAGATGCGAAGCCGGTAGTGGAGCACCAACAACGTTTAAATCCTAGGATGAAGGAAGTGGTAAGGAATGAGGTATTGAAACTCCTTGATGCTGGTATTATTTACCCTATTGCTGATAGTGAATGGGTTAGTCTTGTTCATTGTGTTCCTAAAAAGGGAGGTATTAGCGTTGTCCCTAATGATAATGATGAGCTTATTCTTCAAAGAATAGTGGTAGGCTATAGGATGTGCATCGATTTTAGGAAAGTCAATAAAGTTACTAAGAAATATCACTACCCGCTTCCTTTTATTGATCAAATGTTGGAAAGGTTGTCTAAAAAGACCCATTTTTGTTTTCTTGATGGTTATTCTGGTTTCTCTCAAATTGCTGTTAAACAACAAGATCAAGAAAAAACTACTTTTACTTGCCCTTATGGAACTTATGCTTATAGACGTATGCCTTTTGGTTTATGTAATGCTCCTGCTACTTTCCAAAGGTGCATGTCTGCTATCTTTCATGGTTTTTGTGAGGAAATTGTAGAAGTGTTCATGGATGACTTTTCTGTCTATGGAACTTCTTTTGATAATTGTCTGCACAACCTTGATAAAGTTTTGCAAAGATGTGAAGAAACTAATCTTGTTCTTAATTGGGAGAAATGCCACTTCATGGTTAATCAAGGGATTGTTCTTGGGCATAAAGTTTCTGGAAGAGGCATAGAAGTTGATAGAGCTAAGGTTGAGGCAATTGAGAAGATGCCATGTCCAAGAGACATCAAAGGTATTTGTAGTATCCTTGGTCATGCTGGTTTCTATAGGAGGTTTATTAAAGACTTCTCTAGGATATCAAAACCTCTCACTAATCTTCTTCAAAAAGATGTACCTTTCGTTTTTGATGATGATTGTAGGGAAGCTTTTGAATCTCTTAAGAAGGCTTTAACTACAACCCCTATTGTTCAACCACCTGATTGGAGTTTACCCTTTGAAATAATGTGTGATGCTAGTGATTTTGCTATAGGGGCTGTCCTTGGGCAACATATTGATAAAAAGTTAAATGTTATCCATTATGCTAGTAAGACCCTAGACGCTGCTCAAAGGAATTATGCCACTACTGAAAAGGAATTTCTAGCTATTGTTTTTGCCTGTGATAAGTTTAGGCCCTATATTGTGGACTCAAAAGTAACCATTCATACTGATCACGCTGCTATTAAATATCTTATGACGAAGAAGGACGCTAAGCCTAGGCTTATTAGATGGGTACTGCTTTTACAAGAGTTTGATCTACACATAGTAGATAGGAGGGGTGCTGAAAACCCTGTAGCTGATAATTTATCTCATTTAGAAAACATCTCTTTTGACCCTATGCCTATTAATGATAGTTTCCCAGATGAACAGTTAGCCGCGGTAGGGGTGAGCTCGCGAGGAAGCCCTTGGTATGCTGATTATGCTAACTTTATTGTCTCCAAGTATTTGCCTCCAACTTTTACAGCTCAGCAAAGAAGAAAGTTCGTCTATGATTTGAGGCATTATTTTTGGGATGACCCACACTTATACAAAGAAGGAGTTGATGGTATTATGCGAAGATGTGTTCCAGAATATGAACAAAAGGACATATTGCATAAATGTCATGGTAGTTCCTATGGAGGACATCATGCAGGAGATAGAACTGCACAAAAGGTACTACAATCAGGTTTCTACTGGCCTACCCTTTTTAAAGATGCAAGAAAATTTGTCCTATCTTGTGATGAATGTCAGCGTGTTGGTAATATTTCTAGACGCAATGAAATGCCTATGAACTACTCTCTAGTTATTGAACCTTTTGATTGTTGGGGATTTGACTTTATGGGTCCTTTCCCTCCTTCGAAAGGCTATACTCATATTCTTGTTGCCGTTGATTATGTTACTAAGTGGGTAGAAGCCATTCCTACGAAAAGTGCTGACGGGGAAACCTCTCTAAAAATGCTTAAGGACGTTATCTTTCCTAGGTTTGGAGTGCCTAGGTATATCATGACTAATGGGGGTTCTCATTTCATTCATGGCGGTTTTAGGAAGACCCTCGCTAAATATGATGTTAATCATAGAATTGCTTCAGCTTATCACCCCCAAACTAGCGGGCAAGTAGAGTTATCAAATAGAGAAATTAAATCTATCTTGCAAAAGACTGTTAATAGGTCTAGAAAAAACTGGGCTAAGAAGTTGAATGATGCTTTATGGGCTTATAGAACTGCTTACAAAAATCCTATGGGAATGTCTCCTTATAAAATGGTTTATGGGAAAGCTTGCCACCTACCCTTAGAATTAGAACACAAAGCTTACTGGGCAGTGAAAGAACTAAATAGAGATTGTAAGCTCGCCGATGAGAAAAGATTATTTAACTTAAGTTCTTTAGATGAATGGAGGAGTGAAGCCTATGAGAATGCTAGGCTCTTTAAGGAAAAAGTGAAAAGATGGCATAACAAGCAAATACTTAAGAGAGAATTTCATGTTGGTGAGAAAGTTCTATTGTATAGGTCTCGTCTCAGATTTTTTGCAGGTAAGCTACTATCAAAATGGGAAGGACCTTTCATCATTGAAGAAGTATACCGTTCAGGAGCAATAAAAATTTCTTCTCTAAAAGATAATACTACACAAGTAGTGAATGGACAGCGACTCAAACACTATATTGCTGGAGATTCTTACAATGAAGATGTTGATGCCTTTCAAGTTATAACTCCAGAGAAATTCATTGAGGACCAAATTCAGAGACTTGCAGAGTCTGTTTCCAACTAGGTAACAGTTCTGGTAAGAAAAGTTCCACGAAAATACAATCCAACTATATTTTTGCAGTTTTCATTCAATAAGGAAAGTTTCTAAGCGAAAAAGGGACAGAACCAGAGCCGGGTGGCCCACACCACCCCATGGCGCGGGCCCACCCCTGGCCGCGCCACTAGGTGGTGAGGCCACCCAGGACTCCGCCTCCGACTCGTTTTCTCCCAATACCTTCCTTTTGATGTGAAACTTCGTAATATATAACCCCCCGGATCTTCCGAGGTTCGTATATCGTGTTTTCATCGTGCTTTTGTTTCGATCTGTTTCTGCCAGGTAGAATCCCATATTTGGAGCCACAATGTCTTCCTCTGGATCATCCAAGGGAGATTCCTTAGAAGATATCATCAACCCATACATGAGAGAATTGAAGATTCATCCCAAGGAGTTGTTGCTCGAAGGTGGGGGAGTCCGGATTAAAGAGGTTCAAGGCCCTAAAGGTGAAGAAAGTCTGGAGGACAGGATGGAAGCATTGGAACAAGAAGTATTTAGGTACAAGAAGATGGCGGAGCACGAAGTGGATATTATCCATAAGATTTGTTCCGAACTCATCACCGAGCACCAAAAAGAGTCTGCTGAACTCAAAGACGAAGTCCTCTCACTCCGCCAAACAACCAACGAACTGCAAGCACAGTTCTATGACGTTCAAAATCAAAATTGTGAGTATGAGGCTAGATTTAAACTCATAAGTGCTGCTGCAAGTTTCAGGATGTTGGAAACCACGATGTCCTTTGTTGATGGGAAACCCTTACCTTGGAAGACGGACAAATATGAGAGGATACCACCACCACCGAAGGAGTAATTCATCATCAGGTTTGGCATCCCCTTGGTTTGTTCCAAGCTTGGGGGAGTGCCACGGTATCACATCACTATCTTCTATCTTTTTACCTTTTTAGTAGAGTCATATCATGAATAGAGGAGTTATTTTGTAGTATGGTGTGCATTATCGAAGTGTCCCCTCTCTCGTTAGATATGTATCCCTCGGTGTGAGTTTCCGTTATGGAATATTAATGAGAAGTTCTATCATTCACTCTTTTGCATAGCTTTTGTTAGTTTTCAATTCGTAGTTGTATGATTGATCTTGTTGTTAGTATTTGTAGCACTTTGGGATCATTGAGTTAATTTAGTTGGTTTTGGCAAACCTGGCTTGGTCAGTAGAAATACTATTTTTGAGAGTTGAATGAAAAAGATAGAAGTACTCTAGAGAAGAAAAATAATTTCATCATCTTTCTTTCTTGATTTGCCCATAAGTCTAGTATTCTTTAGTTAAGATCTTTTGTGCTTCCAAGGAAGATTGCATGTTTGTCTTTATCATTTGTATGTTTGGTTGTTTCCTTCAACTCTTGTACTTGCTACCCAGCCTTGCTAGCCAAAAACCTGTACTGAGAGGGAATTATTCTCATGCATCCACCGCCTTAAAACCAAAACCTTTGCCATTTGTGTCCACCATACCTACCTAGTAGCATTATTGCTATTCCAAGTAAATTCTTGTTTTATCTACCTCCCAAATTAAACTTGTTATGTGAAAATTAGTGATTAAAGCTCTCACGAACTTGATGGCACACTTTACTTTCTTGCATTTAATAAACTTGAACCATTATGCTCACCTATGTTGCGTACATGCTTGCGCTTTGTAAGTTGTGAATTAGCAGAACCATGCTATCATGGGGAACGCTTTCAACATTGCATTGGTACTTTGTACCAAGTTGATATCATGTTCTTTTGTCTATGGATGTTGTCGGTGTGAAATGAAAGGGGAGCTTGTAAGTCCATGGAGTTATGCATATGTGTTAGAGAAACGCCTGGGCCGCTGGTCTAATCCATGCTGACATGGTGGAAACCTGCAGCGTAACCATAACAAGTATCTATGAAGCATTCTTCTTATAAAAAAAGAGATAGAGATTGAGAAAAAAGAAAAAAAAAGATATTATGAAAAGAGGAAAGAGAGAAAAAAAGCACCATATTCCCATGGTAAATAAGAAGATTGCTGAGATACTTGTTGTCTACTTGCCTTGTCATTTTGATATGGGGATTCTTCCGTATCATCGGGCAAGGGGTACCCTGTTGGCGGTTCCTAATGATACACATATGCTTACGATGACAAGAACTTACCGGTGACTAAACTTGAGTAGCATGAGGAGCGGCCCTCGTATTCAAGGGACATGAGATTCTCAATTTACAACTTGTCAATGCATATCCTCATATTTGATCACTTTAACCTTAATCACCTAAAGATGCCTATGATAGGGGCAATGAGAGCTGAAAGCTAGTAAGTATCATAATTTTTGGGAGCTCTTTATGAGACTTGCAATCCCTGCTTCCCTCTTTGAAGGGCCTTTCTTTTACTTTGTAGTTGAGTCAGTAAACCTATTCCCTTCTATCTCAGCAAGTATTTTGAGTTGTTGTTTTTCGTTCATTCATATGATGATTTATTCAATCATGTCTTATGTTCCTTGTTTTGCACATTGCTCTTATCCTGATGTTTACTACTTTTTCCAGAAGACTAAGGATGCCAGAAGATGGAGTGGAGGTGGGCCACAGGGGGCCCACACCACCCCATGGCGCGGGCAGGCCTAGGCCGCGCCTGGAGGTGGTGTGGCCGCCCTGGCCCACTCCAGCCTCTCCCCTCTAGCGTATATCATCCTCCCGAAACCCTAAGACTCGGGGGGCGACCACAGAAAGATTCCGCCGCCTCTGCGGGGCGGAAAACACTGAGAGAGAAAGATCTCTCCGGCAGACAGATTTCTGTCGAGGGAATTCCTTCCCGGAGAGGGGAGATCGTCGCCATCAACACCACCATCAAGCTAGACTTCATCGGGATCATCATCATCATCATCACCACCATCACCATCAGCACCCTCATCACCATCTCCATATTGCTGTAACAATTGCGTTGAATCTTGCATTAGTTCATAGGGGAAACTTTCCCGGTGTTGATTACTCTTTGTAGTTGATGCTATTGAGTGAACCATTGAATTATTGTTTATGTTCAGATTGTTATACATCATTATTTCATCTCTTATCATGATCCATATGATGTGTTGTGAGTAGTTCGTTTTGTTCTTGAGGACATGGGAGAAGTCTTGTTGTTAGTAGTGGAGTTGTGTTGAGAAAGATTCAATAGATTGTTATTTAAGTTGTGGTGTACTTCTTCTAGTGGTGTCATGTGAACATCGACTACATGACACTTCACCTATATGGGCCTAGGGGAATGCATTGTGTATTTGGCTACTACTCGTAGGGGTTGCTGGAGTGACAGAAACCTGAACCCCCGTTAGGAAACCATTGCACAAGGGACGTAAGGGTCTTAGAGTTTAAAGTTGTGGTTAGGTTTCTACCTTAAATACTTTCTTGTACTTACAGATGTTTGCAAGGGGTTTAATCACAAGTATGTATTAGTCTTGGATGGGGCAGTACATTAGCACAGGTTCACCCACACAACACTTAGCAAGCTAAAGAAGATTAATCAACTATATGAAGCGAAAGCACTTGACAGTCTTCCCATGTGTCCTCGAGAACGTTTGGTCATCTTAAGAAATACAACCGGCTTGTCCTTTGCTGCATAAAGGATTGGGCCACTTGCTGCATTTATTCCTACTGTCTTTTATTTACTCGTACTTTGTTTACTTGCTTTATCAAAAACCCCTAAAAATCCGTTTTCTAAGTATTTGCAGAGAATTCCTGATCCATACCACTAGCCCGCACCTTCTGCTCCTCGTTGGGTTCGACACTCTTACTTATCGAAAATACTGCGATACACCCCCTATACTTGTGGGTCATCACCAACCAGCTGTGATCCGGTTGTTGGGTTCGCAGCATAGAAAACAAAAAAAATCCTATAATGGGAACTATTATACGCCAATATCTATCTACTAGATACAAGCAACAGATGGATATACATCCATAGAGAACATACCCTCAAAGACCGACAGAGTGTAACGAGATGGAACTCGTGGATGATGTAGTCGAACGCTTGCTGATCTCAAGATCCTGTGTGTCCTAGCGCCGCAAATCAGCAGAGCATCCATCCTCGCACACACGTTTAGGCCACCGAACAACCTCCACCTCCTCGCTCCAGCGATGCAGCGAAAGCAGCAACTCCTTCCAGATGAAATGCCACCGAGACCATGGGGAAATAATTCTAGAGGGGAAGAGAGATCCTTCACGAGGAGGTGTGCTTTGAGAGGGAGGAGAGGGGGGCCTTTTATAGGAGAGGGGGCCCTCCCCCTCCCATGTCCGGTGCCCAAGGGGGGTGCACCCACCTCTTCCTCATTCATGTGGTGGAATCTCCACTTACATCAATTTTGCCTCCACTCAAAATCCCACTCACATGCATTAAATTTTCACCAAATTTAATGCAACTCTCATTTAATAAAACTCTTTTATTTATTTTATTCAGAATTTTGTTAATTACTTTAATTAACAAACATTCACATAAAACCCCCTGCAACATTTAAATATCACATGCAGAACCAATTTCAGCAATTTCACCCGAAACAATTCCGATGTCTATCTAAATAATTCCAGCGCTTCGCAATTCTTTCATCTAGAACATATTTGCTCCAAATGGTATTGTCAACCCTTAAGTGTGTCACCCTATGGTTCGCGAATAATGCAGACATGATCGAGACCCCTCTCAGATCAATAATCAGAAACGGGACCTAGAGATTCATACTGACTCCCACACATTCAACGATGACTTCTGTGATCGAGAGAACCTTTAACATTAGTAACTAAATTCCTTTGTCTTGTGATATATTACATGTCCGAGATTCTATCATCAGTATCTCAATACGTAGTTTGATCTCGTTACCGACATGGACTCTTTTCTCATTCCCATGATATAACATTCTAGTGATCACATCACTTGCTTGCAAGCTATCTTAATGTGATATCACCGAGAGGGCCTAAAGTATATCTATTTGTCATTGGGATTGACAAATTCCACTCTTGATCCATGAGCCTCAACATATCACCTTCGGAATACCCAAACCCATCTTTATAGTCATCCTGTTATGGTGTGACGTTTGATGCAGTGTTAGCAATTAACATGATCTCATGGTTTAAGGATAAAGATTACTTTGTATGATGTTATAGCAATATAAACATAATGACTTTGATCGTAATGCTATACTTTGGATGAATGTTCATCACATCATTCACCAATGTTGTGACCTCGTTATTAACAACATCCAATGTCCATGATCAGGAAACCTTGATCATCCTGTTAATCAACGAGCTAGTTTATAGAGAGGCATAACTAGGAACTTTCTATTTGTTTATTAAACACACATGTAATAATGTTTCCGTATTAATACAATTGTAGCATAAAAAATAAACATCTATCATATACTTGAAATATATATAACAACAACTTTATTATTGCCTCTTAGGGCATATTCCCTTCAGTCTCCCACTTGCACTAGAGACAATAATCTAGTATACATAGTGATAAATCTAACACTCATGGAGTTCTGGTGTTGATCATGTTTTCCCTAGGGATAACTTTAGTCAATGGATCTACTACATTTAGGTATGTGTGTACTTTACAAATATTTATATCTCCATCCTTGACATGCTCGCGGATGGAGTGAAACCGGCGCTTAATATGCTTGGAATTCTTGTGAGACCTTGGTTCCTTGGCGTTGGCTATGGCTCCACTGTTGTCATAATAGATCACCATTGGGTCCAACGCACTAGGAACCACACCTAGTTCCGTTATGAACTCCTTCATCCAAACCGCTTCCTGCACTGCTTTTGAAGCAACAACATATTCCGCCTCCATCGTTGATCCAGCCACCACAGGTTGTTTGGAACTCCTCCAACTAATTGCTTCTCCGTTCAAGAGAAATATGTATTCGGATTGAGACTTAGAGTCATCCGGATTGGTATCAAAGCTAGCATCGGCATAACACTTAGCGACCAACTCTTCTTCACCTCCGTATACAAGAAACATATCCTTAGTTCTTCTTAAGTACTTAAGGATATTCTTGACCGCTATCTAGTGTTTCGAACCTAGATCAGATTGGTACCTACTAGTCAAACTAATAGTGTGTGCCACATCCGGTCTTGTACATAGCATGGCATACATTATAGAGCCTATGGCAGAAGCATAGGGGATCTTATCCATTATCTCTCTTTCTTCCGTCGTAGCTGGACTTTGAGTCTTACTCAATGTCTTGCCTTGCAACATAGGTAAGAACCCCTTCTTACTTCCGTCCATACTAAACTTCTTTAGTATCTTATCAAGGTATGTACTTTGTGATAACCCAATTAGGCGCCTTGATCTATCTCTATAGATCTTAATGCCTAATATATATGATGCTTCACCAAGGTCCTTCATTGAAAATTTGTTGTTTAGATAACTTTTAACACTGTTTAAAAGATCTATATCATTTCCAATCAATAGTATGTCATCCACATATAATATCAGAAATGCCACATTGCTCCCAATACAAGACTCTCCATAAGTTTGGACAAATCCAAACTCTTTGATCACATCATCAAAGCGGAGATTCCAACTCCGGGATGCTTGCTTCAGTCCATAGATGGATCGCTGAAGCTTGCATACCTCATCATCATCCTTAGGATCGACAAAACCCTTAGGTTGTATCATATACAACTCTTCTTCAATATTACCATTGAGGAACACAGTTTTAACATCCATCTCCATATTTCATAATCGAAATATGCAGCAATTGCTAACATAATTCTAACCGACTTTAGCATCACTACGGGAGAGAATGTCTCATCATAGTCAACTCCTTGAATTTGTCGAAACCCCTTTGCGACAAGTCGAGCTTTATAGATGGTCACATTACCATCAGCATTATTTTGAAAATCCATTTATTCTCAACGACCTTTCAGTCGTGAGGTTAGTCCACCAAAGTCCAAATTTGGATTTCATACATGGATTCCATCTCGGATTTCATGGCTTCTAGCCATTTGTTGGAATCCAGGTTCATCATCGCTTCTTCATACATCACAGGGTCATCTATTTCATCAACCATGAAATTCATAACAGGATTTCCGTACAGTTTAGGAGTTGCACATGTCCTGCTTGACCTGCGAGGTTCGGTAGTGTCCTCTTTCAGAGTTTCATGATCATTATAACTAGTTCCTTCTTCATTCTATGAAGTCAACTTCGGAACAATTTCTAGCGCTGCGCCACTCGCTGTTTCATGAAGAGAAGGTTTAATAACCTCTTCGAGTTCTACCTTCCGACTACATGCGCCTTTCGTGAGAAACTCTTTCTCTAGAGAGGATCCATTCTTGGCAATGAAAAACTTGCCCTCGGATCTGTGATAGAAGGAATACCCAATTGTTTCTTTAGGGTATCCTATGAAGACACATTTTTCCGCTTTGGGTTCGAGTTTATCAGGTTGAAGTTTCTTCACATAAACATCGCAACCCCAAACTTTAAGAAATGACAGCTTAGGTTTGTTTCCAAACCATAATTCATACGGTGTCGTTTCAATGGATTTAGATGGTGCCCTATTTAAAGTGAATGCAACGGTTTCTAGTGCATAACCCCAAAATGATAGTGGCAAGTCAGTCAGAGACATCATAGATCGAACCATATCCAATAAAGTACGATTACGACATTCCGACACACCATTACATTGTGGTGTTCCGGCAGGTGTGAGTTGTGAAACTATTCCACAATCTCTCATGTGTGCGCTAAACTCGTAACTAAGATACTCACCTCCATGGTCAGACCGCAGAAATTTAATCTTTCTATTACGATGATTTTCCACTTCACTCTGAAATTCCTTGAACTTTTCAAAGGTTTCAGACTTGTGTTTCATCAAATAGATATACTCGTATCGACTCAAATAATCCGTGAAAGTAACAAAATATCGATATCCACCTCGCACCGACACACTCATTGGACCACATACATCTGTATGTATGATTTCCAATAAATCCGTCGCCCGTTCCATTGAACCGGAAAACGGTGTTCTAGTCATCTTGCCCATAAGGCATGGCTCACATGTATAAAATGATTCAAAATCAAGTGATTCCAAAAGTCCATCAGAATGGAGTTCCTTCATGCGTTTAACGCCAATATGACCTAGACGGTAGTGCCACATATATGCAGATATATCATCATCAAGTTTAATCGTTTTAGCATCAACATTATGAATATGCATAACACTATTATCGAGATCCAATAGAAATAAACCATTCACCACAGGTGTATGACCATAAAAGATATCATTCATATAATTCGAACAACCATTGACATGGGTATACCCTAAAGGTACTCGAGTTTGGCATATATGGTCCAGATACGACAGAAGCCCACGACGTTGCCAAGGCCCAATACGGAATTCAGGTGACCCACGGAGACTCCGATTGCTTGCAGCGCAAGAAGAAGCTTAAGATAGAAAATTCAACAGGACAAACCCTAATCTGTAACTGACTCGACCTACTACCCGAGACCTAGCCTATCTATATAAAGGCTAGGAGGGGCGGTGAGGAGGACAATCACAACCCTAGTTTCCACAACCATCGTCAGATTGCATCTGCGCACCCCTATAACTTTTGACTCCCTCGATAATTCCAAGAGCAGACAAGCAGGAGTAGGGACCTCTATGAGGCCTGAACCTGGGTAAAACTTGCATCCCTGTGTGCTTGTTTGCTAGCCGATTGATACCTCCAGCGCTCCCTCCTTCTCCAAAACCCAAGTCCATAAAAATGGGCATTGACGAGTTAAACCCTCGTCAATTGGTGTTGTCTGTGGGAACTGGGAGTGCTGATGTCATGGCTTCTTCAGCCCCATCAACCGCGATCTACAACTCCACAACAGTGGAGATTCGCCAGCTCTTCGGTGCTTTCGACTTCACCATCCACACGCCAGCCACTCGCCCGGCTTTCGAGTCCGTGGGCAATGGGATCGGCTTGGCGATCGGGAGCTTCCGCTTATAGCTCGGTCAACTAGGCACGCTTCGCATGCCCGACTAGCCGATGACACCCGCGATTGCTCTAGCATCGTGGTTCCCGCCACCAATCGGTACCCTCAGCAAACTCAACACCCCCGGCAACAGCTGGGAGCACGGATAGCGACAATAGTCGCGGATCCGATCTGGGTGGCCTGGCCACAGAAGATGGAGCTGACGGCTCTGGATCTGAAAGTTGTGGGAGCAACAGCTTCCCCAATCACTTCAGGTGCGCTGTCATCATCGCGAGCGACACCGGCATCAATCGCGAAAACACCGGCACTGGCATTGGACCGGCCAATGGCGGTATACCAGTCGCAAACGGTGGCCCCACCAACTATGGCCCCACCAATGGTGCGCCCACCAATAACGGGACGGGAGGAGAACCGCACCTCACGGCGAATGAGAACACCGGAGAGTGCATGATGATCAGGCTCAACGACAACGAGTGGGCCCGCTATCGAGAAGCTCTACAGGGCAATCCTCTGCCCCCTAACTGATCGCAGTACATGTTGATGGGCTACCATTCCCTGCTGAAGGAAGAATTCAAACGCCAGCAACAGGTAATCGCGCAACTCGAGGCACGTAGAAAGGTGGTGGATGAGTTGAGCCTTCGGCGAGCTCAACTCTCCTCCCATGGAGGATCCTCCTCCAAAGGCAACGAGTACCTGGCCAACAAAAGACGATCTCGACTAGCCCACCTCACCGACCAGGAGCACGTAGAAGCCGTGAAAGTCCTCTACTTCGGCTCTATGATGGTGGATACATGGGGCAACATGCTCCCGAAGACGCCGCAAGCTGCAGTGATAGCGGCCACCATGTACCTCCTCAATAACCAGCCACCGGCTGGAGATCCATGAGCTGCCATGCACCGATCTACGATCGCAGGCCTGGGGCTAATCGAGGCCGCCCTTGACAAAGAGCCAACACCAGAGCCAAAGAAAAGCAAGGCTCTGGCCAAATGCTACTCCTTGCCCACATACAACAATGACAGCCATGACCTGTCTCGACGTCGTCGCTCACGGAGGCACGCTCATGACTACGACACGCGTGATGACATCACGCAGCGCAAAGTCAACAAAATGCATGCAAGACGCGCTCATTTGACTGACTCGGAGGACGATGAAGTAGAGCTCTGCGGCGCCAGATGCTTCAGCAGGGCCATTAGGCAGAAGTGAATGCCTAAAGGGTTCAAACTCCCATTGGAGAACCCAAACTTTGATGGCCTAGAGGACCCGAAGATTTGGCTGGAGGATCACATCTCCTCCGCCAGGCTGCATGGCGAGAATCGAAGCACGGCCATGCAATGCCTGCAGCTACAACTGCAAGGTGTCGCTCGCGCATGGCTCAACAATATCCCGCGCGGATCCATTCGCAGCTGGGAATAGCTAGTCTACAGCTTCGTGCGCAACTTCAAGGGCACTTACAAAAGGCCCGCATCAATCGAAGAGATGAGAGGTTGCCACCAGAGATCTGGCGAGTCGCTGCGCTCGTATATCCAGAGATGGTATATCATCAAGAACTCTGTAGAAGACATGTCCGAGGATCGCGCAATCGACGCGTTCAATGGCGGCATATGCCGTAGAGAGCTCAGGTTGTAGCTGGGCCGCTCGAAGCCCAAAACAATCGACCACCTGATGGAAATCGCGAATCGGTGGGCCAATGGAGAGGACTCGGTGAAAAACCGTGCCTACTCCAATGACGACAAGGAGCTCGGGCGCAGACGCGACCGCTGAGGGAAACGTCGAATGCACGGATACGAGGACCGCGACAAAGTCGACATGATCGTAGCCGGCTACGCCAACAAACGCGATGAAACTGCAACAGTGGATATCGTAGCGGTGGATACTGCGACGCTAGGAAAACCACACAAGTGTGGCAACGCCGCATTCACGAAGAGGCACCCGCAATATCCATCCAGGACAAACTGTCCGGACCATGCAACGTGCACTTCTACATCGACAAGCATGACAGTAAGAAAAAATCTAGCCACCTTCTAAAGGATTGCCACGAGTTCCTCAAACTCCACGAGGGCCTAGCCCAGATGAACCGCGACATGATCAACCAGGGCTATGGAGCTGCCCTAGGCACCGTGGCACATGGAGCTCCTCCACCACCGCTTGGACCACCACCACATGTGGTTGCACCAGCCCACAACCATGGAGGCAAGGTGTACCCCCGACCACTGGGGAACATGGGGATGATCCAAAAGGGTCGCCCCTCAAATCGGGCACAGAAGGAAATTACTCGCCAAGTCAATTTGGCGATGAACTCCCCACCATCTACCACTGAGTACCTTAGTGGCAGCGAGTCCCTGCATCACTTTCGACAAAAGCGACCACCCGCGCCAAGTACCTCGCCTAGGCCATTGTCCTCTATTACTCGAGGCACAAATCGACGAGTTCGAGATGAGTCGTGTCTTCATGGACGATGGAAGCGACATTAACCTCATGTTCGCGAGTACCTTGCAAGCAATGCGGATACCGCTAACATGTCTAGAAGTGTCAGACACGACGTTCCATGGCATCATCCCAGGGAAGGGAGTGTATCCCCTGGGCAAAATCAACCTCGACGTCATCTTCAGCACGCCGCAAAATTTTCGGCAAGAACGCATCGACTTTGAAGTCATCGACTGGCCCTCATAGTACCACTTCATCCTCGGACGTGTTGCATTCGCGAGGTTCATGGCGGTACCACACTACGCCTATTTGCAGATGAAGATGCCAGGCCCAAACAGCGTCATCACAATCAACGGAAGTTTTGAGAGGTCCAATAGCTGCGACAGGGAATTCAACAAAATCTCCTAGTCCTTCGGCATGCAAGAGAAGCTCGCAAAACTGAAGGAGTCGATAGACAACAGTCTGCCTCCCCTGAGCAGGCCAAGTTCACCCGACCTGTCCTTCGACTCATCGGTGCACACAAATAAAATCCAGGTCCACCCAACGGACCCGACCAAGACGGCCCTCATCGCGAACAACTTGAGTTCCGCATAGGAACTCGCGCTCGTTGAATTCCTCCGTGAGCACTGGGAAATCTTCGCCTGGTGTCTAGCGAACATGCTAGGAGTTCCCAGAGAATTCGCCGAGCACTCACTCAACATAAATCTAGACGCAAGGCTGGTCAAGCAGACAATATGGCGACTGTCTGAACCAAGAGCAAAAGCAGTCGGTATGGAGATCAACAGACTCCTCGACGCAAATTTCATACGCGAGATCAAGGAAATCACCTAGCTCGCCAACATAGTGCTTGTGCCTAAAAAGACACGGATATCCTGCGGATGTGTGTGGACTTCACCTCCTTGAATAAGCACTGCCCAAAGGATCACTTCCCGTTGCCACGGATCGATCAAATAATCGACTCCACTACGGTATGTGTGCGCCTCTGCTTCCTCGACGCCTACTCAGGCTACAACCATATTCGAATGAAGGAGGAATACCAGGAGAAAATGGTGTTCACAACACCCTTTGGTGTGTTCTGCTACAACACGATGCCTTTCGGGCTAAAGACGCAGGAGCCACCTATCAGCGGTGCATGCAGGCTTGCCTCAAGAACCAATTTGGTCACAATATCCAAGTCTACATTGATAACATTGTCATCAAAACCAAAGAGGAAGCCACGTTAATCGACGATCTCCGCAAGACCTTCACTAACCTCGACCGCTACCGGATCAAGCTCAATCTGAACAAATGCGCCTTCGGCGTACCATCTGGGCAACTACTCGGATATCTCATCTCTGCGAGGGGGATCAAAGAAAACCTGAAGAAAATAAAGGCCATACTGGCCATGGAGAAGCCAAAGAACGTCAAAGGCGTCCAGCAGCTGGCTGGGCAAATCGTGGCGCTCAGTCGATTTATCAGTTGAATGGGTGAAAAGGCACTACCCTTCTACCAACTCCTCCGCAAAGCCGACAAGTTCGAGTGGACAGACGAGGCACAAGAAGCATTCGAAGACCTCAAGCGTCTACTATCCACCTTGCCAGTACAGGTGACACCTCGTGAAAAGCAGCCACTACTACTCTATATCTCCGCCACCAACCAGGTGGTCAGCACTGTGCTCGTGGTGGAGCGAGCCGAAGAAAATAAAGTCCACGGGGTCCAGCGCCCAGTATACTACCTCAGCGAAGTGCTCACACCAATAAAGCAGCGGTACCCGCACTACCAGAAGCTGGCGTACGTTGTCTTCATGATAGCCAGGCGACTATGTCACTACTTCCAGGAGCACCCAATCGTGGTGGTAAACGATGCCCCACTCGGGCATATACTCAATAATCCTGACGCCACCGGACGAGTCGCGCTCTAGGGAATCAAACTGTCTCCACGAGACATCACATACGAGAAGCGCGACGCTATCAAGTTGCAAGTTCTCCCGGACTTCCTCGTGCACTAGATGGAGAACCAGCTCCCCGACAAGCCAGACATGTCCTATCTCTGGACAATGCATATCGACGGGTCCAAGCGAAAGGACGGAGTTGGGGTAGGTGTCATTGTTGGGTCCGCAGCATAGAAAACAAAAAATTTCCTACGGTGTGAACTACACGCCAAGATCTATCTACTAGGTACAAAGCAACGGGTGGACATACATCCAACCCTCGTAGACAACGAGCTTTGTTAACGAGTAGGAACTCGTGGTTGATGTAGTCGTACACTTGCCAATCTCAAGATGGTGAGGAAGTCCGAGCGCCGCAACTCAGCAGCGCATCCGCACTCGCACACATATTCAAGCCACCGGACAACCTCCACCTCCTCGCTCCAGCGATCCAGCAGAAGCAGCAACTCCTTCCAGACGAAATGCCACTGGGAACATGTATCTCGCTAATCCGAGACCATGGGGGAATAATTCTAGAGGGGGAGAGAGATCCTTCACAAGGAGGTGTGTGGATGAAGGAGGGAATGGGTGGCCTTTTATAGGACGAGGGGGGGTGCCCCCTCTCTCCATGGCCGGCGCATGGGGGGGTGACCCCTCACCTCCCCCATTCATGTGGTGGTAACCCCTCCACATTAAAATGCCTCTTCACATTCCCTTTTAAAGTCTCCACTTTAAATGCATTAAATTTCTCCAAATTTAATGCTCTCTCATTTAATAAAACTCTTTTTATTAAATTTATTCAGAATTTTGTTAATTACTTTAATTAACAAACATTCACATATAGCCCCTTGCAATATTTCAATATCACATGCAGAACCACCTTCTGCAATTTCACCCGAAACAATTTCCGGTTTCTATTGAAACAATTCCTACGCTTTGCAATTCTTTCGTCTGAAACATATGTGCTCCAAAATGGTGTCCGGTAACTCTTAAGTGTGGCACTCTACGGTTCGCGAATAATGCAGACATAATAGAGACCCTTCTCCGATAAATAATCAGCAGCGAGACCTGGAGATCCGTACCGACTCCTACACATTCAACGATGACTCCTGTGATCGTGAGAACCTTTAACGCTTGTAACTAAATCCCTTTGTCTCTCTATATATTACATGTCCGAGATTCGATCATCGGTATCTCCATACCTAGTTTGATCTCGTTACCGACATGCACTCTTTTCTCGTTCCCGTGATATAACATTCTAGTGATCACATCACTTGCTTGCAAGCTATCCTAATGTGATATCACCGAGAGGGCCCAGAGTATATCTATCCGTCATCTGGATTGACAAATTCCACTCTTGATCCATGAGCCTCAACATAACACCTTCGTAGTACTGAACCCATCTTTATAGTCACCCTGTTACGGTGTGATGTTTGATGTTATCAAGATACTCTTCCGGTGTTAGCAATTAACATGATCTCATGGTCTAAGGATAAAGATTACTTCGTATGATGTTATAGCAATATAAACATAATGACTTGATCGTAATGCTATACTTCGGATGAATGTTCATCACATCATTCAACCAATGGTGTGACCTTGTTATTAACAACATCCAATGTCCATGATCAGGAAACCTTGATCATCCTGTTAATCAACAAGCTAGTCTATAAGAGAGGCATGACTAGGAACCCTTTTTGTTTATTAAACACACATGTATTGATGTTTCCGAATCAATACATTTCTAGCATGTAAAATAAACATCTATCATGTATAAGGAATATATAATAACAACTTTATTATTGCCTCTCAGGGCATATTTCCTTCAGTCTCCCACTTGCACTAGAGACAATAATCTAGTTCACATAGTGATAAATCTAACACCCATGGAGTTCTGGTGTTGATCTTGTTTTGCCCTAGGGAGAACTTTAGTCAATGGATCTACTACATTTAGGTCCGTGTGTACTTTACAAATCTTTATATCTCCATCCTTGACATGCTCGCGGATGGAGTGAAACCAGCGCTTAATATGTTTGGAATTCTTGTGAGACCTTGGTTCCTTTGCGTTGGCTATGGCTCCATTGTTGTCGCAATAGATCACCATCGGGTCCAACGCACTGGGAACCACACCCAGTTCCGTAATGAACTCTTTCATCCAAACTGCCTCCTGCGCCGCTTCTGAAGCAGCAACATATTCCGCCTCTGTTGTTGATCTAGCCACCACAGGTTGTTTGGAACTCCTCCAACTAACTGCTGCTCCGTTCAAGATAAATACGTATCCGGATTGAGACTTAGAGTCATCCGGATCGGTGTCAAAGATAGCATCGACATAACACTTAGCGACTAGCTCTTCTTCACCTCCGTATATGAGAAACATATCCTTAGTTCTTCTCAAGTACTTGAGGATGTTCTTTACCGCTATCCAGTGTTCCGAACCTGGATCAGATTGGTACCTACTAGTCAAACTAATAGCATGTGCCACATACGGTCTTGTACATAGCATGGCATACATAATAGAGCCTATGGCCGAGGCATAGGGGATCTTATCCATCATCTCTCTTTCTTCCGCCGTAGCCGGACTTTGAGTCTTACTCAATGTCTTGCCTTGCAACATAGGTAAGAACACCTTCTTACTTTCGTCCATATTAAACTTCTTTAATATCGTATCAAGGTATGTACTCTGCGATAGCCCAATTAGGCGCCTTGATCTATCTCTATAGATTTTAATGCCTAATATATATGACGCTTCACCAAGGTCTTTCATCGAAAATTTGTTGTTTAGATAACTTTTAACACTGTTTAAAAGATCTATATCATTTCCAATTAATAATATGTCATCCACATATAATATCAGAAATGCCACATTGCTCCCACTCACTTTCTTGTAAATACAAGCCTCTCCATAAGTTTGGACAAATCCAAACTCTTTGATCACCTCATCAAAGCGGAGATTCCAACTTCATGATGCTTGCTTCAGCCCATAGATGGATTGCTGAAGTTTGTACACCTTATTAGCATCCTTAGGATCGACAAAACCCTTAGGTTGTATCATATACAACTCTTCTTCAATCTTACCATTGAGGAACGCAGTTTTGACATCCATCTGCCATATTTCATAATCGAAATATGCAGCAATTGCTAACATAATCCTAACCGATTTAAGCATCGCTACGGGAGAGAATGTCTCATCGTAGTCAACTCCTTGAATTTTTCGAAACCCCTTTGCGACAAGTCAAGCTTTATAGATGGTCACATTACCATCAGCATCAGTTTTCCTTTTGAAAATCCATTTATTCTCAACGGCCTTTCGGTCGTGAGGTAAGTCCACCAAGTTCCAAACTTGGTTCTTGTACATGGATTCCATCTCGGATTTCATGGCTTCTAGCCATTTGTTGGAATCCGGGTTCATCATCGCTTCTTCATACGTCGCAGGGTCATCCATTTCATCAACCATGAAATTCACAACAGGATTGCCGTACAGTTCAGGAGCTGCACGTGTCTTGCTTGACCTGCAAGGTTCGGTAGTGCCCTCTTTTGGAGTTTCATGATCATTATCATTAGCTCTCTCTTCATCAGGTGAAGTCAACTCCAAAACAACTTCTGGTACTGCGCCACTCGCCATTCCATGAAGAGAAGGTTCAATAACCTCTTCAAGTTCTACCTTCCGACTACTCACACCTTTCGCGAGAAACTCCTTCTCAAGAAAGGATCCATTCTTGGCAACAAAAACCTTGCCCTCGGATCTGTGATAGAAGGTATACCCAATTGTTTCCTTAGGGTATCCTATGAAGACGCATTTTTCCGCTTTGGGTTCGAGTTTATCCGGTTGAAGTTTCTTCACATAAACATCGCATCCCCAAACCTTAAGAAATGACAGCTTAGTTTGTTTCCAAACCATAATTCATACGGTGTCGTTTCAACGGATTTAGATGGTGCCCGATTTAAAGTGAATGCAGCTGTTTCCAGTGCATAACCCCAAAATGACAGAGGTAAGTCAGTCAGAGACATCATAGATCGAACCATATCCAATAAGGTACGATTACGACGTTCCGACACACCATTACGTTGTGGTGTTCCGGCAGGCGTGAGTTGTGAAACTATTCCACACTCTGTCATGTGTGTGCTAAACTCGTAACTTAGATACTCTCCTCCACGGTCAGACCGTAGAAACTTGATCTTTATATTACGATGATTTTCCACTTCATTCTGAAATTCCTTGAACTTTTCAAAAGTTTCAGACTTGTGTTTCATCAAATAGATATACCCGTATCTACTCAAATCATCCGTGAAAGTAACAAAATAACGATATCCACCTCACGCCGACACACTCATTGGTCCACACACATCAGTATGTATGATTTCCAATAGATCTGTCGCTCGTTCCATTGAACCGGAAAACGGCGTTCTAGTCATCTTGCCCATAAGGCATGGCTCACATGTATCAAATGATTCAAAATCAAGTGATTCCAAAAGTCCATCAGAATGGAGTTTCTTCATGCGTTTAACGCCAATATGAACTAGACGGCAGTGCCACATATATGTAAACATATCATCATCAAGTTTAATCTTTTTAGCATTAACATTATGAATGTGCGTAATATTACTATCGAGATCCAATAGAAATAAATCATTCAACATAGGTGCATGACCATAAAAGATATCATTCTTATAAATCGAACAACAATTGTTCTCAGATTTAAAGGAATGACCACTTTGCATCAAACACGATCCAGATAAAATGTTCATGCTCAGTGCAGGCACCAAATATCAATTATTTAGGTTTATAACTAATCCCGATGGCAAATAGAGAGGTAGCGTCCTGACGGCGATCACATCAACTCTTGATCCATTGCCGACCCGCATCCTGACCTCATCCCTTGCTAGTTTTCGCTTGTTCCATAGCCCCTGAACCGAGTTACATATATTAGCAACCGATCCGGTATCAAATACCCAGGTGCTACTGCGAGTACTAGTCAAGTACACATCAATAACATGTATATCACATATACCTTTGTTTGCCTTGCTGGACTTCTTGTCCGCCAAATACTTGGGGCAGTTGTGCTTCCAATGGCTAGTCCCCTTGCAATAGTAGCACTCGGTGTCAGACTTAGGGCCAGCCCGGGGTTTCTTTTCAGGCGTGGCAACAAACTTGCCACCCTTCTTTCCCTTGTGCTTGCCTTTCTTGTCCTTCTTGAAACCGGTGGTCCTATTGATCATCAACACTTGATGTTCTTTCCTAATCTCCACTTCTGCAGTCTTAAGCATTGACAGAAGCTCGGGAAGAGACTTCTTCATGCCCTGCATATTATAGTTCATCATGAAGCTCTTGTAGCTAGGTGGCAGAGATTGGAGAACACGATGTATGCCTAAGTCAATGGGAATCGTTCTTCCCAAGGACACAAGCTTATCGGTGTACCCAGACATTTTGAGCACGTGCTCACTAACGGAGCTGTTTTCCTCCATCATGCAGCTAAAGAACTTTTCTGTAGCATTATAACTCTTTATGGCAGCATGGGTATCGAAAATCATTTTCAATTATCCCATGGTATCAAAGGCATTGCCATTTTCCAAACGCTTTCGAAGTTCTGGCTCTAGCCCATAAAATATGCTGCAATGAACTAAGTTGTGGTCCTCTTGACGAGTCACATAAACATTCTTTTCCTCGTCAGGGGCATCAAGAGCTGGTGGGGGGCCTAGCGGCGCATCTAGCACATATTGCTTTTGTGCAGCAGTGAGGAGAATCCTCAAATTCATAGCCCAGTTGGTGAAGTTGCTACCATTCGCAGCAAGTTTCTCTTTCTCCATGAACACATTGAAATTAAAAGCAGGTGGTGCCATCTACAACAGAATTTGTAAAGCTTATTTAGACTAAGTTTATGATAGATTGAGTTCAACTAATCCAAATTACTAATGGACTCCCACTCAAAAACGACATCCCTCGTGTCCTTTTGGTGATTACATGAACCAAATCCACTATACCAAGTCCGATCATCACGTGAGTTGATATAGCTTCAAAGGCGAGCATCTATATGGGCATCATATCAACCATATGACTCATGCTTAACCTTTCGGTCCGTGTTCCGAGGACATGTCTGTACATGCTAGGCTTGCCAAGTAAGAACCTTAGTATTCGCGCGTGTAAAACTGTCTTACACCCGTTCCTATGAAAGCGTAGATTCGAGTACACCCGATCATCACGTGATGTCTCGAAACACGATCCATAGAACGGTGCATCCTCAAGGAAGAACACATTTTTATCTTGATATCTAAAAGATGGATCATCTTATAATGCTATCAAACACGCCAAACTAGCAGTATAAGATGCTAACATCTAATGTGTAAAGTGAGATGATATGGTCCATGCATTTGATCTCTATCACTTGCATCGTGGTATGATCTCTATCATTCCTTTGTGTGTAAGGCCAAGGTCTATGGAACTTACACGTTGAGTGTGTTGTAAGAGTATCCACCATACATCTACTTATAACAATACCATATCAATACACTAGCCCAGTAACGATCTAAACTAGACGCCTCTAATTTATCAATTGCAAGTTTTACGTGGCTTAGGGCTTTCGGAGATAGAACCGTTCTTACCTACGAACATGAACCACAACGAGGATAACTAAGTTATTAGCAACTTGTTGTAAATCAGATATTGACTATAGTAGGAGAGACAGACACCCGCCAGCCACTTATGCAAAACAAGTTGCATGTCAGTCATGGAACCGGTCTCATGTACGATGACATGTAAGGTTGGTCCGGGCCGCTTCATCGCACTATGCCACCAATATCCAAAATACATAGAAGATGCAATAACATGATCATCATCGCCCACATATCAACCATATGTGTACTACCCGTGCTAAGCACCTACGCATAGATCAGGATCTGATACCACTGTTGGGTCCGCAGCATAGAAAACAAAAAAATTCCTACGGTGTGAACTACACGCCAAGATCTATCTACTAGGTACAAAGCAACGGGTGGACATACATCCAACGAGAACTTACCCTCGTAGACAACGAGCTTTGTTAACGAGTAGGAACTCGTGGTTGATGTAGTCGTACACTTGCCGATCTCAAGATGGTGAGGAAGTCCGAGCGCCGCAACTCAGCAGCGCATCCGCACTCGCACACACGTTCAAGCCACCGGACAACCTCCACCTCCTCGCTCCAGCGATCCAGCGGAAGCAGCAACTCCTTCCAGACGAAATGCCACCGAGAACATGTATCTCGCTAATCCGAGACCATGGGGGAATAATTCTAGAGGGGGAGAGAGATCCTTCACAAGGAGGTGTGTGGATGAAGGAGGGAATGGGTGGCCTTCTATAGGAGGATGGGGGTGCCCCCTCTCTCCATGGCCGGCGCATGGGGGGGTGACCCCTCACCTCCCCCATTCATGTGGTGGTAACCCCTCCACATTAAAATGCCTCTTCACATTCCCTTTTAAAGTCTCCACTTTAAATGCATTAAATTTCTCCAAATTTAATGCTCTCTCATTTAATAAAACTCTTTTTATTAAATTTATTCAGAATTTTATTAATTACTTTAATTAACAAACATTCACATATAGTCCCTTGCAATATTTCAATATCACATGCAGAACCACTTTCTGCAATTTCACCCGAAACAATTTCCGGTTTCTATTGAAACAATTCCTGCGCTTTGCAATTCTTTCGTCTGAAACATATGTGCTCCAAAATGGTGTCCGGTAACTCTTAAGTGTGCCACCCTACGGTTCGCGAATAATGCAGACATGATCGAGACCCTTCTCCGATCAATAATCAGCAGCGGGACCTGGAGATCCGTACTGACTCCTACACATTCAACGATGACTCCTGTGATCGTGAGAACCTTTAACGCTTGTAACTAAATCCCTTTGTCTCTCGATATATTACATGTCCGAGATTCGATCATCGGTATCTCCATACCTAGTTTGATCTCGTTACCGACATGCACTCTTTTCTCGTTCCCGTGATATAACATTCTAGTGATCACATCATTTCCTTGCAAGCTATCCTAATGTGATATCACCGAGAGGGCCCAGAGTATATCTATCCGTCATCTGGATTGACAAATTCCACTCTTGATCCATGAGCCTCAACATAACACCTTCGTAGTACTGAACCCATCTTTATAGTCACCATGTTACGGTGTGACGTTTGATGTTATCAAGATACTCTTTCGGTGTTAGTAATTAACATGATCTCATGGTCTAAGGATAAAGATTACTTCGTATGATGTTATAGCAATATAAACATAATGACTTGATCGTAATGCTATACTTTGGATGAATGTTCATCACATCATTCCACCAATGGCGTGACCTTGTTATTAACAACATCCAATGTCCATGATCAGGAAACCTTGATCATCCTGTTAATTAACAAGCTAGTCTATAAGAGAGGCATGACTAGGAACCCTTTTTGTTTATTAAACACACATGTATTGATGTTTCCGAATCAATACATTTCTAGCATGTAAAATAAACATATATCATGTATAAGGAATATATAATAACAACTTTATTATTGCCTCTCAGGGCATATTTCCTTCAGTCATACTAACATCGCCCCAAGGAGACAAGATGAAATATTTTCTATGAATGCAGTTCACGACCTCCAATAACGAAGCCGAGTATGAAGCCTTAATCCATGGAATGCGGATGGCGAAAGCCTGCGGCACCAAGATTCGCATCATCTACGGCGACTCCAAGCTGGTGGTCAACAAACGATGCACGAGTGCGACACACTGAGCGACAACATGATCGCCTATCGCAGCCTCTACAACGCACTCGAGGGAGACTTCGACGGCTGCGAGCTATGACACGTCGGCCGCGAAAGCAAGGAAGAGGCGGATATACTCGCCAACATCGGCTCCATCTACGACCCCATACCACCTAGGGTATTCCTCGAGTGCATCTACGAGAGCTCCATCAAGCCCATGGCTCTAGAGAAGAAAGCAAGCACGTCAACGGACTCGGGGGCTACGCCACCCAACGAGCCAATGGCACTCGATGACATGGAGCTTGATACGGGACTCAAAGGACCAATGCAGGTCATGATGATCGAGCCATCTTGGACACAGCCATACATCACATATCTGCTCAGCAAGAGGCTGCCAGATGACCCGACTGATGCGTGACACATCGCGCGACGATCCAAGGCATTCACCCTCATCAACGGCGAACTGTACAAGTGCACCATCATAGGGGTACTTCAACAGTGTGTCTCTAACGGGGACGGAAGGGTCGTCCTCCTCGACATACATGAAGGCACTTGCGGACACCATGCTGGCAGTCGACCCCTCGTCGCCAAAGCTCTGCGAGCTGGATTCTATTGGCCCACGGCCATGCGCGACGCCAAGGACATCGTCCAGCGCTGCAACGCTTGTCAGCGATTTGTGGACAAACCACACGCACCTGACACGGTACTCAGGCCAATACCGTTAGCTTGGCCCTTCGCACAATAGGGACTCGACATGGTTGGCAAGCTCCCAAAGTCATCGCGAGGAGGTTATGTCTACCTCTTAGTCGCGGTCAACAAATTTACCAAGTGGATCAAGGCCAGGCCGGCGACGAATCAATTAGGAGCTAGCGCCGTCAAGTTTTTTGAGTCCATCGTCTACCGTTTTGGAGTGCCACATAGCATCATCACGGACAATGGGACGAACTTCACCTCCAAGGAGTTCTAGGAATTTGGCGAAAACCTGGGAATCAACATTAGCTATGCCTTGGTGGCTCACCCTCAGACCAACGGTCAAGTCAAAAAGGCCAACGGCCTCGTCTGCAGCGGAATCAAGAAGCGACTCCTTCGGCCACTCGAACAAGCCGCTGGATGCTGGCCAGACGAACTGCAATCCGTACTTTGGAGCTTATGCACAACTCCAAACAATGCCATGGGCTACACTCTGTTCTTCATGGTGCACGGTGCTGAAGCGGTGCTACCCGCAGAGCCCCGCGAGTGGTTGCTTATAGCGAGCAAGAGTCAACTCTTGCACTCGAAGACTCTGTCGACCTCCTCGACGAGGCACACGAGATCGCCGCGGAAAGATCAACGATCTATCAGCAAAACCTCCGCAACTACCATAGCAGGAGGCTACACCCTAGATCCTTCGTCGAAGGAGACCTGGTCCTGCGACTGAAGTAGCAAGGGCACCTCAAACTCGAGTCCCCTTGGGATGGACCTTATGTGATTACTGAACTAATCCCAGGTGGCGCCTATCGCCTCAAAGACCTAGCAAGCGGAGTCGCATACTCCAACCCATGGAACGTCGCGCATCTGTGTCGTTTCTACCCCTAGTCATTTTACATTACAAATAAGGCTATTCAGCCAGGCTACTTAGCCACACATCGTACCTCATACTATTCTGCAAATAAATAAAGCTAAGTGCCCCAAAACTCTGTGTCTTTTTCTATTTTTCTTGCAATTTCATCACTCGGGGGTTGCGCCACCCTTTACACCTTCGTTCTCGAACAAATCGCAGTATCTCGAGTAGCTGACACACTACCAATCGAACCCTTAATAAACACCAACCCAGTTGCAATGCACCTGGCAGGTTGGCAAGGTGCTGAGATAAATACACGCCAGGCTAACGAAAAGAACTACAGAGTACAATACACTCGAAAATTATACAAGCTAGCAAGCTCTTCACATATCAATGGGTATTAAATACACCCAACACAATCTTACGAACTTTACAACACTTATACATCTATGTGCAGGATACAAATTATGCTACTACTGCAAAAGATGAACATTTGTCTGCTCTTCAAAGAAGTCGACGATGTCATCCGCTAGCCAATCAACCACCTGGCAGTTTGCTACCATGTTCCAAGTCATCCCTTCTGGCAGCAGCGGTGGACCAGCAGCAATAGCCGCAATGTCCACATCTGGCCTATGCAGTTGCACCATCGACAGCGCAGCCTTGGCACTGGCGACCAGCTGCTGCCGCACGCACTCGCGGACCGTGTTTATGTCTTGAAACTTCCCTAGAAGAGCCAACAGGCTTGAGGGCACCACATCGGGAGGAAACATTTCTTGGGAGATATGCCTAAGACACGACTGCACCTTCTTCAAGCATTGAAGTACTCGTGAAGAACGATCCTGCAGGGTCGCCAACGCGACTACACGGTCGCGATCCACCCAAAAATACCCACTAGCCTGCAGCTGCTCCTGGGTCAGATCATTTTTTCGAATAGCCACCTGGTCCTCCTCATCCGGCGGATGACGAGCTCTAACAACTACACCAAGAAGGAACAAAGTGTAAGGATAAGGCATCACCGCGACTGACTAAAAGACAAGATGAGAAGACAGAGAGCTAACATTTAAATTGCTCGTTCAACTGCACCACTTCATCCAAGAGATACTTCTCACGGGCGGTGGCCTTCTCATCTTTCGACTTCCACACATCCACATTACCGCGGATCATGGGCAACTCACGCTCCAACTGCTTAATACGGTCACGAAGTCGCGACAACAACGACAGTTCCTCCACCTTTGAACGCGGTTGCACCGTGGTTTCATCGGTGGGAGGAGAGTCATGTGGATCACCTGAAGGACCACTCGAAGGACCCTAGTTACAATCAAGCAAGAGGCAAATGAGACCAACCATGCACTGATAAAAAGGAGTATTGCATTCAAATTCGATAAAATTATCAAGGGGGCACCCCCCACAAAATGCGGACCAACAAAAGAAGATACACCTATTACAAAGGGTAACTACAGAGAAATCTTCTTCTTCGACTTATACTTTGACTTCGGGGGCTTCTTCGCATGCGTGGCAGCCTTCGACGCCACAGACTTGGCGATGGTAGCCCCAGATGCCACAGTCTTTGCCGCCTTCGCTCGCCACCACTCCTCAGAGTATTTTGCGACTGTCTCGATAAGCTAAGGCCCATACTTACCGCATCTACTAGCGAAGGGAGCAAACACTACCTGCTGGCCATCGATGTCGATAGGCATCGCCTCGGAGATCGCACCGGTATCCAACTCCATGCCATGGGCTTGCGCCATCGCGAGTGCCATGGTGGCATCGACAGATCGCTGGGAGTTCTTGAAGTCCATGGGAATACCTCCTGCGAAGGATTCCACCAAGTCATTAAGATTGTCGATTAGGCTGGCCTTGGGAGTCAGGTCCTCCCGGAGGTGACTCAGCACACCTTTGGCCTTCCCCAACATCTCTTGGAGGGAGACACCATGGTCCTCGACTGCGGACATGGTGCCAGCAAGCACATCATCGCGATGCAATGCCTGGGCATCGAAGCTGAGGCCAGCGGCATCTGAAGAGTACAAGGTGTCAGCACAAGGACAAGAAAGCCAAGTTAAGGAAACATACAATGGAAAGCAGTGCAAGTACCTGAGAGTGCCTTTGCAGTCGAGAAAAGTTGTTTCGCGAACAACTTCTCCCTCTCAGCAGCAGAAGCGCGTAGATCTTCCTCACGCTTATGCGACTCCTCCAAGGCTGCGAGTGCCTCGTCACGCTTCTTCTCTGCCACCGCAAGCCCCTTCTCGAGGGAAGTAATGCGATGACGAAGTTCATTATGTTCACCTGCGAAAAGGCAGAGCATGGCAAAGTATATGAGCCCACAAATACCAGTACAAAGGAGAGTAAAAAGACAAAGTCTAGAACAAACCTTCGACTGCATGGTGGCGATTGTCCAGCCGTTGTGCTGTCGACCCAAAGCAAGGATTTGCTCCGCAAGGCGAGCAAATTCCTTCACAATGAGCTACACCAAGAGAAACAAAGACTTAGCATCAGCTAAAACCACAAAATTGACTGCTAACGGCAAAAAAGACACTCACATGTTCCTCTAGGGGCTCCGAAGATGCCTGTCAGGAAGTCATCCATGCAACCATATGGTGCCCCCCAATGTGGGGGGAAATCGATGAATTGGCACCAGAGTGGGTCGCCACCGGAGGAGAAGGAGACCGTGTAGCCACCTCCCTGGTCTTGGAGTCTGCGACTCCGGATTCTTTCACAAATTCGACGTCATCAGAAGACGATGACACCACTTGACTGCAAAACATGCACGGCGCCACTTCAGGAAAGCAACTTAGAAGAAAACAAGACGAACTCGTGGATATTAAAACTCACCAGTTGAATTTGTCGAGGTTAAAGGAGTCATCCGACGACTCCTTCGGAAGCCGCAGCTTCTTCCGAGCGGGAGGAGCCATGGCGCGTACAGCCACGACATGGATAGGCTCCTCCACAGCAATAGGAGATCCCTCCGGTGTCGTCGGTGAAGAAGCGTCAGAATCCTTACTGCGGGAGCGCTTGCGATTGTCGTGGCCACTGGACTTGGGGGCTTCCTCCTCTTCTTCAATTGGGACGGTCGAATCCGACTCGTCCTCTTCCACCGCTTCACGCAGGATAACCCCTTCAGGCTGAGGAGGGAAGTTGGAGGCCACTTTCCAGTCCTGCAATCAGAAGAAACATCAGTACATATCAAGCACTTGGCAACCGATCGAAAAATGAAGACTACTTCACAGGAAAGCTCTACCTCAGGTGGAGGGTTGTTGGCGTAGAAAGGAGGCACGACTGATTCAGCTGGGATATCCTCCTTAGCGGTGTACTTGGTCACCAGTCGCAACCTCCTATCTACCTCACCCGTAGAAATGCCCTCCGCAGATATGCGAGTGACATCGCCAGCACCGATCCAGCGGTACATCGGATGGACTCTAGCCTGCAGAGGTTGAATACGGCAGCGCAACCAAGTGCGAATGAGCGTAGTGCCACCCTCTTCTTTGCCTATGCGGTCTTCGAGGTCACAAACACGCTGATACAACATCTCCGTCTCCTTGGACTCGCCAGGCATCACGACATTCTTCCAGGAGCGCCTCCTCTTGCAAGCCGCCACGAGATTGAAGGGCGCGAGTCCGTAGTGCTCTCCTTCGGCCTTCTGGTCGCGGATGTAGAACCACTTATCTCTCCACCCTTGGACAGACGCGGTGAGCTTGATATCAAAGTAAGTGGAGGAAGAGTCGACGTGGATTCCGCAGCCTCCTACGTCGTAGACTACCGAACCCGACCCGACTGACGTTTGAGCTTAAAAAGCTTCTTGAAGAGACCAAAGTGTGGCTCGATTCTGAGCCAGCACTCACACAGGGTGATGAAATAGGCAATGTGGAGAATCGAATTTGGGGACAGCTGGTGCAGCTGGAGCCCATAGCAACAGAGAAGACCCCTGACAAAGGGATGCAGGGGAAAAGAGAGACCGTGGATGATGAACGCAAGGAACATCACCCGGAAACCAGCAGGAGGAATGGGAATTACCTCCTCGCTAGGTACACGGGAGTCGCCTTCCATGGGAGGAAGTGCTCCATCTTGACGAAGATTGAACAGCTCCGCAAGCTTAATAGTGGATGGGCGCCAGGACCCATTGGTGACGCGAGTCCCCGCGCCCTTCTTCTTCCTAGCACCAGCAGCGCTGGTGCCGACGGTGGCGACGCCTTCCTTCTTCTTAGTGGCGACAATGGCGGCCGTAGATCCAGCGGCAGAACCTCCTTTCTTGCCCATCTTGTGATGGCGATGCGAGCACAAGAAGTAACTCGGGAAGACACGGAGCTGGTCTAGTGCCACGGAGAAGAGGTGCACAAAGGAGCAGGAATAGCAACAATGGCGAAGGAAGCGCGAGCAAGAAGAGAGATGAGGAAAAATTACCGCAGTTGCGCTGCTACTTAACCTCCTAGCGGATTTCATCCAACGGCAAGCAGAAACCCTATTGGACGCATGGCGCACATCGCCATCAACGCGTGGCGAAGGTGAATCACGAACCATCCCCCACTACTCCCATTATGCGCGGAAATCAAGGCGACGCAGTTAAAACAGAAGATTACGCACACCTAGTCAAATCAAAGTCAGAAAGTAGGACCCACTGCTCGTCACGTCCCGTCAAAGCCGCTCACGCGAGCAACTGAGGTCATCACGTCGTTAGCACTGACGTCATCGATACCAGCAGAAGAACATTTTGACTACTTTAGTCCTTGCTTGATTCTTCGACTCAACCAAGCACCTGGGGGATACTCCTAACAGGAGCGCTGGCCGCGCACCCGAAAGAATTTTTTACGCAGGTATACAAGCTTCACGAAAACCCTTCACTCGAATAAAAGATTCGATTGTGAACTATGGGTTACTCCCATAGGGAGCGCTAGAAGCACATTAGACTGAAACAAGCAACAAAAGACGACATCAGCTGCAAAATGTTTTTAGTCCCCACTCGAGTCTACGACTCGAATAGGCACTCGGGGTCTACTCCCATAGGGAGCGTTGGTCGCGCACCCTATGATTATTTTTCTTTGTACATCGTATTGTGTGTCGATAACATCCACACTCGAATGCCATGGCGACTCTGCCTCATATTTTCCATATAAATAGATTACGTCTCCTGGGCCACCCGAATCATCTCCGCGATGACAAAAATTCGGATGGCGCGCTTACAACATGAAGATAAGACCTGAATAAGGCCTGGCAACGCATCTGTTACGCACTACTAGAAATATATCCATGCCTGTAGGTACGATGAACATGCCTTGACGGACGTGTCGAGTGCTCACATTTATACACTGGAATTTGACTCCTGTAAGACCTCCGCGGCCTGAGTTGAATTACGCCAGCACTTTTCCGAATTCGAGTCCGAGGACTTGAGTTTGAGTAGATGGTGTTGTTTTGCCCTAAGGCAGTTAACTGATACTAATACATTGGATAAATCAGGCACGTATATCAACAATCCCTATGACACAAACAGAACACTCGAAAAAATGCTCAGTCATCCACTCGAAAGACTTCATGAAGTCTCCAGTCGAATCTGCGATTCCACTGGACACTCGGGGGCTACTGACATGGGTATACCATACAGTTACTCGAGTTTGGCATATACGGTCTAGATACGGCAGAAGCCCACGATGTTGTGAAGGCCCAATATGGAATTCGGGTGACCCACGGAGACTGCGATTGCTTGTAGAGCAAGAAGAACCTTAAGATAGAAAGTTCAAAGGGATGAACCCTAATCTGTAACCGACTCGACCTGCTACCCGAGACCTAGCCTATCTATATAAAGGCTAGGAGGGGGCGGCGAGGAGGACAATCAAAACCCTAGTTTCCACAACCATCGCCAGATTGCATCTGCGCACCCCTATAACTTTTGACTCCCTCGATAATTCCAAGAGCAGACAAGCATGAGTAGGAACCTCTATGAGGCCTAAACCTGGGTAAACCTTGCGTCCCTGTGTGCTTGTTTGCTAGCCGATTGATGCCTCCAGCGCTCCCTCCTTCTCCAAAACCCAAGTCCATAACAATGGGCATTGATGAGTTAAACCCTCGTCAACCATTGTTTTCGGACTTAAATGAATAACCACTTCGCATTAAACATGATCCGGATACAATGTTCATGCTCAGTGCAGGCACAAAATAACAATTATTCAGATTTATAACTAATCCCGATGGTAGGTGGAGAGGTAGCATTCCGATGGCGATCACATCAACTCTTGATCCATTGCCAACATGCATCTTGACCTCACCCCTTGCTAGCGGTCGCTTGTTCCACATCCCTTGATTCGAGTTACATATATTAGCAACTGATCTAGTATCAAATACCCGGGTGCTACTGCGAGTACTAGTCAAGTACACATCAATAACATGTATATCACATATACCTTTGTTTGCCTTGCCAGCCTTCTTGTCCGCCAAATACTTGGGGCAATTGTGCTTCCAATGGCCAGTCCCCTTACAATAATAGCACTCAGTATCAGACTTAGGGCCAGCTCGAGATTTCTTTTTAGGCGCGGCAACAGATTTGCCACCCTTCTTTCCCTTCAGCTTACCCTTCTTGTGTTTCTTGAAACCGGTGGTCTTATTGATCATCAACACTTGATGCTCTTTCCTAATCTCCACTTCTGCAGTTTTAAGCATTGTCAGAAGCTCGGGGAGAGACTTCTTCATGCCTTGCATATTATAGTTCATCACGAAGCTCTTGTAGCTAGGTTGTCACAGCCCGGGGTCAGGGCTAGACAATTACCAGATCTTCATCTGACATAGCCTAACCTCGAACTCGAAGCGCACAGGGAGTACTTCGGTAACATTACAGAACATACAAACCATACATTAATAAGGTACGCTCTTAGCAGAGCTGCATACAAGTATTACAAACCAGGGGCCATAGACCCATCAAACACCAAAAGCAACGGAAGCAAATAAGTTGTTCTAAACAAAAAACTTAGCAAAAGACCTAAGAGGTCACAAAGATAAGCAAACGACCCTTCCGTAGATCCTAGGCTGCTGCCTGGGAACCCCAGTTACTCGTCAACATCAATGTACAAACCACCTTTAGTTGGAATAGCTTCATATGTAGAAAAACATCAACGAGGCAAGGCTGAGTACAGGATGTACTCCGCAAGACTTAATAACCTACGATACATGCTTGGTTTAGAGAGGCGTTCTGTGGTTACTTTGCAAAAGCTAGATTTGTTTGAAAACAAGTCACAGAAGAAGCTCGTCTAATCAGATCATTTCCAAAAGGGGTAAGAAGACTACGATCTAGCTCCTTCGGATTGCCTCCGTCATCATCTAAACCTTTTAACTCAGGACACCCCCTCAAAGGACCCGGAGGAAGTAATTCCAGAACACTCATTAGTTTCCAAGTTTTAACATTAGTTATAGTTCTCTATGATCACAGAATCCGTTCCCAAGTCGTCCAAAACTGCGGACACGGCTTTTCGAAAATATTATAACCCTGCAGGGGTGCACAACTTTACCCACACGTACCAACCGACTCTTAATGCCAAATTATTAGCCCTCTTCCTTGGAAGGCCAGCAAAGGGTGGTTAACCACGACCTTTACCTTGCTTTCGCCGAGACCATGAGTCATGCCCTAAGGAGATGCCGCCATAACGGGTCAAGTCCCGAAGCCAGTCCCTAGAGATGTGTGTGGGGACCAAGATTACGGAGGCCGTGCCTCTCTTGTTCCCGGCCACGCTTACCTACCTGTATGAATGCACCTCCTACACCGCCTTCGATAACAACCAGAATGCATATGTCGAATAGAACGCCCGAACTATGTTACTCATGGAATCTACTAGGCAAGTTAGTGAGTCAAGGGGGTTTCCTGGCCCCCGTGTGGTTGTATGATCGTCTTGGTTTAAGATGCGAGAACTCAGTTCCTAAGGGTGGCTAGCATGGGATTACAAAAACGACACCCAACGTGGCCTCCCATACCTGCCATAGCATGTTTATTAACCATCTCCGATCGTATCTCAACATCTTATCAAACTAGGTTCATCACATCTCCGATGCATCATCTAGATGGATCGGTCTTGTACCACTAAGCATGGCTAAGCTTGACTGATATTTGGCACTAGCAACGCCTATAAGCTCAACCCTAGTTATGCTAAGAGCGGTGGATCGGTATCTTGGTACACAAAGGAAAACATGCAGCAGATGGGATACTCTATCTTAAACAAAAGACCACATTGGAATCGTATGCATATAGCGAGAATGAAATACTTTGAAACCATAGGTTCAGAATTATGGGGCTACACTTGCCTTGTCCGTTGTTGGAATGGTACTTCTCTTCAGTGGCGTTGACTTCAGGTTCGCACTCGATTCCTATTTGCGAAGAACCAACACCGGAAAGAAGAAGCAACAATCAACACATGGCATGTGCAATGCTCATACAATATGAATGATATGGCAGATTGCATGCATTAGAATCATCCTAGGTGCCACATCAATTTAAATGGGTTCGGAATGCCCTAGGTGGACAAAACATCGAACCCATGGTACTTATGGGGTGTTGGTGTTCCTCTAAATAACATATGGTTCACAATTGTATGAATGTGAATGCTTACATTTTTAAATGGTAGAGGTCATTTTTCTGAACATTTTGATCTATTATACACATTTTTATGATTAAAAATGAATTAGTTATGAATTTCCAAAGATTTAATTCAAATTCCCAATTTAAAATCATTTATGAAATTATTAAATATCTAACAAGTAGGACCCATCTGTCATATTATTTAATTAAAACAGAAAATAAAAAGGGATTATTGTGTCAGCGTGACATCACTATGACGTTATCGTGGCCCTGGCCACATCAGGGCCACGTGGTGGACACGCGGGCGTGATACGTCCATAACGTATCTATAATTTTTGATGATTTTATGCTAATAATATGCTTTTGACACTCCTTTTTGTATAAAGTTTATGATTTATTTGAACTAACCTACTAATAGTTGCAAAAGTGTACAATGTTCTTGTTTTACACTTTGATGTGTAGGAATTACCAAGAATACAAGTGGAAACCTTGTTGGAGTCAAATTGGGATTTTTTTCAGAAATCTGTCTCAGAACTCTTTTTGAAGATGGTCATGTTTCGGATCTTATAAAGCGTCAAACGGAAAACTCTTCAACTACAAAGTTGTTAGAAATTTCACGACAAACATTTTGAACATAAAATTTAGCTGATTCCAAGTCCGGACGGGCCTTTTAGGCCCGATTTTACTGCAGCCCAAGATGAGGTGATGGAAATCCGAGAAGCTATATAAAGGGAGGAAACCTAATTCGCCCAGGGCATCTCCACCCACGAGTTTGCAGCCACCAAAGCCACGTTTTTGCCTCCCCCATGGATCCCATCTCCATGGGGAGGGCTCCCAAAAAGCCATGAAGGAAGGGGGCTAAGGGGCGGTGCTCCTCCATGATACCGACGGCTGTGTGCATCCTAGTTATGCAGAGGCCGGGTGTAAACTTTATCTTTGAGTAATAAAACGCCCATTTCCACAAAAAAAGATACCGATGGCGGGGAAGGAGTCCCCCGTGCCGCTGCCGCCGCCCTCTTCACCATCTTCACCGCCATCTCCATCACCTAATCCTGCTAGTATGCAGTGGTTCATCCCTCCCACACACCTCTGTACCGTCCTATGTAAACATGGTGTTTGATGCTATAAGTTATAATTCTATGATGTATGTCATGTTTGTGTAGTTTCTTTGTTCTTAGATTGAATGGTTGAACATCTTTGGTTCATTAGAGTTGTATGTTGATATGGTACAGTCCTTTGGTGCCCATTATATTTGTGCGCGCATGTATTAAACATCATAGGGTTTGTAGTATGTGTAAGAGGAAGGGGGAAGTTCTGCCAGAGTGACAGAAACTTGAGGACGCGAACCGGAATGTTGCACGTATGAGAGTAAGAGGACCATTAAACTTAAGGCTATGGTTGGGGAAACCTTAATGCATTGATTAGTACTTACGGATGTTTGCTAACAATCCAATCATATAGTACATGTAATTCCAAGTAGTGAAGCGCATGTATATTTAGCCTCTCTCACATGGAAAACTGCATCGAAGACAATGAACCCGATCTATTCGCTATTTAAACTTGGACAAAGCCACCACAATTACCACCACTATTCCACACTCATAGTTCTGTTAGTTTAGTGTATTTTACTTCTGCAGCAACTAGCTTTACTTTCTTGTTATTTATTATCATGCAAAGTTATCTCTATTACTCGTATTGTTGCTCTAGTTTTATTTTCCTAGATAATGCAAACGTTTAGTATGCCTAGAGTTGTATCACTGGTTGACAGAACTTGAGAAAATATTTATCCTACCTTTAGCTCCTCATTGGGTTTGACACTCTTACTTATCAAAAAGGCTACACACGATCCCCTATACTTGTGGGTTATCAAGACCTTTTCTGGCGACGTTGCTAGGGAGCAATAGCGTGTGGGTGAATATTCTTGTGTGCATTTGTTTGCTTTATGTCTAAGTAGGTTTTACTTTCAGTTTTAAGTTGTTCTCTATCTTAGTATGGATAGGGAATGCGAATTACAAAAAAATAGTTGTACTTGTTACCTAAAAACGTTTTCAAAAAAGAAAGTGATTGGAAAGATGAGTAATAGTTAAGTGGGGGTCGACCTTGAACACTTGTGTTCATGGCTATGAAACCAAAACAAATCTTTCTATAGAAGCTTTTCAGTTAAAAACTTGTAGGAATGCATGAAGCCTTGAAAAAGAAAGATATTTTTTGTATTGATCTTAATGCTTATTCATTCGAAAATACTTGAATCTTGCTCCTATGCCTAACTTAAAGGCGTTAAAGAAAAGTACTTATTGGGACATAACTCAAAAGTTTTAGATTAGTTTTGGAAGTTATTACCTATGTAATAACCACTCCTTATCCTTTTTATTTGCTTTTTGTGCCAAGAGTAACCTCTAATGAGAGAGCAGTAATGCTTGGGAAAGTTGCTGTTTCGAAACAGATTTTTGTGCTTCACTGTAAAAATTTCTGTAAAATATCTGTATGTTGGTTTGAGCTGTGAATTTTTGTTATTCCGCCCCAGGTTGTTATCTAATTTTCGTTAGTTCAACACTTTTCAATTTGAGCAACAGAAGGTCTTCGAAAAAATTGGTCTTTACCTGCTGGTCTGTTTTGACAGATTTCTGCCATTATTTGCATTTGCTTCTTGTTGATTCCTTTTTGGGTTCTTTTTGGGGAATTGAGATTTTTGAGGGAAGTGCTACAGTATCTTGTGTTTTAATGGAAGTTTTATTGGTGTTGGAACTGAACCCAAAGACTTATTATCTTGAGTGCACTAATGTTGCTAATAAAGATTGTGTGAAGTTTTGTATGAAGGAAAAATTCCAGGTGTATGGAAAGAGTGATGTAATGAGATGAAGAATGGACTAAAGCTCAAGCTTGGGGATTCCACGTGTGTCACCCCAAGAAATATCCAAGAAGTACAAGCGTCAAAGCTTGGGGATGCCCAAGGCATCCCCTTCTTCATCAATAAAAATCTCAGGTTTCTTCCAAACACTTCATTTTTATTGTTTTATGCACAGTTGTGTTATTCTTAGAGCATCTTCGTTTTTGTTTTCGTTTGCTTGGTTTTCTTAGTTTGCTTGAATAAATTGGTTGGACCCCCTCTTTCATACATTAGTTTTCAAATAAGTGTGGTTTGGATTGGAAAAGAGTAGGAAAAGTTTATGCTTAAGTGGTAAAAGGAGCTCGATTTTTACGGTGGCCTATGCTTTGGCATGCCATGCTTGATATTGTTTTGTCTTTATGCTTAGTGATTTTTGCTGTAGCATGACATGTTATAAACAATTGAGATTGCTTAATGTGCCTTGAAAGAATCATGCGTCGTTTTAGCATATTAAAGCATAGTATTGTGGTATTCTCCTTTGATGCTTTATTTGGGTTGACTTGGCGCATGCTCACACCATGTTATGACTATCCCAAGTCACCATAGCCTTTATGATCCTTTAGTTTTCGACTTGTAATATCACTTTATGCTTTAATTAATAATGTTTTGTCGCTTTGCATGATTAAGGCCATTATTGCTCTTTTAGTTGGTCGCTCCCAGTCTTTTGCTAGCCTCCATAACCAAGTATGAGTTCCACTCATGCATCCAACTCCAAATAAAACCAAGTTATCCCAAAGAGTCCACCATATCTACCTATTAGCATTTGCTATTCCAAGTATATTCATGCTTTTATCTACCTTCCGAATTAAACTTGTTATGTGAAAATTAATGATTAAAGCTCTCACGAACTTGATGGTACACTTTATTTTTTGCACTAAATAAGCTTGAACCATTGATATCATGATTCTTTTGCTTATGGATCCTGGCGGTGTCAAATAAAAGGGGAACTTGTAAGATCATGGAGTTCGTATGTGTGTTAGAGAAACGCCTGGGCCGTCTAGCCTAAGCCATGCCTAATCATGGTGGAAACTTGCAGCATAACCATAATGAGCACTCTATGAAGCATCCTCAATAAAAACCTATGCAAATAGCAAATAAAAAGATCGATGAGATGCTCATTGTCTGCTTGCCTTGTCATTTTGATTATGGGATAGCTCTTGTATCATGTGCAAGGGGTACCCGTTGGCGATTCGCTATGATACATATTTACTTACAATGACAAGAGCTTACTTGTGACTGAAGTTGAGTAGCATGAGGTTCGGTACTCGTAGGTAAGGGGCATGAGATTTCAACTTATAACTTGTCAAGCATATCCTCTTAGTTGTGTCACTTTAACCTTAATCACCTAAAGATGCTTATGATAGGGGCAATGAGAGCTGAAAGCTAATAAGTAGCATAATTTTTGGAAGCTCTTTATGAGACTTGAATCACTGCTTCCTTTCAAGAAGGACTTTCTTTTACTTTTATGTTGAGTCTCCATCTTCTATCTTTATGCACCTATTAAGAGATCATAGTAGCCATTCTTAGATTAATGTGCATTGTCCCAAGACTTGTTGATTGATGCATAACTTTGATATTGCTTGTTCTTAAACTATTTGTATCTAGTCACCCTTATGAACTTTGAAGGTGTCCTATGCATTTATGTTTTGCTACTCTATGAGAGAAAAGCTGAATACCATTCTCACTATTCTTTCTTTATGTGAAACAAACAAACGTCTTGCAATGCAATGTTATTCATGAATCTTTTGTTTGTGCCTTTTTCATTTTACAACATAGTTGCTATGTCTTATTGTTAGAACTCTATCTTTCATTATTCATGTTTAGAGTATCTTAATCCTAGCTATCAATGATTTTACAATAATGATGATCAAGATTGTGTTGTCTGCATGTCACATCAAAATTTATATTGTTTTGATCCTTAACCTACTCGAGGACGAGCAGTAACTAAGCTTGGGGGTGTTGATACGTCCATAACGTATCTATAATTTTTGATGGTTTTATGCTAATAATATGCTTTTGACACTCCATTTTGTATAAAGTTTATGATTTATTTGGACTAACCTACTAATAGTTGCAAAAGTGCACAATGTTCTTGTTTTACACTTTGATGTGTAGGAATTACCAAGAATACAAGTGGAAACCTTGTTGGAGTCAAATTGAGATTTTTCCAGAAATCTGTCTCAGAACTCTTTTTAAAGATGGTCACGTTTCGGGTCGAACACGGTGTCAAACAGAAAACTCTTCAACTACAAAGTTGTTGGAAATTTCGCGACAAACATTCTGTACATAAAATTTAGCTGATTCTGAGTCCGGACGGGCCTTTTAAGCCCGATTTACTGCAGCCCAAGATGGGGTGACGGGAATCCGAGAAACTATATAAAGGGAGGAAACCTAATTCGCCCAGGTCATCTCCACCCACGAATTTGCAGCCACCAAAGCCACGTTTTTGCCTCCCCCATGGATCCCATCTCCATGGGGGAGGGCTCCCAAGAAGCCATGAAGGAAGGGGGCTAAGGGGCGGTGCTCCCCCATGATACCGGCGGCGGGGAAGGAGTCCCCCACGCCACCGCCACCGCCCTATTCACCATCTTCACCGCCATGTCCATCACCTAATCCTCCTAGTATGCAGTGGTTCATCCCCCCCCCCCCACACACCCCTGTAACATCCTATGTAAACATGGTGTTTGATGCTATAAGTTATAATCCTATGATCTATGTCATGTTTGCGTAGTTTCTTTGTTCTTAGATTGAATGGTTGAACATGTTTGGTTCATTAGAGTTGTATGTTGATATGGTACAGTCCTTTGGTGTCCATTATATTTGTGCGCATGGATTAAACATCATAGGGTTTGTAGTATGTGTATGAGGAAGGGGAGAAGTTCTGCCGGAGTGACAGAAACCTGAGGACGCGAACCGGAATGTTGCACGTATGGGAGTAAGAGGACCATTAAACTTAAGGCTATGGTTGGGGAAACCTTAATACATTAATTAGTACTTACAGATGTTTGCTAACAATCCAGTCATATAGTACATGTAATTCCAAGTAGTGAAGCGCATGTATATTTAGCCTCTCCCACATAGAAAACTGCATCGAAGACAATGAACCCGGTCTATTCGCTATTTAAACTTGGATAAAGCCACCACAATTACCACCACTATTCCACACTCATGGTTCTGTTAGTTTAGTGTATTTTATTGTTGCGGCAACTAGCTTTACTTTCTTGTTATTTATTATCATGCAAAGCTATCTCTATTACTCATATCGTTGCTCTAGTTTTATTTCCTAGATAATGCAAACGTTTAGTGTGCGTAGAGTTGTATCAGTGGTTGATAGAACTTGGGAGAATATTTATCCTACCTTTAGCTCCTCATTGGGTTCGACACTCTTACTTATCGAAAAGGCTACACACGATCCCCTATACTTGTGGGTTATCAAGGCGCCACGTCATCCACGATGGAGCCACCAGACGGTGGTCACCGGCGGCGAACCAGGGCGCCCCTGGATGCGCGGCTAGGTGTGTTGGAACCGCGCTCTTGCGCTGGTTCGAGCTGTGGTGGCGCCACCCCGGATTGTTCACCAGAGCATGGCCGGCGGCGAGCTACTTCGGTGGCGAGTGATGTCCGCAAGTGCACAGATTGTTTGAAGCTAGTTTTGAAGTATAGATATCAATCCCACAAGGAGACCAAAGGTAAGTGTTTATGAGTGAAATCTCTGTCACACCCAAAGTTGTCACGGGTCTTCGAGTGAATTGACTACAAGTGTTGAAATAAGAATGGAATTTGGATTAAACTAGGTGTATTTAAATAAAACTAAAATGTAAACTTCAGAAATAAAAAGCATAAAAGTAAAGAACGATTCAGTTGTTTGTTGTTTTCTGCAGATGGCGAAAGAAGGCACATGGAGATACAGTTCATGGTGATAGTGACTGTGCCAGGTGGATGAATGATAATTGTAACAATTATAATCTTGTAAGTATATGTGTAGGTGAGAAACCCATAATTAGCCAGAACTCCTCTTGGTAGATTTCGTCCCAACTTCAATAATCCTACTAGCCAGTAACCAAAACCATGGTCAGACACTAGACGATTAAGACCCTTCAGGTTGCTTAGAAATTAAGCTCCTTGGACCAGACTAATGTAATAAGCCCGGTGGTTACTCGTTATCCTCGAGTCTACTAGTTTTCCATTGATATCCCCATGTCACTCGGGGTCGACGGCCTGCAAGCGAACAAAATCCTATCTACGTAGAACAAAGCATCATATTATCTGGGCCCTTAATTGGACAACAAGCATTAGGCATCCCACAGATAGTCAAGCACACATAATATAGTAATTAAAATCAATCACAAACTAATGGAAAATATATGGAGGCACATCACATCTCACCAATACCTTACATCTCCCACGCCCAAGGAACTTACTCAGACATGAGAGAAGAAAGCATCATCGATATAATTAAATAAAGGGAGTTCTTATCGATATTACCGTGGAGATCCACAATAAGAATAGAAAAGTAATCCAACACAATTCTAGATAGGAAGAAACAATCTCAAACCCTAGTCTCCCTAGGTGTAGATCTCTCTCTCTCAAGTACAAGCAATGTCTATGGGGTGTATTGGCTAGGAGGTCAAAGATCGTGGAGCGAGATGAAGAACGGCTTCCCCTTCTTCTCCGGATCTCTCCTTTCTCCTTTCTGGATGGGATGGCGGCTGCTGTGTTGTGATTTCGCGTCCGGCCTCTTCACGGAAGTTGTCCCTTTTGACAAGACGGAGGCGGCGGCATCTATATGGCGGGAATTATACGGCCAGAAAAATGTTCTCGCCGTATATTTGCTTGTTAAAGCCTTCGTATGCTTCCCTCGATTGCTTCCAAAGAGAGACTTGCTTGTTTTTGCCTAAATATTGTGTTTCTCTAATTAAAACCTTCTGTTGGTGTTCAGAACCTGAAACACACATTAAAAACCAAGTTTTCTTTGCTACCAAAGTATTAGCGTTAGGTAAAGCTAGAAAACAATCAAGTCCAGGAGAAAACCATCAATAAAAAACATAAAAAATGTGTCGAATCTCACAGCTATCAATAGGGGCCGGGCTTATGCTGGCAGGGCACTACAGAGGACGAGGGACAAATCGGAGAGCAACACGTGGATCGGAAGCTCACCGGGATCGTGTCGGGCTTGACGGTGAGGCGAGGCGAGCACCAGAACGATGGGGATCGACGACGACTAGCAGCGACTGGAGATGTTTTTTTAGGCAATGGAGAGCGCGCGTGCGAGCGAGAAGGGGCTAGGGAGAACGATTCTACCACGGCGGAGCTAGCAGTGACCTTGGTTTGAGTAGGGGTAGTCGGAAACAGCGAGGACGGTGACGACCCGAAGCTAGGGTTCGGCGGCCATGGCGGGGTGGATAAGGGAGAGGGGGAAGTGGCGTGCGAGGGTTATCCTGGCAGCGTCGGCAGGGTAGTTGTAGGCTCCGAGGGCGGCGACATGGATCTTGGCGTGGCCGCGGCCGCGGACGGCATCGCTGGTGACAGCAGATCACCGCTTTGTCGTTGACAAAGACGACGCTGGCCGAAGCGGTATCGGGCCGTAGCTGGGCTGGCTTGGGCCCCGGGTGGGCTGGCTCGAGCTGCATAAAGGCCTGGGGGAGAGAGAGAGAAGGCCCAGGCTGGTTTTTCTTATTTTTTTCTTTTAAATTCCCTTTTATTTTTCTATTTTCCCATTTCAATTTGGATTTTAAACAAAGCTCTGTTTTGAACAATTTCAAAATGTAACCAAAACTTTAATTCATTTCCCAAGGTCATAATTGAGCCCTGGTTCAAGTCAAAGTCCAAAACATGTTGGATTTTCAAAATAGAACCCATTTGTAGAGAGGGTAAAAGGAAGGGGAAAATAGTGCATTAGGGTTTTATTTTTTCTCTTGATTAGAACTAAGTGCAAATGTAATGCATGTATGAAATGCTCACAAACATGTTATTTATTTATTACACATAGAGGTGGTATGTTCCAGGTCTATCCCACTTACAAGAATCTCGTCCCGAGATTCCTAGGTTTTAGAAAAGAAGACAGGGTACTCAGTTCGAAGACGATCTTCGCGTTCCTAGGTTGCTTCGGACTCAGAGTGATGAGACCACTAAACTTTCAGGAACTTGATAGTTTGGCGACAAGTCTTGCACTCGGCTTCACCAAGAATACGAACAGGGTATTCCCAGTAGGTTAGATCCTCTTGAAGATCCAGAGTTTGATGATCCACACCACGAATAGGATTTTTGAAGCAACGCTTGAGTTGCGACACATGGAAGATGTCATGAACATCTGGAAAGGTTGATGGTATCTCCAACTTGTAGGCAAGTTCTCCTCGCTTGGAGAGAATGTGAAATGGACCAATGTAGCGAGGAGCCAATTTGCCTTTGATACCGAAGCGGTGGACACCCTTTAGAGGAGTGACCCGGAGGTAAACTTGATCACCAACTTCATAATGAACTTCAAGGTGATGATGATCATAGTTGGTTTTCTGACGAGATTGCGAAGCCTTCAGGCGTTCTCGGATTATGCAAACTTGATCTTCAGCTTCTTGGATCATATCTGGACTAAAGAACTGTCTTTCGCTGGTTTCTGTCCAATTCAGCGGTGTTCGACATGTTCTTCCATATAGGAACTGGAAGGCGCCATACCCAAACTGGATTGGAAACTGATGTTGTAGGAGAACTCAGAAAATGGAAGACATTTCTCCCAGTTCTTGTCGAAGGATATAACACATGCTCTAAGCATGTCTTCAAGGATTTGGTTCACCCTTTCGGTTTGACCACCAGTCTTAGGGTGATAAGCTGTGCTAAAGGAGACAAGAGTTCCCATGGCTTGTTTGAAACTAGCCCAAAACTTGGAGGTGAACAAGCTTCCGCGGTCAGATACAATCTTTTTCGGAACACCATGGAGAACCACTATTCGAGACATATATAACTCTGCCAATTGACTTGTAGTGATACTTTCTCGAACAGCAAGAAAATGAGCAACCTTGGATAATCGGTCAACCACTACCCATATTGCATCATGTCCCTTTTGGTTCTTTGGAAGTCCAGTGATCAAATCCATAAAATTTTCATCCCATTTCCACTCAGGGATACGCAATGGCTGCAGAAGTCTAGAGGGTCTTTGATGTTCAGCCTTCACACGATGATAGACGTCGCATTCCGCAACACAGCGTGCAATCTCTGGTTTCATTCTGCTCCACCAGAATCTTTGACGAAGGTCACAATACATCTTGGTACCACCAGGATGAATGGATAGAGGTGATTCATGAACTTCTCGAAGGATTAGCTCTTTGATCTTCTGACTGTTTGGCACCACTAGTCGGTTACTGAAGTATATGGTACCTTAATCATTGATGGAGAAACATTTAGCATCCCCACTTGCAACACGCTCCTTGATCTTGGTAATCTCATCATGTTGCTTCTGGGATTCCTTGATTTGATCCTCAAGAGAAGATTTTACTTCAAGGTTAGCAAGGAATCGACAAGGAACCACTTCAAGGTTAAGACGCTTGATTTCCTCATAGAGAACAGGTTGAGCTTGTGAAATCATCAGGTTATTGCAAATAAGACTTCTGACTTAGCGCATCAGTAACAACATTGGCTTTACCGGGTTGGTAGTAGAGCCAAATCATAATCTTTGATGAGTTCCAACCATCGTCTTTGCCTAAGATTGAGATCTGGCTAGGTGAAAAGATACTTCAGACTTTGATGGTTCGAGTAGAGTTCACAATGATTACCGATGAGGTAATGTCGCCATTGCTTAAGAGCATGAACAATAGTAGCAAGGTCGAGATCATGGGCTAGATAATTATTCTCATGTGGCTTTAGCTATCGGGAGGCATAAGCTACCACATGACCATCTTGCATCAACACACAACTGAGCCCTTGAAGAGACGCATCATAGTAGACGATGAAGTCCTTGCTTGTGTCCGGGAGGACGAGCACAAGAGCAGTGGTTAGCTTAGTTTTCAAAATTTGAAAGCTTTCTTCTGCCTTTTCAGACCATTTGAACTTCTTATCTTTCTTGAGAAGATTAGCCATAGGCTTGGCAATCTTGGAGAAGTTCTCAATGAATCGACGGTAATATCCAGCCATTCCAAGAAAACTTCGGACCTCCTTAACCGAGGTAGGTATCTTCCATTCAAGAATGGTTTGAACCTTATCCGGAATGACAGCAACACCATTGGCTGAGACCACATGACCAAGAAAGACGAGCTCTTGCAACCAAAACTCGTACTTGGAGAACTTGGCATAGAGGCGATGTTCACGAAGTTTAGTCAATACCAAATGTAGATGTTCGGCATGCTCTTCTTCGGTCTTGGAATAGATTAAAATATCATCTATGTAGACCACTACGAACTTGTCCAGATACTCCATAAAGACAGAGTTCATGAGCCTCATAAAGGTAGCAGGGGCATTAGTTAACCCGAAGGACATCACTCTATACTCATAAAGACCATAACGGGTTATGAATGCCGTTTTTGGGATATCCTTTTTTCTGATTTTGATTTGATGATACCCTGACCTTAAATCCATCTTGGAGAAGACGTTAGCACCACTTAGTTGATCGAAGAGGTCATTGATCCGAGGAAGAGGTTACTTATTCTTGATTGTCACCACATTGAGTGGACGGTAATAAACGACCAATCTTGGAATATTTGTATCCTGCTTCTTGACAAAGATGGTAGGACAACCCCAAGAAGAGGTGCTAGGTTGAATATACCCTAGGCCTTTTAGCTCTTCAATCTACTTCTTTAGCTCCACCAACTCATGAGGGGGCATACGGTAAGGTCTTTTAGAGATAGGAGCAGTTCCAGGAACCAGCTCGATGACAAACTCCACACTTCGATCAGGTGGCATGCCAGGCAATTCCTCAGGATAGTCATCCGGGAAATCATAGACTACCTGGACATCTTGAACTTCTAGAGGGGGTAACTCTTCCATAGCATCCAAGGCATACAACTCCGAGAAAGGAACAGAAACTGCCAATGGAGACTTCGACCCATTAGACCAGTACTTGATTGTTATGCCAACAGGGGTGGTCACGGTAACAGTCCTAAGTGCACAGTCAATGACGGCTTGATACTTGGATAACCAGTCCATGCCCAGAATGACATCAATGTTAGTTGACTTAAGTGCAATTAGGGAAGTGGGAAACTTCTGGTATCCTATATCTATCTCAACCCCATGAGTAACCCATATGGTTTTCCAACGAGACCTATGAGTTCTAATCTCTAGAGGTGAAGACATAGCTTCAAAGGTGATATCATGTGTTTGTGCAAACTCTTGTGATATGAATGTATGCGATGCTCCAGAGTCAAACAAAACGGTTGCTAGAATCGAATTGACATGAAGCGTACCCAGAATGACGCTTGGATCTTCCTGGGATTCTTCAACGGTCACATGGGTCAGGCAACCACGTCCAACCCCCTGAGCTTTATCATGCTTCTTTGCTGGTTGATCATTGCGGCCAGAAGACCTTTGAGGACACTCCCTTGAATAGTGACCAGGCTGACCATAGGAGTAACAGGTAGTTCTAGAGAAGGAACCAGCAGGAGGACGATAACTTGCTCCACTAGCATTTGACTGTGGAAGACGAGGAGCATTGTCAATTGACTTGGGTGCATAAGGAGAACGAGGCACAACACTGTATGGAACAAAGACTCGATGCTTCTTGTTGCCAGAGGAAGAGGCACGAGAGTTCCCTTCTTCACGCTTCTGGGAGACCTCCATTTCCTTTCTTCCATGCTCTAGGGTAAGAGCCTGGTTGTGCAGTCCCTGAAAGGTTCTGAACTTGAAAGGCAACAACTCATAGCAAACTGTAGGACTAGGTCCCTTATGGAACAACTCTTGCTTATCTTCATCATTGGTTACATCCCTGGGTGCATAACGAGCCAGGCGAGTGAACTCACGCCCATATGCTTCAATATCCATATGCCCCTGAGTCAGATCCAAAAGCTCCCTCCTTTTGAGATCCATGACAGGACTAGGAATATAGGAGGCACAGAATGCTACAACGAACTCCTCCCAGGTAACAACATGTCCTTGAGCTTGCATATCTAGATACCCATCCCACCAAACATCAGCCTCACCTTCTAGCTGATAAGTGGCAAAGTTGACACGGTCATTCTGACAAACACGAAGAGCACTGAACTTGCGCTCAATTATGCGAAGCCAATCATCAGCATCAAGAGGTTCCTTGGGGTGGCTGAAGATTTGAGGAAAAGAACGGATTATCCCCAAGTGTGACACATTCATCGGGATGATGTTCAGTGTTGTGAGCCACACGCTCCAGAAGACGTTCATTCCTCAAACGGTTGGTCTCAATATTGTTGAGAACCTTGGCCATTGTAGGAGGTGGTGGAAGTTCCTCATCAGCATTTTTGTGGCCTCAACGGCCAATAGAACCACAAGTACCAGAAGACATCCTAAGGAAAAAACAGAACCCATGATATTGGATCACCAAGAGAGTTACATCAAAAGATGACATGAACCATATCAAACGGTCATGGTAGAAACAACCATATGGGTTGAGGTCACATCATAACACCAAGTATGGCAGTAAAACAAGCATACGAAACGTATACACTACCAACTTAAATACAAACCATAACAATGGAATGCAAATATGGTATGATAGCAACAGATCATAGGAGAAGAAAGGAGTTAAATTCCACACACCCTTAGCAAGGTTGAAAACAATGCTTCAGATGCTCGGATGTATCTTAGAAACTCTGAGCTTTGCAACCAGATACGAAGTACTAGAAGAAGAACTCGACCCTATAAATCCTAGTAGTTTGAAATGATAGACGAAAAATGAAAATTCTTCAAATCAAACAAGATAAGATAACTTAGCAACAGAACAACTCTGGGTAAGGAGTAAAAGGAGTCCTATTCAGAGTTTTGCAAGTAAATTTTTCTTTCAAATAGTTTTCACAAGTGCTAGACTCAACATCGACTAGTAAGAAGGGTTTCCTATAGGCAGTCCTACTCTGATACCAAAATCTGTCATGACCCGAGGTCAGGGCTAGACAATTACCAGATCTTCATCTGACATAAGACTAACCTCGAACTCGAAGTGCACAGGGAGTACTTCGGTAACGTTACAGAACAGACAAACCATGCATTAATAGGGTATGCTCTTATTAGAGTTGCATACAAGTATTACAAACCAGGGGTCAGAGACCCATCAAACACCAAAAGAAACGGAAGCAAATAAGTTGTTCTAAATAACAAACTTAGCAAAAGACCTAAGAGGTCACAAAGATATGCAAACAACCCTTCCATAGATCCTAGGCTGCTGCCCGGGAACCCTTCAATGTAGAAACCACCTTCAGTTGGAATAGCTTCATCTGTAGAAAAATATCAATGAGGCAAGGCTGAGTACATGATGTACTCCACAAGACTTAATGACCTATGATACATGCTTGGTTTAGAGAGGCTTTCTATGGTTACTTTGCAAAAGCAAGCTTTGTTTGAAAACAAGTGAGAGAAGAAGCTCGTCTAATCAGATCATTTCCAAAAGGGGTATGAAGACTACAATCTAGCTCCTTCAGATCGCCTCCGTCATCATCTAAACCTTTCAACTCAGAACACCCCCTCAAAGGACCCGGAGGAAGTAATTCCAGAACACTCATTAGTTGCCAAGTTTTAACATTGGTTATAGTTCTCTATGATCACAGAATCTGTTCCCAAGTCGTCCATAACCGTGGACATGGCTTTTCGAAAAGATTATAACCCTGCAGGGGTGCACAACTTTACCCACGCGTACCAACCGACTCTTAATGCCAAATTATTAGCCCTCTTCCTTGGAAGGCCGATAGAGGGTGGTTGACCACGACCTTTACCTTGCTTTCACCGAGACCCGTAGTCACGCCCTAAGGAGATGTCACCGTAACGGGTCAAGTCCCAAAGCCGGTCCCTAGAGATGTGTGCGGGGACCAAGATTACGGAGGCCCTGCCTCTCTTGTTCCCGACCATGGTTACCTACCTGTATGAATGCACCTTCTACACCGCCTTCAAGAACAGCAAGAATGCATATGTCGAATGGAACGCCCGAACTATGTTACTCATGGAATCTACTAGGCAAGTTAGTGAATCAAGGGGGTTTCTCGTCCCCCATGTAGTTGTATGCTCGTCTTGGTTCAAGAGGCAAGAACTCAGGTCCTAAGGGTGGCTAGCATGGGACTACAAAAACCACACCCAATGAGGCCTCCCATACATGCCTTAGCATGTTTGTTAACCATCTCCGATCGTATCTCAACATCTTATAAAACTAGGTTCATCACATCTTCGATGGATCATCTGGATGGATCGGTCTTGTACCACTAAGCATGGCTAAGCTTGACTGATATTTGGCACTAGCAACGCCTATAAGCTCAACCATAGTTATGCTAGGAGCGATGGATCAGTATCTTGGTATACAAAGGAAAACATGCAGCAGATGGGATACTCTATAGTAAACAAAAGACCACATTGGGATTGTATGCCTATAGCAAGAATGAAATACTTTGAAACCATAGGTTCAGAATGATGGGGCTACGCTTGCCTTGTCCGTCATTGGAACGGTACTGCTCTTCAGTGGCGTTGACTTCAGGTTCGGACTCGGTTCCTATTCGCGAAGAACCAGCACCGGAAAGAAGAAGCAACAATCAACACATGGCATGTGCAATGCTCATACAATATGGATGATATGATGGATTGCATGTATTAGAATAGTCCTAGGTGCCACATCAATTTAAATGGGTTTAGAATGCCCTAGGTGGAGAAAACATCGAACCCATGGTACTTAGGGAGTGTCGGTGTTCCTCTAAATAACATATGGTTCAAAGTTGTATGAATGTGAATTCTTACATTTTTAAATGGTAGAGCTAATTTTTCTAAATATTTTGATATATTATACACATTTTTCTGATTAAAAATGAATTAGTTATGAATTTCCAAAGATTTATTTCAAATTCCCAATTTAAAGTCATTTCTGAAATTATTAAATATCTAACAAGTAGGAGCCACATGTCATATTATTTAATTAAAATAGAAAATAAAAAGGGATTATTGTGTCTACATGACATCACTATGACGTCATCGTGGCCCTGGCCATGTCACTGCCACGTTGTGGCTACGTCAGGGCCACGTGGTGGACACGCGGGCGCCACGTCATCCATGGTGGAGCCATGAGATGGTGGTTGCCGGCGGAAAACCAGGGCACCCCTGGATGCGCAGCTAGGTGCGTTGGAACCGCGCTCTTACGCTGGTTAGAGCTATGGTGGCGCCACCCCGGATTGGTCACCGAAGCATGGCCGGCGGCGAGCTACTGCGGCGGCGGGGGTCGGGCTTACGCGGGCAGGGTGCTATAGAGGATGAGGGACCAATCGGAGACCAGCACACGGATCAGAAGCTCATCGGGATCGTGTCGGGCTTGACAGTGAGGCGAGGCGAGCACCAGAACGATGGGGATCGACGGCTGATACGTTGCAAACGTATCTATAATTTTTGTTGTTCCATGCTTATTTTATATCTACTTTTTTATATTTTGTCCACACTTTAGAGTATTTTTACACATTTTCTGGAACTAACCTATTAACAAGATGCCATAGTGTCAGTTGCCTGTTTTCTGCTATTTTTGGTTTTAGAAAAGCTAGTAAGGAAATATTCTTGGAATTGGACCGGACAAAAGCCCAAGTCAATATTTCACCAGAAGGAATATGGAGTCCGGAGGGAAGATGAAGAGGGGAGCCAGGGCAGCCACACCTGGTGGTGGCGCGGCCAGCCCTAGCCACGCCACCAGGGCGTGTGGGGCCCCTGGTACTCCATCGACCTTGCCCCTTCGCCTACTCTAGGACGAAAACCCTAAGTACCCGATCAAAATTCCACGAAAGAGTCTGTAGCTGCCGCCATCTCCATCCCTAGATCGGGAGGGATCTGAAGCTCTTCCCGACACCCTGCCGAAGGGGAGAGATCACCCTGGAGGCCTTCTTCCTCACCATGACTGCCTCCAGTGTGATGCGTGAGTAGTTCATCCCTGGACTACGGGTCCATGTAGTAGCTAGATGGTTGGTTCTTCTCCTTTGTGCTACCATGTTTAGATCTTGTGAGCTCCGTTCATGATCAAGATCATCTATTTGTAATCGACATGTTGTGTTTGCGGGGATCCGATGGATATTGAGATGCTATTTCAGATTGATTTTGATTCTATCATGTCTATGTTATTTGTGATCTTGCATGCTTTCCATTGTTAGTAGCTATCTTGGCCGAGTAGATGCTAGCAACTCCAAGAGGGAGTATTTATGCTTGATAGTGGGTTCATGCCTCTAGGAATCTGGGGAAGTGATAGACATCTCTAAGGTACTAGATGTGTTGTTGCTACAAGGGAGAAAACAACAATCCTTTGTTCATAGAACAATCGTATTGTTTACTTTACACACTTTGCTTAATGCAATTATCTGTTGCTTGCAACTTAATACTAGAGGGGGTTCGGATGATAACCTGAAGGTGGATTATTAGTCATAGATGCAGTTGGATTATGGTCTATGTATAATGTTGTAATTCCCAATCAAATCTCATAGGAGTCAAGATGTTTAGTATATGCATGTATGCTTTATCGGTGTCTGTCAATTGCCCCGTTGTAATTTGTTCACCCAACATGTCATCTATCTTAAGGAGAATCACCTCTAGTGAACTATGGACCCCGGTCCATTTTTTATCATCAATATGGAAAGTTATTTACTATTTTCTGTTTACTTTCTGCAAGAAATTACTATCTTCCATACAATACGTTTAATCTTTTGTTTTTAGCAAAACCGGTGAGATTGACAACCTCACTGTAAGTTGGGGGCAAAGTTCTGTGGTTGTGTTGTGCATGATTGCAAGTTGGAAACAACACCTTGGAGGTGTTTCCTTGCTCCTACTAGTTTGATAACCTTGGTTTCATAACTGAGGGAAAACTTGCTGATGTGCTCATCATACCTTGTTCTTGGGGTTCCCCAACGAGATCGACGTGTTGAGCCGATCATCAAGCTCTTTTCTGGCGCCGTTGCCGGGGAGTCAAGGACATCTTCACAAGGGGAGTCCCTCATAACCAATCTCTTTACTTTGTTTTATTTGTTTTGCTTAGTTTATTCCTACTTTGTTTGCTTGTTTATTTTATAAAAAACACAAAAAAATTAGTTGTACTAGTTTGCTCTTTATATCAAAAACACAAAAAATGACTACTCTTGAAAACACTAAGTTTTGTGACTTCACTAGCACCAACAACAATGATTTCATGTGCACACCTATTGCTCCACCTATTCCTGAAGCTACTTTCTTTGAAATTAAACCTGCTTTACTCAATCTTGTTATGAGAGAACAATTTTATGGTATTGGTACTGAAGATGATGCTGCTCATCTTAATAGCTTTGTTGAACTTTGTGAGATGCAAAAACATAGGGATATAGATGGAGATATTATTAATCTTAAATTGTTTCCTTTCTCTTTGAGAGGAAAAGCTAAAGAATGGTTGCAATCCCTAACTAGAAATAGTATTGATTCTTGGACTAAATGCAAAGATGCTTTCATTGGAAAATACTATCCTCCTGCTAAGATTATATCTATGAGAAGTGAAATAATGAAATTTAAACAATCTGATAATGAACATGTTGCTCAAGCTTGGGAAAGAATGAAATCTTTGGTAAAGAATTGTCCCACTCATGGACTGACTGCTTGGATGATTATCCAAATCTTTTATGCAGGACTAAATTATTCTTCAAAAATCTACTGGATTCTGCTGCTGGAGGTACCTTTATAACCATTACTTTGGGTGCTGCAACAAAGCTTCTAGATGATATGATGGTTAACTATTCTGAATGACACACTGAGAGATCTCCACAAGGTAAGAAGGTAAATTCTGTTGAAGAGACCTCCTCCTTGAGTGATAAAATTGATATTATTATGTCTATGCTTGTTAATAGGAAAGCTCATATTGATCCAAATCATGTTCCCTTAGCCTCTTTGGTTGCTCAAGAAGAGCAAGTTGATGTGAACTTTATTAGAAACCCTAATTTTAGCAACATTGCCTACATGAATAATTTTGGTAATAATAATTATAGGCCATATCCTCCCAATAATGGTAATGCTTATGGAAATTCCTACAACAATAATAGAAGTGCACCCTCTAAACTTGAAGTCATGCTTAAAGATTTTATTAGTAAACAAACTGCCTTCAATAAAACTATTGAGGAAAAACTCTCTAATGCTGAAAGAAATATTGCATCATTGTCTGAAGCACAATCTTCTTTGAATAAAATGGCTACTAAAATTGAAACCATTGAAAATCCCTTTGCTGCTACTAATGCCATACAAGTTAGAATTGATGAAAATGTTAGATTGTTAGCTGAATTGCATGCTAAGTGGGAAAGAGAAGATGAAATTGCTAGAAATATTAGTATTTCTACTATCACTACTACTAATGTTGAAGCTAGTAAACCCAATGGAACCTTTTCTAATAATTTTTTTGAAATTCTTCGAAATATGGGAAACAATAGCTCTACTACTTTAGATGATAATTATGATTTTGATCTTGATGGTTGCAATATCTCTGAAGTAATTATGTTCCTACAAAAGCTTTCTAAAAGTCCTAATGCTAGTGCTATGAATATGGCCTTTACAAAACACATTACTGATGCTCTCATAAAAATTAAAGAAGAAAAGATGAAACATAAAGCTTCTATTCCTATGAAATTAGAAGATGGTTGGGAACCCATCATTGATATGAAAGTGAATGATTTTGAAATCAAAGCTTTATGTGATCTTGATAGTAGTGTTTCTATTATGCCTATAAAGATTTATGAAATGCTTGATTTGACACCATTGGAAGATTGTTATTTAAATGTCCCACTTGATGATAATGTGATACGTTGCTAACGTATCCATAATTTTTGATGTTCCATGCTTGGTTTTATCTACTTTCTTATGTTTTGTCCACACTTTGGAGTACTTTCTATACACTTTCTTGGACTAACCTATTAACAAGAGCACAGTGCCAGCTGCCTGTTTTCTGCTGTTTTTGGTTCCAGGAAAGTCAGGAAATGAATATTCTCGAAATTGGACGGGACAAATGCCAAAGTCAGTTTTTCACCGAGGGACACAAGGAGCCAGAATACGAGATGGAGAGGGCCCAGAGGGCAGCCACACCACCTGGTCGTGCGGCCAGGTCTGGCTCGTGCCAGGGGGTGGTGTGGCCAGCCCAGGCACCCCCTCGGCCTCTCCTTTCGCCTATAAGATGCCTCCGATATAGAAACCCTAAGCACCCGATCAAAATTCCACGAAAGAGTCTGTAGCCACCGTCATCTCCATCCCTAGATCGGGAGGGATCTAAAGCTCTTCCCGGTACCCTGCCGGAGGGGAGAATTCACCCTGGAGGCCTTCTTCATCATCATGCAAGCCTCCAGTGTGATGTGTGAGTAGTTCATCTCTGGACTACGGGTCCATGTAGTAGCTAGATGGCTGGTTCTCCTCCTTTGTGCTATCATGTTTAGATCTTGTGAGCTCCGTTCATGATCAAGATCATCTATTTGTAATCCTACATGTTGTGTTTGCGGGGATCCGATGGATATTGAGATGCTATTTTAGATTGATTATTGATTCTATCATGCCTTTTTATTTGTGATCTTGCATGCTTTTCGTTGTTAGTAGTTGTCTTGGCCAAGTAGATGCTAGCAACTCCAAGAGTTAGTATTTATGCTCGATAGTGGGTTCATGCCTCTAGTAATCTGGGGAAGTGACAAAAATCTCTAAGGTACTAGATGTGCTATTGCTACTAGGGAGAAAACAACAATCCTTTGTTCATAGAACAATCTATTGTTTACTTTACACGCAATGCGTAATGCAATTATCTGTTGCTTGCAACTTAATACTTGAGGGGGTTCGGATGATAACCTGAAGGTGGATTATTAGTCATAGATGCAGTTGGAACCCGGTCCTTTCTTTTACCATCAATCTACAATCAACTATTTACTGCTTTCTGTTTATTTTCTGCAAACTATTACTTTCTTCCACACAATACGTTTAATCCTTTATTTTCAGCAAAACCAGTGAGATTGACAACCTCACTGTAAGTTGGGGGCAGAGTTCTATGGTTGTGTTGTGCAGGTCTCCATGTTGCTGCTGGCACCAGTAGTGCGCCCTGACAAAGTTCAGATAGCAACACCTTTGGGGTTTTTCCTTGCTCCTACTATTTCAATTAAACCTTGGTTTCATAACTGAGGCAAACTTACTGTTGCGCTCATCATACCTTCCTCTGGGGGTTCCCCAGCGAGCTCGAGATATCTTGGGCCATCAAAGCTTTTTTATAGCACCGTTGCCGGGGAGTCAAGGACATCTTCACAAGGGGAGTCCCTCATAACCAATCTCTTTACTTTGTTATTTTTGTTTTACTTAGTTTACTTTTGCTTTGTTTGCTTGTTTCTTTATCAAAAACACAAAAAATAGTTTTACTAGTTTGCTTTCTTTATTAAAAACACACAAAAATGACTACTCTGGAAAACACTAAGTTGTGTGACTTCACTAGCACCAACAATAATGATTTCATGAGCACACCTATTGCTCCACCTATTCCTGAAGCTACTTTCTTTGAAATAAAACCCGCTTTACTCAATCTTGTTATGAGAGAACAATTTTCTGGTATTGGTAATGAAGATGCTGCTGCTCATCTAAATAACTTTGTTGAACTTTGTGAGATGCAAAAGCATAGGGATATAGATGGAGATATTATTAAGCTTAAATTGTTTCCTTTCTCTTTGAGAGGAAAAGCTAAAGAATGGTTGAATTCCTTAACTAGGAATAGTATTGATTCTTGGAATAAATGCAAAGATTCTTTCATTGGAAAATACTATCCTCCTGCTAAGATTATATCTATGAGAAGTGAAATAATGAAGTTTAAACAATCTGATAATGAACATGTTGCTCAAGCTTAGGAAAGAATGAAATCTTTGGTAAAGAATTGTCCCACTCATGGACTAACTACTTGGAAGATTATCCAAACCTTTTATGCAGGATTGAACTATTCTTCAAGAAATCTATTGGATTCTGCTGCCGGAGGTACCTTTATGACCATTACTTTGGGTGCTGCAACAAAACTTCTGGACAATATGATGGTTAACTATTCTGAATGGCATACTGAAAGAGCTCCACAAGGTAAGAAGGTAACATCTGTTGAAGAAACCTCCTCCTTGAGTGATAAAATTGATGTTATTATGTCTATGCTTGTTAATGGGAAGGCTCATATTGATCCAAATCATGTTCCCTTAGCCTCTTTGGTTGCTCAAGAAGAGCAAGTTGATGTGAACTTTATAAGAAATAACAATTTTAGCAATAATGCCTACAGGAATAATTTTGGTAACAACAATTATAGGCCATATCCTCCCAACAATGGTAATGCTTATGGAAAATCCTACAACAATAATAAGAGTGCACCCTCTGAACTTGAAGTTATGCTTAAAGATTTTATTAGTAAACAAACTGCTTTCAATAAAACTATTGAGGAAAAACTCTCTAATGCTGAAAGAAATATATCATCATTGGCTGAAGCTCAATCTTCTTTGGATAAAATGGCTGCTAAACCTGAAACTAATGATAATCCCTTTGCTGCTACTAATGCCATACAAGTAAGAATTGATGAAAATGTTAGACTATTAGTTGAATTGCATGCTAAGTGGGAAAGAGAAGATGAAATTGCTAGAAACATTAGTGTTTCTACTATCACTAACACTAGTGTTGAGGCTAGTAATAGCTCTACTACCTTAGATGATAACTATGATTTTGATCTTGATGGTTGCAACATCTCTGAAGTTATTAAGTTCCTACAAAAGCTTACTAAAAGTCCTAATGCTAGTGTTATGAATATGGCCTTTACAAAACACATTACTGATGCTCTCATAAAAATTAAAGGAGAAAAGATGAAACATAAAGCTTCTATTCCTATAAAACAAGAAGATGGTTGGTAACCCATCATTAATATGAAAGTGAATGATTTTGATTTTAAAGCTTTATGTGATCTTGATAGTAGTGTTTCTATTATGCCTAGAAGGATTTATGATATGCTTGATTTTCCACCATTGGAAGATTGTTATTTGAATGTCCCACTTGATGATAATGCTAAAAAGAAACTTATAGGGAGTATTAATGATGTCCTTATTATGGTTAACAATGCCTATATCCCCATTGATTTCTATGTTTTGGATGTTGAATGCAATGCTTCTTGTCCTATTACTTTGTTAAGACCTTTTCTTAGAACTGTTGGTGCCATTATTGATATGAAAGAAGACACCATTAAATATCAAATCCCACTCAATAAAGGTATAGAACACTTCCCTAAGAAGAGAGAGAAGATTTCTTTTGCATCTCCTATGAAAACAAAATTTGTTCTTAATGCTTCTTCATTTTGAGAACACTTGATTCTTTTTCTTGCTTCTTATGCCTAACTTAAAGGCGTTAAAGAAAAGTACTTATTGGGAGATAACCCAAAAGTTTTAGATGAGTCTTGGAAGTTATTACTTCATTAATAACCGCTCCTTATCCTTTTTTTTGCTTTTTGTGCCAAGAATAACCTCTAATGAGAGAGAAGTAGTGATTGGGAAAGTTGCTGTCCCGAAACAGATTTTTGTGCTTCACCATAAAAATTCGTGTAAAATCTCTGTACGTCCTTTTGAGGCGTGATTTTTTTCAATTCTCCCCCAGGTTGTTATTTAACTTTCATTAGTTCAACACTTTTTGATTTGAGCAACATAAGGTCTTCGAAAAAATTCGTTTTTACCTGCTACTCTGTTTTGACAGATTTCTGCCATTATTTGCATTTGCTTCTTGTTGGTTCCTTTTTGAGTTCTTTTAGGGAATTGAGCTTTTTGAGGGAAGTGCTACAGTATCTTGTGTTTTAATGGAAGTTTTATTGGTGTTGAAACTGAACGTAAAGACTTATTATCTTGAGTGCACTAATGTTGCTAATAAAGATTGTGTGAAGTTTTGTATGAAGAAAAAATCCAGGTGTATGTAAGGAATGAGTAATGAGATGAAGAATGAACTAAAGCTCAAGATTGGGGATGCCACACATGTCACCCCAAGAAATATCCAAGAAGTACAAGCGTCAAAGCTTGGGGATGCCCAAGGCATCCCCTTCTTCATCAATAAAAATCCCAGGTTTCTTCCAAACACTTTATTTTTATTGTTTCGTGCATAGTTGTGTTGTTCTTGGAGCGTCTTAGTTTTTTGTTTTTGGTTTTTGTTTGCTTGGTTTTCTTAGTTTTCTGAATAAATTTGTTGGACCCCCTCTTTCATACATTGGTTTTCAAATAGTTTGGTTTGCATTGGAAAAGAGTAGGAAAAGTTCATGCTTAAGTGGTAAAGAGAGCTTGTTTTTGACTGTGGCCTATGCTTTGTCATGCCATGCTCGATATTGTTTTGGCTTTATGCTTAGTATTATTTGCTGTAGCATGACATGTTATAAATAATGGAGATTGATTAATGTGCCTTGGAAGAATCATGCGTTGTTTGAGCATATTAAAGCATTAGTATTGTGGTATTCTCCTTTTGCTTTATTTGGGTTGACTTGGCACATGCTCACACCATGTTATGACTATCCCAAGTCACCATAGACTTTATGATCCTTTAGTTTTCAACTTGTAGTATCACTTTATGCTTTGATTAATGATGTTTTATCGCTCTGCATGATTATGACCATTATTGCTCTCTTAGTTGGTCACTCCCAGCCTTTTGCTAGCCTCCATAACCAAGTATGAGTTCCACTCATGCATCCAACTCCTAAAACCAAGTTATTCCAAAGAGTCCACCATACCTACCTATTAGCATATTCTATTCCAAGTATATTCATGTTCTTATCTACCTTCCGAATTAAACTTGTTATGTGAAAATTAGTGATTAAAGCTCTCACGAACTTGATGGCACACTTTACTTTCTTGCATTTAATAAACTTGAACCATTGTGTCCATATTTGTTGCGTATATGCTTGCGCTTTATAAGTTGAAGTTAGCAGAACCATGTATCATGGGGAACGCTTTCAACATTGCACTTGTACCTTGTACCCCGTTGATATCATGTTCTTTTGCTTATGGATCCCGACGGTGTGAAATAAAAGGGGAACTTGTAAGATCATGGAGTTTGTATTTGTGTTAGAGAAACACCTGGGCCGCTAGCCTAAGCCATGCCTAATCATGGTGGAAACTTGCAGCATAACCATAATGATCACTCTATGAAGCATCCTCAATAAAAACCTATGCAAATAGCAAATAAAAAGACCACTGAGATGCTCATTGTCTACTTGCCTTGTCATTTTGATTATGGGATAGCTCCTGTATAATGTGCAAGGGGTACCCCATTGGCGGTTCTCTATGATACATATGTACTTACAATGACAAGAGCTTACTTGTGACTGAAGTTGAGTAGCATGAGGTTCGGTCTTCGTAAGTAAGGGGCATGAGACTTCGGCTTATAACTTGTCAAGCATATCCTCTTAGTTGTGTCACTTTAACCTTAACCACCTAAAGTTGCTTATGATAGGGGCAATGAGAGCTGAAAGCTAATAAGTACCATAATTTTTGGAAGCTCTTTATGAAACTTGAATCCCTACTTCCTTCTATGAAGGCGTTTCTTTTACTTTTATGTTGAGTTTCCACCTTCTATCTTTATGCACCTACTTTGAGAGCATAGTGGCCATTCTTAGTTCTATGTGCATTGTCCCAAGACTTGTTGATTGATGCATAGCTTTGATATTGCTTGTTTTAAACTATTTGTATCTAGTCACTCTTATGAACTTTGAAGGTGTCCTATGCATTTATGTTTGCTACTCTATGAGGGACAAGATGAATGGCACTATGCTATGTTTTCTTTATGTGAAACAAACAAACATCTTGCAAAGCATTGTTATTCATGAATCTTTTGTTTGTGCCTTTTCATGTTGCAACATAGTTGCTATGTCTTATTATTAGAACTTTGTCTTTCATGCTATGTTGAAGTACTATGATCCCAGCTATCAATGTTTTACAAATACTTTGATCAAGTTTATGATGGTGCATGTCACCTCAAAAATTATTCTTTCTTTTTATCACTTACCTACTCGAGGATGAACATGAGTTAAGCTTGGGGATGTTGATACATTGCTAACGTATACATAATTTTTGATGTTCCATGCTTGGTTTTTATCTACTTTCTTATGTTTTGTCCACACTTTGGAGTACTATCTATACACTTTCTTGGACTAACCTATTAACAAGAGCCACAGTGCTAGCTACCTGTTTTCTGTTGTTTTTGGTTCCAGGAAAGTCAGAAAATGAATATTCTCGGAATTGGACGGGACAAAAGCCAAAGTCAGTTTTTCACCGAGGGACCCAAGGAGCCAGAATACAAGACGGAGAGGGGCCAGAGGGCAGCCACACCACTTGCCCGCGCGGCCAGGCCTGGCCTGTGCCAGGAGGTGGTGTGGCCAGCCCAGGCACCCCCTCGGCCTCTCCTTTCGCCTATAAGATGCCTCCGATACAGAAACCCTAAGCACCCGATCAAAATTCCACGAAAGAGTCTATAGCCGCCGTCATCTCCATCCCTAGACCGGGAGGGATCTGAAGCTCTTCTCGGCACTCTGCCGGAGGGGAGAATTCACCCTGGAGGCCTTCTTCATCATCATGCAAGCCTCCGGTGTGATGCGTGAGTAGTTCATCTGTGGACTACGGGTCCATGTAGTATCTAGATGGCTGGTTCTCCTCCTTTGTGATATCATGTTTAGATCTTGTGAGCTCTGTTCATGATCAAGATCATCTATTTGTAATCCTATATGTTGTGTTTGCGAGGATCCGCTGGATATTGAGATGCTATTTCAGATTGATTATTGATTCTATCATGTCTTTGTTATTTGTGATCTTGCATGCTTTTCATTGTTAGTAGCTGTCTTGGCCAAGTAGATGCTAGCAACGCCAAGAGTTAGTATTTATGCTCGATAGTGGGTTCATGCCTCTAGTAATCTGGGGAAGTGACAAAAATCTCTAAGGTACTAGATGTGCTGTAGCTACTAGGGAGAAAACAACAATCCTTTGTTCATAGAACAATCATATTGTTTACTTTACACGCAATGCGTAATGCAATTATCTGTTGCTTGCAACTTAATACTGGAGGGGTTTGGATGATAACCTGAAGGTGGATTATTAGTCATAGATGCAGTTGGATTATGGTCTATGTATAATGTTGTAATGCCCAATCGAATCTCAAAGGAGTCAAGATGAGTAGTATATGCATGATTGCTTTCTCGATGTTTGTCAATTACCCCGCTGTAATTTGTTCACCCAACATGTCATCTATCTTAAGGAGAGCCACCACTAGTGAATTATGAACCCCGGTCCTTTCTTTTACTATCAATCTACAATCAACTGTTTACTACTTTCTGTTTACTTTCTGCAAACTATTACTTTCTTCCACACAATACGTTTAATCCTTTGTTTTCAGCAAAACCGGTGAGATTGACAACCTCACTGTAAGTTGGGGGCAGAGTTCTGTGGTAGTGTTGTGTAGGTCTCCACGTTTCTGCTGGCACCGGTAGTGCGCCCTGCCAAAGTTCAGCTAGCAAGCCCTTTGGGGTGTTTCCTTGCTCCTACTGGTTCGATTAAACCTTGGTTTCATAACTGAGGGAAACTTGTTGCTGTGCTCATCATACCTTTCTCTTGGGGTTCCCCAACGAGCTCGAGATATCTTGGGCCATCATAATGCTAAAAAGAAACTCATGGGAAGTATTAATGATATTCTTATTATGGTTAACAATGCCTATGTCCTCGTTGATTTCTATGTTTTGGATGTTGAATGCAATGCTTCTTGTCCTATTACTTTGGGAAGACCTTTTCTTAGAACTATTGGTGCCATTATTGATATGAAAGAAGGCACCATTAAATATCAATTTGCACTCAAGAAAGGTATGGAACACTTCCCTAAGAAGAGAGAGAAGATCCCTTTTTCCTCTCCTATTCAAACAAAATTTGCTCTTAATGCTTCTTCATTTGAGAATACTTGATTCTTTTCTTGCTTCTTATGCCTAGCTCAAAGGCGTTAAAGAAAAGCACTTATTGGAGATAACCCAAATTTTGTTAGGAATCTTTTGTTGAGTCTTGGAAGTTATTGCTTCAGTAATAACCTCTCCTTATCATTTTTGTGTGGTTTTTGTGCCAAGAGTAACCTCTAATGAGAGAGAAGTAATGCATGGGAAAGTTGCTGTCCTGAAACAGATTTTTGTGCTTCGATGTAAAAATTCGTGAAAAATCTCTGTACGTCGGTTTGAGCTATAATTTTTTGTGCTTCTGCCCCAAGTTGTTATCCCACTTTCGTTCGTTCAACAATTTTTTATTTGAGCAACAGAAGGTGTTCAAAAAAATAGTTTTTACCTGTTGGTCTGTTTTGATAGATTTCTGCCATTATTTGCATTTGCCTCTTAATCTCTTTCTCTTTGAGTTCTCTTTGATCATTTGAACTTTTTAAAGGAAGTTCTGCAGTAGCTTATGTTTTAATGGAAGTTTTACTTGTGTTGAAACTGAACCAAAAGACTTATTATCTTGAGTGCACTAATGTTGCTAATGAAGATTGTGTGAAGTTTTGTATGAAGAAAATTTTAAAGTGTAGGGAAGAGTAATGTGATAAGATGAAGAATGGACAAAAGCTCAAGCTTGGGGATGCCACCTGTGTCACCCCAAGAAATATTCAAGAAGTAAAAGCGTCAAAGCTTGGGGATGCCCAAGGCATCCCCTTCCTCATCAATAAAAATTTCAGGTTTCTTCCAAACACTTCATTTTTATTATTTTATGCACAATTGTGTTGTTCTTGGAGCGCCTTTGTTTTCGTTTTTAGTTTTCGTTTTCTTAGTTTTCTTGAATAAATTGGTTGGACCCCCTCATTCATAAATAGTTTCAAATAAATTGATTTGGATTGGAAAAGAGTAGGAAAGTTCATGCTTAAGTGGTATAAAAGGAGCTTGTTTTTGACTATGACTTAGACTTTATCATGTCATGCTTGATATTGTTTTGGCTTTAGGATTTGTGATTATTGCTGTAGCATGACATGTTACAAACAATTGAGATTGCTTAATGTGCCTTGAAAGAAGCATGCGTTGTTTTAGCATATAAAAGCATAATATTGTGGTATTCTCCTTTAATACTTTATTTGGGTTGACTTGGCGCATGCTCACACCATGTTAAGACTACACCAAGTCACCATAGCCTCTATGATCATTTATTTTTTGACTTGTAATATCACTTTATGCTTTAATTAATAATGTTTTGTCGCTTTGCATGATTATGGCCATTATTGCTCTCCTAGTTGGTCGCTCCCAGTCTTTTGCTAGCCTACATACCAAGTATGAGTTCCACTCATGCATCCAACTCCAAATAAAACCAAGTTATTCCAAAGAGTCCACCATACCTACCTATTAGAATTTGCTATTCCAAGTATATTCATGTTTTTATCTACCTTCCGAATTAAACTTGTTATGTGAAAACTAGTGATTAAAGCTCTCACGAACTTGATGGCACACTTTACTTTTCTTGCACTTAATAAACTTGAACCATTATGCCCATCTATGTTGGGTATATGCTTGCGCTTTGTAAGTTCTGAATTAGCAGAACCATGCTATCATGGGGAACGCTTTCAACATTGCACTTTATTTAGTTGATATCATGTTATTTTGCTTATGGATCCCGATGATGTGAAATGAAAGGGGAGCTTGTAAGGCTCATGGAGTTCGTATATGTGTTAGAGAAACGCCTGGGTGGCTGGTCTGATCCATGCCTAATCACGGTGGAAACCTGCAGCGTAACCATAGTGAGTAATCTATGAAACATCCTCTATAAAAAAAGAAGCCTATGCAAATAGGAAAGAAAAAAGGAGAAAAAAAAGAAAAAAAGAGATACCTATGCAAATAGGAAATAAAAGGATGCTGAGATGCTCATTGTCTACTTTCCTTGTCATTTTGATATGGGGATTCTTCCGTATCATCGGGCAAGGGGTACCCCGTTGGCGGTTCTCTATGATACACATGTACTTACAATGACAAGAACTTACTTGTGACTAAACTTGAGTAGCATGAGGAATGGTACTCGTAAGTAAGGGGCATGCGATTTTAAGCTTATAACTTGTCAAGCATATCCTCATATTTGTTCACTTTAACCTTAACAACCTAAAGATGTTTATGATAGGGGCAATGAGAGCTGAAAGCTAATAAGTACCATAATTTTTGGAAGCTCTTTATGAGACTTGAATCCCTGCTTCCTTCTATGAAGGCCTTTCTTTTACTTTTATGTTGAGTCTCCATCTTATATTTTTATGCACCTATTGAGAGAGCATAGTGGCCATTCTTAGTTTAATGTGCATTGTCCTAAGACTTGTTGATTGATTCATAATTTTCATATTGCTTGTTCTTAAACTATTTGTATCTAGTCACCCTTATGAACTTTGAAGGTGTTCTATGCAATTATGTTTTGCTACACTATGAGGGACAAGCTGAATACCATTCTCATTATGTTTTCTATATGTGAAACAAACAAACGTCTTTCAAAGCATTGTTATTCATGCATGTTTTGTTTGTACCTTTTCATGTTATAACATAGTTGCTATGTCTTATTGTTAGAACTATATCTTTCATGCTATGGTAAAGTACTATGATCCCATCGGTCAATGTTTTACAAATACCTTGATCAAGATTATGATGGTGCATGTCACCTCAAAAATTATTCTATTTTATCACTTACCTACTCGAGGACGAGCAGGAGTTAAGCTTGGGGATGTTGATACGTTACAAATGTATCTATAATTTTTGTTGTTCCATGCTTGTTTTATATCTACTTTCTTATGTTTTGTCCACACTCTAGAGTATTTTTACACATTTTCTGGAACTAACCTATTAACAAGATGCCATAGTGCCAAGTTGCATGTTTTCTGCTATTTTTGGTTTCAGAAAATCTAGTAAGGAAATATTCTCGGAATTGGACCGGACAAAATCCCAAATCAATATTTCACCAGAAGGAATACGGAGTCTAGAGGGGAGACGAATAGGGGAGCCAGGGCGACCACACCTGGTGGTGGCACTGCCAGCCCTAGCCGCGCCACCAGGGTGTGTGGGCCCCCTGGTACTCCACCAACCTTGCCCCTTCACCTATATATTGCCTCTGGGATGAAAACCCTAAGTACCCGATCAAAATTCCACAAAAGAGTTTGTAGCCGTCGCCATCTCCATCCCTAGATCGGGAGGGATCTGAAGCTCTTCCTGGCACCCTGCCGGAGGGGATAGATCACCCTGGAGGCCTTCTTCATCACCATGACTGCCTCCGGTGTGATGCGTGAGTAGTTCATCCCTGGACTACGGGTCCATGTAGTAGCTAGATGGTTGGTTCTTCTCCTTTGTGCTACCATGTTTAGATCTTGTGAGCTCCATTCATGATCAAGATCATCTATTTGTAATCTACATGTTGTGTTTGCGGGGATCCGATGGATATTGAGATACTATTTCAGATTGAATATTGATTCTATCATGTCTATTTTATTTGTGATCTTGCATGCTTTCCGTTGTTAGTAGATATCTTGGCCGAGTAGATGCTAGCAACTCCAAGAGGGAGTATTTATGCTCGATAGTGGGTTCATGCCTCTAGGAATCTGGGGAAGTGACAGAAATCTCTAAGGTACTAGATGTGTTGTTGCTACTAGGGAGAAAATAGCAATCCTTTGTTCATAGAACAATCGTATTGTTTACTTTACACACTTTGTTGAATGCAATTATCTGTTGCTTGCAACTTAATATTGGAGGGGGTTCGGATGATAACCTGAAGGTGGATTATTAGTCATAGATGCAGTTGGATTACGGTCTATGTATAATGTTGTAATGCCCAATCAAATCTCATAGGAGTCAATATGTTTAGTATATGCATGTATGCTTTCTCAGTGTCTATCAATTGCCCCGCTGTAATTTGTTCACCCAACATGTCATCTATCTTAAGGAGAATCACCTCTAGTGAACTATGGACCCCGGTCCATTATTTTATCATCAATCTATAAAGTTACTTACTGTTTTCTGTTTACTTTCTACAAGCAATTACTATCTTCCACAAGATACGTTTAATCCTTTGTTTTTAGCAAAACCGGTGAGATTGATAACCTCACTGTAAGTTGGGGGGCAAAGTTCTTTGGTTGTGTTGTGCAGGATTCCAAATTGGAAACAACACCTTGGAGGTGTTTCCTTGCTCCAACTGGTTCGATAACCTTGGTTTCATAACTGAGGGAAAACTTGTTGTTGTGCTCATCATACCTTCCTCTTGGGGTTCCCCAATGAGATTGATGTGTTGAGCCGATCATCAACGGCGACTGGCGGCAGCCGGAGATGTCGATTCGAGCAATGGAGAGCGTGCGTGCGAGCGAGAAGGGGCTAGGGAGAACGAGCCGACCACAGTGGAGCCAACGGTGACCTTGGTTTGAGCTGGGGTGGTCAAAAACGGCGACGACCCGAAGCTAGGGTTCGGCGACCATGGTGGGATGGATAAGGGAGAGGGGGAAGTGGCGTGCGAGGGTTCTCCTGGCAGTGTCAGCGGGGTACTTATAGCCTCGAGGGGTGGCGTCACGGATCTTGGCGTGGTCGTGGCTGCGGATGGCATCACCGGCGACAGCGGATCATCGCTTCATCATCGACGAAGACGACGCTAGCCGAAGCAGTATCGGGCCATAGCTGGGCTAGCTTGGGCCCTGGGTGGGCTGGCTCGGGCTGCAGAAAGGCCTGGTGTGAGAGAGAAGGCCCAGGCTGGTTTTTCTTTTTTTCTTCTCCGAAATTCCCTTTCGTTTTCTCTTTTCCCATTTCTATTTGGATTTTAAACAAAGCTCTATTTTGAACAATTTCAAAATATAACCAAAACTTGAATTCATTTCCCAAGGTCATAATTGAGTCATGGTTCAAGTCAAAGTCCAAAACATTTTGGATTTTCGAAATAGAACCCATTTGTAGAGAGGGTAAAAGGAAGGGGGAAAATAGTGCATTAGGGTTTTATTTTGTCTCTTGATTAGAACTAAGTGCAAGTGTAATGCATGTATGCAATGCTCACAAACATGTTGTTTATTTATTACACATAGAGGTTGTATGTTACATAGGTGGTAGAGATTGGAGAACACGATATATGCCTAAGTCAATGAGAATCGTTATTCCCAAGGACACAAGCTTATCGGCGTACCCATACATTTTGAGTACATGCTCACTAACAGAGTTGTTCTCTTCAATCATCTAGCTAAAGAACTTTTCAGAAGCATTATAACTCTCTACGGTAGCATGGGTATCGAAAATCATTTTCAATTTTTAAAGTTTAGACTAAGTTTATGATAGATCGAGTTCACCTAATCAAATTACAAATGAACTCACACTCAAAAACAACATCCCTCATGTCTTTTTGGTGATTATATGAACCAAATCCACTACACCAAGTCCGATCATCACATGAGTCGGTGTAGCTTCAAAGGTGAGCATCTCTTTGGGCATCATATCAACTATATGACTCATGCTTAACCTTTCGGTCTGTTTTCCAAGGCCATGTCTGTACATGCTAGGCTCGCCAAGTAAGAACCTTAGTACTCGCGTGTGTAAAACTGTCTTACACCCGTTTATGATCGTGGATTCAAGTACACTGGATCATCATTTGATGTCTTGAAGCGGCAAAACATAGAACAGTGGATACTTAAGGGAGAACACATTTTTATCTTGATATCTAAATGAGGGGTCATCTTATTGAAGGGAATATGCCCGAGAGGAAATAATAAAGTGGTTATTATATTATTCCATGTTTATGATAAATGTTTATTTTGCATGCTATAATTGTATTAATTGGAAACATTAATACATGTGTGTTTAATAAACAAATAGAAGGTTCCTAGTTATGCCTCTCTTATAAACTAGCTCGTTGATTAACAAGATGATCAAGGTTTCCTGATCATGGACATTAGATGTTGTTAATAACGTGGTCACAACATTGGTGGAATGATGTGATGAACATTCATCCAAAGTATAGCATTACAATCAAAGTCATTATGTTTATATTTCTATAACATCATACGAAGTAATCCTAGTCCTTAGACCATGAGATCATGTCAATCACTAACACTAGAAGAGTATCTTGATAACACCAAACGTCACACCGTCAAAGGGTGACTATAAAGGTGGGTTTAGTTCTACGAAGGTGTTATGTAGAGTCTCATGGATCAAGAGTGGGATTTATCCATCCTGATGACGGATAGATATACTCTGGTCCCTCTCGGTGATATCACATTGAAATAGCTTGCAAGCAAGTGATGTGATCACTAGAATGTTATATCACGGGAACGAGAAAAGAGTGCATATCGGTAACAAGATCAAACTAGGTATTGAGATACCGATGATCGAATCTCGAACATGTAATATATCGCAAGACAAAGGGATTTAGTTACGACGTTAAAGGTTCACATGATCACTAGAGTCAATGTTGAATGTGTGGCAGTTAGTACGGATCTCCAGGTCCCGCTACTGATTATTGATCGGAGAGGGGTCTCGATCACGTCTGCATTATTCGCGAACCGAAGGGTGACACACTTAAGGGATACCGACACCATTTGGAGAAAATATGTTTCAGATAAAGATTTAAGAAAGCGCTGGAATCATTTCGATGGAAACCGGAATTGTTTCAGAGTGAAATTGCAGAAACTGGTTCTGCATGTGATATTGAAATGTTGCAGGGGGTTTTATATGAATGTCTGTTAATTAAAGTAATTAAAAAATTCTGAATAAAATAAATAAAATAGTTTTATTTAATGAGAGCATGCATTAAATTTTGTGGAAATTTAATGCATGTGAGTGGACATGAGTGGAGGTGTGTATTTATGTGAGTGGGAGCTCCACCCACATGAATGAGGGAGAGGTGGGGGCACCCACCATGGCCGGCGGCCATGCCCCTTGGGCAGCCCCCTCCCCTATATAAGGAGCACCTCCTCTTCCTTAACTCTCACACCTCCTCGTGAAGGATCTCTCTCCCCCTCTAGAAATTATTTCCCATGGTCTCGGATTAGCGAGATACATGTTCCCGATGGCTTTATCTGGAAAGGAGTTGTTGCTTCTGCTGCACCACTGGAGTGAGGACGCGGAGGTTGTCAGGGTACCGGACGTGTGTGCGATCACGGATGTACCGCTGCTTTGTGGTGCTGGACTTGCTGGTGCTGGACCTGATGGACATGCTGGTGTTGGACCTGCTGGACTTGATGGACTTCATCAGGATCTTGAGATTGGCAAGTGTACGACTACATCAACCACAAAATCAGTTCCGTTAACAAAGGTTTGTTGTTCTTCAAGGGTATGTTCTCTATGGATGTATATCCACCCGTTGCTTGTATCTAGTAGATAGATCCTGGTGTATAATAGTTCCCATCGTAGGAAAAAAATTGTTTTCTATGTGGCGAACCCAACAGTGGTACTAGAGCCCAATCTATATGTAGATGCTTTGCACGGGTACTACACATAAGAGTATGTGGGCAATGATGATCATTTTATTACATCTTCGATGTGTTTTGGATATTAGTGGCATAGTGGGGTGACGCGACCCAGACTAACTTTACATGTTCTCGCACATGAGACCAGTTCCACACTTGACATGCAACTAGTTTTGCATAAGTAGCTAGAGGGTGTCTGTCTCTCCTACTATAGTCAATATCTGATTTACAACGAGTTGCTAATAATTTAGTTATCATCGTTGTGATTCCATGTTCATAGGTAAGACTGATTCTATCTTTGAAAGCCCTAAGCCACGTAAAACTTGCAATGGATAAATTAGAAGCATCTAGTTTAGATTGTTGCTGGGCTAGTGTCATGATATGGTAATGTTGTAAGTTGATGTATAGTTGATACTCTTACAACACACCTAACCATGTAAGTTCCATAGACCTTGGCCTTGCACACAAAGGAATGATAAAAATCATACCACGATGCACATGATAGTGATCAAGTGCAAGAACCATATCATTTCACTTTACACATATGATGTTTGCATCTTATATTGCTTGTTTAGCATTTTAGTACCATTATAAGATGATCCCTCATTTAGATATCAAGATAAAAATGTGTTCTTCCTTAAGTATGCACCATTCTATGGATCGCGTTTCGAGACATCATGTGATGATCGGGTGTACTCAACTCCGTGCTTTCATACAGTGGGTGTAAGACAGTTTTACACACGTGAGTACTAAGGTTCTTACTTGGCGAGCCTAGCATGTACATACATGGCCTCAGAACATGGACCAAAAGGTTAAGAATGAGTCATATGGTAGATATGATGCCCATATAGATGCTCGCCATTGAAGCTACACCGACTCATGTGATGATCGGACTTGGTGTAGTGGATTTGGTTCATGTAATCACCAAAAAGACATGAGGGATGTCGTTTTTGAGTGGGAGTTCATTTCTAATTTGGATTAGTCGAACTCAATTTGTCGTAAACTAAATCAAAGAGAATTTGCATAATTTGTTGTAGTCATTGGCATCTGTTTACTACCTTATGCTTAGTTTTAATTGAGATAATAGAACTATAGAATTCTGGATATTTGCTTTACGAACTGGTACCGTATTGTTTTTGAATGTCAATTTAAAGTTTAGAAGTCCTATTGCAAAATTTCATCAAACTCTATTTACTCCATGAAGTTCAATAATTCGTATTAAATTAAGAGTAAGAATTCCAATGTTAGTATCTAAAGTATCATGTTTGCCTCCATGATTCCTGATATTCAAAAGTTGTTTTTAATATTGAGGTTATCTAGGATCTGAAAGAATTGTTTCAGAAGCCATCATGTGTGGAAGATATTTTTATATCCGAAATAATGTTTATGGTTGCAATATGATAGAGTATAATTTAGAAAAATACATGTTCTCATATTGTATGAGAATCTGTGAATGTTGGAGATGCTAGACGTCCTAATCTCCCAAAAAGGTTTTGGGAACTGACATTATACTCACGATTCGTCCTTATAAGCTATAGTAGCTTGATAATGAAAGTTGTCATGATAAGGATGAATAGAAGATGTAGGTAAAATGTTAACTACACTAAAAGATTACTAAAGAATGGATTTTTTGAAAGAACACCAAACATTTGATGATGGTGATCAACTTCAAAGTGCAAGTCCAAAAGTATTAGTATTTGAATATACACGCTTTGGATTATGTGTCATATGTATGGCACCGCTGTTGATGTTGATAGATTCTTTTAAAAGGAAAACGAAATGCTGAAAGAGAATCTATAAAATATTTGGCAGAAAATAAAAGACTCGAAATGTCTAGCTAAGGTATATAGATGATATACATGTTATGGTTGTAATCTTTGCTTGTTAAACAATGTGGTTCTTGGGTATTGGATACCGAATTGGTTGGTATGAAATGTCATACAGAATGATGAAATTCATGAACTACAATGTCCTAGGTAACTAGCAAAAGAATATGTGATGATGTCCATTGAAAACAAATAAAGTGTTATTGTGTTTCTCGTTAACAAAGCTTACCTTCAATATTTGTTTAGATAATTGCTATTTTGTTCCGGTATTATGAGAACAATGGTTGTTCAAATAATTACCTTCCATAGAAGATGGATGAACTTTTACAAGTCTAGTTGGAGAAATCACATCCGTAAAAACTAATGCTAAAATGTCACAGGACAAATGATTGAAAGATCACTTACAAAGTGACATCGTCGTTTAAATTATATTAGAGACAGAACATGAAGAAACTCCCTTTTAATGGATTTTTGGAGTCTTTTGATTTTGATGAATTGACGCTTGTGAAACTTTCCCCGAGATAATTGAAACTCCATTCATAGGCAAAAGAGGAACGGATGACTAACTTATTGGAAATTGTGCATGTTGATGTGCATAGTCCATTATGTGTAGCCATATGTGATGGATCTTTTTGCTTCATATGCTTTCTCCGGAAATTTGAGTGAATATATCGGTATCTTTTATTAATAAGGAAGAAGTATGAAACATTTGAAAAATTGTTCAAAGACTTTTAAGATGAAGTGGAAAATCATAGTAACAAGAAAAGAAAGAGTTTATGATTTGATCATAAAGGAAGATATTTGAGTTACAGGTCTAGCAAAACACCTAAGATTTCAGAAATTCTTCCATGGATTTGCATTTCCCGATAAACCATAGGAGTATGGTATATTCGAGAGATCAAATCGAACCTTGTTTGACATGGTAATATCAAAGATGTAATTTATAAAACTGCCATTATATTTTAAGGATTGAAAAGAGCACCATCGTGATCCATTGAAATGACACCATATGAGTTATGGTTTGGGATAAAAACCCGAGTTATCTTTTCTTAAATGTTGGTATGCTATGCATAAGTAAAATGTTTACAACCAAAGTCGGATAAGCACGTCTTTGTAGGTTATCCCAAAGAATTTGTTGGGTATTCCTCCATAACACCGAGGACAAAAGATTTTGTCGCTTGGAACGTTAAGTTTCTTGAGAAGGAATTTTTCGTGAAAAGTTAAGTGGGAGGACAATAGAACTTTGATAAGGTTGTTAAACCTTAGCTATATGTGCTAAGTAGCGTAGCACCGGAAAGTGTCCTGGTGGCGGCCAGAATGCTCATGGCTCCCGTGATTAGAAAGGTTGTGATTTTGGAGATTAGAGTCCTATTTGAACCGTATGCGTTGGGTAACGATCAAATAGAGAGATTTGATAAACAAGTCGTTATTGTTTTGACAATGATGAACCGACTGTATGCAAAGAAGCGGTGATGGGCCTGACTCCATAAAATAACTAGAAGTCATAAAATTCGTGATAGTTTCCATACACGAGAAATCAAGTTTTGAACTTGGAAGACCCTCCAAAAAGGCATGAAGCCTATCGACCGTGTTTGGATCTATAACGAAATAGACATGGATGTTTGACATCTATGAAATAGTTGACATGTCGGAAAGGAATTTATGACAATGTTCAAGGAGTTGACTATGACAAGATTTGATCTTTCATAGCGATATTTAGTCTTGACAGATTAATGTAGCAACCACTACAATTAATTTGGTATATGGTAGTTGAACAAACAAAACAATGTTCTTCTAATAGAATGGTTACCTAGGACATGTACAAGACATGGTCTGAAGGGTTTATTTAATTCAAAGGATGCTAAAAGGGCATGCAAACTTCAATGGTTGAAGTAAGCATAGCGGAGTTGGAATCTTCACCATGATGAAACTGTTAAAATGTTTAATTTCATCGGAAACGATGAAGATGATTGCTTTTGCAAGAAGTTAAGTGGGAGTGCTGATACAAATTTCCAATACATTATGTAGAGTACATATTGTTGATTGTAAATGATGTATCTTTTATTGACATGGGTTAAGAATTTCACTAGAATTAGATTTTGATGAAAGACTTGGGCAAAACCGGAATATTTGGCATTGATGTCTATATGGATAGATTGAGGCGCTAATATGGTTGTGCCAAACGTACATATATGAGATATTGAAAGGGTTCAATATGGAAACAACAAGAAAGGTTTTTGCTGCATGGAAAGGATTGAATCAAGATTCAAGTGTATCGACACTTGGTGAGTGAAATCACATGAATATTTTGATCAATAATACCGTGATATGTACATATCCAAATATGTCCTATGCTCTAAATGTTGTGAGCATATACCAGAATGATTCATAAGATGATCATTGGACGATAGTAAAGATATTCTAATGAGCTTTGGAAGAACTAAGAATATATCATGTATAAGTGACAAATAGTTGAAAGTAGTTCATTGTAAAGTGTTACATTGATACTAGTTTGTCACAAGATACAAATTAAATTTATCTAAATTTAAACTATGGGTGGCACAATGTAATGGAAAGTAAGTTCCATGATGGATTTGGATGAGTTCCAAAGTTAAGACATTGTAACGGATACTATAACAAAATGCTAAGTATATGATTGCTATAGTAGTAGCAAAGGAGGGCATTTGTGTTAAGTAGTTTGTTATCAAACTAGGTGTGGTTCATAGTGGGCTAATGCTATGAAGATATATTGTACGACAATACTATCAACATGTTTTAACCTAAAGGAACTAAAGGTCTCACCAAAGGACTAAATTTATACAATGCCATCTCATTAGAGAATGAGTGATGTGTAAAGACACAAAGACATGCAAATACACACAGACCTGAAAATGTCAGATCCGGAGATTATGTTAACCACTAGCAAATGCATATATTCAACACCTAGGTGTTGTATATACAAGTTTACAAACTATATTATTGACTCTAGTGCAAGTGGGAGACTGAAGGGAATATGCCCGAGAGGCAATAATAAAGTGGTTATTATATTATTCCATGTTTATGATAAATGTTTGTTTTGCATGCTATAATTGTATTAATTGGAAAAGTTAATATATGTGTGTTTAATAAACAAATAGAAGGTTCCTTGTTATGCCTCTCTTATAAACTAGCTCGTTGATTAACAAGATGATCAAGGTTTGCTGATCATGGACATTGGATGTTGTCAGTAATGAGGTCACAACATTGGTGGAATGATGTGATGAACATTCATTCGAAGTATAGCATTACGGTCAAAGTCATTGTGTTTATATTGCTATAACATCATACAAAGTAATCCTAGTCCTTAGACCATGAGATCATGTCAATCACTAACACTAGAAGAGTATCTTGATAACACCAAATGTCACACCGTCAAAGGGTGACTATAAAGGTGGGTTCAGTGCTACAAAGGTGTTATGTAGAGGCTCATGGATTAAGAGTGGGATTTGTCCATCCCGATGACGGATAGATATACTCTAGGCCCTCTCGGTGATATCACATTGAAATAGCTTGCAAGCAAGTGATGTGATCACTAGAATGTTATATCACGGGAGTGAGGAAAGAGTGTTTGTCGGTAACGAGATCAAACTAGGTATTGTGATACCAATGATCGAATATCAAACATGTAATATATCGCAAGACAAAGGGATTTAGTTATGACGTTAAAGGTTCACACGATCACTAGAGTCATCGTTGGATGTGTGGGAGTTAGTACGGATCTCCAGGTCCCGCTACTGATTATTGATCAGAGAGGGGTCTAAATCATGTCTGCATTATTCGCGGACCGTAGGGTGACACACTTAAGGGATACCGACAAGATTTGGAGCAAATATGTTTCAGATAAAGATTTAAGAAAGCGCTGGAATCATTTCGATGGAAATCAGAATTGTTTTGGGTGAAATTGTAGAACTGGTTCTTCATGTGATATTGAAATGTTGTAGGGGTTTTATGTGAATGTTTGTTAACTAAAGTAATTAACAAAATTCTGAATAAAATAAATAAAATAGTTTTATTTAATGAGAGCTTGTATTAAATTTGGTGGAAATTTAATGCATGTGAGTGGACATGAGTGGAGGTGTGTATTTATGTGAGTGGGAGCTCCACACACATGAATGACGGAGAGGTTCCACCATGGCTGGTGGCCATACCCCTTGGGCAGCCCCTCCCCTATATAAGGAGCACCTCCTCCTCCTCCACCTCCACTCTCACACCTCCTCGTGAAGGATCTCTCTCCCCCTCTAGAAATTATTCCCCATGGTCTCGGATTAGCGAGATACATGTTCCCGATGGATTTATCTGGAAAGGAGTTGTTGCTTCCACTACACCATTGGAGTGAGGAAGCGGAGGTTGTCAGGGTACCGGACGTGTGTGCGATCACGGATGTACCGCTGCTTTGCAGTGCTGGACTTGCATGTGCTGGACCTGATGGACATGCTGGTGCTGGACCTGCTAGACTTGCTAGACTTCATCACGATCTTGAGATCGGCAAGTGTACGACTACATCAACCACGAAATCAGTTTCGTTAGCAAAGCTTTGTTGTTCTTCAAGGGTATGTTTTCTATGGATGTATATCCACCCGTTGCTTGTATCTAGTAGATAGATCCTGGCATATAATAGTTCCCATCGTAGGATTTTTTATTTTCTATGCTGCGAACCCAACACTTATAATGCTACTAAAACGCCAAACAAGCAATATAATATGCAAACATCAAATGTGTAAAGTGAAATGATATGGTTCTTGCACTTGATCACTATCATGTGCATCGTGGTATGATCTTTATCATTCCTTTGTGTGTAAGGCCAAGGTCTATGGAACTTACACGTTAGGTGTGTTGTAAGAGTATCAACTATACATCAACTTACAACATTACCATATCATGACACCAGCCCAGCAACGATCTAAACTAGACACCTCTAATTTATCAATTGCAAGTTTTACGTGGCTTAGGGCTTTCGAAAATAGAATCGTTCTTACCTACGAACATGGAACCACAACGATAATAACCAAATTATTAGCAACTCATTGTAAATCATATATTTACTATAGTAGGAGAGACAGACACCCGCTAGCCACTGCAAAACTAGTTGCATGTCAAGCATGGAACAGGTTTCATGTGCGAGGACATGTAAAGTTAGTTCAGGCCGCTTCATCCCACTATGCCACCAATATCCAAAATACATATAAGATGCAATAACATGATCATCATCGCCCACATACTCATATGTGTACTACCCCTACAAAGCACCTATGCATAGATCAGGCTCTGATACCACTGTTGGGTTCGCAGCATAGAAAACAAAAAAATTCCTACGATGGGAACTATTATATGCAAAGATCTATCTACTGATACAAGCAACATGTGGATATACATCCATAGAGAACATACCCTCGAAGACTAACAAAGTGTAATGATATAGAACTCATGGATGATGTAGTCGAACGCTTGCCGATCTCAAGATCGTGTGGAAGTCCTAGTGCCGCAAATCAGCAGCGCATCCATCCTCGCGCACACGTTGCGGTGACCCAGCATACCACTGCATGATGTAGTACACTATAGTCGTTGACATAACACTAATGAAATACCATTCACTAGTATTACATCCCTCAGAGTGGTACAACAGAAACACATCAGGTCCAAGACATAACTATAGATTACAACTCGACTCTTTACAAAAGATCTAGAGAGCACTCTAGGTTAGAGAGAAAGAAACTTCTTACAAAGAAGAACCATAAATAATAACTCAGAACTATCTGGCTAATAAGACTAGCATCTAAACTATCTAGCCTGCAATTGCTACTAATGCAATGCTCTACAGAATTAGGTTTTGTGGCTAGAGAATCTATTCCTAGCAAATCTAGAACTTCATCTTTACTTCAGTTGATGTATATATTGACTTCCTTGACTTCATTGAAGGACTTGAGCGGTCGATGATGGTTTCTTGAGCACCAAGTTGATGTTGATGACGTATTCCACGACTTAGAACCAAGGAAAGGTTAAGAAGGTATGGTTGAGTACGAGCATACTCAGCAAGTTTACTAAAAAGGAGTGTATGATGCACTATCTCTACAGCCACAGACCAAAGTTTGTAGGCAATGCAGGTTTTTGTAAACATTTCTTCAAAGGTTGCTTTTATTCTGAAAACTATGTCCGATAGCCTTCACAGGTTAACCATAACTTTCGTGGAGTTCTTTTCCTGCCGCGTTTGTAGCTCGTTCCCAAAACAAGGAGTAACATGTCACAATTCTTACACTCTATAGAGGTGCGTTGCTTTACCCATGAGAGAACAAATCCTTGTTGCACAACCGGGCAAATATTTCCCGTCCACAACTCCATGATGTGGGGCCTAGTAGATGATCCAAGCCAATCATTGCCCTTCTCTGCGACCCCACATGAATACACGATCCCCCAAGAAGGTTTACCACGAGTATAGTCCGGGTAGCCTCTCGAAGACTCTGTAAGCAGCTCTGCCTGGCAGCCGCCATCAGCTATGGTGAACCTCCACCAAGATAGCTATGCACAGATAATCTAGTGTAGGGGTTCGTAGCATGGAAAACAAAAATTTTCTATCGCATACAAACAAACAAGCCAAGATCTATCTACTAGATTGTAGCAACGAGTCGATGGAATAACTCACCCTCGAAGATTCCAAAGTGTTTAACGAGAGCAGATTCTCGTGGGTGATGTAGTCGTACTCTTTCCGATCTCAAGATCGTGTAGACGATCCTTCCGGCGCCACGTTCCAGCAGCGCCCCCGCAGTCGGTCACACGTTCGGTACTCGACGAAGACCTTCCTCTCCCTTGTTCCAGCAGGCAGCGGAGGTTGTAGCACTCTCCTCGCGATTCCGGCAGCACAACGGCGTGGTACCGGAAGTAGAGGGGAGATCCCGCAGGGCTTCGCCTTAAGCCGGTGCGAGTATGGTGGAGCTTATGAGAGAGGCTATTAGTGGTCTAGTAATTAGACACACCAATTAGAGGGCTCTAAACCAATTAGAAGGCTCTAAACCAAAATAGCTCTAAACCGGGGTTTTAGATCTAGGGTTTAGTTTAGAGGGTAGGAACTAGTAGTGTTGTGTAGAGAGGGGAGCCCTGCCCCTCCCTTTATAGGTGGGAGGGCCGGCGGCCAAGGGGAGGAGTTCCTCCCCAACTCGGCCTTGGGAGGTGCGCCGGCCAAGGGGAGGAACCCTCCTCCAACTCGGCCTCCACCTCTCCTCCTCTTTCTCCTCTTTCCGAAAACTGGCAGTTTGACCGAAAACTGGCAGTTTGACTTTTCAATTAGGATTTGAATTAACCCTTTATTTCGGACAGCGAGAACACTTAGTACATGATGCAATCATTCCAACATGCAATGACACATTCATGTACCCCTTCCCTCCCGGAGTGCCGGACATTCCGGGACCTTCTAGAATGTTCCCGATGAAAACACCGGAATCATTCCCGAACTCCGAAACGGGACTTTCCTTATATGAATCTTATTCTCCGGACCATTCCGGATCACCTCGTGATATCCCGGATCCCATCCGAGACTCCGAACAACATTCGGTCTCTTTCTCATAATACCATAACTACTCAAACAACGTCGAATCCTTAAGTGTGTCTCCCTACGGTTCGTGAATTATGCAGACATGATCGAGACACTTCTCCGAACAATAACCAATAGAGGAATCTGGAAATTCATATGGCTCCCACATATTTCTACGATTACTTTGCGATCGAATGAACCACTTACATACGATACCAATTTCCCTTTGTCTCACGATATGTTACTTATCCGAGGTTATGATCTTCGGTATCTCTGCATACCTAGTTCAACCTCGTTACTGATAAGTACTCTTTTCTCGTTCCCGTGATATGTGATCCCTTGTGACCCAGTCACATGCTTGCAAGCTAATTGGATGACATTTCACCGAGAGGGCCCAGAGAATATCTATCCGTCATGTGGATGGACAAATCCCACTCTTGATCCATGTGTTTCAACCAATACTTTCCGAACACTCAATACCACCTTTATAGCCACCCTGTTACGGTGTGGTGTTTGATGACATCAAAGCATCCATCCAGTAAAGGTGATATGCATGATCTCATGGTCGAAGGAATTAGGTTACTATGTATCAGAAAGCATATAGCAATTGAACTATTGAAATGACTTGATCTTTATGCTACGCTTATCTATAGGAGTATGTCCACCATATCATTCTCCTAACGATATGATCTTGTTGTTGATAACATCTCAATGTTCATGACAAAGAAACCACATCATCAATCAACCAACAAGCTAGTGAAGTATAGAGGCTATACTAGGGACTTCAAATTAAGTTTACAATTCACACAAGTATTAATGGTTTCCTTGTTAATACTATTATAGCATGAATGCAAACATTTATCATAAACACAAAGATATAATAATAACTATATTTATTATTGCCTCTAGGGCATATCTCCAACAGTCTCCCACTTGCACTAGAGTCATCTAATCTAGATTACATGGTAATATACCGAACACCCATGGCAGTTTGGTGTTGGTCATGTTTTGCCCTCGGGAGAGGTTTAGTCAACGGATCCGCCACATTCAGATCTGTGTGTACTTTGCAAATCTTTATATCCCCATCCTGGATATGTTCTCGAATAGCGTGAAAACGTAGCTTGATATGCTTCAGCTTCTTGTGTGACCTTGGTTCTTGCGCATTGGCTATGGCGCCCATGTTATCACAGTAGATAGACATTGGGTCCAGCGCACTAGGAACCACACCCAGCTCTGTAATGAACTCTTTCATCCATATCGCTTCTTGTGAAGCCTCCGAAGCAGCCATGTATTCCGATTCAGTTGAAGATCTCGCCACAACGCTTTGCTTTGCACTCCTCCAGCTAACTGCTGCACCATTCAAAATAAATACGTATCCAGATTGTGATTTAGAATCATCCGGATCAGTGTTCCAACTAGCATCGGTGTAACCATTAACAACGAGCTGTTCATCACCTCCATAAGAAAGAACCATATCCTTAGTTCTTCTCAAGTACTTAAGGATGTTTTTGACCGCTGTCCAATGATCCACTCCTGGATCACTTTGATATCTGCTAGTTAAACTAACAGCATATGCAATGTCGGGTCTAGTACATAGCATGGCATACATTAGAGATCCTATGGCTGAGGCATAGGGAGTCTTACTCATCCTTTCTCTATCTTCTGCCGATGTCGGACTTTGAGTTTTACTCAAGGTCGTATTGGGCAACATGGGCAAGAACCCTTTCTTGCTATCTTCCATTCCAAACCTCTTTAGAACTTTGTCCAAATATGTACTTTGTGACAATGATATTTGGCGTTTCGATCTATCTCTATAAATCTTTATGCCTAATATGTAAGCTGCTTCGCCAAGATCCTTCATTGAAAAACTATTATTCAAATATTCCTTGACACTATTAAGAAGGTCTACATCATTCCCAATCAACAATATGTCATCCACATACAGTATTAAGAATGCTACAGAGCTCCCACTCATTTTCTTGTAAATACAAGCTTCTCCATAAGTTTGTATAAAACCAAAACTTTTGATTACCTTATCAAAACGTTGATTCCAACTTCGGGATGCTTGCTTCAATCCATAGATGGACCGTTGAAGCTTGCATACCTTGTTAGCATCTTTAGGATCGACAAAACCTTTGGGTTGCATCATATACAACTCTTCATCAATGTCTCCATTGAGGAATGCTGTTTTGACATCCATCTGCCATATCTCATAATCATAATATGCAGCGATTGCTAACATAATCCTCACAGACTTTAGCTTCGCTACTGGTGAGAAAGTCTCATCGTAGTCAACTCCTTGAATTTGTCGAAACCCTTTTGCGACAAGTCGAGCTTTATAGACAGTAACATTACCATCAGCATCTGTTTTCTTCTTGAAAATCCATTTGTTCTCGACAGCCTTCCGGCCATCCGGTAAGTCCACCAAAGTCCATACTTGGTTTTCGTACATGGATCCAATCTCGGATTTCATGGCTTCTTGCCATTTATTGGAATCTGGGCTCATCATCGCTTCCTCATATGTCTCGGGGTCATCGGTGTTGTCCACCAACATGACATTCATAACGGAATCATACCAATCTGGAGTGGTACGAGTTCTCGTTGACCTCCGAGGCTCTGTAGCAACTTCAACCGAAGTTTCATGATCATCATCATTAGCTTCCTCTCTTATTGGTGCAGGCACCACAGGAACTTCTTCCGGTGCTGCGCTACTCGCAATTTCGAGAGAAGGTTCGACAACCTCGTCGAGTTCTACTTTCCTTCCAGTCACTTCTTTCGAGAGAAATTCCTTCTCTAGAAAGGATCCATTCTTGGCAACGAAGATTTTGCCTTCGGATCTATGATAGAAGGTATACCCAATAGTTTCCTTTGGGTATCCTATGAAGACGTATTTTTCCGCTTTGGGTTCAAGCTTGTCCGGCTGTAACTTCTTTACATAGGCTTCGCATCCCCAAACTTTAAGGAACGACAATTTAGGTTTCTTCCCAAACCATAATTCATACGGTGTCGTTTCAACGGATTTAGATGGTGCCCTATTTAAAGTGAATGCGGCTGTTTCTAATGCATAACCCCAAAATGATAGCGGTAAATCTGTAAGTGACATCATAGAACGAACCATATCTAAGAGAGTTCGATTACGACGTTCGGACACACCATTACGCTGTGGTGTTCCCGGCGGTGTCAATTGTGAAAGTATTCCGCACTTCTTTAAATGCTCGCCAAACTCGTAACTTAGATATTCACCTCCACGATCAGAACGTAGAAATTTAATCTTCTTGTTACGTTGATTCTCTACCTCACTTTGAAACTCCTTAAACTTCTCGAAAGTTTCGGACTTATGTTTCATGAAATAGATATACCCATATCTACTCAAATCATCCGTGAAGGTAAGAACATAACGATAACCACCGCGCGATGCTACACTCATTGGACCACACACATCGGTATGTATGATTTCCAATAAGTCCGTAGCTCGCTCCATTATACCAGAAAATGGAGTCTTAGTCATTTTACCCATCAGACATGCTTCGCATCTTTCAAGTGATTCAAAATCAAGTGATTCAAGAAGTCCATCGGAATGGAGTTTCTTCATACGTTTCACTCCAATGTGACCAAGACGACAGTGCCACATATAGGTCGAATTATCGCTTGATTTCAAACGTTTAGCTTCAATGTTATTAAGATGTGTATTTCTACTATCGAGATTCAATAAGAATAGACCATCTATCAAAGGTGCATGTGCGTAAAACATATTACTCATATAAATCGAACAACCATTATTCTCTGATTTAAACAAGTAACCGTCTCGCAATAAACAAGATCCCGATATAATGTTCATGCTCAACGCAGGCACCAAATAACAATTATTTAAGTATAAAACTAATCCCGATGGTAGATGAAGAGGTAGCGTGCCGACCGCGATCACATCAACCTTTGATCCGTTTCCCACACGCATCGACACCTCGTTCTTCGCTAGCTTCCGTTTATTCTGCAGCTCCTGTTTCGAGTTACAAATATGAGCAACCGAACCAGTATCAAATACCCAGGCACTACTACGAATACTAGTGAGATACACATCAATAACATGTATATCAAATATACCTTTCTTCTTGATGTTGCCGTTCTTCAAATCCGCCAAGTACTTTGGGCAATTCCGCTTCCAGTGACCTTCTCCCTTGCAGTAAAAGCACTCAGTTTCAGGCTTAGGTCCAGCTTTGGTCTTCTTCGTTGGCATGGTAACTTTCTTACCACCCTTCTTGAAGTGTCCCTTTTGCTTAGACTTGCCTTTCTTGAATTTGGTGGTCTTATTGACCATCAACACTTGGTGCTCTTTCTTGATCTCCACTTCTGCAGATTTTAACATAGCAAATAGTTCTGGCAACTCTTTGTTCATGTTCTGCATGTTGTAGTTCATCACAAAGTTCTTGTAACTTGGTGGTAGTGATTGGAGGATGCGGTAAACTCCCAAAGTATTAGGAATCACTATACCCAAACTTTGAAGTTTATTTGCGTGCCCAGACATCTTAAGCACATGCTCACTGACGGAGCTACCCTCTTCCATCTTGCAGTTAAAGAACTTTTCAGAAGCTTCATAACTTTCAATTGCCGCATGAGTCTCAAAAATTAATTTGAGATCCTCGACAATATCATATGGATCTGACTCTTCAAACCTTTTCTGAAGCTCCGATTCTAAACCATACAAGATAGCACACTGAACTATGGAGTACTGATTCTTCCGAGCGAGGTAAACATTCTTTACTTCATCGGTAGCATCAGCTGCAGGTGGGTCACCTAGCGGTGCATCCAGCACATAGGTCAAATTACCAGCTGTGAGGACAATCCTCAAATTGCGGAACCAATCCGCGAAGTTGCTTCCATTGTTTTTCAACTTTTCTTTCTCTAGGAACGCATTAAAATTGATGGTAGGGGCTGCCATTGATCTACAACATATTTGCAATAGTTTAGACTAAGTTTATGACAAATTGAGCTCAAATTAATTAATGAAATTAAACTAGGTGAACTCCCACTCAAAACAACATCCCTCACATTGTTTTAGTGATCACACGAACCAAAACTACTATATCAACACCGATCATCACGAGAGCCGATATAGTTTTAATGGCGAACAATCATCATGTTCATCATATCTACTATATGATTCATGCTTTGCCTTTCGGCGATCCGTGTTCCTGAGGCCATGTCTGTACATGCTAGGCTCGTCAAGATCAAACCTTAGTTACCGCATAAGCAAATCTGGCTTGCTTACGTTGTATTCACCCGCGGAATCAAAGACACCCGATCATCACGTGGTGCTTCGAAGCAACAAGCTTTGGCAACGGTGCATACTAAGGGTGAACACTTCAGAACTTGAAATTTATGTGCATGAGGGATCATCTTATAATGCTACCGTCGTCTACTAAGCAATACAAGATGCATAAAGGATTAACATCACATGCAATTCATAATATGTGATATGATATGGCCTTTCTTCTTTGTGCTTCCGATCTCCATCTTCAAGCACGAATATGATCTCCATCATCACCGGCATAGCATCAAGGTCAATGACGCTTCTTCATGGTTGTCGTCCACCAGCTTCAACTATTACAACTATTTTGAATAGACACGCAGGTCTTAACAGAAATTAAAGACAACCATATGGCTCCTGCCGGTTGCCAACTTACAATAAGGAACATTGCATACATCAAATATAATCACAATCATGGCCATATCACATCACTGCACACCCCTGCAAAACAAAGTTAGACGCTTCTACTTTCTTTGCATATTTTACGTGGTTTGGGGCTTTCCATAAGTGTCGTTCTAACCTACGAACAAGAACCACAACATTGATACTAGCATTGTTGATTACCCGTTGTAAATTGGATCTTTACTATGCTAGGAGAAACAGGCACCCGCAAAGCCACTTATGCAATACAAGTTGCATGTTAAGCGTGGAGCAAGTCTCATGAACGATGTCATGTAAGGTTAGCCCGGGCCGCTTCATCCCAACATACCGCAAGATGCAAAGTACACAAAAAGCAATCTACAATAAAAGCATCAACGCCCACAATGACCATTGTGTTCTACTCGTGCAACAGATCTACATATAGACACGGCTCTGATACCACTGTAGGGGTTCGTAGCATGGAAAACAAAAATTTTCTATCGCATACAAACAAACAAGCCAAGATCTATCTACTAGATTGTAGCAACGAGTCGATGGAATAACTCACCCTCGAAGATTCCAAAGTGTTTAACGAGAGCAGATTCTCGTGGGTGATGTAGTCGTACTCTTTCCGATCTCAAGATCGTGTAGACGATCCTTCCGGCGCCACGTTCCAGCAGCGCCCCCGCAGTCGGTCACACGTTCGGTACTCGACGAAGACCTTCCTCTCCCTTGTTCCAGCAGGCAGCGGAGGTTGTAGCACTCTCCTCGCGATTCCGGCAGCACAACGGCGTGGTACCGGAAGTAGAGGGGAGATCCCGCAGGGCTTCGCCTTAAGCCGGTGCGAGTATGGTGGAGCTTATGAGAGAGGCTATTAGTGGTCTAGTAATTAGACACACCAATTAGAGGGCTCTAAACCAATTAGAAGGCTCTAAACCAAAATAGCTCTAAACCGGGGTTTTAGATCTAGGGTTTAGTTTAGAGGGTAGGAACTAGTAGTGTTGTGTAGAGAGGGGAGCCCTGCCCCTCCCTTTATAGGTGGGAGGGCCGGCGGCCAAGGGGAGGAGTTCCTCCCCAACTCGGCCTTGGGAGGTGCGCCGGCCAAGGGGAGGAACCCTCCTCCAACTCGGCCTCCACCTCTCCTCCTCTTTCTCCTCTTTCCGAAAACTGGCAGTTTGACCGAAAACTGGCAGTTTGACTTTTCAATTAGGATTTGAATTAACCCTTTATTTCGGACAGCGAGAACACTTAGTACATGATGCAATCATTCCAACATGCAATGACACATTCATGTACCCCTTCCCTCCCGGAGTGCCGGACATTCCGGGACCTTCTAGAATGTTCCCGATGAAAACACCGGAATCATTCCCGAACTCCGAAACGGGACTTTCCTTATATGAATCTTATTCTCCGGACCATTCCGGATCACCTCGTGATATCCCGGATCCCATCCGAGACTCCGAACAACATTCGGTCTCTTTCTCATAATACCATAACTACTCAAACAACGTCGAATCCTTAAGTGTGTCTCCCTACGGTTCGTGAATTATGCAGACATGATCGAGACACTTCTCCGAACAATAACCAATAGAGGAATCTGGAAATTCATATGGCTCCCACATATTTCTACGATTACTTTGCGATCGAATGAACCACTTACATACGATACCAATTTCCCTTTGTCTCACGATATGTTACTTATCCGAGGTTATGATCTTCGGTATCTCTGCATACCTAGTTCAACCTCGTTACTGATAAGTACTCTTTTCTCGTTCCCGTGATATGTGATCCCTTGTGACCCAGTCACATGCTTGCAAGCTAATTGGATGACATTTCACCGAGAGGGCCCAGAGAATATCTATCCGTCATGTGGATGGACAAATCCCACTCTTGATCCATGTGTTTCAACCAATACTTTCCGAACACTCAATACCACCTTTATAGCCACCCTGTTACGGTGTGGTGTTTGATGACATCAAAGCATCCATCCAGTAAAGGTGATATGCATGATCTCATGGTCGAAGGAATTAGGTTACTATGTATCAGAAAGCATATAGCAATTGAACTATTGAAATGACTTGATCTTTATGCTACGCTTATCTATAGGAGTATGTCCACCATATCATTCTCCTAACGATATGATCTTGTTGTTGATAACATCTCAATGTTCATGACAAAGAAACCACATCATCAATCAACCAACAAGCTAGTGAAGTATAGAGGCTATACTAGGGACTTCAAATTAAGTTTACAATTCACACAAGTATTAATGGTTTCCTTGTTAATACTATTATAGCATGAATGCAAACATTTATCATAAACACAAAGATATAATAATAACTATATTTATTATTGCCTCTAGGGCATATCTCCAACATCTAGACACCAATCTCGCGGGGCACTGAGGAGTCCCACCCAAGTGTTGGATTCTCCACAAGAAATCTACAACTTCACGATAAGGTTATCCGTCCTTGCGAAAGGAAGAAGATCCAGCTGACTTCTCCCTCCCATTCCAGATCTCATGGTTAACAGGTAATATACAGCGCTAGAATCACTGGCGATATTGGTTGTTAAGTCCTAGATATTATGTTCCTTTACCACTAGAACTATATCAGTAGATTATTACCATTTGGTAAATAATCCATAATCATATTATTATGAAAATAGTGTTTTCGGACCTTTTTGAAATGCAGGCGATGACAACATTTGAGTTACAAGCATTTGATAGAAAATAACAAAAGGACATGAGCAAGTGTGAACTTTCCTTTTGTGATTGCAAGATTATGCACTCATAGTCTTCGAGACAACAGAAGATCCAAATTCTGAAAGTACCATCATTGGTCCGGTAAGGACGAATGTTAAAAGAAGCAAGATGCAACTATGCATAATTAATGTAATGCAATTTGGTAAACACGAATCCCCAGACTAATCGTATCTGATCTAGGATTTGAAGTTTGTGATGAGTTCTTTAGAATGTGTTGCACTTTTATACTAGCTCCACACTCGTGTTTCTTATTAAGGCTTGTGAGTGTGGGAAACATCATGTAAGTACAATAAGTAGCATACAATAGTAAGGCACTCAAGTATGGAACGGTACACAAGAATTTCTTAAAAAGGGTTGTTAACTCATTAGAGCCCTTACAGAAATGCTTAAGGATTGCTTTTAATGTTTATTAAAAGAATAACTTTTGAGGAAAAGATTACTTTACAAAGTAAAAGCATTTAAACTTAAAGCTAACACTTTAAGGTTTTCTTACTAGTTATGAGTATTAAAGAAGAAAACAATTACCATATTTGAATAGCTATTCCACATGTAGTGAATACTTAGATATTTTGAATATGTATTATATTATATGTGGCTCACTTATTAATGTTTATTTAAGGTTAATTAAGAGTGGTAACACTTCTATTTGAGTCACGTTTTCTAAACATTATAGTTGAATAGAATCATCTATTTCCTTACAAATGAGTGGTTATAATTCATAATATGGAAACAACATTACTTAGATACTTATGAATTAACTTTGTATTTTTAGTATGTTTATAAACTTGTGGTTGAAGTAATGGTAAAAGGTTTTATTAAGTCAAAAAATACCATCCTTGAAGATTTTATATTTGATAAGAATCCTTTTGGAAAATAATATACACTTATTGGTGAATGCTAATTCAACATAATTGTATTTAAAATGTTTTGAACTATTTTGACTTCATATTATCAATACTTTAAGACTAATACTATTTTTAAACCTTTAATGGACAATATTAGTGTAGTAGCAATTTTATACCTACTTTTATGGATTACCAACTAAGGAAATAGGTTTAATTCAAGTTATTAGAGGATTAGGTTTTTATTTACTTCAAAAGTGTAAAAAAAAAAATTAACTTGTAGTTATTATTTTTGTGAACATTTTGGTATATTATGAATATTTTTATGATTTAAAAATAATAAGATATGATTTTTATAAGCTTATCACTTTATAAATACTTAATAAATAATAATATTTAGTTGAGTGACACAAAAATGTACAAAATAAATTTATAAATGTATGTTTTGTTTTTCTAAGAATTTTGATATATTATACATATTTTTATGAATTTTAAATAATAGTATATGTATTTTAAAGATTTATCCTTAATAGAATATTTGGTAATAATAATAACTATTTTATTTAAGTTGGTAAATAAACTATAATAATAGGTTTATATTGTAGAGTTTATTTTTCTGAACATTTATATATATAATATATATTTTTCTGAATTGTAAAGTTATTGAATTTACAAGATTTAATTATTTTATTAAATTCTAGAAAATATTTACATTTGAATTTCTAATGTTTTATCTATTTATTAAACACAGAACACTTTTTATACCGAACTTGTTCTACCCTCACCCACTGACTGGTGGGACCTATGCCACGTCATATCTAGGAATTTATCTTTTACAGAAAATAGAAACTAAAAATAAATAAACAAAATAGCATTATGTCATCAGCATGATGTCATGCTGACATCACCCGAGAATGATCTCTTTAGGTCGTGGATCTATCCGTTGATCGAGAGTGCGCGAGCACGCGGTGATAGTCATGTTCGATAGAGGAGAGCAGGGCAAGTCAACCTGTGGGCGTGCTGCTAGAAAATGGTCGACGGAGCTACTCCCACGACGATGAATTGTGGCGGCCGACGGTGAATCACGGCGGCAAGGCAAACCAGAGCAGGAGGCACGATGTGGGACGTATGGGGGCGAACAAGGACAACGAGGAGATCCTGATGGCGGTCTTAGATAGCCGGAATACTGACAGAGATGACGGTGCCCCATGGCTCCGACGAGCTAGGTTTACAGCGGATAAGGAAGGAGGAGGAAGAAGGGAAAACGGGGTTCGCTCTCTACGTGTACGGGGTTCTTATAGACGATGGCAGTGTCGGTAGCACAAATCATAGTGCGGCGGTCATCTCAGCGATGGCGGATGGCGGAGCACTCGCTAGCGAGCTGCTTCCAGTCGATGAGGAAGACGACGACGCGGTCTTGCGGAAAACCCCCTGGCATGTTTTCAGTCTTAACCGGCGGTCCTCCTTCTAGTCCACTTGTTAGTCAGAGAGGGAGGTGATCCGACTGATGTTGGGCTCTTGCTAGGACGAAGCAAAGTAAGCGAGATTTACTGCTGCTGCATGCGGGCGTTAGATAAGAACTGGGTTGCGGCTTGGTTCTATTTTCTTCTGATTCTTTTTCTTTTTCTGTTTTCTATTTTCCTTTTCAATTCAAATTTATATAGTGATTCAAATGTTAAAATTCATTGAATCAACTAGGGTTCTGCATGGTTAATGTAACTAGTTGGTTTGGCATTCCTTCCTAGTATTTTCACTATTCAATATATAAAGGATTGTTTTATTAGAAAATATCAATTGAGATTAGGATTTTACGGATTTATTCCTTATATAGAAAATGATTTCCATTTTCCAATGATAATGGTTATGGTAACTATTTAAGATGGTTAATGATGTATATAGAACTATATTCAAACTTAGTCTCATACAAGAATTAAATATATATGGTGGTTTAAATTTTAAGGTTCTTTAAAGTTTGGAATTTCTTTTATTCCAATTCCACTAAAATGTTATTCATAACCATCCTACTACTTTTAAAATAGTCAGGTATCATTTCTTAAACTAGTTGTTCGCTTCTTTCTTAAGTGTGGTTAATGTTTTGATAGAATTTTATTATATAATGGTGAACAACCATTATCATTCATGTGACACAAGTGATCTCAATGCCCAGCAAAATTTATTTGGGGTTTCCAATACCACACTTACTTTGGACCCTAGAGGATACACTATCCTCAAGTTTATTAGTGAATGTTTCTAGGAATCAAGGTTTAAGAATTGCTCCTGAATTTATAATCCTGAATGATATCTCAACTCAGAGTGAGCTATAAAGATTACTTATTAATGTGGTATTTATGGTTCATGGGTCTAGCTTTCTATTAGGGTTTAAGATATTAAAGTAGACAAGGCTTTCATCAGTACACTCTCAACTGACATTCTAATTATCTCTTAGAAACTTTATTTGACTAAGATATATTATTATTTGGCTGCTTAAAATTAGGAATTGGTTCGACTTCTAACTTAATTCTAGGGTTTTGGACAAAGAGGTAGACATGGGTCTTGTCATGGATTGATATACTGTTGGTTAAAGGTTTCTCAAGCACTCCTACCTTACTACCTCACTAAGCTTATCTTTAGTTAAGGAATTCCTTTCCTAAATATATTCCATTTAAATCTCTCATCTGATTCACTGAGATGTCCTCCGCCTAAATGAACTAGTCATCTGGCTTCACCATATCCATCATCATATGATGACATGGTCATGCCACTTCAACAATATTCCTCCTTCATTCTTCTCTAGTATAAAACTTCCAATTCTTAGCTACTACTTATGAATCTATCCAAGTAGCTATTCTTAATTTCCTCCATTAAATCCTTTTATATTCACCTTGCATTTACTTCAAAGGCTTGCAAGATTACAATTCTCCCTATATCACATGTGATAACAATCCTCTGGAATAGGTATGGTACTACTCTCCATAATACAAGTTTCTTCTTGTATTAGCTTGGTTAAACTACTGTGCCTCCAACTACTCCATACAACACACATTATATACTTCATCAAACTCTAGCTTGACATCTCATGATCAAGCTAGATGATTCAGCTTACTAGGGCTTGCCTAATTTGGTATACTCACAACCCTTCTTCATCAACTGGTCATCTATTCTCAAGTGTCCTAAGAATAATGATCACCAACCTTTGATCATATTAAACTTAGGCTTCTAATTGTCTGATCAAGATCTATTAACACTAAGTAGTAGACTTGTACTAGTATCTTTAAAGGCTTATCTTGTTAAGGAAGCTTACTCCATATTTATATCTACTTGGCTTAACAAGATTATTATTTGATACACTAATACTACTAGCTTTCTCATAGATCCTCAAGCACCAATTACTTCTTGGGTGTAGATACTTCTTCTATTTAACTCATGAGTGAGTTATCTCCTCCAACATCAAATGGTTTGATCTCCACTAAGGATCACATTCCATTGATGATGGCGCACTCTACCGTAACTAGTTCATCCTTCTTATTAATTTACTTAAGGTCTTTGGAAGGTCAAAGCTAAGAGTCAATAAGTGCTAGGTCACGAATTGATCACTCAACATTGAAGATCAATTGACACTAGGACTTGGTTAAGAAGGAATGTCATCTAGTAATATGACAACAAAGATATGTGGTGAATGGTCTTGGCTTGACTTCCTTTTCTACTCTTATTTGTGATAATGGGGTTTGTGTTTAGAAGCTACCATGATTCTCATTGTAGGAATAACTATAGTAAACAAGTGTTTCAAGATTTAGTTATTAAGTTTCTTTGCTTAAGTTATAAACTTAGTTGAGTATTCAAGAGTTGTTATGATGAATACCCAGAGATGATCCCTATGAGATCATTTATACATGTGTTGTGGGTTTAGCTTGATTCCATTTGATCTACCCATAGATCAAATTATATTACCTAAAGATCAGGTTTTAGCAAAGGTCATATTGAGACTTATCGCAACCAACTTGATGATCAACTTCAGTTCCACCAAGTTAAGAGAAGATTCAATCACTTTCACAAGTTTTATTCAAAAGCGCGAAAATTATCCAGATTTTCTATGCATGAATGCAATGCACACACATCATCTCAGCTTATTTCTAAGCTCTAATGCTGGGATGTTATACACGTTCAGCCCAGCGAACAACCTCCACCTCCTCACGCCAGCGATGCAGCGGAAGCAGCAACTCCTTCTAGACGAAATGGCACTGGGAACATGTATCTCGCTAATCCGAGACCATGGGGGAATAATTCAAGAGAGGGAGAGAGAGATCCTTCACGAGGAGGTGTGCTTTGAGAGGGAGGAGAGAGGGCCTTTTATAGGAGAGGGGGGCTCTCCCCCTCCCATGGCCGGTGCCCAAGGGGAGGTTCCCCGACCTCTTCCTCATTCATGTGGTGGAAGCTCCACTCACATCAATTTTGCCTCCACTCAAAATCCCACTCACATGCATTAAATTTCCACCAAATTTAATGCAACTCTTATTTAACAAAACTCTTTTATTTATTTTATTCAGAATTTTGTTAATTACTTTAATTAACAAACATTCAAATAAAACCCCCTCCAACATTTCAATACCACATGCAGAACCAATTTCAGCAATTTCACCCGAAACAATTATGGTGTCTATTGAAATAATTCTAGTGCTTTGCAATTCTTTTGTCTAGAACATATTTGCTCCAAATGGTGTTGGCAACCCTTAAGTGTGTCACCCTACGGTTCGCGAATAATGCAGACATGATCGAGACCCCTCTCAGATTAATAATCATAAGCGGGACCTAGAGATCCATACTGACTCCCACACATTCAACAATGACTTCTGTGATCGATAGAACCTTTAACGATAGTAACTAACTCCCTTTGTGTTGCGATATATTTCATGTTCGAGATTCGATCATCAGTATCTCAATACCTAGTTTGATCTCGTTATCGACATGCACTCTTTTCTCGTTCCTGTGATATAACATTCTAGTGATCACATCACTTGCTTGCAAACTATCTTAATGTGATATCACCGAGAGGGCCCAGAGCATATCTATCCATCATCGGGATTGAAAAATTCCACTCTTGACCCATGAGCCTCAACATAACACCTTCGGAATAACCAAACCCGTCTTTATAGTCACCCTGTTACGGTGTGACGTTTGATGTTACCAAAGTATTCTTCCGGTGTTAGCAATTAACATGATCTCATGGTCTAAGGATAAAGATTCTTTTGTATGATGTTATAGCAATATAAACATAATGACTTTAATCGTAATTCTATACTTCGGATGAATGTTCATCACATCATTCACCAATGTTGAGACCTCGTTATTAACAACATCCAATGTCCATGATCAGGAAACCTTGATCATCCTATTAATCAACGAGCTAGTTTATAGAGAGGCATAACTAGGAACTTTCTATTTGTTTATTAAACACACATGCATTAAGGTTTCCATATTAATACAATTATAGCATGCAAAATAAACATCTATCATATACTTGGAATATATATAATAACAACTTTATTATTGCCTCTTAGGGCATATTCCCTTCACCGATAACAACATTAGCGTAGCGGCAGCCGACGTTGATTGTCCCTGCTATGTACTGATGTCTATGCACTTCTATTATTGTAGACAGGTGTTGGGCCTCCAAGAAAAGAGGTTTGTAGAACAGCAGCAAGTTTTCCCTTAAGTGGATCACCCAAGGTTTATCGAACTCAGGGAGGAAGTGGTCAAAGGTATCCCCTCTCAAGCAACCCTGCAATCAAGATACAAGAAGTCTCTTATGTCCCCAACACACCCAATACACTTGTCAGGTGTATAGGTGCACTAGTTCGGCGAAGAGATAGTGAAATACAAGTGGTATAAATAATTATAAGTGGTAACAGTGATAGAAAATAGCTTGTGGCGTGGAAAATACTAAAGTAAAACTGAAATAAAGATAGAAGCAAGCAAACATGTAAGAGATCTAATTGCAAATGGTGTATCAATGCTTAGAAACAAGGCCTATGGATCATACTTTCACTAGTGAACACTCTCATATAAATATCTCCTCTTTATGATACTACTCTTAACCACTCTCCGGTTGGACACTCTAATCCATGGTAGGGATATAACAACACACCTCAAAGTTCATCTTTCCCATCTAGAAACCCCACACTGTCACCTTGAGTACTAGATGAGTACAACAAACACCACAATTTCATAAAGACATCCAACTCCAAATATAACTCATATCAAGTATTTGTAATCTCTAGCCTAAGTGCCACCATGGTGTGCACGCTGTCACTTTCACACACATGGGGAGAGCAGAGATCTATTAAAGCACTTGAGTAGCAAGGTAGATCTATAGATTACAAGCTCCTGATCTCAATAAGATCATGCATAGAGAGAGATGAACACATAGCTACCGGTAGAACCCTTAGCCTCGAGAGAGAACTACTCCCTCCTCATCATGGGAATCATCAATGGTGATGGAGACGGCGGTGGAGATCGATGGAGATGGCTCCGGGGGCACTTCCCCGTCCCAGAAGGGTGCCGAAACAGAGACTTTCTGTCCCCTGAATCTCCCCTTCGGTGGCGGCGGCGCTGCAGAACTTTTCATGGATTTCTAATTGACTATCTAGGGTTTTAGTATCGGGAGGCTCTTATAGGCGAAGGAGGCAAGGTCGGTGGCCGGCCAGGGGGCCCACACCATGCCCTGGTGCGGCCTGGGCTGGCCCGCGCCAAGGGGGGTGTGGCCACCCTGTGGCCCCTCTCCGACTCTACTTCTGGCTCTGTGAGTCTTCTGGGAAAATAGTAACTTTGGCTTTTGTCCCGTCCAATTCCTAGAATATTCATTTTATGACTTCCTGGAACCAAAAACAGCAGAAAACAGGCAACTAGCACTATGGCTCTTGTTAATAGGTTAGTCCAAGAAATCATATGAAAAGTACTCCAAAGTATGGACAAAACACAAGAAAGTACATAAAACCAAGCATGGAACATCAAAAATTATAGATACATTTGCAATGTATCAACATCCCCAAGCTTAACTCCTGCTCGTCCTCGAGTAGGTAAGTGATAAAAAGAAAGAATAATTTTTGAGGTGACATGCACCATCATAAACTTGATCAAAGTATTTGTAGAACATTCATAGCTAGGATCATAGTACTTCAATCATAACATGAAAGACAAAGTTCTAGCAATAAGACAAAGAAACTATGATGCAACATGAAAAGTCACAAACAAAAGATTCATGAATAATAATGCTTTGCAAGACGTTTGTTTGTTTCACATAAAGAAACATAGCATAATAGTATTCAGCTTGTCCCTCATAGAGTAGCAAATATAAATGCATAGGACACCTCCAAAGTTCATAAGAGTGACTAGATACAAATAGTTTAAAACAAGCAATATCAAGTTATGCATCAATCAACTAGTCTTGGGACAATGCACATAGAACTAAGAATGTCCACTATGCTCTCAAAGTAGGTGCATAAAGATAGAAGGTGGAGACTCAATATAATGGTGGAAGAAAGGCCTTCATAGAAGGAAATAGGGATTCAAGTCTCATAAAGAGCTTCCAAAAATTATGGTACTTATTAGCTTTCAGCTCTCATTGCCCCTATCATAAGCATCCTTAGGTGATTAAGGTTAAAGTGAACAAACTATGGAGTATATGCTTGACAAAGTATAAGTTGGCAATCTCATATCCCTTGAATACGAGGGCCGCTCCTCATGCTACTCAAGTTTAGTCACCGGTAAGTGAAATGGATCGTATGGGCACCTAGAGGGGGGGTGAATAGGTGCTACACCAATTTTTAATTCTTTTTCAATTTTAGGCTTAGCACAAAGGGTAAATTCTCTAGACAAACTATTAGGTGGAATTTCCCTATATGCAAACCTATCTACTAGCGAGTAAAGAGCGAGTGGAAGAGGAACGAGTAAACCGAAGTGAAGCACGCGGAGACACATGATTTGTTTGACCGCAGTTCATTCCTTGTTAAGGGAAGTACGTTTGCGTTGGAGGGGTGGGCGGTACTAAGACCACCACACCACAAAAGGCCTCACCCTGTTCTCCGATGGATCTCGCCACAAAAGGCCTGATCCACCTTCCACTATAGGTACCCTTCGAGGCGGGCACCGACGCCTTTACACAACTAGCGGGGAAACAACTCCACAACAACTTGGAGGCTCCCGAAATGACAACAAGCTGCCACAAGAACAAACTTATCAAATACAATAAACAAGATCTAGGTATTAACAAGAATACTAGATCAGGGATTTCTCCAAGTGAATGGAGAGGAGTTGAAGCGCTTGATTCTTGATGATGATGATGAACTTCTCCTCCTTAAATTCCACCAAATATCAAGACCTTCAGGTGGTTGAAGTGGGAGATCGAGAATGAGAGCTCTTGCACAATATCTGGTCAATTTCGAATGAATCAAGAGTTCTGAACGTTGGGGCAGAAGGGGTATTTATAACCCCCCTTCAAAAACCAGCCGTTGCACACTTTAGGGGCCGGATTATCCGGCCCAAGTGAGGGTCGGATTATCCGGCCTAGGGAAAACACCGCCCCAGACTCGGAATATCCGGCAGAAAGTCTGACCCCTATCAGAGAGACGCGCCGAGCTTGCCCTTGATCAACTTCTGGGGGCTGGATTATCCGGTCCTATGTGAGGGCTGGATTATCCGGCCTGGAGAGGAAAAACCGCCCCATTTCGGATTTTCCGGGAGAAAATCCGACCGGATACCATGCGACGCACCTTGGCCCCTTTTGCTCGAAAACTGGGGGTCGGATTATCCGGCCCGTACGACACCCGGATTATCCGGCCTGGGGAGGAAAAACCGCCCCAGTTCGGATTTTCCGGAAGAAAATCCGACCGGGTACCGAGCAACGCGCCATGGCTTCCTTTGAGCGATGAGGTAGGCCGGATTATCCAGCCCTTGGTGGGGCGGATTATCCGGCCCCCTCAAAACTTCCTGCACACTTAGCGCACATGAATAGTCTCCATAGTATTGTTATCTAACATGCAAAACATAGGAAAACATGAAATGTTCTTTCAATCTCCCCCTTTTTGGTGTTAGATGACAATACCAGGATTTGCAGGAGAAAGACACAAGACAAACAGTGATGACTATGAAAGAGACTCCCCCTCAATATGTGCAAAAATGAGTTTTGCATTGGAATACACATGCACACAAATAGGTGAGTCTATTCCATAGACATATGAGCAATAAACACATACCACCGAAGTAGAGAGTAGGCATCCTTGACATTCTTGACATAAGTCACAATTATTACCGAATAACCATTATGAGTGCGCCTTCCGTGATAAACCTCCAGCAATAGGATATCAATAGATAGATCCATAAGCATAATCCATGATAAGAAATCCACAGGCATAATCCAGACAACCACATAAAGTCTCAAACAACCACAAATCACGAATTTAAAGTTCAACGCTAAATGGGCATAAGCAAGAAATAACGAATAGAAAAGTGCAAGTGCTTATTCCCGACCCATGCAAATCCATGGACATCCTAATAGAACTACTTCTCCCCCTTTGGCATCGAGACACCAAAAAGGGAGAAGAGCGATGCTAGCGCCCCATGGGATCACTCGTAGTCCTCGTCCTCGTCCTCTTCTTCATTCTCTTCCTCATCCTCATCTTCAAGCTCCTCAGTGTCACCTTCCTCATCTTCATCATCAGCAGCAGGCGTAGAGGGGAACAAGTGACGCTCCAGCTCACCATAGTTCAGCCCGGAGAAGAGTTCCACCGAGCATACGGAGTGGGAGGTGTAGGAGTCGGAGGAGCACCCGAAGCGCCAGACACGTGGTGGAGAATGAGCTGCTGGGAGTGAGCCAACTCATGGCGCTGCTTGTATGCCTCGTACTGACCCTTGCACATGTCCACGCCCATGCAGAGAATGTGACGCTGGAACCAGTTTAGCTGCTTGATCTCACGTGCAACGGGAGGCACAGGGGGCCTGCGAGCATCCCTCATGAGACCCTCAGGAGCAGAGGAGGGGTAAGAGGTCTTCTGAACCTTGTTGTATATCTTCTTGGCCTTGTGCACCGAGTCGATGTGAAACTCCTCAGCAGGAAGCAGGTGACGGATGAGCAGCATAATGTAGGGCGCATAGGGAATGGACAGACGGTTGAACATAGCATCACACAGCTCATGGTAAATGAAGTCCATGACATCCAGCCTGTACTACACTGACTCGTCCTCGCAGGAGGCAACCTCATGAGAAAATTGAAGTAGCTGAACAAGGTGACCACGGATGCTGTCATTGTTGCCCCCACTCGGTGTAATAGAGTCACGGAAGAGACCCACCAATGCAGCATAGATGGGAGCAAGACCAGCCACAGTACCCACAATGCCATTGTCCACAGTGTAAGGAGAGAGAGCAACATCCTTGTTGGGATTCAGCTGAGTGATGATGCGGTGGCCACTGGCTCTATCTCTGTTGCGGAAGGAGTATCCCAGAACCTCAGCAAACACGTGAAAATCAGCAGTCATGGGCCTGTCATGAGTCATCCACTTCATAGTGCGATGCTCATCCCCACAAATCACCAAAGTGGAGAAGAACTGCTTCACCACCTCAGAGTCAAAGGAGCACTGGAGAGACATGAGATGGTGCAGCCCCATCCTCTTAGCCACAAACATCGCATCCACAAGATGCGCCTTCTCCAAAGCTTCAGCAAGTACCAGTGGGTGCATAAGCCTAATGTTCAGCCTAGCATAGATGTCTTCATAGATCCCCTTCTGTTCTGCACGCCAAAAGCGGGTATCCCCCAGCTCATCATCACGAGGCAGCTCAGCAAACAAGTCACGGTGACGGATGGCGAAAAAGGAGACCACATCCAAAGCCCTGTAGCTGATCTTGGGCTCCTTGCCCTTCCTCTTGGACACCCCCTTCCTAGTCCGCTTTGATTGTTCAGTCATGCGCCTCTCTTCGTTCTTCCTTCTCCTCAATTCAACTTCATCCACTAGGTTACCTTGTCCGTCGTCCCAAAAGTATCTTGATCGAGGACGGTGCTTGTAGGTCTTAGGAACACCGGAACCACCTGTGAGGAGAATAAGGGAGATAGCAAGGGGATAAGCATACACACAAGTCCAGGAGAGAGCATGGAAAAAGTAGTCAAAAGTTCATAGGACAAAACTACTCAATGCATACACCATAGTGAAACTGAAGCAGAATTGAATCTATCAGACTAGATTATCTGGCCTGGCCAGGGGCGGGTAATCCGGCCCTGGCAGAAATTTTCGATTTCACCTAGATGGAATGCAAAAAAGTAGATCGGGCCTAGAAACTGCAAGACTATGATTTCTATGCGAAAACACATCCTTCTAGACAACGTTCCACCCAACAAGATACACATCTAGCCAAAGATGGGGAGAGAGGGAGTTACCCTCACTCATTGGAGGAAGAACGTGGAGGAGAAGGTACCCGGAGGCGCAGAGAAGAAGATCCGGGGAGGCCCGGAAAATCCGGTGGTCGGAGAGGCTCCGGGGAGGTGAGGGGCGGCAGGCGGCGGCTGTGGAGGAGGAGAGGGCTGGGGGAGAAGTGTTGCTCGTTATGAGCCCTTCCCCCCAAGCCCTGCCCTTTAATATGAAATCCGCCAGGGCCGGATTATCCGGCCAACACTTGGGCCGGATTATCCGACCTAAATTTTGGGATTTTGTTATACACAGAACCAGGCCCGCGCGACCCCAAACAACACCCCCACAAGGTGTACAAGGGACTTGTGTGCAAGAACAGATGGCTTAGGGGTAGGGAAGGCTTAGGATTAAGAGAGACAAACTGAGATGGTACTAGACACTCAAAATTGCAAAATCCAAATCAAATAAAAGCCAAGATTGAGTGTGATTCCCATAAGAACATGAGAGAGCAAATAACATCCAAAAAGATCCAATTCTCCTCAAAGGAGAGGGCGGTGGCCGAAGCCACCTTGTTGGAGTGTATGGTGTGACACCGCGAAGATATATCTTGGGTTCACGACCAATACTCATCAATAAGCTCACATATCACAACATGATATTAAGAGAAATGATTTATCTTGCTATTGGCATTATGGGGGGAGGGTTAGCCCAATGAGTTAGGACCACACTCCCCCTATATCCATGCCCACACCTAGATCAAAGAAGGATTGATGATGTACGAGTGAGTGCATGGGTAATCAAGACAAGCTCCCGGAATCAATGATATTTAGCTCATTCCTCAAATAGCAGAATCTTGCTTCATCAAGCGACTTTGTGAAAATATCCGCCAGTTGGTTCTTCGTGCTCACAAAGGATAGATCAATATCACCGCGAGCAACATGGTCTCGAATAAAATGATTCTGAATCTCAATATGCTTCGTCCTTGTGTGCTGAACAGGATTGTACGCATTTTTGATTGCACTTTCATTATCGCATAAAAGAGGCACTTTGTCACAATTGACACCGTATTCCTTTAAAGTTTGCCTCATCCACAATAATTGAGTGCAAGCACTGGCAGCAGCAACATATTCAGCTTCGGCGGTGGAGAGAGATATACAATTCTGCTTTTTGGAGGACCAACATACAAGAGATCTTCCCAAGAATTGACAAGCTCCAGAAGTGGATTTCTGATCATCCTTATCACCAGCCCAGTCTGAGTCAATATAACCACATAAAGAGAAATTGGAGCCCTTGGGATACCAGAGACCAAAGTTAGGGGAATGAACCAAATATCGAAAGATCCTCTTGACCGCCACTAAGTGGCTTTCTTTAGGAGCTGCTTGATACCTTGCACACATACCCACACTCAACACTATATCGGGTCTAGATGCGCAGAGGTAAAGAAGAGAGCCGATCATGGACCAATATACCTTTTGGTCCACATCTTTACCATGTGGGTTAAGTTCAAGATGACATTTTGTTTGCATCGGAGTGGCGACACCATTTAAATCAGTCATCTTGAATCTCTTGAGCATGTCTTGGATGTACTTTGCTTGATTAATAAAGGTTCCTTCTCTAACTTGCTTGATCTTGAATCCAAGAAAGAACCGTAATTCCCCATCATAGACATCTCGAACCTGTCAGTCATAAGCTTTGAAAATTCATCATTAAAAGCTTTATTAGTAGAACCAAAGATGATATCATCTACATATAGTTGGCATACAAAGAGCTCCCCCTTAACCTTCTTAGTAAAAAGACTGGGATCGATTTGCCCAACTTCGAAGCCACGATCTAACGAAATCTCTTTAAGGTGCTCATACCACACACGTGGGGCTTGTTTAAGGCCATAGAGTGCCTTATCGAGTTTGTAGACATGGTTCGGAAAGTTAGGATCCTCAAACCCCGGGGGTTGCTTTACGTATACCAACTCATGTAGAGGACCGTTAAGGAAGGCACTCTTGACGTCCATTTGCTACAACTTAAAATTGTTATGAGCAGCATAAGCAAGAAGGATACGGATGGACTCAAGATGAGCCACTGGAGCATAGGTCTCTCCGAAGTCGATGCCCTCAACCTGGGAATAACCTTGTGCCACAAGTCTTGCCTTGTTTCTCACAACAATGCCATTCTCATCTTGCTTGTTTTTGAAAGTCCACTTGGTGTTGATAACATTGCGGCATTCTTTGGGTTTCTCCACGAGTTTCCAGACTTTGTTGCACTCAAAATTATTCAATTCTTCATGCATAGCAACAACCCAGTCTGGGTCTTCAAGAGCTTCAAAGACCTTCTTAGGTTCCACCATAGAGATATGAGCTTGATGCTCACCAAAACTGGCCAATTCTCTTCTTGTAGAAACCCTTCATCGAAGATCACCAACAACCTTGTCGAGAGTGTGACCCCTCAACTCAAGGTTACGATCAGCCCGAGCCTTGCAACGAAGTTCAATAAGTTTGTTGTCTCTTGGAGGAGGAGATTCATCACTTGAGTCTTCATTGGAAGCATTTGCTCGACCTTGGTCAGGAACTGGAATGTCAGTAGCAGGTGGTGGAGATGCGTGCCCTTGAGGTGAGTCCGTAGCCGTAACAGGAGGCTGCAGAACTGGAGAGTCAGGGCCAGATAATCCGGCCGATGGAGAGGCCGGATAATCCGGCCTGGGAGTATTTGTAGCAGCTTCATCAGGAGGCCTGGGGTTTGCTTGAACTGGCGAGGGGTCGGATAATCCGGGGCTAGCCGGAAAATCCGGCCTAGAGCTTGCGTTGATATCTTCACCACCAGGAGCAGAATGATCAGCTGGAATAGGGTGGCCGGATAATCCGGTGTCAACCGGAAAATCCGGCCTGGAGCTTTCTGGAACATCTTGACCTTCAGTAGTTGATGGAGATGGTGTAGATGTTGCCCTTCAGCAGTTGATGGAGATGGTGTAGAAGTTGCCCCCGTTGTTGGAACATGTTGAGCATGTGTAAATGAGGGCTCTAAATGAGTAGAGCATTGTCCTTCCCGGTCTGCCACAAGGGGTTCCTCAATGGGGCAGAAAAATCCCACGCCCATTCTTCTTATGGCATCTTGGGGTATTTCAACATCTGCATCACAAACACCAACTTGCTCCGCACGGGAACCGTAATTTTCCTCAAACACCACACTACAAGATTCTACAACAGTTCCGGAGAGCTTATTGTAGACTCTATAAGTGTGGGATTCGGCACCATAACCAACAAAAATACCTTCTAAAGCCTTAGATTCAAACTTAGATAAACGAACTCCTTTAATAAGAAAGAAACACTTACACCCGAATACCCGAAAGTATGAGATGTTTGGCTTGTTACCGGTAAGTATTTCATACGGAGTCTTGTCCAAGATCTTACGGAGGTATAAACGGTTGGATGAATGACAAGCAGTTGAGATTGCTTCAGCCCAGAAGTTATATGGAGATTTGAATTCGGCTAACATTGATCTTGCCATATCCATTAGAGTTCGATTCTTCCTCTCGGCTACACCATTTTGTTGAGGGGTGTACGCAGCGGAATATTGATGTCTTATCCCCTCTTCACTTAGAAATTCATTTAAGGTGTAGTTCTTGAACTCAGAGCCGTTATCACTCCTTATAGCCAGAATGGGGACATTGTGTTGATGTTGAACCTCGTTGGCAAAGTCGATGACAATTTGTTGAGTCTCACTCTTCAACTTGAAGAAATAAACCCAAGTGTATCTTGAGTAATCATCAACAATCACTAGACAATACTTCTTCCCACCGAGGCTTGCATGAGATGGAGGTCCGAAGAGATCCACATGAAGAAGCTCCAAAATCCTTTTTGAAGAGATAATGGTTTTCCTTCGATGAGGTGAGTCATGCATTTTCCCTTCAACACATGCCCTGCAAACACGATCTTTGGCAAAGGAGACATTTTCTTTTAGTCCAAGAATGTGGCCACCCTTGTGGAGACTTTGCAAAGTTCTCATATTAACATGGGCTAGTCGGCGATGCCATAGCCAACCCGCGTCAGCCTTTCTGAAAAGACACATCGGGCCTGTAGTGGTTTTCCCCGAAAAGTCCACCACGTACAGGTCGTTTTCGACATATCCCACGAAAGCGACTTTTAGAGACTTGCTCCACAAGAGTACCACCAAATCAGCATCAATATAAACTGCAAAGCACATCTTACCAAGGGCGCGAACAGAAAGTAAGTTGTACCCGAGGGTCTCAACAAGCATGACGTCCACGAGAGAGATATCGTGAGCCACCACGACTTTGCCGAGACCCAATACCTCAGATTTTGACTTGTCACCATAGGAGACGGTTATGTGATCAAGGTTTGGCCGCATCTCCGTGATGATCTCCTTGCTTCCAGTCATATGACTCGTGCAACCGCTATCGAGTAGCCATTTAGAACCACCGGAAGCATAGCCCTGCAAGAAAATTACTTCTTGGTTTTAGGTACCCATTTTTCAATGGGTCCTCTCATGTTAGTAACAAGGGTCTTGGGAACCCAAATAGACCAAGGAATGTAACAATCATAAGGGCCTACATAACTAGCATAAACATCACCATAATAATCACAATATAGTTCAAAGTTAGGATTGTTGATCCCTGCAAAACCATCATAATTAGTCTTGTCATTGGCAATGTTGCTAGTCTTTGGTAGAGCAGTCTTGCTATTCGTCTTCTTGTTGTTTTTCTTGATCTTTGTCTTAGGTATGTAACCAAGACCTTCTTTACTATTGTGTGTCCTTTGCCTGCTCAGTATCTCATCAATAACCCCTTTACCTTTGTGTTGAGAACTTCTTGCAAGGTCTTCTTTTCCAGAGGATGAAGTGGAGGTACTTGGCACATCATACCGTTTCAATTGAGTTTGGAGCTGGTCATGAGACTCATTTAAAGAAGAATGATCACTTTTCAATGCCTTGTGAGCACTTTCAAGATTATCAAACTTCTCCAAAAGTCTAGCATGAACATCCCCAAAGTCAATCTTTTCTTTCTTTAGTTTCTTTACCTTGGCAAGAGCATGGTCACGTTCTTTAATGAGCTGAGCTACGGCTTCTTCTTGTGACTCCTCAAGGGATTCGAGTCTTTCTTCCAAAGATACTTGAGCTTCCTCTTCCTCTTTCAAAGCATTCTTCAAAGAAGCTATCTCCAAGGCATCTTCTCTTTCAATTCTGCCCTTTTCTTCAAGGAGATCTTTGGCTTGAGCAAGTTGACTCATAAGAACATCAAAATGGAGTTTGTGCTCACCTTGTAGGTTAGTGAAAAAAGTATCCAAGGCAATAACTTCTTCTTTCATTTTAAGACTGTCATGATCATCCATATCCAAAATTATGTTAGTCTTAGGAAATGAAGAGCTAGAAGTTGATACCTCGGACCCTCTTGCCATTAGGCAAGTGGCGTTGTTGTTGATGGCGTTCTCGTTCGGCGAGTCGAAGAGTGATGAAGGAGTCAATGTGGTGGCTATAGCAGCCACCTCGCGGGAACTATCATCATCCTCTTCATCTTCACTTGCGGAGGAGTATTCCTCTTGAGCTACCAGGACAATCTTGGGTTGCTTCTTGAAAGGGCCATTCTTATTAATGAACGGCTTCTTCTTAGGTGATTTAGATTTCTCTTTAAGAATGAGCCTGCCACCATTGTCCTCTCTATTTTGATATGGACACTCGGCTACAAAGTGCATTCTATCACCACAGTTGAAGCAAGTTCTCAATCTTGGGCCACTTTCTCTTCTTCCATTTGACCCGTTCTTGCGCTCAAGTTCAGACTTGGCTTTGGCAGGGTCCTTCCAAAAATTCCTCGCATAGAATGCCATGTACTCACCATGAGCACGTTTGACCTCATCGGGGCAGTCCATGGATATCCCCTCAAAAGCTCCTTCATCTTCCTCTTGCTCAACAACATTGGCTTTGAGAGCCACATTGACACCCTTTTGCATTCCAATGGCCTGAGCACGGGCATCTTTAGCATTCTTTGCTGCCACTTTGAATAAAGCCATTTCTTGCATGACTTCGTTGGATGTAATTTGATGATAGTTGTGTCTACCTTATAGGCTCTTCAAATCCGTTGGCTCGAAAGGCATTAAGGCACTCACATATTTTCTTTTTATCCATGCATCATCAATGTGAGTGGCCCCATGCTTTCGAAATGTTGTTGCGATGCCCTTGAGTCTTCTATACATGTCCTCATGGTTTTCACCATCCAACATGTAGAATCCCTCAGCTTCATTACTAAGGGCATCATACTTGTTTCTTCTCATGCTTTCATTTCCAACGAAAAGATCCGTAAGAGCATCCCAAGCCTCTTTAGCTGTGTTGAGATGTTCGATGTGTGGCATGTCCTTGGGACCCATACCCAGCTGTATCATGTGGAGAGCGGTGGCATTCAACTGGCTATCCACAACTTCTCTTCTCGTTAGGTTGGTTTGATCTCCAATATGAAGACCCTCTTCAATAATCCTCCACAATTCAATAGAGGAGCTGCAAACATGAGATTTCATTAGGAATTGCCATTGATTAAAGGAGGATGCAGTGAGCTTGGGTGGATCACCCCTATTATTTATATGAGGATGAGGGATAGGTGGGTCGAATGAATATACGTGGCGAACCTCACTATATTCCTCCTTACCACTTCCCTTTTTGGAGGTGGAACCATTAAGTTTTTCACCTTCCACATCATCATCCTTGGATCCAGTGTTACCGTTTTCCTTAGATGATGGTGTGGGAGCCTTAGAGGAGGATGGAGATGGGGCTATGGATGATGTAAGGTGAGCAATCATTTGATTCATCTCCTCCATCTTAGCCTCAAAGGATTTCAACAAGGTTGTTTCCAACGACTTGAGATCATCCATTGTGACCTTATCCACAGCCTCATTTCCATCATCCTTGGTACCCATACTACTCTTAGGCGGTTAAGCCCGAAATAAGAGCCCGGGCTCTGATACCAATTGAAATGGATCGTATGGGCACCTAGAGGGGGGGTGAATAGGTGCTACACCAATTTTTAATTATTTTTCAATTTTAGGCTTAGCACAAAGGGTAAATTCTCTAGACAAACTATTAGGTGGAATTTCCCTATATGCAAACCTATCTACTAGCGAGTAAAGAGCGAGTGGAAGAGGAACGAGTAAAACAAAGTGAAGCACGCAGAGACACAGGATTTGTTTGACCGCAGTTCCTTCCTTGTTAAGGGAAGTACGTCTGCGTTGGAGGGGTGGGCGATACTAAGACCACCACGCCACAAAAGGCCTCACCCTGTTCTCCGATGGATCTCGCCACAAAAGGCTTGATCCACGTTCCACTATAGGTACCCTTCGAGGCGAGCACCGGCGCCTTTACACAACTAGCGGGGCAACAACTCCACAACAACTTGGAGGCTCCCGAAATGACAACAAGCTGCCACAAGAACAAACTTATCAAATACAATAAACAAGATCTAGGTATTAACAAGAATACTAGATCAGGGATTTCTCCAACTGAATGGAGAGGAGTTGAAGCGCTTGATTCTTCATGATGATGATGAACTTCTCCTCCTTCAATTCCACCAAAGATCAAGACCTTCGGGTGGTTGAAGTGGGAGATCGAGAATGAGAGCTCTTGCACAATGTCTGGTCAATTTCGAATGAATCAAGAGTTCTGAACGTTGGGGCAGAAGGGGTATTTATACCCCCTTCAAAAACCAGTCGTTGCACACTTTGGGGGCCGGATTATCCGGCCCAAGTGACGGCCGGATTATCCGGCCTGGGGAAAACACCACCCCAGACTCGGAATATCCGGCAGAAAGTCCGACCCCTATCAGAGAGACGCGTCGAGCTTGCCCTTGATCAACTTCTAGGGGGCGGATTACTCGGTCCTATGTGAGGGTCGGATTATCCGGCCTGGGAAGGAAAAACCACCCCAGTTCGGATTTTTCGGGAGAAAATCCGACCGGATACCGTGTGACGCGCCTTGGCCCCTTTTGCTCGAAAACTAGGGGCCGGATTATCCGGCCCGTACGACACCCAGATTATCCGGCCTAGGGAGGAAAAACCGCCCCAGTTCGGATTTTTCGGAAGAAAATCCGACCGGGTACCGAGCGACGTGCCTTGGCTACCTTTGAGCGATGAGGTAGGCCGGATTATCCGGCCCTTGGTGGGGCGGATTATCCGGCCCCCCTCAAAACTTCTTGCACACTTAGCGCACATGAATAGTCTCCATAGTATTGTTATCTAACACGCAAAACATAGGAAAACATGAAATGTTCTTTCAGTAAGTTCTTGTCATCGTAAGTACATGTGTATCATAGAGAACCGCCAACGGGGTACCCCTTGCCCGATGATACGGAAGAATCCCCATATCAAAATGACAAGGCAAGCAGATAACGAGCATCTCAGCAATCTTCTTATTTACCATGGGAATATGGTGCTTTTTTCTCTCTTTCCTATTTTCATAATATCTTTTTTTTTCTTTTTCTCTTTTTTCTCAATATAGGACTCTTTTTTTATAAGAAGAATGCTTCATAGACAGATCATTATGGTTACGCTACAGGTTTCCACCATGTCTGCATGGATTAGACCAGCGGCCCAGGCGTTTCTCTAACACATATACATAACTCCATGGACTTACAAGCTCCCCTTTCATTTCACACTGACGACATCCATATATAAAAGAGCATGATATCAACTAGGTACAAGTACCATGTGCAATGTTGAAAGCGTTCCCCATGACAGCATGGTTCTGCTAATTCCCAACAAATAAGTGCAAGCATATACAACATAGACGACACAATGGTTCAAGTTTATTAAGGGCAAGAAAAGTACAGTGTGCCATCAAGTTCATGAGAGCTTTAATCACTAGTTTTCTCATAACAAGTTTAATTTGGAAGGTAAACAAAAACATGAATATACTTGGAATAGCATAAGCTAGTAGGTAGGTATGGTGGACTCTTTGGAATAACTTGGTTTAGGGAGTTGGATGCATGAGTAGAACTCATACTTGGTTATGGAAGCTAGCAAAAGACTGGGAGCAACAAACTAAGAGAGCAATAATGGCCATAATCATGCAGAGCGACAAAACATCATTGATCAAAGCATAAAGTGATACTACAAGTTGAAAACTAAAGTATCATAAAGGATATGGTGACTTGAGATAGTCATAACATGGTGTGAGCATGCGCCAAGTCAACCCAAATAAAGCATCAAAGGAGAATACCACTATACTATGCTTTAATATGCTAAAACAATGCATGATTCATCCAAGGAACATTAAGCAATCTCAATTGTTTATAACAAGTCATGCTACAGCAAAGAATACTAAGCATAAAGCCAAAACAATATCAAGCATGGCATGACAGAGCATAGGCCACAGTCAAAAACGAGCTCTTTTTACCACATAAGCATGAACTTTCCTACTCTTTTCCAAACCAAACCAAACTATTTGAAAACCAATGTATGAAAGAGAGGGTCCAACCAATTTATTCAGAAAACTAAGCAAACCAAAGCAAACGAAAAACCAAAACGAAAACAAAGAAAAATACGCTCCAAGAAAAACGCAACTGTGCATGAAACAATAAAAATGAAGCGTTTGGAAGACACCTGGGATTTTTATTGATGAAGAGGGGGATGCCTTGGGCATCCCCAAGCTTTGACACTTGTACTTCTTGGATATTTCTTGGGGTGACACACGTGGCATCCCCAAGCTTGAGCTTTAGTCCATACTTCATCTCATTACCCATTCCTTCCATACACCTGAAATTTTTCCTTCATACAAAACTTCACACAATCTTTATTAGCAACATTAGTGCACTCAAGATAAACGTTTTTAGGTTCAGTTCTAACACCAATAAACTTCCATTATAACACTAGCTACTGTAGCACTTCCCTCAAAAATCTCAATTCCCCAAAAGAACTCAAAAAGGAACCAACAAGAAGCAAATGCTGAAAATGGCAGAAATCTGTCAAAACAGACCAGCAGGTAAAGACGAATTTTTTCGAAGACCTTCTGTGCTCAAATCAAAAAGTGTTGAACTAACAAAAGTTAGATAACAACCTGGGTCAGAAGCACAAAAATTCATGCCTCAAAAGAACATACAGAGATTTTACACGAATTTTTATGGTGAAGCACAGAAATCTGTTTCGGGACAACAACTTTCTCAATCATTACTTCTCTCTCATTAGAGGTTACTCTTGGCACAAAAAGCAAATAAAAAGGATAAGGAGTGGTTATTACTGAAGTAATAACTTCCAAGACTCATCTAAAACTTTTAGGTTATCTCCCAATAAGTACTTTTCTTTAACGCATTTAAGTTAGGCATGATAGTTTGAGAAGATGCTCACATAAGAAATATGAATTGAAGTAAAAGAGAGCATTAAGAAGCAAATTCAAAGCACATTTAAGTCTAACCCACTTCCTATGCATAGTAATCTTGTAAAGAAACAAGTCATGGAAGCACAAAGCAACAAGCATAGGAAAGCAAAACAAGTGCAACTTCAAGACTTTCAATATAAAGAGAGGAAACTTAATATTATTGAGATGCATAAAACTATGTTTCCCTCTCTTATAATAACTTTCAGTAGCATCATGAATAAAATTAACAATATAACTATCACATAAAACATTCTTATCATGAGCCACATGCATAAAAGAATTAATACTCTCCACATAAACAAAGTCATTCTTATTAATTGTAGTGGGAGCAAATTCAACAAAATAGCTATCATTATTATTCTCATCACCATAATCATCAAATATAGGAGGCATATTGTAATCATTAATTTTCTCCTCAATAGTAGGTGTACTAAAAATATCATATTCATCATTGTAATTATCATATATTGGAGGTTTGGTATCATCATAAGCAATAGAATAGCTATGTTCCAAAGTTGGGGAACTAAAAAGATCATTTTCATAAAAACTAGCTTCCCCAAGCTTAGACTTTTCTGTAGCATTAGCAATAATGGTGTCCAAAGAATTCATACTAACAACATTGCTATTAGCATTCAAATAAAGTTCCAAGGGTTTTTTAATTTTCTTTTTAGACAATTCATGTCCTAACTCAAGATAAATACTATAAAGCTCTCTAATTTTGTTGTTGTTTTCCATTAAGCCTAACTAGTGAAAACAAGAAACAAAAAGACGAAATTGCAGAATCTAAAGGAAATAACTTCAAGCACTCACACTCGAGATGTGAGTACCTTTTACCTTACCTCCCCGGCAACGGCGCCAGAAAATAGGCGTTTGCCGTGGGAGGTTCTTATTCTTTAATCCTCCGGTGTGAATACCTTTTACCTTACCTCCCCGGCAACGGCGCCAGAAAATAGCTTGATGTCTACGCACTTCTATTCTTGTAGACAGTTGTTGGGCCTCCAAGTGCAGAGGTTTGTAGAACAACAGCAAGTTTTCCCTTAAGTGGATCACCCAAGGTTTATCGAACTCAGGGAGGAAGTGGTCAAAGGTATCCCCTCTTAAGCAACCCTGCAATCAAGATACAAGAAGTCTCTTGTGTCCCCAACACACCCAATACACTTGTCAGGTGTATACGTGCACTAGTTCGGCGAAGAGATAGTGAAATACAAGTGGTATAGATAATTATAAGTGGTAACGGTGATAGAAAATAGCTTGATGGCATGGAAAAGACTAAAGTAAAACTGAAATAAAGATATAAGCAAGCAAACATGTAACAGATCTAATTGCAAACGGTGTATCAATGCTTAGAAACAAGGCCTAGGGATCATACTTTCACTAGTGAACACTCTCATATAAATATCTCCTCTTTATGATACTACTCTTAACCACTCTCCGGTTGGACACTCCAATCCATGGTAGGGCTATAACAGCACACCTCAAAGTTCATCTTTCCCATCTAGAAACCCCACACTGTCACCTTGAGTACTAGATGAGTCCAACAAATACCACAATTGCATAAAGACATCCAACTCCAAATATAACTTATAATAAGTATTTGTAATCTCTAGCCTAAGTGCCACCATGGTGTGCACGCTGTCACTTTCACACACATGGGGAGAGCAGAGATCTATTCAAGCACTTGAGTAGCAAGGTAGATCTATAGATTACAAGCTCATGATCTCAATAAGATCATGCATAGAGAGAGAGATGAACACATAGCTACCGGTAGAACCCTTAGCCTCGAGAGAGAACTACTCCCTCCTCATCATGGGAATCAGCAATGGTGATGGAGATGGCGGTGGAGATTGATGGAGATGGCTCCGAGGGCACTTCCCCGTCCCGGCGGGGTGCCGGAACAGAGACTTTCTGTCCCCCGAATCTCCTCTTCGATGGCGGCGGCGCTGTGGAACTTTTCGTGGATTTCTGATTGACTATCTAGGGTTTTGGTATCAGGAGGCTCTTATAGGCGAAGGAGGCAAGGTCGGTGGCCGTCCAGGGGGCCCACACCATGCCCTGGCGCGGCCTGGGCTGGCCCACGCCAAGGGGGGAGGGTGACCACCCTGTGGCCCCTCTCCGACTCTCCTTCTGGCTCCGTGAGTCTTCCTGGAAAATAATAACTTTAGCCTTTGTCCCGTCCAATTTCGAGAATATTCATTTTCTGACTTCCTGGAACCAAAAACAGCAGAAAATAGGCAACTGGCACTATGGCTCTTGTTAATAGGTTAGTCCAAGAAATCATATGAAAAGTACTCCAAAGTGTGGACAAAACACAAGAAAGTAGATAAAACCAAGCATGGAACATCAAAAATTATAGATACATTTGCAATGTATCATGTACCATAGTAGGTTCTTCACCTCACTCAAGTTGAAGCGGTCACACATCTGCAACTTGAACTCAACATTAGTCTTGGTGCATGCCCTAGTCAGGATGAGATCATCGACACAGAGCCCAAGTAGCAGAGCATGTCTCCCTTGCCGCGACTGTACACCACGTGCTCCAATGCGCTCCGTGCGAACCCAAGTGACACCAGAACACCGTCCAACTTGGTGTTCCACGCTCGAGGAGCTTGGCACAACCCATGGAGCGCCTCGTGGAGGCGCATGACCTTGCTGGAGTTGCTGCATCGACGAACATCAGTGGATAGTTCACGTACATATCCTCCTTGAGCTCGCCATTCAAGAACATCGTCTTCACATCCATGTATTATTCGCCAGCGGTTTTTTCCTACAAGTAAGTCGGTGAGCATCCATGTATTATTCTCCCTGATTGACATGAGCTCATCGCACGTTGCCTGCATCTAGGCACATGTAGAGTGTGTCAGTGTCCTTCTTGGGGACTAGCACGGGGTTGGCTACCTAGGTACTCTCCTTGATCTCGCGGATGAAGTTGGCATCCAGGAGTATGTTGACTTCCACCACAACAGGTTTGTCCTTTTCTTCGGAGAGGCGGCACATAGATAGCTTGACTGGACTGGCATCCCGATACACGTTGAGGGCATGCTCGGTGAATTCCCTGGGAACCTCTGGCATGTCCACAGGACACCGGGCGAATATTTCCTAGCGCTCATGAAGGAATTCAACGAGCGTGAGTTCCTACGTGGAACTCAAGTTGCTTGTGATGAGGGTGGTCTTCGTGGGGTCCGTCGGGTGGACCTGGACCTCCTTTTTGTCGACTGTGGATTCGAATTGTTGCTCGGGTGGTGAGGACACAACCATGCTCACTTGTCGGGTGATTGTCTTCTGGGCCCTGTTGGAAGGGCGTCCCTTCTGTATCATGCTCATATTCCCGAGTGGTCGCGGGTACTGGTCTCCATGTTGTTATGATCCACCGCGACCAAGGAGGGTGGTGGTGCGTTAGCTGGAAGGGGTGGTGGTGGCGGTGCTCCGTATGCTACAGGGCCTAGGGTTGTACCGTAGCCTTGACTAGTTGCCCCGCGCTGCAGCTGAGTGGAACTCCTTGTCTAGGTACAAGTGATATGCCATCAACATCTCGCGTGATGCATCTGCTGTCAGCGAGGTGCCCTTTAGGGCCAGCTTGACCCTCCCCCACTTGTTGTTCAAGAGATGGATATGTGGGTGTTCGTTGGGGTCATCGTGATTGGCGTCGTTCCCATCTTTGGGTTCGGTGCTAACGTCGTTGCCGGTGTTGGCGTTGATTATGGCGCAATGATAGCTGTTGACGTAGACGTTGCTCCCGCAGCTTTCTGGATCAGATCCGACATCGTCATCTACTTCGAGTGGGTTGCTCATATCAGAGTCGCAACTGCTATTGCTATCCGGGCCGTAGGACGAGGAAGAGGCGTTGATCTCGCTGAGGGTGCAAAGTGGTGGTGGGATCCACAAGGCAGGTGCAATAGACGGTGGCATTGACTGCTCCGGGACCGAATGGATCTGGTTCAGAAGGCGCAACATGCCGATCTTGCCGACCTAGAAGTTCAGATCGCTGATCGACATCTTGGCTCCATCGCCGAGGGAGTAGAAAGCCAGGCGTGAGGCCGGTGCATGGATGGTGAAGTCGAAGGAGCCGAAACAGATATGTCCCTCCGAAGCCGACGAACTGTAGATCGCCGAAGATGAGACCGATGAAGTGGCGACATCAGCGTGTGGGCTTCCCATAAACGGCACCAATTGACGTGGGATGATCACGTCAATGCACATACTTGATGGATCTGGGTTTAACGGAAGAGCGAATCGCTGGAGACTTCGTCGGCTAACAGACAAACACACGGGGACACAAGATTTACCCCGGTTCAGGCCCCTGGAGAGAAAATCCTACTCCTTATTGTCTGCTCTTGATTGATGATGAACCAAAGATTACAAGGGTGCCTAGATGGCAATGGTGCGCAGATGAGATCTAGCAGGTGTATGTGTAGGAGTGTTGATTACCCTCTCGTCGTTTCCTCCTGGCCCTTATATGGGAAGGCCAGGTACCGGGAGACGTCCGAGTCGGTTACATATCGAAGATGAAACCCTAAAGATTCCTACCTAATCCTACCGTATCCGCTAAGGAGTCGCATCTTTCGTGGGACTGGCCTCACCCAAATCACCATGGGCTTCATCGTCTACGGCGGATCATTGCGTGGACCTCCCGCCGGGCCGGACCAGATAGACCAGTAGTAGGTACCCGTAGGGCATACCTATATCACTACGAGGAAAAGTTGGTTACCAAGTGGTTACCGGATAGTAATGCTGGTAACTTAGAATATTAAAATATTATAGGAATTTGAATTTAATTTTTTTTTGCAAATCTCCGCCCGATATCTTCTGGCAACCATGTTTACCACCTTGAGCAACGTATCTCAGGATGAAGTGAATAAAATTTGAATTCAAATTTTGTTTGCATGTGCTTTATCATATCTCATTTTTTGCAAGGATGCTTTATCATATCTCAGGATGAAGTAAATAAAATTTTAATAGTACTTCTCCTAAATCCAAGCATCCACGTGGATATCCATCCAAGCAACATTTCCTTTGCGATGACTGTTTCTGCGCAGCGTCGATGGAGCGACCTATATTATTGAACTAATCGGAGCTTATAAACAGGCAATCAGAATTGACACAAGTTACTTCAGACATTTTTTTCCGAAACGAAATGCTCCAAATATATGGTATATCCATCTGCTTGGATCTAGTTTTTTTTCTTTTTTTTTTTTGTTGCGAAAATGCTTGGATCTAGTTGGTATCAGACAATCTATATTCTAGGAATTTCAGTGTGCTAATAAACCGCACGTGAAGGCGTAATCACATCAATCAAGTTGTCACCAATTGCATCCAAAACTTTGCATTAGACAACATAGTATATTTATACATGAGTGACAAACAATGAAAATATTCCACAAAATAAGGAATTGATCATTAGGCCAGTTCGATCAAGGCATATGTTCTACATCTACTGTACAATCAGTTCGATCTAACCACAAATACGCTAGGTGCCTGAAGTGTCTGCGTCTTCATGTCGCCGGTGGAGCGATCAGCTGCGTCTTCTTTATCGGCAACGATTTCTTTGCGGTGACCCTCTTTCTACGTACCATCGATGGAGCGATCTCCACTTCCTCCTCATTTACGGACACCGCCGTCGTAGCAGCAGCAGCAGGAGAATGAGGAGGGTGGGCCTTTGCAGCCACGGAGGCAAACCATGGGAGCTTGAGCGCGGCGGCCGCCGTGAGCCGCTTGTCGGGATTGCAGGCAAGAAGGCCGCTGATGACATCGAACCCCTCCTTGGACAGCTGTTCCTCGGGGAACATCTCGCGCAGCGTGCTCCGCTGACCCTTTAGCACCTGCTGCACCTCGGCGGCGAACTGCCAAGACGTGAACCCCGGCCACGTTGTGTCGTCTGGTGCGCCGACCACTTCGAAGATCCTCCTGAGCTGAGAGATAGGTCCGTCCCCCTGGAAAAGCCTCTCGCCGCTGACGATCTCCGCCATTACGCAGCCGAGCGACCATGTATCCACGAGCGCGTCGTAGTCCCGAAATCCCAGGAGCATCTCTGGCGCCCGGTACCACCCGGTGCCCTCGTCCTTGTACGGCGGCGCCTCCGACAGGGACAAGGCGACCCCGAAGTCGCAGATCTTGAGGGTTCTTTCTCCTTCTTCGTGGCCGCCGACGATTATGTTTGCCGGCTTGATGTCGCGGTGGACGACGTGGCACCCGTGCATCTTCTTGGCCGCCGTGAGGAGCTGCCACATGAACTCCCGCACCGTGGCCTCCGGGAGCCCGCCGCGCCTCTCGCGTAGGAGGCGGTGGAGGCTCTGCCCTTGGACGTGCTCCATGACGAGGCAGAGCTCGTCGGTGACGTAGTCGCGCACGACGCCGCGGAAGCCGACGATGTTCGGGTGGCCGCCGCACGCCTCCAGGAAGCGAGCCTCACGCAGCAGCTCGCGGGTGTTGGCGGGCTCGTGCTCGTCGAACGGGTTGCGGAGGGACTTGATGGCCACGGCTTGGCCGGTCGCGCGGTGGCGCGCCTTGACGACGACGCCGTACATGCCCTCGCCGAGACACGACTCCGTATCGTAGTCCCCGGTGGTTCCCACGACGCACCTCCTCTTTAGGCAGGTCGTCGCTCCCGGGCGGTCGACGGCGGCAGATCGCTTGCAGGTGGCCATCGGATCGATCGGCGCGCGGACCAGAGCTGCTGGCCGAAACAGGGAAGCGCGCGCGTGCAATCGACGAAGGATTTGATGAGATGGCGCAGGGGAGGACATATCCCCAACTCGGGTAGTACTCTGCTTTGAATCAGATTCGTGGGCTTGCACGTCGAGATGGAGTCAAGACACCCGTGCTGTTCTCGGATTTGGATCCCTTTTGGGTAACGACTAACGAGTGTGGTGTGCACCGCCAAGTACGGTGATAGACTCATAGGCGAGTGCAAATTATGCGTGAAAACGTTATTGCATTTTTTAACAGCTAATTACATTTAGCAGCATCTCGCTACAACTCCCTTGGCAACCCTAGCACCAACAGGAATAGTCTCACAACTTGTCTACCACGATACCCTCCGTTTTAAAATATAAGATGTTTCTAAAAAGACTTTAGATACACTCTTTTTACAAAGCTAAAATATTTTATATTTTGAAACGCGGGGAGTACAAATTAATCCCGCAAGTTAAAATCCATGAACCTGTAGTTCCACAACTTGTCTATCACGTATAAATTAGTCCAACAAGTTAAAATCTGGGAAGCCACGGTCCAACAACTTGTATCAACGGAGCAAAGGCAAATTAGAAACTCACACGTGGAGTTGTAATTTTTGCACAAAAAACCTTTGTATATTTTCTCTAGCACGTATAACCCTGTTTTAAATACAGTCCCACCTGTTAGTTTTGAAGAAATTAAAATTCAAGTTGCCGGTTCAAGCTCTCGACCTTAGAGCATCTTCACTCGATCTTCCATTTCACATCCGGCTAATGGTCTTTGAGATGCTATTTGATAGTAGCCGGCTAGAAAAAAACCAGCAGCCCCACGTGGATTGGGTTTTCATCGGGGACGCTAGATAAATTCTTTTAATTAGGAGGGCTATAGGGTGGTGGCTAGACGTGTCTTTTGTCGTCGGCGCCCCATAGTCCACTTAGGAGGCCTTAGGGGGGCGAGTGGAGATGCTCTTACGTGTAGAAAACATGACATGCCACTGCAACAAATGATGCCAATTGTTTTGTTGTAGGATGCCATTTAATTATACTATTCTCTTCGTCCAGAAATAAGTGACTTGGATTGACAAAATTTGAATCTGATTTGGGTTCGTCAAGATTCAAATTCAAATCTTGTCAAACCCAAGTCAATTATTTTTAGAAGGAGGAAGTAGTTAAGTTGGTGGGATCGTGCCTCGCCTTCACGGACCTCCAGACTCTCATGGCTCTATTTCGCCTACTTCCATCCACATCCATGGGGCGCCTTCCTGGTCGGCTCGACCGGGCGAGGATGGCGTGGACGGCCATATGTGTGTCATCCTCCCTATCAAAGCTGATGGTTTTGAAAGACTTGAAACAACAATAAAAAGGCGAACATCTCTGGTCTAAGCTTGTCTGCCTATAACGGAGACCTCTAGGTCGTGCGGGTGCCCATCATGTTAACCAAGGTCGTGGTTATCAATCGGCACGAGGTGATAACCAAGGCGTCGTTGCTCATGTAGTGTGCAGCTAGTCGTGCCCACGAGAAAGCAGTCCAGGCGTAGGCGGATACATGACGTCCCCCCTACAGCGGTGCCACCTGACGGTCTCGAGCACTCTGCGTAGCTCAAACGCCATCGCGGACAATCCATGTCCGAAGCGGTCCGTCCGGATATAGACCAGCTCCTAACGGCCCACCGTAAATTTTATTTTGTCTTTTTTTGGGCCGGACTAGCGCATTTCCTTCCTAAGGCCAACTCCAACGGGCCTCGCATTTCGGATACCGAATCCGTCCGATTCGGTACGTTTGTGTGTGTGTGGGGGGGGGGGGGGTGTGGAGGACAGGCTGTCCGGGTTAAAGCGCATTTACGATGGCTTGTGCCCCCAATGGCCACTGCCCCGCAAAAAAATGCAGAAAAAAAGGAGCGGCCAAAAATAATTATACATATTAGATAAAAAGGTCCCGGTCACAAAATATCAACAGAAAAAACCCGCCGGCGTTGCTGCTCGATGACGATGAAGACCTGGTGCGGTGGCCACGCGCCGCTCGGGACCGGAGGGGGAGGCGGTGCCGCTATTGATCATTGATCAGAGAGAGATCTTGATCATGTCTGTGCCTTTCCCGAACCGTGGGATAACACACTTAAGGGTTTGACGATGTTCAGATGTCACTATGGAAGCTGTCACTATGGAAGCGAAAGGATCACCGATGAGAAAATTATCAGAATTGTTCCGAGAAAGGATTATCGGAATAGTTCTGAAGAAGATGTTCGAAAGAAGAAAAAGACCGAAAGATGATTTAGATAAATGGTAATTTATAATATGCATTTATATATATAAATTATTAATTGATATATATTAAATAAATATCTATAGGGCAACTTCCTGCAATGGCAGAATCGCGGAGAAAAACAACCCAAAAGGAAGTCACCCCTAACGAGCAGCAGGGCCACGGGCGTTAGCTTACGCGCGGGCAGGTGCTGGTCGCCACCGCCGCCAACGAGCCCCGACCACGGCACACGCGGACGCGAGCTGGCACGGTGGCAGGCCGCCAACAGCCCACCCTGCCAACGCTGCTGCCTCGCCTAGTCACCGCCTCGGTGGCACGCTGGGCTAGGTCGGCGGCCACGCGGAAGGCAGCCCATACGGGCACGCCTTGACCGCCAGGCCGCGCTGGGCTAGGCGCATGGATGGCCCACCCAGCTGTGCCCCTTCTTTGCCTTTTCTTTTAGTCCCATGTGAGGATTTGAGGGAAGTGAGTACCCCTCTTTCCCATATATAAAGAGGTATATATTGAGGGACACAAAAATATAAAAGAGAAAATTTCTAAGGCTATTTTTCTTGGGAATTTTTTCCCTCTTTCTCGGTTGATTCTCATGAGCGCGGTTCTACGAAGAACTGTGTAGGAGAGTTGACACCGCCGGCACGCCGTCGCGCTGCTGGATCTCGGTTCCATAGGGTCTATTTTCGCATCCCGGCTAGATCAGAGAGAACAAGAGTTGTCGTCAGACACCGCACGTGTGTGATACCTTGGATAGCGCTGCCTCTTGTGGCGCTAGGCTATCGTGCAAGGACCAAGAGAAGACGATCGAGGATCTTTGTGACCTTGAGGTCGGGAGAGTACGACTACTTCATCCACGTTCCTCGCAGGACGTTAACCGCGTTTCGATATATAAGGGTATATATGCGAAACCTCATCATGTTACTGTATTAACTCATAGATAGATCTTGGCTTGGGGTATTGCGCTAGTTAGATATTTTTTATTTTCTGCTATAAAACCCTTTAATATCCTGGAAAGAAAATTGCTAACAATCTCCATGCTTCCGGCTCCTACCGTCACATTGGCAAATTCGATCTTTCCAAATGATGATATCCAAGTAAGCATACCATCAACAACTCGAGGTTGTAGTGCCCTACAAAATGCAACTCATATAACTCCTTGGCATACCACTCTGCCCAAATAAAATTACATCGATATTTATTTTCAAATCCATAGCCGAAAACATACATGCTCATAAACTGAGTTATAATAGTTTTAGAAAACAAATTTGTACACGATCCCATTACTGAACTTAGTATATAATTCTAAGGCTTATTCTACTATGGGTATAGCTAATCTTCCCTACCACATCTCAAAATATTTTAATAAATATAGTAATCCCTAAAACATGCACATAGATAGAGACAAGGACACGCTTGGGCCATGACTCCCCATGGTGGAGAATTTTCTGAAACCCCATAGTTAATATGTAGATTTGACCTCTAAATTTACCTGTATGGTTCCCTCTAAATTATTTTATGTATAATTGGTCTCCTTGTGTAACTTTTCTGTAGCATGAGAGAGAGAACACGAAAGGATGATGCTTTTTTTATGTGTTTGGGGATGGGAGAGGGACTACTTTTATGTAATTAGTCCATTACTACCTTCATTTTAAGGAATAAGGCACACAGTATTCCAAAACAAAGTTTGGCCGAGTAAATAGAGTAACTAAAACTTGATTATATTGTGTAAAATTAGTATCGTTGGATTCGTATTAAAACACACTTTCCAATGATACTAATTTTATACCAACATTCTTTATATATTTAGAGTAAATTTAATCAAAGAAAAACACGCAAAACGAGGCGCCTTGTTCATTGGGACGGAGGTAGTACGTTGGAGGGTAGAGTTCAAGGAACTAGGGAGTAGCTGGGCGAGCTCAACTCACTGTATTGTGGTGTGTGTGTGTTTTACGAAGAGAGATGACATCAAAACATGTTATTTTTGGCTCGGATTTTCCATTCATAAAGTGATCTAGAAGAGAAAAGAACCAATACTTTGTTTTCTACAGCAATTATACATCACCTTCTGAACAAGTGTGCAAATTCCTACCTTTTCCTTATTAGAATCTTCTACAGATGGTCGAGGTATTCGGGTGGCTCTCATGGATATCCTTTTCGCTCCTTGTGCTTTGATTCTTCAGTAGTATCGTCAAGCAGACATGGGAATAACTGATTCATTTGTTTAAGATGGTTGTGTCAACATCACCAAAGGGAATCAAGTGCAAGCGCACGATATCGATGGCATTATATCCACCGCCAGTTGTTCCACCTACCATGACGCCGACGAAGAAACCCATGAGGGATTGCCACTGCATACTCCAACTCCCTCCAAGAAGATCGAGCGAGATAATTCTTTTGAACTCGCATAGGGTGCACATGTCTTGCACGCGCTCATTAACTATACATGTTTGATTTTTCCTATAAATTCACAGAACTTATTTTACATTTACTTACATATACATGTCATAAATGTTTCTCGATTGCACGTTCCTAGGGAGATTTGAAGTCGCATAGGCACATGTGTCTTGCACATGCTCAACCACTATATACATATTTGACTTTTTCTAGGATTTTATAGAATTTTTGTATTTGTTTACCTATATGTATCATGATATTTTTGTCGATCGGCATGTGCTCAGTGACTGGGATAGGGGAAAAACTATCCAACCAAACAACATCACCATAAACAAAACATACTAATTACCATTACGCAGGTGCTCAATGACTAGAAGAAGAGGAAAGCTTGTCAGCAAAACAACATAAGCAATACCAAGTTGAAAAGGAAAAACGTACCAATTACAGTTAAGCCATCACATTGGTAAGTTAGGACGAATGCCACTTTCTAAGAAGAAACAATTAATAACGATATAGTATTAGCACGCGTGAGTTCAAGGCATTACAGTAGGAATCATCGTACGCCTTAGGAGGACCACGAAGCAGATTTTATTCTAGGCAAGTGTGAGATATACTTTTCCAAAATCCGAGCACAACTTGTACTATGAGGATAAACCAAGCCCATTTCCACCCAATTTGCACATCGTTGCTGTAGGTCGCAGCCAGTTCCTCCGTGAGCCTGGTCCGCCACGTCGACGAAACCCCAGAGCCCTCGGCGTCAGGTTGCTGGACCCACACCGGAAACAGGTAGCGGGTGTGCACGACCTCCCCTCTCCGACTCTCCGTTCATCTTCTTCTTCTTCCAGGGCACGGCATACCACGTCAGCGCCGCGCCGCGTCCACGCTCGGCGCGCAACGGAGAGATGGGATATTTCCTCCTGGTGGCAGCAGCAGAAAAATACAGAAGCAGGACCCGAAATATCCAGGAGCAGGAGGCCTCGCTTCCCATCCCCTGAAGCCTCGTCCAACGCCACCGAGTCACGTCTCCTTCCGAGTCCACAACTGCTCGCTCACCTCACCTCACCTCTCCTCTCTTCTCCCCCCAAATCTCTTCCTCCTCCCGCCCCAGGCCGCGCTCTCCTCCAGAGCCTCGCTTCGCCGGAGGAGCGCGCGGGGATGGAGATCGACACGGCGGTGCGGGCGAGCAGCGACAGCCGGCTGCGCACCAAGTACGACAGCGCCGTCTACGTCGTCCAGCGAGCCTTCGCGCTCTACCCGTACGCCGCTCCACCCCCATTTATTTACTCTTGAGCTAGAATGTCATTGGACTATACTACTAGCGTTTTAGTTTTGTTCCCGTTCCCTGGGAACCGGAGAATCTGGGACGGGGGTGCTTGCCTCGCGGGCCGGTCCGCGCGATTGGGTTTGGCTTGGCGATCGCGAGTAGCGGCGAGGCCGGTGGGGGTTCTGTTGACCGATCAAGCGGGGAGATGGGGCGGCCGGGTAGCTGGACTGCTGGAGTATGCATCGGCGGAGGGATAGGTTCGTATCCGCGGTACCCCGTAGGAAGATTGAGTTGGGGGCAGACCGGTTAGATCTTAAGCTGCTTGGCTCCGCGGCTGTTTTCCTCCAATGCGCTATCTATTTCTGCGTCTGCCTGTATTTCCACCTGCAGCAACCGCAGATAAGGTGGTGATTGTGTCAGCGAGTAATGTGTTCCATCTTTGCTTTTCCACTGGAAAATATGCTGTGATTTTCAGTTTGGGGGCGATCTGGATAATTTTGATTAGCTGGCAGAATAGCATAGGTCAGTCGCTGATCTTGAGTAATTGCTGCTGGATTCTTCGATCATCAACTCTTTTATCGGTTCAGACCAGTGCTTTAGGTGGATAAATTTCAACCCGTGTCATCAAACAATGGAGAGTAAGTACATTGCTCTTGTTAACAACAGATCTGCAAGGTCACGGTTTATTGTTCGTACGGCAGTTCAAAGGAGTAAAGTTTTTTAGATTTAGGATAACTCCAGATATCACTCAAGTTGCTTAGAGTAACTGTAATCAAGTTTCTTTCATGGTGAAAGGGCCTGGCCTCACAAGTAACTACTGTATGAATTCACTATGTTCAAACTGCTTGTTCTCAAAATGTATATTGACAGTCTGCAGATTCTTTGTTCTCCTTTTGCTTTTTCAAAAAGGTTTTCCGTGTGACTATGTGTGGATGTTTGGGTGTAAATCTGTGGGTTGACTGCCGAATCTCGTTATGGCTATTAGATACAATTCCAGTCTAAATTTCTCATTTTGCCAATGATTTTATTTGCAGGTTTGAGGAAATTGCCTTCAGCTTTAATGGTGGGAAGGATTCAACCGTAATATCTTATATTCTCTTTTTCTCATCTTTTTTTTTTGTATGTTGTACTGATAATCAACATCCGTCTGCAAGTTTGACAAGACTATGTTACGTATCAATAGGTACTCTTGCATTTAATTCGGGCTGGCTACTATCTTCATAAAACAAGTGGTGACGAAGCACATAACGATACTTTTCAAAACTGTCCGCTGCGTACCATCTATTTTGAGACTCCTTGTGCTTTTCCTGAAATCAACTCATTCACTTATGAAACAGTTTCAACGTAAGGACACTCTAATATCTGTTCCATAATTTTTGACTATTCTTGAGAAGTTAAATGAAAGATCTTCATATGTTCTTTCTCTATACTAGGTATGGTTTGCCATTGGAAACTATCCGGTTGGATTTCAAGTCTGGTCTAGAAGGCCTATTGAAAAACAAGCCTACTAAAGCCATTTTCATTGGCACTAGAATTGGCGATCCAAATGCGGTAAATCTGTTGTTACCTTGTTCAGTTATTCTTCAAGTATTTATAGTCCTATTATAGGCAGTACCTATGCCATGTCCGCTCACAATTCTTCACACCTATCGGTATCTCCACGCCTATTAGTAATCCAGTTTGAAATTATAGGTTGGTCAAGAACAATTCTCTCCTAGTTCGCCTGGCTGGCCTCCTTTTATGAGGGTGAATCCTATCTTGGACTGGTCATACAGGTTTTTTTCCTCAGCATGTAAATAATCAAGCTTGCAGTATGTAGACAGCTAATCCAGATGTAAGGAGCATTGTTTTTATGTGACAGGGATGTTTGGTCTTTCCTCTTGACCTGTAAGATCAAATACTGCAGCCTTTATGATGAGGGGTGGGTTCTTATACATTCTCAGACCTTAAAATGTATATTTGCTCTTATTTCTTGTCATGTGTAGCTTCTAGGTCAAAAATACAGTTGTTCATGCTGTTGGTTTAACAAAATCTCTAAGAATGAAGTATTTCCTCCACCTTTTGATGAGCAGTTTTGTTACTTTTAAAGCTGGACTTTAGCTCATTTTTGTAAAGCGACCTTAAATTTGAAGCTGCTGAAAAGTACTTTGATATCTACTAGTACAAACATCCTGATTTGTATATGTTTTTGTATGCTTGCACTCATTGCAGGTATACATCCATTGGGAGCATATATGATACCGTTCCAAATGCACTTCTTTGTGATTCATCAAATGGGAAAAGCTTTAGACCAGCATACATGCTATCAGATGGAAGACTTGAAAGAGCTGGGAGAGCGAAGAAGACTAATAGTAATTCTGTTGGAAGCAATGGCATAAACAGCACTGAGGGAGAACAAATCATCTCACGTTCAGCTTCAGTTATTGTAGTTGGTGATGAAATATTGTGCGTAATCTCTCATACTTATATCTACAGATGCTCACTCTTGGATTTGCGTAGCTGTCCCTTGGTGAAAATGATACCCTTTGAGTTTGTTTTAATCATTGGAATTTATGTTTTTTTGCAAATGCCTTTTCTTTTTTGTCCTTAGACTTTTGGATAAATGCTATAATGTATCAGCTGTCAGTTCTCTGCAGATCGAAGAGCAAATAAGATCAGCTATTTGTGTAGTTATACTTCTCTAGTCATTTGATGATTTTAGGATAAAGAATACGGGTTTGATGATTCTAGCTCATTTTTTACCTTAAGAGAATGAATCTTGATTATTAAAATAATCACAAAGTGCAACCACTCGTCCTAAAATCCAAAGTACATTTTGTTACAGGGTTTATTTATTACTGTCATAGAAGTTAGTGTTTCTCTTGCTTATCTTTGATTGATGAGCGGAATTGGACATATTTCTGGAAAACTTTGCTTGTTTCTTTACACTAAATTGATATTTATCCATTTTTGCACGTCAGGTTTGGCACAGTTGAGGATAAATTTGGTGCAGCCTTGTGCAAGAAGCTTCATGAAATTGGCTGGCGAGTTTGTCATGTAGCGGTTGTTCCCAATGAAGTAAGTGATGTTTAATGGATTTGCATAGTCCTTATATGATGACCCAAATGTGCACAAATAGATTGCTGCAGTATTGTTGCCGCGTGTACAATTAAGCTCCGACTCTGTCATGTTTCTTGTCTTGTAAACCTAATGGACATAATGTAATGGCGCTGCAGACTGATTCTGTTGCCGAGGAAGTCGAACGATGTAGATCTACTGATGATGCGGTTAGTGTCTGTAGGCTTATCATTTTTTGAACTTTTTTCATGTTGTGTAATGGAGTTGATGTTGCACAGGTATTTCTTGTTGGGGGACTTGGGCCTCTTCATTCAGATGTTTCATTGGCTGGTATTGCAAAAGCATTTGGAGTTCGTCTGGTGCGTCCATTAAAACTTTCTTGCTGCTAAATATGCTTCTTATAGTATTCCTTTGTGTTTGTTTTTCATTTTTGGGTGTAAATTCTCATTGCTCTAGTGTACATGGATGCCTTTGCTGCATTTTTTATTAGGTAACAAAGAAAATCTTGCGTGCTGATCTATAGGGTTGTGCTATGACTATCAGTATCACAAGGAAATCATGTTGTGACAGCACTAATGAAATGTGAAAACTACATAGCCATGCATTGTTGCCATTCAGCATTTACTGGGAGTCTCCCTTGATAAATACCATCTCTTGGCATCAACTAATGTTAACTTTTCATTTATATAGGCTCCTGATGAAGAGTTTGAGGAGCATCTTAGTCAACTCATAGGGAACAGTTACATCGGTGATCGAAATGTGGTACTGTGGATTTAATTGGCTTTCTTGAATATCTATGCATATGCATCTTCTTTCTGGGAAAGTGCAAACTGCAGTTCATAATTTAACTCATCTCCACTTCTCTTTAGATGGCTTTGTTGCCAGAAGGTATTACCGAATTATTACATCACAAAAAGCTGCCGTTGCCACTGGTATGTTCTTTTCTTTTGGTGCATTTCTCTTAGATCAGTACTGAAACATTTGGTGACTTTTGTGCCCTTCATAGCGATCTAGGTTCCTCAAAACTAGGATATGACAATGATATGGGTGCATATCCATTTGTTACAAACCACTGGTTCAAAATGTCATTCCTTTTGTCTTGAACATTGTCTGGCCTTCAATTAGCATTGACTAAAAACTGTCTAGTGATAGTTGCAGTGAGTGCTAAGATTACATTTTTTCTTAAATATGCTACTCCCTCCGTTTCAAAATATAAGATGTTTTACTTTTTGTGAAACAAATGTATCTAGACATCTTTTTGTGTGTAGGTTCGGAGTGAACCACACACTAAAAGGCGTCCAGATACATTCGTTTCACAAAAACTAAAACATCTTATATTATGGAACGGAGGGAGTAGTATGTAGTCTCCTTTTATCTTAAGGTTGCCCCATAGATGAACTTATTTCCTTTGCAGATCAAATGCAAGAATGTGATCATTCTTGCCGCAACTAATGTGGATGAACTGGACATGGAGTGGAATTGTATTTTGGATACCCATGAGAGTGGTTTGGTGAGGGCGAAAACTTTTGTGTCAAAACATCTCAGCACTTCGCTCCCAGATGTATGTCTTTATCATAGTTAAATTCATCTTCCAAATATATTTTCTTGTGAGAACTAAATATTTCCTTGAAAACTACTATCTCTGTTTGTATATATATGACGTCCTAGAAAGCATGCATCAACCTCTCTAACTATGACCCATATTATAGATAGAGAATATTTAGATTGCTCAAGTGAACATAGTGATATATATGGTTCTAAAACCAATTTTCATATTTCATGTAGACCTATGTAATTTGAGTTCTCAACATTAAAATGGAAAATTGCTTATGTCTTTAGTAATATAATCACTCTATCTCAAGTTCTCTACATTTTATATTTGACAAAACATTTACGTGTTCTGCTGATCATTTCATTATATTTCTTTGCCTTACGATGTGTTTGACTCTACAGTTCCAGTGGCACCGTCATAGTGGTTACAGTAGGATACTTGCATTTTTGTTTTAATATTCAGTCTTGTCATTTTATCAAAAGTGGACTCCAAGGCTTAAGTTTAAGGAAATCTTCTTTTATCTATGTGTGTTCCTTGGGTACTCATTCAGGTCAAAATTGCTCCGGTGATTGAAAAGCTATGCTTAGAGTTCTCTGATGTTTACATAGGTACGTTGCCCTGTAATACAAGGCTCTTGTTTGTTTATCTTGTTAATAAGGAAAATGGTTTCATTATTCTGTGTTGTAATTTTGTATGCGTGTTCTTGTCGGGTATCGCTGATTGATGTTTTCGATGTGCAGGGGCTCATCGGATTTCTAGAACTGGGCCTTTGGTTGTGAATCTTCTTGGAAAGGTATAAGTATGAACTGCTTCTCAGCAGGCTGCACAAAGTAGCATACGTGATACTACATACTACTCCCTCTGTTCCATAATACAAGATGTTTCTTACAACATTTTATACTCACTACCATCACAAGATAACACTCTGAAACTGTCTTATATGATGGGACGGAGTTGTTATTTAAAATTATATTTGTGTGCTATTACTAGGAAACTTGGTACTCAGTTTTGTGGGATCTTGTAAAACTTACCAATATAGGAGGCAATATACGAGTTATTGAATCTCTTGCAAACAAAAACATTCTGTAATCACCAACCAATGTGCTAACAAGAAAACTGGTGATAGAAGTAGCTATTGGCTGGATTTGATGATCTAATTTTTTTTTTTGGAATTGATGACATAGGACTGAGCCTTTATACTAATATGCTTCAGTGCTTGACTACCTCGAGTATGTTTTCTTACAGGGCCGTTTTTTCTTAATTTCAGGATAACCAAAGGGTAGAAGGGGCCATGGAGAAGCTGAAAAGTAGCTTCGACGGACAATTTTCCCAAGTCTGACAGTTGCAAATAAACTGTCCACACACTTCCATATTTCTTCCACATTCTTTCTGCTGGAAGTTCTGAAATTGTGCAGATCTAATGGTGCATTGTGGTGCTCACATGCCTTAATCCAGTGCTCGAATAAACACCACTAAGCTACCACTCTGAAGCTCCAGATATTATTTAGGAAACATACAAATTTTGTATTATGCTTTTAGAAATGAATGAACAAGTGAGATGCTGGAGGCTTCAGCTAGTTACAAATTAACGACGGTAGCTTTGCATGGTCTATTTTGACTAGGCTAAGAGCTCGCAATTGTTTCATGGAAAATCAATTGAAGTTGATTGTAGCATAACTTTATTATTGATTCAAGTGTCTGGAATGCTTGATTTGATTCTTTTAGGCGGGGAGTAATGCCTGATTTGTTGATAGTGTACTCGTTTTCCTTTTTTCTCGAACATGTCGGCCTGATTTGCTCTATCTTGTACCACTGCCAGCATAGAGGAAATCCACATAGTCGATAAACATAGATGCATTTGGCATCTTGTATCAAGCCCAACCAGATCCGCTAGATGCAACTCATGGGTGTTGCGGCCAATGCGATATGTGATGTTCATGGTCTGCTAGGAAATTGGCAATTTTCTCACCCACACACTCTCATGCACGCCCTTACTCCAACTGATGAACCACCCGCCTCCCTCTCCCTCTCCCTATCAACCAATCATCTATTCCAATCTCTGATGTTTCTCGAAGGATGTGGTTCAACTTTACGAGTGACTGTAGGATCTTCACCAATGGGTAGTTCTCAAGGTTCTAGCTTTGGGTGCTTAGTTTTCACCAATTGTTGCTCACTCTTCGCCAATGGTGGATGCCCCTTGTCCGATGAACATACAGGTCCCTCCTACACTCATTACTATGAATGCATCGAGCTGGATTGAGATTGGTGTTTGGGGTTTGTAAACCATGGGGATTGGGGTTACGGATTTATAGTTTGATAATGCTTGATTTGGGTTTGGGTAGGGCATTTTGGTTGGATGGTGCTTCATACCTATGCCATGCTTAGTACGATGATGCTACATTTGGGTGGGTTGGCTATTTTGTTTCGGACCATGTTTTATTTCCATGTTTGTGATATACGCCAATGGTCTACAAATTCCATAACTTTCATCCTTCATGTAGGAGCATCTAAAGCCGAAGGTGAATAATGAGAAGAGGTTATTGATTACCCACGCCCATTTGGTCCTTGCCCTAAAGATCCACATTCAAATGGACCACCGAGACAAGAGGATGATGGTGTCAAGCAGACAAGCGGTGTTGATAAGAGGGAGATGCTGGTCTTTGACGCTCGTCCACTTTGCTAATGAAGCTTGGCTATCATAGTTCTATTTGCATACGAACGAGGATGACATCTACATGTTGGCCACCCTAAAACAGTTTAAGACATTGATCAAGGGCTTGATTCACATGTCCGACATGCTAAAAACACGTTGAATCATATTCTTAGTATTTGAAGTTGACGAGTTTCTGTCGATGAACTCATTTTTTTATAGCGGATCAATCACATATGACCTCGAGATCTCCACAAAGACGGTGTTCACATATCATGATAACCCTCAGTACTTGTCGGTTGGGTTGCCAACGAGGGGTGTAACCCATGATGTAGTGTTGTCAAAATGTGATGGTGGATTGAATTGCTATGTTAGTTGTGGCATTTGGAATTGGTATGTTAGTAGTACGATGTACATAACTATTCTTGATGGCCCGACTTAGAAATTGGGCAATCAAGAGTACTCCTATGTCAAGGAATATAAGGTGTTAATTAGGCATCAACCAAATCCCCTCGTTTTAGATGGATTTTGGAAGGCTCTTGTTAGCCAAAACAAAAGGTATTTTCTCGCTACTTTTGGATGATAGGTTGAATACTTGTAATCTACTCCAAAAAAATCATCTAGAACTGTGCAACTTTGAATTTCCACTAGGGAGACTTTGGTTCATCTTTTTTTAGAGTTATGATTTTGATGTCAGTTGCTAGGATTATGTTTAATCCCAAAGAAGAAGATATATGCCGGTGTTTGAAGCTTTCGTTGAGGTAAGGAGAAACTACACGCACCTTTTTCTATGGATATTATCATTTTGATAGCCTGGGATATCTGATTTGTCAAAAATAATAAAATTATCTGAGATGAGGATCCTTCTTTTCAGAGGTGGGATCTATTTTTTTCATGAAGTAGGTATGGTCGGCCATAGATCTAAAAAAGCATGTCCAACATTTTAGTGATTGTCTAAGTAAACTACAATAACGTTTTCTAACTTTTAGCCTTTTGTAACATATATAAATATGCGGCCATAGATCTAAAAAAGCATGCCCAACATTTTAGTGATTGTCTAAGTAAACTACAATAAGGTTTTCTAACTTTTAGCCTTTTGTAACATATATAAATATGACTAATTTGTGAAAGAAGTAATGGGACTTTAGTCTAACCATTTCCCATTTTTTGTATGTTATTCTAATATTATGTTAGTGTACTGTTGCTATCGTTGGGTCAGATGATGCCTTTTTTAGCATGTGTGATCAAATGAGGTGGTAAGGGCATCTAAGAGAGAAAAGGTGTCCACAACATCCTGATATTGATAACTAAACACAAGTGATTTGTCTAACACCCCATCCACGAGACACGGGGTTGTCACACATCTCTAGACTGGCCCCACAGACCAACACTTGTGTTTTTTGCTCAAGGCCAAGCACACTTAACCTTAGAGTTTTTTCAGATGAGCTTCCAGAAAAAAATTGCAACTTGTTGGTATGAGTATCCTATCAATCCTATTAAGTCATGCGTCAGGATCTCACATACACCCACTCTTAGAAGATCAACGCTCTCGTCGATTAACCACAAGCCAGGAACGTTTCCTCTTGGCACACATTTGTGTGTCCAGTGCCGGCACATGTGCCATGCCGTATCCACTCTGGGTCACACATGCTATGCTTCACATGTCCACGCGACTGACCCGCACATGACCGTGTAACCGCGAGGATCAACTCTGATACCATTTGTAACACCTCGTCTATCAAAGCCCCGAGGGTGTCACTCATGGGATCTCTAAACTAGCCCCACATACCAACACTTGTCTTTTCTGCGCACTTTGTCCTTACTCGTGCGTACTGAGAAACAATTTTCTGCTCGGCCACCCATCCTCAAATTGCTCCATACCAAGCACACTTAACCTCAAAGTTCTTTTAAGACGAGCTTCTAGAAAAAATTGCAACTTGTTGGTATGAGTATCCTATCAATCATATTAAGCCATGCGCCAGGATCTCATATTTTGCATGCCAAGCCAAAAATGTCTTAGCGCAGGCAAGCAAACACAACCTCCCGTTTTAGGTCTGATGCATTGCATGCAACCAAACGCTAAGAGGCGAAACATGTTGCACTTGGTTGGTTGGTGACATGGTGAGCGCTACAAACCATGACCTTAGCGTTCATGTGTTCATATGAAATTCATGTCTTAATTAGCCATAAGCAAGATCCAATATTACTCAAAATTGCTTGGAAATATTGAAAATTTATAAATTTACGGAACTGAAAATTATATTCATAAATATTATTACTAGGTGTCATTTTGGAATGACACTTTCTTCCTCTCTCCACACCAACACACGTTAGTGTCAAGTTGGAAAAGTTGATATTCAGCCCATCTAAAATACATGTCCTTTTATATCTAGGGTACAAGAACTGTAGTTGCAACTAAATGTTAATGCCGACCTTTAATTTATACAACTTCCATTTTCCCGTCCAAATATAGTAAACACTATGAAAGGACACAGATGCCGCGTAGATGGGGGATAATAGGCGGTTTAAATTTTGTACGAGATAGGCTTAACAAAGGCGGAATAAGACTAGTGTTTACTTTGTCAAGCACAAAACCTATATAAACTATGATTCACCTATGTGCACCAACAACTTATGCTAAGCAAAATAAGCAACTATGTGATGGAAAGATATATGACTTCAAGCACGAAGGCTATCATAAAGTAAAGTGCATAAGAAGAGCTCGGGTATAGAGATAGTAGGCACGCGGAGACGACAATGTTTTACTGAGTTCCTCCCTACAAGAGAGTACGTCTCGTTGGAGGGATGGTTGGAACTAAGACCATCGGCATCACAAGAGGCCTCACCCAATTCTCCCGCGCACCCGCCGCACGGCAAGCACCCGATCCACTATGGGACACTTGAGGGCGGTCACCAAACCCATACAAGATTAGGGCAATCTCCACAACTTAATTGGAGACTCCCAATAATCACCACCAATGCCACTATCTTGGGGAGAGCTTCACAAATTAATTGGAGGCCACAAGAACTCACCACAAAGGCCACTTAACCGTCTAGGGTTCCAAGAATCCTTTTCATCAACCAAATCCTCCGAGCAGAACTCAAACTGATGCACCTAATATATTGGCAAATCCTTCACTCCCGAATTCCACCAAAGCTACAAAAGCTAGTGGGGGAATAAGAGAGGAAGAACACAAGAGGAAATCCACAAAAGAAACCCCAAGATCTAGATCCCAAGATGTTCCCCTCACATAGAGGGGAGATGGATTGCTGGAGTTGTAGATCTAGATCTCCCCTTTCAAATCTCCCAAAAAGATTCAAAAAATATGGGAGGGATTGAGAGTATTTGTAAGCTCTATAAGGTAGAAACAATGGAGGAGAGATGGAGAGTAAGCGGCCAGCCCAAGGAGGAAGAAGGGGCTTTTATAGGCCCCTCCATGACAACTAGCCTTTGTAGGACACTTATCCTGGAGTCCCCGGCCTTCAGGACTAGAGTCTCCGGCCCCCAGGACTGGAGTCTCCGGGGTCCAGACTTCGGACGAGCTCCAGATGCTAACAATACACCCCCGAAGTCAGGGCCGGAGTCTACGGCCCCTCGGAGTCTCCGGGGTGCAACATCGGAGTCTCTGCCCCCTCCAAAACTATCAGAAAAACCAATACGAAAACAACCATAATTTTTGCATTCGGGCTCCAATTTTGATGATCTTGGGCTTGTTTTGAAGATATTAACAAGCTCTACAAGATAATGTAGGGAACAATCATAGTCCATCAAGGGAGTATAGATTAAAATGATGAAGGGCTTAACCTATCTATAAAAGATAAATCCGTAAAATCTCCAAATCAAAAACGCAATGGAGAATGCATATGTAATCTGTTTTCGATGAACTTGAGCTTATCATGGAGATTAACACAAGCTCTAAATACTATCATGGATAAGGACCAAATAAGAACCAAGAAATATGATGCCAAGTATGCAAAGGTTTGAGCTCTTCGAAAGATATGATCAAGTTACTCACTCGAGAGCCCCTCTTGATAGTGCGGTTATCTATCCTAAACCCGATCTCTCAACTAACATCATGAGACTGGCAAAAATGAAACCTATCAAGATCAAACCTTTTCCTTGAGTATTTCACTTGAGCTTGATGTAGACAATCTTGTCCTCCTAGAGTTGGAACACCTTTCTTGATTACTCTTGCTCGCACTCGCTTGATGAAGATTTGTGATTTTCTCCCCCATACACCATGGGGAGACCACTTATTTTGAACTTGTCTTCATCAAACAATGATCATCGAGGATGGAAAGCGTCAAGCATGAGATCTCCTAGAGATGGAGAATCTTGAGATTGTACATCATTTCTTCTACTTCATTAGGATGATGTCTTGAAGATACACACGAGGAACTCTATATTCTTCTTCAACACACTCTTGATCTTATTTTATTTATTCTTCTTCTTCTCCAACATGATTCCAATAGGCCCAAAGCCCTTGGACATTGATTATTGTTCTTCATTTCTTCAACCTTGAAGTCAACACATGGACCAAACGATGCCAATGGACAAATCCTACAAGGGAATCTCAATGCAACCATTAGTACATAGAGTTTATCATTAATTAGCAAAACCACACATGGGGGCACACATGCCCTTTCAATCTCCCCCATTTTGGTAATTGATGACAATCCCTTTGAGAGGGTTTATATATGGAATTTAACGAACAAAAAGGTTGTGCCAACATCAAATACTACACAAGTATGTGATATTGGTACACCCACAATATATAGAGCAAACTCCCCCACAATCTATACCGTTGGTGGAGTTTCCTCTATACATTCAACACGCAAAGCATCAACAAAGATGCAAGAACATGCTTAATGCATAAACCAACTTCCTTTAAACCCCCTAAAGTTCTCCCCTATTGGCATTGATTGACAAAATGAGTGAGAAGTTTTATACGGCTAATATAGTGAGAATTCCTCTAAAGGTGTGCATTTGCACATATCCAATGATAAATACTTGGGAGGAAGTAAAACTATATTAAGGACCCAAAGATTGCAAAAGGAGTAAAATGTAATAAGCATCAACAAATGAAGCAAGCAATCAAAGGATACAAACTAACCAATTAAATACGACAAGATATTATGATAATAGCAAATGAATATTTAAATGAAAATAGAGAAGTTCCCCAAGGTTTGTGCACAAATTAGAATCATTGCATTTGAATACAACATGCACAAATATGGAATCCTCACTCCCCCATAAACATTTAGACCACAAAACATGAGCAATAAGGCAAATGAGTATTATTAAATGAATAAGAGGAGATCCCCAAAGATTATGCACAAATTATAATAATTGCATTTGGAAACAACGTGCACAACCATGGAATCCTCACTCCTCCAAACTCATTTAACAATACAAGGCATGAGAGAGCAAAATATGAGTGCCCAAAGATGCAAACAATTGAGACAAGCACTCATTGGTAAATAAATTTAAGCCACCAAAGAATCAAAATGAAATAAAAGGTGGTCTCCATGGAAAACAATATCAACTAAAGATTTATCTTCTCTTATGTGTATAAGTTTCAAAGAGGATAACATCACAAAGACATATGCCCACAAATAAACAAGCACACACACACACAAGGTAGATACTCAAGAAGGCACATAAAAGCAAAAGGGATTAATAGAATATACCAACAAGATTTTTGCTTGAAAGCATGGCCAAAGGCTCAATTTTTCTTATTGCATATTAATGAACTTCAAACACCAATTCACTAAATACATCACAACTATCACCAAGGGAAAGGATATAGTTGGAATGTATCAAGAGAGGCAACAAGTATCACAAAGAAAGAATCAAGTTTGCAAATATCTCAATATTGCACACGAGAGAAATTGAGGAAAAGAAAGGCAATAAAATTGCTAGATCGACATATTTGGGATTGGTGAATCATGAGCATGATTTTGTATAGTCCCCATTGTATGCACTCATCTCAACTTACTCACATTTGCAATAACGAGTTCACTTTAAAACCAAAGCAAGAACCACAACAATTGCAAATACAAAAATTCATGCCAAGATGCAACCTACAAAAGGTTGGAGGCAAGATATATATGCATGAGAAAGAGATACTTATTACCGAGATATCATTGGTAGGATATAGTATATATGAGTTCGACGATCACCCTAGCGCGCCTCCAATTATCATGTAAGACACCACTTCTTCCTAAGTGATGAGACAAGCTTCCAATTTACCTCAAATGCACCTAAAACAACATTAAGTACAATATGGTTCCCAAACATATTAGGTCCAACGTAGTTAGAGAAACTACAATACATAGGAGAGACTCCACGTAAATATTTGCATATTGATATGAAATTAAATATCATGCACATATTAGCCAATTAGGATTTTGTGGAGTTTCCCCTATATATTGGATCAAGAAAAGCAATCATGCCATAATATATACAAATATTAACTATGCATGCAAACAACTTTCAAGAGCCAAAAGGACACACAATTTGAACAAAAAAACCAAGTGAACCAAGAAGGCACACAAAAGTGTGACACTGCAAGAGGTTGTTCAAATTATATCAAACAACCAAATCAACACATGAAAGATAACAAGTTCAACAAATGAACTAGGCGAAAGTCAAAGAGCAAAAGATACACAAACACACAATGCTCTAGGATTCATATCATTCTAAAGGTTAAAACAAGAAATAGGGAATGAGACAAAACCAACTCCCAAAAAGAGAAAGGTTCCAACAAACAAACCAAACTCTCTCCACATTTTTCATGATGGCACAAAGTACCAAAATGAAAAGATCGATCTTCCAAGAACAAAAAACATGATATGGATCAAAACAAGAATCATAAAAAGGAGTGTTCTAAATAATATAGGAGAGCTCCCCCATGAATAGTGCATTATGTAGGATTTTGATTTTGAATGCAAAATGCACACAAATGGGATCATCACTACTAGCTACATTAAATAAAACACACGTGCTAATAAAATAAAATGATCCAAAAGAAGAAAATAAGACATGAGAGTCAACACATACAACAAAAACCAATATAAATATGATCAATAAATTCTACCATATATATGGAGTACCAATTGTCCAAAGATAAGAAGTAGGGGATAAATTCCCCGAGGTAGTTTGCAAGGATATCCAAGATCATATTCACAACACGAAGCATTTGGCAATACATAAGAATTAAGGTCGATGCATACAAAGAGATTCTTGGTAGCTCCAAATAGTTACACAATCATTAATGATTAGAATAACTTGAATCAAATGGTTTCCATGGAGGATACGTAGGTCCAAATATGAGGAAACACATCCCAAGAAAAACACTCATAAACAAGATCCAAAATATGAGCAACAAAGGCATTAAGGAAAATTTGAACTTGTTTGAGAAAATGTGCCACATAGGAGCTAGATAATTATCAATATCAATTCTAAGTGGCACAACCTCAATTGTTCACATTTTCTAGGCTTGTAATATGCACAAAGCATATGACCCCCCAAAATGTGATAAACCATAAATTATCAATAAGAGGCAAAATGATCCAAATATATATAATTAATGGACATGATAGAACTTGAATTTCTTATGAGAATGACATACCACATAGAGACTAGATAATCTTGCAATATCAATACTAAGTGTGTCAACACCTGGATTTTTAAGTCCAGATGCCTGTTATGCCGTACATCGCAATCCCAGGATTACCATTTTTGCGAGACATAATAGAATTGGTACCACGGTACATCATCCATTACAAACCATAATAGTATTACAAATAGTTGATCTCATGATCAAGTCTGAATACATATCAAAGCAGCGGAAATAAACGTAGTAGACTCCATCTTCATTATCACAGGCAATGTTGACGATGGGAGATGATCCTAGTTATTATAGACATCTTGTTGTCCGTCCTCCGGATAGTCCTCTCCATAGTCTGGCCATGGGAATAGCCAGAGACAAAGCCATGAGTACTCTTAAAGTACTCGCAAACTATCACTAATGTAAGTAAGACATTTGTAGAAGGAATCCTAAGCTCTAAGCTTGTTTGCAATAAGCTAGTTTTATTTCAGAAGTACTTAGTAGTAAAGACCTAATTTAGTTATCTAGATTACTTTAGTGGGAACCTAACTTCATGTCCACAAACCTGTTGTGGTCAAGTCAAAGTCATCTTTCAAGTCACAAGTCATTTTGAAAACATCTGACAACGGAACAGTATGGCCATCCAACTATCCATGACCGCGGACGCGGCTATTCAAATAGTTTGACACTTTGTAGAGGTGGTACACTTTTACCACAAAATTCGATACATCCGTCAGGGATAACTCTGGATCATCATACTTGGTATGCGGATAATCAATCCTAACCTTTCAATTACACACCCTAATATAGGCACCTCCCCTATGAGTTTGGCCTCCCAGCCATGGCCATCTGCCATCCCGGGAACTGCATAGGTGGACATTCATTGTCACGAGGTAGCCTCAGCTCAACCTCTTTCTGTGAGGGAACCCATACTAAGACACACAAGTTTCCAGTTAAGCCCTACCCAACTCAGGTATTGTGGTTGTACGGTAAAGTTGGAATGGTATCGCATCTGAACCCAACCATCAGTTTTTATCAAAGTCAAGGCACATGTTTCATTTAGTATCATCTTCAACTCAGTGTGTTTCACCACACATGTCAAAACATTTCAATAGAATGACTCATCATTCCAAGGTTTTCATAATCATTTTCTCCAAGTGTTCCTGTCTAAAGTGATCCATATTAGTTTAGTACTAGCAACTATTAATGAAGGTGTCACTATGGAGGGGTGCTAAACTGCTAATCAATTGTAACTAGCCCAAACCTAGTTCTATGCTCTTGATAGCATCTATCCTATTTTTCCACTAATCACAAATTAATTAACTATTTGAGAAACTTTAGTAAGGGAAAGAAAAGATAAAGATTGTAAGTAAAACTTGGGATTGGTATAATCAAAGATGCATCCCAATAGAGTGCATAATGTATCTTGCATATGGCTAGCTTGCATAGGATGGCTTTCCTTGGGTAGTGCAGTTGTCGAAGTTCTCTTCTTCGTCTTCGTAGAACTCCTCTTCTTCGTACCCCGGGTCGGTACTAGCGTCTATAAATAAATATGAGGTACACAATCACCAAACAATACTTAACTACTTCTATTTAGCACACATAGGTTCACACTAGATGATCTAGCATCATCTCAATCATCACATGAAATATGGACATATTCTTTTTTATCTTATTTTAGAAAAGCAATTTCTACTCATTGAAAAATACTTAAGATTTAATATTCTCCAATTAAAATATGGAATCATGTTGACACATGTCATCACCACATATTCCAATACATGGGAATGTGATTTAAAGATGTTGGCATATATTACAAAGTTGAATATTACTATTTAATAGCCTTAATATGACTAGAAATGACTACATAGCATTCTTTTAACACTAGTCCAAGCTTACTTCATGTAAAACTAAATATTTTTATATATTCAGATAGAGCATGGCAAATGTGATTTTTGAGAGTTGGATTCAACTCAAAAGCATTAATGGTTAATTTTATAAAAATGTTTGAAGTTGAAAAAGTCTCTATCTTGTTATTTTTACCATGGGTGATCTATAATTTCAGATGGTTTGAATCCAACGGGAGTGTGTAGACATTTGCAATACCTTTCAAACAAAATTGGAATCATGCAATTTGTTTTAGTAAATCTCTTTGAATTCAATTTTGAACTCACTGGCAGAATAGGGTTTTGAATTAAGTGGAAACTCTCTATTTGAATCGCTCGGCTAAACGCGGGAATGCTAATGGGCCGGCCCAACTATGCGGCACGCGTGCAACGGGCTGCACTTAGGCTGGTCCCACGAGTCAGCGGCAGGTTCTAAGCGAAACGGTATGGGTGAATCTAGGCCACGCGATTAGAACAAGATCGACGGCTGAGCGTCGTCATCCCCGGTGAACGGTGCGCGGGGGGATTCTAAACCTAGCTCTCCAGTGGGGGTCGTCGGAGGCTTACCAAGGCTCCAGCTAGGTCCGACGATGGGGGCGAACAGGTTAGTAGATGACGGTGAGTCGAATGGTGGTCGTGGCGGGTCCTGGGGTGGGTCCAATCAACGACTCCTTTCCTTCACTACAGTGGCGGGCTCCGGCAAAATTCCAGCGATGTGGTGCTCGCCTTGCTTCGGGGAATGGTCAGGGGTGTTTCTGAGTGAGAGGGGAGTAGAATGGTGTGCCTTTGGAGGCTGGGGAGGGTCCTATTTATACATCGGAGAGAGGAGCAGCGCAGCATGGCTCGGGCTCGTCAGCGATGTTGCTATAGAGGGCTATCAGCATGGCGGAGGGCATAGGTCAACATGGTGGTCTGCGGCGATTGTCATGCGCATAGTGGCACAGCGAGGGGCAGTCTTAATCGATCGGGAGACATTCGTGCTCTGTGAGGGTACCATGGTGTTCGTCATGGAGTATGGTGGTCACGGGGCACGCGGTGGCGAACGATCGTGTCTAGGAGGTTGCGGGTGACGCGGCGAGTGCAGGTATGCAAGGAGAGAGCGAGGCTCGGCGTGGCTGCGCGGGAACGGCTCAGCGCTCTGGCGTGCGCTCGGCATGGCAGAGAGTTAAATGGGCGCGGCTGCGCTGGCTTCTCCACTGCTCGTTGTCGGTCGAGGGGTGGACTGAGGGGTGCGGTGAGGTCACACCTAGCTACTAGACATCATGGGCGAGGGCGGCGAGGCTTGTGGCGTCGTGTCCATGTCCGGTCGGCCTGGCACGCTCGGGTATGGGCGACACTGGTCCGATTGGCGAGTGAGAGAGGCTCCACTGCACGGCTGGGTACCGGGGGTGATCGTGGGCTAGTAACTGAGGTTGAATTGAGTACAAGGATGATCACAAGATTGATTCAAATAGTGTATAGTTGGTAGACTTGTACTTCTCCTGTTAAGTGTTTGATTAAATGGCCGCATGAGATGAACATTTGAATTTTCAAATTATATTTGGTGGGTGTGTTGTTCACATGCTTAGGAATCTCCGGTTGCAGGGATTTGTCAAGTGGTGGAGGTTTGAGTGGTTTTTGAAAAATGGTGATCTAGATACCTACACTTGATTCAATTTTGAAATGTCCCTCAAATGGATTTGAAATTGGTTTATGTAAGTTTGCAAAGTTCACATGTGTTCATTTTCACTTGATCTAGCAAGGGGGGAAAAGAGGTAGAATTGTTTCTATTTGAAATCTTTTACTAGAGATGTCCAAAGTGGGCTAGTGGTTAACTTTGGCAGAAATGACCATTTGATCATATGTCTTCTTATTTGATTTTCTTTTTATTTGATTTGGGTTGGGAATGACATAGATGTTATTGTTTTCATCTTTAAACTAATCCTTATCATCTATAACAAACAAACATGGCATAGCAAGCATTCATACATCATTAATAAACACACATGCATTCATATAGGGTTTAAGATTAAAAGTTTTTGTTAACCCTAATTTTGGATGATTAGAATTTGATAATCTTGTTTAATATTTTTGAGATGTTACAAAGTGGAATTCCTTATATGCATACATTTTTAGGATTGTGGAATACCCAAGCATAACGCTCCCCCAAAATGGGATAGTCCATTAATATCACACAAGAGCTAAAGAGATACCAATTGAATTAAATAAAAGCTCCAACACAAGAAACACACAAACATGGCGTGTGAACCAAAAAACACAAATATAATTGATAACTCAAGATAAGTAAGCAGTAAGCACAGAATATACAAAAACATGCAATGCACAAAACCAACACATGTATAAGGGGGCAAGCAACTTTCAATGTAATGAGTTAAGTACATGTTACCGCAAGTAGGAACGTTGGATATATGATAGAGGCAAGATAATCCAAATGAATTGGCTTGACAAAAACAATTAGATGAAGATCCCTTGATTCTTCATGATGTAGCCAAGTCTCCATAGTCCTCCATTAACACCTATTGATCAAGTTTTGTCTTGTTGGTCCCCAACCAAGTTGGGTCCTAAGAAGTTAGTCACCGTAGGCGTGGAAACCCAAATGGTTCTTTTCTTGACACCACATTGGTCACCAACATATTTGGCAAACACATTGCCAACCTCATCCTCGCAAAGATAATAAGCATGATCAATCATGATATGGTTGGATGAGGAGATACCAATGGTGCATGAGGAAGAAATGTGCCCCTTCTCGTGGAATATGTAACAAGTTCTTCTCTTGCTATCTTTCTTCTTAGGTGATACCACAACTTGAGGAAGTGATTGAGTATTCATAGGAAGAGCCCCATATCTAACTTGAGGTAGAGCTTGAGTCTGCTTCCCTTGTTGCTTCTCACTAAGAGACATCTTCTTTAATGCGCAATATCTAACATGATGCCCTTCTTCCTTGCACTTGAAGCAAATATTGTTGGTCGGGTTCTTGACTTGTTTTTGGCCATTCTTCTTATTGCTCTTGTGCTTCAACTCGATAGTGGACTTGTTCTTGATATTGGAGTTGAATCCAAGTCCACTCTTGTCATTGGGGGATTTTTGCACACTCAAGATGTGTTTGAGTGTGGCCTTCCCTCTATGACCCTTTTTCAAGTCATTCTTCAAAGAAGTTACTTAAGGTTCGAGCTCTTTGATTTCCTCTACATGGTTAGTATCAACAATAATACTAGAGGAAGTAGATGCTTCATTGTTAGATAAACAATGGAAGGGGTGTAATTCATCACAAGATGTAGCAATGTCATGAGTGGATGAATTACTAGGACTAGCACATGACAATATGACATTTAGAGTGGATATAGTGCTAATGTCCAGATGAGGCTCACAGGATGTTACCTTTGACATATTAGCCTCATGAGACAACTTTAGCCTGCCATGGGAGACTAGAAGATCCTCATGCGATCTTGAGAGCTTAACATTACTTTCTTCCAATTTCGCATAGTTGCTAGTTAGCAAAGCAAGTTGAGCCTTTAGCTCAACATTCTCCTTCAAAATAGATGATTCACAAGAAATAGAGTTAGTAGCACAAGCGTCAACACTAATAGCAAGAGGTGAGAGCAACTTGGAAAGCTCTTTTGAATATGAAGCTTCAAGTTGCTCATGTGACTCGGTGAGTTTGATGAGCTCACTCTTAACGACTCGAGAGCCATTTCCGAGGTGGTTAAAATACTCAACGAGTTTAGCATGGGAAACTACAAGTTCATCATTTTTAGTTTTGAGAACATTTGCCACCACAAGATCTCTATCATGGAGTCTCATCAAGAGACTCCTTGGTGGATTGTTCTTATTCAAGGGAGCTCTTTAGATAAGAAATCTCGAGTGCATACACACGCTCATGTTCATTTTTTGAAAAATGATGTTCTCTTTCTCCTCAATAAGTTTCTTGCTTTCAATAGCAATAGTTATAATTTCAATGAAGTTGGAGGAAGCAATTTTATTTTTATGAAGAATGGGAAAGACAACCTCTCCCTTCTCTTGAATAGAGGCTACATCACAATCAACAAGATGATCATCATTATTATCATGAGATAAAATGGGATCCAAATAAGGAGTTACCTTTCTGCCCCTAGCCATAAGGCATATGTGAGAACCGGAAGGAGGTGATGATGAGAAATTACTTGAAGCTCCATTCAAAAACTTGTCTTGGCCCATAGAGTCTTTGGTTTCCTCTACATGGTTAGCAACACAAGTACTATATGAAATAGAACTATTTTTTATCATGGCCACAAGATTAAGCAAACATCTCATTATGAGGTTTATACAATTCATTTCTACATGATATGCAAGGACTATCAACACGAGCATGTAAGGAAATTTGAGTGCTATAATTTTTATGGTCCAAAGATAGAACATTCCAACAAGATAGAGAAGATGGATTACCAATAGTAAGCTCACTATCCATATTGCAATTTCTATCATCACTCACCATATCATTACCTTGTGATGAATCACATGTTGGTGAAGTGGTAGAAGATGAGAACTCATCACGTCAGGAGGATGAGGGAATACAATCATCCTCAATAATGTTGAACACATCATATTTATCTTGAAGCTTTGTCCATATCCCATGAGAACTCCGATAAGGCATGATTGAAGAAATAACTACATTGCTCACAACAAGTAAAAGCACTTTAGTAGCTTGAGCATCTATATAAGAGTTTATTTTCTCCTCTAAATATTGATTTTGGGGATCAATAGGAGGATAAAAACCCATATACCCTAAATATTTGGGTGTATGCCCCAGAAGTAATCAAGAATGTGATATTTCCAGACATCATAATTATTTGCGCCATCAAATATATAACAAGAATTGTGCACTAATCCCCTAGTCGGCATCTTTACTCTCAAGGCGGTGAAGCCTAAAAGAGAGAGAGATCTTGATCTGATACCAATTGAAAGGACACAGATGCCGCCTAGAGGGGGGTGAATAGGCGGTATAAAATTTTTACGAGATGGGCTTAACAAAGGTGGAATAAAACTAGCGTTTACTTTGTCAAGCACAAAACCTATATAAACTATGGTTCATCTATGTGCACCAACAACTTATGCTAAGCCAAATAAGCAACTATGTGATAGCAAGATATATGACTTCAAGCACGAAGGCTATCACAGAGTAAAGTGCATAAGGAAGAGCTCGGGTATAGAGATAACTGAGGCATGCGGAGAAGATGATGTCTTACCGAGTTCCTCCCTACAAGGGAGTACGTCTCGTTGGAGGGGTGGGTGGTACTAAGACCACTGGTGCCACGAGATTCCTCACAAATTCTCCCAAGCACCCGCCACATGGCAAGCACCCGATCCACTATGGGACATTTGAGGGCGGTCACTAAACTCGTACAAGATTGGGAGCGATCTCCACAACTTAATTGGAGGCTCCCAATAATATCTCCAAGGCCACTATCTTGGGAGAGCTCCATAACTTAATTGGAGGCCACAAGAACTCACCACAAAGTCTACTTAACCATCTAGGGTTCCAAGAACCCAAGAGTAACAAGCTTCTTAATTTCACCAACCAGATCCTCCTAGGAGAACTCAAACCGATGCACCTAATGCAATAGTAAATCCTTCACTCCAAAATTCCACCAAAGCTACAAAAGCTAGTGGGGGAACAAGAGAGGAAGAACACAAGAGGAAATCCACAAGAGAAAACCCAAGATCTAGATCCCAAGATGTTCCCCTCACATATAGGAGAGATGGATTAGTGGAGTTGTAGATCTAGATATCTCCTTTCAAATCCCCCAAAAAGATTTAAGAAATATGGGAGGGATTGAGAGTATTTGCAAGCTCTAGAAGGTAGGAACAATGGAGGAGAGAGGGAGAGCAAGCAACCAGCCCAAGGAGAAAGAAGGGGGCTTTTATAGGCCCCCCACGAAGCTAGCCATTGCAGGACACTTATCCCGAAGTCTCTGGCCTTTAGGACCAGAGTCTCCGGCCCCTAGGACCGGAGTCTCCGGCCCCTAGGACCGGAGTCTCCGGGGTCCAGACTCCGGGCGAGCTCTAGATGCTCCCATTACACCCCCGGGAGTCAAGGCCGTAATTTGGGCTGGTGTCTCCGCACCCAGAGTCTCCGCCCCTCCAAAACTGTCAGAAAAACCAATACGAAAACAACCATACCTTTTGCATTCAGACTCCGATTTTGATGACCTTGGGCTCGTTTTGAAGATTTAGCAAGCTATAAAAGATCATGCAGGGAACAATCATAGTCCATCAAGAGAGGATAGATTAAAATGATGAAGGGATTAACCTATATATAAAAGACAAATCGATAAAACCTCAAAATCAAAAACGCAATAGAGAATGCATATGAAATCCTTTTTCGATGAACTTGAGCTTGTCATGGAGATGAACACAAGCTCTAAATCCTCTTATGGATAAGAACCAAATAAGAACCAAGAAATATGATGTCAAGTATGCAAAGTTTTGAGCTCTCTCCGAAAGATATGATCAAGTTACTCACTCGAGAGCCCCTGTTGATAGTGTAGTTATCTATCCTAAACCCGGTCTCCCAACTAACATCATGAGACCAGAAAAAGGGAAAACCTATCAAGATCAAACCTTTTCCTTGAGTATTCCACTTGAGATTGATGTAGACGATCTTGTCCTCCTCAATATGGAACACCTTTCTTGATTACTCTTGCTCGCACTCGCTTGATGAAGATTTGTGACTTGCTCCCCCATATACCATGGGGAGACCACTTATTTTGAACTTGTGTTCATCAAACTATGATCATCGAGGATTGCAAGCGTCATGCATGAGATCTCCTAGAGATGCAGCATCTTGAGCTTGTACATCATTTCTTCTAACTTCATTAGGGTGATGTCTTGAAGATACACACGAGGAACTCCATCTTCTTCTTCAACACACTCTTGATCTTATTTTCTTTCTTCTTCTTCTTCTTCTTCTCCAAATGATTCCAATAGGCCCAAAGCCCTTGTAAATTGCCTATCGTTATTCATTTCTTCAACCTTGAAGCCAACACATGGACCAAACGATGCCGATGGGAAAATCCTACAAGTGCATCTCAATGCAACCATTAGTACATAGATTTTGTCATTAATTACCAAAACCACACATGGGGGAACACATGACCTTTCACACTAGAATTATAGGCTCAATCTCGGTGAAAATAACGAGAGGTTAAATACATACACACGAGCAAAACACCCTATGAGTCTAGTAGGACTTACGATTTGATTCAAGTTGTGGATGGCGAGGGAGTAATTATCACCGTGAATAGCTTTGGTTGAGTAAAAGGGCACCACGAGTGTGTAGTAGGACTTTTCTTTTATGGTTAGAAGTTGAAAATGCTAAAAGGTTTTGCAATGTTTTTATTTCGCATTTTTTTGCATCTTGATTTATTTACAAAAAAATGATATTATGTATAAAGTCTATAAGTGCTAGTGTTGTACCGCTTCCAAATCCTCGAATTTGCGAGCATGAGCATCGGAAAGGTACCCTTCCTTCAGCGGTGTGTGCGTGTGGGGGGGAGTGTATGTTCCATTGCCACCAAGCAACGAAGATCTCGTGATAGCTAGAAGCTGGATGATTGATCCAATCCATGATAGCACATTGTTCCACATGGTGCACAAGAAGGAGCAATCGATGAGTATATGGTTCATGGACCTCTCACATTTGGTCCCACATGAGCCAAGAACACAACGCATGTGATAGATGTGGCATCCCTCTTCTAGCAAGCATGTCCAACATCAATCTTAAAAAGTGCACCAATCAAGGAACATCACCCTAAGGGAGCCAAACACTTCTAGTTTGCCTTTTCGAGAGGTCGATGCTACTGCTCACCTAAAATAGGGAATTATGCCATGATTTGGGGGTATATTGACCATCAAACATCCAACAACAAAGCACTAGGGCACACCGAGAATTGTCCTCTATGCATGAGAAAGGAATTGCATTGTGCATAACGGGAATTGTTCATCACAAAAGTTTGTGAAGTTTTTCCAAGGTTAAGAGCACTAGGGGTGGACACAAATCTCGGAGCTCAAAGCTCGGCTCAGGCTCAACCAGGCTTGGCTCGGGCTCGGCTCGGCTCAAAGGTTGGACAAGCTAAGCCTAAACATGGATACTCAGGCTCGAGGCTCGACAAGCCGGCTCGATAAAGCTCGCAAGGTGGCTTGAAGGCTCGATGCACACAAAAACTTGATATTGTCTAATATTAACAATTAATAATGAGAAGTAACATGATACATGTATGCATTGATCTAACATAGTCTAAGGGAAAGTTTACACATGATATATGCATGATCCATAATATAGTTTAATGTGTGTATCTCCATATTGATGCCCACACACCATTTTCGCGGAATCAATTCCCCGTATCAAAATATATCAAACCAACTAAACAGAAGAAATGATTGGACTATGCTAAGCTAGTATCAGAAATTACTATACAAAAGAGATCTTTTGTACTCTCTCCATCTCGAAATAGATGTCGTAAATTTGTTAGATCTGAATGTATCTCGACAACATTTACACACTAGATATATCTAAATTTAGACAAATTTATGACATCTATTTTGGGACCAGCAGGGTGTAGATATCTAGTCTAGTCTTAGAAATTACCGTAGCAGCATAGAAGAGAAATATTTTGTACTCCCTCCATCTCAAAATAGACGTCGCAAAGTTGTCCAAATTTGGATGTATCTAGACACTATTTAACATATAGATTCATCCAAAATTTGAAAATAATTCCACATCTATTTTGAGCTGGAGGGAGTAGAATATTATAGGATCCATGGACCACACCTTAATCCGTTGCTTAGTACATGTGCTTGTCAGAGTATATCTGTAGACTGTACATGTGCCTAAACGAGTAAGACTGATCATAGTGAGAGTATTATATTACTAGTATCATGCATATGATACTAGTGTATGATATTATGTCTATAATGCATTGTATCATGTGCTAGTATCACAGTAGTAGTATATTTATTGATTTATAGAGTCTCTATGTAAAATTATGTACAAGATTTACATGTCATTAGGATTTCTAGTTTCACGTGCTATGATATGGTATCTACTTATGATACTCTAACCATCTCTTTCTCCATTAATTGTTGCGCCACATCAGATTTTTGCCAACATGGCATGCATGATACTAGTTATGATACTTCCACTATGACTGGCCTAAGGACTAGCTAGCTATGCGGTAATCTCCTTGGTGCCTAATGAAAAAATGCAAGGAATCGATCTGTCCAACGGGATTTATCACCGGGCATGGTGGGCGGGAGTAAGCATGGATAGAAGAATTAGGGGCGTAGCTTCCGCGGTGTTGCCCCGGCCCATACGAGGAGGTGGCGCAGATCAATGCTGATGGGGATCTCCGCTAGGGGTATTAATGGTGATGGTAGGGCGCCTAAATCAGCAAAATCAGGCTGGGTATGGATGGGGAAGACGATGATGAGGCGGCCTGTGTGAGGAATTGACCTCCGGCGGCACAAGACGGCCGAAATCGTGCTGGCGGCAGTGATGTTTGAGCACCTGAGATAGAAAGGGAACGAGGGATTCACTCGGAGAAGCATGTTCTAGCGGGTGCCTCGTGAGCCGCCGAGCCGAGCCCCGAGCTTACCAAGCCGAGCCACGAGCCTGGTTTATAGAAACTAAGCAACACCAAGCCGAGCTAGGCTTGGCTCGAGTTTACCTGAGCCAATTCGAGCCGAGCCGCGGGCCGGCTCGGCTCGGCTCGTTTCCACCCCTAAAGAGCACCTCCACTTGTTGGGCATTAGCATGCCGAAATCCGGTGCTATTTGGCACCGGATGGACTTTGGGCCTAGAAACAGCCAGTTTCCAACTCGCGTTCCCAACCGAACCTAGAAATTGGCGATATATTTAAAAGTTCTTCTTACCACCCCAAAAAACACTACAAGTCTGACACACTCTCGCCCATACATGCAGTTCACCGATTGAAAGCAGTAGCCCAGGTTCAGCCTCCAAATTATTAAAAAAATCACTCGTCTATCGGGATAGGCTCCTCCGCCATAGGGGTCAGTGAATCCTCCGTTGTAGCTATTGTGGACGAACTAGAAGATGGGTTGGAAGACATGGAGGCATAGATCGGTGAATCAGTGGTGCAGAAAGCGTTGGTACAAAGCTCAACGTGGTTGTTGGCGTGACCGTGGAGGGAAGGTCCTCATCTAGAATGGCGTTGCGGCACGTCGTGTACCACACCTTGACCTTGGGGCTTATCGTCGAAGTGTCCTCGCTGCCCATGAGGAACGTCAGGTCCGTGTTCCTTTTCTTCGTGGCAAACTTGGCCTTGAGTAGGTCGATCTTATTGCCTTGGTTCTACAGCAGTTGGTCCACCTTTCTTCGTCTTCTCCTCCCTCTTATCGGCATGGGCTTTCGCGTCGGCCATGTACTTATCAATTGATACATGAAGCCATTCGGCAGGTGATGGCTCAATGCACGACGCCTAGAAAATAGCTTGATGTCTACGCACTTCTATTCTTGTAGACAGTTGTTGGGCCTCCAAGTGCAGAGGTTTGTAGAACAGCAGCAAGTTTTCCCTTAAGTGGATCACCCAAGGTTTATCGAACTCAGGGAGGAAGTGGTCAAAGGTATCCCCTCTCAAGCAACACTGCAATCAAGATACAAGAAGTCTCTTGTGTCCCCAACACACCCAATACACTTGTCAGGTGTATAGATGCACTAGTTCGGCGAAGAGATAGTGAAATACAAGTGGTATGGATAATTATAAGTGGTAACGGTGATAGGAAATAGCTTGATGGCGTGGAAAAGACTAAAAGCAAACTAAAATAAAGATGGAAGCAAGCAAACATGTAACAGATCTAATTGCAAACGGTGTTTCAATGCTTAGAAACAAGGCCTAGGGATCATACTTTCACTAGTGAACACTCTCATATAAATATATTCTTCTTTATGATACTACGCTGAACTACTCTCCGGTTGGACACTCTAATCCATGGTAGGGCTATAACAGCACACCTCAAAGTAAGCCTTTCCCATCTAGAAAACCCCACACTGTCACCTTGAGCACTAGATGGTTCCAACAAACACCGCAATTTCATAGAGACATTCAACTCCAAATATAACTCATAACAAGTATTTGTAATCTCTAGACTAAGTGCCACCATGGTGTGCACGCTGTCACTTTCACACACATGGGGAGAGCAGAGATCTATTAAAGCACTTGAGTAGCAAGGTAGATCTATAGATTACAAGCTCATGATCTCAACAAGATCATGTATATAGAGAGAGATGAACCCATAGCTACTGGTAAAACCCTTAGCCTCGAGAGAGAACTACTCCCTCCTCATCATGGGAATCAGCAATGGTGATGGAGATGGTGGTGGAGATCGATGGAGATGGCTCCAGGGGCACTTCCCCGTCCCGGCAGGGTGCCGGAACAGAGACTTTCTGTCCTCCGAATCTCCCCTTCGGTGGCGGCGGCTACAGACTCTTTCGTGGATTTTTGATCGGGTACTTAGGGTTTTCGTCCCGAGGGCAATATATAGGCGAAAGGGGAGGACGAGGGGGTATCGGGAGCGGCCACACCACCCCCTGGCGCGGGCCAGGCCTGGCCGCGCGGCCAGGTGGTGTGGTGGCCCCCTGGCCCCTCTCGGTCTCATATTCTGGCACTTGATGACATCCGGAAAAATAGGCACTTTGGCTTTTGTCCCGTCCAATTCCGAGAATATTCATTTTCTGACTTTCCTGGAACCAAAAACAGCAGAAAACAGGCAGCTGGCACTATGGCTCTTGTTAATAGGTTAGTCCAAGAAATCATATGAAAAGTACTCCAAAGTTGGATCAAAACACAAGAAAGTGGATAAAACCAAGCATGGAACATCAGAAATTATAGATACATTTGCAATGTATCAACATCCCCAAGCTTAACTCCTGCTCGTCCTCGAGTAGGTAAGTGATAAAAAGAAAGAATAATTTTTGAGGTGACATGCACCATCAAAGACTTGATCGAAGTATTTGTAAAACATTCAAAGCTGGGATCATAGTACTTCAATCATAACATGAAAGACAAAGTTCTAGCAATAAGACAAAGAAACTATGATGCAACATGAAAATACACAAACAAAAGATTCATGAATAACAATGCTTTGCAAGACATTTGTTTGTTTCACATAAAGAAAACATAGCATAATAGTATTCAGCTTGTGCCTCAATAGAGTAGCAAATATAAATGCATAGGACACCTTCAAAGTTCATAAGAGTGACTAGATACAATAGTTTAAAACAAGCAATATCAAGTTATGCATCAATCAACTAGTCTTGGGACAATGCACATAGAACTAAGAATGGCCACTATGCTCTCAAAGTAGGTGCATAAAGGTAGAAGGTGGAGACTCAATATAATGGTGGAAGAAAGACCTTTATAATAAAAGGAAGTAGGGATTCAAGTCTCATAAAGAGCTTCCAAAAATTATGGTACTTATAGCTTTCAGCTCTCATTGCCCCTATCATAAGCATCTTTAAGGTGATTAAGGTTAAAGTGACACAACTAAGAGGATATGCTTGACAAGTTATAAACCGAAATCTCATGCCCCTTACTTACGAAGACCGATACTCATGCTACTCAACTTCAGTCACGAGTAAGCTCTTGTCATTGTAAGTATATGTGTATCATTAAGAACCGCCAACGGGGTACCCCTTGCACATGATACGGGAGCTTTCCCATAATCAAAATGACAAGACAAGCAGACAATGAGCATCTCAGCGATCTTTTTATTTGCTATTTGCATAGGTTTTTATTGAGGATGCTTCATAGAGTGCTCATTATGGTGATGCTGCAAGTTTCCACCATGATTAGGCATCGCTTAGGCTAGCGGCCCAGGCGTTTCTCTAACACACATACAAACTCCATGATCTTACAAGTTCCACTTTTATTTCACACCGCCGGGATCCGTAAGCAAAAGAACATGATATCAACGGGGTACAAAGTACAAGTGCAATGTTGAAAGCGTTCCCCATGAAACATGGTTCTGCTAATTTCAACTTATAAAGCGCAAGCATATACGCAACAAATAAGGACCCAATGGTTCAAGTTTATTAGATGCAAAAAGTAAAGTGTGCCATCAAGTTCGTGAGAGCTTTAATCACTAGTTTTCTCATAACAAGTTTAATTTGGAAGGTAAACAAAAGCATGAATATACTTGGAATAGCATAAGCTAGTAGGTAGGTATGGTAGACTCTTTTGAATAACTTGGTTTAGGGAGTTGGATGCATGAGTGGAACTCATACTTTGTTGTGGAGGCTAGCAAAAGACTGGGAGCGACAAACTAAGAGAGCAATAATGGCCATAATCATGTAGAGCGACAAAACATCATTGATCAAAGCATAAAGTGATACTACAAGTTGAAAACTAAAGGATCATAAAGGCTTATGGTGACTTTAGATAGTCATAACATGGTGTGAGCATGTGCCAAGTCAACCCAAATAAAGCATCAAAGGAGAATACCACTATACTATGCTTTAATATGCTAAAACAACGCATGATTCATCCAAGGCACATTAAGCAATCTCAATTGTTTATAACAAGTCATTCTACAACAAAGAATACTAAGCATAAAGCCAAAACAATATCAAGCATGGCATGACAAAGCATAGGCCACAGTCAAAAACAAGCTCTTTTTACCACATAAGCATGAACTTTCCTACTCTTTTCCAAACCAAACCAAACTATTTGCAAACCAATGTATGAAAGAGGGGGTCCAACCAATTTATTCAGCAAACTAAGCAAACAAAAAGCAAATGAAAAACCAAAACGAAAACGAAAAGAAGACGCTCCAAGAACAACACAACTGTGCATGAAACAATAAAAATGAAGCTTTTGGAAGAAACCTGGAATTTTTATTGATGAAGAAGGGGATGCCTTGGGCATCCCCAAGCTTTGACGCTTGTACTTCTTGGATATTTCTTGGAGTGACACATGTGGCATCCCCAAGCTTGAGCTTTAGTCCATCCTTCATCTCATTACTCATTCCTTCCATACACCTGAAATTTTTCCTTCATACAAAACTTCACACAATCTTTATTAGCAACATTAGTGCACTCAAGATAAATAAGTCTTAGGGTTCAGTTATAACACCAAATAAACTTCCATTAGAACACTATATACTGTAGCACTTCCCTCAAAAAGCTCAATTCCCCAAAAGAACTCAAAAAGGAACCAACAAGAAGCAAATGCAGAAAATGGCAGAAATCTGTCAAAACAGACCAGCAGGTAAAGATGAATTTTTTAGAAGAACTTATGTTGATCAAATTAAAAAGTGTTGAAGTAACGAAAGTTAGATAACAACCTGGGTCAGAATCACAAAAAATTACAGCTCAATCCGACATACATAGCTCTCTCACGAATTTTTACGGTGAAGCACAAAAATCTGTTTCGGAATAGCAACTTTCCCAATCATTACTTCTCTCTCATTAGAGGTTACTCTTGGCACAAAAAGCAAATAAAAAGGATAAGAAGAGGTTATTACAGAGGTAATAACTTACAAGACTCATCTAAAACTTTTGGATTATCTCCAAATAAGTACTTTTCTTTAACGCCTTTAAGTTAGGCATAAGAAGCAAGAAAAAATCAAGTGTTCTCAAGTGAAGAAGCATTAAGACCAAATTTCTTGCCCTTACCTCTCTTACTTTTATTCTTAACCTTGGGGAAAATATGATTATTTGGTGGATAAGAAAGGTGCATGGTCCCCTTTCCCACATCTATTATTGCTCCAAGGAGTTCTAATAGGGACCTTCCAAGTGTAATTTGTCCTTTTCCTGCACATTCAATAACAAGATAATCAATAGAAATCATTTTGCCAAGGATCTTTGTAAACACTCCTTCAGCTATTCCAAGAGGTAATATGGTAGTATTATTAGCAAGAGATATTTCTTTTCCTCCTTCAGTGAGCCCCCAAGTATTCAGAGATTTATAAATATCTTTGGGCATAAGACAAAATTCAGACATGATATCACAACGAGCTTGAAAAGTTTCAGTGTTCATCTCAATCTTTACTGTAGGGAACCACTTTGATGGTTCAGAGTTTATTGGAACATAATTGTGATGCTCCCTAAGCGTGTTATAGCAATTTTCTAAGCTAGTAGTGCTAGCCTCAAGAGTATTCAACATAGCAAATATTTTTGCGAAAGAAATATCAGTTCGGCTAGGCATGTTGTAAGTGAGGATCAATTTATTTATACCATTAATAGCATCATCCTCATTACATTGGAGGAAATCTCCTCCCACAACAGCATCTAAAGCATATCTATAGCAAAGAGCAATCCCAAGGTAAAAACTGCTAAGGAACAAGCTTTGAGTCATTTTAGGCTCAGTTTTTTCATGTAGATCGGAGATTCTGGACCAAGCTTCTTTAAAACTTTCCTCAATTTCTTGTTTAAAAGTGAAGATCATTTCCTCGGGTGACATAGTGATTGGAGCAAGGCTAGACATAGTGGCAACTCAAGAAAGGAACTATTTTTTTTGTGTTTTTTGAAATAAGAAAGCAAACTAGTAGAACTAATTTTTTGTGTGTTTTTGAATAACAAAACAAGCAAACAAAGCAAAAAGAAAACTAAGCAAAACAAAAACAACAAAGTAAAGAGATTGGTTATGAGGGACTCCCCTTGTGAAGATGTCCTTGACTCCCCGGTAACGGCGCTAGAAAAATGTTTGATGGCTCAATGCACGACGCCCAGAAAATAGCTTGATGTCTACGCACTTCTATTCTTGTAGACAGTTGTTGGCCCTCCAAGTGCAGAGGTTTGTAGAATAGCAGCAAGTTTTCCCTTAAGTGAATCACCCAAGGTTTATCGAACTCAGGGAGGAAGTGGTCAAAGGTATCCCCTCTCAAGCAACCCTGCAATCAAGATACAAGAAGTCTCTTGTGTCCCCAACACACCCAATACACTTGTCAGGTGTATAGATGCACTAGTTCGGCAAAGAGATAGTGAAATACAAGTGGTATGGATAATTATAAGTGGTAACGGTGATAGGAAATAGCTTGATGGCGTGGAAAAGACTAAAAGCAAACTGAAATAAAGATGGAAGCAAGCAAACATGTAACAGATCTAATTGCAAACGGTGTTTCAATGCTTAGAAACAAGTCCTAGGGATCATACTTTCACTAGTGAACACTCTCATATAAATATATTCTTCTTTATGATACTACGCTGAACTAGTCTCCGGTTGGACACTCTAATCCATGGTAGGGCTATAACAGCACACCTCAAAGTAAGCCTTTCCCATCTAGAAAACCCCACACTGTCACCTTGAGCACTAGATGGTTCCAACAAACACCGCAATTTCATAGAGACATTCAACTCCAAATATAACTCATAACAAGTATTTGTAATCTCTAGCCTAAGTGCCACCATGGTGTGCACGCTGTCACTTTCACACACATGGGGAGACCAGAGATCTATTAAAGTACCTGAGTAGCAAGGTAGATCTATAGATTACAAGCTCATGATCTCAACAAGATCATGCATAGAGAGAGAGATGAACCCATAGCTACTGGTAGAACCCTTAGCCTCGAGAGAGAACTACTCCCTCCTCATCATGGGAATCAGCAATGGTGATGGAGATGGTGGTGGAGATCGATGGAGATGGCTCCAGGGGCACTTCCCCGTCCCGGCAGGGTGCCGGAACAAAGACTTTCTGTCCTCCAAATCTCCCCTTCGGTGGCGGCGGCTACAGACTCTTTCGTGGATTTTTGATCGGGTACTTAGGGTTTTCGTCCCGAGGGCAATATATAGGCGGAAGGAGAGGCCGAGGGGGTGTCGGGAGCGGCCACACCACCCCCTGGCGCAGGCCAGGCCTGGCCGCGCGGCCAGGTGGTGTGGTGGCCCCTGGCCCCTCTCGGTCTCATATTCTGGCACTTGATGACATCCGGAAAAATAGGCACTTTGGCTTTTGTCCCGTCCAATATCGAGAATATTCATTTTCTGACTTTCCTGGAACCAAAAACAACAGAAAACAGGCAGCTGGCACTGTGGCTCTTGTTAATAGGTTAGTCCAAGAAATCATATGAAAAGTACTCCAAAGTTGGATCAAAACACAAGAAAGTGGATAAAACCAAGCATGGAACATCAGAAATTATAGATACATTTGCAATGTATCAGCAGGCGGACCCATGGCTTTCAATGCCTTGGACTTCTTCTGCCCAAGATCTAGCCTTCCTTCGCTGGCAGCTGGGGGTGGAGCTTCTGGGTTGTAGACGTTATCCTTGGCCTTGGAAAGTGATACGTGGGTGTCTGCCCACTTCTCTCACTTCTCGATCATGTGGAACACATGGTGGAACTTGAACTCGATCTTCGTGTCGTCGTGGTACATGGTGAGAGCACGATATACCTACAAGGTGAAGTGTTAGTCACAAAATGGCATGAACTCAACGTGGGGACGATGAATTTCATACCTTGTTGTCCATGCTAGTGCCACTGATTGTATGATGCTCGATTTCCTCTTAGATCCCATGCCATTTGATACACGCTTGTTGCACGCCCCCAATGATTCATCATGGCATTCTCGCCGCGATCCATGTGGACCTTGTTGAAGTATGGATCCATTAGGCTATGCTCATTGAACACAAGCTTGATACGCCTACAATAGTTTTTGAGTTTTGATTTATGTCGTTATTGCATCGAGGCTCATCAACTTCCATGATTCGGTGAGGCACTCGTCTTCAAGGGTGGTCCACTTGATGCAGGGCTCGACCGATGATGTCGTCTTTGGCTTCCTCTTCCTCTTTCCTTTGCCCTTGATCATCGTCGGGGTTCCATCTTTGGCTTCTTCATCCTCTTCCACCTGCGTCTGGTCATCGTTGGCCTCTTCATCCACCTGGCTGTCAGCGAGATCCTGCGAGTCTAGGTCATGCTCGGCGTCGGTGTAGGACTGCTCTTGCATGAAGAACGAGATCGCGGCGGCGGAAGAGCCAGATGCGATCATCTCTGCCATGTAGGAGTCGTTCGACATTCTGTCGAACATGATGAGAGTGTCGTTGTCCCCGAGCTAGGCGGAGGATCTAGCACCCTTGCTTTGGGACAAAATCCAGGGTACCACGACGCAGCGCTGGCGAATCAGCGTACGAGGGTGATCCGGTGTAGGGTATGTTAATGTCGACGTTGAAGCCGGGGGTCCGTGAGGTGCACGGTAGTAGGGGAGGACCACGTTGGGGTTGAATCCGCTCAGCTGGTCGCCGTCAAACTCGAGGGATGACAAGAATCTCGAGCGCGTCTTCGTCTGGAACAACACCGGAGAGCACGGCGAGTAACTCGCCGGAGATCCTACACCAACCTGGCTTCCCCACGATAGGCCGTACTGCCCCGTGTGGAGAGATGGATGGCCCATGGCCACTCGATTAGCCGCCATGTTGCGCTCAGACGCCGTTTTTGCCTCCATGAGCGCTTGTGCCTCCGTCTTGTTGTCGGCGTCCTACTTCTTCATCCTGTACCTCCGGCCTTCTGTTTCGGCTTTCCTTCACCGACAATTATTCAACCACTCTGTGTCTATCCAACCGTCCGACTTTTGCATCGGTGCTCTTGGCTTTCTCTACTTTGGTTTGCCGTGAAGGAGTTATGCCCTAGAGGTAAATAATAAAGTGTATTATTTGATGTGACTCTTATATGTTCATAATACGTTTCATACTGTGCTATAACTATGTTAATACGAAACGTTAATACACGTGTGGTATGTAAACAAACCATGTCTCTAGTTACCTCTAGCGAACTAGTTTATTGGTCATGAGGATGGTCTAAGTTTCAAGATCATGGGCATTTATGCCAATTGACAATGGGGTCATGTTATTAGTTGAATAACATGATAGACAAACATCCGACCGTTATATCTTAAATGAGATCTAGTTACAAAGTTCACCATTGATGATAAAACACAGAGAACCTCGCAACCTGATCCTTTGACTATGAGGTAATGCAAATCACCATTCCAGAAGAAGCTTTGATGGTTATCAAGAATCATCTCGTAAAAGGGTGATCAAAAAGGTGCCACTCAGGTTTTCTGAAGGGATGTGTTGAGGAGTACATATCAAGACCAAGATTTGTCTAGTCCATGTAACGGACAGATACATGTGACCATCTCGGTGACGTTGCATTAATGAAGCTTGCAAGCATGTGACTTTGTCACAGAATGCAACGACATGAGAACGAGTAAACAAGTTCATTGGTAACGAGACCGAACTAAGGTATGGGAATACCGAAGATCAAGTCTCGAATGAATTATGTATCATATGACAAAGGGAACGGGAAACGACTATCTCACGGTTCGAGCGATTGTATTCGTGAAACGCACGGGGATCACATGACCATCTAGGTCCCTCTGTTGATCATTGATTTGATAGTAGTCTCGATCATGTCCGGAGTGTTTCCGAACCGAAGGATGTCACGCTTAAGGGTAGGGACGCTTAGGGTAGATGAGGTATCATAGGAGAAATAGAGAAAGAGAAACCGGAATAGTTCCGGGTAACATCCGATGGAGATTGGAAGGGGTCAGGAAGGTGTTCCGGAGTGAAGGAATAATACAATATGTGTATTTGAATATTAATTAGATAATTAATATTAAATATTTATTTTATTTTATTATTAAAGGCATCATAATGCTAATGGGCCTCACCCGAAGGGAGGCCCAATAGGGCATGGCGTCTGGGGAGAGGGGGCCAGCCGGCCTAGGCTTGGTGGGCCGCCCCAATGGGGCCCACCTAGGGCCGGCGGCTGCCCCTAGGTGGCCGGCGGGTGTGGAGGTTAGTCCTACACCGCCTGGCCCTAGGGTGGTGCGTCCCCCTCCCACTATATATAGGGGTCTCCCCTCCCCCTTTGGAATCACCCCATTCCTTCTCATTCTCTCTCTCTCATCCATTGAGGACTTCTCCGTAATATTGGGGAGGACCTCGTGGGTGAGTTCTCCACCTTCACACCACCGTCGTGTGATCTGCAATCCGACATCTACTTCTTCCGCTGCTCGGCTGGATCGGTGTCCGGTTGACGTCTCCTACACCGGACGCGTGATGAACTTGAGAGGCACCACACTTGGGGTGCTGCTCGTCTTCATCAATATACGCCTTCCTGCGTAAGCCGTGCCTCGGTCTTCAAAGGTATGAATACCGTATGCCTTCTCCGTTACTTATGTCTACATAGTACATATCGTGGTATTAGTGTTCGAGTAGATATAATTTTTTTGTTTTCTGCTAGGGAACCCTTCATGCCGGTGGTGGTGCGAGGATTGATGAATTTTTTGGGCAGCATGGCGGACGGAGCTCGGCGAATTGGCGGGAGATGTGGTCGATGGGTGAGGTATGGGGAGGAAATAGAGGGAAAGGGAAGAAAATGAGGGAACTCGACCTTCGGTCGCCGACAGCTCTAGCCCACCAGCTTTTTCGCTTCATCTGGCGTTCCCAGACGACTCCCGACGTGTTGGGATCAGTCTAGGAACACCGGATAAAAGTTAGCCAAATCCGGTGAAAAGCGGAGTACTGAGAACGTGATTGGGCGAAATTTTGCCATCTAGTGGGAAGGCCCTCCTGAAAATGCTAGCAAAGATGATCTAAGAGCATATCTAACAGAGTCCGTATAAACGCGAACTGAAAACCCGGAGTTCAGTTCACCGAACTCATGTTTATGGGTCGAAAAATCGCCAGGCGCAGAACAGAGCCCGTAAACCAAAATAGAATATTCTGTTTTACAATTTTGGTTTACGGGCTCTGTTCTGTGCCAGCGGCTTCCGAACCCGTAAACACAGGGTTTATCATAGAATTTGCATATGATCAAAAAAATGACACAGTCAAATGCAAACAACTCATGCATAGTTCATAGTGCAGACATCAAATGGCACAATCATAACACATAGTTCATAGAAAATAGTTCATATTTCACCATCTCCTCTCACCGCCGGCGTCAAACCGAGGTTGGACCGCCGTGACCATCATCACCACCACCTCCATGAGTCACCGAACCACCACCACTTGCCTCTTCACGAGCTAGTCTTCATCTCTCCATGATCTCCGCCGAGGCCTCCTTCCACCACTCCATTTGTTGCTCATTCATGTCCTTTGTGTTCATCATCATGATCTCCCTCTCTTCGGCCAATAGTTGCTTCATTGCTTTGGCCTTCTTCACGTTGATCCTCATCTCCTCCAACTTGGCCCTATTCCTTGCTTCCTCTCGTCTGGCTTCAACCTTGGCAAGACTTACCTCTTTCTTCTTCTCCATGATGACAAGCTTGGTCTCCAAATTATTGGCCGCTATCACCTCCTTGGACCTCATCATTTGATCAAACTTGTCCCTCAACAATGCTGCCTCCCCCTCGAGCTTGAGCCTCTCTTTGGCCTTCTTGTTTCTCTCCGGCTTGTCATTGTTCTAGCCCTCTTTCTCGTCCTGGGTATCATCGAGTGCAACCATTGCAGCTTTCTTGGATGCTACTTCTTCGTCTCTCAATTGCCACTTGGGGAGGTGTTGAAGCACATCAATGACGCATGGTGAAGCTCTTGCCCTTGTTGTCGGCCATGTCTCTGTACCTCGCATCGGCAATGCGGTCCTATATTTGGAAAATCAAACACAAATCATCAATATGTGGCACCAAACGAAACTAAAATTGTACAAACATAAGATGCAGGCAAATTCACTCACATATTCGTCCACAGTTGCGCCGCTAGGAGGATTCGACACCACTTGATCCATTGCTGCCGCCCACCGGCTGCATGCCGGTTTGATCGCGTCCCAATGTCCTTGGAGGGATCGATACGCGCGATCGACAGGATGGCGAACGCGTGGTATCAGTTTATGGAATTTGTCCTCAATGCGTTGCCAGTACCGCTTCCTGGTTTGATCGGTGCCGGAAACTGCGTCCATCCCCACAGCGGCCCAAGCTCGGCACAAGGTCGCGTCTTCTATTTCCGTGTAGTTGTTCGCCCGTCTCTTCTTCCTCTTTCCACCGGCCTCGACCTCGACCACACCCTCGTCCCCTTCATCTTCTTCCCCTTCTTTCCCTTCATCCATGTCGTCCTCATCTCCACCCATCCCAGCGTCGAACGGAGCGAGTGGGGTAATGTTTACCTCGTCAAACATCTCCATGTACGAGGTGTTGTCGTTCCTAATAATACGCGGCCTCAATATCTACTCGCAATGAAAACCGAGGAAGAGTTCTAATTTGTACCTTATTGACCCGTCGTCGAGCACGTCCTGGCGACGTTCGTGGTGGCTTCCAGTGGCGGCGTTGGCGGGGATGGGAACGGAGGCGGGGCGCCACAGCTTGTTGTCGCCTTCAATTTCGTCCTCTCCAGCGCCAAATTCTTTGGTCTGGCGCGGGATACCTTCGGCTTTGATGGGACCGCCGGGACATCAGCGCTGGCCGCCGCGGCACCGGCTTGCGGGACCACATGCGTTCTCGCGCGCCGCCGCTTGACCACGCTCATCGACGGGACCATGGTAGCGACGTCGGCGGGGGTCGCGGGGGTCGCCGGGGTGGTTGGTGTAGCGGCAGAAGCTCCAGCGACCGCAGGAGAGGGTGGCGGGGCCTGCGTGCTATCAACGGCGGCCGACTGGGCCGATTCGAGACTCAGGGTGGCGAGATCGGAGGACGACGGCGGCGGCGGCGGTTGGGAGGAGGTGAAACTTCCCTCGCACGCAAACTAGGGATTGTGTTCGAGTTGCGTTCGGTTCGCTCCTTCGGCACCTACAAATACAGGCCGAGTAGGGGTTTCGGTCTCGGCCCGTTTTTTTTCCAGTTTCCTGTTTACGGGCTGCTAGAGAGACTCTAATTCGGCTAGTGTGTTTGTGTGTTGCACCAAACGTGGATTCCACGTGTGGAATGCTAGTGTATTGAACAAGAGCATGTGCGATTGCAATTACTCGGAGATGTGAGGTGCTTGTTAGCAAAGTAGATCATTTTTGTCATTTAGAATAAAATAGCATCGGGGCTCATCTTATAGCATCAGTGCTTAAATATGCTTAAATGGTTGCGAGGTGCTTCTGCATTTAATTAGTGTTTACTCTCGAGGCCTTGCATTAATGAAATCTTACCCTATTTTCCTCTCGACTTCCTAAACTCAAATTATCAGATAAGAACCAAACTATATATACTCTCCTATCTCGAAATGCATTCCATAGTTTGATTATACAGATGGTAGAATCCTTTGGCGCACTACACATTTGTACAAATCAGTTCAAAAGAACAGCCAAGGTTCACGTCTTTATAACCGTTGCAGGACAAGACCTTAATAAAGATGGAAGTCAAGGGCCCATGTGAAACAATCACAGCGAAACCGAAGACGAAAACGCAAAATTCGAAAAATCAGCAGGAGCGCCTGCGCCTCCTCCGAAACTGAAAGCCCCAGGCTAGCCGAGCGGCGGTCATCTCAAATCGAAATCCCGCTCACTCGCTCTCTCTCTCCTCTCCCCTCCGCTCCGCTCCCCATTTCGTCCTCTTCTCCGCCTCAGATCACAAGCCCTAAACCTAGCCGGAGACTAGGGGAGGAGCCCCTCCCCCCTCATCCTCCAGCTGCTGCTGCTGCTGCTCCGCCATGAACAACTTCCACGTCTACGAGGCCATCGGCCGCGGCAAGCACTCGGTAACCCTCCGCCCCGCACCTCCTCCGCTTCCGTGGGGTTCGCCCCGCCACTCCGGCTTCGGATCCGCCCGTATCGGGCCGGCCCGGGCTCGAATGCGAGAGATTTCTGATTGTTTCGGTGTTTTTTTCTGGGTGCGTCTGTGGTGGGGAAGACGGTGTACAAGGGGCGGAAGAAGAAAACCATCGAGTACTTCGCCGTCAAGAGCGTCGACAAGTCGCAGCGCTCCAAGGTCCTCAATGAGGTGAGCAAGCCCCCTCCCCGCCGCTACTGGAACCTTCTCGATCCCCGCGTCGATTTTGGGGGATTTTTGGAATCGGAGCTTGTGCGGTGTTTGCTTAGGTTGAGGAGCGGCTAATTGGTTTGGGAACTGGCACCCACGTTAGTTGTAGCCTTGACTAACATATTGATAAGCTTGCTTTGCTAAATGCCGTGCTGTTTTTCTCTTGCCACAAATCATCATGCGTGCTTGTTTTCAATTGTTAGACAATGCTTGAACTTCCTAATAATTTTGTATATGGTCTGTTTCTCATACCAAATTATATACGGAGATGTTCCTAGGAAGACAAGTTGCAACTTGCACTTTCTTATGAATGTTGTTTGACTTACATACTACTGACAAATGCTATTATTCGGTTGCGAATATACTTGCTGATATCTTCCCTTCAGTAGACCTGTTTTGCTTTTGGATGTGACTTTATCTCTTTGAGCAAGTGCTTAAGGGTAAAGATCAATAAGGTAGATAACATGTCACCAAATAGAGAATCCATCTCAAGCTTGGTCAGCATTCTTACATGTTATTTTCATAAGTTTAAGCAATGCTTACATCTGTTATGTTCCGTGGTTTATCTATGGCTTGTTCCGTCGTGCCAATGATGCTTTTGAACCTAACTCTGCAGGTTCGGATGCTTCATTCTTTAGATCATGCAAATGTCCTGAAGTTTTACTCTTGGTAAGTTCCTAGGGATTCATATTGATGTATTGCTTTGGCTTGGCTAATTTTACACTGTAACAATGCAAGTACTTTGCTAGTCTTGTTGAGGTTATCCTTGATGATCATCCTGGTGCACACCATGATTATGTTGTACTTCTCTCCCCAGGTACGAAACCTCTGCACATTTTTGGCTAGTATTGGAGTACTGCGTTGGTGGGGACCTGAAGGGCTTGCTTGAGCAGGTACCTTGCTTATCCTTTCAAGTAGTGTATGCGTTTCTCTGTTTTCAAAAAGCGAATGCAAACTTCCAAAACATCCCCATACTTATGTAACTGATTTGTCCAGCACATATGCCAGATAAGTGAGAACTGAGAAATATTGGCACCTAAAGTTATAGGAGTGTGGAAGATATGGTATTGTTCATGCATTTTAAATAGGATTACGTTTTTTGCAGGGATTACAATAAAATAAACTTACTGTTTCATTAGCTTTAAGGTAAATTCCGCATGAAACTCTACATGTCAGCTTGCTAATTGCTCTTCAAAGAGACCCGTCTAACGTAATGGCAAGTGTGTCATGGTTCCACTTAAGTCACCTGGGTTCAAGTCTAACCTACCCACTTTAAATGCAAGGAGAGATCTTCGTGTTAGTCACATTACTTTTTATTGCTGCTGTTATAACTCTGTATCTGACAAGTTACAGTTGTGAATGCTATCAAAACCATCTTTTGAGAAAATTTATGTGTCATTACTCATTACATTGAAGTATGATCAGCTTCAACCAGCTGCTTATGATCTTAGTTCTAACCTTTCCCTTTAACATATTACGGTTTTAATACTTTGTGTTCATATGTTGGCGTACAAACTTTAGCCTCACTTGTGCTTCATCAGGAAACGAATCAGACAATTAGCTGCTACAAAATGGGGCAATGGAGTGCTGCTCTCATTTGATTCTCGTAAAGATGATTGGCATGGGTGCTAAACAACCAATGCACTTCTGCAGATTCTTTAAACTCTTAAGAAATGCTTGATTCACGTGTTATCCTGATAATGCTGTTATATTGTTTGTACTAGTGTACTGTCTTGGTGCAGCGCAAAGCTTTGGCAAGCCTGTTTACTGGTATTTTAGTACTTGCATATCACCCTAGACAACATGAGTTGATAGGTGTGACCAACATAATTCCTTGTGGTACTTATGTTTCTGAAACCCGTTGTACAAGTAGATACTATATGTTACATTTATGAAGACAAAATGTTACCCCCTTTTCTGTATGGTTTAGTTTATGATTCTGTCACATGTCTCATCCTATGTATTTTCATGCAGGATAAAAAGCTGCCTGAAAGTGCCATGCATGACCTGGCTTATGATCTTGTCAAAGCCCTCCTGTAAAGTTTCTTTGGTAACCTCGTTTCATTATATCTGTTGTGTTATGGGTGGACTTTGATTTTACTGAAAACATGTTGGCTGTTAGGTTCTTGCATTCACAAGGAATTATATATTGCGATCTGAAGCCATCAAACATTTTACTTGATGAGTTTGGATGCATGAAGGTAAGTACTTGACTACTGCAAATGAACTACTCCCTCCGTTCACTAATGTAAGACCTTCTAGCTATTTTTGGAAATGCATGTATCTAGACATGTTTTATTGTTTAGGTTCATCCATTTTAGTCTGAATCTAGTCTACTTTCAAATATCTAGAAAGTCTTACATTAGTGAACGGAGGGAGTAACAATAACGGCAAAGAAGTAGACAACATGTTCGAACTAACAGTAATTTCCTCCTTATTGTTCTAGCTGTGTGATTTTGGATTAGCAAGACGTTTAAAGGACATAGAGAAGACCAATCCTGGAGATGTGAGCTCCCATTTCCTTTTCTTCATGCACTCTGTTTCGGCTGTTTTCATCTGCATTTAACAATATCCCCCGGGTTGAATACCTGGTTTTCAGGTGCCACAGCCCATGAGGGGAACACCATGTTATATGGCTCCTGAGTTGTTCCAAGAGGGAGGTGTTCATTCATATGCTTCTGATTTCTGGGCTCTTGGTTGTGTGCTATATGAATGCTACGCAGGAAGACCTCCTTTCGTGGGTAGTGAATTTACTCAGTTAGTTAAGTCCATACTTTCAGAGCCTACGCCACCTTTGCCTGATAACCCGTCAAGGTCCTTCCAGAATCTGATCAACTGCTTACTCATGAAAGACCCAGCTGAAAGACTACAATGGTCTGAACTGTGTGAGCACAACTTTTGGAGGAGCAGTATGCCAATGATTCCTTTACCTCCTCAACCTGCATTTGATAACATGGTAGGACTTCCCACTACACCATATTTAGCTGAGAGAAATGGGGATAAACCCTCCAGACAGCTGACGCCAACCAAGACTCGTGAACAGCTACGGAAGAAAGATGAAAATTCTGCTAAGGTTTTCACGACCCCTATTAAGAATGTGCTTAGTGGCAAGAAAAATAATGCAAAACCTTGTAAAGCTGATGGTCTGAAGGGTGTCAATGTCCTCAGAATGTCTCGCATAGCTAAGAAAAATTTGCAAAGGGAGAAGGACAAGGAGAACTACAGGCGACCTCCCACCGAAACAAATGAAAATGAGACTGAAGTTAAGATCGAAAATAATGACATGGAGCTTGATTTTGGTGAAAATCCAGAAGGCGATGCACCTGATGATAATGATGGATCAGATAATGCTGGATCAACAGCAGATGAAAAACATACTACTCAGGGCACTGATGGTAATGAAGAGAATTGCACGATAAATCAGGTGGATATGCTCACAGATGAGTGTTCTGTTAAGGCTGATACCATGTTGAAAACTGAGCAGAATTGTTCAGAGAATCTTGATGTGGTGGCCACTCCACCTAGTTTCTGTATGAGGAAAGCACGTCCAAAGATTACTTGTGGTGCTGCAACGGGTTCTGAGCCATCTAACATCTTTGAAGCATTTTGGCATCCAACAGATCTCACAGTTAAACCAGTTATGCCTGCCAAGAAAGGAGATAAAGCTACAGAGGCTGTCCCTGTGCTTCCTTTTGAAGCTCTTCCTGCTGCTGATTATATTAAGTTACCACGGGAACAGATGAATGCATTAAATAGTCAGATAATTCAGAGTTTGAGTGGAAGTTTTCAGGTTTCAGAGAAACAGAATATCATCAGATACTTGGAATTGTTAAGCATGAACTCTGATGCTGCAAATATAATAACTAATGGCCCAATTATGTCATTGCTTATAAAAATGCTCCGACTGTCAAAAACTTCAGTCTTGCGTGTCCAGGTTGCTTCACTTATGGGATTGTTGATACGCTACTCCACTATCCTTGATGCAGAGCTAGCCAGTTCAGGAATTGTTAATGCCTTATCAGATGGCTTAAGGGACCGGCATGATAAACTTAGGAGATTCTGTATGGCAACACTTGGAGAATTACTGTTCTACATATCAACTCAGACTGATCAAGATAACAAAGAAAGCAATGCTCAAGAATCTCCTATGAAAGACAACAAATCTGCTGCTTCATGGCAGGTTAGAAACATACCTGGACTTACATTGTATTACCTTTGCATCATGTAGTTAAAAGATAAGTTGCTGTGATAAGATACTGGTAATTACTCCCTCTGTTTCAAAATATAAGATGTTTTAGCTTTTGTGAAACGAATGTATCTGGACCCTTTTAGTGTATAGATTCACTCCGAACCTACACATTGAAAGGTGTCTAGATACATTAATTTCACAAAAGTTAAAACATCTTATATTTTGAAACAGAGGGAGTAGATTCCAGCATCTAATATCTGGTACTAGTTCTTTTATGAAGCATATTTTCATTGCCCACCGTGATGTTCTGAAGTAGAAAATTATTGGGAGTTGACAATAATTTATTGCAAAAGTTCATTGCACACATGCATAACTATGCCTAGATAGTAGATACAGACTTCATGTTCCAATACATGCACTTTTCCTTATTCAGGGTACAAGTTTAGTATGTATGTCTACATTGAGCTTTTGCAGTTGTCACAAATACTGAGCTTTTGCAGTTGTCACAAATACTGAAAAGAGCATATGTTGGAACATAAGATAGAAAGATCTTAGCTTAGCAGGATTGTCTTCGACAGTTATTTTTGGTTCGTCTTAATAGTTGTATGTGGTCATGTAGATAGATATGCATACGAGTGACCCCTTTTCTCTAATTTGCAGCTTCAGATTCAGACTACTGTTTTCCCATGATTTAACTTGGCAAATTGTGCAGGTTCCTAGTGCTGTAATTGCGCTGGTGTCATCTATCTTGCGTAAAGGTGAAGATGATCTAGCCCAGCTTTATGCTTTACGGACAATTGATAATATATGTAGCCAAGGGACAGATTGGACATCAAGGTTTGCTTCCCAAGATGTAATTGGTCATCTTTGCTACATCTATAAAGCAACTGGGAAACAGGAGAATACAAGGCTTATTGCAGTATCTTGTTTGAGCCGCTTAGCTCGCTTCAGTTCATCATGTACTCATTTAATATTGGAGAAGCTATCGTTTAAGGATATTGCATGCACCCTCATTAAGGGCAATCCACGTGAGCAACAGACCAGTCTGAATCTTCTTAACTCGGCACTAGTGAACAGTCATATCATACCAAATATGAACCGCTATATTATGTCGTTAACAGAGGAGAAACAATTGGCCCCTGTACTAATTTCCCTGATAGAACAGGGAACCGATGTTCTGCGAGGGAAAGCCCTTTTATTTGTTGCTCTTCTTTGCAAGAACAGTCGAAGATGGCTTCCACATTTCTTTTGCAATGCAAAACTACTATCAGCAGTTGATAGATTGGGAAAGGAGAAGGATGGTTTCATTCATCAGTGTAAAGAAGCATTTGTTCAGTTAGTCGCTTCATTGGTCCCAGGAATTCTTGACACGGTGTCAAGTGATATACAGCAGGTCATGGTTGGGAAACGTCATGGACCTATTACTGCTTTAACTGGCCGTGCGCATCCAAAGAGCACAATTCATTTGTTTCCTGTTATCCTTCATCTTCTTGGTAGTGTATCCTTCAGTCACAGAGTTGTGACAAGTCATATATTGCTCCAATTGGCTAACCTTATGAAGATTCTGGAGACACCATTTCAGGTATGGCTTGTAAACTATCTGGAGGCAACCTTATGAGAAAATTGGATACATCTTATGTTCCAAATTAATCGAAGTTCTTACTTTCTCCAAGTCAAACTTTTTTAATAACTTCAATTAATTTGGAACTGAGGGAGTTCATTCATTATATACTGCAATGCAGTGATTAAAATAAAAGCATCCGCTGTTGATGCTATCTAGTTGTACCAGTCTTTGAATTACACAATGTATTTGTCCTTTGTGATCATTTGTGTACATCTTATTGTACTTCCAGGCTCGGGATGAGTTCCAAATGACATTGCTGCGAGTTCTTGAGGCAGCTACGGAGGAGCCTTCTGTTATACTTAAGGAACACAGAATATTCACAAGTCGATTCCTTCCAAGCCTATCCATCTTATACAAGGGCAACAAAGACTGTGATGCCAGATTCTTGTGTTTGAAGATACTGTCTGATGTGATGATTGTGATCTTCAGTGATTCTTCGTTGACTACAGAGGAACAAACCATAGCTGACCTGAAAACAGTAGCTCATAAATATTTTCTCCCAATGTATCCTTCATTTGCAGAGGATGAAGATCCAATACCTATATATGCACAGAAACTTCTAGTGATGCTGATGGAACATGATTGTGTTAAAGTCTCAGATATCCTGAATGAAGCAACAGTGTCCCAGTGCTTTGAGTTTTTGCTTGGGGATCTTTCAAATGCAAACGTAAGCAATGTCAAGCTTTGTTATGCTCTGGCGTCTGCTCCCGACATGGACTCCAATATTCTTTCGCAGCTTCAAGTAGTCAGAAGAATAGGGAATCTACTTGAGTTTGTGACAGCCAAAGATATGGATGATTTTCTCGAACCAACCTTGGAACTTTGCCGAGCTTTCATTATCCGTGGCACTGGCAGCAACAGAAGTATTGCCCTTACCAAAGAACCTGCCCTCCTTGTTGACAGTGCCTTCAGCATGAGCATTGCTGTTGATCAACAATCTTGCATCATGGATATTTGTGACCTTGGTGGCAGTATGGGTATATTCCTTGAGGTAGTCGCAAATTCAGATCCACAGATAAGCGACTTGGCCTCAGATTGCATGGTTTTGCTACTCAAGGCGGCACCTCGAGAGGCCACGATGGGCTTGCTGACCAATCTTCCTAAACTGAGTGCCCTTCTGGACTCGTTGAAGCATGGCGCGTCCCTCCAGCTGACTCGACTGCTATATGGCCTAGCATTCTCATGCAGGCAGTATCTAGCCCAAGGAATAATACTCTCTATATCAGTACCAGCTCTGATGCGAGTAGAAGCTCTTGTGTCAGTTTTCAAGGGCTCACATGATAGCCGTCTTGCTGATGCTGCTTCGTACCTGGCCGGCGAGCTGCAGCGTTTACCTCGCTGTGGTTGAGTTGAAATGTGGTCAAGGAGGGGGCCTCAGTTGCCTGTGCCACCACACAAGTACTCTTGATAGGAAGGAGGGCCTTGCCTTGGTATTTCTGGCACCAAGTGTAATGAACTGCACAATGGCCTCATCATCAATGGGCATGGTGCTAACCTCAGTATTCCTCACTAGTACCTTGACTCATCGCTTGGTGTGCAGGACTCTGTGACCATGCTATGCGGTTGTTTATCTGCGATGATGTGGGGCTGCTGTATATGGTGATTTTCGGCCAAATCTGTATCTGCCTTTGCCAAATTTGGTTGGCATGTAAGTTCTCAGTTTCATGTAATTCTCTAGTAGCACAACATAATCATGTATACATGCATACCGTCTTCTTTTTGTTACCAAGCAACAGGTAGAAATTCCATTGTTAAGATGTCATGAAGTCGTCACCCCCTCTGTCCAATATTCTCTGTATTATAGTGTTATAAATTTTATCTACGCTTGCAAATGACAGGTAGCAAGGTCAGGCACGAATTTTCGTTTTCCATGTTTGGTCATTTGGCTCAAGGTCAGGCACGAATTTTCGTTTTCCATGTTTGGTCATTTGGCTCACTTTAAATCCGTCCAGCATTGCAGTGGGTTATGATAATCCAATTAGCTCCATCGACAAGTTCTCCTAGTATTTTACTGTTTGTTTAAAACTATTTTACTGTTTGTTTAAAACAAGCTCCGTCGACGAGTTTTCCTAATATTCTCTGTATTATAGTGTTAAATTTATCTACGCTTCAAATGACAGGTAGCAAGGTCATTTGGCACGAATTTCGTTTTCCATGTTTGGTCATTTGGCTCACTTTAAATCCGTTCGGCGTTGTAGTGGGTTATGATAATGCAATTAGCTTAATTGACTAGTTTTTCCTATTTTGAATTATGTGGACCGAGCTTTGGTCTGTGTGGTGGTTGTGGAGTTGCTGGAGCAGGATCAGGCGACGATGACTTTGACCATATATCATTCTGATCTCTATGACCTTTCTACTCGCGTTTTCCATGTGATGTGTATCAATTGTTTGTCCTGTAATGTTCTTTTCACAAGCTGAAACCTTGAGAATGACCTATAATCCACTTGGATTCCTGAAAGTGTTCTTTTTTAGAGAATGATTCCTGAAAGTGTTGATGCAACTTGCCAAGTAACCTCTGCCCAACTTACATTCTCAACTTACATATACTCCCTCTGACCCAAATTAGTTGGACTTAGCAAGTCTTTATGCTCTAGTCTACGAAGGAACTTTTTTTTTCTTGGGAAGTGGTTTCCTACCATTTTTTTTTGAAACAGGACAAAAGGCTTGCCATTTTCATTGATAGAGAAAGAAGTCTTCATAGTGTTACAAACCAAACAATCTAGCCAAAAGGCTAGAGCAAAACAAAGTCTACTCTTGGGTATTACATTACTTATCGCCTTAGCTCCGGCTTTAGCCCATAAAGCCGCCTCTTCTCTAATTCTTGAGACCACCATTGGGATGGTGGAGTAGTGGTTTCGGAAGACACGAGCGTTTCTCTTCTTCCAAACTTCCCACTCATTTTTTTTCATACTGTACTTGTTTTGAATTTACTTACGCTACGCATTCCCTCCATATATTGTACGCATAGTACTCTGTAAGATACAACACGTAAGTACACTGTATTAAGACCGAAGCTGACGTTTAGCAGAAAGGCAAGACTGAGACAATAACACGCTTATATACTATAAATTTAATAAATGAATGGACGAGGATCGGGTATCGCAGTTGACCTAGAGAGACAGAGTCTCGTGTGTACATACTACTTTTTCTTTTGTTTCAGAAAATGTCTACTGCAACACGCGTCATACTGCTTTGTTACGACGCGGTCTATGTAGCAACACGCTTCCGGTTCCAATATTATTACCCACTGCTCCATTGGCACTGGGAGTACTCGTTCGGTGGAGAAAGGAGACCGCCAGTCCCGCACGATCCAGACAGAGCTCCTTGGCCAGTCCCACCGGCGCGGCATGGGGAAGAAGATGTGCCTGCTCTCGCTGGACGAGGACATCGTCATGGTGCTGTTCGTCGTCACCGTCGCCGTGGTGGCGATCGTGATCGCCGCCGTGCAGCCGCCGCCCCGCCGTCGCGCCGTCGTCGTCTTCTAGCCCTGACTCGATCCTCAAGGAAAGAAAGACCCATGTGCTGCAAACAGACACAGAGCTCCTTGGCCAGTTGCAGGTTTTCCTTTCTTCTTTTTTGTTGCAATGTAACGAGCTCGTGATTTGAAGTGCTGTCACGTTTTCCCCTGATTTTGGTCGCCCCGCAGTAGTATATCTTCTTTAGAAACCAAGTCCTGTGCAAGTACCGTATTTTCAGCGGTTGTATGAATTGGAGTTCTGGAACTGGTGGTGGTTTTGACGATTCCTGTCGTGCTGTGTTGATTTAGGATTTGAAATGTGTAAACTAGTTCTCTATGGTTTTGGTTTGGCTAATTTAGGATGTCTCGAATCAATTTGGGCCAGTTAGTTAGTTTTGAATGGTATTACCAGGTGATGTGAAAGTAACAGGGCGAAATAATGGCCACGATTGGACGAATATGTATAGCAACACCCATACTCTGTTCCGAAACAAGCGCACTGCGCAAGTGCACTTTTTTTCTTCACTTCCAAGTTCAAGCAGTTTGGGAGAAACTTTACCCAGGGTCTGGCTTTGATCATGTCAAAACTGCTTTGGTGTGAACATGACTACATCCAGCTGGTGGTAAGCTCAAGATATGCAACTTTCCTGTGTATAAATTATGGGTTCATTGCAGGTTGAGAAATCACTGCGATTTTCATCTTTCAAAAAATACAGCTACAATTCTCAAGATTCTTCAAAAAAAATACAACTGCAGTGGCATGTTTTGAAAGATGGAAATTGCAGTGGCATATATCTAATTCACATGCAAAAACTCATCTTTTAAGCTTGCATTGCTGCGGCTTCAATGTTGGTGTTGTAAAGGCACTGGCAGAAAGAGGAAAAGAACATGGCGAGATATTTAACCTGAAATCCTCCCAAATGTATATGTTGCAAAACATTACCATTTCACGTACGTACATGGATCCGAACTCCTGGCTGCATCCAGAACCACTGAACTGAAAAACGGATCTATGCTCCTACAGTCCTAGAGGCTAATTACATTTACAGTGCCCTGAGAATGTATACATGAAAATGAATCCATGTAGCGAAGCAAACAATTCTGGTCTCCACCGGTGAAATCTTGCCAGCGCTCACTCTGGTGGTGCAGTTCTACGCACCTCGCTTGCTGCGCATTATTCCTCCTCTCCTAACAACAGTTTCTTCAGAATCACCAGCATGCCAAAAAATCTGAAGCAGAGCTCGCTACCCGAGGATTTTATCAGTTACACGCATTTCGCTTGCCTTCTCGTGGCGTCTCCAAGCCTCGGCCCAGACATTTGCCTCTGCAAGTGCACGCTCTCTGTCAATGCCGTTTGGAACAACCCTGCCTCGTGATGCGCGGTGCGAGCCGCTCCAGCAGTGTTCTCTTGCTTCTGGAACCAAGTCATCTGTATGCTCATGCATCGATGTTTGAGCTCCATGTCGGCTAGGCAAGGCATCGTCTTGGTTGACCTGATTGTCCTGCACTCTTGGTGCTGAAGGGCCAACAAGGTGACTACGAGCAGCAGCGTCGTGCCCATCGTATGTTTGTGAGGACAGATAAGAGAGAGCAGAAGCAACTTCCCGAATGAGAGGACGGTTCCTTGCTTTCTCCTGCAAACACATTGCTGCAATAGCCAGGGCCTGGTACAAACCCCTCTTTGGGAAGCGGCCATGCAACAAAGGATCAGCCATCTTTGGAAATTTCCTTTGGTCTTTGAACAATGGACGAGCCTGCAAATGGATTCATAGAAGATTCAGTTCACCATTAGCATACTTATACTTAAATACGTCAAAGGAAATATAAGAAGTGAAGTACACTCCTAATTTATGAGGCATATATTTGAGTAAAACTATATCTTAGCTGCTAAGGGCCTACATACATAAATTATATTGGAGTAAAACATTTTTTGCTGCTAAGGGGCCTACATAAATAAATAAAATGGTGTCTCATGTTTGAAACAAAGAAGACCCTAGAGAATTTAAACGAGGGCATTACTTCCCAAGGATTATATGTATAAAACTAAGAGGGTAATTAGCAAGAACTAACACTTATTCCCAAAAAAATCTCACACCACAACACATACAAGTCGTACATATTCCATCTCAAAATAAAAGAAGTCATACATATTTCCAGTACCAAACAAGAGCACCGAGTTTAACCACCACATAGCCATTTTTTTATCCTTTTTTCCAACTGTAGCCCAAAATGAAGGAGCATAAGTAGTCAAGGTTCATAGCCTTTTCATACTTCCGTAACCATGATTATATCATCGTTGCCTTTATAGTTTAAACATGCACATCGTATCCATTTCTTTTACTGTAAAAGTATGATTATTGGACCATTTAGCTGCATCTGAGATTAAAAAACCTACCCATGAGACCAAGTCTTGTTCCTCACGAGGCCGATTGCTATCAAGTGCTCTTCGTCCTGTAATTAGCTCGAGGAACACCACGCCAAAACTATAGATGTCCGATTTAATCGTTAGTTGTCCAGTCGAGGCATACTCAGGAGCACAATAACCATAAGTCCCCATGACTCGGGTTGTCACGTGGGTCTTATCACCTACAGGACCAAGTTTAGCAAGTCCAAAGTCGGACAACTTTGCATGATACTCTTCACCAAGAAGAATGTTCGATGGCTTAATATCACGGTAAATAACCGGTGGATTTGCCTTATCATGCAGGTATTCCAAACCAGCTGCTGCACCAGCAGCTATCTTCATCCGTGTTGTCCAATCTAGAGGTTCTTGATTGGGCGGTAGATCTGTTTAAAGCATGAACAGTAATTTCTTAAAGGATGTACCCAGTAATGGTACATGGGTAACTCTAATACAGATGTCATTCAGAAAATGGTGAATCACAGAAGTAAAAAAACCAGAAGCGACAAATTTCAAGGTTGGTAGCATGTCAAGGAGCACTTTATTCTTATTAACACGTGGTGTAAAAATAGTAGAAAGGAACAGGAAGTTTGATAAACAGAACCGCTTCTTAAGATATCTTCTTCAATGAACTGATTATGATCAGACAAACTAGTCCATTGTTGAGATAATATGTACATCCAAACATAGTCTAAGCAAATTTTGCCAAGTACTCTGTATGACTTACTAGTCAATTGTGGAGATATTATTCCATCAATGGATTATTGGATAGCTCATCGAAGCATCCCATTCTAACTTTAGCTTTTGATCAGATGTAGCAAACATAAGAGATCAGATGTAGCAAATAAGTTGATGCCAAAAATTTGTCCCTTTCAAAAATATATTAAGAAATACTATGCTTCATTAAACAAGCCAAAAATGGTGGTTGTGGGGTGAGGGAGGGGGGCATTTTTATTTACTGTTCACCCTAACCTACGTATGACAGGAACTGATAGTTAAACTTGTAAAGCTTTTCAGAAGTTGGAAAAACTTTTCGCTATGTCCATGTACTCATATATGAAGTACTACGAACCAAAATGTGCTCATATTGGGAAAAAATTCCTACAATCTACATATGCGCTCCTTGTTAAAAATGAACAAACTTAGTAATAAGATTTCTAAGTTGCTAGTAAGCTTGGCTGTAGGTATTATACAATTTTCCAGCATAAACTAACCGTGCAGATGGTCTTCTAGTGATCCCAATGGCATATATTCATAAACGAGCAAGCGTTGATCGCCTTCAACACAGTACCCTATCAAATTGACAAGGTTACGGTGATGCAGGAGATTGAGCATGAGAACCTCCACAAGGAATTCCCTGTTACCCTGAAGCCCATTGAGATCAAGTTGTTTGACTGCAACAACCTGTCATTGCCATACAGCAAATGCTGGATTAATGTTAGACATATTACAAAGCATGCGTAATATTATTATACTTTCTACACTTCCAATAACTGATCGCCAATGATAATATATGATTGTAGATAAGAGGTACATCGTATAACTAGCAAATACAGACCTGTCCATCGTTCAGATATGCTTTATACACACAACCAAATCCCCCTCGGCCCAAATGATTATCTGGGCTGAAGTTTTTGGTAGCATCAACAAGCTCACGCAAAGTGAAGATTGTTGCTTCTTTATGTGTGCCATTTCTTTGAACTTCTTCCTCTTGTATGGATTCAGCCTTCAGTGGGACACTTTCCGATGACTCTGAAAAATCCACTGTCAATGAACAATTTAAAAGAAAGGTACAAATCCACATTTAATGCTATAATGCTCCTGAAAAAGAGAAGGCTGGGAAAACAGATGAACGCTCACAGGCATAAATATCGTTATTCCCACGCCTTTTCAGTTTTCTCTTTATACTCTTCTGTTCTGTTACTATTCATCTCCTTCATAATTTTGGTTTCCATTTTACTAACCGTGTTATATTTTCTGTTTCTTTGATAAATAAAACTCTCTACACGCAACAAACTTACAATTGTTTATATCTATCTCACGAATAAAGTTAGCAGCTAGAAGAGTTGCAATCCCCCAAGAAAGTAAAGGTGGACTCATCACTGAAAAATCTCTGGCGGTAGACCATAACACATATTGTTTCCTAAGCACGGAATCTGTTCACCCTCCAGCTCTGGACCATCCCCAACAGAGAAACTGTTAGGACTATGAGCTGAAGAGAGTTGATTATTTTTTCCTTGGGCAAGAACAAGATACTGATCAAGAAACGAGTATTGCTAGCCTGATCTAGGTGAGCGCAGAGGGGTTACATGCATCATCACCTGAGGCGAGTCGATGATCGATTCCGCTGGACTCCTCCTCCTCGTCCTCGTCCCCAACCCGCTCCTTCGTCATCTCCTCCTCCTCAGGGCACCGGAACAGGCACGAGAAGAGGCCCATCTCATAATCCGGCCTCAGCAACTCCAAAAATCACAAATCCCCAACCCCTAGCCGCCCCAGAGGGAGGCTTTAGGTCGCCGGGATAGCAAAGATTGCCTCAGCAGCCAGGGAAATTGGTCAATTGCTTTTTTAGGGAATTGATCAATTGTTTTTGGACCCGTCCAGAAACGGACAGAGGAAGACGAAGAAGAAGAGAATGGATAGATGGATAGGAGCACGCGGCCAAAAGTCTCCTCCCACAAACGAAGCGAATATAAAATTGAAGGCGAGAAACAGATCAGTGGGTCAGTGTCGATGGCCGATGGGGATGTCGGGAAGCTACTAGTAATCCCCTTGTTTTTTTTTGCGATCAAGTAACCCCTTGTTAATTTAACCCCAATTTAATTGGTACTCAATTAAGGCGTTTAATTTAGATGGACGTTGCATTGGCACGCCCGGAGAAACTGTTTATTTGTGTTCAGACCCTTTCACTAAGAAAATTTGTTTTTCAGGCGAAAAATCCACGGATCTATTTTGATAATCATCAACAATAGTATAATAAAATCTCAGTACCGTTAGAGTAATAGTGTTAGAGTATTAGGTACGTAAGGTTGTTATGGTAGTTTAGATACAGAGTCCTAACTTGACTCGTACTCAAGATAATATTTTATACGTCTATATATACTCGTTCATAAAGCTTAATAATATATCCATCATATTCCGCCAAACTCATACTCTTTCATGGTATCAGCCTAATCGGTCCAAACCCTAGCCGAACGCTTCCGCCGCGCCTCCCCCGGGGGATCGATCTCCATGATCTTCGTCAGAGGCCGCGCGATCCGTACACAGGGTTCGTCAGCCGATCCATGATCGGCTGCCCCGTAAGTCTTTCTCTCCGATCTCTTGATCGGCTTTCTTTTTGGTTTACCGATCTTAGACCGGATTGAGTCACCCACCGTCGTCGTCATCGTCGCGCCTCTACTCCAACCATCGGCATCGATAATCTACATCGCATCCGTGCGCCTGCCCCCTCCGCTCCTGCGCCTGCCTCGGCAGGCTGTCGCGGCCTCACGGCAGGCTGCCGCGCACCACGGACGGCTGCTACGTCTTCCTCGGAAGGCTACCGCGCCCCCCTCGGATCCTCTTCGTCATCATCGTACGGGACTTCACGGACAACGTCACCACCGAATCCGATCTACGTGTCGTCCACGCCATGGCGCATATGGTGCACCATCGGTCTGATCAACCGATCCCGCGCCTGTCTACGCCAAGCACGTCCCCGAGCACGCGCCTACCACCGATCGAGCTACGGGCTACCGTTGTGTCGCCCCGTTGGGCCACAACGCCGCCGCCTTTGGTCCACGCTACCGGCTTCCAACGCGTCTTTCTTGGCGTGTACATCGCTGGTGGTCTCCCAGCCGCTGCACCGACTTGCGCTCTGCAGCTATGCCGCCCCCCGGGGTCGTAGCGTGGCTGCACGCAGTCTACTTCGCCGTCCTCATGCATCGATGGCCTCGAATTTCACCACGCCATCTCCTACGGCGCGGATCGCCGCCGTCTGCACATGGTCTCCGTCACGTCGCTGGGTCTTCCTCGCCTACGTCGAGCACCGCCGCCGCGCTTCACAAGGTAACCTGCAGGGCGCCCTCTCGTCGTCGCTAGTCCTGCTGACTACCCCATCGCCACTTTAGGCATCCAACATGACTAACCAAGGTCGCCAATGGTTTCGCCACCTTCTACGTCTTTATCGGCTTCGACAACGTCTTCTTCGGCATCGACCCCTCTACGACTGTCTCGACCGCGTTACTGACGAGTTCTTCTTTGCATGTTCGGTTCTGGCAAAACCGGAGTGTGCGTTCGTCCCCGATGTGCGCCTAGTTCTGGCAAAACTATGGCCACACCTCGTCCTCGACGGCTTGGACTGCATCGACTTTGGCATCGACACCCTCAACGACTGCCTCGACGCGTCTCCGTCATCCTTCTCGCGCACTATGCGCATGCGGCTTCACGTGTGGCTACCTCGACACGGGCATCCCGACTATGACATCGACCACAGCGACCCATCGTACGGCTACCTCGACCATGGCACCGCCTCACGCTCTCGGCTCCCTCGACATCGGCACAAGGGCTACCACCTCGCTTGAGCATCACCAGCTTCCTCTACAGTCCAAGCAACCGCGACGCGACACCGTCCATGACGTTTCCGCTATGACTGCGGGGGGATGTCAGCCTACTGGATGCTACTTCAGTTTATCTCCAGTCTGACCGTCCGCGATGTTCCAGTTGTTCACGACGCTACCACTATGACTGCGGGGGATGTTAGAGTATTAGGTATATGCGGTTGTTATGGTAGTTTAGATAGAGTTAGGATCTGTTTACGTACAGACTTGTACTCCAAGATAATCCTCTGTACGCCTATATATACTCGTCCATGAGGCTCAATAATATGTCCATCATATTCCACCAAACTCATACGCTTTCAAGTACTAATAGAAATTACAAATAGATCTTTGACCATCTAGCGACGACTATAGACGCTTGAGCGAGCCGAAGGTACGATGCCGTCCGCCCCCCTTCTTGTTGGAGCCGGACAAAGCTTATTGTAATAGATAAACGAGAATTCATCGTGCGAAGACCCAAATGACTAACACATGAGAGCATCAACTATCGTCAACGATGAGAACCGTAGATTGGAAGAGACATGCGTGCGTGTAACCACACTGATGAACACAAAAACCGAACGATCCCAGGAGATCCGCTAGACGCACAACTGCTCACACCCTTTGCTAGTGCTAGGCACACCATCACAGAGTGGGCATAGAGCGAGAAGGACCTTATTCTGACTTTAGATGCCTACGTCGCTTCACCATTCCAAATAAGACACTTAAACTTCCTAAATGAATAACGAAAACTCTCTTGCTTGACGAGGAGTCGTGGTCCTTCGCACCTCCAAAACCACAAGAGCCGTCGAAAACAGGACATGCCGACATCGTCTCTAGCGAGAGGACATGAACCCTAGATTATGATTGCCTTTCTCTTCCCTGGCGGTTGTACATGTTCAATATAACAACTTTGTGTTGAGGCGTCACCTCCAAGTGTTTCAAGCTTCAACGTGTCTACTCGGTGCAAACAAATCCCTAGATTATACTTAAAATCAAATGTGCTCGGAAGCCCCAAAACATTTAAAAAAAGAGCTGCATCCAAGACCAACAGGAATAAGTACACACATAACCTTAGTTCATACGTGGAGCGTTGTCAAAATAGACATCTTGAGCTGCCACGTTGGCACCGGTCTCCAACGAAGCATCCGCCCAAGCTCCTTGATCCTGACCTCGGCGAGTTCGTGCTTATGGAGGAAAGAGGGCAACACACTTATACCTGAACACTTGTTTGATTTAGTTTTACCAAAGTTGGTGAATCTTATTTGACCAAATTTTGCAGTGAATATTTTTTTGGTCTCATTTTGTTGTTGTTGAAAAAGAGTTTTTATCTCGTCAGAAGATAGAGCCTATATGTCCAACCGCTGACTTTTGATTACATGATTAAACTTGTGGATCCAAACACAATATAAGCATCGGCGAGAGAGTTGGTTTTAGTTTGTAAACAATACACAAAAGAAAACTAGTATGTCATGTGTTGCGATTACTCGTGTTTCACCTTTTTCTTTTTCTTTTTGCTAAACTTGTTACAAATATGTGTATTTTAATTACAAAACAGAGAAGGTTACCGAAACAAACATCTCTAGAATACAACCCCCCCCCCCCCCCCCCCAAATGCAACTGAAAGTTCATTAAGATGGTTTAGTTCATCAAAGAAACCCTTAGGGATGATCCTGAAATTTAAGCATTTGCTGGATGCACAGCTGTCAATTTCCCGAAAACATTAAGGGCCTATTTAATTCAAAGGATTTCTAAAGAAATTCTATAGGATTTCAATCCATAGTTTTTTTTAATAGAGTGTGTTTGTTTCAAAGGAATAATTGCTTCCCTACACTACAATCCTATAGGATTTTTAACAAGAGGTGAGACCTCTTGGAAAAATTCCTATGTGTCTATAAAAACTAGGACATGTACCTAAACCGTATAAATTTTCATGTGTTTTTCCTACGGTGCAATCAAACACCTTATCTTATCGATTCCTGCATTTTTCATTCACGTAAGATTATAAGTGTCATGTCATTCTATTTCTGTATTTTTTCTATTCCTATGTTTTAGAAATCCTTTGAATCAAACGAACCCTAAGCGGCGTCATTAGGGTCTTTTGGTACAACATCATTTCACGTCACGTTGCTCTTTCAGACGCGCGGCTGGTCAAAAGAAAGTGCGGTCTGTGGTTAGTTCTTTGGTCGTTCGGTATGGCCGGGCCGGGCGCACTGGTTGACAAGTCAAAAAGAGCTCATAAATAAATGAATATAAAGAAAAAACGACTGTTACAGTTTCCTTATATACCGGGATAAAGAACGGTTAAGTATTACTTTGAAAAGAGCAGAGAAAAGGGAAACGAAAGGAATCGACGATGCATCTGGACTGCTGCTTTTGAACGCAGAGTACGCATGCACGGCCGGACTGCGACGTGCTGGTGGGCTTGGGGCGGCCGGTGGTCGTTGGCCGTCACGACCGTGCGACACCCGTGGCCCGGTGCACACTTGCCAAATCTTGCAGGTTAACAGGTGGACCAGGGAGGGGGTACTGGAGCTCTAGATAACTCCAATGATTCTCAAAAGGAAAGAAAAGGAACAGATAGAAAGTTAAGAAAAAGATACCTCGTCGTCCCATTTTCATCCTTTTTCTCCCTGCGATCACGAGGAAGATCGACATGTGTACCCAAATCCACGGGAGCAGGAAATACATACCCCTCCGTCTTAAAATACGTGAGTAAAATTTGTACACATTTAGACATGTTTTAGTATCCTGAAAAAAAAAACATGTTTTAGTATGTAGATACATACAAATTTAGATAAACTAAATCATTTGTTTTAGAATGGAGGAAGTATATCTTTCTTTTCTAGTAAGTAGGGTTGAAAATGGTAAAAGAAAAATCGATTGTTTCCGAGAAAAAGAACACAGACTCCTAAAAACAGAAACGAAAGCCACATTTTGCAAAAAAAAACAGAAACAAAATATTCTAAATCGAAATGGAAAAGTAATCGATTTTGACGAAAACGGTATTTTTTTTTGGATAAATTAATACAAAAACTTTCTGAGATATAACTAGTCAGGCCCATGTATGAAATAATATTTTCGCGTCGATGATTTCTCCTCTTCCCGGGCCATAGGATATATATACAGGGTCTACATAATACATGTAACTAGTTTAAGATACATACTAATCAAGTGGGTGTTTTAATATCTATGTAAAACAATTTATGTGAACTTATGTGCTTGTCAAAATTTTAAATTATGTGTGTTACAACTTTATGTCCAATTATCGCTTGTCGAATTAGTGAGCTATTCCTTGGCTGTTATGTGTTCTTTTTGTTGTATAGTCCAAGATATTATGTCACTATTATATTCCGACAAATATCCGTTTTAGTCATATCCGTTATAGTACAAGTTGGAACTCTGATACTAGGGTTGAAATAGTAAAAAAAATCTGTCTGTTTCCGAAAAAAAGAAATAGAGAGTTAAAAAGAAAACAGAAACGATATTTTGCAGAAATGAAACGAAAACGAAATATTTTAAACGGAAACGGAAAAGAATACGAGAGAGCTATTTCCGCCAGAAACGAAAACCGCAAGAAAATTCCGGATAAACAAAAACGGAAACTTTCCGACGTACTCTGCGTAAGTGATTTCCCTTGCTTTTGTTGGACCGTAGAATATATGTGAGGTCTAGGCAATCCATACAATCAGCCCAGTCTACATACTAATCAAGTGAGTGTCTTAGCGTTTATGGAAAATTATTTATGTAAACTTATGTGTTTATAGAAATGTTGAATTATTGTGTTACTTTATATTTAATTGTCGCTTGTCGAAATTGTGAGCTATTCTTTGTTTGTTATATGTTTCTTTTAGTGTACAGATCATGATATTATGCAACTATTATATTTCGACAAATGTCCATTTTTGTATCATATCCGTCCCGTATCTGTTTCATATTCATCTCCGATGATTTCCGATTTCATGTTTGTTTTCGGAGTTTTTCGTTTTGTTTCCGATTCCGATGACACAAGTGGAAACAAAAACGATAAAACATGTTCCCGTCTGTTTCCGTTTCGTTTTCAACCCTATTTGATATTGTCTTGCTGTCTACCTAGGATCGATCTGCACCCTTAATTTTTAACATTTGTCGTGCCGGCAATCACTTAGGCTCACCTCTAATTTAGGGCGATATACTATTATGAGCAGACTAAATCTGCAGAGGCTAGTTTTTTCTTTTATGAAATTCCATCAATCTATTAATAATCATCAACTATAAAAAAACCAAAAGTAATAAAAATTACAAATAGTTGGACCACCTAACGATGACTACAACTCTAGCACGAGACGAAGACATGTCGCTATCCTCGCTCCTCCATCACTGGAGCCGGGAAAAAACATTCATAGCAGAGCTTGTTGTAGAAGACAAACGGGAAGTCATTGTGCTAAGACCACAATAGAGCAGAGCACCAGAGCCAATGATGACAACCGTAGATCGGAAGAGACCGACATGAAAACAAACCAACGAGCACAAAAACGGATAGTCCCAAGAGATCCACCGGACAAACGACACTACGCGCACTCCATCGACGCTAAATGCACCACCGGAGCAAGGATAGAGCGAGGATGACCTTTCATGACTTCAGGACATAGTCATCACCTCAACATCTCTAAGAAGACACTGAAAAATAGGCTAAATAAAAAACAAAAAATATCCCGCCGGCGAGAGGCCTTGGTCCTCCGCACCTCCATGCCCCTAGGGCCACTGAAGGCGGAGTGGAGGCGACGTCGCCAACAGGAGGGACAAAACCCTAGATGGGTTTTAGCTCCTCCCGATCGCTTCTCTCCCTGGCGGCAGTACCTAATGGTTCGCATAATAGTAGGCATCCACAGGGACTGTCTCAGTTGGAAATACCATCCCTCTCGGGTCTCACCGCACACTGTTTTGTCCTTTTTTGCTCGCTTTGTTACACTAGCCACGGTTCCCTCCCTTCCTTAGTGCAACTCAAATAGATCCCTTAAAAACATCAAACTCTTCAAATTCCCGCAAGTTTACTGTTTCGCCCACTTTTATGCCTAGAATAGATAACGCAAAACCCCATTGGCTTGTATATATATTTTATGGGCCACCAAAAACGCGAGCCTCTGACCTTTATGTCTACCGTTCTAAGGACACACTATTAGAGAATCCCTTATAGGCATCGAATGTTAGTAGCGGGCCAGATAAATCTAACACCACAGGTAACGCCGGAAAATACCAGCAGCGTAGCAAAAACGGCGGGCAGGATTTCACCTGCAGCATGACCCATTAGAAAATACGCGGCCGGTTAGCAGGGCCCACAAGCTCTTGCGGGGCGAACATGCGGTAACGTGGCGGTTTAGACCGAACTGAAGGGAATATGCCCGAGAGGCAATAATAAAGTGGTTATTATCTTATTTCCTATTTATAATATATATTTATTTTACATGCTATAATTGTATTAATTGGAAACGTTAATACATGTGTGTTTAATAAACAAATAAAGGGTTCCTAATTATGTCTCTCTTATAAACTAGCTCGTCGATTAACAAGATGATCAAGATTTCCTGATCATGGATATTGGATGTTGTTAATAACGAGGTCACGACATTTGTGGAATGTTGTGATGAACATTCATCCAAAGAATAGCAATACTATCAAAGTCATTGTGTTAAAATTTCCGTGACATCATACGCAGTAAATTTAGTCCTTAGACCATGAGATCATGTCAATCACTAACACCGGAAGAGTAACTTGATAACATCAAACGTCACACTGTAACAGGGTGACAATAAAGGTGGGTTCGGATACTCCGAAAGTGTTATGTAGAGGCTCACGGATCAAGAGTGGGATTTGTCCATCCAGATGACGAAGAGATATACTCTGGGACCTCGGTGATATCACATTGATGTAGTTTGCAAGCAAGTGATAAGATCACTAGAATGTTATATCACGGAAACAAGAAAAGAGTACATATCGGTAACGAGATCAAACTAGGTATGGGGATACCGATGATTAAATCTTGGACATGTAATATATCACGATATAGAGGTATTTAGTTACTGACGTTAAAGGTTAACACGATCAGTAGAGTCATCATTGAATGTGTAGAAGTCAGTACAGATTCCAGGTCCCGCTGCTGATTATTGATCGGAGAAGGGTCTCGATCATATCTGCATTATTTGTGAACCGTAGGGTGATAGACTTAAGGGACACCGATACCATTTGGAGCAAATATGTTTCAGAGAAATATTATGAAAGCTCGAAATTGTTTCGGGTGAAATTGCAGAAACTGGTTTTGCATGTGATATTGAAATGTTGCCGTGGGTTTTATGTGAATGTTTGTTAATTAAATTAATTAACGAAACTCTAAATAAAATAAATAAAAGAGTTTTATTAAATGAGAGCTTGTATTAAATTTAGTGGAAATTTAATAGAAGTGAGTGGAATTTTGAGTGGAGGCATATTTATGTGAGTGGGAGCTCCACCCACATGAATGATGGAAGAGGTGGGAGGGGCTGCCCCCCTCTTCCGTATAAAAGGCCCTTCACTCCTCCTCTCATCTTACACCTCCTCATGAAGGATCTCTCTTCTCGTCTAGAAATTATTCTCCATGGTCCCGGATTAGTGAGATACATGTTCCGGATGGCTTTGTCTGAAAGGAGTTGCTACTTCCGCTGCATCACTAGAGCGAGGACGCAGAGGTTGTCGGGGTACAGGACGTGTGTGCGATCACAGATGCATCGCTGCTTTGTGGTGCTGGACTTGCTGGTGCTGGACCTGTTGGACTCGCCGAACTTCATCACGATCTTGAGATCGGCAAGTGTATGACTACATCGTCCACGAGTACAACCTCATAACGCTTTGTCGCTCTTCAAGGGTATGTTCTCTATGAATGTATATCCACCCGTTTATTATATCTAGGTAGATAGATCTTGGTGCTTAGTTATTCACATCATAGGAATTTTTTGTTTTCTATGCTGTGAACCCAACAGTGGTATCAGAGTCTGATCTATGTGTAGATGTTTTGCACGGGTAGAACACATATGAGTGTGGGTGTTGATGATCATGTTATTGCATCTTCTATGTATTTTGGATATTGGTGGCATAGTGGAATGAAGCGACTCGTACTAACTTTACATGTCCTTGCACATGAGACCTGTTCCACGCTTGACATGCAACTAGTTTTGCATAAGTGGCTAGCGGGTGTCTGTCTCTCCTACTATAGTCAATATCTGATTTACAACAAGTTGTTAATAATTTGATTATCATCGTTATGGTCCCATGTTTATAGGTATGAACGGTTCTATCTTCAAAAGCCCTAAGCCATGTAAAACTTGCAATTGATAAACTAGAGGCGTCTAGTTTAGATTGTTGCTACGCAAGTGTCATGATATGGTAATATTATAATTTGTAGTATGAATTGATACTATTGAAAATTATAACATACCAAAGTGTAAGTTCTATAGACCTTGGCCTTACACATATAGGAATGATAAAGATCATACCACAATGCACATGATAGTGATCAAGTGCAAGAACCATATCATATCATTTTTTACATATGATGTTTGTTTGCATCTTATATTGCTTGTTTGGAGCTTTTAGTAGCATTTTATAAGATGATACCTCATATAGATATCAAGATAGAATGCGTTCTTCCTTAAGTATGCACTGTTAAGAAATTTTATCTTTTCAAGACACCACGTGATGATCGGGTGTGTTTGACTCTACGTTCGCATACAACGGGTGTAAAACAATATTACACACGTGAGTACTAAGGTTATTACTTGGCGAGCCTAGCATGTATAGACATGACCTCGAAACACGGACCGAAAGCATGGTTGATATGATGCCCATATAGATGCTCGCCTTTGAAGATACACTGGCTCACATGATGATTAGACTTGGTGTAGTGGATTTGGTTCATGTAGTCACCAAAACAACTCGAGAGATGTTGGTTTTGAGTGGGAGTTCATTTGTAATTGTATTAGTCGAACTCAATTTATCATTAACTAAAATCAACGTGAATTTTCATAATTTGTTGTAGTCATTGGCATCCGTTTACTACCTTGCGCTTAGTTTTAATTGAGATAATAGAACTATAGAATTATGGATATTTACTTTATGAAGTAGTATCATATTGTTTTGAATGTCAATATAAAGTTTAGAAGTCCTATTGCAAAATTTTAGCAAATTCCATTTACTCCATGAAGTTTAATAAGTAGTATTAAACCAAGAGTAACAATTCCAGTGTTAGTATCTAAAGTATCATGCTTGACTCTATGATTCTTGATATTCAAAAAGCTGTTTTAATATCAAGGTTATCTAGGAGCTGAAAGAATTGTTTTAGAAACCATCATGTGTGAAAGATATTGTGATATCTGAATAATGTTTGTGGTTACAATATGATAAGATTATAATTTGGCAAAATACATGTTCCCATATTGTATGAGAATTTGCGAAGGTTGGAGACGCTAGGCGTCCTAATCTCCCACAAAGGTTTTGGGAACTGCCATTTGTTGGGGATATACTTTCTGGGTATCCTCACCGTGCCTCACTGACCAGGGTGGCCCACTTCGGGTTAGAGCTTTGCTTCACGGGCGACCCAGTCAGGGAGAAGAGACGGAGTCCAGTCTGGCTACGGGAAGGCCCAGATGACTTACCGACATAGGCCCATAGTGTTACTTGTAGTTCAAGATGTACTGTGTAACCGACTCTTAGTTGTAGCTAGATAGGTCTCTCTTGTAAACCCTAGGCCGAATATCTATATAAGCCGTCCTAGGGAAATCCTTTAGGGAACCCTCACAATAGTCTACAATCTCAACTCGCACAGGCGAAATCCTTGTAACCCATATTCTGGCTCTGCCGTATTACTGGATTACTAGCAGGAGTAGGATCCGTCCAAAGCCGACGAATTCAAACCTAGGTAAACTTGTGTGCTCACCGTCCTGGAACACCGTACGTCTCACATCCCTCTCTTCCGCACTACTCGAGGAACCCCTCATGGCGTACTTGTCATCAATGCGATGACAGTTGGCGCCCATCATGGGGCAAGTGAGCTTCGGATCTGTGTTCCGAGCGGAATCTGCAAGAATCGGAATCGGCGAGACTATCGCCGTCGGTCGCGTCCTCTACGCCAACGACGTCCCTCTCGTTGTTCTCGACGAGACCTGGATTCCGGCTAGGGAGGCCATGACTGCTTACACCATCATGTCCTTTGGCGAGATCGATGTGTACATCGGTTTCGCTGAACCTATCCCACCCACCCCAGCAGTGATGATAGAGGCAGAAGAAAAATCTGGGTCCACTTTGTCCGCGGAGGTGGCCGAGTTCCAGATCTCAGAAAACCCTAATCCCACCCAGCCCGCACCTGTCGCGGAGATAGTGGAGAAAGCCAAACCTAAAGCAGATCTTGTGGTTCAAGTCAAATCTGGAGTGGATCTCCCTAGCAAGGCCGAATCCCAGATTGATCTACCCGCCGAGGTCGAAATCCAGGAGGAGCAAGATAATAACCTCGGTTCCAGCTCTGCCAACGCCGGAACAGACCAACCCTTCCTGAGGCATACGTTGAGGCGCATGATGCTGCAAGGCACAAACGTGGATGATGTTCTTGAAACCATCAGAATTGTCGAGGAAGCCCACGAGGAAAGCCGCAACTACCTCAGGACTCACACGTCACACTTTATTGGATATGTTGGATCCGGATCCGGCTCTGCCGATGCTGGAGAGAATGAAGAATCGGTGCTAGAGGCGATCGAAACAAACACCGACTTACCCGCATCCTCAGATGACTCGATGATGTCGGCTGATTTCTGGAAGTTCTCCGTGGAATATGAAGAGGATTTCAACTCCAAAGCTGCAGAAGAAGGAGAAGCCATGGACGAAGGATCCAGAGAAAACTCTCCCAAAGCGCAGGATGACATGGATCTCAGAGATAATCCTTACGTCCAGATGTCCGCAAGTACCGATCAGAGCTTGACTCCGGGAAACATACCCAAATCCGTCTTTGCTACCGGTGCTGCCAAGAAGGCAAAGAAGAAGAACAAGACCTCGACAAAAGAACTTCCGGCAAAGGAGGTGATTGCCGAGGAATATGAAGAAGACTCGAATGGAGCACTTATCCAGACGAGCCCAAAGAAGAGTCCGTGGATGGACACGTGGTCACTGCAGGTGCCCGTAAATTCATCGATGCTGCGTTAACCACACCTATCCCTACTACGGCAGAACTCACTACTGCGGAATTGGAAGAAAGGGCCCAAGCCCTAGAAGCGCGTCGCCAAGTACTCCTGGATGAAGCCAAAAACATCGAGGAAGAAAAGAAGCGCATGGATACTGCGAAGAAGCTCATCTCTCTACAACATCTGAATAACCGGAAAGGCCACGTGTAGGCCGACAAATTTTCGGAAGTACGCAAGGTTCTCTTTGAGGGAGATCCGGGGATGCCTCGGCTTGACAGTAATGGAGATCTGGTGTACCCAACACCAGTACAGAACATAGTTGCGACCCGAGATATCCTAGCAAATAATCCAGGCCTAGAACAAGTCCGGTTGGGCATTAAGGTACTCACCAAGGGTCTGGAGCAACAGAAGGTCGCGAAGTCCGGTAGCGGAAAACTGGTCTCTCAATCTGACCAATGCCGCACGGATCCGGCCTGGAATGACATAAGACCCCAACGGGTTCCGGAGCAGCATTCCGACCGTCGGGAAGACAACTACTCAAGAACCGGATCTTTAGGACAGTACCACATAACTGCACGTGACTAGCGCAATGTTGCCCCAGCCGCGGAGCAAGAAGCAATTGTTGCACTGTATCCGAAAAATCCTTCCCGGCGAGAGTCGAATGATCGTAGGTAAGAAGACAAAGAGAAATGTCGGGAGGAGGACCGTCAAAGAATGCCACCTCCTAGACATACAAGCCGTCCAACTGAACCCCATCGCGATGGGAATGAAGGACGAAGGAACGACGGACACCGTGCCGAGTCAAGCCGGAAGGGGGCTCGTCACAATGAAGACCCTCCCCGGAACCGGAATAATGACGCTCCGGAGGGAGGCCGGTGGTCAGCCGGAAACAATCCACCTTCTCCACCAAGTATCCACCACAACGGTTCCCAAGGAGGTCAAGGAGGGCGTCGTGGTGGAGGAGGTGGTGGCACAAGCCAAAGTCCGGCTCCAAGGCACCGTAGCCACATCTGTCAATTAGGACGGCGTTCTCTGTCACCAAGTGATGCGAGACATCGGATCAACTCCAGCATAGAGGCGCGACGCTATGAGAACGACGAAATCTATGTGGGTCCAAAATGCTCTGGACCATGCATAAGAGCAACAAGATTCCCGGAAGGATTTTCTATTTCAAGGCACATCCAGCCCTACGACGGTGTAGCTCGGCCAGATACTTGGCTCCAGGATTTTTTCCAGGCTTGCTGCATCGCCAAAGGCGAAAACAGTCTGGTCGCAACCCTATATCTCCCACTTATGTTGTGGAAGACGACACGATCATGGCTAAATGAGATTCCAGAAAACACCATCCACAACTGGTATGACATGCAAAGCGCGTTCTTTCAGAATTTTGAAGGCACGTATCGGAGGCCCTGTACGATAGGAGACCTACAACGTTGCACCCAGAAAGCCAGAGAAACTTGCCGAGATTACCTCGGACAATGGATCGACACTAAGAACTCCCGTGAGGGAGTAAATGACCAAACTGCGATTGAAGCTTTCATTGCAGGACTCCCAATCGGTTTACTACATCATCGCTTGAAGTGTGACAAGGTCACTGATCTGGGAGAGATGATAGAAACAACAAGCAAGTATGCAGATGCTGATGACTATGCAGAGGGATTACTAAATGCCCTAGCTGTGCCATAGTCAGCAAAACAACCAAAGCAACAAGCTCAGAAGCGCAAGAACACCTCGGAAGAAAAACCCAACGTGGAAACGGCAGTGGTCACTACTACTTTCGGGTCTAGAGGATGAGGAGGACTTGGCGGTGGCCACGGACGCGGTCGTGGGACATCAAGGGTCTAGGGAAGGGGAGACCAGCAACCTGGCAAAACCTACTCCTAGGCCGACATTGCCAATAACCCATGTGTGCATCACTTAGATGCCAGTGGGGGCTCGTCTCACACAAACACCGAGTGTCGTTTTAATGACGACATCAAGAAAGACGATACCGCTAGCTACAGGGCTAATCAGAAGAAGGGAAAGAAGAATCCTGAGAAAGATAGAGACCAAGGAAGATTCTGACATGGAGGAAGCTGATCCTTCAAATCCCAAGCCGGAGGGAAAGAAAAACTTCCCGACAAAGAAAGACACTTACTTCACCTTCCTCGGATCTCAACCAGCTAAGGTCAAGAAAGCAGTTCTGCATGAGCTCAACGTAACTGTTCTGGCTGTCCCACAGTTCCTGGACTGGTTGGAAGTGGCAATCACCTTTGACCGTGCTGATCATCCGCCTAAGTTGAACAGGCAAGGAAAATACGCCTTAGTCGTGAATCCACTTATTGATGGCTATGGCTTCTCCAAGACTCTCATGGACGGTGGCAACAACATTACCATTCTGTATGTCGAAACGCTACGCCGAATGCAGATCTCGGAGACCCAGCTAAACCACAGTTCTGTGATCTTTCACGGAGTTGTCCCAGGAAGACAAGTAAATTCCCTGAGAGAGATCACTTTGGATGTTACCTTTGGAACTCCAAAGAATTATCGGACGGAGGCACTTTCCTTCGAAGTGGTCCAGTTCAAGAACACGTATCACACTATATTTGGATGTCCGGCTTACTGGGCTTTTATGGCTTATCCGTGTTACATTTACAATATGATGAAAATTCTAGGTCCCAAAGGAGTGATCACAATCAGGGGAGACCCGAAGAAGGCGTGAGAGTGCAAGGATGGAAATGCCTCCTTTGCTGAAGCCGTGTTACATGCCCAGGAGTACCAGGAGATCAAGAAGACCATTGATCCGTCCGAGATGCCCGCAACGAAGAAGGAGGTGACAAAGCCGAATCCGGAGTTCAAGGCATCGAAAGAGACGAAGAAGACGTTGTTGAAGGATGATGACCCCACCAAGGTGACCCAGATAGGTGTAGTCCTAGATAGCGCATAGGAAAGTGCGCTTGTCAAGTTCTTACAAGCAAATCAAGATATCTTCGCATGGCAGCCATCTGACATGACCGGAGTACCTAGGGAACTTGCCGAGCACTCTCTAAATGTACACTCGAATGCTAAACCCGTCAAACAGTCCCTATGATGTTTCGGTGATGAAAAGCATAAAGCAATAGGTAAGGAACTAGCCCGGCTCGAGTTAGCCGGATTCATAGAAGAGGTCATCCACACTAAGTGGTCGGCCAATCCTGTAATGGTCCCTAAAAAGGACACCACTGATTTAAGGATGTGTGTTGATTATACTACCTTGAACAAGGCTTGTCCCAAAGATCCGTTTACTCTGCGCAGAATTGATCAAGTTATCGATTCTACGGCAGGCTCGGAACTCCTATGTATTTTCAACACATATTCCGGTTATCACCAAATCCGGATGAAGGAATCAGACGAAGTCAAAACTTCATTCATAACCCCCTTCAGAACCTTCTGTTTTGTTACGATGCCCTTTGGGCTCAAGAACACAGGAGCTACGTACCAGCGCACTATGCAACATTGCCTCCACGACCAAATCAGATGCAATGTACATGCATATGTGGACGACATTGCGGTGATGTCCAAAAAGAAGGAAACTCTAATTTCCGACTTGGAGGAAACATTTGCCAATCTACGAAAATACAACATAATGCTTAACCCGAAGAAATGCTTCTTTGGAATACCAGCCTGAAAATTGTTAGGTTTTATCGTGTCTCAAAGAGGCATAGAGGTAAACCGAGACAAAATTAAGGCTATACTCAATATTTCTAGGCCAAATCGCCTGAAGGACGTTGAAAGACTAACTGGTTGCATTGCTGCAGTCAGTCGATTTGTAAGCCGGCTCGGAGAAAGAGCCGCACCGCTATACAAGCTCCTGAAAAAGACCAAAAAGTTCGTTTGGACTGACGAAGCTGAAGCTGCACTACAAGACCTGAAAGCAGTACTCTCACCTGCTCCCATCCTTGTAGCACCGAAACCACGGGAACTGATGTTGCTCTATCTCGCTGCGATAAATAGGGTCGTAAGTGTCGTCATGGTGGTGGAGAGACCAGAGGAAAATCAAGAACACCTGGTGCAGCGTTCGAGTTATTATCTCAGCGAGGTCCTAACTAAATCAAAGCAGCGGTATCCGCACTATCAAAAGCTAGCTTACGGTGTGTTTTTCGCATCTCGTAAGTTACAACATTATTTTCAGGAACATCCCATTACCATGGTGAGCACAGCTCCCATGAGAGATATAATTAACAACAGCGATGTAACAGGACGCGTCGCAAAATGGGGCATAGAGCTTTCAGCTTTCGACATTGAGTATAAACCTCGTACAACAATCAAATCCCAAATCCTTGCTGACTTTGTTGCTGATTGGACAGAGACAACGGAAAATATGACCCTACTAGAGTCGAAATACTGGACCTTACATTTTGATGGGTCTAAACCACTCGGGGGCTCGGGGGCTGGCGTGGTGCTCAAATCACCCCAAGGAGATAAACTTTTCTATGTGTTGCAGATTCACTTCACAGCGATGAATAACATCGCCGAGTATGAAGCACTACTGCATGGAATCCGGATTGCCAAGGATATCATCATCCGACGTTTGATGTGTTATGGAGATTCGGATCTTGTTGCCCAACAAGTGTCAAATATCTGTAATGCAAATAAACACATGGCAACATATAGAGCTATCGTGGATGAACTATCTAAATCGTTTGAAGGGTTTGAAGTTCAACACATCCCTCGAACAGAAAATGAGGAAGCAGATGCACTATCTCGTATAGGCTCTGCACGGAAAAAGGTTCCGGATGGCGCTTTTTTAGAGCACCTCAAAGTTCCCTCTATAAAAGGAGTAGACGAGGAATATCCAACCAAATCCGACTCACCTTTAGTAGCAGTTCTGGCTATAATTCCTAGCTGGACTCAACCCTACCTTGATAACTTGGTAGATGGAAAATTACCCGAAGACGAAGTTCTGAGCCGGCAGATCATCCGACGAGTAAAAGCCTATACTATAATTAGTGGTGAGCTCTATAAGCAGAGCGTGTCTGGGGTATTTCATCGTTGTGTATCTCCGGAACAAGGAGTGGAAATCTTACAAGAAATCCACGAAGGCGAGTGTGGTCACCATGCTGCAGCCAAATCTCTTGTGGCAAAAGCTTTTCGACACGGTTTTTTCTGGCTTACAGCCATGGCAGATGCCGAAAGGCTGGTCAAGACATGCAAAGGCTACCAAAAATATGCCAAGCAAGCTCACGTTCCGGCTGATTAGCTGCGAACAATACCTATAACATGGCCTTTCGCGGTCTGGGGGCTTGACATGGTAGGACCATTTAAACGGGCTCCAAGTGGATTTACTCATCTCTTAGTAATGTTGGATAAATTCACAAAATGGATTGAGGCTAAAACCGTCACTAGTTGTGATGGAGAAACAACCAGAAGATTTGTTGAGGATGTCATAATCCGATACGGTTATCCGCATAGCATTATCACGGACAACAGGAGTAGCTTCTCTATGGGAGAGCTTGCCGAATTCTGCAATGAACAAAATATCTGGCTTGACATTGCATCAGTCGCACATCCGCAGGATAATGGACAAGTATAAAGAGCAAATGGTTTAATCCTACAAGGCCTAAAACCAAGACTCGAAGCACCACTACGACGTGCTGCGGGGGCTTGGGCAGAGGAATTACCTTCTGAACATGGAACTTGCGAATAACTCCGAACAGGTCAACCGGATACACACCTTTCTTCTTGGTCTATGGCGCAAAAGCAGTTCTTCCTAGTGATTTGATCCACACTTCTCCTAGAGTTGCTGCATATATTGAAGAGGATGCCGAGATTTCTCGACAAAATGATCTCAACTTAGTCGAAAAAGTTTGTGTCGTTGCTGAGATGACATCAACAGCCTATCAGCAGAAGTTACGCAAGTATCATAGCCAGAGAGTCAGAAATCGGTCTTTCAATAAGGGAGATTTGGTTCTCCGGCTTGTGCAGAAAAGAAAGCACAAACTTTCCCTAGTATGGGAAGGGCCCTTTTTCGTTACCCGAGTATTGCACAATGGTTCTTACTATCTAACTGATATGCGGCCAGTCAAAGAAAGACGTGCTACTAAGAAAAGAAAGAGAGCTGGAGGCAGTACATACCCGGAAGAATTAGACAGACCATGGAATATTGCTCAGCTACGTCCCTTTTATTTTTAGTTTATTTTTCTTTGTAATCATATATGTGTACATGTTCAATGAAAAATAAAGTATTGGTTGCCTCAAAAAAAATTCTGAGAAGTTTTTTACCATCTTATTTCCGTATGATCATGTCACAGTCGAAAATTCTAGAATACTTGAAAGTACTTTATGATCATGTTTGTTCTGGTTTAGATTTTCGATTCTAAAATTGCTACCTTCGGGTATAAATTTAAATTTTTTAGTCTATACTTTGGTTATTTATCTAACTGCCGAATGCGGGCATTTTCCGAGTAGTGAATTGTTGGTACTGGAAGTCGGCTTTGTTTCCGAGTTTAAATTGGTTTAGCAATTGAGCTCCGTTGCTCGGCAAATTTTCTGTGCTAAAGGTTGGCCGGCTCATGAAAGGGATGAGGCGGAAAACCAGATAAACGATAAGTACAGACAAATAACATAAGTGCTTATCTAAAAATTTCAGGCACGAAACTTATAAAGTCAAAAGTGCTAAATAGATAGTGTAAAACTTAGCACCAGCAAAAATATTATGCTACTTATTTACAACCTGAATTGTTTTCAGAACAACACATTGTTTGTTCTGATGCTCTACGATGCAGGGGGAGAGGTAGGAGCTGCCGGATCACTAGAGACATCAGCCTCGCCTCGATATCTTTCCAAGACGTTCAAATCCGAAATTGTTTGTTCGTCATCGAAAACTTCACCAGTTTCTTCGGCGGGCGGAGGCGGCGTCTCTACGCGAGTGAAGAAAGGAGTGTCGTAGCTGGTCAAGTCAGCTATGTGACACCCATATCCGGCACAAGAGTCCATGATTGCTTTGATGTCCTGCTCCTGTCCGTCTTTGATACGTCCAAAACGTATCTACTTTCCTGAACACTTTTGCTACTGTTTCTCCTCTATACTTGTGTGATTTGGATGCAACTAATGCGAACTGACGCTGTTTTCAGCAGAATTGCCTTGGTGTCTACTTTTTGTGTAGAAAATCAACTATCAGGAAAAATCCCGGAAAATATGCCAAAAATCCTATTTCACCAGAAGCCTCCCGGAGCCAAAATACGAGACGGAGGGGGGCTGGGCCCAGGCCACACCACCTGGCCGCGCGGGCAAGCCCAGGCCGCGCCAGGGGGTGGTCTGGCCGCCCCAGACTCCCCCTCGGCCTCTCTCTTCACCTATAAGGAGCCTTCTGACCTAAAAACTTCGGGGGGTTCGACGTTTTTCTAGAAGGAGTTCCGCTCCGCCGCCACCACCAGATTCCACGAAACAGCACTAGAAACTCCGTTCTGGCACCCTGCCGGGACAGGGAATTGGAGGAGATCATCGCCATCATCATCACCATCACTTCTCCATCGACCATCCATGTTTCTCCCATCTATGAGTGAGTAATCCCCCGCTGTAGGCTATGGGGATGGTAGGGATTGGATGAGATCGTTCATGTAATGACATCAAATTATTAGGGCATGGTGCCTAGTATCTTTTATTAGTGCTTTATGACTTTGTTGCGACTTGTTGTGCTTAATGCTTGTCACTAAGGCCCGAGTGCCATGATTTCAGATCTGAACTTATTATTGATTCATTATGATAGTATTGTTTTGGGTCTTATCTACAAGTTGTATACACATGTCGTTGTCCAGAACCTATGGTCCCGAAGTGACAGAAATCGGGGTAGCCGAAAGGGAAAGGCTTTGATGTGAGGATCACATGTGTTCACGGAGTGTTAATGCTTTGCTCCGGTGCTCTATTAAAAGGAGCACCTTAATTGCCAGTAGTTCCCTAGAGGCCCCGTTGCAAACGGGCTGGCAGGACAAAAGATGTTGTACAAGTTCTCATTGCGAGCACGTATGACTATATATGGAACACATGCCTAGGATTGTCTAGTACTTGGATGCTTTATCTTATTTATCTGCAATTGCCCTATGTTCTGATTGCTATGTGAATTGTCTTATCCATGCAACGCCCGTCCATCCATCCCTATGCCTACCACACTCGAATCCCACTGTTTACTGCTTTTGTTACTACTGTCTTTGCTTTGCTACTGCTATTACTTTACTATTCCTACTACAAAACTGTTGCTACTGATAAACTGCTGTGAGCAAGATTGTTTCCAGGTGCAGCTGAATTGACAACTCAGTTGTTAAGGCTGATAAGTATTCTTTGGCTCCCCTTGTGTCGAATCAATAAATTGGGTTTCACTTCCCTCAAAAATTCTGGGATACACCCCCTATACTTGTGGGCATCAAGACTATTTTCTGGCGCCGTTGCCGGAGAGCATAGCTTTATTTATCAAGTTTACTTGGATTCTCTATTGTTCACTGCTTTCCATCCATCATGGGTAAGTCTCGTGATGGCAAGGTCCCTATTTTACCATCCACTACAAGAAGAGGCACGGTTCTGAACACCTCTACTGCTCTTGATTCATCGTCTGTTCTGAGTAAAGTCCTTACACCACCACATACATATGCTACACACACTGCTACTACTGCTGAATCTGAAACTTCTGATGCTTATGATGCTGCTTCTACTGTGCTTGATAAGAGTGGTTCGTTAGGTCCTTTCCTAGATGCTACGATTGCTAGAACTATAGTTGGAAATACCGAAACTCCTAATGAAGACACTGCCACACCTGTTAGCTCACCTGAGAATTATGATGCTGAAGAAGATTATGTTGAGATGACTGATGAGTTTATTGAAGAATGTAGGAACACCCATGATAGGAGAGCTGCTAAGAATCTCCTTGAGAGGCGTACTATTAGACCCAAATTATCTCCTGCTGCTAAGTTTGCTGCTTCTCCCATAAACATTATAGATGAAGATTATGATTTCTCTCTCGATCTATCCTACATAGCTATTGTCGAGAAAGAACATTTTTGTGGGACTAAGAATGAAAGTGCGGTAGCACATATGAATGAACTTTCTACCATGAGTGGCTTGTTTTCTGATGATATTAAAATGCGTACTTACTTTGTTGCTAAGATTTTCCCTTTTTCACTGAAAGGAGAAGCTAAAACTTGGTTTCGTAATTTACCTCCTGGATCTATTGATAGCCCTGAGTGCTTGTTTAATACTTTCCTGCAGAAATATTTTCCTCCTAGTGCTAGACATGCTGTTTTGCAGGAACGTTTTGATTTTAAACAAGGAGAAAAAGAGGTATTGCCCGAATCTTGGGCAAGGTTTTGTGCTTTGATTCATGCACAGGCTGGAAGTCCATTACCTAAGAATGAACTACTTGATATATTTTATAATGGACTAACCGAAGAATCTAGGACATACCTAGATAGTTGTTCTGATTGTATTTTTAGGAATAGGACTCCCAAGGAAGCTGAGGAATTAATGGCTAAAATAAGTAAGAATTATGAAGATTGGACTCCTCCTAAACAAGTTATTCCTGAAGTAATTGTACCTGAACCATCTATTCCCGTGCATATTCCAACATCAAAGAAGAGGGTAATTATTGAATTAAATGATGAAGTGATGAAGGAAGCTAAGAAATGTCTTAAGGAGAAGGGAATTAAAGCTGCAGATGTCAAGAATTTACGTCCTATAGAAGAATTATGTAAGCCTATGCCCTACTCACCCACTATTGAGGTACACTCTCTCCAACACTTTGATGAAGGTGATATCCCTTACTTGAAACCTCTTGATCAATGCTTAGAAGAATTTCATATCTTTATTGTTAAGCAAGATAACTTTAATAAAAGGGTGCAAAATCATCTTATGGAAAATACTAGAGCTATTGTTGAGTTGAAAGATATTGTGGAAAGAACCTCTAATTATGTTAAAATGATTGTTAAACACTTTCAAATGGTTCAAATTCAAATAGATCAACTCGTTAAAGTGCAAAACGACTTGCTAGTTAATGCTGCTAAAGAAAAACATGCTTATGAAATTAGAACTAGAAGTGGTGCTGCTACCCAGGATCCTCTATATCCTGAGGGGCATCCCAAAAGAATTGAGCAGGAGTCTCAACAGGCTGAAAATAGTGGTTCTACTCGTAAGAAAAGGAAAAAGAAACATAAAACTGTTGTAGAACCCTCTGAACCTGCTATAGATCCTAATAGTATATCTATCTCTGATGCTGAAACTGAAAGTGGTAATGAAGAAAATGAAGTTCCTAATGAAGAAAAAGTTGAAGAAGAACCTAAAAACCACACTAAGACTACTAAATACACCAAAGAAGATTTTGTTGCTAAGAAACATGGTAGTGAAAGAGAACCTTGGGTCCAAAAACCTATGCCTTTCCCTGATAAGAAACACATGTCAAAGGAAGATGAACACTATAATAAGTTTTGTGAGTGGATGAAACCTTTATTCTTGCAAATTCCTTTGACTGATGCTATTAAATTGCCTCCTTACTCAAAGTATATGAAGGACATTGTCTCGAATAAAAGGAAGATCCCTAATGAAGAAATCTCTACTTTGCTTGCTAATTATTCCTTCAATGGTAAGGTTCCTAAGAAACTTGGAGACCCAGGGATTCCAACTATCCCTTGATCTATTAAGAACAGTTATGTTAGAACTGCTTTGTGTGATTTGGGAGCTGGAGTTAGTGTTATGCCTTTCTCTCTCTATAAGAGGCTTCAACTTGAAAAATTGATACCAACTGATATATCTTTGCAAATGGCTGATAAGTCTACCACTACTCCTGTGGGTATATGTGAGGATGTACCTGTTTAGGTGGCTCATAATTGCTTGATATTAACTGATTTTGTTGTGCTTGAAATGCCTGAAGATGATAATATGTCTATTATTCTTGGGAGACCTTTTCTTAATACTGCAGGAGCTGTTATTAATTGTAATCAAGGAAAGGTGACCTTCAATGTCAATGACAAGGAACATACTGTCTATTTCTCCAAGAAGATTGAAAGGACTTATGGTTTAAATTCAATTGAACATGTTGAAGGCATTCAAGTTGGAGAAATATATTGTCCCATACCAAAAGAAAAATTTGAAACTATTATGATTGGGACCATTGCTATCAAAGTTGAGGTAACATAATCATTAGTGGAATACAAAGTTTTGTCTCATATGCAATTGTTTTGGTAGAAAGACTTGATCAACCTTGCTAACAAAAGGATTCCATTGAACAAAACAATGTTTTCATTATGATTATCTCTGTTTATTTCTATCCTTTGTATTTTAGTTTTTGCTTTCATTTAGTTTTCTTTGTGTTGTTAGTTTGCTTGCATGCTAGAACTTCTGTAGTTCTAGCCTTGTTTTGTCCTTGCATCATGTTTCCAAAAAGAAAAAAAATCTGTCTGTCAGAAAAATCATTCTATTTCTGAAAAATGCCCAAAAATAAAGTGTCTCAAAAAATTCCAGAAAATTCATATTAAATTTTTACGTGAAAAAAGGGGCAGAGGAGTACCTGGTAGGTACCAGGGGGCCCACCAGGCAGGCACACCACATGGTGGCGCGACCAGACCTGGGTGGCGCCATGCCTTGGTGTGGGCCACCCCTGGCCCCCACTACCTCTCTCTCCTGCCACTTTCTTCTCTCTCCCGAGTAAGCTCCAGTTCATAGCTCAAAATCGCGTTCTCTCTATGCTTTCCCTCGATTTCTTCGATCTCTTTGCTCAACCCATCTTTCTTGCTGAAATTTGGAGCAATTGTTCCTTGGTATGTGACTCCTCCCCTTGCCCAAGTAGATTTGTGTTTAGTGGATTGTATGTTGAGTATTTTGCTACTGTAGGTGACTGGTTATGAGAGCTTGTAAGCTTGTTTGATGCTTAGAGATATAGTTTTGATGCATGTTTAGGCCTCTTGCTAGTCCCTATGAGTAGAATCCTTCATTATAATTACTTTGCAATCACTTGTTTAATAGGTGTTTAAATTTCAGAATAAAATATGAGTGAACACCACCTAAACCAACATGAGCTTTGGGTGCCTGAAGTCATGAAGGTCCACCGGGAAGAGGAAGTTTTTCCCTCCATTTATCCATGCTCTGAGTTCATGAGAGCTGCAGGAATTCTACAAGACTTCCACACTTTGGTTTCTAATGCAGGGTTAGAGCACTTTTTGGAAGATGAGCCTTGTCAATTTGTGAAGCTAACCATGTCTGTGGTGCAGGATTTCAAATTTAGTCACTCTTTGCCTAACCCCATGGTCCATTACAAAATTTACAATATAGCTGTCGATCTTTCTCTCGATGATTTTTGTGCAGCTATTAAGGTACCTCAATGGGGATCATGTAAGAAGATTAAAGAGAGACCGGAACCACTCATGGATTTATACGCAGAAATTTGTCAAGGGAGTAGCTTCTCAAAGGAGAATGGAAAAATCCGTAACATTCATCTTCCCTCCATTCGCTACTTTGCCTACTTTATTGCCAACTGTGTTCTTGCTAGGAAAACTGCCAATAAGTTATCTTTGTTTGATCTAGCATTTATCTCTGCTGCTCTTAGACGAGATAGGTCCTACAACTTGGGTGCTTTGATAGCTTTCCGTCTTGCTGCTAACCGTGAGAAGGGTGGAATTTGTGGAGGCCTCATTGCTTCTCGTTTGCTAGCATTGCATGGTTTAGTGCCTCATCATCTAGACCTATAGTTTCCCATAGAGAGGCTTGATTTTAATTCCATGATACATCATAAATTTATTTCTTCGTGGGCTAGTTTGAGTGAGATGTCTTATGAAATAACCTTTCTCAAAGCTGGTTGGAGAAAGAGCAAGTCCGAGCGTGTTGTTCTTTTGCCTGCACCTGTTTTGTGATAACAGGGAAGGATGGTCCCTCACTGAGGAGGAGCTTGACACGTACTTGGGAGAGCTCTCCCAACAGGAGCAGGACACTAGAAGGGAGGTCACGGATGATTCGGTCCAGCCCTCGAATGAGGGAGAGTCTTCATATCAGCAGCCCACTTACGATTGGGGAGCTTCCTCTTATTCTCATGGGCCCAGCTATGACCATTCTTACCAAGATCCGCCCGCTTGGAACCCCTATTCATACATGGATTGATACCCACTTAGGCCAAAAGCCTAAGCTTGGGGGGAGGTACGCCGACACCGCACTCATCTCCATATCATGTTGCGTCGTTCTTTGTATATTCATGCTTTCGTTCTCTTTTTAGTTTTCATTCTTCTTTGCTTTTGCTTTCTAAAACACAAAAAGACCAAAAATATTTTTGTTGTTTCTCTTTGGTTTGCTTCTTCTTTTTGCTTTGGTTTGCTTGTTCCTTTTTTGCTTTGTTTGAACTATTTGAAAACCCCAAAAAGATTTTGCTTTGCTTGTTTTTCTCTTTTGGTTTTTGTTTAAAAATCAAAAACACCAAAAATATTTGTCGTTCTTCTTTGGTTTTTGTGAGTTGGCTACAGGGTTCGGCAGTTCTCAGTGGATTATTGGTTTCATATTATTATTCAAGCCACACAAGTGAAGAGTAATAATGAGGATTAATGACAACTTGAGGCGTGGTAAGAGGCTGGTACGAACTCTATTTGTTTTCATTTTTGTACGTATACTCATCATTGTGAGCTTGCTTAGTCCGTTCATGTAGAGTGTATGTTATCTTTGGATATTTAGTAGTTCTTGCTTTCTTGTGATTAGCTCCAGCTCGCTAATAGTTTGTAGCATGTCTCATGAATGTTTGCTTGCATTGCTCTATTCATAAATTGGTATGACACTATGGTATCCACCTCTGAATGTTTCATTTGATCGACTTGGCACATGCTCATGCATGCACATGACTGTAATAATCAGTTAAGCCTTGACGAATTATTTTGCCTTGAGGATCTTGAATCATTTTCATGCCATGAGTAGTCTTGTTTTGTTGCAAGCATGATAATAACAGCTATTGCTCTCTCGTTTGTCGCTCCCTTACTTTTGCTAGCCTTCACTTCCACTGAGTGTCTTACTCATGTTTCCAATTCCCTAAACCAAATATTTCCAAAGTGTCCACCATACCTACCCATAAGCATCATTTTCTACTTCCGTGCATATTCAATATGCCTTGTTTTCTTCCGAATAAAATGTTTGCTTGTTATGAGAAAGTTAGTTAGTAAAGCTCTCACGAACTTGATGGCACACTTTATTTTCCGCACTTAATAAACCTGAACCATTGTGAACTCTCCATGAAAGTTATATGCTTGCTAATTATAGGCTGGGGATTAGCAGAACCGTGCTATCACGGGGAACGCTTTCAACACTTGTAAATATATACCCAGTTGATACCTTGCTCTTTTGTTTGCGGATGTCGTCGGTGTGAAATAAAAGGGGAGCTTGTAAGTCCATGGAGTTATGTATGTGTGTTAGAGAAACGCCTGGGCCGCTGGTCTAATCCATGCTGACATGGTGGAAACCTGCAGCGTAACCATAATGATATCTATGAAGCATTCTTCTTATAAAAAAAGAGAGTTATAGCTATTGAGAAAAAGAAAAAAAAGAAGAGTTTTATGAAAAGAGGAAAGAGAGAAAAAAGCACCATTTTCCCATGGTAAATAAGAAGATTGCTGAGATACTCATTGTCTGCTTGCCTTGTCATTTTGGTATGGGGATTCTTCCGTATCATCAGGCAAGGGGTACCCCGTTGGCGGTTCTCAATGATACGCACATACTTACGATGACAAGAACTTACCGGTAACTAAAGTTGAGTAGCATGAGGAGCGGCCCTCGTACTCAAGGGACTTGGGATTTCCAGTTTATAGTCTGTCAAGCATATAACTCAGATTGGACATCACTTTCACCTTAACCACATTAAAGATGCCTATGCTAGGGGCAATGAGAGCTCAAAGCTAACAAGTACCATACTTTCAGCATTTGAAAGCCTTTCAAATTTCTCAAAACCTTTTTCTTCTACTTGTTGAGTCTCCACATATTCTTTGAGCACCTTCTTGAGAGCATAGTTGTCATTCTTTATGTTTGTTTCATTACTTGATTATTTGTGTTATGACTTTGATGCTTGTATCCTTGATATCTTTACTTCTAGTCATCACTTGAACTTCAGAGGTGCCTTGACATTCATAATCAAAGGCAAGCAAGATACCACTCTATCATACCTTTCTATGAGCATTGTAATGTTGCTTATGTTTGCGCTTTGTGCTACTTATTATTCTTGAGTTGGAATCTCTTCATAGCTTGCAATAACTACTAAGTAGACTCAGTTGCATACTCTTTATTATGAATTGTCTAAGTAGTTGATCACATTGCTGAGAATATTTACATCATATGAAGCAAATGTGTTCGTGAAAGTTCTTTTATCGCACTCAGTTTTCAACTGAATTGCTTGAGGACAAGCAATAAGCTAATCTTGGGGGGAGTTGATACGTCCAAAACGTATCTACTTTCCCGAACACTTTTGCTATTGTTTCTCCTCTATACTTGTGTGATTTGGATGCAACTAATGCGAACTAACGCTGTTTTCAGCAGAATTGCCTTGGTGTCTACTTTTTGTGCAGAAAATCAACTATCAGGAAAAATCCTGGAAAATATGCCAAAAATCCTATTTCACCAGAAGACTCCCGGAGCCAGAATACGAGACGGAGGGGGGCTGGGCCCAGGCCACACCACCTGGCCGCGCGGGCAAGCCCAGGCCACGCCAGGGGGTGGTCTGGCCGCCCCAGACTCCCCCTCGGCCTCTCTCTTCGCCTATAAGGAGCCTTCTGACCTAAAAACTTCGGGGGGTTCGACGTTTTTCTAGAAGGAGTTCCGCTCTGCCGCCACCACCAGATTCCACGAAACAACACCAGAAACTCCGTTCTGGCACCCTGCCGGGACGGGGAATTGGAGGAGATCATCGCCATCATCATCATCATCGCTTCTCCATCGACCATCCATGTTTCTCCCATCTATGAGTGAGTAATCCCCCGTTGTAGGCTATGGGGATGGTAGGGATTGGATGAGATCGTTCATGTAATGGCATCAAATTGTTAGGGCATGGTGCCTAGTATCTTTTATTAGTGCTTTATGACTTTGTTGCGACTTGTTGTGCTTAATGCTTGTCACTAGGGCCCGAGTGCCATGATTTCAGATCTGAACTTATTATTGATTCATTATGATAGTATTGTTTTGGGTCTTATCTACAAGTTGTATACACACGTCGTTGTCCGGAACCTATGGTCCTGAAGTGACAGAAATCGGGGTAGCCGGAAGGGAAAGGCTTTGATGTGAGGATCACATGTGTTCATGGAGTGTTAATGCTTTGCTCCGGTGCTCTATTAAAAGGAGCACCTTAATTGCCAGTAGTTCCCTAGAGGCCCCGCTGCAAACGGGCTGGCAGGACAAAAGATGTTGTGCAAGTTCTCATTGTGAGCATGTATGACTATATATGGAACACATGCCTAGGATTGTCTAGTACTTGGATGCTTTATCTTATTTATCTGCAATTGCCCTATGTTCTGATTGCTATGTGAATTGTCTTATCCATGCAACGCCCGTCCATCCATCCCTATGCCTACCGCACTCGAATCCCACTGTTTACTGCTTTTGTTACTACTGTCTTTGCTTTGCTACTGCTGTTACTTTACTATTCCTAGTACAAAACTGTTGCTACTGATAAACCGCTGTGAGCAAGATTGTTTCCAGGTGCAGCTGAATTGACAACTCAGTTGTTAAGGCTGATAAGTATTCTTTGGCTCCCCTTGTGTCGAATCAATAAATTGGGTTTCACTTCCCTCGAAAATACTGCGATACACCCCCTATATACTTGTGGGTCATCAGTCTTCATCCACAGTAGAATACCCTCTGGTCACTTGCCAGATTTATATGCTTCCATGGTGGCTCATGACCATGGTGAGAGCGTTCTACGCTGCGGTTCGCGCATAGGACATGTTCCAGTCCTGGATGAGCTGGGGTATCTCCTTGGCCTTGTCTCGCACTTCAAAACCGGACATTCTATGCATGTCCAGGACCTTGAGAACTTCGCCAATATCCTCAAGGGATTGGCATAAATCATGAAGTAAATCGCCGACTTGGGTAAGTCGGCTAGTGCGAGACTCGGCGGAGGTTGAATCCAGTAAGTTCAAAGGACCTGCGCACATAATGCAAAAGGTTAAGAAAATATATCCGAACTCCAAAAGTCGGAAAAGGCAGAAATTCAGAAAGGGGCAAACACACCGAAGATGAGATCGTCAACTTTGGTCTTCTCTTCTCGAAGACTCTGGAGTTCAGCTCAAAGTGCCTCGGTAATGTCCTTCTCTCTGAATAAAGCATCATTGATATCCGAGATCCTTTGATCCTGGGCCGCGATCCTACGATCACGTTCTTCGGTGGCCATGGACGAGGATTCAAGAACTTGAGCAATGCTCCGTTCATGATCCGCCTTCAGCTTGTCCATCTCCCGACATAAGTCGGTGTTCTCCACCGCCAGGGTCTTTAGGTTTTCGGATTCTTCAATCATAGCACATGATTGCTTTACCAGTGCTGTAGTCAAAAGAACAACAGTTGAATAAAAATTCGACTATGAAATAGAAGGCAAGGTTTGAGAACTGGAATGTTTACCTTCAGCCTCATCCCTTGACACTTTCAATTGAGAATTTTCAAGTCGGAGAGCTCTGATTTCTCTCCGCTTGTTGCAGATATTCTTCAACAATTCCTGGTTATACGAATTAATTTTCTATAAGTCAGAATACCTAGAGTCAGAAGTCTACTAAAGACTCGGGCTAATATTTTTACTAATATCAGCACAAGCCTTGGGGGCTACACTAGTTCATTCTTTGGCATCCTAAGGAAGCATAAATCCGGATTATCTATCCAACTTCATGCTTGGGGGCTAGAGGATATGATATGAAGTAAAATAAAAAAGATGAGTCGGAATTCGACTTACATGATGTTCATGGGTGAGCTTGCTTAAGCTCATGGACACCTCGGTGCTAACCTTCTCGGCGAGGGTCAGCGGGATTACTGGAGGTGGCGGAAGCACACCGGTTCTCAACCCCTTGCCGTGAAGACGGATCTGCTCGAGAAGTTCGGAGTACTTGACGTCCTTCGCTTCTTGTGCTTCTTCTTCGGCAGTAATATTCTGGCTTTCCAAGCATTACTGTGCTAGCCGATGGATTTCCTCCACAGACTTCCGAGTAATGCCAAGTTTGGCAAGACCCGGATTATTGAGGAGGTTTTCAGCGAAGACCTCTGCCGAGGGATCATTACCCGAAGAGGGTTCACCCTTATCAAAACCTGAGTCACCCATGGTGACGTCAGTTTGCGATCCGAGGATCTCTGGCTCTGCTTGTTGAGCCGGATCTTCTACAACGGTCGGAGATGGAGTAATCTCCAGCGCCGTGGAAGGCTGAGGGGCAGGAGTCGGAGGCGCTGTAGCAGGAGAAGTCAAATTAATTTTTGACTGACGCATGGGCTTTAACGAGACTCCCTTCCTTTTGCCCTTGGTGAGCTGTCTGGCTCTGAAGAGGTAATAGAACAAAAATCGTTACACTTCAGAAAGAATAAGACATAAAATACAAAGACCTTGTGAGGAAAGATTACCTCTTCACAACGGGCACCTCCTTTGTGCCGATAGACACTATCGGAGTCTTACGCTTCCGAGTAAGTGCATCCGACAGTGGAACCAATTCTCCTTCATCCTGAGAAATCTCAGGAGGATATCCTTCGAGAGGAGCAAGCTCCAACTCGGGGAGGTCAACAAGTAGAAAAGAAGAGATACCTCAGTATTGCGAAAAGAAACAACAATGTAAAGATGAACACATAATTCGAGTTACTGCTGGAAACTTACCGGTACCATAGGATCTTTAGCCATATGCATATCCAAAGACAGCTCCGAGATTTTCCTCTCGACCCGCTCCCTTATCAGCCACTTGATTTGGGACTCGTATTCTTTATCCGTGTAAGGCTGGGAGCATATCCAGAGGGAATCTTTCTTGGACGCCGTAATGGAATGCATGAGCCGATCTCCATGATGTTGAAGAGGCTAAATCCAGCGTGCCACCCAGCAATGAACTAAGTAGGACCCCTTAAGGCCCTTGTGTTCATCAAATATTCGATATGCCTCTTGGCAAGAAGCAAATCGTCACTGAGAGCCGACGCATCTGCGTCCCAAGACTCTTGGGGCGTGGCGACACCATCGACAAAAGCCGGCAAAGCAGTAGCTTTGCCAGGAGCAGGAATATCCTTGTGATAAAAGAAAGTAGATGGCCACTGTTTCACCGACTCACTAGCCCTAATCCGAGGATAGACGTGCTCTCTCCTAACGGAAAAACTAATAGTTTCAGTAATATATGGATTACCCGTGGTGATAGAATTTCTCCGGACATGAAAATAAAACCGGAAAAGAGTGATATTCGGCCTAATGCCGAGGTACCCCTCGCACAAAGAAGCGTATGCGCTCATCTCTAAGAGAGAGTTCTGGGGAAGATGATGGAGTTGAACTCCATAGTGATCTATAACCTGAGAAAAGAAGTGTGAGGGAGGAAAACTCAAAGCTCTGTCGAGGTGGGTGCCGAAGTGTACCCGCTCTCCGACACTAGGAGTAGGGACGGTTTGGCCGTAGTCGCCGGCGCGAAGGATCCCTTCGCTCTCCATGACGCGGAGCTTGTCGTCATCAAGGACACACGGGATCCAGACCCCGCGGTTGCTCTCCTTCTCCACTGCCGACGCCGTCGCTGTCGTCGCCGTCGCGCCGAAAGATGATGCTGAAGCCATTTTCTCGTGGGCCGGTAACCTGGGACGGGTGGCGCTGGAGGATTCTGGGGAGGCAAAGGAGCTCTGTGTTCGTGGGAAGCGTTGTGAGGAAGGAAGCGGCACAAGTGCTGGTGAAGAAGATGGGAAGGAGAATCTTGACCACTTATATCCTCCAGCTATGCCAAGATTCATGTAAACGCAACAGTGAAATGCGCCACGCGTCGCGGAAGGAGCTGGGTAACTGCCACACGATGATTATGCCGCCTCGATCTCCGCGCACGCATTAAAATGATGCCTCGGTTCAGCAAAAGGCGAACCTACCAACGGTCGTGCTGACGGGAATGTTTGTCAGTGATGCGACTTGACCATGACTAGTGTCAGATTACATCAAAGACCAAGTTTTGACTTAGTTTGAATTTCAAGCTGGAAACCCGAATAATGTATTTATAGGTCCGGCTCATTTGAGACCCGGATCCTATCCTTTGTTTTGAAGTTTCAGGAACCCTTCAAGATTCTGCAAGCCGAAGATCAAGCTAGACAATGATGAAATCTGACTCTGGATCTTGGAGGCTTCCGGGGGCTGTTGTTGGGGATATACTTTCCGGGTATCCTCACTATGCTTCCGGGGGCTGTTGTTGGGGGGCCACTTTCCGGGTTAGAGCTTTGCTTCACAGGCGGCCGAGTCAGGGAGAAGAGATGGAGTCCAGTCTGGCTATGGGAAGGCCTAGATGACTTACCGGCATAGGCCCATAGTGTTACTTGTAGTTCAAGATGTACTCTGTAACCGACTCTTAGTCGTAGCTGGATAACTCTCTCCTGGAAACCCTAGGTCGGATATCTATATAAGCCATCCTAGGGAAAGCCTTTAGGGCACCCTCACAATAGTCTACAATCTCAACTCGCACAGGCGAAATCCTTGTAACCCATATTCCGGCTCTGCCGTATTACTGGATTACTAGCAGGAGTAGGATCCGTCCAAAGCCGGCGGATTCGAACCTGGGTAAACTTGTGTGCTCACTATCCCGGAACACCATACGTCTCACACCCCTGTCTTTCGCACGCCTCGAGGACCCCCTTATGGCGTACTTGTCATCAATCCGACGACACCATTATACTCGCGATTTGCCCTTATAGGCTATAGTAGCTTGATCATGAAAGTTGTCATGATAAGGATGAATAGAAGATGTAGGTAAAATGTTTACTACACTAAAATATTACTAAAGAATGGACTTTGAAAGAATGACAAACATTTGATGATGGTGATCCACTTCAAAGTGCAAGTCCAAAGGTATTAGTATTTGACTATACATGCTCTGGACTATGTGTCATATGTATGGCGCCACTATTGATGTTGATAGATTCTTTTAAAAGGAAAAGGAAATGCTGAAAGATAATCTATAAAATATTTGGCAGAAAAAAAGACTGGAAATGTCCAGCTAAGGTATATAGATGATATACATGTTATGGTTGTATTCTTTGCTTGTTAAACAATGTGTTTCTTGGGTATTGGATACCGAATTGGTTGGTGTGAAATGTCATACAGAACAACGTAATTCATGAACTACAATGGCCTAAGTAACTAGCAAGAGAATATGTGATGATGTTCATAAAAAACAAATAAAGTGTTATTGTGTTTCTCGTTAACATCAAAGTTTACCTTCAAGATTTGTTTTAAGAATTGTTATTTTGTTCCGGTATTATGAGAATAATGGTTGCTTAAATAATTACCGTATTCCATAGAAGATTTATGAACTTTTAGAAATCTAGTTGGAGAAATCACATCCATAAAAACTAATGCTAAAATGTCGCAAGACAAATGATTGAAAGATCACTTACAAAGTGACATCATTGTTTAAATTATATTGGAAAGAAAACATGAAGAAATTCCATGTTGATGGATTTTTGGAGTCTTTGATTTTGATCAATTGACGCATGTGAGACTTTCCTCGAGATAATTGAAACTCCGTTCATAGGCCAAAGAGGAATGGATGACTAACTTATTGAAAACTGTACATGTTGATGTATATAGTCCATTATGTGTAGCCATGTGCGATGGATCTTTTAACTTCATATACTTTCTCCGGTAATTTGGGTGAATATATGTGAGAAGTATGAAACATTTGAAAAATGTTCAAAGGTTTTCAAGATGAAGTAGAAAATCATTGTAACAAGAAAATAAAGAATTTATGATTTGATCATAAAGGAAGATGTTTGTGTTACATGTTTAGCAAAACACCTAAGATTTGAGGAATTTTCCATGATTTGTTTTTCCCGATAATCCATAGGAGTGTGGAGTGTTTGATAGATGAAATCAAACCTTGTCTGACATGGTAAGATCAAATGTGTCATTTATAAAATTTCCATTATGTTTTAAGGATTAAAAGCTTTAGAGACTACCGCTTTTACACTGAAAAGAGCACCATCGTGGTCCGTTGAAATGACACCATATGAGTTATGGTTCGGGATAAAATCTTTTCTTAAATTTTGGTATGCTAGGCATAAGTAAAATGTTTACAACCAAAGTCAGATAAACACGTCTTTGTAGGTTATCCCAAAGAATTTAGGTATTCCTCCATAACACCGAGGGAAAAAGACACTACAAGAAAAGTTGGCTTTTACAACAGACGATTTTCGTGGTTGAAGGCCCATTTTTCATGGCTAAAAAGTCTTTTATGATGGATGCCCTTTGAGGTAAAATCCCCATCACAAAAGAATCTACCACAGTTTTTTTGACAGTTACAGATTGCACCCTTCAGCCACGAAAACTTGTTCCGTCGTAAATTTGTTCGCCAGCCGTGTTGACTTCTGATGTCATGCAAAATGCCATGTGGCAAACACCATTAACGCCCAGTTACCACCATTAACGGCCACATAAACCGTGGTAGAAGCCAGACCCAACCAGGGTCTGCTAAATATTAAGTGGGCCGGCCCATGAGATCCCAATAATATTACGGCCCGTTACTATTTCGTCTGGCACTATTTGAAAAGGGCCCAAAATATGCAGCCAACAGCGGCCCGTGAACGTCAGGCCCATTACTGTTTCAGCCTATAGAAGCCCACATTGGTCGAATATTGTGTGGCCCGTTAATAGCCTACGTCAAGTCGGCCCAATACTGTTAAGGCCTACGGTCAACACGTCACTGTTCTCATAGCTCGTCCTGGGCCGCCTACGAATGGCCCACCTTTGAGAAGGTCCGATACTGTTATGGCCTTTTACTATTCTGGCTCGTTATTGTTTTGGCCATCTACTGTTCAGGTATGTTACTATTGTGGTCATTTTCTATTCTATCCTACCATTTTTATGGTCTATTACTATTTTGGCCCATTACTGTGGTGGTTGCCACTGTTCTGGCCTGTTACTGTTCTACCTGTTACTTTTCTGGCATGTTACTGTTCTGGCCTATTACTATGTTGGGTTGCCGGTGTGCTGGGTTATCGCTGTTCTGCCTGCTGGTGTTTTGGTCTGTTACTATTTTGGCATATTACTATTTTGGCTTGTTACTGTTTTCGTCTGTTAGTATTTTGGCATGTTACTGTTTTGGCCTATTAGTATTCTAGCCAGTTACTGTTTTGGCCTTTCTGAAGCCCATGCAAATATCATAAAAGGAGTATAATTAGTGAGCATCTTTTACTGTTCATGGAAGGCGCAATGGACAGATAACAAAACCCTATACTGTTACTTGATCAACCTGGCTGTCGTAGTTATGGTACCACCATGCGTGGACAACGTCAACTAAATGCCTACATAGCCTATGCGAGTTATCTAGATATTACATCAGCTGCAAACTTCTTAAAAATATTACATAATATGAACAAAAGGGAAAGAAAATTCAGCATTTCAGTTGCCAATCAAGTTGATAGCAGAGTCCTCAATTTGCTTTCTCAATCCATCAACTGCATCTCCCTTTGAGTGTGACAGCTACATTGGAAAACCACCTTGAGACATGATCTTGCAGTCCCCGCTTTGGTGGCGATAGCAATAATTGCAGTCTGAAACTAAATAATAACAAGTTAATACAACAAACAATACAAACTACTCAAAGCTAAGAATGAATGAGATAGGAATTATAACTATATAATACGAACTTGTAGAGCAGGAATGCAAACCATGAATGAACTATATAGTAGAGGATAATTATGTTATTGCCTAGGACGAACCAGAACCAGATACGAGATATAATGGTGTGGCTTGTGAACCTGTAGAACAGGATAAACAAGCATTAGACAAGTATGCCAACAATGAAATGAGCAATCAAACAAAGTGTTTCTTAGAATTCCAGTATAAACTAGCCAGGTCATTTCAGCAAATATATATGGAAGCAGTGGTATCTCCTGGAATGCAAGAGACGTTGGGTGACTCAAAATTTGCGGTGAGATACACAATGGCATGCAGTTACTGTCGTAGCTAAGAATGAACCACATAGAAATTATAACCGCATCATACCAGAACTTGTCGAGCAGGAATGGAAAACACGAATGAACTATATAGTAAAGAATAATTATGCCGTTGATTAGAACGAACCAACACCAGATACATAAAATATATAATGGCATCACTGGTGGACCTATACGCTGTGCAAACCAACATGTTCAGTGTTGCCTTTTTGAGCTCTACAGAAAGAAAAATAAAATAGTCAGTGTTGCAACTTTTGAAGAACCAATTATAATCGAACTAGTGCGAAGAGTTTGAACGGGTACCATAGGATAGCAGAACGATGCCAGGGAGGAAATAATAGCAGGAACTTAGCTCAGGAATAACCAGATAGAGTCAGTAACTATGGAGCAGAGAATCCACACTAACATTTTCTACTGACATTACATTTTGCAAGAACTACACAATAGCAGGCATTTACTGGTGTACGAAGCAGCTAAGATAAGAACATGTGCATGACAAAATAACAGACATTTGCATGACTTGAAATTTGTAGAGCAGCGAATGCAAACCAACATGTCTAATGACCTTGTATGTACTAGCACGAAGAACAGGCGTGCCTAGTGACTTGTATGTACTAACAGATTACAAAAATGCAGTTCACTGCGATAGGCTTGAACCTGCTATACCGTTGACAAAACAAAAAAGGGTTGGAGATTTGGTTACCTTGGTCAAAGAGGCGTCTAAGCATCGAGGGTGTTGCAGTTGTGGTGGCTGTTGGTGTCGAGGAAGCAGATCTTGGGCGGTCGATGTCGATGCAGTCAACGGCGACGACCATGTAGCTGGTTTGGAGCAGTGGACATGGAACATTTTGAACTAGATCCCGTCTGGTGGACAATGGTGAAGCTGCTCCGGTACGGTTGGGTAGCTTTTGGCGGTGGGGAAGCAGAGCGTGGGCAGTCGATGATGCCATAGGCGCGGTCAGCGAGACTACAACTCTGGTGGAGTGACAAAGAGACCCAGTGAACTAGATCCGGTGGGGTGGGCATCGATGAAGCGGCTCTGGCAGCCGTGGAATTGCCGTCGGGAGGTGCGCACGGTGATCGTGGAGGTGAGGGCATGGGAGAGAAGCCTGAGATTTTGGGAGGGCCAGCTGGAAAAACTACATGAATCGGGATTATGGAGGTGAACAGAAAAATAATTACAATCGTGCCCCTAAGCTATTGACTTTAGCGTGCCCATAGGGCATTGAAACAATGGGTAGAAAAGGAATTTTAAAGTCAAAAGGTTTTGAAACAAAGGGGTGCGAAATGCTTCAAAGTTGCTCTCTGGTTTTGCCGCTCGATTGAGATTTTGAATTTGACTACCAACCAAATAATAATAATAGAAAAGTGGTACTCCCCGGTGGGAGATTTCACCTCAAAGTTTTTGAAACAGTGGGGCGGGAAATGCTTCAAAGTCCGTGTTTGATTTTGCCGCTCGACAGAGATTTGAATTTGGCTGCCGACCAAATAATAATAATAGAAAAATGGTACTCCCCGGTGGGAGATTTGGCCTCAAAGTTTTTGAAATGGTGGGGCGGGAAATGCTTCAAAGTCGGTGTTTGATTTTGCCGCTCGACAGATATTTTGAATTTGGCTACCGACCAAATAATAATAATAGAAAAATGGTACTCCTCGGTGGGATATTTGGCCTCAAGTTTTTGAAAAGGTGTGGCGGGAAATGCTTCAAAGTCGGTGTTTGATTTTGCCGCTCGACAGAGATTTTGAATTTGACTACCGGCCAAATAATAATAATAGAAAAATGGTACTCCCTAGTGGGAGATTTCACCTCAAAGTTTTTGAAACGGTGGGGCGGGAAATGCTTCAAAGTTGGTGTTTGATTTTGCCACTTGACAGGGATTTTGAATTTGGCTACCTGCCAAATAATAATAATAGAAAAAAGGTACTCCCCGGTGGGAGATTTCGCCTCAAAGTTTTTGAAATGGTGGGGCGGGAAATGTTTCAAAGTTGGTGTTTGATTTTGCCGCTCGATAGAGATTCTGAATTTGACTACCAGCCAAATAATAATAACAGAAAAATGGTACTCCCCGGTGGGATGTTTTGCCTCAAAGTTTTTGAAACGGTGGGGCAAAAAATGCTTCAAGGTCGGTGTGTGATTTTGCCGCTCAATTGAGATTTTTAATTTGGCTACGGGCCAAATAATAATAGAAAAAATCTAGTAGACCGTACGCTATCTGTCTAGGAATTCAAGTCCTAGAGTCACATCAACTAATTATTCATGAGTATAATAATTGCGCAGATTGATAATTTGAATTTGGCTAGCATCCAAGCAATATTTGGATAAAAAGTGTACTCCCTATTCAGGAGTTGAAGGCCGAGAGTGGCATTAACTTATCATCCATAATGAAAATTGGACAACTCCGATTCAAACAGGGCTAGCTGCAAGTTTTGCCGCTCGACTGAGATTTTTTAATTTCGTTAATGGTACTCCTTTGGTACGAATTGAAGGCTGAGTCACATCAACTGATCATCAAAATACTGACCATATTGGCAAAGAAATCGGATACATAATCTCCGATTCAAACGAGGTAGGCGGTAGGATTTGTCGATGGATTGAAATTTTGAATTTGGCGGTTGTCCAAAGAAGAAAAAACCTTTGTGTGGTTCATGAATCCAAGGCTGAGAGAGTGAGGTTCTGGTACTGGATTTTTGTGCATCGAGCATACGGTAAATAGATAAAAGCATGATACGGAACAAATATTCCCTCTGTTTTTGTTACATGGCCCCAAACACAACCCGGGCTCTGTAGCAGGAACCATTTCACATGACCATTGTACTCACCTATCATTATCAGGGTTCATCTTCAATTTAGAAGAGTCTCTTCATCTATGGGCTCTCGAGAATTCTACTGATCTCGTAACATCTTCAACACCGCATCACTTGCTAATGCTTTGTCTCATATCATCGATTGCTCGTCTATGCACTTCCTGTTTATCCCGTAGTGCTACAATTTCTTCCTGTCTAGACAAATACGACGACTTGGACTTGGACTTGGACTTACACTACGACAACCCAGCATTACGCAGGAACGTGCTTTTACAATGACCTTCACCTTTTAGTACCATTTTAAATGTTTCTAGACATTCTTCTTGGGTTTGATCCAGACCATCTTTCCTAGGTTTTTCCATCTCCTCATTCAATTTAACCTGTAAGGTTATCAGTTGGTAGACATGGGTGAGAGAAGAAAACCTAATACTATAAACATGCAGATAACACATTTAACCTGTCTATGAACAAATCTTGCAAGTTGGCATGGATGATTACGTATCATATATATTGTAGTAAAAGTATAGCTATCTGATCATACTGATAAGAATTTTATCACTAGCACACAATAATAGGACTATACCAACATGGAATCTGTCTATTTCTTCATTGCTGGGTGCATGATATACGCAAGACAATTCTTTGTATAGCTGAAAATTGAAACTCACACTAGTTGGAAATCATCTACTTAAATTAAAAAGAAAACTGGGTAGCAGTTCAGGCAGTGTTGCACATCTACCTATACATATAAATCACTGAGGGTGTGTCATCACAAAATATCAATCGAATAGAATACTTACAATAACACTCTCAGCGGAGGGTTGGGCCCTTTTTTTTGCTCGTCTAGCATGCCTAGAATTTTTGCTGCAGACTTATCACACCTTTCTGCAACGTGGGAGGAACACATGATCAAAATATAAGAAGCACAAAGTCTGTAGAAGTTTAAAAATTAATTATTCTTACTACTACGCTCAGGTGGCAACCAATGCATGAGATCCAGTTCGGTTTGTTAAGTGTTGTGCGACACAATTTCTCTTGTTTTTTCAGCGTTCATCTACAAAAGGAGACTAGTGATACAGATGTGCAAATAGGAATTTCGAATGTGATATGGTATCAGTCTTCACAAACCATACCATAATCTTTGGATCAAACCAGTGGTCGAGAAGATCTATCCAGTGTTGGTCAGTCATAGTGTGTTCCATAGGAGTCGTTCTTTGAATATCCGTGCTTGCCTTACCATCAAAGTATTTACTCTTTATCCTATGGCGCTACTGGCGCAAAGAACATGAGAACATGTCCATGAGAACATACTCTACATCCTCATTATCCCGATCGAAGTTGAACTTTGTCTGTCGGCAAGAATGGAACATTTGATGTGTTATGTGACTTAGAATAGAACCAAGAGCAAGCTTGAATGCATGGGACAAAGCACCATGACTTACATGTAACTTCTGCAGTAATGAATTGTAATGGTCAGGGGTCTGTTGGTGGATCTTGAACAATGCGAAGATGAGAATATCATTCTTGACAAAAGCGCCTATTTCAGATGCTAGAAAAGCAGATTCTTATGGATCTTCTGGCCTTCGCTTGCCAGGCACAATAGAATTGATGCAATATCTAGATTGTGTTCCAAAAATTTTAGCTTCAAGCTTTTTTCCTACCGTTGGTCCCCTTTTCTTAAATCTTCGTGTAGGTGCGAATTCAACCGTTACATCAAGCTTGCACGGTATATATAAGGAAGCATGCATCAATAATCCTTGGAACACATACCTTGTTTGGAGATGGGCTGATCAATAGGTTGGTGTTCATCGCTAGCTTGTTGGTGTTGTGCCAATAGTGTTAGGCAAGTAGAGGTCAAAACTGGTTTAGTTGTCAATTGTTGCTAGGTATCTTGATTGGCAATTGGTGATTGTGGAATGTGTGAGATGGTATTTTCTGCGTATACTACTATTGGAACCTATGGTGTGCCGCCAAGATGACACTTTTTAGCCGTATGTGAGTTTCCTGATTTTTGTTTATTGTATTTCACGACATGTGTTTGTGTTCCACCGGTAGCATTAGCAGGACAGCTTGTCGATGCTTCGTGTTTGGTACCGGAACGTGTCTTACATGAACCAGCTGATTCCTGACACACATAAACAATACTTCAATCTATTATTGTTCTATATGTAATGAGACACAGATGGAATAGAAGAATAGTAAGACAAAATGTGCTCTATATATATGATGCATGAACTAGGCAGAGGTCATTGCAAAATATTTGGTGGGATTGAGATACGAAACATGGAAGATGCAACAAATATCACAATTAAAAAATAGAGCAAGCACCTTGGGGGTGGACAAGCGAGCGAACTAGCAGGGGGGTCCTCGACGGGTCCAACTTCCTGAGTCAGGTCTCCATCGAAATATTGTTCATCAAAATAAACCAATGCTAAATCAGACACTTGCCGATCATAGTTTTTCTCCCTGCTGGTACCTGGAAGGGTCTTAGGTGAACTAGCTGATTCCTGACACACATAAGCGATACATTAATCTATCAAAGTCCTATGTAAAATGAGACGCAAATAGAATAGAAGAACAGTAAGGCAAGATATGCTGAACATATATGATGCATGAACTAAGTAGATGGCATTGCACAACATTTGGTGGGAATTGAGGTACAAAACATGGAAGATGAAACAAATATCACAATTAAAAAATAGAGCAAGCACCTTGGGGGGTGGGCAAGCAGGCGGACTAGCAGGGAGGTCCTCGACGGGTCCAACTTCCTAAGTCATATCTCCCTCAAAATATTATTCATCAATAGAAACCAATTTTGAATCAGACAATTGCCGATCATATTTTTCTCCCTGCTGGTACCTGGAAGGGTCTTAGGTGAACCAGCTGATTCTTGACACACATAAGCGATACATTAATCTATCAAAGTCCTATGTAAAATGAGACACGGATAGAACATAAGAATAGTAAGGCAATATATGCTAAACATATATGATGCATGAACTAAGAAGATGGCATTGCAAAAAAAATTGTGGGGATTGAGGTACGAAACATGGAAGATGAAACAAATATTGCAATGACAAGACAGAGCAAGCACCTTGGGCAGTGGACAAGCAGGCGGATTAGGGAGGGGGTTCTCGACCGATCCATCTTCCTGAGTCAGGTCTCCCTCGGGGTTTTATTGATCTCGAGGATCAAATTCTGCATCAGAATCCTGGACTTCATGATTTGTGGTGGTAGCTAGGAAAGATCTAACTCTCTACAGGCCGAGCGACCTTGCATATTTGGAATTCTTTAATAATCTATCTTCCCTAATCTTCCATTCTCCATCATCAGTCAGCCACAAATCACCTTACATGCATCAACAAAAAATATATCTTATGAGATTTAAGAGCGAGGTGTGTGCAGAAGAGCAAGTTAGTACAGTGCTAGCAAGCAGTTGAAAGCTCTAAAGGAACAATGACATACATATGCATATACGATGCCTCGACAAGAAATGTCGGAGTACAAGATAAAAAACTCAGTGCGAGAATGCAGTGAAACAATCAATGAACTACTTTCAGACAACAAATGCATAAAGAGCATATGAAGTGTATGGCAACAACCTTTGTGACCGCGATTACGCGATTTCCTTCCCATGCCTTTTCCATACTTATGGTGAGCTACGACCTCGCCATTTTCCCTTGAGCAGATTTGCCTCCCCATCTCTCTGGCACCATGGACAAGGTCGAGGAAGCAGATCCAGTGTCGTGGAGTCGAGGACGTGGATCCAACGAAGCTGTGATGGCGTTGCTGAGCCGGCTCCGGCACCATGGACCTTGTGTATAGAGGAGATGATCTGGTGCGGGCTGGTGTCGAGAGCTGGTAAAACGTGGGTCACTATGGTGGCATGCCGGTGGAGAGGCTGTGAAGGGGAGATGGGACGGGAGGAGCACGACCGTGGTCGTGCAAGGTGATCTTGAGGGATTCGGCCCGAAGGGCACAGGTGGTACTAGTATGTTTGAAACTTTGAATTTTGTGGCACGTGGGAATTTACAATAGAAACCATTTTGAGGAATGGCCTTTGGCACGTTGTTTCTGGACCAAAGGGGGAGATGAAAATTTCGCACCGTTTGAATTTTGGACGCAGGATCCCATTGCGGTGGGTGTTTCTAGCGCACTGCTTGGTGGAAGAGGTGATTTCGGCTTGTGGTTTGTCGCTCAGTTGATTTTTTTGTACTCAATCTACTAATGTAGTCTTAAAGTTTGACTTTAGGGCCACACAAGTATATAGTGCATGAATTTATTCACGATAATGGGCACATGGACATGGTCATTCTCGAACTACCTTTCATGGTAATGTGTTAATTTTCAGCAAAACGTGGGTCTATAGATCTAAACAAAAGTGCAAAATAAGATTTCAAGTTTATCACGGGAAAATGTTGTTTTTCCATTTTCTGAATGGCTAGAACGAGACCGGGATACATTGTCCAGATGCAGCAAGTAGGTACAATACAGTTTCATATAACGTGCCAAAGAAAATATCAGGCTGACAACACATGGAAAGTCATCCCTATTATTCAAAATAACAATCTATTCGCATGGCAACTCTTGCATCACCCTTAGAAAATCATCTGCCTGCAAAGATGTGCGGAGAATCTCTGCTCGTGCTTTCACCTGTTCCAAAACCATCATGTTGATCTCATTGACATCTGCATCACCGAATTGGGAACACGATTTTCAGTGACTAACTTCTGAAGATCAGCGGCAGGAGCAAGGCCATCTTCAATAGTAGAAATCCATCCTCGGTTCAATTCTCTGATCCGCCGAGTGGCTATGTCCAAATCCGTTTGGAGAAGCCTAATCTTAGCTTCGGCCATGCACCATACTTCGGTTTGGATCCTAGAAATGGTTGTATCACTAGCACGCTGAATATCTATGTTGCGAACCTCCTTGGCAGGGACATGCTCATGCACTTGCTTCTGCAAAATTGCAATGCAGCAAATCAATCATTAAATAACACAAGCAAGATGCAACAAATAGCCATGTTTAGGGTACTCGACTAGGCCATGTTTCTGTACCAGTTGTGTTGTGCCAAGCAGGGCTAGATCCGCATGTACAAAACTCTTTAGGATTTGTTAGCATCGATTCTCTACATACTCATTCGGCAGTACATCATCTTCCATGCCTTACAAAAAATATATACTAGTATGACAAGACAAGGGAAGCAAAGGCTGAACTGCTCTCGAAAATAAAATGCATAACAACAACATGCATATATGAAAAATGGAGGCAAACCATTGCCTAGGGAGGATTGTTGGGGGTTATCATTGGGCTGGCGAGGCTTCGTACTAGTGCGAGATAACAATTTTGGCTTGACGACTAGCAGTTGCCTTCTTTTCTCTTTGAACCGATCCCGTAGTACTGCAACTAGCATGCATTAGAAATAATTGGTAACGAGAAGGCACAACAAGGAAGCGATGAACTACATTCAGAAGTAGTAGTAAAGTGCAAGGAAAGCGGGCATAGGAAGTGTTTAGCAACCTTCATCTCGGTTGTACGGAGTTTTAACCATCGCCCTAGTGAGGGGTCCGCGTGGCGTACACATCTCTCGGTTGCGGTGGTGGGGAAGCTGACACTCTGAGTGGGGGAAGCAAATGCGACGAAGCAACGGCGGTAGCATGGATGACGGTGTCGCTGAGTAGACTCCAGCGACCTGGAAGTAGGCTAAGGAGGGATGGAATAGAGGATGATGTGAGATGGAGTGTGGAGTCGGTGGGTGAGCGAGTGAGAGGCCCCGTCAGTATGGAGGTAGCTAGTGTTTGCCGAGAAGTGAAGGAAGGATTAATTTTGTGAAAGATAAAGGGAGGGTCCCACTAATAATCCTCTAAAATTTTGAACTAGAAGATCCCGCCAATATCACACGAAAATTTAGTGCTGAATCACGCTTGGCTCACCTCTCGAGTAGTATTAAAAGGAAGGCTCGAAAAGCATCACGCATGGAATGCGATGGGACGGTGGCGTGTGCAGCTTGTGTAGAAAGGTGGGAGTCTAGTACGGTGGCGGATAGATAAAAAAATTGGGGTGGTGCTGGCTGCCAGCCGTGGTCCTCATAAAAAATAAATAAATATTTCAAATTCGTGTAAATACATCAAATAATTGCTCCAACGGTCAACATTCAAAGTTATTTGTATGAATGGGGCCCATATACTATAGTGAGCTAAAGGACTGAGTGAACTTGGGTTTCTTAGCTAAACGGTGCGCATATGCATATGCCAACTCATTTGACCTAATTTAGGCAGACAATACTATAATTTAAGTGGTTTAATTTAGCTACGAACCTTCAAAACTCATAGAACCTAGGAATCACAAGGTAAACATGCATGCTCCGCAATGTCCAGAAACATGACGCGCTTGTTGCATTCCGAGCCAAATTCTTCTGATTTTCTTTACTAGTATGAAACATCCCCGTAATCACTTGGAAAAGTGAAAAATGTTCTTTCTTAATTGTTCGAAACTCCCACGGTCAACATTGTTTACTACGCCAAGACACACCCATCTACCCGATGTGAGAACCGTATCATAAAGTGTAGCTAGGGTATTGATATATATGGCCATGACCTTATTGGTCCTTCGGACTGAAACCCAAGAATGTTCATACATTGTAGGCTACTAGTAAATTGCACGTGCCATGCACGTGAGACTCAGATAATAGACATATGACATATCATCATTATATAAAAGTATAATAGGTTAAGCATAAAAAATTATAAATTTGATCAACATATATAAAGTATGGTTGTATATTTGGTTCTTGTACTTTGTATCATCATATAAAAGTCAAAGATTATTAGCTACCTAACACTTGAAATTTTTGGTTACATGGTCTAGAGAAACGAGGGAGAGGATTCTAGGAGTTTGATGGAGAAGTGTGTTTTGAGATTTGTGCATAGCATTCATTATGCTGAAGACTATCTATAGAATCTTCTAAATGCTGGAATGGAAAAGAAGATCCAACGGTTGGAAATATTGGGGTTCGCAAGTCTTGGTTCAATGGTCAGCATTCAAAGTTATCCCTATCTTACCACTATTAGTAAATTGCACGCGCCCTACACGTGAGACTCAGATAATAGACGTCTGACATTCATCACTATATAAAATTATATAATAGGTAAAGCAGAAAAAATATAAATTTGATCAACATCTATAAAGTATGGGTGTATATTTGGTTCTTGTACTTTGTATATCATGTAGAAGTCAATGATTGTTAGCTATCTAAAACTTGAAAATTTTGGTAACATGGTCTAGAGAAATGAGGGAGAGGATTCTAAAATGATGGAGAAGTGTGTTTTGAGTTTTGTGCATAGCATTCATTGTGATGAAGACCATCAATAGAATCTTCTAGATGCAGGAATGTAAAAGAAGATCCAACGTCTAGAAATATTGGGATTCGCGAGTCTTGATCCAATGGTCAATATTCAAAGTTATTCATACACTATATAGTGGTAAGACTAGTAAGTTGCACGTGCCCTACACGTGAGACTGAGATAATAGACGTCTGACATATCATCACCATGTAATATTATAATAGGTAAAGCAGAAAAAATATAAATTTGATCAACATCTATAAAGTATGGGTGTATATTTGGTTCTTGTACTTTGTATATCATGTAGAAGTCAACGATTATTAGCTATCTAAAACTTCAAAATTTTGGTAACATGGTCTAGAGAAACGAGGGAGAGGATTCTAGAATGATGGAGAAGTGTGTTTTGAGTTGTATGCATATCATTCATTGTGATGAAGACTATCAATAGAATCTTCTAGATGCTAGAATGGAAAAGAAGATCCAACAGCTGGAAATGATGGGATTCACGAGTCTTGATCCAATGGTCAATATTCAAAGTTGTTCGTACACTATATAGTGGTAATATCATGTAGAATTCAATGATTATTAGCTATCTAAAACATGAATTTTTGGTAACATGGTCTAGAGAAACAAGGGAGAAGATTCTAGAATGATGGGGAAAGTGGGTTTCGCGTTTTGTGCATAGCATTCATTGTGATGAAGACTATCAATAGAATCTAATAGACCATTCAAAAAAATAGGATCGTCTAGATGGTAGAATGGAAAAGAAGATCCAACGGCTGGAAATGTTGGGATACGCGAGTATTGATCCAACGGTCAATATTCAAAGTTGTTCGTACACTATATAGTGGTAAGATTATAATAGGTAAAGCAGAAAAATATAAATTTGATCAACATCTATAAAGTATGGGTGTATATATTTGGTTCTTGTACTTTGTATATCATGTAGAAGTCAATGATTATTAGCTATCTAAAACTTTAAATTTTTGGTAACATGGTCTAGAGAAACGAGGGAGAAGATTCTAGAATGATGGAGAAGTGTGTTTTGAGTTTTGTGCATAACATTCATTGTAATGAAGACTATCAATAGAATCTTCAATATGCTAGAATGTTGGAATTCGTGAGTCTTGATCCAACAGTTAATATTCAAAGTTATTCGTAAACTATATAATGGTAAGATCATGTAGAAGTCAACGATTATTAGCTACTAGTAAGTTGTACGTACCTTGCACGCGAGACTCAGATAGTAGACGTATGACATATCATCACTATATACAATTATAATTGGTAAAGCACAAAAATTATACATTTGATCAACATCTATAAAGTATGGGTGTATATTTGGTCCTTGTACTTTGTATCATCATGTAGAAGTCAAATATTATTAGCTACCTAACACATGAAATTTTTGATAACATGGTCTAGAGAAACAAGGGAGAAGATTATAGTATGATAGAGAAGTGTGTTTTGAGGTTTGTGCATAGCATTCATTATACCAAAGACTATCAATAGAATCTTATAGATGCTAGAATGGAAAATAAGATCCAACGGCTAGATCGAAAAGCTGGTTCGCGAGTCTTGATCCAACGATCAACATTCAAAGTTATTCGAACACTATATAGTGGTTTGTAATGAAGGCTACCAATAGAATCTTCAAGATGCTAGAATGGAAAAGAAGATCCAACAGCTGGAAATGTTGGGATTTTTGAGTCTTGATCCAACAGTCAATATTCAAAGTTGTTCGTACACTATATAGTGGTAAGATCATGTAGAAGTCAATGATTATTAGCTACTAGTAAGTTGCACGTGCCATGCACATGAGACTCAGATAGTAGAAGTATGACATATCATCACTATATAAAATTATAATGGGTAAAGCATAAAAAATTATAAATTTGATTAACATCTATAAAGTATGGGTGTATATTTAGTCCTTGTACTTTGTATCATCCTATAGAAGTCAAAGATTATTAGCTACCTAACACATGAATTTTTTGATAACATGGTCTAGAGAAACAAGGGAGAAGCTTATAGTATGATGGAGAAGTGTGTTTTGAGGTTTGTGCATAGCATTCATTATGCTGAAGACTATCAATAGAATCTTCTAGATGCTAGAATGGAAAAGAAGATCCAACGGCTAGAAATGCTGGGATTCACGAGTCTTGATCGAATGGTCAACATTCAAAGTTATTCGTACACTATATAGTGGTAAGATAAGATCAGGTAGAAGTCAACGATTATTAGCTACGGGGGAGAAGATTCTAGTATGATGGAGAAGTGTGTTTTGAGGTTTGTGCATAACATTCATTATGCTGAAGACTATCTATAGAATTTTATAGATGCTAGAATGGAAAAGAAGATCCAACGGTTGGAAATATTAGGATTCGCGAGTCTTGATCCAGCGGTGAGCATTCAAAGTTATTCATACACTATATAGTGGTTATATCTCTACTACTATAATGGAGCAGTTTTGAATTGGATCCATAGCACCAATCCTGATCATTGGTTTGTTAGATCCAATGGTTCAGAGAAGCTGGATTTGTGTTGAATAACACCTAGAGCAAACTCCACCATGCATGTTCTAGAACCATCATGTCACCATCCCAAAATTTCATAGCACAGTAGGATGTATTCTCTGTACTACTGTATAATAGAGCAGTTTTGAATTGGATCCATAACACCAATCCTGATCGTTAGGCTGTTAGATCCAATGGTTCAGAGCAGCTAGATTTGTGTTGAATAGTACGTACCTAGACCGAACTCTACCATGTTCTAGAACCATCATGTCACCACCCCCAAAATTTCATAGCACATTAGGCTGTATTCTCAATATGTGTAGATAGTTATTAATAGACTTAATGTATGCATTTTTTCTCTAACAAGACTATTGGTTAATAACAACTTAATGTTTGTTAAATCACATTTCATACATTAGATAAAAATGCCTAAATTAAGTCTATTAATAATAACTATATACACATATTGAGAATACAACCTACTGTGCTATGAAATTTTGGGGGTGGTGACATGATGGTTCTAGAACATGGTGGAGTTTGCTCTAGGTACTATTCAACATGAATCCAGCTGCTCTGAACCATTGGATCTAACAGCCCAATGGTCAGGATTGGTGCCATGGATCCAATTCAAAATTGCTCCATTATAGTAGTGGAGATCTAAAACATGAATTTTTTGGTAACATGGTCTAGAGAAACTAGGGAGAAGATTCTAGAATGATGGAGAAGTGTGTTTTGAGTTTCGTGCATATCATTCATTGTGATGAAGACTGTCAATAATTCTTCTAGACCATTCAAAAAAATAGAATCTTCTAGATGCTAGAGTGGAAAAGAAGATCCAACAGTTGGAAATGTTGGGATTCACGAGTCTTGATCCAACGGGCAATATTCAAAGTTAATCGTACACTATATAGTGGTAAGATTATAATAGGTAAAGCAGAAAAAATATAAATTTGCTCAACATCTATAAAGTATGGGTGTATATATTTGGTTCTTGTACTTTGTATATCATGTAGAAGTCAACGATTATTAGCTATCTAGAACTTTAAAATTTTGGTAACATGGTCTACAGAAACAAGGGAGAAGATTCTAGAATGATGGAGAAGTGTGTTTTGAGTTTTGTGCATAGCATTCATTGTGATGAAGACTATCAATAGAATCTTATATATGCTAGAATAATGGAAAAGAAGATCCAAGGGCGAAAATGTTGGGATTCATGAGTCTTGATCCAATGGTCAATATTCAAAGTTGTTCATACACTATATAGTGGTAAGATCATGTAGAAGTCAACAATTATTAGCTACTAGTAAGTTGCACGTGCCATGCACGTGAGACTCAGATATAGAAGTATTGAAAGGATCATATGGGCACCTAGAGGGGGGAGGGGTGAATAGGTGCTACTCCAATTTTTTACTATTTTTCAATTTTGGGTTTGACACAAAAACTAAATTTTCTAGATTATGCAACTAAGGTGAATTTACCTATATGTCAACCTAGCACAAGTACTAAGCAAGAACTAGACAAGTAAAGTGCGGTAAAGGATAGAAGTAACCAAAGTGGAGCACTCGGAGACACAAGGATTTGTTTCCTGTAGTTCCTTCCTTTTGAGGGGAAGTACGTCAACGTTTGGAGAGGGGGTGGTTTCAAACCACCAACGCCACGAGAGGCCTCGCTTGTTCTCCGATGAACCTCACCCCAAAGGGTTCGATTCACCCCTTCCACTATACGACAACCTTCGAGGTGGAAGCCAGCACCTTTACAACGAGTTCAGGGCACACATCCACAACTTAATTGGAGGCTCCCAAATACAATCAAGCTGTCAAACAATCAAAGACAAGCTTATAAGAACCAAATCAAAAGCTAGGGTTTCCAAAGAAACACTAGAGCATGGGGGCCCTCAAGTGAATGAGGGGGAATGAAGATCTCTCTTGATGAAGTTGTAGATCAAGGCCTCCTCCTTCGATTCTCCAAAGATCAATGACGTTGGATGGTTGGTTGAAGAGATCTTGTTGATTTGGTGGCTCAAATGGGCATGGTGTTCTTGAGGTGGACAAGCAGCTGGAGGAAGGGGATAAGGACCTCTATTTATAGCCCTTCACTCCACTGAACCGTTTTCTGACCATTGGAGAAAAGTCAGACCAGAGACTCTGGTATGCACACCGGAGACTCCGGTCTACACCGGAGAATCCGGTCAATCTCCGGACCAGCCTCCGGACTGTCGAACAGACTGACCCAACCCTTCTATGAGCCAAGTGGACCGAAGACTCCGGTCCCTCTACACCGGAGACTCCGGTCTGAGGCAAGGGCCGGAGACTCCGGACCTTCCTCTGGACCAAGCTCCGGACCACCTCTCTGGCTGACCCAGGCAGGAAATAGGAACCCCCTCTGGAGACTCCTGGGGAAACTCCGGACCACACCGGAGACTCCGGTGTAGGCAGACCGGAGACTCCGGTCTGGAATTTCCAGGAGACATGTAAATATGCAGGGAATCTTCCGCAGGCCAAGGGTCCTTTTCACTTTGTAATATATCAACCTGTAGACAATAGCATATTGTAAAGAGGCTCTACTTGTTGTTAACGAACACTAAAAGTGATTATGACAGTAAATGTCCTTTCAATCTCCCCCTTTTTGGTGTTCGATGACAACAAGTGATTTTGCATGGAAAATAATTTGCAATGACTTATGACAGAGTATGAACATGCTCCCCTGACTATGTGCACAAAGATAAACATGTAAAGCAAGCATGGTAAGTAGTACATGGATAAAACACATAGTTCTCACACGAGTTACAATAATGTCGGAGCACCCACAGAGTCACACACAAATAGCAAATAGTATCTCGCAATAACATAAGGCAAATAGGTACAAAGATCGAGATAGCAAATAAGAATCAAATAGCCTAGATCGAGATAGCAAATAAGAATCAAATAGCCCAAGCCCATGCAAATCCCGATGATAATGTCTTCTCCCCCTTTGGCATCGAAACACCGAAAAGGGAAAGACCTAAGCTAGTGCCCCAACGGATCAGTAGTCCTCGTCATCATCCTCCTCATCCATATCCTGATCCTCATCATAGTCCTCATCACCATCTGGAGCTGCAGGTACTTTGCCGTGAGGGCGAGAAGAGGAGGTACCTTGGTACCCATATCTAGAAGTGACATCAAAAAAGGTCTTCCAATCCACCAAGCTGTCCTATTGGGCATTCCATGCCCCAAAAGAAAGAGTGTAATTAGACTCAGTGGATGGTTGAGCGCCATGCTCATTAGTGTACTCATCTTCTCCTTCCTCATCACCTGCTGCACCCTGAGCCTTGATCTCCTTGAGGAGTTTCTCTATGCGACGGTTGCTCTTGTAGGAGGCATGCTGTTGCTTACGGATGTCCACATTCATGCAACACAGGGTCCTCTCCTAGAATGAGGCCTTCTTGACCTTCTCATGTACATAGTCACGTGTCATGGGAGGAAGAGGTGCATTGGAAGCATTCTTCCTTCGGGCCCTAGTAGGAGAGGGGGCCCTCTCGGTCTCTGAGATCTCCTCCTCCACATGGGCATGGGAGCGTCTAGGAGGAGCCCTCATGTCCCCCTTCTGCTGTAGAGATACAAGAGTGTGCTCGGTAAGGTTGGGAGGCAAGGCAAGTGGAGAACCATGTTCCTGGATGTTGATGAGTCTCATGACAAGTGGTGCATATGGTGGAGCCTTCTTGTATAAAATGGCATGGTACATCTCCTCAAATATGTAATCCATAACATCAATAGGATCTGCATCCAACTCGGGGCCAGCCATGTAAATTATGTGAGTGTGATATAGCAAGTTGACCAAACCACATCTAATGGCATCATCATTTCCAGCACTAGGGGAAATGGTTTGGCAGAAGATCCTCAACATCAGATTATAGAGAGGCTTGAGTACCTTGGACCCGCCCACAACACCCTCGTTGCCATACAAAGGGGCAAGCTTGTTCTTGTTCACCCCAAGAGCTGCTGAGTGCATGCGTACCCCAACATGAGTGGACACGCCCTGGAAGGTCTCAAATATGGCCTCAACAAAGTCATAGAAAGTTGCAGAACAGCGGTGATTTGCAGTCATCCAACTCATAGTCCTGGCTTGGTCAGTCCCAAATACAACTGTGGCATAAAACTGATGCACGAGGGTGATGTTGTAGTCTTCACGGAGCTCCTTCAAGTTGAATAGCCCTAACACCAACCTGAGGAGGAGATTTCGGATGAGGATGAGGACCAAGAAGAGGAGCAGCCACCAACCCGGTTCACTACATACCAAGACTTCCAAGAACTTGGAGGAACTGTGGAGAGAATGCATAACCTCTCCTTGAACCTCCAAGAAACAACTAGTAATTTATCAACTCAATTTGCGGACTAGAGTTATGACTTTTTCCCGCCACCACAATGATTTGAAGGGATTGCAAAAGCCTAATCTTGGGGAAGTTTCCTTATTATCTTTATTTGGTGTTCATTTGTTTTTATTTATTTCGAGGTGATGTTTTTAATTCGAGTTTATAAGCACTCGTGTTGGTTTCCCCAACACTTTATCTTTCGTTATTTCTATTTGCTTTTGATATTTTCTAGCCGAGCTTTGTCGCTAGATTTATATTCTTTAATTCCCTCTCTCAAAAACAACAAAAAGATTTTTCCATTTATCTTTATTTTTATCTCTTCCTTCTTTTCTATTCTCCTTGTGGCTTTCACATATTTGCAGGAGAGTGGTCGACTTCGAGTTTCCAAGAAGCAAATCAAAAGGGAAGAGAGAAGTGAAATCAATCATGAGAGGTATGCCTTAAGACTCCCCACTTTTGAAGTTTGAGAAACCCATGCTAGTTAGTAGTAAATGTTAAGATATTATATTGGTGAAGTGAGTCTTCATTTTGTAGTAAAATGTTGTTTGCATGAGTATTTAGTTGAGTATGTTTTTCTAGCTCTTGTAGTTAACCAAGTCTTGCCTAAAAATTTGCTAAATAATTGTAATAAGAAAAAGTCTCACAATTGAAGGCTTGGGTGTTGTAGTGTTTAGTATTGAAGGCTTATTTCTAGAGACACTCAACACCATAGAAAATAACGATTGACTTGATAGCTCTCTTTAAAAGGATTTGTTTGATTGAATTAATGTTTAGCGGTTTTTGTGAGCATGCCAAAGTTTGACTTGTGATCATAAGAATGATATAGCTTTATGCATGTCAAACTTCATGGGATCCCAACAACTCCGCTAGCCTACGAACGGTCTTCATGGGGGAAACTCCTAGATTTTGGCTATGAGTTGATTAAACATATGTAGAAGCAATGCTATAATGGGTAAGATTCTTGGCATTCTCGGGTAGCTGTGTTCAATATGGAATTACTCCTGTGGCTGTTATGAGTAATCATTGTACAAAAGGAACAAAAACCTTGGTGATGCCACGAGTGTCCATCACAGCCCGATAAACTAATTAAAATCTTTGGCATGCTCTCAATTACTTAAGAACTGAAATTCTTGAAGGGCAATGAATAGAAAAGTAGTGCTTGGAAAGTCTTGATTTATTGATGTGGGAGAATTGAGATACTCTAGTGTATATGTTTTTCATGACAAACTCTCACACTCTCAATTTTACATGATTATACTTTATTGTTCAAAGGCAAGCCTATGAGTTGATTACATGATATGGAATAAGGTTTACTCATTTGAATCATCCATGCTAAGAATAATTTTGCTGCACTATAAGGATGCATGAAAACCCGTATGATATGCTTGCCATTACTCTACCTATGCTAAAGTTTTTCAGATTTATAAAGTGGAGGAAACATGAGACTACCAATCATGAGTAAGATCATCATCTCGTTATTTCAGTTTAAATGCTGAGTTCCTTTTTGATTTTGGTTTTCTTGCTCGAGGACGATCAAGTTTAAGCTTGGGGAGGTTGATGGCTGTGAAATATAGCCATCTGCATCCGCATTTAAACTAGATATTATTCATATTTTTGATGAAATATCTCTCTAAACCCTGCCACTAATGCCTAATGATCAAAGGGGTATGCAATCCTTTCTTTCTATTTTTCCCTGTGCAGATAATGACGTTTAATGATGGGAATCACAACATTAAAGTCAAAGGCATGATATTTCCAACAACCCAAAGAAACTAGGGGTCGTGAAGTGAAGACAACCGCTTTAATGACCAACTATACGGTGGGAATAAAATTCCGGCCGTATAGTTCCGGTCGTATAGTTGCCATCGACACCGCTAGGTCAAACAGAACAACTTTCATGAAGGGACCCCTATATAAAGAGGCTTCGGGCGACGAGAAATAGAGTCGCCAGCCACCCCCAGAAATCTACATCCACAACACCAAAGAGCCGCTGGAGGAATAGACTTAGATCTAATCTCCAAACCCTTCTCCACCACCATAGCCATATTCCACCACTTGTAATAGTAGATCTCATCAACGATTGGCGACATTGTAAGACTATTTGCTATCAATCTCATGATTTCCATTACAATGTTTATGATTGTTGATTTCATCTCTATGTGTGAGTAATTCTCCTTGGGGTAAGGGCTTCGGCCTAGCCATGTAGCTTTTGTGCATGTTGTTTATCATAGATGGGATCATGTATTAGTTTGTATGACATGATGATTATTGTATCCTCCCTTGCCTCAATCTAAGGACTTATTAGGTATCCAAGACCCCGAGGATTGAGCCAGGTATAGGGAGTATGAGTAATGACTAGTCTACAGGTTGAGAACCCCAGTGACAGAAGGGGTAGTACATCTGTATGTGAGGGATTTACTTGGGATTAACGGTGACGTCACTATGCATATCATTAGTTCTCTTTGTTCTATTGATGAGACTAGTAGGTTATTGCTATAAGCGGTTGCAGAGGCTATAGCAATTATGGATGCACTACCCACATATAATTATCTTGCTCTAACAATTACATGCATACTTTATTATTATCCTTTATTCCCATCAGATGTTTTGCACAGCTATAGGTGAAACCGAAAGCCCTAGACCCTCTCTCTACATTATCGACAACAACAAAAGACAGCAAACTCTTGGTCCGATAAAACACAAAAAGAATTTTAAAACTCCCGAAGGTCCGTTAAAGTAACTTCACTATGCTTTCTGCTTCCCAAGGATTCGATAACCTAGGTCTACTAGGGAAAAAGAGCTATACTACATCCGTAATCCGGATCGAAGGTATCACTAGTGCAGGATCGGTAGCCTCGAGGGGGCCCAAAATCATGTCATCGGACGGCAGGGCCAACGCACATTTACCATGGGCGACCAGGCGCTCTACAGAGGCGGCTCCAACGGCGGCATGTTCCTGCTGTATGAACTATTCCCGGGCCTGGCTTCGAGAAGAAGCAGACCTCTGAGGATGATGCAGCCAATCCACCGGGATTCCTTCAAGTATTTGTGAGCGTAACATGCCATTCGTGGAAGAAAGAAATTTGCCGGAGAGTAGAATGAAGGAGAAGTTGAACTGCTTTTTGCGAAGGAATAATATACTACTAGTAGTAATACTAGTGGTGCTACTCAGTTTTACTCCCACTACTACAATGAGGGGACCTCTTTTTCGGTGTTTTTTCTTTGACCAAGCATTTCTCCAAGGAGTACTTTTTTTAGATGCTCCAAGGAGTATGCAGAGCGACCGCTTGGTGGCGCGTGAGTTTTTTCGCAGTCGATGGTTGTCTGGGGCATTAACTCACAAGAGAAATGTCATACCGGTACTTGTAGCGGTCGTACTTTCAGCTGGCCACAGTCTAATCGGATAGTAGGAGTACTATACACTCTCGAAACAGAGGTGGCGAGCAGCTGGTAGCTCGAGCAACGAGTCTGGTAAATTCTTGGAGTATGTACTCCAGTATATAGTACTAGTATAGTAATAAGTTGCACATGCCTTAGTGCTCCGGAACGTGATAGAACTATAGAAGTATGTCATATTATCACTATATAGAAGTACTCCGGCACATGATACTTGATATGTTGCTAACGTATCCATAATTTCTGATGTTCCATGCTTCTTTTATATCTACTTTCTTATGTTTTGTCCACACTTTGGAGTATTTCTATACACTTTCTTGGACTAACCTATTAACAAGATGCCACAGTGCCAGTTGCCCGTTTTCTTCTATTTTTGGTTCTAGAAAAGTCAGAAAATGAATATTCTCGGAATTGAACCGGACAAAAGCCAAAGTTGATATTTTACCGGAAGACTCACAGAGCCAGAAGACGAGTGATGGCCCAAAATATATCGAGCTCGTTGGGGAACCCCAAGAGGAAGGTATGATGAGCACAACAGCAAGTTTTCCCTCAGTACGAAACCAAGGTTATCAATCCAGTAGGAGCAAGGAAACACCCCAAAGGTGTAGCTAGCTGAACGATGGTAGGGTGCACTACCGGTGCCAGCAGCAACGTGGAGACCTATACAATACAACCACAAAACTCTGTCCCCAACTTGCGATGAGGTTGTCAATCTCACCGGTTTTGTTGAAAACAAAGGATTAAACGTATCGAATGGAAGGAAGTAATAGTTTGCAGAAAGTAAACACAAAGCAATAAACAGTTTATAGGCTATATGTAAAAGAAAGGACCAGGATCCATAGTTCACTAGAGGTGGCTCTCCTTAAGATAGATAACATGTTGGGTGAACAAATTATAGCGGGGCAATTGACAAACATCGAGAAAGCAATACATGCATATACTAATCATCTTGACTCCTTTGGAACTTTATTGGGCATTACAACATTATACATAGACCGCCATCCAACTGCATCTATGACTAATAATCCACCTTCAGGTTACCATCCGAACCCCCTCCAGTATTAAGTTGCAAGCAACAGATTATTGCTTTACGAATTGCGTGTAATGTAAACAATACGATTGTTCTATGAACAAAGGATTGTTGTTTTCACCCTAGTAGAAACAACACATATAGTACCTTAGAGATTTCTATCACTTCCCCAGAATACCAGAGGCATGAACCCACTATCGAGCATAAATACTAACTCTTGGAGTTGCTAGCATCTACTTGTCCAAGATAGCTACTAACAACGGAAAGCATGCAGGATCACAAATAACAAAGACATGATAGAATCAATAATCAATCTGAAATAGCATCTCAATATCCATCGGATCCCCGCAAACACAACATGCAGAATTACAAATAAATGATCTTCATCATGAACGAAGCTCACAAGATCTAGACATGAAAGCACAAAGGAGGAGAACCAGCCATCTAGCTACTACATGGATCTGTAGTCCAAGGTTGAACTACTCACGCATCACATCGGAGGCTTGCATGGTGATGATGAAGGCCTCCAGGGTGAATTCCCCTCTCCGATTGGGTACCGGGAAGAGCTTTAGATTCCTCCCGATCTAGGGATGGAGATGACGGTGTCTACAGACTCTTTCGTGGATTTTTGATCAGGTACTTAGGGTTTTCGTCCTGAGGGCATCTTATAGGCGGAAGGAGAGGCCGAGGGGGTGCTAGGGTCGGCCAGATCACCCCCTGGCACGGGCCAAACCTGGCCACGCGGCCAGGTGGTGTGGCCAGCCCCCAGCCCTTCTCCGTCTCGTATTCTGGCATCTGATGACTTCCGGAAAAATAGGCACTTTGGCTTTTGTCCCGTCCAATTCCGAGAATATTCATTTTCTGACTTTCCTGGAACCAAAAATAGCAGAAAAAAGGTAGCTGGCACCGTGGATCTTGTTAATAGGTTAGTCCAAGAAATCATATGAAAAGTACTCCAAAGTGTGGACAAAACAAAAGAAAGTGGATAAAACTAAGCATGGAACATCAAAAATTATAGATACATTTGCAATGTATCAATGAGATGGAGAGGGGCCACAGGGTGGCCACACCCTCCTTAGCGCGGGCAACCCTAGGCCGCGCCAGGGCATGGTGTGGGTCCCCTGGCCGCCCACCGACCTTGCCTCTTCGCCTATAAGATCCCTCCGATGCAGAAACCCTAAATCGAACAGCCTCCAGCCACAAAAAGTTCCACAGCGCCGCCGCCACCGAAGGGGATATTCGAGGTACAGAAAGTCTCTGTTCCGGCATCCTGCCGGGACGGGGAAGTCACCCCGGAGCCATCTCTATCGACCTCCACCCACGAATTTGCAGCCACCAAAGCCTTGTTTTTGTCTCCCCATGGATCCCATCTCCATGGGGAAGGACTCCCAAGAAGCCATGAAGGAAGGGTGCTAAGGGGCAGTGCTCCCCTGTGATACCAGCAATGGGGAAGGAGTCCTCCACACCACCACCGACGCCGCCACCGCCGTCTCTTCACCACCATCTCCTTCGACTCCACCGCCATCTCCATCGCCGTTTCTGACTCCCATGATGAGGAGGGAGTAGTTCTTCCTCGAGGCTAAGGGATCTACCGGTAGCTATGTGTTCATCTCTGTCTCTATGCATGATCATATTTTGATCATGAGCTTTGTAATCAAGTAGATCTACCTTGCTACTCAAGTGCTTTAATAGATCTCTGCTCTCCCCATGTGTGTGAAAGTGATAGCGTGCACACCATGGTGGCACTTAGGCTAGAGATTACAAATACTTCTTATGAGTTATATTTGGAGCTGGATGTTTCTATGAGATTGTGGTGTTTGTTAGAACCATCTAGTGCTCAAGGTGACAGTGTGGGGTTATCTAGATGGGGAAAGCGAACTTTGAGGAGTGCTGTTATAGCCCTACCGTGGATTAGAGTTGTCCAACCGGAGAGTAGTTCAGAGTAGTATCATAAAGAAATGATATTTATATGAGAGTGTTCACTAGCGAAAGTATGATCCCTAGGTATTTTTTTCTAAGTATTGAAACACCGTTTGCAACTAGATCTATTACATGTTTGCTTGCTTCCATCTTTATTTCAGTTTGCCTTTAGTCTCTTCCACGCCATCAAGCTATTTTCTAGCACTGTTGTCTTATATCCATACCACTTGTATTTTACTATCTCTTCACCAAACTAGTGCACCTATACACCTGACAAGTGTATTGGGTGTGTTGGGGACACAAGAGACTTCTTGTATCTTGATTGCAGGGTTGCTTGAGAGGGATACCTTTGACCACTTCCTCCCTGAGTTTGATAAACCTTGGGTGATCCACTTAAGGGAAAACTTGCTGCTATTCTACAAACCTCTGCACTTGGAGGTCCAACAACTGTCTACAAGAATAGAAGTGCGTATACATCAAGCTATTTTCTAGCGCCGTTGCCGGGGAGGTAAGGTAAAAAGGTACTCACATCCTCCGGTGTGAGTGCTCGAAGTTATTTCCTTTAGATTCTGCAATTATATCTTTTTGTTTCTTGTTTTTATTTTCACTAGTTAGGCTTAAGGGAAAACAACAACAAAATTAGAGAGCTTTATAGTATTTATCTTGAGTTGGGACATGACGTGTTTGAAGAGAAAATTAAAAAACCTATGGAACTTTATTTACATGCTAATAGCAATGTTGTTAGTATGAATTCTTTGCACACAATTATTGCTAATGCTATGGAAAAGTCTAAGCTTGGGGAAGCTAGTTTTTATGAAAATGATCTTTTTAGTCCCCCAAGCACGGAGGAGAAAATTTACTTTGATGATACTATGCCTCCAATATATGATGATTACAATGATGAATATGATATTTTCAGTCCACCTACTATTGAGGAGAAAATTAATTATGATTACAATATGCCTCCTATATTTTATGATTATGGTGATGAAAATAATAATGATAGCTATTTTGTTGAATTTTCTCCCACTACGATTAATAAGAATGGCTATGCTTATAGGGAGAGTAATAATTATTTTATGCATGTGGCTCATGATAAGAATGTTTTATGTGATAGCTATATTGTTAATTTTATTCATGATGCTACTGAAAGTTATGATGAGAGAGGGAAACATGGTTTTATGTATCTCAACAATATTAAGTTTCCCCTCTTTATGTTCAAAATTTTGAAGTTGCACTTGTTTTGCTTTACTATGCTTTTTTGCTTTGTGCTTTCATGACTTGTTTATTTACAAGATTCCTATGCATAGGAAGTGGGTTAGACTAAAATGTGTTTTATATTTGCTTCTTGATGCTCTCTTTTACTCTAAATTCATATTTCTTATGTGAGCATCATTGAAATTATCATGCCTAACTTAAAGGCATTAAAGAAAAGTACTTATTGGGAGATAACCCAAAAGTTTTAGTTGAGTGTTGGAAGTTATTACCTCTGTAATAACCTCTCCTTATCCTTTTTATTTGCTTTTTGTGCCAAGAGTAACCTCTAAAGAGAGGGAAGTAAAGCTTGGGAAAGTTGCTGTCCCGAAATAGATTTTTCTGCTTCACCATAAAAATTCGTGTAAAATCTCTGTACGTATTTTTGAGGCGTGCATTTTTGTGCTTCTGCCCAGATTGTTATCTAACTTTCGTTAGTTCAACACTTTTTGATTTGAGCAAGAGAAGGTCTTCGAAAAAATTGGTTTTTACCTGCTAGTCTGTTTTGACAGATTTCTGCCATTATTTGCATTTGCTTCTTGTTGGTTCCTTTTTGGGTTATCTTTAGGGAATTGAGCTTTTTGAGGGAAGTGCTACAGTAGCTTGTGTTTTAATGGAAGTTTTATTGGTGTTGAAACTGAACCCAAAGACTTATTGCCTTGAGTGCACTAATGCTGCTAATAAAGATTGTGTGAAGTTTTGTATGAAGGAAAATTTTCAGGTGTATGGAGAGAATGATGTAATGAGAGGAAGAATGGGCTAATCCTCAAGCTTGGGGATGCCACCCCGTGTCACCCCAAGAATTATCCAAGAAGTACAAGCATCAAAGCTTGGGGATGCCCAAGGCATCCCCTTCTTCATCAATAAAAATTCCAGGTTTCTTCCAAACACTTCATTTTTATTGTTTCATGCATAGTTGTGTTGTTCTTGGAGCGTCTTCTTTTTTGTTTTTCGTTTTTTGTTTTTTGTTTTTGGTTTTCGTTTGCTTGGTTTTTTTAGTTTGCTTTAATAAATTTGTTGGACCCCCTCTTTCATACATTGGTTTTCAAATAGTTTGGTTTGGATTGGAAAAAGAGTAGGAAAGTTCATGCTTAAGTGGTAAAGAGAGTTTGTTTTTGACTGTGGCCCATGCTTTGTCATGCCATGCTTGATGTTGTTTTGGCTTTATGCTTAGTGATCTTTGCTGTAGCATGACATGTTATAAACAATTGAGATTGCTAAATGTGCGTTGGAAGAATCATGCATTGTTTTAGCATAGTAAAGCATATTATTGTGGTATTCTCCTTTGATGCTTTATTTGGGTTGACTTGGCGCATGCTCACACCATGTTAACACTATACCAAGTCACCATAGCCTCTATGATCATTTAGTTTTCGACTTGTAGTATCACTTTATGCTTTAATTATTAATGTTTTGTCGCTTTGCATGATTATGGCCATTATTGTTCTTAGTTGGTCGCTCCCAGTCTTTTGCTAGCCTCCATACCAAGTATGAATTCCGCTCATGCATCCAACTCCAAATAAAACCAAGTTATTCCAATGAGTCCACCATACCTACCTATTAGCATTTTCTATTCCAAGTATATTCATGTTTTTATCTACCTTCCGAATTAAACTTGTTATGTGAAAATTAGTGATTAAAGCTCTCACGAACTTGATGGCACACTTTCTTTTCTTGCCCCTAATAAACTTGAACCATTGTGTCGTCTATGTTGTATATGCTTGCACTTATACGTTGGGGATTAGCAGAACCATGCTGTCATGGGGAACGCTTTCAACATTGCACTTGTACATTGTACCTAGTTGATATCATGCTCTTTTGTTTATGGATGTTATCGGTGTGAAATGAAAGGGGAGCTTCTAAGTCCATGGAGTTATGTATGTGTGTTAGAGAAACGTCTGGGCCGCTGGTCTAATCCATGCCTAATCATGGTGGAAACCTGCAGTGTAACCATAATGAGCAATCTATGAAGCATTCTTCTTATGAAAAAAAAAGAGATAAATATTGAGAAAAAGAGAAAAAAGAAAAAAACTTGAGAAAAGAGGAAAGAGAGAAAAAATCACCATTTTCCCATGGTAAATAAGAAGATTGCTGAGATGCTCATTGTCTGCTTGCCTTGTCATTTTGATATGGGGATTCTTCCGTATCATCGGGGAAGGGGTACCCCATTGGCGGTTCTCTATGATACACATGTACTTATTATGACAAGAACTTACCGTAACTAAACTTGAGTAGCATGAGGAGCGGCCCTCGTATTCAAGGGACATGAGATTGCCAACTTATACTTTGTCAAGCATATACTCCATAGTTTGTTCACTTTAACCTTAATCACTTCAAGATGCTTATGATAGGGGCAATGAGAGCTGAAAGCTAATAAGTACCATAATTTTTGGAAGCTCTTTATGAGACTTGAATCCCTGCTTCCTTCTATGAAGGTCTTTCTTCCACTTTTATATTGAGTCTCCACCTTCTATCCTTAGGCACCAATTAAGAGAGCATAGTTGTCATTCTTAGTTCTATGTGCATTGTCCCAAAACTTATTGATTGATTCATAATGTTGATATTGCTTGTTCTTAAACTATTTGTATCTAGTCACCCTTATGAACTTTGAAGGTGTCCTATGCATTTATGTTTGCTATTCTATGAGGGACAAGCTGAATGCCACTATGCTATGTTTTCTTTATGTGAAACAAACAAACATCTTGCAAAGCATTGTTATTCATGAATCTTTTGTTTGTGCATTTTCATGTTACAACATAGTTGCCATGTCTTATTGTTAGAACTTTATATTTCATGCTATGTTGAAGTACTATGATCCCATCTATCAATGTTTTACAAATACTTTGATCAAGTTTATGATGGTGCATGCCACCTAAAAAAATATTCTTTCTTTTTATCACTTACCTACTCGAGGACGAGCAGGAGTTAAGCTTGGGGATGTTGATACATTGCTAACGTATCCATAATTTTTGATGTTCCATGCTTGTTTTATATCTACTTTCTTATGTTTTGTCCACACTTTGGAGTATTTCTATACACTTTCTTGGACTAACCTATTAACAAGATGGCACAATGCTAGTTGCCTGTTTTCTTCTGTTTTTGGTTCCAGAAAAGTCAGAAAATGAATATTCTCGGAATTGGACCGGACAAAAGCCAAAGTCGATATTTCACCGGAAGACTCACGGAGCCAGAAGACGAGACGGAGAGGGGCCACAGGGTGGCCACACACCCCCTTGGCGCGGGAAACCCTAGGCCACGCCAGGGCATGGTCTGGGCCCCCTGGCCGCCCACCGACCTTGCCTCTTCTCCTATAAGATCCCCCCGATGTAGAAACTCTAAATCGAATAGCCTCCAGCCACAAAAAGTTCCTTAGCGCCGCCGCCACCGAAGGGGAGATTCGGGGGCCAGAAAGTCTCTGTTCTGGCACCCTGCCGGGACGGGGAAGTGCCCCCGGAGCCATCTCCATCAACCTCCACCCACGAATTTGCAGCCACCAAAGCCACGTTTTTGCCTCCCCCGTGGATCCCATCTCCATGGGGAAGGGCTCCCAAGAAGCCATGAAGGAAGGGTGCTAAGGGTCGGTGCTCCCATGTGATACCGACAGTAGGGAAGGAGTCCTCCACGCCACCGCCGGTGCCGTCGCCGCCTCTTCACCATCTTCACTGCCATATCCTTCAACTCCACCGCGATCTCCATCGCTGTTGCTGACTCCCATGATGAGGAGGGAGTAGTTCTTCCTCGAGGCTAAGGGCTCTACCAGTAGCTATGTGTTCATCTCTCTCTCTATGCATGATCATATTATGATCATGAGCTTTGTAATCAAGTAGATCTACCTTGCTAATCAAGTGCTTTAATAGATCTCTGTTCTCCCCATGTGTGTGTAAGTGACAGCATGCACACCATGGTGGCACTTAGGCTAGAGATTACAAATACTTGTTATGAGTCATATTTGGAGTTGGATGTTTCTATGAAATTGTGGTGTTTGTTGGAACCATCTAGTGCTCAAGGTGAAAGTGTGGGGTTATCTAGATGGGGAAAGTGAACTTTGAGGAGTACTATTACAACCCTACCGTGGATTAGAGTTGTCCAACTGGAGAGTAGTTCAGAGTAGTATCATAAAGAGATGATATTTATATGAGAGTGTTCACTAGCGAAAGTATGATCCCTAGGCCTTGTTTCTAAGTATTGAAACACCGTTTGCAACTAGATCTGTTACATGTTTGCTTGCTTCCATCTTTATTTCAGTTTGCCTTTAGTCTATTCCACGCCATCAAGCTATTTTCTAGCACCGTTGTCTTATATCCATACCACTTGTATTTTACTATCTCTTCACCGAACTAGTGCACCTATACACTTAACAAGTGTATTGGGTGTGTTGGGGACACAAGAGACTTCTTGTATCTTGATTGCAGGGTTGCTTCAGAGGGATACCTTTGGCCACTTCCTCCCTGAGTTCGATAAACCTTGGGTGATCCACTTAAGGGAAAACTTGTTGCTGTTCTACAAACCTCTGCACTTGGAGGTCCAACAACTGTCTACAAGAATAGAAGTGCATAGACGTCAATACTCTATCATATTCATATTTTTTGAGATTTACCTATTATATAATCTTACCACACTATATTGTGTACGCAGTACTTTGAACTTTGAAAAATCGATCAAGCCCGACAAATCCTAACATTGCAAACCGTTAGATCTTCTATCCATGCTAGCATATAGAATATTCTATTGATAGTCTTTAGCATAGTGAACACTATGTACAAACCTCAAAACGCACTTATCAATAATTCTAGAACCTTCTACGTTATTTCTCGCGAGAATATCGAGTAATAGGTAGCTAATAGTAGTAGGTTGATTTCTACCTGAAACAAGATACAAGAACCAATTATACACCCTATACTTTATGGAAGTGGATCGAAATTATAATTATTTTTCAGCGTCACCTATTATAGTTTTATATAAATAAAATATGATATGTCATACGGTACTTCTATTACTATCTAATTCTCACGTGCAAGGTACGTGCAACTTACTATAGTCCTAGGACTCCGTACAAGGTACGCACTACTCCATTCCAGAGTACTCCTCCCTCTGTTTTTGATTAAAAGGCCAGAGACTTTTTTAAAATTGCTTAAGATTATAAGCCATATCTCATTAGTTGTTCTCTCTTCACCAATAATGTATTTTTTTCTCTCTCTCTTCTATGATGCAAGTGAAAATATTTGTGCACGAAATAATGAGGTAGAGTAATTAACTTTCATGGTTTTATTAACTTGGCTCTATAGCCTAAGGCTGGTCATAGATGGGAGTAAATTAGAGTACACCATATTACTACTACTCTAAGTTACTACTTTCATACTAGTGGGTAGTGTTATAAGTGTAGTAACATAAGTAGCAAACATTATTTATTATTTCGTAGACACATTTTGCATTGAAAAGTGTGATGTGATGTTAACATATTACTTATGTTACTCTACTCCCTCTGTCCCAAATTACTCTGCATTATTGGCTAAAATTGATAGTCAAACATTTTCTTAAACTATGTGCGCATCTAATAAACTAGGACGGAGGGAGTACCACTAATGTCACTCCCACTATGACTAGCCTTAGACTAGTCACAATGGAGAGGAGTAGTATGATATAGTAGTATCACGTACTACTCCCTCGTCCAGAAATAACTCTATTACATTTGTCTAGATTCAAATGTATTTAGACATGTTTTAGTGTGTAGATACATTCAAATCTATACAAATCCAAGTCTGTTATTTCTAGACGGAGGGAGTATATTATGATACGAGTATCTGATACCATCTCCACAATGCGTAGTACTACTATCATGTATTGTATGCTACTTAGTACTAGTAGTATCATAGTCTTAGTGTATTTATTATTTTGTAATCTCAAGGTAAAATTGTGTACAAGATTTATTTGAGATTATTTTTTCTATGATACTCTACCTGTGATACCAACACAATCTATTTCATCATTAATTTCCGTGACACATAAGCATTTTCCATGCATGTAATAATACATGATATATACCACCTGATACCCCATTGGGGCTAGTCTCATCCCAAACAGAGGTAGAGTAGTAGTACTAGTACCTCCATCCCAGAGTAGTACTAGAGTACAGTATTTAGTCTTCCACGTAGCCCAAGGTCATCAAAGCAACATGTACACCGGGCCAGAGGGAGATAATTACTCGGGGAACACATCGCTTCCCCAGTTTTCTCCGTACCAGTCTTTTGCTAAAGAGATAAGGTATCGGTTCATGGCCGTTGAATTTGGATGGACGGATGAGATTGCCTAGGGTGAGATGAGAAGTCTATTACTCCTAGTATTTAATTATAGTACCAGACTCTCTTGCTCGCTCTCATCAACCCTCACAGATCTGCGCTCCTCCCTCTGCTCTCCCGCTCGGTCTCAAAATCCCTCTCAGATCCACCGCAGTTGAAGAAGGTGGCTCTATGGCGAATGAGTGGTTTGAAGCTATGATTGACATGAGTTCAATGAGGTAGGTCTTCAGCTATAGGCTGTGTTCTCAAATTGTTCGTCGTCCCGCGTACATGGTTATTACTTCTTTCTTCATGATGTTTTCCACACTGGTTTGATACAACTCTTGTTTTTGGGCTAAATCTCTTTTCCTTGCACGAGTAGTGCTTTGGCAAGGCCGCGGCGCACATTGCATGCACACAATGTGTTGGAAAATTGTCCGATGGCCAGTGCCCGAGATGTGAATACGGAGGCGTCTTCGAACCAACCACTACCATGGATACGATATCCTCAGGAATGAGGCTCAACTGCAGCAATAAAGGTTGCGACATGGCTGGCAGCTTCCTCGAGTTCATCGAACACCAGACGGCGTGCCCACACGGGCAGAGGGCGACATAGGTTCTTGATAAAAAAGAACCGTATGATATTCGGGTGTCTATGTGTGTGTTGATTTCGTCTAGAGTATGATTTATTTTCTACCGTGGTTGTGTTGTACCTATACTAGTTATGTTATATAAATAAATTCAATCATTATCGCATCCACATAGTTTCTCTCTTTACCGATAGCAAGGGGAAGTACCACCAGTCTGTGCATCTAGATAGTTGCTCTCTTTTAGCTAAAAAGCTTGAAAATCCATAGAACTTGGGTGGCCCTCCACAACGTATGCAAATATCGGTACCCAAACCACTTCTCATCCATCTGACACCGGTGCCTACGCTGCACATCCGATGCCACAAAAAAATTCAAGGAACCAGAGCAGCTACTTGATGGTTTTTAGGTCTTGCATGACACCACACACATGTTATTGTAGCTGTGAGATTCGACACATTTTTGATGGTTTTTATTAATGGTTTTCTCCCAGATTTGATCGTTTTCTGGCTTTACCTAACACTAATACTTCGGTAGCAAGGAAAACATGGTTTTTAATGTGTGTTTCAGGTTCTGAACATCAGTAGAAGGTTTTAACTAGAGAAACATAATATTCTGGAGAAAACAAGCAAGTCTCACTTTGGAAGCATGCGAGGGGACCTCACAGAAGCTTTAACGAGCAACTATACGGTAGGAATATTTTTCCGGCCGTATAGTTCTCGCCGTATAGTTGCCGCCGCCTCTGTGTTGTCAAAAGGGACAACTTCCGTGAAGGGACAGGGACGAAAACACAACGCAACAGCCGCCACACCATCCATAAGGGAGAAAGAAGAGATCCGGAGAACAAGGAGAAGACGTTCTTCATCTCTCTCCACAATCTTCAAACCTCCTAGCCAATACACCTCCATAGCCACTACTTGTACTTGAGAGAGAGATGGATCTCCACCTTGCAAGACTAGGGTTTGAGATTGTTTCTTCCCATCTTGAATTGTGTTGGATATTTTTCTATTCTTATTGTGGATCTCGACGGTAATACCGAGATGAATTCCCTTTATTTGATTATATTGATGATCCATTCTTCTCTCACGTGTGAGTAATCCCCTTAGGCATGGGAGATGTAGGGGATTGGTGAGATGTGATGTGCTTTACTATCTGTGGGATGCCTAATGCTTGTTGCCCAATTAAGGGCCCAGACAACATGATGCTTTGTTCTACATAGATAAGATCTTGTTCGCTAGTGGAGCGGCGACCCCCGGGTGACACAGGGATATCAATGGAAAACTAGTAGACTCGAGGATAACGAGGAACCACTATACTTATTGCATTAGTCCGCTCCAAGGAGATTAATCGCTAAGCGACCTGAAGGGTCTTAATCGTCTAGTGTCTGACCATGGTTTTGCTAAAAGGCTAGTAGGTTTGTTGAAGTTGGGATGAAATCTACCAACAGGAGTTCCGGCTAATTATGGGTTGCTCGCCTACACATATATTTATAAGATTATAATTGTTACATTTATTATTCATCCACCTGGCATAGTCACTATCATCATGAACTGAATCTCCCCGCGCCTTCTTTTGCTATCTACAGTAAACAACAAACAACCAAGTCGTTCTTTACTTTTATGCTTTATATTTCTGAAGTTTACATTTTAGTTCTATTTAAATACATCTCATTTAATCAAACCCCATTCCTACTTCAACACTTGCAGTCAGTTCACTCGAAGACCTGTGACAACTTTAGGTGTGACAGAGACTTCACCCATAAACACTTACCTTTGGGCTCCCTGTGGGATCGATATCTATACTTCGAAACTATCTACAAATTAAATGATTTGTGCACTTGCAGACATCAAGCTATTTTTGGCACTGTTGCCGAGGAGCTAAGCACTAAGTGTTTGTCTTTTGACATTTCAAGTGTTGCTACTACAAAATGTTCTCCTTAGGAGACAAAGGGTCTACACGCTCTGGTAGGACCTACCTGCCAGATTATATTAAACGTGTGCCTGCTCAGAGGCGCAAAGAAATTATTGAAAACTTTTATGATCAAATAAAGTTGAAGTTGAAAATCTGAGTGATATTATGGAAATCATGTCTATTTACAGGACAACTCCTATGAACCTGAGAAAACTCTCAGGGAATACAGTGCTCCAAGTTCTGAATTTCTTAAACAACTAATAGAGTTCCCTAATCCTAAAGTTAGAGAATATCGATTTGATGGTGGAATTATTAAAATTTTGCAGGAAAAAGCTTTCAGTGGAAGGGAAGATGAAGACCCAGCAAGACATATAAGAGAGTTTGATGATGTGATAACATTGCTTGGACCAAAAGTTTTGCTGAGAGACTTTTCTCGTCTTAAATTATTTCGATGGTCTCTTAAAGGTAAAACTCTAGACTGGTTATATTCTCTCCCTCGCCATTACATTAAATGTTGGGAAAATTGCATTGTTAAATTCATAAACAGATTTAATCCTTTTAAAAAGTAACTGAAATAACAAAGAATACATGCAACTTTAGTCAGAATGTAGGAGAAAACTACCCACAAGACTAGCAAAGATTCTTTGGAATGATTAATAGTATTCCTAATCATGGCTATTCTGAATCTGCTATTTGCCATTTATTTTATCACGGTCTTAATACTCAATGTAGAGAATTGCTTGACCTCTCGGTAGTAGGGTCTATAAATACTCTAACTATTAAGGAATGTTTGGAATTGATGTCTACTAGGGCTAAGAATGATTCTTTATATAATCCTGTTTTTGGCACTAAGCTGGAAAGAGGGATACTTCGGATAACTCCTGATCTTATGCCCGAGGTACACAAAACAATGAAAGAAAAAGGTATACCTTCTGAACTTGCTAAGGAAAACAAAGTAGATTTGTTACAAGTTTTAAATGAAGAAGCTGAAACTAGAAAAGTTTTTCGAGAATTGAAACATTGACAACTAAAATCTCATAATAACTTGCATAAGCATTTTCAAAAACACAAAAAGATTTTGGCAGAACTCACTGAAAATTATGATGAGATTGGCCAAGAAATAAAACTATTTCACAAGTATCTTAGTATGATTGAAACCCAGCGTGAACAAATAGCATCTGGCTATCAAATTTTTCTTCGTGATGATAAAGATATTTCTGTTTCTACTAATGTTGTTACAAGAAGGGGTGCAGTTGTTACAAGACCCTTAGGACCACCAGAATATGAAGCTGAAAAAGAGCGAAAGGAAAAAGCCTTGCTTGAAGCAAGCCAAGAGGATGATACATTGGTGGATCCTGATGTCCCAAAATATATCGAGCTCGTTGGGGAACCCCAAGAGGAAGGTATGATGAGCACAGCAACAAGTTTTCCCTCAGTTATGAAACCAAGGTTATCAATCTAGTAGGAGCAAGGAAACACCTCCAAGGTGTTGCTAGCTGGACTTTGGGAGGGCGCACTACCGGCGCCAGCAGCAACGTGGAAACCTGCACAACACAACCACAGAACTTTGCCTCCAACTTACAATGAGGTTGTCAATCTCACCGGCTTGCTGCAAACAAAGGATTAAATGTATTGTGTGGAAGAAAGTAATAGCTTGCAGGAAGTAAACAGAAAGCAGTAAAGAGTTGTCGATTGATGATAAAAGAAATGACCGGGGTCCATAGTTCACTAGTGGTGGCTCTCCTTAAGATAGATGATAGTTTGGGTGAACAAATTACAGCGGGGCAATTGACAAACATCGAGAAAGAATACATGCATATACTGCTCATCTTGACTCCTTTGAGATTCGATTGGGCATTACAACATTATACATAGACCGTAATCCAACTGCATCTATGACTAATAATCCACCTTCAGGTTATCATCCAAACCCCCTCGAGTATTAAGTTGCAAGCAATAGATAATTGCATTACGCATTGCGTGTAAAGTAAACAATGCGATTATTCTATGAACAAAGGATTGATGTTTTCTCCCTAGTAGCAACATCACATCTAGTACCTTAGAGATTTCTGTCACTTACCCAGATTACTAGAGGCATGAATCCACTATCGAGCATAAATACTAACTCTTGGAGTTGCTAGCATCTACTTGTCCAAGATAGCTACTAACAACGGAAAGCATGCAAGATCACAAATAACAAAGACATGATAGAATCAATAATGAATCTGAAATAGCATCTCAATATCCATCGAATCCCTGCAAACACAACATGTAGGATTACAAATAGATGATCTTGATCATGAACGGAGTTCACAAGATCTAGACATGGTAGCACAAAGGAGAAGAACCAACCATCTAGCTACTACATGGACCCGTAGTCCAAGGATGAACTACTCACGCATCACACCAGAGGCTTGCATGGTGATGAAGAAGGCCTCCAGGGTGAATTATCCCCTCCGGCAGGGTGCCAGGAAGAGCTTCAGATCCCTCCCGGTCTAGGGATGGAGATGACGGCGGCTACAAACTCTTTCGTGGAATTTTGATTGGGTACTTAGGGTTTCTATATCGGAGGCATCTTATAGGCGAAAGGGGAGGCCGAGGGGGTGCCCGAGGCAGCCAGACCACCCCCTGGCGCGGGCTAGTCTTGGCCGCTCGGCTAGGTGGTGTGGCGGCCCCCTAGCCCCTCTCCGTCTCGTATTCTGGCTTTGTGTCCCCCTCAATGAAAAGCTGACTTCGGCTTTTGTCCCATCCAATTCCGAGAATATTCATTTTCTGACTTTCCTGGAACCAAAAACAGTAGAAAACTGGCAACTGGCACTGTGGCATCTTGTTAATAGGTTAGTCCAAGAAAGTGTATAAAAAGTACTCCAAAGTGTGGACAAAACATAATAAAGTAGATAAAACCAAGCATGGAACATCAAAAATTATGGATATGTTAGCAACGTATCAGATCCTCAAGATGAGATTAAAACATAAGATCAAACCAAGGAGGACCAAAATGATGCATAGGATGACTACCATGACTCTGATGCAGAGACGGTTGATCCAAGAGAAGACAAAGAAATAAGCAAGGAAGATGAATTTGTTGTAGTAGAAAAGAAGAAAAGCCATAAGCAACAACAAAAGAAAACAACAAAAGAGCCTGATGATGTCTACACACGCTTCTATTCTTGTAGATAGTGTTGGGCCTCCAAGTGTAGAGGTTTGTAGAACAACAGCAAGTTTCCCTTAAGTGGATCACCCAAGGTTTATCAAACTCAGGGAGGAAGTGGTCAAAGGTATCCCTCTCAAGCAACCCTGCAATCAAGATACAAGAAGTCTCTTGTGTCCCCAACACACCCAATACACTTGTCAGGTGTATAGGTGCACTAGTTATGTGAAGAAATAGTGAAATACAAGTCATATGGATGATTATAAGTGGTAATTGCAATCTGAAATAAGAGTGGCAACAAGCAAACATGTAACATGACTAATTGTAAACGATGTTTCAATGCTTAGAAACAAGGCCTAGGGATCATACTTTCACTAGTGGACACTCTCATATAAATATCTTCTCTTCATTATGCTACCCTGAACTACTCTTCGGTTGGACGATGTAGGGCTATAACAACACACCTTAAAGTTCACATTCCCCATCTAGATAACCCCTCACTATCACCTTGAGTGCTAGATGGTTCCAACAAACACCACAATCTCATAGAGACATCCAACTCAAATTATACTCATGATAAGTATTTCTGTAACCTTAGCCTAAGTGCCACACGGTGTGCACACTGTCAACTTCACACACGTGGGGATAAGCAGAGATTAATTAAAGCACTTGAGTAGCAGAATAGATCTATAGATTACAAAGCTCATGATCTCATAAGATCACGTAGAGAGAGATGAACACATAGCTACCGGTAGAGCCCTTAGCCTCGAGAGAGAACTACTCCCTCCTCATCATGGGAGTCAGCAACGGTAATGGAGATGGCTCTGGGGGCACTTCCCCATCCTGGAAGGGTGCCGGAACAGAGACTTCTATCCCCCGAATCTCCTCTTCGGCGGCGGCGGCGCTGTGGAACTTTTCGTGGAATTCTGGTCTGGTATTTAGGGTTTTTGTCTCAGGGTACTGTTATAGGCGAAGGGAGAGGTCGAGGCGGAGACCGAGGTGGCCACACCACCCCCTGGCGTGGCCTGGCCTGGCCCGCGCCACCAGGTGGTGTGGGCCCCTCATGGCCCCTCTCCATCTTGTCTTCTGGCTCCATGAGTCTTCTGGTAAAATAGGAACTTCGGCTTTTGTTTCGTCCAATTCCGAGAATATTTCTTTACTAGCTTTTCTGAAACCAAAAATAGCAGAAACAGGCAACTGGCACTGTGGCATCTTATCAATAGATTAGTTCCAGAAAATGCATAAAAATACCTCAAAGTCTAAACAAAACATAAGAAAGTTGATACAAAACAAGCATGGAGCATCAAAAATTATAGATACGTTTATGACGTATCAAGCATTCCCAAGCTTAACTCATGCTCGTCCTCGAGTAGGTAAGTGATAAAAATAATAATTTTTGGGGTGACATGCACCATCACAATCTTGATCAAGGTATTGTAAATCATTTATAGCTGGGATCATAGTACTCTAACATAAACATGATGGATATAGTTCTAACAATAAGACAAAGCAACTAAGTTGCAACATATAAAGGTACAAACAAAATATCATGAATAACAATGCGTTGAAAGACATTTGTTTGTTTCACATATAGAAAACATAATAAGAGTGGTAATCAGCTTGTCCTTCATGGATTAGCAGAACATAAATGCATAGGACACCTTCAAAGTTCATAAGGGTGACTAGATACAAATAATTTAAGAGCAAGCAATACCAAAATTATGAATCAATCAACAAGTTTTGGGACAATGCACATTGAAATAAGAATGACAACTATGCTCTCTTAATTGGTGCATAAAGATAGAAGATGGAGACTCAATATAAAAATATAAAAAGAAAGGCCCTTCACAGAGGGAAGCGGGGATTTCAAGTTTCATAAAGAGCTTCCAAAAATTATAGTACTTATTAGCTTTTAGATCTCATTGCCTCTATCATAAGCATCTTAATTGCAAAAAAATAAGCATCTTGAGGTGATTAAGGTTAAAATGACACAAATATGAGGATATGCTTGACAAGTTGTTAGTTGAAAATCTCATGCCCCTTGCTTATGAGTACCGCACCACATGTTACTCAACTTTAGTCACGAGTAAGTTCTTGTCATTGTAAGTACATGTGTATCATGGAGAACCACCAACGGGGTACCCCTTGCCCCATGACACAGGAGCTTTCCCATACCAAAATGACAAGGCAATAGACAATGAGCATCTCAGTGATCTTTTTATTTGTTATTTGCATAGGTTTTTATTGCAGATGCTTCACAGAATGCCCACTATGGTTATGCTGCAAGTTTCCACCATGATTAGGCATGGCTTAGGCTAGCCGCCCAGAAGTTTCTCTAACACACATACAAACTCCATGAGCTTACAAGCTCCCCTTTTATTTCAGACTGCCGGGATTCATAAACAAAAGAATATGATATCAACTGAATAATAAGTGCAATGTTGAAAGCGTTCCCCATGGTACATGGTTCTGCTAATTCACAACTTATAAAGCGCAAGCATATAAGCAACATAGATGGACACACTGGTTCAAGTTTATTAAGTGCAAGAAAATAAAGTGTGCCATCAAGTTTGTGAGAGCTTTAATTACTAATTTTCACATAACAAGTTTAATTTGGAAGATAGATAAAAACATAAATATACTTGGAATGGTGTAACACACCATGCATAGGAATTTATAGTGGACTCTTTGTAATAACTTGGTTTTCTTGGAGGTTGGATACATGATTGGAACTCATACTTGGTACAGGTGAAGGCTAGCAAAAGACTGGGAGCGACCAACTAAGAGAGCAATAATGATCATAATCATGCAAAGCAACAAAACATTATTAATTAAAGCATAAAGTGATATTGCAAGTCAAAAACTAAATGATCATAGAGGCTATGGTGACTGGTTCATAGTCTTAACATGGTGTGAGCATGTGCCAAGTCAACCGAAATAAAGCATCAAAGGAGAATACCACAATATTATGCTTTTGTATGCTAAAACAACGCATGATTCTTTCAAGGCACATTAGGCAATCTCAATTGTTTGGAACAAGTCATGCTACAAAAATAATCACTAAGCATATGGTCAAAGCAACATCTAGCATGACATGATAAAGTCTAAGTCACAGTTAAAACAAGCTTTCTTTTGTACCACTATAAGCATGAAACTTCCTACTCTTTTCCAACACCAATCGACTTATTTGAAACAAATCTCAAAGATAATAATCAATATAAGACCAGAGAGCATGTCTCACCCATATACAAAGAAGAACTAAAAATTCCTAAGCCAAAAGAATAAGAAAACTAAAGCTAAACACAGTGCTAGCAAAGGAGAACACTCAGAGAACAATAAGAGTGGAAACTAGAGTGTTCTAGACAATGAATAACGGGGTGTGTATCTCTCCAAAAGAAGTGTGTTGGGATCCAACCAACTTATTTAAGCAAACCAAACCAAACAAAATAAAACTAAAAACAAAAACAAAGACGCTCCAAGAATAACACAATTGTGCATGAAACAATAAAAATGAAGTGTTTTGGAAGAAAACCTGAGATTTTTATTGATGAAGAAGGGGATGCCTTGGGCATCCCCAAGCTTTAACGCTTGTACTTATTGAATATTTCTTGGGTGACACGGGTGGCATCCCCAAGCTTGAGCTTTTGTCCATACTTCATCTCATCACATTATTCTTCCCTACACTTGAAAATTTCCTTCATACAAAACTTCACACAATCTTCATTAGCAACATTAGTGTATTCAAAATAATAAGTCTTTGGGTTTAGTTTCAACACAAGTAAAACTTCCATTAAAACACAAGATACTACAGCAATATTCCTTCTAAAATCTCAAGTGATCAAACAGAACTCAGAGAGAAAGAGATTAAGAGGCAAATGCAAATAATGGCAGAAATCTATCAAAACAGACCAGCAGGTAAAAACCAATTTTTTCGAAGACCTTATGTTGCTCAAATCGAAAAGTGCAAAACTAATGAAAGTTGGATAATAACCTAGGGCATAATCACAAAGCATTACAGCTCAATCCGACATACTGAGATTTTTCACGATTTTTTATAGTGACGCAGAGAAATCTGTTTCGGGACAGCAACTTCCCCATATCTTACTTCCCTCTCATTAGAGGTTATTCTTGGCACAAAAACCAAAAAAAAGGATAAGGAGAGAGGCAATAACTTCCAAGACTCAACAAAACAAAAATAAACTGAAAGTAAAAATATAATGGGTTGTCTCCTAAAAGCTCTTTCTTTATAGCCATTCAGATAGACATGATAATTTCGATGATGCTCACATAAGAAATATGAATTGAAGTAAAAGAGAGCATCAAGAAGCCAATATGGAACAAATTTAAGTCTAACCCACTTCCTATTAAAAATAATCTTGTAAAGAAACAAGTCATGAAAGCACAAAGCAACAAGCATAGGAAAGCAAAACAAGTGCAACTTCAAAATTTTCAACATAAAGAGGGGAAACTTAATATTGTTGAGATACATAAAACCATGTTTCCCTCTCTCATAATAAGTTTCAGTAGCATCATGAATAAAATTAACCATATAAATATCACATAAAACATTCTTATCATGAGCCACATGCATAAAATAATTATTACTCTCATTATAAGCATAGTCATTCTTATTTATCGTAGTGGAAGAAAATTCAACAAAATAGCTATCATTATTATTCTCATCACCATAATCATCAAATAGGAGGCATATTGTAATCATAAAAATAGCTAACTTTCTCCTCAATAGTAGGTGGACTGAAAATATTATATTCATCATTGTAATCATCATATATTGAAGGTATAGTATCATCATAAGCAATAGAATAGTTATCTTCCAAAGTGTGTTCATTTGTAAAGATATCATCATTGGAAGGAACATGGATAGTACTAATAGTACAACAATTATTAACATTGTTGGGGATATACTTTCTGGGTATCCTCACAGTTCCTCACTGACCAGGGTGGCCCACTTCGGGTTAGAGCTTTGCTTCACGGGCGGCCCAGTCAGGGAGAAGAGACGGAGTCCAGTCCAGCTACGGGAAGGCCCAGAAGACTTACCGACATAGGCCCATAGTGTTACTTGTAGTTCAAGATGTACTCTGTAACCAACTCTTAGTCGTAGCCAGATAGATCTCTCATGTAAACCCTAGGCCGGATATCTATATAAGCCGTCCTAGGGAGAGCCTTTAGGGCACCCTCACAATAGTCTACAATCTCAACTCGCACAGGCGAAACCCTTGTAACCCATATTCCGGCTCTGCCGTATTACTGGATTGCTAGCAGGAGTAGGATCCGTCCAAAGCCGGCGGATTCGAACCTGGGTAAACTTGTGTGCTCACCGTCCCGGAACACCATATGTCTCACACCTCTCTTCCACATGCCTCGAGGACCCCCTCATGGCGTACTTGTCATCAATCCGATGATAGTTGGCGCCCACAGTGGGGCAAGTGAGCTTCGGATCTGCGTTCCGAGCGGAATCTGCAATAATCGGAATCGACGAGACTATCGCTGTCGGTCGCATCCTCTATGCCAGCGACGTCCCTCTCATCGTTCTCGACGAGAACTAGATTCCGGCTAGGGAGGCCGTGACTGCCTACACCATCATGTCTTTCGGCAAGATCGATGTGTACATCGGTTTCGCTGAACTTGTTCCACCCACCCCAGCGGTGATGATAGAGGCAGAAGAAACTTCTGGATCCCTTTTGTCTGCATAGGCAGCAGAATTCCGGATTTCAGAAAATCCTAATCCCACCCAGCCCGCACCCGTTGCGGAGATAGTGGAGAAATCCGAGCCTGAAGCAGACCTTCGGTTCAAGTCGAATCTGGACTAGATCTCCCTAGCAAGGCGGAATCCCAGATTGATCCACCCGCTGAAGTCGAAACAAGGAGGATCACAGCAACAACCTTGGTTCCGGCCCTGCCAACGCCGGAATAGATCAAATGTTCCTGAGGCACGCGTTGAGGCGTATGATGATGCAAGATGCAAGCGTGGATGAGGTTCTCGAAACAATTAGGATCTTTGAGGAAGCCCACGTGGAAAGCCGTAACTACCTCAGGACCCACGGTCGCACTTCGTCGGATATGTTGGATCTGGATCTGGCTCTGCCGATGCTAGAGAAAACACCAACTCAGTGCTTGAAGCGATCGGAACAAACACCGACTTACCCGCGTCCTTGGATGACTCGATGATGTCGGTGGATTTCCGAAAGTTCTCCGCAGAGTATGAAGAGGAGTACAACTCCAAGGCTGCAGAAGAAGGAGAAGCCATGGATGAAGGATCCGGGGAAAACTCTCCTAAAACGCAGGATGATATGGAGATCAGAGATAATCCTGAACTCCAGAAGTCCAAAAGTACCGATTAGAGATTGACTCCGGGAAACGAACCCAAAGCTGTCTTTGCTACCGGCGCTGCCAAGAAGGCAAAAAAGAAGAACAAGAAGAACAATACTCAGCAAAAGATCCTCCGGCAGAGGAAGTGATTGCTGAGGAATACAAGGAAGACTCGGATGGAGCACTTATCCTAGAAGAGCCCAAAGAAGAGTCGGTGGATGGACACGTGATCACCGAAGGTGCGCGTAAACTCATCGATGCTGTAGTAACCACACCTATTCCTACAACTGCAGAACTTATTGCTGAAGAGCTGGACGAAAGGGCCCAGGCCCTAGAAATGCATCACCAAGTACTCCTCGATGAGGCCAAAAATATTGAGGAAGAAAAGAAACGCATGGCAACTGCGGAGAAATACATCTCTCGGCAGCATCAGAAGACCCGGAAACGTCACACTCATGATGACCAATTCCCGGAGATTCACAAATTCCTCTTTGGAGGAGACCATGGGATTCCTCGACGCGACAGCAAGGGAGACTGGGTGTATCCAACACCAGTGCAAAACACTGTTGCGGCTCGAGAAATCCTAGCAAGTAATCCAGGCCCAGAGCAGACTCGATTGGGCATTAAACTACTCAACAAGGGTCTGGAGCAACAGAAGGCCGCCCTATCTGGAAGCGGAAAACTGGTCTCCCAATCCGACCATTGCCGCACAGATCTAGCCTGGAATGACGTAAGACCCCAACGTGCTCCGAAACAGCATCACCGTTCCGACCGTCGGGAAGACAACTACTCAAGAACCGGATCTTCAGGACAGCATCACAAAGCTGCACATGACAGGCGCAATGTTACCCAAGATGCGGAGCAAGAGGGAATTGCTGCACTGAATCCGAAGAATCCTCCTCAGCGAGAGTCAAACGATCGCAGGGAAGAAGACAAAGAGAAACGTCGGGAGGAGGACCGTCAAAGAATGCCACCTCCTAGACACACAAGCCGTCCGGCTGACGGACGAAGGAACGACGGACACCGTGCTGAGTCAAGCCGACAGGAGGCTCATCGTAATGAAGATCCTCCCCGGAACCGGAATAATGACACTCCGGACAGAGGCTGGGATCAGCCAGAAACAATCCAGCTGCTCCACCCTCTCCACCAAGCAGCCACCACAACGGCTCCCAAGGAGGCCAAGGAGGGCGTCGTGGCGGAGGAGGTGGTGGTAGAAGCCGAAGTCCATCTCCAAGGCACCACATCCATAGCCGTCATTCAGGACGATCTTTATCCCCAAGTGATGCAAGGCACAGGATTACCTCCAACATAGAGGCGTGGCGCTACGAAAATGATGATATATACGTGGGCCCAAAGTGCTTTGGACTACGCATAAGAGCCACAAAATTCCCGGAAGGATTTTCTATCTCAAGACACATTCAAGCCTACGATGGTATAGCTCGGCCAGATACTCGGCTCCAGGATTTTTTCCAGGCTTGCTATATCGCCAAAGGCGGAAACAGCCTGGTCGCAACCCGATATCTCCCACTCATTTTGCGGAAGATGGCACGATCATGTCTCAATGAACTTCCGGAGAACACCATCCACAACTGCTATGACATGCAAAGTGCGTTCTTTTGGAATTTCGACGGCACATACCAGAGGCCCTGTACGGTAGGAGACCTACAGTGTTGCACCCAGAAAGGCGGAGAAACTTGCCGAGATTATCTCGGACAATGGATCGACACCAAGAACTCCTGTGAAGGGGTAAATGACCAAACTGCGATTGAAGCTTTCATTGCAGGACTCCCAATTGGTTTACTACGTCATCGCTTGAAGTGTGACAAGGTCACTGATTTGGGAGAGATGATAGAAACAGCGAGCAAGTATGCAGATGCTGACGACGACTAGAGGGATTACTTAATGCCCTAGCTGTGCCACAGTCGGCAAAATAACCAAAGCAGCAAGCTCAGAAGCGCAAAAACACCTCGGAAGAAAAGCCCAACACGGAAACAACAGTAGTCACTGCTACTTTCGGGTCTAGAGGACGAGGAGGGCGCGGTGGTGGCTGTAGACGCGGTCGTGGGACATCAAGATTCCAGGGTAGAGGAGACCAACAACTCGGCAAAACCTACTCCTGGGCCAACATTGCCAACAACCCATGTGTGCATCACCTAGACGCCAATGGGGGCTCGTCCCACACAAACACCGAGTGTCATTTCAATGACGACATCAAGAAAGACGATACCGCGGGCTATAGGGCCAAGTGGAAGAAGGGAAAGAAGAATCCCAAAAAAGATAAAGAGACCAAGGATGATTCCGGCATGGAGGAAGCCGATGCTTGAAATCCCAAGCCGGAAGGGAAAAAGAATTTCCCCACGAAGAAAGAAACTTACGTCACCTTCCTCGGATCTCGACCAGCTAAGGTCAAGAAAGCAGTTCTACATGAGCTCAATGCAACAGTTCCGACTGTCCCTCAATTCTTGGACTGGTCGGAAGTGGCAATCACCTTTGATCGTGATGATCATCCGCCTAAGTTGCACAGGCGAGGAAAATACACCTTAGTCGTCAATCCACTTATTGACGACTACGGTTTCTCCAAGACTCTCATGGATGGCGGCAGTAGCATTAACATTCTGTATGTCGAAACACTACGCTGGATGAAGATATCGGAGACCCAACTGAATTATAGCTCTGTGATCTTTCATTGAGTTGTCCCAGGAAGATAAGCAAATTCCCTAGGAGAAATCACTTTGGATGTTACCTTTGGAACTCCAAAGAACTACCAGACGGAAGCACTTTCCTTCGAAGTGGTCTCGTTTAAGAGCGCGTACCATGCTATATTCGGACGTCTGGCTTATTGGGATTTTATGTCTCGTCCGTGTTACATTTACAATATGATGGAAATTCCAGGTCCCAACAGCGTGATCACTATCAAGGGAGACCCGAAGAAAGCGCGAGAGTGCGAGGATGGAAATGCTGCCTTTGTTGAAGCCGTGCTGCACGCCCAGGAGTACCAGGAGATCAAGAAGACCATAGATCCATCTGAGATGCCTGTGACAAAGAAGGAGGTGACAAAGCCGAATCCGGAGTTCAAGGCATCAGAAGAGACAAAGAAGACACCGTTGAAGGATGATGACCCCTCCAAGGTGACCCAGATAGGCGTAGGCCTAGATAGCGCATAGGAAAGCTCGCTCGTCAAGTTCCACCAAGCAAATCAAGATATCTTCGCATGGCAGCCATCTGACATGACTGGAGTACCTAGGGAACTTGCCGAGAACTCTTTAAATGTACACCCGAACGCTAAACCCGTCAAACAGTCCTTACGATGTTTTGGCGATGAAAAGCATAAGGCAATAGCTAAGGAACTAGCACGGCTCGAGTTAGCCGGATTCATAGAAGAAGTCATCCACACTGAGTGGTCGGCCAATCCTGTAATGGTCCCTAAAAAGGACACCACTGATTTAAGGATGTGTGTTGATTATACTGCCTTGAACAAGGCTTGTCCCAAAGATCCGTTCGCTCTGCCTAGGATTGATCAAGTTATCGATTCTACGGCAGGCTCGAAACTCCTATGTTTTCTCGATGCATATTATGATTATCACCAAATCTAGATGAAGGAATCTGACAAAATCAAAACTTCATTCATAACCCCCTTCGGAACCTTCAGTTTTGTTATGATGCCCTTTGGGCTCAAGAACGCAGGAGCTATGTACCAATGCACTATGTAGCGTTGCCTCCACGATCAAATCGGACGCAATGTACATGCATATGTGGATGATATTGCGGTCATGTCCAAAAAGAAGGAATCCTTAATTTCCGACTTGGAGGAAACGTTCACCAATCTACGAAAATACAACATAATGCTTAACCCGAAGAAATGCTTCTTTGGAATCCCAGCCGGAAAATTGTTAGGTTTTATCGTGTCTCAAAGAGGCATAGAGGTAAACCGAGACAAAATCAAGGCTATACTCAATATTTCCAGGCCGACTCGCCTGAAGGACGTACAAAGACTAAATGGTTGCATTGCCTGGGTCAGTCGGTTTGTAAGTCGGCTCGGTGAAAGAGCCGCACCACTATACAAGCTTCTGAAAAAGACCAAGAAATTCGTTTGGACCGACGAAGCTGAAGCTGCGCTACAAGACCTGAAAGCAGTACTCTCATCTTCTCCCATCCTTGCAGCACCAGAACCACAAGAACCGATGTTGCTCTATCTAGCTGCGACAAACAAGGTCGTCAGTATCGTCATGGTGGTGGAGAGACCGGAGGAAAATTAGGAACACCTGGTGCAACGTCTGACTTACTATCTCAGCAAGGTCTTAACTGAATCAAAACAGCGGTATCCGCACTATCAAAAGCTGACTTATGGTGTGTTCTTAGCATCTCGTAAGCTACGGCATTATTTTCAGGAGCATCCAATTACCGTGGTGAGCATAGCTCCCATGAGAGATATAATCAACAATAGTGATGCCACAGGACACGTCGCCAAATGGGGCATAGAGCTTTCAGCTTTCGACATTGAGTACAAACCTCGTACAACAATCAAATCCCAAATCCTCGCTGACTTTGTCGCTGATTGGACAGAGGCAATGGAGAATATGACCGTGCCAGAGTCAGAATACTGGACCTTGCATTTTGACGGGTCTAAATCGCTCGGGGGCTCGGGGGCTGGCGTGGTGTTCAAGTCACCCCAAGGAGATAAACTTTTCTATGTATTGCAGATACACTTCCCGGCGACAAACAACATTGCCGAGTATGAAGCGTTACTGCATGGAATCTGGATTGCTAAGGACATCGGCATCCGATGTTTAATGTGTTATGGAGATTCGGATCTTGTTGCACAACAATTATCGGATATCTGTAAGGCAAACAAGCACATGTAAGCATATAGGGCTATCGTGGATGAACTATCTAAATCATTTGAAGGGTTTGAAGTTCAACGCATCCCTTGAACAGAAAATGAGGAAGCAGATGCACTATCTCGTATAGGCTCTGCATGGAAAAAGGTTCCGGATGGCGCTTTTTTAGAGCACCTCAAAGTTCCCTCTATAAAGGGAGTGGACGAGGAATATCTGACCAAATCCGACTCACCTTTAGTAGCAGTTCTGGCTGTGATTCCCAGCTGGACTCAACCCTACCTTGATTTCTTGGTAGATGGAAAATTACCCGAAGACAAAGTTCTAAGCCGACAGATCATCCGACGAGCAAAAGCCTATACTATAATTAGTGGTGAGCTCTATAAGCGGAGTGCATCTGTGTCTTTTAGTGCTGTGTATCTTCGGAAGAAGGAGTGGAAATCTTATGAGAGATCCACGAAGGCGAGTGTGGTCACCACGCTGCAGCCAAATCTTTATTGGCAAAAGCTTTCCGACACGGTTTTTTCTGGCTTACAGCCAAGGCAGATGCCGAACGACTGGTCAAGACGTGCAAAGGCTGCCAAAAGTACGCCAAACAAGCTCACATTCTGGCTAATTAGCTGCGAACAATACCTATAACATGGCCTTTTGTGATTTGGGGGCTTGACATGGTAGGACCGTTTAAACGGGCTCCAAGTGGATTTACTCACCTCTTAGTGATGGTGGATAAATTCACCAAATGGATTGAGGCTAAACCCGTCACTAGTTGTGATGGAGCAACAACCAGAAGATTTTTTGAGGATGTTATAATCCGATACGGTTATCCACATAGCATTATCACGGACAATGGGAGTAACTTCTCTATGGGAGAACTTGCCAAATTCTGCAATGAACAAAATATCCGGCTTGACATTGCGTCAGTCGCACATCCACAAGCTAATGGACAAGTCGAAAGAGCAAATGGTTTAATCCTACAAGGCCTAAAACCAAGACTCGAAGCACCACTACGACGTGCTACGGGGCCTTGGGTAGAGGAATTACCTTCTGTAATATGGAGTTTACAAACAACTCCAATCAGGGCAACTGGATACACACCTTTCTTCTTGGTCTATGGCGCAGAAGCAGTTCTTCCCAGCGATTTGATTCACACTTCTCCTAGAGTGGCCGCGTATATTGAAGAGGATGCCGAAATTTCTCGACAAAATGATCTCAACTTAGTCGAAGAAGATCACGTCGTTGCTGAGATGAGATCAATAGCCTATCAGCAGAAGTTACTCAAGTATCATAGCTAGAGAGTCAGAAACCGGTCTTTCAATAAGGGTGATTTGGTTCTCCGGCTTGTGCAGCAAAGAAAGCACAAACTTTCCCCAATATGGGAAGGGCCATTTTTAGTTAGTCGAGTATTGCACAATGGTTCATACTACCTAACTAATATGCGGCCAGTCAAAGAAAGACCTGCTACTAAGAAGAGAAAGAGAGTTGGAGGCAGTACAAATCCGGATGATTTAGACAGACCATGGAATATTGCTCAGCTACGTCCCTTTTATTCTTAGTTTATTTTTATCTGTAATCATATATGTGTACATGTTCAATGATAAATAAAGTCTTGGTTGCCTCAAAATCTTCCTGAGAAATTTTTACCATCTTATTTTCGAATGATCATGCCACAGTCGAAAATCCTAAAATACTTGAAAGTAATTTATGCTCATGTTTGTTCTAGTTTAGATTTCCGATTCTAAAATTGCTACCTTCGGGTATAAATCTAAATTTTCTAGTCCATACTTTGGTTATTTGTCTAATTGCTGGATGCGGGCATTTTCCGAGTAGTGAATTGTTGGTACTGGAAGTCGACTTTGTTTTCGAGTTTAAACTGGTTTAGCAATTGAGTTCCGTTGCTCGGCAAAGTTTCCGTGCTAAAAGTTGGCTAGCTCACGAAAGGGACGAGGCAGAAAGCCAGATAAATGATAAGTGCAGACAAAAATTACAAGTGCTTATGCAAACATTTCAGGCACATAACATCAAAGCCAAAAGTGCTGAATAGATAAAATAAAGCTTAGCACTAACAAAAGTATTATACTACTTATTTACAGACCCAAATTGTTTTCAGAATAACATATTGTTCTTTCTGATACTCTATGATGCAGGGGGAGAGGTAGGAGCTGCCGGCTCGCTGGATTCATCGGCCTCGTTTTGATAACGTTCTGAGATGTTCAAATCCGATATGGTTTGATCATCGTTGGAAACTTCAACTGTTTCTTGGAAGGCGGAGGCAGCGTGTCCACGCGGGTGAAGAAGGGAGTAACATAGCTGGTCAAATCAGCTACGTGGCACCCATATCCGGCGCAGGAGTCCATGATAGCCTTGATGTCTTGCTCCTGTCCGTCTTCGTCCACCTTGCAGTACCCTCTGGTTACTTGCCAGATTTCCATGGTGGCTCATAACCATGGTGAGAGCGTTTTGCGCTGCGGTTTGCACGTAGGACATGTTCCAGTCCTGAACAAGATGCGGCATATCATTGGCCTTATCTCGCACCTCAAAGCCGGACATACTATGCATGTCCAGAACCTTGAGAACCTCACCAATATCTTCGAGGGATTGGCGGAAGTCATGCAGCAAATCACCAACTTGGGTAAACCGGTTGGTGCGAGATTCGGCAGAGGCTGAGTCCGTCAAGTTCAGAGGACCTGCGCATATAATGCAAAGGGTAAGTCAAGTAAACCCGGACTCCAAAGAATCGGAAGATGCAGATAAGTCAGAAAAAGGGAAACATACCAAAGATGACATCGTCGACTTTGGCCTTCTCTTCCCGAAGACTCTGGAGTTTAGCCTGGAGTGCCTCGGAAATGTCCTTTTCTCTGAACAGCTCATTGCTGAGATCCGGGATTTTCTTATCTTGAAGCGTAATCTTACGATCATGCTCCTCAGTAGCCATGGAGGTGGATTTGAGAATTTGAGTAATGCTCTTCTGATGATCTGCCTTAAGCTTATCCAGCTCTTGGCGAAGTTCCTTGTTTTCCACCACCAGGGTCTTAAGATTCTTGGCCTCTTCAATCATAGCACAGGACTATTTTACTAGTGCTGTAAGTCAAAAGATCAACAGTTCAACAAATATTCGACTATGAAATACAAGACAAGGTTTGAGTTTTAGAATGTTTACCTTCGACCTCATCCCTGGAATCTTTCAATTGTGCATTTTCAAGCCGGAGAGCTCTGATTTCTTTCCGCTTGTTGCAAACATTCTTCAACAAATCCTGGTTATAGGAATATACTTTCTGTAAGTCAGAATACCCAAAGTCAGAAGTCTACTAAAGACTCGGGCTAATATTTTTACTAATATCAGCATGAGCCTGGGGGCTACACTAGTTCATTCTTTGGCATCCTAAGGAAGCATAAAATTGGATTTGATTTTCTAGCTTCATGCTTGGGGGCTAGAGGATATGATATGAAATAAGGAAAAACGGGAGTTGGAATTCCGACTTACATATTGTTCACAAATGAGTTTGTCTAAACTCGTATTCACTTCAGTAGCAACCTTTTCGGCGAAGGTTAGGGGGATCACTAGCGCAGTTGGAACCTCATCGGACATCAGCTTCTCGTCGCGAAGACGAACTTGTTCAAGAAGATCAGAGTGCTTGATATCCTCTTCTTCTTGTGCTTCTTCTTTGGCAGAGAGAGTCTAGCTCTCTAGGCATTGTCGGGCTAGCCATTGAATCTCCTCCACAGACTTCCGAGATAAGCCAAGTTTGGCAAGTCCCGGATTGTCAAGGAGATTGTCGGCAAAGGTCTCTACCGAGGGATCATTACCCGAAGAGGGTTCACCCTTATCAACACCTGAGTCACCCATGGTGACATCAGTTTGCGATTCAAGGATCGCTGGCTCTAATGGTTGAGCCGGATCTTCTACAACGGACGGAGATGGAGTAATCTCCGGCGCTGCAGAAGGCTGAGGGGCAGGAGTCGGAGGAGCCACAGCAGGAGAAGCTAATTTGAGCTTCGACTGACGAAGGGGTTTCGAGGCAGCTCCCTTCCCCTTGCCCTTGATGAGCTGTTTAGCTCTGAGAAGGTAATAGAACAAAGAACATTACATCTCAGAAGGAATTATGAGCAAAATACAAAGACCTTGTGAGGAAATGTTACCTCTTCACAACGGGCACTTCTTTTGTGCCAATGGCCAATGCCGGAGCTTTGCGCTTCCAAGGAATGACGTCTGGCATTGGAAACAATTCACCTTCATCCTAAGAAAACTCAGGAGGATATCCCTCGATAGAAGCAAACTCCGACTCGGGGAGGTCAGCAAGATGAAAAGGAGAAGTATCTCAGTATTGAAAAAATAACATAAAGATGAGCACATGAAAAGAGTTGCTGCTGAAGCTTACCGGCACAACATGATCTTCCGTTGTATGCATGTCTAGGAACAGCTCCGGAATCTTCCTCTCAACCCGCTCCCTTATCAGCCATCTGATTTGGCTTACATAATCTTTTGGCTCTAAGGTTTTGGGGCTGATGCAGAGGGAATCCTTCTTCGACGACATGATGGAATGCATCATTCGATCTCCATGATGTTGAAGAGGTTGTATCCGGCATGCCACCCAGCATTGAACCAAGTCAGACCCTTTTAGGCCCTTGTGCTTCATCAGATACTCGATCCGCCTCTTGGCGAGGAGCAGATCGTCACTGAGAGCCGGAGCGAGCTCGTCCTAGGACTCTTGGGGCGTGGCGGCTCCATCGACGAAAGCCGGCAAAGCATGATCTTTGCCGGGAGCAGGGATATCCTTGTGATATAAAAAAGTGGACGGCCATTGTTTGACCGACTCACTAGCCATGATCCGAGGATAAACGCGCTCTCGCCTAACTGAAAAACTAATGGTACCGGTAATATAAGGATTACCAGCAGTTATAGAATTTCTCTAGACATGAAAGTAGTACCGGAAGAGAGTAAGGCTCGGCCTAATGCCGAGATACCCCTCGCACAAAGAGGCATACGCACTCATCTCTAAGATGGAGTTCGGGGGGGGGGGGAGATGGTGGAGATGAACTCCGTAATGATCTATAACCTCGGAAAAGAAATCTGAGGGAGGAAAACTCATACCTTTGTCAAGGTGAGTGCCGAAGTGCACTCGCTCATTGTAGCGGGTGTTGGGGACGGTTTCGCCGAAGCCGCTCTACCAGTCGCCGATGTGGAGGAGCCCTTCATCTTCAACGACACGGAGCTTTGGGTCATCGAGGACGCACGGGATCCAAACCCCACGGTAGCTCTCCTTCTCCGCCGCCACCACCGCTGCTGCCGTTCCTATCGAGCCAGAGGACGATGCAAAAGACATTTTTTCCGGTGCGCCGATGACCTTGGATGGGTGGCGCTGGAGGTTTTCTGGGGAGCAGTGGAGCGCTAAGTTCGTGGGAAGAGTAGAGGAGAAGGAAACGGCGCTGAGAACTGGTGAAGGATATGGGGAAAAGAATCCTCACCACTTATATCCGCCAGACGCGTCAAGGTTCGTGTAAACGCTATAGTGAACGTGCCACGCGTTGTGGAAAGGACTGGAAAACCCCCGCGTGATGATTACGTCGCCTCGATCTCCATGCACACATTGAAATGGCGCCTCGGTTCCACAAAAGGCGGACCCACCAACAGTCGTGCTGACAAGAAATGTCTGTTAGTGACGTGACTTAACCTTGACTATTGTTAGCTTACGTCAGAGACCAAGTTCCGGCTTAGTTTGAATTTCGAGCTGGAAATCTGAATAAACATACTCATAGGTCCGACTCATTTTTTGAGACCCGGATCCTATCTTTTGTTTTGAAGTTTTAGGAACCCTTCAAGATTCTGCAAGCCGAAGATCAAGCTAGATGATGATGAATCCGACTTTGGATCTTGGAGGCTTCCGGGGGCTGCTGTTGGGGATATACTTTCCGGGTATCCTCATAGTTCCTCATTGACCAGGGTAGCCCACTTTGGGTTAGAGCTTTGCTTCACGGGCGGCCCAGTCAGGGAGAAGAGACGGAGTCCAATACGGCTACGGGAAGGCCCAGAAGACTTACCAACATAGGCCCATAGTGTTACTTGTAGTTCAAGATGTGCTCTGTAACCGACTCCTAGTCGTAGCCGGATAGATCTCTCCTATAAACCCTAGGCCGGATATCTATATAAGCCGTCCTAGGGAGAGCCTTTAGGGCACCCTCACGATAGTCTACAATCTCAACTCGCACAGGCAAAACCCTTGTAACCCATATTCCGGCTCTGCCGTATTACTGGATTGCTAGCAGGAGTAGGATCCATCCAAAGCCGGCAGATTTGAACCTGGGTAAACTTGTGTGCTCACCGTCCCGGAACACTGTACGTCTCACACCCCTCTCTTCCACACGCCCGAGGACCCCCTCATGGCGTACTTGTCATCAATCTGACGACAAACATCATCATTTTCAGAATTGGTACCGAAGAGATTTTCAATATCAAAAGTAGTGTGCTTTTCCCAATCATGATCACTAATATAGGTAATAGGCATAGGAACATCATCGAGTTCGGACTCATCAAAAACTATAATAGGAGCAACATGCTTAGGCAAAAATACCATTTCCTCTCTCCTTTTACTCCTTCTCTTCTTCTTTTTCTTCTTCTCTTTAGGAGGGAGAGGTTTGAACGGAAGCTTCTCCATATACCCTGGTTTATTGTTAGAGACAATAGAAGAAACTTTGGAGGATTCCTCCTTTTCATTAATCAGAACAAAACACATATTAGTCTTGTCATATTTTGGTAAAATCTCATCTTTTATAATATTTTGCATGTAAGTATTTGTGTGGCAATTATCAACACAATAAAGATGACAACCATGCAGGACACTATTCATATCAAAAGCACTCATGTCTACCAAAGAAGTTTTTCTTGATAACTCTTCACACCCCAAAAATAATGTAAGTTTATCATGCTAATTAGGAGTGATCATGTTTTCACAATACAAACTTGTGTTGGGAATATGCCCTAGAGGCAATCATGTATGATATTATTCCCAATGTATTCATAAAGTCATTGTTCATGTATGAACTACTGATATGTATCATTGAATATGTGATTCGATTGTGGAACTATATATTCATGTTGTTCATACTAAGTTGTCCTTGGTTGTTGAGGTTGTGCTGGACACACAACTTAGACTAATGTGAAAGTCGGCTTGATGACTCGGTTCCACTTGTCATGGGCATGGAGATGCTATTCCTACTTGCACTGATTTGGCTAAAGAGTTTAGCAAATCGGACTGACCCACAGTTGAGATGCAACGAGCATGTTGTCATTTGTATTCTCAAGCAATGGAATCCTTCGACCTGATGTGATCGCATGATCCGAGTTGTGTATCCCCAGCTTAGGTCCTATCAAACGTTGTTCCGTAAATGGGCAGTTATAAAGGTAGGGTTCGGGTTGGTTGTGAAGCAAGCTGCCTGACGTGGATTACCAAGATGGGATTTGCCCCTCCGTAATGGAGAGATATTCTCTGGTCCCTCTCGTGTGATATGATTTGGAAGCATGGCCATGCGCTACTCAGTTAAGTGTTAACTAAGGAGTCAGACTAAGAGTTAGTCCAGTGAATCACATATCATGGTACAAGAAGAGAGTTAAGCTATTAAAGGGATGGCAACTACTCGCCTATAGCTTAACAGGTATATCGTGAGGCAAAGGGACTTGGACAAATGTCACATTAAGAAAGGTTTGTCTTCTGACTTTACGGCGCTTGGGAGTTGGCACGTCTTGCTAGAGACTGCTACCAACTATCAACTCGGAGTGGTGACTCGTGTCGTGTCCAGGCGTACGTAAACCTGCAGGGTCACACACTTAAGGGTAAGGAGCCCATGTGGATTCGATCCATGTGGAGATTGGGGTACGGCCTAGATGGGCCTCAAGCGTTGAGCCCAGCTAGGAGTGTATATAAGTGGAGTGACAAGGAATTGTCCCTAACCTAGTCGTCACTTTCTCCACTCCCATTTCGGGCTAGACAGGATCTAGCAGTCCTCTGCCTGGAGCTTCCTTCCTGTAGGTGTGGATACCGGTGGAGTTGTTGCATGTGTGGCGTTGGAGACAAGGAGGTCCGTGGGGATCTGGACGTGTTGTGCGGGGATCATTCGGCACGACATTAACTGACGCGCTTCATCAACAATCCGCACATGCGCGTCTAGTGGTAAATCTCGTGGCCTATCACCTGAGCTGGATCTTGGGAGTACCGCGTAGGGGGGAAAGTTTTGTTTATCTCTGTGTGGCCCAACAGTGGTCTCAGAGCGTTGGCTTCTGGTTTTAGGCTCAATATCTTGCATATGTGATATGCGGTTGGTGTTAGATTGGATCTAATTGCAGTTTTGGTGGTCGATCTATGAGATAGATCGGTTTTGTACGAGGTTGATTGGATCAACTGTACTCGAGGAATGGATGATCTGGTTTTCGTGATCTAACTGCTAAGGTCATGGAACGACATACCCCTACCGGTCGGCTTCCGCCATTGGGGTAGATTGTGACATGTAAATCCGGATGCGGTGATCGAAGGTCAAAGAGTTTGGTCGAATCGGACTCTGGATCGGATTTGGATAAAATTGTTTTATCCGATGAAGAAATCCATGTCTAGAATGTAGATGAGATCTGCGTTTTCGGGACCGCCGGCTTCTCCCTATCGTAGCGCCTTAGATATCGTTGCGAGTTTCACAACACCGGTAGATATCGTATCTATGCATAACTTGTTTTTGTAGGATGTTGTTGTGAATGGTATGGCTTATGTGCATGTGATGTGTGTAATCCATACGTGATCTGCGTATCACGGTTTTTGTCAGCCGGCTGGAGCCTAGGTGCTGTCATTTTATTGTATAACGACCTGCGTGTCAGATTCTCTATGTAATTTACATTACTAGCTAGTGTAGCTGTTTGGAGAACCCGGATGGCATGCAAGTCGATGTACAAGTCGGCTACATGGTGTAAGTCGGCACGTGACAAGAATTGACACGAGTCGAATTATAAGCTTTGTGGAGATGGAGATCGCCATGAAGAGAGCCATACCATTTCACATCATAATTGCTTTATTTTGTGTCATTGTTATGTCTTTGTTTTTACCTCTATTAGATAGTTGATAGAAAGTAATCCCTCAAAGAAGGTCTAGTCGGTTTCCCCGCCAGTGCTGCACCATCACAAGTCGGACATTTTTGGTAGTGGGCTCATAAAATTGAGGTGCTATCAATTATTTTCGACTAGGTGGGTTCGAGTCGGACTCTTATAGCGGAAGCACTCGGTAATCTAGACGGGTCTATCACAACGGTTGTGGGACTCGGGGAAAGGTAGGATGGTAGCCGGGGCATGTTATGCCACCCATCCAACAGGAGTCGTATGAGATACGATTGACAAGGAGTTGTCTACCTAGATCACTTGACGGCTAGCGGTGATGCTAAAGCTCACTAGTCGGCTTGCTTATTTAGGGTCCTGAATCACTAAGTAACCATCGGAGGGGTGTTGGTTCTAGTGGGAGCATAAGTATTAAAGTGTTTAATATGCTTGCTCTTTTATGGATACATGTCTTAAGTGTTTTGCATATTTTCTGTTGTAGATCAATGGCACCTAGCAGTCTCCCTCAGATTTCTAGTTTTGCTTTGAGAACCATCTTAGAGAAAGATAAGATAAATGGAACTAACTTCACCAACTGGTATCGTAATCTAAGAATTATTCTCAAGCAAGAAAAGAGGGACCATGTCCTAGACAACCCACTTCCAGATGAGCCGAATGAGAATGCGAGTGTCGCAGCCACCAATGCCTACCGTAGGACATGTGATGAGTCTATGGAGATTAGTTGTCTTATGCTTGCTCACATGGAACCGGACTTGCAGCAGCAGTTCGAGAATGTTGAGGCCTACGATATGATCGAAAGCCTCAAAAGTATGTTCTAGGCTTAGGCGAAGACTGAGAGGTATCAAGTCTCTCAGGATTTGTTGAGCTGCAAGCTTAAGGATGGTGATCCACCGAGTCCGCATGTGATCAAGATGGTTGGTTACGTGCAGTCTCTGGAAAGGTTGGGCTACCCCATTAGCGAAGAGTTCGCTACGGACATAATTCTGAACTCTCTTCCTAGTGCGTATGGTCAGTTCATATTGAACTACCACATGCATGGTATGGATAAGAAGCTCACTGAATTACATGGGATGCTCAAGCAGGCTGAGGCGGATCTCAAGAAAGGTGCCAGTCAAGTGTTGATGGTGCAGAATAGGGCTAAGTTCAAGAAGAGTTCTTGGACTAAGAAGAAGAAGGCAAAGTCGGGAGGTAAGGCTGAGGACCTGGTCCAAAGCGCTTCCTCAGGGACTAAGTCATCTCCTGTAGCCGGATCCACTTGCTTCTATTGCAAGGCGGATTGCCACTGGAAGAGGAATTGCAGCAAGTATCTGGTTGATAAAGCCAAGAGTGGAGGTGTGACTTCCGGCTCAGGTACGCTTGTTTGCAATGTTATAGAAATTTATCTTGCCGATGCACCTAGTAGTTCTTGGGTATATGATACCGGATCAGTCATTCACATCTTCAACTCGTTGCAGGGACTGGTAAGAACTATGAGCGTGGTGAGAGGCGAGGTTGATATTCGGGTCGGCAACAAAGCAAGAGTTGCTGCGTTGGAAGTCGGCAGGATGCAACTTCATTTACCTTCTGGATTCTTAATGGAGATAAATAATTGTTATTATGTTCCAGTGCTTAGTCGAAACATTATTTCTGCCTCATGTTTGATGAGACAAGGCTATGAGTCGAATATTAAGAATAATGGTTATTCTTTATATTTGAATGATATGTTTCACGGCTTTGCACCCGTCCGGGACGGGTTATTTATTTTGAATCTTGAGGGTGAATATGTCTATAACATAAATGTGAAAAGGTTGAAACCAAATGATCTGAATATGACTTACTTTTTGCATTGTCGACTTGGTCATATAAGTTGGAAACGCATGAAGAAGCTCCATGATGATGGACTCCTAACTTCGTTCAACTTGGATTCGTTCGAGACATGTGAATCCTGCCTACTAGGCAAGATGACCAAGACACCTTTTGCAAAGAGTTGTGAAAGGGCGTCCGACTTATTGGGACTAGTACATAGTGATGTATGTGGCCCGATGAGCACGATATCCAGAGGTGGTTATGAGTACTTCATTACCTTCACTGATGATTTGAGTAGGTATGGATATATCTACTTGATGAAACATAAGTCGGAAGCCTTTGAAAAGTTCAAGGAATTCCAGAATGAGGTACAGAATCAACTCGCAAGAAAATAAAGTTTCTTCGGTCGGACCGAGGAGGCGAGTACTTGAGCCATGAGTTTGATGACCATCTGAAGAGTTGTGGAATAGTTCCCCAGCTCACTCCTCTAGGAACGCCGCAGAGAAACGGTGTGTCGGAAAGGAGGAATCGGACCTTGTTGGACATGGTATGATCAATGATGAGTCGGACATATCTTCTTTATCATTTTGGGGTTATTGTCTAGAAACTGCAGCGTTCACACTAAACAGAGTTCCATCAAAGTCGGTAGAGAAGACACCGCATGAGATGTGGACTAGAAAGAAGCCGAGTTTGTCTTTTCTTAAGATTTGGGGTTGTGAAGCATTTGTCAAGCGACTTCAGTCGGACAAGCTTACGGCCAAGTCGGATAAGTGTATTTTCATGGGGTATCAGAGGGAAACCTTGGGCTACTACTTCTACAATCGAGAAGAGGGCAAAGTGTTTGTCGCTCGGAACGATGTCTTCCTTGAGAAAGAGTTTCTTAGTCGGGGAGTCAGTGGGAGCGCGGTGCAGCTCGAAGAAATTCGAGAGGTACCGGCCAGCAGCGAGTCGGGAAAAACCTTAGAGGTTGAGCCGGTCGTGGTACCTGAGCCGACAACTGCACCGACACTGCGAAGATCAGCCAGATTGCGAAGTATTCGTGGTGTGTTACTATTGGATAGTGATGAGCCGGTAACTTATTTGGAAGCGATGGTGGGATCTAATTCTGAGTCATGGCTTGGAGCCATGAGATCCGAGTTAAAGTCCATAGATGAAAATCAAGTTTGGAACTTGGTTGATCTGCCAGACGGTGCAAGACCCGTCGAGTGCAAATGGGTCTTTAAGAAGAAAACTGATATGGATGGAAATGTTTCTATCTATAAAGCACGACTTGTCGTGAAAGGGTTCCGACAAGTTCAAGGAGTTGACTACGATGAGACTTTCTCTCCCGTGGCGATGCTTAAGTCAGTTCGGATCATGTTAGCTATAGCAGCCTATTTCGACTATGACATATGGCAGATGGATGTCAAGACGGCTTTCCTTAATGGAAATTTAACCGAGGACGTGTATATGATATAGCCCGAGGGTTTTGTCGATCTGGCTAATGCTGACAAGGTATGCAAGCTTCCGAAGTCCATTTATGGGTTGAAGCAAGCATCTCAGAGTTGGAATATTCGCTTTGATGAGGTAGTCAAATTGTTTGGCTTCATCAAGAGTGATCATGATTCTTTTTTATACAAGAAGTTTAGTGGGAGCAAAGTAAACTTTCTGATCTTATATGTGGATGACATATTACTAATTGGAAATGATGTCCAGATGTTGCAAGAGACCAAGGAATCACTGGAAAAGAGTTTTTTGATGAAGGACTTGGGTGAGGTGACTTACATACTAGGAATCCAGATCTATAGAGATAGATCAAGGCAGCTCATTAGATTGATTCAGAGTACATATTTGGACAAAGTGTTGAAGAAGTTCAACATGGAATCATCTAAGAAGGGGTTCTTACCGATGTCCCATGGCGTAACACTTAGCAAGACTCAGTGTCCTTCGACAACTGATGAGCAAAGTCGGATGAGTATGATTCCGTATGCTTCTGTAGTTGGATCCATCATGTACGCTATTATTTGTACTAGGTCGGATGTTTCCTATGCTCTAAGTGTTGTGAGCAGATACCAGGCTGACCCTAGAGAGATCCACTAGGCAGCAGCTAAACATATCCTCAAGTACTTGAGAAGGACTAAGGATATGTTCCTGGTTTATGGAGGTGAGGATGAACTCAGTGTAAGGGGTTACATGGATGCAAGTTATCTTACTGACTCGGATGATTCTTCTTCGCAATCTGGATATGTGTTTGCGATAAACGGAGGGGCTGTGAGCTGGAAGATTTCCAAGAAAGGGACGGTGTCAGCGTCTACGACAGAGGCTGAGTATATTGCTGCCTCGGAGGAGGCAAAGGAAGTTGTTTGGATGAGGAATTTCCTCATGGATCTTGGTGTCGTTCAGGGCTCGTCCAATCCGTTAGACGTGTATTGTGACAACAATGGTGCTATCACACAAGCCAAGGAACCTAGACGACACCAGAAGAACAAACATATACTCATGCGGTACCACCTGATTCGCCAGTTCGTGGATCAAGGTGATATCAAGTTATGCAAGGTACACACGGATGCAAATATTGCGGATCCTAGAAGACTTACCAACATAGGCCCATAGTGTTACTTGTAGTTCAAGATGTGCTCTATAACCGACTCTTAGTCATAGCCGGATAGATCTCTCCTGTAAACCCTAGGCCGGATATCTATATAAGCCGTCCTAGGGAGAGCCTTTAGGGAACCCTCACAATAGTCTACAATCTCAACTCGCAGAGGCGAAACCCTTGTAACCCATATTCTGGCTCTGCCGTATTACTAGATTGCTAGCAGGAGTAGGATCCATCCAAAGCCAGCGGATTCAAACCTGGGTAAACTTGTGTGCTCACCATCCCGGAACACTGTACGTCTCTCACCCCTCTCTTCCACACTCCCCGAGGACCCCCTCATGGCGTACTTGTCATCAATCCGATGACAAACATCATCATTTACAGAATTGGTACCGAAGAGATTTTCAATATCAAAAGTAGTCTCCCAATCATGATCACTAATATAGGTAACAGGCATAGGAACATCATCGAGTTCGGACTCATCAAAAACAATAATAGGAGCAACATGCTTAGGGGAAAATACTGTTTCCTCCCTCCTTTTACTCCTTCTCTTCTTCTTTTTCTTCTTCTCTTTAGGAGGGAGAGGTTTGAACGGAAGCTTCTCCATATACCCTGGTTTATTGTTAGAGACAATAGAAGAAACTTTGGATGATTCCTCCTTTTCATTAATCAGAACAAAACACATATTAGTCCTGTCATATTTTGGTAAAATCTCATCTTTTATAATATTTTGCATGTAAGTATTTGTGTGGAAATTATCAACACAATAAAGATGACAACCATGCAGGACGCTATTCATATCAAAAGCACTCATGTCTACCAAAGAAGTTTTTCTTGATAACTCTTCACACCCCAAAAATAATGTAATTTCATCATGCTGATTAGGAGTGATCATGTTATCACAATACAAACTTGTGTTGGGAATATGCCCTAGAGGCAATAATGTATGATATTATTCCCAATGTATTCATAAAGTCATTGTTCATGTATGAACTACTGATATGTATCATTGAATATGTGATTCGATTGTGGAACTATATATTCATGTTGTTCATACTAAGTTGTCCTTGGTCATTGAGGTTATGTTGGACACACAACTTAGACTAATGTGAAAGTCGGCTTGATGACTCGGTTCCACTTGTCATGGGCATGGAGATGCTATTCCGACTTGCACTGATTTCGCTAAAGATTTTAGCGAATCGGACTGACCCACAGTTGAGATGCAACGAGCATGTTGTCATTTGTATTCTCAAGTAATGGAATCCTTCAACCTGAGGTGATCGCATGATCCGAGTTGTGGATCGCCAGCTTAGGTCCTATCAAACGTTGTTCCGTAAATGGGCAGTTATAAAGGTAGGGTTCGGGTTGGTTCTGAAGCAAGCTGGGTGACGTGGATTACCAAGATGGGATTTGCCCCTCCGTAATGGAGAGATATTCTCTGGGCCCTCTCGTGTGATATGATTTGGAAGCATGGCCATGCGCTACTCAGTTAAGTGTTAACTGAGGAGTCGTACTAATAGTTAGTCCAGTGAATCACATATCATGGTACGAGAAGAGAGTTAAGCTATTAAAGGGATGGCAACTACTCGCCTATAGCTTAACAGGTATATCGTGAGGCAAAGGGACTTGGACGAAAGTCACATTGAGAAAGGTTTGTCTTCTGACTTTACGACGCTTGGGAGTTGGCACGTCTTGCTAGAGGCCGCTACCAACTATCGACTCGGAGTGGTGACTCGTGTCGTGTCCAGGAGTATGTAAACCTGCAGGGTCACACATTTAAGGGTAAGGAGCACTTGTGGATTCGATCCATGTGGAGATTGGGGTACGGCCTAGATGGGCCTCAAGAGTTGAGCCCAGCTAGGAGTGTATATAAGTGGAGTGACAAGGAATTGTCCCTAACCTTGTTGTCACTTTCTCCACTCCCATTTTGGACTAGACAGGATCTAGCAGTCCTCTTCCTGAAGCTTCCTTCCTGTACGTGTGGATACCGGTGGATGCGTTGCACGTGTGGCGCTAGAGACAAGGAGGTCTGTGGGGATCTGGACGTGCTGTACGGGGATCGTTCGGCACGGCATTAACTGACGCACTTCATCAACAATCCGCACCTGTGCGTCTAGTGGTAAATCTCGTGGCCTATCACCTGAGCTGGATCTTGGGAGTACCGCGTAGGGGAAAAAGTTTTGTTTATCTCTGCGTGGCCCAACAACTTGCGGTACTCATTGTATTAGAAGGGCTATTATTAGGACCTGAGCAATGAAAATTTAAATGGCCCACTTCAAAGCAAAGTTCACAAATAAAAGGATAGAGGGCACAAACTTTTTTACCAAGATCATTTAGAGCCCTATACCGCGTTCTAGTTTTTCATTCCTGTGGGTGATACAATATTATTCTTCAATTTGATTGTTGTCACAAGGTCTATGTACTCCACAAAAATTAACATGCTTATAAGAAATAGTACGTTTAGAGGTTTGAGCATGTTTATTGCTATCATTAATAACAATTTCATTTTTCATGCAAGTGTCTTTAAAAGGCTCATGATACATGTCCCATTTTTCTTTAGGAGCATTAATATGAGAAGCAAAGGCTCTACAACAATCAACAAGAATTTGAGGATCAAGACCATATTTAGCACTAAGCTCTTGAAAATTAGCAGTTTCAGCGAAAGACTTAATGCAATCATACTCATAGTTTATACCTGGTTCTTTACCTTTGTCGTTATCCCAATCTTCGGTATTTCTTTGAATTGTTTCAAGAAGCTTTGACCTCCTTACTTGTGAAGGATCCCTCTAAACAGGTATCTAGGTAGTCCTTGTAATGTCCTGAAAGCCTTGCATAAAAATTATTAATAACAATATTACTGGGGAGCGCATGAATGGGACATTTGAGCATTAGTACCTTCAATCTCCCCCATGCTTGGGCAATACTTTCTCCATCATGAGGTTGAAAATTATAAATATAATTACTATTTGTATGAATTTCGTGAGGAGGATAAAATTTAGAGTAAAAGAGAGATTCAAGTTTCTTCCACTCCGAATGATAAAGATCATCTAGTAGCTCATACCACTCCCTTGATTTGCCCTTAAGTGACAAAGAGAATAGCTTCCTCTTAACTTGGTTCGTTGAAATATCTGCACACTTGAACAACACGTATAATTCATGTATAAATAGTAAATGATCACCAGGATGGATAGTTCCATCTCCAAAATAATAGTTATTCATAACACATTCAACAATTTCCATAGGTATTTTAAAAGGGACGCTTTCAGTATGTGGATTTAAAATATCACAAGTATCATTAGAATTACCACATATGGGAGATAAAGTATCATCAGAGCAAATTTTCTCCTCTAAAGCTGGGGAACTAAAAAGATCATTTTCATAAAAACTAACCTCCCCAAGATTAGACGTTTCCATAGCATTAGTAACAAAGGTGTTCAAAAAATTCATACTAATAACATTCCTATTAACATGCAAAGAAAGTTCCATGGGTTTTTTAATTTTCTTTTCAAACCATTCATGTTCTACCTCAGGAAAAATACTAAAAAGCTCTCTAATTTTGTTGTTGTTTTCCATTAAGCCTAACTACTGAAAATAAAAACAAGAAGCAAAAAGATATAATTGCAGAATCTAAAGGAAATAACTTCGAGCACTCACACACCAGCAACAGTACTAGAAGATAGCTTAGTAGCCAGAGGATGTGAGTACCTTTTACCTTACCTCCCCAGCAACAGCGCCAGAAAATAGCTTGATGTCTACGCATGCTTATATTCTTGTAGACAGTGTTGGGCCTCCAAGTGCAGAGGTTTGCAGAACAACAACAAGTTTCCCTTAAGTGGATCACCCAAGGTTTCTCAAACTCAGGGAGGAAGTGGTCAAAGGTATCCATCTCAAGCAACCCCGCAATCAAGATACAAGAAGTCTCTTGTGTCCCCAACACACCCAATACACTTGTCAGATGTATAGGTGCACTAGTTCGGCGAAGAGAGGGTGAAATACAAGTAATATGGATGATTATAAGTGGTAATTGCAATCTGAAATAAGAGTGGCAGCAAGCAAACATGTAACATGACTGGTTGTAAATGGTGTTTCAATGCTTAGAAACAAGGCCTAGGGATCATACTTTCACTAGTGGACACTCTCATATAAATATCTTCTCTTCATTATGCTACCCTGAACTACTCTCCGGTTGGATGATGTAGGGCTATAACATCACACCTTAAAGTTTGCATTCCCCATCTAGATAACCCCTCACTATCACCTTGAGTGCTAGATGGTTCCAACAAACACCACAATCTCATAGAGACATCCAACTCAAATTATACTCATGATAAGTATTTCTCTAACCTTAGCCTAAGTGCCACACGGTGTGCACACTGTCAACTTCACACACGTGGGGATAAGCAGAGATTAATTAAAGCACTTGAGTAGCATAATAGATATATAGATTACAAAGCTCATGATCTCATAAGATCACACATAGAGAGAGAGAGATGAACACATAGCTACCGGTAGCGCCCTTAGCCTCGAGAGAGAACTACTCCCTCCTTATCATGGGAGTCAGCAACAGCGATGGAGATGGCTCCGGGGGCACTTCCCCGTCCTAGCAGAGTGCCGTAACAGAGACTTTTGTCCTCCGAATCTCCTCTTTGGTGGTAGCTGTGGAACTTTTCGTGGAATTCTGATCTGGTATTTAGGGTTTTCGCCTCGGGGTACTTTTTAGTAGAAGGGAGAGGTCGAGGAGGAGACCGAGGTGGCCACACCACCCCTAGCATAGCCTGGCTTGACCCGCGCCACCAGGTGGTGTGGGCCCCTCGTGGCCCCTCTCCATCTCGTCTTCTGGCTCCATGAGTCTTCTGGTAAAATAGGAACTTCGGCTTTTGTTTCATCCAATTCCGAGAATATTTCTTTACTAGCTTTTGTGAAACCAAAAACAGTAGAAAGCATGCAACTGGCACTGCGGCATCTTGTCAATAGGTTAGTTCCAGCAAATGTATAAAAATACCTCAAAGTGTAAACAAAACCTAAGAAAGTTTATACAAAACAAGCATGGAGCATCAAAAATTATAGATACGTTTATGACGTATCACCTGACCCCCCACAAAAGGTAAAGGACAAGAGTAAGTCATGTGAGAAAAAGCTTCCTTATCCAAATCGAAAAAAGAAAGCACTAGATCAGGTAATTTATAATTCTTTCACAAAGGCACTTAGTAACCATCGTCTGTAAATTCCATTTGTGGATGCAATCAAAGTTCCTACTTATAGTAAATTCCTCCGTGATATTCTTAGTAGAAAGAAAGAAATAACTGAAACTGTTGCCATGGTAACTAGCTATCCTGCTAATGGGAAGCTGTTGTCTAAGTCTGGAGATCCAGGAATAACAACTATTTCATGCTCAATAGGTAAAACTGATATTCACAATGCCTTGTGTGATCTAGGAGCAGGAGTTAGTGTAATGCCATACTCTCTCTATAAAAGGTTAGGATTAGGGGAGTATTCTCCTACTACTATCACTTTACAGATGGCTGACAAGTCCACTAAACAACCCGTTGGTATGATTGAGGATGTTTTACTTAGAATAGATGAGCATGTTATTACCATTGATTTTATCATTCTTGAAATGCCAGAAGATGAAAATTACCCATAATACTTGGAAGACCTTTCCTTAGTACTACAGGTGCATTGGTAGATTGTGCTGAAGGAAAGATAATCTTCAATGTTTATGATGCTGAAATCATCCGGTATTTTCCAAAGAAGCTAGAAACAGGAGAAAGATATGTTCCACTGGCAAAACGAGTTCATGTGGTAAGTGCTCTTGATAAGGGGCAACCCAAGATAAGAATTCGAGAAGAGAGAAGAGGTTGAGTTACTCAACCATTCTTAATAAATGCTTAATGGGAGTCAACCCATCTCATCAATTAAGTAGATTAGAATAAGAAGTTCATCGCATTCCTACCACTTTTTCATAGACATTCTTGCGGAAGCGTGCCCGTGAAGATGCAGCTGTCAAAAAGTAGTAGAAACATCGATTGAATGAGTATAGAATAATAATAAGAATAAAAGTTTGAGTTTTCCATTTACAGAAGTTAAAATTTTGCTTTCAATATGATAATGTTGGTCGATAGTTTTACTATCAAATTTCTGTTAAAAATAAGGTATTTCGCTAAGTTTTGCGATAAGAAGGTATCCTCAAAGAAATGGAATTTTTTTGATGATTACTGATGGTATAACGACCAAATATACGGCAGGAATAAAAATACCGGCCGTATAGTTCCTGTCGTATAGATATCTTTGTCATCAACGAATTTTCTTCAAAGGCACAGAGAGTTTAACGACCAACTATACAGCGGGAATAAAAATTCCAGCCGTATAGTTCCGGTCGTATAGATATCGATGCCTTCGTACAAGATTCTTTGAAAGGTACTGAGAGTTTAACAACCAACTATACAGTGGGAATAAAAATTCTAGCCGTATAGCTCCAGTCGTATAGATACCGATGCCTCCATACAAAATTTATCCCAAGGTACTGGGAATTTAACGACCAACTATACGGCGGGAATAAAAATTCCGGCCGTATAGTTCCGGTCGTATAGATATCGATGCTAGTTTTAGAAATTTATCTCGAGAGACAAACAGTTTAATGACCAACTATACGGCGGGATCATTGCGATCCAGCCGTATAGTTGCGTTCGTATAGCTGTTTTCTGTATAAAGAAATCCTAGTTGGCGGCGCCGCCATAACTATACGGGCGGAACCATATCACCCGCCCGTATAGTTCCGGCCATATAGTTTGGTGCGACCACAAAATTGCATCGGGGCGGCTAGGTCTTCCTCCTCTCCTCATTATTTCTCTCATACTCTCTCTCCAAACCTCTCAAAATCCACCTAGAACTTTTGATTCATCGCGGATTTCGTTCGTTTGAGTGGGGGCATCAACAGATAGGTATGTTTCTCTCCATATCCATGCTTTATTTTCAGATTTCCATGGTTGAAACTCTCACATTGATCTAGTAGATGAACTCAAGCTTATTTCATTTTTCCAATTATTTTCTCACGTTAGGATTGAATTTTTCCATGTAGAATCGTTCATATATCATATAGAAACTATCTGCCTAAGGTTTTATGGTGAATTTTTTAGTGCATCACGAATAACAAAATCAGTAACCTCTTTCGTTCGAGCAAGCGCCAACGAGGTGAGGGCTCGCGCTTGGGGTCCCGAGCCCCGTGCAACTCCAAGTTGGACATTGTTTCATCAAGGAGGGTGCTGTCCACACGCTGGGCCGGCCACAACTTTCTCACCGTGGCAGGGTTGAATGAGGATTTCGACCTCATGTGCAACAGGGCGGGTTGGTGGTACTTGGCTTCGAAATCCACGACACCTACGCCAAGCTCACCCATGAGTTCCTTGCCTCCTTCTACGACAACCACAAGGAGAAAGGTAACATGTGCACAATAAGCTTCACCATGAACCGACAACACTATGAAATAAATTTCGAACAATTTTGCAATGCCTTCAGCTTCCCTCATACTGGGGAGCACAATGTTACTAACCTCTATAGCGTCACAAGTGGAGAGACTTGTGAGGTTATTTCTGTTAATGGTGGCAGTCAATTTTACCAAAAGAAGATGTCCACCATTCAGAACCCAACCATCCGCTACTATGCTTTGTTCCTCGCCAACACACTACTGGGAAGGGGTGACACTGGTTCCATGGCTAATGCGGACATGGCAATGATCACCAAGGCTCTATTCCCCACTGCACCGCAAAGTCCTATTCCTGTAGCTCTACTCATCCAGCACTTTCGCCACCAGAGCAACAAGACCAAAGGTGATATTCACATTGGTGGATTGGCAACCCACCTTGCCTATACATTAAATATTGTACTACCTGTTATGGAACCTGTTGACGGCTCAAAACTTATGGATGTCAAGTATTTGACTGCTTGTGGATTCCTTGATGTTTACCATGCTAACCGGAGGCTCCGAGCATATCAATTCAATTATCTTGGTGATGCACAGGGAGAGCGGGTCTAGTTGCCATGCCCCCAAGCCTTCTCGATAGTGGAGAAGGACACTTGGATCCTCACCAAGGACCAAGTGATGGAGATCCTAACCGAGCTCCAGCTTGATGAAGAGGAAGGTGAAGAAGGAGGACAGCAGGATGAGAAAGAGAAGGAGCAGGAGCAAGAGGAAGAGCAGAGCCACAACCATGCTTGGGAGGTACACCAGCAGCAGCATCCAGGAGGAGCCTGGGACCCGTGGCCCAACCAGCCACAGCAGGGGTACGACTACGTCCCCTACCAGGAATTCCAGCAGCTCAACCAGCGTGTTGGGGAGATCGACCACACTCTTCAGGAAGTGAATGGAGATGTGAATACTTTAACTCACAACTTCAATCACTTCATGGCCCACTTCCCCGACTACTACCAGCAGTATCTGCACCAGCCGCCAAATGACGGCAACAACTGAGCCTAGCAATAGCCTAAGCTTGGGGGAGGTTTGAAAACCTCCAAACTTTGCATTCATGTTTTTTATTTCTTCTTTTAATTTATTTTATTCAAAATTTGCATGTTTATTTTCAGTTTTGCATTCCTAAACCGAAAATACAAAAAAAATAGTTGTAACTTTATTTTCAAGTTCATTTCTTTATTTCTCTCGGAGATTTCTTAATTTCAGGTGATTTGGCAATATGGAATTTAGGAGAGGTTCAACTCAAATACAAGAACAAAACAAGCAAGAGGAGGTATCACATTCCTTTCATCACACTCTTTGCAACCTTAAATTGATCCTACAATTATTGACTTGCTTGCACTGGAGTCACTCCCCGCTTAGCTTGTTATCCTACAAATTCTATTCCTTTGCTAGTGTCTCCTTTTTAGCTTTGAAACAATGAGCAATGAACTTGGTTAAAAATACTTCCTACATTTTTACAACAAGAAAAAGCATCTGAAAGATGACTTGAGTCCATGCTTAGCTCAGAATTTGATTTTATAACTACTCCATCCCATTTGAGCTTAATATAAATAGACTCGATAGTACCCTTGATTAAAATTGTTTGATTAAATGGATTCTTCGAAGTAGTAGAAATTATGCCACTACTCTTTCTAATAATTACCATAAGATATTGCTTTACGCATGTCATTACAACTCTATCGTGCTCCATGGGGAACTATTAACTCCGCTGGCCAACAAACGATCTAATGTGGGAAACCACTTAATTTCGGCTATTGAGTTATGTAAAGCGTTTGTAGCAGCAATGCTATGACGTGTAAAAAATTTAGTCTCCTCATGGTTTCACATTCCAAGTGAAGTTGGAGTACTCCTCTAGCCCATTATTGCTCAACAATTATTTGTTGGCATGGTCACGAGTGTGCAACACAGCCCCAATTAATATGTTAAAAATAGTGACATGATTTCTCTATGAAAGAGCTGAAGTTTTTGAAAGACAAAAGAAAGAAAAAGGTGCTTTGAGAGTCTTGAAATTTTGACATGGGACTAGATGAGTTGTTCTTAAATTAAATGTTTTGATGCCAACTTGAGTACTCTTAATTGGTTAAACGAACAAGAACAAAAAGTTTTCATCTCTCAACAAAGAGAGGCACCAAAAGAATTTGTCTCACTTCCCTAGCTAAACTTGCGACACTTGCTTGGGTATATGATTTATTTGCTGACAAGATATACGTGGTTAGGAAGTGGACTCAGTGCAATCTTGTGAATACTTGTATGATCATATTTAAGATTGCAGGAATTGTGAAGAAAAGAATTTGACACCAAATAAAACTTGTGAGTTCCTTTATTTTTAGTCTCAAATCTCTGCTATTCTTCCTTATTTCCTTGTCACTCAAGGGCGAGCAACATCTAAGCTTGGGGGAGTTGATAGCTGTGAGATTCGACACATTTTTATGGTTTTTATTGATGGTTTTCTCCCGGATTTGATTGTTTTCTGGCTTTACCTAACACTAATACTTCAGTAGCGAGGAAAACATGGTTTTTAATGTGTGTTTTAGGTTTTGAACATCAATAGAAGGTTTTAACTAGAGAAACACAATATTCGGGAGAAAACAAGCAAGTCTCTCTTTGGAAGCACGTGAGGGGACCTCACAGAAGCTTTAACGAGCAACTATATGGCGGGAATATTTTTCCGGCTGTATAGTTGCCGCTGCCTCTGTATTGTCAAAAGGGACAACTTACATGAAGGGATGGGGGACAAAAACACAACACAACAGCCGCCACACCATCTAGAAGGGAGAAAGAAGAGATACGGAGAAGATGGAGAAGACGTTCTTCATCTCTCTCCACAATCTTCAAACCTCCTAGCCAATACACCTCCATAGCCACTACTTGTACTTGAGAGATAGAGGGATCTCCACCTTGCAAGACTAGGGTTTGAGATTGTTTCTTCCCATCTTGAATTGTGTTGGATATTTTTCTATTCTTATTGTGGATCTCCATAGTATAACCGAGACGAATTCCCTTTATTTGATTATATTGATGATCCATTCTTCTCTCATGTGTGAGTAATTCCCTTGGGCGTGGGAGATGTAGGGGATTGGTGAGATGTGATGTGCCTTCATATATTTTCCATTATTTTGTGATTGATTCTAATTACTATATTATGTGTGCTTGACTATCTATGGGATGCCTAGTGCTTGTTGTTCAATTAAGGGCCCAGACAACATGATGCTTTGTTCTACATAGATAAGATCTTCTTCGCTAGTGGACCGACGTCCCCCGGGTGACACGAGGATATCAATGGAAAACTAGTAGACTCGAGGATAACGAGGAAGCACTGTGCTTATTGCATTAGCCCGATCCAAGGAGCTTAATCGCTAAGCGACCTGAAGGGTCTTAATCGTCTAGTGTATCACCATGGTTTTGGTAACAGGCTAGTAGGATTATTGAAGTTGGGGTGAAATCTACCAAGAGGAGTTCCGGCTAATTATGGGTTCCTCGCCTACACATATATTTATAAGATTATAATTGTTACGTTTATTATTCATCCACCTGGCACAGTCACTATCATCATGAACTAAATCTCCTCGCGCTTTATTTTACCATCTGCAGTAAACAACAAACAATCAAGTCGTTCTTTACTTTTATGCTTTATATTTATGAAGTTACATTTTAGTTCTATTTAAATACATCTCATTTAATCAAAACCCATTCCTACTTCAACACTTGCAGTCAATTCACTCGAAGACCTATGACAACTTCGGGTGTGATAGAGACTTCACCCATAAACACTTACCTCTAGGCTCCCTGTGGGATCGATATCTATACTTCGAAACTAGCTACAAACGATATGTGCACTTGCAGACATTAGTTATCACCCACTATGAAGGTAGTAACATCTGCAAGTTACTATATTTAGCACTATGACCAGCCTAAATAGAACAATGAAGAGAGGAGGAGTCGGGGCTGACATTGGGGAGTGACGAGGTAGCGCGCCCCCGCCTTTTGTTTGAGTAGTCCACTCTCACCCATTTCCCCTAGGCTCTTCCCCCTCATCCAGGCCAGCACCATCGACTAGCCCCCGCCCCCTCCCCTCCCCCACCCCCCAAAAAAATTCCCAAATGGCGGCACCGCCGGAACTGGAGCGCTCCTCACAGGAGCGCATCATCAAGTCTGGCCCCCATGTCTTCCATGCTTGCCGCGTATCCGCAGCCACAACCGAATTATCCGTCGTCGAGCCGCAATTATTGAACGAGGCGATGCCATACACAATGACACTAAAGATCTTCTTCTCGAGGACGTACGAGCTCAGGAGGATGCTTGGAGGAACTTGACGAGCGCGCTTTCCTATGTTCTATCTAAACCTACACCTATCTGGGTCAGCTTGGAGGGGTCATCATCCTTCAACATCATCGTCTTTGTCTCTTCTGATGCCTTGAACTCCGAAGTCGGCTTTGTAACCTCCTTCTTCGTCACGGGCATCTCGGATGGGTCGCTGGTCTTCTTGATCTCTTGGTACTCCTGGGCGTGTAGTACCGCTTCAGCAAAGTTGGCATTTCCGTGCTCGCACTCTCGTGCTTTCTTTGGGTCTCCCCTGATGGTGATCACGCCCTTGGGACCTAGAATTTTCATCATATTGTAAATGTAACACGGACGAGCCATGAAAGCCCAGTAAGCCGACCGTCCAAATATAGCATGGTATGCGCTCTTGAATGAGACCACTTTGAAGGAAAGTGCTTCCATCTAGTAGTTCTTTGGAGTTCCAAAAGTAACATCCAAAGTGATCTCTCCCAGGGAATTTGCTTGTCTTCCTGGGACAACCCCGTGAAAGATCACAGAGCTATGATTCAGCTGTGTTTCCGAGATCCTCATCCACCGCAGTGTTTCAATGTAGGGAATGTTGATGCTGCTGCCGCCGTCCATGAGAGTCTTGGAGAAATCGTAGCCGTCAATAAGTGGATTGACGACTAAGGCGTACTTTCCTTGCCTGTGCAATTTAGGAGGATGATCAGTGCGGTCAAAGGTCATTGTAACTTCCGACCAGTCTAAGAATTGAGGGACAGCTGGAACAGTTGCGTTGAGCTCATGCAAAACTGCCTTCTTGACCTTAGCTGGTTGAGACCCAAGGAAAGTGACATAAGTGTCTTTATTTTTTGGGAAGTTCTTCTTTCCATCTGACTTGGGATTTGAAGGCTCTACTTCCTCCATGTCGGAATATTCCTTGGTCTCTTTTTCTTTTTTGGGATTCTTCTTTCCCTTTCTTCGCTTGACCCTGTAGCTAGCGGATTCGTCTTTCTTGATGTTGTCATTGAAACGACACTCGGCATTTGTGTGGCACGAGCCCCCATTGGCATCTAAGTGATGCACACACGGATTGTTGGCAATGTTGGACCAAGAGTAGGTTTTGCTTGGTTGCGGGTCTCCTCTACCTTGGACTCTTGAGGTCCCACGACCGCGTTCGTGGACGACTCCGTGCCCTCCTCGTCCTCCAGACCCGAAAGTGGCGTTGACAACCGTTGTTTCCATGTTGGGTTTTTCTTCCGAGGTGTTCTTGCACTTCTGAGTTGTTTGCTTCGGCTGCTTTGCCGACTGTGGTACTGTCGGGATGTTCAGTAGTCCTTCTGCGTCATCGTTGGCGTTTGCATATTTGCTTACCGTCTCTATCATCTCTCCCAGATCAGTGACCTTGTCGCATTTCAAATGGTGACATAGTAAACCAATTGGGAGTCGTGCATTCAAAGCTTCAATCGTAGTTTGATCGTTTAATCCTTCATAGGAGTTCTTGGTGTCGATCCATCATCCGAGATAATCTCGGCAAGTTTCTCTGGCTATCTGGGTGCAACGCTGTAGGACTCCTACCGTACAGGGCCTCCGATATGTGCCTTCGAAATTTCAAAAGAATGCGCTCTACATGTCATACTAGTTTTGGATGGTGTTTTCCACTGGCGTTCCAAGTATCTGGTCGAGCCACACCGTCATAGGCTTGGATGTGTCTCAAGATAGAAAATCCTTCCGGGAAGTGTGTTTGTCGAATGCGCGGTCCAAAGAATTTTGTACCCATGTAAATATCGCCGGACTCATAGCGCCGCACCTCTATGTTAGAGTTGATCGGGTGCCTTGTGTCACTTGGTGACAGGTAACACCGTCTCGGTTGTTTGTTGTGGCTGTGGTGCCTTGGAGCCATACTTCTGCTTCCGCCACCACCTCCTCCGCCACGACGCCCTCCTTGGCTTCCTTGAGAGCCGGTATGATGGCTGCTTGGCAGAGAGGGTGGTGTAGGTGGATTGTTTCTGACCGAGTGCCGGCCTCCATCTGGAGCATCATTATTCCGGTTCCTGGGAGGGTCTTGATTACGACGAGCCCCCTGTCGGCTTGACTCGACATGGTGGCTGTCGTTCCTTCGTACGTCGTTTCCCCCATTGTGGTGAGGTTCAGCCAGACGGCTTGTAAGTCTAGGAGGTGGCATCCTTTGTCGGTCTTCCTCCCGACGTCGTTCTTCTTCATATTCCCTATCATTATTTGACTGCCGCTAGGAAGGCTGTCTCGGAACCAGTGTTGCAACTGCGCCTCGCTCTACGGCTGGGGCAACATTACTCCAGTCATGTGCGTCTCTGTGATGTTGTCCTGAAGATCCGGTTCTGGAGTAGTTGTCTTCCCGATGGTCGGAACGGTGATGCTGTGTTGGGTCCCGTCGGGGCCTAATGTCATTCCAAGCCAGATTGTGCGATATTGGTTAGATTTCGAGACCATTTTTCTGCTTCCGGATTTCGCGACCTTCTGTTGCTCCAGACCCTTGGTAAGTAGCTTTATGCCCAACCGAACTTGATCTTGGTTTGGATTGTTTGCCAGGATATCTCGAGCTACAGCAGTGTTTTCCACTGGCGTTCCATACACCAGATATCCCTTGCTATCTAGCCGAGGTTCTCCTTTGACGGTGTTATCTCCCTCAGAGAGGGTCTTGTGGACTTTTGGCTTTTTGTTAGCCTGCATGGGGCCGTTCCGGGTCTTCGGATGCTGCAGGGAGTTGAATTGCCCCACAGATGCAATGCGCTTCTTCTCTTCCATAAGGTTGTTAGCCTCATCCAGGAGTACTTGACGATGCGCTTCTAGGGCTTGGGCCCTATCTTCCAATTCTACAGGTGTAAGCTCTATAGCAGTAGGGATTGGTGTAGTTAACGCATCTTCGATGAGTTTACAGGCACCAGCGGTAACCACGTATCCATCCATCAGAATTTCCTTTGGCTCGTATCGTATTAGGGCTCCATCCGAGTCTTCTTCATATTCTTCGGCAACTACTTCCTCAGTAGGAGGGTATTTTGCTGGAGTTTTCTTCTTGTTCCTCTTATTTTCCTTCTTGGCAGTGCCGGTAGCAAAGACAACTTTGGGTCTGTGTCCTGGAGTCAATCTCTGATCCGTAGTTTCAGACATCCAGACATCGGGATTATCTCCAAGATCCATCTCATCCTGCACTTTAGGAGAGTTTTCTCCGGATCCTTCGTCCATGGCCTCTCCTTCTTATGCAGCTTTGGAGTTGTACTCTTCTTCATATTCCATGGAGAACTTTCAGAAATCTGCCGACGTCATTGGATCATCTGAAGATGCTGGTAAGTCGATGTTTGTTCCGATCGCCTCCAGCACCGAGCCTTCATTGTCTCCAACATCAGCAGAGCCGGATCTTGATCCGACATATCTGACGAAGTGTGATGCGTGCATCCTAAGGTAGTTGTGGCTTTCTTCGTGGGCTTCCTCGAAACGCCTGATGGTCTCGAGAATTTCATCCACGCTGGCGTCTTGTAGCATCATACGCCTCAAAGTGTGCCTCAGGAAAGGTTGATCCGTTCCGACGTTGGCAGAGCCGGAACCAGAGTTGTTGTCTTTGTCCTCCTATATTTCGACCTCGATGGGGAGATCGATCTGGGATTCGGCCTCCCTAGGGAGATCCACTCCAGCTTCGACTTGCACCGCAAGATCTGCTTCAGGCTCAGCTTTCTCCACTATCTCCGCATTAGGTGCAGGCTGGGTAGGATTAGGGTTTTCCAGGATCCGGAACTTTGCCGCCTTCATGGACAAAGTGGACCCAAAAGCTTCTTCTACCTCTATCATCACCACTGGGGTGGGTGGGGCAGGTTCAGTGAAACCGATGTAAACATCGATCTCACTAAAAGACATGTTGGTGTAGGCAGTCATGGCCTCCTTAGCCAGAATCCAAGTCTTGTCGAGAACGATGAGAGGGATGTCACTGGTGTAGAGGACACAACCAACGGCGATTGTCTCGCTGATTCCGATTCTTGCAGATTTCGCTTGGAATGCAGATCCGAAGCTCACTTGCCCCACGGTGGGCGCCAGCTGTCGTCGGATTGATGACAAGTACACCATGAGAGGGTCCTCGGGGTGTGTGGAAGAGAGCGGTGTGAGACGTATGGTGTTCCGGGACGGTGAGCACACAAGTTTACCCAGGTTCGAATCCGCCGGCTTTGGACGGATCCTACTCCTCCTAGCAATCTAGTAATACGGCAGAGCCGGAATATGGGTTACAATGGTTTCGCCTGTGCGAGTTGAGATTGTAGACTATTGTGGGGTGCCCGAAAGGCTGGTCCCTAGGACAGCTTATATAGATATCTGGCCTAGGGTTTACAGGAGATACCTATCCGGTTACGACTAAGAGTCGGTTACAGAGTACATCTTGAACTACAAGTAACACTACATGCCTATGTCAGTAAGTCTTATGGGCCTTCCCGTAGCCAGACTGGACTCTGTCTCTTCTCCCTGACTAGGCTGCCCGTGAAGCAAATCTCTAACCTGAAGTGGGCCACCCTGGTCAGTGAGGCACAATGAGGATACCCGGAAAGTATATCCCCAACACCCACTATGAAGGTAGTAACATCTGCAAGTTACTATATTTAGCACTATGACCAGCCTAAATAGAACCATGAAGAGAGGAGGAGCCAGGGTTGACATTGGGGAGTGACGAGGTAGCATGGCCCCTCCTTTTGTTCGAGCAGTACACTCTCACCCATTTCTCCTAGCCTCTTCCCCCTCATCTAGGCCAGCACCATCGACTAGCCCCCGCCCCTCCCCTCCCCTACCCCCCAAAAAATCCCCCAAATGGCGGCACCGCTGGAACCGGAGCGCTCCTCACAGGAGCGCATCATCGAGTCTGGACCCCATGTCTTCCATGCTTGCCGTGTCTCCGCAGCCACAACCGACTTCTCCGTCGTTGAGATGTAGTTAGTTGACGAGGCGATGCCATACACAATGACACTGAAGATCTTCTTCTTGAGGACGTACGAGCTTAGGAGAATGCTTGGTCCATCCCAGCCCCTCTGGAGGAGGACGATGTCATGACCATACCCTGGGAAGAGGAGCTGTTGAATCTCAACCTGCCTCCTAGCAAGCTGCGAAGAGCGAGCAAGGTCGTGGGAACTATGCGCAAGGTTCTTGGCCGTGTATGGCTACTGAAGAACCTGCAATTCACGGCGGAGGAGTGGGACATCATCATGTCGTATGACATTCTACATCGGCTCTGGCATGAGGCGTGTATGTGGGTCGACGGGTTCCACTTCGACCTAACCCTCAACGTGGATCTCTGGCTCATCGTCAACCTATCGGCGCTTCAAGACAGTTGGTACCTGGTTGAGCAGGAGGATGGCCACTGCAGCATATGCATGCAGGCGCTGTCAAAGCGCACAACAGTGTGTCTCCAGGGGTGCAACCATCCGTATCATCGCAAGTGCGTCTACACTTGGTTTGAGACTAACGCCAGCTGCCCTATCTGCCGAGACAATGTGCTCGCCCATATCTACTGACACGAGGTGCATATGCCCCTTCTGTATGAAACCTGGTCCTATGGTTGATAATTAATTAATGTACTGAAATAGTGTATCTGCTGCACGCCAAGTGAATCTATTCTACATATGTTTGCACTTGTCGAATTAAGCTTAATCCAATTTAGATAGGGAAAACAATTAGTCTAGGATTACAATCCAACAGGAAATTTTCATCATGTATTATACATTTTACAAAGAGAAAACCAATACGAATCAATGTTCATCATATCACTGCATAATATGAAACAACAGTCTAATCATTATCACCATCATCGCTTTTAGCACCACCGCATTCTAGATCCACATATTCCGACTGGGTTGGATCTTCTTCCCCTTGCCATTCATCATACATGTCCTGATATTCATCAGGTAGAACCAGTTTATTCCTGTCTTTGTCGACTACACTAACCTCGACAGTGAAATCTACTTGTCCATCATGCGTAGAGCCGGCTCTAGCAATCAAATTTTCATCGATGTCAGCCAGTTTAGTTACCATACAACCACTTGGATCATCTTGGTGGGAAACATCTGTGGTGACTGGCTCGTCATACTCATTCACATCATAGGTGCTCCTTGCCTCAAACTTATGTACATATTGCCAGTCCTTATTATCTCAATCATCCAAGAGTATTACCTTGGAAGCTTGAGTTACCAAAATATAAGGTTCCTCCTTGTACCACTCAGCAGTAGTATTGATCGATATGAAATTCCCATCATTTCTAGGGCCTATTTTCTTATTCAGATCTTGGTCGTACCAATAACACTTGAATAGAACCACATATCGACCACCAGTCTTGTCATTATAATTCAACTCAAATATCCTCTTTTATGCGACCATAATGATCATAGTCACCTGACTTCTTCATTTTGGCTGTCAAGTGCTCTCCACTGGTCGTGATGCCACTGTTTTCTGTCTTCAGATGTTTCTCACGCTCATAAGTGTTGTAGTGGATACCATTGTCATTGCAAGCTGAAGCTGTCTGCACCCTCTTTGCTGGACCACGTGATAGGGCATAGAGACCATCACTAACATCGCCCAGATTCTCTTCACGCAGCTTCGTGATCTGCGGTTATACAAAATAATCAAGAGGTCATCTCATGTGCACAATTTGTATGCAATTCAAAGTTCAATTGACCATCTTACATGATTCCTAAACCATTCCTGAAACCCACCCCCACATACTTGCAGCATAATCTTTTCCTTTGGTTGCTTTAAATAACCTACAAAAACGATACTCATGTAAGACATCTAAACATATCTTGTTACAAGTTTCATTTCATATATGTGAGGATATGTATGAATAGTACTCACGCAACAAAGTTTTCAGCCTCATCAGCGTTATTCAGCACATACAAAGTAAGTTGGTCATATTCATGCTGCATTAATGTTCTATGTTCGTTCTTTCCTACTAGGCGAACACCATGGTTAAAAACAGATTTTTCAACTTCTTCAATTCTGCCACCTAGATTGGATCTCGTTTTACAATCAGGAATGTATCTTGAGCAAAATGCAAATGCTTCAACAGTAATGTATGCCTCTGCAATGCAAGCCTCTGCTCTAGCCTTGTTCCTAACAGTACCCTTGAAAGTGCAAAGTCGACGTTCTATAGGGTACATCCATCTGTACTGTACGAGACCTCTATAAAGTGCATCTTCAGTCAGATGAACAGCCAAATGCACACACCATCACATCAAAGAAGGATAGTGGATATATCAGCTCAATCTTACAAAGGATTTCTTCTATGTCTGTTTGAAGACGCGCTACAACGCTTCTGTCCAGAGTTTTGCTACAGATTTCCCTAACGAACTTTCCCAACTCTACAACCACGTTGTACAAATCCTTATTCACTAAACCTTTCATGCCAAGAGCTAAAAGCCTTTGTAGTAGGATGTGGCAATCGTGAGTTTTCAACCCTTGGAGCTTGTTCCCCTCTGCATTGATACAATTTGCAATGTTGGAAGCAAATCCAGATGGGAACTTCACACCTCGGAGGAAGTCACAAAACAGTACCCTTTTATTCATCGCCAAGGTAAATTCCGCACCTCGAAATTTGTAATGTTTTTCACCGCCCTTATCAACCGTATCTTCAGGATGAAGCTTCAAGTTGTTGTTAACGTTGAGTTCTTCGCAGTCAAGCCTAGCATTATAGCTATCTTTTGCCTTAGATGGAATGCTGAGTAATGTGCCTATAATGTTGTCACATATAATTTTTCTCCATGTGCATGACATCAATATTATGTCGAAGTGTCTTACCAGCCCAATACGGCAGGTCCCATAGAGTGGATCTGTGCTTATAAAATATTCTCGGTTCCTTTTCCTTCCCTTGGGCATCTGCTGCTACTTCTTTCGCTCTCTTCTTTTTGAATGCTGCTCCTACTGTCGTTGCATCTTCTATATTCTTTCTTTTACCTCGCCTGGTAGCTGGTTGTTTTCCTGGTTTGACATTTCTGACATTTTGTAAATGCGCCTGCAACTCAGCTATAGTGAAATTTTGTGGTGCAGTGCCATATTTAGTCCTCTTTCCATAGAACTGCAATTTTTTTAAGTTTTTTCAGAATCTGTGGCCTTGAGGAAGAAAAACCTAGTGGCCAAGGAACCAATCTTACTTTGTAGCCTCACTATGACCTATTTTGTCTCACAACAAACACATGCGTTATAACCTGCTGTCACTCTGCCTGACATAGTGCCATGAGCTAGAAAATCATGGGTGCAGAATAGAACAGTAGCACGCACAGGGAACTTGGCATCTTCAGGTTTGCTGGCAAGGATATCAGGAGCCATGACACCCTTCAATAGTTCCTGCAAGTCTTGTATAAGAGGCTGCATGAACAGATCAAAATCCTTCCCAGGTGATTTGGGACCTAGGATGAGTAAAGCCAGCAAGTAGTTCGACTGACCAGTGCATGCCCAGGGAGGCAGGTTGTAAATTGTAACAAGTACTGGCCATATGTTGTATGAGTTACTCATGTTGCCAAATGGGTTAAATCCATCTGTAGCTAGGCCAAGTCTCAGGTTCCTTGGATCCACTTCAAATCCTGGATGAGCCTTGTCAAAGTTCTTCCATTCATCGCCATCAGCTGGATGTCTGAGTAAGTAATCGCCTGGCTTGAGAATCTCTTTGTGCCATCTTGTTTCCTTAGATGTTTGTTATGACTGAAACAACCTCTTCAATCTATCTATAATTGAAAAATATCTCAGAACCTTACAAGGATCTTTCTTCTTTTTATCACCATTTTTCCATCTTGATTCGTTACATACTGGGCATTCATCGAGGTTTTCATAATCCTCCTAGAACAGTACATAGTTATTTGGACAAAAATGGATCTTCTCATATGATAGTCCAAGTACTTTGATGTACTATTTCATCTTATAAAAGGATTTTGGCAGTCCTTCCCTAGGAATTGACTCGCTGTACACCTTAATCACTGAATCAAAAGCTTTGTTGGTAATCTTGTTGAACGACTTCTCCTTTAGTAATTTCATTACCAGTTCGAATCTTGAGAAACCAGAATCAGGGTCCACTGAACACTTGGCATCTTCTATCAGGTCAGAGAAAAGTGATCTTTTAAGAGAAGGAGTGCCTTTTTTGCTCACAATGGGGTATAGGTCCCTTAACAAACCAGAAAGGTCCCCATCCTTGATCTAGTGAGCTTCAGGCGGATCAACATCAGCTAGAGGATCAAGAACAGGCTGATCATATGGTTCACCATGTTTAGTCCACCTAATATATGTGTGTTGCATCCCATTAACGAATGTATGGTCTACGACTGTGGTTTGACTCAGCTTTTTATAATTAAGCCATTGTCGGCATGGGAAAACACATCTAAGTCACCGTTATGTTGTCTAACAAACTTCATGAAGTCATTAACACCTTCCCAATATGAAGGTGTTGCTTTTTTCCATTCAGTATCCAATATCTGTCCATCTATTAAGGATAGAGATGGTCAGAAGCTTTCAAGATATTTCACCAAACAATTTGATTGCAGATCTAATTAAGCCAGGATATCTGAGCAACCTGATTGAATATAGAACTATAAATACCATGTAATTTTAGCTTATTTCAGAAATTGAGTGCATAACTATGTTACATATTTGAGAGAACAGATCGAATGAGTGCAAAATGCCAACCAATTTGAACAAACAGATCAAGTGTAGAACAATGTCAAACGAACATATCGACTATGAAACTACTTCTAGGGAATGATTCAAGCGAACTAAGGATATTATAAGCGTACTGTGGGGATCGACCAGCTGACCGCCGGCCTATGTGCGTCTTAAAAAGAAGGGCGCCGCTAGCAATGGTGTCAGGCCGCCCTGGCTGATACACGGAGTGTGAATGTTTTGGTACGGTGTCCTATGGTTTTGACCACTTGCATGTCTCTAGAAGAATGGCGCAAAAAGACAGTAGCTGGCTGCTGGAGTGAAGGAGCGAGTTGGAAGGCGCGAGTGAGAAAGTTTTGGCGCGTGCGGGGTATGTGTCTTGGTTGTCAACAATTTTCACGTGAAATATCGGCCAAAATTTTCTCCCTCGTTTTTCTTCCTTGTTGAGGTCTAGATTTTTTATTACTGAGCCCATGAAATTAGCCTACCGGGCCCAAGCATATCCCAAAACCTTCCAATTCAGCCTTTTCATTGCCTTATGGCTGCCGACCATAGCGCATGAATTTTGGAGTGAACCCATGAAGAATAGGGCATCCGCCCCTAGTTAGCCGAAAATCTTTTTAATTCGGCCTTTATGGTCATCCCCTTCCCCAGCCTCCCAAAAAAGCTTTGTCTACCTATGTTTTTTTAGAAACTACTGCATTACTAGTAAGTTCCACGTACCCTACCCGTGAGACCCAGATAATAGACATAGGACATATCATCACCATATAAAATTATAATAGATAATTCTCAAAAAAATATAATTTGATCGACATCTATATAGTATGGGTGTACATTTGGTCTTTTACTTTGTACCATGTATATTTAGACCTAGCAACGGACCAATGTCAAAACAGCAGACATGGCTGAAAAAAGTCCATCATGCGCATGTTTCATTTATAGAGAGGCTGACACATGGGACCCAGTAGCATGGCCTTATAGAGATGCTGCATCGAGCAACATTGCCAAGTTCGAAATAGGGAGACGCGAGCGAGCAAAAAGTCCAGCGTGGTGAGAGGCTAACATGAAGGACCCAACAACGTTATCAAGTTCGACCCGAAAAAACAGTCCAACATACACACGCCTTTTCAGGGTCAGTGAACTGCTTTTTTAGCGCTGGGTCAGGGAAGTGCTGAGCACATGCCAGTGAAATTTGAGAAAGGATCCCATGGATCATAGGCAAGAACATTTTTAATTTGGCCTTGTCAAGGTCAACGGACTACTTAGCATAGCCGAGTGAAATTTAAGAAAGGAGCCGATGCAGTATAGCGCATGTAGATGGATCATGTAGAATAGCCCAAAATATTTTTAATTCGGCCTTTTGAGCATTACCCCCCACCTATTAAAAAAACTTTGCCTCCACCTCTTAAAAAACTCTGCCATATTTTTAATAAACTAGTCCATTATATATGTGGCATTTTATAAATGGAAATGCCAAGAGGTTGCCCTTTTATTTTAAAAAATATAAACACGGGCACACGACATCTTTTAAAAAACACTAAAACATAACTTGAAGGTACTAAGAAATGTTTAATATTATATTTTCTATAAATATCTTTAGCATAGTGGCGACACACACAATTTAAATCTATTAGAAGTCTTGAGTTTTTTCTTCTGTTGTACTAATATTGCATTACGGAGAGGCTGACATCACGGACCCACCAGCTACAGCATCCCTCGAGTTTATTGGTCAGGTTTGAAAAAAAGTTAAATACTTGTACAGAGAGGCTGACATCGGGGACCTACCCGCCAGAACATACAAGGCTGCATCGGGGACCCACAAGCCAGAACGTACCAGAAAGATGATATGGGGGCCCTAGCAGCAAGAACATAAACGGCTGCCACATGGAGCAACGTTGCAAAGCTCAAAACACTGGATGCGGCCGAAAAAAGGTCTATCACACACACATTTCATTTAAAGATAGACCGACATGTGGGTCCCACCAGCGCGGCCTTATATAGGTGTTGTATCGAGCAATATTACCAAGTTCGAAACAGGGAGGCGCGAGCGAGAAAAAAGTCCAGTATGCACACATTTGTTCTAATGAGAGGCTAACATGGGGGACCCAGCAGCCTGAAAAAACGGCTAATGCAGCGAGCAACATTATCAAGTTCGAAACACGGAGGCACGAGCAGAGAAAAAATTCAATCATACAATCGATCCTTCTAATGAGAGGCTGTCATGGGGGACCCAACTGCGTGACCAAATGTCAAATTCGTCAAGCAACGCTATCTAGTTAGGAACAGGGTAGTGCTAGAGTAGAAAAAAGTCCGTCATACCCATGATTCTTCTAATGCGAGACTGACATAAAGAACCCACCAGCATGGCTAATGCAACAAGCAACGCTAGCAAGTTCGGAACACGGAGGTGCGGCCGAGGGGAAAATTCCATCATACACACCTTTCTTCTAATGATAGGATGACATGTGGGTCCCCTCAGCCTAATTAAACGGCAGATGCATCTAGTATCTCTATCAAGTTCGGATGAGGGTAGCGCCAGTGAAGAAAAAAATTCCATCATGCACACGATTCTGCTAATGAGAGGCTGACATGTGGGACCTAGCAGCCTGACTAATCGGCAGACGTATCGAGCAATATTATCGAGTTCAAATCAGGGAGGCGCGAGCGAAAAGTATGGTCTGCTAGATACACTGACATTTGGGACCCATACGTCTCAAAACACTTCAGCGAGTCAACATCGAGCGAGGAACCGAAAATCTTGCTTCTGCCACACGCCGGCCGAGCTTCCTCCATGTTTTTAGTGGTTCCATCATAGTAGAGGGCCACAAAACCGGGATTTTTTTCCGTCGGCCACGGTCGAGCTGAGAATTTCATCGCGGAAGACGCGCCTTCTACGATGACTGTCGGGCCAAGTCGTTGCAGAAGGAAACTTTTCTTGTAGTAAGAGTTTGTCGCTTGGAACGTGAAGTTTCTTAAGAAGGAATTTTCGCAAAAGTTAAGTGGGAGGACAATAGAACTTTGATTAGGTAAATGAACCTAAGCAACATATGCTAAGTAGCGTAGTGCCGGAAAGTGTCCCGGTGGTGGCCACAATGCTCATGGCTCCCGTGATTACAAAGGTTGTGATCTCGGAGATTAGAGTTCCTATTTGAACCGTATGCGTCGGGTAACAATCAAATAGTGAGATTTGATAAACAAGACATTATTGTTTTGACAATGATGAACCGACTGCATGCAAAGAAGCGGTGATGGGCCCTGAATCCATTAAAATGACTAGAAGTCATAAAATCAGTGATAGTATCCATACACGAGAAATCAAGTTTCTGAACTTGGAAGACCCTCCGGAAAGGCATGAAGCAGATCAGTCGTATTTGGATCTATAAAGAAATATACATGGATGTTTGACATCTATGAAATAGTCGTCATGTTGGAAAAGAGTTTGCGACAATGTTCAAAGAGTTGACTACGACAAGATTTGATCTTTCTTAGAGATATTTAGTCTTGACGAATTAATGTAGCATCCACTACATATAATTTGGTATATGGTAGTTGAACAAACAAAACAAAGTTCTTCTAATAGAATGGTTACCTAGGACATGTACATGACACGGTCCTAAGGGTTTTTTTTAATTCAAAGGATGCTAAAAGGCATGCAAACTTCAATGGTTGAAGTAAGCATAGCGGAGTTGGAACCTTCACCGTGATGAAACTATTAAAAGAGTTTAATTTCATCGAAGACGATGAAGATGCTTGCATTTGCAAGAAATTAAGTGGGAGCGCTGAGACATGTTTCTAATACGTTATATAGATGACATGTTGTTGATTGGAAATGATGTATGTTTTATTGACACGGGTTAAGAATTTCATTAAAATTGGATTTCGATGAAAGACTTGGGAAAAAACAGAATATTAGGCATCTGTCGACCCCTCCTTTCCTCTTGGGGGTGGTGGCCCCCACATGGGCCCTTGATACATCATAAATGTATCTATAATTTTTGATGCTCCATGCTTGTTTTGTATCAACTATCTTATGTTTTTTCTACACTTTGAGGCATTTTTATACATTTTCTGGAACTAACCTATTGACAATATGTCGTAGTGCCAGTTGCCTATTTTCTGTTGTTTTTGGTTTCAGAAAAGTTAGTAAAGAAATATTCTCGGAATTGGACGAAACAAAAGCCAAAATTCCTATTTTTCTAGAAGATGAAGGAGGCCAGAAGGAGGAGTGGAGATGGGCCACAGGGGGTTCACACCACCCCCTAGCGCGGGTCCCCCTGGTCACGCCACCAGGTGGTGTGGCCACCCCGTCCCACCTCTAGCATCGCCTCTTCGCCTATATAAACCCCCCGAGACGAAAACCCTAAGTACCCGATCAGAATCCCACGAAAAGTTCCGCATCACCGCCACCATCGAAGAGGAGATTCGAGGGACCGAACTCTCTGTTCCGGCACCCTGCCGGGACAGGGAAGTGCCCCCGGAGCCATCTCCATCATTGTTGCTAACTTCCATGATGAGGAGGGAGTAGTTCTCTCTCGAGGCTAAGGGCTCTACCGGTAGCTATATGTTCATCTCTCTCTATGCGTGATCTTATTGAGATCATGAGCTTTTTAATAGATCTATTCTGCTACTCAAGTGCTTTAATTAATCTCTGCTTATCCCCACGTGTGTGAAGTTGACAGTGTGCACACCGTTTGGCACTTAGGCTAAGGTTACAGAAATACTTATCATGAGTATAAATTGAGTTGGATGTCTCTATGAGATTGTGGTGTTTGTTGGAACCATCTAGCGCTCAAGGTGATAGTGAGGGGTTATCTAGATGGGGAATGCAAACTTTAAGGTGTGCTGTTATAGCCCTACATCGTCCAACCGGAGAGTAGTTCAGGGTAGCATAATGAAGAGAAGATATTTATATGAGAGTGTCCACTAGTGAAAGTATGATCCCTAGGCCTTGTTTCTAAGCATTGAAACACCGTTTACAATCAGTCCTGTTACATATTTGCTTGCTGCCACTCTTATCTCAGATTGCAATTACCACTTATAATCATCCATATTACTTGTATTTCACTATCTCTTCGCCGAACTAGTGCACCTATACACATGACAAGTGTATTGGGTGTGTTGGGGACACAAGAGACTTCTTGTATCTTGATTGCAGGGTTGCTTGGGAGGGATACCTTTGACCACTTCCTCCCTAAGTTCGATAAACCTTGGGTGATCCACTTAAAGGAAACTTGCTACTGTTCTACAAACCTCTGCACTTGGAGGCCCGACACTGTCTACAAGAATAGAAGCGTGCATAGACATCAAGCTATTTTCTGGCGCCGTTGCTGGGGAGGTAAGGTAAAAGGTACTCACATCCTCTGGCTACTAAGCTATCTTCTAGTATTGTTACTGGTGTGTGAGTGCTCGAAGTTATGTCCTTTAGATTCTGCAATTATATCTTTTTGTTTCTTATTTTTATTTTCACTAGTTAGGCTTAATGGAAAACAACAACAAAATTAGAGAGCTTTATAGTATTTATCTTGAGTTAGGACATGAAGTGTTTGAAGAGAAAATTAAAAAACCTATGGAACTTTATTTGCATGCTAATAGCAATGCTATTAGTATGAATTCTTTGAACACCATTATTGCTAATGTTATCAAAAAGTCTAAGCTTGGGGGAGCTGGTTTTGATGAGCATGATATTTTTAGTCCCCCAAGCACGTAGGAGAAAATTTACTTTGATGATACTATACCTCCAATATATGATGATTACAATGATGAATATGATATTTTCAGTCCGCCTACTATTGAGGAGAAAAATAATTATTATTACAATATGCCTCCTATATTTTATGACTATGGTGATGAGAGTAATAATGATAGCTATTCTGTTGAATTTGCTCCCACTACGGTTAATAAGAATGCCTATGCTTATAGGGAGAGTGAAAGGGAAATGGACGTTGCTTAGGGGGGTGAATAGGCATTTTAAAATTATTATGGTTTAGGCTCTAATAAATGCGGAATAAAACTTAACATTTAATTTATCAAGCCAAAACCTATATTCACTATGTTCACTAAGTGCACCAACAACCTATGCTAAGCAAGATAAACAACAAGGTGATAGCAAGATATAATACTTCAAGCACGATGGCTATCACAATGTAAATTGCATAAGTAAAGGGCTCGGTTGAGAGATAACCAATGGACGTAGAGACGATGATTTGTTTCCCGAAGTTCACTTCCAAAGAAGCTACGTCTCCGTTGGAGAGGTGCGGGGGCGCAATGTACTTCGAACGCCACAAGTGGCTCACCTCGAGGTGTGGTGGCTCGATGCTCACACAACACCACACAAGGCCTCACCCCAAGATGCGAAGGCACGCAACCTACCGACGCCACAAAAGGCTCACCCTATTCTCTCGTGAGCTCGCCACAAAGGCCTACTCACGTTCCACTATGGGACACTTGAGGGCGGTCAGCGAACCCGTACAAGGTTGGGGAAATCTCCACAACTAAATTGGAGGCTCCCAACAACAATGCCACAAAGGCTACAAAGCCACAAAAGGCAACAAGGACACAAAAGGCTACAAGACCACAAAAGGTCAACTATCCAACCACACAACCGTCTAGGGTTCCAAGAACCCAAGAGAAACAAGCCCAAGGGCTTGAACTCGCCTAATCTCCGAGGAGAACTCAAACCTATGCACCAAATGCAAGAGGCAAGTCCTTCTCTCTCAAATTCCGCCAAAGCTACAAAAGCTATTGGGGGAATAAGGGAGGAAGAACACAAGAGGAGAACACAAAACTCTCAAAGATCTAGATCCCAAGGATTCCTTCACAAAGAAGGGATTTGGTTTGGTGGGGCTTGTAGATCTAGATCTCCTCTCTCAAATCCCTCAAAATGATGCAAGAATCATAGGAGGGGGAAGGGGAGAGGGCAAGCTCTTCAAGGTCAACAATGGAGGAGAGAGAAAGCCAAAACCCAAGAAAGAGCTAGTGTGACCCAAAGAGGAAAGGGGAGCTCCTTTTAAAGGGCTCCCTGATCTACCAGTTACTCATAGTTTCGCGCACGGCCGGTAGTACCGGTGGGTGCCCGGTACTACCGGTGGCACTCAGCCAACGGTACAAAAACGGCGAAGAGAATGAACACAAAACCGAGGACGATCGGTACTACCGGTGGTAACCGGTACTACCGCCTGGGCCAGTAATACCGCCCAAGATTCCGACAGAAGTACCGACAAATAGCGCAAACTAGGTAGGGAGAGTACTGAACCAAAATCGGGTTTACCGGAAGTTGGGCCGTAATTAACACCGGTACTACCGGCGGCAAACTACCCTAGCGATACTACTAGTGTCCCACCGGAACTACCGGCCAGGCAAAAACTTCGGAACCAAAACTACCACAACTTTTGCATCCGAATTCCAAACTAGATGAAATCAATTTTGTTGGGAAGATAACAATGAGTAGAATCCAACAATATTGGGTATCACCAAGGGATAAAATACCATGAATATATATATGTGAGATACCTCCCAAGGTGTGGAACCGGAAAACCCGCAAGATCAAAAATGCAATAAGATATGCAAGGGAAATCCATTTTTGATGAACTAGAGCTTGTTGTGAAGATAACCACAAGCTCTAGATCCTGTTGGGTCCGCAGCATAGAAAACAAAAAATTTCCTACGGTGTGAACTACACGCCAAGATCTATCTACTAGGTACAAAGCAAACGGGTGGACATACATCCATAGAGAACTTACCCTCGAAGACAACGAGCTTTGTTAACGAGTAGGAACTTGTGGTTGATGTAGTCGTACACTTGCCGATCTCAAGATCGTGAGGAAGTCCGAGCGCCGCAACTCAGCAGCGCATCCGCACTCGCACACACGTTCAAGCCACCGGACAACCTCCACCTCCTCGCTCCAGCGATCTAGCGGAAGCAGCAACTCCTTCCAGACGAAATGCCACCGGGAACATGTATCTCGCTAATCCGAGACCATGGAGGAATAATTCTAGAGGGGGAGAGAGATCCTTCACAAGGAGGTGTGTGGATGAAGGAGGGAATGGGTGGCCTTTTATAGGAGGAGGGGGGGTGCCCCCTCTCTCCATGGCCGGCACATGGGGGGGTGACCCCTCACCTCCCCCATTCATATGGTGGTAACTCCTCCACATTAAAATGCCTCTTCACATTCCCTTTTAAAGTCTCCACTTTAAATGCATTAAGTTTCTCCAAATTTAATGCTCTCTCATTTAATAAAACTCTTTTATTAAATTTATTCAGAATTTTGTTAATTACTTTAATTAACAAACATTCACATATAGCCCCTTACAATATTTCAATATCTCATGCAGAACCACCTTCTGCAATTTCACCCAAAACAATTTCCGGTTTCTATTGAAAACAATTCCTGTGCTTTGCAATTCTTTCGTCTGAAACATATATGCTCCAAAATGGTGTCCGGTAACTCTTAAGTGTGCCACCCTACGGTTTGCGAATAATGCAGACATGATCGAGACCCTTCTCTGATCAATAATCAGCAGTGGGACCTGGAGATCCGTACTGACTCCTACACATTCAACGATGACTCCTGTGATCGTGAGAACCTTTTAACGCTTGTAACTAAATCCCTTTGTATCTCGATATATTACATGTCCGAGATTCGATCATCGGTATCTCCATACCTAGTTTGATCTCGTTACCGACATGCACTCTTTTCTTGTTCCCGTGATATAACATTCTAGTGATCACATCACTTGCTTGCAAGCTATCCTAATGTGATATCACCGAGAGGGCCCAGAGTATATCTATCCGTCATCTGGATTGACAAATTCCACTCTTGATCCATGAGCCTCAACATAACACCTTCGTAGCACTGAACCCATCTTTATAGTCACCCTGTTACGGTGTGACGTTTGATGTTATCAAGATACTCTTCCGGTGTTAGCATTTAACATGATCTCATGGTCTAAGGATAAAGATTACTTCGTATGATGTTATAGCAATATAAACACAATGACTTGATCGTAATGCTATACTTCGGATGAATGTTCATCACATCATTCCACCAATGGTGTGACCTTGTTATTAACAACATCCAATGTCCATGATCAGGAAACCTTGATCATCTTGTTAATCAACAAGCTAGTCTATAAGAGAGGCATGACTAGGAACCCTTTTTGTTTATTAAACACACATGTATTGATGTTTCCTATCAATACAATTATAGCATGTAAAATAAACATCTATCATATACAAGGAATACATAATAACAACTTTATTATTGCCTCTCAGGGCATATTTCCTTTAGTCTCCCACTTGCACTAGAGACAATAATCTAGTTCACATAGTGATAAATCTAACACCCATGGAGTTCTGGTGTTGATCATGTTTTGCCTTAGGGAGTACTTTAGTCAACGGATCTACTACATTCAGGTCCATGTGCACTTTACAAATCTTTATATCTCCATCCTTGACATGTTCGCGGATGGAGTGAAACCGGCTCTTAATATGCTTGGAATTCTTGTGAGACCTTGGTTCCTTGGCATTGGCTATGGCTCCATTGTTGTCACAATAGATCACCATCGGGTCCAACGCACTGGGAACCACACCCAGTTCTGTAATGAACTCTTTCATCCAAACTGCTTCCTGCGCCGCTTCTGAAGCAGCAACATATTCCGCCTCCGTTGTTGATCCAGCCACCACAGGTTGTTTGGAGCTCCTCCAACTAACTGCTGCTCCGTTCAAGAGAAATACGTATCCGGATTGAGACTTAGAGTCATCTGGATCAGTGTCAAAGCTAGCATCGACATAACACTTAGCGACTAGCTCTTCTTCACCTCCGTATATAAGAAACATATCCTTAGTTCTTATCAAGTACTTAAGGATATTCTTGACCGCTATCCAGTGTTCCGAACCTGGATCAGATTGGTACCTACTAGTCAAACTAATAGCATGTGCCACATCCGGTCTTGTACATAGCATGGCATACATTATAGAGCCTATGGCTGAGGCATAGGGGATCTTATCCATTATCTCTCTTTCTTCCGCCGTAGCCGGACTTTGAGTCTTACTCAATGTCTTGCCTTGCAACATAGGTAAGAACACCTTCTTACTTCCGTCCATATTAAACTTCTTTAATATCTTATCAAGGTATGTACTCTGCGATAGCCTAATTAGGCGTCTTGATCGATCTCTATAGATTTTAATACCTAATATACATGAAGCTTCACCAAGGTCCTTCATCGAAAATTTGCTGTTTAGATAACTTTTAACACTTTTTAAAAGATCTTAATCATTTCCAATCAATAATATGTCATCCACATATAATATCAGAAATGCCACATTGCTCCCACTCACTTTCTTGTAAATACAAGCCTCTCCATAAGTTTGGACAAATCCAAACTCTTTGATGACCTCATCAAAGCGGAGATTCCAACTCCGGGATGCTTGCTTCAGTCCATAGATGGATCACTGAAGTTTGCACACCTTATTAGCATCCTTAGGATCGACAAAACCCTTAGGTTGTATCATATACAACTCTTCTTCAATCTTACCATTGAGGAACGCAGTTTTGACATCCATCTGCCATATTTCATAATCGAAATATGCAGCAATTGCTAACATAATCCTAACTGACTTAAGCATCGCTACGGGAGAGAATGTCTCATCGTAGTCAACTCCTTGAATTTGTCGAAACCCCTTTGCGACAAGTCGAGCCTTATAGATGGTTACTTTACCATCAGCATCAGTTTTTCTTTTGAAAATCCATTTATTCTCAACGGCCTTTCGGTCGTGAGGTAAGTCCACCAAGGTCCAAACCTGGTTTTCGTACATGGATTTCATCTTGGATTTCATGGCTTCTAGCCATTTGTTGGAATCAGGGCTCATCATCGCTTCTTCATACGTCGCAGGGTCATCTATTTCATCAATCATGAAATTCGTAACAGGATTGCCGTACAGTTCAGGAGCTGCACGTGTCCTGCTTGACCTACGAGGTTCGGTAGTGTCCTCTTTCGGATTTTCATGATCAATATCATTAGCTCTCTCTTTATTAGGTGAAGTCAACTCCGAAACAACTTCCGGTGCTGCGCTACTCGCCATTTCATGAAGAGAAGGTTCAATAACCTCTTCGAGTTCTACCTTCCGACTACTCACACCTTTCGTGAGAAACTCCTTCTCAAGAAAGGATCCATTCTTGGCAACAAAGACCTTTCCCTCGGATCTGTGATAGAAGGTATACCTAATTGTTTCCTTAGGGTATCCTATGAAGACGCATTTTTCCGCTTTGGGTTCGAGTTTATCCGGTTGAAGTTTCTTCACATAAACATCGCATCCCCAAACTTTAAGAAATGACAGCTTTAGGTTTGTTTCCAAACCATAATTCATACGGTGTCTTTTCAACGGATTTAGATGGTGCCCTATTTAAAGTGAATGCAGCGGTTTCCAGTGCATAACCCCAAAATGACAGTGGCAAGTCAGCCAGAGACATCATAGATCGAACCATATCCAATAAAGTACGATTACGATGTTCTGACACACCATTACGTTGTGGTGTTCCGGCAGGCGTGAGTTGTGAAACTATTCCAGAGTCTTTCATATGTGTGCTAAACTCGTAACTAAGATACTCTCCTCCACGGTCGGACCGCAGAAATTTGATCTTTCTGTTACGATGATTTTCCACTTCATTCTGAAATTCTTTGAACTTTTCAAAGGTTTCAGACTTATGTTTCATCAAATAGATATACCCATATCTACTCAAATCATCCGTGAAAGTAACAAAATAACGATATCCACCTCGCGCCGACACACTCATTGGTCCACATACATCAGTATGTATGATTTCCAATAGATCTGTCGCCCGTTCCATTGAACCGGAAAACGGCGTTCTAGTCATCTTGCCCATAAGGCATGGGTCACATGTATCAAATGATTCAAAATCAAGTGATTCCAAAAGTCCATCAGAATGGAGTTTCTTCATGCGTTTAACGCCAATATGACCTAGACGGCAGTGCCACATATATGTAGATATATCATTATCAAGTTTAATCCTTTTAGCATCAACATTATGAATATGCGTAATAGTACTATCGAGATCCAACAGAAATAAACCATTCAACATAGGTGCATGACCATAAAAGATATTATTCATATAAATCGAACAACCATTGTTTTCAAACTTAAATGAATAACCACTTTGCATCAATCACGATTCGGATACAATGTTCATGCTCAGTGCAGGCACCAAATAACAATTATTCAGGTTTATACTAATCTCGACGGCATATGGAGAGCGTTCCGACGGCGATCACATCAACTCTTGATCCATTGCCGACCCGCATTGTGACCTCATCCCTTGCTAGTTGTCGCTTGTTCCGCAGCCCCTGAACTGAGTTACATATATTAGCAACCGATCCTGTATCAAATACCTAGGTGCTACTGCGAGTACTAGTCAAGTACACATCAATAACATGTATATCACATATACCTTTGTTTGCCTTGCTGGACTTCTTGTCCGCCAAATACTTGGGGTAGTTACGCTTCCAATGGCCAGTCCCCTTGCAATAGTAGCACTCGGTGTCAGACTTAGGGCCAGCTCGGGGTTTCTTTTCAGGCGTGGCAATAGACTTGCCACCCTTCTTTCCCTTGTGCTTGTCTTTCTTGTCCTTCTTGAAACCGGTGGTCCTATTGATCATCAACACTTGATGTTCTTTCCTAATCTCCACTTCTGCAGTCTTAAGCATTGATAGAAGCTCGGGAAGAGACTTCTTCATGCCCTGCATATTATAGTTCATCACGAAGCTCTTGTAGCTAGGTGGCAGAGATTGGAGAACACGATGTATGCCTAAGTCAATGGGAATCGTTATTCCCAAGGACACAAGCTTATCGGTGTACCCAGACATTTTGAGTACATGCTCACTAACGGAGCTGTTTTCCTCCATCATGCAGCTAAAGAACTTTTCTGTAGCATTATAACTCTCTACGCCAGCATGGGTATCGAAAATCATTTTCAATTCTCCCATGGTATCAAAGGCATTGCCATTTTCGAAACGCTTTCGAAGTTCTGGCTCTAGCCCATACAGTATGCCACAATGAACTAAGTTTTGGTCCTCCTGACGAGTTATATAGACGTTATTTTCCTCATCAGGGGCATCAGGAGCTGGTGGGGGGCCTAGCAGCGCATCTAGCACATATTGCTTTTGTGCAGCAGTGAGGAGAATCCTCAAATTCATAGCCCAGTTGGTGAAGTTGCTACCATTCGCAGCAAGTTTCTCTTTCTCCACGAACACATTGAAATTAAAAGCAGGTGGTGCCATCTACAACAGAATTTGTAAAGTATATTTAGACTAAGTTTATGATAGATTGAGTTCAACTAATCCAAATTACTAATGAACTCCCACTCAAAAACGACATCCCTCGTGTCCTTTTGGTGATTACATGAACCAAATCCACTACACCAAGTCCGATCATCACGTGAGTCGGTGTAGCTTCAAAGACGAGCATCTATATGGGCATCATATCAACTATATGACTCATGCTTAACATTTCGGTCCGTGTTCCGAGGCCATGTCTGTACATGCTAGGCTCGTCAAGTAAGAACCTTAGTATTTGCGTGTGTAAAACTGTCTTACACCCGTTGTATGAAAGCGTAGAGTTGAAAACACCCTGATCATCACGTGATGCCTCAAAACACAATCCACAAAACGGTGCATACTTAAGGAAGAACACATTTTATCTTGATATCTAAATGAGGGATCATCTTATAATGCTACCAAACGCGCCAAACTAGCAATATAAGATGCTAACATCTAGTGTGTGAAGTGAGGTGATATGGTCCATGCATTTGATCTCTATCATTTGCATCGTGGTATGATCTCTATCATTCCATTGTGTGTAAGGCCAAGGTCTATGGAACTTACACGTTAGGTGAGTTGTAAGAGTATCTATTATACATCTACTTACAACAATACCATATCAAAACACTAGCCCAACAACGATCTAAACTAGACGCCTCTAATTTATCAATTGCAAGTTTTACGTGGCTTAGGGATTTCAGAGATAGAACCTGTCTAACCTACGAGCATGAACCACAACAAGGATAACCAAGTTATTAGCAACTCGTTGTAAATCAGATATTGACTATAGTAGGAGAGACAAACACCCGCCAGCCACTTATGCAAAACAAGTTGCATGTCAGTCGTGGAACCGGTCTCATGTACGATGACATGTAAGGTTGGTCCGGGCCGCTTCATCCCACTATGCCACCAATATCCAAAGTACATAGAAGATGCAATAACATGATCATCATCGCCCACATATAAACATATGTGTACTACCCGTGCAAAGCACCTACACATAGATCAGGCTCTGATACCACGGTTGGGTCCGCAGCATAGAAAACAAAAAATTCCTACGGTGTGAACTACACGCCAAGATCTATCTACTAGGTACAAAGCAAACGGGTGGACATACATCCATAGAGAACTTACCCTCGAAGACAACGAGCTTTGTTAACGAGTAGGAACTCGTGGTTGATGTAGTCGTACACTTGCCGATCTCAAGATCGTGAGGAAGTCCGAGCGCCGCAACTCAGCAGCGCATCCGCACTCGCACACACGTTCAAGCCACCGGACGACCTCCACCTCCTCGCTCCAGCGATCCAGCGGAAGCAGCAACTCCTTCCAGATGAAATGCCACCGGGAACATGTATCTCGCTAATCCAAGACCATGGGGGAATAATTCTAGAGGGGGAGAGAGATCCTTCACAAGGAGGTCTGTGGATGAAGGAGGGAATGGGTGGCCTTTTATAGGAGGAGGGGGGGTGCCCCCTCTCTCCATGGCTGGCACATGGGGGGTGACCCCTCACCTCCCCCATTCATGTCGTGGTAACTCCTCCACATTAAAATGCCTCTTCACATTCCCTTTTAAAGTCTCCACTTTAAATGCATTAAGTTTCTCCAAATTTAATGCTCTCTCATTTAATAAAACTCTTTTATTAAATTTATTCAGAATTTTGTTAATTACTTTAATTAACAAACATTCACATATAGCCCCTTGCAATATTTCAATATCTCATGCAGAACCACCTTCTGCAATTTCACCCGAAACAATTTCCGGTTTCTATTGAAAACAATTCCTGCGCTTTGCAATTCTTTCGTCTGAAACATATGTGCTCCAAAATGGTGTCGGGTAACTCTTAAGTGTGCCACCCTACGGTTCGCGAATAATGCAGACATGATCGAGACCCTTCTCCGATCAATAATCAGCAGCGGGACCTGGAGATCCGTACTGACTCCTACACATTCAACGATGACTCTTGTGATCGTGAGAACCTTTTAATGCTTGTAACTAAATCCCTTTGTCTCTCGATATATTACATGTCCGAGATTCGATCATCGGTATCTCCATACCTAGTTTGATCTTGTTACCGACATGCACTCTTTTCTCGTTCCCGTGATATAACATTCTAGCGATCACATCACTTGCTTGCAAGCTATCCTAATGTGATATCACCGAGAGGGCCCAGAGTATATCTATCCGTCATCTGGATTGACAAATTCCACTCTTGATCCATGAGCCTCAACATAACACCTTCGTAGCACTGAACCCATCTTTATAGTCACCCTGTTACGGTGTGACGTTTGATGTTATCAAGATACTCTTCCGGTGTTAGCAATTAACATGATCTCATGGTCTAAGGATAAAGATTACTCCGTATGATGTTATAGCAATATAAACAGAATGACTTGATCGTAATGCTATACTTCGGATGAATGTTCATCACATCATTCCACCAATGGTGTGACCTTGTTATTAACAACATCCAATGTCCATGATCAGGAAACCTTGATCATCTTGTTAATCAACAAGCTAGTCTATAAGAGAGGCATGACTAGGAACCCTTTTTGTTTATTAAACACACATGTATTGATGTTTCCTATCAATACAATTATAGTATGTAAAATAAACATCTATCATATACAAGGAATACATAATAACAACTTTATTATTGCCTCTCAGGGCATATTTCCTTCAGATCCTCACATGGACAAGAACCAAACAACAACCAAGAAAAATGATGCTATGTATGCAAAGGTTTGAGCTCTCTCCAAAGATACGAATGAGACACGCACTCGAGAGCCCCTCTTGATAGTACGACTATCTATCCTAAACCCGGTCTCCCAACACTACAAGAGACCGGTAAAATAGAAATCCTAACAAGAACATACCTTTGCCTTGAGCATCCCACTTGAGCTTGATGTAGATGATCTTGTCACCTTCAAGATGGAACACCTTTGTTGACTACACTTGCTTGATGAATACTTGAGAAATGCTCCCCCATACTCCATGGGGAAGCCTCTTCTTCGAACGTGTCTTCATCATTATATGATTGCCGAGGATGGCAAGCTCCAAGCATGAGATCTTCTAGAGATGGCACACCGTGAGCTTGCACATCGATTCTTGATGATGATGTCTTGAAGAAATCCATGAGGAACTCCATCTTCTTCTTCTTCAAGACATACTTGATCTTCTTCTTCTACTTGATTCCAATAGGCACAAAGCCCTTGGAAAAAGCTTCTTCTTTTTCATACTTGAAACCAACACATGTTCCAAGTGATGCTAATGGACAAACCTACAAGTGAAACTCAATTTACACATTAGTCCATAGGGATTGTCATTAATTACCAAAACCACACATGGGGCATACATGCCCTTTCAGAGAGTAATAATTATTTTATGCATGTGGCTCATGATAAGAATATTTTATGTGATATTTATATTGTTAATTTTATTCATGATGCTACTGAAAGTTATTATGGGAGAGGGAAACATGGTTTTATGTATCTCAACGATATTAAGTTTCCCCTCTTTATGTTGAAATTTTTGAAGTTGCACTTGTTTTGCTTTCCTATGCTTGTTGCTTTGTGATTTCATGACTTGTTTCTTTATAAGATTATTTTTCATAGGAAGTGGGTTAGACTTAAATTTGTTCCATATTTTCTTGTTGATGCTCTCTTTTACTTCAATTCATATTTCTTATGTGAGCATCATCGAAATTATCATGCCTAGCTAAAAGGCGTTAAAGAAAAGCACTATTGGGAGATAACCCAAATTATTTTTACTTTCAGTTTATTTTTGTTTTGTTGAGTCTTGGAAGTTATTGCCTTTGTAATAACATCTACTTATCCTTTTGTTTGGTTTTTGAGCCAAGAATAACCTCTAATGAGAGGGAAGTAAGATATGGGGAAGTTGCTATTCCAAACAGATTTCTGTGCATCACTGTAAAAAATCATGAAAATTTTCAGTATATCGGATTGAGCTGTAATTTTTTGTGCTTATGCCCCAGGTTATTACCCAACTTTCGTTAGTTTTGCACTTTTCGATTTGAGCAACAGAAGATTTTCGAAAAAAATCGTTTTTTCACCTGCTGGTCTGTTTTGGCAAATTTCTGCCTTTATTTGCATTTGCCTCTTAATCAGTTTCTTTTGAGGTCTCTTTGATCACTTGAGCTTTTAGAAGGAATTGCTAGAGTAGCTTGTGTTTTAATGGAAGTTTTACTTGAGTTGAAATAGAATCCAAAGGATTATTATCTTGAATACACTAATGTTGCTAATGAAGATTGTGTGAAGTTTTGTATGAAGGCAATTTTCAAGTGTAGGGAAGAATAATGTGATGAGATGAAGTATGGAAAAAATCTCAAGCTTGGGGATGCCACCTGTGTCACCCAAAGAAATATTCAAGAGGTACTAGCGTCAAATCTTGGGGATGCCCAAGGCATCCCCTTCTTCATCAATAATCTCAGGTCTTCTTTCAAGACACTTTATTTTTATTACCTTATGCACTATGTGTTGTTCTTGGAGCATATTTTTTTTAATTTTCTTTTGCTTTTTTTGCCGCAATAAGTTGGTTAGATCCCAACACACTTCTTTTTGGATAGAGACACACCCTGATGACCCACAAGTATAGGGGGTGTATCGCAGTATTTTCGAGGGAAGTGAAACGCAATTTATTGATTCGACACAAAGGGAGCCAAAGAATATTTATAAGCCTTAACAACTGAGTTGTCAATTCAGCTGCACCTAGAAACAATCTTGCTCACAATAGTTTATCAGTAGCAACATTTTTGTAGTAGCAATAGTAAAGTAGCAGCAGTAGTAAAGTAAAGACAGTAGTAACAATATCAGTAAACAGTAGGATTCGAGTGCGGTAGGCATAGGGATGGATGGACGGGCGTTGCATGGACAAGACAATTCACATAGCAATCAGAACATAGGGCAATTGCAGATAAGTAAGATAAAGCATCCAAGTACTAGATAATCCTAGGCATGTGTTCCATATATAGTCATACGTGCTCGCAATGAGAACTTGCACAACATCTTTTGTCCTGCCAGCCCGTTTCCAGAGGGGCCTCAAGGGAACTACTAGCAATTAAAGTGCTCCTTTTAATAGAGCACGGGAGCAAAGCATTAACACTCTGTGAACACATGGGATCCTCACATCAAAGCCATTCCCTCCGGTTATCCCGATTTCTGTCACTTCGGGGCCATTGGTTCCGGAAAACAACATGTGTATACAACTTGCAGATAAGACCAAAAACAATACTATCATAATAAATCAATAACACGTTCAGATCTGAAATCATGGCACTCGGGCCCTAGTGACAAGCATTAAGCATAACAAGTCGCAACAAAGTCATAAAGCACTAATAGAAGATACTAGGCACCATGCCCTAACAATCTGATGCCATTCCATGAACGATCTCATCCAATCCCTACCATCCCCATAGCCTAAAGTGGGGGATTACTCACTCATAGATGGGGGAAACATGGATGGTCGATGGAGAAGCGATGGTGATGATCTCCTCCAATTCCCCGTAATGGTAGGGTGCCAGAACGGAGTTTCTGGTGCTGTTTCGTGGAATCTGGTGGTGGCGGTGGAGCGGAACTCCTTCTGGAAAAACATTGACCCCCTGAGTTTTTAGGTCCGAAGGCATCTTATAGGCGAAGAGGGAGACCGAGGGGGTGTCTGGGGCAGCCAGACCACCCCCTGGCGCGGCCAGGCCTAGCCCCCATGGCCAGGTGGTGTGGCCTAGGCCCAGCCCCCTCCATCTCGTATTCTGGCTCCGGGAGTCTTCTGGTGAAATAGGATTTTTCGCATATTTTCCAGGATTTTTCCTGATAGTTGATTTTCTGCACAAAAAATAAACACCAAGGCAATTCTGCTGAAAACAGCGTCAGTCCGTGTTAGTTGCATCCAAATCACACAAGTTTAGAGGAGAAACAATAGCAAAAGTTGTCATTAATCCTCATTATTGCTCTTCACTTGTATGGCTTGAATAATAATATGAAACCAAAGAAGAACAACAAATATTTTTGGTGTTTTCAATTTTTGTAAAGCGAGAACCAAAAAGGAAAAGCAAGCAAAGCAAAATCTTTTTGGGTTTTTTGAATAGTTCAAACAAAGCAAGAAGGGAAAAACAAACCAAGGAAAAAAGAAGAAGAAGCAAACAAAGAGAAACAACAGAAATATTTTTGGTCTTTTTGTGTTTTAGAAAGCGAAAGCAAAGAAAGAACAAAAACTAAAAGGAGAATGAAACATGAACACACAAAGTACCGACGCAACATGATAAGGAGATGAGTGCGGTGTTGGCGTACCTCCCCCCAAGCTTAGGCTTTTGGCCTAAGTGGGTGTCAATCCAGATACGAGTAAGGGTTCCAAGCAGGAGGATCATGATAAGAATGGTCATAGTTGGGCCCTTGGGAGGAAGAAGAAGCTCACAATCATAGATAGGCTGCTGATATGAAGACCCCCCCTCATTCGAGGGCTGGACCGAATCATCCGTGACCTCCCTTCTAGTATCCTGCTCCTGTTGGGAGAGCTCTCCCAAGTACGTGCCAAGCTCCTCCTCAGTGAGGGACCATCCTACCCTGTTATCAAGGTTAAACAAAATAGGTGCAGGCAAAAGAACAACACGCTCGGACTTGCTCTTTCTCCAACCAGCTTTGAGAAAGGTTATTTCATAAGACAACTCACTCAAACTAGCCCACGAAGAAACAAATTTATGTTGTATCATGGAATTAAGATCAAGTCTTTCTATGGGGAACTGTAGGTCTAGATGATGAGGCACTAAACCATGCAATGCTAATAAACGAGAAGCAATGAGGCCTCCACAAATTCCACCTTTCCCGCGGTTGGCGGCAAGATGAAAAGCTATCAAAGCACCCAAGTTGTAAGACCTATCTCGTTTAAGAGAAGCAGAGATAAATGCTAGATCATATGAAGATAACTTATTGGCAGTTTTCCTAGCAAGAACACACTTGGCAATAAAGTAGACAAAGTAGCGAATGGAGGGGAGATGAATGTTACGGATTTTTCCACTCTCCTTTGAGAAGTTGCTCCCTTGGCAAATTTCTGCGTATAAATCCATGAGTGGTGCAGGTCGCTCTTTAATCCTTCCACATGATCCCCACTGAGGTACCTTAATAGCTGCTCAAAAGTCATCGAGAGAAAGGTCGACAACAATATTGTAAATTCTGTAGTGGACCATGGGGTTAGGCAAAGAGTAACTAAACTGAAAGTCCTGCACCACAGACATGGTTAGCTTCACAAATTGACAAGGTTCATCTTCCAAAAAGTGATCCAACCCTGCATTAGAAACCAAAGTGTGGAAATCCTGGAGAATTCCTGCGGCTCTCATGAATTCAGAACATGGGTAAATGGAAGGAAAAACTTCCTCCTCTCGGTGAACCTTCATGACCTCAGGCACCCATAGTTCATGCTGGTTTAGTTGATGCTCATTCATCTTTAAATTTAAACACCTATTAAACAAATGATTGCAAAGTGAATATAATGAAGGGTAATACTCATAAGGACTTGTAAGAGGCCTAAACATGCATCAAAACTATATCTCTAAGCCTCAAACAAGCTTACAAGCTCTCATAACCTGTCACCTACAGCAGCAAAATACTTAAGATATAATCCACTAAACACAAATCTACTTGGACAAGTGGAGGAGTCACATACCGGAGAACAAATGCTCCAAATTTCAGCAGTAAAGATGGGCTGAGCAAGGAGATCGAAAAATCAAGGGCAAGCATAGCAAGAATGTGATTTTGAGCAATGAACTGGAGTTTACTCGGGAGAGAGAAGAAAGTGGCAAGTGAGAGAGTGAGTGGAGGTCTAGGGGTGGCCCACACCATGGCATGGTGCCACCCAGGGCAGGCCGCGCCACCAGGTGGTGTGCCTGCTTGCTGGGGGGCCCTGGTACCTTCCAGGCACTCCTCTGCCCCTTTTTTCACGTAAAAATTTAATATGAATTTTTTGGTATTTTTCGAGACACTTTATTTTTGGGCATTTTTCAGGCATAGAAGAATGATTTTCTGACAGACGGATTTTTTTTGGAAATGATGCAATGAAAAAACAAGGCTAGAACTACAGGAGTTCTAAGACACTCTAATATGCAAGCAACTTAACAACAGAAAAGAAAACTAAACAAAAACAAAAACTAAAAGGAAAGAATAAAAGTAAACACAGATAATCATGGTGAAAACATCGTTTTGTTCAATGAAATCCTTTTGTTAACAAGGTTGATCAGGTCTTGTTACCAAAACAATTTTATATGAAACAAAACTTTGTATTCCACTAATGATTATGTTACCTCAACTTTGATAGCAATGGTCCCAATCATAATAGTTTCAATTTTTTCTCTTGGTATGGAACAATATATTTCTCCAACTTGAATGCCCTCAACATGTTCAATTGAATTCAAACCATAAGTCCTTTCAAGCTTCTTGGGGAAATAGACGGTATGTTCCTTGTCATTAACATTAAAGGTCACCTTTCCTTGATTACAATTAATAACACCTCCTGCAGTATTAAGAAAAGGTCTCCCAAGAATAATAGACATATTATCATCTTCAGGCATTTCAAGCACAACAAAATCAGTTAATATCAAGCAATTATGAGCCACTTGAACAGGTAGATCCTCACATATACCAACAGGAATAGTGGTAGATTTATCAGCCATTTGCAAAGATATATCAGTTGGTATCAGTTTTTCAAGTTGAAGTCTCTTATAGAGAGATAAAAGCATAACACTAACTCCAGCTCCCAAATCACACAAAGCAGGTCTAACATAACTATTCTTAACAGAGCAAGGGATAGTTGGAATCCCTGGGTCTCCAAGTTTCTTAGGAACCTTACCATTAAAGGAATAATTAGCAAGCAAAGTAGAAATTTCTTCATTAGGGATCTTCCTTTTATTCGAGACAATATCCTTCATATACTTTGAGTAAGGAGGCAGTTTAATAGCATCAGTCAAAGGAATTTGCAGGAATAAAGGTTTCATCCACTCACAAAACTTATTATAGTGTTCATCTTCCTTTGACTTGTGTTTCTTATCAGGGAAAGGCATAGGTTTTTGGACCCAAGGCTCTCTTTCACTACCATGTTTCTTAGCAATAAAATCTTCTTTAGTGTATTTAGTATTCTTAGTGTGCTTTTCAGGTTCTTCTTCAACTTTTTCTTCATTTGGAGCTTCATTTTCTTCATTACCACTTTCCGTTTCAGCATCAGAGATAGATACACTATTGGGATCTATAGCAGGTTCAGAGGGTTCTACAACAGTTTTATGTTTCTTTTTCCTTTTCTTACGAGTAGAGCCACTATTTTCAGCTTGTTGAGAATCCTGCTCAATTCTTTTGGGATGCCCCTCAGGATATAGAGGATCCTGGGTAGCAGCACCACTTCTAGTTCTAAGTTCATAAGCATGTTTTTCTTTAGCAGCGTTAATTAGCAAGTATTTTTGCACTTTAATGAGTTGATCTATTTGAGTTTGAACCATTTGAAAGTGTTTAACAATCATTTTAACATCATTAGAGGTTCTTTCCACAATATCTTTCAATTCAACAATAACTTCAGTGTTTTCCATTAGATGATTTTACACCATTTTATTAAAATTATCTTACTTAACAATAAAGATATCAAATTTTTCTAAGCATTGATCAGGAGGTTTAGAGTAAGGGATATCACCTTCATCAAAGTGTTGGAGAGAGTGTACCTCAATAGTGGATGAGTAGGGGATAGGCTTACATAATTCTTCTATAGGAGGTAAATTCTTGACATCTGCAGTTTTAATTCCCTTCTCCTTAAGACATTTCTTAGCTTCCTTCATCACTTCATCATTTAATTCAATAACTCTCCTCTTCTTTAATGTTGGAATAGGCACTGGAATAGTTGGTTCAGGTATAATCACTTCAGGTATAGCTGGTTCAGGAGGAGTCCAGTCTTCATAATTCTTGCTTATTTTAGCCATTAATTCCTCAGCTTCCTTGGGAGTCCTATTCCTAAAAACACAATCAGCACAACTATCTAGGTATGTCCTAGATTCTTCAGTTAGTCCATTATAAAAATATCAATAAGCTCATTCTTAGGTAATGGACTTCCAGCATGTGCATGAATCAAAGCACAAAACCTTGCCCATGATTCAGGCAATATCTCTTTTTCTCCCTGTTTAAAATCAAACAGTTCCTGCAAAATAGCATGTCTAGCACTAGGAGGAAAAAATTTCTGCAGGAAAGTACTAATCAAGCAATCAGGGCTATCAATAGATCCATGAGGTAAATTACTAAACCAAGTTTTAGCTTCTCCTTTTAGTGAAAAAGGGAAAATCTTAGCAACAAAGTAAGTACGCATCTTAACATCATCAGAAAACAAGCCACTCATGGTAGAGAGCTCATTCATATGTGCTACCGCACTTTCATTCTTAGTCCCACAAAAAGGTTCTTTCTCAACAATAGCAATGTAAGATAGATCAAGAGAGAAATAATAATCTGTATCTTTAATATTTATGGGAGAAGCAGCAAACTTAGCAATAGGAGACAATTTGGGTCTAATAGTACGCCTCTCAAGGAGACTCTTAGCAGCGCTCCTATCATGGGTGTTTTTACATTCTTTAATAAATTCATCGGTCATCTCAACATAACCATCTTCAATATCATCACTTTCACTAGACTCAGGTGAACTAACAGGTGTAGTAGTGTCTTCATTAGGAGTTTCAGTATTTCCAGCTATAGTTCTATCAATCGTAGCATCTAGGAAAGGACCTAATGAACCACTCTTATCAAGCAAAGTAGAAGCAGCATCATAAGTATCAGAAGTTTCGGATTCAGCAGTAGTAGCAGTGTGTGTAGCATGTGTATGTGGTGGTGTAACGAGCTTACTCATAACAGATGGTGAATCAAGAGCAACAGAGCTGTTCAGAACCGTACCTCTTCTTGTAGTGGATGGTAAAATAGGAACCTTGCCATCACGAGACTTACCCATGATGGATGGATGGCAGCGAACAATAGAGAATCCAAGTGAACTTGATAAATAAAGCTATGCTCCCCGGCAACGGCGCCAGAAAATAGTCTTGATGACCCACAAGTATAGGGGGTGTATCGCAGTATTTTCGAGGGAAGTGAAACCCAATTTATTGATTCGACACAAGGGGAGCCAAAGAATATTTATAAGCCTTAACAACTGAGTTGTCAATTCAGCTGCACCTAGAAACAATCTTGCTCACAGAAGTTTATCAGTAGCAACAGTTTTGTAGTAGCAATAGTAAAGTAACAGTAGTAGTAAAGTAAATACAGTAGTAACAATATCAGTAAACAGTAGGATTCGAGTGCAGTAGGCATAGGGATGGATGGATGGGCGTTGCATGGACAAGACAATTCACATAGCAATCAGAACATAGGGAAATTGTAGATAAATAAGATAAAGCATCCAAGTACTAGATAATCCTAGGCATGTGTTCCATATATAGTCATACGTGCTCGCAATGAGAATTTGCACAATATCTTTTGTCCTGCCAGCATGTTTGCAGCTGGGCCTCAAGGGAACTACTGGCAATTAAGGTGCCCCTTTTAATAGAGCACCCTCCATGAACACATGTGATCCTCACATCAAAGCCATTCCCTCCGGTTATCCCGATTTCTGTCAATTCGGGGCCATTGGTTCCGGACAACAACGTGTGTATACAACTTGCAGATAAGACCAAAAACAATACTATCATAATGAATCAATAACACGTTCAGATCTAAAATCATGGCACTCGGGCCCTAGTGACAAGCATTAAGCATAACAAGTCGCAACAAAGTCATAAAGCACTAATAGAAGATACTAGGTACCATGCCCTAACAATCTGATGCCATTACATGAACGATCTCATCCAATCCCTACCATACCCATAGCCTACAGCGGGGGATTACTCACTAATAGATGGGGGAAACATCGATGGTCGATGGAGAAGCGATGGTGATGATGATGGCGATGATCTCCTCCAATTCCCTGTCCCGACAGGGTGCCATAATAGAGTTTCTGGTGTTGTTTCGTAGAATCTGGTGGTGGCGGCGGAGCAGTACTCCTTCTAGAAAAACATTGAACCCCCCGAGTTTTTAGGTCAGAAGGCATCTTATAGGCGAAGAGGGAGACCGAGGGGGTGTCTAGGGCGGCCAGACCACCCCCTGGCACGGCCAGGCCTAGCCCGCGCGGCCAGGTTGTGTGGCCTAGGCCCAGTCCCCCTCCGTCTCGTATTCTGGCTCCAGGAGTCTTCTGGTGAAATAGGATTTTTGGCATATTTTCCGGGATTTTTCCTGATAGTTGATTTTCTGCACAAAAACTAAACACCAAGGCAATTCTGCTGAAAACAGCGTCAGTCCGTGTTAGTTGCACCCAAATCACACAAGTTTGGAGGAGAAACAATAGCAAAAGTGTTCGGGAAAGTAGATACGTTTTGGACGTATCACACCCTGTTATTCATTGCCTAGAACACTCTAGTTTCCACTCTTATTGTTTTGTGAGTGTTATCCTTTGCTAGCACTGCGTTTAGCTTTAGTTTTCTTATTCTTTTGGCTTAGAACTTTTTAGTTCTTCTTTGTAGATGGGTGAGACATGCTCTATGGTCTTTATTGATTATTATCTTTGAGAGTTGTTTCAAATAAGTCGATTGGTGTTGGAAAAGAGTAGGAAGTTTCATGCTTATAGTGGTACAAAAGGAAGCTTGTTTTGACTGTGACTTAGACTTTATCATGTCATGTTAGATGTTGCTTTGACTTTATGCTTAGTGATTATTTCGGTAGCATGACTTGTTCCAAACAGTTGAGATTGCTTAATGTGCCTTGAAAGAATCATGCGTTGTGTTAGCATACAAAAGCATAATATTGTGGTCTTCTCCTTTGATGCTTTATTTGAGTTGACTTGGCACATTCTTACACCATGTTAAGACTATGAACCAGTCACCTTAGCCTCTATGGTCATTTAGTTCTTGACTTGTAATATCACTTTATGCTTTAATTAATAATGTTTTGTCGCTTTGCATGATTATGGCCATTATTGCTCTCTTAGTTGGTCGCTCCCAGTCTTTTGCTAGCCTCCACCTGTACCACGTATGAGTTCCACTCATGCATCCAACCTCCAAGAAAACCAAGTTATTACAAAGAGTCCATTATAAATTCCTACGCATGGTGTGTTACACCATTCCAAGCATATTCATGTTTTTATCTACCTTCCAAATTAAACTCTTATTATGTGAAAATTAGTGACTAAAGCTCTCACAACTTGATGGCACACTTTATTTTCTTGCACTTAATAAACTTGAACCATTGTGTCCATATATGTTGATTATATGCTTGCACTTTATAAGTTGTGAATTAGCAGAACCATGATACCATGGGGAACGCTTTCAACATTGCACTTATTATTCAGCTGATATCATGTCCTTTTGTTTATGGATCCCGGCGGTGTGAAATAAAAGGGGAGCTTGTAAGCTCATGGAGTTTGTATGTGTGTTAGAGAAACACCTGGGTGGCTAGCCTAAGCCATGCCTAATCATGGTGGAAACTTGCAGCATAACCATAGTGAGCATTCTGTGAAGCATCCTCAATTAAAACCTATGCAAATAGCAAATAAAAAGATCGCTGAGATGCTCATTGTCTGTTGTGTTGTCATTTTGATATGGGATAGCTCATGTGTCATAGGGCAAGGGGTATCCCGTTGGCGGTTCTCCATGATACACATGTACTTACAAAGACAAGAACTTACTTGTGACTAAAGTTGAGTAGCATGAGGTTCGATACTCGTAAGCAAGGGGCATGAGATTTTCAACTTATAACTTGTCAAGCATATCCTCATATTTGTGTCACTTTAACCTTAATCACCTCAAGATGCTTATGATAGGGGCAATGAGAGCTGAAAGCTAATAAGTACCATAATTTTTGGAAGCTCTTTATGAAACTTGAAATCCCTGCTTCCCTCTATGAAGGGCCTTTCTTTTTACTTTTATGTTGAGTCTCCATCTTCTATCTTTATGCACCAATTGAGAGAGCATAGTGTTATTCTTAGTTTAATGTGCATTGTCCCAAAACTTGTTGATTGATTCATAACTTTGATATTGCTTGTTCTTAAATTATTTGTATCTAGTCACCCTTATAAACTTTGAAGGTGTCCTATGCATTTATGTTTTGCTATACCATGAGGGACAAGCTGAATATCACTCTTATTATGTTTTATATATGTGAAACAAACAAACATATTTCAATGCATTGTTATTCATGATATTTTGTTTGTACCTTTTCATGTTACAACATAGTTGCTATGTCTTATTGTTAGAACTCTACCTTTCATGTTCATGTTTAGAGTACTTTGATATCAGCTATCAATGCTTGTCAAATACCGTGATCAATATTGTGATGGTGCATGTCACCTCAAAAATTATTCTTTTTATCACTTACCTACTCGAGGACGAGCAGGAGTTAAGCTTGTTGATGCTTGATACGTCGTAAACGTATCTATAATTTTTGATACTTCATGCTTGTTTTGTGTCAACTATCTTATGTTTTGTCTACACTTTGAGGTATTTTTATACATTTTCTGGAACTAACCTATTGATAAGATGCCGCAGTGCCAGTTGCCTGTTTGCTGCTGTTTTTGGTTTTAGAAAAGCTAGTAAAGAAATATTCTCGGAATTGGACGAAACAAAAGCCGAAATTCCTATTTTTCCAGAAGACGAAGGAGGCCAGAAGGAGGAGTGGAGATGGGCCATAGGGGGCCCACACCACCCCCTGGAGTGGGTCTCCTAGGCCGTGCCACTAGGTGGTGTGGCCATCCTGGACCACCTTTGGCATCGCCTCTTCGCCTATATAAACCCCCAGAGACGAAAACCCTAAGTACCCAATCAGAATCCCACGAAAAGTTCCGCAACGCCGCCGCCACCGAAGAGGAGATTCGGGGGACAGAAGTCTTTGTTCCGGCATCCTGCTGGGACGAGGAAGTGCCCCCGGAGCCATCTCCATCGTCGTTGCTGACTCCCATGATGAGGAGGGAGTAGTTCTCTCTCGAGGCTAAGGGCTCTACCGGTAGCTATGTGTTCATCTCTCTCTATGCATGATCTTATTGAGATCATGAGCTTTGTAATAGATCTATTCTGCTACTCAAGTGATTTAATTAATCTCTGCTTATCCCCACGTGTGTGAAGTTGACAGTGTGCACACCGTGTGGAACTTAGGCTAAGGTTACAGAAATACTTATCATGAGTATAATTTGAGTTGGATGTCTCTATGAGATTGTGGTGTTTGTTGGAACCATCTAGCGCTCAAGGTGATAGTGAGGGGTTATCTAGATGGGGAATGTGGACTTTAAGGTGTGCTATTATAACCCTACATCGTTCAACTGGAGAGTAGTTCATGGTAGGATAATGAAGAGGAGATATTTATATGAGAGTGTCCACTAGTGAAAGTATGATCCCTAGGCCTTGTTTCTAAGCATTGAAACACTGTTTACAATCAGTCTGGTTACATGTTTGCTTGTTGTCACTCTTATTTCAGATTGCAATTATCACTTATAATCATCCATATTACTTGTATTTCACCATCTCTTCACAGAACTAGTGCACCTATACACCTGACAAGTGTATTGGATGTGTTGGGGACACAAGAGACTTCTTGTATCTTGATTGCAGGATTGCTTGAGAGGGATACCTTTGACCACTTCATCCCTGAGTTCGATAAACCTTGGGTGATCCACTTAAGGGAAACTTTCTGCTGTTCTAGAAACCTCTGCACTTGGAGGCCCAATACTGTCTACAAGAATAGAAGCGTGCGTAGACATCAGCCCTTCCTCTGGGAAGTGGCCCAATAAGGTGGGCTGCCCCTAAAAATAAAATTTAAACATTATTTTAATATTAATTCCATTAATTAATATTAAACACATATTATTTAATTCCCTATGCTCCCAAACATCTTTTGGATCACTCCGAACATCCTTCGGATTCTCATGGAACCTTTCTGACTTTATCTTCTCTTCAATCCGATGATCCTGATGATACCAAAACTATCTCTAAGCTTCATCAAACCCTTAAGTGTGTTATCCTATGGTTTCGGAACACATCATACATGATTGAGCCCCTTCTCGGACCAATGATCATTAGCGGGACCTGGATGCCCATAATGACCTATGTGCACTCCATGATAAAATGTCGTTTGAACCATAAACGTCGAGTCCAATTTCCTTTATTATTTCAATACTTTACTTGTCTAATATGATCATCGGTATCATTATACCCAATTCAATATCATTACCGGCAAGTGCTTCTTAACTCGTTCCCGTGATATTCCATCCTCATGACCTAGTCATACGTTGCAACATCTTGGATGTAATCTCACCAAGTGGGACCGGTGTATCTTCTTGTCACGCGAGAGAACAAATCCTGATCTTGATACATACGCCTCAACCTATCCCTTCGGAATACCTGGGGTACACCTTTATGATCATCATGTTACGATGTGATGGTTGATGAAGTCAAGGCAGCCTCGAGTGATAGTGATTATATATATGATCTCACGGTCTAAGGATTAGGTTACCTCGTTTCTTAATTATTGCAATGATGAACTTTTTGACTTGATCGCGTTGCAATACTTATGTTGGGTAAGTGTGTCGATCATATCATTCACCAATGATATGACCTCATTGTCAATTGACATAAATGTCCATGGTCAGGAAACATGATCATTAGTTCACCAATGAACTAGTTGAACAGAGGCTACTAGGGACTTGGTTTGTTTACATACCATAAGTGTACTAATGTTTCTGATTGATACAGTTATAACGTGGCATAAAATCTATTATGAACTAATGAGATATGATAATAAACACCCTTTATTATTTGCCTCTAGGGCATATCTCCAACAACTCTGGCAGGAGAAGTGGGATGATCAAATTTTCACATAGAAATCTCCTCATATGTTTTCCTTTGTAGTCAGCAAACATATCACCATGCTGAGAGCTTCTGAAATCTGCATAAATGATGGTATCCATGGTATGTTCCACCTACCCCTCTCTATGATTGCCTCTAACCAATGCAATGAGCTTGCAACTCCGCTAAATGCTATACCTCCCAATCAGAGTAATAACAAATGGAAAATGGAGGCCTTCCCACTGATCCTAGTAAACTCATGAAGAGATTAAGGCATGCAACATATATGCTCCACCCGTGGGGTAGGATACTGGTAGCCAAGTATTGGTTATGACTTTGAGTGAAACCTGTTTAGGAAAAACTTGCAATTCAAGGCTTAGTCCATTGTCCAAGTGTGAATTATGTATCTTAAAGCTCTAGGCGGAAGTTCTATCTGCTGAAACACTAGTATATAAGTAAATGGCAAAGATTGAAAAATCTTCAAATGAGAATGTGAGATCTGGCGGGGGGTTGCTTGAAATAATGAGCTAAAACTTTTGGACAATGTTAGATTTCATATTTTCCTAATTTTAAACCACATGTGTCTGAGAGCCCATATGTGTGGCAACCCATTTAGGTGGTAGATCACATGTGTATGGCAATAATAGTTTGAGCTAAGTTTAGTCCTACAAGGAAAGTTGTAGGAGAGTTGCACCATCTTATAAGGTGTAGTGTTTCACCACTTGGTAAGGGAGTGAGAAGAGGAGTCATACACACGCGCTCCTCCGCCGCCGCCCACTTGCCTCGACACAGAGGTTTGTAGAATGAGTCTCAAGCCGATCTTATTTTTGTTTCTCAGGAAAACCACGGTTATGATGGACACATTATAGTAGTCGGCTCGGGTCGCTTTCAGATTGTGGGCTATATGTAAACGACCCGAACATGTGCGGCATGGACTCGGTCCACGTTGTACCCATTAGGGTTTTTTCCCGAGGTGCTCTATTTAAAGTCCGGCAGCGTTTTCACGCATATACACTGAACCCAATCTAGGATTTTGCCATCTCCTCCGCAATCGAGTTCGTCTACTGCATCCCGAGCGTCCGCGTGCACCGTGAACGGGAGAGCATATCTCCGGTGTTGGAGATATGCCCTAGAGGCAATAATAAATATAGTTATTATTATATCTTTGTGTTTATGATAAATGTTTGCATTCATGCTATAATAGTATTAACAAGGAAACCATTAATACTTGTGTGAATTGTAAACTTAATTTGAAGTCCCTAGTATAGCCTCTATACTTCACTAGCTTGTTGGTTGATTGATGATGTGGTTTCTTTGTCATGAACATTGAGATGTTATCAACAACAAGATCATATCGTTAGGAGAATGATATGGTGGACATACTCCTATAGATAAGCGTAGCATAAAGATCAAGTCATTTCAATAGTTCAATTGCTATATGCTTTCTGATACATAGTAACCTAATTCCTTCGACCATGAGATCATGCATATCACCTTTACTGGATGGATGCTTTGATGTCATCAAACACCACACCGTAACAGGGTGGCTATAAAGGTGGTATTGAGTGTTCGGAAAGTATTGGTTGAAACACATGGATCAAGAGTGGGATTTGTCCATCCACATGACGGATAGATATTCTCTGGGCCCTCTCGGTGAAATGTCATCCAATTAGCTTGCAAGCATGTGACTGGGTCACAAGGGATCACATATCACGGGAACGAGAAAAGAGTACTTATCAGTAACGAGGTTGAACTAGGTATGCAGAGATACCGAAGATCATAACCTCGGATAAGTAACATATCGTGAGACAAAGGGAAATTGGTATCGTATGTAAGTGGTTCATTCGATCGCAAAGTAATCGTAGAAATATGTGGGAGCCATATGAATTTCCAGATTCCTCTATTGGTTATTGTTCGGAGAAGTGTCTCGATCATGTCTGCATAATTCACGAACCGTAGGGAGACACACTTAAGGATTCGACGTTGTTTGAGTAGTTATGGTATTATGAGAAAGAGACCGAATGTTGTTCGGAGTCTCGGATGGGATCCGGGATATCACGAGGTGATCCGGAATGGTCCGGAGAATAAGATTCATATAAGGAAAGTCCCGTTTCGGAGTTCGGGAATGATTCCGGTGTTTTCATCGGGAACATTCTAGAAGGTCCCGGAATGTCCGGCACTCCGGGAGGGAAGGGGTACATGAATGTGTCATTGCATGTTGGAATGATTGCATCATGTACTAAGTGTTCTCGCTGTCCGAAATAAAGGGTTAATTCAAATCCTAATTGAAAAGTCAAACTGCCAGTTTTCGGTCAAACTGCCAGTTTTCGGAAAGAGGAGAAAGAGGAGGAGAGGTGGAGGCCGAGTTGGAGGAGGGTTCCTCCCCTTGGCCGGCGCACCTCCCAAGGCCGAGTTGGGGAGGAACTCCTCCCCTTGGCCGCCGGCCCTCCCACCTATAAAGGGAGGGGCAGGGCTCCCCTCTCTACACAACACTACTAGTTCCTACCCTCTAAACTAAACCCTAGATCTAAAACCCCGGTTTAGAGCTATTTTGGTTTAGAGCCTTCTAATTGGTTTAGAGCCCTCTAATTGGTGTGTCTAATTACTAGACCACTAATAGCCTCTCTCATAAGCTCCACCATACTCGCACCGGCTTAAGGCGAAGCCCTGCGGGATCTCCCCTCTACTTCCGGTACCACGCCGTTATGCTGCCGGAATCGCGAGGAGAGTGCTACAACCTCCGCTGCCTGCTGGAACAAGGGAGAGGAAGGTCTTCGTCGAGTACCGAACGTGTGACCGACTGCGGGGGCGCTGCTGGAACGTGGCGCCGGAAGGATCGTCTACACGATCTTGAGATCGGAAAGAGTACGACTACATCACCCACGAGAATCTGCTCTCGTTAAACACTTTGGAATCTTCGAGGGTGAGTTATTCCATCGACTCGTTGCTACAATCTAGTAGATAGATCTTGGCTTGTTTGTTTGTATGCGATAGAAAATTTTTGTTTTCCATGCTACGAACCCCTACAGTGGTATCAGAGCCGTGTCTATATGTAGATCTGTTGCACGAGTAGAACACAATGGTCATTGTGGGCGTTGATGCTTTTATTGTAGATTGCTTTTTGTGTACTTTGCATCTTGCGGTATGTTGGGATGAAGCGGCCCGGGCTAACCTTACATGACATCGTTCATGAGACTTGCTCCACGCTTAACATGCAACTTGTATTGCATAAGTGGCTTTGCGGGTGCCTGTTTCTCCTAGCATAGTAAAGATCCAATTTACAACGGGTAATCAACAATGCTAGTATCAATGTTGTGGTTCTTGTTCGTAGGTTAGAACGACACTTATGGAAAGCCCCAAACCACGTAAAATATGCAAAGAAAGTAGAAGCGTCTAACTTTGTTTTGCAGGGGTGTGCAGTGATGTGATATGGCCATGATTGTGATTATATTTGATGTATGCAATGTTCCTTATTGTAAGTTGGCAACCGGCAGGAGCCATATGGTTGTCTTTAATTTCTGTTAAGACCTGCGTGTCTATTCAAAATAGTTGTAATAGTTGAAGCTGGTGGACGACAACCATGAAGAAGCGTCATTGACCTTGATGCTATGCCGGTGATGATGGAGATCATATTCGTGCTTGAAGATGGAGATCGGAAGCACAAAGAAGAAAGGCCATATCATATCACATATTATGAATTGCATGTGATGTTAATCCTTTATGCATCTTGTATTGCTTAGTAGACGACGGTAGCATTATAAGATGATCCCTCATGCACATAAATTTCAAGTTCTGAAGTGTTCACCCTTAGTATGCACCGTTGCCAAAGCTTGTTGCTTCGAAGCACCACGTGATGATCGGGTGTCTTTGATTCCGCGGGTGAATACAACGTAAGCAAGCCAGATTTGCTTATGCGGTAACTAAGGTTTGATCTTGACGAGCCTAGCATGTACAGACATGGCCTCAGGAACACGGATCGCCGAAAGGCAAAGCATGAATCATATAGTAGATATGATGAACATGATGATTGTTCGCCATTAAAACTATATCGGCTCTCGTGATGATCGGTGTTGATATAGTAGTTTTGGTTCGTGTGATCACTAAAACAATGTGAGGGATGTTGTTTTGAGTGGGAGTTCACCTAGTTTAATTTCATTAATTAATTTGAGCTCAATTTGTCATAAACTTAGTCTAAACTATTGCAAATATGTTGTAGATCAATGGCAGCCCCTACCATCAATTTTAATGCGTTCCTAGAGAAAGAAAAGTTGAAAAACAATGGAAGCAACTTCGCGGATTGGTTCCGCAATTTGAGGATTGTCCTCACAGCTGGTAATTTGACCTATGTGCTGGATGCACCGCTAGGTGACCCACCTGCAGCTGATGCTACCGATGAAGTAAAGAATGTTTACCTCGCTCGGAAGAATCAGTACTCCATAGTTCAGTGTGCTATCTTGTATGGTTTAGAATCGGAGCTTCAGAAAAGGTTTGAAGAGTCAGATCCATATGATATTGTCGAGGATCTCAAATTAATTTTTGAGACTCATGCGGCAATTGAAAGTTATGAAGCTTCTGAAAAGTTCTTTAACTGCAAGATGGAAGAGGGTAGCTCCGTCAGTGAGCATGTGCTTAAGATGTCTGGGCACGCAAATAAACTTCAAAGTTTGGGTATAGTGATTCCTAATACTTTGGGAGTTTACCGCATCCTCCAATCACTACCACCAAGTTACAAGAACTTTGTGATGAACTACAACATGCAGAACATGAACAAAGAGTTGCCAGAACTATTTGCTATGTTAAAATCTGCAGAAGTGGAGATCAAGAAAGAGCACCAAGTGTTGATGGTCAATAAGACCACCAAATTCAAGAAAGGCAAGTCTAAGCAAAAGGGACACTTCAAGAAGGGTGGTAAGAAAGTTACCATGCCAACAAAGAAGACCAAGGCTGGACCTAAGCCTGAAACTGAGTGCTTTTACTGCAAGGGAGAAGGTCACTGGAAGCGGAATTGCCCAAAGTACTTGGCGGATTTGAAGAACGGCAACATCAAGAAGAAAGGTATATTTGATATACATGTTATTGATGTGTATCTCACTAGTATTCGTAGTAGTGCCTGGGTATTTGATACTGGTTCGGTTGCTCATATTTGTAACTCGAAACAGGAGCTGCAGAATAAACGGAAGCTAGCGAAGAACGAGGTGTCGATGCGTGTGGGAAACGGATCAAAGGTTGATGTGATCGCGGTCGGCACGCTACCTCTTCATCTACCATCGGGATTAGTTTTATACTTAAATAATTGTTATTTGGTGCCTGCGTTGAGCATGAACATTATATCGGGATCTTGTTTATTGCGAGACGGTTACTTGTTTAAATCAGAGAATAATGGTTGTTCGATTTATATGAGTAATATGTTTTACGCACATGCACCTTTGATAGATGGTCTATTCTTATTGAATCTCGATAGTAGAAATACACATCTTAATAACATTGAAGCTAAACGTTTGAAATCAAGCGATAATTCGACCTATATGTGGCACTGTCGTCTTGGTCACATTGGAGTGAAACGTATGAAGAAACTCCATTCCGATGGACTTCTTGAATCACTTGATTTTGAATCACTTGAAAGATGCGAAGCATGTCTGATGGGTAAAATGACTAAGACTCCATTTTCTGGTATAATGGAGCGAGCTACGGACTTATTGGAAATCATACATACCGATGTGTGTGGTCCAATGAGTGTAGCATCGCGCGGTGGTTATCGTTATGTTCTTACCTTCACGGATGATTTGAGTAGATATGGGTATATCTATTTCATGAAACATAAGTCCGAAACTTTCGAGAAGTTTAAGGAGTTTCAAAGTGAGGTAGAGAATCAACGTAACAAGAAGATTAAATTTCTACGTTCTGATCGTGGAGGTGAATATCTAAGTTACGAGTTTGGCGAGCATTTAAAGAAGTGCGGAATACTTTCACAATTGACACCGCCGGGAACACCACAGCGTAATGGTGTGTCCGAACGTCGTAATCGAACTCTCTTAGATATGGTTCGTTCTATGATGTCACTTACAGATTTACCGCTATCATTTTGGGGTTATGCATTAGAAACAGCCGCATTCACTTTAAATAGGGCACCATCTAAATCCGTTGAAACGACACCGTATGAATTATGGTTTGGGAAGAAACCTAAATTGTCGTTCCTTAAAGTTTGGGGATGCGAAGCCTATGTAAAGAAGTTACAGCCGGACAAGCTTGAACCCAAAGCGGAAAAATACGTCTTCATAGGATACCCAAAGGAAACTATTGGGTATACCTTCTATCATAGATCCGAAGGCAAAATCTTCGTTGCCAAGAATGGATCCTTTCTAGAGAAGGAATTTCTCTCGAAAGAAGTGACTGGAAGGAAAGTAGAACTCGACGAGGTTGTCGAACCTTCTCTCGAAATTGCGAGTAGCGCAGCACCGGAAGAAGTTCCTGTGGTGCCTGCACCAATAAAAGAGGAAGCTAATGATGATGATCATGAAACTTCGGTTGAAGTTGCTACAGAGCCTCGGAGGTCAACGAGAACTCGTACCACTCCAGATTGGTATGATTCCGTTATGAATGTCATGTTGGTGGACAACACCGATGACCCCGAGACATATGAGGAAGCGATGATGAGCCCAGATTCCAATAAATGGCAAGAAGCCATGAAATCCGAGATTGGATCCATGTACGAAAACCAAGTATGGACTTTGGTGGACTTACCGGATGGCCGGAAGGCTGTCGAGAACAAATGGATTTTCAAGAAGAAAACAGATGCTGATGGTAATGTTACTGTCTATAAAGCTCGACTTGTCGCAAAAGGGTTTCGACAAATTCAAGGAGTTGACTACGATGAGACTTTCTCACCAGTAGCGAAGCTAAAGTCTGTGAGGATTATGTTAGCAATCGCTGCATATTATGATTATGAGATATGGCAGATGGATGTCAAAACAGCATTCCTCAATGGAGACATTGATGAAGAGTTGTATATGATGCAACCCAAAGGTTTTGTCGATCCTAAAGATGCTAACAAGGTATGCAAGCTTCAACGGTCCATCTATGGATTGAAGCAAGCATCCCGAAGTTGGAATCAACGTTTTGATAAGGTAATCAAAAGTTTTGGTTTTATACAAACTTATGGAGAAGCTTGTATTTACAAGAAAATGAGTGGGAGCTCTGTAGCATTCTTAATACTGTATGTGGATGACATATTGTTGATTGGGAATGATGTAGACCTTCTTAATAGTGTCAAGGAATATTTGAATAATAGTTTTTCAATGAAGGATCTTGGCGAAGCAGCTTACATATTAGGCATAAAGATTTATAGAGATAGATCGAAACGCCAAATATCATTGTCACAAAGTACATATTTGGACAAAGTTCTAAAGAGGTTTGGAATGGAAGATAGCAAGAAAGGGTTCTTGCCCATGTTGCCCAATACGACCTTGAGTAAAACTCAAAGTCCGACATCGGCAGAAGATAGAGAAAGGATGAGTAAGACTCCCTATGCCTCAGCCATAGGATCTCTAATGTATGCCATGCTATGTACTAGACCCGACATTGCATATGCTGTTAGTTTAACTAGCAGATATCAAAGTGATCCAGGAGTGGATCATTGGACAGCGGTCAAAAACATCCTTAAGTACTTGAGAAGAACTAAGGATATGGTTCTTTCTTATGGAGGTGATGAACAGCTCGTTGTTAATGGTTACACCGATGCTAGTTGGAACACTGATCCGGATGATTCTAAATCACAATCTGGATACGTATTTATTTTGAATGGTGCAGCAGTTAGCTGGAGGAGTGCAAAGCAAAGCGTTGTGGCGAGATCTTCAACTGAATCGGAATACATGGCTGCTTCGGAGGCTTCACAAGAAGCGATATGGATGAAAGAGTTCATTACAGAGCTGGGTGTGGTTCCTAGTGCGCTGGACCCAATGTCTATCTACTGTGATAACATGGGCGCCATAGCCAATGCGCAAGAACCAAGGTCACACAAGAAGCTGAAGCATATCAAGCTACGTTTTCACGCTATTCGAGAACATATCCAGGATGGGGATATAAAGATTTGCAAAGTACACACAGATCTGAATGTGGCGGATCCGTTGACTAAACCTCTCCCGAGGGCAAAACATGACCAACACCAAACTGCCATGGGTGTTCGGTATATTACCATGTAATCTAGATTAGATGACTCTAGTGCAAGTGGGAGACTGTTGGAGATATGCCCTAGAGGCAATAATAAATATAGTTATTATTATATCTTTGTGTTTATGATAAATGTTTGCATTCATGCTATAATAGTATTAACAAGGAAACCATTAATACTTGTGTGAATTGTAAACTTAATTTGAAGTCCCTAGTATAGCCTCTATACTTCACTAGCTTGTTGGTTGATTGATGATGTGGTTTCTTTGTCATGAACATTGAGATGTTATCAACAACAAGATCATATCGTTAGGAGAATGATATGGTGGACATACTCCTATAGATAAGCGTAGCATAAAGATCAAGTCATTTCAATAGTTCAATTGCTATATGCTTTCTGATACATAGTAACCTAATTCCTTCGACCATGAGATCATGCATATCACCTTTACTGGATGGATGCTTTGATGTCATCAAACACCACACCGTAACAGGGTGGCTATAAAGGTGGTATTGAGTGTTCGGAAAGTATTGGTTGAAACACATGGATCAAGAGTGGGATTTGTCCATCCACATGACGGATAGATATTCTCTGGGCCCTCTCGGTGAAATGTCATCCAATTAGCTTGCAAGCATGTGACTGGGTCACAAGGGATCACATATCACGGGAACGAGAAAAGAGTACTTATCAGTAACGAGGTTGAACTAGGTATGCAGAGATACCGAAGATCATAACCTCGGATAAGTAACATATCGTGAGACAAAGGGAAATTGGTATCGTATGTAAGTGGTTCATTCGATCGCAAAGTAATCGTAGAAATATGTGGGAGCCATATGAATTTCCAGATTCCTCTATTGGTTATTGTTCGGAGAAGTGTCTCGATCATGTCTGCATAATTCACGAACCGTAGGGAGACACACTTAAGGATTCGACGTTGTTTGAGTAGTTATGGTATTATGAGAAAGAGACCGAATGTTGTTCGGAGTCTCGGATGGGATCCGGGATATCACGAGGTGATCCGGAATGGTCCGGAGAATAAGATTCATATAAGGAAAGTCCCGTTTCGGAGTTCGGGAATGATTCCGGTGTTTTCATCGGGAACATTCTAGAAGGTCCCGGAATGTCCGGCACTCCGGGAGGGAAGGGGTACATGAATGTGTCATTGCATGTTGGAATGATTGCATCATGTACTAAGTGTTCTCGCTGTCCGAAATAAAGGGTTAATTCAAATCCTAATTGAAAAGTCAAACTGCCAGTTTTCGGTCAAACTGCCAGTTTTCGGAAAGAGGAGAAAGAGGAGGAGAGGTGGAGGCCGAGTTGGAGGAGGGTTCCTCCCCTTGGCCGGCGCACCTCCCAAGGCCGAGTTGGGGAGGAACTCCTCCCCTTGGCCGCCGGCCCTCCCACCTATAAAGGGAGGGGCAGGGCTCCCCTCTCTACACAACACTACTAGTTCCTACCCTCTAAACTAAACCCTAGATCTAAAACCCCGGTTTAGAGCTATTTTGGTTTAGAGCCTTCTAATTGGTTTAGAGCCCTCTAATTGGTGTGTCTAATTACTAGACCACTAATAGCCTCTCTCATAAGCTCCACCATACTCGCACCGGCTTAAGGCGAAGCCCTGCGGGATCTCCCCTCTACTTCCGGTACCACGCCGTTATGCTGCCGGAATCGCGAGGAGAGTGCTACAACCTCCGCTGCCTGCTGGAACAAGGGAGAGGAAGGTCTTCGTCGAGTACCGAACGTGTGACCGACTGCGGGGGCGCTGCTGGAACGTGGCGCCGGAAGGATCGTCTACACGATCTTGAGATCGGAAAGAGTACGACTACATCACCCACGAGAATCTGCTCTCGTTAAACACTTTGGAATCTTCGAGGGTGAGTTATTCCATCGACTCGTTGCTACAATCTAGTAGATAGATCTTGGCTTGTTTGTTTGTATGCGATAGAAAATTTTTGTTTTCCATGCTACGAACCCCTACATCCGGAACCTCTCGTCTTTGTGATCTTGTACGGGAGAGAGATAATGATTTTTTTGCAAAGCGCTCCGCGCAACTATTCAAGTTCGTCATCACGGCTCGTCTTTACACTCGTTCCGTGGGATCTTCGACTCATTGTCTTCAACGACATCTTGTTCGACTGGTCTTTGCAAGCTCTGCATCAACGACTATTCCATCTACAAACGAGCAGTACATGTGTTTCTGTATTCCAATCTATTGTTTTTCTATGACTATTGTAGAGTTTGCACTACTATTATTCATGTTGATTAATACATCTAGTATGTTGAGTTTCACATGTTAGTAGTTGATGTCATCATGTTTAATATTCTAGAATTAATGTGAAATTGTTGCCTAATTTTCTAACAAACATATGGAATTTTGGCTCCCAAGTTTCAGTGATTCTTTTATTTTTAAATTCGAAAATCATGTTGCTAGGTTTCAAAAAAAATGTAAAAATATCTGAATTTACTTAATTATGTATCATACAAAAATGCAAAATCTCAATTTCATATAGTTTGCATTCTTAGCTACACAAAAATTAAAATGTATGGATCTGAGTATAGTCAACCATACATAATTTCAAAACTCCAAAAATGTACTACTTTTTATATATATCTCAAAATTCAAATAATTCAGGAATGCATGTATGTAAGTTTCTATTACGTATCACGCGCCATCAACAAGTAAATTATAGGCAGAACAACGTGCGGTGTCTTTGGATACCTGATAGAGAAAAAGCTGACATATTTTGTTTGGTTTGCTTGTTAGTGATAAACTAAGATCGAAGTGGAGTATATGGAGTTTGTTAATCAGGAACGGACAGACTCGCGTGCGCTGATTCGATTCCGTCACGAGCGGCAACTATACTACGGACAGGACAGGGAGGCAGAAGATTCAGATAACCAGTTCTCTCAAAATGGACCCAGAGAGATCTCATCGATCCTTTTGACTCGCCTTTGACCCGACATACATGATCCTGGTGCATAGGAGCGTGCATCTGCGTCCATTTTGACACGTGCACGGCGTGTGACTCACAGCTTACGTCCTGCTGTACATCGAGCAGTCAACCTGATACGTGCCGATCGAAAACAACAATACTACTCCATCCATCCAAAATATAAAATGTTTTAACTTTTGTGAAAAGAATACATCTACGGTTTGAACCTACACATGAAAATCTGTTTAGATATACTCGTTTAACAAAAACTGTAACATCTTATAATTTAGAACGGAGGAAATACATTACAAGAAAACATTACACATATATATACTCCAACAAGTTTGTAAATGGCTTTGACCGATAAAATAGAGCCCCATTTTGCTCCAACAAGTTCATCATAAGACATGAAGATTGAAAAGCACGCCAGTCGGAGCAAACAATAGATTGTTGTTGAAATGCTCCCTTTCTTTAAAAAAATTAAAAATTATATTTACAAGCTTCAAAAAATAAAAAAAATCTAAACGTAGTCAATGTTGTATTGCATAAGGATGCAAAATCACAATACCAAATTCTTTATATCATGGGCTACATAAAAACTGACAAAATCTGATAAAGTTTAGGTATTTGAAGAATGCATGCACATATTCACATTTTTTATTTACAGCTCGGAATATAAAGTATTTGACATTGATATTTTGCAACTTTGTTGGAATAGTCATTAGCTACATCCATTTTTTTGAAACAAGAAATATGATTTTCAGTTTTTTATATAGGAGGTGCATTGGTGCTCGGGATCCAAAAATCTCCACTTCACACTCTCACATACTATTAAATAAATCAATTGCGGCCTTTCGTCGATCTCACAGCTATAGTTTGTGTCACTCCGTTCCTTGGGCGACACGGTCGGCGGATAAATTTCACTGGCCACTGTAGGGGTTCGTAGCATGGAAAACAAAAATTTTCTATCGCATACAAACAAACAAGCCAAGATCTATCTACTAGATTGTAGCAACGAGTCGATGGAATAACTCACCCTCGAAGATTCCAAAGTGTTTAACGAGAGCAGATTCTCGTGGGTGATGTAGTCGTACTCTTTCCGATCTCAAGATCGCGTAGACGATCCTTCCGGCACCGCGTTCCCGCAGCGCTCCCGCAGTCGGTCACACGTTCGGTACTCGACGAAGACCTTCCTCTCCCTTGTTCCAGCAGGCAGCGGAGGTTGTAGCACTCTCCTCGCGATTCCGGCAGCACAACGGCGTGGTACCGGAGGTAGAGGGGAGATCCCGCAGGGCTTCGCCTTAAGCCGGTGCGAGTATGGTGGAGCTTATGAGAGAGGCTATTAGTGGTCTAGTAATTAGACACACCAATTAGAGGGCTCTAAACCAATTAGAAGGCTCTAAACCGAAACAGCTCTAAACCGGGGTCTAGGTCTAGTTTCTAGTTTAGAGGATAGGAACTTGTGTGTGCTAGGAGGGGAGCCCTGCCCCTCCTTATATAGGTGGGAGGGCTGGCTGCGCCATGGGGAGGAGAGTCCCTCCCCAAGTCGGCTTGGTGGGGCGCCGGCCAAGGGAGGAGTCCTCCCCCAATTCGGCCTCCACCAATCCTCCTCTTTTCCCACTTCCCAAAATTGGCAGTTTGACTTTCAAATTAGCCGTTTGACTTTTCCAATTTAGGAATTAAATAAACCCTTTATTTTGGACAGCGAGAACACCTAGTACATGATGCAATCATTCCAACTTGCAATGACACATTCATGTACCCCTTCCCCCCCGGAGTGCCGGACATTCCGGGACCTTCTAGAATGTTCCCGATGAAAACACCGGAACCATTCCCCAACTCCGAAATGGGACTTTCCTTATATGAATCTTATTCTCCGGACCATTCCGGATCACCTCGTGATATCCCGGATCCCATCCGAGACTCCGAACAACATTCGGTCTCTTTCTCATAATACCATAACTACTCAAACAACGTCGAATCCTTAAGTGTGTCTCCCTACGGTTCGTGAATTATGCGGACATGATCGAGACACTTCTCCGAACAATAACCAATAGAGGAATCTGGAAATTCATATGGCTCCCACATATTTCTACGATTACTTTGCGATCGAATGAACCACTTACATACGATACCAATTTCCCTTTGTCTCACGATATGTTACTTATCCGAGGTCATGATCGTCGGTATCTCTGCATACCTAGTTCAACCTCGTTACTGACAAGTACTCTTTTCTCGTTCCCGTGATATGTGATCCCTTGTGACCAAGTCACATGCTTGCAAGCTAATTGGATGACATTTCACCGAGAGGGCCCAGAGAATATCTATCCGTCATGTGGATGGACAAATCCCACTCTTGATCCATGTGTTTCAACCAATACTTTCCGAACACCCAATGCCACTTTTATAGCCACCCTGTTACGGTGTGGTGTTTGATGACATCAAAGCATCCATCCAGTAAAGGCAATATGCATGATCTCATGGTCGAAGGAATTAGGTTACTATGTATCAGAAAGCATATAGCAATTGAACTATTGAAATGACTTGATCTTTATGCTACGCTTGTCTATAGGAGTATGTCCACCATATCATTCTCCTAACGATATGATCTTGTTGTTGATAACATCTCAATGTTCATGACAAAGAAACCACATCATCAATCAACCAACAAGCTAGTGAAGTATAGAGGCCATACTAGGGACTTCAAATTAAGTTTACAAATCACACAAGTATTAATGGTTTCCTTGTTAATACTATTATAGCATGAATGTAAACATTTATCATAAACACAAAGATATATATAATAATAACTACATTTATTATTACCTCTAGGGCATATCTCCAACAGTCTCCCACTTGCACTAGAGTCATCTAATCTAGATTACATGGTAATATACCGAACACCCATGGCAGTTTGGTGTTGGTCATGTTTTGCCCTCGGGAGAGGTTTAGTCAACGGATCCGCCACATTCAGATCTGTGTGTACTTTGCAAATCTTTATATCCCCATCCTGGATATGTTCTCGAATAGCGTGGAAACGCAGCTTGATATGCTTCAGCTTCTTGTGTGACCTTGGTTCTTGCGCATTGGCTATGGCGCCCATGTTATCACAGTAGATAGACATTGGGTCCAGCGCACTTGGAACCACACCCAGCTCTGTAATGAACTCTTTCATCCATATCGCTTCTTGTGAAGCCTCCGAAGCAGCCATGTATTCCGATTCAGTTGAAGATCTCGCCACAACGCTTTGCTTTGCACTCCTCCAGCTAACTGCTGCACCATTCAAAATAAATACGTATCCAGATTGTGATTTAGAATCATCCGGATCGGTGTTCCAACTAGCATCGGTGTAACCATTAACAACGAGCTGTTCATCACCTCCATAAGAAAGAACCATATCCTTAGTTCTTCTCAAGTACTTAAGGATGTTTTTGACCGCTGTCCAATGATCCACTCCTGGATCACTTTGATATCTGCTAGTTAAACTAACAGCATATGCGATGTCGGGTCTAGTACATAGCATGGCATACATTAGAGATCCTATGGCTGAGGCATAGGGAGTCTTACTCATCTTTTCTCTATCTTCTGCCGATGTCGGACTTTGAGTTTTACTCAAGGTCATATTGGGCAACATGGGCAAGAACCCTTTCTTGCTATCTTCCATTCCAAACCTCTTTAGAACTTTGTCCAAATATGTACTTTGTGACAATGATATTTGGCGTTTCGATCTATCTCTATAAATCTTTATGCCTAATATGTAAGCTGCTTCGCCAAGATCCTTCATTGAAAAACTATTATTCAAATATTCCTTGACACTATTAAGAAGGTCTACATCATTCCCAATCAACAATATGTCATCCACATACAGTATTAAGAATGCTACAGAGCTCCCACTCACTTTCTTGTAAATACAAGCTTCTCCATAAGTTTGTATAAAACCAAAACTTTTGATTACCTTATCAAAACGTTGATTCCAACTTCGGGATGCTTGCTTCAATCCATAGATGGACCGTTGAAGCTTGCATACCTTGTTAGCATCTTTAGGATCGACAAAACCTTTGGGTTGTATCATATACAACTCTTCATCAATGTCTCCATTGAGGAATGCTGTTTTGACATCCATCTGCCATATCTCATAATCATAATATGCAGCGATTGCTAACATAATCCTCACAGACTTTAGCTTCGCTACCGGTGAGAAAGTCTCATCGTAGTCAACTCCTTGAATTTGTCGAAACCCTTTTGCGACAAGTCGAGCTTTATAGACAGTAACATTACCATCAGCATCTGTTTTCTTCTTGAAAATCCATTTGTTCTCGACAGCCTTCCGGCCATCCGGTAAGTCCACCAAAGTCCATACTTGGTTTTCGTACATGGATCCAATCTCGGATTTCATGGCTTCTTGCCATTTATTGGAATCTGGGCTCATCATCGCTTCCTCATATGTCTCGGGGTTATCGGTGTTGTCCACCAACATGACATTCATAACGGAATCATACCAATCTGGAGTGGTACGAGTTCTCGTTGACCTCCGAGGCTCTGTAGTAACTTCAACCGAAGTTTCATGATCACCATCATTAGCTTCCTCTCTTATTGGTGCAGGCACCACAGGAACTTCTTCCGGTGCTGCGCTACTCGCAATTTCGAGAGAAGGTTCGACAACCTCGTCGAGTTCTACTTTCCTTCCAGTCACTTCTTTCGAGAGAAATTCCTTCTCTAGAAAGGATCCATTCTTAGCAACGAAGATTTTGCCTTCGGATCTATGATAGAAGGTATACCCAACAGTTTCCTTCGGGTATCCTATGAAGACGCATTTTTCCGCTTTGGGTTCAAGCTTGTCCGGCTGTAACTTCTTTACATAGGCTTCGCATCCCCAAACTTTAAGGAACGACAATTTAGGTTTCTTCCCAAACCATAATTCATACGGTGTCGTTTCAACGGATTTAGACGGTGCCCTATTTAAAGTGAATGCGGCTGTTTCTAATGCATAACCCCAAAATGATAGTGGCAAATCTGTAAGTGACATCATAGAACGAACCATATCTAAGAGAGTTCGATTACGACGTTCAGACACACCATTACGCTGTGGTGTTCCCGGCGGTGTCAACTGCGAAAGTATTCCACATTTCTTCAAATGCTCGCCAAACTCGTAACTTAGATATTCACCTCCACGATCAGAACGTAGAAATTTAATCTTCTTGTTACGTTGATTCTCTACCTCACTTTGAAACTCCTTAAACTTCTCGAAAGTTTCGGACTTATGTTTCATGAAATAGATATACCCATATCTACTCAAGTCATCCGTGAAGGTAAGAACATAACGATAACCACTGCGCGATGCTACACTCATTGGACCACACACATCGGTATGTATGATTTCCAATAAGTCCGTAGCTCGCTCCATTATACCAGAAAATGGAGTCTTAGTCATTTTTCCCATCAGACATGCTTCGCATCTTTCAAGTGATTCAAAATCAAGTGATTCAAGAAGTCCATCGGAATGGAGTTTCTTCATACGTTTCACTCCAATGTGACCAAGACGACAGTGCCACATATAGGTCAAATTATCGCTTGATTTCAAACGTTTAGCCTCAATGTTATTAATATGTGTATTTCTACTATCGAGATTCAATATGAATAGACCATCTATCAAAGGTGCATGTGCATAAAACATATTACTCATATAAATCGAACAACCATTATTCTCGGATTTAAACAAGTAACCGTCTCGCAATAAACAAGATCCCGATATAATGTTCATGCTCAACGCAGGCACCAAATAACAATTATTTAAGTATAAAACTAATCCCGATGGTAGATGAAGAGGTAGTGTGCCGACCGCGATCACATCAACCTTTGATCCGTTTCCCACGCGCATCGTCACCTCGTTCTTCACTAGCTTCTGTTTATTCTGCAGCTCCTGTTTCGAGTTACAAATATGAGCAACCGAACCAGTATCAAATACCCAGGCACTACTACGAGTACTAGTGAGATACACATCAATAACATGTATATCAGATATACCTTTCTTCTTGATGTTGCCGTTCTTCAAATCCGCCAAGTACCTTGGGCAATTCCGCTTCCAGTGACCTTCTCCCTTGCAGTAAAAGCACTCAGTATCAGGCTTGGGTCCAGCCTTGGTCCTCTTCGTCGGCGTGGTAACTTTCTTACCACCCTTCTTGAAGTGTCCCTTCTGCTTAGACTTGCCTTTCTTGAATTTGGTGGTCTTATTGACCATCAACACTTGGTGCTCTTTCTTGATCTCCACTTCTGCAGATTTTAACATAGCAAATAGTTCTGGCAACTCTTTGTTCATGTTCTGCATGTTGTAGTTCATCACAAAGTTCTTGTAACTTGGTGGTAGTGATTGGAGGATGCGGTAAACTCCCAAAGTATTAGGAATCACTATACCCAAACTTTGAAGTTTATTTGCGTGCCCAGACATTTTAAGCACATGCTCACTGACGGAGCTACCCTCTTCCATCTTGCAGTTAAAGAACTTTTCAGAAGCTTCATAACTTTCAATTGCCGCATGAGTCTCAAAGATTAATTTGAGATCCTCGACAATATCATATGGATCTGACTCTTCAAACCTTTTCTGAAGCTCCGATTCTAAACCATACAAGATAGCACACTGAACTATGGAGTACTGATTCTTCCGAGCGAGGTAAACATTCTTTACTTCATCGGTAGCATCAGCTGCAGGTGGGTCACCTAGCGGTGCATCCAGCACATAGGTCAAATTACCAGCTGTGAGGACAATCCTCAAATTGCGGAACCAATCCGCGAAGTTGCTTCCATTGTTTTTCAACTTTTCTTTCTCTAGGAACGCATTAAAATTGATGGTAGGGGCTGCCATTGATCTACAACATATTTGCAATAGTTTAGACTAAGTTTATGACAAATTGAGTTCAAATTAATTAATGAAATTAAACTAGGTGAACTCCCACTCAAAACAACATCCCTCACATTGTTTTAGTGATCACACGAACCAAATCCACTACATCAACACCGATCATCACGAGAGCTGATATAGTTTTAATGGCGAACAATCATCATGTTCATCATATCTACTATATGATTCATGCTTTGCCTTTCGGCGATCCGTGTTCCTGAGGCCATGTCTGTACATGCTAGGCTCGTCAAGATCAAACCTTAGCTTCCGCATAAGCAAATCTGGCTTGCTTACGTTGTAGTCACCCGCGGAATCAAAGACACCCGATCATCACGTGGTGCTTCGAAGCAGCAAGCTTTGGCAACGGTGCATACTAAGGGTGAACACTTTTAGAACTTGAAATTTATGTGCATGAGGGATCATCTTATAATGCTACCGTCGTCTACTAAGCAATACAAGATGCATAAAGGATTAACATCACATGCAATTCATAATATGTGATATGATATGGCCTTTCTTCTTTGTGCTTCCGATCTCCATCTTCAAGCACGAACATGATCTCCATCATCACCGGCATAGCATCAAGGTCAATGACGCTTCTTCATGGTTGTCGTCCGCCAACTTCAACTATTACAACTATTTTGAATAGACACGCAGGCCTTAACAGAAATTAAAGACAACCATATGGCTCCTGCCGGTTGCCAACTTACAATAAAGAACATTGCATACATCAAATATAATCACAATCATGGCCATATCACATCACTGCACACCCCTGCAAAACAAAGTTAGACGCTTCTACTTTCTTTGCATATTTTACGTGGTTTGGGGCTTTCCATAAGTGTCGTTCTAACCTACGAACAAGAACCACAACATTGATACTAGCATTGTTGATTACCCGTTGTAAATTGGATCTTTACTATGCTAGGAGAAACAGGCACCCGCAAAGCCACTTATGCAATACAAGTTGCATGTTAAGCGTGGAGCAAGTCTCATGAACGATGTCATGTAAGGTTAGCCCGGGCCGCTTCATCCCAACATACCGCAAGATGCAAAGTACACAAAAAGCAATCTACAATAAAAGCATCAACGCCCACAATGACCATTGTGTTCTACTCGTGCAACAGATCTACATATAGACACGGCTCTGATACCACTGTAGGGGTTCGTAGCATGGAAAACAAAAATTTTCTATCGCATACAAACAAACAAGCCAAGATCTATCTACTAGATTGTAGCAACGAGTCGATGGAATAACTCACCCTCGAAGATTCCAAAGTGTTTAACGAGAGCAGATTCTCGTGGGTGATGTAGTCGTACTCTTTCCGATCTCAAGATCGCGTAGACGATCCTTCCGGCGCCGCGTTCCCGCAGCGCTCCCGCAGTCGGTCACACGTTCGGTACTCGACGAAGACCTTCCTCTCCCTTGTTCCAGCAGGCAGCGGAGGTTGTAGCACTCTCCTCGCGATTCCGGCAGCACAACGGCGTGGTACCGGAGGTAGAGGGGAGATCCCGCAGGGCTTCGCCTTAAGCCGGTGCGAGTATGGTGGAGCTTATGAGAGAGGCTATTAGTGGTCTAGTAATTAGACACACCAATTAGAGGGCTCTAAACCAATTAGAAGGCTCTAAACCGAAACAGCTCTAAACCGGGGTCTAGGTCTAGTTTCTAGTTTAGAGGATAGGAACTTGTGTGTGCTAGGAGGGGAGCCCTGCCCCTCCTTATATAGGTGGGAGGGCTGGCTGCGCCATGGGGAGGAGAGTCCCTCCCCAAGTCGGCTTGGTGGGGCGCCGGCCAAGGGAGGAGTCCTCCCCCAATTCGGCCTCCACCAATCCTCCTCTTTTCCCACTTCCCAAAATTGGCAGTTTGACTTTCAAATTAGCCGTTTGACTTTTCCAATTTAGGAATTAAATAAACCCTTTATTTTGGACAGCGAGAACACCTAGTACATGATGCAATCATTCCAACTTGCAATGACACATTCATGTACCCCTTCCCCCCCGGAGTGCCGGACATTCCGGGACCTTCTAGAATGTTCCCGATGAAAACACCGGAACCATTCCCCAACTCCGAAATGGGACTTTCCTTATATGAATCTTATTCTCCGGACCATTCCGGATCACCTCGTGATATCCCGGATCCCATCCGAGACTCCGAACAACATTCGGTCTCTTTCTCATAATACCATAACTACTCAAACAACGTCGAATCCTTAAGTGTGTCTCCCTACGGTTCGTGAATTATGCGGACATGATCGAGACACTTCTCCGAACAATAACCAATAGAGGAATCTGGAAATTCATATGGCTCCCACATATTTCTACGATTACTTTGCGATCGAATGAACCACTTACATACGATACCAATTTCCCTTTGTCTCACGATATGTTACTTATCCGAGGTCATGATCGTCGGTATCTCTGCATACCTAGTTCAACCTCGTTACTGACAAGTACTCTTTTCTCGTTCCCGTGATATGTGATCCCTTGTGACCAAGTCACATGCTTGCAAGCTAATTGGATGACATTTCACCGAGAGGGCCCAGAGAATATCTATCCGTCATGTGGATGGACAAATCCCACTCTTGATCCATGTGTTTCAACCAATACTTTCCGAACACCCAATGCCACTTTTATAGCCACCCTGTTACGGTGTGGTGTTTGATGACATCAAAGCATCCATCCAGTAAAGGCAATATGCATGATCTCATGGTCGAAGGAATTAGGTTACTATGTATCAGAAAGCATATAGCAATTGAACTATTGAAATGACTTGATCTTTATGCTACGCTTGTCTATAGGAGTATGTCCACCATATCATTCTCCTAACGATATGATCTTGTTGTTGATAACATCTCAATGTTCATGACAAAGAAACCACATCATCAATCAACCAACAAGCTAGTGAAGTATAGAGGCCATACTAGGGACTTCAAATTAAGTTTACAAATCACACAAGTATTAATGGTTTCCTTGTTAATACTATTATAGCATGAATGTAAACATTTATCATAAACACAAAGATATATATAATAATAACTACATTTATTATTACCTCTAGGGCATATCTCCAACAGCCACAACCACTTCTCCACCACCCTTTCTCCTGCCGTCACCGGCGGTCTCCGCGGGGAAAAGCTCATGCGGAGCCGGCGGCGGCAAGACATGGTTCTACTCCGTGTCGGGTTAAATCTTGCACATGGGGTTGAGAACCCGCAGCGGCATGTGGCGTTGGGCAGCTCGGGTCCATGTGGCCGATGGAGGAGCTTGTGGCGCTAGCCGCGGCGATGATGGAGTCTGCATAGAAGGGGGCCTACGGTGGCCGGGAGGCCAGATGTTTGCTCGGCTTGGGCCGAGCTGACCGCGGTTGATGCAGATGTTAGTTGGGTGCTCTATGCTACTTGGCGCCTGATCTGGGGCATGAGGAATTTTCCCGTGCGCCTGGGAATGCAGGTGCATCGTGGAGGCCCTATACATGGTGGTGAGGCAGCGACCTCGGAGCGTGTGTGCTCCCAGATCATGAGGAGGCCCTAGGCAGGCGGAGGTCCATGAGAGAAGGGTTGCTGATTGTGGAAGGCTCCTCCTTGAGCGAGGAAGCCAGGACGGCGACCCCGAATTTATGGGTGTGTAGGGCAGTAGCGAGTGGTTGTTGGTTAAGGTGTCACGACCGCCAAGATGTGCATGAAAAAAATTATACCAAGCAAGAGCAGTACCCATAAGAGTTTGGTTAAATAGGCTTAACTTTACCTCATCATAAGTATAATTTTTTAGTCTAAATGTTCTATATATATCTTTAAATAAATACAAATGTGCATGGGGGTCGAATCATCATCTCCTACAAATTTTCCATTATGCAGAATTACAATCAATTGAGGGCTAACCTCAAATTCAACATTTTCTCTCGGTTTCCTTTCAAAAATGCACGATTGAATTGTCCGAGATAAGTAGCGGTGTCGAACTTGTTTATAAGCCCAACCTTGGTTATGGTGTTTACCTAAAACTTAGTAAACAAATTTAGCATAACAATAATAAATTACTAACTAAAAACAAAGACCAAAAGCTTAACTCCCTGGCAACGATACAAGAAAATAGCTTGATGACTACGAGTGTACAGTTTGTATGTAGCTAGTTTTAAAGTAAGAGTATCGAACCATGTAGAGTTATTGATAAAGATCTTAATGCCCCTTGTTAATATTCACCAAAGAGTGACTGAGAGTTGTCCTTGATTTCAAGCAACGGTGTTTGAAATTGTTTGTGTGTGTGAACAAAGCAATATCAATCTAATAAATGTAAACATAGAGGGGAAATCGTCATGTAAATAGTATGAAATTACAATAGGACTAAAGCATTCTCGGGAAGTGTTGGATCCACCAGTAACAATTAGATAATTAGGATTAGGATATATATATCTTTGTTTATGTGTATGCATGGGAGAAGCTCTAGATAAGATGATCACAAACCATCCATCTGCTATTTTATCCCGCATAACCATAGCGGTGATTAAAGATCAGCCACTCAGATCCCCTGTAAGTAAGGGTTAATCTCGTGGTCATGGACTTAGTTTTATTAGTCCCCTCTTATTTCCCTTGACCACTCATGACAATAACTTCGTGTATACCAATTCGTTAGGATTCCAAGTACAGAGTGTTGTAGCAAATTTCTTTTCCCCACAAAGGTGACTCGAGGGTTTATAAACTCTCAAGGAATTGGCAAGGTGTTGATTCTCCTCATCTTGTAGCAACCTGTAAAGCAAAAAATTTGTCTTGTGTTCCCAACTCCATCGTGCAGGGGCGGAGGTACGGTCGGTGCTACCAGGGCTGTAGCACCGGTCCAGCAAAGTTACGCAAGGGATTAGCATAAGTAGTTCTGGCCATGAGCACCACTAGGCTTACTAGAACCGGCATGCATGCATGCTGTGTCGCGGAGTCCTAGACGTAGGATAAAGTGCGACCGCCCTGTGCTCCGCTTCTGCTTCAAGCACTTCTCTCGCCCTCCTCCAAAATGTCTAAAAAACAAATTTCAAATAACAATATTTGCCACTAAGGTGGTATCTCGGTTAAACAACTTTCACATAGCGCATAGGTCCATGACTCCATGGTTCCATTTTCTCCCCTCTCCGCTACCCAGCTCGCTACTACTACCCTTTTTCCTAGTTGTCCGTGTGTGAAAAATTCTTATCTATTTTCGATCTCCTCTGACCAGTGAGTAATTTATCTATTTCCATATTTTAGATTTTTTATGTTAGTTGTGGTAATGTACTCTTTCCGATCTAAATTAGTTGACTTGGTTTTGTCTAGATTCGGATGTATTTAGCAAACAAGTTTAGATGCATTCGAATTTAGACAAATCTGAGTCAACTAATTTAGATCAGAGGGAGTATTTTTAATGTGGTTTATTTTATTACAAGCTATGATTTTCACACGCAAGAAAGTAGCACCTGTCTTGCGCCGTTTCTAGCTCCGTCACTGCCACCGTGTGGTTGTCAAGCACAAGATTTCATATTAGTAATATGAAATAAGAATATAAATAAAGAAAAATGAAACAAGTAAAACTAGGCAAGCAAAGTAAACACAATAAAGGAACATAATATTGGTGGAACTTCAACATGTGTTTGATAAACATTTATATGGACATCACGTCCTAACATAGATTTGATGCAACACATCTCTCTTATACTCCTCAAGAAAGGGAAAACTCCAAGGAATCTTGAATTAAGAATCAACAGAGTATAGTCTTAAATAACTTGACATGATGTTTGAATCACAAATATGCCACCTTGACCAAACAAGATTATCTATTTGTCACAAGATAATTATAGCACATGAATTCACTTTATCCCTAGTGAGACAGCAAAAGAAAGGTAAGTACCATAGTAGATCTTGAATTTGTTGTCACTATTCAATCACTACCACCATGCTACTCCATCTAATACACACTTCTCCCTACACATGCTCTTGCATACAAGTTGGATCAAAATAAGTACTTAAGAACGGAGTACATGATATGCATCTATCAATATATCTTACACATAATAGGTTCCAATCTCATATATCAAATCATAGAAAAAAGATCCATCATATACGAATTACATATATGACCATAATCATGTTGGGCGGCTCATATGGTACTAGATCTACGAAGAACAAGAGAGAAATAGATCAAGCTACTACCACAAACCCATAGTCCAGAGGTGGACTACTCCCTTTTCATCATGGTGGTGATGGTGGAGACATTGGAGAAGGTAGAGATCCCTTTGGCGGCAGCTTCGGCGGAGTTTCCCCTCCAATCTTGGTTGGTTCTGGCTCTGTTTTGGTGTTTCTGCGGCGCCTCCGTCGAGAAACTCCCAAGGGACCCTTTATATAGTGGTTTTTAGGTAATACGGAGGCGGAGGAAAAAGTTCGAAGAGAATCGATGGCCGAGGAGGAAAAGAGACTGGGTGGCATGCCCACCCTTACTAGGCGTGCCACCTAGTCCATCGTGGGCCTCCTAGTCCATCTGGTGAGGTCCAAATGCTCCAGGTTCTTCTGTCCTATAGATTTATAACCAAAATAAAGAGAATCATTGGTAAATCTCATAAATCAATGTAAAACATGGATATAACATCATAAATGTAGCAAATATATGGGAATTTATATCAACAAACTACAAAGTTTATGTATACATTTTACATGCATCAACATCCACAATTTTAACCTATGCTTATCCTCGAGCATGAAGGTGGTAAAACTAACATGGGTTTTGGAGTTTGGTGCTTATTTTCACTAGAAAGTATCACAAAAAGTTAAACGGTTCATTTGTTTAGAGAATAACAACAAGCAAGCATAGAATAAAGTGATACTTCTTATAATATCATACTTGACAACATAATGTTCATATTGACTAACACAAATGCATATAGTACTATGATCCAATAGAGCATTCTTTGCATAGAGAAAATTATATATATAGTGGTGGTCCTATGGTCAGAATATTTGGCAAAGGAGGTTAGAGAGAGTGTATGGCTGGCAAGTAGAGAATATCATATGTGATACCCATAATAATAGTGTTTAGAAGCTAAATAATGACTCACATATGGTAGCATAGTTTGGGATATAGCTTGAGCTATTTGGGTAGGTGTTCCGTATATAAATGCTAAGTTCCTTTTACTAAAGGAGGTTGTTTCAATATGGTGGGTCTAGCAATGGTAACCGTTTGACCTTCTACAAGAGTGCAAAGTGCTCATAGTACTAAGTCATTTCTAGACGATAATATAAGCATTGAGCACCATTTATGTTGAATATAAGAACTAGCACAATATGATACAATTGTAAGTTATTACTCCATAAATCATATGAACAATCCAACCTAAAGCAATAACATGCATAGTTTGGTTTCCCCCTTTTTTCTATTTGAAGCAAGGCATTTAATCAAACATGGCATTCATTCATGGGATAGTTTGTTTCAGTATCTCTTTCCTAAGCTTGTAAAATATCTATCATGGTGGTCCTATTTATTTCCAAGCATATCAAGCAAAACTATACATAACACTAAACAAAGACGCTCCAACTTTTCTAGGATCATTCTATGTTACTCAAAAAACAAAGTTTAGATGCTTTGCAAACCTAGAGTTTTATAGGTATAGTGGGGTGCCTTGTGCATCCCCAAGCTTATGGTTTTTACCATTCTTGGATAAATCTTGGTGTGGTGTTCCTTCATTCCCTGACAAAAACTTTAACATGAAACTTTCTCCCATTTCTTTTCCGTGGGGTGACGTTAGTGGGTACAAATATACCATGCTAGTTGTGATAACATGTCTAAATAAAATTTGGTTTTAAATTTCTAGATAGTTATTTGAGTGTCCAAGATCCATAAGATATCAAAAGACTCAAAAATAATCAAATCAAAATCCAAAGAGACCACTCTTGCAACAAAAGACGGATTTTGTCCACAAAAACAACAGCTGCAGAACGCATTTATTTTTGCCCACTTAACCTTGTCAGGAAATTTTGCCATTTTTTTGCATATAGAGGATGCAAAGTTGCAACTAAAGTATAAATATGAGAGTAATCAGTGTTTCAGAAAAAATCAGAGATTTTTTTACTGAAAAGAGTTCGTGTAGGAATTTTCTGCTCCATATGTTTTGTCAACTTCAAAGCATCCAAATGGGTTCAACTTGGTAATTTATTCAAAACTCCAGGAAGAAAACCAAAAGAAAACTCTCTTGCTACATCAATAGTGCAAAAATAAAATACCAAAGAAAACAAACGGGGTTGCCTGCCGCAAAGCGCTTTCTTTATAGCCATATAGCTAGGCTTACTTACTTGTTTCATGTGATGTAGAGATCATGTGGTGGACTACTCCCTCTTTATCATGGCGATGATGGTAGAGACATTGGAGAAGGTAGAGATCCCTCTAGTGGCGGCTATGGCGGGGTTTACCCCTCCAATCTTTGCTAGTTCTGGCTCTGTTTTGGTGTTTCGGTATTTCTGTGGTGCCTCCCTCGAGGAACTCCTGAGGGACCATTTATATATTGGTTTTTAGGTTATATGGAGGCGCTGGGCGAAATATTGAAGAGAATCGATGACCGGGGAGGAAAAGAGACTGTGTGGCACGCCCACCCTTACTAGGCGTGCCACCTGGTCCATCTTGGGCCTCCTGGTCCATCTGGTGAGGTCCAAGTGCTCCGGGTGCTTCTCTTGATGAAATATTTACGCTCTCTAAATCCCAGGTCCATTTGACTTTGTGTAGGTCCCTGAAAGGTAAAAATACACAACACAGGGTTTTCTTGTCCTGAAGAGTTATAACCAAAATAAAGGGAATCATTTATCCATATAAATCAATGTAAAACATGGATATAATATCATATATGTAGCAAATATATGGGAATTCATATCAATAAACTACAAAGTTCATGTACGCATTTTACATGCATCAACCACATGAATGATGATCTAGTGTGACATGTCACTTAACACCTTTAATACCATCACATATCCAACGGTAGTTCCTACGCAAGTCCCAAAGGAAAATGTTATGCGGCCGAGATTCACATAACATCAAGAGAGTCAACTAATACATATTCATAAACCAAAGTTATATATCATCTTTATTTGAATACATAATGCTGTAGGGTTTCTCCATCTACCTAAGAATAAGGAAACATACTCACACCTAGAGGCAATCAATATCATCATAATAGTATGAATGGAATGCAAATGGATAGATAAATACTTGTGCAAATCCACAACATGATTTAGGAATTAAAATAAGATGAATGTAAATAAGATGTGGGGGATGGTGATGATGATGGAGATGCAACGGTTGATGAGGAGGAGGATGCATCGACTTCCAAGAATCTTCGTAGTGGTGAGGATCGAAGCCCTTCAGCTAGTTCCCCCTCCATATCCCTTATGAAGGTGGAATTTCTACAATATGTTGTGTCTGTGTATGGCACATCTTAGATCTGTCTGCACGGGGTGAAACTATTTGACAAGGTGTCTCCAACGGTGCATGTTACGGGCACGAGGCAGGGGCGGCCACATCCATACCGGCGTTCGTTAAAGTCCCTGATTTCCTCTTTCGAATTTTTTTCTCTTCGACTTTTCTCCAAGTGTGTGAGTATTTGTTTGGAAAGATTTAATGACTTCCAATTACTATATTTGTGCCAAAAAATGGCAGCTTTAATTATATTTTCCATCAACACCTTTAATTCCTGGATTCTGGTGAAACAGACATAAAAGGTGCACGCGGTTGCAGTAAAATATTAAAATCCTATCACTAATCATGAAAAAGTATTAGGTAAATATGCTGAAAAATGCACTCATCACACGCTTCACAGGACTGCTGGCTCAAGATCACTTCTCATCGTTGTTGTTATGTATAATCGTTGTAGGAGTGACAACATGGGGCGCTACCTTCTCTCTTGGAATTCTCTCAAAGAGGTTCCATCACATCTAGGTTATTGCCATCTAGGAGCTTTTTCATCTGAGGTGTCACATAATTGTCCTGAGTGTATTTCGTCCGAGGAGACATGGCCATGTCCTCTGTCTTGAGCACACTACAGGATCCAGCATCCATCTTAGCCTATAGTGTGTCGCGCACATCGGTCTCCCCTCGGCGATTTTTCTGCTTCGCTCCTACTTCGACCTTTGGTATATTAGAAGACGGAACGTTCTGTTCAATCTTTTTAGTTTGAATAGAAAGATCATTTTCCTTGCCCTACCTCGTGAGTGGCTGAAAAAGGTAAAGAAATCAAACTTATTCAGCATTATAAAATGAGCCTAAGCATGTGACAACAAAATAGGGACGTTATAGGTATCATGAAGCAAGAGGACGCGCAGAGAAACCGCAAACAATGTCCCATATAGATATGGTCGTTTAGGGAAGCCCTCCCGAAAATGGAATAATACACACGCGGTGATCCCGCGTAAGTCCATGAATCTAGCAATATGTACCGCCTAGCTACGCCTCCTACGAATACCAATAACACTCACACGGTAAGTCCACGCAGGTTCATATCCTACCCATACTGCGAACATGAATCATACATATATTTGTAACCTTCTAGATAAGATAATACTTACCTCGATAGACCGCCATGCACATATGCACTGAAATCCTAATTATTATGCTAATCGCATAAGCATTAAGTATATCATAAATGTTGTGGTAATAGCGTCTTACTCCATCGTGATTTGGGAACTTGGAAAAACACAGATGGACGACTTCTAATGCGAGGAAGACTATGATAAATAAAATGTATGAAGGTACAATAATGCGCAAGAGAACTCGCCGCCATCGATGTTGGCGAGAGGCGGTGTACTCGTAACACACGAAGAAAACAAGCACCAAGGATCGTTCGGTACTCTAGAGGATACGCCGAAAGTCGTGAGCATTCGATTGGAGAGACGAACTAGTTGAGCTAGTTAAGTTTAGAGTTTTTGGTGTGGATTTGTGCCCACCGGAGTTTATATATACATTATTAACAAGGCACATCACAATATAAGTTGTATACGGTATAGTCACCCGTATCCGATTCTAACACACACCCTCAATCTAAACTGGTATGTATAAGATTTAGATTGGTTCTAAATCGATCTAACATCTGTCACATGGCTGGTTTAGTAAATACATCAGCCAACTGATCACCTAAAGAAATAAATCTCACCTCTAAGGCACCATCAGCTACTCGTTCACGCATAAAGTGGAAGTCTATCTCAATATGCTTTGTGCGAGCATAAAATACGCTATTTGCCGTTAGGTAAGTAGCTCCTAAGTTATCACACCATAAAATGGGAGCATGCTGCTGGGGAACCCAAGTTCTTGAGCAAAGACTCTACCCAAATAGCTTCAGCAGCGCCATTGGCCAAGGCCTTATATTCAGCCTCTGTACTTGACCGCGAGAAGTAGGCTGCTTCTTCGAACTCCATTACACAAGATTGGACCCAACAAACACCCACAAGCCTCCAAAAGAGCGGCGATCATCAACAAATCCCGCCCAGTCTGTATCTGTAAAAATGCTAATACCCATGGAAGATGACTTGTGGATAGTCAAACCGGTATTCAGAGTTCCTTTAACATAACAGAGGATACGCTTAACAACTTCCCAATGTACCTTCGTAGACTGTGAGAGGAACTGGCACACCTTGTTGACAACAAAAGAAATATCTGGACATGTGATACATTGCAAATGTATCTATAATTTTTGATGTTTCATATTTGGTTTTATCTACTTTCTTGTGTTTTGTCCACACTTTGGAGTACTTTTCATATGATTTCTTGGACTAACCTATTAACAAGATGCCACAGTGTCAGTTGCCTATTTTCTGCTGTTTTTGGTTCCAGGAAAGTCAGAAAATGAATATTTTCGGAATTGGACGGGACAAAAGCCAAAGTTCCTATTTTACCGGAAGACTCACGGATCCAGAATACGATACGGAGGAGGGCCAGGGCCTGGCCACACCCCCCCTTGGTGCAGGCAACCCTAGGTCGCGCCATGGCATGGTGTGGGCCCCCTGGCCGGCCACCGACCTTGCCTCTTTCGCCTATAAGAGCCTCCCGATACCAAAACCCTAGATCATCAAGTCTCCAGCCACGAAAAGTTCTGCAGCGCCGCCGCCACCGAAGGGGAGATTCGGGGGACAGAAAGTCTCTGTTCCGGCACCCTGTCGGGACGGGGAAGTGCCCGCGGAGCCATCTCCATCGATCTCCACCACCATCTCCATCACCATTGCTGATTCCCATGATGAGGAGAGAGTAGTTCTCTCTCGAGGCTAAGGGTTCTACTGGTACCTATGTGTTCATCTCTCTCTATGCATGATCTTATTGAAATCATGATCTTGTAATCTATAGATCTACCTTGCTACTCAAGTGCTTTAATAGATCTCTGCTCTCCCCATGTGTGTGAAGTTGACAGTGTGCACACCATGGTGGCACTTAGGCTAGAGATTACAAATACTTGTTATGAGTTATATTTGGAGTTGGATGTTTCTATAAAATTGTGGTGTTTGTTGGAACCATCTAGTGCTCAAGGTGACAGTGTGGGGTTATCTAGATGCGGAAAGATGAACTTTGAGGTGTGCTGTTATAGCCCTACCATTGATTAGAGTGTTTAACCGGAGAGTAGTTCAGCGTAGTATCATAAAGAAGAATATATTTATATGAGAGTGTTCACTAGTGAAAGTATGATCCCTAGGCCTTGTTTCTAAGCATTGAAACACCGTTTGTAATTAGATTTGTTACATGTTTGCTTGCTTCTATCTTTATTTCAGTTTTACTTTAGCCTCTTCCACGCCATCAAGCTATTTTCTATCACCGTTACCACTTATAATTATCCATACCACTTTTATTTCACTATCTCTTCGCCGAACTAGTGCATCTATACACCTGACAAGTGTATTGGGTGCGTTGGGGACACAAGAGACTTCTTGTATCTTGATTGCAGGGTTGCTTGAGAGGGGATACCTTTGACCACTTCCTCCCTGAGTTCGATAAACCTTAGGTGATCCACTTAAGGGAAAACTTGTTGTTGTTCTACAAACCTCTGCACTTGGAGGCCCAACAACTGTCTACAAGAATAGAAGTGCGTAGACATCAAGCTATTTTCTGGCGCTGTTGCCGGGGAGGTAAGGTAAAAGGTATTCACACCGGAGGATTAAAGAAGAAGAACCTCCCACGGCAAACGCCTATTTTCTGGCGCCATTGCCGGGGAGGTAAGGTAAAAGGTACTCACATCCTCCGGTGTGAGTGCTCGAAGTTATTTCCTTTATATTCTGCAATTTTGTCTTTTTGTTTCTTGTTTTCACTAGTTAGGCTTAATGGAACTTTCTTTGCATGCTAATAGCAATATTATTAGTATGAATCTTTTGAACACCATTGTTACTAATGCTATGGAAACGTCTAAGCTTGGGGAAGTTGGTTTTTCTGAAAATGATCTTTTTAGTTCCCTAGCTTTAAAGAAGAAAATTTGCTCTGATAATACTTTATCTCCCATATGTGGTAATTCTGATGATACTTGTGATATTCTAAATCCACATACTGAAAGCATCCCTTTTAAAATACCTATAAAAATTGTTGAACGTGTTATGAATAACTGCTATTTTGGAAATGGAACTTTCCATCCTGGTGATCATTTACTCTTTATACATGAATTATGCGAGTTGTTCAAGTGTGCAGGTATTTCAATGAACCAAGTTAAGAGGAAGCTATTCCCTATTTCACTTAAGGGCAAAGCAAGGGAGTGGTATGAGCTACTAGATGATCCTCATCATTTGGAGTGGAAGGAACTTGAATCTCTCTTTTACTCTAAATTTTATCCTCCTTATGAAATTCATAAAGATAGGAGTTATATTTATAATTTTCATCCTCATGATGGAGAAAGTATTGCCCAAGCATGGGGGAGAGTGAAGTCACTAATGCTCAAATGTCCCATTCATGAGCTCCCCAGTAATATTGTTATTAATAATTTCTATGCAAGGCTTTCAGGACATTACAAGGACTATCTAGATACTTGTTTAGAGGGATCCTTCACAAGTAAGGAGGTCAAAGCTAAGTGGGATCTCCTTGAAACAATTCAAAGCAATACCGAAGATTGGGATAACAACAAAGGTAAAGAACCAGGTATAAACTATGAGTATGATTGCATTACGTCTTTCGCTGAAACTGCTGATTTTCAAGAGCTTAGTGCTAAATATGGTCTTGATCCTCAAATTATTATTGATTGTTATAGAACCTTTGCTTCTCATATTAATGCTCCTAAAGAAAAATGGGACATGTATCATGAGCCTTATAAAGACACTTGCATGGAAAATGAAATTGTTATTAATGATAGTAATAAACATGCTCAAACCTCTGAAAGTACTACTTCTTATAAGCATGTTAATTTTTGTGGAATACATAGAACTTGTGAGAATAATCAAATTGAAGAAGAATATTGTATCACCCACAGGAATGAAAAAACTAGAACATGGTATAGGGATCTAAATGATCTTGGTAAAAAAGTTTGTACCCTCTATCCTTTTATTTGTGAACTTTGCTTTGAAGTGGGTCATTTCAATTTTCAAAGATCAGGCCATAATAATAGCCCTTCTAATCCAATGAGTACTGCAAGTTTGTATTGTGATTACATGATCACTCCTAATCAGCATGATGAACTTACATTATTTTTGGGGTGTGAAGAGTTATCAAGAAAAACCTCTTTGGTAGATATGGGTGCTTTTGATATGAATAGTGTCATGCATGGTTGTCATATTTATTGTGTTGATAATTGCCACACAAATACTTACATACAAAATATTATAAAAGATGAGATCTTACCAAAATATAACATGACTAATATGTGTTTTGGTCTTATTAATGAAAAGGAGGAATCCTCCGAAGTTTCTTCTATTGTCTCTAACAATGAACCAGGGTATATGGAGAAGCTTCCTTTCAAGCCTCTCCCTCCTAAAGAGGAGAAGAAAAATAAGAAAAGGAGGAGTAAAAGGAGAGAGTAAATGGTATTTTCCCCTAAGCATGTTGCTCCTATTATAGTTTTTGATGAGTCTAAACTCGATGATGTTCCTATGCCTATTACCTATAGTGGTGATCATGATTGGGAAAAGCACACTACCTTTGATATTGAAAATCTCTTCGGTACCAATTCTGAAAATGATGATATTAATAATTGCTATACTATTAGTGCTATCCATGATCCTTCCAATGATAATATGTTTACAAATGAACACACTTTGAAAGATAACTATTCTATTGCTTATGATGATACTATACCTCCAATATATGATGATTGCAATGATGAATATGATATTTTCAGTCCACCTACTATTGAGGAGGAAATTAATTATGATTACAATATGCCTCCTATATTTGATGATTATGGTGATGAGATTAAAAATGATAGCTATTTTGTTGAATTTGCTCCCACTACAATTAATAAGAATGACTATGTTTATGTGGGGAGTATTAATTCTTTCATGCATGTGGATCATGATAAGAATGTTTCTTGTGATAGTTATATTGTTACTTTTATTCATGATGCTACTGAAAGTTATTATGAGAGAGGGAAACATGGTTTTATGTGTCTCAACAATATTAAGTTTCCCCTCTTTATGTTGAAAATCTTGAAGTTGCACTTGTTTTGCTTTCCTATGCTTGTTGCTTTGTGCTTTCATGACTTGTTTCTTTACAATATTCCTATGCATAGGAAGTGGGTTAGACTTAAATGTGCCTTGAATTTGCTTCTTGATGCTCTCTTTTACTTCAATTCATATTTCTAATGTGAGCATCTTCTCAAACTATCATGCCTAACTTAAAGGCGTTAAAGAAAAGTACTTATTGGGAGATAACCCAAAAGTTTTAGATGAGTCTTGGAAGTTATTACTTCAGTAATAACCGCTCCTTATCCTTTTTATTTGTTTTTTGTGCCAAGAGTAACCTCTAACGAGAGAGAAGTAATGATTGGGAAAGTTGCTGTCCTGAAACAGATTTCTATGCTTCACCATAAAAATTCGTGTCAAATCTCTGTATGTCCTTTTGAGGCGTGAATTTTTGTGCTTCTGTCCCAGGTTGTTATATAACTTTCGTTAGTTCAACACTTTTTGATTTGAGCAACAGAAGGTCTTCTAAAAAATTCGTCTTTACCTGCTGGTCTGTTTTGACATATTTCTGCCATTTTCTGCATTTGCTTCTTGTTGGTTCCTTTTTGAGTTCTTTTGGGGAATTGAACTTTTTTAGGGAAGTGCTACAGTAGATTGTGTTTTAATAGAAGTTTTATTAGTGTTGAAACTGAACCCAAAGACTTATTATCTTGAGTGCACTAATGTTGCTAATAAAGATTGTGTGAAGTTTTGTATGAAGGAAAATTTTTAGGTGTATGGAAGGAATGAGTAATGAGACGAAGGATGGACTAAAGCTCAAGCTTGGGGATGCCACGCGTGTCACCCCAAGAAATATCCAAGAAGTACAAGCGTGAAAGCTTGGGGATGCCCAAGGCATCCCCTTCTTCATCAATAAAAATCCCAGGTTTCTTCCAAACGCTTTATTTTTATTGTTTCATGCACAGTTATGTTGTTCTTGGAGCGTCTTATTTTTCGTTTTCGTTTTGGTTTTTCGTTTTCTTGCTTTTCTTAGTTTTCTGAATAAATGGGTTGGACCCCCTCTTTCATACATTGGTTTTCAAATAGTTTGGTTTGGATTGGAAAAGAGTAGGAAAGTTCATGCTTATGTTGTAAAAAGAGCTTGTTTTTGACTATGGCCTATGCTTTGTCATGTCATGCTTAATATTGTTTTGGCTTTATGCTTAGTATTCTTTGATGTAGCATGACTTGTTATAAACAATTGAGATTGCTTAATGTGCCTTGGATGAATCATGCATTGTTTTAGCATATTAAAGCATAGTATAGTGGTATTCTCCTTTGAAGTTTATTTGGGTTGACTTGGCGCATGCTCACACCATGTTATGACTATCCAAAGTCACCATAGCCTTTATGATCCTTTAGTTTTCAACTAGTAGTATCACTTTATGCTTTGATCAATGATGTTTTGTCGCTCTGCATGATTATGGCCATTATTGCTCTCTTAGTTTGTCGCTCCCAGTCTTTTGCTAGCCTCCATAACCAACTATGAGTTCCACTCATGCATCCAACTCCCTAAACCAAGTTATTCCAAAGAGTCCACCATACCTACCTACTAGCATATGATATTCCAAATATATTCATGTTTTTGTTTACCTTCCAAATTAAACTTGTTATGAGAAAACTAGTGATTAAAGCTCTCATGAACTTGATGGCACACTTTAAATTTCTTGCCCTTAATAAACTTGAACCATTGTGTCGTATATGTTGTATATGCTTGCACTTATTTGTTGGGGATTAGAAGAACCATGTTGTCATGGGGAACACTTTCAACATTGCACTAGTACTTTGTACCTAGTTGATATCATGCTCTTTTGTCTATGGATGTCGTCGGTGTGAAATGAAAGGGGAGCTTGTAAGTCCATGGAGTTATGTATATGTGTTACAGAAACGCCTGGGCCGCTGGTCTAATCCATGGTGACATGGTGGAAACCTACAGCGTAACCATAATGAGCTGTCTATGAAGCATTCTTTTTATAAAAAAAGAGTCCTATATTGAGAAAAAAGAGAAAAATAAAAAAAGAGATTGTGAAAAGAGGAAAGAGAGAAAAAAGCACCATATTCCCATGGTAAATAAGAAGATTGCTGAGATGCTCGTTGTCTGCTTGCCTTGTCATTTTGATATGGGGATTCTTCCGTATCATCGGGCAAGGGGTACCCCGTTGGCGGTTCTCTATGATACACATGTACTTACGATGACAAGAACTTACCGGTGACTAAACTTGAGTAGCATGAGGAGCGGCCCTCGTATTCAAGGGACATGAGATTTCTAACTTATACTTCGTTAAGCATGTACACCATAGTTTGTTCACTTTAACCTTAATCACTTCAAGATGCTTATGATAGGGGCAATGAGAGCTGAAAGCTATAAGTACCATAATTTTTGGAAGCTCTTTATGAAACTTGAATCTCTGCTTCCTTCTATGAAGGCATTTCTTACACTTATATATTGAGTCTCCACCTTCTACCTTTATGCACTTACTTTGAGAGCATAGTGGCCATTCTTAGTTCTATGTGCATTCTCCCAAGACTAGTTGATTGGTGCATAACTTGATATTGCTTGTTTTAAACTATTTGTATCTAGTCACTCTTATGAACTTTGAAGGTGTCCTATGCATTTATATTTGCTACTCTATGAGGGACAAGCAGAATGCTATTATGCTATGTTTTCTCTATGTGAAACAAACAAACGTCTTGCAAAGCATTGTTATTCATGAATCTTTTGTTTGTGCCTTTTCATGTTGCAACATAGTTTCTTTGCCTTATTGCTAGAACTTTGTCTTTCATGTTATGATTGAAGTACTATGATCACAGCTATCAATGTTTTACAAATACTTTGACCAAGTCTTTGATGGTGCATGTCACCTCAAAAATTATTCTTTCTTTTTATCACTTACCTACTCGAGGACGAGCAGGAGTTAAGCTTGGGGATGTTGATACATTGCAAATGTATCTATAATTTTTGATGTTCCATGCTTGGTTTTATCTATTTTCTTGTGTTTTGTCCAAACTTTGGAGTACTTTTCATATGATTTCTTGGACTAACCTATTAACAAGATGCCACAGTGCCAGTTGCCTGTTTTCTGCTATTTTTGGTTCCAGGAAAGTCAGAAAATGAATATTCTCGGAATTGGACGGGACAAAAGCCAAAGTTCCTATTTTACCGGAAGACTCACGGAGCCAGAATACGATACGGAGGAGGGCCAGGGCCTGGCCACACACCCTCTTGGCGCGGGCAACCCTAGGCCGCGCCAGGGCATGGTGTGGGCCGCCTGGCCGGCCATCGACCTTGCCTCTTTCGCCTATAAGAGCCTCCCGATACCAAAATCCTAGATCATCTAGCCTCCAGCCACGAAAAGTTCTGCAGCGCCGCCGCCACCGAAGGGGAGATTCGGGGGACAGAAAGTCTCTATTCCGGCACCCTGCCGGGACGGGGAAGTGCCCCCGGAGCCATCTCCATTGATCTCCACCACCATCTCCATCACCATTGCTGATTCCCATGATGAGGAGGGAGTAGTTCTCTCTCGAGGCTAAGGGTTCTACCGGTAGCTATGTGTTCATCTCTCTCTCTCTATGCGTGATCTTATTGAGATCATGAGATTGTAATCTATAGATCTACTTTGCTACTCAAGTGCTTTAATAGATCTCTGCTCTCCCCATGTGTGTGAAAGTGATAGCGTGCACACCATGGTGGCACTTAGGCTAGAGATTACAAATACTTGTTATGAGTTATATTTGGAGTTGGATGTCTTTATGAAATTGTGGTGTTTGTTGGAACCATCTATTACTCAAGGTGACAGTGTGGGGTTTTCTAGATGGGAAAGACTTACTTTGAGGTGTGCTGTTATAGCCCTACCATTGATTAGAGTGTTCAACCGGAGAGTAGTTAAGAGTAGTATCATAAAGAGAAGATATTTATATGATAGTGTTCACTAGTGAAAGTATGATCGCTAGGCCTTGTTTCTAAGCATTGATACACCGTTTGCAATTAGATATGTTACATGTTTGCTTGCTTCCATCTTTATTTCAGTTTGCCTTTAGTCTCTTCCACGCCATCAAGCTATTTTCTAGCACCGTTGTCTTATATCTATACCACTTGTATTTCACTATCTCTTCGCCGAACTAGTGCACCTATACACCTGACAAGTGTATTGGGTGTGTTGGGGACACAAGAGACTTCTTGTATCTTGATTGCAGGGTTGCTTGAGAGGGATACCTTTGACCACTTCCTCCCTGAGTTCGATAAACCTTGGGTGATCCACTTAAGGGAAAACTTGCTGCTGTTCTACAAACCTCTGCACTTGGAGGCCCAACAACTGTCTACAAGAATAGAAGTGCGTAGACATCAACATGTGAGTGTCAAATACTGTAAACCACCGACAATATTGTGGTATCGTAAATAATCATCAGTACCGAATGGTGAACCAATATCTCAGGACAAGTGTTCTGTAGGAACCAAAGGAGTTAAAGTTGTCTTGTAATTCTCCATGCTGACATGATGATGAGTCCTCCGCTTTGTGTCAGATGCATACATGGATTTTGGTTCATCGGACGTCGGGCGTCAATGTTGTTGTTGTCTCTTGTGAAGTCGTGGTTGAAACGTTTGCGATAATCAAAGGCCTCATGTCCCCAAATAGCCACAGTGCTGGCAGCGAGGGAGCTTCTTCTTGCCGTTGCGCCCAGTTCCCCCGGTGTTGAACTGGCAATTGTCGCCGCAGTACCCGCTGCTGAACTGGCGATCATTGCCCCCGGCATATGGGCAGCCTTGCCCCTGCTGGAAAGCGCCGTTCCCAGTGGGGCATCCCTCACCATACTATGCGGGAGGGTACTCTGGAGCACGTGGCCGGACAGAGTTGGAGAAGGGGCCAGGCCACGAGGCAGCATTTGCTGATGAATACCACTCCACGGACTTAGTTTGCTGTGTATGAAGAGCCTCGATCGAGAGGATATGAGAGTAAAAGTCATTGTAGGACACGGAGCGGTTACTAACGGTGAGAGACGCTGCGGCGGGCATTGAACATGGGGTTGGTGCCGGTAATGATGTAGTCAACAAGCTCGTCATTCGAGAGAGGAGATTCGGCGGCCGCCATGATGTCAGGAAGAGATTTCATCTTGTGCATGTACGGGGTTGCAGTCATCTCCTCCTTGTGCAACGATTGGATCTGACAGGGGATGTGGCGAATGTTGGCGCGGCTCTGAGCCCCGAACATGATGTGCATGTCAGTCCAAGAATCCGTGGAGGCCGTGGAGCCGATGAGTTGTCACACTTTGTCGGGATCCATGGAGCCGGGGAGAAGGCCGAGAACCTTCTGATCCGCGACCCACCAGCGTTTGTAGTCCGGATTATACACATCCACATTGGAATCTCCCTCCCCTTGCTCGATCTCTGTTTATTGTCTTATCTGCGATAATGATGTCTTCGTTGAGTTTCACTGATTCCATATAATCAAGCATCGTTGTCGTCGCGTCAGGCTAGCTCTATTGTCAGGGTCTCGTCGTCCCAGTGGCATCAATGTCTCGGTCATCCCTTTAATATACTCGTGCATAATATTGTTACACAACATGCTTTACCAGTTTATCATCCCCAAACTCTATTTTAGTTTGTGATGCGTGTGAATGCGCAAAGAGTCATCAACTGTCTTATAATGATCCCATCATGTTTCCACTATGCCTCTTGAATTGATTCACTCTCATGTGTGGGGTCCAACTATTGCCTCTTCTAGTTATAAATATTATGTTAGTTTTGTGAATGACTATTATCGTTATTGCTGGATTTATCTTCTCAAACATAAGTATGATGTCAAGAAAGTCTTTCATGCTTTCCAGGCTCATGTTGAACGTTTTCTTAGCGCAAAAATTAAGACCGTCTAGTCTAATTTAGGCGGCGAATACCATAGGCTACATATGTATTTCCAGCGCATGGGTATCTCCCATAGGTGTCGTGTCCTCACACCTCCCAACAAAATGGTGTTTCCGAACGCAAACACCATCATTTGTTGAGACATGCTTAACTCTTCTTGCTCATTCATCTATTCCTTTGTGTTTTGGGGACGAGGGGTTTCTTATGGCATGTTACCTAATCAACCGCATGTCCTCCCCTTTTTTGGAAAAAGATACTCCGGTTCATCGTCTATTTAAGACACAGCCGAATTATCACTTTCTTCGTATTTTTGGTTGTGCGTATTGGTCCAGCCTTTGCAAGTATAATACACACAAGCTTGAGTTCCGTTCCAAACTGTGTGTCTTCCTCGGCTATAGTCCTATACACAAGGGCTATAAGTATTTAGATCAGTCCACGAGACGCATTTATATCTCTCGTGACATCGTGTTTGATGAGTCGGTATTTCCTTTTGCCACTCCCAGAGTTATGGTTGATATTCCCACTCTTCGCCATACCATCAATTTTACTTACTCTGAACCGACTATGAGTGACCGTCACTACATCCGCAGGAGGCGCTGCACCCTCCACCATGTCGCCGATCGACGTGCATGGCGACCCCGGCGTGCATGCATAGGGCGCGTCTCCCGGTGCGCACAACCCACCCTCGCTTGGTCCAGCCTCGCCCTGATCGCCTGCTCCTGGCTCGGCGATGCCTGATGTGGCCTCCCCCGAGCCTTCTAGATCGTCTCCTGTCGTGGTCGGACCGCCTCTGGCCTCTACAGTCGGGCCATCCACGGATTTGGTCCATCATTCGCACCAGTCCACGTCGCCTTCTATTGCACCGCCTCCAGCCGCGACGTCCTCGACTGTTGTTGTCGATGCGATCGGTCATGCCATGGTCACGCAAAATCGTGACTCCACCCGATGAGAGAAGCGCTATAACGATGGTACTATTCACTATGATCTAGGTCATCACGCCTTCTTTGCTACACCAGTTTATCATCGGGATGCTCTTCGGGAACCAGAGTGGTGTGCCGCTATGACTGATGAGTTCTCCGCTTTGGGTCGAACGCATACCTGGATTTTGGTTCCTGGACCGCCAGGCGTCAATGTTGTTGGCAGTAAATGGGTCTTCAAAACCAAACTTCGACCAGATGGTTCCGTTGACAAGCACAAGGCTCGTCTTGCTGCTCGTGGCTTCACACAGTAGCATGGTATCGACTATGGTGACATGTTCAGTCCAGTGGTCAAACTAGCTACAGTGCATTTGGTTCTCTCTCTTGCAGTTTCTCGTGACTAGACTTTGCGTCGGGTTAATGTTAACAATGCATTCCTGCATGGTTTCTTGTTTGAGGATGTTTACATGCATCAGTCACCTGGTTTTGAGGATGCTCGGTACCCATCTCACGTCTATAAGCTGCAATGTGCGATTTATGGTTTGAAGCAGTCAGCCCAGTCACCCCGGGCCTGGTACGCTTGTTTGAGTGCCCGTTTGCATCAACTGGGCTTCACATCATCCAAGGCTTGTTGATCTTCTTGCACGATTGTATTCGTATTTATATGCTGGTCTACGTTGACGTATTGTCATTGCTGGCTCTAGTCCTATTGTTGTTGATCGTCTTGTGCAGTCTCTTACCGAGACTTTTCCTATCAAGGATCTTGGTGTGCTTACCTATTTTCTCGGATTTGAAGCGGCTTACACTTTTGGGGGCATGACATTGACTCAACGTAAGTATGCACTCGATCTTATTCGCAGGGACGGCCTCGGTACCATCAAGATAGCCGTAGAGGCTGGTGCCGACGAGGTCGGGGAGAGTGAGACCCTTCCACGACATGAAGTTGTGGGAGTCAAGGAAGGTGGAGGGCGTAAAGATCCTAGCAACCGCGGAAGCAGCGGGCGCGGAGATGATTGCACCCGCCGGTGTTGTGAGCTGCAACGCTGAGAAGGTGGCCATCTCAGGGAAGGATGGGAGAGCACGCACAATCGCGGGAGGAAACGCGCGGCGGTGCGGAGATCATGCGACGGCGGTGGCGTGAGAGGAAGCACGCGACGGCTACGGCGGAAAAATAGAGAGCCCGAGTTGACTCTAATACTAAGTTAAGTTTAGAGTTTTCGGTGTGGCTTGTGCCCACCGACGATCAGTTTGTATATACATTAACATGCATGTTACAATACTACGATACAGACACCGTATCCGATTCTAACAGAGCTCGCACGAGAGAGGATGTAAATAGAACGAAAGTCGATGGCTTTATACTGAATCTTGGCGGACTTCCCTTGCGGGCCCCACCGCTCGACCCGTAAACCTACCAATGAACGTTTCTGTGTAAATTTGACAAAATCATCTAAAATAGACAAAAAAAAATCACAACGCACGTACCGCAGTAAGCACGAAAGTTCTTGGTTTAAAATTTTATGGCGTTTGAAAGCGTACACATGTACTTCCTCTGTTTCAAAATATAAGATGTTTTAGCTTTGTGAAAGGAGTATATTTAGATCTCTTTTAATGTGTAGAGTCACTCCAAATCTAAATGAACCTATACACTAAAAAAATCTAGGTACACTCTTTTCACAAAGTTAAAACATTTTATATTTAAAACAGAGGAAGTATCTGTTAGCAGACTAAACATACGAGATGAGATTAATTTTTTAATTTATTCATTCACAATTGGCGTGCATAGAATAAAAGTTAATACAAATCGACATTCCACTAAACACAATACTACTAAGTCAGCTACCAACGTTGTAAGCTAACTATTGTACTACGTCCCGTGTCCCCGTGAGATATTAAAAAAGTATCTCACAGCACTCTGCACTTCTCGGAATCGAGACAGGCCCCACGGTTGGGAAGAGCGAGACGTCGCAGGCATCACACTTGGCACGCTTATCGCATCGTACCGGTCGCACAATTGTTCTATCTCCACGCTGCCCCACACGTAGGGGTAAAAACGGACGGAATACCACATTTTCATATAATTTTGCGGAAACGAACGAATATAAAAACTTGAAAATAAAAACAGAAGTAGATATTGTTGAAAATAGATATGAACCGAATACAGTATAGACGTGGAATAATGAAGGTTTTACCCAGAATCAAGAGAACTTTAAAATCATGCAAAAAATCTCAAACGTACAAGAAAACCAATAAAGTTGTTCCCTGGTTATAGAACGGTGCTAGATTTACAAGAGAATAATAAAAAGATCAAATTATGGAAGGCTACTCGAATACGTGAAGGGATTATATGGTCGTCGATTTTAGGATCTTAGACTTGTCCATGCACATTAACCCTTAAACAGAAATTTCATATTAGACGGAAACGGAAATTCCATTTTCACGTCTGTTCCGCCGAAAAATGTTGTTCCGTTTTTGTTTCCGTTTTCGCCAAACCAATTCCATTTCTATTTTCGTTTTACAAACTTCCGTTTCCATTTCAGTATTTTCATTATGTTTTCGTTTTTCCGCGAAAAAGTCGGAAACTTTCCGCTCCATTTTCATCCCTACCCGCATGGTTACTCCTATCTTGACGTCACCCAACACCAAGCACAACGTCGCACACGCCGTAGACAAAAAAAATTCATCACACAGACCGCTTACACCTTTGCTCGAGTCCGAAACACGCTTTCTTCCCTCTCCCCTCTCCTTACTCCTTGAGAGTCCTCTCTGAGCGGCCGGGTCGCCCCGCCGTCCTTTCCGCCGGAGTAGCCGGCTGGAGCTAGATATGGGGTGGCGGCGGAGGTAGTTGTAGGTGCTGGCATTTTGCCGTAGTTTGGCAACATGCCGGGGGTTGGGAGCGAGATTTTCTGGCCAGGATCTCGTTCTAGCAAGTGTTGCTGCAGATCTTCTTGGTCCTCCAGTGGTTGGAGGCGGTGAAGGACGAGGTGGCCACCCGCAGCTCCGTGAATAAAGGCCTCTCTAGGAATCAAGATCTGCATCTGGAGCTTCAAGCCATGGCCGCCTTCCAGGCCGGCCAAGGAGGCTGATGACCCACAAGTATAGGGGATGTATCGCAGTATTTTCGATAAGTAAGAGTGTCGAACCCAACAAGGAGCAGAAGGTGCTGGCTAGTGATATGGATCAGGAATTCTCTGCAAATACTTAGCAAACGGATTTTTAGGAGGTTTTGATAAACCAAGTAAATGAAGTACGAGTAAATAAAAGACAGTAGGAACAAATGCAGCAAGTGGCCCAATCCTTTATGCAGCAAAGGACAAGCCGGTTGTATTACTTAAGATGACCAAACGTTCTCGAGGACACATGGGAAGACTGTCAAGTGCTTTCGCTTCATATAGTTGATTAATCTTCTTTACCTTGCTAAGTGTTGTGTGGGTGAACTTGTGCTAATTTACCGACCTTTCTAGGACTAATACATACTTGTGATTATACCCCTTGCAAACATCCGTAAGTACAAGAAAGTAATTAAGGTAGAAACCTAACCATAGTTTTAAACTCTAAGACCCTTACGTTCCTTGTGCAATGATTTCCTAATGGGGGTTCAGGTTTCTGTCACTCCGGCAACCCCTACGATTAGTAGCCAAATACACAATGCATTCCTCTAGGCTCATATAGGTGAAGTGTCATGTAGTCGACGTTCACATGACAGCACTAGAAGAAGTACACCAAAACTTAAATATCAACCTATTGAATCTTTCTCAACACAACTCCACTACTAACAACATGACTTCTCCCATGTCCTCAAGAACAAAACGAACTACTCACAAGACATCATATGGATCATGATCAGAGATGGAATAATGATGTATAACAATCTAAACATAAATAATAATTCAATGGTTCACTCAATAGCATCAACTACAAAGAGTAATCAACACCGGGAAAGTTTCCCCTATGAACTATGCAAGATTCAACGCAATTGTTACAGCAATATGGAGATGGTGATGAGGGTGCTAATGGTGATGGTGGTGACGATGATGATGATCCCGATGAAGTCCAGCTTGATGGTGGTGTTGATGGCGACGATCTCCCCTCTCCGGGAACAAATTCCCCTGGCAGAAATCTGTCTGGCAGAGAGATCTTTCTCTCTCGGTGTTTTCCGCCCCGCAGAGGCGGCGGAATCTTTCTGTGGTCGCTCCCCGAGTCTTAGGGTTTCGGGAGGATAATATACGCCAGAGGGGAGTGCCAGGGGTGGACCAGGGCGGCCGCACCACCTGGTGGCGCGGCCTGGGCTGGCCCGCGCCAGGAGGTGGTGTGGGCCCCCTGTGGCCCATCTCCAGCCCTCCTTCTGGCTTCCTTCGTCTTCTGGAAAAATAGGATTTTCCATGTATTTTCCCGGATTTTCTGATCTTCGCGAATTTTGCCTCCAAACAACACCTTTTCCATCAGAATCCTGACTGCAGCGGTCCATGCTCCAAAAGTCATAAACCGTGCAAAAACAGATAAAATAACATAAGTATCACCTCTCAATACGAAATATATCAATGAATAACAGTGAATTATGACATAGAATAGTGATGCAAAATGGACGTATCAACTCCCCCCAAGCTTAGACTTCGCTTGTCCCCAAGCGAAACTGAGCTCAATAAACATGGCCTCAGGTTTATGGAGTGAAGAGTCGATAAAAGAATACGGACAAGAAGCATCACATTCATCAAATAGATAGATCATAATAGAAGACAACTCACTATTGTATAACTCAACTTGCAATGAGTAAAGGAAACACAATAAAGATTACATAAAGTGAATCATAATTGGTGATGGCAAACTTAGCTCTTGGTCGAAGAATAGTTGATAATTTGCTAGAGTTCACAAATAATTGGTTTTCAATGATAGCTTTCAAAGTAGTAAACATCAAGATAAGAGCAATGTGCAAAACAAGGAACATAAGCAACATGAGTGAATAAATCATCATATGAATGAATGAAACACAACAACTCAAAATACTTACTGAGATAGAGAGGAAGTAGGTTTACTGACTCAACTACAAAGTAAAAGAAAGGCCCTTCATAGAGGGAAGTAGGGATTGCAAGTCTCATAAAGAGCACCCAAAAATTATGATACTTACTAGCTTTCAACTCTCATTGCCCCTATCATAGGCATCTTTTGGTGATTAAGGTTAAAGTGACACAACTAAGAGGATATACTTGACAAGTTATAAGTTGAAATCTCATGCCCCTTACTTATGAGTACCGAACCTCATGCTACTCAACTTCAGTCACGAGTAAGCTCCTGTCATTGTAAATACACGTGTATCATTAAGAACCGCCAACGGGGTACCCCTTGCACATGACATAGGAGCTATCCCATAATCAAAATGACAAGGCAAGCAGACAGTGGGCATCTCAGTGATCTTTTTATTTGCTATTTGCATAGGTTTTTATTGAGGATGCTTCATAGAATGCTCACTATAGTTATGCTGCAAGTTTTCACCATGATTAGGCATGGCTTAGGCTAGCAGCCAAGGCGTTTCTCTAACACACATATGAACTCCATGATCTTACAAGTTCCCCTTTTGTTTCACACCGCCGGGATCCATAAGCAAAAGAACATGATATCAACTAGGTACAAAGTACCAATGAAGTGTTGAAAGCGGTCCCCATGATACATGGTTCTGCTAACTTCAACTCATAAAGCGCAAGCATATACGCAACAAAGAAGGACCCAATGGTTCAGGTTATTAAATGCAAGAAAATTAAAGTGTGCCATCAAGTTCGTGAGAGCTTTAATCACTACCTTTCTCATAACAAGTTTAATTTGGGAGGTAGATAAAACAAGAATTTACTTGGAATAGCAATAATGCTAATAGGTAGGTATGGTGGACACAAATGGCATGGGTTTTGGTTTAAGGAAGTGGATGCATGAGAAAAATTCCCTCTCAGTACAGGTTTTTGGCTAGCAAGATTGGGTAGCAAGTACAAGAGTTGAAGGAAACAAACAGACATACAATGATAAAGACAAACATGCAATCTTCCTTGGAAGCACAAAAGATCTTAACTAGAGAATACTAAACTCCTGAGCAAATCAAGAAAGAAAGATGATGAAATTATATTTCTTTAGAGTACTTTTATCTTTTCTTTCAACTCTCAAAAATAGTGTTGCTACTGACCGAGCCAGGTTTGCCAAAACCAACTAAATTAACTCAATGATCCCAAAGTGATACCAATACTAACAACAAGATCAATCATATAACCTCGAATTGAAAACTGATATAAGCTATGAAAAAGAGTGAATGATAGAACTTCTCATTAATATTCCAAATCGACAACTAACACCAAGGGATACATATCTAACGAGAGAGGGGACACTTCCATAATGCAAACCATCCTACATAATAACTTCTCTATTCATGATATGACTCTACTAATAAGGTAAAAAGATAGAAGATAGTGATGTGATACCGCGGCACTCCCCCAAGCTTGGAACAAACCAAGGGGATGCCAAACCTGATGACGAATTACTCCTTTGGTGGTGATGGTAATATTTTCTTAGTTGACGTGAGGAAATCTTCCAGCATCTTGCGAAGCCTATTATTCTCCCATTGAAGCATATCCACCTTCCTCTGCAAGTCTCGGTACTTATCGCAGAACTCCTTAGTGACTCGTAGGGCTTCTATCGATGCAGGGCAAGAGACTAAAGGTACCAGCCCCTGCTTGGGGTCTTGGAGATCTTCCTCCATAGGCTCCTTCCCCTTATCCTTGGCGGACACCATTGTGCTTCAAAGCTTCAAGAATAGTTCCTGGCAGAAACAGATCGAAACAAAAACATGACAAAAACATGATATACGAACCTCGGGGGATCCGGGGGTTATATATTACGAAGTTTCATATCAAAAGGAAGGTACTGGAAGAAAACGAGTCGGAGGCGGAGTCCGGGGTGGACTCACCACCTGGTGGCGCGGCCAGGGGTGGGACCATGCCACAGGGTGGTGTGAGCCACCCTTGCTCCGTTTCCGTCCCTCTTTCGCTTCGTAAATTTCCTTATTGACTGAAAACTGCAAAAATATAGTTGGATAGTATTTTCGTGGAACTTTTCTTACCAAAACTATTACCTATTTGAAAACGGACTCTGCAGGTCTCTGAATTTGGTATCTAGTAGATTCTTCCGGAGTCACCACTTGAATAACATCAATATCTTCATCTTCATACACTTATTACCTTATCCATGAAACATTTCTCTTCCTTATTACACCATTATCTCCACTTCCTGGAAATTTCTTTCACACAGTTCTCATTAGCAACATTAGTATAAGTGAAGTCATAAAACCTTTTGTGTCCAACTTCAACTGAAAACCATCAAAACATAAGCTATTGTAGCAACTCCTTCTGAAAATCCAAAAATAATTAAAAAAGGAAATCGAATAAAGAAGCAAATGCAAGAGTGGCAAAATCTGTCAAAACAGACCAGCAGGTAGAGATCAATTTTTTCGAAAATCTTCTATTGCTCAAATCAAAAAGTGCAGAACTAACTAAAGTTAAATAACAACCTGGGGCAGAAGAACAAAAAATTACAGCTCAATCCGACATACAGAGATCTCTCATGAATTTTTACGGTGAAGCACAAAAATCTATTTCGAGGCAGCAACTTCCCCAAATATTACTTCTCTCTCATTAGAGGTTGATCTTGACACAAAAACCAAACAAAAACGGATAAGGAGCGGTTATTACCGAAGTAATAACTTCCACGACTCAAAGAAACAAAAACAATCTGAAAACAAAAACAAATTGGGTTGTCTCCCAAAATGCTCTTTGTTTATAGCCATTAAGATGGGCATGATAATTTTGATGATGCGCACATAGGAATATGAATTGAAGTGAAAAAGAGCATTAAGAAGCAAAAATACACACATTTAAGTCTAACCCACTTTCTATGCAAGGGAATTTTGTAAACAAACAAGTTGTTGAAACCAGAGGCTACTTGCATAAGGAGGCAAAAGAAGTGCAACATAAAAACTTTCAACATAAAATGAGGAAACTTAATATTATTGAGATACATGAGAACACTTTTCCCTTTCTCATAATAACTTTCAGTATCATGCATAAACTTAACAATATAGCTATCACAAGGACCATCGTAATAATGATCACTTATTCTAACAGAAAACACAGGAATACTAGCTCTCATAACACTACTATGTGAAACAATATTAGAGGTATTCTTACAAATGATATTGTGTCCCTCCTCTTCATATTTACTAACAAAGTCTTTCACATTTGCTATTATAGGTTTATCAACCTTTTGTTTATCAGGTTCAACAGCTTTGATTATACTTTCATTAACCATACTAGCTATCATAGAATGTTCCTTTATCTTAACTGGGAAAGGCATTTTCTCAATGTAAGGTTCAACTAAGACATGATTAGTAGTATAAGATTCAGTATTTCTTGCAGGAACACGCTTAGCAACATATTTATAAGGTTCATGATACTTATTCCACTTCTTTTTAGGCACTTCAATGTAGGAAGAAAAAGCCTTAAAGTAAGTTGCAATAGCTTGAGAGTCTAGACCATAAGAATTTTTAATATTTTGAAAGTCATCAGTTTCCATAAAATATTCAATGCATTCATAATCGTAATTTATACCTGACTTTCTACCTTTGTCATTCTCCCATGCTTCAGCATTGTCTTGAATACGGTCCAGAAGATCCCATTTAGCTTCTTATTCCATGCGAGTGAATGATCCAACACAAGAAGCATCCAATAAATCCTTATCATGTAGAGGAAGCCTTGCATAAAAGTTATTGATAATAATATTGTTGGAGAGCTCATGAATGGGACATTTGAGCATTAGTAACTTCAATCTCCCCCAAGCTTGAGCTGTACTCTCTCTATCAAGAGGCCAACAGTTGTATATTTGATTCCGATCTTTATGAATCTCACTAGGAGGATAAAACTTTGAATAAAAGAGAGGCACTATTTCCTCCCATTTCAGAGCTTGACCATTCTTCAGCAGCTTATACCATTCCTCAGCTCTTCCTTTCAGTGATAATGAGAATAACTTCTTCTTAACTTGATATGTAGTAATACCTGCACACTTGAACAACCCGCATAATTCGTGTATAAAGAGCAAATGATCACCGGAATGGACAGTTCCATCCCCAACATAGTAGTTATCCATAACACGATCAATAATTCTTGTGGGTATTTTGAAAGCATCATTCTCAGCAGGTAGTGGCTTATCTACAACCTTAGCAGTGGTGGTAGCATTACCAAATAAGAAACTCAGCGAATTATCCATAACGAAAATAAAGCAACTAGCAGAAGTAAACAATACTCACAGTAGAAGTTTCCTTTACCAGTTCCACTCTCCAATAGTACTTCACTCCCCGGCAACGGAGCCAGAAAATAGTCTTGATGACCCACAAGTATAGGGGATGTATCGCAGTATTTTCGATAAGTAAGAGTGTCGAACCCAACGAGGAGCAGAAGGTGCTGGCTCATGGTATGGATCAGGAATTCTCTGCAAATACTTAACAAACGGATTTTTAGGGGTTTTTGATAAAGCAAGTAAACGAAGTACGAGTAAATAAAAGACAGTAGGAATAAATGCAGCAAGTGGCCCAATCCTTTATGCAGCAAAGGACAAGCTGGTTGTATTACTTAAGATGACCAAACATTCTCGAGGACACATGGGAAGACTGTCAAGTGCTTTCGCTTCATATAGTTGATTAATCTTCTTTAGCTTGCTAAGTGTTGTGTGGGTGAACCTGTGCTAATGTATCGACCTTCCTAGGACTAATACATACTTGTGACTATACCCCTTGCAAACATCCGTAAGTACAAGAAAGTAATTAAGGTAGAAACCTAACCACAGTTTTAAACTCTAAGACCCTTACGTTCCTTGTGCAATGATTTCCTAATGGGGGTTCAGGTTTCTGTCACTCCGGCAACCCCTACGATTAGTAGCCAAATACACAATGCATTCCTCTAGGCTCATATAGGTGAAGTGTCATGTAGTCGACGTTCACATGACAACACTAGAAGAAGTACACCAAAACTTAAATATCAACCTATTGAATCTTTCTCAACACAACTCCACTACTAACAACATGACTTCTCCCATGTCCTCAAGAACAAAACGAACTACTCACAAGACATCATATGGATCATGATCAGAGATGGAATAATGATGTATAACAATCTAAACATAAACAATAATTCAATGGTTCACTCAATAGCATCAACTACAAAGAGTAATCAACACCGGGAAAGTTTCCCCTATGAACTATGCAAGATTCAACGCAATTGTTACATCAATATGGAGATGGTGATGAGGATGCTGATGGTGATGATGGTGGTGGTGATGATGATGATGATCCCGATGAAGTCCAGCTTGATGGTGGTGTTGATGGCGACGATCTCCCCTCTCCGGGAACAAATTCCCCTGGCAGAAATCTGTCTGGCGAAGAGATCTTTCTCTCTCTATGTTTTCCGCCCCGCAGAGGCGGCGGAATCTTTCTGTGGTTGCTCCCCGAGTCTTAGGGTTTCGGGAGGATAATATACACTAGAGGGGAGTGCCAGGGGTGGACCAGGGCGGCCACACCCCCTGGTGGCACGGCCTGGGCTGGCCTGCGCCAGGGGGTGGTGTGGGCCCCCTGTGGTCCATCTGTAGCCCCCCTTCTGGCTTCCTTCGTCTTCTGAAAAAATAGGATTTTCCATGTATTTTCCCGGATTTTCTGATCTTCGCGTATTTTGCCTCCAAACAGCACCTTTTCCATCAGAATCCTGACTACAGCGGTCCATGCTCCAAAAGTCATCAACCATGCAAAAACAGATAAAATAACATAAGTATCACCTCTCAATACGAAATATAACAATGAATTATGACATAGAATAGTGATGCAAAATGGACGTATCATAGGCGGGGGGAGGGGGATTGGCGAGTGGCAGGGTGCTGCCTCTTCTCTCTTGGTCGGCCGTGGCGGCGGGAGAGAGAGAGGAGTGGTGGCGGCCGGACTCAGGCTTCAAGGGCGTGGTCTTGGTGCTGTAACTGAAGGTTTCTTGCGACACTGACGGCGATGTCTCCCCTGGCCGGCCGTGGTGGCGAGGTTGGGAGGCTCGATGTCGACATCGAGTGCGGAGGCGCTTCTGCTCCGGGTCTACTCCTGGCTGGCCGTGGCGGCGAGGGGGAGTGGTCGTGGAGTCAGGTCTTCGCGGCATCGACAAGATCCTGGCACTCCTACATTCCGGAGCTCCGACGCGGTTCCGAGCGGTCCTCACGCTCCGTCCTATGGGTGGACAGCGGGGTGGGCGGTCCAATCAAGTGTCTCTGGCCTCGGTCCACATCGATGGCGTCCTGCTCCTCCCTCTTCTCTAGTCCTGCCGTGGTGGCGAGGATTGAGGGGGGAGGCTGTTCGGCGCGGAAGTGCGGCGGAGGCCATCTGAAGCTGCGTCCGATTGCTCTCCTTTGCAGTGGTCCAGAGGTAGTAGGGCTACCGGGCTGCTGCCTGTTCTGGTCGAATGGCGGCCATAGGATTCAACCTCCATTCGAGGCCCTGCTCTGAAGCGAGGCACTGGAGCTCGACAACTCGTATTTGGCAAGTGGTTCGTCCCCGCCGAATGCGAGATGGCCGGCGGCGTCGCTTCCTCTCCGGTTCGTGGGGCATCATGGGCAAGAGACCCCCTTGACCTCGCTGTCGGCTGGAGGTCACCGAAGTTTGGTGGTGGAGGCGCTCTAGGACTCGATCGCTTTTTATTTCTTAGTCCTAGGGTGTTTTTTGCTTTTCGGAGGCCCTTTTCTGTTTTTTCTAGCCTGGCTAAGATGCTTCATGTAAAAGGCCTCCTGTATGCTTGAACCTGCCACGTGTTACTTTAAGCAGCTTCCGAGATCTTCTAGACCCATTTGCCGTTCAAAAAAAAAACACTGACCGCTTCAGTCGCAGCCGTCTCGTGTACTCGCCGAAGGTCATCAACAGAAGCAGCCTCTGCCAATCTCGAGGATGATTCGGCACATGATGGGGTTCTAGGGATCGACGACGAGAGCCTCCAGAGTCTTGCTCTAGTCTTGCAATGGAGCATCTAACCTTACATCGCAAACATAGGATCCCAGTCAGGCTAAAAAAAAGTGAGCACATGATCCTAGGGCAAATAAAAGAGCATAGGATCCTGTTACAATAAAGATCCCATTGAAAATCTAGGATTTGGAGATTTGGAATGCAAGATCTAGGCATCTACACCCTCCGTTTTAGAATATAAGATGTTTTAGCTTTTTGAAATAAATGTATTTAGATCTCTTTTAGTGTGTAGTTTTATGTAGATTTGGAGTGAACCTAAATATTAAAAGTAATATAAATACATTTCATTTATAAAGCTAAAACATCTTATATTTTTAAACAGAAGGAGTACTAGCAAAGTGTACTATATAGCTAACCAAAGAATATAGTACTCCTTCTGACCCATATTAGTTGACTTGAATATGCTAAATTCGAAGATATCTAGACATGTTTTAATACTAGATACATTCGAATCTAGAAAAATTTAATTCAACTAACATGTGTCGGGGAGTAGTAAATCAGTAAAGGCGATGCTCATCAAAATTTGTGCTCAGTGAACACGAGATTTTTGTCGATTTGATCTGATCGAGCATCTGTCCGTCATCGCAGGCACGTCCTGTTCAGATGTGGTAGCTTTGCTGCTTTTGGCTGGTCTTCGTCTCTCTAATGCTCGGAGAGGGACAGCCTGATAAGAGATACGCGCATCAAGATCGGACATTGACGCCTACTACGACGTCACGTACTCGTGGCGTGTAAGAGAGCGGGCCCTGCGTCACCCGTGATTTCGCTGTCGCGTTCGCCGTGCATCGAACCTGGCTATGGCAACTAGTCGTCGATCGATTCCCAACGGAGCTGGCACTGGGAGAGCTATAGCACTGCCTAGGGGTACTATCGTGCTGCGCTCCCTTTTTCCTAAGGACTTGGAGTACAGTACTACGAAGTACTGTAGTACCACACATGCCAGAAATATTAGATCGATCGGGAAGCCCAGGCTTGCCAGTAATCAAGAACACGCAAAGATTTCACAGTTTTTTTTCTTGGAAATCAGTAGCCAATAGTTTAATCTTATAAATATCATTTTAAGGCTCAAAGCCTTTTCCAAACCTCCAATCTAGGGAACTCAAGGATAAAAAATTCCATGCACGATAACATGATTGGATCAAGAAATTTTGATCATCATCCATCGACCTTGTAAAGCTCTCATCGAGCGAGACGGTGGTTCCGACATAAATCAGCGGAATAAGTCCTCAGTATGTTGTCAATAGTTATTTCCGGTTCCATTTCTGGTGACCGCATCGAGCGTCACATTCTTAATGTAGAAATATATTTATCTCATAATTGATTGTATTGTTTGGGGGATTACAAGGACTATATATATATATAGTGTTAGCTTTGTGACAATCAAATAACGAAAAACGAAAATAAAATCGCAGCAAAGGGGACACATATTTAACGTGGAAAACCCTCTCAAACAAAGAGAGGGAAAAACCACGGGCGCCAGCCAGCAGAACTTCACTATACGGGGAGTGTTTACACAACGCCGGGGATTTCACAGATTCAACTTATCTCAGCCGGCGGCTTACAAGAGGTTTTTATAACGGTGGAAACCTAGGTCTTCTGACTCCGCTCCGCATCGGCCCAACCTTTCGGCGACGGGCCTCGCTCCGCTCCCTCAGAAGTTGGCCTTTACTTTGTAGAATTTGGATCAACATATAACACATAGGGGCCAGATGACCTAATCTAACTTAAGTCACAAGTAAACTCAAACCGACCTATAATCTAACATCCCCCGAAGTGTCAACGTGTGGTTCACCAACATTGAGACTGAAACGAATGTCGGTGAACGAAGCTATCAGAAGACCCTTGGTGAAGATATCAGCAAATTGTGCAATGGTTGGAACATAAAGAACTCAAACTTGTCCTATGGCTACCTTCTCTTGGACAAAATAAATATCAATCTCGATGTGCTTGGTCCGACGATGCTGCACTGGATTGCTGGAAATATAAATAGCTAAAATGTTATCACAATAAACCATAATAGCCTGCTGAACAGGACGACAAAGATTCGAGAGAAGCTGACGCAACCAAACCGTTTCGGCGACAGCATGTGCCACTGCACGGTACTCAGCCTCTGCAGACGAACGTGAAACTGTAACCTGCCGTTTCGAAGACCATGAAATCAAGTTGTTACCAAGAAAAACACAGTATCCGGATGTAGATCTTCGAGTATCTGGACAACCAGCCTAGTCGGCATCGGAATATGCTGTCAAAGTGTGTGAAGAGGAGGAATATATGTGGAGACCATGATCAAGAGTACCTTTGAGATAACGAAGAACACGTTTAACATAATTATAATATGGAATGCGAGGATCATGCATGTAGAGACAAGCTTGTTGAATAGCAAAAGAGATTTTTGGTCGAGTGAGAGTGAGATATTAGAGAGCACCAGTTAAACTACGATATAGAGTGGCGTCAGAAAGGACTTCATCGGAGGAGGAGAGTTTTGTTGTTGTTTTTACAGGAGTTTTAAAAGGTTGACAGTCAAGCATGCCGGACTTAGTTAGTAGATCAATGATGTATTGTCTTTGAGAAAGAAAAATACCATTAGTATCACGAGTGACAACAATGCCTAAGAAGTGATGGAGAAGGCCAAGATTAGTCATAGAAAACTCAGATTATAGCAAGGAAATTATGTGATCAAGAAAGTGTTGAGTAGAGGCTGTTAAGACAATATCATCGACATACAAAAGCAGATATGCGGTGTGAGAATTATTATTATAGACAAAGAGAGAGGAGTCGGAGGGAGATGGTTGAAAACCGATAGTGAGAATAAATGAGGAAAAACGTTGAAACCACGCACGAGGAGCTTGTTTGAGACCATATAAAGATTTTTTGAGAATAAAAACATGATTGGGATTAGTTGAATCTTCAAAACCTAGAGGTGGCTGACAATAAACAGTTTCATTGATAGATCTGTGTAGAAAAGCATTTTTTACGTCAAGATGATGGATTGGCCAAGAAGAGGTGACTGCAATACTAAGAACTATGCGAATAGTACTTGGTTTAACTACACGGGAAAATGTTTCATCGTAATCAAGACCATGTTGTTGAGAAAAACCACGACAGACCCAACGGGATTTATAACAAGAGAGAGAACCATCAAAGTGAAATTTTTGACGAAAAACCCATTTACCAGAAACAACGTATGCACCAGGAGGTCGTGGGACGAGTTGCCAAGTTTGATTGTCTATGAGAGCTTGGAATTCTTCACGCATAGCAGAAGTCCAGTGGGTATCGAGAAGGTCCGATTTATAAATTTTAGGGATGGGAGATATAGAGGGAGTGACATGGAGATTAAGTTTTTGAGTTGGTAGTCGAAATCCTGATTTTGCACAAGTGCGCATGACGTGATCATTAGTAGGTTTGGTGATAGGAACGACATGAGCTGGAGGTTGTAGAGGAGAGGGGGGAGGATCGCCCGGTGGAGCGGAGGATTCGGGCGAAGGGGAGGGTGGATCTGGTGGCGCGGTAGAGTTTTCTGCCATTTTGGCTGCCGCGGCAGATCTCGCTACCGTGGTGTTATCGCATGCTGTCGTGGCAGGAAAAAGCGGTGAAAGTTATGCCGCGGCAGGGCTAGGGTTTGGGTCTGGTGGGGCTGGGGTTGGTACAGTGTGAAGAGGGTGTAGTACGGCACGACGGGTTGGGGGCAACGTTTGGTTAGTAGGCTGGGAGCGTTGGGAAAAAGGAAAGATGTGTTCGACAAAAGTGACGTGACGAGATATGTGAATTCGGCTAGAAATAAGAAAGCCTTTGTGTTCATTGGAGTAACCGAGAAACACACAGGAGATAGATTGGGGCACTAGTTGAAAGGATAGATATGTCGCCTAGAGGGGGGTGAATAGGAAATTTCAAAACTATTATGGTTTTGGCTTGATAGAATGCGGAATTAAACTAACTTTATTTTACAAGCACAAAACCTAAATACACTAGGCTCAACTAAGGGCACCAACAACAAGTTAAGCTAAGCAAGATAGCACAAGATAAATATACCACAAGTGATAAGTAAGATATAAGTACTTCAAGCATGATGGCTATCACAAGAAAGATAAGCTCGGATATAGAGATAATCGAGGCACGCGGAGACGAAGATTTATTCCCGTGTTTCCTTACAAGAAGGTACGTCACGTTGGAGAGGTGTGGGATTCCACGAAGGATGTAACATCCCAAATCTTCTAATCAAGATTATCAAATTCTAATCACCCAATTTAGGGTTAACAAAAACTTTTATTAAGAAAAAGAATATGAATGCATGTGTGTTTGCATTAGTATAGAATTGAGTGTATGTGCCATGCTTGATTGTTCTAAATGATGTGAAATGCTTTGAAGATGAATACTACATCATCTAGACCATTTACAAACCAAATCAAAAGAGAAGGAAATCAAATATGAATAAATAAAGCAAATGGTCATTTTTGGCAAAATTTAACCACTAGGCCACTTTGTGTGTTCCTAGAAGAAAATACTTAACAGAAACTATTCTATTTCTTTTCACCCCTTGCTAGACGAAGTAAAAGTATATCAAGGCCCACTTTACAAACTTACAAAAACATCTTGCAAATAAATTAAATGGACAGTTGAAAATTGAATCTATTTTATATGATAAAATCCCACTTTTTCACAAACCCATCAAATCAATTCCCCTTGACCTCTCTAAGCAAACATAGACTCTCAAGCTTAATGAAAGATCACTCAAAAAATTTGAATCAAAATTTCCAAACTTTGTTTCATGCGGCCATTAACACAAACACCTTGTGTGCACAGATAAACCTCTAGCCTAACTTCACTGTTGTGTACAGTAATAGTCGACCATTTGGTCCCCTCTTTACTCCTCTGTCTCGCCTAAGTCTAACCCAACCCTAGACCAGCTCCCCCCTACACCGTTTGCACAGTGGAGCGCCGCCCGAATTTGGTCATCGCCAGCCGACAACGGCCAGCTCGCAGCAGACCGCCCCGTACCCATCCAGGATGTCCAGGAGGTGCGCCGTAGCCTACTGCCACCCCCTGTCCACCCCCATGATCGAAGCCAAGCCCTGGACCACCCTAGCTCGCCACGCCCAAACCTCTCTGCACCATGCCGAGAGAGCGCCAGTGCGTCGCGCCCGACCAGCTCGCCCAGATCGCGCCTTGCCCCCGCCTCGCGTGCACCAGCCCGCCATGATCACCTCACTCCGGCAGACACCGTCGTTCACCGCCGCGTGACCCGCAGCTGCCGCACGCCGACGCAAACACCTCTGCCCCCGCGCGGAGCGCCGCACGCGCCCGACCGAACCATGCCGCCCCACGCCTCGCCTTTAAGTCCGAGAGAACCGTCAGGGAGCACCGCACCGTCCCACACCCTCTCCCATGCCGATAGCCGCCTGTAGAGACGCCACCGTCGAGCTCACGCCGCACCGCTCAGTCCCCTCGCTGCGCTATAAAAGGAAGCCACCCCCGCCTCCATTCTCCACATCAGTCCACTCCCCACTCCTCTCTGAGCCTCCCACACTTCCCCCCGGAGCAAAGCGAGCACCACCGCAATGGAATTTCACCGGAGCCCGCCGCTACTGGAGGAGAAGGGCGTCGTCGATTCCGACCACCCCAAGCCCTGCCATAACCGTACCTCGCCTCGCCGTCATCTAGCACGTCATTTGCCCCTATTGCTGACCCTAGCTGGAACCTAGGTGAGCCCCGTGAGACCCCCACCGCCGCGCTAGGTCATTTCCTTGCCGGAGCTGTTCGTCGTCGACGACGACTCTGAGCCGTTGGATTAGAATAGGATCGCACGGCCCAGATGCTTAGATACCGTTTCGCGTAGAATGAGTCGTTGACTGGTGGACCCCGCCTATCAGTAGCCCGCTGCGCCGCATAGTGCAGTTGGGCCAGCCCATTTAGTTTTACCGCTCAGGCCTGGAAATTCAAATATTATTTTTCCATTTAGGTTTAAACTAGCTTCTATCCACATATTCAAAAATAAATTCAGAGAGTTTCACTAAACCAAATTGCATGATTCAAATTTTGCTAGAAAGGTAATTAAATTATCTATCCAAGCCCGTTGCATTTAAATCATTTGGAGTTAGAGATAATCTTTAGTAAAAATTAACAAAACAGAGACTTTTGCAAATTCAAATATTTTAAAAAATCAACCATAATAACTTCTGAGTTGATTCCAACTCTCAAAAATCACATTTGATAATATCTATCTGAATATGTAAAAATATCTAGGTTTGCATGTTGTGACATTGGACTAGTACCAAAAGAATACTATTAGGGCATTTCTAGTCACTTTAAATCTACTAAATAATGATCTTAAACTTTATAAAATGTGACCAACCCTTTAAATCACATTCCCATGTATTAGAATATGTGGTGATGACATGTGTCCACATGATCCCATATTTTATTTGGAGAATATTAAATCTTAATTAATTTCAATGAGTAGAAATTACTTTTCTCCAATAAACTAAATAAGACTAGTTATTTATTTCTTGTGATGATTGTGATGATGCTAGATCATCAAGTGTGAGCCTTAGTGTGCTAAATTGAACTAGTTAAGTATTGTTTGGTGATTGTGTACCTCGTATTTATTTATAGACGATAGTACCGACCCAAGCTACGAGGAGGAAGAGTTCTACCCCGAAGAAAAGGAGGAAAACTTCAATCACTGGACCAATCAAGGCAAGATAACACTTGCAAGTATTATACTTATGCAAGCCATCATTACTAGAAAGCTAGACCTTGTAAGCTAACACTTGCAAGTTTCTTAACCCAAATAAAATGCATTAGGCATGCTTTGGTTATATACCTTTGATTTATACCCATCCCAAGTTCTACTTGCAAGCTTTACTCTTTACTTTACCAAAGTTCTTTATTTTTAGTCAAGGCTTTGGGAGGGTTTGGAAAGATAGTATAGATAGCATAAAGAGTATAAAACTAGGCCTATACTAGATGTTATTCTATGGCATGATATTGAGATTAGCATCCCTCATTAGTGAACACTCTTAACTTAGTGGCTAGTGCTAAGCATAAAACTTGATCACTTTAGATGGGAATACTTGGTGAAAATGCTTATGAAAACCTTGGAATGATGAGTCATTCTATTGAAATGTTTTGACATGTGTTGAGAAATACAAATGATTTGATGATGAAAATGTTGAGGCATGAGCCTTAACCCTTTTACAAAAACTAATGGTTGGGTTCGGATGCGTTACCATTCCAATTTTACTGTACAACCACAATACCTGAATTAGGTAAGGCTTAGCCAGAAGTTTATATGCATTAGTATGGGTTCCCTCACGGAAGAGGTTTGAGTTGAGGCTGCCTATTGATGATGTCCACCTATGCAGTGCCCAGGATGGCAGATGGCCATGGCTGGGAGGCCAAGCTCATAGGGGAGGTGCCTATACTAGAGTGTGTAATTGAAAGGTTATGATTTATTATCCGCATACTAAGTATGATGATTCGGGGTTATCCCTGACGGATGTATCGAATTTTGTGGTGAAAGTGTACCACCTCTGCAGAGTGTCAAACTATTTGAATAGTCGCGTCCATGGTCATGGACAGTTGGAGTGGCCATATTGTTCCGTCGTCAGATGTTTTCAAAATGACTTGTGAAGTGAACTATGATCTTGACTTGACCACAACAGGGTTGTGAATATGAAAACTAGGTTCCCAACTTAAAGTGATTTAGAACATCTACTTAGTTTTCTTTACTTCTAAACTCAGTTTAGATAAATCTGCCTTTTTGCAAATAAACTTAGAGCTTAGGATTCCTACTAGGACTACCTTACTTGTTAGTGATAGTTTGCGAGTACTTAAAGAGTACTCATGGCTTTGTCCCTGGCTATTCTCGTGGCCAGACTATGAGGAGGACTATTAGGATGATGGACAGCAGGACGTGTACGACAACTAGGATCATCTCCCATCGTCAGCATTGCCTGTGACCCTAAAGATGGAGCCCACTACTACACTTATTATTCCGCTGCTTGTTTGTATTAAGACTGGATCATGAGATCCTTTATGTGTGTAAGACCTTATTATGGTTTGTAATGGATGATGTATTGTGATATGCAATCTGTTATGTCTCGCAAAAATGGTAATCCCGGGATTGCGATGTATGGCATAACAGGCATCTGGGATTAAAAATCCGGGTGTTGACAAGTTGGTATCAGAGACATCCTGACCATAGGAGACCCTAATTAGAATGGACGTCCGAACAAAAACTTAGTTTTAAAACAAAAGAAGTAAGTATTTATGAAAACATATTCCCACTCTTATCCTTGATTCTTTCAAAAAAAATCATGTGCCTCAAAAACTCTTACATTACTAACTAAAATTTGACACACTTGATCACCTCACTAACTTACTCGTCCTAAATTCTTATAGATGGAAGTTCAGTATTTCAAGTTCTACCAGTTGGGCAACGGAGGCCAACTGACCTTCGAGAGGGATCTAGATGCACTGTCAGAGTATCTTGAGCGCCCGCATCCGGAATTCTTCGGAGCTCAACTCAAGGATCACCCAGGAGGAGATATATAATGGCTGATAGTTGCGGATCTCAGAGGCAAGATGGAAGCACCCATTTCTGAGAAGATTCAATTCACTATGCGGGAGAACAACTGGCTTGATGGATTAGCCAGGGCTATGCATGAAGCTGTTGCCTGTCTATGTGGGCAAAACATCAACTTGATCCAGGGAACTCGCTTTGCTCACTATGCAAGGCGTGATTCTATGGGAATGCCATTGGAGATGCCAAGTCACCCAGAGATGAAGTGCCAGGTGGAAAATCTTGACTTCCTGCTGTATGATAGACAGAAGGACTTGGACAATGCTTGAGCCTACGCCAACCACAACCTTGCCATTGCCGCCAAGAAGGACCAGACTCTCGCCATGCTCATCAAGGATCGCCAATCACTTCGTCGTCAATGCGAGAAGAAGGATCACACCATCACTCGTCTTCGCAAGAAGGTGGCCGACCTTGAGAAGACCATCCATGAGCAAGAAGTCCAGCTTGAAGCAAAGGAAGAGGAAGAAGGTGAAGACATCCAGGGAGATCTTCACTCTTACCTCGGTGATGACAACGACTACCTGGAGGATGATGCCATGGATTTCTACACCAATGATGATGATTCCGACTTCATTGATGATGAGTAGATGCACTTGATCACTACCGTAGGAATGAGTTGTATCGGTCCCACTGTATCTTCGCATAATGGTTCTTAAAACCATCTATTTTCCATTTGTGTTATGGTGTGTGTTTGTATTGTGTGCTTGGATGATTGAATGAATGAATGAGAAGTTGTTAGTTTGAAAAACCTGAGTCAAACTCAAAGTTTAAACCTTTTGAAAACAAAACCATGAACCTTAGAATTTCCCTCTTATCTCATTATCTATCTCAATCTTCAGATGCCTCGTGGAAATCAAGGAGGAAGCAGCTCATCGCAGGACCCGATGCTACAGATTCTGCAGATGCTAGTTTCCGACCGTGAAGCTAGTAGAGCCGAACGCTAAGCCAACCTAGCCACCCTGCAACAGATAGCTCATATGGCCCACAATAATCAAGGCCATGGAAATCAGGATCATCATGGATCCAAGCTTAAGAACTTTCAGAATACCAATCCCCCTATCTTCAACAAATATGAGGATCCCTTAGATGCTGATGACTGGCTGCAAACCATGGAGAACAATATGGAGGTCGCAGGAGTTAAGGCCAATGAGAAAGTACTGTTTGCCACCCACTATCTGGCAGGAGATGCAAGATCCTGGTGGAATAGTACCCGTACTATGAATGACGGTCAGATGATGACTTGGGAAGCATTCAAGATCAAGTTCAGTTGCACCCATGTGCCACACGGTTTGGTCACCATAATGAGAGATGAGTTCAGGGAACTAAAGCAAGGAAGGAGGACGGTAGTTGAGTACCGCGACAAATTTCTATCCCTCGCTAGATATGCCCCTAATGAGATCAATACTGAAGCCAAGAAGAAGGAAAGATTCCTGAATGGATTGCATGATAAGATGCAGACGGTTTTAGTCAACATCTGTTTCAAAGATCTAGAAGAGTTAGTAGACTCTGCCATCTAGATGGAAGGGAAGATCAACCAAGCCAATGATAACCGCAAGCGCAGAATGATGCACCAGATTGGGTCCCACAATGCTCAGAAGTATCGCCCCAACCCGTCTGCAGGATATGCCCCAAGAAACAACAGACCCCCGGTGTTTCGTCCAAGCTACCCCAATCGTAGCGGAGGAAACTTGAAGTCTGGAGGAAACAACAACAACCCCGGCAACTCCAACAATTTCAACCGTGCACTTCCCAAGTCCAACAACAACAACAATAACAATACTGCCCCAAGGACTGGAAGCAATGTCGTGCCTGTTGCAGCCAAAGACAAGTCTCAGATTACTTGCTTTGAATGTGGAGTCAAGGGTCACTACTCCAACGAGTGTCCCACGAAGCTCGCAGCCACCACCAATGTGAATGCCCCATCTCAGCAACAACGCCGTGTTCATCCTGGAAGAAGATTTTCCCCAAGGAATTCGCTTAACCGCAACGGTCGTCTGTTCCACATGAATGCTGAAGAAGCCCAGGAAGCGCTCGATGTCGTGCTAGGTATGTTTTTCTGTTAACTCAGTACTTGCAAGAGTGTTGTTTGATTCTGGAACATCACACTCATTTGTTACGGAAGAATTTGCATGCACTAGTAGGATTCAACCAACAAAATTGAAGCATGTTATGATAGTTCAAATACCTGGTTCAACCACCAAAGCTAGAAAAATTTGCAAGGCTGTACCTATCAGAATCCATGGGATAGGTTTTTATGCTAATCTAATAGTACTTGGAACCAAAGGTTTGGAAGTAGTACTAGGAATGGATTAGATGTCAAAACATAAAGGATTGATCGACTGTGCCAAGAAAGCCATAACCATGTCCAGTAGCTCTAGAGTATCAGTAGAGCATGTATCTGAAACCTTGCCCCGTTAATTCAAATGCAACAAGAGTCTAGCCCAACCAACCCTAGACCAAGTCAGAGTAGTCTATGAATACCCCGACGTATTCCCAAATGAATTGCCCGGTATGCCCCTAGATTGGGATATCGAGTTCATTATTGAACTAATTCCTGGAACTGGACCCATAGCTCAGAGACCTTATAGTATGAACCCATTAAAATTAGTTGAGCTGAAGAAGCAACTGGATGCTATACTGGAGAAAGGTCTGATTCAACCAAGCGCATCGCCATGGAGATCGCCTATTTTGTTTGTGGACAAGAAAGATGGAGGTAACAGTTTATGTATGGATTACCGGAAGCTGAATGATGTCACCATCAAGAACAAGTACCCACTGCTAAAGATTGAGGATCTGTTTGATTAGTTGACTGGTGCCAGAGTGTTTTCTAAGATTGATCTTAGAACTGGTTATCATCAACTCAAGATTCGTGCAACGGATATTCCAAATACCGCCTTTACCACCAGATATGGATTGTATGAGTATACGGTCATGTCTTTTGGATTAACCAATGCCCCTGCTTATTTCATGAATATCATGAATAAGATTTTTATGAATTTTCTGGATAAGTTTGTCGTTGTTTCTATCGACGATATTCTAATCTATTCAAGGTCAGAAGAAGACCATGAGCTACACCTGAGAACCATCCTTGAAACCCTTAGAGAGCATTAGTTGTATGCCAAGTTTAGAAAGTGTGAGTTTTGGCTGAAAGAAGTAGGATTCCTCAGACATATTGTGTCGGCAGGAGGAGTCGCTGTTGATCCCGCCAAGATCAAAGATGTTGAAGAATGGGAAGCCCCGACCACTCAAACCCAAGTCTGTGCATTTCTCGGATTAGCGGGATACTACCGCAAGTTCGTTGAAGGATTTTCGAGCATCACAAGACCGATAACCCAATTGTTGAAGAAAGATAAGAAGTTTGAATGGACCGAAAAATGTGAAGCAAGTTTTCAAGAGCTCAAGAAGAGATTGATTTCAGCCCGAATCTTGATTATGCTAGATATCAAGAAACCATTTGATGTGTATTGTGATGCATCCAAGATTGGTCTCAGATGTGTGTTGATGCAAGAAGGAAAAATCATAGCGTATCTGTACCGACAACTGAAGCAACATGAGCAAAACTATCCTACCCATGACCTTGAACTAGCAGCTGTAGTTTTAGCCTTGAAGACATGGCGTCATTACCTGATGGGTAACCGCTGTGAGATTTATTCAGATCACAAGAGCTTGAAGTATATTTTCACTCAGAAGGAGCTGAATATGAGGCAAAGGAGATGGATAGAGTTAATCAAGGATTATGACCTTGACATTCACTATCACCCCGACAAAGCCAATGTGGTAGCGGATGCTTTTAGCAGATTGCCGTGTAGATTAAACACCATGATCAAAGAAGCCTAGCCAAGTTTGCATGAAGAGTTGGAGCAGTTTAGAATGGAGCTAGTTAGCAAAGGATTTTTAGCTAGCATTGAACTTCAACCCACGTTGATCAGTCAGATCAAGGAGGCGAAGAAAGGAAATGAAAGTATCGATGGAATCAAACGACGTATTGGTACAAGAAAGGTACCTGGATTCACCAAAGATGAAGAAGGAGTTTTGTGGTACAAAGGACGTATCTGTGTGCCAGCAGCTTCGGAACTGAAGCAAGTTATCATGCAGGAAGCTCATGATACTCTTTATTCTATCCACCCTGGAGGAACGAAGATGTATCAAGATTTGAAGGCGCAATTTTGGTGGCACAAGATGAAGAGAGAAATCGGAAGCTACATAGCCAAGTGTGATATCTGTCAAAGAGTCAAAGCGGAACATTAGAGACCCGTAGGACTGTTGCAACCATTGCAGATTCCGGAATGGAAATCGGATTCCATCGAAATGGACTTTATCACCGGTTTGCCTACTTCTAGTAGGGGAAATGACTCTATCTGGGTCATAGTTGATAGACTGTCCAAGGTAGCCCATTTTATACCTGTCAAAACAACCTACCAGAGTCCGAAGCTAGCAGAGCTATACATTGCTAGGATCGTCAGTTTGTATGGAACCCCCAAGACCATAGTGTCAGACCGAGGAACCCAATTTACCTCAAGATTTTGGCAGAAAGTCCAAGAAGGATTAGGAACCAAGTTGAATTTCAGCACTGCTTATCACCCGTAGACCGATGGACAGACTGAAAGAGTCAACCAAATTTTAGAAGATATATTGAGAGCTTTGTTGGGTCCGCAGCATAGAAAGCAAAAAAAATCCTACGATGAGAACTATACGCCAAGATCTATCTACTATATACAGAGCAACGGGTGGATATACATCCATGGAGAACTTACCCTCGAAGACAACGAGTTTTCTTAACGAGTAGGATCTCGTGGTTGATGTAGTCGTACGCTTGCCGATCTCAAGATCGTGTGGAAGTCTGAGCGCCGCAAATCAGCAGCGCATCCGTCCTCGCACACACGTTCAAGCTAACAGACAACCTCCACCTCCTCGCTCCAGCGGATCAGCGAAAGCAGCAACTCCTTCTAGATTCAAGGCCACCAGGAACATGTATCTCGCTAATCCGAGACCACGGGGGAATATCTAGAGGGGAGAGAGATCCTTCACGAGGAGGTGTGCTTTGTGAGGGAGGAGAGGGGGGCCTTATATAGGAGAGGGGGGGCTCCTCCCCTCCCATGGCCGGCGGCCAAAGGGGGGTTCCACCACCTCTTCCTCATTCATGTGGTGAAGCTCCACTCACATAAATTCAAACTCCACCCAAAGTTCCACTCACATGCATTAAATTTCCACCAAATTTAATGCCACTCTCAATTAATAAAACTCTTTTATTTATTTTATTAAGAATTTTGTTAATTACTTTCATTAACAAACATTCACATAAAACACCTTGCAACATTTCAATATCACATGCAGAACCACTTTCTGCAATTTCACCCGAAATAATTCCGGTTTCTATCGAAACAATTCCTATTTCTATCGAAACATTTCCTGCGCTTTGCAAACCTTTTGTATGAAACATATGTGCTCCTAAATGGTGTCCGGCAACCCTTAAGTGTGTCACCCTATAGTTCGCGAATAATGCAGACATGATTGAGACTCATCTCAGATCAATAATCAGAAGCGGGACCTGGAGATCCATACTGACTCCTGCACATTCAATGTTGACTTCTGTGATCGTGAGAACCTTTAACGCTAGTAATTTAATCCCTCTGTCTCATGATATAATACATGTACGAGATTCGATCATCGGTATCCAAATACCTAGTTTGATCTCGTTACCGACATGCACTCTTTTCTCGTTCCCGTGATATAACATTCTAGTGATCACATCACTTGCTTGCAAGCTATCTTAATGTGATATCACCGAGAGGGCCCAGAGTATATCTATCCATCATCGGGATTAACAAATTCCACTCTTGATCCATGAGCCTCAACATAACACCTTCATAACACTGAACCCACCTTTATAGTCACCATGTTATGGTGTGACGTTTGATGTTATCAAGATACTTTTCTAGTGTTAGCAATTAACATGATCTCATGGTCTAAGGACTAAGACTACTTCGTATGATGTTATAGCAATATAAACATAATGACTTGATCGTAATGCTATACTTCGGATGAATGTTCATCACATCATTTCACAAAAGTCGTGACCTTGTTATTAACAACATCCAATGTCCATGATCAGGAAACCTTGATCATCTTGTTAATCAACAAGCTAGTCTATAAGAGAGGCATAACTAGGAACCCTTTTTGTTTATTAAACACACATGTATTGACATTTCCTATCAATACAATTATAGCATGCAAAATAAACATCTATCATATACAAGGAATACATAATAACAACTTTATTATGGCCTCTCAGGGCATATTTTCTTCAGTCTCCCACTTGCACTAGAGACAATAATCTAGTTTACATAGTGATAAACTAACACCCATGGAGTTCTGGTGTTGATCATGTTTTTCCCTAGGGAGTACTTTAGTCAACGGATCTGCTACATTCAGGTTCGTGTGCACTTTACAAATCTTTATATCTCCATCCTTGACATGCTCGTGGATGGAGTGAAACCGGCACTTAATATGCTTGGAATTCTTGTGAGACCTTGGTTCCTTGGCGTTGGCTATGGCTCCATTGTTGTCACAATAGATCACCATTGGGTCCAACGCACTAGGAACCACACCTAGTTCCGTTATGAACTCCTTCATCCAAACCGCTTCCTGCGCCGCTTCTGAAGCAGCAACATATTCCGCCTCCGTCGTTGATCCAGCCACCACGGGTTGTTTGGAGCTCCTCCAACTAACTGCTGCTCCGTTCAAGAGAAATACGTATCCGGATTGAGACTTAGAGTCATCCGGATCAGTGTCAAAGCTAGCATCGACATAACACTTAGCGACTAGCTCTTCTTCACCTCCGTATACAAGAAACATATCCTTAGTTCTTATCAAGTACTTAAGGATATTCTTGACCGCTATCCAGTGTTCCGAACCTGGATCAGATTGGTACCTACTAGTCAAACTAATAGCATGTGCCACATCCGGTCTTGTACATAGCATGGCATACATTATAGAGCCTATGGCTGAGGCATAGGGGATCTTATCCATTATCTCTCTTTCTTCCGCCGTAGCCGGACTTTGAGTCTTCCTCAATGTATTGCCTTGCAACATAGGTAAGAACCCCTTCTTACTTCCGTCCATATTAAACTTCTTTAATATCATATCAAGGTATGTACTCTGCGATAGCCCAATTAGGCATCTTGATCTATCTCTATAGATTTTAATGCCTAATATATATGAAGCTTCACCAAGGTCTTTCATCGAAAATTTGCTGTTTAGATAACTTTTAACACTGTTTAAAAGATCTATATCATTTCCAATCAGTAATATATCATCCACATATAATATTAGAAATGCCACATTGCTCCCACTCACTTTCTTGTAAATACAAGCCTCTCCATAAGTTTGGACAAATCGAAACTCTTTGATCACCTCATCAAAGCGGAGATTCCAACTCCGGGATGCTTGCTTTAGTCCATAGATGGATCGCTGAAGCTTGCATACCTTATCAGCATCCTTAGGATTGACAAAACCCTTAGGTTGTATCATATACAACTCTTCTTCAATATTACCATTGAGGAACACAGTTTTGACATCCATCTGCCATATTTCATAATCGAAATATGCAGCAATTGCTAACATAATCCTAACCGACTTAAGCATCGCTACGGGAGAGAATGTCTCATCGTAGTCAACTCCTTGAATTTTTTGAAACCCCTTTGCGACAAGTCGAGCCTTATAGATGGTCACATTACCATCAGCATCAGTTTTTCTTTTGAAAATCCATTTATTCTCAACGGCCTTTCGATCGTGAGGTAAGTCTACCAAAGTCCAAACCTGGTTTTCGTACATGGATTCCATCTCGGATTTCATGGCTTATAGCCATTTGTTGGAATCAAGGCTCATCATCGCTTCTTCATACGTCGCAGGGTCATCTATTTCATCAATCATGAAATTCATAACAGGATTGTCATACAGTTCAAGAGCTGCACGTGTCCTGCTTGACCTGCGAGGTTCGGTAGTGTCCTCTTTCGGAGTTTCATGATCAATATCATTAGCTCTCTCTTCATTAGGTGAAGTCAACTCCGAAACAACTTCCGGTGCTGCGCTACTCGCCATTTCATGAAGAGAAGATTCAATAACCTCTTCGAGTTCTACCTTCCGACAACTCACACCTTTCGCGAGAAACTCCTTAGCAAGAAAGGATCCATTCTTGGCAACAAAAACCTTGCCCTCAGATCTGTGATAGAAGGTATACCCAATCGTTTCCTTAGGGTATCTTATGAAGACGCATTTTTCCGCTTTGGGTTCGAGTTTATCCGGTTGTTTCTTCACATAAACATCGCATCCCCAAACTTTAAGAAATGACAGCTTAGGTTTGTTTCCAAACCATAATTCATACAGTGTCTTTTCAATGGATTTAGATGGTGCCCTATTTAAAGTGAATGCAGCGGTTTCCAGTGCATAACCCCAAAATGATAGTGGCAAGTCAGTCGGAGACATCATAGATCGAACCATATCCAATAAAGTACAATTACGACGTTCTGACACACCATTACGTTGTGGTGTTCCGGCAGGCGTAAGTTGTGAAAATATTCAACAGTCTTTCATATGTGTGCTAAACTCGTAACTAAGATACTCTCATCCATGGTCGGACCGCAGAAATTTGATCTTTCTGTTACGATGATTTTCCGCTTCATTCTGAAATTCTTTGAACTTTTCAAAGGTTTCAGACTTATGTTTCATCAAATAGATATACCCGTATCTATTCAAATCATTCGTGAAAGTAACAAAATAACGATATCCACCTCGCGCCGACACACTCATTGGTCCACACACATCAGTATGTATGATTTCCAATAAATCTGTCGCCCATTCCATTGAACCGGAAAATGGCGTTCTAGTCATCTTGCCCATAAGGCATGGCTCACATGTATCAAATGATTCAAAATCAAGTGATTCCAAAAGTCCATCAGAATGGAGTTTCTTCATGCGTTTAACACCAATATGACCTATACGACAATGCGACATATATGCAAATATATCATTATCAAGTTTAATCCTTTTAGCATCAACATTATGAATATGCGTAATACTACTATCGAGATCCAACAGAAATAAACCATTCAACACAGGTGCATGACCATAAAAGATATTATTCATATAAATCGAACAACCATTGTTTTCAGACTTAAACGAATAACCACTTTGCATCAAACATGATCCGGATACAATGTTCATGCTCAGTGCAGGCACCAAATAACAATTATTTAGGTTTATAACTAATCCCGACGGCATATGGAGAGGCAACGTTCCGACGGCGATCACATCAACTCTTGATCCATTGCCGACCCGCATCGTGACCTCATCCCTTGCTAGTTGTCACTTGTTCCGTAGCCCCTGAACCGAGTTACATATATTAGCAACCGATCCCGTATCAAATACCCAGGTGCTACTGCGAGTACTAGTCAAGTACACATCAATAACATGTATATCACATATACCTTTGTTTGCCTTGTCGGCCTTCTTGTCCGCCAAATACTTGGGGCAGTTGCGCTTCCAATGGCCAGTCCCCTTGCGATAGTAACACTCTGTGTCAAACTTAGGGCCAGCTCGGGGTTTATTTTCAGGTGCGGCAATAGATTTGCCGCCCTTCTTTCCCTTTTGCTTGCCTTTCTTGTCCTTCTTGAAACCGGTGGTCTTATTGATCATCAACACTTGATGTTCTTTCCTAATCTCCACTTCTGCAGTCTTAAGCATTGACAGAAGCTCGGGAAGAGACTTCTTCATGCCCTGCATATTATAGTTCATCACGAAACTCTTGTAGCTAGGTGGCAGAGATTGGAGAACACGATGTATGCCTAAATCAATGGGAATCGTTATTCCCAAGGACACAAGCTTATCGGCGTACCCAGACATTTTGAGTACATGCTCACTAATGGAGCTGTTCTCCTCCATCATGCATCTAAAGAACTTTTCAGAAGCATTATAACTCTCTACGGCAGCATGGGTATCGAAAATCATTTTCAATTCTCCCATGGTATCAAAGGCATTGCCATTTTCAAAACGTTTTCAAAGTTCTGGCTCTAGCCCATACAGTATGCCGCAATGAACTAAGTTGTGGTCCTCCTGACGAGTTATATAGACATTCTTTTCCTCGTCAGGGGCATCAGGAGCTGGTGGGGGGCCTAGCGGCGCCTCTAGCACATATTGCTTTTGTGCAGCAGTGAGGAGAATCCTCAAATTCATAGCCCAGTTGGTGAAGTTGCTACCATTCGCAGCAAGCTTCTCTTTCTCCATGAACACATTGAAATTAAAAGCAGGTGGTGCCATCTACAACAAAATTTGTAAATTATATTTAGACTAAGTTTATGATAGATTAAGTTCAACTAATCCAAATTACTAATGAACTCCCACTCAAAAACGACATCCCTCGTGTCCTTTTGGGTGATTACATGAACCAAATCCACTACACCAAGTCCGATCATCACGAGAGTCGGTGTAGCTTCAAAGGCGAGCATCTATATGGGCATCTTATCAACTATATGACTGATGTCTACGCACTTCTATTCTTGTAGATAGTTGTTGGGCCTCCAAGTGCAGAGGTTTGTAGAACAGCAGCAAGTTTTCCCTTAAGTGGATCACCCAAGGTTTATCGAACTCAGGGAGGAAGTGGTCAAAGGTATTCCCTCTCAAGCAACCCTGCAATCAAGATACAAGAAGTCTCTTGTGTCCCCAACACACCTAATACACTTGTCAGGTGTATAGGTGCACTAGTTCGGCGAAGAGATAGTGAAATACAAGTAGTATAGATAATTATAAGTGGTAACGGTCATGGAAAAGAGCTTGATGGCGTGGAAGAGACTAAAGGCAAACTGAAATAAAGATGGAAGCAAACAAACATGTAACAGATCTAGTAGCAAACGGTGTATCAATGCTTAGAAACAAGGCCTAGGGATCATACTTTCACTAGTGAACACTCTCATATAAATATATTATCTTCATGATACTACTCTTAACTACTCTCCGGTTGGAGACTCTAATCAACGGTAGGGCTATAACAGCACACCTCAAAGTAAGTCTTTCTCATCTAGAAAACCCCACACTGTCACCTTGAGTACTAGATGAGTCCAACAAACACCACAATTTCATAAAGACATCCAACTCCAAATATAACTCATAACAAGTATTTGTAATCTCTAGTCTAAGTGCCACCATGGTGTGCACGCTGTCACTTTCACACACATGGGGAGAGCAGAGATCTATTAAGCACTTGAGTAGCAAGGTATATCTATAGATTACAAGCTCATGATCTCAATAAGATCATGCATAGAGAGAGAGAGAGATGAACACATAGCTACTGGTAGAACCCTTAGCCTCGAGAGAGAACTACTCCCTCCTCATCATGGGAATTAGCAATGGTGATGGAGATGGCGGTGGAGATCGAGGGAGATGGCTCTAGGGGCACTTCCCCATCCCGGCAGGGTGCCGGAACAGAGACTTTCTGCCCGCCGAATCTCCCCTTCGGTGGCGGCGGCACTGCGGAACTTTTTGTGGATTTCTGATTGACTATCTAGGGTTTATGCATCGGGAGGCTTCTTATAGGCGAAGAGGCAAGGTCGATGGAGTGCCAGGGGGCCCACACCACCTGGTGGCGCGGGTAGGGCTATCCCGCGCCTGGGGGGTGTGGCCAGGCCCTGGCCCTCCTCCGTCTCGTATTCTGGCTTCGTGAGTCTTCCGGTAAAATAGGAACTTTGGCTTTTGTCCCGTCCAATTCTAAGAATATTCATTTTCTGACTTCCTGGAACCAAAAACAGCATAAAACAGGCAACTGGCACTGTGGCATCTTGTTAATAGGTTAGTCCAAGAAATCATATGAAAAGTACTCCAAAGTTGGAACAAAACACAAGAAAGTGGATAAAACCAAGCATGGAACATCAAAAATTATAGATACATTTGCAATGTATCACTGACTCATGCTTAACCTTTCGGTTCGTGTTCCGAGGCCATGTCTGTACATGCTAGGCTCGCCAAGTAAGAACCTTAGTATTCGCGTGTGTAAAACTGTCTTACACCCGTTGTATGAAAGCGTAAAGTCGAAAACACCCGATCATCACGTGATGCCTCAAAACATGATCCACAAAACGGTGCATACTTAAGGAAGAACACATTTTATCTTGATATCTAAATGAGGGATCATCTTATAATGCTACCAAAAATGCCAAACTAGCAATATAAGATGCTAACATCTAATGTGTGAAGTGAGATGATACGGTCCATGCATGTGATCTCTATCATTTGCATCGTGGTATGATCTCTATCATTCCTTTGTGTGTAAGGCCAAGGTCTATGGAACTTACACGTTAAGTGAGTTGTAAGAGTATCTATCATACATCTACTTACAACAATACCATATCAAGACACTAGCCCAGCAACAATCTAAACTAGACGCCTCTAATTTATCAATTGCAAGTTTTACGTGGCTTAGGGCTTTCGGAGATAGAACCGTTCTTACCTACAAACATGAACCACAACAAGGATAACCAAGTTATTAGCAACTCGTTGTAAATCAGATATTGACTATAGTAGGAGAGACAGACACCCGCTAGCCACTTATGCAAAACTAGTTGCATGTCAGTCGTGGAACCGGTTTCATGTACGATGACATGTAAGGTTGGTCCGGGCCGCTTCGTCCCACTATGCCACCAGTATCCAAAATACATAGAAGATGCAATAACATGATCATCAACGCCCACATATAAACATATGTGTACTACCCGTGCAAAGCACCTACGCATAGATCAGGCTCTGATACCACTGTTGGGTCCGCAGCATAGAAAACAAAAAAAATCCTACGACGAGAACTATACGCCAAGATCTATCTACTAGATACAGAGCAATGGATGGACATACATCCATGGAGAACTTACCCTCGAAGACAACGAGTTTTCTTAACGAGTAGGAACTCGTGGTTGATGTAGTCGTACGCTTGTCGATCTCAAGATCGTGTGGAAGTCCGAGCGCCGCAAATCAGCAGCGCATCCGTCCTCGCACACACGTTCAAGCTACTGGACAACCTCCACCTCCTCGCTCCAGCGGATCAGCGGAAGCAGCAACTCCTTCCAGACGCAAGGCCACCGGGAACATGTATCTCGCTAATCCGAGACCATGGGGGAATATCTAGAGGGGGAGAGAGATCCTTCACGAGGAGGTGTGCGTTGTGAGGGAGGAGAGGGGGGCCTTATATAGGAGAGGGGGGATCCTCCCCTCCCATGGACGGCGGCCAAAGGGGGGTGCCCCCACCTCTTCCTCATTCATGTGGTGAAGCTCCACTCACATAAATTCAAACTCCACCCAAAGTTCCACTCACATGCATTAAATTTCCACCAAATTTAATGCCACTCTCAATTAATAAAACTCTTTTATTTATTTTATTCAGAATTTTGTTAATTACTTTAATTAACAAACATTCACATAAAACACCTTGCAACATTTCAATATCACATGCAGAACCACTTTCTGCAATTTCACCCGAAACAATTCCGGTTTCTATCGAAACAATTCCTGTTTCTATCGAAACATTTCCTGTGCTTTGCAAACCTTTTGTCTGAAACATATGTGCTCCTAAATGGTGTCCGGAAACCCTTAAGTGTGTCACCCTATGGTTCGCGAATAATGCAGACATGATTGAGACTCCTCTCAGATCAATAATCAGAAGCGGGACCTAGAGATCCATACTGACTCCTGCACATTCAACGATGACTTCTGTGATTGTGAGAACCTTTAACGCTAGTAATTTAATCCCTTTGTCTCATGATATAATACATGTCCGAGATTCGATCATCGGTATCCAAATACCTAGTTTGATCTCGTTACTGACATGCACTCTTTTTTCGTTCCTGTGATATAACATTCTAGTGATCACATCACTTGCTTGCAAGCTATCTTAATGTGATATCACCGAGAGGGCCCAGAGTATATCTATCCATCATCGGGATTGACAAATTACACTCTTGATCCATGAGCCTCAACATAACACCTTCATAGCACTGAACCCACATTTATAGTCACCCTGTTACGGTGTGACGTTTGATGTTATCAAGATACTTTTCTGGTGTTAGCAATTAACATGATCTCATGGTCTAAGGACTAAGACTACTTCGTATGATGTTATACCAATATAAACATAATGACTTGATCGTAATGCTATACTTCGGATGAATGTTCATCACATCGTTTCACAAATACTGTGACCTTGTTATTAACAACATCCAATGTCCATGATCAGGAAACCTTGATCATCTTGTTAATCAACAAGCTAGTCTATAAGAGAGGCATAACTAGGAACCCTTTTTGTTTATTAAACACACATGTATTGACGTTTCCTATCAATACAATTATAGCATGCAAAATAAACATCTATCATATACAAGGAATACATAATAACAACTTTATTATTGCCTCTCAGGGCATATTTCCTTCAGTCTCCCACTTGCACTAGAGACAATAATCTAGTTTACATAGTGATAAATCTAACACCCATGGAGTTCTGGTGTTGATCATGTTTTGCCCTAGGGAGTACTTTAGTCAACGGATATGCTACATTCAGGTTCGTGTGCACTTTACAAATTTTTATATCTCCATCCTTGACATGCTCGCGGATGGAGTGAAACCGGTGCTTAATATGCTTGGAATTCTTGTGAGACCTTGGTTCCTTGGCGTTGGCTATGGCTCCATTGTTGTCACAATAGATCACCATTGGGTCCAACGCACTAGGAGCAACACCTAGTTCCGTTATGAACTCCTTCATCCAAACCGCTTCCTGCGCCGCTTCTGAAGCAGCAACATATTCTGCCTCCGTCGTTGATCCAGCCACCCCCTGTCCACCCCACGATCGAAGCCAAGCCCTGGACCACCCTAGCTCGCCGTGCCCAAACCTCTCCGCGCCATGCCGAGAGCGCGCCAGTGCACCGCGCCCAACTAGCTCGCCCAGCTCGTGCCTTGCCCCCGCCTCGCGTGCACCAGCCCTCCATGATCACCTCACCCCAGCAGACACCCCCGTTCGCCGCCTCGCGACCCGCAGCTGCCGCATGCCGCCACAAACACCTCTGCCCCTACGCGGAGCGCCGCACGCGCCCGCCCGAACCACGCCACCCCACGCCTCGCCTTTAAGTCCGAGAGAACCACCAGGGAGCACCGCACCGTCCTACGCCCTCGCCCATGCTGATAGCCGCCTGTAGCAACGCCACCGTCGAGCTCACGCCGCACCGCTCAGTCCCCTCGCCGCACTATAAAAGGAGGCCACCCCTGCCTCCATTCTCCACACTAGTCCACTCCCCGCTCCTCTCTGAGCCTCCCACACTTCCCTCAGAGCAAGGCGAGCATCACCACGCCGGAATTTTACTGGAGCCCGCCGCTACTGGAGGAGAAAGACACCGTCGATTCTGACCACCCGAAGCCCTGCCGTGACCGCACCTCGCCTCGCCGTCGTCTACCATGTCGTTTGCCCCGTCACCGACCCTAGATGGATCCCAGGTGAGCCCCACGAGACCCCCACTGCCGTGCTAGGTCATTTCCTCGCCGGAGCTATTCGTCGTCGACGACGACTCCCAGCCGTTGGATTAGAATAGGATCGCATGACCCAGATGCTTAGCTACCGTTTCGCGTAGAATAAGTCACTGGCTGGTGGACCCCGCCTGTCAGTAGCCTGCTGCGCCACGTAGTGCAGTTGGGCCGGCCCGTTTAGCTTTCCCGCTGAGGCCTGGAAATTCAAATATTGTTTTTCCATTTAGGTTTAAACTAGCTTCTGTCCACATATTCAAAAATCAATTCAGAGAGTTTCACTGAACCAAATTGCATGATTCAAATTTTGCTAGAAAGGTAATTAAATTATCTATCCAAGCCCGTTGGATTTAAATCATTTGAGTTAGAGATAATATTTAGTAAAAATAACAAGACAGAGACTTTTGCAACTTCAAACATTTTTCAAAAATCAGCCATAATAGCTTCTGAGTTGATTCCAACTCTCAAAAATCACATTTGATAATATCTATCTGAATATGTAAAAATATCTAGGTTTACATGTTGTGACATTGGACTAGTACCAAAAGAATACTATTAGGGCATTTCTAGTCACTTTAAATCTACTAAATAATAATCTTAAACTTTATAAAATGTGACCAACCCTTTAAATCACATTCCCATGTATTAGAATATGTGGTGATGACATGTGTCCACATGATCCCATATTTTATTTGGAGAATATTAAATCTTAATTAATTTCAATGAGTAGAAATTACTTTTCTCTAATAAACTAAATAAGACTAGTTATTTATTTCTTGTGATGATTGTGATGATGCTAGATCATCAAGTGTGAGCCTTAGTGTGCTAAATAGAACTAGTTAAGTATTGTTTGGTGATTGTATACCCCGTAATTATTTATAGACGATAGTACCGACCCAAGCTAAGAGGAGGAGGAGTTCTACCCCGAAGAAGAGGAGGAAAACTTCAATCACTGGACCAATCAAGGCAAGATAACACTTGCAAGTATTATACTTATGTAAGCCATCATTACTAGAAAGCTAGACCTTGTAAGCTAACACTTGCAAGTTTCTTAATCCAAGCAAAATGCATTAGGCATGCTTTGGTTATATACCTTTGATTTATACCCATCCCAAGTTTTACTTGCAATCTTTACTCTTTACTTTACCAAAGTTCTTTACTTTTAGTCAAGGCTTTGGGAGGATTTGGAAAGATAGTATAGATAGCATAAACAGTATAAAACTAGGCCTATACTAGATGTCATTCTATGGCATGAGATTGAGATTATCATCCCTCATTAGTGAACACTCTTAACTTAGTGGCTAGTGCTAAGCATAAAACTTGATCACTTTAGATGGGAATACTTGGTGAAAATGCTTATGAAAACCTTGGAATGATGAGTCATTCTATTGAAATGTTTTGACATGTGTTGAGAAACACAAATGGATTTGATGATGAAAATATTGAGGCATGAGCCTTAGCCCTTTTACAAAAACTGATGGTTGGGTTCGGATGCGATACCATTCCAATTTTACCGTACAACCACAATACCTGAATTAGGTAAGGCTTAGCCAGAAGTTTATATGCATTAGTATGGGTTCCCTCACGGAAGAGGTTTGAGTTGAGGCTGCCTATTGATGATGTCCACCTATGCAGTGCCCAGGATGGCAGATGGCCATGGCTGGGAGGCCAAGCTCATAGGGGAGGTGCCTATACTAGAGTGTGTAATTGAAAGGTTATGATTGATTATCCGCATACTAAGTATGATGATTCAGGGTTATCCCTGACGAATGTATCGAATTTTGTGGTGAAAGTGTACCACCTCTGTAGAGTGTCAAACTATTCGAATAGCCGCGTCCGCGGTCATGGATAGTTGGAGTGGCCATACTGTTCCGTCGTCAGATGTTTTCAAAATGACTTGTGAAGTGAACTATGATCTTGACTTGACCACAACAGGGTTGTGAATATGAAAACTTGGTTCCCAACTTAAAGTAATTTAGAACATCTACTTAGTTTTATTTACTTCTAAACTCAGTTTAGATAAATCTGGCTTTTTGCAAATAAACTTAGAGCCTAGGATTCCTACTAGAACTACCTTACTTGTTAGTGATAGTTTGCGAGTACTTAAAGAGTACTCATGGCTTTGTCCCTGGCTATTCCCGTGGCCATACTATGAGGAGGACTATTAGGATGATGGACAGCAGGACATCTATGATAACTAGGATCATCTCCCATCGTCAGCATTGCCTGTGACCCTGAAGTTGGAGCCCACTACTACGCTTATTATTCTGCTACTTGTTTGTATTAAGACTGGATCATGAGATCCTTTATTTGTGTAAGACCTTATTATGGTTTGTAATGGATGATGTACTGTGATATCCAATCTGTTATGTTTCACAAAAATGGTAATCCTGGGATTGCGATGTATGGCATAACAGGAATCTGGGATTAAAAATCCGGGTGTTGACAAAGGATTTCCCGATGCCACGAAGGCTCACCTTCTTCTCCGAGTATATCCCACAAAGGAATATGCCCTTTCCTTATGGCTAGATTTTCCTCCACTCCAGAGATGGCAAGCTCCACAACCACTTCAACAAGCTCCACGAAGGAGAAGCCCGGATCTCTTCACAATCTTCCACAAAGAGGACACCATGGCACCAACCGCCAAGCCAACTAGGAGGTCACCCTCCAAGAGTAACAATCTCACGGTCTCTCACTCAAACAAATCGTAATGGAGAGCTCAACACTCATACAAGAATGCAAAGCAAGACCACCAAGGGTGCTCAAATCCTTCACTCTCAAATCCCACCAAAGCAACAAGTGCTAGGGAGGAATTAGAGAGGAAGAACAATGGTGGAAGTCAACCAATGACTCCAAGATCTAGATCCAAAGGGTTCCCCTCACTTAGAGGAGGAATTGATTGGTGGGAATTGTAGATCTAGATCTCCTCTTCCAAAGCCCTCAAAAAGATGCAAGAATCATAGGAGGGAAGGGAGAGGAAGAAATTGATGTCTACACACTTCTATTCTTGTAGACAGTTGTTGGGCCTCCAAGTGCAGAGGTTTGTAGAACAACAGCAAGTTTTCCCTTAAGTGGATCATCCAAGGTTTATCGAACTCAGGGAGAAAGTGGTCAAAGGTATCCCCTCTCAAGCAACCCTGCAATCAAGATACAAGAAGTATCTTGTGTCCCCAACACACCCAATACACTTGTAAGGTGTATAGGTGCACTAGTTTTGCGAAGAGATAGTGAAATAAAAGTGGTATGGATAATTATAAGTGGTAACGGTGATAGAAAATAGCTTGATGGCGTGAAAGAGACTAAAGTAAAACTGAAATAAAGATAGAAGCAAGCAAACATGTAATAGATCTAATTGCAAACGGTGTTTCAATGATTAGAAACAAGGCCTAGAGATCATACTTTCACTAGTGAACACTCTCATATAAATATATTCTTCTTTATGATACTACGCTGAACTACTCTCCGGTTGAACACTCTAATCGATGGTAGGGCTATAACAGCACACCTCAAAGTTCATCTTTCCGCATCTAGATAACCCCACACCGTCACCTTGAGCACTAGATGGTTCCAACAAACACCACAATTTTATAGAAACATCCAACTCCAAATATAAGTCATAATAAGTATTTATAATCTCTAGCCTAAGTGCCACCATGGTGTGCACACTGTCAACTTCACACACATGGGGAGAGCAGAGATCTATTAAAGCACTTGAGTAGCAAGGTAGATCTATAGATTACAAGCTCATGATCTCAATAAGATCATGCATAGAGAGAGAGATGAACACATAGGTACCGGTAGAACCCTTAGCCTCGAGAGAGAACTACTCCCTCCTCATCATGGGAATCAGCAATGGTGATGGAGATGGTGGTGGAGATCGATGGAGATGGCTCCGGGGGCACTTCCCCGTCTCGGCAGGGTGCCAGAACAGAGACTTTCTGTCCCCCAAATCTCCCCTTTGGTGGTAGCGACACTGTGGAACTTTTCGTGGATTTCTGATTGACGATCTAGGGTTTTTGCCTCGGGAGGAATATATAGGCGAAGGAGGCAAGGTCGGTGGCCGGCTAGGGGGCCTACACCATGCCCTGGCGCGGCCTAGGGTTGCCCGCCCCAAGGGGGGTGTGGCCACCCTGTGGCCCCTCTCCGACTCTCCTTCTGGATCCGTGAGTCCTCTGGGAAAATAGTAACTTTGGATTTTGTCCCGTCCAATTCCAAGAATATTCATTTTCTGACTTCCTGGAACCAAAAACATCAGAAAACAGGCAACTGGCACTGTGGCATCTTGTTAATAGGTTAGTCCAAGAAATCATATGAAAATTACTCCAAAGTTGGAACAAAATACAAGAAAGTAGATAAAACCAAGCATGGAACATCAAAAATTATATATACATTTGCAATGTATCAACATCCCCAAGCTTAACTCCTTCTCGTCCTCGAGTAGGTAAGTGATAAAAAGAAAGAATATTTTTTGAGGTGACATGCACCATCATAAACTTGATCAAAGTATTTGTAAAACATTCAAAGCTGGGATCATAGTACTTCAATCATAACATGAAAGACAAAGTTCTAACAATAAGACAAAGAAACTATGATGCAACATGAAAAGGCACACACAAAAGATTCATGAATAACAATGCTTTGCAAGACGTTTGTTTGTTTCACATAAAGAAAACATAACATAGTAGTATTCAGCTTGTCCCTCATAGAGTAGCAAATAAAAATGCATAGGACACCTTCAAAGTTCATAAGAGTGACTAGATACAAATAGTTTAAAATAAGCAATATCAAGTTATGCATCAATCAACTAGTCTTGGGACAATGCACATAGAACTAAGAATGGCCACTATGCTCTCAAAGTAGGTGCATAAAGATAGAAGGTGGAGACTCAATATAATGGTGGAAGAAAGGCCTTTATAAAAGGAAGTAGGGATTCAAGTCTCATAAAGAGCTTCCAAAAATTATGGTACTTATAGCTTTCAGCTCTCATTGCCCCTATCATAAGCATCTTGAAGTGATTAAGGTTAAAGTGAACAAACTATGGTGTACATGCTTGCCGAAGTATAAGTTAGAAATCTCATGTCCCTTGTATACGAGGGTCGCTCCTCATGCTACTCAAGTTTAGTCACCGATAAGTTATTGTCATCCTAAGTACATGTGTATCATAGAGAACCGCCAACGGGGTACCCCTTGCCCGATGATATGGAAGAATCCCCATATCAAAATGACAAGGCAAGCAGACAACGAGCATCTCAGCAATCTTCTTATTTACCATGGGAATATGGTGCTTTTTTCTCTCTTTCCTCTTTTCATAATCTTTTTTTCTCTTTTTTTCTCAATATAGGACTCTTTTTTTATAAGAAGAATGCTTCATAGACAGCTCATTATGGTTACGCTGCAGGTTTCCACCATGTCAACATGGATTAGACCAGCGGCCCAGGCGTTTCTCTAACAGATATACATAACTCCATGGACTTACAAGCTCCCCTTTCATTTCACACCGACGACATCCATACACAAAAGAGCATGATATCAACTAGGTACAAGTACCAAGTGCAATGTTGAAAGCGTTCCCCATGAAAGTATGGTTCTGCTAATTCCCAACAAATAAGTGCAAGCATATACAACATAGACGACACAATGGTTCAAGTTTATTAAGGGAAAAAAAGTAAAGTGTGTAATCAAGTTTGTGAGAGCTTTAATCACTAGTTTTCTCATAACAAGTTTAATTTGGAAGGTAAACAAAAGCATGAATATACTTGGAATAGCATAACCTAGTAGGTAGGTATGGTGGACTCTTTGGAATAACTTGGTTTAGGGAGTTGGATGCATGAGTGGAACTCATACTTGGTTGTGGAGGCTAGCAAAAGACTGGGAGCGACAAACTAAGAGAGCAATAATGGCCATAATCATGCAGAGCGACAAAACATCATTGATCAAAGCATAAAGTGATACTACAAGTTGAAAACTAAAGGATCATAAAGGCTTATGGTGACTTGAGATAGTCATAACATGGTGTGAGCATGCGCCAAGTCATCCCAAATAAAGCATCAAAGGAGAATACCACTATACTATGCTTTAATATGCTAAAACAACACATGATTCATCCAAGCCACATTAAGCAATCTCAATTGTTTATAACAAGTCATGCTACAGCAAAGAATACTAAGCATAAAGCCAAAACAATATCAAGCATGGCATGATAAAGCATAGGCCATAGTCAAAAACGAGCTCTTTTTACCACATAAGCATGAACTTTCCTACTCTTTTCCAAACCAAACCAAACTATTTGAAAACCAATGTATGAAAGAGGGGGTCCAACCAATTTATTCAGAAAACTAAGCAAACAAAAGCAAACAAAAAACCAAAACGAAAACAAAAACAAAAAATAAGACGCTCCAAGAACAACACAACTGTGCATGAAACAATAAAAATGAAGCGTTTGGAAGAAACCTGGAATTTTTATTGATGAAGAAGGGGATGCCTTGGGCATCCCCAAGCTTTGACGCTTGTACTTCTTGGATATTTCTTGGGGTGACACGCATGGCATCCCCAAGCTTGAGCTTTAGTCCATTCTTCACCTCATTACTCATTCCTTCCATTCACCTGAAAATTTTCCTTCATACAAAACTTCACACAACCTTTATTAGCAACATTAGTGCACTCAAGATAATAGGTCTTTAAGGTTCAGTTATAACACCAAGAAAACTTCCATTAAAACACTAGCTACTGTATCACTTCCCTCAAAAAGCTCAATTCCCCAAAAGAACTCAAAAAGGAACCAACAAGAAGCAAATGCAAATAATGGCAGAAATCCGTCAAAACAGACCAGCAGGAAAAGACGGATTTTTTCGAAGACCTTATGTTGCTCAAATAAAAAAGTGTTGAACTAACGAAAGTTAGATAACAACCTGGGGCAGAAGCACAAAAATGCACGCCTCAAAAGGACGTTCAGAGATTTTACATGAAGTTTTACGGTGAAGCACAGAAATCTGTTTCGGGACAGCAACTTTCCCAATCATTACTTCTCTCTCATTAGAGGTTACTCTTGGCACAAAAAGCAAATAAAAAGGGTAAGGAGCGGTTATTACTGAAGTAGTAACTTTCAAGACTCATCTAAAACTTTTGGGTTATCTCCCAATAAGTACTTTTCTTTAACGCCTTTAAGTTAGGCATGATAGTTTGAGAAGATGCTCACATAAGAAATATGAATTGAAGTAAAAGAGAGCATCAAGAAGCAAATTCAAAGCATATTTAAGTCTAACCCACTTCCTATGCATATGAATCTTGTAAAGAAACAAGTCATGAAAGCCCAAAGCAATAAACATAGTAAAGCAAAACAAGTTCAACTTCAAGACTTTCAACATAAAGAGGGGAAACTTAATATTATTGAGATGCATAAACCCATGTTTCCCTCTCTCATAATAACTTTCAGTAGCATCATGAATAAAATTAACAATATAACTATCACATAAAACATTCTTATCATGAGCCACATGCATATAATAATTATTACTCTCCACATAAGCATAGTCATTCTTATTAACTGTAGTGGGAGCAAATTCAACAAAATAGCTATCATTATTATTCTCATCACCATAATCATCAAACATAGGAGGCATATTGTAGTCATAATTAATTTCCTCCTCAATAGTAGGTGGACTGAAAATATCATATTCATCATTGTAATCATCATATATTGGAGGTTTAGTACCATCAAAGTAAATTTTCTCCTCCATGCTTGGGGGACTAAAAAGATCATTTTCATAAAGACTAGCTTCCCCAAGCTTAGACTTTTCCATAGCATTAGCAATAATGGTGTCCAAAGAATTCATACTAACAACATTGCTATTAGCATGCAAATAAAGTTCCATGGGTTTTCTAATTTTCTCTTCAAATACTTCATGTCCTAACTCAAGATAAATACTATAAAGCTCTCTAATTTTTTTGGTGTTTTCCATTAAGCCTAACTAGTGAAAACAAGAAACAAAAAGACAAAACTGCAGAATCTAAAGGAAATAACTTCGAGCACTCACACCGGAGGATGTGAGTACCTTTTACCTTACCTTCCCGGCAACGGCGCTAGAAAATAGCTTGATGTCTATGCACTTCTATTCTTGTAGACAGTTGTTGGGCCTCCAAGTGCAGAGGTTTGTAGAACAGCAACAAGTTTTCCCTTAAGTGGATCACCCAAGGTTTATCGAACTCAGGGAGAAAGTGGTCAAAGGTATCCCCTCTCAAGCAACCCTGCAATCAAGATACAAGAAGTCTCTTGTGTCCCCAACACACCCAATACACTTGTCAGGTGTATAGGTGCACTAGTTCGACAAAGAGATAGTGAAATAAAAGTGGTATGGATAATTATAAGTGGTAACGGTGATAGAAAATAGCTTGATGGCATGGAAGAGGCTAAAGTAAAACTGAAATAAAGATAGAAGCAAGCAAACATGTAACAAATCTAATTACAAACGGTGTTTCAATGCTTAGAAACAAGGCCTAGGGATCATACTTTCACTAGTGAACACTCTCATATAAATATATTCTTCTTTATGATACTACGCTGAACTACTCTCCGGTTAAACACTCTAATCAATGGTAGGGCTATAACAACACACCTCAAAGTTCATCTTTCCGCATCTAGATAACCCCACACTGTCACCTTGAGCACTAGATGGTTCCAACAAACACCACAATTTTATAGAAACATCCAACTCCAAATATAACTCATAACAAGTATTTGTAATCTCTAGCCTAAGTGCCACCATGGTGTGCACACTGTCAACTTCACACACATGGGGAGAGCAGAGATCTATTAAAGCACTTGAGTAGCAAGGTAGATCTATAGATTACAAGATCATGATTTCAATAAGATCATGCATAGAGAGAGAGAGATGAACACATAGGTACCGGTAGAACCCTTAGCCTCGAGAGAGAACTACTATTTCCTCATCATGGGAATCAGCAATGGTGATGGAGATGGTGGTGGAGATCGATGGAGATGGCTCCGCGGCACTTCCCCGTCCCGACAGGGTGCCGGAACAGAGACTTTATGTCCCCCGAATCTCCCCTTCGGTGGCGGCGGTGCTGTGGAACTTTTCGTGGCTGGAGGCTTCATGATTTAGGGTTTATGCATCGGGAGGCTCTTATAGGCGAGAGGGGAGACCGAGGGGGTGCCGGAGGGGCCCACACCACCCCCTGGCGCGGCCTGGCCTGGCCCGCGCCACCAGGTGGTGTGGCCAGCCCCTAGCCCCTCTCCGTCTCGTCTTCTGGCTCCGTGAGTCTTCCGGTAAAATATCGACTTTGGATTTTGTCCCGTCCAATTCCGAGAATATATTTATTTTCTGACTTCCTGGAACCAAAAATAGCAGAAAACAGGCAGCTGGCACTGTGGCTCTTGTTAATAGATTAGTCCAAGAAATCATATGAAAAGTACTCCAAAGTTGGAACAAAACACAAGAAAGTAGATAAAACCAAGCATGGAACATAAAAAATTATAGATACATTTGCAATGTATCAGCAATCTCAAGAGGTTCAACAATGGAGGTCAATTTCATGGTCAAGAACACCCAAAAATGTTGGGGGAGAACCCCCTTTTATAGGGGAAAGCAAATATGGTCGTTCGGAGGAAATCTGTGAAAACTCGGTTTTAAAGCCGGTTGGACCGGCCTACAAACCGGAATGGCTCTGTTTGCCAACTCGGAATAGACTCGGTCACGAAAACCAGAAAATCCGGTTTTAGATCTGGTCTAACCGGCGCTGGCGCCGGACCATCCGGTGTGGGAGCCAGTTGAACCGGATCCACAACTGAAATGAAACAGCTTTCACGAAAAACGCAATAACTTTTGCATCCAGACTCTGATTTTGATGATCTTGGGCTAGTTTTGACAAGGACAATAAGCTCTACAAGATGGTGCATAAAAACATCATAGTCCAACGAAGGAGGATAGAACCAAATGAAGAAAGGCATGAAGCCTCCTTATAAGAAGAACCGGTAAAACCTTCAAACTCAAAACGCCATAGAAGATGCATACAGATTCCGTTTTCGATAAACTTGGGCTTGTTGAAGAGCTAGAAACAAGATCAAGAACCTCACATGGAGAAACACCAAGAAGCAACAAAATAGGAAAATGCAAAGTATGCAAAGGATTGAGCTTCCTATGACGATGTGATCAAGTTACCCAACCGAAAGCCCCTCTTGATAGTGCGGCTATCTATCCTATAACCCGGTCTCCCAATAACCACCTTGAGACCGGTAAAAGGAAAACCTAGCAAGGCCATACCTTTGCCTTGTGCATCCCGCTTGATCTTGATGACAACGCTTCAAGCTCCATCCAAGCCGGAATGCATCACTTGATCATTGTTGCTTCGTGAAGACTCATAATTTGTTCCCCCATACACCACTATGGGATAGCTTCATTAAGACACGTATTCACATGTCAATTATTACCAATATGGAAGGCAAACTTCAAGCAAATGATATTCTTGAGATGCTTATCTTAAACTTGCCCTTCTCAACCCTGATGACGATCACCACTTGATGTCATCCTCTCATGGGCTATATGAGATCTTCACTTTTGAAACATGCCCATGAAAATATACCTAACCAATATAGATAACATAAATACACATATATAATGGGTTAGTTCATGAAGCATAATTGACAAGCTTACCATACCATAAGACACGTGGTACATTCTTTATGCTTCACGTGTTGACCAAACTTGAATCTAATCTTCACTCTTTGTATTGGTCAATCAAGTACCTTTTCATGCTCCATCTCAATATCTTGAGGTACATAAAGAACTCTTCATTTGATTACATGCTCTAAATCTTAGTCAACCATAGCTCAACTAATGAGGCTATCATGACACCGACTTAGAGCCATATCTTGAATTCTTCTATTGAGATCACACTCTCAAGATGTTGATCATATCATATTCTTCTTCAACTCGATGATCTTGATGCCAATACTCAAGGTATATCTTTATCTTCATGGCATCCATACTTGATTCCAACACATAGACTACAAGCATGACCTATGAAATATTCCTTCATATAAAACTCAATGAAAATATTAGTCCATAGGGTTTGTCATTAATCACCAAAACCACACATAGGGGAAATTACCCTTTCACTAGTTTGTTAAGTGACATGGCATACATGTTACGAAAACAAAGGAAACCAAAAACACGTAGCTCGGAGTAATCGGGATGACAGCGAAAAAGAAAAAAATAGAGAGTATTATTGGGGTTTGATTTAGTTGGTCTTATGTTTAGGAGATATGTGGCAGTCCGTAGCGCCTCAGCCCAATATGTTGGAGGCATAGACGAGTGAATTAAAAGGGTGCAAATAATGATTGTGCGTAGAGCTCGTTCGGCCTTGCCGTTTTGAGGAGAGGTATAGGGACAGGAAAAACACAGGAGAATGCCATGACTAAGGAAAAATTTCTATTTCAGTTATTATCAAATACTTTACCATTATCACACTGACTAAATTTTATAGGAAGAAAGAAGTGTGTAGCTATATAACGTTGGAAATTTAGAAAAATTGTGCGTACATCAGATTTTTTGCGCATGGGGAAAGTCCAAATAAAGTGAGTAAAATCATCAAGAATAACAAGATAGTATTTGAAACTAGAAAAACTCTCATGGAGAGGTGTCCATAAATCACAATGTATTAATTCAAACGTAAAAGTACTAGATAATTGAGAGGTACTAAAGGAAAGGCGAACGTGTTTGCCTAATTGACATGACTCACAAAACAAAGTATCATGAGAATCTTTATTACATAAAATTCAAAATTCACTAAGAAGATGAGATAGCATGGCAGTTTGGGGATGTCCTAGTCGTTGATGCCATAGATCCACCGAAGCAACCATGGAGGAAGGCTGAGCGGTGGTGGGCGCGCTGTTGATGGAATAGAGGTCTCCGGAACTATTGAAGCATGCGATCTCCGCTTTGGTCAGGTAATCCTTCACAGACAAGCCAAAACAGTCAAATTCGATGGAGACAAGATTATCACGTGTGAATTGTCGAACAGAGATTAAGTTTTTAATTAGGGCAGGGGCAACAAGAACATCTCGAAGGAGGAGGGGTTTTGAAGTGGAGGGAAGATGGGTTTGGCCAACACAATGAATAGGAATTAAAGAACCATCTCCAAGAGTAATAGAGGAAAAAGGTGAAGAAGTGCACGATGACAGCATATTGCGCGAATTAGACATATGACTAGATGCACCGGAATCGAAAATTCAATCCATACCTGAGTTTCCTTGAGCAGCGAAGTTATTCATGGCCTAGAGGAAAGCAGCTTAGTCCCAGCTTGGCGTTGTTGTAGGAGACAGAGTTGGTGTAGATGGCATCGCCGGGGCGAGCGGTGGTGGCAGTAGCTGGTACATCGAATAGTGGCCGCCTGCTAAGGTGTTCTACTTTATCAGAGACGGGGCACCATAGGGGTAGTATGATGGTGCAACAACGTAGGCCTGTGACGGAGGGTGCATGCCGAGTAGTCCAGGAGAGCCGGTGTGAGGGTGCATGCCCGGCATCCAGGAGCCGAAGTAGGCGGGTGGAGCGCCGATCGGAGAGGGGGCCGCCCAGGGCATAGAGCAGGCCTGCACAAGGCCGATCCATGGGTCATGTGGAGGGCGCCAGGTGGGTGATGCTACAGGCGCATGAGCCGGAGGGGGTGCGCCACTTGGAGGAGTGGGGGTCGATGGCACTAAAGGTCGTGGAGGCCGGTAGATCGGCCTGTTGCCACGGTAGTTGGGGATGGGGTGCCAGCCTAGAGGTGGTTGAACCGTGGTCGGAGGAGGTGGTGCTGGTGGAGCATGAGCGGGCGGACGCATGATGGCCGCAAAAACTTGAGGGCGAGTCTCCTTGTTGGTGATGGCGCGATCGACCCATTGTAGCATGGAGCAAACCTCGAAGAAGGAGGGATGCCGCCGTATCATGGGGATGAAGGAGGCTTGCTTCTTGAAACATTCACTGAGCCTGACGAGGAGGATGTTGATGAGTTGACGATCGTTGATGGGGTCGTCGAGTTCGTGAAGCTCGTCGGCGAGGGACTTGAGCCGCTGACAATAAACCCCCATTTGAGAGTCGCCTTGGACGGTGTTGCGGAGCTCAGTGTGGAGGGTTTTGACGCGAGCATCGACGTTGTCTTGAAAAGCTAACGAAGAGTCGCCCATAGCGCGACAGCGTTGGAGGTGCCACGAAAGACGAGATTAAAGATCTCAGTGGACACCCGTTGGTAGATCCATTGGATGATGGTGATGTCGTCCTTCACCTAGCGAGAATTCGAGGGCTGGGGTACTGAGTTGGCATCGATGTGGCTGAGGAGATTGCATCGGCCTAGATGAACTTCGAAGAGGTGATGCCAATGGTAGTACTTGTGCTTGGGAAGATCTAAAGTGATGGGGATAAAGGGACTAACATCTGAAATTGTATCGGCATATTGGATGGTGGGTGGGTGGGAAAAAACTAGGGTTTGGGTAGAGGAAGAAGAAGGGGAGATTGCCGCGGCGGTGGCGAGCTTGGAGGCGGTAAGGGCAGTGCGTCGCTCGAAATAGCCGGGCGGCGACGGGGTGGGGTGGGCGGCGACATGCCCTAGATCGTTTTAGTCTGATACCATGTAGAAATATATTTGTCTTATAATTGATTGCATTGTTTGAGGGATTACAAAAAATATATATAGGAGGCTAGCCGGCTTAACCTAACTTAAGTTACAAGTAAACCCAAACCGACTTATAATCTAACACTTAAGTGCCTTCATCAAAGACACATCGTCAATGTTTGTGCAACTCCTTTCCCACTTTCCTCTTTCTCCTTTCTTGCTTTGAGAAGCACAAAGCATATCCTCTACATCCATCGAGTCATCATAATCAACCATAAGATCAAATTAATCAAATGACTCAGAATGCATCATGCTCACATGCGAAGTAGGTACAGAATGTAAATCCGAACTACACAATGCAATAAAACAAAAATAACTAAACATGTACTCCCTCGGACCCATATTAGTTGACTCACATTTATCTAGATACGAATGTACCATATCTAGATGAATATAAGTTAACTAATATGGGTCGGAGACTCGGAGGGAGTAACTATATTGATACAAACAATAGAAGTGAGCAGTTCCACACTCGATGATTCATCGAAGAGTGTGGGACTAGAGTCGGCGGTCATGGATGCTGGAGCGGGTACCTCATTAGTGCAGGAGGAGGAGCAGTTCCACATCTCACCGTCTTCTTTCTCTTCAACGGGCTAGACGTCCCGACTTGGGCTGGATATTCTACAACGATAGCGGTAGCCTAGATTGCCTTGACACGGGCTGCGGGAGCTCAGAAGACGCCATTGGGTCGTCCTGACCCTTGTCACGAGTCACGGCACGCCTGTCCTGTCGTCGGTGAGGAGTTCTGCCAATGGGAGGTGCATGTGACGCGGGGATGTCCATGACGACGACTATGGGGTAAGGGGTGGTCGGACGACGTTGCGTTGGTGGAGAAGGAACATGAAAGGGAGGGACTGAAACTTCCCTCTTGTCAAGTGCGATTTTCTTTTGTATATATGCGGTACGGGAGTCCCTTCTTTTGCATGTGCACAAAAGAAAAGAATAATGATTTTGTGCATCTTGACACTTTTTGCCCTCAGAACTAAAAAACAATAGGGATTTTTAGCATGGCGTGTTTTTTGGTATCTAGAACATGGGGAATTCCTACATCTCCCCGTCGTTAGCACTACTCCTTCGTCCTAAAATATAACGCATGTAAGCTTAGTTATAACAGTCAGGATCTTTTAAATTTCATCAAGTTTATACACACAAATATGAATATGTACAATACTAAATCAATATCAATAGATTTACGATATATAAAGTATATTTTCTCAATGTTTATGCGAAAGGACAGTGGCAATACCACATTTGAGTAATTGGACGTCTTTGAATGAAAAAAAAGTGAGAGGACAGTAATTCCCTTTGTGTCGTCATTAGTTTTGTTTCAAAATTGTAAACACTGCTTTTTGATAAATGAGATGAGGCAAATATTTTTGTCTCCATTTATTTAAAATAGAAAGACGTGTTTGCTCGTATTAAGATTTCAAGTGCGGCGGATATGGGTAACCCGCATCCCGCTTATTCTTGTCCATCGGATTCTATGGGACATATGGGAGATTCTGAAGCGGGATAAGCGGGATCCATGGGACCAGATTTTTCTCTGTAGCGCCATTTCTTCATAGCCACCAGTCTCTGCGACAACACCTAAGAAGTTACGAATATGATCGAGATGAAGGAGGCAACGGCTCACACAACGGCGCCATCAGTCGACGGCGGTGGCCAAAGCTACGTACTCCATGACCGCCCCTCGCCGGCGCGGAGGCATCTCCCAGCAGACTGGAGAACAGCCGGTGTGACCTCAACCCCTGCTGCAGCTTCCCAATTCCCAAGCCCTAGCAGCGGCCGACTCCCGCGCGACGTGAAACCGCTGATCCGGATTTCTGGGATGTTCGCTGGATAAAGTGGGACTCTTTGCTTCGCCCCTTCGGGCAAGGTGAGACATAATTAGCAGGACATGTGGAAAATATTTGGTGGGATGGGACGCGGGACAAATGGCATGCCCGTCCCACCTGAAATCTTAGCTCGTATTCGACCCAATACTTTTGGATGAACAGGTAGGTCAGAAGTAAAATCTCGTGCTAACCAAAAGGATTGAGTCAAAAGGGGTTGAGTCAGTGTTAGATAATACAACCACTAAAATATGATATTGTTTTCTTTTACGAAAATGTTACCGATTTATTAATAATCATCAATACTTGATATTTGTACGGTAGCCCTAAAATTAAACGAGATACAGGTGACGATTCTATCGATGGCTGATAGGAATTTTGGCTACCATGAGCAGTCCGCAGGGATGGTGGGTTACACACTGGGTCAGAAAAAGGAAACGGGTGCACGCGCATCACGCTGAAAATGCAGTGTGCCGCTCACTCTATCGCTCGCGTGTTTCTTCTTTCACACGTCAAGCTCTTCCAGATTCTGTTGTCGGCGGTGGTTGCTCGCCTTTGCTAGGGGCTAAATTCATGATGGGATTAGTTGACTTTCTTCGGTGGGCACTTGCAAGTTGCAACTGAGGCGAGCGTGCATGTTTTGATGCAACGAAGACTGGCCGAGGCCGAGAGGAGAGATATCTCCTGATTTTCCAAAGAGCCACCGCAGGAAAGAACCAGGAAAGAATCAAGGTGTCTACGGCTTTTAGTCGGTCCGTCGGCGTAAGGCACGAGCTGGACAATCCAGCAAAATGGCCGTTGGTCCAGTTAACCCGTCGGCGTAGGACAGGATGGGCCGACGGCAGCCATCGGCGTAGGGGTCGAGGCGTAGACACGGATGGACGGCAAAGTGATGGCATCAGCGGCGTAGGCTTTTTTTAGCTTTCTACACCCTTCCCCCTCGCCGCCGTGGATCACCTTTTTAGTCTTAGAATAATTAAAAGAAAATGACAAAAACTTTAAATTTTAAAATCCTTTGACATGTACTAATGTTGTCAGAAAATTTACAAACATAAATTTTGATATTTTTTGCAAAAAAATTGTATGTCTCAGTAAAACGTCCATAACTTTTGCATACGTCCTCGGGTCAAAATGTTTTTAAATGAAAATTGATCTATACGAAAAGTTACATCTGATTTCAACCACCTACAGTTGTTTACTGTTTTTTAGATTCCTCTAATTCAAAAGGGACATTAGATGAATTTTATTTGGAAAATCTTGCAGTACACCACTAAAAAGACATGATGCATGATGGAAAAGATGATATGGATGTCATATTAGGTTATCTTATTTTTATGATCGATTTAGACATATAATTTGTTGAATTCTGATTTAAGAATTTAAAGATATGAATTATTCCATATTAAATAGAATAAGGAGAAAATAAAATCATTTTATTGTTATTTGAATTGAAGATTATTATTATTTATTCATTGTTGTTTACTTAAATAATTGTTTAGAATTTAAAAAATAAAAAAGTGTGACATCAAGGTCCAAGGGTTATCAAGAAGGTCTAATTTCTTTCTCAGAAGCTCACCTAGAAGGAACAAAGAAGTTAAATGTGCTAGGGTTGGAGTAGATTGGGAAGTTTGACCACGAGTGCAATTTGACATGATATTACTTAGAGTTAAAAACGTTACCTGTGAGATTAACGAGTGATGGCTCCCAAGTGCAGGAGATCAATTGTAGTACTTTTCAATAAGAAAGATTGTCGACTCTACAAGTAGCTGAAGGTTTTGGTTAGTAAGTTTGACAAGTAAAACAATAAAAGGGTGCAATGGTTCTGGTGTTATAGGTTTGTAGTTCGCAGTAAAATAAAGTACTAAAAGTAAATAGCAACAAGTAAATGCTCTCAATGAGAGAAAACTCAATCCTCTATGCAGCAAGAGGAGAAGCTTAAGTGTGTGTGAACTTATATGTGACAAGCGTTTCCGAGGGTGACATGAATTTACTTAGCATTTAGACTTCTACACAACATGGTGAATATCTTATCAAATTTCATTCCTTTAGGGCGGAGCCTAAATTAGATGCAACCATCGATATGAGCAAATACACCCTTTATGATGGGTTTTAGAGCCATTTTTATGAGAATGTATAGGAATCATTAAGACATAAATATCCCACCATAGCAGTTATTTTATTATTCCCCGACATAAATCTTTCTAATGCAACTTAAAATATTGGAAAACGGTTTCTACCATTCCGTCTCTTCCAACTCTCCTCATTGCATCAAAGTTTAGCCCTATAAATTTATAGGTGAAGTAATATGCAGTCGATATTCACATAAAACTATCATAGAACCACATAAAAGATAAAAAAACTTGACCAAACACTCATTGCATATTATATGGAAATCATAGTCAATTCATCATATGCCCTTAGGAACCTGAGAATCTACTCACAAGTGACAAACATGATATGGATCAGTGACATACGGATTACAATACAATTTAAAAATATAATATCTTCACCAAATAAAGATAAGTTGTCAATCACAAACATGCAAATAGCACTTGAAAAATATTCGGGGTTCAATCAATCAGAAACTTTGAGGAGAATGAGGTGGATCTTGAAGATGGAGATGGTGATGATGATGTTGCTAATGGAGATATTGATGGAGAGGCCTCTCCCTATGTCAAGGAGGAGTGGTGATGATGATGGCATCAATTTCCCCCTCGCCGGATGCTCTGGTGCTGCAGGATCTGCCCTCCCATAGTACGAGAGGACTTTTTCCTCCGCCGCCTCTGTAAATTGTGGGAAAAATATGGCATAAGTTTTCTAGTGAGACAGAGGCATCTGTAAAAAGGAGGAGCCGAGACGACACTCGAGGCCGAAACGGGCCTAGGTGGCGCGCCGAGTTGAGGGGGGCGCGCCACATGGCCTCTTTCGGGCCTCCTGGCTCCCCTCTCATGCTTTTTTGGCCCACAGTCTTTCTCTTGATGAAAAACTGATCAGATATTTTTTCTTTGATTTTTAGGTGTCCAGAAGGTCCCTAAAACAGCAAAATACGAAAAAGAGATGTTCTACCTCTTAGAAATTAAATACCAATAAAAAAACTTTGCAGGTAAGTCTCATAAATCAATTAAAAAGATATAAACAATAGTAGATCATGACAAATATCATTCCAAGAAGATACAATAAGTAACTATATTAATGGTGTAAAATACACGTATCAACGAGTCAAACAATTTAAAAAAATTAACAATTTTTTTGAAAAACAAATTAAAAAAACTAGGCCGACAGCTTAGCCATCTAGGTGGGGTCCATCTGTCCTATGCGAACAGCTAAGCCGTCAGCACAGCTGCTGTGCCAATGAAAATCTAGCCTATGCTGACGTCGTGTTATGCCGACGACAATATAGCCTTGCCGACGGCTTCTAGCCATCGGTGTATCGTCTGTTTCCTGTAGTGAGCTTTTGATAATCAGTTTTTCTAGAAACAATCAAAATACGACATAGACTCATGCATGTGCGTACACAATCACATTGACTCCTAAAAATTCACATTGACACCGTTGGGACCTAGAAATCTGTCGAAGCCCAGGCAAGCCAGAAACTTTGGTTGGGGCGAAGGATCACTCCTCCCTCACCCCTCTCTCACCTTGTTACAGTACCCCTCTCTCATTGAGAGTCGTTTTCTATGTCCCTAGCCAAACATAGGCTGTCCTTGGCGGCGATGTGGCTCAGAGACAACTGAGGCGAGGTGCCATTAGATGTAGATTATGTTCTAGGTTTAGGAGCCTAGGTGGTGTTGCCTCTATGGCGAGTGGGAGTAGGCGGCCAAATCTTTTCCGCCAGATCTGGCCCATCCTAGGGCACTGTCTTCTTCGCCGCGATGCTCTGGTGGCAGGAGTGTAGGCGGGCGGGACGACGAAGCGCAGGGATCTCTGATAATAAGGCAGACTTCTCGAGTTCAATCGTTTCTGTGGATTTGGTGCATATCCAGCGGTTGCTCCAGAGCTTTTTCATCGCCCTTTCATGGGGGAAGGTAGGTGAGAAGCTTGTTGGTGCAGGCTCTGCAGTAAGCATTGTCTCCTCTTGCTCTAGTTCATGGTGGTGGTGTTGTTTTCTATGGACGTTCGTGGTGGCAAGGGAAGGAAGCATATAGTGGTCGTGTTGCCTACATCAAGATGAGTTTAGGGATGTTCTTCTACTGTATTTGCTGGAGTGAACCACACGACAGTCGTCGCTGCCGTGATGTGTGGCCGAAGTGGCGACCCCTTCAGGCGTCGTCCAGGCACTTCTACAACCTCCATGTTGAAGAACCTTCATGGATCTTCTCGTCGAATCTCTACGTCTCTTCGCTGCCAATTGGTTCGTCCCCGTGGCATCAAGATGGTCGGCGATGGAGGCTCAATCTCGGTCGAGGGGACCAAGGACTGGATTGCACATGTATATGTTGTGAGTGAACTCGACCCGACAAAAATGTGTTTCTTGATGAGTCTAATAATGATACCAGTTTAGTATTACAATGTGTGATAAGTTTAACATTTGGGCAAAAAACTTAAAAATGATTTAATTCGAAATTAACATGCACCGCAGAGTTTGACGTGACTCCGTCGACATAGTGTGATAATAAAACGAGGACCATGGCTGGACATAACTCGTTCGAGTGCCATAATAGGAGCTTAACTGCAACCGTTACCGCCAACATTTATTCAACGGAGAAATCACCATTAATCCATCCCCCACCTTAGATCGACCACGCGTGGTCCCCTTGTGCAGTGAAGAAGCCCATAATAATAAATATAAGTAGGAAAAAAAATGGCAAGAGAAACAAACAGCAACCTAACCCGCCGTCCCCGTGGCACTGTGTAAGAACCGGACAGGTGCACGCGACTGTGGTGGGAAAACCAGCAAAAAGGAAGAAGAAAAAAGACAGGGGAGAGAGAGAGAGAGAGAGAGAGAGCGAGCGAGCAGTAGCCACACCATAGTGGTGGAAAGGAAACGCGAGAGGGAGAGGAGAGAGAGAGAGGACACAAAACCCGCCCGATCTCCTCGTCCTCCTACTCCCACCCCGATCGTTCCTGCCCGAGTTCCCATCCGATTGCCGCGCGCCTCCCCGCCCCTGCCGACGCCCATGGAGCCTCACGCCGCAGCTGCAGCCGGAGGAGGAGGAGGAGGAGAAGGAGAGGGCGGCCGTAGCGCGGACCCCGACACCGGCCTCGAAGGTAGCACGCTCTCTCTCTCTTGCTATTCTCATTTCATATTTTTGCTTAGATCTCCGCGTCCGTACGGCGCGCGGATCTACGTGGATTGGCGTAATAACGGGACGGAATGCCTTGTCTGCAGGGCCTATGTGGAGGATGGGGCTGGGCGGGGACGGCGGTGGGGAAGGGGACGGGGCGCGGCTGCCGGAGCGGCCGGGCGAGGCGGACTGCATCTACTACCTCCGCACGGGCGCCTGCGGCTTCGGGGACCGCTGCCGATACAACCACCCGCGCGATCGCGGAGGCACTGAGGTGACAAAGCCGCTTTCCCACCATCTCCCTTCCCCTTGGTGCGCTTTCCTGATCTGCCTCGGCGCGCGATTCGGTGCGCCTGCGTGTACGCGCGCGTTTGCGTTGGGTCGCTCTAGGTAGATTTGCCATGCAATTGATGTAGGGAGGACACTGTAATCCACACTGCGGATCACAGAAATTACTTGTCACCCGGGTAATGTAGCTCCTCTCCGGCTGAATTACTTCTGCCGCTCCTGCACTTGCCCGTGGTGTATCCCTGCCACTGACCAGGCCGCATCATGATAATTTGGATTATTATTATGGCAGGTAGGCTGAACCCTGTTGGAAAGCAGAGGGTCATGGATACTCTGCAGAGCGCCTTCATTTCATAGTTAATTCGCTTTACCAAAAAAAAATCACTTCATTATCTGCTTCAAACCTACTGGTTCGGCTTTATGGGCTCCTAAGATTACTACTAGGTGGCAGTACATGCGTTTGCCCAACATTCTCCATTTAGTATAGTAACTTATATCATGCCCTGCCCCCTTTGGTAGTCACTTGTACTTAGAGTTTTATTATCCCAAATGCACGGAAACATTATCAAATATGCATGTATGATCATCGATACTAGAGTTCCTTAACAGTTTTGTCCCAGATGGTTCGTATGGTTTACTGTATCTGTATATATAAATCTGCCCAACAATTGTAAGTACCTTACAATCTACGTACTATATTTGATCATGATTTTGGTGGATTAGATGCTTTTATGACTTGCTTATAATATGCAAAAGATACAAGCTTTATATACACTTTACCATTAGCCGTTAAGTTGGCAATTTGACATTCATAAAGTTGCTTCTACCATGGTGATGGTTTTCACAAAATGGTTTATGATTGCTTCTATACTTGCCTTGTTTTCGTTAGGGAGCTCTGTTTTTTTTCTCCTATGCTGTTTAGGCAGTAAATCTTCAGTTGAACCTAGAACACAACTAAGAAGCATATTTGCAGTTTTGGAATAGGTGAAAAATTGATTAATCACTGTTTTTCAATTATTTCAAACGTGTAGTTTGGTGGAGGTGCAAAGAATGAAGTAGCATTGGACTACCCAGAGCGGTTGGGTCAACCAGTATGCGAGGTACATAAATTTAACTGTTTCATTCTCATATTTAATTACCTTCTATAAAAAAGGAGCATCAGTCACACTCTTGAACATGCACGCACCAACTCCTGCACACTATTTGCATGCACCCAGTTGGCCCCGTACTTGTTGCTCGTTGACTGGCATGTAGAGTGAACAACTGAAAACGTAATAATCACTTGCAGAGTGTTCAGCTATTTTAAGTTATGTCAGATGACTTCTAGTTGTTTGGACTTACTCTTCTGTATTTTTTGCAGTATTACATGAAGACTGGGACTTGCAAATTTGGTTCCAATTGCAAATATCACCATCCTAAGCAAGATGGATCTGTCCAACCTGTATTGTTAAACAATAATGGATTCCCTCTACGTCAGGTCTGAAAATTCTCTTAAAAAACATTGCTTCTTTAGTGAAATATTTTTCCCTGATATTTTAATGGAAAATTATTGGTACCAACAAAGTGCAGGGTGAGAAAGAGTGCTCCTACTACATGAAGACTGGGCAATGCAAGTTTGGTTCTACATGTAAATTTCATCATCCAGAATTTGGTGGTGTTCAAGTGACTCCTGGAATTTATCCACCGTTTCAATCGTCATCTGTACCTTCGCCTCATCCCTACGCTCCTCTTACAAATTGGCAAATGGGGAGGCCACCTGTAGTTCCTGGATCATATATGCCAGGCTCATATACTCCAATGATGCTATCATCTGGAATGATCCCCTTGCAAGGATGGAGCCCTTATCCGGTAACTAACTTGAGTTACAAAAAAATGTCTTTGTGAAATATATTACAGGTCTCAAAATCATAACTGCCAACTTGTGTAAAGATGTAAAGAAATGAATTGAGACTTTGTAAATTGTAGATTGGACTGAAAGCTGGAAATTAATTTATTCTCTTGTGGGCAAGAGCATGGAAATGAAAAAGCTCTTCTATTTGATGCAGGCTTCAGTAAACCCTGTAGCATCAGGTGGTGCCCAACAAAATGTTCAAGCTGGACCTGTGTATGGCATTGGGCACCATGGATCTTCCTCTACAATTGCTTATGGTGGTCCTTACATGCCTTATTCTTCCTCAACTATGCAATCCAGCAATAATCAACAAGACCATGGTTTCCCTGAGCGGCCAGGGCAGCCCGAGTGTCAGTACTACATGAGGACAGGAGATTGTAAATTTGGTGCTACATGTAAATACCATCATCCTCGAGACTGGAGTTCTCCGAAATCTAATTATATGTTCAGCCCTTTTTGTCTTCCACTTCGTCCAGTGAGTAGCCTGAACACATCTTATTTATGTTTTAGGAACTAGTGCTACTTTTGTATATAATCACTTTAATTCCCTGCAAGCCAGCTAGAATTTCCATAGGTTCTTGGAATTTGAAAAAACTTAAATCGAAGTTAAGGTTGAACAAAAGAAACCAGTCAGCCATGCTTTCTGACTACTACAGAAGTAAACAAAGTTGCATCTATAAGATTTTTTTCCCAAAAAGAATCTAATTGATAATCATATCCACTACTTGTTGAAGGCTCTTATCTGCAAGAGTCAATCTACAGCAGTGGTATTATCTGTCCAGATGATTGACCATCAATACTAATACCATTATTTAATTGCTTCCCCATCATAAAAAGAATAGCATTTTAGAGAGGTCACAAATCAGAAAGGTCTGTCTACAAAACCAATAACCTTGGGAATTAGCCAGGTTCACCTATGAGAGATGTTGGGTAGGTGGACTTCAAAGTTTGAAAAAATCTAGTCATGAATCGAGAATCATTTCCCATGCTCTTCTAAGTGCATGCACATCATCTTGTTTGTTCTATCAAATGGCACAGTATTACTTTGGCACCTCTTGTTAATATTCGTGCAATGTTTGATTCATTTGGCCACCTTCAACTATAGTTTCTGGCTCTGTCACTGACCGCTCCTTAGCGCGCTTAGACATATTCGGTTACTTCACCACATAATTGCTTTGTAACTTGCGTAGCTTAATGATTGTTCAGTACCATTTTTCTTTACCTTTTGAAATAAGATGGCATGAACCTATCAATTAAGATGCTTGGTTGAACATAGCTCCTAGTTGTGAAGCTGTTTGTAACATTTATCATGAGAGAATGAAGCCCGCATGATAGTTTAGACAGTGGCTCCCAATTAATGGTCCCATAAATACGAGTTGTTTAGAAGTCATGAGGTTGGTTAGTTTGTACTTAGAAGAATATATTCTGTTTGCTGATCATTTGGCTTGCACTCAAACCCCATTCTTGAGTCACAACTCTCAAGTGCTTATTAGTAGCTGTCTTGGGTACTCAGGTGTCGATAAGTTGCTCCAGATCTTGAGTTTCATGCAACATATTTCATAGAAAATCTAATATTCGTGATCGAACACGTTAATTAGTCAGTATTTTCTGTCAATTAAATTCTTGTCATGGTCTGTTGGAATAGCCAGGGTAGTTGTTGAAACACAGATGGTAGCACAATGTTGCCTATACTTTTTAGTCATCAGCTAAGTGTTAGGTTAGTGAAAACCATCAAATGATTTTCATGTGGTCAAGATCCGCTTGTTCAGCCCCAGAATAATTAGTCCATTCAACTTGGTTGACCGAGACTCACATTGACCAAATGACTGTTAAGACCTCAGAATTTTGTGCAGATACAGTGTAATCCAGCATATGGTATTGGAAAAAAGTATTATTCTCCAAATTTCTTAGCAAGTCAAGTTTCTTACATGAATAAATACCATACTCTACCTTTGTATTTATATTTTTCAACCAGGTGGATATTCTAGCCTTCTGTTTCTGTCTTTGTCCGAGAGAGTTAGTTTTCGGCCTTTTGCCTTTCCAGGATCTGTGTATATATACATTAAAAGATACATCAGTGACCATTTTTCCAAAAAAAAAAGGATACAGAAACAGAAACGAGCTTTCAATCGCCAATTAGCTCTGCCCTAAGTATTCTATCCTGAGAAAAAAACTGAATAATAAGCGAATAACTTGGTCCTTAGATTCATTGCCATATAGTGCACGTAGCTGCAGTAGTTAAAGGTCTCCTGCAGAATCCTTAGTGTTATCTTAGTGTTTAGCATGATGTGGGTTAGTTAACATTATGTCCTGAATAATGGAAACCATTTTTTTGAAATAATGTTATCATATCAACTTATATATTTACTAATGGGTATATATTTTTGCATCATATCATCATCACATTAACGAATGGCCAAGAAGGCATGAACAATATAAATACTTCATATCTCTGTGCCTGTTACTGATGTGTATTTAAAACAAATACTGTGTTAGCATTGATATTATGTCCCTCAAAATAATTTCCTTACCATAAAGTAAAATGATAACCATTTTTGTCTTTTGAAAATCCCTTCACGCATACCAAGATCAAGAAATGCATGTTTCAGCACTGTAACAACTAACAAGTATCTACTTCCCCGCATGGCGCCCATTAATCGTGGAAGTATCCATTGATAATAAAATTCTCTGTTTCATTCAGTTTGGGATCTGACAACATCTCCTAGTTAGTGCAATTCTATGATAGTTGTGAATTTGTGCTTATCAGTGTGATATCCTGAATTATTATGCAGTATCTGCAAGGTTATCAGCTCTCTGAATTTTGTGTTCGGCATGCGCATGCTTTGTGTGAAAGCCAGATTTGCTTTAATATGCTAGAAAAAGTGTAGCAGCCTTAAAATGTATTTATAGTTCTTTTTAAGTATATGCAGTTTCTTACCAGGCTGCTTATGTGATCTCAATTTTCAGGGTGCTCAGCCTTGTTCATACTATGCCCAAAATGGGTATTGCAGATATGGAGTTACATGCAAGTATGATCACCCGATGGGTACGCTCGGCTACAGTTCATCCCCTTTACCCTTCTCTGACATGCCAATTGCTCCCTATCCTCTTGGCTTCTCTATTGCCACATTGGCTCCAACTTCATCTTCCCAAGACCTAAGGCCAGAATATATTTCAGCTAAAGACCCATCAGTCAACTCCCCAGTGGCAGCATCTGAGCCTGTCGGATCAATCTTGCCGAAAGGGGGTTTCCCGTCAGACACAGTGATGCGTGCTCAGATTAATACGACAGCAGGTGGTAGTTCAAGCCCTGGTGGCGGTCGCTGAATTTTCTGAGCTGAGTGGAGAGATCTCTCATCTCCCAGAACAATTTTCCAATCATTTGACACAGGTAGGATCTGAATCCTCAATGATTTTCCCCTTGTATATATTCTGCTGCTATTGATAATGCACTCTTAACTTACTCTGTGGAGATCAGTTCTTCTAGGCCCCTCCGATGTGAATAAAAGGCTGCAGCCTCTGTAGAGAAGGCTCGGCGAGGGTGGTTTTGTCTGCCATCTCAATAAAAAGCATTGATAGGTTACAAGCAAGCAAGCAAGCTCGATTCACTTGCAATTTTTGCGTTCTTCTGTTCATCTCTGAGACGGGAAAAGCAAGGTTTTTGGATATCAGGTTCGATAGCTCGCAGTCGGCGTGGATAGACTTATATCCATTCCCTTGGTAAATAATTTCCGGGCAAGGAAATCTCCACATGCAGAAATTACTGGGTTTTGGTCCTGCCCTTCTGAAGTCATTTTCTTTTTGTTCTGTATATTGTCATATATATCATCAACAGACTTGAGACTTGAAACAAGTACATATATATGTGTCCATACTGGGAGCAAGGCACATTGTAATGAACACTGAACGTTTATAATTTAATGAAATATCGCTGTTAAACCTCTCAGTTTTGCACTGCCGGCATAATGTTCTTTGCTTACATGTTGCTTATTTTTGGAGAAAACATATTGCTTTTTTAAAAAAAGGCAAAAGACTTGTGATTTTCATTAATAGAGCAGAAATACATAGTTTGGCCGATTTATTAGCGGGAAACCAGCCAAAAACCGGAACAAACACTCTCAGCGACCGTCGTGGAACACGCCCGTCGCAAGGGCATACACAACCAGCCTGACTACCCACATAAGCTCGTCGAGGTTGACCATCAACGTCGTCACTCTGCAATGACTCTGACTTCATCGAAGTCATCACTCTATAGCGACTTTGACTTCACTGAAGAAACGACCACTAGGACCTCGTCGTAGCAGCACCGTGGAGCTTAAGATGCCCTATGCCAAACATGTGACTCCTCGTGTAGCAACATCAGGTTGAATTATAGGAGCACTTATTAAATCATTATTTAAAACATTAAAGTTATCTATACAATCATCATTAAAAGAAAAAGGAACATCCTTTTGCAAAAGATTAGATTTTGAAATTTTATAGAAGTATTTAATAAACCTCCCATATAAACTTGCATGACCAAGAAAGCTTCGTATACCTTTGATATCTTGGATATGGTAGCTTCTCTATAGCTTCTATCTTGGCACGGTCCACTTCGATTCCTCTTCCTGAAACACGGTGTCCAAAGACAATACCTTCTATGACCATAAAGTGACACTTCTCTCAATTCAAGACTAAGTGTTGGTCCTCACATCTCTGCAAAACTTTGTTAAAGTTGAACATGTAATTATCAAAAGAGGTACCATACATAGAAAAGTCACCCATGAATATTTCCATAATTTTCTTAATATAATCAGCAAGTATAACATTTATGCATCTTTAAAAAGTAGCAGAAGCATTACATAAACTAAAAAGCATTCTTCTATAAGCAAAAGTTTCAAATGGACAAGTGAAAGTTGTCATTTTCTGATCATCCTTATGCACAGGAATTTGAGAGAAACCTGAATAAACACCTAATAATAAAAGTGTGAATGTTTTGACAACCATTCTAGCACTTGATTAATAAAGTGGTAAACAATAGTGATCTTTACGAGTAGCTTTATTAAGTTTTCTATAATCAATACACATTCTATAACCAGTAATAGTGCGTTGAGCTACAAGTTCATTTTCATCATTTGGAACAACAATGGTTACACTTTTCTTAGGTACACAATGAATAAGACTAACTCATTGCACTATCAGCTACAGGATAAATGATACATGCTTCAATGAGTTTTATTATCTCTTTCCTTACAACTTCTTTCATTTTTGGACGGAGACAGCGTTGATAATCAACAACAATAATCAATAACAGGCTTTGCATCTTTCTCCAAATTAATTTTATGCATACATAAAGCTATACTTATACCTTTCAAATCATCAAGTGAATAACCCATAACTCGTCTATGAGCACGTAGTACATCAAGTAACTTTGATTCTTCTCCAGCTGAAAGGTTATCACTAATAATAACATGATATATATTCTTTTTATTAAGGTATGTATATTTCATATCTCTATGTAAAGGTTTATGTTCAAAACTAGGATCTTAATTAGGTGGAGGAAATTCTCCTAAATCATCAAAGGGAAATATGTAATTGCAATTGAGGAGGTTGTTGAGATAATATTTGTTCTAAAGCTTCCTTTTCTTCATTAGTGAAGGGTTCATCTTAGTTAAGTACATATCGCTCCATCGCGTCCAACGAGGCAACTGCAATATAAGCAAGAGTCTCCACTTCGTATTTAGCAAATCTTTCTTTTTCTAAAAGTTTATCAGTAAATTTAGAAAAAATAAACTCTAACGTTTCTCCAACACATTTAATGAACACTTTCTCTTTAGATAAACTAATTCCAGTACCAAAAATATGTAAGAAAGGTCTACCAAATATAATAGCACAAAATGAATCTTGAGAACAACCAAATACTATAAAATCTGTAGGATATTTAGTCTTCCCTACAAGTATTTCCACATTTCTAACCATACCAAGAGGACAAATATTATTTTATTGGCAACTTGGATTGTCATAGCTGCCTCTTCCATGTGTATGGGATCAACGTCAGCTTTAATTGAAGGGGTTCTATGGCACAAAACAAAATATTTTCCTAACGACGAACACTAGAGCCAAGATATATCTATGAATATGTATAGTAACGAGAGGAATCCAGTGTTCATACATTTGAAGACCGGAAGCGGGATTGCGTTCCCGCACAAACGTTGCTAATGTATCCAACCTCAAGGTTGCGAAGGTTTCAAGCGTACCATACCATAAATGGCGGTGCCTCTGAATTTTTACACGCGTCCGGTGTAAAGGCGTCCTCCAGGACCCGGTCCATCAAGGCAGCGGAAAAAGAAGATCCAGACCGACTCCAATTGCACGACGACGTGTTTATATGGTGGAGAGGTCTCTACCTCGTAGTGCACGTTCCTAACTGGGGAACATGCACAAGAGGGAGAGAGAGAATGCAAAAGCCAATTTATGGGATGATGTGAGAGGAGGGACCTTCCAAATATATAAAGGAAAAAGAAGAGCACTCCCTCCCTTCAAGTCTTGAGGTGGGACTAAACCAAAGGAGAGGAGGAGGAGGGGTGGCCGACGGCGGTGGGGAGTGGGCCCTACCCCACGCGTGCCTTGGCCCATGGCTGGCCGGCAGTGGGGAGGCCCCCCACCCTGCGACGCCTCATTGCCCTCTTAGGGCCCTCCCTCCGGGAGGCCCATAAGGTGGTTTTGCTCTATTTATTAATTAATTAATTCATTTAATTAATAATAAATACAAATTAAACAATACATTTTACTTTGAAACACCTTTCAAAGTCCTCTGAACATCTTCGATATTTCCCTAAAACAATTATGGTTCTCTCTGTCCTATTTCTCTTACGGTGTCGAATCAACCCTAAGTGTCTCCACCCTTAAGCGTGACACCCTTATGGTTTGAGAATGCTCAGACATGATCGAGACTTCTCTCCGATCAATGACCAAAAGCGGTGTCTAGAAACTCATGATGGCCCCTTTACATTCCACGAATTAATTGATCGCTTGAACCTTAAACATTGAGTCTCATTCCCTTTGCACTATGATACCTGGTTTGTTCAAGATCTGATCTCTGGTATCGACATACCTAGTTTGATATTGTTACCGACAAACGCATTTACTCATTCTCGTGACCAAGTCACATGCTTGCAATCTCATTGATGTAATCCCATTGAGTAGGCCCAGAGTATCTATCTGTCACCCGGATAGGCAAATCCCGATCTTGATGCATACGCCTCAACATATCCCTTTGGAATACCCAATACACACATTTATGATCACCATGTTATGTTGTGACGGTTGATGTGATCAAAGTAGCCGCAGGTGATAGTGATTAAACATGATCTCGCAATCAAAGGATTGAGTTACTACACTTTACTAGATATTGCAATGTTGAACTTTGTGTCTGGATCACATTGCAATACTAAGGTTGGGTGTGTGTCCATCACTTTATTCAGTGAAGTGACCTCGTTGTCAGTTGACATAATAAGTCCATAATCGGGAAACCTTGATCATCAACTGTCCAACGAACTAGTCTTCTAGAGGATACTAGGGACTTGGTTTGTTTATATATCACACGTGTATTAATGTTTCCACTCAATATAGTTATAGCATGATATAAAACTATTATGAATACATGAGATATATTAATAAAAAACTTTATTATTGTCCTCTTGGGCATATCTCCTTCAGTCTCCCACTTGCACTAGAGTACAAATAAACTAGTTTGCATCTAGCAATGATCTAACACCAATAGCATCCCGGTGTTGATAATGCTTAGATCATGGTAGAGGTTTTATGAATGGATCTGCTACATTCACATATGCATGTACTTTGCAAACTCTAATGTTACCCTCGCTAACAAACTCTCTTATTACATGTTAACGTCGGAGTATGTGCTTGGCAGTGGAGTGTAACCTCGATCCTTCGTGTTTGCAATGGCCCCCATGTTGTCGCAGTAGATGCACACAGGGTCTTGCGCGCTTAGGAACACTCCAAGTTCGGCGATGAACTTCCTCAGCCACACATCTTCATTCGCCGCTTCTGAAGAAGCAATGTACTCCAATTCCATTGTAGATTGATCCACCGAGGATTGCTTCCCACTCCTCCAGCTTAACGTGCCACCATTCACCAAAAACACATACCCAATCTGAGACTTCGAGTTGTCTGGATCAGTGTTGAAGTTTGCACCCACGTAACCAGTTATGGCAATTTCTTCATCACGTCCTCCAAAGACAAAAAACCATACCATTAGTTCTTTTTTGATTCTTAAGGATGTTCTTAACTATAGTCCAGCGAACCATCACAGGGTTACTTCGAAAATGGCTCGTCAAACTAAGATTTAGGACCACATCTGGTCAAGTGCTCAGAACGACATACATGATGGAACCAATGGCTAACGCATAGGGAACGCCTTTCATTGTTTACTTATCATGTTCCATTTCTGGGCATTGAGTCGCACTGAATAGTTTACCTTTCACGATGGGCAAGAAATCTCTCTTTGCCTCATCCATTCTGAACCGTTTCAGAACTTTCTCTAGGTAAGTGCTCTGACATAGTGCTAATAAGCGCTTTGATCTATCTCTATAGATATTAATGCCTAATATATATGCAGCTTCACCCATGTCCTTCATAGAGAATTTACTGTTTAAATAATCTTTTACGCGATTCAGAAGATTCACATCATTCCTCATTAGTAATATATCATCCACATATAATAACATGGATGTCACTGAGCTCCCACTCATTTTCTTATAAATGCATGCTTCTTCCTCATTTTGGACAAATCCAAAACCTTTGATACCTTGATCAAATTGAAGATTCTAGCTCCAAGATGCTTGCTTCAGTCCATAAATGGAACATTGAAGGTTACACACTTTCCTAGCATACTTTGGATTAACAAAACCTTCTAGTTGCATCATATACAACTCTTTCTCAATGTTACCATTTAGAAAAACGGGTTTCACATCCATATGCCATATTTAGTAATCGAAATGTGCATCAACTGCTAGTAAAACCTGAATAGACTTAAGATTCGCTAAGGGAGAGAATGTATCCTCATAGTCAATTTCTTAAATTTGTCGGAAACCTTTTGCGATAAGTCAAGCTTTGTAGATGGCGATGTTGCCATCAGCATCAGTCTTTTTCTTGAAGATCCATTTATTCTCTATAGCCTTGTGGCCTTCGGGAATATCCATCAAGGTCCATACTTGGTTGTCATACATGGATCACATTTCGGATTCCATGACTTCAAGCCATTTCTCAGACTTAGGGCCTTCCATAGCTTCCTTGTAGGTTGTAGGTTCGTCATGTTCAATAAACATGACCATGTTTACAAGATGGACATACCACTCAGGAGTAGTATGTTTTCTTGTTGACCTGTGAGGTTCAATAGGTACCTCGTCATGAGTTTCATGATCATCATCATTTTCTCCCACTCCAATTAATGAGGACGGTTCTGGAACATCTTCCATTGCGCCACTCGGTATTTGGTGATCAAGATTAATAATCTCATCTAGCTCTATTTTCCTTCCACTTACACCTTTCATGAGGAACTCTTTCTCGAGTAAGGTACCATTCTTAGCAACAAACATTTTGCCCTCAGCTTTGTTGTAGAAAGTGTATCCAATAGTTTCCTTTGGATATCCTACAAGAATGCACTTTTCTGCTTTTGGTTCGGCTTTGCCAGGCTGTATTTTCTTAATATAAGCCTGACATTCCCAAACTTTAAGTAAAGACAACTTTGGCTTTGTGCCATGCCATCTCTCATACGACATTGTCTCCACGGACTTGGAATGCAGCAGTTTCAAACACGCATCCCCAGATTGATACAGATAAGTCGGTGAGAGACATCATAGACCGTACACTTTCCAATAAAGTGCAATTACATCGCTCGGACACACCATTACGCTGTGGTGTTCTAGCTGGCGTAAGTTGTGGTACGATGCCACAAGTCTTCAGATGCACGCCAGACTCGTAACTCAAATACTCGCCCCCTCAATCATTTTGAAGGTGCTTGATTTTCTTTTCGGTTTGATTTTCAAGTTCTGAGATAGGTATGCCCAACGGGCACCCAACTACATCCTACCTAGTGCGGCTCAATAGAAGGCCCACTCGACGACTTGCCAAAGTCCATGACGCCCATGACGGTTTGGCTGATATGAAGCCCATATGGACACCGGCTCCAATCGTGCAAAAAAAGGAAAGCTCAAGACTATAGTTCAAATCTAAGTTGTAACCGACTCGTATTGGTACCTGAGACCTAGCCTCCCCCATATATAAAGGCTAGGAGGGTCCAACGAGGAGGGTGACTCCCACAATAGACAATAGATCTAGACATTGAAACCCTAGCATACACACACCCGCTAGATCCAATATGCGTGCCATCACCATCAAGGAACCTTGTAACCTTTGGTTCTCCATCAAACAAGAGGAGCAAGAAGGAGTAGGGTTTTCCCTCCGGGGGCCTGAACATAGGTAAACACTGTATCCCCATGTTGCTTGTTTGTTAGCCGACGAAGTCTCCAGCGCGTCACTCTTCCCAAAAACCCAAGTCCATAACAATGGGAATTCATGCGTTAACACCACGTCAATTGGCGCCGACCGTGGGGAGTCCGTGTGATGATGTTGCGACTTTGGCGGCTCCAACCTCTACAATCTATGAACCGTCATCCGAGCGAGATCCCTCACCATCAATGGAGGCCAGATCGCATCTGGCATTTCATCCACGTCGTTGCGCTTAACTCCCTCTTCACCAAACAACAACTTGATGATTGGGGATGGCTAGATCCGTTTCGGCTCGGTTGACATCTTTTCACAAGCATTGAACTCCGGGATCAAGAAGATTATTTTGACTCTGTTGCAGACTGTTTCGACTCTGTAGATCAACTACGAAGATGCAAATCAACTATGAGTCCTTCCATGTGATGTAATACGTGGAGCTAAAACTCAATCAAGATCGAGCACAATGGTCCATCAAAGAAGCAAATTCACATGGAATCGAGGAGTTTGTCACCAAGTACTATTCGATTGGGTTGTCCATCGTTTCCATGTAAGGACAGGTGACATGCATGCATAGATTCTGTGGCCGGGAGAGCACGTACGTGAGATCAGGGGCGGAGGGGGAGCAGGGGCTAGACCCCCTAACCATCGCCCCCCCCTCAATACATAGGTGCAGATTTTAGTACTAAATTAATGGCCTTATAGGCTTAATTACTTAGCACTAAACTCAAATTTAATTATTTAGTCGTGCTACTCTCTACCTACGGCTAAATATAGTCTATGACTTCTGTGTATTAGTCAATTGTAGTAACCTGTCCCACATTCTTCGTTTGTGTAACTAAACCTAGTAGGTAGCACCATATGATCAAATGACTGGACGCTTGCCGCCGTCTCTCGCTCCTACTCAGTCGCCAGATTCCACGCCATGCCGTGGCCGCGATGTCGTGCTAGCCCGTCCTATTGTTTGCCAGTTTCTTAATCCTGCCGCAATTCTGGTGACAGACGTTCTATGCGATCTTCCTCACTCAGATTGAAGGTACCAAGTCGTTAGTTTTTTATTGATAGATTGCATAATCTGTAGTCTAATTGATTAATTTACAGAAAAATGTGTCTTCTGTTTCATGTTTGCTTGGTGACGATGACGACTTATTGCAATATAATTTCTATACTGGAAAAAATACTAGGAAGGTCACCTGCAATGAAATTATCAAGCTTATACTAGTAGAGACAAAGTTGATCCAATATAAACTTATCTTATGTTTTGTATTGTCCAAGATTTAGTGCTACATATTAATATCAGTTATATGCTGAGACTTTGATATATTGTTATGGTTTTTGTTTAAACATTTCTTTCAACACAAAATGACACGTAGTTTTAGTCTTCGAGAGAAAAAAAATCTTATGTATGATCATCAATATCTTCGCCCTCCTCAATGTCAAATCCTGACTCCGCCCCTGTGTGAGATCAATCTGGAAAATAAAAGAGTCATGTAGCCGCGAGTTGGGAATTTTCGTCGAGATTTGAGGCATAGAGAGGCTGTTAACTTTTGGAGTTCTTTTTATACTCGGTGTCAAATCGCTTTAGCCTGAAAAATTCTGATCATATACGGAATACCGTGTTTCCATGAGGAGAATCTGTTAATCAGAATAGAAAAGGAAGGGCAGCTAGCATGCGGCTGCTGGCCTGATCAGAATTGGAAGAAAAGAAAAAATCTGGGCAAAGGATGTCACGACCTAGCGTGGGCAAGGATAAAAAATTAGTTATATGGCGCGACTACTTCATCTTCACTATTGATACCTAGGGATCACTTCGCCAACCTCCACTCCACATCCTTTGCGTCTATTCCGTCAACTATGTTGACTCTACACTTAGAGGCTCCTTCAACTGTGGTGATCTACTATGATATTCGGTTACGACAAACTGCTATCGCTACCGGTTTCGGTGACCCGCTGTCGCGTCGACTCCGGTCCGCTGCATAGGCTCTCGAACGCCGTCTCGACTACATCAACCACATCGACTCCATATTTGGGGGCTCCGCCGAGAACCCCGCTGCCGCTTTCGGCTACGGCGACCCACTGCGGTCTTCGACTCCAGTGACTCGAGGGCTCCTTCAGCTCTAGTGACCCGCCACGATCTTCATCTCCGGCCACCCATTGCAGTCTTCAACTACGCCCATCCGCTGCAATCTTCAACTACGGTGACCCTTTGCGGTCTTAAGTTACGGCGACCCGCCGCCACGGCGACTCCGTCCGCTCTATCGACTCCGTGTCTACCGTGCGACTCACCGTTGTGTCGACTCCGTGTATACCACGCGACTCGCCGCTGTGTCGATTCCGTCCATCGCGTGAATCTGTCGACCTCGAACACGACCCGCCGTTCACATTGGCTCCCACGGCCACGACTCATCGATTGCAACGGCTCCCGCGATCCGCCAATCGCATCGGCTCCCGAGACCCGTTCACCTCGTCGACAACCAATAAAGCTAAGTTTTCCTCTACTTAGAGCTAATTATTTTTTAACTCACACTCGAAACACTCGGTGGTTGCGCCCTCTTCGAGTAATCTATTGTGCCATCTAGTCTGCACACTCGAGCATTTCATACACGGCAGCCCGAGTAGCTGATTCTACCTGATCGTCGAATCCTTAAACTCTGAGTACCTCGACAAGGTACTGAGACTAAGGGTAATCAGGCTAACGATAAGGTCTAGCATACAGTGCAAAAGTGTTGGCTCGATTGGAACTAGAAAATATTATAGCAAGCTGAAAGGAAAAAATTCTTTATAAGATACAAGTACTTCACAACTCTTTATGTTTTCTAAAGACTAAAAGGACGTCGACTGCATCGAGCTATTCTATCAGGTCCTCCAATGGAGTCGACCAACACCAGTCACGTCAATGAACGCCAAGACCCGAGTCGACACTTTCCTTGGATGACCATGTTGCCTGGGAGCACTGACCACACACCTGACAGAAGCAATGTTGGTCAAGCAACCGACAGAAGCAACTTTGTCAACTCCATCGGCAACATCGAGTCCTTCTGGCTAAACGTTGCACGACTCTGCCACGTTGACTCCATCCACAGCGTAAACTCCATCCGCGGCGTCGAGTCTTTCCGGCTAAACACCGCACGACTCCGCCGTGTTGACTCCGACTGCAACATCGACTCTTTGCTCCCTATGCGTGAGACGTTGACTCGATGCACTTCCAGGTCAGTGGCTTCTCCTTGCATGATTGTCGACTACGTCTACAAGATACAAGACTCGAGTTTCTGGCCGAGTTTATGACTCCGCTAGACACTCGGGGGTTACTCCAAACTGGAGCGCTAGTCTTGCACATACAAGATCTTCAAGTGCTACGCTCTGATTCCTCATTCGAATATACAACTGGAATGAGGACTCGGGGCTAGTCCCATAGGGCACGCTGGCCACACATTCAAAAAATCGCAGGCGTTGATGGCATTTTCGAGATCATCTGAAACTCTTCTGGATCTTTGTGTCTACGCAACCGACGACTCTAAGCTCTGCTCGAGTCTATGACTCGGACAAACACTCGGGGGCTACTCCCATAGGGAGTGCTAGTCAGTGCACCCTATAATCCATTATGTCGATTATGTCCACAATGTTGACTTCCTTACAGCAATCGAACTCATTGGCGACTCTGCCCACTTACATTCCAATGTCAAGTTCAGAGACAACGTCTCCTTGTCCACCCGAAACACCTCCGTGGTGATAAATCTTCGGATGTTGCGTCTATGACGTAAATATAAGACCTACATATACAATCTGGTGGCCTGGAAATCGCACCTGCTGCACTCTACTAGTTAAAAACCGCACCAACAGGTGTGACAAAATCCTGACGAACGTGTTGGGTACATATGCATTAAAACTGGAGTTTGGATCAGTAAGGCCTCCACGACATGATTCAAACTATGTCAGCAATTTCCGAATTTGAGTCCGAAGGCTCGAGTTTGAGTAGGTACGATGTTTTTTCCTGGGAGCAATTAACTGGTCCCGATCCGTCAAGTGCACGAGGCACATTTACCATCATCCCTATGAAAATCTACGAATTTGGCTACCCGATGAACATTCGGGTGAAGTGCTTCGCACTCGACACAACTGTCAACTCTGACATCCTAATGCAAGGCTCAAGACAACTAAGTCTCCATCCAAATCTATGATTCAGATGGACACTCGGGGGCTACTGACATAGGTATGCCCAACAGGCACCCAACTACAACCTACCTGGTGCGGCTCAATGGAAGGCCCACTCGATGACCTGCCAAGGTCCATGACACCCATGACGGTTCGGTTGATATGAAGCCCATATGGACACCGGCTCCAAGCATGCAAGAAAAGGAAAGCTCAAGACTAGAGTTCGAATCCAATTTGTAACCGACTCGTATTGGTACCTGATACCTAGCCACCCCATATGTAAAGGCTAGAAGGGTCCAATGAGGAGGGCGACTCCCACAATAGACAATAGATCTAGACATCAAAACCTTAGTATACACACACCCGCCAGATCCAATATCCGTGCCATATCCATCAAGGCACCCTATAACCTTCGATTCTCCATCAATCAAGAGCAGACAAGAAGGAGTAGGATTTTCCCTCCGTGGGCCCGAAAACCCAAGTCCATAACAATGTGCATTGACGTGTCAACTTCACTACGAAACTCCTTGAACTTTTAAAAAGTTTCATACTTGTGTTTCATCAAGTAGATATATCCATATCTACTCAAATCATCAGTTAAGGTGACAAAGTAACGATAACCATTGGGCATGGAGACGCTCATTGAGCCACATACATCTGAATGTGTGACTCCCGATAGGTCTGCCACCCGATCCATCATACCGGTGAACGACGTCTTGGTCATTTTGCCCATAGGCACGGTTTGCATCGATCGAGAGATTCAAAATCTAACGATTCCAAGATTCCATCAGAATGGAGCTTCTTTATGCGTTTTAGACCGATATGACCTAGACAACAACACCACATATACATGGAATTATCATTACTGTGCTTACATCGCTTGGCATCAATGCTATGGATGTGAGTGTCATTACAATCAAGATTCAGTAAGAATAAACCTTTACTTTCTTATGCATGAGCATAAAAGACATTATTCATGTAAATAGAACAACCATTTGTCTCTAGTTTAAACAAATAATGATCTCGCAACAAGCAAGATCCACTAACAATGTTCATGCTCAATGCTGGTACATAGTAACAATTATTCAAAATCAAAACAAATCCTGAAGGGAGACATAGAGGGAGGGTGCCAACAACCATCGCTTAAACTTTGTGGTTGTTGCCGACACACATCATCACCCCGTCCTTCACCAAGCACCGCTTACTCCGCAACTCCTGCTGAGAGTTACAAATATGAGCAATAGAGCCAGTTTAAAATACCCAGATGTTGCTCCTGGCAGTTTTGAGGAAAAGATTAATAACATGTATATCAAATATACCTTTATCTTTGGCGGCAATCTTGCTGGCCTTCTTATCCTCTAGATACTTGGAACAGTTGCGCTTCTAGTGACCCTAACCCTTGCAGTAGAAGCACATGATGTCGGGCTTGGACTTGGGCGCCTTGGAGGAAACGACAATAGATTTGCCATTCTTCTTTGGTTTGCCCTTATTTCCCTTGCCCTTCTTGCCAGACTTCTTGAATTCAACCTTTTTTGCCCATCAAGACGGTGTGCTCCTTATTGATCTCCACCTCAGTGTTCTTGAGCATAGTGAACAACTCAGACAGGGTTTTGGTCCCCTGCATGTTGTAGTTTAGGATGAATCCTTTGTATCTAGGGGCAACGATTACAACACCCTATCAATTGCTAGCTTGTCATTGATTTTGCAATCAAGGGCATTCATGCATAACGTAGCCAGACATTTTGACCACATTCTCTCTCAAGATATTGTGCTCTTCCATTTTGGTTGAGAAGAACAGGTTCGAAACCTCGTACCTCTCAGACCTGTCCTGGGGTGCAAAGACAACCTTGAGATCGGTGATGATCTCAAAAGCACTCATATTTTCAAAGTGCTTTTGCAGGTTAGCCTCCGTGGTGTAGAGAATGCCACTCTAAACATAGGCTTTATCATCTGCCTTTGTCTGATAAACATTTTTGTCATCTTGGGAGGCAGAGTCAGCGGGTGGGTTACCTATCGCAGCTTCTAATATGTAGAAGAGCTTCTAGGGAACGAGGAGAATCCTCAAATTGTGGGACCAAGCGGTAAAGTTTTACCCATCTGTTTTAAGCTTTTGTTTCTCAAGGAAAGGGCCTAGGTTGAAGGTAGGGCGAGACATCTACAATGGTATTTGCAAAGTCGTTAATCTTATGTTCATAATTTGAGTTCCTATTTAGTTAAGCTAAATTACTAGAGCTCCCACTTAAATGAACATCCCCCAACGTTGTTTAGTGATTACATGATCCTAATTCACTATAAATTCCCTGGGGATAACAGCCGATGATATAGCTTCAAAGGTGTATATAGTCATATCGATCACATCACCATGTAACTCATGCTTAACCTTTCGGTCATCTGTGTTCCGAGGCCATGTATGTACATGCTAGGATCACCAACTTTAACCACAACGTATTGTAGTGCATACATGGCTTACACCCACCGTATGCGAACGTCGATATGTCTAGCACCCGATCATCATGACCTGCTTCATAACGATGGACTTTTTGGTGGTGCACACTAATGGAAGAACACAAACGTTGGAATTATGTTTGAGTGATCATCTTATAATGCTACCATCATAAGTCTAGTACTAGGAGAATAAGATGCATAAGCAATTAACATCAAATTAAAATAATGCGATATGTCATGGCCGTCATGCCTTGATATCCATCGAATGCGTCAGCATTGCACCAGGTTCACGGTGCCACCTTGCCTTCAACAGTTCATCTCATAAACACTTACCTTTGCCAGGTTAGACGCCTCTACTTTATCTTTGCATGTTTTACGTGGTTGTTTGGGCTTTCACACAAGAACTGTTTCTTACCTATGAATATCAATCAAAACATAGATTAACTAGTCGCTGCTTTAAGTCCCTTTTCAGGGCCATCCTTTGTAAATGCCATATCAACTAATGTTGGAGAGACAGACATCTGCCAGCCACTTGTATGGTACAAGACATATGTTAGTCGTGGAACCAGTCTCGCATAAGCTTATGTGTAAGGTCGGTCTGGGCCGCTTCATCTAACATTGTCGTGATATGAACAAGTACACGTGGGAGGGTAGCAACTAGAAAATCAATACCCATATATTTCCATGTGTTCTACTCGTACCAATATGTCTACACATAGACCGACTCTGATACCACTGAAGGGGTTCCATGGTAGAAAACATAAAAAGATCCTACCGATGAACACCATAGCCAAGATCTATCCATGCAGATGTATAGTAATGAGAGGGATCTGGTGTTCATACCTTTGAAGACCGAAAGCGGGATTACGTTCCCACACAAAATTTGTTGATGTAGCCGAAGCATAGCCGACCTCAAGGTCGAGAAGGCTTCAAGCGTCTAGCACCACAAATGGCGGTGCCTCCAAAGTTTTACACACGTCTGGTGTAAAGACATCCCCGAGTCCCGGTCTATCAAGGCAATAGAAGAAGAAGATCCGGACCGACTCCAACTACACGACGGTGTGCGTATGGTGGAGAATTATCTACCTCGCAGTGCATATTCCTAACTGGGGAACATGCACGAGAGGGAGAGAGAGAAGACAAAAGCCAATTGATGGGATGATGTGGGAGTAGGTACCTCCCACATATATATATAGGAAAAAAATAGAACTCCCTCTCTTCAAGTCCCGAGGTGGCACTAAACCAAATGAGAGGATGAGGAGGGGTGACCGACGGCAGTAGGGAGGGCCCCCACCCCATGGCGCCTCCTTGTCCTCTTGGGCCCCTCCCATCAAGAGGGGCCATGAGGTGGGATTTGCTCTATTTATTTATTTAAATATGTATTTATTAATTAATTCATTTAATTAATAATAAATACAAATTAAACAACATCTTTCACTTCGAAACACCTTTCGAAGTCCTCCGAACATCTTCGGTATCCCTGAAACGATTCTAGTTCTCTTTGTCCTATTTCTCTTACGGTCTTGGGTCAACCCTAAGGGTGTGTTTGGTAGCCTGGGTGGTCTATCTCAAGACATACAAGTTGAGTCCAGCAATGCCAACCTCATGCAAGTGTATTTTATTCATTGTGTTTGTTAGACTGTATGAACTGAGTTGAGCTCAGTTGAGATTCTGTTTGGTACCCTGTGTGACTTGAGCTATTCTATACAAAAAAAATCAGGCCCTGACTCTAAAACAAAAAAAGCAATCGGGTCCCTAAGAGCGATGGGCTTGTGTCCAGCACCGGCGCCGGCAAGAGGAGCCGCCGGCGAGCGCCCAACACCGCCGGCGAGCGCCCACCGCCGCTGCCACGCGCCTCCGCCATGCACCGCCCTCCACGCCCCGCGGCCATGCACCGCCAAGAGGAGGCCAAGCCCCTCTGCTCCTCGCGCGGGTGAGGCCAAGCGCTGGTCGCCGCGCGCCTTGCTGGCCGTCGTGCGCATTCACTGCTGGCCGTCACACTGGCCATCGCGCACCTTCCAGCTGGTTGTTGCGCTGGTGAGGCAGGGAGAGGTGGCACTGCCGAAGATAGTCGTCGCGCGCCTTCCTGCTGGTCTTCGTGCTGGCCGTCACGCGCCTTCCTGCTGGTCACGCTGGCGAGGCAGGGAGAGGCAGCGCGGCCTGCCGCTTCTCCATGGCCGGTGGCGAGCTCGGGTGAGGTAGGAGCGGAAGGAGAGAAGGAGGCGTGCGGGGGGAAATGAGAGAGGAGGAGACACACTGGTGGAGACCCCTAGTGGGCTGGACCGATTTTCGGACGCACTCGGCACTGCCGAGTTGGGAAGCTCGATTCGAGCTTCTCAACTGGGCAGGGCTGAGCGGCTGTTTCTGCATCGGGTCGACACTGCCGAAGGTAGCCGAGCCGATCTACCAAACAACAAAACGTGGGATGGGGTGAGATCTTCTAGGTTGCCCCGGTCTACCAAACACACCCTAAGATTCTCTACCCTTAAGCGTGACACCCTTATGATTCAGGAATGCTCAGACTTGATCGAGACTTCTCTCCGATCAATGACCAACAATGGTGTCTAGAAACTCATGATGGCCCCTTTGCATTCCACGAATGAATTGATCACTTGAACCTTAAACATTGAGTGCCATTCCCTTTGCACTACGATACCTAGTTTGTCCAATATCTGATCTCCGGTATCGACATACCTAGTTCAATCTTGTTACCGCCAAACACATTTACTCGTTCCTGTGATATTACATCCTCGTGACCTAGTCACATGCTTGCAAGCTCATTGATGTAATCTCACCGAGTGGGCATAGAGTATCTATCCTTCACTCGGATAGGCAAATCCCGATATTGATGCATACGCCTCAACATATCCCTTTGTAATACCCAATTCACACCTTTATGATCACCCTGTTATGCTGTGACAGTTGATGTGATAAAAGAAGCCGCAGGTGTTAGTGATTAACATGATCTCACGGTCAAAGGGTTGAGTTATTATGATTTGATTGATATTGCAATGTTGAACTTTGTGACTGGATCACATTGCAATACTATGGTTGGGTGTGTGTACATCCCTTCATTCATTCAATGAAGTGACCTCATTGTCAGTTGACATAATAAGTCCATGATCGAAAAACCTCGATCATCGGCTAACGAGGGTTTAACTCATCAATGCCCATTGTTATGGACTTGGGTTTTGGAGAAGGAGGGAGCGCTGGAGGCATCAGTCAGCTAGCAAACAAGCACATAGGGACGCAAGGTTTACCCAAGTTCAGGCCTCGTAGAGGTCCCTACTCCTGCTTGTCTGCTCTTGGAATTAATGGAGGAATCGAAGATTACAGGGGTGCGTAGATGCAATCTGGCGAGAGTTGTGGAAACTAGGGTTGCGTGTGTACTCCTCGCCACCCCCTCCTAGCCTTTATATAGATAGACCAGGTCTCGGGTAGCAGGCCGAGTCGGTTACAGATTAGGGTTTTCTCTTTAAAGTTTCTATCTTTAAACTTCTTCTTGTTTCGCAAGTCATTAAGAGTCCGTGGGCCACTTGAAGTCTTCATTGGGCCGTGGCAACACCATGGGCTTCCACCATATCTGGACCGTATATACCAAACTCGAGTACCTGCAGGGTATACCCATGTCAGTAGCCCCCGAGTGTCCAGTGGAATCATAGATTCGACTGGGGACTTTATGAAGCCTTTCGAGTGCATGACTGAGTATTTTTTCAAGTGTTCTGTTTATATCATAGGGATTGTTGATATGCGTGCCTGATTTAATCGATGCATAGGTATTAGTTAACTGCCTTAGGGCAAAACAACGCAATCTACTCGAACTCGAGTCCTCAGACTCGAATTCGGAAAAGTGCTGGTGTAATTTGACTCAAGCCACGGAGGTCTTATAGGAGTCGAATTCCAGTATATGGGTGTGAGCACTCGACGCATCCATCAAGGCATGTTCATCGTTCCTGTAGGCACGGATATATTTCTGGTAGTGCGTAGCAAATGCGTTGCTAGGCCTTATTCAGGTCTTATCTTCGCGCTGCAAGCACGGCATCCGAATTTTTGTCATCGTGGAGATGATTCGGGTGGCCCAAGAGACGCATTCTTTTTGTAGGGAAAAAATATGAGGTGGTGTCGCCATAGACTTCGAGTGTGGATGTTATCAACACACAATATGACGTACAAATAATCATAGGGTGCGCGACCAGCGCTCCCTATGGGAGTAGTCCCCGAGTGCCTGGTTGAGTCGAAGACTCAGGTAGGGACTAAAGAACTTTTGCGACTGATGTCGTCTTTTGTTTGCTTGTTTCAGTCGAATTTGTTTCCGGTGCTCCCTATGGGAGTAACCCATGATCCATAGTCAAATCGCAGATTCGAGTGGTTGGGTATGCTTTGAATGTCCATATTCCTGCATAAAAATAAAATCGTAGGGTGCGCGACCAGCGCTCCCTATGGGAGTATCCCCCAAGTGCTTGGTGGAGTCGAAGACTCGAGCAAGGACAAAAATAGTCGAAGTCTTCTAGTGCTCAATTTGATGACATCAGTGTTGACGATGTGGTGATCTCAGTTTCCCATGTGAGCGGCTTTGACGGGATGTGACGAGCGGTGTGTCCCATTTTCTGACTTTGATTTGACCGGGCGTGCGTAATCTTTCGTTTTAACTGCGCCTCCTCGATTTCCGCGCGTAATGGTGATAGTGGGGGACGGTTCGTGCTCTGGCCTCTCCACGTGTCGACCGCGATGTGCGCCACGCGTCCAATAGGGTTTCTGCTAGACGTTGGATTGCATCCGCAAGGTGGTTAAGTAGCAACGCAGCTGCGGTAATTTCCCATCTGCTCTTTCTCTGCTTGTGTTTCCATCGCCATTGCTACTGCTCTCTGCTTCCTAGAGTTCGTCCCCTTCGTGGTGTTGGACCAACTCCGCATGTTTTCGAGCTATTTCCTCCGCTCGCACCGCCACTGCAAGATGGGGAAGAAGAAAGGAGGCGCCGCCACTGGGTCTGCTGCCGCCATCATCATCGCCAAGAAGAAAGGTGGCTCCATCGCGGTGGGTACCAGCGCCACCAGTGCCGGCAAGAAGAAGGGTGCAGGCACCCGCATCACCAATGGCGCGTGGCACGCGTCTATCATCAAGGCCTCTAAGCTCCGTCTTCTGCGTCAAGATGGGGTTCTTCCTCGCGCCAAAGATGATTCGCGAGTGTCTGGCGGCGAGGTAATCCCGCATCCTCCGTCTGGTTTCCGGGTGATGTTCCTCGCATTCATCATCCATGGCCTGTCTGTTCCCCTGCATCCTTTTGTCAGGGGCCTTCTTTGTTTCTATGGGCTCCAGCTGCACCAGCTGTCCCCAAACTCTCTTCTTCACATTGCGTGCTATATCACGCTTTGCGAGTGCTGGCTCGGAGTCGAGCCACACTTTGGTCTCTTCAAGCGGCTTTTCAAGCTGAAGCGTTAGTCGGCATCTGGTTCCATAGTCTACGACCTAGGAGGCTGCGGGATCCATGTTGACTCCTCCATCACATACTTCGATATCAAGATCATGGCGTCCGTCCAAGGGTGGAGGGACAAGTGGTTCTACATCCATGACCAGAAGGCCGACTGAGAGCACTATGGACTCACGCCCTTCGATCCCACAACGCCGTGTAGGAGGAGGCGTTCTTGGAAGAACGTGGTGATGCCTGGCGAGTCCGAGGAGACGGAAGTGCTATACGAGCGCGTCTGCAACCTCGAGAGTCGCATGGGTAAAGAAGAGGGAGGTGCCACCCTCATTCACACATGGTTGCACCGTTGCATCCAGCCTCTGCAAGCCAGAGTTCACTCCATGTTCTAATGGGCTGGTGCGGATGATGTCACTCGCGTATCTGCCGATGGCATTTCCGCAGGTGAAGTAGATAAGAGGGTGTGACTGTTAACCAAGTACAACACCAAGGATGTTCTCCCCAGTGAACCAGTCGTGCCCTCGTTCGGTGCCTCTAACCCTCCTCCTGAGGTATGAGTGTGCTATGAAGTAGCTTTATTTGTTGATTGCTTTTTGGTTTCTTGACGTATGCTGAATTGTTTTCTGTATGCAGGATTGGAAGGTGTCTCCTAGTTTGCCCCCTCTTCCTGAGGGGGTTATTCCTCGTGAAGTAGATGAAGAGGACGAGTCGGAATCGACCGTCCCACTTGAAGAGGAGGAGGAAGCCCCCGAGTCCAGCAGTCCGAACACTCGCAAACGTTCTCGCAACAAAGATTCGGATGCTTCGTCTCCATCGACTCCAGAAGGCCCAGCTATTGGTGCGGAGTCGCTAATTCCTGCTGTTCCTGTGAGCTCCATGGCGCCATCTACTCGTAAGAAGATGCGGCTGCCAAAGGATTCGTCGGAGTCGGAGGAGCAAACCTTTGATTTTGATAAATTTGACTGGTAAGTCTACAACTTTCATCTTGGTTCCTTTTGGAGTTGCCTTTCTTGATGCTGGTTTTTGTTCCATAGTCAATCGGCATCATCGTCTTCTGGCGACGTCCAATTTTTGAAGGAATCTGGAGTCGCGGACTCCAAGGCCAAGGAAGTGGCTGAGCGATCTTCTTCTCCTCCGTTGGCGGCCCACTCCAGGCACAACTCATCGAGTTATCCACACGCCGTGGAGCACCAGATGTTTGCCCAGATGACTGCGCGACAATCGACTTCGGAGTCTCTGGAGGAGCACGTATGTGTGATTTTGCCTTTTGCAGTTGAATTTGTGGTCCATGCTATCTGCTGATCCTTTATTTTTCCTGAGGCAGCTCATTGTGAAGGAAGCTGCTCGTTTGGCGGAGCAGGTACTTGCGATGGGTCGTCAGCACGCAATGCTGGACAATCGTCACGCGTCGTCGAAAGTTAGTATTTTGCTTCTTCTTCTTTATTCTTGCAAGATTTATACATTCGACTGATGCTCCATCTTGTATTTTGGCAGCCGAGCATAACGAACTCCTTCGCGATGCTACTTCTCTTGAAAATACGCTCGCCACGGTGGTGAAGAGTCGCGATGAGGCAGTCGCTACGCTGGATGAATCGCGTAAATGCAAAGAGGATTTGCGCACCTCCATCGTTGCGAGGGAAAAGTTGCTCGAAGAACAACTCTTCTCGATTGCTAAGTCTCTTTCAGGTATTCTTTCCTCTGGATTTTGATTGCTTCTTTCTTTGATATCTTGCTATTGTGCTGACGCTTTGCTCTGTGTAGATGCTGGTGGTCTGAGCTTCGACGCCCAGGCGCTTTGTCACGATGATGCTTTGGCAGGCGCCATCGCGGCAGTCGAAGACCGCAATGCTTCCATTCAGGGGACACTGACTAAAGCCAAGCTTGTGCTCAGTCGCATCCGCGAGGAGCTGGCGCTGAAGGCTGATCTGATTGAGAACTTGGAGGACCTGGTGGAATCCCTCACTGGAGGTATCCCCGCGGACTTCAGGAAATCGCAGCGTGCGGTTGGCGCTTCCATGGGACTCGCCATGGTGCAAGCTCATGGAGTGGAGGTGGATCCTGCTGCGGTCTCCAAGGCGATGCCCGTCGGCGTAGATGGTCAACAGGTAGTTTTTGCTCCTTTTGCAACTGTCTACGACAAGTACGGGCCACAACTCATCAACACAGTCGACAAGTATTCTGAGGAGATCCAGCGAGCCAAGAAGGCGGCGAAGGCTGCGACATCAGGGGCCGACGGGAAGTCTGTGGTGTTTGATACTGCTATGGACTCTATGAGGCCCCTGAAGCGGAAGTCCAAGTCGAAGAAGCAAGCTGCTCCTCAGTAGTTATATTTGTAATAGTTGATAGCTCGACTCCTTTTGTTGAAAACATGCCGCTAGCTGAGTGTCTCTTTTGATACTTTTTGCTCATGTTTGAATACACTTGAGCTTTTGTCCATGTGTTGCTTGGTCCCTTATTTTATCTTGCTTGGCTTGTGATAGGGCACATCGAGTGGTCCTTCGAGTGAGCCTCGGGATCCGCCATCCGCTGGTGATACCTTAGCGCAGTCGCACTCAAGGGTGGATGAGCTGTCCCTGCTTTCGCAACTGCGCGATCGCGTTAAGCAGTTGGAACACGAACTGCTCGTCCTCCGCGGTAACGCTGATGTATGGAAGTCGAGGGCAGAGAAGGCCATCGCCCGAGAGTAATATCTACTAGAGGAGGTGGCGCAGATGGGTGATCAGTTCAAGTGTTAGCTTTTCTGCCCCCTTATCTTTTCTTGTAGTTAGTCGCGGTAGTTCATTGTCTTCATACTTTTGCCTTTTGCTTTGTGTAGTTGTCAGCGCGCGTCATCCGCAGGATGAGAAAGACAAGATCGCCATTCGCATGAACGATCTGACCCAGGAACAACTTTAGGAAAATGGGTACTTCTGGGTGGATCATGATCGCGCAATCGCACTTGCAACCCTGCAGGATCATGCCTCTCGAGTGCTCCACTTTCTGAAGAAATCGTAGTCGTGCCTAAGGAATATCTACCAGACGATGTTTCCGCTGGACGCCATCCCTTCAAGCTTGTTGGCTCTCCTGGCTAAGTTTCAGGATTTGAATGCAGTTTGCGAGTGTGTGCGGCAACAGTTAGTGGATGGTGCCAAGGCTGCGTTGTCGCTAGTGCGACTGCATAGGCCTGATGTGGATGTTGCAGTTGTTGCTGCTGGTCCGCCGACTCCACCGGTAGGTTTGACCTGGAATATGGTTCCTCATTACCAGGCGGTGGATCGCCCAGCGGAGGAAATTGTCGACTTCTTCGAGGAACAGACAAACGTTCTTTTGTTGCAACAGTAGTTTAACTTGTATCCTGCACATAAGTGTACTAGTGTTGTAAAGTTTGTATGTATGCTGTATATAATTGATTGATATTGATATTGATATGTAAAGAGCTTGCTAGCTCATGAATTTTGCGAGTGTATTTGTACTCTGCAGTTCCTTTTCGTTAGCCTGACTTATTTTATCTTAGTGCCTTGCAAACCTGCCAGGTGCGTTGCAACTGGTTTGGTGTATCAAGGGTTCAATTGTTGTTGTGTCAGCTACTCGGGATACTGCGTATTGTTCGTAGAACTAGGGTGTAAAGGGTGGCGTATCCCCCGAGTGATGGAATTGCTAGAAAAATGAGGAAAACCCAGAGTTTCGGGGCACTTAGCTTTATTTATTCGCTGAATCAGTACGAGGTACAATGTGTGGCTAAGTAGCCTAGCTGAATAGCCTTATTTGTAATGTAAGAAAAAAAGACGACTAAGGGTAGAAGCACCACAGCTGCGCGATGTTCTAGGGATTGGAGTATGCGACTCCTGTCTCGAAATCTTTGAGGCGATAGGCGCCACCTGGGATTACTTCTGTAATCACGTATGGTCCTTCCCAAGGGGACTCGAGCTTGAGGTGCCCTTTCTGCTTCAGTCGCAGGACTAGGTCTCCTTCGACGAAGGATCTGGGGCATAGCCTTCTGCTGTGGTAGTTTCGCAGATTCTGCTGGTAGACCATTGATCGTTCTACTGCGATGTCTCATGCCTCGTCAAGGAGATCGACGGAGTCTTCGAGTGCAAGTGTTGACTCCTTCTTGTTGTACGCGACTACCTGTGGGGCTTTGAAGCGTACTTCTGCGGGTAGCACTGCTTCAGCGCCATGCACCATGAAGAACGGGGTATATTCCGTGGCACTGTTTGGAGTTGTGCGTAAGCTCCAGAGTATGGATTGCAGCTCGTCCGGCCAGCATCCGGCGGCTTGCTCAAGTGGTTGGAGGAGTCGCTTCTTGATTCCAGCGCAGACGAGGCCGTTGGCCTTTTCAACTTGACCGTTGGTCTGAGGATGAGCTACAGAGGCTTAGCTTATGTTGATTCCCAGGTTTTCGCAGAAACCCTAGAACTCCTTAGAGGTGAAGTTCGTTCCATTGTCCGTGATGATGCTGTGTGGCACTCCGAAGTGATAGACAATGGACTCGAAGAACTTGATGGTGCTGAATCCTGACTGGTTTGTCACCGGCATGGACTCTATCCACTTGGTGAACTTGTCGACCGGACCAGGAGGTAGACATATCCTCCCCACGAGGACTTTGGGAGCTTGCCGACCATGTCAAGTCCCCATTGTGCAAAGGGCCAAGCCAGTGGTATTGGCCGGAGTTCCGTGCCAGGTGCGTGTGGTTTGTCCGTGAATCGCTGACAAGCGTTGCATCTCTGGACGATGTCCTTGGCATCGCGCATGGCCGTGGGACAGTAGAATCTAGCTCGTAGAGCTTTAGCGATGATGGCGTGACTGCCGACATGGTGCCCGCAAGTCCCTTCATGTATGTCGAGGAGGACAACCCTTCCGTCCGTGTTGGAGACACACCGTTGGAGTACTCCTGTGATGCTGCGTTTGTATAGTTCGCTGTTGATGGCGGCGAATACCTTGGATCATCGTGCGATGTGTCGTGCATCAGTTGGGTCGTCCAGTAGCCTCTTGCTGAGAAGATATGTGATGTAGGGTTGAGTCCAAGATGGCTCGATTATCATGACCCCCATTGGTCCCTCGAGTTCTGTGTCAATCTCCAGGTCGTCTAGTGCCATTGGCTTATTAGGTGGCGTAGCCCCCGAGTCCGTTGTTGCGCTTGTTTTCTTCTCTACGGCCTTTGGCTTGATGGAGCGTTCGCAGATACGCTCGAGAAATACCCCAGGTGATATGGGGGCGCAGGTGGAGCCGGTTTTGGCGAGTGCATCCACCTCTTCATTGCTTTCGCGGCCTACGTGCCGCAGCTCACAGCCGTCGAAGTCCCCTTCGAGTGTGTTGTAGAGGTCGTGGTAAGCGATCATATTATCGTTCAGTGCGTCGCACTCGTGCATCGTCTGGTTGATGGCCAGCTTGGAGTCGCCGTAGATAATGAGCCTCTTGGCGCCGCAGGCTTTTGCCATCCGCATTCCGTGCAACAGGGCCTCGTATTCAGCTTCATTGTTGGAGGCGGTGAACTACATTCACAGAATGTAATTCACCTTGTCTCCTTGGGGCGATGTCAGTATGACACCTGCGCCAGCCCGGTCCTTACGCTTTGATCCATCGAAGTGCATCATCTAGAGGTAAGACATATCTGGCTTTTCTGGGAGCTGGTTCTCCATCCAATGTACGAGGAAATCAGGGAGGACTTGTGACTTGATCGCGTCATGCTTCTCATATGTAATGTCTCGTGGAGATAGCTCGATTCCCCAGAGCGCGACTCGTCGAGTGGATTCGGGGTTGTTGAGGATATGCCCAAGCGGGGCGTTGTTGATCACCACGATTGGGTGATCCTAGAAGTAGTGACGTAGTCGCCTGGCTGTCATGAAGATGCTTTATGCCAGCTTCTAGTAGTGCGGGTACCGCTGCTTTGTCGGCGTGAGCACCTCGCTGAGGTAGACTAGGCGCTGCACTCCGTGTATTTTGTTTTCCTCGGCTCGTTCCACCACGAGTACTGTGTTGACCAGTTGGTTGGTGGCGGAGATGTATAGCAGCAATGGTTCCCTTTCGCGTGGTCACCAGTACTGGTGAGGTAGATAGTAGACGCTTAAGGTCTTCGAATGCCTCCTGCGCCTCATCGGTCCACTCGAACTTGTTAGTTTTGCGGAGAAGTTGGTAGAAGGGCAGTGCCTTTTCGCCCATACGACTGATGAATCGACTGAGCGCCGCGATTCGCTTAGCCAGTTGTTGGACGTCTCTTATATTCTTCGGATTCTCCATGGCCAGTATGGCTTTTATTTTTTTCGAGTTTTCCTCAATTCCCCTTGTGGAGATAAGATACCCGAGTAACTGCCCAGATGGTACGCCGAAGGCGCACTTGTCCGGATTGAGATTGATCCGGTAGCTGTCGAGGTTGGCGAAGGTTTTGCGTAAATCGTAGATTAGAGAGGCTTCCTCCCTTATTTTGATGATGATGTCATCGACGTAGACTTGGATGTTGCGACCAAGTTGATCTTTGAGGCAAGGCTGCATGCACTGTTGATAGGTGGCTCCTGCATTTTTGAGCCCGAAGGGCATTGTGTTGTAGCAGAACACACCAAAAGGCGTTGTAAACGCTGTTTTCTCTTGATCTTCCTCCTTCATTCGAATCTGATTATAGCCTGAGTAGGTGTCGAGGAAGCAGAGGCGCTCACATCCCGTGGTGGAGTCGATGATTTGGTTGATTCGCGGTAGCGGGAAGTGATCCTTTGGGCAGTGCTTGTTCAGGAAGGTAAAGTCCACGCACATCCACAGGATGTCCGTGTATTTTTTAGGTACCAGCACCGTGTTGGCGAGCCAAGTGCTTTCCTTGATCTCGCGTATGAATTTGGTGTCGAGGAGTATGTTGATCTCCATTCCGACCGCCTTTGCCCTTGGTTCGGATAGTCGCCGAATTGTCTGTTTAACTGGCCTTGCGTCTGGGTTGATGTTGAGTGCGTGCTCGGCGAATTCCCTGGGAACCCCTGGCATGTCCGCTGGAGACCAGGCAAAGATTTCCCAGTGCTCACGGAGGAATTCGACGAGCGTGAGTTCCTATGCGGAACTCAAGTTGTTGGCAATGAGGGCTGTCTTTGTCGAGTTCGATGGGTGGACCTGGACTTTCTTCGTGTGCACTGACGAGTCGAAGGACAGGTCGGGTGAACTTGGCCGGCTCAGGGGAGGCAAATTGTTGTTTGTCGACTCCTTCAATTTTGCGAGCTCCTCCTGCATGCCGAAGGACTGGGAGATTCGGTTGAATTCCCTATCGCAGCTGTCGGACCTTTCGAAGCTTCCGTTGATTGTGATGACGCCGTTTGGACCTGGCATTTTCATCTGCAGGTAGGCATAGTGCGGCACTGCCATGAACCTAGCGAACGCGACGCATCCGAGGATGCAGTGGTATTGTGAGGGCCAATCGACAACTTCGAAGTCGATGCGTTCGCGTCGAAAGTTTTGCGGCGTGCCAAAGATGACGTCGAGGTTGATTTTTCCCAGGGGGTATATGCCCTTCCCTAGGACGATGCCGTGGAATGTTGTGTCCGAGACCTCTAGACACGTCAGAGGGATCCTCATTGCTCGCAAGGTACTTGCAAACATGAAGTTAATGCCGCTTCCACCATCCATGAAGACGCGACTCATGTCGAAGCCCCTGATCTGCGCCTTGAGTACAAGGGGACAGTGGCCTGGACGAGGTACTTGGCGCGGATGGTCGCGCTTGTCGAAGGTGATGCAGGAGTCGCTTCCACTGAGGTACTCAGTGGTGGATGGCGGAGAGTTTGTCGCCAAGTTGACTTGGCGAGTGATGGCCTTCTGCACCCGATTTGAGGGGTGCCCCTTTTGGATCATCATGTTGCCCACAGCCCGTGGGTATGGCTCGCCGCCTTGATTCTTGACCGGTGCGGCCGTGGGTGGTGGTACTCCAGGTGGTGGTGGAGGAGCTCCATGTGCTATAGCGCCTGGGGCGACTCTGTAGCCCCTATTGACTGCGTCGCGATTCATCCGAGCCAAACCCTCGTGGAGCTTGAGGAGCTCGTGGCAGTCCTTGAGAAGGTGGCTGGATTTTTTCATGCCGTCATGTCGATGTAGAAGTGCACATTGCATGGCCCAGACAGTTTGTCCTCAATTGTTGTTGTGGGTGCCTCTTCGCGAGTGCGGTGCTGCCATACCTGCGTGGTTTTCCCGAAGTCGTGGTGTCCATCGCTGCGATAGCCGCTACTGCGATTGTCGTAGCGCCTGTCGGTGTAGCCGGCTGCGACCATATTGACGTCGTCGCGATCACCATAGATGCGCATTCGACGCTTGCTTCGGCGATTGCGTCTGCGCTCGAGTTCCGCTTCATGATCGGAGTGAACGCGGTTTTTCACCGAGTCTTCTCCATCTGCCCACCGATTCGTGATTTCCATCAGGTGGTCAATTGTTTTGGGCTTCGAGCGGCCCAGCTCTTCCCTGAGCTCTATGCGGCGAACGCCGTCGTTGAATGCATCGATTGCGCGATCTTCCGAGATGTTTTCCGCGGAGTTCTTGATGATGGACCACCTCTGGATGTACGAGCGTAGCGATTCACCCGACCTTTGCTCGTAGCACCTCAACTCTTCGATTGATGCGGGCCTTTTGTAGGTGCCCTTGAAGTTACGCACAAAGCTGTAGACCAGCTCTTCCCAGCTGTGAATGGATCCATGTGGGAGATTGTTGAGCCATGCTCGGGCGGCGCCCTGCAGCTGTAGCTGCAGGCATTGCATGGTCGTGCTTTGACTCCCACCGTGGAGCCTGACGGAGGAGATGTGGTCCTCCAACCATATTTTCGGGTCCTGCAGGCCGTCAAATTTTGGGTTCTCCATGGGAGCTTGAACCCCTTGGGCATTCGCTTCTGCCTGATAGCCCTACTGAAGCATCTGGCGCCACAGAGATCCACATCTTCGTCCTCTGAGTCAGTCGAGCGGGCGCGTCGTGCCCTTAACTTGTCGATTTTGCACTGCGTGAGGTCATCGCGCGCATCGTAGTCGTGGTCGTGCCGCCGTGAGCAGCCATGTCAAGACAAATCGTGACTGTCGTCACTGGATGAGGGTGAAGAATAGCGTTTTGCCAGAGCTTTGCCTTTCTTCGGCTCTGGCGTCGGCTCTTTGTCGAGAGCGGCCTCGATTAATCCCAAGCCCACGATCGTAAATCGGTGCATGGCGGCTCGAGGGTCCCTAGTCGGCGGCTGGTTGTTGAGGAGGTACATGGTGGCCGCCGTTACCGCAGCTTGCGGTGTCTTTGGGACCATGTTGCCCTGTGTGTCGACCGTCATAGAGCCGAAGTCGAGGACTTTTGCAGCTTCTATGCGCTCCTGCTCGGTGAGGTGGGCCATCCGAGATCGCCTCTTGTTGGCCACGTACTCGTTGCCCTTGGAGGAGGATCCTTCATGGGAGGAGAGCCCGGCCCGTCGAAGACTCGACTCGTCCGCCTCCTTTTTACGTGCTTCGAGCTACGCGATCGTCTGCAGCTGGCGTCTGTACTCCTCCTTTAGTAGCCAATGGTAGCCCATCAACAGATCTTGCGGCGTGCTGGGGGGCAAAGGATTGCCTCACAAAGCTTCTCGGCAACGGGCCCATTCGAGATCATTGAGCCTGATCACGACACGTTCACCAGTGTGTTCGTTCACCATGGTTGGAGCTTCGACTGCCCCTCCATTGTTGACGGGCGCGCCATTGCAACCGTTGGTGGGGCCGCTATTGGTTGGTCCGCTGTTAGGTATGCCACCGTTGGGTGGATCAGGACTGTTGCCACCATTTTCGCGATTGGCACTGGTTTCGCCGGCGTTGATGACAGCGCACATGAAGTGGTTGGGGAAGTTGTTGCTTCCACAACTTTCGGATCCAGAGCCGTAGACACCCTCTTCCGTTGTTAGGCCACCCAGATCGGATCCGCGACTATTGTCGTTGTCCGTGCTCTCAGCTGCTGCTAAGGTGTTGAGCTCGCTGAGGGTGCCGATTGGTGGCAGAAACCATGATGCTGGGGCAATCGCGGATGCCGTTGGCTGGTCAGGCATGCGAAGCGTGCCCATCTGACCAACTTGGAAGCGGAAGCTCCCGATCGCCAGGCTAATTCCAGCACCCATGGACTCGAAAGCCGGGCGAGTGGCCGGCGTGTGGACGGTGAAGTCGAACGCACTGAAGAGCTAGCGGCTCCACTATTGCGGAGTTGTAGATTGCGGTTGATGGGGCCGAAGAAGCCGCAACATCAGCACTCCCAATTCCTACAAACGGCACCAATTGACAAGGTTTTAACTCATTAATGCCCATTGTTATGGACTTGGATTTTGGAGAAGGAGGGAGCGCTGGAGGCATCAGTCGGCTAGCAAACAAACACATAGGGACGCAAGGTTTACCCAGGTTCAGGCCTCGTAGAGGTCCCTACTCCTGCTTGTCTGCTCTTGGAATTAATGGAGGAATCCAATATTACAGGGGTGCGCAGATGCAATCTGGCGAGAGTTGTGGAAACTAGGGTTGCGTGTGTACTCCTCGCCGCCCTCCTAGCCTTTATATAGATAGACCAGGTCTCGGGTAGCAGGTCGAGTCAGTTACAGATTAGGGTTTTCCCTTTAAACTTTCTATCTTTAAACTTCTTCTTGTTTCGCAAGTCATCGAGAGTCCGTGGGCCACTCGAAGTCTTCATTGGTCCATGGCAATGCCATGGGCTTCCATCGTATCTGGACCATATATACCAAACTCGAGTACCTGCAGGGTATACCCATGTCATCGGCTGTCCAATGAACTAGTCTTCTAGAGGATACTAGTTACTTGGTTTGCTTATATATGACACATGTATTAACGTTTCCACTTAATACAGTTATAGCATGATACAAAACTATTATAACATATGAGATATATCAATAAAAACAAATTTATTATTGGCATCTAGGGTATATCTCCTTCATTAATTTCAAGATATAGAGAATATTGTATAACACTTATGCTTGCTCTAATATCAGAAAACCAAGATAACATGAAGTTCCAATTGTACGTGATATAATAGGTTTACCCACCTTAGTGGCTTTCCCTTGAATTATCTTGGTGGAATCTTCACGTAAATAAACATCACAAGGGTCATCTTCATTTAATTCTGTAATAGCAGAGACTTGATATTAAACTTCAATTTGTTCATATGGCATGCAAGATCTTCCAGAACTCTTGCTTGCAATAACACTGAGTAAATTCTCCTGTAGTTTATTTGTATATGGAGGAGTTTCAACATATTCTTCAATTTTAGTAGATGAAACTTGGTTGACATGCTTAATGATCTTAAGCACAAGAATAGAATGCTTAACAGGTTCAACATATACATCAAATGCTTTTTAGGAACAAAAATATGATTAGCAAAAGATTTAACAACTTCTACTAAAACATATGGATCAAGACCAAACATGTTACTCAAATCTTCAAACAAGATAGAAGTAGAACAATTCTCTACACATGAGTATTCATATTCTAAACAAGGTTTGTTACCTTTGTCAAGATCCAAATTATCAGTATTCTCGGAGATTGTATTTAATAATTCCCCAACTTCTTCTTCACTCAAGCACTGTTCAAGAATTCGGTTGATTAACTGGCCAGTTAATCGCTACTCAGAGGGTCACTGAGTAGCCGATTAACACCAGTGAACTAAAAACGGCTGATTAATTGGAAAATCTAGGGGTTAATTGCTACTCAACAGTCGACCAAGCAGCTACAAGTTACTGAATTCTTGAACAATACTTATGAGTAGAACTTACTCTAGAGGAATTATCCAGAAAGTCCTTCTGATGCTGAGGAAATTGATGACTGCAAGTGCACAGATCGTTTGTAGTTAGTTTCGAAATAAATATATTGATCCCACAGGGAGCAAGAGTCTAAAGTCTAATAACTCTTGAAATAAATACTACAATAGAAATGCTAAATAAAGTTCTAAGTGACAAGATAAAATGCGAGTACTGCGAAAAAGGTGTTTTTGGGTTTTTGGTATAAGAGCAACAATAAGTAAAGTAAAACATCTGAACACAGAAAGTAAGTATCGCGTATGTAAAAGAGATTTGGAACTGCAATAGGGGAAATCGTTCTTAGGGAGTAGCGGATACACCACTAGCATTATAAAGGACAAAGGTAAAGATTATTATCATGAACATTCTCAACTATGTATTTGGACAAATAGTGAGCAACCACTGCTCACATCACCCTCATAACCACAATAGTCAGCAATCGACATCAATCGAATTACTGCGCTATTAAGGAATGTAATCCCGTAGGACGTATCCCATGGCATGGATAGTGTTCCATGAGTTTCCTCGGTTCCCAAGTTGATACGTAAGGAGTGCCAACAACTTTATAGTCACTGTAAGTGCTAACACACCTCCGTCTACCAACAATTAGTTCCCTCCATCAAGTCCCCATAAGAGGCAAATATTGAGAGGTCGACTTCTCCCAACATCAAGATGAAGACAATCTAACACATGGTCATAGCGATGAATATCATAATAAACTTTATCTTATTTCAATCTCATACTAGGGTTTCTCCATCTCCCCAAGAACTAATGATCTACTTAGACATGGAGGCAATCAACATCATGACAATAACAATGGAATCTATCATAGATGAATAGTACTTGTATAAATCCACAACGAGTACGGAAATTACAACAAGATCTAGAAAAGATGTAGATGGGATGGATGGAGATGGTGGTGATGCAGCGGTTGATGATGAAGATCGATGCCTTAGCCTCCCGGATCTGCGCAGGGCGAAGATGGATCCCTGGTGGACGAGTTCCCCCTCCAGATGCCTTCCAGAGGTGAGGTTTCAGTGATTTCTGGTTGTTCTGTATGTCGTCTCTCAGATCTAGTTGCATGGGGTGAAAATATTTGAGGAGGCGGTGGCGGTGCCAACTATACGGCGGGAACTATACAACCGGAAAATTTATTCCCACCGTATAGTTGGTCGTTAAATCGTTTGTATGCCTTGATCGCTTCGGGTTTTTTTCTGGTATTATTGATATTTCCCAAATAAGTGATTTACGTTGTTTTTGACTCCTTTTATCCTTAGTACAACTGCTCCAAGAATTGTGTCCATTGTATCCATCATCTGTCCTGATCCTGGTGAAAATAGTACGCGCGAACGCCGTAAAATACCAAGATCCTACATATATAATGCAAAATAATAATATAAAACATGATGCAAATATGCACTCATCAACTTCCCCAAGATTAGACTCTTGCTCATCCCGAGCAAGTTTTAGCTTAATGGATGTGATCCTCATATTCATGAAGCTGAGTCGATAAAATAAATGAGGCAGTTGCAACATGTGTTTATCATATATGATACATGGGAATAAGTTCATGAATAGTACCTTACTCGAACCATCTGAATAGTATTAGCAGGCTTCCACACCTTAGTGATCAACAGTTCACAAAAGATGAATCTCAACATAATGTAAAACTATCTGGTTCAACCGAATGAGTTAGCGAGGTAGTCCCAAGTGTTTTTGTATTAACTGATGACCCAGAAGTATAGGGGGTGTATCGCAGTATTTTCGATAAGTAAGAGTGTCGAACCCAACTAGGAGCAGAAGGTGTTGATGAGTGGCTTGGAGCAGGAATTCTCTATAAATACTTAGCAAATGGATTTTTAGGGGTTTTAGATAATGCAGATAAATAAAGTATGAGTAAATAAAAGACAATAATAATAAATGCAGCAAGTGGCCCAATCCTTTCTTTAGCAAAGGATAAGCCGGTTGTATTACTTAAGATGACCAAACGTTCTCGAGGACACATGGGGATACTGTCAAGTGCTTTCGCTTCATATAGTTGATTAATCTTATTTAGTTTGATAAGTGTTGTGTGGGTGAACCTATGCTAATGTACTGACTTTCCTAGGACTAATACATTCTTGTGATTATACCCCTAGCAAGCATGTGCAAGTACAAGAAAGTAATTAAGATAGAAACCTAACCATAGCTTTAAACTCTAAGATCCTACACTCCCTTGTGCAAAGGTTTCCTAACGGGGGTTTAGGTTTCTGTCACTCCGGCAACCCCTACGATTAGTAGCCAAATACACAATGCATTCCCCTAGGCCCATAAAGGTGAAGTGTCATGTAGTCGATGTTCACATGACACAACTAGAAGAATAACACCACAACTTAAATAACAAACTATTGAATCTTTCTCAACACAATTCCACTACTAACAACATGACTTCTCCCATGTCCTCAAGAACTAAACGAACTACTCACAAGACATCATATGGATAAAGTTCAGAGATGAAATAATGATAAGTAACAATCTTAACATAACAATAATTCAACGGTTCCACTCAATAGCATCAACTACAACAAGTAATCAACACCGGGAAAGTTTCCCCTAAGAACTATGCAAGACTCAACCCAATTGTTACAACGGTATGGAGTGGTGATGATGGTGTTGGTGGAGATGATAATGGAGATGATGATGATGATCCCGATGAAGTCCAGCTTGATGGTGGTGTTGATGTCGACGATCTCCCCTCTCCGGGAAGGAATTTCCCCGGCAGATTTCTGCCTGCCAGAGAGCTCTTTCTCTCTCTGCCGTTTTCCGCCCCGCAGAGGTGGCGGAATCTTTTTGTGGTCGCCCCCCGAGTCTTAGGGTTTCGTGGGGAATATATACACCAAAGACCAGAGCCAGAGGTGGGCCAGGGTGGCCACACCACCTGGTGGCGCGGCCTAGGGTAGCCAGCGCCAGGGGTTGGTGTGGGCCCCCTGTGGCCCATCTCCGCTCCCCCTTCTGGCATCCTTCGTCTTCTGGAAAAATAGGATTTTCCTTATATTTTCCAGGATTTTCTGATCTTCACGAATTTCGCCTCCAAATAGTGCCTTTTCCATCAGAATCCTGACTTCAGCGGTCCATCCTCCAAAAGTCATCAACCATGCAAAAACAGATGAAATAACATAAGTATCATCTCTTAATATGAAATATATCAATGAATAATAGTAAATTATGATATAGAATAGTGATGCAAAATGGACGTATCAACTCCCCCAAGCTTAGACTTCGCTTGTCCCCAAGCGAAAACTGAGCTCAATAAACATGACCTCGGGTTTATGGAGTGAAGTGTCAATAAAAGAATACGGACAAGAAGCATCACATTCATCAACACACAAATCATAATAGAAGACAAGTCACTATTATATAACTTAACTTGCAATAAGTAAAGGAAACACAGTAAAGATACACAAAGTAAATCATAATTGGTAATGGCAAACTTTGCTCTTGGTCAAAGAATAGTTAACAATTTGCAGGAGTTCAAACCTAATGGGGTTTTCAATGATAGCTTTCAAAGTAATATTAACTAAGATAAGAGCAGTCTGCAAAACAAGGAACATAACAAACATGATTAAATAAATCATCATATGAATGAATGAAACACAACAACTCAAAATACTTGCTGCGATAGAAAGGAATAGGTTTACTGACTCAACTAAAAAGTAAAAGATAGGCCCTTCGTAGAGGGAAGCAGGGATTTCAAGTTTCGTAAAGAGCTTCCAAAAATTATGGTACTTATTAGCTTTCAGCTCTCATTGCCCCTATCATAAGCATCTTTAGGTGATTAAGGTTAAAGTGATCAAATATGAGGATATGCTTGACAAGTTATAAGCTGAAAACCTCATGCCCCTTACTTACAAGTACCATTCCTCATGCTACTCAAGTTTAGTCACAGGTAAGTTCTTGTCATTGTAAGTACATGTGTATCATAGAGAGCCCCCAACGGGGTACCCCTTGCCTGATGTACGGAAGATTCCCCATATCAAAATGATAAGGCAAGCAGACAATGAGCATCTCAGCAATCCTTTTATTTCCTATTTGCATAGGCCTTTTTTCTCTTTTTTTCTTTCCTATTTGCATAGGTTTTTTTTATAGAGGATGCTTCATAGATTGCTCACTATGGTTACGTTGTAGGTTTCCACCATGATTAGGCATGGATTAGACCAGCCGCTAAGGCGTTTCTCTAACACATATACAAACTCCATGAGCCTTACAAACTCCCCTTTCATTTCACACCGCCGGGATCCATAAGCAAAAGAACATGATATCAACTAAATAAAGTGTAATGTTGAAAGCGTTCCCCATGATAACATGGTTCTGCTAATTCACAACTTACAAAACACAAGCATATACGCAACATAGATGGGCACAATGGTTCAAGTTTATTAAGTGCAAGAAAGTAAAGTGTGCCATCAAGTTCGTGAGAGCTTTAATCACTAATTTTCACATAAATTTTTTAATTCGGAAGATAGATAAAAACATGAATTTACTTGGAACAGCAATGTCGGGGGGATGATCCCCAGATACCCCAACCGAACAAGAAACTGGGCAGTCGGATCGCGTCCGGCTGACCAGATGCAGCCGGACAAGGCAAGACAGGCCGGCTATCGCATGGTAGCCGGATCGGCAAGAAGCAGCCGGCTACAACGACATAGCCGGAACCAATTAGTGAGACAGGACGACGTGCGTATCAGTGCACGGTACGCCCTGTACGATGACAAGACTGGCAACCACCCGACCATACCGAAGACTTTGTGGGGATGACGCAGGAACAGTGGCCCGATGCTAACGATAGGCCCGCACGGTGTCCACTGTGCCTACGACAGCCATACCGCTCATACTCCGATGTGACATACCATACCGGGTACTGTAGATGACCAGCCGGCTGGGACCCGCATGTGGGGCCTGCCAGTCGGACTGGCCAGTGAGACCGTTGCCTCTCTGCCTATATAAGGAGAGGCAAGGCCTCAATAGAAAGGGTTGGTCTCAGTGCATTTAAGGCATTAGCTAGAGAATACAGCTCAAGGAGCACTTGTAGTTCGTATATCCCTCATAGTCAGATCCGGCAGGAGTAGGAGCTTTACCTCATCACGAGGGCTCCGAACCTGGGTACTTCCTGCGTCCAGCTATGCTTGCTTGTATCCAATCCCGCCTGCCGACGTTGTCGATAGCTTCCCTGCTAGTCCCCACACCTCTATCTAACCTCCTTAGGTACTGCCGTTCCCAATACAACGACAGTTGGCGCCCACCGTGGGGCAAGATAGCTTCGACTGGAGTCATGTCCTGCACGGGACCCCGCACTTCAGCCAGTGAGCGCGTGGCCTCCGGCCTGGTGCTCACGCTCGGCAAATTTGACTGCGTCATCGACAACGCTTCCTGCTTCGCCGAAACCTCCTTCCCGGCGAACGGCACCGTCCTGCTATTCGGCGACCTCCCGGTCTACGTCGCCACCGTTCCAGAGAGTTTCCCTAGGGAAATCATCTCTGTCGCGGAGCTGCCGCATCCGGGCGGTAGCGTCTTTGTCGCATCCTGCGGCGTCGAGGTCATGATGGCCGGTTCCAGCTCTCACCCTCGCCAGCCGCGGGAGCGAGGCGCGGACGAGGTTGCAACTTCCGCCCCTCCATAGTCTCGGAACCCGGTGGAGGATGCCATTGATCATCTCTAGACGCCGGTTAACCTCGGGGATAACCCGGAGGAGGCAGAGGCCAACTTCGCCATGGAGAGGTAGATCCTCCTCCAGGAGGCCATGGAGCTGGCGGCAACCCGCAAGCAACTCGAGATCACCCAACACGAGTACGACTGCACGCATGGCTTCACTCCGGCTACCGCGGAGCCGAGCCGGCGCGGCCAAGTGCGGTGCCGAGGCGGCGAGCTAGGCGGTAGGATGGAAAAGGATGGGGAGCCGGATCCCGCGCCCGCCCTCATCCGTCCCACCTACAGCACGCCCATCAAGAACCTGCGCGCGGCGTGAGCCGCGGCAGAAGAACTACCCAGTCTGGAGGGAGAGGAGCGAGCCCGCCAGCACGCTCGCATGCAGGAGCTCCTCCGCATCGCGGACGAGCAGGCTGATGCCAACCGGCAGATGCAGGAGGACTCCAGATACTCCAGGGGGAGCAAGCTGCCTGCCAACAGCAGGGGCGCACCGCGCGACACCCAGCAGGCGTCCTCCCCTCAGCCGGCTAAGGCCCGCAGTAGGCGTCGCAGCTCTGGCAACAAGGGCCAGCCGTGCTAGGAGCAGACGGTGAACAGCAACCCGCCGGCTCCCTCTCCCCCAATCGGAGCGCCTAGACCCGCCGGTTCCCCTCTCTCGGGCCGGGTGGGAGCGCCCAACCCGGATTGTCCTGATGCCCGTGACCGCATCGAGCTCCTCGCCCAACCGCGCGTCATAGAGGAAGAAGATTCTACCGGCCTGGTCTGTTTCGGACCCCGCATCCGGAACGAGCCGTTTCCAGATAAGTTCTCCCTTCCCAGGGACACCCCCCAAGTATGACAGCAGCATGAAGCTGGAAGATTGGCTGACCAACTATGCTACGGCAGTCGACATCGCCCATGGGAACAAGCGCACTGCCGTGCGCTACGTCGCCCTCATGCTAACCGGGTCGGCAAGGACGTGGCTCAACAACCTTGCGCCCAACAGCATCAACGCCTGGCCAGACTTCGAGAAGGTATCAATGGCACGTACAAGTGTCCGGGGCGCCCATGCGACCTGGCCTTGTGCGTCCAGGGTGACCGCGAGTACCTCGCCAAGTGGAAGGAGCTGCGCAACACCTGCGAGGGCATCCTGGAGAGCCAGGCTATCAGTTTCTTCATCGAGGGGTGCCGAGAAGGCACCATGCTTCGCCACCGACTACTGTGTGACGAGCCAAAAACCATGGCGGAGCTCATGACGGTTGCGGACCAGTATGCCATGGCGGATGCCGCCATGAAGAAGCCCCTCCAAGTAACGGCTGACGGGCGTCCGACTCCTATGGAGCCGGCTCGCGACCGTCCGAGCAATCCGGCTGGCAAAGCCGGATCCTCCAGGTGCCACGACAACGACAACGACAACCGGTTCCATGGAGACCGCCAAGCCGGATAGCAGAAGCCATGCTACCACGCGCGGCAGGTCAATGCGGCTGGTATCCTCGAGAGCGGTGATGCGGCTGTAGCACCTGCGCAAATCAGATTGCAAAGTTTCCAGACCAATGTGAGAAGATCATCCTTCTTCTCTATCTCCTTGAGACGATGACAAACTTCAACATGATGGAGTAGCTCCTGAAGGGTAACGGGTAGGCTACACTAGCGTAAAATCAAAATTTTCTACCGCGTCAACCAGGAATACTATTGTCATAGATCACTGGATTACCACTAGACGTGCAGTTGCGGAACTCGATGAAGCACGTCGGGGCAGTGTAGATGTTCTACGTCTCCTCCTCGTCCTCGTCCCACGAGCAGCTCCCCTTTGCGCGGCTCGTCCAAGTGCTACAGCTGCAGCACCTCCGAGGTATCCACACGTCCGGAGTGGAAGCCGTCACACGCCAGACTGCTAGGTCTGCACGTGCAACACAGGCAGAAGAGGAGTGGTGGCTGGGTGGAATGCTCGACCCTATTCAGCTCGCCTCACCCTCTCTTATATAGGCATCCTTGGTGGGCTTCTACATTAGCAGCCCATTAGTAGCCTAAGCCTGGTCTAATTCGGATCCGATCCTCATTAGGCTTCCAGCCCCTAAAGTGTGTGACCCTATAGGTTCATACACGTATAGACATGACGCGAGTACACTTACTCCGTCAATAGTTGGTAGCGGCCTCTAGCAAGACGTGCCAACTCCTAAATGCATATAAAGATCATTCGGATGAACCATCACAAGGTTGAGTACATGTCTTTCCCTTTGCCTCACGATATTTGGTCTAGCTCCAAGTTAACCTCTCTTTCTCGATACTGTGATTCGGAATCCCTTTACTAAGTTAATTCTTAACCATATGTAGCACGGCCATGCATTTCTAGATCCGATCACTCGAGGGGCCCAGAGATATCTCTCTCAAGAAGAGAGGGGCAAATCCCATCTTGATTGACCAATGCCTTGCAGCATGTATCAGGACAAACCCGAAAACTACCTTTATAACTACCCAGTTACGGAGTAGTGTTTGATAGCCCCAAAGTAGGTCGATCCACATCTCAATTACATGCGACAATCTCAGGTCTAAGGACAAAACGTACACGATGTGTAGAGAGAGCTGCAAGTATTATTGCCAGTCTCATGTTGGGTCAGTCCCACCCCATGTTCATAACATGTGTCCACATCATTGGTTTGACATCTCCATGTCTATGACTTGCGAAACACAGTCATCAACCAATCGATGTGCTAGTCTAATATTCACGTGTGTCCTCACATGAACTCCGACTAGGGACAATTATTAGATAACCATACAAGTAAAGAGTTTCACAAACAATTCACATAATTGCCAATCAATACAAGTTTCCTGGTATATGGATATTCAAGGAACATTATAATAACTCATGGATACACATGAAATACAATCATCTCTATGATAGCCTCTAGGGCATATTTCCTTCAGTCTCCCACTTGCACTAGAGTCAATCTAGACAGTATCTAATACCTATTGCTCTTGTGTGCGCTTCATGCGCAGGCTGCGGGAGTGGATTAGTCAAGGGATCAACAACATTTGAGTCTGTATGTATTTTGCATAACATGACACTACCATCATCAATGAACTCACTAATCAGATGGTAACGCATGTGAATATGTTTGTTCTTCTGGTGTTGTCTAGGTTCCTTGGCTTGTGCAATAGCACCATTGTTGTCACAATAAACGTCCAAGGGATTAGACGAGCCCTGAACCACACCAAGAGCGATCAGGAAATTCCTAATCCAAACAGCTTCCTTTGCAGCCTCCGAGGCAGCAATATATTCAGCTTCTGTTGAAGAGGAGGCCACTGTATCTTGATTGGAACTTTTCTAGCTCACAACACCACCATTCATGACAAAAACATAACCTGATTGCGATTTCGAGTCATCTGAGTCGTAAGGTAACTCGCATCTGTGTAACCCTTTACACTGAGTTCAAACTCACCTCCATAAACTAGGAACATATCCTTAGTCCTTCTCAAGTACTTAAGGATATTCTTTACCGTTTTCTAGTGAATCTCACCTGGATCAGCCTGGTATCTGCTCGTAACACTTAGAGCATAGGAAACATCTGGGCGAGTACATGTCATTGCATACATGATGGATCCAATAGCCAAAGCATATGGAACCCTACTCATGCGTTCTCGCTCATCAGTGGTCGAAGGACACTGAGTCTTGCTGAGTTTAATGCCATGAGACATGGGCAAGAACCCCTTCTTAGCCTCTTCCATGCTGAACCGTTTCAACACTTTGTCAATGTACGTACTCTGGCTTAATCCAATTAGCCTCCTTGATCTATCTCTATAGATCTTGATACCTAGAATATATGCCGCTTCTCCCAAGTCCTTCATAGAAAAAATATTTTTCAATGAGGTCTTAATAGACTCGAGCATAGGAATGTCATTTCCAATCAGTAATATGTCATCCACATATAAGATTAGAAACACAAGTGATTTCCCATTTTCTTTCTTATACACACAAGGTTCTTGTTCGTTTTTGGTGAAGCCAAACTCCTTTACAACTTCATCAAATCAAATGTTCCAACTCCGAGATGCTTGCTTCAGCCCATAAATAGACTTTTGAAGTTTGCATACCTTTCCAGCATTGTTTGGATCGACAAAACCTTCGGGCTGCATCATATACACGTCCTCAGAAAGGATTCCATTTAAGAAAGTCGTCTTGACATATCGAAATGTGTAGCAATGGCTAGAATGATCCGTATAGATTTAAGCATCGCTACGGGCGAGAAAGTCTCGTCGTAGTCAACTCCTTGAACTTGTCGAAAACCTTTTGCAACAAGTCGAGCTTTATGGATGTGAACATTTCGATCCATATCAATCTTCTTCTTATAGATCCACTTGCACTCGATGGCTTTAAAACCATCAGGCAGGTCAACCAAGTTCCAAACTTGATTGTCTCCCATGGACTCTATCTCGGATCTCATGGCAATCAGCCATTTCTCAGTGTATGGGTCCACCATCGCTTCTACATAGGTCGCAGGCTCATCATTATCTAACAATAATAACTCTCGCGCTTCGCAGAGCCTCGCCGACCTTCGTGGATGTGGTGCTTCTATTGCCACGGGTTCCTCAACTTGTTCTGCTACAATAGCATCACTCGTAGAAGCATCCCCGACTGACTCATCTTGAACTTATTCAAGTCGCACCGACCTTCCACTCGTTCCCTTTGTGAGAAACTCTTTCTCTAGGAAAACACCTCTACGAGCGACAAACACTTTGCCCTCTTCTCGGTTGTAGAACTAATACCCTAAGGTTTCCCTTGGGTATCCCACAAAAATGCACTTATCCGATTTGGGTGTTAGCATGTCCGACTGAAGTCGCTTGACAAATGCATCACAACCCCAAATCTTTAGAAAAGACAAACTGGGATTCTTTCCAGTCCACATCTCATATGGTGTCTTAACTACGGATTTAGATGGTACCCTATTTTGTGTGAAAGCTGTTGTTTCTAGCGCGTAACCCCAAAATGATAATGGTAAATCTGACTGGCTCATCATCGATCGAACCATGTCCAACAAAGTTCGATTACGCCATTCAGAGACCCCGTTTCTTTGAGACGTTCCGGGCGGCGTGAGCTGTGGAACAATTCCGCAACTCTTAAGATGATTGCTAAACTCGTGACTCAAATATTCACCTCCGTGATCAGATCGCAAGGCCTTTATTTTCTTGCCATGTTGATTCTCTACCACATTTTGAAACTCTCTAAACTTTTCAAAAGTTTCAGACTTATGCTTCATCAAGTAGACATAGCCATATCTACTGAAATCATCAGTGAAAGTAATGAAGTAGTGATATCCTCCTCTGGCTGTCGTGCTCATTGGTCCACATACATCAGTATGTATGAGTTCCAACAAGTGTGTCGCTCTCTCGGGAAACCCCGTAAAAGGCGTCTTGGTCATCTTTCCAAGTAAACAAGCTTGACATGTCTCGTATGATTCAAAATCAAACGAAGTTAGAAGACCATCACCATGAAGCTTCTTCATGCGCTTTTCACTTATATGCCCCAAACGACAATGCCATAAATAGGTAGGACTCAAATCATTTGGCCGAAGCCTTTTAACACTAACATTGTAAAAACATGCATTATCAAGATTTAAAATAAATAACCCATTCACAATGGGAGCATCAGCCACAAACATAGTATTCTTAGAGATTACACAACCATTGTTTGTACTCGCGAATGAATAACCATCCCTCATCAAACATGAAGGTGATAAAATGTTTCGACCCATACTAGGAATGTAATAACAATTATTCAACTCCATGATAAATCCTGACGAAAGGTGAAGTTGCATGACGCCGACGAGAAATGCAGCAACCCTTGCTTTATTTCCGACGCGAAAATCCACTTCTCTAGTCCTTATTAGCCCCTGCATCGAATTGCAAATATGAGCAACCGATCCGGTATCAAATACCCAAGAGTTAACATAAGAATCTGGGAGAAAAATGTCCACAACATTTAAAACAAGCGTACCTAAGTGGGAAGTACTCTTACTTCCACTCTTCTTCAAAGAAGCCTGGTACTTGCTGCAGTTTCTCTTCCAGTGGCCATATTCGTGACAAAAGAAACACTCAGTGTCTCCTGCAGGACCAGCCTTTTGCTTGGGTGCAGGGTTTGGCTTAGGGATTGTATCCTTAGCCTTGCCCTTCTTCTTCTGCCAAGAAGTGCCCTTTTTCTTGAAGCTAGGCTTGTTCTGCACAACCATCACATGGTTATGCCCATCACACTTCTTAATGTCACATTCTGCTGTTTTCAGCATCCCACATAATTCATTAAGGCCCCTCTCCACCCCATGCATATGGTAGTTCGAAATGAAATGCCCATAGCTAGATGGAAGAGATGCCAAAATGAAATCAGTGGCCAACTCTTGGCCTAATGGAAAACCAAGCTTTTCCAAAGTCTGACTGTAACCAACCATTTTGATCACATGGGGGCCTACAGCTGCTCCCTCTCCCAGCTTGCATTCCACAAAGGACTTAGCGACATTGTACCTCTCAGTCCTAGCCTGAGTCTGGAACATGTCCTTAAGCGCAACGATCATATCGTATGCTTCCTGATCCTCAAACTTCTTTTGAAGATCAGGTTCCATGCATGCAAGCATAAGACAACTAACCTCAAGAGATTCATCACATGCTTTGTTGTAGGCATTCTTAAGGGTAGCAGTTGCATTATCAACAGGTTCATCCAGGATTGGGGTATCCAGAACAGTTTCCTTTTTCTCAGCCCTGAGAACAATTCTCAGGTTATGGACCCAGTCCGAATAGTTTGTTCCATTTAGTTTATCCTTTTCAAGAATCGAACGCAAAGCAAAAGGTGATGAATTGTTCGGTGCCATTGATCTACAACAAAAAATTGCAAAATACTAAGCCATGTAACCATGAAAGAGTAAAACATATTAAACAATTTAATAGCATATACTCCCACTTAAATCAACATCCCTCTATTGATACTAAGTGATTCAAGATCCACAATTAACAAGTCTACTAGTGAGCTTTAGCATCACTGCTAGAAGACAAGGTAAATCGTAAGCAACCTTTGCTAATCATATCACATATGACTCTTGTTGTTGGGTGACATCTCTATGTCAAAACTAGGCGCCCAACCTTTATGTCCCAAGGTCCTTAACTGTTAAGATGACCTTGTTAAGCTCACTAACCCTTATGCGTGTAGGTATCCGATACAAACCCATCCAGCCAAGGAAAACCGTGGCACCCTAATTTCATAGACCTACCAACAATTGTACATGGCATAGGATGGTGCAAGGTTTGGTTGGGAGGGCACAGTTTAACTTAAAATTTGTGAGGGATCGTTCTACTTCTATCATCTAAGCATGCATAGTAGTAAAACGTATAAGAATAGCATTCACATAGATGTGATACAGTATGGCCCATTTTCTCATGGTGATCTCCATCGCCATAGAACCTGTCCACCATGATGATCTCCATCTTCATGCTCTATGCGAGCCATCCTCCAAGTGATGAGTTCTCCAAGAACTAATACAAGTTATTACTCCTAACAGCTAGTAATCAAAATTACATGGTATTGGGATCATCACAAGTTGGCACGCAGGCCATTACAATAATTGACAACACATATGGCTCCAGCCATGTTGCCCTACTCATGACACGCAGGTCATGAAAAATACATACATGCATCACATATATTTTTGGGCCATACTGATCACATAAATCCTGCAAAAACAAGTTGTGCATAGAATCGCATTCTACCGGATCATGTGAAATCATAGCACCTATGAACCTTAACGAGATACAAAAGGGGGCTACGACTAAGGGGGTCTAGGGGGTCTCCCCCTGCGGGGTTCGAAGGGGCAGCGCCCCTCGCGGTAGTTCCGATTCGACCAAACTCCTTTTATCATGGTACGTCGATTCAGATCTAATTCCCGATTTGATCAATCATATTGATCTTCGCGTGATTCAAAAGGATTTATGTGTCACTGTCTACCCTGATGGCAGAAACCGACCGGTAGGGGTAAGTCATTCGACGACCTTAGAATCACGACCATGGAAAGTAAGATCATAGATCAATCCAGAAACATCGCCATACAAACGATCACATCATTCATATCAATCTACATATCACCATATGCAAACTTCCTGAACCTATGACTGAATAGCATCGGCTCTGATACCACTAAAGGGTAACGGGTAGGCTACACTAGCGTAAAATCAAAATTTTCTACCGCGTCAACCAGGAATACTATTGTCATAGATCACGGGATTACCACTAGACGCGTAGTTGCGGAACTCGATGAAGCACATCGGGGCAGTGTAGATGTTCTACGTCTCCTCCTCGTCCTCGTCCCAAGAGCAACTCCCCTTTGCGCGGCTCGTCCAAGTGCTACAGCTGCAGCACCTCCGAGGTATCCACACGTCCGGAGTGGAAGCCGTCACACGCCAGACTGCTAGGTCTACACGTGCAACATAGGCAGAAGAGGAGTGACGGCTGGGTGGAATGCTCGACCCTATTCAGCTCGCCTCACCCTCTCTTATATACGCATCCCTGGTGGGCTTCTACATTAGCAGCCCATTAGTAGCCTAAGCCTGATCTAATTCGGATCCAATCCTCATTAGGCTTCCAGCCCCTAAAGTGTGTGACCCTATAGGTTCATACACGTATAAACATGACGCGAGTACACTTACTCCGTCAATAGTTGGTAGCTGCCTCTAGCAAGACGTGCCAACTCCTAAACGCATATAAAGATCATTCAGACGAACCATCACAAGGTTGAGTACATGTCTTTCCCTTTGCCTCACGATATTTGGTCTAGCTCCAAGTTGACCTCTCTTTCTCGATACTGTGATTCGGAATCCCTTTACTAGGTTAACTCTTAACCATATGTAACACGTCCATGTATTTCTGGATTCGATCACTCGAGGGGCCCAGAGATATCTCTCTCAAGTAGAGAGGGGCAAATCCCATCTTGATTGACCAATGCCTTGCAACATGTATCAGGACAAACCCGAAAACTACCTTTATAACTACCCAGTTACGGAGTAGTGTTTGATATCCCCAAAGTAGGTCGATCCACATCTCAAGTACATGCGACAATCTCAGGTCTAAGGATAAAACGTACACAATGTGTAGAGAGAGATGCAAGTATTATTGCCAGTCTCATGTTGGGTCAGTCCAACCCCATGTTCATAACATGTATCCACATCATTGGTTTGACATCTCCATGTCTATGACTTGCGAAACATAGTCATCAACCAATCGATGTGCTAGTCTAATATTCACGTGTGTCCTCACATGAACTCTGACTAGGGACAATTATTAGATAACCATACAAGTAAACAGTTTCACAAACAATTCACATAATTGCCAATCAATACAAGTTTCCTGTATATGGATATTCAAGGAACATTATAATAACTCATGGATACACATGAAATACAATCATCTCTATGATAGCCTCTAGGGCATATTTCCTTCAGCTCCTACTTCTGATATATCTCCAGTGCTCGCATGCCATCCTTGGTCCAAGGAACAACTTCTTCTTCCTCATCCATAATCGATGGATCAGGGAAGTGGAAACCGTTCCTCCACTCTTCTTGAGGCTTCACGCTCATACGAGCACCAATGATAGGATTCAAGAGTGGCACCTTCACTCCCTTGCTAGCACCTGCACCAATATTAGGTAATTCCTTACGCTTGTGTGGCCTGGGGTCCGTGGCAACGAACTTGACCATCTCCACGCGCCCTTCTCCATGCGTCTTATGACCTTCTCTCTCTTCTTGAGCTCTCTTCATTGCCACCCAATTGATCTCCGGCAGATCATAGACATCACGGCGGATGTAGATATCAATCACATCTTCATCGGAATCGTTGTTGTAGAAGATTGCCTCAATGTACTCCTTGTACCCCGGGCTAAACCTCTCCACCTCCTCGTCGTCGTCCTCCATGGACAGGCTGCTAGAGCGGTCCCTGGAAGGAGCAATGAGACCCAGGGGTTTTCCACGGCCTAGGACGGGATAACACATTGCTAGATTGGTTCCTGGAGATTATGATTAGAGAGAGAGAGACAAAGGCAGTATATAAGGGGGCCAGAGGTCGGTAAAACTCACGAGAAACACCAAATTCTCGCCCAAGAAAAGAATTTTAATGAAACAGGGAAGGAAATTGTGGAGTTGGAGGAGTCCTGCCGCGTAACGACCAACTATACGGGCGCGACCCGTATAGCTCCGGCCGTATAGTTGGTTCCGGGCAGATATTTCCAAATATCTCGAGTCCAGGTCGATTAAGTTATGACTCAGAACCGACAATACCGTTTCTTAATGGGATAAACGAAAAAGTAAACAAAAATGTCAGAGAGTTTAACGACTAACTATACAGCCAGAATTTTATCTCCGGTCATATAGTAGCGACCATATGGATATAGACATCAAATATCAAAAGTGTCTAAGAGTTCAACGACCAACTATACGACCAGAATTTTATCTCTGTTCATATAGTTGTGCCCGTATAGATCCAGACATCAAAAATCGAAAGTGTCTGAGAGTTCAACGACTAACTATACGACCAGACTTTTAACTCCAGTCTTATAGTTGCGACCGTATATATACAAACATCAAAAATTGAAAGTGTCTAAGAGTTCAACAACCAACTATACGACCGGCATTTTATCTCCGGTCGTATAGTTGCGCCCGTATAGATCCAGACATTGAAAATAATTTCACGAAGAAGATATAGAGGGTTTAACGACCAACTATACGGCGGCAGATTTTTCTCCGTCGTATAGTTGCACCCGTATAGTTGGTAAAAATCTCTAGAAACTTCAGAAAAACACGAGGAATTCAAAGGCAAAAAATTTAGAAGTAAAATCTGTGAAAACAAATCACTTATTTGAGTAAGAACACTTACCTTGAACTTACCATTTACTTATTCGGGGATGACAAGCTCCTCCAACAACAAAGACTTCTTCTCTTTTGGAGGAATTGACCTTAGTTCATTGAATAATTATCGTAAGCAAAAATCACCAGGACTAAAGTTCCTCTCAATAAGATTGGTGTCTTGGTGGGCAAATATGGACACTGCATCCAACATCTTTATTTCTTGCCTCTGCATAATCTACAAATCAAATTCTTGAAGTAAAAGAATCCAACGGATCAGTCTTGGCTTATGGTTTTTCCTCTCAAGGAGTTCTTTTAAACCATTTTGATCCGTATGAACTCTTACTTTTGCATCAACTATATCAGAACGAAATTTATCGCAAGAGAAAAATACAGCAAAAAGTTCCCTTTCTTCCTTAGGATAATTCTTTTGAGCACTATTAAGAGTTCTACTAGCATGATGTATAATATTAAATCTGCGACCTATGTGTTGTCTCAGAGTTACTCCTACAACATCATCACTAGCTTCACATATTAAGTCAAAAGTCATATCCCAGATAGGTGGTTTAATGATAGGAGCACGGGATAAAGCATTTTTAAGTTTATCAAAGGCTATAAGACATTTATCTCAAAATTAAATCTTACTCCCTTTTGCAGGAGGTTAGTTAAAGGTTTAGATATTCCAGAGAATTTTCTAATGAACCTTCTATAAAAACCCACATAACCAAGGAAACTTCTTATACCTTTAATATCCCTAGGTTGTGGCATTCTCTCTATGGCCTCAACCTTAGCTCTATCCACTTCAATTCCCTTACCTGATACCTTATGTCCAAGGACTATACCTTCTTTGACCATAAAATGGCACTTCTCCCAGTTTAGAACAAGATTGATTTCTTCGCAATGCTGCAAAACTCTTTTGAGATTATCCAAGCAACTAGTAAATGAAGTTCCATAGACAGAAAAGTCATCCATAAATACTTCCATTATCAGTTCTATAAAATCCGCAAAAATAGCAATCATGCATCTTTGAAAAGTAGCTGGAGCATTACACAAACCAAAAGGCATACGTTGGTAAGCATGTAAACCATAAGGACTAACGGAAGTTATTTTAAGTTGGTCATCAGGATGAACATCTATTTGAGAAAAACCAGAGTATTCGTCCAAGTAGAAAAAATAAGTGTGGTTTGCTAACCTTTATAAAGTTTGCTCTATGAACGGTAAAGGATAGTGATCTTTCCTAGTTTCTTTATCCAATTTCCTGAAGTCTATGCATATCCTATGCCCAACAATAGTTCTAGTAGGTATCAATTCATTGTTTTCATTAGGAACAACAGTAAAACCGCCCTTCTTAATTAGGGACATAATGAACAAGACTTACCCATTCACTTTCTTTAACATGATAGATTATACCTGCGTCCAGTAGGCGTATAATTTCTTTTTTTACCACTTCCTTTATTTCGGGCTTCAGTCTTCTATAAAATCCTGCAACTGGTTTAGCACCTTCTTCCATGAATATTGGATGGACGGTTATCATGGGACTAATTTTCTTCAAATCATCCACTGAGTACCCAAAGGCCTTGCGATGCTCCCTAAGTATTTTCGTGAGTTCTTCTTCTTCTCCTGAAAGTTTAGCACTAATAATAGCAAATTTATTTGTATCATCTAAAAATATGTATTTAAAATTATCTAGTAGTGACATGGGTATACCCTACAGGTACTCGAGCTTGGTATATACGGCATGAATACATAAAGGCCCATGGTTTCGCCAAGGCCCAAATGAAGAACTCGAGTAACCTACGGACTCTCGATTGCTTGAAGGACAAGAAGAAGCTTGAGATAGAAAGTTCAAAGGGGAAAACCCTAACCTGTAACCAACTCGACCTGCTACCCGAGACCTAGCCTATCTATATAAAGGCTAGGAGGGGGCGGCGAGGAGGACACACGCAACCCTAGTTTCCACAACCCTCGCCAGATTGCATCTGCGCACCATTGTAATCCTCGATTCCTTTGATAATTCCACGAGCAGACAAGCAGGAGTAGGGACCTCTACGAGGCATGAACCTGGGTAAATCTTCGAGTCCCCTGTGTGCTTGTTTGCTAGCCGATAGATGTCTCTAGTGCTCCCTCCTTCTCCAAAACCCAAGTCCATAACAATGGGCATTGATGAGTTAAACCCTCGTCAATTGGCGCCGTCTGTGGGAATTGGGAGTGCTGATGTTGCGACTTCTTCGGCCCCATCAACCGCGATCTACAACTCCGCAACAGCGGAGATTCGCTAGCTCTTCGGCGCGTTCGACTTCACAGTCCATACGCCAGCCGCTCGCCCGGCTTTCGAGTCTGTGGGCGACGGAATCAACCTGGCAATCGGGAGCTTCCGCTTCCAAGTTGGTCAGATGGGCACGCTCCGCATGCCTGACCAGCTGACGGTGCCGTCGATTGCCCCAGCATCATGGTTCCCTCCATCGATTGGCACCCTCAGTGAGCTCAACGCCCCGACAATAGTCGAGAACACAGTCAGCGACAACAGTCGCGACTCCAATCTGAGCGATCTGGCAACTGAAGATGGAGCCTATGGCTCCGGATCTGAAAGCTGCGGGAGCCGCAGCTTCCCCAATCACTTCATGTGCGCCGTCATCAACACAGGCGACACCTCCACCAACCGCGACAACATGGGTAATCGCGGTAACAAAACCGACCCGCCTCTCGGTGGCAACGGCGGCAATGGCGCGGTGGCAACAGTGGCAATCGCACCCCCGTCAACAATGGAGGAGCAGTCGAGCCTCCGACCATAACAAACGAGCAAACCGGCGAACGCGTCGCGATCAGGCTCAATGAGCAGGAGTGGGCTCGCTGCCGCGAGGCCTTACGAGGCAACCCTCTCCCCTTCGGATCTCCACAAGAAACTGCTAATGGGCTAACACTGGCTCCTGAAGGAAGAATTTAAGCGCCAAGTGCAAACTATCGTGCAACTCGAGGCGTGCAAAAAGGCGGCAGACGAGTCGAGCCTTCGACGTGCTGGGCTCTCCTCTCACGGAGGATCCTCCTCAAAGGGCAACGAGTACCTCACAAACAAGAGGCGGTCTCGGATGGCCCATCTCACTGAGCAAGAACGCATAGAAGCTGCAAAGGTCCTCGACTTCAGCTCTATGATAGTCGATACACATGGCAACATGGTCCCAAAGCCGCCGCAGGCCACGGTGACAGCACCCACCATGTACCTCCTCAACAACCAGCCACCAGCTGGAGATCCCCGAGCCGCCATGCACCGATCTACGATCACGGGCTTGGGACTAATCGAGGCTGCTCTTGATAAGGAGCCAACACCAGAGCCGAAAAAAAGGCAAAACGCTAACAAAGCTCTACTCCTCGCCCTCATCTAGCGACGATAGTCACGACCTGTCTCGACGCCGCCGCTCACAGCGACATGACCACGACTATGATGCACGCGATGACCTCACACAGCGCAAGATCGACAAATCAAGGGTGCGACGTGCCCGGTCGACTGACTCGAAAGAGGAAGATGTGGAGCTCTGCGGTGCCAGATGCTTCAGCAGGTCCATCAGGCAAAAGCGAATGCCCAAAGGGTTCAAACTCCCGTCGGAGAACCCGAAGTTTGACGGCCTACAGGACCCGAAGATCTAGTTGGAGGACCACATCTTCTCCGTCAGGCTCCACGGCGGCAGTCGAAGCACGGCCATGCAATGCTTACAACTATAGCTGCAAGGCGCCACCCGAGCATGGCTCAACAACCTCCCACATGGATCCATTCGCAGTTGGGATGAGCTGGTTTACAACTTCGTGCGCAACTTCAAAGGCACGTACAAGCGGCATGCATCAATCGAAGAGCTTAGATGCTGCCAACAAAGATCGGGTGAATCGCTACGCTCCTACATCCAAAGGTGGTCCATCATCAAGAACTCCGCAGAGAACATCTCAGAGGATCGCGCGATCGATGCATTTAACAGCGGCGTCCGCCGCATAGAGCTAAGGGAGGAGCTAGGTCGCTCAAAGCCCAAGACCATCGACCACCTGATGGAAATCACGAATCGGTGGGCCGATGGAGAAGATTTGGTGAAAAACCGCGCTCACTCCGACGAGGAGGCAGAACTCGAGCGTAGACGCGACCGCCGAGGCAAACGTCGCATGCACATCTACGATGATCGCGACGACATCAACATGGTCGCAGCTGGCTATGCCGACAGACGCGATGACAACCACAACAGCGGCTACCGTAGCGGTGGATACCGCGACTCCGGGAAAACCACGCAAGTGTGGCAACGCCGCAATCGTGATGAGGCACCCGCGACATCCATTGAAGACAAATTGTCCGGGCCATGCATGGTGCACTTCTACATCGACAAGCATGATGGAAAGAAGAAGTCCAGCCACCTCCTTAAGGATTTCCGCGAGTTCCTCAAACTGCATGAGGGATTGGTTCGGATGAATCGCAACGCAGTTAAAAGAGGCTACGAAGCGGCTCCAGGTGCCGTAGCACATGGCGCTCTGCCACCACCACCTGGAATGCCCCCAAACGTAGTTGCGCCGGACCAGCACCAGGGAGGCGAACCCTACCCACGGGCCATGGGTACCATGATGATCCAAAAAGGATGCCCCTCCAACAGGGTGCAGATGCCCCTCCAACAGGCGAACCCTACCCACGGGCGATGGCCAAAAAACTCTCCACCATCTACCACTGAGTACCTCAGCGGAAGCGAGTCCTGCATCACCTTCGACAAACGCGATCATCCGCCTCAAGTACCTCATCCAGGCCATTACCCCCTCGTACTCGAGGCGCAAATCAGAGGCTTCGACATGAGCCGCGTCTTCATGGACGGCGGCAGCGACATCAACCTTATATTCGCGAGTACCTTGCGAGCAATGAGGATCCCTCTGACTTTCCTAGAGGCCTCGGACACAACATTACACGGCATCGTCCCAGGAAAAGTCGTATATCCCCTGGGCAAAATCAACCTCAACGCCATCTTTGGTACGCCAAAAAACTTTCGACACGAGCGCATCGACTTTGAGGTCGTCGACTGGCCCTCATAGTACCACTGCATCCTCGGACATGTCGTGTTCGCTAGGTTCATGGCAGTACCACACTACACCTACCTGCAGATGAAAATGCCAGGTCCCAATGGCATCATCACAATCAACGGGAGCTTCGAGAGGTCCGACAGTTGTGATAGGGAATTCAACAGAATTTCCCAGTCCTTTGGCATGCAGGAAGAACTCGCGATACCAAAGGAGTCGACAGACAACAGTCTGCCTCCCCTAAGCCGGCTAAGCTCGCCTGATCTATCTTTTGACTCATCAGTACACACAAAGAAAGTGTAGGTCCACCCATCGGATCCCGCCAAAACGTCCCTCATCGCCAACAAATTGAGTCCCGCATAGGAACTCGCGCTCATCGAATTCCTCCGTGAGCACTGGGAAATCTTCGCCTGGTGTCCAGCGGACATGCCAGGAGTTCCTAGGGAATTCGCCGAGCACGCACTCAACGTCAACCCAGACGCAAGGCCAGTCAAGCAAACAATCCGGTGATTATCTGAGCCACGGACAAAGGAAGTTGGAATGGAGATCAATAGACTCCTCGACGCCAAATTCATACGCGCGATCAAGGAAAGCACTTGGCTCACCAACACGGTGCTAGTACCAAAAAAGGACACGGATATCCTGTGGATGTGCGTGGACTTCACCTCTCTGAACAAGCACTGTCCAAAGGATCACTTCCCGCTACCGTGAATTGAATAGATCATCGACTCCACCGTGGGATGCGAGCGCCTCTGCTTCCTCGACGCCTACTCAGGCTATAATCAGATTCGAATGAAGGAGGACGATCAAGAAAAAACAGCGTTTACAACGCCCTTCGGTGTGTTCTTCTACAACACAATGCCCTTCGGGCTAAAAAACGCAGGAGCCACCTACCAGCGGTGCATGCAGGCTTGCCTCAAGGACCAACTTGGTCGCAACATTCAAGTCTATGTCAACGACATAGTAATCAACACCAAGGAGGAAGCCTCCCTAATCGACGATTTGCACGAAACCTTCACCAACCTCGACCGCTATCGGATCAAGCTCAATCCGGACAAATGTGCCTTTGGCGTCCCATCTGGGCAACTACTCGGGTATCTCATCTCCGCGAGAGGAATCGAGGCAAACCCGAAGAAAATAAAAGCCATACTGGCCATGGAGAAGCCGAAAAACATAAGGGGCGTCCAGCAGCTGGCTGGGCGAATCGCGACCCTCAGTCGATTCATCAGTCGGATGGGTGAAAAGGCACTGCCCTTCTACCAACTCCTACGCAAAGCTGAAAAGTTCAAATGGACCAACGAAGCACATGAAGCATTCGAAAACCTCAAGCGCCTGTTATCCACCTCGCCAGTACTAGTGACCCCATGAGAAAGGGAACCGCTATTGCTATATATATCCGCCACCAACCAAGTGGTCAGCACAGTGCTCGTCGTCGAGCGAGCCGAGGAAAACAAGGTCCACGGAGTACAGCGCCCAGTATACTACCTCAGCAAGGTCCTCATGCCAACAAAACAGTGGTACCCACACTACCAGAAGCTGGCGTACGGTGTCTTCATGACCACCCGGCGACTGCGCCATTACTTCCAGGAACACCCAATCGTGGTGGTCAACGACGCCCCGTTGGGGCATATCCTCAATAACCCCGACACCACGGGACGAGTCGCGCTTTGGGGAATAGAATTGTCTCCATGAGACATTACATACGAAAAGCGTGATGCAATCAAGTCGCAAGTTCTTCCTGACTTCCTCGTGCACTAGATGGAGAACCAGCTCCCTGACAAACCAGATATGTCCTACCTCTGGACAATGCACTTCGATGGATCCAAGCGGAAGGATGGAGCAAGTGCAGGTGTCATACTGACATCGCCTCAAGGGGACAAGCTAAAGTACATCCTGCGAATGCAGTTCACCGCCTCCAACAACGAAGCTGAATACGAGGCCCTGCTACACGGGATGAGGATGGCAAAAGCCTGCGGCGCCAAAAGGCTCATTATATACGGTGACTCCAAGTTGGTCGTCAACCAAACAATCCATGAGTGCGACACACTGAACGACAACATGATCGCCTACCGCGACCTCTACGACACACTCGAAGGGGACTTCGACGGCTGCGAGCTGCGACACGTAGGCCGCGAAAGCAATGAAGAGGCGGACGCACTCGCCAACATAGTCTCTACCTGCGCCCCCATACCACCTGGAGTATTTCTCGAGCGCATCTGCAAACGCTCCATCAAGCCAAAGGCAGCAGAGAAGAAAACAAGCGCAACGATGGACTCGGGGGCTACGCCACCCAATGAGCCAATGGCACTCGACGACCTGGAGCTGGATACAGGACTCGAAGGACCAATGAGCGTCATGATGATCGAATCATCCTGGACTCAGCCATACATCACGTACCTCCTTAGGAAAAGGCTACCGGACGATCCGACTGATGCATGGCACATCACGCGGTGATCCAAGGCATTCGCTGTTATCAATGGCGAACTATACAAGCGCAGCATCACATGAGTACTCCAGTGATGTGTCTCCACGGCTGATGGAAGAGATGTTCTCCTCGACATCCATGAGGGAACCTGCGGACACCACGCTGGCATTCGCGCTCTCGTGGCTAAAGCTCTGCGGGCTGGGTTCTACTGGCCTACGGCCATGTGCGACACCAAGGACATTGTCTAGAAATGCAACGTGTGTTAACAATTCGTGGACAAGCCGCACGCACCTGGCGCAAAGCTCCGGCCAATCCCATTGGCCTAGCCCTTCGCGCAATGGGGACTCGACATGGTCGGCAAGCTCCCCAAGTCCTCACGAGGAGGTTACGTCTACCTCCTGGTGGTAGTCGACAAGTTCACCAAGTGGATAGAGGCCATGCCAGTGACCAATCAATCAGGGCACAATGCAGTCAAGTTCTTTGAGTCCATCGTCTTCCGCTTCGGAGTGCGACACAGCATCATCACAGACAATGGAACGAACTTCACATCCAAGGAGTTCCAAGAATTCTGTGAGAATCTGGGAATCAACATCAGCAACGCCTCGGTAGCACATCCATAGACCAATGGTCAGGTTGAAAAGGCAAACGGCCTCGTCTGTGGCGGCATCAAGAAGCGACTCCTCCGGCCACTCGAACAAGCCGCGGGTTGCTGGCCAGACGAACTACAATCAGTACTATGGAGCCTACGCACAACTCCAAACAGTACGGGCTACACCCTGTTCTTTATGGTGCACGGGGCCGAAGTGGTGTTACCCGCCGAGGTACGATACAAGGCGCCGCGCGTGGTTGCTTACAGTGAGCAGGAGTCATCCCTTGCACTCGAAGACTCCATCGACCTCCTTGACGAGGCAAGGGAAATCGCCGCTGAAAGATCAACGATCTACCAGCAGAACCTGCGCAACTACCATAGTAGGAGGTTACGCCCCAGATCCTTCGTCGAAGGCGATCTGGTCCTGCGACTGAAGCAGCAAGGACATCTCAAGCTCGAGTCCCCCTGGGAGGGACCATACGTGATTACAGAAGTAATCCCAGGTGGCGCTTATCGCCTTCAAGATTTAGAGATAGGAGTCGCATACTCCAACCCCTGGAACGTCGCGCAGCTGCGATGCTTCTATCCTTAGTCGTTTTTACTTTTACATTGCAAATAAGGCACTCAGCCAAGGCTACTTAGCCACACATTATACTTCATACTGTCTCGCGAGTAAGTAAAGCTAAGTGCCCCAAAACTCTGTGTTTTCCTTTATTCTTTCGCAACTTATCCACTCGGGGGCTGCGCCACCCTATACACATCTGTTCTACGAACTAAAAAGCGATATTCCTAAGTAGCTGGCACATCAATCGAAACCCTTGACACACAATAACCCAGTTGTAACGCATCTGACAGGTTGACAAGGGACTGAGATAAACGCATGGCCAGGCTAACGAAAAGGAATCGCCTAGTGCAGCGCACTCGCAAAACATACATGCTAAAAACAAGCTCTTTTATACATCATCGACAATCAGTTATGCACATCATTTCATACGAACTTTACAACACCGATCCATTTATGTGCAGGATACAAACTAAACCACTACTGCAACAAGAGAATGTTGGTTTGTTCCTCGAAGAAGTCGACAATCTCCTCTGCTGGGCGATCCACCGCCTGATAATGCGGCACCATATTCCAAGAAGAACCCGCTGGTGGTGTAGGTGGCCCAACCGCAATTGCCACAACGTCTACATCAGGCCTATGCAGTCGTACCAACGACAGAGCGGCCTTGGCACCAACCACCAACTATTGCCTTACACACTCGCGAACCGCAGCCAGGTCTTGGAACTTGGCAAGGAGGACCAGCAGGATCGATGGAGCAACATCCAACGGAAACATCGTCCGATAAATGTTCTTCAAGAATGACTGCGACTTCTTGAAAAAGTGCAGCACTCGCGACACACGATCCTGCAGGGTTGCTAGCGCAATCACATGATCATGATCCACCCAGAAGTATCCACTCTCCTGAAGTTTCTCTTGGGTTAGATCATGCATGCGAATAGCAATCCTATCCTTCTCATCCTGCGGATGGCGCGCGTTGACAACTATACAAAGCAGCAACAGAAGCATAAGGACAGCACACCATTGCGAGTGACTACAAGGAAAAGATAAGAGTAAGTAAACTAACACTTAAATTGGTCGCCCAGCTGCGTCATCTCCCCCAGCAGATACTGTTCTCGGGCGGTGGCCTTCTCTGCCTTTGACTTCCATACATCTACATTACCACGGAGCACGGGCAATTCACGCTCCAACTGCTTCACGCGATCACGCAGTCGCGAAAGCAGCGACATCTCATCCACCCTGGAGCATGGTGGTGCCAAAGTATCATCAAGGGGCGGCGAATCCTGAGGTTCCCTCAAAATATCACTTGATGTACCCTACCACAAGCCAAGCAAGAAGCAATAAGAAGATCAAATCGACACATAGACAAAAGATTCGAGTGCATTCAAGATTGGCAAAAGTATCAACAGATACACTCGCCAAAAGGCATGTTCTTGACAAAAGACATAAACTAATCAACTATTACAAAGCTACTGAGGAGCGACTGGCTTCTTCCACTTAGACGGCTTCGGAGGCCTCATCGAGTCCGTGGCGGTATCAGATGCCATTGACTTTCTGCTAGCCCCTGATGCCGCAGCCTTTGCCGCCTTCTTGGCTCGCTGCAGCTCCTCAGAGTACTTCGCAACTATGTTAATCAGCTGCGGCCCATATTTTCCACAGGCAGTCGCGAAGGGAGCAAAGACTACCTGCTAGCTGTCCGCGCTAATGGGCGTCGCCCTCGAAACCGCTGCATGATCAACTTCGACTCCGTGGGCCTGCACCATGGCGAGTGACATTGACGTGCCAGCCGCACGGTGCGAGTTCTTGAAGCTTGCAGGAACACCCCCGGCGAGAGACTCCACCGGCTTGTTCATGTTCTCGATTAGCTCAGCCTTGGGCATCAACTCCTCCCGGAGGCGACTGAGCACGCCCTTGGCCTTGGAGAGCATATCTTGAACGGCGGCGCTGCGGTCCTCGACTGCTGAAAGCACACTGATACGTCCATTTTGCATCACTATTCTATGTCTTAATTCACTATTATTCATTGATATATTTCATATTGAGAGGTGATACTTATGTTATTTCATCTATTTTTGCATGGTTGATGACCTTTGGAGCATGGACCGCTGCAGTCAGGATTCTGATGGAAAAGGTGATGTTTGGCAAAATTCGCGAAGATCAGAAAATCCGGGAAAATATACGGAAAATCCTATTTTTCCAGAAGACTAAGGATGCCAGAAGATGGAGTGGAGATGGGCCACAGGGGGCCCGCACCACCCCATGGCGCAGACAGGCCTAGGCCGCGCCAGGTGGTGGTGTGGCCACCCTGGCCCACTCCAGCCTCTCCCCTCTGGCGTATATCATCCTCCCAAAACCCTAAGACTCGGGGAGCGACCACAGAAAGATTCCGCCGCCTCTGCGGGGCGTAAAACACCGAGAGAGAAAGATCTCTCCGGCAGGCAGATTTTTGCCGGGGGAATTCCTTCCCAGAGAGGGGAGATCGTCGCCATCAACACCACCATCAAGATGGACTTCATCGGGATCATCATCATCATCATCATCACCACCACCATCATCACCATCAGCACCCTCATCACCATCTCCATATTGCTGTAACAATTGCGTTGAATCTTGCATTAGTTCATAGGGGAAACTTTCCCGGTGTTGATTACTCTTTGTAGTTGATGTTATTGAGTGAACCATTGAATTATTGTTTATGTTTAGATTGTTATACATCATTATTCCATCTCTGATCATGATCCATATGATGTCTTGTGAGTAGTTCATTTTGTTCTTGAGGACATGGGAGAAGTCTTGTTGTTAGTAGTAGAGTTGTGTTGAGAAAGATTCAATAGATTGTTATTTAAGTTGTGGTGTACTTATTCTAGTGGTGTCATGTGAACGTCGACTACATGACACTTCACCTATATGGGCCTAGGGGAATGTATTGTGTATTTGGCTACTAATCATAGGGGTTGCCAGAGTGACAGAAACCTGAACCCCTGTTAGGAAACCATTGCACAAGGGACGTAAGGGTCTTAGAGTTTAAAGTTGTGGTTAGGTTTCTACCTTAATTACTTTCTTGCACTTACGGATGTTTGCAAGGGGTATAATCACAAGTATGTATTAGTCTTGGATGGGGCGGTACATTAGCACAGGTTCACCCACACAACACTTAGCAAGCTAGAGAAGATTAAACAACTATATGAAGCGAAAGCACTTGACAGTCTTCCCATGTGTCCTTGAGAACGTTTGGTCATCTTAAGTAATACAAACGGCTTGTCCTTTGCTGCACAAAGGATTGGGCCACTTGCTGCATTTATTCCTACTGTCTTTTATTTACTCGTACTTTGTTTACTTGCTTTATCGAAAACCCCTAAAAATATATTTGCTAAGTATTTGCAGAGAATTCCTGATCCATACCGCTAGCCAGCACCTTCTGCTCCTCGTTGGGTTCGACACTCTTACTTATCGAAAATACTGCGATACACCCCCTATACTTGTGGGTCATCAAGACTATTTTCTGGCGCCGTTGCCGGGGAGTGAAGCGCTATTGGAGAGTGGAACTGGTAAAGGAAACTTCTACTGTTAGTATTGTTTACTTCTGTTAGTTGCTTTATTTTCATTATGGATAATTCGCTGATTTTCTTATTTGGTAATGCTACTACCACTACTAAGGTAATAGATAAGCTACCACCTGCTGAGAATGATGTTTTCAAAATACCTACAAGAATTATTGATCGTGTTATGGATAACTACTATGTTGGGGATGGAACTGTCCATCCCGGTGATCATTTACTCTTTATACATGAATTATGCGGGTTGTTCAAGTGTGCAGGTATTACTACAGATCAAGTTAAGAAGAAGTTATTCTCATTATCACTGAAAGGAAGAGCTGAGGACTGGTATAAGCTGCTGAAGAATGGTCAAACTCTGGAATGGGAGGAAATAGTGCCTCTCTTTTATTCAAAGTTTTATCCTCCTAGTGAGATTCATAAAGACCGGAATCAAATATACAACTTTTGGCCTCTTGATGGAGAGAGTACAGCTCAAGCTTGGGGGAGATTGAAGTTACTAATGCTCAAATGTCCCATTCATGAGCTCCCCAACAATATTATTATCAATAACTTTTATGCAAGGCTCCCTCTACATGACAAGGATTTATTGGATGCTTCTTGTGCTGGATCATTCGCTCGTATGGAAGAAGAAGCTAAATGGGATCTTCTGGACCATATTCAAGACAATGCTGAAGCATGGGAGAATGACAAAGGTAGAAAGTCAGGTATAAATTATGATTATGAATGCATTGAATCTTTTATGGGAACTGATGACTTTCAAAATATTTAAAATGCTTATGGTCTAGACTCTCAAGCTATTGCTTCTTATTTTAAGGCTTTTGCTTCCCACATTGAAGTGCCTAAAAAGAAGTGGGATAAGTATCATGAATCTTATAAAGATATTGCTAAGAGTGTTTCTGCAAGAAATACTGAAGTTTATACTACTAATCATGTTTTACCTGAACCTTACATTGAGAAAATGCCTTTCCCAGTTAAGGTAAATGAACATTCTATGATAGCTAGTATGGTTAATGAAAGTATGAGTAAAGCTATTGAACCTGATAAACGAACGGTTGATGAACCTATAATAGCAAGTGTGAAAGACTTTGTCACTAAATATGAAAAAGAGGGACACCCTATCCTTTGTAAGGATACCTCTAATATTGTTTCACATAGTAGTGTTATGAGAGCTAGTATTCCTGTGTTTTCTGTTAGAATAAGTGATCATTGTTATGACGGTCCTTGTGATAGTTATATTGTTAAGTTTATGCATGATGCTGAAAGCTACTATGAGAGAGGGAAAAGTGTTCTTATGTATCTCAATAATATCAAGTTTCCTCGCTTTATGCTGAAAGTTTTTATGTTGCACTTCTTTTGCCTTCTTATGCAAGTGGCCTCTGGTTTCAACAACTTGTTTGTTTACAAAATTCCCTTGCATAGGAAGTGGGTTAGACTTAAATGTGTGTGTGTTTTTGTTTCTTAATGCTCTCTTTCACTTCAATTCATATCCCTATGAGAGCTTCTTCAAAATTATCATGCCCATCTTAAAGGCTATAAAGAAAGAGCTTTATGGGAGACAACCCAATTTGTTTTTGCTTTCAGTTTTTTTTTCTTTGAGTCTTGGAAGTTATTACTTCGGTAGTAACCTCTCCTTATCCGTTTTGTTTGGTTTTTGTGTCAAGATCAACCTCTAATGAGAGATAAATAATATTTGGGGAAGTTGCTGTCCCGAAACAGATTTTTTGTGCTTCACCGTAAAAATTCGTGAGAGATCTCTGTATGTCGGATTGAGCTGTAATTTTTTTTGCTTCTGCCCCAGCTTGGTATTTAACTTTAGTTAGTTTTGCACTTTTTGATTTGAGAAACAAAAGATTTTCGAAAAAAATTATCTTTACCTGCTGGTCTATTTTGGCAGATTTTGCCACTCTTGCATCTGCTTCTTTATTCGATTTCCTTTTTGAATTCTTTTTGGGTTTTCGAAAGGAGTTGCTTCAGTAGCTTTTGTTTTGATGGTTTTCAGTTGAAGTTGGACTCAAAAGGTTTTATCACTTCACTTATACTAATGTTGCTAATGAGAACTGTGTGAAGTTTTGTGTGAAAGAAATTTCCAGGAAATGGAGATAATGGTGTAATAAGGAAGAGAAGGGTTTTATGACTCAAGTAATAAGTGTATGAATATGAAGATATTCATGTTATTCAAGTGGTGACTCCGAAAGAATCTACTAGATACCAAATTCAGAGACCTGTAGAGTCCATTTTCAAATAAGTAACAATTCTAGTAAGAAAAGTTCCGCGAAAATACTATCCAACTATATTTTTGCAGTTTTCAGTCAATAAGGAAAGCTACGAAGCGAAAGAGGGACGGAAACGGAGCCAGGGTGGCTCACACCACCCTGTGGCGCGAGCCCACCCTGGCCGTGCCACCAGGTGGTGAGGCCACCCAGGACTCTGCCTCCGACTCGTTTTCTCCCAGTAGCTTCCTTTTGATACGAAACTTCGTAATATATAACCCCCCCCCGGATCCCCCGAGGTCTGTATATCGTGTTTTCGTCGTGTTTTTGTTTCGATCTGTTTCTTCCAAGACATACTCTTTGAAGGCTTAGAAGCACAATGGTGTCTGCCAAGGATAAAGGGAAGGAGCCCATGGAGGAAGACCTCCAAGACCCCGGGAAGGAGAAGGAGATCAAGAGTGAAAGTGAAGAGGAGAAAGGCCAACATCCGCACACCGACACTACCATTGCAAGCATTGGAGTGGTGGCAAACCCTGCCAGGACTATGTCAATTGGGGGGAAAGCTCCTCGTCACAGTTTGGCTCCACGGTCACTTCCTCCATGCACCAATAATCCTTTCCATAACCTTATCCATGAGCATCAATACGAGAATATGCCCAAGGAGAAATTACCCTCCAATTGGGATTTGCCTCGTTCTAGCCATGCAGGAAAAGAAGACTTCAAGGAGGAAGAGTGGGGAAAGAATAGCAAGAGCTGGAATTCTCAACCCGACATGATCATGAGCTGCATTGAGCAAAACTTGCAGCTTATTCGTAATCTCACCTTTGAGATTGAGGACTTGGGGAAACTGATCAGAGAGCTCATCGAGAGGATACCACCACCACCTAAGGAGTAATTCGTCATCAGGTTTGGCATCCCCTTGGTTTGTTCCAAGCTTGGGGGAGTGCCGCGGTATCATATCACTATCTTCTATCTTTTTACCTTACTAGTAGAGTCGTATCATGAATAGAGGAGTTATTATGTAGTATGGTTTGCATTATGGAAGTGTCCCCTCTCTCGTTAGATATGTATCCCTTGGTGTGAGTTGCTGTTATGGAATATTAATGAGAAGTTCTATCATTCACTCTTTTGCATAGCTTATATTAGTTTTCAATTCGTGGTTATATGATTGATCTTGTTGTTAGTATTGGTATCACTTTGGGATCATTGAGTTAATTTAGTTGGTTTTGGCAAACCTGGCTCGGTCAGTAGCAACACTATTTTTGAGAGTTGAATGAAAAAGATAGAAGTACTCTAAAGAAAAATAATTTCATCATCTTTCTTTCTTGATTTGCTCATAAGTCTAGTATTCTCTAGTTAAGATCTTTTGTGCTTCCAAGGATGATTGCATGTTTGTCTTTATCACTTGTATGTTTGTTTGTTTCCTTCAACTCTTATACTTGCTACCCAGCCTTGCTAGCCAAAAACCTGTACTGAGAGGATTTCTTCTCGTGCATCCACCTCCTTTAAACCAAAACCTTTGCCATTTGTGTCCACCATACCTACCTATTAGCATTATTGCTATTCCAAGTAAATTCTTGTTTTATCTACCTCCCAAATTAAACTTGTTATGTGAAAATTAGTGATTAAAGCTCTCACGAACTTGATGGCACACTTTACTTTCTTGCATTTAATGAACTTGAACCATTGTGCTCACCAATGTTGCGTATATGCTTGCGCTTTGTAAGTTGTGAATTAGCAGAACCATGCTGTCATGGGGAACACTTTCAACATTGCACTGGTACTTTGTACCAAGTTGATATCATGTTCTTTTGTCTATGGATGTCGTCGGTGTGAAATGAAAGGGTAGCTTGTAAGTCCATGGAGTTATGCATGTGTCTTAGAGAAACGCCTGGGCTGCTGGTCTAATCCATGCTGACATGGTGGAAACCTGCAGCGTAACCATAACAAGTATCTATGAAGCATTCTTCTTATAAAAAAAGAGATAGAGATTGAGAAAAAGAGAAAATAAAAAAATAGGTTATGAAAAGAGGACAGAGAGAAAAAAGCACCATATTCCCATGGTAAATAAGAAGATTGATGAGATGCTTGTTGTCTGCTTGCCTTGTCATTTTGATATGGGGATTCTTCCGTATCATCGGGCAAGGGGTACCCCGTTGGCGGTTCTCTATGATACACATATGCTTACGATGACAAGAACTTACCGGTGACTAAACTTGAGTAGCATGAGGAGAGGCCCTCGTATTCAAGGGACATGAGATTCTCAACTTACAACTTGTCAATGCATATCCTCATTTTTGATCACTTTAGCCTTAATCACCTAAAGATGCCTATGATAGGGGCAATGAGAGATGAAAGCTAGTAAGTATCATAATTTTTTGGGAGCTCTTTATGAGACTTGCAATCCCTGCTTCCCTCTTTGAAGGGCCTTTCTTTTACTTTGTAGTTGAGTCAGTAAACCTACTCCCTTCTATCTCAACAAGTATTTTGAGTTGTTGTGTTTAATTCATTCATATGATGATTTATTCAATCATGTTTCTTATGTTCCTTGTTTTGCACATTGCTCTTATCTTGATGTTTGCTACTTTGAAAGCTATCATTGAAAACCATTTATTTGTGAACTCCAGCAAATTATCAACTATTCTTTGACCAAAGAGCTAAGTTTGCCAGTACCAATTATGATTCACTTTATGTATCTTTATTGTGTTTCCTTTACTTATTACAAGTTGAGTTATATAATAGTGAGTTGTCTTCTATTATGATCTATGTATTTGATGAATGTGATGCTTCTTGTCCGTATTCTTTTATCGACTCTTCACTCCATAAACTTGAGGTCATGTTTATTGAGCTCCGTTTCGCTTGGGGACAAGCAAAGTCTAAGCTTGGGGGAGTTGATACGTCCATTTTGCATCACTATTCTATGTCTTAATTCACTATTATTCATTGATATATTTCATATTGAGAGGTGATACTTATGTTATTTCATCTATTTTTGCATGGTTGATGACTTTTGGAGCATGGATCGCTACAGTCAGGATTCTGATGGAAAAGGTGATGTTTGGAGGCAAAATTCGCGAAGATCAGAAAATCCGGGAAAATATACGGAAAATCCTATTTTTCCAGAAGACTAAGGATGCCAGAAGATGGAGTGGAGATGGGCCACAGGGGGCCCACACCACCCCATGGCGCGGGCAGGCCTAGGCCGCGCCAGGAGGTGGTGTGGCCACCCTGGCCCACTCCAGCCTCTCCCCTCTGGCGTATATCATCCTCCCGAAACCCTAAGACTCGGGGAGCAACCACAGAAAGATTCCGCCGCCTCCGCGGGGAGGAAAACACCGAGAGAGATCGTCGCCATCAACACCACCATCAAGCTGTACTTCATCAGGATCATCATCATCATCACCACCATCATCACCATCAGCACCCTCATCACCATCTCCATATTGCTGTAACAATTGCGTTGAATCTTGCATTAATTCATAGGGGAAACTTTCCCGGTGTTGATTACTCTTTGTAGTTGATGCTATTGAGTGAACCATTGAATTATTGTTTATGTTCAGATTGTTATACATCATTATTCCATCTCTGATCATGATCCATATGATGTCTTGTGAGTAGTTCATTTTGTTCTTGAGGACATGGGAGAAGTCTTGTTGTTAGTAGTGGAGTTGTGTTGAGAAAAATTCAATAGATTGTTATTTAAGTTGTGGTGTACTTCTTCTAGTGGTGTCATGTGAACGTCGACTACATGAAACTTCACCTATATGGGCCTAGGGGAATGCATTGTGTATTTGGCTACTAATCGTAGGGGTTGCCGGAGTGACAGAAACCTGAACCCCCATTAGGAAACCATTGCACAAGGGAAGTAAGGGTCTTAGAGTTTAAAGCTATGGTTAGGTTTCTACCTTAATTACTTTCTTGTACTTACGGATGTTTGCAAGGGGTATAATCACAAGTATGTATTAGTCTAGGATGGGGCGGTACATTAGCACAGGTTCACCCACACAACACTTAGCAATCTAGAGAAGATTAATCAACTATATGAAGCGAAAGCACTTGACAGTCTTCCCATGTGTCCTTGAGAACGTTTGGTCACCTTAAGTAATACAACCGGCTTGTCCTTTGCTGCATAAAAGATTGGGCCACTTGCTGCATTTATTCCTACTGTCTTTTATTTACTTGTACTTTGTTTACTTGCTTTATCGAAAACCCCTAAAACTCTGTTTGCTAAGTATTTGCAGAGAATTCCTGATCCATACCGCTAGCCAGCACCTTCTGCTCCTCGTTGGGTTCGACAATCTTACTTATCGAAAATACTGCGATACACCCCCTATACTTGTGGGTCATCACACACCCGCCAAAGCATCGTCACGGCGGAGGGCCTGAGGGTCAAAACTCAAATCACCAGCATCTGTACATAAACCCACACATGGACACGAAAATCAGCGCCAACGGCAAAAATCGAATAGAGAACGATAATGATATCCAAGCAAGGTACCTGCGAGGGCCTTGGCAATCGAGAAAAGCTGTTCTTCTAACAACTTCTCCCTGGCTGCGATGGAGGCACGCAGATCCTCTTCGTGCCTTTGTGCCTTGTCACGCGCCACGATTGCCTCCTCGCGGCCCTTCACAGCCGCGGCGAGTGTCTTCTCCATGGTGGCGGTGTTGCGCAGAAGGGCATTATGTTCAGCTACAAAACAAAAGGGACTGACTATCAGCCGACTACATAAAAACGATGCAGAAGAAGGAGAAGTGAAGAGCACTTACTTTCTACCACGCGATGAAGCGTCTCTAGCATTGCATGCTGGCGGCCCATCGCAAGCACCTGCTCTGCCAAGTGAGCGGCTTCCTTCACAAGGAGCTATCGCAAAAGGAAAAACAACAAAGGATCAACAGAAGCCATAGATAACATCGACTGCAACATCAAAAGAAGAAATCCTACACTTACATGATCCTCCAATGACTCCGAAGTCGATTGGTGTGCAGTCATCCGGGCAACCATCTGATGCTCCCCATCATGCGGAGAGCTGGAAGAGTTGTGCCCAGAGTGGGACGCCAGTGGAGGAGAAGGAGCATGGTCGACCTCTTTCTTGGCCCTTGAGGTTACGACTCCTGATTCTTTCAAAAATTGGACGTCGCTAGAAGATGATGACGCCTGCTGGCTGCAAGACAAAACCAACATCAAAGAAAAGGCAAATCCAGAGAAGAACCAAAAAGGGCAACTAGAAAACTTACCAATCAAACTTATCAAAGTCAAAAGTTGGCTCTCCCGACTCTGATGATGACTCCTTTGGCAGTCGCATCTTCTTGCAAGAAGATGGCGCCACGGCACTCACATGAATGGCAGGGATCGACGACTCCGAACCAACGCCCGCACCTTCCGGAGTCGAAGGAGACGACGCATCGGAATCCTCGATGCGCGAACGCTTGCGAGTATCCGGACTACCCGACTCAGGGGCTTCCTCCTCCACATCAGATGGGATGGTCGACTCTGACTCGTCCTCTTCCAAGGCTTCGCGAGGGATAACCCCCTCAGGAAGAGGGGGCATACAGGGTGACACCGCCCAATCCTGCATACGGACCATAATTTAGCACAAAGCAAAGAAACATCAAAGAGGAAATCAACAAACTAAGCTACTACGTAGCACAATTATACCTCAGGAGGAGGGTTAGCAACATCGAACGGGGGAACGATTGGTTCACTAGGGAGCACATCCTTGACGGTGTACTTGGTGACGAGTCGAACCCTTTTGTATACCTCACTCGTGGACATGCCATCGGCAGACAAGCGAGTGACATCGTCAGTGCCAGCCCACTGAAACATGGGGTGAACTCTGGCCTGCAGGGGCTGGACATGACGGCGTAGCCACGTGAGAATAAGGGCGCAACCTCTCTCCTCTTCGCCTATGCGACTCTCGAGGTCGTAGACACGCTCGTACAGCACATCTATCTTCGCAGATTCGCCAGGCATGACCACATTCTTCCAGGAGCGCCTCCTCTCGCATGGCATCGCGGCGTCGAAGGGTGTGAGTCCAAAGTGTTCTCCGTCAACTTTCTCGTCGCGGACGTAGAACCACTTGTCCCTCCACCCTTGGACGGACATCGCCAGCTTGATGTCGAAGTATGTGGCGGATGGATCGACGTGGATTCCGCAGCCGCCTACATCATAGACTACGGAGCCAGATGCCGATTGGCGCTTCAAATTGAAGAGACGCTTGAAGAGGCCGAAATGTGGCTCGATTCCGAGCCAGCATTTGCAAAGAGTGATGTAGCAAGCTACTTGGAGGATGGAATTGGGGGACAACTGATGGAGCTGGATCCCGTAAAAACAAAGAAGGCCCCTGAAGAAAGGATGCAGGGGCAAAGATAGGCCGCGAATGATGAATGCTAGGAACATCACTCAAAAACCGGCAGGAGGAGAGGGGATTACCTCTCCGCCGGGGACGCGCGTGTCGGCAACTGCGACGGAGAACACTCCGTCTTGGCGAAGAAGACAAAGATCCGAGGACTTGATGACAGATGGACGCCACGCGCCATTCGTGATGTGGGTGCCCGTGCCCTTCTTCTTCCCGCCGGCGGCGGTGCTGGTGCCCGCAGCGGCAGAGCCACCCTTCTTTTTCATCGCAGCAGCGGCAACAGTGGAATCGGCCGCAACACCTCCTTTCTTCTTCCCCATTACGCCGCGGCGATGCGACGGGAGGAAGTAGCTGGGAAATGTGCGGAGCTGGTCTAGCGCCGCGGAGGGAAAAGATCGCAGAGAAAGCAGAGGAGCAGCGGCAATGGTGATGAAGGCAAAGGATGAATGGAGATGCAATCCAACGGCTCAGAAAAACCCTACTAGACGCGTGGCGTTCATCGTGCTCGACACGTGGAGGAGCTGAAACACGAACCGTCCCCCACTACTCCCATTACGTGCGGAAACCGAGGAGGCGCGGTTAAACTAAAGATTACGCACGCCCAGTCAAATCAGAGTCAGGGAGTGGGACCCACCGCTCATCACGTCCCGTCAAACTCGCTCACGCGGGCAACTAAGGTCATGAAATCGTCAGCACTGACGTCATCAAAAACTATGCAGCAAAAGATTTCGACTACTTTAGTCCTTACTCGAGTCTTCGACTCCACCAAGCACTCGGGGGCTACTCCCATAGGGAGCGCTGGTCGCGCACCCTATGATTTTTCTTCTTCTTTTACAGGAACATGAACAATCAAAGCAAAACCCAATCACTCGAAGCACGGTTCGACTATGGACGTGGGTTACTCCCATAGGGAGCGCCGGAAGTAAATTCGACTGAAACAAGCAAATAAAAGACAACAACAGTCGCAAAAGTTCTTTAGTCCCTGCCTGAGTCTTCGACTCAACCAGGCACTCGGGGGCTACTCCCATAGGGAGCGCTAGTCGCGCACCCTATGATTATTTGTACAAAGTACTATGTGTTGATAACATCCACACTCGAAGTTTATGGCGACACTGCCTCATAATTTTTCCCTACAAAGAGACCGCGTCTCCTGGGTCACCCGAATCATCTCCGCGATGATAAAATTCAGATGCCGCGCTTACAGCGTGAAGATAAGACCTGAATAAGGCCTGGCAACGCATTAAGCTGTGCACTACCAGAAATATATCCGTGCCTACAGGTACGATGAACATGCCTTGACGGACGCGTCGAGTGCTCACACCCATATACTGGAATTCGACTCCTGTAAGACCTCCGCGACTTGAGTCGAATTACACCAGCACTTTTCCGGATTCGAGTCGAGGGACTCGAGTTCGAGTAGGTGGCATTGTTTTACCCTAAGGTAGTGAAGTGATACCGATACATCGGTTAAAATCAGGCATGCACATCAACATTCCCTATGACATAAACAGAGCAATCGAAAAATGTACTCAGTCATGTACTCGAAAGGCTTCATAAAGTCTCTAGTCGAATCTATGATTCCACTAGACACTCAGGGGCTACTGACATGGGTATACCCTACAGGTACTCGAGCTTGGTATATACGGCCTGAGTACATAAAGGCCCACGGTGTCGCCAATGCCCAAATGAAGAACTCGAGTAACCTACGGACTCTCGATTGCTTGAAGGACAAGAAGAAGCTAGAGATAGAAAGTTCAAAGGGGAAAACCCTAACCTGTAACCGACTCGACCTGCTACCCGAGACCTAGCCTATCTATATAAAGGCTAGGAGGGGGTGGCGAGGAGGACACACAACCCTAGTTTCCACATCCCTCGCCAGATTGCATCTGCGCACCACTGTAATCCTCGATTCCTTTGATAATTCCACGAGCAGACAAGCAGGAGTAGGGACCTCTACGAGTCCTGAACCTGGGTAAATCTTCGAGTCCCCTGTGTGCTTGTTTGCTAGCTGATAGATGTCTCCAGCGCTCCCTCCTTCTCCAAAACCCAAGTCCATAACAATGGGCATTGATGAGTTAAACCCTCGTCAGGTAGAGTCTTCAATTCTGGGGGTGGTAATTCCTCGTCCCCTCACTTTTCTGGCTCTTCAAAAATCCTCATTAGTTGGAGGCCCTATAATAGGAAGTGGATCAAATTCATCTTCTAGTTCTTCTAGGGACTTGTCCTCCATGACTATTTCTTCATAATTTAAGTCTTGTTTTTGATCACTAAAGAAGAGAGCTGCCATTTCCTCAATAGTTTTCTCTTTCTCTTCTTCTTGTATTTGTGGAGGTCTTTCTTTAAATTTGGAAAAGTGGAATTCTTTTTCCGCTCCCCAAGCTTAAGAGACACAATCTCCTTTTTAAAATCAACATAGGCACCTACATCACTCAAAAAGTTTATTCAAAATATAATTGCGCAAAGAGTGTTAGCTGGCATATCAACAACTCCAAAATCTATAGGAAAGTTTTTATTGCCAATTGTGACAGTTGCATCTTCAACTACTCCCATTGGAATTCTAAGAGTTTTATTGGCTAACATGATTGTCATATCAGTATTTTAAATTGTAGACGGTTCTATTTCTTCTTTTATTTCTAAATAAAAATCATAAGATATAACATTAACTTTGGTGCCAAGATCACATAAACCATAATGCGAGGTTTCCTTAAATATGCAGGGAAGAATAGGCTTACCCACATCTTTTACCTTTGTTTTACCTTCAACCAAAAAGGAAGTCTCTTTATCAAGTTCAACTATGTTACAATGTGCATACATAGCCATAATTTCTTCCTTGGTTACCTCTTCATCTTTGGTTTCTTCCATATGCTCCACGACTTCTGGCATACTTTCCTCTTCCTTCTTCTCATGTACTACTTTGACCTGTTCATATTCAAAAATATGCTTCTGTGCAATGTTAGGGAAAGGTATCTCATATACTGGTTCTAGGGAGGCTAGTGTTGCTTTAACTTCTCTTTTCTTCTCAGGTTCGGGTGGCGGATCATACTTGACCATATCCTATTTCGAGATATGATGTGTTCTGTAAAAGAATTAACAACTTGCAACACAAGAACTGAATCCAAATAAAGTTCCTTAGATAATTATTTAACATGGCCCTTTTTATTATAGTCATGAATACAATCATGATCTATTTCTACGCCTCCTTCACTTCCTAGACCAAAATTCCATGAAACTCTATGATCGCGAATTCTATTAAGTAAAGCCCAAGATTTAGTTATAGGAAGATTCATAAAGGCTCCCTCCGCAAAAGACTCTAGTTCAATTTTACTAGGTTCAATTATACCGCCATAAAAGATATGCAATAAATACCATTCAGGCAAATCATGATTAGGACATAGATTAAGTAAATCTTTAAATCTGATATAAGCTCTTACTAATCCTACATTAGGACGGTTCCTCCAAGTCATTATAAGACGCCTGATTCCAAAAGATTTTGATAATGGATAAAATTTTGCTAGAAACTCACAGGATAAATTATCCCAAGTAGTAGTGGCTTCTGGGGGTAGAGATCTATACCATGAGAGAGTTTTACTAGTCAAAGGCTGACTAAAAAGTTTAACCCTTACCTCATTAGCAGTATATCTCGTCAATTGAAAAGTGCCACATATATCTTTGAAGCATGCAATGTGCTCATATAGGTCAGGATCTTCTTCATCTCCAGTAAATTCTTCTTGTGTATAATACCAAGTAGTAGAGGATTTCTTTCAAACCCCCTTGTCTTCTTGTTGGAGTTGTCTCTTTTACAAATATCATAGGGATTCCCAAAGTGGCTGAGTGGGTTAGCACTAGTCATATTCTCAAACTCCATCATGTTGCTGGAAACCTATAACTCAAAACAAAACTTAGCAAGACAAAAATAAATAAGCAAAAACTAAAAGACCTACAACACTTAACTCCCTGGCAACAGCGCCAGAAAATAGCTTGATGACTACAAGTGCACAGATCGTTTGTAGCTAGTTTAGAAATAAAGATATTGATCCCACAGGGAGCAGGAGTCTGAAGTCTAATAACTCTTGAAATAAATACTACAATAGAAATGCTAAATAAAGTTCTAAGTGACAAGATAAAATGCGAGTATTGTGTAAAAAGGTGTTTTTGGGTTTTTGGTATAAGAGCAACAATAATTAAAGTAAAACAACTGAACACAGAAAGTAAGTATCGCGTATGTAAAAGAGATTTGGAACTGCCATAGGGAAAAAGCATTCTCAGGGAGTAGCGGATACACCACTAGCACTATAAAGGACTAAGGTAAAGATTATTATCATGAACATTCTCAACTATATATGTGTGGGAGCAACTCCGTATTTGGACAAATAGGTAGCAACCACTGCTCACATCATCCTCATAACCACAACAGGTAGCAATCGACATCAATCGAATTACTGTGCTATTAAGGGACGTAATCTCGTAGGACGTATCCCATGGCATGGATAGTGTTCCGTGAGTTTCCTCGGTTCCCAAGTTGATATGTAAGGATTGCCAACAGCTTTATAGTCACTATAAGTGCTAACACACCTCCGTCTACCAACAAGTAGTTCCCTCCATCAAGTCCCCACAAGAGGCAAATATTGAGAGGTCGACTTCTCCCAACATCAAGATGAAGACAATCTAACACATGATCACAACAATGAATATCATAATGAACTTTATCTTATTTCAATCTCATACTAGGGTTTCTCCATCTCCCCAAGAACTAATGATCTACTCAGACATGGAGGCAATCAACATCATGGCAATAACATTGGAATCTATCATAGATGAATAGTACTTGTATAAATCCACAACGAGTACGGAAATTACAACAAGATCTAGACAAGATGTAGATGGGATGGATGGAGATGGTGGTGATGCAACGGTTGATGATGAAGTTCGATGCCTTAGCCTTCCGAATCTGCGCAAGGTGAAGATGGATCCCTGGTGGACGAGTTCCCCCTCCATATGCCTTCCAGAGGTGAGGTTTCAGCGATTTCTGGTTGTTCTGTATGTTGTCTCTCCGATCTAGTTGCACGGGGTGAAACTATTTGAGGAGGCGGTGGTGGCGCCAACTATACGACGGGAACTATATGGCCAGAAAATTTATTCCCGCCGTATAGTTGGTTGTTAAACCGTCTGTATGCCTTGATCGCTTCGGGTTTTCTTCTGGTATTATTGATATTTCCCAAATAAGTGACTTATGTTGCTTTTGACTCCTTTTCTCCTCAGTACAACTGCTCCAAGAATTGTGTCCATTGTATCCATCATCTGTCCTGATCTTGGTGAAAACAAACATAAAATGTGCGCGCGGATGCCGTAAAATACCAAGATCCTACATCTACAATGCAAAATAAAAATATAAAACATGATGCAAATATGAACTCATCAGTAATCTCACATAGAGGTTGATCAGTATGATGTTTTTAGAAAGACCATGACAAGGGTTCTTATGAAGGAGTTCCTTTAATCTCCCCCAAGCTTGAGTGATACTCTCTCCAACATGAGGCCAAAAAACATAAATATGACAATAATCATTATAAGCCTCCTTGGGAGTATAGTATTTAAGATAGAAAGCCTTCTTTATATATTCCCAATCAAGACGGTATTCTTCATATATATATCTAAACCATTTGCGAGCATCACTAGAAAGAGATAAATACAATAGCTTCCTTTTCACTTCAGCTTGAGAAATACCAGAAATTTTAAATAAAGAACATATGTATCCTCAATCATCTACACATGATCCTGGCAGTTTTATTTCCATCACCTAAAAAAGCTTGTTTCCTCATAGTTTTAACAGGACCAATAGGAATTTGATACTCCCTTTCTGGCTTAGGGGGTTTATGAACTTTATTCTTAACAAAATGGCCGGGCATAAAGTCAGAAGCAATTGTAGCAACAATAAAGTTAAATAGTAAATAGTAAAATCATATTTCAAGTTCCCTTACCAACCAAACATACCAATAGCACGATGCTCCTTAGCAACAACGCTAGAAAAGTATCTTGATGTCTCCCAAGTGCAGGAGATCTATTGTAGTACCTTTCAATAAGAAAAGGTTGCCGAACCTATGAGGAGCTGAAGGTACTGGTTAGTAAGTATGACAGGTAAAACAATCATAAACCCTAAAACCTTGAACAACCCTAAACTCTAAACCATGAACCCTAAACCCCTAGACCCTAAAAGCCTAAACCTAAAATCCTAAACCATGAACCCTTAAACCCTCAACCCAAAATAAACCCCGAACCCTAGGATATATATACTTTGTGTGAAAACTAGGGCAGTGGGATTTTGAGCCATATTTTGTAGTTGCTTCATGACAAAAGCCAATTTTATGCTTTAGAAAATTGAAATAACTTCAAATTCGGAAGCTTCCTTTGTAAATAATATTTTAAATGCCAATACGCACCAACTAGAAAATATGGATAGGTTATTATAAACTATAGAAACGATATGGCCATGACCTTGGTCATCTGGTTTGAAAGCCATCCATATTCTTACATGGTACTCCATATATTGTGATACAATTTTTCTCAAAAGTTATCAAATTTGAAGATTATATTTTTTCATGAAAACTAGCTAGTGCACATAGTAAGACACGAAGAGAGAAAAGAATGGATGTATTTCATTTTATATTTTGTTTCTTTGTATTTTTTGAAAGGGATTTCTATTTGCGTGCTCTCGGTTTGTTAGTTGTACTCAGTTTACCCCAGCCTCTTAGTTTTTCCTCACTTTCCCCTCCCTCTATTCTGAAACCCTCACAGGCGCTCGGATGGGGGGATGCCGTCAAGTCAAAGGCTTGACCATTACATGCTGACCGGTGGGACCACGTTGGGGCAGGTTGTGCGTTGGGTGTTATGTTACGTCGCCTCGACCGTTACATGCTGATAGGTGGGGACAAGATATACGGTGGACCATCCATCCATCTCTCGCTGATTATGGGGGACGTGGTGTGGGACCATGTGGGGCGTGTTTGGTGGTTACGTGCGCCCTGTGGCCTAAATTGGAAGTTTTCTTTTTTGTTATTTTTATGATTGGCCTTTTTAAGAGTGCCTTCTCCCCTCTCTCTCGCTAACAGTTGTGTTTTTTTTGCCCAAAAAGGTAGCAAATCTAGAGCAGTTTCTCCATTCATTGTTCCTTTTGGCCCTTATTTTTTCCTAATCTAGTAGCAAATCTAGAGAAGCAAATCTAACCAGCACCATAAATAAATTCAGTAAACAGAGCAGATGTAGATAAAACAGCTAATATAGATTATATAGTACGGTACTTAACGGGGTTCAACAATTAGGATGCTCAGCAGCAGTAGCGAACAAGTTCAACACAGACAAGACAAAAGAAGCTGCTTTACAGCAGCAGCAGCAGCACAAGAGCAGTGGCCCCTCATGATCTTCGCGTCCTCCCTCTGGCGCCTCCTCTACTTCTTGTTGCCCAGTCCCTTGAACTTGGGCGCCTTGGGCTTGATTGGGGGCATGCGACCCTCCTCGATAGCCACCTTATGGAGGTTGCGAAGGTGAAGGTCGAGCGCCCGGTGTTTGGCGCTGAAGCCATGGACGTTCACAGACTCGCGGCAGGTCCTCATGTCCTCGGCATGCTTCACAAGGGAGTTGAAGTCGGTGGCACGGAGCCTCCTGGTGGTGCAGAAGGTCACCTATAGACGTCGTTGGCAAAGAAGTTGTTATACTGGATGGACTTCAGCCTCCTCAGCACATGACGAGTCTTGGTGTCCTTGAACTCGTCGTCGCTGCAGACATCGTTGCTATCCTCCTGTTGGAAAAAACAGTAGAGTGCAATAAGGACATGATCGAGATACTTTGATTATCGGTATTGATTATTTGCATAAATTAACCGATTGAGATCCCCCGATTATTCCTCAAATCTCAAACCAAATCGAATACTGATCCCAACTATGAACAGGGGGTTCAAATACAAACAGGGGATTCATCGAAATACGAGATCTAACACAAGATGATTAAATACTGTAAAAATACAAACAGCCGAACCCTAATAACATACGATCTAGCATCCAACGATGGGAACGGGGGAAGAACAAGGGAAGGGGAGAAAACCCTGGTTACCTCCGACCATGGGTCGGCGATGCTAGTGTCGTAGGGGTTCTCCGACCTTATGTAATCAACCTCCTTGTAGGGGTCCCAGCCGAGCGGGATATGCCTGAGACTGGCGGGGGGCTCCTCGTTGTCGGCTATGGATGCGGGGATAGGGATGGCAGCTGCCTTCGATGCCTGGACGAGTGTCTGTACGGGGTCGGGGACCTCCTCTTAGGCGGCCTTAGAGGCACCGATGGCCACCATGCTGTTCTTCTCCATCGCCAGCGTGGTTGGGTTTTCTTGGGGGTTTGCAGAAGGTGATGGGACAGTGGAGACGGTAGAGTGAGCGAGTGAGTAATGATGAGAGTGAGGAGGCCTCTATTAAAGGAGAAGGGAAGCGATGTTTTGTTGCACCGCCGTGCACCGCATAACCGCGTACGCCAATGCACTGTGCACGACCACACGTGTCCTCTACCGCCCCGTGCACTGCACACATGTACTGTGAGTCACGTTTTTCCCCTCGTGTCTAACCCTGGCGACTTAGTTGTGCTCAGTTTTTCCCTCGAGTGTAACACTAGCAGTTTGGTTGTACTCAGTTTTGCCCTCTAGTACTAACACTACCATGTGCAATATACTCAGTTTTATCCTCCGGTGGCTGGTCAATAGAGAGTCAACGAATATGTTTTAGCTAGCTAATTGAGTCATTTTATGCACAACAAATTCAAAAAGATCAAAAAATAGTGGCATCTACCTAGGGAGTCTTATTATGTGACCTACCACCATAAGAAAAGTATATAAATCAAGTTTTAACCTAAATCACCACTTCTCTAATCGCCTACTATCTATGAAGGTTCATAGCTTTCTACTCAAGCCTCTTCCCAAAACATCCCTTCCCAAAACATAGTTTGTCTGAATGAGGCAATAATTGTCAAACTGGTGTATATTTGAATTGCAAATAGTTTGATATATGCCAAGATATATTTTATTGTATAAAACTCGCAATTTCCGTTTTTTAAATCTTTTTCTATTTTTTATTTGAATCCCTTTATCAGTCTTGCCCTTGGTTTTTAAGTTCTACTCAGTTTTGTCCTTGGTTCTTAAGTTCTACTCAGTTTTCCCCTCTCTTAGTCACAATCTCTCACATCTGTACTCATCTTTGCTACTATGCTCTGATTGGTTGAGACAGTTGTCACGCAGATCGTGCCCACCAACCATTGATCCTCTGTGATCTAGCGGATAGGATAACCCCTATATCTGTCGAGGGCACCCCTCTATCCATGCAAAATAACGAGTTTGCCACTAGTACTTTAACTCCATAAACAAATGAACTTGAATATAATTTGAAGGGAATGTGTTCAAAGGTGTATAATTTGTGCATTACATTCCACTCTATGAAAATGATAAGCTCTCAAGATGTTCTTAGCACAATATTATCACGTATTAAGTGCGATTTCAAAGAGTTCAAATGTGTATAATTTTCATATATGCAAATTTATACATTACATTCCACTCAATGAAAATGGGGGAGAAAATGATAATCTCTCAAAATTTTGCTAGCACATCATTATCTCATTATTAAGTGCGATTTTATAGTTTTCAAAGGTTTAAAATTTTCATATACATAAGTTTATGCATTATATTTCACTCCATGAAAATGATAAATGATAAGGATTTTATTAGCACAACATTATCATGTCCTAAGTGCGATTTCAAAGAATCCAAAGGTGTATAATTTTCGTGTATGCCAGTTTATGCATTACATTACACTATATGAAAATGATAATCTCTCAAGATTTTCTTAGCACAACATTATCATGTATTAAGTGTGATTTCAAAGAGTTCAAAGGTGTATAATTTTCGTATATGCAAGTTTATGCATTACATTCCACTCTATGAAAATAATAATCTCTCAAGATTTGCTTAGCACAACATTATCATGTATTAATTACAATTTCAAAGAGTTCAAAGGTGTATAAACTTCGTATATGCAAGTTTATGCATTACATTCCACTCTATGAAAATGGGGAAGAAAATAATAATCTCTCAAAATTTTGTTAGCACATCATTATCACGTATTAAGTGCGATTTAAAAGTGTTCAAAGGTTTAAAATTTTCGCATATGCAAGTTTGTGCATTACATTCCACTCAATGAAAATGATAATATCTCAAGATTTTCTTAGCACAACATTATTACGTATTAAGTGTGATTTCAAAGAGTTCAAATATGTATAATTTTCGTATACGCAAGTTTATGCATTATATTTTACTCCATGGAAATGATAAATGATCGTGATTTTATTAGCACAACATTATCATGTCCTAAGTGCGATTTAAAAGAGTCCAGAGGTGTATAATTTTCATATAATTTTCGTATATGCATTACATTTCACTATATGAAAATAAAGCTAGACAAAGGGTCGCCGTCACCGGAGAAGAAGAAGAAGAAGAAGAAAGGGGAGGCAACAACACAGGTGTGGGCGCGGGGCTGGATCGGGGTCCCATATTGCAACGCTAACCTGGGTAAGCTGTGGGTCCGGCGCTCACGTGGATAAGCTATGGGTCCAATGCTGATCTGGATAAGTTGAGAGAGGTGTCCACTACGGGAACCAACTAAACGCGGACCCAATTGTTAGCATGTAACAACAAGGGTACACTATGGGACCCAACAGAACGTGGCCCGACTCATCAGCATGTAACAGCGAGGGTCCACTACGGGACCCTACTGAACGCGGACCCACTTGTCAACACGTAAAGGCAAGGCTAACAGACGGCGAGTTTCAAACCATGTGAGAGTTTCATACATGGAGATGGGAAAAAGGGAGGAAAAACTAAGCGGCTAGGTAAAACTAAGTACAACTAACGAACCGAGGGTACGAAAATGGAAATCCCTTTTTAAAAATGGTTGAAATTAGGTGCCATTACCATTCATATCAAAAAGTTGAATTTTGCGAAACTCTCGGTGGTTCTCCAATATTTGACTACTTAGTATCTATGAATTATTTTAAAAAGTCAAGAGCAAGGTATATCACACACTTTCTAGTTCGAAATTAGACATACTTACTTCAGATTGTCAAAAAGTCATTTTATTGCATAGATTTAACTAGGAAGTTTGGAAATTATTGAAAGTTGGGCCTTGTCCATCAAATCTAGAATCTTCTTTTGAAATGCCAAGATGCAGTGATTACCAGATATGGACATGCTATCATAAACTATAACAGAGATATGGTTGTGACCTTGGTCATCTTGTAGGACAGCCTTCAAAATATATTGTTTATCAATTTCAGCAAATGTGTGGAAACTCATTTATATGTTGGTAAGCATATTGTCGCTGGCGTGTGGGTCTAGACGGGGCCAACACATGAGAGCGTCCACGTCGGAGTAGCGTACGTCGGAAGCTTCAACCTCAAAATTTCTGCAAGGCGCTGAAACATCTAGCACACATCTATTCAAATATCCCGCGCATCTATTCAAATATCCCGCCCCGATTTTTGCAAATGCAAAATTCCTCTTCTATCACTGCTCTGGAAACAAGGACCGTGGGAGTACTGAAATAATAGAAGGGTATAGGTGGTAAATGTGCGTCGTCCCACCTATATCGCCCCATCGTCTCTTCCCCGCCCACACCCCTCCAACCTTGACCTTCCTCCAGCTGCTTCACCGTCGGCCCTCTCTTCCACATCGGAGCTCCTCCACTTTGTTCTCTTCGACCTTCAACCGCTGACCGTCCTTGCCGCACAGCGGAAATTTCTCCTGCCCGTTTGCTATATTTTTGGTACTCGTAAGCTACGAAATCGTTAGGATGTTGCTCAATATCCTGGATGCTATTGCCATTTCATTTGCACCCTTCGTCTGGTAGGTCCTATCCACATCATTAGCTTCTTGATTTTATTCCCTTTCTTACATTCTCACGCTATCGATTTAATCCTCCAACACCAACTCATAGATGTTATTCTTTCCGAGCGCTCGCACGAGTCATGCAAACAACTCATAGAGGATCCAACACTGACAATCTAACGCCCAACAAGGCTAAAGTGTGAGGTTTCCTTGTGTTACTTAGGTCAGTTTCTTGTCATGTTAATAAGTTGTATAACCTGCATGCCTAATAAGTTAATAAGTCATTCTACCTAAGACCTTCCAATGACATTTGCATTCATGTTCTATTGTGTTTCTATCTGTGAATGCTTAATTCAGAAAATGTCCATCTAGTTTGAATTATATATCTGGTCATTTTTAATGCTATGTTTTTGGTGTTTTTCAAGAGTTTTCATCCTTCCAAACCAGCTAACTTGGTTTGAAATGTCATGCAGAGAAATGACAATGGAGTACAAGGACCAGAGTTCCAACTGCTCGACTTAGATTCTTCTTAGCAGATTGACCAGGAGTCGCACCCGCTCGAGGAGCTACTGTCAGCCTGAACATGCTACTGTAAGTTCATACTTAATTTAAACGATCTCTACTTTATATAATACTACGTGTTTCCCTTGTTCTTTGTTTTAACCTCTTTCACCATATTTTAGCAGACTGCGGTTAAAACCTAGCAGGAGTCCTTGGAAGGCATGACTGAAAGTTGTGATCCCTCTTCCCATTCATCCTCCCATTGCATTTACGAAGCAAACAACATACTTAATGGTCCACCTAGAACAACTCCTGCAGGTGATAAATATATAAAGGATGCATTGCATGCAGAACAAAAGGGTGTAGCTGAAATGTTGAAGAGGAGAACAGATGATACATTGAAGCGAATCGCCATGTATCGTTCTCTTATTGATGATACTGACACATTGTAGTCTTTCAGAATTTCAATTTTGTTGTATAACCTATTGTAACAAACTTATATTATTGTGTAATAAGTAGTTTTAATTTGTGCATGTTTATTAATTGATGTCTTGATATTCACCTGTTCTGCCAAAACTAGGCGCTAGCAAAAAAGGCCGAAACAGTAACAGGCCGGAGCAGTAACATGCTAATACGTTGCAAACGTATCTATAATTTTTGCTGTTCCATGCTTGTTTTATATCTACTTTCTTGTGTTTTGTTCCAACTTTGGAGTACTTTTCATATGATTTCTTGGACTAACCTATTAACAAGATGCCACAGTGCCAGTTGCCTGTTTTCTGCTGTTTTTGGTTCCAGGAAAGTCAGAAAATGAATATTCTCGGAATTGGACGGGACAAAAGCCAAAGTTCCTATTTTACCGGAAGACTCATGGAGCCAGAATACGACGGAGGAGGGCCAGGGCCTGGCCACCCCCAGGCACGGGCAACCCTAGGCCGCGCCAGGGCATGGTGTGGGCCCCCTGGCTGGCCACTGACCTTGCCTCCTTCGCCTATATATTCCCCCCGATGCAAAAACCCTAGATCATCAATCAGAAATCCACGAAAAGTTCTGCAGCACCGCCGCCACTGAAGGGGAGATTCGGGGGATAGAAAGTCTCTGTTCCGGCACCCTGCCGGGATGGGGAAGTGCCCCCGGAGCCATCTCCATCGATCTCCATCACCATTGCTGATTCCCATGATGAGGAGGGAGTAGTTCTCTCTCGAGGCTAAGGGTTCTACCGGTAGCTATGTGTTCATCTCTCTTTCTATGCATGATCTTATTGAGATCATGAGATTGTAATCTATAGATCTACCTTGCTACTCAAGTGCTTTAATAGATCTCTGCTCTCCCCATGTGTGTGAAAGTGACAGCGTGCACACCATGGTGACACTTAGGCTAGAGATTACAAATACTTGTTATGAGTTATATTTGGAGTTGGATGTCTTTATGAAATTGTGGTGTTTGTTGGAACCATCTAGTGCTCAAGGTGACAGTGTGGGGTTATCTAGATGGGAAAGGCTTACTTTGAGGTGTGTTGTTATAGCCCTACCATGGATTAGAGTGTCCAACCGGAGAGTAGTTCAGCGTAGTATCATAAAGAGAAGATATTTATATGAGAGTGTTCACTAGTGAAAGTATGATCCCTAGGCCTTGTTTCTAAGCACTGAAACACCGTTTTCTATTAGATCTATTACATGTTTGCTTGTTTCCATCTTTATTTCAGTTTTCCTTTAGTCTCTTCCACGCCATCAAGCTATTTTCTATCACCGTTACCACTTATAATTATCTATACCACTTGTATTTCACTATCTCTTCGCCAAACTAGTGCACCTATACACCTGACAAGTGTATTGGGTGTGTTGGGGACACAAGACACTTCTTGTATCTTGATTGCAGGGTTGCTTGAGAGGGGATACCTTTGACCACTTCCTCCCTGAGTTCGATAAACCTTGGGTGATCCACTTAAGGGAAAACTTGTTGCTGTTCTATAAACCTCTGCACTTGGAGGCCCGACAACTGTCTACAAGAATAGAAGTGCGTAGACATCACATGCCGAACGTTGAAACAACATGTGCATGAACGGCCCAAAACAACCAAAACAGTAAAAGGCCATAATGATAGAAGGCCAGGACGGTAAAAAGGCCAGAATAGTAAAAGTCCTAAACAGTAAAAGGCCTGAACAATAAAGGATAGAGCGCTTAAAGGCCAGAACAACGAAAGGCCAGAACAGTAAAACGCCAGAACTGTAAATGGCCAGAACAATAGAAGGCCAAAACAATAGAAGGCCAAAGCAGAGAAAGGCCGGAACCATCAATGGTCTCAATAGCAAATGGTCGGAACAGTAAACGTCCAGAATAGTAAAAGGCCAGTACAATGACAGGCTAGTACAGTAAAAGGCCAGTATGGTGGAAGGACATTACAGTAACATGCCGAACAATACCGTCTTGAATGGGCAAAATTCCAAACTCTAAAGGGCCTAAACAGTAACAGGGCGAAATTCCTAAAAGGCTAGAATAGTAACAAGACTGAATAGTAAAAGGCTAGATTGGCAACAGGCTTGAATAGTGCCTGGCCGTCTTAGTGCCGGCATCAAGTGACAGCACAGTGCTGGGCTAACTTGGGCCTTAAATAGGCCGAAACAGTGTCGGGCCCGAAAGTGTACGGGCCACTGCTGGTTGTACTACTAGGCCGATTCCAGATAGTGCAGGACGAAACAGTAAAGGGATGTGTTCCTATTGGGCTCTCCACATGGGCCGACCCATTTAATTATTAGCAGGCCTTAGCTGGGCCTGGCTTCCACCACAGTTTATGCAACCGTTAATGGTGGTAATCGGACATTAACGGAGGCTGCCATGTGGCGGGTTGCTTGACGTCAGCAGTCAACGTGGCTAATGAACAGATCTACGACGGAACAAGTTTTCGTGGCCGAAGGGTGCGATCCGCCATGGTCAGAAAAAACCGCGGTTGATTCATTTGTGACGGAGCTTTTACCACGAAGGCCATCTGTCGCGGAAGACTTTTTATCCACGAAAAATGGGCCTTCAACCTCGAAAATTGTCCGTTGTAAAAGCCAACTTTTCTTGTAGTGCTAAGGGCTCAACATTCTCTCTTTGTGGGTACACGGATTCGAATTGGGCTGGTGACAAGGATGATAGGAAATCAACCTCCAGGGCTTGCCAATTTCTCGGTAGGTCCTTGGTGTGTTGGTCCTCCAAGAAGTAAAATTGTATATCTCTCTCCATCACCAAAGCTGAATATGTGCCAACCGCTAGTGCATGCACTCAATTGCTATGTATGAGGCAAACTTTAAAGGAATATGGTGTCCATTGTGACAAAGTGCCTCTTCTATGTGACAATGAAAGTGCTATCAAGATTTCCTACAACCTGGTAGATCACACAAGGACAAAGCATATTGAGATCCGTCATCATTTCATTAGAGATCATGTTTCCCGGGGAGATATTGAGATATCCTATGTTTCAACCAAATACCAACTTGCTAATATTTTCACGAAGCCTCTTGATAAAGCAAGGTTTTGCTATTTGAGAAATGAGCTAAATATCGTATATTCAAGGAGTTTGACTTGATCATCTTGCATACTCACCTATAACTTTATCATTGTGTGGTTTAGGTGCATGCATGGAGATAGGGGAGTGCGGTCCTAATCATTGGTCTATCCCTTCCCCATAATGCCAAAATTAAGAAAATCAATTCTCTTAATATCATTGTGTGATATGTGAGCTTCATTGATGAGTAGTGGCAATGAACCCATGGATAATTCTTCACGGTGTCATACCTCATATTCTTACATGGTGGCCCCAGCCACCACCCTCTTTGTTTTGAAGAGTTGGTTCTTGATTTTATTGAATTTGAGTGTTATTTGACATTTATTTGGATTTTACTGATTATTGGTTCTTCACAGTATGTCATCTTATCCCAAGCCTCATTCCTAGTCCCAAAACCTGCTTTCTATCATATATGTCCCCATACACAGAACCTGGAGTTCTTGGTCGAAGAGGACCAGAGTTTCCGGTGTGCAAACACCAGAGTCTCCGGTCAGGCCGGAGTTTCCGGTCCATCGGTCCGGAGTCTCCGATCTAGGACGGTTTCGGGCACTAAGAAAAGAGAGGCCGGGGTGAGAGAAACAGAAAGTTTCTTTCTTCCACCCCCAACCTCTCCACTCTCTCCTGTTGCCTCCTCCTCCAAACTTGCCGCCCCGGGGCCCTTAAGCCGCTAGGATCCGCCGTGCCGCTGGCCACCTCCACCCTCTCCACCCTTGGGCCATTCCCCACGGGAGGATTCACTCCATGGACGAATCTGGTATAATTTTCCCTCCCCATGAACCTAGGGTTCATCCCCTTTTGATTTTTTGAAGATTGTACCAATTTCGTCCTATGGAAACTCTTGTTTGCGTACACTCCTCGCACAACCCCTGACCGATCTACTCGAAATCACTTTCCCACAGCCTCCTTGTGCAAATCGATCTTTGGAAGGGAGCTTTTGGTCTCTTAGACCGGAGACACCAGTGTGCTTTTTGCACAGACCAGAGATTACGGTGTTGCACACCGGAGACTCAGGTGTAGATGACTTCTAGCACATCAATCAAAGGTTTGAGACTTTTGTTTTTGATTCATGGACATATATGCGTATCTATATGCTTTCTCCCTTACTCTATATTCACAGGTGGCTCTGGTTCTCATCGTCCACCTCGCACCAAGGACAAGTCCAAAAGGGCGGATCCTCAATATGATGAAGCAGCCGGCTAGTATGTGATTCCACCCTCTAACTAGAGGCAACATGCCAGAGATGCTGCTTACATGCAAAAGCAAGTTGAGCGTGTTGAGGATGATGCCCGTGCCAAGCGAGCCAAGTATGACAACTTGTAATCCTTAGCTCACATGTCCAAGAAAGAGTACCACGAGCTGCGTAAGACAAGGTTCTATGACTTGCCAAGAACCAGCGATGATCCATGCTATTGGAGGAAGGAGCAAAAGGTGTTCATGACGGATATCTATCGCAAGATCACCAAGTCCCTAGTGTGTCCATAGAAGTATCTATACTTTGCATACATGCATGCCAATGACTACTTCACATATGCTCTTTGGGTCACTGAGAAGCTAGGGCTGGATAATCTTATGGAGCTCCATGAGGACTACAACATTGTCCTTGTTCAACAATTCTATGTCGCTGTTGTATTTGATCATGATGAGGCTAGGGCAATGACATGGATGACCGGTAACTTCCGCTGCACTCCAACCTTCTTTCATTTTGCTAGAGTCATTCACCAGACCTTTAGTGGCATGTCTGTTCCTGTCGGCCACCGCATGCATGATGCTTCTCTTGGCGAAAGTAAAAGCAAGCTTGCACCTCTCTATGAGAGTACGATCACTATTGGGGAGTACAAGGGACTCAAGCCCCTCTACAATCTGCCGCCGAGGATCTTTCTCCACACCATTTCTCCTAGTGCTGGAAATGATGATGTTATTCGGTGTGGCCTAGTCAAATTGCTCCATCATGCCCACAAGGTGGTCTGTGATGGCCCTACTACTGAAGGATTTGCCATTGACATCATGGATTTAATTTTTTAGGAGATGCATCATGCCATACTTTTCAAAAAATATCATCCATATGCAGCTCTTGTGATGAGGCTCATCAATACTCAATCTCATGGTTCACCTCTTGTCGTCAGATTGATGACAAGTACGCCATGAGGGGGTCCTCAGGGCGTGTGGAATAGAGGGGTGTGAGACATACGGTGTTCCGGGACGGTGAGCACACAAGTTTACCCAGGTTCGAATCCGCCGGCTTTGGATGGATCCTACTCCTGCTAGCAATCCACTAACATGGCAGATCCGGAATATGGGTTACAAAGGTTTCACCTGTGCGAGTTGAGATTGTAGACTATTGTCAGGGTGCCCTAAAGGCTCTCCCTAGGATGGCTTATATAGATATCTGGCCTAGGGTTTACAGGAGAGATCTATCCAGCTACGACTAAGAGTCGGTTACAGAGTACATCTTGAACTACAAGTAACACTATGGGCCTATGTTGGTAAGTCTTTTGGGCCTTCCCATAGCCAGACTAGACTCCGTCTCTTCTCCCTAACTGGGCCGCCCGTGAAGCAAAGCTCTAACCTGAAGTGGGCCACCCTGGTCAGTGAGGCACAGTGAGGATACCCGGAAAGTATGTCCCCAACACCTCTCACCCTCCCACCTAACCTTGAAGAACATGTCTTTGTGGCTCTCCAAAAGAAAGGGAGAATGGGTCTAGCTCCTAGGCAGCCGTATGCTAGTGAGGGTGATGAGATTTCTGAGGCTGAGCGGGTTCCCACTCCTCCAAGGGGCTCTAGAAGGAAGAATGCCTCCAATGCACCTGTCACCTGTGAGTATGTCCAGGAGAAGGTCAAGAAGGCTTCCTTTTGGGAGAATATATTGTGTTGCATGAATGTGGACATTCGCAAGGAACATCATGCCTCCTACAAGAGCAACCGCAGAATTGAGAAGCTCCTTAAGGAGATTAAGGCACAAGGTGAAGAGGAAGAAGAGGAAGGAGATGCAGATTACACAGATGAGCATGGGGCTGAACCATCTGTAGAACCAGATCACACTCTCTCTTTTGGTGCATGGAATGCAAGGAACGACAACCTGGTTAATTGGAAGACCTTCTTAGAGGTCACATCTGGCTTTGCTTCTCAGGCTACTTCATCCTCTCGCTCTCATGGCAAAGGTCCCAAGGATCCAGGTGGTGTTGATGACTATGAGGAGGAAGAGGATGAGGATGACGATGACGACGATGACTCTGAGTGATTCCTTTGGGGAGATAGCTTGGTCTTTTCCCTTTTTGGCGTCTCGATGCCAAAGGAGGAGAAGATTTCTAGTAGGATTATCTGGGATTTGCATGGGATGGGATTTAGCATTAGGCTGCTTCTAATTTGCTTATGCCCTTGTAAAATTCGAACATTTGCTTGCTTTATTTGGTTCTTGTGAAACTATCCTATGCATATGGACATGTTATGCCTATATTATTATTGTAATGGTAAAGATAAAGGCCCAAGTGGTAATCCCTATTCTCTATAAGCCTTTACTTTATTTTTCTGATATGATTTATACTACATATATAACTTGTTGCACATCGTCAGGGGGAGCATAGCTATGACTCTTATTTTAAGAATTTTCATGCAAGGCCTCTTATTGTCATCAAACACCAAAAAGGAGAAGATTGAAAGGACATTTATTGTCTTAATCAGTTTTGGTGTACGTTAACAGCTTGGGGACACGTTTTACCGTGTGCTAATTATTTCAGGTTGATCTACTGAAAAGGGAAAAGTCCACAACAGCAGGAAGTTTCCCTGGGTGAAACAAAAGTCTGATGAAAAGTTCAGACCGGAATCTCCGTTGTGCAAGGACCGGAGTTTCCGGTCTGCACGGGAGTTTCGGCCCAAACCTCCGGAGTGGATCGATGCTGAAGCCCAGGGTCATTCTGACTAAGGGTCTGGAGATAGACCGGAGATTGGCTAGAATCTCTAGTGTGGAGTCATAGACCGGAGTCTCTGGTGTGCAAAATCCAGAGTCTCCGGTGTTCTCAGGTTCGGAGTTTCGGCCAAGTCTTCAAAGAGACTATCAAGACCAGGCCCAGGACATTCTGACTGGGGGTCCGAAGATGGACCAGAGTTGGACCAGAATCTCCAATGTGAGCTGATTTCAGATCGGAGTCTCCGGTCTCCTGACCGGAGTTTCCAGTGTTGAAATTCCCCAACGGGCAGAAAACGGTCTGGAGTAGTGGGCCTATAAATAGGGGACCTCATCCCCTAACTCAGGCTGCTCGTTTTCAGAAAAGGAAGAACACCATTTGAGAGCCACCAAATCTCCAAGATCTCCCTATCCAACCACCCAAAGTCCTTGATCTTTGTAGAATCGAAGTAGGAGGCCTTGATCTACAACTTCACCAAGAGAGGTCTTCATTTCCCCCTCATTCACTTGAGGGCCCCTTGCTCTAGGGTTTCTTGGAAACCCTAGGCCTTGATTTGGTTTTTACAAGCTTGTCTTTGATTTTTGTGATAGCTTGCTTGGATTCGAGAGCCTCCAATTTAGTTGTGGATGTGTGCCTCGAACTTGTTGTGAAGGTGCCAGTTTCCACGTCGAAGGTTACCGATATAGTGGAAGAGTGAATCGATCCCCTTGGGGTGAGATTCATAGGCGAACAAGGGAGACCTCTCATGGCATTGGTGTTTTGAAACCACCCCCTCTCCAAACGTAGGCGTACTTCCCCTCAAAAGGAAGGAACTGCAAGAAATAATCCTTGTGTCTCCGTGTGCTTCATTTCGGTTATCTCTATCCTTTACCGCATCTTACTTATATCTTGCTCTTGCTTAGTTAGTTGTGCTAGGGTGTCATATAGGTAAATTCATCTTAGTTGTATATCTAGAGAATTTACCTTAGTTGCATATCTTAGTTGCATATCTAGAGAATTTACCTTTTGTGTCAAATCCTAAATTGAATAACAGTAAAATTTCAAGTAGAACCTATTCACCCCCCCCTCTAGGTTCCCATACGATCCTTCCAAAGGTATTTAGTACTTAAGCATGGCATGCATCCTTTTAAATCAAATAAACCTCATGCATGTGAGTAACAAAATATGATCATATGCAAATATAAAACTCTACTATTTGCAAATATTTGTGAAATGTGTTCCAAATTCAAATTTTGGATTATTCTGGTATTTACCAAAATGCCCCTTCATTTTCTCTAATTAAAATGGCTTTAAAACCATTTAAAAAATAACTTTCTATATTAAAAATAGGGTTTTAATTAAACCCAGGGGTTTTATGGAAGTTTTAGTCCCTGGTCACTTCAGTTTGGACTGGGGGTTGGTTTCCATGTTTTCCAGGGGGTTTCTTGCAAAAGTGTTTTCGTTTACCTCTTGCTAGAAGCTACACCATGGCGCCGCCACCGCCATCGATGCTCTGCGTCGTGATTCCCGCTCTCCCGTCGATGATGGAGGAGGATAAGCGCGTGCTAAGCCGTGGAGAGCTTGTCTTCGCCCTCTCGCTCTCGCCCTCAACCCTCCTCTCCTTGCTAGATCCCGGAACCCTAGCCGTAGATGGCTACCGGATAGCTGTCGTCCCCCAAACCCGCAAGCTCAGCTGGCCACGCCTTGAGCTCCTCCTCGATGCCAGCTTCCTCCTCACCAAAGGAGTTGAGCTGGGACACCTCCAGTCGCCAGCATCGATGTCGTATTCCTCGACCCCGACATGCTCCACCGCCTACCTTGTAGTCACTATGGCCCTTGCCTCGCCCTACTATTGTCACCAACCGCTCTAGGGCGAGCTGCTGGTGCTCAAGCACCTCCCTGAATTGTTGTTTGGTTCGTGTAGTTGTCCCCCGCCGTGTTCCCGAGAGTGCCACCGCCACCACTCGCTGTAGCACTTGCTCCGGTGACCATAAGCTAGTGGCGCTAGTAGTAGTAACCTCTCCTTGCTCGCATACATTTAACGTGCATAGCCGCGCTTGCTGGATCCACCGCAATCATCGTCGATGACCACCATCTAGCGCATCCGCGACGAGTCCGACGTGGGTCTTGTGTGGCGCCCGCGTAGATGCCGTGTGGACTGACGTGGCGCTTGCATCAGCGCCAGGCAAGGTTTGCCACGGTGGCAAGCTGACGTGGCTTGGGTCCCAGTAGTTAGTGTCTGAGGTCATATTAGGTTTGGTAGCAAAAGTATCTGGTCGTGCTGATGACGTCAGGCGGACGTCATAATCCTCTAAACATTTTCAGAAATTGTAGAAATTGTATTAATCTTATTAAATTAATAGCTTTTAATTTGTATATCAAAAGATATGTATAATATATCAAAATATTCAGAAAAATGAGATCTACCTATTAAAGTTGTCATCATACATTGTCAATCAACCTAAAAACCTAGTTTATCTTTAGGAACATAGAACCCCCTTAAGGACATGTGAGTTTGATGGTGTGCATTTACCAAGGCATCCTGAACCCTCATCGATGTTGTACCTAGGGATAATGTAGGATATTTAATCCGACATGTCCTACATATTGTCTAAGAATTTCATTGTACCATGCCATAATTATTAACTTTCTTTCCGGTATTGCTTCTTCGCGATAGGATCCAAGCCCTAGGCCGAAGTTAATGACACCGAGGATCCGTACTTATCTACTGAAGGACAAGGAAAGCATAGACTCTCATTATGAACCTATGTTTTGCAAAGTATCTACTTTCTCGCTATGATGCATATGATTCCAATGTGGTCTTTTGTTAGTAGATAGACTTACCTATCTACTGCACAGTTTCCCTCTATAGCTTTAAACACCTGATCCACTTCTCCTAGCATACCAAGGTATGGCATGTGACCATTCCTAGAGCTTCTATGGTCGTTATGCTTAGCCATGCTTATTAGTTACATATAATCCATCCGGATGATTAATCGGAGATGCCAAAGAATCTAGAAAGGTAGGATGGGGAGATATGATCGGAGGTGACCGTTGAACATGCTAAGGCTTGTATGGGAGGTCACGTTGGGTGTGGTTTTTATAGTCCCATACATGCCACCACTTGGACCCGAGTTCTTGCCTATTGAACTAAGACTGAGCCTACAATCACACGGGGCCTAAAAAACCCTCGACTAACTAACTTTCCTAGTAGATTCCATGAGTCACATAGTTCGGGCTTTCCATTTGGCATACGCATTGAAAATGTTCTAAAAATAGGAGGAGAAGGAGGTGCATCATAATAGGTAGGGAAGAGTGGACAAGGTTGCTTGGGGTAGATAGAGCCCTTGGTAAACCAACCTCTCTTCACATCTCTAGGGACCGGCTTTGGATTTGACCCGTTACGAAACCCTCCTTAGGGCGTGACTCATGGTATCAGCGAACACAAGGTAAAGGTTGTGTCTAACCACCCTCTACCGGCACCCCCAGAAGTATGCTAAAACATTGGCACTAAGAGTCAATTCGTACATGTGGGTAAAGTTGTACACCCCTGTAGGGTTAAATCTTTTTGCAAAGCCATGTCCACGGTTAAGGATGACTTGGGAATGAACATGAAGATCATAGAGAACATTAACTAAAGGTAAAAGTTGGTGATCCACATGTGTTTAAGGATGCTTCCTTGGGGATTCGAGGGGGTGATCCTAGATGGGAGGTTCTGAGATGTTGGTGGTTACCATGATATGATGTTCAAGATAGAGTTGTCGCTCTCTTACCCCTTTCAAAGTATTCTGTGTAGTCGAGCCTCTACTCTTTCTTGTTTACAAAGTAAGCTCGCTTTATGAAAAATTAAACCTAGAGAAAGCTTATCTAGCCTGAGCATGTAGATACTAGGTTATCTAAGTCTTTTCGAGTACATTCTCGTACTCAGCCTTGTGCCATTGTTGTTTTTTGCTACAAATGATCTAGTTGCGAATGATGGTGGCTTCAACGTTGACATCCACGAGTAGTTGGGGTTCATAGGTAGCTTCCTGGGGACTATGGAATGGATGTCATTTATGTTTATGGCCTCTTAGGCCCTTTGTTAAGTTTGTTGTGCAGAACAACCTAATTTTCTTTCGCTGTTTGGTCTAATGTTGGGTCTGTGACCTTTGGTTTGTAATAATCTGATATCGTACTCTATTAAGAGTTTAAACTTATGTTGCTGTATCCCTGTGTTTTGTGATGTTACTAAATAATAGACTGTGATCTTCCGAGTTTGGAGTTGGGCTTATCTCAGATGTTGATCTGAGGTTTCTTTAACCCTAAATCTGGGGGTGTTACATATTTTGGTATCAGAGCAGGACTGCCTGTAGGAAACCTTTTATGGTCGATGTTGAGTCTAGAAGTTGAGAAAACTATTTGAAAGCTGAAATTTATTTGTAAATACTATGACTAGGATTCTTTTTACTCCTTATTTGGTGTGATTCTAATGCTGGAGTTTACTTATCCTATTTGATTTGAAAAGGTTTTCATTTCTTACCTTTTAATTCAAACTTTTAGGACCTTGGTTTTGGGGTTGTTTTTCTAAGTACTCTATATCTGGTTGCTATTCGCAAAGTGTCTAAGATATCTCGGTTCTGCTTGATGTATAACAACTTAGCATTCCATTACTATGGTTTCTAAGTCAGCACTTGTTCCAGGATGGGTGACACATCTCGAGCTCGCACTCGTTCTCATGGCCGTGGTGCTGGAAATGAGGATGATCCTTCTAATCTTCCTTTGCCACCATTAACGGTTCAACTCATGGCTATGTATGAGGCCAACCATGATGAAAATATTAGTCTCCTTGAAAGGATTGAGCTCAGCACCAGAACAAGCAAGTCAGTATCAAGGATTCCATACGTCTCATCCGCCAGTCTACAGATATTCCACTGAGCAGCTTGATGCAGACTACTGGCTTTGCACCTTTTAGTGCAATATTTAGGTTGGTCATGTTCCTCAAGCTAATTGGGTGACTTTTACTGCCTATCATCTAGAGGGAGCAGCTGGTTCCTGGTGGGAAAATTTCTCCGCAATGCAAGCTGCCCAACATGTGGTTACCTGGAAAGAGTTCACTGAAGCCTTCTGAGCTTACCTTATCCCGGAGGGTTTGATGGATCTCAAGAGGCAGGAGTTTCTCAAGCTAAAACAAGGCACTGGTTCTGCAATTTCAATCGTATTTCTTGCTATGCTCCTGAAGAGGTTTCTACTAATGCTAAGAAACAAGCTTTGTAAATTTGCCGTGATATTCATCTCCTAGACTTTGGCAATTTTCAAGCTCTTTTCAACAAGTCTATGAAGGCAGAGCATGTAAATGTGGAGTATGAGGAAACTCGTATGCGTCCACATGAAGGGTTCACAAAAGCTGGTTCAAGCACTAATAAGCATCGTATCTTCGTTCCTTATAGTGATGTGCCACGTGCTCCTTACACACTAAGGTCTTCTAGATATGCTCCCCGTATGAATGATCCTCCAACCAATGCTGGTGGGACAAAATATCCTCCTACTACTGGTACCCCCATAAAGTTTTGTTTGATTCTAGAGAATCACATTCACTCATGTCACAAGCTTTTTCTCAAATTCATCGGATACGTTTTGAGGGGTTATCTATTCCTCTGCTGGTTCAGTCTCCTAGTTCTAGTTGGTGTACCACCATGGTTAGTCATGGAAATATAATTGATGCTGCATATCAATTATTCCCCACTACTCCTATTTCCATCAAGTCAACTGATATTGACGTCATCTTGGGCATCGACTAGTTGTCTCAATACCAAGCGATCATTGACTATGCAACTAAGTCTGTGACTCTGACTAGTCCTGCTAGCATAATAGTCAATTATTGGGCCATAGGGTCACTATCTCCTTTAGCCATTTTTATTCCTCAGGTAGAGTTGTATCCTCTTGATGTTCTACCTCTGCTAGTGATTCAAGATGTTTCCGTGGTATGTGAATTTTCGGATGTCTTTCCTAAACAGTTGCCTGGCATGCACCTGATTGAAGTGTGGAGTTTTTCATAGAGTTGGTTACTAGAACTGCTCATATTTCCAAGAGGCCCTATCGTACGCCTCCTCGTGGGGCCTGTTCGTCTGCGGTACCAAAGTTCACAGACCAGCGCACCGCAGTACCTAAGTTGCCTGAAATTGCCGCGTTTCGAAATGTTGGGCTGCCAACTACTGAGAGGGGCCATTTCGAGGCAAACTCATCTCACCCCTGCCAAATTCAAACATTCCGTTAAACTGCTCTGTGAAGTAGACGGCCAGGACCCTCATGTCGGTCATATCTCCATGACGCGAGCTCCAACACGGCAACCTCTTAGGCAAATCGAGTAACTAAGTGGATTGGATGCGTTGACCAATTTCACAAATCCATTCCCACCTTTCCCCTTGCACCGGCAGCGTCGGAATCCACCCTCCAGGCAGGACGATCCCTTCAGACATTTGACTTCTGGTGCCAAGTTGTTGCACCCAGTCGCTGGTCCCGAGCTCCAATGGCGCATGCCGTAGCCGCCGTTGCGAGGTTCTAGCCCGCCTCCACCGCCGACGAGTCGAGCAGCTCGGAGGATGGCGGATCCTACTACCAAGAAAGAAGAAGTTCTGGCTACAAGCGGGTGAGCTACCCTTCTCTTTGCTATTCGCACTAATTATAACTGCTAGCTGGCTACTGAAGCTAAAATTGTTTGTTAGCCCAACGCTGACAAACATATTTTGTCCACAGTTTTTTGTCAAGTGGGGTCTCCGCGGACCACCCTTACCTGGTTACGGTAGTCGTCTTTAGGTACGACTCTAAGGGCAAGTGGTATGGACACCATTGTATCACGATGGAAGAAGCGCTTGCACAGATCTACACTATATCTGGTATGGTTGCTGCTCTGTTTAATCATGATGAATTATGGTCGAAGCAGACTGCAAAGTTCATCTTCATGGATGAACGTGGCATCATGGTTCCTCTAACGTGTGACGGTCAGCTAATTGGGTTGATGAAAAGGTATGCTTCGGCTTGCATGTTTGAGCTAAATTGTGATGTACTGGATGTGGAAGTTGCTGCAACTGGGAGTCGCACTTCTATTCTTGGACAGGGTGGTTGCTCGAATCCAATTAGCTCCTGGTAAGCAAAAGTCTCTTGGGGTTCGCATGTTTGTGCTGAATTGTAATTTTTGTTTTATTTACTCTGTAGATATTGGGCAGTTATGCAATAGTCATGTTTCTTTGATAGGAAGTGCCGCAAGGTTAGAAACATGACTGTCGGGTCAGTCATTTTGCTGGCTGAAGAAATTAAAAACGAGTGGAAAGATGATGCTGGACATGATTCTGGTGCCCATTGTCCTAGCGATGCAGAGTACGTGAAGCTAAGAAAATTGGCACCGAGGAAGAGGAAGTAGGCAGGAAATGAAGAAGCCAGTGGACGTGAAGGCTTGGCACCCAGGCTACGGAAGAAGGCTACTGGCAATGAAGATGCATAGTAATGTGTTGAACTTAAACCTATATATGTAATTCGGTTAAATTCTGGAGCTTTGTGTGTGGAACTTTGCTGGGCGAAACAATCTACCCACGTTCTCTGAGTAAAATGTACCGTGACTTAGGGTTTGGAAACACCCGAATCAGTTGTTTGAATCCAAAATTGTGGTTGTGCTGCTACTATCTGAAAACACGTAGCACCGGTTCCACGATTGCTGAGGGGCAGGAGGTCTCCAAATACGACAGAATATAAGTGGCACAAAAATAAAATATTTAAGCTTCTACACTCCACGAAACAACAACTTATTTCAGCTCCTGCACACAACGACATGACAACATAAACAGCAATGGCAACCGATAATGCCCAGATGAGGAGGAAATCGGTACCACTTTCTAGCCTAATCTTGAGCCCGTCTATCTCACCACCTCTCTGCTCCTGCATCCCCTGCATCTGGCGAAGCTCCCGGATCTCTAGTAACCGGGTGTACGTGCTTCCACTTTATAAATTGTGGTTGTTCTATTTGCATGCAGCACAATCCACGTAAATTACGTTTAAACAAACCACCAATGTCAGAATACACTAGTAGAAAAAGGGTCTTTGGTCCACGATCACGTTCCCAATCCGGGACAGAGATCTAAATCCAGGCAGAAATTGACCTAAATCACAAATTCTTCCACAAATTAATCGAGACAGAGATCTAAATCGAGGCATTTCATTAATTCAACCACAAACTCTTCTAAAAAAGGTGCGATTTCACATCCTACATTAATTCAACCACTAGTCAATAATTTCACTTCCGCTGCCGCTGGCTTCCTCGTCGTTGTCGGACGGAACCTCCATGATTTCCGCATTGTTCGCGAGACAGAGCACCTCTTCACGGCGAGCAGCGGCGATGATGGTGTACTTGGTCCGTCTAGGGACGGACCAGAACCTCTCCCGCCCTTCTCGGTTGCAGAGATCCCGATGCACCATGCGCCCATAAACGATGCGGTTGCCAATCTTGGCCTTCCGCTCCTTCTTGAATAGTGTCGGCCAGTACGGGCTGGCCGCCACGTACCGGGGCAGCGCCCTCTTCCACACGGGCATCTGGCGGCGACGCATCGCGATTTCGCTCTCCATCTCGGCTCCACCGGGGACGAGGAGCGGAGCCACCATCACCCCCGCATAGCTGATGCGCCATCCGTGGGGCACCGTCACGGCCGGCGGCACAAGGATGTCGAAGTGCGTGAACATCACCGCCTCATAGAAGTTCAGCATCGGCATCTCCATGGCGGCACGGTGGAGATTGGAGAGGGAGCGAGGGGATGGACGACGAAGCGACAGCGCGGTGGAGATTGGAGAGGGCAAGGGGATGGACGATGAAGAGATGTGTTGTGGCGCCTCCTATTTGTACATGAGGAAGACGAAGCGACGGGCGGAATATCCAAGGGGCATTGGTCATACAAAAGGAAGTAATGCAGGGTTAAGACAGATTAACGGGCGACCAATTTTTTTCCTCCCAGGACTCCAGGGCCAATATTTCATACCACTAGGTCAACAAGTACAACTATTACAACTTAAAAAGGCACAGAGCTCAAGCTAAATAGAACTAGTTATCACACATCTCCTTGATCTTCCTAATCTTAGCCCGATGCGCATCTTCCTGCGAGAGCAAGGATCGAATTGTCTGCTCCTTCCTTTTAGCATCTTCCTTGCATAGCTTCAATTGTTTCTCTGCATTTTTCCTCATGCACTTGTCAATACTCGTAGTTGTGAACTGCAGGACTTTGGCCTAGTGAAGATCATTCCTTGCTTGAGTCAGTTCTTGCTCTGCTTTAGCCTTCAGGGCCAACACCGTGTCCCTCTCCTTCTCGACTTTGCTAACCTTGTCTTGAATCCACCTGAGATCTCGCTTATGCTTGGTCGTGTCAACTGGTTCCCATAGCTTCATCTCAACACTGCCAAGAAGTGAGTTGAATACGGATTCTTTCAACTCAACAGTCATTTCCCATAGTTTGTCCAGCGTTTTCTGCATCGATTTGGGACACTCTGGATCTACCCATTTGACAGCACCGCAACTTCCGCCTTGCATCATTGTGCGATGTCCTTGACACTGTAGAAACCTCCTTCCTGCGCTTCGTCCTTCGAACGCTACAAATTTAGCGAGCACATATCCATGTTTAGATAGAATAGGAATGTCTTCATCCGCTAAACCGTGATAGTCGGAGTCATACATCGTCTGGTTGGCCTAACACATCATACGCGCATGAGTAAACAGAGTAGATCTAGCTCAAAAAATAGATAACTGGCCAGAGGTGATAGAGATAGAGATGAGACAACTCACATCGAAATCACCGTCCCTGTCGTCACGACGCGTTTCCTCGCCGTCTCCCCTTGAACCAATGGCGAGAGGAAGGGGGGTAGGGGGTGGCTACCAGAGAGGGGATTGGGATGGAGGCGTCGTCGGCTTGCGGCTACGGCAGGATGGGAGTGAAGTGGGGAAAGTGGCTTCAAGGGGAAGGAAGAGAAGTAATGGGGACGTGACACTGGGATATGGCCCACTGAACTCGTGAGTCGTGACACTCGCAATAGGGGAGCGCCCGGTGTTGCCAGTTTGTCCAGAGCAAGCGTGGCTAATCATGTCGTAGAACAGCCTACTCGCGGATCGCTCTCACGAAGACCATCCCAATCGTCCAAGTGCACCGATCGAACGGTATGTAACATCCCAATCGTCAAGCAGAACAACTGTGTTAGGGCGTGCCTTCTAGAAGACACGGTCTAACAGCCACTAATTGGGAGGCTAAGGTTAGGGCTATCCTAAGGTTAGGATCCATATATGGTTTATGAAAAGAACACACATCCAATGACACTGGTGGATCCTTATGTGGTTTGTGAGAAGAACACACATGCAATCACACTAGGTGAATCCATATGTGGTTTATGAGAGGAACACACATGCAATGACACTAGTGATATGTGGTTTGTGAAAAGAACACACATGCAATGACTCTCACTTTGGTTAATGAAAGAGCAGACATGCAATGACACTGGTGGATCCATGTGTGGTTTGTGAGAAGAACACACATGCAATGACACTAACTGTGGTTCATGAAAAGAACAGACATGCAATGACACCAGTGGATCCTTGTGTGGTTTGTGAGAAGAACAGACATGCAATGACTCTAGTTGTGGTTCATGAAAAGAACAGACATGCAATGACACTAGTGGATCCCTGTGTGGTTTGTGAGAAGAACAGACATGCAATGACTCTAGATGTTTTTCATGAGAAGAACACACATGCAATGACACAAGGTGTTGTTCATGAAAAGAACACACATCCAATGACACTGGTGGATCCTTATGTGGTTTGTGAGAACAACAGACATGCAATGACTCTAGATGTGGTTCTTGAGAAGAACACATACACTGACACTGGTGGATCCATGTGTGGTTTATGAGAGGAACAGAAATGCAATGGCACTGGGTGTGGTTTATGAAAAGGAGAGACATGCAATGACACTGGTGGATCCATATGTGGTTTGTGAAAAGAACAGACATGCAATCACACTGGTTGACTCTAGATGTGGTTCCTCAGAAGAACACACATCCAATGACACTGGTGGATCCATGTGTACACTCTGAGAGGAACACACATGCAATGACACCGGGTGTGGTTCATGATAAGAACACACATGCAATGACACTGGTGTATCGTTATGTGGTTTGTGAGAATAACAGACATGCAATGACTCTAGTTGTGGCTCATGAGAAGAACACACATGCAATGACACTGGTAGATCCATGTGTGGTTTATGAGAAGAACAGACATGCAATGACACTGGGTGTGGTTCATGAAAAGAACAGACATGCAATGCCACTAGTGGATCCATATGTGGTTTGTGAAAAGAAAAAACATGCAATCACTCTAGCTGTGGTTTGTGAGAATAACAAACATGCAATGACTCTAGCTGTGGTTCATGAGAAGAACACACATGCAATGACACTGGTGGATCCATGTGTGGTTTATGAGAAGAACAGACATGCAATCGTCAAGCAAAACAACTATGTTAGGGCGTGCCTTCTAGAAGACTCGGTCTAACGACCACTCATTGGGGGGCTAAGGTTAGGGCTCTCCTAAGGTTAGGATCCATATGTGGTTTATGAAAATAACACACATGCAATGACACTGGTGGATCCATGTGTGGTTTATGAGAAGAACAGACATGCAATCGTCAAGCAAAAAACCTGTGTTAGGGCGTGCCTTCTAGAAGACTCGGTCTAACGACCACTCATTGGGGGCTAAGGTTAGGGCTCTCCTAAGGTTAGGATCCATATGTGGTTTATGAAAATAACACACATGCAATGACACTGGTGGATCCTTATGTGGTTCGTGAGAAGAACACACATGCAATCACACTGGGTGGATCCATATGTGGTTTATGAGAGGAACACACATGCAATGACACTGGTGATATGTGGTTTGTGAAAAGAACACACATGCAATGACTCTAACTATGGTTAACGAAAAGATTAGACATGCAATGGCACTGGTGGATCCATGTGTGGTTTGTGAGAAGATCACACATGCAATGACACTGGCTATGGTTCATGAAAAGAATAGACATGCAATGACACCGGTGGATCCTTGTGTGGTTTGTGAGAAGATCAGACATGCAATGACTCTAGTTGTGGTTCATGAAAAGAACAGACATGCAATGACACTGGTGGATCCATGTGTGGTTTGTGAGAAGAACAAACATGTAATGACTCTAGATGTGGATCATGAGAAGAACACACATACAATGACACTGGTGGATCCATGTGTGGTCTGTGAGAAGAACACACATGCAATGACACTAGGTGTGGTTCATGAAAAGAACACACATCCAATGACACTGGTGGATCCTTATGTGGTTTGTGAGAAGAACAGACATGCAATGACTCTAGATGTGGTTCTTGAGAAAAACACACATACAATGACACTGGTGGATCCATGTGTGGTTTATGAGAGGAACAGACATGCAATGACATTGGGTGTGGTTCATGAAAAGAAGAGACATGCAATGACACTGGTGGATCCATATGTGGTTTGTGAAAAGAACAAACATGCAATCACACTGGTTGGCTCTAGATGTGGTTCATGAGAAGAACACACATCATTTGACACTGGTGGATCCATGTGTACACCGTGAGAGGAACACACATGCAATGACACTGGTCTATCTTTATGTGGTTTGTGAGAATAACAGACATGCAATGACTCTAGCCATGGTTCATGAGAAGAACACACATGCAATGACACTGGTGGATCCATGTGTGGTTTATGAGAAGAACAGACATGGAATGACACTGGGTGTGGTTCATGAAAAGAACAAACATGCAATGACACTAGTGGATCCATATGTGGTTTGTGAAAAGAACAAACATGGAATCACTCTAGCTGTGGTTTGTGAGAATAACAGACATGCAATGACTCTAGTTGTGGTTCATGAGAAGAACACACATGCAATGACACTGGTGGTTCCATGTGTGTTTTATGAGAAGAACATACATGCAATGACACTGGGTGTGGTTCATCAGAAGAACACACATGCAATGACACTAGTGTATCCTTATGAGGTTTGTGAGAAGAACACACATGCAATGACTCTAGCTGTGGTTCATGAAAAGAACACACATCCAATGACTCTAGCTATGGTTCATGAGAAGAACACACATGCAATGACACTGGTGGATCCATGTGTGGTTTGCGAGAAGAACAGACATGCAATGACTCTAGGTGTGGTTCATGAAAAGAACACACATCCAATGACACTGGTGGATCCTTATGTGGTTTGTGAGAAGAACACACATGCAATGACTCTAGCTGTGGTTCATGAAAAGAACACACATCCAATGACTCTAGTTGTGGTTCATGAGAAGAACACACATGCAATCACATTGGTGTATCCTTATGTGGTTTGTGAGAAGAACACACATGCAATGACTCTAGATGTGGTTCATGAGAAGAACACACATCCAATGACACTAGCTGTGGTTCATGAGAAGAACACACATGCAATGACACTGGTGGATCCATGTGTGCTTTGTAAGAGGAATAGACATGCAATGACATCGGGTGTGGTTCATGAAAAGAACACACATCCAATGACACCGGGTGTGGTTCATGAAAAGAACACACATCCAATGACACTGGTGGATCCTTATGTGGTTTGTGAGAAGAACACACATGCAATGACACTGGTGATATGTGGTTAGTGAAAAGAACACACATCCAATGACTATAATTGTGGCTAACGAAAAGAGCAGACATGTAATGACACTGGTGTATCCATGTGTGGTTTATGAGAGGAACACACATGCAATTACTCTGGGTGTGTTTCATGAAAAGAACACACATGCAATGACACTGGTGATATGTGGTTTGTGAAAAGAACACACATGCAATGACAATGGTGGATCCATATGTGGTTTGTGAAAAGAACAGACATGCAATCACACTGGGTGGATCCATGTGTGGTTCATGAGAAGAACACACATGCAATGACACTGTTGATATGTGGTTTGTGAAAAGAACAAACATGCAATGACTCTAACTGTGGTTAATGAAAAGAGAACACATGCAATGACATTGGTGGATCCATGTGTGGTTTGTGAGAAGAACAAACATCCAATGACACTGGTGGACCTTATGTGGTTTGTGAGAAGAACAGACATGCAATGACTCTAGTTGTGGTTCATGAGAAGAAGACACATGCAATGACACTGGTGTATCCTTATGTGGTTTGTGAGAAGAACACACACATGCAATGACTCTAGATGTGTTTCATGAGAAGAACACACATCCAATGACACTGATGGATCCATGTGTACACTGTGAGAGGAACACACATGCAATGACACTAGGTGTGGTTCATGAGAAGAACACACATGCAATGACACTGGTGTATCCTTATGTGGGTTGTGAGAAGAACAGACATGCAATGACTCCAGCTGTGGTTCATGAGAAGAACACACCTGCAATGACATTGGTGGATCCATGTGTGGTTTATGAGAGGAACAAACATGCAATGACACTGGGTGTGGTTCATGAAAACAACACACATGCAATGACACTGGTGGATCCATATGTGCTTTGTGGAAAGAACACACATGCAACGAAACTTGGTGGATCTAGCTGTGGTTCATGAGAAGAACACACATGCAATGACACTGGTGGATCCATGTGTGGTTTGTGAGAAGAACACACATCCAATGACACTAGGTGTGGTTCATGAAAAGAACACACATCCAATAACACTGGTGGATCCTTATGTGGTTTGTGAGAAGAACACACATGCAATCACACTAGGTGGATCCATATGTGGTTTATGAGAAGAACACACATGCAATGACACTGGTGATATGTGGTTTGTGAAAAGAATAGACATGCACTGACTCTAACTGTGGTTGATGAAAAGAGCAGACATGCAATGACACTGGTGGATCCATGTGTGGTTTGTGAGAAGAACACACATCCAATGACTCTAGCTGTGGTTCATGAAAAGAACAGACATGCAATGATACTGGTGGATCCATGTGTGGTTTGTGAGAGGAACATACATGCAATGACACCGGGTGTGGTTCATGAAAAGAACACACATCCAATGACACTAGTGGATCCTTATGTGGTTTATGCGAAGAACACACATAGAATGACACTGGTGATATGTGGTTTGTGAAAAGAACACACATGCAATGACTCTAACTGTGGTTACTGAAAAGAGAAGACATGCAATGACACTGGTGTATCCATGTGTGGTTTATGAGAGGACCACACATGCAATGACTCTCGGTGTGGTTCATGAAAAGAACACACATGCAATGACACTGGTGATATGTGGTTTGTGAAAAGAACACACATGCAATGACACTGGTGGATCCATGTGTGGTTTGTGAGAAGAACACACATGCAATGACACTTTGTGGATCCATGTGTGGTTCATGAGAAGAACACACATGCAATGACACTGGTGATATGTGGTTTGTGGAAAGAACAGACATGCCATGACTCTAACTGTGGTTAATGAAAAGAGCAGACATGCAATGACACTGGTGGATCCATGTGTGGTTTGTGAGAAGAACACACATCCAATGACACTGGTGGATCCTTATGTGGTTTGTGAGAAGAACAGACATGCAATGACTCTAGATGTGGTTCATGAGAAGAACACACATGCAATGATGATGTCTACGCACTTATATTCTTGTAGACAGTTGTTGGGCCTCCAAGTGCAGAGGTTTGTAGAACAGCAGCAAGTTTTCCCTTAAGTGTATCACCCAAGGTTTATCGAACTCAGGGAGGAAGTGGTCAAAGGTATCCCCTCTCAAGCAACCCTGCAATCAAGATACAAGAAGTCTCTTGTGTCCACAACACACCCAATACACTTGTCAGGTGTATAGGTGCACTAGTTTGGCGAAGATATAGTGAAATACAAGTGGTATAGATAATTATAAGTGGTAACGGTGATAGAAAATAGCTTGATGGCGTGGAAAAGACTAAAGTAAAACTGAAATAAAGAAGGAAGCAAGCAAACATGTAACAGATCTAATTGCAAATGGTGTATCAATGCTTAGAAACAAGGCCTAGGGATCATACTTTCACTAGTGAACACTCTCATATAAATATATTCTCTTTATGACACTACTCTTAACTACTCTCTGGTTGAACACTCTAATCGATGGTAGGGCTATAACAGCACACCTCAAAGTTCATCTTTCCCATCTAGAAAACCCCACACTGTCACCTTGAGCACTAGATGGTTCAAACAAACACCACAATTTCATAAAGACATCAAACTCCAAATATAACTCATAACAAGTATTTGTAATCTCTAGCCTAAGTGCCACCATGGTGTGCACACTTTCCACTTCACACACATGGGGAGAGCAGAGATCTATTAAGCACTTGAGTAGCAAGGTAGATTTATAGATTACAAGCTCGTGATCTCAATAAGATCATGCATAGAGAGAGATGAACACATAGCTACCGGTAGAACCCTTAGCCTCGAGAGAGAACTACTCCCTCCTCATCATGGGAATCAGCAATGGTGATGGAGATGGCGGTGGAGATGGCTCCGGGGGCACTTCCCCGTCCCGGCAGAGTGCCGGAACAGAGACTTTCTGTCCCCCGAATCACCCCTTCGGTGGCGGCAGTGCTGCGAAACTTTTCGTGGCAGGAGGCTTGAAGATTTAGAGTTTTCGCATCGGGAGGAATATATAGGCGAAGGAGGCAAGGTCCATGGCTGTCCAGGGGGGCACACCATGCCCTGGCGTGGCCTGGGCTGGCCCGCCCCAAGGGGTGGTGTGGCCACCCTGTGGCCCCTCTCCGTCTCGTATTCTGGCTCCGTGAGTCTCCAGGAAAAATAGGCATATTGTCTTTTGTCCCATCCAATTCCAAGAATATTCATTTTCTGACTTTCTGGAACCAAAAACAGCAGAGAACAGGCAACTGGCACTGTGGATCTTGTTAATATGTTAGTCCAAGAAATCATATGAAAAGTACTCCAAAGTGTGGACAAAACACAAAAAAGTAGATAAAACCAAGCATGGAGCATCAAAACATATAGACACATTTGCAATGTATCAACATCCCCAAGCTTAACTCCTGCTCGTCCTCGAGTAGGTAAGTGATAAAAAGAAAGAATAATTTTTGAGGTGACATGCACCATCAAAGACTTGATCAAAGTATTTGTAAAACATTCGAAGCTAGGATCAAAGTACTTCAATCATAACATGAAAGACAAAGTTCTAGCAATAAGACAAAGAAACTATGTTGCAACATGAAAAGGCACAAACAAAAGATTCATGAATAATAATGCTTTGCAAGACGTTTGTTTGTTTCTCATAAAGAAAACATAGCATAATAGCATTCAGCTTGTCCCTCATAGAGTTGCAAATATAAATGCATAGGACACCTTCAAAGTTCATAAGAGTGACTAGATACAAATAGTTTAAAACAAGCAATATCAAGTTATGCATCAATCAACTAGTCTTGGGACAATGCACATAGAACTAAGAATGGCCACTATGCTCTCAAAGTAGGTGCATAAAGATAGAAGGTGGAGACTCAATATAATGGTGGAAGAAAGGCCTTCATAAAAGGAAGCAGAGATTCAAGTTTCATAAAGAGCTTCCAAAAATTATGGTACTTTTTAGCTTTCATCTCTCATTGCCCCTATCATAAGCATCTTGAAGTGATTAAGGTTAAAGTGAACAAATTATGGAGTATATGCTTGACGACGTATAAGTTAGAAATCTCATGTCCCTTGAATACGAGGGCCGCTCCTCATGCTACACAAGTTTAGTCACCGGTAAGTTCTTGTCATCGTAAGTACATGTGTATCATAGAGAACCGCCAACGGGGTACCCCTTGCCCGATGATACGGAAGAATCCCCATATCAAAATGACAAGGCAAGCATACAACAAGCATCTCCGCAATCTTCTTATTTACCATGGGAATATGGTGCTTTTTTATCTCTTTCCCCTTTTTGTATATCTTTTTTTCTTTTCTTTTTCTCTTTTTTCTCAATATCTGACTCTTTTTTTATAAGAAGAATGCTTCATAGACAGCTCATTATGGTTACGCTGCAGGTTTCCACCATGTCAGCATCGATTAAACCAGTGGCCCAGGCGTTTCTCTAACACATATACATAACTCCATGTACTTACAAGCTCCCCTTTCATTTCACACCGACGACATCCATAGACAAAAGAGCATGATATCAACTAGGTACAAAGTACCAGTGCAATGTTGAAAGTGTTCCCCATGACAACATGGTTCTGCTAATCCCCAACAAATAAGTGCAAGCATATACAACATAGACGACACAATGGTTCAAGTTTATTAAGGGCAAGAAAAGTAAAGTGTGCCATCAAGTTCGTGAGAGCTTTAATCACTAGTTTTCTCATAACAAGTTTAATTTGGAAGGTAAACAAAAACATGAATATACTTGGAATAGCATATGCTAGTAGGTAGGTATGGTGGACTCTTTGGAATAACTTGGTTTTAGGATTTGGATGCATGAGTAGAACTCATACTTGGTTGTGGAGGCTAGCAAAAGACTGGGAGCGACAAACTAAGAGAGCAATAATGGCCATAATCATGCAGAGCGACAAAACATCATTGATCAAAGCATAAAGTGATACTACAAGTTGAAAACTAAAGGATCATCAAGGCTATGGTGACTTTGGATAGTCATAACATGGTGTGAGCATGTGCCAAGTCAACCCAAATAAAGCATCAAAGGAGAATACCGCAATACTATGCTTTAATATGCTAAAACAACGCACGATTCTTCCAAGGCAAATTAAGCAATCTTAATTGTTTATAACAGGTCATGCTACAGCAAAGAATACTAAGAATAAATCCAAAACAATATCGAGCATGGCATGACAAAGCATAGGCCATAGTCAAAAACAAGCTCTCTTTACCACTTAAGCATGAACTTTCCTACTCTTTTTCCAATCCAAACCAAACTATTTGAAAACCAATGCATGAAAGAGGGGCTCCAACCAATTTATTCAGAAAACTAAGAAAACAAAGCAAACCAAAAACCAAAAACAAAAACAAAAAAGAAGACGCTCCAAGAACAACACAATTGTGCATGAAACAACAAAAATGAAGCGTTTGGAAGGAACCTGGAATTTTTATTGATGAAGAAAGGGATGCCTTGGGCATCCCCAAGCTTTGACGCTTGTACTTCTTGGATATTTCTTGGGGTGACACACGTGGCACCCCCAGCTTGAGCTTTAGTCCATTCTTCATCTCATTACTCATTCCTTCCATACATCTGAAATTTTTCCTTCATACAAAACTTCACACAATCTTTATTAGCAACATTAGTGCACTCAAGATAATAGGTCTTTAGGTTCAGTTCCAACACCAATAAAACTTCCATTAAAACACTAGCTACTGTAGCACTTCCCTAAAAAAGATCAATTCTCCAAAAGAACTCAAAAAGGAACCAACAAGAAGCAAATGCAGAAAATGGCAGAAATCTGTCAAAACAGACCAGCAGGTAAATACGAATTTTTTAGAAGACCTTATGTTGCTGAAATCAAAACGTGTTGAACTAATGAAAGTTAGATAACAACCTGGGGCAGAAGCACAAAAATTCACGCCTCAAAAGTACGTACAGAGATTTTACACTAATTTTTATGGTGAAGCACAGAAATCTGTTTCGGGACAGCAACTTTCCCAATCATTACTTCTCTCTCATTAGAGGATACTCTTGGCACAAAAAGCAAATAAAAAGGATAAGGAGCGGTTATTACAGAGGTAATAACTTCCAAGACTCAACTAAAACTTTTGGGTTATCTCCCAATAAGTACTTTTCTTTAACGCCTTTAAGTTAGGCATGATAGTTTGAGAAGATGCTCACATAAGAAATATGAATTGAAATAAAAGAGAGCACCAAGAAGCAAATTCAAAGCAAATTTAAGTCTAACCCACTTCCTACGCATAGGAATCTTGTAAAGAAACAAGTCATGAAAGCACAACAAGTGCAACTTCAAGACTTTCAACATAAAGAGGGGAAACTTAATGTTATCAGATGCATAAAACCATGTTTCCCTCTCTCATAATAACTTTCAGTAGCATCATGAATAAATTTAACAATATAACTATCACATAAAACATTCTTATCATGAGCCACATGCATATAATAATTATTACTCTCCACATAAACATAGTCATTCTTATTAATTATAGTGGGAGCAAATTCAACAAAATAGCAATCATTATTATTTTCATCACCATAATCATCAAATATAGGAGGCATATTGTAATCATAATTAATTTTCTCCTCAATAGTAGGTGGACTGAAAATATCATATTCATCATTGTAATCATCATATATTGGAGGTTTTGTATCATCATAAGCAATAGAATAGCTATCTTCCAACGCTGGGGAACTAAAAATATCATTTTCATAAAAACTAGCTTCCCCAAGCTTAGACTTTTCCATAGCATTAGCAATAATGGTGTCCAAAGAATTCATACTAACAACATTGTTATTAGCATTCAAATAAAGTTCCATAGGTTTTTTAATTTTCTCTTCAAACACTTCATGTCCTAACTCAAGATAAATACTATAAAGATCTCTAATTTTCTTGTTGTTTTCCATTAAGCCTAACTAGTGAAAACAAGAAACAAAAATACAAAATTGCAGAATCTAAAGGAAATAACTTCGAGCACTCACACCGGAGGATGTGAGTACCTTTTACCTTACCTCCCCGGCAACGGCGCCAGAAAATAGCTTGATGTCTACGCACTTCCATTCTTGTAGACATTTGTTGGGCCTCTAAGTGCAGAGGTTTGTAGAACAGCAGCAAGTTTTCTCTTAAGTGGATCACCCAAGGTTTATTGAACTCAGGGAGGAAGTGGTCAAAGGTATCCCCTCTCAAGCAACCCTGCAATCAAGATACAAGAAGTCTCTTGTGTCCCCAACACACCCAATACACTTGTCAGGTGTATAGGTGCACTAGTTCGGCGAAGAGATAGTGAAATACAAGTGGTATAGATAATTATAAGTGGTAACAGTGATAGAAAATAGCTTGATGGCGTGGAAAAGACTAAAGTAAAACTGAAATAAAGAAGGAAGCAAGCAAACATGTAACAGATCTAATTGCAAATGGTGTATCAATGCTTAGAAACAAGGCCTAGGGATCATACTTTCACTAGTGAACACTCTCATATAAATATATTCTCTTTATGACACTACTCTTAACTACTCTCTGGTTGAACACTCTAATCGATGGTAGGGCTATAACAGCACACCTCAAAGTTCATCTTTCCCATCTAGAAAACCCCACACTGTCACCTTGAGCACTAGATGGTTCAAACAAACACCACAATTTCATAAAGACATCCAACTCCAAATATAACTCATAACAAGTATTTGTAATCTCTAGCCTAAGTGCCACCATGGTGTGCACACTGTCAACTTCACACACATGGGGAGAGCAGAGATATATTAAGCACTTGAGTAGCAAGGTAGATCTATAGATTACAAGCTCATGATCTCAATAAGATCATGCATAGAGAGAGAGAGAGATGAACACATAGCTACCGATAGAACCCTTAGCCTCGAGAGAGAACTACTCCCTCCTCATCATGGGAGTCAGCAATGGTGATGGAGATGGCGGTGGAGATCAATGGAGATGGCTCTGGGGGCACTTCCCCGTCCCGGCAGAGTGCCGGAACAGAGACTTTCTGTCCCCTGAATCCCCCTTCGGTGGCAGCGGCACTGCGAAACTTTTCGTGGCAGGAGGCTTGACGATTTAGGGTTTTCGCATTGGGAGGAATATATAGGCGAAGGAGGCAAGGTCGGTGGCCGGCCAGGGGGCCCACACCATGCCCTGGCGCGGCCTGGGTTGGCCCGTGCCAAGGGGTGGTGTGGCCACCCTGTGGCCCCTCTCCGTCTCGTATTCTGGCTCCATGAGTCTCCGGGAAAAATAGGCATATTGGCTTTTATCCCGTCCAATTCCGAGAATATTCATTTTCTGACTTTCTGGAACCAAAAACAGCAGAAAACAGGCAACTGGCACTATGGCTCTTGTTAATAGGTTAGTCCAAGAAATCATATGAAAAGTACTCCAAAGTGTGGACAAAACACAAGAAAGTAGATAAAACCAAGCATGGAGAATCAAAAGTTATAGATACATTTGCAATGTATCAAATGACACTGGTGGATCCTTATGTGGTTTGTCAGAAGAACACACATGCAATGACTCTAGATGTGGTTCATGAGAAGAACACACATCCAATGACACTGGTGGATCCATGTGTACACTGTGAGAGGAACACACATGCAATGACACTGGGTGTGGTTCATGAGAAGAACACACATGCAATGACACTAGTGTATCCTTATGTGGTTTGTGAGGAGAACAGACATGCAATGACTCTAGCTGTGGTTCATGAGAAGAACACACATGCAATGACACTGGTGTATCCTTATGTGATTTGTGAGAAGAACACACATGCAATGACTCTATATGTGGTTCACGAGAAGAACACACATCCAATGACACTGGTGGATCCATGTGTACACTATGAGAGGAACACACATGCAATAACACCGGGTGTGGTTCATGAGAAGAACAGACACTAGTGTATCCTTATGTGGTTTGTGAGAAGAACACACATGCAATGACTCTAGCTGTGGTTTTTGAAAATAAAAAACATCCAATGACTCTAGCTGTGGTTCATGAGAAGAACACACATGCAATGACACTGGTGGATCCATGTGTGGTTTGTGAGAAGAACAGACATGCAATGACTATAGGTGTGGTTCATGAAAAGTAAACACATCTAATGACACTGGTGGATCCTTATGTGGTTTGTGAGAAGAACACACATGCAATGACTCTAGCTATGGTTCATGAAAAGAACACACATCCAATGATTCTAGTTGTGGTTCATGTGAAGAACACTGATACATTGCAAATGTATCTATAATTTTTGATGTTCCATGCTTGGTTTTATCCACTTTCTTGTGTTTTGTTCCAACTTTGGAGTACTTTTATTATGATTTCTTGGACTAACCTATTAACAAGAGCCTCAGTGCCAGCTGCCTGTTTTCTGTTGTTTTTGGTTCCAAGAAAGTCAGAAAATGAATATTCTCGGAATTGGACGGGTCAAAAGCCAAAGTGCCTATTTTTCTGGAAGGGATCAAGTGCCAGAATACGAGATGGAGAAGGGCTGGGGGCCAGCCACACCACCTGGCCACGCGGCCAGGCCTGGCCCGCGCCAGGGGGTGGTCTGGCCGACCCCAACACCCCCTCGGCCTCTCCTTCCGCATATAAGTTGCCCTTGGGATGAAAACCCTAAGTACCCGATCAAAAATCCACGAAAGAGTCTGTAGCCGTCGTCGTCTCTGTCCCTAGATCGGGGGGGATCTGAAGCTCTTCCCGGCACCCTACCGGAGAGGGGAATTCACCCTGGAGGCCTTCTTCATCACCATGCAAGCCTCCGGTGTGATGCGTGAGTAGTTCATCCTTGGACTATGGATCCATGTAGTAGCTAGATGGTGGTTTCTCCTCCTTTGTGCTTTCATGTTTAGAACTTGTGAGCTCCGTTCATGATCAAGATCATCTATTTGTAATTCATACATGTTGTGTTTGCGGGGATCCGATGGATATTGAGATGCTATTTCAGATTCATTATTGATTCTATCATGTCTTTGTTATTTGAGATCTTGCATGCTTTTCGTTGTTAGTAGCTATCTTGGCCAAGTAGATGCTAGCAACTCCAAGAGTTAGTATTTATGCTCGATAGTGGGTTCATGCCTCTGGTAATCTGGGGAAGTGACAGAAATCTCTAAGGTACTAGATGTGCTGTTGCTACTAGGGAGAAAACAACAATCTTTTGTTCATAGAACAATTGTATTGTTTACCTTACACGCAGTTCGTAAAGCAATAATCTGTTGCTTGCAACTTAATACTGGAGGGGGGTCGGATGATAACCTGAAGGTGGATTATTATTCATAGATGCAGTTGGATGGCGGTCTATGTATTATGTTGTATTGCCCAATCAAGTCTCAAAGGAGTCAAGATGATTAGTATATGCATGTATTGCTTTCTCGGTGTTTGTCAATTGCCCCACTGTAATTTGTTCACCCAGCATGTTATCTATCTAAGGAGAGCCACCTCTAGTGAACTATGGATCCCGGTCCTTTTTCTTTACATACAAACTATAAACTGTTTACTTTTTGTGTTTACTTTCTGCAAACTTTTACTTCTTTCCAATGGATACGTTTAATCCTTTGTTTTCCGCAAAACACGGTGAGATTGACAACCTCATCGCAAGTTGGGGACAAAGTTATGTGGTTGTGTTGTGCAGGTCTCCACGTTGCTACTAGCACCGGTAGTGTGCCCTGCCAAAGCTCAGCTAGTAACACCTTTGAGGTATTTCCTTGCTCCTACTGGTTCGATTAAACTTTGGTTTCATAACTGAGGGAAACTTGCTGCTGTGCTCATCATACCTTCCTCTTGGGGTTCCCAACGAGCTCTACATCAACACTGCCATCAAGCATTTTTCTGGGCGCCGTGCATTGAGCCATCAAACACACATGCAATGACATTGGTGGATCCCTGTGTGGTTTGTGCGAGGAACAGACATGCAATGACACTGGGTGTGGTTCATGAAAAGAACACACATCCAATGACACTGGTGGATCCTTATGTGGTTTGTGAGAAGAACACACATGCAATGACACTGGTGATATATGGTTTGTGAGAAGAACACACATCCAATGACTCTAACTATGGTTAATGAAAAGAGCAGACATGTAATGACACTGGTGGATCCATGTGTGGTTTATGAGAGGACCACACATCCAATGACACTGGGTGTGGTTCATGAAAAGAACACACATGCAATGACACTGGTGTATCCTTATGTGGTTTGTGATAATAACAGACGTGCAATGACTCTAGCTGTGGTTCATGAGAAGAACACACATGCAATGACACTGGTGTATCCTTATGTGGTTTGTGAGAAGAACACACATGCAATGACTCTAGATGTGGTTCATGAGAAGAACACACATCCAATGACTCTAGTTGTGGTTCATGAGAAGAACACACATGCAATGACACTGGTGGATCCATGTGTGGTTTGTGAGAGGAACAGACATACAATGACACCGGGTGTGGTTTATGAAAAGAACACACGTCCAATGACACCGGGTGTGGTTCCTGAAAAGAACGCACATCCAATGAAACTGGTGGATCCTTATGTGGTTTGTGAGAAGAACACACACGCAATGACACTGGTTATATGTGGTTAGTGAAAAGAACACACATGCAATGACTCTAACTATGGTTAATGAAAAGAGCAGACATGCAATGACACTTTTGTATCCATGTGTGGTTTATGAGAGGAACACACATGCAATGACTCTGGGTGTGGTTCATGAAAAGAACACACATGCAATGACACTGTTAGATCCATATGTGGTTTGTGAAAATAACAGACATGCAATCACACTGGGTGGATCCATGTGTGGTTCATGAGAAGAACACACCTGCAATGACACTAGTGATATGTGGTTTGTGAAAAGAACAGACATGCAATGACTCTAACTGTGGTTAATGAAAAGAGCAGACATGCAATGCCACTGGTGGATCCATGTGTGGTTTGTGAGAAGAACACACATCCAATGACACTGGTGGATCCTTATGTGGTTTCTGAGAAGAACAGATATGCAATGACTCTAGATGTGGTTCATGAGAAGAACACACATGCAATGACACTGGTGTATCCTTATGTGGTTTGTGAGAAGAACACACATGCAATGACTCTAGATGTGGTTCGTGAGAATAACACACATCCAATGACACTGGTGGATCCCTGTGTACATTGTGAGAGGAATACATATGCAATGACACTAGGTGTGGTTCATGAGAAGAACACACATGCAACGACACTGGTGTATCCTTATGTGGTTTGTGAGAAGAACAGACATGCAATGACTCTAGCTGTGGTTCATGAGAAGAACACACATGCAATGACATTGGTGGATCCATGTGTGGTTTATGAGAGGAACAAACATGCAATGACACTAGGTGTGGTTCATGAAAATAACACACATGCAATGACACTGGTGGATCCATATGTGGTTTGTGGAAAGAACACACATGCAATGACACTTGGTGGATCTAGCTGTGGTTCATGAGAAGAACACACATGCCATGACACTGGTGGATCCATGTGTGGTTTGTGAGAAGAACACACATCCAATGACACTGGGTGTGGTTCATGAAAAGAACACACATCCAATGACACTGGTGGATCCTTATGTGGTTTGTGAGAATAACACACATGCAATCACATTGGGTGGATCCATATGTGGTTTATGAGAAGAACACACATGCAATGACACTGGTGATATGTGGTTTGTGAAAAGAACAGACATGCAATGACTCTAACTATGGTTAATGAAAATAGCAGACATGCAATGATAGTGGTGGATCCATGTGTGGTTTGTGAGAGGAACAGACATGCAATGACACGAGGTGTGGTTCATGAAGAGAACACACATCCAATCACACTGGTGGATCCTAATGTGGTTTGTGAGAAGAACACACATGCAATGACACCGGGTGTGGTTCATGAAAAGAACACACATCCAATGACATTGGTGGATCCTTATGTGGTTTGTGAGAAGAACACACATGCAATGACACTGGTGATATGTGGTTAGTAAAAAGAACACACATGCAATGACTCTAACTTTGGTTCATGAAAAGAGCAGACATGCAATGACACTGGTGTATCCATGTGTGGTTTATGAGAGGAACACACATGCAATGACTCTGGTTGTGATTCATGAAAAGAACACACATGCAATGACACTGGACATATTTGGTTTGTGAAAAGAACACACATGCAATGACATTGGTGGATCCATGTGTGGTTTGTGAGAAGAACACACATGCAATGACACTGGTGGATCCATGTGTGGTTTGTGAGAGGAACAGACATGCAATGACACCGAGTGTGGTTCCTGAAAAGAACACACATCCAATGACACTGGTGGATCCTTATGTGGTTTGTGAGAAGAACACACATGCAATGACACTGGTTATATGTGGTTAGTGAAAAGAACACACATGCAATGACTCTAACTGTGGTTAATGAAAAGAGCAGACATGCAATGACACTGGTGTATCCATGTGTGGTTTATGAGAGGAACACACATGCAATGACTCTGGGCGTGGTTCATGAAAAGAACACACATGCAATGACACTGGTGATATGTGGTTTGTGAAAAGAACACACATGCAATGACATTGTTGGATCCATATGTGGTTTGTGAAAAGAACAGACATGCAATCACACTGGGTGGATCCATGTGTGGTTCATGAGAAGAACACACATGCAATGACACTGGTGATATGTGGTTTGTGAAAAGAACAGACATGCAATGACTCTAACCGTGGTTAATGAAAAGAGCAGACATGCAATGCCACTGGTGGATCCATGTGTGGTTTGTGAGAAGAACACACATCCAATGACACTGGTGGATCCTTATGTGGTTTCTGAGAAGAACAGATATGCAATGACTCTAGCTGTGGTTCATGAGAAGAACACACATGCAATGACACTGGTGTATCCTTATGTGGTTTGTGAGAAGAACACGCATGCAATGACTCTAGATGTGGTTCATGAGAAGTACACACATCCAATGACACTGGTGGATCCCTGTGTACATTGTGAGAGGAACACATATGCAATGACACTAGGTGTGGTTCATGAGAAGAACACACATGCAACGACACTGGTGTATCCTTATGTGGTTTGTGAGAAGAACAGATATGCAATGACTCTAGCTGTGGTTCATGAGAAAAACACACATGCAATGACATTGGTGGATCCATGTGTGGTTTATGAGAGGAACAAACATGCAATGACACTGGGTGTGGTTCATGAAAATAACACACATGCAATGACACTGGTGGATCCATATGTGGTTTGTGGAAAGAACACACATGCAATGAGACTTGGTGGATCTAGCTGTGGTTTATGAGAAGAACACACATGCAATGACACTATTGGATCCATGTGTGGTTTGTGAGAAGAACACACATCCAATGAAACTGGGTGTGGTTCATGAAAAGAACACACATCCAATGACACTGGTGGATACTTATGTGGTTTGTGAGAATAACACACATGCAATCACATTGGGTGGATCCATTTGTGGTTTATGAGAAGAACACACATGCAATGACACTGGTGATATGTGGTTTGTGAAAAGAACAGACATGCAATGACTCTAACTGTGGTTAATGAAAAGAGCAGACATGCAATGATACTGGTGGATCCATGTGTGGTTTGTGAGAGGAACAGACATGCAATGACACCGGGTGTGGTTCATGAAGAGAACACACATCCAATCACACTGGTGGATCCTTATGTGGTTTGTGAGAAGAACACACATGCAATGACACCGGGTGTGGTTCATGAAAAGAACACGCATCCAATGACATTGGTGGATCCTTATGTGGTTTGTGAGAAGAACACACATGCAATGACACTGGTGATATGTGGTTAGTGAAAAGAACACACATGCAATGACTCTAACTCTGGTTAATGAAAATAGCAGACATGCAATGACACTGGTGTATCCATGTGTGGTTTATGAGAGGAACACACATGCAATGACTCTGGGTATGGTTCATGAAAAGAACATACATGCAATGACACTAGAGATATGTGGTTTATGAAAAGAACACACATGCAATGACACTGGTGGATCCATGTGTGGTTTGTGAGAAGAACACACATGCAATGACACTGGTGGATCCATGTGTGGTTTGTGAGAGGAACAGACATGCAATGACACCGGGTGTGGTTCATGAAAAGAACACACATCCAATGACACTCGTGGATCCTTATATGGTTTGTGAGAAGAACACACATGCAATAATACTGGTGATATGTGGTTACTGAAAAGAACACACATGCAATGACTCTAACTATGGTTAATGAAAAGAGCAGACATGCAATGGCACTGGTGTATCCATGTGTAGTTTATGAGAGGAACACACATGCAATGATTCTGGGTGTGGTTCATGAAAAGAACACACATGCAACGACACTGGTGATATGTGGTTTGTGAAAATAACACACATGCAATGACACTGTTGGATCCATATGTGGTTTGTGAAAAGAACAGACATGCAATCACACTGGGTGGATCCATGTGTGGTTCATGAGAAGAACACGCATGCAATGACACTGGTGATATGTGGTTTGTGAAAAGAACAGACATGCAATGACTCTAACTGTGTTAATGAAAAGAGCATACATGCAATGCCACTGGTGGATCCATGTGTGGTTTGTGAGAAGAACACACATCCAATGACACTGGTGGATCCTTATGTGGTTTCTGAGAAGAACAGATATGCAATGACTCTAGCTGTGGTTCATGAGAAGAACACACATGCAATGACACTGGTGTATCCTTATGTGGTTTGTGAGAAGAACACACATGCAATGACTCTAGATGTGGTTCATGAGAAGAACACACATCCAATGACATTGGTGGATCCCTGTGTACATTGTGAGAGGAACACATATGCAATGACACTAGGTGTGGTTCATGAGAAGAACACACATGCAACGACACTGGTGTATCCTTATGTGGTTTGTGAGAAGAACAGACATGCAATGACTCTAGTTGTGGTTCATGAGAAAAACACACATGCAATGACATTGGTGGATCCATGTGTGGTTTATGAGAGGAACAAACATGCAATGACACTGGGTGTGGTTCATGAAAATAACACACATGCAATGACACTGGTGGATCCATATGTGGTTTGTGGAAAGAACACACATGCAATGACACTTGGTGGATCTAGCTGTGGTTCATGAGAAGAACACACATGCAATGACACTAGTGGATCCATGTGTGGTTTGTGAGAAGAACACACATCCAATGACACTTGGTGTGGTTCTTGAAAAGAACACACATCCAATGACACTGGTGGATCCTTATGTGGTTTGTGAGAATAACACACATGCAATCACATTGGGTGGATCCATTTGTGGTTTATGAGAAGAACACACATGCAATGACACTGGTGATATGTGGTTTGTGAAAAGAACACACATGCAATGACTCTAACTGTGGTTAATGAAAATAGCAGACATGCAATGATACTAGTGGATCCATGTGTGGTTTGTGAGAGGAACAAACATGCAATGACACCGGGTGTGGTTCATGAAGAGAACACACATCCAATCACACTGGTGGATCCTTATGTGGTTTGTGAGAAGAACACACATGCAATGACATTGGTGGATCCTTATGTGGTTTGTGAGAAGAACACACATGCAATGACACTGGTGATATGTGGTTAGTGAAAAGAACACACATGCAATTACTCTAACTGTGGTTAATGAAAAGAGCAGACATGCTATGACACTGGTGTATCCATGTGTGGTTTATGAGAGGAACACACATGCAATGACTCTGGGTGTGGTTCATGAAAAGAACATACATGCAATGACACTGGAGATATGTGGTTTGTGAAAAGAACACACATGCAATGACACTGGTGGATCCATGTGTGGTTTGTGAGAAGAACACACATGCAATGACACTGGTGGATCCATGTGTGGTTTGTGAGAGGAACAGACATGCAATGACATCGGGTGTGGTTCATGAAAAGAACACACATCCAATGACACTGGTGGATCCTTATATGGTTTGTGAGAAGAACACACATGCAATAACACTGGTGATATGTGGTTAGTGAAAAGAACACACCTGCAATGACTCTAACTATGGTTAATGAAAAGAGCAGACATGCAATGACACTGGTGTATCCATGTGTGGTTTATGAGAGGAACACACATGCAATGACTCTGGGTGTGGTTCATGAAAAGAACACACATGCAACGACACTGGTGATATGTGGTTTGTGAAAAGAACACACATGCAATGACATTGGTGGATCCATATGTGGTTTGTGAAAAGAACAGACATGCAATCACACTGGGTGGATCCATGTGTGGTTCATGAGAAGAACACACATGTGACACTGGTGATATGTGGTTTGTGAAAAGAACATACATGCAATGACTCTAACTGTGGTTAATGAAAAGAGCAGACATGCAATGACACTGGTGTATCCATGTGTGGTTTGTGAGAGGAACAGACATGCAATGACACCGGGTGTGGTTCATGAAAAGAACACACATCCAATGACACTGGTGGATCCTTTTGTGGTTTGTGAGAAGAACACACATGCAATGACACTGGTGATATGTGGTTTGTGAAAAGAACACACATGCAATGACTCTAATTATGGTTAATGAAAAGAGCAGACATGCAATGACACTGGGTGTGGTTCATGAAAATAACACACATGCAATGACACTGGTGGATCCATATGTGGTTTGTGGAATGAACACCCATGCAATGACACTTGGTGGATCTAGCTGTGGTTCATGAGAAGAACACACATGCAATGACACTGGTGGATTCATGTGTGGTTTGTGAGAAGAACACACATCCAATGACACTGGGTGTGGTTCATGAAAAGAACACACATCCAATGACACTGGTGGATCCTTATGTGGTTTGTGAGAAGAACACACATGCAATTACACTGGGTGGATCCATATGTGGTTTATGAGAAGAACACACATGCAATGCCACTGGTGATATGTGGTTTGTGAAAAGAACGGACATGCAATGACTCTAACTATTGTTAATGAAAAGAACGGTCTGGTGTTTATAAACCCGCTCGACCTTCTTCCTCCATGTGCTCGTGTCATTTCCCCCAGTCTGTCTAGTCCGAAGACCCCAATCTTCACCTACCACGTGCGCCGAAGCTCCCTCGCTTGCACTACCTCCTTCCCTAGGTGCACCATGAAGCGTACACGTGGAGACGAGCCGGAGGTGAAGCCAGTTGAAGGTGCAGCAGCAGATGGCTCGGTCATCGCCAAGCAGGCGGAGGCGTCTTCTCAGGGCACGAACACCGCTTATTGCCGCGCCGTCGAGGGTGTGAGCTCATCTGTCCAGCCAGTAGTCGTCGCCGCCGAGCAGCAGGTGGCCGACAACATCGTGGCCGACAACGTCGTGGTGCCAGCGGCAGATCTGGATGGGGGGCAGGCGGCAGGCGGAGGCAATCCGGTGCTCTACATCAATGACCCCATCATCGTACAAGAATTCTTCGACGCAATCGCGGAGAATGACGAGTTCGAGGAGGAGGTCCGTGATGAGGAGTCCGAGGTACTACATTGCTAGCTTCTCTAGTCAGCCATAGATTTCACTGTTCATACATAGGATTTGCTCAATCATGTACATATTCTTTTACTCTTGAAGTAGGTAGTATATATATGGTTCGATCGGTCGATTGATGCATCTACCATCTAGTCACAAAACCCCAATCCGTCTAGTCACAAAACCCCAATCTGCTCATCTGCCATCTAGTTGAGTTTGCTAGTTGAGTGTTGATTTCGATACACAACATGCCTATAACATTACATTTCTATTCCTTACTGAGCCCAATGATTCAATTTTGCCCCAAAATAGTGCAAGCGCATCTGATGGTGTCATTTTCTTAGGGATGGTTAGTGAACCTGAGGCAGCAATGCACATAAACAGTATAGATTGTGCTGTTGGTATTTTGGTTCTCCGACTCCATCGCTGAAAAAAATGTGGCCCTAATTTTTTTCTCATATGGAACCTATATATATAATCTTTGTATTGTTTCTAATCTATGAATGTGTTGTATGATGCATATGTATATCCCTGAATATTGTTTTATACGATTACATTTCAATTTCTTATTGTGGCCAATGATTCAAATTTGCCCCAAAGAGAGGCAGACACATTGGTGTCAGATTTTTTCAGGGATGAGTTAGCGAACCTGGGGCCATGTACAAGATCAATATAAGCTGTGCAATTGTTACTTGGTTCGCTTACGCCATCTCTGTAGAAACTTATGAGGCTGCAATCTTTATTCTACATTCATAGAACTATGATATTCGAATTATCTATTCCATGCATTCATAGTGTATAAGAATTACATTTTAGTTTGTCACCAAGGCCGATGATTGAAATTTGCCCCAAAAGAGTTCAAGGGGAGACACGTATGATGGTGTCGTGTTTTAGGGATGGTTGGTGAACCTGAGGCAGCAATGCACACAAACAACATAGGTTGTGCTGTTGGTACTTTGGTTCTCCAACTCCATCTCTGGAAAAAATTATGAGGCCCTTGATTTATTCTCATATGGAACTACATATATTATCCTTGATTTGTTTCTGATCTTTTAATGATTGGTATGATGCATATGTATATGAATGGTTTTAATCATAAGTATTTTTAACATGTACCTAAAGATTAATTGTTTGGTTTTCTATTTATAATTAAAATATTTAGGCTTGTTTTTGTACCTGACTATGTATATCCCTGAATATTGTTTTGTACTATTACATTTCAATTTCTTATTGTGGTCAATGATTCAAATTTGCCCCAAAGAGAGGCAGACACATTGGTGTCAGATTTTTTCAGGGATGAGTTAGCGAACCTGGGGCCATGTACAAGATCAATATAAGCTGTGCAGTTGTTACTTGGTTCGCTTATGCCATCCCTGTAGAAACTTATGAGGCCGCAATCTTTATTCTACATTCATAGAACTATGATATTTGAATTATCTATTCCATGCATTCATAGTGTATAAGAATTACATTTTAGTTTGTCACCGAGGCCGATGATTGAAATTTGCCCCAAAAGAGTTCAAGGGGAGACACGTATGATGGTGTCGTGTTTTAGGGATGGCTTGGTGAACCTGAGGTAGCAATGCACACAAACAATATAGGTTGTGTTGTTGGTACTTTGGTTCGCCAACTCCATCTCTGAAACAAATTATGAGGCCCTAGATTTATTCTCATATGGAACTACATATATGATCCTTGAATTGTTTCTGATCTTTTAATGATTGGTATGATGCATATGTATATGAATGGTTTTGATCATAAGTATTTCTAACATGTACCTGAAGATTAATTGTTTTTTTATATAATTACAATATTTAGGTTTGTTTTTGTACCTGACTATGTATATCCCTGAATAATGTTTTGTACGATTACATTTCAATTTTTTATTGTGGCCAATGATTCAAATTTGTCCCAAAAGAGAGGCAGACACATTGGTGTCAGATTTTTTCAGGGATGAGTTAGTGAACCTGGGGCGATGTACAAGAACAATATAGGTTGTGCAATTGTTACTTGGTTCACCTACTCCATCCTAGAAGAAACTTATGAAGCAGCAATCTGTATTATACATACACTCCGATGCAATTATTTGTCATTATGTTGAGATGAAATGATATATGAACTGATCAAACTATTGCTGAGATGTTTTATCTTTGATATCCACGGATATATTGTCTTACATATACATGTTGTCAATTCTTGAGTTGTAATACAATTTAATCATATGTATGAGTTCTAAGTTATGTTCTTAAAAATCAACAGGAGGATGATGATGAAGTGGACGATAGCAAGGTATCCAGGGACAACAAGAGCCACTACGTGCCGAGGCGGTTACGGTGTGGGCTAATCCATTTCCACCATAGGGGGGGAGTGTTTTGCCCATTCTGTGGCAGAGCAATCAACGTGGACCTCGACAGCATGATCCAGCACGCGGTGGGCGTTGGCAGAGGTGGAGGCAGAAGACATAGACCGATTACCTTGGAGCGGCACGCAGCCTTCGGCAAATTCCTCTGGGAATATGTCAGGACTGGCATGTATCCCATCGACTAGGCTGTCGTTGCCTCCTGCTGATATGCCCCTGCCCTGCTAGGCATCTCCGTGTCCCGGCCTCCTGCTGCTACCCCTGCTTTTATTTTGTTTTAGTTAATTATTACCTGTGTGTGGCATGTAAGACAATATATCCGTGGTATCTCTGGTGAACCTTCTATATTAATCTACTCCTTTATATGGACTGCCTTAAAATTTCTAGTGTTCAATTATATTACCGATCATGCTCATGCACACTACAAAATATTTCTAGTGCTCGATTATATTATAATTGTCAAGGAATACATCAACAAGTTGAATTGGTCGAAATTTTGTATTAAAGTAACTAAATGATCTCACATCGGCGGTGGACGTTGGCAGAAGCCGAAGGCATCAGCCGAAGACCTTGGAGCGGCACACAGTCTTCAGCAAATTCCTTGCAGGTTCAACAACGGGTTGCCGCCGCCCAGCTCCGAATTCGCTTACAGGTACAACATGATAGAACTTGAGCTACCACAGAGACCTCGGCAGAGGTGGCAGAATTGGTGTGGGTGCAACCATGGCGACGGCGAACCCAAATTCTAGAGGAGGAAAACAGAACCGAGCATGGTCGACACGATGATAGATCTCACCGGGAACCAATTCTCGTCCCCGCACCGTGCCATGGGTGCATCCATGGTGAGAGTGAGCTCCAACTCAGGATGGGGAGGAGAGCGGGGCCGAGCAGGTTCGTCACGTCCCAGCTCTGCGCCATGGCCACGACCACAGATTGCCGCTCCGAGGAAGAAGAAGGTCGTTAGCCTGATATTTTGTATTGAAACGTAAAGTTGAATTCGTGCCGAAAAAGACCCTTTGAGTATTTGGCACACCAACTGTAGTCATCGCGGATGATTTAAGGGAACTTGGGTACCGCGTTGCCTGGACGCCCCAACTTTCGGGCCGCAAAATGATATTCTCCTCCTCGTGACCTAGTGGATTTGAAGAAGCAAATAGAGGATTTGCAGATAAAAGGTTACATTCATCCTAGCACTTTTCTTAGGGATGTTCTACCATCTTTGTTAAGAAGCGAGATACCAATACTACCATATATGGTTGTGGATTGTCACCCACTCAATGCTATGACAATCAAGAGCAAGTATCCTCAACCTAGGATCAACGATCTTTTTGATCATTTAATTGGTGCCACCATATTTTCCAAGATAGATTTTGAAGGAGATATGCCCTAGAGGCAAAGAATAAATAGGTTTTTATTGTCATATCTCAGTTAGTTCATAATAGTTTCATACTATGCTATAACTGTATTAATACGAAATATTAATACACGTGTGGTATGTAAACAAACCAAGTCTCTAGTTACCTCTAGCGAACTAGTTCATTGGTCATGAGGGTGATCTAGGGTTTCGAGATCATGGGCATTTATGCCAATTTACAATGAGGTCACGTCATTAGTTGAATGATGTGATAGACAAACAACCCAACCAGTTGTATCTTAATGAGATCTAGTTACAAAGTTCACCATTAATGATAAACTAAGGAAACCTCGAAACCTAATCCTTAGACTGTGAGATAATGCAAATCACCATTCTAGAGGGAGCTTAGCTGGTTATCAAGTATCATACCGTGACTGGGTGATCAAAAAGGTGCTACTCAGGTTTTCCAAAGGGGCGCGTAGAGGAGTACATATCAAGACTAGGATTTGCCAATCCATGTAATATACAGATACACATGTGGCCATCTCGGTGACGTTGCATTAACGAAGCTTGCAAGCGCGTGACTGGGTCACGGAATGCAACAACACGGAAACGATAAAACAAGTTCATCAGTAACAAGATCGAACAAAGGTATGGAGATACCATAGATCAAATCTCGGGTGAACTAGGTATCAAGTGGCAAAGGGAATGGGAAACGACTGTTTATGGTTCAAACGACATTATCATCGTGGAATGCACAGGGGCCATTATGGGCATCCAGATCCCGCTATTCATCATTGATGGAGATCATGTATGTGCCATTCTCGAGCCGTGGGGAAATACAGTTAAGGGTATGATGAGCTAGAGATCCTCTGTAAGTTGGAATCACCATATGAAAGAGAAAAATAAACCGGAAAAGTTCCGTTTGATAACCAGAATCGTTCCAGGAAAGTTCTGAAGTCGTTCGGAGGAAATCGAAAGGGAACCGAAAGGTGTTTCAGGTCAAGTCAGATTTTGTAATATGTATTTACATGTTAATTAATGTAATTAATATTAAATATAATATTAAAATCTAATTTGAAGGGGTATTCCACTAATGGGCCAAACTTCCTAGGGAAAAAGGGCCCATGAGGGAAAACCGAAGGAGGGAAGGGCCAAGGCCTAGCCGCCTCAAGGGGGCCCACCCGGCCAGCCTAGGGCTGTGAGCAGGGTAGGGCCCACCCCTGGCTAGCTGGCCCATGGAGCCCTAGGGCCCATGGCGCCTCCTCGTCTCTCCCTTGATTAGTCCCACATGGGAAACCCAAAGGGGAGGGCACACCTCCCTCCCCCTATATAAAGGGGTGCCCATGGGTGGGATTACACACACAATTTGAGATGTTCTCTAAGGCATTTTCCTTAGAGAATTCCTCCCTCTCTCTCTACATAGTTGTCTCCACACGTTGGTACTGTCCCAAGAAAGAACTGTTCGTGCAAGAGACGATGCACCTGTAGCACGCTGTTGCGCTGCAGGGATTCCAAGCCGGAGATCTACTTCGGCACTCCTGGCAGGGATCAAGGAGTCGGAGGTCGTCATCATACACCATATGTGTATGAAAACACGAGGGGCCTCACTTGAGGCACCTTGGATGTCGTGAGCCGGAGTCGCTGAACGATGAAGAAGGAGCAAGGGGTGACCTGCAAGGAGCTTCGCGACCTTGAGGTCAGCTACGAGTACGACTACATCAACCACGTTCCTCTCAGAACATTGACCGCATACGGTCTACAAGACATTGACCGCAGATAGATCTAGGCGTATTAGAGTTCCATCATAGGATTTTTTTTGTTTTGTGCCGTGGAACCCTTCAGTGGTATCAGGGTCGATCTATGCGTAGGAGTGTTGTACGGCTAGTACGCACAATTATTGTGCGGGCATTGATCCCTTAGTTGTTACCCTCTAACATGTAGTTTTTTATATCGTGGTATTGTTTGATGAAGCGGCCCGGACCGACCTTATGCATATTTGTGCGCGAGACTGGTTCCACGCTCGACATGCGGATTGCTCCGTATAAGTGCCTAGCGGGTGTCTGTCTCTCATTCAATAGTTGATATAGCATTTACAACGGAGGGCCCCGGAAGGGGTGTAGTAGAGACAACTGTTGGATCCATGTTGTGGTTGGAAAGTTTGTATATTAGAAATGGTTCTATTGCCAAAGCCGTAACAACCATGTAAAACTTGAAAACATGAAGTAGAGGTGTCTAACTTTGTTTTGTAGGAGGGCTTGTGTTATGATATGGTATTGGTCGTTACGAAGGTAAAGTAGTTTACTTTTCTGTTACTATCTAGTATAGTAGTAGCCATCATTCTGATGGACGACCGGGTGGTGGCGTCATGGACTTGGCATCAAACTAGGGGCAAGATGGAGATCATGCTGGAGCGCTCGATGGAGATCAAGGCGCAATAAGAAGGACCATATCATATCACAATATACATATGATGTTGATACATGTTTTACATCTTATTGTGTGCTAGTATTAGATACTCAACGGTAGCAAATAAGATAATCCCTATTTAATTCCAATCATCATGTTCCCCTTGTGTGTGCACCACCAAGAAAGTTCTTCGTTATGAGGTAGCGCCATGATGATCGAGTGTTAGACATATCTACGTTTGCATACAGTGGGTGTAAGCCATGTTGCATAGTGAGTACACAGAAGTTAGATTTGGCGAGCCTAGCATGTGTAGACATGGCTTCAGAACACAAGAGATCAAAAGATCGAGAATGAGTCACATGGATGATGTGATTGACATTAGGGAATGTATACCTTTGATGCTGCACTGATGGTCATGATGATCGGGGGAGTTGCAGAGGATTGGGATCATGTGATCATAAAATCGTCCAGGGGATGACAATTTTAGTGGGAGCTCAATTAGGATTGAACTCATATTATGAACTTAGTCTACAGGTCTGTTTGTAAATATCTTAGTAGATCATGGCCTATCCCATTGAGGTCCTTTGCGACCATGGGAAATTCTTGCTTGATATGGAACTTAGCAAAAGGGTCTGATTTCATAGATTAATACCCACGCCCGAGGGATATCCTCATAAAAAGGTGATCTTCTCTTCTTGATACAATGGCCATTAGGAGATAATCGAATGACTCTGCGATGTTTGTGTGTTCTCCGTAATCATCCAATAAAGTCATCTCCATTTGATGGAGAGTTGGATTACAGTCTTGTATTCTACAAGATCAGGCACATAAAGTGTGAGCTGTTCGATGAGTTTTCTTCCATGATGGATGAAAAAGAGAATATTTGGAGAAACACTTAGCAATCTTGCATTATAGTTGTGAACTCTCAAAAGGGCTTGATTGCAATGGAGGACATGATTGAAAAAGGGTATATGTTAGATATACAATGTTTTAAATGTAATTCTTGCAAAACTCGTTGTAGTTTACATAAGTATTGGATACTTGTCCCGTTTTGTGAAAATAGGATGGTCTGCTTAAGAATTGCTAGAATTGAGGCAATGTGGCTTAATGACGGCAAGAAAAACATTGATGGCCGACATCACCCCTTTCCTCAAAGGTTTCTCATTTGTATTAGTGGACTTGAATATAATTTTGTAATCCTTGTTTGTGTGTGTTGATTTTGGCGTGACGATTGTTCATATGAATAAGTTACAAGCCAGTTATATTGTTCTTATGAATAATACCTTTATGGTGACATTACGATTATAAATGAGTTATTCTCATCACTATGTTAATGATATTAGTTTAAACATTTATAAAGGATTAGAATGCTAAAAGATATCCAAAGTTTAATGATGACATGACACTATAGTTTAAGTCATTTTGGTTATTGCATGTTCTTCATTATAAATGAAGATCGGGGTCTTAGATGCTTAATCTAGAGACTTTTCAAAACCATGCCTCATTGGGAAGAATGACTAAAACTCCGCATTCTGGTAAAACGGTGATATGCGAAGAAATGTTGAACTTTATAGATAGTGATGTATCATATTTTCAACAAGGAGTGGAAATCATTAGTTAATTGTGGATTTAAGTGAATAAGCATATTTACTTAATGAAACATTAGTTTGAAACAATTTGAATTGTTCAAATGAGTTCACAACAAAGGAGGATATTGAAATTAACAAGAACACAAGGTATCTTCGATTTGATCGACATGACTAAAGTATTCAAGTTAAGTTTAGCATAAAAAGGACTTGTGAAAGATGTTTCACAAATTATGATAATTGGACAATTTCAAACTGTGTTGAAATGTCTAAATGTCATAATCATTTCGTATTAGATACATATGATGTAATATTATCTCTTATCGGGGTTACAGTTGCTGTTTAGAGTCAGAGATCAAAATAAGAAAACACTCGTTTGAAATACAAAGGAACATATAAAGTTCATGGAAACAACACCATAAGAGTTATGGCACATTTGAGTTTCTGGAGATTTCGATAAGTCGAAATCATGGCGAATAAACAAGTATTTGTAGAGCATTCTTAGGAAGCTATGAATGGATCTTCCAAAAAGGGGAAAACCTGTTGTTGTCCAAAGTTGACATGTCTTGGTGAAGATACAGGTGGAAGAAAGTAAAAGATCAAAACAAGGTTTTGACCTTACCTCTTGATTGTTCAGTAGAGTAGCAAAATTTGTTTCGTGAAACCGAACTCTAAAAATAGAGAAGAAACTAATGATAATGATCATAACGTTTCAGTGAATACTTTTACTAAACAAAGTAGGATTTAACAATATATACTCTACAAGTTCATGGAAATATATTATTGATTCACTTGTCATGTTTATGAACAAGACATACCTACGAATTACAAAGAAGCATGATGGACCTAAGTGTGAGAAATGACCAGGAGTCATAAAATCCTATATTAAGTTACATTTAAGATTGCGAAGTAATATGTTACTTGATCTTATTAAGTAAAGAAGTTTACTTGATATTTACGAATGACTTCAAAGTCATAAGATGGAAATGAAACTTAATAGAGACGTAAAGCTCCATTTGTCACAAAGTATGGACAAATTCAAGGAGTTGACTACAAATGTAGCGATGCTTGAGTCTATTTGATTTACACCAGCAATATATGGATATTGGAATCTTGTAGCTGGAATTCTCAATTTGATGATGATCAAAGAATTTTGGAATGCCCAAGATTATCAAGAGGACCTGCATTTGAGTGGGAGCTAATTAGCTTGGCCAAATCTTAATATGTAAGAGACATATTTTGAGTGGGAGCTAAGTAGCTTGGCCAAATCTTAATATGTAGTAGACATATTTTGATTGAGGGCTAAGTGAAATCCCTAGATCTCATATATGGATGCCATATTTGGGTGGGAGCGTGAAATCATTCTGAGATATGTGGGCAACATATATGAATGATGTGATTGGTATTGATAACATTTAAGTTAGTAAATATGAATGAAGGTGAACAAGTTATTAAACAATGAGATCTATCAAGATAAATTAGTAAGTTTAATAAACATCATAGTCGAATGCTTCCTGGACTTGATTCTGAAGATGTTCAAAATATCCTAGATAAGATTCTGAAGTAGTTCAGAATGGAACAAGGAAAAGAAAAAGGTTCTCACTTGTATGAAGCATTGAGTTAGCCTTAGTATCACAACAATGGTTAAAAGAAAGAAAGAGATGTGTTGCATCTCCTATGCCTCAGTCATAGGTTCTTCCATACAACCATATTGTATACTCGACGTAATGTGACCCGAGGTGCTGGTTGGAAGGACAAGCTCTTAACTGTAAGAACATGTCTTGAAGTGATTCTTGAGTTAATCATTGAACCAATTAAGTTTGTACTTAAATGGCAAGAAGCAAAGTAAGTGGCACAGTTGCATTTCATGCACTAGGATCTACATAGATATAGAAGTATAAAGGCTCCATTTGATGTGATGTATATTATTATGGCGGGACTAGTTCGTATTTAACGTAGAATGATGTGTCCCAGGGCACAGTGCCCATGAGAAAGCCCCTGAGGTTGATCTAAACTCACTGTAGGCTCTTGGAAACCGGCCTCGTTCTGCTGCCATAACTTCCGTATATACACAAAGGATTGCAAAGTGTGTTTTAAAGTTTAGATGACAATAGTTAAAACAACCGTCATTATAAACACTAGAAACAAAGTCTCACTTTGTCACCAAATGAATACTTCAACCCATTATGAGATAATGGTATGAATGTCAAAGTTAGGAAGACATTAATGATTTGCAAAGACATAATGATCTGGTAAAACAAAACATGGACAAGACGTTTTCCATAAGCATGCATGATCAATAAATTCATATGTGATATGGTTTATGATGAGTAGCGAGCTAGATTATTTGTACTCTAGTGCAAGTGGGAGACTGAAGGAGATATGCCCTAGAGGCAAATAATAAATAGGTTTTTGTTGTCTTATCTCAATTAGTTCATAATAGTTTCATACTATGCTATAACTGTATTAATACGACACTTTAATACACGTGTGGTATGTAAACAAACCAAGTCTCTAGTTACCTCTAGCGAGCTAGTTCATTGGTCATGAGGATGATCTAGGGTTTCGATATCATGGGCATTTATGCCAATTTACAATGAGGTCACGTCATTAGTTGAATGATGTGATAGACAAACAACCCAACCAGTTGTATCTTAATGAGATCTAGTTACAAAGTTCACCATTAATGATAAACTAAGGAAACCTCGAAACCTAATCCTTAGACTGTGAGATAATGCAAATCACCATTCTAGAGGGAGCTTAGATGGTTATCAAGTATCATACCATGACTGGGTGATCAAAAAGGTGCTACTCAGGTTTCCCAAAGGGGCGCGTAGAGGAGTACATATCAAGACTAGGATTTGCCAATCCATGTAACAGACAGATACACATGTGGCCATCTCGGTGACGTTGCATTAACGAAGCTTGCAAGCACGTGACTGGGTCACGGAATGCAACAACACGGAAACGATAAAACAAGTTCATCAGTAACAAGATCGAACGAAGGTATGGAGATACCATAGATCAAATCTCGGGTGAACTAGGTATCAAGTGGCAAAGGGAATGGGAAACGACTGTTTATGGTTCAAACGACATTATCATCGTGGAATGCACAGGGGCCATTATGGGCATCCCGATCCCGCTATTCATCATTGATGGAGATCATGTATGTGCCATTCCCGAGCCATGGGGAAATACACTTAAGGGTATGACGAGCTAGAGATCCTCTGTAAGTTGGAATCACCATATGAAAGAGAAAAGGAAACCAGAAAAGTTCCGTTTGATAACCGGAATCGTTCCGGGAAAGTTCCGAAGTCGTTCGGAGGAAATCGAAAGGGAACCGAAAGGTGTTTCGGGTCAAGTTGGATTTTGTAATATGTATTTACATGTTAATTAATGTAATTAATACTAAAATCTAATTTGAAGGGGTATTCCACTAATGGGCCAAACTTCCTAGGGAAAAAGGGCCCATGAGGGAAAACCGAAGGAGGGAAGGGCCAAGGGACATGGCCTAGCCGCCTCAAGGGGGCCCACCCAGCTAGCCTAGGGCTATGCGTGGGGTGGGGCCCACCCCTGGCCAGCTGGCCCATGGATCCCATGGCGCCTCCCCCTCTCTTCCTTGATTAATCCCACATGGGAAACCCAAAGGGGAGGGAACACCTCCCCCCTATATAAAGGGGTGCCCATGGGTGGGATTACACACACAATTTGAGATGTTCTCTAAGGCATTTTCCTTAGAGAATTCCTCCCTCTCTCTATATATATAGTTGTCTCCAGATGTTGGTACTGTCCCAAGAAAGAACTGTTCGTGCAAGAGACGACGCACCTGTAGTGCGCCGTTGTGCTACAGGGATTCCAAGTCAGAGATCTACTTCCGCACTCCCAGCAGGGGTCAAGGAGTCGGAGGTCGTCATTGTACACAGTATGTGTACAAAACCATGAGGGGCCTCACTTGAGGCACCTTGGATGTCGTGAGCCGGAGTCACTGCACGATGAAGGAGCAAGGGGTGACCTGCGAGGAGCTTCGTGACCTTGAGGTCGGCTACGAGTATGACTACATCAACCACGTTCCTCTCGAAACATTAACCGTGTACGGTCTACAAGGGTATGTATTCTATGCGCTCGGTCGTTACTGCATTACTACATAAATAGATCTGGGTGTATTAGAGTTCTATCGTAGGAAATTTTTTGGTTTTTGCTACGAACCCTTCAGATTTGAGGTCAAGGTATCACTAGATTAAGATCTGAAAGGAAGACATTCCAAACACTGCCTTTACCACTCGTTATGGTATTTATGAGTACACCGTCATGTCCTTTGGTCTTACCGATGCTCTAGCCACTTTTACGCGTCTCATGAACTCTGTCTTTATGGAGTATCTCAATAAGTTTGTTGTGGTCTACATCTACGATATTCTGGTCTATTCCAAGACTGAAGAACATGCTGAACATCTGCATTTTGTGTTGACAAAACTTTGTGAACATCGTATCTATGCCAACTTCTCCAAATGTGAGTTTTGGTTATAAGAAATCATATTTCTTGGTCATGTGGTTTCTACAAAAGGGGTTGTTGTTATCGAGACAAATTTCAATATATTCTCTACTAGAAATCCCCCACATCCGTTAAGGATGTACGAAGGTTCCTCGAATTAGCTGGTTATTACCGTTGATTCATTGATAACTTTTCCAAGATTGCCAAGCCAATGACTAATCTTCTTAAGACGGATAATAAGTTTGAATGGTCTGAAAGGATGAGGAAAGCTTTTAAGTTTTGAAAACCAAGCTAACTACCGCTCCGGTGCTAGTTCTTCCAGACACCAACAAAGACCTTGTCATCTTCTGTGATGCCTCTATCCAAGGTCTCGGATGTGTGTTGATGTAAGATGGTCATGTGGTGGCTTATGCCTCTCGATAGTTGAAACCACATGAGATCAATTATCCAACTCATGATCTCGAGCTTGTAGTTGTAGTTCGTGCACTTAAGAAATGGCGACATCACCTCATCGGTAGTCATTGTGAGTTATACTCGGATCCTCAGAGTCTGAAGTATCTTTTCACCCAACCTGATCTAAATCTCAAGCAAAGGAGATGGTTGGGATTCATAAAGTACTATGATTTGGGTCTCAACTATCAACCCGGCAAAGCCAATGTCATTGTGTATGCACTAAGTCAGAAGTCTTACTGCAACAACTTGATAATCAAATAAGCTCAACCTTATCTTCATGAGGAATTTGCTCGAATTAACATCAAAGTTGTTCCTTGTGAATTCCTTTCTAATCTTGAGGTGAAGTATTCTATAGAGGGTGAAATCAAGCTTGCTCAGGAGAATGGTTCCGAAGTTGCTGAGATCAAAGATAGCATTGCTAGTGGAGTTACTATGTCTTTCTCCATTGATGATCAAGGTGTTGTCGACTTCGGTAACCGTCTGGTAGTGCCAAAGAGAACAAAGTTGAGTGATTTAATTCTCCAAGAGGCTCATGAATCACCTCTTTCCATTCACCCCAGAGGTACCAAGATGTGTCAGGTTCTTCGTCAAAGATTCTGGTAGTCTAGTATGAAGCAAGACATCGCTCGTTTCATTGTTGAATGTGATGCTTGCCTCTGCGTCAAGGCTAAACACCAAATACCCACTGGTCTCCTGCAACCGCATTGTATCCCTAAGTGGAAATGGGATACAGTCGGTACGGATTTCATCACTGGACTTCCCAAGACACAAAAATGAAATGATGCCATCCAAGTAATCGTTGATTATTTGTCCAAGGTTGCTCACTTCCTACATGTTCATGAGAGCATTACTGCTAGTCAATTGGCAGATTTGTATATCTCCCGGATAGTCGTCCTTCATGGAATTCCGAAGAAAATTGTCTCTGACCATGGGAGTCTGTTCACTTCAAAGTTCTGGGCAAGTTTCCAACAAGCTATGGGAACTCTCCTATGCTTCAGTACAATTTATCATCCTAGCAGTGGTGGTCAGACTAAAAGGGTGAATAAAATCCTTGAAGACATGCTCGGAGCGTGTGTCATATCTTTTGGCAAGAATTGGGAGAAATGCCTTCCTTTTGCCGAGTTCTCCTACAACAACAGTTATCAATCTAGTATAGGTATGGCACCTTTCCAGCTCTTATACGGAAGAACGTGCCGTACTCCTTTGAATTGGTCTGAAACTGGTGAAATAAAGTTGTTTGGACCGGATATGATCTAGGAAGCAGAAGATCAAGTTCGTATTATATAAGGTCATTTGAAAACTGCTCAGTCTCGTCAGAAGAGCTATCATGATCGCCACCATCAACATGTCGAATATGAAGTTGGTGATCAAGCTTATATTCAGGTCACTCCTTTAAAGGGTGTACACCGGTTTGATATCAAAGGCAAACTAGCTCCTCACTATGTTGGTCCTTTCCACGTTATTTCTAAGTGAGGTAAGCTCACATTTAAATTGGAGCTGCCCTCAAACTTCCCTGAGGTACATGATGTGTTTCATGTGTATTAACTCAAGCGTTGCTTCAAAGACCCTGTTCATGGTGTTGATCACAAAACTCTTGACTTTCAAGATGATCTAACTTATCGAGAGTATATTTTCCGTATCCTTGGTGAAGTCAAGCGCAAGACTCGTCGCCAAAGCATCAAGTTCCTAAAAGTTTAGTGGTCTCATCACTCTAAGGACAAAGAAACCTGGGAACGGGAAGATTGTCTTTGATCTGAGTACTCTGCTCTTTTTATAAAACCTAGGAATCTCGGGATGAGATTCTTGCAAGTGGGATAGAGCTATAACAACCCAAGTTTGTAATAAAGGTATTTAGTACTTAAGCATAGCATGCATCTTTTAAATCTAATAAACCTCATGCATGTGAGTAAGAAAGTATGAACATATGCAAATGCAAAACTCTAACTATTTGCAAATATTTTCAAAATGTGTTCCAAATTCAAATTTTGGAATGTTCTGGTATTTACCAAAATTCCCCTACTTTTCTCTAATTAAAATGGATTTAAAACCATTTAAAATGAGCTTTCTATAATAAAACAAGGTTTTAATAAAACCCAGGAGGTTTTCTGCAAGTTTTAGTCCTTGGTTAGTGAGGTTTGGACAGTGGGTTGGTTTCCATCTTTCTAGGGGGTTTTCTGTAGAAGTGTTTTCGTTTACCTCTAGTTGGAAGCTGCATCGTGGCGTTGTCGCCGTTGACAATCTGTGTTACGATTCCCGCTCTCCCGCCTTTGATAGAGGAGGATAAGAATGCGCTGAGCCGTGGAGAGCTTCCCCTGTTCCTCTCACTCTCCCTCGCGACCCTCTCTCTTCCTGCTAGATCCCAGAATCATACCCGTAGATGGCCATCAGATAGCCACCATCCTCGACGCCCCTAAGCTCAGCTGGCCATGCCTTATGTTCCACCTGATGCTAGCTTCTTCCTAACCGAAGGAATCGAGCTGGGACGCCTCCAGTCTCCCCCATCGGTGTCGTCTTCCCTGACCTCGACGTTCTCCGTCGTCCACCTTGTAGTCGCTCCGGCCCTCGCCTCGCCTCGTTGTCCTCACCAACTGCTCCAAGGTGAGATGCTAGTGCTCAAGCACCTCCCCGCTTTGCTGTTTGATTTGAGCAACTATCCCCCGCCATGTGCTCGAGAGCACCACCACCAATGCTCGTCGTAGCACTTGCTCCATTGACCATAAGATAGCGATAGTAGTAGCCTCGTGTCGCTCGCATGCACGCGCCTAGCTATGCTTGCTAGAGCCGCCGCAATCTCCGCCAGCAACCACCATCTGACCACCGTTAGAAATTACAGAAATTGTATTAATCTTATAAAAGTAATAACTTTTAATCGATATATCAAAAAATATGTATAATATATCAAAATGTTCAAAACATGAGATCTACCTATTAAAGTTGACATCATACATTATCAAGCAACCTAAAACCCTAGTTTACCTATAGGTACACCAAACCCCCTTAAGTACATGTGAGTTTGATGGTGTGCCTTTACCAGGGAATCCCAAACCCTCTTAAATAGATGTTGCACCTAGGGATAATGCAAGATCTTTAATCCGACATGTCATACATATTGTCTAAGCATTGCATTGTACCATGACTTGATTGTTGCCTTTCTTTCCGGTATTGCTTCTTCACGATAGGATCCAAGCCCAAGGCCAAATTCAATGATACTGAGGATCCATACCTGTCTACTCAAGGACAAGGCAAGCTATAATGACCCAGCATTTAGGGATGCAGAAGAGAGAGTGTGCATTTGCATTCATGCATAAGAAAATTCGGGATTTTTCACGCAAAACTAAAACCCTAGAGGGATCAAGGTTTCTCTCGCTTCGATGGATTAAAATTAGATCATCTGAGTGAGTGCGATAGATTTTGACATGATCTCTAAGTATTTTGACTGTTTTGGGACAATGAATTTAAACTAGTATTTGAATTTTTAATAAAGGATTGAATTTGAGATTTGAATTTCAAATTTAAATGTATAGGAATTTGAAGTTCCAAAGAATTAATTATAGAATATTATAATTAATATAAATTAAATTGGAATATTGAAAAATATTACAAGTTATTACAATAATATCACAAGTGAGTACAATAAAAAATAAATGGGATTTTTTCCATAATACAATATCAAAGATTATCTATACAAGTAAATAAGAAATAAGGAAAAGGTAAATTGTAATAATACAAATAAAGTGTTGGAAATATACCCTAGAGACAAATAGTAGTAAGGACTATTATCATATTTCATATAGTTTATGATTAAGTTTTATATCATGCTATAACTATATTAAGTGGAAACATCAATGCACGTGTGATATATAAACAACCAGGGGTTCCCAATGAAACTCTAGTCACTGGTTCATTGGTCAACAGATGATCAAGTTTCGTGATCATGTGGCATTTATGCCAGTTGGAAATGGAGTCAACTCATTCTGAGAATGAGATGATGAACCAATACCCAACCTAACCATCGTGGCCCGATCATGTCACGATGTTCAAGTTACGATGATTAGAAATGGATCCTCGTAGACTGTTCCTTAGACCGTGAGGCTATATCAATTACTGTCTCCTAAGAGTGCTTAGATAGCATCAAGCGCCACTTGGTAATACAGTGGTTATAAAGGTGTGTTCAGGTACTCGGAGGAAACCGTAGAGGCAATATATGTCAAGAGCAGGATTTGTTTGTCCATGTGACGGGAAGATACTCAAGGGCCCACTCGGAGAAGTTATATACAATAGCTGCGCATCGTGTGATTTGATCACATGGATATCACTTGTCGGAACGAGTCAAGTAGCATTGTTCGGTAACAAGATTGAACATTACATGGTGATGTCATTGATCACATCTCGAGCAATGCAAGTATCGAGAGACAAACAGAATAAGACACGACTGTCCCGGTTCAAACGACAAAAGATATTCGTGGAACACACAGGGGTCACATGGCCATCCTGGTCCCTCTGTCGATCATTGGTGTGGGAGTGTCCCGACCATGTCTTGAGTGTTCCCGAACCGTCGTATCATGCTTAAGTGCTTGATGATGCTTAGAGAGTGTTTATAGGATCGTTAGAATCGCCAAAGAATAGTAGAGAGAAAACCGGAAGGGTTTCGGTAAGTCCAGAGGATGTCCGGAGTGGAGATGGAAGTGTTCCAAAACCATAAAGGTTGAATAATATGTGAATGAATGTTAAATATTAATTTAATCATTTATTCATAATTATTTAATAAAGAGAAAATCAATTTAAAAGGTCAAAAGGCTTAATGGGCCAATTCCCGGAGGGGAGAGGGCCCATTAGGGAAAGGAGAGAGGGAGAAGGGGCAAGGGGGTGGCCGGCTAGGCCAAGCCCCCCTCCCCTACCCCCGTGCGGGGCCCACTAGGGCTGGCCGGCAGCCTCCCCTCCCCTCCTCTCCTTTAGTCCCACCCCGGGACTTTGAGGGAAGTAGTACCTCCCCTCCCCCTATATATAGTGGGGGTATTTGGCTAGATAAAGACACAATATTCAATAAAGGTCTTCTCACTTTTGGGAAGACCTCCAATTGATATTCTCTCTCTCTCTCTCTCTCTCTCGTGACCCTGGTCCCAAGTTGGGACTACACGAACGAGAGACATCTTCACCGCGTAGCGCTGTCACGCTGCGGGATTCGGATCTAGGAGCTCTACTTCCGCAACTGCTGCTGGATCGGGGAAGCGGGAGTCATCGTCAGGCACCGGACGTGTGTAACTCCCCGCGAGGTGTCACACTTGAGGCACTCAAGTCGTTGGAGCCAAAGGAGCACAAGGACTTCATCACGACCTTGAGGTCGGCTTCAGCTCGTCTACATAACCCACGCTCTCCTGAGCGTTGACAACGCTTTTCGGTCTTCAAGGGTAAGTTCATGAAAAGCCCCTCCCATTACTGTATTACTAATAGATAGGTCCTGGCAGCATCAGGGGTTCAGGGGCGTAGGGTAAAATTTATTGTTTTCATACGCAAAACCCCAACAGTGGTATCAGAGCTAGATCTATGCGTAGTAATGCTAGTACGGGTAGAATACACGAGATGTAGTGTGTGGGCGTTGATCTTTTAGTTGTTACCCTCCCACGTGTACTTGTGTATACCGTAGTAATGCTTGATGAAGCGGCCCCCAACCGACTTTACGCGTTCATTCGCGAAACTGGTCCACGCTTGACATACGGCTTATACCGTATAAAGTGGCTTGGGGGGTGTTTGTCTCTCTCGCATTAGTTGGTATACCATTTGCAACGTAGGGCCCCGAAAGGAGTGTAGTAGAGACAACTACTTGATCAACGTTGTGCTTAAAGTTCATAGGTAAGAACGGTTCTTGTGCGAAAGCCCATTCAGCCACGTAAAACATGCAAAGATAAAGTAGAGGCGTCTAACTTTGTTTTGCAGGGGGGAGTTGCTTTGTGCTATGGTTGTGGCAAAGATAAAGTGATTACCTTATGTTACGTAGTAGTAGATAGTCACAGAGGTGACGGACTACCACGTCGGAAAGACACAGGTACCCTGGTGTCTACGGCGCCGGAATCCGGTGACGACGGATGGAGATCACGACGTGAAGGACATATCACATCGCATTTACATTCAATGTTATTGTTTGTATATCTTATTGTGTGATAGTATTAGATACTCGACGGTAGCCTAATAAGATGATCCCTGTTAAAATTACCAACGATTGTGTTCCCCCTTAGTGTGCACCACCAAGAAAGTTCTTCAGTATGAGGCGATCCATGGTACAGGCATGGGTGTCAGACATATCTACGTTTGCATACAGTGGGTGTAAGCCATGTTGCACAGCGAATACACTAAGGTTGAGTTGGCGAGCCTAGCATGTGTAGACATGGCCTCGAAACGCGGATGGTCGAAAGATCGAGCACGAGTCGCATGAATGATGTGACTGACGTTTAGCATCCACCCTTGAACCCACATTGATGGCCATGACGATCGGGGGAGATGTGGCTGATAGGGGTCGTGTTATCACTAGGAACCCTTATGGGGATAGGTGTTTCTGAGTGGAGTTACTATAACTCATTTAATTATAAACTTAGTCTAAATTCCTTTTTGCAATTGTAAATGTAGAAAAGTTCTCCCTGATGCCACCTTTCATGTTGACGATTGATTGGTTAAAAGGAGAAAAGCTCAAATTAGATGGATCAAACTTCTCTATATGGGTTGCGCGTCTCCACGTCCTTAGCGAGAATGACATGGTCGACTACATACTCGACGGGATGGATTTAGATCAGCCCATTGACCTAGAGACCCCAGAGCATCGGGAAGACTGTTATCTCCGTCGGGAGATGGCCTCCTTCATTTCAGTTACAATGTGTTTCGGAATGGTGGACGAGCTATGGCCTTTCGTGGGTGATATCAACCCTCGTACGGTAATGCTACAGCTTAGGACACATTTCGTGGAACAAGCACGCATATGGGAGCATGAGCTGATGGGAGACTTACTCTCCATTAAGATGGAGGAGAACTCATCACTCGACAACCACTTGGAGCGCATGTAGGATGTGTACATGAGGCCTGCATACTTCCTGGATAGCTGGATGATGGGCTCTTTTGCAAATGGCATTGTGTTGCGGTCGCTGCCACCAAGATACCAAGCACAAGTCAGGACTTGCATTATGAGAGGCGACGCGGAATCAATGGAGTTCCACCGGTTCGTAACACATCTCAGGAATGTGTTGGTTGAACCAAATGTCGTTGAGGTCATCAATGACAAAGATATATATTTGATATACAATTTTATAAATGTTATAATCTTGCAAACACATTTGAAGTGTTAAGTATATTTGATACTTGTTCTGTTTTGCTGAAAATAGGTCCTTCTACGTGAGAGGTGCTTGCTGGAGAGGAGGTGATGTTGCGTGTTGATGGCGAGCATGATGATGATGGCCGACGACACTCTCCCTCGACATTTATCACTTAGTTTATGTTTTTGAATAGTTATTGTAATCAAAAGATTGTGAACTTCTTTAGTGTGTCTCACACTTTGTGAGACAGTTATTCATACGAGTTTGTAACAAACAGTTGTTCCACTTTTATGAATGATTTCTATTTGTGTTCATATCTTGTTTGATTATATGTGAATTATCCTTGTTGTTTGAGACTAATTGATAATGCATGAACATTTGTAAAATATTGAAATGCCTTAAAATACCCAACTTAAATGATATTCATTACTGAATGAAAACCATTGTTTAAATTCAAAGTTATGTGATAATATGTGAAAGTCATTCAATTTCTTGTCACATATAAATCATGCCTAAGTTCGGCAAAATAACTTAAACACCATGTATTACTTGAATACAAAGTGTTTAATGAACTTTTAAAAGGGAATAAATATTTGATGTATTGTGTTTTAACAAAAATGGTAATTATCATTATACGATTGTTTAAAAGTGTAAAGTAGTTTACCAAAGGAAACATGAATATGAAACTATTTGATTTGATCAAAGTGTTTCATCAACAAAGGGTATAAAGATAAATGAGAATCTAATTACTACGATTTGATCAATAGTAATAAAATTCGACTTTATAAGAATGGCATAAAATAAATTGTGGAATGCAAAGTGTTTTGAAACGTCAAAATGCAAAGCATCACAATGTGATATTAGATATCAAAATGGGTAAATATATGGCGCCAAATAAATCGTTGTAGTATAGATGTAGAGACCATTAGTTAAGAAATAGTTAGCACTCAATTAGAATATATAGTGAACCATTTGAATTCGTGAAAGCAGCTCCATATCTGGTATGGATCATCGTAGAAGTTTTGGGGTTATTCGATATAACCAAAACAATAGCGAATAAGTCCTTGTAGAGTATTCATTGGAAACTTTGAATACAAAATCCATATCTGAAACCAAAAGAGAAGCAAAACTTGTATTGCTTGGATTTTGGTACATTCTTGAGAAAGCTCACTTTTAGTGATATTTCTCAATTATGGAGAAATTGGAAGATAGTGAAAAACACGATGAGGATTCAAATCCATGCATCAGAGTGTTGAGAAGCGCAACGGACAATGTTCCTAAATGATTCTCTTCACAAAGGAAAGAATTAATGATAATGATCATTGTGTTTTCCCCACTAGTGTTCTCACTACATGAAGTAGGATTCAAAATGTAACCCATATCTTGTATGGAGACATTTGTGAATCATTTTTCATGATTCTTGGAATATGACATACCTACGAACTACTAAGGAAATAATGGTAAACTAGAATTATGAGAAATCCTAAAATCAAAATACACTTGAGATTAGAAATCAATTCGTTGCTAAATCTCACAAGTAAAAGGGGTTTACTTGGAATTTTCCCAAATGACTGCAAAGCCATAGTGGAAAAGGGGGTGAATGACAAAAGCACAATTTGTCAAGTATTGGACAAATTCAAATGAATTTGATTCAAGTGTGCTAAATGTCTAGTGGATTTAAGACTAGTAAAAATACTAGTGTCTCATAGTAAATCTCTCACTTTGATATTTGATCAAAGTATTTTGAAATTGTTCAAATTAGTGAGTGGATATGCAATTTGCATGAAATTGAGTGGGAGCTATGAAAGTCTTCCTAATACAATATGTGAATGACATATTTTTAAGTGGGAGCAATATAAGTCTCAAATTCAAATATGTAGGAACATAGTTTGAGTAAGAGTAGTGACTCATACCCAAATATGTTAGAAACATATTTTGAGTGGGAGCTTACAGAGTGATTCTTAAGTGTGTTAAGAATAAAAGCGCAAGTACTTATAAATAATGATTTATAAGGTGTAGAAGTTGATAATAAGTGTATTATGATATTATGTAGTATTCCTTAAGGGATTCTGAAAAGGGTTTCAGAATAGAAGTTAATTGAGGAACTGGTCCTTGATAACTCAAGTTAGGAATAGTATTAAGTTTAAACATCAATGGTTGAAAGAAAGAAAAGGATGATCATCATCCACTATGTCGATACATAGGTTCTATCTTAGAAAACCATGATGATAACTTAACATAATATATGATCCAAGAAGGAACGTTTAAAAGTGATTAAGTTCGAATCACAGAATGTTGAGCTAAGTTTGTCCGCAGTGTCTAATAGAGAACTGCAGACACATTTTCCAAATCCATAAGGGGTGACATATCTTAAAACATAAAGGGTTATGTTATAAGGGAATATGTTGGAAACTCCTATAAATACCGATTAAAGTCAAGTAGGAAGCGAGGTGAACAAAACATCAAAAGTTGCACAGAGTGCACTAGTGTTTCGATGGTTACATTTATAATAATAGATAAGGGTACCATCTAAAGTGTTGTATAATGATATGGCAGGGCTAGTTCGCTTTTAACATAGAATGATGTGTCCCAGGGCACAGTGCCCATGAGAAAGCCCTCGAGGTTGATCTAAAGTCAGTGTAGGCTCCTGGAATCAGGCCTCGTTCTACTACCATAGAGACGATGCATACACACAGATGTTATCATGTGATGATAAAGTATTAATGTCAATCAAGGTGACATTAGTAAGTTGCAAAGGATTTGGGACTGTAAAGTATAGGCCCAAGACTCAACCTCTTGCATGAGCAAGCATGTTCAGGGTACCGGATATATGGTGCCAATGATTAAGAACAAATGCAACTAGTGTATTTGTACTCTAGTGCAAGTGGGAGACTCTTGGAAATATGCCCCAGAGACAAATAGTAGTAAGGACTATTATCATATTTCATATAGTTTATGATTAAGTTTTATATCATGCTATAACTATATTGAGTGGAAACATCAATGCACGTGTGATATATAAACAACGAGGGGTTCCCAGTGAAACTCTAGTCACTGGTTCATTAGTCAACAGATGATCAAGTTTCCTGATCATGTGGCATTTATGCCAGTTGGAAATGGAGTCAACTCATTCTGAGAATGAGATGATGAACCAATACCCAACCTAAACATCGTGACCCGATCATGTCACAAATTTCAAGTTATGATGATTAGAAATGGATCCTCATAGACTGTTCCTTAGACCATGAGGCTATATCAATCACTGTCTCCTGAGAGTGCTTAGATAGCATCAAGCGCCACTTGGTAATATAGTGGTTATAAAGGTGTGTTCAGGTACTCGGAGGAAACCATAGAGGCAATATATGTCAAGAGCGGGATTTGTTCATCCATGTGACGGGAAGATACTCAAGGGGCCACTCGGAGAAGTTATATCCAATAGCTGTGCAGCGTGTGATTTGATCACAGGGATATCACTTGTCGGAACGAGTCAAGTAACATTTTTTGGTAACGAGATTGAACACCACATGGTGATGCCATTGATCAGATCTCGGGCAATGCAAGTATCGAGAGACAAAGGGAATAAGACACGACTGTCCCGGTTCAAACGACGAAAGATCTTTGTGGAACGCATAGGGGTCACATGGCCATCCAGGTCCCTCTGTCGATCATTGGTGTGGGAGTGTCCCGACCATGTCTGGAGTGTTTCCGAACCGTGGGGTATCACGCTTAAGGGCTTGATGATGCTTAGAGAGTGTTTATAGGATCGGTAGAATCGCCGAAGAATACTAGAGAGAAAATCGGAAGGGTTTCGGTAAGTCCGAAGGATGTCCGGACTAGATATGGAAGTGTTCCATAACCATAAAGGTTGAATAATATGTGAATGAATGTTAAATATTGATTTAATCATTTATTCATAATTATTTAATAAAGAGAAAATCAATTTAAAAGGTCAAAAGGCTTAATGGGCCAATTCCCGGAGGGGAGAGGGCCCATTAGGGAAAGGAGAGAGGGAGAAGGGGAAAGGGGGTGGCCGGCTGGGCCAAGCCCCCCCCCCCCCACACGGGGGCCACTAGGGCTAGCCGGCAGCCTCCTCTCCTCCTCCTCTCCTTTAGTCCCACCCCGGGACTTTGAGGGAGGTAGTACCTCCCCTCCCCCTATATATAGTGGGGGTATTTGGCCAGATAAAGACACACAATATCCAATAAAGGTCTTCTCACTTTTGGGAAGACCTCCAATTGATATTCTCTCTCTCTCTCCCGTGACCGTGGTCCCAAGTTCGGACTGCATGAACGAGAGACATCTTCACCGCGGAGCGCCGTCGCGCTGCGGGATTCGGATCCAGTAGCTCTACTTCCGCAACTGCTGCTGGATCGGGGAAGCGGGAGTCATCGTCAGGCACCGGACGTGTGTAACTCCCCGCGAGGTGTCACACTTGAGGCACTCAAGTCGTTGGAGCCAAAGGAGCGCAAGGACTTCATCACGATCTTGAGGTCGGCTTCAGCTCGCCTACATCAACCATGCTCTCCTGAGCGTTGACAACGCTTTTCGGTCTTCAAGGGTAAGTTCACGAAAAGCCCCTCACATTACTGTATTACTAATAGATAGGTCCTGGCAACATCAGGGGTTCAGGGGCGTAGGGTAAAATTTATTGTTTTGATATGCGGAACCCCTACATAAAGAAAGTCTTTATTACAATTAGATATAGATTACATTTTCTTTACAAAGAATTGAATAAAAAATATAACAAAGAAGAATAAAACCTAGACTAATTCCTAAGCTAATTCCTCTTATCCTTGTTTTATACTTGTTTCCTGCAAAAATAAAAGGAAAACAAAGAGAGAAACTATGAGGGGTTAGTGTTTAGTGCTCTCAGAATTCTAACAGTGAGTTGCACTATTTAATATCATCATTGAGCAGTAAAAGATGCCAATTAGCATCTATTCTTATATTTAGATTAGCCTCAGGACAACATCATTGGCTATAAAAGGGGCAAGTTTCACTTGAGAGGGTTAAAGTAATAGCAGTAATAGTCCATAATCACTGGAGCTCATACAGAACAATGAGGCATCTCACACACATTTGCATGTCTATGTGTTGTCTACATAGGGTTGCAATGAGTGGGGGGATAAAAGCAATGTCATGGCAGTAGAGAGCTTCTCTCTACTGGTCACATTTCACCACACCAAGAACAGTAAGAACAGCCACCACCACACCACTAGTAATTACCAGATCCACCACTAAATCAACACTTGACTCAACCAACCAAATCACCAGCCATGGTTACTTAAAGGAGTGGGTGGAGTTGGAGTTGAGCAAGGTCAGGCCAACAGCTGGGAGGAGGAGGAAAAGCAAATCGCATGAATGGGCTGGACAAGTTCAAGCCAGGAGCTAGAGCAAGGAGGAGAAGGATAGTAACAAGATCAAGCCAGGAGCAAGATCATCAAGATTACCACAAGATAGCCAAGCACTCACAAGCTACAACAACAACACATGTAGTATTCAATCATGCATACTACTTGTTTTACCAAGATCTATGCATGGTTTGAGATCACATGAGTTATCCTCAGATTCATATTGAAGTGGAGTATGAAATCATCACAGGAGAGAGAGTAGGGTCATATAACCATTTTATCACTGAGTAAAAGTGAGCCTCAGACTTGAGCATCCTAGGCAAGTGACAATCAAAGCTAACATAAGACTAGCAGATCACACTAGATTAGCACACCACTATGCATGCACACTCCACTAGGGATGCACCATAGTGGCATGACTAGTAGTGGAAGCCATCTCAAATGCTCTACCAAGTAAACTTGAGTAAATCATCTTCCTAGAATTCTAGGAATCATTTAAAAGCCTATTTCTGTCATACTAGCAATACATAAGCATCTCAAAAAATCAAGTTGCTAAAGCATTTGCTTTGATAAGGATTAAATCTTTACAGAATCCTTTAGGATATATCCTATATCCTATTCTTTGTTAATCAGTGAGTCATACAAACAATCTCCAACACACAGGACAAGTACCAAGGGCCTAGATAGGTAACATACAACTACTATCACTTGGACAACACCAGTATTTCTCACAACTGCTTGAACATGATAAAGGTAGACAAGAGAAACATCATTTTAGTATATTTTCCACAAGGCATGAATTATTGTAGGCATCCCCAGCATCACATTAGTAGCAGTAATACAGTGTAATCAACATGGGACACCTGGTATTGCAGCCAAGAACTCAGTATAACCGAGGTAACAACATAGATAGACTAACATGGATATCATTGAAACTTTAGCTAAGAAATCCAAAAGGCCATATCCACCAGGGTAAAATAGGAGTAGCAATTAAACTATGCAAGTTACTGCTAGATCTAAGAGTACCAGAGAAAGAGGGGGGGAACCCTAACACATGACAAACCCTAATTAGGGTTAAACACGGCAGTACAGAGAGAGATTGGGAGAGGAAGGAGAAGGAGGATACTTACCCATGGTCCTTGCTAGGTTTTAGAAGAGGAGGTACAGGCATGGGTCAACGGTAGCCACCGCTCGGCGGCACAGTGGGTACCGAAGCGCCTACACTGTGCTAGCAGATGTAGGAGCACGGGGGGTGACAGTATTGGTGACCACCACATCGCCATACCTCCAGAATAGCACCGTGAGACCACTTGAGAATAGCACAGTGATAAGGGACGAAACCCTAATAGCTAGTGCGAGGTCAACGCGGCTAGGCAAGAGCTCGCACGACAAATCGGGTGGACCAATCATTGCAGTGGTGTCGACTTGGTCGATAGGCATAACGACAGCAGCCAGGGCAGCCGGAGCTCGTCGAGATCGAGCAGCGATGGTGGCAACGCCACGGAGTCGCTAGAGAGAGGAGAGGAGATAGTGAGCGAGTGAGTGAGGATAAGGCGGGCCGGGTGCGTGAGCCAGGGACTCGGTTGGGTTCAACCCAACCCAGTGGGCCGAAGTGGGCCAAATAGGCCAGGCTAGGCTGGCCCACGCATCTAGTCTAGCTAAATAAAGAAATATTGAATCTTTAATAAAACTTTAAATTCCAATTATACCCCTGAGAGTATTTAGGCTCTAGAAAAATAAAGAAAAATCATAAAAATACATATGATATATCAAAATGTTCACAAAAGTAATATCTACCTAGGAAAAATATAACATTGCTTGGTTGAGTTATATAAAATACAACTCAATTTAAATCTCTTAATGAAATAAGAAAAACGAAGAAAAATCTTAAAAATAAATAAAAAATCACTTTTGGTATAAAATATAATCCACTATTTTAGAAAAATATTAGCTATAAAATTCTAAGACATTTTGGTATTATTAAGAATAATAGTTTACAAAGTCCTTTTCTTGTATTAAAATAAAAGGATAGGTTCTTTTATCATTTATAAATCAAGATAAATTCCTTTTAGTTTCACTTAAGCCATTTAGAAATTGTTGTTTGATAGAAGACCATAATTTTATTTACGAATGAGATAAAAATGTTTTAACTTCCTAAAATTATTTCTGACTTAATTATTTTGGTAAAATACCCAAAGAAATATAAAATTCATATATTATACCTAGAGCCTTAACTATAGTTTGTAATAAAACTTAAAAGTATAATGCTAAGCAAATGATATTCCTTTAGAATCTATTACCAACTATAGGTCAAATCTTTACAATTTCATTTTGCATATCATTCAGTTACATTATGAGTGAATGATCTCAACCGATTTAACTGTACTTAGTATGACTCTAAGACTTAGTAGTAACTAATCAAACCATATAATGAGATCACCCATATCTCATAATTAACTTTAACACCATAACCTACCTATCATCAACTTGCTAGATCTAGATCCGTAGAGTCATACCCAATACTTATACAATTTCGTCATCGGTCGTACCTAGGAAAACTCTTGAACTCGAAAGCAATATAAAACTATTATAGCTTAATCCTAGTTATATTTTGTAGTTAACTTTGGTTTGTCACTCAACTAGATAGAAGCTTACTAACTTAATATCATTAGAGCAATACAAATAACCACGGATTGCATTCTGAGAACACTACAAATTGCTTAATATAATGTAATAAGTATTTTCTTCAAAAGTTATTCTTTTTGCCACTTTAAACTAATGCATTAGCAATTTAGTTAAAACTCACTAACCTAATTTGTGATCATTCTTAAGAGTAATTATCAATAAACATCCAACATAAATTGTTGTGCTTTACTTTCATCACTTGTTGATTACTTTTAGAATCATAGTATAAATCTTATTTGGGAAGTAAACTTAACTATAACCCGAATCTTTCATAAATCACCTAACTCAATCCATAACACGGGGATTTACTTTGGGATTTATACAAAATGCATATCATTATCTATGTATAATAGCATATTGCTTCTTTAAACATTAGTCCTTGCCGAACCAATGATGTTATTTCATATATTGGAGTTTATATCGACTAGAAGACCTTGGATGCATAATATTGTAGTCAAAACGACAAGTTTACACTTGCTCATGTCCTTTCTTTATTTTATATCAAGTATTTTCAATCTATTATTGTTATCACCTGCGTTTCAAGAAGGACGATAGAAAACACTATTTTCATAATTAATGTGAACTAATGGTTAGTGATCTAGGGTTGTCAGCTAATCTATTATGACTAGCAATGGAACCACCATTATTCGGGAACATATCATCTAGGATTTATCAACAAATGTCACTAGTGAGTCTTGCACCATAAAATACGTGTTAATCATGAGATCTATATGGCTCTAGGGAAGCCAGTTTGATCTTCTTCTTTTCGTGTGTTAGTGGATGACCTTTACGCGACGCTGAGATTCCTTGTGCGAATCCAGCAACATGGTTGGGAAACCTTAGGGGCCTATAGTTTTGGTGTCTAGATTATCTATGTGAGGCTATCGGAGGTAGGTAGGCCATGTTAATGGGTCCTACTAGGGGCACAACCGACACATAGAGCCTTCAGGGGCCTATCAGAGTTATAGCGGTCCGAAAGGGAGCTTAATAGAGATGTGGCGGCTTGAATGACCGTGTTGGCATGTGGGGTCATGGAGAAGGGCATGATCGACTTGGGTCCTTATACCGGGCCTCATACCAAGGAAGTGTGAACGGGTTGTCCGCTCGTATGTGCAACATGGATAAGGATCTCTCACGGGTAAAGCAACACACCTCTGTAGATTGTATAACACTATGACATGTTACTCCTTGTTTCGGAACGAGACTCTGAACGCTATAGGAAAGGAACTCCACAAAGTTCTAATCAACATGTGAAGGCTGGTGGACATAGCTTTTCAGAATAAAAGCAACCTTTGAACAAATGTTTACGAAAACCTGCATATACTATGACCTTTGGTATATGGTTGTAGTTAGTCCATTAAACACTCATTTTTAGTGAACTTGATGAGTACGCTTGTACTCAACCATACCTTCTTGACCTTTGCTAGATTTTGGAGTAATCAATGATGAACCTAGGGGGTGAACTACTCTAAAGAGTTAAAGATATCTAGTGGGGATCAGTGGAGTCAACGACTAGATTCGAAACTTTTGAAGTGAGGCTGAGGAGTTCAATATAAATAAATCCCTATACACTAGAACCTACTTCTATAGAGCATTGCTTTAGCAGCAATCGCAAGTCAGGGTTATATAGTAGTAGTATTTCTAGAATAGACTCCGGGTTGCTATTTCTTGTTTTATTTTGTAAATTATAATCCTCGTTGTTGTAATGTGGTGTATGTAATATAAAGTCATACTTTGGACCCATGATGTTTCTGTTATACCACTCTGAGGGATGTAATGCTAGTGGAACGGTGTTTCATTGGTGTTATGTCAACGACTATAGAGTACTACATCATGAAGTGGTATGATGGGTCACCGCACAAGTGTAGCCTCTCATTCTGAACCTATGTTTTACAAAGTATCTACTTTCTCACTATGATTCATACGATTCCAATGTGGTCTTTTGTTAGTATCTAGAGTTACCCATCTCTTGCATAGTTTCCCTTTGTAGCCTTAAACACCTGATCCATTGCTCCTAGCATACCAAGGTCTAGCATATGACTATTGCTAGAGCTTCTGTGACCGTCAAGATTAGCCATGCTTAGTAGTTACGTCTGATCCATGTGGATGATTGATAGCTGTGAGATTCGACACATTTTTTATGGCTTTTATTGATGGTTTTCTCCCGGATTTGATCGTTTTCTAGCTTTACCTAACGCTAATACTTCAGTAGCAAAGAAAACTTGGTTTTTAATGTGTGTTTCAGGTTCTGAATGTGAACAGAAGGTTTTAACTAGAGAAACACAATATTCTAGAGAAAACAAGCAAGTCTCTCTTTGGAAGCACTCAAGGGGAGCATATAGAAGCTTTAACGAGCAACTATACAGCGGGAATATTTTTTCGGCCGTATAGTTCCCGCCGTATAGTTCTCGCCGCCTCTATCTTGTTAAAAGGGACAACTTCCATGAAGGGACCGAGGACGAAAACACAACACAGTAGACGCCATACCATCCAGAAGGGAGAAAGAAGAGATCTGGAGAAGGAGGGGAAGACGTTTCTTCATCTCGCTTCACGATCTTCGACCTCCTAGCCAATACACCCCCATAGCCACTACTTGTACTTGAGAGAGAGGGATCTCCACCTTGCAAGAGTAGGGTTTGAGATTGTTTCTTCCCATATTGAATTGTGTTGGATATTTTTCTATTCTTATTATGGATCTCCACGGTAATACAAAGACGAATTCCCTTTATTTGATTATATTGATGACCCGTTCTTCTCTCATGTGTGAGTAATTACCTTGGGCGTGGGAGATGTAGGGGATTGGTGAGATGTGATGTGCCTTCATATATTTTCCATTAGTTTGTGATTGATTCTAATTATTATAATATGTGTGCTTTACTATCTGTGGGATGCCTAATTCTTGTTGTCCAATTAAGGGCCTAGACAACATGATGCTTTGTTCCACGTAGATAAGATCTTGTTCGCTAGTGGACCGGCGACCCCTGGGTGACACGGGGATATCAATGGAAAACTAGTACACTTGAGAATAACGAGGAACCACTGTGCTTATTGCATTAGTCCGATCCAAGGAGCTTAATCGCTAAGCAACCTGAAGGGTCTTAATCGTCTAGTGTCTGACCATGGTTTTGGTAACATGCTAGTAGGATTATTGAAGTTGGGATGAAATCTACCAAGAGGAGTTCTGGCTAATTATGGGTTACTCGCCTACACATATATTTATAAGATTATGATTGTTAGATTTATCATTCGTCCACCTGGCATAGTCACTATCACCATGAACTAAATCTCCCCGCGCCTTCTTTTGCCATCTGTAGGAAACAACAAACAGCCAAGTCGTTCTTTACTTTTATGCTTTATATTTCTAAAGTTTGCATTTTAGTTCTATTTAAACACATCTCATTTAATCAAAACCCCATTCTTATTCCAATACTTGTAGTCAATTCACTTGAAAACCTATGACAAGTTCGGGTGTGACAGAGACTTCACCCATAAAACTTACCTTTGGGCTCCCTATGGGATCGATATCTATACTTCGAAACTAGCTACAAATGATCTGTGCACTTGCAGGCATCAAGCTATTTTCTGGCGTCGTTGCCGGGGAGCTAAGTGCTAAGTGTTTGTCTTTTGATATTTCAGGTGTTGCTACTACAAAATATTCTCCCTAGGAGACAATGGGTCTACACGCTCTGGTAGGACCTATCTACCAGATTATAGTGAGCGCGTGCCTGCTCAAAGGCGCGAAGAGATTATTGAAAAACTTTTAAGATCAAATAAAGTTGAATAAAACCTAGGTGATATTATCAAAATCATGTATATTTACAGGACAACTCCCATGAAACCTGAGAAAACTCTTAGGGAATACAGTGCTCCAAGTTCTGAATTTCTTAAACAACCAATAGAATTCCCTAATCCTGGAGTTAGAGAATATCGATTTGATGGTGGAATTATTAAAAATTTGCAGGAAAAAGCTTCTAGTGGAAGGGAAGATGAAGATCCAGGAAGACATATTAGAGAGTTCGATGATGTGATAACATCGGTTGGACCAAAAGGTTTTCCAAGGGACTTCTCTCGTCTTAAATTATTTCGATGGTCTCTTAAAGGTAAAGCTCTAGACTGGTTATATTCTCTCCCTCGCCATTACATTAAATGTTGGGAAAACTGCATTGTTAAATTCATAAACAAGTTTAATCCTTTTAAAAAGGTAATGAACTAAGAAAGAATATAGGCAACTTTAGTCAGAACGTGAGAGAAAACTACCCACAAGCCTGGAAAAGATTCTTTGGGATGATCAATAGTATTCCTAATCATGGCTATTCTGAATAAACTATTTGCCATTTATTTTACCACGGTCTTAATACTCAATGTAGAGAATTGCTCGACTTCTTAGAAGGAGGGTCTATAAATACTGTAACTATTAAGGAATGTTTGGAATTGATGTCTACTAGGGCTAAGAATGATTCTTTATATAATCCTGATTTTGGCACTAAGCTGGAAAGAGGGATACTTCGGATAACTCCTAATCTTATGCCTGAGGTACGCAAAACAATGAAAGAGAAGGGTATGTCTTCTAAACTTGTAAAGGAAAACAAAGTGGATTTCTTACAAGTTTTAACTGAAGAAGATGAAACTAGAATTTTTTTTCAAGAATTAAATCATTGACAAGTGAAATCTCATAATAACTTGCATAAGCATTTTCAAAAACACAAAAAGATTTTGGCAGAACTCACGGTAAATTATGATGAGATTGGCCAAGAAATAAAATTATTTCACAAGTATCTTAGTATGATTGAAACCTAGTGTGAACAAATAGCATCTGGTTATCAAATTTTTCTTCGTGATAATAAAGATATTCCTGTTTCTACTAATGTTGTCACAAGAAGGGGTGCAGTTGTTACAGGACCTTTAGGACCACCAAAATATGAAGCTAAAAAAGACCGAAAGGAAAAAAGCCTTGCTCGAAGGAAGCCAAGAAGATGATACATTGATGGATCCTCAGGATGAAACTAAAACACAAGATCAAACCAAGGAGGACAAAAATGATGCACAGGATGACCACTATGACTCTGATGCGGAGACGCTTGATCCAAGAGAAGAAAAAGAGATAAGCAAGGAAGATGAAGTTGTTGAAGTATAAACGAAGAAAAGCGATAAGCAACAACAAAAGAAAGCAATAAAAGAGCCTGACCACCCACAAAAGGTAAAAGATAAGAGTAAATCGGGTGAGAAAAAACTTCCTTACCCAAATTGAAAAAAGAAAGCACCAGATCAGGTAATTTATAATTCTTTTACAAAGGCACTTAGTGACCTTCGTCTGGAGATTCCGTTTGCTGATGCAATCAAGGTTCCTACTTATACGAAATTCCTCTGTGATATTCTTAGTAGAAAGAAAGAAATAACTAAAACTGTTGCCATGGTAACTAGTTACCCTGCTAACGGGAAGTTATTATCTAAGTCTGGAGATCCCGAAATACCAACTATTTCATGCTCAATAGGTAAAACTTATATTCACAATGCCTTGTGTGATCTAGGGGCAGGAGTTAGTGTAATGCCATACTCCCTCTATAAAAGGTTAGGATTAGGGGAGTATTCTCCTACTACTATCACTTTATAGATGGCTGACAAGTCCACTAAACAACCCATTGGTATGATTGAAGATGTTCTACTTAGAATAGATGAGCATGTTATTCCCACTGATTTTATTATTCTTGAGATGCCAGAAGATGAAAGATTATCTATAATACTTGGAAGACCTTTCCTTAGTACTGCAGGTGTATTAGTTGATTGTGTTGAAGGAAAGATAATTTTCAATGTTTATGATGCTGAAATCATCCGGTATTTTCCAAAGAAGCTAGAAGTAGGAGAAATATATATTCCACCGGCAAAACGAGTCCATGTGGTAAGTGCCTTTGATAAGGGGCAACCCAAGGTAAGAATTCGAGAACAGAGAAGAGGTTGAGTTACTCAGCCATTCTTAATAAAATGCTTAATGGGAGTTAACCCATCTCGTCAATAAAGTAGATTAGAGAATAAGAAGTTCATCGCATTCCTACCACTTTTTCACAGACATTCTTGTGGAAGCGTACCCGTGAAGATGCAGCTGTCAAAAAGTAGTAGAAACATCGATTGAATGTGTATAGAATAATAATAAAAATAAAAGTTTGAGTTTTCCATCTACAAAAGCTAAAATTTTGCTCTTAATATGCTAATATTGGTCGACAGTCTCTACTATCAATTTTCTGTCAAAAATAAGGTTTTTTGCTAAGTTTTGGGATAAGAAGGTATTCTCGAGGAAATAGAATCTTTTTGATGATTACTGATGGTTTAACGACCAACTATACGGCGGGAAATAAAAATTCTGGCCGTATAGTTCCGGTCGTATAGATATCTTTGCCATCAACAAATTTTCTTCGATGACACAGAGAATTTAACGACCAACTATACGACGGGAATAAAAATTCTGGCTGTATAGCTCCGGTCGAATAGATATCGATGCCTTCGTACAAAATTTTCTGAAAAGTACTGAGAGTTTAACGACCAACTATACGGCGGGAATTAAAATTATGGCCATATAGCTCCGGTCGTATAGACGATATCGGTAACTTCATAGAAATTTATCCCACAGTTATTGAGGTTTTAACAACCAACTATACGACTAGAATAAAAATTCTAGCTGTATAGTTTCGGTCGTATAGATATCGTTGCTAGTTTTAGAAATTTATCTCGAGAGACATACAGTTTAACGATCAACTATACGGCGGGATCATTGTGATCCGGCCGTATAGTTGCATCCGTATAGCTATTTTCTGCATAAAGAAACCCTAGTTGGCGGTGCCGTCGCAACTATACAGGCAGAACAACATCACCCGTCCATATAGTTCCGGTCGTAGAGTTTGGTGCGACCACAAAATCGCACCAGGGCGGCTAGGTCTTCCACCTCTCCTCATTATTTCTCTCATATTCTCTCTCCAAACCTCTCAAAATCCATCTAGAACTTTTGATTCTTCACGGATTTCGTTTGTTTGAGTGGGGGAATCAACAGATCGGTATGTTTCTCTCCCTATCCATGCTTTATTTTTCAGATTTCCATGGTTGAAACTCTCACATTGGTCTAGTGGATGAACTCAAGCTTATTTTGTTTTTCCTATTAATTTCTCATGTTAGGATTGAATTTTTCCATGTAGAATTGTTCATATATCATGTAGAAACTATATGCCCAAAGTTTTATGGTGAAATTTTTCAGTGCATCACGATGAACAAAATCGGTAACCTCTTTCGTTCGAGCAAGCGCCAACGGGGTGAGGGTTCGAGCTCTGGGTCCCAAGCCGAGCGCGACCCCAAGTTGGCCATGGTCTCATCAAGGAGGGTGCTGCCCACATGTTGGGCCGACCACAACTTTCTCACCGTGGTAGGGTTGAAGGCGGACTTCGACCTCATGTGCAACAAGGCAGGGTTGGCGGTACTTAGCTTCGCAAGCCACGACAACTACAATGAGCTTACCCATGAGTTCCTTGCCTCCTTTCACGACAACCATAGGGAGAAAGGTAATATGTGCACGGTGAGCTTCACCATGAACCGGCGGCACTATGAAATAAATTTCGAACAATTTTGCAATGCTTCCGGTTTCCCTCATGTTGGGGATCCCACAGTTACTAACCTCTATAGTATCACAAGTGGAGAAACTTGGGAGGTTATTTCTATTAATGGTGGTAGGCAATTTTACCAGAAGAAGATGTCCACCATTCAGAACCCAACCATCCGCTACTATGCTTTGTTCCTTGCCAACACACTACTAGGAAGAGGTGACACCGGTTCCATGGCCAATGCGGACATGGCAATGATCACCAAGGCTCTCTTTCCCACTTCACTTCAAAGCCCCAATCCTACAGCTCTATTCATCCAGCAGCTTCGCCACCAAAGCAGCAAGACCAAAGGTGATATTCACATTGGTGGATTGGTAACCCACCTTGCCTATGCATTAAATAGTGTACTACCTGTTATGCAACATGTTAACGTCTCCAAACTCATGGACGTCAAGTATTTGACTGCTTGTGGCTTCCTTAGTGTTTACCATGCTAACCGGAGGCTCCGAGCATATCAATTCAGTTATCTTGGTGATGCATAGGGTGAGCAGGTTCAGTTGCCTTGCCCCGAAGCCTTCTCAATTGTGGAGAAGGACACTTGGATCCTCACCAAGGACCAAGTGATGGAGATCATGGCCAAGCTCTAGCCCGATGAAGAGGAAGATGAAGAAGGAGAGCAGTAGGATGAGGAGGAGCAGTAGCAGGAGAAGGAGCAGGAGGAAGAGCAGGGATGCAACTCTGCTTGGGAGGGACAGCAGCAGCAAGGGGGATCTTTGGACCCGTGGCCCAACCAGCCACAACAGGGGTACAACTACGTCCCCTATCAGGAATTCCAGCAGCTCAACCAGCGCGTTGGGTAGATTGCCCACACTCTTCAAGGAGTGAATGAATATGTGAGTGCTTTGACTCACAACTTCAGTCACTTCATGACCCACTTCCCTGACTACTACCAGCAGTATCAGCACCAGCCACCGAATTACGGCAACAACTGAGCTGGCAATAGCCTAAGCTTGGGGGAGGTTTGAAAACCTCCAAACTTTGCATTCATGTTTTTATTTCTTCTTTTGATTTATTTTATTTCTTAAAGTTGCATGTTTATTTTAAGTTTGCATTCCTTAAACCAAAAATACAAAAAACTTAGTCATAAGTTTATTTGCAAGTTCGTTTCTTTGTTTCTCTTGTAGATTGCTAAATTTTAGGTGACTTGGCAATATGGAAACACAGAGGGGGTTCAACTCAAATACGAGAATGAAGCAAGCAAGAAGAGGTATCACATTCCTTTCATCATCCATTCTGTAACCTTAAATTTATCCTACAATTATTTACTTGCTTGCACTAGAGTCACTCCCCGCTTAGCTTGTTATCCTAGAAATTGTATTCCTTTGCTAGTGTCTTCTTTTTAGCCTTGAAACAATGAGCAATGAACTTGGTTAAAAATACTTCCTACATTTTTACAATAATAAAAAGCATCTCAAAGATGACTTGAGTCCATGTTTAGCCCAAAGAATTTAATTTTAGAACTACTCCATCCCATTTGAGCTTAATATAGATAGACTCGATATTACCCTTGATTAAAATTGTTTGATAAAATGAATGCTTCGAAGTAGTAGAGATTATGGCACTACTTTTTCTAATAATTACTGTAAGATATTGCTTTACAAGTGTCATTACAACTCTGTCGTGCTCCATGGGGAACTGTTAACTCCGCTAGCCAATGAACGATCTAAATGTGGGAAACCACTTGATTTCAGCTATTGAGTTATGTAAACATCTGTAGCAATAATGCTATGACGGGTAAAAAATTTAGTCTCCTCATGGTTTCACGTTACAAGTGAAGTTGTAGTACTCCTATGACCCATTATTTCTCAAATAATTATTTATTGGCATGGTCACGAGTGCACAACACAACCCCAATTAACATGTTAAAAATAGTGGCATGATTTCTCTATGAAAGAGTCGAAGTTTTTGAAAGACAAAAGGAGGAAAAAGGTGCTTTGAGAGTCTTGAGATTTTTACATGGGAGTAGATGAGTTGTTCTTAAATTAAATATTTTGATGCCAACTTGAGTACTCTTAGTTGGTTAAATAAACAAGAATAGAAAGTTTTCATCTCTCAACAAAGAGAGGCGGCAAAAGAATTTGTCTCACTTTCCTAGCTAAACTTTGGACACTTGCTTGGGCATACGATTCATTTGATAACAAGATATACGTGGTTAGGAAGTGGACTCAGTGCAATCTTGTGAATACTTGTATGATCATATTTCAGATTGCAGGGACTGTGAAGAAAAGAATTTGATACCAATTCAAACTTGTGAGTTCCTTTATTTTTAGTCTCGTATCTCCGCTATTCTTCCTTATTTTCGTGTCACTCGAGGGCGAGCAACATCTAAGCTTGGGGGAGTTGACAGCTATGAGATTCGACACATTTTTTGATGGCTTTTATTGATGGTTTTCTCCCGGATTTGATTGTTTTCTACCTTTACCTAATGCTAATACCTCGGTAGGAAAGAAAACTTGGTTTTTAATGTGTGTTTCAGGTTATGAACGTCAATAGAAGGTTTTCACTAGAGAAACGCAATTTTCTGGAGAAAACAAGCAAGTCTCTCTTTGGAAGCACTCGAGGGGAGCATACAAAAGCTTTAACGAGCAACTATACGACGGGAATATTTTTCTGGCCGTATAGTTCCCGCTGTATAGTTGCCGCCGCCTCTGTCTTGTTAAAAGGGACAACTTCCATGAAGGGACCAAGGACGAAAACACAACACAACAGCCGCCATACCATCCAGAAGGGAGAAAGAAGAGATCCGGAGAAGGAGGGGAATATGTTCTTCGTCTTGCTCCACGATCTTCGACCTCCTAGCCAATACACCCCCATAGCCACTAATTGTACTTGAGAGAGAGAGAGGGATCTCCACCTTGCAAGACTAGGGTTTGAGATTGTTTCTTCCCATCTTGAATTGTGTTGGATATTTTTCTATTCTTATTGTGGATCTCCACGGTAATACACAAACGAATTCCCTTTATTTGATTATATTGATGATCCGTTCTTCTCTCATGTGTGAGTAATTCCCTTGGGCGTGAGAGATGTAGGGGATTGGTGAGATGTGATGTGCCTTCATATATTTTCCGTTAGTTTGTGATTGATTCTAATTATTATATTATGTGTGCTTGACTATCTGTGGGATGCCTAATGCTTGTTGTCCAATTAAGGGCCCAGACAACATGATGCTTTGTTCTACATATATAAGATCTTGTTCGCTAGTGGACCGGCGACCCCCGGGTGACACAGGGATTGATGTCTACGCACTTCTATTCTTGTAGACAGTTGTTGGGCCTCCAAGTGCAGAGGTTTGTAGAACAGCAGCAAGTTTCCCTTAAGTGGATCACCCAAGGTTTATCGAAATCAGGGAGGAAGTGGTCAAAGGTATCCCTCTCAAGCAACCCTACAATCAATATACAAGAAGTCTCTTGTGTCCCTAACACACCCAATACACTTGTCAGGTGTATAGGTGCACTAGTTCGACGAAGAGATAGTAAAATACAAGTGGTATGGATATAAGACAACGGTGCCAGAAAATAGCTTGATGGCATGGAAGAGACTAAAAGCAAACTGAAATAAAGATGGAAGCAAGCAAACATGTAACAAATCTAGTTGCAAACGATGTTTCAATGTTTAGAAACAAGGCCTAGGGATCATACTTTCACTAGTGAACACTCTCATATAAATATCTTCTCTTCATGATACTACTCTGAACTACTCTCCGGTTGGACACTCTAATCCATGGTAGGGCTATAACAACACTCCTCAAAGTCCGCTTTCCCCATCTAGATAACCCCACACTGTCACCTTGAGCTCTAGATGGTTTCCAACAAACACCACAATTTCATAGAGACATCCAACTCCAAATATAAATCATAACAAGTATTTGTAATCTCTAGCCTAAGTGCCACCATGGTGTACATGCTGTCACTTTCACACACATGGGCAGAGTAGAGATCTATTAAAGCACTTGAGTAGCAAGGTAGATCTACTTGATTACAAAGTTCATGATCACAATATGATCATGCATAGAGAGAGATGAACACATAGCTACCGGTAGAACCCTTAGCCTCGAGGAAGAACTACTCCCTCATCATCATGGGAATCAGCAACGACTATGGAGATGGTGGAGGAGATCGATGGAGATGGCTTCGGGGGCACTTCTCCGTCCCGGCAGGGTGCCGAAATAGAGACTTTCTTTCCCCCGAATCTCCCCTTCGGTGGCGGCGGCGCTGCGGAACTTTTCATGGCTGGAGGCTGTTCGATTTAGGGTTATCGTCCCAGGGGCTTCTTATAGGCAAAGGGGCAAGGTCGGTGGCCGGCTAGGGGCCCACACCATGCCCTGGTGTGACCTAGGGCTTCCCGCGCCAAGGGGTGGTGTGGCCGCCCTATGCCCCCCTTCATCTCTCCTTCGGACTCCATGTGTCTTCCAGTAAAATATTGACTTTGGCTTTTTCCCGTCCAATTCCGAGAATATTCATTTTCTGACTTTCCTAGAACCAAAAACAGCAGAAAACAGGCAACTAGCACTATGGCATCTTGTTAATAGGTTATTCCCACAAAGTGTATAAAAATACTCCAAAGTATGGACAAAACATAAGAAAGTAGATATAAAACAAGCATGGAACATCAAAAATTATAGATACGTTAGCAACATATCAACATCCCCAAGCTTAAATCCTGCTCATCCTCGAGTAGGTAAGTGATAAAAAGAAATAATAATTTTTTAGGTGACATGCACCATCACAATCAAAATCAAACCATTTGCAAGCATTGAAAGCTGGGATCAAAGTACTCTAAACATGAGCATGAAAGATAGAGTTCTAATAATAAGACATAGCAACTATGTTGTAGCATGAAAGGATATAAACAAAGATCGTGAATAACAATGCATTGAAAGATGTTTGTTTGTTTCACATATAGAAAACATAGCATAGTGGCATTCAGCTTGTCCCTCATAATGTAGCAAACCATAATTGCATAGAACACCTTCAAAGTTTATAAGGGTGACTAGATACAAATAGTTTAAGAACAAGCAATATCAAAGTTATGAATCAATCAACAAGTCTTGGGACAATGCACATTAAACTAAGAATGGCCACTATGCTCTCTCAATAGGTGCATAAAGATAGAAGATGGAGACTCAACATGAAAGTAAAAGAAAGGCCTTCATAGAAGGAAGCAGGGATTCAAGTCTCATAAAGAGCTTCCAAAAATTATGGTACTTATTAGCTTTCAGCTCTCATTACCCCTATCATAAGCATCTTGAAGTGATTAAGGTTAAAGTGAACAAACTATGGAGTATATGCTTGACAAAGTATAAGTTGGAAATTTCATGTCCCTTGAATACGAGGGCCGCTCCTCATGCTACTCAAGTTTATTTACCGGTAAGTTCTTGTCATAGTAAGTACATGTGTATCATAGAGAACCGCCAACGACGTACCCCTTTCTCGATGATATGGAAGAATCCCCATATAAAAATGACAAGGCAAGCAGACAATGAGCATCTCAGCAATCTTCTTATTTACCATGGTAAAATGGTTCTTTTCTCTCTCTTTCCTATTTTCTCATCTTTTTTTCTTTTTCTATTTTTCTCAATATCTATCTCTTTTTTTTATAGGAAGAATGCTTCATAGACATCTCATTATGCTTACGCTGCAGGTTTCCACCATGATTAGGCATGGATTAGACCGGTAGCCCAGGCGTTTCTCTAACACACATACATAACTCCATGGACTTACAAGCTCCCCTTTCATTTCACACCGACGAAATCCATAGATAAAAGAGCATGATATCAACTAGGTACAAAGTACAAGTGCAATGTTGAAAGCGTTCCCCATGACAGCATGGTTCTGCTAATCCCCAACATATAAGTGCAAGCATATACAATATAGATGACACAATGGCTCAAGTTTATTAAGGGCAAGAAAAGTAAAGTGTGCCATCAAGTTTGTGAGAGCTTTAATCACTAGTTTTATCATAACAAGTTTAATTCGGAAGGTAGATAAAAACATGAATATACTTGGAATAGCAAATGCTAATAGGTAGGTATGGTGGACTCTTTGGAATAACTTGGTTTTATTTGGATGCATGAGTGGAACTCATTGGTATGGAGGCTAGCAAAAGACTGGGAGCGACCAACTAAGAGAGCAATAATGGCCATAATCATGCAAAGCGACAAAACATCATTAATTAAAGCATAAAGTGATATTACAAGTCGAAAACTAAAAGATAATAGAGGCTATGGTGACTTGGGATAGTCTTCACATGGTGTGGCATGCGCCAAGTCAACCCAAATAAAGCATCAAAGGAGAATACCACAATACTATGCTTTAATATGCTAAAACAACGCATGATTCTTTCAAGGCACATTAAGCAATCTCAATTTTTATAACATGTCATGCTACAGCAAAAATCACTAAGCATATAGCCAAAAAAAATATCAAACATGACATGACAAAGCATATGCCACATTAAAAACAAGCTCCTTTTTACCACTTAAGCATGAACTTTTCCTACTCTTTTCCAACAGCAATCGAAAACTAAAGCTAAACGAAGTGCTAGCAAAGGAGAACACTCGCAGAACAATAAGAGTGAAAACTAGAGTGTTCTAGGCAATGAATAACGAGGTGTGTCTCTCTCCAAAAGAAGTGTGTTGGGATCCAACCAACTTATTTAAGCAAACTAAGAAAAATAAAACTAAAAAAAAACGAAGACACTCCAAGAAAAACACAACTGTGCATGAAACAATAAAAATGAAGTGTTTGGAAGGAACCTGAAATTTTTATTGATGAAGAAGGGGATGCCTTGGGCATCCCCAAGCTTTGACGCTTGTACTTCTTGAATATTTCTTGGGGTGACACGGGTGGCATCCCCAAGCTTGAGCTTTTGTCCATTCTTCATCTCATTACATCATTCTTTCCCTACACCTGAAAATTTCCTTCATGCAAAACTTCACACAATCTTCATTAGCAACATTAGTGCACTCAAGATAATAGGTATTTTGGTTCAGTTTCAACACAAGTAAAACTTCCATTAAAACACAAGCTACTATAGCACTTCCTTTAAAAAGTTCAAGTGATCAAATAGAACTCAAAGAGAAAGAGATTAAGAGGCAAATGCAAATAATGGCAAAAATCTGTCAAAACATACCAGCAGGTAAAAACCAACTTTTTCGAAGACCTTCTGTTGCTCAAATCGAAAAGTGTTGAACTAACGTAAGTTATCTAACAACCTGGGGCAGAAGCACAAAAAATTACAGCTCAAACCGACGTATAGAGATTTTTCGTGAATTTTTACAGTGGAGGACAAAAATCTGTTTCAGGACAGCAACTTTCCCAAGTCTTACTTCTCTCTCATTAGAGGTTATTCTTGGCACAAAAACCAAATAAAAAAGGATAAGGAGAGGTTATTATAGAAGTAATAACTTCCAAGACTCAACTAAAACTTTTGGGTTATCTCCCAATAAGTACTTTTCTTTAACGCCTTTAAGTTAGGCTTGATAGTTTGAGAAGATGCTCACATAAGAAATATGAATTGAAGTAAAAGAGAGCATCAAGAAGCAAATTCAAAGCACATTTAAGTCTAACCCACTTTCTATGCATAGGAATCTTGTAAAGAAATAAGTCATGAAAGCACAAAGCAACAAGCATAGTAAAGCAAAACAAGTGCAACTTCAAGACTTTCAACATAAAGAGGGGAAACTTAATATTATTGAGATGCATAAAACCATGTTTCCCTCTCTCATAATAACTTTCAGTAGCATCATGAATAAAATTAAAAATATAACTATCACATAAAACATTCATATCATGCGCCACATGCATATAATCATTGTTACTCTTCACATAAGCATAGTTATTCTTATTAATTGTGGTTGGAGCAAATTCAACAAAATAACTATCATTATTATTATCATCACCATAATCATCAAATATAGGAGGCATATTGTAATCATTAATTTTCTCCTCAATAGTAGGTGGACTGAAAATATCTAATTCATCATTATAATCATCATATATTGGAGGTTTAGTATCATCATAAGCAATAGAATAGCTATCTTCCAAAGCTGGGGAACTAAAAAGATCATTTTCATAAAAACTAGCTTCCCCAAGCTTAGACTTTTCCATAACATTAGCAATAATGGTGTCCAAATAATTAATACTAACAACATTTCTATTAGCGTGCAAATAGAGTTCCATAGGTTTTTTAATTTTCTCTTCAAACTCTTCATGTCCTTACTCAAGATAAATACTATAAATTCTCTAAATTTTTTGTTGTTTTCCATTAAGCCTAACTAGTGAAAACAAGAAACAAAAAGACAAAATTGCAGAATCTAAAGGAAATAACTTGGAGCACTCACACCGGAGGATGTGAGTACCTTTTACCTTACCTCCCCGGCAACGGCGCCAGAAAATAGCTTGATGTCTACGCACTTCTATTCTTGTAGACAATTGTTGGGCCTCCAAGTGCAGAGGTTTGTAGAACAGCAGCAAGTTTTCCTTAAGTGGATCACACAAGGTTTATCGAACTCAGGGAGGAAGTGGTCAAAGGTATCCCTCTCAAACAACCCTGCAATCAAGATACAAGAAGTCTCTTGTGTCCCCAACACACCCAATACACTTGTCAGGTGTATATGTGCACTAGTTTGGCAAAGAGATAGTAAAATACAAGTGGTATGGATATAAGACAACGGTGCCAGAAAATATCTTGATGGCGTGAAAGAGACTAAAGGCAAATTGAAATAAAGATGGAAGCAAGCAAACATGTAACAGATCTAGTTGCAAACGGTGTTTCAATGTTTAGAAACAAGGCCTAGGGATCATACTTTCACTAGTGAACACTCTCATATAAATATCTTCTCTTCATGATACTACTCTGAACTACTCTCCGGTTGGACACTCTAATCCATGGTAGGGCTATAACAACATTCCTCAAAGTCCGCTTTCCCCATCTAGATAACCCCACACTGTCACCTTGAGCTCTAGATGGTTCCAACAAACACCACAATTTCATAGAGGCAACCAACTCCAAATATAACTCATAACAAGTATTTGTAATCTCTAGTCTAAGTGCCACCATGGTGTACACGCTGTCACTTTCACACACATGGGGAGAGCAGAGATCTATTAAAGCACTTGAGTAGTGTCAACACCCAGATTTTTAATCCCAGATGCCTGTTATGTCATACATCGCAATCCCAAGATTACCATTTTTGCGAGACATAACAGATTGGATATCACAGTACATCATCCATTACAAACCATAAATAAGGTCTTACACAAATAAGGATCTCATGATCTAGTCTTAATACAACAAGCAGCGGAATAAATAATAAGCGTAGCGGTGGGGTCCATATTCAGGGGGCATAGGCAATGCTGACGAAGGCAGATAGTCCTAGTTATCATAGCCGTCCTGCTGACCGTCATCTTGGTAGTCTCCTTCACAGTCTGGCCATAGGAATAGCCAGGGACAAAAGCCATGAGTACTCTTTAAGTACTCGCAAACTACCACTAATAAGTAAGATAGTTCTAGTGTAAAGTGCTAACTCTAAATTTATTTGTAAAATTAAGTCTGAAACCTAAGCTGAGTTCAGAAACAAAGAAAGATAAAATAAAGTTCTAGAATCACTTAAGTTGGGAAGCTAGTGTCATATTCACAACCCTGTTGTGGTCAAGTCAAGATTCATCATTCATTTCATAAGTTATTTTGAAAACATCTAACAACGAAACAGTATGGCCACTCCAATTGTCCATAACCGCAGACACGGCTATTCGAATAGTTTGACACTCTGCAGAGGTGGTACACTTTCACCACAAGATTCGATACATCTGTCAGGGATAACCCTGAATCATCATACTTAGTATGCAGATAATCAAACATAACCTTTCCTTTACACACCCTAGTATAAGCACCTCTCCTATGAGCATGGCCTCCCAACCATGACCATCTGTCATCTTGGGCACTGCATAGGTGGACAACATTGAGAGGTAGCCTCAGCTCAAACCTCTCCCGCGAGGGAACTAATACTAATGCATATAAACTTCTGGCTAAGCCTTACCCAATTCAGGTATTGTGGTTGTACGGTAAATTTGGAATGGTATCGCATCCGAATCCAACCATCAGTTTTGAAAAAGGGTTAAGGCTCATGCCTCAACATTTTCATCATCATAAACCATTTGTGTTTCTCAACACATGTCAAAACATCTCAATAGAATGACTCATCATTCCAAGGTTTTCATAATTCCTTTTCACCAAGTGTTCCCACCTACAGTGACTCAAGTTTTGATCTAGCTCTACTAAGTTAAGAGTGTTCACTAATGTGGGATGATAAAATCAATCTCATGCCATAGAATGACATCTAAGGTTATCTAGATAGGTCAAGTTTTATACTTCTTATGCTACCTTCAAAACAAGTAAGGGACTTTGGTAAATTAAAGAAAGTAAAGCTTGGAAATAAGACTTGGGGTAGGTAATAATCAAAGTGGTATAACCAAAGCATGCCTAGTGCATCTTGCTCAGATTATCTAGCTTAATTATAGTGTGCTAAGCATTATACTTGCAAGTGTTAGCTTGCCTTGGTTGGTGCAGTGGTTGAAGTTTTCTTCCTCCTCTTCTTGGTAGAACTCCTCCTCGAAAGCTTGGTCGGTACTATCGTCTATAAATATATACGGAGTACACAGTCACCAAACAATGCTTAACTAGTCTACTTAGCACTCTAAGGCACACATTGGATGATCTATTATCATCATAAGCATCACAAGGTTTTATTAACTAGTTTCATTCCTTTTATTTAAGAAAAGTAATTTCTACTCATTGAAAATAACTAAGATTTAATATTCACCACTTAAAATATGGGATCATGTGGACACATGTCATCACCACATATTATAACATGTGGGAATGTGATTTAAGGGTTGGATCACATTTTAATAAGTTTAAGTTTAGAATTTAATGATTTAAAGTGACTAGAAATGCCTATATAGCATTATTTTGGTACTAGTCCAAAGTCACTGCATGTAAACCTTAATATTATTACATATTCAGATAGATATGGTTAAATGTGATTTTTGAGAGTTGGAATCAACTCAAAGATATCATGGTTTATTTTATAAAAATGTTTGAATGTGCAAAAGCTTCTATCTTCTTATTTTTACTAGGAGAGATCTCTATCTCAAATTGAATTAAATCCAACGGGCTTGGATAGATCTTTTCAGTAGCTTTCTAACAAAATTTGAATCACTCAATTTGGTTTAGTAAATCTTCCTATATTGATTTTTGAACTAAGAGACAGAAGTGAATTCAAACTAAAATAGAAAAACCTAAATTTGAATTCACGGGCTAGAGCGGGAAAGAACATGGGTCGGCCAAGTGGTGCTCTGCGACGCAGAGGGCGGCTGATAGGCTGGTCCCGCTTGTCAGCGAGACTTAAAACCCAAAATGGTATGGGACGATCTGGGCGCTACGATTAGAATAGAAATCAACGGTCCACAGTCGTCGAAGACGGACTCGTCGCCGGTGAGACCAAACCCTAAACGGCCAGCGAGGGTCTACCGGGGATGTACCAGGGCTCCAGCTACTGCAGCGAGGTGGGCAAACGAACTAGTGGATGACAGCAAGCTCAGGCGAGGTCGCGGTAGCTCCTGGGTGGGCGAAATCGATGGCGCCTTCTCCTCCTCTGCAGCGGGCTCCTCCGGCTAAATTCTGGCGAACAATGTCTCGAGTGGCTCCGGCGAGAGGTGGGGAAGGATCAGTGAGGAGAGGGGAGTGGAATGGTGTGAGGAGTTTGTGCTAGGGAGGGCACCTTTTATAGGGCGACGAGGGGACCGAGCGGCACGACGGTGAGCTCATCGGTGACGCTGATACAGGCGGCTAGCAGCATGGGCGGTGTAGGCGGACGATGGCCTGCCTCCTGGTGGTGCTCTACGGTGTTAATGTGCGGCTAGGGGCAGTGGCGCTTGGTCGGGAGCATCCCGCGCTCTAGGAGACAGAGGCGGTGCTCGATGCGGCGCACGGCGACTGTGGGTCGCGCGGCGGCGCACGGCCATGTCTGGCGGGGCGCTGGGGTCGAGGCGGAGCGGCGTGCGGGATTTTATGTCGAGTGGCGGTCTGCTGCTTGCTGGCAACGATCACGCTCTGGCGTGCTCTGGCGAGCTCGCAGAGAGAATGGGCGACATCGCTGGGGTGTGGTCCAGGGCCTGGGGGTGATTGAGGGGTGGACAGGATGATGCAGTAGCGTTAGGTGGAGCTAGTGGTGGCGCTAGAATGGCGCGGCGTGGTCTATGGCGCTCTGTCCACGATCGGCCGGCGGTGACCATAAAGTGGCGGCGCTCCACTGATGTTGCGGCTTAGAGGTAGGCCGGTGACCACTTGGTTGGACTCAGGGGGGACAAGGGAGTGCAGAGGGGTCAAATGGGGGACAATGGCTTAAGTACAAACAGTAATAGTTAGGCATTTTATTTTCTACATGCCACCTGTTCGACACAATGGCCGCATGAGAAAAGTTTTTGAATTTTTGGTTGAGTTTTGGTGGAGTTTCTAGACACATGCTTAAGCCTCTATGGTTGCTTGGGTTTTGAAAATGGAGCTCCTTTGAGTGGTTTTTGAATAAGTGGGATCTTCCCATATGAACTACATTCAATTTTCAAATGCCATTTAAAATTTGTGTTTGAAAGTTTTTGGCCGATCACAAAGTGGGCCTTGGTACATCATTACATGTACTAGCAAGGGGTGCAAAGATCCACATTTGTTTCTGTTAGGTTTTGAGTTCTAGGAGTAGCCAAAGTAGGCATGGTAGTTAAAATGGCACAAATGACCATTTGTTTATTTTATTCATTTTGATTTGTTTTTCTTTGGGATTTGTTTGGGAATGATCTAGATGATGTTTGTTTCACCTAAGAATCATTTTACAAGCAATGGATCACTTAATCATGGCAATTCAAAACAACTCCTAATTTAAATGCACACACATAAGAATGCTTTAATATTTTTAATTAGAAAAGTTTTTGTTAACTCTTAATTTGATGATTTGGATCTTAATAACCTTGGATTAAAGTTTTGGGATGTTACAAGTAGCAAGGTAGATCTACTTTATTACAAAGCTCATGATCACAATATGATCATGCATAGAGAGAGAGAGATGAACACATAGCTACCGGTAAAACCCTTAGCCTCGAGGAAGAACTACTCCCTCATCATCATGGGAATCAACAGAGATGGACATGGTTGTGGAGATCGATGGAGATGGCTCCGGGGGCACTTCCTCGTCCCGGCAGGGTGCTGGAACAGAGACTTTCTGTCCCCTGAATCTCCCCTTCAGTGGCGGCGGCGCTGTGGAACTTTTCGTGGCTGGAGGCTGTTCGATTTAGGGTTTTCGTCCCAGGGGCTTCTTCTAGGCGAAGGGGCAAGGTCGGTGGCCGGCCAGGGGGCCCACACCATGCCCTAGCATGGCCTAGGGCTGCCCGCGCCAAGGGGTGGTGCGGCTGCCCTATGTGCCCCCCCCCCTTCGTCTCTCCTTCGGACTCCATGTGTCTTCCGGTAAAATATTGACTTTGGCTTTTGTCCCATCCAATTCCGAGAATATTCATTTTCTGACTTTCCTGGAACCAAAAACAGCAGAAAACAGGCAATTGGCACCGTTGCGTCCTGTTAATAGGTTAGTCCTAGAAAGTGTACAAAAATACTCCAAAGTATGGACAAAACATAAGAAAGTAGATATAAAACAAGCATGGAACATCAAAAATTATAGATATGTTAGCAACGTATCAGGGATATCAATGGAAAACTAGTAGACTCAAGGATAACGAGGAACCACTGTGCTTATTGCATTAGTCCAATCCAAGGATCTTAATCGCTAAGCGGCCTGAAGGGTCTTAATCGTCTAGTGTCTCACCATGGTTTTGGTAATAGGCTAGTAGGATTATTGAAGTTGGGATGAAATCTACCAAGAGGAGTGATGACTGCAAGAGCACAGATCGTTTGTAGCTAGTTTCAAAATAAAGATATCGATCCCGCAGGGAGCAGGAGTCTGAAGTCTAATAACTCTTGAAATAAATATTACGATAGAAATGCTAGATAAAGTTCTAAGTAATAAGATAAAATGTGAGTATTGTGTAAAAATGTGTTTTGGGGTTTTGGGTATAAGAGCAATAAAGTAAAGTAAAATAACTGAGTACAGAAAGTAAGTATCGTGTATGTAAAAGAGATTGGAACTGCGGTAGGGAAAAAAGCGTTCTCAGGGAGTAGCGGATACACCACTAGTATTGTAAAGATCTAAGATAAGGATTATCATCATGAACATTCTCAACTATGTATGTGTGGGAGGAACTCCGTATTTGGATGATTAGCCAGCAACCATTGCGCACATCATCCTCATAACCACAATAGTCAGCAATCGACATCAATCAAATTACTGCGATATTAAGGGACGTAATCCCATAGGATGTATCCCATGGCATGGATAGTGTTCCGTGATTTTCCTTGGTTTCCAAAGTTGATACGTAAGGGGTGCCAATAGCTTTATAGTCACTGTAAGTGTTAGCACGCCTCCGTCTACCAACAAGTAGTTTCCTCCATCAAGTCCCCACGAGAGGCAAATATTGGGAGGTAGACTTCTCTCAACATCAAGATGTAGAAAATCTAACACATGATCATAGCGATGAATATCATAATAGACTTTATCTTATTTCAATCTCATACTAGGGTTTCTCCATCTCCCCAAGAACTAATGATCTACTCAGACATTGAGGCAATCAACATCATGGCAATGGTAATGGAAACAATCATAGATGAATAACACTTGTATAAATCCATAACGAGTATAGGAATTATAACAAGATCTAGACAAGGTGTAGATGGGATGGATGGAGATGGTGGTGATGCAGTGGTGGACAATGAAGATTGATGCCTTAGCCTCCTGGATCTGTGCAGGGCGAAGATGGATCCCCGGTGGATGAGTTCCCCCTCCAGATGCCTTCCGGAGGTGAGGTTTCTGCGATTTCTGGTGTTCTGTGTGTCGTCTCTCTAAACCAATTGCACGGGGTGAAACTATTTGATGAGGCGGAGGCGTCGCCAGCTATATGGCTGGAGCTATACAACGGGAAAAATTGCTCTGCCCGTATAGTTGTTCATTGCGCCCTCTGTCTCCCTCATTCGCTTCTGGTTTTCTTCTAGTATTATTAATATTTCCCAAATAAGAGATTTACATTGTTTTGGCTCCTTTTCTCCATAATACAACTGCGTCAATAATTGTGTCCATTGGATCCATCATCTGTCCTGATCCTGGTGAAAATAGACATAAAATGTGTGCGCGAACACCGTAAAATACCAAGATCCTACATCTATAATGCAAAATAATAATATAAAACATGATGCAAATATGCACTCATCAAGGAATTCTGGCTAATTATGGGTTGCTCACCTACACATATATTTATAAGATTATGATTGTTACATTTATCATTCGTCCACCTAGCACAATCATTATCACCATGAACTGAATCTCCCCGCACCTTCTTTTGCCATCTGCAGGAAACAAAAAACAGCCAAGTCGTTCTTTACTATTATGCTTTATATTTCTGAAGTTTACATTTTAGTTCTATTTAAATACATCTCATTTAATCAAAACCCCATTCTTATTCCAACACTTGCAGTCAATTCACTCGAAGACCTGTGACAACTTCAGGTGTGACAGAGACTTCACCCATAAACACTTACCTTTGGGCTTCCTATGGGATCGATATCTATACTTCAAAACTAGCTACAAATGATCTGTGCACTTGCAGACATCAATGATGAATCAGAGATGCCAAAGAATCTTGAAAGGTAGGAGATGGAGATATGATCGGAGGTGATAGTTGAACATGCTAAGGCTTGTATGGCAGGCCATGTTGGATGTGGTTTTTGTAGTCCCATACTCGCCACTACTAGGACCCGAGTTATTGACTCTTGAACCAAGACTGACCGTACAACCACACGGTCCTGAAAAATCCCTCTACTAACTAACTTGCCTAGTATATTCCATGAGTCACATAGTTTGGGCTTTCCATTTGGCATACGCATTGAAAATGTTTTGAAAAGAGGAGGAGAAGGAGGTGCATCATAACACGTAGGGAAGCATGGACAAGGTTACTTGGGGTGGATAGATCCCTTGGTAAACCAAGATCGCCTCACATCTATAGGGACCATCTTTGGATTTGACCTGTTACGGAACCCTCCTCAGGGCATGACCCATGGTCTAGGTGCACGCAAGGTAAAGGTCGTGTCTAACCACCCTATGCCAGCACCCCCGGAAGTGTGCTAAAATATTGGCACTAAGAGTTGGTTGGTATGTGTGGGTAAAGTTATACACCGGTGCAGGGTTATATATTTTCGAAAAGCCGTGTCCACGGTTAAGGACGACTTGGGAATGGACGTGAAGATCATAGAGAACATTAACTAAAGGTAAAACTTAGTGATCCACGTGTGTTTAAGGATGCTTCCTCGGGGGTTCGAGGGGGTGATCCTAGATGGGAGGTTCTGATGATGTTGGTGGTTACAATGATATGATGTTCAAGATAGATTTGTCGCTCTCTTACCCCCTTTTAAAGTATTCTATGTAGTCGAGCCTCTACTCTTTCTTGTTTAGAACAAAGATCGCTTTACGTATAAGTAAATCCAGAGCATGTAGATACAAGGTTCTCTAAGTCTTGCGGAGTACATTCTCGTAGTCAACCTTGTGCCATTGTTGTTTTTGCTACAAATGATCTAGTTGCAACTAATGGTGTCTTCTACATTGACATGGACTAGTAGTTGGGGTTTCCAGGTAGTAGCCTGAGGACTATGGGATGGACGTCGGTTATGTTTATGGCCTCTTACGCCCTTTGTTAAGTTTATTGTGTAAAACAACCTAATTTGCTTTCACTGTTTGGTGTAATGTTGGGTCTGTGACCTATGGTTTGTAATAATCTGATATCATACTCTATTAAGAGTTTAAACTTATGTTGTTGTATCCCTATGTTATGTGATGTCACTGAATATTACACTGTGATCTTCCGAGTTTGGAGTTGGGCTTATCTTAGACGTTGATCTGAGGTTTGTCTAACCCTAAATCTGGGGGTATTACAATTGACGTGGGCATGGGAAGGTGCACCAGTGTGGGCACCGGCTACTGCAACACCGTGGAACCATCATCATCGGCCTCGGCATCGATGGTGGAAACACCGGCAGTGACCGATGATGACTAGAGAATTATTTGATCTCCTGGGTATGTAATATGGTATCGTCATACTGATACCGCTTTGGGCCACTGTGGTCGTGAGCTTGTGACTTTGAACTAGTTGGATGCTTGATTTATTCAAATTTAGCTTTTTTATCATGGGCGTGTGATGCGAGCGCTAGAAAACTTCCTGATAGTTGTCGTAGGAGCTTCTCGCTACACCTTAACGGTTGAGACTCTAAGTGGAGAGTGATGTAGTAAAGGGAAGTCTTCCCCAGGAGGGAAACTCGAGGGTTTAAATATCAAACTCTCGGGGATCTATGTGTAAGAGAATGATCGTCTTGTTCTTCATCAAGCAACCTACAAAATAGTTGTAGATTGTTTTGTTCCCTCAACATCACCAAGTGGTTGTCAAGCACAAGGTGTATGTAAGCAAAACTGAAATAAAATACAATAAAAGTAAAATGCAATGCAATAGTAAAGTAAATATGTAATGGTGGTAAATGCAATGGAATATGATGTTTTGGGGTTTTGGTTGGTGTTTGCAAGTATGAGAAATGTTTTTGTATTTTCAGATTTAATTAGTACTGAAAATAAAAAGTGAAGTAGATGTGTTGGATAGTGTTTTCTAATGGTTTAAAATGGACAAGGGTTCATGGTTTCACTTATGCACTCTCTCTTTGAGTTGTGGTGTACACGGGACACTCTAGTTGACATAATATTGGTGCAACATGTTAAAGTATGGATAACAATTCATATGGGCATCACGTCCTAACATAGATATGTTAGTTTACTAACAGTTCACTTATACTCCACTAGAAAGGGGGGTCTCCAAGCAATCTAGTATTAAGAACAATTCAGAGTATAGCATTAAGCTCTATGACATGAAGTTAAAATAAGAACATACTTGATCAAGTCTAAGCATGGTATTTTCTTTATACCTAGTGAGGCAACTAAGTAAGGCAAACACCCAAGTGATTCGCACGTTTTACTGTCCTACCCGCAAGATCACCCCTGTTGCTCCAACTAATGCACACGTTCCCCCACACACGCTCCCATATACAAGTTTGATGAAAACAAGTAAACAAGAACAGGGTACATGATATGCATCTATTCATATACTTACAATACTAAACAACTGCAATCTCAAATATCAGCTATATAAAGATCCACCACATAGGTAATACAAATATGACCATAATCATGATATGCAGCTCATACAGTTCTAATACAATCGAGATCATGAGAGAGAGATACAATAGCTACTGACACAAACCCATAGTCCAGGGGTGGACTACTCCCCCTTCATCATGGTGAAGGTGCTGGAGTCCTTAGAGGAGGTGGAGATCAAACTGGAAGTGCCCCGCCGGAGTGTCCCCCCTCCAATCTTCTGCCACCTACCTCTTTGTTTCGTGTTTTTGTCTTCTGCAGCGCTCCTTTCCGAGAATCATCGAGAGACCTTTTTTATACATGGTTTTAGGCCAGAGCCTTCGCCTAGGAGAAAGAATTGATGGCATCGGAGACTCGAGAAGAAAATGAGCACATCATTCGTGGCCAGGGGTGGACCGCGGCTGGTTAACTCGTTCCCTCCTCGGTCTCTTTTCTCGTGGATCTTTGGCCCATTGTTCTTGGTTCTGATAAATACTAGGTCCCGTGAAGTTTTAGGTCAATTGGACATCGTTTGGGCACCTGAAAGTCAAAAACATTGAAATAGGGGTTGGTTATTTCCAAAACAATATGGGAAGTGTGAATTATTCCCAAATATCATTATGAAACATGAATATACCCCATATATGATGAAAATATACTGGAATATCAAGTAATAAAGTGCAAAGTTCATGGATGCATTTTACATGCATTAGCATCCCCAAGCTTAACCTATACTCGTTCTTGAGTATGAAGGTGATAAAACTAACATGGACTTTGTACTTCAATACTATTTTGGATATCAAAACTGATTAATATTGCTATACAAAGTTAAATCATTCATTCTTTAAAGGAATAGCAATATGCAAGATAGATAATGAAGTGATATCTCATATACCATGAAAGGATGATCAATAGCAATTCACAAAGTGTAACATAGAAGTAATAGCTATGGACCAAATGAATGCAAAATAAAAAGTAATGTAAAAACATACTATAGTGGGCATAGAGTTTTCTTCTCAATTCTGAATATAAAAGTGGACACTTTGGATAGATAGATAATAAGCAGAGATTAATCATGAATAAGTTTCATGTAGCTTCCAAACTCTTCCTCTTATGATCATGTTTGAACTATGGTATTCATTAGAATTGAGCCCTCATTGCCCCTATCATGAGCATCTTGAGTGGTTAAGGTTAGTGTGATGGCAAGTATGAGTTACATGCTTGACAAAGTATAAGTTGAATGCCTCATTCCTTTTGAATACGAGTACCTACACCACATGCTACTCAACTTAGGACCCTAAGCAAGTTCTTGTCATTGTAAGCATACATGTATCATCGAGAACGCCAAACGGGGTACCTCTTGCCCCATCGTATGGGAGGTTTCCCATAGCAAAATGACAAGACAAACAAACAATGGACATCTCAGCAATTCTTTTTATTTACTATTGGAATAGCTTTTTATTGAAGATGCCTCATAGAATACCCACTATGGGATGCTGTAAATTTCTACCATGAATGATGCATGGCTTGGGTTAGCGGCCCAAGAGTTTCTCTCACACATATACAAACTCCATGAGCTCACACAGTTTCCAACTTATTTCACAATGATAGGCATCCATAATAAAAGATCATGATATCAACTAAATGTGAATAAGTGCAATGTTGAAAACGTGCCCCATGAAAGCATGGTTATGATAACTCCCAACTCATAATTTGTCAAGCACACAACTTCATAAGATAGTCACAATGGTTCAAGTTTATTATGTGCAATAAATAAAAGCGTGCCATCAAGTTTGTGAGATCTTTACTAACCAATTTTCTCATAGCAAACATAACCATAATCATCTTAATTCGGAATCTAGATAAATCAATAAAACATGAGAAACATACTTGGAATAGCAATTATGCCAATAGGTAGGTATGCTGGACACTCTGAAAAACTTGGTTCAAAGGAGTTGGATAACAAGTTTTAACTTGTTGATTTTATTTTTGGGCTAGCAAGAGGGAGAAAGTTGACCGTCTACATGCATGCATAAGATTCCATAGTTATAATCAGTCCATGTCAAACAATGTAAAGTAATAGCAAGCATAAAAACATGAATAAAAGATCACACTACACAATGCATTTGCAAATTGATACTCATTCAAAGCATATGAAGCATGCAACTATGTGTAATCTTTTTAATATCAACTTCAACATCCTAATCCCAACTTTTTAATAGCATCCAACCTTACTTAAACCAAACCTCTAGTAGCTCTCCCATAATATATATCAAAGTGGTGGTCTTACTCAAATGGAAATAAAACAAATAAAAAACGCTCCAAATTTATGCGATAGTAATGTGTTGCTCGAAAAATAGAAAGTAGACGTGTGCAAACCGAGAGTGTGGTTGGTCCAGTGGGGTGCCTTGGGCATCCCCAAGCTTATGGTTTTCACCATCCTTTGATTTCTCTTGGTGCAGATCCTCTAATCCCTGTGAAAAAACATCAACACAAAAAAAATCCCATCTCTTTTTTGTGGGGTGACATTAGTGGGTACAAAAGACACATTGGTTGCTGCAACAAATCCTTAAACAAATGTATATATGAAATTTCCAGTAGGTATATAATGTTGTATTCTTTCTCATGAACTCAAATCAATCAAAAATATTCAACTTAAAAGCTCAAAGAATGCATAAAACAAAATGGGACAGAATCTGTCCAGAATTTTAGCTACAGCAAAATGTAATTAATTACCCTACTTAGGCATGTCCTAAAATCACGAAGTTACATGATAATACAAGGTATGAAAAGTTGTAACTATAGTTCCAATATGAGCTCAATCATAGTTACATAAAAAATATGAAAAATCATACGGTAGAGAGACTCGTGTAGGAATTTGCGACTCCATATATATGTTCAACTTTTTCAATCCAAAATGGGTAAAACTTGGTACTTTATTGAAGACTACAAAACTAAAACAAAAATTAAAGTCTCTGGCTATAGAAAGATGACACAAACAAAATTAAAATAAAAACATTCGGGTTGCCTCCCGCAAAGCACTTTCTTTAAAGCCATATAGCTAGGCTTACTTACTTGAATTTCAAGAGGGATGAAGCTCATGAGGGAGCTTGAATTTTGGAGTGTCCCTCTTCCTTGGAAAGTGTTCCATACACTTCTTATGTGGAAACTGAACCTTTATATTACCTTCCTTTGAATCAATAATAGAACTTGTAGTACGAAGGAAAGGTCTTCATAAAATAATTAGACTAGAGGTTTTAGTCCCCATGTCCATGATAATAAAATCAACGGGAATGAAGGCCATGTGAAGCTCTACCATTACATTACTAACTTTTCCTATAGAATGTTTAATGGTATTATCAGCAAGTAGTCTATCCATGGAGCATTTTTCTATAATTTGCAATTCTAGCAATTCATATAGATCCTTGGATAAAACGGAAACACTAGAACCTAGATCAAGTATAGCATGGTGTGGTTTCTTTTCCAATAGTAATTAATAGCTTGGAGATCCATACATCTCCAAGCTTAGGTGGTATCACAGCATCTTGATTATACCTAGCAATCTTTTCTTTAAGCATGTGGTTAGCTATGTAAGAACCAAAACCCGCTTGGTGAGAATTTATGGAAGGATCACTAGCAAATATTTGTAGCACATTAATGAGTTCATGTAAGCTACACTTATCTAGATCAAGTAGTGGATCCTTAAACTCACTAAGAATCTTAACTTATTCCACCTTTTTTATCATTTTGAACCATAGGTGGTTCATCTTATTTTACTTCATTAGATTCTTCTTTTAAACAATCAAGTCGTGACATAAGTGGCAATAAAAATTCTGGATAGTTCATTAATTCATCAAGTATCCCCTCCAAAGTGAGAGGAGTATTTCTAGTAATAACAATGGAGTTCATGCCAACAACGGGTGGTGCTTGTGGTTTTCCCACTGACATACTTAATAAAGTGGCTTGATTATCATCTAGCTTTGAAAGAGCTTTGTCTAAATTTGCAGCTTAAGCTTGTAATCCTTTAATGTTAGAACTTATGGAGGCAACATACTTATTTAATTCCTCTATCATTGTGATATGACTAGCTATTTGTTCAGCAAGGTTCCTATTAGCTTCTTGTTGATTACCATTGCTTGGTGGCATATTAGTGGGTTTCCAGTTATTTTCATTAACATTTGGATAGGGAATGAAAGGACGATTACCATAATTGTTTGGAACATATGGAGGTTTATTATAAGAGTTGTAATTATTATTACCATAACTACCACTACCAAAATTCCTAACAAAGTTCACATCCACACTTTCAGCATTATTACCAACTAAGTCTTGCAAAGGAACAGTCTCAACATTTTGTTTAGGCATGTAAGCAAGAATGGCATCCATTTTATTAGATAAAGTGTCTATATCTTCTTTGGAGTTTACTTTCTTGGAAGGAATAGGTACTATTTCAGTATGCCATTGACTATAATCTTGCAATATACTTCTAATATGGCTTTTGCTTCTACAATAGTTTTACTCATAAAAGCACCTCCAGCAGTAGAATCTAGTATATTTATAGACATATAGTTCAAACCATTATAGTTCAAACCACATACCGATGCCTTCCAACGATCACGCTGATGCATGTAAAATGCATCCATGAACTTCGCACATTATTACTTGATATTCCAGCATATTTGCATCATATATGGGATATATTCATTTTTTATAATGATATTTGGGAGTAATTCACACTTCCCATATTGTTTTGGAATTAACCCTACCGAGGCAGAAAACCCCTATTTCAATGTTTTTGACTTTCAGGTGCCCAAACGATGTCCAATTGACCTGAAACTTCATGGGACCTAGTATTTATCAGAACCAAGAACAATAGGCCAAAGATACACAAGAAAAGAAGATCGAGGAGGGAACGAGCTAACCAGTAGTGGCCCACCCCTTGGCCACGGATGATGTGCTCGTTTGCTCCTCGAGTCTCCGATGCCATCAATTCTTTCTCCCAGGCGAAGGCTCTGACCTAAAACCGCGTATAAAAAAGGTCTCCCGATGATTCTCGGAAAAGGAGCGTTGTAGAAGACAGAAACACGAAAAAGAGAGGCAGGAGGCAGAAGATTGGAGGGGGAAACTCCGATGGGATAATATCGGTTTGATCTCCACCTCCTCTAAGTACTCCAGCACCTTCACCATGATGAGGGGGCAGTAGTCCACCCTTGGACTATGGGTTTGTGGTAGTAGCTATTGTATCTCTCATGATCTCGATTGTATTAGAACCGTATGAGCTGCATAACATGATTATAGTCATATTTGTATTACCTATGTGGTGGATGTTTATATAGTTGATATTTGAGATTTCAATTGTTCAGTATTGTAAGTATATGAATAGATGCATATCATGTACCCCGTTCTTGTTTACATGTTTTGATCAAACTTGTATATGAGAGCGTGTCTGGGGGAACGTGTGCATTAGTTGGAGCAACGGGGGTGATCTTGTGGGTAGGACAGTAGAACTTGCGAATCACTTGGGTGTTTACCTTACTTAGTTGCCTCACTAGGGATAAATAAAATACCATGCTTAGACTTGATCAAGTATGTTCTTATTTTAACTTCATGTCATGGAGCTTAATGCTATACTCTGAATTGTTCTTAATACTAGATTGCTTGGAGACCCCCTTTCTAGTGGAGTATAAGTGAATTGTTAGTAAAAATAACATATCTATATTAGGACGTGATGCCCATTTGAATTTCTATCCATACTTTAACATGTTGTACCAATATTATGTCAACTAGAGTGTCCCGAGTCCACCACGACTCAAAGAGAGAGTGCATAAGTGAAACCATGAACCCTGGTCCATTTTAAACCATAAGAAAACACTATCCAACACATCTACTTCACTTTTTATTTTCAGTACTAATTAAATATGAAAATACAAAAACATTTCTCATACTTGCGAACACCAACCAAAACCCAAAAACATCATATTCCATTGCATTTACCACCATTGCATATTTACTTTACTATTGCATTGCATTTTACTTTTATTGTATTTTATTTCCGTTTTGCTTACATACACCTTGTGCTTGACAACCTCTTGGTGAGGTTGAGGGAACAAAACAATTTGCAACTATTTTGTAGGTTGCTTGATGAAGAACAAGACGGTCATTCTCTTACAAACATCTCCCCGAGAGTTCGGTATTTAAACCCTCGAGTTTCCCTCGTGGGGGAAGACTTCCACTTACTACATCACTCTCCACTTAGAGTCTCAACCGTTAAGGTGTAGCGAGAAGCTCCTATGACAACTGTTAGGTAGTTTTCTAGCGCTGTTGCCGGGGAGCTAGTAAAAGGATAGCTCACAAGAAAGTTCAACTTCATCACTAACTTGTGTAAACACCTAAGCTTGGGGAGGTCGCACCTACGTGAGTATCATCTTGTTGTTTTAAATCTTCAAAATAGTTTTATTTTGTTTTCTTATTGTCTTTACTTTCATCTTTACATTTTAGTTTTTACATTTTTAGTTTCTTTTATCATTCGTTTTTGCATTTACTTTTTATTTTTTAGTTTTTGTATTACTTTTGTATTTCGGTTTGTCTTTTTATTTTTAGTTTTTGCATTTCATTTGTTAGTTGTTAGTTCAGTAGTGTTAGTTGTAGTATCATTTTACTTTCAGTTTTCATTCAAAAACATAAAACATATAAAAATTAGTATCACTTTACTACTTGTATAATGGGATAAAGAACTAAATTGTGTGACTACACAAACACACCTAATGATCAATTTATTGCTAATCCCATTACCACACCTGAGATTATAGCGGAGATCTTTGAAGTTATACCTAGTTTTCTAAACTTGATAACTAGGGAACAATTTGGAGGTAGTGAAAATGAGGATTCCTCTATGCATCTTCATGACTTTTGTGAAATATGTACATGCAAAAATTTAAAAACGTTGAAAATGATGTCCTCAAACTAAAATTGTTTGCATTCTCACTTAGAGGAAAAGCTAAAGCATGGTTACTATCACTACATACTGCTAGTATAAATTCTTGGGATAATTTAAAATAAGCATTCATAAAAAAATAGTATCCTCCCGTTAATTTTTTTCAAAATAGGAATAACATCTTATAATTTAGGAAAAATTAAAATATTATCCTCCCGTTAATTTTTTTCAAAATAGGAATAACATCTTATAATTCATGCATAGAAAAACTGAATAATTTTCGTGCTTTTGATTAAAACTTGTCAAAGTGACTGAAGCTTCTCTTAATATGATGGAACTTAAGTAGCTCATCAAGTTGAGTGCGATAAGTTTCAATATGATCTTTCCTAAAACCTTATTTTTGGGTAAAGATAATTTGATCTATGGGTAGATCAAATGGAATAAAGCTAAATCACAACGCCTTGCTTAAGGATTAATACTTAATATTATAGATATTATATCAAGGTAATATTTACAACAACCCATGGATATCAAATCAAGTATGTAACTCAAGTAAATAAACTTAATAACTAAACCTTGGTATACATGCTTACCATAATTATTCCTACCATAAGCATCATGGTAATTTCTAAACACTAACACTTTAACACAAATAGAGTAGGAAGGAAGTCAAGCTAAGGCCATTCACCATATATCCTTGTTATCATATTAATGGGTGCCATTCCTACTAAACCTTGTTCTAGTATCTATTGATCATCAATGTTGAGTGATCAATTCTTGATCCAGCAATTCTTGAACCTTTAGCCTTTTGTTTACTATAATGTCCTTCCAAAGTCTTGAAGTAAATTAATAAGAAGAAGGAACCAATTATGATAGAATGTGCCATCATCATTAGGATGATATCCTTAGTGGAGATCAAACCATTTGATGTTGGAGGAGTTAACTCGCTCATGGGTTAACTAGAAGAAGCATCTATAGCTAGGATATAAGTTGGAAATTAGAAGTTATGATAAAGATAGTGAGGATATAGTATGAATGAGTGATCTTGTTGAGTCAAGTAGGTACAACCATAGAGTAAGCTTTATTAATACTAAAGACCATATATGAGATCTGGTGTAGTACAAGCTCATTACCTAGTTGAGAATAGATCTTGACCAGAAGATTAGAAGTCTAAGCTTAGTTTGATCAAAGGATAGTGGTCATTATTCTCAAGTCACTTGAGGGTAATTGACTTGCCGTTGAAGAGTTGATATTGGAATACCAAGCTAGGCTAAATCTTAGTTAGTTAAGTCATATAGCTTTATCATGAGAAGTCAAGCTAGTGTATGATGAAGTGTGGGACATGAGTTACATGGAGTAGTTGGCGACATGGTAATTTTAACCAAGATAATACAAGAACAATCTTGTATTATGGAAGTAGTGTCATACCTTTTCTAGAGGATTGATATCACCTGTTATATAGTGAGTATTGAAATTTTGCAAGCCTTGAAAGTATATGAAAGAAAAATGTAAAGTAGTTGATGAATGGAGTTAGAAATAACTACATGGATAAATTCATCAAGGGTAGATAAGAAATGGAAGTTATATACTAGAAGAAGAATGGTAAATGAGTAGTAAAAAAGTGGTATGATCATGCCATCATATGACGGTGGATATGGTAGAGTCAGGTGATTGGTTTAATAAGGAAGATGTGTTTATTGTGAGTAAATTGAGTAGTTTAAAAATACTATATCTAGGAAAGGAATTTCCTTAACAAAAAGCCAAGGCTTATGAAGTGTTGAAGATAGGAGTTCTTGATAATATTCTAACCAAAACCATATCAAGATTTCTTAAGTTATGTGCCTATTTGATTCTTCTAAATCCTAAAACTTAGTGCCATGAAACCATCAAGGTCATATTTTATTAGGAATTAACCTCAATATCTCACTCTAAATTGAGATATCATCCATTATCATCGATTTAAGGCAATGTTCCTAGAACATTGATCTTTAACAATATTCAAAAATGAACATAAGGATGGTGAACCCTCTAGATCACATAGTAAATGATTATAGTTTAAAACCCTAAACAAATAATATATGGCAATCAAGTTAATATTCTTACTTAGGAATAATTGTTATAAATCATTATATGTTAAACTTATATCAAGACTTCAACCACACATAAAATGATGGTGAGTCACTATATTAAATGCTAATCTTGATTCACCTCAATATGTCAAGTGAGATTATTATTATTAACAACTTAACAAGAAAATATATAAAGCTTTATCACATCCCATGCTTAATTTATCTATGGTAAAAACTCATTCCCTATTTTAAAATGGCCACAAGAATATTTATAAGGTAATTTTAAACACTAAAATTGAGTGGGTATGGAATAATTGGGACCACAACATAGAAAACCACAATATTGAACATCATCATGATTATTATATAACGTTATATAGGAAAAGATTCTGTGGCCATCATTAATCATTTTAACACTTTAATTATTAAAATTCCACTTTTAAATGGATAGATAAAATCCTATTTTCAAAGACCCTTCAATAATAATAAAAACTCTAAAACCCTAAGTCCTATTTCTTCTATTTAGTAAATACTAAAAATAAATTAAAATCAATTAATTACAATGATCCCTAATTGCTTGGAATATTATGCATGCAAAAACTTAGGTATTTAAAATCTTAGGGAAATCAAATATAGAGTGGATTTCTAAAATAGAAACTGATTAAATAAAAAGAAAAGAAACTGAAATAGAAGGATTTTGGCCCACGGCCCATTCCCTCTTTCTCTCTTAACCGCTGCCCGCGCAGCAGGAGCAGCTAAAACGCTCACTTTGCCACAACACAATAGCAGCCTGTCTGGCCCAACTAGCCCGTACCCGTTCATGTTATCATCTTCCTCACGTCATAAGCAGCTGTCTGGAGCAACTGCCGCCCGATGTCGCCGCTATCGTCAGCCACACTTTACTATCCCCACCGCCGTCCTGGAGTAGGATAAGACCACTGCGACACCCTGGATCATCCTCATCCCTTAATTCTCTATCTCCCAACCTCTCTCTTGCCCTAGGGTATGAGTACCAAAACCTTAGCGCCGCAGATCCCGTCCATCGTCACTATTTCCGTTCACCCCAAGGCCAGCGGAGTCCACCGTCATGCGCGCCTCTGGATCCTCATTTGTCTCCGACCAAGCACGAAAGCAGGTGCACAACAAAATGACTAGAATCAAGCTCGACATCTCACCCGCCGCCACAACCATTATCGTCGATTCGCCATATTCCAAGCTCACCTTGATTTACCGACACCTCCATCGTGTTCATGGTGAGCCGTTGAGCACATCAGTGCTACCCTTCACCTCTATCTCACACACACTCTGGTTCAGGCTCGTGTCGTTCGTCGTCGTCCGCCGTTGCAGCATCTCGTCATAGAGGTCGCTCTAGCGACCAATAAGTAGCGGCACCACCACTATATGGTTCACCTAATCGCATTGATTTGAACGCGCGCACCTGCATAGCTTAGGGAGTCCCAGATCGTCGTCCCCGATGCTCCCAGCGACATGAGGTCACTGTGACGTCACGGTTGACCTAGTCAGCAAGTTGACCTGGCCCATGCCCCGGTGGCAGCTAACATGGCGGTGACTCCACTGGTCAGTGACCATGGCTAGAGCCAGCCACGGTACCAAACAGTTATATGCATAAGCTGATGTCAGGGTGACGTCAGCCCGACCTAATAAATAATTTTAATCATTTTAGAAAATTCAGAAAATGAATAAATCTTAAAAAATCAATATCTTTTATTCTATAATTCAGAAAAATATGTATTATATATATCAAAATTTTCAGAAAAATAAATAAAATCTATTATCATACTCTGTAATACAATTAAAATGAAATAGTTTATTATTTACCAAATATTCTTTTAAGTATAAATCTCAGAAAAATATATTTTATTATTTAAAAATCAGAAAAATACATATAATATACCAAAATGACCACAAAATGAAATCTACAGATAAAAAATATAATATGTTACTTTTGAATTAAAATAAAATTTGGAGATTTAATAAACCATATTTAAATCTTTTCCTTTATTTTCAATTCGTTAAAGGTAGACAAAAGCATGAATGTACTAGGAATAGCATAAGCTAGTAGGTAGGTATGGTGGACTCTTTGGAATAACTTGGTTTAGGGAGTTGGATGCATGAGTGGAACTCATACTTGGTTGTGGAGGCTAGCAAAAGACTGGGAGCGACAAACTAAGGGAGCAATAATGGCCATAATCATGCAGAGCGACAAAACATCATTGATCAAAGCATAAAGTGATACTACAAGTTGAAAACTAAAGGATCATAAAGGCTATGGTGACTTGATATAGTCATAACGTGGTGTGAGCATGTGCCAAGTCAACCCAAATAAAGCATCAAAGGAGAATACCACTATACTATGCTTTAATATGCTAAAACAACGCATGATTCATCCAAGGCACATTAAGAAATCTCAATTGTTTATAAAAAGTCATGCTACAGCAAAGAATACTAAGCATAAAGCCAAAAAAATATCAAGCATGGCATGACAAAGCATAGCCGCAGTCAAAAACGAGCTCTTTTTACCACATAAGCATGAGCTTTCCTACTCTTTTCCAAACCAAATCAAACTAATTGCAAACCAACGTATGAAAGAGGGGGACCAACCAACTTATTCAGAAAACTAAGCAAACCAAGCAAACTAAAAACCAAAACGAACACGAAAAAGAAGACGCTCCAAGAAAAACACAACTGTGCATGAAACAATAAAAATGAAGTGTTTGGAAGAAACCTGGAATTTTTATTGATGAAGAAGGGGATGCCTTGGGCATCAACAAGCTTTGACGCTTGTATTTCTTGGATATTTCTTGGGGAGACACGCGTGGCATCCCCAAGCTTGAGCTTTAGTCCATCCTTTATCTCATTACTCATTCCTTCCATACACCTAAAATTTTTCCTTCATACAAAACTTCACACAATCTCATTAGCAACATTAGTGCACTTAAGATAAATAAGTCTCAAGGTTCAGTTCTAACACCAAATAAACTTCCATTAGAACACTAGCTACTGTAGCACTTCCCTCAAAAAGCTCAATTCCCCAAAAGAACTCAAGAAGGAACCAACAAGAAGCAAATGCAGAAAATGGCAGAAATCTATCAAAACAGACCAACAGGTAAATACGAATTTTTTCGAAGACCTTCTGTTGGTCAAATCAAAAAGTGCTGAACTAACGGAAGTTAGATAACAACCTGGGTCAGAAGCACAAAACATTACAGCTCAATCCGACATACAGAGCTCTCTCAGGAATTTTTACGGTCAAGCACAAATATCTGTTTCGGGACAACAACTTTACCAATCATTACTTCACTCTCATTAGAGGTTACTCTTGGCACAAAAAGCAAATAAAAAGGATAAGGAGCGGTTATTACAGAGGTAATAACTTCCAAGACTCATCTAAAACTCTTGGGTTATCTCCCAACAAGTACTTTTCTTTAACGCCTTTAAGTTAGGCACGGAAATTTGAGAAGATGCTCTTATAGGAAATATGAATTGAACTAAAAGAGAGCATCAAGAAGCAAATTCAAAACACATTTAAGTCTAACCCACTTCCTATGCATAGGAATCTTGTATGCAAATAAATTCACAAATAACAAAGTGACAGGCATAGGAATATAAAACAATAGTAACTTCAAAACTTTCAGCATATAGAGAAGTGTTTCATTACCATAAAAACTTATACAACCATATTTTCCTCTCTCATAATAATCTTCAGTAGCCTCATGAATAAACTCAACAATATAACTATCACATAAGGCATGCTTTTCATGATCTACAAGCACTAGAGCTTTATTATAAACATTTTTAAAAGAATCCTCGGGAACATAACATTCACCCTCCTTTGATAAGCATGGGGGACAATCAAATAATGTAAGGGATAAAGAGTTACTCTCATTAGAAGGTAGGCATGGGTAGATCCATTCTTCCTTCTTGTGTCCATCACTCTCCTCCTCTTTTTCATCTAATGAGCTTTCAGATTCAGCAATTTCTTCTTGCATGGAGATCCTAGCAGGCGGTGGTTCATCTATTACCTTAGCAGTCATAAAACTTATCGAGATGTCCTTGACTCCCCGGCAACGGAACCAGAAAAGATCTTGATACACTCGACTTTCAACGTAGAGCTCGTTGGGAACCCCAAGAGGAAGGTATGATGAGCACAGCAGTAAGTTTTCCCTCAGTTATGAAACCAAGGTTTAATAGAACCAGTAGGAGCAAGGAAAAACCCCAAAGGTGTTACTAGCTGAGCTTTCGCAGGGCGCACTACCGGTGCTAGTAGCAACGTGGAGACCTGCACAACACAACCACAGAACTTTGTCCCCAACTTGCGATGAGGTTGTCAATCTCACCGTGTTTTGCGGAAAACAAAGGATTAAACATATCGAATGGAAAGAAGTAATAGTTTGCAGAAAGTAAACACAAAGCAGTAAAAGATTGTAGATTGTATATAAAAGACAAGGACCAGGATCCATAGTTCACTAGAGGTGGCTCTCCTTAGATAGATAACATGCTGGGTGAACAAATTACAGCGAGGCAATTGACAAACACCGAGAAAGCAATACATGCATATACTAATCATCTTGACTCCTTTGACACTTGATTGGGCATTACAACATAATACATAGACCGCCATCCAAGTGCATCTATGACTAATAATCCACCTTCAGGTTATCATCCGAACCCCCTCCAGTATTAAGTTGCAAGCAACAGATTATTGCTTTACGAACTGCGTGTAAAGTAAACAATACAATTGTTCTATGAACAAAGGATCGTTGTTTTCTCCCTAGTAGCAACAGCACATCTAGTACCTTAGAGATTTCTGTCACTTCCCCAGATTACCAGAGGCATGAACCCACTATCGAGCATAAATACTAACTCTTGGAGTTGCTAGCATCTACTTGGCCAAGATAGCTACTAACAACGGAAATCATGCAAGATCTCAAATAACAAAGACATGATAGAATCAATAATCAATCTGAAATAGCATCTCAATATCCATCGGATCCCCGCAAACACAACATGTATGAATTACAAATAGATGATCTTGATCATGAACGGAGCTCACAAGATCTAAACATGAAAGCACAAAGGAGGAGAAACCAGCCATCTAGCTACTACATGGATCCATAGTCCAAGGATGAACTACTCACGCATCACACCGGAGGCTTGCATGGTGATGAAGAAGGCCTCCAGGGTGAATTCCCCTCTCCGGCAGGGTGCCGGGAAGAGCTTCAGATACCTCCCGATCTAGGGATGGAGATGACGGCGGCTATAGACTCTTTCGTGGATTTTTGATCGGGTACCTAGGGTTTTCATCCCGAGGGCAACTTATAGGCGGAAGGAGAGGCCGAGGGGGTGCTGGGGTCGGCCAGAACACCCCCTCGCACGGGCCAAGCCTGGCCGCGTGGCCAGGTGGTGTGGCCGGCCCCTGGCCCCTCTCCGTCTCGTATTCTGGCACTTGATCGCTTCTGGAAAAATAGGCACTTTGGCTTTTGTCCCGTCCAATTCCGAAAATCTTCATTTTCTGACTTTCCTGGAACCAAAAACAGCAAAAAACAGGCAGCTGGCACTATGGCTCTTGTTAATAGGTTAGTCCAAGAAATCATATGAAAAGTACTCCAAAGTTGGAACAAAACACAAGAAAGTGGATAAAACCAAGCATGGAACATCAAAAATTATAGATACATTCGCAATGTATCACTCATCAATGCCCATCGTAGATGGACTTAGGTTCGAGGAAGTAGGGATCGCTGGAGGCATCGATCGGCTAGCAAACAAGCACACAGGGACGCAAGGTTTACCCAGGTTTAGGCCTCGTAGAGGACCCTACTCTTGCTTGTGTGCTCTTGGAATTATCGAGGGAGTTGAAAGTTACAGGAGTGCGCAGATGCAATTTGGCGATGGTGTGGAAACTATGGTTGTGGTTATCCTCCTTGCCACCCCCTCCTAGCCTTTATATAGATAGGCTAGGTATTGGGATAGCAGGTCGAGTCAGTTACATATTATGGTTTTCCCTTTAAACTTCTATCTTAAGTTTGCCGTGTGCTGCAAGCAGTCAGAGTCTCCTTTGGTCACCCGCATCTTTGATTTGGCCCTGGTAAAGTCATGGGATTCTGCTAGACTGGACCGTATATGCCAAACTCGAGTAGCTATAAGGTATTCCCATGTTAGTGGCCCTGAGTGTCTAGTTGAATCGCAGATTCAAGTGGAGACTTATGAAGTCTTTCAAGTGCATAGCAGAGCATGTTTTTGAGTGCTCTAATTTGTATCATAGGTATTGTTGATATATGTGCCTGATTTATCCAATTTATCGGGATCAGTTAATTGCCTTAGGGAAAAATAATGCAATCTACTCAAACTCGAGTCCTCGGACTCGAATTTGGAAAAGTGCTGGCGTAATTCGACTGAGGCCGCGGAGGTCTTATATAGTCGAACCCCAGTGTATAAGTGTGAGCACTCGACACGTCCATCAAGGCTTATTTCATCGTGCCTGCAGGCACGGATTATGTCTGGTAGAGCTCAGCAGGTGTGTTACTAGGCCTTCTTCAGGTCTTATCTTCACGTTGCAAGCGTGGCATCCGAATTTTGTCATTACAGAGATGATTCGGGTGGTCCAGGAGACGTAGTCTCTTTGTAGGGAAAACATGAGGCGGGGTCGCCAAAGCTTTCGAGTGTGGACATAGTCAACACATAGTTATGTATAAGAAAAATCATAGGGTGCGCGACCAACGCTCCCTATGGGAGTAGCCCCCGAGTGCCTATTTGAGTCGTAGACTCGAGTAGGGACTATAAATATCTTGCGACTGTTGTCGTCTTTTGCTTGTTTTAGTCGAATATGCTTTCAACGCTCCCTATGGGAGTAACCCTGAGTCCATAGTCGAATTGTTGATTCGAGTGGGGTGTTTGGGAGAAAAATACATTCTCATAATGCTTGTATGTCTTTAAAGCTCATCGGGTGCGCGACCAGTGCTCCTGTTAGGAGTAGACCCCGAGTGCTTGGTCGAGTCGAAGACTCGAGTAAGTACTAGAGTAGTTAAAAGATGTTCCTGGTTGAGTTTTATGACGTCAGTGCTGACAATGAGATGAACTCAGTTGCCCGCGTGAGCGGTTTTGACAGGACGTGACAAAAAATGGGTCCCATTTTTTGACTTGGACTTGACTAGGCGTGCATAATCTTTGTTTTAACTGTGCCTCCTTGATTCTCGCACGTAATGGGAGAAGTGGAGCAACGGTTCATGGTTTACTCTGCCACGCGTTGACATTGATTTGTGCCACGCGTCTGGTTGATTTCCTCCTGGTCGTTGGATGGCATCTTTGATGAGGTTAAGTAGAGATCTGTTGTGCGGTAATTTCCCCACAAACTCATATTCTTCCTCGCACACTACCTCCATTGCTGCTTCTCGCTGCTCCGTTGCTTGCATCCACTTGCGGCGATGGACGGTCTTCACACTTTTCCCAGCTACTTCCTGCGCTCCCACCGCAAGTGCCAGATGGGGAAGAAGAAAGGTGCTTCCACCGCTGGATCTGCGGCCGCCGCTGCTGTGGCCAAGAAGAAGGGCGCCACCACCACGTGTACCAGTGTTGCTGCCGCTGGAAAGAAAAAGGGCCCAAACACACGCGTCACGAATGGCTCGTGGCAGACAACCACCATCAAGAGCATGGAGCTCTTCACGCAGCGCCAAGATGGTGCTCTCCCCACTGCGGAAGATGACTACCGAATTCCCGACGACGAGGTAATCCCTAGTCCCCCCGCCGGATTTTGGGTGATGTTCCTCGTGTTTATCATTCGTGGTCTTTCTCTCCCCCTTCACAAGTTTGTGAGGGGGGTGCTTTGTTTCTACGAGCTCCAATTGGACCAGCTGACCCCGAACTCCATCCTCCATATCGCTTGTTTCATTATCCTCTGTGAGTGCTGGCTCGGAATCGAGCCAAGCCACACTCTGGCCTCTTTAAAAAACTTTTCAAACTCAAATGCTAGTCGAGCTCTAGGTCAGTAGTCTATGATATAGGAGGCTGTGGGATCCACGTCGACTCCAATGTCACGTATTTTGCCATCAACCTTAATGCATCTTTCCAAGGATGGAGGGAGAAGTGGTTCTAAATCCGCAGCCAGAAGGTTGACGAAGAACACTACAGACTCGCGCCCTTCGATCCAGTGGCAGCTTGCAAGAGGAGGAGGTCATGGAAGAATACTGTGATGCTTGGCAAAGCCGAGGAAACAGATATTTTGTACCAGCATGTCTGCGACCTTGAAGCCGCATAGGCAAGGAAATAGGAGGCGCAGACATCATTCACACTTGGATGCACCGTCGAGTGCAGCCGCTGTAGTCTAGGGTGCACCCAATGTTCTGCTGGATTGGTGCTGAGGATGTGACTCGCATCTCATGAGAGAGCATCTCTTCGAGCAAAGTAGACAGGAGGTTTCGACTTCTGACCAAGTACACCACCAAGGAGGATCTCCCGGGTGACTCAGTCGTGCCTCCCTTCTATGCGAGTCATCCTCTGCCTGAGGTGGATTTCTTTAAAAGTTCTTCTTGTTTTTTGATTGCTTGCCTGGTGTCTTTTATACTGATGCTTGGTTCTGATTTCAGGACTAGAAGGTGGCCACCAACTTGCCTCCTCAGCCCGAGGGAGTGATCCCCCGTGAAGCGGAAGAGGAGGACGAGTTCGGCTCCACTGTCCTTGTGGAGGAGGAGCGTGAAGCCCCCGAGTCTGGTGGGACTCGCAAGCGATCCTGAAGCAAGGACTCGAATGCTTCGTCACTGACGATGCCTGAGGGTCTTCCTACTGTTGTAGAGGAGCCAATCCCTATCGTGCATGTGCGCGCCATGGCGCCTCCTTCGTGTAAGAAGTTGAGGATACCGAAGGAGGCATCTGAGGATTCCTTCGACCTCGACAATTTTGACGGGTATGTTTATATTCTTGCGAGTTCGTCTCGTCCTCCTAGAATCTGCTCTTCTGAAGCAGTTATGGATATTTTGTAGTCAAACGGTGTCGTCATCGTCCGATGACTGTCGCTTTGTCAAGGAGACTGGAGTCACAGACTCCAAAGACAAGGAGATGGCGGCATGATCTCCTTCTCCTCAGGTGGTGGCCCACTTCGGTGCCAATTCTTCAAGTTCCCCCCACACCGGGGGGCACCAGATGGTTGCCCGGATGTCGATTCAGAAGGAAACTTCGGAGTCCCTGGAGGAACATGTATGTTTTTCCTGTCGTTGGCAGTCGAATTTTGGTTGATGTTCACACTTTTTCTTTTTTTGTAGCCTGTCTTGAAGGAATCTGCTCGCCTCGCCGAACAGATCATGTCCTTGGGTCGCCAGCATGCTTCGCTTGAAACCCGTCATCGTGCCTTTGAAGGTGAATTTGCATTTTTTTTTCCTTCATGTTTCTTGTGCAAAAGTTGGTGGGCTCAAGTTTTGCCATTTTATCCTTTGCAGGTGAGCATAACAATCTTCTTTGTCACGTCGACTCCCTCCGGAAGGGACTTGCTGCAGCGGAGAAGAAACGTGACGAGGCACTCGAAGCTCTTGAAGAGTCGAAAAACACGAGGAAGATTTGCGTTCCTCCGCCGCTGAGAGGGAAAAGGTGTTCGTAGAACAGCTCTCCTCTGTCGTGAAAGCACTCTCAGGTACGATACTGCCTCATTTGCATGTGCCATGGACTTTACCTGTATTTTGTTGTGCTCGTGTGTATGTTCTGTAGATGCTGCCGGCATAGACTTCGACGCCCAGGCTTTAACTCGCTGGGATGCTTTGGCCGGCGCTATGGCCGCAGTCGAGGACCGCAGCATCTCCATCAAGGACTCGCTGGAGAAGGCCAAGGGCGTGCTTGGGCATCTTCACGAGGAGATGGTCCCCAAGGCCAAGCTGATCGAGGATCTCGATGGTTTGGTGGAGTCCTTCGCGGAAGGCGTGCCTATGGACTTTAAGAACACGCAGTGGGGGGGGGGGTGGAACAACCATGGGACTCGCGATGGTGCAAGTTCTGGCATGGAATTGGACCCCAGCAAAGTCTCCTCAGTGATGCCGGTCACCGCGGATGGACAACAGGTAGTGTTTGCTCCTTTCGCCACTAGTTGCAGTAAATATAGGCCTCGGCTTATTGAGACACTCACCAAGTATTCGGGGGAGCTACAGCGGCTGAAGACGGCAAAGGCTACGGCGTCTAAGGCTGTAGCCGGGAATACTGTGGCATCAGAGACTGCTACAGGTTCGTGGAAGCCCCCGAGTGCCAAAGCATAGTCGTAGAATGATGCTTAGCTGGCTTTTGTAATAGCCTGGCTTTCCTTTGTTGAGTTGTGCTTTTGTGGGGGCATCCCGTTTGAGACTCGCTGAACTTGGACACGTTCTTGTTTTTATTTGTGAATGGTTGGTCTTATTTGCCTCTTTCTCTGGCTGTAATAGGTTCCTTCGAGTGGTTCGCCTAACTCCCCTCCCACCGATGAAACTGTGGCGCGGACGTTCAAAGGTGGAGGAGTTGTCGCTCTCTCACGACAGCGTGACCGATAAAACATTTGGAGTGAGAGATGCCCATGATCCGTGGTAACGCAGACGTGTGGAAGTCGAAAGCTGAAAAAACCAGCACGCGCGAGAAGTATATTCTAGGAGAGGTGGCTCAGTTGATTGAGCAATTTAAGTGTTAGCTCTCTAGCTCCTTATCCTTGCTTTAACCATTCGTGACGACATTTTGTCTTTATGCTTTGCACTACTTATTGGAGTTGTTAGCGTTCGTCACCTGTAGGATGAGAGGGATCGAGTTGTCATTCGACTGAACGACTTGACCCAGGAGCAACTAGAAGCTAGTGGATATTTCTGGGTGGATCACGATCGTGCAGTCGCGTTGGCGACACTACAAGATCGTGCATCACGGGTGCTGCAGTACTTGAACAAGTCACTGTCATGCCTCAAGCATATTTTCCAGGTGATGTTCCCCCTGGATGCGGTGCCTTCAAGCTTGCTAGCTTTGCTGATGAAATTTCAGGATATCAACGCGGTCCACGAGTGTGTGCGTCAGCAGTTGGTCACGGGTGCCAAGGCTGCGTTGGCGCTTGTCCGCCTGGACCGGCCAAATATGGATTTCGCAGCTGTTGCTGCTGGACCACCACCCCTTCCAGAAGGGATGGCATGGAACATGGTGCCACATTACCGGGCGGTTGATCAGCCAGCCGAAGATATCGTCAATTTCTTTGAAGAGCGCACAAATGTTCTCTTTTTGCAGCAGTAGTGTAGTATGGACCTGCACATGGATGCATAGGTGTTGTAAAGTTCATATGATTGTGTCGGGTGTTTTTGTTACCCGTTTTATATGTAAAAGCTTGCTAGCTTGTATGTTTTTCGAGTATGTTGTAATCTGTAGTTCCTTTTTGTTAGCCTAACGTATATTCATCTCAGCACCTTGTCAGCCTGTCAGGTGCGTTGCAGCTTGGTTGATTTTACCAAGGGTTCGATTGATAGTGCGTTAGCTACTCAAGATACTGCGTTATTCGTGTAACGAGGTGTAGAGGGTGGCGTAGCCCCCTGAGTGATATAGTTGCAAGTAAAATAGGAACACAAAGTTGGGGGCACTTAGCTTTATTTATTCGCAAAATATCACGAGGTACAATGTATTGCTAAGTAGCTTGGCTGAATAGCCTTATTTTCAAAGTAAAAGGAGACATCTAAGGGTAGAAACGATGTAGTTGCGCGACATTCCAGGGATTGGAGTATGTGACTCCACTTTTTAGATCTTTGAGGCGGTAGGCGCCACATGGGATTACTTCAGTAATCACATAAGGTCCTTCCCAAGGGGACTCGAGCTTGAGGTGCCCTTGTTGCTTCAGTCGTAGGACCAGGTCTCCTTCGACGAAGGATCTGGAATGTAGCCTTCTGCTGTGGTAATTGCGGAGGTTCTGTTGGTAGATCGTGGATCTCTCCGCTGCAATATCGTGTGCTTCATCGAGGAGATCGAGGGAGTCTTCGAGTGCGATGGTTGATTCTGCCTCGCTGTATGCTACTACCTATGGGGCTTTGTAGCGCATCTCTGCGGGTAGTACCGCCTCGGCGTCATGTACCATGAAGAACAGAGTATAGCCTGTGGCACTATTTGGAGTTGTGCATAGGCTCCATAGTACCGATTGTAGCTCCTCGGGCCAGCACCCGGCAGCTCTTTCGAGTGGTCGGAGGAGCCTTTTATTGATCCCACCGCAGACGAGGCAGTTGGCCTTTTCGACTTGACCGTTGGTCTGAGGGTGCACCACTCAGGCGTAGCTGATGTTGATTCCCAGGTTTTCGCAGAAGCCTTGGAATCTGTTCGAGGTGAAGTTTGTTCCGTTGTCCGTGATGATGCTATGTGGCACTCCGAACCAGAAGACGATGGGTACAATTCATAATCAAAAGAAAATACCAGGAGAAATTCAATACCTGGCTGATCCAACACCTAGATCAGAGATAGAGTACACTTGTAGCCATCAGTAGAAGGCTACACCCTAGATCTGTTGGAGACGCAGTGCTGAAGGACTCCTGTGATGCTACACTTGTACAACTCGTCATTGATAAGGGCGAAATCCTTGGACCGTCGTGCTATGTGACGCGCATCTGTCGGGTCATCTAGCAACCTTTTGTTGAGCAAGTACGTGATGTATGGTTGTGTCCAGGATGGCTCAATCATCGTGACCTCCATGGCGCCTTCCAGTCATGTATCATGTACCTGGCTCCATGTCGTCGAGTGCCATTGGCTCATTGGGTGGCATAGCCCACGAGTCCTTTGATGTGCTGGTTTTATGCTCTGGAGTCTTTGGCTTGATGGAACGCTCGCAGATGCGCTCTAGAAATACTCCGGGTGGTACCGGGGCACAAGTGGAGGCGATATTGGCGAGTATATCCGCTTCCTCGTTGCTCTCGCATCCGATGTGCCGTTGCATACACCGATGGTAGGTGGCTCCTGCATTTTTCAGCCCGAAGGGCATCGTTGTGTAGCAGAAGACACCGAAGGGCGTGATGAACGCCATTTTCTCCTGGTCCTCCTCCTTCATTCGAATCTGGTGATAGCCTGAGTAGGCGTCGAGGAAGTAGAGGCGCTCGCATCCTGTGGTGAAGTCGATTATCTGATCGATCCGTGGCAACGGGAAGTGGTCCTTCGGGCAATGCTTGTTCAAGGAGGTGAAGTCCACGCACATCCACAGGATATCCGTGTCTTTTTTAGGAACAAGCACGGGATCTTCTACCCATGTGCTTTCCTTGATCTCGCGTATGAAATTAGCATCGAGGAGTCTGTTGACTTCCATACCGACCGCTTTTGCCCTTGGTTCAGATAGTCACCGTATTGTTTATTTGACTGGCCTTGCTTTAGTATTCATGTTGAGTGAGTGCTCGGCGAATTCCCTGGGAACTCCTGGCATGCCCGTTGGACACCAGGCGAAGATTTTCCCAGCGCTCACGGAGGAATTCGACGAGTGCGAGTTCCTATGCGGGACTCAAGTTGTTGGCGATGAGGGTCATCTTGGTCGGGTCCGTTGGGTGGACCTAGACCGCCTTGGTGTGGATTAACGTGTCGAAGGATTGGTCATGTGAGCTTGGCTTGCTCAGAGGTGGTAGACTGTTGTCTGTCGACTCCTTCAACCTCGCCAGCTCCTCCTGCATGCTGAAAGACTTGGAGATTCTGTGAATTCCCCGTCGCAACTGTCGGACCTCTCAAAGCTTCTGTTGACTGTGATAATGTCGTTTTGGCCCGACATCTTCATCTGCAGATAGGCATAATGTGGTACCGCCATGAACCTCGTGAATGCGACACGTCCGAGGATGCATTGGTATTACAAGGGCCAGTCGACGACTTCGAATTCGATGCGCTCTCATCAAAAGTTTGCCAGTGTGCCAAAGATGACGTCTATGCTGATCTTGCCCAGGGGGTATACGCCCTTCCCCAGGACGATTCCGTGGAAAGTTGTGTCTGAAGCTTCCAGACATGACAGAGGAATTCGCATTGCACGCAAGGTACTTGCGAACATGAGGTTAATGCCACTTCCGCCGTCCATGAAGACGTGACTCATCTCGAAGCCTCCAATCTGTGTCTCAGGCACCAGGGGACAGTGGCCTGTGCGAGGTACATGGCACGGATGATCGCACTTGTCGAAGGTGATGCAGGACTCGCTTCCACTGAGGTACTTAGTGGTGGAGGGTGGAGAGTTCATCGCCAGATTGACTTGGCGAGTGATTGATTTTTGCACCCGATTTGAGGGGCGTCCTTTTTGGAACATCCCCATGTTTCCCAGCGCTCGTAGGTATGGCTCGCCTCCATGGTTCTGGATTGGCATAGCCGCAGGTGGTGGTGGCCCGGGTGGTGGTGGAGGTGCTCCAATTTACGAGGGGTTAACTCATCAATGCCCATTGCAGATGGACTTAAATTCGAGGAAGTAGGGAGCGTTGGAGGCATCGATCGGCTAGCAAACAAGCACACAGGGACGCAAGGTTTACCCAGGTTCAGGCCTCGTAGAGGACCCTACTCCTGCTTGTCTACTCTTGGAATTATCGAGGGAGTCGAAAGTTACAAGGGTGCGCAGATGCAATCTGGCGATGGTGTGGAAACTAGGGTTGTGATTGTCCTCCTCGCCACCCCCTCCTAGCCTTTATATAGATAGGTAGGTCTCGGGATAGCAGGTCGAGTCGGTTACATATTAGGGTTTTCCCTTTAAACTTCTATCTTAAGTTTGTCGTGTGCCGCAAGCAGTCGGAGTCTCCTTTGGTCACCCGCATCTTTGATTGGGCCCTGGTAAAGTCATGGGATTCTGCTAGACTGGACCGTATATGCCAAACTCGAGTACCTGTAAGGTATTCCCATGTCAATATGTGTTAACCATAAGACTTGGAATCAGACGGGAAAGTCAACTGGATCTTCTTCCTTTCGTGTGTCAACAAACGACCTTAACATGACGTTGAGATTCTTTGTGTGAATTAAGCATATGGGTGGGCACCCTTAGGCTGCCGGAGGTAGGTCGGGCCTTTTGAAGGATCCTGCCAGGGGCACAACTGACTCACATAGTCTTTAGGGGCCTATCAGAGTTATAGTGGCCTATAAGGGGGTTTAATAGAGATGTGGTGGCCTGGAGGATCGTGTTGGCATGTGGCACCGCGGAGAAGGGAAACGAATGGGTTGGATCCTTATATTGGGCCTCATACCAAGGAAGTGTGAACGAGAATGCACGCCAGACTGTGCAACAAGGATAAGGATCTCTTATGGGTAAAGCAACGCACCTATGGAGAGTGTAAAAATTATGACATGTTACTCCTTGTTCTGGGAAGGAGCTACGGACGCAGCAGGAAAGGAACTCCATGAAGTTCTGGTAAACCTGTGAAGGCTGTTGGACATAGTTTTTCAGAATAAAAGCAACCTTTAAAGAAATGTTTACGAAAACCTGCATAACCTACGACCTTTGGTCTATGGTTGTAGGTAGTGCATCGAACACTTATTTTTAGGGAACTTGCTGAGCACGGTCGTGCTCAACCGTACCTTCTTAACCCTTGCTAGATCTTAGAGCAATCAATGACGTCTTCTAGAGTTGTACTACTTTGAAGAGTTAAAGCTATCTAGGGGAATCAATGGAGTTGTCGACTACATCAGAAGCTATTGAAGAGAAGCTAAAGAGCAGTGTATAGATAAATCCCTAGATACTAGAACCTACTTCTGTAGAGCATTGCTATAATAGCAATTTGCAAGCCATAGATATATTTTATTAGTAGTTTTATGGCTAGAATAGACCTCGAATTGCTATTTCTGGTGTTCTTCCGTGTAACGTTTCCTCACTGTTTCGAGGAAGTTTTCTAGATCTTTTGTAAAGATTTGGGTTGTAATCTATAGTCATGTTTTGGACCCGCGATATTTCTGTTGTACCACTCTGAGGGATGTAATATTAGTGGAACGGTGTTTCATTGATGTTATGTCAATAATTATAGTGTACTACATCATGCAGTGGTATGCTGGGTCACCGCACCCCTCCTCCACCGCTCTGCTGCCGCGCATCAGATCCACCACCTCCAACGCCAAACGACACCTTACCGCCGCTCAATCGAAGTCAGAGAGGACAGATTGTTCGCAACGAAGCCTCCCGTGGCGATGCCGTCAACGAGCAGGAGCGCAAGCGCGGCATCATCACTGATGGTGCACGCAAGTGCGCCTCACTGCGGTACATCTTCCATCGACAACCGGTGCCGGAGCGCCTGGGCATGCGTGAGGCCGAGGACGCGGAGCACATGAGCATGACGCGCCACTCCGCCCGCAGACCTCGTGCCCCGTCGCCTCCCAGTCGCTTCCTTCGACGAACGCGCAACGACGCGGAGGTAGGGAGCTCATGCACCGCTCGACGGTCGTCGTCGCCATCTCCCTCCCTTGAGCTCTCTAACTTCGATGAGCCCCCGTCCTCGTTGTACACATACGTACCGTCGAGCGATGAGTCAGATGGCAATCACGTCGTGGAGGGGGATTATGTCGACTAGGAGGAGGAGGATCGTTGCACGCTAGAGACGATGGAGTGCCGCTCAGCGGAGCTCCACGGGTGACGGAGAAGCGCGAGGCGAAAGACCACCGCTGGGCATTGATCGCGGTGGAAGGCGACATGGACATGGAGCAGCAGAAGGAGGAGCGCCGCACGCAGGAGGCCGCCTGACGCCGCCATGACCAGCACCAGGCGTACGTCACCACGTAGAGGGAGGCCATGGAGAGGCAGCTTGCCCGCATCAAGCAGGAGCAGGAGGTCATCGAGCTCTCCGACTCTAAGTGAGCTCGCCGCCGCATTGCCGTTGCGCCATAGGCTCTGTTGAGGTCTCCACAGTAGGGTACGACAGCGGCGGCGATCATCACTCAACCTTTTGGTTTAAGTTTATATGTAAATTAACTGAACTCGTACTGTCAATGATGAACTTCACGATCTAGCTCAAATTTCGTGCAAATGTGAATTTTTTTTAATTTTCAGTTTTGAATTCGGTTTCTATTCTGCCGGGATAGATTTTAAACTGAGGACAGGGTTTTCAGGGCAAAAAAACGCTGTTTCTAGGCCACGCGTTTTTTGGTGTATGTTAGAGTTGCTCTTATCATGCGTTGGGTGCGGTGAATAACGTTCGTTTTTGACCGATCTAACAACCAGTGGTCATTCATTATAGATGTCAAAAAAAGAAGTGATCATTCATTATTGGGGAAAGGGGGCCCAACAAGTCAACAAGTCCTCCACACGGCTTGTTAGTCAGGAACAGTTGGTCGTTGCATGACTCCCACCAAGAAATGGCTCGTTGCCGCGTCCCGGATTAGCGTTTCTCTTGTCACCACCAATCTGCCAGAGGGAGCGCGTGACTTTGCTGGCGGTGGTGGAAGGAAGACTGGCAAGCTAGCCAAGTGCCATTCAGAAGCTCACGTTTGCGGTTTGCACAACCAAAACGAAACCAACCAAGTCAAAAAGCATGTTTTTTCTCTTTATATTTGCTCTCAAGTTGGAAGAATTCAACGTTCTGATACACGAAAACTCACAGTACTACTGACTACTATACTATGCCTATCACAAAAATACTGCACTGAAGACCGTGTGGATGCTTAGAAGATAAATATTTTGGAACATGTATAGAGTCACTCGGCGAGCAAATATCACAGGGCCAAGCGCCGAAGCACTGCACATCCACAGCCACCGGCCGGACCACTACCAACCAAGTCACCAACCATCCCTGCACCGAATAAACGCCAGATTCCACACGTTGCAAAAGAAAAAAACCGATCATCGTCCTGGCGAAAAACAACAAATAAAAAGTGTCGACTGGGCATCCTAGGCCAAGCTGTGGGGCAGCACGTGACGGTGCCGCCGCGGTGGGGCCCGTCCACCCGGCCGGGGTCAGGGCCAGGGCCGTGGCAGAAGCAGGAGCGACCGACCGTCAGGACGACCGCGCATTCAATGCGGCCCGCGGCTTGCTGCTGTCCACTCCCCCCCACCCCACCCAGCCCCCACCACTTTCACCTTTTGCGTTTCCCCCCTCCCAGTTCTCGCTTATCGTTGCCGCGGGGGCCTTCTTGGCGCCTACGCGAAGTCACCACGCGCTCGCGCTGTCCGGGCCACGAGACGACACCCCCCCTCTCCAAAGCCAAGCAGCGAGCGAGAGAGTGAGTCCCACTCACGCAGAAAAAGCCACACGACTGCAAGCGTACGGGACGAGCTGGGGGCTGCGACTGCGAGGGAAGGGAGAGAAGAGGAGTCCGGAGGAAGCAACGCCCACAGATTTTCCTTCGCTTTCGCTCGCTTGCCTCTAGGTCGCGCGGAAGCTAGCTAGCTAGTCAGGCGACCCCGATCGATCGCCGCGGCGGGAGGAGCATTCGGGGAGCTGCGCTGATGATGGAGCCGTACGCCGCCTCGCCCAAGGACGGCGGAGGAGGTGCCGGCGAGGGCGGCCGCGCCGACCCGGACACGGGCTTGGAAGGTACAGCTCCCAATTCCAGCTCCCGCTCTGCGCCTGGAATTGGGGGAGTTCTCTTCGTGCGTGTCTTTGGGAAAGGAAGGGTTTCGGTGTCTGTGGCTTGCTAGGGTTTTGGATCTTCGATGCGGCCTGATGCGTGCGAATGTCGCTGCCTGGCGCGGCCTTTTGTGTTCTCGCAGGAGCGATGTGGAGGATGGGGCTGGGCGGCGGGGAAGCGGCGCCTGGGGCGCGGCTGCCAGAGCGGCCTGGCGAGGCCAACTGCGTCTACTACCTCCGCACGGGCGCCTGCGGCTACGGGGAGAGCTGCCGCTACAACCACCCTCGTGATCGCGCCGCCGCGGTGAGCGACCAACCCATGCCATTTTATCCCCCACCCCCATCATGCTCTGCTTCGCTTCAGTGTAGTCGGAACTTATTAAGTGAGACTTGCCAGTCCCTGATAATGACCGCCAGCTGAATCACAGCTGGTTGGTGCGGAGGGGAGCTTCGGGCTCAAGCATTTTGCTGTGATTGAATCGATTCCAGTTATGGCCTAGGAGCCTATCACGACCCCATGGAAGTGAAATCTGATTGCGCACTCGTTGGTTGCTGTCGTTGATAATCTCATCTGATTCTTTAATAAGCCTTCTTGTCTTAGTCTCCTGCCTAATGTTGATAATTCAAAGTTCCACTTTCTACTCGTGATGCCACTTGCTTATGTTGTCAGTGACCGACTCATATGCTCCTGCTTCAACTATTAGGAAATCTTTTTTTCTTTTTCCCTTATAGTTCAACTAGATGGCCGTGTTCACATGTCTGCAGCGAGTGGTTGCAGAACCTTGTGCCGAGTACAGTAACTATGAATTCAGCTTCCGGTCATTGGATTGAAGTTATAAACATGTTTTCTACTCTGCTTTTTAGTTTGATGGAGGCGCAAGGACCACACGCACCGTTGAGTATCCAGAACGACCAGGTCAGCCTTCGTGTGAGGTAATTAATCGAATCCTCATCTTGCCATTAATTACAACGGTATGAAATAAAACGTCTTTCCTACAGAAGCTAGTAACTGATATTTCAGGCATCATATATGAGCTGTTTTTGTATGTCATGTGGTGGATACTCAACAGTTAACGTTCCTCACATTGTTTGCAGTACTATGTGAATAATGGGAGCTGTAAGTTTGGCTCTAATTGCAAATATAATCACCCCAGAGAAGGTGGTTCTGTACAACCAGTTGTGTTAAGTTCCAGTGGATACCCTCTGCGTCTGGTGGGTGTTTCTTCAATCCAATTTTCTACATGGTCTTGGCCCTTCTTTGTTCATTTTGTAACAAAAAGCTTCCTTTCGTCATGCAGGGTGAGAAAGAATGTTCCTACTATATCAAAACTGGTCATTGCAAATTTGGATCTACTTGTAAATTTCATCACCCAGAAGGGCCAGAACATGGTGTTGTTTCAGAGACTCCTAGCATGTACCCACCAGTGCAACCACCGCCTATCTCTTCCTCTCTTCCATATCCACCTCTTGCAAGTTGGCAGTTGGGGAGGCCTTCTGTTCTGCCAGGATCATATTTCCCTGGCTCGTATCCTCCAATGATGCACCCATCTGCAGTCATGCAAATGCAGGGATGGAACCCTTACATGGTAAGTTTCAGTTGGAGTATTATTTTTCATTTTGATCTTTGTGCTACAGATAGTAGGAGGTTATTGAGCAAGGGTGTTTATGTAAAATGAAATTTTCTATCTGGACTGAATTTTCAGAAATTAATTCATAAGATCTCTTATTAAAGATGCAACAATTACTGTCTAATGTCACAAACTTCCAAAGCTCCACTCTACTTTTGTGTTATGATGCATGCGATGCATGGTCAGAAAAATATGAAACTGCACTGATGAATTCTTGATTCTTCTTTGTATTCTTAGTCACCTATGAATCAAGTTGCGTCAGCTGGGGGACAGCAAACAGTTCAGGGAGGGCCATTGTATGGCTTATCACACCAAGGGCCTCAATCTGCAGTTGCTTATGGCAGTAATTATGCACCATTGCCTTCTTCAACATGGCCTTCAAGTAATAAACAAGAAGTTGTCTTTCCAGAGCGGCCTGGGCAGCCTGAGTGCCACCACTACATGAAGACAGGGACCTGCAAATTTGGAGCCACATGCAAATACAATCATCCGCAATACATGAGTACACCTAGGTCCAACTATATGCTAAGCCCTCTAGGTCTTCCAATTCGGCCGGTGAGTAGCTCTAATACATCACTGTGTTTTCATACATTTAAGTACTATATGTTGTATCCAAGAAAATTAGTCCAAAAGCATACCACTGATTTTTTTTGATATGTTGTCCTTGATTAGATTAACACCACAGCTTATTGTTCCGATAAAACGGAATGGATAAGTGAACTTTGATGTATGAGTGATCTAGTCTAACTGCATAATTAGCGAAGCCTAATGACGATTCAATGTATTCAGTTACCTCTAGTTTTTTAGTGTCTTATGGTAGAACTCAGAAGCATTGCAATTAGGTGGCGTTCTGTCATAGATTTTAGCTGAAACATTGATCAAGCTGCCATACATGGAAGAATGGTTCATCCATTGCCTTAGTTTCATCCACCAAATCCACCCTCTGCATACAACAACTGATCGAAGTTCTGTTCCTAGTTTAGTAAACCATGTTATTGCACTAAGTCCTCTTAAGTTCAACTCGTGGTTTAGTCAACCAGAATGTGAAGCAAAGCCAAGCACTATAAAATGTGTACTGTGCGGGCCTGCAATTTTCTCTGAAGTCTGTAGCAGAACATGTATTATGCGTCTATGGGCCTTTTTTTCGTTTTTAGTATATCCGTCTTAAACTATGCATAGGATGCTGTTTTGTGCATCAATTAAATGCAGATCAATGTTCATATTATTTGTCTAAGAGATTTCTCTGTTTTGACTTTGTTCTGCTTGAGTTCAGTATCTTATGATCATTGAAAATATAAGATGGGATCCTTTGTTGCATTCATGCTTTTAAACCAGTCTGGGGTTGCATAAACTTGTGTTGTTCATTTCAGTGTTCAACTTTCAGCCTTGAACTCTGGAACTGGTTGTTTTTAACCTTGAAGTACTGAATCAGTTTACTTTAACCAAAACATTTTTGTGTTAACATGATCACTTATACGCGTCAGCACCATGCCATGTCAGCAATTTTTGAAGTAACAAGACATTGAGGAAAATCATACATGATAATTTTTTTGTAATAATCTGAAACTTCTGTACTATATCCAGGAGAACTTTATTGTCTGTTTTGAATCCATTTTTCAAGCTGACAATACGAAAATACGTTTTTAGGACTCAAAGAATATTTTTTAGACTGGCTATTAAAGAACTTAGCAACACGTCACCAAGAGACTACTGAATTTGTTTTTCAGTTTACTACTTCTGATTTTCCTGAAAAAATGGGAATTTTCCAGTATGTTTGTCAGTTTATTATATGATTTTCTGGATTTTTCTGTTTTCTTATTAAGTTGCTGGAATTTTCTTGTGGGCATCATCTATAGGCATAGGATGAAGCCAGCCGAGCCAGACTAGGACTGGCAGCCAAACCAGTCAGGGATTTGGTCATGGTTAATTAAAGGAAGAAAGAGTGCTCCTAAAACAATGGACACAATATAGTGATTGATGGTTTCCGTTCGCATGTTAAAGCCCTCTTAGCCATGTTACACCATTAGGCTGAAAAGCTAATTTGTAGAACATCAACAGTAAATTTTGACAAATTGAAACTGTTGATTTTTTTTATTTTGTCCTATCTATGATCTCTTGAACAAGTCAGGAGAACTTTCCTTTTTTTGTTACTAGAGCACGGTAAAATATAATTATTTTCTCTGGTGGCATAACGAAAGAAGTGCAGGTGACTAGGAGAATATATTTGATATCTGATCAAGAATTGACATCTTTGCTGTGATGTGTTGTTACCTACCAGTAGCAAACTAATTTATTTCTGTCTTGACCAAAATGGTTGTGAATTTATTATGTCAAACTTCAATTTCATGCTTTGCAATATGTTTGTCCAAACTTATCTTCGGATGCACAATGCATATGGTAATGTTCCTGTAGTATCTCAGTTCGTCTTCAAGTGAGTGCAAGTGATACTGCAAAGTTGAATTTAATCTATTACTAATGGATTTCTTGTGGAAAAACATGCATAGCAGCATATAGGATATTGCAATACGCAAGCTAATCTGATAAATGGCATTTCCCATTGGAATTTTTGCTCTGATTTTGCACATTGGAGCTACATTGTGATCAAAATTTCCTTTTAATTTGCAGGGTGCTCAGCCATGTGTTTACTATTCACAGCATGGCTTCTGCAAATATGGTCCGGGATGCAAATTTGATCACCCACTTGGTGGTCTAAGCTATAGCCCTTCAGCGTCATCGCTTGGTGACATGCCTATTGCTCCCTATCCTCTTAGTCTCCCTGTTGCTCCTATGGCCCCATCTCCATCATCTTCTGTTCCGCGGCCAGAGTACATTCTTGGCAAGGACTCTTCAGCGTACCAGCCAGCATCACCTGGAACTACATTTGGACCTGCTGCTGCTGGACCGATGTCAAAAATTTATGCTCCACACATGCTTCTCCGACCTCCAACTTCTACAACTGGTGCAGCTGTCCCAAGCCATGGCGGAGAGCTCTAATCCCATTTCTGGCATGAAGATGGATGTTCAGCAAGCTTCCCAAGATTTTTTTTTTGGCTTATTTGAGATGAGATATCAACTCATTTTTGCTCTGATTCGGTTCCACAGCAAGTCTGTCTCCACTTCTCCCAGCATCTGTTCACTCAGAACCCCACCCAGTGTGAATATGGCTGGAGCTGACATAGACAACCCATGGCCAAGGTTCCAATCCTTGCCATCTGAATAAATGCATAGATTGGCAGTGGCAAGCTCGTTCCCTGCCATTATTATGTTCATTGCTGAAATGGAAAAGAGGGAGAATCCTGAAATCCACTTGGCTGACGGTTGGTCTTTATATCGGTACATAATTATCGAAGCAGGCCACATGATGCATCATTACAGAGAGGTTTTCTACCTGAAATCGATTGGGTTTGGCACTCTTGCCCAAATCTTTGTTCAATTAACAATCTCATGTGGTTTATGCAATTATGAGTCTAGACTTCTGTAATATGTATATTATGTAAATCCATAATGTGAACAAGTACAACGTAATGGAACACTTGTAAACTCTCAATTGAACCATCTGCAGCTAGTCTCCTTGGCTGCATCATTGTTCATCAAGTGCGGTCAGTAGATTAAGTGGATTATGTAGCTCGTTATGTTGTTTCTGCATCAAGAACTGAGCATGCCAGTGGAGCCAACTGAGGCGATTAAAAGACGGAAAGACAAACGTTGTAAGGTAGGGTGAGTAGCACAGCCTCCAATTGGGCCTGCGTGTGTATATATATATATATATATATATATATATATATATATATATATATATATATATATATATATATATATGGGGTATACCCAAAGGGTTACAAGCCGTGTATGGATACATGTCTAACTACTAAGGTTAATATGTTAACTATACATTGTTTATCACCCTCTCTCAATCTCAACGTGTCTATGAAGATTGAGATTGCGTCTACATGCTTCAAACAACGGAAGTGGTAATGGCTTGGTGAATATATCAGCTATCTGATCCTTAGACGATATGAATCGTATTTGCAGCAGCTTCTCAGCAACCTTTTCACGAACAAAGTGAAAATCCACCTCTATATGCTTGGTACGAGCATGAAAAACCGGATTCGATGAAAGGTATGTTGCTCCAATATTGTCACACCATAAAATGAGGGTTCGACTCTGAGATACTCCAAGTTGACCAAGAAGCGCTTGTACCCAAATAAGCTCAGCAGTAGCATTTGCAAGTGCCTCGTATTCAGATTCTGTACTGAAACGAGATACTGTAGCCTGTTTTCTAGCACTCCAAGAAACTAGATTACCACCATAAAATATGGCATAACCCCCTGTGGATCGCCGGTCATCAGAGCTCCTAGCCCAGTCCGCATCAGAGAACGCAGACAGTAGATCAGGGGATGTGGTAGCAGGCTGTAGTAGCAACCCATGGGTCAAAGTGGCCTTGACATAGCGTAGGATGCGCTTGACCGCTGTCTAGTGAGTACAACGAGGAGCCTGAAGGTATTGACAGACTTTATTAACAGCAAAAGATAGATCTGGACGTGTCATTGTTAGGTACTGCAAACCTCCAACAACACTGCGGTACCGTATAGAGTCCTCAGTAGACAGTAAAATACCATCTGTAGCAGAAAGTCTATCTGAAGAAGCCATAGGAGTGGTAAGAGGTGTACTCTGTAGTAGTCCAGCACGCCTTAGAAGCTCAGACGCATACTTGCGTTGGCTCATAAGAAAACCACCAGCTGATCTTTGCACTTCAATACCAAGAAAGTAGTGTAGAGGTCCAAGGTTCTTGAGAGCAAAAGAATCTCGAAGCTGATGAATGAGGCAATCTGATGCAGAGAGTGCAGAACTGACAACAATAATGTCATCGACATAAACCAGCAGAAAAATAGTAACATCAAAACGCCGCAATATGAAGAGAGATGTATCAGCTGTAGATGCGGTAAAACCAATACTGGTAAGAACAAAACTGAGGCGTGCATGCCAAGCACGAGGAGCCTGCTTCAGACCATATAGAGCTTTATCGAGACGACATAAATATCCTGGATTATCACTATCTTCAAACCCAGGAGGCTGGCGCATAAAAACTTCTTCCTCAAGAACCCCATGCAAAAACGCATTTTGTATGTCTAACTGACAGAGATGCCAGCCTTCAGTTATAGCCATAGACAAAAGAGGACGGATGGTCGTCGGTTTAACAACAGGACTGAATGTATCCTCACAATCGAGTCCATATCTCTGTTTGAATCCCTTGGCAACAAGACGAGCCTTGTATCTCTCAACGGATCCATCAGGTTTCTGCTTAATCTTAAATACCCATTTGCAATCAATAATATTCACACCAGTTAAAGGAGGAACCAAGTGCCATGTCTTGTTGACCTGAAGAGCAGAGAATTCAGCCTCCATCGCGGCACGCCAATGTGGACTGGTCATTGCTTCTTTGTGGTTGCGTGGTTCAGAACAAAGGAGATCAAGAGCATGAGCAGTACGAACAGTTTGCCAAGCAACGGTACCATCCGTACGCTTTTTCGGATGACGAATACCATGTTGAAGTCGTGTAGTGATGCCTGGGCGTGGAGGCGATGCAACTATCTGATGCAATGCAGCGTCTGTAGTAGAGGTAGCAGACCAGGTGACGGTGCATCCTGTTGAATCGGCCCATCGGACGAAGCTGGGCTGGACTGTGTCGGAGTAGTAGGTCTGGTGTGTGCCGGCGAGTAGATATGGACGAGCTATCCACAGCCCCGGGTGCATGCAGGTCTACAACGCCATGCAAGAGCGTGTGGTCAACATCAGCTAGATCATCATGTGCACCGGTAGACACAGGTGCATGCACACTAGTAGTATCATCAAGAATCCCCAAACGAACGCCACGACCTTGTCCTGCACCATGACTAGCTAATAGAGCAGGAGTATATGCAACATCAACAAATTGGTCAGAGAGTAGTGGAGTTGTATTTGTAGATGGTGGTGTGGAATTGGACGAAGTATGAGAAAAAGGAAAAACTGTTTCATCAAACACAACGTCTCGAGAAATATATACTCGATTTGTAGGAATATGTAGACATTTGTAGTCTTTGTGGAGAGAACTATAGCCAAGAAAAACACATTGTTTGGAGCGAAACTTAAGTTTATGTTTGTTGTATGGACGGAGGTGAGGCCAACACGCACAACCAAAAACCTTAAAGAAGGTATAATCAGGAACTTCACCAAGAAGACGCTCAAGCGGAGTTTGCATAGAGATGACGCGACTAGGAAGTCGATTAATGAGAAAACATGCGGTTGAAAATGCATCACTCCAGAATCGGTAAGGAATCGAGGCATGTGCTAAAAGTGTTAGCCCAGTTTCTACAATATGACGATGTTTACGCTCAGCGGTGCCATTTTGTTGATGTGTATGGGGACATGAAACGCGATGAGAAACACCTATATCTGAAAAGAATTTGTTCAACCTATGGTACTCGCCACCCCAGTCGGTTTGGACATGCAGACTTTTCTTGTTTAGTAGACGCTCAACATGTTGTTGAAATTGTAAGAAAATTTTGAATACATCAGATTTGTGTTTAAGAAGGTAAAGCCATGTAAACCGACTATAAGCATCAACGAAATTCACATAAAATTGATGTCCACTAACAGAAGTCTGAGCAGGGCCCCATACATCGGAGTATATAATCTCAAGAGGTGTTGTAGTAACACGAGTAGAAAGTGAAAAAGGTAACTGATGACTCTTGCCTTGCTGACAGACATCACAAACTACAACATTATTGACTAACACTGATGGAAGCTCAAAACGATGCAAAATATGTTGGACAATTTGGGTGGCGGGATGACCTAAGCGAGAATGCCACTGCTCACGCGACACCTTGACACCACTGAAAGCTTGCTTGATTGCTGCGACATCAAGATTGTAAAGACCTCCACGACATCCCCCTCTAAGCAGAACGTCCCTCGTGACTCGATCCTTGACAAGAAAATACCAAGGGTGAAACTCAAAGAAGACATGGTTATCACTAGTAAATTTTTTAACCAAAGGAGATTACGAGTGATAGATGGAACATGTAGGATATTTTTGAGGTGTAAGGGATGTGACCGTGTAGGAAGAACAGATTGACCAATATGTGTAATGTGCATACCTGCGCCATTGGCTGTTTGAACCTGATCGTTGCCACGATATGGTTCCCTCATATTGAGCTTGTCCAAATAGTTGGAGAAGTGATCCGTTGCTGCCGTGTCCGCATACCAATTTGGATCAATTGGATATGAGGAAGTAGTACCACCGTAGGTGGTGTTGAGAGCAGCGAGTTACCTATCCATGTGCCTGCCATCATTCCCAGCACCAAGGTAGTTTTTCTGGTACCGCTTGAAACAACAAGAGGCGACATGCCCAACCTTACTGCAGATCTGGCAAATCGGTCGTGCACCACCAGTAGATGGACCACGCTGAACTGGAGCACTGCCGCGCTGATCTGAAGATGGATTGAAGAAGACCGGCTTGCTGTTATTGTATGCCGGTTTGTTGCCAGGAGTGCGCTGGTCACGTGAATCCATGCGGTAGTCTGGCGACGGGCGGCCACCATCACCACCCGACCTGGATGTATACTGCGCCATGTGCACATCAGCATTCAGTTCAGCGCGTCGCGCCTCAATCCGCTGCTCAGCACTGAGTATCTGAGCATAAACGTCACGCACCGGCACAGGGTTACTAACAGCACGTGCAGACACGCGATCGACCAAGGGGTCATAATCGCTATCGAGTCCAGCTAGCAGGTACGAGGTGAACTCGTCAGGGCGCAGGGGCTGTCCGATGGAAGTGAGCTCATCAGACATGGCCTTCACCTTATTGTAGAAGACAGTTGCCGACTTGTCAAGCTTCTTCACTTTTGAGAGGGCGCCCTTGATATGCATCACGCGGGCAGTAGACTGGGAGGAAAAACTTGCCTCAAGTGTCTCCCATGCATCCCTAGAGGACGTGATGTTCATCACCATGCCAATGGTTCTCTCGGTAAGAGAGCAAATAATGGCAGATAGAATTGCTTGGTCCTGCTGGTGCCATGCCATGTACTGAGGATTAGCAATGAGTCTTGTGTCACCACCAGGTTCGCGATCTGAGCAGAAGGACATGGTAGAGATCCATCCACAAAGCCGAAAAGGAGGTTGCTCCGAAGAATCGGAACTACCTGGGTACGCCAGAATAAGTAATTATCGGCGGTGAGCTTGATCGTGATATGGTTGTGTAGATTGATCGGCGTCGAGGGGATCACCGATGACATGGTGACGCCGACGCCCACGGACAGGCCGGAGCTTAGAGACGCCGAAGATCCTGAAGAGAGCGGGGAGGACGCGGAAGATCCAGAGGAGGGCGAGGTCGTCATGGCGATGCGGAAGCTGCAATCGATCTCGATCTCTCGGTCGATCTAGGGTAGGAGCCGCCGTAGCTCTGATACCATAAAAGACGGAAAGACAAACGTGTAAGGTAGGGTGAGTCGCACAGCCTCCAATTGGGCCTGCGTATATATATATATATATATATATATATATATATATATATATATATATATATATATATATATATATATATATATATATATATATATATATATATATATATATATGGGGTATACCCAAAGGGTTACAAGCCGTGTACGGATACATGTCTAACTACTAAGGTTAATATGTTAACTATACACTGTTTATCAGCGATGTGCAGCAAAGACATGGATGCAACCCAAGCCTTTAGTTCATTATTATCCATCTCATATTATGCAAACTGAAACAGATACAGCTAGCCAGCTACTACTTTGCTCGGCTGCATCATTGTTCGTCTGCATCAATTTTGAATGGGAACTACTATGTCACGGTCGACTGAGAATCAGCAATTACTCGGTCGACCAGTGAGCCACACGATAAAGCTAATCATCCAGTTTCACTTGTCTTTGTATGGCACGTGAGCTTTTCCACCGATCGGTGGAAACGACAAAAGTAAATTCAAATAATAAACTTATCTGAAAAGAATTTCACAACTAACCATCTTGAGTAGCGCTTTTCTCATGGGTGATATCCTTAACATGGTATAAGTTACCTAAGTTATAAGCATAGAACTTTAAACTCATGTAACTTTTGATCAACAAATTCAAATGACGTGATTCTTTTTTAGCAGATCACAAATTAAATTATCTCCCAATGCCGCTAGCTCCATGATGGTTGGACTAGCAGAGAATATTTCGTGAATTATTTTCTTATGTTGGTTTATTTTTGAATGTTCACACGATTTCTAAACGAGATTGTTCCCACCGATGGTCGTGTTGTTTAGTCTTGTGTAACAACCCTAGTTTAGTTAATCCTAATTAGGATTTAAGTGTGCATCATGAGCATCATTTATGTTGCTAAGAAACTTGCATCAAAAGATTGAATGGAAACTCTAACTTCCTATCTTCCTCTCTAGCTAAATTCTTCTCAAAATAGTTTCAAATTTTAAAAATGCTAAAACTATAGATCCTTGGTTATAACATGGCTCACATCGTATTGAGAAAACAATTTTGAACTCTGCCTGGTTTTTGGAACAGTTCAAAATAGTTTTGGTTTAAAAATACAAATAGAAAAGGGAGAAAAGAAAAAGGGTTTTAGCAGAAAAAAATAGAGAACTAGCTATCTGGTCCACTTCCTCCCTTCCTCTCCCTTTGTCGCAGCCTACCCGTCCCGTTTGCAGCCCGTACGGTTCGTCCCTTCTATTCGTCGTCGTCTTACTGCCATGGAGGAAGCTGCTCCATGTCATTGCTAATTCGGTCCATCGTCGCCAGGGTGCGCGCCAAGTACCGTGATGCTTGCCATAGCCCCCAACGTCTACAAGTAATCGACTCCGCTGCTCGATGAACCCTAGCTGCCATATTCCCCTCCCTTCCCTGAATTCTTCTCGAAACCCTATCTCGCAGATGACATTGTGCCCCGCCGATTCCAAGCTCCCCTCACCCATCTGAGAGCACCTTCGTGACCACCTTGTCTTCCTCATCCTCCTCGCCAAAGCGCGCAAGCTAGAATGCCCTTGGCCGACTAAATCGAGCCATCGTCCCCGCCTCTGGTCACTACCGCTCACCGCCATTTCCGACCACCTCCGGCCTCGCTGTCAAGCCTGACGTCTCGTGCTGAGCTTTTGGTCCTCGTGGACCTTCCCAATTTCTCACTTGCTTCCTGTATCACCGCTGCCACATTCGCTCGTAAGCACCGCCGCTCGGCCTCGTCACCAACCGTGCTCCGTTGACCATAGAAGGGCGTCACCGCTAGCTATAGGTTCCCTGTGTCGCGCTCATTCTAATGCACCCAGCCGCACATGTTGGGGTGCCCTAGATCGTCGCCGGCGACCACCGTCTGATGGTGGACGTCGTGCTCCGTCACGGCTACGTCACTCCGACGTAGCGTGAGTCCCGTTAACCGTCCAACATGGCAGCTGATATTGCCCCTGGCCCATTAATGAGCCATAGAGGCTAGCTCTGTTTGGGTATGGAAAGCCACAACGTCTGAGCTAGAGTCATGATGACATCAACCTGATGCCATAAATGTTTTTAATATTTCCAAAAATTTCGGAAAATGTTTAAATATTGTAAAAATCATATCTATTATTTGTTTATCAAAAAATGTACAATATATTTAAATGTTAATAAAATTATGATCTATTTATTTGTGTCAAACTCATGCACATTTATGCAACATCAACTAACAAGTATTTAGGAACAAAATGCACCCTCGTAGAGGCATATGGGGTTTTATGGAAACACCATATTTAGGCATTTCAACTCCATTTAACTTGATGATCTTGTAACCAGGATACTTTGTAAGCATTAATATGTCATGCCATACATTGTACGCATTGCATCGATGCCTGTATTGAACGTTGCCTTTCTTTTTAGGTGTTTGGTTCTTCCCGATAGAGTTTGAGATTGAGTCTGAAATTGAAGATCGAGATCAACACCATCAAAGAGTAGTTACTTGATCATCGATGAACATTGTCATGCACATGAACCCTAGAGATCTATATTTGGTTATCAACGAATAAGGCAAGCATAGCCCCACCATATATGACCTATGATTTCAAAGTATTTCAATTCTTGCCATGTTGCATACAATCCCAAGGTCTTTTATCGATAGATAGAGTTATGATATATGTCGCCTTCTACCCTTTATAGCCCGAATTCCTTGATCCACTTCTCCTAGCATAACTAGGTTGTTGCTTGTGAGCATCGCTAGAGCTTTATATCTGTTATGTTTAGCCATTCTTAGATGTAAAAAGTCTTGTCCATCTGGTTGATGAATCAGAGCTGTGAATGAACCTAGTATGATAGGGTGACGTGGTAAGATAAGTGATGTGAATTAAACACGATAAGGCTTGTATGGAAGGCCACGTTGAGTTGCGGTTTTTTCAGTCCCATGTTTGCCACCACTAGGACCTGAGTTCTTGTCTGTTGAACTAACACTGAGCGTACAACCACACAGGGTCTGGAACACGAGGAAATAATTTTGTGGCCCAAAAGTTGAGACACCAAGGCAAAGCGGTACCCAAGTTGCTTGTAATCGGCCGCGTTGCCCATAATTGGTGTGCCAAATACTTAGAGGGTCTTTTTAGGCACGAACTCAACTTAACGTTTGAATACAAAATATCAGGCTAACGCCGGTCAAGTTGGGGCCCCTGTCATTTTTCGATGTTATGTCGCTGTCGTCGTGGCTGCCATGTAGGCTTGCAGCGTTGGTGCCTGCATCCATTACGCGTCTTCTTCTTCCCCGGAGCGGCGATCTATGGTCACGGCCATGGCACGGAGCTAGGACGCCATTTCGTTCGGTGGTGAGATCCGGGACGTGGACGAACCTGCTCGGCCCCGCTCTCCTTCCCATCCTGAATCGGAGCTCGGCCTCACCATGGCCGCACCCATGGCACAACGCGGGGACGAGAATTCATTCCCAGGTAAGATCTGTCACCATGTCGATCATGCTCAGTCCTGTTGTCCTCCTCCAGAATCCGAGCTCGCCATCGCCATGGTCGCACCCGCACCAGCCACGACACCTTCCTCTCTGAACCCCAAGGCCATGTCCACTCTATTCGGCACAACGCCAATAAGGTGAAATTCCATCCAGTTTTCTTCTTGTGATTGTGGTAGAAGAACATGTACAAATATGTTGTTTCCTAGATTTTCATTTGAAATTAGTAGCTCCGTGATGAAGAAACAGAGAGAACCTAAATGGAATAACGATGAAGACAATGGTCTATACTTTGTATTGCATCAACAAGGACTCGTTGACAAAGTATGTTACCAAGAGAGTGGAGTTCATCAACCATTACCAAAAATATGGGAACAAATCCATGAGCGATTCAATGAAAATACGCGCAGAGAAGCTAGATCCATGTCATCAATCATCAATAGGTGGCACATTCTAGTGATTTGTTCAAATGCGTACACCATGTATCATTCATAACAATAACACTATCGGCAGTGTTGCTAGCTGTTTGTATGAGCTATTCATTTTATATGATCATGGCACCTTACTTTCTTGGTTAGTAATCTTGAAACTTCAATTAACTTGAAGTGGTTATCCTGAGCAAAATGTCTAGTATGCACATTATCTTTGTCTGTTCTATGCTGCAATTCTGCTGCTATGGGCATGGGAAAAAGCTGGGTTTCAATGAATATTACGCAGTTAGGCCTAACTTAGTCTTAGAAAAATAAGAAAAGCTTAGTCTTACACAAATAAGCATAATTGAGTCTTGACCAAAGAAGCATTTACTTCGTAGAACTAGGGAGGAAACTAAAGATAAATATGAAGATAATTGGTTCATCGGATCTGCCAGTTGAGCACTAGGTCCCTGGAGCTAGTGGTATCATCGGAACGAACCAGAATGCTGTGTTTGGCCGTCTCTCATTCTCTATCAAATTGTACGACCCCACTAATGAGCCAATGGTATGCCCCCTTCCTCCCGACGTGGATTCGCCTCCAGGTCGGATCTGGAGTGTCAACATAATAGGCGCGTGAGTGTGCAGCAAACACACAGTCTGCTATCAACACTAGAAGTGCTAGCACCTCAGCAACAACACCAACATGTTCTTCCTAGACTCCGACAGCAGCCTAAGTAAGTATTTCGTTAGCTTCACCAGCAGCAAGATTAGCAAGTATTTCGTCAGCTTCACCAGCAGTAGCATCACCAAGTATTTCGTCAGCTTCACCAGGAGCAGCAACAACTAGTTCTTCACCAACTCCACCACCACCACCAGCAGCAGCAACATCAGGAGCTGAGGCTGCCTGAGCAATTACAGGTTCAACAACTCCGGGGGCTTTGACAAAGAAAGGATAGTTGATCCCAAGAAACACAGATTGTCCCTTCAGATTGTCGACTCTGCTCTAGATTTGTTCTATTGGGTCTTTGGATGGACATGCGGACCTCAAGAAAACATGACACCGTAGCGAGGGATATGAAGAAAGTTGTGTCCCCATATGTTCTATTGTATCGCCAACGCTGTTTAGTGCTCCCCTGATATGAATCCACATGAGTTCAACATCATGTTTCATGTCGCCTCTGAGAGGTGCCAGGAACCAGCGCTGTAATCCAAGATCAGCATCTGCTACTACATCTTCGATCACTAGAGCTAGAATGACACGCCGGGCCACGTGTGTACCTGCGTGTTACTTACAGTCAGTAAGCAGAATTTTGAATGAGATTTTATATGCTGTATGAAACCATGACTCACCCCAGGTGAATGGCTCCAAAACACGCACATCGTCGCTAGGTTCAGTGACCACATAAATGCGTTGCAGTGTGTTGGAATAGTAGCTAGAGGTGAAGACGGCGTCGACATACTTCTTCGGCCATAGGAAGTCGTCGCGCAAGACTGTCCATTCCTTGTCATCTAGGCATCTAATGAATGCGATTACCTTGTCGAACACCACTAAGAGGTCGTACTCCCATGCTGCCACCCCTGCCGAGGTCTATGTGGGAGTTGTACCTTTAAGAGCTCAAGTTCTGCCATGTTAAACCTGTAAGCGAATTCAGAGCTGGGTGGTGGCAATCCGTTGTTGAATACAGCAATGCCGACACCCTCCAAAGATGGAAGTGTAAATCTTAACGGTCTGTATGCATTTTTTGAGAGACCAAGTAGTCTCGCCCTGGCTTAAAAGGACTAGCCACTCGCTGTTGCCACCCACCCAGTTCTGGTCATCTCCAATTTCTATTTCGTCTTCCTCACTGATATTCACCACTACTGATTACGACCACTTAGCCAGCAACATCAGTTTTTCATAAATATTCTGTAAAGTTTGTTGTCAGTCGATAGAATCACCTAGCATTGATTCCATTGCAAATACAATTTGACAACTAGACCTTCAGATTAAATTAATATTTACGACTGTGTCCTCAGCTCTCACCTGAATTGTGCCTGTGTCACTACAAAAATTCCCAAAATATCAAGTAGGAGCAGGGCTTCCCTCGAACAAACTCCTGACGGTGATCACAAACAACCAGGGACATAATAGTATTAAATCGTCTAATTTGTTTACTTTTTAGAAAATAGAATATCACCTAGCAGGCATTCCATTGCAAATCCAAATTGACAACTCATCTATCACCTAAATTAAGACTGTATCACTACAAAAATACTAGAATATCAAGTACGAACAGAGCTTCCACTGTATAGAATAGTCTTAAATGGTTCAATTTATTCAGACTGCGCGTGCACACAACACGTTCGATGGAAGAAACATAGGATTTTGATGAAAGTTCAACATATAAGAATCAACGATATGACTGAATCAACAAGCAAGATACATGAACTTACATGGCGGTCGCGGTCGTTTGGTCATTTGCTAGTATCGGGGTAAAGAAGGCATGGCATGCCGAACGGGAGTTCGTCCATTTCCTGGATCGGGACTCGATAGACAGAGATGCAGCGAGCGACATGACCAGTGGAGATGATGTCCAACCCCGTGGCGATCCTGTGCATACTGGCAGCGCTGAGGTTCTGCCATCCCTATTCCTCGTGGTGGCGGTCTCCATGGCCAACCCCGCCGTCGTCGTCTGCCTTACGCTTCAGCCTGATGCTACCCCAAGCCCTACCAATAGCGGCAAATGGAGTCTGTAGTCCGACAGATTAATGGAGGCGGTGTGATTTGGAGGCGAATGGATTCGGGTAGGGATGGAATCAGGGAGGAGGCAGTTGTTCTAGTAGGGAGTGAGCCAGTGAGGAACCGCCGCCGTCGGTCTCGTTCGCGCGGAAGACAAGGAAGGGGGGCCGTAATTATTGAGGGTGGGCATGGGAACCGTCTAGAGGAAGTGAAAAATTAATCGTAAGATAAAAAAATATAGGGTCCCACCTGTCAGCGAGTGAAGGTCGGCACTCGCAAACGTGACTACATTTGACTTAGATCATGCATGGTAGACCTCGATTCCACTTCATGTAGGTGGCACATAACCAATTTCAGGCAGCGCTAGCGTCACCGTGTAAAACCACCGTTTTTCTCCACCACCACCCTACTACGAACGGCCGTGCACCATTCTAGATATTATGAAGGGCGATTGCAATCTTGCAGTAAGTAGTTTCACTTATCCGTCTCCTTTCCTCCTCCATGGCCTCATCATCTTTATCCTCCATGGCCTCATCCATTTCCTCTGCCACGGATTCACCATCTTCCTCCGTGTCCTTTCCCTTTTGCCTGTAGTCATGGACTGGCCGGATGTCCGAAACGATGGCACGATAGCGACTGCATACTTCAACATAGAAGTCCATGTTGGGAATAAGATCACTATCGTCTACACCACCGACCCTCAGTCGGTGAAGCGCACTCTGACCAATTACAAGAATTGGTTGCGGTTCAAAGAAATAAGGTTCGGCGGTCTCGACCTCGAGTACAACCGCGATCAGTGCATGATCACCGTGGTGAAACTCTCCATGAGGAGGCACACCCTTGTATACCAGCCTTTTTGCGAGAAGGGTGCTGATGGGAATAGGTACACATTGTTGTCTTTTGTTCCTGAACTGTTTGTTTGCAAAAGTTTTTGCTATATTATTTGTCTGAATTTATTTTCATGTAGGTGGGGCGAAAGGATTAGGTTGCTCTTTCATGACTTTCTTGTGAACCACCCGATAACATTTACTAGTGTTGACATCAGGAATGACACTCGCCTGCTTGAAAGCCCGACTGTCAGAATTAGCATCCCAACAGAGTACAGAGTGGACATGCAGGATATTTACTAGATCCCAGGGATGAAGGGTAGTAGGACTGGGATGACCGATCTTGCCGCCGAACTCATCGACCCGTGGTGCGCTGACATGAAGGACAAATTACCGAAATGTTGGTGGAGGCATTTAGGGCATGATTTCTAGGAGGATAAGCCGCTTTCTGAACCTAACCTGAAGTACGCTGCAATTGACGGGTATGTCATCCACGAGCTATACCTTCAGATCGTATTGTTTTGTTCCAAGCATCACACCATTGAACCACCACCAAGGCAAGTGGTTTGCCCCAGATGCCAGAGTATAGAGAAATCTACAAGCCGGGGCAAGTGATCGAAGACATCATGGGGTCGGTCGCCTTCTCCGCCAATCATTCCATCAGGATGGGATGTCCCGTTTTAGTGCATGATTGTTGTGTTTGTATGAGGCTTGTTATGTTTATGAAAACATGTTATTTCACAAGTACTATGTGTGATAGCTATGTGTGAGCAATTCTAAACTGCCGTGTATTACCTATTCGAACTATAATCTGGGTTTGTTTATGACTGTATCCTTCACTATAACTGAAATTATGTCTGTACCACTATAGCCAAGCACGATGTGTCAAGTTTGCTAGCATCTTATATTATGAATATGTCCTTAGATTTCACACTTTTTTTGGACAACAACATCTGATCTTATGGATCCCACCATAATCTCAGGTAGCTATATTCAGTAGTAAACCCAGGCGCTGCATGGCAGTTCTAGATTCTGCCACATGAAAAGGGTGAAAGGCCCAACTTAGGTCGACTAGAGGGGGGGTGGGGTGAATAGGAGACTACCAAATTTTAAACTTTTATCCCACTTTTAAGGCTTAGCACAAAGTAAGGTTCACTAGAGATGCAATTACGTGAACAACCTAAATGACAAGTAACACAAAGGTAAACAAGAGAGTAAATACAATAAGTAAAGGAGTGGAGCGAAAGAACCGGCGAGGGGACACGGAGATTTAATTCCCATAGTTCACTTCCAAAGAAGCTATGTCTATGTTGGAGAGGTGTCAGGGCCACACAAGGTCACTCGAGCGCCACAAAGGCCTCACCTTCTTCTCCTGTGAGCACCACCACAAAGGTGGCCTCACAATCCACTAACCGGTGACCTTGAAGGCGCCAACCGAAAACCTTTACAACGAGGTTGAGGGGAGGCTTCACAACTCAATTGAAGGCCCTCAACAACACCACAGAGCTTTACAACAAATGCCCCAGCTCCGAGGATGCCCTACACCATCTAGGGTTCTAAGAACCCAAGAGAAATGAAATCCACGAAGGATGACCAACAAGGGTGTAAGGAAGTAAAAGAGAAAAGAGTGGAGCTCATACCTTGCACCAACACAATTGTGGTGAAACAAAGATTGGACAACAAAGAATAGTCCACCACACATCCTCATAAGAAAACCACAGAGATACCTTACCACATAGACTCACCAACAAGGTATCAACCATACAAGAGGTCCACAGACAATAACGGAGGTCCACAAACATTACACAATGGAATAAAGTGTGCACGAGCATAAAAGGATCAAAGAAAAAGCGATCTCGTGGCACAACCCATGCAAATCCCGTGATCCTAACGGAGCACTTTCTCCCCCTTTGGCATCAAGATGCCAAAAAGGGATAAAGTAGCCAAACTACGCGTCCCACCCACCAATGAACGGAGGAGGCGGGTCGGGGTCCCAAGAGGCATTGTTCCAAGCGGGCGGAAACTGACTAGAGATCTCTGGCTCGTCATCACTATCAGTCCACCTACAATGTGTGCTGATCCACTCATCCTTGGGCGTGGTGACGGAGCTAGACTCAGGTGACACAACAATGTCAAGCTTCCTCATGATGGCCTTCTCCCGGTGAACACTGTGTCTCTGAGCAACATAGGACTGATACTCACGGTCCTGAATGAAGCAAAAAGTTTTCTTAACCTTCTTCAACAGCTTCTTATCCCAAGAGGGCTGCCTCACAAGTTGGGGTGGAGGAGAAGCCTCAGCACGGTCCCCATCACTAGCATCTGAAGCAGCCCTTCTAGCAGCAGCTTCGTTTTCAGCCTAAGAGCGAGGTATCTTGTGCTTCATCACACGGAGAGTCTTTTCCTCATGAATAGTGAGAACATCCTGAGGGTAGATAGAGCCAGTTGCCTCCCTCCACTTGGCATTGATGAGAGTCTGGATGTATGGAGCATATGGACAAGACCTCTTCTCAATCATAGCGGACCAGATTTCTTCAAATATATAATCCATAACATCAAGGGGCTCATGAGAGTTTCTGTGTCGGTAAGTCTGATACATGAGATCAATCTGGAAAGCATGAAGCTGATCAAAGTTACCTGCTTGGGAGCAATCGTGTTCTGATAGACCTTGCGCATGATGTCATAGGTGGGAAGGAGATGGGCAACGTTTCCAGCTACGCCCCGGCCCTCAATGTAAAGAGGCTCAAGAACTTCCGGCTCGGAGGCCTTCCCCCTATACACCCACCACCCATTGGCACGACGGCCTTCCTGAATAGGGTAGCCAAGAAGGGTGGCAAACTCAGACCATTTAGCAGACAAATACTTGTTTTGTGTCATCCACTTCATGGTTCGATCAACAGGGTCAGTATCAAAGTAGAGAGTTGAGTAGAACTGAGCAATGGCCCTCTCATCAAAGTTCTCATGGTGTTGCATCAGCTTGATTAGCCCAAACCTCCTGCACATATCGAGTGCTTCACCAAAGTATTCAGGGTTTCTCTCCATCTTTGCAATGTTGATGTGCTTCTGAGGAGCACACACATTTTTCTTCTTAGTAGCATAAACCTCAGAATAGATCTCAGCTTGACGCATGGTGTGGAAGAAAGGATCCTGAGCTAGCCGGTCACGAGGAAGAATATAGGGATCAACCTTGCAAAATTCCTCATAAGCAAGCTGCGGCCAAGAGGAGATCTTCTTCTTGCTCAAATCAGGTCCAGAGGTGGTCTTCTTTTGACTCGCTAGAATAGGCCTTTTGCCTTCCGCAGTAGCAGCACGACGCTCAGCTGCAGCCTTCTGACGAGCAGTCTGACTGGGAGGGCGCACAACCTTAAGATAATCATCATCAATCTCTGACGGTCCATGAGAGGGAGCACGAGACCGCTTGGATCTGCCACAGGAACCCCCTTTCCCTGAGAGAAAGGCAAATAGAAAGGAGGAAGTCGAGGATAAGTGCACAAGGTCAAAGAAAAACGAAAAGCAACTAGACTGGATTGACGCAGTACAGAGACAGATATCAAAAACAATTAGTGCATCGGAAGTTCCGCCTGGTGGCCGGAACTACCGGTCGCATGGGGCGCACCGGAAGTACCGGTCATGCCCTCAGCGGTAGTACCGGTGAGATGACCATGCCGGTAGTACCGACGGATCCGCACCGGTAGTACCGGTCAGGGCACGAGCAGGGCAGTTCAAAACTTGATCCTCAAATCACAGATCTTATGAAACTTGATGCACAAATTGATGAAATTTAGACAATGTACTGAGGCAAAACAGTCTATAGTAGAATCCTAGCCCTACCAAGAATCCCCATAGCAGTTCTAGCCAAAGAAGGGCCCTAGACATGGCATGAGAGGAGCAAAAATGTCCAGATCTCAAGCACAAAAATGTCCAGATCTCCATGAATGGAGCATGAGAGGAGCAAATACCAGGGTCCATGGCGGGGAATCGAGGAAGGGAAGAATCCCACGGAGCCGATCTGAGGAGGGACGGCCGAAAACGGTGTGGTCGGCGGCGACACCGTGGAAAGCTTCTTGGGGAAGAGGGGTGGTAAGATGGGGTCAAGGGAAGGCAGATGGGGAAGATGACCCCGTGCCCCCCTTGGCCCGTCACTTAACGAGACCTCCCTCGACCGGTAGTACCGGCCAAGGGCCGGAACTACCAACGACACCGGAAGCTCAGGAAGAAGCGGTACTTCCGATCAGGGCAGAACTTCTAAGAGATTTGGCCCTGACCGGTAGTACCGGCTCCGACCGGAACTACCGACGATTCCCAGAAAACGAGCTCTAGATTTTGATTGGCAAGAGAAAAAGACCTTGTGCAAACTGAGAAGAAAAGATAAGCCAGATCCACCAGAAAGAATAAAACTCAAAAACAAGACTACGAGCCAAATAACGCCAAGTCGGTGGCCTAGGCCACCATATATGAGTATATTTGGCTTGAAACCGCGAAGATGTATCTTGGGTTCATTACCAAAACTCATCATTTAAGCTCATTTTGTCTCCTTGAGAGACCATAGAGAATGAATACATTAATGTGTGCATAATAGGAGGAGTGTTGGTTCATTTGGGGAACCACACTCCCCCTAAAACCATGCGTACACCCAAACAAGATATTCTTTGAGACCCGGGTATGTGCGCAAGATACTCAAGCCATGTTGCTTGAATCAATGATATTTAGTTCATGCCTCAACTCCCGGAACCTTGCTTCATCAAGTGGCTTCATGAAAAGATCCGCAAGATTGGCCTTGGTAGGAACATACTCCAAAGAAATGTCTCCTCTAGCAACATGATCCCGAATGAAATGATGACGAATCTCAATATGCTTGGTCTTGTTGTGTTGAACTGGGTTGTGAGCAATAGCAATAACACTCTCGTTGTCACACAGAAGAGGCACCTTGTCGAAAGAGAGTCCAAGATCCTTCAAGGTTTGCTTCATCCATAGCAATTGAGCACAACAACTCGCGGCGGAGATGTACTCAGCTTCAGCAGTGGACAAAGACACGCAGTTTTGCTTCTTCGAGGACCAACACACCAAAGACCTCCCAAGAAATTGACAAGCACCGGAGGTAGACTTCCTCTCCACTTTATCTCCTGCCCAATCCGAATCCGTGTAACCAATGAGATCAAAGTTGGCCCTCTTTGGGTACCACAGCCCAAAGTTAGGGGTATGAACCAAATATCGAAAGATTCTCTTGACCTCCACCATGTGGCTTTCCTTTGGCGCGGCTTGAAATCTTGCACACATACCCACACTCAACATAATATCCGGTAGAGATGCACAAAGATAGAGTAGAGAACCAATCATCGAGCGATAAAGTTTTTGATCCACATCCTTACCCTTGGGATCAAGATCAAGATTAACCTTTGTGGGCATGGGAGTTTTGACTCCATTTACTTGATCAAGGTTGAACTTCTTGAGCATATCTTGGACATATTTAGCTTGGCTGATGAAAGTCCCTTTCCTCAATTGCTTGACTTCGAAGCCAAGAAAGAATTCCAACTCCCCCATCATAGACATCTCAAAGCGGTCGGTCATGAGCTTAGCAAAATCCTCATTGAAAGCTTTGTTAGTAGACCCAAAAATAATGTCATCAACATAGATTTGGCAAATGAACAAGTTTCCTCCAACTTTCTTAGTAAAAAGAGTGGGATCAATGAGGCCTACTTCGAAACCACGGTCTAGCAAAAGCTCTCTAAGGCACTCATACCAAGCACGTGGGGCTTGCTTGAGACCATATAGTGCTGTATCGAGTTTGTAGACATGGTCCGGGAAGAGGGGGTCCTCAAAGCCCGGAGATTGCTTGACATGCACCAATTCTTTTAGGGGACCATTAAGAAAAGCACTCTTGACATCCATTTGTTGCAACTTGAAGTTATGATGGGTAGCAAAGGAAAGAAGCATGCGAATGGATTCTAGACGGGCAACGGGAGCATAAGTTTCACCATAGTCTATGCCCTCAACTTGAGAGTATCCTTGGGCAACTAACTTGCTTTGTTGCGTACGACTATACCATTTGCATCATTCTTGTTCTTGAAGATCCACTTGGTCCCAATCACATTTTGACAATCTTTGGGTCTCTTCACAAGAGTCCACACCTTGTTCCTCTTGAAGTTGTGGAGTTCTTCATTCATAGCGTCGAGCCAATCATCATCTTCAAGAGCTTCGAAGACCTTTTGGGGCTCAACATGAGATATAAACGCATGATGAGAACTAAAAGAGGTTAGTTGTCTCCTAGTAGTGGAGCCCCTATTGAAATATCCATAAACATTATCAAGGATATGTCCATCTTTGATGAGCTTGGCGAGATGGTATGCTTGACGCCGAGCTTGGGTCTCAAGATGAGATTCTTGAGAAACCACTTGATCATCGCCATGGTTTGAGTGCCCTCCTTGACTATATGAACGAACTTGATCACTATCTTCATCAACATCAACCGAGGGAGAGACACTATCATTTGGCAGAGAGACACTTGCTTGGCCTTGGTCATTGTCAACTTGACCTTGAGAGTCATTGACATGAGGAGCTTCAACAACTTGGAGGGGTGGAGCTTGATCAACTTGAGGTAGACTTGATCTTGGAGAGTCATGAACATGAAGATCTTGAGAGGAGCTTGTTGAATCTTGAGAATCAATAAGTTGACCTTGAGGTGCAAGATGGTCTTGTGAGAGTGAAGGATCCGCTTGAGTGGAGCTTGGTCCTTCTCCTTCGGCCACAAGGGGATCCTCAATGGGGTGGAAGAAACCCACACCCATTCTTCTTATGGCTTGGGGAGGAATTCCATCACTTGGATCACGAATACCATCTTGCCGCACAAGAGACTCATGATCTTCATCAAACTCGACATTGCTAGATTCTTCAACCCTTCATGTTGCTTTGTTGTAGACTCGATAGGCATGGGATTGATTTGTGTACCCAACAAAGATCCCTTCTTGAGCTCTAGATTCAAACTTTGATAAGCGAACACCTTTCTTGAGAAGGAAGCATCTACACCCAAACACCCGAAAGTACTTGACATTTGGCTTGTGACCAGTGAAAAGTTCATATGGAGTCTTGTTCTTCTTCTTGCGTAGATAGAGGCGATTGGTTGCATGGCAAGCGGTTGAAATGGCTTCGGCCCAAAAGTTATATGGAGACTTGAATTCCGCCATCATGGTCCGGGCCGCATCCATCAAAGTACGGTTCTTCCTTTCGGCAACACCATTTTGTTGAGGGGTATAGGGAGTAGAGTATTGATGTTTGATCCCCTCATCACTAAGAAACTCATCCAATGTGTAGTTCTTGAATTCGGTGCCATTGTCGCTTCTAATGGTGAGGATGGTGGAATTGAGTTGCCGTTGCACTTGATTTGCAAAGTTGATGACGGTTTGTTGAGTCTCACTCTTGAACTTGAAGAAGTAGACCCAAGTGTAACGTGAAAAGTCGTCAACAATCACCAAACAATACTTCTTCCCACCAAGACTATCATGAGATGGAGGCCCAAAGAGATCCATGTGAAGAAGCTCCAGGCACCATTCAGTGGTGATTTGATTAAGTATCTTGTGAGGCTTCTCATGCATCTTCCCTTCTATACAAGTCCTGCACACACGATCTTGGGCAAAGGAAATGTCTTTTAGTCCAAGGACGTGGCCCCCCGTGTAGAGACTTTGCAAAGCCTTCATGTTAACGTGGGCTAGGCGGCGATGCCACAACCAGCCCACGTCGGCTTTCGCATAGAGACATATAGCACGTGTAGATGGCTTTCTGGAGAAATCCACTACATATAATTCATGCTCTACGTATCCAACGAAAGCCACCATGAGGGACTTGCTCCACATGAGGACCATAGAGTGCTCATTAAAGAAAGATGAAAGACCCATGATAGCAAGAGCACGAATGGAAAGGAGATTGTAGCCAAGGGTTTTGACAAGCATGACATTTACCAAGGATACATCCGGGGCAACTACCACCTTACCAAAACCCAATACCTGAGAGCTTGTTTTATCACCATAGGAGACTAAAGTATTGGCAAAATTTGGCCTAATCTCCGACATGATAGACTTGCTTCCGGTCATATGGCTTGTAGCTCCACTATCAAGCACCCATTTTGCACCTCCGGAAGCAAAGTCCTACACGAAAATCAAGCTTTGGTTTTAGGTACCCATTTTGCAATGGGGCCCCTTTTGTTAGTCACAAGGGTCTTAGGTACCCAAATGTTCCAATGATAATCATGAGTGTAAGATGTACCAATGTACTTAGCATAGACATGACCATCAAAAGATTTGCAAAGAATGTAGGAAGGATTATTCTTCCCGGCAAAGTTATCACTTTGCACAATGGTAGAATCACGAGAGGATACTAGAGCAAGGTTCTTGCTCTTCTTCCTTTTCTTGTTCCTTCTCTTGTTCTTCCTCTTGATAGTAGCTTGCCCATTTGCAAGTTGATCTTTCAATGTCTTGTTATCCTCAACAAGATTCTCATGCTTGCAACAAGGGTTAGACGAACAAGACAAATGGACAATAGGCGTAGCGGAAGACTTTGAATGTTCATTATTTAATTGTGTTTGAAGTTGCTCATGAGCCTCAAAGATACTTGAGAATTTATTCTCCAAGGCATGATGTTCCTCCTTGAGTTTCTCAAAATACTTGAGGCATTCATGACCAACACCAAACTCAACCTTTTCATTTTTAAGGACATTCAATGAAGCAACAACATGATCTCGTTCTTTAACAAGTTGCGATATAAAGGCATTATGGTCGTCAACAAGTTTAGCCACACTTTCCTCAAGAGTTATTCTCATGTTATGTTCATCTTCAAGAGATTGAGATAGAGAGGCAATCTCATCGGCGGCCTCTCTCTCATTTTTACCTAACATGTCAATAACTTCCTCTTTCTCATCTAGCATTTCCCTAGCATGGTCAAGTTGGTTTACAAGTGTTTCAAAGCACATTCTAGTATCATCATCTAGATGCTCCATGGATTCACACATGCTTACCATCTCTTTCTTAACCTCTAAACCATCTAGATCATGCAAGGGAAGTTCATTTGGGGTGGACTTGGAAGCGGGAGTTACCTCGGTGGCCTTATCCATGAGACACTTTTGGTTGCGGTTGGTGATGTTCTCGTTTGGAGAGTCGAAGAGAGACACTCGTGGAGTGGATGAAGTAGCAATAGCGGCAACCCCCACGATCTCTCCACCTTGACCTTCATTCTCAACATCATCATCATCGCCCGAGAAGTACTCTTCATGGACCACCATCACCCTTTCCTTGTTGGGTAAGTTCTTGTTGTGGAAGTTCTTGTTCAAAGGATGAGGAGGTCTTGGTTTGTTCTTGTGAATGAGGCAGCCTCCATTGTCTTCTCTATTCTTGAAGGGGCATTGAGCTACAAAGTGGCTCTTGTCGTTGCAATTGTAACAAGATCTAGCCTTTGGAGTCTTCATGGTTGAGTTGAATCTTGGGTTGTCCCTTGACCTTGACTTCATGCCCGGTTTGTTCCAAAACGCCCTTGATGCTAGAGCCAAATGCTCATTGAAAGCATATTTGATGTCCTCTTGAGACCACTCACTTGAGTTGTCGTCTTCATCAACTTCCACCACTTTTTCAACTTTTGAGACCCATAAGCACGAGCACGAGCTGACTCTGCATTCTTCTTGGCAATGGTCATGGCAATAACTTCACTCAGCACCTATTGAGAGGACATGGTATGGTAGTTGCTTCTCCCCTTGATAGAGTTGAGTTTTTGTTCCTCAAAGGGAAGAAGAGCTTGAACAAACTTCCTCTTCATGAACTTGTCGTCAACATAGGTAGCTCCAAGGTCCCTCAAGGTACAACAAAGAACCTTGAGCCGACGATACATGTCTTTGGGTGTCTCATCATCTTGCATTGCAAATCCATCAGACTCATTGTTGGCTTCATCAAACTTGGAGCTTTGAATACTCGCATTTCCAATTTATAACTCGATGAGATGATCCCAAGCTTCTTTGGTGGTGGAGAATTGGTGAATGTGAGCAAAGTCCTTGGGGGTCAATGCCTTTTGAATCATACCCAAGGCAGTGGCATTGAGTTGCTTGTCCACGACCTCGGCACGAGTCAACTTCTTAGCATCATATGGAGAGAAACCTTCCTCCACAATCCTCATCAATTCAATAGAAGAGCTGGAGATATGAGATTGCATTAGATATTGCCAATTGGCGAAGTTAGAAGTATCTAGTATGGGAGGTGCTCCTTGAGGTATGATGTGCGACATGGGAATGGGAGGGTCTGGTGTATACTTGAACGGTGGTGGTACCGCCGAGTAATCATTTTCCCTATCTCCCTCTTTGGAGGAGGATTCACCTAGCCCCTCGGTGATCTCGCTTGGGGGCTTGGTGGTTTGAGCCACAAAGCCTAAACCCAAGTGTTTTGGGGCTACCGCGGGAATCACCCCGGGGGCAACCACTTGCACGGGAGCGGAGGGGGCTTCGGCGGCAAGAGATGCATCATGAGGGGTTTCTAGCATGGGGGTAGGCTTAAGGGATTGCAAAAGAGTCATCATTTCCTCAAACTTGGTCATCATGGATGTCTCCAATCAATTGAGGTCATCCATGGAGGCCAAGTTATTGGTGGCTGCACCCACACTTCCCTCTTCATCGACCATTGTCTCTTAGGCAGTTAAGCCCGAAGAAAGAGCCGAGGCTCTGATACCAATTGAAAGGCCCAACTTAGGTCGATTAGAGGGGGGGGTGAATAGGAGACTACCAATTTTTAAACTTTTATCCCACTTTTAAGGATTAGCACAAAGTAAGGTTCACTAGAGATGCAATTACGTGAACAACCTAAATGACAAGTAACACAAAGGTAAACAAGAGAGTAAATGCAAGAAGTAAAGGAGTGGAGCGAAAGAACCAGCGAGGGGACACGGAGATGTAATTCCCGTAGTTCACTTCCAAAGAAGCTACGTCTATGTTGGAGAGGTGTCGGTGCCACACAAGGTCACCCGAGCGCCACAAAGGCCACACCTTCTTCTCCGGTGAGCACCACCACAAAGGTGGCCTCACAATCCACTAACCGGTGACCTTGAAGGCGCCAACCGAAAACCTTTACAACGAAGTTGAGGGGAGGCTTCACAACTCAATTGAAGGCCCTCAATGACACCACGGAGCTTTACAACAAATGCCCCAGCTCCGAGGATGCCCTACACCGTCTAGGGTTCCAAGAACCCAAGAGAAATGAAATCCACGAAGGATGAGTGGGGGAAATCAAAATTCCTTTGGTGGAGGTGTAGATCTAGGTCACCTCTCCCAATCCTCAAAAGATCAAGATATTTGAGTGGGTGGGGAGAGAGATCTAGTCAAGTCAAGCTCTTGTGAAAATGGTGGAGAGAGAGAACCAAGAGATGAGGTGGGAGGAGGAAGAAGGGGGCTTAAATAGCCCCCTTCAAACGGGCAGATTCTGCCCAGCCCCGACGCCGTCGGTACTACCGGTGCCGGACCGGTAGTACCGATGGGCGAGCCACCACCGGCCCAGCCCAGGCCACGTAACGGTCAGAAGACCAGTTAGTGGACCCAAATGGGCTGGCAGGAAGTACCGGTCCAAGTTTCGCCCTTAATTCCGTCAAATAGACAGTGCGAGGCAGAAGGTCATCTGACCCGCACCGCCCAGCGTTAGAATTAAGTCCGGAACTAGACCCGGAACTACCGGCGACTGATGACGGCCGGTACTACCGGTCAGGAAGCGGTACTACCGCTCAGGGGGCCAGATGTTGGTCGGGCCGGTACTACCGATCCAAAGTCCGGTGCTAGTTCCGACAAATAGGCAAAGTTAGACAGAAGTCTTACTGAACCGAAAATTTCCTCGTCGGAATTAGGACCGGAACTTCAGCCGGAAGTACCACCTGAACAACCCTGGAAAAACCCCTGGGCGGTACTACCACTGCCTGGCCGGTAATACCGGTCAGGGTAGAAAACCCTCCAACTCAGCAGAAAACAATTTCTCACACGAAAACTGGCATGGCTGTGGAGGTGCATATACGGTAGCCTAAAATATAAAACAAGAGAAAGTGAAAATAAGCGCTATCGACTACAAGCTCTTCGTTGAGAAAAAAACATCCACGAGCACGATCGAAGATAAACCCTGAAACTTGAACAAACGGTTAAACCACAAAAGGAGTTGTCATCAGCACCAAAAACATAAGGAGAAAATAATCCTTTCAAAGGGCACATACAAAATTTGTAAGTATGAATGTTGAGCATACAAAAAGGGTAAGTGTAATTCATACAGGTTAACTACCTAATAGCATAGGGATCATACGATCTCTCTTCTGACACACAGAATGCTTAGAAAATACAGGCGAGATAAACTAGGAACGGAATGCGAAACTAGTAGTGGTAAAAAACACACTCACTCATCCGCTAGATCCTGTTGAGCATCTCGTAATAGACATACGCGTCCCTGGCTGCGTACCGGATCGCATCGTAATTAAGGTACCTCCACTCCCATCGCTCGTGCAGGTGCTTCGGGAACTCGACCTTCATGCCCAATGTACTCGCGGTCGATGATGTCGGCAGCGAGTCTAGCCATGCCGGCTTTCCCCGTATCGTCATCGGGTACCTCCACACACACTGGAGATCGACGTGATTGACGACATGAATGAGGAGATCCCGCTCTAGCTTCGGAGTGTCGTTCTTGATGTTGACGCTGGTGATCGACGTGATTGACGACATCAACTTTGATGTCAGTGTTGAATTGACTCCTCTTCCATAGCTGTGAATGATGGACGACTAAGTACTGCATAAGTTCAGGGGCTTCCGCAAAAATCTTGCTCATGAATGCTTCGATCTTTGTAAGCTCTAGCAGTAGGAAACATGTAATGAAATACGCTACCTGCATAGTGTGAGTACAAGTTGAGCATCAGATGGGCATGGCATTCTCTACCTTCAGATCGTGGGAACACCTCCTTCACGGTAGGATAATGTTGTATTTAGAACCGAGGCTAGTCTAAATATTCTTCGTGGTCTTCTTAGGGTTATCCTTTAGTATATACATAGCTTGTATAGCCACCCACTCTGTATCACCCATTGAGGATTTCAGCTTGCTGCCTATCGAACACATGTGGGAGGGCCCATTTTGTTCACCTACAACATATATTCATTTACAAGATACGCATAGTTGACTCGTTGTCAAAAAGGTCTTGCATAACAATTGTAGTTATAGATTGGAAAAAGAGAATGTTCGAATTGTTTGCTGCATTCATTGCCCCAATACCCTAATTGCCTTTGACGCAGGTAAGGCTCTGGCTGCGACCCTCCATGGACAACGTACGGCGACCCTGTCCATTCCTCCACATTAACCTACAAACAGCCATACCTCTAGGTAGTGTTCTTCAGTCGATGAACATCAAACTCCCCCTTGATACAAAAATGCCGGAACGACATCCTGAACTCATGCATGCTCCTGAACTCGGTGTCGACTGCTGTCGTCAGATTGATGACAAGTACGCCATGAGGGGGTCCTCAAAGCGTGCGGAAGAGAGGGGTGTGAGACGTACGGTGTTCTGGGACGGTGTGCACACAAGTTTACCTAGGATCGAATTCGCCGGCTTTGGACGGATCCTACTTCTGCTAGCAATCCAGTAATACGGCAGATCCGGAATATGGGTTACAAGGGTTCGCCTGTGCGAGTTCAGATTGTAGACTATTGAGGGTCTAGAGTGTTGGTGCCCTAAAGGCTCTCCCTAGGATGGCTTATATAGATATCCGGTCTAGGGTTTACAGGAGAGATCTATCTGGCTACGACTAAGAGTCGGTTACAGAGTACATCTTGAACTACAAGTAACATTATGGGCCTAAGTCGGTAAGTCTTCTGGGCCTTCCCGTAGCCGGATTGGACTCCGTCTTATCTCCCTGACTGGGCCACCCGTGAAGCAAAGCTCTAACCCGAAGTAGGCCACCCTGGTCAGTGAGGAACTGTGAGGATACCTAGAAAGTATATCCCCAACAGCAGCCCCCGAAGGCCTCCAAGATCCAAAGTCGGATTCATCATCATCTAGCTTGATCTTCGGCTTGCAGAATCTTGAAGGGTTCCTGAAACTTCACAACAAAAAATAAGATCCAGATCTTAAAAATAAGTCGGACCTATCAACAGGTTACTCGGATTTTCCAGCTTGATTTCAAACTAAGCCGAAACTTGGTCTCTAACGCCACCTGACACAAGTCATGGTCAAGTCACGTCATCTGATAGATATCCTGTCAGCACGACCGTTGGTGGGTCCATAGTTCGCGGAACCGAGGCGCTGTTTCAATGCGTATGCGGAGATCGAGGCGACGTAATCATTGCGTGGGTCCTTCCTAGTTCCTTCCACGACGTGTGGCGGTTACACTGTAGCATTTGCACGAATCTTGGCGCGGTTAGGTGGATATAAGGGGTGAGGATTCTCCTCCTCCTTTCTTCACCTGTCCTTTGCCTTTTCCTCTCCTCCAAATCTCCCCCGCGTGCATAGAGCTCCTCTGCTTTCCCCCAAAAACTCCCAGCACCGCCCATCTTAGGTCATCTTCTCACCGGAGAAATGGCTTCTTCCTCTTCCGGCTTGGCGGCAGCGGCGGCGACGGTAGCGACGGAAGCGGCGGCGGAGAAGGAAAGCTTCCGTGGGTTCTGGATCCCCTGCGTGTTAGACGATGAGAAGCTCCACGGCATGGAGACAGAAGGGCTCCTCCGCGCCGGCGAATGGCGGAGCGACATCGGGGAGACCGTCGCCAACCCGGGTGCCAGCGAGCGGGTCCACTTTGGCACCCACCTTGACAGAGGTTTGTCATTCCCTCCATCGGAGTTCTTCTCCGAGGTGATTGACCATTTTGGTGTTCAACTCCTCTATCTTCCTCCCAACTCTCTCTTAGCGATGAGCTCTTACGCTTCTTTGTGTGAGGGATTTCTCGACATTAGGCTGAGTTTGACCTTATTCTGGTATTATTTCCATGTCCGGAGAAATTCTATCACTGCCGGTGTTCCTTACATCACCAGCACTATTAGTTTTTCACTTAGACGCGAGCGCGCATATCCCAAGATCTTAGCTAGTGACTCGGTCAAACAGTGGCCAACCACATTCTTTTATCATAAGGATATTCTAGCTCCCGGCAAAGCTACTGCTTTGCCGGCTTTCATCGACGGAGCTGCCATGGCCCAACCGTCTTAGGACGAGGCTCCTCCGGCTCTCACTGACGATCTGATCCTCGCTAAGAGGCGGATCGAATACTTGATCAAACATAAAGGACTAAAGGGATCCGACTTGATCCAATGCTGGGTGTCACGTCAGATCCAGCCCCTTCAGTACCACGGAGATCGACTGATGCACTCCATCACGTCGTCCAAGAAAGATTCCCTCCGCATCAGCCCCAGAGCCTACACCACGCAAGGCTACATAAGCCAGATAAAATGGTTGATAAGGGAGTGGATCGAGAGGAGGATCCCGAAGATTTCTCTGGATATGCATACAGCGGAAAACCCCGTAGTGCCGGTAAGCTTCTAACATTAAACCTTTTTATGTGTTTCAATCTTTAAGTTACATTGCAATACTGATATGTTTTCTTCTTTTTAGCTTGCTGACCTCCTCGAGTCGGAATTCGCTCCACTCGAAGGATATCCTCCAGAGTTTTCTTAGGAGATAGAGGTGGTACCATTGCCGGATGCTGCGCTCAAGAAGCACAAAGCTCCGACAGTGGCTGTTGGCACAAAGGAGGTGCCCGTCGTGAAGAGGTAACTTTCCATCACAACTTCCGCCTTTGTACTTTACTCAAATTTTCTTCTGAGATGTAATGTTTCTGGATTTATTACATTCTCAGAGCTAAATAGCTCATCAAGGGCAAGGGGAAGGGAATTTCTTCGAAGTCCCTGCGACAGACGAAGCTTACCATAGCTTCTCCTGCCATGGCTCCTCCGACTCCTGCCCCCAACCTTTCGCAACGCCGATGATAATTCCTTCTCTGGCTATCGCAGAAGATCCGACTCCTTCAACGGAGCCTGTGATCCTTGAATCGCAAACTGACGTCACCATCGGTGAGTCAGGTATAGATAAGGGTGAACCCTCTTTGGGTAATGATCCCTCGGCAGAAACTTTTGCCAAAAACCTTATCAGCAATCTGGGACTTGCCAAGTTTGGCCTGTCCTGGAAATCTGCTGAAGAGATCCAGGGGCTAGCCAGGCAATGCCTGGAGAAAAGAAACTTATCTGCTGAAGAAGAAGCACAAGAAGCAGAGGACGTCAAGCACTCTGATCTTCTTGAACAAGTGCGTCTTCGCAACGAGAGGATCAGGTCTGGGGAGCATCCAACTGCTCCTGTGACCCATCTGACTCTCGCTGAGAAGGTTGCAGTTGAAGTGAACGCGAGTTTGGATAAACTTACTCGCGAACAATATGTAAGTCGGAATTCTGACTCTTGTTTTTTCCTTTATTTGATATCATATCCTCTAGCCCCCAAGCATGAAGTAGGATAAATAATCCGGGTTTATGCTTCCTTAGGATGCCAAAGAACGAACTAGTGTAGCCCCCAAGGCTCGTGCTGATATTAGCAAAAATATTAGCCCGAGTCTTTAGTAGCTTTCTGACTTTGGGTATTCTGACTTACAGAAAGTATATTCCAATAACCAGGATTTGTTGAAGAATGTCTGCGATAAGCGGAGAGAGATCAAAGCTCTCCGACTTAAAAATGCTGACCTATAAGTTGCCAAGGATGAGGCCGAAGGTAAACATTCTGAGACTCAAACCTTGTCTTTCATGTTTTCATAGTCGAATTTTTACTAAACTGTTGTTCTTTTTTCACTTACAGCGCTGGTAAAACAGTCCTGCGCCATGATTGAAGAGGCCGAGAACCTCAAGACTTTGGTGGTGGAGAACAAGGAGCTTCGCCAAGAGCTGGATCAACTCAAGGCGGATCATGAAAAGAGCATTGCTCAAATCCTTGAGTCCTCCTCCATGGCTACTGATGAGCGTGATCGTAAGATTGCTGCTCAAGATAAAAAAATCTTGGACCTCAATAATGAGCTGTGCAGAGAGAGGACCTTTCCGAGGTGCTCCGGGATGAACTCCAGAGTCTTCGAGAAGAGAAGACCAAAATTGACGACGTCATTTTCGGTATGTTCCATCTGTCTGACTTGTCTATTTTCTTTGACTTATTTCGATGTTGGATTTTCTTTAACTGTCTTTGTTTACAGGTCCTCTAAACTTGACGGACTCCACCTCTGCTGAGCCCCGCACCCATCGGCTTACCCAAGTCGGTGACCTGCTTCATGACTTCCGCCAATCTCTTGAGGATATTGGCGAAGCTCTCAAGATTCTGGACATGCATAGCATGTCGGATTTTCAGGTGCGGGACAAGGCAAAGGAGATGCCGCAGCTCGTCCAGGATTGGAACATGTCCTACGAGCGATCAGCAGCGCAGAACGCTCTCACCATGATCATGAGCCACCATGGAAGCATGGAGATATGGCAAGTGACCAGAGGGTACTCTTCAGTGGATGAAGATGGCCAGGAGCAGGACATCAAGGCCATTATGGACTCCTGTGCCGAATATGGGTGTCACGTGGCTGATTTGACCAGCTACGATACTCCTTTCTTCAACTGCGTGGACACTCCGCCTCTGCCTCCAGAAGAAACATCAGAAGTTTCCAACAATGAACGCACCACCTCGGATGTGGACATCTCAGAACGATATCAAGGCGACGTATCCAGCGAGCCGGTAGCTCCTTCCTCTCCTGCATCATAGAATCCTGAAAACATTTGTGTTATTCTGAAAAACATGATGCGTCTGTAAATATGAAGTACTATAACTTTGCTAGTGCTAAGCTTTTGATCTATTCAGCACTTTTGGCTTTAAATTTTTTGCGTGCCTGAAATGTTTACATAAGCACTTGTACGTTTTCGCCTATACTTATCGCTTATCTGGCTTTCTGCCTCGTCCCTTTCGTGAGCCGGCTAAACCTTCTGCCGAAAACTTTGCCGAGCAACGGAGCTCAATTGCTAAACCAGTTTAAACTCGGAAACAAAGCTGGCTTCCAGTACCAATAATTCACTACTCGGAAAATACCCGCATCCAGCAATCAGATAAAAAACCAAAGTATAGACTAGAAACTTTAGAGTTATACCTGAAGGTAGAATTTTTAGAATCGGAAATCTAAACCAGAACGAACATGAGCATAAAGTACTTTCAAGCATTCTGGGATTTTCGACTATGACATGATCATTCGGAAATAAGATGGTAAAAACTTCTCAGGAAAACTTGAGGCAACCAAAACTTTTATTTCTCACAGAACATGTACATATATATGATTACAAAGGAGGATAAACTAAGAATAAAAGGGACGTAGCTGAGCAATATTCCATGGTCTGTCTAACTCATCCGGATTTGTACTGCCTCCAACTCTCTTTCTCTTCTTAGTAGCAGGTCTTTCTTTGACTGGCCTCATGTCAGTTAAGTAGTACGATCCATTGTGCAATACTCGACTAACTAAAAAGGACCCTTCCCATACTAGGGAAAGTTTGTGCTTTCTTTGTTGCACAAGCCGAAGAACCAAATCACCTTTATTGAAAGATCTATTTCAGACTCTCTGGCTATGATACTTGCGTAACTTCTGCTGATAGGCTGTAGATCTCATTTCAGCAACAACGCGAACTTCTTCGACTAAGTCGAGATTGTTTTGTCGAGAAATCTTGGCATCCTCTTCAATATACGCAGCCACTCTAGGAGAAGTATGAATTAAATCACTAGGAAGAACTGCTTTTGCGCCATAGACCAAGAAGAAAGGTGTGTATCCGGTTGACCTATTTGGGGTTGTTCTTAAACTCCATATTACAGAGGGTAATTCCTCTGCCCAAGCCCCCGCAACACGTCGTAGTGGTGCTTCGAGTCTCGGTTTTAGGCCTTGTAGGATTAATGTCCGTTAGCCTGTGGATGTGCGACTGACGCAATATCAAGCCGGATATTTTGCTCGTTGTAGAATTCTGCCAATTCTCCCATAGAGAAGTTACTCCCGTTGTCCGTGATAATGCTATGTGGATAACCATACCGGATTATAACATCCTCGACAAATCTTTTGGCTGTTGCTCCATCACAACTAGTGATAGGTTTAGCCTCAATCCATTTGGTGAATTTATCCACCATCACTAAGAGGTGAGTAAATCCACTTGGAGCTCGTTTAAATGGTCCTACCATATCAAGCCCCCAGACCGCGAAAGGCCATGTTATAGGTATTGTTCTCAGCTGATCAGCCAGAACATGAGCTTGTTTGGCGTACTTTTGGCAGCCTTTGCACGTCTTGACTAATCGTTCGGCATCCGCCTGAGCTGTAAGCCAGAAAAATCCGTGTCTAAAAGCTTTTGCCACTAAAGATTTGGCTGCAGCGTGGTGACCACACTCGCCTTCGTGGATTTCCCTTAAGATTTCCACTCCTTCTTCTGGAGATACGCAGCGCTAAAAAACCCCAGAAACACTCCACTTATAGAGCTCACCTTTAACTACAGTATAGGTTTTTGCTCATCGGCTCAGCAATTTGCCATATATCAGATAATCTAGGTAGGGTTGAGTCCAACTGGGAATTACAGCCAGAACTGCTATTAGAGGTGAGTCGGATTTGGTCGGATATTCCTCATCTACTCCCGTTATTGAGGGAACTTTGAGGTGCTCTAAAAAAGCGCCATCCGGGACTTCTTTCCGTGCAGAGCCTATCCGAGATAGTGCATCTGCTTCCTCATTTTCTGCTCGAGGGATGTGTTGAACCTCAAACCCTTCGAACGATTTAGATAAATCATCCACGACAGCTTTATATGCTGCCATGTGTTTATTTGCATTACAAATATCTGATACTTGTTGGGCAACAAGATCCGAATCTCTGTAACACATCAAACATCGGATGCCAATATCCTTAGCAATCCGGATTCCATGCAGTAGTGCTTCATACTCGGCGATATTGTTTGTCGCTGTGAAGTGGATCTACAACACGTATAGAAGTTTATCTCCTTGGGGTGATTTGAGCACCACGCCAGCCCCCGATCCCCCGTGAGCCTTAGAAACATCAAAGTAGAGGGTCCAATATTCCGACTCAGGGAGGGTCATATTTTCCTTCGTCTCTGTCCAATCAGTGACAAAGTCAGCAAGGATTTGGGATTTGATTGCTGTCCGGGGTTTATACTTAATATCGAAAGTTGAAAGCTCTATGCCCCATTTGGCGACGCGTCCTGTGGCATCACTGTTGTTGATTATATCTCTCATGGGAGCTGTGCTCACCACGGTAATTGGATGCTCCTGAAAATAGTGTCGTAACTTACGAGATGCTAGAAAAACACCGTAAGCCAACTTTTGATAGTGCGGATACCGCTGTTTTGATTCTGTCAGGACCTCACTGACAAAGTAAGTCGGACGCTGCACCAGGTGTTCGTGATTTTCCTCCGGTCTCTCCACCACCATGACGATACTAACGACCTTATTTGTTGCAGCAAGATAGAGCAACATCGGTTCCTGAGGTTCCGGCGCTGCAGGGATAGGAGCAGATGAGAGTACTTTCTTCAGGTCTTGTAGTGCGGCTTCAGCTTCGTCAGTCCAAACAAAATCCTTGGTCTTTTTCAGGAGTTTGTATAATGGTGCGGCTCTTTCACCAAGCCGACTTATAAATCGACTGACGCAGCGATGCAACCAGTTAATCTTTGTACGTCCTTCAGGCGAGTTGGCCTAGAAATATTGAGTATAGCCTTGATTTTGTCCCGGTTCACCTCTATGCCTCTTTGAGACACGATGAAACCTAACAATTTTCCGGCTGGTATTCCAAAGAAGCATTTCTTCGGGTTAAGCATGATGTTGTATTTTTGTAGATTGGTGAACATTTCCTCTAAGTCGGAAATCAGCGTTTCCTTCTTTTTGGACATCACCGCAATATCATCCATGTATGCATGTAATCCTTGGTTGACATGCGTTTCCTTTCCTCCTGGATGTTCTTGGCTTCATCCCGGAGTTGTTGTCGACGCGCTTCTAGGGCTTGGGACCTTTCATCCAGCTCTTCAGCAGTAAGTTCTGCAGCTATAGGGATAGGTGTGGTTAATGTAGCATCGATGAGTTTACGCGCACCTTCAGTGATCACGTGTCCATCCACCGATTCTTATTTTTTTGGCTCTTCTAGGATAAGTGCTCCATCTGAGTCTTCCTCATATTCCTTGGCAATCACCTCCTCTATCGGAGGGTCTTTTGCCGGGGTCTTGTTCTTCTTGTTCTTCTTCTTTGCCTTCTTGGCAGCGCCGGTAGCAAAGACGGCTTTGGGTCCGTTTCCCGGAGTCAAGCTCTGATCGGTACTTTTGGACATCTGGACCTCGGGATTATCTCCGATTTCCATGTCATCCTGCACTTTGGGAGAGTGTTCCCCGGATCCTTCATCCATGGCTTCTCCTTCTTCTGCAGCTTTGGAGTTATACTCCTCTTCATATTCCGCGGAGAACTTTCAGAAGTCCGCTGACGTCATCGATTCATCCGAGGATGCGGGTACGTCGGCGTTTGTTCCAATTGCCTCCAGCACAGAGTCGGTGTTTTCTCCAGCATCGGCATAGACAGATCCAGACCTAACATATCTGACGAAGTGCGACGCATTCCTTCTGAGGTACCTACGGCTTTCGTGATTAGCTTCGTCGAAACTTTTGATGGTCTCGAGAATTGCGTCTGCGCTTGTGCCTTGCAGTATCATACGTCGCAGTGTGTACCTTAGGAAAGGCCCGTCTATCCCGGCGTCATCGGAGCCGGAATCAGTGTCGTTGACATGCTCCTCCTGAATTTCGACTTCCACGGGTGGGTCGATCTGGGATCCGGCTCCTCCAGGGAGATCCACTCCAGATTCGACTTGGATCGCTAGGTCTTCTTCAGGCTCGGATTTGTCCACTATCTCCGCAACTGGTGCAGGCTGGGTGGGATTAGGGTTTTCTGAGATCCGGAACTCTGCCGCCTCCGCGGACAAAGGGGACCCAGAAGATTCTTCTACCTCTATCATCACTGCTAGGGTGGGTGGGGGCAGGTTCAGTGAAACCGATGTAAACATCGATCTCGCCAAAAGACATGATTGTGTAGGCAGTCATGGCCTCCCTAGCCGGATTCCAAGTCTCGTCGAGAACGATGAGAGGGATGTCGCTGGCATAGAGGATGCGACCAACGGCGATGGTCTCGCCGATTCCGATTCTTGCAGATTCTGCTCGGAACACAGATCCGAAGCTCACTTTCCCCATGGTGGGCGCCAACTGTCATCGGATTGATGACAATTATGCCATGAGGGGGTCCTCGAGGCGTGCGGAAGAGAGGGGTGTGAGACATACGGTGTTCCGGGACGGTGAGCACACAAGTCTACCTAGGTTCGAATTCGCTAGCTTTGGACGGATCCTACTCCTGCTAGCAATCCATCAATACGGCAGAGCCGGAATATGGGTTACAAGGGTTCCCCTGTGCGAGTTGAGATTGTAGACTATTGAGGGTCTAGAGTGTTGGTGCCCTAAAGGCTCTCCCTAGGACGGCTTATATAGATAACCAGCCTAGGGTTTACAGGAGAGATCTATCCGGCTACAACTAAGAGTCGGTTACAGAGTACATCTTGAACTACAAGTAACATTATGGGCCTTAGTCGGTAAGTCTTCTGGGCCTTCCCATAGCCAGAGTGGACTCCGTCTTCTCTCCCTGACTGGGCCGCCCGTGAAGCAAAGCTCTAACCCGAAGTGGGCCACCCTGGTTAGTGAGGAACTGTGAGGATACCCGGAAAGTATATCCCCAACAAACGAAATTATAGGATACTCGTGGTCATGTTTCATTTCTTCTATGTCGACACCCAAATCATCAACTAGAATGCCATCCTCATCATTAAGTTTCTTGTCTATTTCATCATCACCAGATTCTTGATCTTCTATAGCGCCCTCTACTACATCTGTTTCAAAATCTTGGCCATCCTCTAATGCCTAATACTTCACACATCATATTGACTCCCAAGGGTGGGGCTGCAACATCATCTCCACCCAGATGGACCAGAACATTGGCCCAATCTACCTCACCAGCAACTATGTTTTCTCCCACACACTCTGTTGGTTCTGCTGCAACCACAAGGGTAGTCTTACATTTGCACATATCCTAGGTTCTTCAGTAGACAAACAACAGTCAGAATCTATTTCATCTTGACTGTATAGAACCCTCTTGCTCTTCTTGTGTACATCCTCCTTCCCTATGTAATCTTTCCTGATGGTATCAGTAGGGCTTGGCATCCGTGTTTTGTTCCCCATCGAACTAGGCTTTTTGCTGTTGCTCTTGGGTGTGCTTTCCCTCACAGGTGTTAGCTCCAGCGTGCTGGCATTATTCTCTGACTTAGCCCTTTTGCTGCTACTATTGGGCGTGTTCTCCTTCGTGCTGGCATTATTGCATGACCTCGGCGGCGTGTTTCACTCCAAATTAGCATTTTTTTCTGCTACCACTGGGTATGGTATCCTCCGTGATGGACATCTTAGCCTTTTTGCTACCACTCTTGGGTGTGTTCACCATCGTGCTCGCCCTTTTAGCATTTTTGCTGCTACTATTTGGTGTGGCATTTTGACTGGATCTCAGAGGAGTACTCCACGACGTGGTGCCTTTTTCGTGCGATTCTTGGGCATCCTCTTCTCTGGTGTGGTCTTCTTGGTGATGTTCTTCTCTAGGGTGCACTTTTTAGGGATGCTCTTCCTGCTCCTCTTTATGATGCTCCTCTGTAAGACTCTCCTCTGTTCGAAGCTACCCTCAGTTGCACAATCCTTAGTGATGCCATGGAGTAGGTCACGCATGCCTTCTACTAGTCCATCATCTCTATTGTAGAAATCCAATTCCTCTCCAACCATTTGCACCATCAAGCGGATGTACACTTCACGTCTAGTATGTTTCCTTGTAAATGGTACAGTTAAATCACTGGTAACTTTCATTTGTATAGCCTTTTTGTTCTTGTAACAATAATATACCAACTGTGCTACCTGGGAGGACCCACACTCCACCTTCCACGTAACGCTGCCATCAAGTAAGATAACTGTACAACATTAGGATTGTATCTGCCAAGGATTATATCAATGTCGTCGTTGAATTTTTCTATTCCATCATCTAATTTTGCAGTGAACTTCACAACACTGATACGAACGCTTACTTTGCCATCATTAGGTGATGAAGGATCGAAACCTCCGAGAGGTTCAAGAGGTGGAGCAGCACCATCAGACCCAGCCACAACATCACTGTCACCAACACTAGCTTCATCGGTAGCTGGAGCAACCTCGGTGGAAGTATCAGCACGAGGAGCAAGGCGAGGGGCCTTAGCAGCAGGGCTACAATACTTGGTGGATAGGCAGGGCCACAGCTAACGACAGCCACAATAGGAGCAGCTGCTACCACGCCACATCGACGACCAGAAGCAGTTCCCACAACAGTAGTGCTTCGAGTGCTAGCAGAGTCCGGACCATGAGCTAGCTGTAGAACAGCAACCTACTGAGCTTGAGCATGGGTTCGAGGAGGAGGAGCACCCAAGGCAACAGTCTTGGCAACAATAGTGGGGCTGCCTCTTGAAGCCTTAGTTTGCTCAACAACGGCATGGATTGGGTCAGCAATAGCCAGAGCAACTATACCTCGGCGGACGACCAGTACCAGTAGATTCTAGAGCAGGGGTTTGCACAACTTGAGCATGGATTCGAGGAGGATCATCACACAAGGCAGCAGTCTTGGAAACAATAGTGGGGCAGTCTCCGGAAGCCTTAGTTTGCTCAACAACCAAAGGGATTGGGTCAACAGTAGGCAGAGCAACAACACCACCAGGACGACCAGTACAACAGATTTCAGAGCAGGGGTTTGCACAACTTGAGCACGGTTTTGAGGAGGAGGAGCACACAAGGCAGCAATATTGGTAACAACAGTGGGACAGCCTCCGGAAACCTTAGTTTGCTCAACAGTGACATGGATTGGGTCAGCAATAGCCAGAGCAACAACACCAAGGGGATGACCAGTACCAACAGATTCTAGAGCAAAGGTTTGCACGATGGAAATACGGGGACTCCTACGAGGAGGTTGCCCAACAGAAGCATGGCATGGACGAGGAACCACATTTTGCTTAACAGCAGCATGGCTTCGAGTTAGACCACCTTGTCCAAGAATAGCTGGTTGACTCCCAGTAGCAGCAGCTTCCAGATCCAGTATTTTACAATTCAGCATAAACACGCGAAGCCCATGAAACTGTTTCATCAACCCAATTAGCTGACTGTCACACGTTACATAAACCATGATGCCTCGTTCATCCATGAAGCTGAACCGTGCAGTCTGCTTCGGCCCCGTTTCAGCATGTTTACGCATAGCAGCAACCATATTAGGGATAGTGCATAACTGTGCATGCGCTACTTCCATCTTCAGATAGTGAAGTTGATTCCACTTGCTCTTTTCATCAGGTAATTTAATGTGGTAGCCGTAGAGGGTTACCATAACCGTGTAAGGGTGGTCCGTGGAGATCCTACTTGACAGAAAATTGGGGACAAAAGATAAGAATTGCTTGTCAGTGTTGTGCTAGCAAACAATTCTAGGTTAGATCTATCTCTATAATGTCAACAACCAGCTAGTAGTTATAGTTAGTGTGAATAACAAAGATAATAGTAGCTCACTCTCAATTAGCGAGAACTTTTTCTTCCTTGGTAGTAGGATCTGCCATCCTTCATGCTGCTCAGCTTGTCAGCGGCGGAGGCGGGCTAGAGCCTCGCAAAAGTGGGCATGACATGCGGCATTGGATCTCGGTATCAGTGAGTGGGTGCAAGAACTTGGCGTCAGAAGTCAAATGTCCAAAGGGATCGTTCTGGATGGAGGGAGGATTTTGAAGCTATCGGTGATAGGGTTCATGCGAAAGGAGGGAGTGGATTTGTGAATTTGGTCAACGCACTAAGCCCCTTAGTTCCTCATTTTGCTTACGTGGTTGCCGCGTTGGCGCTCGCGTCACGGACATATTACTGACATGAGGGTCTCGACCGTCTCCTTCACGAGGCAGTTTGACAGGATGTTTGGATTTGGTAGGAGTAAGATGAGTTTGCCTCGAAATGGCCCCTCTCGGTAGTTGGCAGCCCAACTTTGCGAAACGCGGCAATTTCAGGAAACTCGGGCCCCACGATGCACTTGCCCAGGAACTTTGGGGCCGCAAACGAACAAGCCCCTAAAACCCCTCGACTAACGAACTTTCCTAGTAGATTTCATGAGTCACATAGGTCAGGTGCTCCATTTGGCATACACATCAAAAATGTTTTGAAAGAGGTGTTGTAGGAGGTGCAACATAACAGGTCAGGCGTGGAAGGTAACAAGAAAGGCACGACCTTCGTAATCTTGGACCCTGCGCATAAATATAGGGACCGACTTTGGGACTTGACCCATTACGACGACATCTCCTTAAGGCATGACTCATGGTCTCGGGGTCAACAAGGTAAAGGTCATGTCGAACCACCCTCTACTGGCACCCCCGGAAGTGTGCTAATCATTGTGGTACTAAGAGTTGATTGGTACGTATGGGTAAAGTTGTACACCTCTGTAGGGTTAAATCTTTTAGAAAAGATGTATCCACGGTTAGAGACGACTTTGGAATGGACATGACGATCATAGAGAACATGAACTAATGGTTAAACTTGATAATCAAAGTGTGTTAAGGATGTTTCTTCAAGGATTGAGGGGGTGGTCCTAGTTGATAAGTTCAGCTGATGATGATTCAGTGGATATCAAATGATGATCGGTAGAGATAGAGATATCATTCTCTTATCCCATTTTAAATGTTCTGTTTAGTCGAGCTTCTACCCCCTCCTGTTTTACAAGTAAAGATTGCTTTACACAAAGTAACTCCACCACCATAAGTCTTGCGGAGTACACTATTTACTTAGTCTTGCTTTGTTGATATTATTGACATAGAGTAAGTTTTCCCATAGAAGATGAGTTCATTATGGCATTAACATTAACGAGTAGCTTGGGATTCCCAGCCAGTAGCCTGGAATCTAAATGGGACATTGTCATCATGCTTCAGGCCTCTTAAGATATTTGTTAAGTTTGTTATGTTTAATAGCATAACTTTCCATCTGTTGTTTGTTGTATGTGTTCAGTGACCTGTGCTTGTAATATTTTGCTTACTTGCTCATTTATGAGCTTGTATTACTTCTTGAGTCACTAGGTCAATATAATGTTACCGATTGTTCCATTGTATACTCTCTAGATCTAGGTTAGACTTATGTCACACGAATTTTGGTATTAGAATAGTGTCGTCTATAGGAAAACCTTTATATTGGTCGATGTTGAGTCTAGTTGTTGTGAAAAATATTTGAAATCTTTTACTCCTTATCTTGTATCGCTCTAATCATGAGTCACCTTACCTTGTGTTGATTTGAAAGATTTTGCTATCTCATCTAGTCTTTCAAAGCTTAGGTGCCTCTTGGGCATGTTGTTCTTGACCAGTTGAACTAATGTTGAGTTCTCTAGAGTAATATGTGTTTTGTGCTCCATCTTTCTCTTGTTTTATCTGAGAGATTTCTTTCCATCATGATCTCTCTATATTATGTCCCCACAGTGTTCTGTTGTAGGTTTTGAGGTTTCTTATCGCCTCGTTGTGCCTCCTTTTCATTTGTTTGGTACTTCAGAAGTCCTACCTTCTTTTGGAAGCTACCTCGTAAGTACTACCTCATAGTTTTCTATGTATCACTTAGTTAGTAGTTACTCCTTTCTCTAGGTTTTAACCCATGGACTTGAATTGAAGGTCTTAGATTATGCTGGATTCTAGTGTTGCGAATCTTTGTACATGAAGTTGGCCTTTAACCCAATATAAATTATGTTGACCCCTGTTGTTAATGTTCAAACATTAATTTAGAATGGCTAGTACCTTCTACTCTATCCCCCAAGGTTGTGGTTGCTATCATGATTGAATTGCAGCAGCTAAGTGAAATGGGATCGTATGTGCACCTAGAGGGGGTGGGGTGAATATGTGCTACTACAAATTTTAATTCTTTTTCAATTTAAGCTTGACACACAGGTAAATTCTCTAGATATGCAACTAAGGTGAATTTACTTATATGACAACCTAGATACTAAACGAGTAAAGAGTGATAAAAGGATAGAAGTAACCGAGAGTGGAGCACACGGAGACACATGATTTGTTTTACCACATTTCCTTCCTTGTTAAGGGAAGTACATCTTTGTTGGAGGAGTGGGCACTACTAAACCACCACACCACGAAAGGCCTCACCCTTTTCTCCGATGGATCTCGCCAGAACTAGCCTGATCCACCTATCCACTATATGGTACCTTCGAGGAGGGAGTCAATGCTTTTACAACTAGATCGAGGCACACATCCACAACCGAATTAGAGGCTCCTGAGAGGACAACAAGCTTCCACAACAAATCAAGTTTATCACATATCAAAAACGAGATCTAGGATTTCAAAAGAAACTCTAGATCAAAGGGACCCTCAAGAGAACGAGGGGAAACTTAAGATCGCTTTGGTGATGATGTAGATCAAGGCCTTCTACTTCAATTCACCAAATACCAAGAGTTTTGGTTGGCTGAACGAGATCTTGCGAATTTGGGGCTCACGAAGTATTGTGCCTTTTCTGAAGATTCGAGAGACTCCAGATTGAAGATGGGAAGGTGTATTTGTAGCCCCTTGATGTCTACACACTTCTAATCTTGTAGACAGTTGTTGGGTCTCCAAGTGCAGAGGTTTGTAGAACCGTAGCAAGTTTTCCCTTAAGTGGATCACCCAAGGTTCATCGAACTCAGGGAGGAAGTGGTCAAAGGTATCCCCTCTCGAGCAAACCTGCAATCAAGATACAAGAAGTCTCTTGTGTCCCCAACACACCTAATACACTTGTCAGGTGTATAGGTGCACTAGTTCGGCGAAGAGATAGTGAAATACAAGTGGTATGGATATTTATAAGTGGTAACGGTGATAGAAGATAGCTTGATGGCGTGGAAAAGACTAAAGGCAAACTGAAATAAAGATGGAAGCAAGCAAACATGTAACAGATCTAGTAGCAAATGGTGTTTCAATGCTTAGAAACAAGGCCTAGGGATCATACTTTCACTAGTGAACACTCTCATATAAATATCTTCTCTTTATGATACTACTCTTAACTACTCTCCGGTTGGACACTCCAATCCTTGGTAGGGCTATAACAGCACACCTCAAAGTAAGCCTTTCCCATCTAGAAAACTCCACATTGTCACCTTGAGCACTAGATGGTTCCAACAAACACCACAATTTCATAAAGACATCCAACTCCAAATATAACTCATAACAAGTATTTGTAATCTCTAGCCTAAGTGCCACCATGGTGAGCACACTGTCAACTTCACACACATGGGGAGAGCAGAGATCTATTAAAGCACTTGAGTAGCAAGGTAGATCTATAGATTACAAGCTCATGATCACAATATGATCAAGCATATAGAGAGAGATGAACACATAGCTACCGGTAGAACCCTTAGCCTCGAGAGAGAACTACTCCCTCCTCATCATGGGAATCAGCAATGGTGATGGAGATGGTGGTGGAGATCGATGGAGATGGCTCCAGGGGCACTTCCTCGTCCCGGTAGGGTGCCGGAACAAAGACTTTCTATCCCTCGAATCTCCCCTTCGGTGGCGGCGGCGCTGCGGAACTTTTCGTGGCTGGAGGCTTGATGATTTAGGGTTTTGCATTGGGAGGAATATATAGGCGAAAGGGAAAGGTCGGTGGAGGCCGGAGGGGCCCACACCACCTGGTGGCGCAACCAAGGGGGACCCGCGCCACCCTATGGTGTGGCTACCCCTGGCCCCTCTCCGTCTCGTCTTCTGGCTCCGTGTTCCCCTCGGTGAAATATTAACTTTGGCTTTTGTCCCGTCCAATTCCGAGAATATTCGTTTTCTGACTTTCTGGAACCAAAAACAGCAGAAAACAGGCAACTGGCACTGTGGCTCTTGTTAATGGGTTAGTCCAATAAATCATATGAAAAGTACTCCAAAGTGTGGACAAAACACAAGAAAGTGGATAAAACCAAGCATGGAACATGAAAAATTATAGATACATTTGCAATGTATCAACATCCCCAAGCTTAACTCCTGCTCGTTCTCGAGTAGGTAAGTGATAAAAAGAAAGAATAATTTTTGAGGTGACATGCACCATCACAATCAAGATCAAACCATTTGCAAGCATTGAAAGCTGGGATCCAAGTACTCTAAACATGAGCATGAAAGACAAAGTTCTAGCAATAAGACAAAGCAACTATGTTGCAACATGAAAAGGCACAAACAAAAGATTCATGAATAACAATGCTTTGCAAGACGTTTGTTTGTTTCACATAAAGAAAACATAGCATAGTGGCATTCAGCTTGTCCCTCATAGAGTAGCAAACATAAATGCAAACGACACCTTCAAAGTTCATAAGAGTGACTAGATACAGGTAGTTTAAAACAAGCAATATCAAAGTTATGCATCAATCAACAAGTCTTGGGACAATGCACATAAAACTAAGAATGGCCACTATGCTCTCAAAGTAGGTGCATAAAGGTAGAAGGTGGAGACTCAATATAATGGTGGAAGAAAGGCCTTCACAAAAGGAAGTAGGGATTCAAGTATCATAAAGAGCTTCCAAAAATTATGGTACTTATAGCTTTCAGCTCTCATTGCCCCTATCATAAGCATCTTGAAGTGATTAATATTAAAGTGAACAAACTATGGTGTACATGCTTGACGAAGTATAAGTTAGAAATCTCATGTCCCTTGTATACGAGGGCCGCTCCTCATGCTACTCAAGTTTAGTCACCGGTAAGTTCTTGTCATCGTAAGTACATGTGTATCATAGAGAACCGCCAATGGGGTACCCCTTGCCCAATGATACGGAAGAATCCCCATATCAAAATGACAAGGCAAGCAGACAACGAGCATCTCAGCAATCTTCTTATTTACCATGGGAATATGGTGCTTTTTTCTCTCTTTCCTCTTTTCATAATCTCATTTTTTTCTCTTTTTTCTCAATATGAGACTCCTTTTTTATAAGAAGAATGCTTCATAGACAGCTCATTATGGTTACGCTGCAGGTTTCCACCATGTCAGCATGGATTAGACCAGCGGCCCAGGCGTTTCTCTAACACATAACTCCATGGACTTACAAGCTCCCATTTCATTTCACACCGACGACATCCATAGACAAAAGAGCATGATATCTACTAGGTACAAAGTACCAGTGCAATGTTGAAAGCGTTCCCCATGACAGCATGGTTCTGCTAATTCCCAACAAATAAGTGTAAGCATATACAACATAGACGACACAATGGTTCAAGTTTATTAAGGGCAAGAAAAGTAAAGTGTGCCATCAAGTTCGTGAGAGCTTTAATCACTAGTTTTCTCATAACAAGTTTATTTTGGAAGGTAAACAAAAACATGAATATACTTGGAATAGCATATGATAGTAGGTAGGTATGGTGGACTCTTTGGAATAACTTGGTTTAGGGAGTTGGATGCATGAGTGGAACGCATACTTGGTTAGAGGCTAGCAAAAGACTGGGAGCGACCAACTAAGAGAGCAATAATGGCCATAATCATGCAGAGTGACAAAACATCATTGATCAAAGCATAAAGTGATACTACAAGTTGAAAACTAAAGGATCATAAAGGCTATGGTGACTTGAGATAGTCATAACATGGTGTGAGCATGTGCCAAGTCAACCCAAATAAAGCATCAAAGGAGAATACGACTATACTATGCTTTAATATGCTAAAACAATGCAGGATTCATCCAAGGCACATTAAGCAATCTCAATTGTTTATAACAAGTCATGCTACAGTAAAGAATACTAAGCATAAAGCCAGAACAATATCAAGCATGGCATGACAAAGCATATGCCACAGTCAAAAACAAGCTCTCTTTAACACTTAAGCATGAACTTTCCTACTCTTTTCCAATCCAAACCAAACTATTTGAAAACCAATGTATAAAAGAGGGGGTCCAACTAATTTATTCAGCAAACTAAGAAAACCAAGAAAACGAAAAACCAAAACGAAAAAGAAAAAGAAGACGCTCCAAGAACAACACAACTGCGCATGAAACAATAAAAATGAAGCGTTTGGAAGGAACTTGGGATTTTTATTGATGAAGGGGGGAATGCCTTGGGCATCCCCAAGATTTGACGCTTGTACTTCTTGGATATTTCTTGGGGTGACACGTGTGTCATCCCCAAGCTTGAGCTTTAGTCCATCCTTCATCTCATTACTCATTCCTTCCATACACCTAAATTTTTTTCCTTCATACAAAACTTCACACAATCTTTATTAGCAACATTAGTGCACTCAAGATAATAAGTCTTTAGGTTCAGTTCAAACACCAATAAAACTTCCATTAAAACAAAAGCTACTGTAGCACTTCCCTCAAAAAGCTCAATTCCCCAAAGACAACTCAAAAAGGAACCAACAAGAAGCAAATGCAAATAATGGCAGAAATCTGTCAAAACAGGCCAACAGGTAAAGACGAATTTTTTCGAAGACCTTATGTTTCTCAAATAAAAAAGTGTTGAACTAACTAAAGTTATATAACAACCTAGGGCATAATAAAAAAAATCACGCCTCAAAAGGACGTATAGAGATTTTACAAGAATTTTTACGGTGAAGGACAAAAATTTGTTTCGGGACAACAACTTTCCCAATCATTACTTCTCTCTCATTAGAGGTTACTTTTGGCACAAAAAGCAGATAAAAAGGATAAGGAGCGGTTATTACAGAGGTAATAACTTCCAAGACTCATCTAAAACTTTTGGGTTATCTCACAATAAGTACTTTTCTTTAACGCCTTTAAGTTAGGCATGATAGTTTGAGAAGATGCTCACATAAGAAATATGAATTGAAGTAAAAGAGAGCATCAAGAAGCAAATTCAAAACACATTTAAGTCTAACCCACTTCCTATGCATAGGAATCTTGTAAAGAAATAAGTCATAAAAGCACAAAGCAACAAGCATAGGAAAGCAAAGCAAGTGCAACTTCAAAACTTTCAAGATAAAGAGGGGAAACTTAATATTATTGAGATGCATAAAACCATGTTTCCCTCTCTCATAATAACTTTCATTAGCATCATGAATAAAATTAAAAATATAACTATCACATAGAACATTCTTATCATGAGCCACATGCATAAAAGAATTAATACTCTCCACATAAACATAGTCCTTCTTATTAATTGTTGTGGGAGCAAATTCAACAAAATAGCTATCGTTATTATTCTCATCACCATAATCATCAAATATAGGAGGCATATTGTAGTCATAATTAATTTCCTCCTCAATAGTAGGTGGACTGAAAATATCATATTCATCATTGTAATCATCATATATTGGAGGCATAGTATCATCAAAGTAAATTTTCTCCTCCGTGCTTGGGGGACTAAAAAGATTATTTTCATCAAAACCAGCTTCCCCAAGCTTAGACTTTTCCATAGCATTAGCAATAATGGTGTTCAAAGAATTCATACTAATAACATTACTATTAGCACGCAAATAAAGTTCCATAGGTTTTTTAATTTTCTCTCCAAACACTTCATGTCCTAACTCAAGATAAATACTATAAAGCTCTCTAATTTTGTTTTTGTTTTCCATTAAGCCTAACTAGTGAAAACAAGAAACAAAAAGACAAAATTGCAGAATCTAAAGGAAATAACTTCAAGCAGTCACACCGGAGGATGTGAGTACCTTTTACCTTACATCCCCGGCAACGGCGCCAGAAAATAGGCGTTTGCCGTGCGAGGTTCTTCTTCTTTAATCCTCTGGTGTGAATACCTTTTACCTTTCCTCCCCGGTAACGGCGCTAGAAAATAGCTTGATGTCTACGCACTTCTATTCTTGTAGATAGTTCTTGGGCCTCCAAGTGCAGAGGTTTGTAGAACAGCAGCAAGTTTTCCCTTAAGTGGATCACCCAAGGTTTATCGAACTCAGGGAGGAAGTGGTCAAAGGTATCCCCTCTCAAGAAACCCTGCAATCAAGATACAAGAAGTCTCTTGTGTCCCCAACACACCCAATACACTAGTCAGGTGTATAGGTGCACTAGTTCGGCGAAGAGATAGTGAAATACAAGTGGTATGGATATTTATAAGTGGTAGCGGTGATAGAAGATAGCTTGATGGCGTGGAAAAGACTAAAGGCAAACTGAAATAAAGATGGAAGCAAGCAAACATGTAACAAATCTAGTAGCAAATGGTGTTTCAATGCTTAGAAACAAGGCCTAGGGATCATACTTTCACTAGTGAACACTCTCATATAAATATCTTCTCTTTATGATACTACTCTTAACTACTCTCCGGTTGGACACAATAATCCATGGTAGGGTTATAATAGCACACCTCAAAGTAAGCCTTTCCCATCTAGAAAACCCCACACTGTCACCTTGAGCACTAGATGGTTCCAACAAACACCACAATTTCATAAAGACATCCAACTCCAAATATAACTCATAACAAGTATTTGTAATCTCTAGCCTAAGTGCCACCATGGTGAGCACTCTGTCAACTTCACACACATGGGGAGAACAGAGATCTATTAAAGCACTTGAGTAGCAAGGTAGATCTATACATTACAAACTCATGATCACAATATGATCATGGATAGAGAGAGAGATGAACACATAGCTACCGGTAGAACCCTTAGTCTCGAGAGAGAACTACTCCCTCCTCATCATGGGAATCAGCAATGGTGATGGAGATGGTGGTGGAGATCGATGGAGATGGCTCCAGGGGCACTTCCTCGTCCTGGCAGGGTGCCGGAACAAAGACTTTCTATCCCCCGAATCTCCCCTTCGGTGGCGGCGGCGTTGCGGAACTTTTCGTGGCTGGAGGGTTGATGATTTAGGGTTTTGCATCGGGAGGAATATATAGGCGAAAGGGCAAGGTCGGTGGAGGCCGGAGGGGCCCACACCACCTGGTGGCGCAGCCAAGGGGGACCCGCGCCACCCTATGGTGTGGCTAGCCCCTGGCCCCTCTCCATCTCGTCTTCTGGCTCCGTGTTCCCCTCGGTGAAATATTGACTTTGGCTTTTGTCCCGTCAAATTCCGAGAATATTCATTTTCTGACTTTCTGGAACCAAAAACAGCAGAAAACAGGCAGCTAGCACTGTGGCTCCTGTTAATAGGTTAGTCAAATAAATCATATGAAAAGTACTCCAAAGTGTGGACAAAACACAAGAAAGTGGATAAAACCAAGCATGGAACATCAAAAATTATAGATACATTTGCAATGTATCACCGCTCCCGAGATGAAGCCATTGGACTCAACTAGGGCCAGATAATCCATCCTAAGTGGGGGCCGATAATCTGGCCTAGGAAAAAATCCAGCCCCGGAGCAAAAACTCTGGTTAAATCTCCGCCTGATTACAGAGAGCCACGTGAAATTTTCCTTAGTCGATTTTGGTGAGGGCTAGATTATTCGGGCATGGATGAGGCTAGATTATCTACCCTTAACAAACATCCGGCAAGGCGCCAAATATCTGGGGAAAACTATGGTCCTTAATAGAGAGCCCGCGTGCCTGGTCCTTAGCCAAAATCTTCAGGGGCCGGATTCTCCGACCGTCACCAGGGGTGGGTTATCCGGACCTAACAACCTTGAAATTGTTGATTTCTGTAGGGGCTCTTTTCCTTTCTTTTGTGAGGTTGATGCTGACACATATATATATAGGCTTTTGTATCTGCAGCACTTAACACACACTGAGACTATCCATAGTATTGTTATTTAACACGCAAAATACTAGGGATTAACAAATTCTCTTTAAATCTCCCCCTTTTGGTGTTAGATGACAATACTAGGATTTGAAATGAAGCAGTAATGCGAATAGAAACATGCACCCAAAATATAAAGAAACTCACCCTAACTATGTACATACAAGTAATTTGCATTGGAATACAAATGCACAACATATAGGTTCGAAATCCCTTTAAGAATTAGGTACTATATGCAAGTTGCATGGAACCAAGAGACATAATAATAATGTAAACATTGAGGCTTTGAGATAGATATAACACCACATAAAACTAGTCTCAACCATATATAGATAAATTCATGTGTCTCTCATAAGATAAATCTGTATTCCTCATAAGATAATTTCGATATATATCCTTAGATAAATCCATAAGAGAGTCTCACAAATATACTTAATATAGTCTCAGTGACACAACATAATAAAAGGTTCAACACTAGATAAATGGACACAAGCATTGAAAGAAAACACAAATAAGAGGCAAATGTTGCTTGTGCCCGACCTATCAAGTTCGAAACAGGGTAGGGCGAGCAAAGGAAAAAATCCATCATACACACGATTCTTCTAATGAGAGGCTGACATGTGGGACCCAACAGCCTGGCTAAATGGCAGATGCATCGAGCAACATTAACGAGTTCAAATCAGGGAGGCGTGACCAAAATATATGGTCTGCTAGAGACACTGATGTCCGGGATCCACATGCCTCAAAAGACTTCGGCGAGTCCACATCGCGCGAGGAACCAAAAATCTTGCTTATGTCACGCGCTGGCCAAGCTTCCTCCATGTTTTTAGCGGTTTTGTCATGGCAAAGGGCCGCGAAACTGAAAAAAAGTTTTCCATCGGCCACGGTCGAGCCGAGAAATTTGTCGTGGAACACGCGCCTTCTAGGATGACCGACAGGCCAAGTCGTTGCGGATGGACACTTTTCTTGTAGTGCGTGCTTGCTCAAGATGTTGTACTCTTCTATCTTAGCCGAGAAGAAGTGGTTTGAAACCTCATACCTCTAAGACCGGGCCTGGAGTGCAAAGATGTCCTTGAGATCAGAGATGATCTCAAAGGCGCTCTTGTTCTCAAAGCGCTTCTGCAGGTCGGCCTCCATGGCATAGAGCGTGCCACTCTGGTCACATGCCTTATCATATGCATTCTGCTGATAAACATTTTTATCAGCCTGGGAGGCGCTAGCAGTGGGTTGGTCACCTATAGCAACCTCAAGTATGTAGGAGAGCTTCTAGGGAACGAGGAGAATCCTTAGATTGTGGGATCGGGCGGTGAAATTCGTCCCATCAGTTTTGAGCTTTTCTTTCTCAAGGAAGAGACCAAGGTTGAAGGTAGGGCAAGACATCTACAATAGTATTTGTAAAGTAGTTAATCTTATGTTCATAATATGGGTTGTTATTTAGTTAAACTAGAACTTCCACTCAAACAAACATCCCTCAACATTCATTTGGTTACTACATGATTCTTTTACACCACATCATCCCCGATCATCACAGCCTTTGATGTAGCTGCCAGGGTAGATATCACCATATTGATCACATCACATGTGATTCACGCTTAACCTTTGGTCATCTATGTTTCGAGGAGATGTCTGTACATGCTAGGATCGCCAATTTTAACCACGGTGTATTGCGGTGCATACATGGCTTGCACCCACGGTATGCGAATGCAGAGATGTCTAGAACCCGATCATCACAGCATGCTTCATAACTGCGAACTTTATTGGTGGTGCACACTTGTGGGAGAACACGAATATTGGAATTATAGTATGATGAATTATCTTATTATGCTACCATCATAAGTTTAATACTAGAACAACAAGACTCACACAACAGTTAATATCTAATGTAAACAGTGTGATATGTGGCGGTTGTCGCGTCTTGATCTCCATTGAGAGCGCCGTCATTGTCACCGGGTTCACGGTGCCACCTTGCCTTCGGCTATTAGTCCCATAAACACTTACCTAAAACCATACACATCACTTTCCCTCCTGTAAAATAAAGTTAGACACCTCTACTTTATCTTTACAAGTTTTACGTGGTTGTTTGAGATTTCGCATAAGAACCAATTCTACCTATGAATCCAACCACAAAGTGGATTAACTAGTTGTTGCTTTTAATCCCTTTTCAGGGCCTTCCTTTGTAAGTGTCATATCAACTAACGTAGGAGAGACAGACACCCATCAGTCACTTATACGGTATAATCCGTATGTTATTCATAGAATTGGTATCGCGTAAGGTTGGTCTGGACAACTTCATCCGATATTTCCGCGATATTAGCAAGTACACGTAGGAGGATAGCAATTATAAAATCAACACCCACACAATACACGCATGTTCTACTCGTACTGGTACATCTCTCTGATACCACAGAAGAGGATCTGTGGCAGAAAACAAAAAAATCCTACTACGAGAACATACTAACCCAAGATCTATCTATGAAGAAGTACATTAACGAGCGGGATACGGTATCCATACCTTTGAAGACCGGACACGCGGTTATGTTCCCACACAAATGTTGCTGGTGAAGCCGAGCATAGCAGACCTCGGGGTCTAGAAGTCTTCAAGCGTCCAACACCACTAATGACAGTACCTCGTCAAGTTTTACATGTGACCAGTGTAAAAGACGTCTCCCGGGCCCCGGTCTAGCGAGGCAACGGAAGAAGAAGATCTGGACCGATTCCAGCAGCACGACGACGTGCGCTGGGTGGAGAACGCTCTACCTCGTGCAACATGTTCCTTACTTGGGAACATGTAGAGAGGGAGAGAGGGAGGGATAGAGAGAATGGCAAAGGCCAATTGTGGGATGAGACTTGGTGGAGGAATGCACCCCTATATAAAGGAAAAAAACAGGGCACTCCCACATCTCCAAGTCCCGGTGTGGGACTAAACTTGGTAGGAGGTGGGATGGCCACAGGTGGGGTGGGCCCCACCTGCGCGCCAATCCCCCCTAGGATGGCCAGCGGGGTGGGAGCCCCTACCCTTGGCCGCATGGCCCTCTAGGCCCTAGTCGCCTCCCTCTTGGGCCTCCTCCCTCCTAGGGAGGGCCCATGTGGGGTCCTTTTTCTTCTATTAAATATATATATTTTTAATATTAATTCATTAATTAAATATTAAATACAATTTATTTAATTTCTCTCATCCAAAAATCCTTTTGAATGTCTTCCGAACACTTCTGGTTCTCTCTTCCTCTTTCTCTTTCGGTTGTAGATCAACCCGCAACGTCTATTGCCCTTAAGCGGCACACCCTTACGGTCCAGGAATGCTTATTCATGAAGGAGACATCTCTCCGATCTATGATCAAAAGAGGTATCTGGAAACACATGATGGTCCCTTCACATTCCACGAATTTGGTTGTTTGCTTAAATCTTCTAAACGTCGAGTCTTATTCCCTTTGCACAACGATTCCTGATTTGTCTAAGACATGATCTCATGTATCCATATACAGTTCAATCTTGTAACTAAGAAACATGTTTACTCATTCCCGTGGTATCACATCCTCGTGACCTAGTCACATGCTTGCAAGCTCATTGATGTGATCTCACCGAGTGGGCCCATAGTATCTATCCGTCACTCGGGGTAAATCCCGATCTCGATACATAGGACTTAACTATTCCTCTAGAATACCTAACACACACCTTTATGGCCACCAAGTTACGATCATGATAGTTGATGTGATCAAAACAGCCGCGGGAGATAGTGATTAAACATGATCTCACGGTCGAAGGATTAAGTTACTACGCTTTGCTAGATATCATAATATTGAACATTATGACTGGATCACATTGCAATTCTATGGTTGGGCGTGTCCATCACTTTATTAAGTGACCTCGTTGTTAGTTGTTTGTGTCCGTCCATGATCAAGAAACCTCGATCACCAGTTTCCCAACGAACTAGTACTAAAGGATACTAGGGACCTGGTTATTTATATACCACATATGTATTAATGTTTCCGCTTAATACAATTATAGCATGATACAAAACTATTATGAACATTAGATATATAACAATAAAACAACTTTATTTATTGGCCACTAGGGCATATCTTCTTCAGATTATGTGTATTGATGTGGCCATATTAGATGTTTTAGCAGTTTTTATTGCTTCAGAATCCAAGGACATTTGTGTTATACTTAGCGTGAATGGTTAACCCTATATTTGTTTTGATACCTTTACCGTAGGGGAAGCCCCTACGGTGTAAATTTTACATTAAATAAAAAGAGAACAATTGTACAAGAGAAACACAGGGGAGGGGTTACATCAAGGAGGGTAAAAGGGAACATATAACATGTCTGAAAATTTAAACAAAAAGATCAAACAACCAATCAATAAGTGGCTGGACTAGATTGACTTTCACTTTGTATCTATGGAGCAAAGCATCACTTCGGAAACCAATGTTCCACCTATTTAGAGAGACCGACAATTCTCTAAAAAATAAATCATTCCTTGATTGCCAGATATTCCATGCGCAACATGCAAACATCTCCATGCAACAAGGGCCTCCGAATGATCTACTAGCCATCACAAACCTTTCGGAAAACGAGAGAGACATATCCCACTGAATGCCAATTGTGTTCCAGCACTGCTGAGCAAAAATATAGTCGAAAGGGCACACCACACACTTTGAACCTGAGTCCATATGCCAGTTCTTACGTAACATCAAATCTTTAGTATTAAGGTGATCGATCATCAATAACCAAGAAAACACTTTCAACTTTGGTAAGGCCTTGGACTTCCAAATAGCATTCAACGCCTCATCTTGTGGCATCCGTTCAAAAAGAAATTTGTAATATCTTGAGGAAGTGTAGTTATCACTATGAAAAATTCTGGATATTCTTGGTGTCTTTTATAGGAGTATCGCCATGTTGCCACATGACCGTGTTGTTTATTACTCGAGTAAGCTAGTTCTCTGAACTGCTCCTTTCTCCAAGGATCCGTACTGGATACCCTAGACTAGTTGGTTGAGATAAACAACTTGGAGAGTTGTAAAACAAGATTTCTATCCGACTTTTTGTTCCTTCTTAAGAGGGATGTCTAGTTGTTTGTGTTGAAGTAATATAGTATCTCCTCCGTGGATATGATATCTTCCAATGCATTTGATTTGAGTCTGGGCTATCGTCAAATCAAAGTCAGTCCCAAGGACTATCTTGATAGTGTTTCTACTTGTGATGTTCCACTTAAGTACATCTTCACGTCCTTTGGTTTGACCAATATTTTTACCTTGTTTATGCAACCTATGCGTCCATCTTCTTGGAGTATCTTGATAAGTTTTGTTGAGTCCATCGATGACATCCTTATCTTCTCCGTGCTAGACCATATTTAGTGGAATATTCAGTGTTGGAAAATTTTGAGAACCGTCTTCATGCCATCTCGAAGTATGTGTTATGGATGTTGGAAGTGACTTTCTCTGTTTCACGTGCAATTCATGAAATATGTCAGCAGAGTTGTGTTTGTTTCCCGGGAATCATTTCAAGCCAGTCAAGCATATGTGAAGTATATTCTTTATATGGTAGGATGACACTCCATACTTTGAAGACGTCCCTTTAAACACACTAAACCATTGACTGATTCGCTTATGAAAGAGAAGAAATCCAAGAACTTCAATATCTTCTTTAATGTTTCCCAACAAGGACCAGTTTTGTTTGGCTGCAAGAAATTCATGTAGGTGCACTTGTCTTCCGACAAGTTACTAATACATATGTTACCCAAACTAGCTCATCTTTTGGAGGTTGAAATTGTAGTCCATTCCTTGAGAATCTAGCAAGTAGACAAAGGGTGTGTAAGATACAATGCCACTGAGGATTTTTTTTACTCCCTTCGTCTCAAAATAGATGTCATAAATTTGTCTAAATTTGGATGTATCTAGATATTAGTATATAGATACACCCGAATTTTGACAAATGTTCTACATCTATTTTGAGACGTAGGGAGTAGCATTTTGCTTCGTGTGTTTTGTTCCTTTTGCATATGGAGTGCTCTTGTTCTTCTTTTAACACAATATGCATTGCATTTCACAAGGTTGTTCTTTGTGACATCATAATTCCATTTGGATTAAGCTTAAAGTGATGTAGTGAATAATGACGGAGTACAACCATGATTACGAGCTAGCTAGTGCACGAGGGTAGCCAAGCTTCAAGTTTGGATTAAGCTTGAAGTAATATAGTGAATAGTGGCCGAGTGCGGTCAAGCATGGTTTTCTATACTATTGGAGGCTTGATCGAGAGTGCCACGAACCGGTTCGTCCTGCCCGCTCCCGTGAGTGGCAGAGCAAACCCTAGTTCAGCAGCCGCCAGCCACCCTCCCCCCACTAGTGGAAACGAGGTCTTTTGTTGATCCCGAAAAGGGGCTTTAACACCGGTTTTTATACGAACCGGTGTTAAAGGGGGGCCGTACCAGCGTGGCCCCTGCGGTATTAAAGGAGCCCCCCCTTTAACACCAGTTCGTGCCACGAACCGGTGTTAAAGGTCCCTGCAGCAGTGGCCCGCGCACCCCTCCTTTAACACCGGTTCGTGGCATGAACCGGTGTTAAAGGGGGGGCTATATAAGACACCACCCCAGCCCACACACACCCCACTCTTCCATTCTTTCACATTTTGGAGCCTAGCAAGAGGGTGTGAAGAGTGCTAGTTTGTGTTTTTTTCATATGCACTAGAGGTGTTCGGTGAAATGCCCGAGAGCTCAAAATAAGCTTTCTTGTTGCTCTTTCCGTCTCGGTCGAGGTCGGCAACTATAGTTTCATGTGTCATTGATGTACTATATATATAAATGGTCATCTCCCTATTATTTTTTGATATATACTATATATTAATGCAGATGAATCGGCAATGGATGTACGGTGACCGCCACACTTCCGAGTACATTACGGGCCTCCAAAATTTCATCGTTGTGGCTAATGCAAACCGTGGTCACAATGGTTTTATGTGCTGTCCGTGTGTTCACTGTCAGAACAAGAAAGACTACTCAAATACCAGAACCATTCACGCCCACCTGCTTCGATCCGGTTTCATGCCCAGCTATAATTGTTGGACCAAGCACGGAGAAAAAGGGGTTGTGATGGAAGACAACGAAGAAGAAGAGGATGATGATCATAATATGTATCCTGAATATGATGATAATGCAACGGAGGTAGATAATGAAGATCAAGAGGGAGCAGATGGGCCCGCTGATGACGATCTTGGTCGGGCCATTACTGATGCAAAGGAAGAATGTGAAACTGAAAAGGAGAAGGAGAAGCTGGAGCAGATGTTAAAGGATCACAAAACATTGTTGTATCCAACTTGCGAATATGGCCACAAAAATCTAGGTGCCACACTGGATTTGCTGCAATGGAAGGCAGAGAATGGTGTGACTGACAGCGCATTTTCAAAGTTGTTGGTAAAAATGAAGAATCTTCTTCCAAGAAATAATGAGTTGCCCGACAGTACATACCAAGCAAAGAAGGTTGTCTGCCCTCTAGGATTAGACGTGCAGAAGATACATGCCTGCATTAATGACTGCATCCTCTACCGTGGTGAGAAGTACGAGAATTTGGATGCATGCCCGATATGCACTACACTGCGGTATAAGATCAGACGAGACGATCCTGGCGATGTTGAGGGCGAGGCCCCTAGGAAGAAGGTTCCCGCCAAGGTTATGTGGTATGCTCCTATAATACCATAGTTAAAACGTCTCTTCAGAAATAAAGAGCATGCCAAGTTGTTGCAATGGCACATGGAAGACCGTAAGAAAGACGCGATGTTGAGACACCCCGCTGATGGGTCACAGTGGAGAAAAGTCGAGCGAGAGTACTCGGACTTCGCACGTGACGCAAGGAACTTAAGGTTTGGTCTAAGTACAGACGGCATGAATCCTTTTGGTGAGCAGAGCTGCAGTCACAGCACCTGGCCTGTGACCCTATGTATCTATAACCTTCCTCCTTGGTTGTGTATGAAGAGGAAGTTCATTATGATGCCAGTGCTCATCCAAGGCCCGAGGCAACCCGGCAACGACATTGATGTGTACCTAAGGCCATTAGTTGAAGAACTTTTACAGCTGTGGGCCAAACCAGGTGTACGTATGTGGGATGAGCACAAAGGGGAGCCATTTGACCTACGAGCATTGCTTTTTGTAACCATCAATGATTGGCCTGCTCTTAGTAACATTTCAGGACAGACAAACAAGGGATACAATGCATGCACACACTGTTTAGATGATACTGAAAGTGTATATTTGGATAAATGTAAGAAGGTTGTGTACCTAGGGTATCGCCGATTTCTTCCGAACCTGCATCCAGTAAGAAAGAAAGGCAAGCATTTCAAACGTCTGGCAGAACCCCGGAGGAAGCCTGTCCTCCGTACCGGTGAGGAGGTATTTGGTATGGTCAAGGACCTAGAAGTAATCTTTGGAAAAGGTCCTGGCAGTCTATCTGTTCCGAATGACGATGCCGGACACGCGCCCATGTGGAAGAAGCAATCTATATTTTGGGACCTACCCTATTGGAAAGTCTTAGAGGTCCGCTCTTCAATCGACGTGATGCACGTGACGAAGAATGTTTGCGTGAACCTGCTAGGCTTTCTAGGAGTGTATGGGAAGACAAAAAATACACCGGAAGCACGACAGGACCAGCAACATCTGAAGGCCCCTGAAGAGCCTATGCATCCTGAGAACGAGAAGGGTAAACGATGCCACTTAACTCCTGCCAGCTACGCTCTTACCAAAGCAGAGAAGGAAATCTTTTTTGAATGTCTGAGCAGTATCAAGGTCCCGTCTAGCTTCTCGTCGAATATAAAGGGAATAATAAATATGGCAGAGAAAAAATTCCAAAACCTGAAGTCTCATGACTGCCACGTGATTATGACACAGTTGCTTCCGATTGCATTGAGGGGGCTTCTACCTGAAAATGTTCGAGTACCCATTGTGAAGCTATGTGCATTCCTCAATGCAATATCTCAGAAGGTAATCGATCCAGAAAGCCTACCAGGGTTACAAACAGATGTGGCCCAATGTCTTGTCAGCTTTGAGTTGGTGTTCCCACCATCCTTCTTCAATATTATGACGCATCTCCTGGTTCACCTAGTAGAAGAGATTGCCATTCTCGGTTCTGTATTTCTACACAATATGTTCCCCTTTGAGAGGTACATGGGAGTCTTAAATAAATATGTTCATAACCGTGCTAGGCCAGAAGGAAGCATCTCCAAGGGCTATGTAACAGAGGAGGTCATTGAGTTCTGTGTTGATTTTATTCCTGACCTTAAGGCGATTGGTGTTCCAGAATCACGACATGAGGGGAGACTGCGTGGAAAAGGCACCCTAGGATGTAAAGCAATGATATGTAGGGACAGGCATTCTCTCAATCAAGCACACTACACGGTTTTACAAAGATCTATCTTGGTTGCCCCGTATATCAATGAACACAAGAATTTAATACGCCTCAAACACCCGGGGCAGTCTGATGAATGGATTATAAGTGAACACATGGCGAGTTTTGGCGGCTGGCTGCAAAGACTTCTCACGAATAACACCACTGTTGGGGATCAGCTGTACTTGTTGGCCAGGACACCATCTTCGACTGTATGTACTTTCCAAGGGTACGAGATAAATGGGAATACATTTTACACGATAGGCCAAGATAAAAAGAGCACCAACCAAAACAGTGGTGTCCGCTTCGATGCAGTAGAAGACAATGGGCAAAAGACCACGTATTATGGGTTCATAGAGGAGATATGGGAACTTGACTATGGACCTAATTTTAAGGTCCCCTTGTTTCGATGCAAATGGGTCAAGCTAACAGGAGGAGGGGTTGAGGTAGACAAGAAGTATGGAATGACAACGGTGGATCTCAACAATCTTATGAAGAACTTAGACGAACCATTCGTCCTAGCCAATGATGTGGCTCAGGTTTTCTATGTGAAGGACATGTCCTCCAGACCAAAAAAAAGAAAAAATATGCAAACGAATACATCATATGATGAGCCAAAGCGTCACATAGTTCTTTTAGGGAAAAGAAACATCGTGGGAATCGAGGACAAGACAGACATGTCAGAAGATTATAATAAGTTTGATGAAATTCCGCCCTTCACAGTGAAAACTGACCCAAGCATTCCGTTAAGCAAAGAAGATGCTCCATGGTTACGTCTGAAGCGATCATAAGGAAGGACATATGCCAAGAAGTTCATGCTCATATTATGTAACTCTAGTTCATGTTTTTAATATTAATACATGTCTTGAGTGTTAGTCATGTTTTGTGGATGGACCGGGACTATGAGAAGAAGTTGTCCCGATTCGTACTTACCATTAAGATCTGATCTCCAAACGCGCGCGGTCACATATTAGGGAGTGCCTCTATGACCAGTTTCTTGGAGATGCCGGAGGACTAGGCTCTGTCGGCATCTCCCTGAAACTGGCCGTAGTGGTGTCCCTGCCGTCGAAAACCATCTTGCAGCTTTGTAACTTCTCTAACTAGATCAATACACCTGGGAGCTAACTAATTTCACATATTAGGGAGTGCCTCTATGACCAGTTTCTCGGAGATGCCGGAGGACTGGGCTCCATCGGCATCTCCCTGAAACTGGCCGTAGTGGTGTCCCTGCCTCAAACTGGCTGGAGGACTAGACTCACAAGGATGCCTATTTATAGTACAAGCAGCTCGACATAGTGTTGACACTTACGAAATAATGTCGACACTCACCCCTATTATTAGTGCTGACTCGTGTTTTGTCCCGGATGGTGTCTCCAACCGGGACTAAAGGTTCATCTTTAGTCCCGGTTGGTGACACCATCCGGGACAAGGTACACGCTGCACGACATAATGTCGACACTCACCCCTATTATTATTAGTGCTAACTCGTGTTTTGTCCCGGTTGGTGTCTCCAACCGGGACTAAAGGTTCATCTTTAGTCCCGGTTGGTGTCTCCAACCGGGACTAAAGGTTCATCTTTAGTCCCGATTGGTGACACCATCCGGGACAAGGTACACGCCGCACGACATAATGTCGACACTCACCCCTATTATTAGTGCTGACTCGTGTTTTGTCCCGGTTGGTGTCTCCAACCGGGACTAAAGGTTCATCTTTAGTCCCGGTTGGTGACACCATCTGGGACAAGGTACACGCCGCACGACATAATGTCGACACTCACCCCTATTATTAGTGCTGACTCGTGTTTTGTCCCGGTTGGTGTCTCCAACCGGGACTAAAGGTTCATCTTTAGTCCCGGTTGGTGTCTCCAACCGGGACTAAAGGTTCATCCCGCCATTTTTTCCCGCCATTTTTCTTCCCGCCAGTTCTTCTTCCCACCATTTTTCTTCCCGCCATTTTTCTTCCCGCCAGTTCTTCCCTCCAGTTCTTCCCGCTAGTTCACTATATATATATGTAGGGGGTTGGCCTCCATTGTCATTGCACATCTCTAGACTCATATCTGCAACCTCATCACTCTTTCCCATGGCTTCCACCGTAGCACTAACCCCCAGGGAGGCGGAGGCGCTTTGTGCCTCGAACTACCCCTGCCCGCCGGGCTACAGTGTCCCTGTCGGCTGGATGCTGAGCGTCGGAGGCGTGCCGGTTCCTCCTGTCCCTCTAGGTGTGGCGTGCCGGATGGCCATCACGAACCACTACTACTTCGAGCTCACGCCGGAGCAGCGGAGGAATCCCAGATGGCATCCCGACTATTTCCCTACTTGGGAAGCCTTCTTCGTGGATCGGCATGAGAGGGCGCTCGCCAGGCACGAGGAGAACGGGCCACCTCCTCCTAACTTCAACGAGGCCGGCCGTCGGCTATGGTGGCGCGGTCGGACTCTCCAGAGCGTCATGGCCTATGACACTGCCGCCGACTCTAACCCCCGTCTGCGCTACCCTCAAGTCCAGCCCACGTGCTACCCTCAAGTCCAGCCCACGCGTACTCTCCAGAGGTTCAATTACGGCGACCCCGACGACGACAGCGATGACGGCGGCGGCGAGTACGACGACTACAGTGGCGAGTATTACAGGTGTAGGCAGGAGCATGACTGAATCACTCCAACATTCTGAAACAAGTTTGGCCGATTGTTACTTAATCTGGCCATGTATCTTAATTTTTAGTTCCAGTTCGGCCGATTGTTACTTAATCTGGCCATGTATCTTAATTTTCAGTTCCAGTTCGGCTTTATGTAACTGTCTCAAAATGACCTATCTCATTCGAGGTTTCTTGGCTTTCGGGTCAAATGACCAATGTTATGACAAAAGATGCGGCATTAAAATATGATTTGATCTAATAAAAATCATTTTTTAGATGCTTAATATTTCTTATGTTCAAAGTTTTAGGATTTAACAATTTATTTTGGTTTGAATTGAATAATCAAAATTTATATGTAAGTGCTTTAATTATTTTGAAAATTTTCATGTAAAGTAAATATAAAATGATTTACATGAATGGATAGAAATTATTTTTATGAAAATTATGATATATTATTCATATTTTTCTGAGTTGAAATGAAAAAGATATGAATTTTCTAAATTCATATCATATTTTTGAATTAAAAATGCCCCTTTAATGCATGAAATAAATGCCCCCCTTTAACACCGGTTCCAGACAGGAACCGGTGTTAAAGGGGGGGGGCATTTATTTCGTTTCCCGCACGCACTCCCCCCTTTAACACCGGTTCGTGCCCCCCCTTTAACACCGGTTCCTGTCTGGAACCGGTGTTAAAGGGGGGGGGTAATAAATGCGCGCGGGAAACGCCCCCCCCTTTAACACCGGTTCCAGCCACGAACCGGTGTTAAAGGGGGGGTAATAAATGCGCGCAGGAAACGCCCCCCTTTAACACCGGTTCCAGCCACGAACCGGTGTTAAAGGGGGGTGTATTTATTTCACCTTCCTCCCCTTCCTTTCTTCCTCCCACTGAGCCAGATCGATCGAACGACACAGAGAGATCGAAGCGCCGCCCCCGACCCGCCGTCTCGCCGCCACCGCTTCAGAGCCCGACCCGCCGTCTCGCCGCCCCCGACCCGCCATCTCGCCGCCGCCGCTCGGAGCTCGAGGTCCGCCGCCCCCGACCCTCTCTTCCCCGCATTATCCTTCCCCTCCCTCTAACACGGTGGGGCTCCGCCGCTCCTTCGTTCGACGCCTGCTCCGGCCGCGCCCGGCCGACCCTCCCCCGCTCCTCCCGGACAAGGCCACCCGCGCCTGGCCCTCCTCCTCCTGCTGCTCCCGGCGACGATGCTGCTGCCGCGGGAGACGATGCGGCACGTCGGCGTCGGCGGCTACGACGTGCCGGCGGGCACGAGGGTGGCCGTGAACGCGTGGGCCATCGAGGGACCCGGTAAGCTGGGGCGATGGCGCGGTTCGACCCGGACAGGTTCGCGGGCGGCGAGGTGGACCTGCACGGCGCGCATCTGGAGCTGGCCGGTGCCGTTCGGCTCCGGGCGGCGGCTGTGCCCGGGCAGGTCGATGGCGCTGATGAACGAGTGGAGTTCGCCCTGGCCAGCATGCTCTGCGGCTTCGATTGGGCGCTGTCGGAGGGGACACATATGAACATATTTGCATAATATATCAACTATATAAACACAATTCTTTAGGCCTCGTTGGTTTAGGTTCTAGAAGACCGGGATTGACTTGGGTTACGGTCCAATCCACATCATCCTCCCCGCCGAGGCAAAAATTCGAGAAATATAGAGTATTTGTCTATTTCTGTATAGTATTTTTTTGTTTGGCCAATCCATTTCATTTACATAGTCTTGGGATGAAAATAAATAATCGCCAATTGACCCTCGGAACGATTCCAGGGTGCCAAAGATGGGCGAGATGAACGTAGTGACATCGACCCCGACGATCTAGGCCTTAATCCTTGCACATGTGAATTAGAAGCATGTGGAGTAAAAAGAAAATAGCTTATAGCAAAGATATTATAATAGGCCACGCCTAAACCCTAACTGACCACCTCGCTCTCTTCCCCGTGCAGGAGCGTCTCGCCGCCGCCGCTTCGGAGCTCATAGGCCACGCCTAAACGCCGACGCCGCCCGCCGCCCGATGAGCCTGCCGCTAGCACCGCCGCCCGACGAGACCGCCGCATCCGTCCGACGAGCACCGCCGCCCGACGAGACCAATGTCACCCCACCGGTGAGCGCCACGTGTCTGCCATGTGTATGATTGCTGACTCATCCTGATTAAAACTTGTTTGCTCGATAAATTGTACTACATGCATAGATTAAAACTTGTATACAAATTGGACCTCTGACTCATTTGTGTATTTATTTGTGTATTTTGGTATGAATAATATGTATATTTGTGTATGAATCCAAGTCCACTTGAATGTTTACACTCTTACTCTAGATAATATTATTGTTTTAGAAACTATGGATCCACTTAGTAGAAACCTTGAAGAAGAAGAAATAACGGAGAACATTATTGATGAGGACACCTCACAATATCTGAACTTGGAGGGACATGATGACGACAGCTCAAGTACTAGTCATGGAGAAGATGAAGACTCCGGTGAACGCAATTTAATGATTACAAAGTCCGGCGAGGTATATGCATTGATTAAGCCTCTGCTGACTTCCACCAACAATCTTCTTCTACATGTATTAATTAACGCTTCTTTCTTCTTTTAGCCCTCTGGATCGACCAGCCAGCAACCATCTTCTTCTATGAAAAAGAGCAAGCGAGGCGCGAGCCAGCGGTTGAAAGATCGTGCAAAGTTCACGATCGAAGCAGTCCGTGTTGATGGCAGGCCGATGGAGCCCAAGAAGGCCGCAGGCAAATTTGTACGTCAGGCTGGAGTTCTTGTTAGGGACCAAATCCCAATCATAATTGAAAATTGGAATAAGCCAAAGAATGGCGACGATACCTTTGTCGATGACAGATCCAAAGAAACGCTTTGGAATTCGTTGTTGGTAAATTTCACCCTTCCGCCAGAGGAGGATGAAAACAACCCGGTTATAAAGGAAAAGGTCAAAGAGTGGACTCTAAAGAAGATGGCTGACGCTTTCCGCAACTGGAAGACAAAATTGAACAAATTTGTCAAATCTGGCGAGACTCCAAATTTCAAAGACGCATATTATGCGAAGATAAGACCTCACTGGCCCGAATTTGAGACATATAAAAAAAGTGCTATAGCTAAAAAGAGGTCAGAAACCAATACGCTTAATGCCCTGAAGAAGGAATATCACCAGAGGACGGGGTCAGGTGGCTACATATCTCAGAGGCCTAAGTGGGAGGAAGCTGAGAAGGCCCTGCGCGAGAGAGGGATCACACCCCAGACAGATGGGTGGGACCTACGTGCAAAGACTTGGTTCTACGGAATCGGGGCAAGGTTGGACCCAGATACAGGATTGTGTATCTTCCCAACCCTCCTTGCCAAACCCGTCACTGAACTCATCACGACATACAAGGAAACATCCGCCAGGACCTTCCATCCCGACAGAGAGAATGACCAGCTCACACGCGCCATCGGTAAAAAAGAACACCCTGGACATGCACGAGGCACAGGGGGTATGACGTGGAAGGATGGGTTTGCCGACTGGAGCGACTCTTACAGATGGCGCGGCAGAAAAGAAAAAGAGCGTACAGAGCGGATGACACAGATAGAACATGCACTTGCGGCGCTGCAGGCGCAAGTGAATGCACAACAGAGCCATCAAGCTACCGGCCCATCTCAGCGGCACGAAGAGCCTGCATTGGAAGCTACCCGCGGCCCAGACTCTACGCGGAAAAGCAGTGTGGCTTCCACGGAGAACGTGCAGCCCACGCTTGAAATGACGGGTCCTCGATACCCCGTGGATGAGATCACGGAGAGCGAACACGCTGAGCTGCATGTGAGATTAATGGGCTTATCCATTAAGGTGGCTGTCGGCTATGCCTTACCTCCTGTAGCTGGTGGAACTTACCACTGCCGACCGATTCCAGATGGCTATGCTATTGTCGGGGTGGATGAGGTTGTGAAGGCATATGAGGAAGCCCAGCTTGACCATGCTATAGGTGAAGGGGAAACTCAACTCAAATTTGCAGTGAAAACAACCATTCTTTGGAAGAAGGAACACATTGTGCTTCCAAATTGGAGGTCACTGGCACCCCCGCCGTCTCCGCAGCGTCAGCAGTCTGAGCCGCTTCAGCTATCTCCTGCGCGGCAGCCATCTCCGGCGCGGCAGCCATCTCCTGCGCGGCAGCCATCTCCGGCCCGTCAGCCATCTCCTGCGCGGCAGCCATCTCCGGCCCGTCAGCCATCTCCGGTGCTTCAGCCATCTCCTCAGCGTAAGCGGAAGAGCACTGCCACGAGGAGCATCAGTAGCACTGCCACAAAGAAATCCGCAGGAAACCGTACGCCAACGAGTTCAAAAAACTACGTCCCGCAGCCTTCCGCCAAGCCATTGCCGGTTTTACCGTGGAATCGCAGTGACGAGGAGACCAATAGGATCTCGGAAGAACAGGTCAAGAAATTCTTTGCACCTAGACGGGCCGAGCCAAAGGAGAAAATAGATCCGACGGTGGTGGAGAAGTTTTACAAAAATCTTTCGAAACCTGAAACCCCACTTGTGCCGGACTACGAGCGCCAGATTTTGAAGGCGGATGCAAGGCGCCGTAGGGAGACTGAAAGTAGCAGTCGTGAGGCACCCCAGAAAACAGTTCCCATGCTCGGAGAGCAGGAAAACCAATCATGTGCCCCGCTCCAAATGTTCGACACACGGGACGCTCCTCCCATAAATGATTACGAGGCAGAGCTACAAAGAAAGGCCAATGAGATGGGGATGACTTACATTGCATACTTGAACGTCATGGGAGACAACTTGCCCAAATGCGATGCCAACCCCATACAGCCATGGAAGTATGGGAAGAATCTCGTCAAGAAAGAGGAGCTCAAGACTCTACCAACAAAGATGCGAAAATTGCACAAGTGGTACCTTCATTTCTGCAAGACGAGAAAGTTAGAATGGATCACGGCGCATATAAGAGATGATATTTTCTTCTGCGGAGATGACGCGATCGACTTCAGCATTCAAGACTTGCATTTTCTATTCAATCAGAAGGAACTCGACAAAGCTGCCATCAGCCTTTATTGTGTGTAAGTACTATTTCTATAATTTATATCTCATCTCATTCACTTTATTAATTGCATGTATATATATATGCTCACCATATATGTATATACTATTATGCAGGAAAAAGGTTATGGAATGCAGGAAAGGAGGCCCTTTTGACATTGGGTTCGTTGACCAAATAGAGTTCATGAAGAAGTGGTAGAAACCAAACCCGGGCAAACAGAAGATTACTTGCTAACGTCTTTACTGAGACAACAAACCAAAAGGGAAATACTATTGCCTTACAACTTCTCGTGAGTACTGTTACCCTCTCTCTTGTACACATTCTATTTCAGCTTACTCGATGTTAAGTGTAACTGATGATGAGTTATGCGTGCGTAGGTTCCACTTTATTCTGCTAGTCATTCAACCCGACTCAGGAAAAGTCCTTGTCATGGACTCGTTACGAAAAGAAAAAGAGATATGGGCAAACTTTAGAGAGATGCTCCAGAGGTAATTTCAATCATATTATCGCACTAGATCGGCAACTTTCGTGACAATAAGTAATTAATTACTCCTTTATCCATTTTCTTTGTCGGACAGGGTTTGGAAAAGGTTCACGGGCAGGGCCGTGGGTGAATGGTCAGAAGAACTAAAATTTGTAGACCAAAATGTAAGTAATACTAGCTAGCTTCCAATTCCATTATATCATGCTTTATTGATTATTATTTTGATTGAACTCTCTATTCTCGTAAAGTGCGCGCATCAGGGACACGGCAATAACTTATGTGGGTACTATGTTTGCGAATTCATTCGCAACACGATATGTGCGACGGGCCAAGCCGCACTAGAACAACTTAGAGTAAGTAAACAAAGTCCACATCATTATTTTATTACCATCAATTGTGTTGAGTTTTATTCTTATATATATATTGACGGCCCATTCTTCATATATATTCAGATCGAACGGATGCGGGACCAACTCCTACCATTTGAACGCATACGAGCCATTCAAGAGGAATTGGCAGGGTTCATACTTGATGAGGTCGTCACGCCTGGCGGAGAACTCTTTAGATATCCACCAAAATGAACGATGACGATGTATGTGCCGATGACGATGTTTGTGTATAATAATAGTTGCTTAATTATTCATGTACTCGTATGTACCGATGATGATTTATGTGTATACCGCTCCCGATCGATTCCCCCTCGCTCCCCCCTCCCGCAGAAATACGCCCAGAATGGGGCAGAGGCAGAAGTCTGCCGCGGCAGAGATTTAGGCCGTTTTCCTGCCGCGACAGAGTTCTGCCGCGGCAGGAAAACGGCCTAAATCTCTGCCGCGGTAGAAGAACCTTTAACACCGGTTCCGGATACGAACCGGTGTTAAAGGGGGGGGGGCCTGAGGCCTGCGGCAGCCCCACGTGCGCCACCCTTTAACACCGGTTCGTATAAGAACCGGTGTTAAAGGGGCCCCCCTCTAACACCGAACCCTCAACAGTGGTTGGGGAACCGCTGTTAGAGGGCCCTCCCAACCGGAGTTAAAGGGGGGGGCTGCACTAGTGCCCTCCCCCCTCCCCCACCACTGCCGACGGCACCGCCGGGTGAAGCCCGGGCGCTGGCAGCGGCGGGGCACTTTCTCCCCCCGCTAGAAGCTTCGGCGCATGCCGATTTGGCCGGTGAGGGCGCCATGCTGCGTGAGGGGCGTGGCGGCGTGACTGCCCAGGCAGCAGCGTGGCGGCTTCGCGGAGGTGGTCGTGCACGCTCTCAGCGGCGGTGGCTCTGCGGGCGCTGTGGGCGGCGCGAGCTTGGACAGGTGGTGCGCGAATGACGTTGGCACGGATCGTGGTCATATACTGGGGGGTCGGGGCGGTGAGATCAGGGCTGCTCAGCCATGTGACGTGGTGGCGACGTGGTGACACCGGCAGTGGCTGACAGGGTGGCAACCGCTAGCGAGCTCCCTCGGGCAGCTCTAGCTAGCCCAGATCTAGGCCCACTTGGGCCCAATATGGGTTTGGGGTGGGTTATGCGCAATACAAACACTCTCTAGAGGCGGGGAGGTGGTGTGGGGCGTGTAGGAATGCAGTGATGGCTACGACTACACTGCAGCAACGTGGCGGCAGGGACTTTATGGGCCCTTTCGGGGCCTGGCTAGGCCAAAGGGCCTGGAGGTCGGTCTCCTCCGAGCGGTTGTGCTGCTGCCGCCATCCTGTGTCAACGGAACCTAACCCCTCCGCCTCGTAGGTCTCGCAAATGCACCTGGCGTACTAGGTGTGAGTCCGCGGATGTCGGGGTAGCGGCCCCGGAAGGTGGTCTGCAAGGGCGTCCCTTTGACGGAGGTGGCTCCGGGAGGCATCTTGCGTTGGTGATCCTCATACTCGCGGAGGTCCTACAAGCTGAGGTGAGCTCAGTGGTGATGGAGCTATTGCTTGACGGCTGGGATTTGCCGTGGTGGCGGATCCCCTGGTGGACGATGGAGTTGGACCTGGTGCTGGGGTTGGTGTGTACGGTGGCACCCTTGCTACAGTGCGGAGGCGAGATTTCACGAGCCTATTCGGGCTTGGCCGGGCTAGAGGGACTGGTTTGTCTTGCTGCTACATCCGGTCGGTTACTGCCTTCGGGCAATGGAGGTAGTTCCCTCCCGCGTGCTGATGTCATGCCAACCCTCACTGAAGTTTCTGCTCTCTCGGTCTTAGCAGCCTCTCTCTGTGGCTCACGGTGTGATGGTGGTGGCGACTTCAAGACCGTGGTGGCGCGTACATGTGGGCGGCGGGCTCGGTGGAGCATTACAAAGTGTCTGGGAATGTGATTCTAATGAGAGGTCGGGAGAAATCATTTTCACTTTGACACTAGCGCGGTGACGCCTTCGGGTATCACCATCCTTCCTAAAGAGTGTCGGGTGTATCTCTCGTCCACCTCCCGTGGCGTACCGGGGGAAACCCTAGGACCTGTCCTTCCTGAAGGGTGTCCGGGCAACAGTGTCATTGTCGTCACTCCCCTTCTTGGAGGCGTTGCTTGGTACGTGATGCTTTGGAATGCTAAACCTGTGGTGGTACTTCTTCGGAGGGCGCAACGGTGGCGAGTTACCTTCATTCTCATAGCACCGCCGATGTCGGCTTTCTTTTCTTTTCTTTCTTCTTGATTTTTCGCTTGGGCTTGGCCTGTGCTGTTCTGCCGCAGCTTTGTTCAAAACGTTGTATCGGGTGGTTGCTATGTTAATATAGCGGGGCGTAAAGCCTGTTTCGAGAGAGGCTTGAACGAGCCAGATAAAGCACTTGTAAAGGTTGTAGCCCTTCCTTGGAAGTGAAGATTACTGAAGATTTCACGACGGTGTGTGGTAGACAAGATTAAATGATACAACCATCGATGGACACGGTCTCGTTTACAAAATCGTGTAAACATTTGAAAAATAAACCAACATAAGTAAATAATTCATGAAATATTCTCTACTAGTCCAACCATCACGTCACTAGTGGCTTTGGAAAGATGATTTCATTTATGACCCTTTTTGAATTTGTAAATCAAAAGTTACATGAATTTGCAGTTCTATGTTTTAGAGTGTAGCACCCCCGATAAGAGTGCTACACTCTAACTTACAAAATTTCGCCAAACCACTCGCCCTGTTTTGCCACGATGGTAGCACCCGTTAGAGAGCGTTATCATATTAAGGGTAGCGCTCTAGAGAAATATGCTACTTAAAAGGTTTAGTTTTACGAAATTCTTTGGAACAAATTTTCTTTTTGTTAGATGTTATTTTTGTCGTTTTTGCCACTGTGTTCTGGGAAATGCAATCCCCCCGTAGGAGGGGCCCCTAGCACCATATCTGCCCTCCGTTTGTTGGAGATTCGTGCTAGTCTTTTTACAGAACAGCCCTCCCACCTTACTTTTTTAGTCTATGACAGTTTTGCTTCTCAACCCCTAATGTTTTCAAGTTTTATACTTATTTCCCCGTTGTTTTCTCTCCCCACTTGTTACACAGGAAAATATTTTTTCTTTAATTTATTACTTATCCATTTTTAGTTACAATATAGTTTCATAAAATATCTTTTTGAACATGTAAGAATCTTCACAGAATATTTTCACAGATTTTTTTCAAGGAAAAATCATACAAGTTTCATACAAGTTCCATATACCTAAAGATTCATCGACGTTTCTTCCAAAACCAACAATGATTCACTGTAGTTTCATAAAATAGATTCATACAAGATTCAACAGCAACCTTAGCTTTAGTTCATGTAGCAACTAAATAATCACAAAAATCATTGGACTTGAAAAAAATATTGCATAAAATAGAATCATGAGTGAAACTTGCATACACTTTGAGTTTCATACAAGAGAATCATACACGTTACATACAAGAAACATCAGATTCATACAAGATCAGATTCATACACATCAAGATTCATACAAGATTAGATTCATACAGGAAATCATACGATTACATACAAGAAACTTAAAGAAAAAGAAAAAATCACACATGTTTCATACACCTGTTCAAGATCCAAGCACGGCAGATCTGAACATGAGCTCAGATCTAGATTCAACCACAGATTCATCAAAAACTTGACATTACAACAACACAACAAATAGCAGTGGATCAAAGATTCACCACAGATTCACAGATTCAACTGACTTTTTCGGATCAAAGATGCATGAACATGATTTCATCCAAGCACCAACACAACAAATAATCGAATCTTCCGAAAAAATAAGAAACTCCAAGAACACAGTGGCCATGGATCCAGGCCTCCAAGACCAGATCCGGCAACAGTTGGGAGGATCTGCTAGACTTGTACCCCGTCGTGGTCGTTGGAGGACGGGAGGACTCGAGGGGTGGCATTCGTCGCCCTGGAGGGCCCAAGCGGCGGTAGCATGCGGGTGGGCACATCGGCATCGCAGGGTTTTGCCGTGCGCGTAGCGGAGCATACACAGTCTGGCACTAAGGGCCGACGAGTATAGCGGAAGCTCGGTCGCGGTGAAGGGGCGCATCAACATTGGGCTCACGGTGTTGGTCGGTGCGGTACGGGGCGGTTCGCACTTCGCACGGGGATACCTGCTCAGCAAAAACTACTACTAGTACTACAAACACTCAAACAGCCTCGCCGCTGGCGGCATCGTGGAGACGGACCTATACGTGCAGCTGCAGCAAGACTAGGCGCGCGCATTATCGTGTTATCTATCGCGATGGGGCGCGAGGGGCCTGCGCAGTCGTCCTGCATGTAGAAGCGGAGGTGCATGGTGTGGTGGCTGTGCCGCTAGTCTTTGGTGCCGCCGGCGTCATAACGGACGAAGACGGCGGATCCAGCGAGGAAGAAAGCCAAGGCATGCAAGCAAGAGGGGGGAAGTGAAGCCATGATCAGTAGCTATATATAGGCCTGTTGCGGCACGACGTGGGCGTGGCCACACTGGGCATCGACATGGAGACGCGTGGCTGAAGAAGAGGGGAACACGGTTAGAAGCCTCGCTAGCACAAAACCACACCATCCACGTTAGCAAACAGAACTAAGCAAAACTCTTGGCTACTCCTTGATATCACAACTCACAAGAGTGTACCTGCCTCCAAACAGTGAAATAAGTAGTATATGTAATTTTTTGCTATATTTATTTTCTTGAATTCCCCGTGGGTTGTAACGACAGCGGTGTTGACAGATCTGTTACATCAACAGATCGCCAAAAGAAAAGGAAAAAAAAACGGATCGCAGGGTGGACACATGCATATTTCCTTCAGCTTCACGGGAGATGAGCGTCTAGCTCCATCTGCTTGGGCTTCTCTGGGACGGAACAGCCGAACACACATATATGACGAGGGATATTCAGTAGGAAGAAAACAAATCACCAGAGCGCGCACTCCACGCACGCTCGAGCCATGGTGGAGTCCTTGCCGCGGAGGAGAAAGGCGGTGAGGAAGAGCCCGACGGTCATCCAGAACGTTAGGGCCGAGAAGGAGATGGAAGCCCAGAATTCCTTGTAATTCTCGTTGCGCATGGCGAGCTCCTGCGTCTTCTCCAGATTGCTCTCGCCATCCGATTCCGCGACCGCCGCCATGACGACCGCTCAAGCTAGCTAGGGTTTGGGGAGACGGGCGCTGGGATCAGATGGCCGCGTATATATCGTGTCGCCGGTCGAGTTGCCGATTAATGCCGTGATGCCGGCGAGGAAAGTCTAATTGGGCCGGTCCGTTAGGGCACGAACAATGCTCTCATGTCAGACTTTCCTTACCTGTGCCATCGTAGGAAGCTATCCGACATGGAAAGGAGAGAACCAAAAAATTAAGGCGTCAACCTTCCCTTCTAGTAGTATCTCTCTTGCTAAGGACGGGAAGGCATATTTCCGCCTTGTACCATCTGCTCTCTCTTATCGATGCGTTTTCCAAATCCCGTGCTCTTCGATCATCTGGCGCCAAATTCTTCGATCTTGCCATGCTAACCCTCGTCTCCCGATGCCATGTATCCAGTATCCACACTTGCCGGCCCTGTCGAGTAAGAGGAACCAAACCCTACAGCCGCCGCTACCATTTGCCGGGAAGGGCAGAATGAAGGGTCTTCGTCTCCATCCCCAATGCCCATGCTCTGCTTGGATCTGATTCCGCCGCCTCGCACGCTTGGTGGGACGGGGCTGCAGCTAGTAGCCCCAATCTATCTCCTCCCCAACAGATCGGTAGGACACGCCCTCCTCTTCCTCTACTTAGGCGTGTACAACTTCCCTTTTTTCGGAAACCCCTTTCTACACCCGGTGCATATGCACCCGGTATAAAAAAACATATTTTAAAAAGTTGAAAATTTTGAAAAAGAAATATGATCACGTGTAGCTTCATGTTTGAGGTGCACACAAAGTCATTTCACTGAAAACCGATATATTTTGTGTGCTGTGTAAAAAAGATAATTTTTTGCGTCGTGAAACACGTTACTTTCAAATTTTGTCTTTTTTGCACAAGCCACCAAAAATGTTCATTTTTCATGAAACGACTTTGCGCGCACAAACTTGAAGTTCTACGTGCACATTTTTTTAATTTTTTTTTGACATTTTAATTTTGATAGAAATCAAATTCAAATAAATGGTACATATGCACCCGGGAGCAAAAATGCCACGTCCTTTTTTGCTCTTTTTCATCTTCTTTATCCCAATTGATTAGGTGATGCACTATCGTGCTGACTTTACTTCTAACTGAATGGATATGTTGTAGTAGTACAGCTAGCTTTCTTTAATGTTTCTCCTTTGATTCAGCCATGAAGGTTCTGTACAATTCTAAATCATTTGGTACAGCGAATAATCTACTCCAAGAATTGTTGATCTTGCAAATTAAAGCTGTTTAACATTTCATTGGATATTAACCGCCGGAACCCAGAGGCAGCGTATCTGTTCTACCACCCGAAGTCACGCAAGCAGAGGCTATGCGCTGCTACGTATAATAGGGCAAAAATAATTTCAGAATTTTTATTAGTTATATGAGCCAGAGATCCAATACTAAAATACTTCAGATTCTAACAAGTATCACATCAAACATCTAGTGGTTGCATGTTCAGTTGCTGTCACACATGCTACCACCTCTCAAAATAGGCTTTTGCCCCGTTGTATTAATATAGCAACCACATCAAAACAAGAGTTCAAACCGAAAGAAATGCTGTGGCAGCATCATGACATGCCCAAAAGGAAAAAATGAAGACAATGGTGAATCGACGAAGCGGTAATGACCCGCAACCGTTGCGCCCTCCAACTTTGGCCCACGAAGCGCGGGCATCCCGAAGCACCCAGTGCCAAGCAACACCTTCAAGAAGGGAAGCACCATCGACACGGCGTTGCTGCCCAGACCAGACATGTCCTAGGGTTTCCCCAGCACGCAGAGTACAGTGGACAGGGGATTTCTACGACGCCCTCCGGGAAGGAATGGTGCCACTCAAGGAGGCACCGCGTCAAGGTCAGACTAGCCGACAGGAATTTCTCCTGACCCCTGTCCACAGAAAAACTCGGATGCCACGAAGCACCACCACCCAGCTTTGCCGCCCACCAGCATGCGCCACCGCGATCTTGTAATCACCAGTGTCGTTGGATTGAATACATGTACGCCGAGAGGGGGTACTCGAGAGGTGTGGAAGAGAGGGGTGTGAGTCGTACGGAGTTCCGGGATGGCGAGCACACAAGTTTACCCAGGTTCGAATCCGCCGACGATGGACGAATCCTACTCCTGCTAGCAATCCATTCGTATGGCAAAGCCAGAATATGAGTTACAAGGGTTTTGCATGTGCGAGTTGAGATTGTAGGTTATTGTGGGGTGCCCTAAAGGCTTGTCCTAGGGCGGATTATATAGATATCTGGCCAGGGTTTACAGCAGAGACCTATCCAGCTACGATTAAGAGTCGGTTACAGAGTACAACTTGAACTACAAGTAACTACTAAGGCCTATGTCGGTAAGTCTTTTGGGCCTTCCGTAGCCGGACTGAACTCCGTCTCTTCTCTCTGACTGGGTCGCTCGTGGAGCGAAGCTCTAACCCGAAGTGGGCCACCCTAGTCAGCGAGGCACCGTGAGGATACTCGGAAAGTATATCCCTAACAGCAGACCCCGGAAGCCTCCAAGATCCAGAGTCGGATTTCACCATCTAGCTTGATTCATCTTCGGCTTGCAGAATCATGAAGGGTTCCTGAAACTTTCAAAACAAATGGTAGGATCCGAGTCTCAAAGCGAGTCGGACCTATGAGTACATTATCTTGATTTCCAACTTGAAATTCAAACTTAAGCCAGAACTTGGTCTCTGACGTAACCTGACAACAGTCAATGTCAAGTCACGTCACTGACAGACATTCCTACCAGCACGACCGTTGGTGGCCGCCTTTAGCGAAACCGAGGCAAGTGAGGGATATAAGGGGTCGAGATCTCCTTTCTCTTCCTTACTGCTGGCTCGAGATATCTCGAGCTCGTTGGGAACCCCAAGAGGAAGGTATGATGAGCACAACAGCAAGTTTTCCTCAGTTATGAAACCAAGGTTATCGAACCAGTAGGAGCAAGGAAACACCTCCAAGGTGTTGTTTCCAACTTGGAATCCTGCACAACACAACCACAGAACTTGGCCCCCAACTTAAAGTGAGGTTGTGAATCTCACCGGTTTTGCTAAAAACAAAGGATTAAACATATTGTGTGGAAGATAGTAATAGCTTTCAAAAAGTAAACAGAAAACAGTAAACAATTATAGATTTATGGTAAAATAAAGGACCGGGGTCCATAGTTTACTAGTGGTGATTCTCCTTAAGATAGATGACATGTTGGGTGAACAAATTACAGTGGGGCAATTGACAAACATCGAGAAAGCAAACATGCATATACTAATCATCTTGACTCCTATGAGATTTGATTGGGCATTACAACATTATACATAGACCGTAATCCAACTGCATCTATGACTAATAATCCACCTTCAGGTTATCATTCGAAACCCCTCTAGTATTAAGTTGCAAGCAACAGATAATTGCATTACACATTGCGTGTAAAGTAAACAATACGATTGTTCTATGAACAAAGGATTGTTGTTTTCTCCCTAGTAGCAACAACACATCTACTACCTTAGAGATTTCTGTCACTTCCCCAGATTACTAGAGGCATGAACCCACTATCGAGCATAAATACCCCCTCTTGGAGTTGCTAGCATCTACTCGGCCAAGATATCTACTAACAACGGAGAGCATGTGTCAACACCCGGTTTTTTAATCCCAGATGCCTGTGATGCCATACCTCGCAATCCCATGATTACAATTTTTGCGAGACATAATAGATTGGATATCATAGTACATCATCCATTACAAACCATAATAAGATTTTACAAATAAAGGATCTCATGATCCAGTCTTAATGCAATCAAACAGCGGAATGCTGATGATGGGAGATGATCCTAGTTGTCATAGACATCCTGCTGTCCATCATCCTGGTAGTCCTCCTCATAGTCTGGCCACGAGAATAGCCAGGGACAAAGCCATGAGTACTCTTTAAGTACTCGCAAACTATCACTAACAAGTAAGGTAGTTCTAATAGGAATCTTAAGCTCTAGGTTTATTTGCAAAAAGGTAGATTTATCTTAAGCTGAGTTTAGAAGTAAAGAAAACTAAGTTAATGTTCTAAATCACTTTAAGTGGGAACCTAGCTTTCATATTCACAACCCTGTTGTGGTCAAGTCAACATCGTAGTTCACTGCACAAGTCATTTGAAAAAACATCTAACAACGGAACAGTATGTCCACTCCAACTGTCCATGATCACGGACGCGGCTATTCAAATAGTTTGACACTCTGTAGAGGTGGTACAATTTCACCACAAAATTCGATACATCCGTCAGGGATAACCCTGAATCATCATAGTTAGTATGCGGATAATCAATCATAACCTTTCAATTACACACTCTAGTATAGGCACCTCCCCTATGAGCTTGGCCTCCCAGCCATGGCCATTTGCCATCCTGGGCACTGCATAGGTGGACATCATCAAGAGGTAGCCTCAGCTCAAACCTCTTCCGCGAGGGAACCCATACTAAGGCATATAAACTTCCACCTAAGCCCTACCCAATTCAGGTATTGTGGTTGTACGGTAAAATTGGAATGGTATCACATTCGAACCCAACCATCAGTTTTTGTAAAAGGGCTAAGGCTCATGCCTCAACATTTTCATCATCAAATCCTTTTGTGTCCATAACACATGTATAAAACATTTCAATAGAATGAATCATCATTCCAAGGTTTTCATAATCATTTTCACCAAGTATTCCCATCTAAAGTGATCAACTTTTATGCTTAGCACTAGCCACTAAGGTTAAGAGTGTTCACTAATGAGGGGTGTTAATCTCCAATCTCATTCCATAGAATGACATCTAAGTATAACTAGTTAGGCCTAGTTTTATACTCTTTATGCTATCTATACTAAAAGTAAAGAACTTTGGTAAAGTAAAATAATAAAGCTTGCGAGTAAAACTTGGGATTGGTATAATCAAAGTGGTATAACCAAAGCATGCCTAATGCATCTTGCTTAGGTTAATACTTGCAAGGGTTCACTTGCATAGTTAACTTGTATAATTATAGCTTGCTCATAATAGCTTGCATGGTTAAGAAACTTGCAAGTGTTAGCTTGCCTTGGTTGGTGCAGTGATTGATGTTTTCTTCTTTGTTTCCTTGGTAGTACTCCTCCTCCTTGTATCCTTGGTCGGTACTATCGTCTATAAATCAAATACGGGGTACATAATCACCAATCAATACTTAAGTACTTCTATTTAGCACACTAAGGCTCACACTTGATGATCTAGCATCATCACAATCATCACATGAAATAAAGACTTAATCTTGTTGAGTTTATTTTAGAAAAGTAATTTCTACTCATTAAAAATAATTAAGGTTTAATATTCTCCAATTAAAATATGGGATCATGTGGACACATGTTATCGCCACATATTTTAATACATGGGAATGTGATTTAAAGTGTTGATCATATTTTATAAAGTTTAAGATTATCATTTAATAGATTTAAAGTGACTAGAAGTGCTTATATAGCATTATTTTGGTACTAGTCCAACGTCACTGCATGCAAACCTAAGTATTTACATATTCCGATAGATCTTATCAAACATGATTTTTGAGAGTTGGAATCAACTCAAAAGCATTTATGGTTGATTTTTGAAAAATGTTTGAAGTTGAAAAGTCTCTGTCTTGTTATTTTTACTATAGCTTATCTCTAACTCCAAATGATTTAAATCCAACGGTCTTGGATATATAATTTAAATACCTTTCTAACAAAATTTGAATCATGCCATTTAGTTCATGAAACTCTCTGAATTGATTTTTGAATCTATGGACAGAATAGGGTTTTAAGTAAATTGGAAAATACTGATTTGAATTGTTGGGCTACGCGCGGGAAACTAAACGGGCCGGCCCAAACTGCACAACACAGCGCATCGGGCTGCTGACAGAGGGGGTCCACTCGTCAGCGAGTCTAACTACCCGAAACGGTACCTACGAATCTGAGCCGTGTGATTAAAATACGATCCAACGGCGGAGAGTCATCATCGACGACAAACTGCTCCGGCGAGGAAACAAACCTAACGCGGAGGTGGGGGTCTGGCGAGGCTCACATGGGCTCCAGCTAGGGTTGGCGATGGGGCTGTCGATAATGGCGGTTCCAGCGTTGGTCGCGGCAGGTCCTGGGGTGGTCGCAATCAACGGCACCCTTCTCCTCTAATAGCGGCGGGCAACGGCCAAATTCCGGTGAGGGAGAGCTCGCCTTGCTCCGGGGAGAAGTGTGGGAGTGTTTGTGAGGAGTGGGGATGGTGTTGGTGTGGAGAATGGAGGCGGGGGAGGCCTCTACTTATACTGCGGCGAGGGGACCGAACGGCGCGGGCTCGGGCTCGTCGGTGACGATGCTATAGGCGGCTAGCTGCGTGGCTGAGGCTAGGGGCGGGGCGTGGTTCCCTGGCGATCCTCTCTGGCTTAATGGCATGGCACGGGGCGGTGTGGATTGGTCTGGAGCGTGCGGCACTCCACGCAGACGCAGAGGTGTTTGCGACAACATGCGGGAGCTATGGGTCACGCGGCAGCGAACGGGGGTGTCTGCGGGGTTGTGGTGATCATGGCGAGCGTGAGCGTGCGCGGCGATGGCGAGGCGTGGTCTGTGCGAGGCGGTCGGGTGCAGCGAGCTGGCGCACTCTAGGCATGGCGCAGAGACGGTGGGCGCGGCGTAGCTAGGGTGGTCTAGGGCTTGGCAGTGGACGTGGCTTAGACAGGGGGTGGCGGTAGAAGCTCGTGATACATTGCAAATGTATCTATAATTTTTGATGTTCCATGCTTGGTTTTATCCACTTTCTTGTGTTTTGTCCACACTTTGGAGTACTTTTCATATGATTTCTTGGACTAACTTATTAACAAGAGCCAAAGTGCCAGCTGCCTATTTTCTGCTATTTTTGGTTCTAGGAAAGTCAGAAAATGAATATTCTCGGAATTGGACGGGACAAAAGCCAAAGTGCCTATTTTTTCGGAAGTCATCAGATGCCAGAATACGAGAAGGAGAGGATCCAGGGGGCCACCACACCACCTGGCCGTGCGGCTAGGCTTGGCCTGCGCCAGGGGGTGGTGTGGCCAGCCCAGGCACCCCCTCGGCCTCTCCTTCCGCCTATAAGGTGCCCTCGAGATGAAAACCCTAAGTACCCGATCAAAAATCCACGGAAGAGTCTGTAGCCGCCGTCATCTCCAGGCCTAGATCGGGAGGGATCTGAAGCTCTTCCTGGCACCCTGCCGGAGAGGGGAATTCACCCTGGAGGCCTTCTTCATCACCATGCAAGCCTCCGGTGTGATGCGTGAGTAGTTCATCCTTGGACTACGGATCCATGTAGTAGCTAGATGCCTGGTTCTCCTCCTTTGTGCTTTCATGTCTAGATATTGCGAGCTCCGTTCATGATCAAGATCATCTATTTGTAATTCTTACATGTTGTGTTTGCGGGGATCCGATGGATATTGAGATGCTATTTCAGATTGATTATTGATTCTATCATGTCTTTGTTATTTGTGATCTTGCATGCTTTCCGTTGTTAGTAGCTATCTTGGCCAAGTAGATGCTAGCAACTCCAAGAGTTAGTATTTATGCTCGATAGTGGGTTCATGCCTCTGGTAATCTGGGGAAGTGACAAAAATCTCTAAGGTACTAGATGTGCTGTTGCTACTAGGGAGAAAACAACAATCCTTTGTTCATAGAACAATCGTATCGTTTACATTACACGCAATTTGTAAAGAAATAATATGTTGCTTGCAACTTAATACTGGAGGGGGTTCGGATGATAACCTGAAGGTGGATTATTAGTCATAGATGCAGTTGGATGGCGGTCTATGTATAATATTGTAATGCCCAAGCAAGTTCCAAAGGAGTCAAGATGATTAGTATATGCATGTATTGCATTCTCTATGTTTGTCAATTGCCCCGCTGTAATTTGTTCATCCAACATCTTATCTATCTTAAGGAGAGCCACCTCTAGTGAACTATGTACACTGGTCCTTTTTCTTTACATACAATCTACAAACTGTTACTGCTTTGTGTTTACTTTCTGCAAACTATTACTTCCTTCCATTCGATATGTTTAATCCTTTGTTTTCAGCAAAACACGGTGTGATTGACAACCTCATCGCAAGTTGGGGACAGAGTTCTGTGGTTGTGTTGTGCAGGTCTCCACGTTGCTACTAGCACCGGTAGTGCGCCCTGCCAAGGCTCAGCTAGCAACACCTTTGGGGTGTTTCCTTGCTCCTACTGGTTCGATTAAACCTTGGTTTCATAACTGAGGGAAACTTACTGTTGTTCTCATCATACCTTCCTCTTGGGGTTCCCAACGAGGTCTACATCAACATCGAGCCATCAAGCATTTTTCTGGCGCCGTTGCCGAGGAGTCAAGGACATCTTCACAAGGGGAGTCCCTCATAACCAATCTCTTTACTTTGTTATTTTTGTTTTGCTTAGTTTCCTTTTTCTTTGTTTGCTTGTTTTGTTATCAAAAACACAAAACATTAGTTTTACAAGTTTGCTTTCTTTATCAAAAACACAAAAAATGACTACTCTTGAAAACACTAAGTTGTGTGACTTCACTAGCACCAACAACAATGATTTTATGAGCACACCTATTGCTCCACCTATGCCTGAAGATACTTTCTTTGAGATAAAACCTGCTTTGCTCAATCTTGTTATGAGAGAACAATTTTCTGGTATTGAAATCCATCGCTATAAACTTCAATGGGGTAGACATTTTGTTCCGAATTTTTCCGGACCAAACCTCCGACCCCACGTGAGTCTGTTTTGCCCACTTTATCCATCCCCCTCTATCAAAATGATCAAAAAGGCATTTCAAATGCTTCTTATTCCCGTGGGAGTCCTCTTAATATTTATCTAGTCTTATATGGGTTTCCGCATTTTCTACTTTGACCTTGCGAGCACCCACTCCAAACAGGGAGGGCGAACTCTTATCTCCTCGATCTCCAGGACCAAAACAGAAAGGTTTGATGAGCCGCTGCTTGCTCTCTATTATTCATGTTCAAGCTAGTTTCAATAATACCATTATAACAGTTACGGACCCGCAAGGTCGGGTGGTTTTCTGAGCTCCCATGGATTTCATCCTTGGATGAGTCTGTTATCAAGAGGCAGACAACATAACCATTCTTCAAAGGTAATATGAATTGGCTCTTTCTCTTAAACCACATAAGCCGGGGGAGATGCGCCCCATTAGACAGCCTCATAAGGCAGACATCATTGTCATGGATACGGCATCCCAACATTTTTGGATTCCAAATTCAGAGCAATACCCCTAGTGCCTTCTGCAAATTCGACTTTCTGGGTCGGTCACGTCTTCCACACTCTGTCTTTAAGGTATTTTAAAGCTCCATTAGTCGAGTTGCCCACATCGGATGGCATTCCTAGATACTTTTCGTTCAGCGCCCCCATGCTTGGGGGTTTTCTAGGACATACTTTATAAACGAAACGGAGTTGAGCACAACCCAAAGCGGCGAAGAACAAATAGAATTTGCTACAAAAGCCGGCTAACGGGGGTATTCCTGCGTATGAGAACATTGTAATGGAGAAGGTCATAGCCAAAATAGGATTCGTTTTGGCTAGAGCGCCCAAATCCGCTAGATCAAGGGAGGTTCAACTAGATTGCAAGGGAAGAGAAACGATCCAGTAGCATACCCTAGCAAGATTCCAGAAAAGATAGATAAAGTAGATAGACGATACCAGACTGGATGTGGTACGTGTGGGGTGAACCAAATTTTCATTGAATTGGATTTTTCCATTCGAAGGGGATCGTACAAGGTCGAAGGTTGTTTAATGTTTCTTCTCGTACCTGCAATAAAAAGGATGCACAGGAGCTTGAAACGAACTATTCCGCGAAGAGAAGATCCCAGCTTGTAGCTGTAGAATTGGAAACGCTAGATATCGACATTTCCAATAAGTTCAGTGAAGTGAGGGCGAAGCCTTATCACAGAATCAGAACGAGTGGGTCTAGAGTCCATCCTCACACAGTTGAAATGCAGCTTCTCCCTTCTCCTTTCCAAAGGGTAATGAAGATGCTGCTGCCCATCTAAATAACTTTGTTGAACTTTGTGAGATGCAAAAGCATAGGGATGTAGATGGTGATATTATTAAGCTGAAATTGTTTCCTTTCTCTTTGAGAGGAAAAGCTAAAGAATGGTTGAATTCCTTAACTAGGAATAGTATTGATACTTGGACTAAGTGCAAAGATGCTTTCATTGGAAAATACTATCCTCCTGCTAAGATTATATCTATGAGAAGTGAAATAATGAAGTTTAAACAATCTGATAATGAACATGTTGCACAAGCTTGGGAAAGAATGAAATCTTTGGTAAAGAATTGTCCCACTCATGGACTGACTGCTTGGATGATCATCCAAACTTTTTATGCAGGATTGAACTATTCTTCAAGGAACCTATTGGACTCTGCTGCCGGAGGTACCTTTATGACCATCACTTTGGGTGCTGCAGCAAAACTTCTGGACAATATGATGGTTAATTATTCTGAATGGCATACTGAGAGAGCTCCACAAGGTAGGAAGGTAAATTCTGTTGAGGAAACTTCCTCCTTGAGTGATAAGATTGATATTATTATGTCTATGCTTGTTAATGGGGAAGCCCATATTGATCCAAATAATGTTCCCTTAGCCTCTTTGGTTGCTCAAGAAGAGCAAGTTGATGTGAACTTCATAAGAAATAATAATTTTGGCAACAATGCTTATGGTAACAACAATTATAAGCCATATCCTCCCAACAATGGTAATGCTTATGGAAGTTCCTACAACAATAATAGGAGTGCTCCCTCTGAACTTGAAGTTATGCTTAAAGACTTTATTAGTAAACAAACTGCTTTCAATAAAACTATTGAGGAAAAATACTCTAATGCTAAAAGAAATATAGCATCTTTGGCTGAAGCTCAATCTTCTTTGAATAAAATGGCTGCTAAACCTGAAACTAATGATAATCCCTTTGCAGCTACTAATGCTATACAATTAAGAATTGATGAAAATGTTACACTATTAGCTGAATTACATTCTAAGTGGGAAAGAGAAGATGAAATTGCTAGAAACATTAGTTTTTCTACTATCACCACCACTTGTGTTGAGGCTAGTAATAGTTCTACTACTCTAGATGATAAATTTGATTTTGATCTTGATGGTTGTAATATCTCTGAAGTTATTAAGTTCCTACAAAATCTTGCTAAAAGTCCTAATGCTAGTGCTATGAACATGGCCTTTACAAAACACATTACTGATGCTCTCATAAAGATTAAAGAAGAAAATATGAGACATAAAGCTTCTATTCCTATAAAACAAGAAGATGGTTGGGAACCCATCATTAATATGAAAGTGAATGACTTTGATTTCAAAGCTTTATGTGACCTTGATAGTAGTGTTTCTATTATGCCTAGAAGGATTTATGATATGCTTGATTTGCCTCCACTTGAAGATTGTTATTTGAATGTTCCACTTGATGATAATGCTAAAAAGAAACTCATGGGGAGTCTTAATGATGTTCTTATTATGGTTAACAATTCCTATGTCCCTGTTGATTTCTATTTTTTGGATGTTGAATGCAATGCTTCTTGTCCTATTACTTTGGGAAGACCTTTTCTTAGAAATGTTGGTGTCATTATTGATATGAAAGAAGGCACCATTAAATATCAACTCCCACTCAAGAAAGGTATAGAACACTTCCCTAAGAAGAGAGAGAATATTTCTTTTGCTTCTCCTATGAAAACAAAATTTGGTCTTAATGCTTCTTCATTTGAGAACACTTGATTCTTTCTTTGCTTCTTATGCCTAACTTAAAGGCGTTAAAGAAAAGTACTTATTGGGAGATAACCCAAAAGTTTTAAATGAGTCTTGGAAGTTATTACTTCAGTAATAACTGCTCCTTATCCTTTTTATTTGCTTTTTGTGCCAAGAGTAGCCTCTAATGAGAGAGAAGTAATGATTGGGAAAGTTGCTGTCCCGAAACAGATTTCTGTGCTTCACGGTAAAAATTCGTGTAAAATATCTGAACGTCTTTTTGAGGCGTGAATTTTTGTGATTCTGCCCCAGGTTGTTATCTAACTTTCTTAGTTCAACACTTTTTGATTTGAGCAACAGAAGGTCTTTGAAAAAATTCGTCTTTACCTGCTGGTCTATTTTGACAGATTTCTGCCATTTTCTGCATTTGCTTCTTGTTGGTTCCTTTTTGAGTTCTTTTGGGGAATTGAGCTTGTTGATGGAAGTGCTACAGTAGCTAGTGTTCTAATGTAAGTTTATTTGGTGTTAGAACTGAACCTTAAGACTTATTTATCTTGAGTGCACTAATGTTGCTAATAAAGATTGTGTGAAGTTTTGTATGAAGGAAAAATTTCAGGTGTATGGAAGGAATGAGTTATGAGATGAAGGTTGGACTAAAGCTCAAGCTTGGGGATGCCACGCATGTCACCCCAAGAAATATCCAAGAAGTACAAGCATCAAAGCTTGGGGATGCCCAAGGCATCCCCCTCTTCATCAATAAAAATCCCAGGTTTCTTCCAAACGCTTCATTTTTATTGTTTGATGCACAGTTGTGTTGTTCTTGGAGCGTCTTCTTTTTTGTTTTTGTTTTTGTTTTTTCGGTTCCTTTGTTTTCTTAGTTTTCTGAATAAATTGGTTGGAACCCCTCTTTCATACATTGGTTTTCAAATAGTTTGGTTTGGTTTGGAAAAGAGTAGGAAAGTTCATGCTTATGTGGTAAAAAGAGCTCATTTTTGACTGTGGCCTATGCTTTGTCATGCCATGCTTGATATTGTTTTGGCTTTATGCTTACTATTCTTTGCTGTAGCATGACTTGTTATAAACAATTGAGATTGCTTAATGTGCCTTGGATGAATCATGCGTTGTTTTGGCATATTAAAGCACAGTATAGTGGTATTCTCCTTTGATGCTTTATTTGGGTTGACTTGGCACATGCTCACACCATGTTATGACTATCTCAAGTCACAATAATCCTTTATGATCCTTTAGTTTTCAACTTGTAGTATCACTTTATGCTTTGATCAATGATGTTTTGTCGCTCTGCATGATTATGACCATTATTGCTCTCTTAGTTTGTCGCTCCCAGTCTTTTGTTAGCCTCCACAACCAAGTATGAGTTCCACTCATGCATCCAACTCCCTAAACCAAGTTATTCCAAAGAGTCCACCATACCTACCTACTAGCTTATGCTATTCCAAGTATATTCATGCTTTTGTTTACCTTCCCAATTAAACTTGTTATGAGAAAACTAGTGATTAAAGCTCTCACGAACTTGATGGCACACTTTACTTTTTTGCATCTAATAAACTTGAACCATTGGGTCCTTCTTTGTTGTGTATATGCTTGCGCTTTATAAGTTGAAATTAGCAGAACCATGTATCATGGGGAACGCTTTCAACATTGCACTTGTACTTTGTACCCCGTCGATATCATGTTCTTTTGCTTACGGATCCCGGCGGTGTGAAATAAAAGTGGAACTTGTAAGATCATGGAGTTTGCATGTGTGTTAGAGAAACGCCTGGGCCGCTAGCCTAAGCCATGCCTAATCATGGTGGAAACTTGCAGCATCACCATAATGAGCACTCTATGAAGCATCCTCAATAAAAACCTATGCAAATAGCAAATAAAAAGATTGCTGAGATGCTCATTGTGTGCTTGCCTTGTCATTTTGATTATGGGATAGCTCCTGTATCATGTGCAAGGGGTACCCCGTTGGCGGTTCTTTATGATACACATGTACTTACAATGACAAGATCTTAGTTCTGACTAAAGTTGAGTAGCATGAGGTTCGGTCTTCGTAAGTAAGGGGCATGAGATTTCGGTTTATAACTTGTTAAGCATATCCTCTTAGTTGTGTCACTTTAACCTTAATCACCTTCAAGATGCTTATGATAGGGGCAATGAGAGCTGAAAGCTATAAGTACCATAATTTTTGGAAGCTCTTTATGAAACTTGAATCCCTACTTCCTTTTATGAAGGCCTTTCTTCCACCATTATATTGAGTCTCCACCTTCTATCTTTATGCACCTACTTTGAGAGCATAGTGGCCATTCTTAGTTCTATGTGCATTGTCCCAAGACTAGTTGTTTGATGCATAACTTGATATTGCTTGTTTTAAACTATTTGTATCTAGTCACTCTTATGAACTTTGAAGGTGTCCTATGCATTTATATTTTCTACTCAATGAGGGACAAGCTGAATACTATTATGCTATGTTTTCTTTATGTGAAACAAACAAACGTCTTGCAAAGCATTGCTATTCATGAATCTTTTGTTTGTGCCTTTTCATGTTGCATCATAGTTTCTTTGTCTTATTGCTAGAACTTTGTCTTTCATGTTATGATTGATGTACCATGATCCCAACTTTGAATGTTTTACAAATACTTTGATCAAGTCTTTGATGGTGCATGTCACCTCAAAAAATTATTCTTTCTTTTTATCACTTACCTACTCAAGGACGAGCAGGAGTTAAGCTTGAAGATGTTGATACATTGCAAATGTATCTATAATTTTTGATGTTCCATGCTTAGTTTTATCCACTTTCTTGTGTTTTGTCCACACTTTGGAGTACTTTTCATATGATTTCTTGGACTAACCTATTAACAAGAGCCACAGTGCCAGCTGCCTGTTTTCTACTGTATTTGGTTCCAGGAAAGTCAGAAAATGAATATTCTCGGAATTGGACGAGACAAAATCCAAAGTGCCTATTTTTTACGGAAGTCATCAGATGCCAGAATACGAGACGGAGAGGAGCTAGGGGGCCACCACACCACCTGGCCACGCGGCCAGGCTTGGCCCGCGCCAGGGGGTGGTGTGGCCAGCCCAGGCACCCCATCGGCCTCTCCTTCCACCTATAAGATGCCCTCAGGATGAAAACCCTAAGTACCTAATCAAGAATCCATGAAAGAGTCTGTAGTTGCCATCATCTCCATCCCTAGACCGAGAGGGATCTGAAGCTCTTCCCGGCACCCTGCCGGAGAGGGGAATTCACCCTGGAGGCCTTCTTCATCACCATGCAAGCCTCCGGTGTGATGCATGAGTAGTTCATCTTTGGACTACGGATCCATGTAGTAGCTAGATGGCTGGTTCTCCTCCTTTGTGCTTTCATGTCTAGATCTTGTGAGCTCCGTTCATGATCAAGATCATCTATTTGTAATTCTTACATGTTGTGTTTGCGGGGATCCGATGGATATTGAGATGCTATTTCAGATTGATTATCGATTCTATCATGTTGTTGTTATTTGTGATCTTGCATGCTTTCCATTGTTAGTAGCTATCTTGGCCAAGTAGATGCTAGCAACTCCAAGAGTTAGTATTTATGCTCGATAGTGGGTTCATGCCTCTGGTAATCTGGGGAAGTGACAGAAATCTCTAAGGTACTAGATGTGCTGTTGCTACTAGGGAGAAAACAACAATCATTTGTTCATAGAACAATCGTATTGTTTACATTACACGCAATTTGTAAAGCAATAATCTGTTGCTTGCAACTTAATACTGGAGGGGGTTCGGATGATAACCTGAAGGTGGATTATTAGTCATAGATGCAGTTGGATGGCGGTCTATGTATAATGTTGTAATGCCCAAGCAAGTTCCAAAGGAGTCAAGATGATTAGTATATGCATGTATTGCGTTCTCGATGTTTGTCAATTGCCCCACTGTAATTTGTTCACCCAGCATGTTATCTATCTTAAGGAGAGCCACCTCTAGTGAATTATGGATCCCGGTCCTTTTTCTTTACATACAATCTACAAACTGTTTCTGCTTTGTGTTTACTTTCTGCAAACTATTACTTCCTTCCATTCGATACGTTTAATCCTTTGTTTTCAGCAAAACACGGTGAGATTGACAACCTCATCGCAAGTTGGGGACATAGTTCTATGGTTGTGTTGTGCAGGTCTCCACGTTGCTACTAGCACTGGTAGTGCGCCCTGCCAAGGCTCAGCTAGCAACACCTTTGGGGTGTTTCCTTGCTCCTACTGGTTCGATTAAACCTTTGTTTCGTAACTAAGGGAAACTTGTTGTTGTGCTCATCATACCTTCCTCTTGGGGTTCCCAACGAGCTCTACATCAACACCGAGCCATCAGCTCGCGTGTCTGGTGCGTGTAATGGGCGAGGGCAGTGTGGCTTCTGGCGCGCTTGCCACGGTCGGTGGCGACGACCAAACTTGGGTGGCGCTCCACTGTGCATAACGGCTCAAGGGGATTGGTCCGGGTTCTGCTCGACACTAGAGGAGACAAGGGAGTGAAGAGGGGACACTGGGGTGGAGGATTACTGCTTAGAACAGTGAAGTTAGGCAGGTGATTAGTTTGTGTAAGCAAGGTGTTTGTTGTAATGGCCGAAAGAAAAATACTTTGGAATTTTTGAATGAAATTTTTTGAGTGATCTATACTTAAGCTTGAGTGTCCATGGTTGCTTGGATTTGCCAAGGGGAATTGGCTTGATGGGTTTTTGAAAAGTGTGATCTTGCCACATACACTTGATTCAATTTTCAAATGTCCTTTAAATTGATTTGGGAAATGTTTTTGTAAGTTTTTAAAGTGGGCCTTGATACACTTTCACTTGGTCTAGCAAGGGGTGAAAAGAAGTGAAAAAGTTTCGGTTAGAAATTATCTTCTAGGAACACTCAAAGTGGCCTAGTGGTTAACTTTTGTCAAAATGACCATTTGCTTTATTTATTTATATTTCATTCCTTTCTCAGTCAGGCGAGGTGGTAAAGCAAACCAGCACTAGAGCAGGGCTATGGCAAGCATTCCTTTTACGAGAGCAAGATGGTTTTTATTTTGATTTTGTTTGTAAATGGCCTAGATGATGTAGTATTCACCTTTAAACCATTTCTCATCATTTATAGCAATCAAACATGGCAATTTCACTCAATTCTACACGAATACAAAACACACATGCTTTCATATTCAAATTTGTAATAAAAGTTTTTGTTAACCCTAACTTTGGGTGATTAGAACTTGATAATATTGATTAGAAGTTTTGGGGTGTTACAAACCTTCCCTCCTTATACAAAATCTCGTCCTGAGATTTAAGAAAAACTAGGAACTAAAGAGATTGGGGAATTCAGTCCTAATATAATCTTCTCGCTCCCAAGTAGCTTCTTCTTCGGTTAGGTTGCTCCATTGGATCTTGAGAAACTTGATACTCCGAGTCCTGGTGGTTCTGAAGACTTCTTACAAAATACAGATGGGTACTTCACGATACGTCAGATCCTTGTTGATATCTATGGTTGGTGATCGATGTTTTTGAACACTTCGGTCTTCTCCAGAACTTCTAGGCATTTGCGAAGTAACGAGATATGGAACACATCATGGATGGCTGACATCTCCTCTAGCAGTTCCAGTTGATATGATACTTGTCCTCGGCAATTTAAAATCTTGAAGGGTCCAATATATCTGGGGGCTAACTTTCCTTTCAGTTGAAAACATTGCATTCCTTTCAAGGGTGACACTTTAAGATACACAAAATCTCCGATGTTGAAGGTCAGGTCTCGACGTCTCTTGTCAGCTTAACTCTTATGTCTGGATTGGGCGGTCTTGAGGTGCTCACGGACTTTGTGAACCTTCTCTTCGGCTTCTCGTAGGATGTCGAGTACGAAAATCTGACTCTCTCCTACTTGCGACCAATTCAAGGGGGTACGACACTTTCTTCCATATAGAAACTCAAATGGGGCCATTTGCAAACTGGCTGATAACTGTTGTTGTATGAGAATTCTGCAAAAGGTAGACAATCTTTCCATTTGGATTCATATTCTAGAACACAAGCTCTCAACATAACTTCTAAGATTTGGTTGACTCTTTCAGTTTGGCCATCGTTTTGCGGGTGATAAGTTGTGCCAAAGTTCAGCTTGATTCCTAATCCTTCTTAGACTTTCTGCCAAAATCTTGAGGTAAACTGGGTTCCTCAATCCGACACTATGGTCTTAGGGGTTCCATGCAAACTTACGATTCTAGCAATGCATAGCTCTGCTAGCTTCGAACTCTGGTAGGTGGTCTTGACAGGTATGAAATGGGCTACCTTGGACAGTCTATCAACTATGACCCAAATAGAGTCATTTCCCCTACTAGAAGTAGGCAAACTGTGATAAAATCCATTTTGACAGAAGCTCATTTCCATTCTGGAATCTACAATGGTTGCAGAAGTCCTGCGGGTCACGGATGTTCCACTTTGACTCTGTGATAGATATCACACTTGGCTATGTAGATTCCGATTTCTCTCTTCATCTTGTGCCACCAAAATTGCTCCTTCAAATCCTGATACATCTTTGTTCCTCCGGGGTGGATAGAATAAAGAGTATCATGTGCTTCCTACATGATAACTTGCTTCAGCTCCGAATCTGCTGGCACACAGATACGTCCTTTGTACCACAAAACACCTTCTTCATCTTCGGTAAATCCGGGTACCTTTCCTGTACTGATACGACACTGAATTCCGTTGATACTTGCATTTCCTTTCTGGGCTTCCCTAATCTGACTGATCAAAGTGGGTTGAAGTTCTATGCTAGCTAAAAATCCTTTGCAAACTAGCTCCATTCTAAACTGCTCCAAGTCTTCATGTAAACTTGGTTGGGTTTCTTTGATCATGGTGTTTAGTCTACACGGTAATCTGCTAAGAGCATCCGCTACCACATTGGCTTTACCGGGGTGATAGTGAATGTCAAGGTCATAATCCTTGATTAACTCTATCCATCTCCTTTGCCTCTTATTTAGATCCTTCTGAGTAAAAATATACTTCAGACTCTTATGATCCGAATAAATCTCACAGCGGTTACCCATAAGGTAGTGCCGCCATGTCTTCAAAGCTAAAGCTACGGCTGCTAGTTCTAGGTCATGGGTAGGGTAGTTTTGCTCATGTTGCTTCAGTTGTCGGGACAGATATGCTATGACTTTGCCTTCTTGCATCAACACACATCCGAGACCAATCTTGGATGCATCACAATACACATCAAAAGGATTTTTGATATCCGGTATAATCAGAATTGGGGCTGAAATCAATCTCTTCTTGAGTTCTTGAAAATTCGCTTCACATTTGTCCGTCCAATCAAACTTCTTATCTTTCTTCAACAGTTGGGTCATCGGTCTTGCGATGCTTGAAAATCCTTCAACAAACTTGCGGTAATATCCCGCTAATCCGAGAAATGCACGGACTTGGGTTTGAGTGGTTGGGGCTTTCCATGCTTCACATCTTTGATCTTGGCGGGATCGACAGCGACTCCTCCTGCCGACTCAATATGTCCTAGGAATCCTACTTCCTTTAACCAGAATTCACATTTGCTAAACTTGGCATACAACTGATGTTCTCTAAGGGTTTCAAGGATGGTTCTCAGGTGTAGCTCATGATCTTCTTCTGACTTGGAATAGATTAAGATATCGTCGATAAAAAAGACAAACTTATCCAAAAAGTTCATAAAAATCTTATTCATGAGATTCATGAAATAAGCGGGGGCATTGTTTAATCCAAAAGACATGACAGTATACTCATACAATTCATATCTGGTGGTAAAGGCGGTCTTTGGAATATCCGTTGCACGAATCTTGAGTTGATGATAACCAGTTCTATGATCAATCTTAGAGAACACTCTGGCACCAGTCAACTGGTCAAACATATCTTCTATCTTCAGCAATGGGTACTTGTTCTTGATGGTGACATCATTCATCTTCTGGTAATCCATGCACAAACGGTTACCTCCATCTTTCTTATCCACAAACAAAACAGACGATCTCCATGGCGATGCGCTTGGTTGAATCAAACCTTTCGCCAGCATAGCATCAAGTTGTTTCTTCAGCTCCACTAATTCAGATGGGTTCATACTATAAGGTCTATGAGCTATGGGTCTGGTTCCAGGAATTAGTTCAATGATGAACTTGATATCCTGATCTGGGGGCATACCGAGCAATTCATCTGGGAATATGTCGGGGTATCCACAGACTACTCTGACTTGGTCTATGGTTGGTTGGGATAAACTCTTGTTGCACTTGAATTGACGGGGCAAGGTTTCAGATACATGCTCTACTGATACTCCAGAGCTACTGGTCATGGTTATGGCTTTCTTGGCACAGTCGATTAATCCTTTATGTTTTGACATCCAATCCATTCCGAGTACTACTTCCAAATCTTTGGTTCCAAGTACTATTAGATTGGCATAAAAATCTATTCCATGGATTCTGATAGGCACAGCCTTGCAAATTTTTGTAGCTTTGGTGGTTGAACCAGGTAATTGAACTATCATAACATGTTTCAATTTTGTTGGTTGAATCTTACTAGTGCATGCAAATTATTCTGTAACAAACGAGTGCGATGCTCTAGAATCAAACAACACTCTTGCTAATACTGAGTTAACAGAAAACATACCCAACACGATATCTGGCGCTGCCTGGGTTTCTTCAGAATTCATGTGGAACAGGCGGCCGTTGCGGTTGAGCGAGTTCCCTAGGGCAAATCTCCTTCCAGGTTGAACACGGCGTTGCTGCTGAGCGGGTGCATTCACATTGGTGGCTGCTGCAAGCTTCTTGGGGCACTCATTGGAGTAGTGACCCTTGACTCCACATTCAAGGCAAGTGATCTGGGACTTTTCTTTGGCCGCAACAGGCACAACATTGCTTCTAGTCCTTGGGGCAGTATTGTTGTTGTAGTTGTTGTTATTGGACTTGGGCAGTGCACGGTTGAAGTTATTGGAGTTGCCGGGGTTGTTGTTGTGGTTTCCTCTAGACTTCAAGTTTCCTCTGCTACGATTGGGATAGTTTGGACGGGACATAGGGGGTTTGTTGTTTCTTGGGGCATATCCAGTAGACGGGTTGGGGTGATACTTCTGGGTATAGTTGGATCCACTCTGGTGCATCATTCTGCGCTTGTGGTTGCCATTGGCTTGGTTGATCTTAAAATGGATCGTATGGGCACCTAGAGGGGGTGAATAGGTGCTACTTCAAATTTAATGCTTTTTCAATTTTAGGCTTGACACAACAGGTAAATTCTCTAGATAGCTATTATATAGAATTTCCCTATATGCAAACCTAACTACTAGCGAGTAAAGGCGAGTGAGAAAGAGGAACGAGTAAACCGTAGTGGAGCACGCGGAGACACATGATTTGTTTTACGTAGTTCCTTCCTTGTTAAGGGAAGTACATCTGTGTTGGAGGGGTGGGCGGTACTAAGACCACTACACCATAATAGGCCTCACCTTGTTCTCCGATGGATCCTGCCACCAAAGGCCTGATCCACCTTTCCACTATAGGAACCCTTCGAGGCGGGAACCGGCGCCTTTACACAACTAGCGGGGCACAACTCAACAACCAAATTGGAGGCTCCCGTAATGACAACAAGCTGCCACAAGAACAAGTTATCAATAACAAAACATGAGATCTAGATATTAACGAGAATACTAGATCAGGGATTTATCCAAGTGAATGGACAGGAGTTGATGCGCTTAATTCATGATGATGTAGGTTGTCTCCTCCTTCAATTCCCCCAAAGATCGAAGCCTTCGGGTGGTTGAAGTGGGAGATCTAGAGAGAGAGAACTTGCAATAGGTCTGGCAATTTTCGAGTGAATCAATATGTCTGAATGGAGGGGATGAAGGGGCTTTTATACCCCCTGCACCCACTGAGCCGTTGGAGCCATTTGGGGCCGGATTATCTGGCCCAATCCGGCCTGGGGAAAACTCCACCCCAGACTCGGATTATCCAGCAAATAATCTGCCCCCACTAAGAGCGACGCGTTGAAGCTGCCCTTGAGCGTCTCCTGGGGGCCAGATTATTTGGCCCCATGCGAGGGCCAGATTATCCAGCCAGGGAAGGAAAAACTGCCCCTATTCAGATTTTCCGGGAGAAAATCTGAACCTACTCAGAGCGTCACGCCTTGGCTGCCTTTGTCAAATGAGTTAGGCCGGATTATCCGGCCCTTGATGGGGCGGATAATCCGGCTCCCCAAACACAAAAACAATCCTTGCACACTTAGCACACATGAGAAAACTCCACGGTATTGTTATCTAACACTCAAAACACAGGGAACCATGAAATGTTCTTTCAATCTCCCCCTTTTTGGTGTTAGATGATAATACTAGGATTTGCAGGATAGTTCTCAAGACAACAAGATTTAATGAATGAAAAGGACTCCCCCTCAATGTGTGCATACTAAAAATTGCATTTTACTACAAATACACACAAGAGGTTATAAGTCTATTTCATTGAAACATATGTGAAAAGCTCATACCACCGATAGGAAGATAGATGCATCCTCAACACATTATAAGAATATCCAATGATAGTCATAGTGAGCGCCTCCCTCGATATAGATATGCAATAGACATAAGAATTTACAATAAGATAGATGACTCCATATGAATAATCCATAGGATAAATCCACAGCCACACAAACAAAGACTCATACGGCACAAAAACACATAAATTCCGACGCAAAAAGGGCACAAGCGAGAAAAAACGAAACGCTAAAGAGTAAGAACTTGTGCTCGACCCATGCAAATCCTCGGAGACCTAATAGAACTACTTCCCCCCTTTGGCATCGAGATGCCAAAAAGGAAGAAGAGCGATGCTAACGCCCCAAAGGATCACTCGTAGTCCTCATCCTCGTCCTCGTCCCCGTCCTTGTCCTCATCCTCAAGCTCCTCGATGTCATCCTCCTCATCAGCAGCAGTGTCCGTGGAAGGAAACAAGTGGCACTCTAGCTCCCCATAGTTGAGCCCAGAAGAGGAGTTCCACCGATCATATGGTGTTGGATCAGAAGGAGCAGGAGGATCGCCCGAAGCACTAGACACATGGTGAAGAATGAGCTGTTGAGGGTGAGCCAACTCATGGCGCTGCTTGTATGCCTCATACTGTCCCTTGCGAGTGTCCATGCCCATGCAAAGAATGTTCTGCTAGAACCAGTTCAGCTGCTTGATCTCACGAGCAATGGGAGGCACTGGAGGCCTATGAGCACTAGCACGAGCATCCCTCATGAGACCCTCAGGAGCAGAGGAGGGGTGAGAGGTCTTTCTAACCTTGGTGTAGATCTTCTTGGCCTTGTGCACCACATCAATGTTAAATTCTTCAGTGGGGAGCAAGTGCTTGATCAACATCATGATGTAAGGAGCATATGGAATGGAAAGCTTGTTGAACATGGCATCAATCAACTTATGGTAAATAAAGTCCATCACATCCAGCTTATATGACACAGGCTCATCCTCACAGGACGCTACCTCATGAGAGAAAGCAAGAAGCTGAACCAAGTGACCACGAAAGAGACCCACCAAGCTAGCATATATGGGAGAAAGACCAGCAAGGGTGCCCACAATACCATTGTCATCGGTGCACGGAGAAAGGGCAGCATCTTTATTGGGATTGAGTTGGGTGATGATGCCGTGGCCACTAGAACGGTCCCTGTGGCGGAAGGGATACCCAAGCACCTCAGCAAAAACACGGAGATCAGCTTGCATAGGCCTGTCCCGAGTCATCCACTTCATGGTGTGGTGCTCAGCACCACAAATGACCAAGGTGGAGAAGAACTTCTTCACAATCTCAGAATCATAGGAGCATTGGAGGGCCATGAGATGGTGCAGCCCCATCCTCTCAGACACATACATGGCGTCAACAAGGTGAGGCTTCTCCAAGGCCTCAGCAAGAACCAGAGGATGCATAGGCCGAATCTTCTGCTGAGCATACACATCTTCATAGATCCCCTTTTGTTCAGTGCACCAAAAACGAGTCACCCAGCTCAGTATCATGCGGCTCTTCATCAAACAGATCCCGATGACGAATGGATAACAGGACCCATCTTATTATAGTTAATCTTGGGCCCTTTGCCCTTCCTCTTGGACACACCCTTCCTATCCCTCTTTGCCTGTTCAGCCATGCGCTTCTCCTCGTTCTTTCTTCTCCTCGGCTCAACCTCGTCCACTAAGTTACCCTTTCTGTCGTCCCGAAAGTATTTAGCACGAGGACGGCGCTTGTAGGTCTTGGGAGCGCTGGAACCACCTGTGAAGCAAATAAGGGAGATAGCAAGGGGATAAGCATACACACAAGTCAAAGATATAATGTAGAAAAAGTAGGAAAATAGTTCATAGACCAATCCTACTCAATGCACAAATCTATACGAAACTGAACCAGTTTTGAGTCTGTCAGGCCGGATTATCCGGCCTGGCCCGGGGCGGATAATCCGGTCCTGGCAAAAATTTTCAGAATCACCTAGATTGAATGCAAAAGAGTAGATCGGGCCTAGATACTGCAAGACTACAATTTCTACACGAAACAACACCCTTCTAGACAATGTTCCACCCAACAAGCAACACATCTAGCCAAAGATGGGGAGAGAGGGAGTTACCCTCACTCATTGGAGGAAGAACACGGAGGAGAAGGTACCCGGAGGCGCGGAGAAGAAGATTCAGGGAGGCCGGAGAATCAGGTGGCCGGAGAGGCTCCGAGGAGGGTGGGGGATGGTAGGCGGCGGCTGGGGAGAGGGAGAGGGTTGGGGGAGAAGTGCTGATCGTTATGATCCCTTTCCCCCGACCCCATCCCTTAAAGACTGAATCCGCCAGGGCCGGATTATCCAGCCTATACCTGGGTCGGATTATCCGGCCAAAATTCTGAATTTCTCTTACACACAGATTCAGGCCCGCGCGTCCCCAAACAACACCCCCACAAGGTGTACAAAGGACTTGTGTGCAAGAATAGATGGCTTAGGGGTAGGGAAAGGCTTAGGATTCAGAGAACTAAGTTGAGATGGTAGTACACACTCAAAATTGCAAGAATCAAATCAACCAAAGGCCAAGATTAATTGTGATTCCCATAAGAACATAAGATGAGCAAGAAAAACCAAAAAGATCCAAAAAAGACTCAACTCTTCTCATGGAAGAGGGCGGTGGCTGAAGCCACCTTGTTGGAGTGTATGGTATGACACCACGAAGATATATCTTTGGTTCATGACCAATACTCATCAATGAGCTCACATATCACAAAATGATATTAAGAGGAATGATTTGACTTGCTTTCAGCATTACGGGGGGAGGGTTAGCCCAATCAATTAGGACCACACTCCCCCTATATCCATGCCCACATCTAGAACAAATAAGACTGAGATGTACGAGTAAGTGCATGGGTAATCAAGACAAGATCCTTGAATCAACGATATTTAGCTCATTCCTCAAGTAACAAAACCTTGCTTCATCAAGTGGCTTCGTGAAAATATCAGCAAGTTGGTTCTTCATGCTCACAAAAGATAAATCAATATCGCCTTGAGCAACATGGTCCCGAATAAAATGATTCCGAATCTCAATATGCATTGTCCTTATGTGTTGTACCAGATTGTACACAATTTTGATTGCACTTTCATTATCGCATAAAAGAGGCACTTTGTCACAATTGACACCGTATTCCTTTAAAGTTTGCCTCATCCATAATAACTAAGTGCAGGCACTAGCAGCAACAACATATTCAGCTTCGGCGGTGGAGAGAGATATATAATTCTGCTTTTTAGAAGACCAACTGACTAGAGATCTTCCCAAGAACTGACAAGCTCCAGAAGTTGATTTCCGATCATCCTTATCACTAGCCCAATCTGAATCAGTATAACCACATAGAGAGAAATTGGAGCCCTTGGGATACCATAGACCAAAGTTAGGGGAATGAACCAAATATCGGAAGATCCTCTTGACCGCCACTAAGTGGCTTTCTTTAGGAGCTGCTTGATACCTTGCACACACCCCCACACTCAACACAATATCGGGTCTAGATGCGCAGAGGTAAATAAGAGAGCCGATCATGGACCGGTATACCTTTTGGTCCACATCTTTACCGCGAGGATTGAGTTCAAGTTGACATTTTGTTTGCATCGGAGTGGCAACGCCTTTAAGATCCGTCATCTTGAATCTCTTGAACATGTCTTGGATGTATTTTGCTTGATTGATGAAGGTTCCTTCTCTAAGTTGCTTAATTTCGAATCCAAGAAAGAACCGTAACTCCCCGATCATAGACATCTCAAACCTGTCAGTCATAAGCTTTGAAAATTCATCATTAAAAGCTTTATTAGTATAGCCAAAGATGATGTCGTCTACATATAGTTGGCATACAAAGAGATCCACCTTAACCTTCTTAGTAAAAAGAGTGGGATCGATTTGCCCAACCTTGAAGCCACGATCTAACAAAAGCTCTTTAAGGTGCTCATACCACGAACGTGGAGCTTGTGTAAGGCCATAGAGTGCCTTATCGAGTTTGTAGACATGGTTCGGGAAGTTAGGATCCTCAAATCCCGGGGGTTTCTTTATATATACCAACTCATGTAGAGGACCATTAAGAAGCGCACTCTTAATGTCCATTTGCTATAATTTAAAATTGTTATGAGCAGCATAAGCAAGAAGGATACAGATGGACTCAAGACGAACCACAGGAGCATAGGTCTCGCCGAAGTCAATGCCCTCAACTTGGGAGTAGCCTTGTGCCACGAGTCTTGCTTTGTTCCTCACAACAATGACATTCTCACCTTGCTTGTTTTTAAATATCCATTTAGTGCCGATAACATTGCGGCAATCCTTGGGCTTCTCCACTAGTTTCCAAACCTTGTTGCGTTCAAAGTTATTCAACTCTTCATGCATAGAAACAACCCAGTCCGGATCTTCAAGAGCTTCAAACACTTTCTTGGGTTCCACAATTGAGATGTGGGCTTGATGCTCACCAAAACTTGCCAACTCCCTTCTTATGGAAACCCTTCGTCGAAGATCACCTACAACTTTGTCAAGAGTATTTCCCCTCAACTCAAGGTTCCGATCGGCACGAGCTTTACAACGAAGTTCAATAAGCTTGTTGTCTCTTGGTGGAATTGTTTCATCACTTGAGTCTTTGTTGGAATCATTTGCTTGGCCTTGATCAGTAGCTTGATTATCTCTAGTAGGAGATGATGAACCTTGCCCTTGAAGTGGATCAACAGCCGTAACAGGAGGCTGCTGATCATCAGGAGTTTCAGGGCTGGATAATCTGGCAGTGTGTGGGGCCGGATAATCTGGCCTGGGAGATCATGAAGCATCTTCACTAGCATGACAGGAACTTTCTTGAATTGGCGAGTGGACGGATAATCCGGGGTCTACCGGAAAATCCGGCCTGGGACTTGCAGCTGTTTCTTCGACATGATGATCATTTTGGTCACCGGTGGAGTGAGGGCCGGATAATCCGGTATTGACCGGATAATCCGGCCTGGAGCATTCAGGAGCATGTTGACCTTTAGCATTTGGAGGAGTTGGTGTAGAAGTTTCTCCCATGGTTGGAGCATGTTGAGTCTGTGTAGATGAGGGCTCTACATGCATAGAGCATTGTCCTTCCCGATCCGCCACAAGGGGTTCCTCAATGGGGCAGAAAAATCCCACGCCCATTCTTCTTATGGCATCTTGGGGTATTTCAACATCTGCATCACAAACATCAACTTGCCCTGCATGGGAGCCATCATTTTCCTCGAATACCACACTACAAGATTCTATAACAGTTCCGGAGAGCTTATTGTAGACTCTATAAGTGTGGGATTCGGCACCATAACCAACAAAAATACCTTCTAAAGCCTTAGACTCAAATTTAGATAAACGAACTCCTTTGATGAGAAAGAAACACTTACACCCAAATACCTGAAAGTATGAGATGTTTGGCTTGTTACCGGTAAGTATTTCATATGGAGTCTTGTCCAAGATTTTACAGAGGTATAACCGGTTGGATGAATGACAAGCGGTAGAGATTGCTTCAGCCCAGAAGTTATATGGAGACTTGAATTCAGCTAGCATAGACCTTGCCATATCCATTAGGGTCTAGTTCTTCCTCTCGGCAACACCATTTTGTTGAGGGGTGTACGCAGCGGAATATTGATGTCTTATCCCCTCTTCACTTAGGAATTCATTTAAGGTGTAGTTCTTGAACTCGGAGCCGTTATCACTTCTTATTTCCAAAATAGGGACATTGTGTTGACGTTGAACCTCGTTGGCGAAGTTGATGACCGTTTGTTGAGTCTCGCTCTTCAACTTGAAGAAATAGACCCAAGTGTATCTTGAGTAATCATCAACAATCACAAGGCAGTACTTCTTCCTACCAAGGCTTGCATGTGATGGAGGTCCAAAGAGGTCCACATGAAGCAGCTCCAAGATCCTCTTTGACAAAATAACAGTCTTCCTTCGATGGGGAGAGTCATGCATTTTCCCTTAAACACAGGCCCTGCAAACACGATCTTTGGCAAAGGAAACATTTTCTTTTAGTCCAAGGATGTGGCCACCCTTGTGGAGACTTTGCAAAGTTCTCAAATTGATGTGGGCTAGTCGGTGATGCCATAACCAACCCGCGTCAGCCTTTTCAAAAAGACACATCGGGCCTGTAGTGGTTTTCCCCGAGAAGTCTACCACGTACAGGTCATTTTTGACATATCCCACGCAAGCGAACTGAAAGTAAATTGTAACCGAGGGTCTCAACAAGCATGACGTCCACGAGAGACATATCGTGAGCAACCACAACTTTGCCGAGACCCAATACCTCATATTTTAACTTGTCACCATAGGAGACGGTTATATGATCATGATTTGGCCGCATCTCCGTGATGATCTCCTTGCTTCCGGTCATGTGACTTGTGCACCCGCTATCGAGTACCCATTTAGACCCACCAGAAGCATAGCCCTGCAAGAAGGTTACTTTTTGGTTTTACGTATCCATTTTTCAATGGGTCCTCTCATGTTAGTGACAAGGGTCTTGGGGACCCAAATAGACCAAGGAATGTAACAATCATAAGGCCCTACATAACTAGCATAAACATCACCATAATAATCACAATATAACTCATAGTTAGGATTATTAGCCCCTGCAAAACCATCATAATTAGACTTGTCATTAGTGGTGGTGCTAGTCTTTGGTTGAGCAGTCTTGCTCTTATTCTTATTCTTCTTGTTCTTTGTCTTGGGAATATAACCAAGACCCTCTTTTCCATTGTTTGTTCTTTGCTTGCTAAGAACCTCATCTAAAACTTCTTTACCTTTGTGTTGAGATCCCTTTGCAAGTTCTACTTGACATGGGTATACCCTACAGGTACTCGAGTTTGGTATATACGGTCCAGATATGGCAGAAGCCCATAGTGTTGCCAAGGCCCAGTGAAGAATTCAAGTGGCCCACAGACTCTCGATTGCTTGCGAGACAAGAAGAAGTTTAAGATAGAAAGTTCAAAGGGGCGAACCCTAGTTTGTAACCGACTCGACCTGCTACCTGAGACCTAGCCTATCTATATAAAGGCTAGGAGGGGGCGGCAAGAAGGACACATGCAACCCTAGTTTCCACAACTCTCGCCAGATTGCATCTGCGCGCCCCTGTAATCTTCGATTCATTCGTTAATTCCAAGAGCAGACAAGCAGGAGTAGGGACCTCTACGAGGCCTGAACCTGGGTAAAACTTGCGTCCTTGTGTGCTTCTTTGCTAGCGACTGATGCCTCTAGCGCTCCCTCCTTCTCCAAACCCAAGTCCATAACAATGGGCATTGACGAGTTAAACCCTCGTCAATTGGCGCCGTCTGTGGGAATTGGGAATGCTGATGTTGCGGCTTCTTCGTCCCCATCAACCGTGATCTACAACTCCGCAACAACGGAGATTCGCCAGCTCTTCGGTGCTTTCGACTTCACCGTCCACACGCCGGCCACTCGCCCGGATTTTGAGTCCGTAGGCGACGGGAGCAGCCTAGCGATCGGGAGCTTCCGCTTCCAAGTGGGCCAGTTAGGCACGCTTCGCATGCCTGACCAGCCGACAACATCATCGATTGCTCCAGCATCGTGGTTCCCTCTGCCAGTTAGCACCCTTAGCGAGCTCAACACCTCGGCAACAGCTAGGAGCACGGATAGCGACAGCAGTCACGGATCTGATCTAGGTGACCTAGCCACAGAAGATGGAGCTTACGGCTCCGGATCTGAAAGTTGTGGGAGCAACAGCTTCCCCAATCACTTAATGTGTGCTATCATCAACGTGGGGGACACCACCGCCAATCGTGATAACACTGGCAACGGATCTGGCACCGGGCCACCAAATGGTGGCATACCCAACGGCGGTCCACCCAATGGCGACATACCTAACGGCGGCCCCACCAACAGGGGCAACGGCGCGCCCGTCAACAATGGAGTGGGAGGAGAACTGCCAACCATTCTGAACGAAAACACTGGAGAGCGCGTAGTGATCAGGCTCAACGACAACGAGTGGGCCCGTTGTCGTTCGACTCCCCACATGACATGCTGATGGGTTACCATTGGCTGCTGAAGGAGGAATACAGATGCTAGCTACATGCAGTCGCGCAACTCGAAGCGCGTAAAAAGGCGGCAGATGAGTCGAGCCTTCGGCGAGCTGGGCTCTCCTCCCCTGGAGGATCCTCCTCCAAAGGCAAGGAGTACGTTGCCAACAAACGGCGAACTTGACTGGCCCACCTCACCGAGCAAGATCACGTAGAAGCCGCGAAAGTCCTCGACTTCAGCTCCATGACAGTGGATACACGGGGAAATGTTCTCCCGAAGACGCCGCAAGCCGCGGTAACGGCGGCCACCATGTACCTCCTCAACAACCAGCCGCCAGCTGGAGATCCACGAGCTGCCATGCACTGATGTACGATCGCGGGCTTGGGGCTAATCGAGGCCACCTTCGACAAAGAGCCAACACCGGAGCCAAAGAAAGGCAAGGCTCTGGCAAAACGCTATTCCTCGCCCTCATCCAGCGACGACAGTCACGATCTGTCTCGGCATCGCCACTCACGGCGGCATGATAACGATTACGATGCATGTAATGACCTCACGCAGCGCAAAGTCGACAAGATGCGGGCAAGACGCGCTCGTTCGACTGATTTAGAAGAGGATGAGACTAAGCTCTGCGGTGCCAGATGCTTCAGCAGAGCCATCAGGCAGAAGCGAATGCCTAAAGGGTTCAAGCTCCCGCCGAGAACCCAAAGTTTGACGGCCTACAAGACCCAAAGATCTGGCTAGAGGACCACATCTCCTCTGTCAGACTACACAGTGGGAGTCGAAGCACGGCCATGCAATGCCTACAGCTACAGCTGCAGGGCGCCGCTCGTGCGTGGCTCAATAACCTCCCGCGCAGATCCATTCGCAGCTGGGAAGAGCTGGTCTACAGCTTTGTGCGCAACTTCAAGGGCACCTACAAAAGGCCCGCATCAATCGAGCAACTAAGAAGCTGCCATCAAAAGTCTGGTGAGTCACTGCGCTCCTACATCCAGAGGTGGTCCATCATGAAGAACTCCGTGGAAAACATCTTGGAGGACCGTGCAATCGATGCATTCAACGGTGGCGTCCGCCGTACAGAGCTCAGGGAGGAGCTAGGGTGCACTAAACCCAAAAAAATCGACCACCTGATGGAAATCACGAATCGGTGGGCCGACGGAGAGGATTCAATAAAAATTTCACCTACTCCGACGATGACGACGACCTCGGGCGCAGACGCGACCGTCGAGGCAAGCGTCGAATGCGCATCTACAATGACCGCGACGATGTCAACATGGTCTCAGCCGGCCACGCTGACAAACACGACGACAACCGCAACAGCAGCTATCGCAGCAGTGGATATCACGACTCCGGGAAAACCACGCAGGTGTGGCAGCACTTCACTCGCGAAGAGGCGCCCGCAACAACCATCGAGGACAAACTGTCCGGGCCATGCAACGTGCACTTCTACATTGACAAGCGCGACAGCAAGAAATAATCCAGCCACCTTCTCAAGGACTGTCGTGAGTTTCTCAAAATCCAGGAGGGCCTGGCTTGGATGAAGCACGAGGTGGTCAGCAGGGGCTACGGAGCTACCCAGGTGCTGTGGCACATGGAGCTCCTCCACCGCCCGGACCACCACCACCTGCGGCTGCACCAGTCCAGCACCATGGAGGTGAACCATACCTGCAGGCCATGGGCAACATGATGATCCAAACATGGCGTCCCTCAAATCGAGTGCAGAAGGCCATCACTCGCCAAGTCAACTTGGCGACCAATTCCCCACCTTCCACCAATGAGTACCACAGTGGAAGTGACTCTTGCATCACATTCGACAAACGCGACCATCCGCGCCAAGTCCCTCGTCTGGGCCACTGTCCCCTCGTACTCGAGGCGCAAATTGGAGGCTTTGACATGAGTCACGTCTTCATGGACGGCGGAAGCGGCATCAACCTCATGTTCGTGAGTACCTTGCATGCAATGAGGATTCCTCTGACTTGCCTAGAAGTCTCAGACACGACGTTCCACGACATCGTCCCAGGCAAGGGCATATACCCCCTGGGCAAAATCAACCTCGACGTCATCTTTGGCACGCAGAAAAACTTCCGGTGAGAGCGTATCGACTTTGAGGTCGTCAACTGGCCTTCGCAATACCACTGCATCCTCGGACGTGTCGCATTCGCTAGGTTCATGGAAGAGCCGCACTACGCCTACCTGCAAATGAAAATGCCAGGTCCAAACGGCGTCATTACAATCAACGGAAGCTTTGAAAGGTCTGACAGCTGCGATAGGGAATTCAACAGAATCTCCCAGTCCTTCGGCATGCAGGAGGATCTCGCAAGATTGAAGGAGTCGACAGACAATAGTCTGGCTCCCCTGAGCAGGCCAAGTTCACCCGACCTGTCCTTCGACTCGTCGGTGCACACAAAGAAAGTCCAGGTCCACCCAACGGACCTGACCAAGACGACCCTCATCGCCAGCAACTTGAGTTCCGCATAGGAACTCGCACTCGTAGAATTCCTCCGCGAGCACTGGGAAATCTTCGCCTGGTGTCCAGCGGACATGCTAGGGGTTCCCAGGGAATTCACCGAGCATGCACTCAACGTAAATCCAAACGCAAGGCCAGTCAAGCAGACAATACGGCGACTGTCTGAACCAAGAGCAAAAGCGGTCGGAATGGAGATCAACAGACTCCTTGATGCAAACTTCATACGCGAGATCAAGGAAAACACTTGGCTCGCTAATACAGTGCTGGTGCCCAACAAAGACACGGCCTGCGGATGTGCGTGGACTTCACCTCCTTGAATAAGCACTGCCCAAAGGATCACTTCCCGCTGCAGCGAATCGACTCCACCGCGGGATGTGAACGCCTCTGCTTCCTCGATGCCTACTCAGGATACAATCAAATTCGAATGAAGGAGGAATACCAAGAAAAAACGACATTTACGACACCCTTTGGTGTGTTCTACTACAACACGATGCCCTTCGGGCTAAAAAACGCAGGAGCCACCTATCAATGGTGCATGCAGGTCTGCCTCAAGAATCAACTTGGTCGCAACATCCAAGTCTACGTTGATGACATTGTCATCAAACAAAAGAGGAAGCCTCGCTAATCAACGATCTACGCGAGACCTTCGCTAACCTAGACCGCTACCGGATCAAGCTTAATTCGGACAAATGCACCTTCGGTGTACCATCTGGGTAACTACTCAGGTATCTCATCTCCGCGAGAGGGATCGAGGCAAACCCGAAGAAAATAAAAGCCATACTGGCCATGGAGAAGCCAAAGAACATAAGACGCGTTCAGCAGCTGGCTGGGCGAATCATGGCGCTCAGTCGATTCATCGGTCGAATGGGCGAAAAGGCACTGCCCTTCTACCAACTTCTCCGCAAAACTGACAAGTTCGAGTGGACAGACGAGGCACAAGAAGCATTCAAAGACCTTAAACATCTACTATCCACCTCGCCAGTACTGGTGACTCCATGTGAAAAAGAGCCGTTGTTGCTCTACATCTCCGTCACCAACCAGGTGGTCAGCACGGTGCTCTTGGTGGAACGAGCCGAAGAAAACAAGGTCCACGGGGTCTAGCACCCAGTCTACTACCTCAGCGAGGTGCTCACACTGACAAAATAGTGGTACCCGCACTACCAGAAGCTGGCGTACGGCGTCTTCATGATAGCCAGGCGAATCATTTAGAGTAGAATGTTCACTCTCCAAAGCCTTGTGAGCAATGTCAAGTTTCTCAAACTTCTCCAAGAGTCTAGCATGAGTAGCCCCAAATTCAATCTTTTCCTTTTTTTAGTTTCTTTACCTTAGCTAGAGCGTTGTCACGTTCTTTGATGAGCTGATCAACAACCTCTTCATGGGACTCTTCAATTGACTCAAGTCTCTCTTCCAAGGATACTCGAGCTTCCTCTTCTTCTTCCAAGGCATTCTTCAAGGAGGCTATCTCCAAGGCATCTTCTCTTTCAATTTTGCCCTTTTCTTCTAGAAGATCTTCGGATTGGGCAAGTTGACTCATAAGAGCATCAAAATGAAGTTTGTGGTCACCTTGCAAGTTAGTGAAAAAGGTGTCCAAAGCAATAACTTATTATTTTATCTTAAGACTAGTATGATCATCCGTATCCATATTTATGGTAGTCTTAGGAAATGAAGAAATAGAAGATGATACCTCGGACCCTCTCGCCATAAGGCAAGTGGTGTTGTTGTTGATGGCATTTTCGTTTGGAGAGTCGAAGAGTGATAACGGAGTAGATGTGGTGGCTATAGCAGCCACCTCACGAGTACTATCTTCATCCTCTTCATCTTCACTTGCAGAGGAATATTCTTCTTGTGCCACCAAGACAATCTTAGGTTGCTTCTTATAAGGGCCATTCTTTTTGATAAATGGCTTCTTTCTAGGTGCCTTGGATTTTTCTTTAAGGATGAGCCTGCCACCATTGTCTTCTCTATTTTGATATGGACACTCAGCCACAAAGTGTAGCCTATCTCCACAATTGTAGCATGTTCTCAGTTTTGGGCCATTCTCCCTTCTTCCACTTAACCCATTCTTGCGCTCGAGTTCCGACTCGGCCTTGGCTGGATCCTTCCAAAAGTTCCTTGCATAGAACGCCATGTACTCACCATGAGCACGCTTGACTTCCTCAGGGCAGTCCATGGAGACACCCTCGAAACTTCTTTCATCCTCATCTTGCTCAACAACATTTGCCTTTAGAGCAACATTGACTCCTTTTTGCATTCCAATGGCTCGGGCACGGGCATCTTCCGCATTCTTAGCTGCAACCTTGAATGATGCCATTTCTTGCATGACTTCACTAGAAGTCATTTGATGGTAGTTGTGTCTACCTTGCAAGCTCTTCAAGTCCGTTGGCTCAAATGGCATTAGAGCACTCACGTATTTCCTTTTTATCCAAGCATCATCAATGTGGGTGGCTCCATGCTTTCTAAATGTTGTTGCGATGCCCTTGAGTCTTCTATACATATATTCATGGTTGCACCATCCAACATGTAGAATCCTTCGGCTTCATTACTAAGGGCATCATACCTATTCCTTCTCATGCTTTCATTTCCAATAAAGAGGTCGGTGAGGGCATCCCAAGATTCTTTAGCTATGTTGAGATGCTCAATGTGGAGCATGTCCTTGGGACCCACTCCGAGTTGTATCATGTGGAGAGTTGTTGCATTCAATTGGCTATCCAGAACTTCTCTTCTTGTCAAGTTGGTGTGATATCCAATATGAAGACACTCTTCGATGATCCTCCAAAGTTCAATTGACGAGCTGCATACATGAGACTTCATTAAGAATTGACATTGATTAAATGAAGATGCGGTAAGTTTGGGTGGATCACCCCTATTGTTTATATGAGGGTGTGGGATAGGTGGGTCAGGAGAATATAGGTGATGAACCTCACTATAGTCCTCCTTACCACTTCCCTTCTTGGAGGTGGGACCATTATATTTTTCACCTACCACTTCATCTTCCTTAGATCCGGTGTTAGCCTTATCCTTGGATGATGGAGTGGCAGCCTCAGAGGAGGATAGAGATGGGGCTGCAGACAATGTGAGGAGAGCAATCATTTGTTGCATCTCCTCCATCTTAGTCTCAAAGGATTTCAACAAGGTTGTTTCCAACGTCTTGAGGTCATCCATTGTGACCTTGTCCACAGCCTCATTCCCATTCTCCTTGGTACCCATACTTCTCTTAGGCGGTTAAGCCCAAATAAAGAGCCAGGGCTCTGATACCAATTGAAATGGATCGTATGGGCACCTAGAGGGGGTGAATAGGCGCTACTTCAAATTTTAATGCCTTTTCAATTTTAGGCTTGACACAACAAGTAAATTCTCTAGATAGCTATTATATAGAATTTCCCTATATGCAAACCTAACTACTAGCGAGTAAAGGCGAGTGAGAAAGAGGAACGAGTAAACCGTAGTGGAGCACGCGGAGACACAAGATTTGTTTTACCGTAGTTCCTTCCTTGTTAAGGGAAGTACATCTACGTTGGAGGGGTGGGCGGTACTCAGACCACCACGCCACAATAGGCCTCACCCTGTTCTCTGATGGATCCCGCCACCAAAGGCCTGATCCACCTTTCCACTATAGGAACCCTTCGACGCGGGAACCAGTGCCTTTACACAACTAGCGAGGCACAACTCCGCAACCAAATTGGAGGCTCCCGTAATGACAACAAGATGCCACAAGAACAAGTTATCAATAACAAAACATGAGATCTAGATATTAACGAGAATACTAGATTAGGGATTTCTTCAAGTGAATGGAGAGGAGTTGATGCGCTTGATTCGTGATGATGATGTAGGTTGTCTCCTCCTTCAATTCCCCCAAAGATCGAAGCCTTCGGGTAATTGAAGTGGGAGATCTAGAGAGAGAGCACTTGCAACAGGTCTGGATATTTTCGAGTGAATCAAGAGGTCTGAATGGAGGGGATGAAGGGGCTTTTATACAACCTGCACCCACTAAGCCATTGGAGCCATTTGGGGCCGGATTATCCGGCCCAAGTGAGGGCTGGATTATCTGGCCTAGGGAAAACTCTGCCCTAGACTCGGATTATCCGGAAAATAATCCTCCCCCCCTCAGATCCAGCCCCATGCGAGGGCCGGATTATCCGCCCAGGGAAGGAAAAATTGCCCCTGTTCGGATTTTCTGGGAGAAAATCCGAACCCACTCAGAGCGTTGCACCTTGGCTTCCTTTGATCGTCTTCTGGGGCCCGGTTTATCGGCCCCATGCGAGGGCCGGATTATCTGGCCAGGGAAGGAAAAACCACCCCGGTTCAGATTTTTCGGGAGAAAATCCAAACCCACTAGAGCGTCGCGCCTTGGCTGCCTTTGTCAAATGAGTTAGGACGGATTATCCGACCCTTGATGGGGGCGGATAATACGGCCCCTCAAACACAAAAACAATCCCTGCACAGTTAGCACACATGAGAAAACTCCACGGTATTGTTATCTAACACTCAAAACACAGGGAATGATGAAATGTTCTTTAAGATCTTCCCTTCCATCTGGATGGTGGAATCCACCAGCTCTCCTAGATCCTCAAAACGGATGTTTACTAGAACAGTCTGCATCTCATCATGCAATCCATTCAGGAACCTTTCCTTCTTCTTGGCTTCAGTGTTAATCTCATCACGGGAATGCCTAGCTAGGGACAAAAATTTGTCACGGTTCTCAACTATCGTCATCCTTCCTTGCTTCAGTTCTCTGAACTCATCTATCATCCTGGTGACTAAACCTTGGGGCACATGGGTGCGGCTAAACTTGATCTTGAAAGCTTCCCAAGTCATCATTTTTCCTTTGTTCATGGTACGGGTGCTATTCCACCAGGCTCTTGCATCTCCTGCCAGATAATGGGTGGCAAACAGTACCGTCTCATTTGCTTCAACTCCTACGACCTCCAGGTTGTTCTCCATGGTTTGTAGCCAGTCATCAGCATCTAAGGGGTCCTCAGACTTACTAAAGATAGGTGGATTGGTATTCTGGAAGTTCTTGAACTTGGATCCATGGTGATCCTGGTTTCCATGGCCTTGATTATTGTGGGCCATCTGAGCTATCTGTTGGAGAGTGGCTAAGTTGGCTTGGTGTTCGGATCTACTAGCTTCAAGGTCGGAAACTAGCATCTGCAGCATCTGCAGCATCGGGTCCTGAGATGAGTTGCTTCCTCTGGGGTTTCCACGAGTCATCTGAAGATTGAGATAGATAATGAGATAAGAGGGGAATTTCTAAGGTTCATGGTTTTGTTTCAAAAGCTTTAAACTTTGAGTTTGACTCACGTTTTGCAAACTAACAACTTCCTCTCATTCATTCATTCATTCATTCAAGCACACAATACAAACACACACCACACACAAATAGAAAACAGATGGTTGTAAGAACGGTTCTGTGAAACTATGATACATTGAAAATGTATTATAATTTTTGATGTTCCATGCTTGGTTTTATCCACTTTTTTGTGTTTTGTTCCAACTTTGGACTACTTTTCATATGATTTCTTGGACTAACCTATTAACAAGAGCCACATTGCCAGCTGCCTGTTTTCTGCTGTTTTTGGTTCCAGGAAAGTCAAAAAATGAATATTCTCGGAATTGGACGGGACAAAAGCCAAAGTGCCTATTTTTCTGAAAGGGATCAAGTGCCAGAATATGAGAAGGAGAGGGGCCAGGGGCCGGCCACACCACCTGGCCGCGCAGCCAGGCCTGGCCTGCGCCAGGGGGTGGTGTGGTGTCTCCCGGCACCCCCTCGGCCCCTCCTTCCGCCTATATATTGCCCTCGGGACGAAAACCCTAAGTACCCGATCAAAAATCCATGAAAGAGTCTGTAGTCGCCGTCATCTCCATCCCTAGATCGGGAGGGATCTGAAGCTCTTCTAGGCACCCTGTCGGAGAGGGGAATTCACCCTGGAGGCCTTCTTCATCACCATGCAAGCCTCCGGTGTGATGCGTGAGTAGTTCATCCTTGGACTACGGATCCATGTAGTAGCTAGATGGCTGGTTTCTCCTCCTTTGTGCTTTCATGTTTAGATCTTGTGAGCTCCATTCATGATCAAGATCATCTATTTGTAATCCATACATGTTGTGTTTGCGAGGATCCGATGGATATTGAGATGCTATTTCAGATTGATTATTGATTCTATCATGTCTTTGTTATTTGAGATCTTGCATGCTTTCCGTTGTTAGTAGCTATCTTGGCCAAGTAGATGCTAGCAACTCCAAGAGTTAGTATTTATGCTCGATAGTGGGTTCATGCCTCTGGTAATCTGGGGAAGTGACAGAAATATCTAAGGTACTAGATGTGATGTTGCTACTAGGGAGAAAACAACGATCCTTTGTTCATAGAACAATTGTATTGTTTACTTTACACGTAGTTTGTAAAGCAATAATCTGTTGCTTGCAACTTAATACTAGAGGGGGTTCGGATGATAACTTGAAGGTGGATTATTAGTCATAGATGCATTTGGATGGCGGTCTATGTATTATGTTGTAATGCCCAATCAAGTCTCAGAGGAGTCAACATGATTAGTATATGCATGTATTGCTTTCTCGGTGTTTGTCAATTGCCCCGCTGTAATTTGTTCACCCAGCATGTTATCTATCTAAGGAGAGCCACCTCTAGTGAACTATGGATCCCTGTCCTTTACTTTACATACAATCTACAATCTTTTACTGCTTTGTGTTTACTTTCTGCAAACTTTTACTTCTTTCCATTTGATACGTTTAATCCTTTGTTTTCCGCAAAACACGGTGAGATTGACAACCTCATCGCAAGTTGGGGACAAAGTTCTGTGGTTGTGTTGTGCAGGTCTCCACGTTGCTACTAGCACCGATAGTGCACCCTGCCAAAGCTCAGCTAGTAACACCTTTGGGGTGTTTCCTTGCTCCTACTGGTTCGATTAAACCTTGGTCTCATAACTGAGGGAAAACTTGCTGTTGTGCTCATCATACCTTCCTCTTGGGGTTCCCAACGAGCTCTACATCAACCATGAGCCAGCAAAGCTTTTTCTGGCGCCGTTGCCGGGGACTCAAGGACATCTTCACAAGGGGAGTCCCTCATAACCAATCTCTTTACTTTGTTATTTTTGTTTTGCTTAGTTTCTTTTTGCTTTGTTTGCTTGTTTTGTTCTTCAAAAAAACACAAAAAAATTAGTTTTACTAGTTTGTTTTCTTATTTCAAAAACACAAAAAAATTAGTTCCTATCTTGAGTTGCCACTATGTCTAGCCTTGCTCCAATCACTATGTCACCCCAGGAAATGATTTTCACTTTTAAACAAGGAATTGTGGAAAGTTGTAAGGAAGCTTGGTCTAGAATCTCTGATCTACATGAAAAGACTGAGCCTAAAATGACTCAAAGCTTGTTCCTTAGCAGTTTTTACCTTGGGATTGCTCTTTGCTATAGATATGGTTTAGATGCTATTGTGGGAGGAGATTTCCTCCAATGTAATGAGGATGATGCCATTAATGCTATAAAGAAATTGATCCTCACTTACACTATGCCTAGCCAAACTGATATTTCTTTTGCAAAAATATTTGCTAGGTTGAACACTCTTGAGGCTAGCACTACTAGCTTAGAAAGTTGCTATAATACGCTTAGGGAGCATCACAATTATGTTCCAATAAATTCTGAACCATCAAAGTGGCTCCCTACAGTAAAGATTGAGATAAACACTGAAACTTTTCAAGCCCGCTGCGATATCATGTCTGAATTTTGTCTTATGCCCAAAGATATTTATGAATCTTTGAATCTTTGGGGGCTTACTGAAGGAGGAAAAGAAATATCTCTTGCTAATAATGCTACCTTATTTCCTATTGGAATAGCTGAAGGAGTGTTTACAAAGATCCTTGGGAAAATGATTTCTACTGATTATCTTGTTATTGGATGTGCAGGAAAAGGACAAATTACACTTGGAAGATCCCTATTAGAACTCCTTGGAGCAATAATAGATGTGGGAAAAGGGACCATGCACCTTTCTTCTCCACCAAACAATCACATTTTCCCAAAGGTTAAGAATAAAAATAAGAGAGGTAAGGGCAAGAAAGTTGGTCTTAATGCTTCTTCATTTGAGAACACTTGATTCTTTCTTTGCTTCTTATGCCTAACTTAAAGGCGTTAAAGAAAAGTACTTGTTGGGAGATAAGCCAAGAGTTTTAGAGGAGTCTTGGAAGTTATTACCTCTGTAATAACCTCTCCTTATCCTTTTTATTTGCTTTTTGTGCCAAGAGTAACCTCTAATGAGAGTGAAGTAATGATTGGGAAAGTTGCTGTCCCGAAACAGATTTCTGTGCTTCACCGTAAAAATTCCTGAGAGAGCTCTGTACGTCGGATTGAGCTGTAATGTTTTGTGCTTCTGCCCCAGGTTGTTATCTAACTTTCGTTAGTTTAATTCTTTTTGATTTGAGCAACAGAATTTCTTCAAAAAAATTCATCTTTACCTGCTGGTCTGTTTTGACAGATTTCTGCCATTTTCTGCATTTGCTTCTTGTTGGTTCCTTCTTGAGTTCTTTTGGGGAATTGAGCTTTTTGAGGGAAGTGCTATAGTATCTAGTGTTCTAATGGAAGTTTATTTGGTGTTATAACTGAACCTTGAGACTTATTTATCTTAAGTGCACTAATGTTGCTAATGAGATTGTGTAAAGTTTTGTATGAAGGAAAAATTTCAGGTGTATGGAAGGAATGAGTAATGAGATGAAGGATGGACTAAAGCTCAAGCTTGGGGATGCCACGCGTGTCACCCCAAGAAATATCCAAGAAGTACAAGCGTCAAAGCTTGGGGATGCCCAAGGCATTCCCCTTCTTCATCAATAAAAATCCCAGGTTTCTTCCAAACGCTTCATTTTTATTGTTTTATGCACAGTTGTGTTTTTCTTGGAGCGTCTTATTTTTTCATTTTCGTTTGCTTTGGTTTGCTTAGTTTTCTGAATAAGTTGGTTGGACCCCCTCTTTCACACTTTGGTTTGCAAATAGTTTGGTTTGGTTTGGAAAAGAGTAGGAAAGTTCATGCTTATGTGGTAAAAAGAGCTCGTTTTTGACTGTGGCCTATGCTTTGTCATGCCATGCTTGATATTGTTTTGGCTTTATGCTTAGTATTCTTTGCTGTAGCATGACTTGTTATAAACAATTGAGATTGCTTAATGTTCCTTGGATGAATCATGCGTTGTTTTAGCATATTAAAGCATAGTATAGTGGTATTCTCCTTTGATGCTTTATTTGGGTTGACTTGGCACATGCTCACACCATGTTATTACTATCACAAGTCACCATAGCCTTTATGATCCTTTAGTTTTCAACTTGTAGTATCACTTTATGCTTTGATCAATGATGTTTTGTCGCTCTGCATGATTATGGCCATTATTGCTCTCTTAGTTTGTCGCTCCCAGTCTTTTGCTAGCCTCCACCACCAAGTATGAGTTCCACTCATGCATCCAACTCCCTAAACCATGTTATTCCAAAGAGTCCACCATACCTACCTACTAGCTTATGCTATTCCAAGTTTATTCATGCTTTTTTTTACCTTCCACTTGTTATGAGAAAACTAGTGATTAAAGCTCTCACGAACTTGATGGCACACTTTACTTTACTTGCCCTTAATAAACTTGAACCATTGTGTCTTCTATGTTTTATATGCTTGCACTTATTTGTTGGGAATTAGCAGAACCATGCTTTCATGGGGAACGCTTTCAACATTGCACTTGGTACTTGTACCTAGTTGATATCATGCTCTTTTGTATATGGATGTCATCGGTGTGAAATGAAAGGGGAGATTGTAAGTCCATGGAGTTATGTATATGTGTTAGAGAAACGCCTGGGCCACTGGTCTAATCCATGCTAACATGGTGGAAACCTGCAGCGTAACCATAATGAGCTGTCTATGAAGCATTCTTCTTATAAAAAAAGAGTCCTATATTGAGAAAAGAGAAAAAGAAAAAAAAAGATACTATGAAAAGAGGAAAGAGAGAAAAAGCACCATATTCCCATGGTAAATAAGAAGAATGCTGAGAAGCTCGTTGTCTCCTTGCCTTGTCATTTTGATATGGGGATTCTTCCGTATCATCGGGCAAGGGGTACCCCGTTGGCGGTTCTCAATGATACACATGTACTTACAATGACAAGAACTTACCGGTGACTAAACTTGAGTAGCATGAAGAGCGGCCCTCGTATACAAGGGACATGAGATTTCTGTCTTATACTTCGTCAAGCATGTACACCATAGTTTGTTCACTTTAACCTTAATCACTTCAAGATGCTTATGATAGGGGCAATGAGAGCTGAAAGCTTTAAGTATCATAATTTTTGGAAGCTCTTTATGAGACTTGAATCCCTACTTCCTTTTTACAAAAGGCCTTTCTTCCACCATTATATTGAGTCTCCACCTTCTATCTTTATGCACCTACTTTGAGAGCATAGTGGCCATTCTTAGTTCTATGTGCATTGTCCCAAGACTAGTTGATTGATGCATAACTTGTTATTGCTTGTTTGAAACTATTGTATCTAGTCACTCTTATGAACTTTGAAGGTGTCCTATGCATTTATATTTGCTACTCTATTGAGGGACAAGCTGAATACTTTTATGCTATGTTTTCTTTATGTGAAACAAACAAACGTCTTGCAAAGCATTGTTATTCATGAATCTTTTGTTTGTGCCTTTTCATGTAGCATCATAGTTTCTTTGCTTATTGCTAGAACTTTGTCTTTCATGTTATGATTGAAGTACTATGATCCCAGCTTTGAATGTTTTACAAATACTTTGATCAAGTCTTTGATGGTGCATGTCACCTCAAAAATTCTTTCTTTTTATCACTTACCTACTCGGGGACGAGCAGGAGTTAAGCTTGGGGATGTTGATACATTGCAAATGTATCTATAATTTTTGATGTTCCATGCTTGGTTTTATCCACTTTCTTGTGTTTTGTTCCAACTTTGGAGTACTTTTCATACGATTTCTTGGACTAACCTATTAACAAGAGCCACAGTGCTAGCTGCCTGTTTTCTGCTGTTTTTGGTTCCAGGAAAGTCAGAAAATGAATATTCTCGGAATTGGAGGGGACAAAAGCCGAAGTGCCTATTTTTCGGAAGGGATCAAGTGCCAGAATACGAGACGGAGAGGGGCCAGGGGCCGGCCACACCACCTGGCCGCGTGGCCAGGCCTGGCCCGTGCCAGGGGGGTGGTGTGGTGGCTCCCGGCACCCCCTCGGCCCCTCCTTCCGCCTATATATTGCCCTCGGGACGAAAACCCTAAGTACCCGATCAAAAATCCACGAAAGAGTCTGTAGCCACCATCATCTCCATCCCTAGATCGGGAGGGATCTGAAGCTCTTTCCGGCACCCTGCTAGAGAGTGGAATTCACCCTGGAGGCCTTCTTCATCACCATGCAAGCCTCCGGTGTGATGCGTGAGTAGTTCATCCTTGGACTACGGATCCATGTAGTAGCTAGATGGCTGGTTTCTCCTCCTTTGTGCTTTCATGTTTAGATCTTGTGAGCTCCGTTCATGATCACGATCATCTATTTGTAATCCATACATGTTGTGTTTGCGGGGATCCGATGGATATTAAGATGCTATTTCAGATTGATTATTGATTCTATCATGTCTTTATTTGAGATCTTGCATGCTTTCCGTTGTTAGTAGCTATCTTGGCCAAGTAGATGCTAGCAACTCCAAGAGTTAGTATTTATGCTCGATAGTGGGTTCATGCCTCTGGTAATCTGGGGAAGTGACAGAAATCTCTAAGGTACTAGATGTGTTGTTGCTACTAGGGAGAAAACAACGATCCTTTGTTCATAGAACAATTGTATTGTTTACTTTACACGCAGTTCGTAAAGAAATGATATGTTGCTTGCAACTTAATACTGGAGGGGGTTCGAATGATAACCTGAAGGTGGATTATTAGTCATAGATGCAGTTGGATGGCGGTCTATGTGTTATGTTGTAATGCCCAATCAAGTCTTAGAGGAGTCAAGATGATTAGTATATGCATGTATTGCTTTCTCGGTGTTTTTCAATTGCCCCGCTGTAATTTGTTCACCCAACATGTTATCTATCTAAGGAGAGCCACCTCTAGTGAACTATGGATCCCGGTCCTTTACTTTACATACAATCTACAATCTTTTACTGCTTTGTGTTTACTTTCTGCAAACTATTACTTCTTTCCATTCGATACGTTTAATCCTTTGTTTTCCGCAAAACACGGTGAGATTGACAACCTCATCGCAAGTTGGGGACAAAGTTCTGTGGTTGTGTTGTGCAGGTCTCCATGTTGCTACTAGCACCGGTAGTGCGCCCTGCCAAAGCTCAGCTAGTAACACCTTTGGGGTGTTTCCTTGCTCCTACTGGTTTGATTAAACCTTGGTCTCATAACTGAGGGAAAACTTGCTGCTGTGCTCATCATACCTTCCTCTTGGGGTTCCCAACAAGCTCTACATCAACCACGAGCCAGCAAATTACGATATAGTGGGACCGGTACAACTCATTCCTACAGTAGTGATCAAGTGCATCTAGTCATCATCAATGAAGTCGGAATCATCATTAGTGTGGAACTCCATGGCATCATCCTCTAGGTAGTCATTGTCATCACTGAGGTAAGAGTAAAGATCTCATTGGATATCTTCACCTTCCTCCTCCTCCTTTGCTTCAAGATGGATTTCCTGTTCACGAATGGTCTTCTCTAGAGCGGCCACCTTCTTGCGAAGACGATCGATGGTGCGATCCTTTTTCTCACGTTGGCGATGAAGAGAATGGTGCTCCTTGGCGAGAATGGCGATGGTCTGATCCTTCTTGACCGCAATGGCATGGTTGTGGTTGGCGTAGGCATGAGCGTTGTCCAACTTCTTCTGCCTATCATACAACATGAAGTCAAGATTGTCCACTTGGTGCTTCAACTCTGGGTGTCCTGGCATCTCCAAAGGCATTCCCATAGAATCACGCCTTGCGAAGTGAGCAAAGCGAGTTCCCTAGATCAAGTTGATGTTTTGCCCACACAGACGAGCAAGAGCTTAATGTATAGCCCTAGCTAATCTATCTAGCCAATTGTTCTCTCGCTGGGTGAATTGAATCTTCTCACAAGTGGGTGCTTACATCTTGCCTCGGAGGTCTGCAACTATCAGCCATTGTAGATCTCCTCCGATGTGATTGTTGAGTTGTGCCCCGAAGAATTCTGGGTGCGGGCGCTCAAGATACTCTGACAGTGCATCTAGATCCCTCTCAAAGATCAGTTGGCCTCCGTTGCCCAACTGGTAGAACTTGCAATACTAGACCTCCATCTATAAGAATTAGGATGAGTAAGTTAGTGAAGTGATCAAGTGTGTCAAATTTTATGTAGAATGTAAGAAGTTTTGAGGAACATGATTTTTTTGAAAGAATCTCAAGGATAAGAGTGGGAATAGGTTTTCATAAATACTCACTTCTTTTGTTTTGAAACTAAGTTTTTTGTTCGGACGTGCATTCTAACTAGGGTCTCCTATGGTCAGGATGGCTCTGATACCAACTTGTCAACACCCGGATTTTTAATCCCAGATGCCTGTTATGCCAAACCTCGCAATCCCAGGATTACCATTTTTGCGAGACATAACAGATTGGATATCACAGTACACTGATGTCTACGCACTTCTATTCTTGTAGACATTTGTTGGGCCTACAAGTGCAGAGGTTTGTAAAACAGCAACAAGTTTCCCTTAAGTGGATTACCCAAGGTTTATCGAACTCAGGGAGGAAGTGGTCAAAGGTATCCCTCTTAAGCAACCCTGCAATCAAGATACAGGAAGTCTCTTGTGTCCCCAACACACCTAATACACCTGTCAGGTGTATAGGTGCACTAGTTCGGCGAAGAGATAGTGAAATACAAGTGGTATGGATATAAGACAATGGTGCTAGAAAATAGCTTGATGGCATGGAAACGACTAAAGGCAAACTGAAATAAAGATGGAAGCAAGCAAACATGTAATAGATCTAGTTGCAAATGATGTTTCAATGCTTAGAAACAAGGCCTAGGGATCATACTTTCGCCAGTGAACACTCTCATATAAATATCTTCTCTTCATGATACTACTCTGAACTACTCTCCGGTTGGACACTCTAATCCATGGTAGGGCTATAATAGCACTCCTCAAAGTTCGCTTTCCCCATCTAGATAACCCCACACTGTCACCTTGAGCGCTAGATGGTTCCAACAAACACCACAATTTCATAGAGACATCCAACTCCAAATATAACTCATAACAAGTATTTGTAATCTCTAGCCTAAGGGCCACCATGGTGTGCATACTGTCACTTTCACACACATGGGGAGAGCAGAGATCTATTAAAGCACTTGAGTAGCAAAGTAGATCTACTTGATTACAAAGCTCATGATCACAATATGATCATGCATAGAGAGAGAGATGAACACATAGCTACCGGTAGAACCCTTATCCTTGAGGAAGAACTACTCCCTCATCATCATAGGAATCAGCACCGGTGACGGAGATGGTGGTGGATATCGATGGATATGGCTCCGGGGGGCACTTCCTCGTCCCGGCAGGGTGCCGAAATAGAGACTTTCTATCCCCTGAATCTCCCCTTCGGTGGCGGCGGTGCTGCGGAACTTTTTGTGGTTGGAGGCTGGAAGATTTAGGGTTTTCTCATCGGAGGCTTCTTATAGGCGAGAGGGGAGGCCAAGGGGGTGCCGGAGGGGCCCACACCACCCCTTGGCGCGGCCTGGCCTGGCCCGCGCCACCAGGTGGTGTGGCCAGCCCCTAGCCCCTCTCCGTCTTGTCTTCTGGCTCCATGTTCCCCTCGGTGAAATATTGACTTTGGCTTTTGTCCCGTCCAATTCCGACAATATTCATTTTCTAACTTTCTGGAACCAAAAACAGCAGAAAACAGGCAACTGGCACTGTGGTATCTTGTTAATAGGTTAGTTCCAGAAAATGCATAATAGTATCTCCAAATGTAGACAAAACATAAGAAAGTAGATACGAAATAGCATGGAACATAAAAAATTATAGATATGTTTGCAACGTATCAACATCCCTAAGCTTAACTCCTGCTCGTCCTCGAGTAGGTAAGTGATAAAAAGAAAGAATATTTTTTGAGGTGACATGCACCATCACAATCAAGATCAAACCATTTGCAAGCATTGAAAGCTAGGATCAAAGTACTCTAAACATGAGCATGAAAGATGAAGTTCTAACAATAAGACATAGTGACTTTCATGCAACATGAAAGGATACAAACAAAGATTATGAATAACAATGCAATGAAAGACGTTTGTTTGTTTCACATATAGAAAACATAGAATAGTGGCATTCAGCTTGTCCCTCATGGAGTAGAAAAACATAAATTCATAGGACACCATCAAAGTTCATAAGGGTGACTAGATACAAGTAGTTTAAGAACAAGCAATATCAAAGTTATGAATCAACCAACAAGTCTTGGGACAATGCACATAGAACTAAGAATGACAACTATGCTCTCTTAATTGGTGCCTAAGGATAGAAGATGGAGACTCAATATAAAAGTGGAAGAAAGGCCTTCATAGAAGGAAGCAGGGAATCAAGTCTCATAAAGAGCTTCCAAAAATTATGGTACTTATTAGCTTTCAACTCTCATTGCCCCTATCATAAGCATCTTGAAGTGATTAAGGTTAAAGTGAACAAACTATGGAGTATATGCTTGACAAAGTATAAGTTGGCAATCTCATGTCCCTTTAATATGAGGGCCGCTCCTCATGCTACTCAAGTTTAGTTGCCGGTAAGTTCTTGTCATAGTAAATACATATGTATCATAGAGAACCACCAACAGGGTACCCCTTGCCCGATGATACGGAAGAATCCTCATATCAAAATGACAAGGCAAGCAGACAACGAGCATCTCGGCAATCTTTTTATTTACCATGGGAAAATGGTGCGTTTTTCTCTCTTTCCTCTTTTCTCGTCTGTTTTTTTTCTTTTTTTCTCTTTTTCTCAATCTCTGTCTCTTTTTTATAAGAAGAATGCTTCATAGATTGCTCATTATGGTTACGCTACAGGTTTCCACCATGATTAGGCATGGATTAGACTAGTGGCCCAGGCGTTTCTCTAACACACATACATAACTCCATGGACTTACAAGCTCCCCTTTCATTTCACACCGACGACATCCATATACAAAATAGCATGATATCAACTAGGTATAATGTACAAGTGCAATGTTGAAAGCGTTCCCCATGACAGCATGGTTCTGCTAATCCCCAACATATAAGTGCAAGCATATACAACATAGATGACACAATGGTTCAAGTTTATTAAGTGCAAGGAAAGTAAAGTGTGCCATCAAATTCGTGAGAGCTTTAATCACTAGTTTTCTCATAACAAGTTTAATTCGGAAGGTAGATAAAAACATGAATATACTTGGAATAGCAAATGCTAATAGGTAGGTATGGTGGACTCTTTGGAATAACTTGGTTTTATTTGTAGTTGGATGGATGAGTGGAACTCATACTTGGTTATGGAGGCTAGCAAAAGACTGGGAGCGACCAACTAAGAGAGCAATAATGGCCATAATCATGCAAAGCGACAAAACATCATTAATTAAAGCATAAGGTGATATTACAAGTCAAAAACTAAAGGATCATAGAGGCTATGGTGACTTGGGATAGTCATAACATGGTGTGAGAATGCGCCAAGTCAACCCAAATAAAGCATCAAAGGAGAATACCACAATACTATGTTTAATATGCTAAAACAACACATGATTCTTTCACGACACATTAAGCAATCTCAATTGTTTATAACATGTCATGCTACAACAAAAATCACTAAGCATAAAGCTAAAACAATATCAAGCATGATATGACAAAGCATAGGCCACAGTAAAAAACAAGCTCCCTTTACCACTTAAGCATGAACTTTTCCTACTCTTTTCCAATCCAAACCAAACTATTTGAAAACTAATGTATGCAAGAGGGGGTCCAACCAATTTACTCAAGAAAACTAAGAAAACCAAGCAAAATAAAAACCAAAAACAAAAACAAAGACGCTCCAAGAACAACACAACTTGTGCATGAAACAATAAAAATGAAGTGTTTGGAAGAAACCTGGGATTTTTATTGATGAAGAAGGGGATGCCTTGGGCATCCCCAAGCTTTGACGCTTGTACTTCTTGAATATTTCTTGGGGTGACACAGGTGGCGTCCCCAAGCTTGAGATTTTGTCCATACTTCATCTCATCACATTGTTCTTCTCTACACTTGAAAATTTCCTTCATACAAAACTTCACACAATCTTCATTAGCAAAATTAGTGTATTTAAGATAATAAGTATTTTGGTTCAGTTTCAACACAAGTAAAACTTCCATTAAAACACACTCTACTGTAGCACTTCCTTTAAAAAGTTCAAATGATCAAAGAGAAAGAGACTAAGAGGCAAATGCAAATAATGGCAGAAATCTGTCAAAACAGACCATCAGGTAAACACCAATTTTTTAGAAGACCTTCTGTTGCTCAAATCGAAAAGTGTTGAACTAACGAAAGTTGGATAACAACTTGGGGCAGAAGCACAAAAAATTACAGCTCAATCCGACGTACAGTGATTTTTCACGAATTTTTCCAGCGAAGCACAAAAATCTGTTTCGGGACAGCAAATTTCCCAAGTCTTACTTCTCTCTCATTAGAGGTTACTCTTGGCACAAAAATCACACAAAAATGATAAGGAGAGGTTATTACTGAAGCAATAACTTCCAAGACTCAACTAAAACTTTTGGGTTATCTCGCAATAAGTACTTTTCTTTAACGCCTTTAAGTTAGGCATGATAGTTTGAGAAGATGCTCACATAAGAAATATGAATTAAAGTAAAAGAGAGCATCAAGAAGCAAATTCAAAGCACATTTAAGTCTAACCCACTTCCTATGCATAGGAATCTTGTAAAGAAACAAGTCATGAAAGCACAAAGCAACAAGCATAGGAAAGCAAAACAAGTGCAACTTCAAGACTTTCAACATAAAGAGGGGAAACTTAATATTGTTGAGATACATGAAACCAAGTTTCCCTCTCTCATAATAATTTTCAGTAGCATCATGATCCACATACATAAAAGAATTAATACTCTCCACATAAACATAGTCATTCTTATTAATTGTAGTGAGAGCAAATTCAACAAAATAGCTAACATTATTATTCTCATCACCATAATCATCAAATATAGGAGGCTTATTGTAATCATAATTAATTTTCTCCTCAATAGTAGGTGGAATGAAAATATCATATTCATCATTGTAATCATCATATATTGGAGGTTTAGTATCATCATAAGCAATATAATAGCTATCTTCCAAAGCTGGGGAACTAAAAAGATCATTTTCATAAAAACTAGCTTCCCGAAGCTTAGACTTTTCCATACCATCAGCAATAATGGTGTTCAAAGAATTCATACTAATAACATTGCTCTTAGCACGCAAATAAAGTTCCATAGGTTTTTTTAATTTTCTCTTCAAACACTTCATGTCCTAACTCAAGATAAATACTATAAAGCTCTCTAATCTTCTTGTTGTTTTTCATTAAGCCTAACTAGTGAAAATAAAAACAAGAAACAAAAAGACAAAATTGCAGAAACAAAAGGAAATAACATCGAGCACTCACACCGGAGGAGGTGAGTACCTTTTACCTTACCTCCCCGACAACGGCGCCAGAAAATAGCTTGATGTCTATGCACTTATATTCTTGTAGATAGTTGTTGGGCCTCCAAGTGTAGAGGTTTGTAGAATAGCAGCAAGTTTCCCTTAAGTGGATTACCCAAGGTTTATCGAACTCAGGGAGGAAGTGGTCAAAGGTATCCCTCTCAAGCAACCCTGCAATCAAGATACAAGAACTCTCTTGTGTCCCCAATACACCCAATACAGTTGTTAGGTGTATAGGTGCACTAGTTCGGCTAAGTGATAGTAAACTACAAGTGGTATGGATATAAGGCAACAATGCTAGAAAATAGCTTGATGGCGTGGAAGAGACTAAAGGCAAACTGAAATAAAGATGGAAGCAAGCAAACATGTAATATATCTAGTTGCAAATGATGTTTCAATGCTTAGAAACAAGGCCTAGGGATCATACTTTCACTAGTGAACACTCTCATATAAATATCTTCTCTTCATGATACTACTCTGGACTACTCTCTAGTTGAACACTCTAATCCATCGTAGGGATATAACAACACTCCTCAAAGTTCGCTTTCCCCATCTAGATAACCCCACAGTGTCACCTTGAGCGCTAGATGGTTCCAACAAACACCACAATTTCATAGAAACATCCAACTCCAAATATAACTCATAACAAGTACTTGTAATCTCCAGCCTAAGTGCCACCATGGTGTGCACGCTGTCACTTTCACACACATGGGGAGAGGAGAGATCTATTAAAGCACTTGAGTAGCAAAGTATATCTATGTCAACACCCGGATTTTTAATCCCAGATGCCAGTTATGCCATACCTCACAATCCCAAGATTACCATTTTTGCGAGACATAACAGATTGGCTATCATAGTACATCATCCATTACAAACCATAATAAGGTTTTACACAAATAAAGGATCTCATGATGCAGTCTTAATACAAACAAGCAGCAAAATAATAAAGCATAGTAGTGGGCTCCATCTTCAGGGTCACAGGCAATGCCGACGATGGGAGATGATCCTAGTTGTCATAGCCGTCATGCTAACCATTTTCCTGATAGTCCTCCTCGTAGTCGGGCCATGGGAATAGCCAGGGACAAAGACATGAGTACTCTTTAAGTAGTCGCAAACTATCACTAACAAGTAAGGTAGTTCTAGTAGGAATACTAATCTCTAGGTTTATTTGCAAAAGCTAGATTTATCTTAAGCTGAGTTCAGAAGTAAAGAAAGCTAATTTAATGTTCTAAATCACCTAAGTGGGAACTTAGTTTTCATAGTCACAACCCTGTTGTGGTCAAGTCAAAGTCACAAGTCATTTTGAAAACATCTGACGACAGAACAGTATGGCCACTCCAACTGTCCATGACCGTGGACACGGCTATTCGAATAGTTTGACACTCTGCAGAGGTGGTACACTTTCACCACAAAATTTGATACATCCGTCAAGGATAACCCTGAATCATCATACTTAGTATGCGGATAATCAATCATAACCTTTCAATTACACACTCTAGTATAGGCACCTCTCCTATGAGCTTGGCCTCCCAGCCATGGCCGTCTGCCATCCTGGGCACTGCATAGGTGGACATCATCAAGAGGTAGCCTCATCTCAGACCTCTCCCGCGAGAGAACCCATACTAATGCATATAAACTTCCGTCTAAGCCCTACCCAATTCAGGTATTGTGGTTGTACGGTAAAATTGGAATGGTATCGCATCCAAACCCAACCATTAGTTTTTGTAAAAAGGGCTAAGGCTCATGCCTCAACATTTTCATCATCAAATCCATTTGTGTTTCTCAACACATGTTAAAACATTTCAATATAATGACTCATCATTCCAAGGTTTTCATAATCATTTTCACCAAGTATTCCTATCTAAAGTGATCAAGTTTTATGCTTAGCACTAGCCACTAAGGTTAAGAATGTTCACTAATGAGGGGGTGCTAATTTTCAATCTCATGCCACAGAATGACATCTAAGTATATCTAGATAGGTCTAGTTTTATACTCTTTATGCTATCTATCTTAAAAGTAAAGAACTTTGGTAAAGTAAAAGAAAGTAAAGCTTGCAAGTAAAACTTGGGATTGGTATAATCAAAAATGGTATAACCAAAGCATGCCTAGTGCATCTTTCTTAGGTTAATACTTGCAAGGGTTAGCTTGCATAGTCTAACTTTCTTAGTAGTGATGGCTTGCCTTGGTTGGTGCAGTGATTGAAGTTTTCCTCGTCTTCTTCGGGGTAGAACTCCTCCTCTTCGTATCCTTGGTCGGTACTATCATCTATAAAGGAATACAGGGTACACAATCACCAAATAATACTTAATTACTTCTATTTAGTACACTAAGGATCACACTTGATGATCTAGCATCATCACAATCATCACATGATTTAAAGAACTAGTTTCATTTATTTAATTTGAGAAAAGTAATTTCTACTCATTGAAATTAATTAAGATTTAATATTCTCCAAATAGAATAGGGATCATGTGGACACATGTCATCACCACATATTCTATTACATGGGAATGTGATTTAAAGTGTTGGTCACATTTTATAAAGTTTAAGATTATTATTCAATAGATTTAAAGTGACTAGAAATGCCCTAATAGCATTATTTGGTACTAGTCCAATTTCACTACATGCAAACCTAGATATTATATTCAGATAGATATTGTCAAATGTGATTTTTGAGAGTTGGAATCAACTCAAAAGCTATTATGGTTGATTTTTGAAAAATGTTTGAATTTGCAAAAGCCTCTATCTTGTTATTTTTACTATATGTGATCTCTAACTCCAAATGATTTAAATCAATGGGCTTGGATTGATATTTTAATTACCTTTCTATCAAAATTTGAATCATGCAATTTGGTTCAGTAAAACTCTCTGAATTGATTTTTGAATCTGTGGACAGAAACTAGTTTAAACCTAAATGGAAAACAATATTTGAATTTCTAGGCCTAAGCGGGAAACTTAAACGGGCCGGCCCAGTGGCACTCTGCGGCGCAGCGGGCTGCTGACAGTGCGGACCCACTGGTTAGCGATTCATCTAACGCGAAACGGTATCAGCGAATCTGGACCGTGCGAGCTAATTCTAATCTAACGGCTAGGAGTCGTCGTCAACGACGGACAGCTCCGGCGAGGAATATGACCTAGCGCAGCGGTGGGGGTCTCACGGGGCTTACCTGGGCTCCATCTAGGGTCGGCGAAGGTGGCAATCGATGTGGTAGACGATGGCGAGGCGATGTGCGGTCACGGTGGAGCTTGGGGTGGTCAAAATCATCGGTGCCCTTCTCCTCCAACAGCGGCAGGCTCCGGTGAAATTCCGGCATGGTGGTGCTCGCCTTGCTCCGAGGAGAAGTGGGGAAGGTCAGTGAGGAGTGGAGTGGTGTGGAGAAATGGGGTGGAGAGGCCCTCTATTTATACACCGACGAGGCGACCGAGCGGGATGGGTTGGCGTCTCCGGCGAGGACGGTACAACGAGCTAATGGCATGAGCGGGGGTGTAGGACGGTGCGGTGCTCCCTGGCGGTTCCCATGGAAGCAATGGCATGGCACGGGGCGGTCTAGTTTGGTCTGGCGCGTGCGGCATTCCGCGCGAGACAAGCGGTGTTGTCGATGGCGCGCGAGAGCTACGGGTCACGCGGCGGCGAACGGGGGTGTCTACCGGGGTGGCATGATCATGGCGAGGATGCGCGTGCGCGGAGAGGGCAAGGCACGAGCTGGCGAGGCTGGTCGGGCACGGCACACTGGCATGCTCTGGTTATGGTGCAGAGGCGTAGAGCGCGGTGGTGCTAGGGTGGTCCACGGTCGGGTTGCGATCGTGGGCTGGACAGGGGGTGGCGGTAGGCTACGGCGATGCTCCTGGACATCCTGGTTGGGTGCAGGGCTGTCTGGAGCGAGCTGGCTTTGGTTAACCGGCAGTGACCATTTGCGGGCGGCGCTCCACTGTGCACTGGGCGAAGGGGGTGTTGGTCTGCTGCTACTCGACACCAGGGGGATAGGGGAGTTAAGGGGAGATCAATTGGTCGATGATCACTGTACAAAACAGTGAAGCTAGGCTAGAGGTTTTTCTGTGCATGCAAGTGTTTGTGTTAATGGCCGCATGAAATTAATTTTTGAATTTTTGATTCAAACTTTTTGAGTGATCTTATATTAAGCTTGAGAGACTAGGTTTGCTTGGAGAGGTTAAGGGTAATTGATTTGGTAGGTTTTTGAAAAAGTGGGATCTTCCCATATGAATGAGATTCAATTTTCCATTGTCTATTTAATTGATTTGCTAAATGTTTTTGTAAGTTTGTAAAGTGGGCCTTGATATACTTTTACTTGGTCTAGCAAGGGGTGAAAAGAAGAACAAATGTTTCTGTTAGAATTTGTCTTCTAGGAACACACAAAGTGGCCTAGTGGTTTAATTTTGTCAAAATGACCATTTTGTTTATTTATTCATATTTGATTTCCTTGTCTTTGGATTTTTTAATTGGTTCAGATCATGTAGTATTCACCTTTAAACCATTTCACATCATTTAGAACAATCAAGCATGGCATATACACTCAATTCTATTTTCATGCAAACACACATGCATTCATATTCATTTCTTTAATGAAAGTTTTTGTTAACCCTAAATTGGGTGATTAGAACTTGATAACCTTGTTTAAAGTTTTGGGATGTTACAATCTACTTGATTAAAAAGCTCATGATCACAATATGATCATGCATAGAGAGAGAGATGAACACATAGCTACCGGTAGAACCCTTAGCCTTGAGAAAGAACTACTCCCTCATCATCATGGGAATCAGCAAAGGCGATGGAGATGGTGGTGGAGATCGATGGAGATGGCTCCGGGGCACTTCCTCATCCTGGCAGGGTGCCAAAACAGAGACTTTCTGTCCCACGAATCTCCCCTTCAGTGGCGGCAGCGCTGTGGAACTATTCATGGCTGGAGGCTGGCGGATTTAGGGTTTTCTCATCGAAGGCTTCTTATAGGCGAGAGGGGAGGCCGAGGGGGTGCTGGAGGGGCCCACACCACCCCCTGGCACGGCCTGGCCTGGCCCGCACCACCAGGTGGTGTGGCCGGCCCCTGGCCCCTCTCCGTCTCGTCTTCTGTCTACATGTTCCCCTCGGTGAAATATTGACTTTGGCTTTTGTCCCGTCCAATTCCGAGAATATTCATTTTCTGACTTTCTGGAACCAAAAACAGTAGAAAATAGGCAACTGGCACTGGGGCATCTTGTTAATAGGTTAGTTCCAGAAAATGCATAAAAGTATCTCCAAATGTAGACAAAACATAAGAAAGTAGATACTAAATAGCATGGAAAATCAAAAATTATAGATACGTTTGCAACGTATCATACATCATCCATTACAAACCATAATAAGGTTTTACAATAAAGGATCTCTTGATCCAGTCTTAATACAATCAAATAGTGGAATAATAAAGCCTAGTAGTGGGCTCCATCTTCAGGGTCATAGGCAATGCTGACGATGGGAGATGATCGTAGTTGTCGTAGCCATCCTGCTGTCCATCATCCTGGTAGTCCTCCTCATAGTCTGGCCACGAGAATAGCTAGGGACAAAGCCTGAGTACTCTTTAAGTACTCGCAAACTATCACTAAGAAGTAAGGTAGTTCTAATAGGAATCTTAAGCTCTAGGTTTATTTGCAAAAAGCTAGATTTATCTTAAGGTGAGTTTACAAGTAAAGAAAACTAAGTTAATGTTCTAAATCACATTAAGTGGGAACCTAGCTTTCATATTCACAACCCTGTTGTGGTCAAGTCAACATCATAGTTCACTTCACAAGTCATTTGAAAAAACATCTGACGACAGAACAGTATGGCCACTCCAACTATCCATGATTGCGAACGCGGCTATTCGAATAATTTGACACTCTGCAGAGGTGGTACACTTTCACCACAAAATTCGTTACATCCATTAGGGATAACCCTGAATCATCATACTTAGTATGCGCATAATCAATCATAACCTTTCAATTACACACTCTAGTATAGGCACCTCCCCTATGAGCTTGGCCGCCCAGCCATGGCCATCTGCCATCCTGGGCACTACATAGGTGGACATCATCAAGAGGTAGCCTCAGCTCAAACCTCTTCCACGAGGGAACCCATACTAAGGCATATAAACCTCCGGCTAAGCCCTACCCAATTCAGGTATTGTGGTTGTATGGTAAAATTGGAATGGTATCGCATCTGAACCCAACCATCAGTTTTTGTAAAAGGCCTAAGGCTCATGCCTCAACATTTTCATCATCAAATACTTTTGTGTCCATAACACATGTCAAAAACATTTCAATAGAATGAATCATCATTCCAAGGTTTTCATAATCATTGTCACCAAGTATTCCCATCTAAAGTGATCAACTTTTATTCTTAGCACTAGCCACTAAGGTTAAGAGTGTTCACTAATGAGGGGTGCTAATCTCCAATCTCATGCCATAGAATGACATCTAAGTATAACTAGTTAGGCCTAGTTTTATACTCTTTATGCTATCTATACTAAAAGTAAAGAACTTTGGTAAAGTAAAATAATAAAGCTTGCGGGTAAAACTTGGGATTGGTGTAATCAAAGTGGTATAACCAAAGCATGCCTAATGCATCTTGCTTAGGTTAATACTTGCAAGGGTTAGCTTGCATAGTTAACTTGTATAATTATAGCTTGCTCATAATATCTTGCATGGTTAAGAAACTTGCAAGTGTTAGCTTGCCTTGGTTGGTGAAGTGATTGAAGTTTTCTTCTTCGTCTCCTGGGTAGTACTCCTCCTCCTCGTATCCTTGGTCGGTACTATCGTCTATAAATGAAATAGGGGGTACACAATCACCAATCAATACTTAACTACTTCTATTTAGCACACTTAGGCTCACACTTGATGATCTAGCATCATCACAATCATCACATGAAATAAAGATTTAATCTTGTTGAGTTTATTTTAGAAAAGTGATGGCTCAGTGTTGATGTAGAGCTCGTTGGGAACCCCAAGAGGAAGGTATGATGAGCACAGCAGCAAGTTTCCCTCAGTTATGAAACCAAGGTTTAATCGAACCAGTAGGAGCAAGGAAACACCCCAAAGGTGTTGCTAGCTGAGCCTTGACAGGGCGCACTACTGGTGCTAGTAGCAACGTGGAGACCTGCACAACACAACCACAGAACTCCGTCCCCAACTTGCGATGAGGTTATCAATCTCACCGTGTTTTGCTAAAAACAAAGGATTAAACGTATCGAATGGAAGGAAGTAATAGTTTGCAGAAACTAAACACAAAGCAGTAACAGTTTGTAGATTGTATGTAAAGAAAAGGACCGGGATCCATAGTTGACTAGAGGTGGCTCTCCTTAAGATAGATAACATGTTGGGTGAACAAATTACAGCGGGGCAATTGACAAACATCGAGAAAGCATACAAGCATATACTAATCATCTTGACTCCTTTGAGACTTGATTGGGCATTACAACATTATACATAGACCGCCATCCAACTGCATCTATGACTAATAATCCACCTTCAGGTTATCATCCGAACCTCCTCTAGTATTAAGTTGCAAGCAACAGATTATTGCTTTACGAATTGCGTGTAAAGTAAACAATACGATTGTTCTATGAACAAAGGATTGTTGTTTTCTCCCTAGTAGCAACATCACATCTATTACCTTAGAGATTTCTGTCACTTCCCCAGATTACCAGAGGCATGAACCCACTATCGAGCATAAATACTAACTCTTGGACTTGCTAGCATCTACTTGGCCAAGATAGCTACTAACAACGGAAAGCATGCAAGATCACAAATAACAAAGACATGATAGAATCAATAATCAATCTGAAATAGTGATGCGCTCGACTTTCAATGTAGAGCTCGTTGGGAACCCCAAGAGGAAGGTATGATGAGCACAGCAGTAAGTTTTCCCTCAGTTATGAAACCAAGGTTCAATCGAACCAGTAGGAGCAAGGAAACACCCCAAAGGTGTTACTAGCTGAGCTTTGGCAGGGAGCACTACCGGTGCTAGTAGCAACGTGGAGCCTGCACAACACAACCACAGAACTTTGTCCCCAACTTGCGATGAGGTTGTCAATCTCACCGTGTTTTGCGGAAAACAAAGGATTAAACGTATCGAATGGAAAGAAGTAATAGTTTGCAGAAAGTAAACACAAAGCAGAAACATTTTATAGATTGTATGTAAAGAAAAAGGACCGGGATCCATAGTTCACTAGAGGTGGCTCTCCTTAGATAAATAACATGCTGGGTGAACAAATTACAGCGAGGCAATTGACAAACACCGAGAAAGAAATACATGCATATACTAATCATCTTGACTCCTCTAAGACTTGATTGGGCATTACAACATAACACATAGACCGCCATCCAACTGCATCTATGACTAATAATCCACCTTCAGGTTATCATTCGAACCCCCTCCAGTATTAAGTTGCAAGCAACATATCATTTCTTTACGAACTGCGTGTAAAGTAAACAATACAATTGTTCTATGAACAAAGGATCGTTGTTTTCTCCCTAGTAGCAACAACACATCTAGTACCTTAGAGATTTCTGTCACTTCCCCAGATTACCAGAGGCATGAACCCACTATCGAGCATAAATACTAACTCTTGGAGTTGCTAGCATCTACTTGGCCAAGATAGCTACTAACAACGGAAAGCATGCAAGATCTCAAATAACAAAGATATGATAGAATCAATAATCAATCTAAAATAGCATCTCAATATCCATCAGATCCCCGCAAACACAACATGTAATGCATTACAAATAGATGATCTTGATCATGAACGGAGGTCACAAGATCTAAACATGAAAGCACAAAGGAGGAGAAACCAGCCATCTAGCTACTACATGGATCCGTAGTCCAAGGATGAACTACTCACGCATCACACCGGAGGCTTGCATGGTGATGAAGAAGGCCTCCAGGGTGAATTCCCCTCTCCGGCAGGGTGCCGGGAAGAGCTTCATATCCCTCCCGATCTAGGCACAGAGATGACGGCGGCTACAGACTCTTTCGTGGATTTTTGATCGGGTACTTAGAGTTTTCGTCCCGAGGGCAATATATAGGCGGAAGGAGAGGCCGAGGGGGTGCTGGGAGCCACCACACCACCCCCTGGCGCGGGCCAGACCTGGCCGCGCGGTCAGGTGGTCTGGCCGGCCCCTGGCCCCTCTCCATCTCGTATTCTGGCACTTGATCCCTTCCGGAAAAATAGGCACTTTGGCTTTTGTCCCGTCCAATTCCGAGAATATTCATTTTCTGACTTTCCTGGAACCAAAAACAATAGAAAATAGGCAGCTGGCACTGTGGCTCTTGTTAATAGGTTAGTCCAAGAAATCATATGAAAAGTACTCCAAAGTTGGAACAAAACACAAGAAAGTGGATAAAACCAAGCATGGAACATCAAAAATTATAGATACATTTGCAATGTATCAACATCCCCAAGCTTAACTTCTGCTCGTCCTCGAGTAGGTAAGTGATAAAAAGAAATAATTTTTGAGGTGACATGCACCATCAAAGACTTGATCAAAGTATTTGCAAAACACTCAAAGCTGGGATCATAGTACTTCAATCATAACAGGAAAGAAAAAGTTCTAGCAATAAGCAAAGAAACTATGATGCAACATGAAAAGGCACAAACAAAAGAAACATGAATAACATGCTTTGCAAGACGTTTGTTTGTTTCACATAAAGAAAATATGGCATAATAGTATTCAGCTTGTCCATCAATAGAGTAGCAAATATAAATGCATAGGACACCTTCAAAGTTCATAAGAGTGACTAGATACAATAGTTTAAAACAAGCAATAACAAGTTATGCATCAATCAACTAGTCTTGGGACAATGCACATAGAACTAAGAATGGACACTATGCTCTCAAAGTAGGTGCATAAAGATAGAAGGTGGAGACTCAATATTATGGTGGAAGAAAGGCCTTTGTAAAAGGAAATAGGGATTCAAGTCTCATAAAGAGCTTCCAAAAATTATGGTACTTATAGCTTTCAGCTCTAATTGCCCCTATCATAAGCATCTTGAAGTGATTAAGGTTAAAGTGAACAAACTATGGTGTACATGCTTGACGAAGTATAAGTCAGAAATCTCATGTCCCTTGTATACGAGGGCCGCTCCTCATGCTACTCAAATTTAGTCACTGGTAAGTTCTTGTCTTCGTAAGTACATGTGTATCATTGAGAACCGCCAACGCGGTACCCCTTGCCCGATGATACAGAAGAATCCCCATATCAAAATGACAAGGCAAGCAGACAACGAGCATCTTAGCATTCTTCTTATTTACCATGGGAATATGGTGCTTTTTTCTCTCTTTCCTCTTTTCATAGTATCTCTTTTTTTGTTTTCTCTTTTTTCTCAATATAGGACTCTTTTTTTATAAGAAGAATGCTTCATAGACAACTCATTATGGTTACGCTGCAGGTTTCCACCATGTCAGCATGGATTAGACCAGCGGCCCAGGCGTTTCTCTAACACATATACATAATTCCATGGACTTACAAGCTTCCCTTTCATTTCACACCGACGACATCCATATACAAAAGAGCATGATATCAACTAGGTACAAGTACCAAGTGCAATGTTGAAAGCGTTCCCCATGAAAGCATGGTTCTGCTAATTCCCAACAAATAAGTACAAGCATATACAACATAGAAGACACAATGGTTCAAGTTTATTAAGGGCAATTAAAGTAAAGTGTGCCATCAAGTCCGTGAGAGCTTTAATCACTAGTTTTCTCATAACAAGTGGAAGGTAAACAAAAGCATGAATATACTTGGAATAGCATAAGCTAGTAGGTAGGTACGGTGGATTCTTTGGAATAACTTGGTTTAGGGAGTTGGATGCATGAGTGGAACTCATACTTGGTGGTGGAGGCTAGCAAAAGACTGGGAGCGACAAACTAAGAGAGCAATAATGGCCATAATCATGCAGAGCGACAAAACATCATTGATCAAAGCATAAAGTGATACTACAAGTTGAAAAATAAAGGATCATAAAGGCTCTGGTGACTTGAAATAGTCATAACATGGTGTGAGCATGTGCCAAGTCAACCCAAATAAAGCATCAAAGGAGAATACCACTATACTATGATTTAATATGCTAAAACAACACATGATTCATCCAAGGCACATTAAGCAATATCAATTGTTTATAACAAGTCATGCTACAACAAAGAATACTAAGCATAAAGCCAAAACGATATCAAGCATGACATTACAAAGCATAGCCACAGTCAAGAACGAGCTCTTTTTACCACATAAGCATGAACTTTCCTACTCTTTTTCCAAACCAAACCAAACTATTTGCAAACCAAAGTATGAAAGAGGGTGTCCAACCAATTTATTCAGAAAACTAAGAAAACCAAGAAAACTAAAAACCAAAACAAAAACGAAAAAGAAGACGCTCCAAGAAAAACACAACTGTGCATGAAACAATAAAAATAAAGCGTTTGGAAGAAACTTGGGATTTTTATTGATGAAGAAGGGGATGCCTTGGGCATCCCCAAGCTTTGACGCTTGTACTTCTTGGATATTTCTTGGGGTGACACGCGTGGCATCCCCAAGCTTGAGCTTTAGTCCATCCTTCATCTCATTACTCATTCCTTCCATACACCTGAAATTTTTCCTTCATACAAAACTTCACACAATCTCATTAGCAACATTAGTGCACTCAAGATGAATAAGTCTTAAGGTTCAGTTCTAACACCAAATAAACTTCTATTAGAACACTAGATACTGTAGCACTTCCTTCAAAAAGCTTAATTCCCCAAAAGAACTCAAAAAAGCAAATGCAGAAAATGGCAGAAATCTGTCAAAACAGACCAGCAGGTAAAGACGAATTTTTTAGAAGACCTTCTGTTGCTCAAATCAAAAAGTGTTGCACTAAAGAAAGTTAGCTAACCACCTGGGGCAGAAGCACAAACAATTACAGCTCAATCCGACATACAGAGCTCTCTCACAAATTTTTACGGTGAAGCACAAAAATCTGTTTAGGGACAGCAACTTTCCCAATCATTACTTCACATTTATTAGAGGTTACTCTTGGCACAAAAGGCAAATAAAAAGGATAAGTGATACATTGCAAATGTATCTATAATTTTTGATGTTCCATGCTTGGTTTTATCCACTTTCTTGTGTTTTGTTCCAACTTTGAAGTACTTTTCATATGATTTCTTGGACTAACCTATTAACAAGAGCCACAGTGCCAGCTGCCTGTTTTCTGCTGTTTTTGGTTCCAGGAAAGTTAGAAAATGAATATTCTCGGAATTGGACGGGACAAAAGCCAAAGTGCCTATTTTTCCGGAAGGGATCAAGTGCCAGAATACAAGACGGAGAGGGGCCAGGGGCCGGCCACACCACCTGGCCGCGTGGCCAGGCTTGGCCCGCGCCAGGGGGTGGTCTGGCCGACCCCAACACCCCCTCGGCCTCTCCTTCCGCCTATAAGTTGCCCTCGGGACGAAAACCCTAGGTACCCGATCAAAAATCCACGAAAGAGTCTGTAGTCGCTGTCATCTCCATCCCTAGATCGGGAGGGATCTGAAGCTCTTCTCGGCACCCTGCCGGAGAGGGGAATTCACCCTAGAGGCCTTCTTCATCACCATGCAAGCCTCCTGTGTGATGTGTGTGTAGTTCATCCTTGGACTACGGATCCATGTAGTAGCTAGATGGCTGGTTTCTCCTCCTTTGTGCTTTCATGTTTAGATCTTGTGAGCTCCGTTCATGATAAAGATCATCTATTTGTAATTCATACATGTTGTGTTTGCGGGGATCCGATGGATACTGAGATGCTATTTCAGATTGATTATTGATTCTATCATGTCTTTGTTATTTGAGATCTTGCATGCTTTCCGTTGTTAGTAGCTATCTTGGCCAAGTAGATGCTAGCAACTCCAAGAGTTAGTATTTATGCTCGATAGTGAGTTCATGCCTCTGGTAATCTGGGGAAGTACAGAAATCTCTAAGGTACTAGATGTGATGTTGCTACTAGGAAGAAAACAACGATCCTTTGTTCATAGAACAATTGTATTGTTTACCTTACACGCAGTTCATAAAGCAATAATCTATTACTTGCAACTTAATACTGGAGGGGGTTCGGATGATAACCTGAAGGTGGATTATTAGTCATAGATGCAGTTGGATTGCGGTCTATGTATTATGTTGTATTGCCCAATCAAGTCTCAAAAGAGTCAAGATGATTAGTATATGCATGTATTGCTTTCTAGGTGTTTGTCAATTGCCCCGCTGTAATTTGTTCACCCAGCATGTTATCTATCTAAGGAGAGCCACCTCTAGTGAACTATGGATCCCGGTCCTTGTCTTTTACATACAATCTACAATCTTTTACTGCTTTGTGTTTACTTTCTGCAAACTTTTACTTCTTTCCATTCGATACGTTTAATCCTTTGTTTTCCGCAAAACACGGTGAGATTGACAACCTCATCGCAAGTTGGGGACAAAGTTCTGTGGTTGTGTTTAGCAGGTCTCCACGTTGCTACTAGCACCGGTAGTGCGCCCTGCCAAAGCTTAGGTAGTAACACCTTTGGGGTGTTTCCTTGCTCCTACTGGTTCGATTAAACCTTGGTTTCATAACTGAGGGAAACTTGCTGCTGTGCTCATCATACCTTCCCCTTGGGGTTCCCAACGAGCTCTACATCAACCACGAGCCATCAACACTTTTCTGGGCGCCATGCATTGAGCCATCAAGCATTTTTCTGGCGCCGTTGCCGGGGAGTCAAGGACATCTTCACAAGGGGAGTTCCTCATAACCAATCTCTTTACTTTGTTGTTTTTGTTTTTCTTAGTTTTCTTTTTTGCTTTGTTTGCTTGTTTTGTTCTTTAAAAAACACAAAAAAAATTAGTTTTACTTGTTTGCTTTCTTATTTCAAAAACACAAAAAAATTAGTTCCTATCTCATTATGTCTAGCCATGCTCCTGTCACTATGTCACTCGAGGAAATGATTTTCACTTTTAAACAAGTAATTGGGGAAAGTTTTAAGGAAGCTTGGTCTAGAATCTCTGATCTTCATGAAAAAACTAAGCCTAAAATGACTCAAAGCTTGTTCCTTAGCAGTTTTTACCTTGGGATTGCTCTTTGCTATAGATATGTTTTAGATGCTATTGTGGGAGGAGATTTCCTCCAATGTAATGAGGATGATGCCATTAATGCTATAAATAAATTGATCCTCACTTACACTATGACTAGCCAAACTGATATTTCTTTCGCAAAAATATTTGCTAGGTTGAACACTCTTGAGGCTAGCACTACTAGCTTATAAAGTTTCTATAATATGCTTAGGGAGCATCACAATTATGTTCCAATAAATTCTGAACCATCAAAGTGGCTCCCTACAGTAAAGATTGAGATAAACACTGAAACTTTTCAAGCCCGCTGCGATATCATGTCTGAATTTTGTCTTATGCCCAAAGATATTTATAAATCTTTGAATCTTTGGGGGCTTACTGAAGGAGGAAAAGAAATATCTCTTGATAATAATGCTACCTTATTTCCTATTGGAATAGCTGAAGGAGTGTTTACAAAGATCCTTGGGAAAATGATTTCTACTGATTATCTTGTTATTGAATGTGTAGGAAAAGGACAAATTACACTTGGAAGATCCCTATTAGAACTCCTTGGAGCAATAATAGATGTGGGAAAGGGGACCATGCAACTTTCTTATCCACCAAACAATCACATTTTCCCAAAGGTTAAGAATAAAAATAAGAGAGGTAAGGGCAAGAAAGTTGATCTTAATGCTTCTTCATTTGAGAACACTTGATTCTTTCTTTGCTTCTTATGCCTAACTTAAAGGCGTTAAAGAAAAGTACTTGTTGGGAGATAACCCAAGAGTTTTAGTTGAGTCTTGGAAGTTATTACCTCTGTAATAACCTCTCCTTATCCTTTTTATTTGCTTTTTGTGCCAAGAGTAACCTCTAATGAGAGAGAAGTAATGATTGGGAAAGTTGCTGTCCCGAAACAGATTTCTGTGCTTCACCGTAAAAATTCCTAAGAGAGATATGTACATCGGATTGAGCTGTAATTTTTTTCTTCTGCCCCAGGTTGTTATCTCACTTTTGTTAGTTCAATACTTTTTGATTTGAGCAACAGAAGGTCTTCGAAAAAATTCGTCTTTACCTGCTGGTCTGTTTTGACAGATTTCTGCCATTTTCTGCATTTGCTTCTTGTTGGTTCCTTCTTGAGTTCCTTTGGGGAATTGAGCTTTTTGAGGGAAGTGCTACAGTAGCTAGTGTTCTAATGGAAATTTATTTGGTGTTAGAACTGAACCTTGAGACTTATTTATCTTAAGTGCACTAATGTTGCTAATGAGAGTGTGTGAAGTTTTGTATGAAGGAAAATTTTCAGGTGTATGGAAGGAATGAGTAATGAGATGAAGGATGGACTAAAGCTCAAGCTTGGGGATGCCACGCGTGTCACCCCAAGAAATATACAAGAAGTGCAAGCATCAAAGCTTGGGGATGCCCAAGGCATCCCCTTTTTCATTAATAAAAATTCCAGGTTTCTTCCAAACGCTTCATTTTTATTGTTTCATGCACAGTTGTGTTTTTCTTGGAGCGTCTTCCTTTTCGTTTTTGTTTTGGTTTTTAGTTTGCTTGGTTTGCTTAGTTTTCTGAATAATTTGTTTGGACCCCGTCTTTCATACTTTGGTTTGCAAATAGTTTGGTTTGGTTTGGAAAAGAGTAGGAAAGTTCGTACTTATGTGGTAAAAAGAGCTCGTTTTTTACTGTGGCTATGCTTTGTCATGCCATGCTTGATATTGTTTTGGCTTTATGCTTAGTATTCTTTGCTGTAGCATGACTTGTTATAAACAATTGAGATTGCTTAATGTGCCTTGGATGAATCATGCGTTGTTTTAGCATATTAAAGCATAGTATAGTGGTATTCTCCTTTAATGCTTTATTTGGGTTGACTTGGCGCATGCTCACACCATGTTATGACTATCTCAAGTCACCATAGCCTTTATGATCCTTTAGTTTTCAACTTGTAGTATCACTTTATGCTTTGATCAATGTTGGTTTGTCCCTCTGCATGATTATCGCCATTATTGCTCTCTTAGTTTGTCGCTCCCAGTCTTTTGCTAGCCTCCACAACCAAGTATGAGTTCCACTCATGCATCCAACTCCCTAAACCAAGTTATTCCAAAGAGTCCACCATACCTACCTACTAGCTTATGCTATTCCAATTATATTCATGCTTTTGTCTACCTTCCACTTGTTATGAGAAAACTAGTGATTAAAGCTCTCACGAACTTGATGGCACACTTTACTTTATTGCCTCTAATAAACTTGAACCATTGGGTCCTTCTTTGTTGCGTATATGCTTGCGCTTTATAAGTTGAAGTTAGCAGAACCATGTTTCATGGGGAACGCTTTCAACATTGCACTTGTACTTTGTACCTTGTTGATATTATGTTCTTTTGCTTACGGATCCCGGCGGTGTGAAATAAAAGTTGAACTTGTAAGATCATGGAGTTTGTATGTGTGTTAGAGAAACGCCTGGGCCGCTAGCCTAAGCCATGCCTAATCATGGTGGAAACTTGCAGCATCACCATAATGAGCGCTCTATGAAGCATCCTCAATAAAAACCTATGCAAATAGCAAATAAAAAGATCGTTGAGATGCTCATTGTATGCTTGCCTTGTCATTTTGATTATGGGATAGCTCCTCTATCATGTGCAAGGGGTACCCCGTTGGCGGTTCTTTATGATACATATGTACTTACAATTACAAGAGCTTACTTGTGACTAAAGTTGAGTAGCATGAGCTTTGGTCTTGGTAAGTAAGGGGCATGAGATTTCGGTTTATAACTTGTCAAGCATATCCTCTTAGTTGTGTCACTTTAACCTTAATCACCTTCAAGATGCTTATGATAGGGGCAATGAGAGCTGAAAGCTATAAGTACCATAATTTTTGGAAGCTCTTTATGAGACTTGAATCCCTACTTTGTTTTACAAAAGGTCTTTCTTCCACCATTATATTGAGTCTCCACCTTCTAACTTTATGCATCTACTTTGAGAGCATAGTGGCCATTATTAGTTCTATGTGCATTGTCCCAAGACTAGTTGATTGATGCATAACTTGTTATTGCTTGTTTGAAACTATTGTATCTAGTCACTCTTATGAACTTTAAAGGTGTTCCATCCATTTATATTTGCTACTCTATTGAGGGACAAGCTGAATACTATTATGCTATGTTTTCTTTATGTGAAACAAACAAATGTCTTGCAAAGCATGTTATTCATGAACCTTTTGTTTGTGCCTTTTCATGTTGCATCATAATTTCTTTGCTTATTGCTAGAACTCTGTATTTCATGTTATTCATAGTACTTCAATCATAACATGAAAGACAAAGTTCTAGCAATAAGACGAAGAAACTATGATGCAACATGAAAAGGCACAAACAAAAGCTTCGTGAATAACAATGCCTTGCAAGACGTTTGTTTGTTTCACATAAAGAAAACATAGCATAATAGTATTCAACTTGTCCCTCATAGAGTAGCAAATATAAATGCATAGGACACCTTCAAAGTTCATAAGAGTGACTAGATACAAATAGTTTAAAACAAGCAATATCAAGTTATGCATCAATCAACTAGTCTTGGGACAATGCACATAGAACTAAGAATGGCCACTATGCTCTCAAAGTAGGTGCATAAAGATAGAAGGTGGAGACTCAATATAATGGTGGAAGAAAGGCCTTCATAAAAGGAAGTAGGGATTCAAGTTTCATAAAGAGCTTCCAAAAATTATGGTACTTATAGCTTTCAGCTCTCATTACCCCTATCATAAGCATCTTGAAGGTGATTAAGGTTAAAGTGACACAACTAAGAGGATATGCTTGACAAGTTATAAACCGAAATCTCATGCCCCTTACTTACCAAGACCAAACCTCATGCTACTCAACTTTAGTCACAAGTAAGCTCTTGTAATTGTAAGTACATATGTATCATAAAGAAACGCCAACGGGGTACCCCTTGCACATGATAGAGGATCTATCCCATAATCAAAATGACAAGGCAAGCAGACAATGAGCATCTCAGCGATCTTTTTATTTGCTATTTGCATAGGTTTTTATTGAGGATGCTTCATAGAGCGCTCATTATGGTGATGCTGCAAGTTTCCACCATGATTAGGCATGGCTTAGGCTAGCGGCCCAGGCGTTTCTCTAACACACATACAAACTCCATGATCTTACAAGTTCAACTTTTATTTCACACCGTCGGGATCCGTAAGCAAAAGAACATGATATCAACGGGGTACAAAGTACAAGTGCAATGTCGAAAGCGTTCCCCATGATACATGGTTCTGCTAATGTCAACTTATAAAACGCAAGCATATATGCAACAAAGAAGGACCCAATGGTTCAAGTGTATGCAAAAAAGTAAAGTGTGCCATCAAGTTCGTGAGAGCTTTAATCACTAGTTTTCTCATAACAAGTTTAATTTGGAAGGTAAACAAAAGCATGAATATACTTGGAATAGCATAAGCTAGTAGGTAGGTATGGTGGACTCTTTGGAATAACTTGGTTTAGGGAGTTGGATGCATGAGTGGAACTCATACTTGGTTGTGGAGGCTAGCAAAAGACTGGGAGCGACAAACTAAGAGAGCAATAATGGCGATAATCATGCAGAGTGACAAACCAACATTGATCAAAGCATAAAGTGATACTACAAGTTGAAAACTAAAGGATCATAAAGGCTATGGTGACTTGAGATAGTCATAACATGGTGTGAGCATGCGCCAAGTCAACCCAAATAAAGCATCAAAGGAGAATACCACTATACTATGCTTTAATATGCTAAAACAACGCATGGTTCATCCAAGGCACATTAAGCAATCTCAAATGTTTATAACAAGTCATGATACAACAAAGAATACTAAGCATAAAACCAAAACAATATCGAGCATGGCATGACAAAGCATAGGCCACAGTCAAAAACGAGCTCTTTTTACCACATAAGCATGAACTTTCCTACTCTTTTCCAAACCAAACCAAACTATTTGCAAACCAATGTATGAAAGAGTGGGGCCAACCAATTTATTCAGAAAACTAAGAAAACCAAGCAAACAAAAAACCAAAACGAAAACAAAAAAGAATAGCTCCAAGAACAACACAACTGTGCACGAAACAATAAAAATGAAGCGTTTGGATGAAACCTGGGATTTTTATTGATGAAGAAGGGGATGCCTTGGGCATCCCCAAGCTTTGACGTTGTACTTATTGGATATTTCTTGGGGTGACACGCGTGGCATCCCCAAGCTTGAGCTTTAGTCCATCCTTCATCTCATTACTCATTCCTTCCATACACCTAAAATTTTTCCTTCATACAAAACTTCACACAATTTTTATTAGCAACATTAGTGTACTCAAGATAAATAATTCTTAAGGTTCAGTTATAACACCAAATAAACTTCCATTAGAACACTAGATACTGTAGCACGTCCCTCAACAATCTCAATTCTCCAAAAGAACTCAAAAAGGAACCAACAAGAAGCAAATGCAGAAAATGGCAGAAATCTGTCAAAACAGACCAGCAGGTAAAACACGAATTTTTTCGAAGACCTTCAGTTACTCAAATAAAAAAGTGTTGAACTAAAGAAAGTTAGATAAAAACCTGGGGAAGAAGCACAAAAATTCATACCTGAAAAGGACGTACAGAGATTTTACACAAATTTTTACGGTGAAGCACAGAAATCTGTTTCGGGACAGCAACTTTCCCAATCATTACTTCTCTCTCATTAGAGGTTACTCTTGGCACAAAAAGCAAATAAAAAGGATAAGGAGCGGTTATTACTGAGTTAATAACTTCTAAGACTCATCTAAAACTTTTGGGTTATCTCCCAATAAGTACTTTTCTTTAACGCCATTAAGTTAGGCATAAGAAGCAAGAAAGAATCAAGTGTTCTCAAATAAAGAAGCATTAAGACCAAATTTTGTTTTCATAGGAGAAGCAAAAGAAATCTTCTCTCTATTCTTAGGGAAGTGTTCTATACCTTTCTTGAGTGGGAGTTGATATTTAATGGTACCTTCTTTCATATCAATAATGGCACCAACAGTTCTAAGAAAAGGTCTTCCCAAAGTAATAGGACAAGAAGCATTGCATTCAACATCCAAAACATAGAAATCAACGGGGACATAGGAATTGTTAACCATAATAAGAACATCATTAAGACTCCCCATGAGTTTCTTTTTAGCATTATCATCAAGTGGTACATTCAAATAACAATCTTCAAGTGGAGGCAAATCAAGCATATCATAAATCCTTCTAGGCATAATAGAAACACTACTATCAAGATCACATAAAGCTTTGAAATCAAAGTCATTCACTTTCATATTAATGATGGGTTCCCAACCATCTTCTTGTTTTATAGGAATAGAAGCTTTATGTTTCATCTTTTCTTCTTTAATCTTTATGAGAGCATCAGCAATGTGTTTTGTAAAGGCCATGTTCATAGCACTAGCATTAGGACTTTTAGCAAGCTTTTGTAGGAACTTAATAACTTCAGAGATATTAACACCGTCAAGATCAAAATAAAATTTATCATCTAGAGTAGTAGAACTATTACTAGCCTCAACACTAGTGGTGGTAATAGTAGAAACACTAATGTTTCTAGTAATTTCATCTTCTCTTTCCCACTTAGCATGTAATTCAGCTAATAGTCTAACATTTTCATCAATTCTTACTTGTATAGCATTGGTAGCTGCAAAGGGATTATCATTAGTTTCAGGTTTAGCAGCCATTTTATTCAAAGAAGATCGAGCTTCAGCCAAAGATGCTATATTTCTTTCAGCATTAGAGAGTTTTTCCTCAATAGTTTTATTGAAAGTAGTTTGTTTACTAATAAACTCTTTAAGAATAACTTCAAGTTCAGAGGGAGCACTCCTATTATTGTTGTAGGAATTTCCATAAGCATTACCATTGTTGGGAGGATATGGCTTATAATTGTTGTTACCAAAATTACTTCTATAAGCATTATTGCCAAAGTTGTTATTTCTTATGAAGTTCACATCAACTTGCTCTTCTTGAGCAACCAAAGAAGCTAAAGGGACATTATTTGGATCAATATGGGCTTTCCCATTAACAAGCATAGACATAATAATATCAATCTTATCACTCAAGGAGGTAGTTTCCTCAACAGAATTTACCTTCCTGCCTTGTGGAGCTCTCTTAGTATGCCATTCAGAATAATTAACCATAATATTGTCCAGAAGTTTTGTTGCAGCACCCAAAGTAATGGTCATAAAGGTACCTCCAGTAGCAGAATCCAATAGGTTCCTTGAAGAGTAGTTCAATCCTGCATAAAAAGTTTGGATGATCATCCAAGCAGTCAGTCCATGAGTGGGACAATTCTTTACCAAAGATTTCATTCTTTCCCAAGCTTGAGCAACATGTTCATTATCACATTGTTTAAACTTCATTATTTCACTTCTCATAGATATAATCTTAGCAGGAGGATAGTATTTTCCAATGAAAGCATCTTTGCACTTAGTCCAAGAATCAATACTATTCCTAGTTAAGGAATTCAACCATTCTTTAGCTTTTCCTCTCAAAGAGAAAGGAAACAATTTCAGCTTAATAATATCACCATCTACATCCCTATGCTTTTGCATCTCACAAAGTTCAACAAAGTTATTTAGATGGGCAGCAGCATCTTTATTACCAATACCAGAAAATTGTTCTCTCATAACAAGATTGAGCAAAGCAGGTTTTATCTCAAAGAAAGTATCTTCAGGCACAGGTGGAGCAATAGGTGTGCTCATAAAATCATTGTTGTTGGTGCTAGTGAAGTCACACAACTTAGTGTTTTCAAGAGTAGTCATTTTTTGTGTTTTTGATAAAGAAAGCAAACTAGTAAAACTAATTTTTTGTGTTTTTGATAAAGAAACATGCAAACAAAACAAAAAGGAACTAAGAAAAACAAAAATAACAAAGTAAAGAGATTGGTTATGAGGGACTCCCCTTGTGAAGATGTCCTTGACTCCCCAGCAACGGCGCCAGAAAAATGCTTGATGGCTCAGTGTTGATGTAGAGCTCGTTGGGAACCCCAAGAGGAAGGTATGATGAGCACAGCAGCAAGTTTCCCTCAGTTATGAAACCAAGGTTTAATCGAACTAGTAGGAGCAAGGAAACACCCCAAAGGTGTTGCTAGCTGAGCCTTGGCAGGGTGCACTACCGGTGCTAGTAGCAATGTGGAGACCTGCACAACACAACCATAGAACTCTGTCCCCAACTTGCGATGAGGTTGTCAATCTCACCGTGTTTTGCTGAAAACAAAGGATTAAACGTATCGAATGGAAGGAAGTAATAGTTTGCAGAAAGTAAACACAAAGCAGTAACAGTTTGTAGATTGTATGTAAAGAAAAGGACCGGGATCCATAGTTCACTAGAGGTGGCTCTCCTTAAGATAGATAACATGCTGGGTGAACAAATTATAGCGGGGCAATTGACAAACATCAAGAAAGCATACAAGCATATACTAATCATCTTGACTTCTTTGAGACTTGATTGGGCATTACAACATTATACATAGACTGCCATCCAACTGCATCTATGACTAATAATCCACCTTTAGGTTATCATCCGAACCCCCTCCAGTATTAAGTTGCAAGCAACATATTATTGTTTTACGAATTGCGTGTAAAGTAAACAATACGATTGTTCTATGAACAAAGGATTGTTGTTTTCTCCCTAGTCGCAACAGCACATCTAGTACCTTAGAGATTTCTGTCACTTCCCCAGATTACTAGAGGCATGAACCCACTATCGAGCATAAATACTAACTCTTGGAGTTGCTAGCATCTACTTGGCCAAGATAGCTACTAACAACGCAAGCATGCAAGATCACAAATAACAAAGACATGATAGAATCAATAATCAATCTGAAATAGTATCTCAATATCCATCGGATCCCCACAAACACAACATGTAGAATTACAAATAGATGATCTTGATCATGAACGGAGCTCACAAGATCTAAACATGAAAGCACAAAGGAGGAGAACTAGCCATCTAGCTACTACATGGATCCGTAGTCCAAGGATGAACTACTCATGCATCACACCGGAGGCTTGCATGGTGATGAAGAAGGCCTCCAGGGTGAATTCCCCTCTCCGGTAGGGTTCCGGGAAGAGCTTCAGATCCCTCCCGATCTAGGGATGGAGATGACGGCGGCTACAGACTCTTTCGTGGATTTTGGATCGGGTACATAAGGTTTTCGTCCCAAGGGCATCTTAAAAGCGGAAGGAGAGGCCGAGGGGATGCCTGGGCTGGCCACACCACCCCCTGGCGCGACCAGGCCTGGCCCGCGTGGCCAGGTGGTGTGGTAGCCCCCTAGCTCCTCTCCGTCTCGTATTCTGGTATCTGATGACTTCCGGAAAAATAGGCACTTTGGCTTTTGTCCCGTCCAATTCCAAGAATATTCATTTTCTGACTTTCCTAGAACCAAAAATAGCAGAAAATAGGCAGCTGGCACTATGGCTCTTGTTAATAGGTTAGTCCAAGAAATCATATGAAAAGTACTCCAAAGTGTGGACAAAACACAAGAAAGTGGATAAAACCAAGCATGGAACATAAAAAATTACAGATACATTTGCAATGTATCAAAAAGTAATTTCTACTCATTGAAAATAATTAAGATTTAATATTCTCCAATTAAAATATGGGATCATGCAGACACATGTCATCACCACATATTTTAATACATGGGAATGTGATTTAAAGTGTTGATCATATTTTATAAAGTTTAAGATTATCATTTAATAGATTTAAAGTGACTAGAAGTGCTTATATAGCATTATTTTGGTACTAGTCCAATGTCACTGCATGCAAACCTAAATATTTTTACATATTCAGATAGATCTTATCAAATGTGATTTTTTAGAGCTGGAATCAACTCAAAAGCATTTTTGGTTGATTTTCGAAAAATGTTTGAAGTTGAAAAAGTCTCCGTCTTGTTATTTTTCCTATAGCTTATCTCCTACTCCAAATGATTTAAATCCAACGGGCTTGGATAGATAATTTAAATACCTTTCTAACATAATTTGAATCATGCCATTTGGTTCAGCGAAACTCTCTGAATTGATTTTTGAATCTATGGATAGAATTGGATTTTAACTAAATTGGAAAATACTAATTTGAATTGCTGGGCTACGCGCAAGAAACTAAACGAGCCGGCCCAAACTGCACAGCATAGCACAGCGGGCTGCTGACAGAGGGGGTCCACTCGTCAGTGAGTCTAACTACCCGAAACGGTATCTACGAATCTGAGCCGTGCGATTAAAAGATGATCCAACGGCGGAGAGTCATCGTCGACGACGAACTGCTCTGGCAAGGAATCAAACCTAGCGTGGTGGTGGGGGTCTGACGAAGCTCACCTAGGCTCCAGCTAGGGTCGGCGATGGGGGGCGAATGGGGTTGTCGACAATGGCGGTTCCAGTGGTGGTCGCGGCAGGTCCTGGGGTGGTCGCAATCAACGACGCCCTTCTCCTCTAGCAGCGGTGGGCTCCGGCCAAATTCCGGCGAGGGAGAGCTCACCTTGCTCCAGGGAGAAGTGTGGGAGTCTCTGTGAGGAGTGGGGGAGGGTGTTGGTGTGGAGAATGGAGGCGGGGGAGGCCTCTACTTATACTGCGGCGAGGGGACTAAACATCGTGGGCTCAGGCTCGTCGGTGATGATGCTATAGGCGGCTAGCGACGCGGCTGAGGCTAGGGGGCAGTGCATGGTTCCCTGGTGATCCTCTCTAGCTTACTGGCGCGGCGTGGGGCGGTGTGGATTGGTCGGGAGCGTGCAGCACTCCGCGAGGACACAGAGGTGTTTGCGACAGCGTGCGGGAGCTACGGGTCGAGCGGCGGCGAACGGGGGTGTCTGCGGAGTTGTGGTGATCATGGCGAGCGTGAGCGTGCGCGGTGATGGCGGGGCGCGGTCTGTGCGAGGCGTTCGGGTGCGGCGAGCTGGCGCGCTCTGGGCATGGCGCAGAGACAGTGGGCGCGACGTAGCTAGGGTGATCCAGGGCTTTGGTGGTAGTCGTGGCTTGGACAGGGGGTGGCCCTAGATGCTCACGTGTCTGGTGCGCGTCGTGGGCGAGGGCGGTGTGGATTCTGGCACGCTGTCCATGGTCGGCCGGTGATGACCAAACTTGGGCGGCGCTCCACTGTGCATAACGACTCAGGGGGGATTGGTCTGGGTGCTGCTCGACACTAGAGGAGACAAGGGAGTTAAGAGGGGACACTGGGATGGAGGATTACTGCTCAGAACAGTGAAGTTAGGCAGGTGATTAGTTTGTGTAAGCAAGGTGTTTGTTGTAATGGCCGAAAGAAAAATACTTCGGAATTTTTGAATGAAATTTTTTGAGTGATCTATACTTAAGCTTGAGTGTCTATGGTTGCCTAGATTTGCCAAGGGGAATTGATTTGATGGGTTTTTGAAAAAGTGTGATCTTACCACATACAATTGAATCAATTTTCAAATGTCCGTTAAATTGATTTGGGAAATGTTTTTGTAAGTTTGTAAAGTGGGCCTTGATACACTTTTACTTGGTCTAGCAAGGGGTGAAAAGAAGTGAAAAAGTTTCTTTTAGAAATTATCTTCTAGGAACACTCAAAGTGGCCTAGTGGTTAACTTTTGTCAAAATGACCATTTGCTTTATTTATTTATATTTGATTTCTTTTTCTTTTGATTTTGTTTGTAAATGGCCTAGATGATGTAGTATTCACCTTTAAACCATTTCTCATCATTTATAGTAATCAAACATGGCAATTTCACTCAATTCTACACTAATGCAAAACACACATGCTTTCATATTCAAATTTGTAATAAAAGTTTTTGTTAACCCTAACTTTGGGTGATTAGAACTTGATAATCATGATTAGAAGTTTTGGGATGTTACAACATGCAAGATCACAAATAACAAAGACATGATAGAATCAATAATCAATCTGAAATAGCATCTCAATATCCATCGGATCCCCGCAAACACAACATGTAGGATTACAAATAGATGATCTTGATCATGAACGGATCTCACAAGATCTAAACATGGTAGCACAAAGGAGAAGAACCAACCATCTAGCTACTACATGGACCCGTAGTCCAACGATGAACTACTCACGCATCACACCGGAGGCTTGCATGGTGATGAAGAAGGCCTCCAGGGTTAATTCTCCCCTCCGGCAGGGTGCCGGGAAGAGCTTTGGATCCCTCCCGATCTAGATATGGAGATGACGGTGGCTACAGACTCTATCTTGGAATTTTGATCGGGTCCTTAGGGTTTCTGTATCGGAGGCATCTTATAGGCGAAAGGGGAGGCCGAGGGGGGTGCCCTAGGCGGCCACACCACCATCTGGCGCGGGTAAGGCCTAGCCGCGCGGCCAGGTGGTGTGGGTGGCCCCTGGCCCCTCTCCGTCTCGTATGCTGGCTCCGTGTCCCCCTCGATGAAATATTGACTTTGGCTTTTGTCGCGTCCAATTCTGAGAATATTCATTTTCTGACTTTCCTAGAACCAAAAACAGCAGAAAACAGGCAGTTGTCACTGTGGCATCTTGTTAATAGGTTAGTCCAAGAAAGTGTATAAAAAGTACTCCAAAGTGTGGGCAAAACATAAGAAACTAGATATAAACCAAGCATGTAACATCAAAAATTATAGAAATGTTAGCAACGTATCAACATCCCCAAGCTTAACGCCTGCTCGTCCTCGAGTAGGTAAGTGATAAAAAGAAAGAATAATTTTGAGGTGACATGCACCATCATAAACTTGATCAAAGTATTTGTAAAACATTGATAGCTGGGATCATTGTACTTTAACATAGCATGAAAGATATAGTTCTAACAATAAGACATAGCAACTATGTTGTAACATGAAAACGCACAAACAAAAGATTCATGAATAACAATGCTTTGCAAGACGTTTGTTTGTTTCACATAAAGAAAACATAGCATAGTGGCATTCAGCTTGTCCCTCATAGAGTAGCAAAACATAAATGCATAGGACACCTTCAAAGTTCATAAGGGTGACTAGATACAAATGGTTTAAGAACAAGCAATATCAAAGTTATGCATCAATCAACAAGTATTGGGACAATGCACATTAAACTAAGAATGGCCACTATGCTCTCTCAATAGGTGCATAAAGATATAAGATGGAGACTCAACATAGAAGTAAAAGAAAGGCCTTCATAGAAGGAAGCAGGGATTCAAGTCTCATAAAGAGCTTCCAAAAATTATGGTACTTATTAGCTTTCAGCTCTCATTGCCCCTATCATAAGCATTTTTAAGTGATTAAGGTTAAAGTGACACAACTAAGAGGATATGCTTGACAAGTTATAAATTGAAATCTCATGCCCCTTACTTACGAGTACCGAACCTCATGCTACTCAACTTCAGTCACAAGTAAGCTCTTGTCATTGTAAGTACATATGTATCATAGAGAACCGCCAAGGGGGTACCCCTTGCACATGATATAGGAGCTATCCCATAATCAAAATGACAAGGCAACCAAACAATGAGCATCTCAGCGATCTTTTTATTTGCTATTTGCATAGGTTTTTATTGAGGATGCTTCATAGAGTGCTCATTATGGTTATGCTGCAAGTTTCCACCATGATTAGGCATGGCTTAGGCTAGCGGCCCAGGCGTTTCTCTAACACACATACAAACTCCATGATCTTACAAGTTCTCCTTTTATTTCACACCGCCGTGATCCATAAGCAAAAGAATCATGATATCAACGGAATATAAGTGCAATGTTGAAAGCATTCCCCATGATACATGGTTCTGCCAATTTCAACTTATAAAACGCAAGCATATACGCAATAAAGATGGTCACAATGGTTCAATATTATTAAGTGTAAGAAAGTAAAGTGTGCCATCAAGTTCGTGAGAGCTTTAGTCACTAATTTTCACATAACAAGTTTAATTCAGAAGGTAGCTAAAAACATGAATATACTTGGAATAGCAAATGTTAATAGGTAGGTATGGTGGACTCTCTGGAATAACTTGGTTTTATTTGGAGTTGGATGCATGAGTGGAACTCATACTTGGTTGTGGAGGCTAGCAAAAGACTGGGGGCGACCAACTAAGAGAGCAATAATGGCCATAATCATGCAAACGACAAAACATCATTAATTAAAGCATAAAATGATATTACAAGTCGAAAACTAAAGGATCATCAAGGCAATGGTGACTTGGGATAGTCATAACATGGTGTGAGCATGCGCCAAGTCAACCCAAATAAAGCATCAAAGGAGAGTACCACAATACTATGATTTAATATGCTAAAACAACGCATGATTTTTTCAAGGCACATTAAGCAATCTCAATTGTTTATAGCATGTCATGCTACAGAAAAAATCACTAAGAATAAAGCCAAAACAATACCAAGCATGACATGACAAAGCATAGGCCACAGTCAAAAACAAGCTCATTTTACCACTTAAGCATGAACTTTTCCTACTCTTTTCCAATCCAAACCAACCTTATTTGAAAACTAAGGTATGAAAGAGGGGGTACAACCAATTTATTCAAGAAAACTAAGCAAACCAAGCAAACGAAAACCAAAAAAATGAAGACACTCCAAGAACAACACAACTGTGCATGAAACAATAAAAATGAAGTGTTTGGAAGAAACCTGAGATTTTTATTGATGAAGAAGGGGATGCCTTGGGCATCCCCAAGATTTGACGCTTGTACTTCTTAGATATTTCTTAGGGTGACATGGGTGGCATCCAAAAGCTGGAGATTTTGTCCATTCTTCATCTCATTACATCATTCTTTCCATACACCTGAAATTTCTTCTTCATACAAAACATCACACAATCTTTATTAGCAACATTAGTGTACTCAAGATAATAAGTTTTTGGGTTCAGTTTCAACACCAATAAAACTTACATTAAAACACAAGCTACTGTGGCACCCCCCTCAAACATCTCAATTCCCCAAAAAGAACTCAAAAAGGAATCAACAAAAAGCAAATGCAAATAATGGCAGAAATCTGTCAAAACAGACCAGCACGTAAAAACCAATTTTTTCGAAGACCTTCTGTTGCTCAAATAGAAAAGTGTTGAACTAATGAAAGTTAGATAACAACCTGGGTCAGAAGAACAAAAATTCACGCCTCAAAACAACGTACAGAGATTTTACACGAATTTTTACAGGGAAGCACAAAAATCTGTTTCAGGACAGCAACTTTTTCAAGCATTACTTCTCTCTCATTAGTGGTTACTCTTGGCACAAAAAAGCAAATAAAAATGATAAGAAGCGGTTATTACAGAGGTAATAACTTCCAAGACTCATCTAAAACTTTTGGGTTATCTCCCAATAAGTATTTTTCTTTGACGCCTTTAAGGTAGGCATAAGAAGCAAGAAAAAAATAAAGTGTTCTCAAATGAAGAAGCATTAAGAGAAAATTTTGTTTTCATAGGAGAGGAAAAAGGAATCTTCTCTCTCTTATTAGGGAAGTGTTATATACCTTTCTTGAGTGGGAGCTGATATTTAATGGTGCCTTCCTTCATATCAATAATGGCACCAACAGTTCTTAGAAAAGGTCTTCCCAAAGTAATAGGACAAGAAGCATTGCATTTAACATCCAAAACATAGAAATCGACGGGGACATAGGCATTGTTAACCATAATAAGAACATCATTAATACTCCCCATGAGTTTATTTTTAGCATTATCATTAAGTGGGACATTTAAATAACACTCTTCCAAAGGTGGCAAATCAAGCATATCATAAATCCTTCTAGGCTTAATAGAAACACTACTATCAAGATCACATAAAGCTTTGAAATCAAAATCATTCACTTTCATATTAATGATGGGTTCCCAACCATCTTCTAGTTTCATAGGAATAGCAGCTTTATGTTTCATATTTTCTTCTTTAATTTTTATGAGAGCATCAGTAATGTGTTTTGTAAAGGCCATATTCATAGCACTAGCATTAGGAATTTTAGCAAGCTTTTGTGGGAACTTAATTACTTCAGAGATATTGCAACCATCTAGATCAAAATCATAATTATCCTCTCAAGTAGTGGACCTATTTTTCCCATATTCCGAAGAATTTCAGCATTTTTATTAAAAAAGGTTCCATTGGGTTTACTAGCTTCAACATTAGTGGTAGTGATAGTAGAATTACTAATTTCTAGCAATTTCATCTTCTCTTTCCCACTTAGCATGCAATTCAGCTAATAGTCTAACATTTTCATCAATTCTAACTTGTATGGCATAAGTAGCAGCAAAGGGGTTCTCAATAGTTTCAGGTTAGCAACCATTTTATTAAAAGAAGATTGTGCTTCAGCCAATGATGCTATATTTCTTTCAGCATTAGAGAGTTTTTCCTCAATAGTTTTATTCAAAATAGTTTGTTTACCAATAAAATCTTTAAGCATAACTTCAAGTTCAGAGGGTGCACTCCTATTATTGTTGTAGGAGTTTCCATAAGCATTACCATTGCTAGGAGGATATGGCCAATAGTTATTATTACCAAAATTGTTCCTGTAGGCATTGTTGCTAAAATTATTATTTCTTATAAAGATCACATCAACTTGCTCTTCTTGAGCAACCAAAGAGGCTAAGGGAACTTTATTTGGATCAATATGAGCTTTCCCATTAACAAGCATAGACATAATAACATCAATTTTATCACTCAAGGAAGAGGTCTCTTCAACAGAATTTACCTTCTTACCTTGTGGAGCTCTCTCAGTGTGCCATTCAGAATAGTTAACCATCATATTATCTAGAAGCTTTATTGCAGCACCCAAAGTAATGGTCATAATGGTACCTCCAGCAGCAGAATCCAGTAGATTTCTTGAAGAATAATTCAATCCTACGTAAAAGGTTTGGATAATCATCCAAGCAGTTAGTCCATGAGTGGGATAATTCTTTACCAAAGATTTCATTCTTTCCCAAGCTTGAGCAACATGTTCATTATCAGATTGTTTAAATTTCATTATTTCACTTCTCATAGATATAATATTAGCAGGAGGATAGTATTTTCCAATGAAAGCATTTTTGCATTTAGTCCAAGAATCAATACTATTTCTAGTTAGGGATTGCAACCATTCTTTAGCTTTTCCTCTCAAAGAGAAAGGAAACAATTTAAGCTTAATAATATCTCCATCTATATCCCTATGCTTTTGCATCTCACAAAATTCAACAAAGTTATTTAGATGAGCAGCAGCATCTTCAGTACCAATTTCAGAAAATTGTTCTCTCATAACAAGATTGAGTAAAGCAGGTTTAATTTCAAAGAAGGTAGCTTTAGGAACAGGTGGAGCAATAGGTGTGCACATGAAATCATTGTTGTTGGTGCTAGTGAAGTCACACAACTTAGTGTTTTCAAGAGTAGTCATTTTTTGTGTTTTTAATAAATAAAGCAAACTTAGTACAACTATTTTTTGTGTGTTTTTGATAAAGAAACTAGCAAACAAAGAAGAAATAAACTAAGCAAAACAAAAATAACAAAGTAAAGAGATTGGTTATGAGGGACTCCCCTTGTGAAGATGTCCTTGAATCCGCGGCAACGGTGCCAGAAAAATACTTGCTGGCTCGAGATATCTCGAGCTCCTTGGGGAACCCCAAGAGGAAGGTATGATGAGCACCACAACAAGTTTCCCTCAGTTATGAAACCAAGTTTATCGAACTAGTAGGAGCAAGGAAACACCTCCAAGGTGTTGTTTCCAACTTGGAATCCTGCACAACACAACCACAAAACTTTGCCCCCAACTTACAGTGAGGTTGTCAATCTCACCAGTTTTGTTGAAAACAAAGGATTAAACGTATTGTGTGGAAGATAGTAATAGCTTGCAGATTGATGGTAAAAGAAAGGACCGGGGTCCATAGTTTACTAGTGGTGATTCTCCTTAAGATAGAAGTCATGTTGTGTGAACAAATTACAGCGGGGAAATTGACCAACATCGAGAAAGCAAACATGCATATACTAATCATCTTGAGATTTGATTGGGCATTACAACATTATACATAGACCGTAATCCAACTGCATATGTGGCTAATAATCCACCTTCAGGTTATCATCTGAACCCCCTCCAGTATTAAGTTGCAAGCAATAGATAATTGCATTACGCATTGCGTGTAAAGTAAACAATATAATTGTTCTATGAACAAAGGATTGTTGTTTTCTCCCTAGTAGCAACAGCACATCTAGTACCTTAGAGATTTCTATCACTTCCCCAGATTACTAGAGGCATGAACCCACTATCGAGCATAAATACTCCCTCTTGGAGTTGCTAGCATCTACTCGGCCAAGATATCTACTAACAATAGAGAGCATGCAAGATAACAAATAACAAAGACATGATAGAATCAATAATGAATCTGAAATAGCATCTCAATATCCATCGGATCCCTGCAAACACAACATGTAGGATTACAAATAGATGATCTTGATCATGAACGGAGCTCACAAGATCTAAACATGGTAGCACAAAGTAGAAGAACCAACCATCTAGCTACTACATGGACCCATAGTCCAAGGATGAACTACTCACGCATCACACCGGAGGCTTGCATGGTGATGAAGAAGGCCTCCAAGGTGAATTCTCCCCTCTGGCAGGGTGCCGAGAAGAGCTTCGGATCCCTCCCGATCTAAGGATGGAGATGATGGCGGCTATAGACTCTTTCATGGAATTTTGATCGGGTCCTTAGGGTTTCTATATTGGAGGCATATTATAGGCGAAAGGGGAGGCCGGGGGGTGCCCTAGGCGGCCACACCACCCCCTGGCGCGGGTCAGGCCTAGCCGTGCGGCCAGGTGGTGTGGGCGGCCCTGGCCCCTCTCCGTCTCGTATTCTTGCTCTGTGTCCCCCTCGGTGAAATATTGACTTTGGCTTTTGTCCCGTCCAATTCCGAGAATATTCAATTTTTGACTTTCCTAGAACCAAAAATAGCAGAAAACAGGTAGCTGGCACTATGGCATCTTGTTAATAGGTTAGTCCAAGAAAGTGTATAAAAAGTACTCCAAAGTGTGGAGAAAACATAAGAAAGTAGATATAAACCAAGCATGGAACATCAAAAATTATAGATACGTTAGCAACATATCACTTACCTTCGCCATTTGCTTTCTTCTTCCCCTTGATGCCACCGCAAAAAGCTCCTCTGCCTACCACTCCAAACACATTGCCCTGCCCATCCTGGGTCACCGTGGCCCATGCAATGGCTGACGCTTCATCCTCCGGCAATGGCAGAAAAGGCAGAACTTCTGCGGGGTCTGGATCTCGTGCGTCCTTGATGATGAGAAGCTCCACGTCATTGAGAAGAAAGGACTCCTCCACGCCGGTGACTGGAGGAGCAGTTTCGGTCAAACCATCCTCACCCCTAACGCTGACTAGCGATTGCAGTTCAGCACCCACCTCGATAGAGGTTTGAGTTTTCCTCCCTCTGATTTCTTTTTTGAGGTTGTAGATCACTACGGAGTTCAACTCTACAACCTTCCCCCAAGCTCAATCTTAGAAATGAGTGCTCATGCATCTTTGTATGAGGGGTATGTCGGAATTAGGCCGAGTCTTGTTCTATTCCGGTATTATTTCAATACCTGGAGAAACTCTATCACTTCCGGTAATCCTTATATTACCGGAAATCTTAGCTTTAGAGTTAGGAGAGAACGAGTCTATCCTAGAATTAAGGCTAGAGAGTCCGTGAAGAGATGGCCATCCACGTTCTTTTATCATAAGGACAAACCGGCTCCCGGCAAAGCAACTGCTTTGTCGGTTTTCATCGATGGCGCCGCCACGCCCCAAGAGTTCTGGGATTCGGAAGCTCCGGCTCTCACCGACGATCTACTTCACGCCAAGAGTAAGGTCGAGTATTTGATGAAGCACAAGGGTCTGAAAGGATCCGACCTTATTCACTGCTGGCTAGCACACCGGATTCAGCCCCTCCAACACCATGGTGACCGGATCATGCATACAGTCACCAAGAGCAAGACGGACTTCATCCGGATCTTCTCCAAGTCTTATTCGGATAAGGACTACGAGTTGCAGGTCAGATGGTTGATCAAGGAGCGGATCGAGAGGAAGATTCTAGATCTTTCCTTGGACATGTTCACGGCTGACGATCCCGTGACACCAGTAAGTTTCCCAGTAGTTACTCTTATACTCGAATATGTGTTCATTTGTTACAGCTTTTCGCAATACTGAGGTGATTCGTCTTTCAGCTTGTTGACCTCCCTGAGTCAGAGCTTGCTCCTCTTATGGGATATCCTCCTGAGATGTCTCAGCAGGAAGGGGAACTTGTAGTGCTGCTGGAGGCGCTTACTCAAAAGCGTAAAACTCCGACTGTTTTTGGCACAAAGGAAGTGCATGTTGTGAAGAGGTAACTTTCCTCACAAGGTCTTATATTTTACTTCTCATTCTTTCCAAAGTGTAACAATTTTGGTCTGTTACCCTTCAGAGCTAAACAGCTCATCAAGGGCAAGGGGAAGGGAACCACGACAAAGCCCCTGCGCCAGTCAAAGTTAAATTTGACTTCTCCTACCACAGTGCCTCTGACTCCTACCCTAATGCATTCTACAACACTGTAGATTACTTCATCTCCGCACATTGCAGAAGATCTGGCTCAGCATTCTGAGCCAGCGATCCTTGAACCGCAGACCAATGTCACCATGGGTGACTTGGCCACTAATATGGGTGAACCCTCAATGGGTAATGATCCTCAGCAGAAGTTTTTGCAGATAACCCCTTGAGCAATCCGGGTCTTGCCAAACTTGGCATTACTCGGAAAACTGTGGAAGAAACCCAAAAGCTGGCTCGACAATGTATAGAGAGACGGAACATCACTGCTGAGGAAGAGGCCCAAGAAGCCGAGGACGTAAAACTCTCCAAGCTTCTTGATCAAGTTCATCTCTGCGACGACAAGCTAAAGGCCGGTGTGGCTCCGCCACCAGTGATCCCGCTGACTCTCACCGAGAAGGTTTCTTCTGAGGTAAACATGAGTCTGGAGAAATTGACCCATGAACATTTTGTAAGTTGGTACTCCAACTCACTCTTTTTACTTTATTATATATCATATCAAGTCTATCAAAACATCTATGGGGTGAAGTATCTTCAAAGGTATACTCTCAAGACAATCATTCATCAAACAAGTTATAAATTTGAGACTTTTTCTTGTTGTACTTGTTTGGCAATATTATTTCCAAGGCATGACTCGGTTAGCTACAAGAACTAGAGCAAAATCTTCCACAACTAATTACTCATGCAAATAAAAAGCTTTACTCTAACTATTTGAATTACTCCCACTAGCATGGCATCTTAACAAATCAACTAACTAAAATAAAAATTTCAAACTTCTAAAGTGGGAGACATAGGGCATACCTCTCATGAATGACTTCATAGATATCTTTCTTATGGGGATGTGTTCCTTCAAAAATCAAGTTAAAATCACTCTCATAATAATATTGAAGCAAAGAGGCAATAGACAAATACACTTACACGAAAAAAGATAAAAGGAAAACCCTTTTTGTATTTTTTAGGATGTGACTAAAGAATAGAAAATAACTTGCGACCAAGAAAGTATCTAAGAAAGGAAAAAACAAACAAAAAAACCAAAGCAAACAAAAAATGAAAGAAAAAGCAAGTGTTGGATCAAACCAACACGAATGTTTCAAAGATCTCATGGAGCTGGAGTACAACATCATTATTACACAAATATAAATGTCGAGGGACACATCTCCAAGCTCAGGCTTTTGCAAGCCCTCTTGTTGCTCATTATGGTGGTGGTGGATAATCTCCCAAGTTCCATTGGCTGCTCCAATTGGTGAACTAGGTTAAGAGGTTCATAGTAATATCTCGAAGGTTGATTGAGAGGTTGCTCATGTACTGAATGCTTCCTTCGAGAGCATAAATATCATCATAGGTGGTATAGTAGTTTGGTGGTTGCACATCTTGTTCGGGTCCTTTTTGTTTTACTTCTTCATCTTCTCCTTCTTCTCCCGCGGGTTCTTCTTGTTGGAGTAGACTTGCTTCAACATGTGTATCATAATGCAAACGTCTCTCCTTGATAGAGAATAGACCATTAGGAAAAGGAGCTGGGATCAAGTGATCAATTCTAGGTATATCAAGAAAGTATCTACGATTGGATTTAGAAATCATACCACAAGCTCTTAGAATAGAGAAACCAAGACGATGGTCTCCTTCCAACTGATGAATATTACCTAGGTTGACATGAAGCGCAGGTGCAATAACGGTGATAACTCCTCCACATATGGGTCCACGAAATTGGAGAGCCTGATAATTAAGATAAAACAATAGAAGGGCACCCAAATTTGGTGTCAAGTTACAGATAGGAATTGCAGCTCTAGCGAGGATTATCATATCATCCTCATTGACTCTAGTAAACTCACCACGTGCCTACTAGGTGTTAGCAATAACATAAAATAAATAACAAATAACAGGATGATCAATTTTCTTTCCCTTGGGAATGTTCCCACAGATTCTCATTCTATTAAAATAACACAAGGGTGATGTATCAAGGACAAAGGTAGTGGAGTGTATGTAGGTGGTGTTATTGGCAAACCAAAAATAATGAGCCCATTGGTCGAGTCTCAATAAATACTCATAGTTCATAAGATAGAAGTTGATGCGATCAACTCCTGGCATATGCTCTTAAGAGCAGTAGTGTGAACTCACCGTATGCATCAAGGTACTAAGAAAGTCAAGTTTCAAGCGGCGATATGTGGCAGCATCCTAAAAAACAAAGTTATACAAACTGACATTGTTACAAAGGAAATCGAAACCATAGCAAATACCCAGTTGGTTGAGAATGTAAGGACATGCCCACTTGGTGGATTTGATCTCTCGGTGCTTGAGATGGTAGAAACGAGTGACCTCAAACTCCTTGGTGAACTTGATACCAAATGACTCGGAGGTTAGCGTCTCAACGGGTACTATGAGTTGTTCCGCAACCACGGCACGTGTATGGCTCCTCGTGTTCATCTAAGACAAAAATAAAAAATAAAGCTAATTAAAATTTTGATACTCTACACTTTTTATAAAAGAATCTTCTCTAAAGACAAAACTAAGCATGCTCATAATCAAGATTAGCTCAAGAACAAGACCTAAGTCTAGATTGATAATGGTGCAAGATTGAGCAAGCTTTTGATGGAAATAACTTGGGGATTGCCACTAACCAAGTATCTCCCCTCTCTGTCAGTAGGTTTCCTACGAGATTGCCACTAACCCAGTATCTCACCTTCAGCCTTTATTAATCATTGGGATCTTGGGTACATACATGTCCATAGATCAAGACAGGAGACAAAGAAACACAGATACATATCTCTATTCAATCAATACACGGTACTCCCATAGATTAGATGCACAAAATAACTTTGAGGTTTCACCCCAACCCGCAGCCCGTAGGAACTACTCACTCATAACAATAAGATCAAAGATATAAAACATTGTGCAAAATACTTAGATTGAAATCAAATATTCTTACAATGGTCGTTGAATCACAAGGAGATCTAAAGTATAGGCTAATGGCTATGGCTATGGCTATGGAGAGGATGGATGGGGAGAGGATGAACTATGGTGGTGGATCTCCTTCGGTGGTGTTCTGATGCAATCTGAGAATGGCCGCCCTCTGCATGGCGGCTGGGACCTCGAAATATATAGACACCTTCATGAAAGTTGTAGGGTTTGACAAGACGAAGCCAACACCACCTGGTATGGGTGGACCGTAAGGGCGGGCCTTGCCCATACCAGTGATCGTTATGGCCTCTGTCGACTAGTTTTTGCTCCAGAATTACTTGGTTGTGTCGACTTCCTCAAAATATTTATTTATGGCTCTTGATTTGCCTTGAAAGCATGATTGCCTACACAACATAGTTCAAGGCAATGGATTGCACATCTTTGAAATAATTAGTCATCAGTAGCAAGGCTAGAGATATTCTTGGTCAATTACATGACTAAAATGGAGTTTAAATGCGAAGAAAGATGGATATTTTCATAACCATCAAGGCGGTGACGTTGTCTAGCCCCCAAATGGTGGGAGCCCACTTGGTAGCCGATGGTCCCCCTTGGCCATCCCTAGGGAGCGGTTGTGGCATCCCGCAAAAACCACTACTAGAAAATCGCTGTGTTTTTGTGCATTGCATCACCATGACCGCATGCTCATGTCATCATGCCACATTGCATTTGAGCATCGTCATCATCATGCATGATTTGTTTCGAAACTATTTTCGAAAAACCTATTTCGATTTTCTAAATCCCCCGTCTTAATTTCAAATCAAAACTCTGGTCTTTTCCAAGCCTTTTATTTGTCTAAAAACTATTTACAAAAAAGCCTTTCTAAAAATAAAACAAATAAAATAAAAAAAATGTTTTAGTGGGGGAGGCAGCCACCGGCCAGGCCCAAACGGCCCAACCGGCAGCCACCTACCACCCCACTGCCCAAACCCTAGCTTCCTACACCAAAACCACACCCTATCCACCTACTCCCTCTCTCCCTCACCCCGCCGCCAGCTGCAGGCAACACCAATCCCGTCGTCTGCCCCTCCCCAGGTCCACCTACCCCACCACCTGCCGGCAGCCCGGCCCCACTCGGCGATGGACACGCCCCGCACGTTCCCCCTGGCCCAATCCCCCACTCCATCTCCCTCCACCTGGTCCACCTACCGATACGCAGCATGCACGCACAACACGCACTCACACGCGCGCACGCGACCGCGTCCACCCACCCGCGACACGCCAAGGCCCCGCCGCGCACTCCGCACCACCCGCACAGCCGACAACCCCACACCCTGACCACCTCGATCCCATCTCCCGGCCCCACCCACGCGCCTGACCCTGCCCATCCTCTCAGTCCCGATCCCACCTACCCCGCATCGTGCTCCACCTCGTCGCGCCTCCCCGCTCCCTCGCTCTCTCTGCACGTGCTGCTGCCAGAGACCAAGTCGCCGCCGTGGCGAGAAGCTCCTACCTCGGACCTCCTGGGCTCCATCCTCGTTGTTCCAGCGCCCTTCCCCCTCCGCAGCCAGCCGTCGAACCTGCCTCGCCTTCCTGTGAGATCCGTCACCACCCGCGGCCTCTGCCGTTGTCGTCTCCCTGTCGCCGGAGCCCGACGCTGCCGCGATCGCACGAACCCGCCTCGCCTCCACACGCCAGGTGCTACACCGTCTCGCGACCGGGCGACCCTTCCTCTGCAAGCTCCTCGTGGTGCCGCCGGATCTCCTCACCGTGGCACCCCGCAGCACCACCAACCTCCGGTCCCGCTTCCGAGCACGGCCCTACCTCGGGTTCGCCCGTGCCGCCGGCCTGCGCGGTCTCCTCTCCCAGGCCGCCTCTGCCCCACGCCTCCTCTCTGCGCGCCGCACCCTCCGCCTCCTCGTCGCCCGGCTCCGGCCTCCCGGCCTCCCTCTTTGGCCTACCTTGCTGCTCCGCAACCTCGTGACGCCGCCGTCGGCCTTGCTCGCCAGGCACCTCCCCTCTGCTCTAACCTCCTCGTGTTCCCTGGCTGCGGCCTCCTCGGTCGCCACCTCCAGGTCCCCTTGCGAGCGTTGTTCCATCGCCTCCCCTTCGTTCAGGCCAGCGTCCTAGGCAGCCTCGGGCCGCATCCCTGTGTTACGTGCGTGGAAGCCGCATGAGCAGCCCTATTATTGCAGGTTATTTGAGTTCTGCGGCCAGCGTCTTGTCACCAACCGTTCCTTGTCTTGTGTGTGTGAGGGCCTGATCCTCTGAAGCATCCCCCACGGCAGAACCATATCGCAGTGTCGCCAAGATCTTCTGAGGACAGATCAACGCCAAGTTTCGCCAAGACCGTCCTCGCCTACCACCGCAAGATCTTTCGGAGTTATCGCCTCCCTAAGTCCACCGACATAAGTTCCACGTCATGGAACGACAAGTACTCCTTCACGGACCGCAAGACCGATCTCGCCGAACCCGGTGGCACTAGACGAACCCTCGACAAGACCTCCGTTCGGAACTCCAAGTACTCCTTCATGGAACCGAAGACACGGAAACCGAAGACCTTCTTCCCGGAGCGCCGAGTTCTCCATCCCGGAACGACAAGCACTTCACCGCGGAACACCGAGGTCGCCGATGCAGAACGCCAAGTTCTTCATCCCGCATGCCAAGACCGGCCCGATACGAGGACTCGACAAGATCTTCGTGACCAGGGCGAATCCGATGCGCTCCAACACCAAACCAAGTCCTTCTTCCCGAAACGCCAAGCTCTCCTTCCGTTGTCCGAGACCGATCCCGTCCAACCGTTCCTCCTCACCGAACCCTGAGACCACCCCCCCTCCCGAACCCCTGGATCCAAGATCTTCCGAACCCAGATGTGTGAACCTTTTTCCCGAGCCCCTATTTTATAAATGCTATATATAAAACTTGTTGCATATTAATTGTTCATGCATGCATATCTGTCTGTGGTTTGGGGGCATTATGCCGATTCACCTCATAATTAAATATGGAGTCTATATGCGGGATATCTTCGTCTCATTCCGGGCTCCATTTAACTTGCGCAGCGAACCGATGCCATGTTTTGCCCTGTTAAGACAAAATTTAAATTTCGGGGTAGTTAAATAACTTGAACCTTTTAATTAAGTGTCGGGACCCCGGTTCCGCTTAATATGGCCTAATTGCACCGCATATGTGCCATGCCATGCACCATATCATAATCATGCCAGATCTTCTGCCGTAGTATTAAATATTGCATCTGGTGTTTCTTCTAGTGTTTGCCTCTTCGCGGATTAGGCCGATGAGTTGATGCGAGTATTGACAAGTTCTCCGGATATGAACCTTCGGCAGTGTTTCCCAGGCGAGCATCTCTCCCCCTTCTACCTATTTTGCTTTTATAGTCTTTATTTCCTCCTGTTGATCTATTGCTATCCGTGTCGTGATGCTTTAGTTCCATACCCGATATATTTCGTGCAACCGATATATTGCCTTGGACACCTCCTATTACCTGTTGTTTGGTAGATAGCCGGCCTTGCGAGTCATAGTTGGTTGCTCAGGTGCGATCTCATGTTGTCAAGTACCACAGTTGTTGGAATGCTGGCAGATGTTTATGGTGGAGATGATCATGACTTTAAACACAACTATTAAAATGCTAGATATAACTAATGCAGAGGCATCGGTGGGAAATAGATGTTATTTGGTTCTTCCACGCTCACTTGTGTCCCGTAGGACCCCGAGTACTTGATACCTGTTCCTTGACTATTCGCACTATCCACATCCGGGAGGCCTTATGGACCCCCTGAGCCAGAGTTTGACTCATTTTTATTTCTTGGGACCACAAACTAGTTTGGGGTTTTATTACTATCCTGTACTTATGCCATGCTTTACTGCTTTATTTAAGATTGTGTGTGGAGCACCTGTACTGTTTTGGATCGCGCCACGTTTTCGCAGTATCGACAAGCCCAGTCACACTTTCGGGTTCCCAGTCATTTACAGCCGTCGTCGCAAACCCTGGGTCCGTTCCGGAGCCGGCCAACTTCGTTGCGGGTAGCTCAGTGGGGTGGCCCCCTGAAATATTTTATGAATCCTGTGATCGCTTTGTCGTGAAAGCCTCGTTGGGTTTTGAGTTGGTTTTTCCGAGGTTGATCGAGTGTGTGTTGCTATTTGTGCACCCCTGCAGGGCAAAACTTTCTGAAAGCCGTGTCCACGGTTATGGACGACTTGGAGCACAGTATCTCGATCATATACAAGCATAACTAAAGTAGTGCTATAAATTTGACTTAATATGTGACTAGTAATCAGCTCAATTATAATGGAATGGATATTAAAAATGCCAACAACTGGTGGATCTTGGTCGTATCGTGTTCTGATATACCTGCCTAGTAAGTATTGCAACTCCAACGGAATGTGATAAAAGTGCCAACAACTGCTGGGTTTTGGGATTCCTCGGGACAATTATATCTGACTAGTAAATGCTGCAACTATAATGGAATGAGTAAAAATGCCAACTGTGTGAGTTCCTTGGTCCGACTTCCTTGTTTGGTCTCGAGGGGGAAATACCAGGATGGGCATGTTTGGTGTTAGTATCAGGTAGGATCCGCATAGGTCTTTCTTACCTCTCTCTAATAGCCACCAGCGATACCGAGTCTCTATAGGTTGTTTTGTGCCGCCGCGCTGCCGCTTCAGTCCACCATACCTATGTAGGCGAGAGACGCCGAATTCTAGTCTCGCCGTGTACTGGCCTCAGTACTGACGCTCCTCTTTTTCCTTTGCCCTTTGTCGGCACCCCTTTTATTTTAGCAGGTTTGAGATCGACGTCGTTAGCAGGGTTACCCTTCCGGCTTGGCCTGGGCAGGGTTATGGACACCATTGGTTATTCTTCAGGGATATTAGCCCCATTTGCATCTTGTCTGTACTCGGACGCTGTATCGTTTTCAAGGTGATTTGGATCTTTATAGTGTATATCTGTATTCTTGACTCTTGGAGTCGTGCTGTATATATATCTGTTCTGTGGGTCCCATCGAGGACTGTTGTGTAATGGTATTACTTCGTTTTCCACCCGCACAAAAGTGCCTGGTGGGCGTCCTTGAATCGTTTCTATGCAGGTTTGGCGGAAAGGGCTAAAACTTGCATAGGGCCGATTCGAGGGTGTTACAGCGGCCTCCTCTTGGGCCTCCTCTAGTGAGGACCATTTAGGTGGGTTGTCCCAAAAATCCAATTTAAATATATTTAATATTAATTCATTTAATTAATATTAAATACATATTATTTAATACCTATCATTCCAATACACCTTTTGGACCTCTCTGGTCATCGTCAGATATCCTTGGAACCATTTTGGTATTACTCCGGAACTATTCCAGAGTTCTCTCTGTTTTCGCCTACGATCTTGGATCAATCCCTAAGTGTGTCTACCCGTAAGTGTGACACCCTACGACTCGGGAATACACAGACATGATCGACACACTTTCCGACTAGTGACCAATAGCTGTATCTAGAAACACATAATGGCCCCCATGCATTCCACGAATAATTTGATCGCTTGAACCTTGAACATCTAGTCTCATTCTCTTTGCTCTACAATACCTAGTTTGTCCAAGATTTGCTCTTCAGTATCAATATACCTAGTTCGATCTTGTTACCGACAAACACATTTACTTATTCTCATGATATTACATCCCCGTGACCTAGTCACATGTTTGCAAACTTGTAGATGTAATCTCACTGAGTGGGCCAAGAGTATCTATCCATCACTCGGATGGGAAAATCCCGATCTTTATACATAGGCCTCAAAAGTTCCTATGGAATACCTAATGCACACCTCTATAGTCACCCAGTCAGTCACGACGGTTTATGTGATCAAAGTAGCCTCAGGAGACAGTGATTAATATGATCTCACGGTCGAAGGACTAAATCACTACACTTTGCTAGATATTGCAATGATGAACTTCGTGACTAGATCACATTCCAACACTAGGGTTGGGTGTTGTCCATCACTTCATAAGTGTACTCGTTGTTAGTTGACGTGGTAAAGTCCATGATCGGGAAACCTCGATCATCAACTTCCCAATGACCTAGTCTAGAGGATACTAGGGACCTGGTTTGTTTATATACCACATATGTATTAATATTCCCACTTAATATAGTTATAGCATGATACAAAACTATTACAAACTAATGAGACATGTCAATAAAAACATCTTTATTATTGGCCTCTAGGGCATATCTCCTTCAAGAATGGCTCCCAGTTTTGGAAGGATTTGCATAAAGTGAAAAAATGGTTTAATATGGGTTTGACTTATATAATTGGCAATGGCAATATAATCATGTTCTGGAAATATGCTAGGTGTAATGCATGTTCATTGAAGGTTTTATTCCCATCTATCTTCTTGTGTTGTGATCAACAACCCATCATTGTTGCCTAGATCATGCAGAATGGCATGGTGCATTTGTCTTTCTTCAGGTCGTTTGGTCATGTAGAACAAGGTGAGTGGGCTAACATTAATGAGTTAATAAGTGTAATTGAGTTGAGTGATTATGATGATATTATAGTTGGGGTTTAGAGAAGAATGGAAGTTTTCTACTAATCCCTTTATAGCTTCATTATTAGCCCTATTGTGAAGGATAATAGAATGGACTTGTGGAAATCTAATTGACCTCTAAAAAACAAGAATTTCTCCTAGCTATGCTTTAGAGGTCACATTCAGTCATTTTTTTCAGCTGGTGACTAGAAACTGGTTAGGAAATGACTTATGTCTTTGTTGTGGTGTAGTGGATGATGTGGTCACATCCTTTTCAACTGTCATCTAGCTATATACATTTGGTGTGTGTGTTGATGGAGGTTTTTATGATTGACGTTGAACCCAGATCAAGGGAAGACTTTATTGATCTTTTCCTACAAAATGGAGGGGCAAAATGTAACAGTATCACTTGGTATTGGTTCATTGTTATTGCATTGTCTCTCTGGCTTATTATAAATGAAAGGATATTTCAACATAAAGAGTTTCTTAATCCTTTCAATCCACTTTACATACCACTCTCTTTTATGTTGCAATGGAGGCCTTTGATCACGCATAACCGAGGACATCTTGACGAGGTTGGGGAACAAGCTACAAGAACTTAGCACTGGAGATAGAATAGGTGTAGGCTAGTTCCTTACTTCTTAGTCATTTAGGTTTGGTTTTAGTTCTAAGTACTTCTTCCTGTTTTAGAGAGTTTGTGGTAATTTGTGTTCTCATTCACCCCTAGATTTACTAGAGCATTGTTGATGTCTCCCAAGTGTAGGAGATCTATTGTAGTACCTTTCAATATAGAAAAAAAGTTGTCGAACCCACGAGGAGATAAAGGTATTGGTTAGCAAGTTCAATAAGTAAAATAGTGAAACATGTAGGAGTTTTGTGGTTTTTGTTTATGGTTCACAAAAAACTAAATTGTTGTAAAGTAAATTACAAAAACATTAATGCAATTTTTAGACAAATCTCAATCCTCTATGCAGCAAGAGGACAAGCTAAAGTGTGTATACTTATATGTGGCAAACGTTCCTGAGGCTAGCATGTATTTACTTAGCATAAATATTTCTAAAACAGGATGGTAAGAATCTTGTAAAGTTTTAGTCTCGTTGGCCAGAGCCTAAAATAGGTGCAGCCATATACATGTGCAAGTGTACCCCTAATGATTGGTCATGAGTCTAATAAGACATAAAATGTCCATCCATCGCATAAAGTTCTAAGGTCCTCAATCAAGAACCCTCCTAATGCAACTAAAAGTCTCAGAACATGGTTTCTGTCATTCCATCTCTCCCTACTCTCTTTATTAGACTAAGGTGCATCCCTAGGAGCCCATAAAGGTGAAGTACTATGCAGTCGATGTTCCCATATTACCATCATAGAACCACATAAAATATTAAAGCTTGACCAAATACTCATGGCATAATATATAGAAATCATAGCAAATTTCATCCTATGCCCTCAGGATCATGGGGAACTACTCGCAATGGTTAAACATGGCACAGATCAGTGGTATATGGATTACAACACAATTTGAAAGTATAACTTCACCACAAAATAATGATAAGTTAACAAACACAAACATACAAACATCACTTAACTAATATTTCAAGGTTCAATCTACCACAAATTATGAGGTGTATGATGTCAATATCGAGATGGAGATGGTGATGCAGAGACTCCCCCATATGCCAAGGAGGAGTTGGTGGTGATAATGGTGTCAATTTACCCTTCTCCAGTGGCTTTGGAGAAATAGGATCTGTCCTATCCGGAGTAGGAGAAGACTTTCGCCTCCGCCGCCGTATCTGTAAATGATGGGGAAAATATAGCTTGGGTTTTTTGTCTAGGCGGAGGCATACGTAAAAAGAAGGAATCAAGATGACGCTCGATGGGGGAATGGGCCCATGCGGACGGTCTAGGGTGTGGATCTCGCCACCTGGCCTCTTTTCGGCCTCGTGGCTCTTCTCTTGTATTTCTAGCGTCTAATGTCCTTGTCCTGGTGAAAAACTTTCGTGATATTTTTCCCGGAACTATTTGAGGTACAGAAAGTCCATGAAACACAAAAAGTAAGAACAAAAATAAGAAAATAGCGACTGAAGTAAATTCTCCATGGGCTGCCTCGGCCCAGTAACATGTATGGTTTTTTCTTTTTTATGATTTCCTTTTTTCTATTTCTATAGCAATAAAAAAGCTCATATTTTGGAAAAAAATAGATTTGAAAGATATTTAACTTTGAAAAGTGTTCAAATATGAAAATATTCAAATTTGTAAAATGATCAAATTTGAAAATTGTACAAATTTTAAAAATATTCAAATTTAAACAATGTTCCAAAAAGATGTTTAAATTTGAATTTTCCAGATCTAAAATTGTTCAAAATTTAAAAATATCCCGACTTAAAAATGTTCTAATGTAGAAAAGAAACATAAAAGAAAAGAAATAGAAAAACAAACAAAAATATGCTAACAAAATAGAAATGTGTACTTGGAAAATTGGTCGGACCATGTCCTTCTGGCTTCAGGCAGCACGCCACATAGTGCGCGCACCGAATGTTAAGTAAGCACCAAAATTAAAAGAAGGGAGTGCCTAGATCTTAGGCATCTGAGAACTTCTTATGTCTAAGTCGTTGATATTATCCTAATATTTATGCTAATTCTCAGTTGCAATCTAGTTGCAACTTATAAGATTTGTATTAATTCTCAGTTGCAGTCTAGTTGTAACTCATTAAATTTTCAGTTACACTCTAATTACAACTCATGTGTAACTTCTAAATTATACAAATCACGAGGTAAGTCAAACGGTAAAAAAGGTGACTGAGACCTAAGAAGTTCTCAGGCGTCTGATAACTAGCAAATCCGTTTAAAAAATATACACATACAAAAGAATCCCAGTTCACTATACACATACAAAAGAATCCCAGTTCACTAGTGGAAAACGGATCTTTAGTCTCAATTTATAAGAGTCTTTAGTCCCGGTTTTACAACCGAAACTACAAAAGCGGGACTAGCTGATAACCGATCTGATCGATGTGCAGCAAACATGAATCTTATTAGCGGCCTGCTCTACCTGTCAAGGAAGAGCGTCACAACGCAGTGTGAAACGAAACGCGGACGAATTTGGAGATCAATAACTTGGGCATGTCTGTATCCTAGCAGATCGCATGCTACCTTTCTTTTACGTGAGATCACGTACTACCTAGCTGCAAGGCACACTGGCTATCATATATTCTCGAGCAAAAAGGGTGGGAATCGATCGATCACGTAAAAGATGCATGTGCATAAATCAATCGGCCAGTCAGATCTAGCCCATGCGGGAATATTTACGGCCGGTGAGCACGTGTTCAATTAGTCAAAAATAGTTAGGCAGAGGGGTACAAGAGAGGTAGGTACAGACGTAAGTCATCCGTTTTATAATACTATAATATGTTTTAGTTTTTTGAAATAAATGTAACTAAACATCTTAATAGTCCCTCCGTCCCAAAATAAGTGACTTGGTTTTGTTTAGATTTGCATTTATCTATATACTAAAACGTGTCTAGATATATCCGAATTTAGACAAACTCAAGTCACTTATTTTGGACGGAGGGAGTACATAGATTCGGTAGATAATCTACTCCTTCCGTTTTAAAATATAAGATATTTTAGCTTTGTTAAGAAAATATATCTAGATTTTTTTTATATGTAGGTTCAAAAGCTTTGTTAAGGAAATCGATCGAACCTACGTAATAAAAGAAGTATAGATACATTTTCTTAACAAAGCTAAAACATTTTATATTTTAAAACAGAGGGTACATACCAAAAGATATATACGTACTTTCACTTCACAGAAGCTAAAAGATCGGGAGGGAGTCCCTCCTTCCTAGATCTTTTATTATATCACTGCTTATCTTGTCGATCAGGTACAGTGTGATCGTCCGACGCACGTAACTAATCCCATGCAGCGTGAATATGAATATACGTGTACACATTGCACACGCACGCATTCAATCGAATACGATTCCCATTCCCATCTAGAATTTCTCAGTCTCGATCGTCGGCTATAACTTGTTGTATATACACGGGAGGAGCCAGCTCAGCGACGGAAAAGGTCGATTCATACCTAGCTGATCGGTAAATACCTAATTAATTTCCCAGTGATATGATGATCAGTACCTCGACGTACGTGTTCTGGCTTATCGGGCACAAAAGCATAAAGATACGTTATACATACAGTGGAGTAGGAGTACATCCTAATGCTGAAAGTAACTTTTTAACACCGAAGCATTTCTTTTCCGTAGATAAATTTGTGCCAAAGTTTGGCAAGTGATCGATAGACGTGCATATACATATATTACAAGACAAAACTAATGTGGCTAGGGTTTCACAAAACAACATTGGGAGAAGTTTTTATCAGAAAACACAAGTTTTTGGATAAGCTGTTTCAGAGAAACCAACTCTAATGATTTAATCAATTTGAAACAGTTTCAAACAACATGAACCAACAAGTGAGGTGTTGAGTGGCAAAGGAAGAACTCGTCCCTTGGTTTTTTTTAGCAGACCAAGCCCTGGACCAGACTTCAAGCGAACCCTTTGGATCTTTTTGCACTTTTTGTAACTTCCGACCATAGATTGTTTGAAAAATCAAACTTTCTAAAAAATATAATTTTCTTTATTGATTCAAACTACATGTAATAATTTCCCTAGGAAAGTTCGAGTTCATTTTGCCTGGCCATTTGGAAACTTTCTCCAAAATTTACTGAATTTAAACCTTTATAAATATTCAAAACAATCCCGTAGTTCAAACTACAAATACAATGCATGCAGTGAGTAGAGCTCGTTGTTCCTTATCTTTTGATTTTTTTCACAATTATTTAACTTTGGCCCAAAATTCAATCAAAGTTCAAACTTTTGAAAAGGTGAAAAATTGATGTACCAATTTCGCTAGTAAACTTGTATTGAACTAGAAGAATTATGTCACTTTTGAAAATATATTGCTTTTTTTAACAACTTTTGGCCAAAAGTTACAAAACATGCAAAAGGTCTAAAACAACACGGTTCAAACAATCTGCATGGAAAAGATGAGAAACCCTCCCCCTCCTCCACTTGTTACCTAATTTGTCGGCCCAGATTGTCGAAAACGTTGTCCAACTTAATAAATCGGGAGATTTTGGTTGTTCTGTGAAACAACTTACCCCAAAGATATGGATTTCTGATAAAAAAAAATGCTTTCAGTCGTGGTTTTGTGGAAGCCTAGCTCCAATAGTTATAGTTTTATTATTGTATTTGCTCTACATCTGACGAGCTAAGAAGTTAAGCTGAGCCAAAAATTTCTCTTTTTTTATATATGAAGCAGATGCTTGAGAGCTTGACAATTACTATTAGGGAAAAGGTAGCAAGCAAAAGGTAAATTCCATCCTACCGTACACCAAATATATACTTGACAATGAGAGAGGGTATCAATTATGTTCTCGATAAAGGCGAATTTGGCTTGATCTACCGGCCAGAAATTCCCTTTCATGGGAAAAAAAATGGCTGCCAAAGGGGAGCACGGATAGCTCAAATTCTTATTGTTTAAGTAAAGGAGAAAACTATGGCGAGTGAATCCTATTCCCCTGAGAATTAGGCAGCTCTTTTTGTTTTTCCTTTCGGAGAAAAGGTGGTTAGGATTCCTCGCACAACATCACATTATTCGTTGCCAATTTTCCATATGGAAATACTCGAGCCATAGTTTATCCAAGAATATTTGTATACAGATCTCCCAATTAGGATTAACCAACGCCATCAGGTAATGCTATATTTTCGACGTGTCGCGTCGCCTCCACGACACGTGCTGAAATTTCGCGACCTAATGCTGATCGATTACTTATGTTTAATTAGTTCATGCGTATAGCATAGTATAGCTAGCTAAAATTTGTGTAGATGTGCATATATGCATATGCATCGTTTTGTCTTTCTCTAGTCTTTCTTTCTTGTAGCAACATATATTCCAGGCAGCTTATCGAGAACATAATAGGTATAGAGCTAGCTAGGAACATATATTCTGCCGCGCGCACTACTCAATGTTAATCAACGTACGTAGCCCTTTCCTCTCCCCATCTCTGTGCATGGAGCTAGCTACAGCATCTTCCTGACCTAACCTTACCGCAACGTGCGGTTCCCCATCTCTTCTCTCATGCATGCACGCCTATATCCACCTATTACTAGCGGTATATAGCAGCATCCACAGACACGTACTATAGCAAATCTATGTCTTGTGGCTGTCCCCCATATACATGTCCCCTCTACCCCACACCATCCGGTGTGTATCTGAAGCTTCATCCATATCCACCTCTATATATGCCCCCTTGATCTCGATCTCTCTTGCTCAATCCATCCATCTCACTGCCACCAAGCTAGCATCATCTTTACCATCCAGGAGTCTCTCTCTAAAACTATCTCCTTGCTAGACAGATAGCTAGCCATCCATCCTTTTTCTCTCTAGAGAGCTGAGAGGTACTAGCCATGTCTGGTGTTTGGGTGTTCAAGAACGGTGTAGTGCGCCTGGTGGAGAACCCGGGGAGCGAGCGCACGTCGACGGTGCGGCGGAAGGCCCTGATGCACACGCCGAGCGGGCAGGTGGTGTCGTCCTACTCGACCCTTGAGGCAAAGCTGACGGCGCTAGGGTGGGAGCGCTACTACGAGGACCCGGCGATGTACCAGTTCCACAAGCGCGGCTGCCTCGACCTCATCTCCCTCCCCAGGGACTTCAACCACTTCTCCTCCGTCCACATGTACGACGTCGTCATCAAGAACAGGGAATCCTTCCGCGTCGTCGACGCCTGATCCTGAACATCCACATATATATCCTCCCCTCATGCAAGGCGATTGATCTAGCTAGCTAGCTAGCTAGCTTTTTCGGCCGTTCATCTCACCACATCAGCTTTGTTTGGATTGATTTGGCATGCAGGATCGGTTGCTGTTGGTGATAATTACTTGATTGGTGATCAGGGTGTTGATTACTTAATTGGTTGTGCTAAATTTGGTTGGCAAGTGTTGTAATAGTTGTAGTCGAGTGAGAGAGTGCGTGTGAATGCTAAGTAAATTAATGACGACTTGTAGTGTGTGGCTAGGTTTTCCTTGTGGTGTGAAGTAAATATGTACGCGTGCTTGGGACTGTGCAAGATCTATGATCTCTGATGTAAACTAGTGTTCATCTGATCACAATATATGTACTTCATTTGTATATTTCTCCACATTATGCATGATGCATATGCGACCGTGTCCTGGAAATCATGCATGCCAGAGTAATCAAAAAACTTTGTAGAGTATTGACAAGGGATTAACTCATCAATGTCCATCGTTGATAGACTTAGTTTCGAGGGATTAGGGAGCGCTGGAGACGTCGATCGGCTAGCAAATAATCACATAGGGAGACATGCGGTTTACCCAGGTTCGGGCCACGAAGAGAACCCTACTCCTGCTTGTTTGCTCTTTGATTATCGGGGACTCGAAAGTTACAAGGGGTGCGCATATATAATCTGGCGAAATGTAAGTTCGGTTGTGGATGTCCTCCTCGCTACCCCCTCCTAGCCTTTATATAGGGAGGCTAGGTCTCGGGATAGTAAGCCGACTCGGTTACAGATTAGGGGTTTACCCTTTCGAATTTCAATCTATTGCTTGTCGTGTCCTCCAAGGAGTCGCTTTCCTTCAGACCTGGGCCACCCGAATCCTTTTTGGGGTTCAACTGCACTGTGCGCTCCTCTTAGGCTGGACCGTATAGGCTGTACTCGTAGGGTATACCCATGTCAGTAGCCCCCGAGTGTCCAGCCGAATCGTAGATTCGGGTGGAGACTATAATGTCTTCGAGTGCATGGAATGTAGGCTCATCCGAAAGTTCTTTCGGGTGCCGCAGTTTGTGTCATAGACATTGTTGATATGCGTGCCTGATACATCCGATGGATCAGGATCAGTTAACTGCCTTAGAGCAAAACAACGCTATCTACTCAAACTCGAGTCCTCGGACTCGAATTCGGAACATTGCTAGCATAATTCGACTCTTGCCGTGGAGGTCTTACATAGTCGAATTCCAGTGTTTTGATGTGAGCACTTGACGCGTCCGTCAAGCCTTTTTCATCGTGCCTATAGGCACGGATTATTTCTGGTAGAGCGCATCTGTTGCATTGCCAGGCCTTTCGTATGTCTTATCTTCATGTTGTAAACGTGGCATCCGAATGTTTATTCACCGCGGAGGTGATTCGGGTGACCCAGGAGACGTTGTCTCTTTAGGGTATTTTCAGTGATTGTGAGGCGAAGTCATCGAATGCTTTAAATGCTCACGGTGAGGACATGGTCAACGCTTTTTGTCTTGGATAGCTATTTTTTTCATAGGGTGCGTGAGCAGCGCTCCCTATGGGAGTATCCCCCGAGTGCCTATTCGAGTCACAGACTCGAGTATGGACTTTGAACATTTGTTGACTGTTGTCGTTATATTTGTCGATTGTGCTTTCAGCGCTCCCTATGAGAGTAGTCTCCAAGTCCATAATCGAATCGTTGATTCGAACAAGGGGGTTGAGGTGTAAATGTCTTGTATTTTTACCAAGGCAATTTTGTGCCCTTTAAAATCTCCGGGTGCGCGGCCAGCGCTCCTGTTAGGAGTAGCCCCTGAGTGTTTGGTTGCGTCGTAGAGTCGATCAAAGACTAGATCACTCGAAGGGAACTCCTGCTGGAGTACGTCTCTGGATGACGTCTGTGCTGACGATCTGATGAGATCAGTTGCCCGCATAAGCGGTGTTGATGGGACGTGACAGAGGTGGGTCCCGAACACTAGTGGAAACGAGGCCTTTGGTTGAGCCTGGAAATGGGCTTTAACACCGGTTCAAGGAGCCCCCCTTTAACACCGGTTCGTGGCACGAACCGGTGTTAAAGGCCCCTGCACCAGTGGCCCGCGCAGCCCCCCCCCCCCTTTAACACCGGTTCGTGGCTTGAACCGGTGCTAAAGGGGGGGGCTATATAAGACACCGCAGCCCACACCCCACTCTTCCATTTTTTCACTATCTCATTTTGGAGCCTAGCAAGAGGATGTGAAGTGTGCTAGTTTGTGTTTTTTTCATATGCACAAGAGGTGTTCGGTGAAATGCCCGAGAGCTCAAAATAAGTTTTCTCGTTGCTCTTTCCTTCTCGGTCGAGGTCGGCAACTATCCTTTCATGTGTCATTGATGTACTATATATATAAATGGTCATCTCCCTATTATTTTTTGATATATACTATATATTAATGCAGATGAACCGGCAATGGATGTACGGTGACCGCCGCACTTCCGAGTACATTACGGGCCTCCAAAATTTCATCGTTGTGGCTAATGCAAACCGTGGTCACAATGGTTTTATGTGATGTCCGTGTGTTTACTGTCAGAACAAGAAAGACTACTCAATACCAGAACCATTCACGCCCACCTGGTTCGATCCGGTTTCATGCCCGGCTATAATTGTTGGACCAAGCACGGAGAAAAAGGGGTTATGATGGAAGACAACGAAGAAGAAGAGGATAATGACAACTATCATAATATATATCCTGAATATGATGATACTGCAACGGGGGTAGATAATGAAGATCAAGAGGCAGCAGATGGGCCCGCTGATGACGATCTTGGTCGGGCCATTACTGATGCAAAGGAAGAATGTGAAACTGAAAAGGAGAAGGAGAAGCTGGAGAAGATGTTAAAGGATCACAAAACATTGTTGTACCCAACTTGCAAAGATGGCCACAAAAAGCTAGGTACCACACTGGATTGCTGCAATGGAAGGCAGAGAACGGTGTGACTGACAGCGCATTTTCAAAGTTGTAGGTAAAAATAAAGAAAATCTTCTTCCAAGAAATAATGAGTTGCCCGATAGTACATACCAAGCAAAGAAGGTTGTCTGCCCTCTAGGATTAGACGTGCAGAAGATACATGCCTGCATTAATGACTGCATCCTCTACCACGGTGAGAAGTACGAGAATTTGGATGCATGCCCGGTATGCACTGCACTGTGGTATAAGATCAGACGAGACGATCCTGGCGATGTTGAGGGCGAGGCCCCTAGGAAGAAGGTTCCTGCCAAGGTTATATTGTATGCTCCTATAATACCACGGTTAAAACGTCTCTTCAGAAATAAAGAGCATGCCGAGTTGTTGCGATGGCACATGGAAGACCGTAAGAAAGACGCGATGTTGAGACACCCCGCTGATGGGTCACAGTGGAGAAAAGTCGAGCGAGAGTACCCGGACTTCGCACGTGACGCAAGGAACTTAAGGTTTGGTCTAAGTACAGATGGCATGAATCCTTTTGGTGAGCAGAGCTGCAGTCACAGCACCTGGCCTGTGACTCTATGTATCTATAACCTTCCTCCTTGGTTGTGTATGAAGAGGAAGTTCATTATGATACCAGTGCTCATCCAAGGCCCGAGGCAACCCGGCAACGACATTGATGTGTACCTAATGCCATTAGTTGAAGAACTTTTACAGCTGTGAGCCAAACCAGGTGTACGTATGTGGGATGAGCACAAAGGAGAGCCATTTGACCTACGAGCATTGCTTTTCGTAACCATCAATGATTGGCCTGCTCTTAGTAACATTTCAGGGCAGACAAACAAGGGATACAATGCATGCACACACTGTTTAGATGAGACTGAAAGTGTATATTTGGATAAATGTAAGAAGGTTGTGTACCTAGGGTATCGTCGATTTCTTCCGAACCTGCATCCAGTAAGAAAGAAAGGCAAGCATTTCAAACGTCTGGCAAAACCCCGGAGGAAGCCTGTCCTCCATACCAGTGAGGAGGTATTTGGTATGGTGAAGGACCTAGAAGTAATCTTTGGAAAATGTCCTGTCAGTCTATCTGTTCCGAATGACGATGCCGGACACGCGCCCATGTGGAAGAAGCAATCTATATTTTGGGACCTACCCTATTGGAAAGTCTTAGAGGTCCGCTCTTCAATCGACGTGATGCACGTGACGAAGAATGTTTGCATGAACCTGCTAGGCTTCCTAGGAGTGTATGGGAAGACAAAAGATACACCGGAAGCACGGCAGGACCAGCAACGTCTGAAAGACCCTGAAGAGCCTATGCATCCTGAGAACGAGAAGGGTAAACGATGCCACTTAACTCCCGCCAGCTACGCTCTTACTAAAGCAGAGAAGGAAATCTTTTTGAATGCCTGAGCAGTATCAAGGTCCCATCTGGCTTCTCATCAAATATAAAGGGAATAATAAATATGGCAGAGAAAAAATTCCAAAACCTGAAGTCTCATGACTGCCACGTGATTATGACACAATTGCTTCCGATTGCATTGAGGGGGCTTCTACCTGAAAATGTTCGAGTACCCATTGTGAAGCTATGTGCATTCCTCAATGCAATATCTCAGAAGGTAATCGATCCAGAAAGCCTACCAGGGTTACAGACAGATGTGGCCCAATGTCTTGTCAGCTTTGAGTTGGTGTTCCCACCATCCTTCTTCAATATTATGACGCATCTCCTGGTTCACCTAGTAGAAGAGATTGCCATTCTCGGTCCTGTATTTCTACACAATATGTTCCCCTTTGAGAGGTACATGGGAGTCTTAAAGAAATATGTTCATAACCGTTCTAGGCTAGAAGGAAGCATCTCCAAGGGCTATGTAACAGAGGAGGTCATTGAGTTCTGTGTTGATTTTATTCCTGACCTTAAGGCGATTGGTGTTTCAGAATCACGACATGAGGGGAGACTGCGTGGAAAAGGCACCCTAGGATGTAAAGCAATGATATGTAGGGACGGGCATTCTCTCAATCAAGCACACTACACGGTTTTACAAAGATCTATCTTGGTTTCCACGTATATCAATGAACACAAAAATTTAATACGCCTCAAACACCCGGGGCAGTCTGATGAATGGATTATAAGTGAACACATGGCGAGTTTTGGCGGCTGGCTGCAAAGACTTCTCACGAATAACACCACTATTGGGGATCAGCTGTACTTGTTGGCCAGGACACCATCTTCGACTGTATGTACTTTCCAAGGGTACGAGATAAATGGGAATACATTTTACACGATAGGCCAAGATAAAAAGAGCACCAACCAAAATAGTGGTGTCCGCTTCAATGCAGCAGAAGACAATGGGCAAAAGACCACGTATTATGGGTTCATAGAGGAGATATGGGAACTTGACTATAGACCTAATTTTAAGGTCCCCTTGTTTCGATGCAAATGGGTCAAGCTAACAGGATGGGGGGTTGAGGTAGACAAGAAGTACGGAATGACAACGGTGGATCTCAACAATCTTATGAAGGTAGACAAGAACTTAGACGAACCATTCGTCTTAGCCAATGATGTGGCTCAGGTTTTATATGTGAAGGACATGTCTACCAAACCGAAAAAAATAAAAAATAAGCAAACAGATACATCACACGATGAGCCAAAGCATCACATAGTTCTTTCAGGGAAAAGAAACATCGTGGGAGTGGAGGACAAGACAGACATGTCAGAAGATTATAATAAGTTTGATGAAATTCCGGCCTTCAGAGTGAAGACTGACCCAACCATCCTGTTAAACGGTGTTGATACTCCATGGTTACGGCCGACGCGATCATAAGATTGACTATATGTATTAATTGAGCCATTTTTGGCACACATATGTATCTCAACATGGAAATCAATGTCATATTTCTTCTGTTAACAGTATATGTATTAAATGAGCCATTTTTCTTCCTTCTATTTCTTCCCTCCATTTTTCTTCCCGCCATTTTTTCCCGCCATTTTTCTTCCCGCCATTTTTCTTTAAGACTCAGGAAGAGGGTTCCTGCCAAGGTGATGTGGTATGCTCCTATAATACCACGGTTGAAACATTTGTTCAGAAATAAAGAGCATGCCAAGTTGTTGCGATGGCACATGGAAGACCGTAAGAAAGACGGGATGTTGAGGCACCCTACTGATGGTCGGCAGTGGAGAAAAATCGAGAGAGACTTCCCGGACTTTGCTGGTGACGCAAGGAACTTATGGTTTGGTCTAAGTACCGATGGCATGAATCCTTTTGGGGAGCAGAACTGCAGTCACAGCACCTGGCCCGTGACTCTATGTATCTACAACCTTCCTCCTTGGTTGTGCATGAAGTGGAAGTTCATTATGATGCTAGTGCTCATCCAAGGCCCGAAGCAACCCGGCAACGACATTGATGTGTACCTAAGGCCATTAGTTGATGAACTTCTACAATTGTGGGCCAAAAGATGGGGGGGGCTTATCTGGGGGAGGCTTATCTGGGAGGGCCTTATCTGGGGGGTGGCTAACCTTTAGTACCGGTTGGTGGGTGCAACCGGGACTAAAGGTGGTTTTTGTGTCATCTAACAAAACTGTCGATGGGATAAGGACACGTGGGTAAACTTTAGTACCGGGTGGGGGCTCAAACCGGGACTAAAGCTGTCGGTAGGATAAGGACGCGTGGGTGGACTACACTGCTCGATGTAGCGCACGACGCCCTGTCGGAGGAAGAAGACAAAGTACAAGTGGCACTGTGCCTATAAAAGGAGCATCGATACGCCATGGCAAGCAACTCAACAAGCCAACATGGATGGAGAGTTTCATCCCCATGGATGGAGGAAAGGGTTGGGAAATCTCCCGTGGCGGAACTTCTCGAAGATGCCCTTGGTGCACACGCCCTATGGCATCTTCGGAAGTTCCGCCTCGGAAAATATTTTCCTGCTAGCCTGTGAAAGACTACATCTCCGCCTCCCTGGGGTTAGAGGTATGGTGGAAGCCATGGGATAGAGTGGAGAGAGGCGGCAGATATGAGTGTAGATGTGCTATGGCAACGACCAAGCCAACATGGATGGAGAGTTTCATCCCCATGGATGGAGGAAAGGGTTTGGAAATCTCCCGTGGCGGAATTTCTCGAAGATGCCCTTGGTGCACACGCCCTATGGCATCTTCGGAAGTTCCGCCTCGGAAAATAATTTCCTGCTAGCCCATCAAAGACTCCATCTCCGCCTGCCTGGGGTTAGAGGTATGGTGAAAGCCATGGGATAGAGTGGAGAGAGGCGGCAGATATAAGTCTAGATGTGCTATGGCAATGACCAAGCCTAAACCCTAAACCCTAAACCCTAAACCCTAAAGGGGCTACCCTTGTACGGAGAAAGCTACAAGGGTAGACGATCCGAGGCCCCCGGTCTAGGGTTTCACCGGAGGAAGACCACCGGAGCGTCAGAATCACATGAAAATGGCAAAATGGTTAATAGTTTGACTAGTTAAAATAAGCAAACAGATACATCACACAATGAGCCAAAGCGTCACATAGTTCTTTCAGGGAAAAGAAACATCGTGGGAGTGGAGGACAAGACAGACATGTCAGAAGATTATAATAAGTTTGATGAAATTCCGCCCTTTAGAGTGAAGACTGACCCAACCATCCTGTTAAACGGTGTTGATACTCCATGGTTACGGCCGACGCGATCATAAGATTGACTATATGTATTAATTGAGCCATTTTTGGCACACATATGTATCTCAACATGGAAATCAATGTCATATTTCTTCTGTTAACAGTATATGTATTAAATGAGCCATTTTTCTTCCTTCTATTTCTTCCCTCCATTTTTCTTCCCGCCATTTTTCTTCCCGCCATTTTTCTTCCCGCCATTTTTTCCCACCAGTTCTTCCCTCCAGTTCTTCCCGCCAGTTCTTCACTATATATATATGTAGGGTTGGCCTCCATTGTCATTGCACATCTCTAGACTCATATATGCAACCTCATCACTCTTTCCCATGGCTTCCACCGTAGCACTAACCCCTAGGGAGGCGGAGGCGCTTTGCGCCTCGAACTACCCCTGCCCGCCGGGCTACTATGTCCTCGTCGGCTGGATGCTGAGCGCCGGAGGCGTGCCGGTTCCTCCTGTCCCTCTAGGTGTGGCACGCCGGATGGCCATCACGAACCACTACTACTTCGAGCGCACGCTGGAGCAGCGGAGGAATCCTAGATGGCATCCCGACTATTTCCCTACTTGGGAAGCCTTCTTCGCGGATCAGCATGAGAGGGCGCTTGCCAGGCACGAGGAGGACGGCCCACCTCCTCCGAACTTCAATGAGGCCGGCCGTCGGCTATGGTGGCGCGGTCGGACTCTCCAGAGCGTCATGGCCTATGACACTGCCGTCGACTCTAACCCCCATCTGCGCTACCCTCAAGTCCAGCCCACGCATACTCAGCCTTCAAGGTTCAATTACGGCGACCCCGACGACGACAGCGATGACGGCGGCGGCGAGTACGACGACTACAGTGGCGAGTATTACAGGTGTAGGCAGGAGCATGACTGAATCACTCCAACATTCCGAAACAAGTTCGGCCGATTGTTACTTAATCTGGCCATGTATCTTAATTTTCAGTTCTTTTATGTATCTTAATTTTCAGTCGTGCTTTATGTAACTTACTATTAGTTGCATTCTGTATTTTAATTCCAGTTCTATCTCCTTCACAAAATGACCTATCTCATTCGAGGTTTCTTGGCTTTCGGGTCAAATGACCAATGTTATGGCTAGAATCAAGGCATAGTTTGTGATAATATGGTTATATTGTGCATACATGTGCATCATGGCATGGCAAACAATGTTGCAAGAGGAAGTTTTCCTTTTTATCGCACCAAAAAGGCATTTTCCATTTTTCGAGCATAAAAAACAGACGGTTTTGTGAAGCAACCACCAAATGGCTAATTCAAAAAACCACCACCACATTTTACAAAAATACTAGACCACCTTATATGGACAATGTACCAACAGGGGGATCTGAAACCTTTCCGTCCACCTCTGGTGAAAAAGACAAATTCCTGCCGAATCGGCAGGAAGTGGGTCAGATATGAACTACAGGTACATGATACGATGCTCATGATTTTTTACAAAAATCATTTTTAGGTTCACAATATGCTATTTTATCAAAAATCCAATGCAAGTTGAGCGAGGCTTTGTCAGATTCAAGTGTATACAAAAGATGCGGCATTTAAATATCCAATCAATTCAAAAATGTTAATACAAAATAAAATATGATTTTCTATAATAAAATAGGGTTAGATTCCTTTTTAGATGCTTAATATTTCTTATGTTCAAAGTTTTAGGATTTGACAATTTATTTTTGTTTGAATTGAATAATCAAAATTTATATGTAAGTGTTTTAATCATTTGAAAATTTTCATCTAAAGTAAATATAAAATGTTTTTACATGAATGGATAGATATTATTTTTCTGAAAATTATGATATATTATTCATATTTTTCTGAGTTGAAATGAATAAGATATGAATTTTCTAAATTCATATCCTATTTTTTAAATTATAAATGCCCCCACCCCTTTAATGCATGAAATAAATGCCCCCCCTTTAACACCGGTTCCAGCCACGAACCAGTGTTAAAGGGGGGCGCATTTATTTCGTTTCACGCGCGCACACCCCCCTTTAACACCGGTTCGTGGTTGGAACCGGTGTTAAAGGGGGGGGTGCGGGCGCGAAACGAATTCCTCCCCCCTTTAACACCGGTTCCAGCCACGAACCAGTGTTAAAGGGGGGGTTATAACGCGCGCGCCACCCCTTCCTTCTTCCCCGAGCCAGATCGATTCTTCTCCCAGCCCTACGAGGGAGCAACTCGTCTGCGCCGCCACCCGCAGTCATCCGCCGCCTCAACTCCTGCCATCTAGCCTCTTGCTCCTCCGTCCCCACGGTCCCTGCCGTCCTCCCTCGTAGTCTCCGGTCGGATCCCATCATCCTCGCCCACCTCCGTCCTCCCGCCCGCTCCCACAAGGTCAACGGTGCCAAGAACCTCCGGGCCGCCCACGTCTTGCCGGAATACACCCTCCTAGGCCGAGCTTGACTCCACCGCTCCTCCCCAGCCGACGTCCGCAAGGTGAGCCTCCCGTCCCTCTCCCTAACAGCTTCGGTTGGAATCTTGTTGTTATACATGTTGTCATACCTATTGCTGCTGGTACTGATGTTTGTAGAGTGATCTTGTTGGAGTTCTTGGTTTTGCTGAGAATAGCTAGTTGATCTGCAGTGTAACAGGACAAGGGATACAATGTTTTTGTGATAAAATATCTGCAGAATTTTGCCTTTCAGATCGGCTAATTGATCTGGTATGTTTTGATGTTCATTCCCTGAAATTTTCAATCAAAATGCAGTAATTAGTGATTATGGCGTGGGCGAAAAGATCATGTGCCACTATATTGTCGGTAGGTCATGGGCAAGACCAGAACGGCGACGGCATGGTGAACTGCAGTGGCGGGAGGGTGAACGGCGGCGAAGGACGACTGGGGGGCGAGTTCTGGGTCTATCCCTTCTTGGTCATGTTTGTAAAGCAGGACACGACACCCATACTGAGATATTTTAGACTGAATTTTTCTGACTGCGTGAGTTCAGAACGTGAGGCATGAGCTCCTTGTTCTTAGTTGTGTTCGGCACAAATATCAGATCAATGTATGTCCCTTTGGATAGCAGTTGTACGTGTGGCATGTGTGTATGGTTCTGATGGATTCATCGTAGTGTAGTTGTTGAATAGATAACGCGCGCGCCACCCCTTCCTTCTTCCCCCAGCCAGATCGATTCTTCCCCCAGCCGGTCACCGTCGCCATCCCGCGGGAGCGCCTGCCCGATTCTCTCCGGCGCCGCCACCACCCCAACCGCCGCCGCCACTCCAGCCGCCTCACGTGTGCCCCCGGCCAGAGGTACACCCCGCCGCCCCTCCCCTTTGCTCCTCGGCCCGTCCGGCTACGTTGCGACTTCACGTGCGTCCCATGCGCTGTGCCCAGTGACCTCGCCTCGTCTCACCGGCGCCGAGCGACCTCGTTCTCGTCTCCGCTAGAGCTCCCTAGCCGCAGCTCGCTAGCGCAGAGACCCGGTTGATTTTTATTTATGTGTATAGGGAGCCGGCCAATTGCTTTTTGTTTGTGTATACAGGGACTTGATTGATTTTTATTTTTATATATAGAGACTTTATTGCTTTTCATTTGTGTATTCAGGGGATTTTTTTTACACAAGATTATTTTGTAAGCTAATGGGCCTCCTAGCACAAGATTATTAGTACTAAATTTTTTGTTTACAATATCGGAGGGCAGGCTTCAGCCTGTTTCAGCCTGCTTGCTGGCCTCGCCTTTGCCGGCGAGGACACGATGACGGCGTTGCGCGAGCCGAGACGCAGCGAGAAGACGGGACCGTGGCGCGCGGCGAGGCAGCATAGAGTGGCGTGGAAGGGCTTGTCGAGGAGGTGGAGATGGCCGAAGAAGGAGATGGCCCTCGGGCTCGGCGGGACCCTTATTATTATGTTCTTCTTCTTGTCGGCGACGACGAGGAAGCGGAAGAGGATAAGGGAGGCGATGGATTAGTAGTGATTTAGTTAGGGATTTTAGTGTGATTTTGTTAGTTAATTAGTGTGATTTTGTTAGTTAATTAGTGTGATTTTGTTAGTTAATTAGGGATTTAGTAATGATTTAGTTAGGGATTTTAGTTAATTAGGGATTTAGTTAATTAGGGATTTTAGTAGTGATTTAGTTAGGGATTTTAGTAGTGATTTAGTTAGTGATTTAGTTAGGGATTTTAGTAGTGATTTAGTTAGGGATTTTAGTTAGGGATTTTAGTAGTGATTTAGTTAGTGATTTAGTTAGGGATTTTAGTAGTGATTTAGTTAGGGATTTTAGTTAGTTTATTATTAGGGCTTAGGGTTTTATTAGGGATTGGGGTTTATTAGGGATTAGGTTTAGTTAGAATACTTAGTTAATGAGGTTTAGTTTAGTTAGTGATAGGTTTAGGGTTATTGTTATTAGGGAAATATATACTTAGTGATTTAGTTACTATTTATGTTTTATGATTGTTTATTGCTATTATTTAGTTATGCCGCGTCCATCTCGTCCGAGGCTACTGGACTCTGTCGGGGATGTCCGAGTCTGGGCTCCGCCGGGTTGGCACTGGGAGGTGCTACCTGTCGGGACTCGTACCTTGGTGAGGAATCCGGGTATCATCGTCGACCCGGAGCTTCTTTGGTGGCGTCCATGAGGTCCAGGAGCGGTGCAGAGGGAGCCAGCCCCCGAGGAGGTGGTACGTCGTCGTATCAGGGAGGAGGACGAGTATGTACGGCGATACATGTATCTTTTGGAGACTAGGTTCTCCAATATCTGGCAGGTTCACGGATCTCACCCGAGCTATTCTCCGGTGATGGTTCCTCTTCTGTGGCTGCAGAGCTCCCGCAGCACAGAACGCGGCAGCCGTGTTCGCTAGTTTATCTTAATAATGTACTTTATCTTATACTTTATCCTATAATGCACCCGAGCTATTCTTCGATGATGTATTAATAATGTACTTTATCTTATACTTTATCCTATAATGCACCCGAGCTATTCTCCGGTGATGTATTAATAATGTACTTTATCTTATATTATTGTACTTTATCTTAATCACTAAGTACTGTATCCGAGTTGTCGCGTATGAATCCAAGTCCACTTGAATGTTTACTCTCTTACTCTAGATAATATTATTGTTTTAGAAACTATGGATCCACTTAGTAGAAACCTTGAAGAAGAAGAAATAATGGAGAACATTATCGATGAGGACACCTCACAATATCTAGACTTGGAGGGACATGATGACAACTCAAGTAGTCATGGAGAAGATGAAGACTCCGGTGAACGCAATTTAGTGATTACAAAGTCCGGCGAGGTATATGCATTGATTAAGCCTCTGCTGACTTCCACCAACAATCTTCTTCTACATGTATTATTTAACGCTTCTTTCTTCTTTTAGCCCTCTGGATCGACCAGCCAGCAACCATCTTCTTCTATGAAAAAGAGCAAGCGAGGCACGAGCCATCGGTTGAAAGATCGTGCAAAGTTCACGATCGAAGCAGTCCGTGTTGATGGCAGGCCGATGGAGCCCAAGAAGGCCGCAGACAAATTTGTACGTCAGGCTGGAGTTCTTGTTAGGGACCAAATCCCGATCATAATTGAATATTGGAATAAGCCCAAGAAGGGCGACGGTACCTTTGTTGATGAAAGATCCAAAGAAACGCTTTGGAATTCGCTGTTGGTAAATTTCACCCTTCCGCTAGAGGAGGATGAAAACAAACCGATTATAAAGGAAAAGGTCAAAGAGTGGACTCTAAAGAAGATGGCTGACGCTTTCCGCCACTGGAAGACAAAATTGAACAAATTTGTCAAAGCTCGCGAGACTCCAGATTTCAAAGACGCATATTATGCGAAGATAAGACCTCACTGGCGCGAATTTGTGGCATACAAGGAAGGTGCTATAGCTACAAAGAGGTAAGAAACCAATACGCTAAATGCCCAGAAGAAGGAATATCACCAGAGGACCGGGTCAGGTGGCTACATATCTCAGTGGCCTAAGTGGGAGGAAGCTGAGAAGGCCCTGCACGACAGAGGGATCACACCCCAGACACATGGGTGGGACCTACGTGCAAAGACTTGGTTCTACGGAATCGGGGCAAGGTTGGACCCAGAAACAGGATTGTGTATCTTCCCAACCCTCCTTGCCAAACCCGTCACTGAACTCATCACGGCATACGAGGAAACAGCCGCCAGGACCTTCCATCCCGACAGAGAGAATGACCATCTCACACGCGCCATCGGTAAAAAAGAACACCCTAGACATGCACGAGGCACAGGGGGTATGACGTGGAAGGATGGGTTTGCCGAGTGGAGCGACTCTTACAGATGGCGCGGCAGAAAAGAAAAAGAGCGTACAGAGCGGATGCCACAGATAGAACATGCACTTGTGGCGCTGAAGGCGCAAGTGAATGCACAACAGAGCCATCAAGCTACCGGCCCATCTCAGCGGCACGAAGAGCCTACATTGGAAGATGCCGGCGGCCCAGACTCTGCGCGGAAAAGCAGCATGGCTTCCACAGAGAACGTGAAGCCCACGCTGGAAATGGCGGGTCCTCGATACCCCGTGGATGAGATCATGGAGAGAGAACACGCTGAGCTGCATGTGAGATTAATGGGCTTATCCATTAAGGTGGCTGTCGGCTATGCCTTACTTCCTGTAGCTGGTGGAACTTACCACTGCCGACCGATTCCAGATGGCTATGCTATTGTCGGGGTGGATGAGGTTGTGAAGGAATATGAGGAAGCACAACTTGACCATGCTATAGGTGAAGGGGAAACTCAACTCAAATTTGCAGTGAAAACAACCATTCTTTGGAAGAAGGAACACATCGTGCTTCCAAATTGGAGGCCACTGGCACCCCCGCCGTCTCCACAGCATCAGCAGTCTGAGCCGCTTCAGCCATCTCCTACGCGGCAGCCATCTCCGGCGCTTCAGCCATCTCCTGCGTGGCAGCCATCTCCGGCGCGCCAGCCATCTCCTGCCCGTCAGCCATCTCCGGCGCTTCAGCCATCTCCTCCGCGTAAGCGGAAGAGCACTGCCATGAAGAGCATTACTAGCACTGCCACAAAGAGTTCAAAAAACTACGTCCCGCAGCCTTTTGCCAAGCCATTGCCGGTTTTACCGTGGAATCGCAGCGACGAGGAGACCAATAGGATCTCGGAAGAAGAGGTCAAGAAATTCTTTGCACCTAGACGGGCCGAGCCAAAGGAGAAAATAGATCCGGCGGTGGTGGAGAAGTTTTACAAAAATCTTTTGAAACCTGAAACCCCACTTGTGCCGGACTACGAGCGCCAGATTTTGAAGGCGGATGCAAGGCACCGTAGGGATACTGAAAGTAGCAGTCGTCCGGCACCCCAGAAAACAGTTCCCATGCTCGGAGAGCAGGAAAACCAATCATGCGCCCCGCTCCAAGTGTTCGACACACGGGACGCTCCTCCCGTAAATGATTACGAGGCAGAGCTACAAAGAAAGGCCAATGAGATGGGGATGACTTACATTGCATACTTGAACATCATGGGAGACAACTTGCCCAAATGCGATGCCAACCCCATACAGCCATGGAAGTATGGGAAGAATCTCGTCAAGAAAGAGGAGCTCAAGAATCTACCAACAAAGATGCGAAGATTGCACAAGTGGTACCTTGATTTCTGCAAGACGAGAAAGGAAGAATGGATCACGGCGCATATAAGAGATCAGATTTTCTTGTGCGGAGACGACGAGATCGCCTTCAACATTCAAGACTTGCATTTTCTATTCAATCAGAAGGAACTCGACAAAGCTGCCATCAGCCTTTATTGTGTGTAAGTACTATTTCTGTATTTTCTATCTCATCTCATTCACTTCATTAATTGCATGTATATATATATATGCTCACCATATATGTATATACTATTATGCAGGAAAAAGGTTATGGAATGCATGAAAGGAGGACCTTTTGACATTGGCTTCGTTGACCCAAATAGAGTTCATGAAGAAGTGGTAAGAACCAAACCCGGGCAAACAGAAGATTTATTGCTAAGGTCTTTACTGAGACAACAAACCAAAAGGAAAATACTATTGCCTTACAACTTCTCGTGAGTACTGTTACCCTCTCTTGTACACATTCTGTTTCGGCTTACTATGTTAAGTGTAACTGATGATGAGTTATGCGTGCGTAGGTTCCAATTTATTCTGCTAGTCATTCAACCTGACTCAGGAAAAGTCCTTGTCATGGACTCGTTACGAAAAGAAAAGGAGATATGGGCAGACTTTAGAGAGATGCTCGAGAGGTAATTTCAATCATATTATCGCACTAGATCGGCAACTTTCGTGACAACAAGTAATTAATTACTCCTTTATCCATTTTCTTTGCCGGACAGGGTTTGGAAAAGGTTCACGGGCAGGGCCGTGGGTGAATGGTCAGAAGAACTAAAATTTGTAGACCAAAATGTAAGTAATACTAGCTAGCTAGGTCTGCGTATCTCTTTGATTCTGCTTCCAATTCCATTATATCATGCTTTATTGATTATTATTTTGATTGAACTCTCTATTCTCGTAAAGTCCGCGCATCAGGGACACGACAATAACTTATGTGGGTACTATGTTTGCGAGTTCATTTGCAACACGATATGTGCGACGGGCTAAGCCACACTAGAACAACTTAGAGTAAGTTAACAAAGTACACAACATTATTTTATTACCATCAATTGTGTTGAGTTTTATTCTTATATATATTGACCCCATTCTTCATATATATTCAGATCGAACGGAGGCGGGACCAACTCCTACCATTTGACCACATACGAGCCATTCAAGTGGAATTGGCGGGGTTCATACTTGATGAGGTCGTCACGCCTGGCGGAGAACTCTTTAGATATCCACCAAAATGAACGTTGTATATATGCTTGAATGTGTTCGTCTTGTACTTGATGCTTCAACGTTTACGGAGAATACCACACAATGACGATGTTGTGTATAATAATAGTTGCTTAATTATTCATGTACTCATATGTACCGATGACGATGTATGTGTATACCGCTCCCGATCGATTCCCCCTCCCCCCTCCCCGTCCCTGCCGTGCCGCAGAAATACATCCAGAACGAGGCAGGGGCAGAACTCTGCCGCGGCAGAGATTTAGGCCGTTTTCCTGCCGCGGCAGAGATTTATCTCCTTTTCCTGCCGCGGCACAGAACCTTTAACACCGGTTCGTGTTACGAACCGGTGTTAAAGGGGGCTGAGCCCTGCGGCAGCCCCACGTGCGCCACCCTTTAACACCGGTTCGTATAAGAACCGGTGTTAAAGGGGGGCCTCTAACACCGAACCCTCAACAGCGGTTCTACAACCGCTGTTAGAGGGCCCTCCAAATCGGTGTTAGAGGGGGGGGTGTGCACTAGTGGAAGTCTGACTAGGATTTGACCAGTCACGCGTAGATTACAATTTTAACTCTACCTACTCGATTTTCGTGCAGCATGGGGATCATGCAGTGACAATTCAGTACGCATGCTGCCATGTGGGCTCGCCGATATGCTCCACGTGTCCAGATGAAGTTTTGTTAGCCGTTGGATGGTATTCCTCGGTGCTTAAGTATGGATCTAGTGCGGTAATTTCCGCACTGTGCTTCTTCCCCCCTTTCGCACTTATGCCATTGTCGTTCTTCCTCTACTTCACTGAGACCATCATCAGTGTCGCGCTGGACATTCTCAAGGCCTTTCCCAGCTACTTCCTCCAGTCTCTTCGCCGCCAAAGAATGGGGAAGAAGAAGGGCAACACTGCCACAGGATCCGCTGCCGCCACCATTGTGGCGAAGAAGAAGACCTCCGCCGCTGGTTTGGGCACTACCGCCATGGCAACAAAGAAGAAAGGCGCCGGGACCCGCGTGACCAATGGGTCATGGCGGTGTACAACCCTGAAGGCGCATGAACTTCAGCCGCATCACCAGGCTGGTCTGCTGCCGGTCAAAGAAGATGATTGCCGTATCCCTGGACTAGAGGTAATCCCCGACCCTCCCGCTGGGTTTTGGGTGATGTTTTTGGTGTTTATCCTTCGGGGTCTCTCCCTCCCCCTCCACAAGTTCGTGTGAGGGTTGTTGTGTTTTTATAGGCTTCAACTCCATCAGTTGTCCCCCAACTCCATCTTGCACATCGCGTGCTCAATTAATCTATGTGAGTGCTAGCTCAGTATCAAGCCACACTTTGGTCTTTTCAAGAAGCTATTCAAGCTGGAGAGGTAGTCGGAGTCTGGTTCTGTGGTCTATGATCCTAGCGGCTGCGGCATATACGTGGATCCCAATATCTAGTACTTTAGCCTCAACCTTGTCGAGTCCGTCCAAGGATGGAGGGGAAAATGGTTTTCTATCCGAGACCAAAAAGTCGATGGAGAAATATTTGGGCTTGCTCCTTTTAACCCGAATGCTCAGCTGAAGAAACAAAGATCCTGGAAGAATGCCGTGATGCCGGGCAAATCAGAGGAGGTTGAGGTCTTGTACAAACGTGTTCTTGACCTTCAGCTTGTCTGAGGCAAAGAAGTCACTAGCGTGGATCTCATTCGCACGGCGTCGGGTGCAGCCTCTGCATGCCAGCGCACACCCAATGCCGCGCTGGACCAGTATGACGGACCCAACTCGTGTTTCTTCTGAAGATCTATTGTTGGTGGAGGTGGATAAGAAAATCAGGGCGCTGACCAAATTCACCGCGAAGGATGTTCTTCCTGGGGATTCGGCCACACTGCCATTTCGTGCGAGTAACTCTCCTCCTGTGGTAAATTTTCTATCGACTCTTCTTCTTATTTTGTGTCCGCGGGACATTTTGTGATTGCAATTTGATGCTTGCACCAGGACTGGAAAGTAGAGAGCGGGTTGTCGCCTCATCCGGAAGGGATACTTCCTCCCGAGGCTGAGGAGGAGGACGAATCGGGGTCGACTATGCCGGTCACGGAGGTACAGGGAGCCCCCAAGTCCAGCAAAGGCGGCACTTGCAAGCGCTCCCGAAGTGTCGATTCGGATGCGTCTATGTCGGTGGCGTCGAAGGATCCTTTGCCTGAAGTGGGTACCATGAATCCCATTCTGGCGATACCTGTTTGCAGCATGGCACCTCCTCCGCTGAATAAGCCGAAGAAGCTGAAGGAGAAGATGGACGAGGACTTCGACCTCGACAATTTTGATGGGTGAGTCTTGGCTGCCTTGCATGATGCGTATAAATATTTTTCTGGTTTGCAGTTCCTTTGTGCTGATCGTATTCTTATGCTTGTTGAAGCATGACTGTGTCATCATCGCCTGACACTTGTCGCATCCTAGAGAACACAGGAGTCATGGACTCCAGGGTTAAGGATGTAGATGCATCCAAGTCTTCCCTGAAGATGGAGAACACATATGTCATGAGTTCCTAGAGTTCTCCCAATTTGGGGGAGCATAGGGTTCTTGCCCGGACGTCAGCCTAGAAGGAACCTTCGGAGTCTTCGGGTGACCACGTAAGTGTATGTAAGTTCATTGCTCAAAAATTCCCTGGTGTCACCCTCGTTCATGACATATTTCCTTATCCATCCTATCCTCCAAGACGCGGTTCGTCTTGGCGAGCAAGTTGTGAACCTTGGCCGGCAGCATGCTCGGCTAGATAATGACCATTGCCAGCTGCAAAGTGAGTGTTTTGTCCTTGCCTTGTTGTGCTGAACATGTTTTTAAATTGTGCTTGACATGCTTGCCTTCATTTTCCAGGGGGAAACAATGACCTTCTTCGTTGTCTAAGCTCCCTTGAAAAGGGGCTTAGCACGGTGGAGAGAAAGCGATATGAGGCACTCAAAGCCCTCGAGCACTTCAAGCAGGACTCGAAGAAGCGCGAAGAGGACCTGTTGGCCACTGCGGCCGACAGAGAGAAGGGGTTCATAGAACAACTTCTCTCTATTGCCCAATCACTTTCTGGTATGTTTTATTGTGGCCTTGCTCAGTTCAAATTTGTCCTCTTTGGTTTTTTTCTCCTATTGCTGATTTATGAGAGTCAATCATAGATGTCGTCGGAGTGGATTTTGACCGCCAGGTGCTGGCCCACGAGGATGTCCCGGTTGGTGTTGTTGCGGCAATTGAAGATTGCAAGGTGTCCTCCTAGGACTCACTCAAGCAGGCCAAGACCGTGCATGGACGTATTCGAGAGGAGATGCTTCCCAAGGCCAAGCTTGTTGAAGATATTGATGGCCTGGTCGAAACCTTCGCCACGGGCATTCCTGTGGACTTCAAGAACTTGCAGAAGGGAGTCGGTGCTTCTCTAGGGTTGGCGATGGCGTAGGCCTGCGGAGCTGACTTAAACGTGAGCAAGATCACTTTGAGGATGCCGACAACCGCGGAGGGTGAAGAGGTAGTTTTTGGTCTATTTGCCAATCGTTGCCATAAGTACGGGCCCCGTCTTATATAGACACTCACAAAGTACTCCGTGGAGCAAAAACGATGGAGCGCGGCAAATGCCGCAGCATCTAGAGCTACTGCTGCTAAGGTGGGGACCTCGGATACTGCAAGGGAGTTAGCGAAGCCCTCGAGTGCCGATGCATAGGTGTAGTTTCCTTTCCTGTTTTTCTTTTGTAGCGATGTTGTGACCTTAGGCTTGTCCTGAAGTACTTTTTGTGGGGGTTTCCCTATCAGAACATGTTGTTAAGTTTGATGTATAAATCTTCGGCGTGCGTCATTTACTCGAATTCCATGCTCAATGGTTCTTATGCTTCGAACTTTTGCTTGGTTAGGGATCGTCGAGTGGCATGCAGGGTATCCCTTCTTCTGCAGTGCCTATGGCGCCACTACGATCATAGGTGGAAGAATTGTCGCTTCTGTCCCGCCTGCATGATCGCGTGAAGAATTTGGAGCGGGACGCGCTGATGATTCGCGGTAATGCTGATGTCTGGAAGTCGAAGGCAGAAAAGGCAGCGGAGCAAGAAACTTATCTTCTTGGCGAGGTGGCTCAAATCAACGAGCAGCTGCAATGTGGGTGCTTTTTGACTCCCCTTGTTTTTGTTCTTCTCTATCGTATAGTGTTTGACTGATACTTTGTTGTTGCTATCTATGTAGTTGTCAATCTCATTCCGCAGGAAGAGAGGGATCACATTAGCATCCGACTGAACTGCTTGACTCGGGAGCAACTGGAAGTTGGTGGGTTCTTCTGGACCGACCAAAATCGTGCAATTATGCTCGCAACATTGCATGATCGCGTATCATAGGTGCTGAATTTCTTGAAGGAAGCCCGATCATGCTTGAGGCATATGTTCATGGCGATGCATCCACTGGATGCTCTCTCGAAGAGCCTGCTAGCATTGCTCCGTAGGTTTCATAATGCTGGTGTTGTACACGAGTGCGTGCACCAGCAACTTGTCACAGGCGCCAAGGTTGCGCTTGTGCGTATGCAGCGTCCAGACGTGGATTTGGACGCAGTTGTAGAGGGACCAACGGCGGCTCCGGGGGGATGGAGTGGAACATGGTTCCACACTACCGAGCAATCACCAAACCAGCAGAGAGGATTGTAAATTTGTTCGACGGATGCACCAATGTACTCCTTCAGCGTCAGTAGAATAGTTCTGTCATGCACAAGATGTATAGGTGTTGTAAAGATTGTATAGTTATTGATTGGGGCTTTGTGTCACCCTTTGTAATTTATAAGCTTGTTATCTTATGTGTTTTTCAAGTGCGTTTCTTATGCAGCGCCTTTTTGTTAGCCCGACGCTTCAGAATCTCAGCACCTTGCCAACCTGTCAGTTGGGTTGCAATTGAGTTAGAGTTATCAAGGGTTTGATTCAAAGCAGAGTTAGCTACTTGGGTCATTGAAGTGTTGAATTATACATGTGACGAGATTGTCAGGGAGGCACAGCCCTCGAGTGCAGTATGTGAATAAAAGTAAACATAACAAGGCTCAAAGTTGAGGCACTTAGCTTTATTTGAAGAATAGCAGGAGGTACATTGTTCGGCTAAGTAGCCTGGCTCAGTAGCCTTATTGTAAAGTAAAAACATCTAGGGGTAGAAACATCGCAGCTGCGTGACATTCCATGGGTTGGAGTATTTGACTCTACTTTCTACATCCTTCAGGCGATAGGCGCCACCTAGGGTTACTTCAGTGATTAGGTAGGGTCCCTCCCAGGGGGATTCAAACTTGAGGTCCATGCCCCTCCTGCTTCAGGCGTAGGACTAGGTCACCTTCAACGAAGGACCTTGGACGCAGCCGTCGGCTATGGTAGTTGCGGAGGCTCTACTGGTAGATTATTTATCGCTCCGCTGCGATCTCGTGTGCTTTGTCGAGAAGGTCGACGGAGTCTTCGAGTGCGGCTGTAGATTCGTCCTCGCTATAAGCAACAATCCTTAGGGCTTTGTAGCGCACTTCTGCGGATAATACCACCTCAGCATCATGCACCATGAAGACTGTGTGTAACCTGTGGTGCTGTTCGGAGTCATGCACAGGCTCCATAGTATGGAGGGCAGTTCCTTAGCCCAGCAACCAGCTGCCCGCTCGGCTGGTGTAAGAAGTCTCTTCTTGATGCTGTTGCAGACGAGGCCATTGGCCTTCTTGACTTGACCGTTGGTTTGGGGGTGTGCCACGGAGGTGTAGTTGATGTTGATTCCCAGGTTTTTGTAGAAACCCTAGAACTCGTTCAAGGTGAAGTTTGTCCCGTTGTCGGTGATGATGTTGTGCGGCACCCCGAACCTGAAGAAGATGGACTTGAAGAACTTGACGGCGGTGGTGCCTATCTGGTTAGTCACCAGCATGGCCTCGATCCACTTGGTGAACTTGTTGACTGCGACGAGGAGGTAGACGTATCATCCAGGTGATGATTTCTGCAGCTTACCGGCCATGTCGAGTCCCCATTGCACAAAGGGCCAAGCCACAGGTATTGGCCTGAGTTCCACGCCTGGTGTGTGTGGCTTATCCGTGAATCTTTAGCAAGCATTGCAATTCTGAGAGATGTCCTTGGCGTCGCGCATTGTTGTGGCCCAGTAAAAGCCTGCTCGTAGAGCCTTGGCAACGAGGGCGTGACTGCCAGCATGGTGTCCATAGATGCCCTTGTGTATCTCGAGGAGGATGCCCCTTCGATCACCATTGGTGACGCATCGCTGGAGGACGCCCGTGATGTTGTGCTTGTACAACTCATCGTTGATGATGGTGAAAGCCTTGGAGAGTCATGCTATGTATCATGCATCTATTGGGTCATCTGGCAGCCTTTTTGTGAGCATGTATGTGATGTATGGCTGCCTTCAGGATGGCTCGATGAGCATGATCTCCATGGGACCTTCGGGTGTGGATCCCTGTTCTGCATTGCTGGAATCCTCGGCTTCTTTGGGTGGCATAGCCCCCGAGTCCACTGATATGCCAGATGGTCATGCAGGAGTCTTCAACTTGATAGAGCGCTTGAAGATCTGCTCGACGAATACGCCTGGTGGTACCGGGCGCAGGTGGAGTCTATGTTGGCAAGCATGCCAGCCTCCTCATTGCTTTCGGCCTACGTGTCGCAGCTCGTAGCCGTTGAAGTCTCCTTCGAGTGCGTTGTAGAGGTCACGATATGCAACCATGTTGTCGCTTAGAGCATCGCACATTTTCATGGTTTGCTAGACCATGAGGTTAGAGTCGCCGTAGATGATGAGTTGCGTAGTGCCACAGGCCTTGGCCATCCGCATCCTGTGGATCATCGCCTCATACTCTGCCTCATTGTTGGACACGCGGAACTTCATCTGCAGGATGTATCACATCTTATCACCATAGGGAGACGTTAGAATGACGCCTGTGCCAGCTCCTTCCTTGTGTTTAGATCCGCTGAAGTTCATCGTCCAGAGGTTGGACTTGTCTGGTGTGTCATGGAGCTGATTCTCCATCCAGTGGATGAGGAATTCTGGTAGGACCTGCGACTTGATTGCCACTCGCTGCTCGTATGTGATGTTCCGCGGGGACAGCTTGATGCCCTAGAGGGCGACCCGCCCCATAGTGTCGGGGTTGTTGAGGATGTGGTTTAGCGGGGCATCGTTCACCACGACTATTGGGTGCTCCTGGAAGTAGTGGCGCAGTTGGCGTGTTGTCATGAAGACACCATAGGCCAGCTTCTGGTAATGCGGGTACCGCTGCTTTGTTGGTTTTAAGACCTCGTTGAGGTAGTATACGAGACGATGCACCCAGTGGATCTTGTTATCTTCGGCTCGTTCGACCACCATCACGGTACTAACCACCTGGTTGGTGGCGGAGATGTATAGCAACATTTTATCCTTTTCCCTGGGGGTTACCGGCACGGGTGAGGTGGAGAGCAGGCGCTTGAGATCTTCGAATGCTTCTTGCACTTCGTCTGTCCACTTGAATTTCTCAGTTTTGCGGAGGAGTTGGTAGAATGGTAGTGCCTTCTCGCCCATTCGAGTGACGAATTGACTGAGCGCCACGATTCGCCTAGCTAGCTGATGGACACCTTTCACGTTCTTCAACTTCTCCATGGCCAGTATGGCTCGTATCTTTTTCGGGTTAGCCTCGATTCCCTTAGCAGATATGAGGTACCTGAGTAATTGCCCGGATGGCATGCCGAAGGCGCACTTCTCCGGATTCAGCTTAATTCGGTAGCGGTCGAGATTGTTGAAGGTCTCACGGAGATCGTCGATGAGTGTAGATTTTCCTTGGTCTTGATGATGATGTCGTCGACATACACTTGATGTTTCGACCGAGCTGGTTTTTGAGGCAAGCCTGCATACACCGCTGATAGGTGGCTTCTGCGTTTTTCAGCCCGAAAGGCATTGTGGTGTAGCAGTAAATGCCAAAGGGCGTGATAAAGGCCGTCTTCTTCTGGTCCTCCTCCTTCATTCGAATATGTTGATAGCTAGAGTAGGCATCGAGGAAGCAGAGGAGTTCGCATCCCACGGTGGAGTCGATTATCTGGTCGATCCGCGGTAATGGGAAGTGGTCCTTCGGGTAGTGCTTGTTGAGAGAGGTGAAGTCCACGCACATCCACGAGATATCCGTGTCCTTTTCAGGAATGAGCACAGGCTTAGCTACCTAGGTACTTTCCTTTATTTCTCATATACAATCGGCATCGAGGAGTCTGTTGAATTCAATGCCGACCGCCTTTGCCCTTGGTTTTGACAGTCGATGCATCGACTGCTTGACTGTTCTTGCATCTGGATTCACGTTGAGTGCATGCTCAGCTAATTCCCTCGGAACTCCTGGCATGTCCACAGGACACTAGGCAAAGATCTCCCAGCGCTCAAGGAGGAATTCGATGAGCACGAGTTCCTATGTGGAACTCAAGTTGTTGGCAATGGGGGACGTCTTGGTCGGGTCCGTTGGGTTGACCTAGACCGCCTTGGTGTTCACTGACGAATCGAAGGATTGTTCAGGTGTGTTCGGCTTGCTCATAGGAGGAAGACTGTTGTCTGTCGACTCCTTGAGCCTAGCAAGCTCTTCATGCATACCAAAGGTCTAGGAGATTCTATTGAATTTTGTATCGCAACTATCTGACTTGGCAAAGCTCCTGCTGATGGTGATAATGTCGTTGGGTTTTGGCATCTTCATCTGCAAGTATGCGTAGTGTAGGACCGCCATGAACCTCATGAACGCGAGACGTCCGAGGATTCTGTGGTATTGCGAGGGCTAGTCGACCACCTCGAATTCGAGGTGTTCTCGCCAAAAGTTTGTGGGCATGCCGAATATGACATCCAGATTTATTTTGTCCAAGGGGTATACGCCTTTCCCTGGGAAGATGCCATGGACGGTTGTTTCAGATGCCTCCAGGCAGGAAAGGGGGAACATGAGGCTGATGTCGATGTCGTCGTCCATGAAGACTCGACTCATCTCGTAGCCGTCGATCTACGCCTCGAGCACTAGAGGAGAATGACCTAGGAGAGGAACTTGGCGTGGGTGGTCACTCTTGTCGAAGGTGATGTAGGACTCGCACCCGCTGAGGTACTCAGTGGTCGAGGTAGGAGAGTTGATGGCCAAATCGATTTGGCGAGTGATCGACTTTTGCATCATGTTGGAGGGATGTCCCTTCTGGATCATACCCACGTTCCCCAGCAGTCGTGGGTACTACTCGCCTCTGTTGTGTTGAACTGGCATAGACGTAGGCTGAGCGGGTCCTCCGGACAGTGGTGGTGGTGCTCCATGAGCTATGGCGCCTGGGGCAGCTCCGTACCCCTGATTTATCGCGTCACGATTTAGCTGGATTAGGCCTTCGTGGAGCTTCAGGAACTCACGATAGTCCTTGAGGAGGTGGATGGATTTCTTCTTGCCATCGTGCTTTTTGATGTTGTAGTGGATGTTGTAGGGTCCAGATAGCTTCTCCTGGATGGATGCTCCAGGTTCTTCATAGCGGGTGTGGCGTTACCACACTTGTGCGGGTTTCCGTTGTCGCGGTAGCTGCCGCTACAGTATCCGCTGATGCGGTTGCCTTTGTCATGCTTGTCGGCATAGACGGTCGCGACCATGTTGACTTCCTTGTGGTCTTCATAACTGCGCATCCAACACCTCCCTCGATGGTCGCGTCTGTGGCCGAGGTCATCCTCGTCATCTGAGCAAACGTGATTGTTGTTCACCGAGTCTTCTCCATCTGCCCACTGATTCGTGATGTCCATCAGGTGATCGATGGTTTTGGGATTCGTGCGGCCCACCTCCTCCCTGAGATCTCTATGGCGGACACCGCCATTGAACGCGTCGATTGTGCGATCCTCAGAGATATCTTCTACCGAGTTTTTGATGATGGACGACCTTTGGATGTAGGAGCGGAGGGATTCGCTCGGCTTCTAGCAGCAAGCCCTGCACTCTTTGATTGACGCGGGCCGCTTGTAGGTGCCCTTGAACTTTTGGACGAAGCTATAGACCAGCTCCTCCTAGCTGCCGATCGATCTGCGGGGCAGGTTGTTGAGCCATGCACGAGCAGCGCCTTGTAGCTATAGCTAGAGGCATTGCATGGTTGTGCACTTGTTTCCGTCGTGCAGCTTGACAGAAGAGATGTGGTCTTCCAGCCAGATCTTCAGGTCTTGGAGGCCGTCGAACTTTGGTTTCTCTGATGGAAGTTTGAACCCTTTCGGCATTCGAGTCTGCCGTATGGCTTTGGTGAAGCAGATGGCACCATAGAACTCTGTTCCTTCGTCTTCTGACTCAGTTGAGTAGGCGCGCTTGGCGCATCTTTTCGACTTTGCGCTGGGTGATCTCGTCATGCGCTTCAAAATCACGATTGTGTTGACATGAGCTATGGCGTCGACGCGATAAGTCGTGCTCGTCCTCACTAGAAGATAGTGAGTAGTACTTGGGTGGAGCCTTGCTTTTCTTCGGCTCCAATGTTGGCTCATCTGCCAGCGCAACCTTGACTAGTCTGAGTCCAATGATGGTGGACCGGTGTATGGCAGATCGTGGATCTCCGGCCGGTGGCTAATTGGTGAGCAGATGCATTGTGGCTACTATCACTGTTGCGTGTAGCATTTTTGGGACCATGTTGCCCCGCGAGTCCACCGTCATGAATGAGAAGTCGAGGGCCTTAGTGGCCTCTTCTCGATCTTTGTCATTGAGGTTGGCCAGTCGAGAGCGCCTTTTGGCGGCTGGATGGTCGTTGCCTTTCGAGGAGGATCCCTTGATAGAGGATAGTGTCGCCCGCCGGGTGCTCGATTCATCTGTGGCCTTTCTGTGTTTGTCGAGTTGCGCCATCACCGTGTTGGGTTCGCAGTATAGAAAACAAAAATTACTACGATGGGAACTGATACATTGCAAATGTATCTATAATTTTTGATGTTCCATGCTTGGTTTTATCCACTTTCTTGTGTTTTGTCCACACTTTGGAGTACTTTTCATATGATTTCTTGGACTAACCTATTAACAAGATCCACAGTGCTAGCTGCCTGTTTTCTGCTGTTTTTGGTTCCAGGAAAGTTAGAAAATGAATATTCTCGGAATTGGACGGGACAAAAGCCAAAGTGCCTATTTTTTCGGAAGTCATCAGATGCCAGAGTACGAGACGGAGAGGGGCCAGGGGCCACCACACCACCTGGCTGCGTGGCCTAGCCTGGCCCGTGCCAGGGGGTGGTCTGGCCGCCTCCGGCACCCCCTCGGCCTCCCTTTCCGCCTATAAGATGCCCTCGGGACGAAAACCCTAAGTGCCCGATCAAAAATCCACGAAAGAGTATGTACCCGCCGTCATCTCCATCTCTAGATCGGGAGGGATCTGAAGCTCTTCCCGGCACCCTGCCGGAGAGGGGAATTCACCCTGGAGGCCTTCTTCATCACCATGCAAGCCTCCGGTGTGATGCGTGAGTAGTTCATCCTTGGACTATGGATCCATGTAGTAGCTAGATGACTGGTTATCCTCCTTTGTGCTTTCATGTCTAGATCTTGTGAACTCCGTTAATGATCAAGATCATCTATTTGCAATTCTGCATGTTGTGTTTGTGGGGATCCGATGGACATTGAGATGCTATTTCAAATTGATTATTGATTCTATCATGTCTTTGTTATTTGTGAAATTGCATGGTTTCCGTTGTTAGTAGGTATCTTGGCCAAGTAGATGCTAGCAACTCCAAGAGTTAGTATTTATGCTCGATAGTGGGTTCATGCCTCTGGTAATCTGGGAAGTGACAGAAATCTCTAAGGTACTAGATGTGCTGTTGCTACTAGGGAGAAAACAACAATCCTTTGTTCATAGAACAATCGTATTGTTTACATTACACGCACTTCGTAAAGCAATAATCTGTTGCTTGCAACTTAATACTGGAGGGGGTTCGGATGATAACGTGAAGGTGGATTATTAGTCATAGATGAAGTTGGATGGTGATACGTCCATTTTGCATCACTATTCTATGTCTTAATTCACTATTATTCATTGATATATTTCGTATTGAGAGGTGATACTTATGTTATTTCATCTATTTTTGCATGGTTGATGACTTTTGGAGCATGGACCGCTGCAGTAAGGATTCTGATGGAAAAGGTGCTGTTTGGAGGCAAAATTCGCGAAGATCAGAAAATTCGGGAAAATATACGGAAAATCCTATTTTTCCAGAAGACTCAGGATGCCAGAAGATGGAGTGGAGGTGGGCCACAGGGGCCCCACACCACCCCATGGCGCGGGCAGGACTAGGCCGCGCCTAGGAGTGGTGTGGCCACCCTGGCCCACTCCAGCCTCTCCCCTCTGCCATATATCAACCTCCCGAAACCCTAAGACTCAGGGAGCGACCACAGAAAGATTCCGCCGCCTCTGCGGGGCGGAAAACACCGAGAGAGAAAGATCTCTCCGGTAGACAGATTTCTGCCGGGGGAATTCCTTCCCGGAGAGGGGAGATTGTCGCCATCAACACCACCATCAAGCTGGACTTCATCGGGATCATCATCACCATCATCACCACAATCATCACCATCAGCACCCTCATCCCCATCTCCATATTGCTGTAACAATTGAGTTGGATCTTGCATTAGTTCATAGGGGAAACTTTCCCGGTGTTGATTACTCTTTGTAGTTGATGCTATTGAGTGAACCGTTGAATTATTTTTTATGTTCATATTGTTATACATCATTATTCCATCTCTGATCATGATCCATATGATGTCTTGTGAGTAGTTTGTTTTGTTCTTGAGGACATGGGAGAAGTCTTGTTGTTAGTAGTGGAGTTGTGTTGAGAAAGATTCAATAGATTGTTATTTAAGTTGTGGTGTACTTCTTCTAGTGGTGTCATGTGAACGTCGACTACATGACACTTCACCTATATGGGCCTAGGGGAATGCATTGTGTATTTGGCTATTAATCATAGGGGTTGCCGGAGTGACAGAAACCTGAACCCCCGTTAGGAAACCATTGCACAAGGGACGTAAGGGTCTTAGAGTTTAAAGTTGTGGTTAGGTTTCTACCTTAATTTCTTTATTGTACTTACGGATGTTTGCAAGGGGTATAATCACAAGTATGTATTAGTCTTGGATGGGGCGGTACATTAGCACAGGTTCACCCACACAACACTTAGCAAGCTAGAGAAGATTAATCGACTATATGAAGCAAAAGCACTTGATAGTATTCCCATGTGTCCTCGAGAACGTTTGGTCACCTATAGAAATACAACCGGTTTGTCCTTTGCTGCATAAAGGATTGGGCCACTTGCTGCATTTATTCCTACTGTCTTTATTTACTCGTACTTTGTTTACTTGCTTTATCGAAAACCCCTAAAAAACCGTTTGCTAAGTATTTGCAGAGAATTCCTGATCCATACCACTAGCCAGCACCTTCTGCTCCTCGTTGGGTTCGACACTCTTACTTATCGAAAATACTGCGATACACCCCCTATACTTGTGGGTCATCAAGGCTATTTTCTGGCACCGTTGCCGGGGAGTGAAGCGCTATTGGAGAGTGGAACTGGTAAAGGAAACTTCTACTATGAGTATTGTTTACTACTGTTAGTTGCTTTATTTTTGTTATAGATAATTCGCTGAGTTTCTTATTTGGTAATGCTACTACCACTGCTAAGGTAGTAGATAAGCCACCACCTGCTGAGAAAGATGTTTTCAAAATACCTACAAGAATTATTGATCGTGTTATGGATAACTACTATGTTGGGGATGGAACTGTCCATCTCGGTGATCATTTACTCTTTATACACGACTTATGTGGGTTGTTCAAGTGTGCAGGTATTACTACAGATCAAGTTAAGAAGAAGTTATTCTTATTATCACTGAAAGGAAGAGATGAGGAATGGTATAAGCTGCTGAAGAATGGTCAAGCTCTGGAATGGGAGGAAATAGTGTCTCTCTTTTATTCAAAGTTTTATCCTCCTAGAGAGATTCATAAAGATCGAAATCAAATATACAACTTTTGGCCTCTTGATGGAGAGAGTACAGCTCAATCTTGGGGGAGATTGAAGTTACTAATGCTCAAATGTCCCATTCATGAGCTCCCCAACAATATTATTATCAATATCTTTTATGCAAGGCTCCGTCTACATGATAAAGATTTATTGGATGCTTCTTGTGCTGGATCATTCACTCGCATGGAAGAAGAAGCTAAATGGGACCTTCTGGATCGTATTCAAGACAATGCTGAAGCTTGGGAGAATGACAAAGGTAGAAAGTCAGGTATAAAATATGATTATGAATGCATTGAATCTTTTATGGGAACTGATGACTTTCAAAATATTAAAAATGCTTATGGTCTAGACTCTCAAGCTATTGCTTCTTATTTTAAGGCTTTTGCTTCCTACATTGAAGTGCCTAAAAAGAAGTGGAATAAGTATCATGAACCTTATAAAGATGTTGCTAAGAGTGTTCCTGCAAGAAATACTGAAGTTTATACTGCTAATCATGTTTTACCTAAACCTTATATTGAGAAAATGCCTTTCCTAGTTAAGGTAAAGGAACATTCTATGATGGCTAGTATGGTAGATGAAAGTATGAATAAAGCTGTTGAACCTGATAAAAAAATGGTTGATGAACCTATAATAGCAAATGTGAAATACTTTGTCACCAAGTATGAAAAAGGGGGACACCCTATCCTTTGTAAGGATACCTCTAATATTGTTTCACAAAGTAGTGTTATGAGAGCTAATATTCCTGTGTTTTCTGTTAGAATAAGTGATCATTGCTATGATAGACCTTGTGATAGCTATATTGTTAATTTTATGCAAGAGGGAAAAGTGTTCTTATGCATCTTAATAATATCAAGTTTCCTCGTTTTATGCTAAAAGTTTTTATGTTGCACTTCTTTTGCCTTCTTATGCAAGTTGCCTTTGGTTTCAATAACTTATTTGTTTACAAAATTCCCTTGCATAGGAAGTGGGTTAGACTTAAATGTGTGTGTTTTTGCTTCTTAATGCTCTCTTTCACTTCAGTTCATATCCCTATGAGAGCTTCTTCAAAATTATCGTGCCCATCTTAATGGCTATAAAGAAAGAGCTTTATGGGAGACAACCCAATTTGTTTTTGCTTTTAGTTTGTTTTTTGTTTCTTTGAGTCTTGGAAGTTATTGCTTCGGTAATAACCGCTCCTTATCCGTTTTGTTTGGTTTTTGTGTCAAGATCAACCTCTAATGAGAGAGAAGTAAGATTTGGGGAAGTTGCTATCCCGAAACAGATTTTTGTGCTTCACCGTAAAAATTCGTGAGAGATCTCTGTATCTCGGATTGAGGTTTAATTTTTTTTCTTCTGCCCCAGGTTGTTATTTAAATTTCGTTAGTTTTGCACTTTTTGATTTGAGCAACAGAAGATTTTCGAAAAAATTGATCTTTACCTGCTGGTCTGTTTTGACAGATTTAGCCACTCTTGCATCTGCTTCTTTATTCGATTTCCTTTTTGAATTCTTTTTGGGTTTTCAGAAGGAGTTGCTACAGTAGCCTATGTTTTGATGGTTTTCAGTTGAAGTTGGACTCAAAAGGTTCTATCACTGCACTTATACTAATGTTGCTAATAAGAATTGTGTGAAGTTTTGTGTGAAAGAAATTTCCAGGAAGTGGAGATAATGGTGTAATAAGAAAGAGAAGGGTTTTATGACTCAAGTAATAAGTGTATGAAGATGAAGATATTGATGATTCAAGTGATGACTCCGGAAGAATCTACTATACACTAAATTTAGAGACCTGCAGAGTCCGTTTCCAAATAGGTAACAGTTCTGGTAAGAAAAGTTCCACGAAAATACAATCCAACTATATTTTTGCAGTTTTTAGTCAATAAGGAAAGCTACGAAGCGAAAAAGGGACGGAAACGGAGCCAGGGTGGCTCACACCACCCTGTGGCGCGGGCCCACCCCTGGCCGCGCCACCAGGTGGTGAGTCCACCCAGGACTCCCCCTTCGACTCGTTTTCTCCCAGTACCTTCCTTTTGATATGAAACTTCGTAATATATAACCCCCTAGATTCCCTGAGGTCCGTATATAGTGTTTTTGTCGTGTTTTTGTTTTGATCTGTTTCTGCCAGGAACTATTCTTGAAGCTTTGAAGCACAATGGTGTCCGCCAAGGATAAAAGGAAGGAGCCCATGGAGGAAGACCTCCAAGACCCCGGGAAGGAGAAGGAGATCGAGAGTGAAGGTGAAGAGGAGCAAGGCCAACGTCTGCACACCGGCACTACCATTGCAAGCATTGGAGTGGTGAAACCTGCCAAGATCAGAAGGACTACACGGATGCAGACTGGGGGAAAAGCTCCTCATCATAGTTTGGCTCCACGATCTCTTCCTCCATGCACCAAGAATCCTTTCCATACCCTTATCCATGAGCATCAATACCAGAATATGCCCAAGGGGAAATTACCCTCCAATTGGGATTTGCCTCGTTCTAGCCATGCAGGAAAAGACGACTTCAAAGAGGAAGGGTGGGGAAAGAATAGCAAGAGCTGGAATTCTCAACACGACATGATCATGAGCCACATTGAGCAAAACTCATAGCTGATTCGTAATCTCACCTTTGAGATTGAGGACTTGGGGAAGCTGATTAGAGAGCTCATCGAGAGGATACCACCACCACCAAAGGAGTAATTCGTCATCAGGTTTTGCATCCCCTTGGTTTGTTCCAAGCTTGGGGGAGTGTCGCGGTATCACATCACTATCTTCTATCTTTTTACCTTTTTAGTAGAGTCATATCATGAATAGAGGAGTTATTATGTAGTATGGTTTGCATTATGGAAGTGTCCCCTCTCTCATTAGATATGTATCCCTTGGTGTGAGTTTCCTTTATGGAATATTAATGAGAAGCTCTATCATTCACTCTTTTACATATCTTATGTTAGTTTTCAATTCATGGTTATATGATTGATCTTGTTGTTAGTATTGGTATCACTTTGGGATCATTAAGTTAATTTAGTTGGTTTTGGCAAACCTGGCTCGGTCAGTAGCAACACCTTTTTGAGAGTTGAAAAGAAAAAGATAGAAGTACTCTAGAGAAAAAAATCATCGTCTTTCTTTCTTGATTTTCTCATAAGTCTAGTATTCTCTAGTTAAGATCTTTTGTGCTTCCAAGGAAGATTGCACGTTTGTTTTTATCACTTGTATGTTTGTTTGTTTCCTTCAACTCTTATACTTTCTACCCAGCCTTGCTAGCCAAAAACCTGTACTGAGAGGGTATTCTTCTCATGCATCCACCTCCTTTAAACCAAAACCTTTGCCATTTGTGTCCACCATACCTACCTAGTAGCATTATTGCTATTCCAAGTAAATTCCTGTTTTGTCTACCTCCCAAATTAAACTTGTTATGTGAAAATTAGTGATTAAAGCTCTCACGAACTTGATGGCACACTTTACTTTCTTGCATTTAATAAACTTGAACCATTGGGTCCTTCTTTGTTGCGTATATGCTTGCGCTTTATGAGTTGAAGTTAGCCGAACCATGTATCATGGGGACCGCTTTCAACACTTCATTGGTACTTGTACCTAGTTGATATCATGTTATTTTGCTTATGGATCCCGGCGGTGTGAAATAAAAGTGGAACTTGTAAGATCATGGAGTTTATATGTGTGTTAGAGAAACGCCTGGGCCGCTAGCCTAAGCCATGCCTAATCATGGTGGAAACTTGCAGCATAACTATAGTGAGCATTCTATGAAGCATCCTCAATAAAAACCTATGCAAATAGCAAATAAAAAGATCGCTGAGATGCTCACTGTCTGCTTGCCTTGTCATTTTGATTATGGGATAGCTCCTGTGTCATGTGCAAGGGGTACCCCGTTGGCAGTTCTCAATGATACGCATGTATTTACAATGACAAGAGCTTGCTCGTGACTGAAGTTCAGTAGCATGAGGATCGGTACTCATAAGTAAGGGGCATGATATTTCAACTTATAACTTGTCAAGCATATCCTCTTAGTTGTGTCACTTTAACCTTAATCACCTAAAGATGCCTATGATAGGGGCAATGAGAGCTAAAAGCTAGTAAGTATCATAATTTTTGGGAGCTCTTTATGAGACTTGCAATCCCTGCTTCCCTCTGTGAAGGGCCTTTCTTTTACTTTGTAGTTGAGTCAGCAAACCTACTCCCTTATATCTTAGCAAGTATTTTGAGTTGATGTGTTTCATTCATTCATATGATGATTTATTCAATCATGTCTTATGTTCCTTGCTTTTCACATTGCTCTTATCTTGATGTTTACTACTTTGAAAGTTATCATTGAAAAAGCCAGCTATTTGTGAACTCCAGCAAATTATCAACTATTCTTCGACCAAGAGCTAAGTTTGCCATTACCAATTATGATTCACTTTATGTATCTTTATTGTGTTTCCTTTACTCATTGCAAGTTGAGTTATATAATAGTGAGTTGTCTTCTATTATGATCTATGTATTTGATGAATGTGATGCTTCTTGTCCGTATTATTTTATCGACTCTTCACTCCATAAACCCGAGGTCATGTTTATTGAGCTCAGTTTCGCTTGGGGACAAGCGAAGTCTAAGCTTGGGGGGAGTTGATATGTCCATTTTGCATCACTATTCTATGTCTTAATCCACTATTATTCATTGATATATTTCATATTGAGAGGTGATACTTATGTTATTTCATCTATTTTTGCATGGTTGATGACTTTTGGAGCATGGACCGCTGTAGTCAGGATTCTGATGGAAAAGGTGTTGTTTGGAGGCAAAATTCACGAAGATCAGAAAATCCGGGAAAATATACGGAAAATCCTATTTTTCTAGAAGACTCAGGATGCCATAAGATGGAGTGGAGGTGGGCCACAGGGGGCCCACACCACCCCATGGCGCGGGCAGGCCTATTCCGCGCCTGGGAGTGGTGTGGCCACCCTGGCCCACTCCATCCTCTCCCCTCTAGCATATATCAACCTCCCGAAACCCTAAGACTCGGGGAGCGACCACAGAAAGATTTCACCGCCTCTGCGGGGCGGAAAACACCGAGAGAGAAAGATCTCTCCGGAAGACAGATTTCTGCTGGGGGAATTCCTTCCCGGAGAGGGGAGATCGTCGCCATCAACACCACCATCAAGCTGGACTTCATCGGGATCATCATCACCACCATCATCACCATCAGCACCCTCATCGCCATCTCCATATTGTTGTAACAATTGAGTTGGATCTTGCATTAGTTCATAGGGGAAACTTTCCCGGTGTTGATTACTCTTTGTAGTTGATGTTATTGAGTGAACCGTTGAATTATTGTTTATGTTCAGATTGTTATACATCATTATTCCATCTCTGATCATGATCCATATGATGTCTTGTGAGTAGTTCGTTTTGTTCTTGAAGACATGGGAGAAGTCTTGTTGTTAGTAGTGGAGTTGTGTTGAGAAAGATTCAATAGATTGTTATTTAAGTTGTGGTGTACTTCTTCTAGTTGTGTCATGTGAACGTCGACTACATGACACTTCACCTATATGGGCCTAGGGGAATGCATTGTGTATTTGGCTACTAATCGTAGGGGTTGCCGGAGTGACAGAAACCTGAACCCCCGTTAGGAAACCATTGCACAAGGGACGTAAGGGTCTTAGAGTTCAAAGTTGTGGTTAGGTTTCTACCTTAATTACTTTCTTGTACTTACGGATGTTTGCAAGGGGTATAATCACAAGTATGTATTAGTCTTGGATGGGGCGGTACATTAGCACAGGTTCACCCACACAACACTTAGCAAGCTAGAGAAGATTAATCGACTATATGAAGCGAAAGCACTTGGCAGTCTTCCCATGTGTCCTCGAGAACGTTTGGTCATCTATAGAAATATAACCGGCTTGTCCTTTGCTGCATAAAGGATTGGGCCACTTGCTGCATTTATTCCTACTGTCTTTATTTACTCGTACTTTGTTTACTTGCTTTATCGAAAACCCGTAAAAATCCGTTTGCTACGTATTTGCAGAGAATTCCTGATCCATACCACTAGCCAGCACCTTCTGCTCCTTGTTGGGTTCGACACTATTACTTATCAAAAATACTGCGATACACCCCTATATTTGTGGGTGATCAGATGGCGGTCTATGTATAATGTTGTAATGCCCAATCGAGTCTCAAAGGAGTCAAGATGATTAGTATATGCATGTATTGCTTTCTCGATGTTTGTCAATTGTCCCGCTGTAATTTGTTCACCCAGCATGTTATCTATCTTAAGGAGAGCCACCTCTAGTGAACTATGGATCCCGGTCCTTTTTCTTTACATACAATCTACAAATTGTTTACTGCTTTGTGTTTACTTTTTGCAAACTTTTACTTCTTTCCATTCAATACGTTTAATCCTTTGTTTTCCGGAAAACACGGTGAGATTGACAACCTCATCGCAAGTTGGGGCTAAAGTTCTATGGTTGTGTTGTGTAGGTCTCCACATTGCTACTAGCACCGGTAGTGCGCCCTGCCAAGGCTCATCTAGCAACACCTTTGGGGTGTTTCCTTGCTCCTACTGGTTCGATTAAACCTTCGTTTCATAACTGAGGGAAACTTGCTGCTGTGCTCATCATACCTTCCTCTTGGGGTTCCCAACGAGCTCTACATCAACATCGCACCAGCACTTTTCTGGTGCCGTACACTGAGCCATCAAGCATTTTTCTGGCGTCGTTGCCGGGGAGTCAAGGACATCTTCACAAGGGGAGTTCCTCATAACCAATCTCTTTACTCTGTTATTTTTGTTTTGCTTAGTTTCTTTTTGCTATGTTTGCTTGTTTCTTTATCAAAAACACAAATAAATTAGTTTTACTAGTTTGCTTTCTTATTTGAAAACCCAAAAAATGACTACTCTTGAAAACACTAAGTTGTGTGACTTCACTAGCACCAACAACAATGATTTTATGAGCACACCTATTGCTCCACCTGTGCCTGAAGATACTTTCTTTGAGATAAAACCTGCTTTACTCAATCTTGTTATGAGAGAACAATTTTCTGGTATTGGTAATGAAGATGCTATTGCCCATCTAAATAACTTTGTTGAACTTTGTGAGATGCAAAAGCATAGGGATGTAGATGGTGATATTATTAAGCTGAAATTGTTTCCTTTCTCTTTGAGAGGAAAAGCTAAAGAATGGTTGAATTCCTTAACTAGGAATAGTATTGATTCTTGGACTAAGTGCAAAGATGCTTTTATTGGAAAATACTATCCTCCTTCTAAGATTATATCTATGAGAAGTGAAATAATGAAGTTTAAACAATCTGATAATGAAAATGTTGCTCAAGCTTGGGAAAGAATGAAATCTTTGGTAAAGAATTGTCCCACTCATGGACTGATTGCTTGGATGATCATCCAAACTTTTTATGCAGGATTGAACTATTCTTCAAGGAACCTATTGGACTCTGCTGCTGGAGGTACCTTTATGACCATCACTTTGGGTGCTGCAACAAAACTTTTGGACATATGATGGTTAATTATTCTGAATGGCATACTGAGAGAGCTCCACAAGGTAGGAAGGTAAATTCTGTTGAGGAAACTTCCTCCTTGAGTGACAAGATTGATATTATTATGTCTATGCTTGTTAATGGGAAAGCCCATATTGATCCAAATAATGTTCCTTTAGCCTCTTTAGTTGCTCAATAAGAGCAACTTGATGTGAACTTCATAAGAAATAATAATTTTGGCAATAATGCTTATAGGAGTAACTTTGGTAACAACAATTATAAGCCTTATCCTCCCAACAATTGTAATACTTATGGAAATTCTTACAACAATAATAGGAGTGCTCCCTCTGAACTTGAAGTTATGCTTAAAGAGTTTATTAGTAAACAAACTGCTTTCAATAAAACTATTGAGGAAAAACTCTCTAATGCTGAAAGAAATATAGCATCTTTGGCTGAAGCTCAATCTTCTTTGAATAAAATGGCTACTAAACCTGAAAATAATGATAATCCCGTTGCAGCTACTAATGCCATACAAGTAAGAATTGATGAAAATGTTAGACTATTAGCTGAATTACATGCTAAGTGGGAAAGAGAAGATGAAATTGCTAGAAACATTAGTGTTTCTACATGATAATTTTGATTTTGATCTTGATGGTTGTAATATCCCTGAAGTTATTAAGTCCCTACAAAAGCTTGCTAAAAGTACTAATGCTAGTGCTATGAACATGGCTTTTACAAAACACATTACTGATGCTCTCATAAAGATTAAAGAAGAAAAGATGAAACATAAAGCTTCTATTCCTATAAAACAAGAAGATGGTTGGGAACCCATCATAAATATGAAAGTGAATGACTTTGATTTCAAAGCTTTATGTGATCTTGATAGTAGTGTTTCTATTATGCCTAGAAGGATTTATGATATGCTTGATTTGCCTCCTCTTGAAGATTGTTATTTGAATGTCCCACTTGATGATAATGCTAAAAAGAAACTCATGGGGAGTCTTAATGATGTTCTTATTATGGTTAACAATGCCTATGTCCCCGTTGATTTCTATGTTTTGGATGTTGAATGCAATGCTTCTTGTCCTATTACTTTGGGAAGACCTTTTCTTAGAACTGTTGGTGCCATTATTGATATGAAAGAAGGCACCATTAAATATCAACTCCCACTCAAGAAAGGTATAGAACATTTCTGTAAGAAGAGAGAGAAGATTTCTTTTGCCTCTCATATGAAAACAAAATTTTCTCTTAATGCTTCTCCATTTGAGAACACTTGATTCTTTTTGCTTCTTATGCCTAACTTAAAGGCGTTAAAGAAAAGTACTTATTGGGAGATAACCCAAAAGTTTTAGATGAGTCTTGGAAGTTATTAATTTCTTAATAACCGCTCATTATCCTTTTTATTTGCTTTTTGTGCCAAGAGTAACCTCGAATGAGAGAGAAGTAATGATTGGGAAAGTTGCTGCCCCGAAACAGATTTCTGTCCTTCACCGTAAAAATTCGTGTAAAATCTCTGAACGTATTTTTGAGGCGCGAATTTTTTTGCTTCTTCCCCAGGTTGTTATCTAACTTTCGTTAGTTCAACACTTTTTGGTTTGAGCAACAGAAGGTCTTCGAAAAAATTCGTCTTTACCTGCTGGTCTGTTTTGACAGATTTCTGCCATTTTCTGCATTTGCTTCTTGTTGTTTCCTTTTTGAGTTCTTTTGGGGAATTGAGCTTTTTGAGGGAAGTGATTCAGTATCTAGTGTTCTAATGTAAGTTTATTTGGTGTTAGAACTGAACCTTAAGACTTATTTATCTTGAGTGCACTAATGTTGCTAATAAAGATTGTGTGAAGTTTTGTATGAAGGAAAAATTTCAGGTGTATGGAAGGAATGAGTAATGAGATGAAGGATGGACTAAAGCTCAAGCTTGGGGATGCCACGCGTGTCACCCCAAGAAATATCCAAGAAGTACAAGCGTCAAAGCTTGGGGATGCCCAAGGCATCCCCCTCTTCATCAATAAAAATCCCAGGTTTCTTCCAAACGCTTCATTTTTATTGTTTCATGCACAGTTGTGTTGTTGTTGGAGCGTCTTCTTTTTTTCGTTTTCGTTCTGGTTTTCGTTTTTTTTGGTCTTCTTAGTTTTCTGAATAAATTGGTTGGACCCCCTCTTTCATAAATTGGTTTGCAAATAGTTTGGTTTGGATTGGAAAAGAGTAGGAAAGTTCATACTAATGTGGTAAAAAGAGCTCGTTTTTTACTGTGGCCTATGCTTTGTCATGCCATGCCTGATATTGTTTTGGCTTTATGCTTAGTATTCTTTGCTGTAGCATAACTTGTTATAAACAATTGAGATTGCTTAATGTGCCTTGGATGAATTGGATGAATCATGCGTTGTTTTAGAATATTAAAGCATAGTATAGTGGTATTCTCTTTTGATGGTTTATTTGGGTTGACTTGGCACATGCTCACACCATGTTATGACTATCTCAAGTCACCATAGACTTTATGATCCTTTAGTTTTCAACTTGTAGTATCACTTTATGCTTTTATCAATGATGTTTTGTCGCTCTGCATGATTATGGCCATTATTGCTCTCTTAGTTTGTCGCTCCCAGTCTTTTGCTAGCCTCCACAACCAAGTATGAGTTCCAGTCATGCATCCAACTCCCTAAACCAAGTTATTCCAAAGAGTCCACCATACCTACCTACTAGCTTATGCTATTCCAAGTATATATTCATGCTTTTGTTTACCTTCCAAATTAAACTTGTTATGAGAAAACTAGTGATTAAAGCTCTCACGAACTTGATGGCACACTTTACTTTTTGCATCTAATAAACTTGAACCATTGGGTCCTTCTTTGTTGCATATATGCTTGCGCTTTATAAGTTGAAAATTAGCAGAACCATGTTTCATGGGGAACGCTTTCAATATTGCACTTGTACTTTGTACCCCGTTGATATCATGTTCTTTTGCTTATGGATCCCGACGGTGTGAAATAAAAGTGGAACTTGTAAGATCATGGAGTTTGTATGTGTGTTAGAGAAACGCCTGGGCCGCTAGCCTAATCCATGCCTAATCATGGTGGAAACTTGCAGCATCACCATAATGAGCACTCTATGAAGCATCCTCAATAAAAAGCTATGCAAATAGCAAATAAAAAGATCGCTGAGATGCTCATTGTCTGCTTGCCTTGTTACTTTGATTATGTGAAAGCTCCAGTATCATGTGCAAGGGGTACCCCGTTGGCGGTTCTTTATGATACACATGTACTTACAATGACAAGAGCTTACTCATGACTAAAGTTGAGTAGCATGAGGTTCGGTCTTCGTAAGTAAGGGGCATGAGATTTCGGTTTATAACTTGTCAAGCATATCCTCTTAGTTGTGTCACTTTAACCTTAATCACCTTCAGGATGCTTATGATAGGGGCAATGAGAGCTGAAAGCTATAAGTACCATAATTTTTGGAAGCTCTTTATGAGACTTGAATCCCTACTTCCTTCTATGAAGGCCTTAATTTTACTTTTATGTTGAGTCTCCACCTTCTATTTTTATGCACCTACTTTGAGAGCATAGTGGCCATTCTTAGTTCTATGTGCATTGTCCCAAGACTAGTTGATTGATGCATAACTTGATATTGCTTGTTTTAAACTGTTTGTATCTAGTCACTCTTATGAACTTTGAAGGTGTCCTATGCATTTATATTTGCTACTCTATGAGGGACAAGCTGAATGCTATTATGCTATGTTTTCTTTATGTGAAACAAACAAACGTCTTGCAAAGCATTGTTATTCATGAATCTTTTGTTTGTGTCTTTTCATGTTGCATCATAGTTTCTTTGTCTTATGATTGAAGTACTATGATCCCAGCTTTGAATGTTTTACAAATACTTTGATCAAGTCTTTGATGGTGCATGTCACTTCAAAAATTATTCTTTCTTTTTATCACTTACCTACTCGAGGACGAGCAGGAGTTAATCTTAGGGATGTTGATACATTGCAAATGTATCTATAATTTTTGATGTTCCATGCTTGGTTTTATCCACTTTCTTGTGTTTTGTCCACACTTTGGAGTACTTTTCATATGATTTCTTGGACTAACCTATTAACAAGAGCCACAGTGCCACCTGCCTGTTTTCTGCTGTTTTTGGTTCCAGGAAAGTCAGAAACTGAATATTCTCGGAATTGGACGGGACAAAAGCCAAAGTGCCTATTTTTCCGGAAGTCATCAGATGCCAGAGTACGAGACGGAGACGGGCCAGGGGCCACCACACCACCTAGCCACGTGGCCCAACCTGGCCTGCGCCAGGGGGTGGTCTGGTCGCCTTCGGCACCCCCTCGTCCTCCCCTTCCGCCTATAAGATGCCCTCGGGACGAAAACTCTAAGTGCCCGATCAAAAATCCACAAAAGAGTCTGTACCCGCTGTCATCTCCATCCCTAGATCGGGAGGGATCTGAAGCTCTTCCCGACACCCTGCCGGAGAGGGGAATTCACCCTGGAGGCCTTCTTCATCACCATGCAAGCCTCCGATGTGATGCGTGAGTAGTTCATCCTTGGACTACGGATCCATGTAGTAGCTAGATGGCTGGTTCTCCTCCTTTGTGCTTTCATGTCAAGATCTTGTGAGCTCCGTTTGTAACATCCCAATTTCAGCAACCCTGATTAGTTGTCCAGAATGCAAAAATCAGGGGGAACAAAAACTTTTTCTTGTTTAATGCTGAAGTGTTTGCTTATTGTTTGGATATGCTTATGCATATGAATGTGTATTAGATGATGTACTCCTTACCTTAACACCAGTTGACAAAGGCTACTTCCCAAAACAGTCTTGGCTTAATTTTCATATTCTCAAATGTTCTAGCATTTCAAAGCATGAGCCAAGATGCTTATGTAACCAAAACTATTTTTGTAACTTCTATTGGCAAAACTATGGAGAGATATATAACATAATCTCCTTATGTTTTCAAGACAGAACCTTCAACTATTCTTATCTCTAGGTTTCCCAAAAACTCTTTTTAAAGATCTGAATTCTACTCTTGGTAAAGATACCAAGGACCTTACCTTGTTCAAACTCCAAACTATTTCAAAATACCCATCCTTACCTCAAGCTAAGCTTGGTGGTAACCCCAGTAGTAGTTGATTTGTTTGTAAGATGAGTTGCCTTGATCTGCTATTGACTTGATTGCTTAGAAGTAGTATGAGCTACTCTAGGAGCTCATAACTAGGATCAAGGTGTTTTGCAAATCAACACACCCTAAACAAGAAGACCAATCTGGATATGATCCCTAGCTACCAGGTGATCATCTAAAACCCTTAACCAGATCAATTCTGAAGTGATCCCTTCTAGAAGCTCCCAATTCAATGAAGCCCAATAGCAAGCATGGATCCCTTCTACTAAATCTACACTCCAACATCATTCACTTGATGATGCTTGGGTACCTTGCAAACCAACAAAAACATCCCCTCTCATGTTCTAGTCAAAAACCCTAAATTCGCCAAATTTGGCTGTCTGGAAATCTGTTTCCAACATCACCTATTTGAATGTCTCCCTTCCTCAACCCTTGTGAATTTTTGGTAATGCACTTGGACCATATTTTTAACCATCCTAAGGACTACCAAGGCCCAGTCTTGCCCTTGGTTAGATCATCCTCCAACCCACTTGTTCTTGATGGTTTTGCAGGCAAGAAAATAACTTTTCCTGCAAATCTAGTCAACATGCCTACTTTGGTATAAGCTCACACCACCATCCAACCTTCTATGGACCAACTCTTTGCATGGTTGTGTTCTACTCATATATATCTATCATTACCTACTTCACTTGTTCCAATTGAATCTTTGAGCTGTTTAAACCAACAAGGTTTTGCAGGCTAGTTGATAATCTGCTTTGGCAGGCTTATTTTATTCAATGTTTGAAAGCTTGCCATGTTGAGCTCAAGAAGGATCAAGCTCAAACCCCTACACCACTGCAAACTACATTACTTGGTCTATCCCTACATATATCCCATACCCCAAGGGGATATCTAAACTCCAAGATACCACTAGGTTTTGATGGTATGAAATTAACACTACCCTAGATCCCTAATCTATGGTATTCCACCAAAATCAACTTGGATTCTCCAATCCCAAGGTGGAAAATGCTTGCTACACCTTGTCTACATCATCTATCTTGATCATCAAGATTTATCAATAATTATCCATATTTATTATGGACCAAAACTATTTAATTCCCTTAAAAAGGCAAAACCTCCAAAATCTATCCCATAAAGGAAAGTGTGGTTTTTGCCAAAACACTTCCCCAACTTTTGGCTCAACTAAGTTACGCCTATCTTAACCCACCTTCCCACTTCAAAAATAAATATTTGTGCGAAGCTTTATTATTTCTTTTTTCCCATTCTCTAAAATGGATGAATTGGAATAATAATAGTTTAAAATACCTTTAATCCTCAATAAATGTTGGGAAAATTCTCCTAAGTGTGTATTCACATTTGGGACCATCTCACATCAAAAGATCCACTAGTCCAATGTAAAAATATCCAATGAGCTCCAATACTTCACTTCTGCAGTTTTTGAACAAATGGATTTAAGAGGACTTATAAGTCATGGAAAAATCTCAGTTAATTCCTAGAGGGGTATCTCAACCCCCTCTATCCACCAGCATCTTTAGTTCATCTTGCCTAAACCAAGAATTGAGACTTCCATCATGATCATCTACATTTGTCAATCTCATCTACTTCCAAGATGTTGATCAATATCAAGCCAAAACCCCTCAAGCCTTCCACAGCAAGCCTCCACTACCCCAGCACACCCCTCTGGTCGAGCTGCACTGTAGCTAAGTTACTGTAGCAGCCCCTCTCCCTTGTCCCATGTGCTTGGATGAGAGAAGGAGAGAGATAAAAGCTAGCATGAGAGCCAATCTGATTGAAGCAGCTCTCCCACCTCTCCTCTACTCTCAGCACCGACCAGAAAACCACCTCTCATGCCCACAACAACCTCCCATGGTTTCACCTCCCTCCCCCACTTGCTCCATGGACCAAGTCCATCAAGAACCCATCCCTCTCGGTATATATGGCTTGAGGCTCCTGCAGCTCTCCCCTTCCCCCCTCATTTGTGTCCTGACACTCCACTTGCCTACCCTGAGAGCTCCAGATCCATCCCTGCAGCTCTCCCTCGCCATGGAGGAGGACGATCTCTCCTCTCGGCCTCCACCCTCCCCCTCGAGCTAAGCTCTCTCTTCCACTCCTCCCTACCCTCGTTCTCCTCCAGGGTGTCTACCCTCTCCCTAATATACCTTCCTATGCTCTCTGTCCATCGCAGGATCACTGGAGGGCGCCGCTCCAGCTCTCGGCCGAATGGAGCACCTCCTGCAAACCCGACGGCCGAGCCCCATTCTTCTCTGCAGGCAGCAGCCCTGCACTCCATAGGACCACTGCATCCCCTCTGGAACCTCTGCATCGACATGCATGCTTCCCTGGGGCCTCCCCGACGAGCTCTGGCGAGCTCCGTCCAGGTGTATTCACGTGGACCGTCTCCCAGCATCGAACCCAGCCCTGCCGCCCATCACCAGAGTCGCCGTCGCGCGCCGCGTCGCCCCGGGACCGTCCTCCTCCGCCTCCCGAGCCCCACGGTAAGCTACTGCGCCGCCCAAATGCCCCTAGGGTTTACCCTCGCCGTCGTTGTGTCTGGGGAAGATGATGATGCCCCCACCATCGATCCCGTCTCAAACGAACGGTCGGGATCTCCCCATACCGCTTCGGCGCCTCTCCCTCTCTAGCAAGCGGGCCCCATCTGCCAGGCCGTTTGAAACCGCCTCCCGCCCGTGGTGGCGCCCAGATGGGCCTATTCCCCCCCCCCCACCGGCCCGTTTAACCCTCTGAATCTGGCCTAGTGCTCTCCCCCTTTTATTCTTTTAACCATTTACCCCAGATCTGAAAAGCAACTGCCTGGTTTAAATTCGAAATAAAAATGGAAAACCAGTTGTATTGTCCAGATATAATTTTTACCATGATTAGGTGTGTTCTGTGCAACCTGCAGAACTAGTCTTGTGCCAAGAATAATTTTCATTATTTACTGGCAATTAATCTACAAAAAGGTATCTTTTTCACTAAATAACTTCCTCAGGGAATTGTACAACTCCAAATGGAGTAAACCCAATTGCCTCTGGAAGGTACTACTTGTACCCATCTCTGGACCTTGGCCTAATGCCAAGGTGAACAGTAGTTTGCCCTTGGTAAAAATAACAAAATCCCTTATGTTCTGACTTTAGAAAATTCCCTAGACCAACTAATGAGTCCAATTGACCCAAGTCCAATTATCCTGGATGTGGTACACTAAGGCCTATCCAAATCTAGGAGCTCATGATTTATTGAGCCTTGGATATTTTTCTGTGAATTAAACTATTCTGTGCATGGTTTATTCACCCCGAAATTCACTTCAGTAGTTCCACAACTCCAAACAGGTTGCTTCAATTTCTACAGAAAGGTACGCCCAATACCTACGCTGTGTCCTGGGAATCAAACCAAAACCATCTGTAGATTAAATTTGGTGTAAAAGACAAATTGTCTATAGAACTGCCTTTGGGAATTTCCTGAGGGCATTCTGGTAATTATTTTGGAGTGATTCCAACTCTTGGTGAACAAGTACATCAAGGCCTATCTAACCATACAAGCAAATAATTTTTGGAGCTCCCGAGCCTTTTTGGTGAATTATTTCCTAAAACTAGAGTCTTATTCACTATAAAATCACTATAAATCTTCTGTAAGTGATAAAATAGTGAAACCACTTTTGTTGGATTCATCTTATCAGCACCTATCTGTTTGTATCATGTTTTTACAATATTACCATACAGAATATGGTCTTGGTCCAAAATCCATCTCTTAGGTAATTCCTAGACTATAAATCCTAAGGGATTTTTCTTCCTTAATTCCCAAGACAAGGCCAATCTCATTAATCCCTTATCCCTAAGACCTAATGATTTTGTAATCTTGTATTATTCAATTGTTTGCTGAATGGTAGTGGTGATTGTATGCGTTGTATTGATTGGGCCCTTTTGTTTGTCTGCATGTGTTCCATATCGATGATAGTTGCGATTATATCGGAGAGGAGAAGAAGATGGATTTTATTGGTTATTATGGTTTTATAAGGAGAAACCCGGGTAAATTTATGCCATATTGCTAATCTCAGGCAAGCCACCTTTTTGCTCATAAGCCTTGTCCTACTATTTTACTTATGCATGTTTTATCTACTTTTTACTAAAACTGCATTGTTTTACTATATGTTGATATATATATGGTAGTGGTTTGGCTCCTCCGAACTATTACTCTTGGTACTACTAAGTACAACCCCCTTGGTGATACCTAATCTCCCGTAGTGGAATAGATGGTGTATTACACCATACTCCTTTGGAGACCCCGATTTAGCCAAAGCAAAAACTGGCGGATGGGAAGACCCCGGGAAAAAGGTTTTACCAAATGTTTTATGAGAAAACCTTGGTGAGGTGGGACCTCCCAAGAGTTGTTGAGAAAGAAAAAGGTTTTGTTTTACAAAATGCTGGAGGAAAAACTGTTTACGAAAACGCACCCGGTTCTTTGCAGTCTAGCTATAACAACTTAACCCTATGCAACCACATTACTCTGGTATGGGACAGGGCTGGATTTGAAAGTTGTTTATTTCGGTATAAGCTGCATCGTAACTACTACAGGGGATCCAGGATCCCTGGAGGGTGGGACTTCTCCGATAAAGGTGGGACCTGGAGAAGGAACAAAGGGTCGGCAGGCCTCCACGCGTTACTATGAGCCCCTCATTGAAAGAACACACTCGAGAAGTGGAAAAGGCGCTCTGGTTGGTCCTCACCCGACGTCCCGGTGTTGAGGGGATTAACACTCATAGGGTAGGCACTTATATTGGAGTGGGCATCCAGAGAGTCTTGATCGGTTACTCGACCCACGATCGGTGAAGATCAGGGTAGTGTACCCAAATAGCCGTGTCCGCGGTTAAGGACGGGTTGGTCAAACTTCTGTAGAGCGGTGCTGGTTTTGTTTTCAAAAAGGATTTCTAAAAAGGAATGGCTTTGAAAATGTTTTGACCATGGGACGGTCGGAAAGGATCCCTACTATGACCATGGGATGGTCAGAAAGGGATGGAAGGAGTTTGGTCGTGGGACGACCGGGAGAAAGGAACAAATGGGTGACCTAGTCCTAATGTTTTCCAAAAACTTTTCAAAAATGGTTCCCAAAATGGTTTACAAAAGTTTTCAACAAAGATATGTAGATGCTATATCTACAAGAGAAACTATTTGGAAAAGAACCCCTCTTGGAGCCCTCCTAATACCACAGCCATATTGCATATCTCCTTGTTATTACTATTCTCTTAAGGTGGTTTGCGAGTACATTCAAAGTACTCATCGGCATTGTCCCTGGCTATTAACTTGGCCAGATCTCAAGAAGAAGGTGAGGATGGCAACTATGCGAGCTAGGACGTTCCCCAGTCAGTGCATGTAGGTTAAGGCATGGCTCGGGCTCTGCGCATTGAAGATGTCCGCTGCTGATTGTTGATGTAGCCCTAGCGACATTTATGTAAGTCTTGTAATTCGGTATATTCTCGGATGTTGTAATGATACCTATCGGTTACGTGCCACGACTAACTGATCATGGGATCGTGGTTGTATGCATAACAGGGATTCTCGGAGGATTAATCTAGGGGCCCCACACCGTTCATGATTAACATCATCTATTTGTAATTCTGCATGTTGTGTTTGCGGGGATCCGATGGATATTGAGATGCTATTTCAGATTGATTATTGATTCTATCATGTCTTTGTTATTTGTGATCTTGCATGCTTTCCGTTGTTAGTAGATATCTTGGCCGAGTAGATGCTAGCAACTCCAAGAGGGGGTATTTATGCTCGATAGTGGGTTCATGCCTCTAGTAATCTGGGGAAGTGACAGAAATCTCTAAGGTAGTAGATGTGTTGTTGCTACTAGGGAGAAAACAACAATCCTTTGTTCATAGAACAATCGTATTGTTTACTTTACACGCAGTTCGTAAAGCAATAATATGTTGCTTGCAACTTAATACAGGAGGGGGTTCGGATGATAACCGGAAGGTGGATTATTAGTCATAGATGCAGTTGGATGGCGGTCTATGTATTATGTTGTAATGCCCAATCAAGTATCAAAGGAGTCAAGATGATTAGTATATGCATGTATTGCTTTCTCGATGTTTGTCAATTGCCCCGCTGTAATTTGTTCGCCCAGCATGTTATCTATCTTAAGGAGAGCCACCTCTAGTAAACTATGGATCCCGGTCATTTTTCTTTACATACAATCTACAAACTGGTTACTGCTTTGTGTTTACTTTTTGCAAACTTTTACTTCTTTCCATTCGATACGTTTAATCCTTTGTTTTCCGCAAAACACGGTGATATTGACAACCTCATCGCAAGTTGGGGACAAAGTTCTGTGGTTGTGTTGTGCAGGTCTCCATGTTGCTACTAGCACCGGTATTGCGCCCTGCCAAGGCTCAGCTAGCAACACCTTTGGGGTGTTTCCTTGCTCCTACTGGTTCGATTAAACCTTGGTTTCATAACTGAGGGAAACTTGCTGTTGTGCTCATCATACCTTCCTCTTGGGGTTCCCAACGAGCTCTACATCAACACCGCACCAGCACTTTTCTGGCGCCGTACACTGAGCCATCAGGAACTATTATACACCAAGATCTATCTACTAGATACGAGCAACGGGTGGATATACATCCATAGAGAACATACCCTTGAAGACCGACAAAGTGTAATGAGATGGAACTCGTGGATGATGTAGTTGAATGCTTGCGGATCTCAAGATTGGGTGGAAGTCCTAGCGCCGCAAATCAGCAGCGCATCCATCCTCGCACACACGTTCAGGCCACCGAACAACCTCCACCTCCTCGCTCTAGCGATGCAGCGGAAGAAGCAACTCCTTCTAGACTAAATGCCACCGGGAACATGTATCTCGCTAATCTGAGACCATGGGGAATAATTCTAGAGGGGGAGAGAGATCCTTCATGAGGAGGTGTACTTTGAGAGGGAGGAGAGGGGGCCTTTTATAGGAGAGGGGGCTCCCCCCTCCCATGGCCGGCGCCCATGGGGGGTGCCCCCACCTCTTCCTCATTCATGTGGTGGAAGCTCCACTCACATCAATTTTGCCTCCACTCAAAATCCCACTCACATGCATTAAATTTCCACCAAATTTAATGCAACTCTCATTTAATAAAACTCTTTTATTTATTTTATTCAGAATTTTGTTAATCACTTTAGTTAACAAACATTCACGTAAAACCCCCTGCAACATTTCAATATCACATGCAGGACCAATTTCAGCAATTTCACTCGAAACAATTTTGGTGTCCATTGAAATAATTCCAGCGCTTTGCAATTCTTTCATCTAGAACATATTTGCTCCAAATGGTGTTGGTAACCCTTAAGTGTGTCACCCTTCGGTTCACGAATAATGCAGACATGATCGAGACCCTTCTCAGATCAATAATCAGAAGCGGGACCTGGAGATCAATACTAACTCCCACACATTCAACGATGACTTCTGTGATCAAGAGAACCTTTAATGATAGTAACTAAATCCCTTTGTCTTGCAATATATTACATGTCCGAGATTCAATCATCAGTATCTCAATACCTAGTTTAATCTCGTTACCAACATGCACTCTTTTCTCGTTCCCGTGATATAACATTCTAGTGATCACATCACTTGCTTGCAAGCTATCTTAATGTGATTTCACCAAGAGGGCCCAGAGTATATCTATCCGTCATCGGGATTGACAAATTCCACTCTTGATCCATGAGCCTCAACATAACACCTTCGGAATACCCAAACCCATCTTTATAGTCACCCTGCTACGGTGTGACGTTTGATGTTATCAAAGTATTCTTATGGTGTTAGCAATTAACATGATCTCATGGTCTAAGGATAAAGATTACTTCGTATGATGTTATAGCAATATAAACATAATGACTTTGATCCTAATGCTATACTTGGGATGAATGTTCATCACATCATTCACCAATGTTGTGACCTTGTTATTGACAACATCCAATGTCCATGATCAGGAAACCTTGATCATCCTGTTAATCAACGAGCTAGTTTATAGAGAGGCATAAATAGGAACTTTATATTTGTTTATTAAACACACACGTATTAAGGTTTCTATAATAATACAATTATAGCATGCAAAATAAACATCTATCATATACTTGGAATACATATAATAATAACTTTATTATTGCCTCTCAGAGCATATTCCCTTCAGTCTCCCACTTGCACTAGAGACAATAATCTAGTTTACATAGTGATAAATCTAACACCCATGGAGTTCTGGTGTTGATCATGTTTTGCCCTAGGGAGAAATTTAGTCAACAGATCTACTACATTGAGGTCCGTGTGTACTTTACAAATCTTTATATCTCCATCCTTGACATGCTCGCGGATGGAGTGAAACCGTCGCTTAATATGCTTGGTATTCTTGTGAGACCTTGGTTCCTTGGTGTTGGCTATGGCTCCATTGTTGTCACAATAATCCACCATTGGGTCCATCGCACTAGGAACCACACCTAGTTCCGTTATGAACTCCTTCATCCAAACTGCTTCATGCGCCGCTTCTGAAGCAGCAAAATATTCCGCCTCCATTATTGATCTAGCCACCACAGGTTTTTTGGAACTCCTCCAACTAACTGCTGCTCCGTTCAAAAGAAATACGTATCCGGATTGAGACTTAGAGTCATCTAGATCGGTGTCAAAGCTAGCATCAACATAACACTTAGGGACCAGCTCTTCTTCACCCCCGTATACAAGAAACACATCCTTAGTTCTTCTTAAGTACTTAAGGATATTCTTGACCGCTGTCCAGTGTCACGAACCTAGATCAGATTTGTACCTACTAGTCAAACTAATAGCATGTTCCATATCCGGTCTTGTACATAGCATGGCATACATTATAGAGCCTATGGCTAAAGCATAGGGGATCTTATCCATTATCTCTCTTTCTTCCGCCGTAGTCGAACTTTGAGTCTTACTCAATGTCTTGCCTTGCAACATAGGTAAGAACCCCTTCTTACTTCCGTCCATACTAAACTTCTTTAATATCTTATCAAGGTATGTACTTTGTGATAGCCCAATTAGGCGCCTCGATCTATCTCTATAGATCTTAATGCCTAATATATATGATGCTTCACCAAGGCCCTTCATCGAAATTTTGCCATTTAGATAACTTTTAACATTGTTTAAAAGATCTATATCATTTCCAATCAATAATATGTCATCCACATATAATATTAGAAATGCCACGTTTCTCCCACTCACTTTCTTGTAAATACAAGCCTCTCCATAAGTTTGGACAAATCCAAACTCTTTGATCACCCCATCAAAGCGGAGATTCCAACTTCGGGATGCTTGCTTCAGTCCATAGATGGATCACTGAAGCTTGCACACCTTATCAGCATCCTTAGGATCGACAAAACCCTTAGGTTGTGTCATATACAACTCTTCTTCAATATTACCATTGAGGAACGCAGTTTTGACATCCATCTGCCATATTTCATAATCGAAATATGCAGCAATTTCTAACATAATCCTAACCGACTTTAGCATCGCTACGGGAGAAAATGTCTCATCGTAGTCAACTCCTTGAATTTGTTGAAACCCCTTTGCGACAAGTCGAGCTTTATAGATGGTCACATTACCATTAGCATCAGTTTTTCTTTTGAAAATCCATTTATTCTCAACGGCCTTTCGGTCGTGAGGTAAGTCCGCCAAGGTCCACACTTGGTTTTCGTACATGGATTCCATCTCGGATTTCATGGCTTCTAGCAATTTGTTGGAATCCAGGCTCATCATCGCTTCTTCATACGTCGCAGGGTCATCTATTTCATCAACCACAATTCAAACGTCGGAGTTTCATGAAACTCCGACGTATGTGTAGTCGGAAGGTAGAACTCGAAGAGGTTATTGAACAGCTTAGGTTTGTTTCCAAACCACAATTCAAACGGTGTCATTTCAACGGATATAGATGGTGGCCGATTTAAAGTGAACGCAGCGGTTTCTAGTGCATAACCCCAAAATGACAATGGCAAGTCAGTCAGAGACATCATAGGTCGAACCATATACAATAAACTATGATTACGATGTTCCGGCACACCATTAAGTTGTGGTGTTCCGGCAGGCGTGAGTTGTGAAACTATTCCACAGTCTTTCATATGTCCGCTAAACTCATAACTAAGATACTCTCCTCCCCGGTCGAACCGCAGAAATTTGATCTTTTTGTTACGATGATTTTCCACTTCATTCTGAAATTCTTTGAACTTTTCAAAGGTTTCAGACTTGTGTTTCATCAAATAGATATACCCGCATCTACTCAAATCATCTGTGAAAGTAACAAAATAACGATATCCACACCGCATTGACACACTCATTGGACCAGATACATCAGTATGTATGATTTCCAATAAATTTGTCGCCTGTTCCATTGAACCAGAAAACAGTGTTCTAGTCATCTTGCCAATAAGGCATGGCTCGCAGGTGTCATATGATTCAAAATCAAGTGATTCCAAAAGTCTATCAGAATGGAGTTTCTTCATGTGTTTAACGCTAATATGACCTAGACGGCAGTGCCACATATATGCAGATATATCATCATCAAGTTTAATCCTTTTAGCATCAACATTATGACTATGTGTAATACTATTAACGAGATCTAACAGAAATAAACCATTCAACACAGGTGCATGACCATAAAAGATATTATCCATATAAATCGAACAACCATTGTTTCAGATTTGAGTGAATAACCGCTTCACAATAAACACGATCTGGATACAATGTTCATTCTCAGCGCAGGCACCAAATAACAATTATTAAGATTTATCACTAGTCCCGACGGCATATGGAGAGGCAGCGTTCTGACGGCGATCACATCAACTCTTGATCCATTGTCGACACGCGTCGTGACCTCATCCCTTGCTAGTTGTCGCTTGTTCCGCGGCACCTAAATCGAGTACCTATCATACATCTACTTACAACATTACCATATCATGACACTAGCCCAGCAACGATCTAAACTAGACGCTTCTAATTTATCAATTGCAAGTTTTACGTGGCTTAGGGCTTTCGAAGATAGAACCGGTCTTACCTACGAACAGGAAACCAAAATGATGATAACCAAATTATTAGCAAATCGTTCTAAATCAGATATTGACTATAGTAGGAGAGACAGACACCCACTAGCCACTTATGCAAAACTAGTTGCATGTCAAGCGTGGAACAAGTCTAATGTGCAAGGACATGTAAAGTTAGTCCGGGTCGCTTCATCCCACTATGCCACCAATATCCAAAATACATATAAGATGCAATAACATGATCATCATCGCCCACATACTCATATGTGTACTACCCGTGCAAAGCACCTACGCATAAACCTGGCTCTGATACCACTGTTGGATTCGCCGCATAGAAAACAGAAAATTTCCAACGATGGGAACTATTATACACCAAGATCTATCTACTAGATACAAGCAACGGGTGGATATACATCCATAGAGAACATACCCTCAAAGATCGACAAAGTGTAACGAGATGGAAATCGTGGATGATGTAGTTGAACGCTTGCCGATCTCAAGATTGTATGGAAGTCCTAGCGCCACAAATTGCTACTAGGGAGAAAACAACAATCCTTTGTTCATAGAACAATCATATTGTTTACATTACACTCAATTCATAAAGCAATAATCTGTTGCTTGCAACTTAATACTGGAGGGGGTTCAGATGATAACCTGAAGGTGGATTATTCGTCATAGATGTAGTTGGATGGCGGTCTATGTATAATTTTGTAATGCCCAATCGAATCTCAAAGGAGTCAAGATGATTAGTACATGCATGTATTGCTTTCTTGATGTTTGTCAATTTCCCCACTGTAATTTGTTCACCCAGCATGTTATCTATCTTATGGAGAGCTACCTCTAGTGAACTATGGATCCCGGTCCTTTCATTTACATACAATCTATAAACTGTTTACTGCTTTATGTTTACTTTCTGCAAACTATTACTTCCTTCCATTCGATGTGTTTAATCCTTTGTTTTCAGCAAAACCGGTGAGATTGACAACCTCATCGCAAGTTGGGGACAGAGTTCTGTGGTTGTGTTGTGCAGGTCTCCACGTTGTTGTTGTCACCGGTAGTGCGCCCTGCCATCGTTCAGCTAGCTACACCTTTGGGGTGTTTCCTTGATCCTATTGGATTGATAACCTTGGTTTCGTACTAAGGGAAAACTTGCTGCTGTGCTCATCATACCTTCCTCTTGGGGTTCCCCAACGAGCTCGATATATTTTGGGCCATCACAATAGCACATCTAGTACCTTAGAGATTTCTGTCACTTCCCCAGATTACCAGAGGCATGAACCCACTATCGAGCATAAATACTAACTCTTGGAGTTGCTAGCATCTACTTGGCCAATATAGCTACTAACAACGGAAAGCATGCAAGATCACAAATAACAAAGACATGATAGAATCAATAATCAATATGAAATAGCATCTCAATATCCATCAGATCCCCGCAAACACAACATGCAGAATTACAAATAGATGATCTTGATCATGAACGGAGCTCACAAGATCTAAACATGATAGCACAAAGGAGGAGAACCATCCATCTAGCTACTACATGGACCCGTAGTCCAGAGATGAACTACTCACGCATCACACCAGAGGCTTGCATGATGATGAAGAAGGCCTCCAGGGTGAATTCCCCTCTCCGACAGGGTGCCGGGAAGAGCTTCAGATCCTCCCGATCTAGGGATGGAGATGACGGCGGCTATAGACTCTTTCATGAAATTTTGATTGGGTACTTAGGGTTTCCATATCAGAGGCAATATATAGGCGGAAGGAGAGGCCGAGGGGGTGCCTGGGGCGGCCAGACCACCCCCTGGCGCGGACCAGGCCTGGCCGCGCGGCCAGGTGGTGTGGCTGGGCCCTAGCCCCTCTCCGTCTCGTATTCTGGCTCTAGGTGTCCCTCAGTGAAAAACTGACTTTGGCTTTTGTCCCATCCAATTCCGAGAATATTCATTTTCTGACTTTCCTAGAACCAAAAACAGTAGAAAACAGACAGCTGGTACTGTGGCTCTTGTTAATAGGTTAGTCCAAAAAATCATATGAAAAGTACTCCAAAGTGTGGGAAAAACATAAGAAAGTAGATAAAACCAAGCATGGAACATCAAAAATTATGGAGACGTTTGCAACGTATCAACATCCCCAAGCTTAACTCCTGCTCGTCCTCGAGTAGGTAAGTGATAAAAAGAAAGAATAATTTTTTAGGTGACATGCACCATCATAAACTTGATCAAAGTATTTTGTGAAACATTCAAAGCTGGGATCATAGTACTTCAATCATAACATGAAAGACAAAGTTCTAGCAATAAGACAAAGAAACTAAGTTGCAACATGAAAAGGCACAAACAAAAGATTAATGAATAACAATGATTTCCAAGTCGTTTGTTTGTTTCACATAAAGAAAACATAGCATAGTGGCATTCAGCTTGTCCCTCATAGAGTAGCAAACATAAATGCATAGGACACCTTCAAAGTTTATAACAGTTACTAGATACAAATAGTTTAAAACAAGCAATATCAAGGCTATGCATCAATCAACAAGTCTTGGGACAATGCACATAGAACTAAGAATGGCCACTATGCTCTCAAAGTATGTGCATAAAGGTAGAAGGTGGAGACTCAACATAAAAGTAAAAGAAAGGCCTTCATAGAAGGAAGTAGGGATTCAAGTCTCATAAAGAGCTTCCAAAAATTATGGTATTTAATAGCTTTCAGCTCTCATTGCCCCTATCATAAGCATCTTGAAGTGATTAAGGTTAAAGTGAACAAACTATGGTGTATATGCTTGATGAAGTATAAGTTGGAAATCTCATGTCCCTTGAATACAAGGGCCGCTCCTCATGCTACTCAAGTTTAGTCACCGGTAAGTTCTTGTCATTGTAAGTACATGTGTATCATAGAGAACCGCCAATGGGGTACCCCTTGCTCGATGATACTGAAGAATCCCCATATCAAAATGACAAGGCAAGCAGACAACAAGCATCTCAGCAATCTTCTTATTTACCATGGGAATATGGTGCTTTTTTCCCTCTTTCCTCTTTTCATAATATCTTTTTTTTCTCTTTTTTCTCAATATCTGACTCTTTTTTATAAGAAGAATGCTTCATAGACAGCTCATTATGGTTACACTGCAGGTTTCCACCATGATAGCATGGATTAGACCAGCGGCCCAGGCGTTTCTCTAACACATATACATAACTCCATGGACTTACAAGCTCCCCTTTCATTTCACACTGACGACATCCATAGACAAAAGAGCATGATATCAACTAGGTACAAAGTACAAGTGAAATGTTGAAAGCTTTCCCCATGACAGCATGGTTCTGCTAATCCCCAACAAATAAGTGCAAGCATATACAACATAGACGACACAATGGTTCAAGTTTATTAAGGCAAGAAAAGTAAAGTGTGCCATCAAGTTTGTGAGAGCTTTAATCACTAGTTTTCTCATAACAAGTTTAATTTGGAAGGTAGATAAAAACATGAATATACTTGGAATAGCATATGCTAGTAGGTAGGTATGGTGGACTCTTTTGGAATAACTTGGTTTTAGGAGTTGGATGCATGAGTAGAACTCATACTTGGTTGTGGAGGCTAGCAAAAGACTTTGAGCGACAAACTAAGAGAGCAATAATGGCCATAATCATGCAGAGCGACAAAACATCATTGATCAAAGCATAAAGTGATACTACAAGTTGAAAACTAAAGGATCATCAAGGCTATGGTGACTTGGGATAGTCATGACATGGTGTGAGCATGCGCCAAGTCAACCCAAATAAAGTATCAAAGGAGAATACCACAATACTATGCTTTAATATGCTAAAACAACGCATGATTCTTCAAAGGCACATTAAGCAATCTCAATTGTTTATAACAAGTAATGCTACAGCAAATAATAATAAGCATAAATCCAAAACAATATCAAGCATGGCATGACAAAGCATAGGCCACAGTCAAAAACAAACTCTCTTTACCACTTAAGCATGAACTTTTCCTACTTTTTCCAATCCAAACCAAACTATTTGAAAACCAATGTATAGAAGAGGGGGTCCAACCAATTTATTCAGCAAACTAAGCAAACAAAGAAAACAAAAAAATAAAACAAAAACGAAAAAGAAGATGCTCCAAGAACAACACAACTGTGCATGAAACAATAAAATGAAGCGTTTGGAAGAAACCTGGGATTTTTATTGATGAAGAGGGGGATGCCTTGGGCATGCCCATGCTTTGACGCTTATACTTCTTGGATATTTCTTGGGGTGACACACGCGTGGCATCCCCAAGCTTGAGCTTTAGTCCATCCTTCATCTCATTACTCGTTCCTTCCATACACCTGAAATTTTTCCTTCATACAAAACTTCACACAATCTTTATTAGCAACATTAGTGCACTCAAGATAATAGGTCTTTAGGTTCAGTTCTAACACCAATAAAACTTCCATTAAAACACAATATACTGTATCACTTCCCTCAAAAAGCTCAATTCCCCAAAGAACTCAAAAAGGAACCAACAAGAAGCAAATGCAGAAAATGGCAGAAATCTGTCAAAACAGACCAGCAGGTAAAGATGAATTTTTTCGAAGACCTTCTGTTGATCAAATCGAAAAGTGTTGAACTAGCGAAAGTTAGATAACAACCTGGGGCAGAAAAACAAAAATTCATGCCTCAACAGGATGTACAGATATTTTACGCGAATTTTTGCGGTGAAGCACAGAAATCTGTTTCGGGACAGCAACCTTCCCAATTATTACTTCTCTCTCATTAGAGATTACTCTTGGCACAAAAAAGCAAATAAAAAGGATAAGGAGCGGTTATTACTGAAGTAATAACTTCCAAGACTCATCTAAAACTTTTGGGTTATCTCCCAATAAGTACTTTTCTTTAATGCCTTTAAGTTAGGCATAAGAAGCAAGAAAAAGGATCAAGTGTTCTCAAATGAAGAAGCATTAAGAGCAAATTTTGTTTTCATAGGAGAGGCAAAATAAATCTTCTCTCTCTTCTTAGGGAAGTGTTCTATACCTTTCTTGAGTGGGAGTTGGTATTTAATGGTGCCTTTTTTCATATCAATAATGGCACCAACAGTTCTAAGAAAAGGTCTTCCCAAGGTAATAGGACAAGAAGCATTGCATTCAATATCCAAAACATAGAAATCAACAGGGACATAGGCATTTTTAACCATAATAAGAACATCATTAATACTCCCCATGAATTTATTTTTAGCACTGTCATCAAGTGGGACATTCAAATAACAATCTTCAAGTGGTGGCAAATCAAGCATATCATAAATCCTTCTAGGAATAATAGAAACACTACTATCAAGATCACATAAAGCTTTAAAATCAAAATCATTCACTTTCATATTAATGATGGGTTACCAACCATCTTCTTGTTTTATAGGAATAGAAGCTTTATGTTTCATCTTTTCTTCTTTAATCTTTATGAGAGCATTAGTAATGTGTTTTGTAAAGGCCATATTCATATCACTAGTATTAGGACTTTTAGCAAGCTTTTATAGGAACTAAATAACTTCAGAGATATTGCAACCATCAAGATCAAAATCATAATTATCATCTAAAGTAGTAGATCTATTACTAGCCTCAACACTAGTGGTAGTGATAGTAGAAACACTAATGCTTCTAGCAATTTCATCTTCTCTTTCCCACTTAGCATGCAATTCAGCTAATAGTCTAACATTTTCATCAATTCTTACTTGTATGGCATTAGTGGCTGCAAAGGGATTATCATTAGTTTCAGGTTTAGCAGCCATTTTATTAATCAAATAGGATTGAGCTTCAGACAAAGATGATATATTTCTTTCAGCATTAGAAAGTTTCAATTGCAAATTAGGAATTTCCCTACTTAAACTCTCAAGTTGATGACTAATGTTCTTCAAAATGGTAGATTGTTCCTCCATAGTTTTAGTAAATAGTTTATTTTGTTCATATTGCATTTGCATGAAGTTTTTAGTGACTCTTTCAACTTCTAAAATTCTTCCTTCACTAGGTATTCCAGGTTTGCCATTATAACCATAAGTATTATTAGGAGGATAGGGCCTATAATTGTTATTACCATAAGCATTGTTGCCAAAATTATTATTTCTTATAAAGTTCACATCAACTTGCTCTTCTTAAGCAACCAAAGAGGATAAGGGAACATTATTTGGATCAATATGGGTTTCCCATTAACAAGCATAGATGTAATAACATCAATCTTATCACTCAAGGAGGAGGTTTCCTCAACAGAATTTACCTTCTTACCTTGTGGAGCTCTTTCAATATGCCATTCAGAGTAGTTAACCATCATATTATCCAGAAGCTTTTCTGCAGCACCCAAAGTAATGGTCATAAATGTACCTCCAGCAGCAGAATCCAATAGGTTCCTTGAAGAATAGTTCAATCCTGCATAAAAAGTTTGGATGATCATCCAAGCAGTCAGTCCATGAGTGGGAGAATTCTTTACCAAAGATTTCATTCTTTCCCAAGCTTGAGCAACATGTTCATTATCAGATTGTTTAAACTTCATTATTTCACTCCTCATAGATATAATCTTAGCAGGAGGATAGTATTTTCTAAGAAAAGCATCTTTGCATTTAGTCCAAGAATCAATACTATTCCTAGTTAAGGAATTCAACCATTTTTTAGCTTTTCCTCTCAAAGAGAAAGGAAACCATTTAAGCTTAATAATATCTCCATCTATATCCCTATTCTTCTGCATCTCACAAAGTTCAACAAAGTTATTTAGATGGGCAGCAGCATCTTCATTACCAATACCAAAAAATTGTTCTCTCATAACAAGATTGAGTAAAGCAGGTTTTATTTCAAAGAAAGTAGCTTCAGCAACAGTGTCAACACCCGGATTTTTAATCCCAGATGCCCGTTATGCCATACCTCGCAATCCCAGGATTACCATTTTTGCGAGACATAACGGATTGGATATCATAGTACATCATCCATTACAAACCATACATAAGGTTTTACACAAATAAGGATCTCATGATCCAGTCTTTAATACAACAAGCAGCGGAAATAAACGATAGCGTAGCGGTGGGGTCCATCTTCAGGGGCACAGGCAATGCTGACGCAGGCAGATAGTCCTAGTTATCATAGCCGTCCTGCTGACCATCATCTCGATAATCTCCTCCATAGTCTGGCCATGATAATAGCCAGGGACAAAAGCCATGAGTACTCTTTAAGTACTCGCAAACTACTACTAGCAAGGTTTTATAATTCTAAGTTAAAGTACTGAATTGACAGAATAACTATCAAGTTAAGTTTGAAACCTAAACTGAGTTCTGAAGCAAGAAAGGATAAAGTAAAAGTCTAGAATCACTTAAGTTGGGAAGATATTTTCATTAACACAACCCTGTTGTGGTCAAGTCAAGTTCACCATTCATTTCAAGGTATTTAGAAAACATCTGACAACGAAACAGTATGGCTATTCCAACTGTCCATAACCGCGGACGCGGCTATTCGAATAGTTTGACACTCTGCAGAGGTGGTACACTTTCACCACAAGATTCGATACATCTGTCAGGGATAACCCTGAATCATCATACTTAGTATGTAGATAATCAAACATAACCTTCCCTTTACACACCCTAGTACAAGCACCTCTCCTATGAGTATGGCCTCCCAACCATGACCATCAGTCATCATGGGCACTACATAGGTGGACATCATTGAGAGGTAGCCTCAGCTCAAACCTCTCCCGTGAGGGAACTAATACTAATGCATATAAATTTCCAGCTAAGCCTTACCCAATTCAGGTAATGTGGTTGTACGGTAAATTTGGAATGGTATCGCATCCGAATCCAACCATCGGTTTTATAAAAGGGTTAAGGCTCATGCCTCATCATTTTCAACATCATAAACCAGTTGTGTTTCTCAACACATGTCAAAACATTTCAATAGAATGACTCATCATTCCAAGGTTTTCATAACTCATTTTCACCAAGTATTCCCATCTAAAGTGATTCAAGTTTGATCTATTCTAAAATACTAAGTTAAGAGTGTTCACTAAGGTGGAAAGGTAGGATCAATCTCATGCCATAGAATGACATCTAAGGGTTTCTAATTAGGTCAAGTTTTATACTCTTTATGCTACCTTCAAAATTAATTAAAGAACTTTGTGTAAACTAAGGGGGTGTGATCAAAGTATGCTTAAGGCATCTTTACTAAACTATCTAGTTTTATTCTAGCTTGCTACAATAGCTCATTAAAGCATGTTTGCAAGGGTTAGCTTGCCACTAATAGCTTGCTTTGGTTGGTGCAGTGGTTGAAGTTTTCTTCTTCTTCCTGGTAGAACTCCTCCTCCTCAAAGGCTGGGTCGGTACTATCGTCTAGAAATACATAGGGAGGGCACAATCACCAAACAATACTTAACTTAGGCTAAGTAGTATTCTAACCACACAATTCATGATCTATTATCATCCCAAACATCACAATATTTATTCAATAGTTTCCACCTTTTTATTTTGGAAAAGTAATTTCTACTAATTGAAAAATTAACTACAATTTAATATTCACCACTAAAACATGGGGTCATGTGGACACATGTCCTCACCACATATTCCAACATGTGGGAATGATATTTAAAGGGTGGATCAATATTACTTTGGTTTAAGTTTATTATTTAATGATTTAAAGTGACTAGAAATGCCTATATAGCATTATTTTGGTACTAGTCCAAAGTCACTGCCTGTAAACCTTAATATTATTACATATTTGGATAGATATGATGAAATGTGATTTTTGAGAGTTGGAATCAACTCAAAAGCTAACATGGTTGATTTTACAAAAATGTTTCAAGTTGCAAAAGCTTCTATCTTCTTATTTTTATTAGGGGAAATCTATAACTCTAAATGAATTAAATCCAATGGGCTTGGATAGAGCATTTCAATACCTTTCAGACAAAATTGGTTTCATGCAATTTGGATTTGTCAAACTCACAGAATTGAATTTTGAAACACTGGACAGAAACTATATTCTAACTAAAAAGAAAAACCTAGATTTGAATCTACGGGCTTGCGCGGGAAAGGAAATGGGCCGGCCCACTGGTGCTGCGTGGCATGGGGCTGAGCTGACAGGGGGGTCCCACTGGTCAGCGGCACTTAAAACGCGAAGCGGTACGCGCGCTGTGGGTCGTGCAATTAGAGGCTAGATCTACGGCTGAGGGTCGTCGTCGACGACGGACGGGTCACCGGCGAGCTTGAACCCTAGCGGCTCGGTGGGGGTCTACTGGGGGCGTACCAGGGCTCCAGCAGGGTCGGCGATGCGGGCGAACAAAGTGGAAGACGACGGCGAGGCGAGGCGTGGTCGCGGCGGAGCTTGGGGTGGCCGGAATCAACGGCACCCTTCTTCTCCAGAGGCGGCGGCTCCGGCTCCAATTCCGGCAAGCTGCTGCTCCACTTGCTCTGGCGAGAGGTGGGTGAGGTTCAGAGAGGTGAGGGGAGTGGAATGGTGTGAGTCTTTGGTGCTGGGGATGGCTCCTTTTATAGGCTCGACGGTGATACCGAGCGGGATGGGCGGTCGACGGTGGCGACATGGCTACGGCGAGCTAGCGGCATGGCTGAGGGTGGCGATCGATGGGCGGTCCCCTGGCGGTGCTCTAGCGCTTCAATGCGGCTGTAGGGACGGTGGTATGCGGTCGGGGTGAGGTGGCGCTCTGAGAGGCAGAGGCGTCGGTGTCCACGGCGAGCGGTGGCTGTGGGGCTTTGGGCGGCGAACGGGGGTGTCTGGGGTGTTCTCTAGGTCGAGGCGGAGCGGTGGGCGCGGGCTGGTGTCGAGTGGTGGCTTGTGCACGCCGGGGCAGTGCGCGCTCTGCGGGCGGCGTCGGCATGGTCGGCAGGCTCGGGGCGCGGCGGTTCCTGGTCGTTCGGGTCGCTGTCCTTGGGCTGGGACTGGTTGGGCGGTGGAGGTGGACCACTGGCTACCTCCAGGACACGGTGGATGGTGCTGGCGGCGGCTGTGGCTTGCTGTCGCCGGTGGGGTGCCCAAGTGGGGGTTCGGCCTTAATGGCCATGACCATTTGGTCGTGGCACAGTGTGGGGCTGGGCTAGAGAGGGTTAGGGGGAGTAGTGGAGAGGTTTTTGGTGGCAATTTGGGGAACAAGTTTGGCGAGAACACTATTTAAAATAGTGAAATTTGTTTAGTTTCTAATCTGCCTGCCAAGTGTTTGATGAAATGGCCGCAAGAGAAAAAGTTTTGAATTTTGAGTTCAAAAATTTTGGGTGATCTCCACTAGTGCTAGGTAGTCTCTGGTTGCAAGGGTTTTGAAAATGGAGCTCAAATAGATGGTTTTTGAAATAGGGGTGATCTATGCATATGCATTAGATTCAATTTTTAACTGTCATTTAAAATAGTCTATAGAAGGTTTTTAGTAGATCAAAAGGTGGGCCTTGGTACTTCATTATGTGTACTAGCAAGGGGTGTAAAGATCCAGAATTGTTTCTGTTAAGAATTGAGTACTAGGAATAGCCAAAGTAGGCATGAGAGTTAAATTTGTCCAAATGACCATTCCTTCATTTTAATTCTTTTTGATTTAATTTCTTTTAGGAAAAGTTTGGGAATGATGTAGATGATGTTTAAATCACCTAATAAACATTTTAGAAGCAAAGGATCACACAATCATGGCAATTCAAAACAACTCCTATTTTAAATGCACACATATATGAATGCTTTCATTTTAAATTTGGAAAAGTTTTTGTTAACCCCATTTTTGGATGATTTGATCATGATAAGTTTGGATTGAAGTTTTGGGATGTTACAAATAGGTGGAGCAATAGGTGTGCTCATAAAATCATTGTTGTTGGTGCTAGTGAAGTCACACAACTTAGTGTTTTCAAGAATAGTCATTTTTTCTGTTTTTAATAAAGAAACCAAACTAGTAAAACTAATTTTTTTGTATTTTTGATAAAGAAACAAGCAAACAAAGCAAAATTAAACTAAGAAAAACAAAAATAACAAAGTAAAGAGATTGGTTATGAGGGACTCCCCTTGTGAAGATGTCCTTGACTCCCCGGCAACGGTGCCAAAAAAAGTACTTGCTGACTCGTGTATTGACGAGCTCATTGGGGAACCCCAAGAGGAAGGTATGATGAGCACAGCAGTAAGTTTTCCCTCAGTTATGAAACCAAGGTTATAAATCTAGTAGGATCAAGGAAACACCCCAAAGGTGTAGCTAGCTGAACTTCGGCAGGGCGCACTACCGGTGCGAGCAGCAACATGGAGACCTACACAACACAACCACAGAACTTTGTCCCCAACTTGCAATGAGGTTGTCAATCTTACCGGTTTTGCTGAAAACAAAGGATTAAACGTATCGAATGGAAGAAAGTAATAGTTTGCAGAAAGTAAACACAAAGCAGTAAACATTTGATTGTAGATTGATAGTAAAAGAAAGGACCGGGGTCCATAGTTCACTAGAGGTGGCTCTCCTTAAGATAGATAACATGTTGGGTGAACAAATTACAGCGGGGCAATTGACAAACATTAAGAACGCATACAAGCATATACTACTCATTGATGACCCACAAGTATAGGGGGTGTATCGCAGTATTTTCAATAAGTAAGAGTGTCGAACCCAATGAGGAGCAGAAGGTGTTGGCTAGTGGTATGGATCAGGAATTATCTACAAATACTTAGCAAACGGATTTTTAGGGGTTTTTGATAATGCAAGTAAATAAAGTACAAGTAAATAAGAGACAATAAGAATAAATGCATCAAGTGGCCCAATCCTTTATTCAGCAAAGGACAGGCCGGTTGTATTACTTAAGATGACCAAACATTCTCGGGGACACACGGGAATTCTGTCAAGTGCTTTCGCTTCATATAGTCGATTAATCTTCTTTAGCTTGCTAAGTGTTGTGTGGGTGAACCTGTGCTAATGTACCAACCTTCCTAGGACTAATACATACTTGTGATTATACCCCTTGCAAACATCCGTAAGTACAAGAAAGTAATTAAGGTAGAAACCTAACCACATCTTTAAACTCTAAGACCCTGACGTCCCTTGTGCAATGGTGACCTAACGGGGGTTCAGGTTTCCGTCACTCCGGCAACCCCTACGATTAGTAGCCAAATACCCAATGCATTCCCCTAGGCCCATATAGGTGAAGTGTCATGTAGTCGACGTTCACATGACACCACTAGAAGAAGTACACCACAACTTAAATATCAAACTATTGAATCTTTCTCAACACAATTCCACTACTAACAACATGACTTCTCCCATGTCCTCAAGAACAAAATGAACTACTCACAAGACATCATATGGACCATGGTCAGAGATGAAATAATGATGTATAACAATCTGAACATAAACGATAATTCAATGGATCACTCAATAGCATCAACTACAAAGAGTAATCAACACCGGGAAAGTTTCCCCTAAGTACTATCAAGATTCAACCCAATTGTTACAGCGATATGGAGATGGTGATGAGGGTGCTGGTGGAGATGATGGTGGTGATGATGATGATGATGATCCCAATGAAGTCCAGCTTGATGGTGGTGTTGATGGCGACGATCTCCCCTCTACGGGAAGGAATTCCTCCGGCGGAAATCTGTCTACCGGAGAGATCTTTCTCTCTCGGTGTTTTCCGCCCCGCAGAGGCGGTGGAATCTTTCTATGGTCGCTCTCCAGGTATTAGGGTTCCGTGGAGATAATATACGCCAGAGGGGAGAGCTGGAGGTGGACCAGGGCGGCCACACCACCTGGTGGCGTGACCCAGGGTGGCCCGCGCCAGGGGGTGGTGTGGGCCCCCTATGGCCCATCTCCACTCCTCCTTCTAAGTCTTCGTCTTCTCGAAAAATAGGATTTTCCATATATTTTCCCGGATTTTCTGATCTTCGTGAATTTTGCCTCCAAACAGCACCTTTTCCATCTGAATCCTGACTGCAGCGGTCCATGCTCCAAAAGACATCAACCATGCAAAAACAGATGATATAACATAAGTATCATCTCTTAATATGAAATATATCAATGAATAACATTAAATTATGATATAGAATAGAGATGCAAAATGTACGTATCAACTCCCCCCCAAGCTTAGACTTCGCTTGTCCCCAAGCAAAACTGAGCTCAATAAACATGGCCTCTGGTTTATGGAGTGAAGAGTCGATAAAAGAATACGGGCAAGAAGCATCACATTCATAAATACATAAGTCATAATAGAAGACAACTCACTATTATATAACTTAACTTGCAATAAGTAAAGGAAACACAATAAAGATACATAAAGTGAATCATAATTGGTAATGGCAAACTTAGCTCTTGGTCGAAGAATAGTTGACAATTTGCTGGAGTTCACAAATAACTGATTTTCAATGATAGCTTTCAAAGTAGTAGACACTAAGATAAGAGCAAAGTGCAAAACAAGGAACATAAGAAACATGATTGAATAAATCATCATATGAATGAATGAAACACAACAACTCAAAATACTTGCTGAGGTAGAGGGGAATAGGTTTACTGACTCAACTAAAAGGTAAAAGAAAGGCCCTTCGCAGAGGGAAGCATGGACTTCAAGTTTCATAAAGATCTCCCAAAACTTATGGTACTTATTAGTTTTGAGCTCTCATTGCCCCTATCATAGGCACCTTTAGGTGATTAAGGTTAAAGTGATCAAATACGAGGATATGCTTGACAAGTTGTAAATTGAGAATCTCATGTCCCTTGAATACAAGGGCCGCTCCTCATGCTACTCAAGTTTAGTCACCGGTAAGTTCTTGTCATAGTAAGAACATGTGTATCATATAACTCAATGATCCCAAAGTGATACCAATACGAACAACAAGATCAATCATATAACCATGAATTGAAAACTAATATAAGATATGCAAAAGAGTAAATGATAGAACTTATCATTAATATTCCATAACGGCAACTCACACCAAGGGATACATATCTAACGAGAGAGGGGACACTTCCATAATGCAAACCATCCTACATGATAACTTCTCTATTCATGATATGACTACTAAAAAGGTAAAAAGATAGAAGATAGTGATGTGATACCGCGGCACTCCCCCAAGCTTGGAACAAACCAAGGGGATGCCAAACCTGATGACGAATTACTCCTTCGGTGGTGGTGGTATTCTTTCGTCATCGTCCGACTTCCAGGGTAAGGGCTTCCCATCAACAAAGGACATCGTGGTCTCCAGCATCCTGAAACTTGCAGCAGCACTTATGCGTTTAAACCTAACCTCGTACTCATAGTTTTGATTTTGAACGTCGTAGAGTTGTGCTTGCAGTTGGTTGGTTGTTTGGCGGAGTGAGAGGACTTCATCCTTGAGCTCAGCAGTCTCCTTTTGGTGCTCGGCGATGAGTTTGGAACAAATCTTATGGATGATATCCACTTCGCGCTCCGCCATCTTCTTGTACCTAAAGACTTCTTGCTCCAGTGCTTCCATCCTGTCTTCCATACTTCCTTCACCTTTAGGGCCTTGAACATCCTTTATCCGTACCTCTCCATCTTCAAGCAACAACTCCCTGGGATGAATCTTCAACTCTCTCTCATGTATGGGTTGATAATATCCGCAGAGAAATCTTCCTTGGCTGATCCAGAGGAAGACATTGTAGCTCCAAATCTAGGACTCTACCTGTCAGAAACAAATCGAAACGAAAACACGACGAGAACACGATATATGAACCTCGAGGGATCCGGGGGATTATATATTATGAAGTTTCACAACAAAAGGAAGGTACTGGGAGAAAACGGGTCGGAGACGGAGTCCGAGGTGGCCACACCACCTGGTGGCGCGGCCAGGGGTGGGCCCGCTCCACAGGGTGGTGTGAGCCACCCTGGCTCCATTTCCGACCCTCTTTCTCTTCGTATCTTTCCTTGTTGGCTAAAAACTGCAAAAATATAACTAGATAGATCTTTCGTGGAACTTTTCTTACCAGAATTGTTACCTATTCGAAAACGGACTCTACAGGTCTCTGAATTTGGTTTTTGATAAATTTTTCCGGAGTTATAACTTGAAAATCATCAACATCTTCATTGTAAGAATCTTCAGCAATATAGTGCTTGAGTGGTTGCCCATTCACCACTTGTGTAGTGTTGTCTTTTAAAGAGGAAATTTTATCGCTCCTGAGCGGTACACTTCTTCAATAACGAAAGGTCCTTCCCATTTTGACAGTAGTTTTCCTGCAAAAAATCTGAGACGAGCCCTATACAATAGAACTTTCTGACCAACATGGAATTCTCTCTTAAGTATTTGCTTGTCATGCCATCTTTTAACTTTTTCCTTAAAGATTCTAGCATTCTCATATGCTTCACTCCTCCATTCATCCAAAGAACTTAAGTCAAATAATCTTTTTTCACCAGCAAGCTTATAATCTCTATTAAGTTCTTTAACTGTCCAATAAGCTTTGTGTTCTAATTCTAAAGGTAAGTGACAAGCTTTCCCATAAACCATTTTATAAGGAGACATCCCCATAGGGTTTTTATAGGCAATCCTATAAGCCCATAAAGCATCGTTCAACTTTTTAGCCTAGTTTTTTCTAGATCTATTAACAGTCTTTTGCAAGATAGATTTAAATTCTCTATTTGATAACTCTACTTGCCCACTAGTTTGAGGGTGATAAGCTGAAGCGATTCTATGATTAATGTCATATTTAGCAAGGGTCTTTCTAAAACCACCATGAATGAAATGAGAACCTCCATCAGTCATGAGATACCTAGGCACTCTAAACCTAGGAAAGATAACATCCTTAAGCATTTTTAGAGAGGTCTCCCCGTTAGCACTCTTCGTAGGTATGGCTTCTACCCACTTAGTAACATAATCAATGGCAACAAGGATATGAGTATAACCTTTCGAGGGAGGAAAAGGACCCATAAAGTCAAATCCCCAGCAATCAAAGGGTTCAATAACTAGAGAGTAGTTCATAGGCATTTCATTGCATCTAGAAATATTACCAACACACTGACACTCATCACAAGATAAAACAAATTTTCTTGCATCTTTAAAAAAGGTAGGCCAGTAGAAACCTGATTGTAGCACCTTTTGCGCAGTTCTATCTCCCGCATGATGTCCTCCATAGGCACTACCATAACATTTCCGCAATATCTCCTTTTGTTCATATTCTGGAACACATCTTCGCATAATACCATCCACTCCTTCTTTATATAAATGTGGGTCATCCCAAAAATAATGCCTCAAATCGTAGAAGAACTTCCTTCTTTGCTGAGCTGTGAAAGTTGGAGGCAAATACTTGGAGACAATAAAGTTAGCATAATCAGCATACCAAGGGCTCCCTCGTGAGCTTATCCCTATTGCGGCCAACTGTTCATTCGGGAAACTATCATTAACAGGCATAGGATCAAAAGAGATATTTTCCAATCGGGATAAATTATTAGCAACAGGATTTTTAGCACCTTTCCTATCTACAATATGTAGATCAAACTCTTGTAAAAGCAACATCCATCTAATAAGCCTAGGCTATGTATCCTTCTTTTTCATAAGGTACTTAATAGCAGCATGATCAGTATGAATGGTGACTTTTGAGTCTACAATATAAGGTCTAAACTTATCACAAGCAAAAATGATAGCTAGGAATTCTTTTTCAGTAGTAGCATAATTCCTTTGAGCAGTATCAAGAGTCTTACTAGCATAATGAATAATGTTTAACTTTTTATCAATTCGTTGCCCAAGGACAGCACCTATAGCAAAATCACTAGCATCACACATTATTTCGAAGGGTAAACTCCAATCAGGTGGTTGAACGATAGGAGTTGTAGTTAAAGCCTTCTTAAGAGTTTCAAAAGCTTCCTTACAATCATCATCAAAAACAAAGGGTACATCTTTTTGGAGAAGATTAGTGAGGGGTTTTGATATTTTAGAGAAATCTTTAATAAACCTTCTATAGAAACCAGCATGACCAAGGATACTACGAATACCTTTGATGTCTCTTGGGCAGGGCATTTTCTCAATTGCCTCAACTTTAGCTCTATCCACTTCTATGCCTCTTTCGGAAACCTTATGCCCAAGGACAATCCTTTCATTAACCATGAAGTGGCATTTCTCCCAATTAATAACAAGATTAGTTTCTTCACACCTCTGCAAAACTTTATCAAGGTTGTGCAGACAATTATCAAAAGAAGTCCCATAGACGGAGAAGTCATCCATGAACACTTCCACAATTTCCTCACAAAAACCATGAAAGATAGCAGACATGCATCTTTGAAAAGTAGCAGGAGCATTACATAAACCAAAAGGCATACGTCTATAAGCATAGGTTTCGTAAGGGCATGTAAAAGTAGTTTTTTCTTGATCTTGTTGTTTAACAGCAATTTGAGAGAAACCGGAATATCCATCAAGAAAACAAAAATGGGTCTTTTTAGACAACCTTTCTAACATTTGATCGATAAAAGGAAGTGGGTAATGATCTTTCTTAGTAACTTTGTTAACTTTCCTGAAATCAATGCACATTCTATAGCCTACTACTATTCTTTGGGGAATAAGCTCATCATTATCATTAGGGACGACGGTAATTACCCCCTTTTTAGGGACACAATGAACAGGACTAACCCATTCACTATTAGCAATAGGGTAAACAATACCAGCATCAAGGAGTTTCAATACCTCATTTCTTACCACTTCCTTCATCTTAGGATTTAAACGCCGTTGGTGCTCAACCATTGGCTTTGCATCTGGTTCTATATTGATAGCATGCTGACATATAGTAGGAGAAATCCCTTTTAAATCATCCAGAGTATAGCCCATAGCCCCTTGGTGTTTCTTCAGTACCTCCAATAACCTTTCTTCTTCCTTCCCTGAAAGTTTAGAGCTAATAATAACAGGGTATATCTTATTATCATCAATGTAAGCATATTTAAGATCGTCAGGGAGAGGTTTTAGATCGAAGACCGGATCCTTTTTAGGTGGCATCGTGGTACCCAAGTCTTCTACAGGCAAGTTGTGCTTAAGCATCTTAGGTTGACGACGGAGAATCTCGTTAATCTCATTTCTTTCTTCCATGAAGATTTCACTTTCATGATCCTACATAAATTGCTCCAAAGCATTGTTAGGAGCAAGAGATATAGAAGCAAGTTGTTCAACTCTAAAATCCTCATTATGTGTTTCATTTTCACAAGGTTCTTTAGTAAATTTTGAAAAATTAAACTCATAAGATTCCCCATCAAACTTAGTCAAGATTTTATCCCTTTCGCAATCTATAATAGCTCCATAAGTACTCAGGAAAGGTCTACCAAAATTGATGGGATAAGTTTTACTAGCAGCTGAACCAAGTACTAGAAAATTAGCAGGATATTTAATCTTACCACAAAGAACTTCTACATCCCGCACAATACCAATTGGAGAGATGGTCTCTCTATTAGCATGGTGAATAACCACATCAATCTCTTCCAACTCGTAGGGACTAATTTCATGCATAATTTCTTTATAAAGCTCATAAGGAATAGCACTTGAACTTGCACCAATATCACATAAACCATAATAGCAATGATCACCAATTCTAATAGAAATCATAGGGACACAAGTTTTTTTAGCTTTATTAGGATGTGAGACAATATTAGAAGCATCCTCACAAAAGACTATGTGTCCATCTTCTATACTTTTAGTGACAAGGTCTTTCACAGTTGCTACAACAGGTTCAATGTTTATTAGTTCATCAGGTTTTACAGTTCTCTTTGCACTTTTAGTGATTACACTAGTTATCATAGGATGATCCTTTACCTTATCTGGGAAGGGTATTTTCTCGATATAAGGTTCAGGTAAGATGTGATCAATAGTGCAAAACTTAGTACTCCCAACAGGAACACAATCAACAACATCTTTATAAGGTGGATGGTACTTGTTCCAACCCTTTTTCGGGATTTCAATATAAGAGGCAAAAGCCTTAAAACAATTTGTAATAACTTGTAAATCAAGACCATAAGCATTACTAATATTTTGAAAGTCATCAGTTCCCATAAAAGATTCAATGCATTCATAATCATAATTTATACCTGCTTTCTTCCTTTGTCATTCTCCCATGCTTCAGCATTGTCTTGAATACGGTCCAGAAGATCCCATTTAGCTTCTTCTTCCATGCGAGTGAACGATCCAGCACAAGAAGCATCCAATAAATCCTTATCATGAAGAGGAAGCCTTGCATAAAAGTTATTGATAATAATATTGTTGGGGAGCTCATGAATGGGACATTTGAGCATTAGTAACTTCAATCTCCCCCAAGCTTGAGTTGTACTCTCTCCATCAAGAGGCCAAAAGTTGTATATTTGATTCCGATCTTTATGAATCTCACTAGGAGGATAAAACTTTGAATAAAAGAGAGGAACTATTTCCTCCCATTCAAGAGCTTGACCATTCTTCAGCAGCTTATACCATTCTTCAGCTCTTCCTTTCAGTGATAATGAGAATAACTTCTTCTTAACTTGATCTGTAGTAATACCTGCACACTTGAACAACCCGCATAATTCGTGTATAAAGAGTAAATGATCACCGGGATGGACAGTTCCATCCCCAACATAGTAGTTATCCATAACACGATCAATAATTCTTGTAGGTATTTTAAAAGTATCATTCTCAGCAGGTGGTGGTTCATCTACTACCTTAGCAGTGGTAGTAGCATTATGAAATAAGAAACTCAGCGAATTATCCATAATGAAATAAAGCAACTAACAGAAGTAAACAATACTCACAGTAGAAGTTTCCTTTACCAGTTCCACTCTCCAATAGCGATTCACTCCCCGGTAATGGCGCCAGAAAATAGTCTTGATGACCCACAAGTATAGGGGGTGTATCGCAGTATTTTCGATAAGTAAGAGTGTCAAACCCAACGAGGAGCAGAAGGTGCTAGCTAGTGGTATGGATCAGGAATTCTCTGCAAATACTTAGCAAACAGATTTTTAGGGGTTTTTGATAATGCAAGTAAATAAAGTATGAATAAATAAGAGATAATAAGAATAAATGCAGGAAGTGGCCCAATCCTTTACTCAGCAAAGGACAAGCCGGTTCTATTACTTAAGATGACCAAACGTTCTCGAGGACACACAGGAATTCTGTCAAGTGCTTTCGCTTCATATAGTTGATTAATCTTCTTTAGCTTGCTAAGTGTTGTGTGGGTGAACCTGTGCTAATGTACCGACCTTCCTAGGACTAATACATACTTGTGATTATACCCCTTGCAAACATCCGTAAGTACAAGAAAGTAATTAAGGTAGAAACCTAACCACATCTTTAAACTCTAAGACCCTGACGTCCCTTGTGCAATGGTTTCCTAACGGGGGTTCAGGTTTCCGTCACTCTGGCAACCCCTACGATTAGTATCCAAATACACAATGCATTCCCCTAGGCCCATATAGGTGAAGTGTCATGTAGTCGACGTTCACATGACACCACTAGAAGAATTACACCATAACTTAAATATCAAACTATTGAATCTTTCTCAACACAATTCCACTACTAACAACATGACTTCTCCCATGTCCTCAAGAACAAAATGAACTACTCACAAGACATCATATGGACCATGATCAGAGATGAAATAATGATGTATAACAATCTGAACATAAACGATAACTCAATGGATCACTCAATAGCATCAACTACAAAGAGTAATCAACACCGGGAAAGTTTCCCCTAAGAACTATGCAAGATTCAACCCAATTGTTACAGTGATATGGAGATGGTGATGAGAGTGCTGGTGGAGATGATGGTGGTGATGATGATGATGATGATCCCGATGAAGTCCAGCTTGATGGTGGTGTTGATGGCGACGATCTCCCCTCTCCAGGAAGGAATTCCCCCGGCAGAAATCTGTTTGCCAGAGAGATCTTTCTCTCTCGGTGTTTTCCACCCCGCAGAGGCGGCGGAATCTTTCTGTGGTTGCTCTCTAGGTATTAGGGTTCTGTGGAGATAATATACGCCAGAGGGGAGAGCTGGAGGTGGACCAGGGTGGCCACACCACCTGGTGGCACGACCCAGGGTGGCCCGCACCAGGGGGTGGTGTGGGCCTCCTATGGCCCATCTCCATTCCTCCTTCTGGCAGTCTTCGTCTTCTGAAAAATAGGATTTTCCATATATTTTCCCGGATTTTCTGATCTTCGCCAATTTTGCCTCCAAACAGCACCTTTTCCATTAGAATCCTGACTGCAGCGGTCCATGCTCCAAAAGTCATCAACCATACAAAAATAGATGAAATAACATAAGTATCATCTCTTAATATGAAATATATCGATGAATAATAGTAAATTATAATGTAGAATAGTGATGCAAAATGGACGTATCACTCATCTTGACTACTCTGAGATACGATTGGGCATTACAACATTATACATAAACCGTCATCCAACTGCATCTATGACTAATAATCCACCTTCAGGTTATCATCCGAACCCCCTCCAGTATAAAGTTGCAAGCAACTATAATTGTATTACGAATTGCGTGTAAAGTAAACAATACGATTGTTCTATGAACAAAGGATTGTTGTTTTCTCCCTAGTAGCAACAGCACATCTAGTACCTTAGAGATTTCTGTCACTTCCCCAGATTACCAGAGCATGAACCCTCTATCGAGCATAAATACTAACTCTTGGAGTTGCTAGCATCTACTTGGCCAAGATAGCTACTAACAACGGAAAGCATGCAAGATCATGATCATGAACGGATCTCACAAGATCTAAACATGATAGGACAAAGGAGGAGAACCAGCCATCTAGCTACTACATGGACCCGTAGTCCAGAGATGAACTACTCACGCATCACACCGGAGGCTTGCATGATGATGAAGAAGGCCTCCAGGGTGAATTCCCCTCTCCGGCAGGGTGCCGGGAAGAGCTCCAAATCCTCCTGATCTAGGGATGGAGATGACGGCGGCTACAGACTCTTTCATGGAATTTTGATCAGGTACTTAGGGTTTTCGTATCAGAGGCAATATATAGGTGGAAGGAGAGGCCGAGGGGGTTCCTGGGGCGGCCAGACTACCCCCTGGTGCGGGCCAGGCCTGGCCGTGCGGCCAGGTGGTGTGGTCGGGCCCCAGCCACTCTCTGTCTCGTATCCTGGCTCCAAGTGTCCCTCGGTGAAAACTGACTTTGTCTTTTGTCCCGTCCAATTCCGAGAATATTCATTTTCTGAATTTCTTGGAACCAAAAACAGCAGAAAACAGGCAGCTGGCACTGTGGCTCTTGTTAATAGGTTAGTCCAAGAAATCATATGAAAAGTACTCCAAAGTGTGGGCAAAACATAAGAAAGTAGATAAAACCAAGCATGGAACATCAAAAATTATGGATACATTTGCAACGTATCACAAATCAGCAGCGCATCCGTCCTCGCACACGCGTTCAGGCCACCGAACAACCTCCACCTCCTCGCTCCAGCGATGCAGCGGAAGCAGCAACTCCTTCCAAATGAAATGAACATGTATCTCGCTAATCTGAGACCATGGGGGAATAATTCTAGAGGGGAGAGAGATCCTTCACGAGGAGGTGTACTTTGAGAGGGAGGAGAGGGGGCCTTTTGTAGGAGAGGGGGGCTCCCCTCCTCCCATGTTCGGTGCCCATGGGGGGGTGCCCCCACCTCTTCCTCATTCATGTGGTGGAAGCTCCACTCACATCAATTTTGCCTCCACTCAAAATCCTACTCACATGCATTAAATTTCCACCAAATTTAATGCAACTCTTATTTAATAAAACTCTTTATTTATTTTATTCAGAATTTTGTTAATTACTTTAATTAAAAAACATTCACATAAAACCCCTGAAACATTTCAATATCACATGTAGAACCAATTTCAGCAATTTCACCCGAAACAATTTTGGTGTCCATTGAAATAATTCCAGCGCTTTGCAATTCTTTCGTCTAGAATATATTTGCTCCAAATTGTGTTGGTAACCCTTAAGTGTGTCACCCTATGGTTCGCGAATAATACAGACATGATCGAGACCCCTCTCAGATCAATAATCAGAAGCGGGCCTAGAGATCCATACTGACTCCCACACATTCAACGATGACTTCTGTGATCGAGAGAACCTTTAACGATAGTAACTAAATCCATTTGTCTTGCGATATATTACATGTCCAAGATTTGATCATCAGTATCTCAATACCTAGTTTAATCTCGTTACCGACATGCACTCTTTTCTTGTTCCCGTGATATAACATTCTAGTGATCACATCACTTGCTTGCAAGCTATCTTAATGTGATATCACCGAGAGGGCCTAGAGTATATCTATATGTCTTCGAGATTGACAAATTCCACTCTTGATCCATGAGCCTCAATATAACACCTTCGGAATACCCAAACCCATCTTTATAGTCACCCTATTATGGTGTGATGTTTGATGTTATTAAAGTATTCTTTCGGTGTTAGCAATTAACATGATCTCATGGTCTAAGGATAAAGATTACTTCGTATGATGTTATAGCAATATAAACATAATGACTTTGATCGTAATGCTATACTTCGGATGAATGTTCATCACATCATTCATCAATGTTGTAACCTTGTTATTAATAACATCCAATGTCTATGATCAGGAAACCTTGATTATCCTGTTAATCAACGAGTTAGTTTATAGAGAGGCATAACTAGGACTTTCTATTTGTTTATTAAACACATACGTATTAAGGTTTCCGTATTGATATAATTATAGCATGCAAAATAAATAAATATCATATACTTGGAATACATATAATAACAACTATATTATTGCATCTCAGGGCATATTCCCTTCACACCGCCCATTGGCGGTTGAATTCCTGGATGAGCAGGTAGTGGTATCCCACCAGCATCTGTTGTGACGAGTTTGGTGGCAGGGGTTGCCCTGTAGGGCTTCCCTACATCGCTCCCACTCAGCGTTCTTGAGATGGATATGATGTTGCCTCGTCCCGTTGTTGAAGGGTTCACCCTGATTATCAAGGTTGGGAGGGTGTGGCTATTCGCCATTGACGAGGCCGATGGTGGGGACTCGATTGGTAGTCCTATTGTTGGTGGGCCCGCCGTTGGTGGTGTCCCTTTGAGTTCCTCCGTCACCGATGTTGATGACAACACACATGTAGTGGTTTGGGAAGCCACTACTCTCGCAGCTCTCAGATCCGGAGCCGTAGGTGCCATCTTCTGACGTTAGATTGCACAGATCGGACTGACAACTATTGTTGTTATCCGTATCATAGACTTGTGTTGAGGCGTTGAGTTTGCTAAGGGTGTCAATTGGTGGTGGGAAACAAGAGGCAGGAGCAATCGAAGGAGCTTGCGGGTGATCAGGAAAGCGAAGCATGCTGATCTGACCGACCTGGAAGCGTAGGCTTCTGATCATCATGCGGATTCCGTCACCCACGTAATCAAAGTTCGGGCGAGCCATCGGCGAGTGGATGATGAAGTCAAAGGTGCCGAAGAGGAGGCGATTCTCTGCTGCAGCGGAGTTGTAGATCGCAGTTGATGGGGCCGAGGAAGCTGCAACATCAGTGCTCCCAATTACCACTGATGGCGCCAATTGACGAGGGGTTAACTCATCAATGTCCATCGTTGATGGACTTAGGTTCGAGGGATTGGGGGGCGCTGGAGGCGTCGATCGGCTAGCAAACAAGCACATAGGGAGACACGCGGTTTAGCTAGGTTCTAGCCTCGAAGAGAACCCTACTCCTGCTTGTCTGCTCTTTGATTATCGGGGACTCGAAAGTTACAGGGGGTGTGCAGATGTAATCTGGCAAGGTGTATGCTAGGGTGGTGGATGTCCTCCTCGCTGCCCCTCCTAGCCTTTATATGGGGATGCTATGTCTCGGGATAGCAGGCCAAGTCGGTTACAGATTAGAGTTTTACTCTTTTGAATTTCTGTTTATTGTTTGCCGTGTCCTCTAAGGAGTCGCTTTACTTCGGAGCTGGGCCACCCGAAATCTTGTTGGGCTTCGACTGCACCGTGGGCTCCTCTTGAGTTAGACCGTATAGGCTAAACGCGAGTACCCGTAGGGTCAAGTATAAACTATGAATTCTCTTCTACTCGTGCATGCACGCATGTGGTGAATGTTCAGCAGTTCAGGCACTTTCGTATCCTGCAACGAACATGTATGATATGTGGTACTTCATTTTTGCTTCCTTCAAAGGAAGATAATAAAGTCATGTGTTGGCTATTCATTATCATTGTATTTGTGGTAAAATTAATCAGGAAAAACAACTGTTTAATTTTAAGAATGCAATCCAAGTTTTTCTTACGGTCGGTAAGCAAACTTTTTTTTAGAATGCTTATCAAGCAGATGAGCGCGCATAGGGAGTGTTGGGTTGACACACTGAAATTTGGGCTAGCTGATCCCACCACTTTTACATTGCTCAGTTGAGCCCGTGAACTTGACGCAACTGGGCCTTGCATCTGCTTGCCCATCCAGCCCCACGCGCACACATGATTGCGGGCCAGTACGAGATTCCTCACAAATTCGGCGGACATTCATTTTTGCATGGGCCCATGTACCAAGAGATGTTACGTAATCCTGAAAAAAAGGGGGAGATCTTATGTTTTGTCTTTGGCGTCGCTGCCTTGTTAGAGCATCTCTAGAACATACCGCATCCCACAATGCTGCAAAATGCGAATACAATATATCGCAAAACCTTTTTTTGTCTAAAAAATATCGTTGTGGAATAGATATTTTATATACATGCCACAAAACAGAATATAGATACTGCATATGCATGCGGTATCTATTAATTCCACGTCGACGTTTTTCGGACAGCAAAACAGAATCATGTGTTCAACTTAGGAATGTGTTTCCAAATCAAAACAACACGCAATACAATGTCTATTCTTCAAATTAATCAATGTTTCGAAGGGGTTCACAACAAAAAATAAAAAATTTACTAGCTAGCGCAACACCCGAAATTCAGGATATATCTAGGTGTTATGTAGTAACGAGGATGGAATTTCAGCTGCATATCCTAGTATACATATCCTTGTAGAACAAATGTGGTTAACGTATCGCGGGAACGTGGATGAAGCAGACGATCATAGCCGACCTCGAGGTCGCGAAGCTCCGATCCACGCTCGTCACCTCCTGGTCCTTGCACAATATTCCAGCGCGACAAGTGGCAGCGCCCTTCGAGGTATCACACATGTACGATATCTGACGACGACTCTCGTTCTCCTTGATCCAGCCAGAATACAGAAATAGACATGTGGAACTAGGATCCAGCAGCGCGACGGCGTGTCAATGGTGTCAACTCTCTCGTGTGCAGCTCTTCGTGGAACCGAACTCACGTGACTCAACTAAGAAAGAAGAAAAATTCCATAAGAAAATAGCGTTAGGAAATCTTCTTTTATTTTATATTGTTGTTGTGTTCTTTTCCCCTTAATATACATCTCTTTATATAGGGGAAAAAGGGGACTCCCTTCATTCAAGTCCCCATGTGGGACTAAAGGAAAAAAGGCAAAGGAGGGGACAGCCGGTGGTGGCCAGTAGCGGTCGGGTGGGCCAACCCGCGCGTCCAGCACGTAGCCTGGCGGAACAAGGCAGTGGTCGGGTGGGCCCTCACGTGCGCACGCTAGCCCAGCACAGCGCCCAGCGAGACCAGGTGGGCAGCGATGTTGGCCGGGTGGGATGCTGGCGTCCCACCAGCGCGCCAGCTCGCGTCCGCGTGGGTCGTGGCCAAGGACCACTGGCGGCGTCTACCGCGCGCCTGGTCGCCCGTGTGGGCCCAGCTCAGCTATCAGCTGCGGCTGCGGTGCTACCCATTGTGGTGGCTTCCCTCTAGGTCGATTCCTTTTGGGGATTTGGCCCGATGGAGGAAGATGCCCCATAAATATTTATTTTAATATATTAATTCATAATTAACGTATATAAGTGTATATTTAAATCTCTATTAATGTGAAACACCTTTTCAGCTTCTTTCCTTTTCCGATACAACTTCGGATCTTCTTCAGAACTTTTCCGATAACATCTCTCTCGGAGCAATTCCGATTCTTCTCTTTTTCATGGGTGACCCCTCTACTTCCATAGCGATCTCTAAACATCGTCAGACCCTTAAGTGGGTTACCATACGGTTCGAGAATGATACATGCATGATATGATCACTCACCAATCAATGACCAATAGCGGGACCTGGATGTTCATAATGACCTCTACGCATTCCATGATACTCTGTCATGTTTAAAAATTAACTATGTGTCCAATTCCTTTTATCTCTTCGATACATGACTTGTCCAAAACTTGATCTTTAGTATCACCAAATTATCTCGTTATCGACAAGTCTACTTAACTCGTTATCGTGACATTGTATTCCCTCTGACTTAGTCGTACGCTGTAACTTATTGGATACAATCTCACCGAGTGGGCCTAATATATCTTTCCGTCACTTGGATGGACAAATCCTGTTTTGATACATAGGCCTCAACCTATTTCTTTAGAATACCAATGCACATCTTTATAGTCACCTAGTTATGGTCATAACAGTTGATGAGATGGAGTGGATTTAGGAGAAAAGTGGATTGCGATGGAGTGGATCTCGGAGTGAAATCCCAAATCGCCTCAAACACACCCCCTCCCCCGGGGTATGATACGTCCATTTTGCATCACTATTCTATGTCTTAATTCACTATTATTCATTGATATATTTCATATTGAGAGGTGATACTTATGTTATTTCATCTATTTTTGCATGGTTGATGACTTTTGGAGCATGGACCACTACAGTCAGGATTCTGATGGAAAATGTGTTGTTTGGAGGCAAAATTCGCGAAGATCAGAAAATCTGGGAAAATATACCGAAAATCCTATTTTTCTAGAAGACTAAGGATGCCAAAAGACGGAGTGGAGATGGGCCACAGGGGGCCCACACCATCCCATGGCGCGGGCAGCCCTAGGCCGCGTCAGGAGGTGGTGTGGCCACCCTGGCCCACTCCAGCCTCTCCCCTCTGGCGTATATCATCCTCCCGAAACCCTAAGACTCGGGGAGCGACCACAGAAAGATTTTGCCGCCTCTGCGGGGCGAAAAACACCGAGAGAGAAAGATTTCTCTGACAGACAGATTTCTACCAGGGGAATTCCTTCCCGGAGAGGGGAGATCGTCGCCATCAACACCACCATCAAGCTGGACTTCATAGGGATCATCATCATCATCACCACCATCAGCACCCTCATCACCATCTCCATATTGTTGTAACAATTGTGTTGTATCTTGCATAGTTCATAGGGGAAACTTTCCCGGTGTTGATTACTCTTTGTAGTTGATGCTATTGAGTGAACCATTGAATTATTGTTTATGTTCAGATTGTTATACATCATTATTCCATCTCTGATCATGATCCATATGATGTCTTGTGAGTAGTTCGTTTTGTTCTTGAGGACATGAGAGAAGTCTTGTTGTTAGTACTGGAGTTGCGTTGAGAAAGATTCAATAGATTGTTATTTAAGTTGTGATGTACTTCTTCTAGTGGTGTCATGTGAACGTCGACTACATGACACTTCACCTATATAGGCCTAGGGGAATGCATTGTGTATTTGGCTACTAATCATAGGGGTTGTCGGAGTGACAGAAACCTAAACCCCCGTTAGGAAACCATTGCATAAGGGACGTAAGGGTCTTAGAGTTTAAAGTTGTGGTTAGGTTTCTACCTTAATTACTTTCTTGTATTTACGGATGTTTGCAAGGGGTATAATCACAAGTATGTATTAGTCTTGGATGGGGCGGTACATTAGCACAGGTTCACCCACACAACACTTAGCAAGCTAAAGAAGATTAATCAATTATATGAAGTGAAAGCACTTGATAGTCTTCCCATGTGTCCTCGAGAACGTTTGGTCATCTTAAGTAATACAACTGGCTTGTCCTTTGCTGCATAAAGGATTGGGCCACTTGCTGCATTTATTCCTACTGTCTTTTATTTACTCGTACTTTGTTTACTTGCTATATCAAAAACCCCTAAAAATCTGTTTGCTAAGTATTTGTAGAGAATTCCTGATCCATACCACTAGCCAACACCTTCTGCTCCTCGTTGGGTTCGACACTCTTACTTATCGAAAATACTGCGATACACCCCCTATACTTGTGGGTCATCAAGACTTTTTTCTGGCACCGTTGTCGAGGAGTGAAGCGCTATTAGAGAGTGGAACTGGTAAAGGAAACTTCTACTGTGAGTATTGTTTACTTCTGTTAGTTGCTTTATTTTTGTTATGGATAATTCGCTGAGTTTCTTATTTGGTAATGCTACTACCACTGCTAAGTAGTAGATAAGCCACCACCTATTGAGAAAGATGCTTTTAAAATACCTACAAGAATTATTGATCGTGTTATGGATAAATACTATGTTGGGGATGGAACTGTCCATCCTGGTGATCATTTACTCTTTATACACGCATTATGCGGGTTGTTCAAGTGTGCAGGTATTACTACAGATCAAGTTAAGAAGAAGTTATTCTCATTATCACTGAAAGGAAGAGCTGGGGAATGGTATAAGCTGCTGAAGAATGGTCAAGCTCTGGAATGGGAGGAAATGGTGCCTTTCTTTTTATTCAAAGTTTTGTCCTCTTAGTGAGATTCATAAAGATCGGAATCAAATATACAACTTTTGGCCTCTTGATGGAGAGAGTACAGCTCAAGCTTGGGGGAGATTGAAGTTACTAATGCTCAAATGTCCCATTCATGAGCTCCCCAACAATATTATTATCAATAACTTTTATGCAAGGCTCCCTCTAGATGATAAAGATTTATTGGATGCTTCTTGTGCTGGATCATTCACTCGCATGGAAGAAGAAGCTAAATGGGATCTTCTGGACCGTATTCAAGACAATGTTGAAGCTTGGGAGAATGACAAAGGTAGAAACTCAGGTATAAATTATGATTATGAATGCACTGAATCTTTTATGGGAACTGATGACTTTCAAAATATTAAAAATGCTTATGGTCTAGACTCTCAAGCTATTGCTTCTTATTTTAAGGCTTTTGCTTCCTACATTAAAGTGCCTAAAAAGAAGTGGAATAAGTATCATGAACCTTATAAATATGTTGCTAAGAGTGTTCCTGTAAGAAATACTGAAGTTTATACTGCTAATCATGTTTTACCTAAACCTTATATTGAGAAAATTCCTTTCCCAGTTAAGATGAAGGAACATTCTATGGTAGCTAGTATGGTTAATGAAAGTATGAATAAAGCTGTTGAACCTGGTAAACCAATGGTTGATGAACCTATAATAGCAAATGTGAAATATCTTGTTACTAAATATGAAAAAGAGGGACACCCTATCCTTTGTAAGGATACCTCTAATATTGTTTCACAAAGTAGTGTTATGAGAGCTAGTATTCCCGTGTTTTCTGTTAGAATAAGTGATCATTGCTATGATGGTTCTTGTGATAGCTATATCGTTAAGTTTATGCATGATACTGAAAGCTACTATGAGAGAGGGGAAAGTGTTCTTATGTATCTCAATAATATCAAGTTTCCTTGTTTTATGCTGAAAGTTTTTTTGTTGCACTTGTTTTGCCTTCTTATGCAAGAAGCCTCTGGTTTCAATAACTTGTTTGTTTACAAAATCCCCTTGCATAGGAAGTGGGTTAGACTTAAATGGGTGTGTGTTTTTGCTTCTTAATTCTCTCTTTCACTTCAATCCATATTCCTGAGTGAGCATCTCCAAAATTATCATGCCCATCTTAATGGCTATAAATAAAGAGCTTTTTGGGAGACAACCCAATTTGTTTTTTCTTTCAGTTTGTTTTTGTTTCTTTGAATCTTCAAAGTTATTACTTCGGTAATAACCGCTCCTTATCCATTTTGTTTGGTTTTTGTGTTAAGATCAACCTCTAATGAGAGAGAAGTAATATTTGGGGAAGTTGCTGTCCTGAAACAGATTTTTGTGCTTCACCATAAAAATGCGTAAGAGATCTCTGTATGTCGGATTGAGCTGTAATTTTTTGTGCTTCTGCCCCAGATTGTTATTTAACTTCCGTTAGTTTTGCACTTTTTGATTTGAGCCACAGAAGATTTTCGAAAAAAATGATCTTTACCTGCTGGTCTGTTTTGACAGATTTTGCCAATCTTGCATTTGCCTCTTTATTCGATTTCCTTTTTGAATTATTTTTGGGTTTTTGGAAGGAGTTGCTTCAGTAGCTTTTGTTTTGATGGTTTTCAGTTGAAGTTGGACTCAAAAGGTTTTATCACTTCACTTATACTAATGTTGCTAATGAGAACTATGTGAAGTTTTGTGTCAAAGCAATTTCCAGGAAGTGGAGATAATGGTGTAATAAGGAAGAGAAAGGTTTTATGACTCAAGTAATAAGTGTACAAAGATGAAGATACTGATGATTATTCAAGTGGAGACTCCGGAAGGATCCACTAAATACCAAATTCAGAGACCTGCAGAGTCCGTTTTCAAATAGGTAACAGTTCTGGTAAGAAAAGTTCCGCGAAAATACAATCCAACTATATTTTTGCAGTTTTCAGTCAATAAGGAAAGTTACGAAGAGAAAAAGGGACGGAAACAGAGCCAGGGTGGCTCACACCACCCTGTGGCGCGGGCCCTCCCCTGGTCGCGCCACCAGGTGGTGAGTCCACCCCGGACTCTGCCTCCGACTCATTTTCTCCCAATACCTTCCTCTTGTTATGAAACTTCGTAATATATAACCCCCCGGATCTTTCGAGGTTCATGTATCATGTTTCGTCGTGCTTTTGTTTTGATCTGTTTCTGCCAGGTAAAATCTCAGATTTGTAGCCTCAATGTCTTCCACTGGATCAGTTAAGGGAGATTCCTTGGAAGATATCATCAACCCATACATGAGAGAATTGAAGATTCATCCCAAGGAGTTATTGCTCGAAGGTGGGGAGGTTCGGATTAAAGAGGTTCAAGGCCCTAAAGGTGAAGGAAGTCTGGAGGACAGGATGGAAGCATTGGAACAAGAAGTCTTTAGGTACAAGAAGATGGCGGAGCGCGAAGTGGATATCATCCATAAGATTTGTTCCGAACTCATCACCGAGCACCAAAAGGAGACTGCTGAACTCAAAGACGAAGTCCTCCCACTCCGCCAAACAACCAACAAACTGCAAGCACAGTTCTATGACGTTCAAAATAAAAAATGTTAGTATGAGGCTAGATTTAAACTCATAAGTGCTGCTGCAAGTTTCAGGATGTTGGAAACCACGATGTCCTTTGTTGATGGGAAGCCTTTACCTTGGAAGACAGACGAAGATGCGAGGATACCACCACCACCAAAGGAGTAATTCGTCATCAGGTTTGGCATCCCCTTGGTTTGTTCCAAGCTTGGGGGAGTGTCGCGGTATCACATCACTATCTTCTATCTTTTAACCTTTTTAGTAGAGTCATATCATGAATAGAGGAGTTATTATGTAGTATGGTTTGCATTATGGAAGTGTCCCCTCTCTCGTTAGATATGTATCCCTTGGTGTGAGTTGCCGTTATGGAATATTAATGAGAAGTTCTATCATCCACTCTTTTGCATAGCTTATATTAGTTTTCAATTCATGGTTATATGATTGATCTTGTTGTTAGTATTGGTATCACTTTGGGATCATTGAGTTAATTTAGTTGGTTTTGGAAAACCTGGCTCGGTCAGTAGCAACACTATTTTTGAGAGTTGAATGAAAAAGATAAAAGCACCTTTAAAGAAAAAATTATTTCATCATCTTTCTTTCTTGATTTGCTCATAAGTATAGTATTCTCTAGTTAAGATCTTTTGTGCTTCCAAGGAAGATTGCATGTTTGTCTTTATCACTTGTATGTTTGTTTGTTTCCTTCAACTCTTATACTTGCTAGCCAAAAACCTGTACTGAGAGGGTATTCTTGTCATGCATCCACCTCCTTTAAACCAAAACCTTTGCCATTTGTGTCCACCATACCTACCTAGTAGCATTATTGCTATTCCAAGTAAATTCTTGTTTTATCTACCTCCCAAATTAAACTTGTTATGTGAAAATTAGTGATTAAAGCTCTCACGAACTTGATAGCACACTTTACTTTCTTGCATTTAATAAACTTGAACCATTGGGTCCTTCTTTGTTGCGTATATGCTTGCGCTTTATGAGTTGAAGTTAGCCGAACCATGTATCATGGGGACCGCTTTCAACACTTCATTTGGTACTTTGTACCTAGTTGATATCATGTTCTTTTGCTTCTGGATCCCGGCGGTGTGAAATAAAAGTGGAACTTGTAAGATCATGGAGTTTATATGTGTGTTAGAGAAACGCCTGGGCCGCTAGCCTAAGCCATGCCTAATCATGGTGGAAACTTGCAGCATAACTATAGTGAGCATTCTATGAAGCATCCTCAATAAAGACCTATGCAAATAGCAAATAAAAAGATCGCTGAGATGCTGACTGTCTGCTTGCCTTGTCATTTTGATTATGGGATAGCTCCTGTGTCATGTGCAAGGGGTACCCCGTTGGTGGTTCTCAATGATACGCATGTATTTACAATGACAAGAGCTTGCTCGTGACTGAAGTTGAGTAGCATGAGGTCGGTACTCATAAGTAAGGGGCATGAGATTTCAACTTATAACTTGTCAAGCATATCCTCTTAGTTGTGTCACTTTAACCTTAATCACCTAAAGATGCCTATGATAGGGGAATTGAGAGCTGAAAGCTAGTAAGTATCATAATTTTTGGGAGCTCTTTATGAGACTTGCAATCCCTGCTTCCCTCTTTGAAGGGCCTTTCTTTTACTTTGTAGTTGAGTCAGTAAACCTACTCCCTTCTATCTCAACAAGTATTTTGAGTTGTTGTGTTTCATTCATATGTTGATTTATTAAATCATGTTTCTTATGTTCCTTGTTTTGCACATTGCTCTTATCCTGATGTTTACTACTTTGAAAGCTATCATTGAAAAACCAGCTATTTGTGAACTCCAGCAAATTATCAACTATTATTCGACCAAGTGTTGGGGATATACTTTCCGCGTATCCTCATAGTTCCTCACTGACCAGGGTGGCCCACTTCGGGTTAGAGCTTTGCTTCACGAGCGGCCCAGTCAGGGTGAGAAGACGGAGTCCAATCCGGCTACGGGAAGGCCCAGAAGACTTACCAACTTAGGCCCGTAATGTTACTTGTAGTTCAAGATGTACTCTGTAACACTCTTAGTCATAGCCGGATAGATCTCTCCTGTAAATCCTAGGCCGAATATCTATATAAGCCGTCCTATGGAGAGCCTTTAGGGCACCAGATAACACCCAATACTTTAGACCCTCAACTCGCACAGGAGAAACCCTTGTAACCCATATTCTGGCTCTATCGTATTACTGGATTGCTAGCAGGAGTAGGATCCGTCCAAAGCCGGCGGATTCGAACCTGGGTAAACTTGTGTGCTCACTATCCCGGAATACCGTACGTCTCACCCCCCTCTCTTCCGCACGCCTCGAGGACCCTCTCATGGTGTACTTGTCATCAATCCGACGACAGTTGGCGCCCACCGTGGGGCAAGTGAGCTACGGATCTGCGTTCCGAGCGGAATCTGCAAGAATCGGAATCGGCGAGACCATCGTCGTCGATCGCATCCTCTACGCCAGCAACGTCCCTCTCATCGTTCTCGACGAGACTTGGATTCCGGCAAAGGAGGTCGTGACTGCCTACACAATCATGTCTTTTGGCGAGATCGATGTTTACATCGGTTTCGCTGAACCTGCCCAACCCACCCCAGCGGTGATGATAGAGGCAGAAGAATTTTCTGGGTCCCCTTTGTCCGCAGAGGCGGCAGAATTCCGGATCTCAGAAAACCCTAATCCCACCTAGCCCGCACCAGTCGCGGAGATAGTGGAGAAACCCGAACCTGAAGAAGACCTAGCGGTCAACGTCGAATCTGGAGTGGATATCCCCGGAGGAGCCGAATCCCAGATCGACCCACCCGTGGAAGTCGAAATCCAGGAGGAGCATATCAATGACACTGATTCTGGCTCTGATGATGCCGGAACAGACAGGCCTTTCCTAAGGTACACACTACGAAGTATGATACTGCAAGGCGAAAGCGCAGATGCAATCCTCGAGACCATCAAAAGTTTCGATATGGCTGATCGCGAAAGCCGCAGGTACCTCAGGAAGCACGCGTCGCACTTCATCGGATACGTGGGATCCGGATCCGGCTCTGCCGATGCTGGAGAAAACACCGACTCGGTGCTGGAGGCAATTGGAACAAACGCTGATGTACCCGCATCCTCGGATGAATCGATGACGTCAGCAGATTTCCGAAAGTTCTCCATGGAATATGAAGAGGAGTACAACTCCAAAGCTGCAGAAGAAGGAGAAGCCATGGATGAAGGATTCGGGGAACACTCTCCCAAAGCGCAGGATGACATGGACGTCGGAGATAATCCCGAAGTCCAGATGTCTGAAAGTACCGATCAGAGCTTGACTCCGGGAAACGGACCCAAAGCCGTCTTTGCTACCGGCGCTGCCAAGAAGGCAAAGAAGAAGAACAAGAAAAACAAGACCCCGACAAAAGACCCTCTGACAGAGGAGGTGATTGCTGAGGAATACGAAGAAGACTCGGATGGAGCACTTATCCCAGACGAGCTGAAAAAATAAGCATCGGTGGATGGACACGTGATCACTGAAGGTGCGCGTAAACTCATCGATGCCGCATTAACCACGCCTATCCCTACAGCTGCAGAACTTACTGCAGATGAGCTGGATGAAAGGGTGCAAGCCCTAGAAGCGCGTCGTCAACAACTCCTCGATGAAGCCAAAAACATCGAGGTGGAGAAGAAATGCATGTCAAACAAGGAGTACATGTCCTGTCTGCATCAGAAGACATGGAAGCATCACATAGATGACAATCAATTCCCACGTGTCCGTACCGTCCTTTTTGGAGATGAGATGGGGAAACCACGGAAGGACAGCAACAGAGACTGGGTATACCCAACACCAGTACAAAATACCGTGGCAGCCCGAGAAATTCTATCGGCTAATCCAGGACCAGAGGAGATCCGTTTGGGCATCAAGCTACTCAACAAGGGACTGGAGCAGCAAAAGTCGCCCTGTCCGGAAGTCAAAAACTAGTCTCAGATGCTAACCAATGTCGCACGTATCTGGCATGGGCTGGCGTAAGACCCCATTATGTTCCGGAGCAGTATTATCGCCCCGGACAACGGGAAGACAATTATTCGAGAACCGGATCTTCAGGACAGCATCACAAAACCACACGCGGTTGGGGCAATGTCACACCAGCGGCCGAGAAAGACGCCATCGCTGCCCTGAATCCAACGAATCCTCCCCGACGAGAATCTAAGGATCGAAGGGCAGAAGATAAAGAGAAACGCCGAGAGGAGGATCGTCAGAGAATGCCGCCTCCTAGACACAAGAACCGTCCGGCTGAGCCTCACTATGGTGGGAACGACGGACGAAGGAACAACGGAAACCATGCAGGTACAAGCCGGCAGGGAGCTCGTTGTAGTCAAGACCCTCCCCGGAATCGGAATAATGACGTTCCGGACGGAGGCCGGCGATCAGCCGGAAACTACCCCGCTGCACCACCCTCTCCACCACATAGTTATCACAACGGCCCCCACGGAGGTCAAGGAGGACATGGCGGAGGAGGTGGTGGCAGAAGCCGAAGTCCGTCTCCAAGGCACCGCAGCCACAGCCGGCATTCGGGACGATCCCTATCCCCGAATGACGCAAGGCATAGGATCAACTACAACATAGAGGCTCGACGCTACGAAAACGATGACGTGTACGTGGGCCCAAAGTGCTTCGGACCACGCATCAGAGCTACAAAGTTCCCGGAAGGATTTGCTATCTCAAGACATATTCAAGCCTACGACGGTATTGCTCGGCCAGACACCTGGTTACAGGATTTCTTCCAGGCTTGCTGCATCACCAAAGGAGGAAACGGCCTAGTCGCAACCCGATATCTCCCACTCATGCTGAGGAAGACGGCACGATCATGGCTCAATGAGCTTCCGGCGAACACCATCCACAACTGGTATGATTTACAAAGTGCGTTCTTTCGGAATTTCGAAGGCACATATCGGAGGCCCTGTACGGTTGGAGACCTACAGCGTTGCACCCAGAAAGCCGGAGAAACTTGCCGGGATTACCTCGGATGATGGATTGACACCAAGAACTCCTGCGAAGGAGTAAATGATCAAACTGCGATTGAAGCTTTCATCGCAAGTCTCCCAATTGGTTTACTGCGCCATCGCTTGAAGTGTGACAAGGTTACTGATCTGGGAGAAATGATAGAAACAGCGAGCAAGTATGCAGATGATGGCGACGATGCAGAGGGATTACTCAATGCCCTGGCTGTGCCTCAGTCGGCAAAACAACCAAAGCAACAAGCTCAGAAGCGCAAAAATACCTCGGAAGAAAAACCCAACGCGGAGACAGCGGTAGTCACTACTGTTTTCGGGTCTAGAGGATGAGGAGGACGTGGCGGAGGTCGTGGGCGTGGCCGTGGGACATCAAGGGTCCAAGGTAGAGGAGAGCAACAACCAGGCAAAACCTACACTTGGGCCGACATCGCCAATAACCCATGCGTGCATCATTTGGACGCTAATGGGGGCTCATCCCACACCAACGTTGAATGTCGTTTTAACGACGACATCAAGAGAGATGATACCACAGGCTACAAAGCTAAGCGGAAGAAGGGAAAAAATCCCGAAAAAGACAAGGAGACCAAGGAAGATTCCGACATGGAGGAAGCCGACGCTTCAAATCCCAAGTCGGAAGGGAAGAAAACTTTTCCCACCAAGAAGGACACTTACGTCACTTTACTCGGATCTCAACCAGCAAAGGTCAAGAAAGCAGTTCTCCATGAGCTCAATGCAACATTTTTGGTTGTCCCTCAGTATCTGGACTGGTCGGAAGTGGCAATAACGTTTGACCGCGCCGATCATCCGCCTAAGCTACATAGGCGAGGAAAATACGCCTTAATCATCAATCCACTTATTGATGGTTATGGTTTCTCCAAGACCCTCACGGACGGTGGTAGCAGCATCAATATTCTCTATGTCGAAATGCTACGCCGGATGAAAATCTCGGAAACACAGCTGAACCACAGCTCTGTGATCTTTCACGGAGTTGTCCCAGGAAGACAGGCTAATTCCCTGGGAGAGATCACTTTGGATGTTACTTTTGGAACACCAAAGAACTATCGGACGGAGGAACTTTCCTTCGAAGTGGTCCCGTTCAAGAGCGCATACCACGCTATATTCGGATGTCCGGCTTACTGGGCTTTTATGGCTCGTCCATGTTACATTTACAATATGATGAAAATTCCAGGTCCCAACGGAGTAATCACCATCAGGGGAGACCCGAAGAAGGCGCGAGAGTGTGAGGATGGAAATGTCGCCTTTGCCGAAGCCGTGCTGCACGCCCAGGAGTACCAGGAGATCAAGAAGAGCATAGATCCGTTAGAGATGCCTGCGACAAAGAAGGAGGTGACAAAGCCAAATCCGGAGTTCAAGGCATCAGAAGAGACGAAGATGACACCGTTGAAGGATGACGACCCCTCCAAGGTGACCCAGATAGGCATAGGCCTAAGTAGCGCATAGGAAAGCACGCTCGTCAAGTTCCTCCAAGCAAATCAATATATCTTCGCATGGAAGCCATCTGACATGACCGGAGTACCTAGGGAACTTGCCGAGCACTCTCTAAATGTAAACCCAAACGCTAAACCCATCAAACAGTCCTTACGACGGTTTGGTGATGAAAAGCATAAGGCAATAGCTAAGGAACTAGCGCGGCTCGAGTTAGCCGGATTCATAGAAGAGGTCATCCATACTGATTGGTCAGCCAACCCTGTAATGGTCCCTAAAAAGGTCACCACTGATTTAAGGATGTGTGTTGATTATACTGCCTTAAACAAGGATTGTCCAAAAGATCCGTTCACTCTGCCTACAATTGATCAAGTTATCGATTCTACGGCAGGCTCGGAACTCCTCTGTTTTTGTCAACACCCGGATTTTTAATCCCAGATGCCCGTTATGCCATACCTCGCAATCCCAGGATTACCATTTTTGCGAGACATAACGGATTGGATATCATAGTACATCATCCATTACAAACCATACATAAGGTTTTACACAAATAAGGATCTCATGATCCAGTCTTTAATACAACAAGCAGCAGAAATAAACGATAGCGTAGCGGTGGGGTCCATCTTCAGGGGCACAGGCAATGCTGACGCAGGCAGATAGTCCTAGTTATCATAGCCGTCCTGCTGACCATCATCTTGATAATCTCCTCCATAGTCTGGCCATGATAATAGCCAGGGACAAAAGCCATGAGTACTCTTTAAGTACTCGCAAACTACTACTAGCAAGGTTTTATAATTCTAAGTTAAAGTACTGAATTGACAGAATAACTATCAAGTTAAGTTCGAAACCTAAACTGAGTTCTGAAGCAAGAAAGGATAAAGTAAAAGTCTAGAATCACTTAAGTTGGGAAGCTATTTTCATTAACACAGCCCTGTTGTGGTCAAGTCAAGGTTCACCATTCATTTCAAGGTATTTAGAAAACATCCGACAACGAAACAGTATGGCCATTCCAACTGTCCATAACCGCAGACGCGGCTATTCGAATAGTTTGACACTCTGCAGAGGTGGTACACTTTCACCACAAGATTCGATACATCTGTCAGGGATAACCCTGAATCATCATACTTAGTATGTAGATAATCAAACATAACCTTCCCTTTACACACCCTAGTACAAGCACCTCTCCTATGAGTATGGCCTCCCAACCATGACCATCAGTCATCTTGGGCACTACATAGGTGGACATCATTGAGAGGTAGCCTCAGCTCAAACCTCTCCCGTGAGGGAACTAATACTAATGCATATAAATTTCCAGCTAAGCCTTACCCAATTCAGGTAATGTGGTTGTACGGTAAATTTGGAATGGTATCACATCCGAATCCAACCATCAGTTTTATAAAAGGGTTAAGGCTCATGCCTCATCATTTTCTGTTAGAGATATGCCCAAGAGGCAATAATAAAGTGGTTATTATCATATCTTCATACTTATGATAAATGTTTACATACCATGCTATAATTGTATTAACCGGAAACATTAATACTTGTGTGATTTGTAAACATAAAAGAGTCCCTAGTAAAGCCTCTTGTTAAACTAGCTTGTTGGTTAATATATGATCATGGTTTCCTGATCATGAACATAGAGATGTTATTAACAACAGGGTCATATCATTAGGAGAATGATGTGATGGACATACTCCTATAGTTAAAGCGTAGCATAAAGATCAAGTCATTTCAATAGTTTAATTGCTATATGCTTTCTGATACATAGTAACCTAATTCCTTCGACCATGAGATCATGCATATCACCTTTACCAGATGGATGCTTTGATGTCATCAAACACCACACCGTAACAGGGTGGCTATAAAGGTGGCATTGAGTGTTCGGAAAGTATTGGTTGAGACACATGGATCAAGAGTGGGATTTGTCCATCCATATCACGGATAGATATACTCTGGGCCCTCTCGGTGATATGTCATCCAATTAGCTTGCAAGCATGTGACTGGCTCACAAGGGATCACATATCACAGGAACGAGAAAAGAGTACTTATCAGTAACGAGGTTGAACTAGGTATGCAGAGATACCGACGATCATAACCTCGGATAAGTAACATATCGTGAGACAAAGGGAAATTGGTATCGTATGTAAGTGGTTCATTCGATCGCAAAGTAATCGTAGAAATATGTGGGAGCCATATGAATTTCTAGATTCCTCTATTGGTTATTGATCGGAGAAGTGTCTCGGTCATGTCCGCATAATTCATGAACCGTAGGGAGACACACTTAAGGATTCGACGTTGTTTGAGTAGTTATGGAATGATGAGAAAGAGACCGAATGTTGTTCGGAGTCTCGGATAGGATTCGGGATATCATGAGGAGATCCGGAATGGTTCGGAGAATAAGATTCATATAAGGAAAGTCCCGTTTCGGAGTTGGGGAATGATTCCGGTGTTTTCATCGGGAACATTCTAGAAGGTTCCGGAATGTCCGGCACTCCGGGGGGGAAGGGGTACATGAATGTGTCATTACAAGTTGGAATGATTGCATCATGTACTAGGTGTCATCGCTGTCCAAAATAAAGGGTTTATTCAAATCCTAGTTTGAAAAGTCAAAACGGCTAGTTTGAAAGTCAAACGGCAGTTTTTGGAAAGTGGAAAAGAGGAGGAGGAGGTGAAACCGAGTTGGGGAGGGAGTCCTCCTCCCCAAGCTGGCGCACCACCCAAGCCGAGTTGGGGAGGGACTCCACTCCCTCCCCTTGGCCACCGGCCCCTCCACATATATAAGGAGGGGCAGGGCTCCCTCCTAGCACACACAAGTCCCTCTCCTCTAAAACCTAAACCCTAGCCACAGCCTAGGGATTTCTCTCAAGCCGTCAAGTTAGAGCTTATAATTGCCCTAGCCTCCGGTTTAGAGCCTTCTAATTGGTGTGTCTAAACCCTAGATCACCAAAGCTCTCTCATACTCCACCATACTCGCTCCGGCTTAAGGCGAAGCCCTGCGAGATCTCCCCTCTACTTCCGGTACCACGCCGTTGTGCTGCCGGAATCGCGAGGAGAGTACTACAACCTCCACTGCCTGCTGGAACAAGGGAGAGGAAGGTCTTCATCGAGTACCGAATGTGTGACCGACTACGGAAGCGCTGCCGGAACGCAGCGCCAGAAGGATCGTCTACGCGATCTTGAGATCGGCAAGTGTACGACTACATCACCCACGAGAATCTGCTCTCGTTAACCGCTTTGGAATCTTCGAGGGTGAGTTCCTTTATCGACTCGTTGCTACAATCTAGTAGATAGATCTTGGCTTGATCATAGATTAGATCTTGATTGTGTGTTCATGCGGTAGAAAATTTTTGTTTTCCATGCTACGAACCCCTACAGTGGTATCAGAGCCGTGTCTATATGTAGATCTGTTGCACGAGTAGAACACAATGGTCATTGTGGGCGTTGATGCTTTTATTGTCGATTGCTTCTTGTGTACTTTGCATCTTGCGGTATGTTGGGATGAAGCGGCCCGGGCTAACCTTACATGACATCGTTCATGAGACTTGCTCCACGTTTGACATGCAACTTGTATTGCATAAGTGGCTTTGCGGGTGCCTGTTTCTCCTAGCATAGTTAAGATCCAATTTACAACGGGTGATTAACAATACTAGTATCAATGTTGTGGTTCATGTTCGTAAGTTAGAACGACACTTATTAACAGCCCCAAACCACGTAAAATATGCAAAGAAAGTAGAGGCGTCTAACTTTGTTTTGCAGGGGTGTGCAGTGATGTGATATGGCCATGATTGTGATTATATATGATGTATGCAATGTTCCTTATTGTAAGTCGGCAACCGGCAGGAGCCATATGGTTGTCTTTAATTTCTGTTAAGACCCGCATGTCTATTCAAAGTAGTTGTAATAGTTGAAGCTGGTGGACGACAACCATGAAGAAGCGCCATTGACCTTGATGCTTTGCCAGTGATGATGGAGATCATGTTCGTGCTTCAAGATGGAGATCGGAAGCACAAAGAAGAAAGGCCATATCATATCACATATTATGAATTGCATGTGATGTTAATCCTTTATGCATCTTGTATTGCTTAGTAGACGACGGTAGCATTATAAGATGATCCCTCATGCACATAAATTTCAAGTTCTAAAGTGTTCACCCTTAGTATGCACCGTTGCTAAAGATTGTTGTTTCGAAGCACCACATGATGATCGGGTGTGTTAGATTCCGCAAGTGTATACAACGTAAGCAAGCCAGATTTGCTTATGCGGAAGCTAAGGTTTGATCTTGACGAGCCTAGCATGTACAGACATGGTCTCAGGAACACGGATCACCAAAAGGTAAAGCATGAATCATATAGTAGATATGATGAACATGTCGATTGTTCGCCATTGAAACTATATCAACTCTCGTGATGATCGGTTTTGATATGGTGGATTTGGTTCGTGTGATCACTAAAACAATGTGAGGGATGTTGTTTTGAGTGGGAGTTCACCTAGATTAATTTAATTATTAATTAGAACTCAACTTATCATAAATTAAATCAAAGTGAATTTGCATAATTGTTGTAGTCATTGGCATCCGTTTACCACCTTGCGCTTAGTTATAATTGAGATGATAGAACTATAGAATTCTGGTTAGTTACTTTACGACCTGGTATCGTATTGTTTTGAAGTGTTAATCTAAAGTTTAAAAGTCCTATTGCAAACTTTCAGTAAGTTCCGGTTACTCCATGAAGTTTAATAATTGGTATTAAATCAAGAGTGACAATTCTAAGTATTAGTGTATGAGTATCGTGTTTGTCTCCATGATTCTTGATATTCAAAGGATTGTCTTAATATCAAGGTTATCTAGGATCTGAAAGAGTTGTTTCAGAAACCATGATGTGTGGAAGATATTGTGATATCTGAAACGAAGTTTTGGTTGCAACATGATAGAGTATAATATGGCAAAGTTCATGTTTCTCATATTTTGATGAGAATTTGCAAAGGGTTGGAGACACTTGTTGTCCTAATCCTCCAAAAGGTTTTGGATAGCAACATTATACTCGTAATTCATCGTTATAAGCTAAAAGTAGCTTGATCATGGACGATTCCATGATAAAGGTGAATATTTGATGTAGGTAAAATGTTTACTACACCAAGAGATTACTAAAGAAAGGAATTTGAAAGAACACCAAACATTTGATGATGGTGATCTACTTCAAAGTGCAAGTCCAAAGACATTGGTATTTAACTATACACCCTTTGGACTATGTGTCATATGTATGACTCCACTATTGATGTTGATAGATTCTTTCAAAAATAAAAGGAAATACTGAAAGAGAATCTCTTAAATATATGGCAGAAAAGAAAAGACTAGAATTGTTCAGTTTAAGTATATAGATGATATACATGTTATGGCTGTATTCTTTGCTTATTAAACAATGTGGTTCTTAAGTATTTGATACTGAATTTGTTGGTGTGAATTGTCATACGAAACAACAGAATTCATGAATTACAATGGCCTAAGAAACTAGCAAAAGAATATGTGATGATGTTCATCGAGAACAAATAAAAGGGTTATTATGTTACTCGTTAAACATCAAAGCTTGCCTTCAAGATTTGTTTTATCAGGTATTATGAGAATAAAAGGGTTGTTCAAATAATTGTCGTAATCCATAAAAGATGGATGATTCACAAATCTCGTTGGAGAAATCACATCTATAAAACTAGTGCTAAAGATGTCGAAAGACAAATTGATTAAATGATCACTTAGGAAGTGACATCGCCGTTTAAATTATATTGAAAAGAAAACATGAAGAAACTCCATGTGGATGGAATTTTGGAGTCTTTTGATTTTGATCAAATGACGTTTGTGAAAACTTTTCTAGAGATAATTAAAACTTCGTTCATAGGCCAAAAGGAAACGAATGACTAGCTTATTGGAACTTGTACATATTGTTGTACGAAGTCCATTATGTGTAGTTAAGAGCGATGGATTTCAACTTCATTTGCTTTCTCCGAAAATTTGAGTGAATATATGAATATTTACTTAATAAGGATGAAGTATGAAACATTTGAAAAGTTCAAAGACTTTCAAGATGAAGTGCAAAATCATTGTAACAACAATATAAAAAGTTTATGATAAAGATCATAAAGGAAGATATTTGAGTTACAAATTTAGCATAATACCTTCAGATTTAAGGAATCGTTCCGTGGATTTGCATTTCCCGAAACACCATAAGAGTATGGAGCGTTCGAGATATGTAATTAAACCTTGTTTGACATGGTAAGATCAAAGGTATAAATCATAAAACTGTCATCATATTTTAAAGATTAAAAGCTTTAGAGAATACCGTTTTTCCACTGAAAAGAGCTTCATCATAATCCGTTGAAATGACACCATATAAGGTTATGGTTTGGGATAAAACCCAAGTAGTCCTTTCTTAAAACATTGGTATGCTATGCATAAGAAAGATGTGTGCAACCAAAGTCGGATGAACCTGTCTTTATATAAACAATTAAGTATTCCTCCATAAACACCGGAGACAAAAGTGTTTGTTGCTTGGAACGTCAAGTTTCTTTAAGAAGGAATTTTTCGTGAAAAGTTAAGTGGGAGGACAATAGAACTTTGATAAGGTTAAAAGAACCTTAGCTATATGTGCAAAGTTGCGCAGCACCGAAAAGTGTTCCGGAGGCAGCAACAATGCTCATGGCTCACGTGCCTCAAAGGTTGTGGTTACGAAGGTCAAAGTTTTCTGTTGAACCAAGTAGGTCGAGTAAACAATCAAATACCAAGATTTGAGGGTTGAATCATTATTTGAGAATAATGAACGTACTACATGCAAAGAAGCGATGATGGGCCCTGACTCCATAAAATGTCTTGAAGCCATAAAATCCGTGATAGTTCCATACACGAGAAATCAAGTTTTGAACTTGAAGGACCCTCGAGAAAGGTGTAAGACCTTACAGTTGTGTTTGGATCTATAAATAAATAGACATGGATGTTGCACATCTATGAAATAGTCGACATGTTGGGAAAGAGTTCACAACAATGTTCAAAGGTTGACTATGACAAGATCTGATCTTTCGTAGCGATATTTAGTCTAGACGGATTAATGTAGCAACCACTACATATAATTTTGTTATATGGTAGTTGAATAAACAAAACAAGTTCTTCTAATAGAATTGTTACCTAGGACGTGTGCATGACACGGTCCATAGGGTTTTGTTAATTCAAAGGATGCTAAAAGCATATGCAAACTTTAAATGGTTGAAGTAAGCATAGCGGAGTTGGAATCTTCACTATGATGAAACTATTAAAAGAGTTTAATTTCATCAGAGACAATGAAGATGCTTGCATTTGCAAGAAATTAAGTGGGAACGCTAAGACATATTTCTAATACATTATGTGGAGGACATATTGTTGATTGGAAATGATGTATCTTTTATTAACACATATTAAGAATTTCATCCCGATGAAAGACTTAGGCAAAAAAAACCCAAATATTTGGCATCAATTGACGCTAATATGGTTGTGCCAGAAGTACATAGACGAGATATTGAATGAGTTCAATATAGAAACTACAAGAAAGGTTCTTGGCGCACAGAAAGGATTGAAAGAGTTCAATGTTGATGATATATTCAAGTGTATTGACATTTGGTAAAGTGAAACATAGATTCAAGTATAGATTGATACTTGATGTATGAAATCACAAAGAGTATTTATATCAATCATACTGTGATAAGTACAAATCCAGATATGTCCTATGCTCTGAATGTTATGAGCATATACCAGAATGATTCATAAGATGATCATTGGACAATAGTAAGGATATTCTTATGATCTTTTGGAAGAACTAAGAGTATATTATTTGTAGAAGTGACAAATAGATGGTTAGTTCATTGTAAAAGTACTACATTGATACTAGTTTTGTCACAAAGTACAAATTAAGTTTATCTCAATCTAAACTAAGGGTGGCACAATATAATGGAAAGTAAGTTCCATAATGGATTTGGATGAGTTCCAAAGTTAAAGACATTGTGACAGATACTACAACAAAAGGCTAAGTATATGACTGCTATAATAGCACCTAAAGAGGGCATTTGTGTCAAGTAGTTTGTTATCAAACTAGGTGTAGTTCATAGCGGGATAATACTATGAAGATATATTGTACGACAATATTATCAACATGTTTTAACCCCAAAGAACTAAAGGTCACACCAAAGGACCAAATTTGTACAAAGCCATCTCATTCGAGAATGAGTGATGCGTAGAGACGCAAAGACATGCAATTACACACGGACCTAGAAGTGTCAGATCCGGAGATCAGTTGACCACTAGCAATCGTGTACATACAACATCGGAAAGCCATAGGTGTTGAATACACAAAAGTTATGAAACTAGATTATTGACTCTAGTGCAAGTGGGAGACTGTTAGAGATATGCCCAAGAGGCAATAATAAAGTGGTTATTATCATATCTTCATACTTATGATAAATGTTTACATACCATGCTATAATTGTATTAACCGGAAACATTAATACTTGTGTGATTTGTAAACATAAAAGAGTCCCTAGTAAAGCCTCTTGTTAAACTAGCTTGTTGGTTAATATATGATCATGGTTTCCTGATCATGAACATAGAGATGTTATTAACAACAGGGTCATATCATTAGGAGAATGATGTGATGGACATACTCCTATAGTTAAAGCGTAGCATAAAGATCAAGTCATTTCAATAGTTCAATTGCTATATGCTTTCTGATACATAGTAACCTAATTCCTTCGACCATGAGATCATGCATATCACCTTTACCGGATGGATGCTTTGATGTCATCAAACACCACACCGTAACAGGGTGGCTATAAAGGTGGCATTGAGTGTTCGGAAAGTATTGGTTGAGACACATGGATCAAGAGTGGGATTTGTCCATCCATATGACGGATAGATATACTCTGGGCCCTCTCGGTGAAATGTCATCCAATTAGCTTGCAAGCATGTGACTGGCTCACAAGGGATCACATATCACGGGAACGAGAAAAGAGTACTTATCAGTAACGAGGTTGAACTAGGTATGCAGAGATACCGACGATCATAACCTCGGATAAGTAACATATCGTGAGACAAAGGGAAATTGGTACCGTATGTAAGTGGTTCATTCGATCGCAAAGTAATCATAGAAATATGTGGGAGCCATATGAATTTTCATATTCCTCTATTGGTTATTGATCGGAGAAGTGTCTCGTTCATGTCCGCATAATTCACGAACCGTAGGGAGACACACTTAAGGATTCGACGTTGTTTGAGTAGTTATGGAATGATGAGAAAGAGACCGAATGTTGTTCGGAGTCTCGGATAGGATTCGGGATATCATGAGGAGATCCGGAATGGTCCGGAGAATAAGATTCATATAAGGAAAGTCCCGTTTCGGAGTTGGGGAATGATTCCGGTGTTTTCATCGGGAACATTCTAGAAGGTTCCGGAATGTCCGGCACTCCGGGGGGGAAGGGGTACATGAATGTGTCATTACAAGTTGGAATGATTGCATCATGTACTAGGTGTCATCGCTGTCCAAAATAAAGGGTTTATTCAAATCCTAGTTTGAAAAGTCAAAACGGCTAGTTTGAAAGTCAAACGGCAGTTTTTGGAAAGTGGAAAAGAGGAGGAGGAGGTGAAACCGAGTTGGGGAGGGAGTCCTCCTCCCCAAGCCGGCGCACCACCCAAGCCGAGTTGGGGAGGGACTCCACTCCCTCCCCTTGGCCGCCGGCCCCTCCACATATATAAGGAGGGGCAGGGCTCCCTCCTAGCACACACAAGTCCCTCTCCTCTAAAACCTAAACCCTAGCCACAGCCTAGGGATTTCTCCCAAGCCGTCAAGTTAGAGCTTCTAATTGCCCTAGCCTCCGGTTTAGAGCCTTCTAATTGGTGTGTCTAAACCCTAGATCACCAAAACTCTCTCATACTCCACCATACTCGCTCCGGCTTAAGGCGAAGCCCTGCGAGATCTCCCCTCTACTTCCGGTACCACGCCGTTGTGCTGCCGGAATCGCGAGGAGAGTACTACAATCTCCGCTGCCTGCTAGAAAAGGGAGAGGAAGGTCTTCATCGAGTACCGAACGTGTGACCTACTGCGGAAGCGCTGCCGGAACGCAGCGCCGGAAGGATCGTCTACGCGATCTTGAGATCGGCAAGTGTACGACTACATCACCCACGAGAATCTGCTCTCGTTAACCGCTTTGGAATCTTCGAGGGTGAGTTCCTTTATCGACTCGTTGCTACAATCTAGTAGATAGATCTTGGCTTGATCATAGATTAGATCTTGATTGTGTGTTCATGCGGTAGAAATTTTTTGTTTTCCATGCTACGAACCCCTACATTTTCAACATCATAAACCAGTTGTGTTTCTCAACACATGTCAAAACATCTCAATAGAATGACTCACCATTCCAAGGTTTTCATAACTCATTTTCACCAAGTGTTCCCATCTAAAATGACTCAAGTTTGATCTATTCTAAAACACTAGGTTAAGAGTGTTCACTAAGGTGGAAAGGTAGGATCAATCTCATGCCATAGAATGACATCTAAGGGTTTCTAATTAGGTCAAGTTTTATACTCTTTATGCTACCTTCAAAATTAATTAAAGAACTTTGTGTAAACTAAGGGGGTGTGATCAAAGTATGCTTAAGGCATCTTTACTAAACTATCTAGTTTTATTCTAGCTTGCTACAATAGCTTACTAAAGCATGTTTGCAAGGGTTAGCTTGCCACTAATAGCTTGCCTTGGTTGGTGCAGTGGTTGAAGTTTTCTTCTTCTTCCTGGTAGAACTCCTCCTCCTCGAAGGCTGGGTCGGTACTATCGTCTAGAAATACATAGGGAGGGCACAATCACCAAACAATACTTAACTTAGGCTAAGTAGTATTCTAACCACACAATTGATGATCTATTATCATCCCAAACATCACAATATTTATTCAATAGTTTCCACCTTTTTATTTTGGAAAAGTAATTTCTACTCATTGAAAAATTAACTACAATTTAATATTCACCACTAAAACATGGGGTCATGTGGACACATGTCCTCACCACATATTCTAACATGTGGGAATGAGATTTAAAGGGTGGATCAATATTACTTTGGTTTAAGTTTACTATTGAATGATTTAAAGTGACTAGAAATGCCTATATAGCATTATTTTGGTACTAGTACAAAGTCACTGCCTGTAAACCTTAATATTATTACATATTTGGATAGATATGATGAAATGTGATTTTTGAGAGTTGGAATCAACTCAAAAGCTAACTTGGTTGATTTTACAAAAATGTTTCAAGTTGCAAAAGCTGTTGTCTTCTTATTTTTATTAGGAGAAATCTATAACTCTAAATGAATTAAATCCAACGGGCTTGGATAGAGCATTTCAATACCTTTCAGACAAAATTGGTTTCATGCAATTTGGATTTGTCAAACTCACAGAATTGAATTTTGAAACACTAGACAGAAACTATATTCTAACTAAAAAGAAAAACCTAGATTTGAATCTACGGGCTTGCGCGGGAAAGGAAATGGGCCGGCCCAGTGCCGCTGCGTGGCACGGGGCTCAGCTGACAGGGGGGTCCCACTGGTCAGCGGCACTTAAAACGCGAAGCGGTACGCGCGCTATGGGTCGTGCGATTAGAGGCTAGATCTACGGCTGAGGGTCGTCGTCAACGACGGACGGGTCGCCGGCGAGCTCGAACCCTAGTTGCTCGGTGGGGGTCTACTGGGGGCGTACCAGGGCTCCAGCGGGGTTGGCGATGCGGGCAAACGAAGTGGAAGACGATGGCGAGGCGAGGCGTGGTCGCGGTGGAGCTTGGGGTGGCCGAAATCAACGGCACCCTTCTTCTCCAGAGGCGGCGGTTCCGGCTCCAATTCCGGCGAGCTGCTGCTCCACTTGCTCCGGCAAGAGGTGGGTGAGGTTCACAGAGGTGAGGGGAGTGGAATGGTGTGAGTCTTTGGTGCTGGGGAGGGCTCCTTTTATAGGCTTGACGGTGAGACCGAGCGGGATGGGCGGTCGACGGTGGCGACATGGCTACGGCGAGCTAGCGGCATGGCTAGGGATGGCGATCGATGGGCGGTCCCCTGGCGGTGCTCTAGCGCTTCAATGCGGCCGTAGGGGCGGTGGCATGCGGTCGGGGTGAGGTGGCGCTCTGAGAGGCAGAGGCGGCGGTGTCCATGGCGAGCGGTGGCTGTGGGGCTTTGGGCGGCGAACGGAGGTGTCTGGGGTGTTCTCTAGGTTGAGGCAGAGCGGTGGGCGCGGGCTGGTGTCGAGTGGTGGCTTGTGCACATGGGGGCAGTGTGCGCTCTGCGGGCGGCGTCGGCATGGTCGACAGGCTCGGGGCGCGGCGGTTCCTGGTCGTTCGGGTCGCTGTCCTTGGGCTGGGACTGGTTGGGCGGTGGAGGTGGACCACTGGCTACCTCCAGGACACGATGGATGGCGCTGGCGGCGGCTGTGGCTTGCTGTCGCCGGTGGGGTGCCCAAGTGGGGGTTCGGCCTTAATGGCCATGACCATTTGGTCGTGGCACAGTGTGGGGCTGGGCTAGAGAGGGTTAGGGGGAGTAGTGGAGAGGTTTTTGGTGGCAATTTAGGGAACAAGTTTGGCCAGAACACTATTTAAAATAGTGAAATTTGTTTAGTTTGTAATCTGCCTGCCAAGTGTTTGATGAAATGGCCGCAAGAGAAAAAGTTTTGAATTTTGAGTTCAAAATTTTTGGGTGATCTCCACTAGTGCTAGGTAGTCTCTGGTTGCAAGGGTTTTGAAAATGGAGCTCAAATAGATGGTTTTTGAAATAGGGGTGATCTATGCATATGCATTAGATTCAATTTTAAACTGTCATTTAAAATAGTCTACAGAAGGTTTTTAGTAGATCAAAAGGTGGGCCTTGGTACTTCATTATGTGTACTAGCAAGGGGTGTAAAGATCCAGAATTGTTTCTGTTAAGAATTGAGTACTAGGAATAGCCAAAGTAGGCATGAGAGTTAAATTTGTCCAAATGACCATTCCTTCATTTTAATTCTTTTTGATTTAATTTCTTTTAGGAAAAGTTTGGGAATGATGTTTAAATCACCTAAGAAACATTTTAGAAGCAAAGGATCACACAATCATGGCAATTCAAAACAACTCCTATTTTAAATGCACACATATATGAATGCTTTCATTTTAAATTTGGAAAAGTTTTTGTCAACCCCATTTCTGGATGATTTGATCATGATAAGCTTGGATTGAAGTTTTGGGATGTTACAAACCTTCCCCCCTTAAATAAAATCTCGTCCCGAGATTTACAAGAAAACTAGGAACTAAAGAGATTTGGGAACTCTGTCCTAATGTAATCCTCGCACTCCCAAGTGGCTTCCTCCTCCGTATGGTTGCTCCACTGAATCTTGAGAAACTTGATACTCCTGGTCCTGTTGGTTCTGTAGGCTTCTTCTTAGATACGGATGGGTACTTCCCAATAGGTCAGGTCATTGTTGATTTCCACTGCTCTGTGATCGATATTCTTGAAAACTTCGGTCTTCTCAGGCACTTCCAAGCATTTGCGAAGTTACGAGATATGGAACACATTGTGGATGGCTGACATCTCTTCAGGCAGTTCTAGTTGATACGATTCTTCTCCTCGACGGTTCAGAATCTTGAAAGGTCTGATATATCTGGGAGCTAACTTTCCCTTCAGACTAAAGCGTTGAGTTCCCTTCAATGGTGAAACCTTGAGATATACAAAATCTCCGACATTGAAAGTCAGGTCTCTCCTTCTCTTGTCAGCATAGCTTTTCTGTCTGGATTGGGCGGTCTTGAGGTGCTCACGAACTTTGTAAACTTTCTCTTCTGCTTCTCGGAGAATGTCGGGTCCAAAGATCTGACTTTCTCCTACTTGCGACCAATTCAAAGGGGTACGACACTTTCTTCCGTATAGGAATTCAAAGGGTGCCATCTGCAAACTAGCCTGATAACTGTTGTTATATGAGAATTCTGCGAAAGGCAGGCAGTCTTCCCATTTTGATCTGTATTCCAACACACAAGCTCTAAGCATATCCTCCAATATCTGGTTGACTCTCTCGGTCTGTCCATCTGTTTGTGGGTGATAAGCGGTACTGAAATGCAACTTGGTTCCTAAACCTTCTTGAACTTTCTGCCAAAATCTTGAAGTAAACTGAGTTCCTCGATCTGATACGATGGTCTTGGGGGTTCCATGCAGACTAACAATTCTAGCAATGTACAACTCTGCTAGCTTTGCACTCTGGTAGGTTGTCTTGACTGGTATGAAGTGGGCTACCTTGGATAGTCTATCAACTATGACCCAGATTGAGTCATTTCCCCTAATAGAAGTAGGTAAACCGGTGATAAAGTCCATTCCGTCGGAATCCCATTTCCATTCCGGAATCTGCAATGGTTGCAACAATCCTGCAGGTCCCTGATGCTCTGCCTTGACTCTTTGACAAATGTCACACTTGGCGATGTAGCTTCTGATCTCTCTCTTCATCTTGTGCCACCAAAATTGCTCTTTCAAATCCTGATACATCTTTGTTCCTCCGGGGTGGATAGAATAAAGAGTATCATGAGCTTCCTTCATGATCATTTCCTTCAGCTCCGAATCTGCTGGCACACAGATATGTCCCTTGTACCACAGTACACCTTCGTCGTCTTCGCTGAATCCAGGTACTTTGCCTGTACCAATACGACGTTTGATTCCGTCGATACTTTCATTCCCTTTCTGGGCTTCCTTGATTTGGCTAATCAAAGTGGGTTGAAGTTCAATGCTATCTAGGAATCCTTTGCTAACTAACTCCGTCCTGAACTGCTCCAACTCCTCATACAAACTTGGTTGCTTCTCTTTGATCATGGTGTTAAGCCTACACGGCAATCGGCTAAGAGCATCTGCTACCACATTGGCTTTGTCGGGGTGATAGTGAATGTCAAGGTCGTAATCCTTGATTAACTCTATCCATCTTCTTTGCCTCATATTCAACTCCTTCTGGGTGAAGATATACTTTAAGCTCTTATGATCTGAGTAAATCTCACAGCGATTACCCATCAAATAATGACGCCATGTCTTCAACGCTAGAACCACAGCTGCTAGCTCAAGATCATGGGTCGGATAGTTCTGCTCATGCTGCTTCAGTTGTCGAGACAGATACGCGATGACTTTGCCTTCTTGCATCAATACACATCCTAGACCAATCTTGGATGCATCACAATATACATCAAACGGCTTCTTGATGTCTGGCATGATCAAAATTGGGGCTGATATCAATCTCTTCTTCAGCTCCTGGAAACTGGCTTCACACTTGTCTATCCATTCAAACTTCTTGTCCTTCTTCAACAATTGGGTCATTGGTCGGGCTATGCTCGAGAATCCTTCTACGAATTTGCGGTAGTATCCCGCTAATCCGAGAAATGAACGAACTTGGGTTTGATTGGTTGGGGCTTCCCATTCTTCGACATCTTTGATTTTGATGGGATCAATAGATACTCCTCCGGCTGACACAATATGTCCTAGGAATCCTACTTCTTTCAGCCAAAACTCACACTTGCTGAACTTGGCATATAACTGATGTTCTCTCAGGATTTCTAGGATGATTCTCAAATGTTGCTCATGCTCTTCTTCTGACTTGGAGTAGATAAGGATATCGTCGATAAACACAACTACAAACTTATCTAAGAAATTCATAAAGATCTTATTCATGAGATTCATGAAATAAGCAGGGGCATTGGTTAATCCAAAAGACATAACCGTATACTCGTATAAACCATAGCGAGTAGTAAAGGCGGTCTTCGGAATATCCGTTGCACGAATCTTAAGTTGGTGATAACCAGTCCTAAGATCAATCTTTGAGAATACTTGAGCTCCAGTCAACTGATCAAATAGGTCCTCTATCTTTGGCAAGGGGTACTTGTTCTTGATGGTGACATCATTCAACTTTCTGTAGTCTGTACACAGACGGTTGCCTCCATCTTTCTTGTCGACGAATAACACGGGTGATCTCCATGGTGATGCACTTGGCTGAATCAAGCCTGTTGCTAACATGGCATCCAACTGCTTCTTCAGTTCCACTAACTCTGAGGGGTTCATGGTATAGGGTCTCTGGGCTATAGGTCTGGTTCCGAGGATTAGTTCGATAATGAACTCTATATCCCTATCCGGGGGCATACCTGGCAATTCATCTGGGAATACGTCGGGGTATTCACAGACTACTCTGACTTGGTCAATGGTAGGCAGGGCTACACTTTTGTTGCATTTGAATTGATGGGGTAAGGTTTCGGAGATATGTTCTATGGTTACTCCAGAACTACTGGTCATGGTGATGGCTTTCTTAGCACAGTCTATCAGTCCTTTATGCCTTGACATCCAGTTCATACCTAGTACTACTTCCAAACCTTTGGTTCCAAGTACAATTAGGTTGGCATAAAAATCTATCCCATGAATTCTGATAGGTACTGCTTTGCAAATTTTTCTAGCTTTTGTTGTTGAACCGGAGATTTGAACTATCATGACATGCTTCAGGTTGGTTGGGCGAATCTTACTAGTGCATACAAATTCTTCGGTGACAAATGAATGCGATGCTCCAGAATCAAACAATACTCTTGCTAAAACTGAGTTGACAGAAAACATACCCAGCACGACATCTGGTGCTTCTTGGGCTTCTTCTGCGTTCATGTGGAAGAGACGACCGTTGCGGTTGTGCGGGTTCCCTGGGGCAAATCTCCTGCCTTGTTGAACACGATGCTGCTGCTGAGCTAGGGCATTCACAGGGGCATTGGCGGCAGTCTTCTTAGGACACTCATTGGAGTAGTGACCCTTCACTCCACACTCGAAACAAGTGATCTGGGACTTGTCCTTGACCGCAACAGGTACAGCATTGCTGCCAGTTCTAGGGGCAGTGTCGTTGTTGTTGCTCTTGCGAGGGGCATGGTTGAAGTTGTTGGCGTTGCCAGAGTTGTGATTGTTTCCTCCGGGCTTCACATCTCCTCCGCTACGGTTGGGGTAGCTTGGGCGAGAATTTGGGGGTCGGTTGTTCCTTGGTGCATATCCTGGTGAGGGGTTAGGACGGTACTTCTGGTGACTACTGGATCCAGACTGCTGCATCATACGACACTTGCGGTTGTCGTTTGCTTGGTTAATCTTCCCTTCCATCTGAATGGCAGAGTCGACTAGCTCTTCAAGATCCTGGAAACGGATGTTGACGAGGACAGTCTGCATCTCATCATGCAGTCCGTTTAAGAATCTCTCCTTCTTCTTGGCCTCCGTGTTGATCTCATCCGGTGCATATCTGGCAAGTGACAAGAATTTTTCACGGTACTCTACTACATTCAATCTTCCTTGCTTCAGTTCACGAAATTCATCTCTCATCCTGTTGACAAGACCTTGTGGCACATGGGTGCGGCTGAACTTGACCTTGAATGCTTCCCAGGTCATCACCTGGCCATGGTTCATGTTGCGGACGCTATTCCACCAAGCTCTTACATCTCCCGCCAGATAGTGAGTGGCAAAGAGAACTTTCTCATTCTCATCAACTCCTGCAACTTCTAGGTTGTTTTCCATGGTCTGTAACCAGTCATCAGCATCTAAAGGGTTTTCAGATTGGTTGAAGATTGGGGGATTGGTGTTCTGAAAGTTTTTGAGTTTAGATCCATGGTGATCCTGATTTCCATGTCCTTGGTTGTTGAGAGCCATTTGGGAGATCTGCTGCAATGTCGCTAAGTTGTCTTGACGCTCGGCCCTGCTTGCTTCACGGTCCGCGATGAGATTCTGCAAGATCTGCAGCATTGGGTCCTGTGGTGAGCTGCTCCCTCCTTGGTTTCCACGAGTCATCTGAAGATTGAGCTAGATATAGGGGTAAGAGGGAAATTCTAAGGTTCATGGTTTTGGGTTTTCAAAGCTACAACTTTGAGTTAGACTCAGGTTTTTCAACTAACTTCATTCTCATTCATGCAAGAAAGCACACGATACAACACACACCACAACAATCAAAGGGGAAAACAGATGGTTTGAAGAACCATTCTGCAAACTACGATACAATGAGATGATACATCTCATGCTACGACAGTGCTCTAGTGCATCTACTCATCGTCAATGAAGTCAGAGTCTTCATCATCAGTGTAGAAGTCCACAACATCCTCTGCCAGAAAATCATCATCGTTGCTAAGGTAAGAATCCATATCTCCCTGGATGTCTTCTCCTTCATCCTCTTCTTCCTTGGCGGCAAGCTGAGCTTCCTGCTCCTTGACGGTCTTCTCTAGGTCGGCCACCTTCTTGTGAAGATGGGCGATGGTGCGATCCTTCTTTGCACGCTGGCGACGAAGAGACTGGCGATCTTGGACGAGCAGTGTGAAAGTCTGGGCCTTCTGGTCGGCAATTGCACGGTTCTGGTTGGCTAACTCTCTGGCATTGTCCAGTTCCTGCTGTCGGTCATGAAGCAAGAAGTCAAGGTTCTCCACTTGGCGCCTCAACTTTGGGTGGCATGGCATCTCCATCGGCATTCCCATGAAGTCACGTCTTGCATAGTGGGCAAAACGGGTTCCTTGAATCTTGTTGACGCTGAGGGCACACAGACGTGCGAGAGCTTCATGCATTGCCCTGGCTAATCCATCTAGCCAGTTGTTCTCTCTCACAGAGAACTGAATTCTCCCAGAAGTTGGTGCTTCAATGCTTCCTCGAAGATCTGCGGTGACTAGCCATTGTAGGTCTCCTTCTGGGGGTCCTGGAAGTTGAGCTCCAAGAAACTCCGGATGTGGGCGTCCCAGAAATTCTGACAGTGAATCCAGATCCCTCTCGAAGATCAGCTGACCTCCGTTTCCCAACTGGTAAAACTTGCTAAACTGAGTCTCCATCTACAAGAATTTAGGATGAGGAAATTAGTGAAGTGATCAAGTGTGTCAACTTTTAAGTAGTAATGTAAGAATTTTGAGGAACATGTATTTTTGAGAAAGAATGAGTTCACAAGGGTAAGAGGGGAAATAGTTTTTCGTAAATACTCACTTTGGTTTTTGAAGCTAAGTTTTTGGTTTGGACGTCCATTCTAACTAGGGTCTCCTATGGTCAGGATGTCTCTGATACCAACTTGTCAACACCCGGATTTTTAATCCCAGATGCCCGTTATGCCATACCTCGCAATCCCAGGATTACCATTTTTGCGAGACATAACGGATTGGATATCATAGTACATCATCCATTACAAACCATACATAAGGTTTTACACAAATAAGGATCTCATGATCCAGTGTTTAATACGACAAGCAGCAAAAATAAACGATAGCGTAGCGGTGGGGTCCATCTTCAGGGGCACAGGCAATGCTGACGCAGGCAGATAGTCCTAGTTATCATAGCCGTCCTGCTGACCATCATCTTGATAATCTCCTCCATAGTCTGGCCATGATAATAGCCAGGGACAAAAGCCATGAGTACTCTTTAAGTACTCGCAAACTACTACTAGCAAGGTTTTATAATTCTAAGTTAAAGTACTGAATTGACAGAATAACTATCAAGTTAAGTTTGAAACCTAAACTGAGTTCTGAAGCAAGAAAGGATAAAGTAAAAGTCTAGAATCACTTAAGTTGGGAAGCTATTTTCATTAACACAGCCCTGTTTTGGTCAAGTCAAGGTTCACCATTCATTTTAAGGTATTTAGAAAACATCTGACAACGAAACAGTATGGCCATTCCAACTGTCCATAACCGCGGACGTGACTATTCGAATAGTTTGACACTCTGCAGAGGTGGTACACTTTCACCACAAGATTCGATACATCTGTCAGGGATAACCCTGAATCATCATACTTAGTATGCAGATAATCAAACATAACCTTCCCTTTACACACCCTAGTACAAGCACCTCTCCTATGAGTATGGCCTCCCAACCATGACCATCAGTCATCTTGGGCACTGCATAGGTGGACATCGTTGAGAGGTAGCCTCAGCTCAAACCTCTCCTGTGAGGGAACTAATACTAATGCATATAAAATTCCAGCTAAGCCTTACCCAATTCAAGTAATGTGGTTGTACGGTAAATTTGGAATGGTATCGCATCCGAATCCAACCATCAGTTTTATAAGAGGGTTAAGGCCCATGCCTCATCATTTTCAACATCATAAACCAGTTGTGTTTCTCAACACATGTCAAAACATCTCAATAGAATGACTCGTCATTCCAAGGTTTTCATAACTCATTTTCACCAAGTGTTCCCATCTAAAATGACTCAAGTTTGATCTATTCTAAAACAGTAGGTTAAGAGTGTTCACTAAGGTGGAAAGGTAGGATCAATCTCATGCCATAGAATGACATCTAAGGGTTTCTAATTAGGTCAAGTTTTATACTCTTTATGCTACCTTCAAAATTAATTAAAGAACTTTGTGTAAACTAAGGGGGTGTGATCAAAGTATGCTTAAGGCATCTTTACTAAACTATCTAGTTTTATTCTAGCTTGCTACAATAGCTTACTAAAGCATGTTTGCAAGGGTTAGCTTGCCACTAATAGCTTGCCTTGGTTGGTGCAGTGGTTGAAGTTTTCTTCTTCTTCCTGGTAGAACTCCTCCTCCTCGAAGGCTGGGTCGGTACTATCGTCTAGAAATACATAGGGAGGGCACAATCACCAAACAATACTTAACTTAGGCTAAGTAGTATTCTAACCACACAATTGATGATCTATTATCATCCCAAACATCACAATATTTATTCAATAGTTTCCACCTTTTTATTTTGGAAAAGTAATTTCTACTCATTGAAAAATTAACTACAATTTAATATTCACCACTAAAACATGGGGTCATGTGGACACATGTCCTCACCACATATTCTAACATGTGGGAATGAGATTTAAAGGGTGGATCAATATTACTTTGGTTTAAGTTTATTATTGAATGATTTAAAGTGACTAGAAATGCCTATATAGCATTATTTTGGTACTAGTCCAAAGTCACTGCCTGTAAACATTAATATTATTACATATTTGGATAGATATGATGAAATGTGATTTTTGAGAGTTGGAATCAACTCAAAAGCTAACTTGGTTGATTTTACAAAAATGTTTCAAGTTGCAAAAGCTTCTGTCTTCTTATTTTTATTAGGAGAAATCTATAACTCTAAATGAATTAAATCCAACGGGCTTGGATAGAGCATTTCAATACCTTTCAGACAAAATTGGTTTCATGCAATTTGGATTTGTCAAACTCACAGAATTGAATTTTGAAACACTAGACAGAAACTATATTCTAACTAAAAAGAAAAACCTAGATTTGAATCTACGGGCTTGCGCGGGAAAGGAAATGGGCCGGCCCAGTGGCGCTGCGCGGCACGGGGCTCAGCTGATAGGGGGTCCCACTGGTCAGCGGCACTTAAAACGCGAAGCGGTACGCGCGTTGTGGGCCGTGCGATTAGAGGCTAGATCTACGGCTGAGGGTCGTCGTCGACGACGGACGGGTCGCCGGCGAGCTCGAACCCTAGCGGCTCGGTGGGGGTCTACTGGGGGCGTACCAGGGCTCCAGCAGGGTCGGCGATGCGGGCGAACAAAGTGGAAGACGATGGCGAGGCGAGGCGTGGTCGTGGCGGAGCTTGGAGTGGTCGGAATCAACGGCACCCTTCTTCTCCAGAGGCGGCGGCTCCGGCTCCAATTTCGGCGAGCTGCTGCTCCACTTGCTCCAGCGAGAGGTGGGTGAGGTTCAGAGAGGTGAGGGGAGTGGAATGGTGTGAGTCTTTGGTGCTGGGGAGGGCTCCTTTTATAGGCTCGACAGTGAGACCAAGCGGGATGGGTGGTCGACGGTGGCGACATGGCTACGGCGAGCTAGCGGCATGGCTGGGGATGGCGATCGATGGGCGGTCCCCTGGCGGTGCTCTAGCACTTCAATGCGGTCGTAGGGACGGTGGCATGCAGTCGGGGTGAGGTGGCGCTCTGAGAGGCAGAGGCGGCGGTGTCCACGGCGAGCGGTGACTGTGGGCGGCGAACGGGGGTGTCTGGGGTGTTCTCTAGGTTGAGGCGGAGCGGTGGGCGCGGGATGGTGTCGAGTGGTGGCTTGTGCACGCGGGGGCAGTGCGCGCTCTGCGGGCGGCGTCGGCATGGTCGACAGGCTCGGGACGCGGCGGTTCCTGGTCGTTCGGGTCGCTGTCTTGGGCTGGGACTGGTTGGACGGTGGAGGTGGACCACTGGCTACCTCCAGGACACGATGGATGGCGCTGGCGGCGGCTGTGGCTTGCTGTCACCAGTGGGGTGCCCAAGTGGGGGTTCGGCCTTAATGGCCATGACCATTTGGTCGTGGCACAGTGTGGGCCTGGGCTAGAGAGGGTTAGGGGGAGTAGTGGAGAGGTTTTTGGTGGCAATTTGGGGAACAAGTTTGGCCAGAACACTATTTAAAATAGTGAAATTTGTTTAGTTTGTAATATGCCTGCCAAGAGTTTGATAAAATGGCCACAAGAGAAAAAGTTTTGAATTTTGTGTTCAAAAATTTTGGGTGATCTCCACTAGTGCTAGGTAGTCTCTGATTGCAAGGGTTTTGAAAATGGAGCTCAAATAGATGGTTTTTGAAATAGGGGTGATCTATGCATATGCATTAGATTCAGTTTTAAACTGTCATTTAAAATAGTCTACAGAAGGTTTTTCGTAGATCAAAAGGTGGGCCTTGGTACTTCATTATGTGTACTAGCAAGGGGTGTAAAGATCCAGAATTGTTTCTGTTAAGAATTGAGTACTAGGAATTGCCAAAGTAGGCATGAGAGTTAAATTTGTCCAAATGACCATTCCTTCATTTTAATTCTTTTTGATTTAATTTCTTTTAGGAAAAGTTTGGGAATGATGTAGATGATGTTTAAATCACCTAAGAAACATTTTAGAAGCAAAGGATCACACAATCATGGCAATTCAAAACAACTCCTATTTTAAATGTACACATATATGAATGCTTTCATTTTAAATTTGGAAAAGTTTTTGTTAACCCCATTTTTGGATGATTTGATCATGATAAGCTTGGATTGAAGTTTTGGGATGTTACCGTTTTCTTGACGCATATTCCGGTTATCACCAAATACGGATGAAGGAATCTGACAAAGTCAAGACTTCATTCATAACCCCCTTCGGAACCTTCTGTTTTGTTACAATGCCCTTTGGGCTGAAGAACGCAGGAGCTACGTACCAGCGCACGATGCAGCGTTGCCTCCACGACCAACTCGGACGCAATGTACATGCAAACATGGATGATATCGTGGTCATGTCCAAAAAGAAGGAAACATTGATTTCTGACTTGGAGGAGACGTTCGCCAATCTACGAAAATACAACATCATGCTTAACCCGAAGAAATGCTTCTTTGGAATACCAGCCGGAAAATTGTTAGGTTTCATCGTGTCTCAAAGAGGCGTAGAGGTGAACCGCAACAAGATCAAGGCTATTCTCAATATTTCCAAGCCAACTCGCCTGAAGGACGTACAAAGATTAACTGGTTGCATTGCTACGGTCAGTCGATTTATAAGCCGGCTTGGCGAAAGAGCCGCACCATTATACAAACTCCTGAAAAGGACCAAAGATTTTGTCTGGACTGACGAAGCTGAAGCTACACTATAAGACCTGAAAAAAGTACTCTCATTTGCTCCTATCCTTGCAGCGCCGGAACCTCAGGAACCCATGTTGCTTTATATTGATGCGACAAATAAGGTCGTTAGTATTGTCATGGTGGTGGAGAGACCAGAGGAAAATCAGGAACACCTGGTGCAGCGTCTGACTTATTTTGTCAGCGAGGTCTTGATAGAATCAAAACAGCGATATCCGCACTATCAAAAGTTGGCTTACGGTGTTTTCCTAGCATCTCGTAAGTTACGACACTATTTTCAGGAGCATCCAATTACCATGGTGAGCAAAGCTCCCATGAGAGACATAATCAACAACAGCGACACCACAGGGCGTGTCGCCAAATGGGGCATAGAGCTCTCAGCTTTCGGTATTGAGTATAAACCTCGGACAACAATCAAATCCCAGATCCTTGCTGACTTTGTCGCTGATTGGACATAGACAAAGGAGAACATGGTCCTCCCTAAGTCGGAATACTGGACCCTCTTTTTTGATGGGTCTAAGGCTCGAGGGGGCTCGGGGGCTGGCGTGGTGCTCAAATCACCCCAAGGAGATAAACTATTATACGTGTTGCAGATCCACTTCACAGCAACAAACAATATTGCCGAGTATGAAGCACTGTTGCACGGAATCCGGATTGCCAAGGATATTGGCATCCGACGTTTGATGTGTTACAGAGATTCGTATCTTGTCGCTCAGCAAGTCTCGGATATTTGTAATGCAAATAAGCACATGGCAGCATATAAAGCTATCGTGGATGATCTATCTAAATCGTTCGAAGGGTTTAAAGTTCAACATATCCCTCGAGCAGAAAATGAGGAAGCAGATGCACTATCTCGAATAGGCTCTGTGCGGAAAGAGGTCCCGGATGGCGCATTTTTAGAGCACCTCAAAGTTCCCTCGATAAAGGGAGTAGATGAGGAATATCCGACCAAATCCGACTCACCTTTAATAGCAGTTCCCAGCTGGACTCAACCCTACCTTGATTATTTGATAGATAGCAAATTACCCGAAGACGAGGTGCTGAGCCGACAGATTATCCGACGAGCAAAAGCCTATACTATTGTTAAAGGTGAGCTCCATAAATGGAGTGTTTCTGGGGGTTTTCAGCGCTGTGTATCTCCGGAAGAAGGAGTGGAGATCTTAAGAGAAATCCACAAAGGCGAGTGTGGTCACCACGCGGCAGCTAAATCTTTAGTGGCAAAAGCTTTTCGACATGGATTTTTCTGGCTTACAGCTCAGGCAGATGCCGAACGATTAGTCAAGACATGCAAAGGCTGCCAAAAGTACGCCAAGCAAGCTCATGTTCCGGCTGATCAGCTACGAACAATACCTATAACATGGCCTTTTGCGGTCTGGGGGCTTGATATGGTAGGACCTTTTAAACGAGCACCAAGTGGATTCACGCACCTCTTAGTGATGGTGGACAAATTCACAAAGTGGATCGAGGCTAAACCTGTCACTAGTTGTGATGGAGCAACAGCCAAAAGATTTGTCGAGGATGTTATAATCCGGTATGATTATCTGCATAGCATTATCACGGACAACGGGAGTAACTTTTCTATGGGAGAACTGGCTGAATTCTGCGATGAGCAAAATATCCGGCTTGACATTGCGTCAGTCGCACATCCACATGCTAACGGACAAGTCGAAAGAGCAAATGGTTTAATTCTACAAGGCTTGAAACCAAGACTCGAAGCACCACTGAGACGTGCTGCGGGGGATTGGGCAGAGGAACTACCCTCTGTAATTTGGAGTTTGCGAACAACTCTGAACAGGTCAACAGGATATACACCTTTCTTCTTGGTCTATGGCGTAGAAGCAGTTCTTCCTAGTGATTTAATTCATACTTCTCCTAGAGTGGCCGCGTATATCAAAGAGAATGCCGAGATTTCTCGACAAAATGATCTCGACTTAGTCGAAGAAGTTCGCATCGTTGCTGAAATGAGATCTACAGCCTATCAGCAGAAGTTACGCAAGTATCATAGCCAGAGAGTCCAAACTAGATCTTTTAATAAAGGTGATTTGGTTCTCTAGCTTGTGAAACAAAGAAAACACAAACTTTCCCCAGTATGGGAAGGGCCCTTTTTAGTTAGTCGAGTATTGCATAATGGATCGTACTACTTAACTGACATGAGGCCAGTCAAAGAAAGACCTGCTACTAAGAAGAGAAAGAGAGATGGAGGCAGTACAAATCCGGATGAGTTAGACAGACCATGGAATATTGCTCAGTTACGTCCCTTTTATTCTTAGTTTATCCTTCTTTGTAATCATACATATGTACATGTTCTGTGAGAAATAAAAGTTTTGATTACCTCAAAGTTTTCCTGAGAAGTTTTTACCATCTTATTTCCTAATGATCATGTCTTAGTCGAAAATCCCAGAATGCTTGAAAGTACTTTATGCTCATGTTCGTTCTGGTTTAGATTTCCGACTCTAAAACTGCTACCTTCGGGTATAACTCTAAAAAATTCTAGTCTTTACTTAGGTTATTTGTCTGATTGCTGGATGCGGTTATTTTCCGAGTAGTGAATTGTTGGTACTGGAAGCCGGCTTTGTTTCCGAGATTAAACTGGTTTAGCAATTGAGCTCCGTTGCTCGGCAAAGTTTCCGGCTGAAGGTTTAGTCGTCTCACGAAAGGGACGAGGCGGAAAGCCAGATAAACGATAAGTGGAGATGAAAAATTCTAAGTGCTTATGCAAACATTTCAAGCACACAAAAAGTCTAAAACAAAAGTGCTAAATAGATAAAAAACTTAGCACTAGCAAAAGTCACAGTACTTCATATTTACAAACGCATCATGTTCTTTCACAGAATAATACATAAGTTTATGGTCTATGATGCAGGAGGAGATGAAGGATCTACTGGCTCGTTGGTCACTCCGCCTTGGTATCGTTCCGAGATGTCCAGATCCAAGGTGGTCCGTTCATCGTCGGAAACTTCTTCGGCGTCTTCTGGAGGAGGTGGTGGAGTATCCACGCGGGTGAAGAAGGGCACCTCGTAGCTGGTCAGGTCAGCTATGTGGCACCCATATCCGGCGCAGGAGTGCATGATGGCTTGAAGGTCCTGCTCCTGGCCGTCTTCGTCTACCTTGCAGTACCCTTTAGTCACTTGCCATATTTCCATGTTTCCATGGTGGCTCATGACCATGGAGAGGACATTCTGCGCGGCAGTCCGCGCGTAGGACATGTTCCGGTCCCTAAGGAGCTGCGGCATCTCCTTGGCCTTCTCTCGCACCTGGAAGTCTGACATGCTTGGCATGTCCGGAATCCTGAGAGACTCGCCAATATCCTCAAGGGATTGGCGGTAGTCATGAAGAAGATCACCGACTTGGGTAAGCCGGTGAGTGCGGGGCTCGGACGAGGAGGAGTCCGTCAAGTTCAGAGGACCTATACACAAAATGAAGATAAGGAAAAACCGACATTGATAAAAGTCGAGGAAATGGTAAGTCAGATAGATGGAACTTACCAAGAATGATGTCGTCAATCTTGGCTTTCTCCTCCCGGAGACTCTGGAGTTCAGCCCGGAGTGCTTGGGAGATATCCTTCTCTCTATCAACCTCATTCTTGAGGTCCGAGATAACTTTATCTTGAGCGGCAATCTTGCGATTGCGCTCTTCAGTAGCCATGGAGGAGGATTCCAGGACTTGAGCTATGCTTGTTTCATGATCCACCTTGAGCTTTTCCAGCTCTTGGCAAAGTCCTTTGTTCTCCACCACCAAGGTCTTGAGGTTCTCGGCCTCTTCAATCATAGCGATGGATTGTTGCACCAACGCTGTAAGTCAAAAAAGAACAATAGTTCAGAAAAATTAGACATTAAAAAGCAAAAGGCAAGGTTTGAATCTCGAAATGTTTACCTTCAGCTTCATCCTTGGCTACCTTGAGCTCAGCATTTTTAAGCCGGAGAGCTTTGATCTCTCTCCTCTTATTACAGACATTGGACAATAATTCCTGGTTATAGGAACATACTTTCTGTAAGTCAGAAAGCTACTTAAGACTCGGGCTAATATTTTTACTAAATATCAGCATGAGCCTTGGGGGCTATACTAGTTCGTTCTTTGGCATCCTAATGAAAGCATAAACTCGGATTCTATATCCTACTTCATGCTTGGGGGCTAGAGGATATGATATAACATAATGTAAAAGTTATTGTAGTGACGCACTGGTGGTGACGTTAGTATGCGACCCAAGGATCGTCGGCTCTGCTTGAGGAGCCGGATCTTCTGCAATCACCGGAGAAGGGATGACCGCCGGAGTTGCAGAAGGTTGAGGGACTGGAGTCGGAGGAGCCACGGCAGGGGAAGCTATTGTAAGCTTCGTCTGGCGCAAGGGCTTCGAAGAAGTCCCCTTCCCCTTGCCCTTGATGATTGATTTTGCTCTGAGAGTAGTAAAGTCAGAAACATTACATCTCGGAAAGAAACTTGAGTAAACAACAAAGGCGGAAAAGTTGTGACAGAAGGTTACCTCTTCACGACTGGCACCTCCTTGCCAACTGCTACTGTCGGAGCTTTGCGCTTCTTGAGGCAAGATCCGGCAGTGGAACCACTTCCACCTCCTGAGAGAACTCCGGAGGGTATCCTTCGAGCGGAGCAAGTTCCGACTCGGGGATGTCAGCAAGCTGAAAACAAGAAAACGTATCAGCATTGCAATGTAACTCGAAGATAGAAACACATAAAAGATGTGATGATAAAAGCTTACCGGAACCACGGGGTTTTCTGCCGTGTGCATATCCAGAGAAACCTCCGGAATCCTCCTCTTGATCCGCTCCTTGATCATCCACTTGATCTGGGTTATGTAGCCCTGAGTGGTGTAGGCTTTGGGGCTGATGCGGAGGGAGTCGGTCAGGGAAGACGTGACGGAATGCATCAGTCTATCCCCGTGGTACTGAAGTGGCTGGATCCGGCGTGAAACCCAGCACTAGACCAAGTCGGATCCCTTCAGACCATTGTGCTTGATCAGATACTCGGTCCGCCTCTTAGCGAGGATCAGATCATCTGTGAGAGCCGGAGCAGCCTTGTACTAGGAAGGTTGGGCCGTGGAGGCTCCATCGACAAAAGCCGGCAAAGCAGTAGCTTTGCCAGGAGCCGGAATATCCCGATGGTAGAAAAAAGTGGCTGGCCATTGCTTGACCGAGTCACTGGCAGAAATTTTGGGATATGCCCGGTCTCGTCTAAGAGAAAAACTAATGGTGCCGGTGATATAAGGAACACCAGCAGTGATGGAATTCCTCCGGACATGAAAGTAAAACCGGAAGAGAAGCAAACTCGGCCTAATGCCGAGAAAGCCCTCGCAAAGCGCAGCATATGCGCTCATCTCTAGAATGGAGTTGGGAGGAAGATTGTGGAGTTGAACTCCATAGTGGTCAATCACCTCGGAGAAGAACTCTGAGGGAGGAAAGGACAAACCTTGGTCCAGATGGGTGCCAAAGTGGACGCGCTCGCCCTCGTGCGGATTGGGGACGGTCTCACCGGAGCCGCTCCGCCAGTTGCCGGCGGCGAGGAGCCCCTCCTTCTCCACGTTCTTAAGACCTGCTTCGTCGAGAGCACAGGGGATACAGATTCCCCTGTGGCTTTCTTTCTCTGCTACCAATTCCGCCTTCACCACCGCCGCCAAACTGGAGGAAGAAGAAGAAGCCATTTTCTCCGGTGGAAGGGTGACCTTAAAGGGGCGGCGCTAGGAGCTCTGTGGGAGGAGGACGAGGAGGCTCTGTGCGCGTGGGAAGGATTAGGAAGGAAGGAACGGCAAGGGACTGGTGGAAAGGAGAAGAAGAAATCCGAACCCCTTATATCCACCTACCTGCGCTAAGATTCGTGCAAATGCTACAGTGTAAACGCCACGCGTCGTGGAAAGAACTGGGAAGGGCCCGCGCGATGATTGCGTCGCCTCGATCTCCACGCACGCATTGAAACGGTGCCTCGGTTCTGCGAACCGCGGACCCACCAACGGCCGTGCTGACGAAACGTCTGTCAGATGACGTGACTTGACCATGCTTGTGTCAGGTGGCGTTAGAGACCAAATTCCGGCTTAGTTTAAAAGCGAGCTGGAAAATCCGAGTAACCAATTGCAAGGTCTGACTTATTTTTAAGACCCGGATCATATCTTTTTGTTGTGAAGTTTTAGGAACCCTTCAAGATTCTGCAAGCCAAAGATCAAGCTAGATGATGATAAATCCGACTTTGGATCTTGGAGGCCTCCGGGGGCTGCTGTTGGGGATATACTTTCTGGGTATCCTCACAGTTCATCACTGACCAGGGTGGCCCACTTCGGGTTAGAGCTTTGCTTCACGGGCGGCCTAGTCAGGGTGAGAAGACGGAGTCCAATCCGGCTACGGGAAGGCCTAGAAGACTTACCGACTTAGGCCCGTAATGTTACTTGTAGTTCAAGATATACTCTGTAACAGACTCTTAGTCGTAGCCGGATAGATCTCTCCTGTAAACCCTAGGTCAGATATCTATATAAGCCATCCTAGGGAGAGCCTTTAGGGCACCAGATAACACCCAATACTTTAGACCCTCAACTCGCACAGGCGAAACCCTTGTAACCCATATTCCGGCTCTGTCGTATTACTCGATTGCTAGCAGGAGTAGGATCCGTCCAAAGCCAGCGGATTCGAACCTGGGTAAACTTGTGTGCTCACCGTCCCGGAATACCGTACGTCTCACCCCCTCTCTTTCGCACGCCTCGATGACCCCCTCATGGCGTACTTGTCATCAATCCGACGACACCAAGAGCTAAGTTTGTCATTACCAATTATGATTCACTTTATGTATCTTTATTGTGTTTCCTTTACTTATTACAAGTTGAGTTATATAATAGTGATTTGTCTTCTATTATGATCTATATATTTGATGAATGTGATGCTTCTTGTCCGTATTCTTCTATCGACTCTTCACTCCATAAACCTAAGGCCATGTTTATTGAGCTCAGTTTCGCTTGAGGACAAGCGAAGTCTAAGCTTGGGGGGAGTTGATACGTTCATTTTGCATCACTATTCTATGTCTTAATTCACTATTATTCATTGATATATTTCATATTGAGAGGTGATACTTATGTTATTTCATCTATTTTTGCATGGTTGATGACTTTTGGAGCATGGACCGCTGCAGTCAGGATTCTGATGGAAAATGTGCTGTTTGGAGGCAAAGTTCGCGAAGATCAGAAAATCCGGGAAAATATATGGAAAATCCTATTTTTCCAGAAGACTAAGGATGCCAGAAGACGGAGTGGAGATGGGCCACAGGGGCCCCACATCACCCCATGGCGCGGGCAGCCCTAGGCCGCGCCAGGAGGTGGTGTGGCCACCCTAGCCCACTCAAGCCTCTCCCTCTGGCGTATATCATCCTCTCGAAACCCTAAGACTCGGGGAGCAACCACAGAAAGATTTTGCCGCCTCTGCGGGGCGGAAAACACCGAGAGAGAAAGATCTCTCCTGCAGACAGATTTCTGCCGGGGGAATTCCTTTCCGGAGAGGGGAGATCGTCGCCATCAACACCACCATCAAGCTGGACTTCATCGGGATCATCATCATCACCATCAGCACCCTCATCACCATCTCCATATTGTTGTAACAATTGTGTTGTATCTTGCATAGTTCATAGGGGAAACTTTCCCGGTGTTGATTATTCTTTGTAGTTGATGCTATTGAGTGAACCATTGAATTATTGTTTATGTTCAGATTATTATACATCATTACTCCATCTCTGATCATGATCCATATGATGTCTTGTGAGTAGTTCGTTTTGTTCTTGAGGACATGGGAGAAGTGTTGTTGTTAGTAGTGGAGTTGCGTTGAGAAAGATTCAATAGATTGTTATTTAAGTTGTGGTGTACTTCTTCTAGTGGTGTCATGTAAACGTCGACTACATGACACTTCACCTATATGGGCCTAGGGGAATGCATTGTGTATTTGGCTACTAATCGTAGGGGTTGCCGAAGTGACAGAAACCTGAACCCCCGTTAGGAAACATTGCATAAGGAACGTAAGGGTCTTAGAGTTTAAAGTTGTGGTTAGGTTTCTACCTTAATTACTTTCTTATACTTACGGATGTTTGCAAGGGGTATAATCACAAGTATGTATTAGTCTTGGATGGGGCGGTACATTAGCACGGGTTCACCCACACAACACTTAGCAAGCTAAAGAAGATTAATCAACTATATGAAGCGAAAGCACTTGACAGTCTTTTCATGCGTCATCGAGAACGTTTGGTCATCTTAAGTAATACAACCGGCTTGTCCTTTGCTGCATAAAAGATTGGGCCACTTGCTGCATTTATTCCTATTGTCTTTTATTTACTCGTACTTTATTTACTTGCTATATCAAAAAAAACCTAAAAATTCGTTTGCTACGTATTTACAGAGAATTCCTGATCCATACCACTAGCCAGCACCTTCTGCTCCTCATTGAATTCAACACTCTTACTTATCAAAAATATTACGATACACCCTCTATACTTATGGGTCATCAGAGTATCCTATATATTTTTAATCAGTCCCAAACTTTTTGCAGGATGTATTCCGTGCACGTAATTGGCCCAAAACCGAAAAACTGGCCGTGCCGGAATCTGCTTGAGCTGTTCTAAAAAGTTCTGCATCGTGCCTTGTAAGAGGTGTGTCATTGTCTCCAACACGTACAATGGTTGAAGGTTGTCAGTTTTGGTTGGACGGCTCATGCGGCTCACTATAATCTTCAAGTTTAGTCCTGTCCGTGTGCACGCTGCCTTCTATATTTTCACTCAAGACTTCGAGGAAGATCGAAATGCAAAGAGCGGGATTGGAAATGACAGAGCTTGATAAATCTTTTCTTTTCATAAAATGCTATGTGGCCCACTTCCATTTTAATTTGATCGACAAATTAATTTTGTAGTTACAGGAGGCCAGAACAAAAACCATCTAGGGTTCCTTCCCTCCGTCGGGGACGCTACTAGGTTGTCCCATCTTCGGTGGCCCTAGGGTCTCGGAAGCGTGACGGACCACGACCCCTCGCCGTCGGGAGGTCTTAATGTTTTGTTTGCTTTCAGTGTCTTCTTCAACATGTTGAGGCGGCGCTATGTCTTGAAGTCAGAGTAAAATCCTCCTTACCCTATCCTCGCTCTGGTGGTGCGACTAGCATCGACTGAGGGAGTCTGGAGTCATGTGTCCGACGGATCTCTTGGGATCCGGTTGTTTTTTGCTTTCGTTCGTATGTTTTGAGGTCAGACTCTTTCGATCTACGTTGGTCATCTTTGGCATTGGTTGTCGTTCTGGTGCGCAGGTCCTTTGGGGCCTTAGCACGACGATTTCCCGTATGTCTACTACAACAAGCTCTACTACGATAAGCTTTGTCCAGCTTCGGTGATGGATGGCGAGGACGGCTGCGCGCCTACGTCTCATGCCAGTGTTTGTAGTCATCGTTAGGTGGTCCAATGACTTATTTGTAAGACTTGTACTGTGTAATTTCTGTTACTGTTGAGACTTTTTGTACTGCCGTTGATATAATAGATCGGTGGAATTTTGCAAAAAAAATGCAAGTTTTACCCGAAAATAAAAATTATGCAAGTTTGACTTGGGGACAAAACTATACTAGTACGTATTATACTATAGCTAATTATATTTAGCTTGGAATGTGATGGCGTGATAATCGAGCTGAATGATCTGATACTCCATTTTTTCAAAGCATGCACTCGCGTCCCATGTCTCAACCACCGTATGATTTGCTGATGGCTGCAGGCGACCACTCGATCTCTCATCGAGCATCTTTCTTCCTCGCCCCCACAAAAGAAAAAGGTGTGGTTTGGATTTTGGACACAAACGACGCGATGCCTCTGCAGCCCTACTCGATCAGGTCAGCAGCTAATCCATGGCAACACCTAAATAGTTATTAGCTCGGCAGGGCGAACAATTAACTAAGTAGCCCAATTATATTATTGTTGAAAGTGAACGGACGGACGCTGCGATGACGTTCGAACAACTTAACAGAATAGTCGTTGATAGAAAATAATTAATGATGATGTCTGCAAGATCAAAACTGAGCACAGATGCTTTGGTCTTGTAGTAAGAGCACTGCTACACGTACGACGAATTATCATCTGATTGTTGACCGACAGTAGCACATCACCCTTGGATTAAATTGATGCATCAACGAAGATCACGGGATTGACAATGACGTATGGGATGGAATGCATAGAAATGTAGTACCCCTATGTTTCAAAATATAAGATATTTTACCATTTGTAAAACGAATGTAGAAACAGAGGAAGTACTAATTAATACTCCCTCCGTTTTAAAATATAAGATATTTTAGCTTTGTGAAAAGAGTGGATCTAGACGCTTTTTAGTTTATAGGTCCACTCCGAACCTACATGAACCTAAACACTAAAAGTCTATAGATACACTTCTTTCACAAAACTAAAATATCTTATATTTTAAAACGGAGGGAGTACTACCGAATTTATGTCATTACATAATATATATATATATATATCGTATAATTTTTTTAAAGTAAAACAATAAGTTCAACCGAGCTTTTAGGAAAAAATTATCAACTTCTACAACATCACATTAATCTTATATACAACTTATTAAATATATTTTCATGTGCCAAAATAATAGTATAATTAGTGATAGCTTTTTTATAATTGAATCAAATTTTACATGATTTGACTTTAGAAAAAAATTATATGCCTTGTTTTAAGGAATGAAGGTAGTAATAACAATCCTAACCATTGTATTGAAATTGAGGTTTCTATGTTCATGTATCATCATCATTTAGCTCGAGAAGCACTATATACTAAGCTTTAATCATGGCTGCCTACTCGGCTGCTAAGGCCACTCATGCACACGATGTTTTTTGGCCATGGGATGTTGGTTGTGAGTCATTTCACGATTCTAGGTTTGGGTACATGAAAGTGAGTTACCGTTGTTGAAGTATGATCCAAATTCTATTAAGAAGGCTAACTTCTGACAGAGCAGAGCGAGGCCCGTCGCCGGGAGACTTACTATTATTGATGACTACTATTGGTGGTGCTAACTACATGCTTACTATTATTGATGACTACTCAAGAAAAGTGTGGCTATATTTTCTAAAATATAAATCTGATGTTTTTGATGCTTTTCAGAAATAGAAAGTTATGGTAGAAAAGCAAACTGAAAAGAAGGTAAAGGTACTACGTACTGTCAATGGTATGGAATTCTGTTCTAATGAGTTTGAGGAATTTTGCAGTAATGATGGTATGATCAGGCACCACACCATCTCTTACACTACTCAGCAGAATGGCGTGGCTGAGCGCATGAACAGGATCATCATATCGAGGGCTCGCTGTATGTTGTCCAATATAGGTATACATAAACGTTCCTGAGCTGAACCAGCCAACACAACATGCTACCTTATCAACAGATCACCTTCTATTCCACTTGAAAAGAAAAGTTCCATTGAGGTATGGTCAGGTTCGCCTGCTGATTATTCATAGTTAAAAGTTTTTGGTTGCACAGCTTATGCTCACGTTGATAATGGAAAGTTAGAGTCTAGAACCGTTAAGTGCATATTCCTTGGTTATGGTTCAGAAGTTAAGGCATATAAACTATGAAATCCTGAAACTAAAAAGATTTTGTTGAGTAGGTTCGTTGTTTTCAATGAATCCGTTATGCATCATGACAGATTTCCATCAAATCGCTCTCTTGTTGCTATTAGAGAGGAGAGAGTTAGTGTGTAGGTGGAGCACCTGCAGAAAACTGTTGATAATAATGCTGCCGTTGATGATACTCATAAGGAAAATATTGATGATGATGTTGTTCAGCACTCACCTACTGTTTTGTAGCAGCCACAGGAATCTATTGCTGCTGATAGATCGAGGCGTAACATAGTTTCACCTCGTAATTTAATTTAAGAGTGTAATCTTGCTCATTATGCTTTGAATTGTGCTGAACAAGTGAAGCATGATACTGAACCTGCTACATACAATGAGGCTGTTGCATCCGTTGACCGCGAGAAGTGGGTTTATGCTATGTAATAAGAGATGGAATCGCTTGATAAGAATGGAACATAGGAAGTTGTGCAATTGCCTAAACAAAAGAAGGTTGTCCGCTGTAAGTGGATATACAAGAGAAAGGAAGTTTTGTCTCCTAATGAGCCTCCATGGTTTAAGGCAAGGTTAGTAGCAAAAGGTTTCAGCCAGATTCTAGGTATTGATTATAATGATGTTTTCTCTCCGGTTGTAAAGCATAGTTCTATTCGTGTTTATTTGGTATTGTTGCTATGCATGATCTTGATCTTGAGCAGCTAGATGTAAACACTGATTTTCTGCATGGTGAACTGGAGGAGAAGATTTACATGGACCAACCTGAAGGGTTTATAGTTCCTCAAAAAGAGGATTTTGTGTGCAAATTGAAGAGATCACTTTATGGTTTGAAACAATCTCCAAGATAGTGGTATAAAAGGTTTGATTCATTTATGATCTCACAAGGTTTCAAGAGGTCTCAGTTTAATAGTTGTGTTTACATAAAGTTTGTTAATGGATCACCTATTTACTTGTTGTTATATGTTGATGATATGTTAATTGCTGCCAAGAGCATGAAAGAAATCACTACTTTGAAGACACACATAAGTAGTAAATTTGAGATGAAAGATCTTGGTGCTGCTAAGAAAATCCTAGGTATGGAAATTAAACGGGACAGAAAATCTAGGTTGTTATTTCTTAGTCAGCAAAGTTACGTTGAGAAAGTTCTTCAATGTTTTAATATGCATGATGCAAAGTCAGTTAGTACTCCTGTTGCTCCTCACTTTAAATTGCCAGCATTGCAATGTCCTAGTTCTGATGAAGATATTGAGTACATGTCTCGAGTTCCTTATTCTAGTGCTGGTTCCTTGATGTATGCCATGGTTTGTTCTCGCCCTGATTTATCTTATGTTGTGAGTTTCGTGAGTCGTTACATGGCTAATCCTGGTAAAGAATATTGGAAAGTTGTTCAGTGAATTTTCAGGTACCTCTGTGGCACATCGAATGCTTGCTTGAAGTTTGGCAAGACTGTGAGGGACTTGCAAGCTATGTGGATTCAGATTTTGCTGCCGACTTGGATAAGAGGAGGTCCCTCACAGGTTATGTGTTCACGGTAGGTGGATGTGCCGTGAGTTGGAAGGCAACGCTGCAACCAGTTGTTGCTTTATCTACAACAGAAGCAGAATATATGGTTGTTGCTGAAGCTTGCAAAGAGTCTGTTTGGTTGAAAGGTTTGTATGCTGAGCTTTGTCAGGATGATTCTTGCATTAACCTGTTCTCTAACAGTCAAAGTGCTATTTATCTTACTAAGGATTAGATGTTCCATGAGAGAACAAAGCACATTGATATCAAGTACCATTATGTTTGTGACATTGTTGCACAAGGTACACTAAAGATATGCAAGATAAGCACTCATGATAATCCTGCTGATATGATGACAAAGCATGTTTCTGTTGCTAAGTTTGAGCTATGCTCAAGCTTAGTTGGTATAACTGCTTAGCCTAAGTGGCTGTTGGCGCCGAAAATGTTTTCTTTGTTTGTTCAGGGAGATGATTACTGTTGATGCTACAAGAAGGAATTTGCCTCAAGGTGGAGTTTGTTGAAGTATGATCCAAATTCTATTAAGGAGGCTAACTTCTGACGGAACGGAGTGAGGCCCGTCGCCGGGAGGCTTGGGAAGAGTTGCATCTGTGAAATCTCCGGCTATATATACCTCTTGTAAGCCGCCGGCTGGGAAGAGTTGCATCTGTGAAATCCCCGGAGTTGTGTAAACACTCCCCGTATAGTGAAGTTCTGCTGGCTGGCGCCCGTGGTTTTTCTCTCTCTTTGTTAGAGAGGGTTTTCCACATTAAATTTGTGTCCCCCTTGCTGCGATTTTATTTTCGTTCTTTGTTATTTGATTATTGCAAAGCTAACAGCCGCTACCTTTGTTATATCTCTGCCCTCAGTGACTATTGGCCCCACTTGACATTGGACTCATCGCCTCTCTGTTGGGTGCATCCGGTGGACAAATAACATAGAAAATCTGTCAACCTTTCTCTTACCCTCTCGGGTCCTCCCAACCCTACCCCTCCGTCGTCCTTTTATTTACATCCACGCCAACGCCATCGAGGCGGCTCGCCACCATCCCGCTAGAGGGGACAACCTCGCTGCTTCCACTGTCCAAATCGGTTAACCACCCTGATCGAACACCCCGAGCTTCGTCCCGAGCGCCGCCCCTTCACCATGCTGCTCCATCCATGCGTCGATTTCAAGTGCGGTGACCGACTTCCCTTTGCTTGCGAAGTTCTATGACCAAACCTCCACGACCACAAGCATCGTGTTTCCTCCAAGAGCTTGACGTTATCAAGCAGGTCACCAACATCATGATTGTTCACGAAGGACTCACCTTTTTTGATGTACCTATTTATCACTGATTCAGAACCCAAAACCTCTGTAGGAAGTTCCATGAAATTCTCTATGGTATAGTGAATATTGTGTTCCATACTGAAAGTGCTAGAATTATGTTGTGACAATTTTTTATTTTCTTGTTTGCTTCCAACGATCTTTTTTGTATTAAATGCAGAGTGATGGATGGATGTTTGTGTGTTTTCAAACATGACTTGAGCACGACTGTACTCCAGTACTTCTCTCCAGACAGCACAACTTGACGCAGATTCTTGATTGTTGAGTCCTTTCTTATGATATAGCTATGCACTGCACTACGTTAAACATGCTTCCTTGAACCGGTAATATTAATGAGAAGCAAAATTCATAGTGGTCCATCGTAGGTGGACTCATTGTCGACTTACACTTTTCTCAGTTCACAGAAGTTAATATAAGTTGCCGCTGCTGGTCATAATTTTGTATCAGTCCAATATTGGGTTGTTATTTTGAGGTTTAGTTGTGGCAAGCCTCGTGCAGTCGAGCTAGCCTACACACTAGAAGTTGCTATTTGACAAGCTACATCGGTAGTATTTTCTTTGGCAGTTGATGGCTATGTTATCCCTGTTTTGCATTATGGCGATTGGCAATTTGATTGGTACAGTACTAAAATATGTCCAGAATGACTTCCATGACGCTAAATATATACTCCTCTCAAGCCCTGTTCCACATGAAATTTTCCGAGATGTCCTTGCTCCGCTCAGCGAGCACTGTTCCACACGAAATTCCAACAAGCCTATGACAACGTGGGTCAACCAGGGAAAGCAGAGCTCGACATGGGTGAAAAGGAACATGTAAGTACTCCATCAGTTTTAAAATATAAGATGTTTTAACTTTTATAAAACAAATGTATCTAGACTTTTTTATTGCGTAGGTTTGCTTCGAAGCAAAACATTAAAATATATCTTGATACATTTATTTTACAAAAGGTAAAATATCTTATACCTACATAAGATATCTAGTATTATAATACGGAAGGAGTAGAATTTGCAAAAACCTGCGTGATCACCACCAGCCGTGCCGGCCGAACATAGCAGATGACAGCATATTCTTTGTGCGCAGTGACCCCCGTAGTGTGGATTCTTTGAAGAAAGTTCTCGACACTTACTGTGAGGCTTTAGGTCAGAAGATAAATCTCCAGAAGTCCTCAGTTTTCTTTGGCAATAGGTACCCTAATGTCGTTAAAGCTATGGTGAAGGATAAACTGGAGGTGGTCAATGAAACCCTTCATGATTCCTACCTGGTCATGCCGACTGAGATAGGGAGAGAGGCTACGGTCTCCTTCAAGTTTCTCTCTGAGCGTGTGTGTGGCGTTGTGTCACGAACATAAGTGGCAGACCTCTCTCTCGGGAAGGTAAAGAAGTCTGGCTGAAAGCGGTGGTTCAGTCCATCTCCAACTACGTGATGAGTTGTTTTCATGTGCCTATATCGATCTGTGATAAGATGCGATCGTGTGTGGCAAATCACGGGTGGGGTTTTGAAGAAGGGCAAAGGAAAATGCATTGGCGTTCGTGGGAATGGCCGACGGCACCTAAATCCCGCGGAGGCTTGGGTTTCTGAGAGTATGGTCTGTTCAATCAAGCCATGTTGGCCAAGCAATGCTGGAGGCTCATCACTGAACACACATCCCTTTGTGCGAGGGTTTTAAAAGGGCGTTATATTTCGAACTCTGACTTTCTCTCTGCTGTCAAACCAAGATCTCCGTCCTTTACTTGGCGATCTCTCCTCCATGGAAGGGAGCTGCTGTTACGAGGTATTCGATGGGGGATTGGACATGGTGTCCGTGTCTCCATTATGAGAGACAATTGGGTACCAGGGTTTCCTATTGGATCTTTCAAGCCTCTGTCTCCGATTCCTTCTGTAGCCAAAGTGAGTTTTCTGATGAATGAAGAAGGAACTGGATGGGAGACTGAAATGGTCTAGGCTTTTTTCCACGAGGATCTTGCTAATACAATTCTTCAGATACCTATTAGCAGACGTGGTGGTGATGATTTCCATTGCTGGCCGTTTGATAAGCATGGGACTTTTTGGGTCAAATCAGCATACAATTTTGCTAGAACCTCATCTTTCTTTGCTAAGCAGGAGAATGCATGCAGGGGTACAAGCTCAGATTCTGCGAGGGAGGCCATGATGTGGAAGACAGTGTGGTCGATCACCGCTCCAACAAAAATGAAAATCATTTCGTGGCGCTTCATATATGACTGTCTTCCTGTTGGGCACCAACTGCGGCGTCGCCATATCCCAGCAGACGATAGCTGTGTTTTCTGTGGCCACTCTGAAAGGGTGGAACATACTTTCTTATTCTGCCCTTTTGCGAGGACAATCTGGAGTGCGGTCAAGAAGCAATTTCCCCTTCACCTGAATCGCAAATCCCTTGTGAGTCCCAAACAATGGATTTTTGATTTTGTGAAGAAGGAAAGTGCAACAAGTGCCACAGTATTGGCTGTTACATGTTGGCATATTTGGGAATCAAGAAATGAGATCAGGAACTCTAAGGGACAACCACAACCCCAAAGAGTTGTCTCAAAAATCCTGGCCTATATCGAGATGATCCTGACACACCTATCCAAGGATAAGTCGAAGGGTAGAGAAGCAACTATCTAGAAACAACAATGGACCCCTCCACCACCGGGCTGTATCTGCATCAATGTGGACGCGGCGCTATTCCCTGCTGAGCGACGTATGGGATGGGGGATCGTGCTTAGAGACCACGAAGGGAAGTTCATCCTTTCCTGCAGCGAGGGAGCAGATGGCTTGCCTGACCCCGAGATGGCAGAGGCCCTGGCTACGAGGCGAGGCTTGGCATTGGCAAAGGAACACGGGCTTCTGCAGGTCATGCTCGTCTCTGACTGCCTCTCACTGATCCAACACATTTCTTCCCCAGCTCGGGATCATTCACGCATTGAAATCTTGATTGATGACATCAAATCTATGACGGCGGACTTCGAATCCTGTTCATTTAAATTCTCTAGTAGAAATGGTAGTGCAAAAATTGGCTCCCTTGGCTGAGTCTTCTCACTTTGTAATGTGTCTATTGGGGTTATCCCGGAGCTTATCCGGGTTGTACTTTGTAATGATTTGCCGTGATCAATAGAATGCCACGTTCTGTAATAAAAAAAAAAAAAAAAAAAAAAAAAAAAAAAAAAAAAAGACGACCTGTTCTCATCTACCGCGCGCGCGCGCGTCACACCAAGCGAGCAACGCGCAATCCGGCGTAGGTAAAGCCTCCTCTGCCTGCCGATCGACCGATCGCACGTCATGCACCGATCGATCGATCGCGACGTACGCGCGTCAGAACAGTACGACCAACCCATTGCATGCATTGCATTGTATTGAACGATTCCATCCGTGCCGGCGTAACCGCTCCGATTTGTTAATTATATTTCCATTCATTCATCAGCGCATACGTACCACGCGACGGTAGATCGACCTATCGGGATTTATTTCCGACCGGACGGGCGAACGTGCGCGTACGTACGTCTATATACACGTACGTATGCCATCGCGGTGTAATCTAGTTAGTGTAGGCACGGCGCATTTAGGATCTATGTACTGGCCGTAGGAAATACATGAGCTGGATAGTTTTTTTTTTTTTTAGACATGCGCTGGATAGTTCTTTTAACAGGAACGGTCCACCTTCAGCTTGCATTAATTCGGCGGTGGGAGTACAATTACACTAAGGACCCCATAAAGAACAGGTATTACAACCAAGCCCTTCACTTTTATAGACAACACCCCAAAAAACACGTAGAAACACGATCAAGTCCACTCTCTCCGATGATCGATGACCTCCACCGTGGACAAAACCACTTGGAGAAGCACTGGCGCTAACCGCCATGTTGAGATCGGAGAAGATCCTCACTCAAGGAGGACGAAGAAGCTCGAGCGAACGTGTGGGTCGGGCGCAATAGGGCCAACCTCTTGGTCATAGATAGCGGCGGCCGGAACTTGGTGTCGCTTGGGGACTGCTGCCTAGGTCGCAGGATCCTCTGACCCCGAGTGCCACCTCCTTGTAGCCATAACAGCATCACTGACACCCTCCTCTCCGTCGTAGCAGTGTCACCGACACCCTCGTCTACCTCGCCACCGAGGCTGGCCAAGAAGAGGAGCTGGAGAACTGGAGCAGCCCACAATAGAAGTGGTGACGCCTATTAGCAGAAAGGTGGCTCGCTACGGGAGGCAACTCCGACGGTTTCCACCTCGCAAGCACAACGAAGTAGCTCCACAACGACCGCTTGGGACCGCGTCGATGCACAAAGAGAGAAAAGAACCCCCACCGGCCTCCAGATGCACTAGAGCTCCCATCACTCTTCCTTCTCCCCTCGCCTCCATGGCCGGATAGAGGAAGAAGAAGAAGCGCATTAGCACAACAGATCAAAGGTTGACATAAACTAACCTTGGCCTTATTTGTAGAGATCCTTGGCTGGAGAAGCTCGATGTCACCTCCGGCCATCAGAGCTTGACGAGGAGGAGCCACCAACACATAATGCACATGATCTGGCCAGAAGAGACCCCAAGCCCTACTCCAAACTACCGGTAGACCGCCGAAGATCCTAGATCTACTACTCCGTCGCCTTCCCACCGCCATCTACGGCCAACAGGGCCGCTGGAGAGGGCTCGGGTTCGCCCGAACTCTCATGAGAGACTCTCAACTAGGGAGGGGAAAGGAATGCGTTGGATAGTATATACATATGTACAGAACTAGCTAGCCAGAGTATTGTAAAACTCCAAATTACTCCCTCCGTTCAGGAATATAACACATTTTAGATTTGCTTCGAATCTAGACAAATCAAAACACTTATTTTTGGACGGAGGGAATAATATCTTTTCTACACCCTCCGTCCAAGAAAGGATGTCATGAAATTCTAATTTTTTATGTATGTATAAACTAGCTAATACGTGTCTAGGTATATATATAAATTTAGAAAAAATCTACAATATCCCTTTTACTACGGTGTACGGAGGGTGTAGTAGACATAATAGTGCCTAACTATACATGAAGAAATAATAAGGTCTCGAGCTGTTGATCTGTGGGTTAATAAATGTGTCCAACACGCCTTGAAGCATACGGACGGCAGCATATATACACATGTACGTGCCCCTGATTAAGCTGGAACATGCATGATACCGTACGTGCGCAGTAATCCTGGCCGTGCATGCAATAATTAAGTGCGAAACAAATTCAACCGCTCGATTGATGGATCGCGAGCTAGCTATATATCCTAGCCAGGGCCAAGCTACCTTAGAACAGTATATGCAATGGTACTACCATAAAGTTGGAAAAGGACATCTGCCATAGCTGTTGCATTGAATCCGCAACAGGACGGTTAAGCTAACCGCCTCTCTCGTTCTCGCTTGCGAGACGAGCAAAGCGCGGCGCTGGACCTGGAACACGAGCCACTGTCTGTCCGTTAGTTGCGCAACATTTCACTGCGACCATGCATGTGTACTTCCCACGTGGTGCCTACACTACAGGGTAGAACCAGTTAACTGCTACTACCAGTGCTAAGTACAGTAATTAAACTGTCAGTGCTAGCTACAGTAATTAAACAGAGCTGTGACACTCCTACGTACGTACCTACGCTAGGAGTGAGTAGCGTTGAAGCTAGGCCTGGAGTTAGCTTGTCCATCTGAATTCTGACACCCCCATCAATTCCCCCAAAATTAAAGAAAGAAATCTGACGCCCAATGGCTTTTGTTAATGTACTACTGATCACCAGCAAGAGCGTTGTTGTACTCGCATCGGTTTCATAAATTTGTCGCGGTGGACACGGTTAAATTCAAAAAACTTTTGAAACGTTGACTTCTGGTTCTAAATTTGAACACGGTTACTATATACTAATCCATGAGATGATTAAGTAACGGTGGTACTAATTGACAAAGCTGTCATACAAGTACTACGTACAGTAGTACGTATGTAGGCTAGGAGTAGCACCGAAGCTAGCCATGAAAGCTATTGCTAGCTAGCTTGTCCGTGAGACAACCCATGACGTTAATCAATGTACTGGACTTGACGACGTGTGCTGCATACCACCATAACCATAGCTCGTACTACTAGGTTTTGATGAGGGTACGTACCGGCCGTGTTGCACAGAAGAAACGGGAGAAGACCCCTGGCCCTGAATGGTGTATCAACCGCACGTACGTAGGCGCCGCTTAATTTTTCAAACAAGTAGTTATTCTCAGGTTTTGCGATCGAGTACTGGCTGCACAGTGTTGTTTTTCACGCATATGCTGTGGCTGTGGCACACATATTACGTAACCACGCACACCCACTCTTGCCGTGACCCAAGAGAGCACGCATAGAGATTGGGGAATCGTTTCTTTCGTCCATTTTTCCATGAGCCTGATGATGTAGTAGGGCTCGTGATCCAATGCGCACGCACTTCAACTCCATCGAACCATCCAAGTTAAGTTACCACCCGGGATAATGATCAGTGACGTGCTCCTGCAGTCGTTCGGATCATATACGCGCGCGCGCGGCGGCAAGCCGGCAATCTTGATCGGTCTCGATCCAGACCAACCAACGGTCGCTGTTACGACAACAGTGACACACCGACGCGACGCGCCATCCCTCCCCCCTTCCGGCCCTCCTTCTGATTCTCACCTACTGCGGCCGGCCGAGTCGCGCCATTGCCATATAACCCACCACCCCGCCCCTCTCTCCCCTCACACACCCAACAGCTCCACCATCGCTCCTAGTACGTACCTCCGTCACGCCACCCGCACCTATCCCCACGTACTACGTACCTACTACAACCCGCCGCCGGCGATGGCGCCAAAGCTCCTGCCGGCCGCCGCAGCCCTCCTCCTCCTGGCCCTCGCAGCAGCGGCGGCGCTCGCTCCGTCGTCGGCGTCGGCGTTCACCACAACCGGCGATCTGGGGGGCGCGGCGGCCGTCGTGATGCGGCGCGGCGGGCGGACGTGCCGGGGCACGGTGGGCGACTGCATGGAGTACTTCGGTGTCGACGGCGAGGGCGAGGGCGACGTGGCGGCGATGGCCGGCAAGCGCCGCGTGCTGCAGGACGGCTCCGGGTACATCGGCTACGACGCGTTGCGCCGGGACAGCGTGCCGTGCTCGCAGCGGGGCGCCTCCTACTACAACTGCCAGCCCGGCGCAGAGGCCAACCCCTACTCCCGCGGATGCAGCGCCATCACCCAGTGCAGGGGCTAATGAAGTATCTACCTAAACCCACACGCATCTCTCCCTCTCTTAGTTTTTACCCACGGCACACGTATGTATGCCTCATCGTTCAGTACTCCTCTGCTTGCTGTAATTACGATTCGACAAGAAGATCAGTCCCTTCCTGATGATGCTTGAACAGGAATCGATCACTGGATTCGTGCATGCTCTCGAGTGCTCAATCTCCTCACTAGAGAGACATGTTTCGCCTGATTGTGTAATTTCTGTATGATTTCGGTGGAAAAGTGAAGCTCAGATTTGTGTGTAAAACTGGTACATGTTTCGCCGCACCATCACCACGTACGTCAGTTGACTGTTTCCACAGCGAAGAAATGTTTCTATTGTTGTTCCTTCTCTTGGTTGAGGTACGGCAGAGAAATCGTCTGAGCCTGCCATATGCCAATTCCTGGTTGCTTGTCAGAAAAGAAACGTCAATGTCTCTCGAGTTGAGCTGTCTTCTCTGAAAGAATATATATATTTACATTTCTCCTCTGTGCTCCACCCCATGCATTGTTTAATTCCGGTTGGACAAGTGCTTTGAATTGTTTGTTTTTCTGCACCAAAAGCTCCCACCTTTGGTCCAAATGGGAAAATGACTCTTGTCTTGTAGTAATATACAAGATCAATTCAAAATGCATGGCATGGGTTGAGGAAAGTGGAGCTCGGCTAATGAATTGGTCTTTCTAGTAGTTGAAAACTATACTACATTTGTTGGCACCAACCGGCCGCGGTTGGCCGGTCACATTTCAGCCTATTCCTATGTGTAGTCAGTGTGCCTAGGAGCTTTTGGAGACCAAAATATATATATACTCGTGTTTGGATAGGAAGGGGAGGTTTCTGAAGGCAAACTTTTCAGATGGAATCTTATTATTGATGGATATCTAAATACACGGTCAATCAATGTTCCCATTCCTAAAGTCGTCCACGAAGCTTCGCGATCAGGGAGAGGGAAATCGTGCATCATAGGAGACACTTTTGCTTTCACGATGGAAGATACAGGGGATCAACGTTCTCTTCCACCTCTAACCACAGGGTGTTAGAGAATTAGCACGTCTGCTTTTTGCGAAAGGGAACAAGGTAGAGCAATACAAACCTGCAGGCTGCGGCCGGGTACTACTGCAAGCAACTAATACTATAATAATGTGTAAAAGGAGTTCTTGTTCTTGAGAGTATGCCAATGGTACCATATTATTTTCAGAAATCAAAGTTCTACAAGAGCATCAAATCGAAACGACAAGAGTACAAGTTCAGCACGCGCCCAAAAATAAAAGGAGCTATAAATAACATAGTGATGCTACAACCATCGTTGACGTGTTCAGATAATCAAAGGGATTTTCCAATCGAATAATTAACCTCGGACCGTGTCTACTTGCGACCTGACCAAGCTCAAGCAGCTTTGCAGTGCACCATATTTTTAACCAAGAAAGTAGTATAACAATATCAAGAAAATACCATTACACCCGTAATGTCAAGAAACTGTCAAGATATTAAAGATACGCAAAATCAAAAAGGCATGACCAAAGATAAACGAAAAAATATCAGGCCAAAGTGATCAACGACTCAGGCAGATGCATGAGCCAACCACCACAATTAGAAAAGTGTCTCCTTGTGACCCCGGCTCCATTTTCCAACGGCACTACGGCAATTCAACATTCACCAAGCTCAGAGCTATCACACACACACACGCACACAATTTTGGTGTTGACACCAACGTTATCACACAACCGGTAAACACATGGACTTCATCCATTTCAATTCCTAGCTTTCACCATCACTTGATAACCTTGAACTTGACATGAGCCATCGAGATCCTCTGGTCTTCCGACCACAATTATCTTGATATTCCCTGCTAAGCCCAAAATATATCTAGCTTGTTGGGGAATCCCAAGAGGAAGGTATGATGAGCACAGCAGCAAATTTTTCCTCAGTTATGAAACCAATGTTTAATCGAACCAGTAGGAGCAAGGAAACACCTCAAAGGTGTTGCTAGCTGAACTTTAGCAAGGCGCACTACCGGTGCCAGCAGCAACGTGGAGACCTGCACAACACAACCACAGAACATTGCCCCAACTTGCGATGAGGTTGTCAATCTCACCGGTTTTCCTAAAAACAAAGGATTAAACGTATCGAGTGGAAGAAAGTAATAGCTTGCAGAACGTAAACAGAAAACAGTAAACAATTGATTGTAGATTGATAGTAAAAGAAAGGACCGGGGTCCATAGTTCACTAGTGGTGGCTCTCTTTAAGTAGATAATATGTTGGGTGAACAAATTACAGCGGGACAATTGACAAGCATCGAGAAAGCAATCATGCATATACTACTCATCTTGACTCCTTTGAGACTTGATGGGCATTACAACATTATACATAGACCGTAATCCAATTGCATCTATGACTAATAATCCACCTTCAGGTTATCATCTAAACCTCCTCCAGTATTAAGTTGCAAGCAACGGATAATTGCATTATGCATTGCGTGTAAAGTAAACAATACGATTGTTCTATGAACAAAGGATTGTTGTTTTCTCCCTAATAGCAACAGCACATCTAGTACCTTAGAGATTTCTGTCACTTCCACAGATTACTAGAGGCATGAACCCACTATCGAGCATAAATACTAACTCTTAGAGTTGCTAGCATCTACTTGGCCAAGATAGCTACTAACAACAGAAAGCATACAACATCACAAATAACAAAGACATGATAGAATCAATAATCAATCTGAAATAGCATCTCAATATCCATCGGATCCCCGCAAACACAACATGTAGGAATTACAAATAGATGATCTTGATCATGAACGGAGCTCACAAGATCTAAACATGATAGCACAAATGAGGAGAACCAGCCATCTAACTACTACATGGACCCGTAGTCCAGAGATGAACTACTCACGCATCACACCGGAGGCTTGCATGATGATGAAGAAGGCCTCTAGGGTGAATTCTCCCCTCCGGCAGGGTGCCGGGAAGAGCTTCAGATCCCTCCCGGTCTAGGGATGGAGATGATGGCGGCTACAAACTCTTTCGTGGATTTTTGATCGGGTACTTAGGGTTTCTCTATCAGAGGCATCTTATAGGCGAAAGGGGAGGCCGAGGGGGTGCCTAGGGCGGCCAGACCACCCCCTGGCGCGGGCCAGGCTGGGCCGCACGGCCAGGTGGTGTGGTGCCCCCCTGGCCCCTCTCCGTCTTATATTCTGGCTCCGGGTGTCCCTCGGTGAAAAACTGACTTTGGCTTTTGTCCCGTCCAATTCCAAGAATATTCATTTTTTGACTTTCCTGGAACGAAAAAAGCAGAAAACAGGCAGCTGGCACTATGGCTCTTGTTAATAGGTTAGTCCAAGAAAGTGTATAGAAAGTACTCCAAAGTTGGAACAAAACACAATAAAGTAGATAAAACCAAGCATGGGACATAAAAAATTATAGATACGTTAGCAACGTATCAACATCCCCAAGCTTAACTCCTGCTCGTCCTCGAGTAGGTAAGTGATAAAAAGAAAGAATAATTTTTGAGGTGACATGCACCATCATAAACCTGATCAAAGTATTTGTAAAACATTGATAGCTGGGATCATAGTACTTCAACATAGCATGAAAGACAAAGTTCTAACAATAAGACAAAGCAACTATGTTGTAACATGAAAAGGCACAAACAAAAGATTCATGAATAACAATGCTTTGCAAGACGTTTGTTTGTTTCACATAAAGAAAACATAGCATAGTGACATTCAGCTTGTCCCTCATAGAGTAGCAAACATAAATGCATAGGACACCTTCAAAGTTTATAAGAGTGACTAGATATAAATAGTTTAAGGACAAGCAATATCAAAGTTATGCATCAATAAACAAGTCTTGAGACAATGCACATAGAACTAAGAATGGCCATTATGCTCTCAAAATAGGTGCATAAAGATAGAAGGTGGAGACTCAACATAAAAGCAAAAGAAAGGCCTTCATAGAAGGAAGTAGGGATTCAACTTTCATAAAGAGCTTCCAAAAATTATGGTACTTATTAGCTTTCAGCTCTCATTGCCCCTATCATATGCATCTTGAAGTGATTAAGGTTAAAGTGAACAAACTATGGAGTATATGCTTGACAAAGTATAAGTTGGAAATCTCATGTCCCTTGAATACGAGGGCCACTCCTCATGCTACTCAAGTTTAGTTACCGGTAAGTTCATGCTCCTCATGTCATAGTAAGTACATGTGTATCATAGAGAACCGCCAACGGGGTACCCCTTGCCCGATGATACGGAAGAATCCCCATATCAAAATGACAAGGCAAGCAGACAACGAGCATCTCATCAATCTTCTTATTTACCATGGGAAAATGGTGCTTTTTTCTCTCTTTCCTATTTTCTCATATCTCGTTTTTTCTTTTTCTTTTTTTCTCACAATCTGACTCTTTTTTTATAAGAAGAATGCTTCATACACAGCTCATTATGGTTACGCCGCAGATTTCCACCATGACAGCATGGATTAGACCAGCAGCCCAGACGTTTCTCTAACACACATGCATAACTCCATGGACTTACAAGCTCCCCTTTCATTTCACACCGACGACATCCATAGACAAAAGAGCATGATATCAACTGGGTACAATGTACAAGTGCAATGTTGAAAGCGTTCCCCATGACAGCATGGTTCTGCTAATCCCCAACATATAAGTCCAAGCATATACAACATATATGACACAATGGTTCAAGTTTATTAAGGGCAAGAAAAGTAAAGTGTGCCATCAAGTTCGTGAGAGCTTTTATCACTAGTTTTCTCATAACAAGTTTAAATCGGAAGGTAGATAAAGACATGAATATACTTGGAATAGCATATGCTAATAGGTAGGTATGTTGGACTCTTTGGAATAACTTGGTTTTAGGAATTGGATGCATGAGTGGAACTCATACTTGGTTATGGAGGCCAGCAAAAGACTGGGAGCGACAAACTAAGAGAGCAACAATGGCCATAATCATGCAGAGCGACAAAACATCATTAATCAAAGCATAAAGTGATACTACAAGTTGAAAACTAAAGGATAATAAAGGCTATGGTGACTTGGTATAGTCATAACATGGTGTGAGCATGTGCCAAGTCAACCCAAATAAAGCATCAAAGGAGAATACCACAATACTATGCATTAATATGCTAAAAAACAACGCACGATTCTTCAAAGGCACATTAAGCAATCTCAATTGTTTATAACCAGTCATGCTACAACAAAGAATACTAAGCATAAAGCCAAAACAAGATCAAGCATGGCATGACAAAGCATAGGCCACAGTCAAAAACAAGCTCTCTTTACCACTTAAGCATGAACTTTCCTACTCTTTTCCAACCCAAACCAAACTATTTGAAAACCAATGCATGAAAGAGGGGGTCCAACCAATTTATTCAGCAAACTAAGCAAACCAGGCAAACGAAAAACCAAAACAAAAACGAAAAAGAAGACGCTCCAAGAACAACACAACTATGCATGAAACAATAAAAATGAAGTGTTTGGAAGAAACCTGGGATTTTTATTGATGAAGAAGGGGATGCCTTGGGCATCCCCAAGCTTTGACGCTTGTACTTCTTGGATATTTCTTGGGGTGACATGCGTGGCATCCCCAAACTTGAGCTTTAGTCCATCTTTCATCTCATTACTCATTCCTTCCATAGACCTGAAATTCTTCCTTCATACAAAACTTCACACAATCTTTATTAGCAACATTAGTGCACTCAAGATAATAAGTCTTTAGGTTCAGTTCCAACACCAATAAATCTTCCATTAAAACACAAGCTACTGTAGCACTTCCCTCAAAAAGCTCAATTCCCTAAAAGAACTCAAAAAGGAACCAACAAGAAGCAAATGCAAATAATGGCAGAAATCTGTCAAAACAGACCAGTAGGTAAAGACGAATTTTTTCGAAGACCTTCTGTTGCTCAAATCGAAAAGTGTTGAACTAACGAAAGTTAGATAACAACCTGGGGCAGAAGCAAAAGAAATTCACGCCTCAAAATGACGAACAGAGATTTTACACGAATTTTTACGGTGAAGCACAGAAATCTGTTTTAGGACAGAAACTTTCCCAATTATTCTCTCTCATTAGAGGTTACTCTTGGCACAAAAAGCAAATAAAAAGGATAAGGAGAGGTTATTACTGAAGTAATAACTTCCAAGACTCATCTAAAACTTTTGGGTTATCTCCAATAAGTACTTTTCTTTAACGCCTTTAAGTTAGGCATAAGAAGCAAGAAAAAGAATCAAGTGTTCTCAAAGAAAGAAGCATTAAGAGCAAATTTTGTTTTCATAGGAGAGGCAAAAGAAATCTTCTATATCTTCTTAGGGAAGTGTTCTATACCTTTCTTGAGTGGGAGTTGATATTTAATGGTGCCTTCTTTCATATCAATAATGGCACCAACAGTTCTAAGAAAAGGTCTTCCCAAAGTAATAGGACAAGAAGCATTGCATTCAACATCCAAAACATAGAAATCAATAGGGACATAGGCATTGTTAACCATAATAAGAATATCATTAATACTCCCCATGAGTTTCTTTTTAGCATTATCATCAAGTGGGACATTCAAATAACAATCTTCCAATGGTGGCAAATCAAGCATATCATAAATCCGTCTAGGCATAATAGAAACACTACTATCAAGATCACATAAAGCCTTGAAATCAAAATCATTCACTTTCGTATTAATGATGGGTTCCCAACCATCCTCTTGTTTTATAGGAATAGAGGCTTTATGTTTCATATTTTCTTCTTTAATTTTTATGAGAGCATCAGTAATGTGTTTTGTAAAGGCCATATTCATAGCACTAGCATTAGGACTTTTAGCAAGCTTTTGTAGGAACTTAATAACTTCAGAGATATTGCAACCATCAAGATCAAAATCATAATTATCATCTAAAGTAGTATAGCTATTACTAGCCTCAACACTAGTGGTAGTGATAGTAGACACACTAATGTTTCTAGCAATTTCATCTTCTCTTTCCCACTTAGCATGCAATTTAGCTAATAGCCTAACATTTTCATCAATTCTAACTTGTATGGCATTAGTGGCTGCAAAGGGATTCTCATTAGTTTCAGGTTTAGCAGTCATTTTATTCAAGAAAGATTGAGCTTCAGCTAATGATGCTATATTTCTGTCAGCATTAGAGAGTTTTTCTTCAATAGTTTTATTGAAAGCAGTTTGTTTGCTAATAAAATCTTTTAGCATAACTTCAAGTTCAGAGGGAGCACTCCTATTATTGTTGTAGGAATTTCCATAAGCATTACCATTGTTGGGAAGATATGGCCTATAATTGTTGTTACCAAAATTATTCATGTAGGCATTATTGCTAAAATTGTTATTTCTTATAAAGTTCACATCAACTTGCTCTTCTTGAGCAATCAAAGAGGCTAAAGGGACATTATTTGGATCAATATGGGCTTTCCCATTAACAAGCATAGACATAATAACATCAATTTTATCACTCAAGGAGGAAGTTTCTTCAACATAATTTACCTTCTTACCTTGTGGAGCTCTTTCAGTATGCCACTCAGAGTAGTTAACCATCATATTATCCAGAAGCTTTGTTGCAGCACCCAACGTAATGGTCATAAAGGTACCTCCAGCAGCAGAATCCAATAGATTTCTTGAAGAATAGTTCAATCCTGCATAAAAAGTTTGGATAATCATCCAAGCAGTCAGTCCATGAGTCGGGCAATTCTTTACCAAAGATTTCATTCTTTCCCAAGCTTGAGCAACATGTTCATTTGTTGGAGATATGCCCTAGAGGCAATAATAAATATAGTTATTATTATATCTTTGTGTTTATGATAAATGTTTGCATTCATGCTATAATAGTATTAACAAGGAAACCATTAATACTTGTGTGAATTGTAAACTTAATTTGAAGTCCCTAGTATAGCCTCTATACTTCACTAGCTTGTTGGTTGATTGATGATGTGGTTTCTTTGTCATGAACATTGAGATGTTATCAACAACAAGATCATATCGTTAGGAGAATGATATGGTGGACATACTCCTATAGATAAGCGTAGCATAAAGATCAAGTCATTTCAATAGTTCAATTGCTATATGCTTTCTGATACATAGTAACCTAATTCCTTCGACCATGAGATCATGCATATCACCTTTACTGGATGGATGCTTTGATGTCATCAAACACCACACCGTAACAGGGTGGCTATAAAGGTGGTATTGAGTGTTCGGAAAGTATTGGTTGAAACACATGGATCAAGAGTGGGATTTGTCCATCCACATGACGGATAGATATTCTCTGGGCCCTCTCGGTGAAATGTCATCCAATTAGCTTGCAAGCATGTGACTGGGTCACAAGGGATCACATATCGCGGGAACGAGAAAAGAGTACTTATCAGTAACGAGGTTGAACTAGGTATGCAGAGATACCGAAGATCGTAACCTCGGATAAGTAACATATCGTGAGACAAAGGGAAATTGGTATCGTATGTAAGTGGTTCATTCGATCGCAAAGTAATCGTAGAAATATGTGGGAGCCATATGAATTTCCAGATTCCTCTATTGGTTATTGTTCGGAGAAGTGTCTCGATCATGTCCGCATAATTCACGAACCGTAGGGAGACACACTTAAGGATTCGACGTTGTTTGAGTAGTTATGGTATTATGAGAAAGAGACCGAATGTTGTTCGGAGTCTCGGATGGGATCCGGGATATCACGAGGTGATCCGGAATGGTCCGGAGAATAAGATTCATATAAGGAAAGTCCCGTTTCGGAGTTCGGGAATGATTCCGGTGTTTTCATCGGGAACATTCTAGAAGGTCCCGGAATGTCCGGCACTCCGGGAGGGAAGGGGTACATGAATGTGTCATTGCATGTTGGAATGATTGCATCATGTACTAAGTGTTCTCGCTGTCCGAAATAAAGGGTTAATTCAAATCCTAATTGAAAAAGTCAAACTGCCAGTTTTCGGTCAAACTGCCAGTTTTCGGAAAGAGGAGAAAGAGGAGGAGAGGTGGAGGCCGAGTTGGAGGAGGGTTCCTCCCCTTGGCCGGCGCACCTCCCAAGGCCGAGTTGGGGAGGAACTCCTCCCCTTGGCCGCCGGCCCTCCCACCTATAAAGGGAGGGGCAGGGCTCCCCTCTCTACACAACACTACTAGTTCCTACCCTCTAAACTAAACCCTAGATCTAAAACCCCGGTTTAGAGCTATTTTGGTTTAGAGCCTTCTAATTGGTTTAGAGCCCTCTAATTGGTGTGTCTAATTACTAGACCACTAATAGCCTCTCTCATAAGCTCCACCATACTCGCACCGGCTTAAGGCGAAGCCCTGCGGGATCTCCCCTCTACCTCCGGTACCACGCCGTTGTGCTGCCGGAATCGCGAGGAGAGTACTACAACCTCCGCTGCCTGCTGGAACAAGGGAGAGGAAGGTCTTCGTCGAGTACCGAACGTGTGACCGACTGCGGGAGCGCTGCTGGAACGTGGCGCCGGAAGGATCGTCTACGCGATCTTGAGATCGGAAAGAGTACGACTACATCACCCACGAGAATCTGCTCTCGTTAAACACTTTGGAATCTTCGAGGGTGAGTTATTCCATCGACTCGTTGCTACAATCTAGTAGATAGATCTTGGCTTGTTTGTTTGTATGCGATAGAAAATTTTTGTTTTCCATGCTACGAACCCCTACAGTGGTATCAGAGCCGTGTCTATATGTAGATCTGTTGCACGAGTAGAACACAATGGTCATTGTGGGCGTTGATGCTTTTATTGTAGATTGCTTTTTGTGTACTTTGCATCTTGCGGTATGTTGGGATGAAGCGGCCCGGGCTAACCTTACATGACATCGTTCATGAGACTTGCTCCACGCTTAACATGCAACTTGTATTGCATAAGTGGCTTTGCGGGTGCCTGTTTCTCCTAGCATAGTAAAGATCCAATTTACAACGGGTAATCAACAATGCTAGTATCAATGTTGTGGTTCTTGTTCGTAGGTTAGAACGACACTTATGGAAAGCCCCAAACCACGTAAAATATGCAAAGAAAGTAGAAGCGTCTAACTTTGTTTTGCAGGGGTGTGCAGTGATGTGATATGGCCATGATTGTGATTATATTTGATGTATGCAATGTTCCTTATTGTAAGTTGGCAACCGGCAGGAGCCATATGGTTGTCTTTAATTTCTGTTAAGACCTGCGTGTCTATTCAAAATAGTCGTAATAGTTGAAGCTGGTGGACGACAACCATGAAGAAGCGTCATTGACCTTGATGCTATGCCGGTGATGATGGAGATCATATTCGTGCTTGAAGATGGAGATCGGAAGCACAAAGAAGAAAGGCCATATCATATCACATATTATGAATTGCATGTGATGTTAATCCTTTATGCATCTTGTATTGCTTAGTAGACAACGGTAGCATTATAAGATGATCCCTCATGCACATAAATTTCAAGTTCTAAAGTGTTCACCCTTAGTATGCACCGTTGCCAAAGCTTGTTGCTTCGAAGCACCACGTGATGATCGGGTGTCTTTGATTCCGCGGGTGAATACAACGTAAGCAAGCCAGATTTGCTTATGCGGTAACTAAGGTTTGATCTTGACGAGCCTAGCATGTACAGACATGGCCTCAGGAACACGGATCGCCGAAAGGCAAAGCATGAATCATATAGTAGATATGATGAACATGATGATTGTTCGCCATTAAAACTATATCGGCTCTCGTGATGATCGGTGTTGATATAGTAAATTTGGTTCGTGTGATCACTAAAACAATGTGAGGGATGTTGTTTTGAGTGGGAGTTCACCTAGTTTAATTTCATTAATTAATTTGAACTCAATTTGTCATAAACTTAGTCTAAACTATTGCAAATATGTTGTAGATCAATGGCAGCCCCTACCATCAATTTTAATGCGTTCCTAGAGAAAGAAAAGTTGAAAAACAATGGAAGCAACTTCGCGGATTGGTTCCGCAATTTGAGGATTGTCCTCACAGCTGGTAATTTGACCTATGTGCTGGATGCACCGCTAGGTGACCCACCTGCAGCTGATGCTACCGATGAAGTAAAGAATGTTTACCTCGCTCGGAAGAATCAGTACTCCATAGTTCAGTGTGCTATCTTGTATGGTTTAGAATCGGAGCTTCAGAAAAGGTTTGAAGAGTCAGATCCATATGATATTGTCGAGGATCTCAAATTAATTTTTGAGACTCATGCGGCAATTGAAAGTTATGAAGCTTCTGAAAAGTTCTTTAACTGCAAGATGGAAGAGGGTAGCTCCGTGAGTGAGCATGTGCTTAAAATGTCTGGGCACGCGAATAAACTTCAAAGCTTGGGTATAGTGATTCCTAATACTTTGGGAGTTTACCGCATCCTCCAATCACTACCACCAAGTTACAAGAACTTTGTGATGAACTACAACATGCAGAACATGAACAAAGAGTTGCTAGAACTGTTTGCTATGTTAAAATCTGCAGAAGTGGAGATCAAGAAAGAGCACCAAGTGTTGATGGTCAATAAGACCACCAAATTCAAGAAAGGCAAGTCTAAGCAAAAGGGACACTTCAAGAAGGGTGGTAAGAAAGTTACCATGCCAACGAAGAAGACCAAGGCTGGACCTAAGCCTGAAACTGAGTGCTTTTACTGCAAGGGAGAAGGTCACTGGAAGCGGAATTGCCCAAAGTACTTGGCGGATTTGAAGAACGGCAACATCAAGAAGAAAGGTATATTTGATATACATGTTATTGATGTGTATCTCACTAGTATTCGTAGTAGTGCCTGGGTATTTGATACTGGTTCGGTTGCTCATATTTGTAACTCGAAACAGGAGCTGCAGAATAAACGGAAGCTAGCGAAGAACGAGGTGTCGATGCGTGTGGGAAACGGATCAAAGGTTGATGTGATCGCGGTCGGCACGCTACCTCTTCATCTACCATCGGGATTAGTTTTATACTTAAATAATTGTTATTTGGTGCCTGCGTTGAGCATGAACATTATATCGGGATCTTGTTTATTGCGAGACGGTTACTTGTTTAAATCAGAGAATAATGGTTGTTCGATTTATATGAGTAATATGTTTTACGCACATGCACCTTTGATAGATGGTCTATTCTTATTGAATCTCGATAGTAGAAATACACATCTTAATAACATTGAAGCTAAACGTTTGAAATCAAGCGATAATTCGACCTATATGTGGCACTGTCGTCTTGGTCACATTGGAGTGAAACGTATGAAGAAACTCCATTCCGATGGACTTCTTGAATCACTTGATTTTGAATCACTTGAAAGATGCGAAGCATGTCTGATGGGTAAAATGACTAAGACTCCATTTTCTGGTATAATGGAGCGAGCTACAGACTTATTGGAAATCATACATACCGATGTGTGTGGTCCAATGAGTGTAGCATCGCGCAGTGGTTATCATTATGTTCTTACCTTCACGGATGACTTGAGTAGATATGGGTATATCTATTTCATGAAACATAAGTCCGAAACTTTCGAGAAGTTTAAGGAGTTTCAAAGTGAGGTAGAGAATCAACGTAACAAGAAGATTAAATTTCTACGTTCTGATCGTGGAGGTGAATATCTAAGTTACGAGTTTGGCGAGCACTTAAAGAAGTGCGGAATACTTTCACAATTGACACCGCCGGGAACACCACAGCGTAATGGTGTGTCCGAACGTCGTAATCGAACTCTCTTAGATATGGTTCGTTCTATGATGTCACTTACAGATTTACCGCTAACATTTTGGGGTTATGCATTAGAAACAGCCGCATTCACTTTAAATAGGGCACCATCTAAATCCGTTGAAACGACACCGTATGAATTATGGTTTGGGAAGAAACCTAAATTGTCGTTCCTTAAAGTTTGGGGATGCGAAGCCTATGTAAAGAAGTTACAGCCGGACAAGCTTGAACCCAAAGCGGAAAAATACGTCTTCATAGGATACCCAAAGGAAACTATTGGGTATACCTTCTATCATAGATCCGAAGGCAAAATCTTCGTTGCCAAGAATGGATCCTTTCTAGAGAAGGAATTTCTCTCGAAAGAAGTGACTGGAAGGAAAGTAGAACTCGACGAGGTTGTCGAACCTTCTCTCGAAATTGCGAGTAGCACAGCACCGGAAGAAGTTCCTGTGGTGCCTGCACCAATAAGAGAGGAAGCTAATGATGGTGATCATGAAACTTCGGTTGAAGTTGCTACAGAGCCTCGGAGGTCAACGAGAACTCGTACCACTCCAGATTGGTATGATTCCGTTATGAATGTCATGTTGGTGGACAACACCGATGACCCCGAGACATATGAGGAAGCGATGATGAGCCCAGATTCCAATAAATGGCAAGAAGCCATGAAATCCGAGATTGGATCCATGTACGAAAACCAAGTATGGACTTTGGTGGACTTACCGGATGGCCGGAAGGCTGTCGAGAACAAATGGATTTTCAAGAAGAAAACAAATGCTGATGGTAATGTTACTGTCTATAAAGCTCGACTTGTCGCAAAAGGGTTTCGACAAATTCAAGGAGTTGACTACGATGAGACTTTCTCACCGGTAGCGAAGCTAAAGTCTGTGAGGATTATGTTAGCAATCGCTGCATATTATGATTATGAGATATGGCAGATGGATGTCAAAACAGCATTCCTCAATGGAGACATTGATGAAGAGTTGTATATGATACAACCCAAAGGTTTTGTCGATCCTAAAGATGCTAACAAGGTATGCAAGCTTCAACGGTCCATCTATGGATTGAAGCAGGCATCCCGAAGTTGGAATCAACGTTTTGATAAGGTAATCAAAAGTTTTGGTTTTATACAAACTTATGGAGAAGCTTGTATTTACAAGAAAGTGAGTGGGAGCTCTGTAGCATTCTTAATACTGTATGTGGATGACATATTGTTGATTGGGAATGATGTAGACCTTCTTAATAGTGTCAAGGAATATTTGAATAATAGTTTTTCAATGAAGGATCTTGGCGAAGCAGCTTACATATTAGGCATAAAGATTTATAGAGATAGATCGAAACGCCAAATATCATTGTCACAAAGTACATATTTGGACAAAGTTCTAAAGAGGTTTGGAATGGAAGATAGCAAGAAAGGGTTCTTGCCCATGTTGCCCAATACGACCTTGAGTAAAACTCAAAGTCCGACATCGGCAGAAGATAGAGAAAGGATGAGTAAGACTCCCTATGCCTCAGCCATAGGATCTCTAATGTATGCCATGCTATGTACTAGACCCGACATTGCATATGCTGTTAGTTTAACTAGCAGATATCAAAGTGATCCAGGAGTGGATCATTGGACAGCGGTCAAAAACATCCTTAAGTACTTGAGAAGAACTAAGGATATGGTTCTTTCTTATGGAGGTGATGAACAGCTCGTTGTTAATGGTTACACCGATGCTAGTTGGAACACTGATCCGGATGATTCTAAATCACAATCTGGATACGTATTTATTTTGAATGGTGCAGCAGTTAGCTGGAGGAGTGCAAAGCAAAGCGTTGTGGCGAGATCTTCAACTGAATCGGAATACATGGCTGCTTCGGAGGCTTCACAAGAAGCGATATGGATGAAAGAGTTCATTACAGAGCTGGGTGTGGTTCCTAGTGCGCTGGACCCAATGTCTATCTACTGTGATAACATGGGCGCCATAGCCAATGCGCAAGAACCAAGGTCACACAAGAAGCTGAAGCATATCAAGCTACGTTTTCACGCTATTCGAGAACATATCCAGGATGGGGATATAAAGATTTGCAAAGTACACACAGATCTGAATGTGGCGGATCCGTTGACTAAACCTCTCCCGAGGGCAAAACATGACCAACACCAAACTGCCATGGGTGTTCGGTATATTACCATGTAATCTAGATTAGATGACTCTAGTGCAAGTGGGAGACTGTTGGAGATATGCCCTAGAGGCAATAATAAATATAGTTATTATTATATCTTTGTGTTTATGATAAATGTTTGCATTCATGCTATAATAGTATTAACAAGGAAACCATTAATACTTGTGTGAATTGTAAACTTAATTTGAAGTCCCTAGTATAGCCTCTATACTTCACTAGCTTGTTGGTTGATTGATGATGTGGTTTCTTTGTCATGAACATTGAGATGTTATCAACAACAAGATCATATCGTTAGGAGAATGATATGGTGGACATACTCCTATAGATAAGCGTAGCATAAAGATCAAGTCATTTCAATAGTTCAATTGCTATATGCTTTCTGATACATAGTAACCTAATTCCTTCGACCATGAGATCATGCATATCACCTTTACTGGATGGATGCTTTGATGTCATCAAACACCACACCGTAACAGGGTGGCTATAAAGGTGGTATTGAGTGTTCGGAAAGTATTGGTTGAAACACATGGATCAAGAGTGGGATTTGTCCATCCACATGACGGATAGATATTCTCTGGGCCCTCTCGGTGAAATGTCATCCAATTAGCTTGCAAGCATGTGACTGGGTCACAAGGGATCACATATCGCGGGAACGAGAAAAGAGTACTTATCAGTAACGAGGTTGAACTAGGTATGCAGAGATACCGAAGATCGTAACCTCGGATAAGTAACATATCGTGAGACAAAGGGAAATTGGTATCGTATGTAAGTGGTTCATTCGATCGCAAAGTAATCGTAGAAATATGTGGGAGCCATATGAATTTCCAGATTCCTCTATTGGTTATTGTTCGGAGAAGTGTCTCGATCATGTCCGCATAATTCACGAACCGTAGGGAGACACACTTAAGGATTCGACGTTGTTTGAGTAGTTATGGTATTATGAGAAAGAGACCGAATGTTGTTCGGAGTCTCGGATGGGATCCGGGATATCACGAGGTGATCCGGAATGGTCCGGAGAATAAGATTCATATAAGGAAAGTCCCGTTTCGGAGTTCGGGAATGATTCCGGTGTTTTCATCGGGAACATTCTAGAAGGTCCCGGAATGTCCGGCACTCCGGGAGGGAAGGGGTACATGAATGTGTCATTGCATGTTGGAATGATTGCATCATGTACTAAGTGTTCTCGCTGTCCGAAATAAAGGGTTAATTCAAATCCTAATTGAAAAAGTCAAACTGCCAGTTTTCGGTCAAACTGCCAGTTTTCGGAAAGAGGAGAAAGAGGAGGAGAGGTGGAGGCCGAGTTGGAGGAGGGTTCCTCCCCTTGGCCGGCGCACCTCCCAAGGCCGAGTTGGGGAGGAACTCCTCCCCTTGGCCGCCGGCCCTCCCACCTATAAAGGGAGGGGCAGGGCTCCCCTCTCTACACAACACTACTAGTTCCTACCCTCTAAACTAAACCCTAGATCTAAAACCCCGGTTTAGAGCTATTTTGGTTTAGAGCCTTCTAATTGGTTTAGAGCCCTCTAATTGGTGTGTCTAATTACTAGACCACTAATAGCCTCTCTCATAAGCTCCACCATACTCGCACCGGCTTAAGGCGAAGCCCTGCGGGATCTCCCCTCTACCTCCGGTACCACGCCGTTGTGCTGCCGGAATCGCGAGGAGAGTACTACAACCTCCGCTGCCTGCTGGAACAAGGGAGAGGAAGGTCTTCGTCGAGTACCGAACGTGTGACCGACTGCGGGAGCGCTGCTGGAACGTGGCGCCGGAAGGATCGTCTACGCGATCTTGAGATCGGAAAGAGTACGACTACATCACCCACGAGAATCTGCTCTCGTTAAACACTTTGGAATCTTCGAGGGTGAGTTATTCCATCGACTCGTTGCTACAATCTAGTAGATAGATCTTGGCTTGTTTGTTTGTATGCGATAGAAAATTTTTGTTTTCCATGCTACGAACCCCTACATCATTATCATATTGTTTAAACTTCATTATTTCACTTCTCATAGATATAATCTTAGCAGGAGGATAGTATTTTCCAATGAAAGCATCCTTGCATTTAGTCCAAGAATCAATACTATTCCTAGTTAAGGAATTCAACCATTCTTTAGATTTTGCTCTCAAAGAGAAAGGAAACAATTTAAGCTTAATAATATCTCCATCTATATCCCTATGCTTTTGCATCTCACAAAGTTCAACAAAGTTATTTAGATGAGCAGCAACATCTTCATTACCAATACCAGAAAATTGTTCTCTCATAAAAGATTGAGTAAAGCAGGTTTTATTTCAAAGAAAGTAGCTTCACGAACAGGTGGAGCAATAGGTGTGCTCATAAAATCATTGTTGTTGGTGCTAGTGAAGTCACACAACTTAGTGTTTTCAAGAGTAGTCATTTTTGTGTTTTTAATAAAGAAAGCAACCTGGTAAAACTATTTTTTTGTGTTTTTGATAAAGAAACAAGCAAACAAAGCAAAAATTAAACTAAGCAAAACAAAAATAAAAAAGTAAAGGGATTGGTTATGAGGGACTCCCCTTGTGAAGATGTCCTTGACTCCCCGGCAACTGCGCTAGAAAATCAATTGCTAAGCCCAAAATATATCGAGCCCGTTGGGGAACCCCAAGAGGAAGGTATGATGAGCACAGCAGCAAGTTTTCCCTCAGTTATGAAACCAAGGTTTAATCGAACCAGTAGGAGCAAGGAAACACCTCAAAGGTGTTGCTAGCTGAACTTTAGCAAGGCGCACTACCACTGCCAGCAGCAACATGGAGACCTGCACAACACAACCACAGAACTTTGCCCCCAACTTGCGATGAGGTTGTCAATCTCACCGGTTTTGCTGAAAATAAAGGATTAAATGTATTGAGTGGAAGAAAGTAATAGTTTGCAGAAAGTAAACAGAAAATAGTAAACATTTGATTGTAGATTAATAGTAAAAGAAAGGACCGGGGTCCATAGTTCACTAGTGGTGGCTCTCCTTAAGATAGATGACCTGTTGGGTGAACAAATTACAGCGGGGCAATTGACAAACATCAAGAAAGCAATCATGCATATACTACTCATCTTGACTCCTTTGAGACTTGATTGGGCATTACAACATTATACATAGACCGTAATCCAACTGCATCTATGACTAATAATCCACCTTCAGGTTATCATCCGAACCCCCTCCAGTATTAAGTTGCAAGCAACGGGTAATTGCATTACGCATTGCATGTAAAGTAAACAATATGATTGTTCTATGAACAAAGGGTTGTTGTTTTCTCCCTAGTAGCAACAACACATCTAGTACCTTAGAGATTTCTGTCACTTCCCCAGATTACTAGAGGCATGAACCCACTATCGAGCATAAATACTAACTCTTGGAGTTGCTAGCATCTACTTGGCCAAGATAGCTATTAACAACGGAAAGCATGCAAGATCACAAATAACAAAGACATGATAGAATGAATAATGAATCTGAAATAGCATCTCAATATCCATCAGATCCCCGCAAACACAACATGTAGGAATTACAAATAAATGATCTTGATCATGAACGGAGCTCACAAGATCTAAACATGATAGCACAAAGGAGGAGAACTGAAGGGAATATGCCTGAGAGGCAATAATAAAGTGGTTATTATCTTATTCCATGTTTATGATAAATGTTTATTTTGCATGCTATAATTGTATTGATTGGAAACGTCAATACATGTGTGTTTAATAAACAAATAAAAGGTTCCTAGTTATGCCTCTCTTATATACTAGCTCGTTGATTAACAAGATGATCAAGGTTTCCTGATCATGAACATTGGATGTTGTTAATAACGAGGTCGTAGCATTTATGAAATGATGTGATGAACATTCATCCGAAGTATAGCATTACGATCAGAGTCATTATGTTTATATTGCTATAACATCATACGAAGTAATCTTAGTCCTTAGACCATGAGATCATGTTAATTGCTAACACCAGAAGAGTATCTTGATAACATCAAACGTCACACCGTAACAGGGTGACTATAAAGGTGGGTTCAGTGCTACGAAGGTGTTATGTTGAGGCTCATGGATCAAGAGTGGGATTTGTCCATCCCGATGACGGATAGATATACTCTGGTCCCTCTCGGTGATATCACATTGAAATAGCTTGCAAGCAAGTGATGTGATCACTAGAATGTTATATCACGGGAACGAGAAAAGAGTGCATGTCGGTAATGAGATTAAACTAGGTATTTGGATGCCGATGATCGAATCTCTGACATGTAATATATAGCAAGACAAAGGGATTTACTTACGACATTAAAGGTTCACACGATCACAAGAGTCATCGTTGAATATGTGGGAGTCAGTACGGATCTCTAGGTCCCGCTGCTGATTATTGATCGGAGAGGGGTCTCGGTCATGTCTGCATTATTCACGAACCGTAGGGTGATACACTTAAGGGATACCGACACCATTTGTAGCAAATATGTTTCAGATAAAGATTTAACAAAGCGCTGGAATTATTTCAATAGACACCAAAACTGTTTCGGGTGAAATTGCTGAAATTGGTTCTGCATGTGATATTGAAATGTTGTAGGGGGTTTTATGTGAATGTTTGTTAATTAATGTAATTAACAAAATTCTGAATAAAATAAATAAAATAGTTTTATTTAATGAGAGCTTGCATTAAATTTGGGGGAAATTTAATGCATGTGTGAGTGGAATTTTGAGTGGAGGCTTTTTATGGGAGTGGGAGCTCCACCCACATGAATGTGGAAGAGGTGGGGGCACCACCATGGTTGCCATGCCATGGCCCTTGGGTGCCTCCCCTCTTCCCTATAAAAGCCCCCCCTCTCCTCCTCACAACATACATCTTCTCGTGAAGGATCTCTCTCCCCCTCTAGTTATTCCCCATGGTCTCGGATTAGCGAGATACATGTTCCTGGTGGCTTTATCTGGAAAGGAGTTACTGCTTCCGCTGCTTTGCTGGAGCGAGGGACGGAGGTTGTCGGGGTACCGGACGTGTGTGCGATCACGGATGCACCGCTGCTTTGCGGTGCTGGACTTGGTGGTGCTGGACTTGCTGGAGCTGGATCTGATGGACGTGCTGGAGTCGGACCTGCTGGACTTTCTCATGATCTTGAGATCGGCAAGTATACGACTAAATCATCCACGAGTTCCATCTCGTTAACAAAGCTTTATTGTCTTCGAGGGTAAGTTCTCTATGGATGTATATCCACCTGTTGCTTGTATCTAATAGATAGATCTTGGGGATAGTTCCCATCGTAGAAAATTTTGTGTTTTCTGTGCTGCGAACCCAACAAGAACCAGCCATCTAGCTACTACATGGACCCTGATACGTTGCTAATGTATCCATAATTTTTGATGTTCCATGCCTGGTTTTATCTACTTTCTTGTGTTTTGTTCCAACTTTGGAGTACTTTCTATACACTTTCTTGGACTAACCTATTAAAAAGAGCCACAGTGCCAGCTGCCTGTTTTCTGCTGTTTTTGGTTCCAGGAAAGTCAGAAAATGAATATTCTTGGAATTGGACAGGACAAAAGCCAAAGTTCATATTTTTCCGAAAGACTCACGGAGCCAGAAGATGAGATAGAGGGGGGCCACAGGGTGGCCACACCACCTCTTGGTGCGGGCCAGCCCAGGCTGCGCCAGGGCATGGTGTGGGCCCCCTGGCTGGCCATCGACCTTGCCTCCTTCGCCTATAAGAGCCTCACAATACCAAAACCCTAAATCATCAATTAGAAATCCATGAAAAGTTCTGCAGCGCCGCCGCCACCGAAGGGGAGATTTGGGGGACAGAAAGTCTCTGTTCCGGTACCCTGTCGGGATGGGGAAGTGCCCCCGGAGCCATCTCCATCGATCGCCACCACCATCTCCATCACCATTGCTGATTCCCATGATGAGGAGGGAGTAGTTCTTCCTCGAGGCTAAGGGTTCTACCGGTAGCTATGTGTTCATCTCTCTCTCTATGCATGATCTTATTGAGATCGTGAGCTTGTAATCTATAGATCTACCTTGCTACTCAAGTGCTTAATAGATCTCTGCTCTCCCGATGTGTGTGAAGTTGACAGTGTGCACACCATGGTGGCACTTAGGCTAGATATTACAATTACTTGTTATGAGTTATATTTGGAGTTGGATGTCTCTATGAAATTGTGGTGTTTGTGGACTCATCTAGTACTCAAGGTGACAGTGTGGGGTTTTCTAGATGGGAAAGATGAAATTTGAGGTGTGTTGTTATATCCCTACCATCGATTAGAGTGTCCAACCGGAGAGTAGTTAAGTGTAGTATCATGAAGAGAATATATTTATATGAGAGTGTTCACTAGCGAAAGTATGATCCCTAGGCCTTGTTTCTAAGCACTGAAATACCGTTTGCTATTAGATCTGTTACTTGTTTGCTTGCTTCCTTATTTATTTCAGTTTTAATTTAGTCTTTTCCACGCCATCAAGCTATTTTCTATCACCGTTACCACTTATAATTATTTATACCACTTGTATTTCACTATCTCTTCGCCGAACTAGTGCACCTATATACCTGACAAGTGTATTGGGTGTGTTGGGGACACAAGAGACTTCTTGTATCTTGATTGTAGGGTTGCTTGAGAGGGGATACCTTTGACTACTTCCTCCCTAGGTTCGATAAACCTTGGGTGATCCACTTAAGGGAAAACTTGATGTTGTTCTACAAACCTCTGTACTTGGAGGCCCAACAACTGTCTACAAGAATAGAAGTGCGTAGACATCAAGCTATTTTCTGGCGCCATTGCCAGGGAGGTAAGGTAAAAGGTATTCACACCGGAGGATTAAAGAAGAAGAACCTCCCACGGCAAACGCCTATTTTCTGGCGCCGTTGCCGGTGAGGTAAGGTAAAAGGTATTCACACCGGAGGATCAAAAAGAAGAACCTCCCACGGCAAACGCCTAATTTCTTGCGTCATTGCCGGGGAGGTAAGGTAAAAGGTACTCACATCCTCCGGTGTGAGTGGTCGAAGTTATTTCCTTTAGATTCTGCAATTTTGTCTTTTTGTTTCTTGTTTTCACTAGTTAGGCTTAATGGAAAACAACAACAAAATTAGAGAGCTTTATAGTATTTATCTTGAGTTCGGACATGAAATGTTTGAAGAGAAAATTAAATAACCTATGGAACTTTATTTGCATGATAATAGCAATGTTATTAGTATGAATTCTTTGAACACCATTATTGCTAATGCTATGGAAAAGTCTAAGCTTGGGGAAGCTAGTTTTTATGAAAATGATCTTTTTAGTTCCCTAGCTTTGGAAGATAGCTATTCTATTACTTATGATGATACCAAACCTCCAATATATGATGATTACAATGATGAATATGATATTTTCATTCCACCTACTATTGAGGAGAAAATTAATGTTTATAGTATACCTCCTATATTTTATGATTATGGTGATGAAAATAATAATGATAGCTATTTTGTTGAATTTTCTCCCACTACGATTAATAAGAATGACTATGCTTATGTCGAGAGTAATAATTATTATATGCATGTGGCTCATGATAAGAATGTTTTATGTGATAGTTATATTGTTAATTTTATTCATGATGCTACTTAAAGTTATTATGAGAGAGGGAAATATGGTTTTATGCATCTCAATAATATTAGGTTTCCCCTCTTTATGTTGAAAATTTTGAAGTTGCACTTGTTTTGCTTTCCTATGCTTGTTGCTTTGTGCTTTCATGACTTGTTTCTTTGCAAGATTCCTATGCATAGGAAGTGGGTTTGACTTAAATGTGCTTTGAATTTGCTTCTTGATGCTCTCTTTTACTTCAATTCATATTTCTTATGTGAGCATCTTCTCAAACTATCATGCCTAACTTAAAGGCGTTAAAGAAAAATACTTATTGGGAGATAACCCAAAAGTTTTATATGAGTCTTGGAAGTTATTACTTCAGTAATAACCGCTCCTTATCCTTTTTATTTGCTTTTTGTGCCAAGAGTAACCTCTAATGAGAGAGGGGTAATGGTTGGGAAAGTTGCTGTCCCGAAACAGATTTATGTGCTTCACCATAAAAATTCGTGTAAAATATCTAAACGTCTTTTTGAGGCGTGCATTTTTGTGCTTCTGCCCCAGGTTGTTATATAACTTTAGTTAGTTCAACACTTTTTGATTTGAGCAACAGAAGGTCTTCGAAAAAATTCGTCTTTACCTGCTGGTTTGATTTGACAGATTTCTGCCATTTTCTGCATTTGCTTCTTGTTGGTTCCTTTTTGAGTTCTTTTGGGGAATTGAGCTTTTTGAGGGAAGTGCTACAGTAGCTATTGTTCTAATGGAAGTTTATTTGGTGTTAGAACTGAACCTTAAGACTTATTTATATTGAGTGCACTAATGTTTCTAATAAAGATTGTGTGAAGTTTTGTATGAAGGAAAATTTTCAGGTGTATGGAAGGAATGAGTAATGAGATGAAGGATGGACTAGCTCAAGCTTTGGGATGCCACGCGTGTCACCGCAAGAAATATCCAAGAAGTACAAGCGTCAAAGCTTGGGGATGCCCAAGGCATCCCCCTCTTCATCAATAAAAATCTCAGGTTTCTTCCAAACGCTTCATTTTTATTGTTTCATGCACAATTGTGTTGTTCTTGGAGCGTCTTCTTTTTTGTTTTTGTTTTGGTTTTTCGTTTTGTTGGTTTGCTTAGTTTTCTGAATAAATTGGTTGGACCCCCTCTTTCATACATTGGTTTTCAAATAGTTTGGTTTGGTTTGGAAAAGAGTAGGACAGTTCATACTTTTGTGGTAAAAAGAACTCGTTTTTGACTGTGGCCTATGCTCTGTCATGCCTTGCTTGATATTGTTTTGGCTTTATGCTTAGTATTCTTTTCTGTAGCATGATTTGTTATAAACAATTGAGATTGCTTAATGTGCCTTGGATGAATCATGCGTTGTTTTAGCATATTAAAGCATAGTATAGTGGTATTCTCCTTTGATGCTTTATTTGGGTTGGCTTGGCACATGCTCACACCATGTTATGACTATCTCAAGTCACCATAAGCCTTTATGATCCTTTAGTTTTCAATTTGTAGTATCACTTTATGCTTTGATCAATGATGTTTTGTCGCTCTGCATGATTATGGCCATTATTGCTCTCTTAGTTTGTCGCTCCCAGTCTTTTGCTAGCCTCCACAACCAAGTATGAGTTCCACTCATGCATCCAACTCCCTAAACCAAGGTATTCTAGAGAGTCCACCATACCTAACTACTAGCTTATGCTATTCCAAGTATATTCATGCTTTTGTTTACCTTCCAAATTAAACTTGTTATGAGAAAACTAGTGGTTAAAGCCCTCACGAACTTGATGGCACACTTTACTTTTCTTGCCCTTAATAAACTTGAACCATTGTGTCGTCTATGTTGTATATGCTTGCACTTATGTGAGATCTAGGCACATGGCTTAATAGGATTGATAGGATACCCATATCAATAAGTTGCAACTTCTTTTCCGGAAGCTCATTCGAAAAGAACTCTAAGGTTAAGCGTGCTTGGCCTAGAGCAATTTTAGGATGGGTGACCGACCGGGAAGTGGGTAATCGGGTGCGCACGAGTGAGGACAAAGTGCGCAGAAAAGACTAGTGTTGGTATGTGGGGCCAGTCTAGATATCCTATTAAGCTGCCAGGAGTGACACCCCCCGGGCCCAGGAGTGGACGGGGTGTTACAACTTATTTGTTGGGGATTAGCATAACCATGCTTTCATGGGGAACGCTTTCAACATTGCACTTGGTACTTGTACCTAGTTGATATCATGCTATTTTGTATATGGATGTCGTCGGTGTGAAATGAAAGGGGAGCTTGTAAGTCCATGGAGCTATGTATATGTGTTAGAGAAACGCCTGGGCCGCTGGTCTAATCCATGCTGACATGGTGGAAACCTGCAGCGTAACCATAATAAGTTGTCTATGAAGCATTCTTCTTATAAAAAAAGAGTCCTATATTGAGAAAAAAAGAGAAAAAAAGAGATTATGAAAAGAGGAAAGAGAGAAAAAAGCACCATATTCCCATGGTAAATAAGAAGATTGCTGAGATGCTCGTTGTCTGCTTGCCTTGTCATTTTGAGATGGGGATTCTTCCGTATCATCGGGCAAGGGGTACCTCGTTGGTGGTTCTCTATGATACACATGTACTTACAATGAAAAGAAATTACCGGTAACTAAACTTGAGTAGCATGAGGAGCGGCCCTCGTATTCAAGGGACATGAGATTTCCAACTTATACTTTGTCAAGCATATACTTCATAGTTTGTTCACTTTAACCTTAATCACTTCAAGATGCTTATGATAGGGGCAATGAGAGCTGAAAGCTATAAGTACCATAATTTTTGGAAGCTCTTTATGAGACTTGAATCCCTGCTTCCTTCTATGAAGGCCTTTATTCCACCATTACATTGAGTCTCCACCTTCTATCTTTATGCACTTACTTTGAGAGCATAGTGGCCATTCTTAGTTCTATGTGCATTGTCCCAAGACATGTTGATTGATGCATACATTGATATTGCTTGCTTTAAACTATTTGTATCTAGTCACTCTTATGAACTTTGAAGGTGTCCTATGCATTTATATTTGCTACTCTATGAGGGACAAGCTGAATGCTATTATGCTATGTTTTCTTTATATGAAACAAACAAACGTCTTGCAAAGCATTGTTATTCATGAATCTTTTGTTTGTGCCTTTTCATGTTGCAACATAGTTTCTTTGTCTTATTGCTAGAACTTTGTCCTTCATGTTATGATTGAAGTACTATGATCCCAGCTTTGGATGTTTTACAAATGCTTTGATCAAGTTTATGATGGTGCATGTCACCTCAAAAATTATTGTTTCTTTTTATCACTTACCTACTCGAGGACGAGCAGGAGTTAAGCTTGGGGATGTTGATACGTTGCTAACGTATCCATAATTTTTGATGTTCCATGCCTGGTTTTATCTACTTTCTTGTGTTTTGTTCCAACTTTGGAGTACTTTCTATACACTTTCTTGGACTAACCTATTAACAAGAGCCACAGTGCCAGCTGCCTGTTTTCTGCTGTTTTTGGTTCCAGGAAAGTTAGAAAATGAATATTCTCGGAATTGGACAGGACAAAAGCCAAAGTTCATATTTTTCCGGAAGACTCATGGAGCCAGAAGACGAGACAGAGGGGGGCCACAGGGTGGCCACACCACCCCTTGGCGCGGGCCAGCCCAGGCCGCGCTAGGGCATGGTGTGGGCCCCCTGGCCGGCCACCGACCTTGCCTCCTTCGCCTATAAGGGCCTCCCGATACCAAAACCCTAAATCATCAATCTGAAATCCACGAAAAGTTTTGCTGCGCCGCCGCCACCGAAGGGGAGATTTGGGGGATGGAAAGTCTCTGTTCCGGCACCCTGCCGGGATGGGGAAGTGCCCCCGGAGCCATCTCCATCGATCTCCACCACCATGTCCATCACCATTGTTGATTCCCATGATGAGGAGGGAGTAGTTCTTCCTCGAGGCTAAGGGTTCTACCGGTAGCTATGTGTTCATCTCTCTCTATGCATGATCTTATTAAGATCATGAGCTTGTAATCTATAGATCTACCTTGCTACTCAAGTGCTTAATAGATCTCTGCTCTCCCGATGTGTGTGAAGTTGACAGTGTGCACACCATGGTGGCACTTAGGCTAGAGATTACAATTACTTGTTATGAGTTATATTTGGAGTTGGATGTCTCTATGAAATTGTGATGTTTGTTGGACTCATCTAGTACTCAAGGTGACAGTGTGGGGTTTTCTAGATGGGAAAGATGAACTTTGAGGTGTGATGTTATAGCCCTACCATCGATTAGAGTGTCCAATCGGAGAGTAGTTAAGAGTAGTATCATGAAGAGAATATATTTATATGAGAGTGTTCACTAGCGAAAGTATGATCCCTAGGCCTTGTTTCTAAGCACTAAAACACCGTTTGCTATTAGATATGTTACATGTTTGCTTGCTTCCTTCTTTATTTCAGTTTTACTTTAGTCTTTTCCACGCCATCAAGCTATTTTCTATCACCATTACCACTTATAATTATTTATACCACTTGTATTTCACTATCTCTTCGCCGAACTAGTGCACCTATACACCTGACAAGTGTATTGGGTGTGTTGGGGACACAAGAGACTTCTTGTATCTTGATTGCAGGGTTGCTTGAGAGGGGATACCTTTGACCACTTCCTCCCTGAGTTCGATAAACCTTGGGTGATCCACTTAAGGGAAAACTTGCTGCTGTTCTACAAACCTCTACACTTGGAGGCCCAACAACTGTCTACAAGAATAGAAGTGCGTAGACATCAGACCCGTAGTCCATAGATGAACTACTCACGCATCACACCGGAGGCTTGCATGATGATGAAGAAGGCCTCCAGGGTGAATTAGCCCCTCCGACAGGGTGCCAGGAAGAGCTTCAGATCTCTCCCGATCAAGGGATGGAGATGACGACGGCTACAGACTCTTTCGTTGAATTTTGATCGGGTACTTAGGGTTTCTGTATCGGAGGCATCTTATAGGCGAAATGGGAGGCCGAGGGGGTGCCTAGGGCGGCCATGACCACCCCTGGCACGGTCCAGGCTGGGCCACGCGGCCAGGTGGTGTGGCGGCCCCCTGGCTCCTCTCCATCTCGTTCTGGCATCTGATGACTTCCGGAAAAATAAGCACTTTGGTATTGTCCCATCCAATTCTGAGAATATTCATTTTCTGACTTTCCTGGAACCAAAAACAGCAGAAAACAGGCAGCTGGCACTGTGTCTCTTGTTAATAGGTTAGTCCAAGAAAGTGTATAGAAAGTACTCCAAAGTTGGAACAAAATACAAGAAAGTAGATAAAACCAAGCATGGAACATCAAAAATTATGGATACGTTAGCAACGTATCATTCCCCACCTCTATCACTAGAATGGTAATCGCAATGGTGATGTCGTGGTTGACATGGACATCATAACCTGCTACCTCGAAGCCGCCTAGATGATGAATGTGTGGTAGTCCTACCAGGGTGGGAGGGCAGGGCATGCAAATGTCCAAATCCTAGTCGATCCAGTGCTACTAGAGCATGTCTAGGCAAGCTGTCCACGGGAGTGTGATCCACAATACCACCGGGGAACGCCATAGACAAGGATGAAAGAGATATGCCCTAGAGGCAAATAATAAATAGATTTTATTATCATGTCTCAATTAGTTCATAATAGTTTCGTATTGTGCTAAAAATATATCAAGTGCAAACATTGATATAGGTGTGGTATGAAACAGACCAAGTCCCTAGTAGCCTCTATTTATACTAGTTTGTTGGGTAACTGATGATCAAGGTTTCATGATCATGGAGCATTTATGCCAGTTGACAATGAAGTCATATCATTAGTGAATGATGTGATGGACATTACCCAAAGATAAGTGTTGCAACACGATCAAGTCATAGGGTTCATCCTTGCAATAGTTAGAAGCGTAGTATCCTTCTCCTTTGACCGTGAGATCATATTACTCACTATCACCTGAGGCTACTTTGACTACATCAAAAGTCATGACCATAACTGGGTGACTATAACGGTGTATGTTGGGTATTCCAGAGGAATAGTTGAGGCCTATGTATCAACATCGGGATTTATTCACACGCGTGATGGGAAGATACACAAGGCCGACTCGGTGAGATTACATCTATAATGTTGCAACATGTGACTAGGTCACAGGGATGGAATATCACAAGAACGAGTAAAACAGTACTTATCGGTAACGAGATTGAATAAGGTATGGTGATACCAATGATCAGATCTCGGACAAGTCAGTATCAAAGTAACAAAGGGAATTGGACTCGACATTTACGGTTCAAATGAATTAAACATTGTGGAATGCACATGGGTCATTATGGGCATCCCAGTCCCGCTATTGATCATTGATCGAGATCATGTATGTGCAATTCCCGAGCTGTTGGGGTAACACGCTTAAGGGTATGATGACGCTTAGAGATTATTATGGAATTGTCGGAATCACGGGATAAGAGAGAACGGAAAACCGAAAGTGTTCCGTGAGAGAACCAGAATCGTTCCAGGAGGATCCGAAGGTGTTCGGAGTGAACCGAAAGGTGTTTTGGATTAATTATATGTATTTCATATTAATTAATAGAATTAATATTAAATATATATTTAAAAATAAATTTGGAGGGCAACTTCCACTAATAGGCCAAATTCCTGAGGGAAAAGGGCCCATGAAGGAAGCCACCCATGGGGAACCGCCTCCTAGGGCAAGGTGGGGTGGGGCTCCCAGCTTCCGGCCTACTTGGGCTATGCGTGGGGCCCACCCTAGCCTTGGTTGGCTGGCCCATCTCCCCTATGGTGCCTCCTCCCACCTCTTCCTCCTTTAGTCCCATCTCGGGACTTGAGGGAAGGGGTCTCCCCTTTTCCCCTATATAAGGAGGGGCATAGGGGTGGGAAAATACACACCAATAATTCTCTAAGCCATTTTCCTCAGGGAATAAATCTCTCTCTCATTATCATTTTGCGATGGCGCGGTCCCTAGAAAGACTATACACGCAAGAGATGATGCACCTGCAACACGTCATTGTGATGCAGGGTTTTCTGCCAGAAGATCTACTTCCGCACTCTCGACAGGGATCAGAGAACCGGAGATTGTCATCGTACATCTTATGTCTGTGAAACCTTGAGGGTGCTGCCATTACTGCCACCTTGGTGAGGGTGCTGCCATTACTGCCACCTTGGAAGTTGTGAGCCAGACTGCTGCACGATGGAGCAACGGTTGACTTGCAACGAGCTTCGCGACCTTGAGGTCGGCTATGAGTATAACTACGTCATCCACATTACCCTCGGAACGTTAACCGTTTTCGGACTACAAGGGTATGCATCTGAAACCTCTCAGTTACAGTATTACTCCTAGATAGATCCTGACAGTTAGGTCTGTTCGCGTAGGAAAAATTTGTGTTTTCTGTCCCAAACCCCTTTAGTGGTATCAGAGCCGATCTATGTGTATTAATGCTTGTACGTCCAGAACGCACGTTGATTGTGTTGGCATTGATACTATAGTTGTTACCCTCTAACGTGTACTTGCTTATATCTCAGGATTGTTTGATGAAGTGGCCCAGACCAACCTTATGCGAGTCTGGTTCCACGCTCATATTCAGCTTGTACCATATAAGTAGCTAGCGGGTGTCTTCCTCTCATTCAATAGTTGATATATCATTTACAACAGAGGGCCCCGAGAGGGGTGTAATAGAGACAATTGTTTGCTCCATGTTGTGGTTGGAAAGTTCATAGATAGGAAATAGTTCTATCGCGAAAGCACTAGGAGCCATGTAAAACTTGCAAAGGATAAAGTATATGCGTCTACTTTATTTAGCAGGAGGGCATGTGTTTTGATATGGTCTTGGTCGTAATCAAGGTAAAAATAGTTTAATTTTCTGTTACTAAGTAGTATAGCAATAGTCATTGTTTTGATAGTTGACCAGCTGGCGGTGTCGTGGACTTGGCACTATACCGGTGGCAAGATGGAGATCATGCCGAAGCGCTCGATGGATATCAAGGTGCAAGAAGAAGGACCATATCATACTGATGACCCACAAGTATAGGGGGTGTCTCGCAGTATTTTCGAGGGAAGTGAAACCCAATTTATTGATTCGACACAAGGGTAGCCAAAGAATATTTATAAGCCTTAACAACTGAGTTTTCAATTCAGCTGCACCTGGGAACAATCTTGCTCACATCAGTTTATCAGTAGCAACAGTTTTGTAGTAGCAATAGTAAAGTAATAGCAGTAGTAAAGTAAAGACAATAATAACAATTGCAGTATACAGTAGGATTAAAGCGCGGTAGGCATAGGGATGGATGGACGGGCATTGCATGTACAAGACAATTCATATGGAAATCAAGACATAGGGCATTTGCAGATAAATAAGATAAAGCATCCAAGTACTAGATAATCATAGTCATGTGTTCCATATATAGTCATATGTTCTCGCAATGAGAACTTGCACAACATCTTTTGTCCTGCCAGCCCGTTTGCAGCGGGGCCTCAAGGGAACTACTGGCAATTAAGGTGCTCCTTTTAATAGAGCACCGGAGCAACGCATTAACACTCCATGAACACATGTGATCCTCACATCAAAGCCATTCCCTCCGGTTATCCCGATTGCTGTCAGTTCGGGGCCTTTGGTTCCAGACAACAATATGTGTATACAACTTGCAGGTAAGACCATAAACAACACTATCATAATGAATCAATAACACGTTCAGATCTGAAATCATGGCACTCGGGCCCTAGTGACAAGAATTAAGCATAACAAGTTGCAACAAAGTCAAAAAGTAGTAATAATAGATACTAGGCACCATGCCCTAATAATCTGATGCCATTACATGAACGATCTCATCCAATCCCTACCTTCCCCATGGCCTACAACGGGGGATTACTCACTCATAGATGGGGGAAACATGGATGGATGGAGAAGCGATGGTGATGATGATGGCGATGATCTCCTCCAATTCCCCGTCCTGGCAGGGTGCCAGAATGGAGTTTCTGGTTTCGAATCACGGTATCTGGTGGTGGCGGCGCAGCAGAACTCTTTCTGGAAAAACGTCGAACCCCCTTGGTTTTTAGGTCAAGAGGCAACTTATAGGCGAAGAGGGAGGCTGAGGGGGCAGCCGAGACGGCCACACCACCCCTAGGCGCGGCCTGGCCTAGCCCACACGGCCAGGTGGTGTGGGCCCCTCGTAGCCCTACTCCATCTCGTCTTCTGGCTCCGTGAGTCTTCTAGTGAAATAGGATTTTTGGCATATTTTCCGGGATTTTTCCTGATAGTTGATTTTTTGCACAAAAACTAGACACCAAGGTAATTCTGCTGAAAACAGCGTCAGTCCGTGTTAGTTGTATCCAAATCACACAAGTTTAGAGGAAGAACAATAGCAAAAGTGTTCGGGAAAGTAGATACGATTTGGACGTATCAACTCCCCCAAGCTTAGCTTATTGCTTGTCCTCAAGCAATTCGGTTGAAAACTAAGTGCGATAAAAGAAACTTTCACGAACACATTTGCTTCATAAGATGTATATATTCTCAGCATATGATCAACTACTCAGGCAATTCATAATAAAGATTATGCAACTAAGTTTACTTAATAGTCATGGCAAGCTATGAAGAGATTCCAACTCAAAAATAATAAGTAGCATGAAACATAAACATAAGCAACATCATACTGCTCATAACAAGGTATGATAGAGTGGTATCTCGCTTGCCTTTGATTGTAGAGAATAAGTTCCAAGGCACCTCTGAAGTTCAAGTGAAGACTAGAAGTAAAGATGTCAAAGATACAGGCATCAAAGTCATAACACAATTAATCAAGTTTTGGGACAAGCACATTACACTAAGAATGACAATTATGCTCTCAAGAAAGTGCTCATAGAATGTGTGGAGACTCAACAAGGAAATGAAAAGGTTTTGAAAAGTTTGAAAGGCTTCCAAATGCTGAAAGTATGGTACTCATTAGCTTTGAGCTCTCATTGCCCCTATCATAAGCATCTTTAAATGGTTAAGGTGAAAGTGCCAATCTGAGTTATATGCTTGACAGACTATAAACTGGAAATCTCACCGCTCCTCATGCTACTCAACTTTAGTTACCGGTAAGTTCTTGTCATAGTAAATACATGTGTATCATAGAGAACCGCCAACGGGGTACCCCTTGCCCGATGATACGGAAGAATCCTGATGGCTCAGTGTTGATGTAGAGCTCGTTGGGAACCCCAAGAGGAAGGTATGATGAGCACAGCAGCAAGTTTCCCTCAGTTATGAAACAAAGGTTTAATCGAACCAGTAGGAGCAAGGAAACACCCCAAAGGTGTTGCTAGCTGAGCCTTGGTAGGGCGCACTACCGGTGCTAGTAGCAACGTGGAGACCTGCACAACACAACCACAGAACTCTGTCCCCAACTTGCGATGAGGTTGTCAATCTCACCGTGTTTTGCTGAAAACACAGGATTAAACGTATCGAATGGAAGGAAGTAATAGTTTGCAGAAAGTAAACACAAAGCAATAAACAATTTGTAGATTGTATGTAAAGAAAAGGGACCGGGATCCATAGTTCACTCGAGGTGGCTCTCCTTAAGATAGATAACATGCTGGGTGAACAAATTACAGCGGGGCAATTGACAAACATCGAGAAAGCAATACATGCATATACTAATCATCTTGACTCCTTTGAGATTCGATTGGGCATTACAACATTATACATAGACCGCCATCCAACTGTATCTATGACTAATACACCTTCAGGTTATCATCCGAACCCCCTCCAGTATTAAGTTGCAAGCAACAGATTATTGCTTTACGAATTGCATGTAATGTAAACAATACGATTGTTCTATGAACAAAGGATTGTTGTTTTTCTCCCTAGTAGCAACAGCACATCTAGTACCTTAGAGATTTCTGTCACTTCCCCAGATTACCAGAGGCATGAACCCACTATCGAGCATAAATACTAACTCTTGGAGTTGCTAGCATCTACTTGGCCAAGATAGCTACTAACAATGGAAAGCATGCAAGATCACAAATAACAAAGACATGATAGAATCAATAATCAATCTGAAATAGCATCTCAATATCCATCGGATCCCCGCAAACACAACATGTAAGGATTACAAATAGATGATCTTGATCATGAACGGAGCTCACAAGATCTAGACATGAAAGCACAAAGGAGGAGAACCAACCATCTAGCTACTACATGGATCCGTAGTCCAAGGATGAACTACTCACGCATCACACCGGAGGCTTGCATGGTGATGAAGAAGGCCTCCAGGGTGAATTCCCCTCTCCGGCAGGGTGCCGGGAAGAGCTTCAGATCCCTCCTAATCTAGGGATGGAGATGACGGTGGCTAGAGACTCTTTCGTGGATTTTTGATCGGGTACTTAGGGTTTTCGTCCCGAGGGCATCTTATAGGCGGAAGGAGAGGCCGAGGGGGTGCCTGGGCTGGCCAAACCACCCCCTGGCGCGGCCAGGCCTGGCCCGCGTGGCCAGGTGGTGTGGTGGCCTCCTGGCTCCTCTCTGTCTCGTATTCTGGCATCTGATGACTTCCGGAAAAATAGGCACTTTGGTTTTGTCTCGTCCAATTCCAAGAATATTCATTTTCTGACTTTCCTGGAACCAAAAGCAGCAGAAAACAGGCAGCTGGCACTATGGCTCTTGTTAATAGGTTAGTCCAAGAAATCATATGAAAAGTACTCCAAAGTGTGGACAAAACAAAAGAAAGTGGATAAAACCAAGCATGGAACATTAAAAATTATAGATACATTTGCAATGTATCAACATCCCCAAGCTTAACTGCTGCTCGTCCTCGAGTAGGTAAGTGATAAAAAGAAAGAATAATTTTTGAGGTGACATGCACCATCAAAGACTTGATCAAAGTATTTGTAAAACATTCAAAGCTGGGATCATAGTACTTCAATCATAACATGAAAGACAAAGTTCCAACAATAAGACAAAGAAACTATGATGCAACATGAAAAGGCACAAACAAAAGATTCATGAATAACAATGCTTTGCAAGACGTTTGTTTGTTTCACATAAAGAAAACATAGCATAATAGTATTCAGCTTGTCCCTCATAGAGTATCAAATATAAATGCATAGGACACCTTCAAAGTTCATAAGAGTGACTAGATACAAATAGTTTAAAACAAGCAATATCAAGTTATGCATCAATCAACTAGTCTTGGGACAATGCACATAGAACTAAGAATGGCCACTATGCTCTCAAAGTAAGTGCATAAAGATAGAAGGTGGAGACTCAATATAATGGTGGAAGAAAGGCCTTCATAGAAGGAAGTAGGGATTCAAGTCTCATAAAGAGCTTCCAAAAATTATGGTACTTATAGCTTCCAGCTCTCATTGCCCCTATCATAAGCATCTTGAAGGTGATTAAGGTTAAAGTGACACAACTAAGAGGATATGCTTGACAAGTTATAAATCGAAATCTCATGTCCCTTACTTACGAAGACCGATCCTTATGCTACTAAACTTTAGTCACAAGTAAGCTCTTGTCATTGTAAGTACATATGTATCATAAAGAACCGCCAACGGGGTACCCCTTGCACATGATACATGAGCTATCCCATAATCAAAATGACAAGGCAAGCAGACAATGAGCATCTCAACAATCTTTTTATTTGCTATTTGCATAGGCTTTTATTGAGGATGCTTCATAGAGTTCTCATTATGGTGATGCTGCAAGTTTCCACCATGATTAGGCATGGCTTAGGCTAGCGGCCCATGCGTTTCTCTAACACACATACAAACTCCATGATCTTACAAGTTCCACTTTTATTTCACACCGCCGGGATCCATAAGCAAAAGAACATGATATCAACGGGGTACAAAGTACAAGTGCAATGTTGAAAGCGTTCCCCATGATACATGGTTATGCTAATTTCAACTTATAAAGCGCAAGCATATATGCAGCAAAGAAGGCCCCAGTGGTTCAATTTTATTAGATGCAAAAAAGTAAAGTGCGCCTTCAAGTTCGTGAGAGCTTTAATCACTAGTTTTCTCATAACAAGTTTAATTTGGAAGGTAAAAAAAAGCATGAATATACTTGGAATAGCATAAGCTAGTAGGTTGGTATGGTGGACTCTTTGGAATAACTTGGTTTAGGGAGTTGGATGCATGATTCGAACTCATACTTGGTTGTGGAGGATAGCAAAAGACTGGGAGCGACAAACTAAGAGAGCAATATTGACCATAATCATGCAGAGCGACAAAACATCATTGATCAAAGCATAAAGTGATACTACAAGTTGAAAACTAAAGGATCATAAAGGCTATGGAGACTTTAGATAGTCATAACATGGTGTGAGCATGCGCCAAGTCAACCCAAATAAAGCATCAAAGGAGAATACCACTATAATACGCTTTAATATGCTAAAAATACGCATGATTCATCCAAGGCACATTAAGCAATCTCAATTGTTTATAACAAGTCATGCTACAGCAAAGAATACTAAGCATAAAGCCAAAACAATATCAAGCATGGCATGACAGAGCATAGGCCACAGTTAAAAACGAGCTCTTTTCACCACATAAGCGTGAACTTTCCTACTCTTTTCCAAACCAAACCAAACTATTTGAAAACCAATGTATGAAAGAGGGGGTCCAACCAATTTATTCAGAAAACTAAGCAAACCAAGCAAATGAAAAACCAAAACGAAAAAGAAGACGCTCCAAGAACAACACAACTATGCATGAAACAATAAAAATGAAGCGTTTGGAAGAAACCTAGGATTTTTATTGATGAAGAAGGGGATGCCTTGGGCATCCCAAGATTTGACGCTTCTACTTCTTGGATATTTCTTGGGGTGACATGCGTGGCATCCCCAAGCTTGAGCTTTAGTCCATCCTTCATCTCATTACTCATTCCTTCCATAGACCTAAAATTTTTCCTTCATACAAAACTTCACACAATCTTTATTAGCAACATTAGTGCACTTAAGATAAAAGGTCTTAAGGTTAAGTTCTAACACCAATAAACTTCCATTAGAACACTAGATACTGAAGCACTTCCCTCAAAAAGCTCAATTCCCCAAATGAACTAAAAAAGGAACCAACAAGAAGCAAATGCAGAAAATGGCAGAAATCTGTCAAAACAGACCAGCAGGTAAATACGAATTTTTTCGAAGACCTTTTGTTGCTAAAATCAGAAGGTGTTGAACTAACGAAAGTTATATAACAACCTGCGGAAGAAGCACAAAAATTCATGCCTCAAAAAGACGTTCAGAGATTTTACACGAATTTTTATGGTGAAGCACAGAAATCTGTTTCGGGACAGCAACTTTCCCAATAATTACTTCACTCTCATTAGAGGTTACTCTTGGCACAATAAGCAAATAAAAAGGATAAGGAGCGGTTATTACGGAAGTAATAACTTCCAATACTCATCTAAAACTTTTGGTTTATCTCCCAATAAGTACTTTTCTTTAACGCCTTTAAGTTAGGCATAAGAAGCAAGAAAGAATCAAGTGTTCTCAAATGAAGAAGCATTAAGATCAATACCAGAAATTTCTTTAACAAGACAAGGTATCTCATCCAAATAAGTTCTATAGGATCCTCTCTCAGTGCTCTTAGGTTCACTACTTTCATCAAATGGGTTTTCAGGAACAATCCAATCAAGATTCTTTTCTATGGCTTCATGCATTGCTACTAGTTTCAAGGGTGTTGGTATCTTAGTTTCCTCCCCATTAGGTTCAGTTTTGTTCATCTTTTCTCGTGTACCAACAACATCTACACATGATCCTAGCATATTGATATGTTCAAAGTCTTTCCTAGCTTCCTTGGCAACATCATAGAACTCCTTAAACAAAGTTTCTAGAATAAAATCCCTCTTTTCAGGGTCCTCAATTTCTTTAAGCTTAAGAAACATTACTTGCATTAAGGGGTTGAGGTTAACGAACCTAGCTTCCAACATGTGAACTAAAGAAGCTGCATCAATCTCATAGTTTGGAGCAAGTTCTGCAAGGGATCTATCCTCAATATCCTCATGTTTACTAACATGATTAAAGAATTCTTCAATATTATCTTTCCCAATTATAGAACCACTACCAATTGAAAGGTCTTTCAGGGTGAATTTAGGGATCAACATGGCGAGCTAAGGAAGAGGCAACAACTAAAGGAGACTTAATTTTTTGTGTTTTTGATAAAGAAAGCAAACTCGTAAAACTAATTTTTTTTTGTGTTTTTGATAAAGAAACAAGCAAACAAAGCAAAAGAAACTAAGCAAAACAAAAATAATAAAGTAAAGAGATTGGTTATGAGGGACTCCCCTTGTGAAGATGTCCTTGACTCCCCGGCAACGGCACCAGAAAAATGCTTGAAGGCTCAGTGTTGATGTAGAGCTCGTTGGGAACCCCAAGAGGAAGGTATGATGAGCACAGCAGCAGGTTTCCCTCAGTTATGAAACCAAGGTTTAATCGAACCAGTAGGAGCAAGGAAACACCCCAAAGGTGTTGCTAGCTGAGCCTTGGCAGGGCGCACTACCGGTGCTAGTAGCAATGTGGAGACCTGCAGAACACAACCACAGAACTATGTCCCCAACTTGCGATGAGGTTGTCAATCTCACCGTGTTTTGCTGAAAACAAAGGATTAAACGTATCAAATGGAAGGAAGTAGTAGTTTGCAGAAAGTAAAAACAAAGCAATAAACAGTTTGTAGATTGTATGTAAAGAAAAGGGACCAGGATCCATATATCACTAGAGGTGGCTCTCCTTAAGATAGATAACATGCTGGGTGAACAAATTACAGCGGGGCAATTGACAAACATCGAGAAAGCAATACATGCATATACTAATCATCTTGGCTCCTTTGAGATTCGATTGGGCATTACAACATTATACATAGACTGCCATCCAACTGCATCTATGACTAATAATCCACCTTCAGGTTATCATCCAAACCCCCTCTAGTATTAAGTTGCAAGCAATAGATTATTGCTTTACGAATTGCGTGTAATGTAAACAATACGATTGTTCTATGAACAAAGGATGGTTGTTTTCTCCCTAGTAGCAACAGCACATCTAGAACCTTAGAGATTTCTGTCACTTCCCCAGATTACCAGAGGCATGAACCCACTATCGAGCATAAATACTAACTCTTGGAGTTGCTAGCATCTACTTGGCCAAGATAGCTACTAACAACGGAAAGCATGCAAGATCACAAATAACAAAGACATGATATAATCAATAATCAATCTGAAATAGCATCTCAATATCCATCGGATCCTCGCAAACACAACATGTAAGGATTACAAATAGATGATCTTGATCATGAACAGAGCTCACAAGATCTAGACATGAAATCACAAAGGAGGAGAACCATCCATCTAGCTACTACATGGATCTGTATTCCAAGGATGAACTACTCACGCATCACACCGGAGGCTTGCATGGTGATGAAGAAGGCCTCCAGGGTGAATTCCCCTCTCCGGCAGGGTGCCGGGAAGAGCTTTAGATCCCTCCCGATCTAGGGATGGAGATGACGGCGGCTACAAACTCTTTCATGGATTTTTGATCGGGTACTTAGGGTTTTCGTCCCGAGGGCATCTTAAAGGCGGAAGGAGAGGCCGAGGCGGTGCCTGGGATGGCCACACCACCCCTGGTGTGGCCAGGTGGTGTGGTGGCTCCCTGGCTCCTCTTCGTCTCGTATTCTGGCATCTGATGACTTCCGGAAAAATAGGCACTTTGGCTTTTGTCCCGTCCAATTCCGTAATATTCATTTTCTGACTTCCCTGGAACCAAAAACAGCAGAAAACAGGCAGCTGGCACTGTGGCTCTTGTTAATAGGTTAGTCCAAGAAATGATATGAAAAGTACTCCAAAGTGTGGACAAAACACAAGAAAGTGGATAATACCAAGCATGGAACATCAAAAATTATAGATACATTTGCAATGTATCAAATCCCCATATCAAAATGACAAGGCAAGCAGACAACGAGCATCTCAGCAATCTTCTTATTTACCATGGGAAAATGGTGCCTTTTCTCTCTTTCCTCTTTTCTCATAACTCTTTTCCTTTTTTCTTTTTCTCAATAGCTATCTCTCTTTTTTTATAAGAAGAATGCTTCATAGATACTCATTATGGTTACGCTGCAGATTTCCACCATGATTAGGCATGGATTAGACCGGCGGCCCAGGCGTTTCTCTAACACACATACATAACTCCATGGACTTACAAGCTCCCCTTTTATTTCACACCGACGACATCCGCAAACAAAAGAGCATGATATCAACTAGGTATATATTTACAGGTGTTGAAAGCGTTCCTCGTGACAACACGGTTCTGCTAATCCCCAGCCTATAATTTGCAAGCATATAACTTTCATGGGCAGTCACAATGGTTTAGGTTTATTAGGTGCGAGAAATAAAGTATGCCATCTAGTTTGTGAGAGCTTTACTAACTAAATTTCTCATAACAAGCAAACATTTTATTCAGAAGAAAACTAGGCATATTGAATATGCACGGAATAGCAAATGATGCTAATAGGTAGGTATGGTGGACACTTTTGGCAATATTGGTTTTAGGGAATTGGAAACACGAGTAGAGATCATACTCAGTGCAAGTGAAGGCTGGCAATAGTAAGGGAGCGACAAACGAGAGAGCAATAACTGTCATAATCATGCTTGCAACAAAACAGGACTAATCATGGCATGAAAGTGATTCAAGGCCCCCGAGGCAAAATAATTCATCGAGGCTTAACTGATTATTGTTTCAGTCATAAGCATGCATGAGCATGTGCCAAGTCAATTTAAGTGAAACATTCAGAGGAGGATACCACAGTGTCATACCAAGTTATGAATAGAGCAATGTAAGCAAACATTCATATGACATGCTACAAACTATTAGCGAGCTGGAGCTAATCATAAGAAAGCAAGAATTATTAAGCATCCATAAATAACATACACCCTACATGAACAGACTAAGAATGCCCACAATGACGAGTATATGTACAAAATGAAAACAAATAGAGTTCGTTACCAGCCTCTTACCACACCTCAAGTTGTCACTAATCCTCATTATTGCCCTTCACTTGTGTGGCTTGAATAATAACATGAAACCAAATTCCACTGAGGACTGTTGAACCCTGCAACAAACTTCGCAAAACCAAAGAAGAACAACAAATATTTTTGGTGTTTTTAAATTTTAAAGGCAAGAACAAAAAGGAAGAACAAGCAAAGCAAAATCTTTTTGAGTTTTTCGAATAGTTCAAACAAAGCAAAAAGGAAGAACCAAACCAAGGCAAAAAGAAAAAAAGCAAACAAAGAGAAACAACGAAAATATTTTTGGTCTTTTTTGTGTTTTAGAAAGCAAAAGTAAAGAAAGAACGAAAACTAAAAAGAGAATGAAACATGGATATACAAAGTACTGACTAAACATGATATGGAGATGAGTGTGATGTCGGTGTACCTCCCCCCAAGCTTAGTCTTTTGGCCTAAGTGGGTATCAATCCCAAGCTGGCCAAGATGGAGCGCCTCCGTCGTACGGCGAGGAGGTACCCTCGTCCCGGTGTGAGCTCGAGGACGCCCCTCCGTAGTGCGCAGAGTATTCATAAGAGGGCACATCCTCCTGGTGCTGCATGTGGAAACCAAGCAAGCAGAGTTGCCCGTCCACCTCCTCCGTGGAACGCGACCACGGCCTCCTATGAACACAGAACAAAGTAGATTGCGGCAAAGGAATCTCCCTTTCATCCCCGTCAGTAAACAACATCTTGTATACTAAACTGTCCGTATCAGAGTCAGCAGTGACGAAGTGATGTGTTTTCATGGCAGCAAGATCAAGCCTTTGTGGTGCCAATACAGTATCATTAGGATCTACAGAAAGTTCTAATGCAGTAACCATGCGTGAAGCAATAATTCCCCCATAAATAGGTCCCCTAACAGCTAGGTGGCGAGCAATGAGAGAGCCAAGATTGTACCGGGTATCATTATTAAGTGCAGCAGCGAGGAAGGCTAAATGATAATTGGAGATATTACTTGTGTTCTCCCTACCAAGAATTCTAGTGGCAAGATAATAAGCAAAGATCTAAGAGTTGGGAGTTGGATGTTTCTTATCTTCCCGCGCTGAGCTACGCGGTCATCGTCATTTGTCACACTTCGATAGAGCTCCAGCAAATCAGCGGGTCGACCTTGGATCTTTTTCACGGTCCCCGTCATGCCTATACCTATAATGCTGCAAAATCTTTCCAATGACATGGTAATAGGCAGATTATAAATTCTGAAAGAAACAGTTGACTGATAGGGGGTGTTAGTGAAAACGAAACTCTCAACAAAAATTTTGGTGAGCACGACATATTGCTCACTCTGATCTTCCATGTATGAGGTCAAACCGACCCTCTGAACCAGTAGTAAGAAATCATCGAGGATCCCTGCAGCTTGCAAAAAGGTAAAACAAGGAAAAGTAGATGGGTGAGCATCCCCCTCATCTCCTCCATTGCCAAAGCGCGGTGCAATGAGATCTTCATTGTATGAAGGCCTAAAATGAGAGGCTAATCTTGAGGGCCTTGACCTCCTAGGCGTGTCCCTCTCAAATATTTCTCCAAAGGTGTGGTTGTTCATCTTTGATATTCTGAAATTTAAACATCCATTAAACAAGTGATTGCAAAGTGAATACATAATGAAGGGCACTACTCATAGGGACTTGTAAGAGGCCTAAACATGCATCAAAACAATATCTCTAAGCATTGAACAAGCTTACAAGCTCTCATAACATGTACCCTACAGCAGTAAAATACTCAAGATATAAACCACTAAACACAAATCTACTTGGAAAAGCGGAGGAGTCACATACCGGAGAACAAATGCTCTAAATTTCAGCAGCAAAGATGGGCTGAACAAGGAGATTGAAAAATCATGGGTGATACATTGCAAATGTATCTATAATTTTTGATGTTCCATGCTTGGTTTTATCCACTTTCTTGTGTTTTGTCCACACTTTGGAGTACTTTTCATATGATTTCTTGGACTAACCTATTAACAAGAGCCACAGTGCCAGCTGCTTGTTTTCTGCTGTTTTTGGTTCCAGGAAAGTCAGAAAATGAATATTCTCGGAATTGGACGGGACAAAAGCCAAAGTGCCTATTTTTCTGGAAGTCATCAGATGCCAGAATACGAGACGGAGAAGGGCTGGGGGCCGGCCACACCACCTGGCCGCACGGCCAGGCCTGGCCCGAGGCAGGGGGTGGTCTGGATGACCCCAACACCCCCTCGGCCTCTCCTTCCGCCTATAAGATGCCCTCGGGACCAAAACCCTAAGTACCCGATCAAAAATCCACGAAAGAGTCTGTAGCTGCCGCCATCTCTATCCCTAGATCGGGAGGGATCTGAAGCTCTTCTCGGCACCCTGTCGGAGAGGGGAATTCACCCTGGAGGCCTTCTTCATCATCATGCAAGCCTCCGGTGTGATGCGTGAGTAGTTCATCCTTGGACTACGGATCCATGTAGTAGCTAGATGGCTGGTTCTCCTCCTTTGTGCTTTCATGTCTAGATCTTGTGAGCTCCGTTCATGATCAAGATCATCTATTTGTAATTCTGCATGTTGTGTTTACGGGGATCCGATGGATATTGAGATGCTATTTCAAATTTATTATTGATTCTATCATGTCTTTGTTATTTGTGATCTTGCATGCTTTCCGTTGTTAGTAGCTATCTTGGCTAAGTAGATGCTAGCAACCCCAAGAGTTAGTATTTATGCTCGATAGTGGGTTCATGCCTCTGGTAATCTGGGGAAGTGACAGAAATCTCTAAGGTACTAGATGTGTTGTTGCTACTAGGGAGAAAACAACAATCCTTTATTCATAGAACAATCGTATTGTTTACTTTACACGCAATTCGTAAAGCAATAATCTGTTGCTTGCAACTTAATACTAGAGGGGGTTCGGATGATAACCTGAAGGTGGATTATTAGTCATAGATGTAGTTGGATGGCGGTCTATGTATAATGTTGTAATGCCCAATCAAGTCTCAAAGGAGTCAAGATGGTTAGCATATGCATGTATTGCTTTCTCGATGTTTGTCAATTGCCCCGCTGTAATTTGTTCACCCAGCATGTTATCTATCTTAAGGAGAGCCACCTCTAGTGAACTATGGATCCCAGTCCTTTTCTTTACATACAATCTATAAACTGTTTACTGCTTTGTGTTTACTTTCTGCAAACTTTTACTTCTTTCCATTCGATACGTTTAATCCTTTGTTTTCAGCAAAACACGGTGAGATTGACAACCTCATCGCAAGTTGGGGACAGAGTTCTGTGGTTGTGTTGTGTAGGTCTCCACGTTGCTACTAGCACCGGTAGTGCGCCCTGCCAAAGCTCAGCTAGCAACACCTTTGGGGTGTTTCCTTGCTCCTACTGGTTCGATTAAACCTTGGTTTCATAACTGAGGGAAACTTGCTGCTGTGCTCATCATACCTTCCTCTTGGGGTTCCCAACGAGCTCTACATCAACACTGAGCCATCAAGCATTTTTCTGGAGCCATTGCCGGGGAATCAAGGACATCTTCACAAGGGGAGTCCCTCATAACCAATCTCTTTACTTTGTTATTTTTGTTTTGCTTAGTTTCTTTTTGCTTTGTTTGCTTGTTTCTTTATCAAAAACACACAAAAAATAGTTTTACTAGTTTGCTTTCTTATTCAAAACCCCAAAAAAATGACTACTCTTGAAAACACTAAGTTGTGTGACTTCACTAGCACCAACAACAATGATTTTATGAGCACACCTATTGCTCCACCTGTGTATGAAGATACTTTCTTTGAGATAAAACCTGCTTTACTCAATCTTGTTATGAGAGAACAATTTTCTGGCATTGGTAATGAAGATGTTGCTGCCCATCTAAATAACTTTGTTGAACTTTGTGAGATGCAAAAGCATAGGGATATAGTTGGTGATATTATTAAGCTGAAATTGTTTCCTTTCTCTTTGAGAGGAAAAGCTAAAGAATGGTTGAATTCCTTAACTAGGAATAGTATTGATTCTTGGACTAAGTGCAAAGATGCTTTCATTAGAAAATACTATCCACCTGCTAAGATTATATCTATGAGAAGTGAAATAATGAAGTTTAAACAATCTGATAATGAACATGTTGCTCAAGCTTGGGAAAGAATGAAATCTTTCGTAAAGAATTGTCCCACTCATGGACTGACTGCTTGGATGATCATCCAAAAAAATTATGCAGGATTGAACTATTCTTCAAGGAACCTATTGGACTCTGCTGCTGGAGGTACCTTTATGACCATCACTTTGGGTGCTGCAACAAAACTTCTGGACAATATGATGGTTAATTATTCTGAATGGCATACTAAGAGAGCTCCACAAGGTAGGAAGGTAAATTATGTTGAGGAAACCTCCTCCTTGAGTGATAATATTGATATTATTATGTCTATGCTTGTTAATGGGAAAGCCCATATTGATCCAAATAATGTTCCTTTAGCCTCTTTGGTTGCTCAAGAAGAGCAAGTTGATGTGAACTTCATAAGAAATAACAATTTTGGCAATAATGCTTATAGGAACAATTTTGGTAACAACAATTATAAGCCATATCCTCCCAACAATGGTAATGCTTATGGAAATTCTTACAACAATAATAGGAGTACACCCTCTAAACTTGAAATTATGCTTAAAGACTTTATTAGTAAGCAAACTGCTTTCAATAAAACTATTGAGGAAAAACTCTCTAGTGCTGAAAGAAATATAGCATCTTTGGCTGAAGCTCAATCTTCTTTGAATAAAATGGCTGCTAACCTAAAACTAATGAGAATCCCTTTGTAGATACCAATGCTATACAAGTAAGAATTGATGAAAATGTTAGACTATTAGCTGAATTACATGCTAAGTGGGAAAGAGAAGATGAAATTGCTAGAAACATTAGTGTTTCTACTATTACCACCACTAGTGTTGAGGCTAGTAATAGTTTTACTACTCTAGATGATAAATTTGACTTTGATCTTGATGGTTGCAATATCTCTGAAGTTATTAAGTTCCTACAAAAGCTTGCTAAAAGTCCTAATGCTAGTGTTATGAACATGGCCTTTACAAAACACATTACTGATGCTCTCATAAAGATTAAAGAAGAAAGATGAAACATAAAGCTTCTATTCCTATAAAACAACAAGATGGTTGGGAACCCATCATTAATATGAAAGTGAATTACTTTGATTTCAAATCTTTATATGATCTTGATAGTAGTGTTTCTATTATGCCTAGAAGGATTTATGATATGCTTGATTTGCCTCCACTTGAAGATTGTTATTTGAATGTCCCACTTGATGATAATGCTAAAAAGAAACTCATGGGGAGTCTTAATGATGTTCTTATTATGGTTAACAATGCCTATGTCCCCGTTGATTTCTATGTTTTGGATGTTGAATGCAATGCTTCTTGTCCTATTACTTTGGGAAGACCTTTTCTTAGAACTATTGATGCCATTATTGATATGAAAGAAGGCACCACTAAATATCAACTCGCACTCAAGAAAGGTATAGAACACTTCCCTAAGAAGAGAGAGAAGATTTCTTTTGCCTCTCCTATGAAAACAAAATTTTGTCTTAATGTTTCTTCATTTGAGAACACTTGATCCTTTTTCTTGCTTCTTATGCCTAACTTAAAGGCATTAAAGAAAAGTACTTATTGGGAGATAACCCAAAAGTTTTATATGAGTCTTGGAAGTTATTAGTAATAACCGCTCCTTATCCTTTTTATTTGCTTTTTGTGCCAAGAGTAACCTCTAATGAGAGAGAAGTAATGATTGGGAAAGTTGCTGTCCCGAAACAGATTTTTGTGCTTCACCGTAAAATTTCGTGTAAAATCTCTGAACATCTCTTTGAGGCGTGAATTTTTATGCTTCTTCCCCAGGTTGTTATCTAACTTTCGTTAGTTCAAAACTTTTTGATTTGAGCAACAAACGGTCTTCGAAAAAATTCGTCTTTACCTCCTGGTCTGTTTTGACAAATTTCTGCCATTTTCTGCATTTGCTTCTTGTTGGTTCCTTTTTGAGTTATTTTGGGGAATTGAGCTTTTTGAGGGAATTTCTACAGTACTTAATGTTCTAATGGAAGTTTATTGGTGTTAGAACTGAACCTTAAGACTTATTTATCTTGAGTGCACTAATGTTGCTAATAAAGATTGTGTGAAGTTTTGTATAAAGGAAAAATTTCAGGTGTATGGAAGGAATGAGTAATGAGATGAAGGACAAACTAAAGCTCAAGCTTGGGGATGCCACGTGTGTCACCCCAAGAAATATCCAAGAAGTACAAGCGTCAAAGCTTGGTGATGCCCAAGGCATCCCCTCTTCATCAATAAAAATCTCAGGTTTCTTCCAAACGCTTCATTTTTATTGTTTCATGCATAGTTGTGTTGTTCTTGGAGCGTCTTCTTTTTCGTTTTCATTTTGTTTTTTCGTTTGCTTTTGTTTTCTTAGTTTTCTGAATAAATTGGTTGGACCCCCTCTTTCTTACATTGGTTTTCAAATAGTTTGGTTTGGTTTGGAAAAGAGTAGGAAAGTTCATGCTTATGTGGTAAAAAGAGCTTGTTTTTTACGGTGGCCTATGCATTGTCATGCCATGCTTGATATTGTTTTGGTTTTATGCTTAGTATTCTTTGCTGTATCATGACTTGTTATAAACAATTGAGATTGCTTAATATGCCTTGGATGAATCATGCGTATTTTTAGCATATTAAAGCGTATTATAGTGGTATTCTCCTTTGATGCTTTATTTGGGTTGACTTGGCGCATGCTCACACCATGTTATGACTATCTAAAGTCTCCATAGCCTTTATGATCCTTTAGTTTTCAACTTGTAGTATCACTTTATGCTTTGATCAATGATGTTTTGTCGCTCTGCATGATTATGGCCATTATTACTCTCTTAGTTTGTCGCTCCCAGTCTTTTGCTAGCCTCCACAACCAAGTATGAGTTCCACTCATGCATCCAACTCCCTAAACCAAGTTATTCCAAAGAGTCCACCATACCTACCTACTAGCTTATGCTATTCCAAGTATATTCATGCTTTTGTTTACCTTCCAAATTAAACTTGTTATGAGAAAACTAGTGATTAAAGCTCTCACGAACTTGATGGCACACTTTACGTTTTTACATCTAATAAACTTGAACCATTGGGTCCTTATTTGTTGCGTATATGCTTGCGCTTTATAAGTTGAAATTAGCATAACCATGTATCATGGGGAACGCTTTCAACATTGCACTTGTACTTTGTACCCCGTTGATATCATGTTCTTTTGCTTATGGATCCTGGCGGTGTGAAATAAAAGTGGAACTTGTAAGATCATGGAGTTTGTATGTGTGTTAGAGAAACGCCTGGGCCGCTAGCCTAAGCCATGCCTAATCATGGTGGAAACTTGCAGCATCACCATAATGAGCACTCTATGAAGCATCCTCAATAAAAACCTATGCAAATAGCAATTAAAAAGATCGTCGAGATGCTCATTGTCTGCTTGCCTTGTCATTTTGATTATGGGATAGCTCCTGTATCATGTGCAAGGGGTACCCCGTTGGCGGTTCTTTATGATACACATGTACTTGCAATGACAAGAGCTTACTCGTGACTAAAGCTGAGTAGCATGAGATTTGGTCTTCGTAAGTAAGGGGTATGAGATTTCGGTTTATAACTTGTCAAGCATATCCTCTTAGTTGTGTCACTTTAACCTTAATCACCTGAAATATGCTTATGATAGGGGCAATGAGAGCTGAAATCTATAAGTACCATAATTTTTGGAAGCTCTTTATGAGACTTGAATCCCTACTTCCTTCTATGAAGGCCTTTATTCCACCATTACATTGAGTCTCCCCTTCTATCTTTATGCACTTACTTTGAGAGCATAGTGGCCATTCTTAGTTCTATGTGCATTGTCCCAAGACTAGTTGATTGATGCATAACTTGATATTGCTTGTTTTAAACTATTTGTATCTAGTCACTCTTATGAACTTTGAAGGTGTCCTATGCATTTATATTTGCTAATCTATGAGGGACAAGCTGAATACTATTATGCTATGTTTTCTTTATGTGAAACAAACAAATGTCTTGCAAAGCATTGTTATTCATGAATCTTTTGTTTGTGCATTTTCATGTTGCATCATAGTTTCTTTGTATTATTGCTAGAACTTTGTCTTTCATGTTATGATTGAAGTACTATGATCCCAGCTTTTAACGTTTTACAAATACTTTTATCAAGTCTTTGATGGTGCATGTCACCTCAAAAATTATTCTTTCTTTTTATCACTTACCTACTCGAGGACGAGCAGGAGTTAAGCTTGGGGATGTTGATACATTGCAAATGTATCTATAATTTTTGATGTTCCATGCTTGGTTTTATCCACTTTCTTGTGTTTTGTCCACACTTTGGAGTACTTTTCATATGATTTCTTGGACTAACCTATTAACAAGAGCCACAGTGCCAGTTGCCTGTTTTCTGCTGTTTTTGGTTCCAGGAAAGTCAGAAAATGAATATTCTCGGAATTGGACGGGACAAAAGCCAAAGTGCCTATTTTTCCGAAAGTCATCAGATGCCAGAATATGAGACGGAGAAGGGCTGGGGGCTGGCCACACCACCTGGCCGCACGTTCAGGCCTGGCCCGCGCCAGGGAGTGGTCTCGCCGACCCCAGCACCTCCTCGGCCTCTCCTTCTGCCTATAAGATGCCCTCGAGACCAAAACTCTAAGTACCCGATCAAAAATCCACGAAAGATTCTGTAGCCGCCGTCATCTCCATCCCTAGATCGGGAGGGATCTGAAGCTCTTCCCGGCACCCTGCCGGAGAGGGGAATTCACCCTGGAGACCTTCTTCATCACCATGCAAGCCTCCGGTGTGATGCGTGAGTAGTTCATCCTTGGACTACGGATCCATGTAGTAGCTAGATGGTTGGTTCTCCTCCTTTGTGCTTTCATGTCTAGACCTTGTGAGCTCCGTTCATGATCAAGATCATCTATTTGTAATCCTTACATGTTGTGTTTGCGGGGATCCGATAGATATTGAGATGCTATTTCAGATTGATTATTGATTCTATCATGTCTTTGTTATTTATGATCTTGCATGCTTTCCGTTGTTAGTAGCTATCTTGGCCAAGTAGATGCTAGCAACTCCAAGAGTTAGTATTTATGCTCGATAGTGGGTTCATGCCTCTGGTAATCTAGGGAAGTGACAGAAATCTCTAAGGTACTAGATGTGTTGTTGCTACTAGGGAGAAAACAACAATCCTTTGTTCATAGAACAATTGTATTGGTTACTTTACACGCAATTCGTAAAGCAATAATCTGTTGCTTGCAACTTAATACTGGAGGGGGTTCGGATGATAACCTGAAGGTGGATTATTAGTCATAGATGCAGTTGGATGGCGGTCTATGTATAATGTTGTAATGCCCAATCAAGTCTCAAAGGAGTCAAGATGATTAGTATATGCATGTATTGCTTTCTCGATGTTTGTCAATTGCCCCGCTGTAATTTGTTCACCCAGCATGTTATCTATCTTAAGGAGAGCCATCTCTAGTGAACTATGGATCCCGGTCCTTTTCTTTACATACAATCTATAAACTATTTACTGTTTTGTGTTTACTTTCTGCAAACTTTTACTTCTTTCCATTCGATACGTTTAATCCTTTGTTTTTAGCAAAACACGGTGAGATTGACAACCTCATCGCAAGTTGGGGACAGAGTTCTGTGGTTGTGTTGTGCAGGTCTCCACGTTGCTACTAGCACCGGTAGTGCGCCCTGCCAAAGCTCAGCTAGCAACACCTTTGGGGTGTTTCCTTGCTCCTACTGGTTCGATTAAACCTTGGTTTCATAACTGAGGGAAACTTGCTGCTGTGCTCATCATACCTTCCTCTTGGGGTTCCCAACGAGCTCTACATCAACACTGAGCCATCAGTGGGCAAGAACAGCAAGAACGTGATTTCGAGCAAAGAACTGATATTTTCTCAGGAGAGAGAAAGCAGTGGGAAGTGATAGAGTGAGTGGAGGGTCAGGGGTGGCCCACACCATGGCCAGGCGCACCCCTGGGCTGGCCGCGTGATGCGCTCGACTTTCGACGTAGAGCTCGTTGGGAACCCCAAGAGGAAGGTATGATGAGCACAACAGTAAGTTTTCCCTCAGTTATGAAACCAAGGTTTAATCGAACCAGTAGGAGCAAGGAAACACCCCAAAGGTGTTACTAGCTGAGCTTTGGTAGGGCACACTACTAGTGCTAGTAGCAACGTGGAGACCTGCACAACACAACCACAGAACTTTGTCCCCAACTTGTGATGAGGTTGTCAATCTCACCGTGTTTTGCGGAAAACAAAGGATTAAACGTATCGAATGGAAAGAAGTAAAAGTTTGCAGAAAGTAAACACAAAGCAGTAAAAGATTGTAGATTGTATGTAAAGAAAAAGGACCGGGATCCATAGTTCACTAGAGGTGGCTCTCCTTAAGATAGATAACATGATAGGTGAACAAATTACAGCCGGGCTATTGACAAACACCGAGAAAGCAATACATGCATATACTAATCATCTTGACTCCTTTGAGACTTGATTGGGCATTACAACATAATACATAGACCGCCATCCAACTGCATCTATGACTAATAATCCACCTTCAGGTTATCATCCGAACCCCCTCCAGTATTAAGTTGCAAGCAACAGATTATTGCTTTACGAACTGCGTGTAAAGTAAACAATATGATTGTTCTATGAACAAAGGATTGTTGTTTTCTCCCTAGTAGCAACAACACATCTAGTACCTTAGAGATTTCTGTCACTTCCCCAGATTACCAGAGACATGAACCCACTATCGAGCATAAATACTAACTCTTGGACTTGCTAGCATCTACTTGGCCAAGATAGCTACTAACAACGGAAAGCATGCAAGATCTCAAATAACAAAGACATGATAGAATCAATAATCAATCTGAAATAGCATCTCAATATCCATCGGATCCCCGCAAACACAACATGTATGAATTACAAATAGATGATCTTGATCATGAACGGAGCTCACAAGATCTGAACATGAAAGCACAAAGTAGGAGAAACCAGCCGTCTAACTACTACATGGATCCGTAGTCCAAGGATGAACTACTCACGCATCACACCGGAGGCTTGCATGGTGATGAAGAAGGCCTCCAGGGTGAATTCCCCTCTTCGGCAGGGTGCCGGGAAGAGCTTCAGATCCCTCCCGATCTAGGGATGGAGATGACGGCGGCTACAGACTCTTTCGTGGATTTTTGATCGGGTACCTAGGGTTTTCGTCCTGAGGGCAACTTATAGGCGGAAGGAGATGCCGAGGGGGTGTCGGGAGCCACCACACCACCCCCTGGCGCGGACCCAGCCTGGCCGTGCGGCCAGGTGGTGTGGCCGGCCCCTGGCCCTTCTCTGTCTCGTATTCTGGCACTTGATCCCTTCCGAAAAAATAGGCACTTTGGCTTTTGTCCCGTCCAATTCTGAGAATATTCATTTTCTGACTTTCCTGGAACCCAAAACAGCAGAAAACAGGCCGCTGGCACTGTGGCTCTTGTTAATAGGTTAGTGCAAGAAATCATATGAAAAGTACTCCAAAGTTGGAACAAAACACAAGAAAGTGGATAAAACCAAGCATGGAACATCAAAAATTATAGATACATTTGCAATGTATCACCGCGCCACCAGGTGGTGTGCCTGCCTGGTGGGCCCCCCTGATACTCTCTAGGTACTTCTCTGCCCCTTTTTTCACGTAAAAATTTAATATGAATTTTCTGGAATTTTTCGAGACACTTTATTTTTGAGCAATTTTCTGGTATAGACGAATGATTTTCTGACAAAAAGTTTTTTTTAGAAAGATGCAAAAGCAAAACAGAACTAAAACTTCAGAAGTTCTAAGTCACTTTAATAAGCAAGAAACTAGCAACAGAAAAGTAAACTAAAAGAAAGCAAAATCTAAAATGGATAAAATAAAAGTAAGCAAAGATAATCATGGTGAAAACATTGTTTTGTTCATTAAAATCCCTTTGTTAACAAGGTTGATCAGGTCTTGTTACCAAAGCAATTTTATATGAAACAAAACTTTGTATTACACTAATGATTATGTTACATCAACCTTGATAGCAATGGTCCCAATCATAATAGTTTCATATTTTTCTTGTGGTATGGGATAATATATTTCTCCAACTTGGATGCCCTCAACATGTTCAATTGAATTTAAGCCATAAGTCCTATCAATCTTCTTGGAGAAATAGATAATATGCTCCTTGTCATTAACAATAAAAGTCACCTTTCCTTGATTACAATTAATAACAGCTCCTGTAGTATTAAGAAAAGGTCTCCCAAGAATAATAGACATATTATCATCTTCAGGCATTTCAAGCACAACAAAATCAGTTAATACCAAGCAATTATGAGCCACTTGAACAGGTACATCCTCACATATACCAACTAGAATAGTAGTAGATTTATTAGCCATTTGGAAAGATATATCAGTTGGTATTAGTTTTTCCAGTTGAAGTCTCTTATAGAGAGAAAAAGGCATAAAACTAACTCCTGCTCCCAAATCACACAAAGCGGTTCTAACATAACTATTTTTAATAGAGCAAGGAATAGTTGGAATCACTGGGTCTCCAAGTTTCTTTGGAACCTTACCATTAAAGGAATAATTAGCAAGCAACATAGAAATTTCTTCATTAGGGATCTTCCTTTTATTCGAAACAATATCCTTCATATACTTTGAATAAGGAGGCAATTTAATAGCATCAGTCAAAGGAATTTGCAAGAATAAAGGTTTCATCCACTCACAAAACTTGTTATAGTGTTCATCTTCCTTTGACTTGTGTTTCTTATCAGGGAAAGGCATAGGTTTTTAGACCCAAGGCTCTCTTTCACTACCATGTTTCTTAGCAACAAAATCTTCTTTACTATATTTAGTATTCTTAGTGTGCCTTTCAGGTTCTTCTTCAACTTTTTATTTATCAGGAGCATCATTTTCTTCATTACCACTTTCAATTTCAGCATCAGAGATAGATATACTATTAGGATCCTTAGCAGGTTCAGAGGATTCTACAATAGTTTTATGTTTCTTTTTTCTTTTCTTAGGAGTAGTACCACTATTTTCAGCTTGTTGAGAATCCTGCTCAATTCTTTTAGGATGCCCCTCAGGATATAGAGGATCCTGGGTGGCAGCACCACTTATAGTTCTAATTTCATAAGCATGTTTTTCTTTAGTACCATTAACTAGCAAGTATTTTTGTACTTTAATAAGCTGATCAATTTGAGTTTGAACCATTTGAAAATGTTTAACAAGCATTTTAACATCATTAGAGGTTCTTTCCACAATATCCTTCAACTCAACAATAGCTCTAGTTTTTTTCCATTAGATGATTTTGCACCCTTTTATTAAAATTATCTTGCTTAATAATAAAAACATCAAATTCTTCTAAGCATTGATCATGAGGTTTAGAGTAAGGAATATCACCTTCATCAAAATGTTGGAGAGAGTGTACCTCAATAGTGGATGAGTGGGGAATTGGCTTACATAATTCTTCTATAGGAGGTAAATTCTTGACATCTGCAGCTTTAACTCCCTTCTCCTTAAGACATTTCTTAGCTTCCTTCATCGCTTCATCATTTAGTTCAATAACTCCCCTCTTCTTCGATGTTGGTGTAGGCGCAGGAATAGTTGGTTCATGTATAGTTGTCTCAGGTATAGCTGGTTCAGGAGGAGTCCAGTCTTCATAATTCTTGCTTATTTTAGCCATTAATTCCTCAGCTTCCTTGGGAGTCCTATTCCTGAAAACACAATCAGCACAACTATCCAGGTATGTCCTAGATTCTTCAGTTAGTCCATTATAAAATATGTCAAGAAGCTCATTCTTAGGTAATGGACATCCAGCATGTGCATGAATCAAAGCACAAAACCATGATTTAGGCAATATCTCTTTTTCTCCCTATTTAAAATCAAAAGGTTCCTGCAAAATAGCATGTCTAGCACTAGGAGGAAAATATTTCTGCAGGAAAGTACTAATCAAGCAATCAGGGCTATCAATAGATCCAAGAGGTAAATTATTAAACCAAGTTTTAGCTTCTCCTTTCAGTGAAAAAGGGAAAATTTTAGCAACAAAGTAGGTGCGCATCTTAATATCATCAGAAAACAGGCCACTCATGGTAGAAAGCTTAGTCATATGTGATACCACACTTCCATTCTTAGTCCCACAAAAAGGTTCTTTCTCAACAACAGCTATGTAAGATAGATCAAGAGAGAAATCATAATCCTTATCTTTAATGTTTATGGGAGATGCAGCAAACTTAGCATTAGGAGACAATTTGAGTTTTATAGTACGCCTCTCAAGGAGACTCTTAATAGCACTCCTATCATGGGTGTTTTGACATTCTTTAATAAATTCATCGGTCATCTCAATATAACCGTCTTCAATATCATAACTCTCTCTAGACTCAGGTGAACTGATAGGTGTAGTAGTGTCTTCATTAGGAGTTTCAATATTTCTAACTATAGTTCTAGAAATCGTAGCATCTAGGAAAGGACCTAATGAACCACCCTTATCAAGCATAGTAGAAGCAGCATCATAAGTATCAGAAGTTTCAGATTCAGCAGTAGTAGCAGTGTATGTAGCATGTGTATGTGGTGGTGTAAGGAGCTTACTCATAACAGATGGTGAATCAAGAGCAACAGAGGTGTTCAGAACTGTACCTCTCCTTGTAGTGGATGGTAAATAGGAACCTTGCCATCACGAGACTTACCCATGATGGATGGATGGCAGTGAGCAATAGTGATTCCAAGTGAACTTGATAAATAAAGCTATGCTCCCCGGCAATGGTGCCAGAAAATAGTCTTGATGACCCACAAGTATAGGGGGTGTATCGCAGTATTTTCGAGGGAAGTGAAACCCAATTTATTGATTCGACACAAGGGGAGCCAAAGAATATTTATAAGCCTTAACAACTGAGTTGTCAATTCAGCTGCACCTAGGAACAATCTTGCTCACAGTAGTTTATCAGTAGCAATAGTTTTGTAGTACCAATAGTAAAGTAATAGCAGTAGTAAAGTAAAGACAGTAGTAACAATTGCAGTAAACAGTAGGATTAAAGCGCGGTAGGCATAGGGATGGATGGATGGACGAGCGTTGCATGGACAAGACAATCATATGTCAATCAAGACATAGGGCATTTGCAGATAAATAAGATAAAGCATCCAAGTACTAGATAATCATATGCATGTGTTCCATATATAGTCATACGTGCTCGCAATGAGAACTTGCACAACATCTTTTGTCCTGCCAGCCCGTTTGCAGCGGGGCCTCAAGGGAACTACTAGCAATTAAGGTGCTCCTTTTAATAGAGCACCAGAGCAAAGCATTAGCACTCCATGAACACATGTGATCCTCACATCAAAGACATTCCCTCCGGTTATCCCGATTGTTGTCACTTCGGGGCCTTTGGTTCCGGACAACAATATGTGTATACAACTTGCAGGTAAGACCATAAACAACACTATAATAATGAATCAATAACACGTTCAAATCTGAAATCATGGCACTCGGGCCCTAGTGACAAGCATTAAGCATAACAAGTTGCAACAAAGTCAAAAAGCACTAATAATAGATACTAGGCACTATGCCCTAACAATCTGATGCCATTACATGAACGATCTCATCCAATCCCTACCATCCCCATGGCCTACAGCAGGGTATTACTCACTCATAGATGGGGGAAACATGGATGGTCGATGGAGAAGCGATGGTGATGATGATGGCGATGATCTCCTCCAATTCCCCGTCCCGGCAGGGTGCCAGAACAGAGTTTCTGGTTCTGAATCACGGAATCTGGTGGTGGCGGCGCAATGGAACTCTTTCTGGAAAAACGTCGAACCCTCCTTGGTTTTTAGGTCAAGAGGCAACTTATAGGTGAAGAGGGAGGCCGAGGGGGCAGCCGAGGCGGCCACACCACCCCTAGGCATGGCCTGGACTGGCCCGCGCGGCCAGGTGGTGTGGGCCCCTCGTAGCCCTACTCCGTCACGTCTTCTGGCTCCGTGAGTCTTCTGGTGAAATAGGATTTTTGGCATATTTTCCAGGATTTTTCTTGATAGTTGATTTTCTACACAAAAACTAGACACCAAGGTAATTATGCTGAAAACAGCGTAAGTCCGTGTTAGTTATATCCAAATCACACAAGTTTAGAGGAAGAACAATAGCAAAAGTGTTCGGGAAAGTAGATATGTTTTGGACGTATCACATACCACTAATATACATGTGATGTTGATACCTTTAATACATCTTATTGTGTGCTAGTATTAGATACACAACGGTAGCATTAAATAAGATGAGCCCTATTAATACCAATATAGTGTTCTCCCTTTAGTGTGCATCACCAAGAAAGTACGTTGTTATGAAGCAGGCCATGATGATCGGGTGTGATACGTTGTAAACGTATTTATAATTTTTTATGTTCCATGCTTGGTTTATATCTACTTTCTTATGTTTTGCCCACACTTTGGAGTACTTTATATACACTTTCTTGGACTAACCTATTAACAAGATGCCATAGTGCCAGCTACCTGTTTTCTGCTGTTTTTCGTTCCAGGAAAGTCAGAAAATGAATATTCTCGGAATTGGACAGGACAAAAGCCAAATTCAATATTTCACCGAGGGGGACACGGAGCTAGAATATGAGACGGAGAGGGGCCAGGGGCCGGCCACACCACCTGGTCACGCGGCCAGGCCTGGCCCGTGCTAGGGGATAGTGTGGCCGCCTAGGGCACCCCCTCGGCCTCCCCTTTCGCCTATATATTGCCTCCGATACAGAAACCCTGAGGACCCGATCAAAAATCCATGAAAGAGTCTATAGCCGCCGTCATGTCCATCCCTAGATCGAGAGGGATCTGAAGCTCTTCCTGGCACCCTGTCGGAGGGGAGAATTCACCCTGGAGGCCTTCTTCATCACCATGCAAGCCTCCCGTGTGATGCATGAGTAGTTCATCCTTGGACTACGGGTCAATGTAGTAGCTAGATGGTTGGTTCTTATCCTTTGTACTATCATGTTTAGATCTTGTGAGCTCCGTTCATGATCAAGATCATCTATTTGTAATCCTACATGTTGTGTTTGCGGGGATCCGATGGATATTGAGATGCTATTTTAGATTGATTATTGATTCTATCATGTCTTTGTTATTTGTGATCTTGCATGCTCTCTGTTGTTAGTAGATATCTTGGCCGAGTAGATGCTAGCAACTCCAAGAGGGAGTGTTTATGCTCGATAGTGGGTTCATGCCTCTAGTAATCTGGGGAAGTGACAGAAATCTCTAAGGTACTAGATGTGTTGTCGCTACTAGGGAGAAAACATCAATCCTTTGTTCACAGAACAATCATATTTTTTACTTTACACGCAATGCGTAATGCAATTATATGTTACTTGTAACTTAATACTGGAGGGGTTTCGGATGATAACCTGAAGGTGGATTATTAGTCATAGATGTAGTTGGATTATGCTCTATGTATAATGTTGTAATGCCCAATCAAATCTCATAGGAGTCAATATGATTAGTATATGCATTTATGCTTTCTCGATGTTTGTTAATTGCCCCGCTATAATTTGTTCACCCAACATGTCATTTATCTTAAGGAGAACCACCACTACTGAACTATGGACCTCGATCCTTTCTTTTACCATCAATCTACAATTGTTTACTGTTTTCTGTTTACTTTCTACAAGCTATTACTTTCTTCCACACAATACGTTTAATCCTTTTTTTTCAGCAAAACCGGTGAGATTGACAACCTCACTGTAAGTTGGGAGCAAAGTTCTGTGGTTGTGTTGTGCAGGATTCCAAGTTGGAAACAACACCTTGGAGGTGTTTCCTTGCTCCTACTGGTTCGATAATCTTGGTTTCATAACTGAGGGAAACTTACTGTTGTGCTCATCATACCTTCCTCTTGGGGTTCCCCAACGAGCTCGATATCAACCACGAGTCAGCAAGTACTTTTCTGGCACCGTTGCCGGGGAGTCAAGGACATCTTCACAAGGGGAGTCCCTCATAACCAATCTCTTTAATTTGTTTTATTTGTTTTGCTTAGTTTATTTCTGCTTTGTTGCTTGTTTCTTTATCAAAAACACAAAAAATTAGTTGTTCTAGTTTGCTTTCTTTATTAAAAACACAAAAAAATTAAGTCTTTCTATAGTTTTTACCTCTTTCTTGGCTCACCATGTTGATCCCTAAATTCACCCTGAAAGACCTTTCAATAGGTAGTGGCTCTATAATTGGAAAAGATAATATTGAAGAATTCTTTAATCATGTTAGTAAGCATGAGGATACTGAGGATAGATCTCTTGCAGAACTTGCTCAAAATTATGAAATTGCGGCAGCTTCTTTAGTTCACATGTTGTAAGCTAGGTTTGTTAACCTTAACCCCTTAATGCAAGTAATGTTTCTTAAACTTAAAGAAATTGAGGACCCTGAAAAGAGAGATTTTATTCTGGAAACTTTGCTTAAGGAATTCTATGATGTTGCCAAGGAAGCTAGAAAAGTCTTTGATCGTTTTAATATGCTAGGGTCATGTGTAGATGTTATTGATACACGAGAAAATATGAACAAAACCGAACCTAATGGGGAGGAAATTAAGATACCAATACCTTTCAAACTTGTAGCAATGCATGAAGCCATAGAAAAGAATCTTGATTAGATTGTTCCTGAAAACCCGTTTGATGAAAATAGTGAACCCAAGAGCATTGGGAGAGGATCCTCTAGAACTTATTTGGATGACATACCTTGCCTTGTTGAAGATTTTTCTGGTATCAATCTTAATGCTTCTTCATTTGAGAATACTTGATCCTTTTTCTTGCTTCTTATGCCTAACTTAAAGGCGTTAAAGAAAAGTACTTATTGGGAGATAACCCAAAAGTCTTATATGAGTCTTTGAAGTTATTACCTCTGTAATAACCGCTCCTTATCCTTTTTATTTGCTTTTTGTGCCAAGAGTAACCTCTAATGAGAGAGAAGTAATGCTTGAGAAAGTTGTTGTCCCGAGACAGATTTTTGTGCTTCACTGTAAAAATTCGTGTAAAATCTCTGTATGTTTTTTTGAGGCGTGAATTTTTGTGCTTCTGTCCCAGGTTGTTATCTAACTTTCGTTAGTTCAACACTTTTCGATTTGAGCAACAGAAGGTCTTCTAAAAAATTGGTTTTTACCTGCTGGTCTGTTTTGACAGATTTCTGCCATTATTTGCATTCGCTTCTTGTTGATTCCTTTTTGGGTTCTTTTTGGGGAATTGAGCTTTTTGAGGGAAGTGCTACAGTATCTTGTGTTTTATTGGAAGTTTTATTGGTGTTGAAACTGAACCCAAAGACTTACTATCTTGAGTACACTAATGTTGGTAATAAAGATTGTGTGAAGTTTTGTATGAAGGAAAATTTTCAGGTGTAAGGAAAGAATGATGTAATGAGATGAAGAATGGACTAAAGCTCAAGCTTGGGGATTCCACCCTGTGTAACCCCAAGAAATATGCAAGAAGTACAAGCGTCAAAGCTTGGGGATGCCCAAGGCATCCCCTTCTTCATCAATAAAAATCTCAGGTTTCTTCCAAACACTTCATTTTTATCGTTTCATGCACAGTTGTGTTGTTCTTGGAGCGTCTTTGTTTTTGTTTTTGGTTTTCTTTTGCTTGGTTTTCCTAGTTTGCTTGAATAAACTGGTTGGACCCCCTCTTTCATACATTAGTTTTCAAATAAGTTTGGTTTGATTTGGAAAAGAGTAGGAAAAGTTCATGCTTAAGTGGTAAAAGGAGCTTGTTTTTGACTGTGGCCTATGCTTTGTCATGTCATGCTTGATATTGTTTTGGATTTATGCCTAGTGATTTTGGTTGTAGCATGACATGTTATAAACAATTGAGATTTCTTAATGTGCCTTGAAAGAATCATGCGTTGTTTTAGCATATTAAAGCATAGTATTGTGGTATTCTCCTGTGATGCTTTATTTGGGTTGACTTGGCGCATGCTCACACCATGTTATGACTATCCCAAGTCACCATAGCCTTTATGATCCTTTAGTTTTCGACTTGTAATATTACTTTATGCTTTAATTAATGATGTTTTGTCGCTTTGCATGATTATGGCCATTAGTGCTCTCTTAGTTGGTCGCTCCCAGTCTTTTGCTAGCATCCATAACCAAGTATGAGTTCCACTCATGCATCCAACTCCAAATAAAACCAAGTTATTCCAAAGAGTCCACCATACCTACCTATTAGTATTTGCTATTCCAAGTATATTCATGTTTTTATCTACCTTCCGAATTAAACTTGTTATGAGAAAACTAGTGATTAAAGCTCTCACGAACTTGATGGCACACTTTACTTTTCTTTCCCCTAATAAACTTGAACCATTGTGTCGTCTATGTTGTATATGCTTGCACTTATATGTTGGGGATTAGCAGAACCATGATGTCATGGGGAACGCTTTCAACATTGCACTTGTACTTTGTACCTAGTTGATATCATGCTCTTTTGTCTATGGATTTTGTCGGTGTGAAATGAAAGGGGAGCTTGTAAGTCCATGGAGTTATGTATGTGTGTTAGAGAAATGCCTGGGCCGCCGGTCTAATCCATGCCTAATCATGGTGGAAACCTGCAGCGTAACCATAATGAGCAATCTATAAAGCATTCTTCTTATATAAAAAGAGATAGAGATTGAGAAAAGGAGAAAAAGAAAAAAAGAGTTGAGAAAAGTGGAAACAGAGAAAAAAACACCATTTCCCATGGTAAATAAGAATATTGCTGAGATGCTTGTTGTCTGCTTGCCTTATAATTTTGATATGGGGATTCTTCCGTATCATCGGGCAAGGGGTACCCCGTTGGCGGTTCTCTATGATAGACATGTACTTACTATGACAAGAACTTACCGGTAACTAAACTTTAGTAGCATGAGGAGCGACCCTCATATTCAAGGGACATGAGATTTCCAACTTATACTTTGTCAAGCATATAATCCATAGTTTGTTCACTTTAACCTTAATCACTTCAAGATGCTTATGATAGGGGCAATGAGAGCTGAAAGCTAATAAGTACCATAATTTTTGGAAGCTCTTTATGAAACTTGAATCTCTGTTTCCCTTTGAAGGGCCTTTCTTTTACTTTTATGTTGAGTCTCCATCTTCTATCTTTATGCACCTATTGAGAGAGCATAGTGGCCATTCTTAGTTTAATGTGCATTGTCCCAAGACTTATTGATTTATGTATAACTTTGATATTGCTTGTTCTTAAACTATTTGTATCTAGTCACCCTTATGAACTTTGAAGGTGTCCTATGCATTTATGTTTTGCTACTCCATGAGGGACAAGCTGAATGCCACTATGCTATGTTTTGTTTATGTGAAACAAACAAACGTCTTGCAAAGCATTGTTATTCATGAATCTTTTGTTTGTGCCTTTTCATGTTACAACATAGTTGCTATGTCTTATTGTTAGAACTTTATCTTTCATGCTATGTTGAAGTACTATGATCCCAGCTATCAATGTTTTACAAACACTTTGATCAAGTTTATGATGGTTCATGTCACCTCAAAAATTATTGTTTCTTTTTTATCACTTACCTACTCGAGGACGAGCAGGAGTTAAGCTTGGGGATGTTGATATGTTGCAAACGTATCTATAATTTTTGATGTTCCATACTTGGTTTATATCTACTTTCTTATGATTTGCCCATGATACATTGCAAATGTATCTATAATTTTTGATGTTTCATGCTTGGTTTTATCTACTTTCTTGTGTTTTGTTCCAACTTTGGAGTACTTTTCATATGATTTCTTGGACTAACCTATTAACAAGATGCCACAGTGTCAGTTGCCTGTTTTCTGCTGTTTTTGGTTCCAGGAAAGTCAGAAAATGAGTATTCTCGGAATTGGACGGGACAAAAGCCAAAGTTACTATTTTCCCGGAAGACTCACGGAGCCAGAAGGAGAGTCGGAGAGGGGCCACAGGGTGGCCACACCCCTCCTGGGCGCGGGCCAGCCCAGGCCATGCTAGGGCATGGTGTGGGCCCCCTGGCCGCCCACCGACCTTGCCTCTTCGCCTATAAGATGCCTCCCGATGCGAAAACCCTAAATAATCAAGCCTCCAGCCACGAAAAGTTCCGCAGCGCTACCGCCACCGAAGGGGAGATTTGGGGGACAGAAAGTCTCTGTTCCGGCACCCTGTCGAGACGGGGAAGTGCCCCCGGAGCCATCTCCATCGATCTCCACCGCCATCTCCATCGCCATTGCTGACTCCCTTGATGAGGAGGGAGTAGTTCTCTCTCGAGGCTAAGGGTTCTACCGGTAGCTATGTGTTCATATCTCTCTCTATGCATGATCATATTGTGATCATGAGCTTTGTAATCTAGTAGATCTACCTTGCTACTCAAGTGCTTTAATAGATCTCTGCTCTCCCCATGTGTGTGAAGTTGACAGTGTGCACACCATGGTGGCACTTAGGCTAGAGATTACAAATACTTGTTATGAGTTATATTTGGAGTTGGATGTCTTTATGAAATTGTGGTGTTTGTTTGAACCATCTAGTACTCAAGGTGACAGTGTGGGGTTATCTATATGGGAAAGGCTTACTTTGAGGTGTGATGTTATAGCCCTACCATGGATTAGAGTGTCCAACCGGAGAGTAGTTCAGCGTAGTATCATAAATAAGAATATATTTATATGAGAGTGTTCACTACTGAAAGTATGATCCCTAGGCCTTGTTTCTAAGCATTGAAAAACCGTTTGCAATTAGATCTGTTACATGTTTGCTTGCTTCCATCTTTATTTAAGTTTGCCTTTGGTCTTTTCCCACGTCAACCACACGCCAGCAAGCTATTTTCTATCACCGTTACAACTTATAATTATCTATACCACTTGTATTTCACTATCTCTTTGCCGAACTAGTGCACCTATACACCTGACAAGTGTATTGGGTGTGTTGGGGACACAAGAGACTTCTTGTATCTTGATTGCAGGGTTGATTGAGAGGGGATACCTTTGACCACTTCCTCCCTGAGTTCGATAAACCTTGGGTGACCCACTTAAGGGAAAACTTGCTGCTGTTCTACAAACCTCTACACTTGGAGGCCCAACAACTGTCTACAAGAATAGAAGTGCGTAGACATCAGCCCACACTTTGGAGTACTTTTTATACACTTTCTTGGACTAACCTATTAACAAGATGCCACAGTGCCAGTTGGCTGTTTTCTGCTGTTTTTTGTTCCAGGAAAGTCAGAAAATGAATATTCTCGGAATTGGACGGGACAAAAGCCAAAGTCAGTATTTCACCGAGGGGGACATGGAGCCAGAATACAAGACAGAGAGGGGTCAGGGGCCGGCCACACCACCTGGCCACGCGGCCAGGCCTGGCCCGTGCCAGGGGGTGGTGCGGCCGCCTAGGGAACCCCCTCGGCCTCCCCTTTCACCTATATATTGCCTCCGATACAAAAACCCTGAGGACCCAATCAAAAATCCACGAAAGAGTCTGTAGCCGCCGTCATGTCCATCCCTAGATCGGGAGGGATCTGAAGCTCTTCCTGGCACCCTGCCGGAGGGGAGAATTCACCCTGGAGGCCTTCTTCATCACCATGCAAGCCTCCGGTGTGATGCATGAGTAGTTCATCCTTGGACTACGGGTCCATGTAGTAGCTAGATGGTTGGTTCTTCTCCTTTGTACTATCATGTTTAGATCTTGTGAGCTCCGTTCATGATCAAGATCACCTATTTGTAATCCTACATGTTGTGTTTGCGGGGATCTGATGGATATTGAGATGCTATTTCAAATTGATTATTGATTCTATCATGTCTTTGTTATTTGTGATCTTGCATGCTCTCCGTTGTTAGTAGATGTCTTGGCCGAGTAGATGCTAGCAACTCCAAGAGGGAGTATTTATGCTCGATAGTGGGTTCATGCCTCTAGTAATCTGGGGAAGTGACAGAAATCTCTAAGGTACTAGATGTGTTGTTGCTACTAGGGAGAAAACAACAATCCTTTGTTCATAGAACAATCGTATTGTTTACTTTACATGCAATGCGTAATGCAATTATCTGTTGCTTGCAACTTAATACTCGAGGGGGTTCGGATGATAACCTGAAGGTGGATTATTAGTCATAGATGTAGTTAGATTACGCTCTATGTATAATGTTGTAATGCCCAATCAAATCTCATAGGAGTCAAGATGATTATTATATGCATTTATGCTTTCTCGATGTTTGTCAATTTCCCCGCTGTAATTTGTTCACCCAACATGTCATCTATCTTAAGGAGAACCACCACTAGTGAACTATGGACCCCGGTCCTTTCTTTTACCATCAATCTACAACTGTTTACTGTTTTCTATTTACTTTCTACAAGCTATTACTTTCTTCCACACAATACATTTAATCTTTTCTTTTCAGCAAAACCGGTGAGATTGACAACCTCACTGTAAGTTGGGGCAAAGTTTTGTGGTTGGGTTGTGCAGGATTCCAAGTTGAAAACAACACCTTGGAGGTGTTTCCTTGCTCCTACTAGTTCGATAACCTTGGTTTCATAACTGAGGGAAACTTACTGTTGTGCTCATCATACCTTTCTCTTGGGGTTCCCCAACAAGCTCGATATCAACCACGAGTCAGCAGGGTGCTAGACTTATCGATGTTGACATACAGTGGGTGCAAGCCTTGTATGCACTGCAAATACACTAAGGTTGGATTGGCGAGCCTAGCATGTACATACATGGCCTCGGAACACAAGAGATTGAAAGATCGAGCACGAGTCACATGGATGATGTGATTGACGGGTTTTGTCCACCCTGGCAGCTATATCAAAGGCCGTGATGAGCGGGGATGATATAGTGTAAAGGGATCGTGTGATCGCTAAAATTGTCCAAGGGTTGATAATTTTAGTGGAAGCTTAGTTATTAAATTAAACTCGTATTATGAACTTAGTCTATATGTCTTTGCAAATATCTTTGTAGACTATCCCATTGAGGTTCTTTGCGACCATGGGAATTTTCTTGCATGTTATGAAACTTTAGAAGGGCCAGGCTTCATAGATTAATACCAGCGCCTCAGAGATATCCTTGATATAGAAGATCTTCTCTTCTTGATACAATAATTTAGAGATAGTCCGATGACCCCACAAAGTCTTGTGGTTTCTCCATTGTTGCCCAATGATCCATGCTCCATTCGATGGAGGATGGACTACGACTACGTTTCTTCAACACCGACACATGGTCGATGAAGAAGGAACTCTTCGCAAGATAGACTCATGAAATATGAGCCGCTGGATGAGTTTCCTTCCAAACAAGATGGAGGGAAACAGAAGCTTGGAGAATCACCTAGGCTTTGTTTGGATGTATGTCAGGCTTCGTTTGGATGTATGCATTGCCAGCCTAGGCATTGACTCGGTGAGATACCAAAATCCTAGGATATTCGTATTGAGATTCAATGTCAATGTTCATGTTTGGGTGTATAGATATTGGTATGTAGAATTGAATTCCTAGTTGATGTAGGGGTTCGTAGCATGGAAAACAAAAATTTTCTATCGCATACAAACAAACAAGCCAAGATCTATCTACTAGATTGTAGCAACGAGTCGATGGAATAACTCACCCTCGAAGATTCCAAAGTGTTTAACGAGAGCAGATTCTCGTGGGTGATGTAGTCGTACTCTTTCCGATCTCAAGATCGCGTAGACGATCCTTCCGGCGCCACGTTCCGGCAGCGCTCCCGTAGTCGGTCACACGTTCGGTACTCGACGAAGACCTTCCTCTCCCTTGTTCCAGCAGGCAGCGGAGGTTGTAGTACTCTCCTCGTGATTCCGGCAGCACAACGGCGTGGTACCGGAGGTAGAGGGGAGATCCCGCAGGGCTTCGCCTTAAGCCGGTGCGAGTATGGTGGAGCTTATGAGAGAGGCTATTAGTGGTCTAGTAATTAGACACACCAATTAGAGGGCTCTAAACCAATTAGAAGGCTCTAAACCAAAATAGCTCTAAACCGGGGTTTAGATCTAGGGTTTAGTTTAGAGGGGTAGGAACTAGTGTGTCTAGAGAGGGGAGCCCTGCCCCTCCCTTTATAGGTGGGAGGGCCGGCGGCCAAGGGGAGGAGTTCCTCCCCAACTCGGCCTTGGGAGGTGCGCCGGCCAAGGGGAGGAACCCTCCTCCAACTCGGCCTCCACCTCTCCTCCTCTTTCTCCTCTTTCCGAAAACTGGCAGTTTGACCGAAAACTGGCAGTTTGACTTTTCCAATTAGGATTTGAATTAACCCTTTATTTCGGACAGCGAGAACACTTAGTACATGATGCAATCATTCCAACATGCAATGACACATTCATGTACCCTTCCCCCTCCGGAGTGCCGGACATTCCGGGACCTTCTAGAATGTTCCCGATGAAAACACCGGAACCATTCCCGAACTCCGAAACGGGACTTTCCTTATATGAATCTTATTCTCCGGACCATTCCGGATCACCTCGTGATATCCCGGATCCCATCCGAGACTCCGAACAACATTCGGTCTCTTTCTCATAATACCATAACTACTCAAACAACGTCGAATCCTTAAGTGTGTCTCCCTACGGTTCGTGAATTATGCGGACATGATCGAGACACTTCTCCGAACAATAACCAATAGAGGAATCTGGAAATTCATATGGCTCCCACATATTTCTACGATTACTTTGCGATCGAATGAACCACTTACATACGATACCAATTTCCCTTTGTCTCACGATATGTTACTTATCCGAGGTTATGATCGTCGGTATCTCTGCATACCTAGTTCAACCTCGTTACTGATAAGTACTCTTTTCTCGTTCCCGTGATATGTGATCCCTTGTGACCAAGTCACATGCTTGCAAGCTAATTGGATGACATTTCACCGAGAGGGCCCAGAGAATATCTATCCGTCATGTGGATGGACAAATCCCACTCTTGATCCATGTGTTTCAACCAATACTTTCCGAACACTCAATGCCACCTTTATAGCCACCCTGTTACGGTGTGGTGTTTGATGATATCAAAGCATCCATCTGGTAAAGGTGATATGCATGATCTCATGGTCGAAGGAATTAGGTTACTATGTATCAGAAAGCATATAGCAATTGAACTATTGAAATGACTTGATCTTTATGCTACGCTTGTCTATAGGAGTATGTCCACCATATCATTCTCCTAACGATATGATCTTGTTGTTGATAACATCTCAATGTTCATGACAAAGAAACCACATCATCAATCAACCAACAAGCTAGTGAAGTATAGAGGCTATACTAGGGACTTCAAATTAAGTTTACAAATCACACAAGTATTAATGGTTTCCTTGTTAATACTATTATAGCATGAATGCAAACATTTATCATAAACACAAAGATATATAATAATAACTATATTTATTATTGCCTCTAGGGCATATCTCCAACAGTCTCCCACTTGCACTAGAGTCATCTAATCTAGATTACATGGTAATATACCGAACACCCATGGCAGTTTGGTGTTGGTCATGTTTTGCCCTCGGGAGAGGTTTAGTCAACGGATCCGCCACATTCAGATCTGTGTGTACTTTGCAAATCTTTATATCCCCATCCTGGATATGTTCTCGAATAGCGTGAAAACGCAGCTTGATATGCTTCAGCTTCTTGTGTGACCTTGGTTCTTGCGCATTGGCTATGGCGCCCATGTTATCACAGTAGATAGACATTGGGTCCAGCGCACTAGGAACCACACCCAGCTCTGTAATGAACTCTTTCATCCATATCGCTTCTTGTGAAGCCTCCGAAGCAGCCATGTATTCCGATTCAGTTGAAGATCTCGCCACAACGCTTTGCTTTGCACTCCTCCAGCTAACTGCTGCACCATTCAAAATAAATACGTATCCAGATTGTGATTTAGAATCATCCGGATCGGTGTTCCAACTAGCATCGGTGTAACCATTAACAACGAGCTGTTCATCACCTCCATAAGAAAGAACCATATCCTTAGTTCTTCTCAAGTACTTAAGGATGTTTTTGACCGCTGTCCAATGATCCACTCCTGGATCACTTTGATATCTGCTAGTTAGACTAACAGCATATGCGATGTCGGGTCTAGTACATAGCATGGCATACATTAGAGATCCTATGGCTGAGGCATAGGGAGTCTTACTCATCCTTTCTCTATCTTCTGCCGATGTCGGACTTTGAGTTTTACTCAAGGTCGTATTGGGCAACATGGGCAAGAACCCTTTCTTGCTTTCTTCCATTCCAAACTTCTTTAGAACTTTGTCCAAATATGTACTTTGTGACAATGATATTTGGCGTTTCGATCTATCTCTATAAATCGTTATGCCTAATATGTAAGCTGCTTCGCCAAGATCCTTCATTGAAAAACTATTATTCAAATATTCTTTGACACTATTAAGAAGGTCTACATCATTCCCAATCAATAATATGTCATCCACATATAGTATTAAGAACGCTACAGAGCTCCCACTCACTTTCTTGTAAATACAAGCTTCTCCATAAGTTTGTATAAAACCAAAACTTTTGATTACCTTATCAAAACGTTGATTCCAACTTCGGGATGCTTGCTTCAATCCATAGATGGACCGTTGAAGTTTGCATACCTTGTTAGCATCTTTAGGATCGACAAAACCTTTGGGTTGCATCATATACAATTCTTCATCAATGTCTCCATTGAGGAATGCTGTTTTGACATCCATCTGCCATATCTCATAATCATAATATGCAGCGATTGCTAACATAATCCTCACAGACTTTAGCTTCGCTACTGGTGAGAAAGTCTCATCGTAGTCAACTCCTTGAATTTGTCGAAACCCTTTTGCGACAAGTCGAGCTTTATAGACAGTAACATTACCATCAGCATCTGTTTTCTTCTTGAAAATCCATTTGTTCTCGACAGCCTTCCGGCCATCCGGTAAGTCCACCAAAGTCCATACTTGGTTTTCGTACATGGATCCAATCTCGGATTTCATGGCTTCTTGCCATTTATTGGAATCTGGGCTCATCATCGCTTCCTCATATGTCTCGGGATCATCGGTGTTGTCCACCAACATGACATTCATAACGGAATCATACCAATCTGGAGTGGTACGAGTTCTCGTTGACCTCCGAGGCTCTGTAGCAACCTCAACCGAAGTTTCATGATCACTATCATTAGCTTCCTCCCTCATTGGTGCAGGCACCACAGGAACTTCTTCCGGTGCTGCGCTACTCGCAATTTCGAGAGAAGGTTCGACAACCTCGTCGAGTTCTACTTTCCTTCCAGTCACTTCTTTCGAGAGAAATTCCTTCTCTAGAAAGGATCCATTCTTGGCAACAAAGATTTTGCCTTCGGATCTATGATAGAAGGTATACCCAATAGTTTCCTTCGGGTATCCTATGAAGACGCATTTTTCCGCTTTGGGTTCAAGCTTGTCCGGCTGTAACTTCTTTACATAGGCTTCGCACCCCCAAATTTTAAGGAACGACAATTTAGGTTTCTTCCCAAACCATAATTCATACGGTGTCGTTTCAACGGATTTAGATGGTGCCCTATTTAAAGTGAATGCGGCTGTTTCTAATGCATAACCCCAAAATGATAGCGGTAAATTTGTAAGTGACATCATAGAACGAACCATATCTAAGAGAGTTCGATTACGACGTTCAGACACACCATTACGCTGTGGTGTTCCCGGCGGTGTCAACTGCGAAAGTATTCCACATTTCTTCAAATGCTCGCCAAACTCGTAACTTAGATATTCACCTCTACGATCAGAACGTAGAAATTTAATCTTCTTGTTACGTTGATTCTCTACCTCACTTTGAAACTCCTTAAACTTCTCGAAAGTTTCGGACTTATGTTTCATGAAATAGATATACCCATATCTACTCAAGTCATCCGTGAAGGTAAGAACATAACGATAACCACCGCGCGATGCTACACTCATTGGACCACACACATCGGTATGTATGATTTCCAATAAGTCCGTAGCTCGCTCCATCATACCAGAAAATGGAGTCTTAGTCATTTTACCCATCAGACATGCTTCGCATCTTTCAAGTGATTCAAAATCAAGTGATTCAAGAAGTCCATCGGAATGGAGTTTCTTCATACGCTTCACTCCAATGTGACCAAGACGACAGTGCCACATATAGGTTAAGTTATCGCTTGATTTCAAACGTTTAGCTTCAATGTTATTAATATGTGTATTTCCACTATCGAGATTCAATATGAATAGACCATCTATCAAAGGTGCATGTGCATAAAACATATTACTCATATAAATCGAACAACCATTATTCTCGGATTTAAACAAGTAACCGTCTCGCAATAAACAAGATCCCGATATAATGTTCATGCTCAACGCAGGCACCAAATAACAATTATTTAAGTATAAAACTAATCCCGATGGTAGATGAAGAGGTAGCGTGCCGACCGCGATCACATCAACCTTTGATCCGTTTCCTACGCGCATCGTCACCTCGTTCTTCGCTAGCTTTCGTTTATTCTGCAGCTCCTGTTTCGAGTTACAAATATGAGCAACCGAACCAGTATCAAATACCCAGGCACTACTACGAATACTAGTGAAATACACATCAATAACATGTATATCAGATATACCTTTCTTCTTGATGTTGCCGTTCTTCAAATCCGCCAAGTACTTTGGGCAATTCCGCTTCCAGTGACCTTCTCCCTTGCAGTAAAAGCACTCAGTATCAGGCTTGGGTCCAGCCTTGGTCCTCTTCGTCAGCATGGTAGCTTTCTTACCACCCTTCTTGAAGTGTCCCTTCTGCTTAGACTTGCCTTTCTTGAATTTGGTGGTCTTATTGACCATCAACACTTGGTGCTCTTTCTTGATCTCCACTTCTGCAGATTTTAACATAGCAAATAGTTCTGGCAACTCTTTGTTCATGTTCTGCATGTTGTAGTTCATCACAAAGTTCTTGTAACTTGGTGGTAGTGATTGGAGGATGCGGTAAACTCCCAAAGTATTAGGAATCACTATACCCAAGCTTTGAAGTTTATTCGCGTGCCCAGACATTTTAAGCACATGCTCACTGACGGAGCTACCCTCTTCCATCTTGCAGTTAAAGAACTTTTCAGAAGCTTCATAACTTTCAATTGCCGCATGAGTCTCAAAAATTAATTTGAGATCCTCGACAATATCATATGGGTCTGACTCTTCAAACCTTTTCTGAAGCTCCGATTCTAAACCATACAAGATAGCACACTGAACTATGGAGTACTGATTCTTCCGAGCGAGGTAAACATTCTTTACTTCATCGGAAGCATCAGCTGCAGGTGGGTCACCTAGCGGTGCATCCAGCACATAGGTCAAATTACCAGCTGTGAGGACAATCCTCAAATTGCGGAACCAATCCGCGAAGTTGCTTCCATTGTTTTTCAACTTTTCTTTCTCTAGGAACGCATTAAAATTGATGGTAGGGGCTGCCATTGATCTACAACATATTTGCAATAGTTTAGACTAAGTTTATGACAAATTGAGTTCAAATTAATTAATGAAATTAAACTAGGTGAACTCCCACTCAAAACAACATCCCTCACATTGTTTTAGTGATCACACGAACCAAATCCACTACATCAACACCGATCATCACGAGAGCTGATATAGTTTTAATGGCGAACAATCATCATGTTCATCATATCTACTATATGATTCATGCTTTGCCTTTCGGCGATCCGTGTTCCTGAGGCCATGTCTGTACATGCTAGGCTCGTCAAGATCAAACCTTAGCTACCGCATAAGCAAATCTGGCTTGCTTACGTTGTATTCACCCGTGGAATCAAAGACACCCGATCATCACGTGGTGCTTCGAAGCAACAAGCTTTAGCAACGGTGCTAACTAAGGGCGAACACTTTAGAACTTGAAATTTATGTGCATGAGGGATCATCTTATAATGCTACCGTCGTCTACTAAGCAATACAAGATGCATAAAGGATTAACATCACATGCAATTCATAATATGTGATATGATATGGCCTTTCTTCTTTGTGCTTCCGATCTCCATCTTCAAGCACGAACATGATCTCCATCATCACCGGCATAGCATCAAGATCAATGACGCTTCTTCATGGTTGTCGTCCACCAGCTTCAACTATTACAACTATTTTGAATAGACACGCAGGTCTTAACAGAAATTAAAGACAACCATATGGCTCCTGCCGGTTGCCAACTTACAATAAGGAACATTGCATACATCAAATATAATCACAATCATGGCCATATCACATCACTGCACACCCCTGCAAAACAAAGTTAGACGCTTCTACTTTCTTTGCATATTTTACGTGGTTTGGGGCTTTCCATAAGTGTCGTTCTAACTTACGAACAATAACCACAACATTGATACTAGCATTGTTGATCACCCGTTGTAAATTGGATCTTTACTATGCTAGGAGAAACAGGCACCCGCAAAGCCACTTATGCAAAACGAGTTGCATGTCAAGCGTGGAGCAAGTCTCATGAACGATGTCATGTAAGGTTAGCCCGGGCCGCTTCATCCCAACATACCGCAAGATGCAAAGTACACAAAAAGCAATCTACAATAAAAGCATCAACGCCCACAATGACCATTGTGTTCTACTCGTGCAACAGATCTACATATAGACACGGCTCTGATACCACTGTAGGGGTTCGTAGCATGGAAAACAAAAATTTTCTATCGCATACAAACAAACAAGCCAAGATCTATCTACTAGATTGTAGCAACGAGTCGATGGAATAACTCACCCTCGAAGATTCCAAAGTGTTTAACGAGAGCAGATTCTCGTGGGTGATGTAGTCGTACTCTTTCCGATCTCAAGATCGCGTAGACGATCCTTCCGGCGCCACGTTCCGGCAGCGCTCCCGTAGTCGGTCACACGTTCGGTACTCGACGAAGACCTTCCTCTCCCTTGTTCCAGCAGGCAGCGGAGGTTGTAGTACTCTCCTCGTGATTCCGGCAGCACAACGGCGTGGTACCGGAGGTAGAGGGGAGATCCCGCAGGGCTTCGCCTTAAGCCGGTGCGAGTATGGTGGAGCTTATGAGAGAGGCTATTAGTGGTCTAGTAATTAGACACACCAATTAGAGGGCTCTAAACCAATTAGAAGGCTCTAAACCAAAATAGCTCTAAACCGGGGTTTAGATCTAGGGTTTAGTTTAGAGGGGTAGGAACTAGTGTGTCTAGAGAGGGGAGCCCTGCCCCTCCCTTTATAGGTGGGAGGGCCGGCGGCCAAGGGGAGGAGTTCCTCCCCAACTCGGCCTTGGGAGGTGCGCCGGCCAAGGGGAGGAACCCTCCTCCAACTCGGCCTCCACCTCTCCTCCTCTTTCTCCTCTTTCCGAAAACTGGCAGTTTGACCGAAAACTGGCAGTTTGACTTTTCCAATTAGGATTTGAATTAACCCTTTATTTCGGACAGCGAGAACACTTAGTACATGATGCAATCATTCCAACATGCAATGACACATTCATGTACCCTTCCCCCTCCGGAGTGCCGGACATTCCGGGACCTTCTAGAATGTTCCCGATGAAAACACCGGAACCATTCCCGAACTCCGAAACGGGACTTTCCTTATATGAATCTTATTCTCCGGACCATTCCGGATCACCTCGTGATATCCCGGATCCCATCCGAGACTCCGAACAACATTCGGTCTCTTTCTCATAATACCATAACTACTCAAACAACGTCGAATCCTTAAGTGTGTCTCCCTACGGTTCGTGAATTATGCGGACATGATCGAGACACTTCTCCGAACAATAACCAATAGAGGAATCTGGAAATTCATATGGCTCCCACATATTTCTACGATTACTTTGCGATCGAATGAACCACTTACATACGATACCAATTTCCCTTTGTCTCACGATATGTTACTTATCCGAGGTTATGATCGTCGGTATCTCTGCATACCTAGTTCAACCTCGTTACTGATAAGTACTCTTTTCTCGTTCCCGTGATATGTGATCCCTTGTGACCAAGTCACATGCTTGCAAGCTAATTGGATGACATTTCACCGAGAGGGCCCAGAGAATATCTATCCGTCATGTGGATGGACAAATCCCACTCTTGATCCATGTGTTTCAACCAATACTTTCCGAACACTCAATGCCACCTTTATAGCCACCCTGTTACGGTGTGGTGTTTGATGATATCAAAGCATCCATCTGGTAAAGGTGATATGCATGATCTCATGGTCGAAGGAATTAGGTTACTATGTATCAGAAAGCATATAGCAATTGAACTATTGAAATGACTTGATCTTTATGCTACGCTTGTCTATAGGAGTATGTCCACCATATCATTCTCCTAACGATATGATCTTGTTGTTGATAACATCTCAATGTTCATGACAAAGAAACCACATCATCAATCAACCAACAAGCTAGTGAAGTATAGAGGCTATACTAGGGACTTCAAATTAAGTTTACAAATCACACAAGTATTAATGGTTTCCTTGTTAATACTATTATAGCATGAATGCAAACATTTATCATAAACACAAAGATATATAATAATAACTATATTTATTATTGCCTCTAGGGCATATCTCCAACAGTTGAATGCCAAATCCTATTTGGATGTCAAAGTGATGTATTACATTTGTAAGAGAACATGATCAAGATAGATGTTTTAAAATGATTTCTTCGAATATGTTTGATGATAATTATATGACATAACAATTAATAAAGGCAAGTAAAATATTATATAATTATTTTGCCGCTCAACAATACAGTCTAATACACAATATGATATAAGAAGTCACAAGCAGAAGGTTCACTACACATTAAAATCTAGTACACAAATATTACAACATATAAGTTCTTGGATAGCTAGCAGGAACGATAGAATCAGACTTCACTCTTCTAAATCGACATCAACAACCATTCCTTCCTGAAGGCAATGGGGAGCTTCATAAGGGCTTGGAACATGCACTCACTATGGATAAACTTACCATACGCACGTAGCTTGTCATTATGAGAAAGGCCTTATATGTTGTCAAGTGCGGCAAAGATGTCTGCAAGAGAAGTAATCTATGACATAGATAATGGCTCGGTTGTCTTCAAAATATTAGTGAATGATGTCCTTATATCTCCAAGCATAGACATGATTGCATCACAAGGACGGTGCCTCTTTGGGGCTAGTTCAACTAATTCCGGGGAGATTTCTTTGTCTTCAGGCTGCAGATTTGCAGTAGTCTCGGCATATGTTCGAGCGCCTTCACCAGTGGTATGATCTTTTGAATATATGATACAAATTTCATCCCAGTTGTGCACTACTTTGGTCTTGTAAATAGCAGCCTTTTCATTTGCCTACAAACTGAATGGAGAGATTTGTTAGTCACATAAACATAATGAGCAAAAGTGAAATTATTTAAGCATTCTTTTCACTTCACATACCACAACATATATGTTCCACACATCCTCACTATCAATAGACAGTATAATCTTTTCATTATCCCAACGAAACCCACTTTGTGGTAGAATTTTGCTAAGGATCTCATAATGTTTGTCAAACATTTTGCATCTAGATACAATTTTCTCCTTTGTGACAACCACTCCACACAAGTCGCATACAACATTTATAGCTGCATTGTACGCATGTGGCTTACATCCATTTTGGGCATGATCCCCATTGTTGTGATGCTCAACAAGCACCGCCAATGACGCATTGTCCATCTCGGAAGACCATTGCACATAATTCCTACTAAATTTAATCTTTGATGGTTCTTCAGCCATTTACCTACAAGTAAACAAATCGAGGAGAATAGCCATACAAAATATATCACATCAGATCAGGTAAGGTGATATAATATATGTCACGATGATTCATGTACAAAATATCCAAGTAGCTAGCACAAAATAAAGGCAACCTCCAAGTAGCTAGCACAAGACGAAACAACGTCAACTAGCTAACCCACAAATCCTATTGCACATCTAGTGCCCCATGGACCACAAGATAATCAACGAACATGTCATCCGCTAAATTATTTCTGAAAAACATTCCATTCAGCCATGATACGAACAGTCCTAATATAACAAACATCATCTACATGATCAATGGGTTGAGCTGCTAGTTCTAAGTCCACTTGCTGCAGCAACAAGTCATCCATCATGTTATACCTATCATATGCAAAGTTGTGCAACACACAACAAACACTAATAATGCGAACCTGCAACAATATTTGTTCACAATAAGCATTTTCCATTCGGTTATTTCTCATTCAACACTATATGGACATATGTTACCTGGTCCTTTATGTCAAAGAATCTAGGACAACGTAGCATAGCCCACCTTTTCTTCAATAACCCAATGTTCGCTCGATGCAATTTCTAGCAAGAGTGTGGCACAAGTTATACAACTCTCTAAAATTTTGGGGCTGTTGTTGACTTGTTGCCCGCTCTTTCAAATGATATCGAGTGGATTTAAATGGAGTTAGAAATCCCGGACCATTTGTATACACAACATCGGCTAGGCAGTAGTTTCTTATTTGAAACAAGTGAGTTAGCTAACCATCAAATTAAAGTAAAACTATGCCAAGGGATAGAGTCATACCATGAGGTACAACAAATGCATCTTCGCGACTTGATCTTATTGCATCACCCAAGACCCTAGAGTCGGAAGCTGACCCGTCCCAACCGGCTAAGACATATAGAAACTTCATGTTCTGGTCAACAACACATACCATGTGGGTAGTGATCGCTTGATTTCTATTTCTATACCTCCCTTGATCAACCACATCAACACAAAAATCAATGTGACAGGCATCTAATGCCCTAAAGGCATCGGGAAACCATTTCCATTTGTGATCATCGGGAGCTTCAACGGATTGATAAAGAAGTTTAGTGAACTCCCAATGGGGAGTTAGAATGGAGGTTAACACTTCTGAAATGTGTGTACTAATAGTCCATAGCGACCTCTTGTATTGACTTCACAACAACCACATATTGAGACCATGAGCAATTACAAGCAAGAACATGACAACCTTTTCTTCCACAACAACAAAGATACTGCCACGTAGACCACACCTTTCACGCAACATAGTGCACAAGTCATGGAAATTCCTTTTAGTTAAATGAAGTTGATCATAGCAAGCAACTTTGGTCCCATCATACATATCTTTCAACAAGTATTTTATTAAACTCAGTTTATACTCATCATCATTGAAGATCCCCATATCCCTAGGTGCCCTCTGTGAAATAAGATATGCCATTGCAACAACAACTGAGTGAAAATATTTTCTAGTCAATATAATCCTTCTTATCTTTCTTATTTTGTTTTCTTCACTACGTATGAAATCAATTCTAAATCTTCGGCCATTTTGCAACTACAAGGTATAAATTTTATTAGCATGGCAAGGCATATCATTTCTAATGTAGACAATATGCAGCAACATTAGTTTCTGTGACAAGTTTATTCACACACAAATTTATTCAAACTAGATCACTCACAAGATTCATCCACACAAAAATTTATTCAAACCAGATCGCTCACAAGATTCATTCACACAAAAAAATATGCACAAAGATTCAATCATGAGCAAGACACAAGCAGGGGAGAGGGAGGGCGGAAGCTAGAGGGGAGGTAAGGAAGGGGATGCACACCTACGTTGGACGCCGGTCGGTCTGAAGCTCACATCGGTCCTACTCGATGCTGGAGATCGCTAGACTTGCACGAGAGAAGGGGAATCACATGAGCTAGGAGAGGGGCAGCAGGAAAGTGGAGGGGGCGGATGGAGAGGGGGGCGACAGGGATGGCGGCGGGATTTACCTGGCCTCTGGTTGGATTGTCGTGGTTCGGACTAGGGTTCGTGGTCGCTAGGTGGAGAAGGAGGGCTTGAGAGAGTCGAGCGTGGGGGAGAGAAGCGCTCGAGCGTGAATACCAGGCAAAGTTGAGGCCAACAGCTCGCCTTTCGGTAGCAGGGTGATACATTGCAAATATATCTATAATTTTTTATGTTTCATGCTTGGTTTTATCCACTTTCTTGTGTTTTGTCCACACTTTGGAGTACTTTTCATATAATTTCTTGGACTAACCTATTAACAAGAGCCACAGTGCCAGCTGCCTGTTTTCTGCTATTTTTGGTTCTAGGAAAGTCAGAAAATGAATATTCTCGAAATTGGACGGGACAAAGGCCAAAGTGCCTATTTTTCCGGAAGTCATCAAGTGCCAGAATACGAGAAGGAGAAGGGCCAGAGGTCGGCCACACCACCTGGCCGCGCGGCTAGGCTGGGCCCACGCCAGGGGGTGGTGTGGTGGCCCCTGGCACCCCCTCGGTCTCCCCTTCCGACTATAAGATGCCCTCGGGACGTAAACCCTAAGTACCCGATCAAAAATCCACGAAAGAGTTTGTAGCCGCCGTCATCTCCATCCCTAGATCGGGAGGGATCTGAAGCTCTTCCCGGCACGCTGCCGGAGAGGGGAATTCACCCTGGAGGCCTTCGTCATCACCATGCAAGCCTCCGGTGTGATGCGTGAGTAGTTCATCCTTGGACTACGGATCCATGTAGTAGCTAGATGGCTGGTTCTCCTCCTTTGTGCTTTCAGGTCTAGATCTTGTGAGCTCCGTTTATGATCAAGATCATCTATTTGTAATTCTGCATGTTGTGTTTGCGGGGATCCGATGGATATTGAGATGCTATTTCAGATTGATTAATGATTCTATCGTGTCTTTGTTATTTGTGATCTTGCATGCTTTCTGTTGTTAGTAGCTATCTTGGCCAAGTAGATGCTAGCAACTCCAAGAGTTAGTATTTATGCTCGATAGTGGATTCATGCCTCTGGTAATCTGGGGAAGTGACAGAAATCTCTAAGGTACTAGATGTGTTGTTGCTACTAGGGAGAAAACAACAATACTTTATTCATAGAACAATCGTATTGTTTACTTTACACGCAGTTCGTAAAGAAATAATTTGTTGCTTGCACTTAATACTGGAGGGGGTTCGGATGATAACATGAAGGTGGATTATTAGTCATAGATGCAGTTGGATGGCGGTCTATGTATAATGTGGTAATGCCCAATCAAGTCTCAAAGGAGTCAAGATGATTAGTATATGCATGTATTGCTTTCTCGATGTTTGTCAATTGCCCCGCTGTAATTTGTTTACCCAACATGTTATCTATCTAAGGAGAGCCACCTCTAGTGAACTATGGATCCCGGTCCTTTTCTTTACATACAATCTACAAACTGTTTACTTCTTTGTGTTTATTTTCTGCAAACTTTTACTTCTTTCCATTCGATACGTTTAATCCTTTGTTTTCAGTAAAATACGGTGAGATTGACAACCTCATCGCAAGTTGGGGACAAAGTTCTGTGGTTGTGTTGTGCAGGTCTCCACGTTGCTACTAGCACCGGTAGTGCGGCCTGCCAAGGCTCAGCTAGCAACACCTTTGGGGTGTTTTCTTGCTCCTACTGGTTCGATTAAACCTTGGTTTCATAACTGAGGGAAACTTGCTGCTGTGCTCATCATACCTTCCTCTTGGGGTTTCCAACGAGCTCTACATCAACCATGCACCAGCACTTTTCTGGGCGTCGTGTATTGAGCCATCACAGGGTCGGTGCAACTATTTTGGCCCGTCTCGATATTTAGCCCAAATGTCTAGCCCCAATACTTCGTACACCCAGACGCTTCAGTTTCATATATATGTCTTGTGACAGCCCGAATGTCTAATGTCTAGCCCCAATGCATACATCCAATTGGTGCCTTAGAGATCATGCGTGAGCATCATGAACGCCACACATACAATATGAAATACTTAATGACAGACTACTTTGCGATAGATTGGGGCATTGCACTCGTTTCTTCCCAGCTATAAAGATGTCGTCAGGGGCTATATCATGAGAGATGAATCAGTTAACTTTCATGAGTTCGATCCAGAGTTGAGAACTCTCAAAGTAGGCTTGATCGTAGTGGATGTCACGGATGAATAAAGTATATATTAGATATACAAATTATAAATGCTATTCTTGTAGACACTCGTTACCGTTTACAAGCATTTGATATTTGTCATGTTTTATGAAAAACAAGATTGTCTGTTTGAGAATTTCCGAAAGAAATAAGGCAACATGGTATGATACGATAACGGCCATCAATATAGTTGGAACGAAAGACTGAACCACGGTGGTCGACTCTTCATTCCTTTCTATATTTAGACTACTGCATGACCTGACGCCGAGGCTGAAAGCGAGATAATATTTTAGCCAAGATTTAATCGTCTAAAACTGCTCCGCGCCGAGTCACATACAACTATAGTTAAAGAAATAGTTCACATGAGAAAACCTATTATCAATCACGTATGTCATTCTAATTTATTTTTTGTGAAACAAAAGGAATGCGATGGTTCTGAAAATGTGATTCTGTTTCATCCATTGGAGCCACAAGTTTTATGCATATGATCCATACGTATTGTAGCCATAATGAATGCAAAGGCTGAAGAAAGACAACATTGTAGCCATAAGTTATATTCATGATCGACGTTCAGTTACATTTAAAGTGAGGAATTGATGTGTACAAGCATGGCAGGTCCACCTGTTAGCAACCCAAAGTTAAATGACTGGTACCAAAGACATTTTATGAAGTTTTATATCAGCAACCCAGAGTTAACTGACTCTGGTACAAAAGACATAAAAAGGCGGATCCCTGCGATGGGACTTGTTTTTGCAACTAAGGCGTAAGCCCGAAATTTTGTAGACAACATCAACTTACACTATAATATATATACAACCGAGTGTTGCCAGCCAGACACATTTAGACCTGAATACAACGTCATAGGCAGATGACATCTCTTTAAGATAGGAAACCGTCCTACATAAAACACAATACAATAGAAGCTATCGGAAAGTAGTTAGGAGTAGTAATGATTAAATAAAAAAGGTGATGAAGCAGAAACTATACCTTTTAGCTATGGTTCTCATATGCCAGTTCGACGCATGAAAATTCATATAAGTTTCTTCAGTATTGTAGCATCCCATCTGTCTAACATCTGTAATGTTACATGGTCTAATAATAAAATGCTACCTTCCTACATATAATTATTGCATCATAATTATATCATGCCCATGTCATCATGTCACATTGCATTTGAGCATCATATAAAACCCCTTTTATGTTGGTTCTTCTCTCATATGCATTTTGCATTCTTAGCCTCTCGATATATTGTATTTGCTCTTTATAAATTGTTGATGCCCAAGTTGAGTTGGGGGCATATCTTTTCTTGACCCCACCACCTTTTTTTGTCACCACCTCATAATTCCACCATCCAAACTATATATGAGCCATTGTAATTCTATTTGGTATTAAATCTAGCTCATATGTGTTGGGTGGATCCACTTCTATTTCTACATGCTCCCATATGTGTCCTATATTGTTTTCACAATATTAGCCATGGAAGCCTACATGACCACCTTTGTAGGCCATGTAGTAGTAGAATCTTTTTGATTTCTTATCATGAGCTACACTAGTTATGGTGGTTTTGGACTATGGAGCCATATTAAAACATAGTGGCACATACACACTAAACTTGACTCTTATTTCAAATATACCTATCTCTAAATAAACTCATGAGAGGAAGCTTGTTTGTTCTCTTTTTGTGTTGGCTGAATTGCTAAGGGAAGGTAATGGTTTTCACCAATACATCATGCATACTTGCATGGCCCATACAAGTCTGGTTCCTCCTCTTCTCCGTTTTAGTTTTAACTATGTTCCTCTTATTCTTGTAAATTCCCAATTGATTATGTGGGCATATCTGTCTTGCTTTGCGCTACTTTCCTCTTGTCTCTATTTTAAATAGGCACGAAGCTATATATTCAATCTTTGCCTGTAGCAGAATTCAAGATAAAATATTGGCTAGAATTTAGTTTGATGCCAAACCTCATTCCTTTCCCTCCTATACTTTTTGCAATACTTCCATCTGATCCTCATGGATGATCTACTGTTTTCCTACTTCTCAACCTATCCATCTTCAAATACGCCCAGGTCTGTTTCAAACTTTGAGACTCTTTTCAAATCATAGGCACTTTTGGTGCAGTTTCTGAAAACCTCAGGCAGAGTTCAAATAACAAGCAAAACAAATAACAAATAAGACAGTTTTTTTTAGAAAAAGAGAGAGATAAAGGATCTGACCTGGCTGGCCGCAGCAGCCCAGCAGTTGATCCCAGCGCCGCAGCTCCTCGTACGGCCTACAACCCTCTCTCGGCCATACCCCGTCGTCGATCACGCCGTCTTCCTCTGTTCTTCGTTTCCCTTGGCCTGCTCTCTCTCAGCGACAGACGGCAGCGGGCAGGTCGCCGTCCATGCCGTGAGCTGAGTCAGCGCACTCCAAGGTCGTGTTCTCTGCCTCCTTATCCCCTGTGCCAATCCCGCAGAACCCTAACTCTTCTCCTCCTCGTGCCGCCATTTCTGGCCTTTTGCTCCACCGAGAGATGCCCCTGTAGGTCCCCATGGTGCCGCCGCGTTAGTCTAGCCCTGTCCGAGACAAGAGCACGGGAGGCTGCGCCTCGACTCCCTCTACCTCTCCTTGCCGGCAATTTCCTCCAGGCGCGCCCCAGATCTTCGACGTCGCCCTCTGCTTCACCTCTGGCTGCCGCACGATTCTCCGCAATTCCGGCCACCCCGTCGACCTCCGGCCTCATCGATCTCAGGCGCGAGTTCTCGGTAAGCTTCGCCTCCCTCTCTTCCTCTGTCTCGCCTTCTCCTGTTCGCCAGCACGCGCCGATGCCACGCCCACGCGCGCGCACAGCAGCTGCACAACGCGCGTAGACAGCAGCGGCGATGCAGGCTCCTGTTCCCTCATCTCTTCCAGCCACCCCACTTCGTCCCCAGCGCTAACCCATAGATCTACGTGTAGAAGAATGAACCAGCTACACCTAGGATCAAACCTCTCGCGAAACCGTGCCCTGGAACCCTGGGAATCGTCCTCGCATCCTGCACTGTTTCGTGGATGACTGTTCGCGGGACAGTTTCAGAGCAGCCACGCAGCATAAGCTTTGCGCACCTGTTCATTGCAGGCGTTCTTCGCACACAGACCTCCTACAGGAGATCTACAAACACAAAAACTGTAGAACTATGTATCCTTTACAACTTTGCTTCTTACGGAGTCACGAGAATCCTCACCGTTTGCTCGTAATCAACTTCCAAAGATCGATCCAGCTAGCTGTCTTTCTCCAGTTATCCTTCAGGTTCGTCAGATGATCCATGCAGTTTTTCTAACTAGGCCCCTACCTTTTTGCTTTCCATTAGACTCTAGTCCCAGCGTCGCCACTTGTCAGACCCACTCGCACCTCCTCGTCCATGCCCAGTCAGCAATGCGACCCCACATGTCAATGACCGTGGGCAAGTTTGGCTGAGTATAAAAGGTTCCAGAAACTTTTTCTAATAAATAAAATTCCAGAAATTGTTTTAATACAAAATAAATCATATCTTTTTATATAATTTGAATTTAACAAAATTTCCAAGATGAAAAGTGATTCAAATTCAAATATGCTTTCAAATATAAATTAAAATTTGACCAGAGTTAACCCTATCTAGTCAAACCTGTGACATTTGACCCTGTTTTGAATCTTTCGCATTAAATAATATTTTAAATCTATATTTTTCAAATTTGATATATGATATATGTTTTCTGATCAGAAAAATGCCAGGAATTCAAATATGCCATCCAAAATAATTTTTGAGCAATTTAAAATTTCGAATTTATTAAAAATGTCGATTAATGCTTTACCTTAAATAAATCATAACTTTAATTCTGTAATTCCAAATTCGACAAATAATAGGTCTAAATCGATCAGCGCGACGAGCCCGTTCTAACTATGCATCCCACGATATAAACGGAAGCATTCATCATATAAATATTAAATAATCAGAACTGTTAATGGTAATAAAACTTGGCCAGATAATTAATAAAATGATTTATTCTTGTCCCCACACCTCACCCTGGCCATGCTACATTATTGCCATGTAAATTGTGCATCATTCATCATAGCATGCTTGGTTGCTTGTCACATTTTATTCATATGCTTGCGCACTTTATTTATATTGGCCTTGTTTGTTTGGTTCTTTTCGAATAGACGCCGAGCAGGGGAATTATCAGGAATCCCAGGAGTACTACCCAGATCCATCTCTCGCGTCAACTGAGCTACCAAGTAAGCACTACCACATGCTTGCATACATATAGTACCTATTGCTTCTATCTTATTCTTGCATCATGGAGTCGCGATTGCATTAAACTAAATCCCAAGTATTGCATGGCCTTACTTTTAAACCCCACCGAAGCTTGTTCCTCCATCCTATGAGCCATTACTACAAGAGTTGCTTGAGCCATGCGAGTCGTAGAATTGCATGTGTAGGGTTTGTGAGTGTCTAATGGATAACGAGGTACCTAAACAACTAAACCTGAGCAGTAGTGGGATAACTAATGAAAGAGGCATCGGTGGGCAATATCCGTTATTTGGTTTTTCATGCTCACTTGTGTTCCGTAGGACCCCGAGTACTTGATACCTGTTCCTTGACTATTCGCACTATCCACATACGAGAGACTCTATGAATCCCCCTTTGCATGAGCTGGATTTGCACTTATTTCTTCGGGCCACAAAGTAGTTTGGGGCGTTATTACTATCTTGTACTTATGCCATATTTTACTGTTTTATTTAAGATTGTGCGTGGAGCACCTGTACTGTTTTGGATCGTGCCACGTTTTCGCGGTATCGACAAGCCCAGTCACACTTTCGGGTTCCTAGTCGTTTACAGCCGTCGTCACAAACCCTGGGTCCGTTCCGGAGCCGGCCAACTTCATTGCGGGTAGCTTAGTGGGGTGGCCCCATGAAATAATTTATGAATCCTGTGATTGCTTTGTCGTGAAAGCCTCGTTGGGTTTCGATTTGGTTTTTCCGAGGTCGATCGTGTGTGTGTTGCTATTTGTGCACCCCTGCAGGGTAAATCTTTCTGAAAGCCGTGTCCACGGTTATGGACAACTTGGAGCATAGTTTCTCGATCATAGACAAGCATAACTAAAGTACCATGTTTAATTTGACTAGATATCTGATTAGTAATTAGTGCAATACTCATGGAATGATAAATAAAACTGCCAACGGATAGGTTGTTTGTCCGCTTTCTCGTTGGTAAGCGAGAAGGAGGATGGATCTGTTACTTTATACTGTTATAACTGTTGTTCCTAATTAAAGGACATCCGTCTATCATTGGTTAGGCGGATGGTTAGCGAGTATCTATAGACTTGTTAGTTATTATCTTTTGCTGCAATTGCGTCACCCCAGGTATATGTCCCCTTTAGAGGCATAAAGACTTGCTGAGTACTCTTAGGGTCCCACACGATAAATTGTTTGATTCAGATGAACAGGTATATTCGCAAGATGGATACTGGGTGGAGGAAACAGATGATGTTGGCAACGATCACTCGGTGTAGAGATTCCGGGGATGGGGATCCGTGAGATCCGTGGGCGGAATGTGCTTATTTATGTGGCATCTTATGCCGATTTGCTTCTTATCCGTACTCGGATCTTGCTTCCCGCTTCCGCTTGATACTCTGTTGATTGATGTATGAGGAGCTATCCTAAACTATTATCTCTATCTAGGATATTTGGATCTTGCCATATGGCGTTACAATATTTCTATTTCTTTTAGATGGTATGGCTCTGAGAACTGTTGTAAGGTAGCTTGCATACATACTCACTTGTGTATGTATTTGATCTCTTCGCATGTTGCCTACGCCGCTCGCTCTTGTCCCGATATTCTTGAAAGTGGTTAGGGCGGTCGACGGGCCTATACGTGGGTGGCCCTGGGCCCCCGCTGTAAAATCCCTTAACCACTTTTGGTTCATCCAGGCTTGAACTTAGAGCGTAGGGTCCGAGGTTGTTACAAGTATGGAGATAGTCTGTCTGGCATCTCTTTGGAGGTATATAGACAGTTAGAAATTCAGGCATAGGGGAAGTATTCACAACCCATCACACACAAGTAAATAACCTTCATGTATTCATGTATCATCTCTTCTTGGGACATATTGTTATCTTCAATTAGTGAGGAAGGGCTTAAAAATACATAGTACATGATGCCATCTCTTGTTTTCCTACTATCAAAAGAACGTGACAGAACTTGGAACAAAAGAAATCAATATTCCAGATACTCATATTATGTAGTAGCAATATCGGATTTTGTAGATACCTTATATAAGCAATAAGATCCGATCCATGTAGGCATGGATATCAATGTGTGTCCAATCAGTACAACAATACACATTAAGAGCAACAATATATCTTAGTACGATGACAACAATCCTCGAATCACATATCTTGGCAACTGCTCATAAAGATGAGGTTTGATCAAATTAGAAGCAGTGGCCATGGTGTTCCAAGAAACAATGTCACCAAGGCTGAACGCATATAAATGACACCACGCTGCACCAATGAGGTAGCTAGTCTAGTGTCTCCTTCATGGTGGATATCTTCCTTGCTGGTCAATGGACACTCGGTTAGTAGACATAATGTCGAGGACTTCCCTGCCGTACTGAGCTATAGAAAAAAGACCTTGTACGGATGAATAGGTTCACAATGAAATTAATTGTCTGTACAGATGTTGTAGAGACGAGCTCAGATTTTTACCTCACATACGTCTAGATATTAACCCCCACAGATGACTATCCTCCAAGCAGGAAGGTCATGACTGATATCAACAACGCATAGAAGCAACTGGGCCACACTATCCTGCACCAACCCAACCAAAGAAGCATAACCACTAAACCAAGAATGCAGAACAATGAGGGTGTGTATTAATAAGTCTAATCGAACACCATTAGAAAACACTCTTATAAGTTCGATAGAACACCATTGTAGTTCATATCAAAGCCATAAACAGGGGGAAAACTCTTATAGAGTTCAAGAGTGGTTTATTATTGGCTTCAATTTCAACTCTAAAGAGGGGAGCACCTTAGCTTTTGTGAAAACTAAAGAGAAGGAAAATGGTGCAAGGTTTTAACACTACTAAGTACAAACCATATCCATGATCTGCTAAGGACAACCACTAAGGTAAAATGCCCACCTCGTCCATGAAAGTCAAAAGTTACTGCCACCAACAGTAAAAGGAGATGTTTTTTGGTTCACTTAGTTCTAAATATGATGACAGGGAAGAGATAAAAAGAGGTATGCACACCTGGAATATTTTAGGATGAGTTTAGGGAATTGTTGTTCCTCCCCAGTTTACAGTTTTTGCAGTAAAGAACAAAGACTTTAGCGCTTTGCAAATTGCAAGCACATGATTTTTTATACTGTTAGCAAGGAGAAACACTTCGAATTCACTTAAATTTGTACACTTTCATGGATTTGGTAGTCAGACTATAACTATGTTCTAAAACACATGAGCCATTTGTCCCCAGTAAAAATCTTTGAGACAAAACAGTATTGTCTACGTGATACTCTTTCTAATTTATCTTCTATCTAAATTATAGGAAGTGGATAGAAGATAAATTATAGGAAGAGTATTTACTTAGCACCATTTAACACATGAACCAAGACATATTTACCTGCACCAACGACCCAATTTTTTTTTACTTAACCACAATTCAACTCCAAGAAATTTAAGCAAGATGCATTGTGAGGAAGAGGAGGGCCTTACAAAGGTATATATTTCAATCGTACTGCTACATGTGTATGAGTCAAAATGAAATAAGTGCATTCGTTTTATCGTACCTTACTCTGAGATCTTATTTTACCACACCAAATTTCTCACTGAACTCTTTCATGGATTTCTGGAATTCAGGATTACTGCGGTTGAGACATTGAAGTAATAAAGCACAAAGGAAGAAGAAAGAACACTGTGCTGACAAATATGATGGGTCAGTACGATTGTACAAAACCAAAGGCGCAAGTGCAACGATTATTATATACACTGCTAAAAGGGTTTAATTTCCCTTTTGGTTGTGGTGGTGATGAAGAACATCGATATTAAAGTTTACCTACTAGCCTCACCCTTCATCTTCTTTGAGAACTCGTTTAAACTTTAAACACACTGCATTTGCTGCCTATACCATTTTAAAGAATAGATGGCAGTCAGTAAATTTCAGTATGGTCGGCATGTTTGATATTACTGTGTTCAACAAGAAGCAGGATGCTCTAGGATTTTACCTCACTTCTGACGTTGTGGTTTAGCTCGAAGGGTATGAGCTTCGTTTTCGGTTGGAGCCTGCTAGGTTTGTTCCTGAGCCTGATTTTTCTCCCTACCTTTGGAAGAGGAACCAGGATGACTCCGAGGATGGTGGTAATGGTAACGCTGGCGATGATGCTACCGATACATCTGAGACGACTTTGACTCCAGCTACGGGAGGGCCTTTTGGCCATTCGAATGGGCCATGAAGCTGATGGCTCAAAATATATCGAGCTCGTTGGGAACCCCAAGAGGAAGGTATGATGAGCACAACAGCAAGTTTCCCCTCAGTTATAAAACCAAGGTTATTGAACCAATAGGAGTAATAAACAACTGCAAGGTGTTGCTAGAAACTTGGAATCCTGCACAACAGAACCACAAAACTTTGCCCCAACTTACAGTGAGGTTGTCAATCTCACCGGTTTTGCTGAACACAAAGGATAAACGTATAGTTTGGAAGATAGTAATTGCTTGCAGAAAGTAATAGTAAACGGTAAACAGTAGATGGTATATGAATGGTAAAAGCATGGACCAGGATCCATAGTTCACTAGAGGTGTTTCTCCTTAAGATAGATAATATGTTGGGTGAACAAATTACAGCGGGGCAATTGACAGATTTGAGAAAGCAAAACAATGCATATACTAGACATCTTGATTCCTATGAGATTTGATTCGGCATTACAACATTATACATAGACCATAATCCAACTGCATCTATGACTAATAATCCACCTTCAGGTTATCATCCGAACCCCTTCAAGTATTAAGTTGCAAGCAACAGATAATTGCATTAACCAAAGTGTGTAAAGTAAACAATACGATAGCTCCATGGATAAAGAATTGTTGTTTTCTCCCTAGTAGAAACAACACATCTACAACCTTAGAGATTCCTGTCACTTCCCCAGATTACTAGAGGCATGAGCCCACTATCGAGCATAAATACTCCCTCTTGGAGTTGCTAGCATCTACTTGGCCAAGATAGCTACTAACGACGGAGAGCATGCACGATCACAAATAACATAGACATGATATAATCAATAATCAATCTGAAATAGCATCTCAATATCCATCGGATCCCCGCAAACACAACATGTAGGATTACAAATAGATGATCTTGATCATGAACGGAGCTCACAAGATCTAAACATGATAGCAAAAAGGAGGAGAACCAACCATCTAGCTACTACATGGACCCGTAGTCCAAGGATGAACTACTCACGCATCACTCCGGAGGCTTGCATGGTGATGAAGAAGGCCTCCAGGGTGATCTCGCCCCTCCGGTAGGGTGTCGAGAAGAGCTTCATATCCCCCCCCCCCGATTTAGGAATGGAGATGGCGGCAGCTACAGACTCTTTCGTGGATTTTTGATTGGGTCCTTAGGGTTTTCGTCCCGGGAGACTTTAATAGGCGAAGGGGCAAGGTCGGTGGAGCACCAGGGGGGCCACACCCCCTGGTGGCGCCCCCACAAGCCGCGCGGCCACCAGGTGTGGCCGCCCTGGTGCGCCACTTCGTCTCCCCTTCGGTCTCCGTATTGCTTCGGGTAAAATATTGACTTTGGCTTTTGTCCCGTCCAATTCTGAGAATATTTCCTTACTAGCTTTTCTGAAACCAAAAACAGCGGAAAACAAGCAACTGACACTATGGCATCTTGTTAATAGGCTAGTTCCAGAAAATGTAAAAAAATACCTCAAAGTGTGAACAAAACATAAGAAAGTAGATATAAAACAAGCATGGAACATCAAAAATTATAGATATGTTTACGACGTATCAACATCCCCAAGCTTAACTCCTGCTCGTCCTCGAGTAGGTAAGTGATAAAAAAGAATAATTTTTGAGGTGACATGCACCATCATAATCTTGATCAAGGTCTTTGTAAAAAATTGATAGTTGGGATCAAAGTACTCTAAACATAAGCATGAAAGATAGAGTTCTAACAATAAGACATACCAACTATGTTGTAACATGAAAAGGTACAAACAAAAGATCATGAATAAAAATGCATTGAAAGACGTTTGTTTGTTTCACATATAGAAAACATAATAAAAGTGGTATTCAGCTTGTCCCTCGTGGTATAGCAAAACATAAATGTATAGGACACCTTCAAAGTTTATAAGGGTGACTATATACAAATAATTTAAGATCAAGCAATATCAAAGTTATAAATCAATCAATAAGTTTTGGGACAATGCACATTAAACTAAGAATGACCACTATGCTCTCTCAATAGGTGCATAAAGATAGAATATGGAGACTCAACATAAAAAGTAAAAAGAAAGGCCCTTCACAAAGGGAAGCAGAGATTCAAGTTTCATAAAGAGTTTCCAAAAATTATGGTACTTATTAGCTTTCAGCTCTCATTGCCCCTATCATAAGCATCTTGAGGTGATTAAGGTTAAAGTGACACAAATATGAGAATATGCTTGACAAGTTATAAGTTGAAAATCTCATGCCACGTGCTTACGAGTACCGAACCTCATGCTACTCAACTTCAGTCACAAGTAAGTTCTTGTCATTGTAAGTACATGTGCATCATAGAGAACCACCAACGGGGTACCCCTTGACCCATGATACAGGAGCTATCCCATATCAAAATGACAAGGCAAAAGACAATGAGCATCTCAGTTATCTTTTTATTTCTATTTGCATAGGTTTTTATTGAGGATACTTCATAGAATGCTCACTATGGTTATGCTGCAAGTTTCCACCATGATTAGGCATGGCTTAGGCTAGCCGCCCAGGCGTTTCTCTAACACACATACAAACTCCATGAGCTTACAAGCTCCCCTTTTATTTCACACCGTCGGGATCCATAAGCAAAATATCATGATATCAACTGAATAGTAAGTGCAATGTTGAAAGCATTCCTCGTGACAACATGGTTCTGCTAGTTCACAACTTATAAAGCGCAAGAATATACGCAACATAGATGGACACAATGGTTCAAGTTTATTAAGTGCAAGAAAGTAAAGTGTGCCATCAAGTTTGTGAGAGCTTTAATCACTAATTTTCTCATAACAAGTTTAATTTGGAAGGTAGATAAAAGCATGAATATACTTGGAATGGTGTAACACACCATGCATAGGAATTTATAGTGGACTCTTTGGAATAACTTGGTTTTCTTGGGGGTTGGATGCATGAGTGGAACTCATACTTGGTACAGGTGGAGGCTAGCAAAAGACTGGGAGCGACCAACTAAGAGAGCAATAATGGCCATAATCATGCAAAGCGATAAAACATTATTAATTAAAGCATAAAGTGATATTACAAGTCATAAACTAAATGATCATAGAGGCTAAGGTGACTTGTTTATAGTCTTAACATGGTGTAAGCATGTGCCAAGTTAACCCAAATAAAGCATCAACGGAGAATACCACAATATTATGCTTTTGAATGCTAAAACAACGCATGATTCTTTCAAGACACATTAAGCAATCTCAATTGTTTGGAACAAGTCATGCTACAACAATAATCACTAATCATAAAGCCAAAGCAATATCAAACATGACATGATAAAGTCTAGGCCATAGTCTAAACAAGCTCCTTTTTGTACCACTTATAAGCATGAAACTTCCTACTCTTTTCCAATCACCAATCAACTCATTTGAAATCACATATGAATGTGGGGTCCAACCAATTTATTTAAGCAAATCAAGCAAAATAAAACTAAAAAAATGAAGACGCTCCAAGAACAACACAATGGTGCATGAAACAATAAAAATGAAGCGTTTGAAAGAAAACCTGAGATTTTTATTGATGAAGAAGGGGATGCCTTGGGCATCCCCAAGCTTTGACGCTTGTACTTCTTGAATATTTCTTGGGGTGAGACGGGTGGCATCCCCAAGCTTGAGCTTTTGTCCATACTTCATCTCATCACATTGTTCTTCCCTAAACTTTAAAATTTCCTTCATACAAAACTTTACACAATCTTCATTAGCAACATTAGTGTATTCAAGATAATAAGTCTTTAGGATCAGTTTAAACACAAGAAAAACTTCCATTAAAACACAAGCTACTGTAGCAATTCCTTGTAAAAGCTCAAGTGATCAAAGAGAACTCGAAGAGAAAGAGATTAAGAGGCTAATGCAAATAATGGCAGAAATCTGTCAAAACAGACCAGCAGGTAAAAACCGTTTTTTTCGAAGACCTTATATTGCTCAAATCGAGAAGTGATAAATTAAAGAAAGTTAGATAATAACCTGGGTCATAAGCACAAAAAATTACAGCTCAATCCGACGTACATGGAATTTTCACGATTTTTTACATTGAAGCACAAAAAATCTGTTTCGGGACAATAACTTTCCCAAGTCTTACTTCTCTCTCATTAGAGGTTATTCTTGGCACAAAAACCACACAAAAAGGATAAGGAGAGGTTATTACTGAAGCAATAACTTCCAAGACTCAACAAAAGAAAAACTTACTAAATAAAAATTTGGGTTATCTCCCAATAGTGTTTTTCTTTAACGCCTTTGAGCTAGGCTCAGTAATTTGAGAAGATGCTCACATAAGAAATATGAATTGAAGAAAAAGAGAGCATCAAGGAGCAAATATGATACACATTTAAGTCTAACCCACTTTCTATGCATACGAATCTTGTAAGAAAATGAATCAAAGAAGCACATAGTAACAAGAATGGGTAGATAAAACAAGAGCAACTTTGGAACTTTCAATATAAAGAGGGGTGTTTTAGTAACATGAGAATTCCAACAACCATATTTTCCTCTCTCATAATGATTTTTAGTAGCATCATGAACAAACTCAACAATATAAATATCACACTCATCCTCCTTTGGTAAGCATGGAGGACGATCAAATAAGGTATTAGTTAAAGAGTTACTCTTATTGGGAGGTAGACATGGGTAGATGCTCCATCCTTCCTCCTCTTGATCATCACTCTCCTCCTATTTTTCATCCAATGAGCTTCCAGTTTTAGCAATTTCTTCTTCCATAGGCTCCTGCAAGGCATTAGTCTTTTCCGTTGGTGGAGAGCATCTATTAAGATATTTAAGAATATAGCCATTTTCTTCTTTGTAATTATCAAAGCAAAATTTAAGTATATCATAAACCTCATATTTATAAGGTGCATCATCAGTATTTTCAAGCAAATAACCAAGTTCGAATGCACCCTTCCAAGCAATAAATTCTTCAATTTGTTCCACATCATAAAAGTTATAATTTCCCTTAACATAAGAAGATATGGTAACATTATCATTATACTCACATTGAAAAGGGAGGTGTTTATACCTCCGCAACAAGATTTATCAAAGCAATAAGTAACATTATAAGTAGAGCACACGTTTCTAGCAATGTAATATAATTTATTATTTTGTTTCCATAAGTGTTTCTCTTTTTCTGACAAGCGGTGTTCCTCATAATATTTTTGTTCTTCCGTGAACCCACCTTGCCAATAAGATCTAGTTTCAAAGAAACCAACCATTGATAGAAAGCATGATAAAGCAAGACAATAACATACCAACAAAAATAACAACTATATAGGAACTATTTTTTTTGTATTTTTGATAAAAAGAAGCAAACAAAATAAAGTGGACAAACTAAGCAAAACAATAACAAAGTAAAAAGAGATCGGTTGTGAGAGACTCCCCTTGTGAAGCTATCCTTAACTCCCCGGCAACGGTGCTAGAAAAAAGCCTTGATGACTCAAAATATATCGAGCTCGTTGGGAACCCCAAGAGGAAGGTATGATGAGCACAGCAGCAAGTTTTCGCTCAGTTATGAAACCAAGGTTATCGAACCAGTAGGAGCAAGGAAACAACTGCAAGGTGTTGCTAGCAACTTGGAATCCTACACAACACAAGGACATAACTTTGCCCCAACTTACAGTGAGGTTGTCAATCTCACCGATTTTGCTAAACACAAAGGATTAAACGTATAGTGTGGAAGATAGTAATTGCTTGCAGAAAGTAAACAGTAAACGGTAAACAATAGATGGTATATGAATGGTAAAAGCATGGACCGGGGTCCATAGTTCACTAGAGGTGTTTCTCCTTAAGATAAATAACATGTTGGATGAACAAATTACAGCGGGACAATTGACAGATTTAAGAAAGCATAACAATGCATATACTAGACATCTTGATTCCTATGAGATTTGATTGGGCATTACAATATTATACATAGACCGTAATCCAACTACATCTATGACTAATAATCCACCTTCAGGTTACTCCCTCCCTCCCATTTTATGACGCGTCTTACTCAGGACTTGCATACCAATAAGCTACATGCAGAGTTGTGGAGAAATGATTGTGGACTAAAATACCCCCATGCTAATGCAACGGTGCCCACCGCCCACCCTCTCCTCATTAATACGCACGCATGCATGCATTGGCCAGCTTCCACGTCGCTTCAACCTCCTCCCTCCCTTCTCTTTCCGCGAAGAAACTCATTCCCGCCAAGCTGATTTTCATGGATGCTCCAAGAGAGAATGACACCAATTAACAACGAAATTTTTATTTGATTTTCATGAAGAGAGCTGCACTCAGGAGGGAACTAAACCATGGCGTTGTTTCTGTAAAATCCGAATGAAAACTTCAGCCTCCCTCTCCCGCACTCTATAAATACTCCATGGTGCCATTGAGCTTTTCTCATCACCTCCCTTCCTTTTCTCTCCTTCTCTCCCATGGATACCAATAGTCCTATGCGCAGAGGAATGGGGGAGCCTGAGCTTGATCATGTACGCGTCAAAGACTTGCACTTGAACAGCGCTGGCGCTGTAGCCGAAAGCTCGAGCGTGACCGGACATGGCAGAAGGCAAGCTAGGCGAGGCGTTCCCTACAGTAGCCATGTGAGGTGAGCTAATCGTGGCTGCAACCAAGCGGGGCGAGGTGTTCCAGGTCGTGGCCAAGTCGGGCGAGGTCGGTGATGCGGTCAGGGACACGGCAAACTGGTCGAGCGCGTGGTACCATAAGCCGACAGCAAACGACGATAAACATGCCGGGCGTTTCTGGCCGTGGTCGTGGCTGCGGAGGCGGACGACTTGGCCTTGCCGGGCGTGGTACTGGCCATGGGGGAGAATACGAGGAAGATGAAAAGGAATCTGGAGGGGAGTAGCTTTTGGCTGGGAGTTAATGCATGCATGGAGCTGCTCTAGTTAGGGGGTAAAAGAGTCTGATTTGTACTACTCTCCACAATGCGCATCATAAAATGAGAATTTTGCAAAAAACTAAGACGCATCATAAAATGGGAGGGAGGGAGTATCATCCAAACCCCTTCCAGTATTAAGTTGCAAGCAATAGATAATTGCATTAAGCAAAGTGTGTAAAGTAAACAATACGATCGCCCCATGGACAAAGGATTGTTGTTTTATCCCTAGTAGCAACAACACATCTACAACCCTAGAGATTCCTGTCACTTCCCTAGATTACTAGAGGGATGAACCCACTATCGATCATAAATACTCCCTCTTGGAGTTGCTAGCATCTACTTGGCCAAGATAGCTACTAACAACGGAGAGCATGCAAGATCACAAATAACATAGACATGCTAGAATCAATAATCAATCTGAAATAGCATCTCAATATCCATCGGATCCCTGCAAGCACAACATGTAGGATTACAAATAGATGAGCTTGATCATAAATGGAGCTCACAAGATCTAAACATGATAGCACAAAGGAGGAGAACCAACCATCTAACTACTACATGGACCCGTAGTCCAAGAATGAACTACTCACGCATCACTCCGGAGGTTTGCATGGTGATGAAGAAGGCCTCCAGGGTGATCTCTCCCCTCCGGCAGGGTGCAGGGAAGAGCTTCAGACCCCCCTAATCTAGGGATGGAGATGGCAGCGGCTACAGACTCTTTCGTGGATTTTTGATCGGGTCATTAGGGTTTTCGTCTCGGGATGCTTTTATAGGCGAAGGGGCAAGGTCGGTGGAGCACCAGGGGGCCACACCCCGTGGTGGTGCGCCCCCCAGGCCGCGCGGCCACCACGTGTGGCTGCCCTGGTGTGCCACTTCGTCTCCCCTTCGGTCTCCGTATTGCTTCGGGTAAAATATTGACTTTGGCTTTTGTCCCATCTAATTCCGAGAATATTTCCTTACTAGCTTTTCTAAAATCAAAAACAACAAAAAACAGGCAACTGGCACTGTGGCATCTTGTTAATAGGTTAGTTCTAGAAAATGTATAAAAATACCTCAAAGTGTGAACAAAACATAAGAAAGTAGATATAAAACAAGCATGGAACATCAAAAATTATAGATACGTTTACAACGTATCAGGAGCTTCAGACCGTCCTCGTCGAGACAAGTTCTTGTGCAGGTGTATGCTATGACTCCTTTCAATTCTTCTCCTGTTACGAAGCGCGGGAAGGAATTACTTGATGCCCTTCCGCTTGACTCCCCCTTCGGCCGAATATGTTGGGCCATACTATTCCGCGGCCCCCTATGGATGGGCCAGTTTTGATCGAGGTGGTTGCTGATGAGGTGGTTCGGGACCTAGCCCGAGAGGGGCTGGTTGACGGTCCGGTGGGACTTGCGGCTGATTCCACTATTGCGACTGGGGAGGTAGCGGCCCAGGTGGGCGGCCCGTCGATGCCACGGTCTAATACCTGCGCCATTGGTCAGGGGGCCCAGGTGGTTGAGCCAGGTGTGGCCCGTGGACCCCAGGTGGACCGGATATATAGGGGGACCTGGCCTAGGCAGGGTCAGGCTCTCCCCTAGCTGGCGATGACTGTGATGCCCAGGTGGGGTGGTCTCTTGGGGGGAACCTGGCCTAGGTTGGGTCAGGTTCTCTCCCTCACGGTGGCTCGGCCGGGGCCCAGGTGGGGTGGCCCTTTGGGGGAAACTTGGCCCAGGCGGGGTCGGGTTCTCTCCCATGTACTCCGGCAAGACAGAGTCTTCGTCATGGTGTTGATGCCCTCGGCGCATCCGCCACCGATGAGGACTCTATGGTGAAGGTTATGAGGCGGAAGGCGGAATTAAATCTTGATTCTCAGGGTCCTATGAGTTCTTCGAAATCCTTCCTTACTTTTTCTACTCCTGTTATTATTGATAGGCTAGCCAATGTTGGTATTAGCATGGGTAGATCTGTAAAGGAGGTTAATTTTTCTAGTTCTGCTTTGAGACATATTGAGGTTGACCGTTTAACGGTTACTCCTAAGGTTTCTATTCTTCCTGACACTTTACCAATGGAGGAAGAGGAGTTGCATGCCAGAGTAGATGGTCAACTTCTGTCTCACTTAGTTGGTGAAGTGTCAGAGGTGGCCTTTGATGAGACTGGACTGGGTTCATTATATGAGCTAAAAGCTACTAGTCGGAAATCAAAGAGCCAAAAATCTCGCAAGAGGACTCGTGTATCCAAATCTCCTATTGTTTCTCAATGAATGTCATGTTTTCAAATAGTAAAGGTCTCCGTGACTTGGATACACATTTGTTCTATGCTGATTGTGTGAGAGATTATAAGTTGGATTTTTTTGGGTATTTCTGAGTCTGGTAGATGTGATTTCTCACTTTTTGGTGGAGTGGAATTTACGTGGGTATCACGGCCGCCGCGGGAGAGATCCGGGGGGATCCTGTTAGGCGTAAGAGATGAGACTATGAAAGTTTTAGCTAGTTCAGCTGGAGATTTTTTTATTAAACTCCATATCTGTAACAAAGCTTATAATTTCATATGGTCTTTAGTCGCTGTCTATGGGGCTGCCCAGGATGTTTATAAAGCTAACTTTTTGCTTGAGTTGGTTAATCTGGCTAAGGACAATCCATATCCTATTCTCATAGGTGGTGATTTAACTTGCTGAGATTCCCTCATGAGAAAAGTCGGGGCCGATACGATGATCATTGCCTTTCATGTTTAACACTGTCATTGACAACTTGGACTTAAGAGAGGTTACAATGTTAGGAAGATAGTTAACCTGGTGTAACACCCTCGAATCGGCCCTATGCAAGTTTTATCCCTTTCCGCCAAACCCGCATAGAAACGATTCAAGGACGCCCACCAGGCACTTTCGTGCAGGTGGAAAACGAAGTAATACCATTACACAACAGTCCTCGATGGGACCCACAGAACAGATATATATACAACAGCGACTCAACGAGTCAAGAATACAGATATACAATACAAAGATCCAAATCACCTTGAAAACATTACAGCGTCCGAGTACGGACAAGAAGCAAATGGGGCTAAGAGCCCTGAAGAATAACCAATGGCGTCCATAACCCTGCCTAGGCCAAGCCGGAAGGGTAACCCTGCTAACGATGTCGATCTCAAACCTGCTAAAACAAAAGGGGTACCGACAAAGGGCAAAGGAAAAAGAGGAGCGTCAGTACTGAAGCCAGTACATGGCAAGGCTAGAATTCGGCGGTCCTCGCCTACACAGGTATGGTGGACTGAAGCGGCAGCGCAGCGACACTAACAACCTATAGAGGCTCTGTAATACTGGCGGCTATCAGAGGGAGATAAGAGAGACATATTCGGATCCAACCTGACACTAACACCAAACATACCCATCCTGGTATTCCCCCTTGAGACCAAATGAGGAAGTCAAGCCGAGGAAACTCACACGGTTGGCAGTTTTATTTAATCTTTCCATGGCAGTATCCAACTTAATAGTCATCTCAGATGTAAGTCAAATTATAACAGTAAACTTTAGTTATAGTTGTCTATGATCGAGAAACTGTGCTCCAAGTCGTCCATAACCGCGGACACGGCTTTTCGAAAAGATTTAACCCTGCAGGGGTGCACCAAAGTATCCACACGCACTTCGATCCTTTTTGCCAGATCAATTAACATACACCCATCGGTATGTCGGCGGGGCATAAGTCATGACGTTTCCCAGACCCAAATCAAGTACATGGGGGCCACCCCACTAAGCTACCCGCAACGAAGTCGGCCGGCTCCGAGGCGGACCCAGGGTTTGTGCCAATGGCTGTAAACGACTGGGAACCCGAAAGTGTGACTGGGCTTGTCGATACCGCGAAAACATTCCACATCCTAAACAGTACAGGTGCTCCACGCACAATCTTAAATAAAGCAGTAAAGCATGGCATAAGTACAGAATAGTAATAAAGCCCCAAACTACTTGTGGCCCCCGATACAGTACTTTGAAATCAGGTAGTAAGCCGATGGGGGTGCCCCACACCCCACCTGTGGTTAGCGCGCTCGATCTCGGAACAGGTGTCAAGAACTCGGGTCCTAGGGGACACCAGTGAGCGGTTAAGAACCAAATAATTACTATTACCCACCGGTGCCTCTGCATTATATCTACCATCAATATTAATTAATAAACTGTAATTAGAATCATGATCAACGCCATCATTAAACATGTGCCAACCTCCCAAAAACTATGGAACATCGACGACGCGAGGCAACACCTGAGCAAGCAACTACGACTCGCAGGGCCAACTGTCTATCAAGCAACAGGCAATAGGAGGTGTCCAAGGCAATATAACGGCTGCAAGGAATATATCTGATACGGAACACTAAAGCATCGCGACATGGATAGTAATAGATCAACAGGAGGAAATAAAGACTATAAATGCAAAATAGGTAGAAAGAGGGAGAATGCTCGCCTGGGAACACTGCCGAAGGTACATGTCCGGAGAACTTGTCGATACTCGCATCAACTCATCGGCCTAATCCGCGAAGAAGCAAACACTAGAAGAAACACCAGATGCAATATTTAATACTACAGCAGAAGATCCGGCATGCTTATGATATGATGCATGGCATGGCACAGATGCGGTGCAATTAGGCAATATTAAGCAGAACCGGGGTCCCGACAAATAATTATATGGTTCAAGTTATTTATCTACCTCGCAAATTAAATGTTGTATTGACAAGACAAAACACGACATCGGTTCACTACACCAATTTAAATGGAGTCCGGAATAAGATAAAGATATCCCGTAGATGGACTCCATATTTAATTATGAGGTGAATCGACATAATGCCCCCAAACCACAGACAGGTATGCATGCACGAACAATTTAATATGCGACAGTTGATAATGTCATATTATAAAAAATAGGGGCTTAGGGTCACACATCTGGGTTCGGAAGATCTTGGTTTCGGGGGTTCGGGGTTCGACAGGGTTCGATGGGGATCGGTCTTTGGAGGTCTTCGCAGGACTTGGTTTGGTGTCGGGGGCTCATCAGACTCGCCCCGGGTCGGTGTCGATCTTGTCGTCGCGAAGATCTTGTCGGGTCCGCGTATCGGGCCGGTCTTAGCGTTGGGAAGAAGAACTTGGCGTTCCGTGTCGGCGACCTTGGCATCCGGGAAGGAGCTCTTGGTGTCCCATGTAGAAAACCACAGGGTGCGGCATTGGATCGGTGCATCGGCATCCAAGGTCCATGAAGAAGGGCTTGATCTCCCATCTTTTCATCGGTGTTTTGGGTGGCAACATACCACTACACACACCACAACAACTTCGTCAGAGTATCACCGTGTCCTTGGGTCACGGATTCTACAAAGGGCAAGCATGGGCGACCAAAGCAGAGGCGTGCACGCGGCGCTCGAGCAAGGCAGGCGAGCAGCAGGAGCTTGCAGTCCCGCAGGTGGCAAGGCGGATGAAGGAGGCGACAGCGGAGCTCCAGGCCCCGCAACGACAGCGCGCGCTCGAGTAGAGTGCAGGCGGTGCTGGAGGAGGAGGGCTCTGCAGGGGCCGCGGCCAGAGGAGCTTGATGCGGGTCGGGGAGGAAGTCGAGGCAAGCAGCTGGGGTCGTTGTCGCAAAGGCAGCCAGAGGAGGCAGCGCAAGGGGCGGCGAGGTCCGGCGAGGTCGGAGGGCACCAAGGGACCTGCGACATCTTGGATGTGGGCTCGACACGGCCAGCATAGGGCGCCGGTGGGGCACGCACCCGCGCGACACGGACGGGGCGGAGAAGGTGGGCAGGGCTCTGCTCGGGCCGGCGTTGGAGATGTGCTCGGGGGAGGAGCGAGGACGGAGGCGACCGCCGGAGGAGGCGCGGTGGAAGATGGCGTCGACGGCGCGGGACGCGACCGTGGGGAGGCGGAAGGAGCTCCGGGCGGCGGCGGTCCATGAACGGGAGGCGACGCGCGGGGACCGGCTCGATTGGTGAGCATAGGGCGCCCGCGGCGGCCGTTGCTCGCTAAGAGGACGGAGGCGACACGCGGAGGAAGGGCGTGGGTGGCTCGGTGTCGACCATGGCGGCGGCACTGCAGGGGCTCACCCACGGGCGTGCTGACGCAGAAGGAGGTGCACGGCGGTGGCTGGCGACCTCGAAGCGGGGCTCGGCGGCGGCGCATATGGCGGCAGGGAGGTCGATGCGGGGGAGGAGGAGGGAGGCCGAGGTGGCGCGGTTGCTGCGGGAGCAGAGCGAGCGGGGGAGGAAGGAGGCATGCGAGAGAGAGGAAGGCGGGGGCAGAGGAGGCGGCAGGTGGGGCCAGGGGGAATCCCAGGGCTAGCAGGTGGTAGGTGGGAGCGGGGGTTGGTGGTTCACGTGGGGTGGACGCGGGGCTAGCACGTGGTCGGTGGGGTGGGGATAGCAGGCGGGAGCGGGGTGTCGTGCACGGGAAGGCGTGCGAGAGAGAGGGTGGGGATCGGTGGTGGAGACTAGGTGGTTGGGGGAGCGTGCAGGAGGCGGTGGGTGGTGGGGATGGCTGCAGGGAGGGGGATTAGGGGTAGGTAGGATTTGGGGAGGGTTAGCTGGGGTAGGACTAGATAGGATTTTGGTTAGGCTAGGATTTTATTTGGAGGTGGCCGGCTGGGCTTTCGGGCCTGGCTGGCTGCCTCCTACAAAAATAATATAAATTTTGTTTATTAAAAAAACGGGGCTTTTGTAATCCATTTTTAGACGAAACAAAATAATCCGAAAGACCGGTGTTTTATAGTTTGAATAAAAGACGGGGCATTCAGAAAACAAAAACCAGGATTTTCGAGAATAGTTTTAGACAAAACCATGCATGATGATGACGATGCTCAAATGCAATTTGGCATGATGACATGAGCATACGGTCATGATGATGCAATGCACAAAAACACAGCGATTTTCTAGTAGTGGTTTTAACGGGATGCCACACCTGGCTAACAGTCTTCTGGAGCCTACATATGAAAAGTTGGATAGAGTGCTTATGGATACCGATTGGGAGATAAATTTCCTATGGTAACTGTTCGCGCTCTGGAACGTATTGAGGCTTTATTAGATCATGCTCCGTTATTATTAACTGTTGGAACTTCCCTAGGAAAATCCAAACATATTTTCAAATTTGAACTTGGATGGATGGATGGATCGTGATGGGTTCCATGATTTGGTGAAGGCTATTTGGGAAAAACCGGTTAGTGGTCAAACGTCCATACAACGATGGAACAAAAAAAATGCGTGCCCTACGCAAGTTCCTTCGTGGTTGGGCAAGATACACAGCTGGAATTCTTAAAAAAAAGAGAAAATACGCCTTTCAACCATCATTAATGATTTAAAGGCTTCCGCGGAAGTTAGGCTCTTAACTGCACACGAGATTGAGCTCAAAAACCAATCGAATGTGGAAATTGCCAGACTTCTTCACGAGAAGGAACTCAAATGGTACCAACGCTCTAAGGCGAAATTCGTCCTTGAAGGAGATGCGAATACAAGATACTTCCATGTAGTTGCCAATGGCAAGCATAAGAAGAAACTTATTCACTCTTTAATTCAGGATGAAGGTATGATTGAGGGCCAGGAGCAGCTAAAATCTTATATTACTAGTTATTACAAATCCTTGTTTGGGGCACCGACAGAAAATTCCTTCTTGTTGGATGAGTCCCAAATAGGGGATATCCCTCAGGTTTCGGTTGAGGAAAATAACTTCTTAACCGTCCCTTATACCGAGGAGGAGGTCAAGAAAGCTGTTTTTCAAATGAAACATAACAAAGCACCAGGGCCTAATGCCTTTCTAGCAGAATTTTATCAACAGTCCTGGGAAGTCATCAAATATGATCTGATGCTTTTGTTTTTTTCTCTGCATGTTGATCAGCTAGAACTTTTTAGACTAAAATTTGGCAACATCATATTACTTCCTAAGGTTAATAATGCGGAACGAATACAACATTATCGACCAATCTATCTTCTTAACGTTAGTTTTAAAATATTCACAAAAGTTTCTACGATTAGACTGAATTCAGTAGCTGATCATGTTGTACGCCCATCTCAAACTGCTTTCATGCAAGGACAAAACATCCTTGATGGTGTAGTAATCCTTCATGAAACAATTCATGAACTACACTCAAAGAAACTGAATGGTGTAGTGTTCAAAATTGACTTTGAGAAGCCTTATGACAAAGTTAATTGGTCTTTTATCTAGCAAACACTCTGTATGAAAGGTTTTTCATAGGAGTGGTGTGCTCTCATACAGTCTTTTGTGACTGGGGGTAGTGTAGCCATCAATGTCAATGATGACACTGGCAAATACTTTCAGACCAAAAAAGGCCTGAGACAAAGGGATTCGCTATCGCCTATACTATTTAACATAGTGGCTGATATGCTGGCTATCCTGATCGAGAGAGCCAAGGCTGCTGGCCAAGTTGAAGGACTAGTTCCCCATCTGGTTAATGGCGGTATTTCTATTCTTCAATATGCTAATGATACAATCTTTTTATGGAACATGATTTAGAGAAAGCTAAGAATCTGAAATTAATATTATCAGCATTTGAGCTACTCTCTGGATTGAAAATCAATTTCCATAAGAGTGATTTGTATTGTTTTGGCGAGGCTAAGAACGAGGCCCATCTATATGCTAAACTTTTCGGCTGTAGCTTGGGGCAATTTCCAATCAATTATCTGGGAATCCCGATACACTATCGGCGTCTCACGATTACTGAATGGAAACTCGTTGAGGAAAGACTACAAAAACGTCTTAATAGTTGGAAAGGTAAATTGCTATCCCTTGGCGGAAGACTTGTTCTCATAAACTCAGTACTCACCAACATGGTACTGTATATGATCTCGTTTTTCCAGTTACCAAAAGGTGTCTTGAAGAAAGTGGATTATTTCCGATCAAGATTCTTTTGGCAAGGGGATGGTGAAAAAAAGAAATATCGACTCGCCAGATGGAATGTGGTTTGCCGACCGAAAGAATATGGTGGACTGGACATACATGATTTGCAAGTCAAAAACACCGCACTTCTGGGTAAATGGCTTTTCAAACTACTGACCGAAGATGGTGTCTGGCAAACCATTCTTTGGAGGAAGTATGTAGGCTCTAAAGCAGTGTCTCAAGTGGTTTGGAAACCCGGAGATTCACACTTTTGGGCGGGACTTATAGCGTCCAAAAAGCACTTCTTTCAGTTTGGTGTGTTTCATATTAAGGATGGATCGCAGATTAGATTCTGGAAGATATATGGCTTGGCCAAACTTCCCTTCATAAACAATATCCAGCTCTTTACTCAATTGTTAGACACAAAGAGGATACACTTTCCGTTGTTTTGAAATCTAAACCCCTAATGTGTCGTTCAGAAGAAGTTTCATCGGGCCTAGACTAGTACCATGGAACATTTTTTATTACGGTTATCCATGATACAGTTGCCGGAGGGGGTGAACGAGTTCAAAAAATTACTAGAGAGTGGTAAAATTTTTGTTGACTCAATGTATAGAGTTTGATCCAACCTGATATTCCTGTCGATAATAATAGTAAAATTTGGAAAATGAAATTACCCCTTAGGACGGAGATATTCGCTTGGTACCTCCGTAAAGGGGTAATTCTTACTAAAGACAATCTTGTTAAGAGGAATTAGCATGGAAGTACACAATATGTATTTTGTCATCACAATGAGACAATAAGACACGTATTCTTACAAGTAAATTTGCTCGTGCTATATGGTCAATCATCCAAGTAGCCTCTGGTTTATCTTCTCCACGATCGGTTGCCAACATATTTGGTAATTGGTTACATGGGTTTCAAGATAATATGGGAATTTATTTAGGGTGGGAGCGCTTGCATTATTTGGTCGCTTTGGCTATGTAGAAATGACAAGATTTTTAATAACATTGTTTCTTCTTCCTTGCAGGTGATCTATCGCGCAACGACTAGGCGAGGGATATTTTCTCCCGGCATGGATGGCAGCATGATCTGAGGATTGAACTGTTATACCAGCATGCCGTTTTATCAATTTTTTGGATTGTAATGCTCGTATTCTATTTTGGCACTCGTTGTGTAGATGATCGGCTATGTGAATCCTAGATATGCAGAGGCCGGATATAAACATTGCTTTTGAGTAATAAAAGGCCCATTTCCAAAGAAACGAGTAAATTTCAGTAATATAACATGATGAATACGGTATGGAAATGAAGTGAAAGTCAAGAAACCTCCTATGGTGATTACATTTCATACCAAAGAAGAAAAAGACAGAACATTTGTCTGTAAACTACCACAGACTAACAAATTAGTACGGGTTGACGAGGAGGAGCTGCACGAGGTTGCATCTGATTGAGGTTGGCATGTGCTTTGTACGGCTTACCATGAACGAGCAGCAGAAGGCTTGGCTGGAGCGCATGAGCGGGGAGACGCAGTAGCTGCGGTGGCCGGTGCGGATGCAGCAGCGACAGAAGGAGCCACACCGAGGATCCGTACCTGGCTTGGCGTGCTGGTCGCCGGAATCACTCGTGGTGTTGATCACCAGCATCACTCGGTGGTAGGAACATGTGTCACCTTGTAGGGCTGCTGCACCGGGGGGCGAACTCTGGTGTTCAGCTCGCAATAAAGGATTTGGATGACCGTATACAAATGCCTCTACAGAGATTACATGCACCAGAGGACTGTGATGTAAATTTTACGAGGAAATTGCACTATCCACCATGTTTTGATCCCAGCGTTGCACAATTCATCAGGTCTATGTTTCTTTTTCAGTATTCACCGTATATTGGTCTAATACGTTGCACACAACTCTAAAACTTCATTAGTCTCATGTTAACAATCAACATGATGCTAGGTCCCACAAATCCATCGCTTCTACGTGTTACTGGGCACAAGTTTCGTCTAGAAGTCCATCGCTTCTTGATATACACATCTAGGGTATAGGACTGAAGTTTTATCTAAAAATACGCTGTACTTTTGGGATACACAAAAAGAATACAATTTCAGGAAAAATAGTTTTTTATTTCTATATACAACCACAAATTTGTGTTTTGCCCAAAATAAGTTTTTTTTAAATAATACATTTCTTTAATTATTTCGAAAAGTATTGCAGGAATTTGAATAGCACATTGTCGGCTTGGGCCTAGCCGAATGAACCGTTTGGCGAGGGTCGGACCGATTCAGTCCCACTTGACGAGGAGCTAGTTGTTGCCCATTCGGTCCTGGCCTTGCCGAATGAAGGCAGAGAGGTCGCGACCGCGTGCCGACCGCGTGCCGACCGCGCGCTCCTCTCCCTTCTTCCTCCCATGCCAGTTTCCTCTTCTCCCTCTTAACCAATATTCGACCTGGGTCTGACCGATTGCTTTTTCAATTGACCTGGTCCTGGCCGATTGAAGCATTCAGCTTGTCCATGATCGAATGCATTCTGGTGGCCGGCTGAAAATAGTACGTTTTATTTACCCAAAAAATTGCACGAGTATACATACCGCGTTATGTATTCATGAGAAAAATTGGAAATTTTGAAATTCAAATGAACGATTTTCCAATTTTTAAAAAACCGGGCACTGAAAAACCTGTAAGGGAACAACGATAACGACGTGTCGGCAGCTCACTCCCTCGGCAGTAATGATCGCTAGGTTGGTCCAAAAATCTCGATATTTTTATTATGTTTGGAATACTTTGTATTTATTAAAACTCATGGAATATATCATGATCTTTCTTAAGAAAAATAAAGAGAACGACTGGTTATAATTTTCAGGTGTTGTGCTCATGTTGCTTGGCTGGGAGTTTGGTTTGGCCTGGTCATTTTGGCCTTGTTTGTGTGGTCAGGAATGATGGCTTTGTGGGACCCAACGTCAGGTTGGCTGTTAATATAGGACTAATGAAGTTTTAGAGTAGTGTGCAACATATTAGACCAATACATGGTGAATGCTGCAAAAGAGACGTCGACCTGGTGAATTGTGCAACACTGGGACCAAAACATGGTGGATAGTGCAATTTCCTCAAATTTTACTGCTTATTAATGTAAAATAATCATCTGTAAATTTTACTGCTGATCAATGTCATCACATGCCTGTATAATTCTTCAGAAAAAATCAGCGCTAATAATCTAAAATTGAGTCTCATAACGGATGAGACATCTAGCATGACACAAATGATTTATACTAAATTTACGTTCATCAAACAAATTACGGCGGAAAAAGAACTGTACTTCTAGCTGTACCTGAATTAGTAACATAGTTACCTTTGTTGACTATACAAATAAATAGTCCAGCTCTCCAAGATTTGAGACCTTTTGTTGCGTGTACATTATGCTTTAAGACAGATGGCCCATTATTCGTTATGTCAATATTCCACATCTCTGACACGAGAAACGAATCAAAACTGTGTTATACTATTAAGCATGGCAGAAGGTACACATACATTGATAAATTTAATTTGTTACCAATATTACCGTGAGATAAAAATCATTGCAAGATGATGCATAGGTTTATACTGAAACTAATTATTATTCCCACATAGAGAGTAATTATTAATCTGTTGACCCTAGCTTTATATACTTCTAACACTTCCTACTGAACTCGTATCTTTGAGAATAATTTAACGTACTCAATCTGTGGAGGCAGATCATCACAACTCTGACAACGAGTATTAGTGGCGTAAACATTTCACTTCTGTTTGTCCAACACAGTTGTGTGTCTAATTCAAGAACAAAGAATTACTCCCTGCGGTCCATATTATTGTTCTCAACTTTATATAGATTCAAATATACATAGTTAATGATTTTCACTAGATTCATCTGAATCTAAACAAAATTAAGAATATTAATATGGACCGGAGAAAGTATGACAAAGCTTACCGCAATCAAATGCAAGCCTATCATGGATTGAAAGATCTGGAGGTTCTCTCTTCTAATCTTAAATACTCTTTCCACCTCTAGGCATCAACTCATCAGATAGAACAAGGAACATATCTTAAACAAGGAAAACAATTATTGATCACATACGGGTTGTACCTGTACTTCAAGAAAAAGTGCAGAAGAACGGATCGGAAATTGGGGCTGGTATTTTCTTCTTCTTCTATCCCTCCTTGCTCGCATCTAGGTACCGGGATGGCTAGGGGACAACGGCGGGCGCAGTCACCACGGGAGGAGAGGTGGCGGCGGGGAGGAGCAAGGGTGGCGTCGACCCAACCACAGCGGGGGTGAAGGGAAGCCACCAGTGGAGTAGAGTAGCACATCTATGCCTCTTCCAGGCCCGTGCGATCAGGAGAGGACGAGAGGGAAGGAAAGCTGGGGGACGGCGACGGGCGTGGCCACCGCAGAAGGGGAGGTGGCGGCGGGGAGGACGATGGTCATGGTAGGGCGGCAGATTGGAGAGGAGGAGAGGAAGAGGGGATTGGGGAGAAGAGGAGGACCGATGTAGGTTCTCACCCTCGGCACACGTACGTGAAAAGGAAGGCGATGCGGACCAGCAGCCCTCGCTGCCTCCCACTGCTGGTCCCGCACGCTCTCGGGTCCAGTCGTTAGCGACTCTTTCCGAGAAGCAAGAGGTGAAAAAAGAAATTACAACATCCAACGGCTGCAGTTGCTGCGGGAGTGAAACATGGGACTATTTGAGGCCATCGGAAGGCTGAAAATCGTGCGCGCGCAGAACCCCTGGGAGGCCGGGTACCTCAGGACAATTTATAGGAAGTAATTGTGTTATTGGTTTCATATAGTACTCCCTCAGATCTAAATTAATGTTCTTAAATTTGTTTAGATTCGGATGTATCTAACACTAACACATCACTAGATACATCCGAATCTAAATAAATCTGAGAATATTAATTTGGATCGGATGAAGTATATATAAAATTAGTGGAATATTATTTTCTTGTTGAAGATTTTCTGTAGAGACCGATTTATATAAAAAAGAAAACATTATGCTAACCCCTTCTCCGGAACAAAAAGCTAAACGAGCCCGTTGGGTATTAGAATTGAGGTCCTGCCTGTGCTTTGCTAGGGTTCGCGAGTACTCCCTCGTCCCACCTCCCATCCTACCGACACGATCCCGGCGGCAACTAGGGTTTTGCTCCCGCAGTCTCCTCCCTAAGCCGCCGTCTTCTCCCGCGCCGGCGGCGATCCAGCTCCCCGTCTCCCTCCCCCGATCCGACCTTTTTTTTTATCTCCGGATCTCGCTCAAGATGGTGCGTTCCTCTTCCTCCCCTTCCCTCTCGATCCCCAAAGCTGGAGATGTGGTCGTGTCTAATTCGGAGTTTGTGTTCTTGCGCAGCTTCCCCTCTCCCTCCTCAAGACCGCCCAGGGGCATCCCATGGTAAGATCACAGCGGCTGAATTCGCCTTCGTTCTTGGTTTGGCTGTCCCGAGTGTTGCTTCTAATCAGGTTAGGTTTTGGTCGGCCTTTTTTTTTGTGTGTGTGTTGTTTAGCTCGTGGAGCTCAAGAACGGCGAGACCTACAATGGTCACTTGGTGAACTGCGATACGTGGATGAACATTCACCTCCGGGAGGTTATTTGCACCTCAAAGGTGAATCTCGCGCTCCCTTCTCCCTCTGATTGGTTTTGTTGAGCACAGGGTTACTTAAGGCCATTGTTTGGCTAATGTGAAACCACGAGGCACCCTTTATTTCTGAAAGGAATTATGCACGGACCTGCAAATTTGATGTTGAGACTTGAGAATGTGGGGTGTTCTATGGCATTCCGTCCTTTTTCTCTTACCCCCTCAGTCCGAATCTAGACAAACCCAAGTCACTTATTTCTGGACGGAGGGAGTACTAGATTACCCTATAAAATGCTCTTCCTTATGTTCTATGTTTTGGTTTGCAGGATGGTGATAAGTTTTGGAGGATGCCGGAGTGCTACATCCGTGGGAACACGATCAAGTATCTCCGGGTTCCTGATGAGGTATGGGTTTCAGATGCTATGTCTCTTTGTGTTGTGAATGTAATGAGGGGGTAGGCCTAGAGACAAAAGAAATATTCGCCCAATGCAACAACTGGTTTAGAGTGTAAAAAACATGATAACTAGAAATATTGCCTGAAGGATATCTTCTCGGTATATCAAAATGTGGACTTGTTTTGACGAACTCACTACTAGGAATACAATGTTGAAAAAGGTGCATAAACTTGGCAAACATGTGGGGAACATAGGTGACCTTAAGAGATGGTGCTATCTTATTAGTATTTTCAGGACGCTATTTTACATTGGTAATTTAAATTCCATCCTCATGACAGCGAAGTATATGTGCCAGCATCAAATTATATGTCATCTAGGGTTACAAATGTTGCGTTGCAAGAGTAAACTGAAAATGATTACTAGCATTTGCAAATTTACATTTCTTAGCTTAGTCTTTTGGGTTTTGGGCAATGGCAGGCCTTTTTCATAGTTAGGCCACGCCCTGAACTACAGAGCCCTAGTTTGTTCTTGTGGTGCTGCATAATTCATCTTCCAGCTATTCGTCTTACCTGTGTGCCTTGTGCTGTATAGAACAAACCTTTGATCCATTATCTATGGCTTGAGGCCTAGTAATTGATGATTCTTTTGCAAAAAGTGGAGTGCAGGTTAGAGCCTTATGGAGATAGAATTGCCCCTGCCGTATTGCATCATCAGGATGTGCATTTCTATTCGTAGATTATGCACCCTTATTATGTGTTGTATTATCTTCTAGTATAAGATTATATGTCTGCTAAATGCTAATAGGTGTTTAGAATGTCCAATATCAGTTACTTAATCAGCAGAAGTTGATATTTAGAGTTGGTGCGCAAGTAGACTCAGTAGTGTGTGTAATTCCACAATATGCTTACCGAGTATTGTTAGCTGTTCTTCTCTGTTTGATGAAAATAAGACAATGATGTTTAATGCTAGACAATGGTCATGTTCATATTGTTATGATTGGTTTGCAGTACGGGACAAGCATTTGACTAAGTATAGTGCACCTAGTATACAGCATAAGCAGACCTGCTATCTTAATAAATACTTGATTATATTCAGGTCTTTTAAATTATGAAACTCCAATGACCTAGACTAGCAAAAAAATCCATCAATAACTTTGTGGATGGTAGATTCATTGTCAAAACTCAAACTTATTCTATTAACTAGTAGTAGTTTCTATTTTTTAGTGGATGAACTAGGTTTTACTCTATTACGTAATTAGTGATCAAACCAGCATCTTGGGGACCGTGAAAGCCGACAAGGTCTAAATATTTAGTTGGACAGGGGAGTATTTGATAGTGTTGAACAATAGCATGGCGAGCTCTAGGCTGTACATTGTCATCTTGTCACCTAGCTCTAGCCCGTAGATTTAATCTTAACACCAAGCTCTACCCTGCACACTGTAATCTTTGGATAAAATAATCTACAGGAATAACCCAATCAACTAGTTATCCAAATGTCCAAACTTTGTTGTTAGGGCCAGGTAGTGATCTGCAATGACCGTATGGATTTATTTGGCTTTGATCACTGAAATATCACAGGAATAAATCTCGTCTTATTATGGCCCTTCTGTTTCAAATGGTAGTGCATTATTATTTTACAATTTAGCTGTACTGAAGCTGTCAGCACTGAAGTTAACCAGCCTTTCTATCCTGATTGCATGAACTTGTGTCTTGCAGGTGATTGACAAGGTTCAAGAGGAAACTTCCAAGAGTAGATCAGGTATGCATCTAAAAGCTACAGATGATGGAATCAGCAGTAGATTGTCCCTTGGAACACACATATGTTTACACGTTTATGTTTTAATAAACCGAGTAATAATATATTTAAGTGAAATACTATTGTATTGGTCGTGTTAATTATGAGCTGCTCATTAATCTGTTTCATAATATATGAGTGAAATTGGCATTGTGTAGCCTCTGAGAGGCAGCTTGATTTCGGTCATATCTCTTATTGCGTTACCAGTATAATAGTGTGAAAGCATCTGCCATGAATAGTCTAATAGTGCCATTTTTCATGTGGTAATGCAAGCGTTGTTTTATGGAAGTGGTTAAACTTTTTTCTAAGGTTGGCTCCATATAGCCAGGACCACAATTTCTGTCATATGTTGTGAAAAGTGAGGCCGTTTGTTCTATTGATTGCTTACGTTTGTAGGCTATTGATCTTAAAAACATAGTGTTTTGGTCATCTTTGAAATTAAGCATGGCGAATGTAATGCATGTACTGTATTTGCCATGACAGTACGTGGATCAATTTTATGTCAAATCTGGTGGGACTAGTTAGAACATGTATAGGGTTCATTTGTAAATACAGTGGTGGTACGGACTTCTTAGAGTGAACCATGTGTTGGTAGGAATGCCAGGGTACACATACACTTATTTACTTGCTATTATCAAATACCTGTAGAGATTGACCCGTTTTCTAGGAACTGTTGAGAGGTTCAGTGCTGTTCTGAATTATCATGCCATTGCAGATAGGAAGCCACCGGGTGTTGGCCGCGGAAGAGGAAGAGGAGATATCGGCACCAAACCTGGAGGCAGAGGCATCGGACGCGGCCAAGATGATGGCAAAGGCGGTGGCCGTGGAAGGGGTGGGATCGGAAGTAAAGGTGGAAATAAGGGTATGTTCTGTACTTTAAGTGAAACCTCTGTTGTAATGTACTCTTTGCTTTTCTAACAATGTACTGACATGCGCTACTTGATGGCAGGACGCGGCCGTGGGTGAAAAGGATCCTCGGATGCAAGATTGCCGCATTTTAAGGCCTGTAGCCGTGTTGCATAGATTGCTTAGGACATGAAAGACTGCGGAGCTTTGCTGGGTTTTGTGGTATGACAAACGGTTTGTGAGGTCCGAAGTTGCCATGGGAGAGTTGGCTGTCAACCTGTCTCTGTTCTTCCAAACGATTTACTTGATACCTGGGCTGGGCCCCACTGGTATTATGCATACTAGTCAATATGTTCATTTGCAAAGTTTCAGCCCGGTTTATTTTATGTCAGTTGGTTGCTGAGAATCTTTCTGTGCTGTTAGGTGTAGTTTTTATGACTCGTACTAGGTTGAGAGCTCAGATTAGTATGATGTGTGACTAGATGTTCACGTGCTGAAAGATAATAGTCTCCCATCATAGCCCTCCAGATGCAGTTTTCTGTTTCCTGCTTCAAGGAGTCAAGCTGTTTCTTCTTCCAATGCTCTTTGTTCAGTGGCAAAACGACGAAGAGGTCTGTTTGACTGGTTTAGCATTGCTTGAAAATGTTAATAAAGGAGTGCTCGGCAAGCTCCTTTGGTACATCTGGCATGGCTGAATCTTTCTATGCAAATATGTCCCAGGTGTCGTGGAGGAGCTCATCCTGTTTGTAATTTTCTGTTAAAACGTGTCACTGCATACTTACCATGATTTATCACCGTTTTGACTGTTTTGAGAATGACCATACATTCATCAATTCATTATGACATGTATAACTGTTTCGAACAGTAGAAGCTTTTGCCTCCCTTTCAACATCGAAGAAACTGTCTTACTTTTACAAAAGCTGTTGGAGCAAGAGTTGCCCACAAGTAATATATGGAATACTTGAATGTTCTTGGACCGACTGATGTCACAAGAACCAGTGAGTCGACAGCTAATGATCTGAAAATCGACAACCAGTGCAGTCTAAGCACCATTCATCGACATCTAGTGATCTGAAAATCTCTCCATGTGCCTCAACCCTTTTCTGCCCTTGAGAAAATCTGCGTACCAAATTGCAGAACTCCTTGGGTACCTCTTCAGATCCTTGTCAGAAAAATCCACGTAATAGAGCCCATACGTGTCCTGGAGACTCAGTAGCTCATATAAATCCATCAGCGACCACACAAAGTAGCCTCTAGTATTCGAACCATTCCTGCAAGGCAACAAAAATGTTATTTCAGGCCACTGTCATGTCAACCATACCATTACAAAGGAACTTTTCCGTGTGCCATTGGCTAGACACTATATAGTCTTCTACAATGACCAGCAGCACGTCTTTATTTTCCCTTTTTAGGAAAGGAACATGGCGCTGAACTATGATTACACCAAGATCAGATCATTCCCTAATACATCTATGTTAGACGATTACTCCCATGATTCATGCAGTAAGATATTAGTTTTATGATTAACATACAGAGCAACTAATCCAATTAGAGATGCACATTGTTGTTTTATATCCTCTTTATGTTTTGAACTTTATAGCATTATAAACACAAGGCCAACTGTCAAATCATTTGAAGAGAAATCTAATGCATGACCACTAGAGGGGGAAAGGGTAATACCTTATAGAAATAAGTAGGCTTCTAAGATGCTCACTCAAGAATTGCACCCTAGGGCCATCATCAAACACCACTTCTTGATGCATTGGATATCCTAGAGTTTAACCTTTTGTAAGTTGCTCTCGAAGTGTTTATGAGAAATATATAGGCATTGGTAAGTCAGGATATTTAGACAAATACATGTTCCTGTAGCACTGAAGAATATGTAGGGAAAGAAAAAAATATAGTCTCGTAATATTGGCTAACATTGCGTCTAAATTACATGTTAGACATCATATAAGTATGATGTATAAAAAAGATATGCAAAGTCAGCAGATCAATCGGCTTATTGGTAGTTGCAAAAATACTTACCATTCTCATGAATATAGATAGGAGGATTACCATAAGATTGCTTCAAATGTTCAAGCACTTGCTGGAGACCATAACCCGGCACATAGAACTGAATAGCACTATACGTCAGACTTTGTTATTATATATTTATATGTAAGAACATATTTACTGCAAGTTTATCTTACCCCAGTGGTAGAATTGCTTGCAACTGCAAAGAGAGAAATCATAAATTGAATAACCACACTATAGTAAAGAATTTACATATGATTAAAGAATCAACATGAATTTACAGTACACAATTAATTAGTGAAATATTTCTCGGTGCAGAAGAAATTACTTCTGGTAGTAAGTTAGTAACTATTAATCTATGGAATAAACTGTGTTGTCCATAAACTTGCGCTATTGTCTCACTTAGCTCTACATTGTTAGCCAAGAGATAATACCAGGACGTAGGATGGTATGTAAATGACTCATCTCTAGGATTGGCATTCACCTCTGTCTGTCTCATAACCCTCCATCTCTCCCCCCTCTCTCTCTCTCTACCCGACTCTTTGCAGGCTCCCCATTGGAGTGCACTACCATGCTCGTTAACAACAGGTGTGATGGCCATCATCCTTCGGCTAACATGCTCCTGGAACCATTCATTCGCTGCCACCGCCTCTATACGTCCCTCCTCCCCTCTGGTTCCCATATCTATCCACCATGGAGACCGATGTCTCTGCAGTGAGGTATGCTAAGAGATCTTACCAGAGCGTGAGAATCTCTGATTGGATCAACCTCAAGGGCCAACAAGGCCTCAACGTATGCAAAGTTCTAGGTCTCCAATTGTCCACAAGACAGTAACAATAAATAGTTTTACTCATGAATAATCATAGATTATCAATTATGATTAATAATTCTCCTTCACATAAATGATGTAAAGTATATCAAAGTTAGTAAAGAAGATCTGGTATATTATATGCTAACATCTTTCTAGGTTTTGTCTGAACGTGAATAAACTCTATAAAAGCAACAATAGTTGAGTCACCAGAATGTAACACATATGACACTCACATATTGCTTTAGCAGACATATCAGCCATAAAATCTCTTTCGTCGCTAGGAGCATCGTGTGGATTATCCTTCACATACAAAATGGTGTAGTAATTGATACCAAGAAAGTCCATAGAGTTGATTAGTTGTTCAGATTGGTTTAGAGAAAATTTTGGCAACTTGGAGCCAGTGTTCTCCTTCATTACAACCGGGTAGTCTCCATAATAAAGAGGGCTCAAGAACCTAATATAGAGAAATAACATAATTTAGAGAAGGGCCAAAATTTCTTCACCATTTTAGTGCAATGCATGACAACAATTATAATTACGAAATCCAACTCCACAGATCCATAAGTTTCCCCATACTTGAAATGAAAAGGGTCCCACCGTTGTGTGACTAGAAAACATACATGTATGCACCACAACCACTACCAACAGAAACACACATACATATATATATACATATTTCTGTTAAAAAAACACTGACATATTTGTTCTTGAATACTATGATAATGGTAAGTACTTTCATTAAACGCCTTGCAGCTAGATATATTAAAATAATTTTCTCATGCAAGTGAGCCTACCAATAACCTTCATATTTAGATTACTCCATGTGGCAATGAAAACTAGAGGTCTAGAGCTGGAAATTTTCTATTAATGCAACAAATCGAAAAGACCAGAACACAAAAGGTTACACAAACCATGTGCACCATATATCTTGTACAAATACGATGAAAAAACTTCAACATGTGCAAATATTCTGAGAACATTACCAAGAGAAAAGCCAACAAAGATAACATTTAAATTAGAAACCATGGCAGGAAGTACCACAAAAAGGCTCTATTATCTACAAACTTTGGAATATCTGACATCAATAGAATTCAAGGAATAATGTATTTACATATACAGAAGACCACCACTAAAAAGCTTATTGGATAAACTGTAATTTCAATAGCATACAACAGTTGTATGCTATTAAAGTAGGTGTAATCTAAGTTCTACCAAGCCTATTTCAAGACCTAAAAATTCCATGGACACTGCTGACATGAGAACCAAGCGCTGGCTTGGTGGCTAGAGCTCAGGGTGTTAGGCCGGCCCCCCAGGTTCGAGTCTCAGGTGGAGCGCTTGAACTAAACGGGGTGCTATCTGTTAAAATGACTTTACCACGGATCTAGTCTAGATCTAACAGTAGCACTATACATCACCTTTGTAGATCGAGAACAGAGAGAGAGAGAGAGAGAACCGAGATGAACTCTACCTGCTCCCTGGCTCGACAAACACGAACCAGAGGGAATCCCCGAGCTGGTGCCGGAGCTAGAACCTCCGTCGTTGGCCATGGGTGGTGGGGGTGAGTGTGGCGGCGGTGGAGCTTCCCGTCGGCGCAGCGCTTAGCCTAGATCGGATTGGCTTGTAGGTGGGGCGGCTAGGGCACGGCTAACCTCGTAAGGCGTGCTGCCGGCTCCCCACCACTTTATATAGCGCTGGCGACAGGGGCCCACCGTCCTAGATAAGGATGGGCGCCCCCGATCAGGGCGCAGTTAGGGGGCGTGCTGGGCCGTTGGGCCCAGTCACGTAAGAGATCTATCCAACATTCTCCCCCTAGATCTCGATTTTACTTTTAACCTTGTTCTTTACTTATTTCATCACAGAATGACACATAGAGCATGTTTCATCGTCTCAGCTCAATTGCCGATAGAATCAGACAGCCACTATATACCTTCATGTTCTGAAACAAATTCTATTACTTTTGGGCCTCTATAGTCCAGGAATCATAGGCTTCCCGTTAAACCCATGCCGGCTATGTGTTCCTTGAACACATTGGGTGGTAAGCCTTTCGTTAGCGGATCCGCAAGCATATCCTTTGTCCTTATATGCTCGAGACTTATAGTTTGATCCTGGACTTTGTCCTTCACAACATAATACTTTATATCTATAGACTTTGAAGCATTACTCGACTTGTTGTTGTGAGCATAGAATACTGCGGGCTCGTTGTCACAGTACATCTTTAGTGGCCTGCTGATGCAGTCAACCACTTTCAAGTCGGGTAAGAATTTCTTTAACCATAACGCCTGTCCCATGGCCTCATAACATGCTATAAATTCTGCATACATCGTAGATGATGCAACTATTGACTGTTTGGCGCTTCTCCACGAAATAGCACCTCCTGCGAGAGTAAAGACATACCCTGTCGTGGACTTTCGGTCGTCTTTATCTCCCGCAAAATCTGCATCTGAATACCCTTTTATCTCTAGGGAATCAGATCGTCTATATGTTAGCATGAGGCCTTTTGTGCCTTGCACATAACGCAAAGCTTTCTTTACCATCTTCCAGTGCTCTATGCCTGGATTCTCTTGATATCTACCGAGTACCCCGGTGATAAATGCTAAGTCAGGGCGAGTGCACACTTGTGCATACTGTAAGCTTCCAACAGCCGAAGCATATGGTACTGACTTCATTTGATCGATCTCATATTGATTCTTTGGACATTGGGATTTCCCAAAAGTATCGCCCTTGACTATGGGAGCAGGTGTTGAATTACTCGCATGCATATTGTATTTCTTTAAAATCTTTTCACAATACGCTTTCTGCGACAGTCCTAACACTCCATTCTTTCTGTCTCGGTGAATTTCTATGCCCAAAACATAAGATGCTTCACCAAGGTCTTTCATGTCAAAGTTTGATGACAAGAACTTCTTTGTTTCTAGTAGTAGACTAACATCACTGCTAGCAAGCAGAATATCATCCACATATAGAATTAGGAAAATATATTTTCCACTTTTAAACTTTGCATAAATGCAGTTGTCCTCAACATTTTCTTTGAATCCAAATCTTTTAATGGTATCATTAAACTTTAAATACCACTGCCTAGAGGCTTGCTTTAACCCATAAATGGATTTCTTTAGGCGGCATCCCATATGTTCCTTCCCCTCCATGAAAAAACCCTTGGGTTGTTTCATATAAACATTTTCTTCTAAATCTCCATTTAGAAATACCGTCTTGACATCCATTTGATGTAACTCTAAATCAAAATGAGCAACTAGTGCCATGATGATTCTGAAGGAGTCCTTACATGAGACCGGAGAAAAAGTCTGATTGTAATCTACGCCTTCTCTTTGCGTAAAGCCTTTTGCCACGAGTCTAGCTTTGTACTTTTCTACATTCCCATTGGAGTCATACTTTGTTTTGTAGACCCACTTGCATCCTACTGTTTTGGCTCCTTTGGGAATTTCTTCTAAGTCCCAAACATTGTTGGAACTCATCGATGTCATTTCATCTTCCATTGCCTCTACCCACTTGGCTGAGTGAGGGCTACTCATGGCTTCTTCATATGAGGTAGGATCGCCTTCCATATGAACTACATTGTAAACTTTGTAGATGTCTTTGGAAATGGCTGGTCTTCGTTCTCTTTTAGACCGTCTGAGTTCATCAGACTCTTGCTCATTTCTTGCCTGGGGTACAGGCACATTTACAGTAGGTGGCTGTTCTGGCTCCCTTTCGTGCTCAACAGTGGGTTCAGGTGGCTCCTGATGGACAGGTTCCGAACTTTCGCCCATTGTTGTCACGTGTGGAGTCACAACAGGTGCCGACACCACAAGCTCAGGGGTTGTAGATGGTGGCACAACAGGTAGCGAGAAAAATGGCTCCTGAGTCATCGGATTAGGTGCATGCACCCTCTTCTCCTCAAGATCAATTTTCCTAGCTACCGTGCTCCCCCTCATCAGTTCGTCCTCCAAGAAGACTGCATGTCTCGTTTCTACAAACTTTGTATATCTGCCGGGACAGTAGAAACGATAGCCTTTGGACTTATCTGGATAGCCAATAAAATGGCAAGATACTGTTTTGGGGTCTAGCTTTGCGATGTTTGGATTGAAAACTTTTGCCTCAGCTGGGCTCCCCCAGACCCTCAAGTGGTGCAGAGAGGGGGCTCTGCCTGTCCACAATTCATACGGTGTTTTGGGCACCGACTTACTTGGTACTCTGTTGAGAATATGAATGGCGGTTTTAAGCGCCTCCATCCACAATCCCAATGGGAGGGTGGAATAGCTCATCATGCTGCGCACCATATCCATAAGGGTACGGTTGTGCCTTTCAGCTACTCCGTTTTGCTGAGGTTCGCCCGGCATAGAATACTGGGCGACTATTCCATTTTCTTGCAGGAACCGTACAAAGGGTCCTGGTACTTGACCATATGGAGTATGCCGACCGTAGTACTCCCCCCCACGATCGGACCGGACTATTTTGATTCTTTTATCGTGCTGATTTTCTACTTCAGCTTTGAAAATTTTAAATTTATCCAACGCTTCAGATCTTTCTTTGATTGGATAAATATAACCATACCGGGAGTGATCATCCGTGAATGTTATGAATGAATCATAGCCATCCACACTTTTCACCGGAAACGGTCCACAAATATCCGTGTGGATTATTTCTAGTGTAGCTATGCTTCGGTTTGCACCCTTTTTAATTTGTTTGACATACTTTTCTTTGATGCAATCTATGCATTGTTCTATGTCGGAGAACTCTAACGGAGGAAGAATTTCATTTTTAACGAGGCTTTCTATTCTTCCCCTCGAAATATGGCCTAGTCTACAGTGCCATAGTTTCGATGAGTCAAGAGTTCGCTTTCTTTTCTTTTGTTCTTTGTTCGACAAGGAAACTTTTCCATTCACATCACACACAGAAAAAACTTTCTCATGCAAAGATAACAAATATAACTTATCAAATAATGTAGCAACACCCACACATTTGTCTTTCAACCAAATGGCACACTTGCCATTTCCAAAATAACATTCGTAAGAGTCTTTGTCCAAACAGGAAACACTTATTAAATTCCTATGTAATGAAGGAACGAAAAGCACATCTTTGAGCAAAAGCAAAGAGCCATCAGCCAGCTCCAGAGGGACGTCACCAATGGCCTCCACTTCTGCTTCTATTCCATTCGCCACTTCAATGTGTCTTTCTCTTCTTGGCGTGGTTCTTGTCGAATGGAACCCCTGTAAAGAATTGGCAACGTGAACAGTTGCTCCAGAATCAATCCACCAAGTGGATCTAGTAAACTTTTCATACAAAGATTCATTAACAAAAGAAACAATATCTTTACCATTCTTGGCCATGATGTACTTTAGCCAAACTGGACAGTCCTTCTTGTAGTGCCCAGTCTTTTTGCAGTGATGGCACTGATCCTTCTCCCCAGGGGTGGACTGGTGATGCTGGTACTGGTGCTGCATTGGACCCTTGCCATGGGGCTTGGAGGGTGAGCCACCATGGTTGCCACCTGTGAAGCCTCTCTTCCTGTTGTCCTTCACGAAGTTCAGAGAACCGCCGTGAAGGGCTTTCAGCCTTTCCTCTTCCTGGGAGCACATCCCAATGGTCTTTTCTATGTCCCACTTTTCAGGGGACATATTATAGTTTATTACAAAGTTTTCAAAAGGCTGTGGAAGTGAGGCCATCACAAGGTGCACCAAGAGTGCTGGCTTTAGCTCGAGGTCCTCATCCATGGGCTTGAGCTTTGCTGCCATGTTTGACATCCTCAAGATGTGCTCTCTTATTCCGTGGGGTCCTCCCGTGTACTTTTCAGTAACCAGCTGCTTTAACAGCTGGGTCGCATACATCTTTGAAGAGCCAGTAAACTGGCTCTTTATCTTGGCGAGATACTCACCCACGGTAGCACACTCTCCAATTGAGCCCACTATTGCGTTCTCCATTGTGTTCTTTACGAAGGCCAGAGTCTTCTTGTTGGCATTCACCCATTTCTGGTTATCAATAGAGTAGGCCAGCTCCAATGGAGCATGGTCCCTCTTCCTTTTCTCAAAGTCAGCACTTTTCTCAGCAGCCCCCCTGACCGGGTCATCGGGCTTGACCGGTTGCTTGGTGTCAACCACCCAATCCACTTCGGCGCATACGAACGCCAAGTCAACTTTCTTCCTCCATTCGGAGTAGTTGTCTCCCCTTAGGAGCGGGATGTCCTTCAAACATGCCATGAGGTTGAGACCTCCTGAAAATCACAAAAGATGTGAGATCACCAAGTAAAACAACTGTATGCGTTAATTCAATGTTGGTATAAATTAAGCATGCAATCGTTTCGTGCTATTTAAAAATACATCACCGTTGGGCAGAAATAAATTTAAATGCACCTTTAATACTTAATAGGAAAAGATTATGGTCATGATTATTAATAACGTTGGTCAATTAATAGCATGAGGCATAATCACTTTAATCACATCTTTATGTCAAGATTTAATCAACTTTTATTGCATTATTGCAATTTAAACCATCTATTTGCAATTTTTGAAAAAAGACTATTTGCAGCGGAAACTTAATAATAACTTTCTTTATACTTTGAACTTTACAGAAAAAAAATCTGCCTTTACATCATTCTCTAGTCAAAATATGCATAAAATAAAATGACTAGAGAAAACTATACTGAAAATATGCTTAAAACTAAGCAAAAACAGTTAAAAAACAATTCTGTAAAATAAAACAGAAAACTGTTTAAAAAAAACAAAAAAAAACGCCCTACTGGGCCTCTCCCTGGGCGGCCCGCAGGCGTGGCCCGCCCGCGCACGACCTGAACCATTGATGGGGGTCGCCCTAGATCCGACGGCTCGGCGCGCTAGTCGGGGGTATATAACCCCCAGCCGCCGCCCCCCCCCCCCTTTGCCCTAGCCACTTTTCCCCCTTGCCCCTCTCCGCGTGGCCACCGCGGCGGCGCCGCGTCCCGTGCGCCGGCAGCCCCGCTGTTGGAGATATGCCCTAGAGGCAATAATAAATATAGTTATTATTATATATCTTTGTGTTTATGATAAATGTTTGCATTCATGCTATAATAGTATTAACAAGGAAACCATTAATACTTGTGTGATTTGTAAACTTAATTTGAAGTCCCTAGTATAGCCTCTATACTTCACTAGCTTGTTGGTTGATTGATGATGTGGTTTCTTTGTCATGAACATTGAGATGTTATCAACAACAAGATCATATCGTTAGGAGAATGATATGGTGGACATACTCCTATAGACAAGCGTAGCATAAAGATCAAGTCATTTCAATAGTTCAATTGCTATATGCTTTCTGATACATAGTAACCTAATTCCTTCGACCATGAGATCATGCATATCACCTTTACCAGATGGATGCTTTGATATCATCAAACACCACACCGTAACAGGGTGGCTATAAAGGTGGCATTGAGTGTTCGGAAAGTATTGGTTGAAACACATGGATCAAGAGTGGGATTTGTCCATCCACATGACGGATAGATATTCTCTGGGCCCTCTCGGTGAAATGTCATCCAATTAGCTTGCAAGCATGTGACTTGGTCACAAGGGATCACATATCACGGGAACGAGAAAAGAGTACTTATCAGTAACGAGGTTGAACTAGGTATGCAGAGATACCGACGATCATAACCTCGGATAAGTAACATATCGTGAGACAAAGGGAAATTGGTATCGTATGTAAGTGGTTCATTCGATCGCAAAGTAATCGTAGAAATATGTGGGAGCCATATGAATTTCCAGATTCCTCTATTGGTTATTGTTCGGAGAAGTGTCTCGATCATGTCCGCATAATTCACGAACCGTAGGGAGACACACTTAAGGATTCGACGTTGTTTGAGTAGTTATGGTATTATGAGAAAGAGACCGAATGTTGTTCGGAGTCTCGGATGGGATCCGGGATATCACGAGGTGATCCGGAATGGTCCGGAGAATAAGATTCATATAAGGAAAGTCCCGTTTCGGAGTTCGGGAATGGTTCCGGTGTTTTCATCGGGAACATTCTAGAAGGTCCCGGAATGTCCGGCACTCCGGAGGGGGAAGGGTACATGAATGTGTCATTGCATGTTGGAATGATTGCATCATGTACTAAGTGTTCTCGCTGTCCGAAATAAAGGGTTAATTCAAATCCTAATTGGAAAAGTCAAACTGCCAGTTTTCGGTCAAACTGCCAGTTTTCGGAAAGAGGAGAAAGAGGAGGAGAGGTGGAGGCCGAGTTGGAGGAGGGTTCCTCCCCTTGGCCGGCGCACCTCCCAAGGCCGAGTTGGGGAGGAACTCCTCCCCTTGGCCGCCGGCCCTCCCACCTATAAAGGGAGGGGCAGGGCTCCCCTCTCTAGACACACTAGTTCCTACCCCTCTAAACTAAACCCTAGATCTAAACCCCGGTTTAGAGCTATTTTGGTTTAGAGCCTTCTAATTGGTTTAGAGCCCTCTAATTGGTGTGTCTAATTACTAGACCACTAATAGCCTCTCTCATAAGCTCCACCATACTCGCACCGGCTTAAGGCGAAGCCCTGCGGGATCTCCCCTCTACCTCCGGTACCACGCCGTTGTGCTGCCGGAATCACGAGGAGAGTACTACAACCTCCGCTGCCTGCTGGAACAAGGGAGAGGAAGGTCTTCGTCGAGTACCGAACGTGTGACCGACTACGGGAGCGCTGCCGGAACGTGGCGCCGGAAGGATCGTCTACGCGATCTTGAGATCGGAAAGAGTACGACTACATCACCCACGAGAATCTGCTCTCGTTAAACACTTTGGAATCTTCGAGGGTGAGTTATTCCATCGACTCGTTGCTACAATCTAGTAGATAGATCTTGGCTTGTTTGTTTGTATGCGATAGAAAATTTTTGTTTTTCCATGCTACGAACCCCTACAGTGGTATCAGAGCCAGGTTTATATGTAGATCTGTTGCACGAGTAGAACACAATGGTCATTGTGGGCGTTGATGCTTTTATTGTAGATTGCTTTTTGTGTACTTTGCATCTTGCGGTATGTTGGGATGAAGCGGCCCGGGCTAACCTTACATGACATCGTTCATGAGACTTGCTCCACGCTTGACATGCAACTCGTTTTGCATAAGTGGCTTTGCGGGTGCCTGTTTCTCCTAGCATAGTAAAGATCCAATTTACAACGGGTGATCAACAATGCTAGTATCAATGTTGTGGTTATTGTTCGTAAGTTAGAACGACACTTATGGAAAGCCCCAAACCACGTAAAATATGCAAAGAAAGTAGAAGCGTCTAACTTTGTTTTGCAGGGGTGTGCAGTGATGTGATATGGCCATGATTGTGATTATATTTGATGTATGCAATGTTCCTTATTGTAAGTTGGCAACCGGCAGGAGCCATATGGTTGTCTTTAATTTCTGTTAAGACCTGCGTGTCTATTCAAAATAGTTGTAATAGTTGAAGCTGGTGGACGACAACCATGAAGAAGCGTCATTGATCTTGATGCTATGCCGGTGATGATGGAGATCATGTTCGTGCTTGAAGATGGAGATCGGAAGCACAAAGAAGAAAGGCCATATCATATCACATATTATGAATTGCATGTGATGTTAATCCTTTATGCATCTTGTATTGCTTAGTAGACGACGGTAGCATTATAAGATGATCCCTCATGCACATAAATTTCAAGTTCTAAAGTGTTCGCCCTTAGTTAGCACCGTTGCTAAAGCTTGTTGCTTCGAAGCACCACGTGATGATCGGGTGTCTTTGATTCCACGGGTGAATACAACGTAAGCAAGCCAGATTTGCTTATGCGGTAGCTAAGGTTTGATCTTGACGAGCCTAGCATGTACAGACATGGCCTCAGGAACACGGATCGCCGAAAGGCAAAGCATGAATCATATAGTAGATATGATGAACATGATGATTGTTCGCCATTAAAACTATATCAGCTCTCGTGATGATCGGTGTTGATGTAGTGGATTTGGTTCGTGTGATCACTAAAACAATGTGAGGGATGTTGTTTTGAGTGGGAGTTCACCTAGTTTAATTTCATTAATTAATTTGAACTCAATTTGTCATAAACTTAGTCTAAACTATTGCAAATATGTTGTAGATCAATGGCAGCCCCTACCATCAATTTTAATGCGTTCCTAGAGAAAGAAAAGTTGAAAAACAATGGAAGCAACTTCGCGGATTGGTTCCGCAATTTGAGGATTGTCCTCACAGCTGGTAATTTGACCTATGTGCTGGATGCACCGCTAGGTGACCCACCTGCAGCTGATGCTTCCGATGAAGTAAAGAATGTTTACCTCGCTCGGAAGAATCAGTACTCCATAGTTCAGTGTGCTATCTTGTATGGTTTAGAATCGGAGCTTCAGAAAAGGTTTGAAGAGTCAGACCCATATGATATTGTCGAGGATCTCAAATTAATTTTTGAGACTCATGCGGCAATTGAAAGTTATGAAGCTTCTGAAAAGTTCTTTAACTGCAAGATGGAAGAGGGTAGCTCCGTCAGTGAGCATGTGCTTAAAATGTCTGGGCACGCGAATAAACTTCAAAGCTTGGGTATAGTGATTCCTAATACTTTGGGAGTTTACCGCATCCTCCAATCACTACCACCAAGTTACAAGAACTTTGTGATGAACTACAACATGCAGAACATGAACAAAGAGTTGCCAGAACTATTTGCTATGTTAAAATCTGCAGAAGTGGAGATCAAGAAAGAGCACCAAGTGTTGATGGTCAATAAGACCACCAAATTCAAGAAAGGCAAGTCTAAGCAGAAGGGACACTTCAAGAAGGGTGGTAAGAAAGCTACCATGCTGACGAAGAGGACCAAGGCTGGACCCAAGCCTGATACTGAGTGCTTTTACTGCAAGGGAGAAGGTCACTGGAAGCGGAATTGCCCAAAGTACTTGGCGGATTTGAAGAACGGCAACATCAAGAAGAAAGGTATATCTGATATACATGTTATTGATGTGTATTTCACTAGTATTCGTAGTAGTGCCTGGGTATTTGATACTGGTTCGGTTGCTCATATTTGTAACTCGAAACAGGAGCTGCAGAATAAACGAAAGCTAGCGAAGAACGAGGTGACGATGCGCGTAGGAAACGGATCAAAGGTTGATGTGATCGCGGTCGGCACGCTACCTCTTCATCTACCATCGGGATTAGTTTTATACTTAAATAATTGTTATTTGGTGCCTGCGTTGAGCATGAACATTATATCGGGATCTTGTTTATTGCGAGACGGTTACTTGTTTAAATCCGAGAATAATGGTTGTTCGATTTATATGAGTAATATGTTTTATGCACATGCACCTTTGATAGATGGTCTATTCATATTGAATCTCGATAGTGGAAATACACATATTAATAACATTGAAGCTAAACGTTTGAAATCAAGCGATAACTTAACCTATATGTGGCACTGTCGTCTTGGTCACATTGGAGTGAAGCGTATGAAGAAACTCCATTCCGATGGACTTCTTGAATCACTTGATTTTGAATCACTTGAAAGATGCGAAGCATGTCTGATGGGTAAAATGACTAAGACTCCATTTTCTGGTATGATGGAGCGAGCTACGGACTTATTGGAAATCATACATACCGATGTGTGTGGTCCAATGAGTGTAGCATCGCGCGGTGGTTATCGTTATGTTCTTACCTTCACGGATGACTTGAGTAGATATGGGTATATCTATTTCATGAAACATAAGTCCGAAACTTTCGAGAAGTTTAAGGAGTTTCAAAGTGAGGTAGAGAATCAACGTAACAAGAAGATTAAATTTCTACGTTCTGATCGTGGAGGTGAATATCTAAGTTACGAGTTTGGCGAGCATTTGAAGAAATGTGGAATACTTTCGCAGTTGACACCGCCGGGAACACCACAGCGTAATGGTGTGTCTGAACGTCGTAATCGAACTCTCTTAGATATGGTTCGTTCTATGATGTCACTTACAAATTTACCGCTATCATTTTGGGGTTATGCATTAGAAACAGCCGCATTCACTTTAAATAGGGCACCATCTAAATCCGTTGAAACGACACCGTATGAATTATGGTTTGGGAAGAAACCTAAATTGTCGTTCCTTAAAATTTGGGGGTGCGAAGCCTATGTAAAGAAGTTACAGCCGGACAAGCTTGAACCCAAAGCGGAAAAATGCGTCTTCATAGGATACCCGAAGGAAACTATTGGGTATACCTTCTATCATAGATCCGAAGGCAAAATCTTTGTTGCCAAGAATGGATCCTTTCTAGAGAAGGAATTTCTCTCGAAAGAAGTGACTGGAAGGAAAGTAGAACTCGACGAGGTTGTCGAACCTTCTCTCGAAATTGCGAGTAGCGCAGCACCGGAAGAAGTTCCTGTGGTGCCTGCACCAATGAGGGAGGAAGCTAATGATAGTGATCATGAAACTTCGGTTGAGGTTGCTACAGAGCCTCGGAGGTCAACGAGAACTCGTACCACTCCAGATTGGTATGATTCCGTTATGAATGTCATGTTGGTGGACAACACCGATGATCCCGAGACATATGAGGAAGCGATGATGAGCCCAGATTCCAATAAATGGCAAGAAGCCATGAAATCCGAGATTGGATCCATGTACGAAAACCAAGTATGGACTTTGGTGGACTTACCGGATGGCCGGAAGGCTGTCGAGAACAAATGGATTTTCAAGAAGAAAACAGATGCTGATGGTAATGTTACTGTCTATAAAGCTCGACTTGTCGCAAAAGGGTTTCGACAAATTCAAGGAGTTGACTACGATGAGACTTTCTCACCAGTAGCGAAGCTAAAGTCTGTGAGGATTATGTTAGCAATCGCTGCATATTATGATTATGAGATATGGCAGATGGATGTCAAAACAGCATTCCTCAATGGAGACATTGATGAAGAATTGTATATGATGCAACCCAAAGGTTTTGTCGATCCTAAAGATGCTAACAAGGTATGCAAACTTCAACGGTCCATCTATGGATTGAAGCAAGCATCCCGAAGTTGGAATCAACGTTTTGATAAGGTAATCAAAAGTTTTGGTTTTATACAAACTTATGGAGAAGCTTGTATTTACAAGAAAGTGAGTGGGAGCTCTGTAGCGTTCTTAATACTATATGTGGATGACATATTATTGATTGGGAATGATGTAGACCTTCTTAATAGTGTCAAAGAATATTTGAATAATAGTTTTTCAATGAAGGATCTTGGCGAAGCAGCTTACATATTAGGCATAACGATTTATAGAGATAGATCGAAACGCCAAATATCATTGTCACAAAGTACATATTTGGACAAAGTTCTAAAGAAGTTTGGAATGGAAGAAAGCAAGAAAGGGTTCTTGCCCATGTTGCCCAATACGACCTTGAGTAAAACTCAAAGTCCGACATCGGCAGAAGATAGAGAAAGGATGAGTAAGACTCCCTATGCCTCAGCCATAGGATCTCTAATGTATGCCATGCTATGTACTAGACCCGACATCGCATATGCTGTTAGTCTAACTAGCAGATATCAAAGTGATCCAGGAGTGGATCATTGGACAGCGGTCAAAAACATCCTTAAGTACTTGAGAAGAACTAAGGATATGGTTCTTTCTTATGGAGGTGATGAACAGCTCGTTGTTAATGGTTACACCGATGCTAGTTGGAACACCGATCCGGATGATTCTAAATCACAATCTGGATACGTATTTATTTTGAATGGTGCAGCAGTTAGCTGGAGGAGTGCAAAGCAAAGCGTTGTGGCGAGATCTTCAACTGAATCGGAATACATGGCTGCTTCGGAGGCTTCACAAGAAGCGATATGGATGAAAGAGTTCATTACAGAGCTGGGTGTGGTTCCTAGTGCGCTGGACCCAATGTCTATCTACTGTGATAACATGGGCGCCATAGCCAATGCGCAAGAACCAAGGTCACACAAGAAGCTGAAGCATATCAAGCTGCGTTTTCACGCTATTCGAGAACATATCCAGGATGGGGATATAAAGATTTGCAAAGTACACACAGATCTGAATGTGGCGGATCCGTTGACTAAACCTCTCCCGAGGGCAAAACATGACCAACACCAAACTGCCATGGGTGTTCGGTATATTACCATGTAATCTAGATTAGATGACTCTAGTGCAAGTGGGAGACTGTTGGAGATATGCCCTAGAGGCAATAATAAATATAGTTATTATTATATATCTTTGTGTTTATGATAAATGTTTGCATTCATGCTATAATAGTATTAACAAGGAAACCATTAATACTTGTGTGATTTGTAAACTTAATTTGAAGTCCCTAGTATAGCCTCTATACTTCACTAGCTTGTTGGTTGATTGATGATGTGGTTTCTTTGTCATGAACATTGAGATGTTATCAACAACAAGATCATATCGTTAGGAGAATGATATGGTGGACATACTCCTATAGACAAGCGTAGCATAAAGATCAAGTCATTTCAATAGTTCAATTGCTATATGCTTTCTGATACATAGTAACCTAATTCCTTCGACCATGAGATCATGCATATCACCTTTACCAGATGGATGCTTTGATATCATCAAACACCACACCGTAACAGGGTGGCTATAAAGGTGGCATTGAGTGTTCGGAAAGTATTGGTTGAAACACATGGATCAAGAGTGGGATTTGTCCATCCACATGACGGATAGATATTCTCTGGGCCCTCTCGGTGAAATGTCATCCAATTAGCTTGCAAGCATGTGACTTGGTCACAAGGGATCACATATCACGGGAACGAGAAAAGAGTACTTATCAGTAACGAGGTTGAACTAGGTATGCAGAGATACCGACGATCATAACCTCGGATAAGTAACATATCGTGAGACAAAGGGAAATTGGTATCGTATGTAAGTGGTTCATTCGATCGCAAAGTAATCGTAGAAATATGTGGGAGCCATATGAATTTCCAGATTCCTCTATTGGTTATTGTTCGGAGAAGTGTCTCGATCATGTCCGCATAATTCACGAACCGTAGGGAGACACACTTAAGGATTCGACGTTGTTTGAGTAGTTATGGTATTATGAGAAAGAGACCGAATGTTGTTCGGAGTCTCGGATGGGATCCGGGATATCACGAGGTGATCCGGAATGGTCCGGAGAATAAGATTCATATAAGGAAAGTCCCGTTTCGGAGTTCGGGAATGGTTCCGGTGTTTTCATCGGGAACATTCTAGAAGGTCCCGGAATGTCCGGCACTCCGGAGGGGGAAGGGTACATGAATGTGTCATTGCATGTTGGAATGATTGCATCATGTACTAAGTGTTCTCGCTGTCCGAAATAAAGGGTTAATTCAAATCCTAATTGGAAAAGTCAAACTGCCAGTTTTCGGTCAAACTGCCAGTTTTCGGAAAGAGGAGAAAGAGGAGGAGAGGTGGAGGCCGAGTTGGAGGAGGGTTCCTCCCCTTGGCCGGCGCACCTCCCAAGGCCGAGTTGGGGAGGAACTCCTCCCCTTGGCCGCCGGCCCTCCCACCTATAAAGGGAGGGGCAGGGCTCCCCTCTCTAGACACACTAGTTCCTACCCCTCTAAACTAAACCCTAGATCTAAACCCCGGTTTAGAGCTATTTTGGTTTAGAGCCTTCTAATTGGTTTAGAGCCCTCTAATTGGTGTGTCTAATTACTAGACCACTAATAGCCTCTCTCATAAGCTCCACCATACTCGCACCGGCTTAAGGCGAAGCCCTGCGGGATCTCCCCTCTACCTCCGGTACCACGCCGTTGTGCTGCCGGAATCACGAGGAGAGTACTACAACCTCCGCTGCCTGCTGGAACAAGGGAGAGGAAGGTCTTCGTCGAGTACCGAACGTGTGACCGACTACGGGAGCGCTGCCGGAACGTGGCGCCGGAAGGATCGTCTACGCGATCTTGAGATCGGAAAGAGTACGACTACATCACCCACGAGAATCTGCTCTCGTTAAACACTTTGGAATCTTCGAGGGTGAGTTATTCCATCGACTCGTTGCTACAATCTAGTAGATAGATCTTGGCTTGTTTGTTTGTATGCGATAGAAAATTTTTGTTTTTCCATGCTACGAACCCCTACACCCGCGTGGTCCGCGGCCTCTCCGCGTGGCCACCGCGGCGGCGCCGCGTCTCCGGCCGCCGGCAGCCCCGCGTGCTCGCCGCTCCTCCGCGCTTTCACCACGTCCCGCCCGCGGTGGCTCCACGGCCCTCGGGTCGGCGGCCCCGCGTCAGAGGCGTGCGCATCGTGCAGCCCGCCGGCGGCGGTGTGGCGGCGCGTGGGGAAACCGGCGAGGTGGCTTCGGCCCCTCCCTCCTCCTCACGTCCCCACCCGTGGCGCGGCGGCGTGGCCCGCCGGAGGCCGAGGTGAGGCGGTCGCCTTCGCGCGCCCCTCCCTCTCCGCGGACGACCGAGGCGAGGAGGCCGCGTTGCCGCGCGCCCCTCCCTCTTCCTCTTCTCCGGCGAGGAGGTCCGAGGCGAGGAGGCCGCGTTTCCGCGCGCCCCTCCCTCTTCCCCTTCGTGAGCCATGGCCTACCCCCGCCCTCCTTGCCGGCGGTGCGCCCACCCGAGGGTGGGCGCACCACCGTCAAGAGGGGCGGCGGCGGAGTCTTTTGCTCCCTTTTTTTTTGTTACTTGGTCCAAAATGAAACTGCGGCGGCGCCCTCCACCTTGCTCCTTGCCGATGTGTGCATCCACCCGAGAGTGGGTGCACCGTCGTCAAGTGGCCGAGGTGTGGGGCGGAGACTTTCCCGGTGATGGCCGGAGGAGACCCTTTTCCTTTTTCTTTGGGGATCTATGGGGTGCGTTCGGAATCTTTTTGGGGCTTTAGATCTTGGGTTTGCTTTGCCCCGAAGGGTGTGTTCTTCTTCTAGATGTCTCCATAATGGATGCCCATCTAGATCGAGAGGAACGGCGCGGCCATATGGCAGGCGCAACTTTGGATCTAATTCTTTCTTTTGAACCTTTTTACTTTCTACAATAAGCACTGTAAAATCTAGCAACTAAAACCATTGCTCTGATACCAATGTTAAAATGACTTTACCACGGATCTAGTCTAGATCTAACAGTAGCACTATACATCACCTTTGTAGATCGAGAACAGAGAGAGAGAGAGAGAACCGAGATGAACTCTACCTGCTCCCTGGCTCGACAAACACGAACCAGAGGGAATCCCCGAGCTGGTGCCGGAGCTAGAACCTCCGTCGTTGGCCATGGGTGGTGGGGGTGAGTGTGGCGGCGGTGGAGCTTCCCGTCGGCGCAGCGCTTAGCCTAGATCGGATTGGCTTGTAGGTGGGGCGGCTAGGGCACGGCTAACCTCGTAAGGCGTGCTGCCGGCTCCCCACCACTTTATATAGCGCTGGCGACAGGGGCCCACCGTCCTAGATAAGGATGGGCGCCCCCGATCAGGGCGCAGTTAGGGGGCGTGCTGGGCCGTTGGGCCCAGTCACGTAAGAGATCTATCCAACACTATGTACATGGAAAATTGCTGGAGAGGTCTCATCTATCTAACAATGTAAAGCCAAGGGAGGGATCCTTCCCCTGTTGGTCAACTTATGGACACTGCTAACATAATCTTCTCTCAACATGTTATCTATCATAGGCAGAGAGATAAAAATAGTAAAATTTCAACAAGTTCAACAGCATATTTCATTGGCAGTTTGGCAAAAATTCAAAAGCCATTGGATGAAATGTGTAAAATAAGCCTTATGGCATCCTTGTTCGGCAGGCTGCTAAAAAGCTTCTCCTTTGGTGTTCCTCGTTTTTGGCTCTAGTATAATATTTTTTGTCAAGGCAAATGATATCCAACTAGTATGAAATCAATGCTGGCACTGTAGAGGTAAAAAAGGCAGAATGATCAACCTAGCAGCCTGTGTAGAAGGCTTGTGCTCTTTTCGCTGCAGCTATATCTTCTGTTGAGTTTGTAAAAGGTAAAATGTTATTTATAAACATATTCATGCCAATAAGTCCATGTTGCTTTGCCTGCAACATAAAGTACAGTTTTATCCATGGATATAACAAATTTCTCTTTCATATGAAACATGATGATCTTTAGGTCCTTCATAATAGTCCAGATGAAGTTGAATTATGAGAAATGGTAGTAATTCGCATATTTCTCAACATCACATTTGCAGTTTAGGAAACTTAGGTAAACTCTATCTAAAGTCCAAGGGAAATATGAATGTTATAACATACTTTCAGCATTTAGCACAGAATATAGGCAACAGAGATGGCATTCGGATTTACTTCTTGGAGCAGAATAATTATTCGAACAAATAATTTATTTAATCTTCAATAATTCGAAAATTACATCGCAGGGACTAGAACATTGATGATTCAAAATATAGGTTTAGCTAAGCACTTCAGAAATATCTTAGAACCGATTTGCTAGGAAAGAGATGGCACCTGATACTTTTTCCTGTATAATGACACAGCTGAGCTATGAGCCAACAAGCAATTATGAGCTACAATGTAGGGCTCATTTACAGAGTTCCCACGGGAACAATCACCAAGTCCAAATGGTTTAGAACATCTCCCTGGTGGCCCAATACCAGCATCATAACCAAGCGAAACTAAAGCATTAGGTTCATTTAGAGTGGTCCAATTGGTAACTCTATCCCCAAATTCCCTAAAGCACACATCTGCATATGCTGTGAAATCATCACTGGAAATAGGAAATGGGGTTAAAAGGTGTATATATTCTACACATTTACTTGTGATAAGGACGACAGGCATGGAAAATCAATCCTGTTTTGTGCAAGGCAGATCTAATGCATGTTTTTAAGCTGCAATTTTCATTATTTTACAATATTATGCATAACACACAATTATAATGAATACTATCATAGAAACACATCATATTTTTCACAAATGAAGAGAAAACATGAAATGCATGGAAATATAATACCTACATGATTTGAGGACTTAACCATCCATCATATTTATCTTCAAGGATTTGAGGAAGATCATATTGGAAAATTGTTACATGTGGTTGAATTCCTGCAAGATGCTAGACATATTAAGTAAGGCCATATACAGTGTTCTTCAACGACATTCTTCATTAACACCACTTAATCTTAGCTCAATATCATGGATGCAACATATCCCTCAGTTCCATTTGTACATCTACTTTTACCATTAGAATGCAGATAAATACAAATAGAAACAGGATGAGTAAGTTAAACTGGATGTGTTCATTGGCAGTCCAGTTCAACTGAGCCAGGCATTCCCGGGTTTACTCCCTGGTCCAAGCTGTGGCCTATCATTTTAGTCCCCTAGAAATCCAGGGGTGTAGGGCCCTGCTAAAAAACCTACTGGTAACATACTGGCCTAACTTCTTTTACTGCATGCAAAAATTACATTAGTTTGTTAACAGAGGGAGTTATATGCAATCCCCATGATTATTAGATTTAATAGGAACATAGACAACTTTGCATACAAGATTTACCATGATCAAGAAGTTCATTGATGAGATTATTGTAGTACTCTACTCCTTTTGGATTGACTTCTCCTCTGCCATCTGACACGTGGAAGGTAATCATTAATCAGAATTATATCATTTAAGAACCCAACTAAACAATGAAACTTTGACACAAGTTTGTCAAGAACATACTGGGAATAATTCTTGGCCAAGAGATAGAGAACCTATAAGCATCCAACCCAGTCTCCTTCATTAATTTGATATCCTCCTGTTACAAACACGAGAAATGATACAACAGCATGCAGCATTTTACCAGGATTGGTTACTTTTTGTCACGTACTGGTAGTCAATGCTGTTTGTATGCTTATATCATCTAATTTTTTTTCCAAGAAAATATTTACTATCACTAACATTTTCTTGGAGTCACTACCTACAAAGTACTCTCTCATCTCTCCACAAGACGGCATACCAGCAACTACCCACTCCATCTAAAAATGGACCATACAAAGGCAACCTCTCTGATAGCCTGTTATGAGTTCTGCTTAGCAACTACAGGAGCATTTGCGTTCTAACATACAGAAGCCAATTAAAGGTGGCAGAACTAAATGACGAAAATTACCGCACCTTGTATTTATGGTATCCGTCAGCTGCTACATCACCGTTCACAGAGTCATCACCTGTATTGAAGAACTTATGAGCACTGAGTGAGACGTAGACCATATGCATAACAAACTTCTTTTGATTTCCACTGTAAACCCGAATCCAGACCCTGAACTAGTTCGGGTTCAGAAAACCCCACGAGATTCACAGTTTTGTATAACCATTACGACATCTATGATTTGGGGCCATAGGAAAATCTAAGCATGATACTGAAAGTGTAACTGTTTCGCCTTTGACCTCTGCTAAAGTTTTTAATTTTAAAAAGTATATGAGATGGCCTCCTTCGCAACAAGCTGTAACAGCTGCACAAATTCTACCTTGGGCAAAACAATCAAGAGCACTGGAGTAGTAGTTGCCAACTTGCTATCACAAGGAGCAATCCCCAGTTCGGCAAATGTTGGAGAAGCAGTCACTGCAAAGCGCGCTTAGCTTACCAGTTCATGTTCGCCTGACTAGGTAGAAGCTGCAGCTTCCATAGTCGCGCCCTCGGGCCTCGGCGCTGTGGTGTGCGTGTAGCCGCGTAGGGGTGGGGTGGGGAACTGGGAGTGGAGAGTGGGGGTCGAGCGGTGCCATCGGAGGCTAGGGTAGGACCGCCCTGTAGCGCGGTGAAATACGTAGAGATTGTGTGGGGGCGGAGGAGAGCACGATGGCAAGAGATCTGTCGCCGGTGGCGGACTTGCGGCGGCGCCGCCGTGAAATGGGAAGGAGGCTCGGTTAGATTTCTTTTCGAAGAATTAGTAGCCACGCGTTCCGTTAAACAGCAACAGTGTTACGGCTTTCCCTTGCCCGTGGCCGTTTAACCCGTCGTCACCGAAAAGCCGCCCCCCAGCCATAGTCGGGTCCTCTCCTCCGGCCGACCTCGACAGTGTCGGGAGAGGTGTGCAATATTCGTCCCGACCGATACGTCGTCTAGTAATTTATACTCTTGACTTTCAGCGACATCGGCTGTTCAATTGTCTTTCTTTGAAATACCGGTGTTAATTTTGCCGATTACTTTAATAGCGCACGTGTTAGCTTTGCCATTGCTGCCGCAAATTAGAACCGTCGTTGGTATTTGCTCCCTCTGTCCACTATCTAAAATAAGTGACTCAACTTTTTCTAGATATATTTTGTGAGAGATAAAGTAAAGTACTCTCTCCGACCTATATTAGTTGACTCGAATTTGTCTAGATTCGGATGTATCTAGACATGTTTTAGTACTAGATACATCCGAATTTAGATAAATATAAGTCAACTAATATGAGTCGGAGGGAGTAACTTATTTCGAGACGAAGGAAGTACAAGTTTGTGGTTTGTTTTTATGTTATTTTTGTTTGGATATCTTAAGAAAAGCACACGATTATGTCACGAAAGAAAAAGAGTTTGAAGATCTCGAAGATTGACTCATATTTTATTAGACTTTATTTTGTAATTATTTAGTGCATGTATTGCTACATGCACTATTCACTACGGTTGGAATTTTGCAAATATGTGTATAGGATACCGCTGGACTTGAATATGTGGTAAGTTATTTGTTGAAGTCAAACACTTGTAACATGACGTAATATATAAAGACACTGAGAGTAGTTAAAATAGAATAAACTCAAGTTGTAAGTCTGACATAAACGTTTTCGGGACGATCCGACGCGCGTGGCAGAGAAGGTGGACCGGCATGGCGTCTAAAAGATCTAATATATCTGTAAGACCACTATGGGCTTGTTGTTGACGGTACTATGATATAGTACATAGAGAGGAGCGCCCGTTAAACATGTCTTGCGGATGTAGATATCATTGAACTGTGTTACCAAACATTATCTCCCGTCGTTATATGCTAACAAGAATTGTTAGCGGTGTGGTCTCACTTCACGAGCGTCTCGGTCCACCAATCCAGACTAACCGGAGACCAACACCGACTTACATAAGGCTTTGGGTTTCTTCCCATAAGAGACTAGCCTATTAGAAGGGTCACCTTTAGCCTTATAAGTCACTCCTGGTTACCTCCAACAACTGATGTAAGACTAAACCCAACAAATATTCCCCTCACACATCAGTCACCATAGCCCTGCTTAATACATCGTTTCGAGCTCACCAACCATGACCTACCACTGTGAGTACATACGAGATTTGCATCTGGACACCAAGGTTGTGATACCAATTATCATCGGCGTAGGCCTGCTTCACGGGTGTTTCGGCCCACCAACCCAGCCCAACCGGAGGCTAACCTGGACTTATGTCAAACATTGGGCTCTCTCCTCCAAAAGACTAGCCTGTTTTGGGGCCACCCTTAGCTTTACAAGTCACTCCAGGTCTATTTGATACGGGACTAAGCCTAACAACTACTATAAATATATCATAGCATTGATAGTAAAAAACAACTATATTACAATACACATGAACGTGGATATGTAACAGGAATAGGAAGACGAGTGTGTTGAATTTTTGCACAGATGCCTCATATTAAGGAAAAATACATTTCCTGAAGATCCTCACACCTCATAAACTCGTTGATATCCTCCTCCGCCAGGATACCGTCGAAAACAAGGGGACCAACCACCACACCTAGATATGGTGGAACACCTTTGCAGACCATGCTGCTCATCTCCGTCTAGAGATGTTTACCATGTCCACTAGATCCCTGCATCCTATTCCTCATCTAACACGGTTGGTGAAGAAGAGCACACCACACATGCCGCTAAAAAACATACAAAATTTAGGCAAAGGTCGATACCACCGCCACCTAGGGGATATTGAACACCCATAACTAAACTCTGCACTCAACGGAACCCAAGCCCCACGAGACGATCAGATCACCTACTGACCACAAACTTGTTAATGTCTCGGATTAGAGCACCGCTAAGGTAGGGAGAACAAGCTCTGTTTATTCATACACTGAGCCATCCCCACTACACATGCCCTAGAAGAACATAAAGTTGCATACACGCGGGAGTGGATGCCCCACGATCCCTCCTCTTGTCATTGAAGTGACAAACAAAGGGGGCTAGGGTCCCACGGCCTCGCCAACGGAGGGGCAAGGCGTCGACTTAAACACCTGTTGGGACTTGGGAAACCATGCGAACCTTACACTCGGTTGGGACTTGGGAGGACGAGCAACGCTACATGTCTGTTGGTATGAAAATAAAAAAGTCCGACATGTGCGCTCGTAGGGCGGAAGGGGATCATTTGACATGCGGTGCCCTAAGGAGGGTCACCGGCATGTGGATCCCACGCGTCAGCAACTGCCTGAAGTGCTTTTTTTCATTAGGGATACTATTGTTCAGGGTGTGTAACAACCCCCAAAATCCAAATTATACGATCTCTGGTGCATTGCTGTTTTTGTCTTTTGAAACTTGGTGAATACTGAATAGTGATTGATCCTGCCGCACTTACGAATGTTAGTGAGAAACGCCGGCACGCGCCAGAGCAAAAAGAAGCGTTATGTTGCGTACCGGAGTGGGCGTGAGCGTGAGCGAAGGTGTCCCAGACGCTGGGCGTCCGGCCGTCCTCCGCCGCCGCGCCTTCCCACTGAAACAAATAGTCGAACCGGACACGGACGCTTGTCAGTGATCGATGTAACCAGCAAGCCTCCTCCTCGTCGTCTCACAGATAATGTAACTCACTTGATAAGCCGACGTTCCGGCGCCGAAGGTGAAGCCCCTGGGGAAGTCGTCTCTGCTGATCTCGCCGCTCCTCGCCGCTGACCCCGCGGCCGCCGCGCCAAGGAGCAGAGCAACGACGCGCAGCAGCCTCAGCATCTGATTCCAAGAAAAAAGCGAATCCAAGACCGCTATGTTGCTAGGTACGTTGCGGTACCGCGCATGCTTCCGTATAGGTCAGTCAATATTAAATAGCAATCAGGTCCCTGAGTTAAGAGATAAAAAAGCAATCGGGTCCTGGGAGGTCGCTGGTGGCGCTGCCGGCAAGAGGAGCCACCACCGCGCGACGCCACCGCCAGGATGCCGATCTCCTCCTTCCCCGCTGCCAGGAGGCCAAGCTACGACTCGACGCCGCCACTAGGAGGCCGATCCTCTGCTGCTAGGACGAGGCATGGAGAGGCGGTCACCGGGGCAAGGGCAGAGGGAGTTCACCGGGGACGGGGAAGGGAGAGGAGAGGGCGCCACGCGCCGCTGCATCTCTGTAGCTCGGAGGAGGCGCGAAGGGTACGGGGATGGGGGCGATGGTGAGCTCGACGGGGAGAGAGATGGTGTCCTTGTACGGGGATGAGGGGCAGTGGTGAGCTCGACGGGGACGGGGGAGGTGGCCGGCGACGGGGAGTCGGGGACAGGGCGACGACCTTCGACGGAGACGGGGGCGTTGGCCTTCGACGTGGAGGAGACCTCGCGTCGCCGAGGGATGCGGTGCTGCGGGTGGTGGCAAATACGAGTGCGGGGCCTCGACCCCTGTTGGGATGGAACGGCCACATCACGCGGGAGGGATCGACTCGGCACTGCCGAGTTGTGAAGCTCGATTTGGGCTTCGCAACCGGGTAGTGCCTAGGCGCTATTTTTGTATGAAGTGGGCACTGCCGACCGGAGCTGAGCCGATCTAACAAACAGCGAAAGGTGGGATGAGGAGAGAATATCATAGTTCCCCCGGGCTACCAATCACGTCGTTACTGCATTTGTACATACCATCTCATTTTTCCTTTGCTAATTATATAAGCTTCCTAATTTTCTAGAAACCTCGGCCACCTAAAAGTGGAAATAATATTGGGTTTTTTGCAAGAAAAATCAGACCCATTATAGAAATTCACAAGTACAACGATACTCCAAATATAATAAAAATTGCATCGAAGTTCTTGGACCATCTAACCACTACTATCGTCATCGGAGTCGTCGACGCGCGCTGCCACTACTCCACTAGTGGAGTTGGCCTAGAGTTGTTGATGACAACCAAAAAGTCTCCATGCACATGCCTCTATAGCCACCTAAGAACTAGTTGTCATCACTAACCTCTTGAACAAATCTGAAACTTTTGACACCAAACCTATAAAAGGCGTGAACTGGACAAGATCGACCACTCCATGAGAGCAGCGACCAGACGATTTTCTGTCCTCCTCAATGCCACCGGCAAGATCGCCGTCGACGAGGTGGCCGAGGAAACGGGTATACCTTATTATTCTTGTCCCGCGCAGCACTGTCATAGCCACCATAACGACCTAGATGGTTGATTAAACTCTAACTTTAGGAACCTTAGTACACTGTCGAGCACAGGTCCGACGTCCCCACCCGATCCTGCCGCCAAAGCCGCAAACCGAGGAGACGAAGACCCATCGATTTTCGGTCGAAGACGGCAGAGACGAGCAGAGGGAAATGTCGGATGACCAAACTCTAAGTTAAAGGACCCATAGGTCCATAAAAGCAAGTAAGATTGTCTTTTACCACCGAATGTATATTTTTTTGATATATCATCTTTTTGACCAGCTTTTTTTATACTTCCCTTTGGCTAACCATTTTTTTTGTTTTTGCTGCTCCTTTTGTACAAAACAGGTTACCCAGAAAAAATATGTACCACATATCATAGCAACCACAATCTGAGCATAAGATGCCAACAAAAAAGTTAGAGAAAATTTATTTATAGTGCATTTCCAGTTAATGTACATACGATCAAAGCTTCCAAATTTTGACTTAAGATATGTCTAAACACCACTTTTTTTATAATGGGGAAAGTATTAGCTAAAAATACTTGCACATCTTGTTGAAGAAAAAAATAAGTTTGTAGGTTGTCCAACACAAGTGAAAAGAGTTGATTCAAGATGGGTCAACACTCAAGAAGAAATGAAGAAGTGCAAGCTCAAGGTGCGCCATCTCTAGAAGATCTCATGCTTGAACCTTACCATCCTCGGTGATCATGGAGTGATGAAGACAAGTTCAAAGAAGAGGTTTCCCCATGAGTATGAAGGGAATATGGTAGAGAGGCAATAATAAAATATTACTATCTTATTTCAAGTTTATAATTGATGTTTATTTTTCATGCTAGAATTGTATTAAAAGGAAACTTTAATACATGTGTGTTTAATAAACAAACCAAAGTTCCTAGTAATGACTCTTATATATATACTAGCTCGTTGATTAATAGATGATCAAGGTTTTCTGGTCATGAACATTGAATGTTGTTAATAATGAGATCATGACATTATAAGAATGATATGATGAACATACACGCAAAGTAGATTTAGCAATACGATCTAGTCATTAAGTTTACATTGCTACATCAAACACATATGAAGTATTCCTAGTCCATAGACCATGAGATCATGTCAATCACTAACATCAGAAGAGTGCCTTGATAATATCAGACATCACACCATAATAGGGTGACTATAAAGATGAGTTCAGATATTACGAAAGTGTTATGTAGAGGCTCATGGATCAAGAGTGGGATTTGTCCATCCTAATACAGAGAGATATACTCTGGGGCCTCTCGGTGATATCACATCAACACCACTTGCAAGAACGTGACTAGGTCATAGGGATGTTGTATCATAGAACGAGTAAAGAGTACTTGTAGGGAACGAGGTCAAACTAGGGTATGGTTCATAGCTGTGATCGGATCCCATATAAGTAAAGTATCGCGAGATAAAAGGAATTGGATACGGCGTTGATGGTTCACACGTTCACAAGAGTCATTGTTGAATGTGCAGGAGTTAGTACGGATCTTCAGGTCCCGCTTCTAATTATTGACAAGATAGGTGTATCTATCATGTTTGCATTATTCGTGAACCGTAGGGTGACACACTTAAGGTTCTCCGACACTAATTGGTAGATAAAATATACCCGAGAGTAGTTTTGTTAGAGCTGTACCGAAGTTGTTTTGGGTCAAATCACTGAAAATGGTTTCAGGTGTAATATTGAAACAAAAAAAGAGGTTTCATGTGAATGTTTTTTAATTAAATTAATTAACAAAATTCTGAATAAAATAAATAAAAGAGTTTTATTTAAAGAGGAAAATGCATTTATGCTAATGGGTAATAAATGCATGTGAGTGGAGAGGGATTTTATGTGAGTGGGAAGTGCACTCACATAAATGAGGGAAGAGGTGGGGGCACATCCATGGCCGGCGGCTATGCCCCTTGGGAATCCCCCTATTAAAGTACCCCTCCGCCTCCTCCTCTCTAGAGGCACCACCTCCTCGTGAAGGTTCTCTTCCCCTCTAGCATTTCCCCCATGGTCTCAGATTAGCGAGGTACATGTTTTGTTGGATTCTCCAAGTAAAATTTATCTACTCCTTCCGCTGCTCTGTTGGAGTGGAGGCGCGAAGGTTGTCGGGAGCCGGACATGTGACCGAGGACGGATATGATGTTGGGTTGCGGTGTTCTTTAATACGACCTTGATATTGACAAGTGATCAACTACATCACCAATGAAATCAGTTTTCGTAAAAGCTTTCGGTCTTTGAGGGTAAGTTATTCTGGTTACCCTCATACTCATTACTAGCATCCACTAGATTAGATATTGGCGCAATTGGAATTCTTATCATAGGATTTTTTGGTTTCTATGTTGCGAACCCTTTAGTGGTACGAGAGCCATATCTATGTGTAGATGTTCTGTACGAGTAGAATGCATATGGTTGTGAGTGTTGATGATCATGTTATTGCAACTTTTTGTGTATATTGGATCTTACTGGCATAGTGGGATGAAGCGTCCCGGACTAAGTTTACATGTCCACACACATGAGACTTGTTCCACCCTAACCCTACCCCTACCCCCGAGCGGTGGCGGCGCTGCACTGCCCCGGGGCCTCCGCTGCCCCACCCTCAAGTCCCCCCATGCCACTCTCCCGCTCCACCGCTATCGGAGGTGTCACCAGCCAAAGGCTGCGCGGCGTGGCGGCGGGGGGCGCCTGCTGGTTGCGGTCAGGGATGGGAGGCAGCAGCCTATCCACCTCTGATCCGTGGTGGCACGTGGGGATGGCGGCCCCATGGTGGCGGTGGTCAATCTTGCCCTCCCCTGCATCAGCGACGAAGGCAGCAGAGCCAACGCGTCATCTGGGCACCAGGGCAGCGGCCCTAGGCTTGGCTATGGCGACTTCCTCCGCTGGAGGTGGTCGGCCACGTTGGGATCTAGTGTGGAGGATCTCTGGATCTCACACCGATCTCTGGTGGTGGATCTCTAGACGGCGTCGAGTATGGAGGGGACATGGCAGCCAGTGAAAACCGAGCCTTGACTATGATCTTGGCGGACGATGGCAACATCACTCGGCGTCGCTACCTTGTTGGAGGCATCGTCTTCGCTGGTGGTGTCACTTCACTTGAGTTGTTCCGTGGGAAACCCCAGATCTGGGTCTCCCGGGTCGGATGATGGTAGCGCTTGGCATCGATTCCCCACTTGAGGGCATCGTTTTTGGAGCAGACGTCGGCTGGAGGTCAGGCCACTCCTACTGCTCCGGGGGAAACCCTAATCTGGTTCTCCGGATCAGGCAATGGCGGCGCTTTGGGTGTCGTATTCTCTCTTGGGAGCATTGCTTGTGGAGCAGCGCTGGATGGCAGAGGCTGGTGTTGGAGCGGCTTCATCTTGCACGGAGACTCTAGTGGAGATGTCAAGTCATGCCTAACCGCCAGGTGCTACGCTCAGTCATGCCTAGTGTGGTAGGTGCTACAGACAACAGATCTTCTAGAGGTCTCTAGTTGTGTCGGGTGGCTAAGCGGCATGGCACTGAGAGGTCTCGGTGGCGATCACACGTGCTTGTTGATGGACATGTGCAGGGCGGTGGTGTCGTTTGGCGTCATGGCGACATCGATGGCAGGCCTCGTTGTTGGGGATCGGTGCGGAAAACAAAAAAATCCTACGTTGAACCCTAGAAACTTGCCTAGGATCTATCTATGTAGTAATGCGGTAACGGCCGGAGCGTATAGAATACATACCCTTGTAGACCGTACGCGGTTAACGTTCCGCGGGGAACATGGCTGAAGTAGTTGTAATTGTAGCTGACCTCAAGGTCGCGAAGCTCCTCGCAGGTCACCCCTTGCTCCTTCGTCATCTTCATCATGCACCAGCTCCAGCTCACGACATTTAAGCGCCCCAAGTGTTGCGCCTCGTGTCTTCGTACACATCCGGTGCACGATGAGACCTCCGGCTCCCCGATCCCGCCGGGAGTGCAGAAGTTGATATCCGGCTAGGAATCCCTCCAGCGCAACAGCGTACTGAAGGTGTGCCTCGATCGCCCAGCCCAGACTTGGGGCCATGGTCACGAGGTATAGAGAGAGGGAGGAGGAGAAAGTGAACCAAAGGACTTCTCCAAATCTTGGTGTGTTTAATCCCACCCATGGGCACCCCTTTATATAGGCGGAGGGGGTGTGCCCTCCCCATCAGGTTAGCCATGTGGGACTAATACTAAAACAAAAATGTAGCAAATTTTCGGACTGGCCAAATGGGCTGTTTCTATTCAGCCCAAATAGCCAAATAGAAAATAAACAGCAAAAATAAAAAGGGGAGCAGCAGGGGCTGGCTGGGTGGGCCTTGGCGTGGCCCACCCCGCGCCCAGCTCTCCCGCGACGGTGGCCTGGAAGGGGAAGCCTGGGTGGGCCGGCTCGCCCCCGGCGGCCTAGGTCCGCTCGCCAGCCTGCCCGCCTCACCACAGCCCTGCCCGGGTGGGCCGCCTGCCCGCCGACCCGGTGGCCTGGCCGGCTCCCCCGCGAGCCCCACATAGGCCGGGGTTGAGCCAGGCCGGCCCCGCGGCTGGTAGTTGGCGCCCGCCCCTGTGCGGCGCGGTTTATCCGTCGCCCACAGGTGGCCTGGTAGCGGTGGTGGGTATAGGCTGCTGCCCCCGCGGCGGCAACTTATCTGCCGCCCACGTGGGTTGTTCCTTTTATCCTTTTCTACAAATTTATACTTAGGCCTTTTCCCTCAGGGGATTTGGCTTAATATAAAAGTTGCCTTTATAAATCTTAATCTAAATATTATTTATAATATATTAATTCACAATTAACATATAATAAATATATATTTAAATTCTCATTTATCCGAAAACACTTTTCCAGTCTTTTCCTTTATTCTTTCTCCGAACAACTTTGGATCTCTCCGCGGAACGATTCCGGCTTTCTCTCTTTCTCTACCGTGATTCCGTCTTACGAATGATCACTCTTATCGTATCCTTAAGTGTATCCTCTCACGGCTCGGGAATGCTCTAGACATGATCTGTATCAATGATCAACAAAGGGACCAGGGATATCCATGTGACCCCTATGCATTCCGGATGACAATGTCGTTTGAACCGTCTAAATGTAGCATCCTCTTCCTTTTGTTTCTCGATACAACTTGTCCGAGATCCGATCATTGGTATTCCATACCTTTGTTCAATCTCGTTCACAACAAGTTATGTTTTCTTGTTACTGTGATATTACATTCCCGTGACCTAGTCACATGTTGCAACATTTATAAATGTAATCTCACCAAGCCGGTCGTATGTATCTTTACCCGTCATGTGGGTGAACAAATCCCGGTCTTGCAGTCACATGTCATCTACTGTTCCTTTGGAATACCCAACGTACACCTTTATGGCCACCGTATTACCAGATGACGGTTGATGCAGTGTAAGCAGCCTAGGGAAACAATGAGTAATATGAGCTCACGGTCTAAGGAGGAGTCTAGGTATAGCTGTTGCAACAATGAACTATATGACTTGATCGTGTCGCAATCCTTCGAGGAATGTCCAACCACATCATTCTCCAATGATATGATCTCGTTGTCAGTCGGCATAAATGCCCATGATCTTGAAACCCAGATCATCTTCGTGACCAACGAACTAGTATGAATAGAGGCTACTAGGGACTGTGTTGTTTCATACCACACCTGTACCAATGTTTCTACTTGGCACAGTTATAGCACAATATGAAACTATTATAAACTAATTGAGATATGACAATAAAAACTTATTTATTGTTTGCCTCTAGGGCATATATCCTTTAGTCTCCCACTTGCACTAGAGTACAAATAAACTAGCTCGCATTTTACTCATATAAACCATATACCATATGCATTTACAGATCATGCATGCTCATGGGAAACGTCATGTCCATGTTCTGTTTTACCAGATCATTATGTCTTTTGCAAATCGTTAATGTCTTCCTAATTTTGGCAAATTATTCCGACGCGGCGCCTACTCCTCCATGAAAACAACGCCTCAAGGAAACACTAGGCCAACCCTAACTACAGGAGACGAAGCACCAGGGTCCCCACCTCCTCCCATCGCCGGAGCGTCAGACGGAGGAGGGGGGTTAAGTATGTTGTTTCATAGTTTAGGAAGTTCTGGGTCTAGAATCTAATACCTATGGCGTGTATGCATACCTTTCTCTTTGTTCCGTGCTAGTTCGTGTTGCGCGGGGCAGAGAAGATAGGACAAGCGAGTATAGCACACCACCATGCCCAAGTAAGAAAGCTATATAGGTGTAGGCCGAAAAATATGTTGCGCCCTTAGCCATGGCCCCTCCTTGCAAGGCACTGGCTCTGCCCTGCCTATAATCACCATTTTTGTTATAGAAAACTAGAACAATCCATAATGGTTATACAATACTACTATTATTATTCCTTATAATGCTAATTATGAAATATTTAGCAAGCCAAATTGACGTGTTAGGATAGAGGCTCCTGTGATAGCTAGCTAAAACCGATCTAGGTTTTGTCCCTCTCGCTGGTGACATCGTCGGTCCGCTCCGCCTCCGGTGGCCCTAGGGCCTTAGAGGTGTGGCGGATCACGACCTCTCACCGGTGTGAAGTTTTTCATTCTTTGTTTAGCCTATTTTTAGTGTCTTCTTTGGGATGTTGAGACGATGGCTATGTCCTGAAGTCAGAGTAAGTTCTTCCCGGCTCTATCTTCGCTCCGGTAGTGTATCTAGCACCGATGGAGGACGCATGTAATTTTTTGTCCGGTGGATCTCCTGGGATCGTATCCATTGTCGTGTTCGTTGATCTATTTTTAGGTCAGTCTCTTTTGATCTATGACTCTCATCATTGGCGATGATTGTTGCTCGGGTGCGCTGCTCCTTTATGGCCTTAGCACGACGACTTCCTGTGTGCCTACTATAATAAGCTCTACCATGACAAGCTTTGCTTGGCTCCGCTGATGGAGGGGTGAGGACGGCGGCGCGCCTTCAACCCGCGCTAGTGTTTGTAGTCATCACTAGGTGGTCAGGTGACCTATTTGTAATTTTTTATTACTTTAGGACTCTTTGTGTTATTGTTGATGATTATTAATAGATTGTTTGAATTTCGAGAAAAAAATGTTTTTTCCTAAGAAATAATAAAAACATATTTAGGAGGGAGAACTAAGGGCATGTACAATTGGATGACGTCAGCCTTTCCTTAAGAAATAAAAGGTTGTCTTCTCTTAGGGCATCTCGAGCAGGCCGACCCAAATGGTCCTCCCGCGTCTGAACCGGTCCAACCGGACTCGAGAGGTAGGCACGCCCCTCCAGCGGCGCGATGCGCACGGACCAACACGTCCGACTTGACCCATCAGCGCACCAAATTTGGGGAACGTTTGCATCAAGATGTACAGCGTGTGGACCGTGTGAGTGTCCTCTAGTCGGCAAATGTGGCCCATGTGTAAGTGAAACATTAATAGTAACCATAACTTTTCATTAGATTTGACATCTCCCGTTTTTCAGGGATATACTTTCTGGGTATACCCACGGTGATTCATTGACCAGGGTGGCCCACTTCCGGGCTAGAGCTATGCTCCACGGGCAGCCCAATTAGGGAGAGAAGTTGGAAGACCATCCAACTATGGGAAGGCCCAGAAGACTTATCGACTTAGGCCTATAGGAATACTTGTAGTCCAAGATGTAATCTATACCGACTTTGTATCGTAGCCGCATAGGACTCTCCTGTCAAACTTAGGCCGGGTGACTATATTAGATGCCCTAGGGACCAACCTTTAGGGCACCAACCACAACAACCAACCTCAACTCGCACAGGCAAAACTAACCCTTGTAATCTTGTGTTACTTCTAGATCTGCCGATATACTGGATTGTTAGAAGGAGTGGGATCAGTCTAGCATAGTCAGATCTGAACCTGGGTAAGATTATGTGCTCACCGTCCCGGACAATCGTATGTCTCACACCCCACCTTTTCCCACGCCTCGAGAAACCCCTCATGGCGTTCTTGTCTTCAATCCAATGATAGTTCGCACCCACAGTGGGGCAAGTGACCTTCAGACCTCTATTCCGGCTGGAATCTATGCATGCGGTAATCGGCAAGACAATCGCCATCGGTCCCGTACTCTATGCTAGTGACATCCCTTTCGTCCTTCTCGACGAGACCTGGATTCCGGATAGTGAGGCCATGATGAGCTACACCATCCTACCAATCGACGAGATTGATATCTACCATGGTTTCGCTGAACCCGCCCAACCAACCTCAGCGGTGATGATAGCGGCGAAAGTTTCTTTGGGGTCTACTCTGTCCCCAAAAGCGGCGGAATTCCGGATATCAAAAAACCCTAATCGCACCCAGCCCGACCCTGAGGCGGAGATCATGGAGAAGGAGGAGGTCGATCCTGAAGAAGATCTCCCTATCCAGGTCGCATCTTAGGAAGACCAAAGCTGCAATAACTCCGGATCCGAGACCATAAAAAGTTTCGAGGAGGCCAATACTGAAAGCCATCAAAAGTTTCTGATCCGAGACTGATGGCTCAGTGCACGGCGCCCAGAAAAATGCTTGATGGCGGTGTTGATGTAGAGCTCGTTGGGAACCCCAAGAGGAAGGTATGATGAGCACAGCAGCAAGTTTCCCTCAGTATGAAACCAAGGTTTAATCGAACCAGTAGGAGCAAGGAAACACCCCAAAGGTGTTACTAGCTGAGCCTTGGCAGGGCGCACTACCGGTGCTAGTAGCAAGGTGGAGACATGCACAACACAACCACAAAACTTTGTCCCCAACTTGCGATGAGGTTGTCAATCTCACCGTGTTTTGCGGTAAACAAAGTATTAAACGTATCGAATGGAAAGAAGTAATAGTTTGCAGAAAGTAAACACAAAGAAGTAAATAGTTGTAGATTGTATGTAAAGAAAAACAGGACCGGGATCCATAGTTCACTAGAGGTGGCTCTCCTTAAGATAGATAACATGTTGGGTGAACAAATTACTGCGGGGCAATTGACAAACACCGAGAAAGCAATACATGCATATACTAATCATCTTGACTCCTTTGAGACTTGATTGGGCATTACAACATTATACATAGACCGCCATCCAACTACATCTATGACTAATAATCCACCTTCAGGTTATCATCCGAACCCCCTCCAGTATTAAGTTGCAAGCAACAGATTATTGCTTTACGAACTGCGTGTAAAGTAAACAATACGATTGTTCTATGAACAGAGGATTGTTGTTTTCTTCCTAGTAGCAACAACACATCTAGTACCTTAGAGATTTCTGTCACTTCCCCAGATTACCAGAGGCATGAACCCACTATCGAGCATAAATACTAACTCTTGGAGTTGCTAGCATCTACTCGGCCAAGATAGCTACTAACAACGGAAAGCATGCAAGATCACAAGTAACAAAGACATGATAGAATCAATAATCAATCTGAAATAGCATCTCAATATCCATCGGATCCCCACAAACACAACATGCAGAATTACAAATAGATGATCTTGATCATGAACGGAGCTCACAAGATCTAGACATGAAAGCACAAAGGAAGAGAACCAGCCATCTAGCTACTACATGGATCCATAGTCCAAGGATGAACTACTCACGCATCACACCGGAGGCTTGCATGGTGATGAAGAAGGCCTCCAGGGTGAATTCCCCTCTCCGGCAGGGTGCCGAGAAGAGCTTCAGATCCCTCCCGATATAGGGATGGAGATGATGGCGGCTACAGACTCTTTCGTGGATTTTTGATCGGGTACTTGAGGTTTTCGTCCCGAGGGCAATATAGGCGGAAGGGGAGGCCGAGGGGGTGCCAGGGGCCACCACACCACCCCCTGGCGCGGGCCAAGCCTGGCCGCGCGGCCAGGTGGTGTGGCCGGCCTCTAGACCCTCTCCGTCTCGTATTCTGGCATCTGATGACATCCGAAAAAATAGGGACTTTGGCTTTTGTCCCGTCCAATTCCGAGAATATTCATTTTCTGACTTTCCTGGACCCAAAAACAGCAGAAAACAGGCACCTGGCACTATGGCTCTTGTTAATAGGTTAGTCCAAGAAATCATATGAAAAGTACTCCAAAGTTGGAACTAAACACAAGAAAGTGGATAAAACCAAGCATGGAACATCAAAAATTATAGATACATTTGCAATGTATCAACATCCCCAAGCTTAAGTCCTGCTCGTCCTCGAGTAGGTAAGTGATAAAAAGAAAGAATAATTTTTGAGGTGACATGCACCATCATAAACTTGATCAAAGTATTTGTAAAACATTCAAATCTGGGATCATAGTACTTCAATCATAACATGAAAAACAAAGTTCTAGCAATAAGCAAAGAAACTATGATGCAACATGAAAAGGCACAAACAAAAGATTCATGAATAATAATGCTTTGCAAGATGTTTGTTTGTTTTACATAAAGAAAACATAGCATAATAGTATTCATCTTGTCCCTCAATAGAGTAGCAAATATAAATGCATAGGACACCTTCAAAGTTCATAAGAGTGACTAGATACAATAGTTTAAAACAAGCAATATCAAAGTATGCATCAATCAACTAGTCTTGGGACAATGCACATAGAACTAAGAATGGCCACTATGCTCTCAAAGTAGGTGCATAAAGGTAGAAGGTGGAGACTCAATATAATGGTGGAAGAAAGGCCTTTATAGAAGGAAGTAGGGATTCAAGTCTCATAAAGAGCTTCCAAAAATTATGGTACTTATAGCTTTCATCTCTCATTGCCCCTAGCATAAGCATCTTGAAGTGATTAAGGTTAAAGTGAACAAACTATGGTGTATATGCTTGACGAAGTATAAGTCAGAAATCTCATGTCCCTTGTATACGAGGGCCGCTCCTCATGCTACTCAAGTTTAGTCACCGATAAGTTCTTGTCATCGTAAGTACATGTGTATCATAGAGGACCGCCAACGGGGTACCCCTTGCCCGATGATACGGAAGAATCCCCATATCAAAATGACAAGGCAAGCAGACAACGAGCATCTCAGCAATCTTCTTCTTTACCATGGGAATATGGTGCTTTTTTCTCTCTTTCCTCTTTTCATAATCTTTTTTTTCTTTTTCTCTTTTTTCTCAATATAGGACTCTTTTTTTTATAAGAAGAATGCTTTATAGACAACTCATTATGGTTACGCTGCAGGTTTCCACCATGTTAGCATGGATTAGACCAGCGGCCCAGGCGTTTCTCTAACACATATACATAACTCCATGGACTTACAAGCTCCCCTTTCATTTCACACCGACGACATCCATATACAAAAGAGCATGATATCAACTAGGTACAAGTACCAAGTGCGATGTTGAAAGCGTTCCCCATGAAAGCATGGTTCTGCTAATTCCCAACAAATAAGTGCAATCATATACAACATAGACGACACAATGGTTCAAGTTTATTAAGGGCAAGAAAAGTAAAGTGTGCCATCAAGTTCGTGAGAGCTTTAATCACTAGTTTTCTCATAACAGGTTTAATTTGGAAGGTAAACAAAAGCATGAATATACTGGGAATAGCATAAGCTAATAGGTAGGTATGGTGGACTCTTTGGAATAACTTGGTTTAGAGAGTTGGATGCATGAGTGTAACTCATACTTGGTTGTGGAGGCTAGCAAAAGACTGGGAGCGACAAACTAAGAGAGCAATAATGGCCATAATCATGCAGAGCGACAAAACATCATTGATCAAAGCATAAAGTGATACTACAAATTTAAAACTAAAGGATCATAAAGGCCATGGTGACTTGAGATAGTCATAACATGGTGTGAGCATGTGCCAAGTCAACCCAAATAAAGCATCAAAGGAGAATACCACTACACGATGCTTTAATATGCTAAAACAACGCATGATTCATCCAAGGCACATTAAGCAATATCAATTCTTTATAACAAGTCATGCTACAGCAAAGAATACTAAGCATAAAGCCAAAACAATATCAAGCATGGCATGACAAAGCATAGGCCACAGTCAAAAACAAGCTCTTTTTACCACATAAGCATGAACTTTCCTATTCTTTTCCAAACCAAACCAAACCAAACCAAACTATTTGCAAACTAATGTATGAAAGAGGGGGTCCAACCAATTTATTCAGAAAACTAAGCAAACAAAAGAAAACGAAAAACCAAAATGAAAATGAAAAAGAAGACGCTCCAAGAAGAACACAACTGTGCATGAAACAATAAAAATGAAGCGTTTGGAAGAAACCTGGGATTTTTATTGATGAAGAAGGGGATGCCTTGGGCATCCCCAAGCTTTGACGCTTGTACTTCTTGGATATTTCTTGAGGTGACACGCGTGGCATCCCCAAGCTTGAGCTTTAGTCCATCCTTCATCTCATTACTCATTCCTTCCATACACCTGAAATTTTTCCTTCATACAAAACTTCACACAATTTTTATTAGCAACATTAGTGCACTCAAGATAAACAAGTCTTAAGGTTCAGTTCTAACACCAAGTAAACTTTCATTAGAACACTAGCTACTGAAGCACTTCCCTCAAAAAGCTTAATTCCCCAAAAGAACTCAAAAAGGAACCAACAAGAAGCAAATGCAGAAAATGGCAGAAATCTGTCAAAACAGACTAGCAGGTAAAGACGAATTTTTTCTAAGACCTTCTGTTGCTCAAATCAAAAAGTGTTGAACCAATGAAAGTTAGATAACAACCTTGGGCAGAAGCACAAAAATTTTCGCCTCAAAAAGACGTTCAAAGATTTTACACGAATTTTTACGGTGAAGCACAGAAATCTGTTTCGGGACAGCAACTTTCCCAATCATTACTTCTCTCTCATTAGAGGTTACTCTTGGCACAAAAATCAAATAAAAAGGATAAGGAGCGGTTATTACAGAGGTAATAACTTCCAAGTCTCATCTAAAACTTTTTGGGTTATCTCCCAATAAGTACTTTTCTTTAACGCCTTTAAGTTAGGCATAAGAAGCAAGAAAAAGAATCAAGTGTTCTCAAATGAAGAAGCATTAAGACCAAATTTTGTTTTCATAGGAGAAGCAAAATAAATCTTCTCTCTCTTCTTAGGGAAGTGTTCTATACCTTTCTTGGGTGGGAGTTGATATTTAATGGTGCCTTCTTTCATATCAATAATGGCACCAACAGTTCTAAGAAAAGGTCTTCCCAAAGTAATAGGACAAGAAGCATTGCATTCAACATCCAAAACATAGAAATCAACGGGGACATAGGCATTGTTAACCATAATAAGAACATCATTAAGACTCCCCATGAGTTTATTTTTAGCATTATCATCAAGTGGGACATTCAAATAACAATCTTCAAGTGGAGGCAAATCAAGCATATCAGAAATCCTTGTAGGCATAACAGAAACACTACTATCAAGATCACATAAAGCTTTGAAATCAAAGTCATTCACTTTCATATTAATGATGGGTTCCCAACCATCTTCTTGTTTTATAGGAATAGAGGCTTTATGTTTCATCTTTTCTTCTTTAATCTTTATGAGAGCATCGGTAATGTGTTTTGTAAAGGCCATGTTCATAGCACTAGCATTAGGACTTTTAGCAAGCTTTTGTAGGAACTTAATAACTTCAGAGATGTTGCAACCATCAAGATCAAAATCAAATTTATCATCTAGAGTAGTAGAACTATTACTAGCCTCAACACTAGTGGTGGTGATAGTAGAAACACTAATGTTTCTAGCAATTTCATCTTCTCTTTCCCACTTAGCATGTAATTCAGCTAATACTCTAACATTTTCATCAATTCTTACTTGTATAGCATTAGTAGCTGCAAAGGGATTATCATTAGTGTCAGGTTTAGCAGCCATTTTATTCAAAGAAGATTGAGCTTCAGCCAAAGATTATATATTTCTTTCAGCATTAGAGAGTTTTTCCTTAATAGTTTTACTGAAAGCAGTTTGTTTACTAATAAAGTCTTTAAGCATAACTTCAAGTTCAGAGGGTGCACTCCTATTATTGTTGTAAGAATTTCCATAAGCATTACCATTGTTGGGAGGATATGGCTTATAATTGTTGTTACCAAAATTACTCCTATAAGCATTATTGCCAAAATTGTTATTTCTTATGAAGTTCACATCAACTTGCTCTTCTTGAGCAACCAAAGAGGCTAAAGGAACATTATTTGGATCAATATGGGCTTTCCCATTAACAAGCATAGACATACTAATATCAATCTTATCACTCAAGGAGGAAGTTTCCTCAACATAATTTACCTTCCTACCTTGTGGATCTCTCTCAGTATGCCATTTAGAGTAATTAACCATCATATTGTCCAGAAGCTTTGTTGCAGCACCTAAAGTAATGGTCATAAAGGTACCTCCAGCAGCAGAATCCAATAGGTTCCTTGAAGAATAGTTCAATCCTGCATAAAAAGTTTGGATGATCATCCAAGCAGTTAGTCCATAAGTGGGACAATCCTTTACCAAAGATTTCATTCTCTCCCAAGCTTGAGCAACATGTTCATTATCAGATTGTTTAAACTTCATTATTTCACTTCTCATAGATATAATCTTAGCAGGTGGATAGTATTTTCCAATGAAAGCATCTTTGCATTTAGTCCAAGAATCAATACTATTCCTAGTTAAGGAATTCAACCATTCTTTAGCTTTTCCTCTCAAAGAGAAAGGAAACAATTTAAGCTTAATAATATCACCATCTATATCCATATGCTTTTGCATCTCACAAAGTTCAACAAAGTTATTTAGATGGGCAGCAGCATCTTCATTACCAATACCAGAAAATTGTTCTCTCATAACAAGATTGAGCAAAGCAGGTTTTATCTCAAAGAAAGTATCTTCAGGCACAGGTGGAGCAATAGGTGTGCTCATAAAATCATTGTTGTTGGTCCTAGTGAAGTCACACAACTTAGTGTTTTCAAGAGTAGTCATTTTTTGTGTTTTCAAATAAGAAAGCAAACTTATAAAACTAATTTTTTGTGTGTTTTTGATAAAGAAACAAGCAAACAAAGCCAAAAGAAACTAAGCAAAACAAAAATAACAAAGTAAAGAGATTGGTTATGAGGGACTCCCCTTGTGAAGATGTCCTTGACTCCCCCGCAACGGTGCCAGAAAAATGCTTGATGGCTCAGTGCACGGCGCCCAGAAAAATGCTTGATGGCGGTGTTGATGTAGAGCTCGTTGGGAACCCCAAGAGGAAGGTATGATGAGCAAAGCAGCAAGTTTCCCTCAATATGAAACCAAGGTTTAATCGAACCAGTAGGAGCAAGGAAACACCCCAAAAGTGTTACTAGCTGAGCTTTGGCAGGGCGCACTACCGGTTCTAGTAGCAACGTGGAGACCTGCACAACACAACCACAGAACTTTGTCCCCAACTTGCGATGAGGTTGTCAATCTCACCGTGTTTTGCGGTAAACAAAGGATTAAACGTATCGAATGGAAAGAAGTAATAGTTTGTAGAAAGTAAACACAAAGAAGTAAACAGTTGTAGATTGTATGTAAAGAAGAAAAGGACCGGGATCCATAGTTCACTAGAGGTGGCTCTCCTTAAGATAGATAACATGCTGGGTGAACAAATTACAGCGGGGCAATTGATAAACACCGGGAAAGCAATACATGCATATACTAATCATATTGACTCCTTTGAGACTTGATTGGGCATTACAACATTATACATAGACCGCCATCCAACTACATCTATGACTAATAATCCACCTTTAGGTTATCATCCGAACCCCCTCTAGTATTAAGTTGCAAGCAACAGATTATTGCTTTATGAACTGCGTGTAAAGTAAACAATACAATTGTTCTATGAAAAAAGGATTGTTGTTTTCTCCCTAGTAGCAACAGCACATCTAGTACCTTAGAGATTTCTGTCACTTCCCCAGATTACCAGAGGCATGAACCCACTATCGAGCATAAATACTAACTCTTGGAGTTGCTAGCATCTACTCGACCAAGATAGCTACTAACAACGAAAAGCATGCAAGATCAAAAATAACAAAGACATGATAGAATCAATAATCAATCTGAAATAGCATCTCAATATCCATCGGATCCTCGCAAACACAACATGCAGAATTACAAATAGATGATCTTGATCATGAACGGAGCTCACAAGATCTAGACATGAAAGCACAAAGGAGGAGAACCAGCCATGTAGCTACTACATGGATCCGTAGTCCAAGGATGACCAATGCCGCACCGACGTGGATAGGGAACATGAATCAAGGCCATGTTAGGAGCCGGATCGACATCACTGCTCCCACCATTGCGATGACACCTACTCAAGGATCGGCTCTTCGGGACAGTGACACCAAACCACGCGTGATTGGAGCAATGTCGCTCTAGTTGCGACACGCGACGCTGTAGCGAAGCTAGTTCCACAACAACCTCCCTGACAGCAATCTATCAACCATGGGAAAGAAGATGAATCATGATGTTAGGAGCGAGATCGGCAACAAATTCCACCTCCTATACACAAGCCGTCCGACTGAACCTCGCCACAATAATGACAACGCCGGATGAAGGAACGACGAAAATCATGTTGGATCAAGTCGGCGGGGTGGCCGTCGTCATGAATAGCCACCTTGGAGTCGATACCACAACACTCTGGACGGAGGACAACGATCAGCTAGAAATAACCCACCAGAGCCTCCGTCCCCACCTGGCAGTGACCATAACAGCTCCCACGGGAGTTAGGAAGGACACCGGGTTGGAGGAGGTGGTAGAAGAAGCAAAGATCCGGCTCCACGGTCCCCTAGCTAAGGCGAATATCGGAGAAGATGTTCGCTATCACCAAGCAACGCCTGAAACCGGATCAACTCAAACATTGATGCACGACACTACGAGTCAAATGGTATATATGTGGGCCCAAAGTGCTTCGGACCAAGGGTCCGCCAAACCAACTTTCTAGAGGGGTTCGCTTTCTCAAGACACATTAAACCCTATGACGGTGTAGCTCGACCAGATACTTGGCTCTAGGATTTCTTCCAGGCTTGCTGCATCGCCAAATGAGGAAGTAGCTTGGTTGTAGTCTGATATCTCTCACTCATTATGCGGAAGAAACTTGTCGGGACTACCTCAGACGATGGATTGACACGAAAAACTCATGCGAGGAGTCAATGACCAGACTGCAATTTAAGTTTTCATCACAGGGCTCCTAGTCGGATTACTGCGTCACCAGCTACAACGCGACAAAGTTACCAACTTTGGGGAAATGATAGAGACAACAAGCAAATATGGTGATGCCATCGATGATTCGGAAGGGTAGATGAATGGCCTGGCTGTGCCAAACTTAGAAAAACAGCCAAAACAGCAGCGCACCCAGAAGCGCAAGAACACCTCGAAAGATAAACCCAACCCAGAAAATGCAACCGTCAATGCAACTTTCGGATCTAGTGGTCGAGGAGGGCCTGGAGGTGGGTCGGGATGAGGCCACAGAGCTTATTGGGGCCAAGCCATAGGAGACCAGCAGCCTGGTAAGACCTATTCTTGGGATGACATTGCCAATAACCCATGTGTACACCACCTGGATGCAAACGGGTGATCTTCCCACACAAACGTTGAGTGTCGTTTTAATGACAACATTAAGAAAGACGAATCTGTTGGCTACAGGGCCAAGCGAAGAATAGGAAAGAAAAATTCTAAAAATGATAAGGAGTCCAAGGAAGATTCCTACATGGAAGAAGAAGATACCGCTAACCCCAAGTCGGATGGTAAGAAGGCTTACCGAACCAAGAAAGACACTTATGTCTGATTCCTCTGATCACAGCCTGCCAAGGTCAAGGAGGCGGTAATGCATGAGCTTAACACAACTGTTCTGGCTGTCCCCCAATATCTAGATTGGTCAGAAGTGAAGATCACCTTTGGCCAAAGTGATCATCTGCCTAAGCCTCATAGGCGAGGAAAGTATGCTCTAGTCGTTAATCCACTTATTGACGACTATGCGTTTTCAAAGACACTCATGGACGGTAGTGGCAACATCAACATTCTCTACATCGAAACACTATACCGCATGAGGATATCAGAAACCTAGTTGAATTACATTGGTGTGTTTTTCCATGGAATTGTCCCCGGAAGGCAAGCAAACTCTATAGGAGAAATCACTCTGGACGTTACCATTGGAACGCTAGAGAAATATCAAACTAAACCACCATCTTTTGAAGTGGTGTCGTTTAAGAGCGCATACCACGCTATCTTCGGGCTTCTAGCCTACTGGCAGTTTATGGCTCGCCCCTGCTACATCTACAATATGATGAAACTTCTAGGTCCCAATGGCGTCATCACAATCCTGGGAAGCCCGAAGAGAGCATGAGAGTGCAAAGACAGAGATATCGCCTTTGCTGAAGCCGTACTTCACACCGAGGAGTACCAGGAAATAAAGAAAAACACCGACCTGTCTGAGATGCCTACTACGAAGAAGGAGGTGCTGAAGCCAGCTCCAGAATTCAAGGCATCAGAAGATACAAAGATAACACTGCTGAAGGATGATGACCCCTCCAAGGTGACATAGATAGGCGTAGGCTTAGATCACTCATAGGTAAGCATGCTCGTCGAGTTCCTCAAAGCTAATAAAGATATCTTCGCATGGCAACCTTCTGACATGACCGGAGTACCTAGGGACCTTGCCGAGCACTCTCTTAATGTGTATCCTGACGCTAGACCCATCAAATAGTCCTTACGATGTTTCGGTGATAAAAAGCGCAAAGATATAGCCAAAAAAATTAGCCTGATTAGAACTAGCCGGATTTATCAAAGAAGTTAACCAAACTGAATGGGCGGTTAACCCTATAATGGTCCCTAAAAAGGACACTGTTGATCTAAGGATGTGCATCGATTATACTACCTTTAATAAGGCCTGTCCCAAAGATCCGTTCGCTCTGCCAAGAATCGATCAGGTTATCGACTCAATGGCAAGCTCGGAACTCCTCTGTTTTCTCGACGTATATTCCGGTTATCACCAAATCTGTACGAAAGAGTCAGATAAACTGAAGACTTTGTTCATCACCCCCTTCGGAACCTTCTACTATGTAACGATGCCTTTCGGTCTCAAAAACACGGGAGCTACTTATTAGCGCACTATGCAACATTGCCTCCATGATCCAATAATATGCAATGTACATGCATATGTGGATGACATAACAGTGATGTCCAAAAAGAAGGAAACATTAATTTCTGACTTGGAGGAGACATTCATGAATGTATGAAAATACAACATAATGCTTAACCCAGAAAAGTGTTTCTTTGGAATCCTAGCCGGAAAATTGTTAGGCTTCATCGTGTCTCAAAGAGGCATAGAGGTGAACCGTGATAAGATAAAGGCTATACTCAACATATCCAGGCCGACTCACTTGAAGGACGTACAACGGCTCACTAACTGCATTGCAGTAGTAAGCCGGTTTGTCAGCCGTCTCGACGAAAGAGCCGCACTATTATACAAGCTCCTGAACAAAACTGACAAGTTTGTTTGGACTAGAGAAGATGAAGCTTCCCTTCAAGACCTGAAAGCAGTACTCTCGTCTGCCCCTATCCTTGTAGCATCGGAACATTGGGAACTTATGTTACTTTACATCGCTATGATAAATAGAGTCATCAGTGTTGTCACGGTGGTGGAGCGAAAGGAAGAAAAATAGGAACACTTGGTGCAGCATCCGACTTACTATCTCTTTTGATCCTATATGCCTGTTAATGATAGTTTCCCAAATGAACAGTTGGCTGCAGTAGGGGTAAGCTCGCGAGGGAGCCCTTGGTATGTTGATTATGCTAACTTTATTGTCTCCAAGTATTTGCCTCCAACTTTCACAGCTCAGCAAAGAAGGAAGTTCTTTTACGATTTGAGGCACTACTTTTGGGATGACCCACATTTATATAAAGGAGGAGTGGATGGTATTATGCGAAGATGTGTTCTAGAATATGAACAAAAGGAGATATTGCGGAAATGTCATGGTAGTGCCTATGGAGGACATCATGCGGGAGATAGAACCGCGCAAAAGGTGCTACAATAAAGTTTCTACTGGCCTACCCTTTTTAAAGATGCGAGAAAATTTGTTTTATCTTGTGATGAGTGTCAGCGTGTTGGTAATATTTCTAGACGCAATGAAATGCCTATGAATTACTCTCTAGTTATTGAATCCTTTGACTATTGGGGATTTGACTTTATGGGTCCTTTTCCTCCCTCAAAAGGTTATACTCATATTCTTGTTGCCGTTGATTATGTCACTAAGTGGGTAGAAGCCATACCTACGAAGAGTGTTGATGGGGAGACCTCTCTAAAAATGCTTAAGGATGTTATCTTTCCTAGGTTTGGAGTGCCTAGGTACCTTATGACTGACGGAGGTTCTCATTTCATTCATGGTGGTTTTAGAAAGACCCTTGCTAAATATGATGTTAATCATAGAATCGCTTCAGCTTATCATCCCCAAACTAGTGCACAAGTAGAGTTATCAAATAGAGAAATTAAATCCATCTTGCAAAAGACAGTTAATAGATCTAGAAAAATTGGGCTAAAAAGTTGAACGATGCTTTATGGGCATATAGGACTGCCTATAAAAATCTTATGGGAATGTCCCCTTACAAAATGGTTTATGGGAAAGCTTGTCACCTGCCTTTAGAATTAGAACACAAAGCTTATTGGGCAGTTAAAGAACTTAATAGAGACTGTAAGCTTGCTGGTGAAAAAAGATTATTTGACTTAAGTTCGTTGGATGAATGGAGGAGTGAAGCATATGAGAATGCTAGACTCTTTAAGGAAAAAGTTAAAAGATGGCATGACAGGCGAATTCTTAAGCGAGAATTCCATGTTGGTGAGAAAGTTCTATTGTATAGGTCTCGTCTCAGATTTTTTGTAGGGAAACTACTTTCAAAATGGGAAGGACCTTTTGTTATTGAAGAAGTGTATCATTCAGGAGCAATACAAATTTCTTCTTTAAAATACAACACTACACAAGTGGTGAATGGTCAGCGACTCAAGCACTATATTGCTGGAGATTCTTACAATGAAGATATTGATGCTATTCTAGTTGTAACTCCGGAAAAATTTATCAAAGACCAAATTCAGAGACCTACAGAGTCTGTTTTCGAATAGGTAACAGTTCTGGTAAGAAAAGTTCCGCAAAAATTCTGTCCAGTTATATTTTTGGAGTTTTTATCCAACAAAGAAAGCTACAAAGCGAAAGAGGGACGGAAACGGAGCCAGGGTGGCTTACACCACCCCCTGGCGCGGGCCCCCTAGCCGCGCCAGTAGGTGGTGTGGCCACCTCGGCCTCCGTCAAACCCTAAACCCTTTTCCTCCCTCAAAAGGTTATACTCATATTCTTGTTGCCGTTGATTATGTCACTAAGTGGGTAGAAGCCATACCTACGAAGAGTGCTAATGGGGAGACCTCTCTAAAAATGCTTAAGGATGTTATCTTTCCTAGGTTTGGAGTGCCTAGGTACCTTATGACTAACGGAGGTTCTCGTTTCATTCATGGTGGTTTTAGAAAGACCCTTGCTAAATATGATGTTAATCATAGAATCTCTTCAGCTTATCATCCCCAAACTAGTGGACAAGTAGAGTTATCAAATAGAGAAATTAAATCCATCTTGCAAAATGCTATTAATAGATCTAGAAAAATTGGGCTAAGAATGCCCAAGGAGAAACTACCCTCCAATTGGGATTTGCCTCGTTCTAGCCAATCAGGAAAAGAAGACTTCAAGGAGGAAGAGCGGGGAAAGAATCGCAAGAGCTAGAATTCGCAACCCGACATGATCATGAGCCGCATTAAGCAAAACTCATAGTTGATTCATAATCTCACCTTCGAGATTGAGGACTTGGGGAAACTAATCAAAGAGATCATCGAGAGAATACCACCACCACCGAAGGAGTAATTCGTCATCAGGTTTTGGCATCCCCTTGGTTTGTTCCAAGCTTGGGGGAGTGTCGCGGTATCACATCACTATCTTCTATATTTTTACCTTTTTAGTAGAGTCATATCATGAATAGAGAAGTTATCATATAGGATGGACTGCATTATGGAAGTGTCCCCCTCTCGTTAGATACCTATGTATCCCTTGGTGTGAGTTGCCATTATGGAATATTAATGAGAAGTTCTTTCATTTACTCTTTTTCATATCTTATATTAGTTTTCAATTCATGGTTATATGATTGATCTTGTCGTTAGTATTGGTATCACTTTGGGATCATGGAGTTAATTTAGTTGGTTTTGGCAAACCTGGCTCGGTCAGTAGCAACACTATTTTGAGAATTGAATGAAAAAATATAAAAGTACTCTAAAGAATTATAATTTCATCATCCTTCTTTCTTGATTTGCTCATAAGTTTAGTATTCTCTGGTTAAGATCTTTTGTGCTTCCAAGGAAGATTGCATGTTTGTTTTTATTACTTGTATGTTTGTTTGTTTCCTTCAACTCTTATGCTTGCTACCCAGCCTTGCTAGCCAAAAACCTGTACTGAGAGGGAATGCTTCTCGTGCATCCAATCCTTAAACCAAAACCTATGCCATTTGTGTCCACCATACCTACCTATTAGCACTATTGCTATTCCAAGTAAATTCATGTTTTTATCTACCTTCCGAATTAAACTTGTTATGTGAAAATTAGTGATTAAAGCTCTCACGAACTTGATGGCACACTTTACTTTCTTGCATTTAATAAACTTGAACCATTGTGCCCATTTATGTTGCGTATATGCTTGCGCTTTGTAAGTTGTGAATTAGCAGAACCATGCTGTCATGGGGAACACTTTCAACATTGCACCGGTACTTTGTACCTAGTTGATATCATGTTCTTTTGTCTATGGATGTCATTGGTGTGAAATGAAAGGGGAGCTTGTAAGTCCATGGAGTTATGTATGTGTGTTAGAGAAACGCCTAGGCCACCGGTCTAATCCATGTTGTCATGGTGGAAACCTGCAGCGTAACCATAACGAGCATCTATGAAGCATTCTTCTTATAAAAAAAGAGATTGATATTGAGAAAAAGAGAAAATAAAAAAATGAGAAAAGAGGAAAGAGAGAAAAAAGCACCATATTCCCATGGTAAATAAGAAGATTGTTGAGATGCTTGTTGTCTGCTTGCCTTGTCATTTTTATATGGGGATTCTTCTGTATCATCGGGCAAGGGGTACACCGTTGACGGTTCTCTATGATACACATGTACTTACTATGACAAGAACTTAACCGATGACTAAACTTGAGTAGCATGAGGAGCGGCCCTCGTATTCAAGGGACATGAGGTTTTGAACTTACAACTTGTCAAGCATATCCTCATATTTGATCACTTTAACCTTAATCACCTAAATATGCCTATGATAGGGGCAATGAGAGCTGAAAGCTAATAAGTATCATAATTTTTGGAAGCTCTTTATGAAACTTGAAATCCCTGCTTCCCTCTGCGAAGGGCCTTTCTTTTACTTTTTAGTTGAGTCAGTAAACCTATTCCCTTCTATCTCAGCAAATATTTTGAGTTATTGTGTTTCATTCATTCATGTGATGATTTATTCAATCATGTTCTTATGTTCCTTGTTTGGCACTTTGCTCTTATCTTGGTGAATATTACTTTGAAAGCTATCCTTGAAAACCAGTTATTTGTGAACTCCAGCAAATTGTCAACTATTCTTCGACCGAGAGCTAAGTTTGCCATTACCAATTATGATTTACTTTATGCATCTTTATTGTGTTTCCTTTACTTATTGCAAGTTAAGTTATATAATAGTCAGTTGTCTTCTATTATGACCTATGTATTGATGAATGTGTTGCTTCTTGTCCGTATTCTTTTATCGACTCTTCACTCGATAAACCTGAGGTCATGTTTATTGAGTTCAGTTTCGCTTGGGGACAAGCAAAGTCTAAGCTTGGGGGGATGATGCAGCCCGTCCTACGGACGCTCCTACATCTACACCACCAAGTCCCCCAAGTGGACCGATGACCCGTGCCCGAGCCAAGCTCCTTCAACATAAGGTGAACTCACTCCTTGCCTCATGTGATTTCCATACATCCTTGGATGGCTTTCTACTTCATTCCTATACTCTATGCATTCTCAGGTATGAACCACATGAAGAAACACCAAGAGAAGGAGCCAAGCCACCACTAGACGAAGTCCTCGGTCAAACCGACGCCAGGCTTGGCGGACCGGAACTCTCGTCAGAAATCCCGGCGAACCAATCGGTGGACCAGACCACCGACCGGAACTTCTGGCGCACGCCGAAACATACCGGCATCGACCGAAACACTTCTCTGCCTGCGGTTCCGGTTGCCGACCGGAATTACCAGCGCAGACTGGAATTTCCGGCGCCCAGTCCGGCGCGACCGGACTTACTGCCGGAACACCCAGTCTTAAAGTTAACATGGGTTTGATGCCCGAGAATATTCCTATTTCGTCCAGTTTTTACCCTTTTATGCCTAAAGTACCCCTGAACTAGTGGTTGGCCTAGATATAGTCCCCCACCTCCATTGTAAACCCTAGGCATGATATTTGGAATTAGTGGAAACCCCTTGTGGATCTATCTAGTTCTTGCCTCATGCTCCTTTGACAAAGGAGCACCAAATATCACAAACCTCGTTGGAGTTTGCATCGTAACTTCGTGTTGTACAAGGCCTAGGCATCGGAGTCCCTTTGCCTAGACGTCAAGATTTCACCGAGTTTCCCATCTCGCCATGCCGGTTCGAGAGAGAGATCCCCGCCCGACGCCGATCCTAGGGATTGCGCTAGACCGGTAGCCGCCGGCGTGAGCAATTGGCTTGTATCGTGTCTTTGTGGTGTGTGTGTGTGTGTGTTCATTGTGTTCTTCGTGTGTGAGTTCGTGGTTCCGCTTCCTCCCTCACCCCCACACCTCCTCCGCCTCGATTTCAAGGGATTCGTGAATGATCGAGCCACCCTCGAGGTTAGCCCTCAACATATTGGTATCAAGAGCTTCGTTTCTCACGAATTCCCCCACAAATTTTTCTTCTATCCACCAAAAATTTGAAAATCCCCCAAAAGAGCCCCAAATTTTCCTTCGGATCGATCTCTGGATTTGGTGCGTTTTTCGTGGTTTTGTTCCACAGATTTGTTGCTTTGGGTACCGATCTACCTTCCTAGAACCTTTGCCCAGCCCAATTTAGACAAATTTCTGAAATTTTTGACCGATTGACTTTTGGAGTTCGTCGTGAACTCAAACCGGCACCAGGCTCGGAGGACCGGCCCAGCCACCAGAAATTTCAGCGACAGTTCCGGCGAACCGGAATAGCCACCGGAATTTCCGGCGCCAGGTTCGGCGCCGCCGGTTTGGTCGCCAAAAATTCTGCTTCGCCCATTTTTGTCCGTTTTTCCTCTTGTGTTGTTCGTGTTTCGTGTGCGTGTCGCCAAACTAACTTCAAGTATCCGCAACAATATTGACAGACCGCGCTCATCGACACCACGACACCGAACATCATCCCCAACACCGGTAACAAGTCATCATACCAAAGGTATAACTTGTTCCACCTTGTTAACCCTTCTTCCTTGAGTGTATCTATCCTATGAGAGCAACTCATCTTGTGTTTGCCTAAGCATTGTGCACTTGTCCTTGGAAAGTGAGAGTGTGAGAGCAAATACAAGAGTTAACATAGTAGTATAGAAAGGGAGAAAAAGAATCAAAAAAAGAGAGTAAAAGAAAAATAAAAAGAAAAATAGAAAGAAACATAGTCTCCCAATACAAAGAGAGTCTCAAGCTTGTAAGCAAAGAGAGAAAAAGAGCGCGACCGAGGCAAGTGCACAAATTCATTGCTTATTTCTCTTTTGGCGAACGAGTTGTGGTCTCTCCTTGCGTTGGCACGACACCAAGCGTAGTCTTTGTTAGGACCGTTTGTCGTCATTTTCATAGTCGTGCTAACCACATCCGTCTCCACGTGTGTGTATCCTAGTGTTTTGTAGATCGCCTCCTATTTGCTTTTGATCTCTTGGTTCTCTACCATGTTTGACAACAACCTTTTCTTTGGATCATTTCGTTTGGTTTTCCACAACCCTAACCTTCCACCCACAGCTTTGAGAGTTTTAGCTTTCCTTCTTTAGTGTGAGTTTTTCTTACGTTTGCACTTTGCAAGCCAATAGTTTTCACTTGTGGTTTCTAGTTCGGTGCAATCCCCAAGGTGAGGTACAAGGCTAACACCACCATATTCCACTTCCATATACAATCCTTGTGTGTTTTGCATAATGGATAGGCACGGTGATTCGAGCCAACCACCTCCCTAAGAAGAATAACAAGGACCGTACATGACGCGCGCAAGTCACTTCATCGTCCGACAAGAGTTCCGTGAACGTTGCCAAGCCCTTGAGACGCGACAAGATGAACAATTTGGCGAGACGCAAGCCGAGTTCAAGAACATCGACAACTGCTTCGATGGCCTCGAAAGACAAATGCACGCAATGCATCACAACTTTGGCCATCAAAATGAAGCGCTCCAATGCTCCGTCGCCAAAACAAATGACAATCTTCGACGCCTCATCGACGGAATGGCAAGGCCACACTCACGTGCATCAAGCTCTTCAAGTTCTTCGCATCGTCATGTTCCACTCCAACAAGATCTCCATCCAAGTGCTCCGAGATGCAATGATGCCCCCATGGTTGAAGATGGAAGTTCTTCCAACTACGTACCTTCTCCACGGCATGCCGCAATGTCAAGCTACGACGATGATTTCTCTTCAAGGCCACAAGCAAGGCAAGAAGCACACCGTCATCACGCAAGGGCATTGGTGATATAACAAGAGCAACCACGAGAAGAACCGCAAGTGCAACCGCAAGTCCACCAACATCGCCCGCGACACGTACTTGACACAACAAGTGATGACTCCAATTTGGAAAATCAAGCTCGTCATCGACGTGAAGCTCTCCAAGATCCTCCTCCTAGTCATCATCGTCATGAACGTCCGTACCGACACCATGGTCATCACGAGGCGCCTCCCCCACCACGTCAAAACTTGGAGCGCCAAGTGGTCCAAATTGAGCGACGCCCACCACGTCAAGATGCTCAAGACCATGATCTTCGCCGTGAGGCCCATGTGCCTAACCAACGTCACCAACCGAGGGACGAGCCTCCCCTTCTTCGTCAACCGTGTCATGAGGCTCCACATCCTCAACAACCTCATGGGGCCCAAGCACCTCAACAACATCACCAACCGCGCCAAGAGCAAGAGCAAGCTCCACAACAACAACATCAAGAGCAAGATCCGCAACAAGATTACGAGAACCAAGTTCCATCTCCTCAACCACAAGATCATCAACAAGGTCACCAAGCTCGTCGCAATGACCGCAACGATGAAGAAACTTTCGGCAAGCTTGATGGATCAGTATTGATGTACAGCTCGTTGGGAACCCCAAGAGGAAGGTATGATGAGCACAGCAGCAAGTTTCCCTCAGTTATGAAATCAAGGTTTAATCGAACCAGTAGGAGCAAGGAAACACCCTAAAGGTGTTGCTAGCCGAGCCTTGGCAGGGCGCACTACCGGTGCTAGTAGCAATATGGAGACCTGCACAACACAACCACAGAACTTTGTCCCCAACTTGTGATGGGTTGTCAATCTCACCGGTTTTGCTAAAAACAAAGGATTAAACTTATCGAATGGAAGGAAGTAAAAGTTTGCAAAAAGTAAACACAAAGCAGTAAACAATTTGTAGATTGTATGTAAAAGAAAGGCCCGGGATCCATAGTTCACTAGAGGTGGCTCTCCTTAAGATAGATAACATGCTGGGTGAACAAATTACAGCGGGGCAATTGACAAACATCGAGAAAGCAATACATGCATATACTAATCATCTTGACTCCTTTGGAACTTTATTGGGCACTACAACATTATACATAGACCGCCATCCAACTCAATCTATGAATAATAATCCACCTTCATATTATCATTCGACCCCCCTCCAGTATTAAGTTGCAAACAACAGATTATTGCTTTACGAATTGCGTGTAATGTAAACAATATGATTGTTCTATGAACAAAGGATTGTTGTTTTCTCCCTAGTAGCAATAACACATCTAGTATCTTAGAGATTTCTGTCACTTCCCCAGATTACCAGAGGCATGAACCCACTATCGAGCATAAATACTAACTCTTGGAGTTGCTAGCATCTACTTGGCCAAGATAGCTACTAACAATGGAAAGCATGCAAGATCACAAATAACAAAGACATGATAGAATCAATAATCAATCTAAAATAGCATCTCAATATCCATCGGATCCCCGGAAACACAACATGCAGAATTACAAATAGATGATCTTGATCATGAACGGAGCTCACAAGATCTAGACATGAAAGCACAAAGGAGGAGAACCAGCCATCTAGCTACTACATGGACCTGTAGTCCAGAGATGAACTACTCACGCATCACACCGGAGGCTTGCATGATGATGAAGAAGGCCTCCAGGGTGAATTGCCCTCTCTGGCAGGGTGCCGGGAAGAGCTTCAGATCCCTCCCAATCTAGGGATGGAGATGACGGCGGATACATACTCTTTCGTGGATTTTGATCGGGTACTTAGGGTTTTCGTCCTGAGGGCAATATATAGGCGGAAGGAGTGGCCGAGGGGGTGATGGGGTCGGCAAGACCACCCCCTGGCGTGGGCCAGGCCTGGCCGCGCGGCCAGGTGGTGGTCTTGCCGACCCCCAACCCTTCTCCGTCTCGTATTCTGGCATCTAATGACTTCCAGAAAAATAGGCACTTTGGCTTTTGTCCCGTTCAATTCCGAGAATATTCATTTTCTAACTTTCCTGGAACCAAAAACAGCAGAAAACAGGCAGCTGGCACTGTGGCTCTTGTTAATAGGTTAGTCCAAGAAATCATATGAAAAGTACTCCAACGTGTGGACAAAACACAAGAAAGTGGATAAAACAGAGCATCGAACATCAAAAATTATAGATACATTTGCAATGTATCAACATCCCCAAGCTTAACTCTTGCTCGTCGTCGAGTAGGTAAGTGATAAAAAGAAAGAATAATTTTTTAGGTGACATGCACCATCAAATACTTGATCAAAGTATTTGTAAAACATTCAAAGCTGGGATCATAGTACTTCAATCATAACTTGAAAGACAAGGTTCTAGCAATAAGACAAAGAAACTATGATGCAACATGAAAAGGCACAAACAAAAGATTCATGAATAACAATGCTTTGCCAGATGTTTCTTTGTTTCACATAAAGAAAACATAGCATAATAGTATTCAGCTTGTCCCTCATAGAGTAGCAAATATAAATGCATAGGACACCTTCAAAGTTCATAAGAGTGACTAGATACAATTAGTTTAAAACAAGCAATATCAAGTTATGCATCAATCAACTAGTCTTGGGACAATGCACATAGAACTAAGAATGGCCACTATGCTCTCAAAGTAGGTGCATAAAGATAGAAGGTGGAGACTCAATATAATGGTGGAAGAAAGGCCTTTATAAAAGGAAGCAGGGAATCAAGTCTCATAAAGGGCTTCCAAAAGTTATGGTACTTATAGCTTTCAGCTCTCATTGCCCCTATCATAAGCATCTTGAAGGTGATTAAGGTTAAAGTGACACAACTAAGAGGATATGCTTGACAAGTTATAAACCGAAATCTCATGCCCCTTACTTACGAAGACCGAACCTCATGCTACTCAACTTTAGTCACAAGTAAGCTCTTGTCATTGTAAGTACATATGTATCATAAAGAACCGCCAACGGGGTACCCCTTGCACATGATACAGGAGCTATCCCATAATCAAAATGACAAGGCAAGCAGACAATGAGCATCTCAGCGATCTTTTTATTTGCTATTTGCATAGGTTTTTTATTGAGGATGCTTCATAGAGTGCTCATTATGGTGATGCTGCAAGTTTCCACCATGATTAGGCATGGCTTAGACTAGCGGCCCAGGCGTTTCTCTAACACACATACAAACTCCATGATCTTACAAGTTCCACTTTTATTTCACACCGCTGGGATCCATAAGCAAAAGAACATGATATCAACGGGGTACAAAGTACAAGTGCAATGTTGAAAGCATTCCCCATGATACATGGTTCTGCTAATTTCAACTTATAAAGCGCAATCATATACGCAACAAAGAAGGACCCAATGGTTCAAGTTTATTAAGGGCAAGAAAAGTAAAGTGTGCCATCAAGTTCGTGAGAGCTTTAATCACTAGTTTTCTCATAACAAGTTCAATTCAGAAGGTAAACAAAAGCATGAATATACTTGGAATAGAATAAGCTAGTAGGTACGTATGGTGGACTCTTTGGAATAACTTGGTTTAAGGAGTTGGATGCATGAGTGGAACTCATACTTGGTTGTGGACGCTAGCAAAAGACTAGGAGCGACAAACTAAGAGAGCAATAATAGCCATAATCATGCAGAGCGACAAAACATCATTGATCAAAGCATAAAGTGATACTACAAGTTGAAAACTAAACGATCATAAAGGCTATGGTGACTTGATATAGTCATAACATGGTGTGAGCATGTGCCAAGTCAACCCAAATAAAGCATCAAAGGAGAATACCACTATACTATGCTTTAATATGCTAAAACAACGCATGATTCATCCAAGGCACATTAAGAAATCTCAATTGTTTATAACAAGTTATGATACAACAAAGAATATTAAGCATAAAGCCAAAACAATATCAAGCATGGCATGACAGAGCATAGGCCATAGTCAAAAACGAGCTCTTCTTACCACATAAGCATGAACTTTCCTACTCTTTTCCAAATCAAACCAAACTATTTGCAAACCAATGTATGAAAGAGGGAGTCCAACCAATTTATTTAGAAAACTAAGCAAACAAAAACAAACGAAAACACAAAAGAAGACGCTCCAAGAACAACACAACTGTGCATGAAACAATAAAAATGAAGCGTTTGGAAGAAACCTAGGATTTTTATTGATGAAAGGCATCCCCAAGCTTTGACGCTTATAATTTTTGGATATTTCTTGGGGTGACACGCGTGGCATCCCCAATCTTGAGCTTTAGTCCATCCTTCATCTCATTACTCATTCCTTCCATACACCTGAAATTTTTCCTTCATACAAAACTTCACACAATCTCTATTACCAACATTAGTACACTCAAGATAAATAAGTCTTAAGGTTCAGTTCTAACACCAAATAAAATTCCATTAGAACACTAGATACTGAAGAACTTCCCTCAAAAAGCTCAATTCCCCAAAAGAACTCAAAAAGGAACCAACAAAAAGCAAATGAAGAAAATGGCAGAAATCTGTCAAAACAGACCAGCAGGTAAAGACGAATTTTTTCGAAGAGCTTCTGTTGCTCAAATCAAAAAGTGTTGAACTAACGAAAGTTATATAACAACCTGGGGAAGTAGCACAAAAATTCACGCCTCAAAAAGACATTCAGAGATTTTACATGATTTTTTACAGTGAAGCAGAGAAATCTGTTTCGGGACAGCAACTTTCCCAATCATTACTTCTCTCTCATTAGAGGTTACTCTTTGCACAAAAAGCAAATAAAAAGGATAAGTAACATCTATTTGAGGCATGAATTTTGTGCTTATACCCCAGGTTATTATCTAACTTTCGTTAGTTCAACACTTTTTTATTTGAGCAACAGAAGGTCTTCGAAAAAATTCGTCTTTACCTGCTGGTCTGTTTTGATAGATTTCTGCCATTTTCTGCATTTGCTTCTTGTTGGTTCATTTTTGAGTTCTTTTGGGGAATTGAGCTTTTTGAGGGAAGTGCTACAGTTTCTAGTGTTTTAATGAAAGTTTTATTGGTGTTAGAACTGAACCTAAAGACTTATTATCTTGAGTGCACTAATGTTGCTAATAAAGATTGTGTGAAGTTTTGTATGAAGGAGAAATTTCAGGTGTATGGAAGGAATGAGTAATGAGATGAAGGATGGACTAAAGCTCAAGCTTGGGGATGCGACGCGTGTCACCCCAATAAATACCCAAGAAGTACAAGCGTCAAAGCTTAGGGATGCCCAAGGCATCCCCCTCTTCATCAATAAAAATCCCAGGTTTCTTCCAAACGCTTCATTTTTATTGTTTCATGCACAGTTGTGTTGTTCTTGGAGCATCTTTTTTTTCGTTTTTGTTTTGGTTTTTCGTTTGCTTGGTTTGCTTATTTTGCTGAATAAATTGGTTGGACCCCCTCTTTCATACATTGGTTTTCAAATAATTTGGTTTGGTTTGGAAAAAGTAGGAAAGTTCATGCTTAAGTGGTAAAGAGAGCTTGTTTTTGACTGTGGCCTATGCTTTGTCATGCCATGCTTGATATTGTTTTGGCTTTATGCTTAGTATTCTTTGTTATAGCATGACTTGTTATAAACAATTGAGATTTGTCGTGGAAATGGCCACGGCAGTCGCTGCCTCTGGCAGCGATTGATTAAAGTGTGAGGAAGAGTTGGTAGCCATCTGCGGTGCGAGATGGGGGCGGATGCACATGGGTTTACCCAGGTTCGGCCCCCGGAGGGTAAATACCTACTCCTGCTAGATTAGATTATTGGAGAGCGAGTTACAGGGGTGGCGAGCTCGGCGTCTAAGTCGCGAGTCGCTTGAGGGGGTGTATGATGGAACGTGCGTCTCTAGGATATCCTAGGGAGGTTTATATATGAGGCACCTCGCTCGGGTTTACAAGCTACCACCGAACAAGATAAGGATTCGGAGGTTTTGACCTAATCCGACTGGGCTTCTGTTACGCTCCTGGGCCTCCAGTCGCCAGCCGTTGTCCTCTAGGCGCACTCACAGGCCCTTCGGCCCAATCGGAACGTCCCGCTGGGCATACCCCCTTTGGGATATCCCCATCAGTAGTCCCCGAGGCCATCGTTGATGCAGGCACAGGCGTCCCTTTGGTGTTCGGAGTAGGCGAGCCCAATTTGGGCCTCCAGTCGAGTCGGCGATGGACTCCATCAAAACCAAGGAGAATTTCCCCATGTTTCCATTCGCCATCCCAATGAATGTTACTGCTGCCAAGTCGTCGCTTCAGCGAGTGGAAAAGACTGGCGGGTAGCGGGTGGAATGGAGGAGTTGGACCGTCAAATCTGGTCAAACTATCCGTTGGAATTTCCAACAGTAACTTCGGTGCAATTACCATGAGTAACGGCTATCCCGATTTTGGCGGGTGACGTTCCCATATAAGGGGAGTGATAATTCAGCTCTGTAAATCTTCTTCGTATTCTTCATTCTTCCTGTCTTCAATCTCTCTGCCTTCAACCTTCCGATTCGTCTTTTCTGCACCGTGCGATTCCACATCCTACCCGATGGCGCCTCCCAAAGGCTCAAGGGAAAAATCCAAATGCACCACAGCCCAGCTCAAGTCCTTCGAGGACGCCGGAGTTCTCCGCAAGGGGAACTGGCGGGTTCCCCCCTCCTCCGAGACCGAGCCGAAGCCACGACCCGATGAATTCATCTGCTTCCCCAGCCATCTTGAAAGGGGTCTAGGATTCCCCACCTCGCTCTTCTTCCGCCGCTTCTGCGCGTATTACGCGATCAAACCATCAGATCTCGGCCCGCACAGCATCGAGCAGCTGGCGATCTTCGTCGCCTTCTGCGAGTGCTATCTCGGCTGCAGGCCGTACTTCCCGTTGTGGTTGGAGCTCTTCCATGGCCGCATCAGGCGAGAGGCGTCCGGTGGCTTGATGTTGGCCGCAGGCAGCGTCACGTTCCAACTGAAGCCGAAGGCCAATTTCGTCAAGCTCCTCCTGCCGAAAAAGGCTGCCAGCGAGTGGAAGAAGAGCTGGTTCTACGTAAAAGAATCCACTCCCTTCGGCGAGGTGGCGCTTCCCAAGTTCGTCGCCGAGAGGAGCGAGCCTCGTCGGTTAGCGCCGAAGAAGCTTCCCGAAGACCAAAGGATGGCCGTCGCGGAAATGATGGACCAGATCCAGAAGCTGAAGGACCAAGGGTTGATTTCGATTAACCTCTACAACTGCTGGCTCGGGCGGCTCCTGGTTCCGCTGGCGGCTCGGCCGCATTGGATGTATGAATACAACGGGAAACACGACCCCTCCTAAACCAGCAAGGAATCATGGGAGGCCGATGACTACAAGGCCGCCCTAAAAAAGATTACTGATGTGGATTTCACCAGCATGGCGGTCGGGCTCGCCCCGTACATTCCCGTGAAGAATGAAGCTCCCACAGTAAAATTTCTCCCCAGTCGCCATTTCCGCACCTCAATTCTCAGTCACTGCGTTTGGTGTTTACTCGTGGTGGTTCTCAGCTTTTTCAGGTGTTGGAGGGCTGGCTCCATCCGCTCGATGAAGAGGTTCCTAGGGTACTGGAGGAGGACTCCGAAGGGAGCTCTTCCGACAGCGACGGGAAGGAGGAAGTCCCTCCCCCAGCGCCTATGGCTCGCAAGACCCGTATGCAGAAACAGCGTGAGTTCGAGGCGAGCCGCAGCCTGGACGAACACGACGGAGGCGACGAGGTCGTGCAAGAGCACACGTCCCGGTGTACCGCTACGCCGTCGAAGCCCGCAAGCAAGCCCAAGTCGCCAGCGAAGAAGTCAACGTCACCGGCCAAATCGGCGGTGGTGTTCGACTCAGACGACGACTCCAATGATGAAGATTCCCCCGAAGTCTCGTGCAAAGCCCCAACGGATGCGATCCCGACGAAGGGGTTGGAGGGCGAGGACACCGAGGTAGTGGTAGAGGTTCCCCTGGCTGCGATCGCACCAATGGTCTCGGGGGTTCCAAGCCAAGAAGCGGCTGAGGCGGCAACGTCTAAGTCGCCGCTGCCATCAAGAGCGGCCGCGTCTTCGGAGCCGAAGATCCCGGCGACTGCGGCTTCATCGTCGAGGAAGCCCGCGGTGTCGTGGGCTTCAGACGTCTTCGAGAGGGGGCTCACTCGCAGGCTGGGTCCAGAATTGGACAAGCCCGCGCACATCAGCACCGGGCTTCGTGTTCTTCCGGTCGCTAAGTGAGTATTGGTTCTTCACTCCGATTCGCCTCCTGTTTTGTATTGTTGTTATATTGACTTGTGGGAATTCTGGCAGGTCTGGAGCCAAGAAGATTGGCCGTCCGCCAGTGGCAAAGATTCCACCGGCCGCCACCACGGGAGGGGGCGATCTCCCCAAGAAGAGAGCCGCCAGAGATGTAGCGACCACGGAAGGCGCGAAGAAGCAGAAAGGGGCTTCCGACGATGCCATAGCCGCGGACGGCGCCGCGGAGCCTGGCGTTGCGGCAGTCGCCGAAGAAGTGGTGGCGGCGCGATCGGAGCCAGTCTTGGCTGCGGCCGCGCCGGAAGCGCCGGCCCCGACAACCAGTGCCCCCGCCAGAGCGTCGGCGACGTTCCCGCGCTTCATGGCTAGGGGATTTCCAGGCGTGGCAGACACCCAGTCTCCGCAGAGTTCGAAGATCGTGGATGCGGACATTGGGTCCCGTCGTGGGCACACTTCCTTCACGATCCCGTCGACTGACACCGGGGAGCTTCACAGGATGCTCAGCACCGCTATTCAGGTATGTCCAGTCCCCGAGTTCCTAGTCGCTGAATTTCAGCGGCTAGGAACTAAACTTCTTTCTCCTCTCTAGTCCCTGAATTCCTAGTCGCTGAATTTTGGCGGCTAGGAATTGAGCTTCTTTCTACTCTCCAGTCCCCGAGTTCCTGGTCGCTGAATTTCGGCGTCTGGGAATTGGGTTTTTGTTTTGTCAAATGCTGAGATGTGTTGTTTGTTTGCAGGGTTTGCAAAGGGAATCGACCGATCGGCAGGCCGCGAGGGAGCGCTTGGAGCGTGATCTGCACGAAGCGCAGGAGGCGAACCAGCGGCTTCAGGAAACTATTGGTGAGTGTCTTCTTTTCTGTCCTTTCCTCTGTCGGGTATGAACTATTTGTGTACAACATGCTGATGGCTTCTCTTTCAGATGGTTTCCCGGCTAGGATTTCCAAGGCCCGTGAAGGGTATGTTCCAGTCGCCAAGTTGGACGCGGCGAATGGACGAATAGCCTCGCTGGTCCAAGACTTGGAGGATGCGAAAGCGGCCTCAGTTTCTTCGGAGGAGCGAGCGAAGGCTGTCGTTGCTGCGGCTGAGGAAGAACGCAAAGCCACAAATTCCATCATCGTGGGGATGCACAACGAGCAAACTGCCTTGGAGAAGCATGTCATGGAGAATTGCCGCAAACTCCTTGGTGAGTCTCCATCTTTGCCTGACCCGTTTGAGTTCCGTAGTTTCACTGACGCCTAATTTTGCAGCTATGATAGGCCAGAGCGATCTGGTGGTGTAGACCTACAATGCTTCGCAGTGCCTGACTACCGTGGTGAACGCGGCCATAGCTTTGGCGTTGTGCGTCCAAGCGGCTCTTCAAGGCATGTCCCCCATCAAAGTTATTCTTGGGGGGCTTACGGAGGTGTGGCGCTATCTGGAGGAGGTGCCTATCATCGTGGAGTGGATGGCACTGTCGGTGTTCAGGCGCAGGGCCACCACAACATTGAGCTTAGGTCTCGCCCACTTCCCTGACGACTTCGACCTTGACGACGTGACGAGTGGCTACCCATCGGCGACCGGCACGGTGGAGATGTTGGAGGTGCTGAAGCTGACTACAAAGGCTGCCCCTTACACCGATCGGGTCTTGGCTATGGGGGATCTGCTACCGTACCAGGAGACGGTGTTGGCGCCTGGCGACCCCGAGCCGGAGCATCGCGATATGAAGTCGGAGCAGCCCTTTCGGTCGTTGTTTTCAAAGTCGCTGACGACGTACCCGACGAACCCGTGGCAGCCTTTTGTTCGTGTCAAGGGGGTGGCGCCGCTTCTTCATCAGGGCCTGTGGAATAAACAATATAATTGTGCAATTTGTGATGTATGCCAAGTGGCGACTGCTGTAATGTATTTTGCAATGTATGCCAAGGGGAGTCGATCGACTCGTATTGTGACTAGGATTGTGTGGTGTGTTTGTTTTTGGTTGAGAGAGTCCCCGAGCGCGTCCGCCCTTTAATGGGGTATAACTCGATTTTATACTTTTGTGTGTTGGTTTGGTTGTGCACTGTCTTATCTCTCGCATCTTATGATTGGCGAGTCCCCGAGCAGGAGTAGGACTGATTTGTAGGCGAGTCCCCGAGCGTGATGCTCGACCATATTGGTCATGTTCCTGTTGTAGGTTGTGAATGCGTTGTTTGTAACGCGTCTCCTCCCCTGGCTCGGAGAGCCAGTCGCTTGGCGAGTCCAAGGCAGCTCTCTTACTTAGTGTGTTCCCGAGCCGCGTGGGGGTTCCTATTTTGTGGAGTCCCTGTGCGTGGTACTTAACCGTTCGAGTCGCTTTGCACGAGGATGGTAGGGACAGGTCGCTGTGAGAAGCGTATACCGGTTGTCTTGGCCCGATGGGCCAGTCGGGCTTGGCGACTCCAATGGCAGCTCCGGGTTGGCGTTTTCGTGGACGACCCAAGGCCCGAATATTTCCGGTGCCCTTGTGCCGCACTACTTAGCCGTGCCGGTCGCTCGACCAGAGGTTGACTTCTGTGGGTAGCGTATTGCTAATATGTACGAGTGCGAGTGGCACAAGAATATGGCGACTAGACACAATTTGTGCGATCCGAATGAGTTTCATTATATATGCCAGTTGAGTACAATTTGAGGTTCTAAGTATAAAACTTTCTGAGAAGGTTTACATTCCATGGCCTTCCGACCTCGAGCTGGCCGTCACCCCATATGTCAATGAGGTAGTAGGCGTCATTGCCGAGGACTCGTCCTATGGCGAATGGCCCCTCCCATGGGGGAGAGTTTGTGCATGCCTTTCTTGTCTTGGATCAGTCATAGGACCAGGTCACCTTCCTGGAAGGTGCGAGTTCGTACTCGGCGGCTGTGGTAGCGGCGGAGTCCTTGCTAGTATATGGTGGTGCGAGAGCGAGCTAGGTCGCGTACCTCGTCAAGTTGATCGATGTTGTCTTGGCGGGCAACCTCGTTGGTTACTTCGACGTAGTTGGCGACTCGAGGTGAATCGTGCTCCAGGCCGGTTGGCATTACGGCCTCAGCGACGTACACCACGAAGAAGGGAGTGAACCCGGTGGAGCGATTGACGGAGGTGCGGATCCCCCATATGACAGAGGGGAGCTCATCGACCCAACATCCTGGGGTGCGCTCAAGGGGCACTTGGAGTCACGGCTTGAGCCCGTGGAGGACGCTCTGGTTGGCGCGTTCTTCTTGGCCATTCGACTCCGGGTGGGCGACTGAAGCGAGGTCGAGTCGTATGCCATGTTCTTCACAAAATTCCGCCATGGCCCCCTTGGCAAAGTTGGTGCCATTATCTGTTATGATGCTGTGCGGGTAGCCATATCGGTAGATGAGCTCGAGTAAGAACTTGGTGGCCGTCTTACCGTCGCACTTCTTTATTGGCTTGGCCTCGACCCATTTGGTGAACTTGTCAACCGCAACTAGGAGACGGGTGAAGCTAGATGGGGCCTTCTTGAACGGGCCTACCATTTCCATGCCCCATACGGCGAATGGCCACGTGATGGGGATGGTCTTGAGTGCCAAACCAGGGAGGTGCGTCTGGTGGGCGTACTTTTGGCACCTGACGCATCGTTGGACGATGTCGGTGGCGTCGGCGTGCGTGGTGAGCCAGTAGAAGCCATGCCGCATGGCCTTGGCGACTAGCGACTTGGCGCCGGCGTGATGGCCGCAGTCGCCGGCGTGAATGTCCTGGAGGATCTTGCGGCCTTCTTCTGGCTGTACGCAGCGCTGGAACACGCCAGTCATGCTGCGTCTGTGGAGCTCGCCGTTTATGATGACAAAGGATTTGCAGCGGCGTATGATCATTCGCGCCTCTGTCTCGTTGCTTGGTAGGATTTTGTGCTCCAAGAAGGCGACGTATGGTGTTGTCCAGTCACTAGGCTCCACAACCATGGCGACTAGAGCCGGTTCTGGTTGCATTGGTATCCCGACGTCGATCTCTCTTGGTGGGCTGACCGGCGGTTTGTGTATGGTGTTGAGGAAGACACCTACTGGCGGCGCTTGTCGGGCCAACCCGATGCGGGAGAGGGCGTCTGCCTCCTCATTCTTGCCGTCGAAGTGTCCTCCCATCTGGTCTACCGCTTGTCGGTACGCGATCATTGTTGGGAAGACGGCGTCACACGTCCCAGCGACTTGACCGACAACTAGATCAGAGTCGCCATAGCATCGTAAGCGGTTGACGTTCATCTCCTTAGCGGCTCTCATGCCGTGAAGGAGGGCCTCGTATTCTGCCATGTTGTTGGTGCAGGGCTTGAAGTTGAGGTGGAGCACGTAGCGGAGCTTGTCTCCTTTGGGAGAGGTCAGTATGACCCTAGCCCCTGTGCCGTCAGCGTTCTTGGAGCCGTCAAAATGGAGCGACCAGTAGTGGAGGTACGGGAGCTTCTCTGGCTGCTGTGCTTCTTCCCAATATGCGAGGAAATCAGCTAGGGCTTGTGACTTGATCGCTTTGCGGGGCTCGTATTTGATGTTGTGGACGCCGATTTTGACGACCCACCTGGCGACTCGCCCGGTCGCCTCGCGATTGCGTATTATGTCTTGTAGGGGTGCGGAGGAGACCACCGTGATCGGGTGCTCCTGGAAGTAGTGTGGGAGTCGTCGTTGAGCTCAAAATACCAGGTACACCAGTTTTTGGTACTGCGGGTAGCGTTGTCGTGAGTCTGTCAGGACTTCACTGATGTAGTAGACAGAGCGCTGTATGAGGCGTTCCTTGCCCTCCGCCGGTCGTTCGACGACCATCATGGCGCTGACGACTCGAGTGGAGGCCTCGACGAAGACGAGCATTGGTTCTTTGTCAAGTGGAGCGGCGAGGAGTGGGGCCGCGAGTAGCACTTCTTTGAGTGCTTTGAGTGCATCGTCGGTCTCTGCGTCCCATTGGAACGTGGGGTTCTTGCGCATCAGGCGGTAAAGGGGCATTGCCTTTTCGCCTAGTCGAGGGATGAAGCGACTGAGGGCTGCGACTCGCCCTGCCAATTTCTGGACGTCGCGCAGGCACTCGGGTTTCCCGAGTCACGCGATGGTGTCGATCTTGGTGGGGTTGGCTTCGATGCCTCACCTGGAGACTACATACCCCAGGAGTTGTCCGGTGGGGACGCCGAAGGTGCATTTTCTAGGGTTTAGCTTGATGTTATACCTCCGCAGGTTTGCGAAGGTTTCGGCTAGGTCAGCGAGCAGGTCGTCCTGACGAGTGGATTTTACCACCACGTCGTCGATGTAGACGTGGATGTTGCGGCCAATTTGGCTCGCTAGGCACTCCTACATGCATCTCTGGTATGTGGCACCGGTGTTCTTGAGTCCGAACGTCATGGCCGTGTAGCAGAAGGCGCCGAATGGCATGATGAACGCCATCTTCTCCTCATCCTCGACCGCCATCTTGATATGGTTATAACCAGAGTAAGCATCGAGGAAGCACATCGACTCCGATCCCGCGGTCGAGTCGATGATCTGATCGATGCGCGGTAGGACGAACTCCTCCTTCGGGCAGGCGCTGTTGAGGTTGGTGTAGTCAATACACATTCTCCATGTGTTGTTCTTTTTTAGAACTAGGACTGGGTTTGCCAGCCACTTGGAGTATTTGATTGGCCGAATGAAGCCTGCGGCTAGCAGGCGCTGTACTGCTTCGGCGATTGCTCGGTGGTTCCCTTCATTGAAGGGCCGTAGCGACTGCTTTACTGGTCGCACTTTGGGGTCGGCGTTGAGTTTGTGCTCAGCGAGTTCCCTTGAGACACCTGGCATGTCAGATGGCTTCCATGTGAAGATGTCGCGGTTCTCACGGAGGAACCCGATGAGCGTGCTTTCCTATGCGGGGCTCATTTGCGCCCCGATGGTGATCGTCTGGCTGGAGTCGCCTAGGACGAGCTCGACGGTGCGGGTGTGCGTGGTCGCCTCGAACGTGGAGTTCGCGGCGATTGGTTTCTTTAGGATAGTGGGGTCGTCCTTGTTGATGTTGCCCGCGTATTTCACGAGCTCCTCCGCATGGTCGATCTCCGCGGCAATGACGGCGTCGGCGAGCTCGGCTCCCTTGTCCTCGCATTCCATGGCCATGTCGGGGTCGTCGTGGATGGTGATGATGCCGCTTGGCCATGGGAGCTTCATCATGTTGTATGCGTAGTGGGGGGTTGCCATGAATTTGGCAAACGTCTGGCGTCCCAGCACACAGTGGTAGGGGTTGCGGAAGTTCACCAGCTCGAATTCGATTCGCTCGGTGCGGTAGTTCGCCGGTGTGCGGAAGGTGACGGGTAGCGTCACTTTTCCGATCGGGTATGCCTTCCGACCGGGGACGATACCGTGGAAGGTTGTCAGGGTCGGCTAGATTGCCGACTCTGGGAGTTGTAGCCTCTTGAACGTGTCCAGGTATATGATGTTGATGGAGCTGCCACCGTCCATCAATGTCTTGGGTAGCAAGTAATCGGCCACTTTGGGCCGGACTACCAGGGCGACTTGCCCTGGGTACTCGATTCTGGGGGCGTGGTCCTGGCAACTCCAAGTGATACTCTGCTCGGACCAGTTGAGGAAGCGTGGGATGTCGACCTGTGTCACCGCATTGACGACGACCGTGCGGGCGAGCACCTTTCTCTCGTGCTTGGTGCCGAGTCCGGTGAAGGTGTGTAGCGAGTCGACGGCGGTGCTGAAGCCGCCGGCGTTCCTGTTGTCCCGGGATGGGTTGTTGTTGGGGTCGTCCCTTGCTCGCCTTGCCTTCTCAATATCTTTGAGAGAGTGGCAATCCGCGGTGGTGTGGGTGGCGGGTTTTCCCTCCCTGTTATGGTAGATGCAGGGCTAGTTGAGCAGGGTAGCAAGGTCGAATTTTGGCCTCGCTGTGTTGTTGGAGTGGTAGTTTCCGCTGTCGCGGTAATTTCCTCCATCGCGGCGGTAGCTCTTGGGGTCACGCTAGCCGTAGCCGGCGTTGGCGACGAAGTCGACTCGCCCGTCCGTGCGGCGCTTGCCGGTGATGCGGGTGTTGCTGTAGCGCATGTCGTGTAGGCGCCTGCTATCGTGGATGCTGGTTCGCCGTCTTCCTCCCGACTCGTCGGCGGAGTCTTGGTTGGGGTCCTCCTCCACGTAGCGTTTGGCGATCTCGAGGAGGTCGGGGATGTTGTCGAGCGTCCGGTAGACCCTCTTGATCTTGGCGACCAGGGGTTCGTACCGGCACGCGTTCTTGAAGCAATGTATCGTCGTGTCTGGGTGGATGCCGGAGGCATTGATCCACAGTTCTTGCCATCTCTGAACCCAGCAGCGAGTCGACTCGTGTTGTCCCTAGATGCATCACTCCAGGTCTTCTATGGTGGTGGCGCGGGTGTAGGAGCCCTCGAAGTGCCTGATGAAGGCGTCCTGCATTTCTTCCCAGGAGTCGATGCTGTCGGCGGGGAGGGTGTTGATCCATTGCCAAGTTGCGCCCTCCATCATCAGGAGGAGGTAGCGAGCAGCGAGCAGGTCCGTGTGGCCTACGATTCCCATTGCCATGAGGTATGTGTCCAGCCAGACAACGGGATCGTACGTCGGGTCGTACTTCTCGGTCTCCTTGGGAGCCTTAAAGTTGGCGGGGTATTTTTTCCCCCGCGGATCATGGGTCTGAAGCATTGCGGACCGACTCGACTAAGCGAGCCTCTTGGTTCTGGGTCGACGTGGTTGGTGAGGGTGTGCCGCAAGTCATTGGGATGGCGCGCCCGCCACACCTGATTGTTGATGATGTTTGTTCGGGCATCAATGGGCTGCCCGTTGGCGGCGACCGTGTTATTCGCCGGTCGCGGCTCGTTGGTGGACAGAGCAGGGTTGGCGGCCCGTGGCTGGTTCGCCAAGGGCTGCAGTGGAGGGAAAGTCACTGCGTTAGCGACGGTGGGGTGACCGCTTGACGCCGCTCTACTTGCTGAAGAGCGGGAATACATCCGCCCCCGCGGGTCGACTCCCGCGGCTTGTTGTTCGACGGCCCTGACGAGTAGGGCCTTGGCGTATTGGATCTGTAGCGCGCCTCGCCTTGGATGTCGAGGTTGGCGATCGCGGCATCGGGCGCGACGACGTTGTCCATCGGGGTGGAGTAGAATCGTTGGTGTCGCGGGCTTGAGGTGAGATGATGATCCGCGGCTGGTCCGGCGGGGGCGTGCGGCCGATGGGTGGTGGAGGGGCTCCGGTCGCCGATGCGCCGGGTGGTGGTCTCGCGGGATTGCTCACGCCCGGCGGTGCGTTCTCGCAGTATTCGCGCTCGGCCGCGCGTGTGGGGTCGCTTTCATCGTTGAAGCTCAGGACACGGCCCTGGACGTTGGGGTTCAGGCGGGTCCTGATGCGGTGCTAGTGGTAGAGCGATAGCTCCTGCGCTATTTCCCGCTCGAGGCGATATTTCTCACGCTCGGCGAGTTCGTTGCGTTGCGCCTCTGCGAGCTGCACGCGGGCTTCCTCCACCTCTGTGGCCGTCGCAGTCGATGGTATCGGCGTGGCGAACAGATCTGGCGGGCAGTCGTGCTGCCCGCCATGTAGATCGTGTTGAAGCGATTAGATCTGGCGCGGAAGTCTTCGGGAGACTCTGAGCCGGAGTCGGAGTTGAAAATCCCGAGGATGGAGGGGTCCTCGAAATCCTCTGGGTTGGAGACTCGTGTGATGGAGTCCTCTCGTGATGTGGAGGTGATAGATCCGTCGACCGAGGTAGTGGTCGCAGAGTCAGCATCAGCGTTTAGGGCCTCGTCGTTGGCTGCGGCGTTGGTCTCGGCCGCGTCGCTGGCGGCCGAGTCATACTCGGTGACGAGGCTCCTGTTAGAGCGGACCTGCTCCTCCGAGAGCAGATCGCGGTGTGGCGGCGATCCGCTGACGATCACCGTTGCAGCTGGGTCGACCGCGCCGGTGAAGCTGACAAAGAGGTTGATGGAGCCGACCGGCATCACCGCGCCGTGAGTGATCGAGCGTGACGCCGGGATGTAGCTGCTGGGCAGGATCTGTAGGATCCCGCCGAAGGCGATCATGCGACCGGTGGCGAGCGGCCGATCGATTGGCGAGTAGGGTCTCGCCGCAGAACTCAGGCCAGTCCCGCTATGCCCCACGGTGGGCGCCACTGTCATGGAAATGGCCATCTGCGGTGCGAGATGGGGGCGGATGCACATGGGTATACCCAGGTTCGGCCCCCGGAGGGTAAAGACCTACTCCTGCTAGATTAGATTATTGGAGAGCGAGTTACAGGGGTGGCAAGCTCGGCGTCTAAGCTGCGAGTCGCTTGAGCGGGTGTATGATGGAACGTGCGTCTCTAGGATACCCTAGGGAGGTTTATATATGAGGCACCTCGCTCGGGTTTACAAGCTACCACCGAACAAGATAAGGATTCGGAGGTTTTGACCTAATCCAACTGGGCTTCTGTTATGCTCCTTGGCCTCCAGTCGCCGTCCTCCAGGCGCACTCACAGGCCCTTCGGCCCAATCGGAATGTCCTGCTGGGCATACCCCCTTTGGCATATCCCCATCAAGATTGCTTAATGTGCCTTGGATGAATCATGCGTTGTTTTAGCATATTAAAGCATAGTATAGTGGTATTCTCCTTTGATGCTTTATTTGGGTTGACTTGGCGCATGCTCACACCATGTTATGACTATCTCAAGTCACCATAGCCTTTATGATCCTTTAGTTTTCAACTTGTAGTATCACTTTATGCTTTGATCAATGATGTTTTGTCGCTTTGCATGATTATGGCCATTATTGCTCTCTTAGTTTGTCGCTCCTAGTCTTTTGCTAGCCTCCACAACCAAGTATGATTTCCACTCATGCATCCAACTCCCTAAACCAAGTTATTCCAAAGAGTCCACCATACCTACCTATTAACATATGCTATTCCAAGTATATTCATGTTTTTGTTTACCTTCCAAATTAAAATTGTTATGAGAAAACTAGTGATTAAAGCTCTCACGAACTTGATGGCACACTTTACTTTTTGCATTTAATAAACCTGAACCATTGGGTCCTTCTTTGTTGCGTATATGCTTGCACTTTATAAGTTGAAGTTAGCAGAACCATGTATCATGGGGAACGCTTTGAACATTGCACTTGTACTTTGTACCCCGTTGATATCATGTTCTTTTGCTTATGGATCCCGGCGGTGTGAAATAAAAGTGGAACTTGTAAGATCATGGAGTTTGTATGTGTGTTAGAGAAACGCATGGGCCGCTAGCCTAACCATGCCTAATCATGGTGGAAACTTGCAGCATCACCATAATGAGAACTCTATGAAGCATCCTCAATAAAAACCTATGCAAATAGCAAATAAAAAGATCACTGAGATGTTCATTGTCTGCTTGCCTTGTCATTTTGATTATGGGATAGCTCCTGTATCATGTGCAAGGGGTACCCCGTTGGCAGTTCTTTATGATACATATGTACTTACAGTGACAAGAGCTTACTTGTGACTAAAGTTGAGTAGCATGAGGTTCGGTCTTCATAAGTAAGGGGCATGAGATTTCGGTTTATAACTTGTCAAGCATATCCTCTTAGTTGTGTCACTTTAACCTTAATCACCTTCAAGATGCTTATGATAGGGGCAATGAGAGCTGAAAGCTATAAGTACCATAATTTTTGGAAGCTATTTATGAAACTTGAATCTCTGCTTCCTTCTATGAAGGTCTTTCTTCCACCATTATATTGAGTCTCCACCTTCTATCTTTATGCACCTACTTTGAGAGCATAGTGGCCATTCTTAGTTCTATGTGCATTGTCCCAAGACTAGTTGATTGATGCATACCTTGATATTGCTTGTTTTAAACTATTTGTATCTAGTCACTCTTATGAACTTTGAAGGTGTCCTATGCATTTATATTTGCTACTCTATGAGGGACAAGATGAATACTATTATGCTATGTTTTCTTTATGTGAAACAAACAAATGTCTTGCAAAGCATTGTTATTCATGAATCTTTTGTTTGTGCCTTTTCATGTTGCATCATAGTTTCTTTGTCCTATTGCTAGAACTTTGTCTTTCATGTTATGATTGAAGTACTATGATCCTAGCTTTGAATGTTTTACAAATACTTTGATCAAGTTTATGATGGTGCATGTCACATCAAAAATTATTCTTTCTTTTTATCACTTACCTACTCGAGGACAAGCATGAGTTAAGCTTGGGGATGTTGATACATTGCAAATGTATCTATAAATTTTGATGTTCCTTGCTTGGTTTTATCTACTTTCTTGTGTTTTGTCCACACTTTGGAGTACTTTTCATATGATTTCTTGGACTAACCTATTGACAAGAGCCACAGTGCCAGCTGTCTGTTTTCTGCTGTTTTTTGTTCCAGGAAGTCACAAAATGAATGTTCTCGGAATTGGACGGGACAAAAGCCAAAGTTGCTATTTTACCGGAAGACATCTGGAGCCAGAATACGAGACAGAGAAGGGTTGGGGCCCGGCCACACAACCTGGCCGTGCGGCCAGGCCTAGCCCGCGCCAGGGGTGGTCTGGCCGACCCCAGCACCCCCTCGGCCTCTCCTTCCGCCTATATATTGCCTCCGATACCAAAACCCTAAGTACTTGTTGTGTTTGCGGGGATCCGATGGATATTGAGATGCTATTTCAGATTGATTATTGATTCTATCATGTCTTTGTTACTTGTGATCTTGCATGCTTTCCGTTGTTAGTAGCTATCTTGGCCAAGTAGATGCTAGCAACTCCAAGAGTTAGTATTTATGCTCAATAGTGGGTTCATGTCTCTGGTAATCTGGGTAAGTGACAGAAATCTCTAAGGTACTAGATGTGTTGTTGCTACTAGGGAGAAAACAACAATCCTTTGTTCATAGAACAATCATATTGTTTACTTTACATGCAATTGGTAATGCAATTATCCGTTGCTTGCAACTTAATACTAGAGGGGTTCAGATGATAACCTGAAGGTGGATTATTAGTCATAGAAAAAGTTGGATGGAGGTCTATGTATAATGTTGTAATGCCCAATCGAATCTCAAAGGAGTCAAGATGATTAGTATATTCTTGTATTCTTTCTCTATGTTTGTCAATTGACCCGCTGTAATTTGTTCACCCAGCATGTTATCTAGCTTAAGGAGAGCCACCTCTAGTGAACTATGGACCCCGGTCCTTTCTTTTACTTTCAATCTACAATCAACTATTTACCGCTTTGTGTTTACTTTGTACAAACTATTACTTCATTCCATTTGATACGTTTAATCCTTTGTTTTCAGCAAAATCGATGAGATTGACAACCTCATCGCAAGTTGGGGGCAAAGTTCTGTGGTTGTGTTGTGCAGGTCTCCATGTTGCTGCTGGCACCGGTAGTGCGCCCTGCCAACGTTCAGCTAGCTACACCTTTGGGGTGTTTCCTTGCTCCTACTGGATTGATAACCTTGGTCATACTAAGGGAAAACTTGCTGCTGTGCTCATCATACCTTCCTCTTGGGGTTCCCCAACGAGCTCGATATATTGGGCTATCATCAGTTCACAATGCCCAAGTTCACCGGATCCAATGACCCCGAAGAATACCTCTCGTGGGCACTCAAAGTCAACAAGATCTTCCGCATGCACAACTATAGAAACAAGAAGATGGTCTCCATGACTTCGCTTGGGTTTGATGATTATGCCAACCTTTGGTGGGAACAAGTTCAAGTTGCTCGTGATGCAAGACAAGAGCCACCAATCACAACTTGGCATGACATGAAGGCTCATATGAGATCCCGCTTTGTCCCCGCGCATTACACGCGTGACCTATTCAACAACCTTCAAGTGCTTCATCAAGGGACAAAGACCATGGAAGAGTACTTCAAGGAAATGGAACTCAACTTGATTCGCGCCAACATTGACGAGTGCATGGAGCAAACTATGGCATGCTTACTTATTGGGTTGAACCACCCAATCAAGCGCATCGTCGAGTTCCAAACATACAACACTATGGTTGAGCTTCTGCACATCGCAACAAAGGCCGAACGTCAAGTGCAAGAGGATATCAAGTACAACAAGCCCAAGACGTACTTCACCTACAAGAAAGCTTCAACTGCTACACCAACAACTTTCAATGGAAGCTCCTCAAGTACCTCCAAGCCTTCCTTCAAGCCCACACTTCCTCAAGGAAAACTGCCCCCAAGTGGCAAACAAGCAAAGAGTGACACACCTTTCAACGGTGAGTGCTACAAGTGTGGAGGCAAAGGACACAAGTCGGCCGAATGTGGAAACAAGAAAGTATTGTTCATCCACGACAATGGCGAAGAAGAGTACTTGAGTGAAGATTAATTTGATGCCCGAGTCAAGGAAGCAATGGCAAAGCAACGAGTGGAAGATGATCAGAAACTCCTCATGTGTGAACATGACGCAAGTCCATCGCTTGTCGTCACAAGGATCTTGACCACCCAAGCACAAGAGAATGAAGACCAACGCTCAAATATCTTCCAAACACGAGCCAGCATCAATGGCAAATCTATCAAGGTGATCATCGATGGTGCGAGTTGCCACAACCTTGCTAGCACCGAGTTGTGTGAGAAGCTCAACCTCACCCTCCATCCGCACAAGCACCCCTACCACGTGCAATGGCTAAGTGACCAAGGGTCCGTGAAGATCAAGCATACCGTATCGGTCTCTTTCGCCATTGGTCCTTACAAAGACACGGTGGAGTGTGATGTGGTTCCTATGATAGTTTGCCACATGCTTCTTGGTCAACCATGGCAATTTGACAAAGCTGCTCAACATGATGGTCGCACCAATGTATACACCTTCAAATGGCTCAACAAAACATGTGTTTTGCAACCAATGACTCCTAGCCAAATAATTGCGGACAACGCAAAGGCTTTAGCGAGGGCGCAAAGCACAACACCTACTTGTGAGAAGAGCAGTGAGAGAGACAACCACCTCATAGTGAGTGAGAGCCACAAGCCAAACTCGAGTGGAAAAACTAAGAGTGTTCTCCTTGCCACCAAAAGTGAGATGAGAGATGTTCGGAACAACCCATCCATCTTGCACTATGTCCTCCTTTGCAAGGGACTAGCGCAAGGAACTAATGAAGTAACCAATGTTCCTCCATCTTTGATGATTGTTTTGCAGGAATTCAAGGACGTGTTCCCCGAAGAGCTTCCACATGGACTACCTCCTCTTCGCGGCATCGAACATCGCATTAACCTCATCCCCGGTGCACCACTTCCCAACTGCGTCGCCTACCGCACGAACCCAGAGGAGACAAAGGAGATCGAATGTCAAATCAACCAACTCGTCTCCAAAGGTTTGATCCAAGTTAGCACTAGTCCAAGGGCAGTACCCGTGATTCTTGTCCCAAAAACGGATGATACGTTACGATTATGCATGGACTGCCGTCCAATCAATGCTTGATGAGTTATGTGGAGCCACTATTTTTTCAAAAATTGATCTTCGTAGTGGTTACCATCAAATACGCATGGCGGAAGGTGATGAGTGGAAAACCGCCTTCAAGACCAAACTAGGTCTCAATGAATGGTTGGTCATGCCCTTTGGCTTATCTAATGCCCCATCCACCTTCATGCGCCTTATGAATCATATCTTGCATTCTCTCATTGGAAAAAGTGTTGTTGTCTATTTTGATGATATATTTGTGTATAGCAAGTCACTTGAGGACCACGTTACACATGTCAAGGAAGTATTGCAAATCCTTCGACATGAAAAGCTTTATGCTAATCTCCCCAAGTGCACTTTTGCTAAAGACAAGTTGATTTTTCTTGGATTTGTCGTTTCTTCGAAGGGAATTGAAGTTGATGTTTCCAAGGTCAAGGACATATGAGATTGGCCCATCCCAACAAATGTGAGTGAACTCCGAAGTTTTCATGGGTTGGCCGGTTTTTATCGTTGCTTTGTGAAAGACTTTTCGACCATTGCTTATCCTCTCAACGAGTTGACGAAAAATAATGTCACCTTTGTATGGGGCAAAGCATAGCAAAAAGCTTTTGATGAACTCAAAAAGAGGCTCACCGAAGCACCTCTCCTTGCGTTACCGGATTTCACAAAAACTTTTGAGATAGAGTGTGATGCTAGTGGTATTGGCATTGGAGGAGTCCTTATGCCAAATGGACGTCCTATAGCTTACCATAGCGAGAAACTTGATGGTGCTCGCCTTAACTATCCGATTTATGACAAAGAGATTTTTGCCTTAGTTCGTGTTCTTCAAGTTTGGCAACATTATCTTTGGCCCAAAGAATTTATCATACATTCCGACCATGAGTCGTTGAAATATCTCAAAGGCCAAGCCAACTTGAGTAAGAGACACGCTAAGTGGGTTGAGTCCATGGAATCTTTTCCGTACATTGTCAAGTATAAGAAGGGCAAAGATAATGTAGTTGCGGACGGCTTGTCTCGCAAACACACAAGTATTCTTACGAGACTTGAAATCCACGTGCTGGGTCTTGAGGAAATAAAATCTTTGTATGCTTCCGACCTGTTGTTTGAACCAATTTTCGCAAAGTGCTCCATTGACAAAGGGTTTGATGATTTCTATTTGCATAAGGGCTTCCTCTTTAAACAAAACAAGCTTTGCATTCCGAGGTCATCCCTCCAACTCTTGCTTCTCCAAGAATCTCATGGTGGAGGCCTTATGGGTCACTTTGGCCGTGACAAGTCTTTGGACATGCTCTCCACTCACTACTTTTGGCCCAAGATGAAGCGCGACGTGGAACACTACATTCAACGATGCACGACATGTGTTCAAGGTAAGTCGCAAGCTAATCCTTATGGTCTTTATATGCCATTGCCTATTCCTCATACACCTTAGTCTGACATTAGCATGGATTTTGTGTTAGGATTACCTAGATCTAAGCATGGTCATGATTCTATTTTTGTTGTCGTGGATCGCTTTTCCAGAATGGCACACTTCATACCGTGCCATAAGACCGACGATGCTTCACATGTTGCCAACTTGTTTTTCAGGGAAATCGTCCATCTCCACGGTGTGCCAAGGACAATCGTCTCCGACCGCGACGTCAAATTCATGAGCTACTTATGGAAGACCCTCATGGCCAAGCTCGGCATCAAACTCCTCTTTTCATCTGCATCGCATCCTCAAACCGATGGCCAAAATGAAGTTGTCAACCGAAGCCTCGGAACTCTTCTCCGTGTGTTGATCAAGAAGAACTTGAAGGATTGGGAGGAATGCATTCCACACGCCGAGTTCGCCTACAACCGTGCCAAGCACTCAACAACCAAGATGAGTCCATTCATGATCTTCTATGGTTTTGAGCCCCTCACCGCGCTCGACATCCTACCGCTACCTCTACATGAGCGCACAAACATGGACATCGAGAAGCGCGCACAAGCTATGAAGAAGCTTCATGAAGAAACAAGAGCTACTATCGAGTAACAAGTCCTTCGCCAAGCTTCAAGGTTAAACAAGGACAAGAAGGAGATGATATTCGAAGAAGGTGATCTCGTGTGGATACACCTAAGCAAAGACCGCTTCCCCAACGAACGCGACTCCAAGCTCAACCCAAGAGGAGATGGTCCCTTCAAGGTCCTCAAGAGAATCAACAACAACGCCTACATCATCGACATACCGGCGTCCAAGTACCTCGCAAGCAATACGTTCAACATCAAAGATCTCTCACCCTACCATGGAGATGTTCAAGATGACAACCATGAAGAGTCGAGGACGACTCTTTCCCAAGGGGGGGAGCTGATGCATCCCGTCCTACGGACGCTCCTACATCTACACCACCAAGTCCCCCAAGTGGACTGATGACCCGTGTCCGAGCCAAGCTCCTTCAACATAAGGTGAACTCACTCCTTGCCTCATGTGATTTCGATACATCCTTGGATGGCTTGCTACTTCATTCCTATACTCTATGCATTCTCAGGTATGAACCACGTGAGGAAACACCAAGAGAAGGAGCCAAGCCACCACAACATGAAGTCATAGGTCAAACCGGCGCTAGGCTCGGCGGACTAGAACTCTCGCCGGAAATCCCGGCGCACCAACCGGTGGACCGGACCACCAACCGGAACTTCCGGCGCACGCCGAAACATACCAACACCGAAACGCTTCTCTGCCTGCGGTTCCGGTTGCCGACTGAAATTACCGGCACGGACTGGAATTTCCGGCGCCCAGTCCGGCGCGACCGGACTTACTGCCGGAACGCCCAGTCTCAAAGTCAACATGGGTTTGATGCCCGAGAATATTCCTATTTGGTCCAGTTTTTACCCTTTTATGCCTAAAGTACCCCTGAACTAGTGGTTGGCCTATATATAGTCCCCCACCTCCATTGTAAACCCTAGGCATGATATTTGGAATTAGTGGAAACCCCTTGTGGATCTATCTAGTTCTTGCCTCATGCTCCTTTAACAAAGGAGCACCAAATATCACAAACCTCGTTGGAGTTTGCATCGTGCCTTCGAGTTGTACAAGGCCTAGGCATCGGAGTCCCTTTGCCTAGACGTCAAGATCTCACCAAGTCTCCCATCTCGCTGTGCCGGTTCGAGAGAGAGATCCCCGCCCGACGCTGATCCTAGGGATTGCGCCGGACCGGTAGCCGCCAGCGTGAGAAATTGGCTTGTATCGTGTCTTCGTGGTGTGTGTGTGTTCATCATGTTCTTCGTGTGTGAGTTCACGGTTCCGCTTCCTCCCTCACCCCCATACCTCCTCCGCCTCGATTTCAAGGGATTCGTGAAAGATCGGGCCACCCTCGAGGTTAGCCCTCAACAGGGGAGTTGATATGTCCATTTTGCATCACTATTCTATATCATAATTCACTGTTATTCATTGATATATTTCATATCAAGAGATGATACTTATGTTATTTCATATATTTTTGCATGGTTGATGACTTTTGGAGCATGGACCGTTGTAGTCAGGATTCTGATGGAAAAGATGCTGTTTGGAGGCAAAAATTGCGAATATCAGAAAATCCGGGAAAATACATGGAAAATCCTATTTTTCCAGAAGACGAAGAATGCCAGAAGGGGAAGTGGAGATGGGCCACAGGGGCCCCACACCACCCCCTGGCGCGGGCCACCCCAGGCTGCGCCACCAGGTGGTGTGGCCGCCCTGGTCCACTCTAGCCTCTCCCCTCTGGCGTATATTATCCTCCCGAAACCCTAAGACTCGGGGAGCAACCACAGAAAGATACAGCCGCCTCTGTGGGGCGGAAAACACCGAGAGAGAAAGATCTCTCCGGCAGACAGAATTCTGCCGGGGGAATTCCTTCCTGGAGAGGGGAGATCATCGCCATCAACACCACCATCAAGATGGACTTCATAGGGATCATCATCATCATCATCATCACCACCATCATCTCCACCAGCACCATCATCACCACTTCATACCGCTGTAACAATTGGGTTGAATCTTGCATAGTTCTTAGGGGAATCTTTCCTGGTGTTGATTACTCCTTGTAGTTGATGCTATCGAGTGAACCATTGAATTATCGTTTATGTTCAGATTGTTACACATCATTATTTGATCTCTGATCATGATCCATATGATGTCTTGTGAGTAGTTCGTTTTGTTCTTGAGGACATGGGAGAAGTCATGTTGTTAGTCGTGGAATTGTGTTGAGAAAGATTCAATGGTTTGATATTTAAGTTGTGGTGTATTTTTTCTAGTGGTGTGATGTGAACGTCGACTACATGACACTTCACCTATATGGGCCTAGGGGAATGCATTGTGTATTTGGCTACTAATCGTAGGGGTTGCCGGAGTGACAGAAACCTGAACCCCCGTTAGGAAACCATTACACAAGGGACGTCAGGGTCTTAGAGTTTAAAGTTGTGGTTATGTTTCTACCTTAATTACTTTCTTGTACTTGCGGATGCTTGCAAGGGGTATAATCACAAGTATGTATTAGTCCTAGGAAGGTCGGTACATTAGCACAGGTTCACCCACACAACACTTAGCAAACTAAAGAAGATTAATCAACTATATGAAGCGAAAGCACTTGACAATATTCCCATGTGTCCTCGAGAACATTTGGTCATCTTAAGTAATACAACCGGCTTGTCCTTTGCTAAAGAAAGGATTGGGACACTTGCTGCATTTATTCTTATTATCTTTTATTTACTCGTACTTTATTTACTTGCATTATCAAAAAAACCTAAAAATCCGTTTGCTAAGTATTTACAGAGAATTCCTGCTCCTAGCCATTCGCCAGCACCTTCTGCTCCTCGTTGGGTTCGACACTCTTACTTATCGAAAATACTGCGCTACACCCCCTATACTTGTGGGTCATCAGATGATTACCCTTAGAGGGTTTACCCTTATCAAATCCTGAGCCACTAGTGGTGGCGTTAGTCTGTGAACTAGTATTTACTAGCTCTTCAGATTGAGCCTCAATGTCCCCAGCACGGGGAGATAGAAAATATTCTGGTGCTAACAATGTAGTGGGATTAGGAGTCGAGGGAGAAACAACATGAGAAACCAAATTCAACTTCTGTTGGCGTAGAGTCTTCCTAGGTTTTCCTTTTCCTTTCCCCAATGGTTTAGCTCTAAGTCATAAGAAGGTAAAATCATTACGACTTAGAAAATTAACAAGTAAAAATACAAGATGTTAGTAGAGGATCTTACTTTTTAACGACTGACAGCATTTGTGGGCTAGCTAAAACAACCGAAGTCTTACGCTTCCGAGTAAGTGTCTCCGACAATTCTTCAAATTCCTTCTCCTCCTCATAAAGAGGAATCAAATCTTTCAGTGGATAACCCTCGATGGGAGCAAGCTCCGACTCGGGAAGGTCAGCAAGCTGAAAGTCGGAAATATCTCAGCATTGCGATATGATAAAACATAAAGTACAATAGGTTAAAATCCAAAAAACTTACCGGGATCAGAGGATTCTCTGTTGTGTACATCTGCATGGAGACCTTCGGGACTTTCCGGTTGAGCAGTTCCTTGATCAACCATTGGATTCGGGACTTGTAGTCCTTGGAGAGGATCGCCTAGGGTTGACCTTCAAGTTGTCATTCTTATCAAGGGTGAATGAATGCATTAGCCGGTCCCCGTGGTACCGTAGAGGTTGAATCCGATGTACTAGCCAGCAATGGACTAAGTCAGACCCCCTTAGGCCCTTGTTATTCATCAAGAACTCAATCTGCCTCTTGGAGCGGATCAAGTCTTGAGTCAGGGTCGGCGCCTCCGCATCCCAGGATTCTTGGTGGGTTGCGGCACCATCGACAAAGCCGGCAAACTTTTCTATTTGCTAGGAGCTAGCATATCCTTATGATAAAAGAAGGTAGCTAGCCACTTCTTCACTGAATCGCTAGCTAAAACCTTACGGTAGACTCGATCTCTCCTAACGACGAAGCTAAGAGTTCCGGTATTGTAGGGAACACCGATAGTGATAGAGTTTTTCCAAGTACTAAAATAGTATCGGCAAAGAAGCAGCTCGGTTTAATTCCGAGAAATCCCTCACAAAGAGAGACATGGGCACTAAGATCTAATAGAGAAATTGGGGGGGGATTATGAAGCTAGATGCCGTAGTAGTTAATTACCTCGGAAAAGAATTCCAACAGCGGAACACTAAGGCCGCGATCAAGATGGGTCGCGAAGTGAACCCATTCGCAATCGCGTGATGCGGGGAGGGCCTTGTTGAAGCCACTCCGCCATGATCCGGCATGGATTAGACCTTCTTCCTACATGAACTTGATCTTCTCGTTGTTGATGATGCACGTTATTCAAATCCCGTGGTATTTCTTATCTTGTGCCACCGACTATGCCACGCTCGCTGAACTAGAACCATCGACCATGTCGTTAGAGATTGACCAAGAAAGGGTGGTTGATACGTTGCTAACGTATCCATAATTTTTGATGTTCCATACTTGGTTTTATCTACTTTCTTATGTTTTGTCCACACTTTGGAGTACTTTCTATACACTTTCTTGGACTAACCTATTAACAAGAGTCATAGTGCCAGCTGCCTATTTTCTGCTATTTTTGGTTCCAGGAAAGTTAGAAAATGAATATTCTCGGAATTAGACGGGAAAAAGCCAAATTCAGTTTTTCACCGAGGGACACACGAAGCCAAAATACGAGACGGAGAGGGGCCACGGGGCCGCCACACCACCTGGCCGCGCGGCCAAGCCTGGCCCATGCTAGGGGGTGGTCTGGCCGCCTCGGGCACCCCCTCGGCCTCCCCTTTCGCCTATAAGATGCCTCCGATACAGAAACCCTAAGCACCCGATCAAAATTCCACGAAAGAGTCTGTAGCCACCGTCATCTCCATCCCTAGATCGGGAGGGATCTGAAGCTCTTCCCGGCACCCTGCCGGAGGGGAGAATTCATCCTGGAGGCCTTCTTCATCACCATGCAAGCCTCCAGTGTGATGCGTGAGTAGTTAATCCTTGGACTACGGGTCCATGTAGTAGCTAGATGGCTGGTTCTTCTTTGTGCTATTATGTTTAGATCTTGTGAGCTCCGTTCATGATCAAGATCATCTATTTGTAATTCTACATGTTGTGTTTGCGGGGATCCGATGGATATTAGGATGCTATTTTAGATTGATTATTGATTCTATCATGTCTTTGTTATTTGTGATCTTGTATGCTTTTCGTTGTTAGTAGCTATCTTGGCCAAGTAGATGCTAGCAACTCCAAGAGTTAGTATTTATGCTCGATAGTGGGTTCATGCCTCTAGTAATCTGGGAAAGTGATATAAATCTCTAAGGTACTAGATGTGCTGTTGCTACTAGGGAGAAAACAACAATCCTTTATTCATAGAACAATCATATTGTTTACTTTACATGCAATGCGTAATGCAATTATCTGTTGCTTGCAACTTAATACTGGAGGGGGTTCGGTCTATGTAGTTGGATTACGGTCTACTAGGGAGAATGATAACCTGAAGGTGGATTATTAGTCATAGATGCAGTTGGATTACGGTCTATGTATAATGTTGTAATGCCCAATCAAATCTCAAAGGAGTCAAGATGATTAGTATATGCATGTATTGCTTTCTCGATATTTGTCAATTGCCCCGCTGTAATTTGTTCACCCAACATGTCATCTATCTTAAGGAGAGCCACCACTAGTGAACTATGGACCCCGGTCCTTTCTTTACCATCAATCTACAACTGTTTACTGCTTTCTATTTATTTTCTGCAAACTATTACTTTCTTCCATACAATACGTTTAATCCTTTGTTTTCAGCAAAACCGGTGAGATTGACAACCTCACTGTAAGTTGGGGGCAAAGTTCTGTTGTTGTGTTGTGCAGGTTTCCACGTTGCTGCTGGCGCCGGTAGTGCGTCCTGCCAAAGTCCAGCTAACAACACCTTGGAGGTGTTTCCTTGTTCCTACTGGATTGATAACCTTGGTTTCATAACTAAGGGAAAACTTACTGCTATGCTCATCATACCTTTCTCTTGGGGTTCCCCAACAAGCTCGATATTTTGGGCCATCAGTGGCGCTAGTGGATTTGGTGGAGGAGAGAGAAGAGGATGAGAAGCACATGGTTTCTCGAGGAAGGGGAAGGACTAGAGCAAAGGTGGAGTACAAAATGAGGTTTCCCCTCTTATAGCCCATCTGCACCAAGATTAGCGATTAATGCGTCGGATTACCGCCACGCGTCTTGGAACGGGAGGGGTAGTTTCATCGTGAAGCCTTCGTCGCCTCGATCTCTGTGTTTGCATTAAAACCACGCCTTGGTTCCACGTGATGCAGGACCCACCAATGGTCACGCTGACATAATATTTGTCAGTGACGTGACAAGACCTAGAAAGTTGTCAGGTTATGTCATAGACCAATTTCTGGCTCAGTTTGAAATTGGGTGTGGAAACAATGATGATATAGCAACAAGTCTGACTCACTCGTGACTCGGATCCTACACTTGTGTTTTGAAGTTTCAGGAACCCTTCAAGATTCTACAGCCGAAGAAGAATCAAGCTAGACGATAAAATCTGACTTTGGATCTTGGAGTCTTCTAGAGGCTACTGTTAGGGATATACTTTCCGGATATACCCACGGCGATTCACTGACCAGTATGGACCACTTCTAGGTTAGAGCTATGCTTCACGAGTGGACCAGTCAGGGAGAGAAGTTGTAAGCCTATCCGACTACGGAAAGGCCCAGAAAACTTATGAACTTAGGCCTATAGGAATACTTGTAGTTCAAGATGTAATCTGTACCGACTTTGTATCGTAGCCGGGTAGAACTCTTCTGTAAACCCTAGGCTGGATGACTATATAAGCCGCCCTAGGGACCAACGTTTAGGGCACCAACCACAACAACCAATCTTAACTAGCACAAGCGAAACTAACCCTTGTAATCCTGTGTTACTTCCGGCTCTACCGATATACTGGATTGCTAGCAGGAGTAGGATCCGTCTACTGCTGTCGGATCTGAACCTGGGTAAGCTTGTGTGCTCACCATCCCGGACAACCGTACGTCTCACACCCCACCTTTTCCCACGCCTTGAGGATCCCCTCATGATGTATTTGTCTTCAATCCAATGACACCGTTACAAAAAGGCCTAGGTAAATAAAATAAAAAAGTTTATACTACCGGCCGTCCCTACGGCTACTTGTCGCTGTGCCCCGAGGGTTCATCCCCAACGGTCACCGCTCACACCTCCCAGATGGTGCGCTGCTAGCACCGATCGAGGGGGATGTTGCGACGACGCTCAACGAGGTTTCCATGGTCCGCCATCACGATTGCTGCCCTCTGGTGCTCCACCTCTTGGAGGGCCATCGCCTTCTCCATCTCGGCCGCCCAATGGTTCCTCCTCGCTGTCCTGCCGCGCTCCTCCACCGCCGCCATTATGGCGAGCTCCTCCACCGTCATCGTCCTGGCGAGCTCCTTCTCCACCGCTGTCCGCGCGACAAGCAAGAACCAGCAAGGGCGGGAAACACTGGCTGCGCGGGAAGCCGCCGTCGGTAATTGCCGACGTCCCGTCACATTTACGTCCCGTCTCCATTAGAGCGAGGTCGTCAATCGTTGACAGCGGCGGGGGCTGTCAAAATGTGTCGGGCCGCTGGACGCACCGCTCGGCCTTGTCGAACCGTGACCCATTTTCTCTCCGTGGGCCGACCTATCCGGACATAAACAAACCGTTTGAGTCGTGGTTTTGCGTTGGCCCACTGGAGATGCCCTTAGCTAAGAGATGATTTCTTAAAAATAAGAGAGACTAATTTCTCCATTGTACTTTGTGTTTTCCCTTTATCAACACAATTTTTTACTATAATTAGTCAATTCATATTAATTTATTAATTTTTAGAGATGACAATAAGCAAAATTGTACTACTTATTTTATTGCCTTATCTAAATAATGTGAAAGGCTAAGAGACAACCCGCTTTCTCTACTATTCTATATACTCACTCTGTTTTATAATATAAAATGTTTTAGATTTGTGAAAGGAGAGTATCTAGCTCTATTTTAGTGTGTAGATCCAGAGTAAATTTATATAATAAAAGAGGTCTAGATAGGCAGCAGTCGGCTCGCAGATGCAAATGCATCCATTGTGAGAAAACATTTTTCGAAATGTCAAAAATTTCGAAAAAAGTTCTACATATACATTCGAATATTTTATGTTGGTTCACAAGTTTTCGGGATGAAAGAATATTATATGTATCGTGTATAAAAAAGACAAAAAATGTCACGTGTATTCATGTGATATATTTTGTTTTTTTATAAACGACACATAAAATTTTCTTTCATACCGAAAACTTGTAAACAAACATAAAATATTCGAATGTAATGCGATTTTTTTATATAATTTGAAAAATATATTTTTACAATGGGTGTATTTGCACCTGTCAGCCGAAATAAATATCCGGTCTAGATACACTTATTTTTACAAAACTAAAACATCTTACGAAACGGAGTGAGTATGTGGTAATTATTAGGCCGAGCCGACAAGTGGTTTGTTTAGTCAACACAGGCAGACCCTCGGTCCACCTTTGTCAGTCTCCCGTCAAACACTTGGCATGTTCTCATTCTCCTCGTCGCCAGCTGTGAAAAAAATATCGGGATAGGTCAACAGCAGAGGTCGTGGGCCGGAAACAGGACGACTGCGTGGACCAGGTCCTGGTGCACCGCGGAGTCACGCCCCGCTCCCGTGCTCTGTTACGGGCCGGTCCATGCGCCGTGCCGCTGCCTCCGGGCTTGTCGTGTCTTCAAAAAGGGAAACGCACGCCCCCACTTCTGGTACGGAGGGAGAGGGCCGGCGCGAGGCTTGCAGTGCAAGAGAAAGAGGAAGGCAGCGCCGCCGTCTCGGGAGGCGGAGGAGACCTTCGCCGCCGCCGACATGCCGGGCATCGAGCAGGAGGAGGCGGCACCGCCGCGGGTGCGGCCGCCGGTCGCCACGGAGGCTCTCCGCGACAGGATCGTCGAGAAGGTCAAGGAGAACCGCGTCACTCTGATCGTGGGGGACACCGGATGCGGTAACGATCTAATCGCTCTTACTTCGATATGCATTCGTTTCCGCCTCGATCGCTCGCATTTGGCTGGTTCGATTCTTTTTCTTTTTGTGGCATTAGGGGTTTGGGTGGAGGTTTAGCCCCTTTTTCCCTTTCTGTTAGCGGAAAATCACGCACCGTTCCCCTGGATTTTCTTAATTTTCTATCTTTGGTTGTGTTTTCATCTACTTTTCTTTCTGAAACTTTGTTTTTTCATCTACTGTTTTTTTTTTTTTTTTTGGGTGGGTGTCGGCATTGGGGGGTTCTCGGAGTGGGGTTTCTGCCAGATTGGGAAGAACTGGGCATTGCCGCATTTTATCTTTGATTGGAAACTCGAAGGATTTCTGCCTAGGGCTTTCGCCCTGTTTTCTAAGGGTTTAGCCTTGACAGATGGTGGAGGAAAGGGTTTTGGGGCAGTTTTAGTTCCGGAAATTTCGCGGGGATTCTACGTTCTAGTACTTATTTCGATTGATTCCTTCCGACGCTAGTGTGGATCTGCCATTAAAAATTGAAAAATCGACCACCTGGGGCTGGGATTTTGCTAAATAGGGTTTGCAGTACAGATTTGTGAATTGGTTTGTACCTTGCAGAAACTGTTTTTTTTCCAAGATTCCTTCTGCCAATTTTCATGCTTTCATTTTGCCCTTCTTATGATTTTAGATTAGACTGCATGCTCAGCCGGCATGGAATGAAGGAATGATGTAATGACTAGGTTTCACTTGAAGTCAAGTTTCTAAAATCATTGTTACTCATGCTTCTGAATGATGAACCAACATTGGCATGAATTATTGTGCTCTAGGATCTAAAAAATGGTCCTAGTTCAGTCATACTAATGGATTCAATTTGTCGTTTTGTTGTAGGAAAGAGCTCCATGGTTCCCCAGTTCATCCTAGAAGGAAATTTGGAGCCCATTATGTGCACACAGCCTAGGAGGTTTGCTGTGGTTGCCATTGCTCAAATGGTAGCTGAAGCTCGCAAGTGTCAGGTAGGAGAAGAGGTTGGATATCATATAGGCCACTCAAATATGTCAAATCTCAATTCGAAAAGGTAATTCCTCACTAAGCATGTCATCCAATGGTACCTGACTCCTTGATATTTATCATGAATGCCACTCAAATATGTTCTATTTTTATTCCACATGTTTTGTTGATCTGAACTGTCCGCAGAGATTATATGCTGGATAAGTAGCATATGCTGTCATATTGGGTGCATTTGAAGGATGAATTCAGAATTATTCAAGCATATAGCTACAGTGTAATCTTAGCTAGATTCTACAAAGAGAAAACATTCCAGGAAAACTGCTAACCATGTTCAATTGGTCCATATCACGCTGTTGTGAATATATACGACCATATCATAGTGTAAGTTATATCTTAAAGTTTGTATAAATTGTGGTCCAGAACCTATAACCTTCTAGGACCACATTCTTGTAGCTACTGGGTCCATCCTATCACAATTTTACACTGGTCCTCATCCCCCAAAATAATCCTAGCTAGGATCTCCATCCTAGCAAAATGGCACTTCTGGCTGTTGGAAGTTTGTATAATTTTCGTAACTAACATTCTCAAGGCACAAGGCTCAGCTATGGCCCTTCCATGTATTACCTGAAAATTTTCCTGCCAAGTTAGCCCAACATAATATGTCTTTGTTATCCTTCCATGTATAATCTAGAGGTTTTGCCAATACTTCAACCTGGCTCTGTCTCCTACCTTCTCAATTCTAGATTAAATAACTCTATTGTTTGGTAAAGTGGAAAAACAACGATTGCATTGACGCAGAGTGTTTAGGAAACATAAAGAAATCAGTTTCACCATCAGCAACTTAGTCACAGGTAGTAAAGCATGTTGATCATTGACATTTCAATTGTATTGATAAGAAGTAGAACTAGTTCATTTGCGGTCATCCTTGCCCACAAAGATATATGATATTAGTTTATTTGTCTCCATTAAACGGCGAGGCATAAGCTGATCTTGATTTACCGCTTGTTAATCAATTTTATTGAGATTATCACGAGTTTGATTGCCATCATGACAGTTAATGTCTTAGTTCTACTTCTTGCCTCCTTTCCTTGGCTCCAAATTTCCAATATATTTGGTCTTCTGCCTTATTTCATGCACCGCATTCACCTGAACATCATGATATCATTTGTGCTACTTGATTGTCCTTAACTTGTTTAATGTATGAACCAGGTCAAAAATTGTCTTCAAAACAGCTGGTGTTGTATTGGAGCAACTGCGTGATAAGGGCATTGCTGCATTGAAATATAAGGTTATTATTCTTGATGAAGTACATGAAAGGTCTGTGGAATCTGATCTTGTCCTTGCGCTGGTTAAGCAGTTTCTGATGAAAAAGAATGACTTAAGGTAAGCACTCTGATTAACATGAACTAGCGAATTCGGCCAGACACACTTTTAATAGTAGTAATGGACTCCATCCACCTTACAAAATAATATTACCTCCTTCTGATTTCTAAGACACATCACGTCATGTCATTCTTGTAGGTTGGTTTTAATGTCTGCCACTGCTGATATCACAAGATATAAGGAATACTTTAGAGATATTGGAAGGGGTGAAAGGGTTGAAGTTATTGCCGTTCCAACCAGTCCACGTACTCGCATTTTTCAACGAAAAGTCCTGTACCTTGAGCAGGTAAATATCGTGATTGTTTTCAAAATTTAAGTGGGCTATCAGTGTTCTGTTTAACTATCATATCATGTAAGCTTGATAAAAAACGAACTGGATTTTTTTTGCAAGCTATACCTTCTAGTCTTCACAATGTATGTCTGCTTACCGAACAAGCTGCAGTTTTCTTATAACATACGGAACATTGTGTAGTTTGTTTCTGTATTTGCTCTTATCTCATGTTTTTAATTATAATGGACTATGTCAATTTTCACAGACTGTGCCGTTGAACCATAACCAGTTAACGTTTATGTTATAATTGATAGTTTCTTTAATTGGGCCGAGTTCATTGTCACCATTATTAGAATTGTGTTCAATTCTTAATTTCTTGCAAAATAGAAGACCCCCGTGTTCTGTGACATGTGGGCCACCTATTTCTATGATATGTGGATCCAGGCCTTGGTGGTATGTAAGTTTTTTTTACAAGGGCATTTGAGGTTTCACCCCGAAATTGGTTAACTTCCAATCTCCCTATCTGTTATTTTCCTTACTATATATAAGCAATACTTTACATAGACCTCTTCTATTCTGTTCTGTTATCACCTTATGCAATGGAATGCTGCCCAGATTGCTGATATTCTCAAGATGAATTCTGAATCACTTTCGACAAAGTATTGCTCTGGAGAGGATGCTGATGCTGATGCTAGTCTTAATCCTAATGTTTATCAAATTATCCATGAGTTATTATTGCACATACACCTAGATGATCCAGACATTGAAAAGAGTATTTTGGTTTTCCTTCCTACATACTATGCGTTGGAGCAGCAGTGGATCCGTCTGCTGTCTCTTAGTTCATTTTTCAAGGTGCACATTCTTCATCGCAGCATTGATACTGATCAAGCACTTCAAACTATGAATGTCTCAAAATCTTGCCGAAAGGTATGAGTTGTTGGACTACTATTCAACTTGGTACAATTAACCTTTTTACCTGTTAAGATTGTCGTTTATGCTATGTTCTGCTAGTAATGAGACATGGTGACAAATTTGAATATTTGGCATATGTTGTATTTGTGGATTATTTTCCTGTATATCACTATTACTATTTGTTAATTGCTATTTGATGTAGTTTCAGAAGAAATGTTGCTCTTTCCTAATCCTATTTAAATTCGTCACAAGATGTAGCTGTGTAGGTTCACTGTATATGTAGCACACTGAAGTGCCCCCTCTTTTCCACTGTTGGCAAAAGATCTGCGTTTACTACTATTGGAAACAAATGAATTCGATCTATTTTTCTTTCCACCACTCACCTTATCTGCTGTACCACCCATGAAATCAAACTTCTTTTGGGAATATATGCAGGCCTAGGATTTGATCCTGGGCCATAGGGGGCACTACCGGCTACTAGGCCTGGGCATTCGGCTCCCCCGAACCGATCGGGTCGGTTCTTCTGGTTTCAGAGAAATTCGGTTTATAAATTTTGCTGCCTGATCGGTTTCCTGGAAAGATATTAATCTAGACTTCTGTCAGTTGCAACTTTGGTTTGGTCCTCGGTTGAGACCGAACAACACATATATGGCATCCCATAGAAATCCTTCCCTGTCCAGTTGCTGCACAGTGCCGAAGTAGCTGTCCATAGGCAACCCCGTTTTCATGCACAGGTAGCACCGGCGTTGCGACCATGCAGCCACATCCTTTCCGAGTTATTACTGGTCAAAACCAAAACAGGGCGTGCAGGCAAGGTAGATCAGGAATGAGATGAGGAAGAGCAGGAAGGACATGCGGGCCGGAGATGCGATGCGCTGTTGGTCGCTGGAAAGCCGCCGCCGTCAGTCGCCATGGTGGAGAGCATGAGGCAACGCACAGGGAGGCGGCAAAGGGGGATGGGAGCAGATGAGGATCGAGTGGTGGTCTGGGGGACTTGGGCTGGGAGCTGGGGGCTGCATCGTTTGACAATTGGAAGAGTGGAAGAAAGACAAGTCGTGGATTCCTTCATGTAGTGGGCTGGGCCCTTATTTTAGCTATTCTAGGAGTTTATGTATTTTTTCAGTCTATTCGGTTAGCCATAGCCCCTGACTGAAATAACTAAAATAAATTCGGTTTCCAAATATGGGAACCGATAAAGCACACAAAATAACCGGTTCCGGTCATTTTGCTCTTGGTTCTAAATTAATCCGGGGTTGGTTTTTTGGCCTCGGTTTATTTGCCCACCCCGACTGGCTACCCCCTCCCACTGGTGTTAGGCTACAAGGCGCCCCTGGTAACCATTAGTTGAAATTAGACAATCGTGTAGAGTCACAATTTAACATGGATGTGTGAACATTTAATTGCTTACATCACTGGAGCAATTTTCTCTTATGAATTGATTCCAATTGAACTATCATTTTTATGAGCCGTTTGCACTTCCATTGCAGGTTATACTGGCGACTAACATTGCCGAATCATCTGTCACTATTCCGGGAGTTGCTTATGTTATTGATTCATGTAGATCATTGCAAGTCTATTGGGATCCAATTAGAAAAACTGACTCAGCTGGGCTTGTATGGGCTTCCAAGTCTCAGGTTAATCTCACAAATATACTGATGATATTCATTTTAAAACTTACTTTTGACCCTGAAGCTTGCAACTATTTTTTAACCTCTTATTATAGGCTGAGCAGCGGAAAGGCAGGACAGGCCGAACCTGTGATGGTCAAATATATCGCCTGGTAACTGGATCATTTTACAACAGTTTAGATGATCATGAACATCCTGCCATTTTAAGGTTATCGTTAAGAGAGCAAGTTCTCATGGTTTGCTGCGCAGAATCTAGAGCTATGAATGATCCTAATGGTATTTTTTCATCATTCATCTAATTTTGATTGATGTTTCTTCTTCTCTCAAATTAATATTCGAGGTTATCCATACTCAAAGTCACTACACCATCTGTCCCCAAGTGTCATTTAATTCCATATTTACACTTTGCTCTGACTTCTACATAGAAGTTTGACATTTAATTCTATAGGAGCATTCTTTTAGAAAGCACATACACCTACATTTTTTAGCTGAAAACTGTTATTAAAGAGATGAAATATATACAAGATGGAAGGGGAGGAGGGAATGTACATAAGGGCCTGGCCCAAGAAAACTACAGTGCGTGTAGCAGGGCTATACACGTACATATCTAGGGGTGGGCAAAAAACCCAAGAACCGAAGACTGAACCCGAATACACCGAGACCGTAAATGAATAAACCGAAGACCAAAATTTTGGTGCTCAAATCGGTTGCCAGTTTAGATAAACCGAATTTCCAGTTTAGATAAACCGAATTTTGGTCACGACTTCCGATTGACCGTTTACACCGGATTGACCGAACTACAATAGGAAAAAGGCCTAAAATGAAAGCCTGTCAAGTGCCCAAGCGAGCAACCTTGGACTAGTCCAAAGAAAAACCATACACGTGGTGCCCAAAATATCTGACTTCCAGACTTCACAGTCACGGCCCACGTCTGCCATTCGCTGTTCTGGTTTGAGAACTTGATGTCACCTCTCCAGACCACCATGCGAACCCATGCCAAGGTCGTTGCCTTGCCTTACTCTGTTGTCTCCAAATGACTGATCTTGAGCTCCTCGTCCGCCTCTGCCTCATCCTGCTGCTCCGTAATAACGCTCCCAACCACGATGCGCATGCCATTACTGCGTCTTGTCTAGATTTGCTCCACTTTTGCTCCACCCTGAAATCGACCTTCCCCAAGTTCTCTGATTGATCGGTCTGTTCTCTTTTAACTGAGACCGCACCGAATTTCTAGGTAGACCGATCCTTTGGTTAGTATATTACCAGGAGGCCGATCGGTCCTTAATTCAAGAAAACCGAAATTTGTAGGCAACCGAAGAACTGACCCGAACGGTTCGGTCTAACCGAATGCCCAGACCTATACATATCATAGAGATAAACTTACATGCAAGACACGTACACCCAGAAAAACCCCTATACATTCTGGATTATCAAGTTATAACAATGACTGAATACTTCTATAGTTCTATGCATATTAGCAATCCAAAGTTCTAAAATTTGACATGCATTTGAAAACTCCTTATTTTGGTATGGAGGCAGGGGATTATATACTGTTGTATTTTGATTTAGGTAATATTCTCACTAACAGTTATTCATTTTTGCCAGTCGTGCTGCAAAAAGTTCTTGACCCACCAAATTCGGACGTTATTCAAGCTGCACTAGACTCACTTGTTCAAATTCATGCATTGGTTAAGCCAACTTCTACTAGAGGGCGCTATGAGCCCACTTTTTATGGCTGTTTGCTCAATAGCTTGCCATTATCGTTTGATGCTTCTGTTCTTGCCCTGAAATTTGGTGAGGTTGGCTTTCTCCATGAAGGAATTCTACTAGGCATTATGTTGGACATCCAACCTCTTCCCATCCTGCAACCTTTTGGCTATCAAGCATTGGTATGTTTCAGTTGCTTCACAAAAAATGTTTTGGTCCCTATGCTGTCTTAGTTATATGTATCCTATTGTCTGTTTCACAGTGTAAGATATTTAGAGACAACTACTTTTACGAGGATAGCAACCTGAAAATTGGCAAGAAGGAAGCTACACTCATTGGAAACCTTTGTGCATTTGAATTTTGGCAGCGAATGTTTAAGGTACACTTTTTCTTGTTCATAATAATCCTTGTGCATACTTCATGGCCTGCTGCATTTGATAGTTAGTCATTTTCAACATTGATGGTAGTAACTTTCAAACTCTTTTTATGGTAACATTTACTAATTTGTTTGCCCATGAGGATTGTGGTAATTGTCTTTGCCTATAAACTTAAACTCTTGTATGCATGCTTGCTTCTCTGTTCAATGAAAAGATGTGCAAATGCTGTTTTCCCATTCTCTGAAAAAGGAAGTAGTAACATTTAGTAATGCACATACTCATTTCTCTTTCCGTTAACAGTTAAAAAAAGTTCTCTGATCAAAACATTAGTTCCATGCCCAGTGATTTTCTATTGCTAGGATGCTAAGAGAATCATTATCAATGCACTTATCATGTCTTCTGATCAAAACATTAGTTACTTTATCAAAGTTACATCTCCATATGTTTCAGGACAAGTATCGTCTGGAGTATCTGAAAAATGTGGCGAACACCCAAGAGCCAACAGTATCTCATCCCTTCATCTGAAGAAGTTTGGTGTGCATTGCATAACCTCTTGCCAGCAGCACTTAACAATATCTCTGAAATTTGTACGTCTTTCAACTTGTGATCAATATTTGATGACCTGGATGGTGTACTCATCTAGGAGTAGTTACTCTCACTAGTATCTGTATTTGATCGCATGATATGAATTTGTAGTGCCTTGGGTAGTTTTTTCAAACTTGTAATGTGCCACTATAAATGGGAAAATGACAAAATGTACATAGATACTCCCCTCTGTTTCTAAATATAAGAAGTTTTGGAAGCTCAAATTGAACTGCCAAAATGTCTTACATTTAGGAACAGAAGGAAGTAGTAAAAAGGGTAGACTAGTGTGCTTGCAGGAAGTTCTTTGTGTTCAAAAGAAATATACTTAGTTTGTGTGATGAACTACTCCTAAAAGTGCAATCTCAATATTTTCCAAAAAACATTGTAAGAATATTGAGTGTTTATTGACTCTTTCTTTTGAACAGATGATGATGTTATGAGCACACTGCACCGTTTTAGGCCTAGTTTTCTTGTGAAAATCAATCGTCCAAGGTACCTTCAGCCTGCTGAATTCCATCATTCATGTCTTCACCATGAAGTACTAAAGGCAGAGGATATGAATCCACTCTTGTTGGAAGCTGAGAATTCTCACTTAGATTCACAGAGAAAGTGTGCTGCAACCCCTTATGTTTCTCCAGCTGATTTTGAGGTCACTCTCACTGTTGTAGTACTGAAGGCGCTTATCAAAGAGGTGTGTTATATTGTACTAACTTCATGTTATGTCATATTTATCCCTATACAAGAGACAAATTGGTACACTCTTTCCTTAAGAATTAGTATAAATATATTTGATGTGTAACCATAATTATTGTTGATTTGGTCCCAGATGAAGACGCAACTTGCAGAGGACAAGGTAGTTTCTCGTAGGGAACGAACTAGTGGTTACGCTCAACAAACCTTCGATAGTGAGATGTGTGTGTTCTTTGTTCGTGGATCTTGTACTCGAGGGGACACATGCCCCTTTTCTCATTCATCTCGTGCCCCAAAACCAATGTGCAAGTTCTTCCTTACATTACAGGTACAATTTTACAATTCATTTATTTTTTCACATTTTCTTTTGCGCATGGCACTTGCATTCGAGCATATAATTGGTAGGGTATGATTAGTGTTTCTTCTGTGTGGCGCGCATGTGTGTTTCTAGCGAGTTAAATGTTTTGACGTACTATTCCTGTATGAAATAATTCAAGGCAATTCATTGATGAGACTATGAACACAATGGTGTTGATTTAACCAGTCAAATCATTATATTTAAACACAGAACAACAAATTGATACTATACGCCTTCAATTAAAATTGTATTTATTGAGTTACATGTGTTCGTTGAGATGCACATGTATATTAGGAGCTGGGTGGGCATGAGTTAGCTTTTTAATGTGTCGTGTTGTTCCTTGTGATCAGGGTTGTAAAAATGGTAGCTCCTGTCCATTTTCACATGATCGTGGCTCCTCGAAGATGCCATCTTTTACATCTGGAATATGCTCTCAAGAAGACAAAGCCACCTCAGTCTGTTGTACAAGGTTGTTGCCTGCAGGTGGAGATGGACATATTGTTCTCATGAATGACAAAAATCTGCAGTTCTCTTGTAAAATTTGCCACTATTATGACCCCAGGAAGATAGTTGCATGTACACCTGGTCTGCAGACAATTGAGTCTGATTCAGCGACAGATGGCATGATTATACTCCAGAATGTGGCTGATCCTTGTCATCTAATTATTGGCGGTCAACATAAACTACCAGTTCCCTGGGCAAAAGTAGAACGAGTTTTCTGGTTTGCTGATTTTGATTCTGACGAATCAACGAGTGAGAAAGTTCTCTTGCAGAAGTTCTTTGAGTATATTGCCATCAAGACCTTGTCGGAAACATTGTCCAAGTTGCAGGTCGTCTTGATCATGAATAACACAAAATTTGTTCACTTACAGGTATGCCATTTCTTAAGTGAGAATTGTAAGCCCAGAATACAGTTCTCTCTCGGCATACAGCTAAAATTACTGGCCTGATGTGCCTCCTTGTGGATGACTAACGATTAGATATATCTTGTTTGTTTGCACCTTTGGCCTGGTAGTATCTTTTTTTTACCTTTGTCCTGTTAATATCTTGTTAGAATAACTTGTTCCAAATTTCAGATGTAGTCAACAAATTAATCTGAATATGACAATTTACTGCCTTTTTTAACAGGCTGAAAGGTTGGCAAGGGAATGCTTCTATTTTCTGGGTGAATCATTCATGTTTGATGAAGGGACTCTTGGATGGTTCTCAGACGCCCCCAGTTACCCGAATGGGATGCAAGTATCAGCACCGGTTGCTTACATTTTCAACATGCATCCTCCTACTGGTGTTCAGTTTGGTGACTATCCGACAGAACTGCGCAAAGCCCTATGCAGAGCCTAGTTAGATGAATCTAGTTTTCCTGCATGTGAATAGCTAGATGAAATCATTTGGCGTGCTGTAATTTTCTGGTGAATCCATAGTCAGGCTAGCAGTGCTATCTCATCTGTATTCCCTGCACAATGGGATGTTATCCGTGGAGACTTGTAGTAGGCCCTATTGCTGGTTTTACCTAACGGGTTTAGCTTTATTCTTGTTATATATAAGTGGAGAACTTGAAATGTTGACGAGCAAAATGTTGACATCTTGAGAAGGTCAGATGTTGGTAGGGTACTGGTGTATCTGGTAAATCATTTTACCCAAGGGAGAGAACTGGAATATCTGGTAAATCATTTTACCTAATAGAGAGAACGGGAGTATCTGGTAATCATTGGTCGAATTTTGACTAGACCAACATCATAGTTTCGTTGGAAGAACTTGCGTGGCTCGTAGTATAATCTTTTGGTAGGTTACAAGAGCGTGACAATATTAATTTGATATGAGCAGAAAAGGAAATTGTCAGGGACCATTTACTTGGCAAAGTGTCATGAAAAATCAGATCCACTCCCTATTCCAGAATCTAACAAAGCAAGAAGAATCTTTTAGAGCAGATTGAACCACCAAAACATGTTAGTAAGATATCGCAAGTTCGCAACATTTGCTTTGGTAGCATCTAACCAGCGCGCGCACTTGTCGGTCAACCATGTCCTCAGGGCCAAGCTGCAGTGGGCAGGAACGCTTCCGTCCATGGCACGTTGATAGCATGGATTCACTCCAAGTTTCATCCAAGGTACTGTGGGGCTCTCTTAAACTAATTATACTGTGTCGACACTTTGTTTCTATAGCTGTAAGAGAAGTACAACATCAACGTTGACAAATAATGTAATCCCAACGATCCATACAAATCATGTAATCCCAACGATCCATAATCAGTGTAGATGATTTAGTATCCCTTGGATCCAAATTAATTGACTCGGATTTGTCTAAATTCGGATGTATCTAGCATGTTTTAGTGTTAGATACATCCGAATTTAGACAATTTAGAGAGAGTATAATTTCGTACTAAATCAATGACACTTATTTTGGATTGGAAGGAGTATCACACTTTGTTTTTATAGCTGTAAGAGAAGAATCTTTTACAGCAGATTGAACCACCCAAACATGTCAAGATGATCACAACATTTGCTTTGGTAGCATCTAGTCACTTACTCCCTCCGTTCGGAAATATAAGATATTTTAGCTTTGTGCTATGAGTGTATCTAGACAGTTTTTAATGTAAGGTTCACTCCAAACCTCTATGAACCTATATACTAAAAAATATCTAGATACATCGATTCATAAAGCTAAAACGTCTTATATTTCTGAACGAAGGGAGTACGTACCAACAATGACCTCCATGCCGAGCTGCAGCGTTGATAACTAATTTCATATATAATATTCTCTTCATAAATAAGTGACTTGGATTTTTCTGGATCCGCATATACCTAGACAAATACAAGTCGGTTATTTCTGGTGAGAGGGAGTAAAAAAAATGATCACCAAACTACACATTTTACTGTAGAAATGCTATATAAATCTAAGAGATCTGAACCTAACAATTATGCTTTATTTAACACAACTCTTTGTTTACCCCGCACGAAGCACAGCACCTAAATAGTATATTAGTTCATAATCGCACTTACCCGTGCACTTTAAGGTTATTAATATGCAAGTGTCCAAACGGTATATTCTCGTTGCCTTTGTTTTATCTGTTAAATCTGAGCACTATCCCCGTGAGTTATCAGAGAGTTTGGCACCCAACATACCATCACGTGACACGAGTTATAAGAGAGTCCTTATTGCAGAAAATATGCAATATATTTTTTTTTAAAATGGGCGCATATATTAAAGCAATATTTACACCCGGTCTCTGCATAACTAGGATGCACACAGCCGTTCAACCACACACGTTAGGTCCAACGTAAACAATAAAATTACAAATCATAGTAATAAGAAAAAAGCGCCTCCAGCTAATGTTGATCTATGCGGAGATCACACTGCCATCCATGTCGGGACAAAATATTCCTCGCTGTATCCTCCAATCGCGTACACCCCTCCACAAATAAGTGGCGGAGGTCCATACACTGGAGAGTAGTCCATGATCTGAGAATAGCCGTAGCTCGATAGATGACCTGCAAAGAAGAAGACACAGTGTTATTGAAAATCTTGTCATCCCTACACAGCCAAAGCGACCAAATAATGGCAAGCGCTCCCACCCTAAACACAGTCCCATATTTATCATGTATCCCATATAACCAGTTACCAAAGACATTGGCAACCGATCGAGGAGGCGATAAACCCGAGGCCATTTGGATGATTGACCATATAGAACGAGTAAATTTGCATTGAAAGAATAGATGTTTAATTGTCTCGTCATGATGACAAAAAACACACTGTGTACTTCCGTGCCAATTCCTCTTAGCAAGATTGTCTCTGTGAGAATTACCCCTTTACGAAGATACCATGCAAATATTTTCGTTTTAAGGGGTATTTTCATCTTCCAAATTTTACTATTATTATCGACTGGAATATCAGGTTGAATCAAAACTCTATACATCGAATCCACAGAAAATTTACCACTCTCTAGTAAATTCCATTTGAACTCGTCCACACCCTCCGACAACTGTATCGTGGCTAATCGAACTAAAAGATTGTTCCACGATAGTAGTCTAGGGTCAATTAGACTTCTTCTGAAAGTCACACTAGGAGTATTATTTTCCATTACCGTGGAAATTGTATCTCCTTTGTGTCTAACAATCGAGTAAAGAGCTAGATATTGTTCTCGGAGAGTAGATTGGCCAAGCCACTTATCTTCCCAGAAACGAATCTGTGAACCATCCCTAATATTAAAAGTACCAAGCGAAAGAAGTGTTTTTTGGAAGCCATGAGTCCCGCCCAAAAATGTGAATCTCCCGGTTTCCAAACCATTTGAGACATCGCTTTGGATCCAACATACTTCCTCCACAACATGGTTTGCCATACACCATCTTCAGTAAGTAGTTTAAACAACCATTTACTCAATAGTGCGGTGTTTTTGACTTGCAAATCATGTATGCTCAGTTCACCATACTCTTTAGGTCGGCAAACCACATTCCATTTGGCCAGTCGATATTTCTTTTTTCACTATCCCCTTGCCAAAAGAATCTTGATCGGAAATAGTCCACTTTCATCAAGACCTCTTTCGGCAATTGGAAGAACGAAATCATATACAGTACCATATTGGTGAGTACTGGATTTATGAGAACTAGTCTTCCACCAAGGGATAACAACTTGCCTTTCCAACTATTTAGACATTTTTGTAGTCTTTCCTCAACGAGTTTCTATTCCGCAATCGTGAGACGCCGATAAGTATTCCCAGATAGTTGATAGGAAATTGCCCCAGACCACAGTCGAAAAGATCAGCATATAGTTGGGCATCGTTAATGGCCTCGCCAAAACAATACAATTCACTTTTATGGAAATTAATTTTTAATCCAGATAGTTGCTCAAATACTGATAGAATTAACTTCAGATTCCCGGCTTTCTCTAGATCATGTTCCATAAATAAAATTGTATCGTCTGCGTATTGAAGAATAGATAGACCTCCATCTACCAGATGGGGAACTAAACCTTCAACTTGGCCATCAGCCTTGGCTCTCTCGATAAGGATTGCCAACATATCTGCCACTATGTTAAATAGTATAGACGATAGTGGATCCCCTTGCCTTAGTCCTTTTTTTGTTTGGAAATATTTGCCAGTGTCACCATTGACATCTATAGCAACACTACCACCAGACACAAAAGACTGAATGAGAGCACACCACTCCTTCAAAAAACCTTTCATTCGGAGTGTTTGCTAGAGAAAAGACCAATTAACTTTATCATAAGCCTTCTCAAAGTCAATCTTAAACAATACCCCATTTAATTTCTTGGAGTGTAGTTCATGGATTGTTTCATGCAGGATTACTACACAGTCTAGGATGTTTCTTCCTTGCATAAAAGCAGTTTGAGATGGACGTACAATATGATCAGCAACCGAATTTAATCTAATCATAGCAACTTTTGTGAAGATTTTAAAGCTAACGTTAAGAAGGCAGATTGGACGATACTGCTGTATTTGTTCTGCATTATTAACCTTGGGTAATAAAATAATATTGCCAAAATTAAGACTAAAAATGTCTAGCTGACCAGCATGTAAAAACTCAAAAAGATGCATTAGGTCCCCCTTAATGACTTCCTAGAATTTTTGGTAGAATTCCGCTGGAAAGCCATCGGGTCTTGGCGCCTTATTATGTTCCATTTGAAAAACCGCTATCTTGACCTCCTCCTCCGTATAGGGGCGGTTAGAAAGTTGTTCTCCTCAACAGAAACCTTAGGAATATCAGCTGTTTGGGACTCATCCAAAGAGAACGAATTCTCATGCGATGCCCCAAACAGAGACTTGTAATAAGCAGTAATATATGATTTCAGTTGCTCCTGACCCTCAATGGTACCTTCATCCTGAACAAGAGAGTGAATAAGTTTCTTTTTATGCTTGCCATTGGCAACAACATGAAAGTATCTTGTATTCGCGTCTTCTTCAAGAATAAAATTTTCTTTAGAACGTTGATACCATTTGAGTTCCTCCTCACGGAGTAGTTTGGCTATATCTGCATTCGATTGTGTTTTAATCACAATCTCTTGTGCAGTCAACAGCCTTACTTCCACAACAGCTTCTAAATTGTTAATAATAGATGTAAGGCGTAATTTCTCCCTTTTTAGTATTCCAGCCGTATGTCTAGCCCAACCACGAAGGTACTTGCGCAAGGCACGCATTTTAGTATTCCATCGTTGTATTGGTGTCTGACCACTACTAGTTTTCTCCCAAATAGTCTTGACTAAATCATAGAAACCATCACGATCCAACCATCCAAGTTCAAATTTGAAACTGTGTTTGGTCTTTCGTATTGGTGTTCCAACAGAGGGTAGTAAAGGAGCATGATCAGATAGAGCCTCAATACGCTCTAAAGCGCCAACAGTTACCATAGGGAATTTATCTTTCCATTCAGTATCCATAAGCACTCTATCCAGCTTTTTATATGTAGGCTCTGGAAGACTATTAACCCAGGTGTATTGTCATCCTAACATCGTAACCTCTCTCAGGTTCAAACTGTCAATGACAGCATTAAACATGAAAGGCCAATGTTCATCGAAACGACCCCGACTTTTCTCATGAGGGAATCGTAGCAAGTTAAAGTCCCCCCTATAAGAATAGGGTACGGATTATCCTTAGCCAAATTAACCAACTCACGCAAAAAGTCAGGCTTGTAAACATCCTGGACAGCCCCATAAACAGCGACTAGAGACCATATGAAATCATCAGCTTTGTTACGAATATGGAGCTTAATAAAAAAGTCACCATTCGAACTAGCTAAGACTTCCATAGTCTCATCTCTGACGCCTAATAGAATTCCCCCAGATCTACCTCGCAGAGGACGTGATACCCACGTAAAGTCCACTCCACCAGAAAGGCGATTGAGTTGGGCAAGTGAGAAATCCCGTCTCCCGGTCTCAGAAATACCCAAAAAATCCAACTTATAATCTCTCACACAATCGGCAAAAACAAATGTTTAACCAAGTCACGAAGACCTCTGCTATTTGAGAACATGTCATTCATTGAGAAACAATAGTAGATTTGGATAAACGAGTCCTTTTGCGAGACTTTAGGTTTTTAGATTTTCGACCAGAAGCTTTTAGCTCATAGAATGCACCCAGCTCGGTCTCATCATAGGAGCAAACAATTTAGTATTAAAAACCATGTTCTTTCTACATAGCCATAACGACCACACACATGTTTGTGGATTGTGTCCCTATGGTCTATATTGTGCAAAGTATCAACAACCGTGATTGGAGGATACAAGTTCGAAGCCACCTAGATGACTGACCATATAGAACACGCAAATTGGTATCAGAAGAGTAAGTGTTTTATGTTCTCATTATGATGATAGAAGCAACACTTCATACTACCTTGCTAGTTGGGTGTTGCAAGGTGTAAGGATAATTGTCCCTATGTGTGGTTTTGGTAACTAATGACAATCCTGATGGACTAATATTTTCATTGAGTTTTATATGAAAGATTATTCTATAGGTCATGCTCGTAGTCCATGTGTTTGATTCAAGTATGGATGACATGGAGATAAAGATATACCTTGAGTATTGGCATCAAGATCATCGAGTTAAAGAGAACAATATGATATGATCAAGACCTTGAGAGTTTGATCTCAATAGAATAATTCAAGATATGACTCTAAGTCATTGTCATGATAGCCTCATGAGTTGAGATATGGTTGACTAAGATTTAGGGCATGCAATCAAATGAAGAATTATTTATGTACCTCAATATACTGAGATAGAACATTCCATGGGCATGCATCAAAAGTGAAGATTTCATAAAGCCCATGAGAGGATGACATCAAGTGGTGATGATCATCAAGGTTGAAAAGTGCAAGTTCACTATAAGAATCTCAAGAAGATCATACGATTGAAGCTTGTTGTCCATTTGATGTTAATGGACATGTGAAGATGTGCCTTAATGAAGCTATACCATTGTGGTGATTGGGGAGCAAATTATGGGTCTTCACGAAGCAACAATGATCAAGTGAAGCATTCCATCTTGGATGGAGCTTGAAGCGATGTCATCAAGATCAAGTAGGATGTGTGAGGCAAAGGTACGACCTTGCTAGGTTTTCCTTTTACCAGTCTCAAGGTGGTTCTTGGGAAACCGAGTTATAGGATAGATAGCCGCACTATCAAGAGGGGCTTTCGGTTGGATAATTTGATCACATCGTCTTAGGGAGCTCAATCCTTTGCATACTTTGCATCTCCCTACTTTGTTGCTTCTTCATTTTTCTTTGTGTGAGGTCCTTGAGCTTGTTGCTAGCTCTTCCACAATCCCAAGTTTATCTAGAACGGAATTCGTATGCATGTTCTATTGCGTTTTCGAGTTTGGAGGTTTTACCGATTCTTCAGTTAGGAAGGTTTCATACCTCTCATTTGGTATTTTACGTCTTTCTCTTCAATTAGATAGATCTTGTTCTTAGCTTTCCAAAAAACCCAAGTTTGCTAAAATCGGAGTTCAGACGCAAAAGTTATCACCGTTTTTGTAATCCTTTTTCTATCAGTGAAATTAGCAGGACTTCTGGCCCGCTGGCCTGGCCACCAAAATGTTCTGATCCGGCACCCACCGGTATCACCCACAATATTGTGGTTCGGTGGGTTGCAGAATGTTCCAACGATTGTTGATTCTGTCGGACATGGCGCCGGTTCTTTTGGACTGGGCTTCGGTCCGCCGAACCTGGCGCCGATTCATCTGCCGTGTGTTCTGGCGCCTCCATACTTACCGTCAATTTTGTCTAGACTTCATGTTTTTAGCTCCAATGGGAAGATTTGCTTTCTCAAATAAAAGGGGCTTCTTCCCCAAGGTTTTCTAGTATTCTTGTGCATGGAATTGACCATCATTGTTGACCCCCTTGAGCTTGCTTCCTCCTCCTTCTCTCCTATGATTCTTGCATCTTTTGAGTGATTTGGAAAAGGAAAGCTAGATCTACAATGCCCACCAATCAATTTCCTCCTCTAAGTGAGGGGGGCCATTGGATCTAGATTTTGGAGTCATTGGTTGATTTCTATCATTGTTCTTCCTCTCTAATTCCTCCCTAGCACTTGTTGCTTTGGTGGGATTTGAGAGTGAAGAATTTAAGCACTCGTGGTGTTCTTGCTTTGCATTCTTGCGTAAGTGTTGAGCTCTCCATTACGATTTGTTCGAGTGAGAGACTGTGAGCTTATTACTCTTAGAGGGTGAACTCCTAGTTGGTTTGGCGGTTGGAGGGTGTCATGCCTCAAGACACAGCTCGGTAGAATGACAACCGCCACGCGTATATAGACCCGGAGGCCTATATACCCGTAAGGCTAAAAGTACAGGCAAAAGCCAACACAGTGGATCTCGAGAATCTCAATATATTCAGTTTACAAGATTACATATTTTTTTACATTACATCAGAATTATAAATATGTTCGCCAAACGCTTCCCGCCCACGTGTGCAGCCTAATCTTCCACGACGACTTTTTCTGATGTGCAACTCTGATAAAAACATTGGGAGCAAGGGGTGAGTACGATAAAATCATACTCAGCAAACTAATCATACATGCAATCATATAAATTGTAAAATAGACTTTCTTTTATAAAAACATGTGTATAAAGTAATTAGGCAATTTTAAAACGCATGGTACCACACATGAAAGTAAGCATTCCCAAACCCGAGAGTCACAAGGGTTAATATTAACACTTTTACACTCTATAGAGGGGTACTCCGACGCCGATAGCCTCAACTAGAACCACACAGGTGCTAGAAGAGCAGAGCCCTTTGGCCCACTAAAATATGGACACCTGAATTTACTTGTGCCGCTCGCTCCTACGGATCCATCACCGACACGTTTCGTTTCAGGGCCGTCCCCAGCGGAGAACTCGGCCAGTCCCATACCTGGACTGTGACCGGTACAATACGGTTACCTTCGTAGCACCAAGTTTTATTTACAAAACATGTATATTAGTTTTCACGATGCTCTTCAAAATCATATCTCTGCTAAATGCCCGGTTCGTATTGGTGGCTCCGGTGGATATATCACCGCATATCGACACCGGCTCATTAGCCCACAAATCTCACATATATATATCAATCTCAAATAATATCTCACAAATTCAATAGCAATATATATTATACAAAATATATGAAAGATGTATAGAAGAGCTTGCCTGGAAGATAAATATCCATGTCAATATATACTCCAATAAAATCTCGTATATAAGAAATCCAAAAGTAGTACAAACACCAAATAATGATCTAACTCTTCACTACGATGGATTAGCAGTATCTCCCGCTAGAGCATCTCTCTCTCTCGCCAGCATGACCTACCTAAGTTTCTACCTCTTTCTAATCGATCTCTCTCTCTCTCGCCAGCATGACCTCCCTAAGTTTCTACTTCTTTCTAATCCATGGACCAAAGTTGTGGCCTGGTGTGAGGAATGCACGGTGTAGGAGCTGACCTATTTATAGTTGATGGCTAAGGCATGCAAGTGACCAAATATCTGGCCACTTTACCGTTTAAGCTGGACTAAAATATCTTAGTCCGCCAACATCCGCTGGTGAGAAAACTATCTACAACATTGACATGACTAACATGCAGCGAGTCCACGAGTAATGCTTTGCCGACTCAGCTATTCCTACCTTAGCAATACTTCATGGCATACTCTAGTTTGAAGCCACGTTGGCCACACATGCAAAATATCTCATCCATGTAACAGCTGACAAGAGTCCATGGCATAACTCCACTACATCTAGTATTCTTCTCTCACGATCAATACAACTTGTATATTAGCTAGGAAATTCTATCTAGATCCATCAATGGATGCATTAGAAACATTAGTGATTACGCAGATTAACTCCTTAATTTTTATTTATGCAGATATTATCATCCAATTTAAACAGTAAGATTAATTACCAAAAATCAAAACAATTAGACCTAGTTATCACAAAAGCCAAATTAATTAATAAACCAAAAATCCGGGTTATTACATCCTCACCACCTTATTAGAATTTTGTCCTCAAAATTCAACACTAAAACAAGCTAAATTTTCTTTTTATCTAACATGCATGCTTTTCTATACTTGCACCCTATCAAACACAATATTTTGCCAAATAATCCAACCATGACTCTAACTATATACCTGAAATTTACTAGGGTTTCCAAACAATAAAGCATGCATCCAAGGTTAATCACCAAAATATCTAATGATCTACCCATTGTGCCCAGCCTATCCTAACCTAGAGCTCTGATACCACTTAATTGTCACGCCCCGAGATCCAGCTCGGTAGAATGACAACCGCCACGCGTATATAGACCCGGAGGCCTATATACCCGTAAGGCTAAAAGTACAGGCAAAAGCCAGCACAGTGGATCTCGAGAAGCTCAATATATTCATTTTACAAGATTACATATTTCTTTTACATTACATCAGAATTATAAATATGTTCCCTAAACGCTTCCCGCCCACGTGTCCAGCCTAATCTTCCACGACGACTTCTTCTGATGTGCAACTCTGATAAAAACATTGGGAGCAAGGGATGAGTACGATAAAATCATACTAAGCAAACTAATCATACATGCAATCATATAAATTGTAAAATAGACTTTTTTTTATAAAAACATGTGTATAAAGTAATTAGGCAATTTTAAAACGCATGGTGCCACTATGAAAGTAAGCATTCCCAAACCCGGGAGTCATAAGGGTTAATATTAACACTTTTACACTCTGCAGAGGGGTACTCTGACGTTGACAACCTCCACTAGAACCACACAGGCGCTAGAAGAGCAGAGCCCTTTTACCCACTAAAATACGAACACCTGAATTTACTTGTGCCGATCGCTCCTACGGATCCATCACCGACACGTTCCGTTTCAGGGCCGTCCCTAGCGGAGAACTCAGCCAGTCCCATACCTGGACTGTGATCGGTGCAATACAGTTAGCTTCGTAGCACCAAGTTTTATTTACAAAACATATATATTAGTTTTCACGGTGTTCTCCAAATCATATCTCTGCTAAATGCCCGGTTCGTATCGGTGGCTCCGGCGGATACATCACCGCATACCGACACTGGCTCATTAGCCCACAAATCTCACATATATATATATATATATATATATATATATATATCAATCTTAAATAATATCTCACAAATTCAATAGCAACATATATTATACAAAATATATGAAAGATGTATAGAAGAGCTTGCCTGGAAGATAAATATCCATGTCAATATATACTCCAATAAAATCTCGCAGATAAGAAATCCAAAAGTAGTACAAACACCAAATGATGATCTAACTCTTCACTACGATGGATTAGCAGTATCTCCCGCTAGAGCATCTCTCTCTCGCCAGCATGACCTTCCTAAGTTTCTACCTCTTTCTAATCAATGGACCAAAGTTGTGGCCTGGTGTGAGGAATGCATGTGTAGGAGCTGACCTATTTATAGTTGATGGCCAAGGCATGCAAGTAACCAAATATCTGGCTACTTTACCACTTAAGCTGGACTAAAATATCTCAGTCTGCCGACGTCCGCTGATGAGAAAACTATCTACAACATTGTCATGGCTGACATGCAGCGAGTCCACTAGTAAAGCTTTGCCGACTCAGCTATTCCTACCTTAGCAATACTTCATGGCATACTCTAGTTTGAAGCCACGTAGGCCACACATGCAAAATATCTCATGCATGTAACAGCCGACAAGAGTCCAAGGCCTAACTCCACTACATCTAACAACTTGTATATTAGCTAGGAAATTCTAACTAGATCCATCGATGGATGCATAAGAAACATTGGTGATCATGCAGATCAACTCCTTAATTTTTATTTATGCAGATATTATCATCTAATTTAAACAGTAAGATTAATTACCAAAAATCAAAACAATTAGACCTAGTTATCACAAAAGCCAATTAATTAATAAACCAAAACTCCAGGTTATTACATCCTCACCACCTTATTAGAATTTCGTCCTCAAAATTCAACACTAAAACAAGCTAAATTTTATTTTTATCTAACATGCATGCTTTTCTCTACTCGCACCCTATCAAACACAATATTTTGCCAAATAATCCAACCATGACTCTAAGTATATACCTGAAATTTACTAGGGTTTCCAAACAATAAAGCATGCATCCAAGTTTAATCACCAAAATATCTAACGATCTACCCATTGTGCCTAGGGTATCCTAACCTAGAGCTCTGATACCACTTAACTATCACGCCCCGAGATCTAGCTCGGTAAAATGACAACCACCACGCGTATAAAGATCTGGAGGCCTATATACCCGTAAGGCTAAAAGTATAGGCAAAAGCCAGCACAGTGGTTCTCGAGAAGCTCAACATATTCATTTTACAAGATTACATATTTCTTTTACATTATATCAGAATTATAAATATGTTCCCTAAACGCTTCCTGCCCATGTGTCCAGCTTATTCTTCCACGACGACTTCTTCTAATGTGCAACTCTGATAAAAACATGGGGAGCAAGGGGTGAGTACGATAAAATCATACTCAGCAAACTAATCATACATGCAATCATATAAATTGTAAAATAGACTATAAAAACATGTGTATAAAATAATTAGGCAATTTTAAAACACATGGTGCCACATATGAAAGTAAGAATTCCTAAACCCGGGAGTCAGAAGAGTTAATATTAACACTTTTACACTCTGCAGAGGGGTACTCCGACGCTGACAGCCTCCACTAGAACCACACAGGCGCTAGAACAGCAGAGTCCTTTGACCCACTAAAATACGAACACCTGAATTTACTTGTGCCGATCGCTCCTACGGATCCATCACCGACACGTTCTGTTTCATGGGACGTCCCCAACGGAGAACTCGGCCAGTCCCATACCTGGACTGTGACCGGTACAATACGGTTACCTTCGAAGCACCAAGTTTTATTTACAAAACATATATATTAGTTTTTATGGTATTCTCCAAAATCATATCTCTGCTAAATATCCGGGTCGTATCGGTGGCTCCGATGGATACATGATGACCCACAGGTATAGGGGGTGTATCACAGTATTTTCGAGGGAAGTGAAACCCAATTTATTGATTCGACACAAGGGGAGCCAAAGAATATTTATAAGCCTTAACAACTGAGTTGTCAATTCAGCTTTACCTGAAAACAATCTTGCTCACAGCAGTTTATCAGTAGCAACAGTTTTGTAGTAGGAATAGTAAAGTACAGCAGTAGCAAAGTAAAGACAGTAGTAACAATAGCAGTAAACAGTGAGATTCGAGTGCGGTAGGCATAGGGATGAATGGACGGGCGTTGCATGGACAAGACAATTCACATAGCAATCAGAACATAGGGCAATTGCAGATAAATAAGATAAAGCATCCAAGTACTAGACAAACCTAGGCATGTGTTCCATATATAGTCATACGTGCTCGCAATGAGAACTTGCACAACATCTTTTGTCCTGCCAGTCCGTTTGCAGCAGGGCCTCTAGGGAACTACTGACAATTAAGGTGCTCCTTTTAATAGAGCACCGGAGCAAAGCATTAACACTCCGTGAACACATGTGATCCTCACATCAAAGTCATTCTCTTCCGGTTATCCCGATTTCTGTCACTTCGGGGCCATAGGTTCCGAACAACAACGTGTGTATACAACTTGCAAATAAGACCAAAAACAATACTATCATAATGAATCAATAACATGTTCAGATTTGAAATCATGGCACTCGGGCCCTAGTGACAAGCATTAAGCACAACAAGTCGCAACAAAGTCATAAAGCACTAATAAAAGATACTAGGCACCATGCCCTAACAATCTGATGCCATTACATGAACGATCTCATTCAATCCCTACCATCCCCATAGCCTACAGCGGGGGATTACTCACTCATAGATGGGGGAAACATGGATGGTCGATGGAGAAGCGATGGTGATGATGATGGCGATGATCTCCTCCAATTCCCCGTCCCGGCAGGGTGGCAGAACGGAGTTTCTGGTGCTATTTCGTAGAATCTGGTGGTGGCGGCGGAACGGAACTCCTTCTGGAAAAACGTCGCCCCCCCGGAGTTTTTAGGTCAGAAGACTTCTTATAGACGAAGAGGGAGACCGAGGGGGTGCCTGGGGCCACCACACCATGCCCTGGCACGACCAGGCCTAGCCCGCGCCTAGGGGGTGTGGCCAGCCCCTGGCCCTCCTCCGTCTCGTATTCTGGCTCCTGGAGTCTTCTAGAAAAATAGGCACTTTGGCTTTTGTCCCGTCCAATTCCGAGAATATTCATTTTCTGACTTTCCTGGAACCAAAAACAGCAGAAAACAGGCAGTTGGCACTGTGGCTCTTGTTAATAGGTTGTCCAAGAAATCATATGAAAAGTACTCCAAAGTATGGACAAAACACAAGAAAGTGGATAAACCAAGCATGGAACATCAAAAATTATAGATACATTTGCAATGTATCAATACATCACCGCATACCGACACCGGCTCATTAGCCCACAAATCTCACACACATATATATATATATATATATATATATATATATATATATATATCAATCTCAAATAATATCTCACAAATTCAATAGCAACATATATTATACAAAATATATGAAAGATGTATAGAAGAGCTTGCCTGGAAGATAAATATCCATGTCAATATATACTCCAATAAAATCTCGCAGATAAGAAATCCAAAAGTAGTACAAACACCAAATAATGATCTAACTCTTCACTACGATGGATTAGCAGTATCTCCCGCTAGAGCATCTCTCTCTCTCTCTCGCCAGCATGACCTCCCTAATTTTCTACCTCTTTCTAATCGATGGACCAAAGTTGTGGTCTGGTGTGAGGAATGCACAGTGTAGGAGCTGACCTATTTATAGTTGATGGCCAAGGCATGCAAGTGACCAAATATCTGGCCACTTTACCGCTTAAGTTGGACTAAAATATCTTAGTCTGCCGACATCCGCTGGTGAGAAAACTATCTACAACATTGACATGACTGACATGCAGCGAGTCCACGAGTAAAGCTTTGCCGACTCAGCTATTCCTACCTTAGCAATACTTCACTGCATACTCTAGTTTGAAGCCACGTTGGCCACACATGCAAAATATCTCATGCATGTAACAGCCGACAAGAGTCCAAGGCCTAACTCCACTACATCTAGTATTCTTCTCTCACGTCAATACAACTTATATATTAGCTAGGAAATTCTAACTAGGTCCATCAATGGATGCATTAGAAACATTAGTGATCATGCAGATTAACTCCTTAATTTTTATTTATACAGATATTATCATCCAATTTAAACAATAAGATTAATTACGAAAAATCAAAACAGTTAGACCTAGTTATCACAAAAGCAAAATTAATTAATAAACCAAAAATCCGGGTTATTACAGTGTCAACACCCGAATTTTTAATCCCAGATGCCCGTTATGCCATACCTCGCAATCCCAGGATTACCATTTTTGCGAGACATAACGGATTGGATATCACAGTACATCATCCATTACAAACCATACATAAGGTTTTACACAAATAAGGATCTCATGATCCAGTCTTTAATACAACAAACAACGGAAGTAAACGATAGCGTAGCGGTGGGGTCCATCTTCAGGGGCACAGGCAGTGCTGATGAAGGCAGATAGTCCTAGTTATCATAGCCGTCCTGCTAACCATCATCTTGATAATCTCCTTCATAGTCTGGCCATGATAATAGCCAGAGACAAAAGCTATGAGTACTCTTTAAGTACTCGCAAGCTACTACTAACAAGGGTTATAATTCTAAGTTAAAGTGTTGAATTTAAAGAATAACTATCAAGTTAAGTTTGAAACCTAAGCTGAGTTCTGAAGCAAGAAAAGATAAAGGAAAGTTCTAGAATCACTTAAGTTGGAAAGCTATTATCATTACCACAACCCTGTTGTGGTCAAGTCAAAGTTCATCATTCATTTCAAGTTATTTAGAAAACATCTGACAACGAAACAGTATGGCCATTCCAACTGTCTATAACCGCGGACGCGGCTATTCGAATAGTTTGACACTCTGCAGAGGTGGTACACTTTCACCACAAGATTCGATACATCTGTCAGGGATAACCCTAAATCATCATACTTAGTATGCAGATAATCAAACGTAACCATCCCTTTACACACCCTAGTATAAGCACCTCTCCTATGAGCATGGCCTCCCAACCATGACCATCAGTCATCTTGGGCACTGCATAGGTGGACATCATTGAGAGGTAGCCTCAGCTCAAACCTCTCCCGTGAGGGAACTCATACTAATGCATATAAATTTCTAGCTAAGCCTTACCCAATTCAGGTAATGTGGTTGTACGGTAAATTTGGAATGGTATCGCATCCGAATCCAACCATCAGTTTTATAAAAAGGTTAAGGCTCATGCCTCATCATTTTCATCATCATAAACCAATTGTGTTTTTCAACACCTGTCAAAACATCTCAATAGAATGACTCATCATTCCAAGGTTTTCATAACTCATTTTCACCAAGTGTTCCCATCTAAAGTGACTCAAGTTTTTGAGCTATTCTAAAGTACTAAGTTAAGAGTGTTCACTAAGGTGGAAAGATGGGATCAATCTCATGCCATAGAATGACATCTAAAGGTTTCTAAGTAGGTCAAGTTTTATACTCTTTATGCTACCTTCAAAATTAAGTAAAGAACTTTGTGTAAACCAAGGGAGGTAAAACTTGTCAATAAGACTTGGGGTACTAATAGTAAAAGGGGTGTGATCAAAGCATGCTTAAGGCATCTTTACTAAACCATCTCGTTTTATTCTAGCTTGCTAACAATAGCTTACTAAGCATGTTTGCAAGGGTTAGCTTGCCACTAATAGCTTGCCTTGTTTGGTGCAGTGGTTGAAGTTTTCTTCTTCTTCTTCTTCTTGGTAGAACTCCTCCTCCTCGAAAGCTTGGTCGGTACTATCGTCTAGAAATACATAGGGAGTGCACAATCACCAAACAATACTTGACTAGGCTAAGTAGTATTCTAAACCACACAATTGATGATCTATTATCATCCCAAACATCACAAGTTTAATTCAATAGTTTCAACCTTTTTATTTTAGAAAAGTAATTTCTACTCATTGAAAAATTAACTAAAATTTAGTATTCACCACCAAAACATGGGATCATGTGGACACATGTCCTCACCACATATTCTAACATGTGAGAATGATATTTAAAGGTTGGATCAACATTACTTTGGTTTAAGTTCATTATTTAATGATTTAAAGTGACTAGAAATGCCTATATAGCATTATTTTGGTACTAGTCCAAATTCACTGCCTGTAAACCTTAATATTATTACATATTTGGATATATATGATGAAATGTGATTTTTGAGAGTTGGAATCAACTCAAAAGCTAACTTGGTTGATTTTATAAAAATGTTTCAAGTTGCAAAAGATTCTGTCTTCTTATTTTTATTAGGAGAAATCTATAACTCTAAATGAATTAAATCCAACGGGATTGGATAGAGCATTTCAATACCTTTTAGACAAAATTAGTTTCATGTAATTTGGATTTGTCAAACTCACAGAATTGAATTTTGAAACACTGGACAGAAACTATATTCTAACTAAAAAGAAAAATCCAGATTTGAATCTACGGGCTCGCGCGGGAAAAGAAATGGGCCGGCCCAGTGGCGCTACGCGGCGCGGGGCTCAGCTGACAGGGGGTCCCACTTGTCAGCGGCACTTAAAACGTGAAACGGTACGCGCGCTGTGGGCCGTGCGATTAGAGGCTAGATCTACGGCTGAGGGTCGTCGTCGACGACGAACAGGTCGCCGGCGAGCTCGAACCCTAGCGGCTCGGTGGGGGTCTATTGGGGCGTACTAGGGCTCCAGCGGGGTCGGCGAGGCGGGCAAACGAAGTGGAAGACGACGGTGAGGCGAGGCGTGGTCGCGGCGGAGCTTGGGGTGGCCGGAATCAACGGCACCCTTCTTCTCCCGAGGCGGCGGCTCCGGCTCCAATTCTGGCGAGCTGCTGCTCCACTTGCTCTGGCAAGAGGTGGGTGAGGTTCAGAGAGGTGAGGGGAGTGGAATGGTGTGAGTCTTTGGTGTTGGGGAGGGCTCCTTTTATAGGCTCAACGGTGAGACCGAGCGAGATGGGCGGTCGACGGTGGCGACATGGCTACGGCGAGCTAGCGGCATGGCTGGGGATTGCGATCGGTGGGCGGTTCCCTGGCGGTGCTCTAGGACTTCAATGCGGCCGTATGGGCGGTGGCATGCGGTCGGGGCGAGGTGGCGCTCTGCGCGGCCGAAGCGGCTGTGTCCACGGGGAGCGGTGGCTGTGGGGCTTTGGGCGACGAACGGAGGTGTCTGGGGTGTTCTCCAGGTCGAGGCGGAGCGGTGGGCGCGGGCTGGTGCCAAGGGGCGGTCGGTGCGAGCGGGGACAGTGCGCGCTCTGCGGGCGGCATCGGCATGGTTCGGTGGCACTGGGCGCGGGTTCTTCTCTGTGGTCCACGGCGGCTCTTGGCTCGGGCAAGGGACAGAGAGGGGAGGTGCGGTTCTGGCTACCTCCTAGACATGGAGAGGAACGAGGAGGTGGTCTGCTGCAGCGGGGCAAGTTTGGCCGGCCAGGGTGGTGCTCGGCATGGCATTGCCTTGCCACTAGGGTGTAGGGGATAGGTTGCAAATGGCATGGTTTGATCAGAGGGGGACATAGAGATTAAATGGAGATCAAAAGGGGGCAAAACTCTGTTCAAAACAGTGAGCTAGGATTAGAGGTGTGATTCTGCCTGCCAAATGTTTGATGAAATGGCCGCAAAAGAAAAAGTTTTGAATTTTGAGTTCAAATTTTTTGGGTGATCTCCACTAGTGCTAGGTAGTCACTGGTTACAAGGGTTTTGAAAATGGTGCTCAAATAGATGGTTTTTGAAATAGGGGTGATCTATGCATATGCATTAGATTCAATTTTAAACTGTCATTTAAAATAGTTTACAGAATGTTTTTAGTAGATCAAAAGGTGGGCCTTGGTACTTCATTATGTGAACTAGCAAGGGGTGCAAAGATCAAGAATTGTTTCTGTTAAGAATTGAGTACTAGGAATAGCCAAAGTAGGCATGAGAGTTAAATTTTTCAAAATGACCATTCCTTCATTTTAATTCTTTTTTATTTGATTTTCTTTAGGAAAAGTTTGGAAATGATGTAGATGATGTTTAAATCACCTAAGAAACATTTTACAAGCATTGGATCAATCAATCATGGCAATTCAAACAACTCCTATTTTAAATGCACATATATATGAATGCTTTCATTTTAAATTTGGAAAAGTTTTTGTTAACCCTAATTTTTGGATGATTTGATCTTGATAAGCTTGGATTAAAGTTTTGGGATGTTACATACAGAGGGTGACCCGGGCTTCTTCATGGAGCTTGTAAAGTGGTTGTGGAGCTTGCCATCTCCGGAGTGGAGGAAAAGCTAGCCATAAGGAAATGGCATATTCCTTCGTGGGATAGACTCGAAGAAGAAGGTGAGCCTTCGTGACATTGGAAAATCCTTCGTGGAATCCCGCCACTCCAACGTGACGTACCTTACTTGTAAGGAACACGGGAATACATTTTCGTCTTCGCGTGCCTCGGTTATCTCTATACCTGAGCTTACTTTTTTTGTGATATCCATCGAGGTTTAAGTACTTATCTTGCTTATCACTTTGGTATATATATCTAGTGCTATATTGTTTAGCTTAACTTGTTGGTATACTTAGTTGAGCCTAGTGTATTTAGGTTTTGTGCTTGTAAAATAAACGTTAGTTTAATTCTGTATTTGATGAAGCCAAAACCGTAATAGTTTTAAAATTGCTTATTCACCCCCTCCAGACGACATCTCTATCCTTTCACAAGGTTATCTTCGGTTAAGATAACACCTCGACGGAGATACCATGTCAAGATTTTTATTTCAAGTGGTACTTCCATTTTCAAATGTGTTTATTATTAATTACTAGGGCATTTGAATGCACTAATGCATTACACATGGATTCCACTAAAATTTACCATTGTTCATGTATATTTCATCAGAATTCATCGTGCCCCTGCGATAGTTGGACGAGAGTCAACCACTCTTGTAGAGCATGCCATGCCGCAAGTCTCGCACCGATGAGATCCCACCCAAATGTTACGTTAGGTGGAATATTCCCAACACCTCTACGACTGTATCGCATTTGTTGCATTTAATATTGTATAAATCTGGATACTGAGCTTGAAGAGAGGCTTTTTCAAGCCACGAATCCTCCCAAAAATGAATCATTGAGCCATCCTTAATTAGAAAAGATCCATAACAGAGGAAATGATTCTTCACTGCAATCAGACCTTCGCAAAAGTGTGAATCCCCTTATTTCCTTTGAGGCCACATATTTCCTTCTTAAGAGGTTTTGCCATACCCCTTCCTAAATGCGGTGGAGAAGGAGCTAGAAGGAGTCCTGGACCTGATAACGTTTCTGCTATTAGTTCTAGGGTCTCGTTTGCAAATTGGCATGGCCATGTTGTATTTCCTTTTTCTTCTGAGGCTTCTGCTGTAATTTGTACCACCGACGATGATTAATGCAGCATCGGGGTCTAGGGTCTTTCTAGACCAATCCCCCGTTCAAATAAAATAAGTACTCCCTCCGTTTTTAAATATAAGACGTTTTAGCTTATAGATCTCTTTTAGTGTGTGGGTTTATGTAGGGTTTTTTTTATTCGTAAAATGACCTTGAGACAAATAATACTGTGTAGGTTTATGTAGGTTTGAAGTGAACATACACACTAAAAGAGGTCCAGATACACTACTTTCACAAAGATAAAACATCTTATATTTTAGACCGGAGTGAGTAGCTTGAAAAGCAACTTACCAGTACAGTATTATTTGCCTCAAGGTCCTGTATTGCAAGCCACCGCCGTCACCCCCTTGTGCCCCGCAGCCTTTTCGACTGACACATTACATTCTATCTAGACAATCTATACTTCCTTACAATGTCTATTAATCTGCAAACCACTTTACTTGCCAAAAAAATTGTATGCCAACCACAGCTCGCACAGTCACTCAATAGGTACATACTACAATTGTACTCCCTTCATTTCAAAATATAAGATGTTTTAGCTTTGTGAAGGAAGTGTATCTAAACTCCTTTTAGTGTGTCTTTTCAGAAAGCTAAAACATCTTATATTTTAAAACGGAGGGAGTACTTGTATATTTAATAAATACTTCCTCCGTTTTAAAATATAAGATGTTTTAGCTTCGTGAAAGGAGTGTATCTAGACCCCTTTTAGTATGTAGGTTCACTCTGAATATAGATGAATCTACATACTAAAAGAAGTCTAGATACACTCCATTCACAAAGTTAAAACATCTTACATTTTGAAACGGAGGGAGTAGATTTTAAATAAACGAAGTTTTTGATTATTTTTAAAAACAAGCTCGAAACTGGGTTCTACTTTTAACACAAAGCTAATGCTAGTTCATTTTCTCTGGTGGAAAATCAAGCGTCTACTATGGCTTCAAGCTTCTTACTGGAAGCGAAAAAGCCACATCTGATGTATTAACATCCTAATTCCGTAGCGGCAAAAAATTGTGCCTGCATAAGTTGACGCATTAATTGATTTATTTATTAAAAAACTGCGGCAGTTATTTACATCCAGCTCAAGTGCAGGTAACAAAAAGTTAACACATTCAGTTCAAGTGCAGTACTTCAGTTAACAGAAACAGTACTCTATCCATCTCTAATACAATCAACAAAACAATATCTTAGCTAGGCCAACATCATTGTGAACCCTTCAGTAAAGTTCAGGATAGCTCAACTAGTCCAGGCAACAATCGCCTAGCTAGCTGATCATCGGCTACACAAGCTTTCAGCTTTTTTCCATTAAAATAAAATTGTATGACAGGTATTGCAAGTCTCACTAATTACCAATCTCGATCTGAAGCACCAGGAAGATACCAATTTTACAAGAACCTGTTGAGACTACAAACACCAGTACATCAACATAATTTGCTTTTGATACATCAACTAAATTCTTTATGTAGTACAAGCCATATCGAGAAAAATTAAACTAGAAAACACTCCTCAAATTCAGCAATAAATACTACTCCAACACTATTTGTCTTATAGCTACAGGGATGTTATGACCTGAAATACACCAATCATACAGGCTCAACTCAGTAACCACTCAACCAAGAGGCAGAATTTGGACAGTTGAAACTAATTTTGTAATTCGTGTGGCAATCAATATCTCCGGATGTCTTTTGGTGGCTTGAAGTTGATGGGGTGGGTTTCCGGTGTTGCAGTGAAATCTTCTTTCCACATCTTTATAGTTTTATCTGCCTCACAGGTTACAAGCCTTGATCCACTATTATCGTAAGACAGGGCATATATACATGCTTCGCTCTCCAATGATCCTGAAATTGAAGATAATAGGGATGCAGATAATCAGTGATTCTAGTCGACACAAAGAACAAGGCCTAGACCCGACTGCGGGATGACCATTGCCACTAGAATTTCTGATATATTAGAGAATTCAGTGCCCCTTAGAAGAGGAGACATTTTGTCAAAAATCAAAAAGGCTTAAAGGCGAATATCACTTGTCTACTTATTAGCCCATAAACCAATGCAGAACGCAAAGTAATACGTACCAGGCTGGACAATGGTCTGTTCTTGCTGAAAATTGTGGCCACTCTTCCAATCCCAAAACCACATGCTTCCATTGTCCCCTGCAGAAGGAAAAATAGAAGCTTCATTATATACATGGTCTAAACTCTGAAAACATGTTAAAGATCGTGAAATATGGTTCTTCTATACGTGGTCCAGTAACACCTTACAAATGAATAAGATTCAGACAATAGATAGGGCATAAAGAACACAACTGTGACTGTAGTTCATGAAATAAAGATCTAATATAAGAATGCATGGTGGGGGAGCCCCTGAATGTTTTCATAGAATATAGCACATCGTCACAGTATTTACCTGCAGTTGCCAGGACACCATCCTCATTAACAGCCATTGCATTTAGAATTGTTTTCTGCTGGGACCTGAAGGTGATTACGGATGAGAAGTTTAGTGTGCATGATCCACCATCAATAGGTTGGAGTAAGCGAAAAAATCATGTTCAGATGTTGAAACAGTATCAACACGCTAATATACTTCCTACAGTCACGAAAAATATTGAAGCCAAAGTTAAAAATAACACCAGATGGTCGCTACTTAGGGTAAGTGGCATGTTTCAATTATTATAGATTGTACGGTTACAATTGCAAGAGTAACTGGCACAAATGCCTCCTTGGGAATTTTCCAAACTCGGAGATAAGAGGAACTTGACCATGGGACATTATAATTCAAATTTACAATAGAAACAGCACCAGCTAATTTGAATCCATTATACAACCATTTGAAAGTATACAAAAGATGACAATAAGATATCCTGGTCAGCATAAATGGCATGCGCACATTCACCAAAAAAGAACATCAGGCAGAGAGCGAAGCAGAACTAGTTGTAATTTTGATTATAAATACTCCCTCTGACCCATATTAGTTGACTTGGATTTATCTAGATTCGGATGTATCTAGTACTAAAACATGTCTAGATACATCCGAATCTAGACAAATTCGAGTCAACTAATATGGGTCGGAGGGAGTAATGGAATTTGAGTACCATTAACATATAGTGCAGTACTTGGATGTTTCCAGTTACAGTTGAAGTAAATCAGGAACCGTACCACTTACACACGAGGTGAAATAAGTACGAGTGCAAATAGGTGAACTCACAGCATGTTGTGCAGAAATTCGCCTTTGGGCAGACTAAACTTTTTTATGTTATCGGCTGATGCTGATGCAAATGATTTCCTACATAAGAGAAGTTATTGTAAAGGTTTGAACAATGTACACAATGGGAAAATGAACTCATGGGTAAGAACCAACTCTTTCGGATGCAGTGCCATAGCCCGGACAGACTTCTTATGGTGCGTAAGGGTACACATAGTCTTCCCTGAAGAAACAAACAACTGTAATGGAAACAGAAAGGGATGCAGATAAAGGAAACAATTTAGTGAACATTGTTGAGTTTGATAGTTCAATTACCAGCTACAAGATCCCAGAACTTGATAGTTGTATCATGTGAGCCAGTGACAACTTGTGGATCCTGAGGAAGAAAGTAAAAGATAATTAATGGTACGTACTGCAATAGACAAGGAAATACTAACCCAGGCTACAAGCCTGGTCTAAACACGGTGAACAAATCAGAGTATGCATGTACCAAGATCATTCTTCTGTTTTTTGTTCAACATTAAAAAGAAACACAAAGTTGTCACACATCAGATTTACTAACCTACAATGTGACTAAGAATCAGAAGATTCGAACTAGAAATTTGGTACTCCCTCCGATCCAAATTAATTGACTTGGATTTGTGTAGATTTGGATGAATCTAGCACTAAAACATGTCTAGATACATCCGAATCTAGACAAATTCGAGTCAATTAATTTGGATCGGAGGGAGTACACCCTTAGATGAAAACAGTATTGAGAGCAAAAATCAGAATCGCAGCTAGTCTATGACAAGTAAAAAGCTATCTTACCGTTGGCCGAGCAAACACTGAACAAACTGTGTTATCATGGCCAGTTAAAGCAGAAACATGTGCTTTTGTTCGGATGTCCCACACCTGTGCATGAAACAAGAAGAGCTTAGTGCATCGTCGTGCTGCAAGATTTTGCATAATGTGCAACTGTAAGAAGAGATTCCGTACTCTACAAACTGAATCTCGACCACCTGTCAGCAAGACATCGATTGTTGGGTGGAGAGCTAGGCAGTAAACCCCACTCAGATGCCCATGGTAAGACCTTATAACCTTTTGACAGGGAATACATACACAATGTCATTAGAATGTAAATAATGCCACATACCAAACAGGATTAAATAATAAAATAAACCTTATTTTGTTCGAGATCCCAACATTTTACTTGTTTGTCATCGCCAGCAGAAAATAAATACGTGTGCCGCTGACTGACAGCAAGTCCTACATCAATGCGCATTACTTTCATCAGTAACTAATTTTCAGACTGGGACAAAAAAAGCATATTGAAACGGTGATGAGTGCCCCTGGCAAGACCCTTCTACCCAAAAACAAGAGAAACTTACCGCGGACTTGCTCAATATGACCAGTCAGTGTAAGCTTCAACGTTCCTGATGCAAGGTCCCATATCTACAAAAGGGCAGTAGTCAGTTCAGAGGATCAATAAGTGAATTACAACAGAAAGTAGTGTGACATGTTGGGGCAGCTGGGTTGCTACTGCCATGTATGTCTGCATAGGGGAAGGGGTAGCCTAAGGGCATTTATAACAGTTGTCCTTCCAAGAAAAAAAACATGAGATCTATAGCTCGAATCATCCAAAGAAACAATAAAAAAAAAAGATTGGTGTCAAATAAAACTCAATTGGCAACAGAATATAGCAGTATAGCTATCCTATTAGGTCCAACAAGATTCTCAAAACTGAATATTGTACTCCCTCCATTCACTAATGTAAAGCCGTCTAGCTTTTAGAAATGCATGTATCTAGACATGTTTATTGTTTAGGTTCATCCATTTTAGTCCAAATCTAGTCTACTTTAAATTATCTAGAAGGTCTTACATTAGTGAACGGATGGAGTATCTATCATGCAAGTAGAAGTACCGAACATTCAAAAAATAAATGCACCTGTATAGCCTCTGAGCAACTTATAGTGATAATAGGGGTCGTAAGATCACATCAGGTATCGCACGCATACAATAACTCAGTTTAAATTTCTGATGCATAAAGCAGACTGTTGGGCTCACCTTTATTGTCCTATCAGCAGAACCAGTACAGAACCATTCATTCCCTGGATCAAATGCTATAGATCGCACCCATCCTAAGTGACCACTGATGACCTGCATACGCCAAGAAAAACCTCAGCACCAATTCTTAAAAATAAAGAATGTATTTTGTCACTAGTGAGAACTAAGATGCTATCATACATCAGTCTGACTCCAAGCAAACATGCAGAACATGAAGGGTTTAATGACTTTGACAGAATCATCAAACCCCAGTGTAATAATTTATAGTGTGGATATTAGAACTATATGCATGCTCAAAATAAACCTTTTCCCGAGCAAAAAAATGGCACCAGTATTCCATGAGGTGCCAAACCTGTTTGTATAACAAAAATCATAAAGGGTGGCACTTGAATAAAAATAGTACCCGATAGTTCTTCCAGGGAGCGTGCCATGCAGGTTTAGGCCATCTACTCGGTAACCTTTCCATCAGTGCAGATGTTGAGAATCTGAAGGAGTATCGAGACATGAGCAATTCAAAGTAACAGCCAGAACTGCTCATTACATTTATCCAAAAATTGAAGCAACTAATAGAATGACCAGGAAGGTGTCATGTCGTACAATTAATAGACAGCCACAGAAGGAAAACAAGTGAACAGACCTGTCAGATGACCCGGGAATCGATAGTACAGTTGTATTTTTGCCTGGTACTACAGAATCACTGTCAAAAATAAAACTTCAGTAGCAATAGAAAGGAACTGAATCAACATGTTAAAAATAGAGAAGAGTATATGAATGCACTTACGGTGCCTTAGGAAGCATAAGTGGTGCAGGGATAATGGCATTACTTGTGCCTCCCCCACGAGCATCTTTTGTGTCTTGTGTGCCTGACAAGATAATTGTGAGCTAAAATAAAATGAAATAAAAAATACTAACGTTATTGAAGTTCATATCATCCCCAGTATCCATATTATTTTGTACAAAGCTAGATGGAAATGATAGTAGAGAAGCGCAAGGATAGCCTGAAACAATTGTTTCAACTATTCAAGTACTCCCTCCGTCTCAAAATAGATGTCGAAAATTTGTCAAAATTTGGATGTATCTAGACTAAATAGTGTCTAGACACATCCAAATTTAGAAAACTTTGCGACATCTATCTATTTTAAGACGGAGGGAGTAATATTTTAAACCAACAGTGAAATGTGTCAGCAAATCAACCGGTTTCATCTGATTAATGTGGAAGAGAAGATTAACTAACATGCAATTTAACTTTCAGCTTTGACTTCTTCCATCACAGCCAATGCAACAAAACAGAATGTTCAGATGGACTATCCTATGTACCATGTAATAAGAGAAAACAAGGACTTATGTAAGAGAGAAAGGCAATCATATGCATTTATGCTGGGATCAAATTTGCTAGGAGCTGCACCTGTTCCTTAGATACCCCTTATTTCTTTTCCTAGGGTGCATTACTTGCGAGCTTGAATTCTCGCTCTAGCTAGATAATAGTTATTGTTAATTTTGAGAAGCAGAGTGGGGCTATCATCTAAAATGGCAGCAACATTTACCTGGAAGCGCCAATGCGGTGGAAGGAGCTGCAGCACCCTTCCTCTGCACCCGTCCCTGATCGGTAGGCAGGTCCTTGACCGCATTGTACTCCGCATTCACCTGCGACAAACCACCCAACCATGAAATTTTCAGGGCACAACGCTTATGCAGACACAGGAACCCAACCTGTAGATAGCCGAGACGAAGCCACGAACCTTGCAGCTGACACGAATCCTTTTGCTGCCGAGAGAATGAGAGCAAGCGAAGAGAAGCGGTTAGTTCCAGGGTGCTAGGTTTTGGGGTCGAGGAAGGGGGCTGAGCGAGCTGGGTTACCTCTCGGCGTCGGGGGGGAACAGGAGGGAGTGGGTGGGCGCGAAGAGGTCGAGGGAGCGTTTCAGCGACTTAAGACTTAGCTTCTTCAACGACTGCGGCTCCACCGGCTCGCCGCCCGCCGCCGCCACCATCGCCATAGCCGCCGCCGGGGATCTCCGAGACAGGCTACAGCTCGCTTCCCCCTTCTCCTTTTCGTTGTCCTTGCCTTCTCCAGGCAGTTCGCAATGTGGGCCCAAAAACAAATAACCGACATGTACCTGGGCCTAACTGGCCCATTACAAGTGTATGCGGCTCGGCCGCTCGGCCCATTCATTTCTCTAACCCTGGAGCCTAGTCCACGTTCTGATCTCGCTACCCACCGTCGCTCCCCGCGCCGCCGCCGCCGCCGCCGCCCTGCCCGACCTGTTGCTCTGTGCCGCCGCGCAGTACTACCCCGGCGCCGCGTATTCCCCAAGGTAAGCCACCTCTCTGCTAACACTGATATAATAAGGCTGCAGATCCGTATATGTTTACATATGGGGTTGATTCAGTAGTATTATTATGCAATTGCGTTGTAGAGCTCAACTCATTTCGAAAGATATGTTCGTCGGATGAGTTAGATCTTTGATCTGCCTCTCTGTAACTGTTGATTCGATGCATGTAGAGCAGTAAAAATTCTCTGTTTGGCCCCATATTCAGGTTTTACGAACTGCGTGCTAAGTGTTTGCGGCTTTGCACTTGATCCAGTTTGGGCGTACTTCATTGCCATTCTTTATTTGACAATTTGTGAGCTGGAATCGATTAGGTGTCATGTCTCCTGATAAACTGAAATATATAGCCTTCTGTTGGGTACTGATGTTGTCGATTAGGTGCCATGCCTTCTATTTAGTGCAGGGAGCACTCTGAAACTCTTGGGAGTTTTTTCAGACAAGTCACACTGTTTCTGCCCCATGCGTCCTTAGAACACTCCTTTTTTTATCATTAGATAGATATTGCCACTCTAGAGAATTTAGATGAAATGTGGACTTTACTGCATAGTATCATATTCATTTTGATGAAGTTGACCAGTATCAAACTGTTCAGTCATGCATACACATTAGGCTTCCTCTTGCTGAACCTGCTAAATTCTGTCTTTGGATTGTTGGCGCTAAATATTCTGATACCAATGTTGGAAGCTGCATTTGATATTTTCTGCATGTCAGTTAAGTTACTTCTGTGTTATTTTTGAAGTATATAAACTTGAATACTATTCTCATGGCCTCATGTTTAGGGTATGTTTGGTATATGACCAAATTAACCATATCAGTTTCTTGCTCGCTGAAACATTTGGCCCTTGTTTGATGGTTGCCAAACTTTGCACATCTCATGCTCCTTTAGCAACTCCCATTGAACTTCCTTGCCAATATAGGCCAGAACATGGACAACCAAACCCACCTCCAATATTTTAGCTAGCCAAACTTTGCACATGGGCTGGCTTTGGCTCAACCAAACACAACCTAAGGTGGAAATGTGCAGATCAAGATTTGTTGCTCATTAGCTACTGTGTTTGTTATAAGCAAAAATATCAAGGAAGTTTCCTGATACAACTCCTTGTCACAGTGGCGTGGCTGGAAAACAAAGTACATGCTAGATCCAGTACCTAGTTATATGCTTTGCATGCATGTGCTTTAATTAAATTTTATGTTCGTTGTTGATTTCATTTCTCATGTTTAAGATCATAACTTTCTAATGCATCGTCTCCCTTGTCTATATGAGGGACAGCAGTTAATTGATGCCTCGTTTAGCATCTGCGTAAATACTGTATTTCGCTGTACCATTTGTATCACTGATGGCTAGTTATTCAAAACGTGTTTGCTCGCTGTTGCTTTGTCAGTATGCGCACAAGGTTCTGATTGGTAGGAAATGTATTCACATAGTCAACCAACTAACATTTATTTGCATGTTACCTTGCAGCAGAGAAACCAGCAACGATGGTGATCCCTCCACCTGATAGGGCAGCTAGGATCGTCACGTTTCTCAAGCCCTATCTCTTGAAGATGCATTTCTCGAACAAGTTTGTCACAGCGCAGGTCATCCACACCCCAACAGCAACCGTGGCGTGCTCTGCAAGCTCGCAGGAGAAGCTGCTGAGACCAAACCTGGAGTCGACCCGTGACGTCTCTGCTGCCGCCAAGATTGGGAAGCTACTCGGCGAGCGCCTGCTGGTCCAGGGGATACCCGCCGTGTCCATCCACCTGAAGCGGGAGCAGAAGTACCACGGCAAAGTCAGGGCTGTTATAGATTCTGTCAGGGAAGCTGGGGTCAAGCTGCTGTGATGCTGAAAACGGATAACTCGACTAGCATTTGCGTTGATCTTGCGCTCTACTATCTGAAGTTTGGACTGGTTCGAACCAGATAGCCACATTGGTGTTGGTGTGTCTGAATTTAGTGCTAAAAGGATATTCTGCAGATCAATAAAACGACTGGTTAATCAGTAGTAGCACTTCAGGCTCTGCAGTCTGTTTCTATCTTCCTCAAAATGCAGCTAGTTTATTTTATTCCACGGGATATACCAAGACCCTTGTTTGCCTGTCACGCTGTTTTTTCATGTAAGGATGTTTTATGGGCCGTGGTGCGATTTAAAACGTGAATCAATGCTTGATCAAGTCTGGCAATCGGATCATGCTGTTTTGCTTTCTTCGGAGAGATGCTCACCTATCTAGGGTAGCACACCTAGCGCTTTCTCTTTTAGAGAGCGTAGCTTAGGGGATTATGAACCTTGTCCACAATAATTGCATGAATAGTAAGCGATTGTCATGGCATTGTCAGGCAATGCGGTGTACTACCTTGGTTCCACAATATAAGCATTTTTAGCAAGCTGGGTTAGTAACTGCGATGCGGTCCGAGACGAAGCTTGGTCATGCACCACATGTAATGGACGAACCTCGCTATGTCACGGTACCACCTTTGGCGATTATGCTGAGGACCAAATTTGTTATTGTCGAGAAAAATCATGAGGGACTTCTTTATTTCCTTTTTCCCTCTACTCTTGCGAGCGGAGACGGTGAAGATAGCAAGCTTCTTTCATCTAGCATCGGCGACCGTCGGTGTATATTACCGGCAATGTACTTGAACTTTGGCTGCATACGTGCAGATAACCGATGGATTAGCACAAAAAAGTGAGAATATAGAAATTCTCACACATTATTATCATAATAAGGTATTAGTAGAAATCTTTAGACAAGGCCCTACTGTGTCGCCATTGGGGACACGGGAACCATGGCTGCAATTGGCCCGAGTGAGAGAATAATGACCAGCAAAGAAACAGAAGGCCGATTCAACAACGAAATGCAAAAATGCAAACGGGGGAGAGGAAATATTTAGGAAAGGATTTTTTGCTCGATATATCGAAGAGACAAAAGAACTTTTCCATTCCAAAAACAAAGAAATGAACGTTTGGTGTAGGTGAAGCAACCCACAATGTAAAGCCAAGAAAATGAGATGCGCCGGCGTGGCAACTACTACTCGTATAGTTAAACACCTACTGTAATTTATAAACCAGCACGACCAACATGCGAGTAGTATTTAACTACGGAGTACTCATTCTCAATGCCAATCGGTTTCTTTGGAGTTGGGCCATTGCTGTTGATTGTCGGATGACAGCAAGACGATTATACTGTACTGTCATCATACGGGCTTCTTTTTCCAATTCGAGCTTGTCATGATGATTGAAGGAATAAAAATAATGGAGATGAAGGTCGCCTTTGATGCGCTCATCATGTTTGAGATGACTCCAATGGCGTCGTTAGCATAATATACGGAGTACACAATTTTAAAAAATAGAGAAGATCGCGCCTTTGCATCTCGCCCTCTGGCTTTTCCTTTCTGTTTGCCGATTGGGCAAACTAGAGCAGATGCATGTGGACGTCACCAGAATCTGGTATCGGCTCCGTCCGTCCACCAAAACGCCGACCGCTCCAAGTCCCCGTATCATCAACGGGGTAGTATCTTCTTTCTGGCTTTTGGTGTTGTGCGGAGTCGGCGGGCGGGCCCGGTAGCTAGCGACGGGTGCAGCAGGGCCGATACGACCTGTCCAGATGCACCGTCTCGGTTGCCGACCGCTCGCCCACGCCTCCCCTAGACCTGACCTAGCCTAGGAGGAGGTCTCCCGTCCACGTTTTGTCTGAGAAAAGATGAGCGCCATGTCTGTTCCCCGCGCCGACCGGGGAGGGGACGTACGACTCCAGGACTCGGGACGCTTGGCCCATGTGACTCCAATTTACTCGTGGCGAGGGGAAAAGGTTTCTGTATTCGTGGCGATCGCCTTCTCCCTCGAATTTACTCGTGGCGAGGGAAGAAATTAGTTTTGTTTTCGTGGTGCGCTGTGCACATATATTCTACAGTACCTCGAAGAATACGTGGACGGGTAATATCGCAACGTACCACGCTACCTAGTACGCCAACCACGTACCGTAAAGAAACGGCTGACCAAATCCAGTAGAACACGGCAACTTCGGCGTATATACAGTAGTATATACCAAGATAAAGAATGGAGCCAAGCACGACTTGGCTTTGCTCCTCCGAATAAATTATTATTACTCCACAAGCCCGGCTTCAATCTGAGTGGTTCACGTGGAACGCGTCCAGAGAGCCCACCCAGCGATATTCCGCTACCATGAGCAGCAGGATGAGTAAACAAGAATATACGTACCCCCAAAGAAAAAGTAAACAAAAATATCTAGGGCGACCACGTAGGAAGGGCAGCGCCATTTCTTTGCTTCCTGTTCCTGCCGCTGGTGGCCACGTCGCCCCGGCTTTCCAGGCTCCCAAGAGCTATGCAAATCCAAAACCCCCGCTCATCAGTCATCGCTCCATGCCCCCTCCGTCTCGCCTCCCTTTATAAACGGCGCTGCACTCTGGGCTATCTCATCCTCCTCCACCACCAAAACCATCCAGCAGGAGCAGCAGCAGCAGCACAGAGCCCCCGGAGCGCCACCAGCCTTCCGATCGACGCACAGAAGATCCGATGGCTCTCGCTCTCTCCGGCTCCGCTGCTGCCCGCGCGCTCTCCCAGCTGCTGGCCCCGACCACCAGGGGCTACGCGGCGGCCGCTGCCTCCGGCGCGATGCGGCGCGGCGCCGCGGACAGGAAGGCAGCGGGCGAGGCCGAGAAGGCCGCCACCGACTCGTCCTGGGTCCCCGACCCCGTCACCGGCCACTACCGCCCGGCCAACCGCGCCGCCGCCGTCGACCCCGCCGACCTCCGCGCCGCCCACCTCGGCCGCACCTACGCACGGGCTTGAAAGGCCCCGCCCCACCCTTCTACTCCCTCGCGTGATAAACCGCTACTAACAGCCAGGGGAAGTTGGAGGTTCGTCCGCGCTCCGCCACCGACGTCCCCAGCGGGACGTGCGCGCTCAACACAAGATCCATCTTACGCGGGAGCCAGCCAAGAGATACTAAGTACAGTAGTATGAAGAAACAGCACCGACGGCTTGCCTGTTTCCAGTTCGCGTGCGTGTCGTGTCGGCTATCGGTGCCCTGTTTAGTGGTCGTGTTACGGGCTTGTACTACTCCTAGTAATAATGCAACAAATCACCGTTTTCTTGTTCCTTGATAATCCTACTACTACATTACATCTCGATGCGTGCTTCTATCTGAATCGTCCTCTCCGTTTATCTAATTATCTTCAACTCAAGATCCAGTGAGATTAGTCAGCGCACGCACTCCGCTCGATCCACCGAAACCGTGGCAGTAGAAATAGGCGACCACGCGCTGCTGCTCCTTGGCCCGAATCATCTGCCGTGCAGAAACGTCTCTGGGGCTGTGGAAAGTTGACCATGCCAAGTCGTCGCACCGACAGCCCTACGAACACGGTCGGCGTGCGTACTGAGTTTACCTCGTGCGGCGCCATCGCTGTCCGTGAACATTTTCTTGCCGCGCGGCGCGGGCAGCGTGGCGGGCGGCATGGGATCAGGTCCACTCTTTCCATCGGACGTCACCGTTCGTGACTGGCTGTCTTGCTGGTACTTGTGCGCCCGCACTCACGACAGTGACCGGAAAGCATCGCATCTCGCCGCACGTCGCCGTCGCGGGCTCGACTGCCCTATCTGAAAGCCTGACCTGACCTCCTTGAGGGTGTATCCGCGACTCGATCATGCCTTAAACGTCTCATAATTGCTGCTTAACTCTGCGTCAAATCGATTGATCCTCGTGGGATGAGGGTTGGCAGCAATACTTTTCCGGTTCATGCTTTGGTAATATTTGGTGAGGATTAATGGTACTAAGACTAAGTTTGATTCTCTTTTCACTTCTTTCTCACGGCCGAGCCAGCATATAAGGGTTCTATTACATGGTAACTAATGGTAATTGTCCAAACAGCAAATAAGAACAAAGTTTAAAGTAACATTGCTCGAGCCATGCATCTCCACTGTCGATCTTGACTTAGAGCTCCGGTTCATTGAGAGTCGTCCGATAATTGTTGAGAACGGTAGTATATTTTAGCTTTATAAAGTAAATGTATCTAAATATTTTTTAGTGTGTAATATTAAACATGCTCTCTCTAATCAAGAGGACCTAAATAATTTTATCATTTCTTCGATCGATGCACTGAATCATTGTTAAACCTCAACGCGCGGGTGTACTGATTACTCCTGTATTCTTGATTGGTATCGTCGTGTGCGGTGTCAGAGCAATAGTGCCTGAGCCCATGACATGCGAGGATGCAACTATATTAAACACGTTTAAGATGAATAATATTTACAAGTATTTAAGTACTCTAGTAATTCTTGATGTAGGTATATTGATCGGTTTCGAGGTGGGTCATACCTTCCGGTTGACAAATGCAGCAAGGCGATTAAAGTACGAGTATTTTTTTGATGGATGATTCGAGTTCGAGGTTCTCATGATTGAAAAATATGAGAAGGTAGGCGCCGCATCCTTCATAGGAATCCAATGGTGTCGTTAGCATACATTATTAAAATAGCGAAATAAGTTGTCTTTGCATCCGCTTCTCGCTTTTTCTTCCTTTTCTTCCTGCTGAATGGCCAAACTTACCAGATGCATGTACTAGACGTCAGCAGAATTTGGAATCGCCTCCGATCCACCGCGCCTCGGCCCTCGATGCGACCACCACCAAAACGCCGGCCGCATCAAATCCCCGCAGTCTTCCTTTCGTTTTTTTTTTTTTTTTTGGCGTTGATGTGCAGTCGGCGGTCTGGCCCGGTTGCTAGCGATGGGTGCACGGCAGACACGACCAGCCCGCCCCCCGCCTCCAAGAGACGTAGCCTCCTCGGCTCAGGAATGATGAGGTCGCCATCCACGTTAGTATTTCTGAGAAAATATCAGCGCCACGTTCGCCGCGCCGACGGGAAGCCTCCAGCAGTCGACATGCGTGTGCCTCCAATTTACTCGTGGCGGGGAAATGGTTTATTTTTCGTGGTGCATGTAGCTTAAGGCCAACTCCAACCCCAACGGCACCTCGAAAATGAAACCACGCGGATCTGAATCCGTCCGACCAGACCACTCCCAATGGTCCACCGTAAATTTCTTTTTTCCCGTTTTTAAGCCAGACCGACGTATTTCTTTCCTAAATTTAGATCCGGTTTGCGTCAAAACGGACGGCTCGAACTCGTCCGTCCTGTCCTCCCACGACCGTCCTCAGTCCCTCTCCCACCCCGCATCCTCTCTCCTTTCTCCAAAAATACTGCCGACGCCTGCCACAATTCACGCGCGCCGCTGCCTGCCAAGCCAGCTCGCGCCGCCGCCCACCAGCTCGCGCCTCAAGAAGGCGTGCGCAAAAAAGCCACGCGAGGGTGGCTCCGGCGCGAGGGCGAGTCCGGCGCGGCCGTGTGCTCTGGCCCCGACGCGAGTCCGCGCCGCCTCAAGCTCCATGGCGTTGACCTCCAACGACGGAGCTCCTGGCGACGAGCGGGCGAGCAAGGCGTCGGCGCCGGGGCAGCGAGCTCGCCAGGGTCGAGCAACTAGCAGCAACGTTGTATCTGATTTCACTCTCTATGATGTGTGGGCCTGTTTGATCAGTACGTATACGCTAGAAAGACTGTAAGGTGCACTTACGGCGCGCCGAGAGGGGGGGGGGGGGGGGACAATCTAGAATCTACCATGCTACGTGGCACTCGCTTCGTTCGCAAACAAGTGTACTTCTAGGTTTGTCCTAAACAAAATTAATAAAGTTTAACTAATTTTATAAAAAAATTATCATACTAAATTAATATCACTATATAAGTTTTCAAATTTAGTTTTATAATATATGTTGTTATATAATATTGGTCAACTTTAATAAAGTTTGACTTACGCCAACCAAGGCAACCTGAAAAAACTGACTCGCCAAACCGAGAAGAGCAAGACAATTTCGCCCTAGACCTTATGAATAAGAAACAAAACGAAACATGACTTGGCTTGCGCGTCTGAACTGTTCCAAATTATTTACTCCACAAGCCAGGCGTCAATTTCAGTAGCTCACGTGGAACGAGTCCAAAAACCCGGCGATATTCCGCTATTAGCAGCAGCAGCAGGGCAAGATTATTATAAACAAAAATATCTACTAGGAGACCACGTACGAAGGGCCACCCAGGAGCCAGGAGCCAGGAGGCGACGAGCCGACGAACCCGCGACGCCATTTCGTGGTTCCAGCCGGTCGGCGGCACGTGGCCCCGTCTCTCCCTGCACCCAAGAGCTGCGCAAATCCAAACTCCCCGCTCCTCTGCCGTCTCCCTTTAAATACGGGGCTTGCCTCTCGGCTCTCTCATCCTCCTGCACCAGCACACCCATCCAGCTCGGAGAAGCAGCAGCAGCAGCAGCAGCACAGAGCCCCCGGAGCGCCACCAGCCATCCGTCCGTCCGATCAATCGACACACAGAAGACCCGATGGCTCTCGCTCTCTCCGGCTCAGCTCCTGCCCGCGCGCTCTCCCAGCTGCTGGCCCCGACCACCAGGGGCTACGCCGCGGCGGCTGCCTCCGGCGCGATGAGGCGCGGCGCCGCGGACAGGAAGGCGGCGGGCGAGGCCGAGAAGGCCGCTACCGACGCGTCCTGGGTCCCCGACCCCGTCACCGGCCACTATCGCCCGGCCAACCGCGCAGCGGCCGTCGACCCCGCAGACCTCCGCGCCGCGCACCTCGGCCGCACCCACGCACGGGCTTGAAGCCCCCGCTCCTCCAACAGTCTGGTTGGGGATCATCAACTAAGTAACAGGGAGTATGGGAGGTTCGTCTGCAGCTCAGCTACCGACGTCCCCGCCGGCAGGACGTGCGCGCTCTCCACAAGGTCCATCTTGCGCGGGACGGCGGGAGCCAGGGCCCATGTGAGATAGTATGAAAAAAAGAGCGGCGGCGGCTTGACTCGTTTCCGTTTGCGTGCTGTGTGTGTGTCGGTGCCATGTTTAGTACGTGTTCGTGTTACACTGTTACCCGATGTTACTCCATCGAGGAGTATTTTTACCTTTTTATTACTCTACTAATAGGAATTCAGCGTTTTCTTGTTCCCAATAGTACAGCTTCATGCTTACTGCTATCTGTATCATCATTTGGATTTATCTTCTTGCCTAAGAAAAACACAGTCCTCATTAATCACCGTGCACACGACAACACGCGCAGGACACGCTGGTCGATCCGGCTTTATTTTTTTAAGTAACCATATATTTCATTAGACAATCCAGAGATTACATATATGGTCAACACCTAAGACAAACATTCCTGTCAAGAAGTAAAATTACAATTCTACCCTTGGAGAAACTCATGCCTCGCCGAACCGTCGTCCATCGTCCTCCACCGCCACCATGGTAGCGCCGGAAAAAGAGGAGATCAACCGCCATACCAAGATCTGGGAGAGCACCATCGTATACAAGGATGCTTTTCGAGCCGATGAACCGAGTCGCCGCAAGCGACGAGCCCGAGACTTTGTGGCACGTCGGCCGGGGATCTTCCCCGTGATCACCAGATCCCGACACCGTCATCTTCATCCAACGTAGTCGAAGAAGAGAAACGCCGCCGCCTGCCGTCTTCCACACGCACAACTGCAAGACGTCAAACAGAACTGTAGCAGCCGACGTGACCGCCACCCGCGAGAGTGTCGAACGTCGACCACCTGACACGAATCTCACCAGATCCGAAGACCGGCGAGATGACCGGGCCACCTGCCCCCCGATGCCACCGGTAGGAGTGACGTCGAGATGGAGGAAAAGCAGGAGCAAATTATTCCAACGCGGCGCCGTCTCCTCCATAGAATCAGCGCCCCAAGAAAAATCTAGGCCAACCCTAACTACAGCTGGAGCCGAGGCACCGGGTCCCCACCTCTTCCGTGGCCGGAGCGGCCAACGGAGGAGGCAGGGACAGGCGGCGACGGTGAGGTTGGGGGCAGAAGGAGATCGCCCTGAGATCCTATTTCTCAGGAGCGACCAGGCGTCCTCGATCCGGCTTTTGTGTGCCCTGAAATGTTTTGTGTGTCACTGACGGTTGCCTCAAGCGCGCGACGCCAATTGTGTCGCTCACACAAGATCTGCGGCGTTGATTTGTTGCCATCGCTGGTCGTATCAAGCGCTGTTGAAAGTCGATCGTTATCGGTGATTACGGCCAAGCTGATGATGGTAGGCGCACCGTATGTGGGCCAAGGCACCCGGACTACCTTGTGCGCATGCGTATGTTACGTCGCGCGGCGCAGGCAGCATGGCGGGGACTTGTGGACTGAGTGCGCTATCTGACGGCCAGAACCTCCCACTGCGAGGTGTGTATCATCTGCCAAATCAATTGATCATAGGACGAGGGGTGATACTATTTTCAAGATTCGAGGGCTGGTGATAGTACTATTTCGTGAAGATATCGGACATACCTGTGCACTGCGTGCCCGCGTATTAACATGAGAGAATTCCTTCTCTGACACTGCTCTCAAATATGATTCCTTATACAACACTAAAAAGTTGTTGTTTCCTTATTTGACACTTGGTGTAAATTTTGATGCCTTAGATGACACTTCCATTAGTTCCGTTACATTATTCCGTCAGTTTTGTTTTAAGCTAACCAAAATACCCATGGTCACTACTTCTTCAACAGTACAAACCTCAAATCCTGACCACGCCTAGAGCACAAGTCACGAGACAATCCTGACCACGCCTAGAGCACAAGTCACGAGACGCTAGATCGACTACATACCACGCTAGATCGACAACAGGCGAACTGCCAAAAACCTCAAATCCTGAGCTTTAAAAAAAATAAAAAATCCCAGCAGTATTCCAGCTAGGGTTGATTGTACTCTAGCGTATGACCAATGAATCACATAAGTACGACTATAGGACCAAAATGTCATTTTTAATTTGATCATACATGAGGTCAGGACACATTTCCAAACGGTAGCAACTACTTTCGCTTTGATGATTTCTTGGGTCCGATTTTGTGGCGATATTACAATCAGACAACATCAACAACACCTAAGCTGCATCACACGCAAAATAGACACGATCTAATCTCACACAAACATTAAGGCTCTTCCAAATTTCTGATTTTCAGCATGGATCAAGGAGGGGCACACAGGAGATCAACGCCACAGGGTGAGGGCATCAGCTGCATCAATCACCCAGACTTGAAGAGCAACACGGCTTTAGAGTCGATGTAGAAATACACAAAATAGTTGGTCTCGTGTGTCACGTAGGAACCTGCAAAAGGCAGTGAAAATACTTAGCAACATCGTTTGGACCCTCCGTGTGCATCTGTGGAGGCAGCAAAGTGCCCAAGATCATCAGAAACCGAAGCTTATTGTTACAGATAACAGCTATCAGGACTTCAAGCTTTCAAAAGGTTCAGAGGTAGGTTAAAAAAAGGAGGATCCCAGAGGCAAACCAGCAACAAGGCATGGGGGCAATAGTTTATCGCCCAAGATCAACAAATGAGACTCAAGACGTTAAATACCAAAATACACCACTAGCCTCTTAAGTCTTAACCACAACAAATTAGACTTGTTTTAGTGCTAGATACATCCGAATCTAGACAAAACCAAGTCAACTAATTTGGATCGAAGGGACTACCATTTTAGCAGCTGGCTGCTCCAATCATACTCCCTCCGACCCATATTAGTAGACTTAGATTCATCTAGATACGAATGTATCTAGTCAAAGTTTTAGTGCTAGATACATCGGTATCTAGACAAATTTGAGTCAACTAATATGGGTCGGAGGGAGTACTAATAAGTAAAAACTGACATCAATCTCCCTACACCAATGAAGGGCATGTGTTCAAAAAAGGAATCTGATTAGGTCCGCTGGCTGCTCCAATCATACTCCCTCCGACCCATATTAGTCGACTTAGATTCATCTAGATACGAATGTATCTAGTCAAGTTTTAGTGCTAGATACATCGGTATCTAGACAAATTTGAGTCAACTAATATGGGTCGGAGGGAGTACTAATAAGTAAAAACTGACACCAATCTCCCTACACCAATGAAGGGCATGTGTTCAAAAAAGGAATCTGATTAGGTCCGCTGGCTACTCCAATCATACTCCCTCCGACCCATATTAGTCGACTTAGATTCATCTAGATACGAATGTATCTAGTCAAGTTTTAGTGCTAGATACATCGGTATCTAGACAAATTTGAGTCAACTAATATGGGTCGGAGGGAGTACTAATAAGTAAAAACTGACACCAATCTCCCTACACCAATGAAGGGCATGTGTTCAAAAAAGGAATCTGATTAGGTCCCCGTCGTTTGCCAGCTCGCTTTTGCATTCCCAAGCAAATTGAGATGCAGAGGCCCCTAAAGTAAGCCACAATCATACACAAACAGAGCATACGTGGGCTTTATTTGGAGCATTCGGCTCATGGGTACATAAACTAAAGCCCCTGGTGTTTTAACAACCGAAACCAAACTATAACAAGAAAACCTCAGTAGGACTGGGAAGTGTGCTGCTACTCTGACTGCTTGGACAAGATGACACCCCTCTAAACAGGTCCTATCACTCATTCCAAAAGGCAAGATGACACACCATACAACTAAACCTAAAGGGTTTAACTTGGAACATACGAGCCAGATCAATGACAGCAGGTACAGTTGCCAAGGTAATGGTTACTGAAATGGTATGTAAATGACCAATGTAACAAGGAAAGGAGCAAATGAACAATGGATTTATCTAGATTCGCATGTATCTAGACATGTTTTAGTGTGTAGATACATTTGAATCTAGACAAAACCAAGTCAGTTATTTCTGGACGGAGGGAGTATGAGAAATCCACAACTTATACTATATTTATGCTAAAACTTAAGTTCCACTAATGCAATCTGCCAGTAAAAATGTTCTTAGAATTTCTACAAGACTTTAAGAAGCCATTACAGGTAAGCGTTCTCTAGCACCTGTACAGTCAAGTAGAGCCACCTAATTAACAGACTTTGTCTTTCACTTTAGAATTCAGTTTGGGGGATATGATCAATCAATATGACATGCTCTGGAACCACAAGAACAACATATTGCGTCAAATGGTGCATCATCAGTATAGGAACAGATATGATTTAAAAGAGTGATAAATCATAAATATATCAATCAAGACATTGCTAGACTAAACTTATATTTTTTCACAACACACCTTGGTTCAAATTGTAATTTACTGCACTTCACCGTACAGTAGTTTTTCTTGGCAAACTCATGTAGGCATGCCTAAGGTAACCATGTAAACTTTTATTTACTCAGTGACATATAGACACAACTATCACAAAATGAATCTTGACTAACGTGTGGTTACAGAACAAACACTACCTACTTTGATCAAAGAATCCTAACTCGAAGTGTGGGAAACTGAGGCAACATTAGTGCCCAATGAGATAGGCCTAGGCCCTTTCAGGCAAGAGGAGTGCCAACAAGTAACAACAATCAATCTAACAAAGGAAAAGTAATATGGTTCCCTTGGTCCCCTCTTTGTTGTTGGAAAATGGAAGTTGAGGTGTTGCTAAAGCTAGGCAGAAATAATATAATACGAAATATGAAGAAAGCAATCAATTTGCAACGAGATCAGAATTCAGATAATCTAACAATAGCCATTAAAAATGGAGGATCCTCTTGTGGTTAGCCTGATGGCTATTATTGAAGTTTTAACAAGGCCAGCTATAGATTAAAAAATGGCCATATACATTGAACCATATGTGGGATGACTTATTGAGTAATCTGGCTTAAAAGTGCCAAACAATACTGTCAAGAACCTCTAAGAAAATTGATGAAAAAGAACGGTTACCTTGGGTAAGATAACCCTTTCTGTAGAGAATGGAGTTGAAAATTGTATAGTTAACAGTAAAATGAGTTGTTTGTACAGACCGAAAACTTGATTAATCTTTTGTTCTTCTAGAACCACTTCACAATTTGGATGAACTAATTGCTTAAGAGGTCCCTAAACTTTCTTTCAGTCTAATGCTAATTAAGGAAATTTTAGTAATGGGAATAAATGATATGGTACCTCTAAGGTGACACGGCATACCATGTGGATGACACATACAAAATCTGGTGGCGTGGAAATACCTAGTCAATTGGGAAATCTACATAACTCGTCATTCCATCACATAGACTAGCGTGGCAGTGACACTAAGTGTAAAGTTCACTCCACTGTAAATGCAACAGACTAAATACCAGCTAGGCAAAATTGGACCTGGTTGATACCAGGCAGAACCTAATCTATAGACAAGCTGTCTGAGTGAAGCTTCAAGAAAAACCTACATCGGTATAAAAATAATAACCAAACAATGAGCCCCGCAAGCAAGGAATGACACTACTTTAGCATGTCCTAAGTGACAACTTGCTTTGCACTAACCTAAAAAAAAGCAAACTACTATATATTCTTAATATTATCCAAATTTCTTCCGCTCCTAAATCCTTCTGAAATACCTAGTCTAAAGGGTCACTTAAGACACTTACACAGTTAACCTATTCTACTGCTTCATCTAACATCCACAGAAACTATGCCTCATTCAGTGACGCCTAGGATCAACAGAAGTTTATAGTCGCTTGCAACAATCTGACATGTCCATTTTTACTATTATTAGGATCATATGAAATTACCCGCAGATGCCCAATAGCCACACTGAAGCTAGACAAACGACATTCAGCAGAGATGCATCCCGCATACTCCCGTACAAAGCTACTTACAACCAGAATGGGAAGGAAGAGAGGGGCATACCGAAGTTGCGGCCGACGATGCAGTGCCAGGTGGGGCCGTGGTTCTTGTCGAACTCCTTCTTGATGTACTCCGCGATGTCCTTCTCCATGGTGTGCTTCTCGAACGCCTGCACAGAACAGAGAAATAAGTTCCCCCCCACACGCACCAAACCCCAGCGAGCGACCGCAGACACGAGAGACAGCGCGAGGGCGGAACCAAATCGAGAGAGAAACCAGTGAACAAAGGGGGTGAAGGGGGGGATTACGACGCGGGAGATTTCGAATGCCTCCTTCTGCATCTCCTCCTTCATGTCGGCGCTCTTGAGCTGGATCTTGTGCGGCGTGGGCGAGGCGGCGGTCGGCGGCGGGGAGCCGAGGGCGGCGGTGGCGGAGACGGCGGTGGGCTTGCGGTCGGCGTCGGCCGGGCCCCTCGTGGCGTAGGGCGCCGGGTGGGAGGCGGCGACGGAGCCGAACCCGCGCTTGAGCTCGTCGGCCATCGCTGCGAATCTCTGGCACACACTTGGCTTGGAATCAGTTGGAGGAACTCGGCGATTCCTTTCTCCGCTCCTCCCTGGCTGGCACCCTTTTGAAAGGCGACGGTGGCAGACAGAATCAGTCGACTCTGCTGCTGGTGCCGTGGTGCTTCATGATTGCACAAGAGAGGCCGGGCCTTCCCTGGAAGCTAGAGCCTAGAGGTGGAATGAGAAGCGCAGACAGGTCGGGGAAGCAGTGGGCTGAAGACCCGAAGCATCACACGGGCCGGCCCATATACAAACTGGATCTAGGCCATAAGCGGGGTTTTGAAGTATTTTCTCACGCGCACAGTACGGCAAAGGCGAACAGTGCCACGATCATCGACGATCTACATCTTGTGGTTGTGATCGTTTCAATCAAGGCTCTGATGGAAAATCTGGAGTCCCTGGCAGTTCAGCATGTTCATCAACTCAATGGAATGATGGGTTTCAGAGGGATCAGAACCGCAAACCCCTTTCAAGATCCTCGCTGCCCACTGCAAAACTCAGCTGCTCCACTGGTGTTTCAGAGCATCTCATGTAACTGCTGCAAGTGGATGTGGATGATTACTACCGGTTTCAGCAAGTAAATCTCAAAGCTTTCCAATGTTACACTTAATCCTCTTCAAAGAGATAGGACGACCTGAGAGTTCACATAAATTCTTCGGCAAAAATTAGACCATAATTTCATTTATTAGAGAATATACTCAATATCGTGGCATGTTTGGTCGACAACTTAGCATATAGCTATGTAAAAATCACCGAAGAAAGTAAGCTCCCACAAAATTATATTTGGATAATACTTAGCATAGTGGCATGCATGTATAGTCGACAACTTCAAAATGTAACCATGTAAAAACACCCCTGAGACTTTGCTTATATCATCAGAACTTGCTAAAGAACTCGCAAATGTGTTATGAAACCTCATTAGGCTTCTCCTGGTTGAGGAAGTGACCCACTCCCTCCAAGATAACCACATCCTCCAGATTCGGCACATACGCCTTGAAGCCACCCTTGTCGATGTAGTCTTTTACCCCCGGTGTGTTGTATGTGAGGTCCAGGTCCCCAACGATGAATTTTGTCGCCACTTCTATTGGAGCTCCAGTCCATGGTGCAGAAAGCTCCCAGTTCCTGCATGAACACAAAAGAAGTTAAGTGGTATCTCATGAATGCTTGCGTTAACTCTAGCCAATGCCTTCACCCATATACATTTGAACTGAAATTGGGAATAACGGTTATGTAGTTCAGACATACATACATCAACTTAAAGTTGCTGAAAAGAGAAATTTCAGAAGATTTGCCAATAGGTTCTTTTTCTTTTTAGGTTACAGTTCGCATATAGGATTTTAGGAAGTAACTCCCCCTCACAAAGCATACAGACATCGCTGAGAAATGATTCATCCATCGAAAATAAATAACTTTCATGTGGATCCTATTAATACTAACTTTCCTGACTAACAACAATAAATAAAGCAGTATATTGTAAAATCAAGATAGTGAGAATGAGCCATCGACGACATACAAGTCCATGCATCTGTAGAAGTTCAGCCCTCCTGTAAACCCTGTCTTCTCAAATTTGTCCGCGTAGTAGGAAATATCTTCTTCAGACAACCATGCAGGGAGAGTACCATCCGAATCAAGCGACTCAAAGAAGGTCTTTCCCTTGGATATAATAATAGGATCTGCCTTGCGCATTCCAAGGATCGCCTTAAATTTATACCTCATGTCATATAAAGCAAATTCAGCTTCGGCAACTCCAGGGTCCTGCATGCATAATTAGGTAATTAGGATGTGCACAAGAAAACTGTATCTAAGGATAAACATTTAAACTGTTATATCTGATTCCACAATCCACACTAGGAGATACTCCGTCCATTGCAAAACAATTGAAGTTTTAAGTTAGTCCTAAATCAAAATACTTTAAGTTTGACCAAGTTTATAGAAAAACATATCAACATCACAACACCAATTTAGTTTTACTAGATTCAACATACAATATATTTTTTGTACTACATAGATTTGACGTTGTAGATATTGACATACTTTCAAATAAATTCGGTCAAACTTAGAAAAGTTTGACTTAGGACAAACCTAGAACATCAATTATTTTGGAATCAAGGGAATACTTTTAAACCTGAATCCGCAGATAAGAATGGTTGAAACTTTATACTCAAAAAGGAAAAAACACGTGTACATGATAGACAATTACATTCTGAGACGAAAGTCATTTGAGGTTTTAAGGCTAACTGTAATCACTGTCATACACCAGATGGTTAGCTTTTAGAACTCTGCAGAGAGATCTTGTTGTGTTCAAGTTCACTGAATTTTTTGGTGCTCGTTACTGAGATGTTTTACCTGATACCTAGAGATAATAGCACAATTTGTGGGCACTGCTACGGATTACAATAAATTAAAGCAAGACCAAATCATCTACATCTGCTCAGACCTGTCATACCAAACATGTGATGTGGACTGAAAGTGAACGGACCACCATCCCAACGTCAACAATTCAAATCTTTATAAGAATGAAGATAAAGATCTGTGCAGTTGTGCCGCAAATAAAGCTTCAACAGAAAACATGGTGTCTTTCAATAAACAATATCTGGATAATGCACTAAGTTAAATGTCAGGTCTCGACAAAAGGACAATGCCGAGTATCGGGTTTCATTCAACCAAAAGCTCTAGTTCCTGACTGAAATTTTTGGTACTCAAGTTACCAAGGTTTTTACCCTGATAGGGACATCTGTATAGTTGTGCAGTAAATAAAGGTTCAACGAAAACAACATGGTATATTTCAGATAACAATGCTTCTACTAGGATCCTTACAGGCTCTGTATCTCAGATATGCATGGCTTAAAACCGACAATGCTATTTTTCATCGGACTAATAACTCAATTTCTTACTGAAAAATAATATTCCACCTCCAATTAAATTATTACTATTTTTCTGTTTATTGGCCATTTAACCATCGTTCTATCTGGAATTCCGAAGTCAATGACTGACAGTATAAATTAGCTGCTTCCGAATAATCTAGTTTAGTCCTTGCAACTGCCATAAATCCAATCCCTTGACGGCTTGTCGCGTCAATAACAGCCCGGGAGGAACAACTTTTGGAGAATTTAAGCAACCATGCAAACAATCAGCTAACCTAATGAAATTTATCATACCTACAACTATTGATTGGTTAAATCACTCTGCACTTTCGTCAGGACAGAGGTACACAATTCATTACACTGTTTGCCACAAACAGGAGAGATGATTAATGGTCATGGAGTTTCACCTGGAAGCGGCACATGTAGTGGTCTTCCCCGCAAAAGGCCCTGATGGCCTGGAGTGGGCTCCCTTCTGACCGGCGCGGGTGGTACACGACGCTGAGGTTGACGAGCGCCCGCACCAGGTCCGGCCGGAGCAGGCAGAGATGCCACGCCACGAGTGCACCCCAGTCGTGCCCCGCCACGAACACCTGCCACGCGATGCCGGGGATTAAACTAACATGACAGACAGTTTGCTTAGATAGGGGCTTGGTCTGGTCGGCGCGAGGAACTGAAATGCCGAACGGCGGATAGTCAAACCACTGAACCTGGGGCTGACCGATGTCGGCGATGAGGGCCACGAGGTCGCCGACGAGGTGGAACGTGGTGTAGCAGTCCGCGGCGGGAGGGACGTCGGAGTCGCCGTAGCCGCGCAGATCGGGCGCGACGGCGCGGAAGCCCCGGGCAGCCAGGGCGGCCATCTGGTGGCGCCAGCCGTACCAGAGGTCCGGGAAGCCGTGCACGAGCAGCACGGCGGGCCCGTCCTCGGGCCCCGTCTCCGCCACGTGAAGCCGCACTCCGCGCGCCACCTCCACCGTCCGGTGCCGCACACCTTCGGGCTCCATCGCTGCCGCTGCTGCTCGCGGCCCGCCGAGGGATTGGAGTAACCGGCGGTTTTCGGGGTAGCCTCCGCGCGCTGCTTCGGGTGCGTCGCCGGTCGTTGGCTGGCAAGCTATGTGGCTGAACGGGACGATAATTTCGTGGTTTGTGGGGGCGGCCGGCCGGGCGCCGGCAGGATGGGATTTTGGCAGCTTGGCGACATTCCCCGGGCATTGGACTTGGTTGGACCGGTATGGCGGTATCGCGTCTCGCTTCCCGCGTCGTTGCAGACTTGAAGCTGTGTACAAAGGTGACGCTGAGTCTGCGACGCGTGGACCTATGCTGCCTCATCCAGAGGGGAAATTTTGCCCTTTCCGAGCCTCTTTGTATCCATGAGCTTCGAACATAGCAAAAGAAAAAAAGATATGCCATGCACTGTGAATTTCTATATGATTTTATTTCCAAAGTATGGCAATTTTGTAACATGTCTTTTAAATGATCCAGAGGAAGCAATTACATGAATCACACAAGATTGAGGAGAGATAGTAGAAATAGATTAAAGAAAAATAAAACGAGGATTGAGGTTGGATTCATAAGGAAGGAAAGACATTGCATAGATTCCAAGGACATTTGGTGATATCAATCGTGTATGTTAGAGAGAGTGCTACGTGAAAAAAATTTATTATGCATGATCCTACTACCGAGGTGCAAGCATATACCCTTAACGAGTAGCCGATCACATAACCGCAACGGAGATGATGACACAGTCGATGAAATCCTCCGACCCTCTCAACTAGGTTATAGCTCCCATTCGTGAGAGTTTTCTACTCATGAAGATCAGCATGATCAACGTCGAAGCAGATGACGCTTCAAATATCCACACACACATCAGCGAAGCAACGCCGCGACGTCGTGTGATCCAGCACACAAACGAAGACTAAAACCAACTCGATGAAGATACCACCCTCTGGAGTCGCCCCTCTAGATTAGATCTAGAAGGAGAAGAAGAAACAGGCAGCGCGAAGGTGAGAGGAGAGGGACATCATATGGCCTTCAAGCACCTAGGATTTTGACTAGGGTGGAGGGGTGTGGCTAGGGAAGGATGAGCTAGGTTGGTGTGCCCCTTGGGGAGCCCCCCTTTAAAATAGGGGCCAAAACCCCTAGGTGGGCCAGCCAAGGAATGAGGACTCCTCCAAGGAGTCGTAGCTAGTTGGACTCTAACTCCCCTCCCCCAATTCGTCCACCCTAGTGGGAGGCGCCTTGCCCCCCAATGCAAGGGGACATTTAGACAAAGGTTGCTCCGAACTCTTACAAAAAATTCAGAAACTTCCGAACGTTCTAGAACCTTCCACAATATTATATAACCTTTTGGTACCTCCCAATACCTTCCTGAACATCACCAGCATCATTCGGATCTCCCGATACGCTTCCAAGACTTTAGGAAACACTTATTAAACCTTCTCATTCTTTATTTCTTTGTTACATTCCTACATGACGCAGTTAAGCATGTGACCCTATATGTTGAAACATATGTGGACATGTATGCAACACTTCTGGTCAATAATCGATAGCGGGATCTGAATATCCATAACGACTCCCACATGTCAACCAAGGTCTTTATCGAGCAAACCTTTGCATTCCATCTACACTTCATTTTTCTTACAAACCGTGGCAACACCATGGCGTTATCCTCACTACCGTTTTGTACACATTTCCCGTTTCCATATCCTGGTACACAGTGATACCGAGAGGGTCTAGAGTGTATCTCTCCATCATCAGAGGAGCAAATCAAATTCTTGACATATCTAGTACCACGACATACTTCCTTGTATACCCAAAAGACACCTTTATAATTACCTAGTTCCAGAGCAATGTTTGATGACTAGAAGTAACCATCCGATATCTAGGTCTACGATATTAATTCTCATGGTCGTCTAAGGATGCAAGTAAACGTTAACGCATGTCATGAGAAAGTACAAAAACATATTGACAACGTATCTCGCGGTATTATCATAATGGGGGTCTATCCAACAACATCGTTACCCTAGCCCTGAAGGGTTAGAGAGTGCATGTCCCATTGATTGCAATTTCTGATGTTTTTGAGTAATACAAGGTCATTCGCAAAAAATGTATTCTTGTTATTACCGATATCCTCATAACACTTACTATTTATGCTCATAGTCAGAAAAACAAAACCATCAAATAATACATGAGCCACTCCAAGGGCCGCCTAGGGTTCCAATCGTTGTTTATAATTCCACGCATGCGATTAGGTTTTCCTCCGAATCCAATATTCATAAACTATTACAATTCAAAGCATAAGATACACTTAATCATAAACATGGAAATAAAATAATAACATATTTATTATTGCCTCTAGGACATATTTCTAACATTGTAGGATCTGAAGGGCTTGCATAAGAGAAATCCCTATGGATTGAAGTTCTCCAAGAATGTTATGAAATTCTTGTGATCCATTTTTGCAGGTCCACTTAGGACCTACTCGGCAAGCCTATGCTTCACAACTCTGATATCGGAGTTGGCGGAGTGACTTGGGCATAACCCTTCGGGTGCCTACTATTGGCATATACGGTGCGGCCCGACAGAATGCCCACATAAAGATATACCAAGATCCATGAAGCCCATGATGGTTCGGCTAGTATGAATCCTACAAGAATATCAACTTCAAACATACAAGACAAGGAAAGTATAAGACTAGTCTACATAGAAACTCTAACTTGTAACCTACTCGTATTGGTACCTGAGACCTGGCCTTCCCATATATAAATGTTAGGAGGGCTAACGGGGAGGACATCGGAGACAACCAATCTTACGATACACACACCCCTCTCTCTCAACGAGTTTGTACTCTCTGTTGATAATATGAATAGACAAACAGGAAGTATGGTTTCCTCTAAGAGGGCATGAACCTGGGTAAATCGCCTCCCTTATTTGTATGTTAAGCCTATGAAATCACCAGCGCTCTTTTTTCACGCAAACCTCGCGCAGCCAGGATGCCGGGAATGATATCACGCAGCGCGAAGTTGATAAATCTCGGAAGGAGCACAACAGCCGAAGATATTTAGATGGGGAGAGCGACGACGATCGCGAGCCCTGTGGTGCAAGTTGTTTTACCTATCGAGTTCGCAAGACACCTATACCCAAAGATTTCAAGCTGCCGCACGACCGCCAAAAATACGATGGTCTCCAGGAGCCGGAGGCATGGTTGGCTGGCTATATACAAACTATAAAACTTCAAGGCAGCTCAAAGGCCACCGCAATGCAAAGCTAACAGTTGCACCTAAGCAGGACCGCATGTTCTCGCCTCAAGAAACTACCCGAAGAATCAATCAGAAGTTGGAGCGACCTGGAGGAAAAGTTCATCCACAATTTCAAGTCCACCTTCAAGTGACCAGCATCCATCGAAGAGCTACGGGCGTGTGTGAAAAAAAATCGGGAGAGCAAATACGTACCTATATTCAGTGGTGGAACATCATCAAGGACACAGTTGAGAATGTCTCCCACGAGAGGGAAATTGATGCTTTCAACAACAGCCTCTGCCACAAAGAGCTAGTCGAGGAGTTAGGCCATGTCAAGCCGAAAATAGTGTTGCACCTGATGGACATCGCCAATCGATGGGCAGACAGAGAGGATGCAGTCAATAACAAGCGAGGCTGCTCACCGAGGAAGAGTGAAAGGTGCAACAACGACATCCGAAGGAGACGTGGCCGCAACTATGATGATTATAGCGGCCCTAGCCAAGTGATGGCTAGCTTCACCAACGACGACAATAGAAGAGGAGATAATCACGACAACAATAGCGAGGAAGCAACATGCCAACAGAACAATACCGACCTCGGATTCCCCAGGATGCTCCAATATCACGCATGCAGATGCTAGAGGGTCCATTCCACATGCATTATTAAATTGACTCTGAGGGTCAAAGGCGCTCGACTCACCTCATGAAGGACCATCGCACTTTTCTGGGACTCTAAGGGGATTACAGCAGCAAGGCAGCCGAAGTAGTAAAATCAGGGGTATGCTGGTACACTAGGGACATTGGCTCTCAACGCACCACCACCACCTCTAGGATAAACCTCGATGGCCACGGAAATCCAGTATCAACCCGCAGCAAACAGAGACCAGAATGAGGAGTACCCGAGGTCCACGGGAGCGATGCATATGATCTAGAAGGGGGGCCCATCAAACAAGATGCAAAAGATGATCACGCGACAAGTCAACTTAGTAGTGAGGGAACCTCCACCAACACCCGAATATCTCCATTGGTCCGAACAAGATATCACTTTTAGCAGAGCCGGTCACCCTCCCCAAGTCCCATTACCGGGTCATTTGGCACTAATAGTTGAAGCGCAAATTTGCGGGTTTGACATGAGCAAGGTCTTCATGGACACATGAAGCGGCACTAACCTCATCTATGCCAAGACATTGTGTGCAATGAATTGCTCCTTGACCAATTTGACCCCAACAAACACCTCCTTCCATGTCATAGTCCCAGGGAAAGCCAAAGTTCCACTGGGTAAGATTTAACTTGATGTTGTTTTTGAAGGAGATATGCCCTAGAGGCAAATAATAAATAGGTTTTTATTGTCATATCTCAACTAGTTTATAATAGTTTAATATTGTGCTATAACCGTGCCAAGTAGAAACATTGGTACAGGTGTGGTATGAAACAACCAAGTCCCTAGTAGCCTCTATTCATACTAGTTCATTGGTCATGAGGATGATCTGGGTTTCAAGATCATGGGCATTTATGCCGACTGACAACGAGATCATATCATTGGAGAATGATGTGATTGGACATTCCTCGAAAGATTGCAACACGATCAAGTCATATAGTTCATTGTTGCAACAGCTATACCTAGACTCCTTCTCCTTAGACCGTGAGATGATATCAATCACAGTCTCCCAAGAGTGCTTAGATAGTATCAAGCGCCACTTGGTAATACAGTGGTTATAAAGGTGTGTTCAGGTACTCAGAGGAACTGTAGAGGCAATATATGTCAAGAGCGGGATTTGTTCACCCACATGACGGGTAAAGATACATACGGCCGGCTTGATGAGATTACATCCATAAATGTTGCAACATGTGACTAGGTCACGGGGATGTAATATCACGGTAACAAGAAAACAAAACTTGTTGTGAACGAGATTGAACAAGGTATGGGATACCAATGATCGGATCTCGGACAAGTTGTATCGAGAAATAAAAGGAAGAGGATGCTACATTTAGCGGTTCAAACGACATTGTCATCAGGAATGCATAGGGGTCACATGGATATCCCTGGTCCCTCTGTTGATCATTGATACAGATCATGTCTAGAGAATTCCTGAACCGTGAGAGGATACACTTAAGGGTACAATGAGAGCGATCATTCGTAAGACGGAATCACAGTAGAGAAAGAGAGTAAGCCGGAATCGTTCCGCGGAGAGATCCGAAGTTGTCGGAGAAAGAATAAAGGAAAAGACCAAAAAAGTATTTTCGGATAAATGGGAATTTAAATATATATTTATTATATGTTAATTATGAATTAATATATTCTAAATAATATTTAGATTAAGATTTATAAAGGAAATTTTTATATTAGGCCAAATCCCCGGAGGGAAATAGCCTAGAATAAAAGCTACAGAAAAATAAAAGGGAAAAGAAAAAGAAAAACAACCCACGTGGGCGGCAGATAGTTGCCGCCGCACGGGGGTGGACCAAAGCAGCAAGCCGCTGCGCTGGGGCCTGCTCGACCTGGCCCACGCGAGCGCCAGGGAGCTAGGCGAGCCGGCCCACCCGGGCGGTGCGGGGCGCGGGCACAGGCCGCCGCCTGGCGCGCGAGCTGGGCCGCAGGGGGCACCGTCCCACCCGGGCTAGCTGGCCAGGCCACCGTTGTGCGGGAGAGAGGCAGGCGCGTGGTGGGCCGCGCCAAGGCCCACCCGGCCGCCCTCCTCTCATGCTGCTGCTCCCCTTTTTCTTTTTATCAGCTATTTTTCTGTTTGGTTGTTGGGTTGAGTACTTTTGGCCCATTCGGCCAGGACGAAAATACCTGATATTTTCCCTTTATTAATAGTCCCACATGGCTAACTCAATGGGGAGGGCACACTCCCTCCGCCTATATAAAGGGGTGCCCATGGGTGGGATTAAACACACAATTAGAGAAGTCTTCTAGTAGACTTTCTTCCTCCCTCTCTCTATACCTTGTGACCATGGCCCCAAGTCTGGGCTGTGCGATCAAGGCACACCTGCAGCACGCTGTTGCGCTGTAGGGATTCCTAGCCGGATATCAACTTCCACACCCCCGGTGGGATCAGGAAGCCGGAGGTCTCATCGTGCACTGGATATGTATGAAGACACGAGGCGCAACACTTGGGGCGCTTAAATGTCGTGAGCCGGAGCTGCAGCATGATGAAGATAACGGAGGAGCAAGGGGTGACCTGCGAGGAGCTTCGTGACCTTGAGGTCGGCTACGAGTACGACTACTTCAACCACGTTCCCCGCGGAACGTTAACCGCGTACGGTCTACAAGGGTATGTATTCTCTACGCATTGGTCGTTACTGCATTACTACATAGATAGATCCTAGGCAGTTTTAGGGTTACCTCGTAGGAATTTTTTTGTTTTCTGCTGCGATCCCCAACAATGGTATCAGAGCCAATATATGCGTATGAGTGCTATATGGCCAGTATGCACAAGTATTGTGCGGGCATTGATCCCTTAGTTGTTACCCTCTAACGTGTACTTGTTTATATCGCGGTATTGTTTGATGAAGCGGCCCGGACCGACCTTACGCGTATTCGTATGCGAGACTGGTTCCATGCTCAATATACGGCTTGTACCGTATAAGTGGCTAGCGGGTGTCTGTCTCTCATTCGATAGTTGATATAACATTTACAACGGAGGGCCCCGAAAGGGGTGTAGTAGAGACAACTGTCGGATCCATGTTGTGGTTGGAAAGTTCGTAGTCTAGAAACGGTTCTAGTGTGAAAGCCCTAACAACCACGTAAAACTTTCAATAGATAAAGTAGAGGCGTCTAACTTTATTTTGCAGGGGGTATGTGATTATGATATGGCAATGGTCATTATGAAGGTAAAGTACTTTACTTTTTTGTTACTAACTGGCATAGTAATAGTCATCGTTCTGATGGACAACCAGGTGGAGGCGTCGTGAACTTGGCATCAAACCAATGGCAGGATGGAGATCATGCCGGAGCGCTCGATAGAGATCAAGGCGCAAGAAAGACCATATCATATCACATTATACATATGATGTTGATACCAGTTTTTACATCTTATTGTGTGCTAGTATTTAGATACTCAACGGTAACAAATAAGATAATCCCTATTGAATTCCAATGTTCCGTGTTCCCCTTGTGTGTGCACCACCAAGAAAGTTCTTCGGTATGAGGCGCCCTGCGGTGAGTAGGGGTCAGACATATCTACGTTCGCATACAGTGGGTGTAAGCCATGTTGCACAACGAATACACACAAGTTAGATTTGGCGAGCCTAGCACGTTACAGAGACGTGGCCTCGGAACACAAGAGATCGAAAGATCGAGTATGACTCACATGGATGATGTGATTGGCATTGTTGAATGTCTACCTTTGATAATGCACTGATGGTCGTGTAACACGAGGGAGGTGCAGAGGATAGGGATCATGCAATCACTGAAATCGTCTAGGGTATGACAATTTTAGTGGAGACCAATTATAAATTGATCTCTTATTATAAACTTAGTCTAGATGTCTGTTTGCAAATATCTTATTAGATCTTAGCCTATCCCATTGAGGTCCTTTGCGACCATGGGAATATATTGCTTAATGTGAAACTTAGCAAAAGGGTCCAATTTCATAGATTAATACCCACGCCTGAGGGATATCCTCGTAAAAGGTGATCTTCTCTTCTTGATACAATAACCATTAGGAGATAATTCGATGACTCCAGAATGTTTAGAAAAACACTTAGCGATCTTGCATTAGAGTTGAGAACTCTCAGAAGGGCTTGATTGCAAAAGGAGGTCATGGATGAAAAAGGTATATGTTAGATATACAAAATTATAAAAGTGATTTTTGCAGAACTCATTATAGTTTGCAAAGTAGTTGATACTTGTCCCTTTTTGTGAAAACAGGATGATCTGCTTGAGAATTGTTGGTTTTGAGGCAACGTGACTTGATGACGGCAAGCAAAACAGTTGATGGCCGACATCACCTCTTTCCTCAAAGTTTATCATTTGGATTAGTGAACTTGAATATAATTTTGTAAATCCTTGTTTGTGTGTCTTGCTTTTGGCGAGACGATTATTCATATGAACTAGTTACAAGCCAGTTTGTACTATTCTTATGAACAATACCTTATGGTCACATTGAGATTACAAACAGGTTATTCTCATCACTATGTTAATGATAATAGTTTAAACATTTATAAAAGGATTAGAATGCTAAAAGGTATCCAAAGTTTAATAATGAAATGACACTACAGTTTAAGTCATTTTGGTTATTGCAGGTTCTTTATGAAAGATCGGGGTCCTAGATGCTTAATCTAGAGACTTTGCAAAACCATGCCTCTTGGGAAGAATGACTAAAACTCCACATTCTGGTAAAACAGTGATATGCGAAGAAATATTGAATCTTATACATAGTGATGTATCATATTTTCAACAAGTAGTGGAAATCATTTATTTTGGACATAAGTGAATAAGTGTATTTACTTAATGAAACATGAAGTTTGAAATGATTTGAATTGTTCAAATGAGTTCACAACAAAGAGGATATTGAATTAACAAGTCTCTTTGATTTGATCGACATGACTAAAGTATTCAAGTTAAGTTTAGCATAAAAGGAACTTGTGAAAGATGTTTCACAAATTATGATAATTGGACGAATTCAAACTATGTTGAAATGTCTAAACATCATAATCATTATGTATTAAGATACATATGGTATAATATCATCTCTTATAGGGTTATAGTTGTCGTTTAGAGTTAAAGATCGAAATAAGCAAACACTCATTTGAAATACAAAGGAACATCCAAAAGATTTGTGGAAACAACACCATAAGTGTTATGGCACGTTCGAGTTTCTGGAGATTTCGATAAGTCGAAATCGTGGCGAATAAACAAGTCTTTGTAGAGCATTCTTAGGAAGCTTTGAATGCATCGTCCATAATGGGTAAACCTGCTGTTGTCCAAAGTTGACGTGTCTTGATGAAGATACAGGTGGAAGAAAGTAAAAGATCAAAACAAGGTATTTGACCTTGCCTCCGAATTGTTGAGTGGCGCAGCGGAATTTGTTTCGTGAAACCAAACTCTACAAATAGAGGAGAAACTGTTGATAATGATCATAAAGTTTTAGTGAATACTTTTTCTAAAGGGAGTAGGATTCAACTATATATTCTACAAGTTTGTAGAATTATATTGTTGATTCACTTGTCATACAGGTGGTATGTCCAAGATTATCGAGAGGACCTAGATTTGAGTGGGAGCAAATCAGCTTGGCTAATTCATAATATGTAGCTGACATATTTTGAGTGGGAGCTGAGTGAAATCCCTGGATCTCAAACATGAATGTCATATTTGAGTGGGAGCGTGAAATCATTATGGGATATGTGGACGACATATATGAATGATGTGATTGGTGTTAATAACGTTTAAGTTAGATAAATAAGGATGAAGTTGATGAAGGGAATATGCCCGAGAGGCAATAATAAAGTGGTTATTATCTTATTCCATGTTTATGATAAATGTTTATTTTACATGCTAGAATTGTATTGATCAGAAACATTAATACATGTGTGCTTAATAAACAAAAAGGGTTCCTAGTTATGCCTATCTTATAGACTAGCTTGTTGATTAACAAGATGATCAAGGTTTCCTGATCATGGACATTGGATGTTGTTAATAACAAGGTCACACCATTGGTGGAATGATGTGATGAACATTCATCCGAAGTATAGCATTACGATCAAAGTCATTATGTTTATATTGCTATAACATCATACGAAGTAATCTTTATCCTTAGACCATGAGATCATGTTAATTGCTAACACCGGAAGAGTATCTTGATAACATCAAACGTCACACCGTAACAGGGTGACTATAAAGATGGGTTCAGTGCTACGAAGGTGTTATGTTGAAGCTCATGGATCAAGAGTGGAATTTGTCAATCCCGATGACGGATAGATATACTCTGGGCCCTCTCGGTGATATCACATTGAAATAGCTTGCAAGCAAGTGATGTGATCACTAGAATGTTATATCACGGGAACAAGAAAAGAGTGCATGTCGGTAACGAGATCAAACTAGGTATGGAGATACCGATGATCGAATCTCGGACATGTAATATATCGCGAGACAAAGGGATTTAGTTACTAGCGTTAAAGGTTCTCACGATCACAGAAGTCATCGTTGAATGTGTAGGAGTCAGTATGGATCTCCAGGTCCCGCTTCTGATTATTGATCTGAGAGGGGTCTCGATCATGTCTGCATTATTCGCGAACCGTAGGGTGACACACTTAAGGGATACCGACACCATTTGGAGCAAATATGTTTCAGATAAAGATTTAAGAAAGAACTGGAATTATTTCAATAGACACCGAAACTGTTTCGGATGAAATTGCTGAAATTGGTTCTGCATGTAATATTGAAATGTTGCAGGGGGTTTTATGTGAATGTTTGTTAATTAAAGTAATTAACAAAATTCTGAATAAAAATAATAAAAGAGTTTTATTAAATGAGAGAGCATTAAATTTGGAGAAATTTAATGCATTTAAAGTGGAGACTTTAAAAGAGAATGTGAAGGGGCATTTTAATGTGGAGGGGTTACCACCACATGAATGGAGGAGGTGAAGGGTCACCCCCTCCATGCGCCGGACATGAAGGAGGGGCACCCCCCTCCTCCTATAAAAGGCCACCCCCTCCTCACTTCTCACTCACACCTCCTTGTGAAGGATCTCTATCCCCCTCTAGTATTATTCCCCCATGGTCTCGGATTAGCGAGATACATGTTCCCGGTGGCTTTATCTGGAAAGGAGTTGCTGCTTCCGCTGCTTTGCTGGAGCGAGGGATGGACGTTGTCGGGGTACCGGACATGTGTGCGATCACGGATGCACCGCTGCTTTGCGGTGCTGGACTTGGTGGTGCTGGAGCTGGATCTGATGGACGTGCTGGAGCCGGACCTGCTGGACTTCATCACGATCTTGAGATCGGCAAGTGTACGACTACATCAACCACGAGTTCCTACTTGTTAACAAAGCTCGTTGTCTACGAGGGTAAGTTCTCGTTGGATGTATGTCCACCCGTTGCTTTGTACCTAGTAGATAGATCTTGGCGTGTAGTTCACACCATAGGAATTTTTTTGTTTTCTATGCTGCGGACCCAACAGTGGTATCAGAGCCTGATCTATGCGTAGGTGCTTAGCACGGGTAGTACACATATGTTGATATGTGGGCGATGATGATCATGTTATTGCATCTTCTATGTATTTTGGATATTGGCGGCATACTGGGATGAAGCGGCCCGAACCAACCTTACATGTCATCGTACATGAGACCGGTTCCACGACTGACATGCAACTTGTTTTGCATAAGTGGCTGGCGGGTGTCTGTCTCTCCTACTATAGTCAATATCTGATTTACAACGAGTTGCTAATAACTTAGTTATCCTCGTTGTGGTTCATGTTCGTAGGTAAGAACGGTTCTATCTCCGAAAGCCCTAAGCCACTTAAAACTTGCAATTGATAAATTAGAGGCATCTAGTTTAGATCGTTGCTGGGCTAGTGTATTGATATGGTATTGTTGTAAGTAGATGTATGATAGATACTCTTACAACACACTCAACGTGTAAGTTCCATAGACCTTGGCCTTACACACAAAGGAATGATAGAGATCATACCACGATGCAAGTGATAGAGATCAAATGCATGGACCATATCATCTCACTTTACACATTAGATGTTAGCATCTTATACTGCTAGTTTGGCGCTTTATGTAGCATTGTAAGATGATCCCTCTTTTAGATATCAAGATAAAAAATGTGTTCTTCCTTAATTATGCACCATTTTGTGGATCGTATTTCGAGACATCACGTGATGATCGGGTGTACTCGACTCTACGCTTTCATACAAACGGGTGTAAGACAGTTTTACACATGCGAGTACTAAGGTTCTTACTTGGCGAGCCTAGCATGTACAGACATGGCCTCGGAACACGGACCGAAAGGTTAAGCATGAGTCATATAGTTGATATGATGCCCATATTGATGCTCGCCTTTGAAGCTACACCGACTCACGTGATGATCGGACTTGGTGTAGTGGATTTGGTTCATGTAATCACCAAAAAGACACAAGGGATGTCGTTTTTGAGTGGGAGTTCATTTCTAATTTGGATTAGTCGAACCAAATTTGTCATAAATTTAATCAAAGTGAATTTGCATAGTTTGTTGTAGTCATTGGCATTCGTTTTCTACCTTATGCTTAGTTTTTATTTGAGATAATAGAACTATAGAACTCTAGATATTTACTTTACAAACTGGTATCGTATTGTTTCGAATGTCAATTTAAAGTTTATAAGTCCTATTGCAAACTTTCAGCAAACTCTATTTACTCCATGAAGTTTAATAAGTAGTATTAAATCAAGAGTAAGAATTCCAATGTTAGTATCTAAAGTATCATGTTTGCCTCCATGATTATTGATATTCAAAAGGTTGTTTTAATATCAAGATTATATTGGAGCTGGAAATTGTTTCAGAAACCATCATGTGTGAAAGATATTGTGATATCTAAAACAATATTTTTGGTTGCATTATGATAGAGTATAATTTAGCAAAATACATGTTCTCATATTGTATGAGAATTTGTGAAGGATGGAGATGCTAGGCATCCGAATCTACCAAAAAGGTTTTGGGAACTGATATTATACTCGCGATTCTTCCTTATAGGCTATAGTAGCTTGATCATGAAAGTTGTCATGATAAGGATGAATAGAAGATGTAAGTAAAATGTTTACTACACTAATAGATTACTAAAGAATGGTTTTTTGAAAGAACACCAAACATTTGATGATGGTGATCCACTTCAAAGTGCAAGTCCAAAGGTATTAGTATTTGACTATATACGCTTTGTACCATGTGTCATGTTGATGACACCACTATTGATGTTGATAGATTCTTTTAAAAGAAAAGGAATTGCTGAAAGAGAATCTATAAAATATTTGGCAGAAAATAAAAGGCTGGAGATGTCCAACTTAGGTATATAGAAGATATACATGTTATGGCTATATTCCTTGCTTGTTAAACAATGTGGTTCTTAGGTATCGGATACCGGTATTGGATACCGAATTGGTTGGTATGAAGTGTCATATAGGACAACGCAATTCATGAACTACAATGGCCTAAGTAACCAGCAAGAGAATGAGTGATGATGTTCATCGAAAACAAATAAAGTGTTATTGTGTTTTTCGTTGTCATCAAACCAAGCCTTCAAGATTTGTTTAAATAATTGTTATTTTGTTCCGGTATCATGAGAACAATGGCTGTTCAAATAATTACCGTATTCCATAAAGGATGGATGAACTTTTACAAGTCTAGTTGGAGAAATCACATCCATAAACACTATTGCTAAAATGTCACAAGACAAATGATTGAAAGATCACTTATGAAGTGACATCGCTGTTTAAATTATATTTGAAAGAAAACATGAAGAAACTCCATGTTGATGGATTTTTGGAGTTTTTGATTTTGATCAATTGACGCATGTGAGACTTTCCTCGAGATAATTGAAACTCCGTCCATAGGCTAGAGAGGAACGGATGACTAGCTTATTGGAAATTGTGCATTCTGATGTGCATAGTCCATTATATGTAGCCATATGCGATGGATCTTTTTGCTTCATATGCTTTCTCCGAAAATTTGAGTGAATATATCTGTATATTTACTTAATAAGGTAGAGTATGAAACATTTGAAAATTGTTCAAAGACTTTCAAGATGAAGTGAAAAATCAGTGTAACAAGAAAATAAAGAGTTTATGATTCGATCATAAAGGAAGATATTTGAGTTACATGTTTAGCAAAAACACCTAAGACTTGAGGAAATGTTCCATGATTTGTGTTTCCTGATAAACCATAGGAGTATGGCATATTCGAGAGATAAAATCAAACCATGTTTGACATGGTAAGATCAAGGGTGTCATTTATAAAACTGCCATTATGTTTAAGGATTGAAGCTTTAGAGACTACCGCTTTTATGCTGAAAAGAGCACCATCATGATCCATTGAAATGACACAATATGAGTTATGGTTTGGGATAAAACCCGAATTGTCTTTTCTTAAATTTTGGTATGCTATGCATAAGTAAAATGTTTACGACCAAAGTCGGATAAGCACGTCTTTGTAGGTTATCCCAAAGAATTTGTTGGGAATTTCTCCATAACACCGAGGACAAAAGAGTATGTCGCTTGGAACGTCAAGTTTCTTGAGAAGGAACTTTTCGTGAAAAGTTAAGTGGGAGGACAATAGAACTTTGATAAGGTTGTTGAACCTTAGCTATATGTGCTAAGTAGCGCAGTGCCGGAAAGTGTCCCGGTGGCAGCCACAATGCTCATGGCTCTCATGATTACAAAAGGTGTGATCTCGGAGATTAGAGTTCCTATAAAACTGTGTGGGTCGGTAAGAATCAAATAGTAAGATTTGATAAGCAAGTCGTTATTGTTTTGACAATGATGAACCGACTACATGCAAAGAAGCGATGATGGGCCCTGACTCCATAAAATGACTAGAAGTCATAGAATTCGTGATAGTATCCATACACGAGAAATCAAGTTTCTGAACTTGGAAGACCCTCCGGAAAGGCGTGAAGCTTATCGGTCATGTTTGGATCTATAAAGAAATAGACATGGATGTTTGACATCTATGAAATAGTCGACATGTCGGAAAGAAGTTTACGGCAATGTTCAAGGAGTTGACTATGACAAGATATGATCTTTCATAGCGATATATAGTCTTGACGGATTAATGTAGCAACCACTACATATAATTTGGTATATGGTAGTTGAATAAACAAAACAAGGTTCTTCTAATTGAACGGTAACCTAGGACATGTACATGACATGGTCCGAAGGGTTTTTTTAATTCAAAGGGTGCTAAAAGGCATGTAAACTTCAATAGTTAAAGTAAGCATAGCGGAGTTGGAATCTTCACCATGATGAAACTGTTAAAAGAGTTTAAATTCATCGGAGATGATGAAGATGCTTGCATTTGCAAGAAATTAAGTGGGAGCGCTGAGACATATTTCTAATACATTATGTAGAGGACATATTGTTGATTGGAAATGATGTATCTTGTATTGACACAAGTTAAGAATTTCATTAAAATAAGATTTCGATGAAAGACTTGGGCAAAGCCGGAATATTAGGCATCAATATCTATATGGATATATTAAGGCGCTAATATGGTTGTGCCAGACATACATATATGAGATATTGAAAGAGTTCAATATGGAAACAACAAGAAAGGTTCTTGCTGCATGGAAAGGATTGTATCAAGATTCAAGTGTTTCGACACTTGGTGAGTAAAATCACATGAAGATTTTGATCGATTATACCATGATATGTATATATCCAGAATTTCCTATGCTCTAAATGTTATGAGCATATACCAGAATGATTCATAAGATGATCATTGGACAATAGTAAAGATATTCTTATGAGCTTTGGAAGAACTAAGAATATATCATGTATAAGTGACAAATAGTTAAAGGTAGTTCATTGTAAAGTGTTACATTGATACTAGTTTTGTCACAAGATACAAATTAAATTTATCTAAATTTAGACTATGGGTGGCACAATATAATGGAAAGGATGTTCCATGATGGATTTGGATGAGTTCCAAAGTTGAGATATTGTGACGGATACTACAACAAAAGGCTAAGTATATAACTGCTATAGTAGCAGCAAAGGAAGGCATTTGTGTTAAGTAGTTTGTTATCAAACTAGGTGTGGTTAAAAGTGGGCTAATACTATGAAGATATATTGTGTGACAATAATATCAACATATTTTGAGCCGAACGAACTAAAGGTCTCACCAAAGGACCAAATTTATACAATGCCATCTCATTTGAGAACGAGTGATGCGTAGAGACGCAAAGACATGCAAATACACACGGACCTGAAACTGTCAGATCCGGAGATTATGTTAACTACTAGCAATTGCGTATATGCAACACCAGAAAGCCATAGGTGTTCAATACGCAAAGTTTTTCAAACTAGATTATTGACTCTAGTGCAAGTGGGAGACTGAAGGGAATATGCCCGAGAGGCAATAATAAAGTGGTTATTATCTTATTCCATGTTTATGATAAATGTTTATTTTACATGCTAGAATTGTATTGATCGGAAACATCAATACATGTGTGTTTAATAAACAAAAAGGGTTCCTAGTTATGCCTCTCTTATAGACTAGCTTGTTGATTAACAAGATGATCAAGGTTTCCTGATCATGGACATTGGATGTTGTTAATAACAAGGTCACACCATTGGTGGAATGATGTGATGAACATTCATCCGAAGTATAGCATTACGATCAAAGTCATTATGTTTATATTGCTATAACATCATACGAAGTAATCTTTATCCTTAGACCATGAGATCATGTTAATTGCTAACACCGGAAGAGTATCTTGATAACATCAAACGTCAGACCGTAACAGGGTGAATATAAAGATGGGTTCAGTGCTACGAAGGTGTTATATTGAGGCTCATGGATCAAGAGTGGAATTTGTCAATCCCGATGACGGATAGATATACTCTGGGCCCTCTCGGTGATATCACATTGAAATAGCTTGCAAGCAAGTGATGTGATCACTAGAATGTTATATCACGGGAACAAGAAAAGAGTGCATGTCGGTAACGAGATCAAACTAGGTATGGAGATACCAATGATCGAATCTCGGACATGTAATATATCGCGAGACAAAGGGATTTAGTTACTAGCGTTAAAGGTTCTCACGATCACAGAAGTCATCGTTGAATGTGTAGGAGTCAGTATGGATCTCCAGGTCCTGCTTCTGATTATTGATCTGAGAGGGGTCTCGATCATGTCTGCATTATTCGCGAACCGTAGGGTGACACACTTAAGGGATACCGACACCATTTGGAGCAAATATGTTTCAGATAAAGATTTAAGAAAGCGCTGGAATTATTTCAATAGACACCGAAACTGTTTCGGATGAAATTGCTGAAATTGGTTCTGCATGTAATATTGAAATGTTGCAAGGGGTTTTATGTGAATGTTTGTTAATTAAAGTAATTAACAAAATTCTGAATAAATTTAATAAAAGAGTTTTATTAAATGAGAGAGCATTAAATTTGGAGAAATTTAATGCATTTAAAGTGGAGACTTTAAAAGAGAATGTGAAGGGACATTTTAATGTGGAGGGGTTACCACCACATGAATGGAGGAGGTGAAGGGTCACCCCCTCCATGCACCGGCCATGAAGGAGGGGCACCCCCTCCTCCTATAAAAGGCCACCCCCTCCTCACTTCTCACTCACACCTCCTTGTGAAGGATCTCTCTCCCCCTCTAGTATTATTCCCCCATGGTCTCGGATTAGCGAGATACATGTTCCCGGTGGCTTTATCTGGAAAGGAGTTGCTGCTTCCGCTGCTTTGCTGGAGCAAGGGATGGAGGTTGTCGGGGTACCGGACGTGTGTGCGATCACGGATGCACCGCTGCTTTGCGGTGCTGGACTTGGTGGTGCTGGAGGTGGATCTGATGGACGTGCTGGAGCTGGACCTGATGGACTTCATCATGATCTTGAGATCGGCAAGTGTACGACTACATCAACCACGAGTTCCTACTCGTTAACAAAGCTCGTTGTCTACGAGGGTAAGTTCTCGTTGGATGTATTTCCACCCGTTTCTTTGTACCTAGTAGATAGATCTTGGCGTGTAGTTCACACCGTAGGAAATTTTTTGTTTTCTATGCTGCGGGCCCAATAGTTGAAGTTATTAAACAAGAAAATCTATCGAGGTAGATTGGTGAGTTTAATAAACACTGAATGTAAATGCTTCCTGGACTTGATTCTGAAAGATGTTCAGAATGTCCTAAAGACAAGATTCTGAAGTAGCTCAGAATGGAACAAGGTGAGAAAGTAGTTATTACTATATGAAGCATTGAGTTAGTATTGCAACTATGGTTGAAAGAGAGAGATATGTTGCATCTCCTATGCCTCAGCCATAGGTTCTTTCATATAACCATGTTGTATACTCGACATAATGTGACCCGAAGTTCTGGTTGGTCGGACAAAGTCTTAACTATAAGAACGTGTCTTTAAGTGATTCCTGAGTTGATCACTGAACCAGAATTAAGTTTGTACTTAAGTAGCAAGAAGCAATGTAAGTGGCATAGTTGCATTTCATGCAATAGGATCTACAAAGATATAGAAGTATAAAAGCTCCATCTGATGTGATGTATAATGTTATGGCGGGGCTAGTTCGCTTTTAACGTAGAATGATGTGTCCCAGGGCCCAGTGCCCATGAGAAAGCCCTCGAGGTTGATCTAAAGTCACTGTAAGCTCCTAGAATCCGGCCTCGTTCTGCTGCCTTGACTACAATATATACACAAAGGATAACAAAGTGTGTTTCGAAGTTTAGGTGACAACGGTGAAAACGACCGTCATCATAAACACTAGAAACAAAGTCTCACTTTGTCGCCAAACAAATACTTCGACCCATTATATGATAATGGTGTGAATGTAAAAATTAGGAAGACATTAATGATTTGCAAAAGACATAATGATCTGGTAAAACAGAACATGGACATGACGTTTCCCACGAGCATGCATGATCTGTAAACGCATATGGTATATGGTTTATATGAGTAAAATGCGAGCTAGATTATTTGTACTCTAGGGCAAGTGGGAGATTGAAGGAGATATGCCCTAGAGGAAAATAATAAATAGGTTTTTATTGTCATATCTCAACTAGTTTATAATAGTTTCATATTTTGCTATAACCGTGCCAAGTAGAAACATTGGTACAGGTGTGGTATGAAACAACCAAGTCCCTAGTAGCCTCTATTCATACTAGTTCGTTGGTCATGAGGATGATCTGGGTTTCAAGATAATGGGCATTTATGCCGACTGACAACGGGATCATATCATTGGAGAATGATGTGATTGGACATTCCTCGAAGGATTGCAACACGATCAAGTCATATAGTTCATTGTTGCAACCGCTATACCTAGACTCCTTCTCCTTAGACCGTGAGATGATATCAATCACAGTCTCCCGAGAGTGCTTAGATAGCATCAAGCGCCACTTGGTAATACAGTGGTTATAAAGGTGTGTTCAGGTACTCGGAGGAACTGTAGAGGCAATATATGTCAAGAGCGGGATTTGTTCACCCACATGACGGGTAAAGATACATACGGCCGGCTTGGTGAGATTACATCCATAAATGTTGCAACATGTGACTAGGTCACGGGGATGTAATATCACGGTAACAAGAAAACAGAACTTGTTGTGAATGAGATTAAACAAGGTATGGGATAGAAATGATCGGATCTCAGACAAGTTGTATCGAGAAACAAAAGGAAGAGCATGCTATATTTAGCGATGCAAACGACATTGTCATCAGGAATGCATAGGGGTCACATGGATATCCCTGGTCCCTCTGTTGATCATTGATACAAATCATGTCTAGAACATTCCCGAGCCGTGAGAGGATACACTTAAGGGTATGATGAGAGCGATCATTCGTAAGACGAAATCACAGTAGAGAAATATAGTAAGCCGGAATCATTCCGCGGAGAGATCCGAAGTTCTTCGGAGAAAGAATAAAGGAAAAGACCGGAAAAGTGTTTTCGGATAAATGGGAATTTAAATATATATTTATTATATGTTAATTGTAAATTAATATATTCTAAATAATATTTAGATTAGGATTTATAAAGGCAACTTTTATATTAGGCCAAATCCCTGGAGGGAAATAGCCTAGAATAAAAGCTGCAGAAAAATAAAAGGAAAAAGAAAAAGAAAAACAGCCCACGTGGGCGGCAGATATTTGCTGCTGCACGGGGGCGGACCAAAGCAGCAAGCCGCCGCGCCGGGGCCTGCTCGACCTGGCCCATGCGGGCTCTAGGGAGTTGGGCCGCCGGCCCACCCGGGCGGTGCGGGGCGCGGGCGCAGGCCGCCGCCTAGCGCGCTAGCTGGGCCGCGGGGGGCACCGGCCCACCCAGGCTGGCTGGCCAGGCCATCGCTGCGCGGGAGAGAGGCAGGCGTGTGGTGGGCCACGCCAAGGCCCACCTAGCCGCCCTCCTCTCAGGCTGGTGCTCCCCTTTTTCTTTTTATCAACTATTTTTCCGTTTGACTGTTGGGCTGAGTACTTTTGGCCCATTCGGCCAGGACAAAAATACCTGATATTTTCCCTTTATTAATAGTCCCTGATACGTTGCTAACGTATCTATAATTTTTGATGTTCCATGCTTGGTTTTATCTACTTTCTTGTGTTTTGTCCACACTTTGGAGTACTTTTCATATGATTTCTTGGACTAACCTATTAACAAGAGCCATAATGCCAACTGCCTGTTTTCTGTTGTTTTTGGTTCCAAGAAGTCAGAAAATGAATATTTTTGGAATTGGATGGGACAAAAGCCAAAGTTATTATTTTAACGGGGGACACTTGGAGCCAGAATATGAGACGGAGAAGGGCCAGAGGGTGGCCACACCACCTGGTGGCGCGGGCCAGGCCAGGCCGCGCTAGGGGGTGGTGTGGGCCCCTCCGGCACCCCCTCGGTCTCCCCTCTCGCCTATAAGAGACTCCTGATGCATAAACCCTAAATCGTCAAGCCTCCAGCCACAAAAAGTTCCGCACCGCCGGCGCCACCGAAGGGGAGATTCGGGGGACAGAAAGTCTCTATTTTGGCACCCTGCCAGGATGGGGAAGTGCCCCCGGATCCATCTCCATCGATCTCCACCACCATCTCCATCACCATTGCTGATTCCCATGATGAGGAGGGAGTAGTTCTCTCTCGAGGCTAAGGGTTCTACCGGTAGCTATGTGTTCATCTCTCTCTCTATGCATGATCTTATTGAGATCATGAGCTTGTAATCTATAGATCTACCTTGCTACTCAAGTGATTTAATAGATCTCTGCTCTCCCCATGTGTGTGAAGTTGACAGTGTGCACACCATGGTGGCACTTAGGCTAGAGATTACAAATACTTGTTATGAGTTATATTTGGAGTTGGATGTCTTTATGAAATTGTGGTGTTTGTTTGAACCATCTAGTGCTCAAGGTGACAATGTGGGGTTATCTAGATTGGAAAGGCTTACTTTGAGGTGTGCTGTTATAGCCCTACCATGGATTAGAGTGTCCAACCGAAGAGTAGTTCAGCGTAGTATCATAAAGAAGAATATATTTATATGAGAGTGTTCACTAGTGAAAGTATGATCCCTAGGCCTTGTTTCTAAGCACTGAAACACCATTTGCTATTAGATCTATTACATGTTTGCTTGCTTCTATCTTTATTTCAGTTTTACTTTAGTCTTTTCCACGCCATCAAGCTATTTTCTATCACCGTTACCACTTATAATTATCCATACCACTTGTATTTCACTATCTCTTCGCCGAACTAGTGCACCTATACACCTGACAAGTGTATTGGGTGTGTTGGGGACACAAGAGACTTCTTGTATCTTGATTGCAGGATTGCTTGAGAGGGGATACCTTTGACCACTTCCTCCCTGAGTTCGATAAACCTTGTGTGATCCACTTAAGGGAAAACTTGCTGCTGTTCTACAAACCTCTGCACTTGGAGGCCCAACAACTATCTACAAGAATAGAAGTGCGTAGACATCAAGCTATTTTCTGGCGCCATTGCCGGGAGGTAAGGTAAAAGGTACTCACATCCTCCGGTGTGAGTGCTCGAAGTTATTTCCTTTAGATTCTGCAATTTTGTCTTTTGTTTCTTGTTTTCACTAGTTAGGCTTAATGGAAAACAACAACAAAATTAGAGAGCTTTATAGTATTTATCTTGAGTTAGGACATGAAGTGTTTGAAGAGAACATTAAAAAACCTATGGAACTTTCTTTGCATGCTAATAGCAATGTTGTTAGTATGAATTGTTTGGACACCATTATTGCTAATTCTATGGAAAAGTCTAAGCTTGGGGAAGCTAGTTTTTATGAAAATGATCTTTTTAGTTCCCCAGCTTTGGAAGATAGCTATTCTATTGCTTATGATGATACCAAACCTCCAATATATGATGAGTACAAGGATGAATATGATATTTTCAGTCCACCTACTATTGAGGAGAAAATTAATTATGATTACAATATGCCTCCTATATTTGATGATTATGGTGATGAGAATAATAATGATAGCTATTTTGTTGAATTTACTCCCACTACGATTAATAAGAATAACTATGCTTATGTGGAGAGTAATAATGATTATATGCATGTGGCTCATGATAAGAATGTTTCATGTGATAGTTATATTGTTAATTTTATTCATGATGCTACTGAAAGTTATTATGAGAGAGGGAAACATGGTTTTATGCATCTCAATAATATTAAGTTTCCCCTCTTTATGTTGAAAGTCTTGAAGTTGCACTTATTTTGCTTCCCTATGCTTGTTGCTTTGTGCTTTCATGACTTGTTTCTTTACAAGATTCCTATGCATAGGAAGTGTGTTAGACTTAAATGTGCTTTGAATTTGCTTCTGGATGCTCTTTTACTTAAATTCATATTTCTTATGTGAGCATCTTCTCAAACTATCATGTCTAACTTAAAGGCGTTAAAGAAAAGTACTTATTGGGAGATAACCCAAAAGTTTTAGATAAGTCTTGGAAGTTATTACCTCTGTAATAACCGCTCTTTATCCTTTTTATTTGCTTTTTGTGCCAAGAGTAACCTCTAATGAGAGAAATGTAATGATTGGGAAAGTTGCTGTCTCGAAACAGATTTCTGTGCTTCACCGTAAAAATTCATGTAAAATCTCTGTACGTCCTTTTGAGGCGTGATTTTTTTTGCTTCTGCCCCAGGTTGTTATCTAACTTTCGTTAGTTCAACACTTTTCGATTTGAGCAAAATAAGGTCTTCGAAAAAATTCGTCTTTACCTGCTGGTCTGTTTTAACAGTTTTCTGCCATTATTGCATTTGCTTCTTGTTTGTTCCTTTTTGAGTTCTTTTGGGGAATTGAGATTTTTGAGGGAAGTGATTTAGTAGCTTGTGTTTTAATGGAGTTTTATTGGTGTTGGAACTGAACCTAAAGACTTATTATCTTGAGTGCACTAATGTTGCTAATAAAGATTGTGTGAAGTTTAGTATGAAGGAAAAATTTCAGGTGTATGGAAGGAATGAGTAATGAGATGAAGGATGGACTAAGGCTCAAGCTTGGGGATGCCACGCATGTCACCCCAAGAAATATCCAAGAAGTACAAGCGTCAAATGGGGATGCCCAAGGCATCCCCTTCTTCATCAATAAAAATTCCAGGTTTCTTCCAAACACTTCATTTTTATTGTTTCATGCACAGTTGTGTTGTTCTTGGAGCGTCTTCTTTTTCGTTTTCATTTTGGTTTTTCGTTTGCTTGGTTTGCTTAGTTTGCTGAATAAATTGGTTGGACCCCCTCTTTCATACATTGGTTTTCAAATAGTTTGGTTTGGATTGGAAAAGAGTAGGAAAGTTCATGCTTAAGTGGTAAAGAGAGCTTGTTTTTGACCGTGGCCTATGCTTTGTGATGCCATGCTTGATATTGATTTGGCTTTATGTTTAGTATTCTTTGCTGTAGCATGACTTGTTATAAATAATTGAGATTGCTTAATGTGCCTTTGAAGAAACATGCGTTGTTTTAGCATATTAAATGTTGGAAATATGCCCTAGAGACAAATAGTAGTAAGGACTATTATCATATTTCATATAGTTTATGATTAAGTTTTATATCATGCTATAACTATATTGAGTGGAAACATCAATACATGTGTGATAAACAAACAACCAGGGGTTCCCAGTGAAACTCTAGTCACTGGTTCATTGGTCAACAGATGATCATGTTTCCTGATCATGTGGCATTTATGCCAGTTGGAAATGAGGCCATCTCATTCAGAGAATGATATGATGAACCAATACCCAACCTAAACATTGTGACCTGATCATGTCATGAAGTTCAAGTTATGATGATTAGAAATGCATCCTCGTAGACTATTCCTTAGACCGTGAGGCTATATCAATCACTGTTGCCCGAGAATGCTTTGATAGCATCAAACGCCATCTGGTAATACGGTGGTTATAAAGGTGTGTTCAGGTATTCAGAGGAAACCGTAGAGGCAATATATGTCAAGAGCGGGATTTGTCCGTCCATATGATGGGAAGATACTCAAGGGCCCACTCGGAGAAGTTATATCCAATAGCTGCACAGCGTGTGATTTGATCACGGGGATATCACTTGTCGGAACGAGTCAAGTAGCATTGTTCAGTAACGAGATTGAACACGACATGGTGATGTCATTGATCAGATCTCGGGCAATGCAAGTATCAAGTGACAAAGGGAATAAGACACGACGGTCCCGGTTCAAACGACAAAAGATCTTCGTGGAACACACAGGGGTCACATGGCCATCCAGGTCACTCTGTCGATCATTGGTGCGGGAGTGTCCCGACTATGTCTAGAGTGTTCCCGAACCGTGGGGTATCACGCTTAAGGGCTTGATGATGCTTAGAGAGTGTTTATAGGATCGGTAGAATCACCGAAGAAAAGAAGAGAGAAAATTGAAAGGGTTTCGGTAAGTCCGGAGGATGTCCGCAGTGGAGGTGGAAAGTGTTCCATAGCCACGGAGGTTGAATAATGTGTGAATGAATGTTAAATATTGATTTAATCATTTATTCATAATTATTTAATAAAGAGAAAAATCAATTAAATGGTCAAAGGCTTAATGGGCCAATTCTCGGAGGGGAGAGGGCCCATTAGGGAAAGGCAAGAGGGGAGAAGGGGCCATGGGGTGCCTGGTGGCCCTATTGGGCCAGCCCCACACGTGGGGCCCATGAGGGGGTGGCTGGCGGCGCCTCCCCTCCCCCTCCTCTCCTTTAGTCCCACCCCAGGACTTTGAGGGAGGGTGTAACGCCTCCTCCCCCTATATATAGTGGGATATTTGGCCTAGATAAATACACCAATAATAAATAAAGGTCTCCCCACTTTTGGGAGGACTTCTAATTGATATTTTCTCTCTCCCCCTCTCTCTCTCGTGACCGTGGTCCCAAGTCTGGACTGCGCGAGCGAGAGACATCTTCACCGTGGAGCGCCGTCGCGCTGCGGGATTCGGATCTGGGAGCTCTACTTCTGCAACTGCTACTAGATCGGGGAAGCGGGAGTCATTGTCAGGCACCGGATGTGTGTAACTCCCCGCGAGGTGTCGCACTTGAGGCACTCAAGTTGTTGGAGCCAAGGAGCGCAAGGACTTCATCACGACCTTGAGGTCGGCTTCGGCTCGTCTACATCAACCACACTCTCCTGAGCGTTGACAACGCTTTTCGGTCTTCAAGGGTAAGTTCGCGAAAAGCCCCTCGTGTTACTGTATTACTAATAGATAGGTCCTGACAGCTTCAGGGGTTCAGGGGCGTAGAGTAAAATTTATTGTTTTCATACGCGGAACCCCTACAGTGGTATCAGAGCTAGATCTATGCGTAGTAATGCTAGTACGGGTAGAACACACGATATGTAGCATGTGGGCATTGATCTTTTAGTTGTTACCCTCCCACGTGTACTTGTGCAGACCGCAGTAATGCTTGATGAAGCGGCCCCCAACCGACTTTACGCGTTCATTCGCGAGACTGGTCCATGCTTGACATACGGCTTGTACCGTATAAAGTGGCTTAGGGAGGTGTCTGTCTCTCTCACATTAGTTGGTATACCATTTGCAACGGAGGGCCCCGAAAGGGGTGTAGTAGAGACAACTACTTGATCAGCGTTGTGCTGAAAGTTCGTAGGTAAGAACGGTTCTTGTGTGAAAGCCCATTCAGCCACGTAAAAGATGCAAAGATAAAGTAGGGGCGTCTAACTTTGTTTTGCAGGAGGGCGTTGCTTTGTGATATGGTTGTGGAAAAGGTAAAGTGATTACCTTTTGTTACGTAGTAGTAGATAGTCACGGAGGTGACGGACTACCACGCCAGAATGACACCGGTACCCTGGTGTCTACGGCGCCGGAACCCTGGCGCCGGAACCCAGTGACGCTGGATGGAGATCACGACATGAAGGACCATATCATATAGCATTTACATTCAATGTTATTGTTTGTATATCTTATTGTGTGCTAGTATTAGATACTCGACAGTAGCCTAATAAGATGATCCCTATTAAAATTACCAACAATTGTGTTCCCCCTTAGTGTGCACCACCAAGAAAGTTCTTCGGTATGAGGCAGGCCGTGATGATCGGGTGTCAGACATATCTACGTTCACATACAGTGGGTGCAAGCCATGTTGCACAACGAATACACTAAGGTTGAGTTGGAGAGCCTAGCATGTACAGACATGGCCTCGGAACATGGATGGTCAAAAGATCGAGCACGAGTCGCATGAATGATGTGACCAACATTTAGCGTCCACCCTTGAACTCACATTGATGGCCATGATGATCAGGGGAGATGTGGCTGATAGGGGTCGTGTTATCACTAGGAACCCTTCCGGGGATAGGAGTTTCTGAGTGGAGTTACTATTAACTCATTTAATTATAAACTTAGTCTAAATTCCTTTTGCAATTATTAATGTAGAAAATGGTTCTTCCTAAAATTACGTTTCCTATCGATGATTGGTTAAAAGGAGAAAAGCTCAAGTTAGATGGATCCAACTTTTCTGCATGGGTCATATGCCTGTTTGATCTCCTTGGGGATAATAATGTAGCTGACTACATGACCTGCGAGATGTATTTGGAGCCACCCTATTCTCATGAGACCCAGGAGCAGCGGGATCTACGTTATTGTTGTCGTGTGATGGCCACATTTATATCAGTAACCATGCACCTCAGAATGGAGGATGGGCTGTGGCCAATGGTGGGAAGTCTCAAGCCTCGAGTGGTCATGGCACATCTGAGATCGCATTTCGTGGAACAAGTGCGCATGTGGGAGTATGAGCTGATGGGGGATTTCCTCTCCATAAAGATGGAGGAGGGTTCCTCACTGAACGAGCACTTATTGAGCATATACGATGCATGCATGAGTCTGGCATACTACCTGGACAACTGGTTCTCAAGCTCATTTGCGATGGGAGTTGTGCTATGGTCGCTTCCACCAAGATTCCAAGAACAGGTTAGGATCTGCATTATGAGAGGCGACACGGAAACACTGGATTTCCTCGAGTTCATATCACATTTCAGAAATGTGGTGGATGAACCCAACATTGCTGGAGTCATCAACAACAAAGGTATATATTTGAGATACAGCTTTAGAAATGTTATAATCTTGCAAACACATTTGCAGTGTTAAGTATATCTAATTCTTGTTCTATTTTACTCAAAATAGGTCCTTCTGCATGAGAGGTGCTTGCTGGAGAGGAGGTGACGTTGCGTGCTGATGGCGAGCATGATGATGATGGCCAACGGCGCTCTCCCTCGACATTTATCATTTAGTTTATGTTTTAGGATGATTATTGTAATCAAGAGATTGTGAACTTATTTAGTGTGTCTTACACTTCGTGAGACGGTTATTCATATGAGTTTGTAACAAACAGTTGTTCTGCTTTTATGAATGATTTCTATTCGTGTTCATATCTTGTTTGATTACTTGTGAATTATCCTTGTTGTTTGAAATTAATTGATAATACATGAACATTTGTAAAACATTAAAAATGCCTTGTTAAAATACCCAACTTAATGATATGTTCATTAGTGAATGAAAAACCATTGTTTAAATTCGAAGTTATGTGATAATATGTGAAAGTCATTCGATTTCTTATCACATATATATCGTGCCTAAGTTCGGCAAAATAACTTGAACACCGTGTATTACTTGAATACAAAGTGTTCAATGAATTGTTAAATAGAATACATATTCGATGTATTGTATTTTGGCGAAAATGGTAATTATCGTTAATTGATTGTTTAAATGTGTAAAGTAGTTTACCAAAGGAAACATGAATATGAAACTATTTGATTTGATCAAAGTGTTTCATCAACAAAGGGTATAAATATAAAAGAGAATCAAATACTATGATTTGATCAATAGTAATGAAATTCAATTTTATAAGGATGGCATAAAAGTAATTGTGAAATGCAAAACATTTTGAAACGTCAAAATGCAAAGCATCACAATGTGATATTAGATATCAAAGGGGTTGAATAGAAGGAACCAAATAAATCGTTGTAGTGTATAAGTAGAGACCATTAGCTTAGAAATAGTTAGCACTCAATTAGAAGGCAGTGAACCATTTGAATTCGTGAAAGTTTTGGGGTTATTCGATATAACCAAAACAATAGCGAATAAGTCCTTGTAGAGTATTCATTGGAAACTTTGAATACAAAACCCATAGCTGAAACCAAAAGGAAAGCAAGATTCGTATTGCTTGGATTTTGGTACATTCTTGAGAAAGCTCACTTTTAGTGATGTTTCTCAATTATGGAGCAAATGGGAAATAGTGAAAAACACTATGAGGATTCAAAACCCTGCATCAAAGTGTTGAGAAGCGCGACGGACAACGTTCCTGAATGATTCTCTTCACAGAAGGAAAGAATCAATGATTTTGATCATTGTGCTTTTCCCCACTTGTGTTTTTCACTACATGAAGTAGGATTCAAAATGTAATCCATATCTTGTATGGAGACATTTGTGAATCATTTGTCATGATTATTGGAATATGACATACCTACGAACTACTAAGGAAATAATGGTAAACTAAATTATGAGAAATCCTAAAAGCAAACTTCCCTTGAGATTAGAAGGCAATTCATTGCTGAATCTCACAAGTAAAAGGGGTTACTTGAATTTCCCCGAATGACTGTAAAGACAGAGTGGAAAAGGGGGTGAATGACAAAAGCACAATTTGTCAAGTATTGGATGAATTCAAATGAATTTGATTCGTGTGTGCTAAATGTCTAGTGGATTTAAAATTGGTGAAGTACTAGTATCTCATAGTAAATTTCCAACTTTGATATTTGATCAAAGGATTTTGAAGTTATTCAAAATAGAGAGTGGATATGAAATTTGCATAGAATTGAGTGGAGCTATGAAAGTCTTCCTGAAACAATATGTGATTGACATATTTTTGAGTGGGAGCAATATGAGTCTCAAACTCAAATATGTAGGAACATATTTTGAGTGGGAGCTTATAGGATTAATTCTTAAGTATGTTAAGAATGAAAGCGCAAATACTTATAAATAATGATTTATAAGATGTAGAAGTTGATAATAGGTGTATTATGATATTATGTAGTAATCCTTAAGGGATTCTGAAAGGGGTTTCAGAATAGAAGTTGATTAAGGAACTGATCCTTAATAACTCAAATTAGGAATAGTATTAAGTTTAACATCAATGGTTGAAAGAAAGAAAAGGATGATCGGCATCCACTATGTTGAGACATAGGTTCTATCTTAGTAAACCATGATGATAACTTAGCATAATATGAGATCCAAATAAGGAATGTTTGAAAGTGATTAAGTTTGAATCACAGAATGTTAAGCTAAGTTTGTCCGTAGTGTCTAGTAGAGAACTGTGGATATATTTTCCAAATCCATAAAGGATAACATATCTTAAAACATAAAGGGTTATGTTATAAGGGAATATGTTGGAAACTCCTGTAGATACCAATTAAAGTCAAGTAGGAAGCGAGGTGAACAAAACATCGAAAGTTGCACAGAGTGCACTAGTGTTTCGATGAATACATTTATAATAATAGATAAGGGTACCATCTAAAGTGTTGTATAATGTTATGGCGGGGCTAGTTCACTTTTAACGTAGAATGATGTGTCCCAGGGCACAGTGCCCATGAGAAAGCCCTCGAGGTTGATCTAACGTCACTGTAGGCTCCTGGAATCAGGCCTCGTTCTGCTGCCATAACGACGATGCATACACATAGATGCTATCATGTGATGATAAAGTATTAATGTCAATCAAGGTGACATTAGTAAGTTGCAAATGGGTTTGGGACTGTAAAGTACAGAACCAAGACTCAACCTCTTCCATGAGCAAGCATGTTCAGGGTACCGGATATATGGTGCCAATGATTGAGAACAAATGCAGCTAGTGTATTTGTACTCTAGTGCAAGTGGGAGACTGTTGGAAATATGCCCTAGAGACAAATATTAGTAAGGAATATTATCATATTTCATATAGTTTATGATTAAGTTTTATATCATGCTATAACTGTATTGAGTGGAAACATCAATACACGTGTGATATACAAACAACCAGGGGTTCCCAGTGAAACTCTAATCACTGGTTCATTGGTCAACAGATGATCATGTTTCCTGATCATGTGGCATTTATACCAGCTGGAAATGAGGTCATCTCATTCAGAGAATGAGATGATGAACCAATACCCAACCTAAACATCGTGACCCGATCATGTCACGAAGTTCAAGTTAAGATGATTAGAAATGGATCCTCGTAGACTATTCCTTAGACCGTGAGGCTATATCAATCACTGTCTCCCGAGAATGCTTTGATGGCATCAAACGCCATCTGGTAATACAGTGGTTATAAAGGTGTGGTCAGGTATTTGGAGGAAACCATAGAGGCAATATATGTCAAGAGCGGGATTTGTCCGTCCATGTGACGGGAAGATACTCAAGGGCCCACTCGGAGAAGTTATATCTAATAGCTACGCAGCGTGTGATTTGATCACGGGGATATCACTTGTCGGAACGAGTCAAGTAGCATTGTTCAGTAACGATATTGAACACGCCATGGTGATGTCATTGATCAGATCTCGGGCAATGCAAGTATCGAGTGACAAAGGGAATAATACACGACTGTCCTGGTTCAAACGACGAAAGATCTTCGTGGAACGCATAGGGGTCACATGGCCATCCAGGTTCCTTTGTCGATCATTGGTGCGGGAGTATCCCGACCATGTCTGGAGTGTTACCAAACCGTGGGGTATCACGCTTAAGGGCTCGATGATGCTTAGAGAGTGTTTATAGGATCGGTAGCATCACCAAAGAAAAGAAGAGAGAAAATCGGAAGGGTTTTGGTAAGTCCGGAGGATGTCCGCAGTGGAGGTGGAAGGTGTTCCATAGCCACGAAGGTTGAATAATGTGTGAATGAATGTTAAATATTGATTTAATCATTTATTCATAATTATTTAATAAAGAGAAAAATCAATTAAATGGTCAAAGGCTTAATGGGCCAATTCCCGGAGGGGAGAGGGCCCATTAGGGAAAGGCAAGAGGGGAGAAGGGGCCATGGGGTGGCCGGCGGCCCTATTGGGCCAGCCCCCCACGTGGGGCCCATGAGGGGGTGCCGGCGGCGCCTCCCCTCCCTCTCCTCTCCTTTAGTCCCACCCCGGGACTTTGAGGGAGGGTGTACCCCCTCCTCCCCCTATACATAGTGGGGTATTTGGCCTAGATAAACACACCAATAATCAATAAAGGTCTCCCCACTTTTGGGAGGACCTCTAATTTATATTTTCTCTCTCCCCCTCTCTCTCTCGTGACCGTGGTCCCAACTCTGGACTGCGTGAGCAAGAGACATCTTCACCGCGGAGTGTCGTCGTGCTGCGGGATTCGGATCCGGGAGCTCTACTTCCGCAACTGCTACTGGATCGGGGAAGCGGGAGTCATCGTCAGGCACCGGACATGTGTAACTCCCCGCGAGGTGTCGCACTTGAGGCACTCAAGTTGTTGGAGCCAAGGAGCGCAAGGACTTCATCACGACCTTGAGGTCGGCTTCGGCTCGTCTACATCAACCACGCTCTCCTGAGCGTTGACAACACTTTTCGGTCTTCAAGGGTAAGTACGCGAAAAGCCCCACCCGTTACTGTATTACTAATAGATAGGTCCTGGCAGCTTCAGGGGTTCAAGGGCGTAGAGTAAAATTTATTGTTTTCATACGCAAAACCCCTACATTAAAGCATAGTATTATGGTATTCTCCTTTGATGCTTTATTTGGGTTGACTTGGCACATGCTCACACCATGTTATTGTTGGGTCCGCAGCATAGAAAACAAAAATTTTCCTACGATGAGAACTACACACCAAGATCTATCTACTAGGTACAAAGCAACGGGTGGACATACATCCAACGAGAACTTACCCTCGAAGACAACAAAGCTTTGTTAACGAGATGGATCTCGTGGATGATGTAGTCATACACTTGCCGATCTCAAGATCGTGAGGAAGTCCATCAGGTCCGGCTCCAGCACGTCCTTCAGATCCAGCTCCAGCAAGTCCAGCACCACCAAGTCTAGCACCGCAAAGCAGCGGTGCATCCGTGATCGCACACACGTCCGGTACCCCGACAACCTCCGTCCCTCGCTCCAGCAATGCAGCGGAAGCAACAACTCCTTTCCAGATAAAGCCACCGGGAACATGTATCTCGCTAATCCGAGACCATGGGGAATAATACTAGAGGGGGAGAGAGATCCTTCACGAGGAGGTGTGAGGAAGGAGGAAGAGGGTGGCATTTTACAGGAGGAGGGGGGTGCCCCTCCTTCATGGCCGGCGCATGGGGGGTGACTCCTCACCTCCCCCATTCATGTGGTGGTAACCCCTCCACATAAAAATGCCTCTTCACATTCCCCTTTAAAGTCCCTACTTTAAATGCATTAAAATTCTCCAAGTTTAATGCTCTCTCATTTAATAAAACTCTTCCATTAAATTTATTCAGAATTTTGTTAATTACTTTAATTAAAAAACATTCACATATAACCCCCCTGCAACATTTCAATATTACATGCAGAACCAATTTCAGCAATTTCACCCGAAACAGTTTCGGTGTCTATTGAAATAATTCCAGCGCTTTGCAATTCTTTCGTCTGAAACATATGTGCTCCAAAATGGTGTCCGGTAACTCTTAAGTGTGTCACCCTATGGTTCGCGAATAATGCAGACATGATTGAGACTCCTCTCAGATCAATAATCAGAAACGGGACTGATGGCTCAATGCACGTCGCCCAGAAAAGTGTTGATGGCTCATGGTTGACGTAGAGCTCGTTGGGAACCCCAAGAGGAAGGTATGATGAGCACATCAACAAGTTTCCCTCAGTTATGAAACCAAGGTTTAATCGAACCAGTAGGAGCAAGGAAACACCTCAAAGGTGTTACTAACTGAGCTTTGGCAGGGCGCACTACCGGTGCTAGTAGCAATGTGGAGACCTGCACAACACAACCACAGAACTTTGTCCCCAACTTGCGATGAGGTTGTCAATCTCACCGTGTTTTGCGGAAAACAAAGGATTAAAGGTATCGAATCGAAAGAACTAAAAGTTTGCAGAAAGTAAACACAAAGCAGTAAAAGATTGTAGATTGTATGTAAAGACAAGGACCAGGATCCATAGTTCACTAGAGGCGGCTCTCCTTAGATAGATAACATGCTGGGTGAACAAATTACAGCGGGGCAATTGACAAACACCGAGAAAGCAATACATGCATATACTAATCATCTTGACTCCTTTGAGACTTGATTGGGCATTACAACATAATACATAGACCGCCATCCAACTGCATCTATGACTAATAATCCACCTTCAGGTTATCATCCAAACCCCCTCCAGTATTAAGTTGCAAGCAACCGATTATTGCTTTACGAACTGCGTGTAAAGTAAACAATACGATTGTTCTATGAACAAAGGATTGTTGTTTTCTCCCAAGTAGCAACATCACATCTAGTACCTTAGAGATTTCTGTCACTTCCCCAGATTACCAGAGGCATGAACCCACTATCGAACATAAATACTAACTCTTGGAGTTTCTAGCATCTACTTGGCCAAGATAGCTACTAACAACGGAAAGCATGGAAGATCTCAAATAACAAAGACATGATAGAATCAATAATCAATCTGAAATAGCATCTCAATTTCTATCGGATCCCCGCAAACACAACATGCAGAATTACAAATAGATGATCTTGATCATGACCGGAGCTCACAAGATCTAAACATGAAAGCACAAAGGAGGAGAACCAACCATCTAGCTACTACATGGATCCATAGTCCAAGGATGAACTACTCACGCATCACACCGGAGGCTTACATGGTGATGAAGAAGCCATCCAGGGTGAATTCCCCTCTCCGGCAGGGTGCCGGGAAGAGCTTCAGATCCCTCCCGTTCTAGGGATGGAGATGACAGCGGCTATAGACTCTTTTGTGGATTTTTGATCGGGCACTTAGGGTTTTCATCCCGAGGGTAATATATAGGCGGAAGGAGAGGCCGAGGGGGTGCCGGGAGCCACCACACCACCCCCTGGCATGGGCCCAGCCTGGCCGCGCGGCCAGGTGGTGTGGCCGGCCCCTGGCCCTTCTCCGTCTCGTATTCTGGCACTTGGTCCCTTCCGGAAAAATAGGCACTTTGGCTTTTGTCCCGTCCAATTCCGAGAATATTCATTTTCTGACTTTCCTGGAACCAAAAACAGCAGAAAACAAGCAGCTGGCACTATGGCTCTTGTTAATAGGTTAGTCCAAGAAATCATATGAAAAGTACTCCAAAGTTGGAACAAAACACAAGAAAGTAGATAAAACCAAGCATGGGACATCAAAAATTATAGATACATTTTCAATGTATCAACATCCCCAAGCTTAACTCCTGCTCGTCCTCGAGTAGGTAAGTGATAAAAAGAAAGAATAATTTTTGAGGTGACATGCACCATCAAAGACTTGATCAAAGTATTTGCAAAACATTCAAAGCTGGGATCATAGTACTTCAATCATAACATGAAAGACAAAGTTCTAGCAATAATAAAAGAAACTATGATGCAACATGAAAAGGCACAAACAAAAGATTCATGAATAACAATGCTTTGCAAGACGTTTGTTTGTTTCACATAAAGAAAACATAGCATAAAAGTATTCAGCTTGTCCCTCATAGAGTAGCAAATATAAATGCATAGGACACCTTCAAAGTTCATAAGAGTGACTAGATACAATAGTTTAAAATAAGCAATATCAAGTTATGTATCAATCAACTAGTCTTGGGACAATGCACATAGAACTAAGAATGGCCACTATGCTCTCAAAGTAGGTGCATAAAGATAGAAGGTGGAGACTCAATATAATGATGGAAGAAAGGCCTTTTGTAAAAGGAAGTAGGGATTCAAGTCTCATAAAGAGCTTCCAAAAATTTTTGTACTTAATAGCTTTCAGCTCTCATTGCCCCTATCATAAGCATCTTGAAGTGATTAAGGTTAAAGTGATAAAACTATGGTGTACATGCTTGATGAAGTATAAGTCAGAAATATCATGTCCCTTGTATACGAGGGCCGCTCCTCATGCTACTCAAGTTTTGTCACCGGTAAGTTCTTGTCATTGTAAGTACATGTGTATCATAGAGAACCGCCAATGGGATACCCCTTGCCCGATGATACAGAAGAATCTCCATATCAAAATGACAAGGCAAGCAGACAGCGAGCATCTCAGCATTCTTCTTATTTACCATGGGAATATGGTGCTTTTTTCTCTCTTTCCTCTTTTCATAGTATCTTTTTTTTCTTTTCTCTTTTTTTCTCAATATAGGACTCTTTTTTTATAAGAAGAATGCTTCATAGACAGCTCATTATGGTTACGCTGCAGGTTTCCACCATGTCAGCATGGATTAGACCAGCGGCCCAGGCGTTTCTCTAACACATATACATAACTCCATGGACTTACAAGCTCCCCTTTCATTTCACACCGACGACATCCATATACAAAAGAGCATGATATCAACTAGGTACAAGTACCAAGTGCAATGTTGAAAGCGTTCCCCATGAAAGCATGGTTCTGCTAATTCCCAACAAATAAGTGCAAGCATATACAACATAGAAGACACAATGGTTCAAGTTTATTAAGGGCAAGTAAAGTAAAGTGTGCCATCATGTTCGTGAGAGCTTTAATTACTAGTTTTCTCACAACAAAAGCATGGGAATAGCATAAGCTAATAGGTAGGTATGGTGGACTCTTTGGAATAACTTGGTTTAGGGAGTTGGATGCATGAGTGGAACTCATACTTTGTTGTGGAGGCTAGCAAAAGACTGGGAGCGACAAACTAAGAGAGCAATAATGGCCATAATCATGCAGAGTGACAAAACATCATTGATCAAAGCATAAAGTGATACTACAAGTTGAAAACTAAAGGACCATAAAGGCTATGGTGACTTGAGATAGTCATAACATGGTGTGAGCATGTGCCAAGTCAACCCAAATAAAGCATCAAAGGAGAATACCACTATACTATGCTTTAATATGCTAAAACAACGCATGATTCATCCAAGGCACATTAAGCAATCTAAGTTGTTAGTAACAAGTCATGCTATAGCAAAGAATACTAAGCATAAAGGCAAAACAATATTAAGCATGGCATGACAAAGCATAGGCCACAGTCAAAAACAAGCTTTTTTTACCACATAAGTAAGAACTTTCCTACTCTTTTCCAAACCAAACCAAACTATTTGCAAACCAATGTATGAAAGAGGGGGTCCAACCAATTTATTCAGAAAACTAAGCAAACCAAGCAAAGTAAAAACCAAAACAAAAACGAAAAAGAAGACGCTCCAAGAAAAACACAACTGTGCATGAAACAATAAAAATGAAGCATTTGGAAGAAACCTGGAATTTTTATTGATGAAGAAGGGGATGCCTTGGGCATCCCCAAGATTTGACGCTTGTACTTCTTGGATATTTCTTTGGGTGACACGCGTAGCATCCCTAAGCTTGAGCTTTAGTCCATCCTTCATCTAATTACTCATTCCTTCCATACACCTGAAATTTTTCCTTCATACAAAACTTTACACAATCTCATTAACAACATTAGTGCACTTAAGATAAATAAGTCTTAAAGTTCAGTTCTAACACCAAATAAACTTCCATTAGAACACTAGCTACTGTAGCACTTCCTTCAAAAATCTCAATTCCCCAAAAGAACTCAAAAAGGAACCCACAAGAAGCAAATGCAGAAAATGGCAGAAATCTGTCAAAACAGACCAGCGGGTAAAGACGATTTTTTTCGAAGACCTTATGTTGCTCAAATCAAAACGTGTTGAACTAACGAAAGTTATATAATAACCTGGGGCAGAAGAAAAAAAATTACAGCTCAATCCGACATACAGAGCTCTCTCACGAATTTTTACGGTGAAGCACAAGAATCTGTTTCGGGACAGCAACTTTCCCAATCATTACTTCACTCTCATTAGAGGTTACTCTTGGCACAAAAAGCAAATAAAAAGGATAAAGAGAGGTTACTACTAAGGTAATAACTTCCAAGACTCATCTAAAACTCTTGGGTTATCTCCCAACAAGTACTTTTCTTTAACGCCTTTAAGTTAGGCATGATAGTTTGAGAAGATGCTCACATAGGAAATATGAATTGAAGTAAAAGAGAGCATCAAGAAGCAAATTCAAAACACATTTAAGTATAACCCACTTCTTATGCATAGGAATCTTATATGCAAATAGGTTCACAAAGAACAAAGTGACAAACATAGGAAGATAAAACGAGAGTAACTTCAAAACTTTCAGCAAATAGAGAGGTGTTCTAGTACCATGAAAACTTCTACAACCATATTTTCCTCTCTCATAATAATTTTCAGCAGCCTCATGAATAAACTCAACAATATAACTATCACATAAAGCATGCTTTTCATGATCTACAAACACTAGAGCTTTATTATAAACATTTTCAAAAGAATCCTCAGGAACATGACACTCGTCCTCCTTTGGTAAGCATGGGGGACAATCAAATAATGTAAGGGGTAAAGAGTTACTCTCATTAGAAGGTAGGTATGGGTAGATCCATTCTTCCTCCTCTTGATCATCACTCTCCTCCTCTTTTTCATACAATGAGCTTCCAGTTTCAGCAATTTCTTCTTCCATAGGCTCCTGCAAGGCATTAGTCTCTTCCATTGGTGGAGAGCATCTATTAAGATATTCAAGAATATAGCCATTTTATACCTTGTAATTATCAAAGAAAAATTTAAGTATATCATAAACCTCATATTTATAAGGTGAATCATCAATATTTCAAGCAAACTAGCAAGTTCAAATGCACCATTCCAAGCAATAAATTCTTCAATTTGTTCCACATCATAAAAGTCATAATTCCCTTTAACATAAGAAGATATGGTAACATTATCATTATACTCACACTGAAAAGGGAGGTGTTTATGCCTCCTACAGCAACAAGATTTATCAAAGCAATAAGTAACATTGTAAGTAGAGCACACGTTTCTAGCAATGGTATTAAATTTATCAATTTGTTCCCATAAGTGTTTCCCTTTTTGTGACAAGCGGTGTTCCTTATAATAATATTTTTGTTCTTCCGTGAACCCACCTTGCCAATAAGATTCAGTTTCAAAGAAACCAACCATTGATAGAAAGCATGACAAAGCAAGGCAATAATAGACCAACAACTATAATAGCAACTAAGTTTTTTGTGTTTTTTGAAATAAGAAAGCAAACTAGTAGAACTATTTTTTGTGTGTTTTTGAAGAACAAAACAAGCAAACAAAGCAAAAAGAAACTAAGAAAAACAAAAACAACAAAGTAAAGAGATTGGTTATGAGGGACTCCCCTTGTGAAGATGTACTTGACTCCCCGGCAACGGCGCTAGAAAATCGCTTGATGGCTCAATGCACGGCGCCCAGAAAAGTGTTGATGGCTCGTGGTTGATGTAGAGCTCGTTGGGAACCCCAAGAGGAAGGTATGATGAGCAAAGCAGCAAGTTTCCCTCAGTTATGAAACCAAGGTTTAATCGAACCAGTAGGAGCAAGGAAACACCTCAAAGGTGTTACTAACTGAGCTTTGGCAGGGTGCACTACCGGTGCTAGTAGCAACGTGGAGACCTGCACAACACAACCACAGAACTTTGTCCCCAACTTGCGATGAGGTTGTCAATCTCACCGTGTTTTGCGGAAAACAAAGGATTAAACGTATCGAATCGAAAGAACTAAAAGTTTGTAGAAAGTAAACACAAAGCAATAAAAGATTGTAGATTGTATGTAAAGACAAGGACCGGGATCCATAGTTCACTAGAGGTGGCTCTCCTTAGATAGATAACATGTTGGGTGAACAAATTACAGCGGGGCAATTGACAAACACTGAGAAAGCAATACATGTATATACTAATCATCTTGACTCCTTTGAGACTTGATTGGGCATTACAACATAATACATAGACCGCCATCCAACTGCATCTATGACTAATAATCCATCTTCAGGTTATCATCCGAACCCCCTCCAGTATTAAGCTGCAAGCAACCGATTATTGCTTTACAAACTACGTGTAAAGTAAACAATACGATTGTTCTATGAACAAAGGATTGCTGTTTTCTCCCTAGTAGCAACATCACATCTAGTACCTTAGAGATTTCTGTCACTTCCCCAGATTACCAGAGGCATGAACCCACTATCGAGCATAAATACTAACTCTTGGAGTTGCTAGCATCTACTTGTCCAAGATAGCTACTAACAACGGAAAGCATGCAAGATCTCAAATAACAAAGACATGATAGAATCAATAATCAATCTGAAATAGCATCTCAATATCCATCGGATCCCCGCAAACACAACATGCAGAATTACAAATAGATGATCTTGATCATGAATGGAGCTCACAAGATCTAAACATGAAAGCACAAAGGAGGAGAACCAACCATCTAGCTACTACATGGATCCGTAGTCCAAGGATGAACTACTCACGCATCACACTGGAGGCTTGCATGGTGATGAAGAAGGCCTCCAGGGTGATTTCCCCTCTCCGGCAGGGTGCCGGGAAGAGCTTCAGATCCCTCCCGATCTAGGGATGGAGATGACAGCGGCTACAGACTCTTTCGTGGATTTTTGATCGGGCACTTAGAGTTTTTGTCCCGAGGGCAATATATAGGCGGAAGGAGAGGCCGAGGGGGTGCCGGGAGCCACCACACCACCCCCTGGCGTGGGCCCAGCCTGGCCGCGCGGCCAGGTGGTGTGGCCGGCCCCTGGCCCTTCTCCGTCTCGTATTCTGGCACTTGATCCCTTCCGTAAAAATAGGCACTTTGGCTTTTGTCCCGCCAATTCCGAGAATATTCATTTTCTGACTTTCCTAGAACCAAAAACAGCAGAAAACAGGCAGCTGGCACTGTGGCTCTTGTTAATAGGTTAGTCCAAGAAATCATATGAAAAGTACTCCAAAGTTGGAACAAAACACAAGAAAGTGGATAAAACCAAGCATGTAACATCAAAAATTATAGATACATTTGCAATGTATCAGGGACCTGGAGATCCATACTGATTCCTACACATTCAACGATGACTTCTGTGATCGTGAGAACCTTTAACGCTAGTAACTAAATCCCTTTGTCTCGCGATATATTACATGTCCGAGATTCGATCATCGGTATCTCCATACCTAGTTTGATCTCGTTGCCGACATGCACTCTTTTCTCGTTCCCGTGATATAACATTCTAGTGATCACATCACTTGCTTGTAAGCTACCTTACTGTGATATCACCGAGAGGGCCCAGAGTATATCTATCCGTCATCGGGATTGACAAATTCCACTCTTGATCCATGAGCCTCAACATAACACCTTCGTAGCACTGAACCCAACTTAATAGTCACCCTGTTATGGTGTGACATTTGATGTTATCAAGATACTCTTCCAGTGTTAGCAATTGATGTGATCTCATGGTCTAAGGATAAATATTACTTCGTATGGTGTTATAGCAATATAAACATAATGACTTTGATTGTAATGCTATACTTCGGATGAATGTTCATCACATCATTCAACTAATGTTGTGACCTTGTTATTAACAAAATCCAATGTCCATGACCAGGAATCCTTGATCATCTTGTTAATCAACAAGCTAGTCTATAAGAGAGGCATAAATAGGAACCCTTTTTTATTTATTAAACACACATGTATTGATGTTTCCGATCAATACAATTATAGCATGCAAAATAAACATTTATCATAAACATGGAATAAGATAATAACCACTTTATTATTGCCTCTCGGGCATATTCCCTTCAGTCTCCCACTTGCACTAGAGTCAATAATCTAGTTTGAAAAACTTTGCGTATTGAACACCTATGGCTTTCTGGTGTTGCATATACGCTATTGCTAGTGGTTAACATAATCTCCGGATCTGACAGTTTCAGGTCCGTGTGTATTTGCATGTCTTTGCGTCTCTACGCATCACTCATTCTCAAATGAGATGGCATTGTATAAATTTGGTCCTTTGGTGAGACCTTTAGTTTGTTCCGGTTAAAATATGTTGATATTATTGTCACACAATATATCTTCATAGTATTATCCCACTTTGAACCACACCTAGTTTGATAACAAACTACTTAACACAAATGCCCTCCTATGCTGCTACTATAGCAGTCATATACTTAGCCTTTTTTATTGTAGTATCCATCACAATGTCTCAACTTTGGAACTTATCCAAATCCATCATGGAACATCCTTTCCATTATATTGTGCCACCCATAGTATAAATTGAGATAAATTTAATTTGTATCTTGTGAAAAAACTAGTATCAATGTAACACTTTACAATGAACTACCTTTAACTATTTGTCACTTATACATGATATATTCTTAGTTCTTCCAAAGCTCATAAGAATATCTTTACTATTGTCCAATGATCATCTTATGGATCATTCTAGTATGTGCTCATAACATTTAGATCATAGGACATTATGGATATATACATATCACGGTATAATCGATCAAAATCTTCATGTGATTTTACTCACCATGTGTTGGAACACTTGAATCTTGATACAATCCTTTCCATGCAGCAAGAACCTTTCTTGTTGTTTCCATATTGAACCCTTTCAATATCTCATATATGTATGTCTGCACAACCATATTAGCGCCTCAATCTATCCATATAGATATTGATGCCTAATATTCTGGTTTTGCCCAAGTCTTTCATCGAAATCTTATTTTAATGAAATTCTTAACTTGTGTCAATACAAGATACATCCTTTCCAATCAACAATATGTCCTCTACATAATGTATTAGAAATATGTCTCAGCGCTCCCACTTAATTTCTTGCAAATGCAAGCATCTTCATCATCTCCGATGAATTTAAACTCTTTTAACAGTTTCATCATGGTGAAGATTCCAACTCCGCTATGCTTACTTCAACTATTGAAGTTTGCATGCCCTTTTAGCACCCTTTGAATTAACAAAACCCTTCGGACCGTGTCTTGTACACGTCCTAGGTAACCATTCTATTAGAAGAACATTGTTTTGTTTGTTCAACTACCATACATCAAATTATATGTAGTGGTTGCTACATTAATCCGTCAAGACTAAATATCGCTATGAAGGATCTAATCTTGTCATAGTCAACTCCTTGAACATTGTCGTAAACTTCTTTCCGACATGTCGACTATTTCATAGATGTTAAACATCCATGTCTATTTATTTATAGATCTAAACACGACCGATAGGCTTCACGCCTTTCTGGAGGGTCTTCCAAGTTCAAAAACTTGATTTCTCGTGTATGGATACTATCACAGATTCTATGACTTCTAGTCATTTTATGGAGTCAGGGCCCATCATCGCTTCTTTGCATGTAGTCGGTTCATCATTGTCAAAACAATAACAACTTACTTATCAAATCATACCATTTGATTCTTACCGACCCACACGGTTCAATAGGAACTCTAATCTCCGAGATCACAACCTTTGTAATCACGGGAGCCATGAGCATTGTGGCCGCCACTGGGACACTTTCCGGCGCTGCGCTACTTAGCACATATAGCTAAGGTTCAACAACCTTATCCAAGTTCTACTATCCTCCCACTTAACTTTTTGTGAAAAATTCCTTCTCAAGAAACTTGACGTTCCAAGTAACAAACTATTTTGTCCTCGGTGTTATGGAGAAATTCCCAACAAATTCTTTGGGATAACCTACAAAGACGTGCTTATCCGACTTTGGTTGTAAACATTTTACTTATGCATAGCATACCAAAATTTAAGAAAAGACAATTCAGGTTTTATCCCAAACCATAACTTATATGGTGTCATTTCAACGGATCACGGTGGTGCTCTTTTCAGTGTAAAAGCGGTAGTCTCTAAAGCTTTAATCCTTAAAACATAATGGCAGTTTTATAAATGACAAATTTGATCTTACCATGTCAAACATGGTTTGATTTCATCTCTCGAATATGCCATACTCCTATGTTTATCGGGAAACACAAATCATGGAACAATTCCTCAAATCTTAAGTGTTTTGCTAAACATGTAACTCAAATATCTTCCTTTATGATCGAATCATAAACTCTTTATTTTCTTGTTACAGTGATTTTCCACTTCATCTTGAAAGTCTTTGAACAATTTTCAAATGTTTCATACTTCTTCCTTATTAAGTAAATATACAGATATATTCACTCAAATTTTTGGAGAAAGCATATGAAGCAAAAAGATCCATCGCATATGGCTACACACAATGGACTATGCACATCAGCATGCACAATTTCCAATAAGCTAGTCATCCGTTCCTCTTTGGCCTATGGACGGAGTTTCAGTTATCTCGAGGAAAGTTTCACAAGTGTCAATTTATCAAAATCAAAGACTCCAAAAATTCCATCAACATGGAGTTTCTTCATGTTTTCTTTCCCATATAATGTAAAACAGCGATGTCACTTCATAAGTGATCTTTCAATCATTTGTCTTGCGACATTTTAGCAATAGTGTTTATGGATGTGATTTCTCCCACTAGACTTGTAAAAGTTCATCCATCCTTTATGGAATACGGTAATTATTTGAACAACCATTGTTCTCATAATACCGGAACAAAATAACAATTATTTAAACAAATCTTGAAGGCTAGGTTTGATGACAACGGAAAAACACAATAACACTTTATTTGTTTTCGATGATCATCATCACTTATTTTCTTGCTAGTTACTTAGGCCATTTCAGTTCATGAATTGCATTGTCCTGTATGACACTTCATACAAACCAATTCGGTATCCAATACCGGTATCCAATACCTAAGAACCACATTGTTTAACAAGAAAGGAATATAACCATAACATGTATATCTTTTATATACCTAATCTGGACCTTTCCAACTTTTTCTTTTCTGCCAAATATTTTATAGATTCTCTTTCAGCAATTCCTTTTCCTTTTAAAAGAATCTATCAACATCAATAGTGGTGTCATTCACATGACACATAGTACAAAGCGTATATAGTCAAATACTAATACCTTTAGACTTGCACTTTGAAGTGGATCACCATCATCAAATGTTTGGTATTCTTTCAAAAATCCATTCTTTAGTAATCTTTTAGTGTAGTAAACATTTTATTTACATCTTCTATTCACCCTTATCATGACAACTTTCATGATCAAGCTACTATAGCCTATAAGGAAGAATCGTGAGTATAATGTTAGTTCCCAAAACCTTTTTGGGATATTCGGATGCTTAGCATCTCCATCCTTCACAAATTCTCATACAATATGAGAACATCTATTTTGCTAAATTATACTCTATCATAATGCAACCAAAAACATTGTTTCAGATATCACAATATCTTTCACACATGATGGTTTCTGAAACAATTTTCAACTCCTATATAATCTTGATATTAAAACAACTTTTGAATATCAATAATCATGGAGGCAAACATGATACTTTAGATACTAACATTGGAATTCTTACTCTTGATTTAATACTACTTATTAAACTTCATGGAGTAAATAGAGTTTGCTGAAAGTTTGCAATAGGACTTATAAACTTTAAATTGACATTCAAAACAATACGATACCAGTTCGTAAAGTAAATATCTAGAATTCTATAGTTCTATTATCTCAATTAAAACTAAGCATAAGGTAGTGAACAGACGCCAATGACTACAACAAATTATGCAAATTCACTTCGATTTAGTTTATGACAAATTTAATTCGACTATTCCAAATTAGAAATGAACTCCCACTCAAAAACAACATCCCTCGTGCCTTTTTGGTGATTACATGAACCAAATCCACTACAACAAGTCTGATCATCACGTGAGTTGGTGTAGCTTCAAAGGCGAGCATCAATATGGGCATCATATCAACTATATGACTCATGCTTAACCTTTCGGTCCGTGTTCCGAGGCCATGTATGTACATGCTAGGCTCGCCAAGTAAGAACCTTAGTACTCGCATGTGTAAAACTGTCTTACACCCGTTCCTATGAAAGCGTAGATTCGAGTACACCCGATCATCACGTGATGTATCGAAACACGATCCACAGAACGGTGCATACTTAAGGAAGAACACATTTTTATCTTGATATCTAAATGAGGGATCATCTTACAATGCTACATAAAGCGCCAAACTACCAGTATAAGATGCTAACATCTAATGTGTAAAGTGAGATGATATGGTCCATGCATTTGATCTCTATCATTTGCATCGTGGTATAATCTCTATCATTCCTTTGTGTGTAAGGCCAAGGTCTATGGAATTTACATGTTGAGTGTGTTGTAAGAGTATATATCATACATCTACTTACAACAATACCATATCAAGACACTAGCCCAACAACGATCTAAACTAGACGCCTCTAATTTATCAATTGCAAGTTTTACGTGGCTTAGGGATTTCGGAGATAGAACCGTTCTTACCTACGAACATGAACCACAACGAGGATAACCAAGTTATTAGCAACTCGTTGTAAATCAGATATTGACTATAGTAGGAGAGAAAGACACCCGCCAGCCACTTATGCAAAACAAGTTGCATGTCAGTCGTGGAACCGATCTCATGTACGATGACATGTAAGGTTGGTCCGGGCTGCTTCATCCCACTATGCCACCAATATCCAAAATACATAGAAGATGCAATAACATGATCATCATCGCCCACATATAAACATATGTGTACTACCCATGCAAAGAACCTACGCATAGATCAGGCTCTGATACCACTGTTGGGTCCGCAACATAGAAAACAAAAAATTCCTACGATAAGAACTACACGCCAAGATCTATCTACTAGGTACAAAGCGACGGGTGGACATACATCCAACGAGAACTTACCCTCGAAGACAACAAAGCTTTGTTAACGAGATGGATCTCGTGGATGATTTAGTCGTACACTTGCCGATCTCAAGATCATGATGAAGTCCAGCAGGTCCGGCTCCAGCACGTCCTTCAGATCCAGATCCAGCTCCAGCAAGTCCAGCACAGCAAAGCAGCGGTGCATCCGTGATCGCACACACGTCCCGTACCCCGACAACCTCCATCCCTCGCTCCAGCAAAGCAGTGGAAGAAGCAACTCCTTTCCAGATAAAGCCACCGGGAACATGTATCTCGCTAATCCGAGACCATGGGGGAATAATACTAGAGGGGGAGAGAGATCCTTCACGAGGAGGTGTGAGGAAGAAGGAGGATGAGGGTGGCCTTTTATAGGAGGAGGGGGGTGCCCCTCCTTCATGGCCGGCGCATGGGGGGGGGGGGTGACTCCTCACCTCCCCCATTCATGTGGTGGTAACCCCTCCACATTAAAATGCCTCTTCACATTCCCCTTTAAAGTCCCTACTTTAAATGCATTAAAATTCTCCAAGTTTAATGCTCTCTCATTTAATAAAACTCTTTTATTAAATTTATTCAGAATTTTGTTAATTACTTTAATTAACAAACTTTCACATATAACCCCTGCAACATTTCAATATTACATGCAGAACCAATTTCAGCAATTTCACCCGAAATAGTTTCGGTGTCTATTGAAATAATTCCTGCACTTTGCAATTCTTTCGTCTGAAACATATGTGCTCCAAAATGGTGTCCGGTAACTCTTAAGTGTGTCACCCTATGGTTCGAGAATAATGCAGACATGATTGAGACTCCTCTCATATCAATAATCAGAAGCGGGACCTGGAGATCCATACTGATTCCTACACATTCAACGATGACTTCTGTGATCGTGAGAACCTTTAACGCTAGTAACTAAATCCCTTTGTCTCACGATATATTACATGTCCGAGATTCGATCATCGGTATCTCCATACCTAGTTTGATCTCGTTGCCGACATGCACTCTTTTCTTGTTCCCGTGATATAACATTCTAGTGATCACATCACTTGCTTGCAAGCTACCTTAATGTGATATCACCGAGAGGGCCTAGAGTATATCTATCCATCATCGGGATTGACAAATTCCACTCTTGATCCATGAGCCTCAACATAACACCTTCGTAGCACTAAACCCATCTTTATAGTCACCCTGTTACGGTATGACGTTTGATGTTATCAAGATACTCTTCCGGTGTTAGCAATTAACATGATCTCATGGTCTAAGGATAAAGATTACTTCGTATGGTGTTATAGCAATATAAACATAATGACTTTGATCGTAATGCTATACTTCGGATGAATGTTCATCACATCATTCAACTAATGTTGTGACCTTGTTATTAACAACATCTAATGTCCATGATCAGGAAACCTTGATCATCTTGTTAATCAACAAGCTAGTCTATAAGAGAGGCATAACTAGGAACCCTTTTTTGTTTATTAAACACACATGTATTGATGTTTCCGATCAATACAATTATAGCATAAAAAATAAACATTTATCATAAACATGGAATAAGATAATAACCACTTTATTATTGCCTCTCGGGCATATTCCCTTCAGTTATGACTATCCCAAGTCACCATAGCCTTTATGATCCTTTAGTTTTCAACTTGTAGTATCACTTTATGCTTTGATCAATGATGTTTTGTCGCTCTGCATGATTATGGCCATTATTGCTCTCTTAGTTTGTCGCTCCTAATCTTTTGCTAGCCTCCACAACCAAGTATGAGTTCTACTCATGCATCTAACTCCTAAAACCAAGTTATTCCAAAAGATTCCACCATACCTACCTATTAGCATATGCTATTCCGAGTATATTCATGTTTTTATCTACCTTCCGAATTAAACTTGTTATGAGAAAACTAGTGATTAAAGCTCTCACGAACTTGATGACACACTTTACTTTTCTTGCCCTTAATAAACTTGAACCATTGTGCCGTCTATGTTGTATATGCTTGCACTTATTTGTTGGGGATTAGCAGAACCATGTTGTCATGGGGAACGCTTTCAACATTGCACGGGTACTTTGTACCTAGTTGATATCATGCTCTTTTGTCTATGGATGTCGTCGGTGTGAAATGAAAGGGGAGCTTGTAAGTCCATGGAGTTATGTATGTGTGTTAGAGAAACGCCTGGGCCGCTGGTCTAATCCATGCTGTCATGGTGGAAACCTACAGCGTAACCATAATGAGTTGTCTATGAAGCATTCTTCTTATAAAAAAAGGTCAGATTGAGAAAAAAGAGAAAAATAAAAGAAAAAAGAGATATGAGAAAGGAGGAAAGAGAGAAAAAAGCACCATTTTCCCATGGTAAATAAGAAGATTGCTGAGATGCTTGTTGTCTGCTTGCCTTGTCATTTTGATATGGGGATTCTTCCGTATCATCGGGCAAGGGGTACCCTGTTGGCGGTTCTCTATGATACACATGTACTTATGATGACAAGAACTTACCGGTGACTAAACTTGAGTAGCATAAGGAGCGGCCCTCGTATTCAAGGGACATGAGATTTCCAACTTATACTTTGTCAAGCATATTCTCCATAGTTTGTTCACTTTAACCTTAATGACTTCAAGATGCTTATGATAGGGGCAATGAGAGCTGAAAGCTATTAAGTGCCATAATTTTTGGAAGCTCTTTATGAGACTTGAATCCCTACTTCCTTCTATGAAGGCCTTTCTTTTACTTTTATGTTGAGTCTCCACCTTCTATCTTTATGCACTTACTTTGAGAGCATAGTGGCCATTCTTAGTTCTATGTGCATTGTCCCAAGACTTGTTGATTGATGCATACCTTGATATTGCTTGTTTTAAACTATTTGTATCTAGTCAATCTTATGAACTTTGAAGGTGTCCTATGCATTTATGTTTGCTACTCTATGAGGGACAAGCTGAATGCCACTATGCTATGTTTTATTTATGTGAAACAAACAAACATCTTGCAAAGCATTGTTATTCATGAATATTTTGTTTGTGCCTTTTCATATTGCAACTTAGTTGCTTTGCCTTATTGCTAGAACTTTGTCTTTCATGTTATGATTGAAGTACTATGATCCCAGCTTTGAATGTTTTACAGATACTTTGATCAAGTTTATGATGGTGCATGTCACCTCAAAAATTATTCTTTCTTTTTATCACTTACCTACTCGAGGACGAGCAGGAGTTAAGCTTGTGGATGTTGATATGTTGCTAACGTATCTATAATTTTTGATGTTCCATGCTTGGTTTTATCTACTTTCTTGTGTTTTGTCCACACTTTGGAGTACTTTTCATATGATTTCTTGGAGTAACCTATTAACAAGAGCCACAGTGCCAGCTGCCTGTTTTCTGCTGTTTTTGGTTCCAGGAAGTCAGAAAATGAATATTCTCGGAATTGGACGGGACAAAAGCCAAAGTTATTATTTTATCGGGGGACACTTGGAGCTAGATTACGAGACGGAGAAGGGCCAGAGGGTGGCCACACCACCTGGTGGCGCGGGCCAGGCCAGGCCGTGCCAGGGGGTGGTGTGGGCCCGTCCGGCACCCCCTCGGTCTCCCCTCTAGCCTATAAGAGCCTCCCGATGCATAAACCCTAAATCATCAAGCCTTTAGCCACGAAAAGTTCCGCAGCGCCACCGCCACCGAAGGGGAGATTCGGGGGACAGAAAGTCTCTGTTCTGGCACCCTGCCGGGACGGGGAAGTGCCCCAGGAGCCATCTCCATCGATCTCCACCACCATATCCATCACCATTATTGATTCCCATGATGAGGAGGGAGTAGTTCTCTCTCGAGGCTAAGGGTTCTACCGGTAGCTATGTGTCCATCTCTCTCTCTATGCATGATCTTATTGAGATCATGAGCTTGTAATCTATAGATCTACCTTGCTACTCAAGTGCTTTAATAGATCTCTGCTCTCCCCATGTGTGTGAAGTTGACAGTGTGCACACCATGGTGGCACTTAGGCTAGAGATTACAAATACTTGTTATGAGTTATATTTGGAGTTGGATGTCTTTATGAAATTGTGGTGTTTGTTTGAACCATCTAGTGCTCAAGGTGACAGTGTGGGGTTATCTAGATTGGAAAGGCTTACTTTGAGGTGTGCTGTTATAGCCCTACCATGGATTAGAGTGTCCAACTAGAGAGTAGTTCAGCGTAGTATCATAAAGAAGAATATATTTATATGAGAGTGTTCACTAGTGAAAGTATGATCCCTAGGCCTTGTTTCTAAGCACTGAAACACCGTTTGCTATTAGATCTATTACATGTTTGCTTGCTTCTATCTTTATTTCAGTTTTACTTTAGTCTTTTCCATGCTATCAAGCTATTTTCTATCACCGTTACCACTTATAGTTATCCATACCTGTGAGGAGCTGCAGCATGATGAAGATAATGGAGGAGCAAGGAGTGACCTGTGAGGAGCTTCGCGACCTTGAGGTCAGCTACGAGTACGACTACTTCAACCACGTTCCCCGCGGAACGTTAATCGCGTATGGTCTACAAGGGTATGTATTCTCTACGCATTGGCCGTTACTGCATTACTACATAGATAGATCCTAGGCAGTTTTGGGGTTACCTCGTAGGAATTTTTTTGTTTTCTGCTGCGATCCCCAACAGTTTTTGTCTCACGGGACAATTTCAAACGCAAGAAGATCGAGTTCGAGGTGATGGATTCGCCATCACAGTATCATGCCATCCTGGGGCGACCCGCATTTGCGCGATTCATGACAGTACCACACTACACATATCTCATAATGAAGATGCCGGGACCTAATGGAATCAGCAGCGTTCGGGAAAGCTTCGCCCACTCCAACAACTATGATCGCGAGTTCAACAAAATCTCCGAGTCCTTTAGCATGGAGAAGGAATTTGTGCAGCTCAAAATGTCTATGTATCAAGATGTCCTGCAAGAGGCAAAGAGGTCCATACATGATCAGTCCTTCGACTCCGCAAAGGTCATGAAAGAAGTATAACTACACTCAACAGACCTAAAGAAAACAACCTTTGTGGCCTCCAATTTTGTTCTCGCATAGGAAAGCATGCTCGTCGAGTTCCTCAGTGAGTGCTGGAGAATCTTTGCATGGGTCCTAGCTGACATGCCAGGAATTCCCAGGGAACTTGCCGAGCATGCACTCAACATATATCCATACGCAAAACTAGTCAAGCAAACACTTCACCGTTTCACGAAGCCAAAACACAAGGCCATTGGAAAAGAACTCCATTGCCTCCTTGATGCCAAGTTCATCCGAGAAATCAAGAGGGCAACTTGGTTCGCTAACACAATGTGTTTCCCAAAGAAAAACACGAATACGCTTCGCATGTGCATCGACTTCACCTTGCTAAACAAGCACTATCCTAAGGATCACTTCCCGCTCTCGCGAATCGATCAAATAATCAATGCAACCGCTGGATGCGAACGTCTTTCCTTTTTTGGATGCGTATTCTAGTTATAACTAAATCAGGATGAAGGTTGAAGATCAAGACAAAACAACATTTATCACACCCTATGGTGTATTTTTCTACGAGACAATGCCTTTCGGTCTAAAAACACGGGTGCAACGTACCAGCGAATGATGCAAATTTGCCTCGGAGACCAAATTGGCAGAAGTGTCCAAGTATACATTGATGACGTTGTAATAATGATAAGGAAAGAATCGATATTTATCGATGATCTTCACAAAACATTCGATAATCTCAACAAGTATTGCATCAAGATCAACCCGACAAAGTGCTCCTTTGGAGTCCCCATGGGGAACTCGTGAGGTACCTCGTGTCGGCAAGGGGAATCGAAGCAAACCTCAAAAATATATAGGCGATCTTGACAATGAACAAGCCGATGAATCTACGAGGCGTCCATCAACTAGCTAGGTGCATAGAGGCGCTGAGTCCATTCATCACTCGATTGGGTGAACAAGATTTGCCTTTCTATGCACTGCTAAAAAGAATCGGATACCTTTGAGTGGACCGATGAAGCCCAACGAGCCTTTGAAAATCTCAAGGAAACACTATCGACATCACTTGTCTTGGTGTCACCCAAGGAAAAGGAACCACTATTGCTGTACATTGCCGCCACCAATCAGGTGGTCAGCACGGGGCTGGTCGTGGAACGCCTCAAAGAAGGTAAAACCCATGTCGTGCAAAGGCCAGTCTACTACCTTAGCAAGGTACTATCTCCATCCAATCAAGGGTACCTGCACTACCAGAAGCTCGTGTATGGTGTATTCATGACAACGCGCAAGCTGCGCACCTATTTATCAGAGCATCTGATAGTGGTGGTCAACGAGGCCCCTCTATCCAATATCCTCAATAATCCTGAAGCCACAGAGAATGTCTCTCTCTAGGGAATCGAATTATCCCCTCAAGACATCATGTATGAGAAGCACAAAACAATAAAAGCTCAGGTGCTACATGACTTCATCATACAGTGGATGGAACTCCGAAGTGCGTGTCCTCTGAATTTATCGAGTGTGTGGACAATGTACTTCGAAGGATCCAAGAGAGTCGAAGGAGCAGGCGTGATGTCATCCTGATATCACCTCAAGGAGACAAGATATGCTACATACTTTGGATGAGTTTCCCAAACACATCCAACAATGAAGCAGAATATGAGGCCTTATTGCATGGCATGCGTATGGACAAAGCCCGCACTACAACTCGCCTTGAAATCTTTGGGGACTCAAACCTCGTCGCACAACAAGCAATGAACAAATGTGATACCCTTAGCGACAACATGGTAGCATACCACGACATGTACAACATCATGGAGGGCTGTTTCGATGGGTGCGAGGGCTCTGATATCAGTAGAACAAGCAACGAGGAGGCTGATAACCTTGCAAACATCGGGTCCATATGTCTACCAGTATCACCCCGAGTTTTTTGGGAAGAAATCGGCGAGTGCTCCATCAAAGTCAAGAAAATCACTGAAGCTGCAGAGCCAAAGACGCGCAAGGGGGCTAAGCCGAAAGCTAACTCGGGGGCTGCACTAGCACTAGAACCCGAATGCCCCGCTCCAGGCGAGGAGGAAGAACCCTGAGATGTCATGATGATAGAGCCCACGTGGATGCAATCATACTTGGCATACATGATGAAAGGAGAACTCCCGAGAGACATAGTCGAAGCACGGCGGATCACCCACCGGTCCAAGGCCTTTAGAATTGCAAAGGGAAAACTGTACAAAAGTAGCATTTCCGGTGTGCTACGGCGGTGCATCACGCCCAAAAAAGGGAAGCTCATCCTCAAGGACATACACGAAGGAATATGTGGCCACCACGCCAGCAGCCGAGCAATAGTAGCCAAAGCTTTCCGGGCAGGATTCTACTGGCTCACCGTATTCCAAGACACAAAGGACACTGTGAGCACATGTGAGGCGTGTCAGTGATTCGTGACAAAGCCCAATGCACCCATGGTAGAACTGGATCCCATACCACTAGCTTGGTCGTTCGCCCAATGGGGACTCGATATGGTGGGGAAACTCCACAAAACATTGCATGGAGGACACGTCTTTCTACTCGTCGTAGTTGACAAATTCACCAAGTGGATCTAGGCAATGCCCGTCACCAGCCAAGACACCACCTCAGATGTGAACTCCATCAAGCCAATAGTTTTCCTCTTTGGGGTGACACACAACATCATCACCGATAGCAGAACCAATTTCACCTCAAATGATTTCAAAGACTACTACAAAGAGATGGGCATACAAGTGAGCTGCTCTTCGATTGCCCACTCGCAAACCAATGGCTAGGTAGAAAAAAGCAATGGGCTCACGGATACCTAACCTTCGGCGGAAGGACAATAGATAAGGGCACGGGCGGGCGGAGAAGAAGAGAATTGATGGTGCACATGGGAAATCATGAGCTTAACCAATGTCATCAAGAAAAGGCTCCTAGAACCACTCAATAGAGCAAAAGGCGCTTAGGTAGATGAATTTCCCTTCATCCTATGGAGTTTATGCACAACTCCGAACACCTCCACACAAGAAACACCTTTCTTTCTGGTCCACAAAGCCAAAGCCGTGCTTCCAATCGAGGTAACTCATGAAGATCCTCGAGTCATCGCGTACGACGAAGAGGCATCTACAAAAGCATTCTAAGATGACATTGACACACTCAACGAAGCTAGAGATGTGGCACTTGAAACATAAACCATGTACCAGCAGAACCTGCGCAACTACCACAACCGTCGACTGCGTCCTAGGTCCTTCGTCGTGGGGGACCTGGTCCTTCGCCTCAAGAAAGATGGCCATCGCAAGCGGAAATCCCCATGGGAAGGGCCCTACAGTGTAATCGAAGTAATCCCTAGCGGAGCATATCGCCTCCAAGACAAGAAGACTAGAGTTAAGTATTCCAACCCGTGGAACGTTGCGTAGCTTTGATGTTTGTACGCTTAGGATATTTACTTCCTGCAACTTACTTTCAATAAGTCCTATGGCTAGGCTCTTTAGTCAAAGACTCGCATTTACTTCCAACAAGGCCTACAGCCAAGCGACTATGCCAAACATGTACCTCCATGCTTGATATTAAATAAATCTAAGTTCTCTCGACTGAGTCTCAATTTCAATTCTTTACTTTTCAACCACACCCTATACTCAGGGGCTTAAGTAATAAATTTATTACGATGCTCGGGGGCTTCCTCGAATAGCGCAAATTAAAATCTTCGGCTTCACCATCACTTATACCCCAAACATGCCATGGCCCGAGTAACTGATTTGGTCCAATAGGCATCAGGTTAATGAAAAGGTATCACGAGGGATGTAATCAAAAAAGCCATCGGCACAAACAAAATCACAAACAAGCTTACAACAAGCACTTTTTATTTTCATATTTACAAAAAATTTACATAGTTGATATATCTTTTCGCAGGGCCAATGTTCATATAGAAAAATTAAGAAAGAAATCTTGATCCGCATCCATGCACCTATGGATTATTCGGCTGGCTGGCTTATGAACCGCTTCATAATGAGGAGCCATGGAAATTACTCCACCACCTGGATGAGAAGGCAAACTTTGTGACACAACATCCAAATCAATCATCGGATGATGGACATGGACCCACGCAAGAGCAAGCTTGGCACCCGCAAGAAGTTGCATCTTGATAAATTGGTGAATTGCTTCGCCATTTGGAACTTCATCATCAGCACGGCGAGCCCTTGAGGTTGCAGATCCCTTGGGAACATATAATTGTACAACAGCTCCAGCGCATGACAACAACACTTGACAAGTTCCTCATCCTCGGATATTCGGACCTGGAGAAGGGCCAAAGAATTCATTCGAGCTTTTAGGTGTTGGATTTCCTCCACCACGATCAAGCGGATGCCTGGAAAAAGGGAAGGAAGATTCAGTCATTCATAACAGAAAAGAGACTCGTGGGCTTTGCAAGAAACTTACAGAGCATGCTCTCGCTCGCCCTTGAGATTTCCTCTACCAGATACTCTTTGCGGTCCAAGGCTTTCTACATCTTCGAGTTAGATACATCCACCAAGGCCTTTATAACTTGAAGGTCATTTTCAAGTTGCTTTATGCGTTGGATCTTTTCAGCGTATAGTGGAGGATCAATAACCTGGGTGGTAACATTTTCGGGTGCACCTACCCGGAGGGCGGTTCCTGAAAACCCAAAGGCTTGGGAGAATTCGAGGGACCAGCCAAATTAGTCGCTTTCTGAAGAGAAAAAAGGAGAAGGCAAACAACTCAGCAAAGGAAAAATTATCAGACACACATAAGGTAATAACTTAGCAGTGATCCAAATATACAAAAGGGAAGTGTTCCTCCAGTCATAGGATCAAAAGCAACACAAACAAAGAGGTTCATTACATTGTATTCTATCCGAATAAAGTAAAGCTACGACCTAAGTAGATGTGCCAGCGGCAGGAGTGGCACTAGATGATGGAGCGTCAGCCGAAGGTTTCATAGGGGAGCTTCTTGTTCCTCAACCATCGCAAGGAGTAGACTAGAATATTTCTTGGCTTTCTTAAAGAACGGCATTGGGTCGACCTCTTTGCCGGCGTCATTGACTGTACATGAGGAGCTAACCTTCTCCTAGTCGATATTCACGCCGTGCACCATTGCCAAGGACATCGAGCTCTAACACCACTCTTCAACTGAATCAAGATGTAGCCTGTTAACAGGTTTGGCTCAAGGTTGAAGATGTTGGTGATGTCATTCAGGTCCAATGGCACATCCTTATCCGGAAAAAATTCTATGTGGAGGCGTTGGAAGGTGCGGTGCGAACGAGTTAAAAGATTGCGGCTGCGGACGCTGTTTCCCTCCAAAATACTCACTGCATCTAACACATGATCGGATCTTTTATCCTCTTCTAGTGATAGCGATTGGTTTGTGATTTCTGCAGTCGAGGAAAAATAAGTTGAGTAGGGAATAAAAGCAAGGAAGTATCGGGTTCATAAGTACTAAGGGATTGTAGAAAGATGAACGTACTCATCAGGGAGGTATTCAGGGCCTCGATCCTCTTTCAAATATCTTCGTCCCACTTTACCACTACAACGGCTTCGGCTCCATGTTTCTCCGCTTCAGATTTGGCCTCTGCGCAAGCTACCTCGAGTGCCTCTTCGGCAATTTTTAGCTTCGCCTCGAGGTCCTCCACGCGCTTCAGGGCATCCTCACGAATAGTGGCGGATTCCTTGGCAGCGACTTTAGAAGAAGAAAGAGTCAGGATATACATGTGTTAAAAAGTAGAAAAGGAAGAACAATTCAGGTAAAAGGAACAAACCATGGGTGGCATCGGCATCCTACTAAATCTGAATAAAGTGAGAGGCCATATCAACCATCTCTGGCATCAACGGCTAGATGAAAAAAGCATCAGCAAAATACTCGAGGGCTGATCAGAAGGACAATATGCAGAAATGTGAGAGGAGACTTACATCTTTCATGTCGGGTTCGGCAGGGTTTTCAGACATAGCTATCCCCTTGTCAGTAGTATTTTTTGTTTTCTTCGAAGAAGGAGCCTGGGGCAAAGCCACCGAATCTTTTGGGTCCAATGCATCCACATGATTTTTCTACAGGTTCAGTAGGTCTGTCAGCTTGAATTGCGACTTTACAGAAGACTCCTTCGGATCAGTAGACACAAGTGGCTGGATCATTTTTAGCTTCGATACCATCGAATCATTTTAATCTTCGACTGTTTCAGCATCCTCGAGGTGTTTACTTTTCCCAGGAGCAGGCACCACCTTGAAGTCCTTGGAATTGATGGAAGGGATCATAGTGGCACTGTGTGAAGACTCCATGGTGGAACCTTCCTCTTCTTCGCCAACAACGCTATCTCCAGTGTCACCCTCAGATGTTGTGGCAGCTTTGGGTAACTCACCATTTTTAGGCAAAGGGGGAGAGAATCTAGATGATCATGATCCTACAGAAGAAGGAAAACAATGTGAAGAAGTGAGATTAAGAAAGGATAAAACTCAAAAAAAGTGGATGAAGAAATTAACTTACAGCTGGTACAAGGTTCTTCTTGCCAAAAGGCTCAACTCGACACTCAGATGGAACGTCATCCTTCTTGGTGAGCATGGTGAAGGACCTAGCATTTTTCTCCGAAGAGATCCTCATCGGGTCCTTTTTTCCGGCATACACCCACATGCCAGATAGTTTAACTTGGAGTGTCTAGATGTGAATCCAATGAAAATAAGCTATGATTTGCAAACGTGAGACTTCTTGTCCAGTTTAGTGTTGCAAGTCATTGATTTGGTCCAGCAGGGGCTTGATCTCCTTCATATCCCCCGGGCTTGGGCGCTGATCCTAGGAGTTGATCTTATTGTAGCTTTTATTCGAGTCGAAGGGAGCTAACCCGAAGGTTTGACCCTCAATATGGTGGTCCTTAACATAGAATCACTTCGACTACCATGCTTGGATTGAGTCTATTACTTTTAAGTCGTAGTATTGTACGTCCAGGCGGATGGAGATTATGGCACCGCCAACATCGTGGATGGAGATTTTGGTGGCATTCCTTCACATGTAGAAAAAGTGTTTCCATAGGCCCAGTAGGGATGGATCCTGAGGAAACACTCACAGAGAGTGATAAAATAGGCGATGCGAAGAATTGAGTTGGGCGTGAGCTGGTGGAGTTGCATGCCATAAACAAAAGGACCTCACAAAGGAATTCATGGGGAGGAAGGGAAAGGCCATGAAAGAGGAAGGAAAGGAACATTACCCTCCATCCTTGTTCGGGTGCGGGAGCTGCTTCGTTGCCAGGGAGCTTGAAGGAGTTCTCCGTGATGGGGTTCGTTGCACAGAAAACAAAAAAAAAATCCTATGGTTGCAACTGCCAAGATCGAATCTAGGCAATATTTGTAACGATTTTAGAAGGACTCACCCTCGAAGACCGAAAGCAGATAATATTCCTGCAAACAAATGTGGTTGGTGTAGAATGTACTTGACCATCCTCAAGGACGTGATGGCGATTAGCGCCACAGATGGGTAGCACATCCGTAATCAGTCACACGTTCGGTGTGACGATTACCTCTGTCCCTTGCTCGAGTTGGGAAGCGAAAGTAGCGGATCCTTGGGAACTCCAACAACACTATTACATGGTAGTGGTGGTGGTGTATAAGATCTTGAGCAGGGCTTTGCCTAAGCACCGTACCCGTGACAATGGACAAGCTAGCAAGGGGAGAAGATGCCAACCAAAGGGCATATGAGAGGGGATGTGATGAGTGTGTGAGAGGGGTCTCCACCACCTCATTTTATAGGGGGAGGGAGAAGCCCCAAGGGGTTGTGCACATGGTCATGGTGTGCCCCCACCTCTCCCCTCTTAATTGCTAGTGTAGTCTCCACTCATACATAATCAAAGGTCACTTCCTCCAATTAATTCTCCACTCAAAAATCAAAGGTCTTTCCATTAAAGCACTTTAATTCACTTGGTTTAGTGCCTCTCAATTTAATGACCACTTAATTTAATGAACACATCACCAAAACTATTCTGGTCGTTTTATCAAAACAGTTTATGCGCTATCCAGTATTTTCTCCTGTGTTCAATATCCACTCAAATGCGTCAACGAGCCTTAAGTGTGTCACCCTACGGTTCATGAACTAAGTGGACATGGTAGAGAAGCTCTGTGACCAATAATCATTAGCGGGATCTAGAGATCCATAACGACTCCCACTTACTCAATGATGAACTAGTGATCACACGAACCTTTTTTCATAGTAACCAATTCCTTTTGTCTCGTGATATTTTACTTGTTCGAGATCTAATCATTTGGTATCATCCATACATAGTTCGATCTCATTACTGACAAGTACTCTTTTCTCGTTCCCATGATATAACATTCTATGTGATCCAATCACATGCTTGCAAGTTGTGTCAATGTGATATCACCGAGAGGGCCCTAAGTATATCTATCCGTTATCAGGATGGACAAATCCCAATCTTTATCCACGAGCCTCAACTAACACTTTCTAAGTACCCAACTACATCTTTATAATCACCCAGTTATGGTGTGATGTTTGATGGAATTAAAGTACTCTTCCAGTGTTAGTGATTGACGTGATCTCATGGTCTAAGGATTGGTGTTACTTCAAGTGAGATTGATATGGCAATATAAACTTTGACAACATGATCGTATTGGTATACCTATGGTGGGTGAATGTTCATCTTATCATTCTCCGATGACATGACCTTGTTATTAACAACATCTAATGTTCATGATCAGAAAACCTTGATCATCTGTTAATCAACAAGCTAGTGTAATGAGAGGCATTAATAGGAACCTTTTCTTTGTTTATTAAACACACATGTATTAACGTTTCTAGTTAACACAATTATAGAATGAGAAATAAACATTTATCATAAACATGGAATAATATAATAACCACTTAATTATTTCCTCTCGGGCATATTTCCTTCACTCCACGATGTAGCTAGCTTTGAGGGCCTCGCGCGGGTATCATGCTGTGCACCATAACGGAGACCATCTGACGACCTTCGATTTTGCAGCCGTAGCATCAGCGGCAGAGGAGGCATCCTTGCTCCTTCCCATGCTGTTGAAGTTGAGAGCGGTGGCGTGCGAGGAACTAACCAACGAAGTGCAGGGAGTAGCAATGCGACACAGATGTAGCACGAGGAAGAATAAGATGCCAACGACAGAGGGGAGAATGAGCAGTAAAATCCCCCCACCATAGCTTATAAAGTTACTAAAGTAAATTAGAGCCGTTGGATGTGGGCGATGATTCATATGGGCACAGAAGATAGTGACATATGTCTACAGTTAACGAAATATCAATGGTAATGGGCATTAGTTACTGCGGCAATTGCAGTTTAATATCATGCGACGCCTCGATTCTCGCGTGGCTTGGGATGGTGCGGTCAAACTCACCATCGACGTGCCGCCCACACATCATCATGATGCACCAAGGGCCCACCACTAAAGCGTCCCATCACGTCCTCTCCGTTGGAACCGAGGCACACCATCTTCGTCAGCAATGACATCATGGACGGGAAAGAAAATGCATTGAGTTCAACAATGACGAATCCGATAAAATTGCTGATTTTTCAAGTCAAAACCCAAGATGAATTTTTTCCTCGGAAGAAAGCGATCTTTGAGCCCATGCTTGGATACAAACACCCAAACATAGCCTCGGGGGCTACTCCCATCAGGAGCGATGAACACGCACCCCATATTTTATGGTGACTTTAGAAGGCGTGAGTTTAGAACATCCTCAGAAGTTGAAGATTTGACCCTATGCTCTGGTCCAAGCACCTGAACATAGCCTCGGGGGCTACTCCCATCGGGAGCGTTGATCACGCACCCGATAGAAAAATAAACGCAAATCCTCCTACGGAGTTGACAAAAGAGCGTGAAAAGAAACTTTGATCCTACACTCAAATACAAGCATTCGACTGTAGGCTCGCGGGATAATCCCATCGGGAGCGCTGACCGTGCACCCAATAAAATAGACAAAAATCCTCCCACAGAGTCAACAAACATAAAGCCCTGAGTTTTACCCAAGTGTATCCTCAAAAGGTTACTCCCATCAGGAGCATGAACAATGCACCCAATAAAAACAACAACAAAGTGACAACTTCAGCAATTCCAACAGCCAAACAAGGCACTCAAAAAAAATCTTCAAATTCTTAGACCATGTCTGTCATGATAACATGTATGAATGTCGTGTCTACAACATGAAGGTAAGACCCCGAGGGCCTAGTAATCGCCCACGATTGCACTCTTCTAGAAAATTTCCATATCTACGATATGATGAAAAATCTCGACGGACACGTTGGCTACCCGAAAACAGAAACTGGAATTCAGTATTCAATAAGACCTCCTCGACCCGAACCGAGTTACGCTAGTATTTACCAAGTTCGAGTCCGAGGACTTGAGCTTCAGATGGTTCATGTTGTTTTTTCCCAAGAGCAATTAACTTAGTGCCTGATCCATCAGATGCATCAGACTCGTTATACCAAAATCCACATGATAAAAATATATTTGACTCACAGTTTGTTTACTTGAAGAAATCTTCGGGTTCTATGCAGAAAATGTCTTGAGACTCAACCCGAATCTACGATTCGCGTGTACCCTCGGGGGCTACTGATATGGGTATGCCCTATCGGGTTCCCACAATTGGTATACCTAGTACTTACCAATGATATGGCCCATGAAGCCCAGTCAGAATCACAAGTCCTGGAAGCACCCGAAGCCCATGAACCAAACATGGAGATCAAGTTGTACATATAATCTGATATAGTTGTCGAGTCCTGATTCTAACTTGTAACGTACCTGAACTTGGTTCTGACCCCTAGCCTCTCATATAAAGGCTGGGAGGCACCAAGGGAGAGGCCACCTAGCTTTCATCAACCACAACCCACCTTGAGTTAGATTGCATTTAGTGAATCATTGACTCTGTAACCTCGTTGCCAATAATCAAACTTCAATGAATCCCTTGTTTGTATGATAAGACAACAAAATCACCAACTCTCCTATTTCCCTAAAACCCAAGTCCATAACAATGGGCATTGCAGAGGTTACCCCTCATCAATTGGAGTTCGGATGCAAAAGTTATGGCCATTTTCGTATTGGCTTTATGCTAGTTTTTGAGGGGCTAAGACTCCGGTGTTCCTACCCCGGAGACTCCAGGGGGGTGTTCTTACCCCGAAGTCTCCAGCCCAAATTCCACCTAGAATCCGGGGGGGGAGGGGTGTACTAGTAGCATCTAGAGGCTCGCCCAGAGTCCTGGCCAGAATCTAGACCCTGGAGACTCAGATCCTGAAGGACAGAGAATCCGAGATAAGTGTTATGAAACATCTAGTTGATGTGGGGGACCTATAAAAGCCCCCTTCTTCCCCAAGAGGCTGGTTGCTTGCATCCTCTCTCACCTCCATTGTTTCTACCTTCAAAAGCTTGCAAATACTCTTAGTCCCTCCCATATTTCTTGAATCTTTTTGGGGGATTTGTAAGGGGAGCTATAGATATACAACTCCACCAATCCATCTCTCCTCTGTGTGAGGGGAACATTTTGGGATATAGATCTCGGGGTTTCTTTTGTGGATTTCCTCTTGTGTTCTTCCTCTCTTATTCCACCACTAGCTTTTATAGCTTTGGTGCAATATGGGAGAGAAAGACTTGATAACTTCTTGTGTTCTTTCCATTGCATTTGGTGCATCGGTTTGAGTTCTCGATAAGGATTCGATTGGGTGAAAAATGTGACGTTGGGTGATCACGATAGTGCCAATAGTTTATGGACTTGGGTTTTGAGGAAGAGTGGCACGCTGGAGACTTTGTTGGCTAACAAACAAGCACACGGGGACACGAGGTTTACCCAGGTTCAGGCCCCAAGGTAAAACCCTACCCCTTCTTGTATGTTCTTGATTAATGGATGAACCGAAGGTTGCAAGGGTGCCTTGATGGCAATGGTGCGCAGATTAGATCTGGCGGGTGTATATGTGCTAGGGTTTTTGATGTCCTCCTCATTTCTCCCTCCTAGACTTTATATGGGGAGGCCAGGTCTCAAGATGCATCCGAGTCGATTACAAGTTCAAGGGCCAACCCTTTAAGTTTCCTATCTAGTCTTTGTTGTATCCGCCAAGGAGTCGAGTCCTTCATGGGCTTGATGTCACTCAAATCGCCATGGGCTTCGCTGTTTGTAGTGAATCATCACATGGGCCTCATGCCAGGACAAACCAGATAGGACAATCGTAGGTACCCGTAGGGCATACCTATGTTAGTAACCCGTGAGTGTCCATTTGAATTGTAGATTCGAATGGAGACTTTGAAGTCCTTGGTCATCACAAGTGTATGCTTAACACTCGAGAGTATATCGAGTTACATCATTCGACTCATAGGGATGGTTGATGTACATGCCTAGTTTATCTGAGGGATCAGGACTAGTTAATTTCTCTTGGAAAAAACAACACCATCTACTCAAACTCGAGCCCCTGGACTCGAATTCGTAAATTGCTAGTGTAATCACTACAAGAAAATTTGGCTTTTACAACAGACGATTTTCGTGGTTAAAGGCCTATTTTTCATGGTTAAAAGTTCTTCTACGACGGATGGCCTTCATGGTAAAAGGGCTGTCACAAAATAATCTACCACGATTTTTTGCGACTATGGCGGATCGCACCCTTCAGCCAGAGAAACTTGTTTCGTTGTAGATCTGTTTGCTAGCTGTGTTGACTGTTGACGTCATGCAAAGTGTCTCATGGAAAACGCCGTTAATGACTAGTTACCACCGTCAACATCCACAGAAACCATCGTAGAAGCCAGGCCCAGCCAAGGCCTACTAATTATTAAGTGTGTCAACCCATTAGGAGAGCCTAATAAGAAGACGTCCTGATATTGTTTTTTCCCGCACTGTTTGAAATTGGCCTACTAATGCAGCCCGCTGTGGACTATAAACTTTCATGCCCGTTACTATTTCATCCTACAAAGGCCAACCTTGGTCCAATACTATGCAACCCCAACCTGCTCCACATTGGTCCGGTACTGTTAAGGCCTACAGTCGGACCATCATTGTTCTTATAGCCCGTCGTGGGCTGCCCATTAACAACCTTTTTGGTGAGAATGTCCACTACATTTTTGGCCTTTTACTTTTATGGGCTTCTACTATTTAGGCCAGTATGGTTTTTTCCCTTTCGCGTTCACGCGGCCTGCTACAATTCTAGCATGTTACTGTTCTAGCCTGTTACTGTTCTAGCCTGTTACTGTTCTAGCCTATTACTGTTCTAGCCTGTTTTTGTTATTATTGCCTGCCTGTGGGTCGGCCCATTACTTTTACAGTCTTTTACAGTTTCATCCTTTCTGAAGCCCATGCCAATATTATAAAAGGTGTATAATTGGTGAGCATCTTTTACTGTTCATCGTCGGCCCAATACAAGACATGCCAATAACAAAGCCCAATATTATTCCCTAATCGACCTGGCTGGCATAGTTATGGTACCGCCACCACCATGTGTGGACGACATCAACTAAATGCCTACATGGCCTATGCAATTTATCTAGATATTACATCAGCTGCAAACTTCTTAAAATTATCACATATTATCAACTCAAGGAAAAATAAAATTTGGCATTTTAGTTGACAATCGAGATTGAGCCCACAGATAACAGAGTCCTCAATTTTCTTTCTAAATCTATCACCTGCATCTCCCTTTTGAGTGTGACAGATACATTATAAAACTACCTTGACACATGATCTTGCATCCCCCTCTTTGGTGGCGATAGCAATAATTGCAGTCTGAAACTAAGTAATAACAATTTAATACATCAAATAAGGTAAACTACTTATTTGACAAATATGACAGGAGCTATGAACTAGAGTTTACTACTGGTCAATAGTTCAATTATTGACCAACACGTCAAACAAATAGGACAAGCAAGCACTAAACAAGTGTACCTATAGTGAAATAAGCAATTAAACAATGTGTGTGTGTGTGGCTTAGAATTTCAGCAAATATAAAGTAGCCAGGTCATTTCAACAAATATATATGAAAGCAGTTGTATATCCTGGAATGCAAGAGACATTGGGTGACTCAGAATTTGGGGTGGGCTACAAAATGGCATGCAATTACTGTCGTAGTTAAGAATGAACCGGATAGAAATTAGAACGACATCATATGAGAACTTGTAGAGGAGGGATGCAAACCACAAATGAACTATACAGTAGAGGATCGTTATGCTATTACTTAGGATGAACCAGAACTAGATATGAAATATAATGACATCGCTTGTGAACTAGTAGAATAGGACAAGCAAGCATTAGACAAGTGTGCTATAATGAAATGAACAATCAAATAGAGGGTTTCATAGAATTTTAGCAAATATAAACTAGCCAGATCATTTCAACAAATATATATGGAAGCAGTTGTATATCCTGGAATGCAAGAGATGTTGGGTGACTCGAAATTTGTGGTGAGCTACACAATGGCATGCAGTTACTATCACAGCTAAGAATGAACCAGATAGAAATTATAATGATATTATACGAGAACTTATAGAGCATGAATGTAAACCACGAATGAACTATATAGTAGATGATAGTTATTTCGTTGCTTAGGACGAATGAACTTGTAGAGATCGTCATTGATGATGGTGAAAGCATTCGAGTGACGGGCAATGTGTTGTGCATCAGTCGGGTCATCCGACAGCTCCTTGCGCAACTGGTACGTGATGTACAATTCACTCTAGGAAGGCTCAATGAGCATAACCTCCATGGGCCCTTCAGATGAAGGTTCTGGTTCTGGTTCTAGTGCCACTGAAGCCTCAGGGTTTTTGGTTCTAGTGCCGCTGAAGGCTCGATGGCTTGGTCTTGATTGACCATTCGCATATGTTCTCCAAGAATACGTCGGGTGGTATGGGTGCACAAGTGGAACCAATGTTGGCCGGTTTGTCGGCCTCCTCATTACTTTTGTGATTGTTGTGCCAGAGTTCATAGCTATCAAAGTTCCCTTTGAGTGATTTGTAGAGGTCGCGATAGGCGATCATGTTGTCATTAATGGTGCCACATTTTTTAATTGTTTGTTGTACGACGAGTTGGAGTCATCGTATATCATCAGTCACGTTGCGTCGCAGGCCTTGGCCATTCGCATCCCATGGATCAGGGCTTTGTACTCTGCCTCATTGTTGGACACATGGAATTTCATCTGAAGCATGTACCACATCTTATCACCTTGCGGGGATGATAGGATGACACCAGCGCCCACTCCTTATTGACGCTTGGAGCCGTCGAAGTGTATCATCTAGACACTGGACATGTCTAGGGCTTATGGTATCTAAAGCTCCACCCAATGGACTAGGAAGTCCGGAAGCACCTGCGACTTGATTACAGTGTGCCACTCGTAGATGATGTCCCGTGGGAACAGTTTGATGCCCTAGAGGGCCACTCACTCTGTTGCTTTGGGGTTATTGAGGATGTGGGACAACAGCGCGACATTGACCATAACTATCGAGTTCTCCATGAAGTAATGGTGCAGCCGACATGCCGTCATAAAGACACCATATGCCAACTTCTAGTAGTGTGGATACCACTGCTTGGTTGGTGTGAGTACCTCTCTAAGGTAGTATACAGGTCGCTGCACCCCATGGATCTTGCCTTCTTCCACCCATTCCATGACGAGCACGGTGCTGATCACCTAGTTGGTGGTGAAGGGAATATGCCCTAAGAGGCAATAATAAAGTTATTATTACCGTATTCCAAGTATATGATAGATGTTTATTTTGCATGCTATAATTGTATTAATTGGAAACGTCAATACATGTGTTTGATAAACAAAATACGAAGTTCCTAGTAATGCCTCTCATATAAACTAGCTCGTTGATTAACAAGATGATCAATGTTTCCTGATCATGGACATTAGATGTTGTTAATAACGAGGCCACGACATTGGTGGGATGATGTGATGAACATTCATCCAAAGTATAGCAATATGATCAAAGTCATTGTGTTTAAATGTCTATAACATCATATGAAGTAATTCTAGTCCTTAGACCATGAGATCATGTCAATCACTAACACTAGAAGAGTAACTTGATAACATCAAACGTCACACCGTAACAGGGTGACTATAAAGGTGGGTTTAGATACTCCGAAGGTGTTATATAGAGGCTCATGGATCAAGAGTGAGATTTGTCCATCTCGATGAGGGATAGATATACTCTGGGCCCTCTCGGTGATATCACATTGAGATAGCTTACAAGCAAGTGATGTGATCACTAGAATGTTATATCACGGGAACAAGAAAAGAGTGCATGTCAGTAACGAGATCAAACTAGGTATGGCATACCGATGATCGAATCTCGAACATGTAATATATCACGAGACAAAGGGATTTAGTTACTAACGTTAAAGGTTCTCATGATCATAGAAGTCATCATTGAATGTGTAGGAGTCAGTACGGATCTCTAGGTCCCGCTACTGACTATTGATCGGAGAAGGGTCTCAATCATGTCTGCATTATTTTTGAACCGTAGGGTGAAACACTTAAGGTATACTGACACCATTTGAAGCAAATATGTTCCAGAGAAAAGAATTGCAAAGCGTTGGAATTATTTCAATGGACACCAGAATTGTTTCGGGTGAAATTACTGAAATTGGTTCTGCATGTGATATTGAAATATTGCAAGGGTTTTATATGAATGTTTGTTAATTAAAGTAAATAAAATAAATAAAAGAGTTATATTAAATGAGAGTTGCATTAAATTTGGTGGAAATTTAATGGGGATGAGTGGAATTTTGAGTGGAAGCTAAATTGATGTGAGTGGGAGCTCCACCCACATGAATGTGGAAGAGGTGGGGGCACCTCCATGACCGTAGGCCATGGGAGGGGGCTTCCCCTCTCCCTATAAAAGCCCCAACTCCCTCCTCTCACATCACACCTCCTCGTGAAGGATCTCTCTCCCCATCTAGAATTATTTCCCCATGGTCTCGGATTAGAGAGATACATGTTCCCGGTGGCTTGTCGTCTGGAAGGAGTTGCTGCTTCCACTGCATCGCTGGATCGAGGAGGCGGGGGTTGTTCGGTGGACCGGACGTGTGTGCGATCATGGATGCACTGCTGATTTGCGGTGTTGGACTTCCTCTCGATCTTGAGATCGGCAAGCGTACGACTACATCATCCACGAGTCCAACCTCGTAACACTTTGTCGGTCTTCAAGGGTATGTTCTCTATGGATGTATATCCACCTGTTGTTTGTATCTAGGTAGATAGATCTTGGTGCTTAGTAGTTCCCATCGTAGGATTTTTTGTTTTCTATGCTATGAACCCAACAGTGGTATCATAGCCTGATCTATGCGTAGATTCTTTGAACAAGTAGAACACATAAGAGTATGTGGGTGATGATGATCATCTTATTCCATCTTATATGTATTTTGGATATTAGTGTCATAGTGGGATGAAGCGACTCGGACTAACTTTACATGTCCTCGCACATGAGACATGTTCCACGCTTGACATGCAACTAGTTTTGCATAAGTGGATAGCGGGTGTCTGTCTCTCCCACTATAGTCAATATCTCATTTACAACGAGTTGCTAATAATTTAGTTATCATCGTTGTGGTTCCATGTTCGTAGGTAAGACCGATTTTATCTTTGAAAGCCCCAAGCCACGTAAAACTTGCAATTGATAGTTTAGATTGTTCCTAGGTTAGTGTCATGATATGGTAATGTTATAATTTGAAGTATGGTTGATACTCTTGGAAATTATGGCATACCTAACGTGTAAGTTCCATAGACCTTGGCCTTACACATAAAGGAATGATAAATATCATACCACGATGGACATGATAGTGATCAAGTGCAAGAACTAGATCATTTCACTTTATGCATATGATGTTTGTTTGCATCTTATATTTCTTGTATGGCGCTTTAGTAGTATTATAGGATGATCTCTCATTTAGATATCAAGATAAAATGTGTTCTTCCTTAAGTATGTACCGTTAATAAAGTTCGTCGTTTTGAGACACTAGGTGATGATCAGGTGTACTTGACTCTACGTACGCATACAATGGGTGTAAGACAGTTTTACACACGCGAGTACTAAGGTTCTTATTTCTTGAGCCTAGCATGTACAGGCATGGCCTCGGAACACGGATCGAAAGGTTAAGCATGAGTCATATGGTTGATATGATGCCCATATACATGCTCGCCTTTGAAGCTATACCGACTCAAGTGATGATTGGACTTGGTGTAGTGGATCTGGTTCATGTAATCACCAAAAGACACGAGGGATGTTGTTTTTGAGTGGGAGTTCATTTGTAATTTGGATTAGTTGAACTCAATCTATCATAAACTTAGTCTAAATAAACTTTACAAATTCTGTTGTAGATGGCACCACCTGCTTTTAATTTCAATGTGTTCATGGAGAAAGAGAAACTTGCGACAAATGGTATCAACTTTACCAACTAGGCCTTGAACTTGAGGATTCTCCTCACTGCTACAAAAAAGCAATATGTGCTAGAAGAACCGCTAGGCCCCCCACGAGGTCCTGATGCCCCTGCCAAGGAAAATAATGTCTACTTGACTTGTCAGAAGGACCACAATATGGTTCATTGCGGCACACTGTATGGGATAGAGCCGGAACTTGGAAAGCGTTTTGAAAATGGCAATGCCTTTGATACCATGGGTGAATTGAAAATGATTTTCAATACCCATGCTACCGTAGAGAGTTATGATGCTTCTAAAAAGTTCTTTAGCTGCATGATGGAGGAGAATAGATCCGTTAGTGAGCACGTACTCAAAATGTCTGGGTACGCCGATAAGCTTGTGTCCTTGGGAATAACGATTCCCATTGACTTAGGCATACATCGTGTTCTCCAATATCTGCCACCAAACTACAAGATCTTCGTGATGAACTATAACATGCAGGGAATGAATAAGTCTCACCCTGAGCTTCTGTCTATGCTTAAGACTATTGAAGTGGAGATTAGGAAAGAACATCAAGTGTTGATGATCAATAAGACCACCGGTTTCAAGAAAGACAAGAAGGGTAAATAGAAGGGCAGCTTCAAGAAGAGCGGAAAATCTGTTGCTGCGCCTAAAAATAAGACCCGGGCTGGCCCTAAGACTGATACCGAGTGCTATTATTGTAAGGGGACTCGCCACTGGAAGCGCAACTGTCCCAAGTATCTGGCAGATAAGAAGACCGTCAAGATGAACAAAGGTATATTTGATATACATGTTATTGATGTGTACTTGACTAGTACTCGTAGTAGCACATGGGTATTTGATACTGGATTGGTTTCTAATATATGTAACTGGAATCAGGGGCTGCGGAACAAGTGACAACTAGCAAGGGATGAGGTCACGATGCGTGTCGACAATGGATCAAGAGTTGATGTGATCGCCGTTGGAATGCTCCCTCTCCATCTACCATCAGGACTAGTTATAAATCTAAATAATTGTTATTTGGTGCCTGCCTGAGCATGAACATTGTATCCGAATTGTGTTTATTGCGAAGCGGTTATTCGTTCAAATCCGGAAATAATGGTTGTTCGATTTATATGGATAATATCTTTTATGGTCATGCACCTGTGATGAATGGTTTATTTCTGTTGAATCTTGATAGTAGTGATACACATATTCATAATGTTAATGCTAAAGGATTGAACTTGATAATGATATATCTGCATATATGTGGCACTGCCGTCTAGGTCATATTGACGTTAAACGCATGAAGAAGCTCCATTCTGATGGACTTTTGGAATCACTTGATTTTGAATCATTTGATACATGTGAGCCATGCCTCATGGGCAAGATGACTAGAAACCCATTTTCCTATACAATGGAGCGGGCGACAAATTTATTGGAAATCATCCATACTGATGTATGTGGTCCAATGAGTGTCGGCTTGAGTTGGATATCGTTATTTTGTTACTTTAACAGATGATTTGAGTAGATGGATATATCTATTTGATGAAACACAAGTCTGAAACCTTTGAAAACTTCAAGGAATTTCAGAGTGAAGTGGAAAATCATCATAATAGAAAGATTAAATTTCCGCAGTCTGACCATGGAGGTGAGTATCTAAGTTACGAGTTTAGCACACACATGAGAGAGTGTGGAATAGTTTCACAACTCACGCCTGCCAGAACACCATAGCGTAATGGTGTGTCAGAGCTTCATAATCGTACCTTGTTGGATATGGTTCGATCTATGATGTCTCTGACTGACTTGCCACTTTCATTTTGGGGTTATGCACTGGAAACCGTTGCATTCACTTTAAATATGGGACCATCTAAATCCGTTGAAATGACACCATATGAGTTATGGTTTGGAAACAAACCTAAGCTATCATTTCTTAAAATTTGGGGATGCGATTTATGTGAAGAAACTTCAGCCTGATAAACTCGAACCCAAAGCGAAAAAATGCATCTTCATAGGATACCCTAAAGAAACAATTGGGTATTCCTTCTATCACAGATCCAAGGGCAAAGTTTTTCATTGCCAAGAATGGATCCTTTCTAGAGAAGGAGTTTCTCGCGAAAGGTGTGAGTAGTCGGAAGGTAGAACTCGAAGAGGTTATTGAACCTTCTCTTCATGAAACAGCGAGTGGTGCACCACCGGAAATTGTTCCAGAGTTGATTTCGCCGAATTAATAAGGAACTAATCATAATGATCATGAAACTCTGAAAGAGGACACTACTGAACCTCACAGGTCAAGCAGGACACATGTAGCTCCTGAACGGTACGGAAATCCTGTCATGAATTTCATGGTAGATGGAATTGATGACCCTGCAACGTATGAAGAAGCGATGATGAGCCTGGATTCCAACAAATGGCTAGAAGCCATGAAATACGAGATGGGATCCATGTACAAAAACCAGGTTTGGACCTTGGTGGACTTACCTCACGACCGAAAGGCTGTTGAGAATAAATGGATTTTCAAGAAGAAAATGGATGCTGATGGTAATGTGATAATCTTTAAAAATCGACTTGTCGCAAAGGGTTTTCGAAAAATTCAAGGAGTTGACTACGATGAGAATTCTCTCCCATAGCGATGCTAAAGTCAAATAATATTATGTTAGCAATTGCTGCATATTTCGATTATGAAATATGGCAGATGGATGTCAAAACCATCAGGAATCCTAAGGATGCTAATAAGGTTTGCAAACTTCAGCAATCCATATATGGACTGAAACAAGCATCCCGGAGTTGGAATCTCTGCTTTGATGAGGTGATCAAAGAGTTTGGATTTGTCCAAACTTATGGAGAGGCTTGTATTTACAAGAAAGTGAGTGGGAGCAATGTGGAATTTCTAATATTATATCTGGATACATATTATTGATTGGAAATGATATAGATCTTTTAAACAGTGTTAAAATTTATCTAAACAACAAATTTTCAATGAAGGACCTTGGTGAAGCATCATACATATTAGGCATTAAGATCTATAGAGAATAGATCAATATGCCTAATTGGGCTATCACAAAGTACATACCTTGATAAGATTTTAAAGAAGTTTAAAATGTACAGAAGTAAGAAAGGGTTCTTACCTATGTTTCAAGGCAAGACATTGAGTAAGACTCAAAGTCCAGCTACGACGGAAGAAAGAGAGACAATAGATAAAATCCCCTATGCCTCAGCCATAGGATCTATAAAGTATTCCATGCTATGTACAAGACCAGATGTGGCACATGCTATTAGTTTGACTAGTAGGTACCAATTTGATCCAGGTTCGGAACACTGGATAGCGGTCAAGAATATCCTTAAGTACTTAAGAAGAACTAAGGATATGTTTATTGTGTACAGAGGTGAAGAAGAGCTGGTCGCTAAGTGTTATGTCGATGCTAGCTTTGACACCGATCTGGATGACTCTAAGTCTCAATCCGGATAGGTATTTCTCATGAATGGAGCAACATTTAGTTGGAGGAACTCCAAATAACCCGTGGTGGCAGGATCAACAACGGAGGCGGAATATGTTGCTGCTTCAAAAGCGGCGCAGGAAGCGGTCTGGATGAAGGAGTTCATAACTGAACTAGGTGTGGTTCCTAGTGTGTTGGACCCAATGGTGATCTATTGTGACAACAATGGAGCCATATCCAATGCCAAAGAACAAGGGTCTTACAAGAATTTCAAGAATATCAAGCGCCGGTTTCACTCCATCCACGAGCATGTCAAGGATGGAGATATAAAGATTTGTAAAGTGCATACAAATCTGAATGTAGCGGATCCGTTGACTAAAACTCTCCCTAGGGAAAAACATGACCAACACCAGAACTCCATGGGTGTTAGATTTATCACTATGTAAACTAGATTATTGTCTCTAGTGCAAGTGGGAGACTGAAGGGAATATGCCCTGAGAGGCAATAATAAAGTTGTTATTATCGTATTCCAAGTATATGATAGATGTTTATTTTGCATGCTATAATTGTATTAATTGGAAACATTTATACAAGTATGTTTGATAAATAAAATATGAAGTTCCTAGAAATGCCTCTCATATAAACTAGCTCATTGATTAACAAGATGATCAAGGTTTCCTGATCATGGACATTGGATGTTGTTAATAACAAGGTGACAACATTGGTGGAATGATGTGATGAACATTCATCTGAAGTATAACAATACGATCAAAGTCATTGTTTTTAAATTGCTATAGCATCATACGAAGTAATTCTAGGCCTTAGACCATGAGATCATGTCAATCACTAACATTAGAAGAGTAACTTGATAACATCAAATGTCACACCATAACAGGGTGACTATAAAAGTGGGTTCAGATACTCCGAAGGTGTTATGTAGAGGCTCATGGATCAAGAGTGGGATTTTTCCATCCCGATGACGGATAGATATACTCTGGGTCCTCTCGGTGATATCACATTGAGATAGCTGCAAGCAAGTGATGTGATCACTATAATGTTATATCACGAGAACAAGAAAAGAGTGCATGTCGGCAACGAGATCAAACTAGGTATTGAGATACCGATGATCGAATCTCGGACATGTAATATATCACGAGACAAAGGGATTTAGTTACGACATTAAAGGTTCACACGATCACAAGAGTAATCGTTGAATGTGTGGGAGTTAGTACGGATCTCCAGGTCCCGCTGCTGACTATTGATCGGAGAAGGGTCTTGATCATGTCTACATTATTCACGAACCATAGGGTGACATACTTAAGGGATACCAACACCATTTGGAGAAAATATATTCCAGAGAAAAGAATTGCAAAGCGCTGGAATTATTTCAATTGACATTGGAATTGTTTTGGGTGAAATTGCTGAAATTGATTCTGCATGTGATATTGAAATGTTGTAGGGGTTTTTATGTGAATGTTCATTAATTAAAGTAATTAACAAAATTCTGAATAAAATAAATAAAAGTGTTTTATTAAATGAGAGTTGCATTAAATTTGGTGGAAATTTAATGGGGGTGAGTGGAATTTTGAGTGGAGGCTAAATTGATGTGAGTGGGAGCTCCACCCACATGAATGTGGAAGAGGTGGGGGCACCTCCATGGCTACTGGCCATGCGAGGGGGCTGCCCCTATCCCCTATAAAAATCCCACCACTCCCTCCTCTCATATCACACCTCCTCGTGAAGGATCTCTCTCCCCCTCTAGAATTATTCCCCCATGTTCTCGGATTAGCGAGATACATGTTCCTGGTGGCTTTTCGTCTGGAAGGAGTTACTGCTTCTGCTGCATCATTGGATCGAGGAGGAAGAGGTTGTTTGGTGGACCAGATGTGTGTGTGATCATGGATGCACTGCTGATTTGCGGCGCTAGACTTCCTCTCGATCTTGAGATCAACAAGCATATGAATACATCATCCACGAGTCCAAGCTCATAACACTTTGTCGGTCTTCAAGGGTATGTTCTCTATGGATGTATATCCACCCGTTGTTTGTATCTATGTAGATAGATCTTGGTGCTTAGTAGTTCCCATTGTAGGAATTTTTTAGTTTTCTATGCTGCAAACCCAACAGGTGGCAGCTATGTACATCAGCATTGTCTCTTTATCCTTGGGCATCACCAGAACTAGCGAGGTCGATAGTAGTCACTTGATCTCATTGAAGGCTTCTTGTGCTTCATTGGTCCACTCGAACTTGTCCGTTTTGCAAAGAAGTTGGTAGAATGGTAGGGCCTTTTCGCTCATTCGACTGATGAACCTACTAAGTGCTACGATTCATCCAGCCAGCTACTGGACGCCCTTGATGTTCTATGGCTTCTACATGGCCAGTATGGCTTTTATTTTCTTCGGGTTCGCCTCGATTCTTCTTGTGGCGATGAGGTACCCAAGCAATTGTAAGGATGTGACACTGAAGGCACACTTGAGTGGGTTCAGCTTGATCCTGTACCGATCTAGGTTATTGAAGGTATTGTAGAGATCATCGATGGCTGATGTGCTTTCCTTGGTCTTTACGACCATGTTGCTGACGTAGACTTGGATGTTTCAACCGATTTGGTCCTTTAGCCAAGCCTCCATGCACCATTGGTAGGTGGCTCCTATGTTCCTCAGCCTAAAAGGCATTATGTTGTTGCAGTACACCCCGTATGGCGTGATGAAGGCCGTTTTCTCCTGGTCATCAACTCTCATCCGAATCTGGTTGTAGCCTGAGTAGGCATCAAGGAAGGAGAGCCACTCGCACCTTGTGGTGGAGTCGATGATTTGGTCAATCCACGGTAGTGGTAAGTGGTCCTTCAGGTAGTGCTTGTTGAGGGATGTGTAATCCGCACACATTCGAACTATGTCTTTGCTCTTCTTTGGCACCAGCATGTGGTTAGCTACCCAGGTGCTTTCTTTGATCTAACGGATGAAATCGGAGTCTATGAGTGACGTGGGGTTAACACAACAATTCCCATAATTTATGGACTTGGGTGTTGAGGAAGAGGGGAGCACTGGAGACTTTGTTCGGTTAACAGGCAAGGAGCTCAGGGACATGATGTTTACCCAGGTTCAGGCCCCCGGGGAAAACCCTCCTCCTGCTTTTCTCCTCTTGATTGATGAATGAACCGAAGGTTTACAATGGTGCCTTGATGGTGATGGTGCATAGATGTAATCTGGCGGGTGTATCTGCTAGGGTTTGTGATGTTCTTCCTCGTTGTTCCCTCTAGGGGTTTATATGAGGAGGCCGGGTCTCAGGATACAACTAAGTCGGTTACAAGTTAGGGTTAGTTCTTTAAATTTCTATCTAAAGCTTGTCGTTTCCATCAAGGATTCACATCCTTCATGGGCCTAAGGTCACCCGAATCTTCATGGGCTTCACTATTGGCAGAAGATCATTGCATGGGCTCCCGCTGGGCCGAACCGGGTAGGCTAATCTTAGGCACCCGTAGGGCATACCTATGTTAGTAGACCTCGAGTGTCCATTCAAATCATAGATTTGGATGGAGAATTTGAAGTTTTCATTCACTAGAAGCAACTGCTTATCACCTAAAAGTTTATCGAATCATATTTTTCGAGTCATAGGGAGGATTGATGTATGTGCCTGGCTCATTCGATATATCGGGACCACTTAATTGCTCTTGGGAAAAACGATGTCACCTACTCAAATTCGAGTCCCTGAACTCGAATTCGGAAATTGCTGGTGTAATTCGACTCATGTTGTGGATGCCTTATTGAGTCGAATTACAGTGGTAATGTTTATGTACCCAACGTGTGTGTGTGGGATTTTTCATCACACCTGTTGGTATGGTATGTATCTGGTAGAGTGAAGCGGATGCAATTGCCAAACCAACATATGATATATGTATGTCTTATCTTTACATCATAGACATATCATCCGAATATTTGTCACCACAGAGGTGATTCAGGTGGTCAAGGAGATGTTTTCATTGAAGCCCCCGAGTCTAGAGACGATGGCACTCGAAGTGAAGATTTGGATGCCTCGACTCCAGGGATTTCGAAGGGTCCTGCCCCTGATGCAGGTGCTACTAGGCCGATTCCAGCAGTACCCCTTCGGACTGCACCACTTGCACCTCTAGCCAATAAATAGAAGAAGGAGGTGTTCAACCTTGATGACTTCAGCACGTGAGTGTTTTCGACTTTTACCATGCTACTTTAAGTATGTTGGCTAGGTCTTAAAGTATGGTTTTATTTGCTAAATCATTAGGGAGTCCTCCCTAGAAGAGTCCGTCAAGGGCGATGTGGAGGAGGGAGTCATATATTCTAAGCTTGCGAGCACGGGGGCGGTTGATCCTTCTTCGAAGACGGTGGGCGGATGACAACTGCTCAAGCTCATCCAAGCTAGGAGGGCACAAGGTCATTGTTGCTCGGAATGTGGAGCAGGATCTGCTAGAGTCTTTGGGCGAACATGTAAGTTTTCATTTGGTATCCTCTTGGAACCCCCCGAGCTCTTTGTATTGACTCGAACACTTGCACAACCGTTCCTGCAGAACATGGTGCAGACGAGCCAGCAATACGTGCGGCTAGAATATGACTTCAGGCAGCTCCAAGGTGAGTATTTCTCCTTTGTATATTGGTTAATTGTTATGCCCGCCATTTGATGGATGGTGTTATGTTGTGTGCCAGAGGATAACAACCAGGTTCTTTGTCGCCTAGAGGCTCTCAAAAAGAGTCTCAGCAACACCGAGGCGAAGGAGAAAAGCACGGTGGAAGCCATTGAATGCCTAAAGTTGGATTTGAAGTAGCACGAAGAGAACCTTGCAGCAGCTACGGCTGAGCAGGAGAAGGCATTGGCTGACCAGCTCATGACTGTCGCCTAGGCGTTGTCTGGTAAGTGTACTTTGCATGTTTAGCATCTTCCTCTTACTTGGAGAGTTTTCTTAGACCGCTTCCCCTTGCATCTGTAGACGCGGCTGGTGTTAATTTCAACCGCCAAGCACTTGAATGCGAGGACTCGCTGGTTGGTGTTGTCAGCACAGTCAAAGATGGCAACACTTATGCCAAGGAAGCTCTCATCAAGTCCAAGGTTGTGATTGGTCGCTTCCACTAGGAGATGTTCCCGAAGGCTGTTGCCCTCGAAGATGTTGGCGGCCTTGCGGATGGTGCTCCCAAGGAATACAAGCATATTCAGAAGGCCGCGGGTGCCTCCTTGGGTCTTGCTATGGCGCGGGTGTATGGCGTCAACCTGGATGTCAGCAAGGTTACCTACACAATGTCGGTGATAGTGGATGACAAGGAGGTATCTTTCAACCCTTTTGCCAAGCGCTACAAGAAATATGGCACTCGAATAATTGATTTGCTTGCTAAGTATACCGAGGAGCAAAAACGGTTGGCCGCAAGGAACACCTCCATGATGTAAGCTGCCGTGGGTGCTGCAAAGCCTTCGGACACTAATGCTTAGGTAGCTCGGCGCCGCTTGCGATTGCCTTTCTTTTGTAATCCTGGTAGTTGTTTGTAGTCATAGTTCTCGCAGCTGGTTGATGGTGACTAATAATGTTTGTGTTGCATTTGGATGAATTTGTATAAATGTCTTCTGCCGGTATATTTATTCGTGCCCATTTGATCAATCTTTTTGCTTGTAAACTGGTTCGATAGGCTCTTATTCTTTGGCTGCTTATGTATATAGTGAAGGAGATATGCCCTAGAGGCAAATAATAAAGGGGTTTTATTATCATATCTCATTAGTTCATAATAGTTTTATATCATGCTATAACTATGTAGGGGGAAACATTGATACATGTGTGGTATATAAACAAACCTAGGTCCCTAGCAGCCTCTATTCAACTAGTTCATTGGGCAGCTAATGATCAAGATTTCCTGATCATTGTGTTGTTAAAGCCAATTGACAATGAAGTCATATCATCTGGAATGATGTGATGGACATTTACCACCGATGATTGTTGCAACATGATCATGTCACTTAGTTCATGGTGCAATTTTCAGAAATGGAGTGTCCTAATCCTTAGACCGTGAGATCTTATCAATCATTGTTACCAGAGGATTTCTTTGACTGCATCAATCGTCATGTACATGACTGGGTGACCATAAAGGTGCATGTTGAGTAGTCTGAAGGAGCAGGTTGAGGCCTATGCATCAAGATTAGAATTTATTCTCCCGTGTGACGGGAAGATATACTAGGCCCACTCGGCGAATTACATCCATAAGCTGCGCAACATATGACTAGGTCATGGGGATGGAATTTCTCGTGAACGAGTAAAACAATACTTGCTGGAAATGATATTGAACAAGGTATCATGATACTGATGATCAGATCTCAGACAAGTCTTGTATCGCGTAACAAAGGGAATTGGATATATCATTTAAGGTTCAACATGATGGTGATTCGTGGAGTGCATAGGGGTCAATATGGGGATCCCAGTCCCGCTATTGATCATTGATCGAGATCATGTCTATGACATTCCCGAACCATAGGGAAACATGCTTAAGAGAACTACGACGCTTGAAGATCTTCCTGTAAAGATGGAATCACATAAGAGAGAGAAAACAGAATCGTTCAGAAGAGATCCGAAGTTGTTCGGAGAAAGAAAGAAGCAAAAAGGCCAAAAGGCATTTCAGATAAATGGCAATTTACAATATGCATTTATTATATGTTAATTATCAAATAACTTATACTAAATAAATATTTAAATTAAAGTTTATAGTGCAACTACCTCATTAGGACAAAACCTTGGAGGGAATTGGCCCAAGAGGAAACTGTAGGGGAAAAGGCAGCAAAATAGCACAGCCACGCACAGCTGGGCCGTAGTGACCGGCACAGGGCGGGCGAGCCGGCGCTACACGCCGCACAGGGCGGGCAGTTGCACTAGTCGCTACCGTGCTGGCTGGGCTGCGGGCGAACAAGGCTAGCCCACCCGGGTCGCCTGGCTGCCGCACGCACTGGGCATCGCCTGGCGGGCCACGAGCGGGTGGCCGGCCCACCCGGCCAGCTCAGCGGGTCGCCCCAGCTGTTGTTGCTCACTGTTGCTGTTGCTAGTTAGCTGGGTCGAGGCTGGGACGGCCCACCCAGCTGCCCCAATGGCCCAGCCGGCTGTAGCTCTATTTCCCCCTTTCCTTTGTATGTTTAGTCCCACATGGGACACCCAAAGGGGAGGGTACACCTCCCTCCACCTATATAAAGGGGTGTCCATGGGAGGGATAAAACACACCCAATCCAGATATTCTCTAAGGTTGCCTTTGCCTTTGCGGTGGCACGGTACCGGAGAAGGACTGTACACGCAAAGTCAACACCAATGTGGCACGCCGTTGTGCTGTAGGGATTCCAGTCAGGAGGTCTACTTCCGCAACCTCGGCAGGGATCAGAGTCCAGGAGTCGTTGTCTTGCACCGTATGTGTGTGATAACCCGGGAGGAGCTACCATTAGTAGCGACTTGACCATCATGCAAGGACTTGGACAAGGGGTGACTAGCAAGGAGCTTCGTGACCTTGAGGTTGGACGGGTACGACTACATCATCCACGCTCCTGCATGAGCATAACGCTCTCTCAGTCTTAAAGGGTATGTTACCGTTGTCTTCCTCTATTACTACATTACTCACTAGATAGATCCTTGGCGTTAGGGTGTTCCAACGTATTAAATTTTTTGTTATCTGGTGCGGAAACCCTTCATATAGGGCACCACCAGCGATGTGCCGGGTGCCACCTCTTCCGCTACTCCTTCGGTTCCCCCACGACATTCAAGAGCTAATGATTTGTTCCAACTTTTCCTTCAGCGAGATCGAGTTAAGGAGTTGGAGAGAACAATGGTGTGTGGAAATCGAAAGTAGAGAAGGAATCTATATGAGAGAAGTATCTGCTTGGTGAGGTGGCCCAAATAAGCGAGCAGCTTCAGTGTGAGGATCTCTGGCTGATTTGTACTCTTCTAGTATTTCTTCATTTCGACTGATCTCTTCTCACCTTACGTGTATAGTTGTGAATCATATTCCTCAAGAGGAAAAAGAACGCATCAGCATCCAATTGAACTTCCTTACTTAGATGGAGTTGGAAGCTGGTGGATTCTTATCGATCGATCGGAGCCAAGCGGTCGTGCTGGCGATGTTGCAGGATCGCATTGCTCAAGTGTTGCATTACTTGAAGAGGGCACTGTGCTCCTTGACGTCCATTTATGGAACGATGTTGCCGCTGGACGAAGCTCCCTCTAGCCTGCTGGCATTGCTGCATAAGTTCCAAGATGTGGGTGATGTACCCGAGTGTGTGCACTAGCAACTTATTGTAGGTGCCAAGGATGTGCTTGCTCTTGTTCATATGCAGCATCCATATGTGGACCTGGAGGCCATTGTTGCAGGATCACCAGTGCCTCCTAATGGCATGGCGTGGAATATACAACCGCATTATCGGCAGGTTGCGCAACCCGCGAAAACATCATTCAGTTGTTCTACGAGCGTACGAATGTCATACTCCAACGATAAGGGTAGAGTTTGGCCTGCGTAGGACATGTAGATAATGTAAAATTTGTGTAATCCGGGAGAACATTTCTTTATGTGTTGTCTATATTGATGTGAGTGCATTATTACTGCGCCTTTTCATTAGCCTGACGCCGAACAATCTTAGTACCCAACTGGGTTGGAGTTTTCAAGGATTTGATTGCGGGCTGAGTCAGCTACTCAGGTTGTCACAGTTAATATTTTTAGAGTTGGAATCAGCGAAGCTATGGAGGAGGCGTAGCCCCCCGGGTACATTACATGTGAAGTAAAAGGAAATGAACTCATAGTTTGAGGAACTAAGCTTTATTGATTTGAAGGGTACGAGGTACATGTGTTGACTAAGTAGCCTAGCTAAGTAACCTTATTGAAAGTAAAAACATCTAGGGTTATAAACGTCACAACTGCACGATGTTCCAAGGGTTGGAGTATGCGACTCTAGTTTATACGTCCTTGAGGCAATAGGCGCCACCTGGGAGCACTTCGGTGATGATGTAGGGTCTCTCCCAAGGGGAATCGAGCTTCAAGTGTCCTTTTTGATTGAGTTGTAGGACGAGGTCGCCTTCAACGAAGGATCTTGGGCGCAGCTGTCGGCTGTGGTAGTTGTGGAGGCTCTGTTGGTACACCGTCGATCGTGCAGCAGCGATGTCACGTGCTTCGTCCAGCAGATCGACGTCGTCTTTGAGTGCGGTCGTAGATTCAGCTTCATTGTAGGTGACGACCCATGGGTCCTTGTAGCGTACTTCGGCTGGTAGTTCCACCTCAGCACCGTGCACCATGAAGAAAGGTGTGTAGCCGGTGGCGTTGTTTGGAGTTGTGCGTAGGCTCCATAGTATAGAGGGTAGTTCCTCTTCTCAGGCTCCAACCGCTCATTCGAGAGGCTGAAGGAGTCTCTTCTTGATGCTGTTGCAGACGAGAACGTTGGACTTTTCAAATTGGCCGTTGGTCTAGGGGTGCGCTGATAGCTGTGAGATTCGACATATTTTTGATGGTTTTTATTGATGGTTTTCTTCTGGATTTGATCGTTTTCTAGCTTTACCTAACGCTAATACTTTGGTAGCAAAGAAAAACTTGGTTTTTAATGTGTGTTTCAGGTTCTAAACATCAACAGAAGGTTTTAACAAGAGAAACACAATATTCAGGCGAAAACAAGCATGTCTCTTTTTGGAAGCAATCAAGGGAGGCGTACAAAAGCTTTGACGAGCAACTATACGGCGGTAATATTTTTCCGGACGTATAGTTGTCGCCGCCTCCGTCTTGTAAAAAGGGATAACTTTCATGAAGAGGCCAGAGGCAAAATCATAACACAACAGCCGCCATCCCATCCAGAAAGGAGAAAGAAGAGATCCGGAGAAGAAGGGGAAGACGTTCTTCATCTCGCTCCACGATCTTCGACCTCCTAGCCATCACACCCTCATAGCCATTACTTGTACTTGAGAGAGAGAGAGATCTTCACTTTGCAAGATTAGGGTTTGAGATTGTTTCTTCCAATTTTGAATCGTGTTGGATTACTTTTCTATTCTTATTGTGGATCTCCACAGTAATATCGAGAAGAACTCACTTTATTTAATTATATCGATGATGGTTTCTTCTCTCATGTGTGAGTAAGTTCCTTGGGCGTGGGAGATGTAAGGGATTGGTGATATGTGATGTGCCTCCATATATTTTCCATTAGTTTGTGATTGATTTTAATTATTATATTATGTGTGCTTGACTATCTGTGGGATGCCTAATGTTTGTTGTGCAATTAAGGGCCCAGACAACATGATGCTTTGTTCTACATAGATAGGATCTTGTTCGCTAGCAGACCGACGACCCTCGAGTGACACGGGGATATCAATGGGAAACTAGTTTGACTCGAGGATTACAAGGAACCACTGTGCTTATTGCATTAGTCCGATCCAAGGATCTTAATTTCTAAGCAACCTGAAGGATCTTAATCGTCTAGTGACTGACCATGGTTTTGATAACAGACTAGTAGGATTATTGAAGTTGGGATGAAATCTACCAAGAGGAGTTCTGACTAATTATGGGTTGCTCGCCTACACACATACTTATAAGATTATAATTGTTACACTTATCATTCGTCCACCTGGCATAGTCACTATCACCATGAACTGTATCTCCCCGTGCCTTCTTTGTCATCTGCAGAAAACAACAAACAATCGAATCGTTCTTTACTTTTATGCTTTTTATTCCTGAAGTTTACATTTTAGTTTTATTTAAATACATCCAGTTTAATCCAAATTTCATTCTTATTTCCACACTTGCAGTCAATTCACTCGAAGACCCGTGACAAATTTGGGTGTGATAAGATTTCATTCATAAACACTTATGTTTGGGCTCCTTGTGGGATCGATATCTATACTTCAAAACTAGCTACAAATGATCTGTGCACTTGCAGACATCATGAGCCACATAGGAATAGATGATGTTGATGCCCAGCTTGTCGCAGAACCCTTGGAACTCCTTCGAGGTGAAGTTTGTTCCATTGTCGATGATGATGTTGTGCGGCACCCCGAACATGTAGACGATGGACACGAAGAACTTGACAAAAGTGGTGCCAGTTTGGTTGGTGACAGGTGTACCCCAAATCCACTTGGTGAACTTGTCGACTTCGACGAGGAGGTAGACATACCCTCCAGGTGAATATTTCTGCAGCTTGCCAACCATGTCGAGTCCCCATTGCGTGAAAGGCCAAGCCAATGGTATTGGCCGCAACTCGGAGCCTCGCGAGTGTGGCTTGACCTTAAACGTTTGGCATGCGTTGCACTTGGTGATGATGTCCTTGGCCCGCGCATTGCGGTTGGCTAGTAGAAGCCAATTTTCAGGGCCTTGGTGACGAGGGCATGACAGCCAATGTGATGCCCGCAGGTGCCTTCAGTAATGTCGAGGAGGATGATTCTTCCATTGCCGTTGGTGACGCACCGCTGGAGGACTTCGGTGATGCTATGCTTATAAAGCTCGCCGTTGATGATGGTGAAGGCCTTTGAGCAACAAGCGATATGCCGTGCGCCAGTCGGGTCGTCTGACATCTTTTTGTTGAGTAGGTATGTGATGTACAGCTGAGTCCAGGAGGGATCGATGAGCATGGCCTCCATGGGTCCTTCGGGTGAATGAGCTGGCTCTACTTCAGCAAATGCTTCAGAGTCTTCGAGTGGCGTAGCCCCCAAGTGCATTGCTGCTTCTGGTGGGCCCTTGACTATCTTGAGCTTGATGGAGCATTCACATATTTTCTCTAGGAATACTTTGGGTGGTACTAGGGCATAGGTGCATCCGATGTTGGCCAATTGTCAGCCTCTTTATTACTCTCGTGGCCGATGTGCTGGAGCTCGCAGTCGTTGAAGTCTCCTTTGAGTCAGTTGTAGAGGTCACGGTAGGTGATCATGTTGTCTCTCATGGCGTCACACTTGTTCATTGTTTGTTGTACGACGAGGTTGGAGACAACATATATCATCAGGCGAGTGGCACCATAGGCCTTTACCATCCGCATCGCGTGGATGAGGGCTTCATACTCCGCTTCATTATTTGATGTGTGGAACTTCATCCATAGTATGTACCGCATCTTGTCACCTTGCGGGGATGTCAACATGACACCGTTACCCGCTCCTTCTTGGGGCTTGGATCCGTCGAAGTGCATTGTCGAAACACTCGACATGTCTGGGGTGCCAGGCAACTAGAGCTCAATCTAATGTGCTAGGAAATCCGGGAGCACCTGCAATTTTATCGTTGGGGTGGCGCTCGTAGGTGATGTTCCGTGGGGACAGTTCAATGCCCCAGAGGGCGACTTGCCCCATTACTTTGGGGTTGTTGCGGACGTGAGACAATGGAGCATCGTTGACCACCAAAATCGGGTGCTCCATGAAGTAGTGGCGCAGTCGACGTGCTATCATAAACACGCCGTACGCCAGCTTCTGATAATGTGGGTATCATTGCTTGGTTGAGGACGAGCGTGGTGCTGACCACCTAGTGTGTGGCGGATATATACAACAACATAGGCTCCTTCTCCTGGGGAGTGACCAGGACCGGCGATGTTGATAGCTGGCACTGAGGTCGTCGAAAGCTTCTTGTGCCTCACTGGTCCATTCAAACTTCTCTGTCTTGTGGAGGAGTTGTTAGAAAGGGAGGGCCTTTTCGCCCATCCGACTGATGAACCTGCTAAGTGCCACGATTCGGCCGACCAACTGCTAGACGCTCTTGATGTTCTTCAGCTTCTCCATAACGAGTATGACTTTAATTTTCTTTAGGTTTTCCTCAATTCCCCTTGCGGAGATGAGGTACCCGAGTAGTTGTCCGGATGGGACGCCGAAGGCGCACTTTTATGGATTCAGCTTGATTCTGTAGCGGTCAAGGTTGTCGAAGGTCTCACGGAGATCATCAATGAGTGTTCTGCTCTCTTTTGTCTTGACCACTATATCATCGATGTAGACTTGAATATTGCGGCCCATTTGGTTCTTCAGGCAGGCCTACATGCACCTTTGATAGGTGGCTCCTGTGTTCTTCAGCCCGAAGGGCATTGTTTTGTAACAGTAGATGCCAAACAGTGTGATGAAGGCCATCTTTTCCTAGTCCTACACCTTCATCCGAATCTGATTATAGCCTGAGTAGGCGTCGAGAAATGAGAGGCGTTCGAACCCCACGGTGGAATCGATGATTTGATCGATCCGTGGTAGTGGGAAGTAGTCCTTCTGGTAGTTCTTCTTAAGGGATGTGTAATCCGCACATGTCCAAACTAAGTCTATGTTCTTCTTTGGAACTAGCACGGGATTAGCTACCTAGGTGCTTTCCTTGATCTTGCGGATGAAATCAGCATCAAGGAGTCTATTAACTTCCACACCTATGACTTTGGCCTTCTCTTCTGACTCCCGAAGCAACGACTGCTTGATTGGCCGTGCATCGGGGAACATGTTGAGTGCATGGTCGACGAATTCCCTAGGAACTCCTACGATGTCCGTAGGACACCAAGCTAAGATTTCCCAGCGCTCATGGAGGAATTCGATGAGCACGAGTTCCTATGTGAAACTCGGGTTGTTGGCGATGAGGGCGGTCTTGGTGGGGTCCGTCGGGTGGACCTAGATCTCCTTGGTGTTGTCCATGGAGTCAAAGGACTAATCGGTGTGTTCTGACTTCTCAAAGGAGGAAGACTGTTGTCCGTTGACTCCTTGAGCCTTGCCAGCTCTTCTTGCATGCTGAAAGACTAGGAGTTTCTGTTGAATTCCCTGTCACAGTTATCAGATCTGGTGAAGCTCCCTTGGATGGTGATGACACCATTTGGGCCTGACATCTTTAGCATGAGGTATGCATAGTGCAGTACTTCCAGGAATCTTGCGAATGCCACGAGACCGAGTATGTCATGGTATTGGGATGGCTAGTCGACCACCTCGAACTCGAGACACTCATGCCTGAAGTTCTTGGGCGTGCCGAAGATAATGTCTAGGTGGATCTTGCATAGTGGGTAGATTCCCTTGCCTGGACGATGCCGTGGAAGGTGGTTTCGGATGTCTCTAGGCTAGAGAGTGGAATTCGCATGGCACGCAGTGTGCTGGCAAACATGAGTTTGATGTCACTGCCTCCATCCATGAAGACTCTTCTCATCTCATACCCGTCGATTTGAGATTCAAGCACTAGGGTTGCATGGTCTGGGAGTGGTACTTGACGCGGGTGATCAGATCTATCGAAGGTGATGCGAGATTCTGATCCACTAAGGTACTCAGGGATTACGGGTGGTGATGATACCACCATGCTGACTTGTTGACTGGTCGTATTCTGGGTCCTATTGGAGGGGAGCCCCTTCTGGATCATCATGGTCCCACGCGGTGGGGGGCATAGTTCACCCTCATTGTTGTGTACCACTGGAGCTGCTGCTGGTGGCGGTGCGTTGGCCGGAAGGGGTGGTGGTGGTGGTGCTCCATATGCTATGGGCCCTGAGGCTGCCTCGTACCCCTGTCTTGTTGCTTCGTGTTGTAGTTGCGCGTAGGCATCTTGGAGTATCTGGAACTCGCGGTAGTCCTTGAGGAGGTGTATCGACTTCTTTTTGTCATCCTTGTTGTCGATGTAGTAGTAGACATTGCAAGGGCCTGACAATCGTGCTATTGCAGTTGAGGCATTGTCGCGGGTGCGGTGTTGCCACACTTGGGTCGTCTTGCTGCTATCGCGGTAGCGTCCACCACGATCCCCGTTGTTGTGGTTGCTATTGTCGCGCTTATTAGTGTAGCTAGCTATGACCATGTCAACTTTGTCGCGATCCTCATAGCCGCGCATCCTGTGCTTTCCCCGGCGGTCGCGCCTGCGACCCAGGTCATCCTCGTCATTCGAGCGTGTTCGGCTATTGTGGATGGTGTCTTCACTGTTCGTCCAATGATTCTCTATGTCCATCAGCTGGTCGATGGTCTTGCACTTGGTGAAGCCTAACTCCTCCTTGAGATCCTGATGGCGTATGCCAGCATTGAAAGTGTCAATTACTCGCTCCTCAGAAATATCTTCTATGGAGTTCTTGATGATAGACATCCACTGGATGTACGAGCAGAGGGACTCGCCAGACCTCTGGAAGCAGGCTTAGAGTTCTCCGACTGAGGCCAGGAACTTGTAGGTGCCTTTGAAGTTTCGGACGAAACTATACACTAGTTCCTCCCAACTGCGGATTGAGCTGGAGGAGAGGCTATTTAGCTAGGCTCGTGTGACGCCTTGTAGTTGCAGCTACAGGCACTACATGGCTATGCTCTTGGATTCGCTATGGCATTTTCTGGACTGTATGTGATCATCCAGCCAGATCTTTGGCTCTTGGAGACCATCAAATTTCGTGTTGTCCGAGCGCATCTTGAAGCCCTTGGGCATCCGAGTTTGTCGGATGGCACGGCTAAAGCATCTAGCGCCACTGAGTTCTGTGTCCTCATCTTCTAACTCAGAGGAGTAGGTGCGCTTGGCGCGTAGCTTGTCAACCTTGCGCTGCGTGATCTCGTCGCGAGCGTCATAGTCGTGTTCTCTCTGCCACGGGCTACAACATCACCATGGCAGGTCATCCTCATCGTATGATGGCAAGCGATTTCTTGCGAGTTTCACGGACATATTCTTTGGTTCCGTGGCTAGTTATCTCGCGAGTGTAGCCTCTACCAGTCCAAGTCCGGCAAGGGTGGATCTATAGATGGCAGTGCATGAGTCCACCGCCTGTAGGGGTTGGACAGTAGAAAGGTGCTGGCCGCCAGGACAGCGGCCTGCGGGGCTTTGGGTGTTATGTCTCCCAGTGCATCTATAGACATGAACGAAAAGTCCAAACATCGAGTGGCTTTGCATCTGGCTACCTCGTCCACCAGGTCCGCTCAAGGGCGTCTTTTGGACAACCAGCGTCCTAGTTCCCCTTCAAGGAAGACCCACCAATCGAGCAGAGTTTTCGCCATCGGGCACTCAACTCATCGACGAATCATTGACGCTCTCCAAGTCATGCTTGGCTGGCCGTTGGCAACAGAACTCCTTGTTTATGTACCAATGGTACGCCATTAGTACTTCTTGCGATGATCCGGGGGGAGGCATGCCACCATATAGGGCCCGTTTGACCCTTTCCCACTCCACATCTGTGACGTGGATCTGTGGCCTGTCATTGTTGTTGTTGTCGCTGTCGTGGGTGGCCCCGTTGCCGGCATCAGGATTGGCGCTGGTACCGGTGCTGTTGTTGGTGCCGTTGCCGGCGGTGCCACCAGTATTGGTGTTGATGACAACATAGTAGTAGTTGTTGGGGTGGATGTTGCTTCCAGAGCTTTCCAGGTCGGATTCTTCATCGTGATCGCCTTCGAGAAGATTGCTCAAATCGGAGTCGCAACTTCTATTACTATTTAGGATGGCTCTGATACCAACTTGTCAACACCCGGATTTTTAATCCCAGATGCCTGTTATGTCATTCATCGCAATCCCAGGATTACCATTTTTGCGAGACATAACAGATTGGATATCACAGTACATCATCCATTACAAACCATACATAATGTCTTACACAAATAAGGATCTCATGATCCAGTCTTAATACAATAAGCAGCGGAATAAAAGATAAGCGTAGCGGTGGGGTCCATCTTTAGGGGCACAGGCAATGCTGACGAAGGCAGATAGTCCTAGTTATCATAGCCGTCCTACTGGCCATCATCTTGGTAGTCTCCTTCATAGTATGGCCATGAGAATAGCCAGGGACAAAAGCCATGAGTACTCTTTCAGTACTCGCAAACTACCACTAACAAGTAGTATAGTTCTAATGTAATGTGCTAACTCTAAGTTTAATTATAAGGTTAAGTTTGAAACCTAAGCTGAGTTCTGAAACGAAGAAAGATAAAATAAAGTTCTAGAATCACTTAAGTTGGGAAGCTAGTGTCATAGTCACAACCCTGTTGGGGTCAAGTCAAGATTCATCATTCATTTCATAAGTTCTTTTAAAAACATCTGACAACGAAACAGTATGGCCATTCCAAATGTCCATAACCGTGGACGCGGCTATTCGAATAGTTTGACACTCTGCAGAGGTGGTACACTTTCACCACAAGATTCGATACATCTGTCAGGGATAACCCTGAATCATCATACTTAGTATGCAGATAATCAAACATAACCTTTCCTTTACACACCCTAGTATAAGCACCTCTCCTATGAGCATGGCCTCCCAACCATGACTATCTGTCATCTTGGACACTGCATAGGTGGACAACATTCAGAGGTAGCCTCAGCTCAAACCTCTCCCGCGAGGGAACTAATACTAATGCATATAAACTTCCGGCTAAGCCTTACCCAATTCAGGTATTGTGGTTGTACGGTAAATTTGGAATGGTATCGCATCCGAATCCAACCATCAGTTTTGTAAAAGGGCTAAGGCTCATGCCTCAACATTTTCATTATCATAAACCATTTGTGTTTCTCAACACATGTCAAAACATTTCAATAGAATGACTCATCATTCCAAGGTTTTCATAATTCATTTTCACCGAGTGTTCCCATCTAAGTGACTCAAGTTTTTATCTACTCTAAACTACTAAGTTAAGAGTGTTCACTAAGGTGGAAAGATGGGATCAATCTCATGCCATAGAATGACATCTAATGTTATCTAAATAGGTCAAGTTTTATACTCTTTATTCTACCTTCAAAACAAGTAAGGGACTTCTATAAAGTAAAGGAAGTAGAGCTTGGAAAATAATACTTGGGGTAAGTAATAGTCAAAGTGGTATGACCAAAGCATGCCTAAAGCATCTTTACTCAAGCCATTTAGCTTAATTCTAGATTACTAACAATATCTTGCAAGTGTTAGCTTGCATTGTTAATGGTGGCTTGCCTTGGGTAGTGCAGTGGTTGAAGTTTTCTTCCTCCTCTTGAAAGCTTGGTCGGTACTATCGTCTATAAATACATACGGAGTACACAATCACCAAACAATACTTAACTACTCTAATTAGCACTCTAAGTCACACATTTGATGATCTATTATCATCACAAGCATCACAAGTTTTATTAACTAGTTTCATTCTTTTTATTTAAGAAAAGTAATTTCTACTCATTGAAAATTAACTAAGATTTAATATTCACCACTTAAAATATGGGATCATGTGGACACATGCCATCACCATTATCTTCTTTTATTCATTTTGATTTGTTTTTCTTTGGGATTTGTTTGGGAATGATTTAGGTGATGTTTATTTCACCTAATAATCATTTTACAAGCAATGGATCACTTAAACATGGCAATTCAAAACAACTCCTATTTAAATGCACACACATATGAATGCTTTAATAATTTTAGTTGGAAAAGTTTTTGTTAACCCTAATTTTGATGATTTGGATCTTAATAACCTTGGATTAAAGTTTTGGGATGTTACAAACCTTCCCCCCTTAAACAAAATCTCGTCCCGAGATTTACAACGAAAACTAGGAACTAAAGAGATTTGGGAACTCTGTCCTAATGTAATCTTCTCGCTCCCAAGTGGCTTCCTCTTTGGTATGGTTGCTCCATTGAATCTTGAGAAACTTGATACTCCTGGTCCCGGTTGTTCTGTACACTTCTTCCAAGATATGGATGGGCACTTCACAATATGTCAGGTCATTGTTGATCTCCACAACTCTATGATCGATGTTCTTGAACACTTCAGTCTTCTCTGGCACTTCCAGGCATTTGCAAAGTAACGAGATATGGAACACATTGTAGATGGCTGACATCTCTTCAGGCAGTTCCAGTTGATACGATACTTCTCCTCGATGGTTCAGAATCTTGAAGGGCCCGATATATCTGGGGGCTAATTTTCCTTTTAGACTAAAGTGTTGGGTTCCTTTCAATGGCGAAACCTTGAGATATACAAAATCTCTGACATTGAAAGTCAGGTCTCTCCTTCTCTTCTCAGCATAACTCTTCTGTCTAGATTGGGCGGTCTTGAGGTTCTCACGGACTTTGTGAACTTTCTCTTCGGCTTCTCGAAGAATGTGGGGTCCAAAGATCTGACTCTCTCCTACTTGCGACCAATTCAAAGGGGTACGACACTTTCTTCCATATAGGAATTCAAATGGTGCCATCTGTAAACTAGCTTGATAACTGTTGTTATATGAGAATTCTGCGAAAGGCAGGCAGTCTTCCCATTTTGATCCGCACTCTAACACACAAGCTCTGAGCATATCCTCTAAGATCTGGTTGACTCTCTCAGTCTGTCCATCAGTTTGCGGGTGATAAGCGGTGCTGAAATTCAACTTGGTTCCTAATCCTTCCTGGACTTTCTGCCAAAATCTTGAGGTAAACTAGGTTCCTCGATCTGATACTATAGTTTTGGGGGTTCCATGCAGACTAACAATCCTAGCAATGTGCAACTCTGCTAGCTTCACACTCTGGTAGGTAGTCTTGATAGATATGAAGTGATCTACCTTGGACAGTCTATCAACTATGACCCAGATTGAGTCATTTCCCCTACTGGAAGTAGGCAAACCGGTGATAAAGTCCATTCCGACGGAATCCCATTTCCATTCCGGAATCTGCAATGGTTGCAACAGTCCTGCGGGTCTCTGATGCTCTGCTTTGACTCTTTGACAGATGTCACACTTCGCGATGTAACTTCCGATCTCTCTCTTCATCTTGTGCCACCAAAATTGCTCTTTCAGGTCTTGATACATCTTCGTTCCTCTGGGGTGGATAGAATAAAGAGTATCATGAGCTTCCTTCATGATAACTTGCTTCAGATCCGAATCTGCTGGCACACAGATACGTCCTTTGTACCACAGAACTCCTTCTTCGTCTTCAGTGAATCCAGGTACCTTTCTTATACCAATACGACGTTTGATTCCGTCGATACTTTCATTTCCCTTCTGGGCTTCCTTGATTTGGCTGATTAATGTAGGTTGAAGTTCAATGCTAGCTAAGAATCCTTTGCTAGCTAATTCAGTTCTGAACTGCTCCAAATCTTCATACAAACTTGGCTGCTTCTCCTTGATCATGGTGTTAAGCCTACACGGCAATCTGCTAAGAGCATCCGCTACCACATTGGCTTTGCCGGGGTGATAGTGAATGTCAAGTTCATAATCCTTTATTAACTCTATCCATCTCCTTTGCCTCATATTCGGCTCTTTTTGAGAGAAAATATACTTCAAGCTTTTGTGATCTGAGTAAATCTCACAGCGATTATCCATCAGATAATGACGCCATGTCTTCAATGCTAAAACCACTACTACTAGCTCAAGATCATGGGTCGGATAGTTCTGCTCATGCTGCTTCAGTTGTCGAGACAGATACGCGATTACTTTGCCTTCTTGCATCAATACACATCCGAGACCAATCTTGGATGCATCACAATATACATCAAACGGCTTCTTGATATCTGGCATGATCAATATTGGGGCTGATATCAATCTCTTCTTCATCTCCTGAAAACTGGCTTCACACTTGTCGGTCCATTCAAACTTCTTGTCCTTCTTCAATAATTGGGTCATGGGTCTGGCGATGCTCGAGAATCCTTCTACGAACTTGCGGTAGTATCCCGCTAATCCGAGGAATGCACGGACTTGGGTTTGAGTGGTTGGGGCTTCCCATGCTTCGACATCTCTGATCTTGGCGGGATCAACAGAAACTCCTCCGACAGACACAATATGTCCTAGGAATCCTACTTCCTTCAGCCAAAACTCACACTTCATGAACTTGGCATACAACCAATGCTCTCTCAGGGTTTCTAGGATGATTCTCAGATATTGCTCATGCTTTTCTTCTGACTTGGAGTAGATAAGGATATCGTTGATGAACACAACTACAAACTTATCTAGGAAATTCATAAAGATCTTATTCATAAGATTCATGAAATAAGCAAGGGCATTGGTTAATCCAAAAGACATAACCGTATACTCGTATAAACCATAGCGAGTAGTAAAGGCGGTCTTCGGAATATTTGTTGCACGAATCTTAAGTTGGTGATAACCATTCCTAAGATCAATCTTTGAGAATACCTGAGCTCCAGTCAACTGATCAAATAGATCCTCTATCTTTGGCAAGGGGTACTTATTCTTTATGGTGACGTCATTCAACTTTCTGTAATCTATGCACAGACGGTTGCCTCCATCTTTCTTGTCGACGAATAACACTGGTGATCTCTGATACATTGCAAATGTAGCTATAATTTTTGATGTTCCATGCTTGGTTTTATCTACTTTCTTGTGTTTTGTTCCAACTTTGGAGTACTTTTCATATGATTTCTTGGACTAACCTATTAACAAGATGCCATAGTGCCAGTTGCCTGTTTTCTGCTGTTTTTGGTTCCAGGAAAGTCAGAAAATGAATATTCTCGGAATTGGACGGGACAAAAGCCAAAGTTACTATTTTCCCGGAAGACTCACGGAGCTAGAAGGAGAGTCGGAGAGGGGCCACAGGGTGGCCACACCCCCAAGGCGCGGGCAACCCCAGGCCACGCCAGGGCATGGTGTGGGCCCCCTGACAAGCCACCGACCTTGCCTCCTTCGCCTATAAGAGCCTCCTGATACCAAAACCCTAGATCGTCTATCAGAAAGCCACGAAAAGTTCCACAGCGCCACCGCCACCGAAGGGGAGATTTGGGGGACAGAAAGTCTTTGTTCTGGCACCCTGCCGAGACGGGGAAGTGCCCCTGGAGCCATCTCCATCGATCTCCACCACCATCTCCATCACCATTGCTGATTCCCATGATGAGGAGGGAGTAGTTCTCTCTCGAGGCTAAGGGTTCTACCGGTAGCTATGTGTTCATCTCTCTCTATGCATGATCATATTGTGATCATGAGCTTGTAATCTATAGATCTACCTTGCTACTCAAGTGCTTTAATAGATCTCTGCTCTCCCCATGTGTGTGAAAGTGACAGCGTGCACACCATGGTGGCACTTAGGCTAGAGATTACAAATACTTGTTATGAGTTATATTTGGAGTTGGATGTCTTTATGAAATTGTGGTGTTTGTTGGACTCATCTAGTACTCAAGGTGACAGTGTGGGGTTATCTATATAGGAAAGGCTTACTTTGAGGAGTGTTGTTATAGCCCTACCGTTGATTAGAGTGTCCAACCGGAGAGTAGTTAAGAGTAGTATCATAAAGAGAAGATATTTATATGAGAGTGTTCACTAGTGAAAGTATGACCCCTAGGCCTTGTTTCTAAGCATTGATACACCGTTTGCAATTAGATATGTTACATGTTTGCTTGCTTCCTTTTTTATTTCAGTTTTACTTTAGTCTTTTCCACGCCATCAAGCTATCTTCTATCACCGTTACCACTTATAATTATCCATACCACTTGTATTTCACTATCTCTTCGCCGAACTAGTGCAACTATACACCTGACAAGTGTATTGGGTGTGTTGGGGACACAAGAGACTTCTTGTATCTTGATTGCAGGGTTGCTTGAGAGGGGATACCTTTGACCACTTCCTCCCTGAGTTCGATAAACCTTGGGTGATCCACTTAAGGGAAAACTTGATGCTGTCTACAAACCTCTGCACTTGGAGGCCCAACAACTGTCTACAAGAATAGAAGTGCGTAGACATCAAGCTATTTTCTGGCACCATTGCCGGGGAGGTAAGGTAAAAGGTATTCACACCGGAGGATTAAAGAAGAAGAACCTCCCATGGCAAACGCCTATTTTCTGGCGCCGTTGCCGGGGAGGTAAGGTAAAAGGTACTCACATCCTCCGGTGTGAGTGCTCTAAGTTATTTCCTTTAGATTCTGCAATTTTCTCTTTTTGTTTCTTGTTTTCACTAGTTAGGCTTAATGGAAAACAACAACAAAATTAGAGAGCTTTATAGTATTTATCTTGAGTTAGGACATGAAGCGTTTGAAGAGAAAATTAAAAAACCTATGGAACTTTATTTGCATGCTAATAGCAATATTGTTATTATGAATTCTTTGGACACCATTATTGCTAATGCTATGGAAAAGTCTAAGCTTGGGGAAGCTAGTCTTTATGAAAATGATCTTTTTAGTTCCCCAGCTTTGGAAGATAGCTATTCTATTGCTTATGATGATACCAAACCTCCAATATATGACGATTACAATGATGAATATGATATTTTCAGTCCACCTACTATTGAGGAGAAAGTCAATTATGATTACAATATGCCTCCTATATTTGATGATTATGGTGATGAGAATAATAATGATAGCTATTTTGTTGAATTTGCTCCCACTACAATTAATAAGAATGACTATGTTTATGTGGAGAGTAATAATTATTATATGCATGTGGCTCATGATAAGAATGTTTCTTGTGATAGTTATATTGTTAATTTTATTCATGATGCTACTGAAAGTTATTATGAGAGAGGGAAACATGGTTTTATGCATCTCAATAATATTAGGTATCCCCTCTTTATGTTGAAAGTCTTGAAGTTGCACTTGTTTTGCTTTACAATGTTTTTTGCTTTGTGCTTTCATGACTTGTTTCTTTACAATATTCCTATGCATAGGAAGTGGGTTAGACTTAAATTTGCTTCTTGATGCTCTCTTTTACTTCAATTCATATTTCTTATGTGAGCATCATCGAAATTATCATGCCTAACTTAAATGCGTTAAAGAAAAGTACTTATTGGGAGATAACCCAAAAGTTTTAGTTGAGTCTTGGAAGTTATTACTTCAGTAATAACCGCTCCTTATCCTTTTTATTTGCTTTTTGTGCCAAGAGTAACCTCTAATGAGAGAGAAGTAATGATTGGGAAAGTTGCTGTCCCAAAACAGATTTTTGTGCTTCACCGTAAAAATTCGTGTAAAATCTCTGTACGTCATTTTGAGGCGTGAATTTTTGTTCTTCTGCCCCAGGTTGTTATCTAAATTTCTTTAGTTCAACACGTTTTTATTTGAGAAACAGAAGGTCTTCGAAAAAATTCGTCTTTACCTGTTGGTCTGTTTTGACAGATTTCTGCCATTTTCTGCATTTGCTTCTTGTTGGTTCCTTTTTGAGTTCTTTTGGGGAATTGAGATTTTTGAGGGAAGTGCTACAGTAGCTAGTGTTCTAATGGAAGTTTTATTGGTGTTGTAACTGAACCTAAAGACTTATTATCTTGAGTGCACTAATGTTGCTAATAAAGATTGTGTGAAGTTTTGTATGAAGGAAAAATTTCAGGTGTATGGAAGGAATGAGTAATGAGATGAAGGATGGACTAAAGCTCAAGCTCGGGTATGCCACACGTGTCACCCCAAGAAATATCCAAGAAGTACAAGCATCAAAGCTTGGGGATGCCCAAGGCATCCCCCTCTTCATCAATAAAAATCCCAGGTTTCTTCCAAACGCTTCATTTTTATTGTTTCATGCACAATTGTGTTGTTCTTGGAGCGTCTTCTTTTTTGTTTTTGTTTTGGTTTTTCGTTTGCTTTGTTTGCTTAGTTTGCTGAATAAATTGGTTGGACCCCCTCTTTCATACATTGGATTTCAAATAGTTTGGTTTGGATTGGAAAAGAGTAGGAAAGTTCATGCTTAAGTGGTAAAGAGAGCTTGTTTTTGACTGTGGCCCATGCTTTGTCATGCCATGCTTGATATTGTTTTGGATTTATGCTTAGTATTCTTTGCTGTAGCATGACTTGTTATAAACAATTGATATTTCTTAATGTGCCTTGGATGAATCATGCGTTGTTTTAGCATATTAAATCATAGTATAGTGGTATTCTCCTTTGATGCTTTATTTGGGTTGACTTGGAGCATGCTCACACCATGTTATGACTATCCAAAGTCACCATAGCCTTTATGATCCTTTAGTTTTCAACTTGTAGTATCACTTTATGCTTTGATCAATGATATTTTGTCGCTCCGCATGATTATGGCCATTATTGCTCTCTTAGTTTGTCGCTCCCAGTCTTTTGCTAGCCTCCACAACCAAGTATGAGTTACACTCATGCATCCAACTCACTAAACCAAGTTATTCCAAAGAGTCCACCATACCTAGCTACTATCTTATGCTATTCCAAGTACATTCATGCTTTTGTTTACCTTCCAAATTAAACTTGTTATGAGAAAACTAGTGATTAAAGCTCTCACGAACTTGATGGCACACTTTACTTTTCTTGCCCTTAATAAACTTGAACCATTGTGTCGTCTATGTTGTATATGCTTGCACTTATTTGTTGGGAATTAGCAGAACCATGCTTTCATGGGGAACGCTTTCAACATTGCACTTGGTACTTGTACCTAGTTGATATCATGCTCTTTTGTATATGGATGTCGTCGGTGTGAAATGAAAGGGGAGCTTGTAAGTCCATGGAGTTATGTATATCTGTTAGAGAAACGCCTGGGCCGCTGGTCTAATCCATGCTGACATGGTGGAAACCTGCAGCGTAACCATAATGAGCTGTCTATGAAGCATTCTTCTTATAAAAAAAAGAGTCCTATATTGAGAAAAAAGAGAAAAAAGAAAAAAAAGGATATTATGAAAAGAGGAAAGAGAGGAAAAAGCACCATATTACCATGGTAAATAAGAAGATTGCTGAGATGCTCATTGTCTGCTTGCCTTGTCATTTTGATATGGGGATTCTTTCGTATCATCGGGCAAGGGGTACCCCGTTGGCGGTTCTCTATGATACACATGTACTTACAATGACAAGAACTTACCGGTGACTAAACTTGAGTAGCATGAGGAGCGGCCCTCGTATACAAGGGACATGAGATTCCTAACTTATACTTCGTCAAGCATGTACACCATAGTTTTTCACTTTAACCTTAATCACTTCAAGATGCTTATGATAGGGGCAATGAGAGGTGAAAGCTATAAGTACCATAATTTTTGGAAGCTCTTTATGAGACTTGAATCCCTACTTCCTTTTATAAAAAGGCCTTTATTCCACCATTATATTGAGTCTCCACCTTCTATGTTTATGCACCTACTTTGAGAGCATAGTGGCCATTCTTAGTTCTATGTGCATTGTCCCAAGACTAGTTGATTGATGCATACCTTGATATTGCTTGTTTTAAACTATTTGTATCTAGTCAATCTTATGAACTTTGAAGGTGTCCTATGCATTTATATTTGCTACTCTATGAGGGACAAGCTGAATACCATTATGCTATGTTTTCTTTATGTGAAACAAACGTCTTGCAAAGCATTGTTATTCATGAATCTTTTGTTTGTGCCTTCACGGCTTAATGCACGGCGCCTAGAAAAATGCTTGATGGCGGTGTTGATGTAGAGCTCGTTGGGAACCCCAATAGGAAGGTATGATGAGCACAACAGCAAGTTTCCCTCGGTTATGAAACTAAGGTTTAATCGAACCAGTAGGAGCAACGAAACACCCCAAAAGTGTTACTAGCTGAGCCTTGGCAGGGCGCACTACCGGTGCTAGTAGCAACATGGAGACCTGCACAACACAACCACAGAACTTTGTCCCCAACTTGCGATGAGGTTGTCAATCTCACCCTGTTTTGCGGAAAACAAAGGATTAAACTATCGAATGGAAAGAAGTAATAGTTTGCAGAAAGTAAACACAAAGAAGTAAACAGTTGTAGATTGTATGTAAAGAAAAAGACCGGGATCCATAGTTCACTAGAGGTGGCTCTCCTTAAGATAGATAACATGCTGGGTGAACAAATTACAGTGGGGCAATTGACAAACACCGAGAAAGCAATACATGCATATACTAATCATCTTGACGCCTTTGAGACTTGATTGGGCATTACAACATTATACATAGACCGCCATCCAACTGCATCTATGACTAATAATCCACCTTCAGGTTATCATCCGAACACCCTCCAGTATTAAGTTGCAAGCAACAGACTATTGCTTTACGAACTGCGTGTAAAGTAAACAATACGATTGTTCTATGAACAAAGGATTGTTGTTTTATCCCTAGTAGCAACAACACATCTAGTACCTTAGAGATTTCTTACACTTCCCCAGATTACAAGAGGCATGAACCCACTATCGAGCATAAATACTAACTCTTGGAGTTGCTAGCATCTACTCGGCCAAGATAGCTACTAACAACGGAAAGCATGCAAGATCACAAATAACAAAGACATGATAGAATCAATAATCAATCTGAAATAGCATCTCAATATTCATCGGATCCCCGCAAACACAACATACAGAATTACAAATAGATGATCTTGATCATGAACGGAGCTCACAAGATCTAGACATGAAATCACAAAGGAGGAGAACCAGCCATCTAGCTACTACATGGATCCGTAGTCCAAGGATGAATTACTCATGCATCACACCAGAGGCTTGCATGGTGATGAAGAAGGCCTCTAGGGTGAATTCCCCTCTCCGGTAGGGTGCCGGGAAGAGCTTCAGATCCCTCCCGATCTAGGGATGGAGATGACGGCGGCTATAGACTCTTTTGTGGATTTTTGATCGGGTACTTAGGGTTTACGTCCCGAGGGCATCTTATAGTCGGAAGGGGAGGCCGAGGGGGTGCCGGGAGCGGCCACACCACCCCCTGGCGCGGGTCAGGCCTGGCCGCGCGGCCAGGTGGTGTGGTGGCTCCCTGGCCCTTCTCCGTCTCGTATTCTTGCACTTGATGACTTCCGAAAAAATAGGCACTTCGGCTTTTGTCCCGTCCAATTCCGAGAATATTCATTTTCTGACTTTCGTGGAACCAAAAATAGCAGAAAACAGGCAGCTGGCACTGTGGCTCTTGTTAATAGGTTAGTCCCAGAAATCATATGAAAAGTACTCCAAAGTTGGAACAAAACACAAGAAAGTGGATAAAACCAAGCACGGAACATCAAAAATTATAGATACATTTGCAATGTATCAACATCCCCAAGCTTAACTCCTGCTCGTCCTCGAGTAGGTAAGTGATAAAAAGAAAGAATAATTTTTGAGGTGACATGCACCATCAAAGACTTGATCAAAGTATTTGTAAAACAATCAATGCTGGGATCATAGTACTTCAATCATAACATGAAAGACAAAGTTCTAGCAATAAGCAAAGAAACCATGATGTAACATGAAAAGGCACAAACAAAAGATTCATGAATAACAATGCTTTGCAAGACGTTTGTTTGTTTCACATAAAGAAAACATAGCATAATAGTATTCAACTTGTCCCTCAATAGAGTAGCAAATATAAATGCACAGTACACCTTCAAAGTTCATAAGAGTGACTAGATACAATAGTTTAAAACAAGCAATATCAAGTTATGCGTCAATCAACTAGTCTTGGGACAATGCACATAGAACAAAGAATGGCCACTATGCTCTCAAAGTAGGTGCATAAAGATAGAAGGTGGAGACTCAATATAATGGTGGAAGAAAGGCCTTTTGTAAAAGGAAGTAGGGATTCAAGTCTCATAAAGAGCTTCCAAAAATTATGGTACTTATAGCTTTCATCTCTCATTGCCCCTATCATAAGCATCTTTAAGGTGATTAAGGTTAAAGTGACACAACTAAGAGGATATGCTTGACAAGTTATAAACCGAAATCTCAAGCCCCTTACTTACGAAGACCGATCATCATGCTACTCAACTTTAGTCACGAGTAAGCTCTTGTCATTGTAAGTATATGTGTATCATTAAGAACCGCCAACGGGGTACCCCTTGCACATGATACGGGAGCTTTCCCATAATCAAAATGACAAGGCAAGCAGACAATGAGCATCTCAGCGATCTTTTTATTTGCTATTTGTATAGGTTTTTATTGAGGATGCTTCATAGAGTGCTCATTATGGTGATGCTGCAAGTTTCCACCATGATTAGGCATGGCTTAGTCTAGCGGCCCAGACGTTTCTCTAACACACATACAAACTCCATGATCTTACAAGTTCCACTTTTATTTCACACCGCCGGGATCTGCAAGCAAAAGAACATGATATCAACGTGGTATAAAGTACAAGTGCAATGTTGAAAGTGTTCCCCATGGTACATGGTTATGCTAATTTCAACTTATAAAGTGCAAGCATATACGCAACAAAGAAGGACCCAATGGTTCAAGTTTATTAGAGGAAGGTAAAGTAAAGTGTGCCATCAAGTTCGTGAGAGCTTTAATCACTAGTTTTCTCATAACAAGTTTAATTTGGAAGGTAAACAAAAACATGAATATACTTGGAATAGAATAAGCTAGTAGGTAGGTATGGTGGACTCTTTGGAATAACTTGGTTTAGGGAGTTGGATGCATGAGTGGAACTCATACTTGGTTGTGGAGGCTAGCAAAAGACTGGGAGCGACAAACTAAGAGAGAAATAATGGCCATAATCATGCAGAGCGACAAAACATCATTGATAAAAGCATAAAGTGATACTACAAGTTGAAAACTAAAGGATCATAAAGGCTATGGTGACTTGAGATAGTCATAACATGGTGTGAGCATGTGCCAAGTTAACCCAAATAAAGCATCAAAGGAGAATACCACTATACTATGCTTTAATATGCTAAAACAACGCATGATTCATCCAAGGCACATTAAGAAATCTCAATTGTTTATAACAAGTCATGCTATAGCAAAGAATACTAAGCATAAATCCAAAACAATATCAATCATGGCATGACAAAGCATAGGCCACAGTAAAAAACGAGCTCTTTTTACCAAAAAGCATGAACTTTCCTACTCTTTTCCAAACCAAACCAAACTATTTGCAAACCAATGTATGAAAGAGGGGGTCCAACCAATTTATTTAGCAAACTAAGAAAACAAAAGCAAATGAAAAACCAAAACGAAAACAAAAAAGAAGACGCTCCAAGAACAACACAACTGTGCATGAAACAATAAAAATGAAGCGTTTGGAAGAAACCTGGGATTTTTATTGATGAAGAACGGGATGCCTTGGGCATCCCCAAGCTTTGACGCTTGTAATTCTTGGATATTTCTTGGGGTGACACGCATGGAATCCCCAAGATTGAGCTTTAGTCCATTCTTCATCTCATTACTCATTCCTTCCATACACCTGAAATTTTTCCTTCATACAAAACTTCACACAATCTTTATTAGCAACATTAGTGCACTTAAGATAAATAAGTCTTAAGGTTCAGTTATAACACAAAATAAACTTCCATTAGAACACTAGCTACTATAGCACTTCCCTGAAAAATCTCAATTCCCCAAAAGAACTCAAAAAGGAACCAACAAGAAGCCAATGCAGAAAATGGCAGAAATCTGTCAAAACAGACCAGCAGGTAAAGACTAATTGTTTTGAAGACCTTATGTTGCTCAAATCAAAAAGTGTTGAACTAACGAAAGTTATATAACAACCTGGGGAATAAGCACAAAAAGTTACAGCTCAATCCGACATACAGAGCTCTCTCAAGAATTTTTACGGTGAAGCACAAAAATCTGTTTCGGGACAGCAACTTTCCAAATCATTACTTCTCTCTCATTAGAGGTTACTCTTGGCACAAAAATCAAATAAAAAGGATAAGCAGAGGTTATTAAAGAGGTAATAACTTCCAAGACTCATCTAGAACTTTTGGGTTATCTCCCAATAAGTACTTTTCTTTAACGCCTTTAAGTTAGGCATAAGAAGCAAAAAAAGAATCAAGTGTTCTCAAATGAAGAAGATTAAAACCAAATTTTGTTTTCATAGGAGAAGCAAAAGAAATCTTTTCTCTCTTTTTAGGGAAGTGTTCTATACCTTTCTTGAGTGGGAGTTGATATTTAATGGTGCCATCTTTCATATCAATGATGGCACCAACAGTTATAAGAAAAGGTCTTCCCAAAGTAATAGGACAAGAAGCATTGCATTCAACATCCAAAACATAGAAATCAACGGGGACATAGGCATTGTTAACCATAATAAGAACATCATTAAGACTCCCCATGAGTTTCTTTTTAGCATTATCATCAAATGGGACATTCAAATAACAATCTTCAAGAGGAGGCAAATCAAGCATATCATAAATCCTTCTAGGCATAATAGAAACACTACTATCAAGATCACATAAAGCTTTGAAATCAAAGTCATTCATTTTCATATTAATGATGGGTTCCCAACCATCTTCTTGTTTTATAGGAATAGAAGCTTTATGTTTCATCTTTTCTTCTTTAATCTTTATGAGAGCATCAGTAATGTGTTTTGTAAAGGCCATGTTCATAGCACTAGCATTAGGACTTTTAGCAAGCTTTTGTAGGAACTTAATAACTTCAGAGATATTGCAACCATCAAGATCAAAGTCAAATTTATCATCTAAATTAGTAGAACTATTACTAGCCTCAACACTAGTGGTGGTGATAGTAGAAACACTAATGTTTCTAGAAATTTCATCTTCTCTTTCCCACTTAGCATGTAATTCAGCTAATAGTCTAACATTTTCATCAATTCGTACTTGTATAGCATTGGTAGCAGCAAAGGGATTCTCATTAGTTTCAGGTTTAGCAACCATTTTATTCAAAGAAGATTGAGCTTCAGCCAAAGATGCTATATTTCTTTCAGCATTAGAGAGTTTTTCCTCAATAGTTTTATTGAAAGCAGTTTGTTTACTAATAAACTCTTTAAGCATAACTTCAAGTTCAGAGGGAGCACTCTTATTATTGTTGTAAGAATTTCCATAAGCATTACCATTGTTGGGAGGATATGGCTTATAATTGTTGTTACCAAAATTACTCCTATAAGCATTATTACCATAAGCATTGTTGCCAAAATTGTTATTTCTTATGAAGTTCACATCAACTTGCTCTTCTTGAGCAACCAAAGAAGCCAAAGGGACATTATTTGGATCAATATGGGCTTTCCCATTAACAAGAATAGACATAATAATATCAATCTTATCACTCAAGGAGGAGGTTTCCTCAACAGAATTTACCTTCTTACCTTGTGGAGATCTCTCAGTATGCCATTCAGAATAATTAACCATCATATTGTCCAGAAGTTTTGTTGCAGCACCCAAAGTGATGGTCATAAAGGTACCTCCAGTAGCAGAGTCCAATAGGTTCCTTGAAGAATAGTTCAATCCTGCATAAAAAGTTTGGATGATCATCCAAGCAGCCAGTCCATGAGTGGGACAATTCTTTACCAAAGATTTCGTTCTTTCCCAAGCTTGAGCAACATGCTCATTAACAAGTTGTTTAAACTTCATTATTTCACTTCTCATAGATATAATCTTAGCAGGGGGATAGTACTTTCCAATAAAAGCATCTTTGCATTTAGTTCAAGAATCAATACTATTCCTAGTTAAGGAATTCAACCATTCTTTAGCTTTTCCTCTCAAAGAGAAAGGAAACAATTTCAGTTTAATAATATCACCATCTATATCCCTATGCTTTTGCATCTCACAAAATTCAACAAAGTTATTTAGATGGGAAGCAGCATCTTCATTACCAATACCATAAAATTGTTCTCTCATAAAAAGATTGAGCAAAGCAGGTTTTATCTCAAAGAAAGTATTTTCAGCCACAGGTGGAGCAATAGGACTGCTCATAAAATCATTGTTGTTGGTGCTAGTGAAGTCACACAACTTAGTGTTTTCAATGGTAGTCATTTTTTTGGGTTTTCAAATAAGAAAGCAAACTAGTAAAACTAATATTTGTGTGTTTTTGAATAACAAAACAAGCAAACAAAGCAAAAAGAAGAAACTAAGCAAAACAAAAATAACAAAGTAAAGAGATTGGTTATGAGGGACTCCCCTTGTGAAGATGTCCTTGACTCCCCGGCAACGGCGCCAGAAAATCGCTTGATAGCTCAATGCACGGCGCCCAGAAAAATGCTTGATGGCGGTGTTGATGTAGAGCTCGTTGGGAACCCCAAGAGGAAGGTATGATGAGCACAGCAGCAAGTTTCCCTCAGTTATGAAACCAAGGTTTAATCGAACCAGTAGGAGCAAGGAAACACCCCAAAGGTGTTACTAGCTGAGCCTTGGCAGGGCGCACTACCGGTGCTAGTAGCAACGTGGAGACCTGCACAACACAACCACAGAACTTTGTCCCCAACTTGCGATGAGGTTGTCAATCTCACCGTGTTTAGCGGAAAAGAAAGGATTCAACATATCGAATGGAAAGAAGTAATAGTTTGTAGAAAGTAAACACAAAGAAGTAAACAGTTGTAGATTGTATGTAAAGAAAAAGACTGGGATCCATAGTTCACTAGAGGTGGCTCTCCTTAAGATAGATAACATGTTGGGTGAACAAATTACAGCGGGGCAATTGACAAACACTGAGAAAGCAATACATGCATATACTAATCATCTTGACTCCTTTGAGACTTGATTGGGCATTACAACATAATACATAGACCGCCATCCAACTGCATCTATGACTAATAATCCACCTTCAGGTTATCATCCGAACCCCCTCCAGTATTAAGTTGCATGCAACAGATTATTGCTTTACGAACTGCGTGTAAAGTAAACAATACGATTGTTCTATGAACAAAGGATTGTTGTTTTCTCCCTAGTAGCAATAGCACATCTAGTACCTTAGAGATTTCTGTCACTTCCCCAGATTACAAGAGGCATGAACCCACTATCGAGCATAAATACTAACTCTTGGAGTTGCTAGCATCTACTCGGCCAAGATAGCTACTAACAACGGAAAGCATGCAAGATCACAAATAACAAAGACATGATAGAATCAATAATCAATTTGAAATAGCATCTCAATATCCATCGGATCCACGCAAACACAACATGCAGAATTACAAATAGATGATCTTGATCATGAACGGAGCTCACAAGATATAGACATGAAAGCACAAAGGAGGAGAACCAGCCATCCAGCTACTACATGGATCCGTAGTCCAAGGATGAACTACTCACGCATCACATCGGAGGATTGCATGGTGATGAAGAAGGCCTCCAGGGTGAATTCCTCTCTCCGGCAGGGTGCCGGGAAGAGCTTCAGATCCCTCCCGATCTAGGGATGGAGATGACGGCGGCTATAGACTCTTTTGTGGATTTTTGATCAGGTACTTAGGGTTTACGTCTCGAGGGCATCTTATAGTCGGAAGGGGAGGCTGAGGGGGTGCCGGGAGCGGCCACACCACCCCCTGGCGTGGGCCAGGCCTGGCCGCGTGGCCAGGTGGTGTGGTGGCTCCCTGGCCCTTCTCCATTTTGTATTCTGGCACTTGATGACTTCCGAAAAAATAGGCACTTTGGCTTTTATCCTGTCCAATTCCGAGAATATTCATTTTCTAACTTTCCTGGAACCAAAAACAGCAGAAAACAGGCAGCTGGCACTGTGTCTCTTGTTAATAGGTTAGTCCAAGAAATCATATGAAAAGTACTCCAAAGTTGGAACAAAACACAAGAAAGTGGATAAAACCAAGCATGGAACATAAAAAATTATAGATACATTTGTAATGTATCATGTCTTTTCATGTTGCATCATAGTTTCTTTGTCTTATTGCTAGAACTTTGTCTTTCATGTTATGATTGAAGTACTATGATCCCAGCTTTGAATGTTTTACAAATACTTTGATCAAGTTTATGATGGTGCATGTCACCTCAAAAATTATTCTTTCTTTTTATCACTTACCTACTCGAGGACGAGCAGGAGTTAAGCTTGGGGATATTGATACATTGCAAATGTATCTATAATTTTTGATGTTCCATGCTTGTTTTATCTACTTTCTTGTGTTTTGTTCCAACTTTGGAGTACTTTTCATATGATTTCTTGGACTAACCTATTAAGAAGATGCCATAGTGCCAGTTGCTTGTTTTCTGCTGTTTTTGGTTCTAGGAAAGTTAGAAAATGAATATTCTCGGAATTGGACGGGACAAAAGCCAAAGTTACTATTTTCCCGGAAGACTCACAGAGCCAGAAGGAGAGTCAGAGAGGGGCCACAGGGTGGCCACACCCTCCCAGGCGCGGGCAACCCCAGGCCACGCCAGGGCATGGTGTGGGCCCCCTGGCCAGCCACCGACCTTGCCTCCTTTGCCTATAAGAGCCTCCCGATACCAAAACTCTAGATCGTCAATCAGAAAGCCACGAAAAGTTCCACAGCGCCACCGCCACCGAAGGGGAGATTCGGGGGACAGAAAGTCTCTGGTCCGGCACCCTGCCGGGACGGGGAAGTGCCCCCGGAGCCATCTCCATCGATCTCCACCACCATCTCCATCACCATTGTTGATTCCCATGACGAGGAGGGAGTAGTTCTCTCTAGAGGCTAAGGGTTCTACCGGTATCTATGTGTTCATCTCTCTCTCTATGCATGATCATATTGTGACCATGAGCTTGTAATCTATAGATCTACCTTGTTACTCAAGTGCTGCTTTAATAGATCTCTGCTCTCCCCATGTGTGTGAAAGTGACAACGTGCACACCATGGTAGCACTTAGGCTAGAGATTACAAATACTTGTTATGAGCTATATTTGGAGTTGGATGTCTTTATGAAATTGTGGTGTTTGTTGGACTCATCTAGTACTCATGGTGATGGCTTTTTTAGCATAGTCTATCAATCCTTTATGCCTTGACATCCAGTCCATACCTAGTACTACTTCCAGTCCTTTGGTTCCAAGTACAATTAGGTTGGCATAAAAATTTATCCCATGTATCCTGATAGGTATAGCTTTGCAAATTTTTGTAGCTTTTGTAGTTGATCCGGGGATTTGAACTATCATGACATGCTTCAAGTTGGTTGGGTGAATCTTACTAGTGCATGCAAATTCTTCGGTGACAAATGAATGTGATGCTCCCGAATCAAACAATACTCTTGCTAAAACTAAGTTGATAGAAAACATACCTAGCACCACATCTGGCGCTTCTTGGGCTTCTTCGGCATTCATGTGGAAGAGACGACCGTTGTGGTTATGAGGGTTCCCTGGGGCAAATCTTATCCCTGGTTGAACACGACGCTGCTGTTGAGCTGGGGCATTCATATTGGTGGTGGCGGCAGTCTTCTTGGGACACTCATTGGAATAGTGACCCTTCACTCCACACTCGAAACAGGTGATCTGCGACTTGTCTTTTGCTGCGACGGGCATAGCATTGCTGCCAGTTCTAGGTGCAGTGTTGTTGTTGTTCTTGGGAGGGGCACGTTTGAAATTGTTGGTGTTGCTGGAGTGGTGATTGATTCCTCCGGACTTCACATTGCCTCCGCTATGGTTGGGGTAGCTTGGGCGAGACATTGGGGGTCGGTTGTTCCTTGGTGCATATCCTGGTGAGGGGTTGGGACGGTAGTTCTGGTGACTGCTGGATCCAGATTGTTGCATCATACGACGTTTGCGGTTGTCATTTGCCTAGTTAATCTTCCCTTCCACCTGAATGGCAGAGTCGACTAGCTCTTCGAGATCCTCGAAATGGATGTTGGCGAGGATAGTCTGGATCTCATCATGCAGTCCGTTCAAGAATCTCTCTTTCTTCTTAACCTCTATGTTGATCTCATTAGGGGCATATCTTGCAAGCGACAAGAATCTGTCACGGTATTCCACCACAGTCATTCTGCCTTGCTTCAAGTCGCGAAACTCATCTCTTAGTCTGGTGACTAGACCTGGCGGCACGTGGGTGCGGCTGAACTTGGTTTTGAAGGCTTCCCATGTCATCACTTGACCATGGTTCATGTTGCGGATACTAGTCCACCAAGCTCTTGCATCTCCCGCCAGATAGTGGGTGGCAAAGAGAACTTTCTCGTTGTCATCAACTCCTGCAACTTCTAAGTTGTTTTCCATTGTTTGTAACCAGTCATCAGCATCTAGTGGGTTTTCAGCTTGGTTAAAGATTGGGGGATTGGTATTCTAGAAGTTTTTGAGTTTGGATCCATGGTGATCCTGGTTTCCATGGTTATGGTTGTTGAGAGCCATCTGGGCGATCTGCTGCAATGTTGCTAAGTTAGCTTGGCGTTCTGCCCTGCTTGCTTCCCTGTCTGCGATGAGATTCTGCAAGATCTGCAACATTGGGTCTTGCGATGAGCTGCTCCCTCCTTGGTTTCCACGAGTCATCTGAAGATTGAGGTAGATAAAGGGGTAAGAGGGAAAGTTCTAAGGTTCATGGTTTTGATTTCAAGCTAAAACTTTGAGTTTTGACTTAGGTTTTGTAACTAACTTCATTTCATTCATGCAAACAAGCACACGGTACAAACACACACCATAACAACAAAGGAAAACATATGGTTTGAAGAACCATTATGCAAGCTATGATACAGTGGGACCGATACATCTCATGCTACAATAGTGCTCTAGTGCATCTACTCATCATCGATGAAGTCAGAGTCCTCATCATCAGTGTAGAAGTCCACATCCTCCTCCTCCAGAAAGTCATCATCATTGCTGAGGTAAGAATTCATGTCTCCCTGGATGTCTTCACCCTCCTCTTCTTCCTCCTTTGCTGCAAGCTAAGCTTCTTGCTCCTTGACGGTCTTCTCGAGGTCGGCTACCTTCTTGCGAAGACGGGCGATAGTGCGATCCTTCTTCTCGCGCTAGAGGCGAAGAGACTGACGATCCTTGACTAGCAGTGAGAAAGTCTGGGCCTTATGGGCGGCAATGGCACGGTTGTGGTTGGCGAACTCCCTAGCATTGTCCAACTCCTTCTGGCGATCGTACAGTAGGAAGTCAAGGTTCTCCACTTAACGCTTCAGCTCCGGGTGACTTGGCATCTCCATCGGCATTCCCATGAAGTCACGTCTTGCATAGTGAGCAAAACGGGTTCCCTGGAGCTGGTTGACACTAAGGGCACATAGACGTGCGAGAGCTTCATGCATTGCCCTGGCTAATCCATCTAGCCAGTTGTTCTCTCTCACGGAGAACTGGATTCTCCCGGACATTGGTGCTTCGATGCTTCCTCTAAGATCAGCGGTGACTAGCCACTGTAAATCTCCTCCTGGGGGTCCTAGAAGTTGAGCTCCAAGAAACTCCGGATGCGGGCGTCCCAGTAACTCAGACAGTGAATCCAGATCCCTCTCGACGATCAGCTTACCTCTGTTTCCCAACTGGTAGAACTTGCTGAACTGAGTCTCCTTCTACAAGAATTAAGGATGAGGAAGTTAGTGAAGTGATCAAGTGTGTCAAATTTTTAAGTAGTAAGGTAAGAACTTTGAGGAACATGAGTTTTTGAGAAAGAATAAATTCCCAAGGATAAGAGAGGAAATAGTTTTTCATAAATACTCACTTTGTTTTGAAACTAAGTTTTTTTCGGACGTCCATTCTAACTAGGGTCTCCTATGGTCAGGATGGCTCTGATACCAACTTGTCAACACCCGGATTTTTAATCCCAGATGCCTGTTATGTCATTCATCGCAATCCCAGGATTACCATTTTTGCGAGACATAACAGATTGGATATCACAGTACATCATCCATTACAAACCATACATAATGTCTTACACAAATAAGGATCTCATGATCCAGTCTTAGTACAATAAGCAGCGGAATAAAAGATAAGCGTAGCGGTGGGGTCCATCTTTAGGGGCACATGCAATGCTGACGAAGGCAGATAGTCCTAGTTATCATAGCCGTCCTACTGGCCATCATCTTGGTAGTCTCCTTCATAGTCTGGCCATGAGAATAGCCAGGGACAAAATCCATGAGTACTCTTTAAGTACTCGCAAACTACCGCTAACAAGTTTAATTATAAGGTTAAGTTTGAAACCTAAGCTGAGTTCTGAAACAAAGAAAGATAAAATAAAGTTCTAGAATCACTTAAGTTGGGAAGCTAGTGTCATAGTCACAACCCTGTTGGGGTCAAGTCAAGATTCATCATTCATTTCATAAGTTCTTGTGTAAACATCTGACAACGAAACAGTATGGCCATTCCAAATGTCCATAACCGCAGACGCGGCTATTCGAATAGTTTGACACTCTGCAGAGGTGGTACACTTTCACCACAAGATTCGATACATCTGTCAGGGATAACCCTGAATCATCATACTTAGTATGAAGATAATCAAACATAACCTTTCCTTTACACACCCTAGTATAAGCACCTCTCCTATGAGCATGGCCTCCCAACCATGACTATCTGTCATCTTGGGCACTGCATAGGTGGACAACATTCAGAGGTAGCCTCAGCTCAAACCTCTCCTGCGGGGGAACTAATACTAATGCATATAAACTTCCGGCTAAGCCTTACCCAATTCAGGTATTGTGGTTGTACGGTAAATTTGGAATGGTATCGCATCCGAATCCAACCATCAGTTTTGTAAAAGGGCTAAGGCTCATGCCTCAACATTTTCATCATCATAAACCATTTGTGTTTCTCAACACATGTCAAAACATTTCAATAGAATGACTCATCATTCCAAGGTTTTCATAATTCATTTTCACCAAGTGTTCCCATCTAAGTGACTCAAGTTTTTATCTACTCTAAACTACTAAGTTAAGAGTGTTCACTAAGGTGGAAAGATGGGATCAATCTCATGCCATAGAATGACATCTAATGTTATCTAAATAGGTCAAGTTTTATACTCTGTATGCTACCTTCAAAACAAGTAAGGGACTTCTGTAAAGTAAAGGAAGTAAAGCTTGGAAAATAATACTCGGGGTAAGTAATAGTCAAAGTGGTTTGACCAAAGCATGCCTAAAGCATCTTTACTCAAGCCATTTAGCTTAATTCTAGCTTACTAACAATAGCTTGCAAGTGTTAGCTTGCATTGTTAATGGTGGCTTGCCTTGGGTAGTGTAATGGTTGAAGTTTTCTTCCTCCTCTCGAAAGCTTGGTCGGTACTATCGTCTATAAATACATACGGAGTACACAATCACCAAACAGTACTTAACTAGTCTTATTAGCACTCTAAGGCACACATTTGATGATCTATTATCATCACAATCATCACAAGTTTTATTAACTAGTTTCATTCTTTTTATTTAAGAAAAGTAATTTCTACTCATTGAAAATTAACTAAGATTTAATATTCACCACTTAAAATATGGGATCATGTGGACACATGTCATCACCACATATTCTAACATGTGGGAATCTAATTTAAGGGTTGGTTCATAATTACTTTGTTTTAAGTTTATTATTTAATGGTTTAAAGTGACTAGAAATGCCTATATAGCATTATTTTGGTACTAGTCCAAAGTCACTGCATGTAAACCCTAATATTATTACATATTCAGATAGGTATGGTTAAATGTGATTTTGAGAGTTGGAATCAACTCAAAAGCTACCATGGTTGATTTTATAAAAATGTTTGAATGTGTAAATGATTCTGCCTTGTTATTTTTACTAGGAGAGATCTCTTACTCTAAATGAATTAAATCCAAGGGGCTTGGATAGATCTTTTCAGTAGCTTTCTAAGAAAATTTGAATCACTCAATTTGGATTTGTAGATCTCTCTGAATTTATTTTCAAACTAAGGGACAGAACTAGGTTTAAACTAAAATAGAAAAATCCTAATTTGAATTAAATGGGTCGCGCACGAAAGCTAACCGGCCGGCCCAGTAACACTATGCGACGCGGCACAGCTGACAGGGGGGTCCACCGGTCAGCGGCTCATAACACGCGAAGAGGTACGGGGCGATGTGGGCCGTTTGATTAGAACTAGGATCGACGGCTGGGGCTCGTCGTCGATGACGGATAGGTCGCCGACAAGGACAAACCCTAGCGGCTCGGTGGGGGTGATCAGGGGGCGTACCAGGGCTCCAGCAACGACGGCTATGGGGGCAAACGAACTGGTGGACGATGGCGAGCTCAGGGGTAGTCCAGGCAGCTCCGGGGGTGGACGAAATCAACGTCGCCTTCTCCTCCTCTATTGCAGGCTCCTCCGGCCAAATTCCGGTGAGCAAGTGCTCGCGCTGCTCCGGCTAGAGGTGGGGAAGGACCTGTGAGGTGAGGGGAGTGGAATGGTGTGAGTGGATTGTGCTGGGATGGCCTCTATTTATAGCTCGATGAGGCAACCGGGAGTGATGGGTGGGTGGCTCCGGCGAGGGCTGCACATCGTGCTAGCGGCGTGGCTCGAGGTAGGGGACGGTGGCTGGTCTCCTGGCGGTGCTCTACGGCTTAAATGCGGGCTTAGGGGCGGTGGAAAATGGTCGGGCGGTGCTTACGCTCTGAGTGGCAGAGGCGGCGGTCTTCACGGCAAGCGGCTGTGGTGCATTTGGCGGCGAACGGGCATGTCTGGGAGGCTCCCTAGGTCGTGGCGAAGCGGTGAGCACGGGCTGCGTTCGAGGGGCGGCGTGTGCACGCGTGTCGGGCATGGCGCTCTGGCGCGTGCTCGACATGGCGCAGACACTCTGGGTGCGGCGCGCTGCGGGTGGTCCACGGCTCGTCTATCCTCGGGGAGGCGACAGAGGGTGGTGATGAGGTCTGGGCTAGCTCATAGACATGGAGAGAGAGAGAGAGGGGCGGTCTGCTGTAGCGAGGGCAAGTTAGGCCGGCGACATGGTGCTCGGGGTGGCGTGACACTGCTGCTAGGGACAAAGGGGTGAGGTGCTTAGGCTCTCGTTAGATCATTTGGAGACAGAGGGAGTAAATGGAGATCAAATGGGGGCAAAACCCTGTTGAAAACAGTGAGCTAAATACTAGGTGTAATCTGTGCCTGCCAAGTGTTTGTGGAAATGGCCGCAAGAAAATTACTTTTGAATTTTGAAAAGATGTTTGGTGGGTGTGTTAGTTATAAGCTTGAGACTCTGTGGTTGCTTTGGTTTTGAAAATAAAGCTCATCTGAGTGGTTTTTGAAAAAGTGGGATCTTCCCATATGAACTAGATTCAATTTTCAAATGCCATTTAAATTTAGTGTTTGAAAGTTTTTGGCAGATCACAAAGTGGGCCTTGGTACATTATTACATGTACTAGCAAGGGGTGCAAAGATCCACATTTATTTCTGTTAAGAATTGAGTTCTAGGAATAGACAAAGTAGGCATGTTGATTAAAATGGCGCAAATGACCATTCTCTTCTTTTATTCATTTTGATTTGTTTTTCTTTGGGATTTGTTTGGGAATGATTTAGATGATGTTTATTTCACCTAAGAATCATTTTACAAGCAATGGATCACTTAAACATGGAAATTCAAAACAACTCCTATTTAAATGCACAAACATATGAATGCTTTAATAATTTTAATTGGAAAAGTTTTTGTTAACCCTAATTTTGATGATTTGGATCTTAATAACCTTGGATTAAAGTTTTGGGATGTTACAGATTGGTTGCTCCGAGACCGATCGGATCTAGTCCGGTATGCGTAGAGTGCAGGTCTTGCCAACCTGGAAGCTGAAAACCGCTGATCATCATGTCAGTCTCGGCGTTGAGGGAGTCGAAGGCCGGGCGCATGGCCGGTGAGTGAATGGTGAACTCAAAGGCGTCGAGACTGAGGTGTCCCCCTGACGTAGATGATTCGAAGATGGCGGGTGATGGGGCTGCCGAAGTTGTAACATCAGCACACCCACTTCTCACAGATTGTGCCAATTGACATGGGGTTAACACGTCAATGCCCATAGTTTATGGGATTGGGTTTTGAGGAAGAAAGGAGCACTAGAGACTTCGTTTGGCTAACAGGCATGCAACTTAGGGACATGATATTTACCTAGGTTTAGGCCCCCGGAGGTAAAACCCTACTCATGCTTGTCTGCTCTTGATTGATGAATGAACCGAGGTTTCCAATGGTGCCTTGATGGAGATGGTGCGCAAATGTAATATGGCGGGTGTATGTGCTAGGGTTTTCAATGTTCCTCCTTGTTGTTCCCTCCGGGCCTTTATATGAGGAGGCTGGGTCTCAGCATACAACCGAATCGGTTACAAGTTAGGGTCAGTTCTTTAAACTTTCTATATAAAGCTTGTCGTGTCCATCAAGGAGTCACATCCTTCATGGGCTTGAGGCCAACCAAATCTTCATGGGCTTCACTATTGGAGGCATATCATCTCATGGGCTCCCGCTGGGCTAAACCGGGTAGTCCAATCTTAGGCACCCGTAGGGCATACCTATGTCAAGGAGTATGTTGACTTCCACGCCCATAGCTTTGGCCTTTTCTTCTGAGAGGTGACACATTGATTGCTTGATTGGTCGTGCATCCGAGTACACATTGAGTGCATGCTCGGCGAATTCCCTAGGAACTCTAGCATGCCCGCAGGACACCAAGCAAAGATTTCCCAGCGCTCACGGAGGAATTCGATGAGCGCGAGTTCCGATGCAGAACTCATGTTGTTGGCAATGAGGGCCATCTTCGTGGGTCCGTCGGGTGGACTTGGATCTCCTTGGTGTTGACTATGGATTCAAAGGACTGCTTGGGTGCGTTCTGCTAGGCTAAGGGAGGAAGATTGTTGTCCGTTGACTCCTTGAGCATCGCCAGCTCTTCTTGCATGTCGAAAGATTGGGAAATTTTGTTAAAGTCCCTATCACAGTTATCGGATCTTGTGAAGCTTCCTTGGATGGTGATTACTCCGTTAGGCCCTGACATCTTTAGCATGAGGTACGGACAGTGTGGTACCACTAGGAACCTTGTGAATGCCACTCACCCAAGTATGGCGTGATACTAGGATGACTCTTTGACCACCTCGAAGTCGAGACACTCGCGCCTAAAATTGCTGGGCGTACCAAAGATGACATCCAGGTAGATCTTGCACAGGGGGTAGATTCCCTTCCCTAGGAAGATGCCATGGAAGGTGGTTCTAGGATGGAGAGGGGGATTCACATGGCACGTAGGGTGTCGGCAAATATGAGGTTGATGCCGCTGCCTCCATCCATGAAGATCCTTTTCATCTCGTAGCCGTCGATTTAGGTTTCAAGTACCAGGGCAGTATGGCCTGGTCGTGGGACCTAACACGGGTGGTTAGATATGTCGAAGGTGATGCCAGATTCGGATCCGCTGAGGTACTCGGGGATGTCGGGTGCGGAAGTGACGACCATGTTCACTTGGCGAGAGATTGTTTTCTGGGCCCTATTGGAAGGGCACACCTTCTGGATCATGCCCATGTTTCCCAATGGACGTGGGTACTGCTCTTCTCCATTTTTTTGGACTGCTGCAGCCGCCAACAGTGGGGGTCCCCTAGGTGGTGATGGTACTGGTTCTCTGTATGCTATGGGTCCTAGGACCATTGTGTATCCTTGATTTGTTGCATCACGCTGCAACTTAGCATACGCGTCCTGGAGCTTCTGAAACTCGTGATAGTCCTTGAGGAGGTGGCTAGGTTTTCACTTGCCGTCCTTGCTATCGATTTAGAAGTGGACATTGCAAGGCAACGGCAGTCGCTCCATGTGGGATGGTGCCTTGCCACACTTGGGTCGTTCTGCCAGTGTCACGGTAGCCGCTATTGCTGTTGCCATCGCCACACTTGTTGGCGTAGCCATCTATGACCATGTCGACTTCGTCATGATCCTTATAGCCAGGCATCCTGTGCTTTCCTCGGTGGTCACGTCTGCGACCCTAGTTGTCTTCATCATCCGAGTGTGATCGACTGTTGTGGAGGGCGTCCTCGCCATCTGCCCGGTGATTGGTGATGTCCATCAGGTCGTCGATGGTATTTGGCTGGGTACACCCTCCTTGAGCTCTCGACAGTGCACGCCGCTATTGAATGCATCGATTTCCCGTTCCTCGGAGATGTCTTCCACGGAGTTCTTGATGATGGACCAGATGGATTCGTCGGCCCTCTATGTGTAGGCCCTGAGTTCTTCGATTGATGTTGGGTGCTTGTAGGTGCCTTTAAAGTTTTAGATGAAACTATACACCAACTCCTCCCAACTGCGGATTGAGCTTGATGGGATACTGTTGAGCCAGGTGCGTGCAAAGCCCTTTAGTTGCAGTTGCAGGCACTGCATGGCTATGTTCCTGGATCCGCCATGGCACTTGACGGATTACATGTGGTCATCCAGCCAACTTTTCGGCTCCTAAAAGCCGTCGAATTTCGGATTGTCCGAGGGTAGCTGGAAGCCCCTAGGTATTCGAGTTTGCCATATGGCATGGCTGAAGCACCTGGCACCACAAAGCTCAGTGTCTTCATCTTCGGACTCGGAGGGATAGGCGCGTTTCGCGTGTAGCTTGTCGACCATGTGTTGTGCAATTTCGTCACAAGCATCATAGTCGCGGTCCTTTCGCCGCGGGCTGCGGTGTCGTCGTGGGTCATCGTCGTCGTCATCATTGTGAGGTGGCGAGTGGTTGCTTGTGAACGCCATAGATGTTTTTTTTGGATCCTTGTCAGGTTCACCCGCGAGCACAGCTTCCACTAGGCTAAGCCCAGTGATGGCGAATCGTGGATCCCCGACTGGAGGTTGGTTGGAGAGCAAGTACATGGTAGATGCGATGACCGTAGCTTGAGGTGTCTTGGGTATCATATTATTCTAGGAGTCCAGCGACATGAATGAGAAGTCGAGGGTTTTAGTGGCCTCGCGCCTCCCATCTTCGTCCACGTGGTTCAGCCAAGAGAGCCTTTTGTGTGCCGTGTGTGGATCGTCGTTCTTCGAAGAGGATCCGCCGATAGAGGAGTGTGGCCCGACAGGAACTCAATTCATCAACTTGTTTCTTCTATTGATCGAGCTGGGTTTGCATCGCCTACTGGCGGAGAAACTCCTTTTGAAGGATCCAGTAGAGGAGTGCCCTTTAAGGCTCAGTTGATCAGGTTCCACTCGTCGTCCATGAGGTGGAAATGAGGGCACTCTTGAGCACCATCATTGTTGCGGTTGGCAGCATCGTGGTTGGCGTTGCCATGGTTGACGTTGTTGCGGTTGGTATCGTCTTCGTCCCTGGTATTTCCATGAGTGCCGTCGCCGACATTGGCATTGATGATGGCGCACATGTAGTGGTTGGTGAACTCATTTCTTCCGCAACTTTCTGGATTAGAGCCGTAGGAATCCTTTACCTTCAACGGGTTACATAGATCCAGTTGCAACTGTTGTTGCTATCCGTGTCGTAGGTCTATGATGTGGCATTGAGGTTGCTGAGGGTACCGATTGGAGGTGGTATCCACGAGGCAGGTGCAATCGATGGTGGTGTCGTCTGCTCTGGGACCGAGCGAATCTGGTCCGGAAGGCGAAGGGTGCTGATCTTGCCAATCTGAAAGCGTAGATCGCCAATAGCGATAGTCGCTCCATCATCAAGGGAGTCGAAGGCCGGGCGCATGGCCGGCGTGTAGATGGTGAAGTCGAGGGAGCCAAAGAAGATCCGTCCCTCTAATGCCGACGAATAGAAGATCGCCGGTTATGGGGCCACCAAAATCGCAACATCAGCGTGCGTACTTCCCATAGACAGGCCAATTAATGTGGGGTGATCACGTCAATGCCCATAGTTTATGAACTTGGGTTTTGAGGAAGAGCGACACGCTAGAGACTTCGTCGGCTAACAAACAAGACGTGGGGACACAAGGTTTACCTAGGTTCAGGCCCCCAGAGAGAAAACCCTACTCATGCTTGCCTGTTCTTGATTAATGGATGAACCAAAGGTTATAAGGTGCCTTGATAGCGATGGTGTACAGATTAGATCTGGTGGGTGTATATGTGCTAGGGTTTTCGATGTACTCCTTATTGATCCCTCCTGGGCTTTATATGGGGAGGCCAGGTCTCAGGATGCATCCGAGTCGGATACAAGTTCTATGGCTAACCCTTTAACTTTCCTATCTAGTCTTTGCCGTATCCGCCAAGGAGTCGAGTCCTTCATGGGCTTGATGTCACCCAAATCGCTATGGTCTTCTCCGTAAGTAGAGGATCGTCACATGGGCCTCCCGCCGGGCCAAACCAGATAGGACAATCATAGGTACCCATAGGGCATGCCTATGTCAAGGTGAGAAGACTTTTACTCTTGGGTTCTTGGAACCCTAGACGGTTTAGTTGTTTTGCAGGTTTGTGGTGATCTTGGGAGCCTCCAATTAGTTGTGGATGTGTGCCCCAAGCCTGTTGTAAAGGTGTCGGTTCCTGCCTCGAAGTGTACCGATAGTGGAGAAGTGGATCAGGCCTTTTGTGGCGATGTCCATAGGAGAATAGGGTGAGGGATCTTGTGGCATGGTGGTTTTAGTACCGTCCACCCCTCCAACGAGATGTACTCCTTTTTATGGGAGGAACTCGGTAATACATCATTGTCTTCATGTGTCTCGGTTGTCTCTATACCCGATCTATACCTGAGCTATTTACTTATGCACTTTATTTTGTGATAGCCTTAGGGCTTGGAGTCATATATCTTGATATCACATAGTTGCTTGTATTTTTTAGCATAAGTTATTGGTGCATATAGGTGAACCATAATTTATATAGGTTTTATGCTTGACAAAGTAAACTTTAGTTTTATTCCGCCTTTCTTAAACCCATCTCGTAAAAGTTTTAAACCGGCTATTCACCCTCCTCTCTCTAGACGGTATTTGTGTCCTTTCAGACTGTCTATCCCAAAATGAGTTAACACGGTTTAAAAAACCTGGCATATCAGCCCAGTAATTTTTAAAATGAAATATTTTTGCCTTTGAAATGTGAGTGTCAATATTCATCACACACAAGGTATATGATCGAACTCTGGCTTGGACGCACACACCCTAGTATATTCCGCCTTTTTATGCAACACATAGTATCAAATCGGAGGTTTAAACTCTGATGGGCTGGGGTACAACCACCCTCCTAGCCATCCAACCACAACTTGGTTTGCCCAATCAAGCTGCTCTAATAGCGACACCCGCTGCATATTCAACCTACTATACGACCGAGACCTTTAATAGCTAATTCTACTAATCCCAGTATCCAGTGAGGTCATTAAATTTGAACATGTCGCTAATATTACCCCTGGCCGGTTACGATTATTGAGCTCGAATAAAATTAAGTCTCCCGATAACATATAATTATTTGAGATATCCAACGTGTAAAGGCAGTCCACAAACTGATCTCTCTCAACATCCTGACATGACCCATAGACCGTTGTCATTGTACACATATCATTATTATGAGAGGAAGTAAATTGAATTGGATGCCAAATCTTTTAATCTCCATGAGCGAGCTAGAAAAGACAAATGAATTCCACAACACTAGCATTCCTCCCGAAGCACTTATTGAGGGAGAGTATGTAAACTTGTCAAAACGCTTTGGACAGAACTTATGAAACACCTTCCTCCGAGGAAGCTCGACGAAAAAGGCCAGGAACGACCGGCCAGCGGCGTGCGCGACCACCAGCACGGCAGAGCTCCGGAGCATGGCTTTATTGTCGGAGATCCCTATGGCTTGCTCGCCCACCAACACCGACTCTTGCCACCAGAGCACTGCCGCAAGAAGAGCAAACCCTAGGCCTCGCCGGAGCCAGCCAACGAGCTTCGGCGATCTACTCCCATATGCCACATGGGCAAAACACGCAAACTCAAGACCTACTACCACTACTACTACTAGGAATAGTGGAAGCCTACCACCTACTCCATCTCCTCGCCGGCCGCTATGGCCACGGGAGAGAAGGGAGGAGAGGGGCGGCCGCGTTGGGTGGAGGTAGACTCTCAAGGAAACTAGGAAAGATTTCAGGAGGATAGGAGAGTGGGAACCAGGATCAAAGAACTCACACTTTGTTTCTTGCGAACAAACAATCGCACAATCATATTCTTCAATTTTTTGCACGCACCACACGCTGCCTTTCTTCAGAGTTTAATCCCCTGACATTCTAGCATAGGACCCTCCACTTCCTTTTACTTAATTGAGACATTAATAAAACCAAGTGCAAGACAGACCAGGAAGACACGATGCATAGTCTTACATTTTGAATCCGAGGGAGTACAACCAAACACAAGCAGCAGAAGCGACCAGCGACACTGACAGACCCAGATTTTTTAAACTGACAGATAGTCAGAGCAACAAAAGAAACTGAACACCTTATGAATAATAAGAAGGACACCACACTCCCATGTTGCATCATCCATTATCTGAGCACTAATCACCGGAGATTCTGCCTTTGTTTCAAGCCAACTGACTGCAACACATGCAGAGGCCTTGCAGGCAGCACTTGAACCTCTTCATCATGTTGCACCGGGATACTCTGCTTCTTCCCCTCACCAGACTTTATCCATTACTTTAGCACGTTTCTTAGGCTTGTCTGGCTCTGGATCCGCTTGCTTTGGACGATATCCATTATTTTTGAGCATGGTGTGAGTACAATGATGACTAGAAGTTTCTACCAACTGCATCTCCTGTTTTTTGGCTTTGTCCACGACGTTTTTTAGTCGGGGTTGATATAGGCGTAGCTGAAAACACTGGAGGCATCAGATCATCCTTTTGCGGTGGCATGGAAGAACCCTCATCATTGAAGCAGAGTGACCTAGCCACTGAACGTCGCGGCGGTGATACCATCCTCAGAATAGCAGCCCCTTGCAGAGAAGGATTGAAACTGACAGACTGTTCAAAAGCCATCGCCCAAGTCCTCTTCGTCAGAATGATAGTAGAGAAAGGACTAGAACTGAGAGCTATCAGAGGGCTGGTTGATAGAAGCTACGGCATCATAGATTGCAGTATTCTATCCCAAATCATCCCAGGAGGCAGCTCTCGCCCAATGAACCGAGGACCAATGACCAAACTGCATATTCATTTGCACTGTAACCTGAATTGCATTGCCAGTCTACTGCATATTCCCCGGCATATAGGGACAATATCTCTAATTATGTTTTCATGGGCATGGACTGGATGAGCTGGCTGGTTTACCTCCATGGAAGGTGTATTTGTCCTACATGAAACTATCCATGAGCTTCATACGAAGAAATTGGATGGAGTTTTACTGAAAATTGATTTCGAGAAAGCGTATGACAAAGTAAAATGACCTTTTTAACAACAAGTTTAGCGCATGAAAGATTTTGATCCTAAGTGGTGCCACTAGATACAGCAGTATGTCAGTCGAGATAGTGTTGGTGTTAGAGTAAAAGATGATATAGGTCATTATTTTCAAATGAGGAAAGGTTTGAGACAAGGTGATCCGCTATCACCTATTCTTTTCAACATCATAATAGATATGTTATCTGTTCTTATCGCAAGAGAAAAAGAAGATGGCCAAGTTGATGGACTTATCCCTCACCTAGTGGAGGCGGGTGTGTCAATCCTACAATATACAGACGATATCATAATTTTTATGAGTCACGACCTAGAGAAATCCTTGAACATGAAGCTCATTTTGTGTATATTTGAACAATTATCAGGTCTCAAAATTAACTTTCACAGGAGTGAGGTATTTTGTTTTAGGGCTATACAAGAGGTGCAGGACCAATATAGAAATATTAGGGTGTGAAATAGGTTCTTTCCCGTTTAGATATGTAGGCATTCCAATACACTATAGAAAACTTAAGGATGGTGAATGGAAACTAGTTGAGGATCACTTTGAGAAAAAGTTGGCCAGCTAGCTAGGTAAATTACTATCTTACGACGATAGCTAATTCTAATTAATTTTGTACTTACTAGCCTCCCAATGTTTATGATATCATTCTTTGAAATACCCATAGGGGTTAGAAAATAGATTAGATTATTTCAGATAGAGATTCTTCTGACAAAGTGACGGGGAGAAAGTATAGACTTTTGAAGTGGGATATCATATATCGTCCCAAAGAGAAAGTGTATAGGGATAGAGGTTTTAGAGCTTAAAAACAAAGCTCTACTTTGCAAACGATTTCACAAACTTCTAAATGAAGAAGGAGTATGGCAAGATCTTATAAAAAACAAATACTTGGTAAAATCATCCCAAAGGATTCATGATTGATGGCCCAAAATATATCGAGCTCGTTGGGGAACCCCAAGAGGAAGGTATGATGAGCACAGCAGTAAGTTTTCCCTCAGTATAAAACCAAGGTTATCAATCCAGTAGGAGCATGGAAACACCCCAAAGGTGTAGCTAGCTGAACGTTGGCAGGGCGCACTACCGGTGCCAGCAGCAACGTGGAGACCTGCACAACACAACCACGGAACTTTGCCCCAACTTGCGATGAGGTTGTCAATCTCACCGATTTTGCTGAAAACAAAGGATTAAACGTATCAAATGGAAGGAAGTAATAGTTTGCAGAAAGTAAACACAAAGCAGTAGACGGTTTGTAGATTGAATGTAAAAGAAAGGACCGGGGTCCATAGTTCACTAAAGGTGGCTCTCCTTAAGATAGATAACATGTTGGATGAACAAATTACAGCGGGGCAATTGACAAACATCGAGAAAGTATACAAGAATATACTAATCATCTTGACTCCTTTGAGATTCGATTGGGAATTACAACATTATACATAAAACGTCATCCAACTGCATCTATGACTAATAATCCACCTTCAGGTTATCATCCGAACCCCCTCCAGTATTAAGTTGTAAGCAACAGATTATTGCTTTACGAATTGCGTGTAAAGTAAACAATACGATTATTCTATGAACAAAGGATTGTTATTTTCTCCCTAGTAGCAATAACACATCTAGTACCTTAGAGATTTCTGTCACTTCCTCAGATTACCAGAGGCATGAACCCACTATCAAGCATAAATACTAACTCTTGGAGTTGCTAGCATCTACTTGGCCAAGATAGCTACTAACAACGGAAAGCATGCAAGATCACAAATAACAAAGACATGATAGAATCAATAATCAATCTGAAATAGCATCTCAATATCCATCGGATCCCCGCAAACACAACATGCAGAATTACAAATAGATGATCTTGATCATGAATGAAGCTCACAAGATCTAAACATGAAAGCACAAAGGAGGAGAACCAGCCATCTAGATACTACATGGACCCGTAGTCCAAAGATGAACTACTCACGCATCACACCGGAGGCTTGCATGATGATGAAGAAGGCCTCCAGGGTGAATTCCCCTCTCCGGCAGGGTGCCGGGAAGAGCTTCAGATCCCTCCTGATCTAGGGATGGAGATGACGGCGGCTACAGACCCTGTTTTCATCGGGTACTTAGGGTTTCCGTATCAGAGGCAATATATAGGTGGAAGGAGAGGCCGAGGGGGTGCCTGGGGCGGCCAGACCACCCCCTGGTGTGGGACAGGCCTGGTCGCGCGGCCAGGTGGTGTGGTCGGGCCCCAGCCCCTCTCCGTCTTTCTGGCTCCAAGTGTCCCCCGGTAAAATAGTGACTTTGGCTTTTGTCCCGTCCAATTCCGAGAATATTCATTTTCTGACTTCTTGAAACCAAAAACAGCAGAAAACAGGCAGCTGGCACTATGGCTCTTGTTAATAGGTTAGTCCAAGAAATCATATAAAAAGTACTCCAAAGTGTGGACAAAACACAAGAAAGTAGATAAAACCAAGCATGGAACATGAAAAATTATAGATACATTTACAATGTATCAACATCCCCAAGCTTAACTCCTGCTCGTCCTCGAGTAGGTAAGTGATAAAAAAGAAAGAATAATTTTTGAGGTGACATGCACCATCATAAACTTGATCAAAGTATTTGTAAAACATTCGAAGCTGGGATCATAGTACTTCAATCATAACATGAAAGACAAAGTTCTAACAATAAGACAAAGAAACTATGATGCAACATGAAAAGGCACAAACAAAAGATTCATCAATAACAATGCTTTGCAAGACGTTTGTTTGTTTCACATAAAGAAAAAATAGCATAATAGTATTTAGCTTGTCCCTCATAGAATAGGAAATATAAATGCATAGGACACCTTCAAAGTTCATAAGAGTGACTAGATACAAATAGTTTAAAACAAGCAATATCAACGTATGCATCAATCAACAAGTCTTGGGACAATGCACATAGAACTAAGAATGACCACTATGCTCTCAAAGTAGGTGCATAAAGATAGAAGGTGGAGACTCAATATAATGGTGGAAGAAAGGCCTTCATAAAAGGAAGTAGGGATTTAAGTTTCATAAAGAGCTTCCAAAAATTATGGTACTTATAGCTTTTAGCTCTCATTGCCCCTATCATAAGCATCTTGAAGGTGATTAAGGTTAAAGTGACACAACTATGAGGATATGCTTGACAAGTTATAAGCCGAAATCTCATGCCCCTTACTTACGAAGACCGAACCTCGTGCTACTCAACTTTAGTCACAAATAAGCTCTTATCATTGTAAGTACATATGTATCATTAAGAACCGCCAATGGGGTACCCCTTGCACATGATACAGGAGCTATCCCATAATCAAAATGACAAGGCAACCAGACAATGAGCATCTCAGCGATCTTTTTATTTGCTATTTGCATAGGTTTTTATTGAGGATGCTTCATAGAGTGCTCATTATGGTGATGCTGCAAGTTTCCACCATGATTAGGCATGGCTTAGGCTAGCGGCCCGGGCGTTTCTCTAACACACATACAAACTCCATGATCTTACAAGTTCCACTTTTATTTCACACCGCCGGGATCCATAATCAAAAGAACATGATATCAATGGGGTACAAAGTACAAGTGCAATGTTGAAAGCGTTCCCCATGATACATGGTTCTGCTAACTTCAACTTATAAAGCGCAAGCATATACGCAACAAAGAAGGACCCAATGGTTCAAGTTTATTAAATGCAAAAAAAAGTAAAGTGTGCCATCAAGTTCGTGAGAGCTTTAATCACTAGTTTTCTCATAATAAGTTTAATTTGAAAGGTAAACAAAAACATGAATATACTTGGAATATCATATGCTAGTAGGTAGGTATGGTGGACTATTTGGAATAACTTGGTTTAGAGAGTTGGATGCTTGAGTGGAACTCATACTTGGTTATGGAGGATAGCAAAAGACTGGGAGGGACAAACTAAGAGAGCAATAATGGCCATAATCATGCAGAGCGACAAAACATCATTGAACAAAGCATAAAGTGATACTACAAGTTGAAAACTAAAGGATCATAAAGACTATGGTGACTTGAGATTGCCATAACATGGTGTGAGCATGTGCCAAGTCAACCCAAATAAAGCATCAAAGGATAATACCACTATACTATGCTTTAATATGCTAAAACAACGCATGATTCATCCAAGGCAAATTAAGATCTCAATTGTTTATAACAAGTCATGCTACAACAAAGAATACTAAGCATAAATCCAAAAAAATATCAAGCATGGCATGACAAAGCATAGGTCACAGTCAAAAACAAGCTCTCTTTACCACTTAAGCATGAACTTTCCTACTCTTTTCCAAACCAAACCAAACTATTTGAAAACCAATGTATGAAAGAGGGGGTCCAACCAATTTATTCAGAAAACTAAGCAAACCAAGCAAACGAAAAACCAAAACAAAAACAAAAAATAAGACGCTCCAAGAACAACACAACTGTGCATGAAACAATAAAAATGAAGCATTTGGAAGAAACCTGAGATTTTTATTGATGAAAAAGGGGATGCCTTGGGCATCCCCAAGCTTTAACGCTTGTACTTCTTGGATATTTCTTGGGGTGACATGCGTTGCATCCCCAAGCTTGAGCCTTAGTCCATCTTTCATCTCATTACTCATTCCTTCCATACACCTGAAATTTTTTCTTCATACAAAACTTCACACAATCTTTATTAGCAACATTAGTGCACTCAAGATAATAGGTATTTAGGTTCAGTTCTAACACCAATAAAACTTCCATTAAAACACAAGATACTGTAGCACTTCCCTAAAAAAGCTCAATTCCCCAAAAAAAACTCAAAAAGGAACCAACAAGAAGCAAATGCAGAAAATGGCAGAAATCTGTCAAAACAGACCAGCAGGTAAAGATGAATTTTTTCGAAGACCTTCTGTTGCTCAAATTAAAAAGTGTTGAACTAACAAAAGTTATATAACAACCTGGGGAAGAAGCACAAAAATTCACGCCTCAAAAGGACGTTCAGATATTTTACACGAATTTTTACAGTGAAGCACAGAAATCTGTTTCGGGACAGCAACTTTCCCAATCATTACTTCTCTCTCATTGGAGGTTACTCTGGGCACAAAAATCAAATAAAAAGGGACTCATCTAAAACTTTTGGGTTATCTCCCAATAAGTAATTTTCTTTAACACCTTTAAGTTAGGCATAAGAAGCAAGAAAAAGAATCAAGTGTTCTCAAATGAAGAACCATTAAGATCAATATCAGAAATATCTTCAACAAGGCAAGGTATATCATCCAAATAAGTTCTAGACGATCCTCTCTTAATGCTCTTGGGTTAACTATTTTCATCAAAAGGGTTTTCAGGAACAATCCAATCAAGATTCTTTTCTATGGCTTCATGTATTGCTACCAGTTTAAAGGGTATTGGTACCTTAGTTTCCTCCCCATTAGGTTCAGTTTTGTTCATCTTTTCTCGTGTACCAGCAACATCTACACATGAGCCTAGCATATTGAAATGTTTAAAGACTTTTCTAGCTTCCTTGGCAACATCATAGAATTCCTTAAGCAAAGTTTCAAAAATAAAATCCCTCTTTTTAGGGTCCTCAATTTCTTTAAGTTTAAGAAACATTACTTGCATTAAGGGGTTAAGGTTAACAAACCAAGCTTCCAACATGTGAACTAAAGAAGTTGCAGCAATCTCATAGTTTGGAGCAAGTTCTGCAAGGGATCTATCCTCAATATCCTCATGCTTACTAACATGATTAAGGAATTCTTCAATATTATCTTTTCCAATTAAAGAACCACTACCTATTGAAAGGTCTTTCAAGGTGAATTTAGGGATCACCATGGTGAGTTAAGGAAGAGGTAACAACTAAAGGAGACTTAATTTTTTTGTGTTTATTGATAAAGAAACAAGCAAACAAAGCAAAAGTAAACTAAGCAAAACAAAAATAACAAAGTAAAGAGATTGGTTATGAGGGACTCCCCTTGTGAAGATGTCCTTGACTCCTCGACAACAGCGCCAGAAAAAGCTTGATTGATGGCCCAAAATATATCGAGCTCGTTGGGGAACCCCAAGAGGAAGGTATGATGAGCACAGCAACAAGTTTTCCCTCAGTATGAAACCAAGGTTATCAATCTAGTAGGAGCAAGGAAACACCCCAAAGGTGTAGCTAGCTGAACGTTGGCAGGGCGCACTACCGATGCCAGCAGCAACATGGAAACCTGCACAACACAACCACAGAACTTTGCCCCCAACTTGCGATGAGGTTGTCAATCTCACCGGTTTTGCTGAAAACAAAGGATTAAACGTATCGAATGGAAGGAAGTAATAGTTTGCAGAAAGTAAACACAAAGCAGTAGACGGTTTGTAGATTGAATGTAAAAGAAAGGACCGGGGTCCATAGTTCACTAGAGGTGGCTCTCCTTAAGATAGATAACATGTTGGGTGAACAAATTACAGCGAGGCAATTGACAAACATCGAGAAAGCATACATGCATATACTAATCATCTTGACTCCTTTGAGATTCGATTGGGCATTACAACATTATACATAGACTATCATCCAACTGCATCTATGACTAATAATCCACCTTCAGGTTATCATCCGAACCCCCTCCAGTATTAAGTTGTAAGCAACAGATTATTGCTTTACGAATTGCGTGTAAAGTAAACAATACGATTGTTCTATGAACAAAGGATTGTTGTTTTCTCCCTAGTAGCAACAACACATCTAGTACCTTAGAGATTTCTGTCACTTCCTCAGATTACCAGAGGCATGAACCCACTATCAAGCATAAATACTAACTCTTGGAGTTGCTAGCATATACTTGGCCAAGATAGCTACTAACAACGGAAAGAATTCAAGATCACAAATAACAAAGACATGATAGAATCAATAATCAATCTGAAATAGCATCTCAATATCCATCGGATCGCCGCAAACACAACATGCAGAATTACAAATAGATGATCTTGATCATGAACGGAGCTCACAAGATCTAAACATGAAAGCACAACGGAGGACAACCAGCCATCTAGCTACTACATGGACCCGTAGTCTAGAGGTGAACTGCTCACGCATCATACTGGAGGCTTGCATGATGATGAAGAAGGCCTCTAGGGTGAATTCCCCTCTCCGGCAGGGTGCCAGGAAGAGCTTCAGATCCCTCCCGATCTAGGGATGGAGATGACGGCAGCTACGGACTCTTTCATAGATTTTTGATAGGGTACTTAGGGTTTCCGTATCATAGGAAATATATAGGCGGAAGGAGAGGCCGAGGGGGTGCCTGGGGTGGCCAGACCACCCCCTAGCGCGGGCCAGGCCTGGCCGCGTGGCCAGGTGGTGTGGCCGGGCCCTAGCCCCTATCCTTCTCGTATTCTGGCTCCAAGTGTCTCCCGGTAAAATAATGACTTTGGCTTTTGTCCCGTCCAATTCCGAGAATATTCATTTTCTGACTTCCTGAAACCAAAAACAGCAGAAAACAGGCAGCTGGCACTGTGGCTCTTGTTAATAGGTTAGTCCAAGAAATCATATGAAAAGTACTCCAAAGTGTGGACAAAACAGAAGAAAGTAGATAAAACCAAGCATGGAAAATCAAAAATTATAGATACATTTGCAATGTATCAATTCACCTTTCTAGAGGGGTCTTATGAAGGAAAAGGAAGAATTATTTAGTAGAGGTTCCTTTACGGTTGGTAATGGTGAGAGTATTCGATTCTGGGAGGATTGCTAGTTAGGGGATAAACCCTTGTCGCGGCAATATCCATCTTTATAATAACATATATAACTCACCGAAAGCAAGTTTTAGTAGCGGATGTTATGTCACATAATCCACTAAACATAACTTTTAGAAGGGTTTTAAATGGGAACAATTTTTTCGAAATGGAGGCCTTGCCCCGGCCTCTGCATCAAAGTGATGCATACGGCCTCTTATTTTATTGCAACAAAACTAGTCTCAAGAAAAGGTACAAAAGGTCCGAACAGGAACAAAAAATGAAAAATAAGAACAACAGAATTAAAAATAGCTCAATCCCAAAAAAGGGAGAGACAAGCTAAGGCTAGAGCATCATGTGGCGATTCTAAGGTCACATCGCCACCCACATCGGCTGAAAAGGCCTCGTGTAACCTTCTCTAGCAAATTGCATCCAGTATGCAAAACATGTCTGTCCTCCGCAGGCTACAGGAGCGACCAAGTACGGATCCAGTGGGACGCCATAAGAATAACCTGCAGAAAAGATATAGATCGATTGTTGTTAAAGATAAAATCATCCTGAGCATTCCAAATTGCCCAAACAACTGCACAGGCTCCCACCCTAATATTAACTTTTTCCTTCTTGGGGATACCCTTGAGCCAATTCCCAAAGAAATAAGATATGCTAGAAGGTGGAGATAGATTTATAGTCATGTGAATTATACGCCATATGATTTTGGCAAAAGGACATTCAATGAAAAGGTGTTGTATTGTCTCGGCCTTGTCACAAAAGCAACACCCAGATTCCCCATTCCAATTTCGTTTTTTCAAATTATCTTTAGTAAGGATTTCTTTACGATATACGAACCACATGAAAATTCTGATTTTTAGTGGTACCTTAATTTTCCAAATATACTTCTTTTAACACCTTGTGTTTCCATTTATTAAATCAAGGTACATGGACTTAACAGAGAACTCACCACCTTGAGTCAAACGCCATATAAATCTATCTTTTTCGCCCGTCAAATTAATTTGCATTAGCCTATTAACCAGATGTAACCATGAGTTCCATCTGTTACCTGTCAAAGCTCTTCTAAACGACATATTCATTGGATTTGAGGATAAAACATCAGCTACAGAAACTTGTTTTCGTAAAGTAATATTATATAAAGAGCTATATTGGTATGCTAAAGTAGTCTCCCCTAGCCAAACATCTTCCCAAAAATGAGTACTAGAACCATTATATACTTCGAAACGACCCCTGTCAAGAAAAGCTTGCTTCACCTTCATCAGGCCTTTCCAAAAAGGGGAATCATTTGGTTTTGCTATCACTTGTGACAATGATTTAGAATGCAAATACTTATTCGTCAGGATTTCCTGCCAAACTCCCTCTTCATTCATTAATTTGTGTAGCCATTTACTTAGAAGGCAAATATTCTTAATTGCAAGGTCTTCAATCCCTAAACCGCCTTGGTCTTTTGTCCGGCAAATAATATTCCATTTTGTTAGCCTATACTTTTTCTTATGATTATCACTTTGCCAAAAGAAACGAGATCTAAAAAAATCCAATTGTTTCCTAACCCCAATCGGAATTTCTAAAAAAGACAGCAAGAACATGGGTAGACTAGTTAGAACTGAGTTAATTAGGATCAAACAATCACCATAGGATAATAACTTTCCAATCCAATTTCCAAGCTTAGTTTCAAAACGATCTTCCATGGGTTTCCAATCTCTGTTTTTTTAATTTGCGGAAGTGAATAGGTATACCAAGGTATTTAAAGGGTAGAGTCCCAGATTGGCATCCAAACATATCCTTGTATTCCTCCTCTACCGCTTTGGCTTGTCCAAAACAAAAAAGTTCACTCTTATTAAAGTTTATTTTAAGACCTGAAAGTTGTTCGAATATACACAAAATGAGTTTCATGTTCAGAGCTTTCTACAGATCGTGTTCCATAAAAATAATTGTATCGTTCGCGTATTGAAGAATGGACACCCCCGTCCACCAAATGGGGAATGAGACCACTGACTTGTCCATCCTCCTTAGCCCGTTTAATAATAATCGCCAACATATCTTTAATAATGTTAAGCAGATTTGGTGATAAAGGATCACCCTGGCGCAACCCCTTGTGGGTTCGGAAATAATGCCCAATAGTATCATTAACTCTGGCCCTCACACTCCCGCGTGTAATAAAGTTCGTTATACAGTTACACCACTTTGGACAAAAGCCTTTAATTCGCATTACTTGTTGCAAGAAAGATCACTTAACTTTATCATAGGCCTTTTTAAAATATATTTTAAGAAGAACCTCATCCATCTTTTTCTTGTGTAACTCATGTATAGTTTCATGTAAGACCACCACCCCCTTTAAAATATGCCTCCCTGGCATCAAAGCAGTTTGGGACGGCCTAATAACCTTTGTTAGCTACTCCAGTTAGCCTATTCGTACCCACTTTCGTGAATATCTTGAAACTCACATTAAGTAAACAAATAGGCCTATATTGTTGAATTTGAATAGCATTCTCTTTTTTGGGTAAAAGTATAATTATACCAAAGTTGAGTCTATAAAGAGGTAAATCACCCTTTTGGAAAGCAGTAAACATCTTTAACAGATCAAGCTTGATGACTGATGTCTACGCACTTCTATTCTTGTAGACAGTTGTTGGGCCTCCAAGTGCAGAGGTTTGTAGAACAACAACTAGTTTTCCCTTAAGTGGATCACCCAAGGTTTATCGAACTCAGGGAGGAAGTGGTCAAAGGTAGTCCCTCTCAAGCAACCCTGCAATCAAGATACAAGAAGTCTCTTGTGTCCCCAACACACCCAATACACTTGTCAGGTGTATAGGTGCACTAGTTTGGCGAAGAGATAGTGAAATACAAGGGGTATGTATATAAGACAACGGTGCTAGAAAATAGCTTGATGGCATGAAAGAGACTAAAGGCAAACTGAAATAAATATGGAAGCAAGCAAACATGTAACAAATCTAATTGCAAATGGTGTTTCAATGTTTAGAAACAAGGCCTAGGGATCATACTTTTGCTAGTGAACACTATCATATAAATATCTTCTCTTTATGATACTACTCTTAACTACTCTCCGGTTGGACACTCTAATTCATGGTAGGGCTATGATAGCACTCCTTAAAGTTCGCTTTCCCCATCTAGATAACCCCACACTGTCACCTTGAGCACTAGATGTTTCCAACAAATACCACAATTTCATAGAAACATCTAACTCCAAATATAACTCATAATAAGTAATTGTAATCTCTAGCCTAAGTTCCACCATGGTGTGCACGCTGTGACTTTCACACACATGGGGAGAGCAGAGATCTATTAAAGCACTTGAGTAGCAAGGTAGATCTACTTGGTTACAAAACTCATGATCACAATATGATCATGCATAGAGAGAGATGAACACATAGCTACCGGTAGAACCCTTAGCCTCGAGAGAGAACTACTCACTCCTCATCATGGGAGTCAGCAACAGCGATGGAGATGGCGGTGGAGTTGATGGAGATGGCGGTGAAGATGGTGAAGAGGCGGCGGCGACGCGGAGGACTCCTTCCCCGCCACCGATATCACAAGGGAGCACCGCCCCTTAGCACCCTTCCTTCATGGCTTCTTGGGAGCCCTTCCCCATGGAGATGGGATCCATGGGGGAGGCAAAAACGTGGCTTTAGCAGCTGCAAATTCGTGGGTGGAGGTGTCTCCCACGAATTAGATTTCCTCCCTTTATATAGCTTCTCGGATTCCCGCCACCCCATCTTAGGCTGCAGTAAATCGGGCTTATCGGGTCCATTCGGACTCGGAATCAGCTAAATTTTATATCCAGAACGTTTGCCGCGAAATTTCCAACAACTTTGTAGTTGAACAGTTTTCCATTTGACGCCGTCTTCGACCCGAAACGTGACCATCTTCAAAAAGAGTTCTGAGACAGATTTCTGGAAAATCCCAATTTGACTCCAACAAGGTTTCCACTTGTATTCTTGGTAATTCGTACACATTAAAGTGTAAAATAAGAACATTGTGCACTTTTGCAACTATTAGTAGGTTAGTCTAAATAAATCATACTTTATATAAAAAGGAGTATCAAAAGCATATTATTACCATAAAACCATCAAAAATTATTGATACGTTATGGACGTATCAACATCCCCAAGCTTAGTTCCTGCTCGTCCTCGAGTAGGTAAACGATAAAAACAATATAATTTTTTAGGTGACATGCAACCAACACAATCTTGATCATCATTATTATAAAAACATTGATAGTTGGGATCAAGGTACTCTAAACATGAACATGAAAGATAGAGTTCTAACAATATATCAACTATATTGTAACATGAAAAGGTACAAACAAAAGATTATGAATAACAATGCACTGAAAGACGTTTGTTTGTTTCACATATAGAAAACATAATAAGAGTAGCAAAACATAAATGCATAAGACACCTTCAAAGTTCATAAGGGTGACTAGATACAAATAGTTTAAGAACAAGCAATATCAAAGTTATGTATTAATAAACAAGTCTTGGGACAATGCACATTAAACTAACAATGGTCACTATGCTCTCTCAATAGGTGCATCAAGATAGAAGATGGAGACTCAACATAAAAGTAAAAGAAAGTCCTTCATAGAAGGAAGCAGGGATTCAAGTCTCATAAAGAGCTTCCAAAAATTATGGTACTTATTAGCTTTCAGCTCTCATTGCCCCTATCATAAGCATCTTAAAGTGATTAAGGTTAAACTGAACAAACTATGGAGTATATGCTTGACAAGGTATAAGTTGGCAATCTCATGTCCCTTGAATACGAGGGTCGCTCCTCTTGCTACTCAAGTTTAGTTACCGGTAAGTTCTTGTCATAGTAAGTACATGTGTATCATAGAGAACCGCCTACGGGGTACCCCTTGCCCGATGATATGGAAGAATCCACATATCAAAATGACAAGGTAAGCAGACAACGAGCATCTCAGCAATCTTCTTATTTACCATGGGGAAATGATGCTTTTTTCTCTCTTTCCTCTTTTCTCATCTTTTTTTTCTTTTTTCTCAATCTCTATCTCTTTTTTATAAGAAGAATGCTTCATAGATTGCTCATTATGGTTACGCTGCAGGTTTCCACCATGATTAGGCATGGATTAGACCAGCGGCCTAGGTGTTTTTCTAACACACATACATAACTCCATGGACTTACAAGCTCCCCTTTTATTTCACACTTACGACATCCATAGACAAAAGAGCATGATATCAACTGGGTACAATGTAAAAGTGCAATGTTGAAAGCGTTCCCCATGACAGCATGGTTCTGCTAATCCCCAACGTATAAGTGCAAGAATATACAACATAGATGACACAATGGTTCAAGTTTATTAGGGGCAAGAAAAGTAAAGTGTGCCATCAAGTTCGTGAGAGCTTTAATCACTAATTTTCACGTAACAAATTTAATTCGTAAGGTAGATAAAAACATGAATATACTTGGAATAGCAAATGCTAATAGGTAGGTATGGTGGACTCTTTGGAATAACTTGGTTTTATTTGGAGTTGGATGCATGAGTGGAACTCACTTGGTATGGGGGCTAGCAAAGACTGGGAGCGACCAACTAAGAGAGCAATAATAACCATAATCATGCAAAGCGACAAAACATTATTAATTAAGTGGTATTACAATACGAAAACTAAATGATCATAGAGGCTATGGTGACTCGGTATAGTCTTAACATGGTGTGAGCATGCGCCAAGTCAACCCAAATAAAGCATTAAAGGAGAATACCACAATATTATGCTTTTATATGCTAAAACAACGCATGATTCTTTCAAGGCACATTAAGAAATCTCAATTGTTTATAACATGCCATGCTACAGCAAAAATCACTACGCATAAATCCAAAACAATATCAAGCATGACATGATAAAGCCTAAGTCACAGTCAAAAACAAGCTCCTTTTATACCACTTAAGCATGGACTTTCATACTCTTTTCCAACACCAATCGACTTATTTGAAACAACTCACAAAGATAATAATCAATAAAGATCAGTGAGCTTGTCTCACAAATCCACAAAGAAGAACTAAAAAGTTCTAAGCTGAAAGCACAAGAAAACCAAGGCTAAACACAGTGCTAGCAAAAGAGAACACTCACAAGACAATAAGAATGAAAACTAGAGTGTTCTAGGCAATGAAAACAGAGTGTGTCTCTCTTCAAAATAAGTGCTGGGATCCAACCAACTTATTGCAGCAAACCAAGCAAAAGAAAACTAAAAACAAAAACAAAGACGCTCCAAGAACAACACAACTGTGCATGAAACAATAAAAACGAAGTGTCTAGAAAGACCTAAGATTTTTATTGATGAAGAAGGGGATGCCTTGGGCATCCCCAAGCTTTGACGCTTGTACTTCTTGGATATTTCTTGGGGTGACACGCGTGGCATCCCCAAGCTTGAGCTTTAGTCCATTCTTAATCTCATTACATCATTCTCTCCATACACCTAAAAATTTTCCTTCATACAAAACTTCACACAATCTTTATTAGCAACATAAGTGTACTCAAGATAATAAATCTTTAGGTTCAGTTTCAACACCAATAAAACTTCCATTAAAACACAAGCTACTGTAGCACTTCCCTCAAAAAGCTCAATTCCCTAAAGAGAACTCAAAAAGGAACCAACAAGAAGCAAATGCAAATAATGGCAGAAATCTGTCAAAACATACCAGCAGGTAAAAACCAATTTTTTCGAAGACCTTCTGTTGCTCAAATCGAAAAGTGTTGAACTAACAAAAGTTAGATAAAATCTTGGGGCAGAAGCACAAAAATTCACGCCTCAAAACAACGTACAGAGATTTTACACGAATGTTTACAGCGAAGCACAAAAATCTGTTTCGGAACAACAACTTTCCCAAGCATTACTTCTCTCTCATTAGAGGTTACTCTTGGCACAAAAAGCAAATAAAAAGGATAAGGAGCGGTTATTACAGAGATAATAACTTCCAAGACTCATCCAAAACGTTTGGGTTATCTCCCAATAAGTACTTTTCTTTAACGCCTTTAAGTTAGGCATGATAGTTTGAGAAGATGCTCACATAAGAAATATGAATTGAAGTAAAAGAGAGCATCAAGAAGCAAATTCAAAGCACATTTAAGTCTAACCCACTTCCTATGCATAGAAATCTTGTAAAGAAACAAGTCATGAAAGCACAAAGCAACAAGCATAGTAAAGCAAAACAAGTGCAACTTCAAGACTTTCAACATAAAGAGGGGAAACTTAATATTATTGAGATGCATAAAACCATGTTTCCCTCTCTCATAATAACTTTCAGTAGCATCATGAATAAAATTAACAATATCAGTAGCATCATGAATAAAATTAACAATATAACTATCACATAAAACATTCTTATCATGAGCCACATGCATAAAACAATTATTATTCTCCCTATAAGAATAGTCATTCTTATTAATCATAGTGGGAGCAAATTCAACAAAATAGCTATCATTATTATTCTCATCACCATAATCATCAAATATAGGAGGCATATCATAATCATAATTAATTTTCTCCTCAATAGTAGGTGGACTGAAAATATCATACTCATCATTGCAATCATCATATATCGGAGGTATAGTATCATCAAAGTAAACTTTCTCCTCCGTGCTTGGGGGATAAAAATATCATGCTCATCAAAACCAGCTTCCCCAAGCTTAGACTTTTCCATAGCATTAGCAATAATGGTGTTTAAAGAATTCATACTAATAACATTGCTATTAGCATGCAAATAAAGTTCCATAGGTTTTTTAATTTTCTCTTCAAACACTTCATGTCCTAACTCAAGATAAATACTATAAAGCTCTCTAATTTTGTTGTTGTTTGCCATTAAGCCTAACTAGTGAAAATAAGAAACAAAAAGACAAAATTGCAGAATGTAAAGGAAATAACTTCGAGCACTCACACCGGAGGATGTGAGTACCTTTTACCTTACCTCCCCGGCAACGGTGCCAGAAAATAGCTTGATGTCTACGCACTTCTATTCTTGTAGACAGTTGCTGAGCCTCCAAGTGTAGAGGTTTGTAAAACAGCAGCAAGTTTTCCCTTAAGTGGATCACCCAAGGTTTATCGAACTCAGGGAGGAAGTGGTCAAAGGTATTCCCTCTCAAGAAATCCTGCAATCAAGATACAAGAAGTCTCTTGTGTCCCCAACACACCCAATACACTTGTCAGGTGTATAGGTACACTAGTTCGGCGAAGAGATAGTGAAATACAAGTGGTATGTATATAAGACAACGGTGCTAGAAAATAGCTTGATGGCGTGGAAGAGACTAAAGACAAACTGAAATAAATATGGAAGCAAGCAAACATGTAACAGATCTAATTGCAAACGGTGTTTCAATGTTTAGAAACAAGGCCTAGGGATCATACTTTCGCTTCTCATATAAATATCTTCTCTTTATGATACTACTCTTAACTACTCTCCGGTTGGACACTCTAATCCATGGTAGGGCTATAATAGCACTCCTCAAAGTTCGCTTTCCCCATCTAGATAACCCCACACTGTCACCTTGAGCACTAGATGGTTCCAACAAACACCACAATTTCATAGAAACATCCAACTCCAAATATAACTCATAACAAGTAATTGTAATCTCTAGCCTAAGTGCCACCATGGTGTGTATGCTGTCACTTTCACACACATGGGGAGAGCAGAGATCTATTAAAGCACTTGAGTAGCAAGATAGATCTACTTGGTTACAAAACTCATGATCACAATATGATCATGCATAGAGAGAGATGAACACATAGCTACCGGTAGAACCCTTAGCCTCGAGAGAGAACTACTCCCTCCTCATCATGGGAGTCAGCAACAACGATGAAGATGGCGGTGGAGTTGATGGAGATGGCAGTGAAGATGGTGAAGAGGCGGTGGCGGCAGTGCCGGTGGCGACGTGGAGGACTCCTTCCCCGCCACCGGTATCACAGGGGAGCACCGCCCCTTAGCACCCTTCCTTCATGGCTTCTTGGGATCCCTTCCCCATGGAGATGGAATCCATGGGGGAGGCAAAAACGTGGCTTTGGTGGCTGCAAATTCGTGGGTGGGGGTGTCTCCCACGAATTAGGTTTCCTCCCTTTATATAGCTTCTCGGATTCCCGTCATCCCATCTTGGGCTGCAGTAAATCGGGCCTATTCGACCCATCCGGACTCGGAATCAGCTAAATTTTATGTCTAGAACGTTTGTCGTGAAATTTCCAACAACTTTGTAGTTGAAGAGTTTTCCGTTTGATACCGTCTTCGATTCGAAACGTGACCATATTCAAAAAGAGTTCTAAGATAGATTTCTGGAAAATCTCAATTTGACTCCAACAAGGTTTCCACTTGTATTCTTGGTAATTCCTACACATTAAAGTGTAAAACAAGAACATTATTCACTTTTGCAACTATTAGTAGGTTAGTCCAAATAAATCATAAACTTTATAAAAAAAGGAGTATCAAAAGCATATTATTAGCATAAAACCATCAAAAATTATAGATACATTATGGATGTATCAATGACTTCCCAAAAGGTTTGATAGAATTCAGCATGAAAGCCATCCGGTCCAGGTGCTTTGTTTTTTCCTATTTGCATAATGGACTCATGAATTTCCTTTTCATTAAAATCCGCGCACAAGATGTCATTCTCTTTCGAAGATAATTGAGGAATATCTTGTATATCCCCTTCATCCATGGAAAAAAAGTTTTGAGGTGGTGGCCCGAACAGGGATTTGTAATAATCCGAAATATACAGTCTTAGACTCTCTTCCCCGACAATTGTACCTTCCTCCTGCTCCAGCTGAAAAATCATTTTTCTACGATGTTTACCATTGGCAATTAAATGAAAATATCTTGTATTTTCTCCACATTCGTGTACATGTTTGACCTTTGCCCTTTGTGCCCATTTGGTTTCCTCATCCCTCCGAATTTTAGCTAGTTCATCATTTGCCCTTTTTTTGCACGAAATCATTTTCCCTTCTTAACTCCTCTCTTTCGGTAAGAGAGATAGTATTGGTTTCTGCTCTAGTGTCTAAAAGCAAAATTTTGGTCCGTAGATGGGTTAATTTTTCTCTAGTGTCTTAAATGGGAACAAATGGTCTAGATGGGTTAATTTGGTCAGTAGGCTTATGGATATACAAATTACTGATCAACCTGATACATTTTTATGGAATATCACCACAAACGAAATATTTTCTAGCAAATCAATGTACTTAGACTACATGAATGATCATATGATTTTCCTTCATAAATACATATGAAAAATTAAGGTACCTCTAAAGATAAAGATCTTTATGTGGTTCCTATACCGAAAAGAATTACTCACTAGAGATAACTTGGCCAAAAGAAATTGGCACCATAGTAAAAGTGTTGCTTTTGTAATCAAGACGAAATAATACAATATCTTTTTATTACTTGCCTGCGTGCAAAGATTGTATGGCACATTGTTTATATGTCAATGAATTTGTCTCCTCCGAAAAATGTAATTAATTTGTTTGGGAGCTGTCTTACGTGGCTAAGAAAGATAAAGTTCAATTCGAGTGGGAGTTTGTGTTTTTCTGTAGGCATTGTGGAATGTATGCAATGATATTATCTTTAACAATACAAAATTTTCTTCATTTATGCAGGGAATCTCCCTCGCTGTGCACTTGGCACTTGACACTTGACTCGTACGTGGTCTTGCATGCAACCAATAGACAGGCGACATGCCTTGGACATTAGGTGCAACCAACTATAAATGATTGCACGGGATTTCTACAGTCAGTGAAGCTGGCGTTCTGATCTTCGAATATCATCTAATTGATGGTTTATCATATCATGTCTTATCTACTTTTTAAGTGGTTGATCCACGTTGAGACTTTGTGTGAGCCTTGATGTAATCCATATGTAACTCTTGCTATGTATTAATTGATGCAGATGCTCGGACTATGCTCCCCTTTCGAAAAAATGTGCAGAATGACGGATGTGGATTTCCATCCAGTGGCATTGGATCCTCATCTAATGGCATGAAATCCGCAAATTGTGCAATCAAAATATAACAAGCGGTTGTCCAAGACTGCCGGTTCTCTTCTATGTTGCCATATTCCCCCAAAAACCACATCACGTGGCACTTTTTGAGGAGAAAGGAAAGAAGCAAAAACAAAAGATATAGCTTTTAGAGGATCATCATGATGCCAATCTATGAAACGACGAAAGGTTACCATTGCATAGATATTTCAAAATCATTCCTGTAGTCCAAGGGGATACCCAAAAACATGAGCCATGGTGATCCATGGTGCAATTTGACGAAGTAACATAATCGATACCCCGCACATTTCGCTTCTCATCTACACCCCTATGTTAATGGTTTTACCTTGGAAGTTAATGGGAATTAATTGAACTTGCCAATGGATTGGCTTGGTGTTGAAGTATGATCCAAATTCAATTAAGGAGGCTAACTTCTAACGAGCAGAGCGAGGCCCATCGCTGGTAGGTTTGGGTCGAAACTAAAAAGGTTTTGTTGAGTAGGAACATTGTTTTCAATAAATTCGTTATGTATCATGATAGCTTGCCCTCAGATCTGTATACTGTTTCTATTGGAGAGGAGAGAGTTAGTGCGTAGGTGGAGAGCCTACAGAAAACTGTTGAAACTGTTGATAATGATACTGTTGTTGAAGTTTCACATGAGGAAAACATTGATGATTTTTTGTTCAGAACTCACCAACTATTTTGCAGCAACCACACGAGTCCATTGCTGCTGATAGACCGAGGCATAACAAAGATCCTTGTCCTCATTTAATTGAAGAGTGCAATCTAGATCATTATGCTTTGAGTTGTGCTGAACAGGTGGAACATGATTCTGAACCTACTGCATGCAATGAAGCTATTGCATCTGTTGATCGCGAGAAGTGGGTTTATGCTATGCAAGAAGAGATGCAATCGCTTGAAAAGAATGACACATGGGATGTTGTGCGCTTGCCTAAACAAAAGAAGGTCGTCCGATGTAAGTGGATATACAAAAGGAAGGAAGGTTTGTCTTCTAATGAGCCTCCAAGGTTTAAGTCAAGGTTAGTAACAAAAGGTTTCAACTAGATTTCACGTATTTATTATAATGATGCTTTCTCTTCGGTTGTGAAGCATATTTCTATTTGTTCTTTCTTTGGTATTGTTTCTATGCGCATAATCCTAAGCTTGAGTAGCTAGATGTAAAGACCGCTTTTATGCATGGTGAACTGGAAGAGGAGATTTATATGGACCAACCTGACGGGTTCATGGTTTCTGGAAAAGAGGATTTTGTGTGCAAATTGAAGAGATTGCTTTTGGTTTGAAGCAATCTTCAAGACAGTGGTACAAAAGGTTTGATCCATTTATGATTTCATAAGGTCTTAAGAGGTCTCAGTTTGATAGATGTGTTTATATAAAATTTGTTAATGGATCACCTATATACTTGCTGGTTTTTGTTGATGATATGTTAATTGTTGCGAAGATCATGAAATAAATCACTACTTTGAAGGCACACCTAAGTAGTCAATCTGAGATGAAAGATCTTGGTGCTGCTAAGAAAATCCTAGGTATGGAAATTAAACGGGACAAAAAATCTAGGTTGCTATTTCTTAGTTAATAGAGTTACATTGAGAAAGTTCTCCAATGTTTTAATATGCATGATGCAAAGTCTATTAGTACTCCTATTGCTCCTCACTTTAAATTGTCAGCATTGCAATTTCTAAGTTCCGATGAAGATTTTGAGTACATGTCACGAGTTTCTTATTCTAGTGTTGTTGGTTCCTTGATGTATGCCATGGTTTGTTCTCGCCCTAATTTATCATATGCTAGGAGTTTGGTGAGTCGTTACATGGCTAATCCTGGTAAAGAACATTGGAAAGTTGTTCAGTGGATTTTCAGGTACCTTCGTGGCATATCAAATGCTTGCTTAAAGTTTGGTAAGACTGGTGAGGGACTCGCAGGCTATGTGGATTCAGATTTTGTTGTCGACTTGGATAAGAGGAGGTCCCTCACATGTTATGTGTTCATAGTAGATGGATGTGATGTGGTTGGAAGGCAACGCTGCAACCAGTTATTGCTTAATCTACAATCGAGGCAGAATATATGGCTATTACTGAATCTTGCAAAGAATCTATTTGGTTGAAAGGTTTGTATGTTGAGCTTTGTTAGGATGATTCTTGCATTAGTCTATTCTGTGACAGTTAAAGTGCCATATACCTTACTAAGGATCAGCTATTCCATGAGAGAACTAAGCACATTGATGTCAAGTACCATTATGTCTATGATGTTGTTGCATAAGGTAAACTAAGGGTATGCAAGATAATCACTCATGATAATCCTGCTAATATGATGACAAAGCATGTTCTTGTTGCTAAGTTTGAGATATGCTCAAGCTTAGTTGGTATAACTATTTAACCCAAGTGGTTGTTGGCGCTGAAAGTGTTTTCTTTGTTTGTTCAAGGATATGCTTTCTTTTGATGCTACAAGAAGGAATTTGTCTCAAGGTGGAGTTTGTTGAAGTATGATCCAAATTCAATTAAGGAGGCTAACTTCTAACAAGCGGAGCGAGACCCGTCGCTGGTACGCTTGGGCCGAAGCGGAGGGAGTCTGAAGTTAGCATGTAACCGTGCCCAACAGGTACGCTTTGCCCCCCTCCCCTGCAGTATGGATCGTTGAAGACCTAGGTTTTTCACCGCTATGCAAACCTCTTCTAAGCCGACGGCTGAGATAGGTTGCATCTTTGAAATCCTCGGCATTGTATAAACACTCCTTGTTATAGTGAAGTTTCGTTGGCTGGTGCCCACGGTTTTTTGCTCTCTTCGTTGGAGATATTTTTCCATGTTAAATCTATGTCTCCTTGCTATGATTAGTTCTTCGTTATTTGCTTGTTGCGATTGTAACAGTTGGAACTAGATAAGTGGTATATATCAAATTTACAATATCTTATTAATTTAGACTTTAACATGGCTCATTAGTATATATTCACAACATAACTAGTGGAGCTGACATGAATGATTTCACCCTCCACCTTCGTCCCTTCCCCTGGACCTATTTCTCGGCAACCCAAGAATAATATGTTGCGCCTAGCCTAACCCTCACACCAACATGCAATCATCTCCTCGCACATGACATGGAGTCCACTTGACCCTTGTCACACCCACTCCATTAGTGCACATACCCACCTCCTTTCGGCCTAATTGAGAGTTGTCCTCTGCCCCCTTCTCCTCACCGGCCTCCTCCATCACAAACGCAAGGCTTGGCCAATCACCCACAATGATACTAGGGTTCTTCACCAAAGGAGCAGTTCAACACCACCATACTTAGTTTGAAGAACACATGCACATGACAAATGTAACACCCCAGTTTTAGTTAATCCTAAATTAGGGTTTGTTGTGCATTCATGAGCATCATATTTTTTTGCTAATGAAAATACAAGCAAGAAAGAAGGAAATGTAAGTAAAACAACCTTAGTCCCCCTCTCTTTAAAAGCAATTCAAATGTTTTGAATTTTGAAAAGTATCAAAATGTTTGGAGCCTAAATTGTTATAAGGTCCCCTCATTGTTTTTAGATATTTTAAAAGTATCCTCTAGTATTTTAAAATGTCTCAAAAATGATTTGAAATGAAAATGCAAAAGAGAGAAATGAAAACAGAAAAGGAAAAAGGTTTTCAGAAATAAAAACATATTGTCTATCCTATCTAGGCTGTAGCCGAGCTACCCTCTTCCCCACTTGCTATCTGCCACCCACGCGCGCCGTAGCAACCCAGCAGCAGCCCAGCCCAGCATAGCCCATCCCAGCCCAGTACCGATTCGACCCTCCCCTCGTCGTCTTCCTCGCGCATGACAAGTAGGTGCATGTCATCCCCGACACCGTCCATTGCCACGTGCCAGGATTCGGGCCACCGCCACCGTCTTGGGAAGGAGATAAGATCGTCGATATGCCCTGCTTTGACCGCATCCTCTTTCCCCCTTCCAGTGACCTCCCTCTCTTCGTTCCTCAAAACCAAAACCCTAGCCCACCAGTCGCCATCAAGCGCCATCGCTGGAGTTTTCCCTTTCCTCGCCGTTGTTCTCGGAAGATGTGCCCCACCGAGCTGAGCCTCCTTGCCAACCGAATTGAGCCCACAAGCCTCCAATTATCACTTCCGTCTTCTTCTCCCCAAGCTCTGATCGCTGCCATTGTCGTTGTCTCCGACCTTGTGTGGCCTCGCCATCTAGCCCATCACGACTGTGGTGAGCTTCTGAGCACACTCGTGCTCCCCACCGTCTCCCTCTGGCCCTGCATCTCTCTGTCGCTGCAGACCACCGTCACAACTACTACTTCGGTGACCAGATCCCAGTGGTGCCGCCATATCTAGGTTTGCCTCATTGGTCTCATTCAAACACGCGCATCCGCGCTAGCTAGTTCGCCCCTAGCGCTGTGATACATTGCAAATGTATCTATAATTTTTTATGTTCCATGATTGGTTTTATCTACTTTCTTGTGTTTTGTCCACACTTTGGAGTACTTTTCATATAATTTCTTGGACTAACCTATTAACAAGAGTCACAGTGCCAGCTGCCTGTTTTCTGCTGTTTTTGGTTCTAGGAAAGTCAGAAAATGAATATTCTCTGAATTGGACGGGACAAAAGCCAAAAATCATATTTCACCAGAAGACTCCAAGAGCCAGAATACGAGATGGGGAGGGGCTGGGGCCCAGCCACACCACCTGGCCGTGCCAGGGGGTGGTCTGGCCGCCCTAGACACCTCCTCGGTCTCCCTCTTCGCCTATAAGATGCCTTCTGACCTAAAAACTCAGGGGGGTTCGACGTTTTTCCAGAAGGAGTTCTGCTCTGCCGCCACCACCATATTCCACGAAACAGCACCAGAAACTCCGTTTTGGCACCCTGCCGGGACAGGAATTGGAGGAGATCATCGCCATCATCATCACCATCGCTTCTCCATCGACCATCCATGTTTCCCCCATCTATGAGTGAGTAATCCCCCGTTGTAGGCTATGGGGATGGTAGGGATTGGATGAGATCGTTCATGTAATGGCATCAGATTGTTAGGGCATGGTGCCTAGTATCTTCTATTAGTGCTTTATGACTTTGTTGCGACTTGTTATGCTTAATGCTTGTCACTAGGGCCCGAGTACCATGATTTCAGATCTGAACATATTATTGATTCATTATGATATATTGTTTATGGTCTTACCTACAAGTTGTATACACACGTTGTTGTCCGGAACCAATGGCCCCGAAATGACAGAAATCGGGATAACCGGAGGGAATGGCTTTGATGCGAGGATCACATGTGTTCATGGAGTGTTAATGCTTTGCTCCGGTGCTCTATTAAATGGAGCACCTTAATTGTCAGTAGTTCCCTTGAGGCCCCGCTGCAAACGGGTTGGCAGGACAAAAGATGTTGTGCAAGTTCTCATTGTGAGCACGTATGACTATATATGGGACACATGCCTAGGATTATCTAGTACTTGAATGCTTTATCTTATTTATTTGCAATTGCCCTATGTTCTGATTGCTATGTGAATTGTCTTGTCCATGCAACACCCATACATCCATCCCTATGCCTACCGCACTCGAATCCTACTGTTTACTGCTATTGTTACTACTGTCTTTACTTTACTTTACTACTGTTGTTACTTTACTATTCATACTACAAAACCGTTGGTACTGATAAACTGCTGTGAGTAAGATTGTTTCCAGGTGCAGCTGAATTGATAACTCAGTTGTTAAGGCTTATAAATATTCTTTGGCTCCCCTTATGTCGAATCAATAAATTGGGTTTCACTTCCCTCAAAAATACTGCGATACACCCCCTATACTTGTGGGTCATCACGCTGCCAGCCACCGTTGTCTGACGTGTCACCGGCGAGGTGACGTGACGCTTGCGTGTAGCCCGCGTGGCACCTATGTCAACGTCGTCAAGCTTGGCTAGTGTGGCTAGCTGACGTGGCTCTGGCCCCACCTGTCAGCCATAGAGGCTAGCCTAGCCTTAGCCCGAAAAGTATATGTTCGCCCTGCTGACGTCGGGCTGACGTCATAAACCTTTTTAATTGGTTTAATGATTTTAGAAAATGGTTTAATCTTATAAAATCCATAACTAATTCATATTAACTTAGAAAAATATGTATAATATATCAAAATGTTCATAAAAATAAGATCTATCTCTTAGAATCAAATCATGCATTATTTAGAAATTTAAACTAACAAGTTCAATTAGAGAACAAAATGAACCCCAACAGGTGATTCCGAGGTTTCCCTATTTTAGGGTTTATACCCCTCGGACCCTATTTAAATTGTCAAGCATGCCTTACGGTTTCATTTAAGTACTATTTAATTTTCCATATCATCATTCTTGTTTGAGTATTGCATCGATGCCTTGTGTTGATTGTTTCCCTTTCTTTCTGGTGTTTGGTTCTTTCTGGTAGAATACGAGATCAAGTCTGAGATCGAAGCCTGAGATCAACACCATCGAAGATCAAAGATCAATACTTGACCAACTATAATAGAGTCAAGTATAAGGTGTCCTAAGATCTTCTTATTCGTTATCAACGGGCAAAAGCAAGCATAGCCCCAGACATACATATAATCATATGGTTTCAAAAGCATTTCAATTCTTGCCATGATGCATATGATTCTATTATGGTATTTATCGATAGATAGAGTATCCTATCTACTATATTACTCCTTTTGAGCTTATATTACCTAATCCACTTCTCCTAGCATAACTAGATTTTGCTTGTGTGCACTGCTAGAGCTTATATATGTGTCCTGCTTAGCCATGCTTAGCTGTTGGTGCTAGTTCATCCTACTGATGCATCAAATGCATAGAATCTAGTATGATAGGAGAACAAGGTATGAAGGTGATATGAGTTTAAACATGCTAAGTGACGAGGGTTTAACTCATCAATGCCCATTGTTATGGACTTGGGTTTTGGAGAAGGAGGGAGCGCTGAAGACATCTATCGACTAGCAAACAAGCACACAAGGGACAAAGATTTACCCAGGTTCAGGCCTCGTAGAGGTCCCTACTCCTGCTTGTCTGCTCGTGGAATTATCAAAGGAATCGAAGATTACAATGGTGCGCAGATGCAATCTGGCGAGGGTTGTGGAAACTAGGGTTGCATGTGTCCTCCTCGCCGCCCCTCCTAGCCTTTATATAGACAGGCTGGGTCTCGGGTAGCAGGTCGAGTCGGTTACAAATTAGGGTTTTCCCCTTCAAACTTTCTATCTTTAGCTTCTTTTTGTTCTTCAAGCAATCGAGAGTCCATAGGTTACTCGAGTCCTTCATTTGGGCCTTGGCGACACCGTGGGCATGTACATATTTAGACTGTATATACCAAGCTCGAGTACCTATAGGGTATACCCATGTTAGTAGCCCCCGAGTGTCCAATGGAATCGCAGATTCAACTAGGGACTTTTTGAAGTCTTTCGAGTGCCTAAATGAGTATATTTCGACTGCTTTATTTGTGTCATATGGATTGTTAATGTACGTGCCTGATATAACCGAAGTATCGGTATCAGTTAACCACCTTAGGGTGAAACAACGCAATCTACTTGAACTCGAGTCCCCGGACTCGAATCCGGAAAAGTGCTGGTGTAATTCGACTCAAGCCGCGGAGGTCTTACAGGAGTCGAATTCCAGTTATATGGGTGTGAGCACTCGACGCGTCCGTCAAGGCATGTTCATCGTACCTGTAGGTACAGATACATTTCTGGTAGTGCGCAGCTAATGCGTTGTCAGGCCTTATTCAGGTCTTACCTTCACGCTGTAAGCACGGCATCCGAATTCTATCATCGCGGAGACGATTCGGGTGACCTAGGAGACGCAGTCTCTTTGTAGGGAAAAAATTATGAGGCGGTGTCGCCATGATTTTCGAGTGTGGATGTTATCAACCCACAGTTTTTTGTATAAATAATCATAGGGTGCGCGACCAGCACTCTCTATGGGAGTAGCCCCCGAGTGCCTGGTTGAGTCGAAGACTCAGGCAGGGACTAAAGAATCATTTTGCAACTGCTGTCGTCTTTTGTTTGCTTGTTTCTGTCGAATTTGTTTCTGACGCTCCCTATGAGAGTAACCCATGCCCATAGTCAAGCCATGCTGCGAGTGGTTGGGTTTGATTTGATTATCCATGTTCCTGAAAAAAGAAAAAGAAAGAAAAAATCGTAGGGTGCGCGACCAGCGCTTCCTATGGGAGTAGCCCCCGAGTGCTTGGTGGAGTCGAAGACTCGAGCAAGGACTAAAGTAGTCGAACTCTTCCGCTGCGTAGCTTTGATGACGTCAGTGTTGATGCTTTCATGACCTCAGTTGCCCACGCGAGCGAGTTTGACGAGACGTGACGAGCAGTTGGTCCTACTTTCTGACTTTGATTTGACTGGGCGTGCGTAATCTTTATTTTAACTGCGCCTCCTTGATTTCCGCGTGTAATGGTAGTAGTGGAGGGACGGTTCGCGCTTCCACTCCTCCACGTGTCGAGCACGATGTTTGCCACGCATCCAGTAGGGTTTTTCTGATCCGTTGGATTGCATCTTCCAGGGGTTAAGTAGCGGCACTGTGACGGTAATTTTCTCATCTGCTCTCGTTCATCCTTCGCTTCCATCGCCATTGCCGCTGCTCCTCTGCTTTTCTCTGCGCCCGTTTCTTTTGTGACGTTGGACCAGCTCCGCTCGTTTCCGAGCTACTTCCTTCACTCGCATCACCGCCGCGCAATGGGGAAGAAGAAAGGAGGCGCTGCGGCTGATTCCGCGGCCACCGCTGCTGTGGCAAAGAAGAAAAGCGGCTCCGCCGCTGCGGGCACCAGCACCGCCGCCGGCGGGAAGAAGAAGGTCGCAGGCACCCGCGTCACAAATGGTGCGTGGCGCCCCTCCATCATCAAGTCATCGGATCTCCATCTTCTTCGTCAAGACTGAGGGCTGTTCGGCGCAGTCGCCGACACGCGTGTCCCCGGCGATGAGACAATTCCTGCTCCTCCCGCTGGTTTTCGAGTGATGTTTTTAGCATTCATCATTCGTGGTCTCTCCTTGCCTCTTCACCCCTTTTTTAGGGGCCTCCTTTGTTTCTACGGGATTCAGCTCCATCAGCTGACCCCAAACTCGATCCTCCATATCTCTTGCTTCATTACCCTTTGCGAGTGCTGGCTCAGAATCAAGCCGCACTTCGGCCTCTTCAAGCGCCTCTTCAAATTCAAGCGCCATTCAGCATCTGGCTCTTTAGTCTATGATGTAGGTGGTTGCGGGATTCACGTCGACCCATCCGCCACCTATTTCGACATCAAGCTCACAACATCCGTCCAAGGGTGGAGGGACAAGTGGTTCTATATCCGCGATGAGAAGGTTGCGACGAGCACTTTGGACTCGCACCCTTCGATCCCATGACGCCGTGCAATAGGAGGTGCTCCTAGAAAAATGTAGTTATGCCTGGCGAATCCGCGGAGACGGACGTGCTGTATGAGCGTGTTTGTGACCTCGAGAGTCACCTTGGCAAAGAGGAGGGAGGTTGCGCCCTCATTCGCACTTGGCTACGCCATCACGTCCAGCCCCTGCAGGCCAGAGTCCACCCCATGTTTCAGTGGGCTGGCGCTGATGATGCCACTCGCGTGTCTGCCGATGGCATGTCCGTGAGTGAGGTGGACAAGAGGGTTCGACTGGTCACCAAGTATACCATCAAGGATGTGCTCCCCAGTGAGCCAGTTGTTCCTCCGTTCGATGCTGCTAATCCTCCTCCCGAGGTATAGTTGTGCTACGCAGTAGCTTAATTTGTCGATTGCTTTTCTGCTATTTGTTTGTTTTTTGCTGAACTTGTTGTCTGTATGCAGGATTGGGCGGTGTCGCCTTGTATGCCCCCTCTTCCTGAGGGGATTATTCCTCGCGAAGCCTTGGAGGAGGACGAGTCAGAGTCGACCATCCCTTCTGATGTGGAGGAGGAAGCCCCCGAGTCCGGTAATCCGGATACTCGCAAGCGTTCGCGCAGCAAGGATTCCGATGCGTCGTCTCCTTCGACTCCGGAAGGTGCAGGTATAGGTGCGGAGTCGCCGATCCCTGCCATTCCTGTGAGCACTGTTGCACCTTCCTCTCGCAAGAAGATGCAATTGCCTAAGGAGTCCTCGTCAGAGTCGAAGGAGGCCACTTTTGACTTTGACAAATTTGATTGGTAAGTTTTCTAATTCGTTTTACTCTTCTCTGGATTTGCCCTTGTTTGGCTCGTCTCTGTGTTTGTCCTTTTTTGATGTGTATTTTGTCTTGCAGCCAAGAGGCGTCGTCATCTTCTGGTGACGTTCAATTCTTGAAATAATTAGGAGTCGCGACCTCAAGGGCCAAGAAAGAGGTCGAACGCTCTCCTTCCCCTCCATTGGCGGCCCACTCCGGGCACAACTCTTCTAGTTCTCCTCATGCAGGGGAGCATCGACTGGTTTCCCGGATGATGGTACAGCAGACATCTTCGGAGTCATTGGAGGACCATGTAAGTGTAGTTTTTCTCCTTTTTAGTGTTGTAGTCGATGTTATCTATTGCCTCTGCTGATTCCTTGTTGTGTGATAGCTCCTTGTGAAGGAAGCCACGCACTTGGCGGAGCAAGTGCTTGCAATGGGCCGCCAGCATGCGATGCTGGAGACGCGTCATAACGCGGTTGAAAGTGAGTGTCCTGCACTTCTTCTTCTTCCTCGTCTCCTTTTGATATGGTCGACTGATAGTCAATCTCTTTTCACTTGTAGCTGAACATAACGCCCTCCTGTGTAATGCTGCCACCATGGAGAAAACCCTCACCGCGGCTGTGAAGGGTCGCGATGAGGCAATCGCGGCGCGTGACGAGGCGCAAAGGCGCGAAGAGGAGCTGCATGCCTCCTTCGCAGCCAGGGAGAAGTTGTTCGAGGGACAGCTTTTCTCAATCGCCAAGGCCCTCTCAGGTATTTTCCTTTGGATATTGTTGTCCTTCTCTGCTGGAGTTTTTGCCGTTGGCACTGATGTTTTGTCCATGTGTGGATTTGTGTGCAGATGCTGGCGACTTGAGTTTCGAACCGCAGGCCCTTCGTCGCGATGACGTTCTGGCGGGTGCACTGTCTGCAGTCGAGGACCGTAGCGCCGCCGTCCAGGATACGCTCTCCAAGGCCAAGGGCGCCCTCAGTCGCCTCCGTGAGGAGCTGATGCCGAAGGCGGAGTTAATCGAGAATATAGGCGAGCTGGTGGAGTCACTCGCTGGGGGTGTGCCTTCCAGCTACAAGAACTCACTCCGCACGGCTGGCGCGTCCATGTCGCTTGCCATGGTGCAGGCCCACGGAGTCGAAGTTGATCCTGCCGCAGTGTCGAAGGCGATGCCTGTTAGCACGGATGGCCAGCAGGTAGTCTTCGCTCCTTTCACGATTGCCTATGGCAAGTATGGGCCTCAGTTGATAAATACTGTTGCAAAGTATTCTGAGGAGCTGCATCGCGCCAAGAAGGCAGCGAAAGCGGCGGCATCAGGGGCTGGCGGAAAGTCAGTGGCATCTGACACTGCCACGGACTCAATGAAGCCCCCAAAGCCGTCGAAGTCGAAGAAGCCAGTTGCTCTTTGGTTAGCTTTTGCAATAGTTAATTAATTTATGTCCTTTTGTTTAAGAACATGCCTGCTGGCGAGTGTATCTGCTGATACTTTTGCTAGTCTTGAATGCATTTGAATCCTTTGTCTTTGTGTTGATTTGGTCGCCTTATTTGCTTCTATCTTGACTTGTGGTAGGGTACATCAAGTGATCCTTTGAGGGAAACTCAGGACTAGCCGACTCTTGAGGATACCGTGGTACCGCCACGCTCCAGAGTAGATGAGCTGTCGCTGCTTTCGCGACTGCGTGACCGCGTGAAGCAGCTAGAGCGTGAGTTGCCCGTGCTCCGCGGTAACGCGGATGTATGGAAGTGGAAGGCGGAGAAAGCCGCCGCCTGAGAGAAGTATCTGCTTGGCAAGGTGACGCAGCTGGGCGACCAATTCAAGTGTTAGTTTGCTTGCTCTCATCTTTTCCTTGTAGCCACTCGCAATGGTACGTTGTACTTATGTTGCTGTTGCTGCTTCGTGTAGTTGTCCGCACGCGTCATCCACAGGAGGAGAAGGATAGAATTGTCATTCGCATGCATGATCTTACCCAGGAACAACTTCAAGAGAGTGGATACTTCTGGGTAGATCATGATCATGCGACTACGCTGGTGACCCTGCAGGATCGTGCGTCGTGAGTGTTGCACTTTCTGAAGAAGTCTCAGTCATGCTTGAAGAACATTTATCGGGCGATGTTTCCGCTGGATGATACTCCATCAAGCCTGCTGGCCCTCCTTGCCAAGTTTCAAGACCTGGCCGTGGTTTGTGAGTGCGTAAGGAAATAGTTGGTGGCTAGTGACAAGGCTGCTCTATCAATGGTGCGACTACACAGGCCTGACGTAGATGTTGCGGCAATTGCATCTGCGCCGCCTACACCACCAGCGGGTTCTGCCTGGAATATGGTGCCGCACTACCAGGCGGTGGATCGCCCAGCAGAAGAGATCGTCGACTTCTTTGAGGAACAAACCAATGTTTTCCTGTTGTAGTAGTAGCCTAGTTTGTATCCTGCACATAAGTGTACTTGTGTTGTAAAGTTCGTATAAATGTTGTGTATAAGTTATTGTATAAAGAGCTTTGTTAGCATGAAGTGCGTTGCACTATGCGAGTCCCTTTCGTTAGCCTGGTCATGCTTTTATCTCAGTCCCTTGTCAACCTGTCAGGTGCGTTGCAGCTGGGTTGATGTTTGTGTCAAGGGTTTCGATTGATGTGCCAGCTACTCAGGATATCGCGTTTTGGTTCATAGAACAGATGTATATAGGGTGGCGCAGCCCCCGAGTAGATAAAATTGGAAAAGTAAAGGAAAAACTCAGAGTTTTGGGGCACTTAGCTTTATTTATTTGAAGAATAGTGTGACGTACAATGTGTGGCTAAGTAGCCTTGGCTGAGTAGCCTTATTTGCAATGTAAAAAGTAAAAAGCGACTAGGGATAGAAGCATCATAGCTGTGCGATGTTCCAGGGGTTGGAGTATGCGACTTCTATCTCTAAGTCTAGAAGGCGATAGGCGCCACCTGGGATTACTTCTGTAATCACGTACGGTCCTTCCCAGGGGGACTCAAGCTTGAGATGCCCCTGTTGTTTCAGTCGCAGGACCAGGTCGCCTTTGATGAAGGATCTGGGGCATAGCCTCCTACTGTGGTAGTTGCGCAGGTTCTGCTGGTAGACCGTTGATCTTTCCGTGGCGATTTCTCGTGCCTCGTCAAGGAGGTCGACGGAGTCTTCGAGTGCGAGGGATGACTCTTGTTCGATGTAAGCGACCACGCGTGGCGCCTTGTATCGTACCTCAGCGGGCAGCACTGCTTCATCTCCGTGTACCATAAAGAATGGCGTGTAGCCCGTGGTGCTGTTTGGAGTTGTGCATAGGCTCCAGAGTACGGATTGCAGTTCGTCTGGCCAGCAACCCGTGGCTTGTTCCAGTGGCCGGAGGAGTCACTTCTTGATGCCGCCGCAGACGAGCCCGTTTGCTTTTTCCACTTGACCGTTGGTTTGTGGATGCGCTACCGAGGCATAGCTGATGTTGATTCCCAGGTTCTCGCAGAATTCTTGGAACTCCCTGGATGTGAAGTTCATGCCGTTGTCCATAATGATGTTGTGTGGCACCCCAAAATGGAAGACGATGGACTCGAAGAACTTGACTGCGTTGTGGCCTGATTGATTGGTTACTGGCATGGCCTCTATCCACTTGGTGAATTTTATCGGCTGCCACCAGGAGGTAGACGTATCCTCCTCGTGAGGACTTAGGGAGCTTGCTGACCATGTCGAGTCCCCATTGTGCGAAGAGCTAGGCCAACAGAATTGGCCGGAGTTCTGCGCCAGGTGCATGCAGCTTGTCCGCGAATCGTTGGCATGCGTTGCACTTCTGGACGATGTCCTTGGCGTCGCGCATGGCCGTAGGCTAGTAGAACCCAGCTCGCAGAGCTTTAGCCACGAGGGCGCGACTGCCGGCATGGTGCCCGCAGGTCCCCTCATGGATATCAAGGAGAACAGCTCTTCCGTCGGCCGTGGAGACGCATCGTTGCAGTACTCCTGTGATGCTGCATTTATACAGTTCGCCGCTGATAATAACGAATGCCTTGGATCGCCGCGCGATGTGCCGTGCATCAGTCGGATCATCCGGTAATCTTTTGCTGAGGAGATATGTGATGTATGTGTTGGAGATATGCCCTAGAGGTAATAATAAATGTAGTTATTATTATATATATCTTTGTGTTTATGATAAATGTTTACATTCATGCTATAATAGTATTAACAAGGAAACCATTAATACTTGTGTGATTTGTAAACTTAATTTGAAGTCCCTAGTATGGCCTCTATACTTCACTAGCTTGTTGGTTGATTGATGATGTGGTTTCTTTGTCATGAACATTGAGATGTTATCAACAACAAGATCATATCGTTAGGAGAATGATATGGTGGACATACTCCTATAGACAAGCGTAGCATAAAGATCAAGTCATTTCAATAGTTCAATTGCTATATGCTTTCTGATACATAGTAACCTAATTCCTTCGACCATGAGATCATGCATATTGCCTTTACTGGATGGATGCTTTGATGTCATCAAACACCACACCGTAACAGGGTGGCTATAAAAGTGGCATTGGGTGTTCGGAAAGTATTGGTTGAAACACATGGATCAAGAGTGGGATTTGTCCATCCACATGACGGATAGATATTCTCTGGGCCCTCTCGGTGAAATGTCATCCAATTAGCTTGCAAGCATGTGACTTGGTCACAAGGGATCACATATCACGGGAACGAGAAAAGAGTACTTATCAGTAACGAGGTTGAACTAGGTATGCAGAGATACCGACGATCATGACCTCGGATAAGTAACATATCGTGAGACAAAGGGAAATTGGTATCGTATGTAAGTGGTTCATTCGATCGCAAAGTAATCGTAGAAATATGTGGGAGCCATATGAATTTCCAGATTCCTCTATTGGTTATTGTTCGGAGAAGTGTCTCGATCATGTCCGCATAATTCACGAACCGTAGGGAGACACACTTAAGGATTCGACGTTGTTTGAGTAGTTATGGTATTATGAGAAAGAGACCGAATGTTGTTCGGAGTCTCGGATGGGATCCGGGATATCACGAGGTGATCCGGAATGGTCCGGAGAATAAGATTCATATAAGGAAAGTCCCATTTCGGAGTTGGGGAATGGTTCCGGTGTTTTCATCGGGAACATTCTAGAAGGTCCCGGAATGTCCGGCACTCCGGGGGGGAAGGGGTACATGAATGTGTCATTGCAAGTTGGAATGATTGCATCATGTACTAGGTGTTCTCGCTGTCCAAAATAAAGGGTTTATTTAATTCCTAAATTGGAAAAGTCAAACGGCTAATTTGAAAGTCAAACTGCCAATTTTGGGAAGTGGGAAAAGAGGAGGATTGGTGGAGGCCGAATTGGGGGAGGACTCCTCCCTTGGCCGGCGCCCCACCAAGCCGACTTGGGGAGGGACTCTCCTCCCCATGGCGCAGCCAGCCCTCCCACCTATATAAGGAGGGGCAGGGCTCCCCTCCTAGCACACACAAGTTCCTATCCTCTAAACTAGAAACTAGACCTAGACCCCGGTTTAGAGCTGTTTCGGTTTAGAGCCTTCTAATTGGTTTAGAGCCCTCTAATTGGTGTGTCTAATTACTAGACCACTAATAGCCTCTCTCATAAGCTCCACCATACTCGCACCGGCTTAAGGCGAAGCCCTGCGGGATCTCCCCTCTACCTCCGGTACCACGCCGTTGTGCTGCCGGAATCGCGAGGAGAGTGCTACAACCTCCGCTGCCTGCTGGAACAAGGGAGAGGAAGGTCTTCGTCGAGTACCGAACGTGTGACCGACTGCGGGAGCGCTGCGGGAACGCGGCGCCGGAAGGATCGTCTACGCGATCTTGAGATCGGAAAGAGTACGACTACATCACCCACGAGAATCTGCTCTCGTTAAACACTTTGGAATCTTCGAGGGTGAGTTATTCCATCGACTCGTTGCTACAATCTAGTAGATAGATCTTGGCTTGTTTGTTTGTATGCGATAGAAAATTTTTGTTTTCCATGCTACGAACCCCTACAGTGGTATCAGAGCCGTGTCTATATGTAGATCTGTTGCACGAGTAGAACACAATGGTCATTGTGGGCGTTGATGCTTTTATTGTAGATTGCTTTTTGTGTACTTTGCATCTTGCGGTATGTTGGGATGAAGCGGCCCGGGCTAACCTTACATGACATCGTTCATGAGACTTGCTCCACGCTTAACATGCAACTTGTATTGCATAAGTGGCTTTGCGGGTGCCTGTTTCTCCTAGCATAGTAAAGATCCAATTTACAACGGGTAATCAACAATGCTAGTATCAATGTTGTGGTTCTTGTTCGTAGGTTAGAACGACACTTATGGAAAGCCCCAAACCACGTAAAATATGCAAAGAAAGTAGAAGCGTCTAACTTTGTTTTGCAGGGGTGTGCAGTGATGTGATATGGCCATGATTGTGATTATATTTGATGTATGCAATGTTCTTTATTGTAAGTTGGCAACCGGCAGGAGCCATATGGTTGTCTTTAATTTCTGTTAAGGCCTGCGTGTCTATTCAAAATAGTTGTAATAGTTGAAGTTGGCGGACGACAACCATGAAGAAGCGTCATTGACCTTGATGCTATGCCGGTGATGATGGAGATCATGTTCGTGCTTGAAGATGGAGATCGGAAGCACAAAGAAGAAAGGCCATATCATATCACATATTATGAATTGCATGTGATGTTAATCCTTTATGCATCTTGTATTGCTTAGTAGACGACGGTAGCATTATAAGATGATCCCTCATGCACATAAATTTCAAGTTCTAAAAGTGTTCACCCTTAGTATGCACCGTTGCCAAAGCTTGCTGCTTCGAAGCACCACGTGATGATCGGGTGTCTTTGATTCCGCGGGTGACTACAACGTAAGCAAGCCAGATTTGCTTATGCGGAAGCTAAGGTTTGATCTTGACGAGCCTAGCATGTACAGACATGGCCTCAGGAACACGGATCGCCGAAAGGCAAAGCATGAATCATATAGTAGATATGATGAACATGATGATTGTTCGCCATTAAAACTATATCAGCTCTCGTGATGATCGGTGTTGATGTAGTGGATTTGGTTCGTGTGATCACTAAAACAATGTGAGGGATGTTGTTTTGAGTGGGAGTTCACCTAGTTTAATTTCATTAATTAATTTGAACTCAATTTGTCATAAACTTAGTCTAAACTATTGCAAATATGTTGTAGATCAATGGCAGCCCCTACCATCAATTTTAATGCGTTCCTAGAGAAAGAAAAGTTGAAAAACAATGGAAGCAACTTCGCGGATTGGTTCCGCAATTTGAGGATTGTCCTCACAGCTGGTAATTTGACCTATGTGCTGGATGCACCGCTAGGTGACCCACCTGCAGCTGATGCTACCGATGAAGTAAAGAATGTTTACCTCGCTCGGAAGAATCAGTACTCCATAGTTCAGTGTGCTATCTTGTATGGTTTAGAATCGGAGCTTCAGAAAAGGTTTGAAGAGTCAGATCCATATGATATTGTCGAGGATCTCAAATTAATCTTTGAGACTCATGCGGCAATTGAAAGTTATGAAGCTTCTGAAAAGTTCTTTAACTGCAAGATGGAAGAGGGTAGCTCCGTCAGTGAGCATGTGCTTAAAATGTCTGGGCACGCAAATAAACTTCAAAGTTTGGGTATAGTGATTCCTAATACTTTGGGAGTTTACCGCATCCTCCAATCACTACCACCAAGTTACAAGAACTTTGTGATGAACTACAACATGCAGAACATGAACAAAGAGTTGCCAGAACTATTTGCTATGTTAAAATCTGCAGAAGTGGAGATCAAGAAAGAGCACCAAGTGTTGATGGTCAATAAGACCACCAAATTCAAGAAAGGCAAGTCTAAGCAGAAGGGACACTTCAAGAAGGGTGGTAAGAAAGTTACCACGCCGACGAAGAGGACCAAGGCTGGACCCAAGCCTGATACTGAGTGCTTTTACTGCAAGGGAGAAGGTCACTGGAAGCGGAATTGCCCAAGGTACTTGGCGGATTTGAAGAACGGCAACATCAAGAAGAAAGGTATATCTGATATACATGTTATTGATGTGTATCTCACTAGTACTCGTAGTAGTGCCTGGGTATTTGATACTGGTTCGGTTGCTCATATTTGTAACTCGAAACAGGAGCTGCAGAATAAACGGAAGCTAGTGAAGAACGAGGTGACGATGCGCGTGGGAAACGGATCAAAGGTTGATGTGATCGCGGTCGGCACACTACCTCTTCATCTACCATCGGGATTAGTTTTATACTTAAATAATTGTTATTTGGTGCCTGCGTTGAGCATGAACATTATATCGGGATCTTGTTTATTGCGAGACGGTTACTTGTTTAAATCCGAGAATAATGGTTGTTCGATTTATATGAGTAATATGTTTTATGCACATGCACCTTTGATAGATGGTCTATTCATATTGAATCTCGATAGTAGAAATACACATATTAATAACATTGAGGCTAAACGTTTGAAATCAAGCGATAATTTGACCTATATGTGGCACTGTCGTCTTGGTCACATTGGAGTGAAGCGTATGAAGAAACTCCATTCCGATGGACTTCTTGAATCACTTGATTTTGAATCACTTGAAAGATGCGAAGCATGTCTGATGGGTAAAATGACTAAGACTCCATTTTCTGGTATGATGGAGCGAGCTACAGACTTATTGGAAATCATACATACCGATGTGTGTGGTCCAATGAGTGTAGCATCGCGCAGTGGTTATCGTTATGTTCTTACCTTCACGGATGACTTGAGTAGATATGGGTATATCTATTTTATGAAACATAAGTCCGAAACTTTCGAGAAGTTTAAGGAGTTTCAAAGTGAGGTAGAGAATCAACGTAACAAGAAGATTAAATTTCTACGATCTGATCGTGGAGGTGAATATCTAAGTTACGAGTTTGGCGAGCATTTGAAGAAATGTGGAATACTTTCGCAGTTGACACCGCCGGGAACACCACAGCGTAATGGTGTGTCTGAACGTCGTAATCGAACTCTCTTAGATATGGTTCGTTCTATGATGTCACTTACAGATTTGCCACTATCATTTTGGGGTTATGCATTAGAAACAGCCGCATTCACTTTAAATAGGGCACCGTCTAAATCCGTTGAAACGACACCGTATGAATTATGGTTTGGGAAGAAACCTAAATTGTCGTTCCTTAAAGTTTGGGGATGCGAAGCCTATGTAAAGAAGTTACAGCCGGACAAGCTTGAACCCAAAGCGGAAAAATGCGTCTTCATAGGATACCCGAAGGAAACTGTTGGGTATACCTTCTATCATAGATCCGAAGGCAAAATCTTCGTTGCTAAGAATGGATCCTTTCTAGAGAAGGAATTTCTCTCGAAAGAAGTGACTGGAAGGAAAGTAGAACTCGACGAGGTTGTCGAACCTTCTCTCGAAATTGCGAGTAGCGCAGCACCGGAAGAAGTTCCTGTGGTGCCTGCACCAATAAGAGAGGAAGCTAATGATGGTGATCATGAAACTTCGGTTGAAGTTACTACAGAGCCTCGGAGGTCAACGAGAACTCGTACCACTCCAGATTGGTATGATTCCGTTATGAATGTCATGTTGGTGGACAACACCGATAACCCCGAGACATATGAGGAAGCGATGATGAGCCCAGATTCCAATAAATGGCAAGAAGCCATGAAATCCGAGATTGGATCCATGTACGAAAACCAAGTATGGACTTTGGTGGACTTACCGGATGGCCGGAAGGCTGTCGAGAACAAATGGATTTTCAAGAAGAAAACAGATGCTGATGGTAATGTTACTGTCTATAAAGCTCGACTTGTCGCAAAAGGGTTTCGACAAATTCAAGGAGTTGACTACGATGAGACTTTCTCACCGGTAGCGAAGCTAAAGTCTGTGAGGATTATGTTAGCAATCGCTGCATATTATGATTATGAGATATGGCAGATGGATGTCAAAACAGCATTCCTCAATGGAGACATTGATGAAGAGTTGTATATGATACAACCCAAAGGTTTTGTCGATCCTAAAGATGCTAACAAGGTATGCAAGCTTCAACGGTCCATCTATGGATTGAAGCAAGCATCCCGAAGTTGGAATCAACGTTTTGATAAGGTAATCAAAAGTTTTGGTTTTATACAAACTTATGGAGAAGCTTGTATTTACAAGAAAGTGAGTGGGAGCTCTGTAGCATTCTTAATACTGTATGTGGATGACATATTGTTGATTGGGAATGATGTAGACCTTCTTAATAGTGTCAAGGAATATTTGAATAATAGTTTTTCAATGAAGGATCTTGGCGAAGCAGCTTACATATTAGGCATAAAGATTTATAGAGATAGATCGAAACGCCAAATATCATTGTCACAAAGTACATATTTGGACAAAGTTCTAAAGAGGTTTGGAATGGAAGATAGCAAGAAAGGGTTCTTGCCCATGTTGCCCAATATGACCTTGAGTAAAACTCAAAGTCCGACATCGGCAGAAGATAGAGAAAAGATGAGTAAGACTCCCTATGCCTCAGCCATAGGATCTCTAATGTATGCCATGCTATGTACTAGACCCGACATCGCATATGCTGTTAGTCTAACTAGCAGATATCAAAGTGATCCAGGAGTGGATCATTGGACAGCGGTCAAAAACATCCTTAAGTACTTGAGAAGAACTAAGGATATGGTTCTTTCTTATGGAGGTGATGAACAGCTCGTTGTTAATGGTTACACCGATGCTAGTTGGAACACCGATCCGGATGATTCTAAATCACAATCTGGATACGTATTTATTTTGAATGGTGCAGCAGTTAGCTGGAGGAGTGCAAAGCAAAGCGTTGTGGCGAGATCTTCAACTGAATCGGAATACATGGCTGCTTCGGAGGCTTCACAAGAAGCGATATGGATGAAAGAGTTCATTACAGAGCTGGGTGTGGTTCCAAGTGCGCTGGACCCAATGTCTATCTACTGTGATAACATGGGCGCCATAGCCAATGCGCAAGAACCAAGGTCACACAAGAAGCTGAAGCATATCAAGCTGCGTTTCCACGCTATTCGAGAACATATCCAGGATGGGGATATAAAGATTTGCAAAGTACACACAGATCTGAATGTGGCGGATCCGTTGACTAAACCTCTCCCGAGGGCAAAACATGACCAACACCAAACTGCCATGGGTGTTCGGTATATTACCATGTAATCTAGATTAGATGACTCTAGTGCAAGTGGGAGACTGTTGGAGATATGCCCTAGAGGTAATAATAAATGTAGTTATTATTATATATATCTTTGTGTTTATGATAAATGTTTACATTCATGCTATAATAGTATTAACAAGGAAACCATTAATACTTGTGTGATTTGTAAACTTAATTTGAAGTCCCTAGTATGGCCTCTATACTTCACTAGCTTGTTGGTTGATTGATGATGTGGTTTCTTTGTCATGAACATTGAGATGTTATCAACAACAAGATCATATCGTTAGGAGAATGATATGGTGGACATACTCCTATAGACAAGCGTAGCATAAAGATCAAGTCATTTCAATAGTTCAATTGCTATATGCTTTCTGATACATAGTAACCTAATTCCTTCGACCATGAGATCATGCATATTGCCTTTACTGGATGGATGCTTTGATGTCATCAAACACCACACCGTAACAGGGTGGCTATAAAAGTGGCATTGGGTGTTCGGAAAGTATTGGTTGAAACACATGGATCAAGAGTGGGATTTGTCCATCCACATGACGGATAGATATTCTCTGGGCCCTCTCGGTGAAATGTCATCCAATTAGCTTGCAAGCATGTGACTTGGTCACAAGGGATCACATATCACGGGAACGAGAAAAGAGTACTTATCAGTAACGAGGTTGAACTAGGTATGCAGAGATACCGACGATCATGACCTCGGATAAGTAACATATCGTGAGACAAAGGGAAATTGGTATCGTATGTAAGTGGTTCATTCGATCGCAAAGTAATCGTAGAAATATGTGGGAGCCATATGAATTTCCAGATTCCTCTATTGGTTATTGTTCGGAGAAGTGTCTCGATCATGTCCGCATAATTCACGAACCGTAGGGAGACACACTTAAGGATTCGACGTTGTTTGAGTAGTTATGGTATTATGAGAAAGAGACCGAATGTTGTTCGGAGTCTCGGATGGGATCCGGGATATCACGAGGTGATCCGGAATGGTCCGGAGAATAAGATTCATATAAGGAAAGTCCCATTTCGGAGTTGGGGAATGGTTCCGGTGTTTTCATCGGGAACATTCTAGAAGGTCCCGGAATGTCCGGCACTCCGGGGGGGAAGGGGTACATGAATGTGTCATTGCAAGTTGGAATGATTGCATCATGTACTAGGTGTTCTCGCTGTCCAAAATAAAGGGTTTATTTAATTCCTAAATTGGAAAAGTCAAACGGCTAATTTGAAAGTCAAACTGCCAATTTTGGGAAGTGGGAAAAGAGGAGGATTGGTGGAGGCCGAATTGGGGGAGGACTCCTCCCTTGGCCGGCGCCCCACCAAGCCGACTTGGGGAGGGACTCTCCTCCCCATGGCGCAGCCAGCCCTCCCACCTATATAAGGAGGGGCAGGGCTCCCCTCCTAGCACACACAAGTTCCTATCCTCTAAACTAGAAACTAGACCTAGACCCCGGTTTAGAGCTGTTTCGGTTTAGAGCCTTCTAATTGGTTTAGAGCCCTCTAATTGGTGTGTCTAATTACTAGACCACTAATAGCCTCTCTCATAAGCTCCACCATACTCGCACCGGCTTAAGGCGAAGCCCTGCGGGATCTCCCCTCTACCTCCGGTACCACGCCGTTGTGCTGCCGGAATCGCGAGGAGAGTGCTACAACCTCCGCTGCCTGCTGGAACAAGGGAGAGGAAGGTCTTCGTCGAGTACCGAACGTGTGACCGACTGCGGGAGCGCTGCGGGAACGCGGCGCCGGAAGGATCGTCTACGCGATCTTGAGATCGGAAAGAGTACGACTACATCACCCACGAGAATCTGCTCTCGTTAAACACTTTGGAATCTTCGAGGGTGAGTTATTCCATCGACTCGTTGCTACAATCTAGTAGATAGATCTTGGCTTGTTTGTTTGTATGCGATAGAAAATTTTTGTTTTCCATGCTACGAACCCCTACAGTATGGTTGCGTCCAAGATTGCTCAATCATCATGACGCTCATTGGTCCCTCGAGTCCTGTGTCCAGCTCCAAGTCATCGAGTGACATTGGTTCATTGGGCGGCATAGCCCCCGAGTCTGTTGCTGCGCTTGTTTTCTTCTCTGCGGCCTTTGGCTTGATGGAGCGTTCCGCAGATGCGCTCGAGAAATACCCCAGGTGGTATGGGGGCACATGTAGAGCCTATGTTGGCGAGTGTGTCCGCCTCCTCGTTGCTTTCGTGACCTACGTGCTGCAGTTCGCAACCGTCGAAGTCTCCTTCGAGTGTGTCGTAGAGGTCGCGGTACACGATCATGTTGTAATTCAGTGCGTTGCACTCATGCATTGTTTGGTTGACGACCAACTTGGAGTCGCCGTAGATGATGAGCCTCTTGGCACCGCAGGATTTCGCCATTCTCATCCCGTGCAACAGGGCCTCGTATTCAGCCTCATTGTTGGAGGCTGTGAACTGCATTCGGAGGATATACTTCATTTTGTCTCCTTGAGGTGATGTCAGTATGACACCTGCGCCTGCTCTGTCCTTCCGCTTGGACCCATCGAAGTGCATTGTCCAGAGGTAGGACATATCTGGTTTGTCCGGGAGCTGGTTCTCCATCTAGTGCACGAGGAAGTCAGGGAGAACTTGCGACTTGATTGTGTCGCGCTTTTCGTATGTGATGTCTCATGGAGACAATTCTATTCCCCAAAGCGCGACTCGTCCCGTGGCATCGGGGTTATTGAGGATATGCCCCAACGGGGCGTCGTTGACCACCACGATTGGGTGTTCCTAGAAGTAATGGCGCAGTCGCCGGGCGGTCATGAAGACACCGTACGCCAGCTTCTGGTAGTGCGGGTACCGCTGTTTTGTTGGTGTGAGGACCTCGCTGAGGTAGTATACTGGGCGTTGTACCCCGTGGACCATGTTTTCCTCGGCTCGCTCGACAACGAGCATTGTGCTGACCACCTGGTTGGTGGCGGAGATATATAGCAACAGTGGTTCTCTTTCCCGTGGGGTCACGAGTACTGGCGCAGTGGATAGCAGGCGCTTGAGATCTTCGAATGCTTCTTGCGCTTCGTTGGTCCACTCGAATTTTTCAGCTTTGCGGAGGAGCTAGTAGAAGGGCAGCGCTTTTTCACCCATCCGACTGATGAATCGACCGAGGGCTGCGATTCGCCCAGCCAGTTGCTGAACGCCCCGTATGTTTTTCGGCTTCTCCATGGCCAGCATGGCTTTTATTTTCTTCAGGTTTACCTCGATTCCCCTCGCGGAGATGAGGTACCCGAGTAATTGCCCAGATGGCACGCCAAAGGCGCATTTGTCCGGATTGAGCTTGATCCGGTAGCGGTCGAGGTTGGCGAAGGTTTCGCGCAGATCGTCGATTAACGAGGCTTCCTCCTTGGTCTTGATTACTATGTCATCAACATAGACTTGGATATTGCGACCCAGTTGTTCCTTGAGGCAAGCCTGCATGCACCGCTGGTAGGTAGCTCCTGCGTTCTTTAGCCCGAAGGGCATTGTGTTGTAGCAGAACACACCAAAGGGCGTTGTAAACGCTGTTTTTTCTTGATCTTCCTCCTTCATTCGAATCTGATTATAGCCTGAGTAGGCGTCGAGGAAGCAGAGGCGCTCGCATACTACAATGGAGTCGATGATCTAGTCGATGTGTGGCAACGGGAAGTGATCCTTTGGGCAATGCTTATTCAGAGAGATGAAGTCCACGCACATCCGCAGGATATCCGTGTCCTTTTTTGGTACCAGCATTGTGTTGGCGAGCCAAGTGCTTTCCTTGATCTCGCGTATGAATTTGGCTTCGAGGAGTCTGTTGATCTCCATGCCGACTGCCTGCGCTTGTGGCTCGGACAATCGCCGAATTGTTTGCTTAACTGGCTTTGCGTCGGGGTTGATGTTGAGTGCGTGCTCGGCGAATTCCCTGGGAACTCCTGGCATGTCCACAGGACACCAGACGAAAATTTCCCAGTGCTCACGGAGGAATTCGACGAGCGCGAGTTCCTATGCGGGACTCAAGTTGTTGGCGATGAGAGCCGTCTTGGCGGGATCCGATGGGTGGACCTGCACTTTCTTTGTGTGCACCGATGAGTCGAAGGAGAGATCAGGTGAGCTTGGCCGGCTCAGCGGAGGCAGACTATTGTCTGTCAACTCCTTTAGTCTCGCGAGTTCTTCCTGCATGCCGAAGGACTGGGAAATTCTGTTGAATTCCCTGTCGCAACTGCCAGATCTTTCGAAGCTCCCGTTTATCGTGATGACACCCTTGGGACCTGGCATTTTCATCTGCAGGTAGGCATAGTGGGGTACTGCCATGAACCTAGAGAACGCGACGCGCCCGAGGATGCAGTGGTACTGTGAGGGCCAGTCGACGACCTCAAAGTCGATGCGCTCGCGCCAGAAGTTCGTCGGTGTGCCGAAGATGACATCGAGGTTGATTTTGCCCAGGGGATATACGCCTTTCCCTGGGACGATGCCATGGAACGTTGTGTCCGAGGCTTCCAGGCAGGTTAGAGGGATCCTCATTGCTCGCAAGGTACTCGCGAATATGAGGTTGATGCCGCTTCCGCCATCCATGAAGACGTGGCTCATGTCAAAGCCTCTGATTTGCGCCTCGAGTACGAGGGGACAGTGGCCTGGACGGGGTACTTGAGGCGGGTGGTCGCTTTTATCAAAGGTGATGCATGACTCGCTTCCACTAAGGTACTCAGTGGTGGATGGTGGCGAGTGTGTGGCCAAGTTGACTTGGCGAGTGATGGCCTTCTGCACCAGATTAGAGGGGCGTCCTTTTTGGATCATCATGGTACCCATGGCCCTTGGGTAGGGTTCGCCTCCCTGGTGCTGGTCCGGTGCAGCTGCGTTTGGGGGTATTCCCGGTGGTGGTGGCGGAGCGCCATGTGCCACGGTGCCTGGGGCGGTGTCGTAGCCTCTTTCGACTGTGTTGCAGTTCATCCGAGCTAATCCCTCGTGTAGTTTGAGGAACTCGCGGCAGTCCTTGAGGAGGCGGCTGGACTTCTTCTTCCCATCATGCTTGTCGATGTAGAAGTGCACCGTGCATGGCCCGGACAGTTTGTCTTCAATGGTTGTTGCGGGTGCTTCATCGCGATCGTGGCGTTGCCATACTTGCGTGGTCTTCCTGGAGTCACGATATCCACTGTTACGGTATCCGCTGTTGCGGTTGTTGTCGCATCTGTCGGTGTAGCCGGCTGCGACCATGTTGACGTTGTCGCGGTCATCGTAGATGCGCATACGGTGTTTGCTTCGGCGGTCGCGTCTGCGCTCGAGTTCCGCCTCCTCATCGGAATGGACGCGATTCTTCACCGAATCTTCTCCATCGGCCCACCGATTCGCGATCTCCATCAGGTGGTCGATGGTCTTGGGCTTTGAGCGGCCCAGCTCCTCCCGGAGTTCTAGGCGGCGGACGCCGCCGTTGAATGCATCAATCGCGCGATCCTCCGAGATGTTCTCTGCGGAGTTCTTGATGATGGACCACCTTTGGATGTAGGAGCGTAGCGATTCGCCCGATCGTTGCTGGCAGCATCTTAGCTCTTCGATTGATGCAGGCCGCTTGTACGTGCCCTTGAAATTGCGCACGAAGCTGTAAACTAGCTCGTCCCAGCTACGAATGGATCCGCGTGGGAGGTTGTTGAGCCATGCTCGGGCGGCGCCTTGCAGCTAGCTGCAAGCATTGCATGGCCATACTTCGACTGCCCCCGTGGAGCCTGACGGAGGAGATGTGGTCCTCCAGCCAGATTTTTGGGTCCTGTAGACCGTCAAACTTCGGGTTCTCCGACGGGAGTTTGAACCCCTTTGGCATTCGTTTCTGCCTGATGGACCTACTGAAGCATCTGGTGCCGCAGAGCTCCACGTCTTCCTCTTCTGAGTCAGTCGACCGAGCACGTCGTGCCCTTGATTTGCCGATCTTGCGCTACGTGATGTCATCACGCGCGTCGTAGTCGTGGTCGTGTCGTAGTGAGCAGCGACGTCGAGACAGGTCGTGACTGTCATCACTAGATGAGGGTGAGGAGTAACACTTTGCTGGTGCTTTGCCCTTCTTTGGTTCTGGTGTTGGCTCTTTGTCGAGGGCGGCCTCGATTAATCCTAAGCCCGCGATCGTGGATCGGTGCATGGTGGCTCGGGGATCTCCAGCCGGTGGTTGGTTGTTGAGGAGGTACATGGTGGCCGCTGTCACTGCAGCCTGCGGCGTCTAGGGGACCACGTTGCCCCTAGTGTCGACTGTCATAGAGCCGAAGTCGAGGACCTTTGCGGCTTCTATCCGTTCTTGCTCGGTGAGGTGGGCCATCCGAGATTGCCTCTTCTTGGTGAGTTGCTCGTTGCCCTTTGAGGAGGATCCTCCGTAGGAGGAGAGCCCAGCACGACGAAGGCTCGATTCGTCTACCACCTTTTTGCATGCCTCGAGTGTAACACCCTCATAATCGGCCCTATGCAAGTTTCAGCGCTTTCCGCCAAACCCGCATAGAAACGATTCAAAGGTGCCCACCAGGCACTTGCGTGCGGGTGGAAAACGAAGTAATATCATTACACAATAGTCCTCGATGGAACCCACAAAACATATATATTCAACAGGGACTCAAAGAGTCAAGGATACAGATATACAATACAAAGATCCAAATCACCTTGAAAACGATACATCATCCGACTACGGACAAGAAGCAAATCGAGCTAAGAGCCCTGAAGAATAACCAATGGCGTCCATAACCCTACCCAGGCCAAGCCGGAAGGGTAACCCTGCTAACGACGTCGATCTCAAAACCTGCTAAAAACAAAAGGGGTGCCGGCAAAGGGCAAAGGAAAAAAAAAGAGCGGTCAGTACTGAGGCCAGTACACGGCGAGACTAGAATTCGGCGGTCCTCGCCTACATAGGTATGGTGGACTGAAGCGGCAGCGCGGCATGCACTAAACAACCTATAGAGACTCGGTACAAATAGCGGCTATCGGAGAGGGGTAAGAAAGACCTATTCGGAACCAACCTGATACTACCACCAAACATACCCATCCTGGTGTTTTCCCCCTCGAGACCAAACGAGGAAGTCAACCGAGGAACTCACACCGTTGGCAGTTTTATTTATTCAGTTATCGTTGCAGCAATTACTAGTCAGGTATAGATAGTCATCCTGATGTAATAAGCAGTGGGCACTTTTAGTTAACTATTCCGTTGTAGTTGCAACACTTACTAGTCAGATACAATTAGCATGAGATATCCCAAACCCAGCAGTTGTTGGTACTTTTATTTAGCCATTCCGTTGCAGTGAAGCTGATTACTAGTCATATCGGATACAAGTCAAATTATAACAGTAAACTTTAGTTATAGTTGTCTATGATCGAGAACTGTGCTCCAAGTCGTCCATAACCGCGGACACGGCTTCTCGAAAAGATTAAACCCTGCAGGGGTGCACCAAAGTTTCCACACGCACCTACACCCTTGTTGTCAGATCAGGTAGGTACAAGATCACAAAACATACACCCAACGGTATGTCGACGGGGTTTCGGACACGACGTTTCCCAGACCCAAAGCAAGCACGGGGGGCCACCCCACTAAGCTACCCGTAACGAAGTCGGCCGGTCTCCGAGACGGACCCAGGGTTTGTGTCGACGGCTGTAAACGACTGGGAACCCGAAAGTGTGACTGGGCATGTCGATAGAGCGAAAACGTGTCACGGTCCTAAACAGTACAGGTGCTCCACGCACAATCTTAAATAAATCAGTAAAGCATGGCATAAGTACAGGATAGTAATAAAGCCCCAAACTACTTTGTGGCCCCCGGTACAGTACTTTGAAATCAGGTACTAAATCGATGGGGGTGCCCACACACCCCACCTGTGGTTAGCGCGCTCGATCTCGGAACAGGTGTCAAGAACTCGGGGTCCTACGGGACACCAGTGAGCGGTTAAAAACCAAATATTGTCTATTACCCACCGGTGCCTCTGCATTTACCTACTTTCAATTTTAGTTATTAAACGGTAATTAAATCCATGATCAACTCCAACATTAAACATGCGGCATGACTCCAACAACTGTGGTACTTGACGACACGCAACAGCACTTGAGCAAACGACTACGACGCGCAAGTCCATCTATCTACCAATCAACAGGTAATAGGATGTGTCCAAGGCAATATAAGGCTGCAAGGGATTTCATGGGTACGAAAACTAGAGCATCGCAACACAGATAGCAATAGATCAAAAGGAAGAAACAAAGACTAAAAAGGTAAAATAGGTAGAAAGGGGGAGAATGCTCGCCTGAAAACATTGCCGAAGGTTCATATCCGGAGAACTTGTCGATACTCGCATCCACTCATCGTCCTAATCCGCGAAGAAGCAAAGCACTAGAAGAAACACCGGATGCAATATTTAATACTATGGCAAAAGATCCGGCATGATTATGATATGATGCAGATGCGGTGCAATTAGGCAATATTAAGCGGAACCGAGGTCCCGACAATTAATTAATAGGTTCGAGTTATTTATCTACCCCGCAAATTAAATGTTGTCTTAACATGGCAAAAGATAGCACCGGTTCGCTACACAAATTTAAATGGAGACAAACTAAGACTAGAATAGCCCGCATATGGTCTCCATATTTAATTATATGGTGAATCGGCATAAGGCCCCCAAACCACACCAATATGCACGCGAGTATGACAATTAAATATGCAACAGTTTATATAGTTGGCAATTTATAAAATAGGGGCTCGGAAAAGGTCACACATCGGGGCGAAGATCTTGGTGTCCACCGGGGGTCGATGGGGTTCAGTCTTTCGACTCCGGGAGGATCGGTCTTCACATCCGAGAAGATGGTCATGGCGGTCCATGTAGAACCCACAGGGTGCGGCGTTGGATTGGCCTTGGCCTCCGGGATGAAAAGCTTGGCGGTCTTCGGATCGGGGCTTCGGGGTTTCAGTGTCTCCGGGTCTTGTTTGCCTAGACGTTATGTTCTGAAGATCTTGTCGAGATTAGCTTCCATCTGTAACAGTTCTCTGGTTTGCACTTGAGCAACTCCAATACCATATCGCAACATCACTTCACGAAAACAACATCCCGAGCAGAGGAACAGCAGCACGAGCAGGACACGACCTTGGTGTTCATGAAGAGGTCGGTGTTGACGTGCGTGCACGGGAAAAGTCTCAGGCGGACGCTCCATGCGGCCGATGTCGTGCAGGTCGCGCGTGGAAGCACACGAGGAGGTCATCGCGTTGCTGGGGTGAGGCAGGGCTCGTGCGTGCCGCACGGAGGGGAACATGGCGTCGGTCGCGGATAGAAGCTCGGGGAGGCGATGCTGGTGGCCCACGATGGCGGAAGGAAGCACACGGGTAGGGACGACAAGGCGAGGGAGGATCGGCGAGCGATGTACGGGCCGGCTGTCAAAGACAGCGGGTCGAGCTGCTGCGGTGAAGGGGCCCAAGGAGGCGCAGATGGGGTGAGGCCGATGGCGGCGGACGCGGTCGTGGCCAGAGGTGCTCGGGAGAAGGGAGGCCAGCCAAGACGGCTGCTGCTGGTGATGGATTCCACGGTGGCGGGGTTGGACGGATTGGAGGAGAAGGCCACGGCGGCCGGGGCGCGGGGCTCGACGAGGTCTATGAGGATGGGGCTCACCGGCCGGGAGGAATACGTCAACATGGCCGACACAGAGGAGAGAGGCGGCGCTGCGGGATCGAGGGCGGCTACCGACGGCGGGCTTGGGAGGAAGCAGGGCCGGCGAGCGGCGGAGGATCCGCTTGAGGAGAGGGGCGGCGGGGCCTGCAGCGGGAGGAGGGAGACGCAGTGAGGGAGGAGAGCAGAGGAGCGGTGTCGTGAGCGGGAGGGAGTTGGGGATCGAGAGGAAGGTGGCACGGGAATCCCGCGAGGTGGGGTCGGGTGGAGCATGCGGGAGGGCGAGCGAGCGTTGACAGGGAGTGGTCGGTCTAGGTGTGTGTTGGGATCGGGACCCAGGGGCGGTCATGTCGCGCGAGGGGTGGGGTCGGGGTGGTCGGGGCGCGCGTGCCAGGCGGCGGGCAAGGGAGTGGCTGTCCAGTGCGGGTGGGGCCCAGGGGCAGGGAGAAGGAGGCGGGTGGTGTGGTGGATAGGTGGGCTGATGTGGTGGCTGGGGTGAGGTGGCAGGCGGCGATTGGTGGGAGTGAGGTGGAGGGACTGGGTAGAATAGGGTGGGTAGGTTATTTGGTGGGAAAAGTTTCGGGTGTCTTCTGGGTAGATAGGATTTTATCTGGAGGTGGCCGGCTAGGTTTTCGGGCCTGGCTGGCTGCCTCCTAAAAATAATTAAATATTTTATTTATTAAAACAAGGCTTTCGTAAACCGTTGATAGTCAAAACAAAATATTCCGGACAAGCCCAGTGTTTTAATTTGAATAAGGACGGGAATATTGGAAAACAAAACTAGGTGTTTTGAAAATAGTTTTAGACAAATAAATGCATAATGACATGACGATGCTCAAATGCAATGTGGCATGATGACATGAGCATGCGGTCATGATGATGCAATGCACAAAAACAACGCGATTTTCTAGTAGTGGTTTTTGCAGGGCGCCACAATTCGACACCACTAACAATGGATCTCGCCCTCGAGATCCGCCTCATGGTACCGGGAAGAAAGCCGATGATCTGAACCTTCACGCTTCAGGTAGACCCTCGCGACACCACTAACAAGAGGTCGTTGCCCGTGATCGTCGAGAGAACACTCCGGGAAACAAAGGCGAAGGTAGAGGTATCAACAAATTAAGCCACCTCTAACTTCGATAGAAAGAGAGAACCGATGCATTCTCATCCACTTCAATGTACACAAGAAAATAGAGTGAGTAGTCGGCATGGGGGCCAATCCATCTCGCACCCAAACTATTACTCTGCACAATCAGTAGAAAAGCATGCAACCATTCTCGGAATCAGACTGAAGATTTCAAAAATTCGAGGTTCGGAACAAAGGAGTGATGCAGACTCTGCATCGGATCTGGCGTAGCTAATGTCGTCGTGTCGAAAAACACCGGAAGGCACAACAAGGAACAGAGAGAAGTCCAACAGATGATGGATTCTTCAGATAGCACGAAGACCGGATGTAGAAGCACCGTTACCAAAACAGGAAGCGAAACCCTGAAGGTACGACGGAAAACCCAACCACGAGAATTTCTGGACTCGAAGAAAGAGAAGAGAACAGATTCTAACACGCAGAGGTAAGAGGAGAACAGCAGAGGGGTAAGGAGTAAAATCAGACCTAATCAGATCTATCCAACCGTTTTTGCAAATATAGTTTTGACACTCTACTTCGGCCGTTAGCTAGGTTCTCCTACAGGCTGGACTTGTGGGGTATCGTAACTGCTGAGCTCTGATACCACTCTGTAACACCCTCAGAATCGGCCCTATGCAAGTTTCAGCGCTTTCTGCCAAACCCGCATAGAAACGATTCAAAGGTGCCCACCAGGCACTTGCGTGCGGGTGGAAAACAAAGTAATATCATTACACAATAGTCCTCGATGGAACCCACAAAACATATATATACAACAGCGACTCAAAGAGTCAAGGATACAGATATACAATACAAAGATCCAAATCACCTTGAAAACGATACATCATCCGACTACGGACAAGAAGCAAATCGAGCTAAGAGCCCTGAAGAATAACCAATGGCGTCCATAACCCTGCCCAGGCCAAGCCGGAAGGGTAACCCTGCTAACGACGTCGATCTCAAAACCTGCTAAAAACAAAAGGGGTGCCGGCAAAGGGCAAAGGAAAAAAAGAGCGGTCAGTACTGAGGCCAGTACACGGCGAGACTAGAATTCGGCGGTCCTCGCCTACATAGGTATGGTGGACTGAAGCGGCAGCGCGACATGCACTAAACAACCTATAGAGACTCGATACAAATAGCGGCTATCGGAGAGGGGTAAGAAAGACCTATTCGGAACCAACCTGATACTACCACCAAACATACCCATCCTGGTGTTTCCCCCTCGAGACCAAACGAGGAAGTCAACCGAGGAACTCACACCGTTGGCAGTTTTATTTATTCAGTTATCGTTGCAGCAATTACTAGTCAGGTATAGATAGTCATCCTGATGTAATAAGCAGTGGGCACTTTTAGTTAACCATTCCGTTGTAGTTGCAACACTTACTAGTCAGATACAATTAGCATGAGATATCCCAAACCCAGCAGTTGTTGGTACTTTTATTTAGCCATTCCGTTGCAGTGAAGCTGATTACTAGTCATATCGGATACAAGTCAAATTATAACAGTAAACTTTAGTTATAGTTGTCTATGATCGAGAACTGTGCTCCAAGTCATCCATAACCGCGGACACGGCTTCTCGAAAAGATTAAACCCTGCAGGGGTGCACCAAAGTTTCCACACGCACCTACACCCTTGTTGTCAGATGAGGTAGGTACAAGATCACAAAACATACACCCAACGGTATGTCGACGGGGTTTCGGACACGACGTTTCCCAGACCCAAAGCAAGCACGGGGGGCCACCCCACTAAGCTACCCGTAACGAAGTCGGCCGGTCTCCGAGACGGACCCAGGGTTTGTGTCGACGGCTGTAAACGACTGGGAACCCGAAAGTGTGACTAGGCATGTCGATAGAGCGAAAACGTGTCACGGTCCTAAACAGTACAGGTGCTCCACGCACAATCTTAAATAAATCAGTAAAGCATGGCATAAGTACAGGATAGTAATAAAGCCCCAAACTACTTTGTGGCCCCCGGTACAGTACTTTGAAATCAGGTACTAAATCGATGGGGGTGCCCACACACCCCACCTGTGGTTAGCGCGCTCGATCTCGGAACAGGTGTCAAGAACTCGGGGTCCTACGGGACACCAGTGAGCGGTTAAAAACCAAATATTGTCTATTACCCACCGGTGCCTCTGCATTTACCTAATTTCAATTTTAGTTATTAAACGGTAATTAAATCCATGATCAACTCCAACATTAAACATGCGGCATTACTCCAACAACTGTGGTACTTGACGACACGCAACAGCACTTGAGCAAACGACTACGACGCGCAAGTCCATCTATCTACCAATCAACAGGTAATAGGATGTGTCCAAGGCAATATAAGGCTGCAAGGGATTTCATGGGTACGAAAACTAGAGCATCGCAACACAGATAGCAATAGATCAAAAGGAAGAAACAAAGACTAAAAAGGTAAAATAGGTAGAAAGGGGGAGAATGCTCGCCTGAAAACATTGCCGAAGGTTCATATCCGGAGAACTTGTCGATACTCGCATCCACTCATCGTCCTAATCCGCGAAGAAGCAAAGCACTAGAAGAAACACCGGATGCAATATTTAATACTATGGCAAAAGATCCGGCATGATTATGATATGATGCAGATGCGGTGCAATTAGGCAATATTAAGCGGAACCGAGGTCCCGACAATTAATTAATAGGTTCGAGTTATTTATCTACCCCGCAAATTAAATGTTGTCTTAACATGGCAAAAGATAGCACCGGTTCGCTACACAAATTTAAATGGAGACAAACTAAGACTAGAATAGCCCGCATATGGTCTCCATATTTAATTATATGGTGAATCGGCATAAGGCCCCCAAACCACACCAATATGCACGCGAGTATGACAATTAAATATGCAACAGTTTATATAGTTGGCAATTTAAAAAATAGGGGCTCGGAAAAGGTCACACATCGGGGCGAAGATCTTGGTGTCCACCGGGGGTCGATGGGGTTCGGTCTTTCGACTCCGGGAGGATCGGTCTTCACATCCGAGAAGATGGTCATGGCGGTCCATCTAGAACCCACAGGGTGCAGCATTGGATTGGCCTTGGCCTCCGGGATGAAAAGCTTGGCGGTCTTCGGATCGGGGCTTCGGGGTTTCAGCGTCTCCGGGTCTTGTTTGCCTAGACGTTATGTTCTGAAGATCTTGTCGAGATTAGCTTCCATCTGTAACAGTTCTCTGGTTTGCACTTGAGCAACTCCAATACCATATCGCAACATCACTTCACGAAAACAACAGCCCGAGCAGAGGAACATCAGCACGAGCAGGACACGACCTTGGTGTTCATGAAGAGGTCGGTGTTGACGTGCGTGCACGGGAAAAGTCTCAGGCGGATGCTCCATGCGGCCCGATGTCGTGCAGGTCGCGCGTGGAAGCACACGAGGAGGTCATCGCGTTGCTGGGGTGAGGCAGGGCTCGTGCGTGCCGCACGGAGGGGAACATGGCGTCGGTCGCGGATAGAAGCTCGGGGAGGCGATGCTGGTGGCCCACAATGGCGGCAGGAAGCACAGGGGTAGGGACGACAAGGCGAGGGAGGACCGGCTAGCGATGTACGGGCCGGCTGTCGAAGACAGCGGGTCGAGCTGCTGCGGTGAAGGGGCCCCAGGCGGCGCAGATGGGGTGAGGCCGACGGCGGCGGACGCGGTCGCGGCCAGAGGTGCTCGGGAGAAGGGAGGCCAGCCAAGACGGCTGCTGCTGGTGATGGATTCCACGGTGGCGGGGTTGGACGGATTGGAGGAGAAGGCCACGGCGGCCAGGGCGCGGGGCTCGACGAGGTCCATGAGGATGGGGCTCACCGGCCGGGAGGAAGACGTCAACATGGCCGACACAGAGGAGAGAGGCGGCGCTGCGGGATCGAGGGCGGCTACCGACGGCGGGCTTGGGAGGAAGCAGGGCCAGCGAGCGGCGGAGGATCCGCTTGAGGAGAGGGGCGGCGGGGCCTGCAGCGGGAGGAGGGAGACGCGGTGAGGGAGGAGAGCAGACGAGCGGTGTCGTGAGCGGGAGGGAGTTGGGGATCGAGAGGAAGGTGGCACGGGAATCCCGCGAGGTGGGGTCGGGTGGAGCGTGCGGGAGGGCGAGCGAGCGTTGACAGGGAGTGGTCGGTCTAGGTGTGTGTTGGGATCGGGACCCAGGGGCGGTCATGTCGCGCGAGGGGTGGGGTCGGGGTGGTCGGGGCGCGCGTGCCAGGCGGCGGGCAAGGGAGTGGCTGTCCAGTGCGGGTGGGGCCCATGGTGTGGCGCCCCGCAAAAACCACTACTAGAAAATCGCGTTGTTTTTGTGCATTGCATCATCATGACTACATGCTCATGTCATCATGCCACCTTGCATTTGAGCATCGTCATCATCTTGCATGGTTTGTTTAAAAACTATTTTCAAAAAATCTGTTTTTGTTTTCTAAACGCCCCATCTTTATTCAATCAAAACCCGGGTCTCCGGAATATTTTGCTTTGTCTACCAACGGTTTTCAAAAGCCCCGTTTTTAAATATTAAAATATTTATTTTATTTTTAGGGGCAGCCGTACCGGGCCGATCCGACCCAGTCGGCCACCCCCAGTACAAAACCGGTCTACCTAAACCCTTTTCCTACCCCAACCTAATCTACCCAACCTTCCTCCACCTCATCCCACCCAATCGGTGCTCGCCACCTCAGCTATCACCCCTCCTTCCACCCAACCACCACCTGCCACCTCACCCCACCCCACTGCCCCTGCGGCCGCCAACCAGCAGCAGCATGCAGCCTGGACCCACCCCACTCCCTCACCCAGCACACACACGCGAGGCACAACCCCACCTGCCCTCATCCCGACCCGGCCCCACCTGCAGACGCCTTCCCCCACCTTCCTCGCTTCGTCCTCCCTGCCCGTGGGGCTCCTCCTCCGCCGCCGCCAGGAGCTCAAGGTCCCGCCAGCCGCCGCCCGCCGCCTGCTTGGCGTCTCCCCTGCCACCTCTCCGGCCTCCCGAGCGACCCGGCCCCCGCTGCGCCGCCCTTCCCTCCTCCTCTAGCATGCCGGAGTCGCCCCAGCAGTGCAGCCCCGCGTCCCCTCTGCCAACCGCCACCGCGGCTACCTCGTGCCCTGCCGCCGACGCTCGCCCAGGCCTCGCCCTCTGCTCCGCTCGCGGACGACCCTCCTCGCCTCCGTTCTTCACCGCGTCGCTGGCCGACAGCCACCCCACCCCGAGGCCGCGCCATCCCCACCTGCGCCCCTCTGCTGTCTCCGGCGCCGCTGTCCTGCCACCGCTCGGCCTCGAGCCGAGGCTCCCTTGCCCAGACCTCGCCGTCATCGCGTTCTAGCGGGCCCACGATCTCACCCTGAGCCACGTGCCCTTCTCTGGCCGCCGCCGCGACGCCTCGTCCGCAACCGTCGAGCCGTCCTGGGCCTCCTCTCCCCGCGCCTGCAACTCGCCGCCCCGCGAGCCCCGCTCCCCACGGCCGCCCTCCTCATCGCTCTGCAAGCCGCCGTCCCTGCGTTCACCCTAACACCGTCGCGTGCTTCCTCGGAGGTTCATCAGGTGGAGACCTCCTAGCACACAGAGCCCAAGGCGCAAGGGCCCCTGTAGCGTACTAGTACATCGTTGGATGAAAGAAGTTTATGGGTGTCTCTCGGTGAATGGCAAGATCATGTCCACGTGTGGAGATGTACACGATGTTGCACATGTGGTGGCCAAATCGACTCGTGCGAAGCCACCGAAAGATGATCGGAGCTGGACGACAAGGTCCGGGATTGTGCTACCAAGACCAGCGCCGACAATCGAAGCTCTAAACCCCAAGATCTCCATCGTATGTGTCGTGTCCAAGACCAAAGCGACGACAAGATCTACCGATGACCGAGAACCCGGACGCCAAGATCCACGACTCAGAGATGCCAGAACACCAAGTTCGTCGAGACCCTGAAGACCCGTTCCCGGAGGCGAAGTCCGGACCCGATGACCGCCAAGATCGCCACCGGAACGACAAGCACTTCACCGCGGAACGCCAAGTCCTTCCCGGATGCGACAAGATCGTCTCTCGAACGCCAAGTCCTTCGACCCCGGGAAAACCAACGACCCGACCAAGATCCGAAGACCGAACCCGGGCACGCCAAGTTCTTCATCCCGGACGCCATGACCGTCTACACGAACCCGAAGACCACCGGTACCCGATCCATTCAAGTTCGCCATCGATGACAAGATCGACCGCTTGTAACCCAAGATCTCCATCACGTCGCGACAAGTTCTCCATCTTGGATCCGAACCTCGCCATCCCCGTCGAACCCTAAGACCGATCCCTCGAACCCCTCCGAACCAAGACCTCCGACCATAATGTGTGACCCCTTTCTCGAGCCCTATTTTATAAATGATATTACTTGTTGCATATAAAATTGTCATACTTGCATACATGTTGTGGGTTTGGGGGCATTATGCCGATTCACCTAAATTAAATATGAAGACCATATGCGGGCTTAGTTTGTCTCCATTTAAATTTGTGTAGTGAATCGGTACTATCTTTTGCCTTGTTAAGACAACATTTAAAGTGCGGGGTATCTAAACAACATGAACCTTCTAAATAAATGTCGGGACCCCGGTTCCGCTTAATATTGCCTAATTGCATCGCATCTTGCCATGTCATACATCATACATGCATCATGCCCGATCTTCTGCCACACTATTAAATAGTGCATTCGGTGTTTTCTTCTAGTGATTTGCTTCTTCACGGATTAGGCCGATGAGTTGATGCGAGTGTCGACCCGATCTTCGGATGAACCTTCGGCATTGTTTTTAGGCGAGCACCTCCCCCTTTCTACCTATCTTACTTTTATAGTATTTATTCCCCCCTGTTGATCTATTGCTATCTGTGTTGTGATGCTCTAGTTTTCGTACCCGTGATATCCCTTGCAGCCTTATATTGCCTTGGACACATCCTATACCTGTTGATTGGTAGATAGTTGGACTTGCGCGTCGTAGTCGCTTGCTCAAGTGATGTTGCGTGTCGTCAAGTACCACAGTTGTTGGAGTATTGCCGTATGTTTAATGTTGGAGATGATCAAGACTTTAATTATTGTTTAATAACTAAAATTGAAAGTAGGTAAATGCAGAGGCACCGGTGGGTAATAGACAATATTTGGTTTTTAACCGCTCACTGGTGTCCCGTAGGACCCCGAGTACTTGACACCTGTTCCGAGATCGAGCACGCTAACCACAGGTGGGGTGTGTGGGCACCCCCATCGATTAGTACCTGATTTCAAAGTATTGTACTGGGGGCCACAAGTAGTTTGGGGCTTTATTACTATCCTGTACTTATGCCATGTTTTACTGCTTTATTTAAGATTGTGCGTGGAGCACCTGTACTGTTTAGGATTGCGGAGTGTTTTCGCGGTATCGACAAGCCCAGTCACACTTTCGGGTTCCCAGTCGTTTACAGCCACTGACGCAAACCCTGGGTCCGTTCCGGAGCCGGCCAACTTCGTTGCGGGTAGCTTAGTGGGGTGGCCCCCATGTACTTGCTTTGGGTCTGGGAAACGTCATGACTTAGGCCCCGCCGACATACCGATGGGTGTATGTTAACTGATCTGGCAAAAAGGGTCGAAGTGCGTGTGGAAACTTTGGTGCACCCCTGCAGGGTTAAATCTTTTCGAGAAGCCGTGTCCGTGGTTATGGACGACTTGGAGCACAGTTCTCGATCATAGACAACTATAACTAAAGTTTACTGTTATAATTTGACTTGTATCCGATATGACTAGTAATCAGCTCCACTACAACGGAATGGCTAAATAAAAGTACCAACAACTGCTGGGTTTTGGGATATCTCATGCCAATTGCATCTGATTAGTAAGTGTTGCAACTACAACGGAATGGTTAACTAAAAGTTCCCACTGCTTATTATATCAGGATGACTCATGCTATCTATCTGATTAGTAATTTCTGCAACTATAATGGAATGAGTAAAAACTGCCAACGGTGTGAGTTCCTCGGTTGACTTCCTCGTCTGGTCTCGAGGGGGAAACACCAGGATGGGTATGTTTGGTGGTAGTATCAGGTTGGTTCCGAATAGGTCTTTCTTACCCCTCTCTGATAGGCACTATTTGTATCGAGTCTCTATAGGTTGTCTAGTGCATGCCGCGTTGCCGCTTCAGTCCACCATACCTATGTAGGCGAGGACCGCCGAATTCTAGCCTCGCCATGTACTGGCCTCAGTACTGACGCTCCTCTTTTTCCTTTGCCCTTTGTCGGCACCCCTTTTGTTTAGCAGGTTTGAGCTCGACGCCGTTAGCAGGGTTACCCTTCCGTCTTGGCCTGGGCAGGGTTATGGACGCCATTGGTTATTCTTCAGGGCTCTTAGCCCAATTTGCATCTTGTACGTACTCGGACGTTGTATCGATTTCAAGGTGATTTGGATCTTTGTACTGTAAATCTGTATTCTTGACTCTTTGAGTCGCTGTTGTATATATATGTTTTGTGGGTTCCATCGAGGACTATTGTGTAATGATATTACTTCGTTTTCCACCCGCACGCAAGTGCCTGGTGGGCACCTTTGAATCGTTTCTATGCGGGTTTGGCGGGAAGCTCAGAAACTTGCATAGGGCCGATTCCGAGGGTGTTACAGAGTGGTATCAGAGCGCAGCAGTTGCGATACCCCACAAGTCCAGCCTGTAGGATAACCTAGCTAACGACCGAAGTAGAGTGTCAAAACTATTTTTGCAAAATCGGTTGGATAGTTCTGATTAGTTCTGATTTTACTCCTTACCCCTCTGCTGCTCTCCTCTCACCTCTGCGTGTTTTGAATCCGCTCTCTTCTCTCTCTTCGAGTCCAGGATTTCTCGTGGTTGGGTTCCATCGTACCTTCAGGGTTTCGCTTCCTCCTTTGGTAACGGTGTTGCTACATCTGGTCTTCATGCTATCCGAGGAATCCTTCGTATGGTGGACTTCTCTTTGTTCCTTCTCGTGCCTTCCGGTGTTTTCCGACGCGACGACATCATCTACGCCAGATCCGATGCAGAGTCTGCATCACTCTTTTGTTTCTGAACCTCAGTTGTCAAGATCTTCAGTCTGATTCCGAGAATGGCTGCACGCTTTTCTACTGATTGTGCGGAGTAATAGTTTGGGTGCGTGATGGATTGGCCCCCATGCCGACTACTCACTCTATTCTCTTGTGTACATTGAAGTGGATGAGAATGCATCGGTTCTCTCTTTCTATCGAAGTTAGAGGTGGATTGATTGGTTGATACCTCTACCTTCGCCTTTGTTTTCCGGAGTGTTCTCTCGACGATCACGGACAACGACCTCTTGTTAGTGGTGTCGCGAGGATCTACACGATGCGAGAAGATTCAGATCGCCGCCCTTCTTCCCGGTACCATGAGGCAGATCTCAAGGGCGAGATCCATTGTTAGTGGTGTCGAATTGTGGCGCCCCGCAAAAACCACTACTAGAAAATCGCGTTGCTTTTGTGCATCGCATCATCATGACTGCATGCTCATGTCATCATGCCACCTTGCATTTGAGCATCGTCATCATCTTGCATGGTTTGTTTAAAAACTATTTTCGAAAAATCTGTTTTTGTTTTCTAAACGCCCCGTCTTTATTCAATCAAAACCCGGGTCTCCGGAATATTTTGCTTTGTCTACCAACGGTTTTCAAAAGCCCCGTTTTTAAATATTAAAATATTTATTTTATTTTTAGGGGCAGCCGTACCGGGCCGATCTGACCCAGTCGGCCACCCCCAGTACAAAACCGGTCTACCTAAACCCTTTTCCTACCCCAACCTAATCTACCCAACCTTCCTCCACCTCATCCCACCCAATCGGTGCTCGCCACCTCAGCTATCACCCCTCCTTCCACCCAACCACCACCTGCCACCTCACCCCACCCCACTGCCCCTGCCGCCGCCAACCAGCAGCAGCATGCAGCCCGGACCCACCCCACTCCCTCACCCACCACACACACGCGAGGCACAACCCCACCTGCCCTCATCCCGACCCGGCCCCACCTGCAGACGCCTTCCCCCACCTTCCTCGCTTTGTCCTCCCTGCCCGTGGGGCTCCTCCTCCGCCGCCGCCAGGAGCTCAAGGTCCCGCCAGCCGCCGCCCGCCGCCTGCTCGGCGTCTCCCCTGCCACCTCTCCGGCCTCCCGAGCGACCCGGCCCCCGCTGCGCCGCCCTTCCCTCCTCCTCTAGCACGCCGGAGTCGCCCCAGCAGCGCAGCCCCGCGTCCCCTCTGCCAACCGCCGCCGCGGCTACCTCGTGCCCCGCCGCCGACGCTCGCCCAGGCCTCGCCCTCTGCTCTGCTCGCGGACGACCCTCCTCGCCTCCGTTCTTCACCGTGTCGCTGGCCGACAGCCGCCCCACCCCGAGGCCGCGCCATCCCCACCTGCGCCCCTCTGCTGTCTCCGGCGCCGCTGTCCTGCCACCACTCGGCCTCGAGCCGAGGCTCCCTTGCCCAGACCTCGCCGTCCTCGCGTTCTAGCGGGCCCACGATCTCGCCCCGAGCCCCGCGCCCTTCTCTGGCTGCCGCCGCGACGCCTCGTCCGCCACCGTCGAGCCGTCCTGGGCCTCCTCTCCCCGCGCCTGCAACTCGCCGCCCCGCGAGCCCCGCTCCCCACGGCCGCCCTCCTCGTCGCTCTGCAAGCCGCCGTCCCTGCGTTCACCCTAACACCATCGTGTGCTTCCTCGGAGGTTCATCAGGTGGAGACCTCCTAGCACACAGAGCCCAAGGCGCAAGGGCCCCTGTAGCGTACTAGTACTTCGTTGGATGAAAGAAGTTTATGGGTGTCTCTCGGTGGATGGCAAGATCATGTCCACGTGTGGAGATGTACATGATGTTGCACATGTGGTGGTCAAATCGACTCGTGCGAAGCCACCGAAAGATGATCGGAGCTGGACGACAAGGTCCAGGATTGTGCTACCAAGACCAGCGCCGACAATCGAAGCTCTAAACCCCAAGATCTCCATCGTTTGTGTCGTGTCCAAGACCAAAGCGACGACATGATCTACCGATGACCGAGAACCCGGACGCCAAGATCCACGACTCAGAGATGCCAGAACACCAAGTTCGTCGAGACCCTGAAGACCCGTTCCCGGAGGCGAAGTCCGGACCCGATGACCGCCAAGATCGCCACCGGAACGACAAGCACTTCACCGCGGAACGCCAAGTCCTTCCCGGATGCGACAAGATCGTCTCTCGAACGCCAAGTCCTTCGACCCCGGGAAAACCAACGACCCGACCAAGATCCGAAGACCGAACCCGGGCACGCCAAGTTCTTCATCCTGGATGCCATGACCGTCTACACGGATCCGAAGACCACCGGTACCCGATCCATTCAAGTTCGCCATCGATGACAAGATCGACCGCTTGTAACCCAAGATCTCCATCACATCGCGACAAGTTCTCCATCTTGGATCCGAACCTCGCCGTCCCCGTCGAACCCTAAGACCGATCCCTCGAACCCCTCCGAACCAAGACCTCCGACCATAATGTGTGACCCCTTTCTCGAGCCCTATTTTATAAATGATATTACTTGTTGCATATAAAATTGTCATACTTGCATACATGTTGTGGGTTTGGGGGCATTATGCCGATTCACCTAAATTAAATATGAAGACCATATGCGGGCTATTCTAGTCTTAGTTTGTCTCCATTTAAATTTGTGTAGTGAATCGGTACTATCTTTTGCCTTGTTAAGACAACATTTAAAGTGCGGGGTATCTAAACAACATGAACCTTCTAAATAAATGTCGGGACCCCGGTTCCGCTTAATATTGCCTAATTGCATCGCATCTTGCCATGTCATACATCATACATGCATCATGCCCGATCTTCTGCCGCAGTATTAAATAGTGCATTCGGTGTTTTCTTCTAGTGCTTTGCTTCTTCACGGATTAGGCCGATGAGTTGATGCGAGTGTCGACCCGATCTTCGGATGAACCTTCGGCAATGTTTTTAGGCGAGCACCTCCCCCTTTCTACCTATCTTACTTTTATAGTATTTATTCCCCCCTGTTGATCTATTGCTATATGTGTTGCGATGCTCTAGTTTTCGTACCCGTGATATCCCTTGCAGCCTTATATTGCCCGTTGATTGGTAGATAGTTGGACTTGCGCGTCGTAGTCGCTTGCTCAAGTGATGTTGCGTGTCGTCAAGTACCACAGTTGTTGGAGTATTGCCGTATGTTTAATGTTGGAGATGATCAAGACTTTAATTATTGTTTAATAACTAAAATTGAAAGTAGGTAAATGCAGAGGCACCGGTGGGTAATAGACAATATTTGGTTTTTAACCGCTCACTGGTGTCCCGTAGGACCCCGAGTACTTGACACCTGTTCCGAGATCGAGCACGCTAACCACAGGTGGGGTGTGTGGGCACCCCCATCGATTAGTACCTGATTTCAAAGTATTGTACTGGGGGCCACAAGTAGTTTGGGGCTTTATTACTATCCTGTACTTATGCCATGTTTTACTGCTTTATTTAAGATTGTGCGTGGAGCACCTGTACTGTTTAGGATTGCGGAGTGTTTTCGCGGTATCGACAAGCCCAGTCACACTTTCGGGTTCCTAGTCGTTTACAGCCACTGACGCAAACCCTGGGTCCGTTCCGGAGCCGGCCAACTTCGTTGCGGGTAGCTTAGTGGGGTGGCCCCCATGTACTTGCTTTGGGTCTGGGAAACGTCATGACTTAGGCCCCGCCGACATACCGATGGGTGTATGTTAACTGATCTGGCAAAAAGGGTCGAAGTGCGTGTGGAAACTTTGGTGCACCCCTGCAGGGTTAAATCTTTTCGAGAAGCCGTGTCCGCGGTTATGGACGACTTGGAGCACAGTTCTCGATCATAGACAACTATAACTAAAGTTTACTGTTATAATTTGACTTGTATCCGATATGACTAGTAATCAGCTCCACTACAACGGAATGGCTAAATAAAAGTACCAACAACTGCTGGGTTTTGGGATATCTCATGCCAATTGCATCTGATTAGTAAGTGTTGCAACTACAACGGAATGGTTAACTAAAAGTGCCCACTGCTTATTATATCAAGATGACTCATGCTATCTATCTGATTAGTAATTTCTGCAACTATAATGGAATGAGTAAAAACTGCCAACGGTGTGAGTTCCTCGGTTGACTTCCTCGTCTGGTCTCGAGGGGGAAACACCAGGATGGGTATGTTTGGTGGTAGTATCAGGTTGGTTCCGAATAGGTCTTTCTTACCCCTCTCTGATAGCCGCTATTTGTATCGAGTCTCTATAGGTTGTCTAGTGCATGCCGCGCTGCCGCTTCAGTCCACCATACCTATGTAGGCGAGGACCGCCGAATTCTAGCCTCGCCATGTACTGGCCTCAGTACTGACGCTCCTCTTTTTCCTTTGCCCTTTGTCGGCACCCCTTTTGTTTAGCAGGTTTGAGCTCGACGCCGTTAGCAGGGTTACCCTTCCGTCTTGGCCTGGGCAGGGTTATGGACGCCATTGATTATTCTTCAGGGCTCTTAGCCCAATTTGCATCTTGTCCGTACTCGGACGTTGTATCAATTTCAAGGTGATTTGGATCTTTGTACTATAAATCTGTATTCTTGACTCTTTGAGTCGTTGTTGTATATATATGTTTTGTGGGTTCCATCGAGGACTATTGTGTAATGATATTACTTCGTTTTCCACCCGCACGCAAGTGCCTGGTGGGCACCTTTGAATCGTTTCTATGCGGGTTTGGCGGGAAGCTCTGAAACTTGCATAGGGCCGATTCCGAGGGTGTTACACAGGGGCAGGGAGAAGGAGGCGGGTGGTGTGGTGGATAGGTGGGCTGATGTGGTGGCTGGGGTGAGGTGGCTAGTGGCGATTGGTGGGAGTGAGGTGGAGGGACTGGGTAGAATAGGCTGGGTAGGTTATTTGGTGGGAAAAGTTTCGGGTGTCTTCTGGGTAGATAGAATTTTATCTGGAGGTGGCCGGCTAGGTTTTCGGGCCTGGCTGGCTGCCTCCTAAAAATAATTAAATATTTTATTTATTAAAACAAGGCTTTCGCAAACCGTTGATAGTCAAAACAAAATATTCCGGACAAGCCCAGTGTTTTAATTTGAATAAGGACGGGAATATTGGAAAACAAAACTAGGTGTTTTGAAAATAGTTTTAGACAAATAAATGCATAATGACATGACGATGCTCAAATGCAATGTGGCATGATGACATGAGCATGCGGTCATGATGATGCAATGCACAAAAACAACGCGATTTGCTAGTAGTGGTTTTTGCAGGGCGCCACATCGAGTTGCGCGATTATTTGTACTTGGCACTTGAATTCTTCCTTCTGGAGCCAATGGTAGCCCATTAGCAGTTCTTGCGGAGATCCGAAGGGTAGAGGAGTGCCTCGCAGGGCCTCACGGCAGCGAGCCCATTCTTGCTCGTTGAGCCTGATCATGACGCATTCGCCGGTTTGCTCGTTTACTATGGTTGGAGGCTCGACTGCTTCTCCGTTGTTGGTGTTAGTGCGGTCGCCACCGTTGCCGCCATTAGGCGGGTCAGTTCTGTTGCCGCAATTTCCACCGTTGTCGCGGTTGGCAGAGGTATCACCTGCGTTGATGACGGCGCACATGAAGTGATTGGGGAAGCTGCTGCTTCCACAACTCTTAGATCCAGAACCGTAGGTCCCATCTTCAGTGGCCAGATCGCTCAGATCAGAGTCGCGACTACTGTCGCTGACTGTGTTCTCGACTGTTGTCGGGGCGTTGGGCTCACTGAGGGTGCCGATCGATGGAGGAAACCATGATCTTGGGGCAATCGATGGTGTCGTCGGCTGATCAGGCATGCGAAGCGTGCCCACCTGACCGACTTGGAAGCGGAAGCTTCCTATCGCCAGGCTGATTCCGTCGCCCACGGACTCGAAGGCCAGGCGAGTGGTCGGCGTGTGGACGGTGAAGTCGAACGCGCCGAAGAGCTGGCGGATCTCCGCTGTTGCGGAGTTGTAGATCGCGGTTGATAGGGCTGAAGAAGCCGCAACATCAGCACTCCCAATTCCCACAGACGGCGCCAATTGACGAGGGTTTAACTCATCAATGCCCATTGTTATGGACTTGGGTTTTGGAGAAGGAGCAAGCGTTGGAGACATATATCGGCTAGCAAACAAGCACACAGGGGACAAAGATTTACCCAGGTTCAGGCCTTGTAGAGGTCCCTACTCCTGCTTGTCTGCTCGTGGAATTATCGAAGGAATCAAAGATACAATGGTGCGCAGATGCAATCTGGCGAGGGTTGTGGAAACTAGGGTTGCGTGTGTCCTCCTCGCTGCCCCCTCCTAGCCTTTATATAGATAGGCTGGGTCTTGGGTAGCAGGTCGAGTCGGTTACAAATTAGGGTTTTCCCCTTCAAACTTTCTATCTTTAGCTTCTTCTTGTTCTTCAAGCAATCGAGAGTCCATAGGTTACTCGAGTCCTTCATTTGGGCCTTGGCCACACCGTGAGCCTGTACGTATTTAGACCGTATATACCAAGCTCGAGTACCTGTAGGGTATACCCATGTCACTAAGGCTTGTATGGGAGGCCACGGTGGGATGTGGTTTTTGTAGTCTCATGCTCACCACCACTAGGAACCGAGTTCTTGTCTCTTGAACCAAGACGAGCGTACAACCACACGGGACCTGGACAACCCCTTGATACATTGCAAATGTATCTAAATTTTTTGATGTTCCATGCTTGGTTTTATCTACTTTCTTGTGTTTTGTCCACACTTTGGAGTACTTTTCAGATGATTTCTTGGACTAACCTATTAACAAGAGACATAGTGCCAGCTGCCTATTTTCTGCTGTTTTTGGTTCCAGGAAAGTTAGAAAATGAATATTCTCAGAATTGGACGGGACAAAAGCCAAAGTTGCTATTTTGTCGGAAGACATCTAGAGCCAGAATACGAGACGGAGAAGGGTTGGGGCTTGGCCACACCACCTGGCCGCGCGGCCAGGCCTAGCCCGCGCCAGGAGGTGGTCTAGCCACCCCAGGCACCCCCTCGGCCTCTCCTTCCGCCTATATATTGCCTCTGATACAGAAACCCTAAGTACCCGATCAAAAATCTACGAAAGAGTCTGTAGCTGCCGACATCTCCATCCCTAGATCGGGAGGGATCTGAAGCTCTTCCCGGCACCCTGTCGGAGAGGGGAATTCACCCTGAAGGCCTTCTTCATCATCATGCAAGCCTCCGGTGTGATGCGTAAGTAGTTCATCTCTGGACTACGGGTCCATGTAGTAGCTAGATGGCTGGTTCTCCTCCTTTGTGCTTTCATGTTTAGATCTTGTGAGCTCCGTTCATGATCAAGATCATATATTTGCATTCTAAATCATTGTCACAGGTGACAGCAAAACCGAATGATTCCCCTTTTTGGAAAGGCCTAATGAAGGTGAAGCAAGATTTTCTTGACAGGGGTCGTTTCGAAGTATATAATGGTTCTAGTACTCGTTTTTGGGAAGATGTTTGGCTAGGGGAGACTACTTTAGCATACCAATATAGCTCTTTATATAATATTACTTTACGGAAACAAGTTTCTGTAGCTGATGTTTTATCCTCAAATCCAATGAATATGTCGTTTAGAAGAGCTTTGACAGGTAACAGATAGAACTCATGGTTACATTTGGTTAATAGGCTAATGCAAATTAATTTGACGGGCGAAAAAGATAGATTTATATGGCGTTTGACTCAAGGTGGTGAGTTCTCTGTTAAGTCCATGTACCTTGATTTAATAAATGGAAACACAAGGTTTTAAAAGAAGTATATTTGGAAAATTAAGGTACCACTAAAAATCAAAATTTTCATGTGGTTCGTATATCGTAAAAAAATCCTTACAAAAGATAATTTGAAAAAACGAAATTGGAATGGGGAATCTGGGTGTTGCTTTTGTGACAAGGCCGAGACAATACAACACCTTTTCATTGAATGTCCTTTTGCCAAAATCATATGGCATATAATTCACATGACTATAAATCTATCTCCACCTTCTAGCATATCTAATTTCTTTGGGAATTGGCTCAAGGGTATCCCCAAGAAGGAAAAAGTTGTTTGGGCAATTTGGAATGCCCGGAATGATTTTACCTTTAACAACAATCGATCTATATCTTTTTTGCAGGTTATTCTTATGGTGTCCCACTGGATCCGTACTTGGTCGTTCCTGCAGCCTGCGGAGGACAAACATGTTTTGCATACTGGATACAATTTGCTGGAGAAGGTTACACGAGGCCTTTTCAGCCAATGTGGGTGGCGATGTGACCTTAGAACCGCCACATGATGCTCTAGCCTTAGCTTGTCTCTCCCTTTTTTGGGATTGAGCTATTTTTAGTTCTATTGTTCTTATTTTTCGTTTTTTGTTCCTGTTCGGACCTTTTGTACCTTTTCTTGAGACTAGTTTTCTTGCAATAAAATAAGAGGCCGCATGCATCACTTTGATGCAGAGGCCAGGGCGAGGCCTCCGTTTCAAAAAAAATTGTTCCCATTTAAAACCCTTCTAAAAGTTATGTTTAGTGGATTATGTGACATAACATCCGCTACTAAAACTTGCTTTCGGTGAGTTATATATGTTATTAAAAAGATGGATATTGCCGCGACAAGGGTTTATCCCCTAACTAGCAATCCTCCCAGAATCGAATACTCTCACCATTACCAACCGTAAAGGAACCTCTACTAAAGAATTCTTCCTTTTCCTTCATAAGACCCCTCTAGAGAGGTGAATTGATACATTGCAAATGTATCTATACTTTTTGATGTTCCATGCTTGGTTTTATCTACTTTCTTGTGTTTTGTCTACACTTTGGAGTACTTTTCATATGATTTCTTGGACTAACCTATTAACAAGAGCCACAGTGCCAGCTGCCTGTTTTCTGCTGTTTTTGGTTTCAGGAAGTCAGAAAATGAATATTCTCGGAATTGGACGGGACAAAAGCCAAAGTCACTATTTTTCCAGGGGACACTTGGAGCCAGAATACGAGACGGAGAGGGGCTGGGGCCCGGCCACACACCCTGGCCGCGCGGCCAGGCCTGGCCCGCGCCAGGGGGTGGTCTGGCCACCCCAGGCACCCCCTCAGCCTCTCCTTCCGCCTATATATTGCCTCTGATACGGAAACCCTAAGTACCCGATCAAAAATCTACGAAAGAATCTGTAGCTTCCGACATCTCCATCCCTAGATCGGGAGGGATCTGAAGCTCTTCCCGGCACCCTGCCGGAGAGGGGAATTCACCCTAGAGGCCTTCTTCATCATCATGCAAGCCTCCGGTGTGATGCGTGAGTAGTTCATCTCTGGACTACGGGTCCATGTAGTAGCTAGATGGCTAGTTCTCCTCCTTTGTGCTTTCATGTTTAGATCTTGTGAGCTTCGTTCATGATCAAGATCATCTATTTGTAATTCTGCATGTTGTGTTTGCAGGGATCCGATGGATATTAAGATGCTATTTCAGATTTATTATTGATTCTATGATGTCTTTGTTATTTGTGATCTTGCATGCTTTCCGTTGTTAGTAGCTATCTTGGCCAAGTAGATGCTAGCAACTCCAAGAGTTAGTATTTATGCTCGATAGTGGGTTCATGCCTCTGGTAATCTGGGGAAGTGGCAGAAATCTCTAAGGTACTAGATGTGTTGTTGCTACTAGGGAGAAAACAACAATCCTTTGTTCATAGAACAATCGTATTGTTTACTTTACACGCAATTCGTAAAGCAATAATCTATTGCTTACAACTTAATACTGGAGGGGGTTCGGATGATAACCTGAAGGTGGATTATTAGTCATAGATGCAGTTGGATGACGGTCTATGTATAATGTTGTAATGCCCAATCGAATCTCAAAGGAGTCAAGATGATTAGTATATGCTTGTATGCTTTCTCGATGTTTGTCAATTGCCTCGCTGTAATTTGTTCACCCAGCATGTTATCTATCTTAAGGAGAGACACCTCTAGTGAACTATGGACCCCGGTCCTTTCTTTTACAATCAATCTACAAACTGTTTACTGCTTTGTGTTTACTTTCTGCAAACTATTACTTCCTTCCATTCGATACGTTTAATCCTTTGTCTCAGCAAAACCGGTGAGATTGACAACCTCATCGCAAGTTGGGGGCAAAGTTCTATGGTTGTGTTGTGCAGGTCTCCATGTTGCTGCTGGCACCGGTAGTGCGCCCTGCCAACGTTCAGCTAGCTACACTTTTGGGGTGTTTCCTTGCTCCTACTGGATTGATAACGTTGGTTTCATACTGAGGGAAAACTTGCTGTTGTGCTCATCATACCTTCCTCTTGGGGTTCCCCAACGAGCTCGATATATTTTGGGCCATCAATTAAGCTTTTTCTGGCGCCGTTGTCGGGGAGTCAAGGACATCTTCACAAGGGGAGTCCCTCATAACCAATCTCTTTACTTTGTTATTTTTGTTTTGCTTAGTTTACTTTTGCTTTGTTTGCTTGTTTCTTTATCAAAAACACAAAAAAATTAAGTCTCCTTTAGTTGTTAACTCTTCCTTAACTCACCATGGTGATCCCTAAATTCACCTTGAAAGACCTTTCAATAGGTAGTGGTTCTTTAATTGGAAAAGATAATATTGAAGAATTCTTTAATCATGTTAGTAAGAATGAGGATATTGAGGATAGATCCCTTACAGAACTTGCTCCAAACTATGAGATTGATGCAGCTTCTTTAGTTCACATGTTGGAAGTTAGGTTTGTTAACCTTAACCCCTTAATGCAAGTAATGTTTCTTAAACTTAAAGAAATTGAGGACCCTGAAAAGAGGGATTTTATTTTTGAAACTTTGCTTAAGGAATTCTATGATGTTGCCAAGGAAGCTAGAAAAGTCTTTGAATGTTTCAATATGCTAGGCTCATGTGTAGATGTTGCTAGTACACGAGAAAATATGAACAAAACTGAACCTAATGGGGAGGAAACAAAGGTACCAATACCCTTTAAACTGGTAGCAATACATGAAGCCATAGAAAAGAATCTTGATTGGATTGTTCCTGAAAACCCTTTTGATGAAAATAGTGAACCCAAGAGCATTAAGAGAGGATCCTCTAGAACTTATTTGGATGATATACCTTGCCTTGTTGAAGATATTTCTGATATTGATCTTAATGCTTCTTCATTTGAGAACACTTGATTCTTTTTCTTGCTTCTTATGCCTAACTTAGAGGCGTTAAAGAAAATTACTTATTGGGAGATAACCCAAAAGTTTTAGATGAGTCTTGGAAGTTATTACTTTAGTAATAACCGCTCTTTATCCTTTTTATTTGCTTTTTGTGCCAAGAGTAACCTCTAATGAGAGAGAAGTAATGATTGGAAAAGTTGCTGTCCCGAAACAGATTTCTGTGCTTCACCGTAAAAATTAGTGTAAAATCTCTATACGTCCTTTTGAGGCGTCCTTTTGAGGCGTGAATTTTTGTGCTTCTGCCCCAGGTTGTTATATAACTTTCGTTAGTTCAACACTTTTTGATTTGAGCAACAGAAGATCTTCGAAAAAATTCGTCTTTACCTACTGGTCTGTTTTGACAGATTTCTACCATTTTCTGCATTTGCTTCTTGTTGGTTCCTTTTTGAGTTCTTTTGGGGAATTGAGATTTTTGAGGGAAGTGCTACAGTAGCTAGTGTTTTAATGTAAGTTTTATTAGTGTTATAACTGAACCTTAAAGACTTATTATCTTGAGTGCACTAATGTTGCTAATAAAGATTGTGTGAAGTTTTGTATGAAGGAAAAATTTCAGGTGTATGGAAGGAATGAGTAATGAGATGAAGGATGGACTAAAGCTAAAGCTTGGGGATGCCACGTGTGTCACCCCAAGAAATATCCAAGAAGTACAAGCGTCAAAGCTTGGGGATGCCCAAGGCATCCCCTGTTTCATGCACAGTTGTGTTGTTCTTGGAGTGTCTTCTTTTTCGTTTTTGTTTTGGTTTTTCGTTTGCTTTGTTTGCTTAATAAATTGGTTGGACCCCCTCTTTCATACATTGGTTTTCAAATAGTTTGGTTTGGTTTGGAAAAGAGTAGGAAAGTTCATGCTTAAGTGGTAAAGAGAGCTTGTTTTTAACTGTGGCCTATGCTTTGTCATGCCATGCTTGATATTGTTTTGGCTTTATGCTTAGTATTATTTGTTGTAGCATGACTTGTTATAAACAATTGAGATTGCTTAATGTGCCTTGGATGACTCATTCGTTGTTTTAGCATATTAAAGCATAGTATTGTGGTATTCTCCTTTGATGCTTTATTTGGGTTGACTTGGCGCATGCTCACACCATGTTATGACTATCTCAATTCACCATAAGCCTTTATGATCCTTTAGTTTTCAACTTGTAGTATCACTTTATGCTTTGATCAATGATGTTTTGTCGCTCTGCATGATTATGGACATTATTGCTCTCTTAGTTTGTCGCTCCCAGTCTTTTGCTAGCCTCCGTAACCAAGTATGAGTTCCACTCATGCATCCAACTCCCTAAACCAAGTTATCCCAAAGAGTCCACCATACCTACCTAATAGCATATGCTATTCCAAGTATATTCATGCTTTTGTTTATCTTCCAAATTAAACTTGTTATGAGAAAACTAGTGATTAAAGCTCTCAGGAACTTGATGGCACACTTTACTTTTCTTGCCCTTAATAAACTTGAACCATTGTGTCATCTATGTTGTATATGCTTGCACTTATTTGTTGGGGATTAGCAGAACCATGCTGTCATGGGGAACGCTTTCAACATTGCACGGGTACTTTGTACCTAGTTGATATCATGCTCTTTTGTCTATGGATGTCGTCGGTGTGAAATGAAAGGGGAGCTTGTAAGTCCATGGAGTTATGTATATGTGTTAGAGAAACGCCTGGGCCGCTGGTCTAATCCATGCTGACATGGTGGAAACCTGCAGCGTAACCATAATGAGCTGTCTATGAAGCATTCTTCTTATAAAAAAAGAGTCCTATATTGAGAAAAAAAGAGAAAAAAAAGATTATGAAAAGAGGAAAGAGAGTAAAAAGCACCATATTCCCATGGTAAATAAGAAGATTGCTGAGATGCTCGTTGTCTGCTTGCCTTGTCATTTTGATATGGGGATTCTTCCGTATCATCGGGCAAGGGGTACCCCGTTGGCAGTTCTCTATGATACACATATACTTACAATGACAAGAACTTACCGGTGACTAAACTTGAGTAGCATGAGGAGTGGCCCTCGTATTCAAGGGACATGAGATTTCTAACTTATACTTCATCAAGCATGTACGGCATAGTTTGTTCACTTTAAACTTAATCACTTCAAGATGCTTATGATAGGGGCAATGAGAGCTGAAAGTTATAAGTACCATAATTTTTGGAAGCTCTTTATGAGACTTGAATCCCTGCTTCCTTCTATGAAGGCCTTTCTTCCACCATTATATTGAGTCTCCACCTTCTACCTTTATGCACCTACTTTGAGAGCATAGTGGCCATTCTTAGTTCTATGTGCATTGTCCCAAGACTAGTTGATTGATGCATACCTTGATATTGCTTGTTATAAACTATTTGTATCTATTCACTCTTATGAACTTTGAAGGTGTCCTATGCATTTATATTTGCTACTCTATGAGGGACAAGCTGAATGCTATTATGCTATGTTTTCTTTATGTGAAACAAACAAACGTCTTGCAAAGCATTGTTATTCATGAATCTTTTGTTTGTGCCTTTTCATGTTGCAACACAGTTTCTTTGTCTTATTGCTAGAACTTTGTCTTTCATGTTATGATTGAAGTACTATGATCCCAGCTTTGAATGTTTTACAAATACTTTGATCAAGTTTATGACGGTGTATGTCACCTCAAAAATTATTCTTTCTTTTTATCACTTACCTACTCGAGGATGAGCAGGAGTTAAGCTTGGGGATGTTGATACATTGCAAATGTATCTATAATTTTTGATGTTCCATGCTTGGTTTTATCTACTTTCTTGTGTTTTGTCCACACTTTGGAGTACTTTTCATATGATTTCTTGGACTAAACTATTAAAAGAGCCACAGTGTCATCTGCCTGTTTTCTGCTATTTTTGGTTCCAGGAAAGTCAGAAAATAAATATTCTCGGAATTGGACGGGACAAAAGCCAAAGTTTCTATTTTGCCGGAAGACATCTAGAGCCAGAATACGAGACGGAGAAGGGTTGGGGCCTGGCCACACCACCTGGCCGCGCGGCCAGGCCTGGCCCGCGCCAGGGGGTGGTCTGGCTGACCTCAGCACCTCCTCGGCCTCTCCTTCCGCCTATATATTGCCTCCGATACCAAAACCCTAAGTACCCGATCAAAAATCCACGAAAGAGTCTGTAGCCACCGTCATCTCCATCCCTAGATCGGAAGGGATCTAAAGCTCTTCCCGGCACCCTGCCGGAGAGGGGAATTCACCCTAGAGGCCTTCTTCATCACCATGCAAGCCTCCGGTGTGATGCGTGAGTAGTTCATCTCTGGACTACGGGTCCATGTAGTAGCTAGATGGCTGGTTCTCCTCCTTTGTGCTTTCATGTTTAGATCTTGTGAGCTCCGTTCATGATCAAGATCATCTATTTGTAATTATGCATGTTGTGTTTGCAGCAATCCGATGGATATTAAGATGCTATTTCAGATTGATTATTGATTCTATGATGTCTTTGTTATTTGTGATCTTGCATGCTTTCTGTTGTTAGTAGCTATCTTGGCCAAGTAGATGCTAGCAACTCCAAGAGTTAGTATTTATGCTCGATAGTGGGTTCATGCCTCTGGTAATCTGGGGAAGTGGCAGAAATCTCTAAGGTACTAGATGTGTTGTTGCTACTAGGGAGAAAACAACAATCCTTTGTTCATAGAACAATCGTATTGTTTACTTTACACGCAATTCGTAAAGCAATAATCTGTTGCTTACAACTTAATACTGGAGGGGGTTCGGATGATAACCTGAAGGTGGATTATTAGTCATAGATGCAGTTGGATGACGGTCTATGTATAATGTTGTAATGCCCCATCGAATCTCAAAGGATTCAAGATGATTAGTATATGCTTGTATGCTTTCTCGATGTTTGTCAATTGCCTCGCTGTAATTTGTTCACCCAGCGTGTTATCTATCTTAAGGAGAGCCACCTCTAGTGAACTATGGACCCCGGTCCTTTCTTTTACAATCAATCTACAAACTGTTTACTGCTTTGTGTTTACTTTCTACAAACTATTACTTCCTTCCATTTGATACGTTTAATCCTTTGTTTTAGCAAAACCGGTGAGATTGACAACCTCATCGCAAGTTGGGGGCAAAGTTCTATGGTTGTGTTGTGCAGGTCTCCATGTTGCTGCTGGCACCGGTAGTGCGCCCTGCCAACGTTCAGCTAGCTACACCTTTGGGGTGTTTCCTTGCTCCTACTGGATTGATAACGTTGGTTTCATACTGAGGGAAAACTTGTTGTTGTGCTCATCATACCTTCCTCTTGGGGTTCCCCAACGAGCTCGATATATTTTGGGTCATCACCCCTCGATCAACTAACTTGCATAGTATATTCTATGAGTCACATAGTTTGTTCGGGCGTTCCATTCGACATATGCATTTTGGTTGTTCTCGAAGGCGGTGAAAGAGGTGCATCATAACAGGTAGGTAAGCATGGCCGGGGTTGCTTGGGGTGGATAGAGACTGGTGAACCAACCCTGACTCACATCTCTAGGGACCGGCTTCGGGATTTGACCCGGCACAACCCTCCTTAGGGTGTGACTCATGGTCTCGGCAAAAGCAAGGTAAAGGACGTGGTCAACCACCCTCTGTTGGCCTTCCAAGGAAGAGGGCTTATCTAGTGGCATTAAGAGAAGGTTGGTACGTGTGGGTAAAATTGTACACCCCTGTAGGGTTAAATCTTTTCAAAAAGCCGTGCTCACGGTTATGAACGACTTGGGAACGAACGGTGATGATCATATAGAACTTTAACCTAATCGTAAAACTTGGCCACTAAGGTTTGTTAAGGATGCTTCCTCAATGTACGAGGGGTGATCCTAGTTGAGAGGTTCTGATGATGATTGGTGGATATCGAAAGATGATGATCAATACTCTGGAGATGTCTCTCTCTTACCCCCTTTTAAAATATTCTGATTAGACGAGCTTCTACTCCCTTTTGTTTTACAAAAAAAGATAGCTTCATAAAAAATAACCCCACTAGCAATAAGTCTTGCGGAGTACATCCTATACTCACCCTTGCTTTGTTGATACTTTTGTAGCAGAGTAAGTGATCCCCTAAAGACAAGTTTGGTACGATATCGACACCGACAAGTAGCTTGGGGTTCCCGGCCAGCAGCCTGGAATCTACGGACTGGGACGTCATCGTTATGCTTCAGGCCTCTTAGGCCATTTCTTCAGTTTGCTATGTTTAATAGTATAATTTGCCTTCCGTTGCTTAATGTTTGTGGTCAGTGACCTTTGCTTGTACTATTTTGGTTCTCTACTCAGTTATGAGCTTGCTGTAATAATTTTTTTTATAAGATCACTGTTGTGTTACCCGATTCTTCACTGGATATCCTCGAGCTCTAGTTAGGCTTATGTCAGACTAAGGTCTGGGGTTTGTTTAACCCTGATCCCAGGGGTGTCACAACAAACAGGGTATGGTAGTCCATTTAGCAAATCTCAACAAAATATATTGTTCAGAGTCGGAGTTGGAAGCCAACCTTTTTTTAATCCCCTCTAGAATGTGCTATCAGGTCAGGAGTGGAGATGAAAATGTGCAATAATGGAACCAAGGATCTAAATCAGTGGAGGATTGCCAAATAGACCCTTCTTATGATTCCTATGTGTGCTCAACTTTTACTATCATTTTGTATCATATATTTTTGGTCATATAGGTTTGATCATTCATGCATTATTTACTGATTTTAAGATGATTTACGGGATTTCCTAAAAAAAATATGCATTGTTATTTGATTCTATAAGACATAAAATATTGTGTTCTCTATTTTATTATTTTAGGGACATTCTAGACCTACAAATGTAGGAAGATGAAGATTACCAGCTTTGGGGGCCACGAGAGGAACCACGAGGACCGAGAGAGGGCCCACATTGAGCCTCCCTTGGCCAGGCATGTCGAAAGTGCCTCATGGCTTGCATCACGACTTCCTTTTCACCGATGCCTCTGTCTCACGAAAAACTCCTATACCAGAATTTTACGAGAATTTGGTCCCTATTCCAGAATTTACAAGAATTCAGTGGCTATCCCAAAAGTGTTCTCCTTCTCCGGGAGAGAGAGAATCCCTTTCCAAGATCCTCACTGCTGGCTGCAGAACTAGGCTCGGAACCTCTCACGTAACTGCAAGTAAATTTCACAGATGCTCACTACTCTGGATAAATTTAGGACAACCTGAGAGTTCACAGAAATTCTTTGATGAAAATCAGATCATAATTTTATTTAGAGAATACTCGGTACCGTGGCATGCGTAGTCAACAACTTATAACATATAAAAAACTCAAACATATAATACCGCAGCATGTAGACTTGCATGATTTTATTTAGATAATACCACTCAGTATCGTGGTATCTATAGTTGACAACATTAACATATAACTGTATATAAACACCAACGGAGCAAGTAGGCTTCCTAAGACTCTGCTTATATCATCAGAACTTGCTAAAAAACTCGCAAATGTGTTCTGAAACCTCATCAGGCTTCTCCTGGTTGAGGAAGTGCCCCACTCCCTCCAAGATAACCACGTCCTCCAGATTTGGCACGTTTGCCTTGAAGCCACCCTTGTGAATGTAGTCTTTCACCCCTGGTGCGTTGTATAAGGCGTCGAGGTCCCCAATGATGAATTTTGTCGCTACTTTTACTGAAGCTCCAGTCCATGGTGCAGAAAGCTCCCAGTTCCTGCATGAACACAAAAGAAGTTAAGCGGTATCTCATGAATGCCTGCGTTTAGCTCTGGCCAATGCCTTCACAAATAAACTTCTGAACTGAAATTGGCACAAAAAGTTATGTAGTTTAGACGTACATATATCAACTTAAAGCTGGTGAAAGGAGCAATTTCGGCAGATCTGCCACTAGGTTCCTTTCTTTTCAGTTTACAGTTAGCATATGATGTGAACTCTAAAGCATACAGACATCAGTCACCAGATGAAATGATTCTTCCATTGAAAATAAGTAACTTTGCTGTAAATCCTACAAAATAACTTTCCTGACTAACAACAAAAAATAAAGCCATATATTTGTAAAAGCAAGACAGTGAGAATGAGCCATCGACGACATACAAGTCCATGCATCTGTAGAAGTTCAGCCCTCCTGTAAACCCTGTCTTCTCAAATTTGTCAGCGTAGTAGGAAATATCTTCTTCAGACAACCATGCAGGCAGAGTACCATCCGAATCAAGCGACTCAAAGAAGGTTTTTCCCTTGGATAGAATAATAGGAGCTGAATTGCGCATTCCAAGGATTGCCTTAAACTTATGCCTATGGTCGTATAGAGCAAATTCAGCTTCAGCAACTCCAGGGTCCTGCATGCATAATTTGGTTATTAGTATGTGCAATTATTTTTGACAAACCAAATCTGAAGTGATGTTGTTGTAGAATAAAACTGTATCCTAGAAAAAAAAAACTAAACGGTAATCTCTGATTCCACACTAGGAGATACTTTTTAACCTGAATCCGCAGATAAGAATGGTCCAAATTATATACTCAAAAGGGAAAAGCCACGTGATTACATGATAGAACATTACATTCTGAGACGAAAGTCACTTAAGGTTTTAAGGCTAACTGTACTAACTGCCATACACCAGATTGTTAGCATTTACAGCTCTGCAGAGAGATGTTATTGTGTTCAAGTTCACTAAAAAAATTTGGTACTCATTACCGAGATGTTTTACCTGATACTCAGGGATAATAGCACAATTTCTGTGCATTGCTACGGATTTAAATAAATTAAGCAAGACCAAATCATCTACATGTAACACCCTCGAATCGGCCCTATGCAAGTCTTAGAGATTCCCGTCAAACCCGTGTAGAAACGATTCAAAGATGCCCACCAGGCAGTTGCGTGCGGGTGAAAAACGAAGTAATATCATTACACAATAGTCCTCGATGGAACCCACAGAACATAAACATACGACAACGACTCCCTGAGTCAAGAATACAAATATACAGTACAAAGATCCAAATCACCTTGAAATCGATACAACATCCGAATATGGATAAGATGCAAATGGGGCTAAGAGCCCTGAAAAATAACCAATGGCGTCCATAACCCTGCCCAGGCCAAGCCGGAAGGGTAACCCTACTAACGACGTCAAACTTATACCTGTCAAAGCAAAAGGGGTGCCGACAAAGGGCAAAGGAAAAAGGGAGCGGTCAACCGAGGCCAGTACACGACGAGTCTAGAATTCGACGACTCTCGCCTACATAGGTATGGTGGACTGAAGCGGCAGCTCGAAGCATGCACTAAACAACCTATAGAGACTGGATACAACTGTCGGCTATCAGAGAGGGATAAGAAAGACCTATTCGGAACCAACCTGATACTAACACCAAACATACCCATCCTGATATTTCCCCCTCGAGACCAAACGAGGAAGTCCTTCCAAGGAAACTCACACAGTTGGCAGTTTTATGCATCATTCCATGCTGGTTATCCAATTTACTAGTCATATCAGATACAAGTTAAATTATAAAGTAAACTTTAGTTGTAGTTGTCTATGATCGAGAAACTGTGCTCCAAGTCATCCATAACCGCGGACACGGCTTTTCGAAAAGATTTAACCCTGCAGGAGTGCACCAAAGTTTCCACACGCACTTGCACCCTTTTTGCCAGATCAATTAACATACTTCCATCGGTATGTCGCGGGGCTTCGGACACGACGCTTTCCCAGACCCAAAGCAAGTACATGGGAGCCACCCGAAAGAGCTACCCGTACGAGGTATAGATAATCCTCCTCGTACGGACCCTGAGGTTGCGTGCACTTGTCACGCGAGCAGAGACCATAGACAATATATTCCCATGACAAAGTGCCACACCTACGCAACAGTAATAAACGCTCATCGAGCAACATGTAATAAACATGGCATAGGTACAGTAGGTAACGTATAAAGCCCGAACTAGTTTGTGGCCCCAGTATAGTACTTTGAAATCAGGTAATAAGCTGATAGGGGCGCCCAGACACCCCACATGTGGTTAGCGCGCTCAGTCTCAAAACAAGTACATGGGAGCCACCCGGAAGAGCTACCCGTACGAGGTATAGATAATCCTCCTCGTACGGACCCTGAGGTTGCGTGCACTTGTCATGCGAGCAGAGACCATAGACAATATATTCCCATGACAAAGTGCCACACCTACGCAACAGTAATAAACGCTCATCGAGCAACATGCAATAAACATGGCATAGGTACACTAGGTAACGTATAAAGCCCGAACTAGTTTGTGGCCCCAGTATAGTACTTTGAAATCAGGTAATAAGCTGATAGGGGCGCCCAGACACCCCACATGTGGTTAGCGCGCTCAGTCTCAAAACAGGTGTGAAGAACTCGGGTCCTAGGTGGACACAAGTGGACGGTTAAAAACCAAATATTGACTATTACCCACCAGTGCCTCTGCATTACCTATTTCTAGCATTTTAAATTGACAAGTTATATTGAAAGTCATGATCATCTCCACCATTAAGCATGTGCGAACCTTCCAACAACGGTGGAACGACAACGACGCAAAGCAACACCTGAGCAAGCAACTACGACTCGCAAGGCCGACTGTCTATCAAGCAATAGGCAATAGGATGTGTCCAAGACAATATAGAGGCTGCAAGAAATATAAATGGTGCACAGAAACTAAAGCATCGCAACACGGATAGCAACAGATCAACAGGAGGAAGTAAAGACTATAAACGCAAAATAGGTAGAAAGGGGGAGAGTGCTCGCATGGAAAACACTGCCGAAGGTTCATTATCCGAAGAACTTGTCGAGACTCGCATCCACTCAACAGCCTAATCCGTGAAGAAGCAAAGCACTAAAAGACACTGGATGCACTATTTAATAGTGCAGCAAAAGATCGGGCATGATGCATATATGATGCATGACATGGCAAAGATGCGATGCGACTAGGCAATATTAAGCGGAACCGGGGTCCCGACAATTAATTAGGAGGTTCATGTTGTTTAGTTACCCTGCAATTTAAATGTTGTATTAACGCGGCAAAACATGGGATCGGTTCGCTACCAAATTTAAATGGAGTCCGGAATAAGGCAAAAGTAGTGCGCATATAACTCCATATTTAATTATTAGGTGAATCGACAAAGTACCCCAATCCACAAAATATGTATGCAAGCATGTACAAATGATGCAACAAGGTATATAGACGGCAATTTATAAAATAGGGGTCACACGTGTGGGTTTGGCACCGAGGAACTTGGGGTTCGACGGGGTTCGGTCTCGGGGATCGGTCTTCGGATTTCGAGATCGGGGTCTCGGAACCGGATCGGCGAGGAGGAAGAAAAGCGCCGAGGTTCGGTCTTCGGGTCCGAGAGGTAGATCTTGGTGTCCCATGATGAAGAACTTGACATCGGACCATCCTTGTCGGGGATACTTTGGGTCACGTCGTCACTTGTCGATCTTGTCGCCTCAATTCAGAGGAAGTCCTTGTTGTAGCACCACACAGTCACACACCTTGTCCGCACATCACCATCTCTACTTGGTCACCATCATCACAACTCCAAATCACTCCACATCCACACCCCAAGTCCTTGCAGACACCACGACAACGTCACAGTTGAGCAGATCGACAACATGATGCGTAGCGACAATAGGGAACCTGCGGCACCAAATCCCCAACATGGCATGAACATAGTGAAGCATGCATCAGAGGACGCCGGGGTGTGCTGGCCAAAGGAAGTAGCAGGGGAGAGACGCGGGAGCAGCAGAACTTGGAGGCACTGTGTAGGGCGGCGGGATAGCGGGCCGTGGCTTGGCCGCATGCTCCTGTCGGCGTTGGTGAGGAAGGTGACGTCTGGCGGGCGGCCGGAGCCAGAGAAGAAGGGGTCGTGGGGAAGGGCTCTCGCAGCTGGCGGAGCAGAGGGGCTGGAGGTCGGGAGCCGAGACGGCGGCTTCGCGGACGCCGGCGGGGTGGCTTGCCGCGACGGCGAGGGCGGCCAGGGCAACGCAGAGAAGACCGCTGGCTTGGTGCGACGCGGAGACGAGCACGGGCGACGAGGACACGCGACCGGATGGAGGAGGCGCATGGCCAGTGGCACGCTAGAGGCTTGCGGGGAGGCCGGTGACGCTGGCGAGCTTGTAGAGCAGCGGCGCTGCGAGGCAGGGTTGGGACAAGGGCGCAGTGACGACGACGTCAGGGGCTCCGGGCGATGGTGGCCAGCAGAGGAGAGAGGCGCGCGGCCTTCGCATCGAAGCAGAGAGGCGGCGGCGACTGTGTCGGGGTCGAGGAGCAGGGGCCACGCGGGCAGAGGAGCGGGACGAGGGAGAGAGGCGGGGTCGGGTGGTTGGGTGGTTTCGCGATGGGATCCAGGGGAGGGGCGGTTGGTGGGGTTACGTACGGGATCGGGAGACGTGCATGCATGCGGGGTGCGACCTGGGTGGGGTGTACGCGGGCGGGACAGGGGAGCTTGTCGCGTTGTGACATGTAGTGTAGGTGTGCGTGCAGCGCACGGGCAGGTGTGTGTTGGTGTGCAGCGGTAGGTGGTGTGGTGGCGGCGGCTGGATGAGACTAGGTGGTGGGTAGAATTAGGGTTTTGGTTAGATGTGGGGCTAGGATTAGCTAGGGTTTGATCTGGGCAGATCTAGGGTTTGGGTATGGCAAGGATTTGGAGGTGGCCGGCTGGGCTTTTGGGCCTGGCTGACTGCCTCCCAAAACAATATAAATTTTTATTTATTATTTAAAAGACTTTTGTAATTAGATTTTAGACAAATAAAATATCCGAAACGACCGGGTTTTGTATTTGAATAAAGAGGGGTTATTTGAAAAACAAAGAGGCTTTTATTAAATAGTTTTTAGCAAAAGATCATGATGACATGACGATGCTCAAATGCAACGTGGCATGATGACATGAGCATGTGGTCATGATGATGCACAAAACAAAAACAACACGCGATTTTCTAGTAGTGGTTTTCCCGGGATACTACACTACATCTGCTCACATGCCATCCGTTCGTCATATAAAACTGTGATGTGGCCTGAAAGTGATCGGACCACCCTCATGGCATCAGCATTTCAAAACTATATAAGAATGAAGATAAAGATATGTGTAGTTGTGCAGTGAATAAAGCTTCAAGAGAAAACATGGTGCCCTTGAAGAACTACAATGTGTTGATAACGTGAGAAGTTAAAGGAAAATGATACAATACCTCTGGACGATCGCTCTGGCTCCGTCTTCGGTCTCCCCCTTCTTATCCTATTTTCTCTCTTATCAACAAAGATGTTGACCCGTAATCCTTCATTGCCATATCTCCTGGCCCTCACCATGCTCCTCTGCCCCCAGCACACCTCCGACCCTCCTCCGTCTCCTACCTCCTGCCATGGATGTTGGTTTGGAGCTCGTCCTCTATGCCGTCGAGCTGCTCGAAGGACAACAAGGAATATGGGAATGGGTACGGGCTCGCCTGATCTATCACCGACAGGCCTCCTGTGAGCCAGATTCGCCACCAGCGAGCCCGGACGGCGAGATCGGAGGTCAAAACCGAAGTTAGTTTTTTCGCAGATTTTTTATGCTGCATGGGTATTTCTCACATGCTCCAAACTCTTGTGAATTTTGCTGCGAACCCACGAACGAGATGCTGTGACGATACTGGGCATCTACTGCAAATCTTGCTTCAATGCTTCAAATGTTTTCGCGGGCAGCTACAAACATTATCCTTTTTCTCTGCACACTTGTGTTGACTTTTTATCTTGGGATTTGCTGTGACGGATGAGAATTTGTTGTGGATTTGCTATATACTCATATTTTTTGCTACATTGGTGCTTTCAAATACTATGATGCTTTTCTAATGTTTTTAACCCACATCAGGAAAAAATGCTGCAACGATGCTACAGTAGCACACAAATTTCGGTACCGCAGGATGGAATTTGCTACAATGATCAGATGGACGAAATTTGTCTTATAAGTGACACCATATCCCCCGGGGGACACCTAGTGCTGCCCTAAGTTAAATTTGGGGTTTCGACAAAAGGACAATGCTAAGTATCCGATTTCCATTCAACCAAGCACTCAAGTTCCTTACTGAAATTTTTGGTAGTCAAATTACCGAGGATTTTACCCTGGAAAGGACATCTCTAGTTGTGCAGCAAATAGAGATTCAACAAAAAAACTTGGAGGCATTTTTCAGAAATAATGCTCTTAGTCTCTTACTAAGATACTTGCATACTCTGTATCTCAGATATATGATCTTTAGTTTCTAGCTTAAAAATCAACAACGGTAAGTATTCAAGTTCCATTGAACCAATAACTCAATATGTTACTGAAAAATAATATTTAACCTTCAATAAATAATACTCATGGCCATTTATTTTTGTTTATTGGCCATTTATCCATTATTCTGTATGGTGTTCTGAAGTCACTGACTGACAATAAAATTAGTTGCTTCCAAAAAAACTAGTTTATTCCTCGCAACTGCCGTAAATCAAATATCCTGTAAAGCATCAATAATAGCCCGCAAGGAACAAAAGCACCATGCAAACAATCAGCTAACATAATGAAATTATTATATTCCTACAACTAGCATGTTACCTGAACTGGTATTTTTCTAGGAGCTGGCCCTTCCGTGCGACTTAAACCGAAATATGGCCCTGTCCGATAACTAATTTCAAGTCTGACCCTCCCACACGGCACCACGGACCTTGGAGCTGATGGACAACATTTCGGCCCTGCTGGAGTTGGCGCCGACACACTCCACCTCCATGGTGTACTACTTAGCTTTGCGCTGCTCGACATGCTCCACCTCCATGAATAAGACAGGAGTAAAACACACGTGGCTGCTTATTTGGTTTTTCGTTACACTCATATAAACAAGTATTTTATCCAAAGTTTGCATACACATACTAAGTGTATATAAACCTTTTCAATATTAACACTACAAATCAGGTTAGTTTTTTTCCTTCCAAGGAAAATCGAGTACAGCACACGCGTACAAACGTACTTACACATAGATTACAAGTCAACACCATCAACTTTCTATAATTTTCCTATAATCATGAACACATAAATTTTGGTAGTTTACAAAAAAAGCAGTGAAAGGAAGTTATATTATCCTATTTTTCATGCCTTGCATGACACAGCTCCATCGCGACTGTATATAAGAAGCAGAGGACCCCGCGTAAGAGAATGCCGATTCCTCGGAAGGAGGAGCAAGGCGAGGTGCCATGAACCCAGGTGGGGTGACCAGGACATGAGGCTGGACGTAGAAGCAGAGGAGTGTCTCGTCTCGACCCCCACTAGGTAATATCAGGAAGAACTAACATTCCAAACCAAGGTAACAAAAAATTTACTGTTCAGACGTACCCGTCAACATCGACTCTCTAGCTGTAGATCCATTTAGACTAACCTTCCATCATTGTTGCCAAAGTAGCCACCACACCTAAACCCGTATCGTGGATCTACCAAGACGATGCCCTCAAGAGGGGAAGGAACGAGGGATCGACGCCATGCCACCTCCACCCACTTTCCTCGCCTTTGTTCTGCAGACTGTTGACATCCACCGCCATGTTGTCGCCACTCTAGACCTGGTGGGCAGCAACTATGTGTAGTGGCGCTGCTTCTTCGACATGGTGATCAGCAAGTTCGGGTTGTGTCATCGTCTCCTTGAAAGCATCATCGTAGAGCTGGTGTAGACGACTAAGGCAACAATGGCTTGCTTCGCGTGGATGTGAGGGCGACAACCACTGATCCGTTGGAGTGACGTTGGGCAATGATGATCTTTCCCTAATTAACCGTTATTGTTAATTAATATGATGAGCCAATTTTTTGCCTCCGTTAAAGAAAGACAGGAGCTGGTTGAAAGCTTAGCTGCACTAACATTGTGAGCTACTAGGCATATCTAGTACTTAACCAATACAAATGAATCCATCAAGCCAACAGTGTATCAGGTACTGCGGCACGAGATATCACTGATATCATATCAGGTAGGGGGCAAAGCATGCACACGCAAAGCGGCTGGTGCATGATTCAGTTCGTGCTCCTCGGTGATACCAGGAAAGCTACTGACACGAGTAAACTAACCAGGGCAAGCCTATCACCAAGCCAAGGTTCGGCACAAAATGGAAACGCGACGATTTCCTGGGGTTGTGCTCCAACAGCCATGGAACTGAACATTCAAATGTGAAGGAGGCACAGGCATTCAGCTCCAACTCGACTGGATCCCAGAAGCACGACTTCGGCGCCGGTGGTTTTGGTGCCGATCATGGGGCCAGATATGCAAATACTTTTTCACAGGGGCCGGATGTGCCAGAAATTGCTGATAGGGGCCAATTTCGTCAAAAAATACCCTGAACTGAACCGACCACCGTCACGGCGTCAAGGATCGGATTTTTATAAGAGTGAAGATAAAGATCTGTGTAGTTGTGCAGCAAAAAAAAAGCTTCAACAAAAACATGACATATTTCAAGAAAACAATGCTTTTACAAGGGTCCTTAGCGTTAAGTTTCTGGCTTCAAAAACGACAATGATAAGTATCCTATTTCCATCGAACCAATAACTCAATTTCTTACTGAAAATAATATACAACCTCCAATCAAACAATACTACTACTCCCTCCGTCCAGAAATAACTGACTTCAGTTTGCCTAGATTCGAATGTATCTGTACACTAAAATATGTCTAGATACATTTGAATCTAGACAAATCCAAGTCAATTATTTCTGGACAGAGGGAGTACTTTTTTTTGTTTATTAGCCATTTCTCCAGTGTTCGATCTGGAGCTCCGAAGTCAATTGCTTACAGTATCAGTTAGTTGCCTATGAATATTCGAGCGTACTCCTCGCAATGGCCTTAAATCCAATCCCTTCTCGAGCATCAAGAACAGCCCACAAGGAACAAGTATAGGAGAAGTTAAGCACCAAGGCCAAGCAAAATTCGCTCAAATTTCCGCAGCGAACAGTAAAACAAGCCATTGCCCAATAATGTCGACAGGACAGAGGAACACAACTCATTATACCATTGATTCTGTCTGCCACAATCAAGACAGGAAGGATGAAGGGGTTTCACCTGGAAGCGGCACATGTAGTGGTCTTCCCCGCAAAAGGCCCTGATGGCCTGGAGTGGAGTCCCTTCGGAGCGGCGCGGGTTGTACACCAAGCTGAGGTTGACGAGCGCCCGCACCAGGTCCGGCCGCAGCAGACAGAGCTGCCACGCCACATTGGCGCCCCAGTCGTGCCCCGCCACGAACACCTGTCGAGCGAGGCCGCGGATCACACCAACAAGAGAGCTCAGCTAGCTTAGCAAGGAGCATGGCCTGCACGAGGAGATCTGAAAATCGAAGGCCGACCGGGTCCGATGGTCAAACCTGGGGCTGCCCGAGGTCAGCGATGAGGGCCACGAGGTCGCCGGCGAGGTGGAAGGTGGTGTACGAGCCCGCGGCGGCAGGGGCGTCGGAGTCGCCGTAGCCGCGCAGGTCGGGCGCGACGGCGCGGAAGCCCCGGGCCGCCAGGGCGGCCATCTGGTGGCGCCAGCCGTACCAGAGGTCCGGGAAGCCGTGCACGAGCAGCACAGCGGGCCCGTCCTCGGGCCCCGTCTCTGCCACGTGCAGCCGCACCCCACGCGCCACCTCCACCGTCCGGTGCCGCACACCTTCCGGCTCCATTGCTGTCGCTGCTGCTCGCGGCCCGCCGAGGGATTGGATTAACCGGCGATTTTCGGGATAGCCTTCCGCGCTGCTTCAGGCCTTCAGCTTGCCGAAATTCCCCGGACGTTGGACTTAGTGGGAAATTTTTGTTTTTCCCCGTTTTGCTTTTGCCACCACAGCTCTCGGTAATGCATTGTTTCTGCTCCGGTGTGTTTGCCTGTGAGTAGGAGTATCACGCAGGGACGGATCAAGGAATTTAACTTTAGGTGTATAAATTTTAACCAACACAGCAAATAAAGGAGAAAATCTGAAAATGGGCACTTTATCAGGTTCTACTATTTGCTAAATGTAGATTTGAGCTTGATCTGGATGGGAAATTGCGACACATACATGCTAGGGAATACAACAAATGATACATATTGCCACCATATACTATATATGAGTTTTTTTTCATAAATTAATGTACGCCCTTGACCTATATTAGATCCGTCCATGGTATCATGTATATCATGTTGGCAAAAATAAAGAAGGAGATCCCGGGCACAGATGCACTCGTTTCCTGATCGGTGGTGCCTGGTTGTATTCCTCACGTATGTCAATTTCTTTAAGGTTTAGTAGTCTGCAGTGCACAGTCCCACGCATGCTCCCTGTCGATTGCTGAGCGTCTAACGGTACATACAAGTTGGACGGAGTGGACCGGGTTTGCATACAATCTGTACCTAGCTAGCACTAGGTCCGCCTGTTGGCGCACCGATCTTTCATCCCCTTGTCGAAAAATGATCCTTATCTGTTATCGTCCCCACTCATGCCCCTGATCTCATCGCACAGCCATGTCCTCATCAGCATCTACTCCTTTCGTTTCTCGTTTCATAATATAAGATCTTTTAGCTTTATGAATATACATTTATAATGTATCTAAACACATTTTAATACGTAAAATGTGTTTAAATACATTGCTTTCACATAGCTAAAAAAACCTTAATATTTTAAAACGGAGGGAGTAGCACACTAGACCCCTCGGCGCATGGAGAAGCCACTACAAACTGATCGAGGCTCTGCTACCCAGAGGAGCAGCCGGCGGATGAGCCGCTGGTCGAACGTGGTAACGGCATGAAGGCGGGCATGGTTACGCATGGACAAACAGAGCTGAGCACGCGAAAGCGAATGTGTGTATCTCGTTTCTGCGCGCATGACTTTATGTATTTTGGAAGTGGGTTTGTGCATGCATGTCCACTCATGATGAAGGTTGATGGCAAGAACGCGCATGGCAGTGGAGAGCATGTCATAGGTCTGGCCGTCTGGGACAAACATAGCATCGAGTACGGCATCAAGTCCAATCTCATCGGTTTTCCTGTCATCGTCCACAACTGAATTATCGGCGCGGACTACCCTCTTTCATCATGCGCAGCTCGGCGGGCGGCGCTCCACCACGCTAGGTTCGATGGCCAGGCTGCGCTCCACTGTGCGTGGCACCTTGAGCCAGGCCATCCAACAGGATATTGCACAGGGAGGCCGGGAGGAAGAAGATGGGTTCACGAGGTGCTGAAAAACTAGAATATATGTGGAGGGGTTTGTGGACAAATATTATTGAGAGGGAAAGACCAAAGTAGTAGTACTAGAAAGTCAACATGCACCCACCTTCCCAGCACGGTAATAAAAGCATTTATCCGTCTATCCACCCCAAACGTCGCTCAACTGTCCGTCAAACTAGTCCAGAATAGCAGTTGTACCACATACCACAAGGCTGCAGTACCCCTATCCGTATCGCATAGAAAAACCTATCACGACGCATATCTCGATACCAGATGGACGGCCCATAAAACGAGTTCATCTGAACTCGGGACCGAAAACGTCTCGTCCATGTAGATATCGTATCATAGCACGTAAAACTATAAATCTTAATGCAAATAAATCTTGTACATAAGTTGACATTGAGATCCTATAAATCATTAAAGGACGTGCCTAGCGGGCGCCCGAGCGCCAAAACGACGAGTTGGGCGCGCCAGGTTCGCCAGCTAGACACTTTCCACTTTTGGAAAGTCCTCATGTCCGCTTTTGACTGCTCTTTCTCGGTTCCTGCGAGGGGTGCGCTTGTTTGCTTTACCTGGCGCCCTCACTGCGACCCCAGCCCATGATCCCCCGTGCCCCGTGCCAGCCTGTCCTTAAAAGCACCTCTCTCTAACCCTACCACCCCCAGATCTCGCTCCCTGGATCGTCTTCTTCCTTCAGCGCCCTAGCCGCCATTACTTCCTCTTTGCTGGCTTCATGAACCCACCAAAACATGGCAACCTCCCGATCCTCAACCATACGAACATTTTCCATGCGGAGAGCATCTCGAGGAACACACCTACTTTTGGAATTGCTCTGTCAGATTCAACACAGGTACTCATCCATATTTTCTCTGTTGTTCTCATGTTGATTTCTTGCTCGAGTCAACTTTGTCTCAAACAGAAGCAACTTGGCTATGCTCCTTAGTAACTTCCCCAGCTCCTAGACAACCTATGTTGCCATGTCCTTTTCTCTGTTCTTGCAATTCAGATGAAAGTTGCAACTTTTGTGATGTTTCTAGCAACTTTTCTCTGTTTTGTAGCAACTTCTTTCATATCCCAGGCTACTTCTTTTTCGTAGATTGCAGTTCAGTTGGAAAAAGTTGTAAATTTTCATGTTTTTCGTAGCAACTTTTCTGAGGGTGGAGGCAAATTTTTCCTGTTCCCTAGCAACTTTTCTGAGGGGTAGGCAATTATTCCCTGTTCATAGCAACTTCTATCACATCGTAGGCAACTTCTTTTATCATGAACATACTCCCTTTTCATCAGAAAATAGTTACCTACCAACCACCCCCACACGATCCCCATGTAAAATTCTTTTCTGAGTCAACGAATATTGTCTTTTCATAAACTATGGGCAATTTTTCACTAGTAGTTTGCAAATTGCATCTTAGTTCAGCAAACTTTGTGTCAAAGACAACTTTTGTTCATGGCAATTACACAGAGTATTAACATGTAAAAAACCTGGCTTTATGATACACATGCAAGCTACATTGTGTGAGTCAAAATATGCTCCTTTGTTATGCAGCCAGATGGAGGGGAAAATCCAGAATAGGTTGGCAACTTGACACATCAGTTTATGAATTCATAGGGACATCATGTGAACAGTAGGAAACTAATTGACATAAGTAGGCAACTTGGTAGCATCTGTGGGCAACTTCCTTACATAAGTAGAAAACTTAGTTTGACATAATTGTTATGCAACTTCGTATCATCAAACAGTAGATACTTGCACCAAAAATAATAGAAAACTATAACAGAGTTTGTAACATACTAATCCTAATTAAAACACATATAACACATGACTTGAACATTTTTTGCCTTCATTTCTGCATCTGGTCATTGCGTCCTCGTCTTTTTTCCACATGAAGAAGCTCTTGTCCAGTACCTATACATGTCAAAAAACAGTAATAAAAATGTGAGAAAATTGTGATGCTAAAAATAGAATTAGAAGTACTGTTTAGCTAACAATGCATAGTTTTTTGCCTATATATGCTTTTGAAGTTGCCTTTTCCCTGATTTGTTTTTTTGATTCATTTGTTGTGCAGGCAATGGGTATACTTGACCTCAATGAGGTGTCGTTTGACCTCAATGAGCAGGCTGGTTTACTACCGCCTAATTACTTCACGCATCTTCTGATGGAAGAAGGTATTGACGAGACTCCAGAGTTGCAAGTTGACACCGACGCCCCCGCTGTTGATGTACATACAGTACCAACTAACAATGAAACTGGTGTGTTTGTTGTCGGTACAAACACAACATCGCTTGCCCAAGACGATGTAGATAATAACGAGGCTTCATCTCAGCCAATGGACCCACATGTTGGAATGCGTTATGACACGCTACAGGGTGCTAAGGAACACTACAACGCATACGCTGCTAGGACTGAATTTTCAATCAAGGTCAATAGGAACAGAAGGTCAGCGCGCACCAATGATCTTGATAAACAACAATTTGTATGTAATAAATTCAGGAAACCTAGGAATGATGATGACGGAGGTGACAAACCAGATGTAGTTGGGTCAGTACCATTCTCAGATTCATCGGATGAGGAGGACCGGCAGAACGCGGAACTTGCATCTGTTGTTGCTGGGATTGCTAAGAAGAAAGAGCAACAAAAGAATTCGAAGAAGCGGAAAAGGTAAACAATAATACCAACTAATTGCAAGGCGGAGATGGTGGTGAAGCTAAAGGATGGTAGATGGGAAATTATTGCTTTTACAGCAGAGCATAATCATCCTCTTGTCCACAAGCCATCGTTGAACAAGTATCTTAGGTCACACCAAGGTATACCAGCAGAGAAAAAAGATTTCGTGAAGAATTTGTACAACACAAACCTGACTGCTGGTATGTTACTAAATCTATACCTGTGTTTTTTAGCTGCACCCATAGTTGCTGGAAGACCAGATGTAGTTGCTACTTGCAACATACATAGTTGCCGGTGTAACAGATAAAGTTGCTAGTACTGTTTGATTAGTTGCCAGCAAGTTGCTAGTACTGTTTGATTAGTTGCCAGCGCTAACTATCTTATGGTTTGAAAGAAAAAAAGTTGCTTGGTAGTGATAACTAGTTGTATGTTAGTGCATTACTAGTAGCTACATAAAGTGATCAGGAAAAAGTTGTCAGAACAGTATGTATTAGTTGCTAGGTAGTAACATAAACCTTGGCAGAAATCAGTATGAGTAGTTGCTAGTAGCTACTGAAAAAATAAAGTTTTCTCACTCGGTTGCTTGCTACAAATTCTTTTTTGCAGGGAGGATGATGGATATAATGTCAGAGTTCTATGGTTCAGAGTTGCTAGCCCCGTACACGGCCAAAACTATCACCAACTACTGTGCAACTTTAACTGCAGAAGAAACAAAAGATGGCGACATGACCGAAGTGATCAACCATTTTCAAGAGTAAAAGGAGAAGGATTATGACTTTTACTTCAGATTAGATTGTGATGAGGAGGACAGGGTGAAAAACATTTTCTAGGTTGATGGGCCTGCTAGGAGAGCATATGTTGAGGCTTACCATGACTGTGTATCCTTTGACAGCACATACTTAATGAATAAGTACAATATGCCCTTTGCACCATTCATTGGGATCAACAAGCATGGGCAATCTATCATGTTGGGTTGCGGGTTTGTGAGGCAAGAGTTGGCAACCAGCTTTGATTGGTTGTTTGAGAGTTTTCTTATCATGATGAATGGTCGAGCACCGGACAACATCATCACTGACCAAGACATTGCTATGAAGATGTTAATTGATAGGATGTTCCTAGCAACTATCCACCATTTTTGCCGCTGGCACATCATGCAGAAAGCATAGACTAAGTGTGTTACTGTTCTAGGTAGAAACCCTGGTCTAGCAGAATATTTCAACGCCTGCATAGACTTCACCTTTTCCCCAGAGGACTTTGAGGAAAAATGGGCTCTGTTTATAGGCAAGTGGCCTGCTGCTGCTGGACACTCGCACTTTAGGGAGTTGTATGACATTAGGGACAAGTGGGTTCCTTGCTACTTCCTGCACCGGTTTTTCCCTTTCCTCTAGTCGACGCAGCCCAGTGAGGGGTTTAATGCGGTGCTGAAATGTTATGTGAACCCACACAAGTCACTGCTAAACTTTCTGAAACAATATGAGAAGATCCAGGTGCATGTGCTGGTGAAGGAGGGTGGCAACGACTACCGTACAGATTTTCTTGAGGTCCAGAGATGGTCGCTATATCCCATTGAGCAACATCCGTTCAATGTGTACTACAAATACATATATCTAAAGTTTCGGCATGAGTTTGAGCTTATTGGCAGGTACAATGTGAGTCACTTTTGTGGTTTGTACTACAGGCTTGAGCCAAATAGGACATGGTGTGCCAAGTATGGGTCGAGGACCTACATGGTTACAACGAACAAGGATGAAGGCATCTACTCATGCGAGTGTTCAAAGTTTGATAGGGATGGCATGCTTTGTTGCCACATATTGAAGGTTTTCACCCACCTTGGTGTTGATGAGATACCCGAGCGGTACATCCTAAAAAGGTGGATGCCACAAGCAGTCTCTGGTGGACAGCAAGCCGCAGCTGTGGAGCAGCCTGATGTCATGCCACCAGAGTCGTAGCAGCAAATGTGCCATGCAAACCTGAACATGTCGTTTCAGAAACTTGCTCGTGTGGCTTGCACAACGGATGCAGCTACTGCGATTATGAACAAACACATGCGTGTTGCAGCGACGGAAATCACTCAACTGAACAAATCACGGAAGAAAAAGAAGAAATCAGCTGCTACTGAACCGTCGGCAAGTGCCCCTGTTGATCCTACTATTCCTAGGGACCCGCAAAAGTCAACTACCAAGGGGCGAACAAAGGCACATCGGACAAAATCTTCCCTTGAGCTTCATCCAAAACAGAAAAACCAGTGTAGGACATGTGGTTCGTTCGAGCACAATTCTGCAACATGCGCAGAGAGGCTGGTGTAGGTAGGAACAAATTTGTAGGGTGGGCAACTTTGTAAGAAACTGGAGGGTTAATTTCACTACAGCTAGGCAACTTTTATGAGTTATGTGGCAACTTTGCCTTGTCACTGTTTTATCTTTTTTTTGTAGTTCTGGCAACTAGTACCATTATTCCTAGCAAGTTATATACATCTGAAAAAGCAACTTTTACCAGTAATGTGGCAACTGATGGGTTTTTTCTGGCAACTAGTACCATTATTACTGGCAAGTTATATACAACTGAAATAGCTACTTTTACCAGTAATGTGGCAACTTGTGTTATTACTGTTAATGTAAATTTTAGAATATATGTTGCACCTCGTAGTTTTTTGTCACTGTGATCTGTCAGTTTCATTTTGTGCGGCAACTAAGTCCTAAAATGTGGCAACTCTATGAATGTGAAAAGCAACTTTCAGCATTTGAAGTGGCAACTAGGTACTGTTAAATCCGCATAAGCAAAAACAAAATAGCAAAAAGATCCAAGAAGAAAGCAATTTGTATCTAATCTTGAGCAACTATAGACATTTGATATGAACAAAAGCAGATGGAGATCAGAGTTTGTGCGGGGCATGCCTTCATTGCTTAAAGGTTGAGGACTTTCTTCCAGTTGGCTTTGTTGTCCTCCGAGACCCAACTATTTGTCATTATCTTCCTGTTATCTGGGATATCCTTTCTTGAGTAGTTCTGAGGCTCTACCATCCCAATTAATGTTCATTAGGGTGAAACCCCCGCAGTCATCACTGTAAAACACAAGAAAAAAATTCAGTATGGATGTATTTTGAACAAAAATAGGCAACAAACATGTTGGGAAACCCACTACTTATGTATGTATCTTCTGGTGTTGTGTAGGCAACAAACATGCAGGTCCTAGCAATTAATAATGCCAGACAAAGCAACTTTCAGTCAAAAACAGCATGCTAGGGTAAAAAAATCCTAGTGTCAAAAACTCCTAATGCCAGGGCAACTAACATGTTGGATTGAGCAACTAACATTGTCAGACAAGCAACTAACATGTTGGTTTGAGCAACTAACAGTGTCAGGCAAACAACTAATAGGTTGAGCAAATGTGTCAGGCTGAGCAAACTAATAGTGTCAGACAAGCAACTAATAGGTTGAGAAAAAATTCAGTATGACTGCATGATGGCTCGTGATTGATGAGCTCGTTGGGGAACCCCAAGAGGAAGGTATGATGAGCACAACAGTAAGTTTCCCTCAGTTATGAAACCAAGGTTTAATCGAACCAGTAGGAGCAAGGAAACACCCCAAAGGTGTTGCTAGCTGAGCCTTGGCAGGGCGCACTACTGGTGCTAGTAGCAACGTGGAGACCTACACAACACAACCACAGAACTCTGCCCCCAACTTGCGATGAGGTTGTCAATCTCACCGGTTTTGCTAAAAACAAAGGATTAAACGTATCGAATGGAAGGAAGTAATAGTTTGCAGAAGTAAACACAAAGCAGTAAATAGTTTGTAGATTGTATGTAAAAGAAAGGACCGGGGTCCATAGTTCACTAGAGGTGGCTCTCCTTAAGATAGATAACATGCTGGGTGAACAAATTACAGCGGGGCAATTGACAAACATCGAGAAAGCAATACATGCATATACTAATCATATTGACTCCTTTGGAACTTGATTGGGCATTACAACATTATACATAGACCGCCATCCAACTGCATCTATGACTAATAATCCACCTTCAGGCTATCATCCAAACCCCCTCCAGTATTAAGTTGCAAGCAACAGATTATTGCTTTACGAATTGCATGTAATGTAAACAATACGATTGTTCTATGAACAAAGGATTGTTGTTGTCTCCCTAGTAGCAACAACACATCTAGTACCTTAGAGATTTCTGTCACTTCCCCAGATTACCAGAGGCATGAACCCACTATCGAGCATAAATACTAACTCTTAGAGTTGCTAGCACCTACTTGGCCAAGATAGCTACTAACAACAGAAAGCATGTAAGATCACAAATAACAAAGACACGATAGAATCAATAATCAATCTAAAATAGCATCTCAATATCCATCGGATCCCCACAAACACAACATGCAGAATTACAAATAGATGATCTTGATCATGAACGGAGCTCACAAGATCTAGACATGAAAGCATAAAGGAGGAGAACCAGCCATCTAGCTACTACATGGACCCGTAGTCCAGAGATGAACTACTCACGCATCACACCAGAGGCTTGCATGATGATGAAGAAGGCCTCCAGGGTGAATTCCCCTCTCCGGTAGGGTGCCGGGAAGAGCTTTAGATCCCTCCTGATCTAGGGATGGAGATGACGGCGGCTACAGACTCTTTCGTGGATTTTTGATCGGGTACCTAGGGTTTTGGTCCCGAGGGTAATATATAGGCGGAAGGAGAGGCCGAGGGGGTGCCTGGGCTAGCCACACCACCCCCTGGCGTGGCCAGGCCTGGCCCGCATGGCCAGGTGGTGTGGTGCCCCCTGGCTCCTCTCCGTCTCGTATTCTGGCTCCAGATGACTTCCGGTAAAATAAGCACTTTGGCTTTTGTCCCGTCCAATTCCGAGAATATTCATTTTCTGACTTTCCTGGAACCAAAAACAGCAGAAAATAGGCAGCTGGCACCGTGGCTCTTGTTAATAGGTTAGTCCAAGAAATCATATGAAAAGTTCTCCAAAGTGTGGACAAAACATAAGAAAGTAGATAAAACCAAGCATGGAACATCAAAAATTATAGATACATTTGCAATGTATCAACATCCCCAAGCTTAACTCCTGCTCTTCCTCGAGTAGGTAAGTGATAAAAAGAAAAAATAATTTTTGAGGTGACATGCACCATCATAAACTTGATCAAAGTATTTGTAAAACACTCAAAGCTGGGATCATAGTACTTCAATCATAACATGAAAGACAAAGTTCTAGCAATAAGACAAAGAAACTATGATGCAACATGAAAAGGCACAAACAAAAGATTCATGAATAACAATGCTTTGCAAGACGTTTGTTTGTTTCACATAAAGAAAACATAGCATAATAGTATTCATCTTGTCCCTCGTAGAGTAGCAAGTATAAATGCATAGGACACCTTCAAAGTTCATAAGAGTGACTAGATACAAATAGTTTAGAACAAGCAATATCAAGTTATGCATCAATCAAATAGTCTTGGGACAATGCAATAGAACTAAGAATGGCCACTATGCTCTCAAAGTAGGTGCATAAAGGTAGAATGTGGAGACTCAATATAATGGTGGAAGAAAGGCCTTCATAGAGGAAAGCAGAGATTCAAGTTTCATAAAGAGCTTCCAAAAATTATGGTACTTATAGCTTTTATCTCTCATTGCCCCTATCATAAGCATTTTGAAGTGATTAAGGTTAAAGTGGACAAACTATGGTGTACATGCTTGACGAAGTATAAGTTAGAAATCTCATGTCCCTTAAATATGAGGGTCGCTCCTCATGCTACTCAAGTTTAGTCACTGGTAAGTTCTTGTCATCGTAAGTACATGTGTATCATAGAGAACCGCCAACGGGGTACCCCTTGCCCGATGATACGGAAGAATCCCCATATCAAAATGACAAGGCAAGCAGACAACGAGCATCTCAGCAATCTTCTTCTTTACCATGGGAATATGGTGCTTTTTTCTCTCTTTCCTCTTTTCATAATCTCATTTTTTTCTATTTCTCTTTTTTTCTCAATATAGGACTCTTTTTTATAAGAAGAATGCTTCATAGACAGCTCATTATGGTTACGCTGCAGGTTTCCACCATGTCAGCATGGATTAGACCAGCGGCCCAGGCGTTTCTCTAACACATATACATAACTCCATGGACTTACAAGCTCCCCTTTCATTTCACACCGACGACATCCATAGACAAAAGAGCATGATATCAACTAGGTACAAAGTACCCGTGCAATGTTGAAAGCGTTCCCCATGACAACATGGTTCTACTAATTCCCAACAAATAAGTGCAAGCATATACAACATAGACGACACAATGGTTCAAGTTTATTAAGGGCAAGAAAAGTAAAGTGTGCCATCAAGTTTGTGAGAGCTTTAATCGCTAGTTTTCTCATAACAAGTTTAATTCGGAAGGTAAACAAAAGCATGAATATACTTGGAATAGCATAAGCTAGTAGGTAGGTATGGTGGACTCTTTGGAATAACTTGGTTTAGGGAGTTGGATGCATGAGTGGAACTCATACTAGGTTGTGGAGGCTAGCAAAAGACTGGGAGCGACAAACTAAGAGAGCAATAATGGCCATAATCATGCAGAGCGACAAAACATCATTGATCAAAGCATAAAGTGATACTACAAGTTGAAAACTAAAGGATCATAAAGGCTATGGTGGCTTGAGATAGTCATAACATGGTGTGAGCATGCGCCAAGTCAACCCAAATAAAGCATCAAAGGAGAATACCACTATACTATGCTTTAATATGCTAAAACAACGCATGATTCATCCAAGGCACATTAAACAATCTCAATTGTTTATAACAAGTCATGCTACAGAAAATAATACTAAGCATAAAGCCAAAACAATATCAAGCATGGCATGACAAAGCATAGGCCACAGTCAAAAACAAGCTCTTTTTACCACATAAGCATGAGCTTTCCTACTCTTTTCCAAACCAAACCAAACTATTTGAAAACCAATGTATGAAAGAGGGGGTCCAACCAATTTATTCAGAAAACTAAGCAAACAAAGCAAACGAAAAACCAAAACGAAAACGAAAAAGAAGACGCTCCAAGAACAACACAACTATGCATGAAACAATAAAAATGAAGCGTTTGGAAGAAACCTAGGATTTTTATTGATGAAGAGGGGGATGCCTTGGGCATCCCCAAGCTTTGACGCTTGTACTTTTTGGATATTTCTTGGGGTGACACGCGTGGCATCCCCAAGCTTGAGCTTTAGTCCATCCTTCATCTCATTACTCATTCCTTCCATACACCTGAAATTTTTCCTTCATACAAAACTTCACACAATCTTTATTAGCAACATTAGTGCACTCAAGATAATAACTCTTAAGGTTCAGTTCTAACACCAATAAAACTTCTAGTAAAACACAAGCTACTGTAGCACTTCCCTCAAAAAGCTCAATTCCCCAAAAGAACTCAAAAAGGAACCAACAAGAAGCAAATACAGAAAATGGTAGAAATCTGTCAAAACAGACCAGCAGGTAAAGACGAATTTTTTCGAAGACCTTCTGTTGCTCGAATCAAAAAGTGTTGAACTAACGAAAGTTAGATAACAACCTGGGGCAGAAGCACAAAAATTCACAACTCGAAAGGACGTTCAGAGATTTTACACGAATCTTTACGGTGGATCACAGAAATCTGTTTCGGGACAACAACTTTCCCAATCATTACTTCTCTCTCATTAGAGGTTACTGTTGGCACAAAAAGCAAATAAAAAGGATAAGGAGCGGTTATTACTGAAGTAATAACTTCCAAGACTCATCTAAAACTTTTGGGTTATCTCCCAATAAGTACTTTTCTTTAACGCCTTTAAGTTAGGCATAAGAAGCAAGAAAAAGGATCAAGTGTTCTCAAATGAAGAAGCATTAAGATCAATACCAGAAATATCTTCAACAAGGCAAGGTATATCATCCAAATAAGTTCTAGAGGATCCTCTCTCAATGCTCTTAGGTTCACTATTTTCATCAAAAGGGTTTTCAGGAACAATCCAATCAAGATTCTTTTCTATGGCTTCATGTATTGCTACCAGTTTAAAGGGTATTGGTACCTTAGTTTCCTCCCCATTAGGTTCAGTTTTGTTCATATTCTCTCGTGTACCAACAACATCTACGCATGAGCCTAGCATATTGAAACATTCAAAGACTTTTCTAGATTCCTTGGCAACATCATAGAATTCCTTAAACAAAGTTTCTAGAATAAAATCCCTCTTTTCAGGGTCCTCAATTTCTTTAAGTTTAAGAAACATTACTTGCATTAAGGGGTTGAGGTTAACAAACCTAGCTTCTAACATGTGAACTAAAGAAGCTGCAGCAATCTCATAGTTTGGAGCAAGTTCTGCAAGGGATCTATCCTCAGTATCCTCATGTTTACTAACATGATTAAAGAATTCTTCAATATTATCTTTCCCAATTATAGAACCACTACCAATTGAAAGGTCTTTCAGGGTGAATTTAGGGATCAACATGGTGAGCTAAGGAAGAGGTGACAACTAAAGGAGACTTAATTTTTGTGTGTTTTTAAATAAGAAAGCAAACTTGTAAAACTAATTTTTGTGTGTTTTTGATAAAGAAACAAGCAAACAAAGCAAAAGTAAACTAAGCAAAACAAAAATAACAAAGTAAAGAGATTGGTTATGAAGGACTCCCCTTGTGAAGATGTCCTTGACTCCCCGGCAACGACGCCAGAAAAATTACTTGATGGCTCATGATTGATAAGCTCGTTGGGGAACCCCAAGAGGAAGGTATGATGAGCACAGCAATAAGTTTCCCTCAGTTATGAAACCAAGGTTTAATCGAACCAGTAGGAGCAAGGACACACCCCAAAGGTGTTGCTAGCTGAGCCTTGGCAGGGCGCACTACCGGTGCTAGTAGCAACGTGGAGACCTGCACTACACAACCACAGAACTCTGTCCCCAACTTGCGATGATGTTGTCAATCTCACCGGTTTTGTTGAAAACAAAGGATTAAACGTATCAAATGGAAGGAAGTAATAGTTTGCAGAAAATAAACACAAAGCAATAAATAGTTTGTAGATTGTATGTAAAAGAAAGGACCAGGGTCCATAGTTCACTAGAGGTGGCTCTCCTTAAGATAGATAACATGTTGGGTGAACAAATTACAGCGGGGCAATTGACAAACATCGAGAAAGCAATACATGCATATATTAATCATCTTGACTCCTTTGGAACTTGATTGGGCATTACAACATTATACATAGACCGCCATCCAACTGCATCTATGACTAATAATCCACCTTCAGGCTATCATCTGAACCCCCTCCAGTATTAAGTTGCAAACAACATATTATTGCTTTACGAATTGCGTGTAATGTAAACAATACGATTGTTCTATGAACAAAGGATTGTTGTTTTCTCCCTAGTAGCAACAACACATCTAGTACCTTAGAGATTTCTGTCACTTCCCCAGATTACCAGAGGCATGAACCTACTATCGAGCATAAATACTAACTCTTGGAGTTGCTAGCATTTACTTGGCCAAGATAGCTACTAACAACGGAAAACATGCAAGATCACAAATAACAAAGACATGATAGAATCAATAATCAATCTGAAATAGCATCTCAATATCCATCGGATCCCCGCAAACACAACATGCAGAATTACAAATAGATGATCTTGATCATGAATGGAGCTCACAAGATCTAGACATGAAAGCACCAAGGAGGAGAACCAGCCATCTAGATACTACATGGACCCATAGTCCAGAGATGAACTACTCACGCATCACACCGGAGGCTTGCATGATGATGAAGAAGGCCTCCAGGGTGAATTCCCCTCTCTGGCAGGGTGCCGGGAAGAGCTTCAGATCCCTCCCGATCTAGGGATGGAGATGACGGTGGCTACAAACTCTTTCATGGATTTTTGATCGGGTACCTAGGGTTTTGGTCCCGAGGGCAATATATAGGCGGAAGGAGAGGCCGAGGGGGTGCCTGGGCTAGCCACATCACCCCCTGGCGCGGCCAGGCCTGACCCGCGCGGCCAGGTGGTGTGATCGCCCCCTGGCTCCTCTCCGTCTCGTATTCTGGCTCCAGATGACTTCCAATAAAATAGGCACTTTGGCTTATTTTCTGCCTTTCCTAGAACCAAAAACAGCAGAAAACAGGCAGCTGGCACTGTGGCTCTTGTTAATAGGTTAGTCCAAGAAATCATATGAAAAGTACTCCAAAGTGTGGACAAAACACAAGAAAGTAGATAAAACCAAGCATGGAACATCAAAAATTACAGATACATTTGCAATGTATCACTGTAGTGAAAGTTGCTCGCTGAGGTTGCTTACTTGTTTTTTGTTTTGGAACTTGGATTTCTTGAAGACGAAAATTGTCAAGTTTGACTTTGGATGCACCGTAGTTATTATCCCAGTGAATGCGGATAGAGGCGATGATGGCTTGGTAACATTTCTTCAGAACCTTATCCTCAATTGTCCTCCACGAGTCAAGGATTTGAAATTGCGTGTCTCTGATGTTTAAGTTGAACAACCAATAATGGTGGACAACATCCTTTGCTTTTGGGTTGAGGGCTTGGATAATTGGGAACATAACCTGTGTAGTTAGGCAATTAGTTAACTGCAGGGAAGCAAGTAGTTACATTGTGCAGGCAACTAGTGAGCTTGATGAAGCAATTAGAAAAATAGACTGACATAGATAGTATTTAATTTTTTGTAGGAAAAAGCTACAGCTAGGCAAGTTGTGGTATAGTCAGAAGTAAGTACTAACATATAGGAAGCAACTACTGAGATAGTGGGAGCAACTTTTCAAATGTTGCACGGTAAAAACTCATTGAGGCAACTTTTATTTCTACTTAGGCAACTAGTGTCATAGTGAAAAGCAACAAGTAAGCTGAAGTAAGCAACTAGTAGCCTAAAAAAGAAAGCAAGTACTAAGCAGTGGGGTGGGGGCGTGTTCTGTTCATGTGGGAAAGTGTACACACCATATCTTGTCGGTCTAAACGCCTTGAACTGCTGAACAGTGCCTTGAGTTCTTTCCGATCAAACTCTAATTCCTGCAGCCATGTCTTTGGAAAAAATAGCAAAAAACTAGTGACTGCGATGAATGAAACGACAAAACAACTTGCAATTTTTGTTGGTGGTTACGTGCTTTCGTAAGACCAAAAAAGGTAAACAAGGTTGGTTCGAGATATGATTTCACTTATAGAAATCCTCAAAGGCATGACTATCTTCTTTGCAATTTCTGGAATGTTTTTGCAATCGCCATGATTCCAATTTCCATGACATTAGTGTGGAGCCATCCTCCTGGTTTCATAGAAGTTGCAAGCTCCCATGATGTAACATGGTAGTTGCCAAAGTTGATGACTACCAGGCTGCACAAAGTAGTTTTTATGAGACACATAGTCATGTTGGCAACAAAACACATGTATTCCAGTAACTTTTTTTGGTTAGTAAGCAACTAAAAATCCCGTATAAGCAACTTGTACTGTAACTAAAAAGCGATATGAGAAGGTTTACAAAAAAAAGCGGGGAGAAAAATATAGGACCACCTTTCATTAATTTTCTGCTTGTTTGTTCTGATGCTTCCTCCATGCTGAATTACTTTTGCGTATAGCTTGTTAGCACTTTCCGTGCTTGTGAATTATTTATTGCTGTCTACATTGACGTATGGCGATAGTTGGAAAGGCGGAGGCTTGATTAACCTTCTTACATACTGTTGAGGAGTTGTGGAGCAGCCTGAACCATTAGTGCCTGCTTCTGGTACTGTGGGGTAAGGGCTTTGTCGGGCGTTTGCAGCATGCCATGTGATTCTTCCTTGTCTCCAGTGTTTGTTGCCTGAGCCACTGCCCTCCGAGAGTTTTCTACTTCAGCACACACTCTCTCAATCTCTGCAGGATTGATGTTCGCTAAAACATCGAGCTCATCAGATTCAGCAGGTTGAACTTTCTAAGCAACTTCATCATCGTCATCATCAACTTCTGGACCATCATCATCATCAAAATCTGGACCTAGGCTAAAAGATGGGCAATCCATATCGGTAGCAGACCTGGACCTTGGAAGCGGCATCTTGTTTGCTTTTTCCCCTCGGATGGGTGATGGTGGCGGGAAAGTTTGTCTAGTTGGTGGTGGGATAAAGTGCACTCTCTTTGCCATTGTTGGGTTGTTCAACGGTTGTTTTTCCTATGCAGATGCCTTTGGGTGCACTGTAGTTGCCTTGGTCTGTACACTAGTTGTCTGTAGAGCTGGAGAAGTTGCCTGCAGAGCTGGAGAAGTTGCCTACAGAACAACAGAAGTTGCCTTCTTATTCTCCAAAGTTGCTTGTTTCACAAGAATTCTCTCTGGCTGGATATGCACTCTAGTTGCTTGAGGCCAAGAAGAAGTTGTCTGTTCATGTGCAGAAGTTGCCTGAGGAACCCTTGAACTTGGTTGCTCTTGCACTGTACTTGCATGTCCTGTATCTGCAGTTGGCTTCTCTATGAATTTTGTTGCAGACCTTGTTGGTTCCTTCAGTTTCGTAGGCTCCCCTTTGCTGGACTGCATATTCGTCTTCTTCTCCATGTCAAGTGAATCAAGATACCCCTTGAAAGTCCCTAGACAACATTGTACACCACCATCGATCCATTCCAAACTAGTGTCTTGTGAGTCACCTGATTTTTTCATCTCTTCTTGCAAAATAGACTTCAGCTCACTTTGTGAATTCATTTCAAAGATGGTGGGTTCTTCGATGAGATGAATTTCTGGCAACTTCTTCTCCCCGATGTTCATCTTGCACAAATCCAACAAAGACATTTTTGCATAGTCTTGTTCCTGGATGCTCCCAACATCACCATGCTGTCCAGGAGCAACTTGCATGCTAGGTTGAGCAACTTCCTCACTATCCTGAGCAACTTTCTTAGTGTTCTGTCCAATATCTTCCCTGGACTATGCATCAGGACCAGTTTTCGAAGTATCCAAAACAGTGGTGCCAGTAAAAACTATTGGGATGCCAGTGGGAAGACACAATTTTCCATTGCAAGCCACCAATTTAACCTTCTTGATATATGTGACGTAGTCAGTTGGTATTTGCTGATGGGCAGGTTGTTCATCTTTTTCCATGGCCTCAACAACTTTCCCACTGGTGTCAGCAACTTTCCCACTGGCCTCAGCAACTTTACCCCTGGTCTCATCAACTTTACCTTTGGTCTCAGTAACTTTTCCACTAGCCTGCTGTATAACATTTTGCATGGGCTGCGGTACACTTTTTTGCATTGTCTGTTGGACAAATTTAATCTTGTTTTGCTGAACTACTTGTTGCACGGTAGGGGCAACTTCTTCCCTGGTTTGTGGAATTTGATCCATGCTTTTCTGTTCAACAACCTTTGTGGGTTGTCCGTCAGTATTATCCCTAGTTTCAGTAGTTCTCTGGATACTTTTAGGAACTTCCTTCCTGGCAGCAGCAATTTCCTTCCTGGTATCAACAACTTTATCCTTGGTATCGGCAACTTTCTCCCTGGTATCAGCAATTTTCTCACTGGTTTGTTGCACAACGTCCTCCCTGGTGTCAGCAACTTTTGTACTAGTCTGGGCAACTTGCTCCCTGGTACTAGCAACTTGCCCCCTTGACTGTTGAGCAACTACCTCAATTGTTTTCCCAGCAAAATCCTTGTTGACCTGATGAGCAACTTCCTTGCTGGTCTGAGCAACTTGCTTACTTGTCTGAGCAACTTGTTTCTTGTTCTGTGCAACTTCATCCATTGTCTTCTCAGCAACTTTAACCTTGGTCTGCTGACCAATTTTTTCACTAGGTTGAGCAACTTGCTTACTTGCCTGACTAACTTGTTCTGTAGCCTGGGCAAGTTCTTCCTGAGTCTGTTCAACATTGCGCTCGGATGCCCTCTTCCTTTTTTCCCCAACCTTGCGGCGGACCTTGTTTCCCTGTTTTCAACATAGTAATGATCTGTGCAACTATCATCCATGCTCTTGTCATTGTCGCTACCATCATCTCCGTCTACTCCTCTGCCCGATCCTATGTTCTCAGCGCCGCCATCGTCATCATCATCATCATCGTTGCTGCTGCTGTCATCCCCTTCCTCCTCATCCTCATCATTTTTCCGCTGGTCGGCCTTGTCATCATCATCGTCGTCTTTGTCGACGTATTCTTTGCTATGTACAACAAAAGGTCCAAAAAAGTAATAGTAAGGTAGTGATAAAAAAAGTAATTGAAATAAAGAATAACAAACTACAGCGATAAACCACATGATCATAGTCTTGCCTGCTATTTTCCTCATCAGAGTTGTCAGAGTCCTTATTAGGCAACACTGGTTCTTCGTCTTGCTTATTGTTTCTTCGTCTCTTTGTAGGTCTTGGTTGACCTCTGCCAGTTACAATACTTTCTTCTAGTTTGCCAATGCTATTGACAAACTTTGCCATGGTCTCTTCAAAATCTGAGCATGCTACATGAACCAAAGCAAAAAGTTTCCTTTTCCTCTACAAGTTTGTTGTAAAAAAATGAATAAGAACACAAATTAGTTGTCATGCTGAGCAACTAATAGTGTAAGAGAAGCAACTTCTATTGTCATGTAGGCAACAAACTTGTCAGGAAGTCTATGATAAGGAACTTGCAGACTACGGAAAAACAACTTGTACTAGTAACTAGTACTGTCATATATGCAAAAAACCATGGATTGGTGCTAAAAAATGAATAAACACATAAGTAAGTTGCCTAAAAAAGGGAAACCCAAATTATAAGTTCTTTGAAACAAGTCCTGTGCATATAGTGTACAAGGAAAAACAAAAAGGTTTTTAAAAATGATGCAACTCTCCGTATTAAAGCAACTTTTGCTATGCTAACAAGCAACTGGCTGTATGCATCAGACAACTTTTCATGTGCGTATAAAAAACAAAAAAACAAAAAATGTCTCTGTTTGTGTACAGTATAAGTCTAAAAATGCACATGTAAGAAACTAAAAAAAAGAAAAGGAATGCAGAAAAATAATAAATTGAGGTACTCACACACTGGTCGTGATTTGGCGGCAAATTTGCGGTGACGAACTGTTCAGCCTTTAGCAATCCGCCGAAAAGTCCTCAATGCTGCGTGTCTCTGTATTTTTCCTTGAGCTATTGTTTGACAAAGCAGGTTAGTCAAATTACTAGTTAATTAGAGTGATCTAGAAAAAGTAGGCATAGAAGGAGAAGAAATGTAAAAAAACAAGCATATCACGCTTACTTGCAGTTTTCCCAAAACCCCTGGTGTGATCATGTCTTTCTTCTTGACCTTATTTATCAAGGCGCTGTCCCAAGCGTCTACTCGAGGGTAACACTGACTGATGAGTTCGTCAACCTCTACGGAATCTAGGTACAGTAGCTGCTCGACAGGGAAAAATAGAGAAATAATATGAATTAAATGCAAAACATATTCTTAAATAAGGGGCTGCAGTGAAAACATGGTTATTAGCAATCCATGGTATCATATAGGCAATTAACAGGATGGTTTGAGCAACTTTGTGTTCAGCTAGAAACTTCTAGTTACATATATGCAACAAACAGGTTTTTTAAGCAACTTAATATGACAGTAAAAAAGAACTACGCAAGAGATAAACATGCTTCAGAGGTTCTAAAAAGAACATGTTCTAGCAACTTCTAGTTGTATATAAGCAACAAACAGGCTGTGTTGAGTAACTAGATGAGTCACAAAAGCAACTACATGGAACATCTGTCCATGATTAAAAAAACTGTGCACTTACCATCAAGTGATAAACACAGCAACACACAGACTTCTTGCTTCCCAGTAAACTAAAAGAAAGCATGATCTGGTCGACAACAAACTGATAGATGTTCATGCGGGGAAGGAGCTCAACGTCATATACATCAGGAAAGCAGCGTGGGCTAACTTTTAGACCAGTTGTGGGAGCGAGAAAGTTGTAGGCCATTACATCCCTAGCTCGAACAAACTTATCGTCTGCTTTCCCGCCCATGTCCTTAATCATCTTGCACCAGCTGGTAAGATCGGGACTGTCGGTTGGAGGGAAACCATAATCCTCCATCATTTCTCGCGTAATATCAACATTCATCTCGTAGCACACTTTTAATCTAGAGTTGGGCAGCCCCAGATCCTGTGCACACTGTCTACATCGACCGGTATCTTTCCGCGGTCAGGTATGATCAACTCAGAGGTGTCGGGGTCATAGCACTTCATAACCCACTGACTGATTTCAAGAGGCATGGTGCATGCGTCGATGTTCAACAAGCCACCAAACTTCTTCTCGATCAGTGCAATCTTCGATGCGCCTGTCAAACCGTTGTTTAGTGTGACAAAATGCGAAGGCGATGACCTATTTCTGATTTCCACAATTTCCTGAGCCTATAATCCAAACATGCAAACAAAGATGTATTAGCTAGTTTCCATATAGGCAACAAAATATTGCATAAAAATAGCAACTACCCACTGTAGATAAGCAACTACCTACCGTAGATAAGCAACTACCTACTGCAGAGAAGCAACTATCTACTGAAGATAAAAAATGACAAGTAACAGGATTTAGCATGAGTACAATGTAGATAGCATGGGTAGAACTTACATCAGAGCTGTCCGCTTTTTTCTGGGTGCAACCTTTTCCCCTATTCTTTGGATTCTCCACCGTATCAACAATATCAGCAACAAGTTTCTTTGCAATTGTCTTTTTAGGCTGCTTCCTAGGAGGCGGTCCACGATTAACCAGAGCATTGATTTTCTTTTGCTTAGTAGGTTCCTTCGTAGGTGGAACCTTAGTTTGTTGGCTCTCTGAAGATGAGCCCCCATCTACTGATGGATCAGACCCATCCATCATACAAACCTGCTTAACCAATAGCATGGAAACATAGAAAAAGTTTTAAAACTTTAACTAGCAACTTCTTGTTGGATGTGGGCAACAAACATGTAGGATTTAGCAACTACTTATGTCAGATAAGCAAACAGACATGTTTTGGTTGAGCAAACTGCTGATGACATGAAAACATTACTTATAGGCAACATGGTAAGAAAAACTGTGCAACTACTAGTCCAATATAGGCAACAAACATGTTGGGCAAAACCAACTACTTGTGATGTAGCACCTACTAAATGCCAGGCAACCAACTTCTGTTGTCATGCAGGCAACAATAATATCAGGTTCAGCAACTAATAAAATGTCAAGTGAAGCATGTCAGTGAACATAATTCCTAGTGTCTTGTAGGCAACAAACTTGTCAGGTTGAGCAAACTAAAAAGTGTGAGACAAGCAACTTCTATTATCATGTAGCCAACAAACTTGTCAGGTTGAGCAACTAATAGTGTGAGACAAGCAACTTGGTTGAGCAACTAATAGTGTGAGACAAGCAACTTTTATTATCATGTAGCCAACAAACTTGCCAGGTTGAGCAACTAAAAAAGTGTGAGACAAGCAACTTTTAGTCTGCGATAAGGAACTTGCAGACTACGAAACAACAACTTCTACTAGCAATTAGTACTGTCATGTATGCAACAAACGATGTTTGTACTGGCAACTAATTGGAGAACAAAAGCAACTAATCAACATAACAACTAATCAACTACTAAATCATATTCCTCTGGTTAACAGTGCGCATCAAAATCCCCCCAGACCCCCCTTCCTTAATGACTACCATCATAAATATGCTTCATACAAGCCCCCACAGAGCAGTTCCGCCGCGAATCAAACCCCAGGAAACCATGCAAAATCATAGGCAAAACACCTGACGCCAATCCACCCCGAGAGAACCACACAAAATCGCGTGAAAAACACACCTAATCCGTCACGGAAATTCATGGAATTAGGTGGTAAAAATGTACCGCCTAAATCCGTCACGGTGCTTGAAAAATGTGACGAAAATATGCTCGCCTAATCCTACAAGGATCACCACGAAACTGTGCCCAATCGTTAGATTCTGGCGAGAAATCCCCGAGAAAAATCAACGCCCCGGTTGCGTGCCGGGACCTGATGTAGACCTCCGCCGGCCACGCCAGTTTCCCCTAGCCGGAACGGCTCCACCACCGCCTCCAATCACCAGAACACCAGAATGGATCCGCCCACACTGGCGGTTGCGAGCGAGGAAGCGAGAGAGCAGAACGAGAGCGAGCGATACGGAGTTAATGTGGGATAGGGGAAGTGGGGGTTGATACAGGGAGAAAAGGACCTGGTCCCATTACCCCATGTTACCATGCTAGAGGGCGTCTGTTACAACCGCGCGTGCGACGTGCCACGTCCCTCCGTTTCCGTAGTGCGCCGAGCTCGTCGAACGAGCGCCCGCACGCCATCAAGTAATTAGGATCATTAAATATAGTACTAATGTGATACTATAATATGATATCTGCACTTAGAGATAATATCATACACTAGTATGTTGATGTCCCTAATTAAAACAGAATTGAAATCGACTGAAATATTATTAAAATGTTTGAAACAGTCCGTGAAAAGTATAAAATGTTTCGTAAGTTTTACAATCCAATTTTCTGGATAGCACGCGGCTGACGTCACGCTGACGACATGTTGACGTCAACACTCCTCTACATACATGCGCCTTTAGAAAATCCTTTTCAGTTGCACGCGCCAATGCAACCTCTTGTGACTAAAGGATATAGATGACATCATGCTGATGTCCCTAATTAAAACAGAATTGGAACCGACTAAAATATTATTAAAATATTCCACGAAGATTATAAAATGTTTCATAAGTTTTACAAATTTTCTTGTTTTCTGTGTAGCACGTGGTTGACAGCACGCTGATGACATGCTGACGTCAATACTCCGCTACATACAGACGCCTTTAGAAAATCCTTGTTCAGTTGCACACGTCAATGCAACCTCTTGTAACTAAAGGACATTCCGTTTGGTTTCATTGAGTCTCATTTCTCGGTGGGTTGAGAAGTCATGCCTCAGTTGTTTGCTTGTATGTATGATTGGTTTTTGGCAATTTGGTACACAGTTTGGCTAGTTTAATTCCCCCTGATAGTCTTACCTCTGACTGGTGTGGTGAGCTTACCAATGACAACAACATGATAGACCACAAAATTCAGACAATTGCAATTCAGAGAGAACAACTACCTTAAGACTTGTGAGACCCTGACGCATGTCTTAATAGGATTGATAGGACAAATATAAACAAATTGTAACTTCTTTTTCGGAAGCTCATCCAAAAAGAACTCTGAGGTTAAGCGTGCTTGGCCTAGAGCAATTTGAGGATGGGTGACCGACCAGGAAGTGGGTACCAGGTGCGCACGAGTGAGGACAAAGTGTGCAATAAAGACTAATGTTGGTCTGTGAGACCAGTCTAGATATCCTATTAAGTTGCCAGGAGTGACAACTCGGGCACGGAGAGTTCGGGGTGTTACAAGTGGTATCAGAGTCTATCCTCACGGTTACACAGGCATGTGCGGGTCAATGGTGGACATGTGGAGCATGGTGCGTGTGGTCTAGAGTGGACACGGCATGGCACATGTGCCAGCACTGGACACACAGACATGTGCCAACCGGGGACGTTTCTGGCTTGTGGTTGATCGACGAGGGCATCGATCTTCTAAGGGTGTGTGTATGTGAGACCATGGCGCATGGCTTAATAGGATTGATAGGAAACCCATATAAACAAGTTGCAACTTATTTTCCAGGAAATCATCCAAAAAGAACTCTAAGGTTAAGCGTGCTTGGCCTAGACAATCTGAGAATGGGTGACCGATCGGGAAGTAGGTACCGGGTGCACACGAGTGAGGACAAAGTGCGCAGAAAAGACTAGTGTTGGTCTGTGGAGCCAGTCTAGATATCCTATTAAGCTGTCAGGAGTGACAACCCGGGTACAGAGAGTCCGGGGGTGTTACAAGACTAAATCGACATAATTAGCCAGGACGTGTGTGCTACAGCATGAATTCACGAATAACTGTTTGTGATGCAATACAAGTTCATCACAAACAGAGGGGTTATAGCTGAATGCCACCTCCTAAAATATACAAACCAAAGAGGGGTCACCACAACCAAAGTTCATCAGCCTAACTACTCCAAAATATACACACGGTCATCATCGTCAACACCACCTCCTCTGTAACACCCCACTTTCAGTTATCTGGGTTATGTTTCCAAAGTACAAAAATTAGGGGAAATAAAAACTTTTTCTTGCATAGTGATGCAGTAGTTGATTGTTGATTTCATTTTCCTTTGTTTGTGCTTGTGTTGTGATAAACATACCTCTCTGTCTTACCAAAGATTTACCAAAAGAAAATGTCTTGGCTTATTTTACATATTCTCAAATGTTCTGACAATTCAAAAACCAGAGCCAAGATGACCTTGCAAATAAAATGTTTTCTCTTATTCCATTAACAAAACTAAGGACATCTATATGACACCATCTCCCTATGTTTTCAAGATAGAGCTTTCTATATATATTCTTTCCTCAAGTCTTTCCAAAACCTTTTGAGAAGCTAATTCCTCCCTCTCTTTGTAGGAGTGCTAAGGGACTCTCACCTTCTTCAAAACCCCAAAACCCTTGTCTCCTTATTTCAAAGCTTCTCTTCAAAAGTTTTGAGAAATGCTTGTGTGTTTGTATCTCTTCTTGAGACTTGTTTGTATGAATTGTCTTGATCTGCTATCAAGATGAATTGTCTTGATCTGCTGTCAAGATGAATTTCCTTGATCTATTGTCTTGACTTGTTTGTTAGATGTTTATCTTAGCCATTATAGGATCTCAACCCCTAGTAACAAAGCAAAACCAACAACACACCCTCTAAATCTCAAGATGATGAATGGAAATCATTCTCCTCTCAACTTGTTAAGCTTGGATGGTATCCTAGTACCTCTATCCCAACAAATCACCTTTACACAACCCTTGTCAAGCAATATGAGGAAAATTTGATCCCAATAAGACCCCACACTAAAAATCTTGTGAGCAAATCATCAAAACCCTAATAAGAAGAACATCTTCCTCCTTGTTTTCAAGTTCACTTTTTGGAACTCTATATAAGACTCTTACTCATGATCCTAATGCAATGTACCTATCCCATCCTCTTGTTTGTGATGTATTCTTTCATCACCTATACCTACTTTTGATCAAGGAACTCATCTACCTAGTATCCCAAGTTAGTCTTAACCTCTAGTAAAAAACCCTAGGACTACCAAATTTGACTAAGTCTAAAACTGTTACCAAGATCCAATCTTGGAGCCTCCTTTTTATAATAAACCATGGATTTTTTTAAATGCACTTGGACCATCTTGCACACCATCATGTGCACTTGAAAACCCCACCCTTACCCTTGTTCATATCCCTCTTGGACATGTTGGGTTCGCATCATAGAAAACAAAAAATTCCTATGATATGAACAACTAAGAACCAAGATCTATCTACCGAGATACAATTAACGGGTGGATATACATCCATAGAGATCTTACCATCAAAGACTAAAAAGCTTTATTAATGTAATCTGATTTCATGGATGACATAGTCATACACTTGTCAATATAAAGATAAAGTTGAAGTCCAGCACCGCAAAGTAGTAGTGCATCCGTGATCGCACACACGTTCAACACCCCGACAACCTCCGAGTCCTCTCTCTAGCAAAGCAGCAGAAGCAACAGATCTTTTGAGAGAAACCACCAATAACATGCACTTCGCTAATCCAAAGCCACAGGGAATTTACTAGAGGGGGAAGAGAACCTTCACGGGGAGGTGGTGCAAATGGAGAGGAGGAGAGACCTCCTTTTATAGGGGAGGGGAAGCCCCAAGGGGCATGGACGCCGGCCATGGTGATGCCCCCACCTCTCCCTCCATAATGGTGATTGGAGCTTCCACTAAGCCCACTGCCATTAACACAAACTCCACTCACTTTGCATTAATTACCCACTAATTTAAATGAATTTTCTCTTTAAATAAAACACTTTTATTTATTTTATTTATAATTTTGTTAATTACTTTAATTAAAAAACATTTGCATAAAACCCTTAAAATACTTTGATATCACATCTAAAACTTTTTTCAGCAATTTGACCCGAAACAATTCTGATGTCCATCGAAATAATCCCAATGCTTTAAAATCCTTTCTCTAGTATTATATCTGCTCCATTTGCTGTCGATACACCTTAAGTGTGTCACCCTATGGTTCGTGAATAACGCAGACATGATCGAGATCCCTCTTCGATTAATAATTAGCAGCGGGACCTAGAGATTTGTACTGTCTCCCACACATTCAACGATGACTCTAGTGATCGTGATAACCTTTGACATCGTAACTAAATCCCTTTGTCTCGTGATATATTACATGTCCGTGATTTGATCATCGGCATCCCCATACCTAGTTTGATCTCATTACTGACAAGTACTCTTTTCTTATTCCCGTGATATAACATTCTTAGTGATCTTATCACTTGCTTGTAAGCTATGTTAATGCGATATCACCAAGAGGGACCTGAGTATATCTCTCAGTCATCGGGATGGACAAATCCCACTCTAGATTCATGAGCCTCTACATAACGCTTTCGGAGTATCTGAACCCACATTTATTGTCACCCTGTTATAGTGTGACATTTGATGTTATCAAGTTACTCTTTCGGTGTTAGTGATTGACATGATCTCATGGTCTAAGGACTAAGGTTACTTTGCATGATGTTATAGCAATGTAAACATAATTACTTTGATCATATTACTATACCTTGGGTGAATTTTCATCACATCATTCCAACAATATTGTGACCTTGTTATTAACAACATCCAATATCCATGATTAGGAAACCCTTGATCATCTTGTTAATAAACGAGCTAGTTTATATGAGAGGCATAACTAGGAACTCTTTATTTGTTTATTAAACACACATGTATTAACGTTTCTAATTAACACAATTATAGCATGAGAAATAAACATTTATCATAAACATGGAATAAGCTAATAACCACTTTATTATTGCCTCTCAGCCATATTCCCTTCAGTCTCCCACTAGAGTCAATAATATAATTTGAAAAACTTGCGCATTCAACACCTATGGCTTTCTAGTGTTGTATATATGTGTTTGCTAGTGGTAAACATAATCTCTTGATCTAACACTTTCTGGTCCGTGTGTATTTTAATGTCTTTGCGTATCTATGCATCATTCATTTTCAAACGAGACAACATTGTATAAATTTGGTCCTTTGGTGAGACCTCGGTTCCTTGAGGTCAAATCATGTCGATACTATTGTCGTACAATATATCTTCATAGAACTAGCCCTCTTTGAACCACACCTAGTTTGATAACAAACTACTTCACACAAATGCCCTACTTTGCTGCTACTAGAGCAGTCATATACTTAGCCCTTTGTTGTAGTATCCTTCACAATATTTTAACTTTGGAACTCATCAAAATCCATCATGGAACTTCATTTCCATTATATTGTGCCACCAATATTATAAATTGAGATAAACTTAACTTGTATCTTGTGACAAAACTAGTATCAATGTAACACTTCATAATGAACTATTTGTAACTAGTTGTCACCTATACATAACATATTCTTAGTTCTTCCAAAGCACATAATAATATCCTTACTATTGTCCAATGATCATCTTAATAGTCATTCTGGTATATGCTCATAACATTTAGAGCATAGGGAAGATCAGGATATGTACATATCACGGTATACTTGTTTGATCAAAATATTCATGTGATTTCACTCGCCAAGTGTCAATACACTTGAATCTTGATTCAACCTTTTACATACGACAAGACCTTTCTTGTCATTTCTATATTGAATTCATTCAATATCTCATTTATGTACATTTGGCACAACAATATTAGCGTCTCAATCTGTCCATATAGACATTGATGCCTAATTTTCTGTTTTTGCCCAAGTCTTTCATCAAAATCTAATTTTCATGAAATTCTTAACTTGTGTCAATAAAAGATACATCATTTCCAATCAACAACATTTCTTCTACATAATGTATTAGAAATATGTCTCAGTGCTCACACTTAATTTCTCGCAAATGCAAGTGACAAGGGGTTAACTCATCAATGCCCATGGTTGATGGACTTGGGTTAGAGGAAGTGGGGAGAGCTGGAGGCATCGATTGGATAGCAAACAAGCACATCGGGGACACATGGTTTACCCAGGTTCAGGCCCTCGGAAGGGACCCTACTCCTACTTGTCTGCTCTTTGTTAATGGAGGAATCGAAGATTACAGGGGTGCACAGATGCAATCTGGCAGTGTGTGAGCTAGGATTACGAGGTGTCCTTCTTGATGCCCCCTCGTAGCCTTTATATAGGGAGGCTAGGTCTCAAGATAGCATACCGAGTCAGTTACATATTAGGGTTTTCCCTTTAAGTTTCCTATCTACACATTGTCGTGCTTCCTAAGGATCCACGTATTCTAGGACTTAGGCCACCCGAATCGTATTGGGCCTTGCCGTAGGATTCTCTTGGGTTGCATCGTATAGGCAAAACCTAGGTGTCCATGGGGCATACCCATGTTAGTATCCCCCAAATGTCCGTTCGAATCATAGATTTAGATGGAAACTATGAAGTCTTTCGAGTGCTCATCCGAACATTTTATCGGGTTCTTGCTTATGTTATAGGGATAGCTGATATGCGTGCCTAATTCATTCGACGTATCGGGATGAGTTAACTACCTTAGAGCAAAACAACGCTATCTACTCAAACTCGAGTCCCCAAACTCGAATTCAGAAAATTGCTGCTGTAATTCGAGTCATGTCGTGGAGGTCTTATAGAGTCAGATTCAAGTGTTTAAGGTGTGCACTTGACGTGTCCATCGAGGCCTTCTCATCGTGCCTATAGGCACAGTATGCTTCTAGTAGAGCATAGGGGGTGTGTTGCTAGGCTATTGGATTGTATCTGCAGGTCTTATCTTCACGTTGTAAACACGGCATCCGAAGTTTTATCACCACGAAGGTGTTTCGGGTGTCCCAGAAGACATTGTCTCACTGCAAGGCACTTTTGTGTTTGGTTAGAGGCGCGGTCGCCGAGTGCTTCGAGTGCTTATAGTGCGGACATGGTCAACTCTGTTTGCCATAAATAACTTATTTTGCCTTTTAATAGGGTGCGCTACCAGCGCTCCCTATGGGAGTAGCCCCAAGTGCCTATTCGAGTCGTAGACTCGAGTAGGGACTTTGAGCTTTTGCGACTGCTATCATTGGCCGTATCTTGTCGATTGAGCTTCCAGTGCTCACTATGGGAGTAACCCTCGAGTCCGTAATCGAATCGTTGATTCGAAGAAGAGATCGAGGCGTAATGGTCCTGAATTTGTACTGGGATGGCGTTTTCATTGGACCCGATAGATCTTCGGGTGCGCTACCAGCGCTCCTGTTAGGAGTAGCCCCTGAGTGTTTGTCAACACCCAGATTTTTAAGTCTAGATGCCTGTTATGCTGTACATCACAATCCCATGATTACCATTTTTGCGAGACATAACAGAAGTGGTACCGCAGTACATCATCCATTACAAACCATAATAAGGTCTTACAAATAAAGGATCTCATGATCCAGTCTTAATACAATCAAAGCAGCGGAAAGTAAACGAAGTAGGCTCCATCTTCAGGGTCACAAGCAATGCTGACGATGGGAGATGATCCTAGTTGTCATAGACCTCCTGTTGTCCATCTTCCAGGTAATCCTCCTCATAGTCTAGCCATGGGAATAGCCAGGGACAAAGCCATGAGTACTCTTTAAGTACTCGCAAACTATCACTAGCATAAGTAAAGGTAAAGCTAATATGAATCATAAGCTCTAGGTTTGTTTGCAAAAAGCCAGGTTTATTTCATAAAGCTTCAAGAGTAAATACCTAATTTAGTTCTCTACATCACTTAACTGGGAACTTAGATCTCATGTCCACAACTCCGTTGTGGTCCAGTCAAAGTCATCTTTCAAGGCACAAGTCATTTTGAAAACATATGACAACGGAACAATATGGCCACTCCAACTGTCCATAATCGCGGATGCGGCTATTCGAATAGTTTGACACTCTATAGAGGTGCTACACTTTCACCACAAAATTCGATACATCCATCAGGGAATAACCCTGAATCATCATACTTAGTATGCGGATAATCAATCTTAACCTTTCAATTACACACCCTAATATAGGCACCTCCCCTATGAGTTTGTCCTCCCAGCCATGGCCATCTGCCATCCTGGGCACTACATAGGTGGACATTCATCACGAGGTAGCCTCGGCTCAACCTCTTCCGCAAGGCAACCCATACTAAGACATATAAACTCCCAGTCAAGCCCTACCCAACTCAGATATTGTGGTTGTACGGTAAAATTGGAATGGTATCGCATCCGAACCCAACCATCAATTTTTATTAAAGTCAAGGCTCATGCCTCATCAGTTTCATCATCAAACCATTGTGTTTCACAACACATGTAAAACATTTCAATAGAATGAATCTTCATTCCAAGGTTTTCATAATCATTTTTACCAAGTATTCCCTTATAAAGTGATCCAATTTTATGCTTAGCACTAGCCACTAGTATTGATGGTATCACTATTGGGGGTACTAATAAGGTATAAATATCCAAGAATAATCCTATGATCTTGATAGGATCCAATCTAGTTTCCACTAATCACAATTCATTAACTAAGTAAGAACAGTAGTAAAGGGGAAAGTAAAGCTTGGGGTAAAACTGGGAATTGGTAAAGTTGCGTAACCAAGCATCCCTAGTGCATATGGTATATGGGGTTTGCAAGAGTAGCATGCATAGCTCTAGCCTACACTGATAGGTTGCATTAGTGATGGCTTGCCTTGAGCAGTGCAGTTATTACGGTCGTTGAAGTTCTCCTCCTCCTCCTCGAAGTACTCCTTCTCGTTGTAGCCCGAGTCGGTACTAGCGTCTATAAATACATTCAATGTACACAATCACCAAACACTTCACTACTTCTATTTAGCACACAAGGGCTCATACTAGATGATCTAGCATCTTCTCAATCATCATATGGAATATTCACATTTTCTTAATCTTCTTATTTTAGAAAAGTAATTTCTACTCATTTTAAATCCTTAAGATTTAATATTCTTTAATTAAAATAGTGGATCATGTTGACCATGTCATCACCATCTATTCCAATACTTAGGAATGTGATTTAAAATAGTGATCATATATCACAAGATTTAATATTACTATTTAATAATATTCAAGTGACTAGAAATGCCTATATAGCATTCTTTTATTACTAAGCCATGTTTCATATTTGTAAAACCAAATATTTTTACATATTCATGTAGAGCATGGCAAATGTGATTTTTTAGAGGTGGAATCATCTCAAAAACATTTATAATTTATTGTAGAAAAATGTTTGAAGTGTCAAAAGTCTCTGTCTTGTTATGTTTGGTATAGGTGATCTATAATTCTAAATGGTTTGAGTCCAACGGGAGTGATTAGACAATTTCAATACCTTTCCAACAAAATTGGAATCATGCATTTTGGTTCAGTAATATCTTTGAATTGAATTTTGAATCTACTGACAGAATCTGGTTTTTACTAAAATGGTAAAATCCTATTTGAATCACTAGGCTCTACGCAGGAAAAGACATGGGCCAGCCCAACTGCACAGCACTGACGCAGCGGGCTGCTGACAGAACGGTCCCACGCATTAGTGACTCATCTAAACCAAAACGGTATCTTTCAATCTCAGCCCTACGATTAGACTAGGATCTACAGCTGTGGTTCGTCGTCTCCGTCAAACTGCTCCGGCAAGACACAAACCCTAATGCGGCGGTGGGGGTCGTTGGGGACTTACCGGGGCTCTAGCTAGGGTCAGCGATGGGGGCGAATGGGGTTGTCGATGATGGCGGTTCGATTGGCGGTCACAGCAGCTCCTGGGGTGGCTGCAATCAATGACTTCCTTCCTCGACTGCAGCGGCGAACTCCAGCCAAATTCTGGCGTCGTGGTGCTCGCCTTGCTCTGGGGAAAGGTCAGTGAGGTTCCTGGGTGAGTGGGGGAGTGGAATGGTGTGGAGAAATAGGTCTCGGGTGGCCTCTATTTATACCCCAAGGTTGAAGGCAGTGCGGCATGATCTGGCTTCTCCGGCGACGTTCTTACAGGTCTCATTGAGCATGGCGGAGGGCATGGGTCGGTGCGGTGGACTATGGTGATCGTCATGCAAGTAACGACACGGCAAGGGGTGGTCTCTGTTGGTCGGGCAACGTCGGTGATGGCTGAAAATATATTCGAGCTCGTTGGGGACCCCAAGAGGAAGATATGATGAGCACATCAGCAAGTTTTCTCTTAGTTATGAAACCAAGGTTATCGAACCAGTAGGAGCAAGGAAACAACCCCAAAGGTGTTGCTAGCAACTTGAAATCCTGCACAACACAACCACAGAACTTTGCCCCCAACTTACAGTGAGGTTGTCAATCTCACCGGTTTGCTGAAAAAAAAGGATTAAACGTATTGTGTGGAAGATAGTAGTTGCTTGCAGCAAGTAAACAGTAAATAGTAACAGTAGATAGTATAGCAATGGTAAAAGCATGGACCGGGGTCCATAGTTCACTAGAGGTGTTTCTCCTTAAGATAGACAACATGTTGCATGAACAAATTACAGCGGGGTAATTGATAGACTCGAGAAAGCATATCATGCATATACTAATCATGTTGACTTCTATGATATTTGATTGGGCATTACAACATTATACATAGACCATAATCCAACTGCATCTATGACTAATAATCCACCTTCAGGTTATCATCCGAACCCCCTCTAGTATTAAGTTGCAAGCAATAGATAATTGCATTAAACAAAGTGTGTAAAGTAAATAATATGATTACCCCATGGACAAAGGATTGTTATTTTCTCCCTAGTAGCAACAACATATCTAGTACCTTAGAGATTCATGTCACTTCCCCAGATTACTGAAGGGAATATGCCCGAGAGGCAATAATAAAGTGGTTATTATCTTATTCCATGTTTATGATAAATGTTTATTTTGCATGCTATAATTGTATTAATTGGAAACGTTAATACATGTGTGTTTAATAAACAAAATACAAAGTTCCTAGTAATGCCTCTCATATAAACTAGCTTGTTGATTAACAAGATGATCAAGGTTTCCTGATCATGGACATTGGATGTTGTTAATAACGAGGTCACAACATTGGTGGAATGATGTGATGAACATTCATATGAAGTATAGCATTACGATCAAAGTCATTATGTTTATATTGCTATAACATCATACGAAGTAATCTTAGTCCTTAGACCATGAGATCATGTTAATTGCTAACACCGGAAGAGTATCTTGATAACATCAAACGTCACACTGTAACAGGGTGACTATAAAGGTGGGTCCAGTGCTACGAAGGTGTTATGTTGAGGCTCATGGATCAAGAGTGGGATTTGTCCATCCCGATGAAGGATAGATATACTCTAGGCCCTCTCGGTGATATCACATTAAGATATCTTGCAAGCAAGTGATGTGATCACTAGAATGTTATATCATGGGAACGAGAAAAGAGTGCATGTCGGTAACGAGATCAAACTAGGTATTTGGATGACAATGATCGAATCTCGGACATGTAATATATCACGATACAAAGGGATTTAGTTACGACGTTAAATGTTCACACGATCACAAGGGTCATCGTTGAATATGTGGGAATCAGTACGGATCTCCAGGTCCCACTGCTGATTATTGATCGGAGAGGGGTCTCGATCATGTCTGCATTATTCGTGAACCGTAGGGTGACACACTTAAGGGATACCGACACCATTTAGGAGCAAATATGTTTCAGATAAATATTAAAATAGCACTGGAATTATTTCAATAGACACCGAAACTGTTTCGGGTGAAATTGCTGAAATTGGTTCTACATGTAATATTGAAATATTGCAGGGGGTTTTATGTGAATGTTTATTAATTAAAGTAATTAACAAAATTCTGAATAAAATTAATAAAAGAGTTTTGTTAAATGAGAAAGCATTAAATTTGGAGAAATTTAATGCATTTAAAGTGGAGACTTTAAAAGAGAATGTGAAGGGGCATTTTAATGTGGAGGGGGTTACCACCACATGAATGGGAGAGGTGAAGGGACACCCTCCCCTCCTCCTATAAAAGGCCCCCATCTCACTCATTATTCCTCACACCTCCTCGTGGAGGATCTCTCTCCCCCTCTAGTATTATTCCCCATGGTCTCAGATTAGCGAGATACATGTTCCCGGTGGCTTTATCTAGAAAGGAGTTGCTACTTCTGCTGCTTTGCTGGAGCGAGGGACGGAGGTTGTCAGGGTACCGGACGTGTGTGCGATCACGGATGCACCGCTGCTTTGTGGTGCTAGACTTGGTGGTGCTGGACTTGCTGGAGCTGGATCTGAAGGACGTGCTGGAGCCGGACCTGCTAGACTTCATCACGATCTTGAGATCGGCAAGTGTACGAATACATCATCCATGAGTTCCAACTCGTTAACAAAACTCGTTGTCTTCGAGGGTGAGTTCTCCATGGATTTATATCCACCCGTTGCTCTGTATCTAGTAGATAGATCTTGGCATATAGTTCACATCGTAGGAATTTTTTTGTTTTCCACGCTGCGAACCCTTCAGTGGTACCAGAGCCTGATCTATGCGTAGGTTCTTTGCATGGGTAGTACACATATGTTTATATGTGGGCGATGATGATCATGTTATTGCATCTTTCATGTATTTTGGATATTGGTGGCATAGTGGGATGAAGCGGCCCGGACCAACCTTACATGTCATCGTACATGAGACCGGTTCCACGATTGACATGCAACTAGTTTTGCATAAGTGGCTGGCGGGTGTCTGTCTCTCCTACTATAGTCAATATCTGATTTACAACGAGTTGCTAATAACTTGGTTATCCTCGTTGTGGTTCCATGTTCGTAGGTAAGACCGGTTCTATCTTCGAAAGCCCTAAGCCACGTAAAACTTGCAATTGATAAATTAGAGGAGTCTAGTTTAGATCGTTGCTGGGCTAGTGTCATGATATGGTAATGTTGTAAGTAGATGTATGATAGATACTCTTACAACACACCTAACGTGTAAGTTCCATATACCTTGGCCTTACACACAAAGGAATGATAGAGATCATACCGCGATGCATATGATAGAGATCAAATGCATGAACCATATCATCCCACTTTACACATTAGATGTTTGCATCTTATATTGCTAGTTTGGCGCTTTTAGTAGCATTGCAAGATGATCCCTCATTTAAATATCAAGATAAAATGTGTTCTTCCTTAAGTATGCACCATTTTATGGATCGTGTTTCGAGACATCACGTGATGATCGGGTGTAATCGACTCTACGCTTTCATACAAACGGGTGTAAGACAGTTTTACACACGCGAGTACTAAGGTTCTTACTTGGCGAGCCTAGCATGTACAGACATGGCCTCGGAACACGGACCGAAAGGTTAAGCATGAGTCATATAGTTGATGTGATGCCCATATTGATGCTCGCCTTTGAAGCTACACCGACTCACGTGATGATCAGACTTGGTGTAGTGGATTTGGTTCATGTAATCACCAAAATGGCATGAGGGATGTCGTTTGTGAGTGGGAGTTCATTTCTAATTTGGATTAGTTAGTTGAACTCAATTTGTCATAAACTAAATCGAAGTGCATTTGCATAATTTGTTGTAGTTATTGGCGTCTGTTCACTACCTTATGCTTAGTTTTAATTGAGATAATATAACTATATAATTCTGGATATTTACTTTACGAACTGGTATCATATTGTTTTGAATGTCAATTTAAAGTTTAAAAGTCCTATTGCAAACTTTCAGCAAACTCTATTTACTCCTGAAGTTTAATAAGTAGTATTAAATCAAGAGTAAGAATTCCAATGTTAGTATCTAAAGTATCATGTTTGCCTCCATGATTCTTGATATTTAAAAGTTGTTTTAATATCGAGGTTATCTAGGAGCTGAAAATTGTTTCAGAAACCATCATGTGTGAAAGATATTGTGATATCTGAAACAATGTTTTTGGTTGCATTATGATAGAGTATAATTTAGGAAAATACACGTTCTCATATTGTATGAGAATTTGTGAAGGATGGAGATGCTAAGCATCCAGATCTCCCAAAAAGGTTTTGGGAACTAACATTATACTCGCGATTCTTCCTTACAGGCTATAGTAGCTTGATCATGAAAGTTGTCATGATAAGGATGAATAGAAGATGTAAGCAAAATATTTACTACACTAATAGATTACTAAAGAATGGATTTTTGAAAGAACACCAAACACTTGATGGTGGTGATCCACTTCAAAGTGCAAGTCCAAAGGTATTAGTATTTGACTATATACACTTTGTACTATGTGTCATGTGAATGAAACCACTATTGATGTTGATAGATTCTTTTAAAAGAAAAGGAATTGTTGAAAGAGAATCTATAAAATATTTGGCAGAAAAGAAAAGGTTGGAGATGTCCAACTTAGGTATATAGAAGATATACATGTTATGGTTGTATTGCTTGCTTGTTAAACAATGTGGTTCTTAGGTATTGGATACCGGTATTGGATACCGAATTGGTTGGTATGAAGTGTCATGCAGGACAATGCAATTCATGAACTGCAATGGCCTAAATAACTAGCAAGAGAATAAGTGATGATGTTCATCGAAAACAAATAAAGTGTTATTGTGTTCTTCGTTGTCATCAAACCTAGCCTTCAAGATTTGTTTTAATAATTGTTATTTTGTTCCGGTATTACGAGAACAATGGTTATTCAAATAATTACCGTATTCCATAAAGGATGGATGAACTTTTACAAGTCTAGTGGGAGAAATCACATCCATAAACACTATTGCTAAAATGTCGCAAGTCAAATCATTGGAAGATCACTTATGAAGTGACATCGCTATTTGAATTATATTGAAAGAAAACATGAAGAAAAACCATGCTGATGGATTTTTGGAGTCTTTGATTTTGATCAATTGACGCTTGTGAGACTTTCCTCGAGATAATTGAAACTCCGTTCATAGGCCAAAGTGGAACGGATGACTAACTTATTGGATATTATGCATGTTGATGTATATAGTCCATTATGTGTAGCCATATCCGATGGATCTTTTTTGCTTCATATGCTTTCTCCAGAAATTTAAGTGAATATATCTATATATTTACTTAATAAGGAAGAAGTATGAAACATTTGAAAATTGTTCAAAGACTTTCAAGATGAAGTGGAAAATCATTGTAACAAGGAAATAAAGAGTTTATGATTCGATCATAAAGGAAGATATTTGAGTTACATGTTTAGCAAAACACTTAAGATTTGAGGAATTGTTCCATGATTTGTGTTTCCTGATAAACCATAGGAGTATGGCATATTCGAGAGATGAAATCAAACCATGTTTGACATGGTAAGATCAAAGGTGTCATTTATAAAACTGCCATTATGTTTTAAGGATTGAAGCTTTAGATACTACCGCTTTTACACTAAAAAGAGCACCATCGTGATCCGTTGAAATGACACCATATAAGTTATGGTTTGGGATAAAACCCGAATTGTCTTTTCTTAAATTTTGGTATGCTATGCATAAGTAAAATTTTTACAACCAAAGTCGGATAAGCACGTCTTTGTAGGTTATCCCAAAGAATTTGTTGGGAATTTCTCCATAACTCCGAGGACAAAAGAGTTTGTTACTCGGAACGTCAAGTTTCTTGAGAAGGATTTTTTGCGAAAAGTTAAATGGGAGGACAATAGAACTTGGATAAGGTTGTTGAACCTTAGCTATATGTGCTAAGTAGCGCAGTGCCAGAAAGTGTCCCGGTGGCGGCCACAATGCTCATGGCTCCCGTGATTACAAAGGTTGTGATCTCGGAGATTAGAGTTCCTATTGAACCGTGTGGGTCGGTAAGAATCAAATGGTGTGATTTGATAAGCAAGTCGTTATTGTTTTGACAATGATGAACCGACTACATGCAAAGAAGCGGTGATGGGCCCTGACTCCATAAAATGACTAGAAGTCATAGAATCCGTGATAGTATCCATACACGAGAAATCAAGTTTCTGAACTTGGAAGACCCTCCGGAAAGGCGTGAAGCCTATCGGTCGTGTTTGGATCTATAAAGAAATAGACATGGATGTTTAACATCTATGAAATAGTTGACATGTCGAAAAGAAGTTTACGACAATGTTCAAGGAGTTGACTATGACAAGATTTGATATTTCATAGCGATATTTAGTCTTGACGGATTAATGTAGCAACCACTACATATAATTTGGTATATGGTAGTTGAATAAACAAAACAAGGTTCTTATAATAGAATGGTTACCTAGGACATGTACATGACATGGTCTGAAGGGTTTTTGTTAATTCAAAAGGTGTTAAAAGGACATGCAAACTTCAATAGTTGAAGTAAGCATAGCAGAGTTCGAATATTCACCATGATGAAATTGTTAAAAGAGTTTAAATTCATCGGAGATGATGAGGATGCTTGCATTTGCAAGAAATTAAGTGGGAGCGCTGAGACATATTTCTAATACATTATGTAGAGGACATATTGTTGATTGGAAATGATGTATCTTTTATTGACACAAGTTAAGAATTTCATTAAAATAGGATTTCGATGAAAGACTTGGGCAAAACCGGAATATTTGGCATCAATGTCTATATGGATAGATTGAGGCGCTAATATGGGTATGCCAGGCGTACATATATGAGATATTGAAAGGGTTCAATATGGAAACAACAAGAAAAGTTCCTGCTGCATGGAAAGGATTGTACCAAGATTCAAGTGTTTCAACACTTGGTGAGTAAAATCACATGAGGATTTTGATCGATTATACCGTGATATGTATATATCCAGAATGTCCTATGCTCTGAATGTTATGAGCACATACCAAAATGATTCATAAGATGATCATTGGACGATAGTAAAGATATTCTTATGAGCTTTGGAAGAACTAAGAATATATCATGTATAAGTGACAAATAGTTAAAGGTAGTTCATTGTAAAGTGTTACATTGATACTAGTTTTGTCATAAGATACAAATTAAAATTTATCTCAATTTAAACTATGGGTGGCACAATGTAATGGAAAGGATGTTCCATGATGGATTTGGATGAGTTCCAAAGTTGAGACATTGTGACGGATACTACAACAAAAGGCTAAGTATATGACTGCTATAGTAGCAGCAAAGGAGGGCATTTGTGTTAAGTAGTTTGTTATCAAACTAGGTGTGGTTCAAAGTGGGCTAATACTATGAAGATATATTGTATGACAATAATATCAACATATTTTAACCCAAACGAACTAAAAGGTCTCACCAAAGGACCAAATTTATACAATGCCATCTCATTTGAGAATGAGTGATGCGTAGAGACGCAAAGACATGCAAATACACACGGACCTGAAATTGTCAGATCCGGAGATTATGTTAACCACTAGCAATCACGTATATGCAACACCAGAAAGCCATAGGTGTTCAGTATGCAAAGTTTTTCAAACTAGATTATTGACTCTAGTGCAAGTGGGAGACTGAAGGGAATATGCCCGAGAGGCAATATAAAGTGGTTATTATCTTATTCCATGTTTATGATAAATTTTTATTTTGCATGCTATAATTGTATTAATTGGAAAGTTAATACATGTGTGTTTAATAAACAAAATACAAAGTTCCTAGTAATGCCTCTCATATAAACTAGCTTGTTGATTAACAAGATGATCAAAGTTTCCTAATCATGGACATTGGATGTTGTTAATAACGAGGTCACAACATTGGTGGAATGATGTGATGAACATTCATCTGAAGTATAGAATTATGATCAAAGTCATTATGTTTATATTTCTATAACATCATACGAACTAATCTTAGTCCTTAGACCATGATATCATGTTAATTGCTAACACCGGAAGAGTATCTTCATAACATCAAACGTCACACCGTAACAGGGTGACTATAAAGGTGGGTTCAGTGCTACGAAGGTGTTATGTTGAGGCTCATGGATCAAGAGTGGGATTTGTCCATCCCGATGACGGATAGATATACTCTGGGCCCTCTCGGTGATATCACATTAAGATAGCTTGCAAGCAAGTGATGTGATCACTAGAATGTTATATCACGGGAACAAGAAAAGAGTGCATGTCGGTAACAAGATCAAACTAGGTATTTGGATGCCAATGATCGAATCTCAGACATGTAATATATCGCGAGACAAAGGGATTTAGTTACGACGTTAAAGGTTCACACGATCACAAGGGTCATCGTTGAATATGTGGGAATCAGTACGGATCTCCAGGTCCCGCTGCTGATTATTGATCGGAGAGGGGTCTCGATCATGTCTGCATTATTCGCGAACCGTAGGGTGACACACTTAAGGGATACCGACACCATTTAGGAGCAAATATGTTTCAGATAAAGATTAAGAAAGCACTAGAATTATTTCAATAGACACCGAAACTGTTTCGGGTGAAATTGCTGAAATTGGTTCTGCATGTAATATTGAAATGTTGCAGGGGGTTTTATGTGAATGTTTGTTAATTAAAGTAATTAACAAAATTCTGAATAAAATTAATAAAAGAGTTTTATTAAATGAGAGAGCATTAAATTTGGAGAAATTTAATGCATTTAAAGTGGAGACTTTAAAAGAGAATGTGAAGGGGCATTTTAATGTGGAGGGGGTTACCACCACATGAATGGGGGAGGTGAAGGGACACCCTCCCCTCCTCCTATAAAAGGCCCCCCTCTCACTCCTTCTTCCTCACACCTCCTCGTGAAGGATCTCTCTCCCCCTATAGTATTATTCCCCATGGTCTCGGATTAGAGAGATACATGTTCCCGGTGGCTTTATCTGGAAAGGAGTTGCTACTTCCGCTGCTTTGCTGGAGCGAGGGACGGAGGTTGTCCGGGTACCGGACGTGTGTGCGATCACAGATGCACCGCTGGTTTGCGGTGCTGGACTTGCTGGAGCTGGATCTGAAGGACGTGCTAGAGCCGGACCTGCTGGACTTCATCATGATCTTGAGATCGGCAAGTGTACGACTACATCATCCATGAGTTCCAACTCGTTAACAAAACTCGTTGTCTTCGAGGGTGAGTTCTCCATGGATGTATATCCACCCGTTGCTCTGTATCTAGTAGATAGATCTTGGCGTATAGTTCACATCGTAGGAATTTTTTTGTTTTCTATGATGCGAACCCAACAATTACTAGAGGCATGAACCCACTATCGAGCATAAATACTCCCTCTTGGAGTTGCTAGCATCTACTTGGCCAAGATAGCTACTAACAACGGAAAGCATGCAAGATCACAAATAACAAAGACATGATAGAATCAATAAAAAATATTAAATAACATCTCAATATCCATCGGATCCCTGCAAGCACAACATGTAAGATTACAAATAGATGATCTTGATCATGAACGGAGCTCACAAGATGGCTGCGGCTACAGACTCTTCCGTGGATTTCTGATTGGGTCTTTGATCGGGTACTTAGGTGTTTTGTCCCGAGAGGCTTTTATAGGTGAAGGGGCAAGGTCGGTGGAGCACCAGGGGGCCCATACCCCTGGTGGCACGCCCCCCAGGCCACACCGCCACCAGGTGTGGCCGCCCTGGTGCGCCACTCCGTCTCCCCTCTGGACTCCGTGTTGCTTCGGGTAAAATATTGACTTTGGCTTTTGTCCGGTCCAATTCCGAGAATATTTCCTTACTAGCTTTTCTGAAACCAAAAACAGCAAAAAATAGGCAACTGGCACTGTGGCATCTTGTTAATAGGTTAGTCCCAGAAAATGTGTAGAAATACCCCAAAGTGTGGACAAAACATAAGAAAGTATATATAAAACAAGCATGGGACATCAAAAATTATAGATACGTTTATGATGTATCAACATCCCCAAGCTTAACTCCTGCTCGTCCTCGAGTAGGTAAGTGACAAAAAAAAATTTAGTTGACATGCACCATCATATTTGTAAAGCATTGATAGCTGGAATCATAGTACTTCAACATAGCATGAAAGATATAGTTCTAACAATAAGGCATAGCAACTATGTTGTAACATGAAAATGTACAAACAAAAGATTCATGAATAACAATGCTTTGAAAGACGTTTGTTTGTTTCACATATAGAAAACATAATGAGAATGGTATTTAGCTTATCCCTCATGGTATACCAAAACATAAATGCATAGGACACCTTAAAAGTTCATAAGGGTGACTAGATACAAATAATTTAAGAACAAGAAATATCAAGGTTATGAATCAATCAACAAGTTTTGGGACAATGCACATTAAACTAAGAATGACCACTATGCTCTCTTAATAGGTGCATAAAGATAGAAGATGGAGACTTAACATAAAAGTAAAAAAGAAAGGCCCTTCATAGAAGGGAAGCAGGGATTCAAGTTTCATAAAGAGCTTCCAAAAATTATGGTACTTATTAGCTTTCAGCTCTCATTGCCCCTATCATAAGCATCTTTAGGTGATTAAGGTTAAAGTGAACAAATACGAGGATATTCTTGACAAGTTATAAGTTGAAAATGTCATGCCCCTTACTTACGAGTACCGAACCTCATGCTACTCAACTTTATTCCCAAGTAAGTTCTTGTCATTGTAAGTACATGTGTATCATAGAGAACCGCCAATGAGGTACCCCTTGCCCCATGATACAGGAGCTATCCCATATCAAAATGACAAGGCAATAGACAATGAGCATCTCAACGATATTTTTATTTGCTATTTGCATAGGTTTTTATTGAGGATGCTTCACAGATTGCTCACTATGGTTATGCTGCAAGTTTCCACCATGATTAGGCATGGCTTAGGCTAGCCGCCTAGGCATTTCTCTAACACACATACAAACTCCATGAGCTTATAAGCTCCACTTTTATTTCACACCACCGGGATCCATAAGCAAAAGAACATGATATCAACTGAATAATAAGTGCAATGTTGAAAGCGTTCCCCATGATAGCATGGTTCTGCTAATTCTCAACTTATAAAGCGCAAGCATATACGCAACATAGATGGGCACAATGGTTCAAGTTTATTAAGTGAAATAAAGTAAAGTGTACCATCAAGTTTGTGAGAGCTTTAATCACTAATTTTCACATAACAAGTTTAATTTGGAAGGTAGATAAAAACATGAATATACTTGGAATAGCAATAATGCCAATAGGTAGGTATGGTGGACTCTTTGGAATAACTTAGTTTTATTTGGAGTTGGATGCATGAGTGGAACTCATACTTGGTACATGTGGAGGCTAGCAAAAGACTGGGAGCGACCAACTAAGAGAGCAATAATGGCCATAATCATGCAAAGTGACAAAACATTATTAGTTAAAGCATAAAGTGATATTACAAGTTGAAAACTAAATGATCATAGAGGCTATGGCAATTGGTATAGTCTTAACATGGTGTGAGCATGCGCCAAGTCAACCCAAATAAAGCATCAAAGGAGAGACCACCATATTATGCTTTTGTATGCTAAAACAACACATGATTCTTCCAAGGCACATTAAGCAATCTCAATTGTTTGGAACAAGTAATGCTACAACAATAATCACTAAGCATAAAGTCAAAGAAATATCAAACATGACATGATAAAGTCTAGGCTACAGTCAAAATAAGACTCCTTTTGTACCACTTATAAGCATGAACTTTCCTACTCTTTTCCAATCCAAATCAACTTATTTGAAATATCATATATGAATACAGGGGTCCAACCAATTTATTTAAGCAAACCAAACAAAAGAAAACTAAAAACAAAATGAATACGCTCCAAGAACAACACAATTGTGCATGAAACAATAAATATGAAGTGTTCTGAAGAAAACATGAGATTTTTATTGATGAAGAAGGGGATGCCTTGGGCATCCCCAAGCTTTGACGCTTGTACTTCTTGAATATTTCTTGGGGTGACATGGGTGGCATCCCCAAGCTTGAGATTTTGTCCATACTTCATCTCATCACATTATTCTTCCCTACACTTTAAAATTTCCTTCATACAAAACTTCACACAATCTTCATTAGCAACATTAGTGTACTCAAGATAATAAGTCTTTGGGTTTAGTTTGAACATAAGTAAAGCTTCCATTAAAACACAAGCTGCTGTATAAATTCCTTTTAAAAGTTCAAGTAATTGGCAGGAACTCAAAGAGAAAGAGATTAGGAGGCAAATGCAAATAATCGGAGAAATCTGTCAAAACAGAACAGCAGGTAAAAACCGATTTCTCAAATACCTTCTGTTGCTCAAATCGAAAAGTGTTGAACTAACTAAAGTTAGATAACAACCATGGGCAGAGGCACAAAAAAATACAGCTCATTCCAACGTACAGAGATTTTTCACGAATTTTTACAGTGGAGCACAAAAATCTGTTTCGGGACAACAACTTTCCCAAGTCTTATTTCTCTCTCATTAGAGGTTATTCTTGGCAAAAAACCACACAAAAAGGATAAGGAGAGGTATTACAGAGGCAATAACTTCCAAGACTCAACAAAAGAAAAACTTACTGACTAGAAATTTGGGTTATCTCCCAATAAGTGCTTTTCTTTAATGCCTTTGAGCTAGGCATAAGAAGCAAGATTCAAGTATTCTCAAATGAAGAAGCATTAAGAGAAAATTTTGTTTTAATAGGAGAGGAAAAAGGAATCTTCTCTCTCTTCTTAGGGAAGTGTTCTATACCTTTCTTGAGTGGGAATTGATATTTAATGGTACCTTCTTTCATATCAATAATGGCACCAACAGTTCTAAGAAAAGGTCTTCCCAAAACAATAGGGCAAGAAGCATTGCATTAAACATCCAAAACATAGAAATCAACGGGGACATAGGTATTATTAACCAAAATAAGAACATCATTAATACTCCCCATGAGTTTCTTTTTAGCATTATCATCAAGTTGGACATCTAAATAACAATCTCCTAATGGTGGCAAATCAAGCATTTCATAAATCTTTCTAGGCATAATAGAGACACTAGCACCCAAATCACATAAAGCTTTTAGATCAAAATCATTTACTTTCATATTAATGATGGGTTCCCAACCATCTTCTAATTTCATAGGAATAGAAGCTTTATGTTTCAACTTTTCTTATTTAATTTTTATGAGAGCATCAGTAATGTGTTTTGTAAAGGCCATATTCATAGCACTAGCATTAGGACTTTTAGCAAGCTTTTGTAGGAACTTAATTACTTTAGAAATATTGCAACCATCAAGATCAAAATCATAATTACCCTCCAAGGAACTAGAACTATTGTCTTCCATATTAATGGGGACTTCATGTGGTTTGCTAGCATCAACATCAGTGGTGGTGATAGTACAAATACTACTATTTCTAGCAATTTCATCTTCTCTTTCCCACTTAGCATGCAATTCAGCTAACAGTCTAACATTTTCATCAATTCTAACTTGTATGGCATTAGTAGCAGCAAAGGGGTTTTCTATGGTTTCAGGTTTAGTAGCCATTTTATTAATCAAAGAGGATTGTGCTTCAGACAACGATGATATATTTTTTCAGCATTAGAAAGTTTTTCCTCAGTAGTTTTATTGAAAGAAGTTTGTTTACTAATAAAATCTTTAAGCATGACTTCAAGTTTAGAGGGTGCACTTCTATTGTTGCTGTATGAATTTCCATAAGCATTACCATTATTGGGAGGATATGACCTATAATTGTTATTACCAAAATTATTCCTGTAGGCATTGTTGCTAAAATTATTGTTTCTAATGAAGTTCACATCAACTTGCTCTTCTTGAGCAACCAAATAGGCTAAAGGAACATGATTTGGATCAATATGAGCTTTCCCATTAACAAGCATAGACATAATAACATCAATTTTAGCACTCAAGGAGCAGGTTTCTTCAACAGAATTTACCTTCTTACCTTGTGGAGCTCTCTCAGTGTGCCATTCAAACTAGTTAACCATCATATTATCAAGGAGCTTTGTTGTAGCACCCAAAGTAATGGTCATAAAGGTACCTCCAACAGCAGAATCCAGCAGATTTCTTGAGGAATAATTCAGTCCTGCATAAAAGGTTTGGATAATCATGAGTGGGATAATTCGTTACCAAAGATTTCATTCTTTCCCAAGCTTGAGAAACATGTTCATTATCAAATTGTTTAAATTTCATTATTTCACTTCTCATAGATATAATCTTAGCAGGAGGATAGTATTTTCCAATGAAAGCATCTTTGCATTTAGTCCAAGAATGAATACTATTTCTAGTTAGGGATAACAACCATTCTCTAGCTTTTCCTCTCAAAGATAAAAGAAACAATTTAAGCTTAATAATATCTCCATCTATATCCCAATGTTTTTGCATCTCACAGAGTTCAACAAAGTTATTAAGGTGAGCAGCAGCATCTTCAGTTCCAACACTAGAGAATTGTTCTTTCATAATAAGATTGAGCAAAGCAAGTTTAATTTCAAAGAAAGTAGCTTCAGGAACAGGCAGAGCAATAGGTGTGCACATGAAATCATTGTTGTTGGTGCTGGTAAAGTCACACAACTTAGTGTTTTCAAGAGTAGTCATTTTTGTGTGTTTTTGATAAAAGGAAGCAAACTATTATAAAGTTTTTTTTGTGTTTTTGGTGAAAGAAACAAGAAAAACAAAGCAAAAATAAACTAAGCAAAACAAAAAACAAAGTAAATAGATTGGTTGTGAAAGACTCCCCTTGCGAAGCTGTCCTTGACTCCCCGGCAATGGCGCCAGAAAAAGTGTTTGATGGCTCAAAATATATTCGAGCTCGTTGGGAACCCCAAGAGGAAGGTATGATGAGCACAACAACAAGTTTTCTCTTAGTTATGAAACCAAGGTTATCGAACCAGTAGGAGCAAGGAAACAACCCCAAAGGTGTTGCTAGCAACTTGGAATCCTGCACAACACAACCACATCACTTTGCCCCAACTTACAGTGAGGTTGTCAATCTCATCGGTTTGCTGAAAACAAAGGATTAAACGTATTGTGTGGAAGATAGTAATTGCTTGCAGAAAGTAAACAGTAAATAGTAACAGTAGATAGTATAGAAATGGTAAAAGCATGGACCGGGGTCCATAGTTCACTAGAGGTGTTTCTCCTTAAGATAGACAACATGCTGGGTGAACAAATTACAGCAGGGTAATTGATACACTCGAGAAAGCATATCATGCATATACTAATCATCTTGACTTCTATGAGATTTGATTAGGCATTACAACATTATACATAGACCGTAATCCAACTTCATCTATGACTAATAATCCACCTTCAGGTTATCATCCGAACCCCCTCCAGTATTAAGTTGTAAGCAACAGATAATTGGATTAAAAAAAGTGTGTAAAGTAAACAATATGATTGCCCCATGGACAAAGGATTGCTGTTTTCTCCCTAGTAGCAATAGCACATCTAGTACCATAGAGATTCCTGTCACTTCCCTAGATTATTAGAGGCATGAACCCACTATCAAGCATAAATACTCCCTCTTGGAGTTCCTAGCATCTACTTGGCCAAGATAGATACTAACAACGGAAAGAATGCAAGATCATAAATAACAAAGACATGATAGAATCAATAATCAATCTGAAATAACATCTCAATATCCATCAGATCCCTGCAAACACAACAAGTAAGATTACAAATAGATGATCTTGATCATGAACGGAGCTCACAAGATCTAGACATGATGGCACAAAGGAGGAGAACCAACCATCTAGCTACTACATGGACCCGTAGTCCAAGGATGAACTACTCACGCATCACACCGGAGGCAGTCATGGTGATGAAGAAGGCCTCCAAGGTGATCTCTCCCTTCCGGCAGGGTGCCGGGAAGAGCTTCGGATCCCCCCGATCTGGGGATCGAGATGGCTGTGGCTACAGACTCTTCTGTGGATTTCTGATTGGGTCTTTGATCGGGTAGTTAGGGTTTTCGTCCCGAGAGGCTTTTATAGGCGAAGGGGCAAGGTCAGTGGAGCACTAGGGGGCCCACACCCCTGGTGGCGCGCCCCCAGGCCGCGCCGCCACCAGGTGTGGCCGCCCTGGTGCGCCACTTTGTCTCCCCTCCGGACACCGTGTTGCTTCGGGTAAAATATTAACTTTGGCTTTTGTCCGGTCCAATTCCAAGAATATTTCCTTACTAGCTTTTCTAAAACCAAAAACAGCAGAAAATAGGCAACTGGCACTATGGCATCTTGTTAATAGGTTAGTCCCATAAAATGTGTAGAAATACCCCAAAGTGTGGACAAAACATAAGAAAGTAGATATAAAACAAGCATGGGACATCAAAAATTATAGATAGGTTTACAACGTATCAGTCGGTGCTCTGTTCAACTACGCGGGTGTTCGTCACTCGGTACGGTGGTCACGGGGCGCGCGGCGGTGAACAGTCATGTCTAGGAGGTCACTGGTGCTACGGCGATCGCGGGTACAAGTAGAGAGAGCGAGGTGCGGCGTGTGCGTGCGAGGCAGCTGTGACGCTCCGACATGCTCTCGGCATGGTAGAGGCTTAAATGGGAGCGCGATTTCTAGCGTCTCCACTTCTCTCCTTGGTTCAAGGGGTGGACAGGGGGTGGCGGTGAGGTCATGGCTAGATGCTAGGTGTCGTGGGAGTGGGTGGTGTGACGTGCAGCGAGTGGTTCGTGGTCGACCGGCATGGCTGGCTCGGTACAAGCATGGCACTGGTCAATGTGGCCAGTGATGCCTCTCCTTTGCACGGCCAAGTACCAGGCATGATCATGGACAATTGAATGGGTTGATTGCAGTACAAGAGGTGAGCAATTGATAGCTCCAAATAGTGTATAGTGGTTGAGGTTGTACTATGCCTGCCAGGTGCTCGATCAAATGGCTGCATGAATTCAACTTTCAAATTTTTGAATGATTTTTGGTGAGTGATCTTGTTACTTGCTTAGTAGTCTATGGTTGATGGGAATGGTCAAGGGGAATTGGTTTGAATGGTTTTTCAAAAGTGATGATCTAGGCATATGAACTTGATTCAATTTTGCAATGCCTCTTAAATAGATTGGAAAATAGTTTCTGTCACTTTGTAAAGTTTGCTTGGATCCACTTAGAGTTAGTCTAGCAAGGGGTGAAAATAATTGGAATTGTTTCTGTTGGAAATCTTTTACTAGGAACACTCAAAGTGGTCTAGTGGACAAGTTTGGCCAAAATGACCATTTGATCCTATGATCTATATTTGATTTTCTTTTCAATTGATTCTGTTTGTAAGTGATCTAGATGATGTAGTATTCATTTCTAAACTAAGCCTTATCATTTGTAGCAATCAATCATGGAAATTTCAAGCATTCATACACTAATGCAAATCACACATGCACTCATATTAAGTTTAATAATAAAAGTTTTTGTTAACCCTAAACTTGGGTGATTAGAGCTTGATAAGATTGATTAATATTTTTGGGATGTTATAGTGTTTGGTCGAGTCGTAGACTTAAGCAAAAACTAAGCGAGTCAAAGAAAAATTACTATTGCACAATTTTTCTTTGAGCTACTGATAGTGCGAATGCTGATGACGTCATTGCTGACGATTTGATGAGCTCAGGCGCAGGCGTGAGCGGTGCTGATGGGACGTGACAGTTGTGGGCCCCAACATCTGACCAGGATTTGACCAGTCACACGTAATTTTGGGGTAACCGTGTGTCCTCGATTTTCACGCTAAGGAGGGATCATGCAGCGACGGTTCATTGCGCATGCTGCCACTCGTCATCACCGATGCATGCCACGTGTCAAAGTAGAGGATTGCTGACCGTCAGATGGTATCCTGTCAGTTCTTAAGTAGCGATCTGCGGCAGTAATTTTGTTACTCTGCTTCTTCTTCCTTTTCACGTTGCTGCCATTGCCGCTCTTCTCCTCTCCACTGCTCTACACCCGTTGCTACACTGAATATCCTTAGAGAATTTCCTAGTTAATTCCTTCGGTCTCTCCGCCAAAGAAAAATGGGAAAGAAGAAGGTCAACATTGTTGCTAGATCTGGCGCCTCCACCACCGCTACAAAGAAGAAATCTGTCACCGCCACTGGGTCAGGCATCGCTCTGGCTGCCGCAAAGAAGAAGGGAACCGGATCCCGTGTGACCAACGAGTCCTGGCGATGCTCGACAATGAAGCTCCATGAGCTCCATCCTCTTTGGCAGGTCAGCCTTATTTTGGTCGTGGAAGATGACTGCCGAAACCCCGGTCCGGAGGTAATTCCTGATCCTCCAGCCAGATTTCGCCTCATGTTTGTTGCCTTCCTTCATCGAGGTCTCTCTCTTCGCCTCCATGACTTTGTTCGTGGATTACTTTGTTTTTATGGGATTCAGCACCACCAACTGACTCCCAATTCTATTTTTCACATCGCGTGCTTCATCACTCTTTGCAAGAGCTGGCTTGGTATCGAGCCGCACTTCGGTCTCTTCAAGAAGCTTTTAAGTTTGAAGAGATAGTCGAGGTCAGGATCCGTAGTGTACGACCTTGGAGGGTGCGGGATAGCTGTAGATTCCCATGTGCAGTACTTTAGTCTCAACATGATCAAGTCCGCCCAAGGGTGGAGGGAAAAGTGGTTCTATTTTGTACCAGCAGGTGTTGGACCTTCAACTCGTTCGAGGCAAGGAGGTCACTAGCATGGACTGATGCCTTCGATCTGGATTAAGGATGTAGTATAGCTTATTTTTCCCTAGTACCTAGGTTACCGAATCCTCGGGAAGCAGATGCATAGTGAAGTTACTTTAACGAACCTTCAGAAGTTTTAGAATTCCTTTTGTGTTTTTATCGGACCAATAGTTTGCGTCTTTTTATTGTTGTCGATGATGGAGAGAGAGGGCCTAGGGCGTTTGGTTTCACCTGTAGCTGTGCAAAACATCTGATGGGAATAAAAGATAAAGATAAAGTATGCACGTAATTGTTAGAGCAAAATAAATTATATGTGGGCAGTGCATCCATAATTTCTATTGCCTCCGCAACCGCTTATAGCAATAACCTACTAGTCTCATCCATAGAAGAAAGAGAATTAATGATATGCATAATGATGTCACCGTTAATCCCAAGTAAATCCCTCACATACAACCATACTACCCCTTCTGTCACTAGGGTTCCCAACCTGTAGATCATTCATTACTCATACTCCCTATACCTGGCTCAACCCTCGGGGTCTTGGGTACCTGACAAGTCCTTAGATTGAGGCAAGAGAGGATATAATAATCATCATGTCATACAAACTAATACATGATCCCATCTATGATAAATAACATGCACAAACGCTACATGGCTAGGCCGAAGCCCTTAGCCCAAGGAGAATTACTCACACATAGAGATGAGATCAACAATCATAAACATTGTAATGAAAATCATAATATTGATAGCAATAGTCTTACAATGTTGCCAATCGAAGAAGAGATCTACTATTACAAGTGGTGGACTATGGCTATGGAGATGGAGAAGGGTTTTGAGATCTGGAGGCGGCTGGTGATCTGGGGCAGAGACTTTTTGGACGAGGCGGGCCTCTTTTATCATCTCCTGAGGCTTCTTTATATAGGGGTCCCTTCACGAAAGTTGTTCTGTTTGACCTAGAGGTGGTGGTGCCAACTATACGACCAAAACTATACGGCCGAAATTTTGTTCCGGTCGTATAGTTGGTCGTTAAAGCGTCTGCCTCCGCTTCACGGCTCCTGGTTTCTTCTAGTTGTTGGAAATCTCATATCTTTGACTTTAATGTAGTGATTCCCATCTTAAAACGACATTATCTGCGCAGGAAAATAGAAAGAAAGGATTTGCATACCCCTATGACTATTAGGCATTGGTGGCAGGGTTTAGAGAGATATTTCATCAAAAATATGAATAATATCTAGTTTAAATGTGGACTCAGATGGCTATATTTCAGAGCCATCAACCTCCCCAAGCTTAAACTTGATCATCCCCGAGCAAGAAAACAAAAATCAAAAAGGAACTCAGCATTTAAACTAAAATAACGAGATGGTGATCTTACTCATGATTGGTAGTCTCATGTTTCCTCCACTTCATAAATCTGGAAAACTTCAGCATAGATAGAGTAATGGCAAGCATATCATACGGGTTTTATGCATCCTTATAGCGCAGAAAAATTATTGTTAACATGGATAATTCAGATGAGTAAACTTTATTCCATGTCATGTAATCAACTCATAGGCTTGCCTTTGAACGATAAAATATAATCATATAAATTGAGAGTGTGAGAGTTGTCATGAAAAGCATATACACTAGAGTATCTCAACTCTCCCACAACAATAAATCAAGACTTTTCAAGCACTACTTTTCTATTCATTGTCCTTCAAGAATTTCGGTTCTTGAGTAATTGAGAGCATGCCAAAGATTTTAATTAGTTTATCAGGCTGTGATGGACACTCGTGGCATCACTAAGGTTTTTGTTCCTTTTCCATAATGATTACTCATAACAGCCAGAGGAGTGATTCCATCATGATTACAGCTACCCGAGAGTGCTAAGAATCTTACCCACTATAGCATTGTTGCTACATGTGTTTAATCAACTCATAGCCGAAATCTAGGAGTTTCCTCCATGAAGATCGTTCGTAGGCTAGTGGAGTTGTTGGCATCCCATGAAGTTTGACACGCATAAAGCTATATCATTCTTATGATTAACAAGTCAAACTTTGGCATGCTCACAAAAACTGCTAAACACTAATTCAATTGAACAAATCCTTTTAAAGAGAGCTATCAAGTCAATCAACATTTTCAGTGGTGTTGAGTGTCTCTAGAAATAAGCCTTCAAGACTAAGCACTACAACACCCAATCCTTCAATTGTGAGACTTTTTCTTATTACAATTGTTCAGCAATTTTTAGGCAAGACTTGGTTAATTACGAGAGCTGGAACAAAACATACCCAACTAAATACCCATTCAAACAAAAATCTTACTACAATACAAAGACTCACTCCACCAATATAATATCTCAACATTTACTACTATCTAGCATGGGTTTCTCAAACTTCAAAAGAGGGGAGTCATAAGGCATACCTCTCATGTTTGGTTCCACTTCTCTCTTCCTTTTTTTATTTGCTTCTTGGAAACTCGAAGTCGATCACTCTCTTGCAAATACATGAAAACCTCGAGGTGGAAATAAAAGAAAGAGGGAATGTAAGGAAAAATGGAGAAATATTTTTATGGTTTTTAAGAGAGGGAGTTTAAAGAATACAAAATTAGCGGCAAAGCTCGGCTAGAAAATCTCGAAAGAAAATAGAAAGAACTAAAAATAAAGTGTTGGGGAAACCAACACGAGTGCTTATAAACTTGAATTAAAACACAACCTCGAAATAAATAAAAGAAATGAACGCCAAATAAAGATACATGAGGAAACTTCTCCAAGCTTAGGATTTTGCAAGCCCTTCAAATCATTGTGGTGGCGGGAAAAATTCGTTACTCCAGTTCACAAGTTGAGTTTAGAGGTTACTAGTTGTTCCTCAGAGGTTCAAAGAGAGGTTATGCATCCTCTCCATAGTCCCTCCAAGTTGTTGGAAGTCTTGGTATGTAGTGAACCGGGTTTGTGGCTGCTCCTCTTGATAAGGAACTTCGTGCTCCTCCTCTTGGTCCTCATCCTCCTCCAGAACCTCCTCCTCGGGTTGGTGTTTCTCAACCTACAAGTCATATAGCAAATGTCCTTCCTCGATAGAGAAAATACTAGTAGGCATAGGAGTGGTGTAGAGATGCCCAGCTCCAGAAATATGCAGGTAATAAACACCACCTCTACGAGTGAGCATTCCACAAGCTTTTAAAGTAGAGAAACCAACACGTCGCTCACCTAGCATGGGTTGCAACTCACCTAGGTCGAAGCCTAGGGCAATGGCAAGCATGGTGATGACGCCTCCACCTGTGATTGGTCCTTGGCTTTGGGAGGATTGGTGCTCCAGGTAGCGCACAAGGACGACGCCCAAGTTGAGTGACAAGCCACAGTTGATGTAAGCAACCTTTGAAAGGACTAAGATGTCCTCCTCGTTGAGTCTCGTGAACTCATTATGAGCCTGCAAGGTGTTAGCAGTAACATAGAACAAATAGCGAATTGCAGGATGTTGAATATTCTTCCCCTTGCTTATTCTAGTAGTGAAGCTTATTCCATTATAATATTGTACACGGGAAGGGTCTAAGCCAGTATAGGATGCACGTAAGGCATTAACATCATTGTTTGGAAGATTAAAACATGCGCACCATTCATCTAGTGTTAAAGTGTAGTTGTTGTTCATTAGTCGGAAAGAAATCGTGTCCTCTCCTTGCCATTATTTAACGGTGCTTTGCAACGAATTTAGGAATGCAATAGTTAAGCAGCGATAAGTAGGCACATCATTCTACACATGCCAGCTCTATTGCAAAGTAAATTGAAATCATCAGAAATACCGTGTTGGTTCAATATAATGGGGCAAGCCCACTTGGTGGCCTTTACTTCATGGTTCTTGATCTTGTTTTAGTGATCATGTTGGGGATCATCACTGAACCGTATCCCCATGCGTTATTGAGCGATAGCTCGAGAAGCGCTAGCCGTGGCACGAGCACGAGTTTGGCTCCTTGTGTTCATCATCTAAAACATTGAAGAAAGAAAAATAAAACCTTTTGATCCAACAACAATAAGCATGACATATTCCTCATCATAGCACACTAAAGAATCTCCTCAAAATAATAATCTAGGCAAGAGAATCATGGCAATTGGTTCATAGTAGGTCTCACCCTAGATTGATAATGACAATAGATCAAAGATGAATTTGCAAAAAGTAATTGGAGGATCAGAGGAGAAACATACCGTAGATCACTTGTGTGCGAGGAAATCGAACGAAATTGAGTAGAGATGAAGATCTCTTGAGGTTTTGAGAGAGTTTGGAGGTAGAAGAGAGAAAAAGGATTGAAGTTTTTGGAGTTGGAGGTACCTTCCCATGCGGTTTTATGGTTGGATGCAACTATACGGGTGCAACTATACGGCCGGAACAATGCGTTCCCGCCATATAGTTGGCCTTCTGTCAAAATTTTAGAGTTTCCTCCTGACGGCGCAGCTATACGGCTAAAACTATATGGCCAGAACAATATGTTCCCGCCGTATAGTTGGTTGTCAAACCGTCTGAACCTAGGAAAAGAAATTATACAAAGGCATCAATATCTATACAACCGGAACTATATGGCCAGACTTTTTATTCATGTCGTATAGTTGGTCGTTAAACTGTTAGTACATTGGAAAAGAATTTGTACGGAGGCACCGATATCTATACGACTGGAGCTATACGGCTAGAATATTTATTCCCGCCGTATAGTTGGTCGTTAAACTCTCAGTACATATGAAAGAAAAATTATCGATGGCAAAGATATCTATATGACCGGAACTATACGACCAGAATTTTTATTCCCGCCATATAGTTGGTCATTAAACTCTCTGTATGCATAAAAAAAATTGTTTCTTTGAAAATTATTTCTTTTCCTATAAATTAGTGACATACCTTGTTTTTGACAGAAAATTGACAGTAAATATTGTCGACCAACAACAACATGAATAAAGAAGGATTTTTAGTACTACCAAACTTCTTCTCCTCAATTGGAGTTTTCTAGCACTCTTTATTAAACATAATCTTAAACTAAAACTTAAAAAATTTACTCAAACCTTTATTTCACATGGGTTGCCTCCCATGAAGCACTCTTTTATGGTCAATAGCTTGACCTCAATGTTGCTCACTTAGGCCAGATGAGTGGAACACCCACTCCAAAGTAGTTGGCCTTCAAAGTGATGACCTCCTTTTCATCATGCTTGGCTTTCTTCTTCCTGGGGAAATGAATAACGAAAGGACCCCGCGAAGGAAATTGGAGCTTCACGTTCCCTTCATGTAGATTAATCAAAGCCTTAATAGTTCTTAAGAAAGGACGGCCTAATATAATAGGAGCAGTAGCATCTTCAGGCATGTCAACAATAATAAAATCAATAAGAGCAGGATAGCCTTTAATGTATACTAAAGTATTCTCCTTAATTCCTATAGCTTGTTTGTAGGTAGAATCTGCTAGATGCAATTTTAACTCGGTGATCTCGAAAGAGCGCAGATTTAACTTGTTAAAAAGACTGTTTGGAATTGTTGAGACGCTTGCACCTAGATCACAAAGTGCAGCTATCTCATTGGTTCCAAACTTAATATTAATAGTAGGCTCAAATATATCATCAAGCTTCATAGGTAATTTTTCAGCAATGTTCTTATATTCTTGTTCAAGCTCACTACCTTTATTGCTACTTGAGTAACGAATTGTTGGTACATAGCTTCCTCATTTCCTTCACTTACCAAAATCTTAACGTTGATCCTTTTTATAAGATCTTCTACTGTGTAGCTTGGTGAAGGAGCATTACTATAATCAAGTTCTTCAGGCTCCTCCCTTTGGATTCTCATCATGTTGAGGTCTTCAACGGGATTGGGCTCATATTTACCTACAAATTTGGCTAGAATGAGAGTTTTACTTTCAGTTATCTTACCTAGCTGTGCCTCAACGATCCTCGTTCTTTCTTGGAGGGCCTGCAAATCATTTCTCAAACTTACAGCTTGGTTAGATAATTTACCAAGCATAGCATCATGGTCCTTCGTTATTTTAACAAGAGTGTTGTTTTGTTCATTTTGTGAGTCTATAAAAGACTTAAGTGTTTCTTAGATACTGCCATTACTAGTTCCCATATTATTATTAGAGTTACCTGCATGACTAGAATAATGTTTCTGAAAATTAGGATTATAATTCTTCTTCCAAGCAGGGTTATAATCATTACGAGCTATGAAGTCTAATTCTTCAATATTCGTTTCAGGGATAGCTCTTACGTGGGTTTCCTTACCTTTATGGCTAGTATGAGCTCATCCAACTTAGCATTGAGTTCTTAATTTTATTGTGGAGAGATGGAGTTCACCTTCTTCGTGTTCGATCTATCCACATGCCATTGGGCATGGTTGTCTTGCATATTGTCTAGCAGCTGCTTTGCTTCGGTAATATGTTTACCCATAAATGTTCCTCCAGCTGTAGTATCAAGCATAGACTTAGACATAGGGTTAAGAGCAGTATAAGATAGATGGAGAATTAACCAGTCTTCCATCCCATGACTAGGATAGTTTCTCATGCATTCTTTCATCATCTCCCATGCAAGCGCTAGTGGCTCACGCTCTTCCTGTCTAAAGCCGGTAATATTAGATCTGAGTTTCATAGTCTTTGCAGGTGGGAAAAATTTAGTCATAAATAAAGAAGTGCATTCCACCCATGATGTAATAGTATTTCTAGGCAAAGATAGCAACCATTATTTTGCTCTTCCTCTAAGAGAGAAAGGAAATAAATGTAATTTGACCACATAGGGGTCAATGTATTTTATATGCATCATATCACATATTTTAGTGAAAGTATTCAAGTGCATACCTGCGTCCTCAACAGCAGAGCCTCCAAATTGATTATGTTGAACCAAACTTAAATAATGAGGCTTAATTTCATAGTCATCATTAGCAATTGGTAGCTGAGTAATAGGAGTACACAAATAATCATTATTGAGAGTAGCAAACTCCCCAAGCTTCTTTTCAGGCATAGTTCCAATGTTTTTGGGTTTTCTTAAATAGAGAATTATAATAGTAAAAGCAAGAATTTAAAGGCTAACTATTTTTTTTGGTTTATCAAATAAAGACTAAAATCAAACTAACAAAATTAAAAACAAGAACTAAAACTAGCAAGGTTCCTACTAACCTCACCAGTGTAGCTATTGCTTCCCGGCAACAGCGCCAGAAAAAGGGTTGATACCTTCGATCCGGATACGGATGTAGTATAGGTTATTTTTCCCTAGTGGACCTAGGTTATCGAATCCTCAGGAAGCAGATGCATAGTGAAGTTACTTTAATGGACCTTCGGGAGTTTTAGAATTCCTTTTGTGTTCTTACCGGACCAATAGTTTGCATCTTTTTGTTGTTGTCGATGATGGAGAGAGAGGGCCTAGGGCGTTCGGTTTCACTTGTAGCTGTGCAAAACATTTGGTGGGAATAAAAGATAAAGATAAAGTATGCATGTAATTGTTAGAGCAAGATCAATTATATGTGGATAGTGCATCCATAATTGCTATTGCCTCCGCAAACGCTTATAGCAATAACCTACTATTCTCATCCATAGAAGAAAGAGAACTAATGATATGCATAGTGATGTCACCGTTAATCCCAAGTAAATACCTCACATACAGCCGTACTACCCCTTCTGTCATTGGGGTTCCCAACCTGCAGATCAGTCATTACTCATACTCCCTATACCTGGCTCAACCCTCGGGGTCTTGGGTACCTGACAAGTCCTTAGATTGAGGCAAGAGAGGATACAATAATCATCATGTCATACAAACTAATACATGATCCCATCTATGATAAATACCATGCACAAACGCTACATGGCTAGACCGAAGCCCTTAGCCCAAGGAGAATTACTCACACATAGAGATGGCATCAACAATCACAAACATTGTAATGAAAATCATAAGATTGATAGCAATAGTCTTACAATGTTGCCAATCGAAGAAGAGATCTACTATTACAGGTGGTGGAATATGGATATGGAGATGGAGAAGGGTTTTGAGATCTGGAGGCGGCTGGTGATCTGGGGCAGAGACTTTTTGGACGAGGCAGGCCTCTTTTCTCATCGCCCGAGGCTTCTTTATATAGGGGTCCCTTCACGAAAGTTGTTCTGTTTGACCTAGAGGTGGTGGCGCCAACTATACGACCGGAACTATACAGCTGGAATTTTGTTCTGGTCGTATAGTTGGTCGTTAAGGCGTCTTCCTCCGCTTCATGGCTCCTGGTTTCTCCTGGTTGTTGGAAATCTCGCATCTTTGAATTTAATGTAGTGATTCCCATCTTCAAACGACATTATCTGCGCAGGAAAAATAGAAAGAAAGGATTTGCATACCGTTCTGAATATTAGGCATTAGTGGCAGGGTTTAGAGAGATATTTCATAAAAAAATATGAATAATATCCAGTTTAAATGTGGACGTAGATGACTATATTTCAGAGCCATCATGGACCTCATCCGAACGTGGCTGCAACGTCGGGTGCAACCACTGCAAGCTAGGGCTTATCCGATGTATCTCTAGATGAGCATGATGGATCCGACACGCATCTGCGCAGAGGACATGTCTTCGGTGGAGCTCGAGAAGAAGATTAGGTTGTTGACCAAGATCACTTTGAAGGAGATTCTCCCTGCGGAATCGAGCATCCGTCCTTTCTGTGCTACTTTTTCTCCTCTAGAGGTAATCTTTCATTGAATGTTTCATTTTGTCCGTGGGACAATATTAGTGATGAATGGATGACATCATCCCCTTTGTTGCAGCAGAGTGGAAGGTTGCAGGCTCAATGCCTCCTCAGCCGGAAGGCGTAATTCCTCCTGAGGCTACATAAGAACACGAGTCGGACTCGATTGTGCCTGCTGCCGAGGCAAAGGGATCCCCCAAGTCTAGTGAGGCTGGGTCTCGCAAGCGAGAGAGGAGCAAGGAGTCAGATGCCTCTATGCCAGGGACATCGAAAGATCCTACTCCTGAAGAGGGTGCCACATATCCAATTCTGGCGGTGCCCATTCACAGCATGCATCCCCCGCCTCTGAAGAAACAGAAGCAGGACAAGGCTTTTGACCTTGATAGATTTGACGGGTGAGCATCTGCTCCTTTCGTGATGTTTGTAGATTATCCTTCTCATTGTTCTCCTTGCAATTAATTTCTTTTACCTGTACTGAAGTGTCACGGCGTCATGCTTGTCTGACACCGTTCGTGATCTAGAAGACGAGGGTGTCATGGACTCGAGGGGAAAGGTTACAGAATAACCCGAGCCTTCCCCGAAGATATCGGCCAACTCCAGTGTGAGCTCCTCGAGTTCCTCCAAGCTGGGGGAACACAGGGTTCTGACCTAGATGACCAGAAAAGAACCTTCAGAGTTTTTGGGTGATCATGTAAGTGCCTGTGTAGACATAGGAGGGAGCCCCGAGACATTTCTTTGTCATCTGACATGAAGTTTCACTGCAGACCTTTCTTCAAAGCATGATCCACCTCGGCAAGGAGCATGTGCGACTAGAAGCTGACCATCGGCAGCTGCAGAGTAAGTTCTTTTGTTCTTCGATTGGTCCACATGAAAATGGAAGCAATTCTTGACTAATGTGCCTTCTGTTGCCAGAGGAACACAATGACACTACTAGGGAAAACCCTACCCGAGGCGCACCAGAAACCCTATCCGAGGCGCATATGGTATGTGCCTCTAGCACCGCGCCTCTAGTATTTGTTATGCGAGGCGCATATCATATGCACCTATAGTATTTTCTATGCGAGGCGCATATCATATGCGCCTCCTGTACTTCATATACGCGAGGCGCATATACTGATATGTGCCTCGCGTATATGAAGTATAGGAGGCGCATATGATATGCGCCTCGCATATGTTGTAAAATGCGCCTCATATAGTACCGTATATGTGCCTCGTATACTTCACATATGCGCCTCAGATATATTTTTGAAATTCAAGTTTTATAGCAATTTTCAAATAACAGTTTATAGGTATTCAAATATACAATACAGTCCAGAATATAGTATAAACAACACAAAATTTTCCAGAAACTTGCAATTGGCCAAAGCGTAATAGAACCAACATGAATACAAGTACATTACACATCAATCGTGGCATACGAGTTCATACATCAACAAGTGCCAAGTTTTCACACAACACCAAGTGTTTGTGCCACAAGTTCACACCTCCGAGTACAAGTTCACAATAACATTACAACTCCGACGATAAAGCTCTATCTAGATGAAGTAGAGCACATAACCTACCATGAAGAGAAACAAGGTTGTGATCCCGAGGAAGTTCCTCCACTTCTTCCTCACGTGCCTCCTCCTCTTCTCTTCCGCCACCTCTCTAGTCTTGTAGCCTTTGTAGCTGTTGTCCGAGAATTTGTTCACTTGCTTCTGGAAGTCCTCCCACTCCTCGTACACACCTGGAACCTTGCCGACGTACACGACATAGCACTTCTTCGCCATCTCTTGTACACAAGATAGATGATATTATCTATGTCAGTGGAAAGCAATAGCACTTCACAAGATAAGATCATGCATATATATGGGTGCAACAAGATGTAAAAAATCACGTTCTAATCATCGACATTTCGAAGAAAGACAACAAAAGCAAACCAAGAATGACTTGGATTAGTGCCTCATACTTAAGTTGGGCACGGAAATAACAATGATCACTGTTTGATCTTGTGCGGTAAGTAGAGTATATGCCCAAATTACTAGTCTACTTGGCACCCCAGATCAAACATCGGCATAGTCATACACATAACGCAACATGTTCTAATCATTGGCATTTCGAAGAAAGACCAAAAAAAATAAACCAAGAATGACGAGGATTCGTGCCTCATACTATTCGTATCGCCAAAGATAAAAGAAGAGAAATACTTCCACGATTCATATAGCATGGGCATGATATGTCCAGTGGCAAAGCAAGAAAAGGATTCGGTCTCCACAGCAATGACTCATTTTGAGTTTGGTGTGTCGAAAGGAGTCATTGTAGTGGACCCAGAATCCTTTCCTTGGCTTTCTACTAAACATATTATGTCTTATGTATATGAATCTCGAAAATATCTGTCCTCTTTTGACTTTGGGGCTACGAGATGAAATAGTTTATCATTTCATTGTATCACCAAAGACGAAAGGAAAGAAATCATTCCACGATTCATATAACAATGTCGCCAGTGCTATACGCATAGTGAAGTAATGTCTTTCCTTTCGACTTTGGGGCTACAATGAGATATTTGAAACTAAATACTTCACCATTTCATTTAGTTCATGCTATCTAATCTATTCGTATCGCCAAAGACAAAAGAAGAGAAATACTTCCACGATTCATATAGCATGGGCATGATATGTTTAGTGGTAAACCAAAGAAAGGATTCGGTCTCCATGGCAACGACTCATTTCGAGTTTTGTGTGTCGAAAGGAGTCGTTGCCGTGGACCCAGAATCCTTTCCTTGGCTTGCCACTAAACATATTATGTCTTATGTATATGAATATCGAAAATATTTGTCCTCTTTCGAATTTGGGGCTATGAGATGAAATAGTTTATCATTTCATTATATCGCCAAAGACGAAAGGAAAGGAATCATTTCACGATTCATATAACAATGTCGCCCGTGCTATACGTATAGTGAAGTAATGCCTTTCTTCCTTTTGACTTTGGGGCTACATTGAGATATTTGAAACTACATTTAATTCACGCTATCTAATCTATTCGTATCGCCAAAGACAAAAGAAGAGAAATACTTGCACGATTCATATAGCATGGGTATATTATGTCCAAAGGTAAAGCAAGGAAAGGATTCGGTCTTCCATGGAAACAACTCATTTCGAGTTTGGTGTGTCAGAAGGAGTCATTGCCGTGGATCCAGAATCCTTTCCTTGGCTACCCTTGAACATATTATATCTTATGTATATGAATCTCGAAAATATTTGTCCTCTTTCGACTTTGGGGCTACGAGATGAAATAGTATTAACTTAGGCGACATTGTTACAAGTTGATGACCCACAAGTATAGGGGATGTATCGCAGTATTTTCGAGGGAAGTGAAACCCAATTTATTGATTCGACACAAGGGGAGCCAAAGAATATTTATAAGCCTTAACAACTGAGTTGTCAATTCAGCTGCACCTGGAAACAATCTTGCTCACAGCAGTTTATCAGTAGCAACAGTTTTGTAGTAGGAATAGTAAAGTAACAACAGTAGTAAAGTAAACACAGCAGTAACGATAGCAGTAAATAGTAGGATTCGAGTGCGGTAGGCATAGGGATGGATGGACGGGCGTTGATGGACAAGACAATTCACATAGCAATCAGAACATAGGGCAATTGCAGATAAATAAGATAAAGCATCCAAGTACTAGATAATCCTAGGCATGTGTTCCCTATATAGTCATACGTGCTCGCAATGAGAACTTGCACAACATCTTTTGTCCTGCCAGCCCGTTTGCAGCGGGGCCTCAAGGGAACTACTGACAATTAAGGTGCTCCATTTAATAGAGCACTGGAGCAAAGCATTAACACTTCGTGAACACATGTGATCCTCACATCAAAGCCATTCCCTCCGGTTATCCCGATTTCTGTCACTTCGGGGCCATCGGTTCCGGACAACAACGTGTGTATACAACTTGCAGATAAGACCAAAAACAATACTATCATAATGAATCAATAACATGTTCAGATCTTAAATCATGGCACTCAGGCCCTAGTGACAAGCATTAAGCACAACATGTCGCAACAAATTCATAAAGCACTAATAAAAGATACTAGGCACCATGCCCTAACAATCTGATGCCATTACATGAACGATCTCATCCAATCCCTACCATCCCCATAGCCTACAGCGGGGGATTACTCACTCATAGATGGGGGAAACATGGATGGTCGATGGAGAAGCGATGGTGATGATGGTGGCGATGATCTCCTCAATTCCCCGTCCCGACAGGGTGCCAGAACGGAGTTTCTGGTGCTGTTTCGTGGAATCTGGTGGTGGCGGTGAAGCAGAACTCCTTCTGGAAAAATATCGAAACCCCCCGGAGTTTTTAGGTTAGAAGGCTTCTTATAGGCGAAGAGGGAGACCAAGGGGGTGCCTGGGGGGCCCACACCATGCCCTGGCACGGCCAGGCCTAGCCCGCGCCTGGGGGGGGTGGCTAGCCCCTGGCCCTCCTCCGTATCGTATTCTGGCTCCATGAGTCTTCCGGAAAAATAGGCATGTTGCCTTTTGTCCCGTCCAATTTCGAGAATATTCATTTTCTGACTTTCCTGGAACCAAAAACAGCAGAAAACAGGCAGCTGGCACTGTGGCTCTTGTTAATAGGTTAGTCCAAGAAATCATATGAAAAGTACTCCAAAGTGTGGACAAAACACAAGAAAGTGGATAAAACCAAGCATGGAACATCAAAAATTGTAGATACATTTGCAATGTATCACAAGTCTACTTGCCTCATACTTAGGTTGGGCACGGAAAATGACAATGCCACTGATGGATCTGGTGCGGCAAGTAGAGTATATGCACAAACCTCTAGTCTACTTGGCACACCAGATCCAGCAATGGCATGGTCACACACATGATGCCACAACATGTTTTAATCATCGGCATTTCTAAGAAAGACAAAGAAAGCAAACCATAAGAAGTAGGGCGGCAATAATGAATGAAAAGCAACAAGCACTTAAAATAGTTCATAACACAAATAACTAGCTAGTGTTTCTCACAATCAAGTTCAACGGTTGATGAAACATACTCTAGAGGTTTTGCTAGGCAAGTTTAACATAGTGACAAGAGGTTACAACACGAGTTCGGAACTAACAACTAGCTACCCAGGCAATGCAATCATCAAGATTTATTTGGCTGTTGAGTCAGCTTTGGGGGGACATTGATGAAGCCCGACCAAGTTTTTGCCATCTGCATGAACGTCCTGCGGTCACCCTACTTCGCTAAGTGTTCGTCTATCTCCCTGTTGGGTGGTGTATGGCTGCCGTAGAAGGTGCCCCCAAATTTCATGACTCCCTGGTGCATGATTGTCGCAATCTCCTCCTAGATGTCGAAGAAGTGCTGCCTGAGGTTGCGATCATGTATTATTGCAAGCCTTTCAGCCCACTTCGCAAGGTTAGATGGCAGCTTTTTGCTCTCCATGTAATTGAAGAACGCCTTCATGTGGTAAATGGCATAGAAGGCATCCTTCCTGCTGCCAGACGGCTGCTTGACACAGGCGAACTTGGTGTTATGGCGGAACACGTGTGCACCGAACTTCACATGTGGCGTTGCCGGTTTGACGCCTCCCACTGCGATGTAGCCGGTGAGAGCACCATCAAGAATTGTCTTGATATTGGTGTAGTTTTTCGGGATCGCACTATTTGAGTCGAGGTACATGGCTGTTGAGTGTTTCAAATTCAAGCATATGAGCATGCAGCCTGTCTGATCATCCTCCGTGATGGGATGGTAGGGAAGGAGAATCACATCCTTGTCCGAGTATGTTTGCAGGAAGGTTGAGAGGTAGTCGACCGCCATCGCTATGTCCTCAGCATCTTTCAGTACGACATCACGCCTGAAGTAGGAATCCACTATCTGGATGCCTAGGATCTTGTGTCTGGTGATCTGCATGGCCATATTGAGGGAGAATAGCCGGACCAGGGTATTGTGCAGTCGGAACCCATTCAACATGTCGAAGATGTCGGTATGCCGCAGGTAGAAGATATCCACAGGGGTACACTGACGAAGCACGGCACAGAAGGCACCTTAGCCTTGAAAACTAGGTACGACTGATCATTCTCGCAAATGCGGCGCTCCTCAATTGTGAGACAGCTATAATGAAGATTGTGCATTTGAGAGCCTGCAACCTCGAGCAACGAGTTACACATCATCGGTGCACCTGCCACGTGCTGCTGATTCCTGGCTTGCCCCATAGGGTCGTCCTGAGCCCGGAGAACAAGATTTGTATCCTTGTCCCGGTCACCCTTAGGCTTACTTTTGAGACCCTTCTTCGGTCCCTTTGCAGCGTCGACCATCGTGTTCACCTCACTGATCGCCTTATGGAGGGTGCTGGGGCTGATCAAAGGAACTACTGGCCTCGGAGGCTCGGTGAAGGGGGCGGGTGGCAGCATCTCCTGACTAGATGGGAAGAGACGCACCTGGCAAGGGGGTTTCGCTGGTGCTAGTTGGGTATCGGCAACTTTATGTGTGCCTGATGGTGCCGACTCATACCAATCAGAAAACCTTGTGTTAACAAACTGTTCGCCGAAGTTCAGGTCAATTTCTCCATCATCATCATAGGGATCCTGTGCCATGTTGTCCAAGTCTGCCATCTCAAAGTCTTCATCATGTGCTGGCTATGCTGCCTTTGGGCTGATGTTGAGCTGGTCCTCCGTCCCCAAACAGATCTGGCTCTTCGGCCATAAGTACAAGTAGCCGAAGCCGGTATTGAGGACCACCGCTGTCTCCTCCTCATCCCATCCTTGAGGTTGAAAGGGAGGTTCCACTTGCTAGTAGCCCAGAAGCACCATACTGTATCTGGCCCTCATCATGTCAGGTGGCATTGTGACATTGTGCATTTTGCGGTTCTTCGGTTGAACGATAGTACCCTTGGCAACATCCTTCAACTGGCCATCCACCCAGTGCATTAGAGTGCAAGGAGTGTCTCCCTGGGAAATACATGTAGGCCGGGCGTCAGTAAAACAGAGATCAATTCATCGGTGTGGTTAAGCCTCCCAACTCTCGCTTTAATTAGTTAGTTACCTTGAGGGCGTCGAACTCGGCCAATGTCGTGGCACCACAGCCGGCAGGCTTGAGCGCGGAAGTGGCGGAGTGGCTGCTTGATGGCATGGTGGTGCGGGCCAGTGCCTTCGCCGCAACGGGCAAGTTAAGCTCCGGAGCTGGAGGAGTCTCCACCACCACCGGCCCTGCTAGAGGAGTCACCAGTGCCTCCGACCGTGCCATGTTGTCCGATTGGGCGCTGTCGAGGTTGGGAACCGGTGGCGGCCCTCGTTTACCACCCTTCTGCCACTTGCTGTACTTTTCCATGTAGGCGGGAAGGATGGTGTTGAGCTTATCGTTCACTTGTGACTGGACTTGTGCCTGGACTTGTGTATGAACTTGTTCTTGGAACTTTGTCTCGACAGCCGACACAGCCTAGTTCACGACATCTTGGACTATATTGGGAAAGGCTTCCACCTGTTCCCTTAGGTGTCTTACCTCGGCGCTTTCGTCCTTCCTGCCCTTCCGCTCCGGGGTGCCATAGTACTCAGACCATGTTATGCCGCCAAAGCCGACCACACGACCAGCCGACGACGGGGCCGCCAGGGGCTCAACATTCTTGGTCCGGTTTAGCGCCCTGTTAAAAGTGGTGTCCCACTTGGCGACATGCGCCGACCCCTGGGATGAGGAGCTCCTACACTCCTCGTCCTGCGCACAAGGACTAATCAGAACGCAAGTAATCGTGAATGCAATTAATCAACTTGCATGCAAACTACTGACATATTTTCTCATGAAGTCCGTCACCTTCATAGCAAAGGGGCTGGCCGACTCCGAGGAATAATCAGAACTCCCTTTCGGCTTGGCAAACCGTGCCCTGACAAAGTGCTTTGCCTGTGGCTCTTTTATGTCGTCAAAGGGAGGTGTCAACCCCTTTGCACGAGCGTCGGCGTCCTCCTTCTCCCATTTGGGAATCGCAGCTCTATAATCACCGGAGCCGAGATGGTGGGTACTAGTGTTCTTCTCGTACAACTCCTTGAAGTACATACTCTTGGCCTTGCCCATGGAGGATTCACATTTGGCCTTGAACACCTTGAAGTGTTCTTCCGTGACCAGAGGCTCCTTCTTGACGACCTCAAAATAACTTAGCTTCTCCTCAAAAATCAGCTTCTTCACCCGGACCTTCCAATTTGACAAGGCCTTGGTAATCTTCCTGAGGGCATACTTGTTCACTGGATTCCCTTTGAGATTGTCATTATTGTACTTGTGTTCCTCATCACCCGGGAACGCGTATCTTGCGTGCAGCTTCCGGAAGAGCTGGATGAGGAAACCCCTGTTCTCTTCGGCCTTCAGGTTCTCCGTGTTGATCATGACGGTGTTCCGGAGGATTGCCGCGAGCTGGTTTGAGTAACCCGTGACAAACTCGGCCAGCTCCAAAGGCACACCTTTAGCTCTCACGCTTGTGAAGATGGAACTTTTGATGTCGACCATGATCGGGGTTCGATCCTTCCGGGCCTTCTTCGATGTGCTACCATCGTCCGTAGTAGCTTCACCGCCGCCATTAGTGGTAGTGGCGTTGCCATTGGTGTCCCCCATCTCCTCATCGCCCGACGAGGTATCCTCGTCCGCCTCCATCTTGATGTCCCGCGGAACGAATTCCGGGTCCTCTTGGGATTCCATCTCCGCCTGCTGCTCCCAAAAGGGCTTCTTGTTAGAAGGGCCTAGCTCCACCAACATTTCTAAACACACAAATAAATGGAACTAATAAGCACAAAAATTCAAAGAAAATTTCGGCATAACCTTTGCTAATTTTTTATGTCTAGGAGTGCCAGAAATTCACCGGAACGGAATGAATCAACATTCCAGCGAAACATTGGCAACTCAAAAAGAAAAAACTGCACAAAAATCCTAAATAGGCACAAACACAGCCATTTTGCTACTAGCACACACAAGCACAGCCATACACAACCAACCAACTTGCTAATTCATTTCCAAACACAATAGATTGTAAACCATTGTGTAAACTAGCTATCCACAGAACAGAAATGTGAACCTAGGATTGCATCACTACTACAATCAGAATAATCCTGGGTGAACTACTACTTTGAATTATTGTTTGTGGATTAACTTCGCTGTTCTCCAGTTATACGGCCATGAAAACTCTAAAGTGGTAGTACGAGTAAAACAAAACTGGGTAAAAAATACTCTGTGGAAACAGAAATGTGGAAGCGTCACATGTTCAGGTACATCTTCGCTGGCATGTGAGGACCAGCATGTAATTCGAGTATTACTGACTTACTAAGAGTGTATATACAATAGCTAGCAGTTTAAACTAACTCTTTGTCATGGAAAAAAGTGTTAATCAAATCAAGGGAAAATGAGTATCAAGTGAGTGTCCAAAGAAAATGAAAAAAGCAAGGGATAGTGCAGCAAACTAGTAACAGTACCAGAAATATAAGATGTATTAGTACATTCTAGACCAAGTAGTTCTTCCATACAAATCTACATTCTAGCTTTACTAGTAAATAAAGACACAATATAATTTGGATTGGTTGCTTACATATACAAGTAGTACTAATAAATCCAGTTGTTCTTTCTAAGATTGTACACTAAAAGAGAAAACAGAGGGAGTAAGCGACAACAAGACATACATATTATTTTTTTGCTTGATTTTTCACCACTATCTACTCTTGCTTTCATCTGATACAACAACATATCAGGTAGCTAGCTACCATGTTAAGGTCGAGATACATCATATAATCTACAGTACATCAAAACTATGAAGTCATGGTGAGCCGACAATAAACACACACCGAATTTGGACACTACTACTACACTTGTGTACCACATATCCTGCAAACTAGCTGGCCCAGAATAGCCAAGCACCATCACATCCTAGGTTTACCAAGCGCGTCCGTTCGTGCTAACACATGTAAAAGACAAAACCTTGTGCGACCTACTGATGCAATTGTAAATTGTGAATGTTGCTCATAGTACAATTTTTGTTCTTTCTATTTCTACAACCATAGAAGTCTCCAAACTCACTAAGCTATCATGGATCGATTCTATGATATGCATGATCGGTACAATATATACCTTTATTTTTCATACCAGATGGTTCTGCCATAGAACACGTTGGCCTCAGTTTTTGAATGCTTTAGAACACGTTGGCCATCTGTATTGTGATCCTCTCTTCTGAATAAGATGTTGAGCGAACTATCTATTCATATCTATATTGAATAGATGCAGATAAATGATGTGATTCATCCCGGGGCTATGTCTCAGCACATGATTACAGGGCAAAACAAGAAAGGCCTTCTTATCATGTAGTAATAAACTGGACTACAGTCTGTACATGCAGGTGAAAGTGTACCTATCTGCGGGACCTCAGTTTTGTCTCCCATCAAGTATCTCAAACATGCCTGCTAAATTTTCTTTCAAGTAAATCAACGTGTACAAACTTTAGAACCTGTCAATATTAGTGCAATCATGCCTTGGGACTCACCGTGGATGCAGGGCTGCATTGCTTCTATATCTATATATTGTTTTAACTCTTAAGAGCGCTGGTTAACAGATTTATATATTATGTAAAATAAAGGGAGGAAGAAGGAGGCCAGGTGTAGCTGCATAAAACATGCTAAATAAATCCTAAGATAGAGTGTGGATGGATTTTTTGCCACGGCTCGGATTGTTTCCACCAAACAAAGCTGAAGATATAGTGTTGATGGCTGCTTATATAGACGATGTGGTTTTATGAGGTGATCCATTAATTATAGTGTTGATGATTGATTTTGCACACAACTGCTTATAAATAAAAATTGCATAGCTGACTTTCTCATTTCCAAATCTAAGGTAGCACAAACTACCCAATTTTCACTGCACAACAAATCGGCAAGAGACATTCGAGATCGCCTAATGATAGCACAAACTACCCAATTTTCACGCGTGACTCATGGACCTGATGGTCTGTATCTCAACACTTCTCAAGGTTTTCAGTTAGCGTATCTCAACACCTGGCGCAGCAACAACGACGACAGAGGGAATCACAGGGAGAGGGGAGAGGGGGTGGGGAGAGGGGAGAGAGAATGATCACCGCAGTGAGGGTAGACGACGGTGGCGGCAGAAGATGACAGGAGGGCGTGTGGGCAGGCTCCTCCTCCTCCTGGGCACGGCGGGCGGGCGGGCTCCTCCTCCTCCTGGGCACGGCACGGGCGGGGTCCTCCTCCTGGGCATGGCGGCGCGGGCGGGCTCCTCCTCCTGGCTGCGGAGCGAAGGCGACGACGCAGCAGCGGAAGGGGCAACGACGGCAAAGAGCGAGGAAGGTTGCAGTTCATCCGATCTAGAGAAAAGGTGAAAGAGAAAAAAAGGCTCAATCATAGACAGGTACCAACTTATGCGAGGCGCATATTTGAAAATGCGCCTCGTATAAGTTTACGCGAGGCGCATCTGGCCAGAATGCGCCTCGGGTATTCTACAGCACTAGTCAAATAGCGCAGTGTGCTGTATCTGTCAACAAACAGACACTAGCCCACTGGTTTCGACCCTTGTCCTATTCTGAAGCCTAGCCACCCAGGTTCGAATCCTTGTGGCACGCTAGCGTTTCTTGACAATGGTCGTCTTTTGCCCTTCTTTGTCGTGGTTGCATAGGTTAGGTCCAGGACGTCTTCACTACTTCTTTTGAATGGGAGTCCTTTCTTAGGTAGGGTTGTGGTGTACGGTGCTTGGTTGCCGTATCCGTCTTCCATCTTCGGGTCAGCGTTCTAGTCAAAGTCTTGCTTGTTGGCGACTCCGTCCATTCTGATGATGTTCCTTTTGCCTCTCCTGACGATAACCCGGCTAGGCTTTGACGGGTCTGTGATGTACCAGCATTGGTTGACCTTGCTAGCTAGAACCCAAGGCTCATTTCTCGCGGGTGCGTTCGCACTGGTGGTCTTTGACGGTATAACCATGGTGGTGAAATATCGGCCTTCTTTCTCGACGCTCTTAGCCCACCTGACATGGAACATCAGCACCTTCTCCGTAACGTAGTCGAGCTCCCAAATCTCCTCGATCCTTCCGTAGTATCTTTCCGAGATGTCACCGGTGTAGAATATCCCCGTAACCCCTGAGTTCTGGTAATCGTAGTTATTGTCCTTTTCCTCAGTGTAGAACGTGTATCCGTTGATATCGTATGCCTGATAGGTCATCAGGTTGTGCGAGGCGCCCCGTGACAAGGAGAATATGAGTATATCTTCCTCCGAGTACTCGCCCTGCGGTGGATTAGCAATGACCTTCTCCCTGAACCACCGCGTGAAACTGGAGTTGTGCTCCTTGATAACATCTTCCTCTGAGTACTGGTGCCCCTGGTCAGTGTAATTCTTCTTGATAAACTCTTTGTGCTCATATATGTATGGATCGACAACCTGCAGGTGCTGTAGCGCGACCAGGTTTGCTCTTTCAAAGTCCTTGGTTCGGTCCTCGAGGTTGACATGCTTTGGGCACCGACCCTCGTGGTGACCCCATCCAGCAAGCCTCCCAAGGTGCTTGTTGAATGGCAGACCAAGAGGGGTCTCGGTTTGTAGAAAGTTCGAGCAGAAAGAGATGCACTCTTCGGCCAGGAAGCCGTTTGCTATGCTTCCATCTGGACGGGACATGTTCTTAACGTATCCTTTGATGCGTCCATTGAGCCTTTCGAATGGCATCATGCTTCGCAGAAATGGAGGACCGAGCTGGACGATATCCTCCACGACATGGAGAAGCAGATGAAGCATGGCGTCGAAGAATGTGGGGGGGGGGGGGGGGGGGAATAGATCTCGAGCTCGCATAGTATCACCACGATCTTGTCATGTAGCCTCGTGAGCTTCTTAATGCCTATCGACTTCTGAGAGATGACGTTGAAAAGTTGCAGAGGCCAAACAACGTTTCACGAACGTGCTTGTCCATTATACCTCAGATCGCGACCGGGAGTACCTGCATCATCAGCACGGCGACATCGTGAGACTTCATCCTGCTGAAGCGTTGCTTCACCTCATCTAGCCATCTGCTTATCTTCCCCGCGTAGCTGTTCGGAAATTTGACTCTGAGAAGGCACTTCATAAATTGTATGGCTTCCTTCTTACTCAGAGTGAAGCACGAGGGCTTGAGCTTGACCTCGCCCTTCTTGACCTGCTTTTTGCCCTTGTGACTACGGCTATTCTACATTTCCATCTCCTCCTCCTTGTCCTCCTCCTCGTCATCGCTAGGTGGTGGTTGAAGTTCATCCCTGATGCCCATATGCTTGAAGTCGTTCCTTGCCTTCGGCCCATATTTGGTGTTGTCGGTGTTAAGGAGGGTGGCAAGCAGACCCTCGCCCACATTTTTCGTGATATGCATGAGATCGAGGCTGTGAGGCACACGGAGGATCTTCCAGTATGGCAAGTCCCAGAAAACATACCTCGCCTTCCATACCTTCAGCAGTGGCTCTGGCTTCTTCTGGGTCTTTCCCGGTGCAGCGCATTCCTTCTAGTTATTCAACAACTCGTAGATTTCTGTGCCGCTCCTCTGGTCCGAGATTCCTTGGAGCTCGACCGTCCCATCAAACAGATCTCCTATCCACCTCCGAGCCCCAAGGAACACGGTTTTCCTGGACCCAGGATATTTCTGTAGCTAGCTGTACGTTGTATTATCCTTGCACCTAACGCACCCATAGAATCCTTGGACCACCTGCCCCGAGAAGTATCCATAACCGGGATAGTATTGCACTATCGTGATCACCGTCGCTCTCATGTCGAAGTATTCTTGTATCGAGACGTCACACGTACGGGCTCCTTTTTCCCATAACGTGGCCAGCTCCTCTTTCAACAACATGAGATACAGATTGATGTCTATACCAGGTTGTTTTGGCCCTTGAACCAGCATATTCATGGTTACGCACTTCTTATTCATGCATAACCAGGGGGAGGTTGTAGATCCATACAAACACGGGCCAGGTGTTATGTGTACTGCTCTGGCTTCCGGACGGATTGAGTCCGTTGGTGCTCACGCCTAGCCATAGGTTCCTTGACTCTTTCCTGAAATGTTGGTAATATTGGAGGTCCAACGCCTTCCACTGGCAAGCATTTGAAGGGTGCCTCAGCATTTCCTCCTTCTCCGGATCATCGTCTTCCGGCCTCTTTCTTTCCGCGTGCCAGCGCATGAGCTCTGCTTCCTTAGGGTCCGTGAAATACCGCTGCAGACGAGGAGTTAGAGGAAAGTACCACACCACCTTTCTAGGAGCTTTATTGGTCCCTCTCTTGTATCGAGAGGTCTTGCACACCGGACACGTGGTCTTGTCCGTGTCCTCGCCCTGGTAGATGATGCAATCATTTATGCAGACGTGGTATTTCACGTGTGGTAGATTGAGAGGGCACACGACTTTCTTGGCCTCAACGATACTAGTCCGACATGTGTTCCCCTTCTTGGGAAGAATATCATGCTAGAATGCAATGTTGTCGTCGAAGCATTCGTTGGTTATTTTGTGTTTCACCTTCATCTCCAAAGCCCTGAGCGTTACATTCAGACGGGTATCCCCGTCGTTGCATCCATCAAACAATGGAGTGACCGCGTCTTTCTTTATTTGCTCCAGCTTAGCTTTCTCTCTAGCGGTGGCTCTAGCGTTACTCGTCTCCTTGAGAAGCAGATCTTGGACATGAGGGTCTCGCAGCCAGATCGAATCATGGTCGACACCTTGATCTTTGTGTTCATGTCCGGCGCCACCTTGATCATCTTCGTGTCCATCATGCCCGACGCCACCTTGATCTTCATGATCATCACCTGCCCTGCCGCCGGCATCTTGATCTTCGTGATCTTGACCGACATCTTGATCTTCACCATTATTGACATCCTCATCATCATCTTCGTCATCACGTATCCACCGAGTGTAGCCATCCATGAAACTATGTCAGAGTAGGTGCGACTCTAGCATTTCGGAATCGTGCCTTATCAGATACATCAGCTTGCAGTCGTGACACAAACATCTTATCTCCGTCTTTTTTGCGTGTGCCATATCGGCCCTCGCGCATCTCATCCACCTATCCACGAGGGCTTTGCGGATCAGTGGTCGTACCATGGTCACCTACGCGTGATACAAAGAGCAAGAGAATAATTAGAGCATATATGGACGTATGGATCGTCGGAAAAATTCAGCATGACCTCCCCTAAAAAGAGGACATCCGTGAGTGCCAAAAATTCACCGGAAAAGAAATGAATCGACATTCTGGTGAAACATTGGCATCTCAAATGAAATCCATGCACAAAAATAAGCATGCACCACAACACAATCATATAGTCGCGGTGTCACCGACAACGCGCATGAGCATGCAAGCAACACCTTCACGCTTCCTCCAACGATGACTTGCGCAAGAGAGCCAGAGGAGAAGTAAAGGGACATGTTGTAGATCTAGAGGAGCAAGAGACTTCACTTACATATGAGTGTCAACTAATGGAGATTGAGTAAGCTTCTATGGTGAATCAATGTGGGAAACGAGGTGGGGAGGAGGAGCGGGCGACCAAATCTGTCTTTTGGTGGAGGAGGAAGAAGTGAGACAAGTGAGTGGGGTGCATGTGCCAAAAGGTGCAAAAAAGGTGGTGCCAGGTTATGCGAGGTGCATATTGCACCAAATGCGCCTCCTATAATATAACTATGTGAGGCGCATATACCCACATGCGCCTCGGCTATGCGTCCACCCTAGCCCACAGGGGTTACCTGAGGCGCACTCTGCTGAATGTGACTCACCTATTATTAAGTATAGGAGGCGCATCTAATGATATGTGCCTCGCATAATGGACCACCGATCTCCTCCCGGGCCCACGCAACTTATGCGAGGCGCATTCTACCCTTATGCGCCTCGCCTATCTGATATATTGGAGGCGCATATTGTCAGAATGCGCCTCGCATAAGCTAGGGTTGCCAGATTTCATATGTATAGAGATTATAGGAGGCGCATCCTACAAATATGCGCCTCCCTATTTTGATACTGGAGGCGCATGTCAGTGTAGTGCGCCTCGCCTATTTTATCGGAGGCGCATATAGTATAAATGCGCCTCAAATGAGCATGTCTCCTATAGCCTTTTATCTAGTAGTGTGAGAGTCTTCGTCAACTGAGCTCTCTTGAAAAGAACCTCAGTGTAGCAGAGAATGAGAAAATACACAGTCGATTCCCTCGAGTGCTATATGAAGGAGTCACAACGGCGCGAGAAAGAACGTGCGGCGGTGGCTGAAAGGGAGCGCGGGTTCGCAGAAAGACTCCTAGCCTCTTCCCAGGCTCTTTCTGGTTCGACTTTACTTTCAAATGCATTGATGTATTTGATTTCTTTTTGTCCTTGATCATGAACTGATCTGGTTTCACAGACGTGGCCGGTATTGACTTCGACCGTCAAGCGTTGACCCACGAGGATCTCCTGGCTGGTGCTATGGTTGTAGTCGAAGACCGCAACACTTCCGCCAAGGACACGCTCCAGAAGGCCAAGGGTGTGCTTGGGCGTCTCCAAGAGGATATGATGCCGAAGGCCAAGGCCATTGACGATGTTGATGGTCTAGCTGAGGTTTTCGTTGGTGGCGTGCCTGTGAAGTACAAGCATGCGCAAAAAGGAGCGGGTGCGGTCCTCAGACTAGGAATGGCACAGGCCTACGATGCTGGGATGAACATGAGCAGGATCATGTCGAAGATGCCGGTGACTGCAGAAGGCGAAGAGGTAGCATTTGCACCTTTTGCTGCTTGCTATCATAAGTACATGCCCCGGCTCATAGAATCTCTCGCGAAATACTCCGCGGAGAAAAAGTGACTGAATGTGGCGAAGTCCACGGCATCAGGGGCTACTGCTACAAAGGCCACGATGTCGGAGGTTGCCACAGAGTCCGTTAAGCCCGCTGATGCTGATGCATAGGCTTAGCTATGCTTCTGTTTATTGTATAGTTGTACCAGGAACTCATGATATCTTTTGAGTACTTTTGTGGGGGTGGCCCATCAAGAACTTATTGAAGCTCAATGTATTTTCTTTTGGTTTGCCTAAAGCTTTTCTTGTTTCTTAAAACTCGAACTCCTTTATCAGTGATTCTTATCTTTCGAATGTTTGCTTGGCTAGGGCCCTGCAAGTGGCGTGTAGGGCATGCCATCTTCTGCCGCGTCCTTGGATCCTCCACAATCGAGGGTGGATGAGTTGTCGCTGTTTTCTCGCCTACGTGACCATGTGAAGAGGTTGGAGAAAGACACTTTGATCATCCGTGGAAATGCTGATGTATGGAAATCGAAGGCTGAGAAAGCTGCTAAGCGGGAGAAAATCTTCTTGACAAGATAGCTGATGAGTACATATTTGCATCATGTTTTACATTATTATTTTACATTGCAGATGTAGGATCTTGGTTTTTTACGGCGCTCGCGTGCACATTTTATGTCTGTTTTCACCAGGATCGGGATGTGTGATGGATCAAATGGATACAATTATTGGAGCAGTTGTACTATGGAGAAAAGGAGTAAAAACAACGTAAATCTCTTATTGGGAAATATTAATAATACCAGAAGAAAACCAGAAGCGAACAAGGGAGGTAAAAGATTCAACGACCAACTATACGAGCGGATCAAGTATTCTGGCCGTATAGCTCCGGACGTATAGTTGGCGCCGCCTCCGCCTCGTCAAATAGTTTCACCCCGTGCAATTGGTTCAGGGAGACAACATACAGAACACCCATAAATTGCCAAAACCTCACCTCCGGAAGGCATCTGGAGGGGGAACTCATCACCAAGGGATCCAACTTCGCCCTGCACAGATCTGGGAGGCTAAGGCATTGATCTTCATCATCCACCGCTGCATCACCACCATGTCCATCCATCCCATCTACATCTTGTCTAGATATTGTTGTAATTCCTATACTCGTTCTGGATTTATACAAGTACTATTCATCTATGATTGTTTCCATTACCATTGCCATGATGTTGATTGCCTCCATGTCTGAGTAGATCTTTAGTTCTTGGGGAGATGGAGAAACCCTAGTATGAGATTGAAATAAGATAAAGTCTATTATGATATTCATCGCTGTGACCATGTGTTAGATTTTCTACATCTTGATGTTGAGAGAAGTCGACCTCTCAATATTTGCCTCTTGTGGGGACTTGATGGAGGAAACTACTTGTTGGTAGACTGAGGCGTGCTAGCACTTACAGTGACTATAAAGCTGTTGGAACCCCTTACGTATCAACTTGGGAAACCGAGGAAACTCATAGAACACTATCCATGCCATGGGATACGTCCTACTGGATTATGTCCCTTAATAGCGTAGTAATTTGATTGATGTTGATTGCTGACTATTGTGGTTATGAGGATGATGTGAGCAACAATTGTTGCCTATTCGTCCAAATACAGAGTTCCTCGCACACATACATAGTTGAGAATGTTCATGATGATAATCTTTATCTTAGATCTTTACAATACTAGTGGTGTATCTGCTACTCCCTGAGAATGCCTTTTCCCTACTGAAGTTCCAATCTCTTTTACATACGCGATACTTACTTTCTGTACTTAGCTTTTACTTTACTTTATTATTTCTCTTATACCCAAAACCCAAAACACCTTTTTACACAATACTCGCATTTTATCTTGTCACTTAGAACTTTATCTAACATTTCTATCATAATATTTATTTCAAGAGTTATTAGACTTCAAACTCCTACTCCCTGTGGGATTGATATCTTTATTTCAAAACTAGCTACAAATGATCTGTGCACTTTTAGTCATCAATAACCCAGGTCAACGAGTAGCTACAAGGTGGGTGCTCCTTGACTGATTTGTCTTTTTGTATTGCCTTGCTGCGATATCAATTGTTGTGTATTGCTTCATGTGTGCAGTTGTGAGTCTTATTCCGCAGGAAGAGAGGGACCTTATCAGCATCCGACTGAACTGCCTGACTCTAGTAGAGCTGGAAGCTGGAGGATTCTTCTGGGCCGATCAAAATCGACCGACTGTCTGGTGTCCTTGCAGGATCGCGTTTTGTAGGTGCTACACTTCTTGAACAAGGCACAATCATCCTTGAAGAATGTTTTCAGGGCGATGTTCCCTCTGGACATAGTTCCTGCAAGCTTGGTGGCGCTGCTACGAAGGTTCCATGATGCTGGTGTTGTACGCGAGTGCGTGCACCAGTAACTCGTCGCCGGTGCCAAGGCTGCGCTGGCACTTATGCATATGCAACGTTCGTATGTGGACTTGGATTATATCATGGAGGGACCACCGGCACCTCCGGATGGTATGGCGTGGAACATGGTTACACATTACCGTGTTGTTGCCCAACCTGTGGAGAACATCGTGAATTTATTTGATGAGCGCACGAACATCCATCTTCAGTGTCAGTAGAGTAGTTTCTATCCTAGCACAACTCTATATCCCTGATTCATCGCGTTGTGGTGCAGTTGGGTGTATCCCTCGTGGAGTTTCTGGAACTCGCGGCAGTCCTTGAGAAGATGGCTGGATTTCTTCTTGCCATCGTGTTTGTCAATGTAGAAGTGGATGTTGTAGGGTCCAGATAGCTTCTCCAAGACACTGGGTGCACCCGGTGCATCATCGCGGGTGTGTCGTTGCCACACATGCGCGGTTTTTCTGCTTTCGGGGTAGCTGTTGCTATGGTATTCGCTGTTGCGGTTACCCTCGCCGTGGTTATCAGCGTAGCCGACTTCGACCATGTCAACCTCCTCGTTGTCTTTGTAATCTCGCATCCGACGCTTCCCTTGGTGATCGCGTCTGCGGCCGAGGTCATTCTCGTCATCTGAGCGGATGCGGTTGTTGTTGAGCGAATCTTCTCCGTCTGCCTACCGGTTCGCAATGTCCATCAGGTGTTCGATGGTTTTGGGATTTGTGTGGCCTAGCTCCTCTCTGAGATCTTTGTGGCATAAGCCACCCTTGAATGCATCGATTATGCAATCCTCAGAGATATCCTCCGCAGAATTCTTGATGATGGACCACCTTTGGATGCAGGAGCGAAGGGTTTCGCTTGGATTTTGGCAGCAGGCCCTAAGCTCTTCGATTGACGCAGGCCGCTTGTAGGTGCCCTTGAAGTTGCAGACGAAGTTGTACACCAGCTCCTCCCAGCTGCGGATCGATCTACAATGCAGATTGTTGAGCCAAGATCAAGCAGCGCCCTGCAGCTGTAGTTGGAGGCACTGCATGGCTGTGTTCTTGTTCCCACCATGCAACTTGACTGAGGAGACGTGGTCTTCCAGCCAGATTTTTGGATTATGGAGGCCATCGAACTTGGGGTTTTCCGAAGGAAGCTTGAAGCTTTTCGGCATCCGAGTCTCCCGTATGGCTCTACTGAGGTAGCTAGTGCCACAAAGCTCTATCCCTTCATCCTCCGACTCTGTTGATTAGGCGCGCTTGGCGTGCATATTGTCGACCTTGCATTGTGTGATTTCATCATGTGCGTAATATTTGTGGCTATGTCACCGCGGACTACGTTGTTAGCCGCGATAGGTCGTGCTCCTCCTTCCTGGAAGATGGCGAGGGATATCTCGCGGGTGGAGCCTTGGATTTCTTCGACTTTGGTGTTGGCTCGTTAGTGAGCGCAGCTTCGACCATCCCGAGTCCGGTGATGGTGGATCAGTGCATGGCAGATCGTGGATCTGCAGCTGGCATCTGGTTCATCAGCAGGTACATGGTAGCTGTTATCACCACGGCTTGTGGTGTCTTGGGGATCATATTACCCTGAGAGTCCACCGACATGAACAAGAAATCAAGGGCCTTGGCGGCTTATTCTCGATCTTTGTCGTTGAGGTGGTCCTATCGAGAGCGTCTTTTGGAGGCTCTGGGATTGTTGCCTTTTGAAGAGGATCCATCGATGGAGGAGAGTGCTACTCGTCGGGCACTCAATTCATTTGCGGCCTTCTTGCGGGACATAAGTTCTACGTTCACCACCTGCTAGCAGTTGAACTCCTTGATGAGCATCCGGTGGTATCCCATCAGCACATCGCATGATGCGTCTGGTTGGAGGGGGTTGCCCTACAGGGCTTCCCCGACTCGCTCCCACCCATCCTCGTTGAGGCGGATATGTTGGCGCTCCATCTCATTGTTGGCGTTGAGGCCTTGAGTGTCGGGGTTGGGAGGGTTGGGTTGGTCACTGTTGGCAGGGCCATTGGTAGGAGCTCTATTTCTTGGCCCTCCATTGCTGGTGTTTTCTTGATTACCTCCATCACCACAGGTGACGACGGTGCACATGTAGTGGTTGGGGAGGTTGGTACTCCTGTGACTTTCCCATCTGGAGCCATAGGCGCCATCCTCATCCGACAGGTCGCATAGATCGGAGTCGCAACTGTTGTTGCTGTCTGTGTCGTAGGCTGAAGCAGACGTGTTGAGCTTACTCAGGGTGCCAATTGGTGGTGGGAACCAAGAGCTAGGTGCAATCGAAGGTGCCGGAGAGTTATCGAGGAAGCAGAGCATGCCAATCTGGCCGAACTAGAAGCATAGGCTCCCGATCGTCATGCCGATTCTATCGCCCACAGACTCGAAGTCCGGGAAAGTCTCCGGCGAGTGGATGGTGAAGTCAAAAGTGCTAAAGGGGAGGTGATTCTCCACTACATCAGAGTTGCATATCGCAGTTGATGGGGTCGAGGAAGCCGCAACATCAGCACTCACATTTCCCACAGACAGCACCAATTGATGAGGGGTTAACTCATCAATGCCCATGGTTGATGGACTTGGGTTAGAGGAAGTGGGGGGCGCTGAAGGCATCGACCGGCTAGCAAACAAGCACATCGGGGACACGCGGTTTACCCAGGTTCAAGCCCTTAGAAGGGACCCTACTCCTGCTTGTCTGCTCTTTGTTAATGGAAGAATCGAAGATTACATGGGTGAGCAGATGCAATCTGGTGGTGTGTGAGATAGGGTTGCGAGGTGTCCTTCTTGATGCCCCCTCCTAACCTTTATATAGGGAGGCTAGGTCTCGGGGTAGCAGGTTGAGTCGGTTACATATTAGTGTTTTTCCCTTTAATTTTCCTATCTACACATTTTCGTGCTTCCCAAGTATCCATGTCTTCTAGGACTTGGGCCACCCGAATCGTCTTGGGCCTTGTCGTAGGTTTCTCTTGGGCTGCAGCATATAGGCCAAACCTTGGTGCATGTGGGGCATACCCATGTCAGCAAGCACCTTCATCATTTCTGATGAAACTAAATATTTTAATGGTTTCATCACAGTGAAGATTCCAACTCCGCTATGCTTACTTTAACCATTGAAGTTTGCACGCTCTTTTAGCATCCTTTGGTCTAACAAAACCCTTCGGACCATGTCATGTACATGTCCTAGGTAACAATTCTATTATAAGATCTTTGTTTTGTTTGTTTAACTACCATATACCAAAAATTACATATGTAGTGGTGGCTACAATAATCCGTTCAGACTAAATATCACTACGGAAGATCAAATCTTGTCGTAGTTAACTCCTTGAAGATTGTCATAAATTATTTTCCAACATTTCAACTATTTCATAGAAAAACATACATGTCTGTCCCTTTTATAGATCCAAATACAACCAATTAGGCTTCACACATTTTTGGAGGGTCTTCCAAGTTCAAAAAACTTGATTTCTCATGTATGAAAACTATCACGGATTTTATGACTTCTAGTCACTTTATGGAGTCAGGTCCCACCATTGCTTATTTGCATGCATTTGGTTCATCATTGTGAAAACAATAACGACTTGTTTATCAAATCTCACTATTTGATTGTTACCCGACCCATACGGTTCAAATAGGAACTATAACTCCGAGATCACAACCTTTGTAATCATGTGAGCCATGAGCATTGTGGCCAACTTCGAAACACTTTCCGGCACTGTTCTACTTAGCACATGTTGCTTAGGTTCATCAACCTAATCAAAGTTCTATTGTCCTCCCAATTAAATTTTTGTGAAAAAATCCTTCTCAAGAAACTTGACGTTCTAAGCGACAAACTATTTTGTCCTCGATGTTATGGAGGAATACCCAATAGTTGCTTTTGTATAACCTACAAAGACGTGCTTATCCGACTTTGGTTGCAAAAAATTTACTTATGCCTAGCATACCAATATGGTGTCATTTCAACAAATCACGATGGTGCTCTTTTGAGTGTAAAAGTGGTAGTCGCCAAAGATTTAATCCTTAAAACATAATGGAAGTTTTATAAATGACACCTTTGATCTTACCATGTCAAATAAGGTTTGATTTCATCTCTCGAACATTCCAAACTCCTATAGTTTATGGTTTAATGCATATCCATGGAACGATTCCTCAAATCTTACATGGTTTGATACACTTGTAACTCAAATATCTTCCTTTATGATCCAAACATAAATTCTTTATTTTCTTGTTACAACGATTTTCCACTTGATCTTGAAAGTCTTTGATTATTTTTTAAATGTTTCATACGTCTTCCTTATTAAGTAAATATACACATATATCCACTCAAATTTTCGGAGAAAGCATATGAAGTTGAAAGATCCACTACACATGGCTACACATAATGGACCATATACATCAACATGCACAATGTCCAATAAGTTAATTGTTCATTCCACTTTGGCCTATGAATGAAGTTTCAATTATCTCTAGGAAAGTCTTAGAAGCGTCATTTGATCAAAATAAAAGACTCCAAAAATCCATCAACATGGAATTTCATCATGTTTTCTTTCCAATATAATTTAAATAGCAATGTCACTTTGTAAGTGATCTTTAAATCATTTGTCTTGCAATGTTTTAGCATTAGTTTTTATGGACGTGATTTCTCCAACTAGACTTGTAAAAGTTCATCCATCTTCTATGGAATATGATTATTTGAAAAACCATTGTTCTCATAATACCTGAACAAAATAACAATTATTAAAGAAAATATTGAAGGCTAGGTTTGATGTCAAGGAAAAACCCAACAACCCTTTATTTGTTTTTAATGAACATCATCACATATTCTCTTGCTAGTTACTTAGGCCATTGTAGTTCATGAATTGTGTTGTTCTGTATGACACTTCACACCAACAAATTCGGTATCCAATACCCAAGAACCACATTGTTTAACAAGCAAAGAATATAGCCATAACATGTATATCATCTATATACCTAAGATATACATTTCCAGTCTTTTCTTTTCTGCCAAATATATTATAGATTCTCTTTCAACATTTCCTTTTCTTTTAAAAGAATCAACATCAATAGTGGCGCCATACACATGACACATAGTCCAAACCATGTATAGTCAAATACTAATACCTTTGGTCTTGCACTTTGAAGTGTATCACCATCATCAAATGTTTGCCCTTCTTTCAAACCCATTCTTTAGTAATATTTTAGTGTAGTAAACATTTTACCTACATCTTCTGTTCATCCTTATCATGACAACTTTCATGATCAAGCTACTATAGCTTATAAAGGCGAATCATGAGTATAATGTTAGTTCCCAAAACCTTTTGGGAGATTAGGATGCCTAGCATCTCCGACCTTCGCAAATTCTCAAACAATATGAGAACATGTATTTGTTAAATTATACTCTATCATATTACAACCAAAACATTGTTTCAGATATCGAATATCTTCCACACATGATGGTTTCTGACACAATCCTTTCAGCTCCTAGACAACCTTGATACTAAAACATCTTTTGAATAGCAAGGATCATGGAGGCAAGCATGATACTATAGATACTAACACTGAATTGTTACTCTTGATTTAATACTACTTATTAAACTTCATGGAGTAAATAGAGTTTGCTGAAAGTTTGCAATAGGACTTCTAAACTTTAGATTGACACTCAAACAATACGATACCAATTCATAAAGTAAATATCCAGAATTCTATAGTTCTATATCTCAATTATAACCAAGGAAAAAGTAGTAAACAGACGCCATTACCTATAACAAACTATGCAAATTCATTTTGATTTAGTTTATGATAAATTGAGTTCAATTTTAATATTATTACTACATGAACTCCCACTCAAACATCCCTCGAGTCATTTTGGTGATTACATGAACCAGTTCCACTACACCAAGACCGACCATCACGTGAATTGGTGTAGCTTCAAAGGCGAGCATCAATATGGGCATCATATCAACTATATGAATCATGCTTTATCTTTCAGCTCATGTTAAGAGGCCATGTATGTACATGCTAGGCTCTCCAAGTAAGAAACTTAGTAGCTGCATGTGTAAAATTGTCTTACACCCATTGTATGCGAATGTAGAGTCTATCACACCCGATCATCATGTGGTGTCTCGAAACGACAAACTTTCTTAATGGTGCATACTAAAGGAAGAACACATTTTGTCTTGATATTTAAATGAGGGATCATTTTATAATGCTAGTAAGCGCCATACAAGCGAAATAAGATGCAAACAAACATCATATGCAAAAGTGATATGATATAGTTCTTGCACTTGATCATTATCTTGTGCATCATGGGATGATATCCATCATTCCATTTTTGTAGCGCCAAGGTCTATGATGCTTACACTTTGGTTCGTTCTAATTTTCCAAGAGTATCCAACTGTACTTAAAATTATAACATTATCATATCATAACACTTGCCCAACAAAAACAAAACTAGACACTTCTAATTTATCTTTTGCATATTTTTACATTGTTTAGGGATTTCAGAGATATGACCATTCTTACCTACGAACATGTAACCACAATGATGATAATAAAATTATCTTTTGCATATATTGACTATAGTAGGAAAGACAGAAACTTGCAAGCCAATTATGCAAAACTAGTTGCATGTCAAGCATAGAACAAGTCTCATGTGCGAGGAAATGTAAAGTTAGTCTAGGCCTCTTCATCCCACTATGCCACCAATATCCAAAATACATAAAGTATGTAATAACATGATCATCAGCTCCCACATATTCATATGTGTTCTACCCAAGCAAAGCATCTATGCATAGATCCGACTCTGATGCCACTGTTGGGTTCGCAGCATAGAAAACTAAAAATTTCCTACGATATGAACAACTAAGCACCAAGATCTATCTACCTAGATATAATCAATAGGTGTGATATATAAACAAACTAGGTCCCTAGTATCCTCTAGACTAGTTCCTTGGGCAGCTGATGATCGAGGTTTCTCGATCATGGACTTTACCACGTCAACTGATAATGAGGTCACTTGTGAAGTGGTGGACATCACCCAACCCTAGTATTGCAATGTGATCTAGTCACAAAGTTCAACATTGTGATATCTAGAGAAGTGTAGTGATTTAGTCCTTTGACCATGAGATCATATTAGTCACTGTCTCCCGAGGCTACTTTGATCACATCAAACGTCATGTCCGTAACTGGGTGACCATAAAGGTGTGCGTCGGGTATTCTATAGGAAGTTTTGAGGCCTATGTATCAAGACTAGGATTTTCAAATCCAGGTGATAGATAGATACCCTGGGCCCACTCGGTGAGATTACATCTACAAGTTTGCAAACATGTGACTAGGTCACGGAGATGTAATATCATAGGAACGAGTAAATGTGTTTTTTGACAACAAGATCAAACTAGGTATGTAGATACCAAAGATTAGATCTTGGACAAACTATGGATCATAGAGCAAAGGGAATGAAACTCAAAGTTCAAGGTTCAAGCGATCAAGTTATAGGTGGAATGCATAGGGGACATCATGTGTCTCTAGATACAGCTATTGGCCATTGACTAGAGAGGTGTATCGATCATGTCTATGTATTCCCGAGCCATAGGGTGTCACACTTAAGGGTAGAGATGCTTAGGGATTGATTCGTGATCGTAGGAGAAAAGAGAGAAGACTCCGGAATTGTTCTAGGGTGATACCAAAATGGTTCTGAGGATATCCGTTGATAACCGGAGGGGTCCAAAAGGTGTTTCAGAGTGATAGGTATTAAATAATATGTATTTAATATTAATTAAATGAATTAACATTAAAAATATTGTTTAAATTGGATTTGGGGGCAGCCCACCTAATTGGGGCTCACCGGAGGAGGACCAAGAGGGGTCGCGCCCTAGGGAAGGCCAGAGGGGACCATCGGCCACATGTGGGATTCCCATCACATGGGGTCCATGTGGGGGGGGGGGGTGGCCTCCACCTCCTCCCACCTCCTCTCCCGTGATTAGTCGCACCCGGGACTTTGAGGGAGGTGGTGCCTCCCTTCCACCTATATAAAGAGGGGAACCCCTCTCCCCAAATCCATCCCATGAATTGGCCTTTGCCTATTATCTCTCCCTCTCCCTTATGTGTGGTTTCCAAGTTTGGAACTGCATATGGCAATTGGGATTTCTCCACCATATGCACGCCTCATGCTGCTAGATTTGACCTGAATCAATCTTCTTCCGCTGCTTTTCTGGACCGGAGCCCGGGAGATGTGTCTACACTGTATGTGTGTAAGTCCACGAGGCACCGCCACTTGTGGTGCTTTGCTTGGATCTTTGATCTTGGACATCAGAACGACCATGATGTCGGCTACGTCATACAAGGACCATGGATGACTTGCGAGGAGCTTCGCGACCTTGAGGTTAGGTGAGTACAACTACATCATCCACGTTGAAAGATTGGAAACCAGCGACTAGAGGGGGGGGTGAATAGGCGCTACTAAATTTTTAGTTTCTTTTCAATTTAGGCTAAGAACAAAGTAAGTTCTCTAAATGTGCAACTAAGTGAGAGAACTTATGACAAGTAAGCAAGTAAACAACAATAGGTAAAGGGTAAAGGATAGAGGTAACCGAGAGTAGACACAGAGATGTGTTCCCGAAGTTCCTTCCTTTTGAGGGGAAGTACGTCTCCGTTGGAGGGGTGGGTGGTAGTAAGACCACCAGCGCCACAGAAGGCCTCACCCTATTCTCTCAAGCACCCGCCTCACATCAAGTACCCGTTCCACTATGCGGTGACCTTGAAGGTGGTGACCGAAACCTTTACAAACTTGTTGAGTAGACCTCCACCACACTTGTAGTCTCCCAACACGATCCCAAAGCTTTACAACAAATTCCCGAGCTTCGAGACCGACCTCTTCCATCTAGGGTTCAAAGAACCCAAGAGTAACAAGATCCACAAAGGAAAACAAGGGGGAATCAACTTTGCTTTGGTGAAACCCTAGATCTAGACCTCCTCCACCAAATCCCAAAGTATCCAGGAGATTGGAGTGCTATGGGGGGAGATCTAGTAGAAATGAAGCTCAAGAACAACGGAGGAGAGAGATAAAAGGGTCAAACTGCTCATTGGAGAAGAAGGCCCTATTTATACCCTCATGTGGAATCTGCCCGTTGTAGCTAGGCGCCAACCGGTAGTACCGGTCCCATGAGCGGTAGTACCGGATGAACATGGCTATGAACCTTTTATAGGGGAACCAAATGCCTTTTCCTTAGTAAAGAACCTGAGTCACACTTAGCAAATGATTAGTCCAACACATGTGTTGTCAACAAACATCAAAACCACTTAGGATAGGGAATGCCCTTTCAATCTCCCCCTTTTGTGTGTTTGATGACAACACAACTTTTCATGATAAATATTATGATAATGCTCATGGTTTGAAAAATAGAGACGAGCTCCCCTAGATATGTGCACACATTGTTTGTACAATCTAGGATCAACACTCCCCCTCTATTTTACAAGCCAACCAATAGTGCAAAGACATAGCTAAAAAACATGGAGTTCATACCTTTGCACAATATGTGATGAGAAATAGAAGGATAATACAATAGATAACATTAACACCAGAGATGGATCCATATAATAATACCCATAAGTCACATATGATGGATCCACTAGATAACCACATAGTCTCAACTTACATAGCACAAATAGTTAGCACAAAGAGTTCACGAATAATATGAGGTAAAAAAGTTCACAAGCAACCAAAGATCAAATCAAGAATGAGCTTGTGACTTTCCCATGCAAATCCCGTACCCTACTACCCTTCTCCCTCTTTGGAATTAAGACACCAAAAAGGGATGAGAGCAAGACTAGCACCCCTAAGATCACTCCTCATCATCATCATGGGTCGGCGGAGCACAGAAGGAGGAAGAGGCATCATCAAACTCCCAATTGCTATGCTTGGAGATCCATTGCTCTTCCGGAGTGATGTTGTTCTTGGAGCCTTCAGAGACGGTCAACTTTTGGGCTTCCATCAATTCTTTCTGACGAGCAGCAGTTTTCTATGCATAGACATGGGCTTCATACATGCGCTTCTGATTGTCAACTTGGAAGCAAAACACTTTCTTGATCTTGGCTTCCATCCTGTTCGCCCATGAGGGCTGTGCATGCTCGCAACAGGATACCACAAAGTCTTGATCACGACCACTATCTTCATCACCTGATTCCGCTTCAACCACATTGCCATCTTCATCCACCTCTTGACCGGCTGCATTGTGAGGTTTAGCATTCTTCTTTATCAACAAAGCCTTGCTCCTATGTTTGACAAGCAGGAGGGAAGAGAGGTTCCGAGAAACATGCTCGCTCTTGGAGATGATAACAACCATGATGTACGAGGCAAAAGGTGGCACCCTCCAAGTGCAAGTAGCAACAACCATCTCATTCCAAATGCAATCCATAACATCAAGGGGAACACCAGTGTCACGGTTGCAATAGGTGTTGAACATGATATCCACCAAGAAGCCATGAATCTCATCTTGGTTTCCTACACAAGGAGCAACGGTCTCACGGAGGATGCGGTTCACAATATCATATGTGGGGAGAAGGTCCATGATCTTACCAGCAACGTCGTGGCCTCGGATATAAAGAGGAGCAAGGACTTCCTTTTTCATGGGATGCTCATTAATGTGACAATGAAAGCCGCACGGTTGGTCAATGCCACGATCCTCATAGCCAGTAATGGTGCCAAACTCAACAAAAGTAGCATGCCTCAAAATCCCTTGAGTCAACCAAATAAAGGTCCTTGTCTGATTCTTCTTGAAGTGAACGGTGGCATAGAACTGAGCAATGAGGGTAGGATCATAATCTTTCTTGAACTCCATAATGGTAAGCAAGCCAATATTGGTGCAAATCTCCTTAGCTTCAGCAAAGTAATCAAGATTCTTGTTCACGTGAGCCATATCAATCCACTTCTGCCCCACGACTATCTTGTCATTGTTCATGATGACCTTGTTGTACACTCGCTATTGAAACTCGGTGTAGAACAAACTGTCTTCCCTATCACGGCCACGATTCATACCATACGGATTCTAAGACCTCAAAGCAGCATAGTTAGCATTAGACAGATCACACAACATCTTTGGCCCTAATGGCCCAGAACTCTGGCTCTTGGTGTGACTCGACGATGGAGGAGGAGGGGCATCCCCACAGCCGGAAGACCGCTTGGAAGCACCTCCATGACCACCCCGCGTAGTCTTCAGCTTCATGTGGATACTAGGTGAGGCATGACCTCCTGTTCTGACTCTAACTCTTCCTCCTCAATCTCATGACGTGACTTGGAGCGCTTCCTAGCACCCCTAGAACCACATGCACATGTGAAAGCAATAGGAAGAAGAACAGGGAGATAAGGGCACAAGAACCCGATGAAAATAAACCCCATAGGAAGCAAGGTTTGGAAGAGAACAAGTGTAGACGGCTGGTTTCGGTAGTACGGAAAAGGCAAGCGGTAGTACCACACGCGAGCGGTAGTACTAGAAAATTTTCTGGTACTACCAGTCGGTCGGGAGCTCGCATGGATCTGGTAGGAAAGGACCACAAATCCCCTTCACAAAGTCCCCAAAACTCGATTCTACAGGCAAGGAGTATAGAGAGGCTAGAAACACGCAGTACAAACCCCTAAGAAAGAGCTTATGGCCATGTATCGAGGAGATCTAGATCCATGGAGAGAAGCAAGGATAGAAGGGGAGGGGCGGTTGTACCGGTGTCCATCATGGTGGAGATGGAGGAGGAGCCTGCAAGGAGGCCGGATCCGGTGGAAGAAGGTGGCGGCAGGGCTTCGACAGTGACTTTTCTCTGGCGGTGATAGCGGTAGCACGAGAGGGAGTTGGGGGAAATGAGGCATAGGAGGTGCCTCACCCCCGACCCACCCTTTAGCCAAAACGCCGACCGGTCGTACCGGTTAGGAGAACCGGTAGTACCCGTGACCGGTACTACTGCTGGACGGCCCGGTAGTACCACACTAGGGACAGTTTCTAGGTTTCAACCTGAGAACTAGCTCAGTCCGGTAGTACCGTGGAACGTCCGGTAGTACCAGTTTGACCAGAAGAAAAATGCTAGATTCAAGGAAGGGTTCTTGTGCGGAAGAGAAGGGGTTTCAAGATAGAGAGCAGTGGCTTGGGTTGAGACTTCCAAACTGATATAGGGACAATTGCACACTAAATGAGGAGAAACACATAAGAACCAAACAAGAGTGCAAGTCTCTAAGATCCATGAAAACCAAAAGATGACAAACATGAGGAACGATCAACCTCTCAATAGGAGAGGGTGGTGGCCTAGGCCACCATGTCTGAGTATACTTGGCTTGGTACCATGAAGATGTATCTTGGGTCTATTACCAAAACTCATCATTTAAGCTCACATATCACATAACGATATTAAGAGAATGATTTGTGTCACTTTGGGCATAATGGGGGAGGGATAGCCCAATGAATTAGGACCGCACTCCCCCTATTTCCATGCCTACATCTAGTTGGAATAACATATGAATGCATGGGTATGGGTGCATGATCTCAAGCCACATTGCTTTAATCAATGATATTTAGCTCATGCCTTAACTCTTGGAATCTCTTCTCATCAAGGGGCTTGGTGTATAAATCTGCTAGATTCTTCTCGGTGCTCACATATGAGAGGTCAATATCTCCATTGTTCACATGCTCCCGGATGAAGTGATGGTGAATATCAATGTGCTTCGTTCTTGTGTTTTGCACTGGGTTGTAGGCGATCTTGATGACACCCTAATCCTTTAAAGTTTGCCTCGTCCACAATAATTGAGCACAACAACTAGCGGCCGCAAAATACTCGGCTTCGACGGAGGACAAGGAGACACAATTGTGTTTCTTTGCTGACCAACACACCAAGGACCTACCAAGGAATTGGCAAGCCCCGGAGGTTGATTTCCTTCCAACTTTGTCTCCCGCCCAATCCGAATCTGTGAAACCATGAAGAATAAAACTTGAGCCCTTGGGATACCATAAGCTAAAGTTTTGGGTATCAACTAAATATCTAAAGATTCGCTTGACCGCCACGAGGTGGCTTTATTTTGGGGCGGCTTGAAACCGTGCACAAATACCCACACTTAACATGATATCTGATCTAGATGCATAAAGATAAAGGAAAGAACCAATTATAGCTCGATATACCTTTTGATCCACATCTTTACCCTTTATGTCAAGAGAGAGAGATCACACTTGAGAGGCATGGGAGTCTTGGCTCCATTTAAATCCATCAACTTGAACCTATTAGCATATCTAGAGTGTACTTGGCTTGATTAATGAAGATACCTCCAATCAATTTCTTCACTTCAAATCCAAGGAAGAATTGCAATTCACCCATCATAGAAATTTCGAACTCATCGGTCATTAGCTTAGCAAAGACATCATTGAAGGCTTTGTTAGGAGAACCAAATATAATATCATCAACATAAATTTGACATATGAACAAGTTTCCTCCAACTCTCTTAGTAAAAAGAGTGGGATCGATTAGCCCAACTTCGAAACCACGGTCTACCAACAACTTTCCAAGGTGCTCATACCACGCACGTGGGGCTTGTTTAAGTCCATAGAGGGCCTTATCAAGTTTGTAGACATGGTTTAGAAACTTGGGGTCCTCAAAACCCGAAGGTTGCTTGACATACACCAACTCATTTAAGGGACCGTTAAGAAATGAAATTTTAACATCCATTTGTTGTAACTTAAAGTTGTGATGAGATGCATATGAAAGAAAGATATGAATGGATTCAAGACGTGCAACAGGAGTGAAAGTTTCACCGTAGTTGACACCCTCGACTTGGGAGAAGCCTTGAGCCACCAATCTTGACTTATTGTGAATAAACATTCCATTTGCATCTTGCTTGTTCTTGAAGATCCACTTTGTCTCAATGACATTACGGCACTCCTTGGGTCTTTCCACCAAAGTCCACACTTTGTTGCGCTTGAAGTTGTGAAGGTCTTCGTGCATGGACACAAGCCAATCCGGGTCTTCGAGCGCTTCATACACCTTTTGGGGCTCTACACAAGAAATGAAACTCTTGTGGCCAACAAAGTTAGCCACTTCGTTATGGGTAGAAATGCCTCTTTCAAGATCACCAACAACATTTTCAATAGTAATTCCTTCATGGATGAGCTTGGCGATCCTTCTTGCTTCATGACGAGCATGAGCTTCCTCAACGGATTCTTGAGAAGCTACTTGGTCATCACCACTATTTTGATCCTCATCTTGACCTTGAAATGGAGCTTGCGCCTCTCTTTGAGCTTGCTCGATGTTTTGGCCTTGATCACCCTCATGAGCTTGACCTTGGTCATTATGGGGTGAAGGATGATGACCCACAAGTATAGGGGGTGTATCGCAGTATTCTCGATAAATAAGAGTGTCGAACCCAACGAGGAGTAGAAGGTGCTGGCTAGTGGTATGGATCAGGAATTCTCTGCAAATACTTAGCAAACAGATTTTTAGGGGTTTTTGATAAAGCAAGTAAACAAAGTATGAGTAAATAAAAGACAGTAGGAATAAATACAGCAAGTGGCCGAATCCTTTATGCAGCAAAGGACAAGCCGATTGTATTACTTAAGATGACCAAACGTTCTCGAGGACACATGGGAAGACTGTCAAGTGCTTTCGCTTCATATAGTTGATTAATCTTCTTTAGCTTGCTAAGTGTTGTGTGGGTGAACCTGTGCTAATGTACCGCCCCATCCAAGACTAATACATACTTGTGATTATACCCCTTGCAAACATCCGTAAGTACAAGAAAGTAATTAAGGTAGAAACCTAACCATAGCTTTAAACTCTAAGACCCTTACGTCCCTTGTGTAATGGTTTCCTAATGGGGGTTCAGGTTTCTGTCACTCCGGCAACCCCTACGATTAGTAGCTAAATACACAATGCATTCCCCTAGGCCCATATAGGTGAAGTGTCATGTAGTCGACGTTCACATGACACCACTAGAAGAAGTACACCACAACTTAAATATCAAACTATTGAATCTTTCTCAACACAACTCTACTACTAACAACATGACTTCTCCCATGTCCTCAAGAACAAAACAAACTACTCACAAGACATCATATGGATCATGATCAGAGATGGAATAATGATGTATAACAATCTGCACATAAACAATAATTCAATGGTTCACTCAATAGCATTAACTACAAAGAGTAATCAACACCGGGAAAGTTTCCCCTATGAACTATAGCAAGATTCAACGCAATTGTTACAGTAATATGGAGATGGTGATGAGGGTGCTGATGGTGATGATGGTGGTGATGATGATGATGATCCTGATGAAGTCTAGATTGATGGTGGTGTTGATGGCGATGATCTCCCCTCTCCGGGAAGGAATTCCCCCGGCAGAAATCTGTCTGCCGAAGAGATCTTTCTCTCTCGGTGTTTTCCACCCGCAGAGGCGGCGGAATCTTTCTGTGGTCGCTCCTAGAGTCTTAGGGTTTCGGGGGGATGATATACGCCAGAGGAGAGAGCCAGAGGTGGGCCAGGGCAGCCACACCACCTCCTGGCATGGCCTAGGGCTGCCCGCGCTAAGGGGTGGTGTGGGCCCCCTGTGGCCCATCTCCACTCCGTCTTCTGGCATCCTTACTCTTCTGGAAAAATAGGATTTTCCATATATTTTCCTGAATTTTCTGATCTTCGCGAATTTTGCCTCCAAACAACACCTTTTCCATCAGAATCCTGACTACAGCGGTCCATGCTCCAAAAGTCATCAACCATGCAAAAACAAATGAAATAACATAAGTATCACCTCTCAATACGAAATATATCAATGAATAATAGTGAATTAAGACATAGAATAGTGATGCAAATGGACGTATCAAAGGACACCCATCATTTGCTTGAGCTTGACCTTGATCATGAGTTATCTCTTCAACAATGGCATCTTCATGGCTATGGGGTTGATGTAGATCTTGAGTAGGTGAGGGCTCCACTTGAATATAGCATTGTCCTTCTCCTTCCACCACAAGGGGTTCCTCAATGGGGCAGAAAAATCCCACACCTATTATTATTATGGCTTGAGGAGGAATTTCATCACCTACATCACCAATATCAATTTGCCCCACTTGGGAGCCATTATGCTCATCGAACTTCACATTAGAGGATACTATAACTTGTTCGGTGGACTTGTTATATACCCTATAAGTGACTAGAGGGGGGGGGGTTAATAGGCGCTACTCAATTTTTAGCTTCTTTTAAATTTAGGATAAGCACAAAGTAAGTTCTCTAAATGTGCAACTATGTGAGAGAACTTATGATAAGCAAGCAAGTAAACAACAATAGGTAAAGGGTAAATGATAGAGGTAACCGAGACTAGACACATAGATGTTTTCCTGAAGTTCCTTCCTTTTGAGGGGAAGTACGTCTCCATTGGAGGGGTGGGTGGTACTAAGACCACCAGTGCCATAGAAGGCCTCACCCTATTCTCCCAAGCACCCGCCTCACGGCAAGCACCTGTTCCACTATGCGGTGACCTTGAAGGTGCGGACCGAAACATTTACAAACTTGTTGAGTAGACCTCCACCACACTTGGAGTCTCCCAACACGATCCCAAAGCTTTACAACAAATGGACAATCTCTAAGACTGACCTCTTCCGTCTAGGGTTCAAAGAACCCAAGAGTAACAAGATCCACAAAGGAAAACAAGGGGGAATCAACTTTGCTTTGGTGAAACCCTAGATCTAGACCTCCTCCACAAAATCCCAAAGGATCAAGGAGATTGGAGCACTATGGGGGGATATCTAGTAGAAATTAAGCTCAAGAACGATGGAGGAGAGAGATAAAAGGGTCAAACTTCTCATTGGATAAGAAGGCCCTATTTATACCCTCATGTGGAATCTTCCCATTGTAGCTAGGCACTAACCGGTAGTACCGGTCCAATGAGCGGTAGTACAGATGAACATGGTACTACTGGTCAGGTATCAGACGAGGTAAAGGACGGGCGCTAGCATTGTGGCGTGGCTTCTACCTCCCATGGTAGCAGTAGCTCAAGGAAGCGGTGCTACCGCCAAGCGGTAGTACCGGAAACTAGAGCGGTACTGCTGGACGCGGGCGGTAGTGCCGCTTAGTGGTACCGGGGAGGAGAAAAGGGGAGACGCTGCTCGCCAAATGGTTATGTCTCCCTGGTACCGCCAAGCGGTACTACCGGTGCTGAGGGGTAGTATCGGATGAGAATTCCGGTACTACTGGACCACACTGAAGCAAAAGGCCACAGCCACAAGGGAAAATACCACCTGAGTTCTCAACCATTGGGGAAGCTTTGAGGTTTTGCATAACAGTGTTGATTCCACCCAAACTTTCCAAAGCGGGCCCCCTCTTGATAGTACGGTGTTCCTACGACTCAAGCAAAAAGCCCTAGGAAAACTATATCTTGCTATGAACCTTTTAGAGGGAACCGAATGCCTTTTCTACCATGGAACCCCTTCACTTGCTTCCATTGGAGCCTTGAGCATCTTAAACCAACAACATCTTTTAGGCATGAATATATTCTGTTTTGGCACCCTTAAAATCAACAAAGTTTGGATCTTATTTTATAATCACCCAAACATGATCTAGACCCAAATCCTTGCATCATCGTGATCAACATAACCTATTCTAACACCCCATCTACCCCATGTCGCAAATGGATATATTTGCCACTAAATCTAGCAAGGTCTAGATGGCAACTCAATTTTTTCTCTCAAGCTCACATATCTCTCTCAAACTCCACCCCTTGGTGTTAAATTAAAATTCAAATCAATCCCTTGTCCACTACCTCATCCCTACCTCCCATCCTCTTCTACTTGTGACCACCTCAAGATCAAGGATCACCAAAAATATTAATAAGAGAAAAATATTGGTATGACCATTTTTGTTCATACTCAAAATATATTAGTCTGGATCACCACCAAAACCTTGGCACTAATCCTATCCAGCCCACTCACCCCTCTATGGTCGAAAGGTACTGTAGCACCACCCCTCCCCTTGTCTTTTTGGTCTTGTAAAGAGAGAGAAGAATAATGATATCCTAAGTAAATCTAGTGGCATCAATGCCACAACAGCCACCACCCTTCCTCCACTCCTCTGGTCGTGTACATGACCCACTGACCACCCCCTTTGACCACTCGCTACAGCCCTAGCAAACCTTAGCACCCCCCTCCTTTTCTTTGTTTTCATGAAATAAACATGTGGCATGCTTCCTCGTAGTACAATGCCCATCATGCCACCCCTCCGCCCTTATTGACCCCTCACACCACTCTCCACTTTAACATCCCATGATTAGAGGCTAGACATAGAGAAGACACATATTTGTGCATTGCATTCATGCATAAGATAATGCGGGGAATTTTCACGCAAAACTAAAGTAGTGTAGAGGGATCGAGATCTCTCTTGTTCTGATAAGAAACGTCATGACAAGTGCGACAGATTTCGACATGACCTTTTCTCATTCGTATTGTTTGTGGGAAATAATTCAAATAAATATTTGAATTATGAATTTGAATCTTGAATAAATTTGAAGCTTATATTAGATTGGTAATTAATGTATTTAATATAATAATTGAGACTGAATAATAAAATGCAAAATGAATACTTGCAAATAAATAAAAGGAAATACAACAAATATAAAATAATCCTATAAATAGAACATGTTACAGTAATGAATAAATAATAAAATTATTTATTATAAGTAAATGAGATAGTATTTTGCAAGTCTCAAATAATCAGATAAAAATTATAAGATAGGAAGAAATGATTTAATTTTTTACTTAATAATAATGTTACATTATCCTCACAATGTTTCAAAAATAAAAGGAGTAACAATAATGAAATAAAATAATTCTTTATTATAATATGAATACATATGTTATATTTTCCTTTATAATAAAGGAATAAAAAATAAAATTTCAAAGGAAATTTGAAATTGAATTATAAATGGAAAATGAATTACAATGATAAATAACAATTGGATTCTTATTTATAAATAAGATATAAATATTACAGGATTCAATTTACAAGAAGAAAGAAAATTTAACTTTATTAATACTATACAATATTAAACTATCATTTACATTATCCAAAGTAAAAATAAATTACAACAATAAGAAAATATAATGTAAATCTATTTTCCTATCTATTCTTTTATCTTCTATCCTTCCATTCTTATTATTATTAGTTCCTGAAAACAAAACAAAGAAAGTAAAATAAAAGAGGGGGTACTGGGTTAGTGATTACTCTCAGATCATGGGCATAGATATGCTATGCCTAAACTCAACATTGAGTGATTAAGGGGCCAATAAGTTCAATCTGTTCTTATTAGAGAATTGCCTCAGACTAGTGCATCACATGCATCAGGAGCAAATTATACTTGGAAGCACATAAATAAAGGCCAACCCAAGAAAATATCTGAACCAGCAGAGGTCCCACATGTAAGCAGCTTACACCACATCATGCAACTGTTGTGTTGTCAACACACCAGGGCAGCATCAAGATGTAGATAAGGGAGAATTCATAGCAGCTCAGCTACTAGCTGACCATATCATCTCCTCAACATCCATTTCTCCATAACACACTAGGGCATCCATCTCGTTATAGTCCACATGATCACATAGAGAAGCTTACCTAATAGACCAAGCATAAGGCCATGAGTAGCTCGAGAGGAGAAAGTTTCACCAACAACAGCTCAGGATCAACATCAGCAATAATGGAGTCAAGGAAACATCTTAAGGAGGGAGATAACAACAACAAAAGATTGCCTAGGAGCAATAGCAGCAGATCTAGTTAATTCACACAAGGCTACAATACCAAATCATTCTTCCACAATACAAGCATCAGGTTGACCACAAGATCCATACTGGTATCTATTCTTATCATGTTTATTTCAGGATATGAATTAGAGGGGAACAAGGGCTCTCAGTATAGCATAGATTTTCTATGCTAAAATCACCCTAGAGCTAAGAAAAATCCAAGTAAAAGAATATGTACCTAAGCCACCAAACAAGCTTCAGTATTTTGCATCATAAGCTAAAATCCTTATTTTTTTCGAATACCAACATCAACTAGATCACTATAGTTGTTTCCAGCAGCAAGTCATGCTACCTGGGCTACCACTATGCACACTCCAAGGTTGGAGGCACCACAACAGCAGCCTAGGGCAGCATATGCCACTAGGATCAAGTACTACACAAATTCAATCACGTAGCAAAGAACTCAACTAAATGGATCTTATCATTTTCCTAGTAGGAAAATCTAGGATCAAATACACATAGCAGTGCACTGTCAAAATGGTTAGAGAACAAGTTCTTTCTCAAAATTTCCAAACTAACCACATCATAGATTTCTACGTTCCATTCACATGCGGCCAAGCTTGACAGAAGTATCCTCAATAGTTTATTTAGTGGAACAAGCTTTGGATTATCACCATAACTTGACATCATTCCAGAATTCCCCTACAATACAAAATTTTGTACTAAAATGGCTATACATATGTAGTGGTCACTCAAGATCAATTGCAAGCAATATCAAGCTAAGTAGAATATAGTACCAAGCCAAGCTAAGCATTAGCACCAGTAATTATTTCCAGCAAGATGATTCCATTTTTCACCTGCCGCACCAATTGAGGGTACAAGGTTGGATCATGTATGTACATGGTTTAGCAAAAACTCCTATGGCCTTTTATAAAGGGCCAACAATTTGACACCACCAGTATTCCACACATATCTATGAATCAAAGTCCAATGTTTTAACAAAGTAGAATTGTCTATTCATTTCCACTTATATTTGTAACAACACCCAACACATTAAGAATCTATTCAAGTACATAGGATTTTATACATCAAGAACACAAGATAATTATGAAGATCCTAGCCACTGCAAACAATTAACTCACATCAGTTTCCCAGCCAAAATCAAGTTTATGAACAAGCTCTCTGTCAATTGAAAAATTCCAAACATCAGTGAAATCAAAAGGTTTAGCTTAAATCAATAGAACACACACATGTTTAGATAATTGAACCTAATTTGATCATGAGTCCAATCATGTGTAGAAGACAATATAGAGTCTAGGATATAAGAATCATCATGCAATTCATAGCAGAAACCTCCCACCGAGGCATGTATACTATGAGTAACTGAGATAGGGAAGGCAGAGGAAAGAGGGGGAAATGGAGAGTTGAGATTAGAGAGAGGGGGAGTTGGGAACGTGTACCTAGCGCTCATGGTGCAACCATAGCGGCATGGAGAGGCAGGGCCCGCACGACCATGATGACATGCACACAAAGACAACTTCATCATTCTAGCACAGCGGTAGTGGAACAAGGAGCACCACCGCACTACACTACACCAAGGTGCAGCACAAGCACGACTCTAGCACCCAAAGTACCATGTCATAGCCAGCTCACCGAGGTTGCAGTTGAGCCTTGCCATCCCGCTAGTGTTGGAGCAGAATAGGGGATTTAGTGTTTCAAGATCGAGAGCTAGCATGGGGTGTCGTTGTAATTAAACCAAACTAGATGGGTAGATGTAGCATAAGTAGGAGTTTGTTTGAGGAACAATGGCGACATGTGAGGGAGAGGAGTCAGTTGGAATTAACAACAACGGCGGCAGAGCCACGACGTCGCTAGCTCGACAGAGGGAAGAGCTGAGAGATGAAGCAGAGTGAGGTCTGGGTCAGTTTGATCGACCCAGAGGGCTGAGGTAGTGGTCTAGCCCAACCTTGCAGGCTGGACTGAGAATTGGGGTGGGCCAGCCCGTGGGCTAGGCCCAGTTTAAAAGAATTAATACACAATAAATCAATAATTCAAATATGAAATAACCATAATACACCTGTGAACATTGTCAGCTCTAGAAAAATCATAAAAATATATGTGATATATCAAAATGCTAAAATCAAATATCTACTAAGTAAAAATAGAAAATTACTTATTTGAGTAAAATAAAATGCAACCAAAAGTTATAGTCACTAATTCTCTAAATAAAATATGACAAAATAAGGAAAAGTCCTAAAAACAAATAAAAATCACTTTTATGTATAAAAATAAATCTATTATTATATAGAATTGCTAATTATAAGACTCCAAGTCATTTTAGGGTTTATAAAAAGTAAGTGTTATAATTTACTTTAAAATCCTTTCCTTCTATTAAAATAAAAAAGAATATATCCTCTTTTATCATTTACAAATCAACATAAAATCTTGTTAGCTTTAATTGGCCACCTAGGATTTATTGAAGCAAAAAAGTAGTATTTTAAGGCTAAAATAAGTAGAACTTATATGAAGTTAATTCTTTAAGTAATAATATTAGCTATCAAGTTTGTCTAAATACTTCAACCATAATAAATTATATAGATCACCATATATGTTATCATCAATAAGATACATCTTGTTTTAGGATTGTAATAAGAAAAACAAATCTTGAACTCATCGTTCACTTACATTGGAAGTGAATGATCTCGTGTCTTTAATTATGCTTAGGAAAAACTAGAATTTGGTAATGCCATAAACATTGCATCTTAAGTCCATTTATATTTTTATAGTTAACTTTGGTCTAATATGTAATAAACTAGAAGTATAATAACTCAAGATCATTTGTACTTAATCAATAACCATAGTCCAAATCCTTATAATCTTCAAAATTGATTAACTTAACTAAAAAATATTTTCTTCAAAAGTTATTATTTTTGCCACTTTGAATAAACGCATTATATTATTCTTTTAAGTCTTAACAACTTAAAACATGGACTTTCATAATAGTTACATGGTACTAATCAACCTTAATCTTGTATTACTGTTATACTTTATTTTTTGTATCTTGTATGTTAGTCTTAAGTTTCTTGTAGATATATTTGCTTGTGAAGTAAACTTGAAGATAAACCAAATCTTAAAGAAATCACCTAAGTTCATCTCACTTAAAATGCTGGGAATTACTTCGGGAGTTTTATAAAGTCCATAGCATTACTTATTCATAGTAGCATCTTGTTTCTTTAAAACATTAGTCCTTACCGGACCAAAGATGATATTTTTCAGATATTGGAGTTTATATTGTCTTGAAGACCATGATTGCATAATAATGTAATCACAAAGGCAAGTTCACACTTACTCATGTCTTTTATATCAAGTATTTCTAATATATTATTGTTATCACCTGCATTTCAAAAAGGATGGCAGAAAACACTATTTTCATAATTAACTTGAACTATTGGTTACTGATCCGGGGTGGTTAGATAATCTACTATGTAAATGGAACCACCATTGTACGGGAATGTATCATCTAGGATTTAATAACCCATGTTGCCAGTGTTTCTTGCACCGTATAATACACGTTAACCGTGAGATCTGTAATGGGATGGTGAAGTCAACTGGATCTTCTTCCTTTCGTATGTCAACGGATGACCATACCGTGATGATGGGATTCCTTTCGAGGACCAGTACATGGGTGGGACCCCTCAGTGCCTCGTGATCTTGGTATCTAGATCATCTACGAGGGACTATCGGAGGTAGGTCTGCCACTTTGTTGGGGGCTGATAGGGACACGATCTACTCACTAGAGTCCTCAAGGGGTCTATCATAATTATATATGCCTATATGGGGTGTTAAAGGTAGTTCTGTTGTTGGATTGATAACAAGTACGCCATGAGGGGGTCCTCGGGGCATCGGAAGATGTGGGGTGTGAAATGTACGGTCATCCAGGACTGTGAGCACACAAACGTACCTAGGTTCGAATCCGACTATGGTGGACGGATCCTACTCCTACTAGCAATCCAATAATATGAAAGAGCCAGAGGTACATATTACAAGAGAGGTTTCACTTGTGCAAGTTGAGGTTATGGTGATTGGTGCCCTAAAGGCCAATCCATAGGATGGCTTATATAGTCATCTGGTCCTTGGGTTATAGGAGAGTCCTATTCGACTACGACACTGAGTCGGTTACAGAGTACGTCTTGGACTACAAGTATTCCTACATGCCTAAGTCAGTAAGTCTTCTAGGCCTTCCCGTAGCCGGACGGATAAACGATACCGTGGGGTCTGGATCCCCTATGTTCTGGACGACAAGAAGCTCCGAGGCATTGAGGAGGAGGGTCTTCTCTGTGTCGGCGAGTGGTGGAGCAACTTCGGGGAGCCTCTTCCCTCTCCCCACGATGATGAGTGGGTTCACTTCGGGACTCATCTAGACCGAGGTTTGAGCTTTCCGCCCTCTGAGTTATTCTCCGAGGTGATTCCTTACTATGGCGTACAACTCCATAATCTTCCTCCCAATTTGATTCTTGAGCTGAGCACCCATGTATCTCTCTATGAGGGTTATCTCGGAATTAAGGTGACTCATACTTTGTTCTGGTACTATTTTAGTACTAGGAAAAATTCCATCACTGTCGGTGTTCCATACAATACCAGAACCCTTAGCCTAGTCCTTACGAGAGGCCGAGTCTATACTAAGGTCATAAACAGTGAATCAGTGAAGAGGTGGCCATCTACCTTTTTCTATCACAAGGATAAGCCGGCCCCCATCAAGTAGGAAAGCTTGCCGGTTTTTGTTGACGATGCCGCCTCCCCCCAAGAGTCTTGGGATGCGAAGGTGCCAACTCTTTCTAAAAACTTGATCCGCTTCAAGAGGTGGATTGAGTTTTTGATGAAGCATAAGGGACTAAGGGGATCCAACTTAGTCCATTGCTAGCTAGCTCATCAGATTCAACCCTTGCAGTATCGTGGGGACCGAATGATGCATACGATCACCACCAACAAAAGGACAGCCTGAGAGTGAGCTAGAACCTGATTCCCACCAAGGAATACAAGACCTAGGTCAAGTGGTTGATCAAGGAGTGACTAAACCAGAAAATTTCGATGATCTCTCTAGACATATTTACGGCAGAGAAAATCTTGACCCCAGTAAGATTTTTGCCTAACCCATCTCATACTTGTTTAATCCATATATGTTTATTTGCAATGGTGTGGTACTCTGACTTTCAGGTTGCTGACCTCCACGAGTTAGAGTTGGCTCCTCTTGAGGGATATCCACCTGAGGATCTAGTTCCTCGGGAGGATAAAAAACTTGAAGTGCTGCCAGAAGCGCTTACCCAGAAATGTAAAGTTCTGGTTATATCAGCTAGCCCACAAACAATGTCAGTCGTCAAGAAGTAAGTTCTTCCATTAGACCTTGTATTTTTGTTCACATTGTTTTTGGTTCATAACAATCTTAATCTATTACAGTCTAGAGCTAAAGCATTGATTAAGGGAAAAGGAAAATAAAAGCCGAGAAAGATTTTGCGCTAGCAGAATTTAACCATAGTCTCACCTGCTACTGCGCCTCCGACTCCTAATCCGAATCCCTCGTTAGTGCTGGAGGATATACCATCTCCGTGCAGTGAGGATGTTGTGGCTCAATCTGAAGATCCAGTGAACCAAGGTTCACAAACCGACATCACCATGGGTGACTCGGAAGCTAATAATGGTGAACCCTACAAGGGTAATGATCCCTCAGCCGAAGTCTTTCCCCAAAACCTTCTGCAAAATCCAGGTGTTGCCAAGCTTGGCCTTACCTAGAAGAGCGCAGAAGAGATTGAAAATTGGCTGACCATTGCTTGGAGACCAGAAATATTTCGGCTGAAGAAGAGGCTCAAGAAGCTGAAGATGTTAAGCTTGTTGATCTGCTAGAGCAAGTTCGTCTTCGTGACGAGAAGCTAAAGGCTGGTGCAGTTCTGCCTCCACCTATCATTCCTTTAACTTTTGCCGAGAAGGTTTCTGCTGAAATCAACAGCAACCTCAACAAGTTGCAACATGAGCATTTTGTCAGTCATTTTTCAAACCTTTTTATTATGTTTATATCATATCCTCTAGCCCCCAAGCATGAAGTTGGATAGAGACCAGAAATCCGAGTTTATGCTTTTATAGGATGCCAAAGAACGAAGTAGTGTAGCCCTCAAGGCTCATGCTAAAATTTAGTTAAATTAACAGCCCGAGTCTTAGTAGCCATGTGACTCTAGTTATCATTCTAACTTACAGAAAATATATGATTACAACCAAGAATTGTTGAAGAACATCTGTAACAAGCAGAGAGAGGTCAAGGATCTCTGGCTTGAAAATGCTCAGTTAAAGGTTGAGATGGATGATGTCAAAAGTAAGTTTTTTGACAATCTCTTGTTGGATTTTTATGTTTTAACCGAATTATGGATTCAACTAACTTGTATACCCCACTCCAGGTTTGTTGAATCAATTCTTGAAACTTGTAGAGGAAGCTGAAAACTTTAGAGCTGTAGAATCCGAGAATGCTGGCCTGCGCGAGAAACTTAACAAATTACAGGAGGACCATGAGCGTAGTGTCAACAATATACTTGAGTCCAGCAACATGGCCACCAAAGAACGTGATCGGACCATTGCTTACCAAGGAAAAGAAATCTCGGATTTGAAAACAGAGTTGGATAGGTAGAAGGATACCACCTAGGCCCTCCGGGATGAACTCCGGAGTCTGAGAGAGGAGAAGACCAAAGTAGACAAATCTAGCTTCAGTATGTTTACTCCCATTCCGATTCATTTTTGGTTTTTCTGACTTTTTCAGTCAGCTTTTCTAATATGTCTCCCTTTTTAGTGCCTCTCAACCTCCTGGATTCATATTCATCTGAGGCACGCACCAGCCAAATTGTTGTAGTCAAAGATTTGCTACATGATTTCCGCCAATATCTTGAAGAGATTGGTGAGACTGTTAATCTCTCCGATTTAAACAAGCTTTCGGCCTTTGAGGTGCGTGACAAAGCAAAGGATATCCCAAAGCTAGTCGAGGATTATAAAATGTCCTACGCTCATAGCGCAACGCATAATGCCCTAACCATGGTAATGAGCCACCATGGAAATATGGAAATCTACCAAGTTACCAAGGTTATTCGACTCTTGTGAAGATGGCAAGCTTCAGAACATTGGAGAGAAATGGGATTCTTGTGCCGGATATGCTTGCCGCGTAGCCGAGGCAACCAACTACGAGAAGTAATTTTTCAAATTAGTCGACGTGCCTCCAAGCCCCCCAATCCGAAGATGAGGAACTTCCTGACGACAACGATGAAGAGACAGAGTTTGATGTCCCTGTCTCAGAAAAAGATCAGGCTGGCCTGGGTGGTGGCACCATCGAGCTGGCAAATCCTTCTCCTGCAAGATGAAAATTTGCAAGAAAAACTCTGTATTATTCTGAAACAAGTTTTATGTAATGGTTAAACTTATTTATTTTGTGGTTCTACTATGTAAGAACTGATGCTTTACTCTTTAGCACGTATGCTTTTGTTTTGTGCTTGGAAAATACTTAAGCACTTTTTGTTCATACTTATTGTTTATCTAGCTTTCTGCCTTGTCCCTTTCGTGTGCCGGTAAACCTTTAGAACGGAAAATTTGCCGATCCACGGAGCTCAATTGCTAAACTAGTTTAAACCCGAAATCAAAGCCGGCCTCTAGTACCAAAAATTCACTACTCGGAAAATACCCACATCCAACAATCAGACAAAAACCAAAGTATAAAAAACAAATGGGACTTACACCCGAAGGTTGATTTATTTAGAATCAGAAATCTAACTATAACAAACATGAGCATAAAGTACATTCAAGTATCCTGGGATTTTAGACTATGACATGATCATTCGGAAATAAGGTGGTACTTAAAACTTCTCAGTAAAAAACATTGAGGGGACCAATACTTTATTTCACTTTGAACATGTACATTGATATGATTACAAAGAAAGAAAATTTAAGAATAAAAGGGACGTAGCTGAGCAATATTCCATGGATGGTCTATCTCATCCGGGTTTGTACTGCCTCCAGGTCTCTTCCTCTTCTTAGTAGCATGTCTTTCTTTTTTCGGCCTCATGTCTGTTAGGTAGTATGAACCATTGTGCAATACTCTACTAACCGTAAATGGACCTTCCTAGATTGGGGAAAGTTTGTGCTTTTTTTTGCACCAGTCGGAGAACTAGATACCCTTTGTGAAAGACCAATTTTGACTCTCTAACTATGATACTTGCATAACTTCTGCTGATAGGTCATAGATCTCTGCTCAATAACAACCTGAACTTCCTCGAGTACATCGAGGTCATCTTGTTGAGCATCTTCGGCATCTTCTTCGACATACGCAGCGACTCGGGGAGATAGATGGATAAGATTACTCGGAAGAACTACCTATGCACCGTAGACCAAGAACAAAGGTGTATACCTAGTTGATCTGCTAGGAGTAGTTCGTACACTCCATACAACATACGGCAATTCGTTCACCCAAGGCCCCACAACATGATGAAGTGGTGCTTCGAGTCTGGGACAGAGGCCTTGAAGAATTAAACCATTTTCCCTTTTGACTTGTCCATTGGTTTGTGGATGTGCGATTGATGCAATATCGAGCCGGATCCCTTGATGTTTGGAAAACTCGGCAAGTTATCCCATTAAAAAGTTGCTCCCATTGTTTGTAATAATACTATGTAGATAGCTGAATCGGATTATGGCGTCGTCGACGAATCTTTTGGCTGTTGCTCCATCACAACTTGTGATGGGTTTAGCCTCAATCCATTTCATAAATTTATCCACCATCAATAGTAGGTGAGTAAATCCACTTGGAGCCCGTTTAAACAGTCCTACCATGTCAAGCCCCCAGACCACAAAGGGCCATATAATCGGAATTATTCACAGCTGATCAGTCGGAACATGGGCTTGTCTGGTGTATTTTTGGCAGCCTTTGTACGTCTTAACCAGTTTGTCGGCATCTGCCTTAGCTGTTAGTCAGAAAAATCCGTGTTGAAAAGCTTTTACCACTAAAGATTTGGCTACGACATGATGTATACATTCGCCTTCGTGGATCTCCCTTAGGATTTCCACTCCTTCCAGAGAAACACAGCGCTGAAACACCCCAGATACACTCCGCCTATTGATGGTTGTGATAATACAACACTTTTTAGCAATATAAATTGTGTCATTTGCCTATCATATCATCCTCTATCTAACTATTGCTATGCTTGATATGCATGATTACATGTTTTTATATGAGCATTGCACATTTAGTAGTTTAGATAGAAGTTTCTCCCTCTTCCTTGTCTTTGACATGTGTGTAGGTGTTGATGATGATTATGGATAAAACAAAGGCAAAAGGAACAAAGAGAGTAGAGTATGGAGGAGCTGCAGGGACCATACTTAGCCATTTGAGGTGTTGGAAAAGTGAATTTTTCCAACTTCTCAAAATAAATATTCATGACTACATGGTTGTATCCCTCGATGATACGAACACAACGATCCCAAGAACACCCAAAATGGAGTTCGTATGAAGAAATGGCGACCAAAATACTAAAGAGTACTGAAGGTTTGACGACCAACTATACGGCGGGAGCAATAATTCCGACCGTATAGCTCCCACCGTATAGTTTCCAAAAAGGTCGCAAATGACGGGATTTTGCCCTCTGGAAGCTCCAAAACCTTCCCTAAGTCATATGACAGTATTGGGGGAACCCTAGGGCACCCCCAAGGCCTATATAAAGGAGGGAGGAGTCAAAGAAGAGAGGAGGAAGCCACCATACACCATATACAATATCTAGATCCCATCTACCGCCTCCAGGGTGGCGCCCTGCTGCCGTGCTGCCTCCGTAGCCTCTATAGCTCCACCAAAGAACTAGATCTCCATCAACACCATCAAGCCATCCAAGCAAGAAGAGGAGGAGACGGAGGACGCCGACATCACCACACTGATGACACCATCACCGCGTCGTCATCACCATCTCCATCACCGCTACTCCTTCATCCTTCCCCATCATGATCTACGTGATGGGTTGTAACATGGCTTGAACCCCCTTTTATTAATGTTATGATTATTTGAGTAATTGAAGTGTGGTGTGTTCTTAGTAATTAATATGTTTGTGCTTTCTCTTTACATTGTTCTATTCATGATATTATTCTAGTGATTGGAGACGTCCAATCCATTGTTGAGGAATTTACTAGGGATTCACAGAGTGTCACAAAACTTATCATTAGCCTCTACTCTTCCATGGGTACCTGACAAGTCCATGGGTAGAACTAATAGGCTATTTGCTATAAGTGATTTGTGGAGGCAATAGCAGCTTAGGATGCACCGCCCAGAATTCCCTCAAGATGTTCTTTTCAAAGGTGCATCTGAAATGGTATTTTGACTAGGAAGTATTGATGTTGAAAGTGAAGCACTTGATGGAGTTTTTAATTTAGTATACCTCATATTCCTCTTTTGTGATGATAATTTAAGTAATAATGCATTGGTATTATATTATTTGAAGCGGTCTAAAACCGCCATGGAGAAAGATAACCTTTTGCAGGACTCACTTAAGAGCGAAGAGGAAAAGGAGCACAAGGAGGAAGAATGGATTGATCACCCGCTCACACCTTCGACTCCTACTTTTGATTCTATCATTGCTATTAGAACACTAGTCGATGAAAAGGAGGAACAAAAAGGTGAGGTTGACAATGAGATTCACACTACAACTTTTGTTTGTGATGCCTCTCACTCTAGTAGTGATTTTTATGATGCTAAAATTATTGATAATTGTTCTGCGGAGGCCTTGTGCCTAGACACTCATATGGAGAGCATTAATAATAATGAATTAGAGATAGAACCTTGCTATACTAATATGCAGGGTCCTGTATTCCATGCTATGAGGCAAGAATACTATGAAGTGTTCCCCTACACAGGTAACCAAGGTAAAGATTTAAGAATTTTATATGAATCTCAAATCCTCTCATTGTAGCTATACACGGAGGCATGTTCACCAATCTTGGTGCATCAAAACTTGCTTGAAAGCGAGAACTTGTTCATCTACATGATGCCGATGCACCGTAAGAGGTTACGACTTCGACCGAACTCTACTTCAAGATACTACAAGCTGGTATGTACAACCTCACCTCGAGTCGATATCCCTTGGGATCTAGGTGGGTAATTTATGGAGCATCCTAGCCTGGCTTTATGGCTTTAAAGAGAGCGCTTCCCGGGAGGCAACCCGAAAGTTACTAGGTGTCTTTCTTAGTTTTGTGTCTTGAGTCTTGTTGCATTCATGTTGCATTGGCACTTTTATTCTTCGCATGTCTTGCTATTAGAGTAATCTTGTTGAAGTTTTCAAAAGGTAGAATTTATTGTTACTATGTGTTGCATAAACTCGATTGTACTTAAATCCCGTTTTATACATGCTAATGTTGGTCGAAAGTTTAATCTATCATTTTTCTGTAAACATGGTGTTTCGCTAAGTTTCAGGTTAAGAAAGAATTTTTGAAGAAACAGGTAAATTTTGGCGACTCCAAAAGGTTTAATGACCAACTATACGACGGGAACAAAAATTTCAGCCGTATAGTTGCGGTCATATAGTTATCGATGCCTTCGTTAAAATTATTTTACAGGGTATAGAAGGTTTAACGACCAACTATATGGCAGGACCTTTTTGGTTCGGCCGTATAGTTGCAGCCGTATAGATATCGACGCCATCTACCCTTCGATGTTCAAGGTACTATAAGTTTAACGACAAACTATACGGCGGGACCTTTTTGGTCTGTCCGTATAGTTGCGCCCGTATAGTTGGGAAAACCCCTCACACACCAATTGGGAGGTAACCATTGCTCAAAATTTCATTATTTCTTCTTCCTTCTTCTTCTAAAAACCTCGAAACACCACCTGGGAGCTTCTCCCATGTTTTAGAGAAGCCGAGCATATGTAAACAATAAAGTTCTATCTTAGAAATTCCTTAAGTTGTAATTCTCTTTAGTAGTTCATGTTCTCCTTTCGTTTTCTTTCATTTGGGTGAATGAACTTCGTTCGTACACCAAACCATTGTCTTTCATTTTGTGTGATATTTTCACAGGTACTTGAATCTTGTGTGACGATGTGTACGGTAGTGCCAACCGTGCAAACACTCGCATGAGCCACTTGGTTGCTTCAATTCAATGTTTCAACAATCAGTGTCTGGTAAAACCTTCCAACTCAAACCTATTTTAAATAAGCACATAGGGGCTGCACACTCGTGTTTCATATTTTGTCTCACTTACACTTCATCACAATCTAGGAGAAGCGCACTTCTAGAATTAGTTTGTTAACTTAAGCGTGGTGTTTAGATTGATGAACCGACTCAGTGGGACTTGTATTTTTATCACTTGTGAGCCAAATCCGTGTCTTCAAAACACAAAAATATTTTGTCTTCTTTCTAGTCTTGTTCCTACCAAGTTCTTAAGGAAGGCATACACCGGATCCTAAAGCATTCATTGAAGTAAAGGTTCTTTGTCCATCAAAGTAGAGGTTAAAAGCACCTCAACGGTAAAGTGTGTCACCCTTGCTTTAACTTAAGCTTGGGGAGGTAACCACTTCTTATACTCTCTTTTGATAACTGCATTTTCTCTTTTGTTTTCATGATTTTCTCAAGTTAGTAACTTAGCTTGGGGAGGTTATTTTGCATGTGTAGAGTCTTGTGCAAAGTTTTTTATCTTAAAAAGTTTTCACGCTATTGTGTATCCCTCTATTTTTGAATGCTTGCTTAGGTGAGTTGTGTTCATATTTATATAAGGGATATACTTGCTCATGTTAGGCCCCATAGGAGACAAGCCATATCTTTGATGCACCATGTTCAACTTTTATCTAGCTTGTGAAAAATATTATGATCCTGTAAATATACATTGCCATGTTCTCTACATTTTGAAAAGAAAAAAATATAATAAAGAAGTTCTTCGAAACTTGCTAGTTGTCACTGTTCAGAATTGTCTTAAGTGAATGGTTATGGAGTAGCACGACCCCATAGTGTTGGAAATGATGGTCTTAATAGATGCTTACTGAGTGAGTTGTCAAATAAGAAATGATGTTTCAAAGTTTCGAGATTACATATGCCAAAATTTTGTCTTGGAAATCAAAATGAGATATTGCTTTATGCGTGTCTTGTGCCATTGTCGCACAACATGAGATGTTAACAACTCCGATGGCCTTTGGACAATCCAAAAAGAGGAAACTCTTGGAGTTTGGCTACGAGTTTCCCAACATATGTAGCAAAAATGCTATATTTGGGTATGCATTGGTATTCTCATGGGCCTGCGTTAAAAGTAAAAGTCGGAATACTCCTCTGACCATTGTGAGAAATCATTATACCGAAAAGGGAAACCTTGGTAATGGTCACGGGTGTCCTTCCTAGCCTACACAGTCTCGATTGAACATATACCACTATTCTGGCATGGTCTCGTTACTAAGAAATATATTTTCTATGAGCTCAACAATCAAAGTTTGCACTTGGGAGACTTTAATAGATGGCATGAGTGGGCAACATTGGAAAACTCAATTTCTATTTATGATTGACAACTAACCGTGTTCAGCTTTGCCTTATACAAATAAAAATACAAAAATACAATAAAGTGCGTAGAAGGATCACAAGTTTACTTGCAAGCTAGATTTAAGTTTGACATGGGGCAGAGAAGTTTTTGACTAATATCTAGTGGTTTGGAATAATATAACTGAGCTTATATTGCCTTGTATGATTATGTGCTCTCTTGCTTTGAGCTTGCAGGAAAACAAGGATACAGTGCATTGATTTTCAATGATAAGAAAGATCACATCCATTAAGTTATCGATCCCTTTTCCTCGAGGACAAGCAAGATCTAGCTTGGGGAAGTTGATGGATGTGATAATACAACACTTTTTAGCAATATAAATTGTGTCATTTGCCTATCATATCATGCTCCATCTAACTATTGCTATGCCTGATATGCATGATTACTTGTTTTTATATGAGCTTTGCACATTTAGTAGTTTAGATAGAATTGTATCCCTCTTCCTTATCTTTGACATGTGTGTAGGTGTTGATGATGATTATGGATAAAACAAAGGCAAAAGGAACAAAGAGAGCATAGTATGGAGGAGCTGCAGGGACCATACTTAGCCATTTGAGGTGTTGGAAAAGTGATTTTTTCCAACTTCTCAAAATAAAGCTCCAAGTCCACAGGGTTGTAGCCCACGACGATACGAACTCAACGAGCCTAAGAACACCCAAAACGGAGTTCGTATGAAGAAATGGCGACCAATATACTAAAAAGTACTAAAGGTTTGACGACCAACTATACGACGGGAGCAATAATTCCGGCCATATAGCTCCCGCCGTATAGTTGCCAAAAAGGTCGCAAATGACGAGATTTTGCCCTCCGGAAGCTCCAGAACCTTCCCTAAGTCATATGACAGTATTGGGGGAACCCTAGGGCACCCCCAAGGCCTATATAAAGGAGGGAGGAGTCAAAGAAGAGAGGAGGAAGCCACCATACACCATATACAAGATCTAGATCCCATCTACCGCCTCCACGGTAGTGCCCTGCCGCCGTGTCGCCTCCATAGCCTCTATAGCTCCACCAAAGATCTAGATCTCCATCAACACCATCAAGCCATCCAAGCAAGAACAGGAGGAGAAGGAGGACACCACCATCACCATGCCAATGCCACCATCACCGCATCGTCATCACCATATCCATCGTCGCTACTCCTTCATCCTTCCCCATCATGATCTCTGTGATGGGTTGTAACATGGCTTCAACCCCCTTTTATTAATGTTATGATGATTTGAGTAATTGAACCGTGGTGTGTTCTTGTTAATTAATATGTTTGTGCTTTCTATTTACATTGTTCTATTCATGATATTATTCTAGTGATTGGAGATGTCCAATCCATTATTGAGGAATTTACTAGGGATTCACACAGTGTCACAAAACTTATCATTAGTCTCTACTCTTCCATGGGTACCTAACAAGTCCATGGGTAGAACTAATAGGCTATTTGCTATAAGTGATTTGCGGAGGCAATAGCAGCTTAGGATGCACCGCCCAAAATTCCCTCAAGATCACTCATGATATAGATAGGTATAGTGTTGTGAATTGCTTGACCCCAAAGTGACAGATGTGATATCTTGTGACTAGCACACTTGCTTAGGAGTACGGTTGTCCATAGAACTTAATGCCTTTGCTCTGGTTTACCTTGATTGGTCTTGTTACCTTAATACACTATTCTCTTATGAGATGACCCATGTCCAAAGAGGGTGTGGACAATTGAGTTGCCTAGTTGCCACTTACCAACGGTGGGAGACAACGGTATATGAGGGACCGCCACAATTATAGTTAATAGCTATTCCATGAGCACTTATCATGCACACCGGTATACACAACATTACTTGAGGAATCATAGCAATAATATTTCATCTCATTGCATTCATCTTTTTCAGTTTTACTTTTGTTCTAATTTTCTTCCAGTCCTAGTAGTAGTTATTACAAAACATATTAAATTCATTTATCCTAGCAACTTATAGAATAGGATATTTCCAAACCACGGTTTGCGTGTGAACGTGGTCGCATTGACAACGTGGCTGTGGGGCCGTGTTTATTGAGCTCCCATCGGGACAAACTCTTTAAATATTTGCCGCTAAGAGTACTGCAATAACCCTGTTCTTGGTGCAGGAACCCAGTCATCACATATAGATCTCACCACTGATTATTGTGTAGGATTTGTCTCGTCTAATGATCTATCATCTCAGAACTTCATCTTCGGGTAGTTTGCATTCTACCAAGAATTCGAGGTAGGGTTTTGTTCAACTGGGAATTACAGCCAGAACTGCTATGAGTGGTGAGTTGCATTTGGTCGGGTACTCCTCATCAACTCTTGTGATAGAGGGAACTTTGAGGTGCTCTAGAAAAGCACCATCCTAGACCTTTTTCCGTGTAGAGCCTATTCTTGATAGTGCATCTGCTTCCTTGTTTTCTGTTTGGTGAATGTGTTGAACTTTGTTAGGGTGATAACCCCGGGTAGGGTCACGCTGCGGTATAAAGGCCATAATAGCCGAGGTACGACAAGGTCAAAGTGTGAGCTGGCCGAGTCACCTTAAGGCAAGCCGACTTACGGAATACCCAGCCTGGTGGATGTTCATCTAACATTAACCGTCAGCTAGTTCAATGTAACTTGTTTTCAGGTACCCATGGGGCCGAGTTAACCAGGCATGAGCCGGGTTACCACTTGGCTTACAAGAGACGGAAGGAATCTTGTTGGTTAAAGGTTTTCTCTCTCCACTATAGCGTGAGCAAAGCGGACAAAGGGGAGGACCAGCGGGTACGAGCCGACAAGGGTGACGTCGCCTATATCGGGTGACGCTGCCTATGTTGGGTGACACCGTGCCGCAAAGGGGCTTAGAGAGGCTTATGCCCTGAGTCCGGACTAGCTTGCTAAAGGGAAAAAAAGGATCATCTCGCTTTACTAAGAAGCATATTCGGAGAATATGCCTCAACGTATGCCCTAACTTGTAACCTGGGCGCCCCTAGATAAGGAGCACCCGAACCTCCATAGAGAGGGTCGGCCATTTTTACTAAGGGCAACCCTGGAGTGTGCAGTGTGGGTAGTAAGAGAAGTAGTCTCCTTCCCATGAACAACTCGAGGAGACCTTGTAATCCACCATTGATTGAGAGAGAATACGAGTATTTGTGTGTGGAATCACCACACTATCCCTCCCTGGATTCCTCTAGTGCACATTAGCCCCACTCTTAGCCTATACATGGCATCTGTCGTGCCACCACCATGATAGTTGGCGCCCACCGTGGGGCTAGTGGCGCTAGCAGGAGTGAAGATCCGGGCGGGAAGCTTCATCAGCACTGGCGAGCAGATCGTCTCTAGGCTCGTTCCGTGCTTTGGATCGCTGGACTACATTAGCGACAACGCCCGCAGCTTTGGCAATTGCCCTACACCGAGGAATGGCCTCTTCATCAACCTTGGCACCCACAAGATCTACGTCGGCGTCGGCGTCGACGAGTCCTGCGTTCACCCGCAGCACATCATCGAGGGGGAGAACCACCTCTCAGTGTAGCTCGTGGCTCGCGTATCACTCGCCCTGCTAGTAGCGTTGTGGTCATGATGGCTGCACAAGATGAAGGACCAAGCTAAGATCTGGTGGAGAACCTGGAAACAACACCTAAAATACCTAGGAGTAGAGGTCCTCCTCTAGAGAGGCCAGAGAATGTGCTACAACAGGCAATAGATAGCTTAGCTACTCCCATAACACCAATGGTAGATCCGGCTAGAGAGGCCAGAGAATGTTGGACCAGCCGTGCAAGTTCCATATGCCGAATCCGAGTAATCCGGCAAACCACACGACTCGGCAATGTGAATGGATGAAGAAGATAGAGCAAGGTGGATCGAGGAATGCTCAGGCACCTCGGCAAGATGCACCCCGGAATGAAGAACCTCGGCAACCACAACTTACTTGGGCAAATGGATAGCAGTTGATGCTGCCACCACCTCCGCCGAGGTATGAAAATCAAGAAAGAAGGGATGCAGTGCATCAAGTGGACAATCAGCAGCAGAACCATAGGTACCCTGACAATGACAGGAGAAATGAATACAAAGAGCACCACCAAAGTTACTATGTGTTCACAATTGAGGAAACTGATAGGAAAAGCTTGCAGCGCCTACATATGAAGGTGAATGCAGTCATGCCGGCAGTGACAAGGTATATGCCTTGGGCAGAACAGGAAATGACATGGAGTATCAAGGATCACCCTAGGCTCATGCTGAGTCCTGGATCATATGCATTGGTACTGGATCCGACATTCACTAGGACAAATATCATTGTGAGATTCTCCAAAGTTCTGATTGACAATGGGAGTAGCATCAACATTATGTACAAGGACAAAATGCATAAGCTAGGAATATCGGAGAACATGCTCCAAGCAACAAAGACAACATTCCATGGTGTTGTGCCGGGTATCTCGTGTGAGCCCATTGGAAAGGTCTAGGTTGACGTGTTATTTGGCACAAGGGACAACTGCCGGACTGAGAATCTAGAGTTTGAAGTGATGAACTTGGAAAGCGCGTATCTTGCGTTACTCGGCAAACCTGCTCTCAACAAGTTTATAGCAAGTACGTATATCAGCTACTTGAAGATGAAAATGCCTAGGCCAAATGGGCCAATCACCATAACTGGGGACTTCAGATGCTCAATAGAGTGTGCCCCGGCCGGGTCTAACTTGGCCGAGTCACTGGTAATCGCACAAGAAAAAGGAGAATCCAAGACATGGCAGCATTGGCTCAATCCGCCCAAGTGCATATGCCGATGCTGAGTAACCCGCATGGGAGTGTTTCATTTCAAGCAGCAAAGGATACAAAGAAGGTCCAAATTGATGATCAGTTTCCGGAGCGCACCGTCACAATTGGTGTCGGGCTCAGTGGCAAATAGGAAAGCGAGTTTGTCAACTACCTCCGTGAGAGTTGGGATATTTTTTCTTGGTCCACACAGGATCTACAAGGTGTTCCGAGGGAGTTGGCCAAGCACTCTTTGCATGTGAGACCCGGAGCTAAGCCGGTGAAGCAACCTCTCCGCCGCGTTACTAAAGACAAGAGGAAGATCATTTGTGATGAGTTAGCTCGGCTCCTTGCAGCTAGGTTCATAATGGAAGTGTTGTATCTGGATTGGATATCTAATCCGGTACTTGTCGAGAAGAAGAAGGGTGATCCGGATGTGGCAGTGGTATGGCGAATGTGTATCGATTACACGAACCTGAATAAGGCGTGTCCAAAAGATCCATTTCCACTGGCAAGGATATATCAAGTGATCAATTTTACTACTGGGTGTGAGTTGTTGTCGTTCATTGATGCTTATTCTAGTTTCCACCAGATACCTTTGAATCCTGAGGATCAAATAAAGACTGCATTTATCACCCCGTATGGGGCCTATTGCTACAAGACTATGCCATTTGGGTTACGTAATGCTGGTGCAACGTACCAAAGATGTATGCAAAAATGTCTTCATGATCAAATTGGTAGAAATGTGTAGGTATATATCTATGATGTAGTGATAAAGACTAAGGAAAGCGAAAGTCTCCTTGATGATATCCGGTAGACGTTCGTGAATCTTAGGAGATTCTGAATGAAGCTTAACCCAGAGAAGTGCACCTTTGGAGTCCCAGCGGGAAAATTACTTGGATTCCTCATGTCTAGCTGAGGTATCGAGGCGAACCCAACCAAAATCCAGGCCATCAAAAGAATGGAATTGCCGAAGTTCCTCAACGATGTCCAAAAAATCACTGGATGCTTAGCATCCCTAAGTCGGTTTGTATGTCAGTTGGGAGAAAATGCTTTGCCTCTCTATCAGCTAATGAAGAAATCCGACAAATTTGTGTGGACACCTCAGGCAGATAGTGCATTTCGCGAGCTCAAAAAGATGCTAGCCTCTACACCTATGTTAGCTTCACCTCTATCCAAGGATCCAATGTTGCTCTATATAGCAGTGACCAACCGAGTTGTAAGTGCTATGATTGTGGTGGAGCGTGACGAAGATGGTAAGTCGATGCAGAGGCCTATATATTACCTGAGCAAAGTATTGTCTACCTCAAAATAGAATTACCCTTATTATCAGAAGATGGCGTACGACGTCTATATGGAGGCCAAGAAGCTAAAACACTACTTTGAAGAACACCGGTGATATGTGAAGCGCCACTATCTGAGATAATGAGCAAAAAAGATGCAAGTGGCCAGATTGCGAAACGGGCAATACAGTTAGCCCCTTATACACCACAATACGATAGAAGGGACGCTATCAAGTCACAAGCTAGGGCGGATTTTTTTCGTGGACTAGGCCGAGATGCAATATGAACCACCTTTGCCAGATCTGAATTACTGGAGGATGCACTTTGATGGATCAAAGTTGAAGGACGGATTAGGGGCTGGGGTAGTCCTTGCCTCGCCCAAGAAAGATCAGTTGAAATATGTTCTGCAGATCCATTTTCGTACATTGAATAATGTTGCCGAGTACGAAGCGCTCGTGCATGGCTTAAAGGTGGCAAAAGAGATTGGCATATGTCGAATTGAGTGCTTTGGAGATTCGGACTTGGTGGTACAACAAGTGTCTGGTCATTGGGATGCTTTGGATGCAAACATGGTCTTTTATAGATTTCACATCCAGAAAATATGTGGGTACTTTGAGGGATGCGAATTCCATCATGTACATAGGGGTGAAAACGAAGAAGCTGACGTGATATCTAAACTAGGCTCATCTCGGCAAGCTATCCCACCAGGAATTGCCTTAGAGCATCTGAGAAAACCATCCATCACCCCCTCGCCAGAATCGGAATCAATATATATCCCACAGCTCCCTGGATCTGGCCCTGCCCAAATGGACATTGACTGGGGGAACACCTCAACAAACCCACGGACTGCCTTGGTAAACCTCGGGACTGCTTTGCGGAACCCGGGGACTGCTCAGCCTGATCCAGCGAGGGGGGGGGGGTTATGTCAGTGGATGCCATGGAAATTGACGAAGTACTTTTCCCTGTTCATGATGTACCATCATGGGCAAGGACAATATTTGAGTTCTTAAATATGGAAATTTGCCGGATGATGAGATACTCTTAAGGCATACAAAGAAGAGCCAAGGAATATACCATAATCAATGCTGAATTATACAAGAGAAGTGTCACAAGTGTCCTGCAACAATGTGTTGACCCGGAAGAATGGCTAGATATTCTCGGAGATATTCATCAAGGGGAATGTGGTCATCATGCCTCGTCCAGGGCCTTAATGGAAAAAGCTTTTTGGCATGGATTTTATTGGCCCAGCGCCTTGGAGCAAGTCGAAGAACTAGTGAAGAAGTGCAATGGTTGTCAGAGGTACGCCACTAAGGAGAATATCACTTTGTGGCCCGAAAGTTGAGTCGCCAAGGCAAAGCGGTACCCAAATTGCTCATAATCATCCACGTTGCCCACAGTTGGTGTGCCAAATACTCAGGTGGTCTTTTTCGGCAGGAATTCAACTTTATGTTTGAATACAAAATATCATACTAACGCCTGTCAAGTTCGCCCCTGTCAGTTTTCGCTGTTATGTCACTACCATCTTGACTGCCATGTAGGCTTGCAGCATTGGAATCGCCCAGAGCGGCTATCTGTGGTCACGGTCATGGTGCGGAGCTAGGACATGGACGAACCTTCTCGGCTCCGCTCTCCTCCCTGTAGGCTTGCAGCATTGGCGCCTGCATCCATTACGCATCTTCTTCTTCCTCGAAGCAACAATCTATGGTCACGGCCATGGCGCTGAGCTGGGACGTGGACGAACCTGCTCGGCCCCGCTCCTCCTCCCCATCCCGAGTTGAAGGTCGCCATCACCATGGCCGCACCCATGGCACGGAGCGGGGACGAGAATTGATTCTCAATGAGATCTGTCACCGTGGTGACCATGCTCGGTCCTGTTTTCCTCCTCTAGAATCCGAGATCGCCATCGCCGTGGTCGCACCCGCACCAATTTTGCCACCCTTGCTGATGACCCACAAGTATAGGGGGTGTACCGCAGTATTTTCAATAAGTAAGAGTGTCGAACCTAACGAGGAGCAGAAGGTGTTGGCTAGTGGCTTGGAGTAGGAATTCTCTGCAAATACTTAGCAAACGGATTTTTAGGGTTTTTTGATAATGCAAATAAAGAAAGTACAAGTAAATAAAAGACAATAATAATAAATGCAGCAAGTGGCCCAATCCTTTCTTTAGCAAAGGACAAGCCGGTTGTATTACTTAAGATGACCAAACATTCTCGAGGACACATAGGAATATAGTCAAGTGCTTTTGCTACATATAGTTGATTAATCTTCTTTAATTTGCTAAGTGTTGTGTGGGTGAACCTGTCCTAATGTACCGACCTTCCTAGGACTAATACATACTTGTGATTATACCCCTTGCAAGCATTCGCAAGTACAAGAAAGTAATTAAGGTAGAAACCTAACCACAACTTTAAACTCTAAGACCCTGACATCCCTTATGCAAAGGTTTCCTAACGGGGGTTCAGGTTTCTGTCACTCTGGCAACCCCTACGATTAGTAGCCAAATACACAATGCATTCCCCTATGCCCATATAGGTGAAGTGTCATGTAGTCGACGTTCACATGACACCACTAGAAGAAATACACCACAACTTAAATATCAAACCATTGAATCTTTCTCAACACAATTCCACTACTAACAACATGACTTCACCCATGTCCTCAAGAACTAAACAAACTACTCACAAGACATCATATGGATCAAGATCAGAGATTATATAATGATATGTAACAAACTGAACATAACAATAATTCAACAGTTCACTCAATAGCATCAACTACAAGGAGTAATGAACACCGGGAAAGTTTCCCCTAAGAACTATGCAAGATTCAACCCAATTGTTACAGCGGTATGAAGTGGTGATGATGGTGCTGGTGGAGATGATGGTGGTGATGATGATGATCCCGATGAAGTCTAGCTTGATGCTGATGTTGAGGGCGACGATCTCCCCTCTCCGGGAAGGAATTCCCCCAGCAGAATTCTGTTTGCCGGAGAGATCTTTCTCTCTCGGTGTTTTTCCGCCCCGCAGAGGCGGCGGAATCTTTCTATGGTCGCTCTCCCGGTATTAGGTTTTCAAGGGGATAATATACGCCAAAGGGGAGAGCCTAGAGTGGGCCAGGGCGGCCACACCACCTAGTGGCGCGGCCAGGGGTGACCCGCGCCAGGGGGTGGTGTGGGCCCCCTGTGGCCCATCTCCACTCCCCCTTCTAGCAATCTTCGTCTTCTGGAAAAGTAGAATTTTCCATGTATTTTCCCGGATTTTCTGATCTTCGCGAATTTCACATCCAAACAACACCTTTTCCATCAGAATCCTAACTGCATCGGTCCATGCTCCAAAAGACATCAACCATGCAAAAACAGATGAAATAACATAAGTATCATCTCTTAATATGTAATATATCAATGAATAACAGTAAATTATGATATAGAATAGGGATGCAAAATGGACGTATCAACTCCCCAAGCTTAGACTTTGCTTGTCCCCAAGCAAAAACTGAGCTCAATAAACATGACCTCAGGTTTATGGTGTGAAGAGTCGATAAAAGAATATGGACAAGAAGCATCACATTCATCAATACATAAATCATAATAGAAGATAACTCACTATTATATAACTTATCTTGCAATAAGTAAAGGAAACACCATAAAGATACATAAAGTAAATAACAATTGGTAATGGCAAACTTAGCTCTTGGTCAAAGGATAGTTGACAATTTGCAGGAGTTCACACATAAAGGGTTTTCAATGATAGCTTTCAAAGTAATACTCACTAAGATAAGAGCAATGTGCAAAACAAGGAACATAACAAACATGATTGAATAAATCATCATATGAATGAATGAAACACAACAACTCAAAATACTTGCTTGAGATCGAAGGGAATAGGTTTACTGACTCAACTAAAAAGTAAAAGATAGGCCCTTCGCAGAGGGAAGCAGGGATTTCAAGTTTCATAAAGAGCTTCCAAAAATTATGGTACTTACTAGCTTTCAGCTCTCATTGCCCCTATCATAGGCATCTTTAGGTGATTAAGGTTACAGTGACACAACTAAGAGGATATGCTTGACAAGTTATAAGTTGAAATCTCATGCCCCTTACTTACGAGTACCGAACCTCATGCTACTCAACTTCATTCACAAGTAAGCTCTTGTCATTGTAAATACATATGTATCATAGAGGACCGCCAATGGGGTACCCCTTGCACATGATATAGGAGCTATCCCATAATCAAAATGACAAGGCAAGCAGACAATGAGCATCTTAGCGATCTTTTTATTTGCTATTTGCATAGGTTTTTATTGAGGATGCTTCATAGAATGCTCATTATGGTTATGCTGCAAGTTTCCACCATGATTAGGCATGGCTTAGGCTAGCGGCCCAGGCGTTTCTCTAACACACATACAGACTCCATGATCTTACAAGTTAATTTCACACCACCGGGATCCATAAGCAAAAGAATCATGATATCAACGGAATAATAAGTGCAATGTTGAAAGCGTTCCCCATGATACATGGTTATGCTAACTTCAACTTATAAAGCGCAAGCATATATGCAACAAATATGGTCACAATGGTTCAAGATTGTTAAGTGCAAGGAAGTAAAGTGTGCCATCAAGTTCGTGAGAGCTTTAATCACTAGTTTTATCATAACAAGATTAATTTGGAAGGTAGATAAAAACATGAATTTACTTGGAATAGCAATAGTGCTAGTAGGTAGGTATGGTGGACACAAATGGCAAAGGTTTTGGTTTAAGGATTGGATGCACGAGAAGCATTCCCTCTCAGTACATGTTTTTGGCTAGCAAGGCTGGTAGCAAGCATAAGAGTTGAAGGAAACAAACAAACATACAAGTGATAAAAAAACATGCAATCTTCCTTGGAAGCACAAAAGATCTTAACTAGAGAATACTAAGCTTATGAGCAAATCAAGAAAGAAAGACGATGAAATTATATTCCCTTAGAGTACTTTTATCTTTTCATTCAATTCTCAAAATAGTGTTGCTACTGACCGAGCCAGGTTTGTCAAAACCAACTAATATTTACTCAATGATCCCAAAGTGATACCAACACTAACGACAAGATCAATCATATAACAGAAATTGAAAACTAATATAAGATATGCAAAAGAGTAAATGATAGAACTTCTCATTAATTTTCCATAACAACACTCACACCAAGGGATACATAGATATCTAACGAGAGGGGGGACACTTCCATAATGCAAACCATCCTACATGATAACTTCTCTATTCATGATATGACTCTACTAAAAAGGTAAAAAGATAGAAGATAGTGATGTGATACCGCGACACTCCCCCAAGCTTGGAACAAACTAAGGGGATGCCAAAACCTGATGACAAATTACTGCTTCGGTGGTGGTGGTATTCTCTCGATGAGATTTTTGATTAATTTCCCCAAGTCCTCAATCTCGAAGGTGAGAGTACGAATCAACTCCGAGTTTTGCTCAGTACGGCTCATGATCATGTCGGGTTGCGAATTCCAGCTCTTGCGATTCTTTCCCCACTCTTCATCCTTGAAGTCTTCTTTTCCTGCATGGTTAGAACGAGGTTCTGGAGTCACGGCTTGAATACCATCAATATCTTCATCTTCATACTCATATTGCTCAAGTCATGAAACCTTTCACTTTCTTATTACACCATTTTCTCCGATAACCTGGAAATTTCTTTCACACAGAACTTCACACAATTCTCATTAGCAACATTAGTATAAGCGAGGCAATAAACCTTTTAAGTTCAATTTCAACTGAAAACCATCAAAACATAAGCTACTGAAACAACTCCTTCCTAAAGACCAAAAAAATTCGAAAAGGAAATCGATTTAAGAGGCAAATGCAAGAGTGGCAAAATCTGTCAAAACAGACCAGTAGGTAAAGATCAATTTTTTAGAAAATCTTATGTTGCTCAAATCAAAAAGTGCAAAACTAACGAAAGTTAAATAACAACCTGGGTCAGAGGCACAAAAAATTACAGCTCAAACCGGCATACAAATATCTCTCACGAATTTTTACGGTGAAGCACAAAAATCTGTTTCAGGACAGCAACTTCCCCAAATCTTACTTGTCTCTCATTAGAGGTTGATCTTGACACAAAAACCAAACAAAAAGTATAAGGAGAGGTTATTACCAAAGTAATAACTTCCAAGACTCAAATAAACAAAAACAACTAAGAGCGCAAATATATTGGGTTGTCTCCCAAAAAGCTCTTTCTTTATAGGCATTAAGATGGGCATAATAATATCAATGATGCTCACATAAGAATATGAATTGAAGTAAAAGAGAGCATCAAGAAGAAAAAATACACATGTTTAAGCCTAACCCACTTCCTATGCAAGGGAATTTTGTAAGCAAATAAATTGTTGAAACTAGAAGCTGCAAGCATAGGAAGGCAAAACAAGTGCAACATAAAGATTTTTAGCATAAAGCGAGGAGACTTAATATCATTGAGATGCATAAGAATAATTTTCCCTCTCTCGTAGTAACTTTCAGTATCATGTATAAATTTAACAATATAACTATCACAAGAACCATTGAAGCAATGATCACTTATCCTAACAGAAAACACAGGGATACTAACTCTCATAACACCATTTTGTGAAGCAATATTAGAAGTATCTTTAAAGAGGATATTGTGTCCATCTACATACTTAGTGACAAAGTCATTCACATTTGCTATTATAGGTTCATCATCCATTTGTTCATCAGATTCAACAGCTTTATTTGTACTTATATTAACCATACTAGCTATCATAGAATGTTCCTTTACTTTAACTGGGAAAGGTATTTTCTCAATGTAAGGTTCAGGTAAACATGATTAGCAGTATAAACTTCTGTATTTCTTGCAGGAACATACTTAGCAACATCTTTATATGGTTCATGATACCTATTCCACTTCTTTTTAGGAACTTCAATATAGGAAGGTAAAATAAGTTGCAATAGCTTGAGAGTCTAGACCATAAGCATTTTTAATATTTTGAAGTCATCAGTTCCCATAAAAGATTCAATGCATTCATAACATTAATTTATACCTGACTTTCTTCCTTTGTCATTCTCCCATGCTTCAACATTGTCTTGGATACGGTCTAGAAGATCCCATTTAGCTTCTTCTTCCATGCGTGTAAATGATCCAGCACAAGAAGCATCCAATAAATCCTTATCATGGAGAGAAAGCCTTGCGTAAAAGTTATTGATAATAATATTGTTGGGGAGCTCATGAATAGGACATTTGAGCATTAGTAACTTCAATCTCCTCCAAGCTTGAGTTGTACTCTCTCCATCAAGAGGCCAAAAGTTGTATATTTGATTCTGATCTTTATGAATCTCACTAGGAGGATAAATTTTTTAATAAAAGAGAGGCACTATTTCCTCCCATTCAAGAGATTGACCATTCTTCAGCAGCTTATACCATTCCTCAGCTCTTCCTTTTAGTGATAATGAGAATAACTTCTTCTTGACTTGATCTGTTGTAATACCTGCACACTTAAATAACCCGCATAATTCGTGTATAAAGAGCAAATGATCACCAGGATGGATAGTTCCATCTCCAAAATAGTAGTTATCCATAACACGATCAATAATTCTTGTAGGTATTTTAAAAGTATCACTCTCAGCAGTTGGTGGTTCATCTACTACCTTAGCAATGGTAGTAGCATTATGAAATAAGAAACTCAGCGAATTATCCATATTGAAAGTAAAGCAAATAACAGAAGTAAGCAATACTCACAGTAGAAGTTTCCTATACCAGTTCCACTCTCCAATAACGCTTCACTCCCCGGCAACGGCGCCAGAAAATAGTCTTGATGACCCACAAGTATAGGGGGTGTATCACAGTATTTTTGATAAGTAAGAGTGTCGAACCCAACGAGGAGAAGAAGGTGTTGGCTAGTGGCTTGGAGCAGGAATTCTCTGTAAATACTTAGCAAACAGATTTTTAGGGGTTTTTGATAATGCAGATAAATAAAGTACGAGTAAATAAAAGACAATAATAAATGCAGCAAGTGGCCCAATCCTTTCTTTAGCAAAGGACAAGCCGGTTGTATTACTTAAGATGACCAAACGTTCTCGAGGACACACAGGAATATCGTCAAGTGCTTTCGCTTCATATAGTTGATTAATCTTCTTTAGTTTGCTAAGTGTTGTGTGGGTGAACCTGTGCTAATGTACCGACCTTCCTATGACTACATACTTGTGATTATACCCCTTGCAAGCATCCGCAAGTACAGAAAGTAATTAAGGTAGAAACCTAACCACAGCTTTAAACTCTAAGACCCTGACGTACCTTGTGCAAAGGTTTCCGAATGGGGGTTCAGGTTTCTGTCACTCCGGCATCCCCTACGATTAGTAGCCAAATACACAATGCATTCCCCTAGGCCCATATAGGTGAAGTGTCATGGAGTCGACGTTCACATGACACCACTAGAAGAAATACACCACAACTTAAATATCAAACCATGGAATCTTTCTCAACACAATTCCACTACTAACAACATGACTTCTCCCATGTCCTCAAGAACTAAACGAACTACTCACAAGACATCATATGGATCAAGATCAGAGATGATATAATGATATGTAACAAACCAAACATAACAATAATTTAACGGTTCACTCAATAGCATCAAGTACAAGGAGTAATCAACACCGGGAAAGTTTCCCCTAACAACTATGCAAGATTCAACCCAATTGTTACAGCCGTATGAAGTGGTGATGATGGTGCTGGTGGAGATGATGGTGGTGATGATGATGATCCCGATGAAGTCCAGCTTGATGGTGATGTTGATGGCGATGATCTCCCCTCTTCGGGAAAGAATTCCCCCGGCAGAATTCTGTCTGCTGGAGAGATCTTTCTCTCTCGGTGTTTTTCCGCCCCGTAGAGGCGGCAGAATCTTTCAGTGGTCACTCTGCCGATATTAGGTTTTCGAGGGGATAATATACGCCAAAGGGGAGAGCCTGGAGTGGGCCAGGGCGGCCACACCACCTGGTGGCACGGCCAGGGGTGGCCTGCGCCAGGGGGTGGTGTGGGCCCCATGTGGCCCATCTCCACTCCCCCTTCTGGCAATCTTCGTCTTCTGGAAAAGTAGAATTTTCCATGTATTTTCTTGGATTTTTTGATCTTCGTGAATTTCGCCTCCAAACAGCACCTTTTCCATTAGAATCCTGACTACAGCGGTCCATGCTCCAAAAGTCATCAACCATGTAAAAACAGATGAAATAACATAAGTATCATCTCTTAATATGAAATATATCAATGAATAACAGTAAATTATGATATAAAATAGTGATGCAAAATGGACGTATCACATGCCGAGGTCTATATGGGAGATGTACCCTCAGTAGCTCAAGTTCTGCCATGTTGAACCTATAAGCGAATTCGGAGCTGGGCGGCGGCAACCTGTTGTTGAACCTGTAAGGAATTTGCCGAAGGCTGCGTGCCGCGCCAAGGTCTTTGGCTGATGCCTTCATCCTCGGATTCTGCAAACATCCACCGCTGATGTGAGATCATTTAGTTACTTCAATACGAAATTTCAACCAATTTAACTTGTTGATGTATTCCTTGACAATTATAATATAATCGAGCACTAGAAATATTTGGTAGTGTGCATGAGCATGATCAGTAATATAATTGAGCACTAGAAATTTTAAGGCACACCATATAAAGGAGTAGATTAATACATATATATAGAAGGTTCACCAGAGACACCACGGATATATTGTATTACATGCAACGCACAAGTAATAATTAACTAAACCAAAATAAAAGAAGGGGCAATAGCAGGATAACGAGAGACAAAGACGCCTAGCAGGGTAGGGGCAGCAGCAGGAGGCTGGGACAGCCTAGTCGAGGGGTTACAGGCTAGTCCTGACATACTCCGGGAGGAATATGCCAAAGGCTACGTGCCACGCCAAGGTAATCGGCCTATGATTTCTGCCTCCACCTTTGCCAACACCCACCGCATGCTGGATCATGTTGTAGAGGTCCATGTAGATTCTCTGCCACAGAATGGGCAAAACAGTCTCCACTATGGTAGAAACGGATTTGCCCACACCGCAACCGCCTCAGTACGTAGCGGCTCTTGTTGTCCCTGGATTCCTTGCTATCATCCACGTCATCATCATCCTCCTATTGATTTTTAAGAACATAACTTAGAACTCATACATATGATTGAATTGTATTATAACTCAAGAATTGACAGCATATATATTACCAAAGAGAAAGCATCCCAGCAATAGTTTGATCAGTTCATATATCATTTCATCTCAACAAAATGACAATTAATTTGATCAGAGTGTATGTAGAATAAAGATTGCGTCCTCATAAGTTTCTTCAGGGATGGCGTAAGCGAACCAAGTAACAATTGCACAACCTATATTGTTCTTGTACATCACCCCAGGTTTGCTAACTCATCCCTGAAAAAATCTGACACCAGTGTGTCTCCCTCTCTTCTAGGGCAAGTTTGAATCATTGGCCACAATAAGAAATTGAAATGTAATCCTACAAAACAATATTCAGGGATATACATAGTCAGGTACAAAAACAATCCTAAATATTGTAATTATAAATAAAAGCAAACAATTAATCTTGAGGTAAATGTTGAAAATACTTATGATCAAAACCATGCATATACATATGCATAATATGAATCATTCAAAGATCAGAAACAATTCAAGGATCATACATGTAGTTCCATATGAGAATAAATCAAGGGCCTCATAATTTTTTCTAGAGATGGAGTTGGTGAACCAAAGTACCAACAACACAACCTATATTGTTTGTGTACATTGATGCCTTAGGTTCACCAACCCATCCCTAAAAACACGACACCATCATGTGTCTCCCCTTGCACTGTTTTGGGGAAAATTTCAATCATCGGCCTCGGTGACAAACTGAAATGTAATTCTTATACACTATGAATGCATGCAATATATAATTCAAATATCATAGTTCTATGAATGTAGAATAAATATTGTAGCCTGATAAGTTTCTTCAGGGATGGCGTGAGCGAACCAAGTAACAATTGCACAACCGGTATTGTTCTTGTACATCACCCCAGGTTCGCTAACTCATCCCTGAAAAAATCTAACACCAATGTGTCTACCTCTCTTTTGGGGAAATTTGAACCAGTGGCCACAATAAGAAATTGAAATGCAATCCTACGAAACAATAGGGATATACATATGCATCATACGACTCATTTAGAGATCAGAAACAATACAACGATTATTTATATATAGGTTCCATATGAGAATAAATTAAGGGCCTCATTTTTTCAGAGATGGAGTTGGAGAACCAAAATACCAACAACATAACCTATATTGTTTATGTACATTGCTGCCTCAGGTTCACCAACCCATCCCTAAAAACACGACACCATCATGTGTTTTCCCTTGCACTGTTTTGGGAAATTTTCAATCATCGGCCTCAGTGACAAACTGAAATGTAATTCCTATACACTATGAATGCATGCAATACATAATTCAAATATCATAGTTCTATGAATGTAGAATAAAGATTGTAGCCTCATAAGTTTCTTCAGGGACGGCGTGAGCAAACCAAGTAACAATTGCACAACCTATATTGTTCTTGTACATCGCCCCAGGTTTGCTAACTCATCCCTGAAAAAATATGACACCAATGTGTCTACCTCTCTTTTGGGGAAATTTGAATCATTGGCCACAATAAGAAATTGAAATGTAATCCTACAAAACAATATTCAGGGATATACATATGCATCATACGAATCATTCAAAGATCAGAAACAATACAAATATTATATATATAGGTTCCATATGAGAATAAATTAAGGGCCTCATTATTTTTTCAGAGATGGAGTTGAAGAACCAAAATACCAACAACACAACCTATATTGTTTATGTACATTGCTGCCTCAGGTTCACTAACCATCCCTAAGAAAACGAACCATCAGATGTGTCTCCCTTGCACTGTTTTGGGGCAAAATTGAATCATTTGTATCAGTAAGGAATAGAAATGTAATGTTATATGCATGTTGTGTATCAAAATCAACACTCAACTAGCAAACCCTAAAACCCCTAAATCAAATGTTATAGATCGATCAAATTTACAGCACAAGAAGAACCGTATGAACAACAACAAGTTAAGCAAATGTAAATTTACTAGATGGCAGATGGGCAGATTGGGGTTTTGTGACTAGACAGATTGGGGTTTTGTGACTAAATGGCAGATGCATCAATCGACCATTTGAACCATATATATACTAACCTACTTCAAGAGCAGAAGAAACTATACACGATTGAGCAAATCCTATGTATGAACATTGAAATCTGTGGCTGCGACTAGAGAAGCTAGCAATATAGTACCTCGGACTCCTCATCGGGGACCTCCTCCTCGAAATCGTCATTCTCTGCGATTGTGTCGACGATTTCTTGGATGGCGATGGGGTCGTTGATGTAGTGCACCGGATTGCCTCCGCCTGCCGCCTGCCCTCCATCCAGATCTGCCACTGGCACCATGACGTTGTCGTCCACCTGCTACTCGATGGTGATGGCTACTAGCTGGACGGATGAGCTCGAAGCCTCGACGACACGGCGATGAGCGGCGTGCGTGCCTGGAGAAGACGCCTCTGCCTACTTGGCAACGACCGAGCCATCTGCTGCTGCACCTTCAACTGGCTTCACCTCCGTCTCGTCGCCACACGTACGCTTCATGGCGCACCTAGGGAAGGAGGTGGTGCAAGAGAAGGAGCTTCGACACGCCCGATAGGTGCAGATTGGGGTTTGGGGACTAGACAGATTGGGGAAAATTAATGAGCTCATGGAAGAAGAAGGCCGAGCGGGTTTATAAACACTAGATATCCACAGTTTTTTGGGTTCCTTTTTTTGAAACAACCATGATCTCCACTTTATAACTGCATTGAAAACACGCTCATGGCAGACCTTGATTCCACTGAATGCAAGTGGTGCAGAACCAATTTCTAGCAACGTTAGGTTTACTCGAGGGGCCCCCTTGACACGTGGAAGTTACTTGCGGTAGGGTCCAGTTGGAAGTGAGATTGAGAGCGCTGCGTAAAAATGGGATATGTCTTATTAAAATCAAGTTGCAATAAATTGCAGCGTCCCGTCGAGAACCGTGCACTCGATGACCCCGTTGCCCTGTGCATGTGTTGTGGCGCAGTAGCAGTAGTAGGCTTTTCAAACGTGATTAAACATGACATGACCACTCGATGACTTTTTCATGGACAGCTTCGTGTTCCTTCTTGTAGAAGTCTCGCTAAGAGAGACGTCTGTGTTGTCTCACGCTGTACTATGAAGGGCGCGACGTGTGCAATGATCCTCATTGCATCACACAGGATCAACGGTTGGTGCGCACGATCCGCGTGACAACTGTGACAACCAATCAGGGCGTAGCAGACAGAGTGAGCACATATTTGGGCTTCTACGAAATAGAGAGAGGGCAAAACTGAGTAGTATCAAAAAACAAAGGGCAAAACTGAGTAGTATAAAAATGGAAAGTGAGTGTCTTGTACAATGAAATGCTGCATCACCACACATCATTGGATATGTGAGTGTATCAGTGTGCATCATTGTGGTTTTAGGAAAAGAACACATGCAATGATGCCACCACAGCATGTGGTGTCCAACCATGTCCAGAAACCCTGGCATCATGTTGGGATTCAACTGCAGCATGCATTCTACCACCAGCTTGAGAGATGCCGCATCGCCACACCTCATTGGATGTGTGAGTGTATCAGTGTGCATCATTGTGGTTTTAGGAAAAGAACACATGCAGTGATGCCACCACATCATGTGGTGTCCAACCATGTCTAGGAACCCTGGCAGCATGCTGGTATTCAACTGCAGGATGCATTCTACCACCAGCTTGAGAGATGCTGCATCACCACACCTCATTGGATGTGTGAGTGTATCAGTGTGCATAATTGTGGTTTTAGGAAAAGAACACATGCAGTGATGCCACCACAACATGTGGTGTCCAACCATGTCCAGGAACCCTGGCAGCATGCTAGGATTCAACTGCAACATGCATTCTACCACCAACTTGAGAGATGCTGCATCACCACACCTCATTGGATGTGTGAGTGTATCAGTGTGCATCATTGTGGTTTTACGAAAAGAACACATGCAGTGATGCCACCATAGCATGTGGTGTCCAACCATGTCCAGGAACCCTGGCAGCATGCTAGGATTCAACTGCAGCATGCATTCTACCACCAGCTTGAGAGATGCTGCATCACCGCACCTCATTGGATGTGTGAGTGTATTAGTGTGCATCATTGTGGTTTTAGGAAAAGAACACATGCAGTGATGCCACCACAGCATGTGGTGTCCAACCATGTCCAGGAACCCTGTCAGCATGTAGGGATTCAACTACAACATGCATTCTACCACCAGCTTGAGAGATGCTGCACCACCACAACTCATTGGATGTGTGAGTGTATCAGTGTGCATCATTGTGGTTTTAGTAAAAGAACACATGCAGTGATGCCACCATAGCATGTGGTGTTCAACCATGTCCAGGAACCCTGGCAGCATGCAGGGATTCAACTACAACCTTGATTCTACCACCAGCTTGAGAGATGCTGCACCACCACACCTCATTGGATGTGTGAGTGTATCAGTGTGCATCATTGTGGTTATAGTACAGCATGTGGTGTCCAACCATGTCCAGGAACCCTGGCAGCATGCAGGATTCAACTATAGTATGCATTCTACCACTAGCTTGAGAGATGTTGCATCACCACACCTCATAGGATGTGTGAGTGTATCAGTGTGCATCATTGTGGTTTTAGGAAAAGAACATATGAAGTGATGCCACCACAACATGTGGTGTCCAACCATGTCCAGGAACCCTGGCATCATACTGGGATTCAACTGTAGCATGCATTCTACCACCAACTTGAGAGATGCTGCATCACCACACCTCATTGGATGTGTGAGTGTATCAGTGTGTGTCGGGGCGATGACCCTCGGGTAGGCCAAGCCAGTCTCAAGCTGGCCGGCTCCACGAAGATCTAGCCTAATGGACGGAAGACAAAGAGTGACCACCGGGTGGAAGGCTCCACCCGGTCTGCCTCAAGATTCTTCGGCTGGACAGTCTAGCCGGAGGCCGGCATGCCGGCTGGGTGGCCACCTCATGCGGCCGCCTTGGATCCGTTGGCCAGTGGTACGGGGGAGGGTGATGCTCCTTGCTGAGGCATCCTTGACCGGACTGGCTGGCGCGCCACCCGGATGGTGCTACCGGACAAGGATGCCAAAGCGCCAAGGTTGAAGGATGACGAGTAAAGCTCCAGCTGAAGGATAAAGCTCCGGCTGACAGATAAAGTCCTAGGCTGAGTTTCAGTAAAGCCAGCCTAGCCTAGTGGATAGGGTTGTGCTCCACCTCGGTTGCAAATCTTTGATCACAAGTTCGAATCCTCTGCACCCATCTCAGATTACATGCTTAGGAAAGAGCTACTGAAACAAACTATCCCATTAATGAAAGCCATGTCTGATTGAATGCCTTGCTTGAAATAGAAAAAGGGGGAAAACCAAACTATCCATGTTATTTCTTTAGGTTGGATTGTTCATATTATTTATGGACTACTTACAAGTGTATCATCTTGTGCTAGTTCTTATATTCAACATAAATGGTGCTCAATTCTTATATTGTCTTCTAGAAATGACTTAGTACTATGGGCACTTTGCATTCTTGTAGAAGGTCAAATGGTTACCATTCCTAGCCCCACCATATTGAAACAACCTCCTTTAGCAAAACAAACTTAGCATTTATATAGGAAACACCTACCCAAATAGCTCAAGCTATATCCTAAAGTATACTATCATGTGTGAGTCATTATTTAGCTTCCAAACACTATTATTATGGGTATGGGTGACATGGAGAAGTTAATCGTCGGGTGACCACGAACTCATTGGGCATACAGTACCCTTTCCCAAAAATAAATAAGAGAAGGCATACGATAAAAGATGAGGGCAAAAACCCTCCATAGAAGGGGTACGCACGCTAAGGTGAGGGCAAAAACCCTCCAAATATTTATATGATATCAAAAGGTGAGAAGAGTGAGTATGCAGAGGCTAGGCCTTCCCAAAAACCAAAACAATCAAAAACTGACATAAAAATAAAAAAAAGAGGAAAGAAGCAAAAAATGCCAAAACAAGAATGCCCAAAAGAATTAGGTAATGAGGGGCAATGGAAGAAAACACTAATGATGAATAATGCCTCAACCATAAACTTAATGGATAGTGTTTGGAAGATAGCTTGTGTATCACATATGATATTCCCTACTTGCCAGCCATACACTCTCTCTACCCTCCATTGCCAAATATTCTGACCATAGGACTGCCACTATATATATACTTTTCTCTATGCAAAGAATGCTCTATCTAAACAAATGAACCATTTAACCTTTTGTGATTCTTGCTAGTGAAAATAAGCACCAAACTCCAAATCCCATGTTAGTTTTATCACCTTCATGCTCGAGGACAAGCATATGTTAAGCTTGAGGATGTTGATGCATGTAAAATGCATACATGAACTTTTTAGTTTGTTGATATGAATTCCCACATATTTGATACATATATGATGCTATATCCATGTTTTACATTGATTTATGGGGATTTACCAATGATCCCCTTTATTTTGGTTATAACTCTACATGACAAGAAAACCCCATTTTGTGTATTTTTACCTTTTAGGGACCTAAACGAAGTCAAATGGAGCTAGGATTTTGAGATCATAAAGATTTTATCAAGAGAATCAACTAGAGAACTTGGACATCACCAGATGGACCAGGAGGCCCATGATGCACCAGGTGGCGCACCGAGTAAGGGTGGGCGCGCCACCGAGTCTCTTTTCCTCCTTGGTCTTCAATTTGTTTCGATCTTTCGCCCATCGCCTCCATATGACCTAAAGACCACAATATAAAGGGTCGCTCAGGAGTTCCTCAAGGGAGGCACCATAGAGACACCAAAACACCAAAACAGAGCTAGAACCAGCAAAGTTTGGAGGGGAAACTCCACCGGAGCCACTGCTAGAAGGATCTCTACCTTCTCGAATGTCTCCAACATCATCACCATGATGAAGAGGGAGTAGTCCACCTCTGGACTATGGCTTTGTGGCAGTAGCTTGATCTATTTCTCTCTCGTTCTTCATCGATCTAGTACCATATGAGCTACCCAACATGATTATGGTCATATATGTAATTCCTATGGGTGGATCTTTATTCTATGATTTGATATATGAGATTGGAACCTAATATGTGTAAGATGTATTGATAGATGCATATCATGTATCCTATTCTTAAGTACTTGTTCTGATCCAACTTGTATGCAAGAGCATGTGTGGGGAGAATGTATTAGATGGAGCAGCATGGTGGTAGTGATTGAATAGTGATAAGAAATTCAAGATCCGCTATGGTATTTACCTTTCTTTAGCTGCCTCACTAGGGATAAAGTGAATTCATGTGCTATAATTATCTTGTGACAGCTATATAATTTTGCTTGGTCAAGGAAGCATATTTGTGATTCAAACATCATGTAAAATTACTTAAGGCTATACTCTATTGATTCCAAATTCAAGATTGCTTGGAGTTTTTCCTTTCTTGAGGAGTATAAGGGAGATGTGTTGCATCATCTCTATGTTAGGACCTGATGCCCATATGAATGCTTATCAAACACATGTTGAAGTACCACCAGTATTATGTATTTGATGAATTGTTTGTGTCAATTGCAAACCAAAAAGAGAGTAGACAAGTGAACCGATGAACCCTAGTCCATTTAAATCATAAGCAACACCTTTCCAACACAACTATCACACTTTATATTTTCTGCAATCTATTATTTAGAAAATACAAAAATACTTTATTCACTTGCAAACACACACAAAACCCCAAAATAACCATCCTTTATTGTTTTTCTTTGCTTGCCTAGTTTATTTGTTTTACTTTAATTTATTTATATTTATATTTATATTTCATATTACTAATACACAACCTTGTGCTTGACAACCACACGGTGGAGTTGGGCACACAAGACAAAAACTTTGCTTTGAAGGTTGCTAGAAGATGAGAAGAAGAATCAACCCCTTGCCAATTCCCTGAGAGTTCGATATAAACCTTCAAGTCACCCTTGTGGGGACAAGCAGATTTCTACAACACTCTACACTTGGAGTCCCAACGAGTTGTTACAGACAAAGTTGTTGCCATCAACATAAATATATTCTGTTTTAGCACCCTTAAAATCAACAAAGTTTGGCTCTTATATTTTATAATCACCCAAACATGATCTAGACCAAATCCTTGCATAATCCTAATCAACATCACCTATTCCAACACCCTATCTACCTCTGTCCCAAATGGATCTCTTTGCCACTTAATCTAGCAAGGTTTGGATGGCAAGTCAATGTTTTCTCTCAAGATCACATATATCTTTCAAACTCCACCCCTTGGTGTTATATTCAAATTCAAATCAATCCCTTGCCCACTACCTCATCCCTACCTCTCACCCTCTTTTACTTGTGACCACCTCAAGATCCAGGATCATCAAAAATATTAATAAGAGAAAATATTGGTATGAGAACATTTTTGTTCATACTCAAAATATATTAGTTTGGATCACCACCAAAACCTTGGCACTAATCATATCCAGCCCACTCACCCCTCTCTAGCCGAAAGGTACTGTAGCACCACCCCTTCCCTTATCCTTTTGGTCTTGGAAAGAGAAAGAGAGGAATAATGATATCCTAAGTAAATCTAGTGGCATCAATGCCACATCAGCCACCACACCTCCTCTAATCCTCTTATCGTTTATAGAACCCACTCACCACCCTCTCTGGCCAGTGGTTGTAGACCTAGCCAACCCTAGCACCTCTCGCTCCCCATTTCTTTGTTTTGACCAAATAAACATGTGGCATGCTTCATTGCAGTACAATGCCCATCCTGCCACCCCTTCGCCCTCACTGACCCCTAACACCACTCTCCACCATCACTAACGACCAACCATAGGCCCTGGCACCCACCCTAGCTCCCCAATGAGCTAGGTCACCATGAACCTACACACCTTGGTTAAAGAGGCCAGAGGCTAGTGCAGCTCCCCTCTCCACCCTATTTCTACTCACACACCACACCCTGGTATCCCTAGCCTCTGAGAGCCCCCCCTTTATCCACATAGCCTGGTAGGACACCTTCCTCCTCTTAGTTCTACGGGCTCAAGATGGATGTTGCAGTCACCCCCTTACTCTTTTCTCTCCCTTTCTTCTTCTCTCGGCCTTCCTGGATATTACTCATCTAACCTGGCCCTTCCTCATACCTAGGACCATCCCTAGGAGACACCCCAATGACCGTCTGCAGGAATCCACGACAACATATGTGTGCCTCCCCTTTCTGCAGCAAAACCGCCAATGTTACCCTTCTCTGTGGCCACCAGAATGCGCCGCATCCCCTCTGCTACTCCACCAACCTCCGCTGCCCCTAGGTGAGCTCCCCAATCCAATACAGTCATCCCTAGGGTTCCCTCTCCATAGCTTCATGGGTGGGGTAGACGATGACGTCCTAGCCATCGATCCGGTTCTAATCGAATATCCGGGGCGCTACCTACCGCTTCAACCTCGCCCTATCAGTGACCAGCAGGCCCTGCTGCCCGTGATTTAAACCACCCACTCCTACACAGTGCGCCATTTGGTGGGCCAGATTTCCATCGTGCGGCCCAGCACTGGTCGGATCGAGCCCCTGTTATCTTTTTTTGTAAGTCTTATTCTTTCCCCCCAGATCTGATAGAAGTATGATTGAAACAAATCCCAAAGAAGATATATAAAATACATGGAACCACCCAAATAAAATTTTGTCAATAGACCAATGTATATTCCATAGCATTCAGGACTTGTTGTTAGGAAAAATAACATACAATCATTTTCTGGCATTTAAATTATTAAAATATGTTATTTTCATTCAAAAATTAACATATATATTTTTAGGTTATAAAATTAACATATGTAGATACACAACTCCTTTGGAAATTAAACCAATTTACAAAGGTAGGTATTCAGAGTACCTATCATATGGCTTGAGAGTCCTATCAAATAGATCCACATTTCTACAGTAGTAAAAATAACAAAAATAACTCAAATATGACTAACTATTTGTTTAGGTAGATATACCACCTACTTTGAGTTGATTCCAATTCTCTGTGATGTATTACTGCAATATCTACCAAACCCTAGGAGCTCATGATTTATAGAGCAAATAATGAATTCTTCTGAATTAAATACTACCATTTAGATACTTCACTCAATAAATCATCACTAGAGTTCTACAACTCTTAAAATAGTGAACCCAATTTATGTAGAATGGCCTAAGTTAGGCCTATCTTGTGTCCTTGGTTTCATACCAATTGGACTTGTAAAATAAATCTGATGAAAATGACAAATAGCTTGTAGAATTGACTTTGGGAATTTCCCAAGGGCATTCTACTAATTATTTTGAAGCTGAACAAACTCCTACTATTTTACTCAAGTACCTTCAAAACCCTAAGAGGAATTATTATTATTCATATTGATATTTTCTGGTGATTTAATTACGAAAACAGGAGTGAATATGACTAGAAAACTCATAACTAAATAAATAAAAATGATAAAATAATTAAACCACTTCTAGTGGCTTTGTTATATCAATAACTACCAAATAATATCACATTTTCTTTGTACTAGTACCCTTTAGAACTTGATCATGGTATAAAACCCCTATTCAAATGGTGTTTAGTATTTAAGTCCTAAAAGAAGCTCTAAAAGGCAATTGAGATGATTCTAATTGCTATAAGTGGATATTGTCAAACCTAATGAAGTGTGTTGATGCCTTGTTCAATTGCTTGTTGTATTGTACTGGTGCTTGTATGCTTGGTATTGATTGTGGTACCTTACTTGTTCCCATGTGTGAATTGTAACGACGATAGTCACGATTGTATCAAAGTCAAGGAGGAGAAGGTTTTATTTTTGGATTTCTATGAAGAAGTCCAGGGACAATTGCTACCAGAAAGCCACCTACTTGTTCATAAGATTCTCCTATTATTTACTTATGCATGTTTTACTTACCTATTTGTGCAAATTGCATGGTTTTTACTATATTTATTTACATCCGGTAGTGGCTTGCCCCCTCCAAGCTAGTACCAAATGGTACTACTAAGTACAAACCTTGTGACACCTACTCATCCACTAGTATGTTAGAATGGTGGTTTACACCATACCCCTTTGGAAATCCGTTTATCGAAAACAAAAACTATATGTTGGGAAACCCTCAAAAAGTTTACAAAAGGTTTTTATGATAAAACCTTGGTAAGGCTGCCTTACCAAGTGAGATTTTGGAGAAAGAAAAGTATTTGTTTTACAAACGGTACTAAATGTAAGAGGAGGATTTTTTTTACGAAAACACACATTACCCCAGAATGGGATGGGGCTTAGCTTAAAGTTAGTTTGCTAGAACAACTAAACCGTGCAACTAAATTACCCCAGAATGGGATGGGGCTTAGCTCAAAGTTAGATTTCTCTAGCATGGGTAACCTCACAACTGCTTATAAGGGATCATATCCCTTGAATGTTGGGTCTCCCTTATCGAAAGTATCATATGACAGGAATAATGATCTGGGGAGATGCGAACTCTCCTTGTAGGCAGTCGAACGATACTATGAACCTCTCACTGAAAGTGCCCACTCGAGGGGAGTGTAAAATGCGCTCCGGTTGGTCATTGGTACCCGACGTCCCATCATTGATAGGAACACCTCATACACTAGGGCCCATGTGGAGTGGCTTTCCTAGAGTTTTGTTTGGTTAATCGACCCACGATCTATGCAGCATCAGCGTGGGGTACTCAAATCTTGTGGGTAAAGTGTACAACCACTACATAGTTTAAATCTATTCGAATAGCCATGTTCGTGGTAATGGATGGTTGGGAAATTTGTTTCTTAGCGGTGTTGGTTTTGTTTTCAACAATGTTTTTAGAAAGCAAAGGTTTTGCAAATGATCCGGTCATCCCGGTTTTGCAAATGATCCGGTCATGGGATGACCGGAAGGGAGGTAAAAGATGTGGTCATGGGATGACCGGGGATGAAAGAGTGTGGTGGTCATGGGATGACTAGGGATGAAAGAGTTGTGGTCATGGGATGACCAGGAATAAGAAATGGCTGACCCCCTTCCTTGTGGTTTTCAAATAAAATGTTTTCAAATGTTTATCAACCAAGATATAGAGATAAGATATATATACAAGAGAAACTATGTTCTACAAGAAATCAGCCTTGGCTAGAGCCCACCTACTTCCATAGCCATATTGCATTTCCTCTTACTATTTCTCTATTAGGGTGGTTTGCGAGTACATTCAAACGTACTCACTGGCATTTTACCTGGCTATTTACTTGGCCAAACTTTTAGAAGGATGATGGTGAAGAAGGGTTGACATCTATGCAAGCTAGGTTGTTTCCTAAGTCAGCTCCCTGTAGGGTTAAGGCATGACTTGGGCTCTGCGCTTGATGAAGTTCCGCTGGTGATTATTGGAGTAGCCCGACGAGGCTCTTGTATGGTATAGCCATAATAACCTTATTGTAAGTATTGCTCATTATGTTTTGGATGTTGTAATGATACTTATCGGTTATGTGCCACGACAGACTGATCATGGGATCATGGAAATATGCATAACTCAGATTCTCGAACTACTGGTCCAGGAGCCCCACATCCTCGAACACCACATTCGGCTGCTTAGAGGTAGTGCTTTTTCAGAAAGGCCATGAGCCAGCTCATCCTACGATCAGGGGTCATGACAAGATAGCTACTTTTAGATGCATTATGCTCCATCGGGTGGCTTAGAGCATGGTGTATCACAGTCGAAGATATGTGCGCAGTGGAAATACGAGCACCATAGATCATCTTCATCTGAGCATAGTTCTCAATGAGCTTGTTGATCAACTCAGTGTCCTTCGGCTAAGCCTACATGATAAGATATTTAGTTCAAAACATACAGTTCATATGTGAGCTTTACAACCAATCAATGTACTGATGCAAGTGCAAATATATTGAACCTTGATGTGCGTATATTAATGATCCTCGTCCATCATGATAGCAGACATCTCCTCAACCCAGCGCACATTGTCAAGCCTTTTGATCTTGAGAACATGAACCCACCTAATTTTGTAGTGCCTCATGTGGTTATACATCTGGTTCAGGTGACTGTCTAGCCACAGAACTTGAAGACATCATCTACAATCGATTGCATGTACCTCTCTGGATGCCTGATAAACTGGACCCTCTTTCTTGATCAACTAGCAGAACTTATTCAGGATGAAGGTAGATATAGAACTTGGCCATGACATGGCCAACTTCTTTTTGCACACCTTATCAAGCATTGGCGAATAATGAATAGGCAGCATAGAGGTTGCCGACAAATCAGGGGACGCTGAAGGGGTTCCGTGGCAGAAAACAATTTTTTTCCTACGGTGAACACACCTAGCCAAGATCTATGTATGCAGATGTAAGGTAACGAGAGGGGATTCAATGTTCATACCTTTGAAGATAGAAAGTAGTTAACATACCGTGAAGAACATGGATGACGTAGTCGTAATCACCCGACCCCAAAGTCATGAAGCTCCTCACAAGTAACCCCTAGTCCTTGTACGAAGTAGCCGACCTCATGGTCGTGTCGATGTCCAAGATCCAAGCTCCAAGCAAAAGTACCACAAGTGGTGGCACCTCATGGCCTTACACACATATGATGTACAGATGTCTCCCGGGCTCCGGTCTAGTAAAGCAGCGGAAGAAGATTGATCTGAACCGAGTCCAGTAGCACGACAACATGCATATGGTGGAGAAACCTCTATCCCCGTATCAAGTTTCAAACTTGCGAACCACACATGAGGAAGATAGGGAGGTAGAGAGAAATAGTAAAATGCTAATTCATATGATGGATTTGGGGAGAGGGGTGCCCTCTTTATATAGGTAGAAGGGAGGCACCACCCCCCTCAAAGTTCCAGGGTGGGACTAATCAAAGGGAGGAGGTGGGAGAAGGCAGCATCCAACCCCCCCCCCCCACATGGGCCCCACGTGGTGGGAAGGGCCCACTAGGGTCGATGGCCTCCCTTGGCCATCCCTAGGGAGCGGCCCCCTCTTGGGACTCCTCCGGTGAGGCCCAATTAGGTGGGCTTACCCATAAATACATTTGAAATAATATTTTTAATATTAATTCATTTAATTAATACTCCCTCTGTCCAAAAATGTAAGGCGCCTAAGCTTTAGCCAAAATTCATTATCTTCTAAGTTTGACCAAGTTTATACGAAAAAATATGAATATCTACAATATCAAATAGACATTTTTAGAAACTATAATTTCTCGTGAATATATTGATATTGATTTGGTATTGTGAATGTTTATATTTTTCTATATAAATTTGGTCAAACTTAAAATATATTAACTTTTGACTAAAGCTTAGGCGCTTGACATTTTGGGGCGGAAGGAGTATTAAATACATAATATTTAATACCTATCATTCTGAAACACCTTTCAGACCCCTCCGTTCATCATCGAATATCCCCAGAACACTTCGGTATCTCCCCGGAGCAATTCTGGAGTTCTCTCTCTTTTCTCCTGTGATTTTGGATCAATCCCTAATTGTCATCTACCCTTAAGTGTGACACCCTATGGCTTGGGAATACATAGAATGATCGAGACACCCCTCTGATCAATAACCAACAGCGGTATCTAGAAACACATGATGGCTCCCATGCATTCCACGAATAACTTGATCGCTTGAACCTTGAACGTCAAGTCTCATTCCCTTTGCTCTATGATACCTAGTTTGTCCAAGATCTGATACCTAGTTCGTTCCTGTTACCAACAAACAAACTTACTCATTCCCATGGTATTACATCCCCGTGACCTAGTCACATGTTTGCAAACTTGTATGATGTAATCTCACTGAGTGAGCCCAGGGTATCTATCCATCACTCGGATGGGAAAATCCCGGTCTTGATACATAGGCCTCAAAAGTTCCTCTGGAATACCTGACGCACACATTTATGGTCACCCAATTACGGTCATGACGGTTGATGTGATCAAAGCAGCCTCGAGATACAATGATTAATATGATCTCACGATCAAAGGATTGAATACTACACTTTGCTAGATATCGAAATGTTGAACTTTGTGATTGGATCACATTGCAATCCTTGGGTTGGGTGTTGTCCTCCACATCATTCATCTAATGAAGTAACCTCACTATCAGTTGATGTGTTAAAGTCCATGATCGGGAAACCTCGATCATCAGCTGCCCAATGAACTAGTCTAGAGGATACTAGGGACCTAGTTTGTTTATATACCACACATGTATTAATGTTCCACTTAATACAGTTATAGCATGATACAAAACTATTACAAACTAATGAGATATGTCAATAAAAACATCTTTATTATTGGCCTATAGGGAATATCTCCTTCAGTCTCCCACTTGCACTAGAGTCAATAATCTAATTATTGCTTCACACATTTAACAGCTATGGCATTCCGGTGTTATCCACACATGTTGCTTGTAATAAATCCAATCTCTAGAACTGACACTTTGAGATCTATGTATATTTGCATGTCTATGCGTCACTATGCATTACTCATTCTCGAATGAGATGTCATTGTATAAATTAAGTCTTCTGGTGATACTTCAATTCCTTAAGCTAGAACTATGTTGTCACTATTATCGTATAATAGATCTTCATAGTGTAGCCTACTTGGATCTGCACCTAGTTTTGATAACAAAACTATTTTACACCAATACCCTCTATATAGTGCTTCTAAAGCAGTCATACACTCAGCCATCATTGTAGAATCCGTCATAATGTTATAACTTTGTAACTAGTCCAAATCCATCATGGAACTTTCTTCTATTACACTGTGCCACCTTATTTCTATGGGGCCTCGGGATGAACAGTCCGAGAATCCCTGTTATACATATGTTTCACGTTCCCATGATTAGTGAGTCGTGAGCATAACTGACAAGTATCATTGCAACATCCATAACATAACGAGCACAATACTTATAGTGGTGCCATTGTGATGATACATTTATCAGTAGAAGAACTTCTTCAATTGCAGAGCCCATATCATGCCTTAACCTACATACAACTTACTATGAAGACAACCTAGCTCACATAGACGTTCGCATCTCCATAATCCTTCTTGCTTATGAAAGTCTAGCTAAGGAAATAGCCAGGGACAACACCCGTGAGTACTTTTGAATGTACTAGCAAACCACCAAGACAAGGTAAACAAGATAATGCAGTTTGGCTGTGGCGAGATAGCTCTATCTACTGTTTCTATGAAAAGCGTAGTTTCTCTTATAGATATGGCATCTCTATATCTTTGTTGAAAAGACTTTTGAAAACATGTCTCGTTTTTTTAAAGTTCGACATCTCCATATCCTTGTTAAAAACATTTTTAGAACCCTTTTAAGAGGAAAAACATTTTTTGAAACATCTTTGACCATCCATTGTCAAAACAAAACCTCAATATCAAGTACTCTCGTGACCAAGTCACATCCTCTTATCTTTCCCAAAATCATCACTTGGGACCTCCTGGCAATCACATTTCCAACCGTCCTTGACTGTGGACAAGGATATTCAAATAGATTATACTCCACAGAGTTTGTGCACTTTCCCCCCAAGAATCAATACATCCACCAAGATGACACCACGGCCTGCTACACAAATGTAACGGGGTCCAGATAATCAAGCATAACTTTTCATTTGTCGTCCCTAGTATGGGCACGTTCCCTATGGTCTTAGTTCTCCCCGGACAAACACCTAACTTCCCAAATCTGAATCTACCTACCTTACTTCCTAAATCATCTCCCTTCCAAACTCCGATAAACTGTACTATCCGCGAGAGCCCCATAGTTTCAACCGACCTCTGTAGAGACAATAGATCTCTCTGGGTACTCTGACCCCCTACTAGATAAGACCTGGCTTCGAGGGTCCTAGACCCCTTTGTACGCGTTATGGCGTAGCCCATTCTAAGGAAAACAAACTACGAGTTAAGCCCCATCTTGCATCGGGATAATGTGGTTGCACTAAAAAGTTTTCCTGGTAAAAGACAAGAGCATCCCTTCTCTTCAACACTTCCAATAAGTTTCTTGATCGCATCACTTTTTCTCCTTTCAAAATATACACTTGGATACGATGCCCTTCCCAAGGGTTTCACAAAACATTTCCAAACCTTTGATAGTAGGGTAATGCCCAAAATAGTTTTGTTTCCCCAAATCCGAGTTTTCCAACGAGGTAGGATGCTTACCATCATACTCAAGGTCTAAAGGAATATAGTAGGTGTCAATAAGGGTAGGTGTCCTACTGGAAACCCATGCATAACTTGGAGGATCCAAGTTACTAGCGCGGTAGTAGTAAAACAAATCATATGGGTAGTAATGTTATTGATAAATGGGATGTAAAAGAGGTACATAAAAAGGAGTAGGTCAAGTATCGGAATTCAGGAAGGTGGCTTTCCTGTGATCAGCAATATGTCCTTGGACTTGTTCTTAGATAACCAATAATAATAGGTAATTCCTTCTTCTCATCGTCAATATAGTCGCATCTATCATCATCACAGAGCATACATGCAAACAAGCCATATACCACAATCAACACAAGGCATCAAGCACCAGTACAATACAACAAGAAAGTAGGAAAAACATCATTATAATTCAGTAGGTTTGTAAGGTTGGAGTTTAGAGCAATTGGTACTATCTTATTTGCATATGTGGAACTTCTTTTATATATGTTTTAATTATCAAATACTACTTAATTAAGGGGTTTTATACAAAATCTAGGTTTTGTATGATACCAATGTGCAAAAAGGATATCAATAGATAAGTATTGAAGTAACAAAGCCACCTGAAGTGGTTTCATTATTTTAATCAATTTTCTTTATTTAGTTATATGAATTTTCTAGTGAGATAAACCCTTGTTTTGGTGAATAAATCACAAAAAAAGATCTGTAGGTCAAATAATTAATTACTCTTAGACTTAGGCATATATTGATGTACTGGTTCACAGGAAGTTAGTTTCATCTTAAAATATTTACCAGAATGCCCAAGGGAAAATCCCAAGTTCACTACTTCTAGCAATTTATCATTTTTACTAGATTAAATATGCAAGCTCTTTTGGTATTAAACCAAGGACATATGGTACGGATTGTGAATTCCTTCAAGGAGGATTATGGTTCATTATTTTTAGAGATGCAGAACTTTTGAAATGACTTATCTAGTGAAACAACCCTATTCGGAAAAGTTTAATTCACTAAAAAACCTCAGAGGCTCAATAATTTTTGAACTCCTAGGGTTTGGTAGATATAGTAGTGCATGTGTACTGGGAGTTTCATTCAAGTCAATTAAACATATATTTTCTCCTGTATTAATTTCTAAAGGTAGATTTGAATTGTTTTTGTTATTTTTACTAAAGTGAAATTATAGGGCTTTTTGGAGCAGGGTCAAACTAACATGCAAAGTATCACACATACCTCGCAGTACCAAGTGGTTTCATCCCGAGTGGATTCACCAAACTCCTTGAGTTATTTATTTAGTGCTAGGGAGCTATTTTACCACTTTAATTACTACAAAAGCTCAGAATAATATTTTGGTCCAAAACTTGTTCTTAATGTTGACGTAAACATGCATGTACACATAAAAATTTAGATCTGGTCATTTGGAGGCAATTTTCAATTTCATTTCGATTTAGACCAAACCACAATTTAATAGAGTTTAAATTTGGTAAAAGAAAACGATAGAAGCTGAGGCAACCGGGCCAAATCTGTGGGGTAGCTGGGCCGCATAGCCAGCTACGTCCCACACTAGGCGACGCAGCACGTGGGAGCTAGTGCATTTGAACGCGCGGCCGGGCCCGCTCGTTAGCAGCTTGAGGAGATGAAGTGGTATGGAGCGACGTGGGACACCAGATCTAGTTATGATCGACGGTCCACCGCCGTCATCTTCCCGCGACAGAGCACCATCGGCGGAAACCCTAGGACGGGTAAAGGAGGAGCGAGGATCTCACTAGAGGGCTCGAGAGGTGATAGTGACAGGAGTAGGAGACGCGGTCAACAACGGCAAGCGGAACGAGGTGCGGCACAGGAATATCTAACATCAGGAAGGAGTACACGCTACGACGCCTAAGAAGAATGGTCATAGCTTGATGGAGGTGGTGCCTAGAGCTGTCCTGAGCAAAAACGGAGGGCAGGGTTAGATGTAGGAGGTCGAAGAGGTCACAGTAAGGTGAAATGAAGGCGAGAGAGGCAGGGGCGATACCACATGGTCGAGATCTTGAGGGAGGCGAAGGGTGGAGCCTCTTCTTCTCTAGGGCGAGGCAGAGCTTGAGGAAGGCTCTGGAGCTCAGAGAGGGTGAGTGAGGGTGGGAGGAAGCAAATAAGAGTGGGGGATGGGGTAGAGAGTTGATGTGGCCTTTTATCTAGAGGGGAGCTTTTCCATGGTGGGCTTGGTCCATGGGAGCAAGAGGGAGGGAGTGTTGCATGCTGGTTGGGAAGGAGGGACGGACGATGGGAGCTCGTGTGAGGCTGCAGCAGAGTAGAGGGAGGCTGTTGCTGAAAGTTTACTGCTCCACTTGTATTTTGGCCAAGAAAAATAAAGTGGAGAGGGAGGGAGGATCTGGCAGCTAAGGCTACATCCACTGGTCATAGAGGGTGGTAAGTGGGTCCTGGTTCCAGCATAGAGGTGGAGGAGAGGTGCTTCAGCTATTGTGCCCTTTAAAGAAGAGATATGTAAAGATAAGCACTAATGGTTACCGCCTCTTGTCCAAGCACTAGAGGACAAGGAGGGAGGGGTTGCTATAGTGGTGCTACATTGTAGGTCAACAAAAGAATGGGGGAGGGTGTTGTGGTGGTGAAGCAATGAGCTTGGGATGCTTTGTTGATTTTACAAAGTGCTAATAGAATGGACATTATTGTTTTTATTTAATTTATCTCACAATCCCACATGACCAAGTGTTGAGGGATGGTTGATTAAGTTGAGCATGATTAGAGGTAGGTGGTAGGTTAGGGAAGATCCCTATTTGATTTTGAAAGGAAATTAGTTTGAGAAAGTTGGAATTTAGGTGATTTTAGTGATCTAAAGTTTTAATATTTCAATACTTACTTTAGCATGTGGTAGGGGATAATTCAAGGATCCTTTTGGTTCAAGGGGCACATGGGGATGGATAGACCAAGTGATGTAGATTAATATGGTACAACGAGTTGATCTTTATCATGATGGAGTGCTCCTATAAATGATGCCAAACTATGTTGAAAATAAGGATGTCAAAACAGAATATCATCTTGCCTTCAAAACCATGATGGTTTAAGAAGTATAAGACTCCAATGGAAACAAGGGAGGTACGGGTTGGTATACAAGGTTATGTATAGATCACAAACATACCAAGAGTTGACCAAGAGAAAGTGTCAAGGAGTTGGCACCTCTGCCAAAGTAGGCATGTTGGTAAGGTTGGCAGAAATAGATTATTTTCTTGACTACAAAACTATCAAGGACAAGTGGGTCCAAGGATGATCTAGTTAAGTGAAAGAGTGGGATTTGAAAGTATTCATGATGGTTGACAACAAGGTTCAGGTGCATTTCTAGAAATGCACAAGTATTAATATAAATAGAAATTCAAAGATGGGATTCTGATAACATATTTAGACTTAGTCAAATTTTGACTGGTTTAGGGTTTTTGACTAGGGTAAGAGATCTAGTGGTTTTGGTGGGATGAAAGGTTCGAAACTTTTTATTTGGTGAAGGAGGTTTAGGAGTAGGTTATCTAGAAGAGATCCATTGCTTGAGTTGGTCTCCATTAGTTTGGAAACTTCAAGGGAAAGGTGACTCAAAATGGAGTCTGATAAGGAAAACAGATGGTCCTTTTAATGGCTAAATATCAAGAAAATCTTGGGAATCTAGTTATATAGTTCTATTGTTCAAAGAAAAGTGTTCATGGTGGTAAAGCATATCACAAGGATGAGTGTAGAAGAAGCACCTGTCCTCAGATTAAGAGTTAAGTGTTTTAAGTAGGATTCCAGGAATGATCCTGGTAAAAGAGAGAGATTGTATTCCTATTAGGGCCTTGATGTTGTGGTCTTATAGAGAGTAGGATGAGATATGATTGGTTTAATACTATACTTATCCTACTTGGCAAGAGTTTGTTAAAGGTGTATTGTTAAAGGAGGGGTGTTGGGGACCTATCCAACTCAAGGGATGGATTTCATACAACACCTTGGATTTGAGGATAGATTGTTGGTTATTGGGTTCACTATAGGATGAGCTCCTATATTAGATCATACTAACTTCTAATCAAGCATTTCAGATAATAGATCAAGGCAATTCGTCTTAACAAGCAGATCAAGGCAATTCATACCAAACATCTCAAATCTACTATTACAGACACCATCATCAAGCCTGGCTTGAGGTATAGAGAATTGTTTTGAAGGGGTGGAGTTTTGAAGAAGGTGAGAGTCCCTTGGAACTTCTACCAAGAGTGGAAATCAAAAGTTTTATAGAGGATATTTGGAAAGACTTGAGGTAAGATCATTTGGAAGTTCTGTCTTGAAAACATAAGAAGATGATATCATATAGATCTCCATAATTTTTTCAGTAGAAGGTACTAAAACATTTTGGGGTTTGCAACTCAGCTTAGATCATTTTTTGAAATGCCAGAAGATTTGAGCATATGTAAAATAATCCAAGACATATCTTATGTTAAATAGCTTTTTTCAATTGAGAGTGAGGTAGGGAGGTATCTTAACTACTACTCAACCAAAAACATAAGCACAACAAGCAAGAAATTGCTTCACCATTCAGCAAGAAAAAGTTTTTGTTCCCCCTAATTTTTGCAGTTTGGACACATAGTCAGGGTTACTAAAAGTGGGATGTTATAGACCTTCCCCCCTTAAAATAATCTCATCCCGAGATTCCGGAGGGTAGCACTAAGGAAGTATAGAGGGTTATCCACTGCAATCTTGCCTTCAAGTGATTTACTGCAGCAGGGAGTGCTACACTCTGAGCTAGGAGGATGTAGGCTGGATCATTGAGTAGGCTTCCAACCGGGTTGACGAAGGTTGGTCTTATTTTTCTCTTGGGGATAGCGTGGTTTGAATGGTTGAGGCTTCAAAAGGATATCGTCAAGTGGAATCTTATTCTATTTTATTGGGAAGTCGCGGACTTCACCCCTTAGGGTGATGGTAATAGAGCTTCAAGTTGACGCGACCCTTCCTTCTAGAGATTGAGTGACAAAGTTGAGGGTGGATTATGTTGGTCATTGTTAATGACTTGACGGTCTTGGAATGTCTGGTGTTCTCCTTCTGGCGCAGTCTTAGGAGCCGTCTCATCAATAATTGGTTGACGAGGTCGCAGAAAGTAGCTTCTTCGAGGGGCACAATGCTTCTTGTTCGGATGATTCATGGCTTCGAAAGGAAGAATAACTTGACGCTTCTTGTCCTTCCATGGGTTTGTAACTTGAGGTTGTTTAGGGGCAATAAAGTTCGAGGCTACATACCTTCTGGTGGGGCATTCTTGAGAGAAATGACCACTTCGGCCGCAGTTGTAGCAATCACCGTGTCTTTTCTTGTGCCCTTCCTATTTTTTATTCTTGGCTTGGATGAATACAACCCTATGAATTTTCCCAGCAAATAGGTCTTGAGGGCAGTTGGCAGGGACATGATCTTGACCTTCGCATAGGAAGAAGGTGACGAACTGAGTTATACAATCCTTTGTAGGGTGGATGGCTCTGTAGTTTAGGTAGTTTCCTGGGTAGGTAGTAGCTTGGTGTCCTTCTTCTCCGCATCGACTACAAGCGTTCTTCTGACTTCCAGTCTTCATGGCCATCTTGGTCTAGCCTATGACTATTTGGGGACCTTCTAGCTATAAGGATTAGCTATCTTAGTGGGTTTACCTTCTGAGTTAATCTCCTGAGAGAGTTACTGCGGTCAATGGTTAGAAGAACCAATTATATTTACACCATACAAGTCAAACAAAAGAGTTTCATCTTCCTATGAGGTAACTAAAGAGGTATCCACATACATCTAGTGTTCGGGGTCAATGCTAGATGACGGGAGGCGCGGTCTTCCGGGACACTGTCATTCTGGGTGGGGTCTGATGCAATGTGTTGGGTAAAACACGTAAGGGATAACATCAAGCAAGCATAGAAATCCATACGAGGTTCATACATAGCAAGTAAGTGTTCACCCGGGGGTGGCAACAATACTAGAACATTACAAAACACGTACAGGGACGATACCTTACTCTACCCTATGCTACACGGGTGAGTCTTTTTAAGTGCAAAGTGGCTATTTGGAAGGTGCATCTTCTACTTCCGTCCTGGCTTTTGACTGGACAGTGGGGAAATCCTTTTACTACATATCCTCAGGGGTGTGGGGAATATTCAACTCTTCAGCCTCAATGGTGAGGGTTATGCCTTCCCAAGTGGAATACTCAATGATTGATCCTTCCGGAGTTGGTGGCCAGGTGATGGGGTGATACTCCTAAAGCGAGGAATGTTCATCATCTACCTCGAGGTATACAGTTGTAGTGGTTAAGGATGCGACAACGGCTAACTTCTTATCCAAGCGGGCAGTAGCAGATCTCAGACTCTTATCCCGGACTTGGAGTATGGCGAGGTCCATCCTCATAAGCATGTTATGGTGACGAGCTTTGTCAAGATCTTCTTGATGGTGTTGTAGCAGGTATGCCATGTTATCTAGTTGGTTCCCTATGCAATAAGTAGGGAATGACTCGGTGGGAAGTCCATCCTTATCCCTCTTCCCAAATAGCCGGTAGGGTGTGCCTATCAAGTCATATTCATGAATCTTGCAGAGCTGGGCCATGATGTTCTGCATGGTTCGAACAACACCATTAACCCAGTTTTGGTCGATGAACTTGAAAATCATGTCCTCAAAGTTGGCTTCGCAGGAAGGTATGACGATCTTGATGACCCATTGTGTCGCGCTAGTATTGCTGCGAGGAAGCTCTGTCCCTTCAATTAAAGGCGCGGGCCTGCGAATGATCTTCAATAGGTCATGCAGTTTCTCTTCAAAGGGCTATAAACTTTCTCCAATGACGATGTGCTCCGAGCAGGTAGGGGCCATCTACATCAATTTTTTAGGGTAGGGGTTGGGTTAGTGACATGTGTGCAAAATATTAAAGATTTAAAACTTATCTTAGTGCAAGTAGTTTTCAAAACACAGGGATGAGATGTAAGCACTTTTATGCAAATAGTCATCTCCTTTTTCATTGTTATAGAAAATAGGTTATTGTTCCTAACTAATGTCCATGCTAACTAAGGTCTCCTACAGTCAGGATGGCTCTGATACCAAGTCTGTGGGCCCCCTGTATGAATAATCCAAGAATCCCTATTATGAATAAATTTCACATTCCCATGATTGGTGAGCCGTGAGCATAACCGACAAGTATCATTGCAACATCCATAATGTAACGAAAACAAGCCTTAAGTGGTGCCATTATGGCAATACATTTATCAGTAGTGGAACTTCTTCAATCGTAGAGCCCATATCATGACTTAACCTATAGGCAACTGCCTAGGAAGACGGTCTATCTCGCATAGATGTCCACATCTACATCATCCTTCTTTCTTCTAAAAGTCTGGCCAAGTAAATAGCCAGGGACAATTCTCGTGAGTACTTTTGAATGAGCTCACAAACTACCAAGACAAGGTAAACAAGATAATGTAGTTTGGCATTGGCAAGATAGCTCTAGCTACATTTGCTTTGAAAAGCCTAGTTTCTCTTGTAGATATGGCATCTCTATATCTTTGTCGAAAAGACTTTTGAAAACATGTCTCCTTTTGTTTAAAAGTTGGACATATCCATATCCTTGTTAAAAACATTTTTATAACCCTTTTTAGAGGAAACATCTTTTTGAAACATCTTTGACCATCCCTGGTAAAAAAACCTAAAACTCAAGTACTCTTGTGACCAATTCACATCCTCTTATCTTTCTCAAAATCATCACTTGGGACCTCCTAGAAATCACCTTTCGAATCATCCTTGACTATGGACATGGCTATTCGAATAGATTATACTCTGTAGAGTTTGTGCAGTTTCCCCACAGGAATCAATACATCCACTGGGATGACACCACGGCCCGCTATACAAATGTACGGGGTCTGGATAATCAAACATAACCTTTCATTTGTCGTCCCTAGTATGGGAACTTTCCCTATGGTCTTATTTCTCCCCGGACGAGTACTTGACTTACCAAGTCCGAATCTCCCTACCTTACTTCCTGAATCATCTCCCTTACAAACTCTGATAAACTGTACCATCCGCAGGAGCCCCATAGTTTCTACCAACCTTCGTAGAGACAGTAGATCTCTCTGGGTACTCTGACCCCTCCTGGAGAAGACCCAGCTTCGGGGGTACCAAACCCCTTTGTACACGTTATGCCATAGCCCATGCTAAGGAAAACAAACTACGAGTTAAGCCCCGTCTTGCACCGGTGTAATGTGGTTGCACTAAAAAGGTGTTCCGGTAAAATACTAGAGCATCCCTTCTCTTTAACACTTCCAACAAGTTTCTTGATCTCATCACTTTTTCTCCTTTCAAAATATCCACATGGAAATGATGCCCTTCCAAAGGGTTTTACAAAACATTTCCAAACCTTTGATAGTAGTGTTGGGTCCGCAGCATAGAAAACAAAAAATTTCCTACGGTGTGAACTACACGCCAAGATCTATCTACTAGGTACAAAGCAACGGGTGGACATACATCCAATGAGAACTTACCCTCGAAGACAACGAGTTTTGTTCACGAGTAGGAACTCGTGGTTGATGTAGTCGTACACTTGCCGATCTCAAGATCATGATAAAGTCCAGCAGATCCGACTCCAGCACGTCCATCAGATCCAGCTCCGGCACCACCAAGTCCAGCACCGCAAAGCAGCGGTGCATCCGTGATCGCACACACGTCCGGTACCCCGACAACCTCCATCCCTCGCTCCAGCAAAGCAGCGGAAGCAGCAGCTCCTTTCCAGATAAAGCCACCGGGAACATGTATCTCGCTAATCCGAGACCATGGGGGAATAATACTAGAGGGGGAGAGAGATCCTTCACGAGAAGGTGTGTGTGAGAAGTGAGGAGAGGGTGGCCTTTTATAGGAGGAGGGGGTGCCCCTCCTTCATGGACGGCGCATGGAGGAGGTGCCTCTTCACCTCCTCCATTCATGTGGTGGTAACCCCTCCACATTAAAATGCCTCTTCACATTCCCTTTTAAAGTATCCACTTTAAATGCATTAAATTTCTCCAAATTTAATGCTCTCTCATTTAATAAAACTCTTTTATTATTTTTATTCAGAATTTTGTTAATTACTTTAATTAACAAAAATTCACATAAAACCCCTGCAACATTTCAATATTACATGCAGAACCAATTTCAGCAATTTCACCCGAAACAGTTTCGGTGTCTATTGAAATAATTCCAGCACTTTCTTAAATCTTTATCTGAAACATATTTGCTCCAAATGGTGTCGGTATCCCTTAAGTGTGTCACCCTACGGTTCGCGAATAATGTAGACATGATCGAGACCCCTCTCATATCAATAATCAGAAGCGGGACCTAGAGATCCATACTGACTCCTCCACATTCAACGATGACTTCTGTGATCGTGAGAACCTTTAATGCTAGTAACTAAATCCCTTTGTCTCGCGATATATTACATGTCCGAGATTCGATCATCGGTATCTCCATACCTAGTTTGATCTCGTTACCGACATGCACTCTTTTCTCGTTCCCGTGATATAACATTCTAGTGATCACATCACTTGCTTGCAAGCTATCTTAATGTGATATCACCGAGAGGGCCCAGAGTATATCTATTCGTCATCGGGATTGACAAATTCCACTCTTGATCCATGAGCCTCAACATAACACCTTCGTAGCACTGAACCCATCTTTATAGTCACCCTGTTACGGTGTGACGTTTGATGTTATCAAGATACTCTTCCGGTGTTAGCAATTAACATGATCTCATGGTCTAAAGATAAAGATTACTTCGTATGATGTTATAGCAATATAAACATAATGACTTGATCGTAATGCTATACTTCGGATGAATGTTCATCACATCAATCCACCAATGGTGTGACCTTGTTATTAACAACATCTAATGTCTATGATCAGGAAACCTTGATCATCTTGTTAATCAACAAGCTAGTCTATAAGAGAGGCATAACTAGGAACCCTTTTTGTTTAGTAAACACACATGTATTGATGTTTCCGATCAATACAATTATAGCATGCAAAATAAACATTTATCATAAACATGGAATAAGATAATAACCACTTTATTATTGCCTCTCGGACATATTCCCTTCAGTCTCCCACTTGCACTAGAGTCAATAATCTAGTTTGAAAAACTTTGCATATTGAACACCTATGGCTTTCTGGTGTTGCATATACGCTATTGCTAGTGGTTAACATAATCTCCGGATCTAACAGTTTCAGGTCCGTGTGTATTTGCATGTCTTTGCGTCTCTACGCATCACTCATTCTCAAATGAGATGGCATTGTATAAATTTGGTCCTTTGGTGAGACCTTTAGTTTGTTCGGCTCAAAATATGTTGATATTATTGTCACACAATATATATTCATAGTATTAGCCCACTTTGAACCACACCTAGTTTGATAACAAACTACTTAACACAAATGCCCTACTTTGCTGCTACTATAGCAGTCATATACTTAGCCTTTTGTTGTAGTATCCGTCACAATGTCTCAACTTTGGAACTCATCCAAATCCATCATGGAACATCCTTTCCATTACATTGTGCCACCCATAGTCTAAATTGAGATAAATTTAATTTGTATCTTGTGACAAACGTAACACTTTACAATGAACTACCTTTAACTATTTGTCACTTATACATGATATATTCTTAGTTCTTCCAAAGCTTATAAGAATATCTTTACTATTGTCCAATGATCATCTTATGAATCATTCTGGTATATGCTCATAACATTTAGAGCATAGGACATTCTAGATACATAGAATGGTATAATCGATCAAAATTTGCATGTGATTTTACTCACCAAGTGTTGAAACACTTGAATCTTGATACAATTCTTTCCATGCAGCAAGAACCTTTCTTGTTGTTTCCATATTGAACCCTTTCAATATCTCATATATGTATGTCTGGCACAACCATATTTGCGCCTTAATCTATCCATATAGATATTGATGCCAATATTCCGGGTTTGCCTAAGACTTTCATCGAAATCTTAATTTAATGAAATTCTTAACTTGTGTCAATACAAGATACATCATTTCCAATCAAAAATATGTCCTCTACATAATGTATTAGAAATATGTCTCAGTGCTCCCACTTAATTTCTTGCAAATGCAAGCATCTTCATCATCTCCGATGAATTTAAACTCTTTTAACAGTTTCATCATGGTGAAGATTCCAACTCCGCTATGATTACTTCAACTATTGAAGTTTACATGCCCTTTTAGCACCCTTTGAATTAACAAAACCATTCGTACCATGTCATGTACATGTCCTAGGTTACCGTTCTATTAGAAGAACCTTGTTTTGTTTATTCAACTACCATATACCAAATTATATGTAGTGGTTGCTACATTAATCCGTCAAGACTATATATCGCTATGAAAGATCAAATCTTGTCATAGTCAACTCCTTGAACATTGTCGTAAACTTCTTTCCGACATGTCAACTATTTCATAGATGTTAAACATCCATGTCTTATTTCTTTATAGATCCAAACATGACCGATAGGCTTCACGCCTTTCCGGAGGGTCTTCCAAGTTCAGAAACTTGATTTCTCGTGTATGGATACTATCACGGATTCTATGACTTCTATTCATTTTATGGAGTCAGGACCCATCATCGCTTCTTTGCATGTAGTCGGTTCATCATTGTCAAAACAATAACGACTTGCTTATCAAATCTTACTATTTGATTCTTACCGACCCACGCGGTTCTATAGGAACTCTAATCTCCGAGATCACACCTTTTGTATGTTGGAGATATGCCCAACAGGCAATAATAAAAGTGGTTATTATTATATCTTTGTGTTTATGATGAATGTTTGCATCCCATGCTATAATTGTATTATAAGTAAACACTAATACATGTGTGTTTTGTAAACATAAAAGAGTCCCTAGTAAGCCTCTTGTTGAACTAGCTTGTTGATTAATTGATGATCATGGTTTCCTGATCATGGACATTGGATGTCATTAATAACAAGGATATATCATTAGGAGAATGATGTGATGGACACATACACCCATAGTAAGCATAGCATAAGATCAAGTCATTAAGTTCGTATTGCTACAAGCTCTCAAATGCATAGTAACCTAATCCTTCGACCATGAGGTTATGTTAATCACCATCACCGGATGGGTACTTTGATGACATCAAACACCGCTTTGTAACTGGGTGGTTATAAAGGTGTCATTGGGTATTCTGAAAGTATGTGTTGAAGAGCATGGACCAAGATTGGGATTTGTCCATCCATATGACGGATAGATATGCTCTGGGCCGTCTCGGTGGAATGTCATCTAGTTAGCTTGCAAGCATGTGACTAGGTCACAGGGGATGACACAACATGGAACGAGTAAAGAGTACTTATAAGTAACGAGGTAGAACTAGGTATGGAGATACCGACGATCAAACCTCGGATAAGTAGAGTATCGCGTGACAAAGGGAATTGGTGTCGTATGTTAATGGTTCTATCGATCACGAAGTCATCGTTGAGTATGTGGGAGCCGTTATGGATCTCCAGATCCCGCTGATGGTTATTGATCGGAGAGGTGTCTCCATCATGTCTGCATATTCACGAACCGTAGGGTGACACACTTAAGGTTCGAAGTTGTTTTAAGTAGATATTGAATGTGCGTTGGAGACCGAATGTTTTTCGGAGTCTCGGATTGGATCCGGGACATCACGAGGAGATCCGGAATTGTCCGGGGAATAAGATTCATATAATGGGGATCATTTTCTAAGTTAGGAAATGTTCCAGAGTGTTTGTATGGGGATTCTAGAAGGTTTCGGAATGTTCCGGAAGGTTCTAGAAGATATTTTGGAGTTTACTTGAAAACCAAGATAGGATAAAGGGAAACTTAAAGGGTAAGTAAAGGAAACTTGGGGGGGAAGGACTCTCCCCCCAAGCCTCCTTGTGCGCCGGCCCTAAGGGGTGGGCCTAGGGGTGGGAACCCTAGGCCGCACCCCTCCCTCTATATATAGAGGGGTGTAGGCGCCACCCCCTTGCCCCTTCCCACTCAAAACCCTAGCCGCCTCTCTCCTCCTCCTTCCATCTGCTCTGGCTTAGGCGAAGCCCTGCAGAATTCTCTACTCCACCACCACCACCACGCCATCGTGCTGCTGGGATTCCGTGGAGAGATCTGGTACCTCTGTTGCTCGCTGGACCAGGGAGAGGAAGGTCTGCTTCGACTCCGCACGTGTGACCGACTGCGGAAGGCTGCCGGAACGCGGTGCCGGAAGGATCGTCTACTCGATCTTGAGATCGGTAGGTGATCGTCTACATCAACCACGAGATTCGATCTCGCACAAGGTTTTCGGATCTACAAGGGTTAGTACAGATCTATCTCGTTGCACATGTCTAATAGATTAGATCTTGGCTTTTATCTAGATTAGATCTGGGTTTTGTTCGTTCTTGCGGTAGAAAATTTGTGTTTTCCATGCTATGAACCCATCAGTGGTATCAGAGCCTTGTCTATGCGTAGATCTGTTGCACGAGTAGAACACAATGGTTTTGTGGGTGTTGGTGCTCGTGCCGTCTTTTGCTTTGTGTACTTTGCATCTTGCGGTATGGTGGGATGAAGCGGCTCGGGCTAACCTTACATGTCATCGCACATGAGACTTGATCCACGCTTGACGTGTAACTTGCTTTGCACAAGTGGATTTGCGGGTGTCTGTCTCTCCCACCATAGTATAGATCCAATTTACACTTTGTACTTGATAGCACTTGTATCAATGTTGTGGTTCAGTTTCGTAGGTAAGATCCGTTCTTATTCGAAAGCCCCAAACCACGTAAAACATGCAAAGAAAATTAGAGGCGTCTAACTTGTTTTTGCAGGGGTTTTGTGATGTGATATGGCCATCATGTGATTGTGATTATATTTGATGTATGCAATGATCCTTGTTGTAATATGGCAACCGGCAAGAGCCTAATGGTTGTCTTTAATTCTGTTAAGACCCGCGTGTCTATTCATCTTGTAATAAGCTTTATTCCAAGTAGTTGTAATAGTTGCTAGTGATGATGGACAACCATGAAGCGGCGCCACTGACCTTGACGCAATGCTGGTGATGATGGAGATCATGTCCGTGCTTTGGAGATGGAGATCAAAGGCATAAGAAGAAAGGGCCATATCATATCACACTAATTATGAATTACCTGTGATGTTAATCCTTTATGCATCTTGTATTCCTTAGATCGCGACGGTAGCATTATAAGATGATCCCTCTCACTAAATATCAAGTAATAAAGTGTTCGTCCTTAGTTGGCACCATTGCTAAGACTCGTCGTTTCGAAGCATCTCGTGATGATCGGATGTGATAGATTCTACGTGTGCATACAACGGGTGCAAGTCAGATTTGCACATGCGGAAACTAAGGTTGATCTTGACGAGCCTAGCATGTACAGACATGGTCTCGGAACACGGAATACCGAAAGGTAGAGCATGAATCATATAAATGATATGATGAACATGAAGATTGTTCGCCGATGAAACTACATCTTCTCTCGTGAAGATCGGACTTGGTGTAGTGGACTTGGTTCGTGTAATCACTAAGACAATGTGAGGGATGTTGTTTTGAGTGGGAGTTCACCTAGTTAATTTAAGAATTAAAATTGAACTCAATTTATCATAAACTTAGTCTAAACTACTTGCAAATTTGTTGTAGATTATGGCAAACCTCTCCATCAATTTCAATGCATTCCTAGAGAAAGAAAAGCTTAAGAACAATGGAAGCAACTTCACGGACTGGCTCCGTGGACTAAAGATTGTCCTCAGGGCTGGTCAGTTGACCTATGTGCTCGAAGCACCGCTAGGTGACCCACCTGCAGAGGATGCCACCGATGACGTAAAGAATGTTTACGCCACTCGGAAAAATCATTACTCCACAGTTCATTGTGCCAACCTGTACGGTTTAGAAACGGAGCTTTAGAAGCGCTTTGATCACCATGACCCGTTCGAGATCATTAAGGAGCTCAAGCTCATTTTTGAGACTCACGCGGTCGTGGAGAGCTATGAGGCCTCCGAAAAGTTCTTTAATTGTAAGATGGAAGAGGGTAGCTCCGTTAGCGAGCACGAGCTCACCATGTCTGGGCACACAAACAAGCTCCAAGAGTTGGGGATAACGATTCCTAATGAGTTAGGGATTCACCGTGTCCTCCAATCACTGCCACCGAGTTATAAGAACTTTGTGATGAACTACAATATGCACTGCATGAACAAGACGTTGCCTGAACTATCGTCCATGCTGAAAACTGCTGAAGTGGAGATCAAGAAGGAGCACCAAGTGTTGATGGTCAATAATGTTGGGTCCGCAACATAGAAAACAAAAAAATTCCTACGGTGTGAACTACACGCCAAGATCTATCTACTAGGTACAAAACAACGGGTGGACATACATCCAACTAGAACTTACCCTCATAGACAACGAGCTTTGTTAATGAGTAGGAACTCGTGGTTGATGTAGTCGTACACTTGCCGATCTCAAGATCATGAGGAAGTCCGAGCGCCGCAACTCAGCAGCGCATCCGCACTCGCACACATGTTCAAGCCACCGGACAACCTCCACCTCCTCGCTTCAGCGATCCAGCAGAAGCAGCAACTCCTTCCAGACGAAATGCCACCAGGAACATGTATCTCGCTAATCCGAGACCATGGGGGAATAATTCTAGAGGTGAGGATGAAGGAGGGAATGGGTGGCCTTTTATAGGAGGAGGGGGGATGCCCCCTCTCTCCATGGCCAGCGCATGGGGGCTGACCCCTCACCTCCCCCATTCATGTGGTGGTAACCCCTCCACATTAAAATGCCTCTTCACATTCCCTTTTAAAGTCTCCACTTTAAATGCATTAAATTTCTCCAAATTTAATACTCTCTCATTTAATAAAACTCTTTTATTAAATTTATTCAGAATTTTTTTAATTACTTTAATTAACAAACATTCACATATAGCCCCTTGCAATATTTCAATATCACATGCAGAACCACCTTCTACAATTTCACCCGAAACAATTTCCGGTTTCTATTGAAACAATTCTTGCGCTTTGCAATTCTTTCGTCTGAAACATATGTGCTCCAAAATGGTGTCCGGTAACTCTTAAGTGTGCCACCCTACGGTTCGCGAATAATGCAGACATGATCGAGACCCTTCTCCGATCAATAATCAGCAGCGGGACCTGGAGATCCGTACTGACTCCTACACATTCAACGATGACTCCTGTGATCGTGAGAACCTTTAACGCTTGTAACTAAATCCCTTTGTCTCTCGATATATTACATGTCCGAGATTCGATCATCAGTATCTCCATACCTAGTTTGATCTCGTTACCGACATGCACTCTTTTCTCGTTCCCGTGATATAACATTCTAGTGATCACATCACTTGCTTGCAAGCTATCCAAATGTGATATCACCGAGAGGGCCCAGAGTATATCTATCCGTCATCTGGATTGACAAATTCCACACTTGATCCATGAGCCTCAACATAACACCTTTGTAGTACTGAACCCATCTTTATAGTCACCCTGTTACGGTTTGACGTTTGATGTTATCAAGATACTCTTCCGGTGTTAGCAATTAACATGATCTCATGGTCTAAGGATAAAGAATACTTCGTATGATGTTATAGCAATATAAACATAATGACTTGATTGTAATGCTATACTTCGGATGGATGTTCATCACATCATTTTCACAAATACTGTGACCTTGTTATTAACAACATCCAATGTCCATGATCAGGAAACCTTGATCATCTTGTTAATCAACAAGCTAGTCTATAAGAGAGGCATAACTAGGAACCCTTTTTGTTTATTAAACACACATGTATTGATGTTTCCTATCAATACAATTATAGCATGCAAAATAAACATCTATCATATACAAGGAATACATAATAACAACTTTATTATTGCCTCTCAGGGCATATTTACTTCAGTCTCCCACTTGCACTAGAGACAGTAATCTAGTTTATATAGTGATAAATCTAACACCCATGGAGTTCTGGTGTTGATCATGTTTTGCCCTCGGGAGAACTTTAGTCAATGGATCTGCTACATTCAGGTCCGTGTGCACTTTACAAATCTTTATATCTCCATCCTTGACATGCTCGCGGATGGAGTGAAACCGGCGCTTAATATGCTTGGAATTCTTGTGAGACCTTGGTTCCTTTGCGTTGGCTATGGCTCCATTGTTGTCACAATAGATCACCATCGGGTCCAACGCACTGGGAACCACACCCAGTTCCATAATGAACTCTTTCATCCAAACTGCCTCCTGCGCCGCTTCTGAAGCAGCAACATATTCCGCCTCTGTTGTTGATCCAGCCACCACAGGTTGTTTGGAACTCCTCCAACTAACTGTTGCTCCGTTCAAGAGAAATACGTATCCGGATTGAGACTTAGAGTCATCCGGATCAGTGTCAAAGCTAGCATCGACATAACACTTAGCGACTAGCTCTTCTTCACCTCCGTATATGAGAAACATATCCTTAGTTCTTCTCAAGTACTTGAGGATGTTCTTTACCGCTATCTAGTGTTCCGAACCTGGATCAAATTAGTACCTACTAGTCAAACTAATAGCATGTGCCACACCCGATCTTGTACATAGCATGGCATACATAATAGAGCCTATGGCCGAGGCATAGGGGATCTTATCCATCATCTCTCTTTCTTCCGCCATAGCCGGACTTTGAGTCTTACTCAATGTCTTGCCTTGCAGCATAGGCAAGTACCCCTTCTTACTTCCGTCCATATTAAACTTCTTTAATATCTTATCAAGGTATGTACTCTGCGATAGCCCAATTAGGCGCCTTGATCTATCTCTATAGATTTTAATGCCTAATATATATGACGCTTCACCAAGGTCTTTCATCGAAAATTTGCTGTTTAGATAACTTTTAACACTGTTTAAAAGATCTATATCATTTCCAATCAGTAATATGTCATCCACATATAATATCAGAAATCCCACATTGCTCCCACTCACTTTCTTGTAAATACAAGCCTCTCCATAAGTTTGGACAAATCCAAACTCTTTGATCACCTCATCAAAGCGGAGATTCCAACTTCGTGATGCTTGCTTCAGTCCATAGATGGATCGCTGAAGTTTTCACAACTTATTAGCATCCTTAGGATCGAAAAAACCCTTAGGTTGTATCATATACAACTCTTCTTCAATCTTACCATTGAGGAACGCGGTTTTGACATCCATCTGCCATATTTCATAATCGAAATATGCAGCAATTGCTAACATAATCCTAACCGATTTAAGCATCGCTACGGGAGAGAATGTCTCATCGTAGTCAACTCCTTGAATTTGTCAAAACCCCTTTGCGACAAGTCGAGCCTTATAGATGGTTACATTACCATCAGCATCAGTTTTTCTTTTGAAAATCCATTTATTCTCAACGGCCTTTCGATCGTGAGGTAAGTCCACCAAGGTCCAAACCTTTTTTTCGTACATGGATACCATCTCGGATTTCATGGCTTCTAGCCATTTGTTGGAATCAGGGCTCATCATCGCTTCTTCATATGTTGCAGGGTCATCTATTTCATCAATCATGAAATTCATAACAGGATTGCCGTACAGTTCAGGAGCTGCACGTGTCCTGCTTGACCTGCGAGGTTCGGTAGTGTCCTCTTTCGGAGTTTCATGATCAATATCATTAGCTCTCTCTTCATTAGGTGAAGTCAACTCCGAAACAACTTATGCAGCTACGCTACTCGCCATTTCATTAAGACAAGGTTCAATAACCTCTTCGATTTCTACCTTCCGACTACTCACACCATTCGCGAGAAACTCCTTCTCAAGAAAGGATCCATTCTTGGCAACAAAGACCTTGCCCTCGGATCTGTGATAGAAGGTATACCCAATCGTTTCCTTAGGGTATCCTATGAAGACGCATTTTTCCGCTTTGGGTTCGAGTTTATCCGGTTGAAGTTTCTTCACATAAACATCGCATCCCCAAACTTTAAGAAATGACAGCTTAGGTTTGTTTCCAAACCATAATTCATACGGTGTCTTTTCAACGGATTTAGATGGTGCCCTATTTAAAGTGAATGCAGCGGTTTCCAGTGCATAACCCCAAAATGACAGTGGCAAGTCAGTCAGAGACATCATAGATCGAACCATATCCAATAAAGTACGATTACGACGTTCTGACACACCATTACGTTGTGGTGTTCCAGCAGGCGTAAGTTGTGAAACTATTCCACAGTCTTTCATATGTGTGCTAAACTCGTAACTAAGATACTCTCCTCCACGGTCGGACCGCAGAAATTTGATCTTTCTGTTACGATGATTTTCCACTTCATTCTGAAATTCTTTGAACCTTTCAAAGGTTTCAGACTTATGTTTCATCAAATAGATATACCCGTATCTACTCAAATCATCCGTGAAAGTAACAAAATAACGATATCCACCTCGCGCCGACACACTCATTGGTCCACACACATCAGTATGTATGATTTCCAATAAATCTGTCGCCCGTTCCATTGAACCGGAAAACGGCGTTCTAGTCATCTTGCCCATAAGGCATGGCTCACATGTATCAAATGATTCAAAATCAAGTGATTCCAAAAGTCCATCAGAATGGAGTTTCTTCATGCGTTTAACGCCAACATGACCAAGACAGCAGTGCCACATATATGTAGATATATCATTATCAAGTTTAATCCTTTTAGCATCAACATTATGAATATGCGTAATACTACTATCGAGATCCAACAGAAATAAACCATTCAACACAGGTGCATGACCATAAAAGATATTATTCATATAAATCGAACAACCATTGTTTTTAGACTTAAACGAATAACCACTTTGCATCAAACACGATCTGGATACAATGTTCATGCTCAGTGCAGTCACCAAATAACAATTATTCAGGTTTATAACTAATCCTGACGGCATATGGAGAGGCAGCATTCCGACGGCGATCACATCAACTCTTGATCCATTGCCGACCCGCATCGTGACCTCATCCCTTGCTAGTTGTCGCTTGTTCCACAGCCCCTAAACCGAGTTACATAAATTAGCAACCGATCCCGTATCAAATACCCAGGTGCTACTGCGAGTACTAGTCAAGTACACATCAATAACATGTATATCACATATACCTTTGTTTGCCTTGCCGGCCTTCTTGTCCGCCAAATACTTGGGGCAGTTGCGCTTCCAATGGCCAGTCCCCTTCCAATAGTAGCACTCGGTGTCAGACTTAAGGCCAGCTCGGGGTTTCTTTTCAGGCGCAGCAACAGATTTGCCACCCTTCTTTCCCTTCTGCTTGCCTTTCTTGTCCTTCTTGAAATCCGTGGTCTTATTGATCATCAACACTTGATGTTCTTTCCTAATCGCCACTTCTGCAGTCTTAAGCATTGACATAAGGTCGGGAAGAGACTTCTTCATGCCCTGCATATTATAGTTCATCACGAAGCTCTTGTAGCTAGGTGGCAGAGATTGGAGAACATGATGTATGCCTAAGTCAATGGGAATCATTATTCCCAAGGACACAAGCTTATCGGCGTACCCAGACATTTTGAGTACGTGCTCACTAACGGAGCTGTTTTCCTCCATCATGCAGCTAAAGAACTTTTCTGTAGCATTATAACTCTCTACTGCAGCATGGGTATCGAAAATCATTTTCAATTCACCCGTGGTATCAAAGGCATTGCCATTTTCGAAACGCTTTCGAAGTTCTGGCTCTAGCCCATACAGTATGCCACAATGAACTAAGTTGTGGTCCTCCTGACGAGTGACATAGACATTCGTTTCCTCGTCAGGGGCATCAGGAGCTGGTGGGGGGCCTAGCGGCGCATCTAGCACATATTGCTTTTGTGCAGCAGTGAGGAGAATCCTCAAAATCATAGCTCAGTTGGTGAAGTTGCTACCATTCGCAGCAAGCTTCTCTTTCTCCATGAACACATTGAAATTAAAAGCAGGTGGTGACATCTACAACAGAATTTGTAAAATATATTTAGACTAAGTTTATGATAGATTGAGTTCAACTAATCCAAATTACTAATGAACTCCCACTCAAAAACGACATCCCTCGTGTCCTTTTGGTGATTACATGAACCAAATCCACTACACCAAGTCCGATCATCACATGAGTCGGTGTAGCTTCAAAGGCGAGCATCTATATGGGCATCATATCAACTATATGACTCATGCTTAACCTTTCGGTCTGTGTTTCGAGGCCATGTCTATACATGCTAGGCTCTTCAAGTAAGAACCTTTGTATTTGCGTGTGTAAATCTGTCTTACACCCGTTGTATGAAAGCGTAGAGTCGAGAACACCCGATCATCACGTGATGCCTCAAAACACGATCCACAAAACGGTGCATACTTAAGGAAGAACACATTTTATCTTGATATCTAAATGAGGGATCATCTTATAATGCTACCAAAAGCGCCAAACTAGCAATATAAGATGCTAATGTGTGAAGTGAGGTGATATGGTCCATGCATTTGATCTCTATCATTTGCATCGTGGTATGATCTCTATCATTCCTTTGTGTGTAAGGCCAAGGTCTATGGAACTTACACGTTAAGTGAGTTGTAAGATTATCTATCATACATCTACTTACAACAATACCATATCAATACACTAGCCCAACAACGATCTAAACTAGACGCCTCTAATTTATCAATTGCAAGTTTTACGTGGCTTAGGGCTTTCGGAGATAGAACCGGTCTTACCTACGAACATGAACCACAACGAGGATAACCAAGTTATTAGCAACTCGTTGTAAATCAGATATTGACTATAGTAGGAGAGACAGACACCCGCTAGCCACTTATGCAAAACTAGTTGCATGTCAGTCGTGGAACCGGTCTCATGTACGATCACATGTAAGGTTGGTCCGGGCCGCTTCATCCCACTATGCCACCTATATCCAAAGTACATAGAAGATGCAATAACATGATCATCATCGCCCACATATAAACATATGTGTACTACCCGTGCAAAGCACCTATGCATAGATCAGGCTCTGATACCACTGTTGGGTCCGCAACATAGAAAACAAAAATTTTCCTACGGTGTGAACTACACGCCAAGATCTATCTACTAGGTACAAAACAAAGGGTGGACATACATCCAATGAGAACTTACCCTTGTAGACAACGAGCTTTGTTAACGAGTAGGAACTCGTGGTTGACGTAGTCGTACACTTGCCGATCTCAAGATCGTGAGGAAGTCCGAGCGCCGCAACTCAGCAGCGCATCCACACTCGCACACACGTTCAAGCCACCGGAAAACCTCCACCTCCTCGCTCCAGCGATCCAGCGGAAGCGGCAACTCCTTCCAGACGAAATGCCACCGGGAACATGTATCTCGCTAATCCGAGACCATGGGGGAATAATTCTAGAGGGGGAGAGAGATCCTTCACAAGGAGGTGTGAGGATGAAGGAGGGAATGGGTGGCCTTTTATAGGAGGAGGGGGGGTGCCCCCTCTCTCCATGGCTGGCGCATGGGGGGGTGACCCCTCACCTCCCCCATTCATGTGGTGGTAACCCCTCCACATTAAAATTCCTCTTCACATTCCCTTTTAAAGTCTCCACTTTAAATGCATTAAAGTTCTCCAAATTTAATGCTCTCTCATTTAATAAAACTCTTTTTATTAAATTAATTCAGAATTTTGTCAATTACTTTAATTAACAAACATTCACATATAGCCCCTTGCAATATTTCAATATCACATGCAGAACCACTTTCTGCAATTTCACCCGAAACAATTTCCGGTTTCTATTGAAACAATTCCGGCGCTTTGCAATTCTTTCGTCTGAAGCATATGTGCTCCAAAATGGTGTCCGGTAACTCTTAAGTGTGCCACCCTACGGTTCGCGAATAATGCAGACATGATCGAGACCCTTCTCCGATCAATAATCAGCAGCGGGACCTGGAGATCCGTACTGACTCCTACACATTGAACGATGACTTCTGTGATCGTGAGAACCTTTAACACTTGTAACTAAATCCTTTTGTCTCTTGATATATTACATGTCCGAGATTCGATCATCGGTATCTCCATACCTAGTTTGATCTTGTTACCGACATGCACTCTTTTCTCGTTCCCGTGATATAACATTCTAGTGATCACGTCACTTGCTTGCAAGCTATCTCAATGTGATATGACCGAGAGGGCCCAGAGTATATCTATCCGTCATCGGGATTGACAAATTCCACTCTTGATCCATGAGCCTCAACATAACACCTTCGTAGTACGGAACCCATCTTTATAGTCAACCTGTTACGGTGTGACGTTTGATCTTATCAAGATGCTCTTCCGGTGTTAGCAATTAACATGATCTCATGGTCTAAGGATAAAGATTACTTCGTATGATGTTATAGCAATATAAACATAATGACTTGATCGTAATGCTATACTTCGGATGAATGTTCATCACATCATTCCACCAATGGTGTGACCTTGTTATTAACAACATCCAATGTCCATGATCAAGAAACCTTGATCATCTTGTTAATCAACAAGCTAGTCTATAAGAGAGGCATAACTAGGAACCCTTTTTGTTTATTAAACACACATGTATTGATGTTTCCTGATCAATACAATTCTAGCATGTAAAATAAACATCTATCATATATAAGGAATATATAATAACAACTTTATTATTGCCTCTCAGGGCATATTTCCTTCAGTCTCCCACTTGCACTAGAGACAATAATCTAGTTCACATAGTGATAAATCTAACACCCATGGAGTTCTGGTGTTGATCATGTTTTGCCCTAGGGAGAACTTTAGTCAACAGATCTGCTACATTTAGGTCCGTGTGTACTTTACAAATCTTTATATCTCCATCCTTGACATGCTCGCGGATGGAGTGAAACCGGCGCTTAATATGCTTGGAATTCTTGTGAGACCTCGGTTCCTTTGCGTTGGCTATGGCTCCATTATTGTCACAATAGATCACCATTGGATCCAACACACTGGGAACCACACCTAGTTCCGTAATGAACTCTTTCATCCAAACCGCCTCCTCTGCCGCTTCTAAAGCAGCAACATATTCCGCCTCCGTTGTTGATCCAGCCACCACAGGTTGTTTGGAACTCCTCCAACTAACTGCTGCTCCGTTCAAGAGAAATACATATCCGGATTGAGACTTAGAGTCATCCGGATCGGTGTCAAAGCTAGCATCGACATAACACTTAGCGACTAGCTCTTCTTCACCTCCGGATATAAGAAACATATCCTTAGTTCTTCTCAAGTACTTGAGGATGTTCTTTACCGCTGTCCAGTGTTCCGAACCTGGATCAGATTGGTACCTGCTAGTCAAACTAATAGCATGTGCCACATCCGGTCTTGTACATAGCATGCCATACATAATAGAGTCTATGACCGAGGCATAGGGGATCTTATCCATCATCTCTCTTTCTTCCGCCGTAGCCAGACTTTGAGTCTTACTCAATGTCTTGCCTTGCAACATAGGTAAGAACCCCTTCTTACTTTCGTCCATATTAAACTTCTTTAATATCTTATCAAGGTATGTACTCTGCGATAGCCCAATTAGGCGCCTTGATCTATCTCTATAGATTTTAATGCCTAATATATATGACGCTTCACCAAGGTCTTTCATCGAAAATTTGCTGTTTAGATAACTTTTAACACTGTTTAAAAGATCTATATCATTTCCAATCAATAATATGTCATCCACATATAATATCAGAAATGCCACATTGCTCCCACTCACTTTCTTGTAAATACAAGCCTCTTCATAAGTTTGGACAAATCCAAACTCTTTGATCACCTCATCAAAGCGGAGATTCCAACTCCGGGATGCTTGCTTCAGTCCATAGATGGATCGCTGAAGTTTGCATACCTTATTAGCATCCTTAGGATCAACAAAACCCTTAGGTTGTATCATATACAACTCTTCTTCAATATTACCATTGAGGAACGCCGTTTTGACATCCATGTGCCATATTTCATAATCGAAATATGCAACAATTGCTAACATAATCCTGACCGACTTAAGCATCGCTACGGGAGAGAATGTCTCATCGTAGTCAACTCGTTGAATTTGTCGAAAACCCTTTGAGACAAGTCGAGACTTATAGATGGTCACATTACCATTAGCATCAGTTTTTCTTTTGAAAATCCATTTATTCTCAATGGCCTTTCGATCGTGAGGTAAGTCCACCAACGTCCAAACTTGGTTCTCGTACATGGATTCCATCTCGGATTTCATAGATTCTAGCCATTTGTTGGAATCCGGGCTCATTATCGCTTCTTCATACGTCGCAGGGTCATCCATTTCATCAACCATGAAATTCACAACAGGATTGCCGTACAGTTCAGGAGCTGCACATGTCATGCTTGACCTGCGAGGTTCGGTAGTATCCTCTTTCGGAGTTTCATGATCATTATCATTAGCTCTCTCTTCATCAGGTGAAGTCAACTCCGAAACAACTTCCAGTGCTGCGCCACTCGCCATTTCATGAAGAGAAGGTTCAATAACCTCTTCGAGTTCTACCTTCCGACTACTCACACCTTTTGCGAGAAACTTCTTCTCAAGAAAGGATCCATTCTTGGCAACAAAAACCTTGCCCTCAGATCTGTGATAGAAGGTATACTCAATTGTTTCCTTAGGGTATCCTATGAAGACGCATTTTTCCGCTTTGGGTTCAAGTTTATCTGGTTGAAGTTTCTTCACATAAACATTGCATCCCCAAACTTTAAGAAATGACAGCTTAGGTTTGTTTCCAAACCATAATTCATACGGTGTCGTTTCAACGGATTTAGATGGTGCCCGATTTAAAGTGAATGCAGCTGTTTCCAGTGCATAACCCCAAAATGATAGTGGCAAGTCAGTCAGAGACATCATAGATCGAACCATATCCAATAAGGTACGATTATGACATTCCGACACACCATTACGCTGTGGTGTTCCGGCAGGTGTGAGTTGTGAAACTATTCCACACTCTTTCATGTGTGTGCTAAACTTGTAACTTAGATACTCTCCTCCACGGTCAGACCGTAGAAATTTGATCTTTCTATTATGATGATTTTCCACTTCATTCTGAAATTCCTTGAACTTTTCAAAAGTTTCAGACTTGTGTTTCATCAAATAGATATACCCGTATCTACTCAAATCATCCGTGAAAGTAACAAAATAACGATATCCACCTCGCGCCGACACACTCATTGGTCCACACACATCAGTATGTATGATTTCCAATAGATCTGGCGCCCGTTCCATTGAACCGGAAAACGGGGTTCTAGTCATCTTGCCTATAAGGCATGGCTCACATGTATCAAATGATTCAAAATCAAGTGATTCCAAAAGTCCATTAGAATGGAGTTTCTTCATGCGTTTAACGCCAATATGACCTAGACGGCAGTGCCACATATATGTAGACATATCATCATCAAGTTTAATCTTTTTAGCATTAACATTATGAATGTGTGTAATATTACTATCGAGGTCTATCAGAAATAAAACCATTCAACATAGGTGCATGACCATAAAAGATATCATTCCTATAAATCGAACAACCATTGTTTTCAGATTTAAAGGAATGACGACTTTGCATCAAACACGATCCAGATACAATGTTCATGCTCAATGCAGGCACTAAATAACAATTATTTAGGTTTATAACTAATCCCGATGGCAAATGGAGAGGTAGCGTCCCGACGGCGATCACATCAACTTTTGATCCATTGTCGACCCGCATCCCGACCTCATCCCTTGCTAGTTGTCGCTTGTTCCGTAGCCCCTGAACCGAGTTACATATATTAGCAATCGATCCCGTATCAAATACCCAGGTGCTACTGTGAGTACTAGTCAAGTACACATCAATATCATGTATATCACATATACCGTTGTTTGCCTTGCCGGACTTCTTGTCCGCCAAATACTTGGGGCAGTTGCGCTTCCAATGGCCAGTACCCTTACAATAGTAGCACTCGGTGTCACACTTAGGGCCAGCTCAGGGTTTCTTTTCAGGCGTGGCAACAGACTTGTCACCCTTCTTTCCCTTGTGCTTGCCTTTCTTGTCTTTCTTAAAACCGGTGGTCCTATTGATCATCAACACTTGATGTTCTTTCCTAATCTCCACTTCTGCAGTCTTAAGCATTGACAGAAGCTCGGGAAGAGACTTCTTCATGCCCTGCATATTATAGTTCATCACGAAGCTCTTGTAGCTAGGTGGTAGAGATTGGAGAACACGATGTATGCCTAAGTCAATGGGAATCGTTATTCCCAAGGACACAAGCTTATCGGCGTACCCAGACATTTTGAGTACATGCTCACTAACAGAGTTGTTCTCCTCCATCATGCAGCTAAAGAACTTTTCAGTAGCATTATAACTCCTTACGGCAGCATGGGTATCGAAAATCATTTTCAATTCTCCCATGGTATCAAAGGCATTGCCATTTTCGAAATGCTTTCGAAGTTCTGGCTCTAGCCCATACAGTATGCCGCAATGAACTAAGTTGTGGTCCTCCTGACGAGTCAAATAGACATTCTTTTCCTCGGTAGGGGCATCAGGAGCTGGTGGGGGGCCTAGCGGTGCATCTATCACATATTGCTTTTGTGCAGCAGTGAGGAGAATCCTGAAATTCATAGCCCAGTTGGTGAAGTTGCTACCATTCGCATCAAGTTTCTCTTTCTCCATGAACACATTGAAATTAAAAGCAGGTGGTGCCAACTACAACAGAATTTGTAAAGTTTATTTAGACTAAGTTTATGATAGATTGAGTTCAACTAATCCAAATTACTAATAAACTCCCACTCAAAAACGACATCCCTTGTGTCCTTTTGGTGATTACATGAACCAAATCCACTACACCAAGTCCGATCATCACGTGAGTTGATGTAGCTTCAAAGGCGAGCATCTATATGGGCATCATATCAACTATATGACTCATTCTTAACCTTTCGGTCCATGTTCCGAGGCCATGTCTGTACATGCTAGGCTCGCCAAGTAAGAACCTTAGTATTCGCGTGTGTAAAACTGTCTTACACCCGTTCCTATGAAAGCGTAGATTCGAGTACACCCAATCATCACGTGATGTCTCGAAACACGATCCACAGAATGGTGCATACTTAAGGAAGAACACATTTTTATCTTGATATCTAAATGAGGGATCATCTTATAATGCTACCAAAAGCGCCAAACTAGCAGTATAAGATGCAAACATCTAATGTGTAAAGTGAGATGATATGGTCCATGCATTTGATCTCTATCACTTGCATCGTGGTATGATCTCTATCATTCCTTTGTGTGTAAGGCCAAGGTCTATGGAACTTACACGTTGAGTGTGTTGTAAGAGTATCTATCATACATCTACTTACAACAATACCATATCAATACACTAGCCCAGCAACGATCTAAACTAGACGCCTCTAATTTATCAATTGCAAGTTTTACATGGCTTAGGGCTTTCGGAGATAGAACCGTTCTCACCTACGAACATGAACCACAACGAGGATAACCAAGTTATTAGCAACTCGTTGTAAATCAGATATTGACTATAGTAGGAGAGACAGACACCCGCTAGCCACTTATGCAAAACTAGTTGCATGTCAGTCGTGGAACCGGTCTCATGTACGATCACATGTAAGGTTGGTCCGGGCCGCTTCATCCCACTATGCCACCAATATCCAAAGTACATAGAAGATGCAATAACATGATCATCATCGCCCACATATAAACATATGTGTACTACCCGTGCAAAGCACCTATGCATAGATCAGGCTCTGATACCACTGTTGGGTCCGCAACATAGAAAACAAAAAATTTCCTACGGTGTGAACTACACGCCAAGATCTATCTACTAGGTACAAAACAAAGGGTGGACATACATCCAATGAGAACTTACCCTTGTAGACAACGAGCTTTGTTAACGAGTAGGAACTCGTGGTTGACGTAGTCGTACACTTGCCGATCTCAAGATCGTGAGGAAGTCCGAGCGCCGCTACTCAGCAGCGCATCCGCACTCGCACACACGTTCAAGCCACCGGAAAACCTCCACCTCCTCGCTCCAGCGATCCAGCGGAAGCGGCAACTCCTTCCAGACGAAATGCCACCGGGAACATGTATCTCGCTAATCCGAGACCATGGGGGAATAATTCTAGAGGGGGAGAGAGATCCTTCACAAGGAGGTGTGAGGATGAAGGAGGGAATGGGTGGCCTTTTATAGGAGGAGAGGGGGTGCCCCCTCTCTCCATGGCCGGCGCATGGGGGGTGACCCCTCACCTCCCCCATTCATTTGGTGGTAACCCCTCCACATTAAAATGCCTCTTCACATTCCCTTTTAAAGTCTCCACTTTTAATGCATTAAATTTCTCCAAATTTAATGCTCTCTCATTTAATAAAACTCTTTTTATTAAATTTATTCAGAATTTTGTCAATTACTTTAATTAACAAACATTCACATATAGCCCCTTGCAATATTTCAATATCACATGCAGAACCACCTTCTGCAATTTCACCCGAAACAATTTCCGGTTTCTATTGAAACAATTCCTGCGCTTTGCAATACTTTCGTCGGAAACATATGTGCTCCAAAATGGTGTCCGGTAACTCTTTAGTGTGCCACCCTACGGTTCACGAATAATGCAGACATGATCGAGACCCTTCTCCGATCAATAATCAGCAGCGGGACCTGGAGATCCGTACTGACTCCTACACATTCAACGATGACTCCTGTGATCGTGAGAACCTTTAACGCTTGTAACTAAATCCCTTTGTCTCTCGATATATTACATGTCCGAGATTCGATCATCGGTATATCCATACCTAGTTTGATCTCGTTACCGACATGCACTCTTTTCTCGTTCTCGTGATATAACATTCTAGTGATCACATCACTTGTTTGCAAGCTATCTCAATGTGATATCACCGAGAGGGCCCAGAGTATATCTATCCGTCATCGGGATTGAAAAATTCCACTCTTGATCCATGAGCCTCAACATAACACCTTCGTAGTACTAAACCCATCTTTATAGTCACCATGTTACGGTGTGACATTTGATGTTATCAAGATACTCTTCCGGTGTTAGCAATTAACATGATCTCATGGTCTAAGGATAAATATTACATCGTATGATGTTATAGCAATATAAACATAATGACTTGATCGTAATGCTATACTTCGGATGAATGTTCATCACATCATTCCACCAATGGTGTGACCTTGTTATTAACAACATCCAATGTCCATGATCAGGAAACCTTGATCATCTTGTTAATCAACAAGCTAGTCTATAAGAGAGGCATAACTAGGAACCCTTTTTGTTTATTAAACACACATGTATTGATGTTTCCTGATCAATACAATTCTAGCATGTAAAATAAACATCTATCATATATAAGGAATATATAATAACAACTTTATTATTGCCTCTCAGGGCATATTTCCTTCAATATGGGCATCATATCAACTATATGACTCATGCTTAACTTTTCGGTCCGTGTTCCGAGGCCATGTCTGTACATGCTAGGCTCGCCAAGTAAGAACCTTAGTATTCGCGTGTGTAAAACTGTCTTACACCCGTTCCTATGAAAGCGTAGATTCGAGTACACCCGATCATCACGTGATGTCTCGAAACACGATCCACAGAATGGTGCATACTTAAGGAAGAACACATTTTTATCTTGATATCTAAAAGATGGATCATCTTACAATGCTACAGAAAGCGCCAAACTCGTAGTATAAGATGCTAACATCTAATGTGTAAAGTGAGATGATATGGTCCATGCATTTGATCTCTATCATTTGCATCGTGGTATGATCTCTATCATTCCTTTATGTGTAAGGCCAAGGTCTATGGAACTTACATGTTGAGTGTGTTGTAAGAGTATCTATCATACATCTACTTACAACAATACCATATCAAGACACTAGCTCAACAACGATCTAAACTAGACACCTCTAATTTATCAATTGCAAGTTTTACGTGGATTAGGGCTTTTGGAGATTGAACTGTTCTTACCTACGAACATGAACCACAACGAGGATAACTAAGTTATTAGCAACTCGTTGTAAATCAGTTATTGACTATAGTAGGAGAGACAGACACCCGCCAGCCACTTATGCAAAACAAGTTGCATGTCCGTCGTGGAACCAGTCTCATGTACGATGACATGTAAGGTTGGTCCAAGCCGCTTCATCCCACTATGCCACCAATATCCAAAATACATAGAAGATGCAATAACATGATCATCATCGCCCACATATAAACATATGTGTACTACCCGTTCAAAGCACCTATGCATAAACCTGGCTCTGATACCACTGTTGGGTCCGCAGCGTAGAAAATAAAAATTTTCCTACGGTGTGAACTACACGCCAAGATCTATCTACTAGGTACAAAGCAACGGGTGGACATACATCCAACAAGAACTTACCCTCGAAGACAACGAGTTTTGTTAACGAGTAGGAACTCCTGGTTGATGTAGTCGTACACTTGCCGATCTCAAGATCGTGATGAAGTGCAGCAGGTCCGGCTCCAACACGTCCATCAGATCCAGCTCTGGCACCACCAAGTCCAGCACCGCAAAGCAGCGGTGCATCCGTGATCGCACACACGTTCGGTACCACGACAACGTCCGTCCCTCGCTCCAGCAAAGCAGCGGAAGCAGCAACTCCTTTCCAAATAAAGCCACCGGGAACATGTATCTCGCTAATCCGAGACCATGGGGGAATAATACTAGAGGGGAGAGAGATCCTTCACGAGGAGGTGTGTGTGAGAAGTGAGGAGAGGGTGGCCTTTTATAGGAGGAGGTGGGTGCCCCTCCTTCATGGCCGGCGCATGGAGGAGGTGCCTCTTCACCTCCTCCATTCTTGTGGTGGTAACCCCTTGATGCGCTCGACTTTCGACGTAGAGCTCGTTGGGAACCCCAAGAGGAAGGTACGATGAATATTGCAGCAAGTTTTCCATCAGTTATGAAACCAAGGTTTAATCGAACCAGTAGGAGCAAGGAAACACCCCAAAGGTGTTACTAGCTGAGCTTTGGCAGGGCGCACTACCGGTGCTAGTAGCAACGTGGAGACCTGCACAACACAACCACAGAACTTTGTCCCCAACTTGCGATGAGGTTGTCAATCTCGCCGTGTTTTGCGGAAAACAAAGGATTAAACATATCGAATGGAAAGAAGTAAAGGTTTGCAGAAAGTAAACACAAAGCAGTAAAAGATTGTAGATTGTATGTAAAGTAAAAGGACCGGGATCCATAGTTCACTAGAGGTGGCTCTCCTTAGATAGATAACATGCTGGGTGAACAAATTACAGCGGAGCAATTGACAAACACCGAGAAAGCAATACATGCATATACTAATCATCTTGACTCCTCTGAGACTTGATTGGGCATTACAACATAATACATAGACCGCCATCCAACTGCATCTATTACTAATAATCCACCTTTAGGTTATCATCCGAACCCCCTCCAGTATTAAGTTGCAAGCAACAGATTATTGCTTTACGAACTGCGTGTAAAGTAAATAATACGATTGTTCTATGAACAAAGGATTGTTGTTTTCTCCCTAGTAGCAACAACACATCTAGTACCTTAGAGATTTCTGTCACTTCCCCAGATTACCAGAGGCATGAACCCACTATCGAGCATAAATACTAACTCTTGGAGTTGCTAGCATCTACTTGGCCAAGATAGCTACTAACAACGGAAAGCATGCAAGATCTCAAATAACAAAGACATGATAGAATCAATAATCAATCTAAAATAGCATCTCAATATCCATCGGATCCCCACAAACACAACATGTATGAATTACAAATAGATGATCTTGATCATGAACGGATCTCACAAGATCTAATAATGAAAGCACAAAGGAGGAGAAACCAGCCATCTAGCTACTACATGGATCCATAGTCCAAGGATGAACTACTCATGCATCACATCGGAGGCTTGCATGGTGATGAAGAAGGCCTCCAGGGTGAATTCCCCTCTCCGACAGGGTGCCGGGAAGAGCTTCAGATCCCTCCCGATCTAGGGATGGAGATGACGGCGGCTACAGACTCTTTCGTGGATTTTTGATCGGGTCCTTAGGGTTTTCATCCCGAGGGCAACTTATAGGCGGAAGGAGAGGCCGAGGGGGTGCCAGGAGCAGCCACACCACCCCCTAGCGCAGGCCAGGCCTGGCCGCGCGGCCAGGTGGTATGGTGGCTCCCTGGCCCTTCTCCATCTCGTATTCTGGCACTTGATCCCTTCCGGAAAAATAGGCACTTTGGCTTTTGTCCCGTCCAATTCCGAGAATATTCATTTTCTGACTTTCCTGGAACCAAAAACAGCAGAAAATAGGCAGCTGGCACTGTGGCTCTTGTTAATAGGTTAGTCCAAGAAATCATATGAAAAGTACTCCAAAGTTGGAACAAAACACAAGAAAGTGGATAAAACCAAGCATGGAACATCAAAAATTATAGATACATTTGCAATGTATCAACATCCCCAAGCTTAACTCCTGCTCGTCCTCGAGTAGGTAAGTGATAAAAAGAAATAATTTTTGAGGTGACATGCACCATCAAAGACTTGATCAAAGTATTTGCAAAACATTCAAGGCTGGGATCATAGTACTTCAATCATAACATGAAAGACAAAGTTCTAGCAATACGCAAAGAAACTATGATGCAACATGAAAAGGCACAAACAAAAGATTCATGAATAACATGCTTTAAAAGACGTTTGTTTGTTTCACATAAAGAAAACATAGCATAATAGTATTCAGCTTGTCGCTCAATAGAGTAGCAAATATAAATGCATAGGACACCTTCAAAGTTCATAAGAGTGACTAGATAAAATAGTTCAAAACAAGCAATATCAAAGTATGCATCAATCAACTAGTCTTGGGAAAATGCACATAGAACTAAGAATGGCCACTATGCTCTCAAAGTAGGTGCATAAAGATAGAAGGTGGAGACTCAATATAATGGTGGAAGCAAGGCCTTTTGTAAAAGGAAGTAGGGATTCAAGTCTCATAAAGAGCTTCCAAAAATTATGGTACTTAATAGCTTTCAGCTCTCATTGCCCCTATCATAAACATATTGAAGTGATTAAGGTTAAAGTGAACAAACTATGGTGTACATGCTTGATGAAGTATAAGTCAGAAATCCCATGTCCCTTGTATACGAGGGCCGCTCCTCATGCTACTCAAGTTTAGTCACCGGTAAGTTCTTGTCATTGTAAGTACATGTGTATCATTGAGAACCGCCAACGGGGTACCCCTTGCCCGATGATACGGAAGAATCCCCATATCAAAATGACAAGGCAAGCAGACAATGAGCATCTTAGCATTCTTCTTATTTACCATGGGAATATGGTGTTTTTTTCCTCTTTCCTCTTTTCATAGTATCTTTTTTTTTTCTTTTCTCTTTTTTTCTCAATATAGGACTCTCTTTTTTTATAAGAAGAATGCTTCATAGACAGCTCATTATGGTTACGCTGCAGGTTTCCACCATGTCAGCATGGATTAGACCAGCGGCCCAGGCGTTTCTCTAACACATATACATAACTCCATGGACTTACAAGCTCCCCTTTCATTTCACACCGACGACATCCATATACAAAAGAGCATGATATCAACTAGGTACAAGTACCAAGTGCAATGTTGAAAGCGTTCCCCATGAAAGCATGGTTCTGCTAATTCCCAACAAATAAGTGCAAGCATATACAACATAGAAGACACAATAGTTCAAGATTATTAGGGCAAGTAAATTAAAGTGTGCCTTCAAGTTCGTGAGAGCTTTAATCACTAGTTTTCTCATAACAAGAGGAAGGTAAACAAAAGCATGAATATACTTGGAATAGCATAAGCTAGTAGGTAGGTATGGTGGACTCTTTGGAATAACTTGGTTTAGGGAGTTGGATGCATGAGTGGAACTCATACTTGGTTGTGGAGGCTAGCAAAAGACTGGGAGCGACAAACTAAGAGAGCAATAATGGCCATAATCATGCAGAGCGACAAAACATCATTGATCAAAGCATAAAGTGATACTACAAGTTGAAAAACTAAAGGATCATAAAGGCTTATGGTGACTTGAGATAGTCATCACATGGTGTGAGCATGTGCCAAGTCAACCCAAATAAAGCATCAAAGGAGAATACCACTATACTATGCTTTAATATGCTAAAACAACGCATGATTCATCCAAGGCACATTAAGAAATCTCAATTGTTTACAAAAAGTCATGCTACATCAAAGAATACTAAGCATAAAGCCAAAACAATATCAAGCATGGCATGACAAAGCATAGGCCACAGTCAAAAACGAGCTCTTTTTACCACACAAGTATGAACTTTCCTACTCTTTTCCAAACCAAACCAAACTATTCGCAAACCAAAGTGTGAAAGAGGGGGTCCAACAAACTTATTCATAAAACTAAGCAAACCAAGCAAACTAAAAACCAAAACAAAAACAAAAAAGAAGACGCTCCAAGAAAAACACAACTGTGCATGAAACAATAAAAATGAAGCGTTTGGAAGAAACCTGGAATTTTTATTGATGAAGAAGGGGGGTGCCTTGGGCATCCCCAAGCTTTGACGCTTGTACTTCTTGGATATTTCTTGGGGTGACACGCGTGGCATCCCCAAGCTTGAGCTTTAGTCCATCCTTTATCTCATTACTCGTTCCTTCCATACACCTGAAATTTTTCCTTCATACAAAACTTCACACAATCTCATTAGCAACATTAGTGCACTTAAGATAAATAAGTCTCAAGGTTCAGTTCTAAAACCAAATAAACTTCCATTAGAACACCATCTACTGTAGCACTTCCCTCAAAAAGCTCAATTCCCCAAAGGAACTAACAAGAAGCAAATGCAGAAAAATGGCAGAAATCTGTCAAAACAGACCAGCAGGTAAAGACGAATTTTTTCGAAGACCTTCTGTTGCTCAAATCAAAACGTGTTGAACTAACTAAAGTTAGGTAACAACCTGGGGCAGAAGCACAAAAAATTACAGATCAATCCGACATACAGAGATCTCTCAGGAATTTGTACGGTGAAGCACAAAAATCTGTTTCGGGACAGCAACTTTCCCAATCATTACTTCACTCTCATTAGAGGTTACTCTTGGCACAAAAAGCAAATAAAAAGGATAAGGAGAGGTTATTACAGAGGTAATAACTTCCAAGACTCATCTAAAACTCTTGGGTTATCTCCCAATAAGTACTTTTCTTTAACGCCTTTAAGTTAGGCATAAGAACCAAAGAAAGAATCAAGTGTTCTCAAATGAAGAAGCATTAGGACCAAATTTTGTTTTCATAGGAGAAGCAAAAGAAATATTTTCTCTCTTTTTAGGGAATTGTTCTATACCTTTCTTGAGTGTGAGTTGATATTTAATGGTGCCTTCTTTCATATCAATGATGGCACCAACAGTTCTAAGAAAAGGTCTTCCCAAAGTAATAGGACAAGAATCATTGTATTCAACATCCAAAACATAGAAATTAACGGGGACATAGGAATCATTAACCATAATAAGAACATCATTAAGACTCCCCATGAGTTTCTTTTTAGCATTAGCATCAAGTGGGACATTCAAATAACAATCTTCAAGAGGAGGCAAATCAAGCATATCATAAATCCTTCTAGGCATAATAGAAGCACTACTATCAAGATCACACAAAGCTTTGAAATCAAAGTCATTCACTTTCATATTAATGATGGGTTCCCAACCATCTTCTTGTTTTATAGGAATAGAAGCTTTATGTTTCATCTTTTCTTCCTTAATCTTTATGAGAGCATCGGTAATGTGTTTTGTGAAAGCCATGTTCATAGCACTAGCATTAGGACTTTTAGCAAGCTTTTGTAGGAACTTAATAACTTCAGAGATGTTGCAACCATCAAGATCAAAATCAACTTTATCATCTAAAGTAGTAGAACTATTAGTAGCCTCAACACTAGTGGTGGTGATAGTAGAAACACTAATGTTTCTAGCAATTTCATCTTCTCTTTCCCACTTAGCATGTAATTCAGCTAATAGTCTAACATTTTCATCAAATCTTACTTGTATAGCATTAGTAGCTGCAAAGGGGTTCTCATTAGTTTCAGGTTTAGCAGCCATTTTATTGATCAATGAAGATTGAGCTTCAGACAAAGATGATATATTTCTTTCAGCATTAGAGAGTTTCAATTGTAAACCAGGAATTTCCCTATTTAGACTCTCAAGTTGATGGCTAATGTTCTTCAAAATGATAGATTGTTCCTCCATAGTTTTAGTAAATAGTTTATTTTGCTCATATTGCATTTGCATGAAGTTTTTAGTGGCTCTTTCAACTTCTAAAATTCTTCCTTCACTAGGTAATTCAGGTTTACCATTATAGCCATAAGTATTACTAGGAGGGTAGGCATTCAGGTTTACCAAAATTGTTCCTATTAGCATTATTACCATAAGCATTGTTGCCAAAGTTGTTATTTCTTATGAAGTTCACATCAACTTGCTCTTCTTGAGCAACCAAAGAGGCTAAAGGAACATTATTTGGATCAATATGGTTTTCCCATTAACAAGCATAGACATAATCACATCAATCTTATCACTCAAGGAGGAGGTTTCCTCAACAGAATTTACCTTCTTACCTTGTGGAGTTCTCTCAGTATGCCATTCAGAATAACTAACCATCATATTGTCCAGAAGTTTTGTTGCAGCACCCAAAGTGATGGTCATAAAGGTACCTCCAGCGGCTGAATCCAATAGGTTCCTTGAAGAATAGTTCAATCCTGCATAAAAAGTTTGGATGATCATCCAAGCAGTCAGTCCATGAGTGGGACAATTCTTTACCAAAGATTTCATTCTTTCCCAAGCTTGAGCAACATGCTCATTATCAAGTTGTTTAAACTTCATTATTTCACTTCTCATAGATATAATCTTAGCAGGAGGATAGTATTTTCCAATAAAAGCATCTTTGCACTTAGTCCAAGAATCAATACTATTCCTAGTTAAGGAATTCAACCACTCTTTAGCTTTTCCTCTCAAAGAGAAAGGAAACAATTTCAGCTTAATAATATCACCATCTATATCCCTATGCTTTTGCATCTCACAAAGTTCAACAAAGTTATTTAGATGGGAAGCAGCATCTTCATTACCAATACCAGAAAATTGTTCTCTCATAACAAGATTGAGCAAAGCAGGTTTTATCTCAAAGAAAGTATTTTCAGCCATAGGTGGAGCAATGGGAGTGCTCATAAAATCATTGTTGTTGGTGCTAGTGAAGTCACACAACTTAGTGTTTTCAAGAGTAGTCATTTTTTTGGGTTTTCAAATAAGAAAGCAAACAAATAGAACTAATTTTTTTGTGTTTTTGAAGAACAAAACAAGCAAACAAACAAAGCAAAAAGAAACTAAGCAAAACAAAAACAACAAAGTAAAGAGATTGGTTATGAGGGACTCCCCTTGTGAAGATGTCCTTGACTCCCCGGCAACGGCGCCAGAAAATCTTGATGCGCTCGACTTTCGACGTAGAGCTCGCTGGGAACCCCAAGAGGAAGGTATGATGAATATAGCAGCAAGTTTTCCCTCAGTTATGAACCCAAGGTTTAATCGAACCAGTAAGAGCAAGGAAACACCCCACAGGTGTTACTAGCTGAGCTTTGGCAGGGCGCACTACCGGTGCTAGTAGCAACGTGGATACCTACACAACACAACCACAGAACTTTGTCCCCAACTTGCGATGAGGTTGTCAATCTTGCCGTGTTTTGCGGAAAACAAAGGATTAAACGTAGCGAATTGAAAGAAGTAAAAGTTTGCAGAAAGTAAACACAAAGCAGTAAAAGATTGTAGATTGTATGTAAAGTAAAAGGACCGGGATCCATAGTTCACTAGAGGTGGCCCTTCTTAGATAGATAACATGCTGGGTGAACAAATTATAGCGGGGCAATTGACAAACACCGAGAAAGCAATACATGCATATACTAATCATCTTGACTCCTCTGAGACTTGATTGGGCATTACAACATAATACATAGACTACCATCCAACTGCATCTATGACTAATAATCCACCTTCAGGTTATCATCCGAACCCCCTCCGGTATTAAGTTGCAAGCAACAGATTATTGCTTTACGAACTACGTGTAAAGTAAACAATACGATTGTTCTATGAACAACGGATTGTTGTTTTCTCCCTAGTAGCAATAGCACATCTAGTACCTTAGAGATTTCTGTCACTTCCCCAGATTACCAGAGGCATGAACCCACTATCGAGCATAAATACTAACTCTTGGAGTTGCTAGCATCTACTTGGCCAAGATAGCTACTAACAACGGAAAGCATGCAAGATCACAAATAACAAATACATGATAGAATCAATAATCAATCTGAAATAGAATCTCAATATCCATCGGATCCCCGCAAACACAACATGCAGAATTACAAATAGATGATCTTGATCATGAACGGAGCTCACAAGATCTAAACATGAAAGCACAAAGGAGGAGAAACCAGCCATCTAGCTACTACATGGATCCGTAGTCCAAGGATGAACTACTCACGCATCACACCGGAGGATTGCATGGTGATGAAGAAGGCCTCCAGGGTGAATTCCCCTCTCCGACAGGGTGCTGGGAAGAGCTTCAGATCCCACCTGATCTAGGGATGGAGATGACGGCGGCTACAGACTCTTTCGTGGATTTTTGATCGGGTCCTTAGGGTTTTCGTCCCGAGGGCAACTTATAGTGAGAAGGAGAGGCCGAGGGGGTGCCAGGAGCGGCCACACCACCCCCTGGTGCGGGCCAGGCCTGGGCGCGCGGCCAGGTGGTGTGGTGGCTCCCTGGACCTTCTCCGTCTCGTATTCTGGAACTTGATCCCTTCCGGAAAAATAGGCACTTTGGCTTTTGTCCCGTCCAATTCCGAGAATATTCATTTTCTGACTTTCGTGGAACCAAAAACAGCAGAAAACAGGCAGCTGGCACTATGGCTCTTGTTAATAGGTTAGTCCAAGAAATCATATGAAAAGTACTCCAAAGTTGGAACAAAACACAAGAAAGTGGATAAAACCAAGCATGGAACATCAAAAATTATAGATACATTTGCAATGTATCACCCCTCCACATGAAAATGCCTCTTCATATTCCCTTTTAAAGTCTCCACTTTAAATGCATTAAATTTCTCCAAATTTAATGCTCTCTCATTTAATAAAACTCTTTTATTATTTTTTTTCAGAATTTTGTTAATTACTTTAATTAACAACCATTCACATAAAACCCCCTGCAACATTTCAATATTACATGCAGAACCAATTTCAGCAATTTCACCCGAAACAGTTTCGGTGTCTATTGAAATAATTCCAGCGCTTTCTTAAATCTTTATCTGAAACATATTTGCTCCAAATGGTGTCGGTATCCCTTAAGTGTGTCACCCTACGGTTCGCGAATAATGCAGACATGATCGAGACCCCTCTCAGATCAATAATCAGAAGCGGGACCTGGAGATCCATAGTGACTCCTACACATTCAACGATGACTTCTGTGATCGTGAGAACCTTTAATGCTAGTAACTAAATCCCTTTGTCTCGTGATATATTACATGTCCGAGATTCAATCATCGGTATCTCCATACCTAGTTTGATCTCGTTACCGACATGCACTCTTTTCTTGTTCCCGTGATATAACATTCTAGTGATCATATCACTTGCTTGCAAGCTATCTTAATGTGATATCACCGAGAGGGCCCAGAGTATATTTATCCATCATCGGGATTGACAAATTCCACTCTTGATCCATGAGCCTCAACATAGCACCTTCGTAGCACTGAACCCATCTTTATAGTCACCCTGTTACGGTGTGACGTTTGATGTTATCAAGATACTCTTCCGGTGTTAGCAATTAACATGATCTCATGGTCTAAGGATAAAGATTATTTTGTATGATGTTATAGCAATATAAACATAATGACTTGATCGTAATGCTATACTTCAGATGAATGTTCATCACATCATTCCACCAATGGCGTGACCTTGTTATTAACAACATCCAATGTCTATGATCAGGAAACCTTGATCATCTTGTTAATCAACAAGCTAGTCTATAAGAGAGGCATAACTAGGAACCCTTTTTGTTTATTAAACACACATGTATTGATGTTTCCGATCAATACAATTATAGCATGCAAAATAAACATTTATCATAAACATGGAATAAGATAATAACCACTTTATTATTGCCTCTTGGGCATATTCCCTTAAAGTAGGGTAATCCCCAAAAGATTTTTGTTTCCCAAAATCCAAGGTTTTCAACAAGGTAGGATGCTAACCATCATACTCTCGCTCTAAAGGAGGATAGTAGGTGTCAATAAGGTAGGTGTCCTACTGGATACCCATGCATAACTTGGAGCAGCCAAGTTACTAGCACGATAGTAGTAAAACAAATCATGTAGGTCATAATGCAATTGATAAATGGGATATAAAACAGGTACATAGTCAAGTATCGGAATTCAGGAAGGTGGCTTGCTTGTGATTAGCAATATGTCCCTGGACTTCTTCTTAGATAACCAATAATAATAATAGGTGATTCCTTCTTCTCATCGTCAATACGTTGCAACTATCATCGTCACAGAGCATACATGCAAACAAGCCATATACCATAATCAAAACAAGGTAGCAAGCACCAACACAATACAACAATCAAGTAGGAAAAACATCATTACACTTTAGTATGTTTGGAAGATTGGAGTTTAGAGCAACTGGAATTATCTTATTTGCATTTGTGGAACTTCTTTTATGTTTTAGTTGTCAAATACTCCTTAATTAAGGGGTTTTATAAAAAAAGCCCGGTTCTATATGATACAAATGTGCAAAAAGGATATCAATAGATAGATATTGAAATAACAAATCTACCTTAAGTCGTTTCATTATTTTATCAGTTTCCTTTATTTAGTTATGAATTTTTTAGTGAGATAAACCCTTGTTTTAGTGAATAAATCATCAGAAAAGATCTGTAGGTCAAATTATTAATTCCTATTAGAATTAGGAAGATATTGATGTATTGGTTCACTTGAAATTGGTTTCACCTTAATATATTTACCAGAATTTCCTTGGGACAATCCCAAGGTCACTACTGCAAGCAATTTGTCATTTTACTAGATTAAATCTACATGCTCTTTTGGTATGAAACCAAGGACACATGGTAGGCATTACAAATACCTTCCGAGAGGATTTTGGTTCATCATTTTTCTAGATGCATAACTCCTAGATTGACTTATCAAGTGAAACAACCCTTTTCATAAAAGTTTAATTCACTAAAAATCCTCAAAGGCTCAATAATTCTTGAACTCCTATGGTGTCGTTGTATTGCCGACAAGTAAGCCATGGAGGGTTACTCACAGAGCATGTTTAGAGACGTGGGGGAAGGCGGTGAGTTGGCAGGTACGAGGTAACATAGCTTACCCAGGTTCAAGTCCCACAAAGGTGGCAGAACTCTACTCCTGCTATAAATCACTATAATGGCAATACGCCGAGTTACAGAGATTGGTTCGCTATGCGAGGGTGTTGCGAATCGTATGTGTTGTGCCCTAAAGGCTCCCACATGTCCGGATTATAAAGGCACCAGAACCTAGGGTTACAGGGAAAGGACCTTGCCGGACAAGGTAAAGAGTCCTACACTACTACTAACTAGTCTTCGTGTCTTGTACTTCAAGACTCCGAGTATGTCGGTGACTCCCACGTAGCTTTCCTTTATCTAGCACGGGCCTCCCTTCTGGATACGTCTAACTAGGCCGCCTAGCAGGCCATAGGCCATGCTACCAACTATGGGCCACCCGGGTTAGCCGGATTAGAGACATGCAATGGTGATACCCATTTAGCATATCCCTAGTAGTAGCCTCCGAAGGACTTTGAGATCTTGTATTGTCTTGCCTAGTGGTCTTGAATGCTCCGTCTAGGTGATGTTGGCAATCCGTCAAGCAATATCTCGAAGGTCTCCCAAAGAACCCTACAGTCCTGTTTGTCTTTGTAATGTAGCCAGAGATTCTGTTAGTCCTTCCTCCCATAGTCAGATGGTTTCCGTCTTCGATGGAATCTTCAGATGTGACTACTCCACTGCAACTGTTAGGAGGATGACATAGGCTACATCCTACGCTACCTCGAAACACACAAAAGGCAGTGAATTAATCATTAGCTATTTTTACGTGTGCGAAATCCGAAATGGTAAAGCGGCAATGACGGAGGATGTGGTGAAATTACCACGCACGTTAGTTTCCACTTCGATAGCACTTCGACCGTTGGATCCTTCTGCACGAATCTTGACGCTGGGGTCTATATATTTTAACTGCGACTAGAATATTTACTTTACCTTCACTCTCCCCTACGTCTTCTTCCTCCTCCAGCCGCATGACCGTTCGAGATCTTCGATGGGAAAACCCTAACGAGAACCTTCCCTTTCCCCACCGTCCTCCTCCCATGCAATGGTGTCCAGAAACAGTGCTCCCTCAACGGCGGCGACCCTCAAGGCTTCCACGGAGCCATCTCTGGTATTAACCATCCCACTAGAGGTGGTTGTCATTCCTCTCTCCGCCATAGTGGAAACCACTGGTAGTGACCAAAAATGAGAGGCGCCTGATGCTGCAGAAGAGGATAGCGACTCCCACAAGGGAGTGTGGAGAGGTTCTGACCTCTCTACCGAAGATCTGCATGAACCCATCGTCGAGGGATATCTCCCCACGAAGGAGGGCTTGATCTAGCGTCCGGCGAGGTGACTCCTTCCCCCCAATCCGGAGAGAAGGTGTACCTCAAATCTCAGCTGCTACATGTCCTAAGCCTACCAGTCTTCGGCTTCTTCCTGGACAACCTTCGTTACTTCTGGGTACTTGCCCACAAACTCTCTCCTAATAGTATCCTCGTACTTAGCAACTTTGTAGCTTTGTGCGAATGATACCTAGGAGTCAAGCCTAGGTTAGGTTTGTTTGTCTATTTATTTACCATCAAGAGAGAGTCTGTAGAGTCCAAGGATGAGCTGTGGATATGCAGAACCATTAGCTTTAAGATCCGTCCTAGCCGGCGCTTCCCCGACATCATGGGCAACGAGTCTTGAAAGAACTAGCAGCGCCCTTACTTCTATGGCCCAGACATTCCTCTGCCTGACCGCCAAGACACGTATCCTGACTTCATCGATGGGGCTACCGCCAAAGCTTCCACCTGGAGGTCCCAAGCCTCCCTCCCGTCCGACGAAGAAGCCAACCGCGCCGTAAGGAGGATCGAATGGCTCGTGGACAAAGGTTTGACTGGCTTGGACCTAGCCATATGCTGGTTCACTAGGTGGATCTAACCTCTGCAGCACCGCGCCGAGCTGATGTGCATGTACACCAAGAGCTGGAAGGATCCTATGCGTATTTTGCAGGATAACTTCTCCAATGACTCCATAAAGCTCCGGCTAAAGGACATCATCAAGGTGAAAGACAGGAAGCGTGGCTTCAAAATCACCTTTGACATGTTTGAATGCGGCAAGTTCCCAAAGGTAGCTTCTGTTTCCTTTATTGCTTGTTATATATACTCTAAGGTTTTTCCGTCTTGAAGTCAAGAATCAAACATTCCTTTGTCTTACAATTGGTGACCTTGGCGGCGGATCAGATGGGATCCTAGGTCTATGATTCCAAGCTGAAGGATATCCAGGTGGTGTCCGATGATGATGCCTCCAAGGATCAGTCGGCTTCGGCATCGCGAAAGTGGAAGAGCTCCATCTCTGACGTTGTTGCCAAGGAAAGAAGAAGAAAACAGAGACTAGAGTCTCCAAAAAGTCCACTACTGCCTTAGAGGCGGAGAAGAAGAAAAGTCCACTAGCATCCCCTTAGACAAGGCACCTGGTGTACTATAAGTGTATTCATTCTTCGGCTTTAAGTTTCATTTCAATTCTTGTACTTATACTGTGTACATTTCAGGAAGAAGTCCGGTCTTGGCTTGAAGCGATCCTCCAAAGATGTTGGAGGGTCCAAAAATATTCGTGATATGCTGACCAAGGATGTGGCAGCCAAGTCATCTCCCACCACTGCTCCCCCAACTCCTGCCGCCAAGCCTGTGACAGGCCCCACTAGCCTTCGTCCCCATCATTCCTGAGCCCTCCGCCATGGAGACAGATATCAATCCAACAACTGATGTCTCAGGCTTTGATGGCATGGACATTGTTCCCACTGTCCAGGCCACGCAAGAGAGTACCTCCTCAAAGATGGCTGAAGCTCCGACTAAGGATGCCATCGAGAAAGGGAAACATGCAATGGAGGGAGCAGAGGTGAAGGCAGCCACAACAACGGATCAGGCAGGAGCATCTGAGCCATGAACTGCTATTGTTACACAACAGGTGACGAGGGCTTCATCCATGCCTCTAGCTTCTACAACTCATTTGCCCTAACCCATGCGACCTTGTGCCTGGATGATCTCATCAAACATGCAAATGCCATTTACAACAATGCCCAGACCTTCCGTAATGCATAAGCTCACTTGGCCAGCAATATGAGGGCCATTGCCATTGTAAGTTTCTGAACTTTGCTTCTTTTACTTTGTAATATATCCCACTGTAGCCCCCGATCTCTTAGGCGGAAAACCAACAGTTTTTGGCCTGAGTGCTCTTAGAGAACTAAGTGTAGAACTTTTGTTAGTATAGCCCCCGAGTTTCTAGTTAGAATATTTCCGGCTAGATACTCTAAGAGAGAACACCTTTGAAATAAAATCTGATATTGTAGCCCCCGAGCGTTTAGTGGAAACTAGATGTTCCGTCTAGATGCTCTATAGAAACTAAGCACTTGTCTTCTTTGCAAAATGAGAATACCTGGAGAAAAACTACCAATGAGAGATTTGCCCAGCTGTGCAAAGATATGGACCTTGAAAAGGGTAAAACAACCTTCCTGAAGGAACATATCAAAAATAGCAAGTGTCTATTTTCTTTTGACAGCTTCTAAATTTCCTCATGGATCCATTTTTCCGAATACTTCATAATGCTTTTCGTTCTCCGTCTTACATAAGCCATTGCCAAGGCCAAGAGCATCGTCGAGCAATCGAAGCATATTCAGGAGCTTGACGATGAAAATAAAATTTTGAAGAAAGACCTGGTTGAAGCCATCAAGGGCCATGAAGAGGCGATGGAAGCCATGCAAGAGTCTACTGACGCCGAGATGCAGCGCCTGAAGAACAAGATCGCACAACTCAAGGAACAGAACCAAGCTACCAAAGAGCAGAATGAGAGGAGCCTTGATATGTATAAGACAGTTCAGAAGGAACATAACATCAAGGCGGAGACCTGCAAGCAAGAGGAGACCAGCATCTTTGGTAACTTTCCTCTAACTTTATCAATTCTGTAAGATGAGTAGTTGTTTTATTTATACTCATGATCTTTTGTTTCTAATGAAAACACAACCCCCATTAGTTTAACCAACCTGGGTGAAGGTGCTCTAGATCCAAAAGAATGCATGATTCTTGTTGGCAACTTCATCAACACCGCCATCATGAAAGAAAGGAGATAGCCAAGTATTTGGACATCACCATCAAGGAGGCAAACTCTATGGCCAAACACTCGGAAATCCTGCACCGAGCCCTCGAGAAAATCAAGGACTGGAAAGCTTCTTGTGTCCAGGCTGGTGCAAGGATGGCGTTGTGCTTGGTCAAAGCACACTACGACAATGCCGATATGGACCTAGTGACCTCCGGCATGCCGAAGTACGACGAGGAAGGGAATGCGATTGATAATGATGCTATATGGGACTCCCTCACCGGCTTCGATACCAGGGTTGCCAAGTTGACCAAGGCGGATGTCTTCGTGCCTGCCGAGGTGATGGACGATGACGTGGCTTCTCTAGAGTCTAGCCCTGCGCCTTCCGAATTTGACGATTTTTTCAGGAATGGCTCTCCTGCTTCTGATGATGCAACAAAGTCCCCTGCAGCAGAGCCATAAAAACATTGATGTATTAAATGTTTCTCTGTAGTGTTTTATGCGGAAAAAACTTAAGTTATGTAAGGCGGAAAACTTGGCTACAAGCCTCCTACTACTTATCTATATCTAGCATGTGTATATATTTTTTAAGAAAGTGCTGGCTTATCCATTATTCTGGTTCGTATGCTTGACCTTTCCTAAGACGGAAAACCCTCAGCACAAAACCATGTTCTCAGGCGATGATGCTGAATATAACCGTCAAGAACCTAAGAACAAAATCGCCGACTTTGAGTGCCGAAAAGTCACTACTCCGGAATCCACATAAAAACATCAGAAAACATGTAGACTAGAAAACTTAAGCTAATGCCCTTAGGAGGAATTTTCACAAGTGTAAATGCAAACTTGTGGATAAAAGGGTTTATATGATAGAAAAATGAACACTAAAGGAAGTAAAAGACTCAGGAAATATGAGTGAACCAAATGCTTTATTTCATTGATCATATAAGAAACTTATTACATAATATAAAGTATGCTAAGTGTAAAAGGGACGTAGTTGTGCTATGTCCCATGGCCGATCTGTCTCCGGATAATCATCATCGGAGTCATGCTGCTTGCGTTTGCAATTTTTTGGCCTATCTCTCGACGAGGTAATAGGAACCATTGAGTGATGCTTTGGTTATGACGAATGGTCCTTCGCAAGATGGGGATAGTTTATGTGATTTTTCCTGCTCGAGTCTAAGCACTAGATCCCCCTCTTTAAACGAGCGATGTTTAACATGGTGACTAGGTAGGCATGTAGCTTCTGCTGGTAGATGGAGGATCTCTAGCATGCCATCACATTATCTTCCTCGAGTAGGTCCATAGATAGGCGTCTGGATTCTTCAGCGTCATCTTCCTCGTAGGCGGCAACTCTTGGTGCGTCATGGAGGATGTTGGATGGCAGGACGACTTCTGCTCCATAAACCATGAAGAAAGGGGTCAAGCCAGTGGATCTGTTGGGTGTTGTTTGCAAACTCCACAATATAGATGGCAATTCCTCCGCCCAGGCTTCAGATGCTCTATGTAGTGGTTCCTCTAAGCGTGGCTTGATTCCGTGCAGAATTAGTCCATTGGAACGTTCAACTTGCCCATTCGATTGTGGATGTGCCACATATTCTAGGTCAAGGTGGATGCCTTTTTCATGACAATACTCCTCAACTTCTCCGAAAGACAAGTTTTTGCCATTGTCGGTGATGATGCTATGTGAGAGACCAAATCTCACCACTAGATCCCGGAAAAATTTTAGGGATATTGCCCCATCGAGCTCTCTAATGGGTTTAGCTTCAATCCATTTTGTGAATTTGTCAACTGCTACTAGCAGATGCGTAAATCCACAAGGTGCTGTTTGCAAAGGTCCAACCATGTCAAGCCCCTAGACTACAAACGGCCAAGTAATTGGTATTGTTCGCAATTCTTTGGCTGGAACATTTGGTTGCCTTGCATAAAACTGACACCCAAGATAGGTTCATACCAGCTTGTCGGCGTCCTCCTTTGTAGTTAGCCAGTAGAATCCTTGCCGGAAGGCCTTGGCCACCAGCGATTGGGGAGCTCCGTGATGCCCACAATATCCGAGATGTATTTCTCTAAGGATATCAATACCTTGCTGCTGGGAGATGCACCGAAGGAAAACTCATGTGGTACTTCTTTTATATAACTAGCTGCAATGATGGCGTAGCCTTTTGCTCTGCGTACTATTTGCCGGCTTTCAACTTTGTTGGTAGGCAAAGTTCCCTCTTGTAGATAGTCCATGAACGGTTTCGTCCAAGCCAGAGAGGTCACTGTTACTGCGTTAACAAATGAGTCCACTCTATCCGGGTTGTCGGGGTCTGCTCCCTTCACGGATGGGGTCCATAGATGCTCTAGGAAAACACCTGGTGGAATTGGTCGACAAGCTGATCCAAGCTTTGATAGTAGATCTGCCACCTCAATCTCCTCCTTTTTGACGTACTTAACTTCATCATCGTCGAAGCACTTGGCTATTCCGTCTACTTTGTCTCGATGTGCCACCATCATAGGGTTCCACGCGTTCCAGGTGCCAGCCACTTTCTGGGCAACCAAGTCGTAATCCCCACAGCAAACTATGCGCTTGATGCTAATATCCTTGGCGACACGAAGTCCATGAATGAGGGCCTCATACTCCGCCATGTTGTTCATAGCGTTGAGGTGGATCTTCAGGACATATTGTAGCTTTGATGGACTGGATTCTTGCACCAATAATAGGGTTATTGCAGTACTTGTAGAAGCAAATATTTAAAGAGTTTGTCCCGATGGGAGCTCGGCGAACACGACCCCGCAGTCACATTGTCAATGCGACCATGTTCACACCCAAACCATGGTTTGGAAATAGCCTATTCTATAAGTTGCTAGGATAAATGAATTTAAGATGTTTTGTAATAACTACTACTAGGACTAAAAGAAAACTAGAACAAAAGTAAAACTGAAAAGAGGTGAATGCAATGAGATGAAATATTAATGCTATGATTCCTCAAGTAATGTTGTGTATACTGGTGTGCATGATAAGTGCTTATGGAATAGCTATTAACTATAATTGTGGCGGCCCCTCATATACCTTTGTCTCCCACCGTTGGTAAGTGGCAACTAGACAACTCAATTGTCCACACCCTCTTCGGACATGGGTCATCTCATAAGAGAATAGTGTATTAAGGTAACAAGACCAATCAAGGTAAACCAGAGCAAAGGCATTAAATTCTATGGACAATCGTACTCCTAAGCAAGTGTGCTAGTCACAAGATATCCCATCTGTCGCTTTGGGGTTAAGTAATTCGCAACACTATGCCTATCTATATCATGAGTGATCTTGAAGGAATTCTGGGCGGTGCATCCTAAGCTGCTATTGCCTCCGCAAATCACTTATAACAAATAGCCTATTAGTTCTACACATGGACTTGTCAGGTACCCATGGAAGAGTAGAGACTAATGATAAGTTTTGTGGCACTCTGTGAATGCCTAGTAAATTCCTCAACAATGGATTGGATGTCTCCAATCACTAGAATAATATCATGAATAGAACAATTTAAAGAGAAAGAAAAAACATATTAATTAACAAGAATACACCACACTTCAATTACTCAAATCATCATAACATTAATAAAAGGGGGTTCAAGCCATGTTACAACCCATCACAGAGATCATGATGGGGAAGGATGAAGGAGTAGCAGCGATGGAGATGGTGATGACGGCGCGCTGATGGTAGCATCGGCGTGGTGATGACGGCGTCCTCCTTCTCCTTGTCCTATTGCTTGGATGGCTTGATGATGTTGATCGATATCTAGATCTTGGTGGAGTTGTAGAGGCTATGGAGGCGGCATGGTGGCAGGACGCCGCCATGGAGGCGATAGATGGGATCTAGATCTCGTATATGGTGTATCGTGGCTTCCTTCGGTCCTCCCTCCTTTGTATAGGCCTTGGGGGTACCCTAGGGTTCCCCCATTACCGTCATATGACTTAGGGAAGGTTCTAGAGCTTCTCTGGGGCGAAATCCCGTCATTTCCAACCCATTTTACAATTATACGGGCGCAACTATACGGCCGGAATTATTGCTCCGTTCGTATAGTTGCTCGTTAAACTTTGAGATCCTTTTATTATTTTGGTCGCCATTTCTTCATACGAACTCCGTTTTGGGTGTTCTTGGGATTGTTGAGTTCGTATCATCGAGGGCTACAACCATGTTGTATTGGATATTTATTTTGAGAAGTTGGAAAAATTCACTTTTCCAGCCTCTCAAATGGCTAAGTCTGGTCCCTCCAGCTCCTCCATACTATGCTGTCTCTGTTCCTTTTGCCTTTGTTTTATCCATAATCATTATCAACACCTACACACATGTCAAAGACAAGGAAGAGGGATCAAATTCTACCTAAACTACTAAATGTGCAAAGCTCATATAAAAACAAGTAATTTATGCATATCAGGCATAGCAATAGTTAGATAGAGCATGGTATGATAGGCAAATGACACAAATTTTATTGCTAAAAAGTGTTGTATTATCATAGCCATCAAGCTTCTCCCCAGTTGGTGATTGTAGTAATACACCAGCCCCTGAGCCATTAAGTAGCTTGGATCCGTCAAAATGCATGACCCAAAACTCTAGCTCTAGTACATGAGTGTCTTCTGGTAGCTCTGTCCAATCTACAATAAAATCCGCCAATGCCTGCGATTTGATAGCGTCGTGTCTCTTATAGGTGATTTCAAAGGTGGCAAGTTCAATACCTCACTTTTCCACTCCCTGTACCGTCTCTATTGTTGATAATGTCGGACAGCTGAGCTTTTCTCACAACTGTGATAGGATGCTCCTGAAAATAGTGCCTTAACTTCCGTGAAGCAAGGAAAACTCCATAAGCTACCTTCTGGTAGTGCGGGTAGCGTTGCTTGGATTCCGTCAAGACCTCGCTTACATAGTAAACTGGTCGCTGAACTCCATATTCGTGCATTGGATCCTTGCGCTCCACCATGATGACGATGCTGATAACCCGGTTGGTGGCCGCCATGTATACTAACATGGGTTCCATTGACACCGGTGCTGCAAGTATTGGTGCGTAGGAGAGTATTCTCTTCAACTCCTGAAGTGTTGCATCTACATCGTCCGTCCATATGAATTTGTCCACCTTCTTGAGTAACTTGTAGAGTGGCATAGCCTTCTCCCCAAGTTAGTTGATGAACCGGCATACTGTTGGAACGCAGCCTGTGAGCCTCTGTATGTCCTTCAAGCATGTTGGGTGTTTGATGTCCAGGATGGCCTTGATTTTCTCCCGGTTGACCTCTATTCCACGGTGCAAATCGATGAAGCCCAACAATTTGCCGGATGGCACCTCGAAGACACACTTCTTGGGGTTATTCATCATGTTGTACTTCCGGAGATTATCAAAAGTTTCCTGCAAGTCGGCGAGGAGGTTGTTTGATTTCTTTGACATCACCATGATGTCGTCCACGTAAGAGTGTACGCTGCGACCTATTTGGTCATGTAGGCAATGTTGCATTATCCGCTGATATGTGGCACTAGCGTTTTTTAGCCTGAAGGCGTCGACCTGGTTCTGGATCTCCTTGAACTCCTCACCATAGAGGACTGCTTCAGCGAAGGCGGCTTCGCTGAACTTGCACTCCCTTGCCTTGGTGAAGCTTCCATCAATGGTGATGATGTCGTTTGGTCCGGGTATCTTGAGCTTGTTGTAGACAAAGCATGGCCTTGCGAGGAAGGAGTGGAATATGTCGCGTCCGAAGATGACGTGGTACACGCTCTTGAAGGGCACCACTTCAAAGGTCATGCGCTCTTGGCAGTAGTTTTTGACATCACCAAAGGCGACCAGAAGGGTGATGCAGCCCAGGGAGTTAGCTTGTCGACCAAGAACAGCGCCATGGAACATGATGTTTCTCTTCCTCAACTGTGTCTCCGTCAAGTTCATCTTGTGCAGTGTATCCAGGTACATGATGTTGATGCTGCTTCCACTATCCACGAGGCACTTGGTGAACTCTGTGCCGTCAATCAAGGGGTTGATGACCATGGCATACTGGTTCTCTGTTGGGATGAGATCTGGGTGATCTTGCCAATCCCAAGTGATTGGAATCTCCAACCACCTGACGTACTAGGGAACTGGAGGGATCGTAGCCATCAGTATCCTCAGTGAGGTTTTCTAGGCTTGAATGGTGGGAGTACCAAGGGAAGTGTAGTAGACTGGGGCCTTCTTTTCGAAGGGGTATTGCCCTTGCCATCGCCCTTATCGTCAGACTTGGGTTCCACGTCTTCATCCATCTCACTTGATTCCTTGGATTCCTCTTCCTTCTTCTTCCCCTTGCCCTTTCAGCGGGGTTTATTCTTCCGACTTTTCTTGTAGCCGGACTCAAGTTCTTCCTTGAGGTCATTGAAAAACTTGCATTGGTGGTTGGTGTGGGTGGCCTTGCCGTTTGCATCGAGATGGACAAAACACGGCATATCGTGATACTCCTCGGACGCCTGGGGAACACGGGGCGCTGAGGGTGTTGACTCTCTCCTTTGCTATCCCTGGCTAGCCCCCGTCCACGACCACGTTGTCCGCCTTCGCCTCTACCAGCGAACATTGTGGCGACCATGTCAACTACTTGCTTTTCTTCAGGCAAACTTTCCTCTTGTTGTTATTGTTCTTTCTAGCCTGGGTAGGAATTGCTATTGGCGGCAATAATCCGCGTGCATCGCCATTAGCAGCAGCGAACTCACTAGCCATGACGATCATTATGGTGAGGTTGAGCTTGTTGTTATATTGCTTGTGCTTCAATGTATGCCGAAGCAAAGTCCCTTTCTCCAAACCGTCGATGAAGGCATCCATAGTGGTTTGTTCGTCCACCCCTGTGCAGGAATTTTTCATATCCAGCCAGCGGGAGATGCAAGAACGATAGGTTTCATCCTTTTCTTGTACACACCAGTGTAGCTCTCCGACAGTGCAGGGATGCTTGTACATACCCTTGAAGTTCTTGGTGAACGCTTCATGCATGTCCAACCAATTGTAGATTGATTTATCTGGCAAGTCATCAATCCATTGGTGGGAGGTACTTGACAGCGACATTAGGGTTTCCGCCAGCAATGTGAATTGCTTCTCTGTAGTCCTACAACCATGTAGCTTGCTGATACATTGCAAATGTATCTATAATTTTTGATGTTCCATGCTTGGTTTTATCTACTTTATTATGTTGTGTCCACACTTTGGAGTACTTTTCATATGATTTCTTGGACTAACCTATTAACAAGGTGCCACAGTGCCAGTTGCCTGTTTTCTGCTGTTTTTGGTTCCAGGAAGTCAGAAAATGAATATTCTCGGAATTGGACGGGACAAAAGCCAATGTTACTATTTCCCCGGAAGACTCACAGAGCCAGAAGGAGAGTCGGAGATGGGCCACAGGATGGCCACACCCCCATGGCACGGGCCAGCCCAGGCCGCGCCAGGGCATGGTATGGGACCCCTGGCCGGCCACCGACCTTGCCTCCTTCGCCTATATATTCCTCCCGAGGCAAAAACCCTAAGTCATCAATCAGAAATCCACGAAAAGTTCCGCAGCGCCACTGCCACCAAGGGGAGATTCGAGGGACAGAAAGTCTCTGTTCCGGCACCCTACCGGGACGGGGAAGTGCCCCGGAGTCATCTCCATTGATCTCCACCGCCATCTCCATCACCATTGCTGATTCCCATGATGAGGAGGGAATAGTTCTCTCTCGAGGCTAAGGGTTCTACCGGTAGCTATGTGTTCATCTCTCTCTATGCATGATCTTATTGAGATCATGAGCTTGTAATCTATAGATCTATCTTGCTACTCAAGTGCTTTAATAGATCTCTGCTCTCCCCATGTGTGTGAAAGTGACAGCGTACACACCATGGTGGCACTTAGGCTAGAGATTACAAATACTTGTTATGAGTTATATTTGGAGTTGGATGTCTTTATGAAATTGTGGTGTTTGTTGGACCCATCTAGTGCTCAAGGTGATAGTGTGGGGTTATCTAGAGGGGAAAGGCTTACTTTGAGGTGTGCTGTTATAGCCCTACCATGGATTAGAGTGTCCAACCGGAGAGTAGTTTAGCGTAGTATCATAAATAAGAATATATCTATATGAGAGTGTTCACTAGTGAAAGTATGATCCCTAGGCCTTATTTCTAAGCACTGAAACACCGTTTGCAACTAGATCTTTTACATGTTTGCTTGCTTCTATCTTTATTTCAGTTTTACTTTAATCTTTTCCATGCCATCAAGCTATTTTATATCACCGTTACCACTTATAATTATCTATACCACTTGTATTTCACTATGTCTTCACCGAACTAGTGCACCTATACACCTGACAAGTGTATTGGGTGTGTTGGGGACACAAGAGACTTCTTGTATCTTGATTGTAGGGTTGCTTGAGAGGGGATACCTTTGACCACTTCCTCCCTGAGTTCGATAAACCTTGGGTGATCCACTTAAGGGAAAACTTGCTGCTGTTCTATAAACCTCTGCACTTGGAGGCCCAACAACTGTCTACAAGAATAGAAGTGCATAGACATCAAGCTATTTTCTGGCGCCGTTGCCGGGGAGGTAAGGTAAAAGGTACTCACATCCTCCGGTGTGAGTGCTCGAAGTTATTTCCTTTAGATTCTACAATTTTGTCTTTTTGTTTCTTGTTTTCACTAGTTAGGCTTAATGGAAAACAACAATAAAATTAGAGAGCTTTATAGTATTTATCTTGAGTTAGGACATGAAGTGTTTGAAGAGAAAATTAAAAAACCTATGGAACTTTATTTGCATGCTAATAGAAATTTTATTAGTATGAATTCTTTGAACACCATTATTACTAATGCTATGGAAAAGTCTAAGCTTGGGGAAGCTGGTTTTGATGAGCATGATATTTTTAGTCCCCCAAGCATGGAGGAGAAAATTTACTTTCATGATACTATGCCCCCAATATATGATGATTACAATGATGAGTATGATATTTTCAGTCCACCTACTATTGAGGAGAAAATTAATTATGATTATAATATGCCTCCTATATTTTATGATTATGGTGATGAGAATAATAATGATAGCTATTTTGTTGAATATGCTCCCACTATGATTAATAAGAATGACTATGTTTATGTGGAGAGTATTAATTATTTTAAGCATGTGGCTCATGATAAGAATGTATTATGTGATAGTTATATTGTTAATTTTATTCATGATGCTACTGAAAGTTATTATGAGAGAGGGAAACATGGTTTTATTTGTCTCAACAATATTAAGTTTCCCCTCTTTATGTTGAAAGTCTTGAAGTTGCACTTGTTTTGCTTTACTATGCTTGTTGCTTTGTGCTTTCATGACTTGTTTCTTTACAAGATTCCTATGCATAGGAAGTGTGTTAGACTTAAATGTGTTTTGAATTTGCTTCTTGATGCTCTATTTTACTTCAATTCATATTTCTTATGTGAGCATCTTCTCAAACTATCATGCCTAACTTAAAGACGTTAAAGAAAAGTACTTATTGGGACATAACCCAAAAAATTTAGATGAGTCTTGGAAGTTATTACTTCAGTAATAACCGCTCCTTATCCTTTTTATTTGCTTCTTGTGCCAAGAGTAACCTCTAATGAGAGAAAAGTAATGATTGGGAAAGTTGCTGTCCCGGAACAGATTTCTGTGCTTCACCGTAAAAATTCGTGTAAAATCTCTGTACGAACTTTTGAGGCGTGAATTTTTGTTCTTATGCCCCAGGTTGTTATCTAACTTTCGTTAGTTCAACACGTTTTGATTTTATCAACAGAAGGTCTTTGAAAAAATTCGTCTTTACCTGCTGGTCTGTTTTGACAGATTTCTGCCATTTTCTGCATTTGCTTCTTGTTGGTTCCTTTTTGAGTTCATTTGGGGTATTGAGCTTTTTGAGGGAAGTGCTACAGGAGCTTGTGTTTTAATGAAAGTTTTATTGGTGTTGGAACTGAACCTAAAGACCTATTATCTTGAGTGCACGAATGTTGCTAATAAAGATTGTGTGAAGTTTTGTATGAAGGAAAAATTTCAGGTGTATGGAAAGAATGAGTAATGAGATGAAGGATGGACTAAATCTCAAGCTTGGGGCTGCCACGCATGTCACCCCAAGAAATATCCAAGAAGTACAAGCGTCAAAGCTTGGGGATGCCCAAGGCATCCCCTTCTTCATCAATAAAAATCCCAGGTTTCTTCAAAACACTTCATTTTTATTGTTTCATGCACAGTTGTGTTGTTCTTGGAGCATCTTCTTTTTTGTTTTTGTTTTGGTTTTTCATTTGCTTTGTTTGCTTAGTTTTCTGAATAAATTGGTTGTACCCCCTCTTTCATACATTGGTTTTTAAATAGTTTGGTTTGGATTGGAAAAGAGTAGGAAAGTTTATGCTTAAGTGGTAAAGAGAGCTTGTTTTTGACTGTGGCCTATGCTTTGTCATGCCATGCTGGATATTGATTTGGCTTTATGCTTAGTATTCTTTGCTGTAGCATGAATTGTTATAAAGAATTGAGATTGCTTAACGTGCCTTTGAAGAATCATGCGTTGTTTTAGCATATTAAAGCATAGTATTGTGGTATTCTCCTTTGATGCTTTATTTGGGTTGACTTGGCGCATGCTCACACCATGTTATGACTATCCCAAGTCACCATAAGCCTTTATGATCCTTTAGCTTTCAACTTGTAGTATCACTTTATGCTTTGATTAATGATGTTTTGTCGCTCTGCATGATTATGGCCATTATTGCTCTCTTAGTTGGTCGCTCCCAGTCTTTTGCTAGCCTCCGTAACCAAGTATGAGTTCCACTCATGCATCCAACTCCCTAAACCAAGTTATTCCAAAGAGTCCACCATACCTACCTACTATCTTATGCTATTCCAAGTACATTCATGCTTTTGTTTACCTTCCAAATTAAACTTGTTACACTACAAGGAATGTGTTAACTGGTGACCCCTAATATTGGTCACTGAAAGGTCATAATAATCCATCTATGACCTTTCTATGATCAAAACGAGTAGGTCACATAGCGAGAGTCACTATAGACAACTCACGACCGTTTTTTAAAATTGGTCATGGACTACTATGACCAAAATAGATGGTCATAGAGTCTATGACCAAAATTTTGGTCATGGCATTCTTTCATGTCCACATAAGCTAATCTGACGTGGAATATGACGTGGCAACAGATTCAGCCCAGTCCAGTTTGGTGCATTACATGGGCCAAGCCCAACAATTCTAGCCTTTGGTTTATAAGCCTAGCTTTTATTATCTATTTCTTTCATAGGCCAAGCCCATAATTTAAGCCCGTATATTTTTAATTCCTGGCGTGTCCTTTGACCCAGCATTTTATTTTTTAACTTTATTTCACATCAGGTCCCACATGTTAGACGTGTCCTACCTGTCAGTACTAGTTTACTACTAGTCCCACACAGATCGGGTATAAATTCCAAACAGGTCGTCCCACTAGTCATTTCATAAAAGCCCCATTCGACAGACAATAAACAACAAATAATTGTTGATTGTTATCAAATAAAACTTAGATAACAATAGTACATTACAGAATAATGGACCGTACGTAGGTATTCAGCTTAAAGTATATTACAATCATTCAACTTATACATTGCAATACAATCATGGATAGTACATTATAGAATCATGCAAATTACAGTGGCGTATGGCCAATATAATGCTTGATGTGGGTCTTGGACAACCACTTAAATTCGATGGTGACGGACTAGAGCTGCACGCCGAGTCTATGGTCGACAAGCTTTGTTGTACTTGGAGATCTGCGAGACATGGGGACAAGAACATCAAGGATTCTGCTGTAGGTCAACATAAGTAAATATAAGGGGGATATAGTATTTTATTTGGGATCAAGGTTATATCCCAAATAGCATATAGTTATATCAAATCAAGCAAATAGCATTTTAGCAATGATGATCATATGAAAAGAGATGGCATATATTTGGGATCAAGGTTTTCAAACATCGCATACGATATATTATTGTATCATAACCTGATTATAAACATTAGTTGTAGTTCCATTTTGATCTTTGATAAATTACCAAAGGGCAGAGAACAAGGTTCCATAGCAATCATCTAAAATGCTAGCATTCATTGACAGATCTTTTAAGAACAGGATTTCAAGAACTCTGGTTTTACATGGATAAAGGGAAAATCACACTAGTTAGCGACTAACCTAGTACACTTCATTTCATCAACTCAATCTCTATACAAAGCACATTGTTTACACACTATCAAACACACAGCGAGTTATTCCGAATCACCTAGTAGCACATTGTTTACACACTATCAAACATATGGTACAATTCATCCACTTTCTGTAAGCACACAACATCAATGCAACCAATTTGTCAACGTCTACTATGTCCTACCAATTCATGTGCTAGCCCATGATTCACCTACTGTAAAGAGAAGTAAAGGGGCACGAAGACACACACGTACCATGAGTGTGCGGAATGATCTTGTGGCAGACAAGATGGTCAACGGTGATGTGGACCTATGCCTACGTGTCCTGGTGGCCAGCATGCTGGTCGCATCACGCTTGCCGGTTGCATCCGCCTTGCCCAGCTCGGGATCGCCCATCTCCAGCAGCTCCAGCAACATCGCCATGTGTTGCTGGTCAAGGGACAAGGCCAGCAAGGTGTCATCAACATCGCTACCTGAACCATGTAACAGAACATGTGTTAGAAGCAGTGACAAGGGAGTACCAGCAGCAACATGGTAGATTTTTCCAAGAAATAGTTGTAGTAGAACTGGGGGATAGGAGTGCATGATTAGAGGTTGACTATGCTAGGACTACCGAGTTTCAAAAGTGGAGTACTTCTAAACGTTTAGGAGATTGAAACAGTAATTTGAGATTCACTAGATTGACAATGAGAAAACTCAAAAAGCACATAGACTAGCAAGGTCCGTCTCGTACATGCACACACGATGCAAAAAATTTAGAAGATAGTTAACACCAATAACATTCACTTGTACTCCCAGCTGAGAACATAACTTGTCAAGTGGGAGTGAGTTGTTACTGCACTCAGGCATCATCTTGTGAAAATTAAAAGAACATAACTTTATGGAATATTGTTAATTTCATGGAGTAAGGACAATAAGAAATGCAACACTCGTATATTAGATGTACTCTCAGGCATCCTAGAGTATGAGATGACTGCTGGGAACAATAAAGAGAAGAATGAGACTACTTACATGCATCTCTATGTTGAATATACTCTAAAGATTACAACAACTGGACAACATTTATCTTGAATATCCTCTAAATTTTAAATTTACAATAGCACAACAGATATAGCAAATGCATAAAGGAATATCTCTCTCTCCCTCTCAGCAAAACAGTACCACAAACAGCAATTGACAGTACAAACAGTACTACCATCGACATCAGCAAGTAAATTAACCAACTAAACCTGAGTAGCAACCATGTCACCACGCTGCAACTGAACTTTGCCTAACAATTAAACCTAGAAGCAGCATGTAAGGGTAGCGCGAGAACTACCTGGACGGAGATGCGCCATAGAAGGACTACCCAGGGACCATGTTCTTGGTTCAGAGAGTGTCCTCCTTGGCCTTGGCAGTGAAGATGTCGGCGTGCTTGTGCTGCACCACGACCACCTTGCTCCCGCCCTTCATGAAGTCCCACCCCTTCCTCCTCCCCTGCCACCGTTGCGGCCTCTACCATGGTCGCTCCTACCTCCGCCGCTCCCGTGGCCGCTGCCGCTTCAACCGGCTGCAGACAGCAAAACATCAATGGGTGAGACCGAATCGAGGACATTGAGGAGACGGAGAGGTAGCGTGAGGTGAGGGTGGAGGATGCTTACCTTCTCCTCGGTGGCCTCATGGTGCCGAACGTGTCGACGGTGCCAGGCCCGGACACACCCATCTCTCCATCGGGCATGGTCGTTCCCCGCAGATCAGGGGCACATCTCGTGCTGGGAATGGAGGGACAGTGGCAAGTGGGTGAGGAGAGCAGGGTCAGTAGCGCGTGGCGGTGGGATGGTGGGGAGCGTGTCGGGAGGAGATAGGAGGGAGCCAGATGTGTCACTCGGCGGGATCTGGTGAGCGCTCCGAGAGGGGATCCGCTCCTGCTTCACCTTATCCGGGGTCGATGTTGTCGGGGAGGACAGGATCCAGTGGCATCCATGACTGGGAGGAGCGAATCCAGTGGCTTTGTGGTCGGGACGGGGAGTCAGTGGCAACTTGTGGCTGGGGAGGAGGCGCTGGTTGTAGGGATCAGATCTGGCTGTTCGAAGTGGGGATTGGGGAGGAGAGTCTAGGGTTCATGGCTTACTAGGGAGGGGAGCGGTTTTGGGTTTGGGTTACTAGGGAGGGCGCTGGAGGTCTAGGCTGGCTGATGGTGTGACACCGGGGAAGGAGGAGATGGGGAGCGATTAGATCGAGGTGGAGGCGGAGCTCGTGGGTGGGTGGGAGAGGAGGGGAGGCGGCGCTCGTGGGTGGGTGGGAGAAGAGGGGAGGGACTTAGTCGTGGGTGTTGTGGCTGCGCGATGGGGTGGGTTGGATGTGGCTAACCCTAGCGTCAACGCGCGCAAATTTGGTGGGCGTGAGAGGTTCTCTAGGGCATTGGATTTGATAGATATGCGATCGATGGGCAAGATCGAGTTCTGGACTCCGATCCAGGGCAATAGGGATACTGAGTTCTGATTGGCTAGAGAAGACTGTCCACGAATCTACATTTATTTGTGCAAAAGAAAAGGATTTTTTATGAAGAACCTACTAAAAATACATTGTAAAATGGTACCACCTCATTTTCGTAAAATATTATATCACATTTTAAGTAGAAACCACCAAGTGCTTAGACCACAAAAGCTTTCCATAGACTCTTATCAAAAAAACAAATTTCTTCCGATTCAAGCCAAACGACCATAGTTCGAAACGGGCATGAAAAATTCGTCCACCCCGAACCAGGGCATCTTAAACCTATTTATCCACCCCTCGCGAAAAAGACAAATGTCTGCCGTTTTGACCATAGTTTGAAACAGGCATGAAAAATTCGTGCCCCTATCTATGAACCTTCGTGCCCGCTGTTTTGACCATAGTTTGAAACGGGCATGAAAAATTCAAAAATGGTCCAAACAAGGTAAATCCTTCACGTGGTGTCATATTATGTGACATATTTGCAAGGAAAAATACCAAACTTGCTATATTACGAACATCTTGAAAAAACCATCATAGAAATGACCTATCTTGTCTGAGGTTTCATGGCTTTCAGGTCAAACGACCAATGTTATGGCTACAATCGCGGCATAGTTTGTGATAATATGCCCATATTGTACACGCATGTGCATCCTAATATAGCCAACAATATTGCAGGAGGAAGTTTCCCTTTTCATCGCACAGAAAATACATTTTCCATTTTCTGAATGCCAAAAACGAGGCATTTTGTGAAGCAACCATCAATGTTCTAATTCAAAATGGTACAACCCTATTTTTTAAAAATACTAGACAATATTACATGGACAATTTTGCAACCAAGGTATCTAAAACCTTTCCGTCCACCCCTGGCGAAAAAGACAAATTACTATTGAATCAGTAGGAAGTGGGTCCGATTTGAACTACATATACATGATCTAATGCTCATGATTTTTTGCAAAAATAATTTTTAGACTCACAATATGTTGTTTCTTCAGAGATCCAATGCAAGTTTAGTAAGGATCATCCTCTATCTATGAACCCTCATGCCCGCCGTTTTGACCATAGTTTGAAACAGGCATGAAAAATTCAAAAATGGTCCAAACAAGGTAAATCCTTCGCGTGGTGTCATATTATGTGACATATTTGCAAGTAAAAATACCAAACTTGCTATATTACAAACATCTTGAAAAAACCTTCACAGAAATGACCTATCTTGTCCGAGGTTTCATCGCTTTTAGGTCAAACGACCAATGTTATGGCTACAATCGCGGTATAGTTTGTGATAATATGCCCATATTGTGCACTCATGTGCATCCTAAGATGGCCAACAATGTTGCAGGAGGAAGTTTCCCTTTTCGTCGCACAGAAAATACATTTTCCATTTTCTGAATGCCAAAAACGAGGCATTTTGTGAAGCAACCATCAATGTTCTAATTCAAAATGGTACAACCCTATTTTAAAAAAATACTAGACCATATTACATGCACAATTTTGCAACCAAGGTATCTAAAACCTTTCCGTCCACCCCTAGCGAAAAAGACAAATTACTATTGAATCAGTAGGAAGTGGGTCCAATTTGAACTACATGTACATGATCTAATGCTCATGATTTTTTGCAAATATCATTTTAGTTTGAATCAGTAGGAAGTGGGTCACAATATGCTGTTTCTTCAGAGATCCAATGCAAGTTTAGTGAGGCTCATCCCCTAACTATGAACCCTCATGCCCGTCGTTTTGACCATAGTTTGAAACGGGCATGAAAAATTCAAAAATGGTCCAAACAAGGTAAATCCTTCGCGTGGTGTCATATTATGTGACATATTTGCAAGGAAAAATACCAAACTTGGTATATTACGAACATCTTGAAAAAACCTTCACATAAATGACCTATCTTGTCCGAGGTTTCATGGCTTTTAGGTCAAACGACCAATGTTATGGCTACAATCACGGCATAGTTTGTGATAATATGCCCATATTGTGCACGCATGTGCATCCTAATATGGCCAAAAATGTTGCAGGAGGAAGTTTCCCTTTTCGTCTCATAGAAAATACATTTTCCATTTTCTGAATGCCAAAAACGAGGCGTTTTATGAAGCAACCACAAAATGATAGTTTCAAAATGGTACCACCCTATTTTTCAAAAATACTAGACAATGTTACATGGACAATGTCCAATCTAGGGTATATAAATGTAACATCCCAAAACTTTAATCAAAGCTTATCAAGATCCAAATCATCAAAATTAGGGTTAACAAAAACTTTTCCAAAGTAAAAATGAAAGCATTCATGTGTATGAGCATTTAATTTAGGAATTGATTTGAATTGCCATGGTTCTGTGATTATTTGGTTGTAAAATGTTTCTTAGGTGAATTAAACATCATCTAAATCATTCCTAAACTTTTCCTAAAGAAAATCAAATAAAAAACAATTAAAAAGTAGGAATGGTCATTTTGGCCATTTTAATCCACTACACTACTTTGAGTGTTCCTAGCACTCATTTCTCAACAGATATAATTCTAGATCTTTACACCCCTTGCTAGTACACATAATGAGGTACCAAGGCCCACCTTTTGATCTGCTAAAAACATTCAAATACTTATTTTAAATGGCATTTGAAAATTGAATTCAATGCATATGCCTAGATCACCCCTATTTAAAAAACCATCAATTTGAGCTCCACTTTCAAAACCCTTGCAACCAGAGACTACCTAGTACCAGTGGAGAACACCCAAAAAATTTGAAACCAAAATTCAAACTTTTACTTCTTGCGGCCATTTCATCAAACAGGTGGCAGGCACAAATCTTGCCAAATTCAAAACACTATAGTAAGCAGTGATTTTGGTCACCGTTTGGGCCTAACTCGGTCCCCTTGTCCCCCAGCTAAAACCCCGGCCCTAGCTCTCTCTCCCTCTCCCCTAGCTGCTCCAGTTCCAAGCCGCCCGACGCCATGTGCCAGGTCGACCATGGACAGCTCGCACCAAGCCGTCTCGCGCTCTCCTTCGCCCGCTGGCAGACAGGCGCCATCACACCGCACTGCCTCGACCAGCCCTCGACCAAAATCGAGCGGAGGAGAAGCCCCAGTTGCTCGCGCCCATGCCTCTGTCCGCCATGCCGATCACCTCGGAGCGTCGCGCCCGCTAGAGCAGCACCGGCCTCGCCTAGCCCTAGCCTTGCATGGCAGCACCCGCAGCAGGCCCAGCAACCGCCCAGACATCTTTGTTCGCCGCCTCGCGACCAGCAGCCTGGAGGAACCGCGTCGAACACCGCCGCCCGCGCTCAGTTCACCGCACGCTCCCGACCCATAGAGCCCTCACCTTGCCACGCCATTAAGCCCTAGAGGACCACCAGGGGACAGAGAACCCATCACCGCCCTCGCCCATGCCGAGAGCGCCCCGCATCATCGTCACCGATGATCTCACCAGAGCCTGCTCTGCCCCCCCCCTCGTCGACCCTATATAAAGCGGCCACCCTAGCCTCTTTTCTCCATACTCACTCACTCCCCACCTCTCACTGAACCTCACCCACCTCTCGCCGATGCCGCTCGAGCTCTGCCTCACCGGAATTGGAGCCGAAGCCGCCGCAGCAGGAGGAGAAGGGCGCCTGCGATTTAGGGCACCCCAAGCTCCGCCGCAACTGCGCCTCGTCTCGCTGTCATCTACCAGCCCATTTGCCCGCCTCACTGACCTTGCTGGAGCCCTGGTATGCCCCCAATCGACCCCCACCGCCGTGTCTAGGTCAGACTCTCGCCGGAGTAATCCGTCGTTGATGATGACTCTCCACCGTTAGATCCCCTTTAGATCGTGTGGCCCAGGATGCTAGACACCATTTCGGTGTTTTTGTGCCGCTGACTGGTGGAGCCCGCATGTCAGGCAGCCCGTTGTGTGCACTGTGCATAGCTGGGCTGGCCCAATTAGTTTCCGCGCGAGTTAGAATTTCAAATTTAGTTTTTTCTATTTAGAGTTAATCTAGTTTCTGTCCACTAGTTTAAAAATCAATTCTGGGAGTTTGACAAATCCAAATTGCATGAAACCAATTTTTCCTGAAAGTATTGAAATGATTTATCCAAGCCCGTTGAATTTAATTCAATTAGAGTTATAGATATCTCCTAGTAAAAATAACAAAACAGAAGCTTTTGCATATGGCAACATTTTTATAAAATCAACTAAGATAGGTTTTGAGTTGATTCCAACTCTCAAAAATCACATTTCATCATATCTTTCTAAATATGTAATAATATTAAGGTTTACAGGCAGTGACTTTGGACTAGTACCCAAATAATGCTATATAGGCATTTCTAGTCACTTTATATCATTAAATAATGAACTTAAACCAAAGTAATTATGATCCAACATTTAAATCTCATTCCCACATGTTAGAATATGTGGTGATGACATGTGTCCACATGATCCCATATTTGAAGTGGTGAATATTAAATCTTAGTTAATTTTTCAATGAGTAGAAATTACTTTTCTAAAATAAAAAGGAAGAAACTAGTGAATTAAACTTGTGATGATAATAGATCATCAAATGTGTGTCTTAGAATGCTAATTAGACTAGCTAAGTATTGTTTGGTGATTGTGTACTCCGTATGTATTTATAGAAGATAGTACCGACCAAGCTTACGAGGAGGAGGAGTGCTACCAAGAAGAAGAAGAAAACTTCAACCACTGCACCAACCAAGGCAAGCCACCATTTAATAGTGCAAGATATTATTAGCAAGCTAGAATTAAGAGAGATGAATGAGCAAAGATGCTTTAGGCATTCTTTGGTCACACCACCTTGACTATTACTACCCCAAGTATTACCTTACAAGCTTTAATTCCTTTAGTTTACACAAAGTCCCTTACTTGTTTTGAAGGTAGCATAAAAAGTATAAAACTTGACCTATTTAGCTAAGCTTTAGATGTCATTCTATGGCATGAGATTGAACCCATCACCTTTCCACCTTAGTGAACACTCTTAACTTAGTAGTTTAGAGTAGATAAAAACTTGAGTCACTTTAGATGGGAACACTTGGTGAAAATGAATTATGAAAACCGTGGAATGATGAGTCATTCTATTGAGATGTTTTGACATGTGTTGAGAAACACCAATGGTTTATGATGATGAAAATGTTGAGGCATGAGCCTTATCCCTTTTATAAAACTGATGGTTGGATTCAGATGCGATACCATTCCAAATTTACCGTACAACCACACTACCTGAATTGGGTAAGGCTTAGCTGGAAATTTATATGCATTAGTATTAGTTCCCTCGCGGGAGAAGTTTGAGCTGAGGCTACCTCTCAACGTTGTCCACCTATGGAGTGCCCAAGATGACTGATGGTCATGGTTGGGAGGCCATGCTCATAGGACAGGTGCTTATACTAGGGTGTGTAAAGGAAAGGTTATGTTTGATTATCTGCATACTAAGTATGATGATTCAGGGTTATCCCTGACAGATGTATCAAATCTTGTGGTGAAAGTGTACCACCTCTGCAGAGTGTCAAACTATTCGAATAGCCGCGTCCGCGGTTATGGACAGTTGGAATGGCCATACTGTTTCGTTGTCAGATGTTTTCAAAACAACTTATGAAATGAATGATGAATCTTGACTTGACCATAATAGGGTTGTGTTTATCATATTAGCTTCCCAACTTAAGTGATTCTAGAACTTTATTTTATCTTTCTTTCCTTCAGAACTCAGCTTAGGTTTCAAACTTAACCTTATAGCTAAACATAGAGTTAACCCTCGACTTAGAACTATATTACTTGCTAGTGGTAGTTTGCGAGCACTTAAAGAGTACTCATGGCTTTTGTCCCTGGCTATTCTCATGGCCAGACTATGAAGGAGACTATCAAGATGATGGCCAATAGGACGGCTATGATAACTAGGACTATCTGCCTTCGTCAGCATTACCTGTGCCCCTGAAGATGGACCCCACCGCTACGTTTATCTTTTATTTCCGCTGCTTGTTGTATTCAGACTGGATCATGAGATCCTTATTTGTGTAAGACCTTATGTATAGTTTGTAATGGATGATGTACTGTGATATCTAATCCGTTATGTCTCGCAAAAATGGTAATCCTGGGATTGCGAGGTATGACATAACAGGCATCTGGGATTAAAAATCCGGGTATTGACAATAAAACCTTTCCATCCACCCCTGGTGAAAAAAACAAATTCCTGCCGAATCGGTAGGAAGTGGGTCTGATTTGAACTACAAGTACATTATCTAATGCTCGTGATTTTTGGAAAAAAAATCATTTTTAGACTCACAATATGATATTTCAATTGTAAAATTTCAATTTCAAACCCTAGATGAAAATTTTCAATTTCAAACCCCTATTATCAAAATCATGATTCAAAATCTCTATTTATACCTACTAAGGTTTTATATGAAAGTATGTCCTTGTATTTTTCTTGAAAGTAAAAGTGTTCAATAATGTCATAAAAATATTCTCTAAAATATTACAAGATCTTTAAATTTTGTTTGAATCAATTTGGAATTATAAATAAAAATATACAAAAGAATTTAAAAAGAATAAAGAAAAAAGGTGGAGGTGGCTGGGCGGGCAAACCCGTGATGCAAATGTGCCAGCCCAGCAAGGCATGGGCGCTCGCACGCTGCTATTGGTCAAAGGCCAGCCCAGCAAGCAGCCCAGGTAGTCGCATGTTGGAGGCCTGCGTAGGTTAACTGGGTTGCATGATGATTAAGAGGATGTGGTACTACTATCGATACAAGATGATGTTGGTGGACCGGTGGTAGATCAACTGGGAGGAATACCGACCGCTGGAGGTCGTGAGTTCGATTCCCCTGGCACCCTCTATTTTCTGTAATTTGTTCAGTCCTTATCGTTCCCCGGACATACAAATATACACACACAGGCATATCTAACATACAAGCTGTCTTGGTTTAGTGGTTTAGTTCCTTTAAAAGAACAATGGCGTCCTGGGTTCAAGTCCCGCTGGGCGCTGTCTCTCCCTTTTTTCATTTATTAGTCTGAACCTGTTCTGCCAACATGTAGGGGTTAAAGGATGTCGAGCTCCTAATTCTATAACAATTCGCTGTTTGCTGCAGTGGTTCTGTGTGCGCGGGGACTTCGTGAGGTTCAGACACGAAGATGATGCTGCTGAGTTGGTGATCCTGACATTTTTTGTCTTGGAAATTAACCATAACGACTATTTAAATTGGTCGTAGTCTGTCAAATAAAAGGCTCTAAACCAGGGTTATTCGTCTATGACCATTTCATGTTACAAAACTGTGACCTTCTTGAGCAAATTGGTCGTTATTTTTCAAGGTTTGGACCCTCCCAAATTCCCTACGACCAACTGGCTTAGAATGGTCACAAATTTATGACCAAAAAATGCATGGTCGTTAAGAAAAGGTCAGTAGTGAGCAGATTTCTTGTAGTGCTATGAGAAAACTAGTGATTAAAGCTCTCACGAACTTGATGGCACACTTTACTTTTCTTGCCCTTAATAAACTTGAACCATTGGGTCCTTCTTTGTTGCGTATATGCTTGCGCTTTATAACTTGAAGTTAGTAGAACCATGTATCATGGGGAACGCTTTCAACATTGCACTTGTACTTTGTACCCCGTTGATATCATGTTCTTTTTCTTATGGATCCCAGCAGTGTGAAATAAAAGTGGAACTTGTAAGATCATGGAGTTTGTATGTGTGTAAGAGAAACGCCTGGGCCGCTAGCCTAAGCCATGCCTAATCATGGTGGAAACTTGCAGCATCACCATAATGAGCACTCTATGAAGCATCCTCAATAATAACCTATGCAAATAGCAAATAAAAAGATCGCTGAGATGCTCATTGTCTGCTTGCCTTGTCATTTTGATTATGGGATAGCTCCTGTATCATGTGCAAGGGGTACCCTGTTGGCGGTTCTTTATGATACACATGTACTTACAGTGACAAGAGCTTACTCGTGACTAAAGTTGAGTAGCATGAGGTTCGGTCTTCGTAAGTAAGGGGCATGAGATTTTGGCTTATAACTTGTCAAGCATATCCCCATAGTTTGTTCATTTTAACCTTAATCACTTCAAGATAGGGGCAATGAGAGCTGAAAGCTAAAAAGTACCATAATTTTTGGAAGCTCTTTATGAAACTTGAATCTCTGCTTCCTTCTATGAAGGCATTTCTTCCACCATTATATTGAGTCTCCACCTTCTATCTTTATGCACCTATTGAGAGAGCATAGTGGCCATTCTTAGTTCTATGTGCATTGTCCCAAGACTTGTTGATTGATGCATAGCTTTGATATTGCTTGTTTTAAACTATTTGTATCTAGTCACTCTTATGAACTTTGAAGGTGTCCTATGCATTTATACTTGCTACTCTATGAGGGACAAGCTAAATACTATTATGCTATGTTTTATTTATGTGAAACAAACAAACGTCTTGCAAAGCATTGTTATTCATGAATCTTTTGTTTGTGCCTTTTCATGTTGCATCATAGTTTCTTTGTCTTATTGCTAGAACCTTGTCTTTCATGTTATGATTGAAGTACTATGATCCTAGATTTGAATGTTTTACAAATACTTTGATCAAGTTTATGATGGTTCATGTCACCTAAAAAATTATTCTTTCTTTTTATCACTTACCTACTCGAGGACGAGCAGGAGTTAAGCTTGGGGATGTTGATACATTGCAAATGTATCTATAATTTTTGATGTTCCATGCTTGGTTTTATCTACTTTCTTATGTTTTTCCCACACTTTGGAGTACTTTTCATATGATTTCTTTGACTAACCTATTAACAAGATGCCATAGTGACAGTTGCCTGTTTTTTGCTGTTTTTGGTTCCAGGAAGTCAGAAAATGAATATTCTCGGAATTGGACGGGACAAAAGCCAAAGTTACTATTTTCCCGGAATACTCACAGAGCCAGAAGGAGAGTCGGAGAGGGGCCACAGGGTGGGCACACCCCCCTTGGCGCGGGCCAGCCCAGGCCACGCCTGGGCATGGTGTGGGCCCCCTGGCCGGCCACCGACCTTGCCTCCTTCGCCTATATATTCCTCCCGAGGCAAAAACCATAAGTCATCAATCAGAAATCCATGAAAAGTTCTACAGCGCCGCCGCCACCAAAGGGGAGATTCGGGGGACAGAAAGTCTCTATTCCGGCACCCTGCCAAGACGGGGAAGTGCCCCTGGAGCCACCTCCATCGATCTCCACCGCCATCTCCATCACTATTGCTGATTCCCATGATGAGGAGGGAGTAGTTCTCTCTCGAGGCTAAGGGTTCTACTGGTAGCTATGTGTTCATCTCTCTCTATGCATGATCTTATTGAGATCATGAGCTTGTAATCTATAGATCTACCTTGCTACTCAAGTGCTTTAATAGATCTCTGCCCGCCCCATGTGTGTAAAAGTGACAGCGTGCACACCATGGTGGCACTTAGGCTAGAGATTACAAATACTTGTTATGAGTTATATTTGGAGTTGGATGTCTTTATGAAATTGTGGTGTTTGTTGGACCCATCTAGTGCTCAAGGTGATAGTGTGGGGTTATCTAGAGGGGGAAAGGCTTACTTTGAGGTGTGCTGTTATAGCCCTACCATGGATTAGAGTGTCCAACCGGAGAGTAGTTCAACGTAGTTTCATAAATAAGAATATATCTATATGAGAGTGTTCACTAGTGAAAGTATGATCCCTAGGCCTTGTTTCTAAGCACTGAAACACCGTTTGCAACTAGATCTGTTACATGTTTGCTTGCTTCTATCTTTATTTCAGTTTTACTTTAGTCTTTTCCACGCCATTAAGCTATTTTATATCACTGTTACCACTTATAATTATCTATACCACTTGTATTTCACTATCTCTTTGCCGAACTAGTGCACCTATACACCTGACAAGTGTATTGGGTGTGCTGGGGACACAAGAGACTTCTTGTATCTTGATTGCAGGGTTGCTTGAGAGGGGATACCTTTGACCACTTCCTCCCTGAGTTCGATAAACCTTGGGTGATCCACTTAAGAGAAAACTTGCTGCTGTTCTACAAACCTATGCACTTGGAGGCCCAACAACTGTCTACAACAATAGAAGTGCGTAGACATCACTGGTCTGGCAGTGCCGTCATAGGGCTTGATGGTCTTGTTGATCCGAAGACCTCTAGGGTAAGTTGTGGCCCTTATTACTGGTCGAAAACAACGTGGTCCCAGGTATGGGAGCTCCCGTGCTTCTTGGATCTTGTCCAACCGTGAACGTGTCATATGGCTCTGGTTGCTTCCCTTTTTCGCCATGAGAAGGAGAATTGTGGTGTGATCCATGGGACCCGCCATGTCCTCTGCCATGGTGGCTACTTGGTGACGACGGTGGCGGTGGCGGTGGTGGGTTAGCCTTCTTGATGCTCCCTGCATGTGACTCCTCACGCCTATCGTGATTGCTTGTGGGACGCGGTGCTTCCTTGTGGGATCTGCTCCTATGTTCTTCATTGCCGCTGCGCTCTCCAGCATGCCGAGGTTGCTCACCCTGGTCGCGTATAACAATACCGGCCTGGGGATGCCTGGGAGGTGGCAATCTTGCGTGGTGGCACGACTGTGGTTCCTCGTTACGCCGGGATGGCGGGGGTGGCGGCGATCAACAGGGGTAAGACTTCTCTCCGTTGTCGAAAGAAATAGGTATGGCATCAGCCCTATAGCGCGCATCCCTCTGTCTTCGCTCCGTGGAACCTGTATGGGATCCTTCGTCATGGGGAGATCTTGGCCTCCGGCGTCTATTTAAGGTTGACTGGCAAAGCTCTGGGTTGGACTCAAGCCTCTGGGAGGTGGCCTTTTCCTGTTGCTTGCAAGCCTTGGCTACAAGGTCATAGACCTGACCCACCGCTTCTGGCAACCTGTCTGATACATTGTAAATGTATCTATAACTTTTGATGTTCCATGCTTGGTTTTATCTACTTTCTTGTGTTTTGTCCACACTTTGGAGTACTTTTCATATGATTTCTTGGACTAACCTATTAACGAGAGCCACAGTGCCAGCTACCTGTATTCTGCTGTTTTTGGTTCCAGGAAAGTTAGAAAATGAATATTCTCGGAATTGGATGGGACAAAAACCAAAGTCATTATTTTACCGAGAGACACCTGGTGCCAGAATCCAAGACGGAGAGGGGCTAGGGCCCGGCCACACCACCTGGCCGCACGGCCAGGCCTGGCCCATGCCAGGGGTGGTCTAGCTTCCCCAGGCACCCCCTCGACCTCTCCTTCCACCTATATATTGCCTCTGATACGGAAATCCTAAGTACCCGATCAAAAATGCACGAAAGAGTCTGTAGCCAACGTCATCTCCATCCCTAGATCGGGAGGGATCTGAAGCTCTTCTCGGCACCCTGCCGGAGAGGGGAATTCACCCTGGAGGCCTTCTTCATCATCATGCAAGCCTCCGGTGTGATGCGTGAGTAGTTCATCTCTGGACTACGGGTCCATGTAGTAGCTAGATGGCTGGTTCTCCTCCTTTGTGCTATCATGTTTAGATCTTGTGGGCTCCGTTCATGATCAAGATCATCTATTTGTAATTCTGCATGTTGTGTTTGCGGGGATCCGATGGATAATGAGATGCTATTTTAGATTGATTATTGATTCTATCATGTCTTTGTTATTTGTGATCTTGCATGCTTTCCATTGTTAGTAGCTATCTTGGCCAAGTAGATGCTAGCAACTCCAAGAGTTAGTATTTATGCTCAATAGTGGGTTCATGTCTCTGGTAATCTGGGTAAGTGACAGAAATCTCTAAGGTACTAGATGTGTTGTTGCTACTAGGGAGAAAACAAAAATCCTTTGTTCATAGAACAATCATATTGTTTACTTTACATGCAATTGGTAATGCAATTATCCGTTGCTTGCAACTTAATACTAGAGGGGTTCAGATGATAACCTGAAGGTGGATTATTAGTCATAGATGCAGTTGGATGGAGGTCTATGTATAATGTTGTAATGCCCAATCGAATCTCAAAGGAGTCAAGATGATTAGTATATTCTTGTATGCTTTCTCTATGTTTGTCAATTGACCCGCTGTAATTTGTTCACCCAGCATGTTATCTAGCTTAAGGAGAGCCACCTCTAGTGAACTATGGACCCCGGTCCTTTCTTTTACTTTCAATCTACAATCAACTATTTACTGCTTTGTGTTTACTTTCTACAAACTATTACTTTCTTCCACTCGATACGTTTAATCCTTTGTGTTTCAGCAAAACCGGTGAGATTGACAACCTCATCACAAGTTGGGGACAGAGTTCTGTGGTTGTGTTGTGTAGGTCTCCACGTTGCTCCTGGCACCGGTAGTGCGCCCTGCCAACGTTTAGCTAGCAACACCTTTGGGGTGTTTCCTTGCTCCTACTGGTTCGATTAAACCTTGGTTTCATAACTGAGGGAAAACTTGCTGTTGTGCTCATCATACCTTCCTCTTGGGTTCCCCAACGAGATCGATATATTTTGGGCCATCAAGCTACTTTTCTGGCGCTGTTGCCGAGGATTCAAGGACATCTTCACAAGGGAAGTCCCTAATAACCAATCTCTTTACTTTGTTATATTTGTTTTTCTTAGTTTACTTTTGTTTTGTTTGCTTGTTTCTTTATCAAAAACACAAAAAAAATAGTTTTACAAGTTTGCTTTCTTTATCAAAACACAAAAAATTAGTTCCTACTATAGTTGTTATTTTCATTGGTCTGTTATTGTCTTGCTTTATCATGCTTTATATCAATGGTTGGTTTCTTTGAAACTGAATCTTATTGGCAAGGTGGGTTCACGGAATAACAAAAATATTATTATAAGGAACACCGCTTGTCACAAAAAGGGAAACACTTATGGGAACAAATTGATAAATTGTATACCATTGCTATAAACGTGTGCTCTACTTATAATGTTACTTATTGCTTTGATAAATCTTGTTGCTGTCAGAGGTATAAACACCTCCCTTTTCAATGTGAGTATAATGATAATGTTACCATATCTTCTTATGTTAAAGGGAATTATGACTTTTATGATGTGGAACAAATTGAAGAATTTATTGCTTGGAAGGGTGCATTTGAACTTGCTAGTTTGCTTGAAAATACTAATGATTCACCTTATAAATATGAGATCTATTATATACTTAAATTTTGCTTTGATAATTACAAGGTAGAAAATGGCTATATTCTTGAATATCTTAATAGATGCTCTCCACCAATGGAAGAGACTAATACCTTGCAGGAGCCTATGGAAGAAGAAATTGTTGAAACTGGCAGCTCATTAGATGAAAAAGAGGAGGAAAGTGATGATCAAGAGTAGGAAGAATGGATCTACCCATCCCTACCTTCTAATGAGAGTAACTATTTACCCCTTACAGTATTTGATTGTCTCCCATGCTTACCAAAGGAGGACAAATGTCATGTTCCTGAGGGTTCTTTTGAAAATGTTTATAATAAAGCTCTAGTGTTTGTAGATCATGAAAAGCATGCTTTATGTGATAGTTATATTGTTGAGTTTATTCATGAGGCTATTAAAAATTATTATGAGAGAGGAAAATATGGTTGTAGAAGTTTTCATGGTATTGAAACACCTCTCTATGTGCTGAAAGTTTTGAAGTTATTCTCGTTTTATCTTCCTATGCATGTCACTTTGTTCTTTGTGAATTTATTTGCATACGAGGTTCCTATGCATAGGAAGTGGGTTAAACTTAAATGTGTTTTTAATTTGCTTCTTGATGCTCTCTGTTACTTCAATTCATATTTTTTTTATGTGAGCATCTTCTCAAACTATCATGCCTAACTTAAAGGCGTTAAAGAAATGTACTTATTGGGAGATAACCCAAAAGTTTTAGATGAGTCTTGGAAGTTATTACTTCAGTAATAACCGCCCCTTATCCTTTTAATTTGCTTTTTGTGCCAAGAGTAACCTCTAATGAGAGAGAAGTAATGATTGGGAAAGTTGCTATCCTGAAACAGATTTCTGTGCTTCACCGTAAAAATTCGTGTAAAATCTCTGTACGTCCTTTTGAGGCGTGAATTTTTATGCTTCTGCCCTAGGTTTTTATGTAACTTTAGTTAGTTCAACACTTTTCTATTTGAGCAACAGAAGGTCTTCGAAAAAAATCGTCTTTACCTGCTGGTCTGTTTTGACAGATTCCTGCCATTTTCTGCATTTGCTTCTTGTTGGTTCCTCTTTGAGTTTTTTTGGGGAATTGAGATTTTTGAGGGAAGTGCTAAAGTATCTTGTGTTTTAATGGAAGTTTTATTGGTGTTGGAACTGAACCTAAAGACTTATTATCTTGAGTGCACTGATGTTGCTAATAAAGATTGTGTGAAGTTTTGTATGAAGGAAAATTTTCAGGTGTATGGAAGGAATGAGTAATGAGATGAAGGATGGACTAAAGCTCAAGCTTTGGGATGCCATGCATGTCAACCCAAGAAATATCCAAGAATTACAAGCGTCAAAGCTTGGGGATGCCCAAGGCATCCCTTCTTCATCAATAAAAATCCCAGGTTTCTTCCAAACGCTTCATTTTTATTGTTTCATGCACAGTTGTGTTGTTCTTGGAGCGTCTTCTTTTTCGTTTTTGTTTTGGTTTTTCGTTTGCTTAGTTTTCTTAGTTTGTTGAATAAATTGGTTGGACCCCCTCTTTCATACATTGGTTTTTAAATAGTTTGGTTTGGATTGAAAAAGAGTAGGAAAGTTCATGCTTAAGCGTTAAAGAGAGCTTGTTTTTGACTGTGGCCTATGCTTTGTCATGCCATGCTCGATATTGTTTTTGCTTTATACTTAGTATTCTTTGATGTAGCATGACTTGTTATAAACAATTGAGATTGCTTAATGTGCCTTGGAAGAATCATGCATTGTTTTAGCATATTAAAGCATAGTATTGTGGTATTCTCCTTTGATGCTTTATTTGGGTTAACTTGGCGCATGCTCACACCATGTTATGACTATCCCAAGTCACCATAGCCTTTATGATCCTTTAGTTTTCAACTTGTAGTATCACTCTATGCTTTGATCAATGATGTTTTGTCGCTCTGCATGATTATGGCCATTATTGCTCTCTTAGTTTGTCGCTCCCAGTCTTTTGCTAGCCTCCACAACCAAGTATGAGTTCCATTCATGCATAAAACTCCTTAAACCAAGTTATTCTAAAGAGTCCACCATACCTACCTACTAGCATATGCTATTCCAAGTATATTCATGTTTTTATCTACCTTCCAAATTAAACTTGTTATGAGAAAACTAGTGATTAAAGCTCTCACGAACTTGATGGCACACTTTACTTTTCTTGCCCTTAATAAACTTGAACCATTGTGTCATCTATGTTGTATATGCTTGCACTTATTTGTTGGGGATTAGCAGAACCATGCTGTCATGGGGAACGCTTTCAACATTGCACTTGTACTTTGTACCTAGTTGATATCATGCTCTTTTGTCTATGGATGCCGTCGGTGTGAAATGAAAGGGGAGCTTGTAAGTCCATGGAGTTATGTATATGTGTTAGAGAAACGCCTGGGCCGCTGGTCTAATCCATGCTGACATGGTGGAAACCTGTAGCGTAACCATAATGAGCTGTCTATGAAGCATTCTTCTTATAAAAAAGAGTCATATATTGAGAAAAAAGAGAAAAAGAAAAAAAGAGATTATGAAAAGAGGAAAGAGAGAAAAAAGCACCATATTCCCATGGTAAATAAGAAGATTGCTGAGATGCTCGTTGTCTGCTTGCCTTGCCATTTTGATATGGGGATTCTTCCGTATCATCGGGCAAGGGGTACCCCGTTGGCGGTTCTCTATGATACACATGTACTTAAGATGACAAGAACTTACCGGTGACTAAACTTGAATATCATGAGGAGCGACCCTCGTATTCAAGGGACATGAGGTTTCCAACTTATACTTCGTCAAGCATATACACCATAGTTTGTTCACTTTAACCTTAATCACTTCAAGATGCTTATGATAGGGGCAATGAGAGCTGAAAGCTATTAAGTACCATAATTTCTGGAAGCTCTTTATGAAACTTGAATCCCTACTTCCTTCTATGAAGGCCTTTCTTCCACTTATATATTGAGTCTCCACCTTCTACCTTTAGGCACTTACTTTGAGAGCATAGTGCCCATTCTTAGTTCTATGTGCATGGTCCCAAGACTTATTGATTGATGCATAGCTTTGATATTGCTTGTTTTAAACTATTTGTATCTAGTCACTCTTATAAACTTTGAAGGTGTCCTATGCATTTATGTTTGCTACTCCATGAGGGACAAGCTGAATGCCACTATGCTATGTTTTCTTTATGTGAAACAAACAAACGTCTTGCAAAGCATTGTTATTCATGAATCTTTTGTTTGTGCCTTTTCATGTTGCAACATAGTTTATTTGTCTTATTGCTAGAACTTTGTCTTTCATGTTATGATTGAAGTACTATGATCCCAGCATTGAATGTTTTACAAATACTTTGATCAAGTTTATGATGGTGCATGTCACCTCAAAAATTATTCTTTCTTTTTATCACTTACCTACTCGAGGACGAGCAAGAGTTAAGCTTGGGGATGTTGATACATTGTAAATGTATCTATAATTTTTGATGTTCCATGCTTGGTCTTATCTACTTTCTTGTGTTTTATCCACACTTTGGAGTACTTTTCATATGATTTCTTGGACTAACCTATTAACAAGAGCCACAGTGCCAGCTGCATGTTTTCTGCTGTTTTTGGTTCCAGGAAAGTCAGAAAATAAATATTCTCGGAATTGGACGGGACAAAAGCCAAAATCATTATTTTACCGAGGGACACCTGGAGCCAGAATACGAGACGGAGAGGGCCTGGGGCCCGACCACACCACCTGGCCGGGCGGCCAGGCCTGGCCCGCGCCAGGGGGTGGTCTGGTTTCCCCAGGCACCCCCTCGGCCTGTCCTTCCGCCTATATATTGCCTCGGATATGGAAACCCTAAGTACCCGATCAAAAATCCACGAAAGAGTCTATAGCCGCCGTCATCTCCATCCCTAGATCAGGAGGGATCTGAAGCTCTTCCCGGCACCCTGCCGGAGAGGGGAATTCACCCTGGAGGCCTTCTTCATCATCATGCAAGCCTCTGGTGTGATGCGTGAGTAGTTCATCGCTAGACTAAGGGTCCATGTAGTAGCTAGATGGCTGGTTCTCCTCCTTTGTGCTATCATGTTTAGATCTTGTGAGCTCCGTTCATGATCAAGATCATCTATTTGTAATTCTGCATGTTGTGTCGGGGATCCGATGGATATTGAGATGCTTTTACAAATTGATTATTGATTCTATCATGTCTTTGTTATTTGTGATCTTGTATGCTTTCCGTTGTTAGTAGCTATCTTGGCCAAGTAGATGCTAGCAACTCCAAGAGTTAGTATTTATGCTTGATAGTGGGTTCATGCTTCTGGTAATCTGGGGAAGTGACAGAAATCTCTAAGGTACTAGATGTGTTGTTACTACTAGGGAGAAAACAGCAATCCTTTGTTCATAGAACAATCGTATTGTTTACATTACACACATTCGTAAAACAATAATCTGTTGCTTGCAACTTAATACTGGAGGGGGTTCGGATGATAACATGAAGGTGGATTATTAGTCATAGATGCAGTTGGATGGCGGTCTATGTATAATGTTGTAATGCCCAATCGAATCTCAAATGAGTCAAGATGATTAGTATATGCTTGTATGCTTTCTCGATGTTTGTCAATTGCGTCGCTGTAATTTGTTCACCTAGCATGTTATCTATCTTAAGGAGAGCCACCTCTAGTGAACTATGGACCCCGGTCCTTTCTTTTACTTTCAATCTATAATCAACTATTTACTGCTTTATGTTTACTTTCCACAAACTATTAGTTTCTTCCACTCGATACGTTTAATCCTTTGTTTTCAGCACATCGCTGAGATTGACAACCTCATCGCAAGTTGGGGACAGAGTTCTGTGGTTGTGTTGTGCAGGTTGATGACCCACAAGTATAGGGGGTGTATCGCAGTATTTTCGAGGGAAGTGAAACCCAATTTATTGATTCGACACAAGGGGAGCCAAAGAATATTTATAAGCCTTAACAACTGAATTATCAATTCAGCTGCACCTGGAAACAATCTTGCTCACAACAGTTTATCAGTAGCAACAGTTTTGTAGTAGGAATAGTAAAGTAACAGCAGTAGTAAAGTAAAGACAGCAGTAACAATAGCAACAAACAGTAGGATTCGAGTGCGGTAGGCATAGGGATGGATGGACGGGCGTTGCATGGACAAGACAATTCACATAGCAATCAGAACATAGGGAAATTGCAGATAAAATAAGATAAAGCATCCAAGTACTAGATAATCCTAGGCATGTGTTCCATATATAGTCATACGTGCTCGCAATGAGAACTTGCACAACATCTTTTGTCCTGCCAGCCCGTTTGCAGCGGGGCCTCAAGGGAACTACGGGCAATTAAGGTGCTCCTTTTAATAGAGCACCGGAGCAAAGCATTAACACTCCGTGAACACATGTGATCCTCACATCAAAGCCATTCCCTCCAGTTATCTCGATTTCTATCACTTCGGGGCAATTGGTTTCGGACAACAACGTGTGTATACAACTTGTAGATAAGAGCAAAAACAATACTCTTATAATGAATCAATAACATGTTCAGATCTGAAATCATGGCACTTGGGCCCTAGTGACAAGCATTAAGCATAACAAGTCGCAATAAAGTCATAAAGCACTAATAAAAGATACTAGGCACCATGCCCTAACAATCTGATGCCATCACATGAACGATCTCATCCAATCCCTACCATCCCCATGGCCTACAGCGGGGGATTACTCACTCATAGATGGGGGAAACATGGATGGTCGATGGAGAAGCGATGGTGATGATGATGGCGATGATCTCCTCCAATTCCCTGTCCCGGCAGGGTGCCAGAACGGAGTTTCTGGTGCTGTTTCGTGGAATCTGGTGGTGGCGGCGGAGCGGAACTCCTTCTGGAAAAACGTCGAACCCCCCCTGAGTTTTTAGGTCAGAAGGCAACTTATAGGCGAAGAGGGAGACCGAGGGGGAGTCTGGGGCAGCCAGACCACCCCCTGGCGTGGCCCGGGCTTGCCCGCGCGGCCAGGTGGTGTGGCCTGGGCCCAGCCCCCCCTCCGTCTCGTATTCTAGCTCCAGGAGTCTTTGGGTGAAATAGGATTTTTGGCATATTTTCCGGGATTTTTCCTGATAGTTGATTTTCTGCACAAAAAGTATACACCAATGCAATTCTGCTGAAAACAGTGTCAGTTCATGTTAGTTGCATCCAAATCACACAAGTTTAGAGGAGAAACAATAGCAAAAGTGTTCGGGAAAGTAGATATGTTTTGGACGTATCATAGGTCTCCACGTTGTTGCTGGCACTGGTAGTGCGCCCTGCCAACGTTCAGCTAGCAACACCTTTGGGGTGTTTCCTTGCTCCTACTGGTTCGATTAAACCTTGGTTTCATAACTGAGGAAAAACTTGTTGTTGTGCTCATCATACCTTCCTCTTGGGGTTCCCCAACGAGCTCAATGTATTTTGGGCCATCACTGTCGTGTTCAAGGGGGGTCTTGCCGACGACCATGTTGAGGGCGGGTGTTGGCATTACTTGTTTCCCCTCTTAGTCAATATAAGGGGTTGCTTTTGCCGGTTTGGACGCGTCCCATCCCAACTTGCGTCGAACGCCGAGATCTTTGACGACCTAAGCTGGTGCCTTCTTAGCCTTGTGCTTCTTCAGTTGCTTGTACTCAGCCTCCATAGCTCTTGCCGCATTGATGGATTGTTGTCCTTGTCCATCTGGGCGCCCTGTTTTGCTATGCATTTGGCATCCACTAAGATTTCTGCATGTTTCTCATCAAGCTCTCTAACGCTCCGAATATGAGCGACGGTGATAGGTTCGATGAGGAGTGGGCCATATATATCCCTATCCACGGGAGTAGCCAATCAGTTGCCAGCTGCAGACGTTGACGGTGGCAGCCGGTTTGATTATTTGGTAGTACCGGGGCTTGTGGTGAATTCCTACGCCTTCTGTGGGGGTATGACCAGAGGGGGCATGGCTTTGGCCGGAGCCGGAGGCTCGGTGACTTTCTTTGCCACTGCCGCTCTGGTAACCGCAGGTGTAGGCGGAGCTCTCTCACGTTCTGGTTCCTGCTGATCTTCTTCTATCATGTTCCCAATCGCGACTAGCACCTAATAGGAAGTGGCATTCTTGTCAGCAAGCTTCTCCCTCTCGATCTCCTTTTATATCTCCCTCATAGTGGCATCGTATTCCTCCAAGTTGGCATCTGAGCTGCTACCATCTAAGTTGATGTCGGCGTAGAGTGCGTCAAGCACTGAGTTGGAGTTGGCCTCGGTGTCTTCGATGGCGGAGTTGGAGGGGGATGGTGCTGGGCCATTGTTGCTGCTTCCTCCAGCCTCAGGACTTGTCATGGCCTTGGTGTTATCATCGGCATCTGCGTACTAATTGACAATTGTGACCATCTCACCAAGGGTGAGCAGGCCGGCGGCTTGTCGTCTTCTGAGCGTATGCCAGAGGAGTGTTCCGGGCGTGAGCCCTTCCATGAAGTGGTAAACGAGATCATCGGTGCAGTCACCATCTAGGGTTTCTATCATGCTCATCCATCTGGCAAGGTATTCATGGGGAGGTTCCCCATCCCTCTGAACACATCTGGCTAGATCGAAGATAGTAACGACGCTGACAAAGTGCGACCTCCGCATATCTAATGCTCGGGGAAGCCAAGAAGATTTGTGGGGTCCTTCCACTGTTATATCCTGCACAGGGGAGGTTTGGGTGGGCCTTGAATTTTTCCAATCTAGGACGGCAAACTCCAAAGAGATATCCGGACCAGATCCTTTCACAAACGTATCCTGCCCGGAGGCAGTCCGTGCGGGTCTTGACGAGCCTCCGACTTCCTGGGAGCTAGGACCCGAGTCGGTTTCGCCGATGAAGATGTGGATGTCTCCAAACGGGATGACGGAGCAGCGCGTAGGGTTCGTCTTTGCCCGGACCCAAAATTTGTCCGAAGGAACGATCGGGACGTTGCCGAAGAAGATAACGCGACCAATGTCTACGATGCCATTGATTCCCGCAAAGAGCTTGGACCTCGCCTGGTGTAGAGCTCGAGGCGCCTCTTTCCCCATGGTGGGCGCCAACTGTCGTGGTATTTCCAACGAGTACGCCATGGAGGGTTCCTCACAAAGCGTGTTTAGAGACGTGGGGGAAGGCGGTGAGTTGGCGGATAAGAGATAACACAGCTTACCCAGGTTCAAGTCCCACAACGGTGGCGGAACTCTACTCCTGCTATAAATCACCATAATGGCAATACGCCGAGTTATAGAGATTGGTTCGCTGTGCGAGGTTGTTGCAAATTGTATGTGTCGTGAACTAAAGGGTCCCACTGGTCCGCCTTATAAAGGCACCAGAACCTAGGGTTACAAGGAAAGGACCTTGTCGGACAAGGTAAAGAGTCCTACACTAATACTAACTAGTCTTCGTGTCTTGTACTCCAAGTATGTTGGTGACTCCCACGTAGCCTTCCTTTATCCGGCATGGGTCTCCGTTCTGGACCTGTCTAACTAGGCCACCCAGCAGACCATAGGCGATGCTACCAACTGTGGGCCACCCAGGTTAGCCAGATTAGAGACATGCAATGGTGATACCCATTTAGCATATCCCCAACATATGGTTTGGTACATTTAGTAGTGCATGTGTACTGGGTGTTGGATTCAAGTCAACTAAACTTACATTTTGACATGTAGTAATTTCTAAAGGTAGATTTTATTTTTTTTGTTATATTTACTATAGTTAAACTGTATGGCTTTTTGCAGTGGGGTCAAAGTGACATGCAAAGTATCACAAATACCTCACATTACCAAGTGGTTTCATCCCACATGGATTCACCAGACTCCTTGAGTGATTTATTTAGTGCAAGGGAGAGATTTTACCACTTTAATTACTAGAAATCTCGAAATGATATTTTGGTCCAAAACTTGGTCTGCATGTTAAGGAAAACATGCATGCCCACATAGAAATTTAGATTTGGTAATTTGGAGGAATTTTTCAATTTTGTTTGGATTTAAACCAAACTTTAATTTAACATAGTTTGAATTTGGTAGAAGAAAAAGAGAGAAGTTGTGGCAGCCAAGCCAGATCTATGGAGTAAATAGGCCACATAGCCAGATGCAGCCCATGCCAAGAAATGCAGCATGCAGGAGATAGTGCATTCGAACGTGCGGCCGGGCCTGTTCGTTAGTGGCATGAGGTGGCGGAGCGGTATCGAGTGACGTGGGCCCCCGGATCTAGTTAATATCGACGGTCCACTATCATCGTCTTCCCGCGACAGAGCACCAGTGGTGAAAACCCTTGGGAGGCGACGGTGATAGGCGGAGGAGACGCGGTCGACAGGCGAAGCAGATTGAGGTGCAACACAGGAAGATCTAATGATGGGAAGGACTTCACACAACGGTGCCTGAGAAGCATGATCATGGCTCGATGGAGGCGGCGCCTAAAGCTATCCGAAGCAAGAATGGAGGGCAGGCTTAGATGTAGGAGGTTGGAGAGGTCTCAGTAAGGTCACATGCAGGGGAGACCACACGATCGAGATCTTTAGGGAGGCCGAGGGTGGAGCCTCTTCTTATCCAAAGTGAGGTAGAGCTTGAGCAAGGCTCTAGAGCTTAGAGAGGGTGAGTGAAGGTGGGAGGAAGCAAATGAGAGTGGAGGAAGGGGCAGAGAGATGATGTGGCCTTTTATCTAGAGGGCAGCTTGTCCATTGTCAAATTGGTCCATGGGAGAAAGAGGGAGGGAGTGTTGCATGCTTGTTGGGAAGAGGTATGGTGGGAGCTCGTGTGAGGCTATAGCAGAGCAGAGGAAGGCCGATGCTGCAAGTTTGCTGCTCCACTTGTATTTCGGCCAAGAAAAGAAAGTGGAGTGGGAGGGAGGCTAGGGTAGCTAGGGCTACATCCATTGGTCAGAGAGGGTGGTGAGTGGGTCTTGGTTCGAGTAGAGGGGTTCGAGTAGAGGCTAGGGTCTTGCTTCAGCTATTGTGCCCTTTAAAGAAGAGATATGTAAAGATAAGAACTAATGGTTACCTCCTCATGCTGTCCAAGCACTGGAGGACAAGGATGGGGGGTTGCTATAGTGGTGCTACATTGTAGGTCGACAGAAGAAGGGGTGAGGGTGTTGTGGTGGTTAAGCAATGAGCTTAGGATTCTTTGTTGATTTTACAAAGTGCTAATAGAACGAACATTATTGTTTTTTTAATTTATCTCACAATCCCACATGACCAAGTGTTTAGGGATGGTTGATGAAGTTGAGCACGATCAGAGGTAGGTGGGAGGTTAGTGAAGATCCCTATTTTATTTTGAAAGGAATTTAGTTTGAGAAAGTTGGACTTTAGGTGGTTTTAGTGATCTAAGGTTTTAATATTTCAATACTTACTTTAGCATGTGGTAGGGGATAATTCAAGGATCCATTTGGCTCACGGGGCACATGGATGGATAGACCAAGTGATGTAGATTAGTGTGGTATAGAGAGTTGATCTTGATCATGATGGAGTGCTCCTAGAAATGATGCCAAACTTTGTTGAAAATAAGGATGTCAAAACAGAATATCATCTTGCCTTCAAAACCATGATGGTTTAAGAAGTACAATACTCCAATGAAAATAAGGGAGGTATGGGTTGGTAGATAAGGTTAAGCAGATCAAAAACATGCCAAGAGTTGACCAAGAGAATGTGTCATGGAGTTGGGAGCTTCTGCCAAAGTAGGCATGTTGGTAAGGTTGGCAGAAACAGATTATTTTCTTGACTATGAAACTATCAAAAACAAGTGGGTCCAAGGATGATCTAGTCAAGGGAAAGAGTGGGACTTTCAATTACTCATGATGGTTTACAAGATGGTTCAGGTGCATTTCTAGAAATGCACAAGGATTAATATAGATAGAAATTCAAAGATGGGATCCTGATAACATATGTAGAATTAGTAAAATTTTGACTAGTTTAGGGTTTTTGACTAGGGCAAGAGATCTAGTGTATTTGGTGGGATACAAGGTTCCAAAGTTATTATTTGGTGAAGGAGTTTGAAGAGTAGGATATGTTGAAGAGATCCATGGCTTGAGTTGGTCTCCATTACTTTGGAAACTTGAAGGTAAAGGTGACTCAAAATGGAGTCTAGTAAGGAAAACAGATGGTCCTTTTAATGGCTAAAGATCAAGAAAATCTTGGGAATCATGTCATATAGGTCTATTGTTCAAAGATAAGTGTTGGTGATGGTAAAGCATATCACTAGGATGACTATATAAGAAGCACATGGCCTCAAATTAAGAGTTAAGGGTTTTAAGTAGGTTTCCAGGAATGATCCTAGTAAAAGAGAGAGATTGTATTCCTATTAGGGCCTTGATGTTGTGGTCTTATACGGAGTAGGATGAAATATGATTAGTTTAATGTTATCCTTATCCTGCTTGGCAAGAGTTTGTTAAAGGTGTATTTTTAAAGGAGGGATGTTGGGGACCTATCCAACTCAAGGGTTAGATTTCATACAACACCTTGGATTTGAGGGTACATTGTTGGTTAAGGGGTTCACTATAGGGTGAGCTCCTAGGGTATCTCATACTAAATTATAATCAAGCAATTCAGACAGCAGGTCAAGGCAATTCATCTTAACAAGCAGATCAAAGAAATTCATATCAAACATCTCAAGACTACTACATGGCCGGTCCAGAGATTTCGGAGGCCCGGGGCAAAACTAAAATTTTGGGCCCCTTATTATAATTTTTTTATGGATATATGAGGTGATGAAAAATAAATAGTTTAAGTATACTTTCAACTATAATATTCATATAAAAATAACAATGTTTATATGATATCTTATAATTTCCTCCAAAAATTTGTAGAAGCAAAGTCCGTGACGATGGAATGAATATCAATCTCGTCCACTAACTTCTTCTCGATGCATAGAGCTGCCAAACCATTTCACCTCTCCTGAGACATTATAGATCTCAAATAGTTCTTTTATAATTTCAACTTTGAAAAGCTTTCAGTTGATGCAACAGTCACATGCATAGTAAATAAGATCCGATAAGCGATAAAATATTACAATAACAATCCTCTTCTCTGACAAACTCAAAAGGCTCCATAGCAGAAATTGATGTATTTGACAAAGTGAACTTCATAACACTTAACTCAGAAATAAGTGCATTTAACTCAACATCACATATATTAGGTTTACCATTTGTACCAGGCCGAGTAAAACTTTTTGCAAATATAGTGCAATGTTCTTCCAATTGAGCACCATCCAATGCCTTCAAGAATGTCGAACTTATTAAAAACTCAAATATACTTTTGAATGTCTGGAGTTCTTCAAATCTACGCTAAGAATTCTAATTAGAATTAAGATTTAAGAACTAAAAATTAGGGCGTAACCAGCAGAGACATGAGCAGGAGCGGACCACTAGACCAGCAGCCAGGTGGTCGATCGTCTCGTCGATGGTCTGGCCTTCACGCATGGCATCGATAGTCGAGGGCCTCGAGGCTCCCTATTCCCGTATCCCGATCCGATATTTCGATGTAGTGGAGGCGATAGGACTCGGGCAGGAGGCGTACGATCAATTCTTGGTTCCGTTTGCCTAGGAGGAAGAGAAGTGACTGACGCTGTCTAGGACTAGGAGTCAAGCGGTTGGGCTCCGCCTCGGCCTCCCCCTATATCTGTATCAATCGCCTTGGCTCGGAGTCTATGATAGCGGAAAAAGGCCCAATTAATACACCAGCCCAATAAAAAAAATCTTTTTATGATGTATACTAGGCATGCCTATATAGCATATTTCTAGGAGGGCCCCTACTGTTTTTGGGCCCGGGGCGGCTGCCCTGCGGGTCCCCCCCAAGGGCTAGCCCTGGACTACTATTATGAACACCATCATCAAGCCTGGCTTGAGGTATAGAGAAGTGTTTTGAAGGGTTGGAGTTTTGAAGAAGTTGAGAGTTCTTTGGTACTTCTACCAAGAGTGGAAATCAAAAGTTTTATAAAGGAGCTTTTTAAAGACTAGAGGTAAGGTCATTTGGAAGTTCTGTCTTGAAAACATAAGAATATGATATCATATAGATCTCCATTAATTTTTCAATAGAGGGTACTAAACCATTTGGGGGTTTGCAACTCATCTTGGCTTATTTTTTTGAAATGCCAGAATATTTGAAAATATGTAAATAAAGACAAGACATATCTTGTTTTAAATAGCTTTTGTCAATTGAGAGTGTGGTAGGAAGGTATCGTAACTACTACTCAACTATAAACATAAGCACAACAAGCAATCAAATGCTTCACCATTTAGCAAGAAAAAGTTTTTGTTCCCCCTAATTTTTGCACTTTGGACACAAAGTCAGGGTTACTGAAAGTGGGATGTTACAATTTCTTAATACATAGACTAATTGAGATATACTTCATTTGTATATGTGACAAAAACTTGCATCAATGTAAGTCATTACATCGAACTATTTTGTCACTTTTGCATACATCACAAATTCTTGTTTCTTCCAAAGTACACGATAATATCATTATTATTATCCAATGATCATATTATGAATCATCCTGATATATTCTCCTAACACTTAGGGCATATGACTCATCTAGATATGTACAAATCATGGCATTCATGATTTAATCAAATCACACAATTTTTCACTTATCAATTGTCAATACAATTGATCTTGCTACCATGTGGGAAGAACTTTTCTTGTCTAATCTTGACTACGAAACTCACACAACTCCCACTCAAATATGCCACCATATTGAACTAATTCAATACTTCAAAGATGTACTTCAGCATAACCATATTAGCATTTCAATCTATATGTATAGACTTTGATGTATAATATTCTGGTTTTGCCTAAGTCTTTCATCAAAATGAAATTCTTTACGTCATTTCCAACATAATGTCTTTCACATAAAGTATCGGAAATATGTCTTAAACGCTCCCACTTACTTTCCTGTAAACACAAGCATCTTCATCGTTTCTGATGAACTTAAAATCTTTTAACAATTTCATCATGTTGAAGATTCCAACTCCATAATGCTTATTTCAGCAATTGAAATTTGCCTATATATATATTAGAACCTTTCAAGTTAACAAAACCCTTTGTATAGTGTCATGTACACATCCTAGGAAACCATTCTATTAGAATAATGTTGTTTTATTTATTCAACTATCATATCACAATATGTAGTGGTTGCTACAATAATCCGCACAAACTAAATATCACTGCGGAAGATAAAATCTTTTTGGAGTCAACCTTTTGAACATTATCGTAAACTACTTTCCAATATGTCGAACATTTCATGGATGTAAACATCCATGTCTGTTTGCTTATAGATCCATTTACTCTTTGAAAAGCTTCACACCTTCCCGAGGATCCACCAAGTTCATAACTTGATTTTTGTATATGGATGCTATCATGATTTCTTATCGCCTTTAGCCATTTAACGGAGTCAGGGCTCATAACCGCTTCTTTGCATGTATTCGGGGTATCATTATCCAACAATGACACTTGTTCTCCAATCTTGTTATTTGATTGTCACCCGATCCACATGGTTTAATAGGAGCTTAGATTTCCAGAACTACAGCATTTGCAGAAATGGTAGCCATGAGTATTGTAGCAGCCTCCAGAGCACTTTCCGGTGTTGCACTACTCTGATCATGTCACTTAATTTCAAATAACCACATAAAAGTTTGTATTGTCCTCCCACTTAACTTTTCACGAAAAGTTCCTTCTCAAAGAACTCACCCTTTTTAATAAACCCTTTTGTCTTTAGTGTTATGGTGGAGGAATTCCCAATGATTACTGTTGGGATAACCTACAAAGACGTGTATATCTGACTTTGATTTTTTGAAACATTTTACATTTTCCTTGCATAGAATTTTTTTAAGAAAAGACAAATTAGGTTTTACCCCTTGTCATTTCAATAGGTCATGACGTTGCTCTTTTCAGTGTAAAAGCGGTATGTCACTATAGCATAATCTATTAAATCATAATGGCAACTTACATTTGATCTCACCAAGTCAAACTAGGTTCAATTATATTCTCAAAACATTTCATACTCCTATGGTGTTTTGGGAAACTCAAGTGTATGAAATAATTTCATATGTTTGCTAAATTTGTAACTCAAATCTCTTCTTTTATGATCCAACCATAAAGTCTTGATGTTATTGTTACGATGATTTCTTTATTTGCAGCAACTTTATCAAAGTCTCTAGAAAATCGAACGTGCCATAAACCGTATGGTGTTGTTTCCACGAAATTGGATGATTTCTTCTTCACGCTAAAACCTTTAAACATGTTTCAAATGTCTTATACTTTTTCCTCTCTAAATAGATATACTCATATATCTATTCAAGTCCTTTGTGGAAGTATATGAATTAGAATAATCCACCACACATGGTTTTACATAATGGACCACATACATCAATATGTATTACTTCCACTAAGTTAGCCGTCCGTTCAACTTTGGTCCTATGAACGGAGTTTTAGTTATCTATAGGAAATTCTTACAAGCGTCAATTCATTCAAAAAACAACTTGACTCCAAAATTCCATCAAGATGGAGTTTCTTCATGTCTTTCTTTCCAATATAACTTAAATGGTGGTGTCACATTTAAGTGAAATTTCAATCATTTCGTCTTGTGACTCTTTAGCATTTAGTTTTATGAATGTTATTTCACCAGAAAGATTTATAACTGTTCATCCATCATCTACAGAATGCAGTAATTATTTGAACAATAGTTTGTTGTCACAATACTAGAACCAAATAATAATTATAAGAATAAATATTAGTGGCTTGTTCTTTGATGTAGATGAAAAACATAATAACACTTTATTTGTTTATCGATGAACATCATTACCATATTCTTTTGTTAGTTATTGAGACCACTGTATTCCTTTATATTTAGTTGGTGTATGGCATTTCATACCAACCAATTTAGTTTCTAATAATGAAGAATTACATTGGTTTAACATGCAAAGAATACATTCATAACATGTATATCTTGTATATACCTGAGATGGACAATTCCAGTCCATTAATTTCTGCTAATTATATTTATAGATTCTCTTTCAACGTTTCCCTCTTTTTTAGAAGAGTCGCACATTATCAACAGTGGCACCATTCACATGGTACTTAGTTCAAGCGTATTATTCAAACATCAATACTCTCAAACTTACACTTTGAAGTGGATCACAATCATCACATGATCCGTGTTCTTATGGATTCTTATTAATGATCTTTCAGTATAGTAAACATTTGACATATACTTTTATTCATCTTATCATGACAACCTTCATGATTGAACTGCTATAGTTCATAAGGACGAGCATTTGTATAATTTTACTTCCCAAACTTATTGGGTGACAGGTACGCCTAGCATCACCATCATTTGAAAATGCTCATCCAATATGAGAATTTTTGTCCAACTAAATTATACTTTGTCATATTGCAATCAACAGTGTTTCAGATATCAAAATATATTTTATACAAGATGATTTTTGAATCTTCTAGCTCTGAGATAATATTGATACAAAGAGCTTTCCTTCTAATATCAAGTATCATGGAGGCAAGCATGATCCTTGTTGACACTAACTTTGGAATCAATTACTCTAAGATTAATTCACTTATTAACCCTTTATGGAGTAAGTGAGGTTTACTTACAAGTCTACTTTAGCACTTTTATCTTTAATTTTACACTCAAACCATATGGTACTAATCCATAAAGTAAGTATCTAGAATATGATATAGTTCTATTATCTCAATTACAACCAAGGTAGTCTATAACGGATGCCAACTAGAAAAACTATGCAAATTCACTTAGATTGTTTTAGGTCATAATATGAGTTCAATACTATAACTCCCACTCAAACAAACATCCCCCAGCATTCATTTAGTGATTACATGATCCCTTTACACTATATCATCTTCAATCATCACAGCCTTTAATACAGCTACCAAGGTATGTATCAACATATCGATCATGTCACCATGCGACTCATGCTTAACCTTTTGGTCACCTATGTTCTGAGGCCATCTCTACACATTCTAGGCTTGCCAACATTAACCGTTAGTGTATTTGCAGTGCATACATGGCTTACACCCACCGTATGCGAACGCTGAGATGTCTAGCACCAGATCATCACGGCCTGCTTCATAACAACGAACTTTCTTGGCAGTGCACACTAAAGGGAGAACACACATATCGGAATTAAGTTGGGGGATCATCTTATAATGCTACCATTGTAGTCTAATACAAGAAAAATAACATGACAACCATTAACATCAAATGTAAACAGTTTATGTGATATGATATGGTCATTGCGTCTTGATCTCCATCGAGTGCGCCGGCATTGCACTAGGTACATGGTGCCACCTTTCCTTTGGTAGTTCATCTCATAAACACTTACCTTGACCATACATGTCACAAGCCCCTGCAAAATAAAGTTAGACACCTCTATTTTATTTTTGCATGTTTCACGTGGCTATTAGGGCTTTTGCAGGAGAACCATTTCTACCTATGAACTTCCAACCATAACATGGATTGATTAGTTTCCTCTTTAATTCCCCTTTTAGGGTTGTCCTTTGTAAATGCCATATCAACTAATGTTAGAGACAGACACCCGCTAGCCACTTATATGGTACAAGCCATATGTTAGTTGTGGAACTAGTCTCTCATAAGGTTACGCGTAAGGCCAGTCTGGTTCGATTCATCTGACATTTCCGTGATATGAACAAGTACACGTGGGATGGTAGAAACTAGAAAATCAATGCCCACACAATCAACATGTGTTTGACTCGTACCAAACATCTATGCATGCTCAACTCTGATACCATTGAAAGGGTTCTATGGCATAAAACAATTTTTTCCGATGTTGAACACACCTAGCGAAGATCTATCTATGAAGATGTAAGGTAACGAGAGGGGATTCAATGTTCATATGTTTGAACACCGAAAGCAGTTAACATTCCACGAGGAATGTGGATGACGTAGCCATAATTAATCACTTGACCTCAATGTTGCGAAGCTCCTCGCAAGTCACTCCTAGTCCTTGTACGATGTAGCCGACCTCATTGTCGTGTCAATGTACAAGATCCAAGAAAAAGCACCACAAGTGGCAGTGCCTCATGGAATTACACACATACGGTGTAGAGATGTCTCCCGGGCTCTAGCCCAGCAAAGCAGCGGAAGAAGATTGATCTGGACTAAGTCCAGCAACACGACGGCGTGCGTATGGTGGATAAACCTCTATCCTCGTATGTAGTTCCAAACTTGGGAACCACACATGAGGGATAGAGAAAAATAGGCAAAGGCTAATTCATAGGATGGATTCAGGGAGAGGGGTGCCCCTCTTTATATAGGTGGAAGGGAGGCACCACCTCCCTCAAAGTCCTAGGGTGGGACTAATCAAAGGGAGGAGGTGGGAGGAGGTAGAGGCCAGCACCCCCCACATGGGACCCATGTGGTGGAAGGGCCCACTAGGGCCGGTGACCTCTCTTGGCCATCCCTAGGGCGCGGCCCCATCTTGGACCTCCTCCAATGAGGCCCAATTAGGTGGGATGCCCCATAAATCATTTTAAATAATACTGTTAGTATTAATTCATCATTTAATTAATATTAAATACATATTATTTACTACCTATCATTCTGAAACACCTTTCGGACCCCTCCGGTCATCATCGGATATTCCTGAAACATTTTCGGTATCTCCCCGGAACAATTCCGAGGTTGTCTCTCTTTTCTCCTATGCTCTTGGATCAATCCCTAAGCATCATCTACCCTTAAGTGTGACACCCCTATGGCTCAGAAATACATAGAAATGATCGAGACACCTCTCCTATCAATGACCAATAGCGGTATATAGAAACACATGATGGCCCCATGCATTCCACGAATAACTTGATAGCCTGAACCTTGAACGTCGAGTATCATCCCCTTTCCTCTATAATACCTAGTTTGTCCAAGATCTAATCTTCGGTATCGACATACCTAGCTCGACCTTGTTACCGACAAACACATTTTCTCGTTCCCGTGGTATTACATCCACGTGAGCTAGTCACATGTTTGCAAACTTGTAGATGTAATCTCACCAAGTGAGCCCAGGATATATATCCGTCACTCGGATGGGAAATCCTGGTCTTGATACATAGGCCTCAAAAGTTCCCCTGAAATACCCGACACACACCTTTATGGTCACCTAGTTATGGTCATCACGTTTGATGTGATCAAAGCAGCCTCGGGAGACAGTGATTAATATGATCCCACAGTCGAAGGACTCAATCACTACGCTTTGCTAGATATCGCAATGTTTAACTTTGTGACTGGATCACATTGCAATACTAGGGTTGGGTGTTATCCATCACATCATTCATCTAAACAAGTGACCTTGTTGTCAGTTGACGTGTTAAAGTCCATGATCGGGAAACCTCGATCATTAGATGCCCAACAAACTAGTTAAGATGATACTAGGGGCCTTGTTTGTTTATATACCACACTTGTATTAATGTTTCCACTTAATACAATTATAGCATGATACAAAACTATAATGAACTAATGAGATATGTCAATAAAAAGAACTTTATTATTGGCCTCTAGGGAATATCTTATTCAGACGCAACCTTCTCCTATGGCACCAGAGATATTCATTGTGTTCAGTGCTAACGGTAGTGTGAAACAACCACAAATGTACGACTAGCATTAGAAAAATACAATGGGAATTGTCAAGATTGTTAACTCTTCTTCGTCTTCCTGTTGTCATGTCTAAGTCGATGGCTCATACAAGGAGAATAACTATACTTTTAGCACTAATTGTCATACCAATCATCGCGCTTATACATGGAGTAGACAAGCCAAGAAGACCAATCATCCAACCTAGCAGTGCCAGAGAACAGTCCTCACACTATAGCATGAATAATGACTGTCAAAATCTACCATATAATGTCTAGATCTACTAGGAATGACCATATGCGAACATATCAACTATGAGCGACAACATGCTAACAGATCTAAATTTGCATAGCTAGGGTTAGGCCGTTGTCTCGTACAGCCAACTGAACATCAGATGATGAGGACAACATGTTATAGAAGTGGTCGAAGAAGACTTTCTGGAGATGAGCAACAACCTTATCGTTGGTGAAGAAGAGGATTTGGAGGGAGAGCTTGAAATAGGGGGAAATGTTGGCGTGGATTTTGGAGGTGAGGCAGAATGGTGTAAATAGACAGTACGAATCGATGGGTAGTGACCCAATTTCTCCCTCCAGAATTTCCTGTATGCGGGCGAGCTCCCACCATCCCTCCCTCGCATGGGTGCGTACATGTTTTTCTCTCGCAAGTGCGAGAAGAAGTTGGCTCCGTGGAAACACCCTATTCAGGCATTCCTCAGGGCCAAGCTAAGGACTACTTTAAAACTCATGTTATGCAAAGATTCCTTTTCATGTGTGAAAGCAAACACCCTTGTTTTCTCCCTCCCCATGCGAGGAACAGGGATACACCCTAGCAAACACGCCCTTTATTGCCACAATTACATAGCAGTTTCATGAAGACAATGGACATGTATACATAGAAGTTTTATGAAGAGAAATACAAAATTTCAACATGAAACATGTTTAATTTTGTAATCATGATCACAATAATAACCTTCCTATGACTTCTCTTTGTCCGCATGAGTCCAACAAACCGACTCATGGTCGAATCTATCAAGTATGAGAAGAGTTATGGTCAATCCCATAACAAACTTTCGGATTCCCAAAACTATTTGTGGAAACTTCAGTTAAACGGGTACAATTGTCTCATATGAACTTTTCTTTGTAAGTTCTTTATATCAAACAACATCAACATGAAATTTCCAACAACTTCCATGTTGAACGTTTTTCTGTTTGGCGTTATCTTCGGGTCGCTATCTTGTCATCTTTGAAAACTATCCTTTGGAGATGGATTTTAGGAAACTTCAAATTTCACAATAATGAGTTACTTATTTCCATATCTAAGCAATTTATACACACAAAAGTGTAAAACAAGAAATTGTGCACTTTTGCAACTATTAGAACTCAGTTTTTTTATGTGTCTATTGGCTCATGAATGTGTTTTCTTGTGTAGCATTTCTCCTGCTCAAACTACGACAGTTATGGGGATGTAGTGAACATTGCTACACCATCATTTTGCATCTCTGGTTCTAGATATAAGGGTGTCAGGTCCCACGTGTTTTAGGCTGATGAGGTACAAACAACTCATTGCTAGGTGCTCTAATTTGTGTAGTTGTTCTAAAAAATATGTTCTCAAATCAGATAGTTTTTGTTCTTTATCTTGAGAGTTATTTATCTTTTTCCATTTTCATATGGCTTAATTTTGTCCAGACTGAAATTTGTTTTACTTTTATGGATATCATAATATGCTTATTTTATCTATAAAATATCTCAAGTGAATTAGACACTGAATGTTCTCAAGGGAAAATGTATACTGAAAGAAGCATATCCTCTGCAAAATACAACATTGTTCTCTTGTTGTAAGTCACATTTGTAATCAGTCATTAGGCAGCTTTGTTACAACTTTTGTTGTGGTGGTGTCACGGCAGATGCCATATGATGGCTAAAGTTGGGGCCGGATGAATGCTAGTGGAATCCGGGGAGGGATAGCATGGTGGATACCGCATACAAAGAACACATAAAGACTCAAAGCACACACGATATACCCAGGTTCAGGGCTCTCCTATTGAGGTAAAACCCTACTCATGCATGCTAGATCTCATAATATGATCAATCGAAAAGTACAATGGCTCCTTGAGCTATATCAAGAGGAATAAGAAGGAGCTCCTACCTCTCTCTCTCTCTCTTCTACTCACGATGACTAGTGTGCAAATGAACCGACCCTCTTCTATGAGGTCCTGGCGCACCTTATAAAGGGGTTGCCAGGTTACACTTAGGGATGAGGTAGCCCGAATATTCCTCGAATATGCTCGTACAGAAGTCGTTAGTTGGGCCCAGATACTCTTCCAATCATGGGGTCACCCCTATATACCCTTGATGGGACTTGACGCTCCCATCCCCTCAGACCGTTGGCGGTCTGACACTGTCTCCTCCAGGAAACCCTCGATGTGACCTTGTTCCGGGATTTAGGGGCACACTTGACTTGAGTGTGCTTATCTCCTCCAGGAATCCCGGGGGAGACAGAGGCGCTAACCTTGAGGCCGGCATACACCCTTCTGGCGTACGCTAACCCCTATATCGCCCCTAATCTAAATGACTCGGCCTAGAGGAACCTGCATAGAAGATACAACACATATGTTATGCCGACATACTAAGTATGTCAGCTAAGTCTTGCCGGGTTAACCCAGCTTGGGTATCTGCGCCTTTAGTCGGCCAACCCACATATGTCAACCTTAGCCTTGGTCAACCAAATTATTATACCATAGCTTGACCCTACCGGGATCAACCCCTGACATTAGTCCCTGAAGCTGTTGCGGTCTTAACAGCGTTAGCTAAAAAGGCCACAACAGGTTCAACTTACTCGGAATTTTTCCATACAACCGACATATATATATGTCGTCCGATGCCGATTTTAACTTGGCTACACCAATTGGTGACTCGTAGTCGAAACCGACTTTGCTTGGCTCAAACCAAGATATATCTCGCTGGCCAGGTCACTCCTCCATATTCGGGTTATCTTCCTTAATTACTCGATTTCCTTCGTATTCGCTTATTTATATTACCTTATCCTACATGTCAGGCAATCATGATGTTGCACCTTATTTTTTGGGCCTAGATACGATGTGTCGCACTATCATTGGCACCCATCACTTTGCTGCGCGGCACCTCATTTGCCTCTATGGTCACACGATCCGGTTATGCGCTTTTGCGATGTAAGCGTCCTTGTGCCACGATCCCCTTAATTTCCTTTACAAAATACACGCACGCATCATGGGCATCGTGGGCACAACCAATCCCACGACCCACGATGTGCCATGGTGTTAAATAGGGGAGTGGGAACCCTCTTTTCACTTTCCTCCCTTTCCTGCTCCCTCTTCCTCACCGCGTCGCCTCCACTGCATCTAGCAACTTTGCAATTTCTCCACCCCTCAGCTCCTCTTGTGCTGTCACCGTTCTTGAGCGTTGCTCACCTCTGCTGCTTTGGCCCAAGCACCGCTCTCCGCCGCCGCCACGGGACCGCGCCAATCTAGGCTAGGCTCCGCTGTAGATTTTGCCGGCAACGAAGACAACCCTGAGGATACGGACCCTCAAGATATCGTCGTGATGGAGCAAGAAGAACAAGAAGTCGCAACCGAGTGAGGCTCCTGGAAGGGGTCCGATGTGATGAACGAGGATACTGACTGGCTTCTTCGAACTCGGCGAATCCCACCGGAGGTTGATTGCTGCATTCCTGACGATGAATTCATGCCCAAGGCTATCCCCGATGAGTTTGTCGTGTTTGTCGCCCCTTTTTGCTAGGCAATTTGGTATTCCTGTTAGTGACTTTACCAAAAAAATCCTCGAGACTTTCGGATTACAACCCCATAATATCCCGGCGAATGCCATTTCCTCTCTTTCAACCTTCATTTCCTATTTCAAGGCATACCTCGGCCTCTGGCCCTGCGTAACCCTCTAGGTGAAGTATTTTCAACTTTGGTTCCAAGTAGTTCCTTCCACGGGTATTCCTTTCGGTGAAAAGCCACTAACCCAATGCAGGGCTGCCTATATTACACCCCGGAAGAAATCCATATTTCCTCGAATTCAAGGTTTAGAGTCATGGAAGAAGTGGTCGTTATCCTTCTTTTATGTGAAGAATAAGACCGAGAGGGACATGATTCGACTTCCGACCTTTTCCATTGGCGTTCCCTCCAGATATAACTGGGACTTAATCCGAAGAACAAGAATAAGTTTGTCAATGAGGTTCATGCTTATGTCAATGAGTTTTAGGTTGCGGGAATGTTGGCCGAGGATCTCCTGGCTACATTCATTAGCAGCTGGTTTTACCCCCTTCAACTCCGTAGCCACAAGATCCGTCATATGAGTGGTCGATTTGACCCCAACCGGGTTTCCACCTCCGAGTTATCCAACCCCAGGTCCGGAGACAGGTTAAGGCCATCTTCAAGACTAACATGACCGAGGAATGGGAGTGGGGCAAACCACCCTTCAGCCGAGAAAACCCAGCACCGAAGGTAAGAAACCGAGATACCCTTGCCGTCATACTAGCTATGTTGGAACATGATTTAACTTACTTTAGTCTATTTTCAATGTGCAGAGATTTACTCGACCGGTTGCCGAGGACAACGAGAAACCTCCCAGCAGATGGGGTAAGGATCATGATGCCTCGGACCCAGAGGACCCGGATCCTGAGGATTTCATGCCCATTCCTGATGCGGGCTCTAGTTGATCCCATGGTAAGACTCCTGTTTTAGAACCATTAAGGGAATGGCCGGATGATGATGATGACGACGATGAGTGTCATATTCTAGAGGTACTTGACCCTATGCCAATCGCATTCACATATCCGCTCCACTCTACACCAGCTAACCCGGCTGGTCAGGTGCATGAAGTGCCTCCCATTATTGTGGGAGGTCAAGGTGCGTTGAAGAAACGTGCCTCGTCCTCGGCCCCACATCCTGAGTCACCTAAGCCCTTGAAAAGGCGCAGAGTGGGGTTCAAGAAATCTAGGAAGCAAAAAGAACAACTTGTTAGCTCCAGGTAAGCCTCCTCTTTCGGGATATTTCTATATTTCTTGTTTCTCTCTTTCCTTTCTTTGACTCAATTTTATCTCTTTATATCATATTGCAGGGCTGCTTTGGATGTATCCCAAAGTTTTTCCAGCATTGACTTCCCGATCAATGTGCCACCATCTCCTCCTCTGGAAGACACTTGAATCCTTAGTCCGGTTCAGCCTAGTACTCCTCCAGTGCCAAATATATATATTTCCCAGCTGGAGGGTGAGGCCGAGGTTGGAGGGGGAGGTGGTGCCCCAAATTATGAAGCTATGCCGGATCAGAGGGAAGATATCCTGGTCCCTGACAGAAAAGTAGAGGATTCCGGCACCAGCAATACGAGCACCGATACAACTACAGCTAAGATTCTGGTTATCCAGTAATCAAGTCAACCCCTAGAACAACAGCAAACTCCTGAGCCAGTTCAAACTCAATAGCTTCAGCCTCACAGCAACAGCCCTCCAAGTCAACCCAACTCAGCAGCGAGAAACTCAGTAAATGCAGCAATCCCATTCCCAGCCAAGATCATCGCAGCAGCGGGTGGATTCTTTGACCAAGTCGAAGAAAACAACTTAGGTGACCAAGGCAGGGGAAAAGGGTGCAACTATGACCAAACAAATGTTGGTCACATCAATCATGAAGAAATCCGGTGTTGCGCCTAGGACTGCTCAAGATAAGCAACTAACACTGCATGTTAGTTCTGCTATGGCGATGACCAACGCCAAGAAATCTTCTGCTGGGAAAGGTTTAGTCCTGACACGGACTTTGAGCGGACAAAGCCTCGATTCCCTTATGCATTATTCCAGAGATTGGAATGGAGCTGAATATGGCGAAGTGACATCCGGGAACCCCGAGAAGCAGAAGTTTGGTCTTGCTGATGTCCCGCAGAGGATGTTTACAGCGAGGATGGCTCTTGCTGAAGCTAAAAAATTATAGAGGTAAATATCTTGGTTACACTTTTCATACTTGCAGTAGATATCTATCCCCTAGTCCTCGAGCCTTCGAAGGAGTAAGATATTACTCGACCGAAAGCACTTAGACTAGCACTTCCCAACCTAGCTTCAAATCTTAGTTCATCTGAAATATTGGGTTGAGTTATTATAACTTAGTCAAGATTCAAATTAGAATCAATTATCCAGCCACCTAGATTCGAGTCGAATTTACTCGGCTCGAATCTTGACTAGAAGCCACCTAGATTTGGGTCAAGTTTACTTGGCTCGAATCTTGAGTAGAAATCAAATATCCAGCCACCTAGATTCAGGTCGAGTTTACTTGGCTTGAATCTTGAGTAGGAACCAAATATCCAGCCACCTAGATTCTTGTCAAGTTTACTTGGCTCAAATCTTGTCTAGAAATAAAATATCTAGCCACCTAGATTCGGGTCAAGTTTACTCGGCTAAAATCTTGAGTAGAAATCAAATATCCATCCACCTAGATTCAGGTCAAGTTTACTTGGCTCGAATCTTGAGTAGAAATCAAATATCCATCCACCTAGATTTGGGTCAAGTTTACTTGGCTCGAATCTTGACTAGAAATCAAATATCCAGCCACCTAGATTCGGGTCAAGTTTACTTGGATCGAATCTTGAGTAGAAATCAAATATCCAGCCACCTAGATTTGGGTCAAGTTTACTTGGCTTGAATCTTGATGATAAATAAAATATCCAGCCACCTAGATTTGGGTCAAGTTTACTCGGCTTGAATCTTGACTAGAAATAAAATATCCATCCACCTAGATTCGGGTCAAGTTTACTCGGCTCGAATCTGGAGTAGAAATAACATATCCATTTTACTCAGTAATTAACACTTTGTAATTTTTAGATCTCCTCCAACAAACACACTGCTGAGTTCCAGAAACTTCTCTTGGAGCATCGGAGCCTCTCCACCAAGCACAAGAAATTGTTGCTTAATCTGCAGAGTAAAGGTATGTCTCTGCCGCTTTGCTCCAGTATTCTCTGTCTTATATCTACTGAGTTAACTCCTAATGCAACATATGTAGCCGAGGTTGAGGCCAAGAATGAGGAGCTGCAGAAGCACCTTGCAGATATGGAAACTACTTGGCTCTTACACTTCATTTTGTACTTGCCTATTTTGACTCGCGTTATAATTTTAACCTCAGCACAGTCGGAATAAAAGCTCTTGTAGAGGTGCATCAGGACTGTATATCCAAGGCAAAACTGATGAGTCATTTTATCAAACAATTAGGGAAGCATCAAGCTCAGCTGAAGGAGAAGCAAGATGAAATATCTCGGTTTCGTGCCAAGAATGAAGAGCTGAGGAAAATAAAAAAGGCTGAGCATGAAAAGGTTGATCAAGATTTTGCCGAGGAGAAGAGCCGGCTCACCGCCCAGATTGAGAAGGACATGGATCTACTCAAAGAAGCCGAGATAAATCTTGAATTGATTTCGACTGAGTTTGAAAAACTCAAGAAGAAAACTGGGAATTGGCTGGCTGAACTCGCCCGAATAAACAACATAATGGCCCATGAGTTTATCCCTCTGGCTTTCCCTTACTGCCAACATTTCCTTTATATCCTCATTATTTTCCTAATGTGTGTGCTTTTGTGCTTATTTCTTAGGCAATTTTCCTGAATCAAAACCTCTTGATGCTGCTGCCATCAAGAAATCCCAAGCAAAGAGAGCCGAGGCAAAACTTTTATGTCGGATTTCCTTGGGTGGAGTCCCCAAGTTTATTTTCTTGTTTAGTCAATATTATGACCTTGGCTCACGTCTACCGTTTTTCGGCATTCGACATATGAGTCACAAGATCAGAAAATTAAATTAACAATACTCAAAACAACGAGAATTAGCTTAGAGTTATTCGATATAAGAAAAAAGAATTGAAAAACAGGGGTTAGTCCAAAGTAACAACTATCAGCTTACTTATTTTTCTTTCCTTAGTCGTTTTCATGTGTCTAGCACTCGCCAGCGTTTGCTTGCTTGCTTGCCATGAAGCCGGGTTTCAGACAACAGCAAGTCGAAGAGTGTGCCTTTGGTGCTGACACATTACTAACCCAACCTAAGGGATAATAAAATTAAGCCAGCTAGCATAAAAAATTAAAGTACCAAATTGACAATTACAACAAAGGCAGTCCCGAGTTTCTGGTCGGGGTGCCAGCATTTCATTCATAGCTCATTGCGAGCATAAAAAATGGCATATGAGAGTTCGATATACATACAATTTCTCCTAAGTGTAAAATGGATGAAGTACAGCTACATTACAAGGCCTCTTTGTTTATTCTCCTGACCTATCTGCCTTGTTCTTCTCCTGTGCCTGAGCATCTATTAGATAGTATGCATCATTGAGTAGAAATTTGCTCACAATTAATGGCCCTTCCCATGGAGGCGATAATTTGTGCATGCCAGCAGTGCGTGCACTAGCCGAAGCACCAAATCCCCTTATAGAAATACTCGAGGGTTTACTTTCTGGCTATGGTAGTGTCGGAGATTTTGCTGATATATAGCAGATCTAGACAATCCCAATTATCACGCTTCTTCTAGCAAATCAACATCTTTTTCCCGGGCTTCCTTTACCTCAGCCTCTATATATTGGGTGACTCTTGGCGAGTCATGCTCTATGTTGGCTGGTAATACATGTTCTTCCCTATATACGATGAAAAATGGCATATAGCCAGTTGAGTGATTCAGAGTTGTCCTTAGACTTCATAGTACCACCGGGAGTTTATCAATCCAGCATCCAGCTGATTGCTGTTGCGGCTCAATGAGTCGAGGTTTTTACCCAAAAAGTACCAGTCCATTGGATCTCTCCACTTGCCCATTTGATTTGGGATGTGCGACCGATGCTACATCCAATCTTATCCTCTTATACATGCAAAATCGAGCAAATTCTCCTTCAGAAAAATTTGTGCCATTATCTGTTATTATGTTGTGTGGATATCCATATCTTAAGATTATATCTTTCAGGAATGATACAACTGTGGGGCCATCACACTTTCTTATTGGTTTGACCACAATCCATTTGGTGAACTTATCAACCATGACCAAGATATGATTTATCTTACCACGTGACGGATTAAATGGCCCCACCATATCCAAATACCACACTGCAAATGGCCAAGTGATTGGTATGGTTTTAAGTACAAAGGATGGCATATGAATCTTACTCGAATACCTCTGACACCCATTGCATTTTCTCACTAAGTCTTCAGCTTCTTATAAGGCACTTGTACAATAAAATCCATGCTGGAATGCTTTGGCAATTAGGGCTCTCGATGAGGCATGATACCCACATTCTCCCTGATGGATATCCCGAAGGATTTCCCACCCTTCTTCTGGGTCAACATATTGCTGAAGAACATTAGTTACACTTCTTTTATATATCTCGCCATTGATAATGGTATAGGCCTTCGCCCTTCTCTGCACTTGTCTAGCCGATATCTCATCACTCGACAAGCTTCCATCTTTCAGAAATGACATAATCGGTTGCGCCCATGGTGGTACAGCACGGGTCAATAAAACAGCTTCATCAATCAACATTGGTTCTACTGACATAATCTCTGTCGGTTTTGGTTGCACAGTCCCCAGGTTCTGCAAGGCAGTACCCGGGTTACTCGAAACACTCCCCACATCTATATGCATAGGGACAACCTCTGACTCCGGATTGGCCAGGATAAAGATTGACTCAGATTTGGATGATGGTTTGATGGATAGTTTTCGGAGGTGCTCGAGAGCTATGCCTGGTGGGATTGACTATCTAGACGAGCCTAGTTTGGATAACACATCAGCTACTTCATTCTCGGTGCGAGGTACATGGTGGAATTCACATCCCTCGAAGTACCCACTAATTTGCTGAACATGACATCTACACGATGCCATATTAGCATCAGGTGCATCCCAATTACCCGAGACCTGCTGTACTACAAGGTCTGAATCACTAAAGCACGGAATCTAGTGAATACCAATTTGTTTTCCTACCTTGAGCCCATGCACAAGTGCCTCATACTCGACTACATTATTTGATGTTGCAAAGTGGATCTATGGCACATATCTCAATTGATATTTCTTAGGCGAGGTGGGGACTATGACGGCACCTAACCCGGTTTTCATTTTGGATCCATCGAAGTGCATTCTCCAATAGTCAGAGTCAGGCAACGGTGGCTCATTTTGCATTTCAGCCCAATCGACAAAAAATCGGCCAATGCCTAAGACTTGATGGCATCTCTTCTATCGTACTGTGGTGCATATGGTGCTAGCTCAATGGCCCATTTGGAAACCCGACAACTCGCATCTTTATTACCCATGATCTCCGATATAGGAGCTTAACATATTACTCTTATAGGATGTTCTTCAAAGTAATGTTTGAGCTTTTTGGCCACCATATAGACGCCATATGTCATTTTCTGATAGTCTGCGGTGCCTTATCCCTAGCTGACTAACAAAGTGACTTAGTGATGCCAGGTAGCCAGTAAACTTCTGGACATCGTCAAGACACTTCGGTAGTTCCATTCACTCAATGGCACTGATCTTAGTTGGGTTTGCCTCGATACCTCGGCTTGACACGAGGAAACCGAGTAATTTTTTGGCTGGGACACTGAAGGTACATTTTTCTGGGCTTAACTTCATTCAGAACCTTCTTAAGTTTGCAAATGTTTGCCTTATATCATCCAAGAGAGTATGACTCTCCTTGGTTTTGATGACCACATCATCAACACATACTTGCACATTTTTACCAATTTGGTCATGCAAACATTTTTGCATACACATTTGCTATGTGGCACCTGCATTGCGTAAACCAAATGGTATAGTACGATAGCAATAAGCCCCATACAGGGTAATAAAGGATGTATTTATTTGAACTGCCGGATTTAAAGGTATATGGTGGAAAACAGAATATGTGTCTACAAATGATAAGAGTTCACAACCGGCAGTAGTATCAACCACTTGATCGATTCTAGCCAAAGGAAAAGGGTCCTTGGGACAAGCCTTGTTCAGATTTGTGTAATTAATACACATTCTCCATACCACAATCCTTCTTATTTTCAACCAAAACCAGATTTGACAGCCAATCCGAGTGAAGAACTTCCATAATAAACCCGTCTGCGAGCAACTGCGATATCTCATCACCAATAACTTTTCTCCTATCTTCAGCGAATCGGCGGAGAGGTTGCTTCACCGGCCTTGCATCTGGCCTGACCTATAGAGAGTGCTCGGCCAGCTCCCTTGGAACACCCAGTAGGTCATGTATAGATCATAAAAATATATCCCGATTCTCACGGAGGAAGTTGACGAGTGATGGTTCGGTGTTGATTTGGAGCTCGTTGGGGAACCCCAAGAGGAAGGTATGATGAGCACAGCAGTAAGTTTCCCTCAGTTATGAAACCAAGGTTTAATCGAACCAGTAGGACCAAGGAAACACCCCAAAGGTGTTGCTAGCTGAGCCTTGGCAGGGCGCGCTACCGGTGCTAGTAGCAACGTGGAGACCTGCACAACACAACCACAGAACTTTGCCCCCAACTTGCGATGAGATTGTCAATCTCACCGGTTTTGCTGAAAACAAAGGATTAAACATATCGAATGGAAGGAAGTAATAGTTTGCAGAAAGTAAACACAAAGCAGTAAAGAGTTTGTAGATTGTATGTAAAAGAAAGGACCGGGATCCATAGTTCAGTAAAGGTGGCTCTCCTTAAGATAGATAACATGCTGGGTGAACAAATTACAGCAGGGCAATTGACAAACATCGAGAAAGCAATACATGCATATACTAATCATCTTGACTCCTTTGGAACTTGATTGGGCATTACAACATTATACATAGACCGCCATCCAACTGCATCTATGACTAATAATCCACCTTCAGGTTATCATCCGAACCCCCTCTAGTATTAAGTTGCAAGCAACAGATTATTGCTTTATGAATTACGTGTAATGTAAACAATACGATTGTTCTATGAACATAGGATTGTTGTTTTCTCCCTAGTAGAAATGGCACATCTAGTACCTTAGAGATTTCTGTCACTTCCCCGGATTACCAGAGGCATGAACCCACTATCGAGCATAAATACTAACTCTTGGAGTTGCTAGCATCTACTTGGCCAAGATAGCTACTAACAACGGAAAGCATGCAAGATCACAAATAACAAAGACATGATAGAATCAATAATCAATCTGAAATAGCATCTCAATATCCATCGGATCCCCGCAAACACAACATGCAGAATTACAAATAGATGATCTTGATCATGAACGGAGCTCACAAGATCTAAACATGAAAGCACAAAGGAGGAGAACCAGCCATCTAGCTACTACATGGACCCGTAGTTCAGAGTTGAACTACTCACGCATCACACCGGAGGCTTGCATGATGATGAAGAAGGCCTCCAGGGTGAATTCCCCTCTCCGACAGGGTGCCGGGAAGAGCTTCAGATCCCTCCCGATCTAGGGATGGAGATGACGGCGGCTACAGACTCTTTCGTGTATTTTTGATCGGGTACCTAGGGTTTTGGTCCCGAGGGCAATATATAGGCGGAAGGAGAGGCCGAGGGGGTGCTGGGGTTGGCCAGACCACCCCCTGGCGCGGGCCAGGCCTGGCCGCGTGGCCAAGTGGTGTGGCCGGACCCCAGCCCTTCTCCGTCTCGTATTCTGGCATCAGATGTCTTCCAAAAAAATAGGCACTTTGGCTTTTGTCCCGTCCAATTCTGAGAATATTCATTTTCTGAATTTCCTAGAACCAAAAACAGCAGAAAACAGGCAGCTGGCACTGTGGCTCTTGTTAATAGGTTAGTCCAAGAAATCATATGAAAAGTACTCCAAAGTGTGGACAAAACACAAGAAAGTAGATAAAACCAAGCATGGAACATCAAAAATTATAGATACATTTGCAATGTATCAACATCCGCAAGCTTAACTCCTGCTCGTCCTCGAGCTTTAATCACTAGTTTTCTCATAACAAGTTTAATTTGGAAGGTAAACAAAAGCATGAATATACTTGGAATAGCATAAGCTAGTAGGTAGGCATGGTGGACTCTTTGGAATAACTTGGTTTAGGGAGTTGGATGCATGAGTGGAACTCATACTTGGTTGTGGAGGCTAGCAAAAGACTGGGAGCGACAAACTAAGAGAGCAATAATGGCCATAATCATGCAGAGCGACAAAATCATTGATCAAAGCATAAAGTGATACTACAAGTTGAAAACTAAAGGATCATAAAGGCTTATGGTGACTTGGGATAGTCATAACATGGTGTGAGCATGTGCCAAGTCAACCCAAATAAAGCATCAAAGGAGAATACCACAATACTATGCTTTAATATGCTAAAACAACGCATGATTCTTCCAAGACACATTAAGCAATCTCAATTGTTTATAACAATTTATGCTACATCAAAGAATACTAAGCATAAAGCCAAAACAATATCAAGCATGGCATGACAGAGCATAGGCCACAGTAGAAAACAAGCTCTTTTTACCACATAAGCATGAACTTTCCTACTCTTTTCCAAACCAAACCAAACTATTTGCAAACCAAAGTATGAAAGAGGGGGTCCAACCAATTTATTCAGAAAACTAAGAAAAACAAGCAAACGAAAAACCAAAACGAAAATGAAAAATAAGACGCTCCAAGAACAACACAATTGTGCATGAAACAATAAAAATGAAGCGTTTGGAAGAAACCTGGCATTTTTATTGATGAAGAAGGGGATGCCTTGGGCATCCCCAAGCTTTGAAGCTTGTACTTCTTGGGTATTTCTTGGGGTGACACACGTGGCATCCCCAAGCTTGAGCTTTAGTCCATCCTTCATCTCATTACTCATTCCTTCCATACACCTGAAATTTTTCCTTCATACAAAACTTCACACAATCTTTATTAGCAACATTAGTGCACTCAAGATAGATAAGTCTTAAGGTTCAGTTCAACACCAAATAGACTTCCATTAGAACACTAGCTACTATAGCACTTCCCTCAAAAAGCTCAGTTACCCAAAAGAACTCAAAAAGGAACCAACAAGAAGCAAATGCAGAAAATGGCAGAAATCTGTCAAAACAGACCAGTAGGTAAAGACCGATTTTTTTCGAAGACCTTCTGTTGCTCAAATCAAAAATTGTTGAACTTAAAAAAGTTAGATAACAACCTGGGCCAGAAGCAAAAAAATTCAAGCCTCAAAAAGACGTTCAGATATTTTACAGGAATTTTTACGGTGAAGCACAGAAATCTGTTTTGGGACAACAACTTTCCCAATCATTACTTCTATATCATTAGAGGTTACTCTTGGCACAAAAAGCAAATAAAAAGGATAAGGAGCGGTTATTACAGAGGTAATAACTTCCAAGACTCATCTAAAACTTTTGGGTTATCTCCCAATAAGTACTTTTCTTTAACGCCTTTAAGTTAGGCATAAGCAAAAAATAAAAATGGATAAAATAGAAGTAAGCGGAGATAATCATGGTGAAAACATTGTTTTGTTCAATGAAATCCTTTTGTTAACAAGGTTGATCAGGTCTTGTTACCAAAACAATTCCATATGAGGCAAAACTTTGTATTCCACTAGTGATTATGTTACCTCAACTTTGATAGCAATGGTCCCAATCATAATAGTTTCAAACTTTTCTCTTGGTATGGGACAATATATCTCTCCAATTTGAATGCCCTCAACATGTTCAATTGAATTCAAACCATAAGTCCTTTCAATCTTCTTGGGGAAATAGACAGTATGTTCCTTGTCATTCACACTGAAAGTCACCTTTCCTTGATTACAATTAATAACAGCTCCTGCAGTATTAAGAAAAGGTCTCCCAAGAATAATAGACATATTATCATCTTCAGGCATTTCAAGCACAACAAAATTAGTTAATATCAAGCAATTGTGAGCCACCTGAATAGGTACATCCTCACATATACCCACAGGAATAGTGGTGGAATTATCAGCCATTTACAAAGATATATCAGTTGGTATTAATTTTTCAAGTTGAAGCCTCTTATAGAGAGAGAAAGGCATAACACTAACTCTAGCTCCCAAATCACACAAAGCAGTTCTAACATAACTGTTCTTATTAGAGCAAGGGATAGTTGGAATCCCTGGGTCTCCAAGTTTCTTAGGAACCTTACCATTGAAGGAATAATTAGCAAGCAAAGTAGAAATTTCTTCATTAGGGATCTTCCTTTTATTTGAGACAATATCCTTCATATACTTTGAGTAAGGAGGCAATTTAATAGCATCAGTCAAAGGAATTTGCAAGAATAAAGGCTTCATCAGTCACAACAAAGTCATAAAGCACTAATAAAAGATACTAGGCACCATGCCCTAACAATCTGATGCCATTACATGAACGATCTAATCCAATCCCTACCATCCCCATAGCCTGTAGCGGGGGATTACTCACTCATAGATGAGGGAAACATGGATGGTCGATGGAGAAGCGATGGTGATGATGATGGCGATGATCTCCTCCAATTCCCCGTCCCGGCAGGGTGCTAGAACAAAGTTTCTGGTGCTGTTTCATGGAATATGGTGGTGGCGGCGGAGCGGAACTCCTTTTGGAAAAACATCGAACCCCCGGAGTTTTTAGGTTAGAAGGCTTCTTATAGGTGAAGAGGGAGGCCAAGGGGGTGCCTGGGGGGACCACACCATGCCCTGGCCCGCACCTAGGAGGTGTGGCCAGCCCCTGGCCCTCCTCCGTCTCGTATTCTAGCTCCGTGAGTCTTCCGGAAAAATAGGCACTTTGGCTTTTGTCCCGTCCAAGTCCGAGAATATTCATTTGCTGACTTTCCTGGAACCAAAAACAGTAGAAAATAGGCAGTTGGCACTGTGGCTCTTGTTAATAGTTAGTCCAAGAAATCATATGAAAAGTACTCCAAAGTGTGGACAAAACACAAGAAAGGAGATAAAACCAAGCATGGAACATCAAAAATTATAGATACATTTGCAATGTATCAACGCCACTCATGTATAGTTCGTTGTTGATGATGTTGTACGTGTGCGCCTGTCGCCGGATTTGCCTGGCCTCCACCTCGTCATCCGGAAGCTCCCCATTGGCAATGTATTTCATGAAGGGATGTGCCCAAGATAGTATCTCTCGGATGGTGAGGACGCTCCCATGCTCCGGCTGGGGGATGTTAGGGGGCGTCTGGGTGGGGTACCTAGAACGGTAGCCCCTGAGCCACTTGATGAGTCGGCAGCCCCCGGGTCTTTCAAGCTGGAGGGTGCAGACGTGCCGGAGTCGGTGTGGGCCTTTTTTGTTTGCTGGCTTCGAAGGCTCAGGGTCTGCCGGGCCATTAGCCCTCGGGCTTCCGGCTAGACGATGGAGTCCGAGTCGGGATACGGGGTGATGGAGGGATTGCACAGGTGCTCCAAGGAAACCCCCGGCGAGATCGCCTGCTTAGTGGACCCGATTCAGGCGAGTGGGTCGGCTTCCTCGTTAATTAGACGGGGGACATGGTGGAATTTGCATCCTTTGAAGCGGGCACTTAGCTTCTGCACATGGAAGCAATAGAGGGCCATGTTCGCGTCGCGAGTGCCCCATTCTCTGGATACTTGCTGCACCACCAGATCTGAATCGCCGAAGCAAAGGATCCGGTTGATGCCTATCTCCCTGGCTAGCTGGAGGCCATGCACCAGTGCCTCGTACTCGGCGACGTTGTTGGAGGCCTTGAAGTGGATCTGGAGAACATACTCCAGCCGGTCTCCCTTGGGTGAGGTGAGGACTATGTCGGCTCCCAAGCCCTGAGCATCTTCAAGCCGTCAAAGTGCATCTTCCAGTGATCCGAGTCGGGAACCGGAGGCAGGTACTGGGTTTTGGCCTAGTCGACCAAGAAGTCCTCTAGAGCCTACGACTTGATCGTGAGCCTTGGCTCGTACTGGGTGGAGTAGGCGGCGAGCTCGATTGCCCACTTGGCGAATCGGCCGGTTGTGTCCTTGTTGTTGATGATCTCCAAAAGGGGCACGGTGCACACCACCTTAATCGGATGCTCCTGGAAGTAGTGCTTGAGCTTCTTGCACGCCAGGTATACGCTGTAGCACATCTTCTGGTAGTGGGGGTAGTTCTGCTTGGAGAGGGAGAGAACCTCGTTGAGGTACTAGATGTGCCTCTATACCGGCTGAGCCTTGACTTCCTCGGGACGCTCCACCACCAGGACGATGCTGACGACCCAGCTAATGGCTGCTATATAGAGCAACATCGGCTCTTTGCTAGTTGGCGTGGCCAGAACCGGTGCTGTGGATAGCATGTGCTTGAGCTCGTGGAATGCGGTGTCGGTTTGCCAGGTCAAGGAGAACTTGTCCGTCTTCTTCATCAGCTGGTAAAGTGGGAGTGCCTTCTCCCCCAGCCGGCTGAAAAAATGACTAAGGGAGGCCAGGCATCCGGTGAACTTCTGGACTCCGAGTAGGCTCTTGGGCGGCTGCATCCTCTCAATGGTTGCAATCTTCTCCGGGTTTTCCTTGATCCCTCATTGTGAAACAAGAAAAACGAGTAGCTGGCCGGATGGGACGCCAAAGACGCACTATTTTCCGGATTCAGCTTCATCTGGTACCAACGGAGGTTGCCAAACATCTCCCCTAAGTCCTCGAGGAGGGTGCGCTTCTCCTTCATCTTGATAACGATGTCGTCCACATAAGCATGCACATTTCGACCAATCCGTGAGTGCAAGCATTTCTTTATACAGCGCTGATAAGTAGCGCCTGCATTTTTCAGACCGAAAGGCATGGTTACCTAACAAAAAGCCCCTTACGGGGTGATAAATGACGTATTTATATGGTCAGTCGGATTCAACCGGATCTGATTGTAACCAGAATAACAGTCCAAGAAAGACAACAAGTTGCAGCCGGCCATGGAATCGATAACTTGATCGATACGGGGCGAAGCGAAGGGGTCTTTTGGGCACGCCTTGTTCAGGCTGGTGATACCTTCGATCCAGATTACAGATGTAGTATAGCTCTTTTTCCCTAGTAGACCTAGGTTTATCAAATCCTCGGGAAGCAGAAGCATAGTGAAGTTACTTTAATGGACCTTCGGGAGTTTTAGAATTCATTTTGTGTTTTTACCAGACCAAGAGTTTGCATCTTTTTGTTGTTATCGATGATGGAGAGAGGGCCTAGGGCGTTCGGTTTCACTAGTAGCTGTGCAAAACATCTGATGGGAATAAAAGATAAAAATAAAGTATGCATGTAATTGTTAGAGCAAGATAAATTATATGTGGGTAGTGCATCCATAATTGCTATTGCCTCCACAACCGCTTATAGCAATAACCTGCTAGTCTCATCCATAGAAAAAAAGAGAACTAATGATATGCATAGTGACATAACCGTTGATCCCAAGTAAATCTCGCAAATACAGTCGTACTACCCCTTCTATCACTGGGGGTTCCCAACCTGCAGATTAGTCATTACTCATACTCCCTATACCTAGCTCAATCCTCGGGGTCTTGGGTAGCTGACAAGTCCTTAGATTGAGGCAAGCGAGGATACAATAATCATCATGTCATACAAAATAATACATGATCCCATCTATGATAAATAATATGCACAAAAGCTACATGGCTAGGCCGAAGCCCTTAGCCCAAGGAGAATTACTCACACATAGAGATGAGATCAAAGATCATAAACATTGTAGTGGAAATCATGAGATTGATAGCAATAGTCTTACAATGTCACCAATCGAAGAAGAGATCTACTATTAAAGTGGTGGAATACAGCTACGATGGTGGAGAGATTAGATCTAAGTCTATACTTCTGGCGGCTCTTCGTTGTTATGGATGGAGATCTGGGGGTGGCTGATGGATTTTGGGAGCGCCCTTTTCTCGTCGCCCGAGGCCTCTTTATATAGGGGTCCCTTCACAAAAGTTGTTCTGTTTGACCTAGCGGTGTCGATGGGAACTATACGGCCAGAATTTTATTCTGGTCGTATAGTTGGTCGTTAAAGCGTCTGCCTCTGACCCACGGCTCCTGGTTTCTTCTGGTTGTTGGAAATATCATATCTTTGACTTTAATGTAGTGATTCCCATCATCAAACGTCATTATCTGCGCAGGGAAAAATAGAAAGAAAGGATTGCATACCCCTTTGATCATTAGGCATTCGTGGCAGGGTTTAGAGAGATATTCCATAAAAATATGAATAATATCCAGTTTAAATGTGGACGTAGATGGTTGTATTTCAGAGCCATCAACCTCCCCAAGCTTAAACTTGATCGTCCTCGAGCAAGAAAACCAAAACCAAAAAGGGACTCAGCATTTAAACTGAAATAACGAGATGATGATCTTACTCATGATTGATAGTCTCATGTTTCCTCCATTTTATAAATCTTAAAAACTTTAGCATAGATAGAGTAATGGCAAGCATATAATATGGGTTTCACGCATCCTTATAGCACAGCAAAATTATTATTAACATGGATGATTCAAATGAGTAAACTTCATGTTATGTAATCAACACATAGGCTTGCATTTGAACAATATAGTATAATCATGTAAAATTGAGAGTGTGAGAGTTGTCATGAAAAGCATATATACTAGAGTATCTCAATTCTCCCACATCAATAAATCAAGAGTTTTCAAGCACTACTTTTCTATTTATTATTCTTCAAGAATTTTAGTTCTTAAGTAACTGAGAGCATGCCAAAGATAGTTTATCGGGCTGTGATGGACACTCGTGGCATTACCAAGGTTTTTGTTCCTTTTATACAATGATTTTTCATAACAGCCAGAGGAGTGATTCCATCATGAACACAACTACCCGGGAGTGCCAAGAATCTTATCCATTATAGCATTGCTGCTACATATGTTTAATAAACTCATAGCCGAAATCTAGGAGTTTCCACCATGAAGATCGTCTGTAGGCTAGCGGAGTTGTTGGCATCCCATGAAGTTTGACACACGTAAAGCTATATCATTCTTATGATTTACAAGTCAAACTTTGGCATGCTCACAAAAACCACTAAACATTAATTCAATCAAACAATTCCTTTTAAAGAGAGCTATCAACTCAATCATTATATTCTATGGTGTTGAGTGTCTCTATAAATAAGCCTTCAAGACTAAACACTACAACACCCAAGCCTTCAATTGTGAGACTTTTTCTTGTTACAATTGTTTAGCAAATTTTTAGGCAAGACTTTTGAAAGATCACGGATGCCACCTAGTGGGGGGTGAATAGGCGGTTAAACACTTCTACGAGATGGGCTTAACAATGTCAGAATAAAACTAGCGTTTTCTTTTGTTAAGCTCAAAGCCTAGATAAACTAAGGTTCACCTATCTGCACAAACAACTTATGCTAAGCAAGACAAGCAACAATGCAATAGCAATATAGATTACTTCAAGCACGATGGCTATCACAATGTAAAGTGCATAAGTAAAGAGCTCGGGCATGGAGATAACCGAGGTACATGGGGATGACGATGTTTTACTGAGTTCCTCCCAACAAGGGAGTACGTCTCATTGGAGGAGTGGGTGGTACTAAGACCACCAACATCACAAGAGGCCTCACCCTATTCTCCCTAGCACCCACCACGCGGGCAAGCACTCGTTCCACTATGGGACACTTGAGGGTGGTCACCAAACCCGTACAAGATTGGGGCTATCTCCACAACTTAATTGGAGGTTCCCAATAATTGCCACCAAGGTCTCAATCTTGGGGGAGCTTCACAACTTAATTGAAGACCCAAAGAACACGCCACAAAGGCCACACAACCGTTAGGTTTCTAAGAACCCAAGAGGGACAAGTTTCAATGAATATCACCGAACAAATCCTCCGGGGAGAACACAAACTGATGCATCTCCTGCTGAGGTACTCGGAGTTTAAGGATTCGACGATCAGACAGAATCAGCTACCCGGGCTGTCACGTATGAGGTGCTAGAGCGTGTGGAGTTGACGACACATTAAGTTACTCGAAGAGGGTGCATCCCACGAGTGTATTGAGTGTGATTAAAGTAAGAAAGAAATCAACTCTAAGTAGAGAACTTAGCTTTGTTGGTTATCGACGAGGTGAACGGGTCGCGGGTGCCGATGTGATCAGCAGGTCGTGGTCATGAGAGTTGATACGATGCGGGTCATGGTCGAGATCGACGGAGTCACACGGTGGACAGAGTCGACACAAAGGACGTGGAGTCGCGCAGTGGACAGAGTCGATGAAGTGGCGAGTCGCGTGGCAGACGGAGTCTACGTGGCGGCGAGTGGTCAAGATTAGAGCCGATGCGACAACGGATCGCCGGAGCCGATGGCTACGGTGGGTCAGCACAGTCGAAGACTACACCGGATCACGGTAGTCGAAAACTGCAGCGGGTCACGAGCCGATGTTGAAGGAGCCCCCGGGTCACGGAGTCGACGGAGCCCCCGAGTCGCTAGATCCTAAGCCCACAGCGAGACGCCAGAGTCAACGGAACCCCCAAGTCGTCGGAGGCGAAGACCACAGCGAGCCGCACGGTGATGTCGGCGCAGCCCCCGGGCGTAGAGTCGATGTGGCGGACAAAGTCATCACAACAGCAAGTCGTGCAATACACTGAGTTGCCATGGCTGACGTGTAGTTGAGGTCGATGGAGTCGTGCAATGGACATCGACGCGACGGACTAGTAATCTACATGGCGGTCGGAGTTGATGCGGCGGTATGTCGCGTGGAGCCGAAGATTGCAGTGGGGTAGCCGCAGTCGAAGACTAGAGCGGGTCACCGGATTTTTATATGGAGCGTTGTCCCATGGTTTCCGTATCCGTTTGCACTGATATTTTTATTTCTGGTCGTCTGATCCGATCTAAATTCCTTTTGTCTTTCTGCTTGACACTTGCGGGACTTCATCTGCCGAGTTCATGTCTGGTCGGTTGATTTTTGGAGGTTGGCTAATTGGTGAAGGTATCAAAATAAATAATGTGTGGTCTTTGAGTTGCCCGCGCATGTGCGGCCTCCTCGTCTTGGGTCTGGTGCCCCATCGTATATGCATGCATGATGCATGTCTACGCATGTAGTTGGCCCAGCTCCTTCTCACGATCAACGAATCTTGCAACCTCGGGATTTTGTTTGATGACTGCTCGCCATCTGAGTCATGCACGTACCCAAGACTTGTCGCCTGAGTCGGTCGGTCCTCCCGATCTCACATGCGATAACAAGAACCGTCGCCGTCATAAAAAATTCTAGGCTGCTTGTTCTAGCATGCCACGCGCGAGAGGCACCATTGATGTCGAGCCGGCGACGAAATTTCTTGCCCTTTCAAGTGGGCCTTGACATAGACTCAGCCCACACCCTTGCTTTATTTATCTTAAATAATAGACCAGGACGAACGTGTCCGGTTTTGAGTCAGCTGCGGTACAGATGGCCTTCTGGTGAGTTTAGATAGAACGCGTGCTCGGGGCCGCCGTCCATTGCCATGAAGTTTCCTATGGCCAAACGATTGAATCGAGCCGACCAGCCATCATGCGTTTGGCTTGAAAGTGATGACGAATATGGCTTGAGCATGATGTTTGATAAAGCTTTGGATCACCCTCTTTGTGTAACAATAATACCTGTGGCATGGGTAGATACAATTATTATTTCAAGTAATGATGATCTCTATGATTAAAAACCTATACTTGATGAATCTATTGATTTACATGCTTTTTATGATAATTCATATGATAGTTGGGTAGAAAGAACTCTTGGTAACATGAATCTAATAGTGCTATTGACTCCATAGAACATGATCCATTGTATGATAGTACTCTAGATAATGATCATATTTGTGAAACAATGAACCCGCATCATTGATCAATGAGAATGTATTTGCGTGTTATAATACTAAGCATAAAGCCAAAACAATATCAACCATGGCATGACAAAGCATAGGCCACAGTCAAAAACAAGCTCTCTTTACCACTTAAGCATGAACTTTCCTACTCTTTTCCAAACCAACTATTTGAAAACCAATGTATGAAAGAGGGGGTCCAACCAATTTATTCAGCAAACTAAGCAAACCAAGCAAACGAAAAACCAAAACGAAAACGAAAAAGAAGACGCTCCAAGAACAACACAACTGTGCATGAAACAATAAAAATGAAGCGTTTGGAAGAAACCTGGGATTTTTATTGATGAAGAAGGGGATGCATTGGGCATCCCCAAGCTTTGACGCTTGTACTTCTTGGATATTTCTTGGGGTGACACGCGTGGCATCCCCAAGCTTGAGCTTTAGTCCATCCTTCATCTCATTACTCATTCCTTCCATACACCTGAAATTTTTCCTTCATACAAAACTTTACACAATCTTTATTAGCAACATTAGTGCACTCAAGATAATAGGTCTTAAGGTTCAGTTCTAACACCAAATAACCTTCCATTAGAACACTAGCTACTGAATCACTTCCCTCAAAAAGCTCAATTCCCCAAAAGAACTCAAAGAGGAACCAACAAGAAGCAAATGCAGAAAATGGCAGAAATCTGTCAAAACAGACCAGCAGGTAAAGACAATTTTTTTCGAAGACCTTCTGTTGCTCAAATCAAAAAGTGTTGAGCTAACGAAAGTTAGATAACAACCTGGGACAGAATCACAAAAATTCACGCCTCAAAAACACGTTCAGAGATTTTAGACGAATTTTTACGGTGAAGCACAGAAATCTGTTTCGGGACAGCAACTTTCCCAATCATTACTTCTCTCTCATTAGAGGTTACTCTTGGCACAAAAAGCAAATAAAAAGGATAAGTAGAGGTTATTACTGAAGTAATAACTTCCAAGACTCATCTAAAACTTTTGGGTTATCTCCCAATAAGTACTTTTCTTTAACGCCTTTAAGTTAGGCATAAGAAGCAAGAAGAATCAAGTGTTCTCAAATGAAGAAGCATTACGATCAATACCAGAAATATCTTCAACAAGGCAAGGTATCTCATCAAAATAAGTTCTAGAGGATCCTCTCTTCATGCTCTTAGGTTCACCATTTTCATCAAAAGGGTTTTCAGGAACAATCCAATCAAGATTCTTTTCTATGGCTTCATGCATTGCTACGAGTTTAAAAGGTATCGGTATCTTAGGTTCCTCCCCATTAGGTTCAGTTTTGTTCATCTTTTCTCGTGTACCAACAACATCTACACATGAGCCTAGCATATTGAAACATTCAAAGACTTTTCTAGCTTCTTTGGCAATATCATATAATTCCTTAAGCAAAGTTTCTAGAATAAAATCCCTCTTTTCGGGGTCCTCAATTTCTTTAAGCTTAAGAAACATTACTTGCATTAAGGGGTTGAGGTTAACAAACCTAGCTTCTATCATGTGAACTAAAGAAGCTGCAGCAATCTCATAATTTGGAGCAAGTTCTGCAAGGGATCTATCCTCAATATCCTCATGTTTACTAACATGATTAAAGAATTCTTCAATATTATCTTTTCCAATTATTGAACCACTAACTATTGAAAGGTCTTTCAAGGTGAATTTAGGGATCAACATGGTGAGCTAAGGAAGAGGTGACAACTAAAGGAGACTTAATTTTTTTGTTTTTGATAAAGAAAGCAAACTTGTAAAACTAATTTTTTTGTGTTTTTGATAAAGAAACAAACAAACAAAGCAAAAGAAACTAAGCAAAACAAAAATAACAAAGTAAAGAGATTGGTTATGAGGGACTCCCCTTGTGAAGATGTCCTTGACTCCCAGGCAACAGCGCCATAAAAAGTACTTGATGGCGCAAAATATATCGAGCTTGTTGGGAACCCCAAGAGGAAGGTATGATGAGCACAGCAGCAAGTTTTCCCTCAGCAAGAAACCAAGGTTTAATCGAACCAGTAGGAGCAAGGAAACACCCCAAAGGTGTTGCTAGCTGAGCCTTGGCAAGGCACACTACCGGTTCTAGTAGCAACATGGAGACCTGCACAACACAACCACAGAACATTGCCCCCAACTTGCGACGAGGTTGTCAATCTCACCGGTTTTGCTGAAAACAAAGGATTAAACGTATCGAATGGAAAGAAGTAATAGTTTGCAGAAAGTAAACACAAAGCAGTAAATAGTTTGTAGATTGTATGTAAAAGAAAGGACCGGGATACATAGTTCACTAGAGGTGGCTCTCCTTAAGATAGATAACATGCTGGGTGAACAAATTACAGCGGGGCAATTGACAAACATCGAGAAAGCAATACATGCATATACTAATCATCTTGACTCCTTTGGAACTTGATTGGGCATTACAAAATTATACATAGACCACCATCCAACTGCATCTATGACTAATAATCCACCTTCAGGTTATCATCCGAACCCCCTCCAGTGTTAAGTTGCAAGCAATAGATTATTGCTTTACGAATTGCGTGTAATGTAAACAATACGATTGTTCTATGAACAAAGGATTGTTGTTTTCTCCCTAGTAGCAACACCACATCTAGTACCTTAGAGATTTCTGTCACTTCCCCAGATTACCAGAGGCATGAACCCACTATCTAGCATAAATACTAACTCTTGGAGTTGCTAGCATCTACTTGGCCAAGATAGCTACTAACAACGGAAAGCATGCAAGATCACAAATAACAAAGACATGATAGAATCAATAATCAATATGAAATAGCATCTCAATATCCATCGGATCCCCGCAAACACAACATGCAGAATTACAAATAGATGATCTTGATCATGAACGGAGCTCACAAGATCTAGACATGAAAGCACAAAGGAGGAGAACCAGCCATCTAGCTACTACATGGACCCGTAGTCCAGAGATGAACTACTCACGCATCACACCAGAGGCTTGCATGGTGATGAAGAAGGCCTCCAGGATGAATTCCCCTCTCCGGCAGGGTGCCGGGAAGAGCTTCAGATCCCTCCCGATCTAGGGATGGAGATGACGGCGGCTATAGACTCTTTCGTGGATTTTTGATCGGGTACCTAGGGTTTTGGTCCCGAGGACAATATATAGGCGGAAGGAGAGGCCGAGAGGGTGCTGGGGTCGGCCAGACCACCCCCTGGCATGGGCCAGGCCTGGCTGCGCGGCCAGGTGGTGTGGCCGGCCCCCAGCCCTTCTCCGTCTCGTATTCTTGCATCAGATGTCTTCCGGAAAAATAGGCACTTTGGCTTTTGTCCCGTCCAATTCCGAGAATATTCATTTTCTGACTTTCCTAGAACCAAAAACAGCAGAAAACATGCAGCTGGCACTGTGGCTCTTGTTAATAGGTTAGTCCAATAAATCATATGAAAAGTACTCCAAGGTGTGGAAAAAACACAAGAAAGTAGATAAAACCAAGCATGGAGCATCAAAAATTATAGATACATTTGCAATGTATCAAGGAACACCACACTAAGAGCTATCCAAGAATGGTGAAAACCATAAGCTTAGAGATTCCCAAGGAACCCCACTTTATCTATAAATTTCTCGGTTTGCAAACCTCTAAACTTTGTTTTCAAGCAACATAGAATGATCGTAGAAACTTGGAGCATCTTTGTTTAGTGTTTTGTTTAGTTTTTCTTGGAAATAAATAGAACCACCATGATAGATATTTTGCATGCTTAGGAAAGATCAACTGAAACAAACTATACCATGAATGAATGCCATGTTTGATTGAATTCCTTGCTTGAAATAAAAAGGGGATAAACAAGTTATACATGTTATTGCTTCTAGTTGGATTGTTCATATGCTTTATGGAGTGATAACTTACAAGTGTATCATCTAGTGCTAGTTCTTATATTCAACATAAATGATACTCAATGATTATATTGTCTTCTAGAAATGATCTAGTACTATGGACACTTTTTGTATTCTTGTAGAAGGACAATCGGTTACTATTGCTAGCCCCACCACATTGGAACAACCTCCTTTAGCACAACAAACTTAGCATTTATATAGGAAACATCTACTTAAATAGATCAAGCTATATCCCAAAGTATACTATCATGTGTGAGTCATTATTTAGCTTTTAAACACTATTATTATGGGTATGGGTGACATGGATAAGTTAGTCGTGGGGTGACCATGAACTAAATGGGCATAGAATACCCTGTGGCATCCCGCTAAAACCACTACTAGAAAATCGCTGTGTTTTTGTGCGTTGCATCATCATGACCGCATGCTCATGTCATCATGCCACATTGCATTTGAGCATCGTCATCATCTTGCATGGTTTGTTTAAAAACTATTTTCGAAAAGTATATTTTGGTTTTCTAAATACTCCGCCTTTATTTCAAATTAAAACCCCGGTCTTTTCTGGATCTTTTATTTGTCTAAAAACTATTTATAAAGTCCTTCTAAAAAAAATTATTTTTTGGACCGGGGAAGCAGCCCAGCCGTTAGGCCAGGCCACCTACTACCCGGACCGTATAAAAACCTAACCTAGACCTAACCCTAAGCCAGACCCAACCTAACCCTACCCTAATCCCCAGCCCTCCGCCGCCACACACGCAACACACACACAACACACTGCATGCACGCAACCCTTCTGCGTGCATCGCACCCACACCAAACCCTTCACCCAGCCTGGTCCCCGGGCCCCACATGGCCCCACTCCCCAGTCTCACCATGCACCCAACACCACGCAGGCCTTCCACCCACTCAGCCTCGCCGCATGCAGCCGCACCCCTCCCCAGGTCCACCTCCACCTGGTCTCCACCTGCCACCAATCCCACCCCTGTACCATGCCACACAGCGCCCAGGAAACCGGCCCCACACTGCCCGTCGCCCCGCTCCCCGCGTAGACACGCAACCCCGCCCCCTTGTCCGTTTCTCCGCCGGCCCCACCTTCCGCGTGCGACCCGCGTTGCCCACCTACCCCGCACGCGTTCGTCCCTTACCTCTCTCCCGTCTGCTCCTCCCCATGGCTGCCGCCGCTGCTATGGCCCACCCCCTTCCCTCGCTTCTCCGCCGCGCCTCTCCTCTCCAACCCCGAGTACCACCACCCCACATGGCTTCACCGCTCGTAGCCGTCTCTCTGCCTTCCTCTCTCGCGGCCACGACCCCAAGACGCCCCGCCTCTGCGTTTTCCCCTCGCTGTCACCGGGCGCCCTTCTCCTCCGCCTCCTGCTCCCCGCAGGGCCTCGAGCCACCCCTCCTCCATGCCCCAGCCCCCGTGCGAGGCTCGCCGCCACCTAGGCATCGTCCTCCTCGCCACCGTGCCGTCGCGGACGTCCTCGCCCCAGCCAGGCCGCGCCAAACCCGGGCTCGTCCCCATGGAGCCGTCGTGGCCTCGTGCTGACCTCATCTTCTGGCCTCGCGCGAGTGCCTTCTGCTCTGTTCCCTGGCGCCCTCCTCTGGCCGCACAGCGTCGCCTCTGTCCGCTTGCAGGCTTCGCCTAGCGCCCCTCATCGAGCCCCTGCAGCGCCGGCCGCACGGCTCTGTTCGCTCGCCAGCGCTCGGCCACGCGTCTGCTACAATACTCAAGACTCTTCCCGGAACCCAAGGCCTTTGTTCTGGAACGACAAGTACTCCTTCCCGGCTTCGATGCCCGAGGACCCGGATGCCAAGGTCGCCGACACGGAACGCCAAGTTCTTCATCTCGAACGCCAAGACCGGCCCGATACGAGGAACCCACAAGATCTTCATGACGACAAGATCGACACCGACCAGGGCGAGCCTAATGAGCCCCTGACGCCAAACCAAGTCCTTCTTCCCGGAACACCAAGCTCTCCTTCTGTTGTCCGAGACCGATCCCTTCGAACCCTGAGACCGAACCCCGGACCCCCGAAACCCAAGATCTTCCGAACCCAGATGTGTGACCCCTTTCCGAGCCTCTATTTTTATAAATGCTATATATATGAACTGTCGCATCTTAAATTGTTCATGCATGCATATCTGTCTGTGGTTTGGGGCATTATGCCGATTCACCTCATAATTAAACAAGGAGTCAATATGCGGGATATCTTTGTCTTATTTCGGACTCCATTTAAATTGGTGTAGCGAACTAATGCCATGTTTCGCCCTGTTAATACAACATTTAAATTGCGGGGGTTCTAAATAACTTGAACCATGTAATTAATTGTCGTGACCCCGGTTCCACTTAATATTGCCTAATTGCATCGCATCTATGCCATGTCATGCATCATATTTGCATCATGCTGGATCTTCTGCCGTAGTATTAAATATTGCATCCGGTGTTTCTTCTAGTGTTTGCTTCTTCGCAGACTAGGCCGATGAGTTGATGCGAGTGTCGACAAGTTCTCCGGATATGATCTGTCGGCAGTGTTTCCCAGGCGACCATTCTCCCCCTTTCTACCTATTTTGCATTTATAGTCTTTATTTCCTCCTGTTGATCTATTGTTATCCGTGTCACGATGCTTTAGTTTCCGTGCACCAGTTATATCCCGTGCAGCCTCTATATTGCCATGGACACCTCCTAATACCTGTTGTTTGGTAGATAGCTGGCCTTGTGAGTCGTAGTTGCTTGCTCAGGTGCGATCTTGTGTTGTCGAGTACCACAGCTGTTGGAATGCTGGCAGATGTTTATGGTGGAGATGATCATGTCTTTAATTACAACTGTTAAATTGTTGTGATAACTAATGAAAGTGGCACCGGTGGGCAATTATACGTTATTTGGTTTTTCATGCCCACTTGTGTCCCGTAGGCCCCGAGTACTTGATACCTGTTCCTTGACTATTCGCACTATCCACATCCGGGAGAGTCTATGAATCCCACTTAGCCAGAGCTCGATTCATTTCTTATTTCTTGGGGCCACAAACTAGTTTGGGGCTTTATTACTATCCTGTACTTATGCCATGCTTTACTGCTTTATTTATGATTGTGCGTGGAGCACGTGTACTGTTTTGGAACGTGGAATGTTTTCGCGGTATCGACAAGCCCAGTCACACTTTCGGGTTCCCAGTCGTTTATAGCCATTGACACAAACCCTGGGTCCGTTCCGGAGCCGGCCAACTTCGTTGCGGGTAGCTTAGTGGGGTGGCCCCCTAAAATATTTTATGAATCCTGTGATTGCTTTGTCGTGAAAGCCTCGTTGGGTTTTGATTTGGTTTTTCCGAGGTTGATCGTGTGTGTGTTGCTACTTGTGCACCCCTGCAGGGTAAATCTTTCTGAAAGCCATGTCCGCGGTTATGGACGACTTGGAGCACAGTATCTCGATCATAGACAAGCATAACTAAAGTAGTGCTATAAACTTGACTTAATATATGACTAGTAATCAGATTCAACTATCACGTAATGGATATTAAAATGCCAACAACTGGTGGATCTGGGGTTGTTTTGTGACATGCTATACCTGCCTAGTAAGTATTGCAACTCCAATGGAATGTGATAAAAGTGCCAACAATTGCTGGGTTTTGGGATTCCTTAGGACAATTATATCTGACTAGTAAATGTTCCAACTACAATGGAATGTTAACTAAAACTGCCCACTACTTATGCTATTAGGATGACTCATGCTATATATCTGACTAGTAAATGCTGCAACTATAATGGAATGAGTAAAACTGCCAACTGTGTGAGTTCCTTGGTCCGACTTCCTCGTTTGGTATCGAGGGGGAATACCAGGATGGGTATGTTTGGTGTTAGTATCAGGTTGGATCCAAATAGGTCTTTCTTATCCCTCTCTAATAGTCGCCAGTTTTACTGAGTCTCTATAGGTTGTTTAGTGTTGCTGCGCTGCCGCTTCAGTCCACCATACCTATGTAGGCGAGGATCGCCGAATTCTAGCCTCGCCGTGTACTGGCCTCAGTACTGACGCTCCTCTTTTTCCTTTGCCCTTTGTCGGCACCCCTTTTGTTTTAGCAGGTTTGAGATCGATGTCGTTAGCAGGGTTACCCTTCCGGCTTGGCATGGGCAGGGTTATGGACGCCATTGGTTATTCCTCAGGGCTCTTAGCCCCATTTGCATCTTATCTGTACTCGGATGTTGTATCGTTTTCAAGGTGATTTGGATCTTTGTATTGTATATCTGTATTCTTGACTCGTTGAGTCGCTGTTGAATATATATCTGTTCTGCGGGTCCCATCGAGGACTGTTGTGTAATGGTATTACTTCGTATTCCACCCGCATGAAAGTGTCTGGTGGGTGTTCTTGAATCGTTTCTATGTGGGTTTGGCGGAAAGGGCTAAAACTTGCATAGGGCCGATTCGAGGGTGTTACATACCCCTTCCCAAGAAGCAATAAGAGGATGCATACACTAAAAGATGAGGGCAAAAACCCTCCATAGAAGGGGTACCACCGCTAAGATGAGGGCAAAAACTCTCCAAATATTTATATGATATCAAAAGGTGAGAAGGGTGAGTATGCAGAGGCTAGGCCTTCCCAAAAATCAAAACAAGCAAAAAGTGACAAAGAAACAACAAAGAGAGGAAAGAAGCAAAAACTACCAAAATAGGAATGTGAAAAAGAATCACGTAATGAGGGGCAATGGAACCAAACACTAATGATGTACCATGCTTCAACCATAAACTTAATGGACAGTGTTTGGAAGATAGCTTATGTCTCACATATGATATTCCCTACTTGCCAGTAAATACACTTTTTCCAACCTCCTTTGCCAATATTCTGACCATAGGGTCGTCACTATATATATATTTATACTTTTCTCTGTGTGAAGAATTTAACTATTGTTTCATGGTAGTATATGCATTTGTGTTAGTCAATATACATTGTGTTATCAAGTATGATATTATGAGAGGTACTACTTTATGATATGCTTGCTTGTTGTTATTCTCTAATGACTGAACCGTTTAACTTTTTGTGATACTTGCTAGTGAAAAGAAGAACCAAACTCTGAAGTCCATGTTAGTTTTATCACCTTCATGCTCGAGAATGAGCATAGGTTAAGCTTGGGGACGTTGATGCATGTAAAATGCATGCATGAACTTTGTAGTTTTTATATGAATTCCCACTTATTTGCAACATATATGATGTTACATCCATGTTTTACATTGATTTTGGGGGATTTACCAATGATCCCCTTTATTTTGGTTATAACTCTGCAGGATAGAAAAACCATGTTTTGTGTATTTTTAGTTTTTAGGGACCTAAACAAAGTCAAATGGACTTGGGATTTCTGGAGCATCAATATTTCATCAAGATAATGACCTAGAGTGCTTGGACCACACGAGGAGAGTCCTGAGGCCCAAAAGAGCCCAGTTGGCACATCCAGTTGAGGGGGCACGCCACCTATCCTCTTTTGCATCTCGGTCATCCGATTCGCTTGATTCTTGCACTCACCGATGTGTTTTGACCTAAAACATCTATATATACCCTTTGGCGGCCGTCCTCGACACAAATGGAGGTGGAGATCAAAAACACCAAAATAGAGAGTTTGCTAGTTATCGCTGAAGGAAGATTGGAGGGGGAATTGTTGCCGGAATCGCCTCTCCTCCTTCACCAACGCCTCCTCATCACTATCCATGATGAGAGGGGAGTAGTCCACCCCCTAGACTATGGGTTTATGGTGGTAATTTGATATAAACTCTCTATGTATGATCATTGTTGAAGTCCATATGATGTGTCTTGCATGAGTATGGATCTATCTATGTAATTCCTATGGTGGATATTACGGTATGAGGTAATACTTGTTATGCATTTACCATTGTGTTGGATCTTTTATGGTTTGTCATACTTTGGAAATATTCTATGATGCATGTAATGGTTTGATCTATACAAAATGCCTTGTTTATCCATGTCATGAGGTGATTGACACCACAAAGTGGAGGTAGATGAGAGAGATGTGGTAATGCACACAACATATGAATCATTACACTAGTGTTTGGAATGTTTTCCATTAAGAAGTATGATGTATGTAGGTAATGGGTGGCTGAGTGACAATGGCATATGTATTGAGTGACACAATGCAGCCAAACATCTTTTATCTAGGGGTAAAAAGGGGGAAGTGTGATGTGTGGTGTGATAATAACCAAATGCTAGCCTTATTACAAGGGTGACTTAGGATCACAAAGGAGTACTTCTTTCAACTATGCGTTTTAAAGCATGTAGCCACCATAAAGTTACCATTAAAACATGACAATTGTGTGTACTTTTATTATCTATAATATGATCATCACCATAGATGGAGATAGAGGATTGAGTGAACCCATGAACCCATGTCCATTGTTCCTATAAGAGAAAACCTTTGTCTTGTTCTCTTGCATTGGAGAGGATTGGGAAACTTTTACATTCTTGCTTTGTTACATTACACTTCCAAGCCTTAAATCAACCACCTTGTTACTTAAACTCGTTTAGTGCATAATCAACTAACACTTGTGACACTTTAATCATAGAGAATAGATAGCTTTTACTTCTTGCTCCGGATCGATACCCTACTTCCATATCGAGAGGTACTACAGCGATCCCCCGCTCGTGGGGGTTATCACGCGGCCCAACTAACCATCTGACGCCCCCAGGCCGAACCCAACCCAAGGGGGGGCTATCGGGGGTGCTGGATGAGCCTGAAAAGTTGGTGGGCCATCCCAGTCAGTGGGACATCAAAGTTTTCCCTCCTTTTTCCCTCCATACCTCCATTTCTCCCTCCTTGCCGCCCACTTATCCCATCCCCTGCCCCTCCCCACCGGACCAGATCCAACCCCTGTTGCCGCCACCATGCCGTTGAAGAAGTACTAAGCTCCCCACGCCTCCGGGGAGAAGGGGAAGGCCGACAAGGTGCGGTCGAAGAGGATGTCGAACACGGAGTAGGCTTTCGACATCCAGTGTCGGCAGGTGGATACCGAATGAGGGAGAAGAACTTGAGGCTGTGCAGGGCAGCGGAGGCTCAAGCAGCGGCAACGCAGGTAGCAGCGGCATAGGAAGCGGCAGCGTAGAGGGTCGCGTCCATGGTGGGGATGGCGGTGCCGACTTACAATGCTGGCTTGCACATCCCTATGGGCCAAAGCAGCATATCTTCCCCGTCGCCATCCAGCGCGTCGCCATCTGCCTAGGCGATGTTCCACAAAAGCCAGGGGAACACGTGCCACATCTCGTGCGCTTCACACCGGGCGGCACCGACTTTGACCCGCTTGGCGGGTTCGACCCCAACTCCCTCACCACAGACTACTTGCCGGCCCACCATCGCCATTCCTTCAACGGTGGCGTGCCCCTACCATGCGCTGGTCTCAACCAATTCACCATAGGAAGCAACAACCAGAGCACCCTCGGCCTGTTCGGCGGAACACCGACGACAACTACATCATGGCCGACATCATCAACGGCGGCTCCCGCTATGCCCACATGCAAGTAGAGGCCAATGCCTACACCGATGAATATGAAGAAGGCGGCGAGCATTGGGAAGACGAGTCCTACATGTATGCCAAGGCCGAGGAAGAGGTGGTGTAAGTGCCGGTGACCATCGCTACCGACCCAAAAGGGAAGAACAAGGCGGTGGTCATGGAGAAAAATAAGAAAAGAGGCGGTGGCCACGAACCCAAGTAGAGTTTGAGGGAGGATGAGTGTCTCGCCGAAGCTTGGAAGACGGTCACATCAACCCCTTCACCGGCGCCAATCAAGACTCAGATTGTTATTTGAAGAGAGTGAAGGCGGCGTATGGTGAGTGGTGACTCTTGGATCCCTACTTCAAGTGCTTGGTCCATGATCGTGGCGACTCCAACATGTATCACCATTAGGCCATGATCCAACATGCTTGCAACAAGTGGCATGGCATCATGGAGGAAGTACGCTGAGTCCATGCTGGTGGCACCAACTTCGACAATCAAGTAAGCGGTCAAAATTAGCCGATCGCCATTTGAAATTGTATCACATTGTTTCTATCGTACATTGCAAATGCGCGCCATGATCACCGCATACCGAGAGGACAATGACATCACCGAGTTCAAGTTCATCCACGTCTTTGCACGGATCGATGGATGTGACAAGTGGATGGAGACGTGGACCGCCCTCACCAAGGATAAGTCTGCTGCCTACGACCCCGATGTGACACCATCCATGATGACTGCAAGTGCATAGATCTTTTGTAGCTAGTTTCAAAATAAAGATATCAATCCCACAGGAAGCAGGAATCTGAAGTCTAATAACTCTTGAATTAAATACTAAAATAGAAATGCTAAATAAAGTTCTAAGTAACAAGATAAAATGCGAGTATTGTGTAAAAATGTGTTTTTTGGTTTTTGGTATAAGAGAACAATAAGTAAAGTAAAACAACTGAACACAGAAAGTAAGTATCACGTATGTAAAAGAGCTTGGGACTGCAATTGGGAAAAAGCGTTCTCGGGGAGTAGCGGATACACCTCTAGTATTATAAAGAGCTAAGGTAAAGATTATTATCATGAACATTCTCAACTATGTATGTGTGGGAGGATTTTTCCTGAGTTTCCTCGGTTCCCAAGTTGATACGTAAGGGGTTCCAACAGCTTTATAGTCACTGTAAGTGCTAACACACCTCCGTCTACCAATAAGTAGTTCCCTCCATCAAGTCCCCACAAGAGGCAAATATTGAGAGGTCGACTTCTCCCAACATCAAGATGAAGAAAATCTAACACATGTTCAAAGCGATGAATATCATAATAAACTTTATCTTATTTCAATATCATACTAGGGTTTCTCCATCTGCCCAAGAACTAATGATCTACTTAGACATAGAGGCAATCAACATCAGGGCTATAACAATGGAATCTATCATAGATGAATAGTACTTGTTTAAATCCACAACGAGTACAGAAATTACAATAAGATCTAGACAAGATGTAGATGGGATAGATGGAGATGGTGGTGATGCAGCGGTTGATGATGAAGATCGATGCCTTAGCCTCCCGGATCTGTGCAAGGTGAAGATGGATCCCTGGTGGTTGAGTTTCCCCTCCAGATGCCTTCCAGAGGTGAGATTTCGGTGATTTCTGTTTGTTCTGTATGTCGCCTCTCTGATCTAGTTGCACGGGGTGAAACTATTTGAGGAGGCGGTAGCGGCGCCAACTATACGGCGGGAACTATACGGCCGAAAAATTATTCCTGCCGTATAGTTGGTCGTTAAACCTTCTGGATGCCTCGATCGCTTCGGGTTTTCTTATGGTGTTATTGATATTTCCCAAATAAGTGATTTACATTGTTTTTGACTCCTTTTCTCCCCAATACAACTGCTCCAAGAATTGTGTCCATTGTATCCATCATCTTTTCTGATCCTGGTGAAAATAGACATAAAATGTGCGCGCGAACACCATAAAATACCAAGATCCTACAACTACAATGCAAAATAATAATATAAAACATGATGCAAATATGCACCCATCAACTTCCCCAAGCTTAGACTTTTGCTCGTCCCGAGCAAGTTTAGATTAATGGATGTGATCCTCATATTCATGAACCTGAGTCGATAAAATAAATGAGACAGTTGTAGCATGTGTTTATCATATATGATACATAGTAATAAGTTCATGAATAGTACCTAACTCGAACCATCCGAATAATATTAGCAGGCTTCCACACCTTAGCATTCAACAGTTCACAAAAGATTACTCTCAATATGATGTAAAAGTATTCAGTTCAACCGAATGAGTTAGCGAGTGCTACATTGCAAATGTATCTATAATTTTTGATGTTCCATGCTTGGTTTTATCTACTTTCTTATGTTTTGTCCACACTTTAGAGTACTTTTCATATGATTTCTTGGACTAACCTATTAACAAGATGCCACAGTGCCAGTTGCCTGTTTTCTGCTGTTTTTGGTTCTAGCAAAGTCAGAAAATGAATATTCTCATAATTGGACGGGACAAAAGCCAAAGTTCTTATTTTACCAAAAGACTCACGAAGCCAGAATAAGAGACGGAGGAGGGCCAGTGCCTGGCCACACCCCCCTAGGCGCGGGTACCCCCAGGCCACGCCAGGGCATGGTGTGGGCCCCCTGGCTGGCCACCGACCTTGCCTCCTTCGCCTATATATTCCTCCCGAGGCAGAAACCCTAGATCATCAATCAGAAATCCACAAAAAGTTCCACAGCACTGCCGCCACTAAAGGGGAGATTCGGGGGACAGAAAGTCTCTGTTCCGGCACCCTGCCGGGACGGGGAAGTGCCCTCAAAGCCATCTCCATCGATCTCCACCGCCATCTCCATCACCATTGCTGATTCCCATGATGAGGAGGGAGTAGTTCTCTCTCGAGGATAAGGGTTCTACCGGTAGCTATGTGTTCATCTCTCTCTATGCATGATCTTATTGAGATCATGAGCTTGTAATCTATAGATCTACCTTGCTACTCAAGTGCTTTAATAGATGTCTGCTCTCCCCATGTGTGTGAAAGTGACAGCGTGCACACCATGGTGGCACTTAGGCTAGAGATTACAAATACTTGTTATGAGTTATATTTGGAGTTAGATGTCTTTATGAAATTGTGGTGTTTGTTTGAACCATCTAGTGCTCAAGGTGACAGTGTGGGGTTATCTAGATGCGGAAAGCAAACTTTGAGGTGTGCTGTTATAGCCCTACCATCGATTAGAGTGTTCAACCGGAGAGTAGTTAAGAGTAGTATCATAAAGAATAATATATTTATATGAGAGTGTTCACTAGTGAAAGTATGATCCCTAGGCCTTGTTTCTAAGCACTGAAACACCATTTGCTATTAGATCTATTACATGTTTGCTTGCTTCTATCTTTATTTCAGTTTTACTTTAGTCTTTTCCATGCCATCAAGCTATTTTCTATCACCATTACCACTTATAATTATATATACCACTTGTATTTCACTATCTCTTCGCGAAACTAGTGCACCTATACACCTGACAAGTGTATTGGGTGTGTTGGGGACACAAGAGACTTCTTGTATCTTGATTGCAGGGTTGCTTGAGAGGGAATACCTTTGACCACTTCCTCCCTGAGTTCGATAAACCTTGGGTGATCCACTTAAGGGAAAACTTGCTGCTGTTCTAGAAACCTCTGCACTTGGAGGCCCAACAACTGTCTACAAGAATAGAAGTGCGTAGACATCGAGCATATTTTCTGGCACCGTTGCCGGGGAGCATAGCTTTATTTATCAAGTTCACTTGGATTCTCTATTGTTCGCTGCTATCCATCCATCATGGGTAAGTCTCGTGATGGCAAGGTTCCTATTTTACCATCCACTACAAGAAGAGGTACGGTTCTGAACACCTTGTTGCTCTTGATTCACCATTTGTTATGATTAAGCTCGTTACACCACCACATACACATGCTACACACATTGCTACTACTGCTGAATCTGAAATTTCTGATACTTATGATGCTGCTTCTACTGTGCTTGATAAGAGTGGTTCATTAGGTCCTTTCCTAGATGCTACGATTGCTAGAACTATAGTTGGAAATACTAAAACTCCTAATGAAGACACTACTACACCGGTTAGTTCACCTGAGTCTAGTGAGAGTTATGATATTGAAGATGGTTATGTTGAGATGACCGATGAATTTATTAAAGAATGTAAAAACACCCATGATAGGAGCGCTTCTAAGAGTCTCATTGAGAGGCGTACTATTAGACCCAAATTATCTCCTATTGCTAAGTTTGCTGCCTCTCCCATAAACATTATAGATAAAGATTATGATTTCTCTCTCGATCTATCTTACATTGCTATTGTTGAGAAAGAACCTTTTTGTGGGACTAAGAATGAAAGTGTGGTAGCACATATGAATGAACTTTCTACCATGAGTGGCTTGTTTTCTGATGATATTAAGATGCGTACTTACTGTTGCTAAGATTTTCCCCTTTTCACTGAAAGGAGAAGCTAAAACTTGGTTTAGTAATTTACCTCCTGGATCTATTGATAGCCCTGATTGCTTGATTAGTACTTTCCTGCAGAAATATTTTTCTCCTAGTTCTAGACATGCTATTTTGCAGGAACTTTTTGATTTTAAACAGGGAGAAAAGAGATATTGCCTGAATTATGGGCAAGGTTTTGTGCCTTGATTCATGCACAGGTTGGAAGTCCATTACCTAAGAATGTGCTTCTTGATATATTTTATAATGGACTAACTGAAGAATCTAGGACATACCTAGACAGTTGTGTTGATTGTGTTTTCAGGAATAGGACTCCCAAGGAAGCTGAGGAATTAATGGCTAAAATAAGCAAGAACTATGAAGATTGGACTCCTCCTGAACCAGCTATACCTGAAGTAATTATACCTGAACCAACTATATCGGTGCCTATTCCAACATCAAAGAAGAGGGGAGTTATTGAATTAAATGATGAAGTGATGAAGGAAGCTAAGAAATGTCTTAAGGAGAAGGGAATTAAAGCTGCAGATGTCAAGAATTTACCTCCTATAGAAGAATTATGTAAGCCCTACTCATCCACTATCGAGGTACACTCTCTCCAACACTTTGATGAAGGTGATATCCCTTACTCTAAACCTCCGGATCAATGCTTAGAAGAATTTGATATCTTTATTGTTAAGCAAGATAATTTTAATAAAAGGGTGCAAAATCATCTAATGGAAAACACTAGAGCTATTGAGTTGAAAGATATTGTGGAAAGAACCTCTAATTATGTTAAAATGATTGTTAAACACTTTCAAATGGTTCAAACTCAAATAGATAAACTCATTAAAGTGCAAAAAGACTTACTAGTTAATGCTGCTAAAGAAAAACATGCTTATGAAATTAGAACTAGAAGTGGTGCTGCTACCCAGGATCCTCTATATCCTGAGGGGCATCCCAAAAGAATTGAGCAGGATTCTCAACAAGCTGAAAATAGTGGCTCTACTCATAAGAAAAGGAAAAAGAAACATAAAACGGTTGTAGAACCCTCAGAACCTGCTATAGATCCTAATAGTATATCTGTCTCTGATGCTGAAACTAAAAGTGGTAATGAAGAAAATGAAGTTCCTAATGAGGAAAAAGTTGAAGAAGAACCTGAAAACAACACTAAGAATACTAAATACACCAAAGAAGATTTTATTGCTAAGAAACATGGTAGTGAAAGAGAACCTTGGGTCCAAAAACCTATGCCTTTCCCTGATAAGAAACACAAGTCAAATGAAGATGAACACTATAATAAGTTTTGTGAGTGGATGAAACCTTTATTCCTACAAATTCCTTTGACTGATGCTATTAAATTGCCTCCTTACTCAAAGTATATGAAGGATATTGTCTCGAATAAAAGGAAGATCCCTAATGAAGAAATTTCTACTTTTCTTGCTAATTATTTCTTTAATGGTAAGGTTCCAAGGAAACTTGGAGACCCAGGGATTCCAACTATCCCTTGCTCTATTAAGAATAGTTATGTTAGAACTGCTTTGTGTGATTTGGGAGTTGGAGTTAGTGTTATGCCTTTCTCTCTCTATAAGAGGCTTCAACTAGAAAAATTAATACCAACTGATATATCTTTGCAAATGGCTGATAAATCTACCACTATTCTTGTTGGTATATGTGAGGATGTACCTGTTCAAGTGGCTCATAATTGCTTGATATTAACTGATTTTGTTGTGCTTGAAATGCCTGAAGATAATAATATGTCTATTATTCTTGCGAGACCTTTTCTTAATACTGCAGGAGCTGTTATTAATTGTAATCAAGGAAAGGTGACCTTCAATGTTAATGACAAGGAACATATTGTCTATTTCCCCAAGAAGATTGATAGGACTTATGGTTTGAATTCAATTGAACATGTTGAGGGCATTCAAGTTGGAGAAATATATTGTCCATACCAAGAGAAAAATATGAAACTATTATGATTGGGACCATTGCTATCAAGGTTGAGGTAACATAATCATTAGTGGAACAGAAAGTTTTGTTTCATATAAAACTGGTTTGGTAACAAGACCTGATAAACCTTGTTAACAAAAGGATTTCAATGAACAAAACAATGTTTTCACCATGATTATCTCCGTTTACTTATATTCTATCCTTTTTAGTTTTTGCTTATGCCTAACTTAAAGGCGTTAAAGAAAAGTACTTATTGGGAGATAACACAAAAGTTTTAGATGAGTCTTGGAAGTTATTACTTCAGTAATAACCGCTCCTTATCCTTTTTATTTGCTTTTTGTGCCAAGAGTAACCTCTAATGAGAGAGAAGTAATGATTAGGAAATGTTGCTGTCCCGAAACAGATTTCTGTGTTTCACCGTAAAAATTCGTGTAAAATCTCTGAACATCTTTTTGAGGCGTGAATTTTTGTGCTTCTGACCCAGGTATTTATATAACTTTCTTTAGTTCAACACTTTTTGATTTGAGCAATAGAACATCTTCGAAAAAAATTGTCTTTACCTGCTGGTCTGTTTTGACAGATTTCTGCCATTTTCTGCATTTGCTTCTTGTTGGTTCCTTTTTTAGTTCTTTTGGGGAATTGAGCTTTTTGAGGGAAGTGATACAGTAGCTAGTGTTTTAAAGTTTTATTGGTGTTAGAACTGAACCTAAAGACCTATTATATTGAGTGCACTAATGTTGCTACTAAAGATTGTGTGAAGTTTTGTATGAAGGAAAAATTTCAGGTGTATGGAAGGAATGAGTAATGAGATGAAGGATGGACTAAATCTCAAGCTTGGGTATGACACGCGTGTCACCCCAATAAATATCCAAGAATTACAAGCTTCAAAGTTTGGGGATGCCCAAGGTATCCCCTTCTTCATCAATAAAAATCCCAGATTTCTTCCAAACACTTCATTTTTATTGTTTCATGCACAGTTGTGTTGTTCTTGGAGCGTCTTTGTTTTTTGTTTTTTGGTTTTCGTTTGCTTTGTTTTCTTAGTTTGCTGAATAAATTGGTTGGACCCCCTCTTTCATACATTGGTTTTCAAATAGTTTGGTTTGGATTGGAAAAGAGTAGGAAAGTTCATGCTTAAGTGGTAAAGAGAGCTTGTTTTTGACTATGGCCTATGCTTTGTCATGCCATGCTTGATATTGTTTTAGCTTTATGCTTAGTATTATTTGTTGTAGCATGACTTGTTATAAACAATTGAGATTGCTTAATGTGCCTTGGATGAATCATACGTTGTTTTAGCATATTAAAGCATAGTATAGTGGTGTTCTCCTTTGATGCTTTATTTGGGTTGACTTGGCGCATGCTCACAGCATGTTATGACTATACCAAGTCACCATAGCCTTTATGATCCTTTAGTTTTCAACTTGTAGTATCACTTTATGCTTTGATCAATGATGTTTTGTCGCTCTGCATGATTATGGCCATTATTGCTCTCTTAGTTTGTCGCTCCCAATCTTTTGCTAGCCTCCGCAACCAAGTATGAGTTCCACTCATGCATCCAACTCCCTGAACCAAGTTTTTCCAAAGAGTCCACCATACCTACCTACTAGCATATGCTATTCCAAGTATATTCATGCTTTTGTTTACCTTCCGAATTAAACTTGTTATGAGAAAACTAGTTATTAAAGCTCTCACGAACTTGATGGCACACTTTACTTTTCTTGCCCTTAATAAACTTGAACCATTGTGTCATCTATGTTGTATATGCTTGCACTTATTTGTTGGGAATTAGCAGAACCATGTTGTCATGGGGAACGCTTTTAACATTGCACTTGGTACTTGTACCTAGTTGATATCATGCTCTTTTGTATATGGATGTCGTCGGTGTGAAATGAAAGGGGAGCTTGTAAGTCCATGGAGTTATGTATATGTGTTAGAGAAATGACTGGGCCGCTGGTCTAATCCATGCTGACATGGTGGAAACCTGCAGCTTAACCATAATGAGCTGTATATGAAGCATTCTTCTTATAAAAAAGAGTCCTATATTGACAAAAAGAGAAAAAGAAAAAAAAGAGATTATGAAAAGAGGAAAGAAAGAAAAAAGCACCATATTCCCATGGTAAATAAGAAGAATGTTGAGATGCTCGTTGTCTACTTGCCTTGTCATTTTGATATGGGGATTCTTCCGTATCATCAGGCAAGGGGTACCCCATTGGCGGTTCTCTATGATACACATGTACTTACGATGACAAGAACTTACCGGTGACTAAACTTGAGTAGCATGAGGAGCGGCCCTCGTATTCAAGGGACATGAGATTTCTAACTTATACTTCGTCAAGCATGTACACCATAGTTTGTTCACTTTAACCTTAATCACTTCAAGATGCTTATGATAGGGGCAATGAGAGCTGAAAGCTATTAAGTACCATAATTTTTGGAAGCTCTTTATGAAACTTGAATCTCTGCTTCCTTCTATGAAGGCCTTTCTTCCACCATTATATTGAGTCTCCACCTTCTATCTTTATGCACCTACTTTGAGAGCATAGTGGCCATTCTTAGTTCTATGTGCATTGTCCCAAGACTAGTTGACTGATGCATACCTTGATATTGCTTGTTTTAAACTATTTGTATCTAGTCACTCTTATGAACTTTGAAGGTGTCCTATGCATTTAAATTTGCTACTCTATGAGGGACAAGCTGAATACTACTATGCTATGTTTTCCTTATGTGAAACAAACAAACGTCTTGCAAAGCATTATTATTCATGAATCTTTTGTTTATGTCTTTTCATGTTGCAACATAGTTTCTTTGCATTATTGCTAGAGCCTTGTCTTTCATGCTATGATTGAAGTACTATGATCCCAGCTTTGAATGTTTTACAAATATTTTGATCAAGTTTATGATGGTGCATGTCACCTCAAAAATTATTCTTTCTTTTTATCACTTACCTACTCGTGGACAAGCAGGAGTTAAGCTTGGGGATGTTGATACATTGCAAATGTATCTATAATTTTTGATGTTCCATGCTTGGTTTTATCTACTTTCTTATGTTTTGTCCACACTTTGGAGTACTTTTCATATGATTTCTTGGACTAACCTATTAACAAGATGCCATAGTGCCAGTTGCCTGTTTTCTGCTGTTTTTGGTTCCAGGAAAGTCAGAAAATGAATATTCTTAGAATAGGATGAGACAAAAGCCAAAGTTCCTATTTTACCGGAAGACTCGTGGAGCCAGAATACGAGACGGAGGAGGGCGAGGGCCTGGCCACACCCCCTAGGCGCGGGTACCCCCAGGCCGCGCCAGGGCATGGTGTGGGCCCCCTGGCTGGCCACCGACCTTGCCTCCTTCGCCTATATATTCGTCCCGAGGCAGAAACCCTAGATAGTCAATCATAAATCCACGAAAAGTTCCGCAGCGCCGCCGCCACCAAAGGGGAGATTCGGGGGACAGAAAGTCTCTGTTCCGGCACCCTGCCGGGACGAGGAAGTGCCCCCGGAGCCATCTCCATCGATCTCCACCGCCATCTCCATCACCATTGCTGATTCCCATGATGAGGAGGGAGTAGTTCTCTCTCGAGGCTAAGGGTTCTACTGGTAGCTATGTGTTCATCTCTCTCTATGCATGATCTTGTTGAGATCATGAGCTTGTAATCTATAGATCTACCTTGCTACTCAAGTGCTTTAATAGATCTCTGCTCTCCCCATGTGTTTGAAAGTGACAGCGTGCACACCATGGTGGCACTTAGGCTAGAGATTGCAAATACTTGTTATGAGTTATATTTGGAGTTGGATGTCTTTATGAAATTGTGGTGTTTGTTTGAACCATCTAGTGCTCAAGGTGACAGTGTGGGGTTATCTAGATGCAGAAAGCAAACTTTGAGGTGTGTTGTTATAGCCCTACCATCGATTAGAGTGTTCAACCGGAGAGTAGTTAAGAGTAGTATCATAAAGAATAATATATTTATATGAGAGTGTTCACTAGTGAAAGTATGATCCCTAGGCCTTGTTTCTAAACACTGAAACATCGTTTTCTATTAGATCTATCACATGTTTGATTGCTTCTATCTTTATTTCAGTTTTACTTTAGTCTTTTCCACGCCATCAAGCTATTTTCTATCACCATTACCACTTATAATTATCTATACCACTTGTATTTCACTATCTCTTCGCCGAACTAGGGCACCTATACACCTGACAAGTGTATTGGGTGTGTTGGGGACATAAGAGACTTCTTATATCTTGATTGCAGGGTTGCTTGAGAGGGAATACCTTTGACCACTTCCTCCCTGAGTTCGATAAACCTTGGGTGATCCACTTAAGGGAAAACTTGCCGCTCTTACACAAACCTCTGCACTTGGAGGCCCAACAACTGTCTACAAGAATAGAAGTGCGTAGAGATCAGCGAGGTAGTCCCAAGTGTTTTTGGATTAACATATTCACTTGGGATTTAAAATCTCAAATGCTTCTTTGTCATACTACAATATAGTGGTGTATGCCTATTTTCTCTTTGCACATTCGCTCTTTTTATTATTTTATATATATATATATGCTCACACTTTTATTTAAGTGTTGTGCAAAGGAGCTAGCCATACATTCCACTTCATGTAGGAATTCAAAGTTTAACGATCTCAATTACCGAATTCCAATTGTATATGAAGCAATCTTTATAGCTTGAATATTCTACCTCGTCTTGTTCTCACTCTAATTTGATAGCACTTTTTAATTTTCCTTTGTTCAAGGTTTATTTTTCAACTTATATGATTAGATAATTTTTCTTTCTTTGTAAATCAAACCATGAACTTACAACATATTGACCAAATTATCTTTGTATGTTCCATTAATACCAATGGTGTGGAAGACTCCTATTGCTATCATCAAGTGCAAGTAAAATTATACTCAAGCCATTCATATATCCAATAGGACAAGCGCAAACTCAATATTGCTCCATATATGATAATAAACTCGGAATTTCATAAAAGAGATAGACTATTCCTGAAGGAAATTCTAATGATGCAACTTTATTTCTAATTTGAACTAATACAAAACTAAAATAGTAATGTAAAACTTATAACATAGATTACAAGGTCTTAAAGATCTCCGCAAGCTTGGAATCAAGCCAGGCGGGATCAAATAATCTCTTCCGATTATTTGATACCATGATTATTGTAGATCACTGTGGCGCCATGGCACGTGGTATCTTCTCTTCACGGGCTAGCTTCAGACGGAGGGGTTGATTGACAGCCTCTAATTCTTTAACATGTAGCTTATAGAAAGGATTATTCCTGTCTAGCACTTTCACTTGTTCTTTAATGAGCTCATTGTTATCTTGAAGGGTTTGTATCGCCTTAAGACTCATAGAAAAACCTGATTCGGTTGTCTGCTTAATATCTTCATCAAGTTTATCAAGATAAAGTCGCAGCAACCGAAGATGTTTGGGTGTCCCTGGTGTCTCCTTGTCCATCTCTTCAATCTTCAGCTCGAGGGCTTTCAATTCCCTCTTCCAGAACTCCATAGGAACGATCTTGATCTCCTTGCCTTGCTTGCTATTTCTCCCGATCTCCATAGGAACTTCTCTCCTTGGCTTCTGTCCCTTGGTTTGCGTATCCTCACGTATGAATAAGAGGTAGATTGGTTTCTCGAGATTATGATTAGAGAGAAACACAATGTTTGGATATAAGGGGGGTCAGAGGTCGGTAAAACTCGCAAGAAACACCAAATTCACGCCCAAGAAAAGAATCTTAACGGAAAAGGAAAGAAAACACGGATTTGGAGAAGTCCTGCCGCGTAACGACCAACTATACGGACGCGGCCCTTATAGCTCCGACCGTATAGTTGGTTCCGGGCAGATATTTCCAAATATCTCGAGTCCAAGTCGATTAAGCTACCGACTTGGAACCAACAAAACCGTTTTTAGATCTAAAACAAAAAAGGAATCAAAAATGTCTAAGAGTTTAACGACCAAATATACGGCGGGAGGATTTTCTCCGGACGTATAGTTGCGACCATATAGTTTCCAGACATCGAAAACAATTTCGTGAAGAACGTACTGAAGGTTTAACGACCAACTATACGGTGGGAGATTTTTTCTCCGGCCATATAGTTGCGACCTTATAGTTGGTAAAAACCTTCAAAACATCAATAAAACACGAGGAATTCAAAGAAAAAAATTAGAAGTAGAATTGTGAAAACAAATCACTTATTTGAGTAAGAACACTTACTTTGCACTTACCGTTTTCTTATTCGGGGATGATAAGCTCCTCCAACAACAAAGACTTCTTCTCTTTTGGAGGAATTGAACTTAGTTCATTTAATAATTCTCTTAAACAAAAATCACCAGGACTATGGTTCCTCTCAATAAGATCAGTGTCTTGCTAGGCAAATATGGACACTCCATCCAACATCTTTATTTCTTGCCTCTGCATAATCTGTAACTCAAATTCTTGAAGTAAAAGGATCCAACGGATCAGTCTTGGCTTATGATTTTTCCTCTCAAGGAGTTCTTTGAAACCATCACGATCCGTATGAACTCTTACTTTTGCATCAACTATATAAGAAAGAAATTTATCGCAAGCGAAAAATACAGCAAAAAGTTCCCTTTCTTCCTTAGGATAATTCTTTTGAGCACTATTAAGAGTTCTACTAGCATGATGTATAATATTAAATATGTGACCTCTATGTTGTCCCAGGGTTACTCCTAAAGCATCATCACTAGCTTCATATATTAAGTCAAAAGTCATATCCTAGCTAGGTGGTTTAATGATAAGAGCATGGGATAAAGCATATTTAAGTTTATCAAAGGCTACAAGACATTTATTATCAAAATTAAATCTTACTCCCTTTTGCAGAAGGTTAGTCAAAGGTTTAGATATTTCAGAGAAATTCCTAATGAACCTTCTATAAAAACCCAGATGACCAAGGAAACTTCTTATACCTTTTATATCCCTAGGTTGTGGCATTCTCTCTATGGCCTCAACCTTAGCTCTATCCACTCCAATTCCCTTACCTGATTACTTATGTCCAAGGACTATACCTTCTTTGAACATAAAATGGCACTTCTCCCAGTTTAGAACAAGATTGGTTTCTTCGCAACACTGCAAAACTCTTTTGAGATTATCCAAGCAACTAGTAAAAAAAGTTTCATAGACAGAAAAGTCATCCATGAATACTTCCATTATCAGTTCTATAAAATCCGCAAACATAACAGTCATGCATCATTGAAAAGTAGGTGGAGCATTACATAAACTAAAAGGCATACAAAGGTAAGCATGTAATCCATAAGCACTAATGAAAATTGTTTTAAGTTGGTCATCAGGATGAATAACTATTTGAGAAAAACCAGAGTATCAGTCCAAGTAGCCAAAATGAGTGTGGTTTTCTAACCTCTCTAAAGTTTGATCTATGAATGGTAAAGGATAGCGATCTTTCCTAGTTTCTTTATTCAATTTCCTAAAATCTATACACATCCTATGTCCAACAATAGTTCTAGTAGGTATCAATTCATTGTTTTCGTTAGGAACAACAGAAAAACCACCCTTCTTAGGGACACAATGAACATGAATTACCCATTCACTTTCATTTACATGATAGATTATACCTACGTCCAATAGGCGTACTATTTCTTTTCTTACCACTTCCTTCATTTCGGGCTTCAGTTTTCTATTAAATTCCACAACCGGTTTAGCACCTTCCTCCATGAATATTCGATGGACGGTTATCATGGGACTAATGCCCTTCAAATCATCGATCGCGTACCCAAAGGCCTTGCAATGCTCCTTAAGTATTTTCATGAGTTCTTCTTCTTCATGTCCTGAAAGTTTAGCACTAATAATAACATGAAATTTATTCATCTAAAAAAATCTATATTTAAGATTATCTGGTAGAGTCTTCAGTTCTGGGGGTGGTAATTCCTCGTCCCCTCTTTTCTGGCTCTTCGAAAGCCTCGTTAGTTGGAGGCCCTATACTGGAAATAAATCGAATTCACCTTCTAGTTCTTCTAGGGACTTGTCCTCCATAACTATTTCTTCATAATTTGAGTCTTCATTTATTTCTTCTTCTTGATCACTAAAGAAGAGAGCTGCCATTTCCTCAATAGTTTTCTCTTTCTCTTCTTCTTGTATTTGTGGAGGTCTATCTTTAAATTTGGAAAAGTGGAATTCTTTTTCCGCTTCCCCAAGCTTAAGAGACACAATCTCCTTTTAAAAATCCACTTTGGCACCTACATCACTTAAAAATTTCTTCCAAATATAATTGGGCAAAGAGTGTCAACTGGCATATCAACAACTACAAAATCAATAGGAAAGTTTTTATTGCCAATTGTGACAGTTGCATCTTCAACTACTCCCATTGGAATTCTAAGAGTTTTATTGGATAACATGATTGTCATATCAGTATTTTCAATTGTGGTTGGTTCTATTTCTTCTTTTATTTCTAAATAAAAATCATAAGATATAACATTTACTTCGGTGCCAAGATCGCATAAACCATAATACGGGGTTTCCTTAAATATGCAGGGAAGTATAGGCTTACCCACATCTTTTACCTTTGTTTTACCTTTAACCAATACGGAAGTCTCTTTATCAAGTTTAATTATGTTACAATGTGCATACATAGCCATAATTGCTTCCTTAGTTACCTCTTCATCTTTGGTTTCTTCTAGATGTTCCTCAACTTCTGGCATACTTTCCTCTTCCTTCTTCTCATGTACTGCTTTGACCTGTTCATATTCAAAAATATGCTTATGTGCAGTGTTAGGGAAAGGTATCTCATATATTGGTTCTAGGGAGGTCAGTGTTGCTTTAACTTCTCTTTTCTTCTCAGGTTCAGGTGGTGGATCATACTTGACCAAACTCGCTTTTGGAGCTTTGATGTGTTCTATAAAAGCTTTAACAACATGCAACACAAGATCTGAATCCAAATAAAGTTCTTTAGATAATTCATTAACATAGCCCTTTTTGTTATAGTCATGAATACAATCATAATCTATTGCTATGCCTCCTTCGCTTCCTAGAGCAAAATTCCATGAAACTCTATGATCGCGAATTCTATTAAGTAAAGCCCAAGATTTAATTATAGGAAGATTCATAAAAGCTCCTCCCGCGAAAGAGTCTAGTTCAATTTTATTAGGTTCAATTAAACCACCATAAAAGATATGCAATAAATACCATTCAGGAAAATCATGATGAGGACATTGATTAAGTAAATCTTTAAATCTGATATAAGCTCTTACTAGTCCTTCATTAGGACGGTTCCTCCAAGTCACTATAAGACGCCTGATTCCAAAAGATTTTGATAATGGATAATATTTTGCTAGAAACTCATAGGCTAAATTATCCCAAGTAGTAGTGGCTTCTAGGGGTAGAGATCTATACCATGAGAGAGATGTACTAGTCAAAGTCTGACTAAAAAGTTTAACCCTTACCTCATTAGCAGTATATCCCGGTAATTGGAAAGTTCCACATATATCTTTGAAACATGCAATATGCTCATATGGATCAGGATCTTCTTCATCTCCAGTAAATTGCTTCTTGTGTAGAATACCAAGTAGTAGAGGATTTATTTCAAACCCCCTTGTCTTCTCGTTGGAGTTGTCTCTTTTATTAATATCATAGGGCTTCCCAAAGTGATTGAGTGGGTTAGCACTAGCCATATGCTCAAACTCCATCATGTTAGTGGAAACCTGTAACTCAAAACAAAACTTAGCAAGACAAAAATAAATAAGCAAAAGCTAAAAGACCTACAACGCTTAGCTCCCCGGCAACGGCGGCAGAAAATAGCTTGATGACGGCAAGTCCATTGATCGTTTGTAGCTAGTTTTGAAATAAAGATATCGATCCCACAGGGAGCAGGAGTCTGAAGTCTAATAACTCTTAAATTAAATACTGAAATAGAAATGCTAAATAAAGTTCTAAGTAACAAGATAAAATGCGAGTATTGTATAAAAAGGTGTTTTGGGTTTTTGGTATAATAGAACAATAAGTAAAGTAAAACAAATGAACACAGAAAGTAAGTATCGCGTATGTAAAAGAGCTTGGAACTGCAATAGGAAAAAGAATTCTCGGGGAGTAGCGAATACACCTCTAGCATTATAAAGAGCTAAGGTAAAGATTATTATCATGAACATTCTCAACTATGTATGTGTGGGAGGAACTCCGTATTTGGACAAATAGGCTGCAACCACTGCTCACATCATCCTCATAACCACATCAGACAGTAATCGATATCAATCGAATCACTGCGCTATTAAGGGACTTAATCCCGTAGGATGTATCCCATGGCATGGATAGTGTTCCGTGAGTTTCCTCGGTTCCCAAGTTGATACATAAGGGGTGCCAACAGCTTTATAGTCACTATAAGTGTTAACACACCTCCGTCTACCAACAAGTAGTTCCCTCCATCAAGTCCCCACAAGAGGCAAATATTGAGAGGTCGACTTCTCCCAACATCAAGATGAATACAATCTAACACATGGTCACAGCGGTGAATATCATAATAAACTTTATCTTATTTCAATCTCATACTAGGGTTTCTCCATCTCCCTAAGAACTAATGATCTACTCAGACATAGAGGCAATCAACATCATGGCAATAACAATGGAATCTATCATAGATGAATAGTAATTGTTTAAATCCACAACGAGTAGGGAAATTACCAACAAGATCTAGACAATATGTAGATGGGATGGATGGAGATGGTGGTGATGCAGCGGTTGATGATGAAGATCGATGCCTTAGCCTCCCGGATCTACGCAGGGCGAAGACGGATCCCTAGTGGACTAATTCCCCCTCCAGATGCCTTCCGAAGGTTAGGTTTCGGTGATTTCTGATTGTTCTGTATGTCGTCTCTCTGATCCAATTGCACGGAGTGAAACTATTTGAGGAGGCGGTGGCGGCGCCAATACAGCAGGAACTATACAGCCAGAAAATTATTACTGTCGTATAGTTAGTCGTTAAACCTTCTAGATACCTCGATCACTTCGGGTTTTCTTCTGGTGTTATTGATATTTCCCAAATAAATGATTTACGTTGTTTTTGACTCCTTTTCTCCCCAATACAACTGCTCCAAGAATTGTGTCCGTTGTATCCATTATTTGTCCTGTTCCTGGTGAAAATAGATATAAAATGTGCGTGCGAACACCGTAAAATACCAAGATCCTACAACTACAATGCAAAATAATAATATAAAACATGATGCAAATATGCACTCATCAGTCTGCGGCCTCGGATGGCTGCCCCGTTGGCCACAAGAAATCCAAGGCCATGAGGGACGCGACGTTGGCCATCGAGAAGATGCACTCATCCATCATGACCTGCATGGCCGACGCTGCCACACACACTGCCAAGAGGGCAGAGCAGGCCATCAGAATGGAAGAGGTCGCCATAGCAAGGTGGGTGTCTGTCATTGAGAGGCAATACACCAAGCACGGGCTCATAAAGGCCAACATGATGACGAAGAAGAGGAGGAAGGACTTGGCGATCTTGATGGTCGACACAAGGGACATGGACGACGAGGTCAAGGAGTGGTGTGTTGATCAGCGCACCCTGATCCTGTCTGAGAGTTGGGTGACACCGACCGCCAACCAAGGCAGCACCCCAACTCCGGCGACTAAGACCCCAGCCACGGTCGACACCCAGACCAGCACCCCACCTCAGCAACTGTGACCCTGACCCCAATCAGGACCTAGGCCAGCACCACTATTCCACCGTCGGCTACCCTAGAGGTGCCTCCCACCGTGGCGGATGATGTCGCCCTTTGATTTTCGTTCGCATGTTTATTTTGATCGCTATCTAGACTTGCATTGTGGAGACTTGCGGCAACTTATTCGTCGAGACTATGATGTATCCGGTGGTGGCAAAACTTTGTTTGTTTAATTTTCGGCGACTTTAGATGTTTGAATTTATCAAATTGTTTGGAGTATTGTTGGGAGGAGGGGGCGGGGGACGGCTAGAAGCCGGTGACCCCCAATAGGAGGTACTTGCGTTGATGCCCCACATAAGGCCAACCGATGGAGGCCGTGTGTGGGGGGGGGGAGTGGAGATGCTCCAACGTGTTTTTAGCCCCTGTTCTGGATCCGTACCTACTTGGCAAACTGCTGCTAGCTTTTGCAGCAAAAAAGAAGCCGACATTCTAGTACGTGGACCAGTATTATCTAGGGATGGCACCCGCCGGGTTAGGGGCCAGGTCCGCGCCCCCGTACCTGCCCCATTTATATAGTCGGGTCTAGATTTTCTCCAGGCCCGTGACCCGACGGGTACCCGCGACGGTGGCGGCGCAGCAGCGCAGGCGGCGGCGTGGCGCAAGCGTGCAATGAGCTCGCGAGCGGCGGCATGGCGCAGAGAGAGGTGGGATTAGGGAGGTCGGGGGCGTGCGACATGGGAGGGTGGGATTCGTCAGGCGTGGCCGCGTGGGCCAGTGGGGGTGGTTTGGCTGGTGGTTGGGTTGTGGGCCGGTGGGTGAGGCTATAATTTTGAACCTAGATAATGTCTGTTGGGACAAGTTCTGTGTCATACCGGGTATGCAGGTTCGGGTCTGACACCCCCATACTCGCCCCATTTAATTTGGCGGGTCTAATTTTTCACCAGACCAGCCCCATTTAGGCCTCGTTTACTTCTCAGGTATTTCCTAGATTTAGCAAGTATTTCCCGGCCCACCCGCTAATCCCTGATTTTTCCCGCGAGCCCATTTACTCCTGGGGTATTTTCTGTTGGAGATATGCCCAAGAGGCAATAATAAAGTGGTTATTATCATGTCTTCACACTTATGATAAATGTTTACATACCATGCTATAATTGTATTAACCGGAAACATTAATACTTGTGTGATTTGTAAACTAAAATAAGAGTCCCTAGTAAAGCCTCTTGTTAAACTAGCTTGTTGGTTAATATATGATCATTGTTTCCTGATCATGAACATAGAGATGTTATTAACAACAGGATCATATCATTAGGAGAATGATGTGATGGACATACTCCTATAGATAAGCGTAGCATAAAGATCAAGTCATTTCAATAGTTCAATTGCTATATGCTTTCTGATACATAGTAACCTAATTCCTTCGACCATGAGATCATGCATATCACCTTTACTGGATGGATGCTTTGATGTCATCAAACACCACACCGTAACAGGGTGGCTATAAAAGTGGCATTGAGTGTTCGGAAAGTATTGGTTGAAACACATGGATCAAGAGTGGGATTTGTCCATCCACATGACGGATAGATATACTCTGGGCCCTCTCGGTGAAATGTCATCCAATTAGCTTGCAAGCATGTGACTTGGTCACAAGGGATCACATATCACGGGAACGAGAAAAGAGTACTTATCAGTAACGAGGTTGAACTAGGTATGCAGAGATACCGACGATCATAACCTCGGATAAGTAACATATCGTGAGACAAAGGGAAATTGGTATCGTATGTAAGTGGTTCATTCGATCGCAAAGTAATCGTAGAAATATGTGGGAGCCATATGAATTTCCAGATTCCTCTATTGGTTATTGTTCGGAGAAGTGTCTCGATCATGTCCGCATAATTCACGAACCGTAGGGAGACACACTTAAGGATTCGACGTTGTTTGAGTAGTTATGGTATTATGAGAAAGAGACCGAATGTTGTTCGGAGTCTCGGATGGGATCCGGGATATCACGAGGTGATCCGGAATGGTCCGGAGAATAAGATTCATATAAGGAAAGTCCCGTTTCGGAGTTCGGGAATGATTCCGGTGTTTCCATCGGGAACATTCTAGAAGGTCCCGGATTGTCCGGCACTCCGGGGGGGAAGGGGTACATGAATGTGTCATTACATGTTGGAATGATTGCATCATGTACTAAGTGTTCTTGCTGTCCCAAATAAAGGATTAAATTGAATCCTAAATTGAAAAAGTCAAACGGCTAGTTTGAAAGTCAAACGGCAGTTTTTGGGAAGTGGGAGGAGAGGAGGAAACCGACTTGAGGGAGGAGTCCTCCTCCCCAAGCCGGCGCCCCACCTAGGCCGAGTTGGGGAGGGACTCCACTCCCTCCCCTTGGCCGGCCAGCCCCTCCCACCTATATAAGGAGGGGCAGGGCTCCCTCCCAACACACACAAGTTTCCTATCCTCTAAACTAAACCCTAGATCTAGACCCCGGTTTAGAGCTATTCGGTTTAGAGCCTTCTAATTGGTTTAGAGCCTTCTAATTGGTGTGTCTAATTACTAGACCACTGATAGCTTCTCTCATAAGCTCCACCATACTCGCACCGGCTTAAGGCGAAGCCCTGCGGGATCTCCCCTCTACTTCCGGTACCACGCCGTTGTGCTGCCGGAATCGCGAGGAGAGTGCTACAAACTCCGCTGCCTGCTGGAACAAGGGAGAGGAAGGTCTTCGTCGAGTACCGAACGTGTGACCGACTGCGGGAGCGCTGCGGGAACGCGGCGCCGGAAGGATCGTCTACGCGATCTTGAGATCGGAAAGAGTACGACTACATCACCCACGAGAATCTGCTCTCGTTAAACACTTTGGAATCTTCGAGGGTGAGTTATTCCATCGACTCGTTGCTACAATCTAGTAGATAGATCTTGGCTTGTTTGTTTGTATGCGATAGAAAATTTTTGTTTTCCTTGCTACGAACCCCTACAGTGGTATCAGAGCCGTGTCTATATGTAGATCTGTTGCACGAGTAGAACACAATGGTCATTGTGGGCGTTGATGCTTTTATTGTAGATTGCTTTGAGTGTACTTTGCATCTTGCGGTATGTTGGGATGAAGCGGCCCGGGCTAACCTTACATGACATCGTTCATGAGACTTGCTCCACGCTTAACATGCAACTTGTATTGCATAAGTGGCTTTGCGGGTGCCAGTTTCTCCTAGCATAGTAAAGATCCAATTTACAACGGGTAATCAACAATGCTAGTATCAATGTTGTGGTTCTTGTTCGTAGGTTAGAACGACACTTATGGAAAGCCCCAAACCACGTAAAATATGCAAAGAAAGTAGAAGCGTCTAACTTTGTTTTGCAGGGGTGTGCAGTGATGTGATATGGCCATGATTGTGATTATATTTGATGTATGCAATGTTCCTTATTGTAAGTTGGCAACCGGCAGGAGCCATATGGTTGTCTTTAATTTCTGTTAAGACCTGCGTGTCTATTCAAAATAGTTGTAATAGTTGAAGCTGGTGGACGACAACCATGAAGAAGCGTCATTGACCTTGATGCTACGCCGGTGATGATGGAGATCATGTTCATGCTTGAAGATGGAGATCGGAAGCACAAAGAAGAAAGGCCATATCATATCACATATTATGAATTGCATGTGATGTTAATCCTTTATGCATCTTGTATTGCTTAGTAGACGACGGTAGCATTATAAGATGATCCCTCATGCACATAAATTTCAAGTTCTAAAGTGTTCGCCCTTAGTTAGCACCGTTGCTAAAACTTGTTGCTTCGAAGCACCACGTGATGATCGGGTGTCTTTGATTCCACGGGTAAATACAACGTAAGCAAGCCAGATTTGCTTATGCGGTAGCTAAGGTTTGATCTTGACGAGCCTAGCATGTACAGACATGGCCTCAGGAACACGGATTACCGAAAGGTAGAGCATGAGTCATATAGTAGATATGATGAACATGTTGATTGTTCGCCATTGAAGCTATATCAACTCTCGTGATGATCGGTTTTGATGTGGTGGATTTGGTTCGTGTGATCACTAAAACAATGTGAGGGATATTGTTTTGAGTGGGAGTTCACCTAGATTAATTTAATTATTAATTAGAACTCAATTTATCATAAACTAAATCAAAGTGAATTTGCATAGTTGTTGTAGTCATTGGCATCCGTTTACCACCTTGCGCTTAGTTATAATTGAGATGATAGAACTATAGAATTCTGGTTAGATACTTTACGAACTGGTATCGTATTGTTTTAAGTGTTAATCTAAAGTTTAAAAGTCCTATTGCAAACTTTCAGTAAGTTCCGGTTACTCCATGAAGTTTAATAATTAGTATTAAATCAAGAGTAACAATTCCAAGTGTTAGTATATAAGTATCATGTTTGTATCCATGATTCTTGATATTCAAAGGATTCCCTTAATATCAAGGTTATCTAGGATCTGAAAGAGTTGTTTCAGAAACCATGATGTGTGGAAGATATTGTGATATCTGAAACGAAGTTTTGGTTACAACATGATAGAGTATAATATGGCAAAGTTCATGTTCTCATATTTTGATGAGAATTTGCAAAAAGGTTGGAGACACTTGTTGTCCTAATCCTCCAAAAGGTTTTGGATAGCAACATTATACTCATAATTCATCGTTATAAGCTAAAAGTAGCTTGATCATGGACGATACCATGATAAGGGTGAATATTTGATGTAGGTAAAATGTTTACTACACCAAGAGATTACTAAAGTAAGGAATTTGAAAGAACACCAAATATTTAATGATGGTGATCTACTTCAAAGTGCAAGTCCAAAGACATTGGTATTTAATTATACACGCTTTGGACTATATGTCATATGTATGACTCCACTATTGATATTGATAGATTCTTTCAAATAGAAAAGGAAATATTGAAAGAGAATCTCATAAATATATGGCAGAAAAGAAAAGACTAGAATTGTTCAGTTTAAGTATATAGATGATATACATGTTATGGCTATATTCTTTGCTTATTAAACAATGTGGTTCTCAAGTATTTGATACTGAATTTGTTGGTGTGAATCGTCATACGAAACAACACAATTCATGAACTACAATGGCCTAAGTAACAAGCAAAAGAATATGTGATGATGTTCATCGAGAACAAATAAAGGGTTATTGCGTTGCTTGTTAAACATCAAAGCTTGCCTTCAAAGATTTGTTTTATCAGGTATTATGAGAACAAAAGGGTTGTTCAAATAATTGCCGTAATCCATAAAAGATGGATGATTCACAAATCTCGTTGGAGAAATCACATCCATAAAACTAGTGCTAAAATGTCGAAAGACAAATTGATTGAAAGATCACTTAGGAAGTGACATCGCCGTTTAAAATTATATTGGAAAGAAAACATGAAGAAAAATCCATATGGATGGAATTTTGGAGTCTATTTGATTTTGATCAAATAACGCTTGTGAAACTTTCCTAGAGATAATTAAAACTTCGTTCATAGGCCAAAAAGGGAACGAATGACTAGCTAATTGGAACTTGTACATATTGTTGTACGAAGTCCATTATGTGTAGTCAAGAGCGATGGATTTCAACTTCATATGCTTTCTCCGAAAATTTGAGTGAATATATGAATATTTACTTAATAAGGATGAAGTATGAAATATTTGAAAAGTTCAAAAGACTTTCAAGATGAAGTGCAAAATCATTGTAACAAGAATATGAATAGTTTATGATAAAGATCATAAAGGAAGATATTTGAATTACAAGTTTAGCATAATACCTAAGATTTAAGGAATCGTTCCGTGGATTTGCATTTCCCGAAACACCATAAGAGTATGGAGCGTTCGAGATATGTAATTAAACCTTGTTTGACATGGTAAGATCAAAGGTATAGTTCATAAAACTGCCATAGTATTTTAAAGATTAAAAGCTTTAGAGATTACCGTTTTTCCACTAAAAAGAGCTTCATCATAATCCGTTGAAATGACACCATATAAGGTTATGGTTTGGGATAAAACCCAAGTTGTCCTTTCTTAAACATTGGTATGCTATGCATAAGAAAGATGTGTGCAACCAAAGTCGGATGAACCTGTCTTTGTATAAACTGTTCCTCCATAAAACACCGGAGACAAAAGAGTTTGTTGCTTAGAACGTCAAGTTTCTTTGAGAAGAAATTTTTCGTGAAAAGTTAAGTGGGAGGACAATAGAAACTTTGATAAGGTTAAAAGAACCTTAGCTATATGTGCAGAATTGCGCAGCGCCGAAAAGTGTTTCGGAGGCAGCAACAATGCTCATGGTTCACGTACCTCAAAAGGTTGTGGTCACGGAGATCCAAGTTCCTATTGAAACAAGTAGGTCGGATGAACAATCAAATACCAAGATTTGAGGGTTGAATCATTATTTGAGAATAATAAACCGACTACATGCAGAGAAGCGATGATGGGCCCTGACTCCGTAAAATGGCTTGAAGCCATAAAATCCGTGATAGTTCCATACACGAGAAATCAAGTTTTGAACTTGAAGGACCCTCGAGAAAGGTGTAAGACCTTACAGTTGTGTCTGGATCTATAAAGAAAATAGACATGGATGTTTTACATCTATGAAATAGTCGACATGTTGGGAAAGAGTTCACAACAATGTTCAAAGGTTGACTATGACAAGATTTGATCTATCATAGTGATATTTAGTCTAGACGGATTAATGAAAGCAACCACTACATATAATTTGTTATATGGTAGTTGAATAAACAAAACAAGTTCTTCTAATAGAATCGTTACCTAGGACATGTGCATAAACACGGTCCATAGGGTTTTGTTAATTCAAAGGATGCTAAAAGCATATGCAAACTTCAATGGTTAGAGTGAGCATAGCGGAGTTGGAATCTTCACTATGATGAAACTGTTAAAAGGGTTTAATTTCATCAGAGACAATGAAGATGCTTGCATTTGCAAGAAATTAAGTGGGAGCGCTAAGACATGTTTCTAATACATTATGTGGAAGACATATTGTTGATTGGAAATAATGTATCTTTTATTAACACATATTAAGAATTTCATCCCGATGAAAGACTTAGGCAAAACCCAAATATTTGGCATCAATAGACGCTAATATGGTTGTGCCAGAAGTACATAGACAAGATATTGAATGAGTTCAATATAGAAACTACAAGAGAAGGTTCTTGTTGCACAGAAAGGATTGAATAAGTTCAATGTTGATGATATATTCAAGTGTATTGACATTTGGTAAAGTGAAACAAATAATCAAGTATAGATTGATACTTGATGTATGAAATCACAAAGAGTATTTATATCAATCATACTGTGATATGTACAAATCCAGATATGTCCTATGCTCTAAATGTTGTGAGCATATACCAGAATGATTCGTAAGATGATCATTGGACAATAGTAAGGATATTCTTATGATCTTTTGGAAGAACTAAGAGTATAATATTTGTAGAAGTGACAAATAGATGGTTAGTTCATTGTAAAAGTACTACATTGATACTAGCTTTGTCACAAAGTACAAATTAAGTTTATCTCAATCTAAACTAAGGGTGGCACAATATAATGGAAAGTGAGTTCCATAATGGATTTGGATGATTTCCAAAGTTAAGACATTGTGACAGATACTACAAACAAAAGGCTAAGTATATGACTGCTATTTTAGCAGCATAAGAGGGCATTTGAGTCAAGTAGTTTGTTATCAAACTATGTGTAGTTCACAGTGGGATAATACTATGAAGATATATTGTGCGACAATATTATCAACATGTTTTTAACCCCAAAGAGCTAAAGGTCACACCGAAAGACCAAATTTATACAAAGCCATCTCATTAGAGAATGAGTGATGCGTAGAGACGCAAAGACATGCAATTACACACGGACCTGGAAGTGTCAGATCCGGAGATCAGTTGACCACTAGCAATCGTGTACATACAACACCGGAAAGCCATAGGTGTTATATACACAAAGGTTCGAAACTAGATTATTGACTCTAGTGCAAGTGGGAGACTGTTGGAGATATGCCCAAGAGGCAATAATAAAGTGGTTATTATCATGTCTTCACACTTATGATAAATGTTTACATACCATGCTATAATTGTATTAACCGGAAACATTAATACTTGTGTGATTTGTAAACTAAAATAAGAGTCCCTAGTAAAGCCTCTTGTTAAACTAGCTTGTTGGTTAATATATGATCATTGTTTCCTGATCATGAACATAGAGATGTTATTAACAACAGGATCATATCATTAGGAGAATGATGTGATGGACATACTCCTATAGATAAGCGTAGCATAAAGATCAAGTCATTTCAATAGTTCAATTGCTATATGCTTTCTGATACATAGTAACCTAATTCCTTCGACCATGAGATCATGCATATCACCTTTACTGGATGGATGCTTTGATGTCATCAAACACCACACCGTAACAGGGTGGCTATAAAAGTGGCATTGAGTGTTCGGAAAGTATTGGTTGAAACACATGGATCAAGAGTGGGATTTGTCCATCCACATGACGGATAGATATACTCTGGGCCCTCTCGGTGAAATGTCATCCAATTAGCTTGCAAGCATGTGACTTGGTCACAAGGGATCACATATCACGGGAACGAGAAAAGAGTACTTATCAGTAACGAGGTTGAACTAGGTATGCAGAGATACCGACGATCATAACCTCGGATAAGTAACATATCGTGAGACAAAGGGAAATTGGTATCGTATGTAAGTGGTTCATTCGATCGCAAAGTAATCGTAGAAATATGTGGGAGCCATATGAATTTCCAGATTCCTCTATTGGTTATTGTTCGGAGAAGTGTCTCGATCATGTCCGCATAATTCACGAACCGTAGGGAGACACACTTAAGGATTCGACGTTGTTTGAGTAGTTATGGTATTATGAGAAAGAGACCGAATGTTGTTCGGAGTCTCGGATGGGATCCGGGATATCACGAGGTGATCCGGAATGGTCCGGAGAATAAGATTCATATAAGGAAAGTCCCGTTTCGGAGTTCGGGAATGATTCCGGTGTTTCCATCGGGAACATTCTAGAAGGTCCCGGATTGTCCGGCACTCCGGGGGGGAAGGGGTACATGAATGTGTCATTACATGTTGGAATGATTGCATCATGTACTAAGTGTTCTTGCTGTCCCAAATAAAGGATTAAATTGAATCCTAAATTGAAAAAGTCAAACGGCTAGTTTGAAAGTCAAACGGCAGTTTTTGGGAAGTGGGAGGAGAGGAGGAAACCGACTTGAGGGAGGAGTCCTCCTCCCCAAGCCGGCGCCCCACCTAGGCCGAGTTGGGGAGGGACTCCACTCCCTCCCCTTGGCCGGCCAGCCCCTCCCACCTATATAAGGAGGGGCAGGGCTCCCTCCCAACACACACAAGTTTCCTATCCTCTAAACTAAACCCTAGATCTAGACCCCGGTTTAGAGCTATTCGGTTTAGAGCCTTCTAATTGGTTTAGAGCCTTCTAATTGGTGTGTCTAATTACTAGACCACTGATAGCTTCTCTCATAAGCTCCACCATACTCGCACCGGCTTAAGGCGAAGCCCTGCGGGATCTCCCCTCTACTTCCGGTACCACGCCGTTGTGCTGCCGGAATCGCGAGGAGAGTGCTACAAACTCCGCTGCCTGCTGGAACAAGGGAGAGGAAGGTCTTCGTCGAGTACCGAACGTGTGACCGACTGCGGGAGCGCTGCGGGAACGCGGCGCCGGAAGGATCGTCTACGCGATCTTGAGATCGGAAAGAGTACGACTACATCACCCACGAGAATCTGCTCTCGTTAAACACTTTGGAATCTTCGAGGGTGAGTTATTCCATCGACTCGTTGCTACAATCTAGTAGATAGATCTTGGCTTGTTTGTTTGTATGCGATAGAAAATTTTTGTTTTCCTTGCTACGAACCCCTACATTTTCAAGTTTGTTCCCGGCCCTTCCCTAGAAATCCCCCACCGAGAGCGTACCATCCGGGGATTCCCACACGCAACCCAGACCTCGCGTTTCATTGGGGAAGAAAGCGCTCCTGCACCTTGAGGACGGAGGCGATGGTACGGACAGGAGGCAACGCGCGGATTGATGTCTACGCACGCTTCTATTCTTGTAGACAGTGTTAGGCCTCTAAGTGCAGAGGTTTGTAAAACAGCAGCAAGTTTCCCTTAAGTGGATCACCCAAGGTTTATCGAACTCAGGGAGGAAGTGGTCAAATGTATCCCTCTCAAGCAACCCTGCAATCAAGATACAAGAAGTCTCTTGTGTCCCCAACACACCCAATACACTTGTCAGGTGTATAGGTGCACTAGTTCGGCAAAGAGATAGTGAAATACGAGTAATATGGATGATTATAAGTGGTAATTGCAATCTGAAATAAGAGTAGCAGCAAGCAAACATGTAACAAGACTGATTGTAAATGGTGTTTCAATGCTTAGAAACAAGGCCTAGGGATCATACTTTCACTAGTGGACACTCTCATATAAATATATTCTCTTCATTATGCTACCCTGAACTACTCTTCGGTTGGACGATGTAGGGCTCTAACAGCACACGTTAAAGTTTGCAATCCCCATCTAGATAACCCCTCACTATCACCTTGAGCACTATATGGTTCCAACAAACACCACAATCTCATAGAGACATCCAACTCAAATTATACTCATGATAAGTATTTCTATAACCTTAGCCAAAGTGCACACGGTGTTTATCTAAATGTGGTGTTTGTTTGAACCAATCAATAAAATAGCTTGATGGCGTGGAAAAGACTAAAGGCAAACTAAAATAAAGAAGGAAGCAATCAAACATGTAACAGATCTAGTTGCAAACGGTATTTCAATGCTTAGAGATAAGGCCTAGGGATCATACTTTCACTAGTGAACACTCTCATATAAATATATTCTCTTTATGATACTACTCTTAACTACTCTCCGGTTGGACACTCTAATCCATGGTAGGGCTATAACAGCACACCTCAAAGTAAGCCTTTCCACATCTAGATAACCCCACACTATCACCTTGAGCACTAGATGGGTCCAACAAACACCACAATTTTATAAAGACATCCAACTCCAAATATAACTCATAACAAGTATTTGTAATCTCTAGCCTAAGTGCCGCCATGGTGTGTACATTGTCAACTTCACACACATGGGGAGAGCAAAGATCTATTAAAGCACTTGAGTAGCAAGGTAGATCTATAGATTACAAGCTCATGATCTCAATAAGATCATGCATAGAGAAAGAGATGAACACATAGCTACCGATAGAACCCTTAGCCTTGAGAGAGAACTACTCCCTCCTCATCATGGGAATCAGCAATGGTGATAGAGATGGTGGTGGAGATCGATGGAGATGGCTCTGGGGGCACTTCCCCGTCCCGGCAGGGTGCCGGAACAGAGACTTTCTGTCCCCCGAATCTTCCCTTCGGTGGCGGCGGTGCTGCGGAACTTTTCGTGGCTAGAGGCTGGACGATTTAGGGTTTATGCATCAAGAGGCTTCTTATAGGCGAAGAGGCAAGGTCGATGGGCGGCCAGGGGGCCCACACCACCTGGTGGCGCGGCTAGGGCTAGCCCGCGCCACCACATGGTGTGGTCGCCTTGTGGCCCCTCTCCGTCTCGTCTTCTGGCTCCGTGAGTCTTCCGGTAAAATATCAACTTTGGCTTTTGTCCCGTCCAATTCTGAGAATATTGATTTTCTGACTTTCCTGGAACCAAAAACAGCAGAAAATAGGCAATTGGCACTGTGGCACTTGTTAATAGGTTAGTCCAAGAAATCATATGAAAAGTACTCCAAAGTGTGGACAAAACATAAGAAAGTAGATAAAAACCAAGCATGGAACATCAAAAATTATAGATACATTTGCAATGTATCACCCCATGACACAGGAGCTATCCCATATCAAAATGACAAGGCAACAGACAATGAGCATCTCAGCGATCTTTTTATCTGTTATTTGCATAGGTTTTTATTAAGGATGCTTCACAGAATGCTCACTATGGTTATGCTGCAAGTTTCCACCTTGACTAGGCATGGCTTAGGCTAGCCGCCCAGGCGTTTCTCTAACACACATACAAACTCCATGAGCTTACAAGTTCCCCTTTTATTTCACACCGCCGGGATCCATAAACAAAAGAAAATGATATCAACTGAATAGTAAGTGCAATGTTGAAAGCGTTCCCCATGGTACATGGTTCTGCTAATTCACAACTTATAAAGCGCAAGCATATAAGCAACATAGATGAACACAATGGTTCAAGTTTATTAAGTGCAAGAAAATAAAATGTGCCATCAAGTTTGTGAGAGCTTTAATCACTAATTTTCACATAACAAGTTTAATTTGGAAGGTAGATAAAGACATGAATATACTTGGAATGGTGTAACACACCATGCATAGGAATTTATAGTGGACTCTTTGGAATAACTTGGTTTTCTTGGAGGTTAGATGCATGAGTGGAACTCATACTTGGTACAGGTGGAGGCTAGCAAAACACTGGGAGCGACCAACTAAGAGAGCAATAATGGCCATAATCATGCAAAGCGACAAAACATTATTAATTAAAGCATAAAGTGATATTGCAAGTCAAAAACTAAATGATCATAGAGGCTATGGTGACTGGTTCATAGTCTTAACATCGTGTAAGCATGTGCCAAGTCAACCCAAATAAAGCATCAAAGAAGAATACCACAATATTATGCTTTTGTATGCTAAAACAACGCATGATTCTTTCAAGGCACATTAAGCAATCTCAATTGTTTGAAACAAGTCATGCTACAACAATAATCACTAAGCATATGGTCAAAGCAACATCTAGCATGACATGATAAAGTCATAGTCAAAACAAGCTTCCTTTTGTACCACTATAAGCATGAAACTTTCTACTCTTTTCCAACACCAATCGACTTATTTGAAACAAATCTCAAAGATAATAATCAATAAAGACCAGAGAGCATGTCTCACCCATCTACAAAGAAGAACTAAAAAGTTCTAAGCCAAAAGAATAAGAAAACTAAAGCTAAACGCAGTGCTAGCAAAGGAGAACACTCACAGAACAATAAGAGTGAAAACTAGAGTGTTCTAGGCAATGAATAACGGGGTGTGTCTCTCTCCAAAATAAGTGTGTTGGGATCCAACCAACTTATTGCGGCAAAGAAAGCAAAAGAAAACTAAAAACAAAGACGCTCCAAGAACAACACATAGTGCATAAGGTAATAAAAATAAAGTGTCTTGAAAGAAGACATGAGATTATTGATGAAGAAGGGGATGCCTTGAGCTTTGACGCTTGTACCTCTTGAATATTTCTTGAGTTGATACGGGTGGCATACCCAATCTTGAGCTTTTTTCCATACTTTATCTCATCACATTATTCTTCCCTACACTTGAAAATTTCCTTCATACAAAACTTCACACAATCTTCATTAGCAACATTAGTGTATTCAAGATAATAAGTCTTTGGGTTTAGTTTCAACACAAGTAAAACTTCCATTAAAACACAAAATACTGTAGCAATTCCTTCTAAAAGCTCAAGTGATCAAAGAGAACTCAAAAAGAAACCGATTAAGGGGTAAATGCAAATAATGGCAGAAATCTGTCAAAACAGACCAGCAGGTAAAGACCGATTTTTTCGAACATATTCTATTGCTCAAATCGAAAAGTGCAAAACTACGAAAGTTGGGTAATAATCTGAGGCATAAGCACAAAAAATTACAGCTCAATCCGACATACTGAGATTTTCACGATTTTTACAGTGACGCACAGAAATCTGTTTAGGGACAACAACTTCCCCATATCTTACTTCCCTCTCATTAGAGGTTATTCTTGGCACAAAAACCAAACAAAAAAGATAAGGAGAGGTTATTACAGAGGCAATAACTTCCAAGATTCAATAAAACAAAAATAAACTGAAAGTAAAAATATAATGGGTTGCCTCCCAAAAGCTCTTTCTTTATAGCCATTAAGATAGGCATGATAATTTCGATGATGCTCACATAAGGAATATGAATTGAAGTAAAAGAGAGCATCAAGAAGCAAATATGGAACAAATTTAAGTCTAACCCACTTCATATAAAAAATAATCTTGTAAAGAAACAAGTCATGAAAGCACAAAGCAACAAGCATAGGAAAGCAAAATAAGTGCAACTTCAAAATTTTCAACATAAAGAGGGGAAACTTAATATTGTTGAGATACATAAAACCATGTTTCCCTCTCTCATAATAACTTTCAGTAGCATCATGAATAAAATGAACAATATAAATATCACATAAAACATTCTTATCATGAGCCACATGCATGAAATAATTATTACTCTTCCTATAAGTATAGTCATTCTTATTAATCATAGTGGGAGCAAATTCAACAAAATAGCTATCATTATTATTCTCATCACCATAATAATCAAATATAGGGGGTATATTGTAATCATAATTAATTTTCTCCTCAATAGTAGGTGGACTGGAAATATCATACTCATCATTATAAACATCATATATTGGAGGTATAGTATCATCAAAGTAAATTTTCTCCTCTGTGCTTGGGGGACTAAAATATCATGCTCATCAAAACCAGCTTTTCCAAGCTTAGACTTTTCCATAGCATTAGCAATAATGGTGATCAAAGAATTCATACTAATAACATTGCTATTAGCATGCAAATAAAGTTCCATAGGTTTTTTAATTTTCTCTTCAAACACTTCATGTCCTAACTCAAGATAAATACTATAAAGCTCTCTATTTTTTTTGTTTTCCATTAAGCCTAACTAGTGAAAATAAAAACAAAAAACAAAAAGATATAATTGCAGAATCTAAAGGAAATAACTTCGAGCACTCACACACCAGCAACAGTACTAGAAGATAGCTTAGTAGCCAGAGGATGTGAGTACCTTTTACCTTACCTCCCCGGCAACGGTGCTAGAAAATAGCTTGATGTCTACACACGCTTCTATTCTTGTAGACAGTGTTGTGCCTCCAAGTGCAGAAGTTTGTAGAACAGCAGCAGGTTTCCTTTAAGTGGATCACCCAAGGATTATCGATCTCAGGGAGGAAGTGGTCAAAGGTATCCCTCTCAAGCAACCTTGCAATCAAGATACAATAACTATCTTGTGTCCCCAACACACCTAATACACTTGTCAGGTGTATAGGTGCACTAGTTCGATGAAAAGATAGTGAAATACGAGTAATATGGATGATTATAAGTGGTAATTGCAATCTGAAATAAGAGTAGCAGCAAGCAAACATGTAACATGACTGATTGTAAACGGTGTTTCAATGCTTAGAAATAAGGCCTAGGGATCATACTTTCACTAGTGGACACTCTCATATAAATATCTTCTCTTCATTATGCTACCCTGAACTACTCTCCGGTTGGACGATGTAGAGCTACACCTTAAAGTTCGCATTCCCCATCTAGATAACCCCTCACTGTCACCTTGAGCGCTAGATGGTTCCAACAAATACCACAATCACATAGAGACATCCAACTCAAATTATACTCATGATAAGTATTTCTATAACCTTAGCCAAAGTGCCACACGGTGTGCACACTGTCAACTTCACACACGTGGGGATAAGAAGAGATTAATTAAAGCACTTGAGTAGAAAAATAGATCTATAGATTACAAAGCTCATGATCTCAATAAGATCACGCATAGAGAGAGAGAGATGAACACATAGCTACCGGTAGAGCCCTAGCCTCGAGAGAGAACTACTCCCTCCTCATCATGGGAGTCAGCAACGGCGATGGAAATAGCGGTGGAGTCAATGGAGATGGCTCTGGGGGCACTTCCCCGTCCCGGCAGGGTGCTAGGACAGAAACTTCTGTCCCCCGAATCTCCTCTTCGGTGGCGGCGGTGCTGCGGAACTTTTCGTGGAATTCTGATCTCGTCCTTAGAGTTTTCGTCTCGGGAGGAATATATAGGCGAAGGGTCAAGATCGGTGGATCTCCAGGGGCCCACACCCCCTGGTGGTGCGCCTAGGGCTGGCCGCGCCACCATAGGGTGTGGCCGCCTCCTGGCCCCCCTTCGGCTCCCCTGGTAAAATATTGACTTTGGTTTTTGTTTCGTCCAATTCTAAGAATATTTCTTTACTAGATTTTTTGAAACCAAAAACAACAGAAAACAGGCAACTGACACTGCGGCATCTTGTTAATAGGTTAGTTCCAGAAATGTATAAAAATACCTTAAAGTGTAAATAAAACATAAGAAAGTTGATACAAAACAAGCATGGAGCATCAAAAATTATAGATACGTTTACGACGTATCACGGATGCCGACCTAGGAACGTCGTCGATGGTGGACACGACTTCGCCTTCTCTCCGGTGAGTCCCTCCCTCTCCTCTTCACCTCTCTCCCCTACCTAGGGTTTCTCGGTACTCCTTGTCCTTATTAGTTGCGGCCACCACGGACAACCGCCATGGACGTCGCAACTATGGTGACCCGCAGCACCAAGATCGTCAACCCTCGCATCTCTCTATCCTTTCTGGCGAGTCGAGCTCTGTGTCGTCCTCCCCGGACAGTGCTTGCTTCCTAGTACACGACAGGCTCTGTTTCTTGACGTCGGTGTTCCAGATCCACGAGGTGGATGAAGAGCTACTCCCGTTGCTCATCCTATAGGACCTTAAGAACATTGGAATTGGCACCATCGGATCCAGGAGGAAGCTGTTCGACGACATCCAGAAGCTCTGGAGAAGCGAATGTATCCTGAGCTGGTGAGCACTCCTGCAATAACCTGCATAGCTAGCTTGTGCTGCCTCTACTTTTGTTTCTGTCTCCTGTAGAGATCCAGTAGTAATGACCAGGGAATTAAGCAGTTAATTCAAATATCTGTATGACGTTGTATACTAGCCAACACTATGTATTTGTCCTATTAAGTCTAGATATTTTTTCTATTAAGTCAACTTGGTTAGTGCCAATGCTTATTCACGAAAACGATTTTTCCCTAGAGCACATCGCATTAAAATCCTCTGCTCCTCACGCACCGGATCCGCCGCCGCCCCTACCACCCAATACCCCCGTCACGTATCCAAGATCTGATGAATCTGGCGGAGCTCGCTGGCGGACCAGAGAGCCTCACAAAATCTGAAGAAATTAAGATTGTACTGCTTAATCTTTAGCTACAGCAGAGGTAGGTGTATCACACTTTATTGCAGACTTTTTTCCCTGAAATCTGAGGATTTATGGACCGAGTGTGATATAGAGAACGCAGGAGGTAGCTGACAACTACTCCCTCAAAATATCAAATTATACATCCAACGCAATATCTGTTATTCACTTGCATCCAGTGACTCTACATAAAGTGCGTAGATCTTGCTTAATGTGAATACGATGGACTGACCTTCTTAAGTTTGTTAGTTACAAGGAAAAACCAAGTTGGTCTTTCTATTTGAGAACGTATATACGTGTAGGACGGTTCAATCCGGTATGATGACAATATTGTTAGGTTTTCAGATTGAGTTATAAAATAGCTATATTTAATAAAAACTAACCACTAGCTCTCCATCTCTGTCGTCCTCACATTTTCCTTCTCTCTACAGATACGTGCGGCGAGGAGTAGTACAGGGACGACCGGCTCCATGCCTACTGCTCTACAACATTGCAGAATCGAGGTCTAAATCCCATCTTTTTTGTTTACTATCCAAAACTGAAAAGCAGAAGGGCGAATGCATCCTCAACACGGCAACGATTGACATAGCGAAAATGTACCCCAGCGTGGACCAGCAACCAGATTGGCGTCGAGGTGAGCGTGTGCAACTGATTGCTCGAGGCGAATGGTTTATGTGCATGGATTAGAACCACTGGGAGATCAGTTAGGCTTGAAGATACAATGTTCTGAGTTATACACGTTAGTACAACATGCATGTTCTAAATTAACAAGATTTCAGTCATATATGCACTAGGAGATCCGTTAGTTATATGCGATGGTACAACACACATGTTGGGATAATCTAATATTAATATGCAACAACGCACAAGCATTTATCTAGCAATAATAACTAATTGCTAGATAGCAGAATGCTTTGGTTATGTTGTGAATTGTGATAAACTGTCTTGAGTAATTGCTAGTCTTGATCATGTTGTTGTGTTGCTGCTTGCCGTGAGAATTGAGAGGATGATGTTGTGTGCTAGCTGGATTAAGGCGTACTGACCCTGTAGAATTTGTCGACTTCGGTGTGCAAACCTTATATCCTGGGAACTAGTGTATGCAGTGCCTTAATATTAACTTGTTGCCTATAATGTTCATTGTGTCTCTGGATCTGATTCCCACTTGTGAACTGTAGGTACATGTCTCTTATCTATTCATATTGTACATGTCTCTGATCATATTCGTGTCTCTGGATAGTGTATTTCTCTTTTCTATTCATATTGTACATGTCTCTAATCTGTTCATGTAGTACATGTCTCTTATCCGTTCATAAAGTAAACATAGCCTAACTTGTATCGGTTGCCTTCTATAATAGGTTGATGCTGATGAAAGCGTGTGGTAGGAGCTGGAAATGATGCCATCATATATTACTCTTGCTAGCTTGATGTTTCTAAAACTGGCATTTGACAGGAGCATGAAAAATAGATACTCAACCAAAATATTCTTCTTCTAGGAATATCAAAGCTGATGTTTCGGTGTTTCTTTGTATCGCTACGCAAAATTAAACATTATATTTCATTGCGAACTGGTTGTTCGATAGACAATCATATATTTAGTGCAAAGATTGGATTTTTTACTTGAATGACTATATCCATGTGGAAGTAAAGTTTCAGTTTGTATTATCTAGCTCAATACATCACAATCCCCTCCCATTCCAAAAATCAATGTAAACAGGAAAATACGGGAAAATAAAGGGATTATTTGAAAGGGAGGGATTCACCAAATCCTCTCCCATCCCTAAACCACTAAGGGCTTCCTTTCCACGCCCTTCCCTGGGAAATCTCTCCACTGCTCTGCACATCGGGAACAAAATCCTCGCCTTGCTAGCTCTCGCTCTCGCGCGCGACAGGAGGCGGCGGCGCTGGGTACGACGCCCCCGGCCTACCGATCTCCGGCGACCGCACCCTCTCCGCCGGTCTTCCTTCTCCCTCCTCTTCCCCCATCGCGTGACACGATCCAGCGACGAGCGACGCTAGGGTTTGACTTGCCCGCGTTGCCACTCCCGCCGGCGACCATCTGCCTTCTCCACCCACCGCGGTCCTCCCTCAGTCTCCGGCCGGATTCCACCGTCCTCGCCTGCCTCCGCCTACTCATGCCCGCCCCCGCAAGGTCCACACCGCCAACAATCTCCGAGCCGGACCTGTCCCTGCCGACCTCCACTCCGCCGGGAGGTCGGCAGATGCCCTCCTCGCCGGCCGACCTCCCGCAAGGTGAGCATCCCGTCCCTCTCTCCTTCAGTTCCTGTTTGTTTCTTGCTGATGTACATGCTCTCATGCTGATTGCTGCTAGTACTGATGTTGGTACTATGATCTTGATTGATGCTATGATCTTGATTGAAGCAGTAGTTTGAACCATACTAATTCAATTTTCAACCGTACCAATTCTATGTTGAACTGTATATGCTCTAGTAGCACCGTTCAGGTGCCAGGTAGTACAACAAATTCTGAAAAATTAAATTCAGGATGTGCACATGGACCAATTAAACGTACTAGTGCCTGGACCGACTTTGTAGGCCATGCTAACTAATCACTTACGGCTTAATCTGATTGCTCCTCTGTAAGTGCAAGGATGTCCTTGTGATGCAGTTGGTACAGTTAACTTTGTATTCGGGAGGGGTTTTTGTAAAACTTGCACCTAGATACAATTGTTTCGAAAAAGTGTCGATCGACTAATTGTCCCGGCAGTCAGATCGACTATCTTGGAGGAAGAAGACGTCGAGTTGCAGGTACGCTTTTTGTAGCCTCGTCCCTTGCTATGCAGTATGACATTAGACTGTGGCGGACCGTGACAAGAAACGAAGGTCGGGCTGATGGCTTCCAGTAGCAAGGAATCATTAGATAAAAGCACATATACTATGAACATATATCAGTTGTTCAGGTGGTCTACGATGGCTCGTATTTCTTCAGTTTGGGCTGTATAGAACCTTGCACGTATACTCTTCATACTTCATCTCTCACCTTCTGTAAATATTGCCAAATCTGTGGGTGTAATGCGGGATATCCCTCAAGAACTTAATGCCGCTGAATATGACAGGTTCATTTGTCCGATGTTCTTCATTTTAACTTGGTTGATCTTGCTCAGGTAAGTCAGTTTCAACCAACTACAATGCCAATGGTTCAGGTTTAGGAACTTAAAGCACTAGATTTATTTGCTCTGGTCCAATCCTATTTCAGACAATGGAGATATTATTGCTTATTGTATTGGCATGTTTCAGAACTAAGAATTGTATGTGCTCGGTTACAATCTCTGTCAGTAGTTAATGCATATTGTTACAAGCCTTAAAATACATGTATTATTGTGGGTACTGCCTTGTCAAGGTTAGATTTCAGAAAATAAAATTAAGTGATATTATTGTGGGTACCGCAGTGGAAAGGTTAGGTTTCAGTAAAAGTAACAGTACCAAGTTCATACCATCTTTAAATACCTGGAGTTTTAGTCAGAATGTTATCATGCTGTTCTTGTACACTGCTAGCTGCATATAGGTGGCATGGTGCATACTGGAAGTATCTTAGTAGTAGTACTATAGTAGCGTGCTATAAACTTAGCAAGACTATATGTGCAATACTGTTATTTTATTGTACGTTGCAGGATACACTGATATAAGTGAATACTTAGTAGTGTTATGTTGTTTGTATGATTATTGCATAACCTGTCCCATTTTGAGATTATACAAGCTGGGGCACAATGTTTAGTGGACTAATTTGTTTGGTAGAGATAATTAATTGAGATAATAGATGTTAGTCTTGATTTATGGAGGTGCATCGTTTGGAGTAGATCAGTGGAGTTGGTGGAATTGTAGCATATGTTCTTCTAGAATTAGGTGTTAGTTCTTACTTAATGGAAGATTCTTTATAAAAGTTTACTCGTGGAAGTACTCGGGTTAACTGAAATTTTTAACATACTAGGATTGCCAACAGAAGTATGAATTTCATATAAGTGGCTGCTTGTTTATCTGCTTAGCATCTGTGGTCAAGAACTTGAGTTACTTTGATTGAAGTGCAAAGATATCTTATATCTACTTGAACTTGATTTTTTTGAGAAAGCTTGAATTTTATCATAGTTAATATAGATTATTTAAATCGTTGTACTCTTGTCTTTGGATATATTAGAGTAAGTAGGACATGAGGAAAATACTACTCCCTCCGACCCAAATTAGTTGAGTCCCTCCAACCCAAATTAGTTGACTCAACTAATTTGGGTCGGAGGGAGTATGTAATGAGTCTTTGGTTGCTATACGGTTTGCTGCTGACATGTTTTATCTGTGCTCACCTTATAATAAGAATTTCACCTTGGTCAATATTGCAGGGAAACAAATGGAAGGCTATGTGCCAGGTACTGCATCAGTCAGTTTAAAGAGAACTAAAGGACTGGTCAATTTGGATATTTGAGAAGTTTATCGTCGCCAACACGTGAGACATACAAACCAGCAGATGATCCATACAATAGAGAATACCGGACATACAGATGCGACACCCATGAAGGATATCATAGAAACAATCCACTCAAGACATAGACAAGGTAGATAAATATACTCCCTCCGTCCGAAAAAGGATGACTTAAATTTGTCTAGATCCGGATGTATCTAGAAAGCGTTTTAGTGTATAGATATATGGGAATTTGGATAAACATACGACATTCTTTTTCAGACGGAGGGAGTAGATGCTAAGCCACTCTGTTATAAGTAATTCAACATGAACATGTTGTCTCCTGTGCTGACATTTTTCGTCTACAAGGAGACAAGCTCAATAGCTGATGGAGATGCTACGCCACTCGGTTATATATTCAATTCCTTTTGCTCTGCAGGTTCTTTATAGCAAAGTCGATGGAAATTGCCGCCATGTATCAATCAAATAATTGATGTTTCCTCATGGATCAACATACTTTCTCTTGCTGGATATTTGATCATAATTAGCATACTACATTTAAAACATAATTAGCATACTATATTTATCCTTGTCTTATTATTTGTACGGCTTTGTCTGTAAGACTAGTTGTATGCATGTGCTGATGTGCGTCCAATATGTTGCTATTACACTAATCACACATGTATGCTAATTTTTTGACATTTCCTTGAAATTTATGTAATATTTTCTATTCTCAATTTCCTCTTTTCCGACAAAATATGATAATAGTTCATGTTTTGGAATTAGTGTCATTTTGTATGAAAAAGTGAGCTTTTTATGCTGATATTTATAGTACGAGGGTGATATATTTTTGATCTTCTCTTGTTTCATTCCCTTCCCCAAGCTGTCCAAATGATAGCAGAGGTTTTTTCCCACCAGGGCTGATCTCTCCCGTGGTGGAGGGGAACCTCGTGTGCACAGGGAAATACCCCCTAGTGGTTTAGTTTCCAGGAGTTTTCCTCCCCGACAACCAAATGAGCCTTAAGGGGTGAAAATATCCTAGGAGTAAACAAGGCCTTAAGACGGGTACCTGTCGGGTTAGCGGGTTTCAGGCCATTGCCATCCCTAGTATTATATGTCCTTACACATGTCCAGCACTGACATCAGACTATCAGAACAGCCGGTAAAGTGTGCCTATGTCAGTAGGATCTTTGAAAAGCTGCAGTGTTAATTAACAACGATAATTAGATCAGGGAAAGGAGGTATCAATGCAACAGCTAGCTCGGTGGCAAGCCGACAGCGCGAGTGGGGCGGGATATCGAGCTAACAAATGTTCCGGAGAACTCGAGAGGGGCCACTTGCTGCCCAGTGCCCAGTGCTGCCCCCCATCATCCGTCCATGCGACGGAGACCAGCTAGCCGCGGTGGCTCGGTCCAAGATCGAATGAAAAACCGCCGGAGAAGAAAAGGTCCGTAAAGAAGGGGGAGGACACCAAATCACCTCGCTCTCGTATTATTATACTCGGTCGCCGTGCCGTTCTTCTGGACGGCAAGCGCCAGTTTCTTCGCCCCCACGTCGCCGCTGCCGTCTATGCTATCCCACTCCCACCAATGATTGCCGAGCGAACCAAGCTATTCCAATCCTCGGCTAAACATCAGCTGCTAGCTTATGTCAGCTCCAACAAGAAAGTCCTTGTACGTTACCTTTTGTCTCGTATACTTCAGAATCAACACGAATTTTTACAACTTGATGATTAAACCTCCGTGTAAGGTTGTTGGACGTGTTGACCCAAAAGTAAAAAAAATACAAATATGTCTTTAAACCACATAGCGACACTATAATCACTAGCGCGAGCTGAAGTCGTGCCGTCATCCTTGTCCCTCCATCACCGGAGCAGGAAAAAAATTGTCGTAGTAGAGCTTCGTTATAACAGACAGATGAGAAGACGTCGAGCTAAGGGTAAGAAGGACCAGTGAACCATAACTACAACCATCGCAATTGATGAAAATCGTAAATTGGAGGAGTCTAACCTAAAATCATACAAACGAATATAAAAACGGGCTGGATCCCGTGAGATCCGCCGGACACACAACTCTACACGTCCTCCGCTGGCGCTAGGTGCACCAACGGAACGAGGATAGAGCGGGAATAACTTTATTATGACTTCAGGACGTAGCCGTCATCTTTCCAAAAAAGTAAAACATCTCGCCCGCATGAGGGCATGGTCCTACCACACAACTCCAAAACCCAAGGCCACAGGAAAGGAGAGGACGAAATCCTAGATAGGTTTTGGTTGTCGCCACGCATCTTCTCCTTGCCTCCGGTATCATACTGGTTCACATAAGTGCTTACATGTTTAACTACCATAGTGTGTCAATATTCTCTTTGCTTAATCACTTGACCGGTCATGAATAAAATTAACTTAGACACAAAATGATAAATGCATGCAGGAAATATACTCTCTCGGTTCTAAAATATAAAGCGTCTAAGAATTAGTCAATAATTAATGTTTTCTAAAAATTTATATAAAAAATATAAACAATTACAATACCGAATTAATATTAGCAGATTCACCACAAGTATATTTTTACTAATGTGTCTATTCAATATTATACTCCCTCCGTCTCAAAATAAATGTCGGAACTTTGTTTAAATTTAGATGTATCTAGACATTATTTAGTACTAGATATATCTAAATTTTTAAATTTAGAAAAATTTGTGATATTTATTTTGAGACGGAGGGAGTACATGTAGATATTATTTTCTAAATATTTGATGAAAGCTGGTAATATTTAATTTTTGACTAATCCTTATACGTCCGATTGAGACGGAGAGAATATTGTTTTTAAGTGTGCGCGTGAGCGTGTCAACAAATAGACTCGTGAAACGTAAACAATGGATTAATTCACCGGACCTGCCTGTATTTCTCACCCGCTCCCCTAGCCGGCGTGTGCGACTGCGCCCCCAACAAAACAAGACCAGCTCCACTCGACCTGTCTGTCGTGGCCCGCCCCGGCCCCAACACCGCACCAGCACAGCATAATTACCACCTCTGGCTCTACCCCACGAGCGAGTTTCCGGAATCTCCAATTAAACTCCACGAGACGAAAACCAAAGCCAAAACCAAAACCAAAACCAAAACCGTGACAGCCCAGCCCCCAAATTTCCCCTTTCGGCCGGCCGCGCGACCTCTTCCTCTCGAGAAATTCTCCCCGGAATTTCGCCGAGGCCCCGGGAGGAAGGCGCCGATCGATCGATCGATTTGCTGGGGGCAGGATGAGCTTCCAGGACCTGGAGGCCGGCAACGGCGTCCGCGGCCCGCCGCGGAGGAACGGCCAGCCGGCGGGGTCCGGCGCCGGCGCGTCGCAGACCGTGGCGTCGGGCGTCTTCCAGATCAACACGGCGGTGGCCACCTTCCAGCGCCTCGTCAACACGCTCGGCACGCCCAAGGACACGCCCGACCTCCGCGAAAAGATGTACGGCACCGTCTCACCCTACCTACCCCTCTCATCTCTCCATCTCTCTAGCTGTACCGCCTCGGTTTTGGTTCGATTGGCGGAGGAATTTTGCGATCCCCAGTTGCGTGCTGTGACCGATTTTGGTGGATATGCGCCCGGAATTCGCGCCTCGATTCTGATCCCGAATTAGGTTATATTTGTTTGGTGGACGCCTGCTGTAAAATCGATAGTAGACTCGTGCCTCAGGTTCATGTATGGCTGATGGCCTTCGCGCATATAGGTATAATAATCGGGTGAATCGCTGAATCAGGCCATATGGGCAGATGAACTGGTCCGTCACCAGTGTCATCAAATGAATTGTTTAAGTGCCTTCTGTTCTGAAATTGATGTGATCTAAGTCATTTGTATCTTGGCCATGATTTCTTATACCTTGTAATAATTTCGTAACTTCGCTAAACCCAACTCCAATTGACCTTCTGTTGGTAGTCTAGAATAGTTTACTTATAATGGTTAAAATTGGTTCAATGGGTTGACTAACTAAATCAGTTGATGTTTCTTACAGACACAAGACACGCGCCAACATAGCACAACTGGTGAAGGATACATCCGAGAACCTTAAAAAAGCTAGTGAGGCAGATCATCGTGTTGAAGCCAGCGTATGTGCTTATCCCTTTGTTGTATTTGGATCTATTGTTTGAGCTATCTTTTTAACTGGAATTTGTTTCTTTCTTTCTTGTATGGTCAAAACTCAAAAGCATTTTTGTACGTTTTTCCTTTGTACGAACTTAGAAATTGAAACCATGTAGCATTTGCATCTTTTAATTTTCATAGTCATACTACAGCTTGGGTGTCGCCTTCAGTTCACTGCTTCATTAATATATAAACTAAAAAATATTTGTCTCGTTGATTCTTATCATTTGACGTAATGATGTCCCTTCAACAGAAACTGCAGCTGTCATTAATTTCTTATTTGCACAAAACATTTGAAAGCAATACTGCTTTTAGAGTTCAGTTGTGGTGATTAACCTTTTTAATTCATGTAACGCGATGCTCAAATATAATAAGGGTATTTTCATTCAACAAATATGAAATATTTTTCTTGTACTGAAGCATGAGGAAATTGAAAATTAAATCAGCTCCTTTCGTAGATAACAAGCTTTTCCTTCATTCTTAACATGCTCAGTCATGATATTTTCTAGCATGGTGGCATACCTTCCATGACAAAATCTACGAGCAACATTTGGAATCATGAATATAAGATCAAATATGGCACCCAAATGTCTCTTATGGTGTCTTACTTGGATCAAAATTAACCATCTTGGCATCATCATTCCTCTGGCTTTGTTATTTCGCTGTATTTTCTGTTTCGTACGTGCTGGTCTAATTTCTACACAATGTGTTTCTGACCATGTATTAAACTACAGGCTACCAAAAAGATTGCTGACGCAAAGCTAGCAAAGGATTTCCAAGCAGTCCTAAAAGAATTTCAGAAAGCTCAACGTTTAGCGGCAGAGAGAGAAGCTGCATATGCACCTTTTATTACTCAAGCGGGTCTACCACAGAGGTAATATCACTTAGGCGAGCTGCCTTTTTGCTTTCAGATAAAAGGGGTGCTTTTGTATATTTCTCAACATACTGTATACACTTTTTTAGGTAGTGCATAACCTCTGATACTAGAATAGTCCATTCAATTCATTTCATGTACTCCCTCCATCCTAAAAAGGATGTCGCGGATTTGTGTAGACTCATATGTATCTATACACTAAAATGTGTCTAGATTCATACAAATCTAGACAAATCTGCGACATCCTTTTTAGGACGGAGGGAGTAGTTTAATTTTTATATGTCTCTCCTACTCCCTCCATTCCATAATTCTTGTCGTGGTTTTAGTTCAAATTTGAACTAAAACCATTTGAACTAAAACCACGACAAGAGTTATGGAACGGGGTAGTTAATAGAGCAGTCTACTTAATGAAATAATATATTGATCAGCCAAGTTCAGGAATATGCAGTTTGCAATCAGACATCTTAGGAATTGAACTCAACTTGATTCCCTTATAGGAGTTTATCATTTGTTCCCTTGTAGTACTTGATTGCAATTGTACACGTTCCGTCTTATTACAGTCTTTGCATGTTTCCGTGGCATGTTCTGGCCTTCTGGGACACTATGAATTGTACTGCAAGTTATGCAAACAATGGAGGATTAATACAGCAATGACATGAACCTAAACCTGGAAGTGTATGTTCTGGTGCATTTTATAGGATTAATATCCATATTAGATCTTATTAGTCCATGTTTTCCATTGAGATGTTGACCTATAGTAGTAGAAGTTTCTCTGCACTGGTTTGTCCTTCCATATCAGTTCTCTTGGCTTGACATGATAAACAACCGTCTAGAAGTAATCTCATTGTTTATATTTGTGATTCTGTACTTCATTAGGAATTTATAATTATTTCACTTAACTATTAAACGAGCTCCATTACTATCTTTCAGTTTCTCCCCTTTTTTTTTTGTTAACCTGAGAATAAAGTTATCATTGCTGCTGCATGTAGTATAGTACTACTCCCTCCGATCCATATTACTTGTCGTAGAAATGGATGTATCTAGACATGTTTTAGTGCTAGATACATCCAATCCGGTGACAATTAATATGGATCGGAGGGAGTACCTCCGCTCCAAATTATAAGATGTTTTAGCCTTTTTCTGTAATGTATGTATCTAGACGCCTTTTAGTGTGTAGGTTGGGAGCAAAATGAGTGAACCTACAACTAAAAGGCGTCTAGATACATGTGTTTCAGAAAAGGCTAAAACAATATTTTGGAACGGAGGGAGTAATTAACACTGAGATTTTTTATTTTAATTTATTTTGTCAAACAGCAACAGTTATGCATGTATGTGCTTCTGTTGGAGATCAAGTTTCGTTATTAATACAACAACAACGACCAAGCCTTCTGTCCCAATCAGGTTGGGGTAGGCTAGATATGAAACTCAAACGGAAACTAGAGAAAAGTGCAAGTCAAGCAGAAAACAGTGAAAAGTGCAAGTCAAACAAAAACTAGTGAAAAAAGTAAGTAAAAAGGAACAAAAGAAGTAAATCAAGGTTCGGGCACATGGATCGCTGATTTCCATGCAGCCCTATCAAAAACCAAATCTCTAGGGACATTCCAGTCCTTCATATCCCTTTTAACTGCCTCCTCCCATGTCAACTTTGGTCGCCCTCTACCCCTCTTTGCATTATCAAAACCCCTTAGAATCCCACTGTTAACCGGTGCTTCTGGTGGCCTTCATTGGATATGCCCAAACCACCTTAATCTGTGTTGTACAAGCTTCTCTTCAATTGGCGCCACCCCTACCCTCTCGTGTATCACTTCATTCCTAACCCGGTCTTTTCTTGTGTGGCCACACATCCAACTTAGCATACGCATCTCGGCGACACTCATTTGTTGGATGTGTTGCCTTTTGGTTTCCTTATTAATAATGTTACAAAATTATTTCTGTATATTGCCTCCAAAAGTCTGATCTAGTATTAATAATTCTCTGCAGCTATAACTCAACTGAAGTGAACAATGGTGCTGATAGGTTGGCTGAGCAGCGCACACAGCTTCTAGAATCAAGAAGGTGAGTTAACAATGTTATTCTTATGTGTTGTGTCTGTTATATTAAACTAATTACTGTGTATACATTTGTTGGCTCCGTGTTCATGCTTTTTGCTGTAGATGTGAGAAGCATCTTTGTAGCTTTATGCAGTTGCTTGGAGAACACATATACCCTGTGTATTTGCTTGTCAAGAATTTGAGCCTTAGAGCATCTCCAGCCGCGAGCCCCAAACGATGTCCGGCAACAGCGCCGGTTTGGTCGTTTAGGGAGCGCCGGCACACGAGTGCCCTCCTTTGGGGTGTCCCTCTCCCCAGCCGCGAGCCCCAAACGTTTAACCAAATTTTGCATAAACTTAATTACATTCAAACTTGGGGATATTTTACAAAAGTTGAATGAAATTCAATTAAACATAGATTCAAACTAGAACTAAACCTAAATCTAGCCGTCGCGGTAGTAGTACTGGAATTAGCGGTAGTCCCTGTCGTCGTCCTGCCGGGGCTTGGGCTCCTTGGGCTTGCCCTTGACGTTGCCAGGGCCAGGGCTAGCCGATACTGTCGTCGTTCGTGAGGATAGAGAGCGGCGCCTCCTAGGCGCGGTGGTCGTTCATCGACTCCATCATGGCCCTTCTCTAGCCTGGGAGCTCGTCGGGGTCTTCGAGGCTCTGGAGCAGGCTCTGCTGGCGGCAATACTCCGCTTCCAGCTGCGTCTCCTCCTCGGCCGGTGCAGACGCAGGACTCTGCTCCCACGAAGCGGTGACGGTTGCTGTGGCTCGCGGATCACAATGCCACAAGAGGGGTTGCGCCTCCTTGACAGTGTGGCGAACTCCTCGTGCTTCGGGACGAGGCACGGGGAGGCGCGCGAGGAGGATGGCGAAGAGCGTGTTGACCTGGACTTCGATGAGCGCGAAGAGGACGGATGTGACGCCGTCTACCTAGGTTGCCACCGAGGCGCTGGTGGTGACAAAGGTGGCATCTCTAGGCAAGGGCCACCGCGCCTGATCCGCTCTAGGACGGTATCCAGGGTGTGACCCGGCGCACCCTACTTCCAATTGCGTCCTGCCATGTTCTTCGAGCTCAGCGGTCCAATGAGGCCATCAAGGCGTGCCAACTCCTACCACCGCTGCCGGAAGAAGGACGCCCACCATTCCTGGTTCATGGGACCCCAGAGATGGCCTGCTCTCTCGCGGTGTCCAGCGGTGGTTCTGGATCTCCTGTCACCACTGGGTGCTGTTCAGCTTCGGCTCGGCAGTATGCCGATGCCATTCGGAGGTGGTAATCCAGCGGCACCAGGTACCGTGCTTGGTACAACACCCACGCCTTGTTGATGGTGAGGTTGTGGGGCCCAAAGCCGGTGAGGACTAGGAACATGCCCGACTCTATTTAACGCCTAGCCATGAGTAGGCGAGGGGGCGGTGGCAGCATTAACGCCCTGCCATGTAATTCTCTCCAAGGCCATGCGCTGCTGCAGCAACAACATTAAAGAACGCTGACCGCGCCTCTGTGTCATTGCCATGGGTGGCCCACAGGGCGTGTGGCATGTGTCCGGCTCGCCAGAAGGCTCCAGATGGCACTGGGTGTGCCGGACATCCTATTGGGCTGTGCCAGACAGAACGCTGCCTTGGTTGGGGGACACAGGCCGCGATTTTCTGTCCGGCGCGCCCAATAGGCGCTTGGGGAGCCTTTTAGGGAGCCCGGCTGGAGATGCTCTCTTATGTCTATAGCTTATTCGTACTAATAATTTAGTATCTTAGAGTAAGACAACTTTAACTTTTTGTTGTACTGTAGGCAAGAGTTAGTCTTCTTGGATAATGAAATCGTCTTCAATGAGGCCATTATTGAGGAGAGGGATCAGGGAATACAAGAGATTCAGCACCAGATTACTGAAGTAAACGAGATCTTCAAAGATCTTGCTGTGCTAGTCCATGATCAAGGAGCATTGATCCGTGTGTGATTCCTTCATCTGACTGATGAGACTGTACCCATTTCAATCTGTTCTAGTACAATACTGTTTATTTTCCCACTATTATCTGATTGTATTATTCCTCCTGACCTCCTGTACTGCAGAAGACGTGGACTATCACCTCGAAAATTCTGTTGCTTCGACTGCACAAGCAAAAGCGCAGCTTTCAAAAGCTGCCAAGACTCAGAAGTCAAACTCTTCTCTGGTACATTAAGGAACAATTTTTCGGTTGAACATCCTCCATTCCCATTCTCCTCGTTTGCTAAAGAAAGAATTTTGCCAGTCTCAACCTGTACCCCCTGATTCCCTTTTTGCAGATATGCCTGTTGATGGTTATTTTCGGGGTGGTGCTGCTCATAGTGATAATAGTCCTTGCAGCCTAGCAATTTGGAAGACACCTAGTGCTCCAGAATCTGGTCAAGCCTAGCGCGATGAGTTCCTTCATAATTTAATTTTGCTGTGCCGTCAGGAATGTATCTAAGTCTCCTTCTGGAGGTTGTCATATGGTGGTGGTGGTGTGTGTTTGTGGTTATGGTGTGTGTCTGGGATGCATGGTTTACATAAGTAATCAAGTATACTCGCTTTGTTTGAGTCTAGCGCCTCGTTTCGCCTTGTTAATATCTGTGATGTAGTATCTCCGAGTGAGTGCTGTAAGAACGCGGAGGTTAGATTTATGTCACATGGGATTGAAGTTTCTCAAGTTGGTAAGAAGCGATTCTGAATTTCTTGTTAACACCTGCTTTTTCTGGAAATGTGATATTGATTTTCTCTGCTAAGTTGTCACGATATGTTACTTTGATTTCTCTTAAGCCATCATGATGCACTTTATTAATGCTGACTTATAGTCAAAAGTCAAACCTTACTAAGTTTGACAAACATATATAGTAAGAATGTTAGTATCTAGGATATAAAACAAATACAGTAAATTAGGAAATATATTTTGTGAAAATCTATTTGACATTGATTTGGTATTGTACTCTCTCTGTCTAGAAAGGATAGAAATAATTGACTTAGCTTTGTCTAGATTCAAATGTATCTATATACGAAAACATGTCTAGATGCATCCGAATGTAGACAAATCCGTCACTTATCGTTGGACGGAGAGAGTAGTTGTTTATATTTTTGTCCAAAGCATTGGTCAACATTAGATGCCATTGACTTTTAACTGAACTCATAAGCCTTATATTCAACAATAGTTGCATTGTTCATAAGAAAACAACCCTTTCGGCCAATTACATGAAGTTTGAGTCAAGAACTAGACCTAGCTAATTTGTGTGACACAGCATTTTTCTGATCTTCGACAGTGCTTGAACAGTCTCATTGATCGCTGTTCCACCTGACTACCATAGTTATTGACCACTACATGCTTCGATCACTTCTCTTAAGCTCGAAAATGGTCGTCGGTCTGAATATTTGCAAACTATAATCCTTTTGCTGCAAGAGACAGTTAGCTTTAGCAAACCTATTTACCTCCCATGAGCACTCGTGTCTTTGAGAGCTTATTAATAGTCAGGCTGGGTTGGCTCAGCTGTCCCGTCATCTTCCGAGTTGAGACTCGCACTGAAATGGCGCTGTTAATGCGACTTGTGTACTCCTACATCATACAGTTCACAATCCTGGGAAGTATTTGCCCACGCACACACGCTCTTCTAAGTCATCGAACAATTCATCAGAATGGTAAGATGATACTATGTCACATTTTCTAAGGAAAGAAGTCTGTACATAGATAAATACGCGGGACACCCACAAACTTGTTTCCTACTCTCTCGGTTTTAAAATATAGAAATGAATCTAGACCCATTTCAGTGTGTAGGTTCACTTCGAACCTCTTCGAACCTACGTACTAAAAAGAATTTAGATACATTATCTTTATAAAACTAAAACATCTTATATTCTAAAACGGAGAAGTACTTGCAAACGCACTCATAAACTTGCAAATGGGGTGAGGTAGCCCTTAAACTTGCAATGTGGAGTGGTTTTTGGTTAGAATTGCTTCGATCGCGGCACATAACATGTCACACTGGTTGCAGAGATGCAATATAGGAAGATATCAGATCGGTTCAATAAAATGGAGAGACTGGCTCGAGGAAAGGAAACCGTAAGGTTGATCTAGTCTATTGAACTTATTCCATAGGGCGTCAAGCGGGACGGGTTGCGGCACTACTTTTTCACTAGCCCTTCTTTAATTTTACTAACTTTTTAGACTCCTTTTTGCCTATATTTTGCTTCGCGGGTTGTTATACGGCTGCCGTTTGACACCCTACTATTCCATATCTATACCTCGTTAGAGCATCTCCAACAGTGGCTGTAAAACCCGGCTCTCTATAATCGGCTTGCAACGCTAGTTTTACACTTTTAGCGCGCACGATGGTGTGTCGCTTCACCGAGCGCTGTAAATTACCGCGCACGATAGCCAGCGCTGCACGAGACACTGTAAAATGTTGCGCACGCGGCAACACAAACACAGAGCACAAACATATGAAAGAAAAAAGATCAAACACACCCAAACAAATCAACAATAAATAGTTTAATTATTATTACAACACAACCAAATAGTTCATACCAATACAAAAATGTGTTTATCAACAATACAACAAATAGTTCATGAATAATACAACAAACTTACAAGTGAGATGAAGCTAATTATTTTGTTTCCCATTCCATCTCCACCATTCCTCGATGGGATCAAGTTGAAACTCATTGTGCACCTCGGTTTGTCGAATTGAATGGTACGCGACAATAAATCGGGCAATCATCTCTTCTCTCGTGTATACTTGGACGGGTTATCCCATCAAGTCATAGTAGGAGTAGCCTAAATCCTAGCCACGTCCATCATTGATGATCAATGTTATGCATGATGACACAAGCGGTCATGATAACAAAAGTATCTTTTGATCCCAAAATCTAGCATGTCTTCTCACAATAACAAATTGAGCTTGCAAAATCCCAAATGCTCTCTCCACATTCTTCCTATCCGTCGGTTGAGCATTATGAAAAACAAGTATTTTCTTACCTTTTAGTTCTTTCACCGGCTTCACAAATGTTTGCCCTCGGGTAGATGCCATCGACAAGGTAGTACTGTAGTTGTATGTGCGACCATTTGCTATAAACTCCACTGGTGGACCTTCATGTAGAGCAATCCGTATCATGAGAGGTGACCGCTGAAGGATATTGATGTCATTGCAAGAACCGGGCATTAAAAAAACATGGCAAAATCAAGTCTCAAGATCGGCCATAACTTCAAGGATTATAGTGGAGCCATTCTTGTGTCCTTTGAATTGTCCATGTCATGTCGCAGGATAATTCTTTCATCTTCATTGCATGCAACCAATAGAGCCAATCATACCTGGAAATGCCCGAACTTTGTTGATCTTCAAAAGGCTAGTTGTATCTTCAGCATTAGGGGCTCTCAAGTATGCCTCGCCAAACACTTCCACAATTGTCATTACAAAAGCGCTTTACACACTTGGTGGCTTGACTCTCACCCATTGTCAAGTGGTCATCAACTAGATCAGCTGGAATATCGTATGCCATCATACGCAAGGCGGCGATCACCTTTTGGTAAGTATTATACCTAAGTTCTCCCATGACATTCCTCCTTTTCTCAAAAAACCGATCCTTTTTTGTCACCTCCTCTGAAATGTGCTTGAACAACTTGATGCTCATCCTAAAACAACGACAAAAGTAGCACTCGAGGTAGTTTGCATTGTCCACAAAATAGCTCTCCATCAACTTGTTGTGACCTTCAATCCGTTCCCTCCATAACTTCTGTCGACCGAAAACCGAACCACCGTGCTTCGGTCGCTTTCTTGCGCGTGTAGCCAGGAGCATGGCTAAATTCCCCTCTTCTCCGAGATCAAATTCTTCATCCTACGAATCGCACGAGGAACTCATCTAGAAGCATAAATCAAACTTAACCTACGACGAACCTCCTATGTAGGAAGAAACAAGTGAATCAGTGGCGACGACATACCTTGCACGTGCGCCTCGGTGGCGGCGCCAGGTGGATGTGCTCATCGTCGAGCGAGCGGAGCGGTTGCTGCACTAGGTGGAGGTGCTCGTTGTCGGGCGCATAAAGCGGTGGACAGAGGTGCTGATTTAACGTGGCGGCGGTGCATGGAAAGTCATGGAGGACCAACATCGCCAACAGATCTGCCACTGTGGGTGGCGCCGGCAGCGCAGCGACGCCGGAGTGGACGGGGAAATGGGAAGGTCGCGTGGATTTTTCAGTACGTTGGTCTTCACGTGCGTCGTCGCCTTTTCCAGCGCGCTGTAGCCGAAGCGCCGGGATTTTTTTAGTGCACGCGCTATTGAGCGCTCAGAACTACCTACCACGCGTTAAATTGTCGGTTTTACAGTACGGACGTCTTTTAGCGCTTCTAGTGGAGATGCTCTTATAATGCTTCTCTGGAATACTAGTGGCATGCATCTGCCATGTGGCATGACTGCTACAGCCTTTCGAGCAGGCCAGAGCCTAGAGGGAGGGGCTATTGCAGGGTCCACCCCCTAATGTAGAGTTTTTTCTTTTATATCGCTGCTATTCTATGCAAAAAAATCCGCAAAACTATGAGTTCTAGTGCTTGGCCCTAATGAATTTGAAATACTTCGAAATTCAAATACGGATTATTTGAGTAAAATCTAACTTGACACCCTTTTTCAATACGCTCATCGACCTTAGGAATACGCAATTTACCATCATTAAATATGATGGTTGTCTTATTACGGTCACTAGGCTTGTGTACAACGATATATTTATCAACATGGCACTTAGTGGACCCTAGTTTTCACCCCTTAAGTACTCAAGAGAGACTATTTCTCAATTATTTTTAATAATAAAAAAGATTAGGACCAAATGAAAAATTGCAAGGAGAATCTCACCACCCTCCGCCCCCTCATCCCATCCTACCTCCTGACGCCGGTGTTTGCTCGACGTGGATGGCCGTCGTCTTAGAGTCGGCTAGGGAGGGTCGGGATGGTCGTATCGCCTTGGAACCTCCCCTTGCCTCGCCTCATGCGGCGGGCCAGGAGCCTTGCCGCGGTAGGCAGCCCCTCGATGTTCGAGCGTCGACACCACTAGAGTCTCACCATCCTGCTAGCATGGGCAGCCCCTCAATGAGCCGAGGCTACCTAGAGGTTTGCATGTGTCCCCTGCTTCTTCCTTGCCACGCGGCTCATACCGAGGAGTCCCATGCGCCTCGGGATCATCATCGTCCTTCTCTTCGGTTGCCGAGCATCTTCGTCGATTTCGGCGGCGTTAGACCTCCTCTGGCCACCCCGACCCCTTACACAACTTCACGATGAGCCGACACACCTCCTCAACGTCTCCTTAGACTCCATGCCTTTCTCTAGCCCCTATCATCGTTGGCCTCCTCTCGGCCATCGCCGATCACTCTTCGATGACCTTTTGGTGGCGGCGCTACCACCATCCGAACCAGCTGAATGCAGGGGTCCTCCCGATGTTCTTCAACGACTCCCACGCGCCCTGCTCTACCTGTCGTGGATAGCTCCTCTGGCCTCCGATACGTCCACGCCGACGTGGAGAGGTAGGGACGTGCGTCAGCGTCTCGTGGTGGTTTGGTGGAAAGAAAGAGGAAGAGAGATGAGGAAGAAGGGGTGTGTGTGGCACTGACAGATGGGTCCCACCTGTTAGTCTAACCAGAGGACCCTACCTGTTAGTCTCTAGGCTTGAGCTTGATTTAGGGGAGGATTTTTTTGCAAAAAGAAAATACATTGTTTGGACCAATCAACACCCGCCAAGTCGACGAATACATCACCATAGAGAAGCTCAGTGACCGTAATGAGACAATCATTGTATTTAGTTACCGTAAATCACGTACTCCCTCTGTCCTAAAATAACTGACGTGGATTTATCTAGATTTAAATGTATCTAGACACTTTACTATATAGGTACATGCGAATCTAGACAAATTCAAGTGACGAAGGGAGTAATACTAAGACCGACGACCGTATCGAAAAAGTGAGCGAAGTTTAGGTACTGGATTTTACTCGATTTCTTTTTCAAAATTTACTTCTCATGCTTTGAGATCCTCTCTTTGTCTCCCAATACCAGAAGCAACGGTCGAGCCTCCGCGTATTCTTTCATCTCTCTCACTGCCTGCGGGCCCATATTGTCATTTCCGTAGCAGCCGCTCCGCTCGTTGTTGCCAAACGCTCCATAAACCCAAACGCTCCCCACACAGATTTTGAAATCTCACCTACAAGGAAAAGAGAAAGAGATCCGTTCCGATTCCCCACCCTCTCCAATGGCCGCTCCGCCGCCGATGCTCACCGTGGCGGTGGAGAAGGGACCACGCCAGGGAGAGACTCGGCAGTGCCGCGCGGGCGCCTCGATCCGCGTTGGTCGGGTTGTCAAAGGCAACGACCTCGCCGTGCGCGACGGCGGAGCGTCGCAGCAGCACCTCCTCATCGAGTTCCTCCCGCCGCCCGGCGCCGGGTGGGCCGTCTCCGATCTCGGGACCTCCAATGGAACCCTCCTCAACGGCGCGCCGCTCGTCCCCTCCGTCCCCGCCCCGCTCTCCCACGGGGACCTAATCAAGGTCGGGGATTCCACCGTTCTCGCCGTCTCCATGGCGTGCGGTTTGGATCCGAAACCTGTCGCTAACCCCAGAAAGAGGCGCACCTCGCGCCGCCTGACGGAAGTGGTGGAGGAGGAAGCCCCCGTGGTGACCCGCCGTGGCACACGGAATAAGACGGCGGCCGAGGCTCCCGAAGTGGAGAAGAAAGAGCCAGATGCAGCGGCAGTGGTGGTGGAGGAGAAGCCCCCTGCAGTGCCCCGCCGTGGCACACGGAGTAAAGCGCCGCCGGTGGCTGAGCCCCCCGAAGTGGAGAGAAGAGCCGGACGCTGCGCCAGTGGTGGTTGAGGAGAAGCCCCAGGTGGCAAGGCGCAGGGGCGGACGGAAGAAGCTGGCCCCGGGGCAGATGGATGAGACTGCAGAGGGGCCACGCCAGGGGGAGCAGAAGAAGGCCCCAGAGCCCTCTGAACCAGAGAAGGTTCAGAAGGAGGAGGCCGTGGTACTGACGCGCCGTGGCAGTCGGAAGAGTGCCACAGAGCCCCCTGAACCGAAGGAAGAGGAGAAGGAGGAGAATGCCCCTGTAGTGACACGCCGTGGAGGGAGGAAGAAGAATGTGGTGACCATCGCCCCTCCGCCATTGCCTCCAAAAACCAAATCTGTGAGGGCCAATGCTCATCGTGCTGCTTCTGAAAATGGTGCCAATGTGGCTGCAGCAGAGTGCACTGAAGAGTTGGAGGAGGATGCAGAGGTAATCCGCCACAGGAGGCAGAAGAATGTTGAGGAACATCATGCACCTGAGAAGGTCGGGGAGGAGACCACCATGGTGACACGCCGTGGCAGGCGGGAAAAGGTTGCAGAGCAGTCTGAACCAGGGAAGGATGAGCAGACCACCATGGTGACGCGCCGTGGCGGGCGGAAAAAGGTCATGGAGCAGCCTGAAACAAAGAATGACGTGGAGGAGACCACTTTGGTGACGCGCCGTGGCGGGCGGAAAAAGGTTGCGGATCAGCTTGAGTCAGAGAAGGACGTGGAGGAGATCGCTGTGGTGACTCGCCGTGGCGGACTGAAAAAGGTGGCGGAGCAGCCTGAACCAGATAAGCAAGATGTTGAGGAGGAGGAGAGTGTGCCGGCATTGATCCGGCGTGGCGGGAGGAAGAAGAATCCGTTGATGGCGGCCCCTCCCTCACTGCCTCCGAAGACAAGTTCCACAAGGGGCCGGGGAAGGGCTACAAGGACTAGTACAAGGAAAACCATTCTTGAGGAGGACAAGGAGGAGCAGAGGGGCAATGAGTTGGATGTGTCAAAAGAGATGACAGCTAACCCACATACTTCAGTGGCAGTGAATGGTGGTGAGGAACATAATGGGGATAAGGCACCAGCTGTGCATGGAGATGCTGAAGGTACTGTTAAGGCATTGGAGGAGGAAGTGCCAAAGGGGAGGGCCAGGGCTAAGATTGCTGCTTCTAAAGATGTGGCTTATGCGGCTGCACTGAAGCTCATTGTAGAGACAGAGGAGGCTTCAGAAGCGCCTCGCCGAGGCAGGCGGAGGAAGGCCGTGGAACCCCTTGAACCGGAGAAGGAAGAGGAGGAGACGGAGGATGCTATTGGGGTGATGCGCCGCAAGGGTCAGAAGAAGGCTGCAGCGGTGACATGCCGTGCTGGGAGGAAGAAAGATTCAGCGATGGTTGCCCCTCTGCCCCTGGCTCCAAAGACAGGGTCCGGTAGGGGCCGAAGAAGGGTTACAAGGACTAGTGCAAGGAACACTATTCTTGAGGAGGACGAGGCAGAACAAGAGGAAGATGAGGTGGCTGTGCCAAGAGAGCAAGCAGGGAGTCCGCAGATTGCGATGGCAGTGAATGGTGGTGAGGATAGAGATGTCAAAGGTAATGTGGGAGCATTGGAGGACGACGCACTAGAGGGGAGGGACAGTGCACTGCGTGCTTCTTCTGATAACGCGGTTAATGAGGTTCAGGGTGGTGTGCTTTGTTCTTCTAGAGTTGATTCGGGATCTAATGGGATCCCCAACACAACAAGCAAATACCGGGAGGTAAAGTAAACATTGAAGTCTATGAAGTTATACATTTCTTGATATTTTTGAATGATGTACTCACCTTAATTAATTGTTGCAGGATGCAAAGCTCAAAGCATACTCAACTCCCTTTGATGTCAGGCTGGATAGAGCTCTGAAGAAATATTCTTCATGAGTGCTAATGGTTAAGAGTAAATGTGATGAGTCTGATGTGTGGATAGGCTCTTTTCTACTTTGTGTAGGAAGACTGCCCCATAGAGTTATAGTCTGGATCCATTTGAATTTTGTGTACATTGAAGTGGAGATATAAGAATAGCCAGAAATTACTTGCTTGAACTTGTGCATTGCAATTAATTTCGAGGAAGATGCTTTTGTTGTTCCCCTTCTTTCTCTGTTACATGTTTATTACTACCTTTTCTCCCTGTTCTTATTTATGTGATATCAGGGGTGCTGATGTTGTTGTGAAGCACCTACTTGATAGGTAGCCGTCACCTTGATTTGGCCAGAAGTTGACTGATGCAAAGAAGGCAAGAACTTGATAGTCCTGGCTGCTTTACAGTTTGCACTCGTAGCTGCATTCTGAGGTCTTCTTTATTATCCTTTCCTGTTATCACACTAAAAAAATGCGTTATGCTAATTCTGGAGGGAACTCAGCACCCTTGGCTTGCTGTTCGCACAAACTGACCCAATATACTCCCTCTGTTCCAGAATGTAGGGTGTTTAATAGGTTAAGAGTTAAGACAAGACTTTGATGAACAATTATCTCTTCATTTTGTGGTTTAGGTATACAAAATCAGTCACAAGAAAGTACTTTTGAACAAGAATCAAATGACAGCACTTTTCTGTCACATAAAGTGCATACTTATAAACAATTGTTTTTCAAAAGTTGTATTAACCGATCAGTATGATGTACGTTTTGAAATGGAGGGAGTAATTTACCTGTTTTGACGGTTCATTCAGTTTGTTGAGATGACTTTTCATTCAGTTACAGGACTAAGATAAAGAAAACAGCCAAGAAATGATATCAAAGCTGAGGAAGGATGAAATTGAGTATTTCACAGGGTTAATAGAGAAGGTATTATTATCGATCTTGGAGCTATTTTTCTGAATATAGGTGTGAATTTTTTCAGTTTATGATTATAGTGGGCCTTCATGCACTGTTGTTGATCTCAGAGACTTTTGTTCTTCCAAGTCATATCCATCTGTTCTGCTGACTCACCCTACTATATGGTTTTTCTTGTTCATATTAAAACTATTTCCCTCGCTGTGCCAGAAAAAACTGCGACCTAAATATAGCATCGACACAAGATCAACCTATATGTTGCTTCACATAAACACGAGGAAATCTGACAAAAGAAAGAATATAAGATAAGCACGGTTTGGATAAAAATATCTCCAGAATATTCGACTGTAAATATGTTCAGGATGAATTTTTTTGACTGTTATACGAATGCGCAAGATGATATGAGACTTGGGATTAAATGTAAACTCTACAAATTTGCCCATTTAAATGTTTACTGGCTGTTACTCAAATGATTCCCACTTGACCACGTGAACATTATACATAGGGACACTATGGACTCAATTTTGGTAGAAAAAGTACAAATAGATTATCTGAACATTTATACGTATAGAGAAGTTACGCATAATACTAAAAGTAGCATAGAGATGCACTTCTTAATCTTTGAGGTTTCTGCATGAGGTGCTGCAGCTAAAGATTGACAATCCTGGTCTGGATAGGCGCAGTTCTACTATTTGCTGGAAGGACGTCTCCCAGAATTGGAATGTGAATCCAATTGAATTTTGTCTATACTGAAACATAAATGCATGCTCACTGTCTATGGCCGGTACAGTTTGCATCTGACATTACAAATATTTTTGAGGAAGATGGTTTGCTACTTTGGTTGTTATTATTATCCTTCTTTCTGTGTTCCATGTTTCTTACCTTGCCGCCCTGTTCTTATTGTTACATAAAACGAGACCAACCAGGAAACAACCGTGAACACCTGAGGGAGGAGTCTGGGACTCAAACACAGGTGGGCTGGTTCTTATTGTTATATGACATCAGGGGTGCTGAACTTTGATGTGAAGCGCCTACCCGGAAAAGCCAGCACCACGTCGATATGGCAGGAAGCTGACTGATCGAACATAGCAAGATCAGCTTCAAAGTTGGGACTTGCGGTTGGACTCTGTGGTCTTCGTTTTAAACCATTCGTGCAACTTACACTACAAAAATATAGTACTTCCTCCGATCCAAATTAGTTGACCCAGATTTGTCTAGATTCGAATGTATCTTCACTTGTTTTAGTGCTAGATACATCCTAATCTAGACAAAACTAAGTCAACTAATTTGGAATCGGAGGGAGTATGTTCTTTCTAGTAGGACTTGTTATATATTTTCTTGGCTTACTGTTAGTTCAAACTGACCGATATTGTTCCTTTGGTTTGACGGCTCAATTCTTCTCATGCAATTACAGGACTTGCATAAGAGAAAAACCAAAGGAAGCATATCAAAGTTAAAGAAGGATGGAATTGTATATTTGCCAAGTTTACGAGAAAAGATATTATGATCCATATTGAAGCAGTTTTGCAGAATATAGGTGTGACGATCTTTTCACATATGGTCCGAAGTGGACTTTCTTGCACTTCTATTAATTTCGAAGACCTATGATTGTTCATCAAATCTTCATTTGGCATCCTCCATTCTTTCGTTAATGGACACACCCGACCCAGGTATATTTACTTTCAGTTCATTGTGAAATGATTTCACCTGCCACACCTCACGATATTTTGAACTATATATAGTCTTTTTAACTGAACCGATACTCCCTCCGTTTCAAAATATAAGATGATTTAGCTTTATGAAAGAAGTGTATCTAGACCCCTTTTAGTGTGTAGGTTCACTCTAAACCTAAATGAACCTACACACTAAGACCTTGTTCGGTTGCTAAGAGTTCATTCCCGGCAGGGAAACAACCCACGCATGGATTGGGTTGACCCCTCGTGTCACCCAATCCACACCAATCCCTTTCCTACCAACTCCAAAATTCCCAGCATCTTAAGCTCTGTTCGTTTAATCCCTCCCATCAGCCAACAACACAGGAGAATAACAAAGTGAACCTGGTCATAGTCCAACATGGATGAAAGAGGCAACACGAACAGGCAAAATGGAGTTGCTAATTATTATAAATATATGCTTCTAATTACTGTACAATGCGCAAGAATCACTATCACAAGATACAAATTAAATTGATCAAGAATGGCAAAAAATATACTCGCTCCATCAGAAAAAGAATATCACCGCCTATGTACAAAATCATTTTTACAAAAAATCCATCCTAAATTCAAACCGTATGATTCAAAATAAGTCCCCGTCATGTGCTCATGGTAGTCCCCACCCTCGTCCCCCATCCGAGCTCGCGACGCTGCCTCCCCATCCAAGCTCACGGACGCACAAGAGAACGTGATTGCCGGACTCGCCTACTTCCGTGCCCGCATAGGATGGAGAACGACCTCGCCACACTCTTCTGCCATGCAAGGGTGTCCTCCCCGTCGGCTGCTGCCGCTCCTGGGCTCTGTGGCACATTCGAAGCTGCTCCACCGTGTCGCCCCACTCACCCTGCTCAGGCTATCTGGGAGCTCTATCCTAGGGCCGTGCTGCCGCTCAGCTTGCCGGAGGGCTCCAGCAGGATCACCCAAACTCACCGCTGCTCCGCCGTCCTCGAATTGGACTCTTTTGCCACAGGCAGGGAGGTGCCAATTACCGGGAACTCGGAGTGGGCGCTCTGCAGCAGGTTGCGAGGCGCCAAGGACCTTGTGGCGTCCATCTTGAGCTGAAATTCAGGTGAAATGTAATTTACATGCATCTACAGATAGGCAAGATTGCAAAGGTACTGATAATGTTGTACTGGTATTTTAAGTGCAACAAACGAATCTTAAGTGTGCACCCCTGCCAAGTGAGATTATGATCTTCTACTGCCTCTAATTATCTGTCTAGTAGAAAAATAGGCAAGTCAAACAGTCCAATTTAACAAGTACTCACGTATAGCTAGATTGCATTGTTCCTATTTGAACCAAAACACAAGTGTATGTTCACAAAAAACCATTAAAGTTCCAAAATCATATCAGTTGGATTGAGCTGTTAGGGCATTTGGATAAACTAGTACTCCTGCAAAATTCCGACCTAAATACATAGCTACATATAACAGCCATGGTCAACTAAATAAGTAGAAATATAGATGTAAGCTTGCACATCAGAACTAAATACAGATATACCAAATAAGAATAAGACTGCCTAGCTAAATACATAGAGTAGTGAAATAAGTTGGCTGAAAAATCTCTTCATCAATCTAGCAAATGACATACTGAATATTCAGGTTAGTGCAGACTGAATATTTGGCAAATGACAGGCATACTGATATAGTAACTTCAAGATACGCAATTAACCAGTACCCATTTCACTTTCATCAAGAAAACTTGCATATTTAGTACTCCAACTTAAAAAGAACAGGATGGAATTAAATAGAGTTCCAGCACATTTTACTGGAATGTAGGCTTCTTAACTGCCTCAGACTTCACTTAATTGATTCAGTGTGCCTGGATGTGCCTTCATGTATTAATCACTAATAAAAAAGCATCGATCAAGTAAAATTAGATGAAAGACACAATGATAACATGAAAAAAAGGAGCTCATCCTTGCAGAGTAAATTGCTTCACTCGTTCATACATACATCATGCAAAAGAAATACTAGGAACAAATCCAAGGTTACTATCTTTGTTTATTTGATTGGATAATCAACTTCGAGCAGGGATAGTGAGAGAGAAAAACTGCAAAAGATAGAAATACCGATTGCTATGCTGGAATCTATGCAGGATTTAAAGGATGAGTAATTTTTTTTATCAACTTCTATACATCTTCTTTTGACTTTGCCAAAACAACATCCAAATTTCTACAATAAAGTGCAGAACAAAAAGTAATAGACAGATCAAGCAAAATCGATCTATCCCTGCACTGCACCACACTTGCAAAGAAGTCCACCATATCAATCAGTAGCATGAACATGTAAAAGCATGATTAGCTAGTAAAGAACCAGCCACATGGAATGATCTTCTTTCTTTTCTCTCCAAGATCAACGCAACTACACTCTTCCTTGAATTTCAGCACCGCGCACACGACCACTCAATCCTAAATCAACAACCGACAGAAACCCTAACTAGAGGAGGGGATGTATAGGAAGAGAAGGAAGACTTACCTGGGGAGAAGGACGCCATCGGAGGTCAGACGTTGTAGCCTCTGTCGACGAGTCAGCGAGCTCGCTTCTTGGTCTCGCTGCCACCGTTCAGATCCAGCCTCCAGGTCGCGCGAGAGAAGTGGACGGGTGGGCAGCTGCTATGTGCCACGAGGTTGTCGCGCGACCTTCGTGCGCCGAGAGGGAAGGAGTGCGCGGCCGCCGCGGTTCACCTCCACGTCGTTGCGCCGTCGCTGCCGCCGCCGTCGCCTTTGTCTCGTCTCTATGAGCCGGGAACCGTTCCACGGGATGGATGGCGATTATTTTTACCCCGGCAAAATGGACGGGATTGGGGGTGATTCGGCCCGGGTGGAATCCCCATCGGGTGTAATCGAATGCGCTTCGCAGGGTGGGCCGGGATTAATCCCCGGACGAGATGACCCACGTGGATTGGGACGTGACCCCCGCGGGGATGGGGTGAACCGAACAAAGCCTAAAAGAAATGTAGATACACTCCTTTCACAAAGCTAAAACATCTTATATTTTAAAACGGAGGGAGTATATCTTATGAAAACATACCTAAAGCCTCACAATAAACATAAGGAATTCTAACAAAATAAAAGTAAATACATTTAATTGTACATTTGTTCAGATTGAAATGTTTATGGCTGTTATACTTGTACAAACGCGCTAGATACTTGTTCATTTAACTTTGTGTTGGAAACTCGAGGAGGTCCCTGTCACACATGTGAAAATTATACACATAGACTATGACTTGATTGATAAAAAACAAGACAAATAGATTATCCACACATTGTTTAGCCTATAGAAATTAAGACATATATATATATACTCTGTAGTCCATAGGGACGTGAATCTTGAAATTAAGATATATACTCCATAGCGAGAGTTATTAGAAATACCAATGAGGTTGTGCTTGTGAATCTAGGTCTTCCTGATATCTCGTAAATCTAGCGCGCAGCTGCGAGCCTGGCAACAAGCTCCTTGGTAACAGAGGGGCAACTCTTTGTCAGATGCTCGTAACCATCGCTCACCACAACTGCTCTCAAGTTGGCAGTGGAGCTACAGAGGAACGCGAAGACGGCCTCTTTGAGCCGTGGGCACTGGTGCTGCTCGGCCAATGCCAGGGTCGTTGCTGCCGTGCCCGTGTCGAGGTGCCTGCACAGCCTGTCCTCGCAAACAAGCTTCAGCCTCTCCATGCCGTACCTGTCCGCCGCGACGAGCAGGTGCTGGGCCATCGTCGTCGCTTCCTCTTGCGTTGTCATGGACAGCTCGTCGGTGTAGATAAAGTGGAGCAGTGCTCGGAACACGCATGCGTCCATGTCGTCGATGCGGATGCAAGTGGCTTTGTGCTCTCTCATCGGGCCTAGGAGTTCCGTCTTGAAGACCGACGAACGGGCAGCGAGGATGCACCGGTGTGCCGCGAACGACTCGCGGCCAACCTTGAATGAAACGTCGCTCTCCTCGTGAGAGGAGAGGAGCTGGCAGAGATGCTTGGGCAGGACGGGCGGTGGCACCTTTACGAGCTGCTCCGCGCGCACCTCCTTTACGAAGACGGTGAGGTCGCACCGGACGGTGAAGCAGTCGTCCTTGAGAAACCTTGACCCCTCCAGCTCGGTCCTCGTGACGAATTTACCGATGCTGACGCCGGTATCCTGCTTGGTGAAAGTGCGCTTGTCGTCGTAGAAAGTACACAACCGAATGGGCTCCCCGGCGTGACCGGGCAGGCTGATGCTGATCTCGACTTTTCCGTGGACGTCGTCGTCGTCTGTCTTGCCGATGCTGGTGGATTCGAGGCGCATGGATATGTAGCTTGTGCTTTCTAACGAGTCGCCGTTTGGATAGTACTTCAAACGCCAGGTGTGGCCTCCTACCTGGAACTCTCCCGAGCAGAAGTACTGACCGTTGGCGAGCATCATCCTCGTCCGCGTGTAGCCGTCGATCCTCAGCACATGGTGCCCGGTCGTCTCGGAGATGACGATGATCGAAGCGGAGCTTGGCGGCGTGGCTTCGTTGCCGACGGAGGTCGGCATCGAGTGGAGAGAACATTGTGGCTGTTGGCGTCGAGGCCGAAGCAAATTCAGAAACCCCAAGCACAACCCCATAAGCCATTTGCGCGTGCTTTGATGCCGCCGTAGCTGTGCCGTGGCTGGCGCCGAGTCGACGACGTTCTGCTCCGTGGTTTTGTCGAGGCTCCTGCTCAGCTTGTCCTCGCAGACTAACTTTAGCCTGGCCACTTGGTACCTAACTGCAGCGGCAAGCAACTGCCGTGCCACGGCAGGCACGGTCTTCTCCGGCAACGCGTCCGTGTAGATAAAGCTGAGAAAAGCCCGGAACGCTGGGGCATCCATGTCATCAATGTTGACGTATGTACCGGTCGTGGAGCCGGAGAGCTCGGCCCTGAAGACAGGAGACCGTGCCGCGAGGATGCACCTGTGCGCGGCGAACGTCTCGTCGCCGGCCTTGAACTCCACGTCCGCTCCCTCCTTTGTATGAAGGAGGTCTGCCAGGTGGGCGTGCAGGTCAGGCTCCGGTACGTCCAGGAATGTCTCCTCCACGCGGAGGGCTAGGTCTATCATGAAGTCGATGTCGCACCGGATGGCGAAGCCATCGTTCCTCAGGTGCGCCGAACTCTCCAGGTCCACTCTCCTAACGTAGCAGCGGAACACCCACCCATCGTTACGTCCTGGCGACGGGAACTCTCGTATCGTGGAGCTGCTGTAGGTGTACGCCGGCACCGGCTCGCCGTCCATGTCAAGAATGCTGAACCGGAACCACGCCTTCACGACGGTGGCGGCGGCGTCAGGCTCGACGTTGAGGCCGACGGAGATCCAGTCGGCATGCTCCTTTGCTTTGCCGTTGGGATAGTACATGATGCGCCACGTGCGGCCGCCGACGCCGAAGCCGCAGGACTGGATGTGCTCGCCGGTGGCCACCAACGCCTTGATGTGGGAGTAACCGTGGATCTTCAGGACGTGCTGACCCGTCGCCTTCGGGCGGGCGACGATGGTCGAGGTCGACATGGCGGCGGCAATGGAGCGACCAGATCGGGCGCAGAAGGTTTAATTTCCTCGCGCACCTAACTAACGGAGCTACGAAAGTTACTTGTTACCAACGGAAAATTATACCGATCTGATCTCCAAGAAACAGTTGTACTCCGGTACTACTCCGGAACCGGCTTGGAAACGTGTAGTAGTTCTTTCTTACCAAACGATTTCCCGTCGATTTCATATAATCCAGTTTTATACAAACCAAAGTACAAAAGAGAACACACAAAAGAAAACAATCATCAACACGCCTGACATATTCCCAACATTCCATCCACAGAAGATATAGATTCTAGCATGTCAATCTAGCTACAGAAGGAGCCCAACCAAACGATCTTGAGTAAGCCTCTCTGCACCATCTTTCTCGAATCAGGCTTTCGCCCAACTATATTAATATAGCAACCATATTGAGACCACTGCTGGGCCAGACAGCACAACGCCCAAAAAAAAACAAAGAAAACAAGAAAGAAAAAAGGAGAGAAGATAAAGCCGACAACGGCGATTCGACGAAACAAGAGACAGCTCGCAACCGCTGCGTCCTCCGAAAAAGTACCACCACGCGCCTAGCACTCCGAAGCGCCGCGTATCAAGCAACACCTCCAAGAAGGGAAGCGACAACGCCGCTGCTGCCCGGACGAATCCTAGGGTTTCCCCCGATACGCAACGAGAGGCGGGGAAGAGATACACCTGACGCCCTTCAGGAAGGCCGGTGACACCCGCCGGCGTCACCACGTCGGTGTCTAGACGACAAGGATTTCTCTCGACCCCTCAAAAAACCACACTCTCGGACGCTTCAAATCGCTCCACCAAGCTCGCCACCCACCAGCACACGCCACCACGGTCTTGAAGCTATCCATGTCGTCTCCCCGAGACCCACGAAGCGAGGCCGGTAGAACTAAAAGGAGGGAATTTCGGCAAGGGTCGGCGGTCCAGCAGCACGCGGGAGGGAACAACCTCCACCACCAGAAGGCGGTAGCTGACCAGATGCTGAAGAGGGGCAAACCAGGCCCACCTGGCCCAGCCAAGACCGCCTGGTCCCGTGAAGCCCCGCCACCGCACTGCAACAAGGGTACCATCATAACCGCCCATCCCGCACTAGTTCCTACGCCTCCATCCACCAGGAGATCTACCATCACCGTAGATTCCCGCCGCCAAGCAGCGGCGCCATCGCCGCCGTGCTCACCCGACAAGCCGGACCGTCGCCGGTCTGAGGATCACCATCCCAAGCCACCTCCTGGAGCTGCCTCCGTCGAAGAGTCGCCTGCGCCGACCACCTTCCAGGGCCGCTGCCCCGGCATCCATGATCTCGTACCCCACGAGCAGAACCACAGCCGCAACGAACACCACGACTCGAAGGGTGGGAAGAAAGCGCATCAGCACTCGGGGCAGAGGAGGGACGAGCAAGAAGGTCATGACGCCTCCGTGTCTCCCGCAAGTCCCATCCCGCAGAACCCCAAGGGGGACTGCCAGGCAACCACCTGATCTGGCCGCTCGACCCGGATCTGGTGCCCCAAGCCCCATGGCCATGGGGGAAGACCCCAGCACCCCGACACGAGGCACGAGCCAGCCGAGCCGCCCGTTGTCCGGCCCTGCCCATGCTGGCCAAAGCCCGCACGGCCAGATCAAACCCCTACAGGCCCAGATCTGGCCCTGTGCCATGGGAAGCTGCAGGTCGAGCTGCCTGCCACCGTTTGTGCAGCTGCACCGCGCCCAGCCACCACTCCACCGTCAGGCACCGCCACCGCTATGACCCGCCGCCGGGCCGAGACCCCCGCCGCACCGTGCTCCGCCCTCAGCGAGTCTGCCCCGCACAGACCCCAAACGGACGGGAAGAGGGGCGCCTGCCGCCATCGGCACCGCATGGGCTTTGCCCGGCGGCGCCCGCCGGCGGCGGCAGGAGAGGAGGGGAGGCCGGAGGACGGAGTCGGGAGGGACGGGGAGGGCGCCCTGGCCGCTCGCGGGGAGCGACGCGAGGCGCAGGAGCGGTTTTTTCCTGACCAGACTACAGTATCCCGTACAAGGACTCTCTGCACCATCTTCAGCTTGATAACTCTTGTCTTGGCTTATCCGCAACATTGCCTAGTTATTAAGCATATTACACATTCTGTAAATCACATCGGCAGGATCATTAGGGAACTTTTTCCTAAAACATGTATCATTTCTAATTTTACACAATGTCGAGTAGGCTGCTGCTACCCCCACACATTACCAGTCTTCTGTGATTATTAGCGGGGAAAGATCTCAGCCAGTTGTCAGCAAGGTCTATTTCATAGTAGTAGTAGTGGATAAGAAGAAGATTTACTCGATAGTTCGCCTCGGTTTCCGCCTTTCCGGTGCCCGAGTTGCACAATATTTCATAGGAACTTTTTGATTTATTTTACTCCTAGGATTTCTTTTTTAGATGTACATGTAAAACTCTAGCCATAATACACAGTTTATTGAAGGTTGAGATTTCGCTTACTCGGGCCAGAGTGTTTGTACCCTACCGAAAATTTCTGGTGCACCCATGCCAGTTGGGTGCCGAAGGTGCAACTCTCTATGCAAACTTAGGAGACTCTGCCCTCCTAAAAACTCGAAGAAACACCAACATGAAAACTGCCATAACTTGAGCACTTGAACTCCATTTTTTATGAACTTAGGCTCATTTCAAAGATAACAACAAGGTCTACAAGATCATGTAGAGAAACATCATAGTCTGCTAAATAAGGATAAAACCACAAGATGAACCGGCAAAACCTCCAAGAATAAAAAAGTAATAAGATATCCATTCAAAATCTATTTTTTCATGAACTTGAACTTGTTATTAAGATAACCACAAAATGTAAATCCTCACATGAATAAGATCCAAATAACAACAAACAAATATAATGTCAGGGATGTAAAGGTGTGAGCAATCTACAAATGATGCGATTAAACTACTCAGTTTGAGAGCCCCTCTTGATAGTACGGCTAACGATTCTATAACCCGTTCTCCCAACTAACAGCATGAGACCGGTAAAAGATAAAACCTATCAAGATCATACATTTTCCTTCCACATTCCACTTGAACTAGTTGATGATGATCTTGTCCCCCCTAATTGTGGAACACCTTTCTTGATCATGCTTGTTTGGTGAAGACTCACACATTTCTTATATGTATAATACATGGTATATGTTTGGTTGTTATTTGGATTTGGTTCTTGATTTTCCTTGTGTGACTAGCACCGTGCCTTAGGTTGAGCTTGGAAAACATATGCATGGTACAAGTATGAGTATTCGCTCTAGGTAATATGACTAGAGGGAGGTGAATACGACTTAGTGTGGAATTCGAGGATGGGATTTGAAAAGAGAAGTTAAGCCAAAGATGGATAATGCATAAGAATTATATAAGAATTATATCAGGTAAGTGTTGGAGAATTGAGATTTTATGCCACAACTAAAGCCAGTAAACATTAGGAACGTTCACAGATGGCAGATCATTCCTTTCTAAAATATCATAAAACTTGTCCTATACTTAGATAAGTATAATTAAAGTAACTATTTTTTATATCACCTTGGGGTAGTTGAATTTTCCCAAGCATAAGTTTCTGGAGGTTAGAATGGAGTATATACCATGATTCATAAAGTGAGATGTTTCACATTTAAAGTAGTGGTATGACTTTTGCATCCTCGCAACAAGGAAGAGAATTCCTAGAGGATATCCCTAAATGCGGGGATACACCTTAGAATCTCCCTAACAAGCTAAATAGCATGGCTCGGGTTACCGTAAGATCAAGTTAGATAGCACGGCTTGGATGTGTATATTCCTGATATTTTATCTTAAGACCAAGTATTGTCACCCACGTTGAGCCATCGAGACGACTGGAGTATGTTCTACTCGTGATGTTCCGCTTGAGTAGCATATCAAGTCTTTTGGTAAAACCTATGTTATCATCTATAAGACCGTTATCTTGGATTATTTAGGAAAAAAAGGTTATCGAGTCATCATTGATAGTCTGTTATACCTAATGACATAAAAGGTATAGATCTGACCATAGTAACTCACAAGATTCCCATGGTTGAGGATGCTAAACCATTTGTTGATAATAAAAAAAGGTTAAATCCCAAAATGAAAGAGGTAGTGAGAAAGGAAGTAATCCATATGTTAGACAGTGGTATTATATATCCAATTTCAGATAGCAAATGGGTGAGTCCAACTCATTGCATACCTAAGGAAGGATGCATAACAATAATTAATAATGATAAGGATGAACTGATTCTAGCTAGAACAATAGCAGGATATAGAATGTGTATTGACTTTAGAAAGTTGAATAAAGAAACCATAAAAATGCATAAGCAACGTCCCCTCATTAACGATATTATGGATAGGGTCCGCTAATTCTTACTTTGTTTTCTTGACGGATACTTCGGTTATTCTCAAATAGCTATCCAACCTGAAGATCAAGAAAAAACTACTTTCACATGCCCCTATGGAACCTATGTTTATGGATTAATGCCTTTTGGATTGTGTAACGCAACTGCTACTTTTCAAGAGTGTGTTTTAAAAATCTTTGACAGTTTTGTGGAGAGTTCCATGGAAGTTCTTATGGATAACTTTGTTGTCTATGGATCTACCTTTGAACAATGTCTATATAATCATAATAGAGTTTTGCAGAGGTGTAAACAAACCAAGATGGTTCTAAACTAGGAACGTTGCCGCTTCATGGTAAGGGAAGGTATAGTTTTGGGGCATAAAGTTTTTGAGAAGAATATTAAGATCGATAGTTCGAACTTAATTACTTTAGAAACACTTCCAATTCCGCAAGATATAAAAGGAGTAAAGAATTTCCTTGGGCATGCTGGTTTTTACAGACGCTTTATCAAAGATTTTGCTAAAATAGCCGCCCCTTGAACTCGTCTCCTAGATAAAGATATTCTTTTTTGCTTTTGATAGAGATTGCCATGATTCTTTTGAATAGTTAAAGAAAGCTTTAATTTCTGCACCTGTTATTCAAGCACCCAATTGGGACGAACCATTTGAAATTATGTGTGATGCTAGTGATTATGCTATTGGGGTTGTTTTAGGACAAAGAGATGGCCCTAACCTTAATGTTATTCAATATGCTAGTCGAGTCTTTAATGATGATCAAAGGCACTATGCAACAATTGAGAAAGAATTCCTTGCTATTGTTTTTGCTTGTGATAAGTTTAGACACTATATCATCAACTCAAAAGTAATAGTTCATACTGATCATCAAGCTCTAGGACATCTTCTAGTTAAAAAGGATGCTAAACCCCGTCTAATCAAATGGGTCTTATTACTTCAGGAGTACGATTTACAAATAATGGATAGAAGGGGAAAGGATAACCCTGTGGCCAAGCATTTGTCACGAATGGAAGGAATCATGGAAGACCTATTCCTATTAACGAATCTATGCCGGGTGAATATCTTGTAGTTGTAGAAACTCACGATCCCTGATTTGCAGATTATGCTAATTTCCTTGTAGGAAAGTTTCTACCAAAAAGAATGGATTACAATCAAAGAAAGAAATTCTTTAGTGATTTAAAACATTACTTTTGGGATGATCCGTACTTATATAGACATGGTTTAGACAGGATAATCCGGAAATGTGTGCCCGAGCCTGATATTAAAGACATCCTTAAATCCTGTCACGATAGTCCCTATAGTGGGCATCACGCTAGTAATCGCACCACAGCCAAAGTTTTACAATCAGGCTTCTACTGGCCTACCTTAGTCAAAGATTCTCATAAATATGTTAAAAATTCTGATGCCTGTCAACGTATGAGTAATATAGGAAAAATACAAGAGATGAATATGAAATACAACTTAGTAATAGAGCCATTTGATGTATGGGGAATGGATTTTATGGGACCATTTGTTCTCTCTAATGGTTATACTCATATTCTTGTTGTTGTTGATTATGTTACTAAATGGGTTGAAGTTATACCTACAGCTCATGCAGATGCAGCCATTTCTATCAAGATGGTCAAGGACGTCATCTTCCCCAGGTTTGGAGTACCTCGATTTTTTATTACTGACGGTGGAACTCATTTTATGAAAGGAACTTTTGATAAGATACTTCAAAAATATAGAGTAGACCACCGGGTAGCTTCACCTTACCATCCTCAAACTAGTGGACAAGTGGAATTATCGAACAGAGAAATCAAGGTCATACTTCAAAAAACGGTGAACAGATCAAGAAAAGACTAGTCTATAAAGTTTAATGATGCATTGTGGGCGTATCGCACAGCATTTAAGAACCCCTTGAAATGACACCATACAAAATGGCTTACGGTAAAAAATGTCATCTTCCACTAGAACTCGAGCATAAGGCTCGGTGGGCTATCAAAACTATGAATTTTGACTTTAAAACTGCAGGTGAAAAATGACTCTTAGACATTCATGCTTTAGATGAACTAAGGAATGAGGCTTATGAAAATGCTATAATATTTAAAGAAAAAGTTAAGAAATGGCATGACAGAAAGTTAGAAGGCAAGGAATTTAAAACCGGAGATAAAGTTTTACTTTACAGGCTTAAGATTTTTGCAGGAAAGTTGAAATCTAGATGGGAAGGACCATACGATGTTGAAGAAGCATATCCATTGGGCGGAAACTACACCTTCTTCTTCATCCTAGATTGTTAATGGGCAGCGACTAAAGCATTATAGAGTTGGCAAAGTAAACACTATAGAATTAATCTCTGTGATCCCAGCTGAAGAATACAACAAGCAAAGGATAGGTAATAAAGTATAAATTACTTAAGTTTTGTTTCTTTGAAACCTTTTTGGATGATTCTATTTTTCGTTCTGAACTCGTCTAGTTTTTCTGGTCATTCTGAATGGTTTTTCGACCTGGTACGGGCGGACCGTACGGTCGCGCCCGTACCACTGGTCGTTAAGCATTCGGAGAACCAACTCCAAATTTTTGCAATACGGTATGGGCTGATCTGCCCGTACTGATGGTCGTCACGAGTACTGTTTCCCTCGTGACAAATTTATTCATTTATGTTAAAAATTTGAAGTCGGCAAGTAGTTTGTATGTGAGCGCGATACGGGCGGAGCCTGCCCGTACCATAGCCCGCGACCGACTCTGGCTCCTTAAACTTTCGATTTTGCTTTCCAATCTGCACCTTTTCTTCTTTCTCGCTCTTTTCCGTCTGATTTCAGATCTAGAACTTTTCCCTGTCCTTTTACAATGAAACCTCAGATCTCACTTGGTTACTCGAGGTCCGTACAGCCTTTTCATATCAAGCAGATCTAGGCCTAGAAGGAGCATGCCACCGAAGGACAAGTCAAGAAGGAAGGATCCGAAGGAGATACTTCATCTTCCTCAAATCGTGAGCCCCCACGTGTGGTTCCACTCCCCAATTGGAAAGATATGTTTCCTCAGGCACGTGGAGCAAGGAAGGAACAAATAAGAATCTCCTCTCAACCCCTACATGTATAACCTTCATGGATCTTCTCTTAAATCACCTCTAGAAACCTCTTCCAAGAAAAGAGGAGACCGAGATGAGATTCGAGAAAAGATCAAGAACCTTGAAAAGATTTCTAAGGCTTGTGTTGAGACCATTGGGGAAGGAGTTAACTCTTACTAGATGATGGGTAAAGACCTCGAAAAGAAGGTCGATGACATCGACGGTAGGGTACAACTCCTCACCAAGATCATTATGGAGATGGCAGATGATAGAAGAACTTTAAACAAACTAATCAAGGAATTACGTGTCAGCATCATAGAGATGTTTGTGTGATTCGCGTGTATTGCTCAAGCCTGCAACCTCAAGACAGATGAAGAAGACAAAGATGATGACTTCTTTACTCCCAAAAAGGAGTAAGTAATCGCAAGGGATTATTTGATCCACTCGACTTGACTCCAAGCTTGGGGGATCTATGAGAACCTTGTAATCTATCTTACGGTTTTTAGCATGTTTACTTTTCCTGCACGCATGGTTAGGTTTAAATTTGCATTAGTTGCAACAACTGCGAGTTCCCTTTGTTCAAGAGAAGAATTATATCCGATTAGTTATGAGACTTTATGATAATTGAAGTTGTGTTTGATTCATGATTATTATATTAGATGACTGAACTAGGTTGAGTGTTATGATACTTGTACAATTGTCATAATTTTAGGGACTTCCACACCTATAGAAGTATTGGTTCAGTTATGAGAATAAGAATTTTGGTAGCATATTATGATTAAGGGTTTTCAAAAGCCATTGAAGTAGTGAGCATGATGAAATAGCTTGCTGAAAAGAATAAGAGAAAAAGAGATCAAGGAAAAATATAGACATGCAAGTATAGAAAAAGAAAAATAAAGAAGCTATCAAAAGAATCAAGCATATAAAAAGAGAGGAAGAAGAAAAAGAAAATGATCATGGATCTTCACTATTAAACTTAGAGCTACAAATCTCTAAACTCCGTGATTATATGATGTGTTGAATCACTAGTAGCTTCTTATAATTTCATTAATACTAGAAAAAGGGTGTGGAAGCCTCTAATTTATGTAGTGTGTAAGGGTATGGTAATACCCCCGATGTATATTTACATCCGATGTTGTATTCTTGTTTCAATTTTTGCCTCATTTATTGTAACGTCTCGTGTCTCATGAACATGATGATCTTGTCCATAAGCCACCATATTGCTCGGGGACGAGCAAGAACTTAGATTGGGGGAGTTGATGCATCCAAAATTGAAGAATATTTACCTCTTGTTTTTGCATAAATAGAGTAGGGATTTTTGTATTTTGTTGTGCCTACGCGCTCTATTTCATTCTTGTTTCAACAAGATCCCAAATCATGGAGTCATAGATGAACATATCAATTAGAGCTGTCATATTGCATAATTATATGATATTTATAAGTGATAAAAGCCATTTTATGAATTTACCTTCGCACCTAGAAGAATAACAAACAAGGAGGAGGCATTAGTACTGATAACGACCACTGGTACGGGTGGAGCCTGCCCATACCGTCCGACCGTACCAGGCGCCATCGGGACCACCTCGTCAAATAGTTTCTCCTGGCAAAGACGAGAAAGAGATCCGACATTCATAGCCACCAGAAACCACGAAACACCACATCTGAAAGGGATCTAAAGGAGGAACTTGGCTGGGGTAAAATCCGAGCTGCGTCGCGGATCATTGGAGGACAACGCATCATCCCCTTCACCATCAACTATTGCATCTTCATCACCACCATTACTCCCTCTTTCATATATTAGATCTCTTTGTAATTCCAAGATCCAATTGTGGTTTGCATTATATCTATACACGTACTTTAATCCATCCATTTGATTATGATGATGTTGTTGATTGCTTCCATGAGTGAGTAGTTCCTTTGTTCTTGGGGAGATGGAGAAACCCTAGCACCACTATGAACTTGTAATAAAGATGATCTATTCTTGTGTCCATATAACTTGCTTGTCTGTGATATAATTATGACTTGTGTTTGATTTCTCTCTTTAGATGATATGTGAAGTCGACCACATATCATTTGCCTTCAGGACTAAAGGGAGGAAGAAACCCTTTGGACGTGTTGTGAAAGCATACTCGAGGTGCCCCGTGACAGATTGGCGTCGGCTTGTAACCCTCATGGTCAAAGGGGGATCAAGAGGGACTCCCTAAGCTAATTACGATATCCATGGGGGAACCCTTAATTGCAGTGGCATGTATGGGTGATTGCTCTCAGGCATCAAAGTGGCTTCCTACAAGCCTTGTCGTGAACATCTTATTATGGGGATCCCTCCACACATATCATGACTCAAGAAGTATGTTATCTTAATTACATATAATGATAGTACTATGCTAGCGGTGTATCCTACATCCCCGAGAATGTTTTAGCCCTATTGAGTTGAACCACGCTTTCATACAATCTTGTTACTAAATTTCTTTTACTTGTTTTACTTAGTTTTTCTACAAACAACCATAAACAATTCAAACACCCTTTACTTGGAATCAAAGACAACTTACAAGTATTCTTTGGCAAATAGTAATAAGGGGCATAAAGACGTTTACCAATAGCTCTCTATGGGTTTGATATCTTTACTTCAAAATTAGCCACAATTGATCTATGCACTTGCAGTCATCATAGTGATTGCATTTCAGGAAAGCAACGCAGGAAGAGTCACCCATCAATATCCAAGATGGCCACGACAAGACCGTTGGAGCTTCTCCATTTGGATCTCTTCGGGTCATCAACATATGATACTCTTGGTGGAAGAAAGTATGGTCTTGTCATCGTTGATGATTACTCAAGGTACACTTGGGTATTCCTTCTCAAGTCAAAAGATGAGACTTACAAGTACTTCATGATCTTTGCCAAGCAAGCTCAACGCACCCATGAAGTGGAGATCAAGAACATTAGAACCGACAGTGGCACCGAATTCAAGAACTACACCATGCAAGTGTTTGTTCAAGATGAGGGGATCAAGCATGAATTCTTGGCTCTATATACCTCTCAACAAAATGGTGTTGTTGAAAGGAAGAACCGGACTATCATTGATATGGAAAGAACAATGTTGAGTGAGTTCAAGTCACCCCACAACTTTTGGGGAGAAGCCATTGTTACCTTGGTTCACTACTCGAACCCGCTCTTCCTCCGAGCTCCCTTTGACATGACTCCGTATGAGATTCTCACAAAGAACAAGCCCAACGTCAACTACTTCCGCGTCTTTGGGTGCAAGTGCCTCGTCAAGAATAAAAAAGAAAAGCTCAGTAAATTCGAATCTAGAGCTATAGAGGGTATATTTGTTGGTTATGCGGAAAACTCTCATGCCTATAGATACTACAACAAAATCAATGGTTGTGTTGAAGTATCTTGTGGCATGGAGTTTTTGGAGGATAATGGCCCGCAATAGGGGAAAGTTGTTCCACGTGTTGTAGGTGATGGGGATTACTCTCAAGTCATCAAGTTGATGGGAATTGGGCATATATTGCCCACCGAATATCATGTTCATAATCAAGAAGTTGATGGGGGGGATCAAGCTCAACTCAAGAAGAGCCTAGCTCTACTCAAGTTGAACCATCAAATGCACCTCATGACGAACAAGAACCAAGCCCTCAACCCGTTGAGCAAGACCAAGAAGATGAACAAGTTCCTCAAAACCAAGGTCAAGCTCAAGAAGTTGTCAATGATCAATGACCAACAAAAGATGAATTTGTTGATCACGAAGGGACAATTCGGAAGATCAAGTCCACCTCTATTGCAAGTGGACTCCGAGTCAATAATATACTTGGAAGCATATCAAGACGAATCGAGACTTGCAACAAGAAGAACCATCTCAATACCTTTTGTGGCCATCATGCATTTGTGTCCAACTTTGAGCCACTCAAGGTCCATGAAGCTCTAGAAGATCCGGATTGGGTCATTTCCATGCAAGAAGAACTCGAGTGCTTCACCCTCAATGAAGTTTGGTTTCTTGTGGAGAGGCCTAAAGATCATCACATCAATGTCATTGGGACCAAGTGGGTATTCAATAACAAGCAAGATGGGAATGGAACCGTCACAAGAAACAAAGCAAGGTTAGTGGTGCAAGGGTATGCCCAAATAGAAGGTATTGACTATGAGGACACCTTTCCACCTGTTGCTCGCCTTGAAGCTATTCGTCTCTTGCTTGCATATGCATCTTTTCATAACTTCAAGCTTTATCAAATGGATGTGAAAAGTGCATTTCTTAATGGTCCCTTGAAAGAGGTTGCATAAGTAGATCAATCCCCGGGTTTTGAAAACACACGCTATCCCAACCATGTGTATCTACTCCATAAGGCTCTCTACAGACTAAAGCAAGCTCCTCGTGCTTGGTGTGAGCACCTTAGGGATTTCTTACTCATGGACGGTTTTAGTGTGGGTAGTCGATTCCACCCTTTTCACCAAACGGGTTAAAGGGGTGGCTTATTTATTGTTCAAATTTACGTTGATGATATTATCTTTGCTGGAGCTAATGAATCTCATAACAAAGATTTTTCTGAGTTGATGACCAAGAAATTTAGGATGTCCATGATGGGGGAGTTGAAGTATTTCCTAGGCTTCATTGTGAAGCAACTTGATCAAGGCACCTTCATCTCCCAAGAGAAGTACGTGAAGGACATGCTCGCGAAGTTTGAGATGACCAATGCCAATCCCATGAAGACCCCCATGCCACTCAATGGGCAACTTGGTCTTGGAGAAGGTGAGAAGGACGTGGACCAAAAGGTATATCGCTCCATGATTGATTCCTTGCTCTACCTTTGTGCTTCTAGGTCGGATATCATGTTAAGTGTTGAAATGTGTGCTTGTTTTCAATCTTCTCCCAAGGAGTGCTACTTGATGGCAGTCAAACGGATTTTTAGGTACCTTGTTCTCACTCCTACACTCGGGCTTTGGTATCCAAAGGGGTCAACCTTTGAGCTTGTTGGCTATTCGGATTCCGATTGGATGGTGATAAGGTTGACCAGAAGTCAACCTTTGGGGCTTGCCAATTCCTTAGTTGGTCGTTGGTGAGTTGGTCATCCAAGAAACAAAACTCCACTGCCCTATCCACCACCGAAGCCAAATACATTTTCGTGGCATCTTGTTGTGCTCAATTGTTATGGATGAGGCAAACCTTGAAAGACTATGGTGTGTCTCTTGCTATGGTGACTCTTCTATATGACAATGAAAGCACAATAAAGATCGCCAATAACCCCGTCCAACATTGTCGCACCAAACATATTGACATCCGCCACCACTTCCTACATGACCATGTCGCAAATGGTGACATCAATCTCACTCATGTGCGAACGATGTTCCAATTGGTGGACATTTTCACGAAGCCTTTGGATGAAGCCCATTTTGTCATGTTGAGGCAAGAACTCGATATTCTAGATCCTAAAAACTTGGATGGATTAACTTCTTGCATTATATTCTTGCTCCTAACTTGCTATGTAGCCTAGTCGCGTAGCACATATGGGGATAGTAATCCTACCATGTCTTGGTTTGATGCATACCTATGTGTGCGATATAAATTGATCTCGTGTCATGATATGGGTCCAAGCATCTATCTTTGAGGCGCCATGACATGTGTGCTTAAACATAGGGAGAAATCCCCCGCCCAACATTTGGTTTTTGTGTATTGGGTGATTTGACTTTTGTTGATGAGTACTCATGTCCATTGTTGCTATTTGTCTTTATTCCACTGGATATGGGTTACTTACTTGTTCAATCTGGATTTTGTGTATATGTCCATATGGTCTCTCACTCAAATTCTCAAAAAAGGGGGGAATCATCAAAACTTTTTGCCGAAACTCATTTTTCCTGCAATTTTTCGGTCTCGCCGGATGGGGAGCCGGAATTTCTGGCGGCCAGCGAAATTTCTGGTGGCCGACCGAACTGCCATACAGAGCTCAGTTTCGGTCCACCGTCGAAAACTTCGGTCACCACCGGAACTATCGGCATAGGTTTCGGTTCGCCGGCCCGCTCGCCAGTTTTTTCGACTCCCACTCCGGTCACGTTGGACTTATTGCCGGTTTTGCTCTTTTGGGGGTATTTAAAGCTCGCGTGTGGGGGCAGTTCCAGCTTTCCTCTTCTTTCTCCCCAACGCCCTCCCCTACTCCATGGCCTCCGCCCCAAGATCCCCCACCCTCCCATAGGCCCTTCCCTCCACCCAAATTCCCCAAACTCCACCAAGTTATAGATCGGGCCTCTACAAGTGACGAGGTTTCAACTCGTCAATGCCCATTGTTATGGACTTGGGTTTTGGAGAAGATGGGGATGCTGGAGATCGTGGCACGGTTAACAGATAAGCAACCAGGGGACACGGGATTTACCCAGATTCAGGCCCCCGGAGGGAAAACCCTACTCCTGCTTGTCTGCTCTTTTATTGCGGTGGAACCGAAAGTTACAGGGTGCGCAGATTCGATCTGGCGTGGAGGTGTGTATGTCGTAATCGCAGGGTGTAATCGTTGTTGGGTGTGTGTCGTTCTCGTTGGACCCTCCTAGCCTTTATATATGGGGAGGCTAGGTCTCGGGTACCGACACGAGTAGGTTACAAGTTGTATTGAAACTCTAGTCTTGTTCTTCAAGGATCCGAAGGCATCATGGGCCTGGGCCACCCGAAAATCTTCATGGGCTAGCGTATATTGGCTGTGGGCCTTCCTTGGGCTGGACCAGGTATGCTGAAGTTACGTACCCGTAGGGTATAACCATGTCAGTAGCCCCCGAGTGTTTAGTCGAATCGTAGATTCGGCTGAGGACTCTTCAATCCTTCGGGTGTAACTCTGTCTTTCAAGAGAATGTGTAGGGATTGTTGATGCGTGTGCCTGACTCACCCGACGGATCAGGGTCAGTTAATCGTCTTAGGACAAAACAACACGATCTTCTTCAGGTGCGAGTCCCTCGACTCGAACCCGGAACATATGCTGGCGTAATTCGACTCAGGCCGCGGAGGACTTACAGGAGTGGAATTCCAGTGTTTTTAAATGATGTACCCAACACGTCCGTAGGGATTTTTCATCGTACCTGCTGGTACGGATTCATACTAGCAGAGCGCAGTCAGGTGCGTTGCCAGGCCATCAGATGATATCTGTAGGTCTTATCTTTGCGTCGCAGACGCAGCATCCGAATGTTTATCACCGCGGAGGTGTTTCGGGTGGCCAAGGAGGATGTTACTCACTTAGCATTAATTGGGGTAGAGTTGCCGAAAAGTTTTTGCATGCGGATCCGGAAGATCGCAGTCGAAGATTTCATAGGGTGCGCGACCAGTGCTCCCTATGGGAGTAGCCCCCGAGTGTCTGTTCGAGTCGTAGACTCGAGCGGAGACTTTTAGTGCAAGCATTGCTCAGTTGTTTAGTCCGTAGGACTCGAAAATTTTCGGATGCTGAAATCCTTCCTCCCTATGGGAGTAGCCCCCGAGTCCGTAGTGGAGTCGTGGACTCGACGTAGGACTCGAAGCTCTTGTGTGTGAACGGCCATCGCTCCAGTTTGGAGTAGCCCCCGAGTGTCTGGCGGAGTCGTAGACTCGGGCAGAGACTCAAGTCTTGTATCATGCAACGGTAGTAGGAAAATCTCGTGGGCGTACCGCTGACCCGAAAGTACATCGGGTGCGCGACCAGCGCTCCTGATAGGAGTAGCCCCCGAGTGTCTAGTCGAGTCGTAGACTCGAGTGGAGACTCATGCGAGGAGAAACCACTGACCCGGAAGTGCATCGAGTCAGCGTCTCATGCATAAGGAGCCAAGAATCGATGGTGCAGTCGGAGTTGACGTGGCGAAGTCGTGCGACGTTTAGCTGGAAGGACTCGACGCTGCGGATGAAGTTAACACCGTTGCTTCTGTCGGGTGAGCGACCAATGTCGTGTCTTCGTAGCATCAAGCGATGCAACCATCCAAGGAGGGACTCGACTCGGGTCTTGAGTTTATGGCGTAGCCAGTTATTTCGTCGACTCCTGTTGGAGGACTAGATAGAATATCTCGGCACAGTCGGCGTCTTTGTAAGCTGCAGAAAAACATGACGAATTGTGAAGTACTTGTATTTTGTAAAGAATATTTGCCTTTCGACTTGTATATCAAGATTCTGGTGCCGATCGAGTCAGACACTTTTGCACTGTATGCTAGGCCTTTTCGTTAGCCTGATTACCCTTAGTCTCAGTACCTTGCCGAGGCACTCGGAGTTCAAGGATTCGATGATCAGGCAGAATCAGCTACTCGGGCTGTCGCGTTCGAGGTGCTCGAGTGCGTGGAGCCGATGGCACATTAGGTTACTCGAAGAGGGCGCAGCCCCCGAGTGTTTCGAGTGCGAGTTAAAAATAAAAGAATCAACTCCGAGTAGAGGCAAACTTAGCTTTGTTGGTTGTCATGGCGAAGTCGACGCGGTAGCGGGTCACACGGCGGACGTAGTCGACGCGGTGGACCACGGTCATAGCAGCGACGGGTTCCTTGGGGTCGATGGCGGCAGCGAATTCCGCATCCGAAGATTGTCGCGGTCGAAGACCGCACGGGGTCGCCACATCCGAAGGATGTATCGGGTCATCGCAGCCAAAAACCGCATTGGGTCGCCGATGTCGAGGGAGCCCCCGAGTCGTGGTCACTGAAGCCGATGCGGCCAGTTGCGGCAATCAAAGATCGCGTCGGGTCGACGCATCCGAAAGATGCAGCAGGTCACCGTAGCCGAAGGCCATAGTGGGTCACCAGAGCGGATGGAGCCCCCAAGTCGCTGGAGCCGAGGATCGTATCGGGTCGCTGCGGTCGAAGACCGCAGCGGGTCACCGCATCCGAAGATTGTGGAAGGTCACCCGGCGGTGCTGGCGCAGCCCCTAGGCGTTTCCTCGTCGGTTTGGATGACTGCGGCGCACAGATAGCGCCTGCAGATTGGTTGGCTGCTGCCGCAGCTTTCGGATCCGGAACCGTAGGTCCCTTCATCCGAAGGTGGATCACACAGATCGGAGTTGCAGCAGCTGCTGCTGTAGAACTCATCTGTTGATGGTGATGTGCGTAGCACGGGGTGTGGAGCCCACGAAGCGGTCCTGATGGACGGCACGGGCATCCGCTCGGGGAGGCGGAGGGTGCCAGTTTGTCCCACTTGGAAGCAGAAGCTCCCGAACAGAATTTTGAGTCCGTCGCCTACGGGCTCGAAATCCTTCATGGTGGCCGGCGAGTGGGCGGTGAAGTCGAAAGCGCCGAAGAGGAGGTGATTCTCCGTCACCGAGGAGTTGTAGATCGATCGGGTCGGAACCGTCACGACCGCACAATCAGCAGCCCCAATTCCCACAGACGGCGCCAATTGACGAGGTTTCAACTCGTCAATGCCCATTGTTATGGACTTGGGTTTTGGAGAAGATGGGGATGCTGGAGATCGTGGCACGGTTAACAGACAAGCAACCAGGGGACACGGGATTTACCCAGGTTCAGGCCCCCGGAGGGAAAACCCTACTCCTGCTTGTCTGCTCTTTTATTGCGGCGGAACCGAAAGTTACAGGGTGCGCAGATTCGATCTGGCGTGGAGGTGTGTATGTCGTAATCGCAGGGTGTAATCGTTGTTGGGTGTGTGTTGTTCTCGTTGGACCCTCCTAGCCTTTATATATGGGGAGGCTAGGTCTCGGGTACCGATACGAGTAGGTTACAAGTTGTATTGAAACTCTAGTCTTGTTCTTCAAGGATCCGAAGGCGTCATGGCCCTGGGCCACCCGAAAATCTTCATGGGCTGGCGTATATTGGCCGTGGGCCTTCCTTGGGCTGGACGAGGTATGCTGAAGTTACGTACCCGTAGGGTATAACCATGTCAACAAGTCTTCTCACCAAAGTTTTTGCTCTCTACTTGCTCGCATTGGGAGATCGGGGATTTTCTCTCATTGTCCTCGTGTGGTCTTCTTCTTTGCCCATCTTTGGCAAGGGAGGGCATGGCTTCATCGGGATCCGAGGGTAATGTGCTTCCCCATCTCCTGCTCTCTTTCTCGTTCTAGGTTTCCCTCTCTCCATGGTAGTGAAACCCTAGATATGAGCCCTAGTTCCCTTTTTGCCCATGTGTTCCCCTGGCCTCTTCCTTCCCTTTCCTTGTTGAAAGATTATATTAGTGCAAGTTTTTGAGCCGTGCATAATAACTTGTGTCGACACATATCTTCGGGAGGTTTTGGCCCTAGCCCCGGTCGTCGTCGAACTAGCCACCGAGATTTCTGGTCACAATTGTGGTCGACCAGACTATCTGCCTAAAATTTTGGTTGCCGTTTCGCTCCACCAGAACTGGCGCCGTTTTTTCCGCTCGTTGGGTCGGCACCGCCGGACCTGGCGCCAAAACCCCTTGTCACCAAGTTTTCGTCCATGCACTTGCTCCAACATAAATTTTTTGGGTTCTAGTTGAGGTCCCCTATGGCATATACACTCATTTGCTTGTTTTGCTCTTCATTTTTGTGTGCTCCTTGTGCAGGTTCCGATCATGAGTTTGACCACGACACCGCTAAGAAGCGGAAGTTAGTTGTGGCTCAGGATCCTCCTCCTCCTTCGTCTGGCCGTACCCATCTCTGTCTTTCCAAGCACCAAGAAGCAGCCGCTAGTGCTGCAGCAGTCGCATGTGGTTCAGGTTCAGCTCGTGGTCAGAGGGAATCTAAGAAGAATGTTTCTATTGGTCGGGATGCCGCCAAGGGCAAGGCCAATCTTGGTTCTATTGAATAAGAAGTTCCTCCCAACTACAACACCTATTAGGACATCACAGTGAGACAGTGGAGGGATCTTGGACGAGAGAATCCATATCGCTTCCATGATCGCACCTATCAAGTCCCTGACAAGTATGTCTGAACTGACACTCAGTGATGCTTCTGGGATGACTTCTACAATGAGCCTGCTTGCTTGCGGCGGGGCATCATTGTTTCTCCTAGGTATCTTAATGAAGATCACTATACCTCAAAGCACATTTTTAGCATATTGATGCGGCTCTGAAGAATATGGATGTTTATGATCTCACGACCATCAATGTCAAGCTCATGCCTGAGGCTCTTCGTCAGTTCCACTACACCGTATAATTTCACTCTGATGCAGCTTGCTCTATCACTTGGATGACCAGTACCAAGCCATACACGACCACTTTTGCTGACTTTTGCTCTGCTTTGGGTTACCCTCCTGAGACAACTTCTAGCTTCCGTATTCACTCCGAGAAGACTTTCAGTGATGACCGCATTCTCTAGTGTTACCCTGAATACCCAAGCCATGCTGCTCCTAGTCTGACTAGTATGTACTACTATTACATGGTCCTTGGTAAGTTCTTTCACCACAATCTTGTGAGCAAGGCTGGTGATGTTGTTGATGTTCGTGGTCACCACAAGAATTTGCTGTACTATTGTGAGCCTCGCCGCTTGAGGAAGATTGATGGATGTGACTTCATCTATTCTAAGATTCAGTGGTCCATTGAGAAGCACATGACTCCCAACTACTGCCAGTACATTCAGCGTCTGCTCAATGCCACTGGTCCTGATAAATGCTTCCCTCTGGGTCCCTACGAAGAGATGGACATATACACCTTGCCTCTTTGGAGTACTCATGTTGACCTCCCACAGATGAAGCCATCTGAGCAACGCACCAAGATTCTTCATGACCCATTCATTGCTGGTTCTAGCTCTTGTCGTGCTCTCCCCCGCAAGAAGGGACTTGCCAGGTTCTTCAATGGTCTTTGGGATATGTGCAAGTCCTCCTATGATGTTTCCCATCACAGTCTTGAGCTCAGTTAAGAGAATAGGAGGCAACACAATGCCTTCTTGGCAAAGCATGGTCGCCAAGTGCCTTATATGGGAAATGCTTTGACTCTTGTGCCCTATGTGAACTTTGAGAAGCCACCGCTGGATGAGGACATGTTTCGGGGCTTTGATCCATCTATGCTGTCCGGATTTGCTACTTCCAGTTCCTCTCAGCATCGGTCTACTGCCCCTACTAGAGATGATGGTGAGGATGAAGACAGGGAAGAGGGTGAGGGCGAGGATGAGGATGAGGACGATGAAGAGGCCGAGGAGGATGCGGATTATGAGACCTTTGGCGGCTAGATATTTCCCTCTATTATCTCCTTCCTTTTTGGTGTCTCGGTGCCAAAGGGGTAGAAGAGAGTAGAGTCCGCTTTTATGCTATTTACCTTGTGCACAAGCCTCGCTATATTTATTTGCCTCTTATGGGCTTGTGCTCCTATTTGCTTTATCAGACTATTTGCTTTCGTGTGTGTGCCTGGACAAGTTTGGTTATCATTATTGTACTTGGATATCCTATGCTTATGTGCTTACTATCTTTACTATTATGTGCTAGTTATCCTTGTATTTAACTTGTCTTGCCATGCTTGCTTCCTAAGGACTTTGGGGGAGCTCTCCATATACCTAAGTAGGTGCACCTTGCATTCAAACGCAACATCATCCATGTGCACACCTTATGGGGGAGCTCTCTTAAAATCTTCCAAGGAAACGTCTATTAAAAGCCTATTATAATATTTGTGTATGACTCTATCTCGCTTTTTATCGTTAACCAAAAAGGGGGAGATTGAAAGGGCGAAATGCCCTTATCCAGTTTTTGGTTAATTATGACATTAGAGTTACAGAGCAGACTAATGTTTCTACTAGTATCCCTATAGGTGATAGTCCGCGTTTGATGATGAGAGGCGGTGGGTGACCCCCCATTCGTTTATGAAGTGAAGAGCCAGTGTTTTCGTTACTTTTATCTCTTATTTCTCTTTGAGTCTAGTAGGAAGCACTTCACTATTAAGAGGGGTGATCTCGATGCGCTCTTTGGGGATGTTGTACACCACACACACATCATATCATCTTCAGCCACACACCCACTCAAGGAGAGACAGAAAGTCGCTGTGAAAAAGAGCTAAAAAGAGGGTCTTGCAAAATCGGCAAGAATCCTGGCACTGCCGAAGTGGTCACCGGAATTTCCGGTCACCACCAAAAATTCCTGGCGCACGCTAGAACAAATGACTTTATAGGGTTCCAGTTCTCCGCCGGAATTCTCGGTCACTGCCAGAACGTTCAGCGCAGAAACCGGTCCGCCGAAACTGCGGCTAGAATTTCCGGCGCACGTTTCGGCTCCGTCGGACTTATTGCCGGTTTGGCTGCACCACCCTCCAAATGGCTCCTTTTCACCCTAGAATATAAATACCCCTTTCTTCTCCACTGAGAGTTAGGCACTCCATTGCATACTCATTCTTGAATCTCTGTCAACACCCGGATTTTTAATCCCAGATGCCCGTTATGCCATACCTCGCAATCCCAGGATTACCATTTTTGCGAGACATAACAGATTGGATATCACAGTACATCATCCATTACAAACCATACATAAGGTTTTACATAAATACGGATCTCATGATCCAGTCTTTAATACAACAAGCAGCGGAAATAAACGATAGCGTAGCGGTGGGGTCCATCTTCAGGGGCACAGGCAATGCTGACGAAGGCATATAGTCCTAGTTATCATAGCCGTCCTGCTGACCATCATCTTGATAATCTCCTTCATAGTCTGGCCATGATAATAGCCAGGGACAAAAGCCATGAGTACTCTTTAAGTACTCGCAAACTACTACTAGCAAGGGTTATGATTCTAAGTTAAAGTACCGAATTTAAAGAATAACTATCAAGTTAAGTTTGAAACCTAAGCTGAGTTCTGAAGCAAGAAAAGATAAAGTAAAGTTCTAGAATCACTTAAGTTGGGAAGCTATTTTCATCTACACAACCCTGTTGTGGCCAAGTCAAGGTTCATCATTCATTTCAAGTTATTTAGAAAACATCTGACAACAAAACAGTATGGCCATTCCAACTGTCCATAACCGCGGACGCGGCTATTCGAATAGTTTGACACTCTGCAGAGGTGGTACACTTTCACCACAAGATTCGATACATCTGTCAGGGATAACCCTGAATCATCATACTTAGTATGCAGATAATCAAACATAACCTTCCCTTTACACACCCTAGTACAAGCACCTCTCCTATGAGCATGGCCTCCTAACCATGACCATCAGTCATCTTGGGCACTACATAGGTGGACATCATTGAGAGGTAGCCTCAGCTCAAACCTCTCCCGTGAGGGAACTAATAATAATGCATATAAATTTCCAGCTAAGCCTTACCCAATTCAGGTAATGTGGTTGCACGGTAAATTTGGAATGGTATCGCATCCGAATCCAACCATCAGTTTTATAAAAAGGGTTAAGGCTCATGCCTCATCATTTTCATCATCATAAACCAATTGTGTTTCTCAACACATGTCAAAACATCTCAATAGAATGACTCATCATTCCAAGGTTTTCATAACTCATTTTCACCAAGTGTTCCTATCTAAAGTGACTCAAGTTTGATCTATTCTAAAACACTAGGTTAAGAGTGTTCACTAAGGTGGAAAGGTGGGATCAATCTCATGCCATAGAATGACATCTAAAGGTTCCTAAATAGGTCAAGTTTTATACTCTTTATGCTACCTTCAAAATTAATTAAAGAACTTTGTGTAAACTAAGGGGGTGTGATCAAAGTATGCTTAAGGCATCTTTACTAAACCATCTAGTTTTATTCTAGCTTGCTACAATAGCTTACTAAAGCATGTTTGCAAGGGTTAGCTTGCCACTAATAGCTTGCCTTGGTTGGTACAGTGGTTGAAGTTTTCTTCTTCTTCTTCTTGGTAGAACTCCTCCTCCTCGAAGGCTTGGTCGGTATTAGCGTCTAGAAATACATAGGGAGTGCACAATCACCAAACAATACTTAACTTAGGCTAAGTAGTATTCTAAACCACACAATTGATGATCTATTATCATCCCAAACATCACAAGTTTTAATTCAATAGTTTCAACCTTTTTATTTTGGAAAAGTAATTTCTACTCATTGAAATATTAACTACACTTTAATATTCACCACCAAAATATGGGATCATGTGGACACATGTCCTCACCACATATTCTAACATGTGGGAATGAGATTTAAAGGTTGGATCAATATTACTTTGGTTTAAGTTCATTATTTAATGATTTAAAGTGACTAGAAATGCCTATATAGCATTATTTTGGTACTAGTCCAAAGTCACTGCCTGTAAACCTTAATATTATTATATATTTGGATAGATATGATGAAATGTGATTTTTGAGAGTTGGAATAAACTCAAAAGCTAACTTGGTTGATTTTACAAAAATGTTTCAAGTTGCAAAAGCTTCTATCTTCTTATTTTTTATTAGGAGAAATCTATAACTCTAAATGAATTAAATCCAACGGGCTTGGATAGAGCATTTCAAAACCTTTCAGACAAAATTAGTTTCATGTAATTTGGATTTGTCAAACTCACAGAATTGAATTTTGAAACACTGGACAGAAACTATATTCTAACTAAAAAGAAAAACCTAGATTTGAATCTACGGGCTTGCGCGGGAAATAAAATGGGCCGGCCCAGTGGCGCTACGCGGCACGGGGCTCAGCTGATAGGGGATTCCCACTTGTCAGCGGCTCTTAAAACGCGAAACGGTACGCGCGCTGTGGGCCGTGCGATTAGAGGCTAGATCTACGGCTGAGGGTCGTCGTCGACGACGGACGGGTCACCGGCGAGCTCGAACCCTAGCGGCTCGGTGGGGGTCTACTGGGGGTGTACCAGGGCTCCAACGGGGTCAGCGATGCGGGCGAACGAAGTGGAAGACGACGGCGAGGCGAGGCGTGGTCGTGGCGGAGCTTGGGGTGGCCGGAATCAACGACACCCTTCTTCTCCAGAGGCGGCGGCTCCGGCTCCAATTCCGGCGAGCTGCTACTCCACTTGCTCCGGCGAGGGGTGGTTGAGGTTCAGAGAGGTGAGGGGAGTGGAATGGTGTGAGTCTTTGGTGCTGGGGAGGGCTCCTTTTATAGGCTCGACGGTGAGACTGAGCGGGATGGGCGGTCGACGGTGGCGACAAGGCTACGGCGAGCTAGCGGCATGGCTGGGGATGGCGATTGATGGGCGGTCCCCTGGCGGTGCTCTAGCGCTTCAATGTGGCCGTAGGGGCGGTGGCATGCGGTCGGGGTGAGGTGGCGCTCTGCGCAGCCGAAGCGGCTGTGTCCACGGTGAGCGGTGGCTGTGGGGCTTTGGGCGGCAAACGGAGGTGTCTGGGGTGTTCTCTAGGTCGAGGCGGAGCGATGTGCGCCGGCTGGTGTCGAGCGGCGGCTTGTGCACGCGGGGATAGTGCGCGCTCTGCGTGCGGCGTCGGCATGGTTCGGTGGCACTGGGCGTGGGTTCTCCTTTGTGATCCATGGCTGGTCTTGGCTCGGGCAAGGGACAGAGAGGGGCGGTGCGGTGCTGGCTGCCTCCTAGACATGGAGAGGAACGAGGAGGTGGTCTGCTGCAGCGGTTGCAAGTTTGGCCGGCGAGGCATGGCTCAGGTCGGCATGGCATTGTTGCTAGGGGTGTAGGGGATGGGTGTTTAGGCTTTGGTTAGATCATTGGGAGACAGAGGGAGTAAGTGGGGATCAAATGGGGGCAAAACTCTGTTCAAAACAGTGAGCTAGGATTAGAGGTGTGATTCTGCCTGCCAAGTGTTTGATGAAATGGCCGCAAGAGAAAAGTTTTGAATTTTGAGTTCAAAATTTTTGGGTGATCTCCACTAGTGACAGGTAGTCTCGGTTGCAAGGGTTTTGAAAATGGTGCTCAATTTGATGGTTTTTGAAATATGGGTGATCTATGCATATGCATTAGATTCAATTTTAAACTGTCATTTAAAATAGTTTACAGAAGGTTTTTAGTAGATCAAAAGGTGGGCCTTGGTACCTCATTATGTGTACTAGCAAGGGGTATAAAGATCAAGAATTGTTTCTGTTAAGAATTGAGTACTAGGAATAGCCAAAGTAGGTATGAGAGTTAAATTTGTCCAAATGACCATTCCTTCATTTTAATTCTTTTTGATTTGATTTTCTTTAGGAAAAGTTTGGGAATGATGTAGATGATGTTTAAATCACCTAAGAAACATTTTAGAAGCAAAGGATCACACAATCATGGCAATTCAAAACAACTCCTATTTTAAATGCACACATATATGAATGCTTTCATTTTAAATTTGGAAAAGTTTTTGTTAACCCCATTTTTGGATGACTTGATCTTGATAAGCTTGGATTGAAGTTTTGGGATGTTACAATATCTCTCTCTCCTCCCCATTGTTGAAACACAATTCCTTGAGGATCTCCCATTCTACCCAACCATTTCCAAATCCCTTCGGTAGAAAGCAAGAGGAGGTCCTGATCTATGTTTCCACCAAGCCAAAGTTCATTCCCCCTTGATTTCATCGAGTTAGCTTGTTACTCTTGGGTTTGTGGGAAACCCTAGGTGGCTAGGGTCACCCGGAGGCATTCAACTTGTGATTTGCTCTGTGGAAAGTTTGTGAGGGTTTGGAGACTACATTAAAGTCTACCACGAGTAAGTGAGTTATTCCTTCGTGGGATAGGCTTGGAGAATAAGGTGAGCCTTCGTGGCGTTGGGGAATCCTTCGTGGAACCTCACACCTCTCCAATGTGACATAGCCCCTTCCTAAAGGTGGTGAACACGGGAATACATCTTCGTCTCCGCGTGCTTCAGTTATTCCTTAACCACTCTCTTACTTGTGTTTACTTTGTGATAGCCTTCGTGCTTGAAGTATCTTGTATCATCATTTAGGTTGCCTCAACTAGTTTGCATTTAGGCACACTTATATTTCTCAAAGCCTAAAACTTGCAAAATATTATAAAGAATTTTGTAGAAACCTATTCACCCCCTCTAGGTAAACCATCTTACACTTTTAGAGAGCTTGTAGCTTTAAGGACTAGTTGCTTCTTAAAGAGTAGTAGGATAGATTAAGTGGTAAGATGAACCTAAGGGGGAGAGTAACAGTGGTCGTCTATGTCAAGTAGTGATAAATAGAATGAGCAAAGCTTAGGACTTCAACAAATTAGAAGTTGGTAAGTGATTTCATAATGGATGTAGAAGTCATAATTCCTATAAAAAATAGAGTATATTAAAACTGCAGCCTGTATCATTGTTAAAGTTTAGGGAGTAGGTAGGAAACCTACCTTATCCAAAGCTAAAAGTATCTATAGATGGATATTAGAAGTACTTCCTATCTTCAACAAACTAGACATATGATACAAGGATGTCAGAACGAACATGAACTAAGAGTACTAAAATTGGTTATGTGAAGATGCTTGAATATGACAACTTTTGAGGTAAAGGATCGAATGTTAAGAATATCAAAAGTAGATACCATTGAAATAATAACTATTGTTGGGAAATGGACAATTCAAGGATACATTCTTTCTATATTTGGCTGCAAAAGGAGATTAGGAACTTCGGGAACAAAGTTTAGTTTAAGGGGGGCCAAACTATAATATCCTAGCATTTAGGACCATATGAAAGGTAGAGAATTCTTGTGCATCAGCGTGCATGCATCTGTAAAAGTGGGAAAATGCGCTTTAATTTAAAAACTAAAGAAATCAGGGTTTCTCCCAGTTTGATTATTTAGGGTTTTAGATTGTCAAAATGGAGTATTGCAAACTTTGACATGATCTTTGTGGTTCCTTTTTATTATTGGGTAAAATGATTTTAATTTTGTATTATTGTTTGGGTGTTTGAATTTCAAATTTGGATACAAATAGTATTCTTATTTGTAAAAAGTTAATCTTTATGACTATAGGATAAAATTTTGAGGTACAATGTTTCATACAACAAATATTGCAATAATATAAAGAAATTACAATTGCTTGAAGGAAATAATGTAAACTTTATTGAATATAGATAATAGTACAAAATCATTGCATTGCTCAAATCAAAAAGAAAAATTACAAAGATTATAAAAATAGAAAATCCTAAACTAAACCTAATATATTTCTTATTTTATCTTCTTAGCACTCTTGCTATTGTACTTGCAAAATAAGAAGACAAAATAAAATAAAGGAAGAATAGGATTAGGAGGGTCAGATTACTCTCAAATTGACACTTAGATGTAGTATTTAGCTCTTCATTGAGTATTTGTCGTAAAAGGGCCAATCATTGAAATCTATTCTTATCACATTGCCTCAACCTTTGCATCATATGCTTGAGAAGAGCCAAGTGGAGTAAGAATAAAGAGTAGGAAGTAGAAATCAACAGAGTGTTTTTACCAATGCATATCCACCTGGAAAAATATCTCCATGTGTGGTAACTTGAACCTAGTAGGACCCACGGGTAAGTACAATGCACACAAAGAAGAATAAGAGGGAAGTAATTAGCCACAGCTGAACAACCATCTTCCATCCTTCTTCCACAAAGCAGCGAACCATCAGGTTCTTGACATAGGAAGCATTACATCAATAGCTATTAGAGATGATAAGCAAGGAAAAAGTATAGATCTAGAATCAGGATGAACTCAAGCATAAGGTTAGCAAGCATATAAGCATGGGGAATAGATCATCCATGAACACCAAGATCCTCAGGAAGGTGTGATAAAGATGTCATAAATAGCCAATCGGCATCCCCACTCTTAACAATAGCAGATCAAGGCAATTCATCTTATTATATGGGTAAGGTTTTCTAACCATCTTTAGCTACTATTTAAACTAAGTTTAGCCTCATAGTGAGCATCATAGGCATCAATCAAGGTTTTGCTTGTAGTAAGCCACTAGATCATAGCAGAGGATTACCATAGTATCTACCCCACTAATCTAGAAGCAGATCATGCTCAAGCTTGTAGGTCACTATCCACACTCTAGAGAATTGGAGGCACCACAGTAACTGTACCAAGATAAGCAGAAGACACCATGTAGTTTCATAGCATTTAGGACCAATCGAAGTGTAGAAGTGAGTTTTTCCATCTGCATTCATGCATCTGAAAACCTGGGTAAGCTTTTTGCAACTTGACATGGGTATGATTACTCGGATGCTTATGATTTGTTACCCTAGCTGCATAAAGGCTCACAGGCCATGAAGATTCAAGATGATGGCCCAAGAAGGCATCCTATGAAAGCTTAAAGTTATATTTGATAAGGAACTATGAACCAACATTGTGTTGGAGTTGTAATCATACGTATGCAACCTATCTATATACGGCTTTGAGACCCGGTCTATTATATATAGGACGGGAGAAGCCTATGAGGGACACACCGAAAAAACCCAAGCAATCTGTAATAGTGCTATTCATCAAGTATTCAGGTGACTTCGAGTCCCTTGTTTGCCTGATATCCAACAAAATCCCGAGCGTTCTCTTTTCTGCAAAACCCTAAGTACATAACCATGGGCATTGCCAAGGTTGCCCCTCGTCAATTGGCGCCGTCTGTGGGAAACCTGAATGCTGGAGCCATGGATTCAGCGGACTTCTTTTCACCAAGCAGCAACCCAGCAAAAGCGAATCCACGCCCACCCACCCCTGTCTCAGTACCCGCTGATTTCAACAGCGGATCCGATCTTATCATCAAAGTTTCCACTTCCAAGTAGAGGATCCCAATAAATTACACCTCTCGGCTCCGATCTAGATATTATCAAAACCGAAACACAAGATCTAGATATTAGCAAGTAATACTAGATCAAGAATCCTCCAAGTGAATGGAGGGGAAGTGATGCGCTTGATTTGTGATGTCAATGATTGAAGTCTCCTCCTTCGATTGCACAAAGATCGGAGCCTTCGGGTGGTTGAAGTGAGAGATCTCGATTAGGAGCTTAAAGAACATGCCAGTACTTCTTCAAATGAGTCAAGAGATCTGACAGGAGGAGTGATCGGGGCATTTATAACACCCTGTCCAAACATGGCCGTTGGAGAAGTTGGGGGCCGGATTATCCGGCCCAAGTGGGGGCTGGATTATCCGGCTGGGGCAATCCTCCACCCCAGAGTCGGATTTTCTAGGGGGAAATCCGCCCCTATACTGCATGACGTGCCTTGACTCCCATTGCAAACTTTCCTAGGGGGTGGATTATTCGGTCCAGGCAAAAACTTCGGCCTTGGCTGAACAATCCGAGAGATACTCTTCCCCCTTACTGCATGACGCGCCTGGCCAGCCTTTGCAAAACTTCTCGGGGGTCGGATTATCTGCCCCCCTATAGGGGTGGATTATCCGGCCTAGGCAAAAAGTTTGGCCCTGTCCAGACAATCCGAAGAATAATCCGCCCCCCATATTGCATGACGCGCCTTGTCCATGTTTGTCGATTGGGCTAGGTCGTATTATCCGGCCCTTGGCAGGGGCGGATAATCCGCCCCCAACAACTAATTTTGGCTGCTTTTCATACGAACAATCATATGCAGCACTTAGCACACATGAGATGATCCATGGTATTGTTATCTAACACACAAAACACTAGAGATTATGAAATGTTCTTTCAATCTCCCCCTTTTTGGTGTTAGATGACAATACTGGGATTTGCAATAGAGATCTCCTAACAACATCATTTCAAGGATGAAAGAGACTCCCTCTAAATGTGTGCATAATTAGAATATTTGCATTTGAATACAAATGCACACAAATAGGTACGAGGCTATTTCATTGGTATGGAATCTACAAACAAATGACAAATTAGAACAAAAACATGATACCACCATGAGAGAGAAGTCCTCAATATAATATAAGGATAATTAACATGATAACCATTAATGAGGCCTTCCACCATGAGAAAGATAAGCAAAATAGATAGCCAGTATGATAGAAGAAATAGCCAATATGATAGATGGATCCATAATCACCGAGAGATAAATCCATAAGATAATTACAGTGATAAATCCACAACTAAACCATAGTGCCACACACAAACATAGTCTCATACAAATCAACTCACGAATAAAAGTTCAACGCTGAATGGGCACAAGTGAGAATAAAAATGCAAAGTGCAAATGCTTGTGCCTGACCCATGCAAATCCACGATAACCTAATAGAACTACTTCTCCCCCTTTGGCATCGAAACGCCAAAAAGGAAGAAGAGCGATGCTAGCGCCCCAACATATCACTCATCGTAGTCCTCATCATATTCCTCATACCCGTCCTCATCATCATACGCCTCCTCATCTTCCTATTCCTCATCAGCTGGTGGAGTGGGCTCCTTCGCCGGGGTAGGAAATAGGTGGCGCTCGAGCTCTCCATAGTTGAGTCCAGAGGTGTTCCATTTGAAGGAAATATGCCCTGAGAGGCAATAATAAAGTTGTTATTATGTATTCCTTGTATATGATAGATGTTTATTTTGCATGCTATAATTGTATTGATAGGAAACATCAATACATGTGTGTTTAAATAAACAAAAAGGTTCCTAGCTATGCCTCTCTTATAGACTAGCTCGTTGATTAACAATATGATCAAAGTTTCCTGATCATGGACATTGGATGTTGTTAATAACAAGGTCACAACATTTCTAAAATGATGTGATGAACATTCATCCAAAGTATAGCATTACGATCAAAGTCATTATGTTTATATTGCTATAACATCATACGAAGTAATCTTAGTCCTTAGACCATGAGATCATGTTAATTGCTAACACCGAAAGAGTATCTTGATAACATCAAACGTCACACCGTAACAAGGTGACTATAAAGGTGGGTTCAGTGCTACGAAGGTGTTATTTTGAGGCTCATGGATCAAGAGTGGAATTTTTCAATCCTGATGACAGATAGATATACTCTGGGCCCTCTCAGTGATATCACATTAAGATAGCTTGCAAGCAAGTGATATGATCACTAAAATGTTATATCACGGGAACGAGAAAAAAGTGCATGTCGGTAACGAGATCAAACTAGGTATTTCGATACCGATGATCGAACCTCGGACATGTATTATATCATGAGACAAAGGGATTAAGTTACTAGCGTTAAAGGTTCTCACGATCACAGAAGTCATCGTTGAATGTGCAGGAGTTAGTATGGATCTCTAGGTCCTGCTTCTAATTATTGATCTGAGAGGAGTCTCAATCATGTCTGCATTATTCGCGAACCATAGGGTGACACACTTAAGGGTTGCTGAACACCATTTTGGAGCACATATGTTTCAGACGAAAGAACTGCAAAGCGCTGGAATTATTTCGATGGAAACCGGAATTGTTTCGGGTGAAATTGCAGAAACTGGTTCTGCATGTGATATTGAAATGTTGCAAGGGGTTTTATGTGAATGTTTGTTAATTAAATTAATTAACAAAATTCTGAATAAATTAAATAAAAGAGTTTTATTAAATGAGAGTTGCATTAAATTTGGTGGAAATTTAATGCATGTGAGTGGAACTTTGGGTGGAGCTTGAATTGATGTGAGTGGAGCTTCCACCACATGAATGAGGAAGAGGTGGGGGCACCCCCCTTGGCTGCCGGCCATGGAAGGGGAGGAGCCCCCCTCTCCTATAAAAGGCCCCCCTCTCCTCGCTCACAAAGCACACCTCCTCGTGAAGGATCTCTCTCGCCCTCTAGATATATTCCCCCATGGTCTCGGATTAGCGAGATACATGTTCCCCGTGGCCTTGCGTCTGGAAGGAGTTGCTGCTTCCGTTGATTCGCTGGAGCGAGGAGGTGGAGGTTGTCCGGTGGCTTGAACGTGTGTGCGAGGACGGATGCGCTGCTGATTTGTGGCGCTAGGACTTCCACACGATCTTGAGATCGGCAAGCGTACGACTACAACATCCACGAGTTCCAACTCGTTAACAAAACTCTGTTGTCTTCGAGGGTAAGTTCTCTATGGATGTATATCCAACCATTGCTTGTATCTAGTAGATAGATCTTGGCGTATAGTTCTCATCGTAGGAAATTTTTTGTTTTCTATGTTGCGGACCCAACACCATTGATAATACGAAGTGGGAGCAGCAGGAGCTAGGGGGGTTGACGCCCCAGACACATGGTGAAGAATGAGCTGCTGGGTGTGAGCCATCTCGTGGCGCTACTTGTATGCCTCGTACTGCCCCTTGTGAGTATCCACCCCCATGCATAAGATGTTCCGCCGGAACCAATTCAGTTCCTTTACCTAATGAGCAACAGGAGGCACTGGGGGCCTATGAGCACTAGTACGAGCATCCCTCATAAGACTCTCTAGGGTAGAAGATGGGTGAGCGGTATTCCTTGACTTGTTGTAGATCTTCTTCACCTTATGATCAACATCATAGTGAAATTCCACATGGGGAAGCAAGTGCTTGATGAGCATCATGATGTAAGGGGCATAAGGAATGGAGAGCCTATTAAACATGGCATTAGTCAACTCATGGTAAATGAACTCCATCACATCCAGCTTGTAGTTCACATTCTCATCCTCACAGGTGGCAAGCTCATAAGAAAAAGCAAGCAGCTGAACCAAATGACCACGAATACTGTCATTGTTGCCCCCACTAGGCGTGATGGAGTCATGGAAAACACCAACCAACCGAGCATAAAGAGTGGAGAGGTCTGCAAGTGTACCCACAATACCATCGGAAGCCATGCAGGGAGAGAGCAACATCCTTGTTGGGCTTGAGTTGAGTGATGATATGATGGCCACAAGGACGATCCCGACCATTGAACAGATAACAAGCACCCCAGCAAAAGTCCAAAAGTCATATTGCATCATAGTGTCACGAGTCATCCACTTCATAGTGCGGTTTTCATCGCCACAAATCACCAGAGTGGAGAAGAATTGCTTCACCACCTCGGAGTCATAGGAGCACTGCAGGGCCATAAGAGTATTCAGCCCCATCCGATCAGTCACAACCATAGCATCAGCAAGTTGAGGCTTCTCCTTAGCCTCAGCAATAACCATGGGATGCATAGGATGAATCTTCAGAGATGAATATATGTCCTCATAGATGAACTTCTGGTCAGCACACCAAAAGCGGGAATCCCCAAGCTGTTCATCTCTCGCAACTTCCTCTTACAGATCACGATGACGAATAGAGGAGTAAGTGATAGGATCCATTACCTTATAGTTGACCCTTGGTGCCTTACCCTTCCTCTTGGTGACACCCCACCTAGCATTTTCCTTCCTTGCTTGTTTAGCCATCCGTTCAACCTCTCTTTGCCGCCTTCGTAATTTAATCTCGTCCACGAGACCACCTTCTCCGTCGGGCCTGAAATAACGACCACGGGGACGACGCTTGTATGTCTTAGGAGCATTGGAACCACCTGTGAAGAGAATAAGATGGGTAACAAGGAGATAAGTATACATACAAGTCCAGGAGGGATGTAGGAACAGTAGACCAACAATCCACAACTAAAAAATACATGATGCAAAAAAATATGAGATATTCTGAACCAGAGGTGAATCTACCAGGCCGGATAATCCGGCCTTGCCAGGGGCGGATAATCTGACCCTGGCGAAAATTTCAGAATCAACCCAAATTGAGTGCATCAAAGTAGATCGAGCACAGGTATTGCAAGACTACAATTTCTAACCAGAATATGAACCACAAGACGACTCCTAGTCCAAGTTCCACCAATAATCAACACATCTATACAAAATATGGTAGATAGGGAGTTACCCTCACTCATTGAAGGAATAGCGCGGAGGAGAAGGTATATGGATGCATGGGGAAGAAGATACGGGGGAGGCCCAGAGAATCCGGTGGCCAGAACGGCTCCGGGGAGGGCTGGGGCGACATGCAACGACATGGGGAGAGAGAGGGGGCAGGGAGAAGAACTGCTCTTTTTGAGCTCTTCCCCCTGTTGCCATGCCCTTAGTAGATGACAACCGCAAGGGGCGGATAATCCGGCCCCCACTTGGGGCGGATAATTCGGCCCATTTTCTAAATTTCTATTGAACATAGATTCAGGCCTGCGTACCCCTAGGCAAACCCCCACAAGAGAAACAAAGGACTTGTGTGCAAGAATATATGGCTCGGGGATAAAAGGCTTGGGTTTAGAAAACCAAACTGAGATGGTACTACACACCCAAGATTGCAAGAACCAAATCAAATAAAAGCCAAAATTGGGTGTGTTTTCCATAAGAACACAAGATATGCAAGAAACTCTAGAAAGATCCACACAGAACCAACTCTTCTTACAGAAGAGGAAGGTGGCCGAGGCCACCATGTTGGAGTGTATAGTATGACACTGCAAAGATATATCTTGGGTTCATGACCAATACTTATCAATAAGCTCACATATCACAAAATGATATTAAGAGAAATGATTTTTCTTGCTTTCGACATTATGGGGGGAGGGTTAGCCCAATAAATTAGGACCACACTCCCCTATATCCATGCCCACACCTAAACCAAATAAAGGAGGAGATGTAAGTGGGTATGCATGAGTAATCAAGACAAACTCCTTGAAACAATGATATTTAGCTCATTCCACAAATAACAAAACCTTGCTTCATCAAGTGGCTTTGTGAAAATATCAGCAAGTTGATTCTTCGTGCTCACAAAAGATAGATGAATATCACCACGAGCAACATGATCCCGAATAATATGATTGCGAATCTCAATATGCTTTGTTCTTGTATGCTGCACCGGATTCTACGCAATTTTGATTGCACTTTCATTATCACATAAAAGAGGCACTTTTTCACAATTGACATCGTATTCCTTGAAAGTTTGCCTCATCAATAATAATTGAGTACATGCACTTGTAGCAACCACATATTCAGCTTCGGCAGTGGAGAGAGATATACAATTCTGTTTCTTTGAAGACCAACATACCAAAGACCTTCCCAAAAATTGACGAGCTCCAGAAGTTGATTTCCTATCATCCTTGTCACAAGCCCAATTTTAATCAGTATAACCACGTAGAGAGAAATTGGAGCCCTTGGGATACCATAAACCAAAATTAGGGGAATGAACCAAATATCAGAAAATTCTCTTGAGTGCCACTAAGTGGCTTTCTTTAGGATCCGTTTGATACCTTGCACACACACCTACACTCAACACAATATCGGGTCTAGATGCGTAGAGGTAAATGAGAGAGCCGATCATGGACTGGTATACCTTTTGTTCAACATCTTTACCATTGGGATTGAGTTCAAGATGGCATTTAGTTTGCATCGATGTAGAGATGCCATTAAGATTCGTCATCTTGAACCTATTGAGCATGTCTTGGATGTATTTTGCTTGATTTATGAAAGTTCCTGCTCTAAGTTGTTTGATCTCAAATCTAAGAACCGTAATTCCCCCACCATAGGCATCTCAAACCTGTCAGTCATAAGCTTTGAAAATTCGTCATTAAAAGCTTTATTAGTAGAGCCAAGGATAATGTCATCTACATATAGTTGGCATATGAAAAGCTCCCCCTTAACCTTCTTAGTAAAAAGAGTAGGATCAATTTTCCCAACCTCGAAGCCACGGTCTAGCAAAAGCTCTTTAAGGTGCTCATACCACGCACTTGGGGCTTGTTTAAGGCCATAGAGTGCCTTATCGAGTTTGTAAACATGGTTCGAGAAGTTGGGATCCTCGAAACCCGGGGGTTGCTTTACATATACCAACTCATGTAGAGGACCGTTAAGAAAAGCACTCTTAACGTCCATTTGCCATAATTTAAAATTATTATGAGCTGCATAAGCAAGGAGGATACTGATGGACTCAAGACGAGCCACTAGAGCATAAGTCTCGCCGAAGTCGATGCCTTCAACTTGGAAAAAGCCTTGTGCCACGAGTCTTGCCTTGTTCCTTACAACAATTCCATTCTCATCTTGCTTATTCTTGAAGATCCACTTTGTGCCAATAACATTGTGGCAATCTTTGGGCTTCCCTACTAATTTCTAGACCTTGTTGCGCTCGAAATTATTTAACTCTTCATGCACAACAACAACCTAGTCCAGATCTTCAAGAGCTTCAAACACCTTCTTGGGTTCCACCATGAATATGTGGGCTTGATGCTCACCAAAGCTTGCTAGCTCCCTTCTTGTGGATACCCTTCGTCTGAGGTCACCTACAACTTTATCAAGAGTGTGTCCTCTTAATTCGAGGTTTCTTTCTACATGAGCTTTGCGATGAATTTCAATCAACTTGTTGTTTCTAGGAGGAATTTCTTCATCATTTGGGTCTTCGTTGGGACCACTAGCTTGACCTTGATCAACAACGTGTTCAACGAGAACGAGAGATGAAGAACATTGCCCTTGATTTTGATCAGCAGCCATAACAGGAGGCTGCTGCTGTTCTGAGACTTCAAGGTCAGATAATCCGGCAGAAGGAGTGGCCGGATAATCCGGCCTGGGATTTCTTGGTCCTCCTTGATCATCCTGGATGCTTTTGGCACGAGTTGGAGAAGGGCCGGATAATCCAGTGTCACCCAGAAAATCCAGCATAGGAGTTGCATCCTTTTCTTGGTCGTTCTGTTTGTTCCTGGCATTTGAAGTAGTAGGAATAGATAATCTGGCTTCACCCAGAAAATCTGGCCTAGAGCTTCTAGATGCTTCAGATGATGGATGATCTTCAGCAGGTTTAGGTGTTGGTGCAATGGTTTCTCCAGCATGTGGAGCTTGTTGAGCCTGTGTCTATGAGGGCTCTACTTGAGTAGAACATTGTCCTTCCCGATCCGCCACAAGTGGTTCCTCAATGGGGAGAAAAATCCCATGCCCATTTTTCTTATGGCATCTTGGGGTATTTCAACATCTGCATCACAAACATCAAATTCCCCGCAAAGGAGCCATCAATTTCCTTGAACACCACACTACAAGATTCTACAACAGTCCTGGAGATCTTATTGTAGACTCTATAAGTGTGGGATTCAGCACCATAACCAACAAAAATTCATTCTAAAGCCTTAGACTCAAATTTAGATAAACAAACTCCTTTGATAAGAAAGAAACACTTACAACCAAATACCCAAAAGTATGAAATGTTGGGCTTGTTACCGGAAAAGTTGTCAGAATCATGATTCTACCATGCGATTCTACGACTTTACGACCCAAATTGAGTGGATCGATTCTACGATTATAATAAGTAGAATCTATGATTTCACAATTCTAAAAGTTATGATCCTACGATCTACGATCCTACCATAGAGGTGCCGATCCGATTCATAATCACGATTCTGACAACTTTGGTACCGGTAAGTATTTCATAAGGTGTCTTGTCCAAGATTTTATGGAGGTAAAGCCGGTTGGATGAATGACATGTGGTGGAAATGGCTTTAGCCCAAAAGTTATATGGTGACTTGAATTCAGCCAACATAGGCCTTGCCATATCCAATAAAGTCTGGTTCTTCCTCTCGGCTACACCATTTTGTTGAGGTGTGTACGCAGCGGAATATTGGTGTTTTATCCCCTCTTCACTTACAAATTCATTCAGAGTGTAGTTCTTGAAGTCAAAGTCGTTATCGCTTCCAATTGCCAATATAGGGACATTGTGTTGATGCTGGACCTTGTTGGCAAAATCGATGACCGTTTGTTGAGTCTCACTCTTCAGCTTGAAGAAGTAGACCCATGTATATCTTGAATAATCATCGCCAATTACGAGGCAATATTTCTTCCCACCGAGGCTCGCATGAGATGGAGGACCAAACAGGTCCACATGAAGGAGCTCTAAAATCCTCTGTGATGAAATAATTGTTTTCCTTTGATGGGGAGAGTCATGCATCTTCCCTTCAACCCAAGCCCTGCAAACATGATCTTTGGCAAAGGAAACATTTTCTTTTAGTCCAAGAATGTGGCCACCCTTGTGAAGACTTTGCAAAGTTCTCATATTGATGTGGGCTAGACGGTGATGCCATAACCAACCCGCATCGGCCTTTCTGAAAAAACACATCAGACCTATAGTGGTTTTCCCCAAAAATTCCACCACATACAGGTCATTTTCGACATATCCAACGAAAGCGATTTAGAGACTTGCACCACAAGAGTACCACTAAATCACCATCAATAAAAACTGCAAAGCCCATCTTACCAAGGGCACAACATAAAGTAAATTATAACCGAGGGTCTCAACAAGCATGACGTCCATGAGTGAAATATCGTGGGTAACCACAACCTTGCCAAGATCCAATACCTCAGATTTTGAGTTATCACCATAGGAGATGGTTATTTGATCATGGTTTGGCCTCATCTCCGTGATGATCTCCTTGCTTTCGGTCATATGACTTGTGCACCCGCTATCGAGCACCCATTTAGAACCACCGGAAGCATAGCCCTGCAAGAGAATTACTTCTTGGTTTTAGGTACTCATTTTTCAATGGGTCCTCTCATGTTAGTAACTAGGGCCTTTGGAACCCAAATAGACCAAGAAATATAATTATCAAATGGACCAACATAACTAGCATAGACATCATCGTAGTAATAACAAAATAATTCATAATTAGGATTATTAGACCCTGCAAAATCAATATAGTTAGTTTTGTCCTTTGTGGCGATGCTTATCTTTACTTGAGCAGTTTTGCTTTTCTTCTTCTTGTTATTCTTCTTCTTGGTCTTGGGAACATAGCCAAGTCCCTCTTTTCCATTGCTTGCCCTTTTCTTACCAAGGATCGCATCTATGACTTCCTTACTTTTGGGTTTGGGATCCCTTGACAAGTTCATCTTTCAACCTAGCATTTTCTTCAATGACATTTTCATCTCCACATGATGGTGTAGAGGTGCTAGGCATATCATACTTGTGTAATCGAGTTTGGATCTGATCACGAGACTCATTTAGAGTAGAGTGTTCACTCTCCAATGCCTTATAGGCAATGTCAAGTTTCTCTAATTTCTTAGAGAGTCTAGCATGAGCAGCCCCAAAGTCAGTCTTCTCCTTCTTTAATTTATTTACCTTGGCAAGAGCATTATCACATTCCTTTATGAGCTGGGCTACAACCTCGTCATGTGACTCCTCAATTGACTCAAGCCTCTCCTCTAGAGAGTCTCGAGTCTCTTCTTCCTCTTCTAGATCATTCTTCAAAGATGCAATCTCCATGGCATCCTCTCTTTTAGTTTTGCCCTTTTCTTCGAGGAGCTCTTCAGAGTGAGCAAGTTGGCTCATGAGAGCCTCAAAATGTAGTTTTTGCTTACCTTGCAAGTTAGTGATAAAATGGTCCAAAGCAATAACTTCTTCCTTTACTCTAAGACTTGTATGATCATCCATATCAACATTCATAGTAGTCTTAGGAAAAGAAGAGATAGAAGATGATACCTCAGAACCTCTTGCCATAAGGCAAGTGACATTCTTGTTGATGACGTTTTCATTGGGAGAGTAGAAGAGTGATGTGAGGGTAGATGTGGTGGCTATTGTAGCCACCTCTCGAGTGTTATCTTCATCCTCTTCATCTTCACTTGTAGATGAATACTCCTCTTGTGCCACCAAAACAATCTTAGATTGTTTCTTGTAGGGAGCATTTTTCTTGATGAATGGCTTATTCCGAGGTGCCTTAGACTTTTCCTTGAGGATGAGCCTGGCCCCATTATCTTCCCTACTTTGATAGGGACACTCAGCCACAAAGTGCAAACAGTCTCCATAATTGTAGCAAGTTCTCGGTTTTGGGATGTTTTCCTTTCGCCCACTTGACCCATTCTTGCGCTCAAGTTCTGATTTAGCCTTAGCTAGGTCCTTCCAAAAGTTTCTTGCGTAGAAGCCCATGTACTCACCATGAGCACGCTTGACCTCCTCGGGACAAGTCATGGAGACAATGTCAAACCCTCTATCATCTTCATCTTGTTCAACAACATTGGCCTTTAATGCTACATTTATGCCTTTTTGCATCCCAATTGCCCGAGCACGAGCATATTCTGTGTTCTTAGCTGCCACTTTGAAAGCCTCCATTTCTTGCATGACTTCGTTGGAAGTCATTTGGTGGTAGTTGTGTCTACCTTGCAAACTCTTCAAGTCCGTGGGCCCAAATGGCATTAGAGCACTCACATACTTTTTTTGATCCAAGCATCATCAATATGAGTGGCACCATGCTTTATAAATGTTGTTGTAATGCTCTTGAGCCTTCTATACATGTCTTTGTGGTCCTCACCATCCAACATGTAGAATCCTTCAGCTTCATTGCTTAGAGCATCATACCTATTTCTTCTCATGCTTTCATTGCCGATGAACAAGTCGGTGCGAGCATCCCAAGCTTCCTTGGTGGTGTTGAGGTGTTCAATATGTGGCATGTCCTTGGGACCCTGATACATTGCAAATGTATCTATAATTTTTGATGTTTCATGCTTAGTTTTATCCACTTTCTTGTGTTTTGTTCCAACTTTGGAGTACTTTTATTATGATTTCTTGGACTAACCTATTAACAAGAGCCACAGTGCCAGCTGCCTATTTTCTGCTGTTTTTGGTTCCAAGGAAGTCAGAAAATGAATATTCTCGGAATTGGACGGGACAAAAGCCAAAGTGCCTATTTTTCCGGAAGGGATCAAGTACCAGAATCCACGAAAGAGTCTGTAGCCGCCGTCATCTCCATCCCTAGATTGGGGGGATCTGAAGCTCTTCCCGGCACCCTGCCCGAGAGGGGAATTCACCCTGGAGGCCTTCTTCATCACCATGCAAGCCTCCGGTGTGATGCGTGAGTAGTTCATCCTTGGACTACGGATCCATGTAGTAGCTAGATGGCTGGTTTCTCCTCCTTTGTGCTTTCATGTTTAGATCTTGTGAACTCCGTTCATGATCAAGATCATCTATTTGTAATCCATACATGTTGTGTTTGCGGGGATCCGATGGATATTGAGATGCTATTTCAGATTGATTATTGATTCTATCATGTCTTTGTTATTTGAGATCTTGCATGCTTTCCGTTGTTAGTAGCTATCTTGGCCAAGTAGATGCTAGCAACTCCAAGAGTTAGTATTTATGCTCGATAGTGGGTTCATGCCTCTGGTAATCTGGGGAAGTGACAAAAATCTCTAAGGTACTAGATGTGATGTTGCTACTAGGGAGAAAACAATGATCTTTTGTTCATAGAACAATTGTATTGTTTACCTTACACGCAGTTCGTAAAGCAATAATCTGTTGCTTGCAACTTAATACTGGAGGGGGTTCGGATGATAACCTGAAGGTGGATTATTAGTCATAGATGCAGTTGAATGGCGCTCTATGTATTATGTTGTAATGCCCAATCAAGTCTCAAAGGAGTCAAGATGATTAGTATATGCATGTATTGCTTTCTTGGTGTTTGTCAATTGCCCCGCTGTAATTTGTTCACCCAGCATGTTATCTATCTAAGGAGAGCCACCTCTAGTGAACTATGGATCCCGGTCCTTTTCTTTACATGCAATCTACAATCTTTTACTGCTTTGTGTTTACTTTCTGCAAACTTTTACTTCTTTCCATTCGATACGTTTAATCCTTTGTTTTCCGCAAAACACGGTGAGATTGACAACCTCATCGCAAGTTGGGGACAAAGTTCTGTGGTTGTGTTGTGCAGGTCTCCATTTTGCTACTAGCACCGGTAGTGCGCCCTGCCAAAGCTCAGCTAGTAACACCTTTGAGGTGTTTCCTTGCTCCTCCTGGTTCGATTAAACCTTGGTTTCATAACTGAGGAAAACTTGCTGCTGTGCTCATCATACCTTCCTCTTGGGGTTCCCAACGAGCTCTACATCAACACCATGCACCAAGCACTTTTCTGGGCGCCGTGTATTGAGCCATCAAGCGATTTTCTGGCGCCGTTGCTGGGAGTCAAGGACATCTTCACAAGGGGAGTCCCTCATAACCAATCTCTTTACTTTGTTGTTTTTGTTTTGCTTAGTTTCCTTTTTGCTTTGTTTGCTTGTTTTGTTCTTCAAAAATCAAAAAAATTAGTTTTGCTTGTTTGCTTTCTTATTTGAAAAATATAAAAAAATTAGTTCCTATCTTGAGTTGCCACTATGTCTAGCCTTGCTCCAATCACTATGTCACCCGAGGAAATGATTCTCACTTTTAAACAAGGAATTGAGGAAAGTTTTAAGGAAGCTTGGTCTAGAATCTCTAATCTACATGAAAAGACTGAGCCTAAAATGATTCAAGGCTTGTTCCTTAGCAGTTTTTACCTTGGGATTGCTCTTTGCTATAGATATGCTTTAGATGCTATTGTGGGAGGAGATTTCCTCCAATGTAATGAGGATGATGCCATTAACGCTATAAAGAAATTGATCCTCACTTACACTATGCCTAGCCAAACTGATATTTCTTTTGAAAAAATATTTGCTAGGTTGAACACTCTTGAGGCTAGCACTACTAGCTTAGAAAGTTGCTATAATACGCTTAGGGAGCATCACAATTATGTTCCAATAAATTCTGAACCATCAAAGTGGCTCCCTACAGTAAAGATTGAGATAAACACTGAAACTTTTCAAGACCGCTGCAATATCATGTCTGAATTTTGTCTTATGCCCAAAGATATTTATGAATCTTTGAATCTTTGGGGGCTTACTGAAGGAGGAAGATAAATAGCTCTTGCTAATAATTCTACCATATTACCTATTGGAATAGCTGAAGGAGTATTTACAAAGATCCTTGGGAAAATGATTTCTACTGATTATCTTGTTATTGAATGTGCAGGAAAAGGACAAATTACACTTGGAAGGTCCCTATTAGAACTCCTTGGAGCAATAATAGATGTGGGAAAGGGGACTATGCACCTTTCTTCTCCACCAAACAATCACATTTTCCCAAAGTTTAAGAATAAAAATAACAGAGGTAAGGGCAAGAAAGTTGTTTTTAATGCTTCTTCATTTGAGAACACTTGATTCTTTCTTTGGTTCTTATGCCTAACTTAAAGGCGTTAAAGAAAAGTACTTATTGGGAGATAACCCAAGAGTTTTAGTTGAGTCTTGGAAGTTATTACCTCTGTAATAACCTCTCCTTATCCTTTTTATTTGCTTTTTGTGCAAAGAGTAACCTCTAATGAGAGTGAAGTAATGATTGGGAAAGTTGCTGTCCCAAAACAGATTTCTGTGCTTCACCGTAAAAATTCCTGAGAGAGATCTGTACGTCGGATTAATCTGTAATTGTTTGTGCTTCTGACCCAGGTTGTTATCTAACTTTCGTTAGTTCAACACTTTTTTATTTGAGCAACAGAAGGTCTTCGAAAAAATTCGTCTTTACCTGCTGGTTTGTTTTGACAGATTTCTGCCATTTTCTGCATTTGCTTCTTGTTAGTTCCTTCTTGAGTTCCTTTGGGGAATTGAGCTTTTTGAGGGAAGTGCTACAGTATCTAGTGTTCTAATGGAAGTTTATTTGGTGTTAGAACTAAACCTTGAGACTTATTTATCTTAAGTGCACTAATGTTGCTAATGAGATTGTGTGAAGTTTTGTATGAAGAAAAATTCAGGTGTATGGAAGGAATGAGTAATGAGATGAAGGATGGACTAAAGCTCAATCTTGGGGATGCCACGCGTGTCAACCCAAGAAATATCCAAGAAGTACAAGCGTCAAAGCTTGGGGATGCCCAAGGCATCCCCTTCTTCATCAATAAAAATTCCAGGTTTCTTCCAAACGCTTCATTTTTATTGTTTCATGCACAGTTGTGTTTTTCTTGGAGCGTCTTCTTTTTCGTTTTTGTTTTATTTTTCGTTTTCTTGGTTTGCTTAGTTTTCTGAATAAATTGGTTGGACCCCCTCTTTCACACTTTGGTTTGCAAATAGTTTGGTTTGGTTTGGAAAAGAGTAGGAAAGTTCATGCTTATGTGGTAAAAAGAGCTCGTTTTTGACTGTGGCTATGCTTTGTCATGCCATGCTTGATATTTTTTTGGCTTTATGCTTAGTATTCCTTGCTGTAGCATGACTTGTTATAAACAATTGAGATTGCTTAATGTGCCTTGGATGAATCATGCGTTGTTTTAGCATATTAAAGCATAGTATAGTGGTATTCTCCTTTGATGGTTTATTTGGGTTGACTTAAAGCATGCCCACACCATGTTATGACTATCTCAAGTCACCATAGCCTTTATGATCCTTTAGTTTTCAACTTGTAGTATCACTTTATGCTTTGATCAATGATGTTTTGTCGCTCTGCATGATTATGGCCATTATTGCTCTCTTAGTTTGTCGCTCCCAGTCTTTTGCTAGCCTCCACAACAAAGTATGAGTTCCACTCATGCATCCAACTCCTTAAACCAAGTTTTTCCAAAGAGTCCACCATACCTACCTACTAGCTTATGTTATTCCAAGTATATTCATGCTTTTGTTTACCTTCTACTTGTTATGAGAAAACTAGTGATCAAAGCTCTCACGAACTTGATGGCACACCTTACTTTATTGCCTCTAATAAAATTGAACCATTATGTCTTCTATGTTGTATATGATTGCACTTATTTTTTGGGAATTAGCAGAACCATGCTTTCATGGGGAACGCTTTCAAAATTGCACTTGGTACTTGTACCTAGTTGATATCATGCTCTTTTGTATATGGATGTCGTCGGTGTGAAATGAAAGGGGAGCTTGTAAGTCCATGGAGTTATGTATATGTGTTAGAGAAACACCTGGGCCGCTGGTCTAATCCATGCTGACATGGTGGAAACCTGCAGCATAACCATAATGAGCTGTCTATGAAGCATTCTTCTTATAAAAAAAGAGTCCTATATTGAGAAAAAAAGAGAAAAGAAAAAAAAGAGATACTATGAAAAGAGGAAAGAGAGAAAAAAGCACCATATTCCCATGGTAAATAAGAAGAATGCTGAGATGCTTGTTGTCTGCTTGCCTTGTCATTTTGATATGGGGATTCTTCCGTATCATCGGGCAAGGGGTACCCCGTTGGCGGTTCTCTATGATACACATGTACTTACGATGACAAGAACGTATTGGTGACTAAACTTGAGTAGCATGAGGAGCAGCCCTCGTATACAAGGGACATGAGATTTCTGACTTATACTTTGTCAAGCATGTACACCATAGTTTGTTCACTTTAACCTTAATCACTTCAAGATGCTTATGATAGGGGCAATGAGAGCTGAAAGCTACAAGTACCATAATTTTTGGAAGCTTTTTATGAGACTTGAATCCCTACTTCCTTTTACAAAAGGCCTTTCTTCCACCATTATACTGAGTCTCCACCTTCTATCTTTATGCACCTACTTTGAGAGCATAGTGGCCATTCTTAGTTCTATGTGCATTGTCCCAAGACTAGTTGATTGATGCATAACTTGTTTTTGCTTGTTTGAAACTATTGTATCTAGTCACTCTTATGAACTTTGAAGGTGTCCTATGCATTTATATTTGCTACTCTTTTGAGGGACAAGCTGAATACTTTTATGCTATGTTTTCTTTATGTGAAACAAACAAACGTCTTGCAAAGCATTGCTATTCATGAATATTTTGTTTGTGCCTTTTTATGTTGCATCTTAGTTTCTTTGCTTATTGCTAGAACTTTGTCTTTCATGTTATGATTGAAGTACTATGATCCCAGCCTTGAATGTTTTGCAAATACTTTGATCAAGTCTTTGATGGTGCATGTCACCTCAAAAATTCTTTCCTTTTATCACTTACCTACTCGAGGACGAGCAGGAGTTAAGCTTGGGGATGTTGATACATTGCCAAGGTATCTATAATTTTTGATGTTCCATGCTTAGTTTTTTCCACTTTCTTGTGTTTTGTTCCAACTTTGGAGTACTTTTATTATGATTTCTTGGACTAACATATTAACAAGAGCCATAGTGCCAGCTGCCTGTTTTCTGCTGTTTTTGGTTCCAGGAAAGTCAGAAAATGAATATTCTCGGAATTGGACGGGACAAAAGCCAAAGTGCCTATTTTTCCGGAAGGGATCAAGTGCCAGAATACGAGACGGAGAGGGGCCAGGGGCCGGCCACACCACCTGGCCGCGCGGCCAGGCCTGGCCCGTGCCAGGGGGTGGTCTGGCCGACCCTAGCACCCCCTCGGCCCCTCCTTCCGCCTATAAGTTGCCCTCGGTACGAAAACCCTAGGGACCCGATCAAAAATCCACGAAAGAGTCTGTAGCTGCCGTCATATCCATCCCTAGATCGGGGGGATCTGAAGCTCTTCCCGGCACCCTGTCGGAGAGGGGAATTCACCCTGGAGGCCTTCTTCATCACCATGCAAGCCTCCGGTGTGATGCGTGAGTAGTTCATCCTTGGACTACGGATCCATATAGTAGCTAGATGGATGGTTTCTCCTCCTTTGTGCTTTCATGTTTAGATCTTGTGAGCTCCGTTCATGATCAAGATCATCTATTTGTAATCCATACATGTTGTGTTTGCGGGGATCCGATGGATATTGATATGCTATTTCAGATTGATTATTGATTCTATCATGTCTTTGTTATTTGATATCTTGCATGCTTTCCGTTGTTAGTAGCTATCTTGGCCAAGTAGATGCTAGCAACTCCAAGAGTTAGTATTTATGCTCGATAGTGGGTTCATGCCTCTGGTAATCTGGGGAAGTGACAGAAATCTCTAAGGTACTAGATGTGTTGTTGCTACTAGGGAGAAAACAACGATTTTTTGTTCATAGAACAATTGTATTGTTTACCTTACATGCAGTTTGTAAAGCAATAATCTGTTGCTTGCAACTTAATACTAGACGGGGGTCGGATGATAACCTGAAGGTGGATTATTAGTCATAGATGCAGTTGGATGGCGGTCTATGTATTATGTTGTAATGCCCAATCAAGTCTCAAAGGAGTCAAGATGATTAGTATATGCATGTATTGCTTTCTCGGTGTTTGTCAATTGCCTCGCTGTAATTTGTTCACCCAGCATGTTATCTATCTAAGGAGAGCCACCTCTAGTGAACTATGGATCCCGATCCTTTTCTTTACATACAATCTACAATCTTTTACTGCTTGGTGTTTACTTTCTGCAAACTTTTACTTCTTTCCATTCGATACGTTTAATACTTTGTTTTCCGCAAAACACGGTGAGATTGACAACCTCATCGCAAGTTGGGGACAAAGTTTTGTGGTTGTGTTGTGCAGGTCTCCACGTTGCTACTAGCACCGGTAGTGCGCCCTGCCAAAGCTCAGCTAGTAACACCTTTGAGGTGTTTCCTTGCTCCTGCTGGTTCAATTAAACCTTGGTTTCATAACTGAGGGAAACTTGCTGCTGTGCTCATCATACCTTCCTCTTGGGGTTCCCAACGAGCTCTACATCAACACCACGCACCAAGCACTTTTCTGGGCGCCGTGTATTGAGCCATCAGACCCACATGTAGCTAAATCATGTGAAGAGTTGTTGCATTGAGTTGACTGTCCACTACCTCTCTTCTTGTCAAGTTGGTGGAGTCTCCAATGTGGAGGACATCTTCAATGATCCTCCAAAGCTCAATGGACGAACTACATACATGAGATTTCATTAAGAATTGTCATTTATTAAATGAAGATGCGGTAAGCTTGGGTGGATCACCCCTATTATTTATATAAGGGTGAGGGATTGGTGGATCGGGAGAATACAAGTGAGGTACCTCACTATAATCCTCCTTACCAGTTCCCTTTTTGGATGAGGATCCATTATTTTTATCACCTATGTCCTACCACCTCATCGTCCTTGGATTTAGCATTAGATTTGTACTTAGAGATTAGAGTGGTGGCCTCAGAGGTAGATGGAGGTGGGGCTGTAACTAAAGAGAGACGAGCAATCATTTGATGCATCTCTTCCATTTTAGTCTCAAAGGATTTCAACAAGGTTGTTTCCAACGTCTTGAGATCATCATTGTGACCTTGTCCACAGCCTCGCTCCCATCTCCCTTGGTACCCATACTTCTCTTAGGCGGTTAAGCCAAAATAAAGAGACGAGGCTCTAATACCAATTGAAATGGATCATATGGGCACCTAGAGGGGGGGAATAGGTGCTACTCCAAATTTTAATACTTTTTCAATTTTAGGCTCGACACAAAGGTAAATTCTCTAGATATGTAACTACGGAGAATTTCCCTATATGTAAACCTAACTACTAAGCAAGTAAAGGCAAGTAAGAGTGAGGAGCGAGGAAACCGTAGTGGAGCACATGGAGACACATGATTTGTTTTACCGCAGTTCTGTCCTTGTTAAGGGAAGTACGTCTGCGTTGGAGGGGTGGGCGGTACTAAGACCACCACACCGCAATAGGCCTAACCCTGTTCTTCGATGGATCTCGCCACCAAAGGCCTGATCCACCTTTCCACTATTGGTACCCTTTGAGGCGGGAACTGATGTCTACGCACTTCTATTATTGTAGACAGTTATTGGGCCTCCAAGTGCAGAGGTTTGTAGAACAACAGCAAGTTTTCCCTTAAGTGGATCACCCAAGGTTTATCGAACTCAGGGAGGAAGTGGTCAAAGGTATACCTTCTCAAGCAACCCTACAATCAAGATACAAGAAGTCTCTTGTGTCCCCAACACACCCAATACACTTGTCAGGTGTATAGGTGCACTAGTTCGGCGAAGAGATAGTGAAATACAAGTGGTATGGATATAAGACAATGGTGCCAGAAAATAGCTTGATGGCGTGGAAGAGATTAAAGGCAAACTGAAATAAAGATGGAAGCAAGCAAACATGTAACAGATCTAATTGCAAACGGCGTTTCAATGCTTAGAAACAAGTCCTAGGGATCATACTTTCACTAGTGAACACTCTCATATAAATATCATCTCTTCACGATACTACTCTGAACTACTCTACGGTTGGACACTCTAATCTATGGTAGGACTATAACAGCACACCTCAAAGTCTGCTTTCCCCATCTAGATAACCCCACACTATCACCTTGAGCTCTAGATGGTTCCAACAAACACCACAATTTCATAGAAACATCCAACTCCAAAACTCATAAGAAGTATTTGTAATCTCTAGCCTAAGTGCCACCATGGTCTGCACGCTGTCACTTTCACACACATGGGGAGATCAGAGATCTATTAAAGCACTTGCGTAGCAAGTTAGATCTACTTGATTACAAAGCTCATGATCACAATATGATCATGCATAGAGAGAGAGAGATGAACACATAGCTACCGGTAGAACCCTTAGCCTCGAGAGAGAACTACTCCCTCCTCATCATGGGAATCAGCAACGACGATGGAGATGGTGGTGGAGATCGATGGAGATGGCTCCGGGGGCACTTCCCCGTCCCGGCAGGGTGCCAGAACCGAGACTTTTTGTCCCTCAAATCTCCCCTTAGGTGGCGGCGGTGTTGCAGAACTTTTCGTGGCTGGAGGCTTGATTATTTAGGGTTTTTGCATCGGGAGGCATCTTATAGGCGAAGATGCAAGGTCGGTGGGTGGCCAGGGGGCCCACACCACCTGGTGGCGTGGCCAGGGCTAGCCCGCGCCACCACATGGTGTGGCCACCCTGTGGCCCCTCTCCGTCTCGTCTTCTGGCTCCGTGAGTCTTCCGGTAAAATATCGACTTTGGCTTTTGTCCGGTCCAATTTCGAGAATATTCATTTTCTGACTTTTATGGAACCAAAAACAGAAGAAAATAGGCAACTGGCACTGTGGCATCTTGTTAATAGGTTAGTCCAAGAAAGTGTATAAACAATACTCCAAAGTGTGGACAAAACATAAGAAAGTAGATAAAAACCAAGCATGGAACATCAAAAATTATAGATACGTTTGCAACATATCAACATCCCCAAGCTTAACTCTTGCTCGTCCTCGAGTAGGTAAGTGATAAAAAGAAAGAATAATTTTTGAGGTGACATGCACCATCATAAACTTGATCAAAGTATTTGTAACATTGATAGCTGGGATCATAGTACTTCAACATAGCATGAAAGACAAAGTTCTAACAATAAGACATAGCAACTATGTTGCAACATGAAAAGGCACAAACAAAAGATTCATGAATAACAATGCTTTGCAAGACGTTTGTTTGTTTCACATAAAGAAAACATAGCATAGTGGCATTCAGCTTGTCCCTCATAGAGTAGCAAACATAAATGCATAGGACACCTTCAAAGTTCATAAGAGTGACTAGATACAAGTAGTTTAAGAACAAGCAATATCAAGTTATGCATCAATCAACAAGTCTTGGGACAATGCACATAGAACTAAGAATGGCCACTATGCTCTCAAAGTAGGTGCATAAAGGTAGAAGGTGGAGTCTCAACATAAAAGTAAAAGAAAGGCCTTCATAGAAGGAAGTAGAGATTCAAGTTTCATAAAGAGCTTCCAAAAATTATGGTACTTGTTAGCTTTCAGCTCACATTGCCCCTATCATAAGAATATTTAGGTGATTAAGGTTAAAGTGAACAAACTATGGAGTATATGCTTGACAAAGTATAAGTTGGAAATCTCATGTACCTTGAATACGAGGGGCGCTCCTCATGCTACTCAAGTTTAGTCACCCGTAAGTTCTTGTCATAGTAAGTACATGTGTATCATAGCGAACCGCCAACGGGGTATCCCTTGCCGATGATACGGAAGAATCCCCATATCAAAATGACAAGGCAAGCAGACAACGAGCATCTCACCAATCTTCTTATTTACCATGGGAAAATGGTGCTTTTTTCTCTCTTTCCTCTTTTCTCTTATCTTTTTTCTCTTTTTCTCTTTTTCTCAATATCTGACTCTTTTTTTATAAGAAGAATGCTTCATAGATAACTCATTATGGTTAAGCTGCAGGTTTTCACCATGACAGCATGGATTAGACCGGCGGCCCAGGCGTTTCTCTAACACACATACATAACTCCATGGACTTACAAGCTCCCATTTCATTTCACACCGACGACATCCATAGACAAAAGAGCATGATATCAACTAGGTACAAAGTACAAACGCAATGTTGAAAGTGTTCCCCATGACAACATGGTTCTGCTAATCCCCAACATATAAGTGCAAGCATATACAACATAGATGACACAATGGTTCAAGTTTATTAAGGGCAAGAAAAGTAAAGTGTGCCATCAAGTTCGTGAGAGCTTTAATCACTAGTTTTCTCATAAAAAGTTTAATTCGGAAGGTAGATAAAAACATGAATATACTTGGAATAGCAAATGCTAATAGGTAGGTATGGTGGACTCTTTGGAATAACTTGGTTTTAGGAGTTGGATGCATGAGTGGAACTCATACTTGGTTATGGAGGCTAGCAAAAGACTAGGAGCAACCAACTAAGAGAGAAATAATGGCCATAATCATGCAGAGCGACAAAATGATGACCCACAAGTATAGGGGGTGTATCGCAGTATTTTCGAGGGAAGTGAAACCCAATTTATTGATTCGACACAAGGGGAGCCAAAGAATACTTATCAGCCTTAACAACTGAGTTGTCAATTCAGCTGCACCTAGAAACAATCTTGCTCACAGCAGTTTATCAGTAGCAACAGTTTTGTAGTAGGAATAGTGAAGTAACAGTAGTAGTAAAGCAAAGACAGTAGTAAACAAAAGCAGTAAACAGTGGGATTCGAGTGCGGTAGGCATAGGGATGGATGGACGGGCGTTGCATGGACAAGACAATTCACATAGCAATCAGAACATAGGGCAATTGCAGATAAATAAGATATAGCATCCAGGTACTAGACAACCCTAGGCATGTGTTCCATATATAGTCATATGTGCTCGCAATGAGAACTTGCACAACATCTTTTGTCCTGTCAGCCCGTTTGCAACGAGGCCTCTAGGGAACTACTAGCAATTAAGGTGCTCCTTTTAATAGAGCACCGGAGCAAAGCATTAACACTCCGTGAACACATGTGATCCTCACATCAAAGCCTTTCCCTTCCGGTTATCCCGATTTCTGTCACTTCGGGGCCATAGGTTCCGGACAACAACGTGTGTATACAACTTGTAGATAAGACCAAAAACAATACTATCATAATGAATAAATAATAGGTTCAGATCTGAAATCATGGCACTCGGGCCCTAGTGACAAGCATTAAGCACAACAAGTCGCAACAAAGTCATAAAGCACTAATAAAAGATACTAGGCACCATGCCCTAACAATCTGATGCCATTACATGAACGATCTCATCCAATCCCTACCATCCCCATAGCCTACAGTGTGGGATTACTCACTCATAGATGGGGGAAACATGGATGGTCGATGGAGAAGCGATGGTGATGATGATGGCGATGATCTCCTCCAATTCCCCGTCCCGGCAGGGTGCCAGGACGGAGTTTCTGGTGCTGTTTCATGGAATCTGGTGGTGGCGGCGGAGCGGAACTCCTTCTAGAAAAACGTTGACCCCCCTGGAGTTTTTAGGTCAGAAGGCTTCTTATAGGCGAAGAGGGAGACTGAGGGGGTGCCTGGTGGGCCCACACCATGCCCTAGCGCGGCCAGGCCCAGCCCGCGCCTAGGGGTGGTGTGGCCAGCCCCTGGCCCTCCTCCGTCTCGTATTCTGGCTCCGTGAGTCTTCCAGAAAAATAGGCACTTTGGCTTTTGTCCCGTCCAATTCCGAGAATATTCATTTTCTGACTTTCCTAGAACCAAAAACAGCAGAAAACAGGCAGCTGGCACTGTGGCTCTTGTTAATAGGTTAGTCCAAGAAATCATATGAAAAGTACTCCAAAGTGTGGACAGAACACAATAAAGTGGATAAAACCAAGCATGGAACATCAAAAATTATAGATACATTTGCAATGTATCAACATCCCCAAGCTTAACTCCTGCTCGTCCTCGAGTAGGTAAGTGATAAAAAGAAAGAATAATTTTTGAGGTGACGTGCACCATCATAAACTTGATCAAAGTATATGTAAAACATTCAAAGCTGGGATCATAGTACTTCAATCATAACATGAAAGACAAAGTTCTAGCAATAAGACAAAGAAACTATGATGCAACATGAAAAGGCACAAACAAAAGATTCATGAATAACAATGCTTTGCAAGACGTTTGTTTGTTTCACATAAAGAAAACATAGCATAATAGTATTCAGCTTGTCCCTCATAGAGTAGCAAATATAAATGCATAGGACACCTTCAAAGTTCATAAGAGTGACTAGATACAAATAGTTTAAAACAAGCAATATCAAGTTATGCATCAATCAACTAGTCTTGGGACAATGCACATAGAACTAAGAATGGCCACTATGCTCTCAAAGTAGGTGCATAAAGGTAGAAGGTGGAGACTCAATATAATGGTGGAAGAAAGGCCTTCATAGAAGGAAGTAGGGATTCAAGTCTCATAAAGAGCTTCCAAAAATTATGGTACTTATAGCTTTCAGCTCTCATTGCCCCTATCATAAGCATCTTGAAGTGATTAAGGTTAAAGTGAACAAACTATGGTGTACATGCTTGACGAAGTATAAGTTAGGAATCTCATGTCCCTTGTATACAAGGGCCACTCCTCATGCTTCACAAGTTTAGTTACCGGTAAGTTCTTGTCATCATAAGTACATGTGTATCATAGAGAACCGCCAACGGGGTACGAAAGAATCCCCATATCAAAATGACAAGGCAAGCAGACAACGAGCATCTCAGCAATCTTCTTATTTACCATGGGAATATGGTGTTTTTTCTCTCTTTCCTATTTTCATAATATCTCTTTTTTTTCTTTTTCTATTTTTCTCAATATAGGACTCTTTTTTTATAAGAAGAATGTTTCATAGACAGCTCATTATGGTTACGCTGCAGGTTTCCACCATGTCAGCATGGATTAGACCAGCGGCCCAGGCATTTATCTAACACATATACATAACTCCATGGACTTACAAGCTCCCCTTTCATTTCACACCGATGACATCCATATACAAAAGAGCATGATATCAACTAGGTACAAGTACCAAGTGCAATGTTGAAAGCGTTCCCCATGAAAGCATGGTTCTGCTAATTCCCAACAAATAAGTGCAAGCATATACAACATAGACGACACAATGGTTCAAGTTTATTAACGGCAAGAAAAGTAAAGTGTGCCATCAAGTTCGTGAGAGCTTTAATCACTAGTTTTCTCATAACAAGTTTAATTTGGAAGGTAAACAAAAGCATGAATATACTTGGAATAGCATAAGCTAATAGGTAGGTATGGTGGACTCTTTGGAATAACTTGGTTTAGGGAGTTAGATGCATGAGTGGAACTCATACTTGGTTGTGGAGGCTAGCAAAAGACGGGGAGTGACAAACTAAAAGAGCAATAATGGCCATAATCATGCAGAGCGACAAAACATCGTTGATCAAAGCATAAAGTGATACTACAAGTTGAAAACTAAAGGATCATAAAGGCTATGGTGACTTGAGATAGTCATAACATGGTGTGAGCATGCGCCAAGTCAACCCAAATAAAGCATCAAAGGAGAATACCATAATACTATGCTTTAATATGCTAAAACAACGTATGATCCTTCCAAGGCACATTAAGCAATCTCAATCGTTTATAACAAGTCATGCTACAACAAATAATACTAAGCATAAAGCCAAAACAATATCGAGCATGGCATGACAAAGCATAGGCCACAGTCAAAAACAAGCTCTCTTTACCACTTAAGCATGAACTTTCCTACTCTTTTCCAAACCAAACCAGACTATTTGAAAACCAACGCATGAAAGAGGAGGTCTAACCAATTTATTCAGAAAACTAAGCAAGCAAAGCAAACTAAAAACCAAAATGAAAACAAAAAAGAAGACGCTCCAAGAACAACACAAATGTGCATGAAACAATAAAAATGAAGCGTTTGGAAGAAACCTGGGATTTTTATTGATGAAGAAGGGGATGCCTTGGGCATCCCCAAGCTTTGATGCTTGTAATTCTTGGATATTTCATGGGGTGACACGCGTGGCATCCCCAAGCTTGAGCTTTAGTCTATCCTTCATCTCATTACTCATTCCTTCCATACACCTGAAATTTTTCCTTCATATAAAACTTCACACAATCTTTATTAGCAACATTAATGCACTCAAGATAATAAGTCCTAAGGTTCAGTTCTAGCACCAATAAGCTTCCATTAGAACACTATCTACTGAAGCACTTCCCTCAAAAATCTCAATTCCCTAAAAGAACTCAAAAAGGAACCAACAAGAAGCAAATGCAGAAAATGGCAGAAATCTGTCAAAACAGACCAGGAGGTAAAGACGAATTTTTTCGAAGACCTTCTGTTGCTCAAATCAAAACGTGTTGAACTATCAAAAGTTAGACAACGACCTGGGGCAGAACACAAAAATGCACGCCTCAAAACGACGTACAGAGATTATACACGGATTTTTACGGTGAAGCACAAAAATCTGTTTCGGGACAGCAACTTTCCCAAGCATTACTTCTCTCTCATTAGAGGTTACTCTTGGCACAAAAAGCAAATAAAAGGATAAATAGAGGTTACTACTGAAGCAATAACTTCCAAGACTCAACTAAAACTTTTGGGTTATCTCCCAATAAGTACTTTTCTTTAACGCCTTTAAGTTAGGCATGATAGTTTGAGAAGATGTTCACATGAGAAATATGAATTGAAGTAAAAGGGAGCATCAAGAAGTAAATCCAAAGCACATTTAAGTCTAACCCACTTCCTATGCATAGGAGTCTTGTAAAGAAACAAGTCATTAAAGCACAAAGCAACAAGCATAGGAAAGCAAAACAAGTGCAACTTCAAGACTTTCAACATAAAGAGGGAAACTTAATATTATTAAGATACATAAGACCATGTTTACCTATCTCATAATAACTTTCAGTAGCATCATGAATAAAATTAACAATATAACTATCACATGAAACATTATTATCATGAGCCACATGCATAAAAGAATTAATACTCCCTGCATAAACATAGTCATTCTTATTAATTGTAGTGGGAGCAAATTCAACAAAGTAGTTATCACTATTATTCTCATCACCATAATCATCAAATATAGGAGACATATTGTAATCACAATAAATTTTCTCCTCAATAGTAGGTGGACTGAAAATATCATATTCATCATTGTAATCATCATATATTGGAGGCATAGTATCATCAAAGTAAATTTTCTCCTCCGTGCTTGGGGGACTAAAAATATCATGCTCATCAAAACCAACTTCCCCAAGCTTAGACTTTTCCATAGCATTAGCAATAATGGTGTTCAAAGAATTCATCCTAATAATATTGCTATTAGCATGCAAATAAAATTCCATAGGTTTTTTAATTTTCTCTTCAAACACTTCATGTCCTAACTCAAGATAAATACTATAAAGTTCTCTATTTTTTATTGTTTTTATTAAGCCTAACTAGTGAAAACAAGAAACAAAAAGACAAAATTGCAGAATCTAAAGGAAATAACTTCGAGCACTCACACCGGAGGATGTGAGTACCTTTTACCTTACCTCCCCGGCAACGGCGCCAGAAAATAGCTTGATGTCTACGCACTTCTATTCTTGTAGACAGTTGTTGGGCCTCCAAGTGTAGAGGTTTGTAGAACAGCAGCAAGTTTTCCCTTAAGTGGATCACCCAAGGTTTATCGAACTCAGGGAGGAAGTGGTCAAAGGTATCCCCTCTCAAGCAACCCTGCAATCAAGATACAAGAAGTCTCTTGTGTCCCCAACACACCCAATACACTTGTCAGGTGTATAGGTGCACTAGTTCGGCGAAGAGATAGTGAAATACAAGTGGTATGGATATAAGACAACGGTGCCAGAAAATAGCTTGATGGCGTGGAAGAGATTAAAGGCAAACTGAAATAAAGATGGAAGCAAGCAAACATGTAACAGATCTAATTGCAAACGGTGTTTCAATGCTTAGAAACAAGGCCTAGGGATCATACTTTCACTAGTGAACACTCTCATATAAATATCATCTCTTCATGATACTACTCTGAACTACTCTCCGGTTGGACACTCTAATCTATGGTAGGGCTATAACAACACACCTCAAAGACCGCTTTCCCCATCTAGATAACCTCACACTGTCACCTTGAGCTCTAGATGGTTCCAACAAACACCACAATTTCATAAAGACATTGATGACCCACAAGTATAGGGGGTGTATCGCAGTATTTTCGAGGGAAGTGAAACCCAATTTATTGATTCGACACAAGGGGAGCCAAAGAATACTTATCAGCCTTAACAACTGAGTTGTCAATTCAGCTGCACCTAGAAACAATCTTGCTCACAGCAGTTTATCAGTAGCAACAGTTTTGTAGTAGGAATAGTGAAGTAACAGTAGTAGTAAAGCAAAGACAGTAGTAAACAAAAGCAGTAAACAGTGGGATTCGAGTGCGGTAGGCATAGGGATGGATGGACGGGCGTTGCATGGACAAGACAATTCACATAGCAATCAGAACATAGGGCAATTGCAGATAAATAAGATATAGCATCCAGGTACTAGACAACCCTAGGCATGTGTTCCATACATAGTCATATGTGCTCGCAATGAGAACTTGCACAACATCTTTTGTCCTGTCAGCCCGTTTGCAACGAGGCCTCTAGGGAACTACTAGCAATTAAGGTGCTCCTTTTAATAGAGCACCGGAGCAAAGCATTAACACTCCGTGAACACATGTGATCCTCACATCAAAGCCTTTCCCTTCCGGTTATCCCGATTTCTGTCACTTCGGGGCCATAGGTTCCGGACAACAACGTGTGTATACAACTTGTAGATAAGACCAAAAACAATACTATCATAATGAATAAATAATAGGTTCAGATCTGAAATCATGGCACTCGGGCCCTAGTGACAAGCATTAAGCACAACAAGTCGCAACAAAGTCATAAAGCACTAATAAAAGATACTAGGCACTATGCCCTAACAATCTGATGCCATTACATGAACGATCTCATCCAATCCCTACCATCCCCATAGCCTACAGCGGGGGATTACTCACTCATAGATGGGGGAAACATGGATGGTCGATGGAGAAGCGATCGTGATGATGATGGTGATGATCTCCTCCAATTCCCTGTCCCGGCAGGGTGCCAGAACGGAGTTTCTGGTGCTGTTTCGTGGAATCTGTTGGTGGCGGTGGAGCGGAACTCCTTCTGGAAAAACGTCGAGCCCCCCGTAGTTTTTAGGTTAGAAGGCTCCTTATAGGCGAAGAGCAAGGCCGAGGGGGTGCCTGGGGGGCCCATACCACCCCCTGGCACGGACTGGCCTGGCCCGCGCCACCAGGTGGTGTGGCCACCCCAGGGCTCTTCTCCGTCTCGTATTCTGGCTCCTGGAGTCTTCGGGTGAAATAGGATTTTTGGCATATTTTCCGAGATTTTTCCTGATAGTTGATTTTCTGCACAAAAAGTAGACACCAAGGCAATTCTGCTGAAAACAGCGTTAGTTTGCATTAGTTGCATCCAAATCACGCAAGTATAGAGGAGAAACAATAGCAAAAGTGTTTGGGAAAGTAGATACGTTTTGGACGTATCAACTCCCCCCAAGCTTAGCTTATTGCTTGTCCTCAAGCAATTCAGTTGAAAACTGAGTGCGATAAAAGAACTTTCACGAACACATTTGCTTCATATGATGCAAATATTCTCAGCAATGTGATCAACTACTTAGACAATTCATAATAAAGAGTATGCAATTGAGTCTACTTAATAGTCATTGCAAGCTATGAATAGATTCCAACTCAAGAATAATAAGTAGCATGAAGCACAAACATAAGCAACATTACAATGCTCATAAAAAGGTATGATAGAGGGGTATCTCGCTTGCCTTTGATTATGAATGTCAAGGCACCTCTGAAGTTCAAGTGATGACTAGAAGTAAAGATATCAAGGATACAAGCATCAAAGTCATAACACAAATAATCAAGTCTTGGAACAAACACAAAGAATGACAACTATGCTCTCAAGAAGGTGCTCAAAGAATATATGGAGACTGAACAAGTAGAAGAAAAAGGTTTTGAATAATTTTGAAGGGCTTCCAAATGCTGAAAGTATGGTACTCGTTAGCTTTGAGCTCTCATTGCCCCTATCATAAGTATCTTTAAATGTGGTTAAGGTGAAAGTGAGGTCCAATCTGAGTTATATGCTTGAAAGACTATAAACTGAAAATCCCAAGTCCCTTGAGTACGCGGGCCGCTCCTCATGCTACTCAACTTTAGTTACCGGTAAGTTCTTGTCATCGTAAGTATGTGCGTATCATTGAGAACCGCCAACGGGGTACCCCTTGCCCGATGATACGGAAGAATCCCCATATCAAAATGACAAGGCAAGCAGACAATGAGTATCTCAGCAATCTTCTTATTTACCATCAGAAAATGGTGCTTTTTTCTCTCTTTCCTCTTTTCATAAAACTCTCTTTTTTTTTCTTTTTCTCAATAGTTATAACTCTCTTTTTTTATAAGAAGAATGCTTCATAGATATCATTATGGTTACGCTGCAGGTTTCCACCATGTCAGCATGGATTAGACTAGTGGCCCAGGCGTTTCTCTAACACACATACATAACTCCATGGACTTACAAGCTCCCCTTTTATTTCACACCGACGACATCCGCAAACAAAAGAGCAAGGTATCAACTGGGTATATATTTACAAGTGTTGAAAGCGTTCCTCGTGACAGCATGGCTTTGCTAATCCCCAGCCTATAATTTGCAAGCATATAACTTTCATGGAGAGTTCACAATGGTTCAGGTTTATTAAGTGCAGAAAATAAAGTGTGCCATCAAGTTCGTGAGAGCTTTACTAACTAATTTTCCCATAACAAGCAAACATTTTATTCGGAAGAAAACAAGGCATATTGAATATGCACGGAAGTAGCAAATGATGCTAATAGGTAGGTATGGTGGACACTTTGGAAATATTTGGTTTAGGGCATTTGGAACTTGAGTAAAACATACTTAGTGAAAGTGAAGGCTAGCAATACTAAGGGAGCGACAAACAAGAGAGCAATAGCTGTCATTATCATGCTTGCAACAAAAGAGGACTACTCATGGCATGGAAATGATTCAAGATCCTCAAGGCAAAATAATTCATCAAGGCTTAACTGATTATTACAGTCATGTGCATGCGTGAGCATGTGCCAAGTCAATTCAAATGAAACATTCAGAGGAGGATACCACAGTGTCATACCAATTTATGAATAGAGTAATGCAAGCAAACATTCATGAAACATGCTACAAACTATTAGCGAGCTGGAGCTAATCACAAGAAAGCAAGAACTACTAAGCATCCAAAGATAACATACACCCTACATGAACGGACTAAGCAAGCTCACAATGATGAGTATATGTACAAAAATGAAGACAAATAGAGTTCGTTACCAGCCTCTTACCACGCTTCAAGCTGTCATTGATCCTCATTATTGCTCTTCACTTGTGTGGCTTGAATAATAATATGAAACCAATATCCACTGAGGTCTGCCGAACCCTGTAGCAAACTCGCAAAAACCAAAGAAGAACGACAAATATTTTTGGTGTTTTTGATTTTTAAATAAGAACCAAAAGAGAAAAACAAGCAAAGCAAAATCTTTTTGGTTTTTTCGAATAGTTCAAACAAAGCAAAAAGGGAAAAACAAACCAAGGAAAAAAGAAGAAGCAAACCAAAGAGAAACAACAAAAATATTTTTGGTCTTTTTGTGTTTTTTTAGAAAGCAAAAACAAAGAAGAACGAAAACTAAAAAGGGAACGAAAACATGAATATACAAAGTACCGACGCAACATGATATGGAGATGAGTGCGGTGTCGGTGTACCTCCCCCCAAGCTTAAGCTTTTGGCCTAAGTGGGTATCAATCCATGTACGAACAAGGGTTCCAAGCGGGCGGATCTTGGTAAGAATGGTCGTAGCTGGGCCCATGAGAAGAAGAGGAAGCTCCCCAATCATAAGTGGGCTGCTGATATGAAGACTCTCCCTCATTCGAGGGCTGGCCCGAATCATCTGTGACCTCCCTTCCAGTATCCTGCTCTTGTTGGGAGAGCTCTCCCAAGTACGTGTCAAGCTCCTCCACATTGAGGGACCATCCTTCCCTGTTATCAAGGTTAAACAAAACAGGTGCAGGCAAAAGAACAACACGCTCGGACTTGCTCTTTCTCCAACCAGCTTTGAGAAAGGTTATTTCATAAGACAACTCACTCAAACTAGCCCATGAGGAAATAAATTTATGTTGTATCATGGAATTAAAATCAAGCCTCTCTATGGGAAACTATAGGTCTAGATGATGAGGCACTAAACCATGCAATGCTAGCAAACGAGAATCAATGAGGCCTCCACAAATTCCACCTTTCTCACGGTTAGCAGCAAGACGGAAAGCTATCAAAGCACCCAAGTTGTAAGTCCTATCTCGTCTAAGAGAAGCAGAGATAAATGCTAAATCAAACGAAGATAACTTATTGGCGGTTTTCCTAGCAAGAACACACTTGGCAATAAAGTAGGCAAAGTAGCGAATAGAGGGAAGATGAATGTTACGGATTTTTCCATTCTCCTTCGAGAAGCTACTACCTTGGCAAATTTCTGCATATAAATCCATGAGTGGTTCAGGTCTCTCCTTAATCTTTCTACATGATCCCCATTGAGGCACTTTAATAGCTGCACAAAAATCATCAAGAGAAAGGTCGACAGCTATATTGTAAATTTTGTAATGGACCATGGGGTTAGGCAAAGAGTGACTAAATTTGAATCCTGCACCACAGACATGGTTAGCTTCACAAATTGACAAGGTTCATCTTCCAAAAAGTGCTCTAACCCTGCATTAGAAACCAAAGTGTGGAAATCTTGTAGAATTCCTGCAGCTCTCATGAACTCAGGGCATGGATAAATGGAGGGAAAAACTTCCTCCTCCCCGTGGACCTTCATGACCTCAGGCACCCAAAGCTCATGTTGGTTTAGGTGGTGTTCACTCATCTTTTATTCTGAAATTTAAACACCTATTAAACAAGTGATTGCAAAGTAAATATAATAAAGGATTCTACTCATAGGGACTTGCAAGAAGCCTAAACATGCATCAAAACTATATCTCTAAGCATCAAACAAGCTTACAAGCTCTCAAAACTAGTCACCTATAGTAGCAAAATACTCAACATATAATCCATTAAACACAAATCTATTTGGACAAGGGGAGGAGTCACATACCAAGGAACAATTGCTCCAAATTTCAGCAAGAAAGATGGGCTGAGCAAGGAGATCGAAGAAATCGAGAGCAAGCACAGAAAGAACGTGATTTTGAGCTATGAACTGGAGCTTACTCGGGAGAGAGAAGAAAGTGGCAGGTGAGAGAGGTAGTGGGGGGCCAGGGGTGGCCCACACCAGGGCATGGCGCCACCCAGGGCTGGCCGCGCCAACACATGGTGTGCCTGCCTGGTGGGCCCCCTGGTACCTACCAGGTACTCCTCTGCCCCTTTTCACGTAAAAATTTAATATGAATTTTCTGGAATTTTTCGGGACACTTTATTTTTGGGCAATTTTCAGAAATAGAAGAATGATTTTTCTGACAGACAGATATTTTTTTCTTCTTCTGGAAACATGATGCAAGGACAAAACAAGGCTAGAACTACAGAAGTTCTAGCATGCAAGGAACTAACAACACAAAGAAAACTAAACGAAAGCAAAACCTAAAATGCAAAGGATAGAAATAAACGGAGATAATCATAATGAAAACATTGTTTTGTTCAATGGAATCCTTTTGTTAGCAAGGTTGATCAAGTCTTGCTACCAAAACAATTTCATATGAGACAAAACTTTGTACTCCACTAATGATTATGTTACCTCAACCTTGATAGCAATGGTCCCAATCATAATAGTTTCAACTTTTTCTTTTGGTATGGGACAATATATTTCTCCAACTTGAATGCCTTCAACATGTTCAATTGAATTTAAACCATAAGTCCTTTCAATCTTCTTGGGGAAATAGACAGTATGTTCCTTGTCATTAACATTGAAGGTCACCTTTCCTTGATTACAATTAATAACAGCTCCTGCAGTATTAAGAAAAGGTCTCCCAAGAATAATAGACATATTATCATCTTCAGGCATTTCAAGCACAACAAAATCAGTTAATATCAAGCAATTGTGAGCCACCTGAATAGGTACATCCTCACATATACCCACAGGAATAGTGGTAGATTTATTAGCCATTTGCAAAGATATATCAGTTGGTATCAATTTTTCAAGCTGAAGCCTCTTATAGAGAGAGAAAGGCATAACACTAACTCCAGCTCCCAAATCACACAAAGCGGTTCTAACATAACTGTTCTTAATAGAGCAAGGGATAGTTGGAATCCCTGGGTCTCCAAGTTTCTTAGGAACCTTACCATTGAAGGAATAATTAGCAAGTAAAGTAGAGATTTCTTCATTAGGGATCTTCCTTTTATTCGAGACAATGTCCTTCATATACTTTGAGTAAGGAGGCAATTTAATAGCATCAGTCAAAGGAATTTGCAAGAACAAAGGCTTCATCCACTCACAAAACTTATTATAGTGTTCATCTTCCTTTGACTTGTGTTTCTTATCAGGGAAAGGCATAGGTTTTTGGACCCAAGGTTCTCTTTCACTACCATGTTTCTTAGCAATAAAATCTTCTTTGGTGTATTTAGTATTCTTAGTGTGGTTTTCAGGTTCTTCTTCAACTTTTTCTTCATTAGGCACTTCATTTTCTTCATTACCACTTTCAGTTTTAGCATCAGAGATAGATATACTATTAGGATCTATAGCAGTTTCAGAGGGTTCTACACTAGTTTTATGTTTCTTTTTTCTTTTCTTACGAGTAGAACCACTATTTTCAGCTTGTTGAGAATCCTGCTCAATTCTTTTGGGATGCCCTTCAGGATATAGAGGATCCTGGGTAGCAGCACCACTTCTAGTTCTAATTTCATAAGCATGTTTTTCTTTAGCAGCATTAACTAGCAAGTCATTTTGCACTTTAACGAGTTGATCTATTTGAGTTTGAACCATTTGAAAGTGTTTAACAATCATTTTAACATCATTAGAGGTTCTTTCCACAATATCTTTCAACTCAACAATAGCTCTAGTGTTTTCCATTAGATGATTTTGCACCCTTTTATTAAAGTTATCCTGCTTAACAATAAAGATATCAAATTCTTCTAAGCATTGATCAGGAGGTTTCAAGTAAGGGATATCACCTTCATCAAAGTGTTGGAGGGAGTGTACCTCAATAGTGGGTTAGTAGGGAATAGGCTTACATAATTCTTCTATAGGAGGTAAATTCTTGACATCTGCAACTTTAATTCCCTTCTCCTTAACACATTTCTTAGCTTCCTTCATCACTTCATCATTTAATTCAATAACTCCCCTCTTCTTTGATGTTGGAATAGGCATAGGAATAGATGGTTCAGGTACAATTACTTCAGGTATAGCTTGTTTAGGAGGAGTCCAATCTTCATAATTCTTGCTTATTTTAGCCATTAATTCTCAGCTTCCTTAGGAGTCCTATTCCTGAAAACACAATCAGCACAACTATCTAGGTATGTCCTAGATTCTTCGGTTAGTCCATTGTAAAATATATCAAGAAGCTCATTCTTAGGTAATGGACTTCCAGCCTATGCATGAATCAAAGCACAAAACCTTGCCCAAGATTCAGGCAATACCTCTTTTTCTCCCTGTTTGAAATCAAAAAGTTCCTACAAAATAGCATGTCTAGCACTGGGAGGAAAATATTTCTGCAGGAAAGTACTAATCAAGCACTCAGGGCTATCAATACATCGAGGAGGTAAATTACTAAACCAAGTTTTAGCTTCTCCTTTCAGAGAAAAGGGAAAGTCTTAGCAACAAAGTAAGTACGCATCTTAATGTCATCAGAAAACAATCCACTCATGGTAGAAAGTTCATTCATATGTGCTACCGCACTTTCATTCTTAGTCCCACAAAAAGGTTCTTTCTCGACAATAGCTATGTAAGATAGATCGAGAGAGAAATCATAATCTTCATCTATAATGTTTATGGGAGAAGCAGCAATCTTAGCAGCAGGATATAATTTCGGTCTAATAGTACGCCTCTCAAGTTTTAGATTCAGCAGTAGTAGCAGTGTGTGTAGCATGTGTTTGTGGTGGTGTAACGAGCTTACTTATAACAGATGGTGAATCAAGAGCAGCAGAGGTGTTTAGAACCGTACCTCTTCTTGTAGTGGATGGTAAAATAGTGTAACACCCTCAAATCGGCCCTATGCAAGTTTTAGCCCTTTCCGCCAAACCCGCATAGAAACGATTCAAGGACGCCCACCAGGCACTTTCGTGCGGGTGGAAAACAAAGTAATACCATCACACAACAGTCCTCGATGGGACCCACAGAACATATATATACAACAACGACTCCATGAGCCAAGAATATAGATATACAATACAAAGATCCAAATCACCTTGAAAACGATACAATGCCCGAGTACGGACAAGATGCAAATGGGGCTAAGAGCCCTGAAGAATAACCAATGGCGTCCATAACCCTGCCCAGGCCAAGCCGGAAGGGTAACCCTGCTAATGGCATCGAACTTATACCAGCTTAAACAAAAGGGGTGCCGACAAAGGGCAAAGGAAAAAGAGGAGCGTCAGTACTGAGGCCAGTACACGGCGAGGCTAGAATTCGGCGGCTCTCGCCTACATAGGTATGGTGGACTGAAGCGGCAGCGAAGCATGCACTATACAACCTATAGAGACTCGATATAACCGTCGGCTATTAAAGAGGGGTAAGAAAGACCTATTCGGGACCAACCTGATACTAACACCAATCATACCCATCCCAGTATTTCCCCCTAGAGACCAAACGAGGAAGTCAAACCGAGAAACTCACACAGTTGGCAGTTTTATTCATTCCATTATAGTTGAAGCACTTACTAGTCAGATTTAGATAGCATGAGTCATCCTGATAACATAAGTACTGGACAGTTTTAGTCACCATTCCGTTATAGTTGGAACATTTACTAGTCAGATATAATTGTCCTGAGGAATCCCAAAACCCAGCATTTGTTGGCACTTTTATCACATTCCATTGGAGTTGCAATATTTACTAGGCAGATATAACAAAACAACCCAGGTCCACCAGTGGTTGGCATTTTTAATATCCATTCCGTTATAGTGAAGCTGATTACTAGTCAGATATATTAAGTCAAATTTATAGCACTACTTTAGTTATGCTTGTCTATTATCGAGATACTGTGCTCCAAGTCGTCCATAACCACGGACACGGCTTTTAGAAAGTTTTACCCTGTAGGGGTGCACAAATAGCAACACACACTCGATCAACCTCGGAAAAACCAACTCAAAACCCAACGAGTCATTCACGACAAAGCGATCACAGGATTCATAAAATATTTCAGGGGGCCACCCCACTAAGCTACCCGCAACAAAGTTGGCCGGCTCCAGAATGGACCCAGGGTTTGTGTGGACGGCTGTAAACGACTGGGAACCCGAAAGTGTGACTGGGCTTGTCGATACAGAGAAAACGTGTCACGATCCTAAACAGTACAGGTGCTCCACGCACAATCGTAAATAAAGCAGTAAAGCATGGCATAAGTACAGGATAGTAATAAAACCCCAAACTAGTTTGTGGCCCCAAGAAATAGAAATGAATCAAGCTCTGGCTCAGGGGGGGTCCATAAGGCCTCTTGGATGTGGATAGTGCGAAAAATCAAGGAACAGGTATCAAGTACTCGGGGCCTACGGGACACAAGTGGGCGTGAAAAACCAAATAACATATAATTTCCCACCGGTGCCTCTTTCATTAGTTATCACAGCAATTTAATAGTTGTATTTGAAGTCATGATCCGCTCCACTATAAACATCTGCCAGCATTCCAACAACTGTGGTACTTGACAACACGAGATCGCACCTGAGCAAGCAACTACGACTCGCAAGGCCAGCTATCTACCAAACATAGGTAATAGGAGGTGTCCAAGGCAATATAGAGGCTGCACGGGATATTACTGGTGTACGGAAACTAAAGCATTGTGACACGGATAGCAATAGATCAACAGGAGGAAATAAAGACTATAAATGCAAAATAGGTAGAAGGGTAAGAGATGCTCGCCTGGGAAACACTACCGAAGGATCATATCTTGTCGATACTCGCATCAACTCATCGGCCTAATCCGCGAAGAAGCAAACACTAGCAGAAACACTGGATACAATATTTAGTACTACGGCAGAACATCCGGCATGCTTATGATATGATGCATGGAATGGCACAGATGTGATGCAATTAGGCAATATTAAGCGGAACCGGGGTCCCAACATTTAATTAATAGGTTCAAGTTATTTAGAAGCCCAGCAAATTAAATGTTGTCTTAACAAGACAAAACATGGCATCGGTTCGCTACACAAATTAAATGGAGTCCGGAATAAGACAAAGGTATCCCGCATAAACACTCCATATTTAATTATGAGGTGAATCGGCATAATGCTCCCAAACCTCAGACAATTATGCATGCATGAACAATTTAATATGCGACAGTTGGTAATGTCATATTATAAAAATAGGGGCTTAGGGTCGCACATCGGGGTTCGGAAGATCTTGGTTCCGGGGTTGGGGTTCGACAGGGTACGGATCTGGGGTTCGGCTCGATGGGATCGTTCTCGGACAACTGAAGGAGAGCTTGGCATTCCGGAAAGAAGGACTAGGTTTGGCGTCGGGGGCTCATCGGACTCGCCCTGGTCGGTGTCGATCGTGTCGTCGCGAAGATCTTGTCGGGTCCGCGTATCGGGTCGGTCTTGGCATCCGGAGTGGAGTACTTGGCGTCCGGGAATCTTCGGGTAGGAGATCGTGTTGCTCGGACTCGGAGAACTTGTCGATTCCATGTCGGCGTACTTGGAGTTCCGGGGATCTTCGGAACCCGTGAAGTAGATCTTGTCGCACGGTGTCCGGGTAGGCGAACTTGTCGGTTCTGCGGCTTCGATTGTCGGACTTGCTCTGGTGGTCGTCGTACTTGTCCGATGTAGATATTGTGGTTCCATCCAAACCAGGAAGGAGATCTTGTTCGTCGGGAACAACAACGTCAACAGGGGATTATCATCAACCCACAACACCATCATCTCATCAAACAAGCTGCAGGAACCACCGGGCTGGCAGCTACATAACCACCACCAAACTTTCAACCCCTCTAGAAGCCGAACATCTTCACGCTTTCACATCTCTCCAACATCTGGATGAAAACCGGCTGCTGAACTTGGACAGAGACGAGGCGACACCAACGGAGGAGCAGGGGTTTTCAGGGCGAGCGTGCAGAGGGCGGAGCCTGTCGGTGCAGAAGAAGGGGTGAGCGCGGGGGCAAACCCCAGCGGTGCTGCGGAAGGGGCGGCGGACGGCCGGCAGCGACACGGGGGCTCGAGGAGCTCGCGAACGGGAGAGGTGAGAGGTCGCGGAGACGGCAGCACACAGAGGCGGCTAGCGAGCTCGAGGATGCACGCGGGGTAGAGCGGAGGAGCACCGGCAGCGCTGGTAGAGAGCGGTGGGCCGGCGGGGCCTAGGTGGCGGCGCCACGCGAGGTAGAAACGGAGAGGAGTGCGGCCGGAGCGGCTCGGGAGGCACGGGGTGGAGGGGAACGGGGCCCGGGGCGGCCGACGACCAGGAAGGACGGGCCGGAGCAGGTGGAGGCGGCGGTTCGAGCGCTGAGGAGGGGGGGGACGGCGAACTTGGGCCACGCGACGAGCCTGGGCGCGTAGAGGCGAGACGGGCTCGGCGGCACGTGATGCTCGCGGGAGGAACAGGGAGAGGCGGCGGTGACGGAACCTCCACAGATGAGGAGGCGCACGACGGCTCTGCGGGTCGGGGACAGGCACAGGAAGATGACGCGGCGGCGTGCGGTGGGGAGAGGCGGTGTCGACGAGGCAAAGGACGGGGAAGGCGAGCGAGGAGAGCAGAGGAGGGAGCGGCATCGATCATGAGGGGAAAATTGTCGGTATGGGGCGGCAGGTGGGAACCAGGTGGTGTGGGGACGCGGGGCCAGGGGCGGTGTGCGGTGTGCGGTTGGTGGGAGCGGTCGCGTCACACGCGGGTTGGGGCTAGGGCGCGCTGGCGTGTAGCGTGTAGGGTAGCGTGACAAGGTGGGGCTGGTCGCACGGACGTGCAGCGTGTTGCGTGCGTGCGTTGTGTGTGTGTGTGTTGTGTGCGGGATGCGTGTCCGCCGCGTGGGAGTGGGGCCAGGTGGGAGCAGGAGTTGGCGGGGTGGAGCTGGGGTTGGATCGGTGGTAGGTGGGGAAAAAGGTGGGGTGTTGGTTGGGTCTGGGGTGTTTGGCGGCGGGGTGGAGGGAATGGGGTAGCTAGGGTTTCTAGGTGATCTAGAGTTTGGTGGCTGTGGGCTGGGTGGCCTCCGGTTGGGCCTTCGGGCCTAGCCGTTGGCTGCCTGCCCCCCCCCCCCACACACACACAAATATTTATTTTTCTTATTTTTATTTTTAGAAAGGATTTTATAAATGGTTTTTAGACAAATAAAATACCCGGGAAAGACCGGAGTTTTGATTTGAAATTAAGACGGAGATATTTGGAAGACAAATATAGGCTTTTCAAAGATAATTTTTGACAAACATATGCATGATGATGCGCTACATGCAAACAACATGCGATTTTCTAGTAGTGGTTTTAGCGGGATGCCACAATTCGACAACACTAACAATGGATCTCGCCCTCGAGATCCGCCTCGTGGTACCGAGAAGAAGGTCGGCAATCTGAATCTCCTCGCTTCGTGTAGATGCTCGCGACACCACTAACAAGAGGTCGTTGTCCGTGATCTTCGAGAGAACACTCCGGGAAACAAAGGACGAAGGTAAAGGTATCCACAAATAAAGCCACCTCTAACTCCGATAGAAAGAGAGAAACGATGCATTCTTATCCACTTCAATGTACACGAGCAAATAGAGTGAGTAGTCGGCATGGGGGCCAATCCATCACGCACCCAAACTATTACTCCGCACAATCAGTAGAAAAGCATGCAACCATTCTCGGAATCTGACTGAAGATCTCGACAAGTGAGGTTCAGAAACAAGGAGTGATGCAGACTCTACATCGGACCTGGCGTAGATGACGTCACATCGGAAAACACCGGAAGGCAAGAGAAGGAACAAGGTGAAGTCCAACAGATGAAGGATTCCTCAGATAGCACGAAGACCGGATGTAGAAGCACCGTTACCAAAGGAGGAAGCGAAACCCTGAAGGTACGACGGAAACCCAACCACGAGAATTCCTGGACTTGAAGAAAAGATAAGAGAGCAGATTCAAAACACGCAGAGGTAAGAGGAGAACAGCAGAGGGGTAAGGAGTAAAATCAGACCTAATCAGATCTATCCAACCGATTTTGCAAAATAGTTTTGATACTCTATGTCGACCGTTAGCTAGGTTATCCTATAGGCTGGACTTGTGGGGTATCGCAACTGCTGAGCTCTGATACCACTCCGTAACACCCTCAAATCGGCCCTATGCAAGTTTTAGCCCTTTCCGCCAAACCCGCATAGAAACGATTCAAGGACGCCCACCAGGCACTTTCGTGCGGGTGGAAAACAAAGTAATACCATTAGACAACATTCCTCGATGGGACCCACAGAACATATATATACAACAACGACTCCATGAGCCAAGAATATAGATATACAATACAAAGATCCAAATCACCTTGAAAACGATACAATGCCCGAGTACGGACAAGATGCAAATGGGGCTAAGAGCCCTGAAGAATAACCAATGGCGTCCATAACCCTGCCCAGGCCAAGCCGGAAGGGTAACCCTGCTAATGGCATCGAACTTATACCAGCTTAAACAAAAGGGGTGCCGACAAAGGGCAAAGGAAAAAGAGGAGCGTCAGTACTGAGGCCAGTACACGGCGAGGCTAGAATTCGGCGGCTCTCGCCTACATAGGTATGGTGGACTGAAGCGGCAGCGAAGCATGCACTATACAACCTATAGAGACTCGATATAACCGTCGGCTATTAAAGAGGGGTAAGAAAGACCTATTCGGGACCAACCTGATACTAACACCAATCATACCCATCCCAGTATTTCCCCCTAGAGACCAAACGAGGAAGTCAAACCGAGAAACTCACACAGTTGGCAGTTTTATTCATTCCATTATAGTTGAAGCACTTACTAGTCAGATTTAGATAGCATGAGTCATCCTGATAACATAAGTACTGGACAGTTTTAGTCACCATTCCGTTATAGTTGGAACATTTACTAGTCAGATATAATTGTCCTGAGGAATCCCAAAACCCAGCATTTGTTGGCACTTTTATCACATTCCATTGGAGTTGCAATATTTACTAGGCAGATATAACAAAACAACCCAGGTCCACCAGTGGTTGGCATTTTTAATATCCATTCCGTTATAGTGAAGCTGATTACTAGTCAGATATATTAAGTCAAATTTATAGCACTACTTTAGTTATGCTTGTCTATTATCGAGATACTGTGCTCCAAGTCGTCCATAACCACGGACACGGCTTTTAGAAAGTTTTACCCTGTAGGGGTGCACAAATAGCAACACACACTCGATCAACCTCGGAAAAACCAACTCAAAACCCAACGAGTCATTCACGACAAAGCGATCACAGGATTCATAAAATATTTCAGGGGGCCACCCCACTAAGCTACCCGCAACAAAGTTGGCCGGCTCCAGAATGGACCCAGGGTTTGTGTGGACGGCTGTAAATGACTGGGAACCCGAAAGTGTGACTGGGCTTGTCGATACAGAGAAAACGTGTCACGATCCTAAACAGTACAGGTGCTCCACGCACAATCGTAAATAAAGCAGTAAAGCATGGCATAAGTACAGGATAGTAATAAAACCCCAAACTAGTTTGTGGCCCCAAGAAATAGAAATGAATCAAGCTCTGGCTCAGGGGGGGTCCATAAGGCCTCTTGGATGTGGATAGTGCGAAAAATCAAGGAACATGTATCAAGTACTCGGGGCCTACGGGACACAAGTGGGCATGAAAAACCAAATAACATATAATTTCCCACCGGTGCCTCTTTCATTAGTTATCACAGCAATTTAATAGTTGTATTTGAAGTCATGATCCGCTCCACCATAAACATCTGCCAGCATTCCAACAACTGTGGTACTTGACAACACGAGATCGCACCTGAGCAAGCAACTACGACTCGCAAGGCCAGCTATCTACCAAACACAGGTAATAGGAGGTGTCCAAGGCAATATAGAGGCTGCACGGGATATTACTGGTGTACGGAAACTAAAGCATTGTGACACGGATAGCAATAGATCAACAGGAGGAAATAAAGACTATAAATGCAAAATAGGTAGAAGGGTAAGAGATGCTCGCCTGGGAAACACTACCGAAGGATCATATCTTGTCGATACTCGCATCAACTCATCGGCCTAATCCGCGAAGAAGCAAACACTAGCAGAAACACTGGATACAATATTTAGTACTACGGCAGAACATCCGGCATGCTTATGATATGATGCATGGAATGGCACAGATGTGATGCAATTAGGCAATATTAAGCGGAACCGGGGTCCCAACATTTAATTAATAGGTTCAAGTTATTTAGAAGCCCAGCAAATTAAATGTTGTCTTAACAAGACAAAACATGGCATCGGTTCGCTACACAAATTAAATGGAGTCCGGAATAAGACAAAGGTATCCCGCATAAACACTCCATATTTAATTATGAGGTGAATCGGCATAATGCTCCCAAACCTCAGACAATTATGCATGCATGAACAATTTAATATGCGATAGTTGGTAATGTCATATTATAAAAATAGGGGCTTAGGGTCGCACATCGGGGTTCGGAAGATCTTGGTTCCGGGGTTGGGGTTCGACAGGGTACGGATCTAGGGTTCGGCTCGACGGGATCGTTCTCGGACAACTGAAGGAGAGCTTGGCGTTCCGGAAAGAAGGACTAGGTTTGGCGTCGGGGGCTCATCGGACTCGCCCTGGTCGGTGTCGATCGTGTCGTCGCGAAGATCTTGTCGGGTCCGCGTATCGGGTCGGTCTTGGCATCCGGAGTGGAGTACTTGGCGTCCGGGAATCTTCGGGTAGGAGATCGTGCTGCTCGGACTCGGAGAACTTGTCGATTCCATGTCGGCGTACTTAGAGTTCCGGGGATCTTCGGAACCCGTGAAGTAGATCTTGTCGCACGGTGTCCGGGTAGGCGAACTTGTCGGTTCTGCGGCTTCGATTGTCGGACTTGCTCTGGTGGTCGTCGTACTTGTCCGATGTAGATATTGTGGTTCCATCCAAACCAGGAAGGAGATCTTGTTCGTCGGGAACAACAACGTCAATAGGGGATTATCATCAACCCACAACACCATCATCTCATCAAATAAGGTGCAGGAACCATCGGGCTGGCAGCTACATAACCGCCATCAAACTTTCAACCCCTCCAGAAGCCGAACATCTTCACGCTTTCACATCTCTCCAACATCTGGATGAAAACCGGCTGCTGAACTTGGACAGAGACGAGGCGACACCAACGGAGGAGCAGGGGTTTTCGGGGCGAGCACGCAGAGGGCGGAGCCTGTCGGTGTAGAAGAAGGGGCGAGCGCAGGGGCAAAACCCAGCGGTGCTGCGGAAGGGGCGGCGGCCGGCCGGCGGCGACACGGGGGCTCGAGGAGCTCTCGAACGGGAGAGGTGAGAGGTCGCAGAGACGGCAGCACACAGAGGCGGCTAGCAAGCTCGGGGACGCACACGGGGCAGAGCGGAGGAGCACCGACGACGCTGACAGAGAGCGGTGGTCCGGCGGGGCCTAGGTGGCGGTGCCACGCGAGGTAGAAACGGAGAGGAGCTCGGCCAGAGCGGCTCGGGGGGCGCGGGGTGGAGGGGAACAGGGCCTGGGTCACCCGACGACCAGGAAGGACGGGCCGAAGCCGGTGGAGGCAGCGGTTCGAGCGCAGAGGAGGGGGGAACGGCGAACTTGGGCCACACGACGAGCCTGGGCGTGTAGAGGCGAGACGGGCTCGGCGGCGGGCGGCACGTGGTGCTCACGGGAGGAACGGGGAGAGGCGGCGGTGGCGGAACCTCCGCAGATGAGGAGGCGCACGGCGGCTCTGTGGGTCGGGGACAGGCACAGGAAGATGACGCGGCAGCGTGCGGTGGGGAGAGGCGGTGCCGACGAGGCAAAGGACGGAGAAGGCGGGCGAGGAGAGCGGAGGAGGGAGCGGCGTCGATCCTGAGGGGAAAGTTGTCGGTACGAGGTGGCAGGTGGGAACCAGGTGGTGTGGGGACGCGGGGCCAGGGACGGTGTGCGGTTGGTGGGAGCGGTCGCGTCGCACGTAGGTTGGGGCTAGGGCGTGCTGGCGTGTAGCCTGACGAGGTGGGGCTGGTCGCGCGGACGTGCAGCGTGTTGCGTGCGTGCGTTGTGTGTGTGTGTTGTGTGCGGGGTGCGTGTCCGCCGTGTGGGAGTGGGGCCAGGTGGGAGCAGGTGTTGGCGGGGTGGAGCTGGGGTTGGATCGGTGGTAGGTGGGGAAAAAGGTGGGGTGTTGGTTGGGTCTGGGGTGTTCGGCGGCGGGGTGGAGGGAATGGGGTAGCTAGGGTTTCTAGGTGATCTAGAGTTTGGTGGCTGTGGGCTGGGTGGCCTCCGGTTGGGCCTTCGGGCCTGGCTGTTGGCTGTCTGGCCCCCCACAAAAATATTTATTTTTCTTATTTTTATTTTTAGAAAGGATTTTATAAATAGTTTTTAGACAAATAAAAGACCTGGGAAAGACGGGAGTTTTGATTTGAAATTAAGACGGAGATATTTGGAAGACAAAGATAGGCTTTTCGAAGATAATTTTTGACAAACATATGCATGATGATGTCATGATGATGCGCTACATGCAAACAACATGCGATTTTCTAGTAGTGGTTTTAGCAGGATGCCACAAATAGGAACCTTGCCATCACGAGACTTACCCATGATGGATGGATGGCAGCGAACAGTAGTGATTCCAAGCGAACTTGATAAATAAAGCTATGCTCCCCGGCAACGGCGCCAGAAAATAGTCTTGATGACCCACAAGTATAGGGGGTGTATCGCAGTATTTTCGAGGGAAGTGAAACCCAATTTATTGATTTGACACAAGGGGAGCCAAAGAATACTTATCAGCCTTAACAACTGAGTTGTCAATTCAGCTGCACCTGAAAACAATCTTGCTCACAGCAGTTTATCAGTAGCAACAGTTTTGTAGTAGGAATAGTGAAGTAACAGTAGTAGTAAAGCAAAGACAGTAGTAAACAAAAGCAGTAAACAGTGGGATTCGAGTGCGGTAGGCATAGGGATGGATGGACGGGCGTTGCATGGACAAGACAATTCACATAGCAATCAGAACATAGGGCAATTGCAGATAAATAAGATAAAGCATCCAAGTACTAGACAATCCTAGGCATGTGTTCCATATATAGTCATACGTGCTCGCAATAAGAACTTGCACAACATCTTTTGTCCTGCCAGCCCGTTTGCAGCGCGGCCTCTAGGGAACTACTGGCAATTAAGGTGCTCCTTTTAATAGAGCACCGGAGCAAAGCATTAACACTCCGTGAACACATGTGATCCTCACATCAAAGACTTTCCCTTCCGGTTATCCCGATTTCTGTCACTTCGGGGCCATAGGTTCTGGACAACAACGTGTGTATACAACTTGTAGATAAGACCAAAAACAATACTATCATAATGAATCAATAATAGGTTCAGATTTGAAATCATGGCACTCGGGCCCTAGTGACAAGCATTAAGCACAACAAATCGCAACAAAGTCATAAAGCACTAATAAAAGATACTAGGCACTATGCCCTAACAATCTAATGCCATTACATGAACGATCTCATCCAATCCCTACCATCCCGATAGCCTACATCGGGGGATTACTCACTCATAGATGAGGGAAACATGGATGGTCGATGGAGAAGCGATGGTGATGATGATGGCGATGATCTCCTCCAATTCCCCGTCCCGGCAGGGTGCCAGAACGGAGTTTTTGGTGCTGTTTCGTGGAATCTGGTGGTGGCGGTGAAGCGGAACTCCTTCTAGAAAAACGTCAAACCCCCCGTAGTTTTTAGGTCAGAAGGCTCCTTATATGCGAAGAGAGAGGCCGAGGGGGTGCCTGGTGTCCCACACCACCCCCTGGCGCGGCCTGGCCTGGCCCGCGCCACTAGGTGGTGTGGCCACCCCAGGGCTCTTCTCCGTCTCGTATTCTGGCTCCTGGAGTCTTCGGGTGAAATCGGATTTTTGGCATATTTTCCGGGATTTTTCCTGATAGTTGATTTTCTGCACAAAAAGTAGACACCAAGGCAATTCTGCTGAAAACATCGTCAGTTCGCATTAGTTGCATCCAAATCACACAAGTATAGAGGAGAAAAAATAACAAAAGTGTTCGGGAAAGTAGATACGTTTTGGACGTATCAGACATCCAACTCCAAATATAACTCATAACAAGTATTTGTAATCTCTAGCCTAAGTGCCACCATGGTGTGCACGCTGTCACTTTCACACACATGGGGAGAGCAGAGATCTATTAAAGCACTTGAGTAGCAAGGTAGATCTACTTGATTACAAAGCTCATGATCTCATAAGATCACGCATAGAGAGAGATGAACACATAGCTACCGGTAGAACCCTTAGCCTCGAGAGAGAACTACTCCCTCCTCATCATGGGAATCAGCAACGACGATGGAGATGGTGGTTGAGATCGATGGAGATGGCTCCAGGGGAACTTTCCCGTCCTGACAGGGTGCCGGAACTGAGACTTTCTGTCCCCCGAATCTCCCCTTCGGTGGCGGCGGTGCTGCGGAACTTTTCATGGCTGGAGGCTTGATTATTTAGGGTTTTTGCATCGGGAGGCATCTTATAGGTGAAGAGGCAAGGTCGATGGGCGGCCAGGGGGCCCACACCACCTGGTGGCGCGGCCAGGGCTAGCCCGCGCCACCATATGGTGTGGCCACCCTGTAGCCCCTCTCCGTCTCGTCTTTTAGCTCCGTGAGTCTTCCGGTAAAATATCGACTTTGGCTTTTGTCCGGTCCAATTCCGAGAATATTCATTTTCTGAATTTTATGGAACCAAAAATAGAAAAAAACAGGCAACTGGCACTGTGGCATCTTGTTAATAGGTTAGTCTAAGAAAGTGTATAAAAAGTACTCCAAAGTGTGGACAAAACATAAGAAAGTAGATAAAAACCAAGCATGGAACATCAAAATTTATAGATAAGTTTGCAACGTACCAGGAACCGATGCCTTTACATGACTAGCAGGGCACACATCCACAACCGAATTGGAGGCTCCCGTAATGACAACAAGCTTCCACAAGAACACATATTATCACAAACGAAACACAAGATCTAGATATTAACAAGTAATACTAGATCAAGAATCCTCCAAGTGAATGGAGGGGAAGTGATGCGCTTGATTCGTGATGCCGATGATTGAAGTCTCCTCCTTCGATTCCCCAAAACTCGGAGCCTTCGGGTGGTTGAAGTGAGAGATCTCGATTAGGAGCTTGAAGAACAGGCCATTACTTTTTCGAATGAATCAAGAGATCTGATAGGAGGACTGATTGGGGCATTTATACCCCCTGTCCAAACTTGGTCATTGGAGAAGTTGGGGCCCGGATTATCCAGCCCAAGTAGGGGCCGGATTATTCGGCTAGGGCAATCCTCCGCCCCAGAGTCAGATTTTCTAGGGGGAAATGCGCCCCCTATACCGCACGACGCGCCTTGCCTCCCTTTGCAAACTTTCCTGGGGTGGCAGATTATCCGGCCTAGACAAAAACTCTGTCCCGCGCCGGAAATCCGAGAGATACTCTGCCCCCTTACTACATGACACGCCTGGCCAGCCTTTGCAAAACTTCTCGGGGGCGGATTATCCGGCCCCTATAGGGGCGGATTATCCGGCCCGGGCAAAAACTTCGGCGCTGGCCGGACAATCCGAAGAATAATCCGCCCCCAATATTGCATGATGCGCCTTGCCCACATTTGTCGATTGGGCTAGGCCGGATTATCCGACCCTTGGTAGGGGCAGATAATCCGCCCCCAACAACTGATTTTGGCTACTTTTCATATGAACAGTCATCTACAACACTTAGCACACATGAGATGATCCATGGTATTGTTATCTAACATACAAAACACTAGAGATCATGAAATGTTCTTTCACCAGGTTGGTGCTCCGTGACATCGGCATGGTCAATCAATCTAGTCAGCTGCTACACTGTCAGGCGCCTGCTCTTCTCATTGGCCATGCACCTAGCCAAAGTGAACTCCTTGGAGGGCATCACCTTGCCAGCCGTGCACATGCGAGTAGGCTGAGCCTTCCTTGTCGTCGGCACACATGTCCGCACAGAAACGACCTTCCTCGTCCACATGTGTAACATGTCTTACCTTATACATGCCCGGATTTCCTCTGCACCGCACATGGTCTCCATCCACTCATCGACCTGGCCGTCATCGAACTATGGTCACAAGTGTGGGCTTGTTCGGTTTAGGAGGGATTGAAGGGGATTGAAATGGATTAGGGTAGATTTAATCCCATGCAAGTCAAAATACCCCCAAATCCACTTCAATCCTCTTGAGGAGAGGATTAACCGAACATAGCCTCACTGGTGGTGAAAACCTTGCTCTTCTCCTTGTGGATGTTCGACTGCGGCATCATGCACTCTGCCGGCATGCCCGTCATCTGCAGCACGACTGAACTGTTAGCCTAGAACCAGTTGTCGATAAGTTAGTGCGAGGCAACTCTACCTGTAGCAACGGTGACAACGATCGCCATACATTTCAACATACCCAATATCTACATGTGCTGAGCAATTTCATGAGCTCTTCTAGATGCACCTATCCTCTAATCTTCTGTGCGCATCGGAGAACAATAAATCAGCACAACAAAAGAGCAGTTAATAACTCCCCACAAATAAAACTTTGTCTCCTATTACATGAAAATCAACGAATCCAGAAAAAGAACACCAAAGAAAGGGGAAAAAAGAAGATGGGAGAGACATATCCAATACCTCTTCTTCAGCGCTAGGTGATGCAGTGCAAGGGCTTCAGATGTATATTGTTTCTCTCTTTTCTTTTTCATCAAAACAAATCTGAGAAAAAGAGAATGGAAGAAGAAACTATATCCGAAAATTAACAAGATTGTTTTTTTTAGAAAGAGGCACGTGAATGAGGGGATCACATCACGATCTTTTTTTATTGTGATAGTACTCCATTAGTTCGTTGTTTGGTCATGGTGAAATATAAGAAACATGGTATTAATTAGTTTGTTATACTCCATGTGCTCTCTATGGAATAACCGGATGGAACTAAGTAGGCTATGTTGTTATTTGCATGAACTAAACATTGGGACGTTAATAATTAGTTTATTATTTTGGATTGGATGGCAGTCTATTTATAAATATACTCCCTCTGATACAAATTAATTGACTCGGATTTGTCTAGATTCAGATGTATCTAGACATGTTTTAGTACTAGATACATCTAAATTTAAATAAATCTAAGTTAATTAATTTGGATCAGAGGAGAGTACTAAAATATGACAACACCACCGTTTTTAATAATAGTAAAGATTTAGCTAATGTGTCCTGTTTTTTTTGAGTCTTAAAGTTGAAACCCACTGGCCGGCACACTACGGCCTGTTTACTGACGTGCTGGGCCATCCCGTGCCTTCTCGTGTCGGCCCGTTGGCCAGGTCTTCGTGGCAAAAGCTCCAAAAGCTCAAACCCTCTCTTCCCCCACAACAAAATTCGAAATCACCCGGCGTCCCATCCCCACATCGATTCCCAAATCCCCAATGGCCGCTCCGCCGCCGGTGCTCACCCTGGCGGTGGAGAAGGGTCCACGCAAGGGAGAGACCAGGAAGTGTGCAGCCGGATCCGCGCTCCGTATCGGGCGCGTCGTCAAGGGCAACCACCTTGCCGTGCGCGACGTGGGCGCGTCGCAGCAGCACCTCGCCATCGAGTTCCTCCCGCCGCCAGCCGCCCAATGGGCCGTCTCCGACCTCGGCTCCTCCAATGGCTCCTTCCTCAACGGTGCGCCCCTCCTTCCCAACGTCCCCACCCCGCTCTCGCACGGGGACTCGATCAAGATAGGCGAGTCCACCGTGCTCGCCGTGTCCATCTCCTCCGATTTGGATCTGAACCCCGCCACCGCTGCCAATCCCGGATCTAGGCGCTCCGCGCGCTGCGCCACGGCGACGGAGGCGATGGAGGAGGTGAAGCCCCCTGTGGTGACTCGCCGGGGCGCACGGAAGAAGGCTGCGCTGGCCGAGATCCCTGAAATGGAGAATGGTGTACCGGACGCGGCGGTAGTGGCGTTGGAGCAGGAAAAGGTCCACCCGGTTACGCGCCGGGGCGGACGTGGGAAGGCAGCTGCAGCGGTGGCCGCGATCCCTGAAGTGGAGAATGAAGGACCGGACGCGGCGGTAGTGGTGATGGAGGAGGAAAAGGCCTGCCCGGTTAGACGCCGGGGCGGACGTGGGAAGGCGGCTGCAGCTGTGACCACGGAAGAGACGGAGGAGGGTGCAGAGTTGAGACGCCAAGGGGGACCAACGAAGGCGGTGCAGCCCCCTGAACTAGAGGAGGGGGAGAAGAAGGTGGCCCCCGTAGTGACCCGCCATGGTGGGCGGAAGAACACCACGGAGCTCCCTGAACTGGAGAAGGGAGTGGAGAAGGAGGAGGACCTGGTGGCAAGGCGTGGAGGCGGGCAGAAGAAGGCCACAGAACCTGCTGAATTGGAGAAGGGAGAGGAGAAGGAGGCCCCGGTGGCAACACGTGGTGGCGGGCAGAAGAAGGCCTCAGAACCTGCTGAATTGGAGAAAGAAGAGGAGGAGGAGGAGGAAGCAGTGGTGGTGACACGCCTTGGCGGGCGGAACAAGAACGCGGAGCCCCCTGAACCTGAGAAGGAAATAGAGGAGGAGGCTCCGATTGTTACACGTGGCAGGAGGAAGAAGAATGCAGCGACGGTCGCCCCTCCGCCACAGCCTCCGAAGACGAGGTCGAGAAGGGGCCAGGGAAGGATTGCAAGGGACACTAGTGCAAAGGCCGTTCTTGAGGATGAGGAAGTGGACGAAGAGGCGGAAAATGAGGTGGCTGCATCAAGAGAGCTACCAGGGAATCTGCCAACCTCGACAGCAGTAAAGACTGGTGAGGAGGAGAAGGGGGATAAGGTGGCAGCTGGGGATGTAGAAACTGAGGCAGCTGCAAAGATGTTGGAGGAGGAAGTCCCCAAGGGGATGGGCAGTGCTCAACGTGCTGCTTCTGACAATGTGGGTGATGAAGAAAAGGGTGGTGGAGAAGAGGAAGATGATGGCAATGGGGAATTGGTTGGAAGTGGAGGAGGGAAGGTGAAAGGTGCTGGTAGAAGCAGCCTTGAGACCATGACATTGGGGGAGTGGTTCGACCGGATGGAAAAATACCTCCCAAGGATGATCAACGAGGCTGCTGATAAGATGATAGCTGAGTTGGAGGAGAAACATAAGTGCATCCATGAGTATATTGCGACGCTTGATAATAGCTCTGACCCTTCCTGAAAATTATGCCGTACAGGCTGGAGAATGACCAGAAAATACACTGGAGTCGTTCCTGTGGTGACAATCTGCACTTACTGAAGAAATAATCAGTGGTGCTGTTGTCCTTTTGGATAGTAGGGGTAGCTTATTAGCTGGTAGTAGTTTAATATGTTGACTTTTTCTTTTTGGCTTGTAATTAGCTTACTGTATTATTTTGTTATGTACTGGCGTTTCTGTGTGGTTTCAGGAAGGTGTAGTGTGTACTATTTATGCACTTTACTCTTTGTAATAATGTCAGAACACTCGGTTTCAGGAATGAAATTGATAGCTTGTCCCCTTTCTCATAACATTTTGTTGCAATTGGAGTGTTTTTTTTCTGATTATAACTCATTGACCCACCACTGTTGTTGCTCCATCTTGTCAGAGTGGCATTTTTGAACCTTTTTTTCACATAAACATTTCCTAGTTATAACAACTGTAGGCCCTCAAGTTTCAGCATGAAAAAATGTTATGTAACTGCTCAAATGGAGATTTCGTTTGTAACTGTCACTACTTTGGTATATAGAGTATATTCTTGGACTTATTTACACCTTTTTTTTGTCTTGCTCCCACACTATGTGCCCGTTGTATTCTAAGTTACAGTATTTTCTGGTAAGCAATATTGTTTTTAGTGATGCCTACACCAATGCCTTGTTCTTCTATTGATGCGAAGGAGGTGCATACAGTTCAATTGATACCCAAATGGCCTTTTCGTATCCTTGAATTTCTTATGATATATTCCTCTTGCAGGTCTTGGGAAATTATTGCTTAGCACTTAGTCTTACACCTAGATGAAGTGATACCTGAAGAGTAAAGACTGGCTAACTCAACTGGTTTTCATTTTTTCAAGAGCAAACTGCCTTTGATATGTGTATATGCGATATTATTTCTCTGTATAAACGTTGGTACCTTTGCTAATAATTATATTAACATAAAACTGTCAAGACATCTTTGCAGAAAATGAATTTAACATCATGACTTCATTCAGTTTAAATGTGTGTTGACTAGAATATGGTTTACTCAAGGTTCCACACGTCCTATTTCTGTTCATATTGTGTTCTCTTTGCCATACAAACCTTAGCAAGCAGTAATCAGATAGAGCGTGAAACTGTAATCAATTATAATTATCCGTCAGTATTATACATATGATATTATCTCAACAAACATATATCCATATTGTCCTCCAATTGTTTGGTAATGAATACATCCTTAGTTTGGAATAACTGGCTACTATTGTTTTATCTCTTTACATACAAAACCGATGGAAGGATGCCACTGCCTCATGATTTTGCTAACACTAGGATGTCTTCAAATTTGTGATGTATGAACTGACACAATATACATTTCATCATTTCGTTGTGGATAATACAATACTCTTTAGTCATGCTGCAATACTATGCATGATTTATCAAATAATGCACTGCGTGCATTGATATATTGCACGAACTCAAATCTAGTACTCCCTCTGTTCACTAATATAAGATATTTTGGCATACTAAATTAGTTTGCCAAAACGTCTTATATTAGTGAACATAGGGGGTAGTTATTAAAGACTGACGACTTTGTTGTATATTTAAAAAGTTTATAGGTTTGGGTTGAACAGAGGATAGATTATGTTGTAGTGATTGCTATTCTGTTCCTATGAAATGTACACTGAACTATTATGTTTTTGTGGTTTAGCAAAAAGTACTTTTTTGAAACGGGGAAATGTACAATTGCTACAAAAATTTAAGTGATCTTATTCCATATTTCCATTGCATAAAAGATATACATAAATTAAATATCTCAGAGGCAGCGTATCAACGCTTGGATTTTCATAAACTTGGTTAGTTTTGTGCTAAGTTGGAATTGAGCTTTTTGTAACTGAGACCTTGAGGGAAATGCTGAAGTGATGATTTTCGCAGCAATCCCCACAGACCCTTCAGGATCTGGAGCATGTGAAGATTTCCCAGGTCTTAAAATGTGCATCGTTCAAGCAGAGATGCTGAATTTGGCAAGTTTATGATCTTAAATTTGAGTTGTATAATATAGTTGATACGTACTTTAGGTTATCTTCTTTCACCACTTTGGGCAGTCAACCATCCAGTTAGGCTGTCACTTGGTATCTGCAGGTACATATGCGTTTATTTTCTGCCGTAATTAGCTGTGCTTTACCTAACTAATTTCAGCTAGTATAAAAAATCTGTGGTCCAGGGAAAGTTTATCCAATTAGAAAAGATATGAACGTTATGACGCATCCTGGCACAACCGAAGCATCGAAAGTGTTGTGGCTTGTACAATCAAAATTTGACGAGTGAAGTGCTGATGGAAGTTGACTTGAATGGTCGTGCCTGCTAGGGTGAGCTCCATCCTCCATGTATATATAGCATAAAATTGTCTCGCTGTGATTATTAGTGGCTCTTGAACAAATTGCACGTGGAAACATGTGTATATACATATGATATCAGGCACTAGAAGAGGACGCAGCTTGCCGATCATGTCCATTAGAGACACACTTGATGATAACAAGATGGAGAGGACGACAAAAGCACGAGATCCAAGTCTATCTGTAACCGTACATGTATTCTAACAGCAGGTACACAAGAGTATAGTCCAACCGTCTTGCATTTACGATTGTAAAGTTATGGTCCTTTACTTTTTCCTCCCTTATTTTTAACCTAGATTTTGCTGTAAACGAATTAAACAAAATATTTTTAGGCTGTTCAAGGGAAAATTAACAAGATCACTAGATCAGTAACTTTTGGTTTGAAATTGCCTATATAACTTGGCGGAATTTGCTGTGTGACACAATTATTTTGTGCTATTTGCTAACAACACTAGTAGAAACCAGGCCATTAGCCGATTCGTAAGGATCTTTAGTCCCGGATTCCAAACCGGGATTGCTAAAGCGGGACTAAAGGTTCGGCCTTTAGTCCCGGTTCTGTTACAAACCGGGACTAGAGGTCCACCACGTGGCCCCGCGAGCCGCGCTAGGCTGGAGGACATTTAGTCCCGGTTCGTAACACGAATCGGCACTAAAGGTTTCCTGCCGCGACAGCGTTTTGGGTCATTTAGCTGCCGCGGCAGGAGATGGAGTTTTAGGGTTTTGTGTTTTTCTTTTCATTTTATGTTTTGTGCTCAATTATTTTTCATTATGTGTTTTCATTAGAAACAAGTTTTCGTATACATACAGAATGCTACTACATAGTACTTGTACACATTGATGCATATATATAATATAATTTCTCTTACAAGCATACATGCATGGAAGGTCGATCATTACATGGAGTCCCAACCGGGTCCAGAGCCTGTCTATTTGATTACATGAAGATCATTACATGGATGCTTTAGGGTCTATCTAGAGAGTATTCTCTGTATAGGTCTATGACATCGTTGACAAAAAATCCAGCAAATTCCTCTTGGATTGCTAGTAGGCGGTCCTCTGGTAGGAGCTTGTCCCGCATCGCGTCCAACTATAAAGAAGGAGATCGTATGAATTAGACTCAAAACAACTTTTTGTAATAAAAATAAAGGGTGAATATATTATTTACTTACTCGAACAGTTTGCAAGGGCTTCTCAGTAGTGATGCGAATGAACTCGCACACATAGAATCCACATAGATTAGTCCCTCGTGGCTGCCTCGCGCACTTTACAAGAATAGAATTCAATTAAATAATAACTTTAGCATGATAAATACACATAAACTATAATTAAATAGATGCGCGGACTTAGCTCGTACTACTTACCGAGACCGATTTAAAAAATAGCTCCTCACGCTATTGACCGCAGACCTTGTTCTTGAACCGTGTCCAAACCCTACCCAACAAAGAAAATGAATGTATGAGTTAATAACTACTTGATATTCCAGAAAATGAACGAAACAAACCGATATAGTGCAATAATGGTTGAAATTACCTCTAAAGCATATCGATAATGCTGCGGTAGTCTTCAATGTCTTTGTTTAGTGAGTCCATGATGTGAACTTTTCCTAAGTCAACTGAAATGCTTAGAAGAATCCAGTGATACATACGCAAGGTTTACATACGTCAGTAACTCATCATTTACACTGAACATCGAGTAAACAAAATTTAATGTGCACAAGAACTCACTTGCCGTCGTGGTAAGAAAATAGTATTTTATTACAGAAATGTTTGTTTGTGAGAAACTGGAGCAAGTTTTGCTCGGTCTCTAGTGGCTTATCCTTTAGCATAGCTCCATTAACTCGATGTGGGTCAATGAACCCAAATCCATTGATAGCCTTTCTTTTACATTCGAGAATATCTTCAATCTGCATCATTATATATAGCGTACAAAAGAATATAGTGAGTATACTTACCGGTAATAAATTGAACAAGCTGAGATAGAGACTTAATTACATAAATAAAGTAATCACTTACAAACAATAGCAATTGAGGATAGATTTGTCGAGTTCCTTTAGATTGAATAACTGAAATAATTCTGCAAATTCAATAGGGACCTCGTCTTCAGCGAAGTAATGCTCTTTTCGAACTTTCACTATGAGCCAATATCGCTCTTCTTTTGATACTTTCATGTACCATTCATGCAATCGTCGCATTTTTGTTGGCATATCCCAAAGCCTCTCAGAACTGACCAGAGGCCCCCCGTGAACAAATTTGGATGCTACCTCAGCCTTGGACATATGAGCGCCATGAATAATGTCATGAATAGACATATTACATTGCTTGGACAATATCTTAGCCGTTTTCGGATCCATAGGTTCCCCCCCATATAGTTGAGATTCGGGTATGTGCACCTAGAGCGGGGGGGGGGGGGGGGAGCGATTGATTTGCTTGTTTCCCCAGCTGGGGAACGTCTCTTTTGGTTCTTCGGCTACCACTCGATTGTTTTGCTTGTTTCCCCAGCTGGGAAACGTCCGTTCTGATGCTTCCTCTACCACTCGATTGTTTTGCTTGTTCCCCCTACTAGGGAACCTCTTTTGTGATGCTTCCTCTACCACTTGATCTTTTCTGTTTCATTGTCTTCTGAAGACATCGTGTATAGTCATCTGGCGCATTTAACTGAGCTTGGGATGGCTGCATCAGTAATTTCCTAAAGAGCTCCTTGGTTTCCGGTTTTATTTGGACCTCTGGCTCAGGTTGTTTCTTTTTAAAATGAGCATCCACTTTGGCTCGTACGACCACATCGGTCTCCTCATCGGTCAAGTCGTAAGCCCTCTTGGGAGGAACCGACGGTTCTCTTGGGAGGGGCAACAACTATTGCTTTGGGCGTCGGTTATCGCTCGACGGAGCGGTGCTATTCTTCCGCTTTTGGCCCTTAGTGGGTGGAGGCGACTGCGTAGATTGAGATGGACTCATGTTGAGGTCATGGATTGTACTTGGAGGTGGTGGAATTTTACTGGGAGGAGACGATGCCCTTGGAGGTGGACTTGGAGGTGGACTTTTACTGGGAGGAGACGGTGGCCTTGGAGGTGATGGATTGTTTCTCGCTGGATAAGGTGACCTTGGTGCCGAGCCTGAAAACTTGATGTATTCCTTTTTCCAAAGAATGAAGCCACTCGTGACTTCTCCCAGTGTCGTCTGCCCTTCACCTCCAGGTAAGTCAAGTAGTAGTGACTGACACAGCGGTTGAACTTCATCCACACCGACATGAGCATAGCTAGCTGGAATCGGATTGCGATGGTAGGTCGCTCTCGATGCAGAAGGTAAAGCAAAGCTGACCGCCACCTTCATCGATATGTTCTTCAGTTCAACATGCGGCTCACAACTAGTCTTCTCCTTAGTTGCATCCACGGGGTACACATCCATCGTTGCATCATTACCGTGGCCCTCCGTGGAAGCCACGCTGCTTTTCCGTTGCGATGGGCCGACCGTACTGTTTGGTGCAGGATCTTGCTGTCGGAGTCCTTTAAGTTCATTAAGCTCCTGCCGATGCTCCTGCAGCATGGCTTCAAACCTCGCGAACCGCTCTGCATCCTCCTCTTTTTGCTGCTTTGTTTTTCTCGATCGGCTTCTGTACGTGTCAAGGTCCTCGGGAAACCCGATAGCCCATGGACAAGAAGGTCCGAACCCTCTTGTTCATCCATCCTTTTCAGGATTCCCGAGAGCCTTTGTCAGCTCATCGTTCTCTCTATCGGGAACAAACTTTCCCTCTTCAGCCTCTTTTATCACTTTAATAAGATCATCTTTGGGTCCAGCAACTTCTTTGTCTGCAACAATCTCACTTGTTTCTAGGTCATACGATGCCCCATGCCCGAGTAACCAATTTTTTGACCTCAAGGGCCAACCAGACATAGCTAGAGTGACCCCTTTAGTCGCTAGGCTGGCCTCGGCTTTATCCCACTTAGGCATGGCAGTCTTGTAGCCACATGTGTCCATATGATGGTGATATTTCTTTTTGGCTGCATTTAGCTTATTCTTTTCTGACATTGCCACAGCTCGTGCCGAGTTCTTGTATTCCACAAATGCGACCCAGTTATCATGCTGCATCTCTAGTGGGCCAATGAATGGAGGAGTTTTTTTCTTCAAGACATAGTTGTGGTACAATATTTTCTTTCAGTCCTTGAATAGTCCACCCATCTTATTAAGAGCCCACGCCTTGACTTTCCTCGTCATTTGCTGTGTGAGCTCATCAGTCTCCAAGACTGGTAGGGTGAAATGTGTCATGAGAGAATTCACATCACATCTCTCGCTCTGTCATCTACAAAACTAGCCCCAGCTGAATCCCTTTTCTTTCGTGGCTTATTCCACTCTCGCGTGGTGATCGGGATGGTGTCTCTAACAATAACTCCGCATTGATGTACAAATGCATCCACATATTCTTTGGGCTCCAACGGTTGACCCAACGCAGAGACTAAGTCAATGCTGAAACGGATATCAGCGGGCAACTTTTGTGCCGGGCCTCTTGTCCTTGTAGAAGATTGGCCGGATGCGGAGGTCTAAGAGAAGAAATATTCGTCAGTACATATATACGAATCAATTAGTGCATCTATACTAGTGATCGATCGGTAGGGGCTTTATATACCTCGCCGGACTTTGTTATTAAGGTGTCTTCACCATGGTCTCCACCATGGTCAGCAGCATCGTCTCCACTATCGTCTTCACCCTCGTCTCCTCCAGACAAATAAAGATACTGGGAGCCATCATCGTAACCCCTAGTACCCTCATCTATCATGTTGAAAATCTTACCTTCATTTTGTCTACCGTCCTTAGCTTAACTAATACAGAAAAAGAATATTGCATTAAGTAAAAGAATATTACAATTATGACAACTCGGATACAGAAACAAGATTACGTATTAATAATGAAACAATTTTGCATTAAGATAAAGTACAATAATATGAGATAAAGTGAATTATTAATACATCTTGCTCATAAGATAAAGTACAATAATATTCAAACTAGCGAACTCGGCTGCCGCGTTTTGTACCACGGCAGCTCTGCACCCAGAGAAGAGGAACCATCACCGGAGAATAGCTCGGGTGAGATCCGTGAGCCTGCCAGATATTGGGGAACCTAGTCTCCAAAATATACATATATCACCGTACGTGCTCATCCTCCTCCCTGATATGACGACATACCACCTCCTCGGGGGTCGGATCCCTCTGCACCGCTCCTGGACCTCGTGGACGCCACCAAAGAAGCTCCGGGTCGACGATGATACCCGGATTTCTCAGCAAGGTACGAGTCCCGACAGGTAGCACCTCCCAGTGCCAACCCGGCGAAGCCTAGGCTTGGACATCCCCAGAACCGACGGAGTCCAGTAGGCTCGGACGAGGAGGACGCAACATAACTAAATAATAGCAATAAACAATCATAAAACATAAATAGTAACTAAATCACTAAGTATTTCCTTAATAACACTAACTAAGTATATATTCTAACTAAATATCTAACACTAACCCTAACTAAATCCCTAACACTAACCCTAACTAAATCTCGCACACTAACCCTAATTAACTAACTAAATCCCTAACACTAATCCTAACTAAATCACTAACACTAACTAAGTATTCTAACTAAATCCCTAATACACTAACCCTAACTAAATCTCTAACACTAACCCTAACTAAATCTCTAACACTAACCCTAACTAAATCTCATACACTAACCCTAACTAAATAATTAAATTCCTAACACTAACTAAATAATTAAAAAATCTCTAACCCTAATTGATCACTGCAGGGGCGGCAGAGGGCGCGGTGGCGGCAGCGAGCTCCTCCACGGGCGGCACGGGCGGTGGCGCGGCTGCTGGCTCCTCGTTGACGAGCGGTGGCGCGCGTGCTCCTCCACGGGCAGCGGCGCGACGTGCTCCTCCACGGGCGCAAGCGGTGGCGGTGGCGGTTCGTGTCGTCGGGAAGAAGATGGGCTGCTCCGGGTCGTGGCTCGACCCAGAGTGGAGGTGGGGTATTTATACCCCACCACCTTTCGCCCTGGTTTGTAATACAAACCGGGGCTAAAGGTTACAAACCGGGGCTAAAGGTGTTTTCGGCCCGCCGCTCTTCCCGCGCGCCATACCCCTTTAGCCCCGGTTTGTACAAACCGGGGCTAAAGGTCACTCTTTAGTCCCGGTTTGTAAAGGGGGTTTTTGGCGCAAAAAAGAAAAATAGTTTATAGTTTTCAAAAAATTATGTATTATATATCAATTTTTTTAGAAAAAGAAGATCTATAATTTAAATCTATTATCATACTTTATTATACAACTTAAATGAAATTATCTATTGTTTAACAAGTATTATATTTAGTACAAATGTTGGAAAAATATAGTTTATTATTTAAAAACAGAAAACTACATATAATATACCAAAATATTCACAAAAAATAATGTAATCATTAGAAATATAATATTTAATACTAAAACTAGTAACTAGGACTAAAACATATTTCGGGGCCTTTAGTCCTGGTTGGAGCCACTAACCGGGACTAGATATTTCCCGCCATTTCCCCCGCTTCCCGCCATGTTTTCCCGCCATTTCCCCCGCTTCCCGCCATGTTTTCCCGCCATTTCCCCCGCTTCCCGCCATGTTTTCCCGCAATTTCCTTCGCTTCCCGCCATTTCCCTCTATATCTAGGCCGGTCTCCATGTCCATCCACACCTTCTCTCTCACAACAATGGACACCGTTTACTGGGCCTTTCTGACGCTCGAGGAGACCGAGGCGCTGTGCGCCTCCAACTACTCATGCCCGCCGGGGTACCGACTGCCCGCCGGATGGATGCTGAGCGCTGGAGGGGTTCTTGTTCCTCCTGTGCCTCAAGGTTCGGCCCGCTAGGGGGCCATCATGAACCACTTCTACCTCGAGCTCACGTCGGAGCAGCGGATGGATCCCCATTGGTATCTCGACAACCTCGACACCTGGAATGCCTTCTTCGCAAACCGACAGGAAAGGGAGCTCGCCAGGTACGAGGGAGACGGCCCGCCCCCAGTGAACCACAACGAGGCTGGTCGCCGCCTGTGGTGGGCGAACCGGACTATCGCTGGCGTGATGCGCTACATCACCATGAGAGACCATCCTCGTCTGAGGTACCCGCACTTTCACCAGCCGCATAGCCACAAGAATGGTGGTGGTGGTGAAGGCCTAGGGCATACTGGGTCGTCATCCGGGAGCCCCCTCCCCCGCGCGTCGTGAATACGAGGCCGGAGTGGCAGGTGCCTCCTCCCTCGTTCCCTCGTGCACAAGCTGGGGAAGAGCTGAGGATCTAGCCGCGTGCTACGAGCGACAATGATGACGATGACGATTCCGAAGACGACCCTGAAGTTGTGTACTATAGGGATAGATATGATTATGACTAATTTTTACGTTTTAATATTAATAAATGTCTGGCCACAACAAGTTGCAATACTACCTATTGAGACCGAGACAGTTCATATCCATATATATATATATAAGCAGATCATTAAAAATAAAGGTTTAATAATATTGTACATCACCAACATCCACACATCTCTATTGTTAGGGTTTTCTTCTAATCCGTAACCATGGAGCATCTTCCTTACTGAACGGGATGCTTGGGTCATCCTTCACAGTGAAGGGCAGAATTTCATGAAACTTATCATAATCTTCTGACATGTCTGTCTTATCCTCCACCCCCACGATGTTTCTTTTTCCTGAAAGAACTATGTGGCGATTTGGCTCATCATATGCTGTATTCTTTTGCTTATCTTTCTTTTTCTCGGTTTGGTAGACATTCACATAAAAAACCTGAGCCACATCATTGGCTAGGACAAACGGTTTCTGAGATCCACTATTGTCATTCCGTATTTCTTATCTACCTCAACCCCGCCTCCTGTCAGCTTGACCCATTTGCACCAAAACAAAGAGACCTTAAAATAAGGTCCATAGTCAAGTTCCCATATCTCCTCTATGTAACCATAATATGTATACTTTTGCCCATTCTCGTCTGTTGCGTCAAATTGGACACCACTGTTTTGGTTGGTGCTCTTTTTATCTTGGGTGATCATGTAAAATGTATTCCCATTTATCTCGTACCCTTAAAAAGTCAATATAGTCGAAGATGATGACCTGGCCAACAATTACAACTACTCTCCAACATTTATGTCATTCATGAGATGTGTCTGCAACCAACTGCCGAAAGTCCTCATGTGTTCATCTCTAATCCAGGAGCCAGGCTTCCCCGGGTTGTTGGAGTATACAATATTCTTGTGTTCCTCAATATACGGAGCCACCAAGGTGGAACTTTGCAGAACTATGTAGTGTGCTTTAGTGTCCGTCCATACATATCCTTGACTTCTTTCCTAGCGTGCATTTTCCACTAAGTCTACCCTCATGCCGTGATTCAGGAACACCGATGGGCTTAAGGTTAGGAATAAAGTCAACACAAAACTCAATGACCTCGTTTGTTCCATATCCCTTTGAGATGCTTCCTTCTGGCCTAGCACGGTTATAAACATATTTCTTTAAGACTCCCATGAAACTCTCAAAGGGGAACTGACGAGGGTTCAACTCGTCAATGCCCATTGTTATGGACTTGGGTTTTGGAGAAGGAGGGAGCGCTGGAGACATCTATCGGCTAGCAAACAAGCACACAGGGGACAAAGGATTTACCCAGGTTCAGGCCTCGTAGAGGTCCCTACTCCTGCTTGTCTGCTCGTGGAATTATTGAAGGAGTCGAAAGTTACAACGGTGCGCAGCTGCAATCTGGCGAGGGTTGTGGAAACTAGGGTTGCGTGTGTCCTCCTCGCGACCCCCTCCTAGCCTTTATATAGATAGGATAGGTCTCAGGTAGCAGGTCGAGTCGGTTACAGGTTAGGGTTTTCCCCTTCAAACTTTCTATCTTTAGCTTCTTCTTGTCCTTCAAGCAATCGAGAGTCCGTAGGTTACTCGAGTCCCTCTATCCGGGCCTTGGCGACACCGTGGGCCTATATGTATTTGGACCGTATATACCAAGCTCGAGCACCTGTAGGGTATACCCATGTCAGGAACATATTGTATAGAAATCTAGGACCGAGAATGTTAATCTCTTCGACTAGGTGAACTAGGAGGTGCGTCATAATATTGAAGAAGGATGGTGGGAACACCAACTCGAAGCTGACAAGACATTGGACCACATCTGTCTGTAACCTTGGTAGACTATCTAGACTGATTACCTTCTGAGAAATTGCATTGAAGAACACACATAGCTTCACAATTGGTACTCGAACATTTTCCGGCAGGAGTCCCTGATACATTGCAAATGTATCTATAATTTTTGATGCTCCATGCTTGGTTTTATCCACTTTCTTGTGTTTTGTCCACACTTTGGAGTACTTTTCATATGATTTCTTGGACTAACCTATTAACAAGAGCCACAGTGCCAGCTGCCTGTTTTCTGCTGTTTTTGGTTCCAAGAAAGTCAGAAAATGAATATTCTCAGAATTGGACGGGACAAAAGCCAAAGTGCCTATTTTTTCAGAAGACTCACGGAGCCAGAATACGAGACGGAGGAGGGCCAGGGGCTGGCCACACCACCCCCAAGCGCGGGCTGGGCCTGGCCGTGCCAGGGCCTGGTGTGGTGGCCCCAGGCACCCCCTTGGTCTCCCTCTTCGCCTATAAGAAGCCTTCTGACCTAAAAACTTCGGGGGGTTCGACGTTTTTCCACGAAAAAGTTCTGCTGCACTGCCGCCACCGAAGGGGAGATTCAGGGGACAGAAAGTCTCTGTTCCGGCACCCTGCCGGGACGGGGAAGTGCCCCCGGAGCCATCTCCATCGATCTCCACCATCATCTTCATCGACCATCCATGTTTCCCCCATCTATGAGTGAGTAATCCCCTGCTGTAGGCTATGGGGATGGTAGGGATTAGATGAGATCGTTCATGTAATGGCATCAGATTGTTAGGGCATAGTGCCTAGTATCTTTTATTACTGCTTTATGACTTTGTTGCGACTTGTTGTGCTTAATGCTTGTCACTAGGGCCCGAGTGCCATGATTTCAGATCTGAACATGTTATTGATTCTTTATGATAGTATTGTTCTTGGTCTTATCTACAAGTTGTATACACACGTTGTTGTCTGGAACCTATGGCCCCGAAGTGACAGAAATCGGGATAACCGGAAGGGAAAGGCTTTGATGTGAGGATCACATGTGTTCACAGAGTGTTAATGCTTTGCTCCGGTGCTCTATTAAAAGGAGCACCTTAATTGCCAGTAGTTCCCTAGAGGCCTCGCTGCAAACGGGCTGGCAAGACAAAAGATGTTGTGCAAGTTCTCATTGCGAGAACGTATGACTATATATGGAACACATGCCTAGGATTGTCTAGTACTGGGGTGCTTTATCTTATTTATCTGCAATTGCCCTATGTTCTGATTGCTATGTGAATTGTCTTATCCATGCAACGCCCGTCCATCCATCCCTATGCCTACCGCACTCGAATCCCACTGTTTACTGCTTTTGTTACTACTGTGTTTGCTTTACTACTGCTGTTACTTTACTATTCCTACTACAAAACTGTTGCTACTGATAAACTGTTGTGAGCAAGATTGTTTCCAGGTGCAGCTGAATTGACAACTCAGTTGTTAAGGCTGATAAATATTCTTTGGCTCCCCTTGTGTCGAATCAATAAATTGGGTTTCACTTCCCTCAAAAATACTGCGATATACCCCCTATACTTGTGGGTCATCAAGACTATTTTCTAGCGCCGTTGTCTGGGAGCATAGCTTTATTTATCAAGTTCACCTGGAATCACTATTGTTCAAGCTAAGTTTATCTTTCTCCTTGTTTGCTTGTTTCTTTATCAAAAATACAAAAAAATTGGTTCCTACTCTAGTTGTTATTTTCGTTGTTTTGTTATTGCCTTGCTTTATCATGCTTGTTGGCAATGGTTGGTTTCTTTGAAACTGAAGCTTATTGGCAAGGTGGGTTCACGGAAGATCAAAAATATTATTATAAGGAACACCGCTTGTCACAAAAAGGGAAACACTTATGGGAACAAATTGATAGATTGTATACCATTGCTAGGAACGTGTGCTCTACTTATAATGTTACTTATTGATGTGATGAGTCTTGTTGCAGAAAGAGGTATAAACACCTCCCTTTTCAATGTGAGTATGGTGATAATGATACCATATCTTCCTATGCTAAAGGAATTTATGACTTTGATGATGCGGAACAAATTGAAGAATTTATTTCTTGGAAGGGTGCTTTTGAACTTGCTAGTTTGCTTGAAAATATTGATGATTCACCTTACAAATATGAGGTGTATGGTATACTTAAATTTTGCTTTGATAATTACAAGGATGAAAATGGCTATATTCTTGAATATTTTAATAGATGCTTTCCACAAATGGAAGAGACTAATGCCTTGCAGGATCCTATGGAAGAAGAAATTGATGAACCCGAAATCTCATTAGATGAAAAAGAGGAGGAGAGTAATGAACAAAAGGAGGAAAAATGGATTAGCTACCCATGCCTACCTTCTAATGAGAGTAACTCTTTAGCCCTTACATTATTTGATTGTCCCCCTTGCTTACTAAAGGAGAATGAATGTTATGTTCCTGAGGTTTCTCTTGAAAATGTTTATAGTAAAGCTCTAGTGCTTGTAGATCATGAAGAGCATGCTTTATGTGATAGTTATATTGTTGAGTTTCTTCATGAGGCCACTGAAAATTATTATGAGAGAGGAAAATATGGTTGTAGAAGTTTTCATGGTATTGAAACACCTCTCTATGTGCTGAAGGTTTTGAAGTTACTCTTGTTTTATCCTCCTATGCCTGTGACTTTGTTATTTGCTTACATGATTCCTATGCATAGGAAGTGGGTTAGACTTAAATGTGTTTTGAATTTGCTCCTTGATGCTCTCTTTTACTTCTACTCATATTTCTTATGAGAGCATCCTTTCAAACTTTTATGCCTGAAGATGATATTATGTCTATTATTCTTGGGAGACCTTTTCTTAATACTGCAGGAGCTGTTATTAATTGTAATCAAGGGAAGGTGGCCTTCAATGAACACATTGTCTAATTCCTCAAGAAGATTGAAAGGACTTATGGTTTGAATTCAATTGAACATGTTGAGGGCATTCAAGTTGGAGAAATATATTGTCCCATACCAAGAGAAAAATTTGAAACTATTATGATTGGGACCATTGCTATCAAGGTTGAGGTAACATAATCATTAGTGGAATACAAAGTTTTGTCTCATATGAAATTGTTTTGGTAACAAGACCTGATCAACCTTGTTAACAAAAGGATTTCATTGAACAAAACAATGTTTTCACCATGATTATCTCCGCTTAGTTCTATTCTATCCATTTTAGTTTTTCCTTATGCCTAACTTAAAGGCGTTAAAGAAAAATACTTGTTGGGAGATAACCCAAGAGTTTTAGATGAGTCTTGGAAGTTATTACCTCTGTAATAACCGCTCCTTATCCTTTTTATTTGCTTTTTGTGCCAAGAGTGACCTCTAATGAGAGAGAAGTAATGATTGGGAAAGTTGCTGTCCCGAAACAGATTTTTGTGCTTCACCGTAAAAATTCATGAGAGAGCTCTGTATGTCGGATTGAGCTGTAATTTTTTGTGCTTCTGCCTATAGCATCCCATCTGTCTAACATATGTAATGCTACATGGTCTAGTAATATAATGGCTACTTCCTATATATAATTGTTGCATCATAATTATATCATGCTCATGTCATCATGCCACCTTGCATTTGAGCATCATATAAAACCCTTTTCCATTTTGGTTCTTCTCTCATATGCATTATTAATTGTATTTGGCTCTTGATATATTGTTTTGGTTCTTGATAAATGCTTGATGCCCAAGTTGAGTTGGGGGCATATCTTTTATTCCACCACCACTTTTCTTTGTTACCACCTTATAATTCCACCATCCTAAGTAAACATGAGCTCTTATTTTCTTTTGACATTTAATCTAGCTCATGTGGGTTGGGATGGATCCAATACTATTTCCTTTAGCTGGGCCTTCTCTCCATATTTTGGAATGCATGTGAATCAATGCCATGGGAATTCATTATTGTTTTCACAATATTAAACATGACAATTACTATTCATGCATGGGCCATGCAAGGTCACCAACTTTTCCTTTTCCTTGGTTTTCTTGTAGTTATGAAGTGGATCTTTGTCTTTTGGGAATCCAGTACGGTGGGGCTTTCTTAAGCTCTATTCTATTGCTCTTGCTAAACCCTCATCATCTTGATCATGCACTTGATCATGCATCAACAAAACCACCTCTCCATCCCTTTTCACCTCTTTGCTTGATCTTGTTTTCTTGCCATGTGCACCAAGACCCTCACCTCACTCCATATCCATCTTCTTTCCCCTTTAATCAAATCTTGCAAAAAAATTCCAAAAAGGTTTATTTTATGGGCTTGCTTGGATCTGCAACAAAACAAAAACAAAACAATTACATAAATAAAAAAGGAAAATAAACAAGAGAGAGCCCCAGCAGCAGCCACCCCTACCTGGTCGCGGCCCAGCAGCAGCTTCGGCCCGCCCCTTCCTTCCTACCGGGCCGGCCTTTTCCTTCCCCGGGTCCGATACCTCTTCGCCGTTCAGGCCGACGCCACCCCTGTTCCTCTTCTTCCTTCGTCTGACGCCGTCTCGCCCCGCTCTCTCTCGGCAGAAGACGGAAAGCGGCAGCCGGGCAGGTCCCCGTCCACCTCCGTCTCCCTCGTCACACCGCACCCCACCAGCCTCCCTCCTTATCCCCAAGCGAGGCCTCCTCAAACCCTAGTTCTATTCCCCGTCCAATTTCTTCTTCCACGCCACCGACTCCGTATCGCGAGGACGCCATGACCAGCCACAGGAGGAGTTGAGCCGCGGGATCGGGTCCTTGTCTTCCTCTGCGTCGAAGCGCCTCGCTAGGAAGGAGCCCACGCCGCCAAGAGCTACTCCCGGCTAGCCCCTCGTCCAGCCCAGCTGAACCCGCCCCTGTCACCGTCGCCAGCGTCGCCCCGGCCGCCTCTTCCTCGTTTTTCTTCGGGAATCCAGCGAGGTGAGCACCCCGTCGCGTTTCTGCTCTCTCTGTGCCTTGTGCACCCTGTATCGCGCTCGCCAAGCTGTATCATGTGTAGAGCTGTAGCATTGAGTTGGCTATCGACCACTTCTCTCCTTGTGAGATTGTTAGGATTTCCAATGTGAAGACCATTTTCGATGATCTTCCACAACTCTATGGAGGAACTGCACACATGAGATTTCATCAAAAATTGCCATTGAGAGAAAGTAGAAGCTGACAGTTTGGGTGGATCACCCCTATTATGTATATGTGGGTGAGGAATAGGCGGATCAGGGGAATACACATGAGAAACCTCATTGTATCCATCCTTACCGCTATCCTTTTTCGAGGAGGAGCTCTTACTAGTATCATCACCTACCACTTCGTTATCTTTGGAAATAGTTTTACCCGTTTCCTTGGATTGCGGAGTGGTATCCTCAGAGTTAGATGGAGGTGATGCTGCGGATGTGGAGAGACGCATTATCAGTTGACGCATCTCTTCCATCTTAGCCTCCATTGAACTCACCAAGGTTGTTTCCAACGTCTTGAGATCGTTCATGGTGACTACCTCCGGAGCATCACTCCCATCTCCCTTGGAACCCATACTTCTCTTAGGCGGTTAAGCCCGAAATAAGAGCCGAGGCTCTGATACCAATTGAAATGGATCGTATGGGCACCTAGAGGGGGGGGTGAATAGGTGCTAACCAATTTTTAATCCTTTTTCAATTTTAGGCTGGACACAAAGTAAATTCTCTAGATATGCAACTACGAGAATTTTCCTATATGTAGCCCTAACTACTAAGCACGTAAAAGAGGAGCGAGGAAACCGTAGTGGAGCACGCGGAGACACAGGGATTTGATTTACCGCAGTTCCTTCCTTGTTAAGGGAAGTACATCTGCGTTGGAGGGGTGGGCGGTTCTAAGACCAGCACGCCACAATAGGCCTCACCCTATTCTCCGATGGATCTCACCACGAGAGGCCTGATCCACCTTCTCCACTATTGGATCCCTTCAAGGCGGTAACCGGTGCCTTTTACAACACTATCGGGGCACACACCCACAACCGAATTGGGGGCTCCCGGGATGACAGCAAGCTGCCACAAGAACAAGGTTTATCAATATAAACAAAAACGAGGATCTAGATATTTGCAAGAAATACTAGATCGGAGGTTCTCCAAATGAATGGAGAGGAGATGAAGCGCTTGATTGCTGATGATGAAGATCGAGTTCTCCTCCTTTGATTCCCCAAGGGATGAGGCCTTTGGATGGATCTAGGTGGAGCACTCTTGTATGAAGCTTTTAGATCTGATCTGTTCTTTTTCGAGATGAATCAAGAGTTTTGGCAGGAGGGGGATGGCTGGATTAAATACCCCCTCCCAGATCTGACCGTTGCACAACTTTGGGGGCGGATTATCCGCCCCCCACTAGGGGCGGATTATCCGCCCCTGGGAAAGCTCCGCCCCAAGGACGGATTCTCCGGGGGAAACTCCGCCCCCTCTCTGGGGCTTGCGCCTTTAGTGAAGCTTGGTGAAGATCTTGGGGGGCGGATAATCCGGCCCCCCTGAGGGGCGGATTATCCGGCCTAGCCGGAAAGTCCGGCCAAAACTCCGCCTCCTCTCTGGGGCTTGCGCCTTGGCGATGAGCAAGGGGGGCGGATTATCCGGCCCCCTGGAGGGGCGGATTATCCGGCAGGGCCGGAAAATCCGGCCAAAATTCCGCCTGTAGGGGTTCGTAGCATGGAAAACAAAAATTTTCTACCGCATACAAACAAACAAGCCAAGATCTATCTACTAGATTGTAGCAACGAGTCGATGGAATAACTTACCCTCGAAGATTCCAAAGCGTTTAACGAGAGCAGATTCTCGTGGATGATGTAGTCGTACTCTTTCCGATCTCAAGATCGTGTAGACGATCCTTCCAGCGCCACGTTCCAGCAGCGCTCCCGCAATCGGTCACACGTTCGGTACTCGACGAAGACCTTCCTCTCCCTTGTTCCAGCAGGCAGCGGAGGTTGTAGCACTCTCCTCGCGATTCCGGCAGCACAACGGCGTGGTACCGGAAGTAGAGGGGAGATCCCGCAGGGCTTCGCCTTAAGCCGGTGCGAGTATGGTGGAGCTTATGAGAGAAGCTATCAGTGGTCTAGTAATTAGACACACCAATTAGAAGGCTCTAAACCAATTAGAAGGCTCTAAACCGAATAGCTCTAAACCGGGGTCTAGATCTAGGGTTTAGTTTAGAGGATAGGAAACTTGTGTGTGTTGGGAGGGAGCCCTGCCCCTCCTTATATAGGTGGGAGGGGCTGGCCGGCCAAGGGGAGGGAGTGGAGTCCCTCCCCAACTCGGCCTAGGTGGGGCGCCGGCTTGGGGAGGAGGACTCCTCCCTCAAGTCGGTTTCCTCCTCTCCTCCCACTTCCCAAAAACTGCCGTTTGACTTTCAAACTAGCCGTTTGACTTTTTCAATTTAGGATTCAATTTAATCCTTTATTTGGGACAGCAAGAACACTTAGTACATGATGCAATCATTCCAACATGTAATGACACATTCATGTACCCCTTCCCCCCCCGGAGTGCCGGACAATCCGGGACCTTCTAGAATGTTCCCGATGGAAACACCGGAATCATTCCCGAACTCCGAAACGGGACTTTCCTTATATGAATCTTATTCTCCGGACCATTCCGGATCACCTCGTGATATCCCGGATCCCATCCGAGACTCCGAACAACATTCGGTCTCTTTCTCATAATACCATAACTACTCAAACAACGTCGAATCCTTAAGTGTGTCTCCCTACGGTTCGTGAATTATGCGGACATGATCGAGACACTTCTCCGAACAATAACCAATAGAGGAATCTGGAAATTCATATGGCTCCCACATATTTCTACGATTACTTTGCGATCGAATGAACCACTTACATACGATACCAATTTCCCTTTGTCTCACGATATGTTACTTATCCGAGGTTATGATCGTCGGTATCTCTGCATACCTAGTTCAACCTCGTTACTGATAAGTACTCTTTTCTCGTTCCCGTGATATGTGATCCCTTGTGACCAAGTCACATGCTTGCAAGCTAATTGGATGACATTTCACCGAGAGGGCCCAGAGTATATCTATCCGTCATGTGGATGGACAAATCCCACTCTTGATCCATGTGTTTCAACCAATACTTTCCGAACACTCAATGCCACTTTTATAGCCACCCTGTTACGGTGTGGTGTTTGATGACATCAAAGCATCCATCCAGTAAAGGTGATATGCATGATCTCATGGTCGAAGGAATTAGGTTACTATGTATCAGAAAGCATATAGCAATTGAACTATTGAAATGACTTGATCTTTATGCTACGCTTATCTATAGGAGTATGTCCATCACATCATTCTCCTAATGATATGATCCTGTTGTTAATAACATCTCTATGTTCATGATCAGGAAACAATGATCATATATTAACCAACAAGCTAGTTTAACAAGAGGCTTTACTAGGGACTCTTATTTTAGTTTACAAATCACACAAGTATTAATGTTTCCGGTTAATACAATTATAGCATGGTATGTAAACATTTATCATAAGTGTGAAGACATGATAATAACCACTTTATTATTGCCTCTTGGGCATATCTCCAACAGTCTCCCACTTGCACTAGAGTCAATAATCTAGTTTCGAACCTTTGTGTATATAACACCTATGGCTTTCCGGTGTTGTATGTACACGATTGCTAGTGGTCAACTGATCTCCGGATCTGACACTTCCAGGTCCGTGTGTAATTGCATGTCTTTGCGTCTCTACGCATCACTCATTCTCTAATGAGATGGCTTTGTATAAATTTGGTCTTTCGGTGTGACCTTTAGCTCTTTGGGGTTAAAAACATGTTGATAATATTGTCGCACAATATATCTTCATAGTATTATCCCACTGTGAACTACACATAGTTTGATAACAAACTACTTGACTCAAATGCCCTCTTATGCTGCTAAAATAGCAGTCATATACTTAGCCTTTTGTTTGTAGTATCTGTCACAATGTCTTAACTTTGGAAATCATCCAAATCCATTATGGAACTCACTTTCCATTATATTGTGCCACCCTTAGTTTAGATTGAGATAAACTTAATTTGTACTTTGTGACAAAGCTAGTATCAATGTAGTACTTTTACAATGAACTAACCATCTATTTGTCACTTCTACAAATATTATACTCTTAGTTCTTCCAAAAGATCATAAGAATATCCTTACTATTGTCCAATGATCATCTTACAAATCATTCTGGTATATGCTCACAACATTTAGAGCATAGGACATATCTGGATTTGTACATATCACAGTATGATTGATATAAATACTCTTTGTGATTTCATACATCAAGTATCAATCTATACTTGAATCTTTGTTTCACTTACCAAGTGCCAATACACTTGAATATATCATCAACATTGAACTCTTTCAATCCTTTCTGTGCAACAAGAACCTCTCTTGTAGTTTCTATATTGAACTCATTCAATATCTTGTCTATGTACTTCTGGCACAACCATATTAGCGTCTATTGATGCCAAATATTTGGGTTTTGCCTAAGTCTTTCATCAGGATGAAATTTTTAATATGTGTTAATAAAAGATACATCTTTTCTAATCAACAATATGTCCTCCACATAATGTATTAGAAATATGTCTTAGCGCTCCCACTTAATTTCTTGCAAATGCAAGCATCTTCATTGTCTCCGATGAAATTAAACTCTTTTAACAGTTTCATCATAGTGAAGATTCCAACTCCGCTATGCTTACTTTAACCATTGAAGTTTGCATATGTTTTTAGCATCCTTTGAATTAACAAAACCCTTTGGACCGTGTCATGCACACGTCCTAGGTAACCATTCTATTAGAAGAACTTGTTTTGTTTATTCTACTACCACATAACAAATTATATGTATTGGTTGCTACATTAATCCGTCTAGACTAAAAATCGCTATGAAAGATCAAATCTTGTCATATACAACTTGTTGTGAACTCTTTCCCAACATGTCGACTATTTCATAGATGTAAAACATCCATGTCTATTTCTTTATAGATCCAGACACAACTGTAAGGTCTTACACCTTTCTCGAGGGTCCTTCAAGTTCAAAACTTGATTTCTCGTGTATGGAACTATCACGGATTTTATGGCTTCAAGCCATTTTACGGAGTCAGGGCCCATCATCGCTTCTCTGCATGTAGTCGGTTTATTATTCTCAAATAATGATTCAACCCTCAAATCTTGGTATTTGATTGTTCATCCGACCTACTTGTTTCAATAGGAACTTGGATCTCCGTGACCACAACCTTTTGAGGTACGTGAACCATGAGCATTGTTGCTGCCTCCGAAACACTTTTCGGCGCTGCGCAATTCTGCACATATAGCTAAGGTTCTTTTAACCTTATCAAAGTTTCTATTGTCCTCCCACTTAACTTTTCACGAAAAATTTCTTCTCAAAGAAACTTGACGTTCTAAGCAACAAACTCTTTTGTCTCCGGTGTTTTATGGAGGAACAGTTTATACAAAGACAGGTTCATCCGACTTTGGTTGCACACATCTTTCTTATGCATAGCATACCAATGTTTAAGAAAGGACAACTTGGGTTTTATCCCAAACCATAACCTTATATGGTGTCATTTCAACGGATTATGATGGAGCTCTTTTTAGTGGAAAAACGGTAATCTCTAAAGCTTTTAATCTTTAAAATACTATGGCAGTTTTATGAACTATACCTTTGATCTTACCATGTCAAACAAGGTTTAATTACATATCTCGAACGCTCCATACTCTTATGGTGTTTCGGGAAATGCAAATCCACGGAACGATTCCTTAAATCTTAGGTATTATGCTAAACTTGTAATTCAAATATCTTCCTTTATGATCTTTATCATAAACTATTCATATTCTTGTTACAATGATTTTGCACTTCATCTTGAAAGTCTTTTGAACTTTTCAAATATTTCATACTTCATCCTTATTAAGTAAATATTCATATATTCACTCAAATTTTCGGAGAAAGCATATGAAGTTGAAATCCATCGCTCTTGACTACACATAATGGACTTCGTACAACAATATGTACAAGTTCCAATTAGCTAGTCATTCGTTCCCTTTTTGGCCTATGAACGAAGTTTTAATTATCTCTAGGAAAGTTTCACAAGCGTTATTTGATCAAAATCAAATAGACTCCAAAATTCCATCCATATGGATTTTCTTCATGTTTTCTTTCCAATATAATTTAAACGGCGATGTCACTTCCTAAGTGATCTTTCAATCAATTTGTCTTTCGACATTTTAGCACTAGTTTTATGGATGTGATTTCTCCAACGAGATTTGTGAATCATCCATCTTTTATGGATTACGGCAATTATTTGAACAACCCTTTTGTTCTCATAATACCTGATAAAACAAATCTTTGAAGGCAAGCTTTGATGTTTAACAAGCAACGCAATAACCCTTTATTTGTTCTCGATGAACATCATCACATATTCTTTTGCTTGTTACTTAGGCCATTGTAGTTCATGAATTGTGTTGTTTCGTATGACGATTCACACCAACAAATTCAGTATCAAATACTTGAGAACCACATTGTTTAATAAGCAAAGAATATAGCCATAACATGTATATCATCTATATACTTAAACTGAACAATTCTAGTCTTTTCTTTTCTGCCATATATTTATGAGATTCTCTTTCAATATTTCCTTTTCTATTTGAAAGAATCTATCAATATCAATAGTGGAGTCATACATATGACATATAGTCCAAAGCGTGTATAATTAAATACCAATGTCTTTGGACTTGCACTTTGAAGTAGATCACCATCATTAAATATTTGGTGTTCTTTCAAATTCCTTACTTTAGTAATCTCTTGGTGTAGTAAACATTTTACCTACATCAAATATTCACCCTTATCATGGTATCGTCCATGATCAAGCTACTTTTAGCTTATAACGATGAATTATGAGTATAATGTTGCTATCCAAAACCTTTTGGAGGATTAGGACAACAAGTGTCTCCAACCTTTTTGCAAATTCTCATCAAAATATGAGAACATGAACTTTGCCATATTATACTCTATCATGTTGTAACCAAAACTTCGTTTCAGATATCACAATATCTTCCACACATCATGGTTTCTGAAACAACTCTTTCAGATCCTAGATAACCTTGATATTAAGGGAATCCTTTGAATATCAAGAATCATGGATACAAACATGATACTTATATACTAACACTTGGAATTGTTACTCTTGATTTAATACTAATTATTAAACTTCATGGAGTAACCGGAACTTACTGAAAGTTTGCAATAGGACTTTTAAACTTTAGATTAACACTTAAAACAATACGATACCAGTTCGTAAAGTATCTAACCAGAATTCTATAGTTCTATCATCTCAATTATAACTAAGCGCAAGGTGGTAAACGGATGCCAATGACTACAACAACTATGCAAATTCACTTTGATTTAGTTTATGATAAATTGAGTTCTAATTAATAATTAAATTAATCTAAGTGAACTCCCACTCAAAACAATATCCCTCACATTGTTTTAGTGATCACACGAACCAAATCCACCACATCAAAACCGATCATCACGAGAGTTGATATAGCTTCAATGGCGAACAATCAACATGTTCATCATATCTACTATATGACTCATGCTCTACCTTTCGGTAATCCGTGTTCCTGAGGCCATGTCTGTACATGCTAGGCTCGTCAAGATCAAACCTTAGCTACCGCATAAGCAAATCTGGCTTGCTTACGTTGTATTTACCCGTGGAATCAAAGACACCCGATCATCACGTGGTGCTTCGAAGCAACAAGTTTTAGCAACGGTGCTAACTAAGGGCGAACACTTTAGAACTTGAAATTTATGTGCATGAGGGATCATCTTATAATGCTACCGTCGTCTACTAAGCAATACAAGATGCATAAAGGATTAACATCACATGCAATTCATAATATGTGATATGATATGGCCTTTCTTCTTTGTGCTTCCGATCTCCATCTTCAAGCACGAACATGATCTCCATCATCACCGGCGTAGCATCAAGGTCAATGACGCTTCTTCATGGTTGTCGTCCACCAGCTTCAACTATTACAACTATTTTGAATAGACACGCAGGTCTTAACAGAAATTAAAGACAACCATATGGCTCCTGCCGGTTGCCAACTTACAATAAGGAACATTGCATACATCAAATATAATCACAATCATGGCCATATCACATCACTGCACACCCCTGCAAAACAAAGTTAGACGCTTCTACTTTCTTTGCATATTTTACGTGGTTTGGGGCTTTCCATAAGTGTCGTTCTAACCTACGAACAAGAACCACAACATTGATACTAGCATTGTTGATTACCCGTTGTAAATTGGATCTTTACTATGCTAGGAGAAACTGGCACCCGCAAAGCCACTTATGCAATACAAGTTGCATGTTAAGCGTGGAGCAAGTCTCATGAACGATGTCATGTAAGGTTAGCCCGGGCCGCTTCATCCCAACATACCGCAAGATGCAAAGTACACTCAAAGCAATCTACAATAAAAGCATCAACGCCCACAATGACCATTGTGTTCTACTCGTGCAACAGATCTACATATAGACACGGCTCTGATACCACTGTAGGGGTTCGTAGCATGGAAAACAAAAATTTTCTACCGCATACAAACAAACAAGCCAAGATCTATCTACTAGATTGTAGCAACGAGTCGATGGAATAACTTACCCTCGAAGATTCCAAAGCGTTTAACGAGAGCAGATTCTCGTGGATGATGTAGTCGTACTCTTTCCGATCTCAAGATCGTGTAGACGATCCTTCCAGCGCCACGTTCCAGCAGCGCTCCCGCAATCGGTCACACGTTCGGTACTCGACGAAGACCTTCCTCTCCCTTGTTCCAGCAGGCAGCGGAGGTTGTAGCACTCTCCTCGCGATTCCGGCAGCACAACGGCGTGGTACCGGAAGTAGAGGGGAGATCCCGCAGGGCTTCGCCTTAAGCCGGTGCGAGTATGGTGGAGCTTATGAGAGAAGCTATCAGTGGTCTAGTAATTAGACACACCAATTAGAAGGCTCTAAACCAATTAGAAGGCTCTAAACCGAATAGCTCTAAACCGGGGTCTAGATCTAGGGTTTAGTTTAGAGGATAGGAAACTTGTGTGTGTTGGGAGGGAGCCCTGCCCCTCCTTATATAGGTGGGAGGGGCTGGCCGGCCAAGGGGAGGGAGTGGAGTCCCTCCCCAACTCGGCCTAGGTGGGGCGCCGGCTTGGGGAGGAGGACTCCTCCCTCAAGTCGGTTTCCTCCTCTCCTCCCACTTCCCAAAAACTGCCGTTTGACTTTCAAACTAGCCGTTTGACTTTTTCAATTTAGGATTCAATTTAATCCTTTATTTGGGACAGCAAGAACACTTAGTACATGATGCAATCATTCCAACATGTAATGACACATTCATGTACCCCTTCCCCCCCCGGAGTGCCGGACAATCCGGGACCTTCTAGAATGTTCCCGATGGAAACACCGGAATCATTCCCGAACTCCGAAACGGGACTTTCCTTATATGAATCTTATTCTCCGGACCATTCCGGATCACCTCGTGATATCCCGGATCCCATCCGAGACTCCGAACAACATTCGGTCTCTTTCTCATAATACCATAACTACTCAAACAACGTCGAATCCTTAAGTGTGTCTCCCTACGGTTCGTGAATTATGCGGACATGATCGAGACACTTCTCCGAACAATAACCAATAGAGGAATCTGGAAATTCATATGGCTCCCACATATTTCTACGATTACTTTGCGATCGAATGAACCACTTACATACGATACCAATTTCCCTTTGTCTCACGATATGTTACTTATCCGAGGTTATGATCGTCGGTATCTCTGCATACCTAGTTCAACCTCGTTACTGATAAGTACTCTTTTCTCGTTCCCGTGATATGTGATCCCTTGTGACCAAGTCACATGCTTGCAAGCTAATTGGATGACATTTCACCGAGAGGGCCCAGAGTATATCTATCCGTCATGTGGATGGACAAATCCCACTCTTGATCCATGTGTTTCAACCAATACTTTCCGAACACTCAATGCCACTTTTATAGCCACCCTGTTACGGTGTGGTGTTTGATGACATCAAAGCATCCATCCAGTAAAGGTGATATGCATGATCTCATGGTCGAAGGAATTAGGTTACTATGTATCAGAAAGCATATAGCAATTGAACTATTGAAATGACTTGATCTTTATGCTACGCTTATCTATAGGAGTATGTCCATCACATCATTCTCCTAATGATATGATCCTGTTGTTAATAACATCTCTATGTTCATGATCAGGAAACAATGATCATATATTAACCAACAAGCTAGTTTAACAAGAGGCTTTACTAGGGACTCTTATTTTAGTTTACAAATCACACAAGTATTAATGTTTCCGGTTAATACAATTATAGCATGGTATGTAAACATTTATCATAAGTGTGAAGACATGATAATAACCACTTTATTATTGCCTCTTGGGCATATCTCCAACACCGCCCCCCTTCTGGGGCTTGCGCCTGCTTGGGCAGAGGGAGGGGCGGATTATCCGCCCCTGGTGGGGCCGGATTATCCGCCCCCAAAGGCAGAGTTATTTTCCCTTTATTCTCAAATAGAGCTGCAACACTTCAACACACATTAAATGATCCTTGGTATTGTTATCTAACACACAAAACACTAGGGATTAAGAAATGTTCTTTCAATCTCCCCCTTTTTGGTGTTAGATGACAATACTAGGATTTGCAATGAAACCGGCAAATGCCACCTTAAATAATGAAAGAGGCTCCCCCTAGATGTGTGCATATTTAAGATTTGCATTTGAATACAAATACACACACTAGAGAGAACACTACTTTAAGGTTTTGGAAAAAATGCCATACCACCGGAATGAGAATATAGCCAAGGCATACATAGATAATCCCATGAATCCATATGCCATCAAATATGCTCCATAATTCCAGAATTCCATGGGGTCCATGATAGATAAATCCATAAATCCATGAATACCAACCATAGTACCAAACTGTGAAGTACGACATAGTCTTACACAAACAACCACAAATAGCAAACAAGTTCATGCTAGAAAAAGGCACAAGCAAGCAAATAAAAAACGACTAAAATCGAAAAGCTTGTGCCCACCCTTGCAAATCCACGAGACCTAATAGAACTACTTCTCCCCCTTTGGCATCGAAACGCCAAAAAGGAAGAAGAGCGATGCTAACGTCCCTGGAGATCACTCCTCCTCATCCTCGTCGTAGTCATTCCCGTCCCCTTCCTCTTCATCATACTCATCATCATCGTCATCAGCTGGAGGAGTGGGTGCCCTCGGTGGAGGAGGAAAGAGACAACTCTCGAGCTCGCCATAGTTGATCCCTGAAGTGTTCCACTGGGCATACGGATCCGGAGCAGTGGGAGGAGGTGGATTGCCAGTGGCACCTGAGACATGGTGGAGGATAAGCTGCTGCGTGTGATCCCTCTCATGATCCCTGCGGTACGCCTCATATTGGCCCTTGTGAATGTCAATACCCATGCAAAGAATGTTCCGCTGAAACCAATTAAGCTGCTTGACCTCACGTTCCATTGGGGACACCGTGGAACGACGACCACTAGCCCGAGCATCACGCATGAAGGACTCCGGGGCAGTGGAGGGGTGATGAGTCTTCTGAGCCTTGTTGTAGATTTTCTTGGGCTTATGAACACCATCCAAAGCAGTGCCAAACTCTTCATGGGGTAACATATGCTTGACAAGCATCATAATGAACGGAGCATAAGGAATAGAGAGCCGGTTGATCATAGCATCCGTCATCTCATGAAAAATATAGTCCATGACATCCAGTTTGTAACCAGTGGCTGATCCAGTGTTGGTGGCACACTCGTGAGCAAACGCAAGGAGAGGAACAAGGTGGCCACGGATCTTGTCATTGTTGCCACCACTAGGCGCGATGCAGTCCCTAAACATGCCAACAAGAGAGGCATACAAGGGAGAGAGACCAGCGAAAGTACCAGCAACACCATCAGGAGAAAGACAGGGAGCCAGTGCAGTGTCCTTGGATGGCTTCAATGGAGTAATGATGCGGTGACCAGCGGGAGTGTCACGACCATGGAAAGCATACCCAAGAACCTGCCCAAAAGTGCGAAAGTCTGACTGAAGCATGGTAGTCCCGGTCATCCACTTCATAGTGCGGCGCTCATCACCGCAGATCACAAGTGTGGAAAAGAACTGGCGCACCACAGAAGAGTCATAATTGCACTGAATGGTCATGAGGTGGTGAAGCCCCATCTTGTTGGTCACATCCAATGCCTCAAGGAGCCGAGCCTTGGATTGAGCCTCAGTCAAGTTAATGGGACGCATGGGGCGAATCTTGAGAGTAGCATAGACATCATCATGGATAGCCCGAAAGTGAGCATTCCAAAACATAGTGTCCTCAGGTTGGCCATCACTGTCAACATCATCATAGTAGTCTGTCTGGCGGATGGTGGCATACTGAATGCTGTCCATAGACTTGTAATTGGGCCGAGACTGTTTGCCCTTGCGAGAAGCGGTCCGCTTAGATTTCTTACTTGCCTCTGCCATCCTTGCAGCCTCTCTTGCTGCCCTGCGGACCTCTGATTCATCAATAAACTTCCCTTCTATAGTGGGTTTGAGATAACGGGGACGGGGACGACGGGCGAAGGTCTTGGTCGGCTTGGAACCACCTGTGAATAGCATTGAGAGAGGTAGCATGGAGATGAGCATACACACAAGTCCAGGAGAAAGAAAACACGGAGAAAGAGTAGCAATGCAACCCCATAACCAATGATGTGCATGAGCAGAACCAGAACCAAAACAGACCAGAGTGTAGCTCTCCAGGCCGGATTATCCGGCCCTGGCAGGGCAGATAATCCGCCCCCCGCAAAAAAATTCTGGATTGGCTCAGATCTACCATGGCAAAACAGATCGAGTACTAGGGTTGCAAGGCTACTGATTCTAGCATGTAAGAAACAACACCAAGAACCTTCTACAACGAGATTTCCACCAAATAGAATACATCCCATACAAAAGGAGAGAGATGAGGGAGTTACCCTCACTCATTGGAGGAAAATCGCGGAGGATAAGATACCCGGAGGCGAGGTGAAGAAGATCCGGGGAGAGCCCGGAGAATCCGGTGATCAAATCGACTCCGGGAGAGGCGGATGCTCTGGCGGCGGCTGGGGGGCAGAGGTAGGGTTGGGGGAGGACTGGCTGCTCTGTTTGAGCCTGCCCTCCCTGACCCAGCCTATAAGGGGCTGATTTCGCCCGGGGCAGATAATCCGCCCCCCACTTAGGGCGGAGAATCCGCCCCCCCCAAAAAATTCTGAAAAACAGAATCAGTCCAGAGCAACCTAGCAAATCTCTCGATGGTGTTTTAGAGGACTTGTGTGCAAGAATAGATGGTTCAAGGAGGGAGAGAAAGGCTTGGGTTGAGAGTATCGAACTGAGATGGTACTACACACCCAAATTTGCAAGAAGCAAATCAACCAAAAGACAAAGTTGAGTGTGTTTTCCATAAGAACAAAAGGTATGCAAGAAAATCCAATGAGACCCATGAAAAACCAACTCTTCTCGAGGAAGAGGGCGGTGGCCGAAGCCACCATGTTGGAGCGCATGGCATGACACCGCGAAGATGTATCTTGAGTTCAAAACCAATGCTCATCGATGACCCACATATCACAAAATGATATTAAGGGAAATGATTTTACTTGCTTTCGGCATTATGGGGGGAGGGTTGGCCCAATCAATTAGGACCACACTCCCCCTATGTCTATGCCCGCATCTAAACCAAATACATGAATAAGAGCAAGTGAGTGTGCAAGGGTAGTCAAGCCAAGCTCCTTGAATCTATGATATTTAGCTCATTCCGCAAATAACAAAACCTTGCTTCATCGAGGGGCTTCGTGAAAATATCAGCAAGTTGGTTCTTCGTGCTCACAAAGGATAGAGCAATATCTCCACGAGCAACATGATCCCGAATAAAGTGGTTGGGAATCTCTATATGTTTTGTTCTCGTATGCTGCACGGGATTGTAAGCAATTTTGATAGCACTTTCATTGTCGCATAAAAGAGGCACTTTGTCACAATTGACACCATATTCCTTTAAAGTTTGCCTCATCCATAACAATTGAGTACAAGCACTTGCAGCAGCAACATATTCAGCTTCGGCGGTTGAGAGTGAAATACAATTCTGTTTCTTTGATGACCAACACACTAGAGACCTGCCCAAGAATTGGCATGCACCAGAGGTTGATTTCCTATCATCTTTGTCACCAGCCCAATCTGAATCGGTGTAACCACATAGAGAGAAACTTGAACCCTTGGGATACCATAACCCAAAATTTGGGGAATGAACCAAATATCGGAAGATTCGCTTGACTGCCACTAAGTGGCTTTCTTTAGGAGCGGCTTGGTACCTTGCACACACTCCTACACTTAACACGATATCGGGCCTAGATGCGCAGAGGTAAAGGAGAGAGCCGATCATGGATCGGTATACCTTTTGATCCACATCTTTACCCTTGGGATTGAGCTCAAGATGACACTTTGTTTGCATTGGGGTAGCAACGCCATTGAGATCCGTCATCTTGAACCTTTTGAGCATGTCTTGGATGTACTTAGCTTGATTAATAAAGGTTCCCTCTCTAAGTTGTTTGATTTCAAATCCAAGAAAGAACCTGAGCTCACCTATCATGGACATCTCAAACCTGTCAGTCATAAGCGTTGAAAATTCATCGTTAAAAGCTTGGTTAGTCGAGCCAAAAATAATTTCATCTACATAAAGTTGGCATACAAAAAGCTCCCCATTAACCTTCTTAGTAAAAAGAGTGGGATCGATTTGCCCAACTTCGAATCCACGGTCTAGCAAAAGCTCTTTAAGGTGCTCATACCACGCACGTGGGGCTTGTTTAAGGCCATAGAGCGCCTTATCGAGTTTGTAGACATGGTTCAGAAATTTGGGGTCCTCAAACCCCGGGGGCTGCTTGACGTATACTAACTCATGTAGAGGACCATTAAGGAAAGCGCTCTTAACATCCATTTGTTGTAATTTAAAATTATGATGGGCTGCATATGCAAGAAGGATACGGATGGACTCAAGGCGAGCCACAGGAGCGTAGGTCTCGCCAAAATCAATTCCTTCTACTTGAGAGAATCCTTGAGCCACGAGTCGTGCTTTATTCCTCACAACAATGCCATTTTCATCCTGTTTGTTCTTGAAGATCCACTTGGTGCCGATAACATTGCGGCAATCCTTTGGCTTTTCTACGAGCTTCCAAACTTTGTTGCGTTCGAAGTTGTTTAATTCTTCATGCATTGCAACAACCCAATCGGGGTCTTCAAGAGCATCAAAAACCTTCTTTGGTTCAACCATGGAAATGTGAGCTTGATGATCACAGAAGCTAGCAAGCTCACTTCGAGTGGATACCCTTCGTCGTAGATCACCAACAACCTTGTCAAGAGTGTGACCTCTTAGTTCAAGGTTGCGATCAGCACGAGCCTTGCGACGAGCCTCAATGTCCTTATTGTTTCTAGGAGGAGTGGATTCAATTGTTGTATCCTTGTCTTGATTACTGCCTTGCCCTTGATCTTGGTCACCGTTACTGCCAGAAGATTGTTGCTGAACATTTTCTTCAGGACCGGATAATCCGCCCCTTGGAGGGGCCGGACTATCCGGCCTGGGAGGTGAAGTACCAGAGCCATCTTCCTGAGAGAGCCTGACTGGAGTTGGAGACCCATGGCCGGATACTCCGCCCCTGGGGGCCGGAGAATCCGGCCTGGGAGCTTCAGAGATGTTGATTTCTCCTTCGGATCCCCTGGTACGAGTTGTAGTGCCAGGGCCGGATTGTCCGCCCCTTGGAGGGGGCGGATAGTCTGGCCTAGGACTACTAGCTTGTCCAGTGGACAGATGGTCTTCAGCAGATTGTGGTGTTGGTGCAGGATTGTCTCCAACAGTAGGAGCTTGTTGATCTTGTGTAGATGAGGGCTCCACATGTGTGGAGCATTGTCCTTCCCGATCCGCCACAAGGGGTTCCTCAATGGGGCGGAAAAATCCCACGCCCATTCTTCTTATGGCATCTTGGGGTATTTCAACATCTGCATCACAAACATCAACTTGCCCTACAAAGGAGCCGTTATTTTCATCGAACTCCACACTACAAGATTCTACAACAATCCCAGTGAGCTTGTTGTAGACTCTATAAGTGTGGGATTCGGCACCGTAACCAACAAAAATACCTTCTAAAGCCTTGGATTCAAATTTTGACAAACGGACACCTTTAATAAGAAAGAAACACTTACACCCGAATACCCTGAAGTATGAGATGTTGGGTTTGTTGCCGGTAAGTATTTCATATGGGGTCTTGTCCAAGATCTTCCGAAGGTAGAGCCCGTTTGATGAGTGACAAGCAGTGGATATGGCTTCAGCCCAAAAATTATAAGGAGACTTGAATTCAGCTAGCATAGATCTTGCCATATCCATTAAAGTCCGGTTCTTCCTCTCGGCTACACCATTTTGTTGAGGGGTGTACGCAGTGGAATATTGGTGTCTAATCCCCTCTTCGCTAAGAAACTCGTTTAAAGTGTAGTTCTTGAATTCTGTGCCGTTGTCACTTCTAATTGCCAAGATGGGAACATTGTGTTGACGTTGAACTTCATTGGCAAAGTCGATGACAGTTTGTTGAGTCTCTCTTTTAAGCTTGAAGAAATATACCCATGTATATCTTGAGTAATCATCGACGATGACCAAGCAATATTTCTTCCCACCAAGACTTGCATGAGAAGGAGGACCAAATAAATCCACATGGAGTAATTCCAAGATCCTCTTTGATGACACAATAGTCTTCCTCTTGTGGGGAGAATCATGCATTTTTCCTTCAACACAAGCCCTGCAAACACGATCTTTGGCAAAGGAGACATTGTCTTTTAGTCCAAGAATGTGGCCACCCTTTTGGAGACTTTGCAAAGTTCTCATGTTGACATGGGCTAAACGGCGATGCCATAGCTAGCCCACGTCGGCCTTTCCGAATAGACACATCGGACCCGAAGTGGTTTTCCCCGAGAAGTCCACCACATACAGGTCATTTTCGACGTATCCAACGAAAGCGACCTTTAGAGACTTGCTCCATAAGAGTACCACCAAATCATCATCGATAAAAACAGCAAAACCCATCTTGCCAAGGGCACGAACAGAAAGAAGATTGTAGCCAAGGGTCTCAACAAGCATGACGTCCACGAGAGAGATATCGTGGGCAACCACAACCTTGCCAAGACCCAATACCTGAGATTTAGACTTATCACCATAGGAGACTGTGATATTATCAAGATTTGGACGCATCTCCGTGATGATCTCCTTGGTTCCGGTCATATGACTAGTGCAGCCACTATCCAGCACCCATTTCGACCCACCGGAAGCATAGCCCTGCAAGAAAATTACTTCTTGGTTTTAGGTACCCATTTTTCAATGGATCCTTTCATGTTAGTAACAAGGGTCTTTGGGAGCCAAATAGACCAAGCAATATATTCATCAAAAGGACCAACATAATAAGCATAAACATCGCCATAATCATCACAAAAGAGTTCATAATTCGGATTGTGAGACCCTGCAAAACCAATATTATTAGTTTTGTCTTTTGTGACAACCTTCTCAGCAGTGCTTGTCTTTAATTGCACATTCTTGGTCTTGTTCTTCTTGGTTTTCTTCTTCTTGGACTTGGTGAAATACCCAAGTCCCTCTTTACCATGATTTGACCTTTGCTTGCCAAGAACTTCATCAAGCACACCTTTGTCCTTTGTAGTGATGTCCTTGATCACTCCTTTTTCCACACTAGCATTTTTCTTGTTACTATATGTTGAGTTGGACGAGCTAGGAGTATCATATTCGGCCAATCGACTTTGAAGCTGATCATGTGACTCATTGAGAATAGAGAACTCGTTTTTCAACGCCTTGTGAGCATTGTCAAGTTTCTCCAATTCCTCGGAGAGTCTATCATGAGCAGCCCCAAAGTTAATCCTTTCCTTCTTTAACTTCTTTGCCTTGGTGACAGCATTGTCACGTTCCTTAACGAGTTTAGTCACAATTTCTTCATGTGACTCTTCCATAGACTCAAGCCTATCTTCAAGAGAGACCCGAGCTTCTTCTTCTTCTTCAAGAGCATTTTTTAGGGATGCAATTTCCATTGCATCCTCCCTTTCAATTCTGCCCTTTTCTTCGAGGAGTGCTTCGTTTTGGGCCAGCTGATCCATAAGAGCCTCAAAACGAACTTTGTGCTCACCTTGCAAGTTAGTATAGAAATAATCCAAAGCAATAATCTCTTCTTTAACCTTAAGACTAGCAGGATCATCCATGTCTATCATAGCCTTGGGAAAAGAAGAGTTAGAAGAAGTTACCTCGGAGCTTCTTGCCATGAGGCAAGTAGCATTCTTGTTGATGATGTTTTTGTTCGGAGAGTCGAAGAGAGATGTTGATGTAGATGTGGTGGCTATAGCAGCCACCTCTTGAGAGCTATCGTCCTCGTCCTCATCTTCACTCCCCGATGAATATTCTTCTTGAGCTACTAGAACAATCTTTGGTTGCTTCTTGAAAGGAGCATTCTTCTTTACAAACTGTTTCTTACGTGGAGCTTTTGATTTGTCCTTGAAAATGAGTCTTCCTCCATTATCCTCTCTACTTTGATATGGACACTCAGCTACGAAGTGCAGCCGGTCACCACAATTAAAGCATGTTCTCAGCTTGGGACCATTTTCTTTTCTTCCATAGGCTCCACTTTTGCGATCTAGTTCAGCTTTAGCCTTGGCTGGATCTTTCCAAAAGTTTCTTGCATAAAGAGCCAAGTATTGTCCATGGATCCTTTTTATATCTTCGGGACAGTCCAGACCTTCTACCGCATATTCATCATGATCAATCACACTAGTCTTCAAAGCCATGTTGACCCCCTTTTGCATCCCCATAGCTCGAGCACGATCATCTTCGGCATTCTTGGCAGCCACTTTGAAGGCGGCCATTTCTTGCATTACCTCATTGGATGACATGAGGTGATAATTATGCCTACCTTGGAGACTTTTCAAATCTGTGGGCTCAAATGGCATAAGAGCACTGACATACTTGCGCTTGATCCAAGCATCATCAACATGAGCTGCACCGTGGTTTCTGAAGGTTGTAGCTATTGCCTTGAGCCTCCTATACATGTCCTCATGGTCTTCTCCATCTAGCATATAAAATCCTTCAGCTTCATTGCTCAAGGCATCATATCTATTCCTTCTCATACTTTCATTTCCGATGAAGAGCTCGGTGAGAGCATCCCAAGCTTCTTTAGCTGTGCTAAGATGCTGAATGTGTGGCATGTCTTTATCACCCACACCAAGCTGTATCATGTGTAGAGCTGTAGCATTGAGTTGGCTATCGACCACTTCTCTCCTTGTGAGATTGTTAGGATTTCCAACGTGAAGACCATTTTCGATGATCTTCCACAACTCTATGGAGGAACTGCACACATGAGATTTCATCAAAAATTGCCATTAAGAGAAAGTAGAAGCTGACAGTTTGGGTGGATCACCCCTATTATGTATATGTGGGTGAGGAATAGGCGGATCAGGGGAATACACATGAGAAACCTCATTGTATCCATCCTTACCGCTATCCTTTTTCGAGGAGGAGCTCTTACTAGTATCATCACCTACCACTTCGTTATCTTTGGAAACAGTTTTACCCGTTTCCTTGGATTGCGGAGTGGTATCCTCAGAGTTAGATGGAGGTGATGCTGCGGATGTGGAGAGACGCATTATCAGTTGACGCATCTCTTCCATCTTAGCCTCCATTGAACTCACCAAGGTTGTTTCCAACGTCTTGAGATCGTTCATGGTGACTACCTCCGGAGCATCACTCCCATCTCCCTTGGAACCCATACTTCTCTTAGGCGGTTAAGCCCGAAATAAGAGCCGAGGCTCTGATACCAATTGAAATGGATCGTATGGGCACCTAGAGGGGGGGGGGGGTGAATAGGTGCTAACCAATTTTTAATCCTTTTTCAATTTTAGGCTGGACACAAAGTAAATTCTCTAGATATGCAACTACGAGAATTTTCCTATATGTAGCCCTAACTACTAAGCACGTAAAAGAGGAGCGAGGAAACCGTAGTGGAGCACGCGGAGACACAGGGATTTGATTTACCGCAGTTCCTTCCTTGTTAAGGGAAGTACATCTGCGTTGGAGGGGTGGGCGGTTCTAAGACCACCACGCCACAATAGGCCTCACCCTATTCTCCGATGGATCTCGCCACGAGAGGCCTGATCCACCTTCTCCACTATTGGATCCCTTCAAGGCGGGAACCGGTGCCTTTTACAACACTATCGGGGCACACACCCACAACCGAATTGGGGGCTCCCGGGATGACAGCAAGCTGCCACAAGAACAAGGTTTATCAATATAAACAAAAACGAGGATCTAGATATTTGCAAGAAATACTATATCAGAGGTTCTCCAAATGAATGGAGAGGAGATGAAGCGCTTGATTGCTGATGATGAAGATCGAGTTCTCCTCCTTTGATTCCCCAAGGGATGAGGCCTTTGGATGGATCTAGGTGGAGCACTCTTGTATGAAGCTTTTAGATCTGATCTGTTCTTTTTCGAGATGAATCAAGAGTTCTGGCAGGAGGGGGATGGCTGGATTAAATACCCCCTCCCCAGATCTGACCGTTGCACAACTTTGGGGGCGGATTATCCGCCTCCCACTAGGGGCGGATTATCCGCCCCTGGGAAAGCTCCGCCCCAAGGACGGATTCTCCGGGGGAAACTCCGCCCCCTCTCTGGGGCTTGCGCCTTTGGTGAAGCTTGGTGAAGATCTTGGGGGGCGGATAATCCGGCGCCCCTGAGGGGCGGATTATCCAGCCTAGCCGGAAAGTCCGACCAAAACTCCGCCCCCTCTCTGGGGCTTGCGCCTTGGCGATGAGCAAGGGGGGCGGATTATCCGGCCCCCTGGAGGGGCGGATTATCCGGCAGGGCCGGAAAATCCGGCCAAAATTCCGCCCCCCTTCTGGGGCTTGCGCCTGCTTGGGCAGAGGGAGGGGCGGACTATCCGCCCCTGGTGGGGCCGGATTATCCGCCCCCAAAGGCAGAGTTCTTTTCCCTTTATTCTCAAATAGAGCTGCAACACTTCAACACACATTAAATGATCCTTGGTATTGTTATCTAACACACAAAACACTAGGGATTAAGAAATGTTCTTTCAACCGCTGCGCCAGCTGGCGTTGACTCCGCGTTGGCCCCGCTCGTCGGTGGCTGTGGCTAGGTATGACCTGGGTGTAAAAAGTTTCGGTGTATATCTGTTTTAATAAAACAAATTCAGAAATGTTTAAATATGATTTTAAATCTGTTTTAAATAACTTTTAAATTATAAATCCAAATAGTACAAATAATATATTTTTTGAATCAGAAAAATGTAAGGAATTCAAATATGCCATTCAAAATATTATTTGAGCACTTTAAATTTTCGATATGATTAAAATTACAATAACATGCCCTTTTCTTAATTATTTAATAACTTTAATTCTACAACTCCAAATTCGACAAATAATATGTCTAAATCGATCAGCGCGATGAGCCCATTCTATCTATGTATTCCATGTTCTAAATTGCAGCATGCATCATATAAAAATAAAGTATACAGCAAGGGTTATGAGAGCAAACCGGACTAAAACTTAATAAAATGCTTTAATCTTGTACCCCACACCTCACCCATGCCATGCTACTTTATTGCCATGCAAATTGTGCATCATTCATCATGGCATGCTTGTTTGCTTGTCGCACTTTAATTCACATGCTTGTGCACTTTATTTATGTTGGCCCTTGTTTGTTTGGTTCTTCTTCGAATAGACGCCGAGCAGGGAATATATCAGGAATCCCAGGAGCACTACCCAGATCCGACTCTCGCTTCAACTGAGCTGCCAGGCAAGCACTACCACATGCTTGCATACATATAGTACCTATTGCCTCTATCTTATTCTTGCATCATTGAGTCGCGATTACATTAAATTGAATTCCAAGTACTGCATAGCCTTTACTTTTAAACCCCACCAAAGCTTGTTCCTCCATCCCATGAGCCATTACTACAGGAGTTGTTTGAGCCATGCGGGTCGTAGAACAACATGTGTAGGGTATGTGAGTGTCTAATGGATAACGAGGTACCTAAACAACTTAACCTGAGTAGTAATGGGATAACTAATGAAAGTGGCACCGGTGAGCAATATCTGCTATTTGGTTTTTCATGCTCACTTGTGTCCCGTAGGACCCCGAGTACTTGATTCCTGTTCCTTGACTATTCGCACTATCCACATCCAGGAGGCCTTATGGACCCCCCTGAGCCAGAGCTTGATTCATTCTTATTTCTTGGGGCCACAAAGTAGTTTGGGGCTTTATTACTATCCTGTACTTATGCCATGCTTTACTGCTTTATTTAAGATTGTGCGAGGAGCACCTGTACTGTTTTGGATGCAGAGTGTTTTCGCGGTATCGACAAGCCCAGTCACACTTTCGGGTTCCCAGTCGTTTACAGCCATTGACGCAAAACTTGGGTCCGTCTCAGAGCCGGCCAACTTCGTTGCGGGTAGCTTAATGGGGTGGCCCCCTGAAACATTTCTGAATCCTGTGATCGCTTTGTCGTGAATGCCTTGTTGGGTTTTGATTTGGTTTTTCCGAGGTTGATCGAGTGTGTGTTGCTATTTGTGCACCCCTGCAGGGTAAATCTTTCTGAAAGCCGTGTCCGCGGTTATGGACGACTTGGAGCACAGTTTCTCGATCATAGACAAGTATAACTAAAGTACCGCTTTTAAATTGACTAAGTACCTGACTAGTAAATAGTACAATACTCATGGAATGGTTAATAAAACTACCAACGGAGGGGGGGTTGTTCGTCCGCTTTCTCGTTGGTAAGCGAGAAGGAGGATGGATCTGTTAATTATACTGTTATAACTGTTGTTCTTAATTAACGGACATCCGTCTATCATTGGTTAGGCGGATGGTTAGCGAGTATCTATAGACTTGTTAGTTATTATCTTTTGCTGCAATTGCGTCACCCCAGGTATATGTCCCCTTTAGAGGCATAAAGACTTGCTGAGTACCCCTAGGGTCTCACACGATAAATTGTTTGATTCAGATGAACAGGTGTATTCGCAAGATGGATACTGGGTGGAGGAGACGGCTGATGTTGGCAACGATCACTCGGTGTAGAGATTCCGGGAACGGGGATCCGTGAGATCTGTGAGCGGGATGTGTTTATTTATGTGGCATCTTATGCCGATTTGCTTCTTATCCGTACTCGGACCTTGTTTTCCGCTTCCGCCTGATACTCTGATGTTTGATGTATGAGGAGCTATCTTAAATTATTATCTCTATCTAGGATATTTGGATCTTGCCGTATGGTGTTGCAATATTTCTATTTCTTTTAGATGGAATGGCTCTGAGGACTGTTGTATGTGGCTTGCATACATACTCACTTGTGTATGTAGTTGATCCCTTCGCCTGCCGATTACGCTGCTCGTTCTTGTCCCGATGTTCTGAAAGTGGTTAGGACGGCCAAAAGGTCTACCTGTGAGTGGCCCTTGACCCCACCGTACTAGTTTAACCACTTTCGCTCATCCAGGCATGTAACTAAGAGCGTAATTCACCGAGGTAGTTACACTACCCCAGGTTGTCATCTAACTTTCGTTAGTTCAACACTTTTTGATTTGAGCAATAGAAGGTCTTCGAAAAAATTCGTCTTTACCTGCTGGTCTGTTTTGACAGATTTCTGCCATTTTCTGCATTTGCTTCTTGTTGGTTCCTTCTTGAGTTCTTTTGGGGAATTGAGCTTTTTGAGGGAAGTGCTACAGTAGCTAGTGTTCTAATGGGAGTTTATTTGGTGTTAGAACTGAATCTTAATACTTATTTATCTTGAGTGCACTAATGTTGCTAATAAAGATTGTGTGAAGTTTTGTATGAAGGAAAAAATTTCAGGTGTATGGAAGGAATGAGTAATGAGATGAAGGATGGACTAAAGCTCAAGCTTGGGGATGCCACGCGTGTCACCCCAAGAAATATCCAAGAAGTACAAGCGTCAAATCTTGGGGATGCCCAAGGCATCCCCTTCTTCATCAATAAAAATTCCAGGTTTCTTCCAAACGCTTCATTTTTATTGTTTCATGCACAATTGTGTTGTTCTTGGAGCGCCTTCTTTTTCGTTTTCGTTTTGGTTTTTAGTTTGTGTGGTTTGCTGAATAAATTGGTTGGACCCCCCTCTTTCATACATTGGTGTTCAAATGGTTTGGTTTGGTTTGGAAAAGTGTAGGAAAGCTCATGCTTAAGTGGTAAAGAGAGCTTGTTTTTGACTGTGGCCTATGCTCTATCATGCCATGCTTGATATTGTTTTGGCTTTATGCTTAGTATTCTTTGTTGTAGAATGACTTGTTATAAACAATTGAGATTGCTTAATGTGCCTTGGATGAATCATGCGTTGTTTTAGCATATTAAAGCATAGTATAGTGGTATTCTCCTTTGATGCTTTATTTGGGTTGACTTGGCACATGCTCACACCATGTTATGACTATCTCAAGTCACCATAGCCTTTATGATCCTTTAGTTTTCAACTTGTAGTACCACTTTATGCTTTGATCAATGATGTTTTGTCGCTCTGCATGATTATGGCCATTATTGCTCTCTTAGTTTGTCGCTCCCAGTCTTTTGCTAGCCTCCACAACAAAGTATGAGTTCCACTCATGCATCCAACTCCCTAAACCAAGTTATTCCAAAGAGTCCACCAGACCTACCTACTAGCTTATGCTATTCCAAGTATATTCATGCTTTTGTTTACCTTCCACTTGTTATGAGAAAACTAGTGATTAAAGCTCTCACGAACTTGATGGCACACTTTACTTTATTGCCTCTAATAAACTTGAACCATTGGGTCCTTCTTTTTTGCATATATGCTTGCGCTTTATAAGTTGAAATTAGCAGAACCATGTTTCATGGGGAACGCTTTCAACATTGCACTTGTACTTTGTACCCCGTTGATATCATGTTCTTTTGCTTACGGATCCCGGCGGTGTGAAATAAAAGTGGAACTTGTAAGATCATGGAGTTTGTATGTGTGTTAGAGAAACGCCTAGGCCGCTAGCCTAAGCCATGCCTAATCATGGTGGAAACTTGCAGCATCACCATAATGAGCACTCTATGAAGCATCCTCAATAAAAACCTATGCAAATAGCAAATAAAAAGATCACTGAGATGCTCATTATCTGCTTGCCTTGTCATTTTGATTATGGGAAAGCTCCCGTATCATGTGCAAGGGGTACCCCGTTGGCGGTTCTTAATGATACACATATACTTACAATGACAAGAGCTTACTTGTGACTGAAGTTGAGTAGCATGAGGATCGGTCTTCGTAAGTAAGGGGCATGAGATTTTGGTTTATAACTTGTCAAGCATATCCTCTTAGTTGTGTCACTTTAACCTTAATCACCTTCAAGATGCTTATGATAGGGGCAATGAGAGCTGAAAACTATAAGTACCATAATTTTTGGAAGCTCTTTATGAGACTTGAATCCCTACTTCCTTTTATAAAGGCCTTTCTTCCACCATTATACTGAGTCTCCACCTTCTATCTTTATGCACCTACCTTGAGAGCATTGTGGCCATTCTTAGTTCTATGTGCATTGTCCCAAGACTAGTTAATTGATGCATAATTTGATATTGCTTGTTTTAAACTATTGTATCTAGTCACTCTTGTAAACTTTGAAGGTGTCCTATGCATTTATGTTTGCTACTCTTTGAGGGACAAGCTGAATGCCACTATGCTATGTTTTCTTTATGTGAAACAAACAAACGTCTTGCAAAGCATTGTTATTCATGAATCTTTTGTTTGTGCCTTTTCATGTTGAATCTTAGTTTCTTTGTCTTATTGCTAGAACCTTGTCTATCATGTTATGCTTGAAGTACTATGATCCCAACTTTGAATGTTTACAAATACTTTGGTCAAGCCTTTGATGGTGCATGTCACCTCAAAAATTATTCTTTCTTTTTATCACTTACCTACTCGAGGACGAGCAGGAGTTAAGCTTGGGGATGTTGATACATTGCAAATGTATCTATAATTTTTGATGCTCCATGCTTGGTTTTATCCACTTTCTTGTGTTTTGTCCACACTTTGGAGTACTTTTCATATGATTTCTTGGACTAAGCTATTAACAAGAGCCACAGTGCCAGCTGCCTGTTTTCTGCTGTTTTTGGTTCCAGGAAAGTCAAAAAATGAATATTCTCGGAATTGGACGGGACAAAAGCCAAAGTGCCTATTTTTCCAAAAGACTCACGGAGCCAGAATACGAGAAGGAGGAGGGCCAGGGGCTGGCCACACCATCCCCAGGCGCGGGCTGGGCCTGGCCACGCCAGGGCCTGGTGTGGTGGCCCCAGGCACCCCCTCGGTCTCCCTCTTCGCCTAAAGAAGCCTTCTGACCTAAAAACTTCGGGGGGTTCGACGTTTTTCCACGAAAAAGTTCCGCTGCGCCGCCGCCACCGAAGGGGACATTCAAGGGACAGAAAGTCTCTGTTCCGGCACCCTGCCGGGACAGGGAAGTGCCCCCAGAGCCATCTCCATCGATCTCCACCATCATCTTTATTGACCATCCATGTTTCTCCCATCTATGAGTGAGTAATCCCCCGCTATAGGCTATGGAGATGGTAGGGATTGGATGAGATCGTTCATGTAATGGCATCAGATTGTTAGGGCATAGTGCCTAGTATCTTTTATTAGTGCTTTATGACTTTGTTGCGACTTTTTGTGCTTAATGCTTGTCACTAGGGCCCGAGTGCCATGATTTCAGATCTGAACATGTTATTGATTCATTATGATAGTATTGTTCTTGGTCTTATCTACAAGTTGTACACACACGTTGTTGACCGTAACCTATGGCCCCGAAGTGACAGAAATCGGGATAACCGGAAGGGAAAGGCTTTGATGTGAGGATCACATGTGTTCACGGAGTGTTAATGCTTTGCTCCGGTGCTCTATTAAAAGGAGCACCTTAATTGCCAGTAGTTCCCTAGAGGTCCCACTGCAAACGGGCTGGCAGGACAAAAGATGTTGTGCAAGTTCTCATTGCGAGCATGTATGACTATATATGGAACACATGCCTAGGATTGTCTAGTACTGGGGTGCTTTATCTTATTTATCTGCAATTGCCCTATGTTCTGATTGCTATGTGCATTTTCTTATCCATGCAACACCCGTCCATCCATCCCTATGCCTACCGCACTCGAATCCCACTGTTTACTGCTTTTGTTACTACTGTCTTTGCTTTATTACTGCTGTTACTTTACTATTCCTACTATAAAACTGTTGCTACTGATAAACTGATGTGAGCAAGATTGTTTCCAGGTGCAGCTGAATTGACAACTCAGTTGTTAAGGCTGATAAATATTCTTTGGCTCCCCTTGTGTTGAATCAATAAATTGGGTTTCACTTCCCTCGAAAATACTGCGATACACCCCCTATACTTGTGGGTCATCAGTCCCCTCAATGCAATCGGAAGCAGCTGGGTCATAAGCACGTGGCAGTCATGAGACTTTAGGTTTTGAAATTTTTTCTTTGCCATATTTATTATTCCCTTTATGTTCGACGAGAAACCAGACAGGACCTTGATACTGTAAAGGACTTCAAAAAAGATTTCCTTCTCTTCTTTGGTAAGAGCGTAGCTGGCAGTACCTTCAAACAGCTCTGGATGCATGCAGTCTCGGTCTTTCATACGTTGTTGGTCCTGCCGTGCTTCAGGTGTATCTTTGCTCTTCCCATACACGCCTAAGAAGCCTAGCAGCATCACGTAAAGATTCTTCGTCAGGTGCATCACGTCAATTGCAGAGCGGACCTCTAGAACTTTCCAATGGGTAGCTCCCAAAATATAGATTTCTTTTTCCATATGGGTGCGTGCCCGACATCGTCCTTCGGAACAGATTGGCTACCAGGACCATTTCCAAAGATTACTTTTAAATCCTTCACCATATCAAATACACCATCACCAGTACGGCAGATAGGCTTACACCGACTGTCTGCCTCACTATTGAAATGCTTACCTTTCTTTCTTAGGGTGTGCATGGGGGAAGAAAACGACGATTCCCCGGGTACACATTCTTCTTGCATTTATCCAAATATATACTTTCAGTCTCATTTAAACAGTGTGTGCATGCATTGTATCCCTTCTTTGTCTGTCCTGAAATGTTACTAAGAGCAGGCCAATCATTGATTGTTATGAACAACAACGCTCGTAGGTCAAATTCCTCCTGCTTGTTCTCATCCCATACACGTACACCTTGTCCGTGCCACAACTGTAAGAGTTCTTCAAGTAATGGCCTTAGGTACACATCAATGTCGTTGCTGGATTGCTTCGGGACTTGGATGAGCATTGGCATCATAATGAACTTCCTCTTCATGCACAACCAAGGAGGAAGGTTATAGATACATAGAGTCACATGCCAGGTGCTATGACTGTAGCTCTGCTCCCCAAAAGGATCCATGCCATCTGTACTTAGACCAAACCATAAGTTCCTCTTTGCTTCATAGGTACTGTCGGGCAGTTCGTTATCCTTTGGAAGCAACTTCTTCATTATTTTCAGCAACTTTTCAAATCCTTTGTCAGTCGCACTGTTCTCTGTCTTCCATTGCAGCAATTCCAGTGTGCTACCCAATTTTTTGTGCCCATCTTCACAATTTGGGTACAACAATTTGTTGTGATCCTCTAACATCTGCTTGAACTTCAACCTCTCCCTTTTAGTTACGTATTCTTCCTGAGCATCAGCAATGGCCCAACTAAGATCATCATCGAGCAGATCTGATGCCCATTCTTCATCTTCTTCTTCATCAATGTCTTGCATTGTAGTACCATCGTATTCAGGGGACATAGTAGGGTAGTCGTTATCATTCTCTTCTTCTTCATTGTCTTTCATCGTAACCCTTCTTTCTTCGTGCTTGGTCCAACAATTATAGCCGGTCATGAAACCGGACCGAAACAAGTGGCTGTGAAGGACTCTTGAGGAAGAGTATTCCTTATGATTCCGACAGACACCACATGGACAAGACATAAAACCATTCCGCTTGTTTGCCTCGGCCATAAGGAGAAAAGAATGCACGCCTTTAATGAACTCGCTAGAGAGTCGGTCATTGTACATCCATTGCCGGCTCATCTGCATTATATAATTAATTAAGTACATCAAACATAATCATAATTAATTAGTACTGATCTAAAAAACAAAATTAAAGCCAACAACCGGGATTAAAGATATGATGAACCTTTAGTCCCCGTTGGAGGCACCAACAGAGACTAAATGTGGATGTGGCGACAACATGTCGACACTATGTTCTCAGTGGGCAACACTAAGCCAGTAAATGCCGACACTATTTTGGGTGGGTGGCAGCACTAGGGGTGAGTGTGTCGATATTATGTCTTCAGTGTCCGACACTATGTTGTGCTGCTTAATCTATAAATAGGTATGCATTCTTGTGAAGAACTGCAAGATGGTATGCGAGACCAGGGACACCACTATGGCGGACCTTCTCGAAGATGTCTTAGGACCTCGTCCTCAAACATCTTCAAGGAGCTCGCCGTAGAGGTACTCTCTAATATGTGAAATTAGTTAGCTCCACCAGCATACTGATCTAGCTAGAGAAGATATAAACTGAAAGATGGTGTGCGAGAGCAGGGACACCACTATGGGAGAGCTTCTCGAAGATGTCTTAGGATCCTGTCCTCAGACATCTTCGAGGACCTCGCCATAGAGGCACTCCCTAATATGTGAATTGTTTTAGTTACCCGGTGTATTAATCTATAGCTAGAGAAGTTATTAACTCTAAGATGGTGTGAGAGGGACACCACTACGGCGGAACTTCTCGAAGATGTCTTAGGATCCTATCCTCAGACATTTTCGAGGAGCTCGCCATAGAGGAGCTTCTCGAAGTTATACTGTGATGTCTTCTTATCAAGCTTTTATGAATTAACCCTATCTTTGTTACAATTTTTTCAGTTTGTTGAAGGCAGGTAGACGAAGAAGGGTATTTTTCCCAACTAGTTAGAATGATGAACTCACGCATGTGTGTGCTTCTAAAATCAAATTTCGAAACTATGTGCCAAAACAAGATATATAGATAGAATCCACATATTATGATATTTACCTTAGAGTTCCTTACATTAATACAAGATAGATAGAATCTAAACATCGATCTCATGTTATCATTGCAAAAATTACTACCAAACTAAATCCACAAATCCATCTACAAGATAGAGCATGCAATGAGCTAATATAGCAATGAGAGTTCAAAGGATGAAGTTTCTCACCTTTTAGAACCTTTGGATAGATGGGGAACCACAAAATATAGACAAATCTTGAGAGAAAATTGGGCATGAACTCGAGCTTGAAGGAAGAAAGAGAGAGGAGCCACCAGCTTGAAATGGTGGCTCGGGCAGGTGGGAGAAGAAGATATAGCCAGGCCTTTAGTCCCGGTTCGTGTCTAGAACCGGAACTAAAGCTCCACCTTTAGTCCCGGTTCGTATAACAAACCGGGACTAAAGGGTCTGGCGCCCGACCCAGCCTGCCTGAAACCCTTTAGTCCTGGTTTATTACATGAACCTGGACTAAAGGTTACGTTTGAACCGGGACTAGTGCCTGCCACCCCCTGGAGCCAGATCTAGCCGTTGGGACCGGGGCATTAGTCCCGGTTTGTAGCAAAACCGGGACTAATACCCCTGAACCAAAGGTCCGTTTTCTACCAGTGAGCAAGTACTATTAGATTTAGAAATTTTAAAGATGCAAGTGGGTAACCTTTAGGGTACCCTCTACCCTCTTTAGCATTAAAGAAAGAACTAAATTTTCACAAAATCATAACTTTTTAAGAAAACTACTCCCTCCGACCTAAATTAGTTGACTTAGATTTATCTAGATTCAATTATATCTAGACATGATTTGGTATTAGATACATCCGTATCTTGACAAATTTGAATCAACTAATTTGGATCGGAGAGAGTAGTTTATTTGTTTAAACTAGACTAAAATAGAGGATGGTTCTAAACTTGCATCACTAAGAAATTTGCTCCGTACCAGTACAAACTCAGGTTCCTTTGTTGGTGGAATAATACACCAAACTCTTAACTCTGTCATGTTAGAATAGGAGAGAATCCCATCATCTCCGGTTTTTTGGCTACTTACAACGTCTAACTGTACCATTCAAAATAGTTTTGCCCCTTTGCACAATAGTTTTGCCTTCTTTCAAGCCGTCCATCTCACTATTTGCTATTGCATCAACCAAAGAAGCACGTGACGAAGGTACTTACCGAATCAAACTCGTGAGAGGTGAGTGGTAGTGCAGATATGTTTGGCTTGGTATAATCGATTTGCAGTACGCTGTTGAAGAATGGGGAGTTCTGTAAATTTTCTGACAAAAATGTCCACCGTCTTCCATTTTAACAACCGTTTCGTAGTGGAACTGGTCGAGCTGCAAATTTTACATTGTGCTTGTTGTTGAAGTATGATCCAAATTCTATTAAAGAGGCTAACTTCTGACGGACGGAGCGAGACCCGTCGCTGGGAGGATTGGGCCGAATATATATACCTTTCTATATATAGGTTGACCTAGGCTTGGGCCGAATATATATACCTCTAATTTTTCACAAACCCTAAACCCGTCGTACGGATCGTTGATGACCTAGGTTACCACCGCTATATATAACTCTTGTAAGCCACCGACTGGGATAAGTTGCATCCGTGAAATCTCTAGCGTTGTGTATATACTCCCCGTTATAGTGAAGATTTGCTGGCTGACTTCCGTGGTTTTTCTCTCTCTTTGTCGAAGAGGGTTTTCTACGTTAAATCTGTGTCCTTCTTGCTATGATTTCGTTTTCGTTCTTCGTTATTTCATTGTCGCAAAGCTAACACTTGCGTCAAGAAGCTCACAAAATAACAGGGTGTGACAACCCTATTTTGCCATTTACTTGGTAGAGAGAAGTCAGAAAATAGAAAAGCTTGCAAACACCCTCGGTCAGGAATCAGAATCAGCGCAAAGAAAGAAGGAAGCGAATCTAGAAGCCTGCATCGCCAAGCAAAAACACACGAATCCACCACCTTGAGTGTCCGTGCCGTGGCCACATGATCGAACTGCCTAATTCGCTATGTAAATTCCGCGAGAAGCATGGCACAATCTGCATGCATTGCCGAATCATCCCGATCGACCGACACTCGCGGGCGACGCTGATCGAGTCTAATCGAAATCTTTGTGATCACTTATGAACTTCGACTGCACGTACTATCTATAGTCATATCACTCGTGCTGAAAAATTATGACTAGTAATTAATTGACTTAGGAGCTAATAATCATTCGCCTCAAAACTACTGTACTTTTTCTCACAGTGTAAAGGAGGAGTTGATAAAGACTTGCATGCTACGGTATATGCCTACATTATTTGCACACCTTTCTTCCACGACAAACTATACCTTGCCTCCGTTCGCGCCAAGACACAGTGCCCGTGACCTCTACTACAATATATACGCACCACGGACGCAACGCACGTCCCGTGGCAATGGCGATACACTCCTCGCGACAGCGTCCTCCGACAATGGCGTCATGGGCGACGACACATGGTAAAGGCACCCACCTGAAGCTGCTGTTGGTGCTCCTGCTTGTTGCCCGCGGCGGCGATGGCGCAGCAGTGTTCTCTGGGTACACGTTCAAGGGGCAGGACGAGGCCGAGGCCTTCGAGGACGCGCTGCTACGACAGGCGTGCTTCAACGTCTCCTCGTCGTCCTCCTCCGGCGGCGCCGGGCGCGGTCACTGTGTCTCGCGCCTCGACACGGCGCGGGGTGGGGCCGGCAGCGGCCCCGTGCCCGTTCTCCGCGCCGCGCTCCGTGACACGCTCAGCGAGGCCGTGGGCGCCGTGGGATCCGTCGCACGCCTGGCGTCGCTGTCCAACCACGAGCGCGAGGAGATGGCCGTGCGCGACTGCATCGAGCTGCTGGGATACTCCGTCGACGAGCTCGGCTGGTCGCTCGACGCCATGGACGAGCCTCTCGATGGCGCGGAGCTGGAGACGGAGACAGGGCGTGGCTCGGCGCTCGGTGGCGGCGGCAGCGGCGCGCGCGCCGAGGACGACCTGCACGCCTGGCTCAGCGCCGCGCTGGGCAACCAAGACACATGCACGGAGGGCTTCCGCGGCACGGACGGCCGCCTGCTGAGCCACGTCGAGGCGTCCGTGGCGCAGCTGACGCAGCTGGTGAGCAACCTCCTCGCAATGCACAAGCGGCTGCGAAGCATCATGCCACTGCGCCAGCACGGCAAGAACGAGACGGCGGCGCCTGGCGCGGATTCGGAGCTTCCTCCGTGGGTGAAGGACATCGCCGGCGGCATCAATGAGGAGATCTCAGAGAAAGCGCGCGCCCATGGCCGGTCCGGCGGAAAGAAGGCTAGGCGCGTGGACGTGGTGGTGGCGCAGGACGGGAGCGGCAGGTACCGGTCCGTCGGCGAGGCGGTTGCGCGCGCGCCGAACCACAGCAGGAGGAGGTACGTCATCTACGTGAAGCGAGGGGTGTACTACGAGAACGTGGACGTTAAGAAGAAGAAGACCAACATCCTGATCGTCGGCGAGGGCATGGGGGAGACCGTCATCACCGGAAGCCGGAGCTTCTCGAACGGCTGGACCACGTTCCGGAGCGCCACCGTCGGTAAGTCCAATATTCTGTCTCCTTGTCACGTTACTTGACCATGCACAAAAGCTAAAGATGATGTCGCCTTTGCGTGTACGCAGCCGTGTCTGGCGCGGGCTTCATCGCGCGGGACCTGACGATCCGCAACACGGCGGGGCCGGCGGCGCACCAGGCGGTGGCGCTGCGCGTGGACTCGGACCGCTCGGCTTTCTTCCGCGTTTCCATCGAGGGGCACCAGGACACACTGTACGCGCACTCGCTCCGCCAGTTCTACCGCGACTGCCGCGTGTCCGGCACCGTCGACTTCGTCTTCGGCAACGGCATCGCCGTGATCCAGCGCACCACCCTCGCCACGCTGCCGCTGGCGCCGGGGCAGACCGGGAGCGTCACGGCGCAGGGCCGTAAGGACCCGAACCAGAACACGGGCTTCTCCATCCACAACTGCGTCGTAGAGGCCAAGTACCCGACCTACCTCGGCCGGCCGTGGAAGCCGTTCTCGCGGGTGGTGGTCATGGAGTCGTACATCGGCGCCGGCGTGCGCGCGCGCGGGTGGCTGGAGTGGGCCGGGGACGCCGGCCTCAGCACACTGTTCTACGGTGAGTACAGGAACTTCGGGCCTGGCGCCGGGCTCGCCGGGCGGGTGAAGTGGCCTGGGTATCACGTGATCATGGACCCGAAATGGGCTAGCAGCTTCACCGTGCGGCGGTTCATCGACGGCCTCGCTTGGCTGCCGTCCACCGGCGTCACCTTCACCGCCGATTTGATCAAGAAATGACTCACGACCATAGGGTCAAACTGAGGATGGATCGCCGGAAACGAAGTGGTCCCTATATTTTGGAAGATGGAAATTTGTTACGGGACGTGCAAATGTTACCGATTTACACTAAGTAATATGTTGTTTATATGACGGAACGTCATTAGAAAGTACTCCCTCCGTACACTTCCTTCACAAAGCTAAAACATCTTATATTTTGAAACGGAGGAAGTGTCGAAACGTTACATGTATAGATTGTTTGGAAATTCAGATCAATAACAAGCCAGATGGATTAGAGCATCTCCACTCGTCTCCCCATAAGCCGTCCGACGCGGCTCGATTTTGGACCGTATGGGGGGCTCCGGATAAGTTCATGATTTCGGGGTGCTGGCTACCAGCCGTGCCCCCCCCCCCCCCATACAAAAAATTATCGAGCATTCAAACACTTTAGTTTTTACATTCACCTTCAATTTTTACATAGAAAGGAAAAGATAAACTAACGCCTCTAGCGGCCGAAGGTGCTGCTCTCGCCGGGAGGACGAGGTGGCGGCCCTCTAGCGACACCCCACAGGTCGAACAACGAGTTGTATCTTGCTAGTTGCGCGTCGGTCTCCTCCTTTGCTCGGTCGCGGCTAGCACGCAAGTTGGCGTCGTCGGGCTCTCTGTGCGACGCATAGAAGAAACGCATGTAAACACTGTCGAGTTGTTGCACCCGGAGGTGCTCCTGCAGGAAAACTTGGCGGAAGATGTCCCACCCGTAAGTTCGCCGGTGGTCCGGTAAGCCGTCCCGTGGGGTATCGGTGGCCACGAAAGCTCCTCGGGCTTGGGCTTGGAACTGGCCCAGCCCAGCTCGTCAGTGTTGGCTATGTAGGCGTCGTTAGAGTCGATCCACTCGGGGTCAGAGCACTCTGATTTAGTGTGGTTGGGTCCAGGGAAAGGCGGTGCCATGGCTCTTCTACGGGCAGTGGGAGAGGTGGAGGAGCACGTCGGCCAGGCATGGCTGTGCGCCCACCCTACTGGCGATAGCAGCACCGCCGGCAGCCGCCTAGATGTAGAGGGAGAGGGTGCAAGGTCTGGCCATGGTGTAGATCTGCAATGGTGATGGTCGTTGCGCCTACATATAGCGAGAAAAGGACAGTAAGCGGTGGAGAAGGCGGGAAGAGGTGGAAGGGGATGACGGGAGAACGCGTTGGCAAAAAAATTCGGAGCCACGTGGCCGACGACGGAATGAGCCATCTATCTCACTGTTAGGGCTAGCCCGCATCGTTTTCAGCTCCATCCGGCGCTCCCGCTAACCCTCCCGTGGGTTAGGTTCGGCCTGGGAGCGCTGGATGGCAAAACAGGCCGCGCCAACGAAAAAATAGTTTGGGGGCGGGCTGGCACGATTTTGAGCGTCGGCACCCCCATAGCCCTTTAGGGGTGGCTTTAGGGCCCCTGAGTGAAGGTGATCTTATTCTCATGGTTTGTTTGGACAGCTGCGGGTACCTCTAGAAAACAATATGCTCAACGACCCCCTGCATGGTGTCCTCGACATCAGAAGCGACTATTTTGTCGAGGGGTGCCTCAATGTTGGTCAGACTCGCTACTAAGAAATCCATGGCTTCAGCAGAGTGATTAGTGCATCTCTAGTCGTGTACCCCAACAGATTTGGGGCACATCCGGATAGAAAATCACGCCCATCCGCGTGCACCATGTTTTCGGCCTAGCGCGGCCCAAAAGCATGTCTGGCGTGCCGAGGCTATCCTGACTACATAGGGAACTCTATGGGCATCCCAGACACAATACGCGGGCGACTTGGCATTGACATCCATCCCTATCATTGGCAAAGCGGCTGGTTAGACATATTTATCTCATGACCAATCTCTTTGCGGTGGCTTAATGGCCGACGTAGAGAATTGTCTTGTCATTGCAGTGGCGTGTGGCCGACGCAGAGAGTCCTCTCGTCGCGACAGTCGCATAGCGGTGCAACGTACAACCTCTCTGGGGTGGCGTTAATGCAAGCCAATGGCTTTCAGGATATAAAGACCTCCCTCGTTGCCTACCATTTATTCACAACTCAAACTCTAGACCCACCTAGCTCGCCTTCTCCATCGTTCTTGTTCCAAGCTCTCCCTCCGGCTAAGCGATATGCCTCACCGCCTGCCTACCTATTGGGCCAGGCTCCTCATACCCGAGGCGCCTCTATACTCCCCGTTGCCGAACGAAACTCCGCCACACTCCTCGAACAACGTTGACTCCGAGAACTTCGACTTTCACCTCCTCATCATACTCCGACCACTTCGACGGCAGCACATCGTCCTCAACTCTTACAAGACCGAGCGGAAGAGGGGCCAACAACACTCGTCTCCACAAGGCGGTCAACCAACACTTGGAAGAGCGTGACACAGAGATGTCCTAGCTGAGGTTGCCGGTGGAGGAGAATGCCCGCCTCCTCATCAAGAGGGAGCGGCAGGACATTCTTCACATCAAGACCGAGAACGAGGCCGCTGCCGCCACCCGTGAGCAAGGCCGGATTTCTCAGAACGAGTTCTACTAGGAGTTGCATGAGCGCACCGAGGTGGAGCAGAACAACCGGCAGCGCGCTGCACCCCGCCTCCTGATGGTGGAAGCACGACAGGCGAGACAGACCTAGAAGAATACCAAGTGGGACGCCAAGAAGCGTCGCTAGAATAAAGACGAGGCCGATACCTCTAACGGGAACAACGACTCTTATTAGTTAGATTTAATTTCTATTTAAAGTTTAGTTAAATTTCAACTAGTTTGTAAAATTTTGTCGTACTTTTAATGAATTTCGTTTGGTTGAACGACATCGTTTGGATCACCCGACTGGGAACAGGCATGTCCCAAACACGGCACGGCTTAGCAACGTTCCCCAAACGACTGATCCGGCGCTTTCGTCGAACGTCGTTTTGGGGACGCGACTAGAGATGCTCTTAGCCTTCTGAATGAGAACTTCCAAATTGTTGCGTGCGATCCAAATTTCCCAGTTGTCTTCGCCGCATCAAAGGAGCTTGTAGGTCTCTCTTACCCTAGGTTGTTACCATGGTCAGTATTATCCCTGGGAAGTAAGGCAGAAGAAAAGGGAAGGGGAAACCCGTACCCGCTCTGTCTCGGTCCCTGAGCGGGCGAATGGGGTGGTGACTCCCAAGCCTCCCCATATCTCCCCTCCTCCCGCCACCGTTGGTGTGCTGCCGAGCTTGCCCATGCGGTGCCGACGGTGGCGGTCATTGAAGGAGATATGCCATAGAGGCAATTAATAAATAGGTTTATTATCATATCTCGAATTAGTTTATAATAGTTCCATACTATGTGAACGGATATAGATGCCGCCTAGAGGGGGGGGGGGTGAATAGGCGGTTTAAAAACTTTTCCGAGAGTGGCTCAACAAAGGCGAAATTAAACTAGCGTTTACTTTGTTAAGCACAAAACCTAGAACAACAAGGGTTCACCTATTTGCACCAACAACTTATGCTAAGCAAGACAAGCAACTATGTGATAGCTAGATATATACTTCAAGCACGAAGGCTATCACAAATTAAAGTGCATAAGTAAGAGCTCGGATATAGAGATAACCGAGACACGCGGAGACGACGATATTTTACCGAGTTCCTCCCAACATGGAGTACGTCTCATTTGGAGAGGGGGTGGTATCAAACCACCAATACCACAAAAGGCCTCCCTTGTTCTCCTATGAATCTCACCCCAACAGGATCGATCCACACTTCCACTATTGGTGCACTTATCGGTGGCAATCCGGAACCTCTCACAAGGTTGGGGCACTTCTCCACAACTCAATTGGAGGCTCCCAACAAACAAGCTTGGGAAAAACTCCACAACTTAATTGGAGGCCCCAAGTAATCAACAAACCTGCAAAACCACCAAACCGTCTAGGGTTCCAATGAACCCAAGAGTAAAAAGCTTCTCATCTTTCACCCAATCGAATCCTCACTGAGAACTCAAACCGATGCACCAAATGCAATGGCAAGAACACAAGAAGTGCTCAAGTGCTTCACTCCCAAATTCCACCAAAGCTACAAAAGCTTATGGGGAATAAGAGAGGAAGAACAATGGAGGAAATCCACAAAAGACTCCAAGATCTAGATCCCAATATGTTCCCCTCACTTAGAGGAGAGATTGATTGGTGGGATTGTAGATCTAGATCTCCTCTTTCAAATCCCTCAAGAATATGCAAGAATCATAGGAGGGATTGACAGGGAAGCAAGCTCAAGAGATCAACAATGGTGGCTCAGTTTTAGGGTTCTTGAGGTTGGAAAAACCGCAGCAACCAAGGTAGAAGAATGGGCCTTTATATAGGGCCCCTGGAATTAGAGCCGTTGGGAGAACTTACCCCGGACAGTCTGGCCAGCATCAGCCAGACAGTCTGGCAGAGCCGGACACTCTGGGTGATGCTGACCGGACACTTCGGCCTACGAAGATTCCGGCTAGAGTCTGGATGGAGTCCGATATGGTGTTCTGAATGTCCGGGGAGGTCGACAAAACCCAAGGGCCGGACAGTCCAGCGTGAATTCGTCGGACATTCCGGCCGGACCGGACACTCCGGCTGAAAACAGCCGGACATTCTGCCCAAGGCAAAACTGACAGAAATAGCAAAACTAAAACGACCATAACTTTTGCATCCGGACTCCGATTTTGATGATCTTGGGCTCGTTTCGAAGATAGTAACGAGATCTACAAGATCATGCAGAGAACCATAATAGTCCAGCAAGGGAGGATAGAACCAAATGATGAAAGATTTAACCTATCTAGAAAAGACAAACCGGTAAAACCTCCAACATAAAAAACGCAATATAGAATGCATATGAAATCCGTTTTCGATGAACTTGGGCTTGTCATGATTAACACAAGCTCAAGAACCTCACATGGATAATATCCACATAACAACCAAGAAAGATGAAGCCAAATATGCAAAGGTTTGAGCTCTCTCTGAAGGATATGATCAAGTTACTTACTCGAGAGCCCCTCTTGATAGTACGGCTATCTATCCTATAAACCGGTCTCCCCAACTAAAACCATGAGACCGGTAAGAAAGAAAACACTATCAAGAACATACCTTTGCCTTGAGCATATTCCACTTGAGCTTGACGATAGCGATCTTGTCCACCTTAAGATGGAACACCTTTCTTGATTGTGCTAGCTTGGTGAAGACTTGCAAATTGCTCCCCATACTCCACTATGGTAGAGCTTCTCTTTTGGGTATACCATCTTACCATATCCATGATCACCATATGATGGAAAGCTTTAAGCAAATGATCTCTTCGAGATGGCTCATCTTGAACTTGCACATCAATTCTTCTTTCTTCATTATGTTGGTGTCTTGAAGGTATATAAGAGATATCTCTCCAACTTTAGTCTTCAAGACACACTTGCTATAGGATCAACTCTCACTTGACCAATCTCCGGATCACTCATTGAAACCTTGATCAACAGTTAATCTTCTTCACTTTCTTCTCCCAACCTTGAAGCGAACATATGGTTCAAGCATTGCCTATGGACAAATCTGCAGGTAAAACTCAATGCAAACATAAGTCCATAAAGATTGTCATTAATTACCAAAACCACACATGGGGGCACACATGCACTTTCACTATGCTATAACTGTATCAAGAGGAAACATTGATACAAGTGTGGTATGTAAATAAACTAGGTCCCTAGTAGCCTCTATTAAACTAGTTCGTTGGGCAACCAATGATCAAGGTTTCCTGATCATGTGGCATTTATGGGGCTTGTTACTTCACGGCCCAAAGTTCGTGTGTGAGTGCATCACGGGTCCAAATTTCTTGTAATTGCCGCCTTTCGCAAAGTTGGGCTGCCAACTATCGAGAGGGCCTGTTTCGAGGCAAACTCATCTGACCCCTACCAAATTCAAACATTCCGTCAACTGCCCTGTGAAGTAGACGGTCGAGACTCTCATGTCAGTACTCTGTCCATGACACGAGCACCAACACGGCAACCACGTAGGCAAAACGAGGAACTAAGTGCCTTAGTGTGTTGACCAAATTCAAAAATTCACTCCCTCCTTCACATGAACCCTAGCACCAGCGGTGGAGAAATCCACCCTCCAACCAGAACGATCACTTGGGAAATTTTCCTTCCAGCGCCAAGTTCCTATGCCCACTCGCTGATCCCGAGCTCCAATGTCGCATTTCATGCTCGCCGTTGCGAGGCTCTAGCACGCCTCCGCCACCAGACAAGTTGAGCAGCACGGTGGATGGCATATCCTACTACCAAGGAAGAAGAAGTTAAAGAAGTGAGCCCAGATCACTTGGTTAGGGAAGTGGATGTACAATCCAACCACCCAGGTTCAAGTCCTCATAGACGCATATTTGGGTTCTTATTATTCCAAAAAACAAACTCGCTATAGGGGCTTCCCTTACCGCATTTATTTCAAAAAAGGAAGAAGAAGTTCTGGCTATATGCCGGTGAGCTACTCTTCTCTTTGCTATTCACACTAACTCTAACTGCTAGCTAGCTATTGACATTATAGAGATAGACTGAACCTAGAATTGTTCGCTAGCCCAACACTGACAAATAATTCTTATTTTTTGTCCCCAAATTTCTGTCAAGTAGGATCTCCCTAGACACCCCTTACCTAGTTACGGTAATCCTCGGTACCTACCACTCTAAATTAGAAAATGGGAAGGGCAAGTGGAATCCTCTTCATTGTTTCACGATGAAAGAAGCACCGGCGCAAATCTGCATTATCCCTGGTATGGTTGCTGCTCTATGTAAACATACTAAAATAGGGTCAAAGCAGACTGCACAATTCAGCTTCAAGGATGAACGAGACATCACGGTTCCTATAATGTGTGACAGTCAGCTAAGTGGATTGATGAAAAATTCTCTGATGGATCGCATGTTTCTCCTAGGTTGTAAAATACTAGATGTGGCTGCTGCTACTAGTAGTCGCCCTGCTATTCTTGGTCAGGGTGTCTAACTAGAACCCTATTGCTAGTAAGAAAAATGTGGTTAGTCGTCTGTGCCATGCTTTTGTTGTGCAACCTCCTCGTAGGTGTACCCGTATTGCCGTTGTGCAGACCCCAGCTGTGGAATAGCCTGGTACTGGTCGCCATCATGGTGTTGTTTCTCTAGCTGCTGCTGACCCAATCCATGATGCTGTTGAGCAAACTAAGGCTTCTGGAGGCTGCCCCGCTGTTGTTGCCAAAATTGATGTCTTGGGTGTTGCTCCCCCTCGAACCCGTGGTGAAGTTCATCGGATGTTGTTGTGGCTACTCGAAGCCCTGTTATTGTGGAGCAAGCTCATGGTATGGACTCTACTAGTACTAGAAGCACTATTGTTGTGGAAACTGCTCCTGGTCATCGATGTGGCATGGCAACAGCTGCTTCTATTGTAGCTGTTATTAGCTGTGGCCCTGCCTGTCCACCCGGTATTGTAGCTCCTGTTACTAAGGGCTCGGTAGATTCCACCCCATCCCCTTCATAATTGTTGATTCCGATGAGGAGGACGAAGGCGACAAAGCAATGCATAACACCATTGAAGCCTCCTTGGCGAAGGGCAAGTCACGGGCGGGAGTGGATATTGCTGGGAAGGACAAGGTGGGGTCACCAATCGAGGTGGACTCCGACGATTGTGGCATGATCTGGGTTTAGATGTTGTTTAGGATGGTTGCAATTTTGGTTGTGTTTAGTATGAGTACAATTATTATAATGGTTTGGTAAGCTATAAGGAGAAATATGGATAATTGTGTTAAGTGCAATAACATGGTGTACGTGCTTCCACTTTATAAAACACATCTCCACAACCTTTTTGCTTTTTTGAAATCCTTTTTGAAAACAAAACCAACACCCCTATGCAGCAACCTTCCCAACTGTCCATGACCATGGACACACTATTTGAATAGTTTTACACTCTGCAGTGATTGTACACTTTACCCACACCATGCATATGGATACCATGCCCTGATCCCATATGGATCGTGGGTCGAGTAACCGATCAAGACACTCAGGATGACACTCTAGTATAGACGCCTACCCTATGCATTTTTTCTCTCAATGCTGAGGCGTCATGTACCAAAGACCATCTAGATCGCATTTTACACTACACAAAATGTGCACTTTCAATGAGAGGCTCATAATATCGCTGTGATACCCGCAAGAACTTCTTATTCTCCTCTCCACATTAAATGCTCATCAAAGACCTGGCGCCAGGGATACCCGACTTTGAAGAATATGATCTCTTATAAGTAGTTGCGAGGTATCCCATAATAGAGTAAACAAACTTCAAGTACATCCCCGTCCCATTTCAGGTGTAACGTGGTTGCACGGTTTAGGTGTTCTAGCAAACTACATAGAACCAGGTGTATTTTTGTAAACATTTTTCCTCCGTCTCTACTTCAACACCACTTGAAAACAAAAACTTCTCTTTTCTAAAAACACCTTCTGGCAAGGCAATCCTTACCAAGGTTTTACCATAAATTTTTTTGTAAACTTTTTCGAGGGTTTCCCAACCTATAGTTTTGCTTTGGCCAAAAGCGGTTTCAAAAGGGGTATGGTGTAAACCACCAACTTAAAATACTAGGGGCAGATAGGTGTGATCAAGGGTTGTACCGAGTGGTACCATTATGTAATAGCTTGGAGGAGCCCAGCTACTACGAGATATAAACATCGATAGTAAAACAATGCAATTTGCATAAATAGGTAAGTACAACATGCATAATTAAATAGGGATTTCTATTTCCGTACCCTCGGTTCGTTAGTTGTACTCAGTTTTCCCCAGCCGCTTAGTTTTTCCTCACTTTTTCCCATCTCCTTGTACGAAACTCTCACATGGTCTGAAACTCGTCGGCCGTCAGCCTTACCGTTACGTGCTGACAAGTGGGGCCACGTTCAGTTGGGTCCCGTAGTGGACCCTCGCCGTTACGTGCTGACGAGTAGGGATACTTTCTGTCGGGTCCTGTAGTGTACCCTTTCCGTTACATGCTAACAAGTAGGGCCGCGTTCAGTCGGTTCCTGTAGTGGACACCTCTCTCAATTTATCCAGCATCATACCCACAGCTTATCCAGATCAGCATCGAACCCACAGCTTATCCATGTGAGCATCGGTCCCACAACTTACCCAGGTTGGTGTTGCAAGATGCGACCCCGAGCCAGCCTCGCGCCCGTTCCCTTTGTCTAGCTTCATTTTCATATAGTGAAATGTAATGCATACGAAAATTATACACATTTGAACTCTTTTAAATCGCACTTAGGACATGATAATGTTGTGCTAATAATATCCTGATCATTTATCATTTTCATAGAGTGAAATATAATGCATAAACTTGCATATACGAAAATTATACACCTTTGAACTCTTTAAAATTGCACTTAATACGTGATAATGTCGTGCTAAGAAAATCTTGAGAGATTATCATTTTCATAGAGTGGAATGTAATGCACAAACTTGCATATGCAAAAATTATAAACCTTTGAACACTTTTAAATCGCACTTAATACGTGATAATGATGTGCTAACAAAATTTTGAGAGATTATTATTTTCTCCCCCATTTTCATAGAGTGGAATGTAATGCATATACAAAGTTTATACACCTTTGAACTCTTTGAAATCGCACTTAATACGTGATAATCTTCTGCTAAGAAAATCTTGAGAGATTATTATTTTCATTGAGTGGAATGTAATGCATAAATTTGCATATACGAAAATTATACACATTTGAACTCTTTGAAATCGCACTTAATACATGGTAATGTTGTGCTAAGAAAATCTTGAGAGATTATCATTTTCATATAGTGGAATGTAATGCAAAAATTGGCATATACGAAAATTATATACCTTTGGACTCTTTGAAATCGCACTTAGGTCATGATACTGTTGTGCTAATAAAATCGATCATTTATCATTTCCATGGAGTGAAATATAATGCATAAACTTGCGTATACGAAAAATTTAAACCTTTGAACACTGTGAAATCGTACTTAATAACGAAATAATGATGTGCTAGCAAAATTTTGAGAGATTATCATTTTGTCCCCTATTTTCATAGAGTGGAATGTAATGTATAAACTTGCATATACGAAAATTATACACATTTGAACTCTTTGAAATTGCACTTAAGACGTGATAATATTGTGCTAAGAAAAACTTGAGATATTATCATTTTCATAGAGTGGAATGTAATGCACAAATTATACACCTTTGAACATGTTCCCTTCAAATTATATTCAAGTTCATTTGTTTATGGAGTTAAAGTATCGGTGGCAAACTCGTTATTTTGCATGGATAGAGGGGTGCTTGTCCACTAGATCATAGAGGATCAACGGTTGGTGGGCACAATCCGCATGACAACTGTCTCAACCAATTAGAGCATAGCAGTGAAGATGAGCACAAGTGCGAGAGATTGATACTAAGAGAGGGGAAAACTGGGTAGAACTTAAGAACCAAGGGCAAAACTGAGTAGAACTTAAAAACCAAGGGCAAGATTGACAAAGGGATTCAAATAGAAAATAGAAAAAGATTTTAAAAAATGGAAAATGCGCCTTTTTATACTATAAAATACATCTTGGCATACACCACTTTGACAATTATTGCCTCATTCAGACAAACTATTTTTTGAGGAGGGATGTTTTGGGAAGAGGCTTGAGTTGAAAGCCATGAACCATCATAGATAGTAGGTGATTTGAGAAGTGGTGATTTAGGTTAAAACTTGATTTATATACATTTCTTATGGTGGCAGGTCACATAATAAGACTCTCTGGGTAGATGCCACTATGTTTTGCTCTTTTTGAATTTGTTGTGCATAATGACTCAATTAGCTAGCTAAAACCTATTCGTTGACTCTCTATTGACCAACCACCGGAGGGTAAAACTGAGTATATTGCACATGGCAGTGTTAGTACCGGAGGGCAAAACTGAGTACAGCCAAACTGCCAGTGTTACACTCGAGGGCAAAACTGAGCACAACTAAGTCGCCAGGGTTAGACACGAGGGAAAAAACATGACTCACGATACGCGTGTGCGGTGCACAGGGCGGTAGCGGACACATGTGGCCATGCACGGTGCAGTAGTGTACACGGTTACGGGGTGCACGGTGGGGAAACAAAACGTCGCTTCGCTTCTCCTTTAATAGAGGCCTCCTCACTCTCACTCACCACTCACTCGCTCACTCACTCAACCATCTCCATTGTCCCATCACCTTCTGCAAACCCTCAAGAAAACCCCAACCATGCCCGCGATGGAGAAGAATGGCACGGTAGCCATCGGCGCCTCCAAGACCATCGGCGAGGAGCCCCCCGTCCCTGTATGGGCCTCGTCCAGGCATCGAAGCCAGCCGTTGTCCCCGTCCCCGCATCCACCATAGCTGCCGGCGAGCAGGGCCCCGCCGGTCTCGGGCAGATCCCTCTTGGCGGGGACCCCTACGAGGAGGTTGATTACATAAGGTCGGAGGTAACCAGGGTTTTCTCCCCTTCCCTTGTTCTTCCCCCTTCCCATCGTTGGATGCTAGATCGTATGTTATTAGGGTTCGGCTGTTTGTATTTTTACAGTAGCTAATCCTCTTGTGTTAGATCTCATATTTCGACGAATCCCCCTGTTCGTATTTGAACCCTCCTATTCGTAGTTGGGATCAGTATTCGATTTGGTTTGAGATTTGGGTAATAATCAGGAGATCTCAATTGGTTAATTTATGCAAATAATCAATCCCAATAATTAAAGTATCTCAATCATGTCCTTATTGCACTCTACTGTTTTTTCCAACAGGAGGATAGCAGCGACGACAAGTCCAAGAACACCAAGACTCGTCATGTGCTGAGGAGGCTGAAGTCTGGCTAGTACAATAACTTCTTTGCCGGTGACGTCTACATGTGACCCTTCTGCCCCACCAGGAGGCTCCACGCCATGGACTTCAACTCCCTCGTGATGCATGCCGAGGACGTGAGGACCTGCGGCGAGTCCGTGAATGTCCATGGCTTCAGATCCAAGCACCAGACGCTCGGTCTTCACCTCTGCAACCTCCATAAGGTGGCTATCGAGGAGGATCGCATGCCCCTGATCAAGCCCAAGACGCCCAAGGTTAAGGGACTGGGCAACAAGAAGTGGAGGAGGCGCCAGAGGGAGGAGGCGGAGGCCATGAGGGGCCACTGATCTTGTGCTGCTGCCACTGCTGTAAAACAGCTTCTTTTGTCTTGTTTGTGTTGAACTTGTCCGCTACTGCTGCTGAGCAGTCTAATTGTCGAACCTTGTTAAGTACCATACTATATAACTTATATTAGCTGCTTTATCTACATCTGCTCTGTTTACTGAATTTATTTATGGTGCTGGTTAGATTTGCTGCTCTAGATTTGCTACCGGATTATGGAAAAACAAGGGCCAAAAGGAACAATGAATGAAGGGAGAAGCTGCTCTAGATTCGCTACCTTTTTAGGCAAAAAAACACAACTGTTAGCGAGAGAGAGGGGAAAATGCGCTCTCAAAAAGGCCAATCATAAAAATAACAAAAAAGAAAACTTCCAATTTAGGCGACACGGCGGACGTAACCACAAAACGCGCCCCACATGGTCCCACACCACGTCCCCCATAATCAGCGAGAGATGGATGGCTGGTCCGCTGTGTATCTTGGCCCCACCTATTAGCATGTAACGGTCGAGGCGACATAACGCAATGATCAACACACGACCCGCCCCAACACGGTCCCACCGGTCAACATGTAACGGTCAAGCCTTTGACCTGACGGCATCCCCTTGTCCGAGCGCCTATGAGGGTTTCAGAATAGAGGGAGGGGAAAAGTGAGGAAAAACTAAGCGGCTGGGGAAAACTGAGTACAACTAACAAACTGAGGGCACGAAAATAGAAAACCCAATTAAATAATAGGACAAGGTTTATGAACAGGTAGGTGGCTTGCCTTGGATAGTAATATTGCATGCAGTTCTGTAATTATTTTTCTTAACGTCTTCCTATCATCAGCCATCTCCATGATGATCTTGGTTAGGAGTTGAACTCTACCGTCAATGTCATCGACCTTCTTTTCGAGGTCTTTGCCCATCATCCAGTAAGAGTCAACTCCTTCCCTAATAGTTTCAACACAAGCTTTGGAAATCTTTTCAAGGTTCTCATTCTTTTCTCGAATCTCATCCCGTTTCCTCTTTTCGAGAATAGGATCCTGGAGGAGATTTAAGAGAATATCCACGAAGGTTATACCTGTAGGGGGCTGAGTGGAGATTCCCCTTTGTTCTTCCTTTGTTCCACGTGTTGGAGCATCTCCAACTTGCATGGAAATAAATCTTCCCAGTTGGGGAGTGGAACCACTTGAGTAGACTCTTGGGTTGAGGAGGACGAAGCATCCCTCTTGGATCCCCTTCTTTTGGCTTGCGCTACAGGAACATCTTCCTTCTTGGTCCAAATCTGCTTGATATGAAAAGGTTGCATAGTTCTCGAGTGATCAAGTGAGATCTGAGGTGTCATGGTAAAAAGGGAAGAAAGAAAACTCAAGATCTGAAAGATGATGGTGAAAGACAAAGAAAAATAAATAAGAGAGATGCAAATAAAAGGAGAAACCCTAGATAAAATGGGCGGAGTCCGCCACGGGTAACGGTACGGGTGGGTTCTGTCCGTACCATAGTCCGTACTTACGTCTTACCGACTTTTGTCTTTCCCCCCTTTGTTTAGAATCACAAACGAGCAAGGAAGAATACAGTGCCGCTAACAACCACTGGTACGGGCTGCCCGGTCATACCGAATTGCAGGAAAAGGGCGCAGGCATCTTCCTACTTAACGACCACTGGTACGGGCGCGTCCGCCCGTACAGCCCACCCGTACCAGGTCGGAAAATAGCTCAGAAAATCGAAAAAAGAAAGGAAAGCAAATATCAAGATGAAACGAAAAGATTCTAGGACAACAATAATTAAGCAGCTAATATATTGTTAACTCACTCACTATACTCCTCGACTGAGATTAAGGAGATTAGCTCCATTGTATCAACTTCCCCAACTCTATAGTGGTTCAAACGCTGCCTATTACAATCCAGGGTGAAGAAGAGGGTGTAGTATTTTTCAACTTTACAAATACCGAAGGGTATGCCTCCTCAACTTCATAAGGTCCTTCCCACCTAGATTTTAATTTACCTGCAAAATTTTTAAACCTAGAGTTGTAGAGCAAAACTTTATCCCCGGATTTAAATTCCTTATTCTCTAACTTTCTATCATGTCATTTCTTTACCTTTTTCTTGAATATCCTAGCATTTTCATAGGCTTCATTTCTGAGTTCATCCAAAGCATGAATATCTAAGAGCCATTTCTCCCCAGCAGTTTTAAAATCGAAATTCATAGTTTTGATAGCCAATGAGACTTATGCTCAAGCTCTAAGGGAAGATGACAAGTTTTACCATAGACCATCTTGTATGGTGTCATTCCCATTGGATTTTTGAAGGCTGTGCGATAAGCGCATAACGCATCATTAAGCTTCATAGCCCAATCCTTTCTTGACCTGTTCACCGTCTTCTAGAGTATGAATTTAATTTCACGGTTAGACAATTCCACTTGTCCACTAGTTTGTGGGTGATAAGGTGAGGCTACTCGATGATCAACCACATATTTCTGAAGTATCTTGCTAAAGATACCTTTCATAAAATGAGTTCTCAGTAATAAAAAATCGAGGTACTCCGAACCTGGGAAAGATGATGTCCTTCATCATTTTGATGGAAGTGGTTGCATCTGCATGAGAAGTGGGTATAGCCTCTACCCACTTAGTAACATAGTCAACAACAACAAGAATATGAGTATAACCGTTAGAGGGGACAAAAATTCCCATAAAATCAATTCCCCATACATCAAATGGCTCTATTACAAGATTATATTTCATAGAAATGTCCTGTATTTTGCCAATGTTACTTATATGTTGGCAAGCATCACAATTTCTAACATATTCATGATCATCTTTCACCAAGGTAGGCTAGTAAAAGCCTGATTGCAAGACTCTAGCTATTGTATGATCACCAGCATGATGTCCTCCATAAGGACTATCATGACAAGCCTTGAGGATGGCTCTTACCTCGTGGTCGGGTACACATTTCCCAATTATCCCATCAATACCATGCTTGTACAAATAAGGGTCATCCCAAAAGTAGTGTTTTAAATCATTAAATTCTTTCTTAGATTATAATTTTTGGTAGAAACTTACCTACAAGGAAGTCAGCTTAATCTGCAAACCAAGGGCTGTGAGACTCTATAGACGCAAGATATTCTCCTGGCAAAGATTCATTAATGGGAATGGGGTCCTCTATGATACCTTCCATATGTGATAGATGATCGACAATGGGATTATCCTTACCTCTCCTATCCACTCTCTGCAGGTCATATTCTTCGAGTAACAAGACCCATTTAATTAGACGGGATTTAACAGCTTTCTTAGCTAGGATATGTCTCAAAGCCAAATGATTTGTATGAACTATTACTTTTGAATTGATAATATAGTGTATAAATTTATCACAAGCAAAAATTACAGCTAAAAATTCTTTTTCAATTGTTGCATAATTTATGTGATCCTTATTAAAGACTCGGCTAGTGTATTGAATGACGTTTAGGTTCGATCCATCTCTTTGTCCTAGAACAACCACAATATCATAGTCACTGGCATCACACATAATTTCAAATGGCTCGTTCCAATTTGGTGGTTGGATAACTGGTGTGGAAACTAGCGGTCTTTCAACTGTTCGAAGGAGTCAATGCAATTTCTATCAAAAGCAAAAAAGGGTATCTTTATCTAGGAGAGGAGCTAAAGGAGCAGCTATCTTAGCAAAATCCTTAATAAAACGCTTATGGAAACTGGCGTGCCCAAGAAAGTTCTTTACCCCTTTTATGTCTTGCGGAATCGGTTACTTTTCTAAAGTAACAAGGTTTGAACTATCAACCTCAATTCATTTTCCAGAAGCTTTATGCACAAAAACTATACTTTCTCTTACCATAAATCGACAGTGCTCCCAATTGAGAAACATCTTGGTTTGTCTGCACCGCTGCAAAACTCTATTAAGATTATAAAGGCATTGCTCAAAAGTGGTTCCATACACAACAAAGTTGTCCATGAGAACTTCCATGGAGCTTTCCACAAAACTATCAAAGATTTTCAAAACACACTCTTGGAAAGTAGTAGTTGCGTTACATAAACCAAAAGGCATAAGTCAATAAGCATAGGTTCCGTAAGGACAAGTGAAAGTAGTTTTTTCTTGGTCTTCTGGCTGAATAGTGATTTGAGAGTACCCCGAATAACCATCAAGAAAACAAAAGTGAGAATTACCAAACATCCTTTCCATGATGTTATTCATATGAGGTATTTGATTATGATTTTTTATTGTTTCCTTATTTAATTTCCTAAAGTCTATACGCATTTTATAACCGGTTATTGTTCTAGCAGGAATTAATTCATCCTTATCATTATTAATTATAGTTATGCATCCTTCCCTAGGTATACAATGAGTTGGGCTTACCCATTTGCTATCTGAAATTGGATAGATAATACCACTGTCCAACATACGTATAACTTGTTTTCTTACTACCTCTTTCATTTTGGGATTCAACCTTTTCTTGATTATCAACACATGGTTTAGCATCCTCAATCATAGGTATCTTATGAGTTACTATGGAAGGATCTATCCCTTTTATATAAGAGTGTATCCAAAAGCTTCACGCTGTTTAACAAGTACTTCTAACAATTTCTTATTTTCTTCAGGAGAGATCTTATCATCTAAAATTACAGGGCACTTACCTTCCTTGTCTAAGAATTCATACATGAGCCCTAGAGGGAGAGGTTTTAAAATGAGAGGTGGTGGATCCTCATCCCCTTTTCTTTCAAGTTCTTCAAATTCGTCTCTAAGACGAGTCTCAATTTCTGGTGCAGCGTTGAGGATTTTATCCAAATCTTCTTTTGCAGATTCGTTTGAGAGCGAATCATTACCTATCAAACTCCTCTCCAACTCGGATTGTGGACTGCAAAAATAGATTGTTGCCAATTCTTAAATAGTTCTCTCCTCTTTAACTTTAACTTTATTTTCATAAGGCAACTTTGTGAATTGGCTGTAATCAATTTCTAAAACTTCTTCCCCAAACTGTAAAGACAAAACTTGTTTCTTGTTATCAATATCACTATTCATAGAGCTGTAAAAACGGTTACCAAAAATGACCAGGAAAAAAGAGCCCAAAGGTATTTCAATGATATGAAAATCAACTGGATAGACAAAAGCTCCTACAGAAATGCAGGCATTATGAAGTATCCCATCAGTCCGCTGCAAAGTTTGGTTAGAGAGCATAAAAGTAGATTTTGACGGCTCAAGGTCTGGTTCATCAAGATGGCATCATAACTCTTCATAGGTTGTGTAAGGCATAATGTTAATGGAAGAGTTAAGTCACAAACCCTACATAAGTAGTTCCCCCTAAATAAAAAGGGATTTTCTATTGACTTTTATTTTTACCATCAACCTTGCCTCTTATCATTTCAGAAGATTATTTACTCACTACCATTACTTCATCCTCGAACACCTCAGGTTCTAGAAGCTATTTTACTATCCCAATGTTCTTTTTAATAGTTCCAAAATCCATAGTTAACCTCCCTGTCCTTTTATTTCTTTCACCCTTACTCTCTATTATTTTTGTGAGGATAGTTTCCTCCTCGTCTAACATTTTTTTCTACATTTGCAAATATTTGTCCTGTGGCAAGTTTTGGGGGCTTCTCCTCCACAGGAGGTGTGTAGCATTCCCATTATTTTGAGATATACAGATATTCAGCATAAGTTTTAACAATTTGAACAATTATACGAGGGTCAAGGTTGAAATTTCCAAGCAGTTTTTATACTTTGCTGAAGCTAGAAATCTTCTCAAACAATTCTATAGGATTTTCTTTATTAAGTTCAACCCCACAATAAGCTTTCTCTATCCTATACACTGTGTCTCACAAATTCTAGGCTCTTTCAATACTAAATTCAGTAAATGACCCATTGCTAAGGGAGTCGAGCTTGTTTCTATTATTATTACTCAAACCTGCATAGAAGGTGTGTATTACCAACCAAGGCAGGAAGTTGTGGTGGGGGCAGCGATCGAGCAATCCCCTAAACCTTGTGTATCCTTCATGCAAGATTTCTTCAGGCTTTACTTTAAATTTTGTGATCATGCGTCTCGCTCCAAGAGTTTTTGTCCTTAGAAAGAAACTAGGGATGAAGAGGCTAAGCTCTCTCAGGAGTTAATAATTGACATGGGTATGGATATTTGGGTTCTTATGATTAGTTACCCTGGTTACATGATGGCTCATGGCCCACGAAGCCCCAAGAAGAAGGCCCACGAAGCATCCGACGAAAAGCATGACTTGCTAGATAAGGAAATAGAAACTGACATTGTATTAGTGTTGTAATTATAAGAATCTAACCTATCTGTATACAACTTCGAGACCCGGCCTATTATATATATGCTGGGAGGACCAATGGAGAGGCACTGAAAAAATCCTTGAGCAATCTATAATCGATTTAACCATAAGCAATCAGACGACTTTGACTCCCTTGTTTGTCTGATCAGCCCACGAAATTCCCAGCGTTCTCGTTTCCACGAAACCCTAACTCCATAACCATGGGCATTGCTGAGGTTACCCCTCGTCAATTGGCGCCGTCTATGCGAAATATGGATGCTGGAGTCATAGATTCGGCAGCCCCCTCTCCATCAAGCAACAATCCAACAGCGATGGATCCACACCCTCCCACCCATGTCTCGGTTCCCGCCAACTTCAACAGCGGATCCGATCTCATCATCGGAAGTTTCCACTTTCAGGTGGAGGGACCCGAATTTTTTTCCTACCGGCTCAAATATCTTCGGACCCATCAGTCACAACAGCAGCGCCTACAATGGTACTTACATCTTCTATTAGCTCATCAGGAGAAACTGCGCCACAACCGAAAATGGAGGGGCTAAATCCGGCAACTCCGCAGATTTGGGGGATCTGACCATCTACGTAACAGCCTCTCCTTTGGATCAGATACCCAATTAATGCCACCATGTGGAACGAGTCCAGTAAACACTAAACTCGAAGAAAGCAGTGAAAGTATAGACTTTGGAATCAGGATGGCTGAAATTTACCCAGAACAGAAACCAAGGGATTTCACCGATCTCCCAAATGGTGTCTCCCATGGATCGGACGACGATGCTAGTAGCTTGCATATAACGCACCATCAAGTGTGCATGATCTTTGAGGAAATGTCAACACCGCAAGAATCCAGTGGTAACCTATCCTTGATCCCAATGACATTTTACCAAATGATGATGCACGAAACCATGGAAACAAAGGGGACCAACCCAACAATCATGACACACAAGGAAGATAAGGAAGACATGATGACAAACGGCTAACTCTATGATTATCCTCGGAAACATGGAAAAGAGCATGAGACACAATCTCAGGAGCAGCTCCCATGACAACAAAGCAACGTGTGAGGACCTCATGGCATACCAGTACAAACTCCACCATAAGAAGAGAGATTTACTCAGGATGCAAAGAAAACTCGACGAAAAAAGGCTAGTCGATGAATCTAGCCTCTGATGGGCGCACCACCGAGGAGAGGACCTTCGCGGCTACAAAATATCCTTGAAGCAGAAAGAAATGAGATGGCCCATCATTTATGTTGGTAGACCAAGAGGGACACATACGAGCAAAAAACAGCGTAGGCTGCAATCGTCGCTGCCCAAACCTACTTAATCACCACTCAACCTACACCCGACGATCCATGTGCGGCCCTTCATCAATCCGCTCTCGTGAACCTCGTTATGGTGGGGGAATCCCTCACACAAGGAGAACAAGGAATCACACAACAACCCAACGGATCCCGACACCGCCGTTGCAGCCCTCAGCATGTGGGGCACACCCGACGATTGTAGTCACCACATCGGGTGCACTTTTCGAACACTGGGCCACGAGATGATGCAAGAAACAACATCACAACACATGATTGATAGATCTAGGTAGGCGCACAATAGAATATACTACAATAGGGAAAGTGAGGATGAACATGAACTATTTGGGGCTAGCTGCTTTACCCAATGGTTTCGCAAAACACCGGTGCCCAAAGATTTTAATCTTCCTCATGATCACCAAAAATACGACAGCCTATACAAACCTGGAGCTTAGCTAGCAGACTATCTGGCAACCGTCAAATTACAGGGTGGCTCCAAGGCTACCGCAATGTAGAGCCTGCAACTACACCTAAGCGGCACCGCACGGTCATGGCTCAGGCAGTTGCCCGAAGAATCCATCAGTAGTTGGAACCTCGAATACAAGTTCATCCGAAACTTCACATCCATGTTCAAGCGACCTACATCATTGCAGCAGTTATGGGCGTGCAAGCAATAACCTGGAGAGTCGATACGAGCGTTTATCTAGCGATAGGACATCATCAAGAATTTAGCCGAAACTATATCTGATGAGAGAGAAATTGATGCATTCAATGATGGCCTCCGCCAAAGAGAATTTATCGAAGAACTAGGGAAGGTAAAGCCTACAACAATATCACAGCTAATGGATATGGCTAACCGCTAGGCAGATGGTGAACATGCGGTAAACAAAAAGCGAGGGCGCTCACCCGAGGAAGATCGGGACATGCGCAATAACGATAGGAGGAGATGTAGCAATGACGGATATGGCAGGACGAGCTATGTCACGGTTGGTTTTTTAGGGGAGAACAACCAAAGAAACGACAATCGTGGCAGTGGATACCGCAACAGCAGAGAGGACACCTATAGAAGCAATTCTGCACAGTGGTACCAACCAAGGGCGCGGGAGCCGCCAATGTCCCCACTATTGATGTTGGAGGGACCCTGTAATATGCACTTCTATTTAGACTCCACAGGAAGGAGGCGATCGAACCACCTCATGAAGGAGAATATAATGTTGCGGCCCAAAAGTTGAGACGCCAAGGCAAAACGGCACCCAAGTTGCTTGTAATCGGCCACGTTGCCCATAGTTGGCGTGCCAATTACTTAGAGGGTGTTTCTTGGCATGAATTCAAATTAACGTTTGAATACAAAATATCAGGCGAACGCCTGTCAAGTTGGCCCCCTTGTCATTTTTCGCCATCATGTTGTTGCCGTCTTGGAAGTGTCATTGCTGCCATGTACTCCCTCCACCCCAAGGCTTAAGGCCTATAATTATGTTGAAAAGTCAAGGCGCTTGCCACCTTGCAGGGCTGGCGCCTGCATCCATTCCTCATCATGCCGTCTTCTTCTTCCCCGGAGGTCGCGGCCATGGTGCGGAGCTGGGACGCCATCTCCTTCGGTGGTGAGATCCGGGACGTGGATGGAATGACTCAGCCCCGCTCTCCTCCCCATCACGAATCAGAGCTCGCCCTCACCATACTGACCATGCTCGGTCCTGTTTTCCTCCTCCAGAATCTGAGCTCGCCATCGCCATGGTCACACCCGCACCAATTCTGCCACCCCTGCCGAGGTCTGTGTGGGAGTTGTACCTTCCGGAGCTCAAGTTCAGCCATGTTGAACCTATAAGCAAATTCGGAGTTGGGCGGTGGCAACCCGTTGTTGAATACAGTAATGCCGATACCTGTTGTTGAATACAGTAATGCCGATGTGATATCATTTAGTTACTTCAATATGAATTTTCCACCACTTTAAAATCTTGTTGATGTATTCCTTGACAATTATAATATAATTGAGCACTAGAAATTTGGTAGTGTGCATTAGCATGATCAGTATTATATATGAACACTGGAAATTTAAAGGAACTCTATATAAAGGAGTATATATATATATAGACGAGATTCACCAGAGACACCGTGGATGTATTGTCTTACATTCAACCACAAGTAATAATTATCTTAAACAAAATAAAAGTAGGGGCAGCATCAGGAGGCCAGGACACGGAGATGCCTAGCATGGTAGGGGCAACAACAGGAGACCGGGACAGCCTACTCGAGGGGATACAAGCTAGTCCTGACATAATCCCGGAGGAATTTGCCAAAGGCTACGTGCCGCGCCAAGGTCTTCGGCTTATGCTTTCTGCCTCCACTTTGGTGAACGCCCACCACGTGCTAGATCATGCTGTCGAGGTCCATGTTGATGCCTCTGCCACAGAATGGGCAAAACAGTCTCCCCCTACGATAGAAAGGGATTTTGCCACACCGTAACCACCTCAGCATGTAGCGGCTCTTGTTGTCCCTGGATTCCCTGCTAGAGTCCACGTCATCAGAATCCTCCTGTTGATTTTTAAGAACATAACTGAGAACTCATACATATGATTGAATTGTATTACAACTTAATAATTGACAACATATATACGTAAGACAATATTAAATTGATATCAAAGAGAAAGCATCTCAGGAATAGTTTGATTAGTTCATATATCATTTCATCTCAACAAAGTAACAATTAACTGGATCAGAGTGTATGTAGAACAAATATTGCAGCCTCATAAGTTTCTTCAGGGATGGCGTAAGTGAACTAAGTAACAATTGTATAACCTATATTGTTCTTGTACATCGCCCCAGGTTCGCTAACTCATCGCTGAAAAAATCTAACACCAATGTGTATGCCTCTCTTTTGGGGAAATTTGAATCATTAGCCACAATAAGAAATTGAAATGTAATCCTACGCAGGGATATACATATTCAGGTACAAAAACAATCCTAAATATTGTAATTATAAATTTAAAACCAAACAATTAATTTTCAGGTACATGTTGAAAAAACTTATGATCAAAACCATGCATATACATATGCATCATACGAATCATTCAAAGATCAGAAACAATTCAAGGATCATATATGTAGTTCCATATGAGAATAAATCAAGGGCCCCATAATTGTTTCAGAGGAGGAGTTGGTGAACCAAAGTACCAACAACACAACCTATATTGTTTGTGTGCATTGCTGCTTCAGGTTCACCAACCCATCCCTAAAAATGTGACACCATCATATGTGTCTCCCCTTGCACTCTTTTGGGGCAAATTTCAATCATCGGCCTCGGTGACAAACTAAAATGTAATTCTTATACACTATGAATGCATGCAATACATAATTCAAATATCATAGTTCTATGAATGTAAAATAAATTTGGGGGCCACATAAGTTTCTTCAGGGATGGCGTTAGTGAACCAAGTACCAATTGTACAACCTATTGTTCTTGTACACTCCCCCAAGTTCACTAACTCATCCCTGAAAAATCTGACACCAATGTCTCTGCCTCTGTTTTGGGGCCAATTTGAATCATTGACCATAATAAGAAATTGAAATATAATCATACGAAACAATATTGAGGGATATACATATTCAGGTACAAAAACAATCCAAAATATTGTAATTATAAATAAAAAACCAAACAATTAATCTTCAGGTACATGTTGAAAAAACTTATGATCAAAACCATGCATATACATATGCATCATACGAATCATTCAAAGATCAGAAACAATTCAAGGATCATACATGTAGTTCCATATGAGAATAAATCAAGGGACTCATAATTTTTTTAGAGAAGGAGTTGGTGAACCAAAGTACCAACAACACAACCTATATTGTTTGTGTGCATTGCTGCCTCAGGTTCACCAACCCATCCCTAAAAAAATGACACCATCATATGTGTCTCCCCTTGCACTCTATTGGGGCAAATTTCACAATTCAAAGATCAGAGTTCAAAGATCATAGTTCATATGTGTAGAATAAATCTAGGGTCTCATAACTTTTTAGAGATAGAGTTAGCAAACCAAAGTACCAATTACACAACTTGTATTTTTGTACATTGCCTTAGGTTCACTAACCATCCCTAAAAAAATCTGACACCATCATATATGTGTCTCCCCTTGCACACTTTTGGGGCAAAATTGAATCATTGGCCTCAGTAAGGAAAAGAAATGTAATGTTATATGCATGTTGTGTATCGAAATCAACACTCAACTAGCAAACCCTAAAACCCCTAAATCAAATGTTACAGATCGATTAAATTTACAACACAAGAAGAACCATATGAACAACAACAAGTTAAGCAAATGTAAATTTACTAGATGGAAGATGAGTATATTGGGGTTTTGTGACTAGACGGATTGGGGTTTTCTGACTAGATGGTAGATGCATCAATTGACCGTTCGAACCATATATATACTACCCTACTTCAAGAGCAAAAGAATCTATAGACGGTTGAGAAAATCCTAGGTATGAATAGTGAAATATGTGGCTGCGGCTAGAGAAGCTAGTAATGTAGTACCTCGGACTCCTCATCAGGGACCTCCTCCTTGAACTCGTAATTATCTGCGATTGCATCCACAGTTTCTTGGAGGAGGATGGGCTCGTTCATGTAGAGCATCGGGTTGCCCCCGCCTGCCACCTGCCCCTCATCTAAATCTGGCGCTGGCACCATGACGTTGTTGGCCACCTGCTTCTTGACGGCGACGGCTACTAGATGGACGGATGAGCTCGAAGCCTTGATGGCGTGGCGATGAGTGGCGTGCGTGCCCGGAGAATATACCTCCACCTGCTCGGCAACGATCGAGACATCTACTGATGCACCTCCAACTAGCTTCACCTCCGGCTCATCTCCACGCGTACTCTTCTTGGCGCACCTAGGGAAGGCGGTGGTGCAAGCGAAGGAGCTTCGGCGAGCGCGGAAGGTGCAGATTGGGGTTTGGGAGTAAACAGATCGTTGGTATACACAGGATCGTTGGTAGTCCTCGAGTGGACACTTGTGGGTAGGTGGGGGGATACCACGATCTCCACTTTTTTTGAAACAACCACGATCTCCACTTTCTAACTGCATCAATAACATGTGCAAGCGTTTCCTAAAAAAACACATGCATTATACCTCGGGAAAGTGCACGACGCTTAGATCGTGCATGGCAGAACTCGATTCCACTACATGCAAGTGGCACAAAACCAATTTCTAGCAACATTAGGTCTCCTTGAGGGGCCCCCTCCTCGATACCCATTTCCCAGCTCTTTAGCCTCCCGCTAACGCGTAGAAGTTTCTTGCGGTAGGGCCCAGTTGGAAGTGAGATTGAGAGCGTGCTCCATAAAAATGGGATATGTCTTTGTCGATGACCGTGCACTCGATGACCCTGTTGCCCTGTGCATGTGTTGTGGCGTACTAGTAGTAGTAGGCTTTTCAGACATGATTAAATATGACATGACCACTCGACGACTTCTTCGTGTTCCTTCTCGAAGAAGTCTCACTGAGAGAGACATCCATGTTGTCTCACACTATACTGTGAAGGGCACGACGTGTGCAACGATCCACGTTGGATCATAGAGGATCAACGGTTGATGTGCACGATTGATACCTTTGATCCAGATTATGGATGTGGTATAGCTCTTTTCCCTAGTAGACCTAGGTTATCGAATCCACGGGAAGCAAATGCGTAGTGAAGTTACTTTTGCATAATGATTACTCATAATAGCCAGAGGAGTGATTCCATCATGATTATAGCTACCCGGGAATGCCAAGAATCTTACCCACTATAGCATTGCTGCTACAAGTGTTTAATGAACTCATAGCCGAAATCTAGGAGTTTCCCCCATGAAGATTGTTCGTAGGCCAACGGAGTTGTTGCTGATGCCTACGCACTTCTATTCTTGTAGATAGTTGTTGGGCCTCCAAGTGCAGAGGTTTGTAGAACAGCAGCAAGTTTTCCCTTAAGTGGATCACCCAAGGTTTATCGAACCTAGGGAGGAAGTGGTCAAAGGTATCCCCTCTCAAGCAACCCTGCAATCAAGATACAAGAAGTATCTTGTGTCCCCAACACACCCAATACACTTGTCAGGTGTATAGGTGCACTAGTTCGGCGAAGAGATAGTGAAATACAAGTGGTATAGATAATTATAAGTGGTAACGGTGCCAGAAAATACTTTGATGGCGTGGAAGAGACTAAAGGCAAACTGAAATAAAGATGGCAGCAAGCAAACATGTAATAGATCTAGTTGCGAATGGTGTTTCAATGCTTAGAAACAAGGCCTAGGGATCATACTTTCACTAGTGAACACTCTCATATAAATATATTCTTCTTTATGATACTACGCTGAACTACTCTCCGGTTGGACACTCTAATCCATGGTAGGGCTATAACAGCACTCCTCAAAGTTCGCTTTCCCCATCTAGATAACCCCACACTGTCACCTTGAGCACTAGATGGTTCAAAAAAACACCATAATTTCATAAAGACATCCAACTCCAAATATAACTCATAACAAGTATTTGTAATCTCTAGCCTAAGTGCCACCATGGTGTGCACACTGTCAACTTCACACACATGGGGAGAGCAGAGATCTATTAAAGCACTTGAGTAGCAAGGTAGATCTATACATTACAAGCTCATGATCTCAATAAGATCATTCATAGAGAGAGAGATGAACACATAGCTAACGGTAGAACCCTTAGCCTCGAGAGAGAACTACTCCCTCCTCATCATGGGAATTAGCAATGGCGATGGAGATGGTGGTGGAGATGGATGGAGATGGCTCCGGGGGCTCTTCCCCATCCCGGAAGGGTGCCAAAACAGAGACTTTCTATCCCTCGAATCTCCCCTTCGGTGGCGGCGGTGCTGTGGAACTTTTTGTGGCTAGAGGCTGGACGATTTAGGGTTTTTGCATCGGGAGGCATCTTATAGGCGAAGAGGCAAGGTCGATGGGCGGCCAAGGGGCCCACACCATGCCCTTGTGCGGCCTGGGGGGACCCGCGCCTAGGGGTGGTTTGGCCACCCTATGGCCCCCCTTCGTCTCTCCTTCTGCCTTCGTGAATCTTCCGGTAAAATAACGACTTTGGGTTTTGTCCGGTCCAATTCCGAGAATATTCATTTTCTGACTTTCTGGAACCAAAAACAGCAGAAAACAGGCAACTGGCACTGTGGCATTTTGTTAATAGGTTAGTCCAAGAAATCATATGAAAAGTACTCCAAAGTGTGGACAAAACATAAGAAAGTAGATAAAACCAAGCATGGAACATCAAAAATTATGGATACGTTCAACATATCATTGGCATCCCATGAAGTTTGACACGCGTAAAGCTACATCATTCTTATGATTCACAAGTCAAACTTTGGCATGCTCACAAAAACTGCTAAACATTAATTCAATCGAACAAATCCTTTCAAAGAGAGCTATTAAGTTAATCAACATTTTCAGTGGTGTCAAGTATCTCTAGGAATAAGCCTTCAAGACTAAGCACTACAACACCCAAGCCTTAAATTGTGAGACTTTTCTTATTACAATTGTTTAGAAATTTTTAGGCAAGACTTGGTTAATTACGAGAGCTGGAACAAAATGAGACCAATTAAATACCCATGCAAACGACAACCTTACTATGATACAAAGACTCACTCCACCAATATAATATCTCAACATTCACTACTAACTAGCATGGGTTTCTCAACTTCAAAAGTGGGGAGTCATAAGGCATACCTCTAATGTTTGGTTCCACTTCTCTCTTCCTTTTTGATTTGTTTCTTGGAAACTCGAAGTCGATCACTCCCCTGCAAACATACGAAGACCTCGAGGCGGAAAGAAAAGAAAGAGGGAAAATAAGGAAAAATGGAGAAATCTTTTTGTGATTTTTAAGAGAGGAAAGTAAGGAATAAAAAATTGGCAGCAAAGCTCGGCTAGAAAATTTTGAAAGCAAATAGAAAGAACTAAAGATAAAGTGTTGGGGAAACCAACACGAGTGCTTATAAACTCAAATAAAAATGTAACCTCGAAATAAATAAATGCCAAATAAAGATACATTAGGCAACTTCCCCTAGCTTAGGCTTTTGCAATCCCTTCAAATCATTATGGTGGCGGGAAAAGTCATTACTCTGGTTCGTGAATTGAGTGGATAGGTTACTTGTTTATTCTTGGAGGTTCAAAGAGAGGTTGTGCATCCTCTCCATAGTCCCTCCAAGTCCTTGGAAATCTTGGTCTGTTGCGAACCGGGTTTGTGGCTTCTCATCTTGATGAGGGGCTTCTTGCTCCTCCTCTTGGTTCTCATCCTCTTCAGGAATCTCCCCTCGGGTTGGTACTACTCAACCTCCACATCATATAGCAAATGTCCTTCCTCGATAGAGAAAAGACCATGAGGCAAAGGAGCAGGGTAGATACGCCCAGCTCCAGCAATATGCAGATAATAAACACCACCTCTCCTAGTGAGCATTCCACAGGCCCTCAAGTTGGAGAAACCAACACGCGTCTCACCTAGTACGGGTTGCAACTCACCTAGATCGATGTCTAGGGCAGTGGCAAGCATGGTGATGGCGCCTCCTCCTATGATTGGCCCTTGGCTTTGGGAGGCTTGCTGCTCCAGGTAGAGCACAAGGATGGCGCCCAAATTGAGTGACATGTTGCAGTTGATGTAAGAAGCCTTGGCGAGGACCAAGATGTCCTCATAATTTAGTCTCGTGAACTCATTGCGTGCCTACAAGGTGTTAGCAATAACATAGAACAAATAGCAAATTGCAGGATGTTGAATATTCTTCCCCTTGTTCGCTCTACTAGTGAAGCTCATTCCATTATAGTATTGATCAGGGGAAGGGATTAAGCCAGTAAAGGATGCGCATAAAGCATGAACATCATTGTTTGGAAATTAAAGCATGCACACCATTCATCTAATGTTAAGGTGTAGTTGTTGTTCATCAGACAGAAAGCAATAGTATCCTCTCCTTGCCACCGTTTAACGGTGCGTTGCAATGAACTTAGGAATTCAATGGTTAAGCGGCGATAAGTAGGTACATCATTGTACACAAAGTTTTGAAGGCCAGCTCTATTGCAAAGTAAATTGAAGTCATCAGAAACACCGAGTTGGTTCAATATAAGGGGGCAAGCCCACTTGGTGGCCTTCACTTCGTGGTCCTTGATCTTGTTGAAGCGTTCACGATGAGCCTCATCCCTGAACCGTATCCCCGTGCATTCCTGGGTGATTTCCCGAGAAGCGCTAGCGGTGGCACGAGCACGAGTTTGGCTCCTTGTGTTCATCTTCTAAAACATTGAAGAAAGGCAAAAATAAAACTTTTTGATCCAACAACAGTAAGTATAATTTATTCCTCATCTAAGCACACTAAGGAATCTCCTCAATAAAATAATCTAGGTAAGAAAATCATGGCAATTAGTTCATAGTAGGTTTCACCCTAGATTGATAATGACAATATATCAAAGATGAATTTGCAAAAAGTAATTGGAGGATCGGAGGAGAAACATACCGTAGATCATTTGTGTGCGAGGAAATCGAACGAAATTGAGTAGAGATGAAGATCCCTTGAGGTTTTGAGAGAGTTTGGAGGTAGAAGAAAGAAAAAGGATTGAAGTTTTAGAGTTGGGAGTATCTTCCCGTGCGATTTTGTGGTTGCACGCAACTATACGGGCGGAACATGCGTTCCGGCCGTATAGTTGGTGTTCTGTCAAAATATTAGGTTTTCCTCCTCGCGACGCAGCTATATGACCGCAACTATACGGGCGGAACAAAATGTTCCATCCATATAGTTGGTCGTTAAACTGTCTGTCCCTACGAAAGAAAATTTGCAAAAGGCCTCGATATCTATACGACCGGAACTATACGGCTGGAATTTTTATTCCTACCATATAGTTGGTCGTTAAACTCCCGGTACATATGAACCGAATTTGTATGGAGGCATTGATATCTATACAACCGGAACTATACAGACATATTTTTTTTATTCCCGCCGTATAGTTGATCGTTAAATTGTCTGTACATATGAAAAGAAATTGTACAGAGGCATTGATATCTATACGGCCGGAACTATACGACCGGAATTTTTATTCCCGCCGTATAGTTGGTCATTAAACTCTCAGTACATATTGCAGAAAAAATTTCAATGGGAAAGATAACTATACGACCGGAACTATATGGCCGGAATTTTTATTCCCGCCGTATAGTTGGTCGTTAAACCGTCTGTGTCCATCAAAAAATTTCTGTTTCTTCGTAAACTATTTCTTTTCCTATAACTTAGCGATATACCTTGTTTTAGACAAAAAATTGACAGAAAATATTGTCGACCAACAATAGCATGAATAATGCAGAAATTCAAGTATTACCAAATTTCTTCTCCTCAAATGGAGTTTTCTAGCACTCATTATTGAACATGAACTTAAACTAAAACTAAAAACTTAACTCAAACCTTAATTTAACATGGGTTGCCTCCCATGGAGCGCTCTTTTATGGTTAATAGTTTGACCTTGATAATACTCACTTGGGCCAGATGAGTGGAACACCCACTCCAAAGTAATTGTCCTTCAAAGTGATGGCCTGCTTCTCGTTATGTTTAGCTTTCTTCTTCCTGGGGAAATGAATAATAAAAGGATCCCGTGAAGGCAATTGTAGCTTCACGTTCCCTTCATGAAGGTTAATTAAAGCTTTTATAGTTCTTATGAAAGGATGGCCTAGTATTATAGGAGCAACAGTATCTTCAGGCATATCAACAATAACGAAATCAATGAGAGCAAGACGGCCTTTGATGTAAACTAAAGTGTTCTCCTTAATCCCTACAGCTTGTTTGTAGGTAGAATCTGCTAGATGCAATTTTAATTCAGTAATTTCAAAGGATCCAAGATTTAACTTGTTAAAAGGACTCTTTGGAATTGTTGAGATGCTTGCACCTAGATCACAAAGTGCAGCTATCTCATTACTTCCAATATTTATATTAATAGTAGGCTCAAATATGTCATCTAGTTTAACAGGTAACTTTTCAGCGGTTTTCTTGTATTCCTCTTCACGCTAGCGTACCTTAATTGCTACTTGATCAACAAAGTGTTCATACATGGCTTCATCATTACCTTCACTTACCGGAATTTTGACGTTGATCCTTTTTACGAGATCTTCGATGGTGTAGCTTGGTGAAGGGGCATTACTATAATCAAGTTCTTCTGGCTCCTCCCTTTGGATCCTCATCATTTTGAGTTCTTCAACAGGATTGGGCTCAGCTTTACCTGCAAATTTAGCTAGAGTGAGAGTTTGACTCTCGGTTATCTTACCTAGCTGTGCCTCAACGATCCTTGTTCTTTCTTGAAGGGCCTGTAAATCATTTCTCAAACTAACGGCTTAGATAATATACCAAGCATAACATCATGGTTCTCCGTAATTTTGACTAGAATATTATTTTGTTCATTTTGTGAGTCTATGAAAAACTTAAGCGTTTCTTGGAGACTACCATTACTAGTTCCCATATTATTATTAGAGTTATTTGTAGGACTAGCATAATGTTTCTGAAAATTAGGATTGTAACTCTTCTTCCAAGCAGGATTATAATAATTATGAGCTATGAAGTCTACTTCTTCTATATTTGTTCCAGGGGTGGCTCTTACCTGAGTTTCCTTACCTTTTACGGCTAGTATGAGCTCATCCAACTTAGCATTGAGATCTTCGTTCTCTTGTGGTGAGACAGAGTTCACATTCTTCGTGTTTGATCTTTCAACATGCCATTGGGCATGGTTATCTTGCATATTGCCTAGCAACTGCTTTTCTTCGAAAATAGGTTTACCCATGAATGTTCCTCTAGCTGCAGTATCAAGCATAGACTTAGACACAGGATTAAGAGCATTGTAAAATAAATGGATGATTAACCAATCTTCCATCCCATGACTAGGACAGTTTCTTAGGAATTCTTTCATCCTCTCCCATGCAAGCGCTAGTGGCTCACGCTCTTCCTGTCTAAAACCAGTGATATTAGATCGAAGTTTCATAGTATTTCCAGGTGGGGAAAATTTAGTCATAAATAAAGAAGTACATCCCACCCCTAATGTAATAGTATTTTTAGGAAAAGATAGCAACCATTCTTTAGCTCTTCCTCTTAGAGAGAAAGTAAATAGACGTAATTTGACCGCATTAGGGTCAACGTATTTTATACGCATCATATCATATATTTTAGTGAAAGTATTTAAGTGCATACCTGCGTCTTCAATAGCAGGGCCTCCAAATTGATTCTATTGAACCAAACTTAAGTAATGGGGCTTAATTTCATAATCATCAGCAGCAATTGCTGGCTGAGTAATAGGAGTACGCAAATAATCATTATTGGGAGTAGCAAACTCCCCAAGCTTCTTTTCAGCCATACTTCCTATGTTTTTGGGTTTTCTTAGATTAAAAATTATAACAATAAAAACAAGAATTTAAAGACTAACCAATTTTTTTGGTTTATCAAATAGAGACAGAAAGCAAACTAACAAAATTAAAAACAAGAATTAAAACTAGCAAGGTTCCTAATAACCTCACCGGGGTAGCTATTGCTTCCCCGACAACGGTGCTAGAAAAAGGGTTGATACCTTCGATCCGGATTACGGATGTAGTATAGCTCTTTTCCCTAGTAGACCTAGGTTATCGAATCCACGGGAAGCGAATGCGTAGTGAAGTTACTTTAATGGACCTTTGGGAGTTTTAGAATACCTTTTGTGTTTTTACCGGACTAGTAGCTTCTGTCTTTTTTGTTGTTGTCGATGATGGAGAGAGAGGGCCTAGGGCATTCGGTTTCACCTGTAGCTATGCAAAAACATCTGATGGAAATAAAAGATAGAAATAAAGTATGTGTGTACTTGTTAGAGCAAGATAAATTATATGTGGGCAGTGCATCCATAATTGCTATTGCCTCCACAACCACTTATAGCAATAACCTACTAGTCTCATCCATAGAAGAAAGAGAACTAATGATATGCATAGTGATATCACCGTTAATCCCAAGCAAATCCCTCACATATAGCCGTACTACCCCTTCTGTCACTGGGGTTTCCAACCTGCATATTAGTCATCACTCATACTCCCTATACCTGGCTCAACCCTTGAGATCTTGGGTACCTGACAAGTCCTTGGATTGAGGCAATAGAGGATACAATAATCATCATGTCATACAAACTAATACACGATCCCATCTATGATAAATCACATGCACTTGCTACATGGCTAGGCCGAAGCCCTTAGCCCAAGGACAATTACTCACACATAGAGATGAGATCAACAATCATAAACATTGTAATGAAAATCATAAGATTGATAGCAATAGTCTTACAATGTCACCAATCGGAGAAGAGATCTACTATTACAAGTGGTGGAAGATGGCTATGGAGATGGAGAAGGGTTTGGAGATCTGAGATAGCTTTTTGGCGAAGTCTGGCTTCTTCGGGGCGAGGTGAGCACTGCGAGAGATGTTTTCCCATCGCCTGAGGCTTCTTTATATAGGGGTCCCTTCACGAAAGTTGTTATGTTTGACCTAACGGTGGCGGCGCCAATTATACGACCGAAGCTATACGGTCAGAATTTTTTCTCCGGCCTATAGTTGGTCGTTACGGCGTCTGCCTTCATTGAACGGCTCTTGGTTTCTTCTGGTTGAAGGAAATATCGTATCTTTGACTTTAATGTAGTGATTCCCTCCTTTAGACGACATTATCTGCGCAGGAAAAATACAAGAACAAAGGATTGCATACCCCTCTGAATATTAGCATTAGTGGCAGGGTTTAGAGAGATATTTCATAAAAAATATGATTAATATCCAGTTTAAATGTGCACGTAGATGGCTATATTTCAGAGACATCAGCCACCCTTGGCAACTTCTCCTGGGGGTGGATAATCCGGCCAGGGGAAAACTTCGCCCCTAGCCACAGATTGTCCGGGGGATAATCCGCCCCTAGACAGAAGCTCACACCGTGACCCACTCTGGCCAAAAGGGTCAGGCCGGATTATCCGGCCCTTGATGGAGACGGATTATCCGGCCCCGCAACAACATGTTTTCTTACCTGCATCACTTAGCACACATGAGGTACTCCATGGTATTGTTATCTAACACACAAAACACTAGAGATCATGAAATGTTCTTTCAATCTCCCCATTTTTGGTGTTAGATGACAACACTAGGATTTGCAAGGTTGCTCTAATAACAACATCATTTAGCGAATGAAAAAGACTCCCCCTTAATGTGTGCATAGTAGAAATTTGCATCTAAATACAAAATGCACACAAGTAGGTACAAGTATATTTCATTGGAACAAAAACGACACATAAATGATGGACTAGCTTAGAAAAATATCATACCACCGTGAGAGAGGTGTCCTCAATATAGTATAAGAATAGCCATTGTGATAACCATTATAAACGCCTTCCACGAGAGATAGATAACCAATATAGCCAATATGATAGATCCATAATCACGAGGGAATAATCCACGATATAATTCTAGAGCCACACATTAACATAGTCTCATACAAAGCAAATCACAAATAAGAGTTCAACGCTAAATGGGCACGAAAAAAAAAGACCAAAACGATAAAGTGCAAATGCTTGTGCCCGATCGATGCAAATCCACCAAGACCTAATAGAACTACTTCTCCCCCTTTGGCATCTAAATGCCAAAAAAAGAAGAGCGATGCTAGCGCCCCAACTGATCACTCATAGTCCTCATCATCTTCCTCATCCCGGTCAGGTTTATGAATTTCTGTTATACACTGATTAAGGCCCGCGCACCCCCAAACAAAACCCCCACAAGATAAATAATGGACTTGTGTGCAAGAAGAGATGGCTTAGGGATAGAGAAAGGCTTGGGATTAGACAACCAAACTGAGATGGTACTACACACTCAAGATTGCAAGAATCAAATCAACTAAAAGCCAAAATTGAGTGTGGTTTCCACAAAAACATAAGATGAACAAGAAAAATCACCAAGATCCACATAGAACTAACTCTTCTCACGGAAGAGGGTGGTGGCCGAGGCCACCTTATTGGAGTGCATGGTATGACACCGCGAAGATATATCTTGGGTTCATGACCAATACTCATCAATAAACTCACATATCACAAAATGATATTAAGAGAAATGATTTTATTTGCTTTCGGCATTATGGGGGGAGGGTTAGCCCAATTAATTAGGACCACACTCCCCCTATATCCATGCCCACACCTAAACCAAATAAGGAGGAGATAGAAGAGTGAGTGCATGGGTAATCAAGAAAACCTCCTTGAATCAATGATATTTAGCTCATTCCTCAAGTAACAAAACCTTGCTTCATCAAGTGACTTTATAAAAATATCAGCAAGTTGATTCTTCGTGCTCACAAAACATAGATCAATATCACCTCGAGCTACATGGTCTCTAATAAAATGATTCTGAATCTCAATATGCTTTGTCCTTGTGTGCTACACCGGATTGTACGCAATTTTGATTGCACTTTCATTATCACATAAAAGAGGCACTTTGTCACAATTGACACTGTATTCCTTTAAAGTTTGCCTCATCCATAATGATTAAGTACATGCACTAGCAGCAGCCACATATTCAGCCTCGGCGGTGGAGAGAGATATACAATTCTGCTTTTTAGAAGACCAACATACCAAATACCTTCCCAAGAATTGACAAGCTCCAGAATTTGATTTATTATCATCCTTATCACCAGCCCAATATGAATCAGTATAGCCACATAGAGAGAAATTGGATTCCTTGGGATACCATAGACCAAAATTAGGGGAATGAACCAAATATCGGAAGATTCTCTTAACCGCCACTAAGTGGCTTTCTTTAGGAGCTGCTTGATACCTTGCACACACACCTACACTCAACACAATATCGGGTCTATATGTGCAAAGGTAAAGGAGAGAGCCGATCATGGACCGGTATACCTTTTGTCCACATCTTTACCATTTGGATTGAGTTCAAGATGGCATTTAGTTTGCATCAGAGTGGAGACACCATTAAGATCCGTCATCTTGAATCTCTTGAGCATATCTTGGATGTATTTTGCTTGATTTATGAAGGTTCCTTCTTTAAGTTGCTTGATCTCAAATCCGAGAAAGAACCGTAATTCCCCCATCATAGACATCTCAAACCTATCAGTCATAAACTTTGAAAATTCACCATTAAAAGATTTATTAGTAGAGCCAAAGATGATGTCGTCTACATATAGTTGGCATACTAAGAGCTCCCCCTTAACCTTCTTAGTAAAAAGAGTGGGATTGATTTGCCCAACTTCGAAGCCACGATCTAGCAAAATCTCTTTAAGGTGCTCATACCACGCACGTGGGGCTTGTTTAAGGCCATAGAGTGCCTTATCGAGTTTGTAGACATGGTTCGGAAAGTTAGGATCCTCAAATCCCGGGGTTGCTTTACATATTCCAACCCATGTAGAGGACCATTAATAAAAGCACTCTTAACGTCCATTTGCTGTAATTTAAAATTATTATGAGCAGCATAAGCAAGAAGGATATGGATGGACTCAAGATGAGCCACTAGAGCATAAGTCTCACCGAAGTAGATGCCTTCAACTTGGGAATAGCCTTGTGCCATGAGTCTTGCCTTATTCCTTACAACAATGCCATTCTCATCTTGCTTATTCTTGAAAATCCACTTTGTGCTGGTAACATTGTGGCAATCCTTGGGCTTCAATACTAATTTCTAGACCTTGTTGCACTCAAAATTGTTTAACTCTTCATGCATAGCAGCAACCCAGTCTGGATCTTCAAGGGCTTCAAACAATTTCTTGGGTTCCACCATGGATATGTGAGCTTGATGCTCAACGAAGCTTGCTAGCTCCCTTCTTGTGGACACCCTCCGTCTGAGATCACCTACAACTTTGTTAAGAGTGTGACCCCTTAATTCAAGATTCCTATCTGCACGAGCTTTGCGAAGAAGTTCAATAAACTTGTTGTTTCTTGGAGGAATATCTTCATCATTTGAGTCTTCATTGGAATTACGAGCTTGGCCTTAATCTCCAGCTTGATCAGCAGGAATTGTAGATGATGAATCTTCCCCTTGATGTTGATCAGCAGCCATAAAAGGAGACTGCTGTTGTGCAGAATTCTAGGCCTGGGAGAACTTGGTCCATCTTCACTGTCTTGTAAGCTTCTAGCCTGAACTGGAGAGGGGTCGGATAGTCTGGAGTCAACTAGAAAATCTGGCCTAGGAGTTGCAGCAGTTTCTTCGACAATGTTTTCAGTTCTGCTAGTCGAGGTAGGTTGGTCGTATAATCCGGTGTCCACCGGATAATCCGGCCTGGAGCTTTCTGGAGCAGTTGATGGATGATCTCCAGTTGTTTGAGGTGTTGGTGTAGAAGTTTCTCCAACAGTTGGAGCATGTTGAGCTTGTGTCGATGAGGGCACTACTTGAGTAGAGCATTATCCTTCCCAATCCGCCACAAGGGTTCCTCAATGGGGCGGAAAAATCACACGCCCATTCTTCTTATGGCATCTTGGGGTATTTCAACATCTGCATCACAAACATCAACTTGCCCCGCACGGGAGCCATCATTTTCCTCGAACACCACACTACAAGATTCTACAACAGTTCCAAAGAGATTATTGTAGACTCTATAAGTGTGGGATTCGGCACCATAACCACAAAAATACCTTCTAAAGCCTTAGACTCGAATTTAGATAGACGAACTCCTTTGATAAGAAAGAAGCACTTACAACCAAATACCCGGAAGTAGGAGATGTTTGCCTTGTTACCGGTAAGTATTTCATACGGTGTATTGTCCAAGATTTTGCGGAGATAGAGCCGGTTAGATGAGTGGAATGCGGTAGAAATTGCTTCGGCCTAGAAGTTATATGGTGACTTGAATTCAGCCAACATAGATCTTGCCATGTCCATTAAAGTCCGGTTCTTTCTCTCGGCTACACCATTTTGTTGAGGGGTATACGTAGCGGAATATTGGTGTCTTATGCCCTCTTCACTTAGGAATTCATTCAGAGTGTAGTTCTTGAACTCGGAACCGTTATCACTTCTAATTGCCAATATAGGAACATTGTGTTGACGCTGGACCTCTTTGGCAAAATAGATGACGGTTTGTTGAGTCTCGCTCTTCAACTTGAAGAAGTAAACCCTAGTATATCTTGAATAATTGTCAATGATTACGAGGCAATATTTCTTCCCACCGAGACTTGCATGAGATGGGGGACCAAAAAGGTCCACATGAAGGAGCTCCAAGATCCTCTTTGATGAAATAATTGTCTTCCTTCGATGGGGAGAGTCATGCATTTTCCCTTCAACACAAGACCTGCACGATCTTTGGCAAAGGAAACATTTTCTTTTAGTCCAAGAATGTGGCCACCCTTGTGAAGACTTTTCAAAGTTCTCATATTGACATGGGCTAGTTGGTGATGCCATAGCTAGCCCGCGTTGGCCTTTCCAAAAAGACACATCGGGCCTGTAGTGGTCTTCCCCGAAAAGTCCACCACATACAGGTCATTTTTAACATATCCAACGAAAGCGACCTTTAGAGACTTGCTCCACAAGAGTACCACCAAATCACCATCAATAAAAAACAGCAAAACCCATCTTACCAAGGGCATGAATAGAAAGTAAATTGTAACCGAGGGTCTCAATAAGCATGACGTCCACGAGAGAGATATCGTGAGCAACCACAACCTTGCCAAGACCCAATACCTCAAATTTTGACTTATCACCATAGGAGACGCTTATGTGATCATGGTTTGGCCACATCTCCGAGATGATCTCCTTGCGTCCGGTCATATGACTAGTGCACCCACTATCGAGCACCCATTTGAACCCACCGGAAGCATAGCCCTGCAAGAAAGTTACTTCTTGGTTTTAGGTACCCATTTTTCAATGGGTCCTCTCATGTTAGTGACAAGGGTCTTGGGAACCCAAATAGACCAAGAAATGTAACTATGAAATGGACCAACATAGCTAGCATAGACATCACCATACTAATCAAAAAATAATTCATAATTCGGATTATTAACCCCTACAAAACCAACATAGTTAGTCTTTTCATTAGTTGTGGTGCTTGTCTTTATTTGAGCAGTTTTGCTCTTCTTATTATTATTATTTGTATTGGGAACATAGCCAAGACCCTCTTTTCGATTGTTTGTCCTTTGCTTGCTAAGAATATCTTCTAGGACTTCCTTACCCTTGGGTTGATATCTGTTGACAAGTTCTTTCAATCCCGTGTTTTCCTCAATAATATCTTCATGTCCACACGATGGTGTGGAGGTGCTAGGCATATCATACTTGTCCAATTGAGTTTGGAGCTGATAACAAGACTCATTTAGAGCAGAGTGTTCACTCTCCAATGCCTTGTAGGCAATGTCAAGTTTCTCAAACTCCTCTAAGAGTCTAGCATGAGCAGCCCCAAAGTTAATCTTTTCCTTCTCTAGTTTCTTTACCTTAGCAAGAGAATTGTCACGTTCCTTTATGAGCTGGGCAACAACCTCTTCATGGGACTCATCAATCGACTCAAGTTTCTCCTCTAAAGAGACTCGAGCTTCCTCTTCTTCCTCTAGAGCGTTCTTCAAAGAGGCTATCTCCAAGGCATCTTCTCTTTCTATTCTCCCCTTCTCTTCGAGGAGTTCTTCAGAGTGAGCAAGTTGACTCATAAGAGCATCAAAATGAAGTTTGTGCTCACCTTGCAAGTTAGTAAAAAAAATTGTCCAAAGCAATAACTTCTTCTTTTATCCTAAGACTTGTATGATCATCCATATCAACATTCATAGTAGTCTTAGGAAATGAGGAAATAGAAGATGATACCTCGGACCCTCTTGCCATAAGGCAAGTGACGTTGTTGTTGATGACATTTTCGTTGGGAGAGTCGAAGAGTGATGTGGGGCTAGATGTGGTGGCTATAGCAGCCACACCGAGAGCTATCTTCATCCTCTTCATCTTCACTTCCGGATGAATATTCCTATTGTGCCACCAAGACAATCTTAGGTTGCTTCTTGTAAGGACCATTTTTCTTAAAAATGGCTTCTTTCGAGGTGCGTTAGACATTTCTTTGAGGATGAGTCTGCCCCCATTGTCTTCTCTATTTTGATAGGGACACTCAGCCACAAAGTGTAATCGGTCTCCACAATTGTAACAAGTTCTCAGTTTTGGGCCATTCTCCTTTCCCCCACTTGACCCATTCTTACGCTCAAGTTTAGATTTGGCCTTAGCTGGGTCCTTCCAAAAGTTTCTTGCGTAGAAGGCCATGTACTCACCATGAGCATGCTTGACCTCCTCGGGATAGCCCATGTATACAACATTGTACCCTCTATCATCCTCATCTTGTTCAACAACATTGGCCTTTAGAGCAACATTAACTCCCTTTTGCATCCCAATTGCTCGAGCACAAGAATCTTCGGCATTCTTAGCTGCCACTTTGAAGGCCACCATTTCTTGCATGACTTCATTGGAAGTCATTTGATGATAGTTGTGTCTCCCTTGTAAACTCTTCAAGTCCGTGGGCTCAAAAGGCATGAGGGCACTCACATATTTTCTTTTCATCCAAGCATCATCAATGTGGGTGGCTCCATGCTTTCTAAAGGTTGTTGCAATGCTTTTGAGCCTTCTATACATGTCTTCATGGTCCTCAGCATCCAACATGTAGAATCCTTCGGCTTCATTGCTAAGAGCATCATACCTATTTATTCTCATGCTTTCATTTCCGATGAACAGGTCGGTTAGAGCATCCCAAGCTTCTTTGGCGGTGTTAAAGTGCTCAATATGTGGCATGTCCTTGGGACCCACTCCGAGATGAATCATGTGAAGATCCATTGCATTTAGTTGACTATCCACAACTTCTCTTCTAGTCAAGTTAGTAGGGTCTCCAATATGAAGGCCATCTTCAATGATCCTCCAAAGCTCAATCGACGAACTGCACACATGAGATTTCATTAAGAATTGCCATTGATTAAATGAAGATGTAGTAAGCTTGGGTGGATCACCCCTATTGTTTATATGAGGATGAGGGATAGGTGGGTCGGGAGAATATAAGTGAGAGACCTCACTATAATCCTCCTAACCACTTCCCTTCTTGGAAGAGGAGCCATTATTTTTCTCCCCCACCACATCATCTTCCTTGGGGTCGGCATGAGACTTTTCCTTAGATAGAGGAGTTGTGGCCTCAGAGGAAGATGGAGGTGGGGTTGTAGATGAGGTGAGATGAGCAATCATTTGTTGCATCTCTTCCATTTTGGTCTCAAAGGATTTCAACAAGGTTGTTTCCAACGTCTTGAGGTCATCCATTGTGACCTTGTCCACAGCCTCACTCCCATTTTTCCTTAGTACCGATACTTATCTTAGGCTGTTAAGCCCGAATAAAGAGCCGAGGCTCTGATACCAATTGAAATGGATCGTATGGGCACCTAGAGGGGGAGGGGGTTAATAGGTGCTACTTCAAATTTTAATGCTTTTTCAATTTTAGGCTTGACACAAAAGGTAAATCTCTAGATATGCAACTACGTAGAATTTCCCTATATGCAAACCTAACTACCAGTGAGTAAAAGCGAGTAAGAGTGAGGAACAAGGAAACCTTAGTGGAGCACGTGGAGACACAAGATTTGTTTTACCATAGTTCCTTCCTTGTTACTGGAAGTACATCTGCATTGGAGGGGTGGGTGATACTAAGACCACCACGCCACAATAGGCATCACCCTGTTCTCCGATGGATCTCGCCACCAAAGGCCTGATCCACCTTTCCACTATTGGAACCCTTCGAGGTGGGAACCGATGCCTTTACACAACTAGCGGGGCACAGCTCCACAACCAAATTGGAGGCTCACGTAATGACAACAAGCTGCCACAAGAACATATGTTATCAATATCAAAACACTAGATCTAGATATTAACAAGAATACTAGATCGAGAAATCTCCAAGTGAATGGAGTAGAAGTGAAGCGCTTGATTCGTGATGTTGATGAATTAAGTCTCCTCCTTCAATTCCCCCAAAGATTGAAGCCTTCGGGTGGTTGAAGTGGGAGATCTTGAATGGGAGCTTTTGCAATAGACCAGGACTTTTTTGAATGAATCAAGAGATCTAACAGGAGGGGTGATTGGGGCTTTTATATCCCATGTCCAAGCAGAGCCGTTGGAGAGGCCTGGGGCCAGATTATACGGCCTAAGTGAGGGTCAGATTATCCGGCCTGAGGAAAGCTCCACCCCAGACTCGGATTATTCGGGGAATAATCCGCCCCCAGACAGAAGGTCACGCCGAGCCACCCTTGGCAACTTCTCCTGGGGGGGCGGATTATCCGGCCCAAGAGAAAGGCCGGATTATTCGGCCGGGGGAAAACTCCGCCCCCAGCCACAGATTGTCCGGGGGATAATCCGCCCGCAGACAGAAGGTCGTGCCGAGCCACCCTTGGTAACTTCTCATGGGGTGGATTATCCGGCCCAAGAGAAAAGCTGGATTATTCGGCCAGGGGAAAACTCCGTCCCTAGCCACGGATTGTCTAGGGGATAATCCGCCCTTAGACAGAAGCTCACACTGCGACCCACTCTAGCCAAAAGGGTCAGGCCGGATTATCCGGCCCTTGATGGGGGCGGATTATCCGGCCCCCCAACAACATGTTTTCTTACCTGCAGCACTTAGCACACATGAGGTACTCCATGGTATTGTTATCTAACACACAAAACACTAGAGATCATGAAATATTCTTTCACAGGGACACCAGGGTGCACCGTCGCCGGCCGGGCTACCCCGCTGATGTCTGCAAGAGCACAAATCGTGTGTAGCTAGTTTCGAAGTTCAGATATCGATCCCACAGGGAGCCCAAAGGTAAGTGTTTATTGATGAAGTCTCTGTCACACCTGAAGTTGTCACAGGTCTTCGAGTGAATTGACTGCAAGTGTTGAAATAAGAATGGGATTTTGATTAAATGTGATATATTTAAATAAAACTAAAATGTAAACTTCAGAAATATAATGCATAAAAGTAAAGAACGACTTTGCTTGTTTGTTGTTTCCTGCATATGGCGAAAGAAGGCGCGGGGAGATTCAGTTCATGGTGATAGTGAATGTGCCAGGTGGTCGAGTGGTAAATGTAACAATTATAATCTTGTAGATATATGTGTAGGCGATCAACCCATAATTAGCCGGAACTCCTCTTGGTAGATTTCATCCCAACTTCAATAATCCTACTAGCCTGCTACCAAAACCATGGTCAGACACTAGACGATTAAGACCCTTCATGTCGCTTAGCAATTAAGCTCCTTGGATTGGACTAATGCAATAAGAATAGCGGTTTACTCGTTATCCTCGAGCCAACTAGCTTTCCATTGATATCCCCGTGTCACCTGGGGATCGCCGATTCACTAGCGTACAAGATCTTATCTATGTAGAACAAGGTATCATGTTGTCTGGGCCCTTAATTGGACAACACGCATTAAGCATCCCACAGATAGTCAATCACACATAATATAGTAATTAGAATCAATCACAAACTAATGGAAAATATATGAAGGCACATCACATCTCACCAATATCCTACATATCCCATGCCCAAGGGAATTACTCACACATGAGAGAAGAACGGATCATCAATATAATCAAATAAAGGGAATTCGTCTTGGTATTACCGTGGAGATCCACAATAAGAATAGAAAAATATCCAACACAATTCAAGATGGGAAGAAACAATCTCAAACCCTAGTATTGCAAGGTGGATATCCCTCTCTCTCAAGTACAAGTAGTGGCTATGGGGGTGTATTGTCTAGGAGGTCGAAGATCGTGGAGCAAGATGAATAACGTCTTCTCCTCCTTCTCCGGATCTCTTCTTTCTCCCTTTTGGATGGTGTGGCGGCTGCTGTGTTGTGTTTTTGCCCCCGGTCCCTCCATGGAAGTTGTCCCTTTTGACAAGACAGAGGCGGTGACAACTATATGGCGGGAACTATACAGCCGAAAAAATATTCCTATCATATAGTTGCTCGTTAAAGCTTCTGTGAGCTCCCCTCGCGTGCTTCCAAAGTGGAACTTGCTTGTTTTCTCCAGAATATTGTATTTATCTAGTTAAATCCTCCTATTGACGTTCAGGACCTGAAACACACATTAAAAACCAAGTTTTCTTCGCTAGCTAAGTATTAGCGTTAGGTAAAACCAGAAAATGGTCAAATCTAGGAGAAAACCATCAATAAAGCCATCAAAAATGTGTCGAAACTCACAGCTATTAACTCCCCCAAGCTTAGATGTTGCTCGCCCTCGAGTGACAAGGAAATAAGGAAGAATAGCAGGGATTCGAGACAGAAAATAAAGGAACTCACAAGTTTGAATTGGTGTCAAATTCTTTTCTTCACAATTCCTGCAATCCTAAATATGATCATACAAGTATTCACAAGATTGCACTGAGTCCACTTCCTAACCATGTATATCTTGTTAGCAAATAAATCATATGCTCAAACAAGTGTCGAAAGTTTAGCTAGGAAGGTGAGACAAATTCTTTTGGTGCCTCTCTTTGTTGAGACATGAAAACTTTTTGTTCTTATTTATTTAACCAATTAAGAGTACTCAAGTTGGCATCAAAACATTTAATTTAAGAACAACTCATCTACTCCCATGTCAAAATTTAAAGGCTCTCAAAGCACCTTTTTCTTTCTTTTGTCTTTCAAAAACTTTAGCTCTTTCATAAAGAAATCATGCCACTATTTTTAACATGTTAATTGGGGCTGTGTTGTGCAATCGTGGCCATGCCAATAAATGATGTTGAGAAATAATGGGCCATAGGAGTACTACAACTTCACTTGGAACGTGAAACCATGAGGAGACTAAATTTTTTACACATCATAGCATTGCTACTACAGATGTTTACATAACTCAATAGCCAAAATCGAGTGGTTTCCCATATTTAGATTGTTTGTTGGCCAGCGGAGTTAACTGTTCCCCATGGAGCACGACAGAGTTGTAATGACACGTGTAAAGCAATATCTAACGGTAATTATTAGAAAAAAATAGTGGCATAATTTCTACTACTTTGAAGCATCCATTTAATCAAACAATTTCAAACAAGGGTACTATTGAGTCTATTTATATTAAGCTCAAATGGGATGTAGTAGTTCTAAAATAAAATTCTTTGAGCTAAGCATTGACTCAAGTCATCTTTTAGATGCTTTTTCTTGTTGTAAAAATGTAGGAAGTATTTTAACAAAGTTCATTGCTCATTGTTTCAAGGCTAAAAAGGAGACACTAGCAAAGGAATAGAATTTGTAGGATAACAAGCTAAGTGGGGAGACTCCAGTGCAAGCAAGTAAATAATTGTAGGATCAATTTAAGGTTGCAAAGAGTGTGATGAAAGGAATGTGATACCTCCTCTTGCTTGCTTCGTTCTTGTATTCGAGTCGAACCTCTCCTATATTTCCATATTGCCAAATCACCTGAAATTAAGAAATCTCTGAGGGAAACAAAGAAACAAACTTGCAAATAAAATTACAACTATTTTTTTTTTGGTTTAGGAATGCAAAACTGAAAATAAACATGCAAGTTTTGAAGAAATAAATCAAAATAAGAAATAAAAACATGAATGCAAAGTTTGGAGGTTTTCAAACCTCCCCCAAGCTTAGGCTATTGCCAGGCTCAGTTGTTGCCATCATTTGACGGCTGGTGCGGGTACTGCTGGTAGAAGTCAGGGAAGTGGGTCATGAAGTGACTAAAGTTGTGAGTCAAAGTGTTCACATCTTCATTCACATCCTGAAGAGTGTGGTCGATTGCTGACTCGTGTACTAACGAGATCATTGGGGAACCCCAGCAGTAAGTTTTCCTCAGTTATGAAACCAAGGTTATCTATCCAGTAGGAGCAAGGAAACACCTCAAAGGTGTTGCTAGTTGGACTTTGGCAGGGCGCACTACCGGTGTCAGCAGCAACATGGAGACCTGCACAACACAACCACAGAACTCTGTCCCCAACTTGCGATGAGGTTGTTAATCTCACCGGTTTGCTGAAAACAAAGGATTAAACGTATCGAATGGAAGAAAGTAATAGTTTGCAGAAAGTAAACACAAAACAGTAAACAATTGTAGATTGATGATAAAAGAAAGGACCGAGGTCCATAGTTCACTAGTGGTGGCTCTCCTTAAGATAGACGACATGTTGGGTGAACAAATTACAGCGGGGCAATTAACAAACATCGAGAAAGCAATATGCATATAATACTCCTCTTGACTCCTTTGAGATTCGATTGGGTATTACAACATTATACATAGACCGCCATCCAACTGCATCTATGACTAATAATCCACCTTCAGGTTATCATCCGAACCCCCTCCAGTATTAAGTTGCAAGCAACAGATAATTGCATTACGAATTGCGTGTAAAGTATACAATATGATTGTTTTATGAACAAAGGATTCTTGTTTTCTCCCTAGTAGCAACAACACATCTAGTACCTTAGAGATTTCTGTCACTTCCCTAGATTACTAGAGGCATGAACCCACTATCGAGCATAAATACTAACTCTTGGAGTTGCTAGCATCTACTTGGCCAAGATAGCTACTAACAACGGAAAGCATGCAAGATCACAAATAACAAAGACATGATAGAATCAATAATCAATCTAAAATAGCATCTCAATATCCATCGGATCCCCGCAAACACAACATGTATGCATTACAAATAGATGATCTTGATCATGAACGGAGCTCAAAAGATCTAAACATGATAGCACAAAGGAGAAGAACGAGCCATCTAGCTACTACATGGACCCGTAGTCTAGAGATGAACTACTCACGCATCACACCGGAGGCTTGCATGGTGATGAAGAAGGCCTCCAGGGTGAATTCTCCCCTCCGACAGGGTGCCGGGAAGAGCTTCAGATCCCTCCCGATCTAGGGATGGAGATGTGGCTACAGACTCTTTCGTGGAATTTTGATTGGGTACTTAGAGTTTCTTTATCGGAGGCAATATATAGGTGGAAGGAGAGGCTGAGGGGGTGCATGGGGCGGCCAGAGCACCCCCTAGCGCGGGCCAAGCCTGACCGTGCGTCCAGGTGGTGTGGCCAGGCCCTAGCCCCTCTCCGTCTCGTATTCTGGCTCCAGGTGTCCCTCGGTGAAAAACTATCTTTGGCTTTTGTCCCGTCCAATTCCGAGAATATTCATTTTCTGACTTTCCTAGAACCAAAAACAGCAGAAAACAGGCAGCTTGCACTGTGGCTCTTGTTAATAGGTTAGTCCAAGAAATCATATGAAAAGTACTCCAAAGTGTGAACAAAACATAAGAAAGTAGATAAAACTAAGCATGGAACATCAAAAATTATGGATACGTTAGCAACGTATCATCGATCTCTACAACGCACTGGTTGAGCTGCTGGAACTCCTGATAGGGGACGTAGTCGTACCCCTGTTGTGGCTGGTTGAGCCATGGTTCCTAGGCTTCTCCTGGCTGCTGCTGCTGTCCTTCCCAAGCAAGGTTGTGTCCCTGCTCTTCCTCCTACTGCCCTTCATCTTCCTCTTCCTCAGGCTAGAGCTCGGCTAAGATCTCCGTCACTTGGTCCTTGGTGAGGATCCAAATGTCCTTCTCCACAATCGAGAAGGATTGGGGGCATGGCAACTAAACCTTCTCAACCTGTGTGTCATCAAGATAACTAAATTGATATGCTCGGAGCCTCCAGTTAGCATGGTAAACACCAAAGAAGCCACAAGCAGTCAAATACTTGACGTCCATAAGTTTGGAGCCGTCAATAGGTTCCATAATAGGTAGTGCAATGTTCAATGCATAGGCAAGGTGGGTTACCAATCCACCAATGCGAATATCACCTTTAGTCTTGTTGCTTTGGTGGCGAAAGTGTTGGATGAGTAGAGCTGCAGGACTGGGGCTTTGCGTTGCATTGGGTAAGAGAGCCTTGGTGATCATTGCCATCTCCACATTGGCCATGGAACCAGTATCACCCCTTCCCAACATTGTGTTGGCGAGGAACAAAGCAAAGTAGCGAATGGTTGGGTTCTGAATGGTGGACATCTTCTTCTGATAAAAGTGACTGCCACCATTAACAGAAATAACCTCCCAAGTCTCTCAACTTGTGACGCTATATAGGTTAGTAATATTGGGCTCCCCAGTATGAGGTAAGCTGAAAGCATTGCAAAATTGTTCGAAATTTACTTCATAGTGCTGTCGGTTCATGGTGAAGCTTATCTTGCACATGTTACCTTTCTCCCTGTGGTCGTCGTAGAAGGAGGCAAGGAATCATGGGTGAGCTCGGCGTAGGTGTCGTGGATTGCAAAGCCAAGTATCGCCAACCCCGACTGATGATCGGCTCAACACGTCGATCTTGTTGGGGAACCCCAAGAGGAAGGTATGATGAGCACAACAACAAGTTTTCCCTCAGTTATGAAACCAAGGTTATCGAACCAGTAGGAGCAAGGAAACACCTCCAAGGTGTTGTTTCCAACTTGGAATCCTGCACAACACAACCACAGAACTTTGCCCCCAACTTACAGTGAGGTTGTCAATCTCACCGGTTTTGCTGAAAACAAAGGATTAAACGTATTGTGTGGAAGATAGTAATTGCTTGCAGAAATTAAATAGAAAACAGTAAATGGTAGATTGTAGATTGATGGTAAAAGAAAGGACCAGGGTCCATAGTTCACTAGTGGTGATTCTCCTTAAGATAGATGACATGTTGGGTGAACAAATTACAGTGGGGCAATTGACAAACATCGAGAAAGCATACATGCATATACTAATCATCTTGACTCCTTTGAGATTCGATTAGGCATTACAACATTATACATAGACCGCCATCCAACTGCATATATGACTAATAATCCACCTTCAGGTTATCATTCGAACCCCCTCTAGTATTAAGTTGCAAGCAACGGATAATTGCATTACAAATTGCGTGTAAAGTAAACAATACGATTGTTCTATGAACAAAGGATTGCTATTTTCTCCCTAGTAGCAACAACACATCTAGTACCTTAGAGATTTCTGTCACTTCCCCAGATTACTAGAGGCATGAATCCACTATCGAGCATAAATACTCCCTCTTGGAGTTGCTAGCATCTACTCGGCCAAGATAGCTACTAACAACGGAAAGCATGCAAGATCACAAATAACAAATACATGATAGAATCAATAATCAATATGAAATAGCATCTAAATATCCATCGGATCCCCACAAACACAACATGTATGATTACAAATAGATGATCTTGATCATGAACGGAGCTCACAAGATCTAAACATGGTAGCACAAAGGAGAAGAACCAACCATCTAGCTAGTACATGGACCCGTAGTCCAGGGATGAACTACTCACGCATCACACCGGAGGTAGGCATGGTGATGAAGAAGTCCTCCAGGGTGATCTGTCCCCTCCGGCAGGGTGCCGGGAAGAGCTTCAGATCCCTCCCGATCTAGGGATGAAGATGGCGGTGGCTACAGACTCTTTCGTAGAATTTTGATCGGGTCCTTAGGGTTTTCGTACCGGAGGCAATATATAGGCGAAGGGGCAAGGTCGGTGGAGTACCAGGGGCCCACACACCCTGGTGGTGCGGCTAGGGATGGCCGCGCCACCACCAGGTGTGGCCGCCCTGGTTCCCCTCTTCGTCTCCCCTTCGGACTCTGTATTCCTTCTGGTGAAATATTGACTTGGGCTTTTTTCCGATCCAATTCCGAGAATATTTCCTTACTAGCTTTTATGAAACCAAAAACAGCAGAAAACAAGCAACTGGAACTGTGGCATCTTGTTAATAGGTTAGTTCCAGAAAATGTGTAAAAATACTCCAAAGTGTAGACAAAACATAAGAAAGTAGATATATAACAAGCATGGAACATCAAAAATTATAAATACGTTTGAACTTATCACCGACCTATTGCACATGAGGTCGAAATCCGTCTTCAACCCTGCCGCGGTGAGAAAGTTGTGGTCGGCCCAACGTGTGGGCAGCACCCTCCTCGATGAGACAATGTCCATCTTGGAGTTGCGCGGGGCTCGGGGCCCTGAGCTTGAGCCCTCTCCCTGTTGGCGCTTGCTCAAACAAAAGAGGCTACCGATTTTGTTCATCGTGATGCACTGAAAAATTTCACCATAAAACCTTAGGCATATAGTTTCTATATGATATATGAATGATTCTACATGGAAAAATTCAATCCTAACGTGAGAAATTAATAGGGAAAACTAAATAAGCTTGAGTTCATCCACTTGATCAACGTGAGAGATTCAACCATGGAATCTGAAAATAAAGCATGGATAGGGAGAGAAACATACTGATCTATTGATTCCCCCACTCAAACGAACGAAATCCGTGAAGAATCAAGAGTTCTAGGTGGATTTTGAGAGGTTTGGAGAGAGAATATGAGAGAAATAATGAGGAGAGGAGGAAGACCTAGCCGCCCCGGTGTAATTTCGTGGTCGCACCGAACTATACAGCCGGAACTATACGGGCGGGTGATGGTGCTCCGCCCTATAGTTGCAGCGGTGCCGCCAACTAGGGTTTCTTTATACAGAAAAACAACTATACGGGCACAACTATACGGCTGGATCACAATGATTCCGCCGTATAGTTGGCCGTTAAACTATCTGTCCCTCGAGATAAGTTTCTAAAACTAGCATCAATATCTATACGGCCGGAACTATACGGCCGGAATTTTTATTCCTGTCGTATAGTTGGTCGTTAAACTCTCTGTGCCTTCGAAGAAATTTTTTTAATGGCAAAGATAACTATACGACCGGAACTATATGGCCGGAATTTTTATTCCTGTCGTATAGTTGGTTGTTAAACTCTCTGTGCCTTCGAAGAAAATTTGTTAATGGCAAAGATAACTATACGACCGGAACTATATGGCCGGAATTTTTATTCCCGCCATATAGTTGGTCGTTAGACCATCGGTAGTCATCAAAAAATTTCTATTTCTTCGAGGATACCTTCTTATCCCATAACTTAGTGAAATACCAAGTTTTTAACAGAAAATTGATAGTAAAAACTGTCGACCAACATTAGCATATTAAAAGCAAAATTTTAGCTTCTGTAAATAGAAAACTCAAACTTTTATTCTTATTATTATTCTCTACTCATTCAATTTACATTTCTAATAACTTTTTGACAGCTGCATCTTCACGGGCGTGCTTCTGCGAGAATGTCTGTGAAAAAGTGGTGGGAATGCGATGAACTTCTTTATTCTCTATTCTACTAAATTAACGAAAATGGGTTGACTCCCATTAAGCATTTATTAAGAATGGTTGAATCACTCGACCTCTTCTCTCTTCTCGAATTCTTACCTTTGGTTGCCCCTTATCAATGGCACTTAGCACATGAACTCGTTCAGCCGGTGGAACATATCTTTCTCCTGCTTCTAGCTTCTTTGGAAAATACCGCATGATTTCAGCATCATAAACATTGAAGATTATCTTCCCTTCTACACAATCTACTGATGCACCTGCAGTACAGAGGAAGGGTCTTCCAAGTATTATAGATAATCTTTCATCTTCCGGCATTTCAAGAATGATAAAATCAGTGGGAATAACATGCTCATCTATCCTAAGTAAGACATCCTCAATCATACCAACAGGTTGTTTAGTGGACTTGTCAGCCATGTGTAAAGTGATAGTAGTAGGAGAATACTCCCCTAGTGTCGTTGGATTGATGACAAGTACGCCATGAGGGGGTCCTCGAGGCGTGCGGAAGAGAGGGGTGTGAGACGTATGGTGTTCCGGGACGGTGAACACACAAGTTTACCCAGGTTCGAATCCGCCGGCTTTGGACGGATCCTACTCCTGCTAGCAATCCAGTAATACGGCAGAGCCGGAATATGGGTTACAAGGGTTTCGCCTGTGCGAGTTGAGGGTCTAAAGTATTGGTGTGCCCTAAAGTCTCTCCCTAGGACGGCTTATATAGATATCCGGCCTAGGGTTTATAGGAGAGATCTATCCGGCTACGACTAAGAGTCGGTTACAGAGTACATCTTGAACTACAAGTAACATTATGGGCCTAAGTCGGTAAGTCTTCTGGGCCTTCCCGTAGTCGGATTGGACTCCGTCTTTCTCCCTGACTGGGCCACCCGTGAAGCAATGCTCTAACCCGAAGTGGGCCACCCTGGTCAGTGAGGAACTGTGATGATACCCGGAAAGTATATCCCCAACAACAGCCCCTGGAGGCCTCCAAGATCCAAAGTCGGATTTATCATCGTCTAGCTTAATCTTCGGCTTGCAGAATCTTGAAGGGTTCCTGAAATTCACAACAAAAAATACGATCCGGGTCTCAAAAATAAGTCGGACCTATCAACAGGTTACTCGGATTTTCCAGCTTGATTTCAAACTAAGCCAGAATTTGGTCTCTAACGCCACCTGACACAAGTCATGGTCAAGTCACGTCATCTGACAGGCGTTCTGTCAGCACGACCGTTGGTGGGCCGGTGGTTCGCGGAACCAAGGCGCCGTTTCAATGCGTGCGCGGGGATCGAGGCGACGTAATCATCGCGTGGGTCCTTCCTAGTTCCTTCCACGACGCGTGGCGGTTACACTGTAGCGTTTGCACGAATCTTGGCGTAGTTAGGTGGATATAAGGGGTTAGGATTTTCTCCTTCTCCTCTCACCTGTCCTTTGCCTTTTCCTCTCCTTCCAATCTCTCTGCACGCACAGAGCTCCCCCGTTCCTCCCCCAAAAACTCGCAGCGCCGCCCCTTTTAGGTCAACTGCTCACCGGAGAAATGGCTTCATCTTCGTCTTCCGGCTTAGAGGCAGCAGCGGCGGCGGCGACGGAAGCGGTGGCAGAGAAAGAGAGCTTCCGTGGGCTCTGGATCCCCTGCGCGCTCAATGACAAGGGTCTCAAGAACATGGAGAAAGAAGGGCTCCTCTGCGCTGGTGACTGGCGAAGCGGCATCGAGGAGACCGTCTCCAACCCGCGCGCCAGCGAGCGAGTCCATTTCGGCACCCACCTAAACAGAGGTTTGTCGTTTCCTCCCTCGGAGTTCTTCTCCGAGGTCATCGATCATTACGGAGTTCAACTCCATCATCTTCCTCCCAACTCTCTCTTATAGATGAGCGCATACGCTTCATTGTGTGAGGGCTTTCTCGGCATTAGGCCGAGTTTGATTCTATTCCGATACTATTTTCATGTCCGGAGAAACTCCATTATCGCTGGTGTTCCTTACATCACCGGCACTATTAGTTTTTCGCTTAGACACGAGCACGCGTATCCCAAAATTTTAGCTAGTGACTTGGTCAAACAATGACCAGCCACGTTCTTCTATCATAGGGATATTCCGGCTCCTGGCAAAGCCACTGCTTTGCCGGCTTTCATCGACGGAGCTGTCACGACCCAACCATCCTGGGACGAGACTGCTCCAGCTCTCACCGACGATCTGATCCTCGCTAAGAGGCGGATCGAATACTTAATCAAACACAAAGGACTGAAGGGATCCGACTTAGTCCAATGCTGGGTCTCACGTCAGATCTATCCCCTTCAGTACCACGGGGTTCGACTGATGCACTCCATCACGTCATCCAAGAAAGACTCCCTCCGCATCAACCCCAAAGCCTACACCACACAGGGCTACATAAGCCAAGTCAAGTGGCTGATTAGGGAGCGGATCGAGAGGAGAATCCCAGAGGTTTCTCTGGATATGCACACGGTGGACAACCCCGTAGTGTCGGTAAGCTTCCATCAGTACACCTTTTTATGTGTTTCAATATTTGAGTTACAGTGCAATGCTGATATGTTTTCTTCTTTTCAGCTTGCTGACCTCCCCGAGTCGGAAATTGCTCCGCTCGAAGGATATCCTCCGGAGTTCTCTCAGGAGGTAGAAGTGATCCCATTGCCGGATCTTGCGCTCAAGAAGCGCAAAGCTCTTCGATGGAGCCTGTGATCCTTGAATCGCGAACTGACGTCACCATGGGTGAGTCAGATCTAGATAAGGGTGAACCCTCTTTGGGTAATGATCCCTCGGTAGAAACCTTCACCGAAAACCTCATGAGAAACCCGGGACTTGCCAAGTTTGGCTTGTCCCGGAAATCTGTTGAAGAAATCCAACGGCTAGCTACATAATGCATGGAGAAAAGAACCTTATCTGCCGAGGAAGAAGCGCAAGAAGCAGAGGACGTCAAGTTCTCCGACCTTCTCGCCCAGGTGCACCTTCGCGACGAGAGGATTAGGACTAGTGAGCTTCCAACAGCCCCAGTGATTCCTCTGACTCTCGCCGAGAAGATGGCCGTTGAAGTGAATGCGAGTTTGGATAAACTCACTCGCGAACAATATGTAAGTCGGAATTATAACTCCTGTTTTTCCTTTATTTCATATCATATCCTCTAGCCCCCAAGCATGAAGTAGGATATATAATCCGGGTTTATGCTTCATTAGGATGCCAAAGAATGAACAAGTGTAGCCCCCAAGGCTCGTGCTGATATTAGCAAAAATATTAGCCCGAGTCTTTAGTAGCTTTCTGACTTTGGGTATTCTGACTTACAGAAAGTATGTTCCTATAATTAGGATTTATTGAAGAATGTTTGCGATAAGCGGAGAGAGATCAAGGCTCTCCGACTTAAAAATGCTGAACTTAGAGTTGCCAAGGATGAGGCCGAAGGTAAACGTTCCGAGACTCAAACCTTGTATTTGAATTTTCAATGTCGAATTTGTTCTTGAACTGTTGTTCTTTTTGTCTTTCAGCGCTGGTGAAACAATCCTGCGCCATGATTGAAGAGGCCGAGAACCTCAAGACCTTGGTGGTGGAGAACAAGGAGCTTCGCCAAGAGCTGGATCAGCTCAAGGCAAATCATGAAAAAAGCATTGCTCAAGTCCTTGAGTCCTCCTCCATGGCTACTAAAGAGCGTGATCGCAAGATCGCTGCTCAAGATAAAACAGTCTCGGACATCAAGAATGAACTTAGCAGAGAGAGGGACCTGTCCCAGGCGCTTTGGGCTGAACTCCAGAGTCTCCGGGAGGAGAAGACCAAAATTGACAACGTCATTTTCGGTACGTTCCATCTGTCTGGCTTGTCTTTTTCTTCGACTTCTATCAATGTCAGATTTTTCTTAACTTGTTTTGTGTATAGGTCCTCTGAACTTGACAGACTCTTCCTCCACCGAGCACCGCACCCACCGGCTTACCCAAGTCGGCGACCTGCTCCATGACTTCCGCCAGTCCCTTGAGGACATCGGCGAAGCTCTCAAGATTCCGGACATGCACAGCATGTCGGATTTTCAGGTGCGGGACAAGGCAAAGGAGATGCCGCAACTTGTTCAGGATTGGAACATGTCCTACGCATGGACTGCGGCGCAGAATGCTCTCACCATGGTCATGAGCCACCATGGAAACATGGAAATATGGCAAGTGACTAGAGGGTACTGCAAAGTAGATGAAGACGGCCAGGAGCAGGACCTTCAAGCCATTATGCACTCCTGCGCCGGATATGGGTGTCGCGTGGCTGACCTGACCAGCTACGAGATCCCTTTCTTCACCCGCGTGGACACTCCGCCTCCTCCTCCAGAAGAATCAGCAGAAGTTTCCGACGATGAACGCACCACCTCGGATGCGGACATCTCGGAACGATATCAAGGCGGCGCATCCAGCGAGCCGGCAGCTCCTTCATCTCCTCCTGCATCATAAATTGCCTGAAATATTTGTATTATCCTGAAAACACATGATGCGTCTGTAAATGTAAAGTACTATGATTTTGCTAGTGCTAAGCTTTTGATCTATTCAGCACTTTTGGTTTTAATTTTGTGTGTGCCTGAAATGTTTACATAAGCACTTGTACTTTTTCGTCTATACTTATCGTTTATCTGGCTTTCCGTCTCGTCCCTTTCGTGAGCCGGCTAAACCTTCTGCCAGAAACTTTGCCGAGCAACGGAGCTCAATTGCTAAACCAGTTTAAACTCGGAAACAAAGCCGGCTTCCAGTACCAACAATTCACTACTCGGAAAATGCCCGCATCCAGCAATCAGACAAATAACCAAAGTAAAGACTAGAAACTTTAGAGTTATACCCGAGGGTAGCAATTTTAGAATCGGAAATCTAGACCAGAACGATCATGAGCATAAAGTACTTTCAAGCATTCTGGGATTTTCGACTATGACATGATCATTCGGAAATAAGATGGTAAAAACTTCTTAGAAAAGATTGAGGCAACCAAAAAAATTATTTCTCACACAACATGTACATATATATGTTTACAAAGAAGGATAAACTAAGAATAGAAGGGACGTAGCTAAGCAATATTCCATGGTCTGTCTAACTCATCTGGATTTGTACTGCCTCCAGCTCTCTTTCTCTTCTTAGTAGCAGGTCTTTCTTTGACTGGCCTCATGTCAGTTAAGTAGTACGATCCATTGTGCAATACTCGACTAACTAAAAAGGGCCCTTCCCATACCGGGGAAAGTTTGTGCTTTCTTTGTTGCACAAGCTGAAGAACCAAATCACCTTTATTGAAAGATCTATTTCGGACTCTCTGGCTATGAAACTTGCGTAACTTCTGCTGATAGGCTGTAGATCTCATTTCAGCAATGACGCGAACTTCTTCGACTAAGTCGAGATCATTTTGTCAAGAAACCTCGGCATCCTCTTCAATATACGCAGCCACTCTAGGAGAAGTGTGAATCAAATCACTAGGAAGAACTGCTTCTGCACCATAGACCAAGAAGAAAGGTGTGTATCTAGTTGACCTGTTCGGAGTCGTTCGTAAACTCCATATTATAGAGGGTAATTCCTCTGCCCAAGCCCCCGTAGCACGTCGTAGTGGTTCTTCGAGTCTCGGTTTCAGGCCTTGTAGGATTAAACCATTTGCTCTTTCGACTTGTCCGTTAGCTTGTGGATGTGCGACTGACACAATGTCAAGCCAGATATTTTGCTCGTTGCAGAATTCAGCTAATTCTCCCATAGAGAAGTTACTCTCGTTGTCTGTGATAATGCTATGTGGATAACCATACCGGATTATAACATCCTCGACAAATCTTTTGGATGTTGCTCCATCACAACTAGTGATAGGTCTAGCCTCAATCCATTTGGTGAATTTATCCACCATCACTAAGAGGTGAGTAAATCCACTTGGAGCTCATTTAAATGGTCCTACCATATCAAGCCCCCAGACCGCAAAAGGCCATGTTATAGGTATTGTTCGCAGCTGATCAGCCGGAACATGAGCTTGTTTGGCGTACTTTTGGCAGCCTTTGCACGTCTTGACTAATCGTTCAGCATCTGCCTGAGCTGTAAGCCAGAAAAATCCGTGTCTAAAAGCTTTTGCCACTAAAGATTTGGCTGCAGCGTGGTGACCACACTCGCCTTCGTGGATTTCCCTTAAGATTTTCACTCCTTCCGGAGATACACAGCGCTGAAAAACCCCAGAAACACTCCGTTTATGGAGCTCACCTTTAACAATAGTATAGGCTTTTGCTCGTCGGATAATCTGCCGGCTCAGCACCTCGTCTTTGGGTAATTTGCCATCTACCAACTAATCGAGGTAGGGTTGAGTCCAGCTAGGAATTACAGCCAGAACTGCTATCAGAGGTGAGTCGGATTTGGTCGGATATTCCTCATCTACTCCCTTTATTGAGGGAACTTTGAGGTGCTCTAAAAAAGCGCCATCCGGGACCTCTTTCCGTGCAGAACCTATCCGAGATAGTGTGTCTGCTTCCTCATTTTCTGCTCGAGGGATGTGTTGAACTTCAAACCCTTCGAATGATTTTGATAGATCATCCACGACAGCTTTATACGTTGTCATGTGTTTATTCGCGTTACAAATATCCGACACTTGTTGAGCCACAAGATCCGAATCTCCATAACACATCAAACGTCGGATGCCAATATCCTTAGCGATCCGGATTCCATGCAGCAGTGCTTCATACTCGGCAATATTGTTTGTCGCTGTGAAGTGGATCTGCAACACGTATAAAAGTTTATCTCCATGGGGTGATTTGAGCACCACGCCAGCCCTCGAGCCCCCTCGAGCCTTAGACCCATCGAAAAAGAGGGTCCAATATTCTGACTCGGGGAGGATCATGTTCTCCTTCGTCTCTGTCCAATCAGCGACAAAGTTGGCAAGGATCTGGGATTTGATTGTTGTCCGAGGTTTATACTCAATATCAAAAGCTGAAAGCTCTATGCCCCATTTGGCGACGCGTCCTGTGGCGTCACTGTTGTTGATTATATCTCTCATGGGAGTTGTGCTCACCATGGTAATTGGATGCTCCTGAAAGTAGTGTCGTAACTTACGAGATGCTAGAAAAACACCGTAAGCCAATTTTTGATAGTGCGGATACCGCTGTTTTGACTCTGTTAGGACTTCACTGACAAAGTAAGTCGGACGCTGCACCAGGTGCTCCTGATTTTCCTCCGGTCTCTCCACTACCATGACGATACTAACGACCTTATTTGTCGCAGCAAGATAAAGCAACATCGGTTCCTGAGGTTCCGACGCTGCAAGGATAGGAGCAGATGAGAGTACTTTCTTCAGGTCTTGTAGTGCAGCTTCAGCTTCATCAGTCCAAACAAAGTCCTTGGTCTTTTTCAGGAGTTTGTATAATGGTGCGGCTCTTTCGCCAAGCCGGCTTACAAATCGACTGACTACAGCGATGCAGCCAGTTAATCTTTGTACGTCCTTCAGGCGAGTTGGCTTGGAAATATTGAGTATAGCCTTGATTTTGTCCCGGTTCACCTCTATGCCTCTTTGAGACACGATGAAACCTAACAATTTTCCGGCTGGTATTCCAAAGAAGCACTTCTTCAGGTTAAGCATGATGTTGTATTTTCGTAAGTTGGCAAATGTTTCCTCCAAGTCGGAAATCAGTGTTTCCTTCTTTTTGGACATTAGTGCAATATCATCCACGTATGCATGTACATTGCGCCCGAGTTGGTCATGGAGGCAACGCTACATCATGCGCTGGTACGTAGCTCCTGTGTTCTTCAGCCCAAAGGGCATCGTAACAAAACAGAAGGTTCCGAAGGGGGTTATGAATGAAGTTTTGACTTAGTCAGATTCCTTCATCCGGATTTGGTGATAACCGGAATATGCGTCGAGAAAACAGAGGAGTTCCGAGCCTGCCGTAGAATCGATGACTTGATCAATTCTAGGTAGAGCGAACGGATCTTTTGGACAAGCCTTGTTCAAGGCAGTATAATCAACACACATCCTTAAATCAATGGTGTCCTTTTTAGGGACCATTACAGGATTGGTCGACCACTCAGTGTGGATGACCCCTTCTATGAATCTGGCTAACTTGAGTCGTGCTAGTTCCTTAGCTATTGCCTTATGCTTTTCATCGCCAAATCATCATAGGGACTGTTTGACGGGTTTAGCATTCGGGTTTACATTTAGAGAGTGCTCGGCAAGTTCCCTAGGTACTTTGGTCATGTCAGATGGCTGCCATGCGAAGATATCTTGATTTTCTTGGAGGAACTTGACGAGCGCGCTTTCCTATGCGCTACCTAGGCCTACGCCTATCTGAGTCACCTTGGAGGGGTCATCATCCTTCAACGGCGTCTTCTTCGTCTCTTCTAATGCCTTGAACTCCGGATTTGGCTTTGTCACCTCCTTCTTCATTGCAGGCATCTCGGACGGATCTATGCTCTTCTTGATCTCCTGGTACTCCTGGGCGTGCAGTATGGCTTCAGCAAAGGCGGCATTTCCGTCCTTGCACTCTCGCGCTTTCTTCGGGTCTCCCCTGATGGTGATCACGCCGTTGGGACCTGGAATTTTCATCATATTATAAATGTAAGACGGACGAGCCATAAAATCCCAGTAAGCCGGACGTCTGAATATAGCGTGGTACGCGCTCTTGAACGACACCACTTCGAAGGAAAGTGTCTCCGTCTGATAGTTCTTTGGAGTTCCAAAGGTAACATCGAAAGTGATCTCTCCCAGGGAATTAGCTTGTCTTCTTGGGACGACTCCGTGAAAGATCACAGAGCTATGGTTCAGCTGAGTTTCCAAGATCCTCATCCAGCATAGTGTTTCGACATAGAGAATATTGATACTATTACCACCGTCCATGAGGGTCTTGGAGAAACCATAACCGTCAATTAATGGATTGACGATTAAGGCGTATTTTCCTCGCCTATGCAACTTAGGCGGATGATCAGCGCGGTCAAATGTGATTGCCACTTCTGACCAGTCTAGATATTGGGGGACAGCCGGAACTATTGCATTGAGTTCGTGCAGAACTGCTTTCTTGACCTTTGCTGGTTGAGATCCGAGGAAAGTGACATAAGTGTCCTTCTTGGTGGGAAAAGTTTTCTTCCCTTCCGGCTTGGGATTTGAAGCATCAGCTTCCTCCATGTCGGAATCTTCCTTGGTCTCTTTTTCATTTTCGGGATTCTTGTTTCCCTTCTTCCGCTTGGCTTTGTATCCCGCGGTGTCATCTCTTTTGATGTCGTCATTGAAACGACATTCGGCCTTGGTGTGGGACGAGCCCCCATTGGCGTCTAGGTGATGCACACATGGGTTGTTGGCAATGTCGGCCCAAGAGTAGGTTTTGCCTGATTGATGTTCTCCTCTACCTTGGACCCTTGAAGTCCCACGGCCACGCCCGCGGCCTCCGCCGCATCCTCCTCGTCCTCCAGACCCGAAAGTAGCAGTGACCACTGCTGTTTCCGCGTTGGGTTTCTCCTACGAGGTATTTTTTCGCTTCTGAGCTTGTTACTTTGGTTGTTTTGCCGACTGAGGTACAGCTAGGGCATTGAGCAATCCCTTTGCATCGTCGTCAGCATCGGCATACTTGCTCGCTGTTTCTATCATCTCCCCCAAGTCAGTAACCTTGTCACACTTCAAGCGGTGACGTAGTAAACCAATTGGGAGTCCTGTGGTGAAAGCTTCAATCGTGGTTTGATCGTTTACTCCCTCACAGGAGTTCTTGGTGTCGATCCATCGTCCGAGGTAATCTCGGCAAGTTTCTCCGGCCTTCTAGGTGCAGCGTTGTAGGTCTCTGACCGTACAGGGCCTCCGATATGTGCCTTCAAAATTCCGAAAGGACGCACTTTGCATGTCATACCAGTTATGGATGGTGTTCTCCGGAAGTTCATTGAGCCATGATCGTGTCGTCTTCCGCAACATAAGTGGGAGATATCGGGTTGCGACCAGGCTGTTTCCGCCTTTGGTGATGCAGCAAGCTTGGAAGAAATCCTGTAACCAGGTATCTGGCCGAGCAATGCCGTCGTAGGCTTGGATATGTCTTGAAATAGAGAATCCTTCCGGGAATCTTGTAGCTCTGATGCGTGGTCCGAAGCACTTTGGGCCCACGTAGATATCATCGTTTTCATAGCGCCGCGCCTCTATGTTGGAGTTGATCCTATGCCTTGTGTCGTTCAGGGATAGTGATCGTCCCGAATGTCGGTCGTGGCTGCGGTGCCTTGGAGCCGGACTTCGGCTTCTACCACCACCTCCTCCACCACGTCGTCCTCCTTATCTTCCTTGGGAGCCGTTATGGTGACTGCTTGGTGGAGAGGATGGGGCAGCTGGATAATTTCCGGTTGATCGCCGACCTCTGTCCGGAGCGTCATTATTCCGGTTCCGGGGAGGGTCTTGACTATGACGAGCCCCCTGCCGGCTTGTCCCGGCATGGTTTCCGTCGTTCCTTCGTCCGTTGTTCCCACTACGGTGAGACTCAGCCGGACGGCTTGGATGTCTAGGAGGTGGCATTTTTTGACGATCCTCCTCCCGACGTTTCTCTTTATCTTCTCCCCTTCGATTGTTAGACTCTCGTCGGGGAGGATTCCTCGGATTCAGAGCAGTGATGGCCTCTTTCTCGGCCACTGGGGCGACGTTGCTCCAGCCACGTGTAGTCCTGCGGTGCTGTCCTGACGATCCGGTTCTTGAGTAATTATCTTCCCGATGTTCCGGGCGGTAGTGCTGCTCCGGGACGCGCTGGGGTCTTACGTCAGCCCATGCCGGATCTGTGCGACATTGGTAGGAATCTGAGACCAGTTTTTGACTTCCGGACATGGCGACCTTTTGCTGCTCTAGCCCTTTGTTGAGTAGTTTGATTCCCAACTGGATTTCCTCCGGTCCTGGATTAGTCAATAGAACTTCTCGGGCCGCTACGGTATTCTGTACTAGGGTTGGATATACCCAATCTCCTTTGCTATCTTTCCGTGGCTTCCCCATCTCATCTCCGAAAAAGACGGCACGAATGTGTGGGAATTGGTCATCATTGGTGTGACGCTTCCGTGTATTCTCCTCCTTAGTTTCCATGCGTTTCTTCTCCTCCTCGATGTTTTTGGCTTCATCCAGGAGTTGTTGACGACGCGCTTCTAGGGCCTGTGCCCTTTCGTCCAGCTCTTCAGCAGTAAGTTCTGCAGCTGTAGGGATAGGTGTGGTTAATGCAGCATCGATGAGTTTACGCGCACCTTCGGTGATCACGTGTCCATCCACCGATTCTTCTTTTTTGGCTCTTCTGGGATAAGTGCTCCATCCGAGTCTTCTTCGTATTCCTCGGCAATCACCTCCTCAGCCAGAGGGTCTTTTTCCGGGGTCTTGTTCTTCTTGTTCTTCTTCTTTGCCTTCTTGGCAGCGCTGGTAGAAAAGACGGCTTTGGGTCCGTTTCCCGGAGTCAAGCTTTGATCGGTACTTTCGGACATCAGGACTTCGGGATTATCTCCGACGTCCATGTCATCCTGCGCTTTGGGAGAGTGTTCCCCAGATCCTTCATCCATGGCTTCTCCTTCTTCTGTAGCTTTGGAGTTATACTCCTCTTCATACTCCATGGAGAACTTTCAGAAATCTGCCGACGTCATCGATGCATCCGAGGATGCGGGTACATCGGCGTTTGTTCCAATTGCCTCCAGCACAGAGTCGGTGTTTTCTCAGCATCGGCAGAGCTGGATCCGGATCCTTCGTATCTGACAAAGTGCGACGCGTGCTTCCTAAGGTACCTGCGGCTTTCGTGGCCAGCCATGTCAAAACTTTTGATGGTCTCGAGGATTGCATCTGCGCTTGCATCTTGCAGTATCATACGTCGTAGTGTGTACCTGAGGAAAGGCCTATCTGTCCCGGTGTCATCAGAGCCGGAATCAGTGTCGTTGACTAGCTCCTCCTGAATTTCGATTTCCATGGGTGGGTTGATCTGGGATCCGGCTCCTCCAGGGAGATCCACTCCAGATTCGACTTGGACCACTAGGTCTTCTTCAGGCTCGGATTTCTCCACTATCTCCGCAACTGGTGCGGGCTGGGTGGGTTTAGGGTTTTCTGAGATCCGGAACTCTGCCGCCTCCACGTACAAAGGGGACCTAGCAGATTCTTCTGCCTCTAACATCACCGCTAGGGTGGGTGGGGCAGGTTCAGCAAAACCGATGTAAACATCGATCTCGCCAAAAGACATGATTGTGTAGGTAGTCACAGCCTCCCTAGCCAGAATCCAAGTCTCGTCGAGAACGATGAGAGGGACATCGCTGGCATAGAGGATGCGACCGATGGCGATAGTCTCGCTGATTCCGATTCTTGCAGATTCCGCTCGGAACACAGATCCGAAGCTCACTTGCCCCATGGTGGGCGCCAACTGTTGTCGGATTTATGACAAGTATGCCATGAGGGGGTCCTCGAGGCGTGCGGAAGAGAGGGGTGTGAGACGTACGGTGTTTCGGGACGGTGAACACACAAGTTTACCCAGGTTCGAATCCGCCGGCTTTGGACGGATCCTACTCCTGCTAGCAATCCAGTAATAAGGCAGAGCCGGAATATGGGTTACAAGGGTTTCTCCTGTGCGAGTTGAGGGTCTAAAGTATTGGTGTGCCCTAAAGGCTCTCCCTAGGATGGCTTATATATATATCCGGCCTAGGGTTTACAGGAGAGATCTATCCGGCTACGACTAAGAGTCGGTTACAGAGTACATCTTGAACTACAAGTAACATTATGGGCCTAAGTCGGTAAGTCTTCTGGGCCTTCCCTTAGACGGATTGGACTCCGTCTTTCTCCCTGACTGGGCCGCCCGTGAAGCAATGCTCTAACCCGAAGTGGGCCACCCTGGTCAGTGAGGAACTGTGAGGATACCCGGAAAGTATATCCCCAACACCTAGTCCCAACCTTTTATATAGGGAGTATGGCATTACAGTAACTACTGCTCCTAGATCACATAAGGCGTTATGAATATCTGTTTTACCTATTGAGCATGAAATAGTTGGTATTCTAGGATCTCTAGACTTAGACAACAGCTTCCCGTTAGCAGGATAGCTAGTTACCATGGCAACAGTTTCAGTTATTTATTTCTTTCTACTAAGAATATCACGAAGGAATTTACCATAAGTAGGAACTTTTATTGCATCCGCAAATGGGATTTCCATATGAAGGTCACTAAGTGCCTTTGTAAAAGAATTATAAATTACCTCATCCTGTGCTTTCTTTTTTCGATCTGGATAAGGAAGCTTTTTCTCACCCGACTTGCTCTTATCTTTTACCTTTTTCGGGGGGTCAGGCTCTTTCGTTGCTTTCTTTTGTTGTTGCTTATTGCTTTTCTTATTTTCTCATACAACAACTTCATCTTCCTACTTTTTTATTTATCTTCTCTTGGATCAACCGTCTCTGCATCAGAGTCATAATGATCATCTTGTGCATCATTTTGGTCCTCCTTGGTTTGCTCGTGCGTCTCAGTTTTATCTTGAGGATCCACCAACGTATCATCTTATTGAATTTCTTCGAGCAAGGTTTTTTCCTTGCGCTCTTTTTCAGCTTCGTATTCAGGTGGTCCTAAGGGTCCTGTAAAAACTGCACCCCTTCTTATAACAACATTAGTAGAAATTGAAATATCTTTATCATCATGAAGAAAAATTTGATAACCAGATGCTCTTTGTTCACACTGGGTTTCAATCATACTAAGATACTTATGAAATAGTTTTATTTACTGGCCAATATCATCATAATTTTCAGTGAGTTCCGCCAAAATCTTTTTGTGTTTTTGGAAATGCTTATCCAAGTTATTATGACATTTTACTTGTCGATGTTTTAATTCTTGAAAAACTTTTCTAATTTCATCTTCTTCAGTTAAGACTTGTAACAAGTCCTCTTTTTTTTCCTTAGCAAGTTCAGAAGGTATACCTTTTTCTTTGATAGTTTTGCGTACCTCAGGCATAAGATCAGGAGTTATCCAAAGTATCCTTTTTCCGCTTTGTGCCAAAATCAGGATTATATAAAGAATCATTCTTAGCCCTAGTAGACATTAATTCCAAAAATTCTTTAATAGTTAAAGTATTTATTGATCCTCCTGCTGAGAAGTCAAGCAATTCTCTACATTGAGTATTGAGACCATGGTAAAATAAATGGCAGATTGTTAGTTCAAAATAGCCATGATTAGGAATACTATTGATCATTCCAAAGAATATTTCCTAGGCTTGTGGGTAGTTTTCTCCCATGTTCTGATTAAAGTTGCATATGTTCTTTCTTAGTCCAGTTACCTTTTTAAAAGGATTAAACCTATTGATGAATTTAACAATGTAGTTTTCTCAACATTTAATGTAATGGCGAGGGAGAGAATATAACCAGTCTAGAGCTTTACCTTTAAGAGACCATCGAAATAGTTTAAGACAAGAAAAGTCTCTCGGCAAACCTTTTGGTCCAAGCGATGTTATCACATCATCAAACTCTCTTATATGTCTTCCTGGGTCTTCAGCTTCCCTTCCACTGAAAGCTTTCTCCTGCAAAATTTTAATAATTTCACCATCGAATCGATATTCTCTAACTCCAGGATTAGGGAATTCTATTGGTTGTTTAAGAAATTCAGAACTTGGAGCACTGTATTCCCTGAGAGTTTTCTTAGGTTTCATAGGAGTTGTCCTGTAAATAGACATGATTTCCATAATATCACTCAGGTTTTCAACTTCAACTTAATAATTTCTTCGCGCCTCTATGCAGGCACGCGCACAATATAATCCGGCAAGTAGGTCCTACCTGAGCGTGTAGACCCTTTGTCTCCTAAGGAGAACATTTTGTAGTAGCAACACCTGAAATGTCAAAAGGCAAACACTTAGCGCTTAGCTCCCCGGCAACGGCGCCAGAAAATAGTTTGATGTCTGCAAGAGCATAGATCGTGGGTAGCTAGTTTCGAAGTTCAGATCTCGATCCCACAGGGAGCCCAAGGTAAGTGTTTATTGATGAAGTCTCTGTCACACTCGAAGTTGTCACAAGTCTTCGAGTGAATTGACTGCAAGTGTTGAAATAAGAATGGGATTTTGATTAAATGTGATAGATTTAAATAAAACTAAAATGTAAACTTTAGAAATATAATGCATAAAAGTAAAGAACGACTTTGCTTGTTTGTTGTTTCCTGCAGATGCCGAAACAAGGCACGGGGAGATTCAGTTCATGGTGATAGTGAATGTGCCAGGTGGTCGAGTGGTAAATGTAACAATTATAATCTTATAGATATATGTGTAGGCAAGCAACCCATAATTAGCCGGAACCCCTCTTGGTAGATTTCATCCCCACTTTAATAATCCTACTAGCCTACTACCAAAACCATGGTTAGACACTAGACGATTAAGACCCTTCATGTCGTTTAGCGATTAAGCTCCTTGGATCGGACTAATGCAATAAGCACAGTGGTTTACTCGTTATCCTCGAGTCAACTAGCTTTCCATTGATACCCCCGTGTCACCCGGGGATCGCCGGTCCATTAGCGTACAAGATCTTATCTATGTAGAACAAGGTATCATGTTGTCTGGGTCCTTAATTGGACAACAAGCATTAAGCATCCCACAGATAGTCAAGCACACACAATATAGTAATTAGAATTAATCACAAACTAATGGAAAATATATGAAGGCACATCACATCTCACCAATCTCCTACATCTCCCACACCCAAGGGAATTACTCACACATGAGATAAGAACGGATCATCAATATAATCAAATAAAGGGAATTCGTCTTGGTATTACCATGGAGATCCACAATAAGAATAGAAAAATATCCAACACAATTCAAGATGAGAAGAAACAATCTCAAACCCTAGTATTGCAAGGTGGAGATCCCCCTCTCTCTCTCAAGTACAAGTAGTGGCTATGGGGGTGTATTGGCTAGGAGGTCGAAGATTGTGGAGCGAGATGAAGAACGTCTTCTCCTCATTCTCCGGATCTCTTCTTTCTCCCTTCTGGATGGTGTGGCGGCTGATGTGTTTTGTTTTTGCCCCCGGTTCCTTCATGGAAGTTGTCTCTTTTGACAAGACAGAGGCAGCGACAACTATACAACGGGAGCTATACGGTCGGAAAAATATTCCCGCCATATAGTTGCTTGTTAAAGCTTCTGTGAGCTCCCCTCACGTGCTTCCAAAGTGGGATTTGCTTGTTTTCTCTAGAATATTGTATTTCTCTAGTTAAATCCTCCTATTGACGTTCATGACCTGAAACACATATTAAAAACCAAGTTTTCTTCGCTACCGAAGTATTAGCGTTAGCTAAAACCACAAAATGATCAAATCCGGGAGAAACCCATCAATAAAAGCCATAAAAAATGTGTCGAATCTCACAGCTATCAGCCACCCAATGCGAGCAGGTAAGGGATAGCCCGTCGCCGCCAGCACCATGCTGAGTTGAGATGGGATAAAGTGGTTTAAAATAAGGGATTTCTATTTTCGTGCCCTCAGTTCCTTAGTTGTACTTAGTTTTCTCCAGCCGCTTAACTTTTCCTCCCTTTTGTCAATCTTCTTGTACGAAACTCTCACATGGTCTGAAACTCGTCGTCCGTCAGCCTTGTCGTTACGTGTTGACAAGTGGGGTCGTGTTCAGTCAGGTCCCGTAGTGGACCCTCGCTGTTACCTCCTGACAAGTGGGACCGCGTTCTATCGGGTCCCGTAGTGGACACCTCTCTCCACTTATCCAGATCATCATGGGACCCACAGCTTATCCACGTGAGCACCAGACCCACAGCTTATCCAGGTTGGCGTTGCAAGATGGGACCCAGAGCCAGCCCCGCGCCCGCGCCCGTGCTGTTGCCTCCCCTTTCTTCTTCTTCTCCGGCGATGACGACCCTTTGTCTAGCTTCACTTCGGCATCCCGTTCGTCCTGGCCGCAGTATGGTGTTGTCCTGTTGAGCTGTATGAAGGATGACAATGGCAACCGTGCTCTTGCTGTGGACAATCAATTGGCACAACTCAAGAGATTAATTGGGCGCGCGCTTGCTGTGGAGAATGTGGGCGGCGAGCCGTTACGATGATTTAATTGGTTTATCGAGTTAATGTCTCGGCTGCAATCAAGTGAATCTATGAGGTGAAAGTCAAACTTTAAGATCTAGGAAGATGGATGTACAAGAAATAAGAGAATGACAAAACTCTTGGACACTTTTAAATTAAAAAACTTATACAACTCTTAATGTAAAAGAATGTTTATAATTGACACAACTCTTGAACACTTTCAAATTACAATTTGGACATGATAATGTTGTTCTAGGAAAATCTTGAGAGTCTACCATTTTTAGAGCGTGAAAAGTGACCCTTAAACTAAAATCTTTATGCCTCGTGCATATACGAAAATTATACATCTTCGAACACTATGAAATCGCACTTAGAACATGATAATGTTGTGCTAAGAAAATCTTGAGAGTTTATTATTTTTATGGAGTGAAATATTATGTATAAACGTATACGGAAATTACACACCTTTGATCACTCTGAAATCACACTTAATACGTGATTATAATGTGTTAACAAAATCTTGAGAGATTATCATTTTCATATAGCAAAATGTAATGCATAAACTTGTATATACGAAAATTATACACCTTTGAACTCTTTGAAATCGCACTTAGGACATGATAATGTTGTGCTAATAAAATCCTGATCATTTATCATTTCCATGGACTGAAATATAATGCATACACTTGCGTATACTAAAATTATAAACCTTTGAACACTGCGAAATTATACTTAATACGTGACAATGATGTGCTAACAAAGTTTTGAGAGATATCATTTTCTTCCCCATTTTCATAGAGCGGAATATAATGCATATCCGAAAATTATGCATATTTGAACTCTTTGAAATCACACTTAATACGTGATAATGTTGTGCTAAGAAAAACTTGAGAGATTATCATTTTCATAGAGTGGAATGTAATGCACAAACTTGCATATACGAAAATTATACAACTTTGAACACTTTCCCTTCAAATTATATTCAAAATCATTTCTTTATGGAGTTAAAGTACCGGTGGCAAACTCGTTATTTTTCATGGACAGAGGGGTGCCCCCCGACAAATATAGGGGTTATCATGTCTGCTAGATCATAGAGGATTAATGGTTGATGGGCACGATCCGTGTGACAACTATCTCAACCAATCAGAACGTAGCAGCCAAGATGAGCTAAGGTGTGAGAGTTTGTGACCAAGAGAGAGGGGAAAACTGAGTAGAACTTAAAAACCAAGGGCAAAACTGAGTACAACTTAAAAACCAAGAACAGAACTGACAAAGGGATTCAAATAGAAAATAGAAAGAGATTTAAAAATGGAAAATGCTTCTTTTATACAATAAAATACATCTTGGCATACATTAAACTATTTGTAGTTGAAATATACAATAATTTGACAATTACTGCCTCATTCAGATAAACTATGTTTTGGAGAGAGATGTTTTGGGAAGAGGCTTGAGTAGAAAGCCATGAACCTTCATAGATAGTAGGTGATTTGAGAAGTGATTATTTAGGTTAAAACTTGATTTCTATACCTTTCTTATGGTGGCAGGTCACATAATAAGACTTCCTGGACAGATGCCACTATGTTTTGATCTTTTTGAATTTGTTATGCATAAAATGACTCAATTAGCTAGCTAAAACCCATTTGTTGACTCTCCGTTGACCATCCACCGGAGGGCAAAACTAAGTATATTGCACACGACAATATTAGTATTGGAGGGTAAAACTGAGTACAACCAAACTGCCAGTGTTACACCAAGGGTATAACTGAGCACAACTAAGTCGTCAGGGTTAGACACGAGGAAAAAAGTGACTCACGGTATGCGTGTCACGGTGCACGGGGCGGTAGCGGACACGTGTGGTCGTGCACAGTGCAGTAGCGTACGCGGTTACAGGGTGCACGGTGATGCAACGAAACGTCCCTTCCCTTCTCCTTTATAGAGGCCTCCTCACTCTCACTCATCACTCACTCGCTCACTCACGCAACCGTCTCTACTGTCCCATCACCTTCTGCAAATCCCCAAGAAAACTCCAACGACACCGACGATGGAGAAGAACGGCGCAGTGTCCATCGTCGCCTCCAAGGCCGCCGGCGAGGAGGCCCCCAACGAGGCATCGAAGGCAGCTGCCGTCCCCATCCAGACCCTCGTCCCCGCTTCCACCGTAGCCTCCAGCGAGGAGGCCCCCGCTGGTCTCGGACAGATCCCGCTCGGCTGGGACCCTTACGAGGAGGATGGTTACATCAGGCCGGAGAACCCCTACGACACCAACATCGCCGACCCCATGGTCGGAGGTAACTAGGATTTTCTCCATTTCCTTGTTCTTTCCCCATTCCCATCATTGAATGCTAGATCGTACGTTATTAGGGTTCGGCTGTTCGTATTTTTACAGTATCTAATCCTCTTATGTTAGATCTTGTATTTCGATGAATCCCCCTGTTCATATTTTAATCCTATTTTATTTGTTCTCCGAGTTGTAGTTAAGGGATTCCCTAGTTAGTACTAGCATCGATCTATAGTTGGGATCAATATTCAATTTGCTTTGAGATATGGGGATTGGGGAAATCAGAGGATCTCAGTCGGTTAGTTTATGCAAATAATCAATCCCGATAATCAAGGTATCTCAATCATGTCCTTATTGCACTCTACTGTTTTTTCCAACAGGAGAATAGCAACGATGTCTGCAGCGATGACGAGTCCAAAGACACCAAGACTCGTCAGGTGCTAAGGAGGCTAAAGTCCGACCAGTACGACAACTTCTTCGCCGCCGACGTCTACAAGTGCCCCTTGTGCACCATCAGGAGGCTCCGCGCCACCGACTTCAACTCCCTCGTGAAGCATGCCGAGGACGTGAGGACTTGAGGCGAGTCTGTGAACATCCACGGCTTCAGTGCCAAGCACCAGGCGCTCGGTATTCACCTCTGCCACCTTCAGAAGGTGGCCATCGAGGAGGGTCAAATGCCCCGATCAAGATCAAGATGCCCAAGATCAAGGGACTGGGCAGCAAGAAGTGGAGGAGGCGCCAGAGGAAGAAGGCGGACGCCATGAGGGGGCCACTGATCTTGTGTTGCTGCTGTAAAGCAGCTTCTTTTGTCTTGTCTGTGTTAAACTTGTCCGCTGCTGCTGCTGAGCAGCCTAATTATCGAACCTCGTTAAGTACCATACTATATATCTTATATTAGTTGCTTTATCTACATCTACTCTGTTTACTGAATTTATTTATGGTGCTGGTTAGATTTGTTGCTCTAAATTTGCTACCAAATTAGGAAAAAACGATGGCCAAAAGAAACAATAAATAAAGAGAGGAGATGTTCTAGATGTTATCTTTTCGGGCAAAAAAAACACAACTGTTAGCGAGAGAGAGAGGGGAAAACGCTCTTAAAAAGGCTAATCATAAAAATAATAAAAAGGAAAACCTCCAATTTAGGCAACAGGGCACACGTAACCACCAAACGCGCCCCATATGACTCCACACCACGTTCTTCATAACGCGTTTTCAATAAACCGGCTTCACGCAGTCCCACATGGCACGACCCCACACGTTAGCATAAGGGGACATGTACAATAGTGTTGAGTTCAACGGGAGGTTTTAGATAATTTTGCTGATATAGAGAGAAGAGAGAGCGAGGCTGTCTATAAACTTTCAGACAGTCTGTAGGAATCTTACAGACAGCTTACAGACAATATTTTGTTGTTGTATCAGTGGTGTCTGTAACTTGTACTCACACATAGTTATGACTAAAAATAGATATCTTACAGATAGATTATTGTATAAGTTGTCTATAATATTGTCTACAAATTGTATTACAGACACAACCTGTCTGAACTAATGCTCATGCCCTAACGTGTTCCTGACCAAACAGCCTCACGTGGTCCCAGACCGCGTGGCTCCACACGTCAGCCAACGGTCAACCTGACGGCAGCTGCCGTTCGAGCTCTTAGATAAGTTTTTTTAAAAAAAGAGCAAAAGTGAGAAAAAGTTAAACGGCTCGTGTGACGAGAGGTACGAAAATAGAAATCTCTTAAAATAAACCCATGGTAGATAGATCGTAAGATACTACTCCATAGTAATGTCTATATGATGTGACTTGATATGGGGGTGAAACTAGGACGGAAAACATGCAAAACACATCACCGATATTTGTGGTCCGACAGGAGACTAGAGCCGTCGGAATAAACCTACCGGACAGTTGACCGTAAACTAATCGTCCTGACCTGCCCTGACTCCGTCCCTTTTTACAAATATGACCCTCTGCAATTCGTCATCGCCAAAAATACCCCCTCGTGCCATAAAAGCCAAAAATGCCCTGGCGGGAGGCTGAAAAGGCGACACGTGTCACCTCCCGCCACGGGGGTGGCGGGATGTTCCTCCCGCCACCCATGTTCCTTCTGCCTTTGGCGATGGCGGAATGACGTCGTGGGGCCCACCAGCGCGCGCGCGAAGTCGAACCTCCCGCCAGCGCCAAGTCAAACCTCCCCGCTGGACCGGCCGTGGGGCCCACAACACCCCGCCACCCCCTGTGGCGGGAGGAACATAGGAACATCCCGCCACCCCCGTGGCGGGACGTGACACGTGTCGCCTTTTCAGCCTCCCGCCAGGGTATTTTTAGCTTTTGCGGCGCGAGAGGGATATTTTTGTCGATGACGAATTGCAGAGGGTCATATTTATAAAAAAAAAACCGGAACTCACAGCGCGCCACAGCCACGCTCCCTCCTCCCCTTCAAAGATGCTTCCTTCTCCCCCTACAAAAGACAACACAGCACAGCCTTGCATGTTGCATCCTCGTCATCTTCGCCTGTACTCCTCTGTCGGGATCGCTCTGACGCCAGCTCCGTCTCGCAGCGGGATCTGAAGAACTCCCGCGAGCGGAATTCAGCCGCAGATCAATCAAGGTATTCCCGATCCCCCACTCCCCTTCTGGTACGTCGCGCGTTAACCCGGCCGCTGATTCGTCCTGTCACTAGCTACCAAGTGATTTCGATTCTGCAATTGTGGATCTCGGATTGTTTCGGGATCACGGCCTTCCTGCTCTGTCCGCGGTAGATCCCTCCTTTCCATCTAGGGTGCAGTCGCCCGTGTCAACGAAGCTTCAGTTAAGGATAGATGAACTCCTCGATTTGCGCCAGTAATTTAGGAGCTCCGTCCCTCAATTGCAAAACGTACCCATGGCTTCCATTTTAAATTGGGTATGAAATAATGAAGGAACTATCATGACCCTGAATAACCACGATTTCGAGCCGCGGGGGGCACCTGGAATTGATCGGTCTGAGAACATCATTTCCTGTAGTTTATCATCTCATTTATGTTCTCACATTGGGTGTATAAGCTTTGTATTTGTACTGACCATTTCAAGAATCACACCCCCTTAGTGAACGATATAATCAATGGATCTACTGCCATGAGTTGCGAATTTTGCTTGCTTAACTGTACAAACTGAATTTTGCTTGTTTAACTGTATAAACTGAGTTTTGCTTGTTCGGCCAGTGGATCTATTTTAACCATTGGTTCGATAGAAGGGAAAAAAACCAATCCAATAATTATGGATATTTGTGGTTAGTAGTACATTATTTTGACACATGGAAGATGCAAATATGCAGCAGTACCTTAGTAAACTTGTATATTTGTACAACCTGATGTCTGCATTATTACTGACTGATCTTACAAATCTGGCTGGTCATATGCTTGTAATAAAGTTAATCGATTAATTGCACCTCAAGGTTCCTTTTAAATGTACAATGGTTCTGCAAAAATCATAATAGTAGTGCCTATACAGAATCTGCCGTCTATCGTTTTGTTAGCTAATTTTGGTAGTTGTACTTTAGTAAATGTAACAGAGACAGAATCTGCCGTGTTAAGTTATATTAATATTTATTGTGTTATTGTTCTTTCTTTGACATGGATATCATTAAGTCTTCTGGGATGATCTTGTTGGAAACCTGGAATGTTATCCATGTCAATTGGGGTAGCTTGACTTGCTTCACTGTTGCTATGGTTTAACTGTACAAACTGAATTTTACTTGTTTAACTGTATAAACTGAATTTTGCTTGTTCGACCAGTAAATAAATTCAATAATTATGGATATTTGTGATTAGTAGTAGTACATTATTTTGACACATGGAAGATGCAAATATGTAACAGTACCATAATAACTTGTATATTTGTACAATCTGATGTCTGCATTATTACTGACTGGTCTTACAAGTCTGGCTGGTCATACGCTTGTAATAAAGTTAGTCAATTGATTACACCTGAAGTTTCCTTTAAGTTTACAATGGTTCTGCAAAAATCATAGTAGCAGTGCCTATACAACTTCCTTGTGCTGATTCCTGTCTTTTCCTTGGCACTGTCAGAAGTCAACCATGGCGAAGATCAAGCCAAGAGCGCTGCTGGCACAAAGCAAGCAAAAGAAGAGCCCTACTAAAACCGGCCCGACCATGATCGCCTGCATCATCCTCGGCGTCCTAGTCGTGTCCTCCCTTTATGCTTACAAGTACTGGATGAGCAAAGGACCAGCTGGAGCAGAGGGTGTTGTGGGGAACTAACTAAGCCCCAAATATGCAATTGATTGATTTTTGTTGTGTATCATTTTGTTGGCTAATTTTGGTTGTTGTACTTTAGTAAATGTAACAGAGACAGAATCTGCCGTGTTAAGTTGTATTAATATTTATTGTGTTACGGTTCTTTCTTTGACATGAATATCATTAAGTCTTCTGGGATGATCTTGTTGGAATGTTATCCATGTCAGTTGTGGTAGCTTGGCTTGCTTCACTGTTGCTATGGTTTGTTGCATTGGTAGATGGGTCTCTGTTGCCTCATAATTCTACATATGATAATTAGTATCGAACTGATTGATTTGTGTTGTTGTGTCACCTTGTTGGCTAACATTGTATTAATTCCTCCGTCTCAAAATAGATGTCTCATAATTTCAAAATTTAGATGAATCTAAACACTATTTGAATATAGATTTATTCAAATTTTGACAAACCTGCGATATCTATTTCGAGACGGGGGGCTACTACTTAGTATTGTGCTACCATTCTTTCTTTGACATGGATATTTTTATTCTTCTGGGATGGTCTTATTGGAATGTTATCCATGTCATCTGTGGTAGCTTGACTTGCTTCATTGTTGCTATGGTTTATTGCGCTGGAAGCTTGATCTCTGCTGCTATTCAAGCAAAAGTTGTCATGGGCTGCTTCATGATTACGCATATGTCCATTGATTATTTTTCACCAACCATGTCGCTATTGAACAGAAGAGGCAAATCACATGAAAGTACATGCATAATGCATGGCATCGCTGCAAGGTGGATTCGGTCGGTTGTTGCGCCGTTTCCATCAGAATTCAAATCAGCAGATGTACGTCTCATTCTCTGTTGCAGCGTTACACCATCTGATTGGACCTTTTCCACTGTATACTATAGAACAAGCGCTACGGCAATTGAGAATATTTAGAAGTCCACGATAGTATTCCCTCCGTTTTAAAATATAGGATGTTTTACCTTTGTGAAACTAATGTATCTAGACTCCTTTTATTATGTAGGTTTGGAGAGGTTTGGAGTGAGCCTACACACTAAAAAGTGTCTAGATTCATTATCTTCACAAAGCTAAAACATCTTATAGTTTAAAACGGAGAGAGTACTCACTTTACTCCGCCCACGAAATAGCGTACTTTTGACTTTTTAGAAAGTCAAAATATTTGAAACTTTTACCAACTTTACCCAAAATGTAACAATATTTACAAAAGGAGTATGATAAAAGTATACTACTATAATTTTATCATAAATCTGATGGTACTAATTCGCTGCCATAAATGTTGGTCCATTTGTATATAAACAACTTTTAAGAAAATAGGAAGTACACGTGGGAAGTACCTTAAAAACTGTGCTAACAAACTTTTTGACGGGAAGTAGCAGGCGTTCTGCTTTTGCATTATAGAAGAGGGAAAAACACCTCATGTGAATATAAATATACAATGATGTGAAAGAGAAAAAACAAAGGACCAAAAACCCACAGCAACACAATTGTGGGAGAAACCTCAGAAAAACAACTGAAATCTAACCTAACTTTCAAAAAAAGAAAGGAAAAATTATCTTTGGGTTGCTATCCTTTGTTATCAGGTAAAATTTACCATGTCCAGTACGTCGAGGAGAGTAACCTAATCCAGTTTCCGGTCGATGACTGGCTAGGCAATGACCACAACATACGTTGAATGCGACCGCTCTCCCTTCCCTGGCAGCTAGTGATGTTTGGTGGCCACAATTCCCAGCAGCAAGATACGTTTTCTTGTGGAACTTCTCTGACAGCCTTTTGCATGCTTTATTTCAGGTCCAAAAAGAAATATTACTGGAAAGAAGTTTTTTTTATCTGTATGCACTTGTTGTTTTAGGCCCGTCACTCGTTCTGTGTTTTCTTTTCTTACCCTAAATTTTGCAAGTCCATGTCCCTTTAGAAAACGACACGGTGTTGGTCGAACTTTGACTCCCAATTTTATCTTGAATTTTAAACTGAAAACTTGAGACTGAATTGTGCAGCATGCTAATTTTGACAGAATGAAGGTCTCCAATAAAACACGTAGTAACAGGCTAACAGCTGCTCCGTTATTAAAGATTCAACTGAGGCTTGTCGGTAACTTAATGAAGCGGTCACATGTCTAAAATGTCTCCTATCGGGCGTAGAATAAAAATGTACTCCCACCGGGCGTAGTACTGTATAAGTTCCAATGGGGTGTATTTAACACGTTTCTATAGGAGCTATATTCAAACTTAAGAAACAACTCTCATAATGAGGTGTATCTTAGACGGTGTTTCTTAGACATGTTGCATTTAATAATGTTGTGCTCATGCATATGTGTAACTGGACTAGCCAAGTTTTTTGTCTATGGTAGAATGCAAGTGCCGTATCTTAGTTAAGATACAAGGTCATCTCTTTTTATTAGATGACATGCCGCATAAACAAAATAGCTATGTGTTTCGCAAAAAAAAGAAAAAAACTATGTGCTAAAAAAACACATTGTGAAAGGCCTAGATAATCTCCCATCGGCCGATCGGCCGTCGCTGTCGGCCGCTTCCAGCGTCGATCCACGAGAGGAGTCGCTGTCGCTCTCGATCGATCCGACCTCTATCCCAAAGGTTAACGTTGCCGAATACTAGTCCAGTCGTAGTATTAACCTGACCTGACCAAGCATGCATGCTGGCATAGCCGATGGTGATCGCAATCAGGACCGGTGATTGGTCCACGCATGCATCTCGCAATCACGAAACCAAAGGATAAACACTGGTCGTCAGCAAGCCACGGTTATAATTGTAGTAGTTCGCCGGCTGTAAGATCTCGTCTTCGCTAGCTTGATGATTTGCGGTTTAACTCTCAGAGAGGCAACCTAGTCAGAGGAAACGACAACCACACACATGGTGGCGCACGCGTCGGCACAAAGTTGCTGCTATCTCAAGCGTGGGGCGGTCAAATGTGCCGGAAAATAATACTATAGGATTTGGTTTACAAGTGGACTAACTTGTGTGATTGACACGTGGCAATTTAAATCTAAAAATCAGTTATCATTTTTATTTTTATTTTCTGTTTAGATACGTGTTGTTTGCTGAAGTTGGTCCACGTTCCCAATTCCGTGGACCAGGTCCTATAAAAATATTTTTCAAATGTGCCAGCTCGTAGTCATCGTTTGCCCAAGTTACTTTGTTGCTGAAAGATTTCTTTTGTAAATGTTGTTTTCACCACCAGCCAAATTCGACCAACCGGTGGTAAATCTAGTTTGCCGATCATCCTTTCTATGCTGTGCCGGCTGAGAATTTTTTGGGTGTTTCTCTAAAATATTTTTAATGTTTTTGTCTTATTTGCCCATTTTTAGAGAATTTTTTTGCTAATTCTCAATCAGCTAAGAATTAATTTGAGCTCGGTCAGATCCAAAGTCATTAAATTTTCATTACGATTCGCCTGTTCAGATGCAAGTTAGGTTGCAGCAAGAAATGAGCTAAACTCATTTGGTTAGGAAAATAGATGTACAACCCAACTACCCAGCAAGAAACCGCCCTTCCGTGATGGATCGTTTCCTGACAACGGGAAAGGATTCCGCCGCCACCGTTTCCTGCTGGTTCCACCGCCGTTTCGTGCATGTTCTGGCTGGTACATGCAGCTTCGTGCGGGCTTTCCCGTTAGAGTGCTGCTCTGCTATAAAAAGGGGTTGAGCTCCTTGGAGTAGCGGCGCAGCACCGCACCTCCAAAAACAATCATGTCTAACCGCCCTCTTCCTTCTGGCCCCGCACGCAACCCACCCGGTGGCCGCCCTCTTCCTTCTGCCTCCGCATGCAACCCATCCAGCGACAGCAAGGATAGAGCCGACGGCTTCTCTGAATTCTACGAGCCGGCGGAGAGGCAAATTGACCAGCGGGTGATGACGATATTCAAGCGACGCAAAGTGTGGCACCGCATCAGCGAATGCCCCGCGGGCCATCACCGTCGTACCAAGGTCAGGTTAATTGAACCACCGGCGAGCGCTTCGGGTTCGACATCCTCGACTGTGTCTTGTAATCGCATGACATCTAGCGGCAAGAACTGCAGGACACATACGTCGACTGCTTGCGCTCCCGTGCCAACCCAGCGACCCAGCCCTACGTACCCGCCTCGACCGAGCTCGGGAAGAGTTGGAGACAGAGAAGACGATTTTCCCCTCTCTCGAAGATGAGTTGGGCCTCAATAAGCCACCGTGGGCCCCTCCTAGCGAGGGAACCTCCAGGCGGCACCGTCCTTAGTGCCGCTAGTTGTTTTTCAATTTCTATGTAAAAAGTTTTCAATTTCTATGTATGAATGGAACTACTTTTTATTTGTCGTTTGATCGTTGGGGGTCTGCCGGTGTGCGGTGACTTCCCCAAAGCGCTGACAGTTTGGACATCGGCTTCCAAAGTCATTGCTCGCAATCTTGTCGGCCATCCTTTAGGGGGCACAGGTGGAGATGCTCTTAGGATATGTACAATAGGGTGATGTCAGGATTCTATTAGAGCTATCACGTCGGATTTTTTACTTTGTTGGAGGAGAGGGAATGAAAATGTGAAGATTGTCTTCCCTTAATTACGAGATAATTTCTTTAAAAAATAAGTGAAAATTGTTTCCTCCATTGTACCACATGTATTTGCTTAGCAATAGGATTTTCTACTCCCTCTATCCAGGTTTTGGGCTTAATCGGAGCAGCGCTGCGATCAAGGTGGGATTCTATTGGTGGAGAAAAATCGCATAGATGGGCTATAATTGCTGATTTCCTGCCATTAACTACGAGAATTAATTACTACTCCGTTACATGCAATGTCATGCATAGGATAGTCTCATGGACTCATGCACAAAAGGTTGCCACGAGACTGGTTTCCGGAAATCGAGACAATTAAACCACGAATTAAGTAGCAAATCTAGCCTAATTTTTTAGAATTTTTCTAAGTCTACTAATAGCCCAATAAACCTGGATAGAGGGAGTACTAAAATTTAATTAATTCTAATTAATTTTAAGGGAAGACAACGATAGATAATAAATTGTACTCCTCCAGTCTAAAATAAGTGACTCAAGTTTATCTAGATTCACATATATCTAACATTAAAATACATCTAGATAAATGCGAATCTAGATAAATTCAAATCAGTTATTTTAGGACGGAGGGAGTATAACTTACTATCAATTACCTCATATAGATGACGTGAAGGTTAAGAGAAAACAAACACTCTCTACAACTATACATGCCCTTATTATTGAAAAACAAAATAGCTGTAGGGAAACTTGGACTTTTTAGTTACACAAGTGCGTGTGAAAGTGGGATTAAATGGCACATCACCGGATTGAAAATTGACATACCCAGTAAGAAAATAACAAAAGTTAAAAATCACAGATTTTAAAATTGTTTGCATGCGAGGGAAACATCTACCTGAGTTTGTTCAGCTGGTGTCGCATGTGACCGTGATAGTATAAGTTGTAGAGTGCTAGCTAGAGTATTATGTCCCTTCATTGTAATTTTTTTTCAAACGTACCCCCCCCCCCCCCCCCGCCCTCCCCTCCTCTTCTTCTTCGCAAATAAGTGTACTTCTAACTCTTGGGTAAGTCAAACTTAATCAAATTTCACCAATTTTATGGATAAATGTAGCAACATATATTACATCAAATTGTCATATTATGAAACTAAATTTGAAAATAGATCTAGTAGTATCAATGTAGTGTCAAAAATATTGCTACATTTTCCTATAAAATTAGTCAACTTTTACTAAATTTAATTTCCTACAAGGTTAGAAGTACGAGGAAGTAGGGAGTGGGTATACTTACAACACATGCTTGCCAGTTCTTCTTTAGTGAAGCAGGCTCGTGAGGGGATTCTCACAAGAAACAAAAAGCATAAGGGGTTGTTTGCTTCGGTGGCTATCAGATATCTATTTTTTTAGTGGTTAACCTATGTTTGGTTTGGAGAATAAGAGGGGATGAGGATAAACAGATTCTGAGAATATACCCTGAAACGGTGGTTGAGCTCATCCCATAAAAAATGTTGGATGAGGCCAACCACTTTTGGCTGGCTCACCTCCAAAGCGTTTTGCTCGCTCACCTCCCCTGAAAAATACTTCATATTGAACCTTATCCCCTCGTGTCTAGTTCTCACCGCTAGTGGCAGCGGCGGCGCCAAATCAAGAGCGGACGTGGGGCATCATGGGTGGCGGATGTGGCGCATCATGGGCGGCGGCGGTGGTTAGAAAGGTTGATTTCTCTCCTATGTACCCCATCTCTCTCCATGTCCTCGGAGGCATCCGATCTAGTGGCAGCGCTGCCTTTCGGTCGGGCAGATGGGTTGCTCACTGATGGTGCTAGGACGAGGCGGGTAGCGCGACTGAAGCGACGGAGCAGGGGACGCACACAACAACGGGTGAGCAAGGTGACACATTCATGACAGACCAGACGGTGTACGCGCCGTTTACAACTTGGGGACGATGCTTGGTAGTTTTTTGATATCTCGCATTCTCTCTCTGTTCAGCTAGCTAGTGTAACAGAAAAATGGACGAGACTATGCAGTAATCATGATTACTCATCAAATGGCATACTTCACCAAAAACCTTCATCGGACTTTGCTCGATGATTTCCATGTATCAAACTTCTTCATGGGAAACGAAATGTTCATGTAACAGAGTATAGCTTTTGTGCTATGTATTTACAAAAGAGCGATCAGAAGCCAAATTTTATTATTAGAATTTGTTCCCAAATTACAATTAATCTTATCACCACAATGGAAAAGGTGATCGCATCAGCCCATCCACTCTATATCCTTTGAACCAAACATAAAAATGATTATTCCTAGCAACCACTCATCCTAATCAAGCAAGAAAATTAGCTATCCGTAACCAGATGGCTGGAAATATCCTCATCCCCTAAACCATACCCTCTAAACCAAACAGTCCTAAAAGGCTAAAAGGCTAAAAGGCGCAAGAGGGACGGGGAATGGCTCATCTGAATTTCCTTTTTATTTGTCCGTAAAAGATGTGAGTTGCGTGCATACCTCACTACCTGACATTTGCTTCCAATACGGATCTCGAGCTATTCTTCCGAAATCCATATAGGGAAAAAAGTTTTCCTCCCGATATCAGCATGCAAAATATGTGGAATACTATCATCTACCCCATCGTTATCCACGGAGATCATCAAAATTATTTATACTAGTATAGTACTCCCTCCGTTTAAAAATATAATACATTTTAGCTTTATGCTTTTTAGTACTCCCCCGGTCTGTATTATTATTCTCAATTTTATCTAGATTCGGATGTATCTAGTTAAATATCTAGATGCATCTGAATGTAGACAAAGTTGAAAACAATAATATGGATCGAAAGGCTATATAGGTTCACTCCAAACCACTACGAACCTATAAACTAAAATATGTCTAGATACGTTCGATCCATAAAGTTAAAACGTCTTATATTTCTGAACGGAGGGAGTACTTTATCTGTGTACAGTACGTGCATCTGCATACATACATTTGGCCCATTGTTACGGAAAAAGGTGTGAGTGGCCTCGCGTTTGCGTGCTGTCCGATCGATCGGCGGCATGAACATTGGAAGTCCACGCGAACAATGCATGGGAAATTCGTCGGCAGAAAAGTCCGATCGGCAGCGTGACGTTCGGATACCGATACGGCGGGAAAAGTTGCATCGTTTACTTATGGTTGTCAGGTGGATCCCACCTAAATCCTACTTCTAATTCATTTCATTTGTGAAAATCTAGTTTGTATTTTTGCTTAAAATTTGTACTAGGTTTTGTCAAATGAACTGGGATCCCACCTTAGTTTGCTCGTTTGAATCTAGCGTACGTATCGCATGGAGCACAGTTTACCTTTATTGCGGGAGAGAAAAAAGAAAAAAATAATATGATGATGAACTACTTCCCCGTCTTAAAAATGTCGCAAATTTGTTAAACTTGATTAATCTACATACGTATTGCAGATATATTCAAATTTTAATAAAACTGAAATATTTATTTTTAGTACTCGCTCCGATCTAAATTAGTTGACTCAAATTTATTAAGATATAGATATACCTAATATTAGATTATGTCTAGATACAATCAAATCTAAACGAATCTTATTCAACTAATTTGGGTGTGAGGTAGTACGGGAAGGAGGAGTACTGTTAATCCTGTGAGGCAGCCACTTGTTGGCGACATGAACTGGCCATTAATCGCAGTGGTCTGCCCCGGTTGCCCACTCCACAAGGATAAGAAATGATGAGACGGATCACAAGTGGAGCCATTAATCCGGCGTGACAGAGAAGAAAAAAAGTATGCCTGCGTGAGGTGTTGTCTCGCTCAGGCTCACCGCAGGTGACTGTACCCTGCCACTGCCGCAGCGATTGTCGGACGTCAAAAAAGAATCTTTTCCACGCACGCAGAAAAGCCTCTTCCTTCCTCTCGGAAAAAAAGAAAAGCTTCGTGGCCGGCCGCGACCTGGCGTGCTCTCTGTTCAAACCCAGCCCCAGCAAAGCAAGCAGCACCACCACCGCTAGTACTCGTACTAGTCCGGTCGTGTCGTGTCGATCGCTCCATCTCCCGTCCACGTCTTGGCAACCCCCGAATAAAATATCCGAGCAAAAACCATTTTCTTTTTATTTTCTCTCTCTATCTAGCACGGACCACCAGCTTGCACCAACCAGGCTGAGGCCGGTTTCTCGTCCAGCTTCTCGCCATCTCGCTCGCGCGCGCGCCCCGTGCCGTGCGTGGTCGAGTGTTCTCGGCTTTCTAGAGAGATCCATACGGTCCAGACCCAACCACCCGTGCCGCGGGCGCCTGGGCCCCACACCCACACGCTCCCCCTGAGAAACGAGGCGCGAGACGAGACCCATCGCTTTCTCGCGTCGCGTAAACGAGCGCATGTCGTCGTACCGTACTCTGCCGTGTCGCTCGTAACTGTGCGGAAGCGCGATGAAATCCATCGACGAGATGGGGTTCGGTTCGTGCCTCAGGGTGCAGGTGGGAGTGGGCTGCCCGCGGAGCCCACTACCCAAGCCCACATAAAATGCTATGCGGGACATCCGCGGGTAAACAAGAAAAATAGTGGGTTTCCGTGGGAAGCCCACGATCGAGCGTGAACATTAAAAAAGCTACTTCGATCCAAATTAATATTTTTACATTTGTCTAGATTCGAATATATCTAGTAATATTTAGTGCTAGATACATCCGAATCTAGCCAATATGAGTACATTAATTTGGATCGGAAGGAGTAGGAATTTCTCAATCAAGCAAATATTATGTCTAGTAAAAAGAATAGCGAGTCACTCAAAAAGTGGAAAAAATAATTAATACACTGAAGTGCTAAATGTTGATTGCATTATATACTAAAATATTTTTATAAACATTATACAAGCAACAATTACAGTAACGTATTTGCGGGCATATGTGGGTATACGCGGGATAGTGGACACCCACATAAGTTTCGCGGGCTCTCGTGGGACACCCACTTAAATTGTGTGGGACTGTGCGGGCGTATGCGGGCTTCCCGCGGACAGTCCCACCTGCACCCTTATTCGTGCCCGATATTCGCGTGCGGCGCGCGCGCCCTGGACCGCGAGAAGACGAGATTGGTGGGTGGGTGAGGAGGTGGAGGGGGGTTGTGCGGTCTCGGGGATGGGAGGGCCGCGTCCTTGTCCTCCACGCGCTCTGCGTGTCGGCTAGTGTGTTTCAGCCTTTTTCTTCGTCACTCCCTCCCTCTTTGTTCTCTCTCGGGTGGATGACTTTTTCTTCTAGTAAAAATTCTATTTTAAACCCTGAATTTGTAGTGCCCCGGTGGTTTGAACCCCTACGTCGAAATTCCTACCGATTGTACCCTGGAGTGGGCAATCCCGGTCTAAATCGAACTCTGGAGTGTTTTGCCAAACGGGGATTGGTGACGTGGCAAAGGGTTGGCCGGGAACGGTGTCCGTGACGCACGCGAGCGAAGAAAGGAAACAGACCGACCCAACAAAGCGAAGTGAGGCCGGCCCATTTAGCGTCAGCGTGTCTCAAGAGGGATCAAAACATAGGTCTGGCCCAGTAAGCCCCAGTCCACCTCATGCTCTCCGTTCTCCCCTGATGCTACACCTTTTTGTCTGGTGACGGCAATGGCGACAAGGGGTTGAACCGCATGGCATCGACGATCGAGGCGACGCGAAGACGCGGCGTCGAGGCAGGTAACGTCGTCGCTGCTCTCTTTCAATGTCCTCCGTGATTAGCCTAGGAATTGTTAAGGTTAGGGTTTTACCGCCAAATTTGGGTTTTTTTTCATACACAGAAAAGTTAGGTTTTTTGGAGCGATTTAGCCGATTATTCTGTCTTGGATGCCATCGTTCCTTTCTTATATGCTTGCGCACTTGTTTTTTTCCAGTAAAATCATGGACCCACAGATATTCTACTCGTTCAATTTCACTATGGAGGAGAGTTTGTCTGCATTGGTCCAAACATGGACTATGTTGGAGGAGATGAGGCTGTGTGCGAGATAGAGAGGGACAAGCTCTCTCTGCAGGAAGTGATAGGTTTTGCTAGGGGTTATATTGCAGCGAAGGATTCCATGCAGTATTACTTTTAGATTCCTGGCCAAAACATGGTCGATGAACTGCTTTTACTGGGTGATGACAGTAGTTGGCTGAAGATGGCAGATTACATTGGCCCTGGGGATGATGTGTTCATTCAGTACCATGGTGAATATGACAGCCAAGATAGTAGAGGTGGGAGTGATTTTGAGAAAGAACTTTGTCAATTCAGCGATGATGATGTGCCAGATGTTGTTATTATAGAAGCAGAACCAGCTGAATCAGACACTGATGTAATGGTAACTGATGATATAGGTGTTGTGACCCAGGTTATGAGCAACCCACTGAAGAAAAAAGATAGGAATGCAAAGCCAGTAGTTGTTGTTGATGTTGACAGCCTTCCAACCCAATGTTATATCTCACAGGTTCATAAGGGAATGATCAGGCTAGTGCTGGTAATGTTGATTCAGATGGAGCTAGCACTGATTCATCAGAGGATTTGGAATATGTTCCACATAGTGAGGACAGTGGAGAGGATTCATAGGTGGTGGAGCTCAGGAGGCATGCCAGAAAGTTCAAGAAAAGGATGAGAGACACTAAGATTTGGATTGGCAAAGATGGTACACATGCAGTGCCAATTGATCTAATTTCCAACATGGAAGAGCAATTGGGGAGAAGAAGAGGATTGGAAGTATGATTCATCTGATGAGGATTACAGCTAAAAGATCACGGATGTCGCCTAGAGGAGGGTGAATAGGCAGTTTAAAACTTTTACGAGATGGGCTTAACAATGGCAGAATAAAACTAGCTTTTTCTTTTGTTAAGCACAAGTCCTAGATATACTAAGGTTCACCTATGTGCACCAACAAATTATGCTAAGCAAGACAAGCAACAATGTGATAGCAATATATAATACTTCAAACACGAAGGCTATCACAATGTAAAGTGCATAAGTAAAGAGCTCGGGTATAGAGATAACCGAGGCACGCGGGTACTGAGAATGGCAAGCATCAAACATGAAATATTCTAGAGATGGCACATCTTGATCTTGCACAACACTTCTTCTCCTTCATATCATCTACCTTGAAGCTAACACATGCTCCAACCAATGCCAATGGACAAATCCTACAAGTGCAACTCAATGCAACTAGTCCATAAATATTGTCATTAATTACCAAAACCACACAAGGGGGCCGACATGCTCTTTCGACAGCTATAGTGAAGATTCAGATGGAGAATAGATCAAGAGGAAGAGCAAATTCCCAAGGTATAAGACTGACACTGAAGTACCACACTTTGCATTCACCTGTTGGGTCCGCAGCATAGAAAACAAAAAAATTCCTACGGTGTGAACTACACGCCAAGATCTATCTACTAGGTACAAAGCAACGGGTGGACATACATCCAAAGAGAACTTACCCTCGTAGACAACGAGCTTTGTTAACGAGTAGGAACTCGTGGTTGATGTAGTCGTACACTTGCCGATCTCAAGATCGTGATGAAGTCCAGCAGGTCCGGCTCCAGCACGTCCATAAGATCCAGCTCCAGCACCACCAAGTCCAGCACCGCAAAGCAGCGGTGCATCCGTGATCGCACACACGTCCGGTACCCCGACAACCTCCGTCCCTCGCTCCAGCAAAGCAGCGGAAGCAGCAACTCCTTTCCAGATAAAGCCACCGGGAACATGTATCTCACTAATCCGAGACCATGGAGAAATAATACTAGAGGGGGAGAGAGATCCTTCACAAGGAGGTGTGTGTGAGAAGTGAGGAGGGGGTGGCCTTTTATAGGAGGAGGGGTTGCCCCTCCTTCATGGCCGGCGCATAGAGGAGGTGACTTTTCACCTCCTCCATTCATGTGGTGGTAACTCCCTCCACATAAATTTGCCCCTTCACATTCTCTTTTAAAGTCTCCACTTTAAATGCATTAAATTTCTCCAAATTTAATGCTCTCTCATTTAATAAAACTCTTTTATTATTTTTATTCAGAATTTTGTTAATTACTTTAATTAACAAACATTCACATAAAACCCCCTGCAACATTTCAATATTACATGCAGAACCAATTTTAGCATGTTCACCTGAAACAGTTTCGGTGTCTATTGAAATAATTCCAGCGCTTTCTTAAATCTTTATCTGAAACATATTTGCTCCAAATGGTGTCGGTATCCCTTAAGTGTGTCACCCTATGGTTCGCAAATAATGCAGACATGATCGAGACCCCTCTCCGATCAATAATCAGCAGCGGGACCTGGAGATCCATACTGACTCCTACACATTCAACGATGACTTATGTGATCGTGAGAACCTTTAACACTAGTAACTAAATCCCTTTGTCCCGCAATATATTACATGTCCGAGATTCGATCATCGGTATCTCCATACCTAGTTTGATCTCGTTACCGACATGCACTCTTTTCTCGTTCCCGTGATATAACATTCTAGTGATCACATCACTTGCTTGCAAGCTATTTCAATGTGATATCACCGAGAGGGCCCAGAGTATATCTATCCGTCATCGGGATGGACAAATCCCACTCTTGATCCATGAGCCTCAACATAACACCTTCGTAGCACTGAACCCACCTTTATAGTCACCCTGTTACGGTGTGACGTTTGATGTTATCAAGATACTCTTCTGGTGTTAGCAATTAACATGATCTCATGGTCTAAGGATAAAGATTACTTCGTATGATATTATAGCAATATAAACATAATGACTTTGATCGTAATGCTATACTTCGGATGAATGTTCATCACATCATTCCACCAATGGTGTGACCTTGTTATTAACAACATCCAATATCCATGATCAGGAAACCTTGATCATATTGTTAATCAACAAGCTAGTCTATAAGAGAGGCATAACTAGGAACCCTTTTTTTTGTTTATTAAACACACATGTATTGATGTTTCCGATCAATACAATTCTAGCATGTAAAATAAACATTTATCATAAATATGGAATAAGATAATAACCACCTTATTATTGCCTCTCGGGCATATTCCCTTCAGTCTCCCACTTGCACTAGAGTCAATAATCTAGTTTGAAAAACTTTGTGTATTGAACACCTATGGCTTTCTGGTGTTGCATATACGCTATTGCTAGTGGTTAACATAATCTCTAGATCTGACAGTTTCAGGTCCGTGTGTATTTGCATGTCTCTGCGTCTCTACGCATCACTCATTCTCAAATGAGATGGCATTGTATAGATTTGGTCCTTTGGTGAGACCTTTAGTTCGTTAGGCTCAAAATATGTTGATATTATTGTCACACAATATATCTTCATAGTATTAGCCCACTTTGAACCACACCTAGTTTGATAACAAACTACTTAACACAAATGCCCTCCTTTGCTGCTACTATAGCAGTCATATACTTAGCCTTTTGTTGTAGTATCCGTCACAATGTCTCAACTTTGGAACTCATCCAAATCCATCATGGAACATCATTTCCATTACATTGTGCCACCCATAGTCTAAATTGAGATAAATTTAATTTGTATCTTGTGACAAAACTAGTATCAATGTAACACTTTACAATGAACTACCTTTAACTATTTGTCACTTATACATTATATATTCTTAGTTCTTCCAAAGCTCATAAGAATATCTTTACTATTGTCCAATGATCATCTTATGAATCATTCTGGTATATGCTCATAACATTTAGAGCATAGGACATTCTGGATATATACATATCATGGTATAATCGATCAAAATCTTCATGTGATTTTACTCACCAAGTGTTGAAACACTTGAATTTTGATACAATCCTTTCCATGCAGCAAGAACCTTTCTTGTTGTTTCCATATTGAACCCTTTCAATATCTCATATATGTATGTCTGGCATAACCATATTAGCGCCTTAATCTATCCATATAGATATTGATGCCTAATATTCCGGGTTTGCCCAAGTCTTTCATCGAAATCTTATTTTAATGAAATTCTTAACTTATGTCAATACAAGATACATCATTTCCAATCAACAATATGTCCTCTACATAATGTATTAGAAATATGTCTCAGTGCTCCCACTTAATTCTTGCAAATGCAAGCATCTTCATCATCTCCGATGAATTTAAACTCTTTTAACAGTTTCATCATGGTGAAGATTCCAACTCCGCTATGCTTACTTCAACTATTGAAGTTTACATGCCCTTTTAGCACCCTTTGAATTAACAAAAACCCTTCGGACCATGTCATGTACATGTCCTAGGTTACCGTTCTATTAGAAGAACCTTGTTTTGTTTATTCAACTACCATATACCAAATTATATGTAGTGGTTGCTACATTAATCCGTCAAGACTATATATCGCTATGAAAGATCAAATCTTGTCATAGTCAACTCCTTGAACATTGTCGTAAACTTCTTTCTGACATGTCGACTATTTCATAGATGTTAAACATCCATGTCTTATTTCTTTATAGATCCAAACACGACCGATAGGCTTCACGCCTTTCCGGAGGGTCTTCCAAGTTCAGAAACTTGTTTTCTCGTGTATGGATACTATCACGGATTCTATGACTTCCAGTCATTTTATGGAGTCAGGGCCCATCATCACTTCTTTGCATGTAGTCGGTTCATCATTGTCAAAACAATAACGACTTGCTTATCAAATTTTACTATTTGATTCTTACCGACCCACATGGTTCTATAGGAACTCTAATCTCCGAGATCACACCTTTTGTAATCACGAGAGCCATGAGCATTGTGGCCGCCACCGGGACACTTTCCGGCGCTGCGCTACTTAGCACATATAGCTAAGGTTCAACAACCTTATCAAAGTTCTATTGTCCTCCCACTTAACTTTTCACGAAAAATTCCTTCTCAAGAAACTTGATTCCAAGTCACAAACTCTTTTGTCCTCGGTGTTATGGAGAAATTTCCAACAAATTCTTTGGGATAACCTACAAAGACGTGCTTATCCGACTTTGGTTGTAAACATTTTACTTATGCATAGCATACCAAAATTTAAGAAAAGACAATTCGGGTTTTATCCCAAACCATAACTCATATGGTGTCATTTCAATGGATCGTGATGGTGCTCTTTTCAGTGTAAAAGCGGTAGTCTCTCGAGCTTCAATCCTTAAAACATAATGGCAGTTTTATAAATGACACCCTTGATCTTACCATGTCAAACATGGTTTGATTTTATCTCTCGAATATGCCATACTCCTATGGTTTATCGGGAAACACAAATCATGGAACAATTCCTCAAGTCTTAGGTGTTTTTGCTAAACATGTAACTCAAATATCTTCCTTTATGATCGAATCGTAAACTCTTTATTTTCTTGTTACAATGATTTTCCACTTCATCTTGAAAGTCTTTGAACAATTTTCAAATGTTTCATACTTCTTCCTTATTAAGTAAATATACAGATATATTCACTCAAATTTTCGGAGAAAGCATATGAAGCAAAAAGATCCATCGCATATGGCTACACATAATGGACTATGCACATCAGCATGCACAATTTCCAATAATCTAGTCATCCGTTCCTCTTTGGCCTATGAACGGAGTTTTAATTTCTCGAGGAAAGTCTCACATGCGTCAATTGATCAAAATCAAGGACTCCAAAATTCCATCAACATGGAGTTTCTTCATGTTTTCTTTCAAATATAATTCAAACAGCGATGTCACTTCATAAGTGATCTTTCAATCATTTGTCTTGCGACATTTTAGCAATAGTGTTTATGGATGTGATTTCTCCAACTAGACTTGTAAAAGTTCATCCATCCTTTATGGAATACGGTAATTTATTTGAACAACCATTGTTCTCGTAATACCGGAACAAAATAACAATTATTTAAACAAATCTTGAAGGCTTGGTTTGATGACAACAAAAAACACAATAACACTTTATTTGTTTTCGATGAACATCATCACTCATTCTCTTGCTGGTTACTTAGGCCATTGTAGTTCATGAATTGCGTTGTCCTGTATGACACTTCATACCAACCAATTCGGTATCCAATACCGGTATCCAATACCTCATAACCACATTGTTTAACAAGCAAGGAATATAGCCATAACATGTATATCTTCTACATACCCAAGTTGGACATCTCCAACCTTTTATTTTCTGCCAAATATTTTATAGATTCTCTTTCAGCAATTCCTTTTTCTTTTAAAAGAATCTATCAACATCAATAGTGGTGTCATCAACATGACACATGGTACAAAGCGTATATAGTCAACTACTAATACCTTTGGACTTGCACTTTGAAGTGGATCACCATCATCAAATGTTTGGTGTTCTTTCAAAAATCCATTCTTTAGTAATCTATTAGTGTAGTAAACATTTTACTTACATATTCTATTCATCCTTATCATGACAACTTTCATAATCACGAGTATAATATCAGTTCCCAAAACCTTTTTGGTAGATTCGGATGCCTAGCATCTCCATCCTTCACAAATTCTCATACAATATGAGAACATGTATTTTGATAAATTATACTCTATCATAATGCAACCAAAAACATTGTTTCAGATATCACAATATCTTTCACACATGATGGTTTCTGAAACAATTTTCAGCTCCAATATAATCTTGATATTAAAACAACTTTTGAATATCAATAATCATGGAGGCAAACATGATACTTTAGATACTAACATTGGAATTCTTACTCTTGATTTAATACTACTTATTAAACTTCATGGAGTAAATAGAGTTTGCTGAAAGTTTGCAATAGGACTTATAAACTTTAAATTGACATTCAAAACAATACGATACCAGTTCGTAAAGTAAATATCCAGAATTCTATAGTTCTATTATCTCAAATAAAAACTAAGCATAAGGTAGAAAACAAATGCCAATGACTACAAAAAACTATGCAAATTCACTTCGATTTAGTTTATGACAAATTGATTTCGACTAATTCAAATTAGAAATGAACTCCCACTCAAAAACGACATCCCTCGTGCCTTTTTGGTGATTACATGAACCAAATCCACTACACCAAGTCCGATCATCACGTGAGTCGGTGTAGCTTCAAAGGCGAGCATCAATATGGTCATCACATCAACTATATGACTCATGCTTAACCTTTCGGTCCGTGTTCCGAGGCCATGTCTGTACATGCTAGGCTTGCCAAGTAAGAACCTTAGTATTCGCGTGTGTAAAACTGTCTTACACCCGTTGCATGAAAGCGTAGAGTTGAGAACACCCGATCATCACGTGATGTCTCGAAAACACGATCCATAGAACGGTGCATACTTAAGGAAGAACACATTTTATCTTGATATTTAAATGAGGGATCATCTTACAATGCTACAGAAAGCGCCAAACTAGCAGTATAAGATGCTAACATCTAATGTGTAAAGTGAGATGATATGGTCCATGCATTTGATCTCTATCACTTGCATCGTGGTATGATCTCTATCATTCCTTTGTGTGTAAGGCCAAGGTCTATGGAACTTACACGTTGAGTGTGTTGTAAGAGTATCTATCATACATCTACTCCCTCCACATATTATTGCCTTCTGATAACCACTTTATTATTGCCTCTCGGACATATTCCCTTCATCACCATAGTTTTCAGAAGCAAGAACCAATTGGTCAAAGCATTGAAGAGATATGGGCTGATCACTAAGAGGAGCATAAAGTTTGCTAAATCTGAGAATGAAAGGGTGAGAGCATTCTATGGGTGGCAAGGTTGTCCATGACATCTAGTTTCCAAGTAATTACATTGAATGATGAGCATCAGTGTGCACCTAACAGATGCAATAAGTTAGTAGCTGCAAAGCTTATTGCACAGAGATATGAGCACTTCATATTAGCAAACCCAATGTGGAAGACTGAAAGCATGAAGGCAATAGTTCTAAAGGACATGTTTGCTGATGTTTCTACTTCAAAGTGCAAGCATGCCAAAACCATTGTCATGGACAGATTAATGTGTGGGAAAGTACACTAGGGCTTAGAAGTAACCCAGGAAGTACTGTGGTTGTATGTTTGGACCCAAAAATCAGGGATTAAAACATTTTCTAGAGTTATTATGTTTATTTCAATGCACTTAATGAAGGATTCAAGGTTGGTTGTAGAAAGGTCATGGGGCTTGACGGCTGTTTTTCAAAGGGGTAGTGAAAGGTGAGCTCCTTTGTGCAATAGCTAGAGATGCAAACAACCAGATGTATCCATTGGCTTGGGCACTTGTTGAGCAAGAAACCAACTTAACATGGAAGTGGTTTGTTGGACTACTAATTAAAGACCTTGACATTAGGAATAATGGAGCTAGTTGGGTGTTTATCTCTGATCAGAAGAAGGTCTTAATCAATGCTATGAAGGACTATCTCCCTGCTGCAGAGCATAGGATGTGTGCAAGTCACATATATGCCAACTGGAGGAAGAAACACATAGCCCATGACTGGTAGAAGAAGTTTTGGGTTGTTGCAAAATCTTCTAACATGCAGGATTTTAATTATTACAAAGCTAAACTTGCCTAGGAGAAACCTGATGGGGTAAAAGACATGATGAAGACAGAGCCTGCCCATTGGGCTAGGGCATTTTTCCCTATTTGTGCAAATTGTGAATCAGTTGATAATAACCTATGTGAATCCTTCAACCATGCAACAGTTGATGCAAGATTTTATCTCCATGCTAGATAAGATTAGGAAGAAGATACTTGTGAGGATACAAGAACAAAGGGAGAAGGGTGAGAAGATGACGAGGAAAATATGTCCTGCCATTTTTAAGAAGCTCAAGAAATTCATTTGAAGAACACAATGGCTAGAGGTGTTGTGGAATGGTGAAGATGGTTTTGAAGTAAAGCATATCAAAGGAAGATGCAGGAAATACATAGTGGATCTAGCCAAGAAAACATGCTCATGTGGTTATTTCCAATTAGCAGGCCATCCTTGCCATCATGCAATCAGTGCAATCTACAAGTGTAAGAAGGAAATAGATGATTATTTGGACCCTTGCTACTCTATTGAGGTGTTCAAAAAAATATTCTCATTGCTTGCTGCCTGTAGAAGGTGAGGAGATGTGGCCAGTGTATGTTCATCCTAGGCCTCAAGCTCCTGGTATGCCTAAAAATAATCACAGAAAAAGAGAAGAAATTGAGAAGCCAATGGGCAAGAAAATGAGCAAACATGGTACCGTAATGAAGTGTTCTCTTTGTGGCAACCTTGGACACAATAAGTCAGGGTGAAGTGCTAATCCAGAGAAAGGAAAGAAAAGAAATCGACATCTTACAAAGACTAGCAACAAAAAAGGTTTAGCTCAGGTACATGTCACTACACAACTAAATTGTTCACTTAGTTGTACACAACTTAATTTTTCACTAAATTGTTCTCTTAATTGTTCACTTGCAACAGCCAGAAGGTAGGGTAGCAACACTTAAACCTCCATCACCAAGATCTTCTCAAGCTACAACAACACCTAAACCTCTAGCACCAAGATCTTCTCAAGCTACAGCGGCACCTAAACCTCCAACACCAAGAGCTTCTCAAGCTACAACAGCACCTAAACCTCCAGGAGCTACCAGGTTTAAACCACCTAGGAAAAGAGCTACAGCATCTGAAGCTGGTCCTTCTCAAGATCATCTTGGAGCATCTTAAAGCAGAGGAAGAAAGGTAAAAAGCCACCAGCATCATCTTACAATACCTATTCCTTTTTCACATGCAATGGCAACTACTAGATGGTGTTGATGCACTGATTGTCAGGATTATGGTGTTCTTGTTCAGGGTTTTATGTCCTTTTGGTTTAGGATTATGTCCAGGATATATGTAATGACTACCAAATGATTATGTCCTTTTGTAAACTATCAATTGTATTCTCTGTTCTTTTGGTTCAGTAGCTAATGTTGCATATACAAGTCCTAGAAGTTCAGTCATTTCAGAGTGTCAAATGTGTTCTCGATTCTTTTGGTTCCGTGATCAATTAGATGCAGAATTTGAAACACTACAAACAAAAGGCATACATTCTTGCAGAATTTCATGCATTACATAGCTGCCATTACAATAGTTCACTTGCCCACTAAACCTGGCACTAACTAGTTCACTAGAAGAACAACTTCCCTGCAACTAAACCTATCACAAACACAACTACCACAAGCACAAGGCTTTCGTATTTGCATTTAATTGCAGCTAGTTGTTCATCCTTCTGCTTCAACTCAGCTTGTAGAGCCATGACCATGGCAGTTCCTTCTTCATATGACCGAGGCCCATTTTGTTCACCATGCAGCCTCCATACTTCATCTCTCAAACCACCAAGTAAATCGCTCCAAAAACAAGGCAGAGTAGCATCATGCCATTCAACATACCCACATCCACGACCATTCTGTCCCACAAAGAATCAATCAGAGAAGAAGGACGAAAATTGCAGCCAAAAAGAATAAAATTGAGGGCAATAGCTCACAATTGCATCGACGCAGGTGAAAGATCACGGATGTCGCCTAGAGGGGGGTGAATAGGAGATTTAAAACTTTTACGAGATGGGCTTAACAATGGCGGAATAAAACTAGCATTTTCTTTTGTCAAGCACAAAGCCTAGATATACTGAGGTTCACCTATGTGCACCAACAACTTATGCTAAGCAAGAAAAGAAACAATGTGATAACAATATAGATTACTTCAAGCACGAAGGCTATCACAAGGTAAAGTGCATAAGTAAAGAGCTTGGGTATAGAGATAACCGAGGCACGCGGGGACGACGATATTTTACCGAGTTCCTCCCAACAAGGGAGTACGTCTCATTGAAGGGGTGGGCGGTATTAAGACCACCGATGCCACAAGAGGCCTCACCCTATTCTATTGAGCACCCACCACGCGACAAGCACCCGTTCCACTATGGGACACTTGAGGGCAGTCACCAAACCCGTACAAGATTGGGGCAATCTCCACAACTTAATTGGAGGCTCCCAATAATCACCACCAAGGCCACTATCTTGGGGAGAGCTCCACAACTTAATTGAAGGCCCCAAGAACACGCCACAAAGTCCACACAACCGTCTAGGGTTCCAAGAACCCAAGAGGAACAATCTTCTTGATTTCACCAACCAAATCCTCTATAGAGAACTCAAACCGATGCACCTAATGCAATGAAAAGTCCTTAACTCTCAAATTCCACCAAAGCTACAAAAGCTATTGGGGAATAAGAGAGGAAGAACACAAGAGGAAATCCACAAAAGAAACCTCAAGATCTAGATCCCAAGATGTTTCCCTCACATAGAGGAGAGATGGATTGGTGGAGTTGTAGATCTAGATCTCCTCTTTCAAATCCCCCAACAAGATTCAAGAAATATGGGAGGGAATGAGAGTATTTGCAAGCTCTTGAAGGTAGAAACAATGGAGGAGAGAGAGAGCAAGCAACCAGCCCCTCGGGGAAGAAGGGGGCCTTTTATAGGTCCCAAGGACAACTAGCCATTGCAGACCACTTATCCTAGAGTTTTCGGCCTTCAGGACCGGAGTCTCCGGGGTCCAGACTATGGCCAGGACTCCAGGAAGCCTCCAGATGCTCTCCGTACATCCCCCACCCGAAGTCTGGGCCGGAGTCTCCGGGGTGCGAACCCTAGAGTCTCCGGCCCTCATAAAACTGGCAGAAACACCGATACGAAAACAATCATAATTTTTGCATCTGGACTCCGATTTTGATGATCTTGGGCTCGTTTCGAAGAGGAAAACAAGCTCTACAAGATTATGCAGGGAACCATCATAGTACAGAAAGGTAGGATAGAAACTAATGATGAAAGGTTTAACCTATCTATAAAAGATAAACCAGTAAAACCTCCAACATTGAAAACACAATAGAGAATCCATATGAAATCTGTTTTCGATGAACTTGAGCTTGTCATGGAGATTAACACAAGCTCTTAATCCTCTAATGGATAAGAACAAAATAAGAACCAAGAAAGATGATGCCAAGTATGCAAATGTTTGAGCTCTCTTTGAAGGATATGATCAAGTTACTCACTCGAGAGCCCCTCTTGATAGTACGGTTGTCTATCATAAATCCGGTCTCCCAACAACAATATGAGACAGGCAAAACAGAAAACCTATCAAGATAATACCTTTGCCTTGACCAATCCACTTGAGCTCTATGTAGACGATCTTGTCCTTCTCAAGATGGACACCTTTCTTGATTGCTCTTCCTTGATCACGAATGATGAACACTTGAAACATGCTCCCCCATACACCATGGGGAAACCTCTTATTTGACCTTGTCTTCATCGATCCATGATCACCAAGGATGGAAAGCTTCAAGCATGAGATCTTCTAGAGATGGTGTATCTTGAGCTTGCAAAACATTTCTTCTAGCTCCAATTGGATGATGTCTTGAAGATACACATGAGGAACTCCATCTAATTATTCAAGACACACTTGATCTTATTTTCTTTATTAGTCTTCTTCTACAAGATTCCAATAGGCCCAAAGCCTTTGGACAATGCTTCTTCTTCATTTATTCTACCTTGAAGCCAACACATGCTCCAAGCAATGCCAATGGACAATTCCTACAAGTGCAAGTTAATGCAAACATTAGTCCATAGAGATTGTCATTAATTACCAAAACCACACATGGGGGCCCACATGCTCTTTCAATCTCCCCCATTTTGGTAATTGATGACAATCCCTTTAAGAGGGTATATATATGGAATTTTGATGAATAAAATGGTAGCACCAATATCAAATACTACACAAGTATGTGATATTAGTACCACCACCATATATAGAGCAAACTCCCCCACAATCTATGCATGTGTGATGAACTTGACTTTCATTGCACGGAAGGAAAAAAAAAGCCCTGTCTCCCTCCCGTGTCGCTCCCGTGGGTGACGGGGAGGGAACCCTAGCCTGCCACCTCTAAACCCCTCCTCCCTCTCCTTCCCCCTCACCGCCGTCGGACGGCATCACTGGCCAAAGGTTGGGCACTAGCGGCGGTAGGGCCCTCCCATCCCCCTCGTGTGGAGGTCTCGCCGCGGGTCAAGATGGACCGCCTGGGTGCGTTGCTAGTGAGGGGTGCGGTGGTGCGACAGCTCCGATGGAGGCGTGGAGGCTTCATGGCGCATCTGTGGCAGCAGCAGTGACCTAGGCTCTGCGATCGTGGCGGATGGCGCGGGTTTGGCTTCGGGACGCAAGGAGATTGGGGCTCCCTCGGCCTAGCGACGGTGGCGCTGGAGCTCGGGTGGTGGGGTCCTTTTTCCTGGCAGTGAGGCGTGGATGTGCGGCGCGGCGGCGCCTCCGTCCCTCTCGATGGTGGGGGTTGATACGTCATAAATGTATTTATAATTTTTGATGCTCCATGCTTGTTTTATAACAACTTTCTTATGTTTTGTTCATACTTTGAGGTATTTTTATACATTTTCTGGAACTAACCTATTGATAAGATGCCACAGTGCCAGTTGCCTGTTTTCTGCTATTTTTGGTTTCAGAAAAGCCAGAAAAGAAATATTCTCGGAATTGGATGAAACAAAAGCCGAAGTTCCTATTTTTCCCGACATGACACGGAGTCCAAAGGGGAGACGGAGGGGAGCCAGGAGGCTGGCACACCCTAGGGTGGCGCGGGTCACCCCTGGCCATGCCGCCAGGGGGTGTGGCCACCCTGGCCCACCTCTGGCACCGCCCCTTCGCCTATAAAAGCCTCCCGAGACGAAAACCCTAAGCACCAGATCAGAATTCCACGAAAAGTTTCACAGCACCGCCACCACCGAAGAGGAGATTCGGGGGGACAGAAGTCTCTATTCTGGCACCCTGCCGGGACGGGGAAGTTCCCTTGGATCCATCTCCATCGACTCCACCGCCATCTCCATCATCATTGCTGACTCCCATGATGAGGAGGGAGTAGTTCTCTCTCGAGGCTAAGGGCTCTACAAGTAGCTATGTGTTCATCTCTCTCTCTATGCGTGATCTTATTGAGATCATGAGTTTTGTAATCTAGGATCTATTCTGCTACTCAAGTGCTTTAATTAATCTCTGCTTATCCCCACGTGTGTGAAGTTGACAGTGTGCACATCGTGTGGCACTTTGGCTAAGTTTACATAAATACTTATCATGAGTACAATTTGAGTTGGATGTCTCTATGAGATTGTGGTGTTTGTTGGAACCATCTAGCGCTCAAGGTGACAGTGAGGGGTTATCTAGATGGGGAATGCGAACTTTAAGGTGTGCTGTTATAGCCCTACATCGTCCAACCGGAGAGTTGTCCAGGGTAGCATAATGAAGAGAAGATATTTATGTGAGAGTGTCCACTAGTGAAAGTATGATCCCTAGGCCTTGTTTCTAAGCATTAAAACACCGTTTACAATCAGTCATGTTACATGTTTGCTTGCTGCCACTCTTATTTCAGATTTCAGTTACCACTCATAATCATCCATATTACTTGTATTTCACTATCTCTTCGCCAAACTAGTGCACCTATACACCTGACAAGTGTATTGGGTGTGTTGGGGACACAAGAGACTTGTATCTTGATTGCAAGGTTGCTTGAGAGGGATACCTTTGAGCACTTACTCCCTGAGTTTGATAAACCTTGGGTGATCCACTTAAGGGAAACTTGTTGTTGTTCTACAAACCTCTGCACTTGGAGGCCCAACACTGTCTACAAGAATAGAAGCGTGCATAGACATCAGGGGTGGCTTTCGCCCGGGCTCTAGGAGGGAGCTTGGCCCGAGATCTGGCGGTGTCCATGGCGCTCGCAGCGGCGACGGGGCACAGGGTTGCTTGGGACACAGGGGAACGATGGTGGCGGTGACTTGGTAGCAATAGCACAACGGTGGAGAGGAGGTGCCCGATCTGGGCCTAGACGGCATGCCAGGCCTGATCTGGGCTTGTTCTAGCCCTGTCTGGTTCTGCTTCTATGTCCGGATGGCTCTTACTGCGGGTGATGGAGGTAATGTCCCCTCCCCCAAGCCTCCCATGCCTCATTTCCATCATGTCTGTGAGCCTGACCCAGCCCTATCATCGTCGGCATGATGCGGGGTTGGTCGGAGCTTTGGCTAGAGCTCGGGGATGCTGGGGTGGCGGCCCCGGAAGGTGGACTACGTGGGTGTCTCTTCGGCGAGTGTCGTGGCAGTGGTGGTGGTTCCTACCCCTGGTCATGTGGATGGCGAGGAGAGGGCGATGGGAGGCTTTGGTGTTGGTGGCACTTCGGCTACGGCAACTCCTAGATCACGTGTCGGCATCCTATCTTGGGGTCAACGAGCGTGGTAGACGCCGAGAGCGGTCGGAGTTTTTTTGGGGAGAAAGCTATGTGCATCAGCACCATCGGCGGTGGTGCCTACTAATGTCTACGCACTTCTATTCTTGTAGACAGTTGTTGGGCCTCCAAGTGTAGAGATTTGTAGAACAGCAGCAAATTTCCCTTAAGTGGATTACCCAAGGTTTATCGAACTCAGGGAGGAAGTTGTCAAAGGTATTACCTCTCAAGCAACCCTGCAATCAAGATACAAGAAGTCTCTTGTGTCCCCAACACACCCAATACACTTGTCAGGTGTATAGGTGCACTAGTTCGGCGAAGAGATAGTGAAATACAAGTGGTATGGATAAAAGACAACGGTGCCAGAAAATAGCTTGATGGCATGGAAGAGACTAAAGGCAAACTGAAATAAAGATGGCAGCAAGCAAACATGTAACAGATCTAGCTGCAAAAGGTGTTTCAATGTTTAGAAACAAGGCCTAGGGATCATACTTTCACTAGTGAACACTCTCATATAAATATCTTCTCTTTATGAGACTACTCTTAACTACTCTCCGGTTGGACACTCTAATCCATGGTAGGGCTATAATAGCACACCTCAAAGTAAGCCTTTCTCATCTAGATAACCCGACACTGTCACCTTGAGCACTAGATGGTTCAAACAAACACCACAATTTCATAGACATCCAACTCCAAATATAACTCATGACAAGTATATGTAATCTCTAGCCTAAGTGCCACCATGATATGCACGTTGTCACTTTCACACACATGGGGAGAGAAGAGATCTATTAAAGAACTTGAGTAACAAGGTAGATCTACTTGATTACAAAGCTCATGATCACAATATGATCATGCATAGAGAGAGATGAACACATAGCTACCGGTAGAACCCTTAGCCTTGAGAGAGAACTACTCCCTCCTCATCATGGAAATCAGCAACGTCGATGGAGATGGTGGTGGAGATCGATGGAGATGGCTCCGGGGGCACTTCCTCGTCCCGGCAGGGTGCCGGAACAGAGACTTTCTGTCCCCCGAATCTCCCCTTCGATGGCGGTGGTGCAGCGGAACTTTTCGTGGATTTCTGATTGACGATTTAGGGTTTATGCATCGGGAGGCTCTTATAGGCGAGAGGGGAGACCTAGGGGGTGCCGGAGGGGCCCACACCACCCCCTGGCGTGGCCTGGCCTAGCCTGCGCCACCACATGGTGTGGCCAGCCCCTGGCCCCTCTCCGTCTCGTCTTCTGGCTCCGTGAGTCTTCCGGTAAAATATCGACTTTGGCTTTTGTCCGGTCCAATTCCGAGAATATTGATTTCTTGACTTTCCTGGAACCAAAAACAGCAGAAAACCGGCAACTGGCACTGTGGCATCTTGTTAATAGGTTAGTCCAAGAAAGTCTATGAAAAGTACTCCAAAGTTGGAACAAAACATAAGAAAGTAGATAAAACCAAGCATAGAACATCAAAAATTATAGATACATTTGCAATGTATCAACATCCCCAAGCTTAACTCCTGCTCGTCCTCGAGAAGGTAAGTGATAAAAAGAAAGAATAATTTTTGAGGTGACATGCACCATCATAAACTTGATCAAAGTATTTGTAGAACATTGATAGCTGGGATCGTAGTACTTCAACATAGCATGAAAGATAAAATTCTAACAATAAGACATAACAACTATGTTGCAACATGAAAGGGTACAAACAAAAGATTCATGAATAACAATACTTTGCAAGATGTTTGTTTGTTTCACATAAAGAAAACATAGCATAGTAGCATTCAACTTGTCCCTCATGGAGTAGCAAAACATAAATGCATAGGACACCTTCAAAGCTCATACGAGTGACTAGATACAAATAGTTTAAAACAAGCAATATCAAGTTATGCATCAATCAACTAGTCTTGGAACAATGCACATAGAACTAAGAATGGCCACTATGCTCTCAAAGTAAGTGCATAAAGATAGAAGGTGGAGACTCAATATAATGGTGGAAGAAAGGCCTTCATAGAAGGAAGCAGAGATTCAAGTTTCATAAAGAGCTTCCAAAAATTATGGTACTTATTAGCTTTCAGCTCTCATTGCCCCTATCATAAGCATCTTTAAGTCATTAAGGTTAAAGTCACACAACTAAGAGGATATGCTTGACAAGTTATAAGCCGAAATCTCATGCCCCTTACTTACGAAGACTGAACCTCATGCTACTCAACTTTAGTCACATGTAAGCTCTTGTTATTGTAAGTACATATGTATCATAGAGAACCGCCAACGGGGTACCCCTTGCCCGATGATACGGAAGAATCCCCATATCAAAATGACAAGGCAAGCAGACAACGAGCATCTCATCAATCTTCTTATTTACCATGGGAAAATAGTGATTTTTTCTCTCTTTCCCCTTTTCTCATATCTCTTTTCTTTTCTTTTTCTCTTTTTTCTCAATATCTGACTTTTTTTTATAAGAAGAATGCTTCATAGACAACTCATTATGGTTACGCTGCAGGTTTCCACCATGTCAGCATGGATTAGACTAGCGGCCCAGGCGTTTCTCTAACACATATACAAACTCCATGATCTTACAAGTTTCACTTTTTTTCACACCGTCGGGATCCATAAGCAAAAGAACATGATATCAACGGGGTACAAAGTACAAGTGTAATGTTGAAAGCGTTCCCCACGATACATGGTTCTGCTAATTTCAACTTATAAAGCACAAGCATATACGCAACAAAGATGGACACAATACGTCAAGTTTATTAAGTGCAAGAAAAAGTAAAGTGTGCCATCAAGTTTGTGAGAGCTTTAATCACTAGTTTTCTCATAACAAGTTTAATTTGGAAGGTAAACAAAAACATGAATATACTTGGAATAGCATATGCTAATAGGTAGGTATGGTGGACTCTTTGGAATAACTTGGTTTAGGGGGTTGGATGCATGAGTGGAACTCATACTTGGTTGTGGAGGCTAGCAAAAGACTGGAAGCGACCAACTAAGAGAGCAGTAATGGCCATAATTATGCAGAGCGACAAAACATCATTGATAAAAGCATAAAATGATACTACAAGTTGAAAACTAAAGGATCATAAAGGCTATGGTGACTTTGGATAGTCATACATGGTGTGAGCATGTGCCAAGTCGACCCAAATAAAGCATCAAAGGAGAATACCACAATACTATGCTTTAATATGCTAAAACAACGCATGATCCTTGCAAGGCACATTAAGTAATCTCAACTGTTTATAACAAGTCATGCTATAGCAAAGAATACTAAGCCTAAAGCCAAAACAGCATGGCATGACAAAGCATAGGCCACAGTCAAAAACAAACTCTCTTTACCACTTAAGCATGAACTTTCCTACTCTTTTCCAATCCAAACCAAACTATTTGAAAACCAATGTATGAAAGAGGGGGTCCAACCAATTTATTCAGCAAACTAAGCAAACCAAGAAAACGAAAAACCAAAACCAAAACGAAAAAGAAGACGCTCCAAGAACAACACAACTGTGCATGAAACAATAAAAATGAAGTGTTTGGAACAAACCTGAGATTTTTATTGATGAAGAAGGGGATGCCTTGGGCATCCCCAAACTTTGACGCTTGTACTTCTTGGATATTTCTTGGGGTGACACGTGTCACATTCCCAAGCTTGAGGTTTAGTCCACCCTTCATCTCATTACTCATTCCTTCCATACACCTAAAATTTTTCCTTCATACAAAACTTCACACAATCTTTATTAGCAACATTAGTGCACTCAAGATAATAGGTCTTTTAGGTTCAGTTCTAACACCAATAAAACTTCCATTAAAACACTAGCTACTATAGCACTTCTCTCAAAAAGCTCAATTCCCCAAAAAGAACTCAAAAAGGAATCAACAAGAAGCAAATGCAAATAATGGCAGAAATCTGTCAAAACAGACCAACAGGTAAAAACCTATTTTTTCGAAGACCTTCTGTTGCTCAAATCAAAAAGTGTTGAACTAACGGAAGTTAGATAACAACCTGGGGCAGAAGCACAAAAGTTCGCGCCTCAAAACAACGTACATAGATTTTACACGATTTTTTACGGTGAAGCACAAAAATCTGTTTCGGGACAGCAACTTTCCCACACATTACTTCTCTCTCATTAGAGGTTACTGTTAGCACAAAACGCAAACAAAAATGATAAGGAGAGGTTATTACTGAAGCAATAACTTCCAAGACTCAACTAAAACTTTTGGATTATCTCCCAATAAGTACTTTTCTTTAACGCCTTTAAGTTAGGCATGATAGTTTGAGAAGATGCTCATATAAGAAATATAAATTGAAGTAAAAGAGAGCATCAAGAAGCAAATTCAAAGAACATTTAAGTCTAACCCACTTCCTATGCATAGGAATCTTGTAAATAAACAATTTATGAAAGCACAAAGCAGCATGCATAGAAAAGCAAAACAAGTGCAACTTCAAAATTTTCAACATAAAGAGGGGAAACTTAATATTATTGAGATGCATAAAACCGTGTTTCCCTCTCTCATAATAACTTTCAGTAGCATCATGAATAAAATTAACAATATAACTATCACATAAAACATTCTTATCATGAGCCACATGCATAAAAGAATTAATACTCTCCACATAAAAATAGTCATTCTTATTAATTATAGTGGGAGCAAAATCAACAAAATAGCTATCATTATTATTCTCATCACCATAATCATCAAATATAGGAGGCATATTGTAATCATAATTAATTTTCTCCTCAATAGTAGGTGGACTGAAAATACCATATTCATCATTGTAATCATCATATATTGGAGGTTTGGTATCATCATAAGCAATAGAATAGCTATCTTCCAAAGCTAGGGAACTAAAAAGATCATTTTCATAAAAACTAGCTTCCCCAAGCTTAGACTTTTCTATAGCATTAGCAATAACGGTGTCCAAAGAATTCATACTAACAACATTGCTATTAGCATGCAAATAAAGTTCCATAGGTTTTTTAATTTTCTCTTCAAACACTTCATGTCCTAACTCAAGATAAATACTATAAAGCTCTCTAATTTTTCGTTGTTTTCCATTAAGCCTAACTAGTGAAAACAAGAAACAAAAAGACAAAAATGCAGAATCTAAAGGAAATAACTTAGAGCACTCACACCGGAGGATGTGAGTACCTGTTACCTTACCTCCCCGGCAACGGCGCCAGAAAATACTTTGATGGCGCGTGGTTGACGTGGGAGCTTCTTCTTCTTCAGTCCCCGGCAACGGCGCCAGAAAATAGCTTGATGTCTACGCACTTCTATTCTTGTAGATAGTTGTTGGGACTCCAAGTGCAGAGGTTTGTAGAACAGCAGCAAGTTTCCCTTAAGTGGATTACCCAAGGTTTATCGAACTCAGGGAGGAAGTGGTCAAAGCTATTCCCTCTCAAGCAACCATGCAATCAAGATACAAGAAGTCTCTTGTGTCCCCAACACACCCAATACACTTGCCAGGTGTATAGGTGCACTAGTTCGGCGAAGAGATAGTGAAATACAAGTGGTATGGATAAAAGACAACGGTGCCAGAAAATAGCTTGATGGCGTGGAAGAGACTAAAGGAAAACTGAAATAAAGATGGCAGCAAGCAAAGATGTAACAGATCTAGCTGCAAACGGTGTTTCAATGTTTAGAAACAAGGCCTAGGGATCATACTTTCACTAGTGAACACTCTCATATAAATATCTTCTCTTTATGATATTACTCTTAACTACTCTCCGGTTGGACACTCTAATCCATGGTAGGGCTATAACAGCACACCTCAAAGTAAGCCTTTCCCATCTAGAGAATGCATTTTGACGGATCAAAAACGAAAACCGGGTTAGGCGCCTGAGTTGTGCTTACATCGCCCAAGAAGGACCAGCTGAAGTATGTGATGTAGATCCATTTCGCAGCATCAAACAATGTTGCAGAATATGAAGCACTTGTGCATGGGCTCAAAGTGGCAAAAGAAATTGGAATACGTCGGATCCAATGCTTTGGCGACTCGAATTTGGTAGTTCAGCAAGTCTCAGGGCAATGGGACGCTTTGGATCCAAACATGGCTTTGTACAGATTTCATGTGCAAAAAATATCAGGGTGCTTTGTGGGATGCGAGTTTCAACATGTACCCTGGCTGGAAAACGAGGTTGCCGACGTATTGTCGAAGCTCGGATCAACCCGACAAGCAATTCCACTAGGTGTAGAACACCTCAAAAAACCATCTATCAGGCCATCCCCAGAAACCGACTCAATCTTCATCCCGGCAGATCTGGAGTCCGGAGCGGTACCCATGGACATCGATGTGGGAAGTGGTTCAGGAAACCCGGGGACTGCTTCGCAGAACCCAGGGACTGGGCAGCGCGATCCGGCCGAGGTTATGTTGGCAAATGGAAATAGATGAGGATGTGTTTCCGGTGTGAGCTATACCAGCTTGGGCACTGCCCATATTTCAATTCCTGAAGGATGGAACTTTGCCGAGTGATGAAGTGCTTTCCAGGCAAATTCATAGGCGCGCAAAGGCATACACGATCATCAATGCCGAGCTATACAAGAGGAGTGTCACGAATGTCCTGCAGTGGTGTGTTGACCCGGAAGAAGGGCTTGACATCCTCCGAGATATACATCAAGGGGAATGTGGGCATCACGCCTCGTCCAGAGCATTAGTGGCAAAAGCTTTCTGGCATGGGTTCTACTGGCCTAGTGCCTTGGAACAAGCAGAAGATCTAGTAAAAAAATGCAATGGTTGTCAGAGGTATGCTACCAAGACACACATGCCAATGTCGGAGCTCAAGACCATACCAATTACCTGGCCATTCGCCGTATGGTGTCTGGATATGGTTGGCCCGTTTAAACCAGCGAGAGGAAACATGACTCATATCTTGGTTATGGTTGACAAGTTTACAAAGTGGATTGAAGTAAAGCCAATAAGAAAATGTGATGGAGCTACAACCGTGACATTCCTCAAAGATATCATTCTGAGATATGGCTATCCTCACAGTATCATAACAGATAATGGCACAAATTTTGCTGAAGGAGCATTCGCGGGATTCTGCCGAGATAAGAAGATCTAGCTGGATGTTGCCTCGGTAGCCCACCCCGCATCGAACGGACAAGTGGAAAGATCCAACGGATTAGTATTATCCGGGATAAAACCCCGGCTCATTGAGCCGCTGCAAAGATCAGCGGGGTGCTGGATAGAAGAACTACCAGCAGTATTATGGAGTTTAAGAACAACTCCGAATCGATCAACTGGCTATACGCTATTCTTTCTGGTATATGGGGCCGAAGCTGTATTACCAGCCGACATAGAGCATGATTCGCCTAGAGTCACCCAATACACAGAAGCCAAAGTGCGAGAAGCCCGGCAAAATGATGTTGATCTGCTAGAAGAAGCGAGAGAATTGGCATTGTCCAGATCCGCCATATATCAGTAAAACCCCCGACGCTATCATAGCCGGAAGGTAAACCCCTGAGTTTTTCGGGAAGCTGATCTGGTACTCCGGCTGGTACAACGTACTGCTGGCATGTATAAGTTATCCCCCCATGGGAAGGGCCATTCATTGTGAGCAAAGCATTGCACAATGACTCTTATTATCTCATCGATGCAGAACCATAGGAGAAGAACAAGGCGAACAGGTCCGGCGAGGAATCTAAGCGTCCATGGAATGTAGCTCTACTCCGTCTATTCTACACTTAACAAAGAAGTGTATGTATCTGAGTCTCTCATATGTCGGTATGTATGCCGGCAATGAGTTTATCAATGAAATCTTGGCACCTCGAGCAGTAACTCGGGGACTGCCTTAGTGATACTTATTGTTTTCTATATTTGTTATTTATATGTCGGTTGGCGTAAGTTGCTTCTACTTAAGCCGGATTAGTAGTGTGTGAGCACCAAAAACTCAACTCTTCGACTTGCTGCTGTCCAACAAGATTTGGCTTCATGGCAAGCAAGAGAACAGGTTTGGAATTGCGTAGCACACGAAAAATGACTAAGGAAAAGAACTTAATCGAGCCGACATTTGTTATTCGGACTAACCTTATGCTTACTTTATATTTACTATCCTGAATTATTTTGAGCTAGTCCTAAAGTTTCCAAGTATTGTTAAGTCAATTTTTGAAACTCAGACTCGTAAGTCATAAAACCGAATCAAGGTAGACACGAGCCGAGCCAGGAAATTGGAGAAACAAGAAAATGAAACTCGGGGACTACGCCCAAGTTAATCCGGCACGAGTAACTTAGTAGCAAAATATAATTCGTGTGCTTAATACATCTGCACCCGGCATACCGGGGATCTGATAAATTTCAAAGTGTTTTTTCACGCTCAAGGAGTAGCAGCAGGTGGAATTCCAGCTTCAGCCTCATCATCGTCTTCATTCTCTTCAACATCTGAAGCTTCATCCTCTTCCTCATCTCCTGAACCATCTTCGACATATTCATCGTCAACAGCTTCAAGAAAGCTTGGTCCCTTGTTCCATTGATGGATGGGAGCAAACTGAATGAGGCTATGGGCGCAAGCCTTGTGCCGAGCTATCCAATCCGGATCATTGGACCACCTTGATCTGGTGCGCATGCGCTCGAGAAGATTCAGATTTATTTTCTCATACCATGTGAGCACGTAGTGGAGGACAGTTTCAGCTCCGGCGCGTCCGGCGGATTCCCTCCAGAGGTCAAGCTGGGTCTCGCACTCCATTAACTTGTTAATTAGAGCAGTGGATCCCTCCGGAGTATCTTCACCAGGCCAAAGGGCATTGAAGATCCGGACTGCTGCATCTAGGATATCCTTACCATAGTTCTTCACAATCTCGATGCGAGAAGATAGGCTGACCAGCAAGTCCTCCATGTCATAGGGAATATTTTCAGCGCCAGGACCAGTTGGGGTACCCCTCTGCTGGCGGAACTTGGAAACTACAACAGCCGCAATAGCATTGCCCTCTGAAAATTTGTCTGAAAACGAGACAAGTGAAATGAGTAAAGGAGGTTGACCCGAAGAGATTCATGTCGGCTAAAGGAAAAGAACTTACGAGAAATATGGCTATGGATCCGGGCCAGCTCCTTGGTGCAGTTGTCATGCCTCTTCTAGAGTTGCTCAAGTTCAGCATTTGTCGACTCAAGCTTAACGTCGGCCTTCTTCAGCAGTTCTTGATCTTTGGCAATTTGGAGGTTGAGACGTTCCCGTTCCTCGGTGAAGTCTTGGCCAGCTTTCTCCATCTCAGTTTTGTGGAGTGCCTTGAGCTTTTTCATTTCTGCCTTGAGCTTGGCAATTTCACCATCTTTGGTCCGGAGGAGGGCGACCTCGTCATCTTTCTTCTTAAGTTCGGCATGATGCTGCCCTGCCTGTTCGAGAAAATGCAGCATCATATCAGGTACGGGCACACTATCTTCAAGAGATGCTGAAACAGTTTGTTGACCCGGCAAAGCCGAGGTATGAATATTTGTCGAGCTTAGGAGAAAGGGAAGAGAGCGCAGAAGAAAATTAATCGAAGTAACTTACCTTTTATCTGCTCCAAGTTCTTCCTCATAATGGTGTTTTCGGCCTCCACTCCGGCTGCGCAATCCAAATTATGAATTAGTTCGGCGAGAAAGACAAAGAAAAATGGGAAGGGAGGCAAAGAGAAAACTTACCCCTTTTCTCGAACTCAGTGAGAAGCGTAGAATGTTTCGAGCGCAGCACCTTATGTGGGTCCAAGAGGCGCTGAAACTCAGCGCTCCGACGATTGGTGGTAACCTGAGAAAAGCAAAGTTGACTTGATCATGTGCATATTCGAAGTGTACAAGATCTGGGCCAAGTGGAACTTAACCCGGCTCTAGGTGTGTGCATATTCGAAGTGTACAAGATCCGGGCCAAGTGGAACTTAACCCGGCTCTAGGTGTGTGCATATTCAAAGTGTACAAGATCTGGGCCAAGTGGAACTTAACCCGGCTCTAGGTGTGTGCATATCCGAAGTGTACAAGATCCAGGCCAAGTGGAACTTAACCCGGCTCTAGGTGTGTGCATATTCAAAGTGTACAAGATCCGGGCCAAGTGGAACTTAACCCGGCTCTAGGTGTGTGCATATTTGAAGTGTACAAGATCCGGGCCAAGTGGAACTTAACCCGGCTCTAGGTGTGTGCATATTCGAAGTGTACAAAATCCGGGCCAAGTGGAACTTAACCCGGCTCTAGGTGTGTGCATATCCGAAGTTACTAAGGAGCTACGCTAGTTCTCTAAGGAGCATCCGGCCGAGTAACAAGTTACTCCCCCGGAGGCTCGGGGACTAATGGTTATATCACTAATGTTTAGTACATGTTAAAGAAAAGACAAGGTAGTGTAACTCCATCATCTGGCCGGCAAGGTTGATAGCCTTGGCGGTTGTATTCATCTATGCGGCAAACTCGGCAGACCCAAATTTCTCCGGAAGATTGTCGTTATGGACGAACTCCGCCTTGTTCCATTTATTGACGAACTCAATCAAGGCCGGAGGATAGCGCTCTCCGCTAAGCATATGGGGCGCAATCAAACCCTTGGCATGGGCTTCCCTCCTTTCAACTTGGGCAGCAGCAGGGCTAGTGTGCAATGCAAGTTGCGTGCTAGCTGACCGGCAGAGGTGTCTTTCTTCGGTGGGGTCTTCTCGGAAGCATGGACGCGAGCGTGCGCTGTCCAACCTCGATGGATGCTGCCCTAGCGGCGTCAGAAGCTTTCTTGGCCTTAGGCTGCTGCTGAGAGGTTGAAGTTTGTGCTGCGGATTTGGTCTTGGGTGCAGCCTTGGTGCTAACTGGGCCTTCTCGCCGAGTCTTGGAAGACTCGGACGAGGCGGAGGGAGTTGGTGCTGCTGCTGTTGGTGCTGGCGCTTGTTTTGGCAGGGGTGCTATTGGTACCTCGGAGGTAGCAGGTTGCGGCTGAGCCGAAGTGGAGCTGGGAGCATCTGCTGCCTCGGCAGAACCACTTCCCCTGCACCAAGGTTGCCCTCCTCCGGACGAGGTGGGCTAGAACTTGGAGCAGCCGTTGAACCCTCCTGAATGGGGCTCAGCGGGTGTGTATCATCGCCACGGGAGGGAGATGGGATATGCCGGAGAGGCGAAGCGATGCTGGATCCGCTCTAGGGAACCTCCACCACAGCCCTGCCGAATCAAACGACGAATATTAAATTATAACAAAGGAAAAACATATGAATAGCAAAGCACGAAGCAGAAAATTGGATGAAGAAGAAAGTAACTTACTCGTCAGAAGTCAAAGGCTCCTTGGGCTTGCGAGCTCTTCGGACTATAGCCTTAGTCGGAGGCTTGGTGGCGGTCTTGTCTGCGGACTTCTTCCTCCTGTTAGTTGTTTTGGCAGGTCCGGAGGAAGCAGCAGAGGTTGCAGCCCGTTTCTTAGACGCGGCTGGGACCGGCTCACCCGTGGCAAGAGGAGGGTCTTTGTGGATCTGCCCACCCGGGTTAGCTGAAGCCGGAAAGGCGTAAGAAAGGGGTACAACGTCAAATGCTTCCATCACCTCAACGTCAGAATCATCTTCATCGTCAGGCCAATCTCTTAAGGAAGAGAAGTTACCAGTGGGTCGCTTGGTGGCATCGCGGAACGGCAGGAACATCTCCTGATCCGGCTCCTCCTCGCCCAAGACAAGCTGATCCTTCGCCCATTTGAGCGAAGGCTCGGTGCCATCTTCGAGAGTTTGCTGAAGAAACAGCTAAGGGAGAAATACAAGAGGATCAGATAAATAACATACTCCGACATAGAACTTAACTCGGAGAAAGATTGGAACACAAGAGTTACCGTAGGAGGAGGCTTGTCCCGGCAGAAATGCTCTATCCCCCACTCCCAATCAGCGGTGAAGTTTTTGTTGGTCATGAAAAGGGCCTTGACCCGGCGGAATATCTCTGTGTTGTTCAATTCAAATGAAGAGGTCTGGTTGGGGTCAAGGCGCCAGCTCATGTGGCAAAGCTTGTGAGTGTGTTTCTGGAGAGGGGAGATCCGGCTGCGGACGAAAGTGATCATTGCAGCCTCGTTGCGCAGCCCCGCGTCCTTCAGCTCTTGAAACCGTTTGTTGACTTGATTCGCCAACACAGTGGGTTTTTTGGAAACCCGGTCCCATAAATCCGGATTAGGAGGACCCGGAGAATAGGGCCGCAGCCGGATTAGATCTTCATTCGTGCCATTTCTGACATAGAAGAAAGTTCGGGCCGAGCCCTTGCACGAATCTAGCCCCGTGACCCGAGGAAAGACGGATTGTTTCCAAGGACAAATAGAAGCAGCACCGAACTGCATAAGATGCCTGTCCTCTGGGTCAAGCTGCTTATTCGGAATCACGTTCCTTCGTAGACCGACGAACCGGATCCAAAGCTCCTTGGTAGGCCACAATCCGACATATCCCTCTATGGTGGATGCGAAGGAAGAAAGGGATGTGATGGCATTCGCCGGGAGATGGTGTGGTCGAAGTTCATAGGTGTTGAGGAAATCGTGGAAGAAATCGCTAACGGGAAGGCCGAACCTGCGCTGGAAGTGGGAGAGGAACACTACAAACTCACTCGGATTGGGTGAGGGTGCGAGCTCCTCGGAAGCGAGGCGGGCAACCACGCCCTCTAGGATGCGGCGCGTGTGGTAGAGCCAGTTGAGGTCGTCCTGGCACACCCAGGAGCTAGCCTAGGCGCCATGTTCTGCGTTCTCCGCCCCCTCCTCCATCTCCGCCTCCGCGACGGTGAGCTCTTCCTCTGTCATGTCTATGTCGCTGTCCTCACCAGCCCTATCGGAGGTGGGGGCAGTGCCTTGGACTGGCGCGGACCCGTGGCGGTGGAGCTGCGCAGGAGCGGCGGCGACACAGGTGCGAAAAGGCACGGTGCGGCGGCGGCGCTGCTGAGCAGGTGTGGCGGCGGCGGCGCTGTCGCTAGGAGGAAGAAGAAGAAGAGGCAGAGGGGCGCGAGATGGGGAAAAGACCAAGGGGGCGCCCCTCCCCTATTTAACCACGCCCTAGAGGGGGTAGTGGGATCGTGCGTTGCGGCAAGGCCACACGGTGTGGCCATGTGTCTGCCGGGTCAGCAAATCACAGGCAAGCCACAGGAAGGGCCACAGGGCGCAGGTGACCCCATGACACGACGTGATGATACAGTTAACAAGGAGACAGACGCGATGTGACGCGAGCAACAATAACACCTGACATTAACTGCAACAGTAACTGGCGCAGGCCCTTAAAATGAGGCAAGATAATGATTACACTCTACGTGGGGAAGCGTACGATAGAAGGAAGAATAACCCGGATAACTATAGGGTGACCCGGCCAGCGAGTGAAAACTCGGAATGTGCCAAGGGAAAAGCTAGCCAATGAAATCTAGGATATGAGGTAACTCGGAAAAGGGAGCAAAAGGCTCGGTAAAATTGAACCTGTCGTGGCCTTAGTAGCTGGAGCTGCTAAGACCGCACCAGCTTCGGAGACTAATGTTGGGGGGATACCCCCGAGTAGGATCACGCCGGTATATAAAGGCCGAGTTAGCTGAGGTACGGCAAGGTCAAAGCAAGTGCTGGCCGAGTCACCTCAAGGCAGGCCGAATCATGGAGTAACCCGGACCGGAGGATGTCCACCTAACCGAGTCCCGGCCGACATATGTAGTATGCCGGGAGGATTCATGTAACTTGTATGCAGGTACCCGCATGGCCAGATTAACCGGACATGATCCGGGTTATATTAGGTTTGCAAGAGAAGGAAGGTATCTCGCTGGTTAAAAGGTGGCCACTGTACGCTGGAGCATGAGCGAAGCGGACAGAGGAAAGGACCACTGAGGCGTGGTCGACAAGGATGACGCTGCCTGTGTCGGATGATGCTGACGCCGCAGAGGCTCACGTAGCCTCTGCATGGCTTACGATGGCGAAAAGTAACCCGATCGATTTGCTATTTTGGGAAGAGGCATATTCCCTGAGAATATGCCTCCACGTATGCCCTAATTAGAGACGTAGCCGCCCCTATATAAGGAGGATTAGGACACCTGTAGAAGGGGTTGATCTCTGTTGAGTTGGCATTTGGGTAGTTGTTTCCTGGGAGTAAGCTAGTGGTGAGAGTAAGAGAGTTCCTTCTTCCTCCTCTCCCCAATACAGCCCAAGGAGCATTTGTAACCTTGGAAACCTATCGAATACAAAACATTTGTGTGTGGAATCACCACACTATCTCTCCCTGGATACCTCTAGTGCATATTGTCCCCACCTTTAGCCTATCCATGACATCGACCGTGACACCACCACGACATGTACTATGACATTTATAATATAAATAAGACACGTATTACCATGCAAAAAAATTGGAGTACTAAGAGCATCTCCAGCGGAAGCCCAAAAATGCAGTGCTGCAAATCAGTTTTGGAGCGCGCGCTATCGCATTCGAGCGCTGTAAAATCGCGCGACCTCCGCCGAAGGCGTTAAAATGCAGCGCCCGAGTGTCCGTGAGTTTTGTGCCCCCACCAGGCGCTATAAAATAGAGCGCGCGCTACAGGCGCAAACATAAACAACAATTCCATACATTCAACGAGATCAAACAAACACCAAAAAGTTAACAGTAAATTGTCTAGAAAATTTATTACAACAAGTTTTGCATCACCAATAGCACAAATAGTTTTGCAACACACCAACAAATAGTTTTGCATCACCATACATTCGGCTTCTTGTTGGCTCGCCAAGCCAATAGCATGAAAATGGCCTAATCTTCCTCCATATCGAAATCATCATCGGAATCAACATAGGATGAACTCATCTACACGTATGCAAAATAATTGAAACTACTTCTACCATCTAAAATGCACAAAAAATGAGCGCGGGTGCGGCGGAACGAACCATGCGGTAATTTCGACGAACACCTTGTGTGCGCCAAATTGCCTCCCGACTCGAGGAAGACATCGGCGCCGTAGAGCTTGAGCGCGGCGCCACGGCAGCATGCCGCCAACGAATCAAGCCCGCGCGGGCGCCAAGCTTCGGGAAATCCGACCGCGTCGCGCGGCGGCCGGGGCGGTGGGCAGGAGCGGTATCCGGGGTAGCTGAGCGCGGAGCGCGGGCCGGCAAGCGGGGGAGGCATCGGGAGGTGAGCGGAGCGCCGACGGATGGGTTGGAGTTGGCAGCGCCACCGACGGGGTTGGTGGGCAGCGCTGAAGTGGGTGGGGGGAAGAAGAGAGTAGGCGCGTGGGAGGGAAAAGTCTGGCGGTTGGTTCTTCCCGAGCCTAATATTTTGTGCTCCAAATAGCTTAAAATACAGCGTCACGCTAAAAATTTGCCGCGCGCCTCATTTTAGCGCATCTGCTGGGGATGTTTACAGGCGCGCGATAAAAAACTATTATTTTAGCGCTGCGCTATTTTTACGCCTCTGCTGGAGATGCTCTAAAAGCGTGTCAAGATGTTTTTTCTCTCTCACGAGCACGTGTGCTCCTCCAAACGGCTGCTACAAGTTTTAGCGCGCGTTTGGTAGTACTCGTGTCACTATGTTCTCCTTGAGTAGTGCTAGGGTGGGCAGGGTACTGCCTCTAGGGATGGACCTTTGCTTTCTATAATATCATGTACCATATTTTTTCGTCGGATTCAGATCAGATAGACCATTTATGGATTTGAATACGGATATATTATACCTTAGATTTGGAATGGACACGGAGGGACGGAATTTTTTTTGATCGGTACATGCATAAATAGATCGACGACCAAAATTGATTGATAAAACAAGTTTGACAAAATACTCATGGATTCAACAATTAACATGATTGAATGAGTAAATATAACTTCACCACATGAACAAATAAGTCGATGTGTATGGAATAACACAAGCACAAGGGCTAAAATAACGTTGACGCATGCTTCGGTAACCCAATATCCTAACAAGTTTGGACTTTATATTCATGACTATGTAAGTGTGTATGTTCAACGGATGAACTCACCAACTCACTAACTATTATTCGTGCTCTATTAACTCTGGTGTTTCGAATGAAAGATCGGATTATTCGGTGTAAATCCGTCAGATAATCCTAAAAAGAATCAGGATACAGATATCTAAGTGATATTACGTATACCATATCCTATACCGTATTCGGGTGTCAAGCTTGGATCCGGATATACTTATCCGTCAGATTCACTCAAACCGGATATGGAGTCTCTAAAACGGATTTTGTCGTGGAAATGGCCACGGCAGTCGCTGCCATAGGCAGCGATTGAGAGTTTCGTGAGGAAGAGTTGGCGACCATCTGCGGTGCGAGATGGGGGCATGTGCACAAGGGTTTACCCAGGTTCGCCCCCCGGAGGGTAAAGACCTACTCCTGCTAGGTTAGATTATGAGAGAGCGAGTTACCCTGGCGGCGAGTCGCTCGAGGGGGTGTATGATGGAACGTAAGTCTCCACTGTACACTATGGAGGTTTATATATGAAGCACCTCCCAGGGTTTATAAGTTGCCCCCGAACAAGATAAGGATCCGGGAGCCTTTGACCTAATCCGACTAGGCCTCTGCTACGCTTCTGGGCTTCTAGTCGCCAGTCGATGGGCCTCTCCTTTCCTTAGAGTCTAGTTACTGTCCTTCAGGCGTATTCGCGGGCCTTCCGGCCCACTCGAAACCCACTGCTGAGCATACCCCCTTAAGCATATCCCCTTCAGTAGTCTCTGAGGCCATTGTCAATGTAGGCGCAGGCGTTCTTTGGTGCTTGAAGTAGGCGAGCCCAATTTGGGCGCCCAGTCGAATCGGCGATGGACTCTATTAATGCCGAGGAGAATTTCTCCACAGCTCCACTCGTCACTTTAATGAACATCATCGTTGCCCAGTCGTCATTTCGGCGAGAAGAGAGATTGGCGGGTAGCGAGTGGATCACCGAAATTGGACCGTCAACCTCAGTCAAACTACCCGTTGGAATTTCCAACGGTAACTATAGCGCAATTATCGTGGGTAACGGCTATCCCGATTTTGGCGGGTGACCTTTCCCATATAAGGGGAGTGATGGATCTGCTTCGCGACCCTGCTTCGCATTCTTCATCCTTCCTCATTTGCTCTTCCTCTCTGCTCGCCCCCGACCTATTATCTTTGCATCATGCGATTCCGCTTCCCACTCAATGGCGCCTCGCAAAGGCTCGTGGGGAAAATCCAAGTGCTCCACGGCCCAGCTGAAATCCTTCGAGGATGCCAGGGTGCTTCGCAAGGGGAATTGGCGAGTTCCCCCTTCTTCCGAGACCGAGCCGAAGCCGCGGCCCGGCGAGTTCATCTGTTTCACCAGTCATCGCGAGAGGGGCTTAGGGTTCCCCACTTCGCTCTTCTTCCGTCGCTTCTGCGTGTACTATGCGATCAAGCCCTCGGATCTTGGTCTGCATAGCATCGAGCAGCTGGCGATCTTCGTCGCCTTCTGCGAGTGTTACCTCGGCTGCAGGCCTTACGTCCCGCTGTGGCTGGAGCTCTTCCACGGCCGCATCGGGCGTGAGGCGTCCAACGGCTTGATGCTGGCCGCATGCGGGGTCACCTTCCAGTTGAAGCCGAAGGCCAACTTTGTCAAGCTTCTCCTGCCGAAGAAGGCCGCCAGCGAGTGGAAGAAAAGCTGGTTCTACGTCAAGGAAGCCACTCCCTCCGGCGAGGTTTCCCTCCCTGAATTCGTTGCCGAGAGGAGCGAGCCCCACCGACTGGCGCCAAAGAAGATCCCTGAAGATCAGCGGATGGCCGTCGCGGAGATGATGGACCAGATCCAGAAGCTGAAAGACCAGGGGTTGATTCCGATCAACCTCTACAATTGCTGGCTTGGGCGGCGCCTGGTTCCGCTGGCGGCTCGTCCACGCTGGATGTACAAGTACAGCGGGAAGCTTGATCCATCTTGCACCAGCAAGGAGTCATGGGAGGCCGACGATTACAAGGCCGCCCTAAAGAAGATTACCGACGCGGAGTTCACGGGCGCGGCGGTCGGAGTCGCCCCATATACTCCTGTGAAGAATGAAGCCCCTACAGTAAGTCTTCTTTCCAATCGCTCCGTTCGTATTCCAATTTTGTTCCTTTCGCTCGTCGTGTTGCTAACTCGCAATGGTTCTCAGCTTTTTCAGGTATTGGAGGGTTGGCTCCCTCCGCTCGATGAAGAAGTCCCCCAGGAGCTGGAGGAAGATTCCGAGGGGAATCCTTCTGATAGCGACGGGGAAGACGAAGAGGTCGCTCCCCCAGCACTTGTGGCTCGCAAGACCCGAATGCAGAAGCAGCGAGAGGTCGAAGCGAGCCGCAGCCTGGACGAGTTCGAAGAAGGCGACGAGGTCGCACAGGAGCAGACGTCCCGGCGCACCGCCACGCCTTCGAAGCCCCCACGCCGGCCCAAGTCACCGGCGAAGAGGCCCGCATCGCCAGTCAGGTCGTCAGTGGTGTTCGGGTCAGACGACGACTCCGACTGCGAAGGGTCTCCTGAAGTCTCGCACAAGGTCCCGAGGGCCGCAATCCCGACGAAGGGGTTGGAGGGCGAGGACACTGAGGTGGTGGTAGAGGCGCCCCTGGCTTCGATCGCGCCGTCGACCTCGGCGGCCAGCACCCCTGCCAGGGCGTCGGCGACATTCCCTCGCTTTATGGCGAGGGGGTTTCCAGGCGGTGCGGACGCGCAATCTCCGCAGTTTCCGGAAATCGTGGACGCGGAGATTGAGGCCCGCCGCGGGCACACCTCCTTCACGGTCCCGTTGACTGACGCTGTTGACCTTCACAAGATGCTCGGCGCTGCCATTCAGGTATGTCCAGTCCCCGAATTCCTAGTCGCTGAATTTCAGCGGTTGGGAATTGTCTTTATCCTCCTATATTCTCCAGGAGTTCCTAGTCACTGAATCGCAGCGACTGGGAACTGCTTTTGGTTTTTCTTTCTTCTCCAGTCCCCGAGTTCCTAGTCGTTGAATTTCAGCGACTGGGAACTAGTCTTGGTTTTTTCTTCCTTCTCCAGTCCCCGAGTTCCTAGTCGCTGAATGTCAGCGACTCGGAACTGGTCTTGGTTTTTTCTTCCTTCTCCAGTCCCCGAGTTCCTAGTCGCTGAATGTCAGCGACTTGGAACTGGTGATAATTTTCCTCCTGATGCTTAGCTGGTTTTGTTGTTTTGCAGGGGTTGCAGCGGGAGTCGACTGATCGGCAGGCTGCGCGAGAGCGTCTGGAGCGTGACTTGCACGAGGCGCAGGAGGTGAACCGGTAGCTTCAGGAGAGGATCGGTGAGTGTTTGGCGTTGTTCTTCTTTGCTTGTTGTGAGCTAGTTTTATGCGATACTTTGACATCTCCACTTGCAGACGGTTTCCCGGCTGAGGTCTCCAAAGCCCGTGAGGGGTATGTCCCACTCGCGGAACTGGACGCGGCGAATGAGCGAGTGGCCTTCTTGGTCAAGGAGTTGGAGGATGCTAAGGCGACCTCAATTTCTTCGGAAGAACGGGCGAAGGCTGCCGTCGCTGCCGCTGAAGAGGAACGCAAAGCCACGGACTCCATCATTGTGGGACTGCATAATGACCAGGCCGCCTTGGAGAAGCACGTCAAGGAGAATTGTCGCAAGCTGCTTGGTGAGTTTCTGTCATTGCTTTAGCCTTTTGTCCGGTCCCCGCTTTGGGGTTTTCATTGTTTCAATGATATCTGACTTTGCAGCTGTGGTAGGCCAAAGCGACCCAGTGGTGCAGACTTATACTGCTTCGTAGTCCGTGACTGCCGTGGTGAATGCGGCCACAGCCTCGACGTTGTGTGTCCAGGCGGCTCTCCAAGGCATGTCTCCCACCGAAGTCATCCCTGGGGGGATCACGGAGGTGTGGCACTATCTGGAGGAGGTGCCCGCGGTTGTGGAGTGGATGACGCGCTCGGCGTTCAGACGCGGGGCCGCCACAACATTGAGTTTGGGACTCGCGCATTTCCCCGACGACTTCGATCTTGACGATGTCACGAGTGGCTATCCCTCGGCGACCGGCCCGGTGGAGATGTCGGAGGTGCTGAAGCTGACCGCGAAGGCCGCTCCTTATGCTGATCGTTTCTTGGCGATGGGTGATCTGCTGCCGTACCAGGAGACGGTGTTGGCGCCTGGCGACCCCGAGCCGGAGCACCGCGACATGAAGTCGGAGCAGCCCTTCCGGTCGTCATTGGCGAAGTCGCTGACCACGTATCCGACGAACCCGTGGCAGCCCTTTTTGCGCGTCAAGGGTGGTGGTGCTTCTTCTTCGTCAGGGCCTGTGTAATGAGCAAATGTAAAAGTTGTAACAGATGCCAGGTGGCGAACATTTGTATGACTTTTGTATCCCGTGTCGCAGGGACTTGGTCGACTTGTGTTTTATTAAGGCAGTGTTTTGTTCAACAATTTGAGCGAGTCCCCAAGCGCGTCCGCCCTTTAATGGGGTATAACTTGACTATGTATTTCTATGTGTTTGCCTTGTTTTTGCGTTTGTTTTTGCCCTTCGCGTCTCCTGAGCGACGAGTTCCCGGGTGCGGGTGAGGTTCGTTTGTGAACGAGTCCCCGAGCATTGTGCTAGACCGTATTGGTCGTGATCCTGTTTCAGGTTACGAATGCGTTGTTTGTAACGCGCTCCTTCCTTGGCCCGGAGAGCCAGTCGCTTGGCGAGCCCTAGGCATCTCTCTTACTGGGTGTGTTCTTGAGCCGTGTGGGGTCCCCGTTTTGCAGAGTCCCCGTGTGTGGTACTTAACCGTTCGAGTCGCTTTGCGCGAGGGTGGGGGGGACAGGTCGCTGTGAGAAGCGTGTGTCGGATGTCTTGGCCCGGCGGGCTAGTCGGGCTTGGCAACTCCAATGGCAGCTCCGGGTTGGCGTTTTTCGTGGACGACCCAAGGCCCGGATTTTTCCAGTGCCCTTGTGCTGCACTACTTGGCCGTGCTGGTCGCTCGACCAGAGCTTGACTTCCGTAGGTAGCATATTGCTAGTATGTACGAGTGCGAGTGGCACAAGAATATGGCGAGTGGACACAATTTGTGCGATCCGAATGAAATTCATTATATATGCCGATGGAGTACAGTGTGAGGTTCTAAGTATAGAACTTTCTGAGGAGGTTTACATTCCATGGCCTCCCGACCTCCAATTGGCCGTCACCCCGTATGTCGATGAGGTAGTAGGCGTCGTTGCTAAGGACTCGGCCTATGGCGAATGTCCCCTCCCATGGGGGGGATAGCTTGTGCATGCCCTTTTTATCTTGGACCAGTCGTAGGACCAGGTCGCCTTCCTGAAAGGTGTGAGTTCGCACTCGGCGGCTGTGATAGCGGCGAAGTCCCTGCTGGTATATGGCGGTGCGGGAGCGAGCCAGGTCGCGTGCTTTGTCGAGTTGATCAACACTGTCTTGGGGGCGGTTTTGCTGGCCGCCTCGACGTAGTTGGCGACTCGAGGGGAGTCGTGCTCCAGGTCTGTTGGCATTACGGCCTCAGCACCGTACACCATGAAGAAAGGCATGAACCCTGTTGATCGGTTGACGGAGGTGCAGATCCCCCATATCACAGAGGGGAGCTCGTCGACCCAGCATCCTGGGGTGCGCTCGAGGGGCACCTGTAGTCGCGGCTTGAGACCGTGGAGGACGCTCTGGTTGGCGCGTTCTGCTTGGTCGTTTGACTCCGGGTGGGTGACTAATGCGAGGTCGAGTCGTATGCCGTGCTCCTCACAGAATTCCGCCATGGCCCCCTTGGCGAAGTTGGTGCCGTTGTCTGTGATGATGCTGTGTGGGTAGCCGTACCGGTAGATGAGTTCGCGGAGGAACTTGGTAGCCGTCTTGCCGTCTCACTTGTTGATCGGCTTGGCCTCCACCCATTTGGTGAACTTGTCGACTGCGACCAAGAGGTGAGTGAAGCCCGATGGGGCCTTCTTGAACGGGCCGACCATGTCCATGCCCCATACGGCGAATGGCCACGTGATGGGGATTGTCTTGAGCGCCGAACCAGGAAGGTGCGTCTGGTTGGCGTACTTCTGGCATCCGACGCATCTTTGGACAACGTCGGTGGCGTCGGCGTGTGCGGTGAGCTAGTAGAAGCCGTGCCGCATGGCCTTGGTGACTAGCGACTTGGCGCCAGCGTGATGGCCGCAGTCGCCGGCGTGGATGTCCTGGAGGATCTTGCGGCCTTCCTCTGGCTGTACGCAGCGCTGGAACACGCCGGTCACGCTGCGCTTGTGGAGCTCACCGTTGATGATGACGAAGGATTTGCAGCGGCGTATGACCATTCGCGCCTCTGTCTTGTTGCTCGGTAGGAGTTTGTGTTCCAGGAAGGTGACACATGGTGCTGTCCAGTCGCTAGGTTCCACAACCATGGCGACTAAGGCCGGTTCTGGTTGTAGTGGAATCCCGAGGTCGATCTCCTTCGGTGGGCTGATGGAGGACTTGTGGATGATGTCGAGGAAGACGCCTACTGGTGGCGTCTGTCCAGCCGACCCGATGCGGGAAAGTGCGTCCGCCTCCTTGTTTTTACGCCTGTCGATCCACTCGACGGAGTAGCCGTCGAAGTGTCCTCCTAGTTGGTCGGCAGCCTGGCGGTATGCTATCATTGTTGGGGAAACAGCGTCGCATGTCCTGGCCACTTGGTCGGCGACTAGGTCGGATTCGCCGTAGCATCGTAGGAGATTGATGTTCATCTCCTTGGCGGCTCTCATGTCGTGGAGGAGGGCCTCGTATTCCGCCACGTTGTTGGTGCAGGGTGTGAAGTTGAGGTGGAGCACGTAGCGGAGCTTGTCTCCTTTGGGGGAGGTCAGTATGACCCCAGCCCCCGCGCCGTCGGCGTTCTTGGAGCCGCCGAAGTGGAGCGACCAGTAGTGGAGGTATGGGAGCTTCTCTGGCTGCTGTGCCTCTTCCTAGTCGGCAAGGAAATCGGCCAGGGCCTGCGACTTGATCGCTTTTCGGGGATCGTATTTGATGTTGTGGACGCCGATCTCGACGGCCCACTTGGCGACTCACCCAGTCGCATCGCGATTGCGTATGATGTCTTGCAGGGGCGCGGAGGATACCACCGTTATTGGGTGCTCCTGGAAGTAGTGTGGGAGTCGCCGCTGTGCTCGGAACACCGCGTACACCAGTTTTTGGTATTGCGGGTAGCGCTGTCGTGAGTCTGTTAAGACTTCGCTGATGTAGTATATTGGGTGCTGTATGTGGCGCTCCTTGCCCTCTTCTGGTCGTTCGACGACCATCACGGCGCTGACGACCCGATTGGAAGCCACGACGTAGACGAGCATTGGCTCTCAGTCGAGTGGCGTGGCGAGTAGTGGTGCCGCGAGTAGCACTTCTTTGAGTGCTTTCAGTGCGTTGTCGGCCTCTGCGTCCCATTGGAACATTGGGTTCTTGCGCATCGGGCGGTATAGGGGCATTGCCTTCTCGCCTAGTTGGGGAATGAAGCGACTGAGAGCCGCGACTCGTCCTGCCAACTTTTGGACGTCGTGCAGGCACTCGGGTTTCCCGAGTCGCGCGATGGTGTCGATCTTGGTGGGGTTGGCCTCAATGCCTCTCTTGGAGACTACGTACCCTAGAAGTTGTCCAGTGGGTACACCGAAGGTGCATTTTCCGAGGTTCAGCTTAATGTTGTACCCTCCGTAGATTTGCGAAGGTTTCTGCTAGGTCGGCGAGCAGATCGTCCTGGCAGGTGGATTTTACCACCATGTCGTCGATGTAGACGTGGATGTTGCGGCCAATTTGGCTCGCTAGACACTCCTGCATGCACCTCTAATATGTGGCGCCTGCGTTCTTGAGGCCGAATGTCATGGCCGTGTAGCAGAACGCGCCAAATGGCGTGATGAACACCGTCTTCTCTTCGTCTTTGACCGCCATCTTGATCTGGTTGTAACCAGAGTAAGCATGGAGAAAACACAGCGACTCCGATCCCGCGGTCGAATCGATGATCTGATCGATGCGCGGTAGGACGAACTCCAGGTGTTGTTGAGGTTGGTGTAGTCTATGCACATTCTCCAGGTGTTGTTCTTTTTGAGAACTAGGACTGGGTTTGCCAGCCACTTGGAGTACTTAATTGGCCGAATGAAGCCTGCGGCTAGCAGGCGCTGGACCTCCTCAGCGATTGCTCGACGGCGTTCTTCATTGAAGGGTCGTAGCGACTGTTTTACTGGTCGCACTTTGGGGTCGGCATTGAGTTTGTGCTCAACGAGTTCCCTCGGGACACCTGGCATGTCAGATGGCTTCCATGCAAAGATGTCGCGGTTCTCACGGAGGAACCCGATGAGCACGCTTTCCTATGCGGGGCTCATATGCGCCCCGATGGTGACCGTCTGGCTGGAGTCGCCTGGGACGAGCTCGATGGTGCGGGTGTGCGTGGTCGCCTCGAACATGGAGTTCGCGGCGATTGGTTTCTTCAGGATGGTGGGATCGTCCTTGTTGATGTTGCCCGCATATTTCACGAGCTCCTCCGCATGGTTAGTCTCCGCGGGGATGACGGCGTCGGCGAGCTCGGCGGCTTTTTCCTCGCATTCCACGGCCATATCGGGGTCGCCGTGGACGTTGATGATGCCGCTCGGCCCGGGGAGCTTCATCATGTTGTAGGCGTAGTGTGGGGTCGCCATGAACTTTGCGAATGCCTGGCGGCCCAGGACGCAGTGGTAGAGACTGCGGAAGTTTACCAGCTCGAAGACAATCCTCTCCGTGCGGTAGTTTGCCGGGGTGCCGAAGGTGACTGGCAGCGTCACCTTCCCGATCGGGTACGCCTTCCGACCGGGGACGATGTCGTGGAAGGTCGTCAGTGTTGGCTTGATGGCTGTTTCTGGGAGCTGGAGCCTTTTGAAGGTGTCGAGGTACAGGATGTTGATGGAGCTCCCACCATCCATCAGCGTCTTGGGCAGCCAGTAGTCAGCCACCTTTGGCATGACCACCAGGGCGACTCGCCCTGGATACTCGATTCTTGGCGTGTGGTCCTGGCGACTCCAGGTGATGCTTTGCTCGGACCAGTTTAGGAATCGGGGGATGTCGACTTGCGTCACCGCATTGACGGCAACCGCGTGGGCGAGTACCTTCTTCTCACGCTTGGTGCCGAGCCCGGTGAAGGTATGAAGCGACCCGACAGTGGTTCCGAAGCCACCGCCGTTCCCGTTGTCCCACGGTTGGTTGTTGTTGGGGTCCTCCCTTGCACGTCTTGCCTTCTCGATCTCTTTGAGAGAGTGGCAGTTGGCGGTGGTGTGGGTGGCTGGTTTTCCCTCCCTGCTGTGGTAGATGCAGGGCTGATTAAGCAGGGCGGCGGGGTCGAATTTCGGCCTCGTTGCATTGTTGGCGCGGTAGTTCCCGCTGTCACGGTAGTTTCCTCCGTCGCGGCGGTAGTTCTTGGAGTCGCGTTGGCCGTACCCGGGGTTGGCGATGAAGTCAACTCGCCTGTCGGTCCGACGCTTGCCGGTGATGCGGGTGTTGCTGTAGCGCATGTCGCGTAGTCGTCCGCTATCATGGATGCTGGTGCGCCGTCTTCCTCCCGACTCGTCATCGGAGTCTTGGTTGGGATCTTCCTCCGCGTAGCGCTTGGCAATCTCGAGGAGGTCGGGGATGTTGTCGAGCGTCCGGTAGACCCTCTTGATCTTGGCGACCAGAGGTTCGTACCGGCACGCGTTTTTGAAGCAGTGTATCGCCGTGTCTGGGTGGATGCCGGAGGCGTTTATCCACAGCTATTGCCACCTTTGGATCCACCGGCGGGTTGACTCGCGTTGTCCCTGGATGCATCGCTCCAGGTCCTCGATGGTGGTGGCACGGGTGTAGGAACCCTCGAAGTGCCTAACGAAGGCGTCCCGCATTTCTTCCCAGGAGTCGATGCTGTTGGCAGGTAGCGTATTGATCCATTGCCGGGTCGCACCCTCCATCATCAAGGGGAGGTAGCGAGCGGCGAGCAGGTCGGTGTGGCCTGCGATCCCCATTGCCATGAGATATGTGTCCAGCCAAACGGTGGGGTCGTACGTCGGGTCGTATTTCTCGATCTCCTTGGGGGCCTTGAAGTTGGCGGGGTATTTTTCCCCGCGGATCATGGGTCCAAAGCATTGTGGCCCGACTCGACTGAGTGAGCCTCTAGGCTCCGGGTCGCCGCGGTTGGCGAGGGTGTGTCGCAGGTCGTAGGGCTGGCGCGACCGCCACGCCTGATTGTTGATGATGTGCGTTCGGGCGTCGAGTGGTTGCCCGTTTGCGGCGACAGTGTTGTTCACAGGTCGCGGCTCGTTGGTCGACAACGCGTGGTTGGCGGCTCATGGTTGGTTTGCCAGTGGTTGGGGAGGTGGGCAAAATATTGCGTTGGCCATGGTTGGGTGGCCGCTTGATGCCGCCCTGCTTGCTGACGAGCGCGAATACATCCGCCCACGCGGATCTACTCCCGCGACTTGTTGCTCGACGGCCCTGACGAGTAGGGCTTTGGCGTACTGGATCTGTAGCGCGCCATCGCCTTGGACATCGAGGTTGGCGATCGCGGCATCGGCCGCGACGACGTTGTCCATCTGGGTGGAGTATAGTGGTAGCCCGTTGGCGTCCCGGGCTTGAGGCGAGATGATGATGCGTGGTTGGTCAGGTAGGGGCGCACGGCCCATGGGTGGTGGAGGGGCCCCATTCGCTGGTGCTCCAGGTGGTGGTCTTGCGGGGTTGCCTCCTCCCGGCGGCGCGTTCTCGCCGTGTTCGCGCTCGGCAGCACGTGTGGGGTCGCCCTCGTCATTGAAGTTCAGGACGCGGCCCTGAACATCAGGGTTCAGGCGGGTCCTAATGCGACGCTGGTGATAGAGTGACAGCTCCTTCGCCGTCTCTCGTTCGAGGCGGTATTTCTCGCGCTCGGCGAGTTCGTTGCGCTGCGCCTCCTGGAGCCGCAGGCGGGCTTGTTCCACCTCCGTGGCCGTCGCGGTCGATGGAATCGGCGTGGAGAATGGATCTGGCGGGGCGGCCACGCTTCCCGCCATGTAAATCGCGTTGAAGCGATTGGATTTGGCGCGAATATCCTCTGGGGATTCCGAGCCGGAGTCGGAGTCGAAGATCCCCAGTATGGAGGGATCCTCGAAATCTTCGGGGTTGGAGACTCGCGTGATGGAGTCCTCCCGTGACGCGGCGGTGATGGATCCGTTGGCCGATGCGGGGGTCACGGAGTCGGCGTCGTCGTTGGTGGCGACGTTGGTCTCGACCGCGTCGCTAGCGGCCGAGTCATACTCGGTGACGAGGCCCCTGATGGAGCGGACCAGCTCCTCCGAAAGCAGATCGCAGTGTGGAGGCGATCCGCCGATGATCACGGTCGCGGTTGGGTCGACCGCGCCGGTAAAGCCGACGAAGAGGTTGATGGAGCCGATCGGCATTACCGCGGCGTGTGTGACCGGGCACGACGCCGGGATGTAGCTGTTGGGCAGGATCTGCAAGATCCCGCTGAAGGCGATCATGTGGCCGGTGGCGAGCGGCCGCTCAATCGGCGAGTAGGGTCTCGCCGCAGAACTCAGGCCAGTCCCACTATGCCCCACGGTGGGCGCCACTGTCGTGGAAATGGCCACGGCAGTCGCTGCCATAGGCAGCGATTGAGAGTTTTGTGAGGAAGAGTTGGCGGCCATCTGCGGTGCGAGATGGGGGCAGGTGCACAAGGGTTTACCTAGGTTCGGCCCCCCGGAGGGTAAAGACCTACTCCTGCTAGGTTAGATTATGAGAGAGCGAGTTACCAGGGCGGCGAGTCGCTCGAGGGGGTGTATGATGGAACGTAAGTCTCCACTATACCCTAGGGAGGTTTATATATGAAGCACCTCCCAGGGTTTACAAGTTGCCCCCGAACAAGATAAGGATCCGGGAGCCTTTGACCTAATCCGACTGGGCCTCTGCTACGCTTTTAGGCTTCTAGTCGCCAGTCGATGGGCCTCTCCTTTCCTCAGAGTCCAGTCACTGTCCTTCAGGCGTACTCGCGGGCCTTCCGGCCCACTCGAAACCCACTGCTGAGCATACCCCCTTAGTCATATCCCCTTCAGATTTAGAAATGAATTCGGTGGTGCGGAAATTATCCTATTTGTTTACATCCCTACAAGCACGTACATGTTTTGGGCTAGAAATTGCCTTCTTCTTGGTAGTCTGTAGTTAGGTTGGGTGAATGGGTTGAGCTACTATGACCATGTTGTTTGGTTGCTTGTGCATAATTTTTGGCCCATCTCATGCGTAGATCCTTTGTTTGGTTGCTACAAGAAGTCTGTTATGGTCATCTTGCTCTACCATGTGGTGAGGTTATCTTGGTTTGAAGAACACACGGATGAACACCACACGAGAGCATAAAGAACACACGAACATGAACATGGAATCAAGGAACAACACAAACAGGAAGAACATTAGGAAGAACACAAGTAGGAAGAACACTTGTAGAAACAACACAAGCTGGAACTATAGAAGAAGGAAGAACACTAGCAGGAGGAACTACACCAAGAGGAAGAACAACACAAATAGGTGTGCTATGATCACCTTGCTCTACCATGACAAGAACAACATAATCACCAACAACACAAGCATGAACAACACATGTGCATGCATGATCGTTGCCAATGGGACCACCGTTCAACATACCACCATGGTGTAACCTACCACCACCAGTTCAGAAGTATTTAGGACATAGTTACAACATCAATGTAGGTAGAACTCAACAATCGCATATTTTCTTGATCTACTTCAGCTTACCCTTGTTAGGCTCGCCAGCGCTGAGCATTTCATAGATGACAGACTCAAACTTCTTATTTTCCTCCTCCCACTTATTGTGCTTCACTTTCATAATCTCTGCTTGGGTTCTCTACACCTGCTTCAGCATTTCCACTTCATTCTTCAGCGCTTCTATCTAATCGATGCATATCTCCTTTTATTGTCCACTTATTCCCCCTTAGCCCTAATCCTTGACAAGTTATCCTCCATCATCTTTTCCCTAGTTTCTTCCATGAACTTTCTCACATCAACTAGCAGACTTGAGTACTTCTTCTCAATGATGTTCTTCCATCAGACAACTCCTTCACATACTTTGCATTCTAAATCCTCTCATCGATTCTTGCATTGTTGTTGTCTTCGTACATGCTCCACGGTCATCCTAATGCATTTTTCGCTTGTTGTGGCCATTCCTTATCAACCCAAGCCACAAACCCACAGTTCGAGGCTTCCTACAAAGCAGAATTACATGCTCAAATCTACTAGATGAGCTAGGAGTTGACATATCAAATGCTAAGGACTTACATTCTTCACTTGGCATAGATAGAATATGTGGTCAGTGTTGGTTCCTTCAAATGCAACACGTTTGTCAAGATCTAGCATGTGGACGCGACACAAATACGGAAAATCCACTGCCCTGCTGTAGAAGGTGGGATCTTCGATGGAGTTAGGATAATATTGCAGATTTTGAAGAACCTCATGGCAACAACAAAATTATAAATGAATTAGTACGAAGATTTTAAACAGGTACAATAGGATAACAAAAGGATGATAGGGAGGAAACAATAGCAGGAACTTAGCTAAGGACAAACAAAATAGAAGTCAGCAACTGTGGAGCAGGTAATGCAAACTAATATTTTGTAGTGACTTAGATTTTGCAAGAAAACCACAATAGCAGGCATTTACTGTTGTATGGAGTATCTAAGAACATGTGCATGACAAAATAACAAAAATATGCATGACTTCAAAATTTGTATAGTAGGTGATGCAAACCAACATGTCTAGTGAACTTGTATGTAGCACAAAGAACAAGCGTGCGCAGTAACTTGGTATGTAGTACGATTATAAAAAATATAATGGCATCGCTTGTGAACCTGTAGAAGAGACGCAAACCAATGATGTCTACGCACTTCTATTCTTGTAGACAGTTGTTGGGCCTCCAAGTGCAGAGGTTTGTAGAACAGCAGCAAGTTTTCCCTTAAGTGGATCACCCAAGGTTTATCGAACTCAGGGAGGAAGTGGTCAAAGGTATCCTCTCTCAAGCAACCCTGCAATCAAGATACAAGAAGTCTCTTGTGTCCCCAACACACCCAATACACTTGTCAGGTGTATAGGTGCACTAGTTCGACGAAGAGATAGTGAAATACAGGTGGTATAGATAATTATAAGTGGTAACGGTGCTAGAAAATAACTTGATGGCGTGGAAGAGACTAAAGGCAAACTGAAATAAAGAAGGAAGCAAGCAAACATGTAACAGATCTAATAGCAAATGGTGTTTCAATGCTTAGAAACAAGGCCTAGGGATCATACTTTCACTAGTGAACACTCTCATATAAATATATTCTTCTTTATGATACTACGCTGAACTACTCTACGGTTGGAAACTCTAATCGATGGTAGGGCTATAACAACACACCTCAAAGTAAGTCTTTCCCATCTAGAAAACCCCACACTGTCACCTTGAGTACTAGATGGTTCCAACAAACACCACAATTTCATAAAGTCATTCAACTCCAAATATAACTCATAACAAGTATTTGTAATCTCTAGCCTAAGTGTCACCATGGTGTGCACGCTATCACTTTCACACACATGGGGAGAGCAGAGATCTAATAAAGCACTTGAGTAGCAAGGTAGATCTATAGATTACAAGCTCATGATCTCAATAAGATCATGCATAGAGAGAGAGATGAACACATAGCTACTGGTAGAACCCTTAGCCTCGAGAGAGAACTACTCCCTCCTCATCATGGGAATCAGCAATGGTGATGGAGATGGTGGTGGAGATCGATGGAGATGGCTCCGGGGGCACTTCCCCGTCCCGGCAGGGTGCTGGAACAGAGACTTTCTGTCCCCCGAATCTCCCCTTCGGTGGCGGCGGCGCTGCGGAACTCTTCGTGGATTTCTGATTGACTATCTAGGGTTTATGCATCGGGAGGCTCTTATAGGCGAAGAGGCAAGGTCGGTGGGCGGCCAGGGGGCCCACATCACCTGGTGGCACGGCCAGGGCTAGCCCGCGCCACCACATGGTGTGGCCGCCTTGTGGCCCCTCTCCGTCTCGTCTTCTGGCTCCGTGAGTCTTCCGGTAAAATATCAACTTTGGCTTTTGTCCCGTCCAATTCCGAGAATATTCATTTTCTGACTTTCTGGAACCAAAAACAGTAGAAAACAGGCAACTGGCACTATGGCATCTTGTTAATAGGTTAGTCCCAGAAAGTGTATAAAAAGTACTCCAAAGTTGGAACAAAACATAAGAAAGTAGATAAAACCAAGCATGGAACATCAAAACTTATAGATACATTTGCAATGTATCAACATCCCCAAGCTTAACTCCTGCTCGTCCTCGAGTAGGTAAGTGATAAAAAGAAAGAATAATTTTTGAGGTGACATGCACCATCATAAACTTGATCAAAGTATTTGTAAAACATTCAAAGCTAGGATCATAGTACTTCAATCATAACATGAAAGACAAAGTTCGAGCAATAAGACAAAGAAACTATGATGCAACATGAAAAGGCACAAACAAAAGATTCATGAATGACAATGCTTTGCAAGACGTTTGTTTGTTTCACATAAAGAAAACATAGCATAATAGTATTCAGCTTGTCCCTCAATAGAGTAGCAAATATAAATGCATAGGACACCTTCAAAGTTCATAAGAGTGACTAGATACAAATAGTTTAAAACAAGCAATATCAAGTTATGCATCAATTAACTAGTCTTGGGACAATGCACATAGAACTAAGAATGGCCACTATGCTCTCAAAGTAGGTGCATAAAGATAGAAGGTGGAGACTGAATATAATGTTGGAAGAAAGGCCTTCATAGAAGGAAGTAGGGATTCAAGTCTCATAAAGAGCTTCCAAAAATTATGGTACTTATAGCTTTGAGCTCTCATTGCCCCTATCATAAGCATCTTGAAGTGATTAAGGTTAAAGTGAACAAACTATGGTGTACATGCTTGACGAAGTATAAGTCAGAAATCTCATGTCCCTTGTATACGAGGTCCGCTCCTCATGCTACTCAAGTTTAGTCACCGGTAAGTTCTTGTCATCGTAAGTACATGCGTATCATAGAGAACCGCCAACGGGGTACCCCTTGCCCGATGATACAGAAGAATCCCCACATCAAAATGACAAGGCAAGCAGACAACGGGCATCTCAGCATTCTTCTTATTTACCATGGGAATATGGTGCTTTTTTCTCTCTTTCCTCTTTTCATAGTATCTTTTTTTTGTTTTTCTCTTTTTTCTCAATATAGGACTCTTTTTTTATAAGAAGAATGCTTCATAGACAACTCATTATGGTTACGCTGTAGGTTTCCACCATGTCAGCATGGATTAGACGAGCGGCCCAGGCGTTTCTCTAACACATATACATAACTCCATGGACTTACAAGCTCCCCTTTCATTTCACATCAACGACATCCATATACAAAAGAGCATGATATCAACTAGGTACAAGTACCAAGTGCAATGTTGAAAGCATTCCCCATGAAAGCATGGTTCTGCTAATTCCCAACAAATAAGTGCAAGCATATACAACATAGACGACACAATGGTTCAAGTTTATTAAGGGCAAGAAAAGTAAAGTGTGCCATCAAGTTCGTGAGAGCTTTAATCACTAGTTTTCTCATAACAAGTTTAATTTGGAAGGTAAACAAAAGCATGAATATACTTGGAATAGCATAAGCTAGTAGGTAGGTATGGTGGACTCTTTGGAATAACTTGGTTTAAGGAGTTGGATGCATGAGTGGAACTCATACTTGGTTGTGGAGGCTACCAAAAGACTGGGAGCGACAAACTAAGAGAGCAATAATGGCCATAATCATGCAGAGCGATAAAACATCATTGATCAAAGCATAAAGTGATACTACAAGTTGAAAACTAAAGGATCATAAAGGCTATGGTAACTTGAGATAGTCATAACATGGTGTGATCATGCGCCAAGTCAACCCAAATAAAGCATCAAAGGAGAATACCACTATACTATGCTTTAATATGCTAAAACAACGCATGATTCATCCAAGGCACATTAAGCAATCTCAATTGTTTATAACAAGTCATGCTACAGCAAAGAATACTAAGCATAAAGCCAAAACAATATCAAGCATGGCATGACAGAGCATAGGCCACATTCAAAAACAAGCTCTTTTTACCACTTAAGCATGAACTTTTCCTACTCGTTTCCAAACCAAACCAAACTATTTGCAAACCAATGTATGAAAGAGGGGGTCCAACCAATTTATTCAGAAAACTAAGAGAACCAAGCAAACGAAAAACCAAAACGAAAACGAAAAAGAAGACGCTCCAAGAACAACACAACTGTGCATGAAACAATAAAAATGAAGCGTTTGGAAGAAACCTGAGTTTTTTATTGATGAAGAAGGGGATGCCTTGGGAATCCCCAAGCTTTGAAGCTTATACTTCTTGGATATTTCTTGGGGTGACACGCGTGGCATCCCCAAGCTTGAGCTTTAGTCCATTCTTCATCTCATTACTCATTCCTTCCATACACCTGAATTTTTTCCTTCATACAAAACTTCACACAATCTTTATTAGCAACATTAGTGCACTCAAGATAATAAGTCTTTAGATTCAGTTTCAACACCAATAAAACTTCCATTAGAACACTAGCTACTGTAGCACTTCCCTCAAAAAGCTCAATTCCCCAAAAGAACTAAAAAAGGAACCAACAAGAAGCAAATGCAGAAAATGGTAGAAATCTATCAAAACAGACCAGCAGGTAAAGACAAAAAATTTCGAAGACCTTTTGTTGCTCAAATCAAAAAGTGTTGAACTAAGTAAAGTTAGATAACAACCTGGAGCAGAAGCACAAAACTTCACGCCTAAAAAAGATGTTCAGAGATTTTACACGAATTTTTACGGTGAAGCACAAAAATTTGTTTCGGGACAGCAACTTTCCCAATCATTACTTCTCTCTCATTAGAGGTTACTCTTGGCACAAAAAGCAAATAAAAAGGATAAGGAGCGGTTATTACTGAGGTAATAACTTCCAAGACTCATCTAAAACTTTTGGGTTATCTCCCGATAAGTACTTTTCTTTAACGCCTTTAAGTTAGGCATGATAGTTTGAGAAGATGCTCACATAAGAAATATGAATTGAAGTAAAAGAGAGCATCAAGAAGCAAATTCAAAACACATTTAAGTCTAACCCACTTCCTATGCTTAGGAATATTGTTAAGAAACAAGACATGAAAGCACAAAGCAACAAGCATAGGAAAGGAAAACAAGTGCAACTTCAAAATTTTCAACATAAAGAGGGGAAACTTAATATTATTGAGATGCATAGAACCATGTTTCCCTCTCTCATAATAACTTTCAGTAGCAACATGAATGAAATTAACAATATAACTATCACATAAAACATTCTTATCATGAGCCACATGCTTAAAAGAATTAATACTCTCCACATAAGCATAGTCATTCTTATTAATTGTAGTGGGAGAAAATTCAACAAAATAGCTATCATTATTATTCTCATCACCATAATCATCAAATATAGGAGGCATATTGTAATCATAACTAATTTCCTCCTCAATAGTAGGTGGACTGAAAATATCATATTCATCAATGCAATCATCATATATTGGAGTCATAGTATCATCAAAGTAAATTTTCTCCTCCATGCTTGGGGGACTAAAAAGATCATTCTCATCAAAACCAGCCTCCCCAAGCTTAGACTTTTCCATAGCATTAGCAATAATGGTGTCCAAAGAATTCATACTAACAACATTGCTATTAGCATGCAAATAAAGTTCCATAGGTTTTTTAATTTTCTCTTCAAACACTTCATGTCCTAACTCAAGATAAATACTATAAAGCTCTCTAATTTTTTTGTTGTTTTCCATTAAGCCTAACTAGTGAAAACAAGAAACAAAAAGACAAAATTGCAGAATCTAAAGGAAATAACTTCGAGCACTCACATCGGAGGATGTGAGTACCTTTTACCTTACCTCCCCGGCAACGGCGCCAAAAAATAGGCGTTTGCCGTGGGAGGTTCTTCTTCTTTAATCCTTCGGTGTGAATACCTTTTACCTTACCTCCCCGGCAACAGCGCCAGAAAATAGGCGTTTGCCATGGGAGGTTTTTCTTCTTTAATCCTCCGGTGTGAATACCTTTTACCTTAGCATGCAAATAAAGTTCCATAGGTTTTTTAATTTTCTCTTCAAACACTTCATGTCCTAACTCAAGATAAATACTATAAAGCGCTCTAATTTTTGTGTGGTTTTCCATTAAGCCTAACTAGTGAAAACAAGAAACAAAAAGACAAAATTGCAGAATCTAAAGGAAATAACTTCGAGCACTCACACCGAAGGATGTGAGTACCTTTTACCTTACCTCCCCGGCAACGGCGCCAGAAAATAGGCGTTTGCCGTGGGAGGTTCTTCTTCTTTAATCCTCCGGTGTGAATACCTTTTACCTTACCACCCTGGCAACGGCGCTAGAAAAATAGCTTGATGTCTACGCACTTCTATTCTTGTAGACAGTTGTTGGGCCTCCAAGTGCAGAGGTTTGTAGAACAGCAGCAAGTTTTCCCTTAAGTGGATCACCCAAGGTTTATCGAATTCAGGGAGGAAGTGGTCAAAGGTATCCCCTCTCAAGCAACCCTGCAATCAAGATACAAGAAGTCTCTTGTGTCCCCAACACACCCAATACACTTGTAAGGTGTATAGGTACACTAGTTCGACGAAGAGATAGTGAAATACAAGTGGTATAGATAATTATAAGTGGTAACGGTGCTAGAAAATAACTTGATGGCGTGGAAGAGACTAAAGGCAAACTGAAATAAAGAAGGAAGCAAGCAAACATGTAACAGATCTAATAGCAAACGGTGTTTCAATGCTTAGAAACAAGGCCTAGGGATCATACTTTCACTAGTGAACACTCTCATATAAATATATTCTTCTTTATGATACCACGCTGAACTACTCTCTAGTTGGACACTCTAATCGATGGTAGGGCTATAACAGCACACCTCAAAGTAAGTCTTTCCCATCTAGAAAACCCCACACTGTCACCTTGAGTACTAGATGGTTCCAACAAACACCACAATTTCATAAAGACATCCAACTCCAAATATAACTCATAACAAGTATTTGTAATCTCTAGCCTAAGTGCCACCATGGTGTGCACGCTGTCACTTTCACACACATGGGGAGAGCAGAGATCTAATAAAGCACTTGAGTAGCAAGGTAGATATATAGATTACAAGCTCATGATCTCAATAAGATCATGCATAGAGAGAGAGAGATGAACACATAGCTACCGATAGAACCCTTAGCCTCGAGAGAGAACTACTCCCTCCTCATCATGGGAATCAGCAATGGTGATGGAGATGGTGGTGGAGATCGATGGAGATGGCTCCGAGGGAACTTCCCCGTCCCGGCAGGGTGCCGGAACAGAGACTTTTTGTCCCCTGAATCTCCCTTTCGGTGGCGGCGGCGCTGCGGAACTTTTCGTGGATTTCTGATTGACTATCTAGGGTTTATGCATCGGGAGGCTCTTATAGGCGAAGAGGCAAGGTCGGTGGGCGGCCAGGGGGGCCACACCACCTGGTGGCGCGGCCAGGGCTAGCCCGCGCCACCACATGGTGTGGCCGCCCTGTGGCCCCTCTCTGTCTCGTCTTCTGGCTCCGTGAGTCTTCCGGTAAAATATCAACTTTGGCTTTTGTCCCGTCCAATTCCGAGAATATTCATTTTCTGACTTTCTGGAACCAAAAACAGCAGAAAACAGGCAACTGGCACTATGGCATCTTGTTAATAGGTTAGTCCCAGAAAGTGTATAAAAAGTACTCCAAAGTTGGAACAAAACATAAGAAAGTAGATAAAACCAAGCATGGAACATCAAAAATTATAGATACATTTGCAATGTATCAACCAACATGTTCAATGTTCCATGTTTGAGCTCTATGAAATGGAAGAGAAAATACTTAGTATTTCAGATTTTGAAGAACTAGATGGCAACAAAAAAATTACAAAGGAATTAGTACGAAGAGTTTAAACGGGTACTACAGGATAGCGGAAGGATGCTAGGGAAGAAACAATAGCGGGAACTTGGCTCAGGACAAACCAGATAGAAGTCAGCAAATGTGAAGCAGGGAATGCAAACTAGTAGTAATATTTTCCAATGACTTAGATTTTGCAAAAAAAACACAATAGCATAGAATTACTATTGTACAGAGTAGCTAAGGACATATGCATGACAAAATAACAAAAATGTGCATGACTTCAAAATTTGTAGAGTAGGTGATGCAAAACAACATGTCTAGTGACCTTCTATGTAGCACAAAGAACAAGCGTGCGTAGTGACTTGGTGTGTAGCGCGATTAGAAAAATGCAGTTCGCTACGACAGGATTGAACCTGATATACTGCCGACAAAACAAAAAGGGGTTGGAAATTTGGTTACCATGGTCGGAGGGGCGTCTACGCATCGCCTGTTTCTGTGTCGGTGACATCGAGGTCACCGAGGGTGCTACTGTTGCAATGACTGTTAGTGTCGGGGAAGCAGATCTAGGGTGAGAGATGTCATCTTGAGCATGGTGGACGAGAGCGTCACTGAGGCAGATCCGATGCAGTGAATAGGCGACGCCCGTATAGCTGGTCTGGAGCGATGGACATGGAACGCGTTGAACTAGATCTCGTTTGGTGGACATCCGTGAAGAAGCTCTGGTACGATTGGGTAGCTACTAGCGGCGGGGAAGAAGATCTTGGGTGGTCGATGGTGTCATCAGCACGGTGAACGAGACTATAGTCTGGTGCTGTAGCAGACAAACCCGGTGAACTAGATCCGGTGCGGTGGGAGTCAGTGACGCGGGTCTGGTGCGGTGCACGAGATCGTAAATCAAGCGGCTTCGGCCGCCGGCCGGTGCACCGGTGGTCGTGGAGGTGAGAGTGTGAGAGAGGAGCTTAGGATTTTTGGGAGGACTAGCAAGAAATACTGCATGAGTCAGGATTATAGAGGTGAACAGAAATATAATTACGAGCATGCCCTAAGCTACTGATACATTGCGAATGTATCTATAATTTTTGATGTTCCATGCTTGGTTTTATCTACTTTCTTGTGTTTTGTCCACACTTTGGAGTACTTTTCATATGATTTCTTGGACTAACCTATTAACAAGAGCCACAGTGCCGGCTGCATGTTTTCTGTTGTTTTTGGTTCCAGGAAAGTCAGAAAATGAATATTTTCGGAATTGGACGGGACAAAAGCCAAAGTCATTATTTTACCGAGGGACACCTGGAGCCAGAATACGAGACGAAGAGGGGTTGGGGCCCGGCACACCACCTGGCCGCACGGCCAGGCCTGGCCTGCGCTAGGGGGTGGTCTGGCCGCCCCAGGCACCCCCTCGGCCTCTCCTTCTGCCTATATATTGCCTCTGATACAGAAACCCTAAGTACCCGATCAAAATTCCACGAAAGAGTCTGTAGCCGCCGTCATCTCCATCCCTAGATCGGGAGGGATCTGAAGCTCTTCCCGGCACCCTGCCAGAGAGGGGAATTCACCCTGGAGGCCTTCTTCATCACCATGCAAGCCTCCGGTGTGATGCGTGAGTAGTTCATCGCTGGACTACGGGTCCATGTAGTAGCTAGATGGCTGGTTCTCCTCCTTTGTGCTATCATGTTTAGATCTTGTGAGCTCCGTTCATGATCAAGATCATCTATTTGTAATTCAGCATGTTGTGTTTGTTGGGGTTCATAGCATAGAAAACAAAAAAAATCCTATGATGAGAACTATACGCCAAGTTCTATCTACTAGGTACAGAGCAACGGGTGGACATACATCCATCAAGAACTTACCCTCGAAGACAACGAGTTTTGTTAACGAGTAGGAACTCGTGGTTGATATAGTCGTACACTTGCCGATCTCAAGATCATGTGGAAGTCCTAGCGCCGCAAATCAGCAGCGCATCCGTCCTCGCACACACGTTCAAGCCACCGGACAACCTCCACCTCCTCGCTCCAGCGATCCAGCGGAAGCAGCAACTCCTTCTAGACAAAATGCCACTGGGAACATGTATCTCGCTAATCCGAGACCATGGGGGAATAATTCTAGAGGGGGAGAGAGATCCTTCACGAGGAGGTGTGAGGAAGAAGGAGGAAGAGTGGGGTACCCCCTCCATGGCCGGCGCCTCATGGAGGTGACCCTCACCTCCTCCATTCATGTGGTGGTAACTCCCTCCACATTAAAATGCCTCTTCATGTTCCCTTTTAAAGTCTCCACTTTAAGTGCATTAAAATTCTCGAAGTTTAATGCTCTCTCATTTAATAAAACTCTTTTATTAAATTTATTCAGAATTTTTTTAACTACTTTAATTAACAAACATTCACATATAACCCCTTGCAATATTTCAATATCACATGTAGAACCACTTTCTGCAATTTCACCCGAAACAATTCATGCGCTTTGCAATTCTTTCGTCTGAAACATATGTGCTCCAAAATGGTGTCATGTAACTCTTAAGTGTGTCACCCTACGGTTCGTGAATAATGCAGACATGATTGAGACTCCTCACAGATCAATAATCAGAAGCGAGACCTGGAGATCCATACTGACTCCTGCATATTCAACGATGACTTCTATGATCGTGAGAACCTTTAACGCTAGTAATTTAATCCCTTTGTCTCATGATATAATACATGTCCGATATTCAATCATAGGTATCCAAATACCTAGTTTGATCTCGTTACGGACATGCACTCTTTTCTTGTTCCCATGATATAAAAGTCTAGTGATCACATCACTTGCTTGCAAGCTATCTTAATGTGATATCACCGAGAGGGCCCAGAGTATATCTATCCGTCATCGGGATTGAAAAATTCCACTCTTGATCCATGAGCCTCAACATAGCACCTTCGTAGCACTGAACCCATCTTTATAGTCACCCTGTTACGGTGTGACGTTTGATGTTATCAAGATACTCTTCCGGTGTTAGCAATATAAACATAATGACTTGATCGTAATGCTATACTTCGGATGAATGTTCATCACATCATTTCACAAATGTTGTGACCTTGTTATTAACAACATCCAATGTCCATGATCAGGAAACCTTGATCATCTTGTTAATCAACAAGCTAGTCTATAAGAGAGGCATAACTAGGAACCCTTTTTGTTTATTAAACACACATGTATTGACGTTTCCGATCAATACAATTATAGCATGCAAAATAAACATTTATCATAAACATGGAATAAGATAATAACCACTTTATTATTGCCTCTCGGGCATATTCCCTTCAGTCTCCCACTTGCACTAGAGTCAATAATCTAGTTTGAAAAACTTTGCGTATTGAACACCTATGGCTTTCTGGTGTTGCATATAGGCGATTGCTAGTGGTTAACATAATCTCCGGATCTGATAGTTTCAGGTCCGTGTGTATTTGCATGTCTCTGCGTCTCTACGCATCACTCATTCTCAAATGAGATGGCATTGTATAGATTTGGTCCTTTGGTGAGACCTTTAGTTCGTTAGGCTCAAAATATGTTGATATTATTGTCACACAATATATCTTGATAGTATTAGCCCACTTTGAACCACACCTAGTTTGATAACAAACTACTTAACACAAATGCCCTCCTTTGCTGCTACTATAGCAGTTATATACTTAGCCTTTTGTTGTAGTATCCGTCATAATGTCTCAACTTTGGAACTCATCCAAATACATCATGGAACATCCTTTCATTGCATTGTGCCACCCATAGTATAAATTGAGATAAATTTAATTTGAATCTTGTGACAAAAATAGTATCAATGTAACACTTTACAATGAACTACCTTTAACTATTTGTCACTTATACATGATATATTCTTAGTTATTTCAAAGCTCATAAGAATATATTTACTATCGTCCAATGATCATCTTATGAATCATTCTGGTATGTGCTCATAACATTTAGAGCATAGGACATTTTGGATATATACATATCATGGTATAATCGATCAAAATCTTCATGTGATTTTACTCACCAAGTGTTGAAACACTTGAATCTTGATACAATTCTTTCCATGCAGCAAGAACCTTTCTTGTTGTTTCCATATTGAACCCTTTCAATATCTCATATATCTATGTCTGGCACAACCATATTAGCGCATTAATCTATCCATATATATATTGATGCCAAATATTCTGGGTTTTCCCAAGTCTTTCATCAAAATCTTATTTTAATGAAATTCTTAACTTGTGTCAATACAAGATACATCATTTCCAATCAACAATATGTCCTCTACATAATGTATTAGAAATATGTCTCAGTGCTCCGACTTAATTTCTTGCAAATGCAAGCATCTTCATCATGTCCGATGAATTTAAACTCTTTTAACAGTTTCATCATGGTGAAGATTCCAACTCCGTTATGCTTACTTCAACTATTGAAGTTTGCATGACCTTTTAGCACCCTTTGAATTAACAAAACCCTTCAGATCGTGTCTTGTACACGTCCTAGGTAACCATTCTATTATAAGAACATTGTTTTGTTTGTTCAACTACCATACATCAAATTATATGTAGTGGTTGCTACATTAATCCGTCAAGACTAAATATCGCTATGAAAGATCAAATCTTGTCATAGTCAAGTCCTTGAACATTGTCGTAAACTTCTTTCCGACGTGTCGACTATTTCATAGATGTTAAACATCCATGTCTTATTTCTTTATAGATCCAAACACGACCGATAGGCTTCACGCCTTTCCGGAGGGTCTTCCAAGTTCAGAAACTTGATTTCTCGTGTATGGATACTATCACGGATTCTGTGACTTCTAGTCATTTTATGGAGTCAGGGCCCATCATCGCTTCTTTGCATGTAGTCAGTTCATCATTGTCAAAACAATAACGACTTGCTTATCAAATCACACTATTTGATTCTTACCGACCCACACGGTTCAATAGGAACTCTAATCTCCGAGATCACACCCTTTGTAATCACGGGAGCCATGAGCATTGTGGCCACCACCGGGACACTTTCCGGCGCTGCGCTACTTAGCACATATAGCTAAGGTTCGACAACCTTATCAAAGTTTTATTGTCCTCCCACTTAACTTTTCACGAAAAATTCCTTCTCAAGAAACTTGACGTTCCAAGTAACAAACTCTTTTGTCCTCGGTGTTATGGAGAAATCCCCAACAAATTATTTGGGAACCCTTCCTCTTGGGGTTCCCCAACGAGCTCGATATATTTTGGGCCATCAGCTACCGACTTTAGCATGCCCATTTTCCATCTAAATAATGGGTAGAATGGTAATTTTAAAGTGTTTGAAATTAAATGGTTTAAAATGTTTCAGGGTCGGTGGGAGATTTTGCCGCTCGATCTGAGATTTTGAATTTAGCTAGTGTTCATCTACTAATAAAAAAAGGTAGTACTATAGAGCATACGAGTTTTAGGAATTTAAGGCCGAGAGTCACATTAACTCATCATCGATGACCATATATTTGCACCAAAAATATGATATCTCCGATTCAAATGGGATAGACGGTAAATTTTGTCGCTCGATTGAGATTTTAAATTTGTCTAGTGTCAATCTACTAATAGAAAAATGGTACTCCCATGGTGGGAGATTTTGCCTCAAAGTGTTTGAAACATAGTGGCGTGAAATTCTTCAAGGTCGGTGGGTGATTTTGCCACTAGATTGTGTTTTTGAATTTGGCTAGTGTCAATCTACTAATAGAAAAATGGTACTCCCCCGATGGGAGATTTTTGCCTCAAAGTTTTTGAAACAGATGGGCATAAAATACTTCAATCCCGATGGGTGATTTTGCTGCTCATTGAGATTTTGAATTTGGCCAACATCCATCTACTAATAATAGAAAATGTACTCCCTTGGTGGGCGATTTTGCCTCAAAGGTTTTGAAATAGAGGGGCATGAAATGCTTCAAGGTCGGTGGGTGATTTTGCTGCTCGATTGAGATTTTGAATTTGGCTCGCATCCATCTACTAATAATAGAAAATGGTACTCCCCCAGTGGGAGATTTTGACTCAAACTTTTTGAAACGGATGGGCACGAAATGCTTCAAGGTTGGTGGGTGATTTTGCGCTCGATTGAGATTTTGAATTTTTCTAGCGTCCATCTACTAATAGAAAAATGGTACTCCTCGGTGGGGCATTTTGCCTCAATTTTTTTGAATGGATGGGCGTAAAATGCTTCAAGGTCGGCAGAGAATTTTGCCGCTTGATTGAGATTTTGAATTTGGCTATCGGTCAAATATTAATAAAAAGGTAGTAGACCATTCCGCTATCTGGTCAGGAAGTCATGGCCAAGAGTCGCATCAACTTATCATCCATGTCCATACTTCAATACTAGCCTGCTACCGGATAGTAGTATAATGTAAGTTATTGCCATGTGATCTATAGTTAGCTTTACTAGCCAACAAGTACAAGTAACATGAGATACTCCCACTATGACTAGCCTAATAAACATAGTATGAGTAATTCTTAGGCCTTTCACAATGTAGTGTATCTTAGCTTGTTATCCTTGGTAATGGTGTATCTTAAGATACAACTAGTACAATGGATTATATCTTAAGAGTTGTATCTACATTTAATGACTTTGAGTATTGATGGCTATGATAATACAACACTTTTTAGCAATATAAATTGTGTCATTTGCCTATCATATCATGCTCCATCTAACTATTTCTATGCCTGATATGCATGATTACTTGTTTTTATTAAATTCAATATGAGCTTTGCACATTTAGTAGTTTAGGTAGAATTTTATCCCTTTTCCTTGTCTTTGACATGTGTATAGGTGTTGATGATGATTATGGATAAAACAAAGGCAAAAGGAACAAAGAGAGCATAGTATGGAGGAGCTGCAGGGACCAGACTTAGCCATTTGAGAGGTTGGAAAAGTGATTTTTTCTAACTTCTCAAAATAAAGATCCAGGACCATAGAGTTGTATCTCTCGACGATATGAACTCAACGAGCCCAAGAACACCCAAAACAGAGTTCGTATGAAAAAATGGCGACCAAAATACTAAAAAGTACAGACGGTTTAACGAGCAACTATTGGCCGTATAGTTGCGCCCGTATAGTTGTAAAAAGGGTCGAAAACAACAGGATTTCACCCTAGAAAAGCTCTAGAACCTTTCCTAAGTCATATGAAGGTATTGGGGGAACCCTAGGGCACCCCCAAGTCCTATATAAAGGAGGGAAGAGAGGAGGAAGCCACAATACACCATATACAAGATCTAGATCCCATCTACCACCTCCATGTTGCCGCTGTGCCGCCTCTATAGCCTCTACAGCTCCACCAAGATCTATATCTCCATCAACACCATCAAACCATCCAAGCAAGAAGAGGAGGAGAAGGAGGATGCCGCCATCATCATGATGGCCCAAAATATATCGAGCTCGTTGGGGAACCCCAAGAGGAAGGTATGATGAGCACAACAGCAAGTTTTCCTTCAATTATGAAACCAAGGTTTAATTAAACCAGTAGAAGCAAGGAAACACCCCAAAGGTGTTGCTAGCTGAACTTTGGCAGGGCGCACTACCGGTGCCAGCAACAACGTGGAGACCTGCACAACACAACCACAGAACTCTGTCCCCAACTTGCGATGAGGTTGTCAATCTCACAGGTTTTGCTGAAAACAAAGGATTAAATGTATCAAGTGGAAGAAAGTAATAGTTTGCATAAAGTAAACACAAAGCAGTAAATAGTTGATTGTAGATTGCTAGTAAAATAAAGGACCGGGTCCATAGTTCACTAGAGGTGGCTCTCCTTAAGATAGATAACATGTTGGGAGACAAAATTACAGTGGGGCAATTGACAAACATCGAGAAAGCATACAAGCATATACTAATCATCTTGACTCCTTTGAGATTCGATTGGGCATTACAACATTATACATAGACCGCCATCCAACTGCATCTATGACTAATAATCCACCTTCAGGTTATCATCTGAACCCCCTCCAGTATTAAGTTGCAAGCAACGGATAATTGCATTATGAATTGCATGTAAAGTAAACAATATGATTGTTCTATGAACAAAGGATTGTTGTTTTCTCCCTAGTAGCAACAGCACATCTAGTACCTTAGAGATTTCTGTCACTTCCCCAGATTACCAGAGCCATGAACCCACTATCGAGCATAAATACTAACTCTTGGAGTTGCTAGCATCTACTTGGCCAAGATAGATACCAACAATGGAAAACATGCAAGATCACAAATAACAAAGACATGATAGAATCAATAATCAATCTGAAATAGCATCTCAATATCCGTCGGATCCCCGCAAACACAACATGCAGAATTACAAATAGATGATCTTGATCATGAATGGAGCTCACAAGATCTAAACATGGTAGCACAAAGGAGGAGAACCAGCCATCTAGCTACTACATGGAACCGTAGTCCAGAGATAAACTACTCACGCATCACACCGGAGGCTTGCATGATGATGAAGAAGGCCTCCAGGGTGAATTCCCCTCTCCGGCAGGGTGCTGGGAAGAGCTTCAGATCCCTCCCGATCTAGGGATGGAGATGACGGCGACTACAGACTCTTTCGTGGAATTTTGATCGGGTGCTTAGGGTTTCCGTATCAGAGGCAACTTATAGGCAGAAGGAGAGGCCAAGGGGGTGCCTGGGGCGGCCATACCCTCCCCTGGCGCGGGCCAGGCCTGGCCGCGCGGCCAGGGTGTGTGGCCGGGCCCCAGCCCCTCTCCGTCTCGTATTCTAGCTCCATGTGTCCCTCGGTGAAAAACTGACTTTGGCTTTTGTCCCGTCCAACTCCAAGAATATTCATTTTCTGACTTTCCTGGAACCAAAAACAGCAAAAAATAGGCAGCTGGCATTGTGGCTCTTGTTAATAGGTTAGTCCAAGAAATCATATGAAAACTACTCCAAAGTGTGGACAAAACATAAGAAAGTAGATAAAACCAATCATGGAACATCAAAAATTATGGATACGTTTGCAACGTATCAACATCCCCAAGCTTAACTCCTGCTCGTCCTCGAGTAGGTAAGTGATAAAAAGAAAGAATAATTTTTGAGGTGACATGCACCATCATAAACTTGATTAAAGTATTTGCAAAACATTCAAAGCTGGGATCATAGTACTTCAATCATAACATGAAAGACAAAGTTCTAGCAATAAGACAAAAAAACTATGTTGCAACATGAAAAGTCACAAACAAAAGATTCATGAATAACAATACTTTGCAAGACGTTTGTTTGTTTCACATAAAGAAAACATAGCATAGTGGCATTCAGCTTGTCCCTCATAGAGTAGCAAACATAAATGCATAGGACACCTTCAAAGTTCCTAAGAGTGACTAGATACAAATAGTTTAAAACAAGCAATATCAAAGTTATGCATCAATCAACAAGTCTTGGGAAAATGCACATAGAACTAAGAATGGCCACTATGTTGTCAAAGTAGGTGCATAAAGATAGAAGGTGGAGACTCAACATAAAAGTAAAAGAAAGTCCTTCATAGAAGAAAGCAGAGATTCAAGTTTCATAAAGAGCTTCCAAAAATTATGGTACTTATAGCTTTCATCTCTCATTGCCCCTATCATAATCATCTTGAAGTGATTAAGGTTAAAGTGAACAAACTATGGTGTATATGCTTGACGAAGCATAAGTTGGAAATCTCATGTCCCTTGAATACGAGGGTTGCTCCTCATGCTACTCAAGTTTAGTCACCGGTAAGTTGTTGTCATCGTAAGTACATGTGTATCATAGAGAACCGCCAACGGGGTACCCCTTGCCCGATGATACGGAAGAATCCCCATATCAAAATGACAATGCAAGCAGACAACAAGCATCTGAGCAATATTCTTATTTACCATGGGAATATGGTGCTTTTTTCTCTCTTTCCTCTTTTCATATATCTCTTTTTTTCTCTTTTTTTCTCAATATCTGACTCTTTTTATATAAGAAGAATGCTTCATAGACAGCTCATTATGGTTACGCTGCAGGTTTCCACCATGTCAGCATGGATTAGACCAGTGATGACCCACAAGTATAGGGGTGTATCGCAGTATTTTCGATAAGTAAGAGTGTCGAACCTAACAAGGAGCAGAAGGTGCTGGCTAGTGGTATGGATCAGAAATTCTCTGCAAATTCTTAGCAAACGGATTTTTAGGGGTTTTTGATAATGCAAGTAAATAAAAGACAATAGGAATAAATGCAGCAAGTGGCCCAATCCTTTATTCAGCAAAGGACAAGCCGGTTGTATTACTTAAGATGACCAAATGTTCTCGAGGACACACAGGAATTTTGTCAAGTGTTTTCGCTTCATATAGTTGATTGATCTTCTTTAATTTGCTAAGTGTTCTGTGGGTGAACCTGTGCTAATGTACCGACCTTCCTAGGACTAATACATACTTGTGATTATACCCCTTGCAAACATTTGTAAGTACAAGAAAGTAATTAAGGTAGAAATCTAACCACAGCTTTAAACTCTAAGACCCTAACGTCCCTTGTGCAATGGTTTCCTAATGGGGGTTCAGGTTTCTGTCACTCCGGCAACCCCTATGATTAGTAGCCAAATACACAATGCATTCCCCTAGGCCCATATAGGTGAAGTGTCATGTAGTCGACGTTCACATGACACCACTAGAAGAAGTACACCACAACTTAAATATCAAACTATTGAATCTTTCTCGACACAATTCCACTACTAACAACATGACTTCTCCCATGTCCTCAAGAACAAAATGAACTACTCACAAGACATCATATGGATCATGATCAGAGATGGAATAATGATGTATAACAATCTGAACATAAACAATAATTCCACGGTTCACTCAATAGCATCAACTACAAAGAGTAATCAACACCGGGAAAGTTTCCCCTAAGAACTATGCAAGATTCAACCCAATTGTTACAGCGATATGGAGATGGTGATGAGGGTGCTGATGGAGATGGTGGTGATGATGATGATGATCCCGATGAAGTCCAGCTTGATGGTGGTGTTGATGGTGATGATCTCCCCTCTCCGCGAAGGAATTCCCCCGGCAGAAATCTGTCTATCGGAGAGATCTTTCTTTCTCGGTGTTTTCCGCCCCGCAGAGGCGGCAGAATCTTTCTGTGGTCCCTCCCCAGGTATTAGGGTTCTGTGGAGATAATATACGCTAGAGGGGAGAGCTGGAGGTGGACCAGGGCGGCCACACCACCTAGTGGCACGACCTAGGGTGGCCCGCGCCAGGGGGTGGTGTGGGCCCCCTGTGGCCCATCTCCACTCTTCCTTCTGGCAGTCTTCGTCTTTTGGTAAAATAGGATTTTCCGTTTTTTCCCGGATTTTCTGATCTTCGCGAATTTTGCCTCCAAATAGCACCTTTTCCATCAGAATCCTGACTGCATCGGTCCATGCTCCAAAAGTCATCAACCATGCAAAAATAGATGAAATAACATAAGTATCATCTCTTAATATGAAATATATCAATGAATAATAGTAAATTATGATATAGAATAGTGATGCAAAATGGACGTATCAACTCCCCCCAATCTTAGACTTCGCTTGTCCCTAAGCAAAACTGAGCTCAATAAACATGGCCTCAGGTTTATGGAGTGAAGAGTCGATAAAAGAATACGGACAGGAAGCATCACATTCATCAATACATAAGTCATAATAGAAGACAACTCACTATTATATAACTTAACTTGCAATAAGTAAAGGAAACACAATAAAGATACATAAAGTAAATCATAATTGGTAATGGCAAACTTAGCTCTTGGTCGAAGAATAGTTGACAATTTGCTGGAGTTCACAAATAACTGATTTTCAATGATAGCTTTCAAAGTAGTAAACACCAAGATAAGAGCAAAGTGCAAAACAAGGAACATAAGAAACATGATTGAATAAATCATCATATGAATGAATGAAACACAACAACTCACAATACTTGCTGAGGTAGAAGGTAATAGGTTTTCTGACTCAACTAAAAAGTAAAAGAAAGGCCCTTCGAAGAGGGAAGCAGGGATTTCAAGTTTCATAAAGAGCTCCCAAAAATTATGATACTTATTAGTTTTCAGCTCTTATTGCCCCTATCATAGGCATATTTAGGTGATTAAGGTTAAAGTGATCAAATACGAGGATATGCTTGACAAGTTGTAAGTTGAAAATCTCATGTCCCTTGAATACGAGAGTCGCTCCTCATGCTACTCAAGTTTAGTCACCGGTAAGTTCTTGTCATAGTAAGCACATGTGTATCATAGAGAACCGCCAACGGGGTACCTCTTGCCCGATGATACGGAAGAATCCCCATATCAAAATGACAAGGCAAGCAGACAACGAGCATCTCAACAATCTTCTTATTTACCATGGGAATATGGTGCTTTTTTCTCTCTTTCCTCTTTTCTCATCTTTTTTTTCCTTTTCTCTTTTTCTCAATCTCTATCTCTTTTTTTATAAGAAGAATGCTTCATAGATGCTCGTTATGGTTATGCTGCAGGTTTCCACCATGACAGCATGGATTAGACCGGCGGCCCATACGTTTCTCTAACACACATACATAACTCCATGGACTTATAAGCTTCCCTTTCATTTCACACCGACGACATCCATAGACAAAAGAACATGATATCAACTAGGTACAAAGTACCAGTGCAATGTTGAAAGCATTCCCCATGACAGCATGGTTCTGCTAATTCACAACTCACAAAGCACAAGCATATATGCAACATAGATGGGCACAATGGTTCAAGTTTATTAAGTGCGAGAAAGTAAAGTGTGCCATCAAGCTCGTGAGAGCTTTAATCACTAACTTTCACATAACAAGTTTAATTTGGAAGGTAGATAAAAATAAGAATTTACTTGGAGTAGCAATAGTGCTAATAGGTAGGTATGGTTGACACAAATGGCATAGGTTTGGTTTAAGGATTGGATGCACGAGAAGAATTCCCTCTCAGTACAGGTTTTTGGCTAGCAAGGCTAGGTAGCAAGTATAAGAGTTGAAGGAAACAAACAAACATACAAGTGATAAAAACAAACGTGCAATCTTCCTTGGAAGCACAAAAGATCTTAACTAGAGAATACTAAACTTATGAGCAAATCAAGAAAGAAAGATGATGAAATTATATTTCTTTAGAGTACTTTTATCTTTTCATTCAACTCTCAAAAATAGTGATGCTACTGACTGAGCCAGGTTTGCCAAAACCAACTAAATTAACTCCATGATCCCAAAGTGATACCAATACTAACAACAAGATCAATCATATAACCATGAATTAAAAACTAATATAAGATATGCAAAAGAGTAAATGATAGAACTTATCATTAATATTCCATAACGGCAACTCACACCAAGGGATACATATCTAACGAGAGAGGGGACACTTCCATAATGCAAACCATCCTACATGATAACTTCTCTATTCATGATATGACTCTACTAAAAAGGTAAAAAGATAGAAGATAGTGATGTGATACCGCGACACTCCCCCAATCTTGGAACAAGCCAAGGGGATGCCAAACCTGATGACGAATTACTCCTTCAGTGGTGGTGGTATTCTCTCAATGAGCTATTTGATTAGTTTCCCCAAGTCCTTGATCTCGAAGGTGAGATTACGAATCAGCTGTGAGTTTTGCTCAATGCGGCTCATGATCATGTCGGGTTGAGAATTCTAGCTCTTGCGATCCTTTCCCCACTCTTCCTCCTTGAAGTCTTCTTTTCCTGCATGGCTAGAACAAGGCAAATCCCAATTGGAGGGTAGTTTCTCCTTGGGAATATTCTGGTATTGATGCTCATGGATAAGGGTATGGAAAGGATTCTTGGTGCATGGAGGAAGTGACCATGGAGCTAAACAGTGACGAGGAGTTTTCCCTCCAGTCTGCATCCGTGCAGTCCTTCTAACTCTAGCAGGCTTTGTCACCACTCCAATGCTTGCAATGGTAGTGCTGGTGTGCGGATGTTGGCCTTGCTCCTTTTCATCTTCACTCTTGATCTCCTCCTCCTGACCGGGGTCTTGGAGATCTTCCTCCATAGGCTCCTTTCCCTTATCCTTGGCGGACATCATCGTGCTTCTAACTTCAAGAATAGTTCCTATTCGAAAAATGGACTTTGTAGGTCTCTGAATTTGGTATTTAGTAGATTCTTCCGGAGTCACCACTTGAATGACATTAATATCTTCATCTTCATACTCATATTGCTTGAGTCATGAAACCTTTCACTTCCTTATTACACCATTTTCTCCACTAACCTAAAAATTTCTTTCACACAAAACTTCACACAGTTCTCATTAGCAACATTAGTATAAGTGAAGTGATAAAACCTTTTGAGTCCAATTTCAACTGAAAACCATCAAAACATAAGCTACTGTAGCAACTCCTTCCGAAAACCAAAAAGAATTCAAAAGGGAAATCGAATAAAGAAGCAAATGCAAGAGTGGCAAAATCTGTCAAAACAGACCAGCAGTTAAAGATCATTTTTTTCGAAATTTTTTTGTTGCTCAAATCAAAAAGTGCAAAACTAACGAAAGTTAAATAACAACCTGGGTCAGAAGCACAAAAAATTACAGCTCAATCCGACATACAGAGATCTCTCACGAATGTTTACGGTGAAGCACAAAAATCTGTTTCGGGACAACAACTTCCCCAAACCTTACTTCTCTCTCATTAGAGGTTGATCTTGACACAAAAACCAAACAAAAAGGATAAGGAGCGGTTATTACCGAAGTAATAACTTCCAAGACTCAAAGAAACAAAAACAAACTGAAAGCAAGAATATATTGGGTTTGCTCCCAAAAAGCTCTTTCTTTATAGCCATTAAGATGGGCATGATAATTTTGATGAAGCTCACACAAGAATATGAATTGAAGTGAAAGAGAGCATTAAGAAGCAAAAATACACATGTTTAAGTCTAACCCACTTCCTATGCAAGGGAATTTTGTAAACAAACAAGTTGTTGAAACCAGAGCCTACTAGCATAGGAAGGCAAAAGAAGTGCAACATAAAAACTTTCAGTATAAAACGAGGAAACTTGATATTATTGAGATACATAAGAACACTTTTCCCTCTCTCATAGTAGCTTTCAGTATCATGCATAAACTTAACAATATAACTATCACAAGGGCCATCGTAAACATGATCACTTATCCTAACAGAAAACACAGGAATACTAGCTCTTATAATACTACTTTGTGAAACAATATTAGAGGTATCCTTACCAAGGATAGTGTGTCCCTCTTCTACATATTTAGTGGCAAAGTATTTCACATTTGCTATTATAGGTTCATCATCCATTTGTTTATCAGGTTCAACAACTTTTCTTGTACTTTCATTAACCATACTAGCTATCATAGAATGTTCCTTTACCTTACCTGGAAAAGGCATTTTCTCAATATAAGGTTCAGGTAAAACATGATTAGCAGTATAAACTTCAGTATTTCTTGCAGGAACACTCTTAGCAATATCTTTATAAGGTTCATGATACTTATTCCACTTCTTTTTAGGCACTTCAATGTAAGAAGCAAAAGCCTTAAAATAAGAAGCAATAGCTTGAGAGTCTAGACCATAAGCATTTTTAATATTTTGAAAGTCATCAGTTCCCATAAAAGATTCAATGCATTCATAATCATAATTTATACCTGACTTTCTTCCTTTGTCATTCTCCCATGCTTCGGCATTATCTTGAATACGGTCCAGAAGATCCCATTTAGCTTCTTCTCCCATGCGAGTGAATGATCCAGTACAATAAGCATCTAATAAATCCTTATCATGAAGAGAAAGCCTTGCATAAAAGTTATTGATAATAATATTGTTGGGGATCTCTTGAATGGGACATTTGAGCATTAGTATCTTCAATCTCCCCCAAGCTTGAGCTTTACTCTCTCCATCAAGAGGCCAAAAGTTGTATATTTGATTCTGATCTTTATGAATCTCACTAGGAGGATAAAACTTTGAATAAAAGAGAGGCACTATTTCCTCCCATTCAAGAGCTTGACCATTCTTCAGTAGCTTATACAAGTCCTCAGCTCTTCCTTTTAGTGATAATGAGAATAACTTCTTCTTGACTTGATCTGTAGTAATACCTAGACACTTAAACAACCCGCATAATTCGTGTATAAAGAGCAAATGATCACCGGGATGGACAGTTCCATCCCCAACATAGTAGTTATCCATAACACGATCAATAATTCTCGTAGGTATTTTAAAAGTATCATTCTCAGCAGGTGGTGGTTCATCTACTACCTTAGCAGTGGTAGTAGCATTACGAAATAAGAAACTCGGCGAATTATCCATATTGAAAATAAAGCAACTAACAGAAGTAAACAATACTCACAGTAGAAGTTTCCTTTACTAATTCCACTCTCCAATAGCGCTTCACTCCTCGGCAACGGCGCCAGAAAATAGTCTTGATAACCCACAAGTATAGGGGGTGTATTGTAGTATTTTCGATAAGTAAGAGTGTCGAACCCAACGAGGAGTAGAAGGTGCTGGCTAGTGGTATGGATCAGAAATTCTCTGCAAATACTTAGCAAACGGATTTTTAGGGGTTTTTGATAATGCAAGTAAATGAAGTAAGAGTAAATAAAAGACAATAAGAATAAATGTAGCAAGTGGCCCAATCCTTTATTCAGCAAAGGACAAGCCGGTTGTATCACTTAAGATGACCAAACGTTCTCGAGGACACACGGGAATTCTGTCAAGTGCTTTCGCTTCATATAGTTGATTAATCTTCTTTAGTTTGCGAAGTGTTGTGTGGGTGAATCTGTGCTAATGTACCGACCTTCCTAGGACTAATACATACTTATGATTATACCCCTTGCAAACATCCGTAAGTACAAGAAAGTAATTAAGGTAGAAACCTAACCATAGCTTTAAACTCTAAGACCCTGACGTCCCTTGTGCAATGGTTTCCTAATAGGGGTTCAGGTTTCTGTCACTCCGGCAACCCCTACGATCAGTAGCCAAATACACAATGCATTCCCCTAGGCCCATATAGGTGAAGTGTCATGTAGTCGACGTTCACATGACATCACTAGAAGAAGTACACCACAACTTAAATATCAAACTATTGAATCTTTCTCAACACAATTCCACTACTAACAACATGACTTCTCCCATGTCCTCAAGAACAAAACGAACTACTCACAAGACATCATATGGATTATGATCAGAGATGGAATAATGATGTATAACAATCTGAACATAAACAATAATTCCACGGTTCACTCAATAGCATCAACTACAAAGAGTAATCAACACCGGGAAAGTTTCCCCTAAGAACTATGCAAGATTCAACCCAATTGTTACAACGATATGGAGATGGTGATGAGGGTGCTAGTGGAGATGATGGTGGTGGTGATGATGATGATGATCCCGATCAAGTCTAGCTTGATGGTGGTGTTGATGGCGACGATCTCCCCTCTCCGGGAAGGAATTCCCCCGGCAGAAATCTGTCTGCCGGAGAGATCTTTCTCTCTTGGTGTTTTCCGCCCCACAGAGGTGGCGGAATCTTTCTGTGGTCCCTCCCTAAGTATTAGGGTTCCGTGGAGATAATATACGCTAGAGGGTAGATCTGGAGGTGGATGATACATTGCAAATGTATCTATAATTTTTGATGTTCCATGCTTGGTTTTATCTACTTTCATGTGTTTTGTCCACCCTTTGGAGTACTTTTCTTATGATTTCTTGGACTAACCTATTAACAAGAGCCATAGTGCCAGCTGCCTATTTTCTGCTGTTTTTGGTTCCAGGAAGTTAGAAAATGAATATTCTTGGAATTGGACGGGACAAAAGCCAAAGTTATTATTTTACCGGGGGACATCTGGAGCCAGAATACGAGACGGAGAGGGGCTAGGGCCCGGCCACACCACCTGGTCGCGCGGCCAGGCCTGACCCACGCCAGGATGTGGTCTAGTTGCCCCAGGCACCCCCTCGGCCTCTCCTTTCGCCTATATATTGCTGCTGATACGGAAACCCTAACCACCCGATCAAAAATCCACGAAAGAGTCTGTAGCTGCCGTCATCTCCATCCCTAGATCGGGAGGGATCTGAAGCTCTTCCCAACACCCTGCTGGAGAGGGGAATTCATCCTGGAGGCCTTCTTCATCATCATGCAAGCCTCTGGTGTGATGCGTGAGTAGTTCATCTCTGGACTACGGGTCCATGTAGTAGCTAGATGGCTGGTTCTCCTCCTTTGTGCTTTCATGTTTAGATCTTGTGAGCTCCGTTCATGATCAAGATCATCTATTTGTAATTCTGCATGTTGTGTTTGCGGGGATCCGATGGATATTGAGATGCTAGTTCAGATTGATTATTGATTCTATCATGTCTTTGTTATTTGTGATCTTGCATGCTTTCCGTTGTTAGTAGCTATCTTGGCCAACTAGATGCTAGCAACTCCAAGAGTTAGTATTTATGCTCGATAGTGGGTTCATGCCTCTGGTAATCTGGGGAAGTGACAAAAATCTCTAAGGTACTAGATGTGTAGTTGCTACTAGGGAGAAAACAACAATCGTTTTTTCATAGAACAATCGTATTGTTTACTTTACACCCAATTCATAATACAATTATCAGTTGCTTGCAACTTAATACTGGAGGGGGTTCGGATGATAACCTGAAGGTGGATTATTAGTCATAGATGCAGTTGGATGGCGGTCTATGTATAATGTTGTAATGCCCAATCAAGTCTCAAAGGAGTCAAGATGACTAGTATATGCTTGTATGCTTTCTCGATGTTTGTCAATTGCCCCGCTGTAATTTGTTCACCCAGCATATGTTATCTATCTTAAGGAGAGCCACCTCTAGTGAACTATGGACCCCGGTCCTTTCTTTTACTTTTAATCTACTATCAAACTGTTTACTGCTTTGTGTTTACTTTCTACAAACTATTACTTCATTCCATTTGATACGTTTAATCCTTTGTTTTCAACAAAACCGGTGAGATTGACAACCTCATCGCAAGTTAGGGACAGAGTTCTGTGATTGTGTTGTGCAGGTCTCCACGTTGCTGCTGGCACCGGTAGTGCGCCCTGCCAACGTTCAGCTAGCAACACCTTTGGGGTGTTTCCTTGCTCCTACTGGATTGATAACCTTGGTTTCATACTGAGGGAAAACTTGCTGCTGTGCTCATCATACCTTCCTCTTGGGATTCCCCAACGAGCTCGATATATTTTGGGCCATCAAGCTTTTTTCTGGCGCCATTGCCGGTAGGGTTGCACAAGCGGGCCCTGCTTTAACCCGCATAACACCATCCACAGTATAAATTGTGCTACACCTCTCCATCTCATCCCTAGGTAAATAATACTAATCAGACTACCAATCCGCCCCACTTCAGCTGCCGCCTGCAACACTAGTTGCCGGGGAGTCAAGGACATCTTCGCAAGGGGAGTCCCTCATAACCAATCTCTTTACTTTGTTATTTTTGTTTTGCTTAGTTTCTTTTTCTTTGTTTGCTTGTTTTTTTTATCAAAAACACAAATAATTAGTTTTACTAGTTTGCTTTCTTATTTAAAAACACAAAAAAATTAAGTCTCCTTTAGTTGTTACCTCTTCCTTAGCTCACCATGTTGATCCCTAAATTCACCCTGAAAGACCTTTCAATAGGTAGTGGTTCTATAATTGGAAAAGATAATATTGAAGAATTCTTTAATCATGTTAGTAAGCATGAGGATATTGAGGATATATCCCTTGCAGAACTTGCTCCAAACTATGAGATTGTTGCAGCTTCTTTAGTTCACATGTTGGAAGCTAGGTTTGTTAACCTTAACCCCTTAATGCAAGTAATATTTCTTAAACTTAAATAAATTGATGACCCTGAGAAGAGAGATTTTATTCTAGAAACTTTGCTTAAGGAATTCTATGATGTTGCCAAGGAAGCTAGAAAAGTCTTTGGACGTTTCAATATGCTAGGCTCATGTGTAGATGTTGTTGGTATGCGAGAAAAGATGAACAAAACTGAACCTAACGGGGAGGAAACTAAGATACCAATACCCTTTAAACTTGTAGCAATACATGAAGCCATAGAAAAGAATCTTGATTGGATTGTTCCTGAAAACCCGTTTGATGAAAATAGTGAACCCAAGAGTATCGAGAGAGGATCTTCTAGAAATTATTTGGATGAGATACCTTGCCTTGTTGAAGATATTTCTGGTATTAATCTTAATGCTTCTTCATTTGAGAACACTTGATCTTTTTTCTTGCTTCTTATGCCTAACTTAAAGGCGTTAAAGAAAAGTACTTATTGGGAGATAACCCAAAAGTTTTAGATGAGTCTTGAAAGTTATTACTTCAGTAATAACCTCTCCTTATCCTTTTTATTTGCTTTTTGTGCCAAGAGTAACCTCTAATGAGAGAGAAGTAATGATTGGGAAAGTTGTTGTCCCGAAACAGATTTCTGTGCTTCATCGTAAAAATTAGGCATGAACTTTCCTACTTTTTTTCCAATCCAAACCAAACTATTTGAAAACCAATGTATGAAAGAGGGGGTCCAACCAATTTATTCAGCAAACAAAGCAAACGAAAAACCAAAACGAAAACGAAAAAGAAGACGCTCCAAGAACAACACAACTGTGCATGAAACAATAAAAATGAAGTGTTTGGAAGGAACCTGAGATTTTTATTGATGAAGAGGGGGATGCCTTGGGCATCCCCAAGCTTTGACGCTTGTACTTTTTGTATATTTCTTGGGGTGACACGCGTGGAATCCCCAAGCTTGAGCTTTAGTCCATTCTTCATCTCATTACTCATTCCTTTCATACACCTGAAAATTTTCCTTCATACAAAACTTCACACAATCTTTATTAGCAACATTAGTGCACTCAAGATAATAAGTCTTTAGGTTCAGTTCCAACACCAATAAAACTTCCATTAAAACGGTATCTACTGTATCACTTCCCTCAAAAATCTCAATTCCCCAAAAAAACTCAAAAAGGAACCAACAAGAAGCAAATGCAGAAAATGACAGAAATCTGTCAAAACGGACCAGCAGGTAAAGACGAATTTTTTTGAAGACCTTATGTTGCTCAAATAAAAAAGTGTTGAACTAATGAAAGTTAGATAACAACCTGGGGCAGAAGCAGAAAAATTCACGCCTCAAAAGGACGTACAGATATTTTACACGATTTTTTACGGTGAATCACATAAATCTGTTTCGGGACAACAACTTTCCCAATCATTACTTCTCTCTCATTAGAGGTTACTCTTGGCACAAAAAACAAATAAAAAGGATAAGGAGCGGTTATTACTGAAGTAATAACTTCCAAGACTCATCTAAAACTTTTGGATTATCTCCTAATAAGTACTTTTCTTTAACGCCTTTAAGTTAGGCATAAGAAGCCAGAAAAAGAATCAAGTGTTCTCAAATGAAGAAGCATTAAAACCAAGTTTCTTGCCCTTACCTCTCTTACTTTTATTCTTACCCTTGGGAACTTACGAATGCTTGGTGGAGAAACAAAGCGCATGGTGCCCTTTTCCACATCTATTATTGCTCCAAGGAGCTTCAATAGGGATCTTCCAAGTGTGATTTGTCCTTTTCCTACACATTCAGTAACAAGATAGTCAGTAGAAAACATTTTCCCTAGGATCTTTGTAAACACTCCTTCAGCTATTCCAATGGGTAATATTGTGGCATTATTAGCAAGAAAATTTTCTTCTCCTCCTTCAGAAAGCCCCCAAAGATTCAAAGATTCATAAATATCTTTGGGCATAAGACAAAATTCAGACATGATATCATAGCGAGCATGAAAAGTTTCATTATTTATAGCAATCTTTACTGTGGGAAGCCATTCGGAGGGTTTAGAGTTTATTGGAACATAGTTGTGATGCTCCCTAAGCGTTTTATAGCAATCTTTCAAACTAGCAGTGCTGGTCTCAAGAGTATTCAATCTAGCAAATATGTTTATGAAAGAAGAATCAGATTTGCTAGGCAAGTTGTAAGTAAAGACCAATTTCTTTATGGCATTAACAGCATCATCCTCATTGCGTTGGAGGAAATCTCCTCCCACAACAGCATCTAAAGCATATCTATAGCAAAGAGCAATTCCAAGGTAAAAACTGCTAAGGAACAAGCTTTGAGTCATTTTAGGTTCGGTTTTTTCATGTAAATCAGAGATTCTAGACCAAGCTTCTTTAAAACTCTCTTCAATTCCTTGTTTAAAAGTGAAAACCATTTCCTCAGGCGTCATAGTTAATGGAGCAATGCTAGACATAATGGCAACTTAAGATAAGAACTAATTTTTTGTGTGTTTTTAATAAAGAAAGCAAACTTGTAAAACTTTTTTTTTGTGTTTTTGATAAAGAAACAAGCAAACAAAGCAAAAGTAAACTAAGCAAAACAAAAATAACAAAGTAAAGAGATTGGTTATGAGGGACTCCCCTTGTGAAGATGTCCTTGACTCCCTGGCAACGACGCCAGAAAAATAGCTTAATGGCCCAAAATATATCGAGCTCATTGGGGAACCCCAAGAGGAAGGTATGATGAGCACAGTAGAAAGTTTTCCCTCAATTATGAAACCAAGGTTTAATCAAACCAGTAGGAGCAAGGAAACACCCCAAAGGTGTTGCTAGCTGAACTTTGGCAGGGCACACTACCGGTGCCAGCAACAACGTGGAGACCTGCACAACACAACCACAGAACTCTGTCCCCAACTTGCGATGAGGTTGTCAATCTCACCGGTTTTGCTGAAAACAAAGGATTAAACGTATCGAGTGAAAGAAAGTAATAGTTTGCAGAAAGTAAACGCAAAGCAGTAAACAGTTGATTGTAGATTGATAGTAAAAGAAAGGATCAGGGTCCATAGTTTACTAGAGTGGCTCTCCTTAAGATAGATAACATGTTGGGTGAACAAATTACAGCGGGGCAATTGACAAACATCAAGAAAGCATACAAGCATATACTAATCATCTTGACTCCTTTGAGATTCGATTAGGCATTACAACATTATACATAGACCACCATCCAACTGCATATATGACTAATAATCCACCTTCAGGTTATCATCCGAACCCCCTCTAGTATTAAGTTGCAAGCAACGGATAATTGCATTACGAATTGCGTGTAAAGTAAACAATACGATTGTTCTATGAACAAAGGATTGTTGTTTTCTCCCTAGTAGCAACAACACATCTAGTACCTTAGAGATTTTTGTCACTTCCCCAGATTACCAGAGGCATGAACCCACTATCGAGCATAAATACTAACTCTTGGAGTTGCTAGCATCTACTTGGCCAAGATAGCTACCAACAACGAAAAACATGCAAGATGATAGAATCAATAATCAATCTAAAATACATCTCAATATCCATCGGATCCCCGCAAACACAACATGCAAAATTACAAATAGATAATCTTGATCATGAACGGAGCTCACAAGATCTAAACATGATAGCACGAAGGAGGAGAACCAGCCATCTAGCTACTACATGGACCCGTAGTCCAGAGATGAACTACTCACGCATCACACCGGAGGCTTGCATGATGATTAAGAAGGCCTCCAATATGAATTCCCCTCTCCAGCAGGGTGCTGGGAAGAGCTTCAGATCCCTCCCGATCTAAGGATGGAGATGACGGCGGCTACAAACTCTTTCATGGAATTTTATTCGGGTACTTAGGATTTCTGTATCAGAGGCAACTTATAGGCGGAAGGAGAGGCCAAGGGGGTGCCTGGGGCGGCTAGACCACCCCCTGGCGCGGGCCAGGCCTGGCCGAGCGGCCAGGTGGTGTGGCCGGGCTCCAGCCCCTCTCCGTCTCGTATTCTGGCTCCAGGTGTCCGTCGGTGAAAAACTGACTTTGGCTTTTGTCCCGTCCAATTTCGAGAATATTCATTTTCTGACTTTCCTAAAACCAAAAACAGCAGAAAATAGGCAGCTGTCACTGTGGCTCTTGTTAATAGGTTAGTCCAAGAAATGATATGAAAAGTACTCCAAAGTGTGGACAAAACATAAGAAAGTAGATAAAACCAAGCATGGAACATAAAAAATTATGGATACGTTTGCAACATATCACATCACGCCGACACCACCATCACCGCACCGTCATCACCATCTCCACCGCCGCTAATCCTTCATCCTTCCCCATCATGATCTCCGTGATGGGTTGTAACATGGATTGAACCCCCTTTATTAATGTTATGATGATTTGAGTAACTGAAGTGTGGTGTGTTCTTGTTAATTAATATGTTTGTGCTTTCTCTTTATATTGTTCTATTCATGATGTTATTCTAGTGATTGGAGACGTCCAATCCATTGTTGAGGAATTTATTAGGGATTCACGGAGTGTTACAAAACTTATCATTAGTCTCTACTCGTCTATGGGTCTGACATGTCCATGGGTAGAACTAATAGGCTATTTGATATAAGTGATTTGCGGAGGCAATAGCAGCTTAGGATGCACCGCCCATTAAGATTTAATTTCCTCAAGATAACTCATGATATAAATAGGTATAGTGTTGCAAATTGCTTGACCCAAAGTGACATACGGGATATCTTGTGACTAGTACACTTGCTTAGGAGTATAGTTGTCCGTAGAACTTAATGCCTTTGTTATGGTTTACTTTGATTGGTCTTGTTACCTTAATACACTATTCTCTTACGTGATGACCCATGTCTGAAGAGGGTGTGGACAATTGAGTTGTCTAGTTGCCACTTATCAACGATGGAAGACAATGGTATATGAGGGACCGCCATAATTATAGTTAACAGATATTCCATAAGCACTTATCATGCATACCGGTATACACAACATTACTTGAGGAATCATAGCATTAATATTTCATCTCATTGCATTTACCTCTTTTTTAGTTTTACTTTTGTTCTAGTTTTCTTCTAGTCCTATTAGAAGTTATTACAAAACATCTTAAATTCATTTATCCTAGCAACTTATAGAATAAGCTATTTCCAAACCACGATTTGGGTGGGAACGTGGTCGCATTGACAACGTGGCCGCGGGGTCGTGTTCGCCGAGGTCCCATCAAGACAAACTCTTTAAATATTTGCTCTGCAAGTACTGCAATAACTCTATTTTGGTGTAGGAACCCCATCCCATCAAGTACATGCATGCGTGTGATTGGTCTAACCATGTATTTTTGCCCATAGTTTCAAACAAGGCTTGTATCAAAGCTAAGATACAACATCAACTGCTCTCTTTATTAAGTATAGTGCCACATAAGAAATTTTCTTATGATATCGTGCTAAGAAACGCCCATTTGAAAAGGCCTTAGTCGGATTGTCATGTGCTCATCAAGGCTTTAAGTTGGCAGACTCTCAAGAGTCATACGCTGGTGTGCATGTTTGTTGTCCTGTAATTAGTGGGTGTGCCTGTCTGGGTTATTACCAGTTTGATGAAACACGTTGGAGGTTGCTATGTGCATGATGTCGTCCCATTTACACACGCTTTGCTTTGTATTCCCAGGACTTATTAAATGTGTGTCTCCAGAACTTCTTCCTCTACCAGTCGACGACATCGACACCACACGAACGCGATCATCCATGGTCGGAAAAAAGCAGCATGTGTTGCATGAGTCATTGTGGGCTGGTCTCCCGGAGGGACTCGTCTAGAAGATCGGTGACATCTTTCTGTCGACGGACGACTTTGACTACTATGCTGCCTTCCAGGCAGTCTACAATGCCTGACACAACTCCACGAAGGACCGCTTTATGCTAGCCAACTAGATTTTTCTAGAGCACTAGTTGTCAGAGGATGATCTAGTAGACTATGTCGTCATCACATTGCTGAACGTGAGAACTATCCGCCACCTTGACAAGAAGATTAGTCGAGTTACTCACAGGTGCTTTCTTGATATTCATCTGTATATATGTGATCTTTTTTGTGTTTACTTCCTTGCATCGGCCTATTTACCAGATTTACTTCCTATTTGTTTTTATGTTCTATTCATCATCTACTTGTTGGCCAGTGTTTTGCTCCATGATTTACCTTGATTGAATCTATGTCTATTTACCTTGACTGAATCTCTGTTTCTCCTCCCTCTTAGAAGGGGTCGATCCCAGCGATCTGTACTCCTAGACATCGATACACAAATTGTACCCTCGCAAAGCACCGCGAGCAATACAACCAAGCAGGAGTAGGAGCTTTACCTCCTCACGAGGGTCCCGAACCTGGGTAAAAAATCCCTCTGTCGTGCTCGTGCGCTGCCGTCTCCGCCGCTGTTGAGAAGCTCGGAACGCGCGTTCACCCCCTCTCGAACTCAGTGCTTGTTGGACCCCCTGTTCCTTCGCGGGACACTTTCTCCGACATTTGGCACGCCAGGTAGGGGGTTGAGGCACGTTTTCGAGACCTTCGCCGGCCCCGTCGGCATGTCGTCTCGAGACATGGGCAGATTGCGCCCTCCGCCGCGCGGCAAAACAGGCTCAGACAGAGCCCCCCGACACACCTCCATGGAGCCAATCTCGTGGACGGAGGACGAGCAAAGCTCCTCCTTTCGACCGTCGCGAGAGCTCTTGCTCTCCTCGCATGGCAACATCTCGCACCGCTTCCTCTCGCGACCAGCCGGACCGGCCCATACCGGAGGCCGCCAAGCGCATGTTGCAGGAGCTGCTCAACCACTCGCCAGTGGAGCCCGGTCAGGTGAAGTGGTGCGAGCGACTTGCCAAGCTCCTCAACATCGCCACCCTCGCCCTCAGGGGACGGGGGCTGAGGTTGAGAACAAGACGCCGAGGATATGAGCCAGCCTCCGGCCCGGGGCTCTAACAGGGCTCCCAAGGTCGGATACGCTGCTTCCCGTCTAGGCCACAACTGTCAGATCATCTCCCCCTCCAGCAGCCTCCCTGCCGGTCGCCACGCCCCCTCGCGGGCGAGAGGTTTGCATTGTGGAGGACATTACCGTGGCGGGACAGCAGAACCACGCGACCCTCGCCAGCGGCAAGGAGGTGCAGGGCAATGCATGTCTCACCTTCACTAGGGAGCTCCGATGCGTGGTGTGACAACACAAGTTCTGCCCCGAAATACCGTCGCGATACGATGGAACCGCAAACCCCTGCGAGTTTTTGCATCTCTACACCACGGGCATTGAGGAGGCGGGAGGCAACGATAGTGTCATGGAAAACTGGTTCTCTCTAAGCCTCAAGGACACGACATGAACCTGGCTGATGAACCTCCCCAAAGAATTCATCGGCTCGTGGCTAGCCCTCTACTCGCTCTTCATCGCCAACTTCAAGGGGGCCTACGAGCGCCTGCTCGCCTACTACAACCTTCGCTAGGTTCGTCAGCAGCCTGATGAGACCCTCTTCAAGTTCTTGTAGGGGTTCAACCAGATCCACAACAAAATCTCCAAGGACTCCAACATCATTACCGCCTTGTCCGAGGGGGTCAAGGACATCCACATGAGGGAAAACATTGGCATTCATGGGGAGAACCTCATCACGGCCGCCGAGCTATTCATTATGGAGGAGAAGTGTGCCAAGGCCAAGGCGGGGCGGATGTTCGGCCTTGCAGAGGCAGAGGGCACTCCCAAGCCCTCAAGTGCCTCCAAGGGCACAAGCAAGGACCCCAAGCGGAAGCCCGCCGCTGTCCTCACCACCGAACCCAAGAAGAAGAGCCCTCGCGAGGGTAGCGGTGAGAGGGAGCGTGACGACCGCTTGTACCGCGTCTTCCACAAGAAGCATGGGCATCCCACAAACAACTGTTATGGGCTCAAGAAGCTTCGCGACCAGCACAACAGCCAGAGGAAAGGGAGACGGGAAGGCGAGCACAGGAGCAACCACGGTTGCAATCGAGGAGGCGAACACTGGGACAACAACCACGGCAGCGTCCCACATGGGGCATCAGACCAACGCCGCACAGTAGCTTCCCTGTGCCCCCGAGATGGTCGAAGGGAACGTCGTGGGCTATCAGGAGCCGAGGGGCGCCATAGCCTGCTTCCTCGGTGGCTCCCAGGCCCTGGCGTCCAACAAGAAATTCAAGAAGCTCACCTGTGAGGTCGCCACCGCTCGGCCCGAGACCCTGTCCCTGAAGCTCAAGTGGTCGCAATGCCCCATCACTTTCGACGCAGAGGACCACCTTGTCTCCATCAAGACCGTGGGAACTCTGCCCATGATCTGCACTCCCACCACCAACAACATCGCAGTCGCCAAGATGCTCATCGACGGTGGTGCCAGACTAAATGTGATCTCCACCGAGACGTTCGCCAAGCTGCAGGTCCCGTACAACCGGCTGATGCCGACCATGCCTTTCTCTAGGGTCACCAACAGCACTACCGTACCCATCGGGCAGGTGCGCCTGTCCATTACGTTCGGGTCTCATGACAACTACCAAACTGAGCTCATCGACTTCGACGTGGCGCACATCGGCGTCCCCTACAACGTCATCCTGGGCTACCCCACCCTCATAAAGTTCATGGCGGCCACTCACCATGCCTACAACATTGTCAAGATGTCGGGAGGCAATGACAGGGTCATCACCATCCGGTGCGACAAAAGGTGTGCTTGGCGCGATGTGCGACCACGACGCTAGCGCACCACTTGGTCAGCAGTACAAGTGTCTAGCGCATCCATACTTGCGCGGTACGTGCAGCACAGCAGGGAGATACATATGATATGTGGGCCACTTTAGTCGGTTAGAGTAACAAAGTATCTTATCAAGCAATTGTTTTCCAGCGTGAAAATTAACTCAGGATTTGATTAGACCTGGGTTTAAGAGCATATTCACTCGTTGCGGCGTTTGACCCAAATTCTGCTTCGGATGAGGTCCATGCCTCCGTGCCTAGGGCCAGAGGGGGTGGAGGAGGCGGCGGGCATCGCCGACCTCGCTGCCCACGTTGCCACGAAGTATGAAGAGAAGGCGTGGCCGCCGCTCGTCGTCTGGCTCCGGCTCGACTGCCAAGGGGAGGTGGGCTCGTGGCAGCGGAGACCGCCCTGAGGAACGACACTGGCGGCTAGGTGGGGAGAGAGGGGACACATGGGGAAGAGAGAGTGGTGGACGGTTTCATCCGGCATTCCCAGCACGTTCCCGGCTACTTGGGATCGGCCTGGAACCTTGGATGTATTTGTGCCCAAAACCGGTTTGGAAACGTCTCCTGCGAATGCTACCGAGATTTTTTTGCAATTCGGATAAAAAACGTGGTCTAGGAATGGACTCCCGAAAATACTAGTGGAGATGCTCTGATACATAGGAGTGCAGCAGGATTTGAACATGTGACATTTTATACGCAAAACAAACACGCTACCAAGCTGCGCTACGTTTCTTTTCTAAATTGTTATACAATGCCATTGTGCACAATTCCCGTCTTCTTATCCACGTAGAGATTTCGTCTCTAGACTCTAGGTTTGATCTGTCTATCATCTAAATTTTGGAGTCTGATGAAATATGAGAACAATAATTTGGATCGAGAATACAAAATAAACTTTTTTTTCTCTACATACGAACTCTATTCAATCTGGAGCGGTTGGTTAGGATGTATAGTGCACGATTAATTCACGTCACCTGGGTCCCCATCCCACCCAGTCGGTGCTGCTACGCAGTACTTGTTCCGCGCTATAGCAAACCGATCCGAGAAATCGAGAGTTTCCGAGAGATCCACTCGTAGCTCAATTAATTGACGTTTCGTGTCGTATCGTCCCCGCACCTCAATTCGTGTCGCGTTCTTCACGTAGTTCCATCTCGTCATCTCGTGCGCACGTCGCGCTCACGACCGGACGCCACCTCACGAATATCCACCCGATTTAATCCCGCGGCCTTCGATTCCGCTTCTCCCTGCCTATCAAATAAGCACACTAGCTTATCAATAAGCCTTCGAACTTATTGATAAGTTAATGCGCATATCGTAGATAAGGCCGTGGGTGGTGGCGTGGGGTGAGAGAAAAGGGCGAGAGGTCTGCAACGCATCGAAGAAAGCGAGACTACTAAAGTTTCTCTCTCCCTCTCCCTCTGCATCGCCTCCTTCCACATCTCTCCGTCTCTCTCTCCCTCCTCGCCCTCTCTCTCTCTCTCTCTCTCTCTCTCTCTCTCTCTCTCTTCACGGGAGGGGCGGCGACGACGACGGCCAAACCCTAGAATTCGCCCCCTCCTCCCTCCGAATCCGCGTGATTCGCCCGACCAGCCCCCAACCCCCCGCCCCGAGGTCAGCGCGCCGGCCAGGCGGCAGAGCAGATCGAGTTCCCGGGTGGCGGCGGCGCGGGCGCCATGTCGTCGCTCAGCCGCGAGCTCGTCTTCCTCATCCTCCAGTTCCTCGACGAGGAGAAGTTCAAGGAGACCGTGCACAAGTGGGTATCCTCTCCCCTCTCTCTCTCCTGCTGGCCCGTGGGCTATTTTTATTTTTTTCCCGGTTGGTGGCTGTTTGGGCTCACAAGCCCCCTAGGGATTTGCCTCGGCGCGTGATGATTTTTTTTTCATTTTCGATTTTCCCGAAATAAATCTCCGTTTTTTTTTCCTTCTTCTACTTTTGTAGGAGTACTTGTTTGGGTTTTGAGTTCATGGGAGAAATGTTTACCTTTTTTTTTTTGCGCTGTTTGATCTATATATATTCCGTACGTGCTGTAAATTCCTGCGAAGTTTCGTGTTTTGTCCCTGGTCAAAAGAGTTCTCTATTTTTTCGGCTTTCTCCTGATAATTATTGTTTAATTTAATTTGGTCAAAATAGATTTTAGTTAGTCTCCACTGCAATTTCCCTTTTAGTTGAGTAGTTCAGGGGTAGATTTGAAATTTGGAGATCGCGTGAGTCGTGTCTTTATCCTATTGTTTTTTTTCTTAATGTGCACGAGCAATAAACTAGTACGTACGGTAGTTTTCTTCCAGGAACTTAGTAATCGTTTATCTTCTGCCGGCTACTTTAATTGGTAAATATAAGAATGAGATCTTCTAGACTAAGCGTGGTTATTCCGGTAGTTGGTGTGGCGTTGCTGTCCGCTGTGTTGCATCTTGCGAGTAAATCATCAGTGAAGGTACCAACATCAGTGTTGACCTCAAGAGTTAATGTTATTGTGACCTTAAGAATTGGTCTGTTAGAATATTCGGAGTGTTTAACCATTTTTGCCCATTTGAGCTGTGAGGTCCACCTACTACGTTAAGTGCAATGGAACATCGCAATCTCCTGATGTCTGATCTGCCGACTGCCGTGATGTAATTTCCTGTAATACATTATGTTGTAGGCTTGAACAAGAGTCAGGGTTCTATTTCAACATCAAGTACTTTGAGGAGAAGGTCCATGCTGGGGAGTGGGATGAAGTAGAAAGGTATCTCTCAGGTTTCACTAAGGTGGACGACAATAGGTATTCCATGAAGATCTTCTTCGAGATCAGGAAGCAGAAGTATCTGGAAGCACTTGATAAGTAATACTCTCACCTGTCTTATAGATTTGCACTCCACTCTGAAAAGGATCAGGGATTTTCCGTCCCATATTCTTGGCATTGGGCGAAATTGAAGCTTACTAACCTTTTTCTGTAATAATGTCCAACAGACATGATAGAGCAAAGGCGGTTGATATTCTTGTCAAGGATCTTAAAGTCTTTTCGACATTCAATGAGGAGCTGTTTAAAGAGATAACACAGCTTCTAACTCTTGAGAATTTTAGGTTATTCTTCCTGCCCCATGTTATCACTATTGCTTATGTTCTGTTATTCACCATGTTGATGCCATTCTGAAAGCTTTTTATATTAATTTTGTAATCGATGTTTGTGTGATGTGGTTCCACACCAGGAAACTTTAGTTTGTTCCTTTGTGTGAGCCATTACCAGCAATGCAGTGCAAAGTTGTATGGTCGTTTAGATAAGCACTTGGATATTCTATTGCTTCAGAAGGTTATCTTCTTAGAGTGTTTTACTCATATATGGTTGAACTTTTATGCTGGGTGCGGTTGCAACTTGTCTGTAACCACAATATTCAGTGTTTTGGTATATCCTGAATTAAAATAAACCTGTAGTTGACTGAGCATACTGGCACAGTAACTGCATAAACTTGTTGGTGCTTTGATAATCCAGTTATTTGCTAAGCGGCATGGCTACTTGAAAGAATATTAAGGGTTATGTAAGATAGTCATCATTTGATAGTTTTTAAGCCATGCTGGCCTTTTCCTACGAAATATTTCCTGGTTAACACTTTTAATAAGGGTTCACTAGTAGTCCTTAGTTATTATCTATAAATTTCTTGCTCTTGAGTGTGGCATTCCACAACGGTTGCTCTGAACAATATATAGTCTGTGCCTTTTTTGTTGATCTAATTTGTTTTTTGTATATTATTAGTATCTTTGTTTTACTATTTTTTCTAAAGTAGCTCAAATTATTTACTGTGTAATGTTCTCTTGCAGGGAAAATGAGCAATTATCTAAGTATGGTGATACCAAATCCGCTCGCAGTATCATGCTGATTGAGCTAAAAAAGCTAATTGAAGCAAATCCCCTTTTCCGGGAAAAACTCGTCTTTCCAACTCTCAAGGCATCACGCTTGCGGACTTTAATTAACCAAAGGTCTGGAATTAATATAATCTAATAGTTACATTATCCGAGTTTACATTTAACGTTCCATTTAATCTTTGCTTAAGCAGTGAATGTGCAAGTTTGTAATTCCTTGATAACATATGCAGCTTGAACTGGCAGCACCAACTTTGCAAGAACCCTCGGCCAAATCCAGATATCAAGACTTTATTCACTGATCATACTTGCTCTCCTCCAAATGGAGCACGTACATCACCTGTACCATTGGCAGCTGTTCCAAAGGCTGGTGTCGCATACCCACCACTCACGGGTCATCCTGTATGTTCTATAAATCATTTCCTGCTTGTGTCTGATTTATGAATGCTTTTGTTACTTACATCCAGTTTGTTCATCCATGCAGCCATTCCAGCCTCCTCCTGCTGGTCCATCCTTAGCTGGTTGGATGACAAATGCTGCTGCTACATCATCTATTCAGTCTGCTGGTGTGGCAGCATCATCCATGCCTGTTCCACCAAACCAAGGTATAGCGGGAAACTGGTGTCTTTCTGTTCACATGCATCAAGTGGCTAGTTTTTTACATCTTCGCGCCAAAATTGATGCTTTGCTAATGCTAAGTTATAATGAGTCTTTTGTTGGGATTTTTTTATGAACAAAAAATTATGGTATAAAAACACTCAAACAAAACATCAAAGCCTTTTTCCCAAGCAAGTTGGGGTAGGCAATAACTCAATATTTTGAAAGAAGTGTAAAATTTACTGAATAAGAAATGTGAGTTTTGAGACGATCTTATGATCAGCTTGTGCAATTGTCGGTTGGGACTTGGGTACTCCTATTTTGTCGTAGTTGCAGTTACCCCAACTGTTGTATCCTTAAATTAATCTTTTTTGCTATTGTAGACACCACTGAACATTCTTTCACAAAGTACCCATGTAGTTATTTTTGGAGAGGGGATGGGTTGTTCTGAGAAACATGCAGTACTACCTTGGTCGCAACTGATTAGAGCGTATAGAATCCTAAATGGGACTCAAATGCCAGTATGAAGGGACATCCATGTTATCTAGTGGCAAAACATAAGGTTGTTGTTGTCGAGGTCTTGGCTTCAAACCTTTAAATCCCCACAGGCCTTCTTAAAATATAGTTCCTTCAACCTATTCTAGTTTTTTCTGTCGGTATTAATAATGTGGTGGGAATTAATGAATCTACAGTGAAGTAACTACACTTGATAAACTAGAGCAACACCTAAATTTTCAGTACAGAGTTGCCTTGCAGTTTATACTAGTACATCTTTGGAGTGTTATTCTCTTCATATGTTTGATTCTTTACTGAGACAATCACACACATGCTACTGCAGTTATTTTCAAAATTCTCTCCTGTAGATCTGATTTGGAGGGACAGTATAGTATTTTTTCTCTCCTCCACAAGGTCCCTTGTAGATATATATGTAATTTTTTCGGTTGACTTGTATATTAAGGAGTATATTTTGTTAATGTTATACAGTTACATTATGAGATTAACTTAACAATGATGACTTTGTTTTGTCAGGATGTAGAGCTTTAGCTCTCCCTGGCAACAAAAATGAATATGTACTTTTTATTATTGCTGTTTTGTTTGTTGTGGTGCGTCAATGTGTATTGTGACCGCAGTTCTATACTTATATTGCATTATTCCCAGCTGTCTCCATGATGAAGCGCCCAGCTATAACAGACTATCAAAGTGCAGAATCCGAGCAACTAATGAAGCGATTGAGGCCCAGCGGACATGGTATTGATGAGGTAATGTTGCATATGCAGTCTAGATTTATTACGACATTGCATATTGTATGAGCTAAAGAAAAATATGCTTACTTCTTTGCAGGCCACTTATCCTGCACCTATTCCTCAACCTTCATGGTCATTGGATGACCTTCCGAAGACAGTAGCTTGTACACTATCACAGGGATCTAATGTAACTAGCATGGACTTTCATCCTTCTCGCCATACTCTACTACTAGGTACGATCAAGATTGCTAGTTTACTCTTATCTAAAAAACAAGATGCCATTGCAATTGACAAATACAAAATTTGTTCATGTGAGTTGGGTGAATCTTCAAACTTCAACACCTTATTGATTCTCTTGTCATCTTTGACCCCCAATAGTTGGATCTTCTAATGGTGATATTACGCTTTGGGAGATTGGTCTGCGTGAGAGACTGGTCTCAAAGCCCTTCAAAATTTGGGACATGCAAGCATGTTCACCGCAATTTCAGGTAACTGAGCACAAGTTGAAGCTCTGAATGTAATTTATTCCTGTTTGCTTTTATTTGTAGTGTTCTTCCTTGTTTGCAAGCATCTACATGTTCTGATATTATATATTCCTCATTATTTGCCTCTCATGAGAAAAGAGTGCCATGGCTAAAGACTCTTCCATGTCCATTAACCGAGTTACTTGGAGCCCTGATGGAGACTTGATAGGTTAGTGCCAATATTTTAATCTTCAGTCAGTAACCCTGTATTGCTCTCCATTGTTTCTTAAGTTCTTTGTATTGTATTCCAGTGTTGCTTAAGCTTCCTTTTTTTTTTGCTTTCAGGAGTTGCATTCACAAAACACTTGATCCATCTGCATGCATATCAGCAACCAAATGAAACACGCCAGGTTCTAGAGGTTTGTGGAACTTCACTGTGAATCGACCTTTGGTTTTGTAGATGTTATATTTCATTGTATTGAATCACTTTTCTTACTAAACCTTTTCTTCATGCCAGATTGAGGCTCATTCTGGAGGAGTTAATGACATAGCATTCTCCCGGCCAAATAAGCAACTTTGTGTTGTCACTTGTGGAGATGACAAGCTGATAAGGGTATTTGATATGTCTTGGATGATTATCATCTATTTCCTTCTCCCCCATCTTTGGTCTCCTGCAACATCCTTTACTTTTTGTAGGTCTGGGATATGCATGGTCAGAAAGTATTTTCGTTTGAAGGGCATGAGGCACCTGTTTATTCTATTTGCCCTCACCACAAAGAGACTATTCAGGTGTGTTGTCTGAAGAGAATATTTAGGCATTACCATCTTGGAATGCAATGATGATATCTTTGGTTGCTGCTTATTCTATAAGCTGCAAAAGTCTACTCAACTCTAATTTAATTAGGCAGTATGGGCCATCATGGGTGATGCCTGCATTTCATGAATTGAGAGAGATCGGTGCATTTTTTTGAAGCAACGTAAGTGTTGACTTGGTGTACTGAACCATGATTTTATTGTGTTCCCTGCAGTTTATCTTCTCAACTTCCCTTGATGGGAAGATTAAAGCATGGCTTTATGATAATATGGGATCTAGGGTGGACTATGAAGCTCCGGGAAAATGGTGTACTACAATGCTTTACAGTGCCGATGGAACAAGGTAAACATAGATGGTGTTATTTTGCTAATTAGAAGTGTATCGAGTTGTTGTCATGTAATATTTACCTGTCGTTATTTTGAAGGTTGTTCTCATGCGGAACAAGCAAAGAGGGAGACTCACATTTGGTTGAGTGGAATGAAAGTGAAGGATCTATCAAGCGGACATATTCTGGATTCCGTAAAAAGCCATCTGGTGTAGTGCAGTTTGATACAGCTCAGAATCACATTTTAGCTGCTGGTGAAGATAACCAAATAAAATTTTGGGACGTTGATAACACCAACATGCTTACCTGCATTGAAGCTGACGGAGGCTTGCCAGTCGGTCTCTGTTCCCTATTATATTTGCCAATTTTTTCTCCAATTAGTAATATAACCTCTATACATTCTGACAGGGCTTTCCCCGGTTGAGGTTCAATAAAGAAGGGAATCTTCTTGCTGTTACTACAGTAGACAATGGCTTTAAGATACTTGCAAACTCTGATGGACTCAGATCTTTACGGGCTTTTGGAAACCGGCCTTTCGAAGCGTTTAGATCGCCATATGAAGCTTCTGCTATGAAGGTTAGCGCATATCTTTGCACCAGCTATTGTCATGCGAGGTTGCAAGTGTAGTTTCCATAAAGTTCCTAACCTTGAATATATATCTAATTAATAGGTCTCAGGTGCTCCTGTTGTTGCGGGCATCTCTCCTAACATTGGCCGAATGGATCACTTAGACAGAAACTCTCCTGCAAAGCCATCTCCTATGCTGGTACGAGGAAAAAGGCTTTGACAAGTTTCATATATTTCACTGCCCTCTATGCTGACCTTTTCGACAACAATCTAAACCTCATCTTAATTAATCATGAATTTGATAGAATGGTGGGGATCCAGCATCTAGAAGCATAGATATAAAGCCAAGAATTTCAGAAGAAAAGCCTGATAAAGTGAAACCCTGGGAGCTGATGGAAGTTCTAAATCCTCAGCAATTCCGTGTAGCTACAATGCCAGAAACTCCAGACCAAGCCAGCAAGGTTTGATCCATCTTATTCTTGATTATGTATTCGTATTTCTCATCATGGATTTTCTGAGAAAGTTGTCAACATTTGTATGCAGGTTGTCAGACTTCTGTACACAAATTCAGGTGTCAGTTTGTTAGCTCTAGGGTCTAATGCCATTCAAAGGCTGTGGAAATGGAGTCGTAACGAGCAGAATCCAAATGGGAAGGTATATATATATAAATTACTTTTCTATTGATTCCTTGTGTTTAGGTTAATTCATGTTGCTGTATAAAATTTTCCTTCCATCTGGGCAGGCCACAGCCAGTGTTGTGCCACAGCATTGGCAACCAAATAGCGGTCTTGTCATGACAAATGATATCGGAGAAGCAAATCCTGAAGAGTCAGTTCCATGCATTGCACTGTCCAAGAATGATTCTTATGTGATGTCTGCATGTGGTGGAAAGGTCTCATTGTTTAACATGATGACATTTAAGGTAACTTAAATTATTTTATTTGGATGTATTCCTAGGCTTTAAGAAAATTTGATGATGCATCTGTAGGTCTTAGTATATATGATAAATGTGCATGGTTAATCAGGCCTACTCTCTTGGGCGATGAAGCCTTTGCACTCTGCTATATCCTTCTAATAAAGAATAAGGTGCATTTCGCCAAAACGTTAACAGCGTCTCTCCTGCAGGTGATGACAACATTCATGCCACCTCCACCAGCGTCGACCTTTTTAGCATTTCACCCTCAAGACAATAACATCATAGCAATTGGAATGGAAGATTCAACCATCCACATATACAATGTCAGGGTAGATGAGGTACTAAATGCTAGGATATATTTTTTCTCAGATTATCTCTAAGTTATTAATTTGATCATTGCTTTGCAGCTTTATTGAGCTTTACCTAACCTTTTCAGGTCAAAACTAGACTCAAAGGACATCAAAAGAGGATAACCGGATTGGCCTTCTCCAACAGCCTGCATATACTTGTTTCTTCAGGCGCTGATGCACAGGTTAGTACTGATTGACACCTTCTCCTATTTGCATTTTCATTGATCAGTCATTTGATTGTTCTCGTTTTGTGACATCCAGAGGATTGGTAATTTATTATTTGCCTTCATTTTATATATTTCAATCTCTCTCTCTCAGTAAGCTCTTTGGTAATTAGCTCACTTCCTTCCATTTTTGCAGTTATGTGTGTGGGCCAACGATACTTGGGAAAAGAAAAAATCTGTGGCTATACAAATGCCAGCTGGGAAGACTCCATCAGGAGACACAAAGGTCCAGTTTAATACTGACCAAAGTCGCTTGTTAGTAGTCCATGAGACTCAGTTAGCTATATATGACGCGTCCAAAATGGAGAGAATCTATCAGGTAGCATATCATATATTTGATGAAAACATTTTGTCATTGTCTGTTAAATCTCTTTTTTGGCAATATCTGTTAAATCTCCTTCTCGACTTGTTTCAGTGGATACCTCAGGGCACTTTGTCAGCTCCCATTTCACATGCATCGTACTCATGCAACAGCCAACTGGTCTTTGCTGCTTTTACTGATGGTAATGTTGCCATTTTTGATGCGGACAACTTGAGATTACGATGCCGAATTGCATCATCTGCGTACTTGTCTTCGACAGCCATAAACAGGTATCTTCTTTTTGTACATTGGTTGCACAAAATTACCTGAAGTTCATGTCTGAAATTTTGTGTGCTGCTACAGTTATAATTGTCATTTACATGCTGAGATTATAACCATCCGATAACTGATGCTCAATCAAATTCTCAGTATGCAATTGCGAATGTTTTGCAATTTGCATATGATAATTGGGAATAAATATATTTTGACAAACTAATGAATAAATATATATTTATAATAACAAAATGCACCAATACTCCAGTTTTGCAAACATCGAAAGCATTGTACATTATTCACACAAGCTTCTACTACCCCCGTTTCAAATTATCAGATGTTTTGATAGGCTATTTTAGCCTACCAAAACATAGTTTAATTTGGAACAGAGGAAGTAAGTTTTAAAAGAAACAAGAACAAGGGGTGCTTTGAGCTTGTTAAGAACAATGAAATTTATTGGGATTTTCTTCGATCATGTTTTGGTACTGTGAAAGAATATTTGATATGGTTTCGGTGGACTAGCTTAATGATTACTCAACTTTGCACTACGTAATTTCCTTTTTTGAGGAGCATGGTGTAATACACAAAGGCGGTGTTTAATTGCTGATTTACAAAGTAGTACAAGAGAGGTTAGCACCAATGTCTTGATATGCGAAGCATGTAGATTGGGCATTGACTGTTGACGTCCATTGACCATTCCAAATACAAACCATATCATCAGAAATCAAGCGTAAAGTACAATATACATAGACATCAAACTTTGACATTTTTACATTTGGATTCTCAATGCATTATAAGTTTCAGATTATGGCAATACTTTAATATTACATGATTCATATATGTTCTATCAACCCTATCTATCCTGGTTTCAGCAATCCGCCCATCTACCCTTATGTCGTCGCTGCACATCCCCAAGAACCAAATCAATTCGCGGTCGGGATGTCAGATGGATCTGTGAAAGTGATGGAGCCCTTGGAGTCCGAGGGGAAGTGGGGGACGCCTGCTCCTATGGAGAATGGGGTGGCCAATGGCAGGACGTCAACATCATCAGCTACCAGCAACCAGGCCGCAGATCAAAACCAAAGATAGATCCATGCCGAATTCCTTTGTATAATCTTCCGATCCCTACATTCACTTGTTTGTATGTTGGTGTCAGCTAGGTTATGGTTGCATTTCTTGGAAAGCAAACAGAAAAAAGCGTAAGATCAGGTGTGTCTGCTGTAGCTTGTCAGAAAATCACCCTAGCTATGAGAGATGATCTTGTAATGGGAATAGTCCATAAGATGGGCCGCGTTAGGTTTTTGGCAGTTTAACCGGCGTAGTCGGATGCTGTACGTGTCTTCAACATGCATGTAAATCGTTGCACTAGTTTTTGCACCGCAGCATTGCAACATTTTGTTTCCACCTTTGTGGCTGTTTCCAAAAAAAGTGTGGTAATGCCATGGTTCGTCAACACAGCTGAGCTTCTTCAATGTGGTGTTAATGATGCATGGCAAAAAGGAACACTTCATTTACCCATCCCTGAAGATATTGGCCAAAAATACCCCATTGTACAATCCTCTGATGATCATGCCTGCTGATTTTGAAAATCAGCACAAGGAAATCATCTTGTCTTTCAGCACTTGTACTGGACTCCAGGTTAACTTTCACAAAACCTCTCTTGTCCCAATTAATGTGGACAAGGATCATGCTGAACATCTGGCAGAAGCCTTTGGCTGCAAATTAGAAAGCCTACCATACCTCTAGGCACCACAAGGCCAGCTATCTCAGACTTTATGCTAGCTATCACAAGATTAAACAAAAGATTATCAGACCTTTCATCTCTCATGTCATACACCGGTAGTCTAACTCTTCTTAACTCTGTCATTAATTCACTGCCCATGTTTGCAATGTGCTCATTCAAAGTTCCTATATCAATCTTTATCCACTTTGAAAAAAATGGTAGGAAATTCCTATGGGCTGACAAAGACAGGAAAATACAAGGTAAATGTCTAGCAAGCTGGGAGATGATCTTAATTGGTTGTGCTTGGCAATGACCTTGTTGAAGGTATTGTTTTGAGAGCGTGGATTTTCTTTAAGGTGAAAACTTAGATCTTTGATCGGGCGATGACGGTGTTTGTGCACTGTTCCCTTCTTGGAGGTGTCATTTTTTGGAGAAGATAGACTTCTGGTGCTGTCTTGGTGGTGGTAGTACTGCTGTTTCAATGAATGAGGAACCATAGTGGGACTTTGCTTTCTTTTTGTAATTCTTTTTTTTTTGGGTGTGTGCATCCGTATGGCCGCTAGGACAATGTGTTGTTGCAGAGGCTGGGTGTAATTGGTATCTTCTGATATTAATATATGCTCTTTTAAAAAAAAAAGATGGAAGATGATCTGTAGATCCAAAGAACAAGGTGGACTTGGAGTTTTGGATCTCAGAACACACAATAAAGCTCTATTATTGAAGAATGTACACAAACCGTACAACCATCATGACATCCCTTGGGTTGATCTATTATGGAAGGCCTATTACACTAATGGGCTGGTACAGCATGCTGCTAATAACAAAGGTTCTTTCTAGTGGAGAGATTGCCTATCACTATTTGACACATATAGAAGTCATGCCCGCTGCAGGATAAAAGATGGAAAGACACTCCTATGGAAAGATGAATGGAATGATACAATCAAAGAAGATGAGTTTCCTCATCTACACTCCTTTGCAACTAATGATAACACCTCTATTCAGAAGGCATTGAGAAAGCAAATGATGATATATACAATGTTCCAACTTCCATTATATGTCATTGCTCATGATCAGCTGCATGAGCTTCAAGCTGAGTTAAACTCTCTAGACATTTCCAATTCCTATGATGAATGGAGCCTGCAAAATGGAGTAGATAAATATTCTACAAGGAAGATGTACAAAGCCCTGATAGGTGAACATGACACACCTAAACCTGTTCTGGATATATGGAAAACATGCAACATACCAAGACAAAAATTCTTTGCATGACTGCTATTTAATGGCAAATTAAATACCAAGGATATGATGACCAAGAAGAACTTCCATGTGGAATTTCATGATTGCATCTTATGTGACACTTGCACCGAGGAAACCATTATGCACATGTTCTTCGAGTGCAACTTCAGTCAGAGCTTTTGGTGGGCTGTTGGCATGGAATGGAACTCGGATCTAGACATCCACAACATGATTACTAAAGCAAAAACAAGATACTCTATACCGTTTATCATGGAAATCTTGATCACTAGCTGTTGGAGCATATTGGAGCAAAGAAATGATGCCATATTCAAAGGTATCCACCCATGTACCCACAGATGTCTTACTAGATTTAAATCTTTTAGTGAATCTTCACAGAGCTAAGCCCAACCTGAAAGAAGACATGCAATCTTGAATAGATACGTTATAAACTCTCTGTAAGCTAAGGCTTGCATACCCTGTAATTACTATGTTCCCTTATCTTTTTTTATAAATGGAAAATGACATAGTAGGGAGTCTTTCCCTATTGTATTTGTGTCAAAGAAATGCCATGGTTCGTCAGAGAGTAATTGCTTTGTTTTATTTGGCTTGTTTGCGTGTCTGACTATCTTTATTGTCCATCCGTAGTAAAAAGGATGTAAAAAGATTTGTCTAAATTTATACGTATACACTAAAATATGTCTAGATACGTGTGAATCATCAAACTATAACATGTGTAGATACATGTAAATCTAGACAACTTTTAGGATAAAGGAATAGTCAATAAGAATTCTGGTTAATTTTGGTTAACAATGTGCTATACGAACTATACAAAAGAACGGTGTTATAAGAGCATCTTCAACAGATGCCCTAAGCCCTAAAATAGGACACCGTATTTTGGTTTTAGGGTATAAATTATAGGATGCCCACCTGACCTGTTTCAAACGATGCAAAATCGAACTTCAGTTTTAATTTTTTGAAAGGGGAAGGGTCCCGAAGGACCATGTAACACCCCATGTTTTGTAGTCTTGTTGAGTTTTTTGAGATGCTAAAATTTAGGGAGAATAAAAACTTTTATGTTAAAAATGCACGAGTGCTAGTGATGCTAGCTTTAGTTGCTAATATAGATGACTTGCTTTGATCCGCTATTTTAAAGGTGTGATGGTTGTGTGCTATTTTTGGATGTTATCCTAGATGATATAGATCACCATCTCACTTTAAAACACAACTCCTTTTGAACCTAAAAAACCTAGATAAAAACCTCAAATATTTATAACTCAAAATCTATTATTTTATTCAAACTTTGAAACTCAATTTATCTTTAACCATAAATCTCAAAGGCCATGCAAATATACAACCTTGTGCCTGGTCATGTGCTCTTGCAACCCACACTACTGCCCTAATCAAGAGCCCTCCTTTTCCCATTAGTCCTTGATGGTTTTGTAGGCTAATCAATAATCTGTCTATAGCACTGCTAAAAAGTTCCAACTTTGGCAGATGTTTGTAATTACATCAAAGCTAGCCAGGAGCAACCCAAGCCATGTCCCTAACCACCATGACCTACACAACCATCCACTTCTTTTTTGCATATGGAGCTCTGAGGATCTTAAACCAGTAAGGTTTTGTAGGCATCACGACAATCTGCAGCTAGATCATCCATTTTGATCAAATTCAAATGCCATCATTTGAATTTGAAACCCAAACCCCACCAGCCACCAACCACACTTCTCCTCGTCGTGTACCCTCCTCCCCAACCTGACCATGTGGTCTTAAGCATGCAAATGAGAAGGATATAGGAAGATCTTGTAAGATCCTCATTGATTCATGCCACCCTCTCCCTCTCACCCGTCCCCTCCACCCAGACCCATTGAAAATAAATAGAATGTACCTCCATCTGTCTTTAAATAAACATCTCACCTATCAAACTCAAGCAAGAGTCGAACCACTAGCTTTTTATGGCCATGGGAACCAATAGGATCACCTTCGTGGGCATCCAAACGTTCCTTTTAGTTCCACAACATAGGCCCTGCTAGCTACAACTGCCCAGTTGCGCATAACCATCCACTCCCTATCACTCCCGTAGCCGGTGAACTCCATGGCTGGTGACCACGTCACTTTGGCCACGACCACCTAGTGCATCCCACGCTCTCCCCCGGTCGGTTTCGACCACATCTGCCAGTGGAGAGAGCAACCAGCAGCATCAACTCGCACGCACGCCAAACCCTCCCTCTCTCTGCCACTGTCTGCAAAAGTCGGCGAGCTCGACATTAAATCGATCAACTCAAGCGCGCACCTCTCTCTCTATCTATCTCTATTCCCTCCCAACGGCTCTTGGACGAGGGATTACGTCCAAAAGACAGTGACTGAGTGCACAACCCTCCTCCACCGCCCCCAAACAACCAATCCCTCGTTGCCACCCTCTCTCTCCGACCCACCATAGACGAAGTGCACCGTGAGCACCCCCTCTCTGAATAAGAATCCACATGCCACCCCATTTCTCCCAACCACCACCATTCCACACTCCTCCCACCACACCAAATCCCTGGGAGCAGAGGCTCAGTCGCCTGCTCTCCCTCACCGTGGAAACCTAGCTTTCCACCGTAGTTCTGCAAGCTCGCGGGTGAGATTGCCGTCACCTCTCTCACCCTCTCTTCTCTCTCTGCATGCACATTCTCTCCTGGACATGGCGCATTTGACCCAGCGCTTGTTTTTCTGTTAGGACGATGGAGTTGACCGTGAAGTTGTGATCCCGAACCACCACCGTCACCACGTCTGCACTGACATCTAGAAGCGAAGGAGTCGGACCAGGGCATCGCTAGCACTGCTATAGACCACCACGTCACCTCCACCTACCCCCCAGCTCTTCCTTGGCCCTAGGTGAGCCTCTCCGTCCCCCGCACTGCCGTGGCTAGGGTTATCTCTTGCCGCCTGCATCAAGAGGTCGACGACGAGCCGAAGCCATGATCTCGTTCTAATCGCACGGCCCATGTGTCCCAATACCTCTTCGTTCCGCCACAGCCGCTGACCACTGGGTCCCACACCCCATGTTCAAACCCCATGGTTCTCGAGCGCCGGGCAGAAGATTTGGGCCGGCCCAGCACTGTGTTGGCCACGCCTTCAGATCTGGCCCATGTAGTATTTTTCTGATTAGTTTTTTTATTATTTTTCTTAGACCTGTTAGTTTATAAATTCCACACAAAAATATCTAGGCATCCATTTGGGATGATTCAATTTTTTCTAGACTCTACTTTGAATACCCTGTCCAATGTCTTAGGCCTCTTTCCAGGAAAAATGCGTAGAATTTCTGATACATTAACCTTGTTAAATAGGTTGTTTACACTCTAAAGTCCACAACTATTAATCCTTAACCCCAAAAATGGCAAACCCAATTTGTGTGTATTACCTTGTTTGATTACCCTACCTATAAAATTGGTTTGGTACTATTTAGACTTGTAGATCTGCTCTGATGTTTTTCACAAAAAAATACATATTTGTTTTTAGAAATTTTTGTAGGGTCCGTTAATCATGTTTTTAGTTGATTCAAACTCTCAGTTTTTTGGTTCTAGGAGGTGTATCTCCCACATTTACCTTAGAATTATTTGAGCTGCTTTGATTTTATGAGAAATTAATTACTACTACAAGGGTTGTTTTTAGTAGAAACATCATAATAAATTAAAAAAAAATGACAAAATGCTGAAACCACTTCTAGTGGCTTTGTTATTTCATTTTCTATCCAGTGATATAAAATTTGTGTACTGTTGTTATACGGAACTTGGTCGTGATAAAAATTCACTTGCTAAACTAGTGTTTACTAAATGATTCATAATTAAAGTTCGGAATTAGCTTTTTGAGTGATTCAAGTTGATGTGTGTTCATAAGACCCTTACCTACTGGTAGGATTGTTTGTTTGCTGGAGTTGAACATTGTGCTATACTGGTGTCATTGTTTGGTTGTATGTCGATTTGGTGCTTATTTTGTGGGTGCCTTTCCTTTTGCGATGCTAGATACAAACGAAGGAGGTTTTGAGGAGTTTGAAGAAGAAGACCGGGTACAATTTGCTGACCAAGACAAAACATCTACTTGTTCATAAGCTTGTCCTAATAAATACCATATGCATATTTTACTTATTTATCAGAGTAAATAATAGCGCTAGATTGTTTCGGCTCAAACTGCTATCCACGTCGTCCCGATTCTTTTTGGTCGCGGGATGGATGCCGAGGACGACACACGGAGACGTCGCAACAGAGCTTTGTTATCCCGTGAGGTGGGTCCTGCTGCGGGCCAGGATAAAGATTCTATACCGTGGATGGGTGTACAGCGCACCGTCGTACCCCACGTCGCTGGATGGTGGGCCGCGCGCACGAAAGGAGCCCGCCGTCAGCGTAGGAGGGTTCTAATGCGCACGGTGAAAAGCATTCCCAGCGCTACAACGCTCCGCACCCGCCGGGTTGCGGGGCCCGCCAAGAGCCGACATGGCACATTGGAAGGCATGGACGAGATTGGTTTTTGGAGACGGAGAGCTATCTTTGCAGCTTAGGCCATAGACGTCCGCTGGTTTTAATGGCCGGCATACATGTGAGTTTCGACCGGCTATAGGCATATGCGTACGCCAGCGGCGTGGCACCGTGGACCCTTTCTGGATGCATTGTTTCGTAGTGGACAGCCGAGCTGTCACCGTAGGTTATGGACATACATGGTTCCTCACAGGCGGGCTATAGCCGAGCTTGTTGCGTAGGTTATAGACATACACATGTTTACACGTACACTTGAGATGTGGCGGCGTAGAGTCTTGTGAGTAGCTTTTCTACGCGCCAGACGGGTGAGATGGCAGCCTGCGATGTAGACGTCCACGGTTTCTCACGGCGGAGTTCCGACGTGGACGGGTAGACTATATAGGATGACGCGCGTTCTCGCGACGATATAGTACGGTGGGTCCTGCTTGCGCGGGAGAATGCATCTCCCTTTCGTAGAATGCACGATAGGGTCCATGCCCTGCCCGTGCGACTATAAAACATCCCCCTCTCCATTACTTCTCGCATTGTTTTTCTTTTTCTTCTTCCTCACCATGGCTTAGCTTTAGCGGTGCGCCGTCCTTTATGTAGCCAGACTCGACCACCCGAACGACGGCATACCGCATCCTAATCGTTCTCGGTGGCGGCATGGTTGCTGTTAGGCGAAGTGGCGCTGCAGGCGAGAGCTCGCCGACGTAAAATGCACCGACATGTTAGGTATAGGTTTTAGGCGAACGCGGCATTGCGAGCTAAAGCTTGCCGACGTTTGCTGCGTAGATAGGATAGCTACTCGGATTTGGTAGTTTAGAAGATTAGGTATACCGGCGTGTAGGTGGTAACAATGCCTTGAGCGTGTTCGGTTCCATACGTACATCCGGCGACTCTGCGTCTACCGCCATGTCGAAGCCTATCCATCCAGCCAGTGATCTTTCCTAGTCTATCGGTGGCTCTCGGTACGGAGTTGTGCTGCATCGATGTTCGCATGTTTAGGTGCGCGGTGAGCACTCTCGCGCCTTACTGCTCTTTTCTCTTTCCCTTTTAGCTTTTATTTTATTTTATCAATGTTTTTGCTTTTTGTTTGCTTTTTATCTGCTTCGTGTTTTTTTCTTCTTTGTTTTTTACGTTCTGTTTTCTTCTTTCTCTCTTTTCTTCTCGATTTTATATTTTTTGGCATCGGTGTCCTTGCCTTCAATTTATTTTTTATATATTATTCTGTGCTCTTTTCTTTGTTCGCCTTTTTTATTTTTGGACTTCTTAGTGTTATTTGGTTTTTTCTAACTTGAAGTTTTCTTGCATTTGTTTGTCTTACTATTTTCGTATGATTTTTCTGCTTCTTACGTGTTTGTATGTATTTGTTGGAGATATGCCCAAGAGGCAATAATAAAAGAGATTATTATTATATCTTTGTGTTTATAATGAATGTTTACATCCCATGCTATAATTGTATTATTAGGAAACACTAATACTTGTGTGTTTTGTAAACATAAAAGAGTCCCTGGTAAGCCTCTTGTTAAACTAGCTTGTTGATTGATTGATGATCATGGTTTTCTGATCATGGACATTGGATGTGATTAATAACAAGGTTATATCATTAGGAGAATGATGTGATGGACACACACCCATAGTAAGCGTAGCATAAGATCAAGTCATTAAGTTCGTATTGCTGTAAGCTTTGAAATACATAGTAACCTAATCCTTCGACCATGAGGTTATGTTAATCACCATCACCGGATGGGTACTTTGATGACATCAAACGCCGCTTCGTAACTGGGCGGTTATAAAGGTGTCATTGGGTATTCTGAAAGTATGTGTTGAAGCGCATAGACCAAGATTGGGATTTTTCCATCCATATGACGGATAGATATACTCTGGACCCTCTCGGTGGAATGTCATCTAGATAGCTTGCAAGCATGTGACTAGGTCACAAGGGATGACATAACATGGAACGAGTAAAGAGTACTTATCAGTAACGAGGAAGAACTAGGTATGAAGATACTGACGATCAAACCTCGGATAAGTAGAATGTCGCGAGACAAAGGGAATTGGTTTCGTATGTTAATTGGTTCAATCGATCACGAAGTAATCGTTGAGTATGTGGGAGCCGTTATGGATCTCCAGATCCCGCTGATGGTTATTGATGGGAGAGGTGTCTTCATCATGTCTGCATATTCACGAACCGTAGGGTGACACACTTAAGGTTCGAAGTTGTTTGAAGTAGATATGGAATTTGCGTTGGAGACCGAATGTTGTTCGGAGTCTTGGAATGGATCCGGGACATCACGAGGAGATCCGGAATGGTCCGGAGAATGAGATTCATATATTGGGAATCATTTTCTAAGTTAGGAAATGTTCCGGAGTGTTTGTATGGAGATTCTAGAAGGTTTCGGAATGTTCTGGAAGGTTCTAGAGGATTTCTTGGAGTTTGCTTGAAAACCAAGAAAGGGATCAAAGAAACCAAGTGGGGTACTACACGGATTCGTGGGGGAAGAGGACTCCTCCCCCCAACCCACCGGCCCAAGGAGGAGGGAGTCCTATTAGGACTCCCCCTCCCCAGGCGCGCCTCCCTCCTTTAAATAGAAGGGAAGGGGCGCCCCCTCTTGCACCTTGTCTCATAACAATCTCTCTCAGCCGCCTCTCTCCTCCACGTTTCTTCTTCACAGGCATAGACGAAGCCCTGCAGATTTCTCATCTCCACCACCACCACCACGCCGTCGTGCTGCTGGGATTCCGCGGAGAAGATCTACTACCTCCGCTGCTCGCTGGAACGGGGAGAGGAAGGTCTACTTCGACTCCGCACGTGTGACTGTCTGCGGAAGCGCTACCGGAACGCGGCGCCGGAAGGATCGTCCACACGATCTTGAGATCGGCAAGTGATCGACTACATCATCCACGAGATCTAATCTCGTTAACGCTTTCGGTTCTACGAGGGTTAGTACCGATCTATCTCGTTGCTCATGTCTAGTAGATTAGATCTTGGCTTTTATCTAGATTAGATCTAGGTTTTGTTCGTTCTTGCGGTAGAAATTTTTTGTTTTCCATGGTACGAACCCATCAGTGGTATCAGAGCCTTGTCTATGCGTAGATCTGTTGCACGAGTAGAACACAATGAGGTTGTGGGCCTTGGTGCTCGTGCCGTCTTTTGCTATGTGTGTACTTTGCATCTTGCGGTATGGTGGGATGAAGCGGCTCGGGATAACATTACATGTCATCGTACATGAGACTTGCTCCACGCTTGACGTGCAACTCGTATTGCACAAGTGGCTTTGCGGGTGTCTGTCTCTCCCATCATAGTATAGATCAAATCTACACTTTGCACTTGATAGCACTTGTATCAACGTTGTGGTTCAGTTTCGTAGGTAAGATGCGTTCTTAGTCGAAAGCCCAAGCCACGTAAAACTTGCAAAGAAAAATTAGAGGCGTCTAACTTGTTTTTGCAGGGGTTTTGTGATGTGATATGGCCTACATGTGATTGTGATTGTATTTGATGTATACAATGATCCTTGTTGTAATATGGCAACCGCCAGGAGCCTAATGGTTGTCTTTAATTCTGTTAAGACCTGCGTGTCTATTCATCTTGTAATAGCTTTGTTCCAAGTAGTTGTAATAGTTGCTAGTGAAGATGGACAACCATGAAGCGGCGCCACGGACCTTGACGCAATGCTGGTGATGATGGAGATCATGTCCGTGCTTTGGAGATGGAGATCGAAGGCATAAGAAGAAAGGGCCATATCATATCACACAAATTATGAATTGCTTGTGATGCTAATCCTTTATGCATCTTGTATTGCTTAGATCGCGACGGTAGCATTATAAGATGATCCCTCTCACTAAATATCAAGTAATAAAGTGTTCGTCCTTAGTTGGCACCGTTGCTAAGACTCATCGTTTCGAAGCATCTCGTGATGATCGGGTGTGATAGACTCTACGTGTGCATACAACGGGTGCAAGCCAGATTTGCACATGCGGAAACTAAGGTTAATCTTGACGAGCCTAGCATGTACAGACATGGTCTCGGAACACGGAATACCGAAAGTTAGAGCATGAGTCATATGATTGATATGATGAACATGGAGATTGTTCGCCGATGAAGCTACATCATCTCACGTGATGATCGGACTTGGTGTAGTGGATTTGGTTCGTGTAATCACTAAAACAACTGCGAGGGATGTTGTTTTGAGTGGGAGTTCACCTAGTTGATTTAAGAATTAAATTTGAACACTATTTATCATAAACTTAGTCTTAACTACTTGCAAATATGTTGTAGATAATGGCGAACGTTTCCATCAATTTCAGTGCGTTCCTAGAGAAAGAAAAGCTTAAGAACAATGGAAGCAATTTCACGGACTGGTTTCGTGGACTGAAGATCGTCCTCAGGACTGGTCAGTTGACCTATGTGCTCGAAGCACCGCTAGGTGACCCACCTGCAGAAGATGCCACCGATGACGTAAAGAATGTTTATGCCACTCAGAAACATCACTACTTCACAGTTCAGTGTGCCATCCTGTACGGTTTAGAATCGGAGCTTCAAAAGCGTTTTGAGCACCATGACCCATTTTAAATCATTAAAGAGCTCAAACTCATCTTTGAGACTCGCGCGGCCATGGAAAGCTATAAAGCTTCCGAGAAGTTCTTTACCTGCAAGATGGAAGAGGGTAGCTCCGTTAGCAAGCACGTGCTCACTATGTCTGGGCACGCAAACAAACTCCGAGAGTTGGGGATACCGATTCCTAATGAATTGGGGATTCACCGTGTCCTCCAATCACTGCCACCAAGTTACAAGAACTTTGTGATGAACTACAATATGCACTGCATGAACAAGACGTTCCCTGAACTATCGTCCATGCTGAAAACTGCTGAAGTGGAGATCATGAAAGAACACCAAGTGTTGATGGTCAATAAGACCACCAATTTCAAGAAAAGGGGCAAGCCTAAGAACAAGGGTAACTTCAAGAAGGACGGCAAGAAAGCTGCCGCACCTGCTAAGAAGCCCAAGGCTGGTCCTAAACCTGAAACTGAGTGCTTCTACTGCAAGGGTGCTGGTCACTGGAAGCATAACTGCCCCAAATACCTAGCAGATCTGAAGAACGGCAACATCAAGAAGAAAGGTATATTCGATATACATGTTATAGATGTGTATCTTACTAGTAATCATAGTAGTGCCTGGGTATTTGATACTGGTTCGGTTGCTCATATTTGTAACTCGAAACAGGAGCCGTGGAATAAACGAAGACTGGCAAGAGATGAGGTGACGATGCGCGTTGGAAATGGCTCCAAGGTTGATGTGATCGCCGTCGGCACGCTCCCTCTACATCTACCATCGAGATTAGTTTTAAATTTAAATAATTGTTATTTGGTGCCTGCGTTAAGCATGAACATTATATTTGGATCTTGTTTATTGCGAGACGGTTACTCTTTTAGGTCTGAGAATAAAGGTTGTTCGATTTATATGAGTAATATCTTTTATGGTTTTGCACCTGAGATGAATGGTTTATTCTTATTGAATCTCGATAGTAGTGATACACATGTTCACAACATAGATGCTAAATGAATAAAATTGAATGATAATTCTACATACATGTGGCACTGTCGTCTTGGTCACATTGGAGTGAAGCGTATGAAGAAACTCCATTCTGATGGACTTCTTGAATCACTTGAAAGATGCGAAGCATGTCTAATGGGAAAAATGACTAAGACTCCATTCTCTGGAATAATGGAGCGAGCTACAGACTTATTGGAAATAATACATACCGATGTGTGTGGTCCAATGAGTGTAGCATCGCGTGGTGGATATCATTATGTTCTCACTTTCACGGATGACTTGAGTAGATATGGGTATGTCTACTTTATGAAACATAAATCCGAAACTTTCGAGAAGTTTAAGGAATTTCAAAGTGAAGTGGAAAATCATCGTAACAAGAAGATTAAGTTTCTGCGTTCTGACCGCGGAGGTGAATATCTGAGTTATGAGTTTGGCATGCATTTAAAGAAATGTGGAATACTTTTGCAGTTGACACCGCCGGGAACACCACAGCGTAATGGTGTGTCCGAACGTCGTAATCGAACTCTCTTAGATGTGGTTCGGTCTATGATGTCTCTTACAGATTTACCGTTATCATTTTGGGGCTATGCATTAGAGACAGCCGCATTCACTTTAAATAGGACACCATCTAAATCCGTTGAAACGACACCGTACGAATTGTGGTTTGGAAAGAAACCTAAGTTGTCGTTCCTTAAAGTTTGGGGTTGCGAAGCATATGTAAAGAAGTTACAGCCTGATAAGCTTGAACTCAAAGCGGAGAAATGCATCTTCATAGGATACCCTAAAGAAACAATTGGGTATATCTTCTATCATAGATCCGAAGGCAAAGTTTTCATTGCTAAGAATGGATCCTTTCTGGAGAAGGAATTTCTCTCAAAAGAAGTGACTGGAAGGAAAGTAGAACTCGACGAGGTTGTTGAACCTTCTTTCGGAGTTGAGAGTAGCGCAGCACCGGAAGATGTTTCTGTGCCGCCTGCACCAACTGGAGAGGAAGCTAATGATAATGATCATGAAACTTCGAACGAAGTTACTACTGAACCTCGTAGGTCAATGAGGGTTCGTACCACTCCTGAGTGGTATGACTCTTCCTTGAACGTCATGTTGGTGGACAACACTGATGACCCTGCGACGTATGAAGAAGCTATGTTGAGCCCAGATTCCGACAAATGGCTAGAAGCCATGAAATCCGAAATGGGATCCATGTACGAAAACCAAGTATGGACTTTGGTGGACTTACCGGATGGCCGTAAGGCTGTCGAGAACAAATGGATTTTCAAAAGAAAAACAGATGCTGATGGTAATGTTACCGTATATAAATCTCGACTTGTCGCAAAAGGTTTCCGACAAATTCAAGGAGTTGACTACGATGAGACTTTCTCACCTGTAGCGAAGCTAAAGTCTGTGAGGATTATGTTAGCAATCGCTGCATATTTCGATTATGAAATTTGGCAGATGGATGTCAAAACAGCGTTCCTTAATGGTGACATTGAGGAAGAGTTGTACATGGTACAACCCAAGGGTTTTGTCGATCCTAGTGATGCTGATAAGGTATGCAAACTTCAGCGCTCCATTTATGGACTGAAGCAAGCATCTCGGAGTTGGAATCAACGTTTTGATAAAGTAATCAAAAACTTTGGATTTATACAAACTTATGGAGAAGCTTGTATTTACAAGAAAGTGAGTGGGAGCTCTGTAGCATTCCTAGTACTATATGTAGATGACATATTGTTGATTGGGAATGATATAGAACTTCTTAATAGCGTCAAAGCCTATTTGAATAATAGTTTTTCGATGAAGGATCTTGGCGAAGCGGCATATATTCTAGGCATCAGGATTTATAGAGATAGATCAAGATGCCTAATAGCGCTTTCACAAAGTACATACTTAGACAAAGTTCTAAAGAAGTTTAGAATGGAAGAGAGCAAGAAAGGGTTCATGCCCATGTTGTCAGGTAAGACCTTGAGTAAAACTCAAAGTCCGGCTACGGCAGAAGATAGAGAAAAGATGAATAAAATTCCCTATGCCTCGGCCATAGGTTCTATCATGTATGCCATGCTGTGTACGAGACCGGATATAGCACATGCTGTTAGTTTGACTAGCAGATATCAAAGTGATCCTGGAATGGAACACTGGACAGCGGTCAAGAATATCCTAAAGTACCTGAATAGGACTAAGGATATGGTTCTTTCTTATGGAGGTGATGAACAGCTTGTTGTAAACGGTTACACTGATGCTAGTTGGAACACCGATCCAGATGACTCGAAGTCACAGTCTGGATACGTATTTATTTTGAATGGTGCTGCAATAAGCTGGAGGAGTGCCAAGCAGAGCGTTGTGGCGAAATCTTCAACTGAATCGGAATACATAGCTGCTTCGAAGGCTGCACAAGAAGGCATATGGATGAAGGAGTTCATTACTGAACTTGGCGTGGTTCCCAGTGCGTTAGACCCGATGGCCATCTACTGTGACAACACAGGTGCCATAGCTAATGCACAGGAGCCAAGGTCACATAGCAAGCTGAAGCACATCAAGCTACGTTTTCATGCTATTCGCGAGTATGTCCAAGATGGTGACATAAAGATTTGCAAAGTACACATTGATCTGAATGTAGCAGATCCGTTGACTAAACCTCTCCCTAGAGCAAAGCATGACCAACACCAAAACGCCATGGGTGTTCGGTATATTACCATGTAATCTAGATTATTGACTCTAGTGCAAGTGGGAGACTGTTGGAGATATGCCCAAGAGGCAATAATAAAAGAGATTATTATTATATCTTTGTGTTTATGATGAATGTTTACATCCCATGCTATAATTGTATTATTAGGAAACACTAATACTTGTGTGTTTTGTAAACATAAAAGAGTCCCTGGTAAGCCTCTTGTTAAACTAGCTTGTTGATTGATTGATGATCATGGTTTCCTGATCATGGACATTGGATGTGATTAATAACAAGGTTATATCATTAGGAGAATGATGTGATGGACACACACCCATAGTAAGCGTAGCATAAGATCAAGTCATTAAGTTCGTATTGTTGTAAGCTTTGAAATACATAGTAACCTAATCCTTCGACCATGAGGTTATGTTAATCACCATCACCGGATGGGTACTTTGATGACATCAAACGCCGCTTCGTAACTGGGCGGTTATAAAGGTGTCATTGGGTATTCTGAAAGTATGTGTTGAAGCGCATAGACCAAGATTGGGATTTGTCCATCCATATGATGGATAGATATACTCTGGGCCCTCTCGGTGGAATGTCATCTAGATAGCTTGCAAGCATGTGACTAAGTCACAAGGGATGACATAACATGGAACAAGTAAAGAGTACTTATCAGTAACGAGGAAGAACTAGGTATGAAGATACTGATGATCAAACCTTGGATAAGTAGAATGTCGCGAGACAAAGGGAATTGGTTTCGTATGTTAATTGGTTCAATCGATCACGAAGTAATCGTTGAGTATGTGGGAGCCGTTATGGATCTCCAGATCCCGCTGATGGTTATTAATGGGAGAGATGTCTTCATCATGTCTGCATATTCACGAACCATAGGGTGACACACTTAAGGTTCGAAGTTGTTTGAAGTAGATATGGAATTTGCGTTGGAGACCGAATGTTGTTCGGAGTCTTGGAATGGATCTGGGACATCACGAGGAGATCCGGAATGGTCCGGAGAATGAGATTCATATATTGGGAATCATTTTCTAAGTTAGGAAATGTTCCGGAGTGTTTGTATGGAGATTCTAGAAGGTTTCGGAATGTTCTGGAAGGTTCTAGAGGATTTCTTGGAGTTTGCTTGAAAACCAAGAAAGGGATCAAAGAAACCAAGTGGGGTACTACACGGATTCGTGGGGGAGGAGGACTCCTCCCCCCAACCCGCCGGCCCAAGGAGGAGGGAGTCCTACTAGGACTCCCCCTCCCCAGGCGCACCTCCCTCCTTTAAATAGAAGGGAGGGGGCACCCCCTCTTGCACCTTGTCTCATAACAATCTCTCTCAGCCGCCTCTCTCCTCCATGTTTCTTCTGCACAGGCATAGGCGAAGCCCTGCAGATTTCTCATCTCCACCACCACCACCACGCCGTCGTGCTGCTGGGATTCCGTGGAGAAGATCTACTACCTCCGCTGCTCGCTGGAACGGGGAGAGGAAGGTCTACTTCGACTCCGCACGTGTGACCGTCTGCGGAAGCGCTGCCGGAACGCGGCGCCGGAAGGATCGTCCACACGATCTTGAGATCGGCAAGTGATCGACTACATCATCCACGAGATCTAATCTCGTTAACGCTTTCGGTTCTACGAGGGTTAGTACCGATCTATCTCGTTGCTCATGTCTAGTAGATTAGATCTTGGCTTTTATCTAGATTAGATCTGGGTTTTGTTCGTTCTTGCGGTAGAAATTTTTTGTTTTCCATGCTACGAACCCATCAGTATTAGGAGTAAAACACATATAAAAGGAAATGAACACTCTCACGATCATCAATGACGAGCAAACCTGATCGAACATGATAAATGTGTACCACTCTCGCAAATATAACTGACGAGCAAACATAAATGATAAGGAAACATGATCGAACGCGATAGCTGCTTAGTGTCGCGAATGATAGTCAACTTCGTCACCATTTACAGAACGTCATGCGTATCACTCTCTCAAACATAAGTGACGCGCAAAATCTTGCAAACATAAATGACGAGCAAATGTGATCGAACATGATTGCTGTCTAATGGCGCAAGTGACAGCCAGCTTCGTCACCATTTATAAAATGCCCGATGTCACGGATGATCCATATGAAACGTCCAAGATGAATGACGACTGTGTATTGCCGGGGAGGTTTTTTCTGCGACTTCTCGCTGCAGTCGATGGCACAATGGCTGCTGTTGCATCCACGCCACGTGAAGGTTGTTCAAGTTGTCAACATTGTATCCTTTATATTTTTTTCTTATGTAGTTTCTACTATTTGCAGTATAAAATATTAATCTAGCTCGCGAATATGTACTATGACTTATACAAACAAGCCATGTGTACATGTTCGATGTATGTTTACCACAGAAACGGCTATTGTAATATGTATACGTATAATGAATAGTTTGTGTACTACTTTACACTATGCGTGCTTTCTCTTTCTTACGTTCGTATGTCGTTTCTGTCTTGACATTTATACTTTCCGTCTCACAGTTTGGTCTTACAGAAAAGCCATGTGTGCGTGTTCTATGTATGTTTACTACAAGAATGTCTGTTGGGTTCTTAAATTTATACGGTGTTTCTGTCTTTATGTTTAGACTCGATGTCTTGTAGTTTTGTGTTATAGACGCGCATGTACTATGAGTAGAACCACATAAGCGCGTACAATTTTGGGATGTGAAAATTTATCTCTATCGCGAAAACGTATCGTATACCTCAGAATGCATTGGTGACCGTCTTAGAATGCACCAAAGAGAAAAAAAGTTATCCTTTGTTATCGCGCTTATGGTGGCTACGATGCCGTCCAAGATGAAAAATTAGTACTATAAATAATCGTCCGCGGTAAACAATGATGCATGTACAACAACATTGCGAAGCACAGAATTGTCACCGACTCAACCATACACTCAGAGGATTTAGTGGACCGAGAACGGTTTCTAGTCGCAGCGAGACTCACGATTTAAGAACAACGCGCTATTACTTAGCATTCTAAGACCATATCTTTTCTCTTGCATGATTTAGTGCGATGGTTGCATTGTTTTTTACTACTTTGCTATTTATATCTTATATTATTTGGCTCCTCCATGCACGATTTAAGAACAACGCGCTATAACAGAATTGGTACTGTTAAGTACCACCCCTTGATGATACTTATCCATACTCTATTATATTATTAGGATGGTTACCACCATGCCCTTTAGAAAAAACCTTTTAGCCAAAGCAAAACTATAGGTTGGGAAACCCTTGAAAGGTTTACAAACGGTGTTGCTTTTTAAACCTTGGGAAGGTTGCCCTACCAACAAGAAGTTGAAGAAAAAGGAAAGATTTTGTTTTCAAATGAGGCTGGACGAAAAAAGGAGGAAAATGTTTACGAAAACACATCCAGTTCTATATAGTTCTGCTGGAACAATTAACCTGTGCAACCACATTACCCTGGAATGGGACGAGACTTGATTTGAAGTTTGTTTATTCTGGTATGGGATGCCTTGCAACTACTTAAAAGGGATTGTATCCCTCAAAGCCAGGTCTCCCCAACGGTGAAGGGTCTTTGTTGGGAACATTGACCTGGGAGAAATGAACTGCCTACGGGTAGTTGGGTGATACTATGAGCCTCTCATTGAAAGTGCACACTCTATGTAGTGTAAAATGCGCACCGGATGGTCCATGGTGCCTGATGTCCCGGTGTTGAGAGGAACGCCTCATAGGGTAGGCTCCCATGCCGGGATAGGCATTCCAAGGGTCTTGTTTGGTTACTCGACCCACGATCCATGCAGGATCAGGGCAGGGTACCCAAATCTTGTGGGTAAAGTTCACAACCTCTGCAAAGTGTAAATCTATTCAAATATCCGCGTCTGAAAAGGAATGCCGCTACATAGTGGTGTTGGTTTTGTTTTCAAAAAGGTTTTTGTAAAAGCAAAGGCGTTTGAAATGGTTTAGGTCATGGGATGACCGAAAAGGAATTGTTTTGGTCATGGGATGTCCGGGGAGAAAAAGGAAGTGTTTTGGTCATTGGATGACCAATAAGGATAAATGGGTGACCCTAACCTAGTGGTTTTAAAATTTCAAATGTCTTCAAATGATTAAAAATGTTTCCAATAAAGATATAGAGATGTTATATCTACATGAGAAACTGATTTAGAAAAGAACCCTAGATAGAGCCATCCTACTACCATAGCCAAACTGCATATCCTTTTATTATTGTTCTATTACGGTGGTTTGTGAGTACATTCAAAGTAGTCATTGGAATTGTCCTTGGCTATTAACTTGGTCAGACTATGAGGAATATGGTGAAGATGAGGGCTTTGATGATGACTATGCAAACTAGGGTGTTCTCCTAGTCGCGACCTGTTGGGTTGAAGCGTCACTTGGGTCTTCTATGTTTGGATGTTTGTGGTACTATGTTGAATGCTTACCCGATAGGGCATTTGTGTAAGACTCAATCATATGACCATTATGTAAGACTTGTATTTGGTACTGTAATGGATGTTGTACTTTGATAGTAAGTTGGTTATGCGCCACGATGCATTGATCTTGGGATCGTGGTGGTTTGCATAAGGGTATCTCGAATAGTTAATCCGGGGTCCCCACAGACTAGGAACTTCTCATTCAACAACAAGGTGGGTACAAACTACATCGAGGCCGCTTGCATCTATTGTGCTACCAAACCAAGAATGTGAAGAAAAGGCCTCGCGCATTGCAAAAAAGACCCTAGGACAAAGCAAACATGACCTAGTTCTTCTCCACCATAGGGGAGCCTACAGCGCACCGTCGAGGACGAACCACTTGGCTAAGTAGAGACAGTGGCTCTAGTGAGAGACTCCAAAAGGGCCTCCATCCTGGAGCTCGAGGAAGTAGCCGCTCATGCGGATAAACATGAGCAGAGGCAAGATGGCCACTGCCATCGCATGTCCTCCGATGATTGAGCCCCAAGATAACACAATACCATGAAATCCATGGCCTCCTACATCGCTGCAGAATGCCCCCGCTAGCTCTCCTTCCTTCTTGCCTCCAATGCCGGCCCAAAAGGGAGAAACCAAAGCATTCTCCAACAAAAGAGAACATCACCAAACCGCTTATTGAGGAAGACCTCGCCGGATCTACCACCCTCGTCCAGCTTCCACCATGAAAGCCCGACAATGAGCATCTCTAGAGACCGCCCGTTGCCATGGATAAGCACCAGAGACCATCCTCCTAAAGGAAGGGAAGACGACATTATTAGGGGAGATGCCTAGATCCATCCTCCTCCCAATCCATAGCTCCCTCCATTGAAGATGAGCTGTGGGGACGATGAAGAACATGATGCTCTAGATCTAGCTGATGGGATCCAACAACCTACTCCCAAGCTCCACAAATGGTAAACCTACACAAAAACTAAACCTACTACTACTTCGGCGCCATCCCTTTGCCTACTCTAGCCAGGATCACTAGTGGGAGTAGTTTTGGGAGAACAAGAGGACATGATTACCGAGCTTCAGTTAGTTTTCAAATGATGTAAAATAGGGTGGGTTAGATCAACACATTCAAACATAACTTCAAAAGTTTAACATGTTTCAAACATAGTTCGATACCTCTTAACACATTCAAACTAGATTTTGGCTACACTACACTAAACCTACACTATTCTACTCCTTGTCACTGCTAGTAAACATGTCAAACCAAGACTCATCATCGTAGTCCACCTTGATCACCATCGAGAGTCCAACCTTGTATGTCTTATTTGCATGTGCCTTCCTCGCAGTTTATAACTTGATCTTCACCTGTATGGCCTCTAGATGAGCCTCCTTATACCTTACCGTGGCCCTCTTGTCGACTTCGTGGGCAATAAGCTTACTCATGGTGAGGCGACATTGCCTCTCCTCTTTGCGAGACACAAGTAGCACATTGGGAGCTAGGAGCTCCACTTTCACACAACTCTCACATTTCAGGAAGTTGAGCTCCCAATGCAGCCAAATGAACCACCACATAGTGGCGTCCCACACGTAGGTGGCATGCTCTGGTGTGTCAGACATGTCAAGCCAAATCCGCTTGTAGTCAGCGGCTACTCCACCATATAGAGAATAGACTCCCGCTCCACACATCATGGAAGCTGGTGGACCTCTTGATGCAGCAACAATGACGCAGTGCCCTTCTGACACGGTGCGGTCGGGCGATGGTACAAGGTCGAAATCGATGGAGATTCAAAGGGGTAACGATGTGGTAGGGATGGAGCGACCCTATCTGGTGGTATTTAGGTGTGGCGGGGGTGATGGCTGTAGGAATCTACGATGGCACATGAAGGTGAAAGAGCATGTGTGCCCCGATGTGTGGTTTTGGTAATTAATGACAATCTCTATGGACTAATGTTTGCATTGAGTTATAGTTGTAGGTTTTTTCCATTGGCAAGGCTTGAACCATTTGTTGGCTTCAAGGTAGAAAGTATAAGAAAGTGAAGAATAATAAGAAATGACCAAGGGAGTATTTAAGGTTTAAACCAACGAATGGTCATTGAGAAGAAGATACAATGTTGATCAATACCAAGTGCAAGGAGCGGATTTGAGTGGGTCAACTCACAAAGAAGAAATGAAGTGCAAGTTCAAGTGGAGCCATATTGAGAAGATCATATGCTTGAAGTTTTCCATCCTTAGGTAATCATGGATTTGTGAAGACATGCTCAAAGAAGAGACTCTCCCATTGTGGAGTATGGAGGAGCATTTTGTGAGTCTTCATCAAGCAAGCGCAATCAAGAAAGGAGTTCCACCTTGGAGCGGTCAAGATCCTATCCATCAAGATCAAGTGGAATGCGCAAGGAAAAGGTATGATCTTGATAGGTTTTCTCTTTTACCGGTCTCTGATGACCCACAAGTATAGGGGGTGTATCGCAGTATTTTCGATAAGTAAGAGTGTCGAACCCAACAAGGAGCAGAAGGTGCTGGCTAGTGGTATGGATCAGGAATTCTCTGCAAATACTTAGCAAACGGATTTTTAGGGTTTTTTGATAAAGCAAGTAAATAAAGTACGAGTAAATAAAAGACAATAGGAATAAATGCAGCAAGTGGCCCAATCCTTTATGAAGCAAAGGACAAGCCGGCTGTATTACTTAAGATGACCAAACGTTCTCGAGGACACATGGGAAGACTGTCAAGTGCTTTCACTTCATATAGTTGATTAATCTTCTTTAGCTTGCTAAGTGTTATGTGGGTGAACCTGTGCTAATGTACCAACCTTCCTAGGACAAATACATACTTGTGATTATACCCCTTGCAAACATCCGTAAGTACAAGAAAGTAATTAAGGTAGAAACCTAACCACAGCTTTAAACTCTAAGACCCTTGCGTTCCTTGTGCAATGGTTTCCTAACGGGGGTTCAGGTTTCTGTCACTCCAGCAACCCCTACGATTAGTAGCCAAATACACAATGCATTCCCCTAGGCCCATATAGGTGAAGTGTCATGTAGTCGACGTTCACATGACACCACTAGAAGAAGTACACCACAACTTAAATATCAAACTATTGAATCTTTCTCAACACAATTCCACTACTAACAACATGACTTCTCCCATGTCCTCAAGAACAAAACGAACTACTCACAAGACATCATATGGATCATGATCATAGATGGAATAATGATGTATAACAATCTGAACATAAACGATAATTCAATGGTTCACTCAATAGCATCAACTACAAAGAGTAATCAACACCGGGAAAGTTTCCCCTAAGAACTATGCAAGATTCAATCCAATTGTTATAGCGATATGGAGATGGTGATGAGGGTGCTGATGGTGATGATGGTGGTGGTGATGATGATGATCCCGATGAAGTCCAGCTTGATGGTGGTGTTGATGGCGACGATCTCCCCTCTCCGGGAAGGAATTCCCCTGGCAGAAATCTGTCTGCCGCAGAGATCTTTCTCTCTTGGTGTTTTCCGCCCCGCAAAGGCGGCGGAATCTTTCTGTGGTCGCTCCCCGAGTCTTAGGGTTTCGGGAGTAATATATACGCCAGAGGGGAGAGCCAGAGGTGGGCCAGGGCGGCCACACCACCCGGTGGCGCGACCTAGGGTGGCCCGCGCTGGGGGGTGGTGTGGGCCCCCTGTGGCCCATCTCCACTCCCTCTTATGGCTTCCTTCGTCTTCTAGAAAAATAGGATTTTCCGTATATTTTCCCGGATTTTCTGATCTTCGCGAATTTTGCCTCCAAACAGCACCTTTTCCATCAGAATCCTGACTGCAGCGGTCCATGCTCCAAAAGTCATCAACCATGCAAAAACAGATGAAATAACATAAGTATCATCTCTTAATATGAAATATATCAATGAATAACAGTAAATTATGATATAGAATAATGATGCAAAATGGACGTATCAACTCCCCCCAAGCTTAGACTTCGCTTGTCCCCAAGCGAAACTGAGCTCAATAAACATGACCTCAGGTTTATGGAGTGAAGAGTCGATAAAAGAATACGGACAAGAAGCATCACATTCATAAATACATAGATCATAATAGAAGACAACTCACTATTATATAACTTAACTTGCAATAAGTAAAGGAAACACAATAATGATACATAAAGTGAATCATAATTGGTAATGGCAAACTTAGCTCTTGGTCAAAGAATAGTTGATAATTTGCTGGAGTTCATAAATAACTGGTTTTCAATGATAGCTTTCAAAGTAGTAAACACCAAGATAAGAGCAAAGTACAAAACAAGGAACATAAGAAACATGATTGAATAAATCATCATATGAATGAATGAAACACAACAACTCAAAATACTTGCTAAGATAGAAGGGAATAGGTTTACTGACTCAACTAAAAAGTAAAAGAAAGGCCCTTCATAGAGGGAAGCAGGGATTATAAGTTTCATAAAGATCTCCCAAAAATTATGATACTTATTAGCTTTCATCTCTTATTGCCCCTATCATAGGCATCTTTAGGTGATTAAGGTTAAAGTGATCAAATATGAGGATATGCTTGACAAGTTGTAAATTGAGAATCTCATGTCCCTTGAATACGAGGGCCGCTCCTCATGCTACTCAAGTTTAGTCACCGGTAAGTTCTTGTCATTGTAATCACATTTGTATCATAGAGAACCGCCAACGGGGTACCCCTTGCCCGATGATACGGAAGAATCCCCATATCAAAATGACAAGGCAAGCAGACAACAAGTATCTCAGCAATCTTCTTATTTACCATGGGAATATGGTGTTTTTTTCTCTCTTTCCTCTTTTCATAATATCTCTTTTTTTATTTTTATCTTTTTCTCAATACCGGACACTTTTTTATAAGAAGAATGCTTCATAGATACTCGTTGTGGTTACGCTGCAGGTTTCCACCATATCAGCATGGATTAGACCAGTGGCCCAGGCGTTTCACTAACACACATGCATAACTCGATGGACTTACAAGCTCCCCTTTCATTTCACACCGACGACATCCATAGACAAAAGAACATGATATCAACTAGGTACAAAGTACCCGTGCAATGTTGAAAGTGTTCCCCATGACAACATGGTTCTGCTAATTCACAACTTACAAAGCACAAGCATATATGCAACATAGATGGACATAGTGGTTCAAGTTTATTAAGTGCAAGAAAGTAAAGTGTGCCATCAAGTTTGTGAGAGCTTTAGTCACTAATTTTCACATAACAAGTTTAATTTGGAAGGTAGATAAAAACATGAATTTACTTGGAATAGCAATAGTGATAATAGGTGGGTATGGTGGACACAAATGGCAAAGGTTTTGGTTTAAGGATTGGATGCACGAGAAGAATTCCTCTCAGTACAAGTTTTTGGCTAGCAAGGCTGGGTAGCAAGTATAAGAGTTGAAGGAAAAAAACAAACATGCAATCTTCCTTGGAAGCACAAAAGATCTTAACTAGAGAATACTAAACTTATGAGCAAATCAAGAAAGAAAGATGATGAAATTATATTTCTTTAGAGTACTTTTATCTTTTTATTCAACTCTCAAAAATAGTGTTGCTACTGACCGAGCCAGGTTTGCCAAAACCAACTAAATTAACTCAATGATCCCAAAGTGGTACCAATACTAACAACAAGATCAATCATATAACCATGAATTGAAAACTAATATAAGATATGCAAAAGAGTAAATGATAGAACTTCTCATTAATATTCCATAATGGTAACTCACACCAAGGGATACATATCTAACGAGAGAGGGGACACTTCCATAATGCAAACCATCCTACATGACAACTTCTCTATTCATGATATGACTCTACTAAAAAGGTAAAAACATAGAAGATAGTGATATGATACTGCGACACTCCCCCAAGCTTGGAACAAACCAAGGGGATGCCAAACCTGATGACGAATTACTCCTTCGGTGGTGGTGGTATCTTCTCGATGAGCTCTTTGATCAGTTTCCCCAAGTCCTCGATCTCAAAGGTGAGATTGCGAATAAGCTGCGAGTTTTGATCAATGCGGCTCATGATCACGTCGGGTTGCGAATTCCAGCTCTTGTGATTCTTTCCCCACTCTTCCTCGTTGAAGTCTTCTTTTCCTGCATGGCTAGAACGAGGCAAATCCCAATTGGAGGGTAATTTCTCCTTGGGCATATTCTGGTATTGATACTCATGGATAAGGGTATGGAAAGGATTCTTGGTGCATGGGGGAAGTGACCATAGATCTGAAAGGTGATGAGGAGGCTTACCTACAATTGACATAGTCCTGGCAGGGTTTTCCACCACTCCAATGCTTGCAACGGTAGTGCCTGTGTGCTTTGCCTCCTCTTCATCTTCACTCTTGATCTTCTTCTCCTTCCCGGGGTCTTGGAGATCCTCCTCCATAGGCTCCTTTACCTTGTCCTTGGCAGACACCATTGTGCTTCTAAACTTCAAAGATAGTTCCTGGCAGAAACAGATCGAAACAAAAACACGACGAAAACACAATATGTGAACCTCGGGAGATCCGGGGGGTTATATATTACGAAGTTTCACAACAAAAGGAAGGTACTGGGAGAAAACGAGTCGGAGACGGAGTCCGGAGTGGCCACACCACCTGGTGGCGCGGCATGGGGTGGGCCCACGCCACAGGGTGGTGTGAGCCACCCTGGCTCCGTTTCCATCCCTGTTTTGCTTCGTAGCTTTCCTTATTGACTAAAAACTACAAAAATATAGTTGGATAGTCTTTTCGTGGAACTTTTCTTACCAGAACTGTTACCTATTTGAAAACGGACTCTGCAGGTCTCTGAATTTGGTATCTAGTAGATTCTTCCAGAGGAACCACTTGAATAACATCAATATCTTCATATTCATACACTTATTGTGAGTCATGAAGCCTTTCACTTCCGTATTACACCATTATCTCCACTACCTGGAAATTTCTTTCACACAAAACTTCACACAGTTCTCATTAGCAACATTAGTATAAGTGAAGTGGTAAAACCTTTTGAGTTCAATTTCAACTGAAAACCATCAAAACATAAGCTACTATAGCAACTCTTTCCGAAAACCCAAAAAGAATTCAAAAAGGAAATCGAATAAAGAAGCAAATGCAAGAGTGGCAAAATCTGTCAAAACAGACCAGCAGGTAAAGATCATTTTTTTCGAAAATCTTTTATTGCTCAAATAAAAAAGTGCAAAACTAACGGAAGTTAAATAACAACCTGGGACAGAAGCACAAAAAATTACAGCTCAATCCAACATACAGAGATCTATCACGAATATTTACGGTGAAGCACAAAAATCTGTTTCGGGACAACAACTTCCCCAAATCTTACTTCCCTCTCATTAGAGGTTGATCTTGACACAAAAACCAAACAAAACGGATAAGGAGAGGTTATTACCAAAGTAATAACTTCCAAGACTCAAAGAAACACAAACAAACTGAAAGCAAAAATAAACTGGGTTGTCTCCCAAAAAGCTCTTTCTTTATAGCCATTAAGATGGGCATGATAATTTTGAAGATGCTCACATAGGAATATGAATTGAGGTGAAAGAGAGCATTAAGAAGCAAAAATACACACGTTTAAGTCTAACCCACTTTCTATGCAAGGGAATTTTGTAAACAAACAGGTTGTTGAAACCAGAGGCTACTAGCATAGGAAGGCAAAAGAAGTGCAACATAAAAACTTTCAGCATAAAATGAGGAAACTTGATATTATTGAGATGCATAAGAACACTTTTCCCTCTCTCATGGTAGCTTTCAGTATCATGCATAAACTTAACAATATAACTATCACAAGAACCATCATAGCAACAATCACTTATTCTAACAGAAAACACATGAATACTAGCTCTCATAACACTACTATGTGAAACAATATTAGAGGTATCCTTACAAAGGATAGTGTGTCCCTCTTCTTCATATTTAGTAACAAAGTCTTTCACATTTGCTATTATAGGTTCATAATCCATTTGTTTATCAGGTTCAACAGCTTTGATTATACTTTCATTAACCATACTAGCTATCATAGAATGTTCCTTTATCTTAACGGGGAAAGGCATTTTCTCAATATAAAGTTCAGGTAAAACATGATTAGCAGTATAAACTTCAGTATTTCTTGCAGGAACACTGTTAGCAACATCTTTATAAGGTTCATGATACTTATTCCACTTCTTTTTAGGCACTTCAATATAGGAAGCAAAAGCCTTAAAATAAGAAGCAATAGCTTGAGAGTCTATACCATAAGCAATAGCAATAGGCAAATGATCACCGGGATGGACAGTTCCATCCCCAACATAGTAGTTATCCATAACACGATCAATAATTCTTGTAGGTATTTTGAAAGCATCATTCTCAGCAGGTGGTGGTTCATCTACTACCTTAGCAGTGGTAGTAGCATTACCAAATAAGAAACTCAGCAAATTATCCATAACGAAAATAAAGCAACTAATAGAAGTAAACAATACTCATAGTAGAAGTTTCCTTTACCAGTTCCACTCTCCAATAGCGCTTCACTCCCCGGCAACAACGCCAGAAAATAGTCTTGATGACCCACAAGTATAGGGGGTGTATCGCAGTATTTTCGATAAGTAAGAGTGTCAAACCCAACGAGGAGCAGAAGGTGCTGGCTAGTGGTATGGATCAGGAATTCTCTGCAAATACTTAGGAAACAGATTTTTAGGGGTTTTTGATAAAGCAAGTAAATGAACTACGAGTAAACAAAAGACAATAAGAATAAATGCAGCAAGTGGCCCAATCCTTTATGCAGCAAAGGACAAGCCAGTTGTATTACTTAAGATGACCAAACATTCTCGAGGACACATGGGGAGACTATCAAGTGCTTTCACTTCATATAGTTGATTAATCTTCTTTAGCTTGCTAAGTGCTGTGTGGGTGAACCTGTGCTAATGTACCGACCTTCCTAGGACTAATACATACTTGTGATTATACCCCTTGCAAACATCCGTAAGTACAAGAAAGTAATTAAGGTAGAAACCTAACCACAGCTTTAAACTCTAAGACCCTTACGTCCCTCGTGCAATGGTTTCCTAATGGGGGTTCAGGTTTCTGTCACTCCGACAACCCCTACGATTAGTAGCCAAATACACAATGCATTCCACTAGGCCCATATAGGTGAAGTGTCATGTAGTCGACGTTCACATGACACCACTAGAAGAAGTACACCACAACTTAAATATCAAACTATTGAATCTTTCTCAACACAATTCCACTACTAACAACATGACTTCTCCCATGTCCTCAAGAATAAAACGAACTACTCACAAGACATCATATGGATCATGATCAGAGATGGAATAATGATGTATAACAATCTGAACATAAATGATAATTCAATGATTCACTCAATAGCATCAACTACAAACAGTAATCAACACCGGGAAAGTTTCCCCTGAGAACTATGCAAGATTCAACCCAATTGTTACAGCGATATGGAGATGGTGATGAGGGTGCTGATGGTGGTTGTAATGATGATGATGATCCCGATGAAGTCCAGCTTGATGGTGGTGTTGATGGCGATGATCTCCCCTCTCCGGGAAGGAATTCCCCTGGCAGAAATCTGTCTGCCGTAGAGATCTTTCTCTCTCGGTGTTTTCTGCCCTGCAGAGGCAGCATAATCTTTCTATGGTCGCTCCCCGAGTGTTAGGGTTTCGCGAGGAATATATACGCTAGAGGGGAGAGCCATAGGTGGGCCAGGGCGGCCACACCACCTGGTGGCGTGGCCTAGGGTGGCCCGCGCCAGGGGGTGGTGTGGGCCCCCTGTGGCCCATCTCCACTCCCTCTTCTGGCTTCCTTCGTCTTATAGAAAAATAGGATTTTCTGTATATTTTCCCGGATTTTCTGATCTTCGCGAATTTTGCCTCCAAACAGCACCTTTTCCATCAAAATCCGGACTGCAGCTGTCCATGCTCCAAAAGTCATCAACCATGCAAAAAACAGATGAAATAACATAAGTATCATCTCTTAATATGAAATATATCAATGAATAACAGTAAATTATGATATAGAATAGTGATGCAAAATGGACGTATCAGTCTCGTGTTGTTAGTTGGGAGACCAATTTATAGGATAGATTTCCGTACTATCAAGAGGAGATCTCAAGTAAGTAACTTGATTGTTGCATTTGGAGAGAGATCAAACATTTGCATAGTTTGAATCTCTTTCTTGGTTGTCATTTGGATCCTATCCATGTTAGGTTATAAAGCCTGTGGTTATCTTGATAACAAGATATAGTTTATAAAAATGGATTTCATATGAATATCTTATTGTGTTTTTGTTACTGGAGGTTTTACCGGCTCTTCACCTTGGGAGGTTCTCACCTTTTTCCACTTGATATTTTCTCCCTTGGTGTTATCCAATATTTCCACTTTTTGTTGGATATACTACATGTCGTTATCTTTTCAACAAATTGGTTTCATCCCAATAAGAGTTCAGTAGCTCGAGATTTTATCGATTTGGTTTTACAATTTTCCAGAAAAAGGGCCGAAGTGGTCCCGGGTGGGCCGGCCGGCCGGAGTGATCAGAGCCTGGTCCACACACCTATCATAGCTCACAATAACTGTCATAGTCTGCTAGCCCGAAGTGGTCCAGGGCTGGCCCGGCCTGCCATCGCTAGCTATAGCAACCCATCAGCCTGCCCAGCTAGAGTGGTCCGACTAGGTCAGCCCACTCGTGCGTGCTGCTTTTCTCGCCCAACCGCTATCCGGACTGGTCCAGCCCATCTACATGTTGCCTGCTGCATCCCAACGCCTCTTTCGGTCCAGTTTTCCCCTCCTCATACAAAAAGCCCCTCCTCCTTCCTTGGGCTTTGTTGCTTGCATTCCCTCTCTCATGTTTTGTTTTTCCCTTCAAGAGTTGCATTTCCGCTCTATCTCCCCCATATTTCTTAAATATTTTTGATAGATTTGAAAGGGGATCTATATCTACAACTCCACTGTTCCATCTCTCCTCTATGTTAGGGAAACATCTTGGGATATAGATCTTGGAGGCTTTTGTTGTTTTCCTCTTGTGTTCTTCCTCTCTTATTCCCCAATAAATTTTGTAGTTTTGGTGGAATTTGAGAGTGAAGGATTTGATCACTTGTGTTCTTTCCATTGCATTAGGTGCATTAGTTTGAGTTCTCTACAGATAACCGGTTGGTGAAAATCAAGTAAGCTTGTTACTCTTGGGTTCTTGGAACGCTAGACGATTATGTTGCCTTTGTGGTGATTCCTTGGGCTCTCTAGTTAAGTTATGGAGCTTCCTCAAGCGAGAGGCCTTGGTGGTGATTTCTTGGGAGCCTCCACTAAAGTTGCGGAGATTGCCCCAAGCTTGTACGGGTTTGGTGACCGCCCTCAAGTGTTCCATAGTGGACTAGGTGCTTGTCGTGCGGCAGGTGCTCAGGAGAATAGGGTGATGACTTTTGTGGTGTTGGTGGTCTTAGTACCACCCACCCCTCCAACGGAGAAGTACTCCCTTTAAAAGGAAGGAACTTCAAGATAAATCTTTGTATCCACGTGCCTCGGTTCTTTATACCCAAGATCTTTACTTATGCACTTTACCCTATGATAGCATTCACGCTTGAAGTTATATATATCTTGTCATCACCTAGTTGCTTGTGTTGCTTATAATAAGTTGTTGGTGCACATAGGTGAACCGTAGTCTTTATAAGTTATGTGCTTGACAAGTTAAATGCTAGTTTTATTACGCACTTGTTCAAGACTTTTCATAGAAGTTTTAAACTGCTTATTCACCCTTCTTCTAAGCGACAACTGTGTCCTTTCAGCAGGGAACAATGGTTACACATGTGGAAGAGACAAAGGAGTGGCGGTTGGGACTTCATGCATGGTCATTTTAGGGTAGCCATTTCGTGCCCCAATTTCACAACACAAGAGGGAAGTTTTTGAGGCATGATGTAAAATATAGGGCACAATTTAGGGATAGATCTTCTGTGAGAGCATGTTTTTGGCCTTTCATGCCCTATAAGTTAGCTCCTTTTGTTTTAGAGCATTTGTTGGAGATGCTCCTTATAGTTTAACCTGTGTGGCTTTCTTTTCTTGGCAGACATGTACTCGAACATGTAGCTAACTCAATGGATTCCTTTCACATAAGAAAATAAAATATGAATTGGCAAATGAAAGGAGTAGAGATAATTTTGTTAAATCAAGAATTGTAAACGAGAGACTGACAATAAGTAGTTCAATGTGTATTTCTTTATTGATGAGGAACATATTTATACAAAGCCAAAATGTTGTTGCTGTTTAGCGCCTGAAAATAATAATTTTTCCTACGCAAACAACCCTAATGCTAGGATCTCTCTGTTAGTAATGTAGTAACATGAGGGGCTTTTCGAAAACTTACCAAGTTGAAGATCGAAAAACATGGGTGATGTAGTCATACTGACGCCAACCTCAAGGTCTTTCTGAACTCGGATGGCTCCACCAGCTCCAATGACTTCGATGGCTCGAACGAGTCGAGAGCCACAAGGGCAGCACCTCGTAGGGGGTCACACACATACGATGCTTGACAACGACTCCTGGACTCTGATCCAGTAGAGGTTGCAAAAGTAGATCTCCTGGATCCGGAATCCCTGTAGCGCGACGGCGCTTTGCGGTGAAGAACACTCTCATTTGTGCAACCCTTACAGTGGGGCTACGCTCACAAGAGAGAGAGAGAGAGAGAGAGAGAGAGAGAGAGAGAGAGAGAGAGAGAGAGGAGGGAGAGAGGAGGGCACTTGGAGGGGGAAGCCTCAAATCTTGGGATTAATTGGTGTGTTTAAATCCCTCCCTATGCCCTCCTTTATATAAGGGGAGGGGAGCCTCCAAGCCCCCTGCCTTAGCAATATGGTACTAAACCAAGGAGAGGAGGGGGAAGGCTTGGCCGAACACCTTGGTGGGCTTGGCTGGCCACCATGTGGCCCAGCCGACTACTCCCTCCTTTTCCCTTGGGGTTTTTTTCCCTCATGGGCCCTTTTCCCTTTAGGGAGTTGGCCCATTAGGCATGGGCTGCCCATTAAATCATATTTAAATCATCAAACAAATATAAATAAATGTATAATTCAATAATTAACATATATTTACATATGTTTTAATTCCCGTTGCATCAGAACTCCTTTCGAAAAACTTCGGACACCCTCCAGACTTTCTCGGAACCCTTCCGGTTCCCCTTCTCTTTTCTTCAGCGATTCCTATGATACCAAAACGATCTCCAAGCATTGTCAAACCCTTAAGTGTGTTACCCTAATGGTTCAGGAACACTCCAGACATGGTTGAGACCCCTCTCGGACCAATGATCATCATCAGGACCTGGATGCCCACAATGGCCCATGTGCATTCCATGAGAATCTTTGTTGTTTGAACCATTAAACATAGAATCCTTTTCCCTTTGTTACTTTGATACTTTACTTGTCCGAGACCTGATCAACGACATTGCCATGTCGGGTTCAATCTTGTTACCAACAAGTACAACTTTACTCGTTCCAAGCTATGTCATCCCCGTGACCTAGTCACACGCTACAACTTTATGGATGTTATGTATCCGAGTGGGCCCGAAGTATCTCTCTGTCATGTAGAAGAACAAATCCTGCTCCTGACACATACGCCTCTACATGCCCCTCTGAATACCTGAAGACACCTTTATGATCACCGTTTTACTAAGTGACGTTTGATGTAGACAAGGTACTCTCGGGTGACAGTGATTAAATATGGTCTCACGGTCTAAGGAATTGGTTACTATGTTTCCCAGTCATTGTAACAGTGAACTTAGTGACTTGATCATGTTACAATTCCTGTTTTGGGTATGTACATCACTTTCATTCACCTAATGAAATGACCCCATTGTCAATTGACATAAATGTCCATGATCGAGAAACATCGATCATCGATTGACCAATGAACTAGTGCCAAGAGGATCACTAGGGACTCTGGTGGTTTACATATCACACGTGTATTGACGTTCCTATCAATACGGTTATAGCATGATACAAAACTTATTATGAACTTATTGAAATATGTCAATAATCTATATTATTATTTGCCTCTAGGGCATATTTCCAACAAAGGCATAATCTAGGGATGCAGCTATTCAAAAGAGACGCGGTGAACTACCTTGTCGGTTGCCAAAATGGCAATCGCACATACACGGTTAATAACATTAATCTTTGATCAAGTAAATTGGTTAAATCCTAACACTCCCCTAATCATTGCTTGTCGTTGTGTATACCCATTATCTTGGTAAAGTCTCCTCTAAAACCATGTGTGAAAAAATGTGAGGAGTTGGGTAGGATATGATGTTAAAACTCCTTCAATCCTGACTTGAAAATAATGATAAAATGATACATCATATGATGATTATTGTCTCTGTTAACTCAATATGGGTGTGTCTATAGAGTTTAGATGGAAATTAATATGTCATGTATACTTTCTAAAACCCATGGTGGGGAATAGAAAGTATGACATATGATCTATATGATGTACCTCATTAAAATCGTGATGAACCTAGATAGTAAACTCAAAGTGAAAAAGAGTGTATATGATGCTTTGAACATGAGCAATTCAGGAAGATACCCCCCCCTTGATTCTTGCAAATCTTGAAGCTATCACATATCAATTCCATTAACAAATTTCTGGAATGTTGAAGTGTAGATACTTCATGAACAAACGGGCGAGGCTACCACATGGTTTTTCTTCCAATAGGTTTATTTTCCCGACTCTTCTAGAGTTCATGGGGATAAAAAATTTAGGGGCAATATGCTGATGTTGTGTTTGGATGCACATAACTAAGGCCTGGAATTGATGAGTGGGAACTACAAATCCAAGCTAGAAAGGAAATGGACTCCAATTTAAATTCTGCTATTTTGGTGTGCTTGGAATTTGCTATTGGAATTAACTAGTGGTATCCTATTCCAATTCCTATTTGGATTTAGAAATCATGGAATTGGATGTTCTGTTGAGCTTGGACAATATAAACTTGTGTACATGTATAAAAATATCATGTATATATTATTTTCCACACATAATAAAATTAAAATAATCTTAATAAGATCACAAGACGAACACACATGGCACAAAATAGTTTGTAAGTATAAAAAATGATTACACCATGGATAATTTATTTGGTCTCTTACAAATAGCCCAAGTGTGTAGTTTATGTCTCTTACACATAGCACACAAATAACACAAGTGGGTAATTCATAATCACCAATGCAAATACATAGTAGTCCATCTCAACATCCACACATCATAGCAACCATCAAGGAAAGGTTAATAGCCATGGCTTATTAAACTTCTCGGGGAGCTCCATGAATGCTTGAAACAATCGCTCATTAACGACCATCTTCCCATATGGTATAAGCATCAGAATCCCCCCAAACCATCTACTTTCTAGAGTGCATCAAGAACTTTAGTTGGAGGAGTCACCTTTGGCATAGAAAGTGTCTTGGTTGTCTTCAAAACCTCATCAACATATGGCCTCATATGTTCCATCATGCACAAGATATGATCCCTAGTATGTTGCCTCTTATAAGGCACCTAGATTCTTAAACAACTGCTATGTTTGAAGCACTTGCACTAGTCGCTTGGTTTTCTTGAACACACTCAACTTCTGTCCTAGCACCTGCATCGATCGCATGGTCCTTCAAAAATATAGTCTGGATAGCATCCCAATTCCTCACTATGTTGTTCCTATAGCAACTTGCTTCCTTATTAGCCTAAAAAATACACACATATATTATTGTAGGTGATAGTGAAGTTCAAAAAGTATCCACAAAATGAAACTTGGTGTTAACTAGCTCCACATATCGAGACGACACATCGTCACTTCGAGGAAGCATCTTGCTAGTGACATCATAAGGCTTGTCAAATGTTTTAATTCTTGCTATTATTTTCTCCTTGTTCACAACAACATCACATGTTTCCTTGACATGATAAATGCAAGCATTATACACATGTGGCTTCCAACCATTTTGAGCATGATCACCATTGTTGTGATGCTCAACAAGGGTGTTCAACAATGCTTTGTCAATCTCAGGACTTCATGTAAGGTAAGCCCTATTACCTTTCCTTTTTGGTTCAAACATGCTTCTATAAGTAAAATAAAAGCAAGGACAAAAGAGCAAGTTGGAGTAAGCTAAAGCATATATCAGAGTAAATAATAGTTGTCAAAAGTCTCAGCTTATTTCTCTATCCATGTCTCCCCAATTATTTATAGTCGTGGGATGTAAGTAAGGAGGACACGTGCCACCATCATAGCGGATCCCTCTCTCTCGAGAGACGGGCCCACTATGGGCCGGGAGCTAGATCCCCCGACCCTCTCCCACATGCCCCTGTCCTACCCTATGTAATTGGATGGTGGACTACGCGCATGACCTAGTCCAGATGTCATGGGCTATGGTTAGTAGAGCGCACAGTGAGAGGAATTTCGAGCCCAAGGGAGCTTCGCATCTGCCAGGTGGTGGGTACCTTGGCATCGAGGTGTAAGTGCCATGTCGTCACCATAGACGAGTATTGCTGTCAGGTCCATACGTGGGTATTGGCATCCTAGGTAGTAGAGTGCGTAGTGAGAGTTTCCCATGCTTGCTTGCATCGATAAGCCGGTGCGACACCAACCTCCTTTCCTGTCGTGGTGGTGGTGTTGGATCATAGTACTATAGCCGCTTGGCGATGCATGCGGCCCTACCCTTCATCTCCCCCTCTTTTATAGTTCTAATGAAGTGGTGTAGCACCGACCTCCTTCATTGTCGTGCTGGTAGCGTTGGCCGATGGTACTGTAGACGTTTTGTGGCACACACAGTCGTCTGCTTCATCACTTATCATGTGTTTGTGTTCTTTTTGCTCTCCCAGACATCATTTATGTCTAGTCATCAGTGTTTTTGATGTGTGGCTTTTCCCTATCCCGTGTCATGGTCGAAACATCATTGTATTCTAGAGACCTAATCGCTGGTCTAGAAGGTGACGGTGTTTCGCTCATGACACATGGGACACGCGACGAGCATGTGCCACCATCAAGGGAGCCACATACATGCACACATGTACATGTGTTTCATTTCTCTCCTTGGTGGTTATCTATGGAGAGGCGATAGGAGGACACCTTCGTGGTAGCAGATGGAGTACCCCGGTCCCATGATACATGGCTACGTGAGGATATCTCCTTGCCGGCTGTAGAAGGAGCGACAGGAGCATGATGGTTTCGAGGTTGCGGTCACCATCCTAGTATAGGTATCTGCGCATGTGGCATCGGTCTCCCTCCTCTATGTTACACTTGCACACGCGCTACCGGTTTCCTTCCTCATGGTACACGTTTAAATGCATAGTTACATTTAGGCATTTTTGTTTTATTTATTTTAATTTTTTAGTGCGTTAAGTTTAGGGGCCTTTGGTTTATGTTTTTTGTCTCTCCGCTTTTCCATGCGTGTGATGCACCGTTTTCATGGGGCCATTTGTTTGGACGCTCGATGTGTCAGCGTGGATGGAACATTGTAGGTCGTCTTACCATGCACCGCCCATGCACCGTACTGCTCTTTAGCACTTCGTCCCCTGTCTATATGTGTACGATGGTGCACACGTTGACATGTATGTACATATATGAGTGTTCAGTTTGATGCCACGCGCGACAGTGCTCTCGCGGGTATAGATGGGAACAAATTTACGGTCGGTCAGATGCGTGTCGCAATGTTCCCCTCTTTTCTTCTTTCATCCAACAATGTTGATTGCTTTTCCGTTTGTTGAATTCTCTTCGAGCACACTCTTTGGTGGCTTATGCCTTCCACTAGGCTGAATCCTTATCTCTTCTTCTCTATTGTAGGTCTCTATGTGTTCTTTTCCTTTTTCCATGGTCAATCTACTATCCAACCTCGTTCGTTCTATCCCACCGGCCGGTCCTCAATAGCGTATACCACACATACTCGACTGTTAACAATGCAACTGCTATCTGGGAGCTAAGAGGGATTCAACGAGGAATCTAGGAATGATTCATACGAATTGGTATTATAGAGAGTATGGTAGTAGCAAAGCAAAGTTCAGAGGAGAAGTTTAGAATACAAGCTACGGCCGAAGCCACTTCCTATTTGCCACCGAGGCGGTCATCGACGTCAGGCTATATAGCCCAGCCAATCCCTGCCAACCAGCTCATCAACGGGCCCATGTCTTGGAAGGATACCAGGTACTCTCCTTGTGCTCGCGTCGCTCGTGTGCCGCCACCTCCTGTGGGTCCTTACTGTCAGGGTCGGTGTTAACGTTCCCCTTCCTGGAGCAGTAGCTTTCCCACAAGCCGGCGCCCGCGGAAACCAACGCTTCAAATCATCGATGTCTTCCCATGTAGCCAAGGATTCAGGCAGGCCAGACCACTGAACCAATGCTTGACTAACTGTCACTGCCCCTTGCTGACGAAGACGGCGTTGCAAGAGCCGGGAAGGAACGCGCAAAGCATCCAGAGGAGAAGGAAGTTGGGTCTGTACCTGCACCAGGGGTCCAATAGCCTTCTTTAACTGATAAACGTGAATTACTGGATGGATTCGACTCGTTTCTTGTAATGCCAAACGATAAGCAACTGTGCCCACACGCTCCAGAACTTCATAAGGGCCATAATATTTGAAAAGAAGCTTATGGTGCGCTCGAGGGGCCACAGAGGACTGCACATAGGGATGGAGTTTCAGATAAACAAAGTCACCAACGTTGAAGGAACGTTCAGTCCTTTTCTTATCTGCTTGATGTTTCATCTGCTGGCGAACACGTTCCAGTCGCTGACACAAAAGCTCTTGCATAAGTTGTCTTTCATCCAGCCAAGCTTGTAAATCAGGAACAAAACACGTACTGTCAGTAGTGAGGCCTAAGATGCGTGGGGATCGTCCATACAGAACCTCCAAGGGAGATTTTCCCAAAGCAGAATGGAGGCTCGTATTGTACCAATATTCTACAAGAGTTAACCACTGAATCAACTTGGTTGGACAAGCATGCGCAAAGCAACACAAATATCCCTCGAGACACTAATTAATGCGATCAGTCTGTCCATCAGACTCTGGATGATACGAAGAACTCATGTGAAGAGAGGTGCCAGAGAGGGCAAATAACTGCTGCCAGAACTGACTGTTGAAAATGCGATCTCGATCAAAGATAATCTGTTCTGGAGGCCCATGCAATTTGAACACATGATCCATAAACGTTGTGGTGACATTGGCTACAGAAAAGGGATGTGCCAAAGGTACAAAATGTGCAAAGCGACTGAATTTATCCACAACCACTAAAATGCAGTTGAATCTACCTGATCGAGGAAGACCTTCGATGAAGTCCATCGAGATAATTTTCCATGCTGATTCAGGTACAGGGAGTGGCTGCAAGAGTCCAAGATACTTTGCTCGATCAGGTTTGGCCTGTTGGCACATTACACAAGACTGAACAAAGCTATGTACTGCTTTTGCCATGCCCTTCCAAACAAACAACTGCTTGATGTGGCGCAAGGTCACTGGCACACCAGAGTGACCGCCCATTGGTGTAGCATGAAATTCACGAAGCAATTGTTCTTGCAGTGTGCAATTAGCAGGTAACCAGATACGCCCCTTTTTGCGAATGATTCCGTCCTGCAGAGTGAAAGGATCATTAAGTTCAGGAGCAATGCTTAAACATTGCAGCAGAGATGTGGCTTGCACATCCTGTTGATAAGCATCCAAAATTGCCCAGATCCAATTGGGTTGACAACGAGAAATGGCATTAAGTTCACTTTCTAGATGAGGCCTTCGAGATAGTGCATCGGCCACACGATTCTCAGAGCCCTTCTTGTAGACAATGTGGTACTGCATACCCATTAGTTTAGACAGAACCTTTTGCTGCCATGGCGTATGGAGGCGTGCCAGGCTTGCGTGATCAGTGCGAATGACAAACTTGCGATGTTGGAGATAGGCACGCCATTGTTCAACTGCCAGCAAAATTGCCATATACTCCTTTTCGTAAGTCGAAAGACCACGTGTCCGAGGGCCCAGGGCCTTACTGGCGAAAGCTAGAGGATGCTCACGCTGTAGCAGAACTGCACCAATGCCATGGTCACAAGCATCAGTTTCCACGATGAAGGAACATAAAAAATCAGGAAGTGCTAGTACTGGATTTGTTGTCAGAGCAGATTTTAAGACCTCGAAAGCTACTTGTGTGTTTTTAGTCCATACAAAAGGAACATGTTTCTTCAATAATTTCATCAGAGGCATACTGATGGAACCAGAGTACTTTGATCCCAGCTTTCATGCTTTGCAAATGGTTTGATCAAGATTGTGATGGTGCATGTCACCTTAAAAATTATTCTTTTTATCACTTACCTACTCAACGACGAGCAGGAGTTAAGCTTGCGATGTTGATACGTTGTAAACATATCTATAATTTTTGATGTTCCATGCTTGTTTTATATCTACTTTCTTATGTTTTGTCCATACTTTGGAGTATTTTTATACACTTTCTTGGACTAACCTATTAACAAGATGCCACAGCGTCAGTTGCCTGTTTTCTGCTATTTTTTGGTTCGAGAAAGTCAGAAAATGAATATTCTCGGAATTGGATGGGGCAAAAGCCAAAGTCAATATTTCACCGAGGGGAACATGGAGCCAAAAGACGAGATAGAGAGGGGCCAGGGGCGGGCTGATACGTCCATTTGCATCACTATTCTATATCATGATTTACTGTTATTCATTGATATATTTCATATTAAGAGATGATACTTATGTTATTTCATCTATTTTTGCATGATTGATGACTTTTGGAGCATGGACCGCTGCAGTCAGGATTCTGATGGAAAAGATGTTGTTTGGGGCAAAATTCGTGAAGATCAGAAAATCCGAGAAAATATATGGAAAATCCTATTTTTCCAGAAGACGAAGGAAGCTAGAAGGAGGAGTGGAGATGGGCCACAGGGGGCCCACACCACCCCCTGGCGCGGGCCACCCTAGGCCGCGCCACTAGGTGGTGTGGCCGCCCTGGCCCACCTCCGGATCTCCCCTCTAGCGTATATAATCCTCCCGAAACCCTAATACTCGGGGAGCAACCACGAAAATATTCTGCCGCCTCTGCGAGGCGGAAAACACCGAGAGAGAAAGATCTCTCTGGCAGACAGAATTCTGCCGGGGGAATTCCTTCCCGGAGAGGGGAGATCATCGCCATCAACACCACCTTCAAGCTGTACTTCATCGGGATCATCATCATCATCATCACCACCATCATCACCATCAGCACCATCATCACCATCTCCATATTGCTGTAATAATTGAGTTGAATCTTGCAATAGTTCTTAGGGGAAACTTTCCCGGTGTTGATTACTCTTTGTAGTTGATGCTATTGAGTGAACCATTGAATTATTGTTTATGTTCAGATTGTTATACATCATTATTCCATCTCTGATCATGATCCATATGATGTCTTGTGAGTAGTTTTTTTTGTTCTTGAGGACATGGGAGAAGTCATGTTGTTAGTAGTGGAGTTGTGTTGAGAAAGATTCAATAGTTTGATATTTAAGTTGTGGTGTACTTCTTCTAGTGGTGTCATGTGAACGTCGACTACATGACACTTCACCTATATGGGCCTAGGGGAATGCATTGTGTATTTGGCTACTAATCATAGGGATTGCCGGAGTGACAGAAACCTGAACCCCCGTTAGGAAACCATTGCACAAGGGACGTAAGGGTCTTAGAGTTTAAAGTTGTGGTTAGGTTTCTACCTTAATTACTTTCTTGTACTTACGGATGTTTGCAAGGGGTATAATCACAAGTATGTATTAGTCCTAGGAAGGTCGGTACATTAGCAAGCTAAAGAAGATTAATCAACTATATGAAGCGAAAGCACTTGATAGTCTTCCTATGTGTCCTCGAGAACGTTTGGTCATCTTAAATAATACAACTGGCTTGTCCTTTGCTGCATAAAGGATTGGGCCACTTGCTGCATTTATTCTTATTGTCTTTTGTTTACTCGTAGTTCGTTTACTTGCTTTATCAAAAACCCCTAAAAATCCATTTGCTAAGTATTTGCAGAGAATTCCTGATCCATACCTCTAGCCAGCACCTTCTGCTCCTCGTTGGGTTTGACACTCTTACTTATCGAAAATACTGCGATACACCCCCTATACTTGTGGGTCATCAAGACTATTTTCTGGCGCCGTTGCCGGGGAGTGAAGTGCTATTGGAGAGTGGAACTGGTAAATGAAACTTCTACTGTGAGTATTGTTTACTTCTGTTAGTTGCTTTATTTTCGGTATGGATAATTTGCTGAGTTTCTTATTTGGTAATGCTACTACCACTGCTAAGGTAGTAGATGAACCACCACCTGCTGAGAATGATGCTTTCAAAATACCTACAAGAATTATTGATCGTGTTATGGATAACTACTATGTTGGGGATGGAACTGTCCATCCCGGTGATCATTTGCTCTTTATACACGAATTATGCGGGTTGTTCAAGTGTGCAGGTATTACTACAGATCAAGCTAAGAAGAAGTTATTCTCATTATCACTGAAAAGAAGAGTTGAGGAATGGTATAAGCTGTTGAAGAATGGTCAAGCTCTGGAATGGGAGAAAATAGTACCTCTCTTTTATTCAAAGTTTTATCCTCCTAGTGAGATTCATAAAGATCAGAATCAAATATACAACTTTTGGCCTCTTGATGGAGAGAGTACAACTCAAGCTTGGGGGAGATTGAAGTTACTAATGCTCAAATGTCCCATTCATGAGCTCCCCAACAATATTATTATCAATAACTTTTATGCAAGGCTCCCTCTACATGATAAGGATTTATTGGATGCTTCTTGTGCTGGATCATTCACTCTCATGGAAGAAGAAGCTAAATGGGATCTTTTGGACCGTATTCAAGATAATGCTGAAGCTTGGGAGAATGACAAAGATAGAAAGTCAGGTATAAATTATGATTATGAATGCATTGAATCTTTTATGGGAACTGATGACTTTCAAAATGTTAAAAATGCTTATGGTCTAGACTCTCAAGCTATTGTTTCTTATTTTAAGGCTTTTGCTTCCTAAATTGAAGTGCCTAAAAAGAAGTGGAATAAGTATCATGAACCTTATAAAGATGTTGCTAATAGTGTTGATGCAAGAAATACTGAAGTTTATACTGCTAATCATGTTTTACCTAAACCTTACATTGAGAAAATGCCTTTCCTAGTTAAGATAAATGAACACCCTATGATAGCTAGTATGTTTAATGAAAGTACAAATAAAGCTGTTGAACCTAATAAACAAATGAATGATGAACCTATAATAGAAAATGTGAAAGACTTTGTCACTAAATATGTAGAAAAGGGACACACTATCCTTTGTAAGGATACCTCTAATATTTCTTCACAAAGTAGTGTTATGAGAGCTAGTATTCCTGTGTTTTCTGTTAGAATAAGTGATCATTGCTATGATGGTTCTTGTGATAGTTATATTGTTAAGTTTATGCATGATACTGCAAGTTACTATGAGAGAGGGAAAAGTGTTCTTATGCATCTCAATAATATCAAGTTTCCTTGTTTTATGCTGAAAGTTTTTATGTTGCACTTCTTTTGCCTTCCTATGCTAGTAGCCTCTGGTTTCAACAACCTGTTTGTTTACAAAATTCCCTTGCATAGAAAGTAGGTTAGACTTAAATGTGTTTATTTTTGCTTCTTAATGCTCTCTTTCACCTCAATTCATATTCTTATGTGAGCATCTTCAAAATTATCATGCCCATCTTAATGGCTATAAAGAAAGAGCTTTTTGGGAGACAACCCAATTTGTTTTTTTCTTTCAGTTTGTTTTTGTTTCTTTGAGTTTTGGAAGTTATTACTTTGGTAATAACCTCTCCTTATCTGGTTTGTTTGGTTTTTGTGTCAAGATCAACTTCTAATGAGAGAGAAGTAATATTTGGGGAAGTTGCTGTCCCAAAACAGATTTTTTTGCTTCACCGTAAACATTCGCGAGAGATCTCTATATGTCGGTTTGAGCTATAATTTTTTATGCTTCTGAACTTTCGTTAGTTTTGCACTTTTTGATTTGAGGAACAGAAGATTTTCGAAAAAATTGATCTTTACCTACTGGTCTGTTTTGACAGATTTTGCCACTCTTGCATTTGCTTCTTTATTCGATTTCCTTTTTGAATTCTTTTGGGTTTTCGGAAGTACTTGCTACAATAGCTTATATTTTGATGGTTTTCAGTTGAAGTTGAACTCAAAAGGTTTTATCACTTCACATATACTAACGTTGCTAATGAGAACTGTGTGAAGTTTTGTGTGAAAGAAATTTCTAGGTGGTGTGGCCACTCCGGACTTCGTCTCCCACCCGTTTTCTCCCAATACCTTCCTTTTGTTGTGAAACTTCGTAATATATAATCCCCCGGATCCCTCGAGGTTCGTATATCGTGTTCTTGTCGTGTTTTTGTTTCGGTCTGTTTTGTTCAGATGTCGTTCAGGGGTTCAGCTTCAAAGGATTACGAGTTGTAATGCCGCCGCGAGCTCCATCACAATATTGAGCGTGCAAACATGGATCGGAACGACAGGGAGGAAGTAAAGGACATGACAACAGGCATGAAGGGGATGATACTTCCGACTCTAGATCTCAGTTCTTGCCCTGCAGCAGTGGAAGCTCTACGAGTCACTGATGAGTTCTGCGACAAGTACCGAGTCTTGAGGAGGAAGGTGGATATGCTTCAAGAGGAGAATAACAGGCTTCACAAGATGTTGGAAGATTTCCTCGCGCCAACCAAGAGAATACCACCACCACCGAAGGAGTAATTCGTCATCAGTTTTGGCATCCCCTTGGTTTGTTCCAAGCTTGGGGGAGTGCTGCGGTATCACATCACTATCTTCTATCTTTTACCTTTTTAGTAGAGTCATATCATGAATAGAGAAGTTATCATGTAGGATAGTTTGCATTATGGAAGTGTCCCCTCTCTTGTTAGATATGTATCCCTTGGTGTGAGTTGCCATTATGGAATATTAATGAGAAGTTCTATCATTTACTCTTTTGCATAGCTTATATTAGTATTCAATTCATGGTTATATGATTGATCTTGTTGTTAGTATTGGTATCACTTTGGGATCATTGAGTTAATTTAATTGGTTTTGGCAAACCTGGCTCGGTCAGTAGTGATACGTTCCTAACGTATCCATAATTTTTAATGTTCCATGCTTGGTTTTATCTACTTTCTTATGTTTTGTTCCAACTTTGGAGTACTTTTTATACACTTTCTTGGACTAACCTATTAACAAGATGCCACAGTGCCAGTTGCCTGTTTTCTGCTGTTTTTGGTTCCAGGAAAGTTAGAAAATCAATATTCTCGGAATTGGACCGGACAAAAACCAAAGTCGATATTTTACCAGAAGACTCAAAGAGCTAGAAGACGAGACGAAGAGGGGCCACAGGGTGGCCACACCATATGGTGGCGTGGGCTAGCCCTGGCCGTGCCACCAGGTGGTGTGGGCCCCCTAGCCGCCCACCGACCTTGCCTCTTCGCCTATAAGATGCCTCCTGATGTATAAACCATAAATCGTCAAGCCTCCAGCCATGAAAAGTTCCGCAGTGCCACCGCCACTGAAGGGGAGATTCGGGGGACCAAAATTCTCTATTCCGGCACCCTGCCGGGACAGGGAAGTGCCCCCGGAGACATCTCCATCGATCTCCACCACCATCTCCATCACCGTTGCTGATTCCCATGATGGGAAGGGAGTAGTTCTCTCTCGAGGCTAAGGGTTCTACCGGTAGCTATGTGTTCATATCTCTCTCTCTCTCTCTAAGCATGATCTTATTGAGATCATGAGCTTGTAATCTATAGATCTACCTTGCTACTCAAGTGCTTTAATAGATATCTGCTCTCCCCATGTGTGTGAAGTTGACAGTGTGCACAACATGGTGGCACTTAGGCTAGAGATTACAAATACTTGTTATGAGTTATATTTGGAGTTGGATGTGTTTATGAAATTGTGGTGTTTGTTTGAACCATCTAGTGCTCAAGGTGACAGTGTGGGGTTATCTAGATGGGAAAGGCTTACTCTGAGGAGTGCTGTTATAGCCCTACCATGGATTAGAGTGTCCAACTGGAGAGTAGTTCAGAGTAGTATCATAAAGTGAAGATATTTATATGAGAGTGTTCACTAGTGAAAGTATGATCCCTAGGCCTTGTTTCTAAACATTGAAACACTGTTTGCAACTAGATCTGTTACATGTTTGCTTGCTTCCATCTTTATTTCAGTTTGCCTTTAGTCTCTTCCACACCATCAAGCTATTTTCTATCACCGTTGTCTTTTATCTATACCACTTGTATTTCACTATCTCTTCGTCGAACTAGTGCACCTATACACATGACAAGTGTATTGGGTGTGTTGGGGACACAAGGGACTTCTTGTATCTTGATTGCAGGGTTGCTTGAGAGGGGATACCTTTGACCACTTCCTCCCTGAGTTCGATAAACCTTGGGTGATCCACTTAAGAGAAAACTTGCTGCTGTCCTACAAACCTTTGCACTTGGAGGCCCAACAACTATCTACAAGAATAGAAGTGCATAGACATCAAGCTATTTTCTGGCGCCGTTGCTATGGAGGTAAGGTAAAAGGTACTCACATCCTCCGGTGTGAGTGCTCGAAGTTATTTCCTTTAGATTCTGCAATTTTTTCTTTTTGTTTCTTGTTTTCACTAGTTAGGCTTAATGGAAAACAACAACAAAATTAGAGAGCTTTATAGTATTTATCTTGAGTTAGGACATGAAGTGTTTGAAGAGAAAATTAAAAAACTGATGGAACTTTATTTGCATGCTAATAGAAATGTTGTTAGTATGAATTCTTTGGACACCATTATTGCTAATGCTATGGAAAAGTCTAAGCTTGGGGAAGCTAGTTTTTATGAAAACGATCTTTTTAGCCCCTAGGTATGGCGGAGAAAATTTACTTTGATGATACTATGCCTCCAATATATGATGATTACAATGATGAATATGATATTCTCAGTCCACCTACTATTGAGGAGAAAATTAATTATGATTACAATATGCCTCCTATATTTGATGATTATGGTGATGAGAATAATAATGATAGCTATTTTGTTGAATTTGCTCCCACTACAATTAATAAGAATGACTATGTTTATGTGGAGAGTATTAATTCTTTTATGCATGTGGCTCATGATAAGAATGTTTTATGTGATACTTATATTGTTAATTTTATTTATGATGCTACTGAAATTTATTATGAGAGAGGGAAACATGGTTTTATGCATCTCAATAATATAAAGTTTCCCCTCTTTATGTTGAAAGTCTTGAAGTTGCACTTGTTTTGCTTTCCTATGATTGTTGCTTTGTGCTTTCATGACTTGTTTATTTACAAGATTCCTATGCATAGGAAGTGGGTTAGACTTAAATGTGTTTTATATTTGCTTCTTGATGCTCTCTTTTACTTCAATTCATATTTCTTATGTGAGCATTTTCTCAAACTATCAAGCCTAACTTAAAGGCGTTAAAGAAAAGTACTTATTGGAAGATAACCCAAAAGTTTTAGTTGAGTCTTGGAAGTTATTGCTTCAGTAATAACCGCTCCTTATCCTTTTTATTTGCTTTTTGTGCCAAGAGTAACCTCAAATGAGAGAGAAGTAATGATTGGGAAAGTTGCTGTCCCGAACCAGATTTCTGTGCTTCACCATAAAAATTCCTGTAAAATCTCTGTACGTTGTTTTGAGGCGTGAATTTTTGTGCTTCTGCCCCAGGTTGTTATCTAACTTTAGTTAGTGCAACACTTTTTGATTTGAGCAACAGAAGGTCTTCGAAAAAATCTGCCTTTACCTGCTGGTCTGTTTTGACAGATTTCTGTCATTGTTTGCATTTGCTTCTTGTTGGTTCCTTTTTGAGTTCTTTTGGGGAATTGAGCTTTTTGAGGGAAGTGCTACAGTAGCTTGTGTTTTAATGGAACTTTTATTGGTGTTGAAACGGAACCTAAAGACTTATTATCTTGAGTACACTAATGTTGCGAATAAAGATTGTGTGAAGTTCTGTATGAAGGAAAATTTCAGGTGTATGGAAGGAATGAGTAATGAGATGAAGGATGGACTAAAGCTCAAGCTTGGGGATGCCACACGTGTCACCCCAAGAAATATTCAAGAGGTACAAGCGTCAAAGCTTGGGGATGCCCAAGGCATCCCCTTCTTCATCAATAAAAATCACAGGTTTCTTCCAAACGCTTTATTTTTATTGTTTCATGCACAGTTGTGTTGTTCTTGGAGCATCTTTATTTTCATTTTCGTTTTGGTTTTTCGTTTTCTTTGTTTTCTTAGTTTGATGAATAAATTGGTTGGACCCCCTATTTCATACATTGGTCTTCAAATAGTTTGGTTTGGATTGGAAAAAGAGTAGGAAAGTTCATGCTTAAGTGGTAAAGAGAGCTTGTTTTTGACTGTGGCCTATGCTTTGTCATGCCATGCTCGATATTGTTTTGGATTTATGCTTAGTATTATTTGTTGTAGCATGACATATTATAAACAATTGAGATTGCTTAATGTGCCTTTGAAGAATCATGCGTTGTTTTAGCATATTAAAGCATAGTATTGTGGTATTCTCCTTTGATGCTTTATTTGGGTTGACTTGGCACATGCTCACACCATGTTATGACTATGCCAAGTCACCATAGACTTTATGATCCTTTTAGTTTTCAACTTGTAGTATCACTTTATGCTTTGATTAATGATGTTTTGTCGCTCTGCATGATTATGGCCATTATTGCTCTCTTAGTTTATCGCTCCTAGTCTTTTGCTAGCCTCCGTAACCAAGTATGAGTTCCACTCAAGCATCCAACTCCTAAAATCAAGTTATTCCAAAGAGTCCACCATACCTACCTACTAGCATATGCTATTCCAAGTATATTCATGTTTTTATCTACCTTCCGAATTAAATTTGTTATGAGAAAACTAGTGATGAAAGCTCTCACGAACTTGATGGCACACTTTACTTTTCTTGCCATTAATAAACTTGAACCATTGTGTCGTCTATGTTGTATATGCTTGCACTTATTTTTTGGGGATTAGCAGAACCATGCTATCATGGGGAACGCTTTCAACATTACACTTGTACTTTGTACCTAGTTGATATCATGCTCTTTTGTCTATGGATGTCATCGGTGTGAAATGAAAGGGGAGCTTGTAAGTCCATGGAGTTATGTATATGTGTTAGAGAAACGCCTGGGCCGCTGGTCTAATCCATGCTGTCATGGTGGAAACCTGCAGCGTAACCATAATGAGTTGTCTATGAAGCATTCTTCTTATAAAAAAGATTCGATATTGAGAAAAAAGGGAAAAAGAAAAGAGAAAAAAGAGATATACGAAAAGAGGAAAGAGAGAAAAAAGCACCATATTCCCATGGTAAATAAGAAGATTGCCGAGATGCTCGTTGTCTGCTTGCCTTGTCATTTTGATATGGGGATTCTTCCGTATCATCGGGCAAGGGGTACCCCATTGGCGGTTCTCTATGATACACATGTACTTACGATGACAACAACTTACCGGTGACTAAAATTGAGTAGCATGAGGAGCGGCCCTCGTATTCAAGGGACATGAGATTTCCAACTTATACTTTGTCAAGCATATACTCCGTAGATTGTTCACTTTAACCTTAATCACTTCAAGATGCTTATAATAGGGGCAATGAGAGCTGAAAGCTAATAAGTACCATAATTTTTGGAAGCTCTTTATGAGACTTGAATCCCTACTTCCTTCTATGAAGGCCCTTCTTTTGCTTTTATGTTGAGTCTCCACCTTCTATCTTTATGCACCTACTTTGAGAGCATAGTGGCCATTCTTAGTTCTATGTGCATTGTCCCAAGACTTTTTGATTGATGCATAGCTTTGATATTGCTTGTTTTAAACTATTTGTATCTAGTCATTCTTATGAACTTTGAAGGTGTCCTATGCATTTATGTTTGCTACTCTATGAGGGACAAGCTGAATTCCACTATGATATGTTTTCTTTATGTGAAACAAACAAACTTCTTGCAACACATTTTTATTCATGAATCTTTTGTTTGTGCCTTTTCATGTTGCAACTTAGTTGCTTTGTCTTATTGCTAGAACTTTGTCTTTCATATTTTGATTGAAGTACTATGATCCTAGCTATCAATGTTTTACAAATACTTTGATCAAGTTTATGATGGTGCATGTCACCTCAAAAATTATTCTTTCTTTTTATCACTTACCTACTAGAGGACGAGCAGAAGTTAAGCTTGGGGATGTTGATATGTTGCTAACGTATCCATAATTTTTGATGTTCCATGCTTGGTTTTATCTACTTTCTTATGTTTTGTTCCAACTTTGGAGTACTTTTTATACAATTTCTTGGACTAACCTATTAACAAGATGCCACAGTGCCAGTTGCCTGTTTTCTGCTGTTTTTGGTTCCAGGAAAGTTAGAAAATCAATATTCTCGGAATTGGACCAGACAAAAACCAAAGTCGATATTTTACCAGAAGACTCAAAGAGCTAGAAGACGAGACGGAGAGGGGCCACAGGGTGGCCACACCATATGGTGGCGCGGGCTAGCCCTGGTCGTGCCACCAGGTGGTGTGGGCCCCCTAGCCGCCCACCGACCTTGCCTCTTCGCCTATAAGATGCCTCCTGATGTATAAACCCTAAATCGTCAAGCCTCCAGCCATGAAAAGTTCCGCAGTGCCACCGCCACTGAAGGGGAGATTCGGGGGACCAAAATTCTCTATTTCGGCACCCTGCCGGGACAGGGAAGTGCCCCCGGAGACATCTCCATCGATCTCCACCACCATCTCCATCACCGTTGCTGATTCCCATGATGGGAAGGGAGTAGTTCTCTCTCGAGGCTAAGGGTTCTACCGATAGCTATGTGTTCATCTCTCTCTCTCTAAGCATGATATTATTGAGATCATGAGCTTGTAATCTATAGATCTACCTTGCTACTCAAGTGCTTTAATAGATCTCTGCTCTCCCCATGTGTGTGAAGTTGACAGTGTGCACAACATGGTGGCACTTAGGCTAGAGATTACAAATACTTGTTATGAGTTATATTTGGAGTTGGATGTGTTTATGAAATTGTGGTGTTTGTTTGAACCATATAGTGCTCAAGGTGACAGTGTGGGGTTATCTAGATGGGAAAGGCTTACTCTGAGGAGTGCTGTTATAGCCCTACCATGGATTAGAGTGTCCAACCGGACAGTAGTTCAGAGTAGTATCATAAAGTGAAGATATTTATATGAGAGTGTTCACTAGTGAAAGTATGATCCCTAGGCCTTGTTTCTAAACATTGAAACACTGTTTGCAACTAGATCTGTTACATGTTTGCTTGCTTACATCTTTATTTCAGTTTGCCTTTAGTCTCTTCCACACCATCAAGCTATTTTCTATCACCGTTGTCTTTTATCTATACCACTTGTATTTCACTATCTCTTCGTCGAACTAGTGCACCTATACACCTGACAAGTGTATTGGATGTGTTGGGGACACAAGGGACTTCTTGTATCTTGATTGCAGGGTTGCTTGAGAGGGGATACCTTTGACCACTTCCTCCCTGAGTTCGATAAACCTTGGGTGATCCACTTAAGGGAAAACTTGTTGCTGTTCTACAAACCTCTGCACTTGGAGGCCCAACAACTGTCTACAAGAATAGAAGTGCGTAGACATCAAGTAGCAACACTATTTTGAGAGTTGAATGAAAAGATAAAAGTACTCTAAAGAAATATAATTTCATCATCTTTGTTTCTTGATTTGCTCATAAGTTTAGTATTCTATAGTTAAGATCTTTTGTGCTTCCAAGGAAGATTGCATGTTTGTCTTTATCACTTGTATGTTTGTTTGTTTCCTTCAACTCTTATACTTGCTACCCAGCCTTGCTAGCCAAAAACCTGTACTAAGAGGGATTACTTCTCGTGCATCCACCTCCTTAAAACCAAAACCTATGCCATTTGAGTCCACCATACCTACCTATTAGCATTATTGCTATTCCAAGTAAATTCATGTTTTTATCTACCTTCCAAATTAAACTTGTTATGTGAAAATTAGTGATTAAAGCTCTCACGAACTTGATGGCACACTTTACTTTCTTGCACTTAATAAACTTGAACCATTGTGCCCATCTATGTTGCGTATATGCTTGCGCTTTGTAAGTTGTGAATTAGAAGAACCATGATATCATGGGGAACGTTTTCAACATTGCACTGGTACTTTGTACCTAGTTGATATCATGTTCTTTTGTCTATGGATGTCGTCGGTGTGAAATGGAAGGGGAGCTTGTAAGTCCATGGAGTTATGCATGTGTGTTAGAGAAACGCCTGGGCCGCTGGTCTAACCCATGTTGACATGGTGGAAACCCGCAGCGTAACCATAACGAGCATCTATGAAGCATTCTTCTTATAAAAAAAGAGTCCGATATTGAGAAAAAAGAGAAAAGGAAAAAAGAGATTATGAAAAGAGGAAAGAGAGAAAAAAGCACCATATTCCCATGGTAAATAAGAAGATTGTTGAGATGTTTGTTGTCTGCTTGCCTTGTCATTTTGATATGGGGATTCTTCCGTATCATCGGGAAAGGGGCACCCTATTGGCGGTTCTCTATGATACACATGTGCTTACGATGACAAGAACTTACCGGTGACTAAACTTGAGTAGCATGAGGAGCGGCCCTCATATTCAAGGGACATGAGATTCTCAATTTACAACTTGTCAAGCATGTCCTCGTATTTGATCACTTTAACCTTAACCACCTAAAGATGCCTATGATAGGGGCAATGAGAGCTGAAAGCTAATAAGTATCATAATTTTTGGGAGCTCTTTATGAAATTTGAAATCCCTGCTTCCCTCTACGAAGGGACTTTCTTTTACTTTTAGTTGAGTCAGTAAACCTATTCCCTTCTATCTCAGCAAGTATTTTGAGTTGTTGTGTTTCATTCATTCATATGATGATTTATTCAATCATGTTTCTTATCTTCCTTGTTTTGCACATTGTTCTTATCTTGGTGTCTACTACTTTGAAAGCTATCATTGAAAATCAGTTATTTGTGAACTCCAGAAAATTGTCAACTATTCTTCGACCAAGAGCTAAGTTTGCCATTACCAATTATGATTCACTTTATGTATCATTATTGTGTTTCCTTTACTTATTGCAAGTTAAGTTATATAATAGTGAGTTGTCTTCTATTATGATATATGTATTGATGAATGTGATGCTTCTTGTCTGTATTATTTTATCGACTCTTCACTCCATAAACCTAAGGTCGTGTTTATTGAGCTCAGTTTCGCTTGGGGACAAGCGAAGTCTAAGCTTGGGGGAGTTGATACGTCCATTTTGCATCACTATTCTATATCATAATTTACTTTATTCATTGATATATTTCATATTAAGAGATGATACTTATGTTATTTCATCTGTTTTTGCATGGTTGATGACTTTTGGAGCATGGACCGCTGCAGTCAGGATTCTGATGGAAAAGGTGCTGTTTGGAGGCAAAATTCGTGAAGATCAGAAAATCCGGGAAAATATACGAAAAATCCTATTTTTTCAGAATACGAAGGAAGCCAGAAGGAGGAGTGGAGATGGGACACAGGGGGCCCACACCACCCCCTGGCGCGGGCCACCCTAGGCCGTGCCACCAGGTGGTGTGGCCGCCCTGGCCCACCTCTGGCTCTCCCCTCTGGCGTATATAGTCCTCCCGAAACCCTAATACTCAGGGAGAAACCATAGAAAGATTCCACCGCCTCTGCGGGGCGGAAAACACCGAGAGAGAAAGATCTCTCCGGCAGACAGAATTCTACCAGGGAATTCCTTCCCGGAGAGGGGAGATCGTCGCCATCAACACCACCATCAAGCTGGACTTCATCGGGATCATCATCATCATCACCATCATCATCACCATCAGCACCATCATCACCATCTCCATATTGCTGTAACAATTGACTTGAATCTTGTAATAGTTCTTAAGGGAAACTTTCCCGGTGTTGATTACTCTTTGTAGTTGATGCTATTGAGTGAACCATTGAATTATTGTTTATGTTCAGATTGTTATACATCATTATTCCATCTCTGATCATGATCCATATGATGTCTTGTGAGTAGTTCATTTTGTTCTTGAGGACATGGGAGAAGTCATGTTGTTAGTAGTGGAGTTGTGTTGAGAAAGATTCAATAGTTTGATATTTAAGTTGTGGTGTACTTCTTCTAGTGGTGTCATGTGAACATCGACTACATGACACTTCACCTATATGGCCCTAGGGGAATGCATTGTGTATTTGGCTACTAATCGTAGGGGTTACCGGAGTGACAGAAACATGAACCCCCGTTAGGAAACCATTGCACAAGGGACGTCAGGGTCTTAGAGTTTAAAGATGTGGTTAGGTTTCTACCTTAATTACTTTCTTGTACTTACGGATGTTTGCAAGGGGTATAATCACAAGTATGTATTAGTCCTAGGAAGGTCGGTACATTAGCACAGGTTCACCCACACAACACTTAGCAAGCTAAAGAAGATTAATCAACTATATGAAGCGAAAGCACTTGACAGTCTTCCCATGTGTCCTCGAGAACGTTTGGTCATCTTAAGTAATACAGCCGGCTTGTCCTTTGCTTCATAAAGGATTGGGCCACTTGCTGCATTTATTCTTATTGTCTTTTGTTTACTCGTACTTCGTTTACTTGCTTTATCAAAAACCCCTAAAAATCCGTTTGCTAAGTATTTGCAGAGAATTCCTGATCCGTACCACTAGCCAGCACCTTCTGCTCCTCGTTGGGTTCGACACTCTTACTTATCAAAATACTGCAATACACCCTCTATACTTGTGGGTCATCACTGGCCACACGATAGGATGGGGCGGGTCCCCCTGACCGCGCCACCAGGTGGTGCGGGCCCCTCGGGCGCCCACCGACCTTGCCTCTTCGCCTATAAGAAGCCTCCGATACAGAAACCCTAAAGAATCCAGCCTCTAGCCACGAAAAGTTCTGCAGCGCTGCCGCCACCGAAGCGGAGATTCGGGGGAAAGAAAGTCTCTGTTCCGGCACCCTGCCGGGACAGGGAAGTGCCCCCGAAGCCATCTCCATCGATCTCCACCACCATCTCCATCACTGTTGCTGATTCCCATGATGATGAGGGAGTAGTTATTCCTCAAGGCTAAGGGTTCTACCGGTAGCTATGTGTCCATCTCTCTCTCTCTCTATGTATGATCATATTGTGATCATGAGCTTTGTAATCAAGTAGATCTACCTTGATACTCAAGTGCTTTAATAGATCTCTGGCTCTCTCCACGTGTGTGAAAGTGATAGCGTGCACACTATGGTGGCACTTAGGCTAGAGATTACAAATACTTGTTATGATTTATATTTGGAGTTGGATGTCTCTATGAAATTGTGGTGTTTGTTGGAACCATCTAGTGCTCAAGGTGAAAGTGTGGGGTTATCTAGATGGGGAATACGAACTTTGAGGTGTGTTGTTATAGCCCTGCCATGGATTTGAGTGTCCAACCGGAGAGTAGTTTAGAGTATTATCATAAAGAGAAGATATTTATATGAGATTGTTCACTAGCGAAAGTATGATCCCTAGGCCTTGTTTCTAAACATTGAAACACCGTTTGCAACTAGATCTGTTACATGTTTGCTTGCTTCCATCTTTTTTCCTTTAGTCTTTTCCACACGCCATCAAAGCTATTTTTTGGCACCGTTGTCTTATATCCATTCCACTTGTATTTCACTATCTCTTCGCCGAACTAGTGCACCTATACACTTGACAAGTGTATTGGGTGTGTTGGGGACACAAGAGACTTCTTGTATCTTGATTGAACGGTTGCTTGAGAGGGGATACCTTTGAACACTTCCTCCCTGAGTTTGATAAACCTTGGGTGATCCACTTAAGGGAAACTTGTTGTTGTTCTACAAACCTCTGCACTTGGAGGCCCAACAACTGTCTACAAGAATAGAAGTGCGTAGACATTATTGATCAAGGTCAAAATGAAGGTCAAGATGAGGACCAGACTGATGAAGAGATCCCGACAAGGAACAATGAGGAGATCGAAACTCGTCGCAAAGCTCGAATGTATAAAATGTTGGAGAGAAGAGACCACTCTCTTGAAAATGTTGTTTGTGATCTAAGGAGTGGAATGTCCACTCGGGCTCAATTGAAGCATTTTGGTGAGCATCAAGCTCATATATCCACGGGGGATCCCAAAAAGGTGTGGGAAGCTCTTGAAGATTCAGATTGGTTGGAAGCCATGCATAAGGAGCTCAACAACTTTGAGAGGAAGAAAGTTTGGAAGTTAGTAGAAAATCCCAAAGATTACCGCAATGTTATTGGCACCAAATGGATATTCAAGAACAAGCAAGATGCACATGGAATTATTGTGAGGAACAATGTAAGCTTGGTAACTCAAGGGTTCGCACAAATTGAAGGCATTGATTATGGAGAGACCTATGCTCCTGTGGCGCGCCTTGAGTCCATCCGTATCCTTCTTGCATATGCTTCACATCTTAATTTTAAACCGCAACAGATGGATGTGGAAAGTGCTTTTCTAAATGGTCCATTGGATGAGTTGGTTTATGTTAAGCAACCCTCGGGTTTCGAGGATCCCAACTTCCCAAACCACGTATACAAGATCGATAAGGCGCTCTATGGACTTAAACAAGCTCCACACACGTGGTATGAGCACCTTAGATAGCTATTGTTATACCGTGGTTTTGAGGTTGGGAAAATTGATCCCACTCTTTTTACTAAGAAGGTTAATGGGGAGCTTTTTGTTTGCCAAACATGTGTTGATGATATTATCTTTGGCTCATCTAACAAAGCATTTAATGATGAATTCTCAAAGCTTATGACTGATAGATTCATGATGTCTATGATGGCAGAATTGAGGGTATTTCTTGGCTTTGAAATCAAGCAAATAAGGGGAGGAACCTTCTTCAATCAAGCAAAATATACTCAAGATATGCTCAAAAGGTTCGACATGAAAGAACTAAATGGAGCTCCTACTCCCATGGCAACAAAGACTCATCTTGAGCTAAACCCAAATGGTAAAGATGTTGATCAAAAGGTATACCGATCAATGATTGGTTCTTTGCTTTAACTATGTGCATCTAGACCCGATATTGTGTTATGTGTAGGAGTGTGTGCAACATATCAAGTGGCTCCTAAAGAAAGCCACTTGATGGCAGTCAAAAGAATCTTTCAATATTTGGTTCATACCCCAAACTATAGTGTCTAGTATCCTAGGGGCTCAACATTCTCTCTTTGTGGATACACTGATTCAGATTGGGCTAATGATAAGGATGATAGAAAATCAACCTCCAGAGCTTGCCAATTCCGGAAGCAAAACTGTATATCTCTATCCACCGTTGAGGCCGAGTATGTGGCTGCTGCTAGTGCCTTTACCCAATTGTTATGGATGAGGCAAACTTTAAAGGAATATGGTGTCCATTATGACAAAGTGCCTCTTTTATGTGACAAAGTGCTATCAAGATTGCCTATAATCCGGTGGATCATACTAGGACAAAGAATATTGAGATTCGTCATCATTTCATTAGAGATCATGTTGCCCGGGGAGATATTGAGTTATCCTATGTGTCAACCAAAGACCAACTTGCCGATATATTTACGAAGCCACTTGATGAAGCAAGGTTTTTCTATTTGAGGAATGAGATAAATATCATAGATTCAAGAAGTTTGACTTGATCATCTTGCATACTCACCTATTACTTGACCCTTGGGTGGTTTAGGTGTAGGCATGGAGATAGGGGGAGTGTGGTCCTAATCTATTGGGATACCCCTCCACCCATAATGCCAAAATTAAGAAACTCAATTATCTTGGTATCATTCTTTTGATATGTAAGCTTCATTGATGAGTAGTGGCTATGAACCCAAGGATAATTCTTTGTTGTGTCATGCCTCACACTCTTACATGGTGGCCTTGGCCACTGCCCTCTTTGTCATGGAGAGTTGGTTCTTGTTTCGATTCAATTTGAGCTTTATTGGATATTTATGTCAATTTTCACTGATTCTTGGTTCTTCCCAGTTTGGCATCTTAACCCAAGCCTTATCCCTACCTACAAAACCTGCTCTCCATCATATATGTCCCCAAACACTTGAACCTCGCAGTTTTGGTTGAAGAGGACCGGAGATTTCGGTGTGCTTACATCGGATTTTCAAGTATGGGACGGTTTCGGGCTGTGAATAAAGGGAGCCAGGGTGAAAGAGTCACACAGAAGTCCTTCTTCCACCCCGACTCCCACCCTCACACCGATCGCCTCCTCCTCCAAAACTGCCGCCCGGGGGCCTTGAAGCCGTTGGGATCCACCGTGCTGCCGGACACCTCCACTCTCTCCACCCTTGGGCCTTTCCCCACTAGTGGAATCACTCCAATGGACATATCTGGCACCCTCTCTCTCACCATGGACCTAGGGTTCATCCCCTTTATTTATTTTGAGCAATGTACCGATTTTCCCACTGGAAACTCATGTATGCATGCACTACTATCACATTAGCTTAAATTCCTTGCCCAATCTACTAGAAGTAATGCCTCTGACAGCCTCCATGTGCAACCCGACATGTCCAGACCAGAGATTCTAGACTGGTCTGGAGATTCCGGCGTTGCACACTGGAGACTCTGGTGTGGATTACCTCTAGCACATCCTACAAGGTCTTAGGGGTCTTGTTTTGCTTCTGGGACATATATGCTCACCTCTATGCTATCCCCCTCTCTCTATATTCACAGGTGGATCCGGTTCTCGTCGTGGTCGCACCAAAGCCAAGTCCAAAGGAGCGGATCCACAGTTTGATGAGGAAGCTGGACATTACATTATTCCGCCATCTAACCGGAGGTAGCTGGCCAAAGATGATAAATATATGAGAAGGAACCATGAGCGCATTGAGGAGGAAAATCGCACGAAAGGGTCAAGTATGAAAATTTGCAATCCCTTGCCCATATGACAAAGAAATAATATCGTGAGCTGCGCAAGACAAGGTTCTATGACTTGCCAAGAACCTGTGGTGACCTATGTTATTGGAGGAAGGAGAAGAAAGTGTTCATGATTGACATCTATCGCAAGCTCACCAAGTCCCCTATGTATCCCCAACGGTATATGGACTTCCCTCACATGCATGCTAATGATTACTTCATAGATGTTCTTTGGGTCACTAAAAAATTGCGGCTGCATAATCTTATGGAGCTCCATGATGACTACAACGTTGCCTGGTGCAAAAATTCTATGCCACAGTTGTCTTTGACCATGATTAGGCTAGGACCATGACTTGGATGACAGGTGACTACCGCTGCACTGCTACCTTCCATGACTTTGCATGTGTCAGTCGCTAGACCTTCAGAGGAGTGTCCGTTCTGGTTGGCCACCATATGCATGATGCTGCCCTTGGTGAGAACAAAAACAAGCTTGCACCTCTCAATGGGAAAGGTGGCGTTATTGGGGAGTCCAAGGGACTCAAGCCCCTATATAATCTACTGTTGAGGATTTTTCACCACACCATTTCCCCAAGCACTGGAAATGATGATGCTATTAGGTGTGGCTTGGTCAACCTGCTCCACCATGATCACAAGGTAGTTTGTGTTGGGCCTACGGCTGGTGGATTCACTATTGACATTATGGACTTCATTTTTTAGGAGATGCACCATGCCATTCTCTTCAAGAAATCTCCTCCATATGTTGCTCTTGTGATGAGGCTTATCAATACTCAAGCCCATGGTTCACCCCTCGCCCTTCCACCCAACCTTGAAGCACATGTCGCTGTGGCCCTCTAGAAGAAAAGGAAAATGGATCCAGCCCCTAGGCAGCCATATGCTAGTGAAGATGAGTAGATTTTTGAGGCTGAGCATGCTCCCACTCCTCCAAGGGTCTCTAGGAGGAAGAATGCATCCAATGCTCACAGATCATTTGTAGCTAGTTTCGAAGTATAGATGTCGATCCCACAGGGAGCCCAAAGGTAAGTGTTTATGAATGAAGTCTCTGTCACACCCAAAGTTGTCACAGGTCTTCGAGTGAATTGACTGCAAGTGTAGAAATAAGAATGGAATTTGGATTAAACTGGATGTATTTAAATAAAACTAAAATGTAAAGTTTAGGAATAAAAAGCATAAAAGTAAAGAACGATTTGATTGCTTGTTGTTTTCTACAGATGACAAAGAAGGCGTGGGGAGATACAGTTCATGGTGATAGTGACTGTGCCAGGTGGACGAATGATAAGTGTAACAATTATAATCTTATAAGTATATGTGTAGGCGAGAAACCCATAATTAGCTAGAACTCCTCTTGGTAGATTTCATCCCAACTTCAATAATCCTACTAGTCTGTTACCAAAACCATGGCCAGACACTAGAGGATTAAGATCCTTCAGGTTGCTTAGCAATTAAGATCCTTGGATCGGACTAATGCAATAAGCACAGTGGTTCCTCGTTATCCTTGAGTCAACTAGTTTCCCATTGATATCCCTATGTCACTCAAGGATCGCCGGTCTGCTAGTGGACAAGATCTTATCCATGTAGAACAAAGCATCATGTTCTCTGTGCCCTTAATTGGACAACAAGCATTAGGCATCCCACAGATAGTCAAGCACACATAATATAGTAATTAAAATCAATCACAAACTAATGGAAAATATATGGAGGCACATCACATCTCACCAATCCCTTACATCTCCCACGCCCAAGGAACTTACTCACACATGAGAGAAGAAAGCATCATCGATATAATTAAATAAAGGGAGTTCTTCTCGATATTACCGTGTAGATCCACAATAAGAATGGAAAAGTAATCCAACACAATTCAAGATAGGAAGAAACAATCTCAAACCCTAGTCTTGCAAGGTGAAGATCTCTCTCTCTCTCTCTCTCAAATACAAGTAATGGCTATGGGGGTGTGTTTCCTAGGAGGTTGAAGATTGTGGAGCGAGATGAAGAACGTCTTCTCCTCCTTCTCCGGATCTATTCTCTCACCTATCTGGATGGGATGGCGGCTGCTGTGTTCTGATTTTGCATATGTCCTATTCACGAAAGTTGTCCCTTTTGACAAGACGGAGGCGGCGGCAGCTATACGGCAGGAACTATACGGTCGAATCCTGCCATATAGTTGCTCGTTAAAGCTTCTATTTGCCTTCCTTGATTGCTTCTAAAAAGAGACTTGCTTGTTTTCGCCTGAATATTGTGTTTCCCTTGTTAAAACCTTCTATTGATGTTCAAAACCTAAAACACACATTAAAATCAAGTTTTCTTCACTACCAAAGTATTAGCGTTAAGTAAAGCTAGAAAACGATCAAATCCAGAGGGAAACCATCAATAAAAACCATCAAAAATATGTCGAATCTCACAGCTATCAACTCCCCCAAGCTTAGATGTTGCTCGCCCTTGAGTGACAAGAAAATAAGGAAGAATGGCAGAGATTCGAGACTAAAATAAAAGAACTTACAAGCTCGAATTGGTGTCAAATTCTTTTCTTCACAATTTCTACAATCTTAAACATGATCATACAAGTATTCACAAGATTGCACTGAGTCCACTTCCTAACCACGTATATCTCTCTAGCAAATAAATCATATGCCCGAGCAAGTGTCAAAAGTTTAGCTAGGAAGGTGAAACAAATTCTTTTGGTGTCTCTCTTTGTTGAGATATGAAAACTTTTGCTCTTGTTTCTTTAATCGATTAAGAGTACTGAGTTGCCACAAAAAACATTCCATTTTGGAACAACTCATCTATACCCATGTCAAAATTTCAAGACTCTCAAAGAACCTTTTTCCTTTCCTTGTTTTTCAAAAACTTTAGCCCCTTTCATAGAGAAATCATGCCACTATTTTTAACATGTTAATTGGGACTATGTTGCGCACTCGTGACCATGCCAATAGATAACTATTGAGCAATAATGTCGTGGAATTAACCACGGCAGATGCTACAGGGTAGCTTACGTAGAGGAAAGGGCAAGGCGACGTAGAAGGATCCGGGAGCGGGATTGGCACGCAACATACACAGGTTCACGTCCCCTCGGTGGAGGATCGCTACGTCCTGCTGTCAATCCAGTATATGTTCATAGATCTGTTTACATGGGAGTCGCCGGAGGCGGAGGGAGAGACTAGATCTAATATGATGTGGGAGAGCTCTCCCTTAGGGGTTCCCCTGGTGGCTTTATATATGCAGCCAGTTAGGGTTTACAAGTGCTAATGGGCCTTTTATTGGAGTCGCCGTATTGGACCTTCAGTCGGCGTGGCGTCTGGATCCAGTATGTGTCAGTCGCCGTATACGACGAGTCGACCCGCTCTAGGCTTGGCTTCAGTAGGCTCGATCCAGCTGGCAACTCCGCTTCATGGGTATACCCCGATTGGTATTCCCCCATCAGTAGTCCCCGAGCGCGTTAGGGACTCAGCGATGACTTTAAACTATCGAATTGGTGTAGGCGATTCCAGGGTGGAGTTGATGGCGAGTCGTTGGCGAGCTCCTGAAATAGAAAAATAGCTCATGAAGTAGTCCATTCGCCTGGGCAAGTCGATGCGCCAGGCGAATCACCATTGGACGAAGTCGTTGATGACAAAGTCGCCGAGTCGACGCATGCAATTCCGCGATAGATGAGCCCGCGAGGGAGAGCCCGCGATAGCGAGTCCCCGAGCGTGGCGGGTACGTGAGGGCGAGTCCGCGGTGGCGAGTCCCCGAGCGTGTTGAGTAGGCGAGGGCGAATCCGCGGTGGCGAGTCGCCAAGCGTGTTGAGTACACGAGGGCGAGTCCGCGGTTGCGAGTCCCCGAGCGTGTTGAGTACGCGAGGGCGAGTCCGCGGTGGCGAGTCGCCGAGCGTGTTGAGTACGCGAGGGCGAGTCCGCGGTGGCGAGTCCCCGAGCATGTTGAGTACGCGGTGGCGAGTCCCCGAGCGTGTTGAGTACGCGAGGGCGAATCCGCGGCGGACAGTCCCCGAGCGTGTTGAGTAGGCGAGGGCAAATCCGCGGTGGCGAGTCCCCGAGCGTGTTGAGTAGGCGAGGGCGAATCCGCGGTGGCGAGTCGCCGAGCGTGTTGAGTACGCGAGGGCGAGTCCGCGGTGGCGAGTCCCCGAGCGTGTTGAGTACGCGAGGGCGAGTCTGCAGTGGCGAGTCACCGAGCGTGTTGAGTACGCGAGGGCGAGTCCGCGGTGGCGAGTCCCCGAGCGTGTTGAGTACGCGAGGGCGAGTCCGTGGTGGCGAGTCCCCGTGCGTGTTGAGTACGCGAGGGCGAGTCCGTGGTGGCGAGTCCCCGAGTGTGTTAAGTACACGAGGGCGAGTCCACGGCGGACAGTCCCCGAGCGTGGCAAACCATGGTCGTGGAACCACGCGCACACACAGTATGCCTAGGAGTAGTCCTCGAGGCTCGAGTTGTCTTGTAGAGGCGACTCGTAGAGATGGATATTCTGAAAATAGTAGTGGTTGTTGCCGAGCATGGCAAGTCCGTGTGGAGAGAGTTCGCGATGATTGCGAGTAGGTGAGGGGAGAGTCCCCGAGTGTGGCGAGTTCGCGATGATTGCGAGTCCGCGAGGGGAGATTCCTCGAGTGTGGCAAATCCGTGATGATTGCGAGTCCGCGATGACGTTGATTACGCCGTTTTTGTTAGCGAGTCTCTCGTCTTGGCCCGGGAGGCCAGTCGCTTGGCGACTCCAAAGATGGCTCTCGGCTTGGCGTTCTTCCTGGACGATCCGAGACTCGGTTTGCGAGTCCTCGTCCGCAGTACTTGGCCGTGTGAGTCGCACTATCTAAGGTTGAGGAGGACATGGTGCTGTTTTGTGTAGCACTGCCATTTGTCTTGGCCCGGAAGGCCAGTCGAGCAAGACGACTCCAATGATGGCTCTCGGTTAGCGTTTTTCGTGGATGATCCGAGGCTCGGTTTGCGAGTCCTCGTCCGCACTACTTGGCAATTACGAGTCGCTCTTTCAAAGGTTGACGGGGGGAAGAGACGCCCCGTGGTGAGTCCGTGCAGCGTGGCATGCGACCCTCTCTAGAGACCCGGACAATGAAGGTCCCTTAGTAGGCATGGCGTACGCATTCGACGTAGCGGAAGTATAGGCGCGCTTTGGAGGAGTCGACGCGGCGGACGGAGGTCGCACTATGGCAAAGTCGACACGGCGGACATAGGTCGCGCTAGGGCAAAGTCGACGCGGCGGACACGGGGTCGACACGGCGGACGGAGGTCGCGCTAGGGCGAAGTCGACGCGGCGGACACGGGGTCGACACGGCGGACGGAGGTCACGCTAGGGCAAAGTCGACGCGGCGGACACAGGGTCGACGCGGCGGACGTAGGTCGCGCTAGGGCGAAGTCGACGCGGGGGACACGGTGTCGACGCGGCGGACGGAGGTCGCGCTATGGCAAAGTCGACACGGCGGACACAGGGTCGACGCAGCGGACATAGGTCGCGCTAGGGCGAAGTCGACGCGGCGGACACGGGGTCGACGCGGCGGACTGAGGTCGCGCTATGGCGATGTCTGGTGGCGTTTAGCCGATAGAATGGCGAGTCGGCGATGGCGAGGCCGCGAGGGAGAAGTCGTGATGGCGAGTCCCGAGCGTGGCGTGTCTGCGAGGGTGAGTCGCGGCAGGCGAGGCGAGTCCCCGAGCGCCCGGTGCTTCGTTTAGCCGGAAGGAGTGGACGCGGCGGCGAGTAGTGGTAGCGAGCTCGATCAGACCATTGGTCGGACGGAGTCGAGTGGCGGACGTAGGTCGCGCTAGGGCGAAGTCGACGCGGCGGACATGGGGTCGACGTGGCGGACGGAGGTCGCGCTAGGGCGAAGTCGACGTGGCGGACACGGGGTCGACGCGACGGACATAGGTCGCGCTAGGGCGAAGTCAACACGGCGGACGCGGGGTCGACGCGGCGGACGGAGGTCGCGCTAGGACGAAGTCGACATGGCGGACACGTGGTCGATGCGACGGACAGAGGTCGTGCTAGGGCGAAGCCGATGTGGCGGACACGGGGTCGCGCTAGGGGTGAAGTCGACGCGGCGGACACGGGGTCGAAGCGGCGGACGGAGGTCCCCTGAAGGAGCCACATGGTGTTTATCCGGTAGCATGGCGAGCTCGCGGCGGGCGAGTTTGCCGAACATGGAGAGTCCGTGGCAAGCTCGTCCCCGAGCGTGGCGAGTCCATGGCGAGCCCACAATCGCGAGACTGCAATGGTGAGTCCTCGGCGGGCGGTCGTCGAGCGCGGCGTGTCCGCGGTGAACCCACGACGGCGAGACCATGATGGCGAGTCCGCGGAGGGCTGTCCTCGAGCGTGGCGTGTTCGTGGCGAGCCCACGATGGCGAGACCGCGATGGTGAGTCCGCGGCGGGCGGTCCTCGAGCGCGGCGTGTCCGTGGCGAGCCCATGATGGCGAGACCGCGATGGTGAGTCCGCGGCGGGCGGTCCTCGAGCGCGGCGTGTCCGTGGCGAGCCCATGATGGCGAGACCACGATGGTGAGTCCGCGGCGGGCGGTCCTCGAGCGCGGCGTGTCCGTGGTGAGCCCATGATGGCGAGACCGCGATGGTGAGTCCGCGGCGGGCGGTCCTCGAGCGTGGCGTGTCCACGGCGATCCCATGATGGCGAGACCGTGATGACGAGTTTACTGCGGGCAGAGTCGTCCCAATGTTTTCCGTATTGTAGTTGTACGGATTTTTGAGATGTCTTGGATGGATGAATCTCTGTCTAAAATATAGTGCAAACCGAAAAAATATACTTGTATATTGAAGAGACGAATAATTGAAAATAGCACCTGATACAGAAGGTGTGACACAGATGATCCTCGATGCTGCTCACTTGCATCTAGGACAAACGTGGACTCGGCGATTCATGTTGTGTCATGCGTGTATTGGCAAAATAAGCATGCAACGGATTAGATTAAAATAAAATAATCAATTAACATAGTAATCAAATGAGAGATATTCTTTTGGATGTAGAATCAATTCAACACTCACGCGGAAGTTGATCTGTAGCAGACATGCGCCCCATTCTTTTTGACTGGCTCATGGATCAATCGCTACTAGCGATCCAATCTCGCGTTCAGGGATCGGTCCTCCAAACAATAGGCATAAGTAGTCGTGTATGTGAGATCATTAAACAACATGTGAGATTACCAAACAATACGCACAAGTACTCATGCATGTGAGATTAAATCTAAATAAAATAATTAGCAAATAGAGCAATTAATTAGAGAGGGGGTCGAATAGAAAACACAACCGGCAGCCACATGAATCGATCTTGCATGTTCGATGTGGGGTTCCCAAGTAGCGTTGGCCGACAGGCCAGCTAGATGGATCAGCTTCCAACCTGGGTAGCAGTACTCGAGCGTTGCGCGCGATCTGGTTGAGGGATCCCGTCCGGATCATCACCCCATGCACCGCTTGTCCCACGGTAGGCGCCAACTGTCGTTGAATTGGCCACGACAGATGCTACAGGGTAGCTTATGTAGAGAAAAGAGCAAAGCGACGTAGGAGAATCCGGGAGCGAGGTTGGCACACGATGTACCCAGGTTCACGTCCTCTCGATGGAGGATCGCTACGTCCTGCTATCAATCCAGTATGATCATAGATTGGTTTACATGGAGTCGTCGGAGGCGGTGGGAGAGACTAGATCTAATCTTATGTGGGAGAGATCGGATATAATGAGAGATGTCCCCCAAAGGGGTGCCCTTGGTGGCTTTATATATGCAGCCAGTTAGGGTTTACAAGCGCTAATGGGCCTTTTATTGGAGTCGTCGTCTTGGGCCTTCAGTCGGCGTGGCGTCTGGGTCTAGTATGTGTCAGTCACCGTATACGACGAGTCGATCCGCTCTAGGCTTGGCTTCAGTAGGCTCGATCCAGCTGACAATTCCGCTTCATGGGTATACCCCGATTGGTATTCCCCCATCAAATAATGGGTCAGGGGAGTAATACAACTTCACTTGGAACGTGAAACCACGAGGAGACTAAAATTTTACCCGTCATAGCATTGCAGCTACAGACGCTTACATAACTCAATAGTCGAAATCAAGTGGTTTTCCACATTTAGATCGTTCGTTGGCCATCAGAGTTAATAGTTCCCCATGGAGTACGATTGTGTTGTAATAACACACGTAAAGCAATATCTTACAATAATTATTAGAAAAGGCAGTGGCATAATCTCTACTACTTCGAAGCATCCATTTTATCAAACAATTTCATTCAAGAGAGTTTTCGAGTCTATTTACATTAAGCTCAAATGGGGTTGAGTAGTTATAAAATCAAATCCTTTGGGCTAAACATGGACTCAAGTCATCTTTTGGATGTTTTTTCTTGTTGTCAAAATTTCGGAAATATTTTTAACCAAGTTCGTTGCTCATTATTTCAAAGCTAAAAAGGAGACAATTGGCAAATGAATAGAATTTATAGGATAACAAGCTAAGTGGGAAGTGATCCAAGTGCAAGCGAGTTAATAATTATAGGGTCAATTTAAAGTTGTAGAAAAGGTGATAAAAGAAATGTGATACCTCCTCTTGCTTGCTTCGTTCTCGTACTTGAGTCGAATCCCCTCTACATTTCCCTATTGCCAAGTCACCTGAAATTGAGCAATTTCCGAGAGAAACAAAGAAACAAATTTGCAATAAAGGCTACAATTATTTTTTGTGTTTTTGGTTTACGAATGCAAACTGAAAGTAAACATGCAATTTTGAAGAAATGAAATAAATCAAAAGAAGGAATAAAAAATATGAATGCAAAGTTTGGAGGTTTTCAAACCTCTCCCAAGCTTAGGCTATTGTCAGGCTCAGTTGTTGTCTTCGTTCGGCAGCGGGTACGGATGCTGCTGGTAGTAGTCGAGAAAGTGCGTCATGAAGTGACTGAAGTTGTGAGTTAAGGCATTAACATCCTCATTGACTCCTTGTAGCGTGTGGTCAATCTCCCCAACGCAATGGTTGAGCTGCTAAAAATAAAGCATGAATAGGGAGAGAAACATACCGCTCTGTTGATTCCCCCATTCAAAAGAACGAAATCCGCGAAGAATCAAGAGTTCTAGGTGGGTTTTGAGAGGTTTGGAGAAATAATATGAGAGAAAAAGTGAGGAGGAAGAAGAAACCTAGCCGCCCGACGCGATTAAGAGGTCGCGCCGAACTATACGGTCACAACTATACGGGCAGGTGAAGTGCTTCCCGCCGTATAGTTGCGGTGGTGCCGACAATTAGAGTTTCTTTACGCGGATATGAGCTATACGGGTGCAACTATACGGCTGGATTAAAATGATCCCGCCGTATAGTTGGTCGTCAAACCTTCTATACCCTTGAGATAAATTTTCTGAAATAGGCATCGATATCTATACGACCAGAACTATACGATCAGAATTTTTATTCCCGTCGTATATTTGGTCATTAAACCATCAGCACCCTGGGAAGAAATTGTACGAAGGCATCGATATCTATACGAACGGAACTATACGGCCAGAATTTTTATTCATGCCATATAATTGGTCATTGAACCATCAGTACCTTATGAAATAAATTATACTAAGGCATCGATATCTATACGACCGGAACTATACGGCCGGAATTTTTATTCCTGCCGTATAGTTGGTCGTTAAACCTTCTGTACCTAAGAAAGAAAATTTGTCGATGGTAAATATATCTATACGGCCAAAATTTTTATTCCCGCCGTATAGTTGGTCGTTAAACCTTCTATAGTCATCACAAAATTTCCATTTCTTCGAGAATTCTTTCTTATCCTAAAACTTAGCGAAATACCTTGTTTTTGATAGAAAAATGACAGTAGAAATTTCGACCAACATCGGCATGTATAGAGCAGGATTTTTAGTACTACCGAACTTCTTCTCCTCAACTAGATTTTCACTTTTTAATCTAAACTAAATTATTAAGCTAGTTTTTGTAGATAAAACTCAAACTTTTATTTTATACTTATTCTACGCTTGCTCAATCAATGTTTCTACTAGTTTTTGACAGTTGCATCTTCACGGGCACGCTTCCGCAAGAATGTCTGTGAAAAAGTTGTAGGAATACGATGAACATTTTATTCTTTAATTTATTTTATTAATGTGACGGGTTGACTCCCATTAAGAATTTTATTAAGAATAGTTGAATAATTCAACCCCTTCTGTGTTCTCGAATTTTTACCTTGGGTTGCCCCTTATCAAAGACACTTACCATATGAACCCGTTTTGCCGGTGGGATATATCTTTCTCCTACTTCTAGCTTCTTTGGAAAATACCGTATGATTTCAGCATCATAAACATTGGAGATTATTTTTCCCTCGGCACAATCAACTGGTGCTCCTGTAGTACTAAGAAAAGGTCTTCCAAGTATTATGGATAATTTTTCATCCTCTGGCATTTCAAGAATAATAAAATCTGTAGGAATAACATGCTCATCTATTCTAAGTAGAACATCCTCAGTCATACCAATGGGTTGTTTAGTGGACTTGCCAGCCATATGTAAAGTGATAGTAGTAGGGGAAAACTCCCCTAATCCTAACCATTTATAGAGGGAATATGGCATTACACTAACTCCTACACCTAAATCACACAAGGCATTATGAATGTCTATTTTGCCTATTGAGCATAAAATTGTTGGTATTCCGGGATCTCCCTATTTAGATAATAGCTTCCCATTAGCAGGATAACTAGTCACCATGGCAATGGTTTTAGTTATTTCTTTCTTTCTACTAAGAATATCACAGAGGAATTTAGAATAGGTAGGAACTTTTATTGCATCCGCAAATGGGATTCCCAGATGAAGGTCACCAAGTGTCTTTTAAAAGAATCATAGATTACCTGATCCGGTGCTTTCTTTTTTCGATTTGGATAAGGAAACTTTTGCTCGCCTTTCTTATTCTTGTCTTTTACCTTTTGTGGGGGGTCAGGCTCTTTTGTTGCTGCTTATTGCTCTTCTTCTTTTCTACTACAATAACTTCATCTTCATTGCTTATCTCTTTTTCTTCTCTTGGATTAACCTTCTCTACATCAGAGTCATAACGGTCATCATGTGCATCATTTTGCTCCTCCAAGGTTTGATCTTGTGTTTCTTGAGCAGTTTCATCTTGAGGATCCACCAGTGTATCATCTTCTTGGCTTGCTTTGAGAAAGGCTTTTTTCCTTCCGATCTTTTTCAGCTTCATATTCTGGTGGTCCTAATGGTCCTGTAACAACATTAGTAGAAATAGGAATATCTATATCATCTTGAAGAAAATATTGATAACCAGGTGCTATTTGTTCACATTGGGTTTCAATCATACTAAGGTACTTGTGAAATAATTTTATTTCTTGGCCAATCTCATCATAATTTTCTGTGAGTTCCACCAAAATCTTTTTATGTTTTTGAAAGTCCTTATGCAAGTTATTATGAGATTTTGCTTGTCAATGTTTTAATTCTTGAAAAACTTTTCTAGTTTCATTTTCTTCAGTAAAAACTTGTAACAAGTCTACTTTGTTTTCCTTAACAAGTTCAGAAGGTATACCTTTTTCTTTCATTGTTTGCGTACTTCAGGCATAAGATCAGGAGTTATCCGAAGTATCCCTTTTCTAGCTTAGTTCTGAAATCAGGATTATATAAGGAATCATTCTTAGCCCTAGTAGACATCAATTCCAAACATGCTTTAACAGTTAAAGTATTTATCGATCCTCCTGCTGAGAAGTCAAGCAACTCTCTACATTGAGTATTAAGACCGTGGTAAAATAAATGGCAAATAGTTGATTCAGAATAGCCATGATTAGGAATACTATTGATCATTCCAAAGAATCTATCCCATGCTTGTGTGTAGTTTTCAACCATGTTCTGACTAAAGTTGCCTATTGATGAGTGCATATTTGCATCATGTTTTACATTATTATTTTGCATTGTAGATATAGGATCTTGGTATTTTATGGTGCTCGCCCGCATATTTTATGTCTGTTTTCACCAAGATCAGGACAGACAATGGATCCAATGGATATAATTCTTGGAGAAGTTGTACTAAGGAGAAAAGGAGTCAAAAACAACGTAAATCACTTATTTGGGAAATATTTATAATACCAGAAGAAAACTAGAAGTGAACAAGGGAGGCAAAGAGTTCAACGACCAACTATACGACCAGAGCAAATTTTCCGGCCGTATAGCTCCGGTCGTATAGTTGGTGCCGCCTCTGCCTCCCCAAATAGTTTCACCCGTGCAACTGGTTCGGGGAGACGACATACAGAACACCCAGAAATTGCCGAAACCTCACCTCCGGAAGGCATCTGGAGGGGGAACTCATCCACCAAGGATCCATCTTCGCCCTACGCAGATCTGGGAGGCTAAAGCATCGATCTTCATCATCCACCACTGCATCACCACCATCTCCATCCATCCCATCTACATCTTGTCTAGATCTTCTTGTAATTTCTGTACTCATTATGGATTTATACAAGTACCATTCATCTATGATAGATTCCATTGTTATTGCCATGATGTTGATTGCCTCCATGTTTCAGTAGATCATTAGTTCTTGGGGAGATAGAGAAACCCTAGTATGAGACTAAAATAAGATAAAGTCTATTATGATATTCATCACTATGACCATGTGTTAGATTTTCTACATCTTGATGTTGAGAGAAGTCGACCTCTCAATATTTGCCTCTCATGGGGACTTGATAGAGGAAACTACTTGTTGGTAGATAGAGGTGTGCTAGCACTTACAGCGACTATAAAGCTATTGGAACCCCTTACGTATCAACTTGGGAAATCGAGGAAACTCACAGAACACTATCCATGCCATGGGATACGTCCTACGGGATTATATCCCTTAATAGCGCAGTAATTCGATTGATGTCGATTGTTGACTGCTGTGGTTATGAGGATGATGTGAGCAACGGTTGCTGCCTATTCATCCAAATATGGAGTTCCTCCCACACATACATAGTTAAGAATGTTCATGATGATAATCTTTATCTTAGCTCCTTATAATGATAGTGGTGTATCCGCTACTCCCTGAGAACGCTTTTCCCTTACTGCAGTTCCAATGTCTTTTACATACGAGATACTTATTTTTTGTATTCAGTTATTTTACTTTACTTTATTGTTGCTCTTATACCTAAAACCTAAAAACACCTTTTTACACAATACTCGCATTTTATCTTGTCACTTAGAACTTTATCTAGCATTTCTATTGTAAGACTCCTACTCCCTGTGGGATTGATATCTTTATTTCGAAACTAGCTACAAACAATCTGTGCAGTTGCAGTCATCAAGCTATTTTTTGGCACTGTTGCTGGGGAGCTAAGCGTTGTAGGTATTTTAGTTTTTGCTTATTTATTTTTGTCTTGCTAAATTTTGTTTTGAGTTACAGGTTTCCACCAACATGATGGAGTTTGAGCATATGACTAGTGCTAGCCCACTCAACCACTTTGGGAAGCCCTATGATATTTATAAAAGAGACAACTCCAATGAGAAGACAAGGGGGTTTGAAATAAATCCTCTACTACTTGGTATTCTACATAAGAAGCAATTTACTGGAGATGAAGAAGATCCTGATCCATATGAGCATATTGCATGTTTCAAAGATATATGTGGCACTTTTCTATTGACGGGATATACCGCTGATGAGGTAAGGGTTAAACTTTTTAGTCAGACTTTGACTAGTACAACTCTCTCATGGTATAAATCTCTACCACCTGAAGACACTACTACCTGGGATAATATAGCCTGTGAATTTCTAGCAAAATATTATCCATTATCAAAATCTTTTGGAATCAGGCGTCTTATAATGACTTGGAAGAATCGTTCTAATGAAGGACTAGTAAGAGCTTATATTAGATTTAAAGATTTACTACGCCTATGTCCTCATCATAATTTGCCTGAATGGTATTTACTACATATCTTTTATGGCGGTTTAATTGAACCAAATAAAATTGAACTAGACTCTTTCGCAGAAGGAGCTTGCTTTATGAATCTTCCTATACCTAAAGCTTGGGCTTTACTTAATAGAATTCGCGATCATAGAGTTTCATGGAATTTTGGTCTAGGAAGTGAAGGCGGCGTAGAAATAGAACATGATTCTATTCATGACTAATAAAAAGGCCATGTTAAAGAATTATCTAAAGAACTTTACTTGGATTTAGATCTTGTGTTGCAAGTTGTTAAAGCTTTTACAGAACATATCAAAGCTCCAAAGGAGGGTCCGGTCAAGTATGATCCACCACCTGAACCTGAGAAGAAAAGAGAAGATAAAGCAGCACTGGCCTCCCTAGAACCAATATATGAAATGCCTTTCTCTAACACTGCACAAAAGCATATTCTTGAATATGAACAGGTCAAAGCAGTATAGGAGAAGAAGGAAGAGGAAAGCATGCCAGAAGTCATGGAAATCTGGAAGAAACCAAAGATGAAGAGGTAACCAAGGAAGCAATTATGGCTATGTACTCACATTGTAACATAGTTAAACTTGATGAAGAGACTTCCATATTGGTTGAAGGTAAAACAAAGGTAAAAGATGTGGGTAAGCCTATCCTTCCCTGCATATTTAAAGAAACCTCGCATTACAGTTTATGTGATATTGGCACAAAAGTTAATGTTATATCTTATGACTTATACTTAGAAATAAAAGAAGAAATAGAACCGGCTACAATTGAAAATATTGATATGACAATTATGTTAGCCAATAAAAAACTGAGAATTCCAATGGGAGTAGTTGAAGATGTAACTGTCACAATTGGCAATAAAAACTTTCCTATTGATTTTTTAGTTGTTGATATGCCAGCTGACACTCTTTGCCCAATTATATTTGGAAGAAACTTTTTGGGTGATATAGGTGCCTATGTTAATTTCAAGAAGGAGATTGTGTCTCTTAAGCTTGGGGGAATGGAAAATAAATTACACTTTTCCAAATCTAAAGACAGACCTCCACAAATACAAGAAGAAGAGGAAGAGAGAGGAAATGGCGGCTCTTTTATTTAGTAATAAAGAAGAAGAAATAAATGAATATCCAAATTATGAAGAAATAGTTATGGAAGACAAGTCCCTGGAAGAACTAGAAGATGAATTCAATTCACTTCCTATTACGGGACCTCCAACCGATGAGGCTTTTGAAGAGCCAGAAAAGAGAGGGGACGAAGAACTACCACCCCCAGAGTTGAAGACTCTACCAAAAAATCTTAAATACAGGTTTTTAGATAATAAAATAAATTTCCAGTTATTATTAGTGCTAAACTTTCAGGAGAAGAAGAACTTATGAAGATACTTAAGGAGCATCGCAAGGCCTTTGGGTACTCAATGTATGACCTGAAGGGCATCAGTTCCATGATAGCCGTCCATCGAATATTCATGTAAGAAGGTGCTAAACCAGTTGTAGAATTTAATAGAAGATTGAAGCCTGAAATGAAAGAAGTGGTAAGAAAAGAAATTGTAAGCCTACTAGACGCAGGTATAATATATCTTGTTAAAGGGAGTGGATGGGTAAGTCATGTTCATTATGTCCCTAAGAAGGGCGGTTTTACTGTTGTTCCTAATGAAAACAATGAATTTATACCTACTAGAACTATTGTTGGGTATAGGATGTGCATAGACTTCAGAAAATTAAATAAAGATACTAGGAAAGATCACTATCCATTACCGTTCATAGATCAAACTTTAGAAAGGTTAGCAAACCATAATCATTTTTGCTACTTGGATGGATACTCTGGTTTTTCTCAAATAGCTGTTCATCATGATGACCAACTTAAAACAACTTTCATTAGTTTTTATGGTTTACATGCTTACCGATGTATGCCTTTTGGTTTATGTAATACCCCAGCTACTTTTCAAAGATGCATGACTGCTATTTTTGCGGAGTTTATAGAACTTATAATGGAAGTATTTATGGATGACTTTTCTGTCTATGGAACTTCGTTTACTAGTTGCTTGGATAATCTCAAAAGAGTTTTGCAGCATTGTGAAGAAACTAATCTTGTTCTAAACTAGGTGAAATGCCATTTTATGGTTAAAGAAGGTATAGTCCTTGGACACAAGGTATCAGGTAAGGGAATTGAAGTTGATAGAGCTAAGGTTGAGGCAATAGAGAGAATGCCACAACCTAGGGATATTAAAGGTATAAGAAGTTTCCTTGGTCATGTGGGTTTTTATAGAAGGTTCATTAGAAATTTCTCTGGAATATCTAAACCTTTGACTAACCTCCTTCAAAAGGGAGTAAGATTTAATTTTGATGATAAGTGTCTTGAAGCCTTTGATATACTCAAAAATGCTTTATCTCGTGCTCCCATCATTAAACCACCTATCTGGGATACAACCTTTGACTTAATATGTGAAGCTAGTGATGATATTGTAGGAGTAACTCTGGGACAACATATTGGTCGTAGATTTAATATTATACATCATGCTAATAGAACTCTTAATGGTGCTCAAAAGAATTACCCTAAGGAAGAAAAGGAACTTTTTGCTGTATTTTTCTCTTGTGATAAATTTCGTTCCTATTTAGTTGATGCAAAGGTAAGAGTTCACACGGATCGTGATGGCTTAAAAGAACTCCTTGAAAGGAAAGACCATAAGCCAAGACTGATTCGTTGGATTCTTTCACTTCAAGAATTTGAGTTGCAGATCATGCAGAGGAAAGAAATAAAGATGTTAGATGCAATATCCTTGTTTGCCTAGCAAGACACCAATCTTGTTGAGAGGAACTTTAGTCCTGGTGATTTTCGTTTACAAGAATTATTCAATGAACTAGGGTCAATTCCTCCGAGAGAGAAGAAGTCTTTGTTGTTGGAGGAGTTATTTACTCCCGAATAAATAAATGGTAAATGCAAGGTAAGTGTTCTTACCCAAATAAGTGATTTGCTTTCACAATTTTTACTTTTGAAAATTCTTCCTTTGAATTCCTTGTGTTTTTCTGAAGTTTTAGAGGGGTTTTACCAACTATACGGGCGGAACTATACGACAGGAGAGGGAGCTCCCGTCGTATAGTTGGTCGTTAAACTCTCTGTATCATCTTTGTGAAATTGTTTTCGATATTTGAGCCTATACGGTCGCAACTATACGACTGGAGCCAAAATTATGGCGGTATAGTTGGTCGTTAAACTCTCAGATAGTTTTGCTTTCTGGTGTCTATATCTATACGATCGCAACTATACGACCGGAGCCAAAATTCTGGCCGTATAGTTGGTCATTAAACTCTCAGACACTTTTGATTTTTGGTGTTTGTATCTATACGGTTGCAACTATATGACCAGGGCCAAAATTCCGGCCGTATAGTTGGTCGTTAAACTCTCAAACACTTTTCGTTCGTCTCTTCGTTTGAAAAAAAATGTTATTGTCGGTTCCGAGTAGTGATTTAATCGACCTGGACTCGAGATATTTGGAAATATCTGCTCGGAACCAACTATACGGCCGGAGCTATACGAGCCGCACCTGTATAGTTGGTCTTTACGCGACAGGACACTTCCAAATCCGTTATTTCTTTCCCTGTTTTGTTAAGATTCTTTTCTTGGATGACAATTTGGTGTTTCTTGTGAGTTTTACTGGCCTCTGACCCCGCTTATATACTGCCATTGTCTCTCTCTCTAATCATAATCTCTAGAAACCAATCTACCTCTTATTCACACATGAGGGCTCTCAACCAAGGGATATAAGCCAAGAAGAAAGGCTCCTATGGAGATCGGGAGCAATAGCAAGGAAGGCAAGGAGACCAAGGCCATCCCTATAGAGTTCCTCGACGCCGACCATGGGTGTCGGAAGAAGGATTTGAAGGATCTGGAGCTAAAGATTGAAGAGTTGGACAAGGAAAAGCCAGGAACACCCAAGAACCTTCGATTGCTGTGACTTTATCTTGATAAACTCGATGAAAATATCAAGCAGACAACCGAAGCAGGTTTTTCTATGAGTCTTAAGGTGCTAAAAACACTTTAGGATAACAATGAGTTCATTAAAGAACAAGTGAAGGTGTTGGAGAGGAACAATCTTTTCTACAAGCTATTAGAAGTTGTCAATCAATCCCTCCGCCTCAGGCTGACCCATGAGGAGAACATACCACGTGCCATGGTGGCATAGTAATCTACAACAATCACGGTATCAATTAACTGCAAGGGATTATTTGATCCCACCTGGCTTGATTTCAAGTTTGGGAGATCTTTAAGATCTTGTAATCTATCCTATAAGTTCTTATTATTACTATTTTTGCATTAGTTCAAACTAGCAATAAAGTTTGCATCATTAGAATTCCCTTCAGGAATAGTCGATCCCTTTTATGAAATTCCGAGTTTATTATTATATATGGAGCAATATTGAGTTTGTGTTTGCTTTATTGATATATGAATGGCTTGAGTATAATTTTACTTGCACTTGATGATAGCAATAGGAGTCTTCCACACCATTGGTATTAATGGAAAACCTAAAGATGATTTGGTCAATATGTTGTAAGTCTACGGTTTGATTTACAAAGAAAAATTATCTATTCAGTTAAGTTGAAAAAGAAACCTTGAACAAAGGAGAATGAAAGTGCTATCAAAATAAGAGTGAGAAAAAGTCGAGGTAGAATCTTCAAGTCATAAGAATGCTTCATATACAATTGGAATTTGATAATTGAGATTGTTAAACTTTGAATTCCTACATGAAGTGGAATGTATGGCTAGCTTCTTTGCACAACACTTAAACAAAAGTGTGAGCATCATACGAAAGAAAAGAAAATAAAGAAGAAAAAGGGCGAGTGTGCAAAGAGTAAGTCGGCATATACCACTGTATTGTAGTATGACAAAGAGACACTTTTGAGATTTTGAATCCCAAGTGAATACATTGATCCTAAAAACACTTGGGACTACCTCGCTAACTCATTCGGTTGAACCGGATACTTTTACATTATGTTGAGACTCATCTTTTATGAACTACTGTTCACTAAGGTGTGGAAGCCTGCTAATACTATTCAGATGGTTTAAGCAAGGTACTATTCATGAGCTTATTCCCATGTATCGTATATGATAAACACATGCTGCAACTGCCTCGTTTATTTATCGACTCATCTTCATGAATATGAGGATCACATCCATTAAGCTAAAATTGCTCAGGATGAGCAAGAGTCTAAGCTTGGGGAAGTTGATGACTGCATATTTGCATCCTGTTTTACATTATTATGTTGCATTGTAGATGTAGGATCTTGGTATTTTATGGCGCTTGTGTGCACATTTTATGTCTGTTTTCACCAGGATCAGGACAGACGATGGATCCAATGGATATAATTCTTGGAGCAGTTGTACTGAGGAGAAAAGGAGTCAAAAACAACATAAATCGCTTATTTGGGAAATATTAATAATACCAAAACAAAACTAGAAGCGAACAAGGGAGGCAGAGAGTTCAACGACCAATTATACGACCGGAGCAAATTTTCTGGCCACATAGCTCCGGCCGTATAGTTGGCGCCACCTCCGCCTCCTCAAATAGTTTCACCCCGTGCAACTGGTTCGGGGAGACGACATACAGAACACCTAGAAATTGCCGAAACCTCACCTGCGAAAGGCATCTGGAGGGGGAACTCATCCACCAAGGATCCATCTTCGCCCTGCATAGATCCGGGAGGCTAAGGCATCGATCTTCATCATCCACCGCTGCATCACCACCATCTCCATCCATCCCATCTACATCTTGTCTAGATCTTGTTGTAATTTCCATACTCATTGTGGATTTATACAAGTACTATTCATCTATGATATATTCCATTGTTATTGCGATGATGTTGATTGCCTCCATGACTGAGTATATCATTAGTTCTTGGGGAGATGGAGAAACCCTAGTATGAGTTTGAAATAAGATAAAGTCTATTATGATATTCATCGTTGTGACCATGTGTTAGATTTTCTACAACTTGATGTTGAGAGAAGTCGACCTCTCAATATTTGCCTCTCATGGGGACTTGATGGAGGAAACTACTTGTTGGTAGACAAAGGTGTGCTAGCATTTCTATTGTAATATTTATTTCAAGAATCATTAGACTTCAGACTCCTGCTCCCTATGGGATCGATATCTTTATATCAAAACTAGCTACAAACGATTTGTGCACTTGCAGCCATCACCTATATTCTTTCTAATTTTAGTTACCTTCTTAAAACGATTAAACCTGTTTATGAATTTAACAATGCAGTTTTCCCAACATTTAATGTAATGACGAGGGAGAGAATATAACCAGTCTAGAGCCTTACCTTTAAGAGACCAATGAAATAATTTTAGACATGAGAAGTCTCTTGGCAAACCTTTTGGTCCAAGTGATGTTATCACATTGTCAAACTTTCTAAGATGTCTTCCTGGGTCTTCATCTTCCCTTCCACTGAAAGCTTTTTCCTGCATAATTTTAATAATCTCACCATCAAATTGATATTCTCTAACTCCACGATTAGGAAATTCTATTGGTTGTTTAAGAAACTCAGAACTTGGAGCACTGTATTAACTGAGAGTTTTCTCAGGTTTCTTGGGAGTTGTCCTATAAATAGACATGATTTCCATAATATCACTCAGGTTTTCAACTTCAACCTTATTTGATCTTAAAAGTTTTCAATAATTTCCTCGCGCCTTTGAGCAGGCATGCGCTCAATATAATCTGGTAAATAGGTCCTACCAGAGCGTGTAGACCCTTTATCTCCTAGGGAGAACATTTTGTAGTAGTAACACCTGAAATGTCAAGAGACAAATACTTAGCGCTTAGCTCCCCGACAATGGTGCCAGAAAATAGTTTGATGTCTGCATGTGCATAGATCGTTTGTAGCTAGTTTCGAAATATAGATGTCGATCCCACGAGAGCCCAAAGGTAAGTGTTTATGAATGAAGTCTCTGTCACACCCAAAGTTGTCATAGGTCTTCGAGTGAATTGACTACAAGTGTAGAAATAAGAACGCAATTTGGATTAAACTAGAGGTATTTAAATAAAACTAAAATGTAAACTTCAGGAATAAAAAGCATAAAAGTAAAGATCGATTTGATTGATTGTTGTTTTCTATAGATGACAAAGAAGGCGCGGGGAGATACAGTTCATTGTGAGTGATTGTGCTAGGTGGACGAATGATAAGTGTAACAATTATAATCTTAAAAGTATATGTGTAGGAGAGCAACCCATAATTATCCAGAACTCCTCTTGATAGATTTCATCCCAACTTCAATAATCCTACTAGTCTATTACCAAAACCATGGTCAGACACTAGATGATTAAGATCCTTTAGGTTGCTTAGCAATTAAGCTCCTTGGATCGGACTAATGCAATAAGCACAGTGGTTCCTCATTATCCTAGAGTCTACTAGTTTCCCATTGATATCCCCGTGTCACTTGAGGGTCTTCGGCCTCCTAGCGAATAAGATCCTATCCATGTAGAACAAAGCATCATGTTGTCTGGGCCCTTAATTCGACAACACGAATTAGGCATCCCACAGATAGTCAAGCACACATAATATAGTAATTAAAATCAATCACAAACTGATGGAAAATATATGGAGGCACATCACATCTCACCAATCCCTTACATCTCCCACGCCCAAGGAACTTACTCACACATGATAGAAGAAAGCATCATCGATATAATTAAATAAAGGGAGTTCTTCTCGATATTACCATGGAGATCCACAATAAGAATAGAAAAGTAATCCAACACAATTCAAGATAGGAAGAAACAATCTCAAACCCTAGTCTTGCAAGGTGAAGATCTCTCTCTCTCAAGTACAAGTAATGGCTATGGGGGTGTGTTGGCTAGGAGGTTCAACATTATGGAGCAAGATGAAGAACGTCTTCTCCTCCTTCTCCGGATCGCTTCTCTCTCCTTTCTGGATGGGATGGCGGCTGCTTTGTTATGATTTCTTGTTTGGCCTCTTCATGAAAGTTGTCCCTTTTGACAAGACGGAGGCGGCGGCAGCTATACGGCGGGAACTATATGGCCAGAAAAATATTCCCGCCATATAGTTGCTCGTTAAAGCTTCTGTTTGCCTTCCTTGATTGCTTCCAAAAAGAGACTTGCTTGTTTTCGCCTGAATATTGTGTTTCCCTTTTTAAAACCTTCTGTTGATGTTCAGAACCTGAAACACACATTAAAAACCAAGTTTTCTTTGCTACCGAAGTATTAGCGTCAGGTAAAGCTAGAAAACGATCAAATCCAGAGGGAAACCATCAATAAAAACCATCAAAAATATGTCGAATCTCACAACTATCAGAACCTGTCACACGTGAGTTTGTTTAGGAGAAAGTCAAGAAGGCATCTTTCTAGGAAAAGACACTTTGTTGCATGAATGTGGACATCCACAAGGAACAACATGCCTCCTACAAGAGCAACCGCAGAATTCAGAAGCTGCTCAAGGAAATCAAGTCTCAAGGAGAAGAAGAAGAATAGGAAAGGGAGTCTGAATACAATGATGAGCATGGGGATGAACCATCTACAGAGTCTGATCACACGCTCTCCTTTGGTTTGGAATGCCATGAATGACAGCTTAGTTGATTGGCAGACATTCTCATAGGTCACATCTGGCTTTGCTTCTCAGGGTACTTCCTCCTCTCGCCCTCATGGCAAAGGGCCCCAGGTTCCAGATGCTGATGATGATTATGAGGAGGATGAGGATGACGACAGCGATGATGATGACTCCGAGTGATTTGGTTGGGGCGATAGCTTGGACTTTTCCCTTTTTCAGCATTTCGATGCCAAAGGGGGAGAAGATGTCCATTAGGTACATCCGGGATTTGCATGGGTTGGGTATTTGGCTACTTCGTATTTGCCCATGCCGTTATCTTAAATTCGAACATTTGGCTTATTTGGTTCTTGTGATACTATCTACTATGTGTATGGACATGCTATGCCTAGACTATGTGAACTTTTATCTCAGTTTTGGTGTTTGTTAACAACTTGAGGATCATTTTATAGTGTGCTAATGTTGCCAGGTCATTCCACTGAAAAGAGAAAAGTATGTAGTGCAATGGAAGAATTCCTAGCTGAAATGGAAGTTTTCTAGAGAATCTAGACCGGAGTCTCCGGTGTGCAAAGACCAGAAACTCCGGTGTGGTCCAGAGTTTTTCCACAAATCTCTGGCGTGGATCGAAGTTGAAGCCTAGGGACACTCTGACTAGTGGTCCAGAGATAGGCCGGATATTTGCCAGAATCTACGGTTGTACTCTGACAAACCGGAGTTTCTGGTGTGAATGGACCGGAGTCTCCGGTGTTCTAAGTCCGGAGTTCCTACCAAATCTCTAGAGGGAGCATCAAGACCTAGCTCTGGACATTCTGATAGGTGGTCCAGAGATGGAACACAGACGGGCCAGAATCTCCAGTGTAGACCAGAGTCTCCGGTGTGCAGATCGGAGTTTCCAGTGTGAAACTCCCCAACTGGCAGAAAACAGTCTGAAATTAGTGGGCCTATAAATAGGGGATTTCATACCCTACCTCAAGCTGCTCGTCCCAGAAAATAAGAACACCACCATTAGAGCCACCAAATCAACTGGATCTCCCCATCCAACCATCCAAAGTCGCTAATCTTTGGAGGATCAAAGGAGGAGGCCTCGATCTATAGCTTCACTAAGAGAGATCTTCATTCCCCCCTCATTCAGTTGAGGGCCCCTTGCTCTAGGTTTTCATTGGGAACCCTAAGCCTTGATTTGGTTCTTACAAGATTGTCTTTGATTGTTGTGATAGCTTGCTTGGATTCGGGTGCCCTCCAATTAAGTTGTGGACATGTGCCTCGAACTTGTTGTAAGGGTGATGGCTACCACCTTGAAGGTTGCCGATATAGTGTAAGCATGAATCAATCCCTTTGGGGTGAAGTTCACCGGAGAACAAGGGAGGCATCTCGTGGCATTGGTGGTTTGATACCACCCCCTCTCCAAACACAGACGTACTTCCCCTCAAAAGGAAGGAACTATGGGAAATAATCATTGTGTCTCTGCGTGCTTCATTTTGGTTACTTCTATCCTTTACCGCATCTTACTTGTATCTTGTTCTTGCTCAGTTAGTTGTGCTAGTGTGACATCTAGGTAAATTCATCTTAGTTGCATATATAGATAATTTACCTTTTGTGTCAAACCCTAACATGAAAAAGAGTAAATTTGAAGTAGCACCTATTCACCCTCCCCTCTAGTTGCCCATACGATCCTTTCATATGCGGTATCTCTATCGCACCCAAGGTGTCACAAGTCTTGAGTGAATTGACTACAAGTGTTGAGGATGGAAAATGGTGAGTGTGATTTGTAGGGGTTCCACGTATGAAAACAATAAAATTTTACCCTATGCCCCTGAACCCCTTATGTTGCCAGGACCTATCTATTAGTAACGCAGTAACAGGAGGAGCTTTTCACGAACTTACCCTTGAAGACTGAAAAGCGTTGTCAATGCTCGGGAGAGCGTGGTTGATGTAGACGAGCCAAAGCCGACCTCAAGGTCGTGATGAAGTCCTTGCGCTCCTGCGGCTCCAACGACTTGAGTGCCTCAAGTGTGACACCTCATGGGGAGTTACATGCATCCGGTTCCTGACGATGACTCCCGCTTCCCCGATCCAGCAGTAGTTGTTGAAGTAGAGCTCTTGGATCCGAATCCCGCAGCATGACGATGCTCCACGGTGAAGATGCCTCTCGTTCGCGCAGTCCAAACTTGGGACCACGGTCACGGGAGAGAGAGAATATCAATTTGGAGGTCTCCCCAAAAGAGAGGAAACCTTTTATTGAATATTGTGTGTATTTATCTGGCCAAATACCCCCACTATATATAGGGGAGGGGAGGTACTACCTTCCTCAAAGTCCCGGGGTGGGGCTAAAGGAGAGGAGAGGGGGAGGGGTAGCGTCGTCGGCCACCCCATGGGCCCCACGGGGGGAGGGGGCTGGCCCACTAGGGCGCCGGCCACCCCCTTTGTCCCTTCTCCCTCTTGCCTTTCCCTAATGGGCCCTCTTCCCTCCGAAATTGGCCCATTGAGCCTTTTGACCTTTAAAATGATTTTCTCTTTTATTAAATAATTATGAATAAATGATTAAATCAATATTTAACATTCATTCACATATTATTCAATCTCCGTGGCTATGGAACACCTTCCACCTCCACTCCGGACATCCTCCGGACTTACCGAAACCCTTCCGGTTTTCTCTCTACTATTCTTCTTCGATTCTTCCGATCCTATAGACACTCTCTAAGAATCATCAAACCCTTAAGCGTGATACCCTATGGTTCGGTAACACTCCAGACATGGTCGGGACACTCCCTGACTAATGATCGACAAAGGGACCTAGATGGCCATGTGACCCTTGTGCATTCCACGAAGATCTTTCGTCGTTTGAACCGGGACGATCACATATTATTCCATTTATCTCGCGATACTTGCATTGCCCGAGATCTGATACATGACATCACCATGTCGTGTTAAATCTCGTTACTGAACAATGCTACTTGACTCGTTTCGACAAGTGATATCCCTATGATCAAATCACACGCTGCGCAGCTATTTGATATAACTTCTCCGAGTGGGCCCTCGAGTATCTTTCCGTCACACAGATGGACAAATCCCGCTCTTGACATATATTGCCTCTATGGTTCCTCCGAACACCTGAACACACCTTTATTGTCACTCTATTACCAAGTGATGTTTGATGCTATCTAAGCACTCTCAAGAGACAGTGATTGATATAGTCTCACGGTCTAAGGAATAGTCAACGAGGTCTATTCTAATCATCATAACTTGAAATTCATGACATGATCGGGTCACGATGTTTAGGTTGGGTATTGGTTCATCATCTCATTCTCACAATGAGTTGACTCCATTTCCAACTGGCATAAATGCCACATGATCAGGAAACCTTGATCATCTGTTGACCAATGAACCAGTGACTAGAGTTTCACCGGGAACCCCTAGTTGTTTATATAACACACGTGTATTGACGTTTCCTTTCAATACAGCTATAGCATGATATAAAACTTAATCATAAACTTTATGAAATATGATAATAATCCTTATTATTATTTGTCTCTAGGGCATATTTCCAACAGTCTCCCATTTGCACTAGAGTACAAATAAACTAGCTGCATTTGTTCTTAATCATTTGCACCATATATCCCGGTACCCTGAACATGCTTGCTCATGGAAGAGGTTGAGTCTTGGGCCTGTACTTTATAGTCCCAAATCCTTTGCAACTTATAATGTCACCTTGATTAACATTAATACTTTATCATCACATGATACCATCTTTGTGTATGCATCGTTGCTATGGCAGCAGAACGAGGCCGAATTCTAGGAGCCTACCGTGACTTTAGATCAACCTCGAGGGCTTTCTCATGGGCACTGTGCCCTGGGACACATCATTCTACGTTAAAAGGGAACTAGCCCCGCCATAATGTTATACAACACTTTAGATGGTACCCTTATCTATTATAAATGTAATCATCGAAACACAAGTGCACCCTGTGCAACTTTCAATGTTTTGTTCACCTTGCTTCCTACTTGACTTTATTCGGTATTTATAGGAGTTTCCAACATATTCCATTATAACATAACCCTTTATGTTTTAATATATGTCATCCTTTATGGATTTGGAAAAACATGTCCACAATTCTCTATTATACACTGTGGACAAACTTAGCTCAACATTCTGTGATTCGAACTTAATTAGTTTTCAAACATTTCTTCTTGGATCATATATTATGTTAAGTTATCATCATGGTTTTGTAAGATAGAACCTATGTCTCAACATAGTGGATGATGATCATCCTTTTCTTTCTTTCAACCATTGATGTTAAACTTAATACTATTCCTAACTTGAGTTATTAAGGACTAGTTCCTTAATTAACTCCTATTCCAAAACTCTTTTCAGAATCCCTTAAGGAATACTACATAATATCATAATATACTTATGATCAACTTCCACTCCTTATAAATCATTATTTATTGGTACTTGCGCTTTTATTCTTAATGTGTCATGTACACACTTAAGAATCATTTTAAGCTCCCACTCAAAATATGTTCCCGACATATTTGGGTATGAGTCACTACTCTTACTCAAACTATGTTCCTACATATTTGAATTTGAGACTTATATTGCTCCCACTCAAAAATATGTCATTCACATATTGTTTTAGGAAGACTTTCATAGCTCCCACTCAATTTCATGCAAATTGCATATCCACTCACTATTTTGAATGACTTCAAAATCCTTTGATCAAATATCAAACTTGGAGATTTACTTATGAGATACTAGTCCTTTACTAGTTTTAAATCCACTAGACTTTCAGCACACTTGAATCAAATTCATTTGAATTTGTCCAATACTTGACAAATTATGCTTTTGTCATTCACCACTTTTTCCACTATGGCTTTGCAGTCATTTGGGAAAATCCAAGTAACCCCTTTACTTGTAAGATTCAACAACAAATTGCTTTCTAATCTCAAGGGAATTTTTCTTTGGGATTTCTCATATCTTTAGCTTACCATTATTTCCTTAGTAGTTCGTAGGTATGTCATATTCCGGTAATCATGACAAATGATTCACAAATGTCTCCATACAAGTTATGGGCTACATTTTGAATCCTACTTCGTGTAGTGAACTCACTAGTGGGAAAAACACAATGATTATTATCATTGATTCTTTCCTTCATGAAGAGTATCATTCAGGAATGCTTTCCGTTGCGCTTCTCAACACTCTGATGCAGGGTTTTGAATCCTCATCATGTTTCTCACTATCTTCCATTTGCTCCATAATCAAGAAATACCACTGAATGTCAACTTCCTCCAGAATGCACCAAAATTCCAAGCAATGGAAGTTTTTCTTTCCTTTTTGGTTCCAACTATGGATTTCATATTCAAAGTTTTCCAATGAATACTCTACAAGGACTTATTCTCTATTGTTTTGGTTATATCGAATAACCCCAAAACTTCCACGACGATCCATACTAGATATGGAGCCGATCTCATGAATCCAAATGGTTCACTATGTATTCTAATTGAGTGTTAACTATGTCTAACTAATGGTCTCTACATATACACTACAACAATTTATTTGGTGCCATCTATTCACCCACTTTGATATGTAATATCATATCGTGATGCTATGCATTTGACATTTCAAACGCATTGCATTCCACAGTTTCTTTTATGCCAATCCTATAAAGTCGAATTTCATTACTATTGATCAAATCATAGTACTTAGATTCTCTTTATCTTATACCCTTAGTTGATGAAACACTTTGATCATATCAAATAGTTTCATACTTATGTTTCCTTTGGTAAACTTCTTTACACATTTAAACAATCATATAATGATAATTAACATTTTGTCAAAACACAATACATCGAATATGTATTTACTTTCAAAAATTCATCAAACACTTTGTATTCAAGTAATAAATGGTGTTCAAGTTATTTTGCCGAACTTAGGCATGATTCATATGTGACGAGAAATTGAATGTCTTTCACATATTATCACATAAATTTGAATTTAAAGAATGGTTTCATTCACTAATGAACATATCATTAAGTTGGGTATTTTTCAAGACATTTAAATATTTTACAAATGTTCATGCATTATCAATTAGTTTCATAACAAGGATAATTCACACATAATCAAACAACATATGAACACGAATAGAAATTATTCATAAAAGTGGAACAACTATTTGTTACAAGCTCATATGATTAACCGTCTCACAAAGTGTGAGACACACTAAAGAAGTTCACAATCTTTTGATTACAATAATCATCCTAAAACATAAACTAAGTGATAAATGTCGAGGGAGAGTGTCGTTGGGAATCATCATCATGCTCGCCATCAACACGCAACGTCACCTCCTCTCTAGCAAGCATGTCGCATGCAGAAGGTCCCGTTTTCAGCAAAATAGAACAGGTATCAAATATACTTAACACTGCAACATGTGTTTGCAAGATTATAACATTTATAAAATTGTATATCAAATATATACCTTTGTCATCGATGACCTCTCCGGTGATTGGTTCAACCTTTAAGTTCCTAAAACGTAATGTGAACTCTTGGAAATCCAATGTTTCTGTATCACCATTCATGATGCTACTCCGGACATGTCCCTCATAGCTGGGAGGCAAAGATCAAAGCAACATGCCTATCGCAAATGGATCATCCATCCAGTAGTCCACGAAGTGAACCAGTCTCATGTGTGCATCAAGCATGCTCTCCAAGTGACTCTTCAGACAAGTGTGTTCCTCCATCTTTATGGAAAGGAATTCTCCAAGCAGCTCGTGCTTGCACATGCGCACATGGCTTATGAACTCTGCTCTCAGCTGATCCACCATCGCATATGGATCAATATCACCCATGAGCGGATGAAGTTCATCCACCATCCGTAATGCATTATTATCTGAATGTAAGTGGACATCTCTTGACAATAGTAGCGGTCCGCCAACTCTTGTGGGGTCTCATAGTAGTCTGGCTCAGTCAAATCCATCATGCGGGTATGTAGTCTACCACATGATTCCTAGTAAGGAGATCATTCAGGCGCACAAGCCAACTAGGGAAGTTGGATCCATCAAGTCTAAGTTTCTCACCAACTATCCACTCCTCAATGACAAAGTAAGCTTCACGGAGAGCCATCTCTACATTTATAATTGCAAAAGGAATTTAGACTAAGTTTATAATTAAATGAGTTAATAATAACTCCACTAAGAAACACATATCCCCTGAAGGGATCTAGTGATAACACGACCCCTTTTCCCCACATCTCCCCTGATCATCACGACCATCAATGTGGGTTCTAGGGTGGACACTAAACGTCGGTCACATCATTCATGCGACTCGTGCTCGATCTTTCGACCATCCATGTTTCGAGGCCATGTCTGTTACATTCTAGGATCGCCAACTCAACCTTAGTATATTCGCTGTGCAACATGGCTTACACCCACTTTATGCGAACGTAGATATGTCTGACACCTGATCATCACGGCCTGCCTCATACCGAAGAACTTTCTTGGTGGTGCACACTAAGGGGGAACACAATCATTGGTAATTTTAACAGGGATCATCTTATTGGGCTACCGTCGAGTATCTAATACTAGCACACAATAAGATATACAAACAATAACATTGAATGTAATACGATGTGATATGGTCCTTCACGTCGTGATGTCCATCCGGCGTCACCGGATTCCGACACCAGGGTTCTGGCACCGTAGACACCAGGGAACCGGTGTCTTTCTGGCATGGTAGTCTGTCACCTCCGTGACTATCTACTACTACTTTGTAACACAAGGTAATCACTTTACCTTTGCCACAACCATATCACAAAGCAACGCCCCCGCAAAACAAAGTTAGACGCCTCTACTTTATCTTTGCATGTTTTACGTGGCTGAATGGGCTTTTGCACAAGAACCGTTCTTACCTACAAACTTTCACCACAACGCTGATCAAGTAGTTGTCTGTACTATACCCCTTTCGGAGCCCTCCGTTGCAAATGGCATACCAACTAATGCGAGAGAGACAGACACCCCCCAAAGCCACTTTATATGGTACAAGCCGTATGTCAAGCGTGGACCAGTCTCGTGAATGAACGCGTAAAGTCGGTTGAGGGCTGCTTCATCAAGCATTACTGCGGTATACACACGTACGCGTGGGAGGGTAACAACTAAAAGATTAACGCCCACACGCTACATCTCGTGTGTTCTACCCGTACTAGCAATACTACGCATAGATATAGCTTTGATACCACTGTAGGGGTTCCGCGTATGAAAACAATAAAATTTTACCCTACGCCCCTGAACCCCTGATGCTACCAGGACCTATCTATTAGTAATGCAGTAACGGGAGGACCTTTTCGCGAACTTACCCTTGAAGACCGAAAAGCGTTGTCAACGCTCAGGAGAGCGTGGTTGATGTAGACGAGCCAAAGCCGACCTCAAGGTCGTGATGAAGTCCTTGCGCTCCTGTGGCTCCAACGACTTGAGTGCCTCAAGTGTGACACCTCGCGGTGAGTTACATGCATCCAGTGCCTGACGATGACTCCCGCTTCCCCGATCCAGCAACAGTTGTGGAAGTAGAGCTCCTGGATCCGAATCCCGCAGCGCGATGGCGCTCCGCGGTGAAGATGTCTCTCATTCGCGCAGTCCGAACTTGGGACCACAGTCACGGGAGAGAGAGAGAATATCAATTTGGAGGTCTCCCCAAAAGCGAGGAAACCTTTATTGAATATTGTGTGTATCTCTTTGGCCAAATACCCCCACTATATATAGGGGGAGGGGAGGTACTACCTCCCTCAAAGTCCCGGGGTGGGACTAAAGGAGGGGGAGAGGGGGGCGCCACTGGCCAGCCCTAGTGGGCCCGTGCTGGGGGCTTAGCCCAGCCAGCCACCCCCTTGCCTCCTCTCTCCTCTTGCCTTACCCTCATGGGCCCTTCTCCCTCCGGAACTGGCCCATTAAGCCTTTTGACATTTTAAATTGATTTCTCTTTTATTAAATAATTATGAATAAATGATTAAATCAATATTTAACATTCATTCACATATTATTCAATATCCGTGGCTATGGAACACCTTCCACCTCCACTCCGGACATCCTCCAGACTTACCGAAACCCTCCTGGTTTTCTCTCTTCTCTTCTTCAGTGATTCTACTGATCCTATAAACACTCTCTAAGCATCATCAAGCCCTTAAGCGTGATACCCCATAGTCCAGGAACACTCCAGACATGGTCGGGACACTCTCGGACCAATGATCGACAGAGGGACCTGGATGGCCATGTGACCCCTGTGCATTCCATAAAGATCTTTCGTTGTTTGAACCGAGATAGTTGCGTCTTATTTCTTTTGTCTCTTGATACTTGCATTGCCCAAGACCTGATCAATGATATCACCATGTCGTGTTCAATCTTGTTACCGAACAATGCTACTTGACTCGTTCCGACAAGTGATATCCCTATGATCAAATCACAATGCGCAACTATTGGATATAACTTCTCCGAGTGGGCCCTCGAGTATCTTTCCGTCACGCGAATGGAAAAATCCCGCTCTTGACATATATTGCCTCTACGGTTCCTACGAATACCTAAACACACCTTTATTGTCACTGTATTACCAAGTGACATTTGGTGCTATCTAAGCACTCTCGGAAGATAGTGATTGATATAGTCTCATGGTCTAAGGAATAGTCTACGAGGTCTATTCTAATCATCGTAACTTGAACTTCATGACATGATCGGGTCATGATGTTTAGGTTTGGTATTGGTTCGTCATCTCTTTCTCAGAATTAGTTTACTCCATTTCCAGCTGGCATAAATGCCACATGATCATGAAACCTTGATCATCTGTGGGCCAATAAATCAGTGACTAGAGTTTCACCGGGAACCCCTAGTTGTTTATATACATGTATTGATGTTTCCTTTCAATACAGTTATAGCATGATATAAAACTTAATCATAAACTTAATGAAATATGATAATAATCCTTATTATTATTTGTCTCTAAGGCATATTTCCAACATGATTGAGTTTATAGTGTGGAGTAAACAGAAAATAAATAACATAAAATAAAAGTAAAGTATGAAGATTTATCAGAGTTTCTGCACATGAAAAATTAGGCGTGGAGAGATTCATTTTATGGTGGTAGTGAATATGCCAAATGGATAAAGTGGGATGAGTACTAGTAATTCTTTATATAAATATGCAAGTAGGCAAGTAACCCATTATTAGCCAGAACTCCTCTTGGGGGATTTTTCTGACTCCCATAATTCTTTTGAATTTTACCACCAGCCATGGTCAGCGCAACATTTAAGCTCGTTAGACCAAATCAAGGCTTTAAGATTTGTGGTTCCTCGTACTCCTCGAGTTTACTAGTTCCTCTTTGATATTAGTTGTGTCACTCGGAGATCACTGATTCACTAGCAAATAATTTGTTGTCTATCTTATATGGATCATGTTACCTGGGCCCTTAGATTATATAACAAGCATTACACATAACATAGAAAGTCATTGTTTTTCAAAATAATAATAACCACAATCACAAATAGGTGGAATATAAGATATGCACATCACATCTCACTAATCCCCTACATCTCCCATGCCTAGGGGGGTTCTTCGCACATGAGAGAGAGGGAAAACACAATGATATAATTATAATGTAAATAGAATTCATTCGATATTGTAGCAATCCACAATAAAAGGAAGATTGAATCAAATACAATCCAAAGTATGAATAGAATTGCAAACCCTAATCTCACAAGTGTGATGGTCTCTCTCTCTCTCTCGTACAAGGGGTATGCTGGATGAACTAGAGGTTGAAGATCTTGGAGCAGATTGAAGGGAGAAGCCTCTTCTCTCTCTAGATCTCTTCTTCATCTCTTCTGGATTGTGTGGTGGTGGTTGTGTTCTCTTTCTGTGTATGCCCCCATCACGAAAGTTGATGTATTTGATAAGGCGAAGGTGCTGACACATCATATGGGCATGCCATAGGGGGGTCATGGTTTTACCGATGGTCGTCAAAATGTCTGACGCCTAAGGTGAATATCTTCCCCATTAATAACTTGCTTGATTTGCTTCATTAAGCACATAATGTCTTTATATCCTTCAAAAAGTACTCATCACCTAAAATTCATCATAAACAACAAGGTTCCTCTATTCTCGTAATATTAGCATAGTTGTAAGAAGAAAACCAACGAAAACAGAGAGAAACCAGTGTAAAAGCCTCGGTAAAATGTGATCAAATTGGAAGCTATCTAACAACTTTGATTTTGGGATCCTAGTGAAACAAGAATAAAAGGTACACGTGAGCATGGTAAACTACCAAAATCCTGTCGCTACTTATGCAAAAACATAAAGTAAATATGCTGGAAAAAAGCACTCAACAAGTAACATGATCTTATGGTCTAAGGAAATGATACTTGACATTTAGAAAGCTATAGCAATTAAACTTGGTGACACAATCAAATGCTATGTTTAGTTTTGGATATATCCATCACATAATACTCCTAATGTTATGACCTCGTTATTAAATGACATTACATTCCCATGGTTAGGAAACCTTGACCATCATTTAATCAATGAGCTAGTCAATAGAGGCTCACTAAATACACGATGTTGTTTATATATCCACACATGTATTTAGTTTATACTTATCATGAACATGAAATATAATAATGACAACTGTATTATTTCCTTTTGGGCATATTTCCAACAACCCTAACCCTAGTTGCTATAGATGCTTCACGACGTCATAGATGACCTTAGTCCTCATAATCGAGGTAGTGAAGGATGACGGAGTGACGCAAGCTCTCAACCCAATATTCTTCCTCCCGTGCCCCCTTTAGGAACTGGCGCTTAGCCTCGTCATCTTCACCGTCTCGCCTTCGCTGGCTTGCGGGACCTCTTGCACCTTGCATACATGGAGGACGATAGGTAGGGTGTGCTCGCTGAGCACGTCGATCCCGATCCACTAGCCCACGTACCCTTGCCCGAGCGTCACGAGCACACGCCTACTATGATCGTGCTTCCAGGTGCCATATCTCGTTGGATGGTGGTGATGTCAGCCTCTCCTCATCCTATTCGCGGGCCCACGAGTTCCCCACCTCAGGGATGGTGGTCGGTGATGAAAGGCACACAAACCTCATGCATCCAGCGCCATAAGACTTCATGGGTCCATGCCAGAGCGCCGTGTGTATGCACCTGCTGACACCGCGCTTCCTAGTAGAGTGCCACCGAGATGTATCTCTAGGACCATGGTCATGCAGCGATGCAGACAAAGCCCCACAATGCATGGCGGGGTGGTTGGTACTCTCGTGACATGATGGTCCGGTGTGGTTGGCACTGAGAGAACATGACGGGAGTGAAACGATTAAGAGCATCTCCACTCGTGTTCCCAGGAAGGCGTTCCCAGCGCCTAATTTTGGTCCGGACGCCGAAATTTCGCCCAGTCGCGTTCCCAGGACGCCGGATTCGTCCGGATTTGGCCCAAATTGTTCCGGTGTTCCCAGGCCGAACCCGAGGCGTCGGGTGTAACTACCTCGGTGAATTACGCTCTTAGTTACATGCCTGGATGAGCGAAAATGGTTAAAATAGTACGGTGGGGCCAAGGGCCACTCACAGGTAGACCTTTCGGCCGTCCTAACCATTTTCAGAACATCGGGACAAGAACGAGCGACGTAATCGGCAGGCGAAGGGATCAACTACATACACAAATGAGTATGTATGCAAGCCACATACAACAGTCCTCAGAGCCATTCCATCTAAAAGAAATAGAAATATTGCAACGCCATATGGCAAGATCCAAATATCCTAGATAGAGATAATATTTTAGGATAGCTTCTCATACATCAAACATCAGATTATCAGGCGGAAGCGGAAGACAAGATCCGAGTACGGATAAGAAGCAAATCGGCATAAGATGCCACATAAATAAACACATCCCGCCCACAGATCTCACGGATCCCCGTTCCCAGAATCTCTACACCGAGTGATCGTTGCCAACATCGTCCGTCTCCTCCACCCAGTATCCATCTTGCGAGTACACCTGTTCATCTAAATCAAACAATTTATCGTGTGAGACCCTAGGGGTACTCAGCAAGTCTTTATGCCTCTAAAGGGGACATAACCTAGGGGTGACGCAATTGCAGCAAAAGAAAATAACTAACAAGTCTATAGATACTCGCTAACCATCCGCCTAACCAAAGATAGACGGATGTCCGTTAATTAAGAACCACAGTTATAACAGTATAATTAACAGATCCATCCTCCTTCTCGCTTACCAACAAGAAAGCGGACGGACAACCCCCCATTCGTTGGCAGTTTTATTAACCATTCCATGAGTGTTGCACTATTTACTAGTCAGGTACTTAGTCAAATTAAAAGCGGTACTTTAGTTATACTTGTCTATGATCGAGAAACTGTGCTCCAAGTCGTCCATAACCGCGGACACGGCTTTCAGAAAGATTTACCCTGCAGGGGTGCACAAATAGCAACACACACTCGATCAACCTCCGAAAACCAAATCAAAACCCAACGAGGCATTCACGACAAAGCGATCACAGGATTCAGAAATGTTTCAGGGGGCCACCCCACTAAGCTACCCGCAACGAAGTTGGCCGGCTTCGGAACGGACCCAGGGTTTGTGTGGACGGCGGTAAACGACTGGGAACCCGAAAGTGTGACTGGGCTTGTCGATACAGCGAAAACGTGTCACGATCCAAAATAGTACAGGTGCTCCACGCACAATCTTAAATAAAGCAGTAAAGCATGGCATAAGTACAGGGTAGTAATAAAGCCCCAAATTACTTTGTGGCCCCAAGAAATAAGAATGAATCAAGCTCTGGCTCAAGGGGGTCCATAAGGCCTCCCGGATGTGGATAATGCGAATAGTCAAGGAACAGGAATCAAGTACTCGGGGTCCTACGGGACACAAGTGAGCATGAAGAACCAAATAGCAGATATTGCTCACCGGTGCCACTTTCATTAGTTATCCCATTACTACTCAGGTTAAGTTGTTTAGGTATCTCGTTATCCATCAGACACTCACATACCCTACACATGCTGTTCTACGACCCGCATGGCTCAAGCAACTCCTGTAGTAAAGGCTCATGGAATGGAGGAACAAGCTTCGGTGGGGTTTAAAAGTAAAGGTTGTGCAGTACTTGGGATTCAATTTAATGCAATCGCGACTCAATGATGCAAGAATAAGATAGAGGCAATAGGTACTATATGTATGCAAGCATGTGGTAGTGCTTGCCTGGCAGCTCAGTTGAAGCGAGGAATGGATCTGGGTAGTGCTCCTGGGATTCCTGATATATCCCCTGCTCAGCGTCTATTCGAAGAAGAACCAAACAAACAAGGGCCAACATAAATAGAGTGCATAAGCATATGAATTGAAATGCGACAAGCAAACAATCATGCCCTGATGAATGATGCACAATTTGCATGGCAATAATGTAGCATGGCATGGGTGAGGTGTGGGGTACAAGATTAAAGCATTTTATTAAGTTTTTAGCCCGGTTTGCTCTCATATAAGTTGTTGTATACTTTATATTTATATGATGCATGCTGCAATTCAGAACATGGAATGCATAGATAGAACGGGCTCGTCGCGCTGATCGATTTAGACATATTATTTGTTAAATTTGGAGTTATAAAACTAAAGTTATTAATTAATTAAGAAAAAGGGCATTTTATTGTAATTTTAATCATCTCGAAATTTTAAAGTGTTCAAATAATATTTTGAATGGCATATTTGAAATCCTCACATTTTTCTGATTCAAAAACATATATCATATGTATTATTTGGATTTATAATTTAAAAGTTACTGAAAATCTGATTTGAATTTAAATTTAAACAGTTTTGAATTTGTTTTGTTAAAACAAATAACCAGGAAACTTTTACACCCAGATGAATTTGACCCAAGCCACTGACGGGTGGGCCACTGTTGACTGGGGCACATGCGCGACGAAAAGGTTTTTCTCACTGCGGCGCTACCTAGCCACTAAGGGTGACAGGTGGGTCCGGTGGTTAGGGGTCCACGTGCCAGCGGCTGAGCCCGCAGAGGCTGACATGTGGGGTCGTACTGGAGCGCGGGTTAAGGGTTACGAAAACCGGAGTCCCTTTTTGTAAAATGCCCACAGGCACAGACAGGTGGGGTCGGGCTGGACCGCGGGTTGAGCCGGCAAAAGACGCAGGGGTGTAAGTGCAAAAAGGGGAACGCGTACTGTGGATCTTCCTCTCGTTCTCTGACGGATCTGATGGACGCGCGCGGTGCGCGGCGCGGCGAGGCGGGGACTCGATCCCGCGACTTGGGCGTGCGCGCAGAGGAACGGAGCCAGAGCGGTGGCTGGGTGTTGTTGACAGGAGAGGGCTAGGCGGCCAGGTGAGGTGTGGCGCGGCGCGGAGGCGGCAGAAAACACATGCACGTCGGCGCACTGAGAGCATTCGACGGTACGACCGACACGACCAGGACGCGACGGCAGAAAGGAAGATGTCTGGGGAGCTAGGTGCCTCACCGGAGTTGTGTCGGTGGCGTTGGCGCGGCCGGAGAAGCAGCAGACTGGCGATGGAGCTGGCGGACCGGAGTTAGGGTTTGCGGCGGAGCGGCAATGGTTCTGGCGGTCCTGGGGCTTCTCCTCCACGTCTGCGGGTACAAGGCAATGCAGTGGAGCACGCTGGGCTTCCCCGACAACCGTGGCAACGCGAGCGCCTCCTCGATCCGCAGGTGGACGACGGTACCGAGAGCGGCGGCCGGAGTTGGAGAAGAAGGGGAACGGGGTAGCTGGGGAGGAGAGGGCGAGGAAGGGCAGGCCCTGGGGATCTGGGGCTGCTAGGATGCGTGGGGAAAGAGATAAAGGCGAGGGGGGAGGGAAGGATGGCGCGAGGGATCGAGGGAGAGCAAAAAGGTGGCTCGGCCACCTCTCCTTCTTCACGTGCTCTACGTGGGCGGTCAGGCAGGGCAGGGTAGGGCTGCCAGGCGGGCCAGGCAGCGACCAAGGAGGGGTAGGCTCAGGTGGGACAGGCTCGGCAGTGAGAGAGAAAGAGAGAGGAGAGGGGAGGCTCGGGTGTAGCTTCGGCTAGGGTTTAGATAGGATGGCTCGGGTTAGGGTTTTTAGTTAGCGTTTACTAGGTATGGTGATTATATTAGAGAGGGAGATGGAGAGAGGTGTTTAGGTTAAGGGATGGTTTGGTGGTTAGGGTTTACTCAAGCCCCCAAGCAAGATCATGCATGAAAATGGAGGGGAGTAGGGTGTGATGTAGATATGGAGATGTGAGAGAGGCTTGATGGCCACATGGCAAGGATACACCAACAAGGTGGAAATGTTGATAGAGGAGAGAGAGATCAAAAGAGATAAAGCACCCAAAAATCCAAGTAAAATCCAAAGAGTGGAATGGGGTGATGATTGCATGTCCCATGCATAAACACTAATGCTAGGTTTTATCTTGTGAAAACAAAATAAATATCCATGGCATTTATACATATGCATTCCAAAATATGGTGTAAGGCCAAGCTATAGGAAAAGATAATTGGATTCATCCCAACCCACATGAGCTAGATGAAAGCCAAAGAAAATAATAACTCAAGGGTAAGTAAGGATGGTGGAATTATAAGGTGGTGAAAGAAAGGTGGTGGAGTGGAATAAAAGATATGCCCCCAACTCAATTTGGGCATCAAGCATTTATCAAGATTCAAATACAATATATCAAGAGCCAAATACAATTAATAATGCATATGAGAGAAGAACCAAATCAGAAGGGTTTTATATGATGCTCAAATGCAAGGTGGCATGATGACATGAGCATGATATAATTATGATGCCCCAATTATATGTAGGAAGTAGCATCTATATAGACTAGGCTAGTAGCATTGCAATTGTTAGACAATTGGGATGCTACAACTCTCCCCCACTAAACAAGAATCTCGCCCCGAGATTCCTAGGAAAAAGAAACCAACACAAGGAGAGGCGGGTGTTCGAACGAAGGTGACCCTCACGTTCCTAAGTTGATGAACAACGGAATGGTGCGACCACTACACCTTGCAAAACTTGCTAGACTTGTTGCGAGTCTTGCGTTTGCTTGAGACACAAAGGGTTAGAAGAATTGAAGGATTGTCGTGAGACAAGAAGGATAGGATGAACGTAGCTCCGGTTTTCTCAAGAAACATGATAAAAGAATAGAACCACTTGTGAAAGAAAAAGGACAAGATGATGTATCATGGATAAAGAAAAGACACACCGTTAAGATTAGAGATTTACCGATACTAGAGAGGATGAATCTTTGTCTCGCCGGAAGAAAATAGCTAGGTTGGAGAGGTTTTGAACCACTATGACAATAGCATCGTATCTTCTCTCGGATTTGAGAAATGAACTTCGGAAACAATATTGCCTTCAAACAATAGAGTTCCTTGATATCAATGGAAAGATTTAGTTAGACATTGTCGGATTAGATTCTTGTTGCAACGGTAAGAACCAAGGATCACGCAATTGAGGTGCGTGGATATAACTTCCAGAGACGGATGTGAAGCTAGATCATGGTGGAATCCCGAGAAGCAAAGAATATGGAGGATCTGGAGTTTATTGTAGAGATACTTATTGCTTTCTTTAGCCTTGAGGCTAACGCAATAGATTTGCGGCTGATGGCATCAACCATAATTGGCTTTACCACAGAAAAAGAATTGATGAAACAAAGAGAGATAGTTTCCTTTCATCTTGTTTGGGGATGTCGAGCATCGGTAGAATGACGAGGACAGAATAGAGTTTGCGTCTGTTTCCACCAGATAATTGAAGATTTTGCTCCATCTAGAATAGACAGACCACCAACAAGAGATTATTGATTACTTTCTTCGAGAGAGCACTCCGGAAAAACAAGGACGGAAGTAAAAGTATCGAGGGATAAAGGCCACTTCTAACTTCCGTGGAATGAGTGGAATCACATTAATTCACCAATTCAATGTACAAGAGCGAATGATAAGAGTAGTGGTATGTTAGCTACTCCATCCCGCACTCAAAGCATTACTCCGCACATGAATAAGAAAACCATGCATCCCAACTACCGAAACAGACTGAAGGTATTGACAATAACTCATGGAACTTCGTTAGAAAACAAGGATAGATGCAAATGATTCGCCGGATTCACAGATAGATAAAGATGATGATGTTGTCGTCATGTCGGAAGTACCAAGCCACCGGAAAGATATGAAGGAAGATTACGGAGAACAACTGCAAGATTCAACAGCTACAGAAAAGATAGCACCAACTTGAACAGAAGGAATACAAGATCTGGAAGGTCTTCATGGCCTCAGGTGGATTGAGCATAGATGATAGAGCGAGAGGGTTTCAAGAGATTACTTAACGAGATAGAGGTGAAAAGGACTCCATGTTCTTCTTGAAATGATTGAGAGAGGTTTAGCAGTCTTGAGGAAAATCTTTAGCGGGACGACGATGATAACTTGCCAACAAGGAATAACTCCAGATTGGTTGAAGATGGAGGATGGAATTAACAATGGACTTACTGATTCCAGAATTGAAGTAATGTATTTAGCAGAAGGACATGGTCGAGATAGGTGACTTCAAGAAGCCAGAATTCACACTTTGAGAACTTTGCACACAAGCGTTGTTCTTGCAGCTTGAGAGAAAGAGACCTAGATGATCTTCCATGTGCTTCCATTGATATCGAATAGGCAAGCATATTATCAACATATACCACCATGGATTAACAAGATATTCCCAGAATACCAAGTTCAAAAGGCGAGAGAAACGAACAAATGCTCGAACACTTCCTGAGCTCAACGCTCTTTGAAAAATCAATATTAAGAGCACGGGTTCGTGTTGAAGAAGATGCACTGGCAGAATAGATTATCTGGTCCTTCGGAAGAAAAAGAGATGTCACCTGGTTCACATTGTCGATTGGATCGCCGGTTACAAAGATAAAGAGATCTTGGATAAGAAACGATGATAGCTCATACCTTAAGCAAAGCTATCAGAAGCGAAAAGATGCAATTCCCTCGTATCCAGGAGAATTGTGCAGATATGGAGTTCAAAAAGATGTGCAGCATGATGAACAGATGATAGACCACCATAGGGCCTTTAAGAAAAACTCCGGATTGGCAAAGATACTTGAATATGCATGGATATGATCACGGTGTAACTCAAAATCACAGGAGATAACCGCCACCATTTGGAGGATAGAGTTGATAGCATTTTCCATATTCCACTCATGATAAGTGTCATATAGCTATGCCGAGAACCAAATTACAATCACCAGCATCGGATCGACACATCTTATGTAATTAGCCCAAGAGAATTTAAAGATGAAGTAAAACTCCAGGATCAAGCGCCGGTGACAAAAGAATGAGTTAGCATGGACATGCTGATAAAAGGAAGATAGATAATGTTTCACACACGACTGAAGAGGAGTGTGGAAACACAGATGTATCAAAGAAAGAATTTCCGCATTTTTCGGCATTAAAATACCAATAAATGCGCAAAACCACTTATCATGTAGATATTAGCAACTCCACATTCTGTGAAAGCATGCTGGAAGGAAGAACACCCTTAAGAAGATTGCGCCTGTTAACAAGGAGTCGGATAGATTGCGTCGGTTTACAAAAGCCTGTCGGTATGGAGTGTACCAACAGTTGATAACCAAAAGGCAGATAGAGATAACATTTGGATGCAACAGATAGACAAGGAATTACACACACACACACACACACACTTTCTATGGTACTACGGAAACCCAGAACACGTGAATCCTAGTTTGAATTTTTAGAAGAGGATTGAAAACGTTACACTTCCTTACCAGAAAAGGGTGGGTGGGTGGGTAAGAAGAAAAGTGGAAGCAGTCCTACTCTCACATTTTGTTTTTCCCTAGTATACATAACTACCAAAAATATTTGCTAGACTGACAATGACCATTTGGTTGAGACCCTGAAGGGCGGGATGGATCTGATACCAATTGTAACTACCTCGGTGAATTACGCTCTTAGTTACATGCCTGGATGAGCGAAAATGGTTAAAATAGTACGGTGGGGCCAAGGGCCACTCACAGGTAGACCTTTTGGCCGTCCTAACCATTTTCAGAACATCGGGACAAGAACGAGCGGCATAATCGGCAGGCGAAGGGATCAACTACATACACAAATGAGTATGTATGCAAGCCACATACAACAGTCCTCAGAGTCATTCCATCTAAAAGAAATAGAAATATTGCAACGCCATACGGCAAGATCCAAATATCCTAGATAGAGATAATATTTTAGGATAGCTTCTCATACATCAAACATCAGAGTATCAGGCGGAAGCGGAAGACAAGATCCGAGTACGGATAAGAAGCAAATCGGCATAAGATGCCACATAAATAAACACATCCCGCCCACAGATCTCACGGATCCCCGTTCCCGGAATCTCTACACCGAGTGATCGTTTCCAACATCGTTCGTCTCCTCCACCCAGTATCCATCTTGCGAGTACACCTGTTCATCTAAATCAAACAATTTATCGTGTGAGACCCTAGGGGTACTCAGCAAGTCTTTATGCCTCTAAAGGGGACATAACCTGGGGGTGACGCAATTGCAGCAAAAGATAATAACTAACAAGTCTATAGATACTCGCTAACCATCCGCCTAACCAAAGATAGACGGATGTCCGTTAATTAAGAACCACAGTTATAACAGTATAATTAACAGATCCATCCTCCTTCTCGCTTACCAACAAGAAAGCGGACGGACAACCCCCCATTCATTGGTAGTTTTATTAACCATTCCATGAGTGTTGCACTATTTACTAGTCAGGTACTTAGTCAAATTAAAAGCGGTACTTTAGTTATACTTGTCTATGATCAAGAAACTGTGCTCCAAGTCGTCCATAACCGCGGACACGGCTTTCAGAAAGATTTACCCTGCAGGGGTGCACAAATAGCAACACACACTCGATCAGCCTCGGAAAAACCAAATCAAAATCCAACGAGGCATTCACGACAAAGCGATCACAGGATTCAGAAATGTTTCAGGGGGGCACCCCACTAAGCTACCCGCAACGAAGTTGGCCGGCTTCGGAACGGACCCAGGGTTTGTGTGGACGGCGGTAAACGACTGGGAACCCGAAAGTGTGACTGGTATAAGTACAGGGTAGTAATAAAGCCCCAAACTACTTTGTGGCCCCAAGAAATAAGAATGAATCAAGCTCTGGCTCAGGAGGGTCCATAAGGCCTCCCGGATGTGGATAGTGCGAATAGTCAAGGAACAGGAATCAAGTACTCGGGGTCCTACGAGGCACAAGTGAGCATGAAGAACCAAATAGCAGATATTGTTCACCGGTGCCACTTTCATTAGTTATCCCATTACTACTCAGGTTAAGTTGTTTAGGTACCTCGTTATCCATCAGACACTCACATACCCTACACATGCTGTTCTACGACCCGCATGGCTCAAGCAACTCCTGTAGTAAAGGCTCATGGAATGGAGGAACAAGCTTCGGTGGGGTTTAAAAGTAAAGGCTGTGCAGTACTTGGGATTCAATTTAATGCAATCGCGACTCAATGATGCAAGAATAAGATAGAGGCAATAGGTACTATATGTATGCAAGCATGTGGTAGTGCTTGCCTGGCAGCTCAGTTGAAGCGAGGGACGGATCTGGGTAGTGCTCCTGGGATTCCTGATATATCCCCTGCTCAACGTCTATTCGAAGAAGAACCAAACAAACAAGGGCCAACATAAATAGAGTGCACAAGCATATGAATTAAAATGCGACAAGCAAACAATCATGCCCTGATGAATGATGCACAATTTGCATGGCAATAATGTAGCATGGCATGGGTGAGGTGTGGGGTACAAGATTAAAGCATTTTATTAAGTTTTTAGCCCGGTTTGCTCTCATATAAGTTGTTGTATACTTTATATTTATATGATGCATGCTGCAATTCAGAACATTGAATGCATAGATAGAACGGGCTCATCGCGCTGATCGATTTAGACATATTATTTGTTAAATTTGGAGTTATAAAACTAAAGTTATTAATTAATTAAGAAAAAGGGCATTTTATTGTAATTTTAATCATCTCGAAATTTTAAAGTGTTCAAATAATATTTTGAATGGCATATTTGAAATCCTCACATTTTTCTGATTCAAAAACATATATCATATGTATTATTTGGATTTATAATTTAAAAGTTATTGAAAATCTGATTTGAATTTAAATTTAAACAGTTTTGAATTTGTTTTGTTAAAACAAATAACCAGGAAACTTTTACACCCAGATGAATTTGACCCAAGCCACTGACGGGTAGGCCACTGTTGACTGGGGCACACGCGCGCCGAAAAGGTTTTTCTCACCGCGGCGCTACCTAGCCACTGAGGGTGACAGGTGGGTCCGGTGGTTAGGGGTCCACGTGCCAGCGGCTGATCCCGCAGAGGCTGACAGGTGGGGTCGTACTGGAGCACGGGTTAAGGGTTACGAAAACCGGAGTCCCTTTTTGTAAAATGCCCACATGCACAGACAGGTGGGGTCGGGCTGGACCGCGGGTTGAGCCGGCAAAAGACGCAGGGGTGTAAGTGCAAAAAGGGGAACGTGTACTGTGGATCTTCCTCTCGTTCTTTGACGAATCTGACAGACGCGCGCGGTGCGCGGCGCGGCGAGGCCGGGACTCGATCCCGCGACCTGGGCGTGCGCGTAGAGGAACGGGGCCAGCGCGGTGGCTGGGTGTTGTTGACAGGAGAGGGCTAGGCGGCCAGGTGAGGTGTGGCGCGGCGCGGAGGCGGCAGAAAACACACGCACGTCGGCGCACTGAGAGCATTCGACGGTACGACCGACGCGACCAGGACGCGATGGCAGAAAGGAAGATGTATGGGGAGCTAGGTGCCTCACCGGAGTTGTGTCGGTGGCGTTGGCACGGCCGGAGAAGCAGCAGACTGGCGATGGAGCTGTTGGACTGGAGTTAGGGTTTGCGGTGGAGCGACGATGGTTCTGGCGGTCCTGCGGCTTCTCCTCCACGTCTGCGGGTACATGGCGATGCAGTGGAGCACGCTGGGCTTCCCCGACAACCGCGGCAACGCGAGCGCCTCCTCGATCCGCAGGTGGACGACAGTACCGAGAGTGGCGGCGGAGTTGGAGAAGAAGGGGAACGGGGTAGCTAGGGAGGAGAAGGCGAGGAAGGGCAGGCCCTGGGGATCTGGGGCTGCTAGGATGCGTGGGGAAAGAGATAAAGGCGAGGGGGGAGGGAAGGATGGCGCGAGGGATCGAGGGAGAGCAAAAAGGTGGCTCGGCCACCTCTCCTTCTTCACGTGCTCGACGTGGGCGGTCAGGCAGGGCAGGGTAGGGCTGCCAGGCGGGCCAGGCAGCGACCAAGGAGGGGTAGGCTCAGGTGGGACAGGCTCGGCAGTGAGAGAGAAAGAGAGAGGAGAGGGGAGGCTCGGGTGTAGCTTCGGCTAGGGTTTAGATAGGATGGCTCGGGTTAGGGTTTTTAGTTAGCGTTTACTAGGTATGGTGATTATATTAGAGAGGGAGATGGAGAGAGGTGTTTAGGTTAAGGGATGGTTTGGTGGTTAGGGTTTACTCAAGCCCCCAAGCAAGATCATGCATGAAAATGGAGGGGAGTAGGGTGTGATGTAGATATGGAGATGTGAGAGAGGCTTGATGGCCACATGGCAAGGATACACCAACAAGGTGGAAATGTTGATAGAGGAGAGAGAGATCAAAAGAGATAAAGCACCCAAAAATCCAAGTAAAATCCAAATAGTGGAATGGGGTGATGATTGCATGTCCCATGCATAAACACTAATGCTAGGTTTTATCTTGTGAAAACAAAATAAATATCCATGGCATTTATACATATGCATTCCAAAATATGGTGTAAGGCCAAGCTATAGGAAAAGATAATTGGATTCATCCCAACCCACATGAGCTAGGTGAAAGCCAAAGAAAATAATAACTCAAGGGTAAGTAAGGATGGTGGAATTATAAGGTGGTGAAAGAAAGGTGGTAGAGTGGAATAAAAGATATGCCCCCAACTCAATTTGGGCATCAAGCATTTATCAAGATTCAAATACAATATATCAAGAGCCAAATACAATTAGTAATGCATATGAGAGAAGAACCAAATCAAAAGGGTTTTATATGATGCTCAAATGCAAGGTGGCATGATGACATGAGCATGATATAATTATGATGCCCCAATTATATGTAGGAAGTAGCATCTATATAGACTAGGCTAGTAGCATTGCAATTGTTAGACAATTGGGATGCTACATCGGGAACGGCCTGGGAACACCGGATGTAGAGAAAACGAGGGTGGACTAGCCCTGTCGGCGAGACACCCCATTTCCCATCACCAGTCGCCTCCCCCGCGACGAAGGATTCCACCCCAGCCGCCTCGCCGCCATGCTTGCGTCGGCAAAGCTCCGCCGATTCAAGCCAAACTCGCGCTTGTAAATAGGTCCACCGCCACCACCGCAAGTTCCCCTGCAACCTAGGGCACTTTCGCTGCACTTCCTTCTCCATAGCTCGGCCATGCTTCTAACTCCCACCACCTCGCCCGCCAAGTGTTCGACGATTGACCCATTCGGCCATGGACTCCGACGATGAAGACCTGTTCGCCGTGTTGCTGGAGGAGGTGAACGACGCAGCCACCAAAGATGTAGAGCACGTGCAGATCCTCGCCTCCCTGGCACGGCTGTACATGCAGACTACAGCGCCGAAGCGTGGAGGCTCGACGAAGGGTCGCCGAAAGTGCAAAGCAAGGCAGCGGGCGGAGGTCTACTGCATGTTGTACGCCGACTACTTCGCCGACAAGCCGCTCGACGAAGAGTCCGTGTTTCAGTGCCGTTTCAGGATGAGCCGAAAGCTCTTCCTCGAGATCATGCACTCCATCCGGGAATTCGACCCCTATTTCGTGTGCAAGAAAGACTGCACCAGCATGATTGGGTTTTCCTCACTGCAGGAGTGCATAGTGGCGATGAGTTTTCTTGCATACGGAGCACCAGGTGACAGTGCTGATGACTATCTTCGCATGGCTGAGTCCACCGCCATCGATTGCTTGTACCGGTTTTGCAGGGCGGTGATTGTAGTGTTTGGGACACAATACTTGAGAACATCCACTGCCGAAGACAATGCTCGGATCCTCGCAGTCAATGCAAAAGTAGGATTCCTTGGGATTCTTGGAAGCATAGATTGTATGCATTGGCACTGGAAGAACTGACCATTTGCATGGCAGGGGATGTACAAAGGCCACAAAGGAGGTTGCACTATGATACTTGAGGCAGTTGCTACACATGATCTTCGGATCTAGCACTCCTTCTTTGGCATGTCAGGATCGAACAACGATATCAACGTTCTCAACTCCTCAAATGTCTTTGCCAAGCTTGTTGAGGGTCATGCTCCCCCCGTGGACTTTGAGATCAATGGGCACCACTACAACAAGGGATACTATCTTGCAGATGGCATCTATCCAAGATGGCCAACATTTGTGAAGACTATCTCAAACCAATACTTCCCAAGCATGCTCAGTATGCCAAGAAACATGAAGTTTGCAAGAAGGACGTGGAGCGGGCATTTGGTGTGCTCCAACAGAGGTTTGCAGTTGTCCGGTTCCCTGCAATGACCTAGTTGAAAGATCAGATGTGGAAGGTGATAAACTGTTGTGTGACCTTGCACAACATGATCATTCAGGATGAGAGGAAGAACTCAATGAGTTTGGTCGAGCAGAACGAGTCATACTACAGACATGGACCTCTTGCACAGCTTGATCACCAGGTGCCGCCAACTTGGGCTGCCTTCATCGCCATGTGTCAGGAGATTCGAGACCCGGTAGTGCATCAACAGCTGCAGGATGATCTGGTTGAGCACCTATGGATACACAGGGGAAACACATAGATGCCTAGCATGAATCTGGCCGAACAAGGCCGAAATATGTTGTATTTTCATTGTTCGCCGAACTATGGTTGATTTCATCCAGAACTATGCCGGACATTTCTCTGTATTCGTATTATGCCGAAATATGCCGAAAACTAGACGAATTTGAGCCAAATTTGGACGAAAATACGCCGACCTGGGAACTCGGCCTGGGAATGTGAGTGAGAAATCGGCCAGTCCCAGGCCGAAACCTTCGTCCTCCCGGCGCTATTTAGGTCCGGATTTCGGCCTGAGAACGGCGAACGAGTGGAGATGCTCTAAGGCTGGTGAAGTGTGTGGCGCGACATTAGGGTATTATTAAAATATGTTGGTGTGAACATGCACAAAGTGAAAGAACATTCTCAAAGTTCAACAAATGGTCAATGACTTGTCGGATAGGGGAATCAAACCGTTTGCAACCAAATCGAGAATTTTCACATATTTTATAAGATTGTCATAATTCAAAATTGGTATTTTTCCTGGTAAATAGGTTGTGTAAAATGACACTTTGCATGGGTTTTTATTTTTGATTTTTCTTCAAAATGGGGTCAGTTGTTTTGGGCGTGCCATCCATATCAAATGGTAGAATTTTTCAACTTTCTGGCTAATGCATAGAAACCTTCTTAGGTATCTTAAATAAATTTTCCAACCGAACAATAGCACAGGTGTAGTTCAAGTTTGACTTAGTTTCACAAATCTCTTGAAGCTCGTTTAAATGGGAAAAAGTAGTTATAAAGCGATAAAAACATCATTTCAGGGAGTTGGCCATCCCATATTATCTACTTTGTTCAAAAAATGCTCGGGTGTGGTTTTGCATCTTATGGTAGCTACTTAAAAAACGATCTTGACACAAGAAATCAAAAATATATTTTTAAAACAATGTCAAACCTACTTTGGTAATATTGTTTGCCATGTCAGAATGCACTTATGCGTAAAATTAGAGCATATTATCACGAAGTAAGTAGCCATCCACTTGTGATTTGGCTTAAATGGCAAGGTAAACCATACAGGATAGCAACATTTTAGAATGTTTTTTACCAAATTGTAATATCCAGGTTTTGTATTTTTTGGCAACTGGGTCACATAAATAACTCTTTGTGTTGGTTTTATATTTTTATTATTCTACATTTTCGTCGATTTTTTTAAAATGCGGTCAAAATTGACAACATGGACGTCCATAGCAAATAGTCAAATTTTTCAAGTTTCTTTGTAGCTAATGCATAGAATCCTACTTGGTACCGTAAAATTATTATTTTTCCATTTTTTGAGACAAAACTATATCAGAATTATGGTTCATATTTGACTTAATTTTTTGAAAATTTCCCGAAAGTCAACTAAATGGAAAAAGTAGTTAGAAAGCAAAAAAGAAGTTCATCATATCCGGTAATTGGCCATCCCGTCTGATTTACATCTTTGAAAATTACATTGGCGCCATTTTGCATCTCATTTGTAGAAGTTGTTTCACACACAAAATTAATTTTTAAACTAGAAAAATAGAAAATTAGTATTGTGTATAATGTTGGAAACTCCCTTTGACAATATTGCTAGTCATGCCAATATGCACCTCTGCATAAAATGGGTTTATATTATCATAAAGGGAGCCATAAGTATGTCCATTCCTTGGCATCTTAGAGCGCGCTCTTTGCGTACGTTTTGCGCTAGTTCGGCTAGAGCGCGCTCTATGGCATGCAGAGTGTTTTTATATGCATTTGGGTGCATTTCAGATCAATTTCTCAGGCTTTTTTACATCCAAGATGGTCCTCTATCACATTTCTACTCCCTCCGTTTCAAAATATAAGATGTTTTAGGTTTGTGAAAAAAATATCTAGACTTTTTTTAGTGTCTAGATTCGTTCCAAACTTGAGTGAGTCTATATAAAAAAAAATTGAGATACATTTGCTTTACAAAGATAAAATATCTTATATTTTAAAACGGAGAGGGTATATGGGTACCGCCTAAGAAAAAGATGGCTCTCACATCCAAGTAAACTGTTCGGCGGAACAACAACATGCTACCTGCCTAATTAATGAATTCAGTCGTGCTACTTTTACTGGAAGAATGATGTGAAAGCGTTTCAATGACTTCTAAAACAGAGGGATTGTCGTGGTGGTGTCACGGCAGATGCCATGAATAGGCTGAAGGTGGGGACTAATATGCGCTAGGGAAATTCAGGGAGGGATAGTAGAGTGATTCTCTACACAGAAGCTTTGTATTGATGTTCAGTTTTTTTTTGACTACAAGTGCCCCTCGAGCTGTTTTTGACTAGAGGAGGAAGAAGAGACTCTCTTACTCTTGCCTACTCTTCCGTCCCAGAACTCAAGACCCACAAGTATTTCTCTTGCCCTGTATCCGAAAAGCCCCCCTTATATAGGGGTGGTTCGGTCCTGGCCTAGGGCATACGTGGAGGCATATTCCTAAGAATATGCCGTCTCCCAAATTAGTAACCCGACAGGGGTGCTTTTCCCCCACGTCACTCTTCCTTTAGCGACGTTGCCTCTGCAGCGCCCGCGTCAGCCGACGTGAGCGTCGTCATCCTTGTCGGCCACGATCCGGTGGTCCTGCCCTTGCTTTATTCGCTCATCCAGTACGCACCGGGTCTTCTTTTTAACCAGAGATATTCCTTCCTTCTCCTAGAAGCCAAACGAGGATCCGGATCACAGCTGATCCGGCCACACCTGTTCCTGCATATAAGCTAGACAAGTGCCTCCGACTCACACCTTGAGTCGGACGAGACAATGTTAGGCGACCTCCTTGGTCCGGGTTACTCCGTGATCCGGCCTGCCTTGAGGTGACTCGGCCAGCATCCGCTTTGACCTTGCCGAACCTCGGCTAGCTCGGCCCTTATACCCCGGAGCGACCCTATCCGGGGTTATCCCCCCAACATTAGTCCCCGAAGCTGGTGCGGCCTTGGCGTCCTTGGTCGCTAAGGCCACATCAGTTTCATTCGTATCCAAGCTTCGGACGTTTATTTTCGGGTTTTACGTTTTTTTGTCTCGGATTATATGGTTTTACGTTTCCCTCGCACGCTCCAAGTTTTCACTTGCCGGCCGGGTCACCACTTTGGCTCAGATCGTTTGGTTTTACTTTCCCTCCGCACGGTTTAAGTTTTCACTTGTCGGCCGGGTTACCACCGTGGCTCGGATCCGGGCCTTGCTTCCTTCTCTCGTACGCCAACCCACGCAACGGTTAATCATTACGTTGCCTTATTTTAAGGGCCTGCGCAGTAACCGCCGCAGTAAATGTTAGTGATTACTGTGCGGGGGTTACGTCACGTCTGTCTCCTCGTTTACTGCAACTGCACGTCGTGTCATTGGATCACATTCACTCTGCGGCCCCCGGTGTGGCTCCTCTCTGATTGGTCGACGCTGGTGATACACGGCCACATCGTGTGGTTTTCCTGCGCTGCACGATCCCACTCGTTGATGACTGGGGGCGGTTAAATAGGGGAGGGGCGTGCTCCTTAGAACTTTTCCATCTCCATGCCCCCTCGCCTATTCCTCTTCTTCTTCCTCGCAACCGTGCCGCCGCCAGTGCCCGTTGTAGTAGCGCCGCCGCTGCATTTTCTTTGTTTCTCCGCACCGCAATCACCGCTGCGCCTCTGTTCAGCCACGGGTCCTCGTCAGTCTAGACCGCAGAGCTCCGCCGCCGCCAGCTCCAGCGAAGACACCGGGATTGAGATGACGGAGGAAGAGCTCGCCGTTGTTCAACAGGATATGGAGGAGGACACCGGCGCGGCAGACCGCGGCGCATGGGACGGCTCCTGGGTCTGCGAGGATGACATCTCTTGGCTCTACCGGACCCGGCGCATCCCCGCCGGCGTCGCTGCTCGTCTCCCCTCCTCGGAGCTGGCCCCCTCACCCAATCCGGGCGAATTTGTTGTCTTCTTGTCCCATTTCCAGCGAGGATTCGGGCTTCCAGTGAGTGATTTCTTCCGAGACTGGATCCGGACTTATCACTTGCAACCACATCATCTCCCGGCGAACGCCATCACCTCTCTGTCCGCTTTCGTTTCTTTAATTGAGGGCTACACCGGGCTATGGCCTACGAAGGAGCTGTGGATCCAGTTCTTTGGCCTCTGTCGCAACGTGGTCCCCAATATCCACGTCGAGTCGGAGGACAAACGGCTAACTCAGTTCGGAGCTGCTTCGATCTTGCCCCGGAGGTCTTCAATCTTTCCCCGGGTCACCGGGCTTGACTCCTGCAAAGGGTGGGCCCGGACCTTCTTCTACGTCCGGAATGAAGGCACGGAAGATTTGATCCGGTTGCTGCCCTATGCTCCGGGTCCCCCTGACACGGATTTTTGGGAGGAGGTTGCCAGGAAGCCTACAGCCCTAGCCAACCAAGTGAACAAAAGGTTTGCGGAGCTGAAGAAGCTCGGATTGCGCAACGAGGATGTCATGATCACGTTCGTGCGCAACCGAATCTCTCCCCTTCAGTGGCGCACTCACAAGTTGTGCCATATGAGCTTTAGTCGCGACCCCAACCGAACCTCCTCATTCGAGTTGAGCAATACGGAGATCTTCCGCCGGGTCAAGGCTCTTTTCACCACCCATAAGGACTTCTCCGCCGAATGGACGTGGGGAATCGAGCATTACTGTCGTGACAGGCTCCCTCCCGCGGTAAGCTTCGCGGGGTAAACTTATCTCGGATCAATTTCATGTCGGCTCTTATCACATTCTTGACTTTGCCCCTTGTGCTTTTTTCTCAGCTGTTTCTCCAGCAAACCCTCGAGGATGGCCCGGATCCGACCCTTAAGTGGGCCCCGGACCGAGAAATTCCGAACAAGGAGGAGCCGGACCAGGAGATGTTCCTCCCCACACCCGATGCCACCAGACGACCCAGCGGTAAATTCTCTTCTCTTAGAGATTGGCCCGACGATGAGGATGACTCGGATATCGATGTGATTGAACCCGTTGAGGCTGTCCCTCTGTCTTTTGCTTACCCGGCATCAGCTAACCCCGGTGGGCACATCCACGAGGATCCTCCCCTTGCCACGGGCAAGCCTGCTCCGGCGGCATCAAAGAAGAAACGCGGAACCGCGTCGAGTTCTTCTTCCGGACCTTCTTAGCCTTCCAAAAGACAAAAGAAGGCTGGAGACAAGACTGCCTCCAAACGGGTAGGCAAATCCCCGGCAAGCAGGGCCCGGAAACCTAAGAAGGCAGAGACCTCGGATGCGTAAGTTCGCTCCTGACATTATTGCGCAACACACTTCTCCCTGCTTCGGGGTAATTTCACTCCTGACATTATTTTCTCTTGCAGGGCTCCTATGGAGGTCCCTCAGAGTGGATCGAGCATCTCCTCCCCTCTTCGGTCCAGTCTTTCCCCTCCCCGTGACGACGAGTCACACCCGCTAAGCCCTATTCCGGAAGGCTCTGCGGCCGCTTCGGGTTCCGCAGTACCTCCTTCAGAGGGACGCGACCTTGGATCGGGAGGGGTCGGATCGGCCGAGGCGATGGCATCCGACACTTCGGCATTGCCGCAACCAGCAACAATTAAGTCTACCGCAACTCCAGCCCCAGCAGCAGCTCCAGCACCAGCCACCGAACCAGCGCCTGTCCCGGTTCTGAAGAAACCAACAGCAGCTCCAACGCCAGCCACCAAAGCTCCTGCGCCAAGCTCATCTGCCTCGTCCGAGTCATCTCAAGCTCGGCGAGGACCCACTCCAGCGGTTTCCGGGGGCAAATCCACTACGGTCACTTCCTCCAAGCAGGCCAAAGGCAAGTTCACCTCCGAGGCTGGGCAGCGAACCTTGTCGTCGATGCTTCCAAAGAAATCCGCAGCAGCGACGGATCCTCCTGCCGAGCCAGCTGATTCGCAGCAGATGGTTCTTCACACTAGCCCAGCTCTTGCCCTGATTGAAAGGAAAGAAGCTCACGCCAAGGGTTTGGTGGCACCTCACATGCCCACTGGCGAACGGTACCCTCCGAGCCTCATCGAGTTTGTCATGAACTGGAATAAGGCAGAGTTCGTCTACAACGACGATCTCCCGGAAAAGTTCGGCCCAGCTGAATTTTTCGCTCAGATGAATACCGCCGCCAAGGCCATTAACCTTGCTGGGCGTATGATGGAGGTATGTTGTTTCTTCTTTACATGCTGTAGATAATAACCATTAGTCCCCGAGCCTCCGACGGAGTACCTGTTATTCGGCCGGATGCTCCTTAGAAGATCAATGTAGCTGCATGTAAACTTCAAATATGCACACACCTAGAGCCGGGTTAAGTTCCGCTTGGCCCGGATCTTGTACACTTCGAATATGCACATACCTAGAGCCGGGTTAAGTTTCGCTTGGCCCGGATCTTGTACACTTCGAATATGCACATACCTAGAGCCGGGTTAAGTTCCGCTTGGCCCGGATCTTGTACACTTCGAATATGCACATACCTAGAGCCGGGTTAAGTTCCGCTTGGCCCGGATCTTGTACACTTCGAATATGCACACACCTAGAGCCGGGTTAAGTTCCTCTTGGCCCTGATCTTGTACACTTCGAATATGCAGATACCTAGAGCCGGGTTAAGTTCCGCTTGGCCCGGATCTTGTACACTTCGAATATGCACACACCTAGAGCCGGGTTAAGTTCCGCTTGGCCCGGATCTTGTACACTTCGAATATGCACACACCTAGAGCCGGGTTAAGTTCCGCTTGGCCCGGATCTTGTACACTTCGAATATGCACCGAACTAACTTTACATGCCTGTGCCTTTGTCAGGTAACTACCAACCGTCGGAGCGCCGAGTTTCAGCGCCTGCTTGATACCCATAAGACCTTGCGTGCAAAACACGTTGCACTTGGCGCGGAGCATGAAAAGAGGGGTAATTAACCTCCTTATTCGGTTTTTTGTAGCCGGGGTGGAGGCTGAAAACAAGATTATGCGAAAAAACTTGGAGGAAATCCGAGGTATGTCCCCTTTTGGCCAACATCGTTGTGCTCTCTATTCTTTCTTTTTCTTGGCTCGGCAAATATTCACTCCTCAGCTTTGCCGGGTCAACACACCATTTCAGCATCGCTTGAGGATAGTGTGCCCGTGCCTGATATGATGCTGCATTTTCTCGAACAAGCAGGACAGCATCAAACCGAGCTGAAGAAGAAGGACGATGAGCTTGCCCTCCTCCGGACCAAGGATGGCGAGATAGCCAAACTCAAGGCCGAGATGGAGAAGATGAAGGCCCAACACAAAACCGAGCTCCAGAAAGTTGTCCAGAACTTCACTGAAGAGCGTGAGCGCTTTACCCTTCAGATCTCCAAGGTCCAGGATCTGCTCAAGGAATCCGAAGTCCGGCTTGGGTCGGCGCTCGCCGAGCTTGAACAACTTTGGCAGAGACGCGATAGTTGTATCCAGGAGTTGACCCGGATCCATCACCATATCTCACGTAAGTTTCTTTCTCTTGCCCGACGCAGTTTTCCGGGTTAACTCATATGCCGGTGCTTCAACATCCTCCCTTTCCCTATTTTCAGATAACTTTCCGGAGGGTACTGCTATTGCCAGTGCTGCCGTTGCCAAATTTCGCCAAGAGAGGGGTACTCCCATTGCTCCTGATGGTGAGAGTATCCCTTTAGACCTGGAGGACCTGTTGGTTAGCGTGTCAGCCCGGGTGGAAACTATCAAGAACTATGGCAAGGATCTCCTCGACGTTGCGGTCCGGATCTTCAACGCATTCTGGCCAAGCGAGGACGCTCCGGAAAGGATCACACTTCTTGCGGACAAGCTAATGGAGATTGAGACTCAACTCGACCTCTAGAGGGAATCCGCCGGGCGGGCCGCGGTAGATACCCTTCTCCATCATATCCTTTCATGGTACGAGAAAATCGATCTGAGCCTCCTCACCCGTCGGCGTACCGGATCCAAATGGACTGATGATCCGGAGTGGGTAGCTCGGCGCCAGGCTTGCACCTACAGCCTCATCGAATATTCTCCAGTCCATGACTGGGTTGAGGGGCCGAGCTTTCTGGAATCCGGCGAGGAGGAACAGATGGAGAACGTGGAGGATGGGTCGGGCGATGACGGAGAAGATGCTTCTTCAGATATCGAAGACAGTGATGATGACGCCGAACTTCCTCCTCCTGCTGCTCCTTAATTCTAAAAAACTTGAAAATTTATCAGATCCCCGGTATGACGGGTGCACTTGTATGCTGGATATGTGATATTTTGCTAGTACATTTCTATGCCGGATTAACTTGGGCGTAGTCCCCGAGTTTCATTTTCTTGTTCGTCCAATTCTCTGGCTCGGTCCGTGTCTACCTTGATTCAGTTTTACGACTTACGAACTCGAGCTTCAAAAATTGTTTTAACAATACTTAGAAACTTTTAGGCTTAGCTCAAAATAATTCAGCATAGTAACTCGAAAATAAATACAAGGTTAGTCCGAAAAACAAACGTTAGCTCGAATAAACTCGTTTTCTTAGTCGTTTTTCATGTGCCACGCAATTCCAAACTTGTTCCCTTGCTCGCCATGAAGCCAATTCTTGTTGGACAGCAGCGAGTCGAAAGGTTGGGTTTTTGGTGCTCACACATTACTAATCCGGGTTAAGTGAAACGAGTCATTCCAGCTAACGCATAAAAAATAACCACAATCATTTATTAAGGCAGTCCCCGAGTTACTGCTCGAGGCTCCGTTGTTTCATTGATAGGCTCATTGCCGACATACATACTGACATATGAGGATGACTCGGGTACATACACTCTTTAGCTAAGTGTAGAATGGACGAAGTAGTGCTACATTCCACGGTCGCTTGGATTCCTCTCCGGACCTGTCCGCCTTGTTCTTTTCCTGTGGCTTTGCATCTATGAGATAGTAAAAGTCATTGTGCAATGCTTTGCTCACGATAAATGGTCCTTCCCAAGGGGGGGTAATTTATGCATGCCAGTGGTACGCTGTACCAACCGGAGCACCAGATCGCCTTCCCGGAAGACTCGGGGGCACACTTTCTGGCTATGATAGCGTCGGAGATTTTGCTGATATATGGCAGATCTAGACAGTGCCAGTTCTCTCGCTTCTTCCAGCAGATCAACATCATTTTGCCGGGCTTCTTGCACTTCGGCTTCTGTGTATTGGGTGACCCTAGGCGAATCATGCTCTATGTCGGCTGGTAACACGGCTTCTGCCCCATATACCAGAAAGAACGGCGTGTAGCCTGTTGATCGATTCGGAGTTGTTCTTAAACTCCACAACACCGCTGGTAGTTCTTCTATCCAGCACCCCGCTGATCTTTGCAGCGGCTCAATGAGCCGGGGTTTTATCCCGGATAGTACTAATCCGTTGGATCTTTCCACTTATCCGTTCGATGCGGGGTGGGCTACCGAGGCTATGTCGAGTCGGATTTTCTTATCTCGGCAGAATCGTGCAAATGCTCCTTCAGAAAAATTGGTGCCGTTATCAGTTATGATACTGTGAGGATAACCGTATCTCAAGATGATGTCTTTGAGAAATGTCACAGCTGTAGCTCCATCACACTTTCTTATAGGCTTCACTTCGATCCATTTTGTAAATTTGTCCACCATGACCAGAAGGTGCGTCATGTTCCCTTTGGCTGGTTTGAACGGGCCAACCATATCCAAGCACCACACAGCAAATGGCCATGTAATTGGTATGGTTTTGAGTTCCGACATAGGCTTATGTGTCTTGTTGGCATAACTTTGGCAACCATTGCATTTTCTCACCAGATCCTCCGCTTGCTCCAAGGCACTTGGCCAGTAAAATCCATGCCGGAATGCCTTTGCCACTAAGGCCCGGGATGAGGCGTGATGCCCGCATTCTCCTTGGTGTATATCTCGGAGGATGTCAAGTCCTTCTTCCGGATCAACGCACCGCTGGAGGATATTGGTTACACTCCGCTTGTACAGCTCGGAATTGATGATTGTGTAAGCTTTGGCTCTCCGCTGAGTTTGCCTGGCTAGCACTTCCTCAGTGGGTAACGTTCTATCTTTCAAGAACTGGTATATAGGCAGCGCCCAAGCTGGTACTGCTCTCGCAGGGAACATCTCCTCGTCAATTTCCATCTGATCCACCGGCATAACTTCAGCCGGATCACGCCGAACAGTCCCCGGGTCTGGTGAGGTAGTCCCCGGGTTTGCCGAGATAATCCCCGGGTTTTCCGAGGTAGTCCCCGGGTTCGGCGTACTACTTCCCACGTCAATGTTCATGGTCTCAGCTCCGGATTCCGCGTTTTCCGGGACATAGATTGAATCGGTTTCTGGGGACGGCCTGATAGATGGCTTTCTGAGGTGCTCCAATGCAACACCCGGTGGAATTGCCTGTTGGGTCGAGCCGAGCTTCGATAGCATGTCGGCAGCTTCATTTTCCACGCGAGGTACATGATGAAACTCGCATCCCTCAAAGTAACCCGAGATTTTCTGCACATGAAATCTGTATAATGCCATGTTTGGATCCAGGGCGTCCCACACTCCGGACACCTGCTGTATTACTAGATCTGAGTCGCCAAAGCAGATTATTCGACGTATGCCAATTTCCTTTGCCACTTTTAGACCATGCACGAGAGCCTCGTACTCGGCGACATTGTTTGACGCTGCAAAATGGATCTGCAACACGTACTTGAGCTGATCCTTCTTTGGCGAGGTAAGCACAACCCCGGCACCTAATCCGGCTTTGGTCTTCGATCCGTCGAAGTGCATCCTCCAGTAGTTCGGATCCGGTGGCGGTGGTTCGTATTGTACCTCGGCCCAATCCACGAAAAAGTCCGCTACAGCCTGGGACTTGATCGCTTCTCTTCTATCGTATTGGGGCGCGTATGGTGCTAGCTCAATTGCCCATTTCGCGATTCTGCCGTTCGCATCTTTGTTACCCATTATCTCGGATATGGGGGCTTCGCATATCACTTTGATGGGATGCTCTTCAAAGTAGTGCTTTAACTTCTTTGCCGCCATATAAACTCCGTATGCCACCTTTTGAAAATGCGGGTTGTTCTGTTTTGAGACAGACAATACCTCGCTCAAGTAATACACTGGCCTCTGCACCGACTTACCCTCTTCATCTCGTTCCACTACAATCACTGCACTTACAACTCGGTTGGTTGCGGCTATGTAGAGCAACATTGGCTCCTTCGACAGTGGAGAAGCTAACACAGGTGCAGTGGCCAACATCTTTTTTAAGTGGGCAAAAGCTTCATCGGCCTGCGGCGTCCAAACGAATTTATTTGATTTTTTCATGAGTTGGTAGAGAGGCAGTGCCTTTTCCCCTAACCGACATACAAACCGACTCAACGACGCCAGGCATCCGGTGAACTTCTGGACGTCGTTGAGACACTTCGGCAGCTCCATTCGTTCGATGGCTCGGATCTTAGTTGGATTAACCTCGATACCTCGGCTAGAAACGAGAAATCCGAGTAATTTCCCAGCCGAGACGCCGAAGGTACATTTCTCCGGGTTAAGTTTCATCCGGAATCTCTTCAAGTTCGTGAATGTTTGCCTTATGTCGTCAAGGAGCATTGCGCTTTCCTTGGTCTTGATAACCACATCGTCCACGTAAACTTGCACATTTTGACCTATTTGATCGTGCAGACATTTTTGCATACACCTTTGGTACGTTGCTCCTGTGTTTCGTAAACCAAACGGCATAGTGCGGATAGCAATAAGCCCCGTACGGGGTAATAAAAGCAGTTTTTATTTGATCGTTCGGGTTCAGGGGTATCTGGTGGAAACCAGAATAGGCATCGATAAATGACAACAGTTCACATCCCGCGGTAGAGTCGATGACCTGATCTATCCTTGGCAGCGGAAATGGATCTTTCGGACATGCCTTGTTCAAGTTCGTATAATCGATACACATACACCAAACCACTGCCACGTTCGGATCATCCTTCTTCTTTTCCACCAGTACCGGATTAGAGAGTCAATCCGGATATAGCACTTCCATGATAAATCCTGCTGCTAGCAACCGAGCTATCTCGTCACCAATGACCTTTCTCCTATCCTCGGCGAAGCGTCGGAGAGGCTGCTTCACCGGCCTTGCTCCGGGTCTTACATTCAAAGAGTGCTCGGCCAACTCCCTCGGAACACCTTGCAAGTCCTGTGTGGACCAAGCAAAAATATCCCGATTCTCACGGAGGAAGTTGACGAGCTCGCTTTCCTATTTGTCAGTTAATCCGGCTCCAATTGTCACGGTGCGCTTCGGAAACACGTTATCCACCGGTATCTTCTTGGTGTCCTTCACGGCTTGAAATGAAACGCTTCCATGTGGGTTACTTAACGTCGGCATATACTGCTGCGCGGACCGAGCTAATGCCGTCACTTCTTGGATTTTTCTTTTCTCTTGGGAAATTACGAGTGACTCGGCTAGGTTAGACCCGGCTGAAGCGCACTCAATAGAACGTCGGAAATCCCCAATGATAGTAATTGCACCATTTGGTCCGGGCAACTTCATCTTCAGATAACTAACGTGGCAACTTGCCATGAATTTGCCTAGCACTGGTCTCCCGAGTAATGCATGATACGCGCTCTCCAGGTTTACCACTTCGAACTCCAGATTTTCGGTTCGGCAGTTATCCCTTGTACCGAACAGCACATCGACCCGGACTTTGCCTATTGGTTCGCAGGATATGCCGGGCACGATACCGTGAAAAGTTGTTCTCGTAGCCTGGAGCATGTTCTCCGAGATTCCCAACTTGCGCATCGTATCCGCATACATGATGTTAATGCTACTGCCATTGTCGATCAGTACCTTGGAGAACCTCACATTAATGTTTGGTCCAATGAACGTCGGATCCAACACTAGTGCATACGAGCCCGGACTTGGCATAAGCTTGGGGTGATCTTTGATGCTCCAGGTAATTTCCTGGTCAGACCAAGACATGTACCTCGTCACTGCAGGCATAACCGCGTTAACCTCCATATGTCGGCGCTGCAAGCTCTTCCTATCTGTTTCTTCTGTTGTGAACACACAATAGCTCTGGTGATGTTCCCTGTACTCATTTCTTCCCTCGTCTCCGGAGTACCTCTGATCCGGTTGTTGCTGGGTTTCTATCTGATGCACTGCATCCCTTCTCTCACTGTTGTCATACCTCGGCGGAGGGGGAGGCAACATCAGTTGCTGCGTGTTTGCTCCGGAGAGCAATTGCTGCCGGGGTAACTCCTGCCGAGGTTGATCATTCCGAGGTGCCTGAGCATTCCCCGAACCACCTTGTTCTATCTTGCGCATCCACTCACATTGTCTCGTCGTGTGACCCGCCGGGCTGCTCGGATTTGGCATGTGAAACTTGCACGGCTGGTCCAACATTGACTCGTAGGTATACCTCGGACGATCTTTCTTTTCTTGCCATTGCTTCTTCTGCTCCGGAGTCCATGTTTTCTTGCCATCGTTTCGAGGAGTCCATTGCCCTCCCGTTTTCTGGCGTTGGTTGCTCCCTGCCCCGGGCTGGTCTTGATTCACGGCCGCAACTAGTCGTGAGCCATATCGATGATCCGGTCTATCGTCTCTCCTTTTTCCCCTGTAATCGTTCCTCCGGGATGACCCGGATCCGTCCCTCGGATAGTACTCCTCATTTGACTCGTTCGACGCGATCCTAGGTTGAGTTGGATCACCCAAAGCATAAGAATCCGCGATCCGGATCATCTCTGCCAATGTGACTGGCATTTTCCTTTGCAATTTCATCCACAACTCGCTACCATATCTACATCCTTGTGCGAACCATGCTATAGCCTGTGACTCTATGACTCCCTCACACGAGTTCCTCACGGTACACCACCGGGTTAAGAATTCACGGTCTGTTTCGTTAGATCTCTGCTTGCACATTGCCAGGGTCTGCGGTCTGTTCGGTCTCTGATACGTACTTGAGAAGTTGCTGATGAACATCTCTTCAAAATCTATCCAGCAGTTGATGCTTCCGGGTGGCAAATTATTCAGCCAAACCCTAGCCGGACCTTCCAACATTTGGGGTACATATCGTACAGCCCACCTCAAGTTGCCAGTTGCAATTTTCACAGCTGTTGCGTAGTTTATTAGCCAATCCTCCGGCTTTGTACTGCCGTCATACGTCTTCGTGCCCCTGGGTAATTGGAAATTGGGTACTGGCGGTTCCTTCATGATCCGGGGTCCGAAGCACGCTGGACCCGGAGGACCTTGACATTCGATCTGTTCCGACCTATACAGGCGGTCTAGTTTTAGCCTAGCGTCATCCGGCATCAAATCTCTGCTTCCCAATCTCGACCCTATCACATGATAGTCCGGTCTGGCGTATCCCGCATTCATTATCTCCGAGTCTCCATCATTGTATCGGTTTTGCTCCCATTGTGGTCCTCTCTGTTGCATACCACGGCCGACACTTTGCTCTTGCCTTGGTGCATTCCCCTGCGGCGGTTGACCCGCTCCTGCCGAGTTTCGCTGTCCGGCGTTGCCGTTGGCAGCATTCCCTTGACCGGCATTGCTTGATCATGGTTACCTCGGCTCACACTTCGTCGATCGTCGTTTTTCTGTATCTCTTTTTCCTTTCACGCACGCTTTGGGTCGTACGGAACGATCTGCTTGTTCCGTCTGGCCGAGGTTACTACCTCTTCTCTTCTAGGGCCACCATGAGGCGATGATGCGGCTCCAGCGGATTTCTCCGGGTTACCCATCACCGAATGGATGATTTTAGAAGCTCCAACTCTCTCCGGATTACTTCTCAACAGCTCCTCATTCTGCCTGTTCGCAATCCGAACCAGCTCGTTAACCCGGTCTTGCTGTCTTTGGCGAGCTTCACCCGTCAGACCCTCTAGCTCGGACGCCGCGGCATCTGCTACTCTGAGGTTCTTCGCCGGGGTACTATACTTTGGCAACCCCACAGACAGATAGTTTTCCGACCCTTCTGGTCCATCATCACCCTCTCTGTTCATCTCACTTATGAGGTTTCTCCCTTTGGCCCTCACTGCATCAACCTTGTTCGCTTTCGCGTACTCACGCAGCGTCATGTTCAACGACTGCTGAGCTGCTGCTATTTTCTTTGCGCCCTCCAGTATCTTTTGCCGGGTCTCCTCTAGCTCGGCTTGTGCCTGAGCCGGATCTACCACTGCTGCCACCGGGTTAGCCAAGCTATCCATAGCTTCCCTCAGCACGTTCTCGGGCCTCTCCAGCGGAGGACCCCTAGCTTTCCTTGGTGCTTTGGGTGTTGCCCCCGGGTCTGGTGCTGGATCCCTGCTCACGCCCGCGCTCGATGCGGTCATCATCACCTCTGCATGGCTCGGGGAACGGGCGATACGCGCCCCGCGAGCCATAGTGAGGGATGGTTCCCCCGCATCGATGACGCGACACGGATGAACGCCAGACACGTCCACGACAACATAGACCTTGTGCGCGCCGAGCTTGACGAAGACGCCGTTGCGCGGAAGGGGGCGCGTGCCGAAGCATCCAACGTTGTTGCTGACGTAGTCCAGCGCACCGAAGCGCTGAACGAGCCCGGAGACGATGCGTTCACCGGTGCCGATGAAATTTCCCGTCCGGATCTTCACCCCTGCTAGCGTCGCTCGCCCCACGGTGGGCGCCAACTGTCGTGGTGGTGTCACGGCAGATGCCATGGATAGGCTGAAGGTGGGGACTAATATGCGCTAGGGGAATCCAGGGAGGGATAGTAGAGTGATTCTCTACACAGAAGCTTTGTATTGATGTTCAGTTTTTTTTGACTACAAGTGCCCCTCGAGCTGTTTTTGACTAGAGGAGGAAGAAGAGACTCTCTTACTCTTGCCTACTCTCCCGTCCCAGAACTCAAGACCCACAAGTATTTCCCTTGCCCTGTATCCGAAAAGCCCCCCCTTATATAGGGGTGGTTCGGTCCTGGCCTAGGGCATACGTGGAGGCATATTCCTAAGAATATGCCGCCTCCCAAATTAGTAACCCGACAGGGGTGCTTTTCCCCCACGTCACTCTTCCTTTAGCGACGTTGCCTCTGCAGCGCCCGCGTCAGCCGACGTGAGCGTCGTCACCCTTGGCGGCCACGATCCGGTGGTCCTACCCTTGCTTTATTCGCTCATCCAGTACGCACCGGGCCTTCTTTTTGACCAGAGATATTCCTTCCTTCTCCTAGAAGCCAAACGAGGATCCGGATCACAGCTGATCCGGCCACACCTGTTCCTGCATATAAGCTAGACAAGTGCCTCCGACTCACACCTTGAGTCGGACGAGACAATGTTAGGCGACCTCCCTGGTCCGGGTTACTCCGTGATCCGGCCTGCCTTGAGGTGACTTGGCCAGCATCCGCTTTGACCTTGCCGAACCTCGGCTAGCTCGACCCTTATACCCCAGAGCGACCCTACCCGGGGTTATCCCCCCAACAGGAATGTTTTACAAAGCTAAAACATCTTATATTTTAAAACGAGGAGTACTCGTATATTGTGTGATTAATGATTTATTGTCGTGTAGACTGATAATATGGATGAACCAACGGCACTGAAGGATTAATATGGATGAACCAGCGGCACCTCAAAAGATCTATGGCATGCTCCTGCCTTTGAGCTAATACACCGTTCAATCATTTCACGTGGCGAATGAAGAATCACCTGTTAAATTGTTTTTTTACTGTCCACCTGTTATACTTTTGACTAGTGGTATTTTAGCTATTCCTAAGAATGTGGTATTTCGTCTTTTTTTTCTTAAGACTCAACTCCTAGGATACCAGCACCGCCGCCACCATCCTCGCGCAGGACAACTCTGAAGGATTCTCTCCCACCCTAGCAAGCCACCGCTTGATCTAATCCCCACGACCGCTGCCATCGTCTTCATCGGCGGTGGCGGCCACGCCCAGCCTATCAAAGATGGGGTGCGGGTGGACGAGCTCCGACGGTCTCCTACGTGCGAGGCAGGCCGTCACCGGGGCGACACATGTGGAACGTGAGTGGTGGCAGAGGTCTTCCATGACGGTGCGTTGACCGATGACGGGGCTCCTCCTCGTTGCGCGATTTGGCCGAATACGACGAAAGATCGCACTTGTTCTACCATTTTCTTTCTCGATGCTGGCCTAGCCGGTGAGGTTCAGAGCGGCAGATCCAACAAGGTGATGACGGGTGGCGTAGGGCAACTAGCTCGGCTTGAATAAAGGTGACGGTTCTAGGGTTTCAACTCGCGCCAAGATGATGATCTGCCAGGTGCCTGTCCACATCGATCTGGATGGCATGTTGTGTTTCGAAAGCTCCGTTGATGAACTTCACTGGGCGATTCCGAATCATGCTTGGAGATTGCTGGATTTGGTGTGATTTGATAATGCGCACCATGTTTTTCTCTAACCGTTTGATTTCAGAGAGAGTATGCGAAGCTCTTGCTGATGTTACTATCATGGGGCACGGTTTCTCATTCCCTGGTGAAGTCAGCTGGTAGAGAATGTCATAAAACCTTAGATCTGAGAACTAGCAATGGTGATTCGAGTCTTTGTGGCGATGAGGAATTGGCTTTATTCGTGACTTAGAGCAGCGGCACCGTAAGTGGGGGGCGATAGTACAGTAGGAGTTCAAAATCTTACCTTTCACAGTAAAAATCTAAGGTCTGGTCTTAATTGGTTGTGTCTGACAATGACTTACTGAAGACATTGTTTTGTGAGCGAGGACTTCCGGCAGGGTGAAAAACTAAGATCTATGATCGGGCGATAATAAGAATTGTGCACTATTCTTTTCTTGGAGGCGTCTTTTTTGGAGGAGCTGAATTTTTTATATTGTCTTGGTGGTGTTAGTACTGCTCCTAAAAAAATCTCCTTCCAAACCTAATTAATGTTCTCAGATCTGTCTAGATTCGGATAGATCTTGTCATATTTTAGTGCTAATACATTTAAATTTAGCCAAATTCGAGAATATTAATTAGGGTCGAAGGGAGAATTATATTTTTTTCTTTTTTAGACGGTGTGCATGGATGAAACCATAAAACCGCTGAAACTCGATGCATGCATTGTTGTAGAGATCGGGTGCTCTTTATAAAAAGAAAAAAGAAAATGGATTAATAGGGTACGTTCTTCCCGAAAGTGCACGCCGCGCCAGCGAAGAATCTAGAACAGAACACATAACCACAGCCCACAGGAAGAGGAGAGAAGGGAAAGATAAAATTCTTTCCGACGCAAAGGCGGCTAGCGAGCGAGGGAGAGGGAGATTGGGGCGGTGCTGTGAAGAGGAAGCGGAGGAGATCGCCGGAGAATAGCGGAGAAGAGAAGGAGCAAAGATGTTTCTTGTGGATTGGTTCTACGGGGTGCTAGCGTCGCTGGGGCTGTGGCAGAAGGAGGCCAAGATCCTCTTCCTCGGCCTCGACAACGCCGGAAAGACCACCCTCCTCCATATGCTCAAGGACGAGGTCTTTCTCTCTCTTCTATCCCTTTGATCTGTGAGAGCGGAATCTCATCTTCTCTCCTTGCTGACGATTCTTGATTTCGTCTGCCCTGGTGTGTTTATACTTTGGATTGGATGGCAGCGGCTTGTGCAGCACCAGCCGACGCAGTACCCTACATCTGAGGAGCTGAGCATCGGGCAGATCAAGTTCAAGACCTTCGATCTCGGCGGCCACCAGATCGCCCGCCGAGTCTGGAAGGACTACTACGCCAAGGTTACCTTCACTTTTTCTTTGCTGTATACTTCGTTACTTATGGTTAAAAGTTCTTCGTGCACTTGCTATGAGATCTTGACGGGACCAGCTCCTGCGTTGAGTGGAACCAAGATTGTGTTTAGACACGAGGAGTATCTAGGATCAGGCACTGATTAGATTAGGCATACTTTATCAATAATATAACCGCTTATTCATCATTGAATCCGATCAAGATATATACACCCCCATTTAGCAACTGAGGATGCCTTTGCTGCTGGTTATCGATTTTAGCCAGCTGTTCATAGTGATTCTGCTAAAGCCACAAGTTACTCACTTCAGCTCTCTTATTTAGGCCTCTATGGTTGACAGTAGGCCAAACTTGATTGGAGGGTTGTAGATCTCTAAAAATGGTTTTAGTTGCAGCCACCTTACCAAAATCGGTGTCAGCGTTAATGTTATTCGGATGATAGATGGCCAGAGAGTTGTGTGGATTTTCTTGATCAACTCAAACTTTCGACACATCCTAAAATCACTGTCAAACAGCCATATGAACCCAAGGGAGAGAATCTGTTTCCTAGCAAGGGTTATACTTAAAGGAGCAGAATGCCCACCAGACGGACCAAATTCACTTATTTTTAGGGACAATCGCCCATGTAATGTGTCACTGTGTATGGAGACATTTCGAACATGATCCCTTTTTTGGTGGTTGAGTAGTAACATGGGGAATCTGAGTGGTATTTTTGCAAAGCTTTCCAGAGATACTGATACTGGTCTATGGACAATTTTTTTGCTTAATATGTGGAAGGGTTGAAAGAAAAGATTTAGCTCCAGGTCCTGTTCTTGCATAAAAACAGTCTAGCGAGCTGAGTTCACTTGTTGGGTATACATAAAAACTTGTACTGGTGGATGGGGATAAGGCAGCTTTACTAGTATTTTGAGTACCTTGTAGTCAATGTATTGTAGATGTGAATAAAACAGCTTTACTAGTATTTTGAGAGCCTTGCAGTCAAGGGATTGTACAGGATATAGACCTCTCTGTTTGGAGTATCTATCATGCGTTGTAGGCATAATTAACCTTTGTTCTCCAAAATTTCTTCTGAAATTGCATGTCTCATGGTATGTTAATTCGCGAACTCGATGTTCAAATAGGTTCAATCAGCACTCCATTTTCCTTCATGAAAGTTCCCCTAGAAAAGAGAATTGCCCCTGTAACTGTTCCACATGCCAAGTTAACTGTTCTCCAGGTCCCAAATGATACCTTTCCAAGTTAAATTAGATTTTTCTTCGACAACACAAACTACAACTGCTCTAGAAATCCTATATCTTCAAGTCTGTGTAATAGTTGTAATACTTGGCAATCAGGAAACTTTGTGTGTTGTTATTTTAATCATCTAGGATCGTTAACGGGGTATAAATCTGGAAATGCTCCTTGGAGCTTTATTATCTTGCTGCCCTTTTTTCTGTTAATGTCACGCTTGCTCATTGAGATTCTAAACGGATGTAGTAGAGTAGTTAGAGGCTTACGTTACTGGGTTTTTTTATGTGCTCTAAATTTTCTGCCGTAAATCATAATACACTTAGTGTACTATAATCGCAATCCGTATAACAGAAGTGATCGAGTGGGATGCATGACTAATAATAATTTGAGTAGCCCATAAACACTAATGTGTCCAGCAGTAGTGGTGTCCAGGATATCTGAAAAGTTCACATCTCTGCACAGATCACAAGGAGATCCTACTTGAATGACTTAATTCTCACAAATACAACGTGTGAACACTTTTATCTTGTCGTGAAAATCACACATTTGAGTCATAGTGGAGTGGATTGAGCTTTTCATGTATCGTGGTGGCATGATGAAAATGACTGTATTACTCAGAATTTAATCCAAACAGATGAACGCTGCTGCCACCTTTTCCCTGTGTTGAATAGCTGTTTGGTAGTAACATGTGAATATTTCTAATTTTTGAGTTTTTTTTAGATTGCGATATGATTCTGTCAGCTTCTTTTAATTCCTAATTTTATCTGATAGGTCGATGCTGTTGTTTATTTGGTGGATGCTGCTGACAAGGAACGGTTTGCAGAGTCAAAGAAGGAGCTGGACGGCCTTCTTTCAGACGATTCCCTAGCGAAGGTGCCTTTCCTCATACTCGGTAACAAGATCGACATACCTATCGCAGCATCCGAGGAGGAGCTGCGCTACTACCTCGGACTGAGCAACTTCACCACTGGGAAGGGCAATGTGAACCTATCCGAAAACGTGCGGCCCCTGGAGGTCTTCATGTGCAGCATTGTCCGCAAGATGGGCTATGGCGAAGGGTTCAAATGGATGTCTCAGTACATCAAGTGAAGGGCCTCCCTGCTGTCCTCAGTGGCAATGTTCAGGTTTGGTTCTTTGTCGCTCTCCTGATGCTTTGGAGAAACCTGCAACTGTAAGAAACGGTCTATCTATCCTAGTGTTAGGGGGAAAGCCTGTAAGTTGACCATAATCCTAGATATATGGTGGGGTTTATTTGTTTTACTGTTTGTGTGTCAGATGATTTTACTATAGTTACAATGTGGTTGCTGAGATAATTTTTACATGTGAAAGTATTTCAGCTAATGTTCTCTGTCAGCTTAGGCTGTGAAATGTCTAATTGCTAGCTTAGACTCTTCTTTTCGCAACTATCCACCCGTAGACATACACAGGCAGATGTAACAAGAAGGCACGAGCTACAAAACCTAGGGCGGATCACCAATCAGCAGTATTTCCTTTCCCCAACCCTAGATGTGTCCCTCCTGACCCTCTCTGCCACCGGCAGAGAATGCTGCTCTGGTTATGCCGGACATCAACACAGCTGCTGGTGAAGATTTGGCCTTCATTCTCCTCACCCTTACTGCTTTCGAGGAACGCGCAGCTGTAAATTGATGATGATAGTCCTAGATCTACGGTGGGGTCTATTTATTTGATTGTTCGCATGTAAGATGATTGTATTTGTCCCAGTGCGATCTGTCTTCTCAGCAAGTGAAATATTTGTTACGAACCTGTATCTGTTGGATTTTGCTGCTACCGTTGCATCTGTGATTCTTTCTCCCTCTTCTCCATGCTACTATCAGTACAGATCAGCAGGCGATGTGGTTGCATCAGAGCAATGCAGATTGATATCTTTTATTGCAACCGACGACGTACCCAGCTTGTTCAAATTCTGAATTATCCCTTGCCACTGGTATGATTGCCAGGATGTCAGACCCGAATCCAATACGAGATGCAAATATAGGGGTTGAGAAATCATCAGAGTAGAGCAGGAGAGACAAGGGGAAGAAGAATAACAAGGAGACGTAAGCATCAATTTATTTGCTTCGATGCTCATGCTCCTCTTTTTTTTTTAGGGGTATGCTCATGCTCTTCCTGTGTATACTGGGTCCAAGCAAAGCTGCCCCAAGGCCCAGACAGGGTCGATTCCTCCGTTGAACAATGGAAACCTTAGTGCATTTTTTGTGTGGGTAAACCTTACTAGTTGTTTTTTGAGCTGATTGAACCTGTTGCTAGTTCGATAACTCCTTTTCTTTGACGTGGTCACCATTTTATGTCCGCATGCCTAATTAAAAAGCACACTTCTGGATCGACTGCTTTAAATCTCCAAAAAAAAAAGCGCACCTTCTTTGAAATGTGAGAGAAGGACTGAAAATAGAAGCATTTTGCAAAGACATAAAGGGAAGTGCTCATAAGTTGGTGGAGTGAATTGGCAGTCGAATTTGGGCCCTGAAGTCCTATCAGAACATCAATCGACCTTCTCCTACCGTGGTTGCATGCCCAACAAGCAAAAGCTTCATCTGGACTGAAAGACAGAAACAGCAAGAGGAAGTCGCATTTGGAGTTTGCATTCCTGGGGTGTGGTGATCGAACTCAACTTTTCTTTCCCTCAGAGGGAAAGGAAGATCAAAACCTAACTTGCACCTTTGGGGGTTTGGATCATCCGAGACCTCCATATTTGTCACTTCAGTATTCCGGGTGGGTTGTGGTGATAGAATTGTAAGCTGACTGTGACGGCTGCTGCTGTTTATTCCTAACCGGTTGTATTTAAAGACAGGTCTTTTTTTTTTTTTTTGGCAAAACAAACCCTTTATTATCCTCATACCACATTACAGGATTGGGACAAAACTGTCCCCATTACAGGTACAACCCCCAAAACACTGAAAATTACATTGAAGTCCAACAACAGGGACACGCACACACGCCGCTGAACGAAGCGCATCGTGTCGTCTAAACACCTTCGGGTTGCATCCTCGTCATCACCAGTTGCCTCCACGTGTCCCCTCCGCTGACCAGAAGCAGACTCGCCGCCGGCAAGCCCGTCCGGCTGCCACCAGGGAGGAGACGCCGCTGAACCTCCGCTGCTCACCATGAAGACGACAACATATCGTCGGCTCAGCAGATTGAACCAGTCCAGAAACAAGGCAAAGAGAACCAATCGCCGGCGCAACACATCCTGAAGAAACCAAATCGCCAGCGCAACGCACCCGCTGACTCGGGCAGAGCTCCCCCAACAGAGCTGAATGCACCAACATAGACCTGACCAAATAACAAGGCCTCCCCGAGACCGCAAACCGGGCCTCCGAACTGGAGGTAAGAGGAAGGCGCAAGAAGGCCAAGGACCAGCTGTAGATCGGCCTCTCCCCAGCGCCAAGATACAAAGGAAAACATCGCCAAGAAGCTAGCGGCGTCGCCAAGAATTCGACCGAGAGAACATGCGAACACCTCAAAGACAGGTCGATAGTGTAGACATCGAGGAACTAGAGAAACAATTCTGGTGGACAAAAGGAACTCGATATTAAGCAAGAACAAGCCACGCGGTACGAGCTGTTTTCGAATGATGATTCCCTTTTATAGTCATATATACTTCCTCCCTTTCATAATATAAGATGTTTTAGCTTTGTAAAATAAATGTATTTAAAACTTTTTTAGTATATATATTCATTTTGAACCTACACATAAAAAAGTCTAGATACACTATTTTCACAAACCTAAAACATCTTATATTATGAAACGGAGGGAGTATATTTCTACCAAAACAGCTTATGAATGGATTAAGAATCAACAATATTGGCAGATCATGTGCTACGTGCTGGAATTTGGTGCAGGGCCTTAGCCCATAGCCCAATATAAATTCTAAAATTCTCTTGATCCATGTGGGTATGGCAATGGGCAGGACTAAAATTTAGTCTCACATTGCTAGTTGAGAGAGTTGAAGTGGTTTATAAGGGGGGTTGTTCTAGTCCTTGTAAGTGAGTGGGAAGAGAGAGCCCTCGCACACTCCTCCTCCGCTGCCGCCCGCCTCGCACGTTCACGGGTTGCGAAAATCTTGTCGACCCGAGCTTATCTTAATTGTCGTTAATGCAACCGTTTTTATTTTAGATTTTCTAAATCGTGGCTTACTCGGACGTGGGTTGCGCCCCACTATCTTGCTGACCGCACTGTATAAACTCGGACGTAAACCCTAGCCATCGCAGCTGCTGTCGTGGCCAACGTTGGACCGTACATATTATTGTCTTTCCTGTTTCAATCTCTACTAGAATTCCTAGTTCTAATTTCTGTGGTAGATGCGATTTGTTCATCTACTATGCTGGTTTGTATGTTTAGTTTACCTGTTGTTTCTGTAGTCATAATTTATCAATTACTTATTCGAATTAAATCATATGATAATTTGCTTATATATTCAACATTCCAAAAATCTGATTATAGGCAAATGAATTCAACTAGCATTGTCGCTGCTACTAGGCCGCCTCTCTTTGCTGGTTCGCACTATAAGAGGTGGCGCACGAGAGCAGCTCTCTGATTTTGAAACCTGAATTGCTATAGTGTCACTTTTAGCAAACCCGATGGTGATCTTTCTCCTGCTTAGGGGGAAGCCTATGAGAAAGTCGATGCCATGTTTAAGAAGACTTTCTTCAGTATTCTTGGAGACAACATTGTTGACCCGTACATGACGTTTGATCATGGTAAGGATGCGCGGGATGCACTCGAGGCTAAATTTAGGGTCTTAGATGCTAACACTGAATTGTATGTCATGGAGTGATACTATGACTGGTGAGCGCTCCGTTGTTGAGCAATCTCATGAGATATAGTCGCTTACCAAATAACTTGAGAAGTTTAAGTGTACCTTACCGGACAAGTTTGTGGTCGGTGACATTATTGCTAAGCTTCCCCCCTCGTACATGAACTTTTTCTACTTCCCTGAAACATAAGAGACAAGAATTTTCTGTTACGGATTTCATTGGGTCTCTTCATGTGGAAGAAAAGGCGAGAGCAAAGGACACACGCGCTCGAGGATTTGAGGGAGATTCTAGTGCCAATGTGGTACAGAAGAAAAACTTCCAATCCTACAAGTTCAAAAACAAGAACAAATCTAAAGGTAAAGGCAAGTTTGATGGCAAGAACAAGGCCTCACACTCTACCAACTTCAAGAAGAAGACTGATAAAAAGAAAGGGGCTTCTCACATCTCTGGTGATCTTGATCATTGGGCTCCTAATTGCCCGAATCGCTTTTACAATCGTGGGAACGAAGGCAAGACCGCAAATATTGTTATCGGTGATACTGAGATGAAGGGCGTTAGGTATGGTATTTTTCCTACTATCCTTTCAGTATGTAACTCTCCTGATTGGTGGATAGATACGGGTGCCAATACACATGTATGTTCCAATGTTGCCATGTTTTCTTCTTATCAGGTCGCAAGGACTTGCTCCGTGCTGATGGAAAATGGTTCGCGTGCTTCTGTTCATCGTGTTGGTACGGTAAATCTAAAGTTTACTTCGGGGAAGAACGTCCAGCTGAAGAATGTACAACTGATACATGCATTTTACATCATTAATATAGTAACTTATATGATCTGTTTTAAATGATATTTTCCGTGTTCAATCATTATTTATGCCTTTTTAGTTGATTTATGGGACTTTCCTACGAAGTCCCTTTTATTGGTATTTAATTTCTAGGAGGTAGAAAACCTCCATTTTTGTATTTTGCTGTTTCAGGGACCTTCTGGACGCCTAAAAATCAAAGGAAAAATACTTGATCAATTTTTCACCTGGAGAAGGACCGTGAGTGAAAGAATCAAGCGAGAGGAACATCTAGGCTCAAAAGAGACCAGGTGGCGTGCCCTCCCTTGCTGGGCGCGCCACCTAGGCCTGTTTGACCCACGAGCGTCGTCTCGGCTCCTCCTTTTTACAGATGCCTCCGTCTCGCTAGAAAACCAACGCCATATTTTTTCCCACGATTTACAGAGGCGATAGCAGAGGTGAAAGCCCTCTCCTATTCTGGGAGAGGGCAGATCTGTTGGGAATATGGCCTAAGGGCAATCATGTATGATGTTATTTCTGATGTATTCATAAAGTTATTATATTGTCCTTGTATGAACTTCTGATATGTATCATTGAATATGTGATTCAGTTGTGGAACTATGTATTTATGTTGTTCATGCTAAATGTCCTTAGTCATTGAGGTTGTGCTAGACACACAACCTAGACTAATGTGAAATTCCACTGATAACTCAGTTCCACTTGTCATGGGCATGGTGATGTTATTCCAACTTACACGGATTCGGCTAAAGAGTTTAGCGAGTTGAACTTACCCATATTGAGATACAACAAACAAGTTGTCATTTGTATGTCTCAATCAATGTAATCCTTAGACCTGAGGTCATTGCACAATCCGAGTTATGGATCATCGGCTTAGGTTCTGTCAAACATTGTTCCGTCGAAGGGCAATTATAAAGGTAGAGTTCGGGTCGACTGAGAATCAAGCTGCATGATGTGGATGACAAAGATGGGATTATTTCCCTCCGACTGGAGAGATATTCTCTGAGCTATCTCGGAAGATATGATTCGAAAAGCATGACCATGCACGACTCAATTAAGTGTTAACCAAGGCGGCCGACTAAGAGTTAGTCGGATGAATCACTTATCTTGGATCGAGAAGAGAGTTGAGCTATTTGAAGGATGACGATTATTCGCCTATAGCTTAACAAGATGTATCATGAGGAAAAAGGGACTCGGACGCAAGTCACACTGGAAGGTATGTCGTCATGACTCTTTGGTAGTTGGGAGTCGGCACATTCTACTAGGAGCCGCTACTGACTGATCGATCACGAGTAAGAATCGAATCATGTTCGAGTCACCATGAGCCTGTCGGGTCACACACTTAAGAGAGGGAGCAAGTTTGGGTTGGACCCAAACCATAAATCTGTTTGGGTTGGACCCAAATCAGACACGGACTGAGTTAGTGAGTTGGACTCGCAGTGACTAATATAGGCCTTGTAGTGAATGGGCCACAAGTGTGTGGAGCCCACTTTCACTCCCTATATATACTGGAGCTCAGATACCCAAGCGACACGGTTAGGTTATTCCATGTGTTGAAAACCCTAGCTCCATTTCAGTCCAGCCGATGTACCAGACTTAGCAGTCCACCACCGGCGTTGCTCCTCGTACGTGTGGATACTGGCAGAGGTGTTGCATGATCAGCACTTTGACGATCATGGATTGGATCAGATCGTGAGGACTGCACTACCTTAACTAACATGCTTCATCAGTAATCTGCAACCGCGCGTATAGTGGTAATCTTCGTGGTCTTCTACCTAACCTAGATCTTGGGATCACCGCGTAGGAAAATTTTGTTTTATCTCTACGTGGCACAGCAAGATCCTGCAGCACCGAAACCTCCAGTGAGGGGGAAATTGACACCATCGTCATCACCACTCCTTGGCGTAGGGGAGGCCTGACCATCAACATCTCCATCACCACCACTCCTTGGCATAGGGGGAGGCCTCTCCATCAACATCGTCATCACCACTCCTTGACCTAGCATACCACTGCATGATGTAGTACACTATAGTCGTTGATATATCACTAAAGAAATACCATTCCACTAGTATTACATCTCTCAGAGTGGTACAACAAAAAAATCGCGGGTCCAAGACATGACTATAGATCACAACTCAAAACTTTACAAAAGATATAGAGAACAATCCTCAAAACAGTTAGGAAAACACTATACAGAAGAAATCTAGAAATAGTAACTTGAAGTCTATTCTAGAAATCATACTACTATTAATATATATCTGCTTGCGATTGCTGTTAAAGAAATGCCCTACAGAAATAGGTTCTACTATCTAGGGATTTATCTATACACTACTCTTCATCTTCTCTTTTATTGCTCCTGATGTAGTCATTAACTTTGTTGATCCCCACTAGATATCTTCAACTCTTCAACGTAGTCCACCTACGGAAGACGTCATTGATTGCTCCTAGCAAGGGTTAAGAAGGTACGGTTGAGTAAGAGCATACTCAACAAGTTCACTAAAAAGGAGTGTTTGATGCACTGTCTACAACTTTTCGTAAACATTTCTTCAAAGGTTGCTTTTATTCTAAAAAGCTATGTTTGCTAGCCTTTACAAGTTTACCAGAACTTCATGGATCTTCTTTCTTGTAGCATTTGTAGCTCCTTCCTGAAACAGGAAGTAACATGTTATAATTATTACACTCTGTAGAGGTGTGTTACTTTACCCATAAGAGAGCCAAGCATGCATTCCCATTCACACTTCCTTGGTATGAGGCCCGGTATAAGGATCCAAGCCATTTGTTATTAAGTCCTAGGTATTATATTCCTTTACCACTAAAACTTTAATAGTAGGTTATTACCACATGATAAATAACACATAATTATATCATTATGAAAATATAGTTTTCGGACCTTTTCGAAATGCAAGTGATAACAATAGTAGATTGCAAATACTTGATATAAAATAACCAAAGGACATGAGCAAGTGTGAACTTGCCTTTTTTATTACAAGATTATGCAATCACGGGCTTCGAGACAATATAAGATCTAATATCTAAAAATAGCATCATTGGTCTGGTAAGGACTAATGTTTAAAGAAGCAAGATGCTATTATGCATAACTAATGTAATGAAATTTCATAAACTCGAAATTCCCGGAATAACATCGATGATCTAGGGTTTTGGGAATTGGGAATAATTGCTTTGGAATGTGTTGTCCTTTTAGATCAATTTCACACTTGTGCTTCTAAATAGGCTTGTGAGATAGTATGAGATAAGGCTTAAGGGTATAACAAAGTAATATACAACAACACGACACCCAAGTGTTGATACAAGGTTGAAAACTTCTTATATAAAGATTGTTATCCTATTAGAGCTTTTAAGGAAATAACTACAACTTAATTTTAATGTATCTTAAAATAATAAGTTTTGAAGAAAAGCTTACTTTACAAAGTAAAAGCATTTAAACTTGTAAATAGGTACTACTAAGGTTATTTATTAACTTTACTTACTATTAAAGAAACCATTATTATAATTAAGTTAAGTATATTATTTGTATTTGGAATTTGTATGTCATTAACATGAGGTGATATTATATTTTGCTCACTTCATAATATATTTCATAAAATTAGCATTATTTTGACTTGAGTGATGTTGTATTGGTATTATAAGTGATTGAAACATTTTAGTCACTTACTATTTAAGGATTATATTTTATGGACATGGAAATGGTATTCCATACACTACTTGAGAATTAGCTTTAAATTTTGAATACATTCATAAACTTGTGAGTGAAATGATAGTAGAAATGTTTAATAAGTCAAAATGTCATTTTGATGCTTTTATAATTGCTATCATCCTTTTGGAAAGTAGTATACAATTATTTTTGAATGATAAACTTAGAAAAATCCTTTAAGATGATTTGGGCTATTTTTACTTCATGCAATCCATAAATAAGATCATTACTAAAATTATAACTTAAATGGATAATATAAAGACATAAACAAATTTTCATATATAATGAATTAAAATAAAGGTAAAAGGTTTAAATAAGGTTTATTAAATCTCCACATTTATTTTACTTCAAAAGTATTTTTTTTATGTGTAGGCTTTATTTTTGTGAACATTTTGGTGTCTTATATGTATTTTTCTGATTTTTAAATAAAATATGCTTGTTCCAAGATTTATACTTAATAGAATATTTGTTAAATTATAAAGTATTTCATTTAGGTTGTATAACAAAGTACAATAATAGATTTAAATTATGGATCTTCTTTTTCTAAAAAAATTGATATTTAATAAATATATTTTTTCTGAATTGTAAAATACAATTTTATAATATTTATTCATTTTTTGGAATTTTATCAAATAGGAAATCCTTTTTATACCTAAACGGTACCTAGCCTAAGTCATAGAAAGGTGGGGTCGAGTACACGTGAGATGCCACATGGGCACGGAACGGTCAAACTAGTTGACCGAGCTCAGGTGACGCAAGCATGACGCCCTGCTGACGTCATCCGGAGATAATCCCTAGATCGATGGTCGATTCGTCGATTCAGAGTGTGCAGGGTGTAGGGTTCCGTAGCAGAAAACAAACAAAAAATCTAACTAAGCAAACACTAACACCAGGATCTATACTATGTAAACACAAGCAACGGAAAGAGAGAGACGGTATTCATACCCTTGAAGACCGAGGCATGTCTTACGTAGGAATAGGGATGGCACCCGCCGGGTTCGGGGTCAGGTCCGGCCCTCCCATACCCGCCCCACTTACCTTGTCGGGTCAAAAATTTCTCTAGACCCGCCACCCGCCGGGTACCTAGGACCCGATGGGTACCCGCATCCAGGACCTGCGAGGTGGCAGCGATGATAGTGCGAGGCGGTGTAGTCCCGCAGAGGCGCAAGAGGGAGCGGCAGAGAGATGCGAGGCGGCAATGCAGAGGCTATTTGGTGGGCTGAGAGCCTGTGATGCGTGCGTAGGCCGATGGTGGGATTTTGGTGGGCCGGTCATTGAGGTTATTTGTATGAATCTAGACAATTTGTTAGGTCGATGGTGGGTCTGCGGGTCTACGGGTATGGGTCCGGCTCCTCCATACCCGCCCCGTATAATTCGGCGGGTCTAATTTTTTACCAGACCCACCCCATTTAAGGCGGGTACCCATCGGGTTAGCGGGTATCGGGGCCCCATTGCCATCCCTACATAGGAAGGCGTACATTGATGAAGTCGAGCAGCTCCAAGCACCCCAAGTGTGGTGCCTCCAAATTACTACACACGTCCGGTGTAGGCGACGTCTCCCGGGCTCCGATCCAGCCGAGCAGCAGAAGAAGAAGATGGCGGATCAAAGATCATACGACGATAGTGTGAAGGTGGAGAACTCAAAATCCTAGAGGTCCTCTCCAATATTATGGAGAAGTCCTCAATGAAAATGAGAGAGAGAGAGAATGGGAGAATGGGATGATTCCAAAGAGGAGGGGAAGACACCACCCAAGGGGTAGGTGGTGTGGGACTAATGCCCACACCCGCCAGCCACCTAGGGGTAGCCGCTCGCCCTAGGTGGGCCCCACTTGGACGGCCCACCAAGCCTTGGCCGGCTGGCCCCTTCCCCTGGCACCTTGCCCCTTTGGGCCTCCCCTCCGGGTGAGGCCCAATAGCAATGGGCTACCTATAAAAATAAAATAAAACAAAAATATTTTTTAATATTAATTATCCAGTTAACATAACTCACATATATTATTATATTCCTTCACTCTGGAACACCTTCCGGACCCCTTCCGATCTACATTGGATGTTACCCGGAACTATTCCAGTTCTCTTTCTCTATTTCTCCTACGATACCGCATCTATCCTAAGCGTCCCCACCCTTAAGCGTGACATCCTTCGGTTCGGAAACACTCCGCACATGATTGAGACATTTCTCACATCAATGATCAACAAAGGGATCTGGATGGCCATGTGACCCCCGTGCGTTTCACAAATCTTACCATGAAAAGTCGTTTCCCATTCCCTTTGTCATTTGATACCTAGTTAATCTAAGACTTGATCTTCGGTATCCCCATACCTTAGTTCAGCCTCGTTATCGATGAACTTGTTTACCCGTTCCCATGTCGTTGCATTTCGTGACCAAGTCACTTGCTTGCAAGCTTCGTTAATGCAACGTCACCGAGATGGCCACATGTATCTATCCATTACATGGATTGACAAATCCTGGTCTTCATATGTACTCATCTACGCGTCCCTTTAGAAAACCTGAGTGGCACCTTTTTGATCACTCTGTCATGATATGATGCTTGATACCATCAAAGCTTCCTCTAGAATGGTGATTTGTATTACCTCGCAGTCTAAGGATCAGGTTGCGAGGTTTTCTGTCTTTATCATCAATGGTGAACTTTGTAACTAGATCTCATTAAGATATAACTGTCGGATGTTTGTCTATCACATAATTCAACTAATGATATGACCTTATTTTCAATGGCATAAATGCCCATGATCTTGAAACCCAAATCATCCTCGTGACCAATGAACTAGTTCGCTAGAGATAACTAGAGACACGGTATGTTTACATACCACACGTGTATTAACGTTTCGTATTAATGCAGTTATAGCACAATATGAAACGTATTATGAACATATAAGAGATATATCAAACAATACACTTTATTATTTGGCTCTAGGGCATATCTCCTTCAGTCTCCCACATGCACTAGAGTACAAATAAATCTAGTTTACAATAGGCAAGAACCTAACACCAATGGCATCTCGGTGTTGTTCGTGCTTGACTTGTAGGAGAGCTTTAGTCAAAGGATCTGGCACATCCAGATCCATTTGTACTTTGCAAATCTTGATTTCACCTTCGTCAATGTTCTGCCGGATGATGTGAAACTGAAGCTTGATGTGTTTGGTCGTGGAATGAGTCCTTGGTTCCTTTGCGTTTGCAATAGAGCTCGTGTTGTCACAATAGATTGTCACGGGGTCTTACACACTTGGAATGACTCCTAGTTCAATGATGAAATTCCTTAGCCAAATATCTTCATTCGCCCCATCAGCTGCAGCAATGTATTCAGACTCCATTGAAGACTGCGCCACCACCGGCTGCTTCTTGCTCTTCCAGCTTACCACCCCACCATTCACTAGGAACACTAATCCTGTCCGAGACTTCGAGTCATCAAGATCTGAGTTCCAGCTTGCATCCATGTTACCGGTTACGTTTAGAGCTTCAATACTTCCTCCATAGACTAGGAACATATCCTTCATTCTCTTGAGATACTTCAGGATATTCTTAACAGCTGTCCAGTGATCTGATCCTAGATTACTTTGGTATCGGCTTGTCAGACTAAGAGCCAATGGCACATCAGGTCGAGTACTTAGCATTGCATACATGATAGATCCTATGGCTGAAGCGTAGGGGACGTAAGACATCTTTTCTCTATCAACATCCGTTATCGGACATTGAGTCAAACTCAGCGTGCAATTCTTCATCATAGGCGCAAAACCCCTTTTGGCATCCTCCATTTTGAACCTTATCAAAATATTTTCAATGTAAGTACTTTGACTTAATGCAATTAGGCGTCTTGATCTATCTCTATAGATTTTTATGCCTAGTATGTGTGCAGCTTCACCTAAGTCCTTCATGGAAAATTGACTACTCAAATATGCTTTCACGCTTTTCATAAGATCCACATCGTTTCCCATGAGTAATATGTCATCCACATATACTACTAGAAAAACCACCGAGCTCCCACTCGCTTTCTTGTAAACTTAGAACTCTTGTTGATTTTGGATGAATCCAAAACTCTTGATCACTTGATAAAAATGTTGGTTCCAACTCTGAGATGCTTGCTTCAATCCATAAATGGACGCTGAAGTTTGCACACCTTTATAGCATCCTTAGGATCAAAAAACCTTCTGGTTGCATCATATACAACTCTTCATCAATGTATCCATTTAGGAACACGGTTTTGACATCCGTCTGTCATATTTCGTAGTCGAAATGAGCAGCAATTGCTAGTAAAATCCGGACAGCCCTAAGCATCACTACGGGAGAGAAAGTCTCATCGGAGTCAACTCCTTGAATTTGTTGAAACCCCTTTGCGACAAGTCAAGCTTTGTGAATGGTCACATTACCATTCGCATCTATATTTTTCTTAAAGATCCATTTATTTTCCATAGCCTTTCGGCCTTCCGAAAGATCTACCAAAGTCCAAACTTGGTTTTTCATACATAGATCCTATTTCAGATTTCATGGCTTCTAGCCATTTCTCGGAATCAGCACTATCCATAGCCTCTTCATAGCTTGCAGGTTCTTCCTATTCATCTAGTATGACAAACATCACAAGGCGAATGTATCAATCAGGAGTCATACGAGCTCTTGTAGACTTGCGAATCGCACGGGTTTCAATGTTGTTCTCTTGATCATTATCATTAGGTTCTTCTTCCATGTTGGAGAGTGGTTTCAGAATAGCTTCCGTTGCGCTACTCAGAATTTGGAGAGAAGGGTCAACAACTTCACCTAACTCAATTTTCCTTCCACTAACTCCTTTAGCGAGAAACTCTTTCTCAAGAAAGGTGTCGTTTTTCACGACAAACGTTTGGCCTTCGGCTTGGTTGTAGAAGGTATACCCAACTGTTTCCCTTGGGTATCCTATGAAGATACATTTTTCTGCCTTGGGTTCAAGTTTGTTAGGCTGTAGTTTCTTGACGTAAGCCACACATCCCCAAACTTTCAGAAATGACAACATTGGCTTCTTGCCACCATATCTCATATGGGGTTGTCTCCACAGATTTGGATGGTGCTCGGTTTAAAATAAAGTGGCGGTTTCTAATGCATATCCTCAAAATGATACAGACAAATCAGCTAAAGACACCATGGACCGCACACTATCTAATAGAGTACAGTTACGTCATTCTGACACACCATTACGCTGTGGTGTTCCGGCTGGTGTAAGTTGTGGGATAATCCCATAGTCCTTCAAGTGCATGTTAAACTCATAACTCAAATACTCGCCTCCTGAAGCCGATCGAAGATGCTTGATTTTCTTGTTAAGTTGATTCTCTACTTCTTTCTGAAATTCTTGGAACTTTTCAAAGGTTTCAGATTTGTGCTTCATTAAGTAGATATATCCATATCTACTTAAGTCACCAGTAAAGGTAAAAAAATAATGATAACCATTGCGTGTTGATACACTCATTGGTCCACATACATCTGTATGTATGATTCCTAGTAGGTCTACAGCTCTCTCCATTATGCCGGAGAAGGGTGTCCTAGTCATCTTGCCCATAAGGCATGGCTCACATGTATCGAGGGATTCAGAATCCAACAATCCAAGAAGTCCATCTGAATGGAGCTTTTTCATGCGCTTTACGCCAATGTGACCAAGACAGCAATGCCACATAAACATGGTATTATCATCATTATGCTTACAACGTTTAGCATCAACACTATGGATGTGAGTATTGCAATCAAGATCCAGTAAGAATAAACCATTACACACAGGCGCATGAACATAGAAAATATCATTCAAATAAATAGAACAACCATTTGTTCTAGATTTAAACAAATAGCGATCTTGCAATAAGCAAGATCCACTCACAATATTCATACTCAATGCGGGTACATAGTAGCATTTATTCAAAACTAAAATCAATCCTGACAGCAGACGTAGAGGTAAAGTGCCGACGGCCATCACTTCAACTCTCGAACCATTGCCAACGCGCATCATCACCTCATCCTTACTTAGGCGCCTCTTACTCTGTAGTACATGCTGAGAGTTACAAATGTGAGCAATATAACCGGTATCAAATACCCAGGTGTTATTTCTGGTGCTTGTAAGGAACACATCAATAACATGTATATCACATATACCTTTGTCCTTGGCGGCTATCTTTCCGGCTTTCTTGTCTTCAAGGTACTTGGGGCAGTTGCGTTTCCAGTCCCCACCCCCTTTGCAGTAGTAGCACATGGTGTCGGGCTTAGGGCCAGGCTTGGTAGTCTTAGAGGTGTTAGCAAAGAACTTGCCATCCTTCTTAGGATTTTTTCCCTTGCCTTTTCCCTTTTGCCCCGGCTTCTTAAATTTTGTGGTCTTATTGACCATCAACACCGTGTGCTCCTTCTTGATTTCTACCTCAGCAGTTTTGAGCATGGTGAATAGTTCAATTAGGGTCTTAGTCATCCCTTGAATGTTGTAGTTCATCACAAAGCTCTTATATCTAGGGGCAGCAGTGCAGCACCCTATCAATCGTGAGCTCCTTCGGTATTTTGCAGTCCAGGGCGTTCAAACGCTTAACGTAGCCAGACATTTCGACTACATGCTCACTAATACTACCGTGCTCTTCCATCTTAGCAGAGAAGAAGAGCTTGGAAGCATCGTATCTCTCTGCCCGAGCCTGTGGAGCAAAGACAGCCTTGAGATCTTCATTGATCTCAAAAGCATTCATCTTCTCAAAATGCTTTTGAATATCTAGCTCCATGGCATAGAGCATTCCAATTTGTATGAGGGAGAAATCATCCACCTTGGACTGTCAGACATTCTTTTCGTCCTGGGAGGCAGAATCTACAGGCTTAGCTGGAAGCTCAGCCTCGATAACATAAGTCAACTTGTATGGGACTAGGAGGATCCTAAGATTGCGGAACCATGTGGTGAAGTTGGTTCCATCAGTTTTTAGCTTGTCCTTCTTGAGGAAAGTGCTAAGGTTGAAGGTGGGTGGGCGAGACATCTAGGTAGAATTTGCAAAGTATTTTAGACCATGTTCATAATAATGAGTTCAAGTTTTAAAGTATACTACCATACTTAAAACAAAAGGAACTCCCATTCAAACGAACATCCCTCCATTCGTTTAGTGATCACATGACCCTAACCCACAACTCCACCCCGATCATCACGGTTGGCTAAGTAGTTTCAAAGGTGGACATTCCCTAATGTCGATCACATCAGCCATGTTATTCATGCTCGACCTTTCAGTATCTTGTATTCCGAGGCCATGTCTACATATGCTAGGCTCGCCAGTTCTAACTTGTGTGTATTCGCAGTGCAACATGGCTTACACCCACTGTATGCGAACATAGATATGTCTGACATCAATCGTCACAGCCAGCCTCATACCGAAGAACTTTCTTGGTGGTGCACACACAAGGGGAATACGATAACTAGAATGCAGTGAGGGATTATCTTACTATGCTACCATCAGATATATTATCATACTAGCATAATAAGTAATACTTCATAAAGTAAAGTATTATGATGTGGTTATAGCATCTTGATCACCATCAATAGCTTCAATGAAAGTTTCACAAACTTCTCATTGCCATGTCTCAACACATGCCTCTATGCAACAATAAAGATAGACGCCTCTATATTATCTATTGCAAGTTTTATGTGGCTTTAGGGCTTTCGCGGTAGAACCCCTTCCCACCTACGAACGTGGAGCCACAACATGGATTCAATAATTGTTTTTCTACTTACCTTTTCAGGGTCCTCCAATGTCGATGCCATATCAACTACATACTGTAGAGAGACAGACACCCCTAAGCCACTTTGATTGTGGACCAGTCTTGTGAATCACCACGTGAGGTTGGTTGGGGGTCGCTTCATCAAACAATGCCACGATATGTACTAGAACATAAAAGAGGGTAGCAACTAGAAAATCAATGCCCACATATTGCTATGTGTTCTATACATACGACATGTATACCCATAGACCCACTCTGATACCACTATAGGGTTCTGTAGCAGAAAATAAAAAAATTCTAACTAAGCGAATAGTAACACCAGGATCTATACTTTGTAGACACAAGCAACGGAAAGAGAGAGACGATATTCATACCCTTGAAGACCGAGACACACCTTAGCAGGAAGGCGTATGTTGATGAAGCTGAGCAGCTCCAAGCACCCCAAGTGTGGTGCCTTCGAAGTACTACACACATCCAGTGTAGGAGACGTCTCCTGGGCTCTGATCCATCCAAGTAGTAGAAGAAGAAGATGGCAAATATTATGGAGAAGTCCTCAATGGAAATGACAGAGAGAGAATGGGAGAATGGGATGATTCCAAAGGGGAGTGGAAGACCCCTATATATAGTGGAAGGGGAAGGCGCACCACCCAAGGGGAAGGCGGTGTGGGACTAACACCCACACCCGCCGGCCACCTAGGGGTAGCCGCCAGCCCTAGGTGGGACCCACTTGGGCGGCCCACCAAGCCTTGGCCGGTTGGCCCCCTTCCCCAGGCACCTTGCCCCTTTGGGCCTCCCCTCCGGGTGAGGCCCAATAGCAATGGGCTGCCTATAAAAATAAAATAATATTTTTTTAATATTAATTATCCAATTAACATAAAATACCTATATTATTATATTCCTTCACTCCGGAACACCTTCCGGACCCCTTCCGATCTACATCGGATGTTACCCGGAACTACTTCGGTTTCTCTTTCTCTATTTCTCCTACGATACCGCATCTACCCTAAGTGTCCCCACCCTTAAGCGTGACATCCTTCGGTTCAGAAACACTCCGGACATGATTGAGACATCTCTCACATCAATGATCAATAGAGGGACCTGGATGGCCATGTGACCCCCGTACGTTTCATGAATCTTATCGCTCGAACCGTGAAGTCGTTTCCCATTCCCTTTGACATTTGGTACCTAGTTCATCCGAAACTTGATCTTCGGTATCCCCATACCTTAGTTCAGTCTCGTCACCGATGAACTTGTTTACTTGTTCCCATGTTGTTGCATTATGTGACCAAGTCACATGCTTGTAAGATTCGTTCATGCAACGTCACCGAGATGGCCACATGTATCTATCCATTACATGGATTGATAAATCCTGGTCTTCATATGTACTCCTCTACGCGCCCCTTTGTAAAACCTGAGTGGCACCTTTTTGATCACTCTGTCACGAGATGATGCTTGATACCATCAAAGCTTCCTCCAGAATGGTGATTTGCATTACCTCACAGTCTAAGGATCAGGTTGCAAGGTTTTCTGTGTTTATCATCAATGGTGAACTTTGTAACTAGATCTCATTAAGATATAACTGTCAGATGTTTGTCTATCACATCATTCAACTAATGATTGACCTTATTGTCAATTGGCATAAATGCACATGATCTTGAAACCTAGATCATCCTCATGACCAATGAACTACTTCGAGATAACTAGACACACGATTTGTTTACATACCACACATGTATTAACGTTTCATATTAATACAGTTATAGCATAATATGAAATGTATTATGAACATATAAGATATATATCAAACAATACACTTTATTATTTGCCTCTAGGGCATATCTCCTTCACGGGGATGCACTGGTGTTGCATTCAAACGAGGAGGTTGTGGGGAGCCTGTAGGTAAGTCGTGATGCTACTTTTAGGTCATCGGAGGGTGACCGACGACGAGCAACTATGGTGGCATAGTCGTGCTAACTTGGATACAGCGATATGGCGAGCAAAAAGGGCATTGGAGTGGACCAGTCGAACGAGGATCTCACCAGGAACGTGTAGAGCACGACGTTGAAGCAAGGTGAGGTCAGAGTCGATGACAAATGTCGATGACTGGCGGTAGAGGGGAGGGATCGATTAGCTCAACTAGGGGCTCTCCAGCTTGCGTGCTTCATCAAAGAGGACGAGGAAGACGCATCGGTGCTCAAGGCATGCTCATCGGGGCAAGGGGAGCCCCGCTAATGGCGACGACGGTTTTCTCTGGCCGGGCTAGGGTTTCAGATCAGAGAGAAATCAAGGAGGAAAGGGGGATTAGGGAAAGCTAGTGTTCGTAGAGGCAGCACCGGGGGTACTTATAGGCCTCAGCAGCGGTGGTGGTCATCTTGGCGGCGAGAAGACCATCGGTTGGCCGGGGACGAGCCGCCGAGGTGCTTCTCTATCAGGGATGAGGAAGATGAATTAGAAAGAAGGCTTGAAGCGGTACAGGCTAGGAGTAGGCTGCACATGGGTCATGTGGTCCACGGCAAAGTAAGCGAGAAGAAGGTTGCTGCGGTGCTGACGACAAATAGACAAAAGAGGAAATGGGTCACGGGCCAGAATCCTTCGGTTTCACTTTATTTTCTTTTTCTTTTATCATTTTCTATTTTCTATTTTATAAATACACTATATATATGTTTCTTAAAGTTTTAAATACTTGAAGTTTTGTAGAATATTCCAGGAATCTTGGGGGTAATTGTAATTAATTGGTTTTAAATTCTTTTTGGAAAATTACTAAATAGAAGAAATATGACTTAGGGTTTTAGATTTTTTTATTATTGAAGGGTCTTTGTAAATAGGATTTTCTCTATCCATTTAAAAGTGAAATTTTAATAATTAAAGTGTTAAAATGATTAATGATGACCATAAAATCTTTTCCTATATAACATTATATAATAATCATGATGTTGTTCAATATTGTGGTTTTCTAGGTTTTTATCCCATTTATTCCATACCCACTCAATTTTAATGTTTAAAATTATTCTATAAATATTCTTGTGGCCATTTTTAAATAGGGAATGATTTTATTACCATAGGTAAATTAAGCATGGGATGTGATAAAGCTTTATATATTTCATGTTAAGTTGTTAATAATAATCTCACTTGATATACTAGGGTGAATCAAGATTAGCATTTAATATAGTGACTCACCACCATTTTCTGTGTGGTTGAACTCTTGATATAAATTTAACAAATAATGATTTGTAATAAGTATTCCCTAAGTAACAAAAGTAACATGTTTGTCATGTAGTAATTGTTTAGGGTTTTAAACTACTAGCATTTACTATGTGCTCTAGAGGGTTCACTATCCTTATGTTCATTTGTGAATATTGTTAAAGATCAATGTTCTAGGAGCATTGCCTTAAATTGATGATAATGGATGATATCTCAATTTAGAGTGTGATATTGAGGTTGCTTCCTAACAAAAAAATGATCTTAATGGTTTCATGGCACTGAGTTTTAGGTTTTAGAAGAATGAAATAGGCACAGAACAAATCTTGATATGGTGTTGGTTCAGATATTATCAAGAACTCCTATCTTCAACTCTTCATAAGCCTTGGATTTTGGTTAGGAAATTCCTTTCTAGATATAATATTTCTAACCCACTCAGTTTACTCGCAAGAAACATATCTTCCTGAAAAAACCAATCATTTGACTCCACCATATCCATCATCATATGATGACATGGTCATGTCACTACTTCATTACTCATTCTCCATCATTTCTTTACTACATATCATCCACTTCTTATCTTCCCTTAATGAGTTCATTCATGTAGTTATTTCTAACTCCATTCATCAACTCCTTTACATTCTTCTTTCATATACTTCTAAAGCTTGCAAGACTATAATCCTCACTATATGACAGGTGATATCCATCCTCTAGAAGAGGTATGGTACTACCCCCATAATACAGGATTGTTCTTGCATAAGTTTGGTTAAATTACCATGTCTTCAACTACTCCATGCAACTCATGTTCCATCCTTCATTATACACTAGCTTGACTTCTCATGATCAAGCTAGATGACTTAACTAACTAAGATTTAGCCTAGCTTGCAATACCAATAACAATTCTGCAACACCTGGTCAAATACCCCCAAGTGAATTGATAATAATGACCACCATCATTTGATCAAACTAAGCTTAGACTTCTAATTGTCTGGTCAAGATATTGTTGGAAATATGCCCTAGAGACAAATAGTAATAAGGACTATTATCATATTTCATAAAGTTTATGATTAAGTTTTATATCATGTTATAACTGTATTGAGTGGAAACATCAATACACGTGTGATATATAAACAACCAGGGGTTCCCAGTGAAACTCTAGTCACTGGTTCATTGGTCAACAGATGATCAAGTTTCCTGATCATGTGGCATTTATGCCAGTTGGAAATGGAGTCAACTCATTCTGAGAATGAGATGATGAACCAATACCCAACCTAAACATCGTGAGACGATCATGTCACGAAGTTCAAGTTACGATGATTAGAAATGGATCCTCGTAGACTATTCCTTAGACCGTGAGGCTATATCAATCACTGTCTCCCGAGAGTGCTTAGATAGCATCAAGCGTCGGTTGGTAATACAGTGGTTATAAAGGTGTGTTCAGGTACTCAGAGGAAACCATAGAGGCAATATATGTTAAGAGCGGGATTTGTTCGTCCACGTGACGGAAATATACTCAAGGGCAAACTCGGAGAAGTTATATCCAATAGCTGTGCAGCGTGTGATTTGATCATAGGGATATCACTTGTCGGAACAAGTCAAGTATCATTGTTCGGTAACGAGATTGAACACAACATGGTGATGTCATTGATCAGATCTCGGAAAATGCAAGTATAAAGATACAAAGGGAATAAGACACGACCGTCCCGGTTCAAACGATGAAAGATCTTCATGGAACGCACAGGGGTCACATGGCCATCCAGGTCCTTTTGTTGATCATTGTTACAAGAGTGTCCTGACCATGTCTGGAGTGTTCCCGAACCGTAGGGTATCACACTCAAGGGTTTGATGATGCTTAGAGAGTGTTTATAGGATCGGAGGAATCGCCAAAGAATAGTAGAGAGAAAACCGGAAGGGTTTCGGTAAGTCCAGAGAATGTCCGGAGTGGAGGTGGAAGGTATTCCATAGCCACAGATATTGAATAATATGTGAATGAATGTTGAATATTGATTTAATCATTTATTCATAATTATTTAACAAAAGATAAAATCAATTTAAAGGTCAAAAGGCTTAATGGGCCAATTTCGGAGGGAAAAGGGCCCATTAGGGAAAGGCAAGAGGGAGAAGGGTCAGAGGGGGTAGTCGGCGCCCTAGTGGGCCAGCCCCCCTCCCCACGTGGGGCCCATGGGGGTAGCCGGTGGTGCCACCCCTCCCCCTCTCCTCTCTTTTAGTCCCACCCTGGGACTTTGAGGGAGGTAGTACCTCCCCTCCCCTTATATATAGTCAGGGTATTTGGCTAGATAAATACACAAAATATTCAATAAAGGTATTCTAACTTTTGGGAAGACCTCCAATTGATATTATCTCTCTCTCTCTCTCTCGTGACCGTGGTCCCAAGTTCGGACTGCGCGAACGAGAGACATCTTCATCGTGGAGCGCCGTCGTGCTGCGGGATTCGGATCCAGGAGCTCTACTTCCGCAACTGCTGCTAGATCGGGGAAGCGGGAGCCATCATCAGGCACCAGACGTGTGTAACTCCCCGCGAGGTGTCACACTTGAGGCACTCAAGTCGCTGGAGCCGCAGGAGCGCTCTTCATCACGACCTTAAGGTCGGCTTCGGCTCGTCTACATGAACCACGCTCTCCTGAGCATTGACAATGTTTTTCGGTGTTCAAGGGTAAGTTCGCGAAAAGCCTCGCATGTTTCTGTATTAATAATAGATAGGTCCTAGCAGCATCAGGGGTTCAGGGGCGTAGGGTAAAAATTATTGTTTTCATACGCGGATCCCCTACAGTGGTATGAGAGCTAGATCTATGCGTAGTAATGCTAGTACGGGTAGAAGACACGAGATGTAGCGTGTGGGAGTTGATCTTTTAGTTGTAACCCTCCCATGTGTACTTGTGTATACCGCAGTAATGCTTGATGAAGCGCCCCCCAACCGACTTTACGCGCTCATTCGTGAGACGGGTCCACGATTGACATACGGCTTGTACCGTATAAAGTGGCTTAGGAGGGTGTCTGTCTCTCTCGCATTAGCTGGTATGCCATTTGCAACGGAGGGCCCCGAAAGGGGTGTAGTAGAGACAACTACTTGATCAGCGTTGTGCTGAAAGTTCATAGGTAAGAACGGTTCTTGTGCGACAGCCCATTCAACCACGTAAAACATGCAAAGATAAAGTAGAGGCGTCTAACTTTGTTTTGCAGGGGACGTTGCTTTGTGATATGGTTGTGGCATATGTAAAGTGATTACCTAGTTTTACGTAGTAGTAGATAGTCACGAAGGTGACGGACTACCATGCCGGAAAGACACCAGTACCCTGGTGTCTACGACGCCAGAACTTTGGCACCGGAATCCGGTGACGACGGATGGAGATCACGAAGTGAAGGACCATATCACATCACATTTACATTCAGTGTCATTGTTTGTATATCTTATTGTGTGCTAGTATTAGATACTCGACGGTAGCCTAATAAGATGATCCCTGTTAAAATTACCAATGATTGTGTTCCCCCTTAGTGTGCACCACCAAGAAAGTTCTTCGGTATGAGGCAACCCGTGGTGAGTGGGTGTCAGACATATCTACGTTGGCATACAGTGGGTGTAAGCCATATTGCACAGTAAATACACTAAGATTGAGTTGGCGAGCCTAGCATGTTACAGAGACATGGCCTCGGAACACGGATGGTCGAAAGATCGAGCACGAGTCGCATGAATGATGTGACCGACATTTAGCGTCCACCCTTGAACCCACATTGATGGCCATGATGATCGGGGGAGATGTGGGGAAAAGGGATCGTGTTATCACTAGGAACCCTTCATGGGATAGGTATTTCTGAGTGGAGTTATTACTAAGTCATTTAATTATAAACTTAGTCTAAATTCCTCTTTGCAATTATAAATGTAGAAAAGGTTCTCCCTGATGCCACCTTTCTTGTTGACGATTGATTGGTTAGAAGGAAATAAGCTCAGGCTAGATAGATCAAACTTCTCTATATGGGTTGCGCGTCTCCATGTTCTCCTTAGCGAGAATGACGTGGTCGACTACATACTCGACGAGATGGATTTGGATCAGCCCATTGACCTAGAGACCCCAGAGTAGCGGGAAGACCGCTATAACCGTCGGGAGATGGCCTTCTTCATTTTAGTTACAACATGTTTCGGAATGGTGGACGTGGCCTGTCGTGGGTAATTTCAACCCTCGTATGGTAATGCTATAGCTTAGGACACATTTCGTGGAACAAGCACGCATATGGGAGCATGAGCTGATGGGAGACTTCCTCTCCATTAAGATGGAGGGGAACTCATCACTCGACGACCACTTAGAGCGCATGCATGATGCGTACATGAGGCCTGCATACTTCCTGGATAACTGGATGACGGGCTCTTGATGACCCACAAGTATAGGAGATTGCAACGGTCTTCGAGGGAAGTAAAACCCAATTTATTGATTCGACACAAGGGGAGCCAAAGAATATTTATAAGCCTTAACAACTGAGTTGTCAATTCAGCTACACCTAGAAACAATCTTGATCATAGTAGTTTATCAGTAGCAACAGTTTTATAGTAGCAATAGCAAAGTAAAAGCAGTAGTAAAAGTAAACACAGTAGTAACAATTGCAGTAAACAGTAGGATTAAAGCGCGGTAGGCATAGGGATGGATGGACGGGCATTGCATGGACAAAACAATTCATATAACAATCAAGATATAGGGAAAATGCAGATAAATAAGATAAAGCATCCAAGTACTAAATAATCATAGGCTTGTGTTCCATATATAGTCATACGTGCTCGTAATGAGAACTTGCACATCATCTTTTGTCCTGCCAGCCCATTTGCAGCGGGGCCTCAAGGGAACTACTGGCAATTAAGGTGCTCCTTTTAATAGAGCACCGGAGCAAAGCATTCACACTCCGTGAACACACATAATCCTCATATCACAGCCATTCCCTCTGGTTATCCTGATTATTGTCACTTCGGGGCCTTTGGTTCCGGACAATAATATGTGTATACAACTTGCAGGTAGGATCATAAACAACACTACCATCATGAATCAATAACATGTCCAGATCTGAAATCATGGCACTCGGGCCCTAGTGACAAGCATTAAGCATAACAAGTTGCAACAAAGTCAAAAAGCACTAACACTAGATACTAGGCACCATGCCCTAACAATCTGATGCAATTACATGAACGATCTCATCCAATCCCTACCATCCCCATAGCCTACAGCGGGGGATTACTCACTCATGGATGGGGGAATCATGGATAGTTGATGGAGAAGCGATGGTGATGATGATGGCGATGATCTTCTCCAATTCCCCATCCCGGCAGGGTGCCAGAATGGAGTTTCTGGTTCCAAATCGCGGTATCTGGTGGTGGTGGCGCAGTGGAACTCTATCTGGAAAAACGTCGAAACCCCCTGGAGTTTTTAGGTCAAGGGGCATGTTATAGGCGAAGAGGGAGGCCGAGAGGGTGCCCGAGGCGACCACACCCCTCCCAGGCGCGGCCTGGCTGGCCGGCGTGGCCAGGGGGTGTGGGCCCCCCGTGGCCCTCCTCCGTCTAGTCTTCTAGCTCTATGAGTATTCTGGTGAAATGGGATTTTTGGCATATTTTCCGGGATTTTTCCTGATAGTTGATTTTCTGCACAAAAACTAGACATCAAGGTAATTCTGCTGAAAACAGCGTCAGTCCGTGTTAGTTGTATCCAAATCACACAAGTTTAGAGGAGAAACAATAGCAAAATTGTTCGGGAAAGTAGATACATTTTGGACGTATCAACTCTTTTGCAAATGGTGTTGTGTTGCGGTCGCTGCCACCAAGCTACCATGCACAAGTCAGGACTTGCATTATGAGAGGCGACGCGGAATCAATGGAATTCCACAGGTTCGTACCACATCTCAGGAATGTGATGGTTGAACTCGTTGTCGCTGAAGTCATCAATGACAAAGGTATATAATTGATATACAATTTTATAAATGTTATAATCTTGCAAACACATTTGCAGTGTTAAGTATATTTGATACTTGTTTTGTTTTACTGAAAACAGGTCCTTCTGCATGAGAGGTGCTTGCTGGAGAGGAGGTGACATTGCGTGTTGATGGCAAGCATGATGATGATGGCCAACGACACTCTCCCTCAACATTTATCATTTAGTTTATGTTTAGGATGATTATTGTAATCAAAATATTATGAACTTCTTTAGTGTGTCTCACACTTTGTGAGACGGTTATTCATATCAGTTTGTAACAAACAGTTGTTCCACTTTTATGAATGATTTCTATTTGTGTTCATATCTTGTTTGATTATGTGTGAATTATCCTGGTTTTGAAACTAATTTATAATACATGAACATTTGTAAAATATTGAAATGCCTTGAAAAGTACCCAACTTAATGATATGTTCATTAATGAATGAAACCATTGCTTAAATTCAAAGTTATATGATAATATGTGAGATTCATTTGATTACTTGTCACATATGAATCATGCCTAAGTTTGACAAAATAACTCGAACACCGTGTATTACTTGAATACAAAGTGTTTTAATGAATTGTTAAAAGTAAATACATATTCGATGTATTGTGTTTTAACAAATGGTAATTATCATTATATGATTGTTTAAATGTGTAAAGAAGATTACCAAAGGAAACATAAGTATGAAACAATTTGATATGATCAAAATGTTTCATCAACAAAGGGTATAAAGATAAAAGAGAATCGAATTACTATGATTTGATCAATAGTAATGAAATTCGACTTTATAAGAATGGCATAAAAGAAATTGTGAAATGCAAAGTGTTTCGAAACGTCAAAATGCAAGGCATCATAATATGATATTTTGATATCAAAATGGGTGAATAGATGGCGCCAAATAAATCGTTGTAGTGTATATGTAGAGACCATTAGTTAAAAATAGTTAGCACACAATTAGAATATATAGTGAACCATTTGAATTCGTGAAAGCGGCTCCATATCTGGTATGGATCATCATGAATGTTTTGGGGTTATTCGATATAACCAAAACAATAGCGAATAAGTCCTTGTAGAGTATTCATTGGAAACTTTGAATACGAAATCCATAGCTGAAACCAAAAGAGAAGCAAAACTAGTATTGCTTGGATTTTGGTACATTCTTGAGAAAGTTCACTTTTAGTGATATTTCTCGATTATGGAGCAAATGGAAGATAGTGAAAAACATGATGAGGATTCAAATCCCTGCATCAGAGTGTTGAGAAGCGCAACGGACAACGTTCCTAAACGATTCTCTTCACAAAGGAAAGAATCAATGATAATGATCATTGTGTTTTCCCCACTGATGTTTTCACTACATGAAGTACGGTTCAAAATGTAACCCATATCTTGTATGGAGACATTTTTGAATCATTTGTCATGATTACCAGAATATGACATACCTACGAACTACTAAGGAAATAATGGTAAACTAGAATTATGAGAAATCCTAGAAGCAGAGTTCCCTTGAGATTAGAAAGCAATTCGTTGCTGAATCTCACAAGTAAAAGGGGTTACTTGATTTTCCCAAATGATTGAAAAGCCATAGTGGAAAAGGGGTGAATGGCAAAAGCACAATTTGTCAAGTATTGGACGAATTCTAATGAATTTGATTCAAGTGTGCTAAATGTCTAGTGGATCTAAAACTAGTAAAAGTACTAGTATCTCATAGTAAATCTCCAAGTTTGATATTTGATCAAAGGATTTTGAAATCGTTCAAAATAGTGAGTGGATATGCAATTTGCATAAAATTGAGTGGGAGCTATAAAAGTATTCCTAAAACAATATGTGAATGACATATTTTTGAGTGGGAGCAATATAAGTCTCAAATTCAAATATGTAGGAACATAGTTTGAGTAAGAGTAGTGACTCATACCCAAATATGTTAGAAACATATTTTGAGTGGGAGCTTATAGGAGTGATTCTTAAGTGTGTTAAGAATAAAAGCGCAAGTACCGATAAATAATGATTTATAATAGGTAGAAGCTGATAGTAAGTGTATTATGATATTATGTAGTATTCCTTAAGGGATTCTAAAAAGGGTTTCGAAATAGAAGTTAATTAAGGAACTGGTCCTTAATAACTCAAGTTAGGAATAATATTAATTTTAACATCAATGGTTGAAAGAAAGAAAAGAATGATCATCATCCACTATGTTGAGACATAAGTTCTATCTTTGAAAACCATGATGATAACTTAACATAATATATGATCCAATAAGAAACGTTTGAAAAGTGATTAAGTTTGAATCACGGAACGTTGTACTAATTTTGTCCGCAGTGTATAATAGAGAACTGTAGACATATTTTCCAAATCCATAAAGGATGACATATCTTAAAGCATAAAGGGTTATGTTATAAGGGAATATGTTGGAAACTCCTGTAAATACCGATTAAAGTCAAGTAGGAAGCAAGGTGAACAAAACATCGAAAGTTGCACAGGGTGCACTCGTGTTTCGATGGTTACATTTATAATAATAGATAAGGGTACCATCTTGTCAACACCCGGATTTTTAATCCTAGATGCCCGTTATGCCATACCTCGCAATCCCAGGATTACCATTTTTGCGAGACATAACGGATTGAATACCACAGTACATCATCCATTACAAACCATACATAAGGTCTTACACAAATAAGGATCTCATGATCTAGTCTTTAATACAACAATCAGCGGAAATAAAAGATAAGCGTAGCAGTGGGGTCCATCTTCAGGGGCACCGGCAATGCTGACGAAGGCAGATAGTCCTAGTTATCATAGCCGTCCTATTGGCCATCATCTTGATAGTCTCCTTCATAGTCTGGCCATGAGAATAGCCAGGGACAAAAGCCATGAGTACTCTTTAAGTACTCACAAACTACCACTAACAAGTAGTAAAGTTCTAGGTTAAAGTGCTAAATCTAAGTTTAACCATAAAGTTAAGTTTGAAACCTAAGCTGAGTTATAAAGCAAAGAAAGATAAAATAAAGTTCTAGAATCACTTAAGTTGGGAAGCTATTGTCATAAACACAACCCTGTTGTGGTCAAGTCAAGATTCATCATTCATTTCATAAGTTGTTTGAAAAACATCTGACAACGAAACAGTATGGCCATTCCAACTGTCCATAACCGCGGACGCGGCTATTCAAATAGTTTGACACTCTACAGAGGTGGTACACTTTCACCACAAGATTCGATACATCTGTCAGGAATAACCCTGAATCATCGTATTTAGTATGCAGATAATCAAACATAACCTTCCCTTTACACACCCTAGTATAAGCACCTCTCCTGTGAGCATGGCGTCCCAACCATGACCATCAGTCATCTTGGGCACTGCATAGGTGGACAACATTCAGAGGTAGCCTCGGCTCAAACCTCTCCCGCGAGGGAACTAATACTAATGCATATAAATTTCTAGCTAAGCCTTACCCAATTTAGGTAGTGTGGTTGTACGATAAATTTGGAATGGTATCGCATCCGAATCTAACCATCAGTTTTGTAAAAGGGTTAAGGCTCATGCCTCAACATTTCACCATCACAAACCATTTGTGTTTCTCAACACATGTCAAAACATCTCAATAGAATGTCTCATCATTCCAAGGTTTTCATAATTCATTTTCACCAATTGTTCCCATCTAAAGTGACTCAATTTTTTATCTACTCTAAACTACTAAGTTAAGAGTGTTCACTAAGGTGGAAAAGATGGGTGCAATCTCATGCCATAGAATGACATCTAAAAGGGTTCTAAATAGGTCAAATTTTATACTCTTTATGCTACCTTCAAAACAAGTAAAGAACTTTGGGTAAAGTAAAGGAAGTAAAGCTTGTAAATAAGACTTGGGGTAACTAATAGTCAAAGTAATATGACTCAAGCATGCCCATAGCATCTTGGATCAAGTTAACTAACTTAATTCTAGCTTGCTACAATAGCTTGCACTGTTAATGGTGGCTTGCCTTGGTTGGTGCAGTGGTTGAAGTTTTCTTCTTCTTCTTCTTGGTAGAACTCCTCCTCCTCGTAGACTTGGTCGGTACTATCGTCTATAAATACATACGGAGTACACAATCACCAAACAATACTTAGCTAGTCTGATTAGCATTCTAAGACACACATTTGATGATCTATTATCATCTCAAGCATCACAAGTTTAATTCAATAGTTTCATCCTTTTTATTTTAGAAAAGTAATTTCTACTCATTGAAAAAGTAATTAAGATTTAATATTCACCACTTAGAAGGGATCATGTGGACACATGTCATCACCACATATTCTAACATGTGGGAATGGGATTTAAGGGTTGGATCATAATTACTTTGGTTTAAGTTCATTATTTAATGATTTAAAGTGACTAGAAATGCCTATATAGCATTATTTTGGTACTAGTCCAAAGTCACTACATATAAACCTTAATATTATTACATATTCAGATAGGTATGGTAAAATGTGATTTTTTGAGAGTTGGAATCAACTCAAAATCTATCTTGGTTGATTTTATAAAAATGTTGCAAGGTGCAAATGCTTCTATTTGTTATTTTTACTAGGAGAGATCTATAACTCTAATTGAATTAAATCCAACGGGCTTGGATAGATCATTTCCATATCTTTCAGGAAAAATTGGTTTCATGCAATTTGGATTTGTCAAACTCCCAGAATTGATTTTTAAACTAGTGGACAGAAACTAGATTAACTCTAAATAGAAAAAACTAAATTTGAAATTTTAACATGCGCGGGAACTAACTGGGTCGGCCCATCTACGCACAGTGCACGCAGCGGTCTGCCTGACATGCGGGCTCCACCGGTCAGCGGCACAATTTAACCGAAGCGGTATCTAGCATCCTAGGCCACACAATCTAAAGACGATCCAACGGTGGGAGGTCATCATCGACGACGGATCACTCCGGTGAGAACATGACCTAGACGCGGCGGTGGGGCTCGATAGGGGCATACCAGGGCTCCAGCAAGGTCAGTGAGGCGGGCAAACGGGCTGGTAGACGATGGCGAGGCGAGGCGTGGTTGCGGTGGAGCTTGGGGTGCCCTAAATCACAAACGCCCCTCTCCTCCTACTGCGGCGGCTTCGGCTCCAATTCCAGCGAGACAGAGCTCGGGCGGCTTCGGCTAGAGGTGGGTAAGGTTCAGTGAGAGGTGGGAAGTGGGTGAGTATGGAGAAATGGGGCTGGGGTGGCCGCTTTATATAGGGTCGACGAGGGGGCAGAGCGGGCGATGGTGAGGTCATCGGTTACAATGATGTGGGGCTCTCTCGGCATGGGCGAGGGCGGCGATGGATGCTCTGTTCCCCGGCGGTCCTCTAGGGCTTAAAGGCGCGGCAAGGCGGAGTCTCTACTGGTCGGGAGCATGCGGTGAACTGCGCACGGACGGCGGTGTTCGACGTTGTTCCTCCGGTCTGCTGGTCACGAGGCGGTGAACGACGATGTCTGGGCGGTGGCTGGGCCTGCTGCGGGTGCTGCCACGCAATGCTAGGGCTAGGCGTGGTCAGTGCTGCTCTGGCGAGCGCGGCGCTCTCGGTTGATCGACATGGCAGACAGCGGCATGGGCGCGAGCAAATGAGGCTTGTCCTTCGCTCGATTTTGGTCGGGGGCTGGTCGAGGCGAAGCGGTGGGATGGCGTATGTCTCCCACCAAGCGAAGGAGAGCGGGGGATGGGCTGGGGCGAGCGGTCCGTGGTCGACCTGGGGCATGGCGTCGGGCGGCTTGTTACTGGAGCAAACAGGGGAGAGGGAGAGAGAGAGTTAGGGCCGGGGTTCTAGCTGGGGGAACAAGGGGACCAAGTTAGGCCCAAATGGAGACCAAAACTACTGCTCACTATAGTGTTTTAGGATTTGTAAGATTTGTGTCTGCCACCTGTTTGATGAAATGGCCGCAAGAAGCAAAAGTTTGAATTTTGGTTTCAAAATTTTTGAGTGATCTCCACTAGTACTAGGTAGTCTCTGGTTGCGAGGGTTTTGAAAATGGAGTTCAATTGGATGGTTTTTGAAATAGGGGTGATCTAGGCCTATGCATTGAATTCAATTTCACGTGCCATTTCAAATAAGTATTTGAATGTTTTTAGCAGATCAAAAAGTGGGCCTTGGTACCTCATTATGTGTACTAGCAAGGGGTGTAAAGATCCAGAATTATTTCTGTTGAGAAATGAGTGCTAGGAACACTCAAATTACTGTAGTGGATTAAAATGACCAAAATGACCATTCCTCATTTTTAATTGTTTTTTATTTGATTTTCTTTGGGATTTGCTTGGGAAAGATTTAGATGATTTTTAATTTACCATACAAACATTTTACAACCAAAGAATCACAGAACCATGGCAATTCAAATCAATTCCTAAATTAAATGCACATACACATGAATGCTTTCATTTTTAATTTGGAAAAGCTTTTGTTAACACTAAATTTGATGATCTGGATCTTTATAAGCTTGGAGTGAAGTTTTGGGATGTTACAAACCTCCCCCCTTAAATGAAATCTCATCCCGGGATTTACAAAGAAAACTAGGAACTAAAGAGATCTGGGAACTCTGTCCTAATGTAGTCTTCGCGCTCCCAAGTGGCTTCCTCCTCGGTATGGTTGCTCCATTGAATCTTGAGAAACTTGATGCTCCTGGTCCTGGTGGTTCTGTAGGCTTCTTCTAAGATACGGATGGGCACTTCACGATAGGTCAGGTCATTATTGATCTCTATAGCTCTGTGATCGATGTTCTTGAAAACTTCAGTCTTCTCGGGCACTTCCAAGCATTTGTGAAGTAATGAGATATGGAACACATTGTGGATGGCTGACATCTCTTCAGGCAGTTCTAGTTGATATGATACTTCTCCCCGACGGTTCAGAATCTTGAAGGGCCCGATATATCTGGGGGCTAACTTTCCTTTCAGACTAAAGCGTTGAGTTCCCTTCAATGGTGAAACCTTGAGATATACAAAATCTCCGACATTGAAAGGCAGGTCTCTCCTTCTCTTGTCAGCATAACTCGTCTGTCTGGACTGGGCGGTCTTGAGGTGCTCACGGACTTTGTGAACCTTCTCTTCGGCTTCACGGAGAATGTCGGGTCCAAAGATCTGACTCTCTCCTACTTGCGACCAATTTAAAGGGGTACGACACTTTCTTCCGTATAGGAATTCAAATGGTTCCATCTGCAAACTAGCTTGATAACTGTTCTTATATGAGAATTCTGCAAAAGGCAGGCAGTCTTCCCATTTTGATCTGTATTCCAACACACAAGCTCTAAGCATATCCTCTAGGATCTGGTTGACTCTCTTAGTTTGTCCATTAGTTTGCGGATGATATGCGGTGCTGAAGTTCAACTTGGTGCCTAATCCTTCCTGAACTTTCTGCCAAAATCTCGAGGTAAACTGGGTTCCTCGATCTGATACTATGGTCTTAGGGGTTCCATGCAGACTAACAATCCTAGCAATGTACAGTTCTGCTAACTTCGCACTCTGGTAGGTAGTCTTGACAGGTATAAAGTGGGCTACCTTAGACAGTCTATCAACTATGACCCAGATTGAGTCATTTCCCCTACTAGAAGTAGGTAAACCGGTGATAAAGTCCATTCCGACATAATCCCATTTCCATTCCGAAATCTGCAATGGTTGCAACAGTCCTACGGGTCTCTGGTGCTCTGCTTTGACTCTTTTGACAGATGTCACACTTGGCTATGTAGCTTCCAATTTCTCTCTTCATCTTGTGCCACCAAAATTGCTCTTTCAAATCCTAATACATCTTGGTTCCTCCGGGGTGGATAGAATAAAGAGTATCATGAGCTTCCTTCATGATAACTTGCTTCAGCTTCGAATCTGCTGGCACACATATACGTCCTTTGTACCACAGTACTCCTTCTTCGTCTTCGGTGAATCCAGGTACCTTTCCTGTACCAATACGATGTTTGATTCCGTCGATACTTTCATTCCCCTTCTGGGCTTCCTTGATTTGGCTAATCAAAGTGGGTTGAAGTTCAATGCTAGCTAAGAATCTTTTGCTAACTAACTCAGTCCTGAACTGCTCCAACTCCTCATACAAACTTGGTTGCTTCTCCTTGATCATGGTATTTAGCCTACATGGCAATCTGCTAAGAGCATCCGCTACCACATTGGCTTTGCCGGGGTGATAGTGAATGTCAAGGTCATAATCCTTGATTAACTCTATCCATCTCCTTTGCCTCATATTCAGCTCTTTTTGAGTGAAGATATACTTCAAGCTCTTGTGATCTGAGTAGATCTCATAGCGATTACCCATCAAATAATGATGCCATGTCTTCAATGCTAGAACCACAGCTGCTAGCTCAAGATCATGGGTCGGATAGTTCTGCTCATGCTGCTTCAGTTGGCGAGACAGATACGCGATGACTTTGCCTTCTTACATCAATACACATCCTAGACCAATCTTGGATGCGTCACATATACATCAAACGGCTTCTTGATATCTGGCATGATCAGTATTGGGGCTGATATCAATCTCTTCTTCAGCTCCTGGAAACTGGCTTCACATTTTTCTGTCCATTCAAACTTTTTGTCCTTCTTCAACAATTGGGTCATGGGTCTGGCGATGCTTGAGAATCCTTCTACGAACTTGCGGTAGTACCCTGCTAATCCGAGAAATGCACGGACTTGGGTTTGAGTGGTTGGGGCTTCCCATTCTTCTACATCTTTGATCTTGGCAGGATCAACAGAGACTCCTCCGGCAGACACAATATGTCCTAGGAATCCTACTTCTTTCAGCCAAAACTCACACTTGCTGAACTTGGCATATAACTGATGCTCTCTCAGGGTTTCTAGGATGATTCTCAGATGTTGCTCATGTTCTTCTTCTGACTTGGAGTAGATAAGGATGTGGTCGATAAACACAACTACAAACTTATCTAGGAAATTCATAAAGATCTTATTCATGAGATTCATGAAATAAGCAGGGGCATTGGTTAATCCAAAAGACATAACCATATACTCGTATAAACCATAGCGAGTAGTAAAGGCGGTCTTCGGAATATCCGTTGCACGAATCTTAAGTTGGTGATAACCAGTCCTAAGATCAATCTTTGAGAATACCTGGGCTCTAGTCAATTGATCAAATAGATCCTCTATCTTTGGCAAAGGGTACTTGTTCTTGATGGTTACGTCATTCAACTTTCTGTAATATGTGCACAGACGGTTGCCTCCATCTTTCTTGTCGATGAATAACACTGGTGATCTCCATGGCGATGCGCTTGGTTGAATCAAGCCTTTCTCTAACACGACATCCAACTGCTTCTTCAGTTCCACTAACGCTGAGGGGTTCATGCTATAGGGTCTCTGGGCTATGGGTCCGGTTTCGGGGATTAGTTCGATAATGAACTCAATATCCCTATCCGGGGGCATACCTGGCAATTCATCTGGGAATACGTCGGGGTATTCATAGACTACTATGACTTGGTCTATGGTGGGCAGGGCTACACTCTTGTTGCACTTGAATTGACGGGGTAAGGTTTCAGAGATATGCTCTACTGTTACTCCAGAACTACTGTTCATGGTGATGGCTTTCTTAGCACAATCTATTAGTCCTTTATGCCTTGACATCTAGTCCATACCTAGTACTACTTCCAATCCTTTGGTTCCAAGTACTATTAGGTTGGCATAAAAACCTATCCCATGTATTCTGATAATTACAGCTTTGCAAATTTTTCTAGCTTTTGTAGTTGAACCGGGGATTTGAACTATCATGACATGCTTCAGGTTGGTTGGGTGAATCTTACTAGTGCATGCAAATTCTTCGGTGACAAATGAATGCGATGCTCCCGAATCAAACAATACTCTTGCTAAAACTAAGTTGACAGAAAACATACCGAGCACTACATCTGGCGCTTCCTGGGCTTCTTCTATGTTCATGTGGAAGAGACGGCCGTTGCGGTTGTGAGGGTTCCCTGGGGCAAATCTTCTTCCTGGTTGAACACGACGCTGCTGCTGAGCTGGGGCATTCACATTGGCATTGGCTGCAGTCTTCTTGGGACATCCATTGGAGTAGTGACCCTTCACTCCACACTCGAAGCAAGTGATCTGGGACTTGTCCTTGACTGCGACAGGCACAGCATTGCTGCCAGTTCTGGGTGCAGTGTTGTTGTTGTTGCTCTTGGGAGGTGCACGGTTGAAATTGTTGGCGTTGCCGGAGTTGTGATTGTTTCCTCCGGACTTCACATTGCCTCTGCTACGGTTGGGGTAGCTTGGGAGAGACATTGGGGGTCGGTTGTTCCTTGGTGCATATCCTGGTGAGGGGTTGGGATGGTACTTCTGGTGACTGCTGGATCCTGATTGCTGCATCATACGATGTTTGCGGTTGTCGTTTGCTTGATTAATCTTCTCTTCCATCTGAATGGCAGAGTCGACTAGCTCTTCGAGATCCTGAAAACGGATGTTGACGAGGACAGTCTGCATCTCATCATGGAGTCCGTTCAAGAATCTCTCCTTCTTCTTGGCCTCTGTGTTGATCTCATCAGGTGCATATCTAGCAAGTGACAGGAATCTGTCATGGTACTCCACCACAGTCATTCTTCCTTGCTTCAATTCACGGAATTCATCTCTCATCCTGTTGACTAGACCTTGTGGCACGTGGGTGCGGCTGAACTTGACTTTGAATGCTTCCCATGTCATCACTTGACCATGGTTCATATTGCGGATACTATTCCACCAAGCTCTTGCATCTCTCGCCAGATAGTGGGTGGCAAAGAGAACTTTCTCGTTTTCATCAACTCCTGTAACTTCGAGGTTGTTTTCCATCGTCTGTAACTAGTCATCCGCATCTAATGGGTTTTCAGATTGGTTGAAGATTGGGGGATTGGTATTCTGAATTTTTTTTGAGTTTGGATCCATGGTGATCCTGATTTCCATGCCCTTGGTTGTTGAGAGCCATCTGGGCGATTTGCTGTAGTGTTGCTAAGTTGGCTTGACATTCTGCCATGCTCGCTTCACGGTCTACGATGAGATTCTGCAAGATCTACAGCATTGGGTCTTGCGACGAGCTGCTCCCTCCTTGGTTTCCATGAGTCATCTGAGGATTGAGATAGATAAATGGGTAAGAGGGAAATTCTAAGGTTCATGGTTTTGGTTTCAAAGCTAAAACTTTGAGTTAGACTCATGTTTTTCAACTAAATCCATTTCATTCATGCAAACAAACACACGATACAACACACACCACAACAATCAAAGGGAAACAGATGGTTTGAAGAACCATTCTACTAGCTACGATACAGTGAAACTGATACATCTCATGCTACGACAGTGCTCTAGTGCATCTACTCATCGTCGATGAAGTCGGAGTCCTCATCATCAGTGTAGAAGTCCACAACATCCTCCTCCAGAAAATCATCATCATTGCTGAGGTAAGAATCCATGTCTCCCTGGATGTCTTCACCCTCATCTTCTTCTTCCTTGGTGGCAAGCTGAGCTTCCTGCTCCTTGACGGTCTTCTCGAGGTCTCCACCTTCTTGCGAAGACGGGCGATGGTGCGATCCTTCTTGGCACGCTGTCGGCAAAGAGACTAGCGATCTTGGACAAGAAGTGCGAAAGTCTAGGCCTTCTGGTCGGCAATGGCACGGTTCTGGTTGGCAAACTCCCTAGCATTGTCTAGTTCCTGCTGTCTGTCGTGGAGTAAGAAGTCAAGATTCTCCACTTGACGCCTCAACTCTGGGTGAATTGGCATCTCCATCGGCATTCCCATGAAGTCACGTCTTGCATAGTGAGCAAAACGGGTTCCTTGGATTTTGTTGACGTTGAGGGCACATAGACGTGCAAGAGCTTCATGCATTGCCCTGGCTAATCCATCTAGCCAGTTGTTCTCTCTCACGGAGAACTGAATTCTCCTAGAAGTTGGTGCTTCGATACTTCCTCTAAGATCCGCGGTGACTAGCCACTGTAAGTCTCCTCCTGGGGGTCCTAGAAGTTGAGCTCCAAGAAACTCTAGATGTGGGCGTCCCAATAACTCCGACAGTGAATCCAGATCCCTCTCAAAGATCAGCTGACCTCCGTTTCCCAACTGGTAGAACTTGCTGAACTGAGTCTCCATCTACAAGAATTAAGGATGAGGTAATTAGTGAAGTGATCAAGTCTGTCAAATTTTAAGTGGTAATGTAAGAATTTTGAGGAACATGAATTTTTGAGAAAGAATGAATTCCCAAGGATAAGAGAGGAAATAGTTTTTCGTAAATACTCACTTTGGTCTTGAAACTAAGTTTTTGTTTGGACGTCCATCCTAACTAGGGTCTCCTATGGTCAGGATGGCTCTCATACCAACTTGTCAACACCCGGATTTTTAATCCCAGATGCCCATTATGCCATACCTCGCAATCCCAGGATTACCATTTTTGCGAGACATAACGGATTGGATATCACAATACATCATGCATTACAACCATACATAAGGTCTTACACAAATAAGGATCTCATGATCCAGTCTTTAATACAACAAGCAGCGGAAATAAAAGATAAGCATAGCGGTGGGGTCCATCTTCAGGGGCACCGACAATGCTGACAAAGGCAGATAGTCCTAGTTATCATAGCCGTCCTGTTGGCCATCATCTTGATAGTCTCCTTCATAGTCTGGCCATGAGAATAGCCAGGGACAAAAGCCATGAGTACTCTTTAAGTACTCGCAAACTACCACTAACAAGTAGTAAAGTTCTAGGTTAAAGTGCTAAATCTAAGTTTAACCATAAAGTTAAGTTTAAAACCTAAGCTGAGTTCTGAAGCAAAGAAAGATAAAATAAAGTTCTAGAATCACTTAAGCTGGGAAGCTATTGTCATAAACACAACCCTATTGTGGTCAAGTCAAGATTCATCATTCATTTCATAAGTTGTTTGAAAAGCATCTGATAACGAAACAGTATGGCCATTCCAACTGTCCATAACCGCGGACGCGGCTATTCGAATAGTTTGACACTCTGCAGAGGTGGTACACTTTCACCACAAGGTTCGATACATCTGTCAGGAATAACCCTGAATCATCATACTTAGTATGCAAATAATCAAACATAACCTTCCCTTTACACACCCTAGTATAAGCACCTCTCCTATGACCATGGCCTCCCAACCATGACCATCAGTCATCTTGGGCACTGCATAGGTGGACAACATTGAGAGGTAGCCTCAGCTCAAACCTCTCCCGCGAGGGAACTAATACTAATGCATATAATTTTCCAGCTAAGCCTTACCCAATTCAGGTAGTGTGGTTGTACGGTAAATTTGGAATGGTATCTCATCTGAATCCAACCATCAGTTATGTAAAAGGGTTAAGGCTCATGCCTCAACATTTCACCATCACAAACCATTTGTGTTTCTCAACACATGTCAAAACATCTCAATAGAATGACTCATCATTCCAAGGTTTTCATAATTCATTTTCACCAATTGTTCCCATCTAAAGTGACTCAAGTTTTTATCTACTCTAAACTACTAAGTTAAGAGTGTTCACTAAGGTGGAAAAGATGGGTTCAATATCATGCCATAGAATGACATCTAAAAGGGTTCTAAATAGGTCAAGTTTTATACTCTTTTTGCTACCTTCAAAACAAGTAAAGAACTTTGGGTAAAGTAAAGGAAGTAAAGCTTGTAAATAAGACTTGGGGTAACTAATAGTCAAAGTGATATGACTCAAGCATGCCCATAGCATCTTGGATCAAGTTAACTAACTTAATTCTAGCTTGCTACAATAGCTTGCACTGTTAATGGTGGCTTGCCTTGGTTGGTGCATTGGTTGAAGTTTTCTTCTTCTTCTTCTTGGTAGAACTCCTCCTCCTCATAGACTTGGTCGGTACTATCGTCTATAAATACATACGGAGTACACAATCACCAAACGATACTTAACTAGTCTAATTAGCATTCTAAGACACACATTTGATGATCTATTATCATCTCAAGCATCACAAGTTTAATTCAATAGTTTCATCCTTTTTATTTTAGAAAAGTAATTTCTACTCATTGAAAAATTAATTAAGATTTAATATTCACCACTTAGAATATGGGATCATGTGGACACATGTCATCACCACATATTCTAACATGTGGGAATGGGATTTAAGGGTTGGATCATAATTACTTTGGTTTAAGTTCATTATTTAATGATTTAAAGTGACTAGAAATGCCTATATAGCATTATTTTGGTACTAGTCTAAAGTCACTACATATAAACCTTAATATTATTACATATTCAGATAGGTATGGTAAAATGTGATTTTTGAGAGTTGGAATCAACTCAAAATCTATCTTGGTTGATTTTATAAAAATGTTGCAAGGTGCAAATGCTTCTGTTTGTTATTTTTAATAGGAGAGATCTATTACTCTAATTGAATTAAATCCAACGGGCTTGGATAGATCATTTCCATACCTTTCAGGAAAAATTGGTTTCATGCAATTTGGATTTGTCAAACTCCTAGAATTGATTTTTAAACTAGTGGACAGAAACTAGATTAACTCTAAATAGAAAAAACTAAATTTGAAATTTTAACATGCGCGGGAACTAACTGGGCCGACCCATCTACGCACAGTGCACGCAGCGGGCTGCCTGACATGCGGGCTCCACCGGCCAGCGACACAATTTAACCGAAGCGGTATCTAGCATCCTGGGCCACACGATCTAAAGACGATCCAACAGTGGGAGGCCATCATCGACGATGGATCACTCCGGCGAGAACATGACCTAGACGCGGCAGTGGGGGTCGATAGGGGGCATACCATGGCTCCAGCAAGGTCAGTGAGGCGGGAAAACGGGCTGGTAGACGACGGCGAGTCGAGGCGTGGTTGCGGCGGAGCTTGGGGTGCCCTAAATTGCAAACGCCCCTCTCCTCCTGCTGCGGCGGCTTCGGCTCCAATTCCAGCGAGACAGAGCTCAAGCGGATTCGGCTAGAGGTGGGTAAGGTTCAGTGAGAGGTAGGGAGTGGGTGAGTGTGGAGAAATGGGGCTAGGGTGGCCGCTTTATATAGGGTCGACGAGGAGGCAGAGCGGGAAACGGTGAGGTCATCGGTGACGACGATGCGGGGCTCTCTCGGCATGGGCGAGGGCGGCGATGGATGCTCTGTTCCCCAGCGGTCCTCTGGGGCTTAAAGGCGCGGCAAGGCGGAGTCTCTACTGGTCGGGAGCGTGTGGTGAACTACACGCGGACGGCGGTGTTCGACGCTGTTCCTCTGGTCTGCTGGTCATGAGGCGGCGAACGACGATGTCTGGGCGGTGGCTGGGCCTGCTGCGGGTGCTGCCACGTAATGCTAGGGCTAGGCATGGTCGGTGCTGCTCTGGCGGGTGCGGCGCTCTGGGGTGATCGGCATGGCGGACAGCGGCATGAGCGCGAGCAAATGAGGCTTGTCCTCCGCTCGATTTTGGTCTGGGGCTGGTCGAGGCGAAGCGGTGGGATGGCGCCTGTCTCCCAGCAAGCGAAGGAGAGCGCGGGACGGGCTGGGGCGAGCGGTCCGTGGTCGACCTGGGGCATGGCGTCGGGCGGCTTGCTACTGGAGCAGACAGGGGAGAGGGAGAGAGAGTTAGGGTCAGGGTTCTAGCTGGGGGAACAAGGGGACCAAGTTAGGCCCAAATGGAGACCAAAACTACTGCTCACTATAGTGTTTTAGGATTTGTAAGATTTGTGTCTGCCACCTGTTTGATGAAATGGCCGCAAGAAGCAAAAGTTTGAATTTTGGTTTCAAAATTTTTGAGTGATCTCCACTAGTACTAGGTAGTCTATGGTTGCAAGGGTTTTGAAAATGGAGTTCAATTGGATGGTTTTTGAAATAGGGGTGATCTAGGCCTATGCATTGAATTCAATTTTCACATGCCATTTCAAATAAGTATTTGAATGTTTTTAGCAGGTCAAAAAGTGGGCCTTGGTACCCCATTATGTGTACTAGCAAGGGGTGTAAAGATCTAGAATAATTTCTGTTGAGAAATGAGTGCTAGGAACACTCAAAGTAGTGTAGTGGATTAAAATGACCAAAATGACCATTCCTCATTTTTAATTGTTTTTTATTTGATTTTCTTTGGGATTTGCTTGGGAAAGATTTATATGATGTTTAATTTACCATACAAACATTTTACAACCAAAGAATCATAGAACCATGGCAATTCAAATCAATTCCTAAATTAAATGCACATACACATGAATGCTTTCAGTTTTTGTTAACCCTAAATTTGATGATCTGGATCTTGATAAGCTTGGAGTGAAGTTTTGGGATGTTACACATCTAAAGTGTTGTATAATATTACAGCGGGGCTAGTTCGCTTTTAACGTAGAATGATGTGTCCCAGGGCATAGTGCCCATGAGAAATCCCTCGAGGTTGATCTAAAGTCATTGTAGGCTCCTGGAATCAGGCCTCGTTATACTGCCATAGCGACGATGCATACACACAGATGTTATCATGTGATGATAAAGTATTAATGCCAATTAAGGTGACATTAGTAAGTTGCAAAGGATTTGGGACTGTTAAGTACAGACCCAAGACTCAACCTCTTTCATGAGCAAGCATGTTTAGGGTACCGTATATGGTGTCAACGATTAAGAACAACTAGTTTATTTGTACTCTAGTGCAAGTGGGAGACTGTTGGAAATATACCCTAGAGACAAATAGTGATAAGGACTATTATCATATTTCATAAAGCATATGATTAAGTTTTATATCATCTTATAACTGTATTGAGTGGAAACATCAATACGCGTGTGATATATAAACAACCAGGGGTTCCCAGTGAAACTCTAGTCACTGGTTCATTGGTCAATAGATGATCAAGTTTCCTGATCATGAGGCATTTTATGCTAGTTGGAAATGGAGTCAACTCATTCTAAGAATGAGATGATGAACCAATACCCAACCTATACATCGTGACCCGATCATGTCACGAAGTTCAAGTTACGATGATTAGAAATGGATCCTCGTAGACTATTCCTTAGACCGTGAGGCTATATCAATCACTGTCTCCCGAGAGTGCTTAGATAGCATCAAGCGCCACTTGGTAATACAGTGATTATAAAGGTGTGTTCAGGTACTCGAACAAAACCGTAGAGGCAATATATGTCAAGAGCGGGATTTGTCCGTCCACGTGATGGAAAGATACTCAAGGGCCCACTCGGAGAAGTTATATCCAATAGCTGCGCAGCGTGTGATTTGATCATAGGGATATCACTTGTCGGAACGAGTCAAGTAGCATTGTTCGGTAACGAGATTGAACACGACATGGTGATGTCATTGATCAGATCTCGGGCAATGCAAGTATAAAGAGACAAAGGGAATAAGACACGACCGTCCCGGTTCAAACAATGAAAGATCTTCATGAAACACATAGGAGTCACATGGCCATCCAGGTCCCTCTGTTGATCATTGGTCCGGGAGTGTACCGACCATGTCTGGAGTGTTCCCGAACCAAAGGGTATCACGCTTAAGGGTTTGATGATGCTTAGAGAGTGTTTATAGGATCGGAAAAATCGCTGAAGAATAGTAGAGAGAAAACCGGAAGGGTTTCGGTAAGTCCGAAGAATGTCCGGAGTGGAGGTGGAAGGTTTTCCATAGCCACGGAGATTGAATAATATGTGAATGAATGTTAAATATTGATTTAACCATTTAATCATAATTATTTAATAAAAGAGAAAATCAATTTAAAGGTCAAAAGGCTTAATGGGCCAATTCCGGAGGGAAGAGGGCCCATTAAGGAAAGGCAAGAGGGAGAAGAGCCAGAGGGGGTGGTCGGCGCCCTAGTGGGCCAGCCCCCCCCCCCTTTGTATTTGGCCAGATAAATACACACAATATCCAATAAAGGTCTTCTAACTTTTGGGAAGACCTCCAATTGATACTCTCTCTCTCTCTCGTGACCGTGGTCCCAAGTTTGGACTACGCGAACAAGAGACATCTTCACCGCGGAGCGCCGTCGCGCTGCGGGATTCGGATCTAGGAGCTCTACTTCCGCAACTGTTGTTGGATCGGGGTAGCGGGAGTCATCGTCAGGCACCAGACGTGTGTAACTTCCCGCGAGGTGTCACACTTGAGGCACTCAAGTCGTTGGAGCCGCAGGAGCGCAAGGACTTCATCACGACCTTGAGGTCGGCTTCGGCTCGTCTATATCAACCACGCTCTCTTGAGCGTTGACAACGCTTTTCGGTCTTTAAGGGTAAGTTCGCGAAAAGCCCTTCCCGTTACTGTATTACTAATAGATAGGTCCTGGCAGCATCAGGGGTTCAGGGGCATAGGGTAAAAATTATTGTTTTCATACGCGGAACCCCTACAGATATATCCTCAACTAAGTAACCAACTTGCACTACACCAGGTCTCTTATATGGTCTATCATATTAATAAAGCATACTCTATGGTTGTACCTACTTGGGTCAACAAGATTACTCCTTGATACCCTATCCTCACTACTTTCTCATAATTCCTTAATTATCAGCTTATCTCTTAGGTATAGATGCTTCTTCTAGTTAACCCATAAGTGAGATAAATCCTCCAACATCAAATGGGTTGATCTCCACTAAGGTTCTCATTCTAGTGATGATGGCACATTCTATCATAACTGGTTCCTTCTTATTAATTTACTTCAAAACTTTGAAAGGTCAGTATAGCAAACCAAAGGCTAAAGGTTCAAGAATTAATCACTCAACATTGATGATCAACAGACACTAGAACATGGTTTAATAGGAATGAGGCATCCATTAATATGGTAAGAAGGATATGTGGTGAATGGTCTTGGCTTGACTTCCTTCCTACTTTATTTGTGATAAGGTGTTAGTGTTTAGGAACTACCATGATGCTCATAGTAGGAATAACTATTATTAAGCATGTATATCAGGGTTTACTTATTGAGTTTCTTTACTTGGGTTACATATTTGATTTGGTATCCATGAGTTGTTATAAAGAATACCTTGATATAGTCTCTAGAAGATTAAGTATTAATCCTTAAGTAATGGGTTGTGGTTTAACTTTATTCCATTTGATCTACCCATAGACCAAATTATCTTTACCTAAAAATAAGATTCTAGTAAAGGTCATATGGAAACTTATCTCACTCAACTTGATGATCTACTTTAGTTCCATCAAGTTAAGAGAAGATTCAATCATTTTGACAAGTTTTAATCAAAAGCGTGAAAATTATACAGATTTTCTATGCATGAATGCAATGCACACACCTGATCTATGTTTAATTCCAGCCTCTAATGCTGGGATGTTACAGCTACCACCTCGCTTGAGCACATCATCAACTTCCTCTACAGTCCAAGCATTCGCGTCGCGACACGTCGTCTACGACACTCTCGCTGCTACTGTGGGGGATGTCAACCTACTGGATTTTACTTTGGTTTATCTCCGGTCTGACCATCCACGATATTCCTGTTGTTCACGACGCCAGCGCTACGATTGCGGGAGGAGTGTTAAAATATTAGGCATATACAGTTGCTACGATAGTTTAGATAGAGATATGATATGTTTTCATACAGTCTTAGCTTGACTTGTACTCCAAGATGATTTCATGTATCTATACTACTATTAAACAAACAAACTTTTTCTTTCTTAAGGACACCCCGCTTAGTGCACCCAGCTTCATTAGTCCCGTGCGATTATCCATAGATCTAACGGAAACGTATGTGTGTGCCTAACAATAACAACCGGGCGAAACGTACTCCACCCAGAAATCCTCCGCCAAATACGTGTTCAGCCAAAGCGTAATCCTCTCCTCTCCTCTCCTCAAAATCCTCCACGACCTTCACCTTCCTTTCCCCAGAATTCCGCATATCCCTACTCGCCGTCAGCGGACGGCCGCGGAAACAATGTCGCATCTCTCCCCTCTACGGATCATGGGGCTCACCTTGTCCACTTCCCTCCCCACAACATCCACCGCCTCCTCTTTTCTGGAGCGCCGCAGTCGTCTACCATGGCAGCAGAGGCCAAAGGGGCAGCTTCTCCACGGGCCGCCTTCTCGACAGGGTATGCCTTGGTGTGTTGGTGATACAAAAGTCCAGGTTGGCGGCCGCGACGCGTGGGTGATCTTCCGTAGCCGTCTCTGTGCCGCTAGGAAAGCAGGGTGCCGCGAAACCAGGCGAGGTGGCAGCCTGCCGGCGAGAGCGGGTTCTCGAGGCGCACTAGCCGAGGGCACCCTTCTGCAGCCACCGTCATTTTCGCGCAACAGGATCAGGGTGGAGCACTCCGCGCGGTGTCAACCGTGACATGGCCACGGCCGACCGTTTGGCAGCACGCTTCAGTGCCTCCAGGGTCGGCTTGAGAAGGAAGTCCTCGGAACGGTGCGTGAGCATGATAGCTCATCCATGGCCGACCGGCCGACCCCATCAGTGAAGCTGGTACAGTGGGCCTCCAGGACAGCTTGAATGTGTGTCCAAGGACTGTGTGCGCATGAAGCTGTCGTGAGCATGCGAGTAGAGTTGAAGGAAATAAGGACCTGGGCTTGAAGGCCTGGCAGTACTCCTCAATCCTCATCAACATTGAGCGAGTTGAGCTACCGTGGAACTGATGCAGGCTTCGATCTATTGTTTGGTCACTCCTTTGATAACTCATGCGTAGAAACGAGAGAGAAACTTGGGGTTTTCATGGTGTTGATGTCATGAAAAAAAAGAATACGGTAGATGTTCCAATTCGGAATGAATGAAAGTCATGGTTAGTATTTCTGTGAGGCGTAAGCTAGCTGCATGTCTCTTTTTTATGTATTTGATGTCCATGGAACTTGATAGCAGAAGTGGGGTTTCCTCTATCGGTCATACGGGAAAGAAAAAAACGGCTCGCTCGCTCGCCCCCCCCGCGGGCGACGAGCGGCCTCCTCCCCTTCACCCCACCCCAGCCCGCCTCCTCCCTTCTCTCTGGCCGCCGTCGCCGGCGTGGCCGGCGGGCGTTGCTGCGCGCGGCCGGCGGCGGCGGAGTGGCTTTTCCCGGCGGCGAAAGGGGGCGCGGGGCCTGGACGGCGGCGGTGCTCTTGGGCGGCGATGGTTCTGCCCGACGGCGTGGTTTTCGCGGGCGGGGTGAGCTGAGGCGCGGCGGTGCGGCCGGTTCGGCGGCAGGGTGGCGCTATCTCACGCGTTCGGCACTGGCGACGGGGCAGTTGACGGTGGCGCCTAGGGTGCGGCTCAGCTTGGCCCAGATCTGGGCCCATTTGGGCCCCATCTAGGTTGGGTTGGGCCTGCCCCGGAAGTCCCTGTGCGGCTCCCTGGAGGTGGAGGAAGGGCGACAGAGGGTCTGGTTGGTGGCAGCGCTCGCGGCTGCTCTTGCTGCAACGTGGCGACGGGAGCTTTGCGGGCCCATTGGGCCCAGCCAGGCCCGATACCTGGTGTGCCCCTGTTGTCGCGTCTGGTCGGCTACTGCCATGGCGGTGGAGGTAGTTCCCTCCCGCGCGGCTGCGATGCTACTACCACCGGTACCACTGTCCCCTTGCTCGGGACTTGAGGCCTCGCGCCAAGGCTCACAGTGAGATGTTGAAGATGGCGCCTTTTCCGTGGTGGCGTGTGCTGGTTGACGGTGGGCTTGGTGGAGCACTACGGACCATCTGGGCGGTGGTTTGGGGGTGGGCGAAATCCCTGCTGGCCCTGTCCGGCACTGACGCGGTGTCGCCTGCGGGTGTCGCCTTTCCTTCCTGAAGGGCGTCGGGTACCCCCGCCCCACCCCCTCCGTGTACCGGGAGAAACCCTAGGACCAGTCCGGGCGGCAGCAACGTCGTCGTCGCATCCCTTGATGAAGGTGCTGCTTGGTACACGGCGGATCGAAGTGCGAAGAGCGCGGTGGGACCTTTCCGGAGGGCACAGCGGTAGAGGGCGATTTTCGTTTCATCGATCGGCCGTTGTTGGCATCTCTTTCTCTTTTGTTCTCTTTCGTTTTTTTTTGGCTTGGTTATGCTATGGCCCAGCAAGTTCCTTGTACCGTGTGTTGGTAATTGTGCTTTATTTATAAAGCGGGGCGAAAGCCTGTTTCGAGGAGGATGTCCATGGAACTTGCCTTTATATATTTTCATTAAAAGTCACTTTCGTTGCAAATCTTTTGTGCCACATTTGTTGTTCATGACATGGTACTTTGAAAATTGATCTGAATTATCTCTCATTTAGGCTCAGGTATTGGGCTTATATCTGGAAAACTACCTTTTCAAGCCGATGAATTTTGTGTTCGAAAGCTGGATGCTCGAACCAATGATTTTAATTTTGTCAAGAATGACACTTAATTATTTATTTTGTTCTTTGCTTAACGTTCTCATGCACAAATGTTCACTATTCATCACGGTGCACAAATCCGCTGGTATATACAGACTAGGTCTTTTACTTACTGATGAAGTCACACGCAGGTTCTTTGAACCCGTCGATATTTTGGGATTTGGCAATTTTTCCCTTATTTTCCTTTTTCTTCCACAACTCTAAATTCTAAAATCATCCCTAGGTACTTCCAAATATAAAATTTACTAGATTATATGGCTGTGAAAGTTGTGAATTTAACTGATTGCTATCTCTTTTACTTGTTAGTACATCTTTTATTTGCAACATGTCTTATGTAACTTACTATCCTATTTAATCTTTTACTTTGGTACATATCCGTGTTGTAGATCCAACATTCCTAGGATGCTTCATTGACAAGGTGTATCTGCTGCTGCAAAGGTTTTAAGCAAGGTATGACAATGTGAACCCAAGCTTAGCTGGTCATAAGTTATTCCTTAACCCCATTTATGCACTTCATTGACTGCTTATTATCATGTATATTTTGGGCCTATCCACAAGAGAAAGCAGGAGAGTTTTGTTCGGCGTGGTAGTGGTGGATCTCTCTCTGTGGTTCAGTACATTGAAATTAATCTTTGTGTATGCCATTGCTTAGTAGTTTTTTGGTTACTTTTCCTTCATAATAAGGTTGAATTGTCATATTTTGCATCAAAAACTTCAAGCTCTATATGTATGCATTGGTCATTGATGTAGTTTCAGATAAGGAGCACTATGTTCTACAATGTTAAAAAATAGTTACCTAATCTATTTAGAGCCAATCTGGGTTTGGTCCTTCAGACTTTTTAAACCTAGATAAGCATGAATGCTGATTATTACTCGAGACCTTGCTACTTATATGTTTATTATGTAAATTGGCATTGGTAAGTGCAGTTGACTGTATTCTGTCACTGGTAGGCGATAAGAATTTGGAGCACTAATTTGTGGCCACACAAGATTCTGGTCTCCACGATAAATTATGGGAGGTATATATGAACGGATATGTATTTGATGTGATTGTATTATGTTTGGTTTAGTTCATATCAGAATAGATAAGATGTAACATTTCATTCTATTAATTTGTGGAAATTTCGTTCTATAATTTGTGAAAATTTCATAGACTGGAACTGATTGTGCTTGAGATTGGATCTATTATTTGGTTACTTTTGTGGTAAGTTTTATCCATAGGATCTTGACGAGAAACTTGGGATTTTATGGGGCCGATGTCCTAAGGAAAAGTAAAATTGCAGCCTTGCCAATCCGGAATAAATAAAATAGTTGACGGGTCATGTAGTTAACGGCATGTCTGTTCATACATTGTGATTACTTTGTTTCGGTAAAAATAATTATTGTTTCATCTCAAAAAATAATTATTGTTTCTTAATTTGTTACAGTAACCATGATGCATATCCTTGTAAGACTGTAATTATTGTGGAACCCCATTTGTTTGTACTATTCCTTTAACCTTGCTGCAGAGATATCCGGGTCATTCGATTAAAATCTGAATACTAACAATTATTCACTACTATGCTTTGCCTTGGACCTGTCATATATGTATAAAAAAATCTGTGTCAAAAGAGAACCGGAGCAGTGAACAATATATGCATGTTATAACTATACTTTCCACTACCAGATAGAATAAGGGCCAGGACTTTCGTTTTTTTCTTGAGTCTTTGTGTTGCTTGAAGAAGTCCGGCATTTTGTTATCTGTCATTTCAGCTTGTTATGTCCTTAAGATTTTCTGTACATGACCACAACCAGGGGGCTGTTGGAGCTTATAGGAGCAGAAACTGCACCACAAGATATATAAGGTACTTCTAGGTTTTTATATTCTCAATTGATAGTAGTGCATATGTTTTTGTACATTTTATCTTTTTGTGGGGATCCTTTGGTACATTACTATTTTTCTTATTATATTATATCGCTCAGTGTTGCATTTGCCAAGTACTCTAGCGGGCACATGTGTTGCTCTTGCGAGATGGGCCGCCGGTCACCTGGCAGTTATCAGCAGCTGCACATGCTGCTTCCCCCGAGTCGCCTATGAGGGATGACGCTAGGGACTATTCGTTTCCTTTTCCATATTGTTTCATGAGAAAATATGGATATCATTAAGATGCCAAAATTTAGCATTTTTTAGTAAGATAGAATCGAACAAAAATCATGGAGAAGACAATCATAGAAAAGGTAGAATTCCAAAAAAAATGCCATTTGTTGTGGAGACGTGCGTGCACGTGCACACTAACTAGTGTCTATATATAATTGTTCTTGTTCACGAGGCTTAATAATACATCCATCATATTCCGCCAAACTTATACTCTTTCAATAATAAGTGAAGTTCTTGCAAAAAAAATAACAAGTGAAAAACATTCCACCTGGTTTTCCTCGGTCGCCTCAAAACCATGCAATTCACAAACGTAGCCGATCGTTTCTTACCCAGTCCAGTCGGCCACTCCTGCGGTTAAGTGGAAAACGGAAAAGACGAGCGTAGCGTGCATCCCGTGCAAGTTCGGCACTTGCCGGCCGGCTCGGTCTGGAGCGATGCTTGCTTGGCCGTGCCGGTCTCCCCCGTCGTCCTCCACCACACGCTGTTCTCCCGTTCGACCGCGCGAGGCGGATAGGGCCGGCAACACGGTGAGCCACGCGAGAAAAACGGACGAGAATCCGACGGATGGATGGGATCGGCACGGTCCGCCCAGGTGGCCGGATCGGCACGACCGGCCGCCCGACGCCGACCCCCGCGCTTGTCGGCACCCGCGCGCGCCGGCGAAGGTTCCCAGGCGCACGCAGGCGTGAGACAAAGAAAACACAGCATCTTCCGGAAAGAGAGTCCGGGTTTCTTGGCATCGATCGATCGGTTTTCCCTTCCATTCCATATGCGAGTTGTTGTTACCGGCCGATCGATCCAGCTTGACGGTTGACGGGTTGAGGATCGGTTTTCGTTTGCAACTTCCTAAGCTGGTACACTCGTCGCTTTCCGTCGGATCGTACTACGTCATGTGGCGGGAGTTGCGATCAAATGGGGAGATGGCAGCTCATGAACGGGCCATGCACGCGACTTGAATGGGGCATCTCATCGGAGGGGGAAGATCTTCCCTTTCGAGAGAGCCGTTTGGTTGGGAACCGTAACCGCAGCCCGATATATTGGTGCGCTCGGCTGAAAATGGGAGCAGGCGACAAGTGCTTTCTTCTTGCTGAATTCCATCCTTCCAAATTTCCGAACCACAGGTGCTATACTACGATTGAGCCAACTCAGTGGAGTTTCAAAGAAAGAAGTACAGGGAATGCACTCCCTTGGCACTCCGTCCAGGGGAACCTCAGCAAAAGCAACGCAATTCGTCAACCTTTTTCTCGAAAGAAGAATCTGTTTCTATGACTGCAATCTCTCTACGTTGCTTGTCAAAGAAATCAGGGTACCTGTCCCCTCCACGTATGAACGTACACTGAACTTGGAGCATTGGACAGGGTACCTGTCCTCCTCTTGTGGCTCCTTGCTAATCAAGCGATACCTAAACGGTATATAAGTCCATGTCTACTTACGTACGTAATGCAGGTTTCGGCAGCTGCCGATTCACCTACTCCTGTAAGCAGTTTAATACTACTAGCTAGGTACTATCACATTTTAGCATCAGTGTCTGGTATTGGCTCAACCTCCTTTTGCCTCATAATAAGCTTGCACAAAGTCATAAATAGACATAACACATAAGGCAATAAAGATATGAGATCATGCTAGTTTCAGCTTGTTGATGTGACTTTTGTCTAATCTGAGACATCCTGTTAGAGGAGCTATACATACACTTTGCTGATGGACCTTAAGAGAGGCAGCGTCCGAGCATTCTGGTCACAACACGTGTTTAGCATTCCAGCTCGGACAAAAGAATCATGTACGCTGTGCAAATGAACGAAACGAACGGGCGGGCAGTATCACACATCTATCACCCCAACCTAATTGCCAGGAGAGCCCCCAGCACGAGCAGCTTCACCGGGACTAGGAACATCACCAGCAGGGACGCGTGCTGCTGGAGCTTCCTCACCGTCTCCCTCCCGCATCTCCCCACGGAATCTATGAGCTCGCCAAACATCCCCTGGCCCATGCCGCTGGTCAGCATGCCGTGCACGGCGAGCGGCCACCACAGGAGGAGCTGCCACCGCTCCCTCTCCACCTCCCGGAGGCGTCGCACCTCCTTGCGCACCACGCCACGGACTGACCGCAGGTACGAGTTCACGTCGTGGTCACGGTAGACCGAGCCCTTGGGGCCATAGGCGCCGCCATCCTTGAGGATCTCCAGCGGGTGTGGGGAGTTCAGGAAGGCAGACATGGCGGACTGGAGCTGCTTCAGGGAGATGCCTGCTGAATCGCCCAGGTGGTAGATGCCGCTGTCCTGTGGGAGAAGGTGGTGGTGTGGGGATAGTCGCTTGTCTGGCTGCAAGATGAGAACTTCCCCCATTGGGGCATACAGGAGTTTCTGCAGTGATTTACAGAGAAACGATTAATTACAGTCATTATACTATTTGTGAAGACTATGACTTCTGGAAATGTATACTAACATGAAGATACAAACGAAAATTTCTTACCCAAGAAAGCGTAAGAAATAAACATGCGAGGTGACAGTAAGAATCTTATGAATTCTCCATACATATTTGAAAAAAAAAAGGGCATCAATCAAATTACTATTGGTTTTGAGAAGACGCATATTCCAGTCCTATATAATTCTAGTGACAGTAAGAAAATCCAACCAATGATCATCTGTGTTTCATGTAAGTAGTCAAACATATCTCCATTAGTCATTACAACAACAAAGGTGCAGTTGTGGGTCTCGATTGTTTAGTACAGGAAATATCTATCTCTGTATGTTTAAAAGACTGATTTACCATGTGTGTTAGAAAATAAATGGGTCATCAGACATGAGCTTACCTGGTTTGTAAGGCATGGGTGACTGCGGAAATTTCCATTGGCAAGCTTTAGAATGTTGGCGACATGATCAGGATAGTTGCATGAAAATACTCGAGGAACAATATCCCGATGCATTGTGATGGATTGCACATGACTTTTTGGCAACCCAAGTTTACGGAGCAAGTGGTCACCACCACACATGATGCACGGGGCACCAAATGTTATAACAGGCAACAATGATGCAGTAGGTGCCTCCCCTCTCAGCAATAACATTAGATTCACAAGCAAAGCCAGACTTCCACCAAGAGAATGACCAGTGAATCGCAATGCTGCAGATTTACCATAATTTCTCAGGTGTGATTTAACATATGGCAGCATTTGGTGATACATTCCCTTGGCAGCTTCGTATATTCCCCTGTGAACGAGCACATCGAGTCCCTGGAGCGCATAAAAAATGTATAGAGATTACATAAATGTATGATATGTTATTTTATACATCCTAGTTCACATGCAAACATTTAAGCATCATGAAGCTATAGATGTTAAAATGATTGAATACCAGCATGAGACTGTTTCCATCTAGCTACTAGCATACCTCGAATTTGACAGGTTCAAATAGTAGGTTCGCCTGCCAAGAAGCAATTGACTCTGAGCCCTGCCAATAATAACATAAACAAGATAAGCTGCAGGATTAACTAACATGCTAGGATAGAAGTACATGAGGTATCAGGTAAGAGTTATACTTGTACTACGAAGTATCTTGTGCTGCCTTGATCATCATCACAAATAAACCATTCAGAGGGGCAGGATCTTGAAGAATTCAGATCATCTGCCACAGCTTGTCTTGTTTCTTCCTTGGCAGCAACCATGGAAGTTACTGAATTCGTTGTGGCCACAAATGAGGCTTCGTCCAAGGTTAAACCTTCACCATTCTCGCCATTCACAATGGCCATGATGGTCGGATCAGTCTTACCGTTACCCCTGGAACCAAAGGGATTGATGCCCATGGCCTGGGAATGTAAATACGAGGCAGCAGACGACATGACTTGGTACGCACCAAAAGGGTTCATCACCGGGCCGTTTCCTTTTTCCTCCTTGCTCCCCAGCTCAGCGTTCTTGACAACTTCAGATTTTCTGTCAGCAGATTCACCTTTCTCAGTGCTCTGCTCCTGTTTGTGATCAGGATTAGCTTTGTCCTTCTCTTGAACTGATGTTGTCACAAACTGCAAGCTGTAGCGGCGGAGACATTTTGGCTGACATGGTCCAGAAGGAAGCAGTAAGTCACAGTGTTCGGAAAGAGAGTCGGGTATCAAATTTTCATGAAAATGTATTTACATCGGGTAAAAGAACAATAAGGTAACCGTATAATTAATAGCATCGTGACCACATCCAAAAGCAGCTAAAGCCAAGTGACAAATGATGGACAGCGGTAGTTAAAAGTAAATCATGGACATAACTCAAAATACTACTGGGAAGGATCCCAAATCTGGGGCAGAATCACAAAGGGTTGTTGGAGTAGTGAAGAACAGTTTGCAGAATAGTAAAACAGCTACTTCACCGGTCTCCCGGAGAGGCAGAGAGACGTACCAAAATAGACTAAATTTAGCTTTACATTCCTAAAAATACCACCTGCAGCGATGTACGACTAGAAATTTACTGCATGAACAAATTGAGGAATCTACAATTTTCGTCAGGGGTCGACTGACTGTGATTAAACAGGGAAAACTGATGTAACTGGCAATGCTGACCGTACCTGAATTTTGGGGATCATGTAGGCGATGTTGCAGAGGTAGGACATCCTGGAGTACTCCTTGGCATCCTCGATGGACACCTTGCGAAGGAGCCTCGAGAAGGACGCGCGGTCGAACACCTCGCCGTCGAACTCGTCGGTACTTACAGCGCAGCCTTCCTCATCGTCTCCGCCTCCGCACGACGCGCACCTCTCGCCTCCGACGACGCCCGGCTCCTCATTTTCCTGTCCTTGTCCTCTTCCTCCTCCGCCGCCGCCTGCCTCCGCGTCCGCCTCATCCACCCACCTCGGCTGCACCCGCAGCATCTGCAGCACCCAGTTGCCCTGCTTCCGCTCCTCCGCTTCGGGCCCCGTCCCGGCTTCCTCGCCGCGAACTTCGCCGCCCGTGGAGGCGCCCTGCCTCTCGCCGCGCGGCCAGAGGCGCGGCAGGGCGGCACGCGGCTGCCGCTGTATCGGCGGCGGCGCCACCGAGGCGGGCGCGACCGGAGGCTGAGGCGGCGCGGCGGGCCGGACGCCGCCCAGAAACCTCAGCGCGTCCATGGCGCGGCGCTACCGAGTCCAAACCTCTTCTCGTGTCCTCGATCCCTTGGGTTCCGCGGCGTGCGGTTAAGGCTTTTGCGGCCGTATCGCGGCGCACGAGTTAACCGTTAACAATAGCGTGGTTGGCGCAGGAGAGGCGGCAATGAGGGAGAGAGAGGGAGGGAGATGGAGGCATGGGCGGTGGAGGGCTCCTATATAAGTGGAGCGCGGTGGGGAAGGGGAGGGGGTCGTGGTGCCATGGAGGTCGGAGGAGGAGAGGGGATTGTTTGTGGGGAAGGAAGAGAGAAGAGATGGGAGGGAAAGAAAAATCTCTTTGCTTGCGTGCTTTGCTCTCGGTGTTCTTTTGGATGTTTGCGGTGGGGTTGTTTTCATTTGAATTTGTAGACGGTTTTCCCACTGTTTCTATCCATTCCGATTCGTGGATACATTGGTCCCGTGCACTTTGTTTGAATTCAGAGCATGGTTCTAAATAGACCGCTATAGTACAGCTGTTTGATCATGTTAATCACATATTCCGAGCAGAAATTAGTGAATTGAATTTGTCAAGATTCCGTATACATTAAAACGGGGGTACAATTATCCGCAATCCGCCATAGTCTCGGTTAGCTGGAAGTTATAGCCCGGATAGCCGGGGCAGTAGCTAGTTGACATAGTCATCGATTCAGATTATCTCTGTCCACGTCTTAAACGGCGTCTCAGAGGCTTATCGGATGCATCAAACATTAAAACACGTCCAATCGTGTCCTCCAAAGGCTCCATCCGTCCAGCACTGCCTAAGACTAGCCCCAATGGGGGTATCATAGGTAGTATCATGCATGCCATGTTGGCAAAATTCTGACGTGGCATCCTAATTAATGATGAAAGAGGTTGTGTTGGTATCATAGGTAGATACCATATCATAGCACGTAGTACTAGAAAAACTAATCTCAAATGAATCTTGTACACAATTTTGCATTGAGATTCTACAAAACAATAAATATACTAAGACTATGGTACTACTACATGATACTATGCATTGTGGAGGTGGTATCATATACTAGTATCATATGCATGATACTACTATATGATACTTCCCATTGTGACTAGTCTAATAGCCTACCGGCGCATCCAGGATCCTCACTCCAGTGGGCTCACTAAGGGCGCGTCGCAAAATCCATTGATGACATGGCGACACGTGGGCTAGCTCTGTTATCAGCATAGCCAAATGGACAATCTTCTATTGGAAATATGCCCTAAAGACAATCATGTATGATGACATTTTCAATGTATTCATAAAGTTATTAAGGTGTCCTTATATAAACATCTGATATATATCATTGGATATTCGATTCAGTTGTGGAGCTATATATTCATATTGTTCATACTATACTGTTCTTGGTCATCGAGCTTGTGTTGGGCACACAACTTAGACCAATGTGCAAGTTGGCTGATGACTAGGTTCCACTTCTTATGGGCACGGTGATGCCAATCCGACTTACATTGATTCAGCTAAAGTGTTTAGGGAAACGGATTAACCCGCAGTTGAGATGCAACGAGCATGTTGTCATTTGCAGTCTCGAGCAATGGAATCCTTAGACCCGAGGTGTTCACATGATCGAAGTTGTGGATCAACCGATTTAGGTTCTATCAAACGATGTTCCGTAAAAGGGCAGTTATAAAGGTAGAGTTCAGACTAGCTATGAATCAAGTTGCATGACGTGGATAAACAAGATGGGATTTTCCCCTCCGTGATGGAGAGATATTCTTTGGACCCTCTCGTGTGATATGATTCAGAAGCATGGCTAAGCACGACTCAGTTAAGTGTTAACTAAGGGCATCTCCACCAGGCCGACCCAAACGGGTGACCAAAACGGTTCGTTCCTGTCCGTTTGGGTCAGGTCGCGGTCGCTTTTGGGTCACAGTCTGGCCTATCCGGCCAGCCGCGCCCAGCGGCCCGACCCATATGGCTGTCTCCCACCACTGTCACCGCTTGACACCCTCGGCGATGGGACGTTAATGGCGACGTGACATCGGCTATCAGCGCCAGTGGCTTCCCGCACGGCCAGTGTTTCCCGTCACTGTAGCTTTCCGTTTCCCGCACGACGCCTTTCCCCTCGCGTGCGCCTCCCTGGCGGTTTCCCACCTTCACCACGGTTTATAAAAGACGGTCGCGCGGTGATACTTACATAACGTATCTATAATTTTTGATAGTTTTATGCTAATAATATGCTTTTGATACTCCTTTTTATATAAAGTTTATGATTTATTTGGACTAACCTACTAATAGTTGCAAAAGTGCACAATGTTCTTGTTTTACACTTTGATGTGTAGGAATTACCAAGAATATAAGTGGAAACCTTGTTGGAGTCAAATTGGGATTTTCTAGAAATATGTCTCGGAACTCTTTTTGAAGATGGTCACGTTTCGGGTCGAAGACGGCGTCAAACAGAAAACTCTTGAACTAAAGTTGTTGGAAATTTCGTGACAAACGTTATGGACATAAAATTTAGCTGATTCCGAGTCTGTATGGGCCCGATAGACCCGATTTACTACAGCCCGACAGGGTGACGGGAATCCGAGAAGCTATATAAAGGGAGGAAACCTAATTCGTGGGAGACACCTCCACCCACGAATTTGCAGCCACTTCATGGCTCAATGTTGATGTAGAGCTCGTTGGGAACTCCAAGAGGAAGGTATGATAAGCACAACAGCAAGTTTCCCTCAGTTATGAAACCAAGGTTTAATCGAACCAGTAGGAGCAAAGAAACACCCCAAAGGCGTTGCTAGCTGAGCCTTAGCAGGGCGCACTACCGGTGCTAGTAGCCACGTGGAGACCTGCACAACACAACCACAGAACTCTGTCTCCAACTTGCGATGAGGTTGTCAATCTCACCGTGTTTTGCTGAAAACAAAGAATTAAACGTATCGAATGAAAGGAAGTAATATTTTGCAGAAAGTAAACACAAAACAGTAAACAGTTTATAGATTGTATGTAAAAGATAAGGACCGGGATTCATAGTTCACTAGAGGTGGCTCTCCTTAAGATAGATAACATGTTGGGTGAACAAATTACAGCGGGGCAATTGACAAACATCAAGAAAGCATACAAGCATATACTAATCATCTTGACTCCTTTGAGACTTGATTGGGAATTACAACATTATACATAGACCGCCATCCAACTGCATCTATGACTAATAATCCACCTTCAGGTTATCATCCGAACCCCCTCCAGTATTAAGTTGCAAGCAACAGATTATTGCTTTACGAATTGCGTGTAAAGTAAACAATACGATTATTCTATGAATAAAGGATTGTTGTTTTCTCCCTAGTAGCAATAGCACATCTAGTACCTTAGAGATTTCTGTCACTTCCCTAGATTACCAGAGGCATGAACCCACTATCCAGCATAAATACTAACTCTTGGAGTTGCTAGCATCTACTTGGCCAAGATAGCTACTAACAATGGAAAGCATGCAAGATCACAAATAACAAATACATGATAGAATCAATAATCAATCTGAAATAGCATCTCAATATCCATCGGATCCCCGCAAACACAACATGTATGATTACAAATAGATGATCTTGCTCATGAACGGAGCTCACAAGATCTAAACATGAAAGCACAAAGGAGGTGAACCAGCCATCTAGCTACTACATGGGTCCGTAGTCCAAGGATGAACTACTAACGCATCACACCGGAGGCTTGCATGGTGATGAAGAAGGCCTCCAGGGTGAATTCCCCTCTCCGGCAGGGTGCCGAGAAGAGCTTCAGATCCCTCCCGATCTAGGGATGGAGATGACAGCGGCTACAGACTCTTTCTTGGATTTTTGATCGGGTACTTAGGGTTTTCGTCCCGAGGGCAATATATAGGCGGGAGGAGAGGCCGAGGGGGTGTCTGGGCTAGCCACACCACCCCCTGGCGCGGGCCAAGCTTGGCCGCCCTCTGGACCTTCTCCGTCTCGTATTCTGGCATCTGATGACTTCTGGAAAAATAGGCACTTTGGCTTTTGTCTCGTCCAATTCCGAGAATATTCATTTTCTGACTTTCCTGGAACCAAAAACAGCAGAACACAGGCAGCTGGCACTGTGGCTCTTGTTAATAGGTTAGTCCAAAAAATCATATGAAAAGTACTCCAAAGTGTGGACAAAACACAATAAAGTGGATAAAACTAAGCATGGAACATCAAAAATTATAGATACAATTGCAATGTATCAACATCTCTAAGCTTAACTTCTACTCGTCCTCGAGTAGATAAGTGATAAAAAGAAAGAATAATTTTTGAGGTGACATGCACCATCAAAGACTTGATCAAAGTATTTGTAAAACATTCAAAGCTGGGATCATAGTACTTCAATCATAACATGAAAGACAGAGTTCTAGCAATAAGACAAAGAAACTATGATGCAACATGAAAAGGCACAAACAAAAGATTCATGAATAACAATGCTTTGCAAGACGTTTGTTTGTTTCACATAAAGAAAACATAGCATAATAGTATTCAGCTTGTCCCTCATAGAGTAGCAAATATAAATGCATAGGACACCTTCAAAGTTCATAAGAGTGACTAGATAGAAATAGTTTAAAACAAGTAATATCCAGTTATGCATCAATCAACTAGTCTTGGGACAATGCACATAGAACTAAGAATGGCCACTATGCTCTCAAAGTAGGTGCATAAAGGTAGAAGGTGGAGACTCAATGTAATGGTGGAAGAAAGGCCTTCATAGAAGGAAGTAGGGATTCAAGTCTCATAAAGAGCTTCCAAAAATTATGGTACTTATAGCTTTCAGCTCTCATTGCCCCTATCATAAGCATCTTGAAGCGATTAAGGTTAAAGTGAACAAACTATGGTGTACATGCTTGACGAAGTATAAGTTAGGAATCTCATGTCCCTTGTATACGAGAGCCGCTCCTCATGCTACTCAAGTTTAGTCACCGGTAAGTTCTTGTCATCGTAAGTACATGTGTATCATAGAGAACCGCCAACGGGGTACCCCTTGCCCGATAACACGGAAGAATCCCCATATCAAAATGACAAGGCAAGCAGACAACGAGCATCTCAGCAATCTTCTTATTTACCATGGAAATATGGTGCTTTTTCTCTCTTTCCTCTTTTCATAATATCTCTTTTTTTTATTTTTCTCTTTTTTTCTCAATATAGGACTCTTTTTTTATAAGAAGAATGCTTCATAGACAGCTCATTATGGTTACGCTGCAGGTTTCCACCATGTCAGCATGGATTAGACCAGCGGCCCAGGCGTTTCTCTAACACATATACATAACTCTATGTACTTACAAGCTCCCCTTTCATTTCACACTGACAACATCCATATACAAAAGAGCGTGATATCAACTAGGTACAAGTACCAAGTGCAATGTTGAAAGAGTTCCCCATGACAGCATGGTTCTGCTAATCCCCAACAAATAAGTGCAAGCATATACAACATAGACGACACAATGGTTCAAGTTTATTAAGGGCAAGAAAAGTAAAGTGTGCCATCAAGTTCGTGAGAGCTTTAATCACCAGTTTTCTCATAACAAGTTTAATTTGGAAGGTAAACAAAAGCATGAATATACTTGGAATAGCATAAGATAGTAGGTAGGTATGGTGGACTCTTTGGAATAACTTGGTTTAAGGATTTGGATGCATGAGTGGAACTCATACTTGGTTGTGGAGGCTAGCAAAAGATTGGGAGCGACAAACTGAGAGAGCAATAATGGCCATAATCATGCAGAGCGACAAAACATCATTGATCAAAGCATAAAGTGATACTACAAGTTGAAAACTAAAGGATCATAAAGGCTATGGTGAGTCGGGATAGTCATAACATGGTGTGAGCATGTGCCAAGTCAACCCAAATAAATCATCAAAGGAGAATACCACAATACTATGCTTTAATATGCTAAAACAACGCATGATTCATCCAAGGCACATTAAGCAATCTCAATTGTTTATAACAAGTCATTCTACAACAAATAATACTAATCATAAAGCCAAAACAATATCAAGCATGGCATGACAGATCATAGGCCACAGTCAAAAACAAGCTCTCTTTACCACATAAGTATGAACTTTCCTACTCTTTTCCAAACCAAACCAAACTATTTGCAAATCAATGTATGAAAGAGGGGGTCCAACCAATTTATTCAGAAAACTAAGCAAACCAAGCAAACGGAAAACCAAAAACAAAAACAAAAAATAAGACGCTCCAAGAACAACACAACTATGCATGAAACAATAAAAATGAAGCGTTTGGAAGAAACCTGGGATTTTTATTGATGAAGAGGGGGATGCCTTGGTCATCCCCAAGCTTTGATGCTTGTACTTCTTAAATATTTCTTGAGGTGACACGCGTGGCATCCCCAAGCTTGAGCTTTAGTCCATCCTTCATCTCATTACTTATTCCTTGCATACACCTGAAATTTTTCCTTCATATAAAACTTCACACAAACTTTATTAGCAACATTAGTGCACTCAAGATAAATAAGTCTTAAGGTTCAGTTCTAACACCAAATAAACTTCCATTAGAACACTAGATACTGTAGCACTTCCCTCAAAAAGCTCAATTCTCCAAAAGAACTCAAAAAGGAACCAACAAGCAGCAAATGTAGAAAATGGCAGAAATCTGTCAAAACAGACCAGAAGGTAAAGACGATTTTTTTAGAAGACCTTATGTTGCTCAAATCAAAAAGTGTTGAACTAACTAAAGTTAGATAACAACCTGGGGCAGAATCACAAAAATTCACGCCTCAAAAAGACGTACAGAGATTTTACACGAATTTGTACGGTGAAGCACAGAAATCTGTTTCGGGACAGCAACTTTCCCAATCATTACTTCTCTCTCATTAGAGGTTACTCTTGGCACAAAAAGCAAATAAAAAGGATAAGGAGCGGTTATTACTGAAGTAATAACTTCCAAGACTCATCTAAAACTTTTGGGTTATCTCCCAATAAGTACTTTTCTTTAACGCCTTTAAGTTAGGCATAAGAAGCAAAGAAAGAATCAAGTGTTCTCAAATGAAGAAGCATTAAGACCAAATTTTGTTTTCATAGGAGAAGCAAAAGAAATCTTCTCTCTCTTCTTAGGGAAGTGTTCTATACCTTTCTTGAGTGGGAGTTGATATTTAATGGTGCCTTCTTTTATATCAATAATGGCACCAACAGTTCTAAGAAAAGGTCTTCCCAAAGTAATAGGACAAGAAGCATTGCATTCAACATCCAAAACATAGAAATCAACAGGGACATAGGCATTGTTAACCATAATAAGAACATCATTAAGACTCCCCATGAGTTTCTTTTTAGCATTATCATCAAGTGGGACATTCAAATAACAATCTTCAAGTGGAGGCAAATCAAGCATATCATAAATCCTTCTAGGCATAATAGAAACACTACTATCAAGATCACATAAAGCTTTGAAATCAAAGTCATTCACTTTCATATTAATGATGGGTTCCCAACCATCTTCTTGTTTTATAGGAATAGAAGCTTTATGTTTCATCTTTTCTTCTTTAATCTTTATGAGAGCATCAGTAATGTGTTTTGTAAAGGCCATGTTCATAGTACTAGCATCAGTAATGTGTTTTGTAGGAACTTAATAACTTCAGAGATATTGCAACCATCAAGATCAAAACCATACTTATCATCTAAAGTAGTAGAACTATTACTAGCCTCAACACTAGTGGTGGTGATAGTAGAAACACTAATGTTTTTAGCAATTTCATCTTCTCTTTCCCACTTAGCATGTAATTCAGCTAATAGTCTAACATTTTCATCAATTCTTACTTGTATAGCATTAGTAGCTGCAAAGGTATTATCATTAGTATCAGGTTTAGCAGCCATTTTATTCAAAGAAGATTGAGCTTCAACCAAAGATGCTATATTTCTTTCAGCATTAGAGAGTTCTTCCTCAATAGTTTTATTGAAAGCAGTTTGTTTACTAATAAACTCTTTAAGCATAACTTCAAGTTCAGAGGGAGCACTCCTATTATTGTTGTAAGAATTTCCATAAGCATTACCATTGTTGGGAGGATATGGCTTATAATTGTTGTTACCAAAATTACTCCTATAAGCATTATTGCCAAAATTGTTATTTCTTATGAAGTTCACATCAACTTGCTCTTCTTGAGCAACCAAAGAGGCTAAGGGAACATTATTTGGATCAATATGGGCTTTCCCATTAACAAGCATAGACATAATAATATCAATCTTACCACTCAAGGAGGAGGTTTCCTCAACAGAATTTACCTTCCTACCTTGTGGAGCTCTCTTAGTATGCCATTCAGAATAATTAACCATCATATTATCCAGAAGTTTTGTTGCAGCACCCAAAGTAATGGTCATAAAGGTACCTCCAGCAGCAGAATCCAATAGGTTCCTTGAAGAATAGTTCAATCATGCATAAAAAGTTTGGATGATCATCCAAGCAGTCAGTCCATGAGTGGGACAATTCTTTACCAAAGATTTTATTATTTCCCAAGCTTGAGCAACATGTTCATTATTAGATTGTTTAAACTTCATTATTTCACTTCTCATAGCTATAATCTTAGCAGGAGGATAGTACTTTCCAATGAAAGCATCTTTGCATTTAGTCCAAGAATCAATACTATTCCTAGTTAAGGAATTCAACCATTCTTTAGCTTTTCCTCTCAAAGAGAAAGGAAACAATTTCAGCTTAATAATATCACCATCTACATCCCTATGCTTTTGCATCTCACAAAGTTCAACAAAGTCATTTAGATGGCCAGCAACATCTCCATTACCAATACTAGAAAATTGTTCTCTCATAACAAGATTGAGTAAAGCAGGTTTTATCTCAAAGAAAGTATCTTCAGGCACAGGTGGAGCAATATGTGTGCTCATAAAATCATTGTTGTTGGTGCTAGTAAAGTCACACAACTTAGTGTTTTCAAGAGTAGTCATTTTTTTGTGTTTTCAAGTAAGAAAGCAAACTAGTAAAACTATTTTTTTTGTGTTTTTGATAACAAAACAAGCAAACAAAGTAAAAGGAAACTAAGCAAAACAAAAATAACAAAGTAAAGAGATTGGTTATGAGGGACTCCCCTTGTGAAGATGTCCTTGACTCCTCGGCAACGACGCCAGAAAAATGCTTGATGGCTTAGTGTTGATGTAGAGCTCGTTGGGAACCCCAAGAGGAAGGTATGATGAGCACAGATGAAACCAAGGTTTAATCGAACCAGTAGGAGCAAGGAAACACCCCAAAGGTGTTGCTAGCTGAGCCTTGGCAGGGCGCACTACCGGTGCTAGTAGCAACATGGAGACATGCACAACACAACCATAGAACTCTGTCCCCAACTTGCGATGAGGTTGTCAATCTCACCGTGTTTTGCTGAAAACATAGGATTAAACGTATCGAATGGAAGGAAGTAATATTTTGCAGAAAGTAAACACAAAGCAGTAAACAGTTTATAGATTGTATGTAAAAGACAAGGACCGGGATCCATAGTTAACTAGAGGTGGCTCTCCTTAAGATAGATAACATGATGGGTGAACAAATTACAGCGGGGCAATTGACAAACATCGAGAAAGCATACAAGCATATATTAATCATCTTGACTCCTTTGAGACTTGATTGGGAATTACAACATTATACATAGACCGCCATCCAACTACATCTATGACTAATAATCCACCTTCAGGTTATCATCCGAACCCCCTCCAGTATTAAGTTGCAAGCAACAGATTATTGCTTTACGAATTGCGTGTAAAGTAAACAATACGATTGTTCTATGAACAAAGGATTGTTGTTTTCTCCCTACTAGCAACAGCACATCTAGTACCTTAGAGATTCCTGTCAGTTCCCTAGATTACCAGAGGCATGAACCCACTATCGAGCATAAATACTAACTCTTGGAGTTGCTAGCATCTACTTGGCCAAGATAGCTACTAACAACGGAAAGCATGCAAGATCACAAATAACAAAGACATGATAGAATCAATAATCAATCTGAAATAGCATCTCAATATCCATCGGATCCCCGCAAACACAACATGTATGATTACAAATAGATGATCTTGATCATGAACGGAGCTCACAAGATCTAAACATGAAATCACAAAGGAGGAGAACCAGCCATCTAGCTACTACATGGATCCGTAGTCCAAGGATGAACTACTCACGCATCACACCGGAGGCTTGCATGGTGATGAAGAAGGCCTCCAGGGTGAATTCCCCTCTCCGGCAGGGTGCCGGGAAGAGCTTCAGATCCCTCCCGATCTAGGGATGGCGATGACAGCGGCTACAGACTCTTTCGTGGATTTTTGATCGGGTACTTAGGGTTTTCGTCCCGAGGGCAATATATAGGCGGAAGGAGAGGCCGAGGGGGTGCCTGGGCTGGCCACACCACCCCCTGGCGCGGGCCAAGCCTGGCCGTGCGGCCAGGTGGTGTGGACGCCCTCTGGCCCTTCTCCGTCTCGTATTCTAGCATCTGATGACTTCCGGAAAAATAGGCACTTTGGCTTTTGTCCCGTCCAATTCCGAGAATATTCATTTTTTGACTTTTCTGGAACCAAAAACAGCAGAAAACCGGCAGCTGGCACTGTGGCTCTTGTTAATAGGTTAGTCCAAGAAATCATATGAAAAGTACTCCAAAGTGTGGACAAAACACAAGAAAGTGGATAAAACCAAGCATGGAACATAAAAAATTATAGATACATTTGCAATGTATCACCACCAAAGCCACGTTTTTGCCTCCCCCGTAGATCCCATCTCCATGGGAGAGGGCTCCCAATAATCCATGAAGGAAGGGGGCTAAGGGGAGGTGCTCCCCTGTGATACCGGCGGCGGGGAAGGAGTCCTCCGTGCCGCCGCCTCTTCACCATCTTCACCGCCATTTCCATCGACTCCACCGCCATCTCCATCGTCATTGCTGACTCCCATGATGAGGAGGGAGTAGTTCTCTCTCAAGGCTAAGGGTTCTACCGGTAGCTATGTGTTCATCTCTCTCTCTCTCTATGCATGATCATATTGTGATAATGAGCTTTGTAATTAAGTAGATCTACTTTGCTACTCAAGTGCTTTAATAGATCTCTGGCTCTCTCCATGTGTGTGAAAGTGACAGCGTGCACACCATGGTGGCACTTAGGCTAGAGATTACAAATACTTGTTATGAGTTATATTTGGAGTTGGATGTTTCTATGAAATTGTGGTGTTTGATGGAACCATCTAGATCTCAAGATGACAACGCGGGGTTATCTAGATGGGGAAAGCGAACTTTGAGGTGTGTTGTTATAGCCCTACCATAGATTAGAGTGTCCAACCGGAGAGTAGTTTAGAGTAGTACCATGAAAAGAATATATTTATATGAGAGTGTTCATTAGTGAAAGTATGATCCCTAGGCCTTGTTTCTAAGCATTGAAACATCGTTTCCAACTAGATTTGTTACATGTTTGCTTGCTTCCATCTTTATTTCAGTTTGCCTTTAGTCTCTTCCTACCCATCAACCACACGCCATCAAAGCTATTTTCTGGCACCGTTACCATTTATAATTATCCATACCACTTGTATTTCACTATGTCTTCGCCGAACTAGTGCACCTATACACCTGATAAGTGTATTGGGTGTGTTGGGGATACAAGAGACTTCTTGTATCTTGATTGCAGGGTTGCTTGAGAGGGATACCTTTGACCACTTCCTCCCTGAGTTCGATAAACCTTGGGTAATCCACTTAAGGGAAACTTGCTGCTGTTCTACGAACCTCTGCACTTGGAGGCCTGATACGTCCATTTTGCATCACTATTCTATGTCTTAATTCACTATTATTCATTGATATATTTCATATTGAGAGAAGATACTTATGTTATTTCATCTATTTTAGCATGGTTGATGACTTTTGGAGCATGGACCGCTGCAGTCAGGATTCTGATGGAAAAGGTGCTGTTTGGAGGCAAAATTCGTGAAGATTAGAAAATCCAGGAAAATATACGGAAAATCCTATTTTTCCTGAAGACTAAGGATGCCAGAAGATGGAGTGGATATGGGCCACAGGGGGCCCACACCACCCCATGGCGCGGGCAGGCCTAGGTCGTGCCAGGAGGTGGTGTGGCCACCCTGGCCCACTCCAGCCTCTTCCCTCTGGCGTATATCATCCTCCCGAAACCCTAAGACTGGGGGGGCGACCACAGAAAGATTCCGCCGCCTCTGCGGGGCATAAAACACAGAGAGAGAAAGATCTCTCCGGCAGACAGATTTCTGCCGGGGGAATTCCTTCCCGGAGAGGGGAGATCATCGCCATCAACACCACCATCAAGATGGACTTCATCGGGATCATCATCATCATCATCACCACCATCATCACCATCAGCACCCTCATCACCATCTCCATATTGCTGTAACAATTGCGTTGAATCTTGCATAGTTCATAGGGGAAACTTTCCCGATGTTGATTACTCTTTGTAGTTGATGCTATTGAGTGAACCATTGAATTATTGTTTATGTTCAGATTGTTATACATCATTATTCCATCTCTGATCATGATCCATATGATGTCTTGTGAGTAGTTCGTTTTGTTCTTGAGGACATGGGAGAAGTCTTGTTGTTAGTAGTGGAGTTGTGTTGAGAAAGATTCAACAGATTGTTATTTAAGTTGTGGTGTACTTCTTCTAGTGGTGTCATGTGAACGTCGACTACATGACACTTCACCTATATGGGCCTAGGGGAATGCATTGTGTATTTGGCTACTAATCGTAGGGGTTGCCGGAGTGACAGAAACCTGAACCCCCGTTAGGAAACCATTGCACAAGGGACGTAAGGGTCTTAGAGTTTAAAGCTGTGGTTAGGTTTCTACCTTAATTACTTTCTTGTACTTATGGATGTTTGCAAGGGGTATAATCACAAGTATGTATTAGTCTTGGATGGGGCGGTACATTAGCACAGGTTCACCCACACAACACTTAGCAAGCTAAAGAAGATTAATCAACTATATGAAGCGAAAGCACTTGACAGTCTTCCCATGTGTCCTCGAGAACGTTTGGTCATCTTAAGTAATACAACCGGCTTGTCCTTTGCTTCATAAAGGATTGGGCCACTTGCTGCATTTATTCCTACTGTCTTTTATTTACTCGTACTTTTTTTACTTGCTATATCAAAACCCCCTAAAATCCGTTTGCTAAGTATTTGCAGAGAATTCCTGATCCATACCACTAGCCAGCACCTTCTGCTCCTCGTTGGGTTCGACACTCTTACTTATCGAAAATACTGCGATACACCCCCTATACTTGTGGGTCATTAAGACTATTTTCTGGCGCCGTTGCCGGGGAGTGAAGCGCTATTGGAGAGTGGAACTGGTAAAGAAAACTTCTACTTTGAGTATTGTTTACTTCTGTTAGTTGCTTTATTTTTGTTATGTATAATTCGCTGAGTTTCTTATTTGGTAACGTTACTATCACTGCTAAGGTAGTAGATAAGCCACCACCTGCTGAGAATGATGTTTTCAAATTATTGGTCATGTTATGGATAACTACTATGTTGGGGATGGAACTGTCCATCCCGGTGATCATTTACTCTTTATACACGAATTATGCGGGTTGTTCAAGTGTGCAGGTATTACTACAGATCAAGTTAAGAAGAAGTTATTCTCATTATCACTAAAAGGAAGAGCTGAGGAATGGTATAAGCTGCTGAAGAATGGTCAAGCTCTGGAATGGGAGGAAATAGTGCCTCTCTTTTATTCAAAGTTTTATCCTCCTAGTGAGATTCATAAAGATCGGAATCAAATATACAACTTTTGGCCTCTTGATGGAGAGAGTACAACTCAAGCTTGGGGGAGATTGAAGTTACTAATGCTCAAATGTCCCATTCATGAGCTCCCCAACAATATTATTATCAATAACTTTTATGCAAGGCTCCCTCCACATGACAAGGATTTATTGGATGCTTCTTGCGCTGGATCATTCACTCGCATGGAAGAAGAAGCTAAATGGGATCTTCTGGACCGTATTCAAGACAATGCTGAAGCTTGGGAGAATGACAAAGGTAGAAAGTCAGGTATAAATTATGATTATGAATGCATTGAGTCTTTTATGGGAACTAATGACTTTCAAAATATTAAAAATGCTTATGGTCTAGATTCTCAAGCTATTGCTTCTTATTTTAAGGCTTTTGCTTCCTATATTGAAGTGCCTAAAAAGAAGTGGAATAAGTATCATGAACCTTATAAAGATATTGCTAAGAGTGTTCCTGCAAGAAATACTGAAGTTTATACTGCTAATCATGTTTTACCTAAACCTTATATTGAGAAAATGCCTTTCCCAGTTAAGGTAAAGGAACATTCTATGATGGCTAGTATGGTAGATGAAAGTATGAATAAAGCTGTTGAACCTGATAAACAAATGGTTGATGAACCTATAATAGCAAATGTGAAGGACTTTGTCACCAAGTATGAATAAAGAACCTGATAAACCATGTGTCCTCGAGAACGTTTGGTCATCTTAAGTAATACAACCGGCTTGTCCTTTGCTTCATAAAGGATTGGGCCACTTGCTGCATTTATTCCTACTGTCTTTTATTTACTCGTACTTTGTTTACTTGCTATATCAAAAACCCCTAAAAATCTGTTTGCTAAGTATTTGCAGAGAATTCCTGATCCATACCACTAGCCAGCACCTTCTGCTCCTCGTTGGGTTCGACACTCTTACTTATCGAAAATACTATGATACACCCCCTATACTTGTGGGTCATCAAGGCCCAACAACTGTCTACAAGAATAGAAGTGCGTAGACATCAAGCTATTTTCTGGCGCTGTTGCCGGGGAGGTAAGGTAAAAGGTACTCACATCCTCCGGTGTGAGTGCTCGAAGTTATTTCCTTTAGATTCTGCAATTTTGTCTTTTTGTTTCTTGTTTTCACTAGTTAGGCTTAATGGAAAACAACAACAAAATTAGAGAGCTTTATAGTATTTATCTTGAGTTAGGACATGAAGTGTTTAAAGAGAAAATTAAAAAACCTATGGAACTTTATTTGCATATTAATAGCAATGTTGTTAGTATGAATTCTTTGGACACCATTATTGCTAATGCTATGGAAAATTCTAAGCTTAGGGAAGCTAGTTTTTATGAAAATGATCTTTTTAGTTCCCCAGCTTTGGAGGATAGCTATTCTATTGCTTATGATGATACCAAACATCCAATATATGATGATTACAATGATGAATATGATATTTTTAGTCCACCTAATATTAAGGAGAAAATTAATGATTACAATATGCCTCATATATTTGATGATTATGGTGATGAGAATAATAATGATAGCTATTTTGTTGAATTTTCTCCCACTATAATTAATAAGAATGACTATGCTTATAGGGAGAGTATTAATTCTTTTATGCATGTGGCTCATGATAAGAATATTTTATGTGATAGTTATATTGTTAATTTTATTCATGATTCTACTGAAAGTTATTATAAGAGAGGGAAACATGGTTTTATGTATCTCAACAATATTAAGTTTCCTCTCTTTATATTGAAAAGTTTGAAGTTGCACTTGTTTTGCTTTGCTATGCTTGTTGCTTTGTGCTTTCATGACTTGTTTATTTACAAGATTATTTTTCATAGGAAGTGGGTTAGACTTAAATGTGCTTTGAATTTGCTTCTTGATGCTCTCTTTTACTTCAAATCATATTTCTTATGTGAGCATCTTCTCAAACTATCATGCCTAACTTAAAGGCGTTAAAGAAAAGTACTTATTGGGAGATAACCCAAAAGTTTTAGATGAGTCTTGGAAGTTATTAACTCTATAATATCCGCTCCTTATCCTTTTTATTTGCTTTTTGTGCCAAGAGTAGCATCTAATGAGAGAGAAGTAATGCTTGGGAAAGTTGCTGTCCCAAAACAAATTTTTGTGTTTCGCTGTAAAAATTCGTGTAAAATCTTTGTACGTCGGTTTTAGCTGTAAAGTTGTGTGATTCTGCCCCAGGTTGTTATCCAACTTTAGTTAGTTCAACACTTTTTGATTTGAGCAATAGAAGGTCTTCGAAGAAATTGGTTTTTACCTGCTGGTCTGTTTTGGCAGATTTCTGCCATTATTTGCATTTGCTTCTTGTTGATTCCTTTTTGGGTTCTTTTTGGAGAATTGAGCTTTTTAAGGGAAGTGCTACAGTAGCTTGTGTTTTAGTGGAAGTTTTATTAGTGTTGAAACTGAATCCAAAGACTTATTATCTTGAGTGCACTAATGTTGCTAATAAAGATTGTGTGAAGTATTGTATGAAGGAAAAATTTCAGGTATATGGAGAGAATGGTGTAATGAGATGAAGAATGGACTAAAGCTCAAGCTTGGGGATGCCACCCGTGTCAACCCAAGAAATATCCAAGAAGTACAAGCGTCAAAGCTTGGGGATGCCTTGGGCATCCCCTTCTTCATCAATAAAAAAATCTCAGGTTTCTTCCAAACACTTCATTTTTATTGTTTCATGCACAGTGGTGTTGTTCTTGGAGCGTCTTCGTTTTTGTTTCTAATTTTCGTTTGCTTGATTTGCTTAGTTTGCTTAAATAAATTGGTTGGATCCCAACACACTTCTTATGGAGAGAGACACACCCTGTTTTTCATTGTTTAAAACACCCTAGTTTTCATTCTTACTGTTTTGTGAGTGTTCTCTTTTGCTAGCATTGGGTTTAGCCTTAGTTTTCTTGTCCTTTCAGCTTAGAACTTGTTAGTTCTTCCTTTTGGATTTGTGAGACAAGCTCATTGATCTTTATTTATTATTATCTTTGTGAGTTCTTTCAAATAAGTTGGTTTGGATTGGAAAAGTGTAGAAAAGTTCATGCTTAAGTGATAAAAGGAGTTTGTTTTTGACTGTGGCCTATGCTTTGTCATGTCATGCTTGATATTGTTTTGTCTTTATGCTTAGTGATTTTTGCTATAGCATGACATGTTACAAATAATTGAGATTGCTTAATGTGCCTTGAAAGAATCATGCGTTGTTTTAGCATATTAAAGAATAGTATTGTGGTATTCTCCTTTGATGCTTTATTTGGGTTGACTTGGTGCATGCTCACACCATGTTAAGACTATACCAAGTCACCATAGCCTCTATGATCCTTTAGTTTTCGACTTGTAATATCACTTTATGCTTTAATTAATGATGTTTTGTCGCTCTGCATGATTATGACCATTATTGCTCTCTTAATTGGTCGCTCCCAGTCTTTTGCTAGCCTCCATAACCAAGTATGAGTTCCACTCATGCATCCAACTCCAAATAAAACCAAGTTATTCCAAGAGTCCACCATACCTACCTATTAGTATTTGCTATTCCAAGTATATTCATGTTTTTATCTACCTTCCGAATTAAACTTGTTATGAGAAAACTAGTGATTAAAGCTCTCACGAACTTGATGGCACACTTTACTTTTCTTGCCCTTAATAAACTTGAACCATTGTGTCGTCTATGTTGTATATGCTTGCATTTATATGTTGGGGATTAGCAGAACCATGCTGTCATGGGGAACGCTTTCAACATTGCACTTGTACATGCTCTTTTGTCTATGGATGTCGTCGGTGTGAAATGAAAGGGGAGCTTGTAATTCCATGGAGTTATGTATGTGTGTTAGAGAAACGCCTGGGCCGCCGGTCTAATCCATGCTGTCATGGTAGAAACCTGCAGCGTAACCATAATGAGCTGTCTATGAAGCATTCTTCTTATAAAAAAGAGTCAGATATTGAGAAAAAAGAGAAAAAGAAAAAAAGAAAAAAAGAGATATGAGAAAAGAGGAAAGAGAGAAAAAAGCACCATTTTCCCATGGTAAATAAAAAGATTGCTGAGATGCTCGTTGTTTGCTTGCCTTGTCATTTTGATATGGGGATTCTTCCGTATCATCGGGCAAAGGGTACCCCGTTAGCGGTTCTCTATGATACACGTGTACTTACTATGACAAGAACTTACCGGTAACTAAACTTGAGTAGCATGAGGAGCGGCCCTCGTATTCAAGGGACATGAGATTTCCAACTTATACTTTGTCAAGCATATACTCTATAGTTTGTTCACTTTAACATTAATCACTTCAAGATGCTTATGACAGGGGCAATGAGAGCTGAAAGCTAACAAGTACCATAATTTTTAGAAGCTCTTTATGAAACTTGAAATCCCTGCTTCCATTTGAAGGCCTTTCTTCCACTTTTATATTGAGTCTCCACCTTCTATCTTTATGCACCTATTGAGAGAGCATAGTGGCCATTCTTAGTTTAATGTGCATTGTCCCATAACTTATTGATTGATGCATAACTTTGATATTGCTTGTTATTAAACTTTTTGTATCTAGTCACCCTTATGAACTTTCAAGGTGTCCTATGCATTTATGTTTTGCTACTCTATGAGGGACAAGATGAATACCATTCTCATTATGCTTTCTTTATGTGAAACAAACAAACGTCTTGTAACGCATTGTTATTCATGAATCTTTTGTTTGTACATTTTCATGTTACAACATAGTTACTTTGTCTTATTGTTATAACTTTATCTTTCATGCTATGTTGAAGTACTATGATCCCAACTATCAATGTTTCACAAATACTTTGATCAAGATTGTGTTGGCTGTGTGTCACCTCAAAAATTATATTGTTTTTATCGTTTACCTACTCGAGGACGAGCATGAACTAAGCTTGGGGATGTTGATACGTTCATAACGTATCTATAATTTTTGATGGTTTTATGCTAATAATATGCTTTTGATACTCCTTTTTATATAAAGTTTATGATTTATTTGGACTAACCTACTAATAGTTGCAAAAGTGCACAATGTTCTTGTTTTACACTTTGATGTGTAGGAATTACGAAGAATATAAGTGGAAACCTTGTTGGAGTCAAATTGGGATTTTCCAGAAATCTGCCTCAGAATTCTTTTTGAAGATGATCACGTTTCGGGTCGAAGACAGCGTCAAAAGGAAAACTCTTGAACTACAAAGTTGTTGGAAATTTCGCGAAAAACGTTCTGGATATAAAATTTAGCTGATTCCGAGTCTGCACGGGCCCGATAGACCCGATTTACTGCAGCCCGATGGGGCGACGGGAATCCGAGAAGCTATATAAAGGGAGGAAACCTAATTCGTGGGAGACACCTCCACCCACGAATTTGCAGCCACCAAAGCCAAGTTTTTGCCTCCCCCATAGATCCCATGTCCATGGGAGAGGGCTCCCAATAATCCATGAAGGAAGGGGGCTAAGGGGCGGTGCTCCCCTGTGATACCGGCAGCAGGGAAGGAATCCTCCGCGCCGCCGCCTCTTCACCATCTTCACCGCCATCTCCATCGACTCCACCGCCATCTCCATCATTTTTGCTGACTCCCACGATAAGGAGAGAGTAGTTCTCTCTCGAGGCTAAGGGTTTTACCGGTAGCTACGTGTTCATCTCTCTCTCTATGCATGATCATATTGTGATCATGAGCTTTGTAATCAAGCAGATCTACTTTGCTACTCAAGTGCTTTAATAGATCTCTGGCTCTCCCCATGTGTGTGAAAGTGATAGCGTGCACACCATGGTGGCACTTAGGCTAGAGATTACAAATACTTGTTATGAGTTATATTTGGAGTTGGATATTTCTATGAAATTGTGGTGTTTGTTGGAACCATCTAGAGCTCAAGATGACAGCGTGGGGTTATCTAGATGGGGAAAGCGAACTTTGAAGTGTGCTGTTATAGCCCTACCATGGATTAGAATGTCCAACCTGAGAGTAGTTTAGAGTAGTACCATGAAGAGAATATACTTATATGAGAGTGTTCATTAGTGCAAGTATGATCCCTAGGCCTTGTTTCTAAGCATTGAAACACCGTTTCCAACTAGATCTGTTCTATGTTTGCTTGCTTCCATCTTTATTTCAGTTTGCCTTTAGTCTCTTCCTACCCATCAACCACGTGCCATCAAAGCTATTTTCTGGCACCGTTACCATTTATAATTATCCATACCACTTGTATTTCACTATCTCTTCGCCGAACTAGTGCACCTATACACCTGACAAGTGTATTGGGTGTGTTGGGGACACAAGAGACTTCTTATATCTTGATTGCAGGGTTGCTTGAGAGGGATACCTTTGACCACTTCCTCCCTGAGTTCGATAAACCTTGGGTAATCCACTTAAGGGAAACTTGCTGTTGTTCTACGAACCTCTACACTTGGAGGCCCAACAACTGTCTACAAGAATAGAAGTGCGTAGACATCACGCGGCGCGGCTGAGACAACAAGCCCAATCAAGAGCAACCACCGCCCGAAAACCGCCTACCACAGCCATGCCTCGCCGCAAGATCACCAACTGGACCAAGATCAGGGAGTTGTGCCACACCCGCTTTCAGAACACCGACATCGATGATGTCTACCTCCAAGCCACGTTGTTGTCCCAGCGCAAGGCCGAGGCAGAGGTGGTGGCCTTCGAGGAGGAAGGTCATGTGGCCGAGGTGGCGCTAAATCAGGTAGTGGAGGCGGCCACACAGGTGGCGGCGCAATGGGTGGTGCGTGAGGTTCACCACGTCGCTGCCAAGGAGATGGTGGCCAAGAAGGCCGCATTAGTGGCCCTCCGTGAGATCCGCCACGAGGCATCCATGACCACGCTAGAGGAGGTGGCCAAGGTAGCCGTCCACGAGCTTCACCATGCCGCCGCCACGCCCAGTGCGGTGGAAGCGGTAGAGACACGAGATCCGCCATGAGGCATCCATGACCACGCTAGAGGAGGTGGCCAAGGTAGCCGTCCACGAGCTTCACCATGCCGCCGCCATGCGCAGTGCGGTGGAAGCGGCAGAGCACGTCGTCGAAGCAACGATGGAGGAGCTATGCGTGCTTATGGCCGCCAAGGTGGCGAGCGTGTGGGATCTCGTTGACGGGAAAGAGACGGAGGTGGTGGACAATGACGGGAAGGGGGAGGAGGTGGATCAGGTGGTGGCGGAGGAGGGGAGGGGGAGGAGGCAATCGCCATCCCCCTGTAGATCACACGGGCCCTAGGCCTCGGCCCCAATGGAGCTCTGGCGATGGTGCCCTCCTTGGCAGCGAGGGTGGCGACAGAGCTGGACGACCAGGAGGCGAGGTACCACTAGGCGCTCGAGATGGAGAAGGCCCTGCCCAACCAGGCAATGGCGGACCGCGCGAAGGTGACCGGCAAGAAGAAGGCTCGTTGTCGAGCACACTACTGTTATCATGAACGCCTCTAGCAGGAGGCCATCTGGTCGGCTAGGGTGGTGAACGTGGGGCCAGCGAACGCGGCAATGGTGGCAAGTAGCCGTAGGGACGGCCTCCTCTAGCAGTAGTAGCAGTAGTCATTTTTTAAAGTTTGTTCAAATGTGTCTTTTTGTAATTGGCAGGGCCTAATCTAATGAAAAGCAAGTTTAATTACTAATGTTTTAGTTACATATGGGCCCCGAGCGGCCGATAGGTGGACCCGCGCGGTCCTTGCGCTGTTCGGGCCGATCCAACCGTTGTCCAAATTAGGTGCACGGATGGGTCGAGCCGGATGCATCTGTCCGGTTGGGTCGTGCCGCGCACGGCCCGCGCATTTGTGCAGAGGTATTCAGACGCGCTCGGACGGGTTGGGTCGACCCAACCCGTCCGAGCGCAGACCCAATGGAGATGCCCTAAGGAGTTGGACTAAGTGTTAGTCTAGTGAATCATATATCACGAAACGAGAAGAGAGTTGAGCTATTAAAGGGATGGGAACTACTCGCCTATAGCTTGACAAGGTATATCGTGTGGCAAAGGGACTTCGACGAAAGTCACATTGAAGGTTTTCTTCTAGACTTTATGATACTTGGGAGTCGGCACGTCTTGCTAGAGGCCGCTACCATCTATCGACTTGAGACCAAGTGTTCATGTGAGTGAGTTGGACTCAAAGCCATGACAGGATACTTGGAGGTGTATCTCATGTTGTGTCCAGGTGTACGTGAACCTACAGGGTCATACATTTATGGGTAAGGATCCCATGTGGATTGGATCCATACGAGCATTGGATGCGACCTAGATGGACCTCAAGTATGGAGCCCAACTAGAGGTGTATATAAGTGGAGTGATAAGGGATATTTCCTGACCTAGCCGTCACTTTCTTCACTCCTAAATGTGGCTATACATGATCTAGAAATGCTCTGCCCGATGCTCCTTCCTGCATGTATGGATACCGGTAGAGACGTTGCATGTGTGACACTGGAGATGGAGGAGTTTGTGACGATCTAGAGGAGCTATTCGTGGGATTGATCGGCACTGCTTCGACGCTCTACATCAAGTTCCACACCTGCACGTCTAGCGGTAATCTCATGGCCTATCACCTGATCTAGATCTTGGGAGGACCCCGTAGGAAAAAGTTTTATTTATCTCTATGCATCCCAACATCTTCCTCTAAAGCAAGTCCATCAACCATGGGCATTGCCGTAGAGACCCCACATTAGGTGGGGCCCTTCATCAGGCCATGCAAGAGGCCAGAGCCAAAGATGAAGCCAAATTAGATGATGAACGACGAGCGGGTGGCTGACTATGTGAGGTGGCGGTTCATGATAGCGGCACAAAAGGGGCAGCGCGAGAAGGCCAGCATCAAGAAGATGATAACAGTGGTGGCGGCACACCTTGCTGTGTTCAACACAAGTATTGTCGCTCATGGCATCGGTGGGAGCCAAGGGAGCACCATGTTTGTGCAGCATGTCATCGTATTTGTTGAACTACTTCCACGAATGCACTACATCGATGCTGCTCTCAATGTTTTCGCCCAAGTAGGAAGACGACAAACCCCATGGAAGATTCAACCCCAAGTCGATGTTTTCCCTAGCCTTATCCAACCACCACAACTCCTGGATGTCGACCTCAATCGCCCCTACGCAGGCTTGTCATTAGTGCTGGCTTGAAACGGGGCACTTGAGTTCAGCATCGCGCCCGACAGAGGCCTATTCGGTGCTTTAGGTGGTAGCGCTGACAACCTGTTCGACCAAATGCAGTCGGGTGGCTTCAGATCCTCTGAGATACAGGGACATTGACAATGATTGTTATTTTTACTTCATGGTTATAGGCTTCAAAGGTGGACAGTTGAAAGGATATAGATGCCGCCTAGAGGGGGGTGAATAGACGGTTAAAAACTTTTCTGAGAGAGGCTCAACAAAGGCGGAATTAAACTAGCATTTAATTTGTTAAGAACAAAAACCTAGAACAACTAGGGTTCACCTATTTGCACCAACAACTTATGCTAAACAAGACAAGCAACTATGAGATAGCAAGATATAAACTTCAAGCACGAAGGCTATCACAAAGTAAGGTGCATAAGTAAGAGCTCGGGTATAGATATAACCGAGGCACGCAGAGACGACGATGTTTTACCGAGTTCCTTCCAACATGGAGTACGTATCGTTTGGAGAGGGGGTGGTATCAAACCACCAACGCCATAAAAGGCCTCCCTTGTTCTCCTGTGAATCTCACCCCAACAGGATCGATCAACACTTCCACTATAGGTGCACTTGTCGGTGGCAATCTGGAACCTCTCACAAGGTTGGGGCATTTCTCCACAACTCAATTGGAGGCTCCCAACAAACAAGATTGGGGAAAGCTCCACAACTTAATTGGAGGCCCCAAGTAATCCATAAACCTGCAAAACCACCAAACCGTCTAGGGTTCCAATAAACCCAAGAGTAAAAAGCTTCTCAACTTTTCACCCAATCGAATCCCCACCGAGAACTCAAACCGATGAACCAAATGCAATGGCAAGAACACAAGAAGTGCTCAAATCCTTCTCTCCCAAATTCCACCAAAACTACAAAAGCTTATGGGGAATAAGAGAGGAAGAACAATGAAGGAAATCCACAAAAGACTCCAAGAACTAGATCCCAAGATGTTCCCCTCACTTAGAGGAGAGATTGATTGTTGGGTTGTAGATCTAGATCTCTTCTTTCAAATCCCTCAAGAATATGCAAGAATCATAGGAGGGATTGAGAGATAGAAAGCTCAAGAAGGTCAACAATGAAGGGGAAAACTTGCAAGGAAGGTTGGGGAACCATTGGGGAAGAAGGGCCCCTTAAATAGGTCCCTAGAAATCCAACCGTTAGGCCCAGGAATCGCCCGGTCCGGAGTCTCCGGACTGGGACCGAAGTCTTCGGACTGGGACCGAAGTCTCCGGTGTATCCAGGACAAACAAGGATAAACTAGGGGACAATCAGTACTCGGTACGGAGATAGACCGGGGATTTAGTCCATAATCTCCGGTCAAAAACTAGTAGAAAGACCAATACGAAAATAACCATAACTTTTGCATCCGGACTCCGATTTTGATGATCTTGGACTCGTTTTAAAGAGCACGATAAGATCTAAAAGATCATATAGGAAAACATCATAGTCCATCAAGGGAGGATAGAACAAAATGACGAAAGGTTTGACCTCTCTCAAAAAGACGAACCAATAAAACCTCCAATATCGAAAACGCAATAGAGAATGCATATGAAATCTGTTTTCGATGAACTTTGGATTGTCATGAAGATTAACACAAGCTATAAATACTCTCATGGATAAGAACCAAATAATGGAAGTTTTTACCAGTCTCTAAAAGACAAACCGGTAAAACCTCCAATATCGAAAACGCAATAGAGAATGTATATGAAATCTGTTTTTGATGAACTAGAGCTTGTTATGAATATTACCACAAGCTCAAGGACCTCACATTGATAAGATCCAAATAACAACCAAGAATGATTATGCCAAGTATGCAAAGGTTTGAGCTCTCACAAAGGATATGATCAAGTTACTCACTCGAGAGCCCATCTTGATAGTACGGCTATCTATCCTATAAACCGTTCTCCCCAACTAACACCATGAGACCGGTAAGAAAGAAACCCTATCAAGAACATACCTTTGCCTTGGGCATATTCCACTTGCTTGACGATAGCGATCTTGTCTACCTCAAGATGGAACACCTTTCTTGATTGCACTAGCTTGGTGAAGACTTGCAAATTTCTCTCACATACTCCACTATGGTAGAGCTTCTCTCTTGGACATATCATATTCCCATATCTATGATAACCATAGGATGGCAAGCTTCAAGCAAATGATCTCTTCGAGATGGCTCATCTTGAACTTGCACATCATTTCTTCTTTCTTCATTATATTGGTGTCTTGAAGGTACATAAGAGATATCACTCCAACTTTAGTCTTTAAGACACACGGCTATAGGCTCAACTCTCACTTGACCAATCTCCGGATCACTCATTGAAACCTTGGTCAACACTTAATCTTCTTCACTTTCTTCTTCTCCCAACCTTGAAGCCAATATATGGTTTAAGCATTACATATGGACAAATCCTACAGGTAAAACTCAATACAAACATAAGTTCATAAAGATTGTCATTAATTATCAAAACCACACATGGGGGCACACATGTACTTTCAAGAGTGGTGTATCCAGTGGGGGTGCCATGGCTGAATACAAATATTCTTTTAGCTACTACTACTTGTATTAATCATGGCTAAATACAAAGTTGAATAGGGTACATTTTAACCTTGGCAACCCCACCGATTTCATCCTAGATCCGCCACTACATGTGGCCTTGTGTTTATGCATAGATGGATAGGAGCACCACCATCAATGAAATTATCAACAATGTTACCTTCGGTGTTGTACAAGGAGAAGAGGGGGATGAAGAGGAGGAAGAGGAACATGAAGTGAAGGAAGAGGAAGATGTTCGCCAGACAATCGGGACGGTTGCTACGTGCAAGGAAAAATCAAAGGGTGGGACACGAGGCCCCAAGTGGAAGGCCTTGGAGGGTCAATGTTTGTGTGGTTCCAATCAAACAAGTGGCGCCTATTGGAAGATACAACATATCCATAAATACCATGCAATTTTGAAGCAAGACCGGAAAGTGGCATGAACATGATCGATATGGTAAGTTCTCAACTTATTGTATGTGTTTTATTGATTGGCTATGCATTGATGTGTGTATTTTTTTCCTAGTTGGGTCGTGCACTAGCCTTGTACCGATCGAACAATGAACGAAAGGGGTTTTCCTTGGTGCATTGCTACACCAAGCTCAAGGAGTTCGAGAAGTGGAGGCAAATTTGCATTGGTTCGAAGAAGGTCGACGAGTGCGTCATTGGTTTGGATGAGCCCGTGGCAACCTTGATAGGACACCCAACCGACAATAAGAAGATCAAGGCAGCCGTTGTTGACACGATATCATCCGAGAGGGTGCAAGCCTAAGTTGACAAGTGTCTCTCTGAGGTTAGTCCGAAAGAGTGATGCAAGGTGTGCATCTTTGTTAAACCAGCACAAGAAGATTGAGCTCGAGACCGCAGTGAGATGCCATCAAGAAAAGGAAAAAGAACTTCGTGATCTTGACAGCTAACACTTCAAACATGTATGATGAGGTGAAGACAGTGGACATGTTCTACCACGATCTTATCTTGCAAAAAATGGCATCTGCATGCCAGCGGCAATGGCAAAAATAGTTGTGAAGACAGGCGAACGGGAAGCATCATTGCCCCGAGGAGCAGGAGACTCCGATAATTGGCTCGTTATTTTCGATTTGATCAGTGCCATTATTGGTACTTTGAACTCTATGGCCGGAAATATTTGTATTTTAATTAAATTTTCTTGCAAAAATTTGTTTAGCGGCTACGGCTAGAAAGGATCATCCCGAAACAATCGACCGATCAAACGCTGTTGTCTGACGCTATTTGAGGAGGCGGTTGGAGATGCTCTTAAAACAATGATTAAGAGTAATATAACTTTATGTTTTGCGAGTCCATTTTGACTACCATGATTTTTTTCTGAGCACGTATTGCTTGGGGGTGTTTGGTAGACTGCATTAATTTTGAGGCTCGATGGAGCATGTCTATGACCAGTGGTGCCATAGTTATACAACCTCTGAGCCAGCTTCTACATCTTGTTGATAGCCTGTATGTATTTTTGCACGAGGATAGCAACTTGCCTGTCACACTAATATGCACACCTAAACAGTCATTAGCAGGTCTTGTTCTTCGTGTTCATCTACTGCAGCCCACCAGCTATTACGGCTGCGCCGGTGATGGAGGATGGCAACACAACTGTTGCGGCTACACCGACGATGAAGGTCGGTGGGACACCTCCTGTGGCTGCGCCGGTGACGGAGGCCGGCGGAACACCTGCTGCAGGTGTGCTAGCACCGGAGAACACAAGCACATACTAACACAGTAGTCTTGCTCGATGGCAGACTAGATTAGGATCTCGTCGAACATGCTTGACGTGTCGTCGCCCTTGCCTGTTATGTCCAGGAACTCAAGCTCAAATACGGCGGACTCGACCGCCTGGAACAAAGAGGAGCTACGCGCGGTCGACGGCAACGACGACCTTGACGTTTCTCTACCTGCACAATCCTCTCGTCGAGTAGACCATCTTCCTTTACATTATTTTCAACCTCACATACAAGCTGAGAAATTCATCCTCAGGTACAGGTACGTACACCTGCAGTTTATAGTTCAGAGAGCAGAGCTTCGGATGAATCCCTATACCTGCATCAAAATGCGAAACTTGCAACACAACAACAAGATTAAGCTACTCCTCAAAGAGGCCTATGTGCGATAAATATGAAAAAACAAGCCCAACAAAATTTCAACTTTGATCATGAATCTGAGAAGATACAGTTCACCGACCTCAAAGCCGATTGTCAGAATGGAACCCCATCATCGATACGCATCTTTTTTATGTAGAGTTCGAGTCGATTTAAAGCCTATTTATGCTAATTACAAGTGGTTTGGATGAACGTGTTTAATAAAGGACAGACGAAAAGAGTGTGTAAGTTTGATGAACTATTTTAAAGTTCACGCTCAGCCATGCTCTATAATGCTCTATAGAAACGGCCGATCCGTGCGTTTTCTTTGGGCCGTCTCTGAGCTGCTTTGAGAAGCGTGTCGGTGCATCCCAAACTCGCATGCACCAATTAGGCTGATTTCATCTCCTAGAGGCTAGCTGACGCTCATACAGTCTACCAAACGCGCCTCTTAGGTCTTACACGGAAAAAATAACCAACCTAAACCTAGATTTTCTAGGTGACTTCACTCTTTTATTTTTTAGTTTGTTTGTCCAGACTATAAGATTTTAACTAAACCAACATAAACCCCAGACCTTCGATGTTTTATCATCAGCATTATTGTGGCATTTAAGACGAAAACTGGTAACCGAGCAACATGGTGTGGGCGTGCGGCATGGCCTGATTAGCAACACCATGATTATAGAGGAAGGGAAACAAGACCATTTTATAGCTTCACAACAATCTTTCTCAAGTGCGCTCGAAAGGGAAATTAAGAAGCCCTTCCCTTTTTTACTCGGATGAAGCAGAGTTGCACTAAGATATCGACTCCGATCACATTGTTCTTCGTGATATTTGCATGGCGACGCGGCAAGCAAGCAATGCACGCTGACGATGACATGGCTGCATGCATGCCGGCGACCGATCCCTGCCTTCAACGGACCACGGGCAGGGGCGACCAAGAGGAGAAGATCGGCGAAGCCAGCTTGCGTGGACGCATTACCCTGTGGACGCGTCGGCACGTCAGCGGATGAGAGGCTTCTGTACGGGCACACGTGCCTCGCTCGGCTGGGACCACCTCGCAAGAAACCGAGTCGCCGCGACGGGCAGGAGAAGCGAAACGGGTTGCGTATAGAGGGCTGGGATGGGATACTTGTTGGCCCGACTCGCTGCGAGATCCCTGCTGATGGCCAGGCCGCTGTTTTGTTTTGGGCCGTCCAGATCCGGCCACATAGACCATTATTATCTGTTCCGAATTTCTTTTTTACATTATTGTTCCGAAAATCTTAATTGTAACGCCTCCAAGTTTTGTCGAGATTCCAGTTTCAAATCAAGTCGCACACGCCGATGACGATCGGCTCACGCGGAAACTGTGTGCACTTCTTTTTTAAACATAGTACAAAACCCTATCCCTATGAGCACCTCTGAGAGACTGAGCCGGCGGGTTATAAAATTGACGAAGTCACCACAGACGCATCCCTATCGACGGGAACGTCGCCTCTCACTGAAAGAATATTCCGCCTTTATAAGACATCAAAGCGTCAAACCTGAGATTTGAACTCTGGTGGGTTAGGGGTACCACTGCCCTCCTAACCATCCAACCACGAGTTGGTCCTCTAGAAACTGTGTGCACTTTGTGGTAAGTAAAACGAACAAATGAATAAACCGTATCTTATTTCATTGATGATTGCAGCATTTATACAAGGCAAACCGACATAAGAGATCGCGAACCGACGTCACCGATCGTGAGGGCTGGGTACGGGAGCGAGGAAGCGGTTACAGTAAAAGGGTTATCATATTTACACATTTAAATAATAAATCCTAACACTCTTCCTAATCCTTGCTTGTCCTTCCGATCGACCATCCTGGAAATAATTTTCTAAAAAAACTGTGTAAAAAATAGAGAAGAAATATACAATATGCCATAAAAACTCCTTCCAAAAGCCCTGTGAAAAAATAAGAAGAAAATGACATATGATGTCCATGCTTGTACTGATATTGCCTTATTAAAAACTCGATGTGAGAAAAAACCTACAAAATAAAAAGAGTGTAATACCCAAGATCTCATAATCTTCAACATGTCATTATCTGGGAGATTTCTCCGGTCACGGAGTCTCCTCATACTAATTTCATGTAAATATTTATGAAATAATGAACTTTGTAAGGACTTGGTAAACAAATTAGCAAGGTTATCACATGACTTCTTTTACAAAATATTTATTTCCCCACTCTTTTGTAGCTCATGGGGATAAAACATCTCAGGAGCAATATGCCTTGTAATATTGCTCTTAATATAACCTGTATGTATTAGGGATATTATAACCGGGACAAAATGAAGTCATCTCAGGCCATCAGCGTCCGGAGCCGTTGGATCCCGTTTTATGCATGTTCTTGACCATCTGATTTCACTAAGCCCTTCCGGACCGGATGTCCCTGGGGCAGCCACTCTCGAGAACAAATTGGAGCTCTGTGGTTAATTGGGCCAAAAACTCACCAAAGGCCCATTTACTCGAGCCGTCGTTTCTCTGCGGAAAAAAAGTAGCGAGGCGGTAATCCAACTCCTCTCATCTCAAACTCGGCTAGGACCGAGCCTTCGTGCGCCGCCGCTGCTGCTATTGGCGCTGCACATAGAGAGGGAGGAGAGGGATAGAGAACTGCGGCGAATGTCCCAATCGCCCGCGTGTGCATCTCCAAAGCCGCCGCCGATAAGTTCGTGAAGCTACACGTCTTCCTCTCCAACCGCGAGCCTTCCTCCGACTCCATCAGATGTCCAGGTACTCAACCCCTTCTGCTCCCCTCCTTCTCTTCCCCCTCGTATGGAAACCATGCCACTAACGCGAATAGATTCAACAACCAGACTATAACATGGTGGATACGGTGATCTACAAGAGGCTGGAGGAGCTCGGGGCGGCATGAACGTGCTGCTCTCCGTGCCTTCAATGGCAATTGAACCTACTTAGAAGGGCCCGACCCACCCGTGGAGGGTCGACCCACGCGCTTTCATCAAGATACTAACATGCCTTTCGATTTTTTGGTTTCCCTGGTACTAATGTGGTGAAGCTCAATTAATAGTCTCAAAGATCCTCAATATTGATGCAGGTCCATATACTACTTTTACGATGTTGGTTTTGTGTTTATTTGTGGTAAACTTTACTGTAGCCGCTAACGAGATACGAGCATATGGGAACGACGATGCCCTGTTCCGTTCAGATTCTGGTGTTGTCGTACCTGCTCCTGCGCTGCGCACCTCTGTCAGGTAAACTCAATAAGCATGTTAGCTTTTATTAGATTGGTAGCTAATTAAATTTTGCAGGGATTTTTTGATTTGTATGAACTTGGTTTATCACTGGTAATGATCTATCTGTATGTTGTTGGCATGGAAATTTTGTTCAAGGAATCAAACCAAACTCACTATCATGATTGATATCTGTGTGCATACTCCGCTAAAATTACTTTTCACTCCTAAAGTGCGTGTACATACTTTGGTTGGAATTGTTTTGCAAAGCTACAAACTAGCAGACAATTTCATCACATGCATTCGCACACAGGGCCGGCCTGGGGGAACTAGCGGGGCAACCGCCCCGGGCCCAAAAAAACTAGGGGCCCAAAAATTTCCAGGCCTAGTATGTACAATACAAACAACATTATCCTCGTAGATAATGGTCGACGATTCTAGCAAACCAATCCTACTTGAATCTTGGGCAAAGTTTATCATTCTGCGAAGCCATACACATTTACGTGATGCTTCATATAATGCAATTATCTCAGAATAATTTATGGACATATCCAACAATGTTTTCTTTGTTGACTTTCAAGAGAAGGATATATCTCCATGTAAGAAGACAAATTAAGTCTGTGATCTAGCATTATGGGGATATGATAAGTATCAATCATCACAATACCTCACCATGGTTCTCTCTTGATTTTTCTGATAGAACAAACTAAGATCTTTGATGCCCTGAAGATATCTTAGAATATTCTTAACATCAAACCAATGCCTTTTTGTTGGAGATGCATTGTATCTAGCCAACAGATTAACTACAAACGATAAATCGGGTCTCGTATAGTTTGCTAGATACATTAATGCACCAATTGCACTAAGATATGGGAATTTTGGTCCCAATATCTCCTCATTATCATCCTTAGGTCTAAAATGGTCTTTATCTCTATCACGAGACCAAACAACCATAGGTGTTTTAGACGGGTATGCTTTATTGAAATGGATCGTATGGGAACCTAGAGGGGGGGGTGCGAATAGGTGCTACTCCAAATTTTAATGCTTTTTCAATTTTAGGCTTAACACAAAGGGTAAATTCTCTAGATAAACTATTAGGTGGAATTTCCCTATATGCAAACCTATCTACTAGCGAGTAAAGGGCGAGTGGAAGAGGAACGAGTGAACCATAGTGAAGCACGCGGAGACACAGGATTTGTTTTACCGTAGTTCCTGCCTTGTTAAGGGAAGTACGTCTGCGTTGGAGGGGTGGACGGTACTAAGACCACCACGCCACAATAGGCCTCATCTGTTCTCCGATGGATCTAGCCACCAAAGGCCTGATCCACCTTTCCACTATAGAAACCCTTCGAGACGGGTACCGGTGCCTTTACACAACTAGTGGGGCACAACTCCACAGTCAACTTGGAGGCTCCCGTAATGACAACAAGCTGCCACAAGAACAAGTTATCAATAACAAAGAACAAGATCTAGATATTGTCAAGAATACTAGATCAGGGATTTCTCCAAATGAATGGAGAGGAGTTGATGCACTTGATTTGTGATGGCGATGAAGATTGTCTCCTCCTTCAATTCCCCCAAAGATTGAAGCCTTCGGGTGATTGAAGTGGGAGATATAGTGAGAGATCTCTTGCAAAGGGTCTGAACAATTTCGAGTGAATCAAGAAGTCTGCTCGTTGGGGAAGAAGGGATATTTATACCCCTTCCAAATCCAAGCCGTTGGAGCCTTTGGGGGCCGGATTATCCGGCCCAAGTGAGGGCCGGATTATCCGGCCTGGGGAAAACTCCGCCCCAGACTCGGATTATCCAGCAGATAAACCGCCCCCACTCTGAGTGACGTGCCGAGCCTGCCCTTGATCGCCTTCTGGGGGCTAGATTATCCGGCCCCATGTGAAGGCCGGATTATCCGTCCTGGTGAGGAAAAACCGCCCCAGTTCGGATTTTCCGGGAGAAAATCCGATCGGACTCCGAGCGACGCGCCTTGGCAGCCTTTGATCGATTTCTGGGGCCCGGATTATCCGGCCCATGCGAATGCCGGATTATCCGGCCTGGGGAGGAAAATCCGCCCCAGTTCGGATTTTCCGGGAGATAATCCGACCGGACTCCGAGCGACGTGCCTTGGCAGCCTTTGATCGACGAGATAGGCCGGATTACCGGCCCTTGGTGGGGCGAATAATCCGCCCCCCCAAAACACCTGCACACTTAGCGCACATGAGAAAACTCCACGGTATTGTTATCTAACACTCAAAACACAGGAAAAAATGAAATGTTCTTTCAATCTCCCCCTTTTTGGTGGTAGATGACAATACTAGGATTTCCAGGAAAGGATGACAAGACCACCAACAAAAACATGGAAGAGACCCCCCTCAATGTGTGCATATTAGAAATTTGCATTTGAATACAAATGCACACAAATAGGTGTGAATCTATTCCATTGACATATGAACAACATAATCATACCACCGAGATTAGGAGAGAGGCGTCCTTGAAATAGCCACAATTATCAACGTGATAACCAATATAAGCGCCTTCCTCGATATAGATTCCCAGCATAATAGGATATGAATAGATGAATCCATAAGCATAATCCATGAGATAAATCCAGACATCCACCGACATAGAGTCTCAAACAAACCACAAGCCACAAATTAAAGTTCAACGCTAAATGGGCACAAGCGAGAAAGCGACGAATAGGAAAAAGTGCAAATGCTTGTGCCCGACCCATGCAAATCCTCGAAGACCTAATAGAACTACTTCTCCCCCTTTGGCATCGAGACGCCAAAAAGGAAGAAGAGCGATGCTAGCGCCCCAAGGTATCACTCGTAGTCCTCATCCTCGTCCTCATCCTCGTTCCCATCCTCGTCCTCATCTTCAAGCTCCTCGGTGTCATCATCCTCATCATCAGCAGTGGCCGCAGAGGGGAACAAGTGACGCTCCAGCTCTCCATAGTTCAGCTCAGAAGAAGAGTTCCACCGGGCATATGGTGTGGGAGGCGTAGGAGCCGGGGGATCACCAGAAGCACCAGACACATGGTGAAGGATGAGCTGCTGAGAGTGAGCCAACTCATGGCGCTGCTTGTACGCCTCGTATTGGCCCTTGCGTGTGTCCACGCCCATGCAAAGGATGTTCCGCTGGAACCAGTTCAGCTGCTTGATCTCACGAGCAACGGGGGGCACGGGAGGCCTGCGAGCATCCCTCATGAGACCCCCAGGAGCAGAAGAGGGGTGAGAGGTCTTCCGAACCTTGGTGTAGATCTTCTTTTCCTTATGCACAACATCAATGTTGAAATATTCAGAGGGAAGCAGGTGCCTGATGAGCATCATAATGTAGCGAGCATAAGGAATGGACAGCCGGTTGAACATTGCACCAGTCAATTCATGGTAGATGAAGTCCATCACATCCAGCTTATACTGCACGGACTCATCCTCGCACGAGGCAACCTCATGAGAGAAGGCAAGGAGCTGGACAAGGTGACCACGGATGCTATCATTGTTGCCTCCACTCGGAGTGATGGAATCACGAAAGAGGCCCACCAAGGCAGCATAGATAGGAGCAAGACCAGCAAGAGTGCCCACAATGCCATTGCCCATTGTGCAAGGAGAGAGAGCTGCATCTTTGTTGGGCTTTAGCTGGGTGATGATGCAGTGGCCACTGGCCCTATCCCTGCTGCGGAAAGAGTATCCAAGTACCTCAGCAAACACACGGAAATCAGCAGTCATAGGCCTGTCATGAGTCATCCACTTCATAGTGCGATGCTCATCTCCACAAATAACCAAAGTGGAAAAGAACCGCTTCACCACCTCAGAGTCATATGAGAACTGGAGAGCCATGAGATGGTGCAGCCCCATCCGCTCAGCCACATACATGGCATCAACAAGGTGGGGCTTCTCCAAAGCCTCAGCAAGAACCAACGGGTGCATAGGCCTAATGTTCAGCCTGGCATACACATCTTCAAAAATACCTTTCTGTTCAGCACACCAAAAGCGAGAATCCCCCAGCTCAGAATCACGAGGCAACTCCGCAAACAAATCACGGTGACGGATAGAGGAATAAGTGACTGGATCCAAAGCCTTATAGTTGATCTTGGGCTCTTTTCCCTTCCTTTTGGACACCCCCTTTCTAGTCCTCTTTGCTTGTTCAGCCATGCGCTTCTCTTCGTTCTTTCTTCTCCTCAACTCAACCTCATCCACTAAGTTACCCTGTCCGTCGTCCTGAAAGTATTTACCACGAGGACGACGCTTGTAGGTCTTGGGAGCACTAGAATCACCTGTGAGGATAACAAGGGCGATAGCATGGGGATAAGCATACACAGAAGTCCAGGAGAGAGCGTGGAAAAAGTAGTCAAAAAGTCCATAGGACAATTCTACTCAATGCACACAACATGGTGAAACTGAACCAGATTTGATTCTGTCAGGCCGGATTGTCCGGTCTGGCCAGGGGCGGATAATCCGGCCCTGGCAGAAAATTTTCAACTTCACCTAGATTGAATGCAAAAAGTAGATCGGGCCTAGAAACTGCAAGACTACAATTTCTACCCGAAACAACATCCTTCTAGACAACATTCCACCCAACAAATAACACATCTAGCCAAAGATGGGGAGAGAGGGAGTTACCCTCACTCATTGGAGGAAGAACGCAGAGGAGAAGGTACCCAGAGGCACGGAGAAGAAGATCCGGGGAGGCCACGGGGAGGGTGGGGGACGGCAGGCGGCGACTCAGGAGGAGGAGAGGGTTGGGGGAGAAGTGCTGCTCGTTATGAGCCCACCCCCCGATCCCTGCCCTTAAAGATGAAATCTGCCAGGGCCGGATTATCCGGCCAAAAATCTAAATTTCTGTTGTACACAGATTCAGGCCCGCGCGTCCCCAAACAACACCCTCACAAGGTGTACAAGGGACTTGTGTGCAATAATAGATGGCTTAGAGGTAAGGAAAGGCTTAGGATTGAGAGAGCCAAACTGAGATGGTACTACACACTCAAAATTGCAAGAACCAAATCAACTAAGAGCCAAAATTGAGTGTGATTCCCATAAGAACATGAGATGAGCTAAAACAACCAAAAAGATCCACAAAAATCCAACTCTCCTCATGGAAGAGGGCGGTGGCTGAAGCCACCTTGTTGGAGTGTATGGTATGACACCGCGAAGATATATCTTGGGTTCATGACCAATACTCATCAATAAGCTCACATATCACAAAATGATATTAAGAGAAATGATTTATCTTGCTTTCGGCATTATGGGGGGAGGGTTAGCCCAATTAATTAGGACCACACTCCCCCTATATCCATGCCCACATCTAGACCAAATAAGACTGAGATGTACGAGTGAGTGCATGGGTAATCAAGACAAGCTCCTGGAATCAATGATATTTAGCTCATTCCTCAAGTAGCAGAACCTTGCTTCATCAAGTGGCTTCGTGAAAATATCAGCAAGTTGGTTCTTTGTGCTCACAAAAGATAGATCAATATCGCCTCGAGCAACATGGTCTCGAATAAAATGATCCCGAATCTCAATATGCTTTGTCCTTGTGTGCTATACCGGATTGTACGCAATTTTGATTGCACTTTCATTGTCACATAAAAGAGGCAGTTTGTCACAATGGACACCGTATTCCTTTAAAGTTTGCCTCATCCACAATAACTGAATGCAGGCACTAGATGCAACATATTCAGCTTCGGCGGTGGAGAGAGAGATACAATTCTACTTTTTAGATAACCAACACACTAGAGATCTTCACAATAACTTACAAGATCCAGAAGTGGATTTTTGATCATCCTTATCACCAGCCCAATCTGAATCAGTATAACCACATAGAGAGAAATTGGAGCCCTTGGGATACCATAGACCAAAGTTAGGGGAATGAACCAAATATCGAAAGATCCTCTTAACTGCCACTAAGTGACTTTCTTTAGGAGTTGCTTGATACCTTTGATGGCTCAGTGTTGACAGCGCCAGAAAAATGCTGGAGCGGTGTTGATGTAGAGCTCGTTGGGAACCCCAAGAGGAAGGTATGATGAGCACAGCAGCAAGTTTCCCTCAGTTATGAAACCAAGGTTTAATCGAACCAGTAGGAGCAAGGAAACACCCCAAAGGTGTTGCTAGCTGAGCCTTGGCAGGGCGCACTACCGGTGCTAGTATCAACATGGAGACCTGCACAACACAACCACAGAACTCTGTCCCCAACTTGCGATGAGGTTGTCAATCTCATCGTGTTTTGCTAAAAACAAAGGATTAAACGTATTGAATGGAAGGAAGTAAAAGTTTGCAAAAAGTAAACACAAAGCAGTAAACAGTTTGTAGATTGAACGTAAAAGAAAGGACCGGGATCCATAGTTCACTAGAGGTGGCTCTCCTTAAGATAGATAACATGCTGGGTGAACAAATTACAGCGAGGCAATTGACAAACATCGAGAAAGCAATACATGCATATACTAATCATCTTGACTCCTTTGAGACTTGATTGGGCATTACAACATTATACATAGACCGCCATCCAACTACATCTATGACTAATAATCCACCTTCAGGTTATCATCCGAACCCCCTCCAGTATTAAGTTGCAAGCAACAGATTATTGCTTTACGAACTGCATGTAATGTAAACAATACGATTGTTATATGAACAAAGGATTGTTGTTTTCTCCCTAGTAGCAACAGCACATCTAGTACCTTAGAGATTTCTGTCACTTCCCCAGATTACCAGAGGCATGAACCCACTATCGAGCATAAATACTAACTCTTGGAGTTGCTAGCATCTACTTGGCCAAGATAGCTACTAACAACGGAAAGCATGCAAGATCACCAATAACAAAGACATGATAGAATCAATAATCAATCTGAAATAGCATCTCAATATCCATCGGATCCCCGCAAACACAACATGCAGAATTACAAATAGATGATCTTGATCATGAACGGAGCTCACAAGATCTAGACATGAAAGCACAAAGGAGGAGAACCAGCCATCTAGCTACTACATGGATCCGTAGTCCAAGGATGAACTACTCACGCATCACACCGGAGGCTTGCATGGTGATGAAGAAGGCCTCCAGGGTGAATTCCCCTCTCCGGCAGGGTGCCAGGAAGAGCTTCAGATCCTTCCCGATCTAGGGATGGAGATGACGGCGGCTACATACTCTTTCATGGATTTTTGATCGGGCCCTTAGGGTTTTCGTCCCGAGGGCATCTTATAGGCGGAAGGAGAGGCCGAGGGGGTGCCTGGGCTGGCCACACAACCCCAAGGCACGGGCCAAGCTTGGTCGCGCGGCCAGGTGGTGTGGCCGCCCTCTGGCCCTTCTCCGTCTCGTATTCTGGCATCTGATGACTTCCGGAAAAATAGGCACTTTGGCTTTTGTCCCGTCCAATTCCGAGAATATTCATTTTCTGACTTTCTTGGAACCAAAAACAGCAGAAAACAGGCAGCTGGCACTATGGCTCTTGTTAATAGGTTAGTCCAAGAAATCATATGAAAAGTACTCCAAAGTGTGGACAAAACACAAGAAAGTGGATAAAACCAAGCATGGAACATCAAAAATTATAGATGCATTTGCAATGTATCAACCTTGCACACACCCCCACACTCAACACAATATCGGGTCTAGATGCACAGAGGTAAAGAAGAGAGCCGATCATGGATCGGTATACCTTTTGGTCCACATCTTTACCATGGGGGTTAAGTTCAAGGTGACATTTTGTTTGCATCGGAGTGGCGACACCATTAAGATCCGTCATCTTGAATCTCTTGATCATGTCTTGGATGTACTTAGCTTGATTGATGAAGGTTCTTTCTCTAAGTTGCTTGATCTCGAATCCAAGAAAGAACCGTAATTCCCCCATCATAGACATCTCAAACCCGTCAGTCATAAGCTTTGAAAATTCATCATTAAAAGCTTTATTAGTAGAACCAAAGATGATGTCGTCTACATATAGTTGGCATACGAAGAGCTCCCCCTTAACCTTCTTAGTAAAAAGAGTGGGATCGATTTGCCCAACTTCGAAGCCACGGTCTAGCAAAAGCTCTCTAAGGTGCTCATACCACACACATGGGGCTTGTTTAAGGCCATAGAGTGCCTTATCGAGTTTGTAGACATGGTTCGGGAAGTTAGGATCCTCAAATCCCGGGGGTTGCTTTACATATACCAACTCATGTAGAGGACCATTAAGAAAAGCACTCTTGACGTCCATTTGCTGCAATTTAAAATTGTTATGGGCAACATAAGCAAGAAGGATACAAATGGACTCAAGCCGAGCCACAGGAGCATAGGTCTCGCCGAAGTCAATGCCCTCAACTTGGGAATAGCCTTGTGCCACAAGTCTCGCCTTGTTCCTCACGACAATGCCATGCTCATCTTGCTTGTTTTTAAATATCAATTTAGTGCCAATAACAGTGCAGCAATCCTTGGGATTCTCCACGAGTTTCCAGACCTTGTTGCGCTCGAAATTATTCAATTCTTCATGCATAGCAACAACCCAGTCCGGATCTTCAAGAGCTTCAAATACTTTCTTGGGTTACACCATTGAGATGTGAGCTTGATGCTCACCAAAACTTGCCAATTCCCTTCTTGTGGAAACCCTTCGTCAAAGATCACCTACAACCTTGTTGAGAGTGTGACCCCTTAACTCAAGGTTCCGATTAGCACGAGCCTTGCGACGAAGTTCAATAAGCTTGTTATCTCTTGATGGGATAGTTTCATCACTTGAATCTTCATTGGAATCATTTGCTTGACCTTGATTAGAATTTGGATTAACAGCAGTAGGAGGTGATGAAGCATGCCCTTGAGGTGGGTCAGCAGCCGTAACAGGAGGCTGCTGAACAACAGGTGATTCAGGGCCGGATAATCCAGCCGATGGTGAGGCCGGATAATCCGGCCTGGGAGAACTTGTAGCATCTTCATCAGGCTACCTGGGACTTGCTTGAACTGGCGAGGGGCCGGATAATCTGGGGCCAGCCAGAAAATCCGGCCTGGAGCTTGCAGCGATTTCTTCAATACCAGGAGCAGTTTGTTCATCAGGAGCGGGGTGGCCGGATAATCTGGTGTTGACCGAATAATCCGGCCTAGAGCTTTCTGGAACATCTTGACCTTCAGCAATTGATGGAGATGGTGTAGAAGTTACTCCCGTGGTTGGAACATGTTGAGTATGTGTAGATGAGGGCTCTTCATGAGTAGAGCATCGTCCTTCCCGATCCGCCACAAGGGGTTCCTCAATGGGGCGGGAAAATCCCACGCCCATTCTTCTTATGGCATCTTGGGGTATTTCAACATCTGCATCACAAACATCAACTTGCCCCGCACGAGAGCCATCATTTTCTTCGAACACCACACTACAAGATTCTACAACAGTTTCAGAGAGCTTATTGTAGACTCTATAAGTGTGGGATTCGGCACCATAACCAACAAAAGTACCTTCTAGAGCCTTAGATTCAAACTTAGATAAACGAACTCCCTTGATGAGAAAGAAACACTTACACCCGAATACTCGAAAGTATGAGATGTTTGGCTTGTTACCGGTAAGTATTTCATATGGAGTCTTGTCCAAGATTTTATGGAGGTATAACCGGTTGGAAGAATGACAAGCCGTAGAGATTGCTTCAGCCCAGAAGTTATATGGAGACTTGAATTCGGCTAGCATTGCCCTTGCCATATCCATTAGAGTCCGATTCTTCCTCTCGGCTACACCATTTTGTTGTGGGGTGTACACAGCGGAATATTGATGTCTTATCCCCTCTTCACTTAGGAACTCATTTATAGGTGTAGTTCTTGAACTCAGAGCCATTATCACTTCTTATAGCTAGAATAGGGACGTTGTGTTGATGTTGAACCTCGTTGGCGAAGTCGATGACCGTTTGTTGAGTTTCACTCTTCAACTTGAAGAAATAAACCCAAGTGTATCTTGAGTAATCATCAACGATCACAAGACAGTACTTCTTCCCATCGAGGCTTGCATGAGATGGAGGTTCGAAGAGGTCCACATGAAGGAGCTCTAAGATCCTTTTTGAAGAGATAATAGTCTTCCTTCGATGAGGAGAGTCATGCATTTTCCCTTCAACACAAGACCTGCAAACACGATCTTTGGCAAAGGAGACATTTTCTTTTAGTCCAAGGATGTGGCCACCCTTGTGGAGACTTTGCAAAGTTCTCATATTGACGTGGGCTAGTCGGTGATGCCATAACCAACCCGCGTTAGCCTTTCCAAAAAGACACATCGGGCCTGTAGTGGTTTCCCCCGAAAAGTCCACCACGTACAAGTCATTTTTGACATATCCCACGAAAGCGACTTTTAGAGACTTGCTCCACAAGAGTACCACCAAATCAGCATCAATATAAACTACAAAGCCCATCTTACCAAGGGCGCAAACTGAAAGTAAATTGTACCCGAGGGTCTCAACAAGCATGACATCCACGAGAGAGATATTGTGAGCCACCACGACTTTGCCGAGACCCAATACCTCAGATTTTGACTTGTCACCATAGGAGACGATTATATGATCATGATTTGGCCGCATCTCCGTGATTGATCTCCTTGCTTCCAGTCATGTGACTCGTGCATCCGCTATCGAGTACCCATTTAGACCCACCGGAAGCATAGCCCTGCAAGAAAGTTACTTCTTGGTTTTAGGTACCCATTTTTCAATGGGTCCTCTCATGTTAGTGACAAGGGTCTTGGGGACCCAAATAGACCAAGGAATGTAACAATCATAAGGACCTACATAACTAGCATAAACATCACCATAATGATCGCAATATAACTCAAAGTTAGGATTGTTAGCCCCTGCAAAACCATCATAATTAGAATTGTCATTGGTGGTGGTGCTAGTCTTTGGTTGAGCAGTCTTGCTCTTCTTCTTCTTCTTCTTCTTCTTCTTCTTGTTTTTCTTGTTCTTTGTCTTGGGAATATAACCAAGACCTTCTTTTCCATTGTTTGTCCTTTGCTTGCTCAGTATCTCATCTAAAACTTCTTTACCTTTGTGTTGAGAACCTCTTGCAAGTCCTTCTTTTCCATAGGATGATGTGGAGGTGCTTGGCACATCATACATCTTCAATTGAGTTTGGAGCTGGTCATGAGACTCATTTAGAGTCGAGTGATCACTCTACAATGCCTTGTGAGCACTGTCAAGTTTATCAAACTTCTCCAAGAGTCTAGCATGAGTAGCCCCAAATTCAAACTTTTCTCTCTTTAGTTTCTTTACTTTGGCAAGAGCATTGTCACGTTATTTGATGAGCTGAGCCACAACTTCTTCATGTGACTCCTCAATGGATTAGAGTCTCTCTTCCAAAGATACTCGAGCTTCCTCTTCTTCCAAGGCATTCTTCAAAGAAGCTATCTCCAAGGCATCTTCTCTTCCAATTCTGCCCTCTTCTTCAAGAAGATCTTCGGCTTGAGCAAGTTGACTCATAAGAGCATCAAAATGAAGTTTGTGCTCACCTTGCAGGTTAGTGAAAAAGTTGTCCAAAGCAATAACTTCTTCTTTCATTTTAAGACTAGCATGATCATCCATATCCAAATTTATGTTAGTCTTAGGAAATGAAGAGTTAGAACTTGATACCTCGGACCCTCTTGCCATAAGGCAAGTGGCGTTGTTGTTGATGACGTTCTCATTTGGTGAGTCGAAGAGAGATGATGGAGTTGATGTGGTGGCTATAGCAGCCACCTCGTGAGAACTATCTTCATCCTCTTCATCTTCACTTGCAGAGGAGTATTCTTCTTGTGCCACCAAGACGATCTTGGGTTGCTTCTTGTAGGGGCCATTCTTTTTAATAAATGGCTTCTTCTTAGGTGCCTTGGATTTTTCTTTAAGAATGAGCCTGCCACCATTGTCTTCTCTATTTTGATATGGACACTCGGCTACGAAGTGCAGCCTATCTCCACAATTGTAGCATGTTCTCAGTTTTGGGCCACTTTCTCTTCTTCCATTTGACCCATTCTTGCGCTCGAGTTTCGACTTGGCCTTGGCAGGATCCTTCCAAAAGTTCCTTGCGTAAAAAACGCCATGTACTCACCATGAGCACGTTTGACTTCATCGGGGCAATCCATGGAGGCCCCCTCAAAAGCTCTTTCGTCCTCATCTTGCTCAACAACATTAGCCTTTAGAGCAACATTTACCCCCTTTTGCATTCCAATGGCACGGGCATGGGCATCTTCAACGTTCTTTGCAGCAACTTTGAATGACGCCATTTCTTGCATGACTTCATTGGATGTCATTTGATGGTAGTTGTGTCTACCTTGCAAGCTCTTCAAGTCCGTTGGCTCGAAAGGCATTAAGGCACTCACATATTTTCTTTTTATCCATGCATCATCAATGTGAGTGGCTCCATGCTTTCTAAATGTTGTTGCAATGCCCTTGAGTCTTCTATACATGTCTTCATGGTTTTCACCATCCAACATGTAGAATCCTTCAGCTTCATTACTAAGGGCATCATACCTATTTCTTCTCATGCTTTCATTCCCAATAAAGAGATCAGTGAGGGCATCCCAAGCTTCTTTAGCTGTGTTGAGATGTTCAATGTGGGGCATGTCCTTGGGACCCACACCGAGATGAATCATGTGGAGAGTCGTAGCATTCAATTGGCTGTCCACAACTTCTCTTCTTGTCAGGTTGGTATGATCTCCAATATGAAGACCCTCTTCAATAATCCTCCAAAGTTCAATAGAAGAGCTGCAAACATGATACTTCATTAAGAATTGCCATTGATTAAAAGAGGATGCAGTAAGCTTGGGTGGATCACCCCTATTGTTTATATGAGGATGAGGGATAGGTGGGTCAGGGGAATATACGTGACAAACCTCACTATATTCCTCCTTACCACTTCCCTTCTTGGAGGTGGAACCATTATGTTTTTCACCTACCACTTCATCATCCTTGGATCCGGTGTTAGCCTTATCCTTGGATGATGGTGTGTCGGCCTCAGAGGAGGATGGAGATGGGGCTATGGATGATGTGAGACGAGCAATCATTTGACTCATCTCCTCCATCTTGGCCTCAAAGGATTTCAACAAGGTTGTTTCCAACGTCTTGAGGTTATCCATTGTGACCTTATCCACAACCTCATTCCCATTCTCCTTGGTACCCATACTTCTCTTAGGCGGTTAAGCTTGAATAAAGAGTCGGGGCTCTGATACCAATTGAAATGGATCGTATGGGCACCTAGAGGGGGGGGGGGGTGAATAGGTGCTACTCCAAATTTTAATGCTTTTTCAATTTTAGGCTTAACACAAAGGGTAAATTCTCTAGATAAACTATTAGGTGGAATTTCCCTATATGCAAACCTATCTACTAGCGAGTAAAGGGCGAGTGGAAGAGGAACGAGTGAACCGTAGTGAAGCACACGGAGACACATGATTTGTTTTACCGCAGTTCCTTCCTTGTTAAGGGAAGTACGTCTGCGTTGGAGGGGTGGGCGGTACTAAGACCACCACGCCACAATAGGCCTCACCCTGTTCTCTGATGGATCTCGCCACCAAAGGCCTGATCCACCTTTTCACTATAGGAACCCTTCGAGGCGGGTACCGGTGCCTTTACACAACTAGCAGGGCACAACTCCACAATCAACTTGGAGGCTCCCGTAATGACAACAAGCTGCCACAAGAATAAGTTATCAATAACAAAGAACAAGATCTAGATATTGACAAGAATACTAGATCATGGATTTCTCCAAATGAATGGAGAGGAGTTGATGCGCTTGATTCGTGATGGCGATGAAGATTGTCTCCTCCTTCAATTCCCCCAAAGATTGAAGCCTTCGGGTGATTGAAGTGGGAGATATAGTGAGAGAGCTCTTGCAAAGGGTCTGAACAATTTCGAGTGAATCAAGAAGTCTGCTTGTTGGGGAAGAATGGATATTTATACCCCCTTCCAAATCCAAGCCGTTGGAGCCTTTGGGGGCCGGATTATCCGGCCCAAGTGAGGGCCGGATTATCTGGCCTAGGGAAAACTCCGCCCTAGACTCAGATTATCTGGCAGATAAACCGCCCCCACTCTGAGTGATGCGCCGAGCCTGCCCTTGATCGCTTTCTAGGGCTGGATTATCTGGCCCCATGTGAAGGCCGGATTATCCGGCCTGGGGAGGAAAAACCGCCCCAGTTCGGATTTTCTGGGAGAAAATCCGACCGGACTCCGAGCGACGCGCCTTGGCAGCCTTTGATCGATTTCTAGGGCCCGGATTATCCGGCCCATGCGAATGCCGGATTATCTGGCCTGGGAAGGAAAAACCGCCTTAGTTCGGATTTTCTGGGAGATAATCCGACCAGACTCCGAGCGACGCGCCTTGGCAGCCTTTGATCAATGAGATAGGCCGGATTATCCGGCCCTTGTTGGGGCAGATAATCCGCCCCCCCAAAACACCTGCACACTTAGCGCACATGAGAAAACTCCACGGTATTGTTATCTAACACTCAAAACACAGGAAAAAAATGAAAAGTTCTTTCATTTATCCATATTAAATTTCTCTAATATCTATTGAATATAAGCAGACTGATGAAATAATATTTCTGAAGAAATATGTTCAAGTTGTAAACCGAGACAAAATTTGGTCTTACCCATATCTTTCATCTCAAATTCCGTCTTTAGATGATTATTAGCCTCATTTATCTCTCTTGATTTTTCTGATAGAACAAACTAAGATCTTTGATGTCCTAAAGATATCTTAGAATATTATTAACATCATGCCTTTTGTTGGAGATGTATTGTATCTAGCCAACAGATTAACTACAAACGATAAATCAGGTCTCGTATAGTTTGCTAGATACATTAGTGCACCAATTGCACTAAGAAATGGGAATTTTGGTCCCAATATCTCCTCAATATCATCGTTGGGTCTAAAAGGGTCTTTATCTCTATCACGAGACCTAACAACCATTGGTGTTTTAGACGGGTATGCTTTATTGAAATGGATCGTATGGGCACCTAGAGGGGGGGGGGTGAATAGGTGCTACTCCAAATTTTAATGCTTTTTTAATTTTAGGCTTAACACGAAGGGTAAATTCTCTAGATAAACTATTAGGTGGAAAACTCCGCCCTAGACTCGGATTATCCGGCAAATAAACCGCCCCCACTCTGAGTGACACGCCGAGCCTGCCCTTGATCGCCTTCTAGGGGCCGGATTATCCGGCCCCATGTGAAGGCCGGATTATCTGGCCTGGGGAGGAAAAACCGCCCTAGTTCGGATTTTCTGGGAGAAAATCCAACCGGACTCCGAGCGAGGCGCCTTGGCAGCCTTTGATCGATTTCTGGGGGCCGGATTATCCGGCCCATGCGAATGCCGAATTATCCGGCCTGGGGAGGAAAAACCGCCCCAGTTCGGATTTTCCGGAAGATAATCCGACCAGACTCCGAGCGACGCGCCTTGGCAGCCTTTGATCAATGAGATAGGCCGGATTATCCGGCCCTTGGTGGGGCGGATAATTCGGCCCCCCAAAACACCTGCACACTTAGCGCACATGATAAAACTCCACAGTATTTTTATCTAATACTCAAAACACAGGAAAAATGAAACATTCTTTCATTTATCCATATTAAATTTCTCTAATATCTTTTGAATATAAGCAGACTGATGAACTAATATTTCTGAAGAAATATGTTCAAGTTGTAAACCGAGACAAAATTTGGTCTTACCCATATCTTTCATCTCAACTTCCGTCTTTAGATGATTACTAGCCTCATTTATCTCTTGTGTAGTACCAATGATATTCAAACCATCCACATACACAGAGATTATACAAAATCCATCGGTAAATTTCTTGATGAACACACATGGGCAATCATCATCATTCAAGTACCATTTCTGCAAAACAAACTCACTTAGTCGGTTGTACCACATTCTACCCAACAGCTTCAAACCGTATAACAACCTCTGTAGCTTTACACAATACATTTTGTGATCAGACTTCAGATCTGGAATCTTCATTCCCTCAAGGACTTTCATGTAGATATCCGTATCTAGCGACCCATACAAATATGCGGTCACCACATCCATCAATTGAATATACAAATTTATTTGCACTGCCAGCCATATCAAGTTTCAGAACGTGATTCCACTCATCATAGGAGAATATGTTTCATCATCAATGCCAGGTTTCTGTGTAAACCCTTGTACTACAAGCCTCGTCTTATATCTCCCCACCTCATTGTTTTTGTTCCTCTTTCGAACAAAAACCCATTTCGCCCCTACAGGGAAACATGCTGAGTAGTAGGTATTACTTTATTAAATACCCGTCTCTTGGTAAGCGAGCGCAATTCATCCTCAATTGCAACCATCATTTGGGCTAGTCTGAGTGTTTTATACACTCTGCTACGGTCTTAGGTTCATGGTCCAATGCCAGGTCATTTGCAATATTTGAGGAAAAAAATATTTGTAGACTTTTTGTTGAACAATTCTCTTGATTCAACATAGTTTGTGGAAATCTCTTCACTACCTTCTGGATCATCGTGATTTCCCTCAACGATTGAATTGAGGTGTTCCAATGTACCATCACCTATATTTATGTGCACACTTGTGTTGGGCCCTGAATGATGGACATCCTTTAGGTGTCTTTCTTCAACACTTGGTTGAACGTCAACCCGTGGTTGACCTACATTTATTGTTTGAGAGGTCCGCATTCCCCGTGAACGCTTCTGAGAAGCCTTGTCCTTTTTGTCCAGATTTCTCCCCTCTTGGGTAGGTGAGTGGTCTTAGCTATCTCAACTCTCTCTGGGATATTCATAGCAGGAACACATTTATAGTCAGTAAATGCATCTGACAGATTATTTGTAATATTTCACAAATTTATGATCCTGTGAACCTCCAGTTCAGATTCATTCGTACGTGGATCTAAAGACTGAATGTCTTCCAATCTATTTCCCAGCATTCTTTGTGGTCCTTTTCTTCCCTAATGTCGGAAAATTATCCCCATCGAAGATGCAATCATCGTACTGGGCTGTGAAGAGATCCCCTATTAGAGGCTCCATGTACTTTATAATCGACGGAGAATTGTACCCCACATAGATACCCATCTTTCTATGTGGACCCATCGATGTACGCTGAGGTGGTGATATCGGCACGTACACAGCGCAACCAAATTTTTGAAGGTGCAAAATACTTGGTTGATTTCTACGTACTAACTGCAACAGGGAGGCCGTATGGTATGCATTTGGTCGAATTTGTATCAATTCCGTGGCATGTAACATCGCATATCCCAAACATGAAGTTGGGAGAATTATGTAGGAGCGGTCTTGATATCAACTTGATCCTCTTGATAAGTGATTCCGCAAGATCACTTTGTGTGTGTACGTACAGTACAGAATGCTCCACGGTTATGCCCAAAGGTAAGCAGTAATCATTGAATGCTCGTGAACTAAATTCAGTAGCATTATCCATTTCGATAGATTTTATCCTATGTTCAGGATTATTAGCTCTCAATTTTATGATTTGAGTAATCAACTTTGAAAATGCATGGTTCCTTGTCGATATGAGACACACATTTGACCATCTTGTAGATGTATCAATGAATACCATAAAATATTTGAATGGTCCGGATAAAGGTTGAATTGGACCACATATATCTCCTTGAATGCGTTCAATACAATTTAGTGATTCACTCTTGACCTTCGGGTGTGAAGATCTAGTGATTAATTTCCTAGTTGCACATGTAGTGCATACAAAATCCGAGGATTTGGGGAAATTAGCAAATGTTATGTTGTGTCCAGTCGATCATGCCATATCTTGAATTTACCAAGATTTTGTAAAATTATTTTATATGCCAAATGTGGCTCTGGCTTTATGTATGTATAATACAATCCAGAAGATAGAGCATGAAGTTTCTCAAGGGTCTTCTTATCGGAACCTTTTTTGAGTTATGAGTAGGCTTTCAACCTCACCATATTCATGAGTTTAGATGTGGTAGCCATTACTCCAGATGTCCTTAAAACTCAGCAACATACGAGTTGAATCCAGATACAATAATGTCTCCTGGATCATAAGCTTCATATCATTTGGGAGTGTAAATGTGACCTGATCAGAACCAACAATGATGGTGTCGCGACCACCGATAGTCATAACACCCCCTTACTATCTTTCAGAGTTTGGAAGTATTTAACCTTCCGTAATATTGTGTTAGAGGCATCAATGTCTACTAAACAAATTTACTCCTGCATTGGATTTTTCAGAAGATTTCAATAGAGTAAAAATATTAAAATTCAGTATTTTATCCAAACTCATATAGAATATACACATACAATACATACTATGTATGTCTGCTCATGTATTACAATACATTATGTTCGAATGCATAATTATTACAATACCATATGTCTTATGACATAAATATTTTACAACACACAATATATGTAAGGACATCATCACAATAATTATGACACTACAAGGAGTTTAAAGATGGTCTCCATATATGTCACTTGTAGAAGTGAAATCCACTAACATGTCTTCAACATGAAGTGTTGGTCCTTCCTTTTGCTGAGGCTGATCATGGTTCTCCATGTTCTCTTGAACACTGTCCTGTTGAACACCTTGGGAACTCTCGACCATCGGTCCAGTGAAGTGAGCTTCATATTGGTGCCCTTGGGTCGTCTTGCCTTTGATTGATTGTTGATACAACGCCACCAATTACTTAGAAGTTGTACACTTCTTTCCAATATGAGTGTTACAACCACATCGGTAACAACTTTGAGAATTGTTACCCCTATCATTTCTCTTGAAACGATTTTTTCCCTTTTGGAATCCATTACTATTCTGATTCTCACTATGCTTGCACTTTCCCTTAGACTTCCTACGGTTCCTCTTCAAACCACGAAAGTTTTGAGCATTGTACGGATTGAAATGTGCTTCAGGCAACGACAATGTTCCTGTTGGAGGGGAAATATTATTCTTATCAAGAATTTAATTGTGTTTTTCTTCCTGAAGAAGTGCATATATCAATTCAGAATGCTTCCTATACTTTTGGTTATGATGTTGTTCAACAATTAACCTCATACTAGGATGTAAAGTAGAGAGCGTCTTCTCAATGAGATTCGCATCCGAAACTTCACTATTGAAGAATCTCAACTTAGAGTTGATTTGATTCACAGCGAAGTTGTATGTCACAACGGACTTGAAATCCTAAAAACGGGTAAGTGCACATTGCCTTTGAGATTTAGGCAACATCACCAATCTCTATTGATCATAGCGCTCCTTTAAGGAGTCCCACAATGATAGATGATTTTCCTCCATCGTGTACTCATCATTCAGATCAAGGTCAAGGTGATGTCGAATGAAGTGTAAAGCAGTATACTTTGCCAGTTCTGGTATAGCAGGAGCACCTTGAGCAAGTGTGGTTATAGTGCTGATCAAATTCCTGGATGATAAGTTAATCTTGACATTCATGGCCCAGGTCAGGTACTTTCTGCCATCAAGTGCAAGCTCAGTAAATTCTTTCTTGGATATTTTGTCCATTTTCTGCATGAAAAATACCATGCCCATTAATTTACCATCAAGTAAATTAATTGTGTGTAAAATAGCATGCTTGATCCACATAAAGGTCTAGGAAAAGCCTACACGATCCATCATATGACTTTTTACAAATAGATAATCACCATATATGGTGTAGATCATATTTGTAGGACACATGGAGATAGTCAGTATCGAGTAGTGTAGACCTCACTTGCATGTGTACTTTTATTTTTTGCTTTAAACACAAGGTAATCACTACAAAGTAGTGTAGACCTACTCCCTCCGGTCTGGTTTATTAGGCACACACGTAGTTTAAGTAAAACTTTGACTACCAATTTTGACCAATAAAATATGCAATATATGTCTCAAAAATATACCATTGGAATTTTCTTTTCAAAATGAATCTGATGGTATAATTTTTGTAACATATTATATAAAAATTATTGATTAAAGTTAATGGTAAAAGTTGTTATTAAACTACGTGTGTTCCTAATAAACCGGACCAGAGGGAGTACCTCTTATGGTATTTCACACAACCTTGAGTTGCTTAAAACTCATCAAAGGTAGTCACCACATGGTGGTGTAGACTTCTTAGTTGTGAATAAAGTTATTCATTGATATTTTTTAATCAATCCGTAAGTTGTGCGCAAAGTTGAAAGTTATATAAGTTTATCAAGCATAGTCAACATAGAGCGATTAAAATTTACAAACAGTCTAACATTGACATTTGAATGTGCAGATACTAAATAGTAATTGTTAGAAAATACTAGTAAACACATATTTACAAAAATTGAACAGCTAAAAAGCTAAACAGAAAAAACAAAAAAATTCATGTATTGGGCTTAAACTACGCAGCCCAATATTTTAGTCCTCTGGCCACATTTTTCTTTCTGCTCATTTTATTTTTACTCATTCTCATGGACATGACATGAACGTGACTACGCGAAACAATCCTCGAAGCAGCTCAACGAGTGGAAAAGGCAGGGAGAGAATTATTGCTCTGTCCGCGACGAAAACTGCTACCCAAAATCCTCTCCCCAATCCTCGGCGGAGCACCTCTGGCACCACCGCTTCCACCTTCCCCTGTTTGCCATTCTCAATGGCGAGTAATTGAAGGCCCCGACACGCTATCCTCTTCTTCTAAAGAAGATCCACCGGGAAGATGCGTCTCGGGTGCCACTCCATTAGAGTGTCTATTGGAGATCCCAATCCCCATCAGGCTCCACTCCCCCGGCAGTCGGACGGCTCGACTGGCCTCCAGCACAGAGTGCGACGTGACGAAGCAGATGCAACGACGCAGAAGCAGTGATTGAGTGGCAGAGCTTATGGCTCCATTGGTGAATACGTCCCTATGCGAGTAATGGCGACGACGACCACCTACGCCATGGTGGCAACGACGGTGGAAGGAAGAAACTGAATCCTCCCGCATGCATTATACCTTTTCTGTAACACCCCAATTTTGGTAGCTCTGGTTTGGTGCCCAAAGTGACAAAAATCCGGGGAGAACAAACCCAAGAGGGAAAGGTGCCCTTGCTAGGATCGGAAAATGAAAGGTTATGTTTGATTATACAAACCCCCGTGTACCGTGTGTAGCGGACTATGGTTGAATCCCGACAGATGTATTGATTCTTGTGGGGAAAGTTTACAAACTCTGCAGAATATAATCTATTTGAATAATCGTGTTCATGATCAAGGATGGTTGGAAAGGTGATTGCTAGGAGTACCCAAGTGGTGGTATTCTGAAGGAAAAAGGATGTGTTTTGGTCATGGATGACCTGAGAGTGAGGTTTTGTTTTGACCAAGGATGGTCGAAGGGTTGGAAATATGCCCTAGAGACAAATAATAATATGGATTATTATCATATCTCATAGAGTTTATGATTAAGTTTCATATCATGCTATAACTGTATTGAAATGAAAGGTCAATACACGTGTGATACATAAACAACTAGGAGTCCCCGGTGAATCTCTAGTCACTGGTTCATTGGTCAACAAATGATCAAGGTTTCCTGATCATGTGGCATTTATGCTAGTTGACAATGTAGTCACCTCATTGAGAATGAGATGATGAACTATACCCAATCTAAGCATCAGGACCCAATCATGTCACAAAGTTCAAGTTACGATGATTAGGAAACATAGTGTATCTTGTTTCTTAGACTATGAGGCCATATCAATCACTGTCACCCGAGAATATTTTGATAGCATCAAACGTCACTCGGTGAAATGGTGATCATAAAGGTGTGTTCATGTATTCAGAGGGGAATGTAGAGGCATTATATGTCAAGAGCGGGATTTTTCCATCCGCGTGACAGAAATATACTCAAGGGCCCACTCAAAGAAGTTATATCCAATAGTTGTGTAGTGTGTGACTAGGTCACGGGGATATCACTTGTCAGAATGAGTTAAGTAACATTTGTCGATAACGAGATTGAACACGACATGGTGATGCCATTGATCAGATCTCGGACAATGCAAGTATCAAAGAGACAAAAGGAACATAACATGATGTTCATGGTTCAATGACATAAATTCGTGGAATGCACAGGCGTCATCATGGGCATCCAAGTCCCACTAATGATCATTGGTACGAGAGGGGTCTCGACCATGTCTGGAGTGTTCCCGAACTACGGGGTATCACGCTTAAGGACTTGATGATGCTCGGAGATCATTTTGGTATCGGCAGGATCACCGAAGAATAGAAAGAGAGAGAACTGAAAGGATTTCAGAAAGTCCGGAGGATGTACAGAGTGGGGTGGAAGGAGTTCCATAGCCACGGAAGGTTGAATAATATGTAAGTAAATCTTAAATATTAATTTAATCATTTATTTAATAAAATAAAAGGAATTAAAAGGTCAAATTCATTATTGGGCCAAAATCCCTATGGAAAAAGGCCCATGAGGGAAAGACCAAAGGGAGGAAGGAGGGGAGGTGGTTGGCTAGGACAAGGGACCCCGTGTGGGGCCCACTAGGGCCCTGGCCAGTGGCGGCCAGCCCTCCCCCTCTCCGCTCTCCTTTATTTAGTCTCGCATGGCTAAGCTAATTATATATGGGGTGCCTTTCCCCTATATATTGAGAGGTATATTGGGAAAATAAATACACCAATAATCAATAAAAGGTTCCCTCTCTTTTGGGGAGACCTCTAGTTGATTCCCTCTCTCTCTCTCCTGTGACCGCGGTCCCAAGTCTGGACTGTACGATCAGGAGACTTCTTCACCACGGAGCACCGTCGTGCCGAGGGATTTGGATCTAGAAGGTCTACTTCCACAACTGCTACTGGATCCCAGGAGTGCGAGTCATCGTCAGGCACCAGATGTGTGTAACCCCACACGAGGTGCAACACTTGGGGCACTAGGATTCGTCGGAGCCGTAGGAGCCATCGTACTTCAAAATGACCTCGAGGTCAGCATCGGTATGACTACATCAGCCACGCTCTCCTGAGTGTTGACAACGCTTTTCGGTTTCAAGGATAAGTTCGTGAAAATCCCCTCCTATTACTGCATTACTAATAGATAGATCTTGGCATTAGGGTCCTTGGCGTAGGAATAATTTATTGTTTTCAGGTGCAAACCCCTACACGAAGATGTGTTAATAATGGTTTTCCCATAAAAAGGTTTTACTTCAAAAAGGCTTTTCAAAAGATTTTAACAAAGAGATAGAGAGGTCAAGCCTTTAAAAAGGTGTCATGTTTTTAAAAGTATTTTTCAACAAAGATATAAAGATGCCATATCTATAAGAGAAATTAGGCTTTTTCAAAAGAACCATAGTTAGAGCTATCTCGCCACAGCCAAACTTCATTCTCTTGTTCATCTTATCTGGTGGTTTGCGAGTACATTCAAAAGTACTCACTGGCATTGTCCCTGACTATTTACTTGGCCAAACTTTCAGAAGGATGAAGATGAAGAAAGGTTAACGTCTATGCGAGTTAGGACGCTCTACCAGTCAAGCCATGACTTGGGCTCATCGTTTGCTGAAGTTCCGCTGTTGTTGGTTGGTGTAGCCCGACAAGGCTTGTGTCAGGTATAGCCATAATGTAATTATTGTAAGTCTTGTTCGTTATGTTTTGGATGTTGCATTGATACTTGTAGTCTATGTACCACGACAGACTGATCCTGGGGTCATGTCTATATGCATAATAGGGATTCTCGGACTGCTAGTCTAGGGGCCCCATAGACTTGGTATGAGAGCCATCCTGGCTATAGGAGACCTTAGTTAGCATGGATGTTAGACGGGAACACGAATATTTTGAAAATCTCTACTTTGGAAAAACTTACTTTCCCAAAAAAAAATCAAAAGATTATATATCTTATCCCCTTCTACTTTAAGCTATTTGAAAATGGTTTATTCTATATCTCGTCCACTCTCAGACATTCGGTTTTAAAACAAGTCCGACTTAGAACCGTGTGTAGACGAAGATCGCGAGATAAAGAGAAGTATCCTTAAGTAAGCCAATGGAGTTATGGAGACATAAACACTACTAGGAAAACGGCTATAGGTAATCAGCACATCCGTGGCTCACATGGTTGAAGTGCCCCACGGCTAAAACAGGCGTGGCTCACCTGTGGGCAGTGCCCTACTAATAACTAGAACAACCGTGGCGCACATGACTATAGTGCACCACAGATGTGTGTGGGACAGGGCCCTGTTGGCCGCACGCCAAACATCTGTAGCGCACTATAGTCATGTGCGCCACGGTTGTTAGAGTCATCTGTGGCGCACATGGGGGTGGTGCGCTACGCCTAAGCGCATGCCCCCTCTGCTCTGAAACGGCCACAAACTTCTGTGGCGCACTCGGCCTAGTGCGCCACAGGGAGTAGGAGCATCCGTGGCGCACGTGGCATAGTGCGCCACAGATGTTTGTACTCCCTGTGGCGCACTAGGGCCGTGTGCGCCACGGATGTGTCGATTTCTTTAGGGCAGCACTTTATGTGCACATGTGTGACCACATCCACCACCCCACACTTCACTTTCCCCTTCTTCTTCCTCCTTAGATCTAGTCGGGATCTTCTCCTTCCCACCTCAATTTCTCCACACATTCACCATTTTTAGCATGTAAAACTTGCTTTGGATGTTACATAAGTAATAGAGGAGGTCTCCGGTCTCTCATCTATCCTTCTCCGGTCGACGCACGCACCTCTCCTTTCCATCTTTCTCGCGATCGGTCTCTCATCTCGGTAAGTTGTCCATGTAAGGATGTGTTCATGTGTATATGGATGATGTGCTCATATGTATGTAGATGATCGATGCTCATGATGTGTGTATGTGGAGAGGATCGATGGTGATATGTGTGTGTATATGGAGAGTATCGATGATGCTCATGCATGTGTGTATGGAGAGGATAATGATATGTTCATGTGTGTATGGATCGGTCTCTCTCTCTCTTGTGTTTGTATGTGAACAAGTTGCCATTTGTTTTGCCAAAATGTTGATTCATTTCCATTTTGGCAAGATTTTGGCATTTCGCAAAGGTCCTAATTTTAGGATAGGTCATGCCGAAATTTTCTATCGACCATTGCATGCATGCATTCATTATGTGGTTCTAATAGACTTCAAAATTGTACCGTGTACACCGTGCAGGCAAAAATGGTCCGCATAATGAGCGAAGGCATTGTGACTAGATTTTTGAAATGTGCGACGGCCGACATGATACGAAATAACAAGACGGATATAAGATGTCCGTGCAGAAGATGCAAACTCAACTGGGTGATCGACCCAGATTCCGGGAATCTGCAGGCGCACCTGCTCCGCCATGGTTTCATGGATGGATACACTCGTTGGATAAGCGATGACGTAGATGATGGAGACGGTGAAGGTGGCCAACATGACGATGATCATCATCACGGTGAGAACGGGCGAGATGATGAAGAGTCTCCTGGAGATGGTGAAGGTGCGGAAGCAGACCGGGATGATGATGATCTAGATGCCGGAGGAGCAGACGACGATGGAACAACGTCAGGCTGGGTGCGGGACCCTTATGTGCAAGAGCTGCTTCTCAAGCAGACGAGTAACGCCAGGGCTGCCGCTAGAGAGAAGGCCAAGCTTGCGCAACTTGAGAAAGACGCGGTTACTCCATTGTATGAAGGATGCAGGCCCGATGATACCCGGTTGAATGTAACGCTCAAGGCTATGGAGATGAAGGCAAAGCACAAATTGAGCGACGCGAGCTTCGACGATATGATGGCATTCTGGCACGATCGTCTCCCGGAGGGGAACACATGTCCAACTAGTATCGAGGATGCCAAGAAAATCGTCTATCCTCTCGATCTACCGCATGTTAGATATCACGTATGCTTCAACGATTGCATCATTTATCGGGGCGAGGACACGGAGAAAACCACATGTCCGGTGTGCGGCGTGAGTCGATACAAGAAAGCACCTCGAAAAGTGGTATGGTACTTTCCTATCACTCCTCGTCTGCAGCGCTATTTCGCGGACCCTAAGGAAGCGAAGCTCATGCGATGGCATGCGGAAAGGAAGAAGCCAGGAGATGATGATGACCCCGAAAAGGATGAGCTGCTGACGCACCCTTCAGATGCTAGCCAGTGGAAAGCATTGGACCTCGAATTCCCAGAATTCGGTGGAGATTCGAGGAACATCAGGCTTGGTGCGAGCACCGATGGACTCAATCCGTTCGGTAGCCAGAGCAGCACGCACAGCACTTGGGCCGTGTTTGTATGGATGTACAACCTACCTCCATGGTTGTGCATGAAGAAGAAGTACATACAAATGAGTATGCTAATTCAAGGGCCGAAACAACCTGGTACCGACATCAATCTGTATCTCGGGCTGTTGAAAGAGGAGCTAGCCACGTTATGGGAATCTAGAGCCAATACTTACGACGCCGTCGCACAAGATTATTTCACTATGAGAGCCGCGTTGGTCACTACGGTGCAAGACTATCCAGGTTGCGGGTATATCTCGGGGCAGGTTATCCAAGGATTCTGCGCATGCGTTAGGTGCATGGATAACACAAGCTATCTCCAACTAGAGAAAGATCCAGGGTCATCGAAAACCGTGTTCATGGCGCACCGGAGGTGGCTCGGCAAGAATGATCCATGGAGAAAACGTGGAGACCTGTTCGATGGCAAATCAGAGACCCGAGGAATCCCAGAGCGTAGGAGCAGTGAAGAAGTGGAAGAGTTGCTGAAAAACTGGAAAGATTGTCCTAAGCCAGGAAAGAAGCGAAAGACGCAGCAACAAGACAAGCCGCTGATGAAGGTATGGAAAACAAGGTCTGTTTTCTAGGAGTTGCCATACTGGAAGTTTCTCCGCACGCCTCATAGCCTCGACATCATGCATATCACGAAAAACGTGTGCGAGAGTCTGGTCGCCACCATAATCAACATGCCAGATAGGACGAAAGATGGTCCGAAAGCAAGGCACGACCTGATATGCTTGGGTATCCGGAAGGAGCTTCACGGAGGACGCACTACTCCTGATGATCAGGAAGATGACGATGACCATGAGTCGGAGACGACACAAGGTCGTCGGAAGGGTAAAAAGTTCAAGAAGAACGAATATTACTGCCCTCCTTCTTGCTTCACTCTAAGCCAGGATGAGATCAAACAGTTTTTCAAGTGCCTTCTAGGAGTCAAATTTCCTTACGGCTACGCGGGCAAGATAAGCAGATACCTAGACGAGGCGAAGCAGAGGTTCAGTGGCATGAAGTCTCACGACTGCCGTGCTAATGACGCAGGTACTTCCGGTCGCACTAAGAGGGATAATGGACGAGCACGTCCGTGAAACGTTATTTGGCCTATGCAAGTTTTTCAACGTCATCTCTAGGAAGTCGATTGGCTTGAATCAGCTCGGAAGGCTACATGAGGAGATCGTGGTGATACTATGTGAGCTTGAGGTCTACTTCCCACCCGCATTCTTCGACATTATGGTGCATCTGCTGGTCCATGTCGTGGAGGACATCGTACAACTCGGGCCGATGTTCCTCCGCAGCATGATGGCGTTCGAAAGGATGAACGGACACATCAAAGGATACGTTCGCAACAGGTCCCGTCCAGATGGAAGCATAGCCAAGGGCTTTCTGGCCGAAGAGTGCATCTCTTTCTGCACGAATTATCTAGACATCGAGAACCCTGTCGGTCTTCCCGTCAACAGACACCTTGGCAAGCTCGACGGATCTGGTCACCGAGAGGGTCGTCGCATACTGCATGCAGACTTCGATTTTCGACACGCAGACTTTGATCGAGCAAACCTCGTCGCGCTATAGCATTTAGAACTGGTCGATCCTTGGGTACAGAAGCACAAAAGGTTAATCGAGAAGAAGTACAGCGACCGGGGCATACAGAGGACGCAGGGAGAAATAATCAAAGGGCACAACTCAGATTTCACGCGTTGGTTTAGGCAGACGCTCCTTGATAATCCCCCGCGCTCGCATTCTTCTGACACGGAAAAGATCATATTCACCTTGTCGCAGGGACCGATGCAAAACCTGGTGACCTATCAGGCATATGATATCAACGGCTACACATTCTACATGGAGGAAAAGGACAACAAGTGTGATTATCAGAACTCAGGCGTAACGTCGGAATTCTACACCGATGACAACGTGAAGGAAAGATTCTACGGAAGAATCGAGGAGATCTGGGAGCTCGACTACTGTGGAGAAAAGGTTCCGATGTTCCGTGTCAGATGGGCAAAGAGCGTCGAAAGAGAAGACCGGTATTTCACAACCATGGTTATACCCGAAGCAGCCAAATCCAAGGCCGCCGGTGCAAACGTGGCCGCGAAAAATGAACCGTGGGTACTGGCTACCAAAGTGGACCAATGTTTTTTCATTACCGACCCGACAAAGCCTAGCCGTGTTGTCGTGAGGAGAGGAAAAAGAAACATCATCGGAATGGATGGAGTCGCCAACGAGCAAGACTTCGACCAGTACGGCGATCCAAAGATTGAAGATGACGACGACTACGATGCAACAACATACATCACAAGAAGAAAAAGGACAACCCTACCCAAAAAAGGTAGCCCGTTCGAAAGAAGAAACATTAAAGTGCCGGGGCTAAATTATTCAACCGCGACAAAGAAGGAAAAAAAGATTGTAAAACGCTAGCTCAAAAAATATTGTAAAACGCGTGGTCGAAAAAGATTGTAATATTCATGGACAAAGTATTATGAAATTTAGTTATACTTTAAATCATATTTTTGGGCATTTTTGGAATATTATTACTTTTGGAATATTTAAAAGTATTTTAAAATCAAAATAAAACTTCTATGGCATATATCACCACTTTTGGGCATTTTTTGGAATATTTAAAAGTATTTTTAAAATCAAAACAAAAAATTGGGGCACCAGGATTCGAACCTGGGTGCTCTCAGGTTTAGAATAGAGTAGTGGGCAGAACCAGTGGGATAGGCTAGTATAGTTGTTAGCTAGTGGGGCTGTAGTTCTCTTATGCAGTAGTTAGAAGCTGATAGGCGTAGCGCACTATCCCATAGTGCGCTACAGATATCCGTAGCGCACTATGGCTCAGTGCGCTACGCCTAAGTGGCTTTATCCACACATGGCGCCCGACCCCCTCTCTCATCCCCATCTCTCCATCTCTCAGCCCGAAGCCGAAGGACCGCCGCCGCCGCTCTCGATCCGCCGCCGCTGCGTCTGAGGAGGAGGAGGCCTGCCCGCGCCCGAGGAGGAGGAGGTCCGCCCGTACGTGTCCGAGGAGGAGGTCCGCCCGCGTCTCAGGAGGAGGCCCGTGTCCGAGGAGGAGCAGCCGCCGCATCTCAGGAGGTGGAGGCCGCCGTCGTCCGCCCGTCGTCGTCCGCCCGTCGTCCGCCCGTCAGAGGTGAGCGTCGCCTCTCCCCTCTCCCCTCTCTCCCTCTCTCCCTCTCTCCCTCTCTCCCTCTCTCTCCCTCTCTCCCTCTCTCTCCCTCTCCCCCCTCTCTCTGCAGGCCATGGTTAGGGTTCTGCAGGCCCCTCTCTCCCTCTCTCCCCGCTGAATGTGCAAACTGGTAGAGATTGCATCAATCATGGGCTCGATCATTGTTGTCCATGCAGTCATCAACTACTAGTAGTAGTAGTAGCAATTCTCTGTAACAATCTCACCAGAAAAGCTTTAAAAAAGTGCAGCAATGGCCAACTAGAGTTCAAGGATACTCCATTCAAAATTGTTTGTAACTGATTTTACTCTATGAAAGCTTCTATAGAAAATGGAAAGTGAAAAGCCTCATGTAAATTCTGTATAGAACATATGTCATGTACTGATGCCAATTTTTCTCTAGCATATGATAAAAGCCTGGGAAACTTGGTTGATAGCAATGTGCTGCACCATAGATCATTCCAGAAAATAAAACTGAAACCATTGCCTACTTTTCCTATAGTCATGGCTCTCCATTCATCATCAAGACTAAATATCCCTCTCTATCAAAATGATCCACATTGTGTAACTGTATGGGGAACAGACTCATGATAGTAAGTGTCCCTTATCAATTTGACTCAGGGAAAATCAACATTATTATAGAATTTATCCAAGTGTAATCAGTAATGCTTTGTTCTGAATCCTGAGATCCAATATTCCCAATCCTCCTTTTTCTTTTGGCTTGCAAATCATATCCCAAGCAGCCAGTGAATTTACTCTTTCCTTGTTTTTTTCCTTCCTCCATAAGCATCTTCTTCTAGCTTTATCAATGATCTCAATAACCCCCAGGGGAATAACCACAGTACACATGAAGTACATTGCCAATGAAGACAAGACAGAATTAACTAGAATGAGACTGTCTCCATAAGACAAAAAAGATATAGTGGCATTCAGTCTTCTTCCAATTATGTTAATAATTGTTGAGAAATCCTTGACAGAGGGTTTAGTAGTGCCCATGGGTAAATCCAAAATGTAAAAGGCATGGACCCAAGCTGACACTCAAAAGCATAACTTGAAGAAATCTTCCTTGATGATATGCAGGCATTTTTCACAAAGAAACCATTAAAACCATCTGGTCCAGGTGCTTTATATGGTATTAAAAATTTAACCAATCCATATATTTCCTCTTTGGTGATTGGGGAATCCAGACTTTGTAGAGTGTCCACCTCAGGAAGTAACTCCATTAACTCCATATTATTATTTGTAGGAAAGGAAACCCCCATCCTATTTTTGTAACATCTCCATAAGGATGTATCTTTCTCAGTATGCTCTCTCATATTATTCCCATTTTCATCTTGGATATGAGAAATAATATTATGCATGTACCTTTCTGTGGCCCGTGCATGAAAATCCTTTGTGTTTTCCCCCATTTAATTTCACCCATTTGATAGTGCAATGCTACTTTGGTACTCTGATTACCCATCAATTTCTTTAGATGGAATTTAACAATATTAATGAAATTGAATTTAGGGGTGGAAATCCCCCTACTGTCCTCAAGTTGATCTAGTAGTAAGATCACATAATTTATTTTATCAAATAGGATTTTCAAACCGTGTATGTGCAAGGTAGTAAGATCCTTCTTTCAAGTAGATGTCCATTTCTGGCTTAGATATTACAAAAGTTTGCAATGATTGTTTATATAAATGATTAGACAAGATAAAATCATCTCATGGACAGTCTATGTACAAGAAGCTAGCTAGGGTTAGCAAATTTAGCTTGGTAAAAAGCATCTGGTTTTGCACTCCTAGGTGGACACTCCTGGGTGCACCCCCTAGCTTCGGGTTTATCCAAATTTAGCTTGTATCAGAGGTGCACCCCCTAGCATCTTGTTTTGCACTCCTGGGTGCACCCCCTAGTTTGTGGTTGATCCAGCAACTACAAACAATGTGTATATACTGATGAACTTGTTATTTTCTATCATATTTGCTGTCATATACTTGCTGACATATAATCCATACTTGTTGTCATATTTGCTGTCATAAACAATGTGTACAAAAAATGTGTACACATTTACTGATGATCCATACTGTCATATAATGACAGGTGCTATAATCTGCATGTATTTGCTTGATGTCATCAATGATAGTTGATATAATCTGTGGTGATATAATTGTAGCACTTGAAATTGTGCTTGTGCTTGTATATGAAGCACTTTATTATGTGTGTATGCAGGTTCTTGTATGAAACGAGTCCCGATTTTTGCCGGAATGTTGATTAACTTCCGTTTCGGCAGAAATCGGGCACTCCTAGTTTAAGAAAATTAGCAAAGGTCATGCCGGATTTTTCCGTGCATTTAACCAATTATTTGTTTTTTATTAGTGCAAAGATGTGTGACAATGACGAGGCTGGATGTTCTAAGCGCATCAGCGCTGAAGGAGAACTCAGACCTCCGAATAAACAATTGACATTCTGGGAGGCGGCCCAGCGGCTAGAAGACGATGAAGAATACCATCCTTCGGAGAGCGAGGATGATGAGATGGAAGACGCGGAGGAAGAAGCCGAAGGAACGGCGGACGATGAAACCACTGATGGCGGCGAGGGCACTGGGAGTGGTAGCAACCCTCCTAAGAAGAAGAAGAAGCCGAAGGACCGGCGCCCGAACACGGTCGGCACGGTCAAGGAGGAAATTACCGAAGTGAGCCCATCAGGGGTTCCTTTGGAGCCCGCCCTTGTCGTCAAAGGGTACGGTGGGCAAGTGGCGGCGATCACCCGGACAACCATCTCGATCAACACCGAGAATATCCGGCATAAAGATAATGGCCACTTGCGCACACTCCTCTTCGAGAAGCTGCACGCAAGATACAAGTTCCCCGCTAAGTATCAGAACACAAATTATCATGGGAACGAAGTAAACAAATCCGCCCTCACAAAGATGAGCACCGCACTGGCCAGCTGGAGAACCCGGATAAAGAAGAAGATCTATAAAGAATGCAAAAGTCTCGAGGAGATCCAGAAGATTGACCCGCAGATCACCGAAGATCAGTTCCGGGAGTTCAAGGAGAGGTGTGAATCCGAAAGAGCCCTGGCCAATAGTAATCGGGGAAAGGTGCTGCAGGCGATGAATATAGGTCATCACCATCTCGGATCTGGTGGATACAGAGCCGCGGAGGCCAAATGGAATAAGGAGGACGAAGAGTATAGATCCAAGGGGATAGAAAACCCCTTTGCCAAATTCGAACCCGGGCAGGTTCGAAACTTCATCAGGGCCCGTTACCATGTGGACCCAAAAACGAAACAACTCACCGCGGATCCTGCGGTGAAGGAATTCGAGGAAATTGTGGTAAGTATAATCTAATTACCGCGGATCAACACGATTGCAATCTAATCGATGATCTAAATGATTCACTGTTACTTCTTCTACAGGAGGAGGAAATTGTTGCTAGTCATGGATCCCAGGGTTCCTCATCCCAGGGGTCGACGGCGGCCACCCGGTGGGATAACCCTTTTAACAGGGCGATGAACCGGGCCAAGAAAATAGAGCCGGTTACGAAGAAGCCGTTGTCGGCTGGCCGTCTGGCCGTCCTCGGGGGTAAGAATTGGGTGGATCATTTTGGTCCACCGCCGAGGACGCATGTGGCGCCGTCGGGAAGGAGCGAGGAGGAAAACCGAGAGGTTCAAGAACTTAAGGCACAAGTGGCGCGGATCCCGCAGATCGTCCAAGACAACGTGGCAATCACCCTCACGTCCTTCCTGCCTACCTTGGTGGAGTCAATAGCGAACTGGAGTGCGGGTGGTCGAGTACGGCCGTGCCCGATTCCAAGCATGGTCAGCAGCCACTCGAACAACGCGGCGCCGACAAATCAGGCGAACTACGTGTTCGTGACTCCGCCAGCTAGCACCACGGCGCCGCAAGTGTTAGTGACTCCCCCTGCCATCACCGCGGCGCCGGAGTACATGTTGGTGCCCCCCTGCCATCGTCGCGGCGGCACCGGAGCTCCAAGCACCCGTCGGTAGGGAGAATACACCGGCGGCCAGCACCGCGCCATCAAGCAGCCCTTCCGTCTCTTGCACGCCCGTCGCCGTATGCGGTGCGTCGACATTATTCGATCTCGACGCCATCACGGTAAACAAATTGCTTTAATTACCGCCTTTCATTCCATCTATTACTCTTATGGCATCTCGCTCTGATGATGCCGTACATGTTTTCCGCAGACGGATGTTCCTTGCACTCTCTTATGCTACGTGAACAACGAGCTGAGGGATGTTGCCAAGGGTACCATCGTTCAACCCTTGCAGCGCACGTTCCACTCAAAGCCGATGCCAGATAGCGTGCACAGGGTTAAAATTAGTCGGGTGCTAAGGGGCTGCGACGACCTGGAACCTCCCATTCAACCCCCAGGAGCGGATGAAGAAGATTCGTCTGTCCTCAGAAGTTGCTTCGGCTTATTCTTGCTATGGCCAAAGAGCATGATCCGTTTGGGGACGGCGGGGGCCATCACGCCACAGACAACAGCACCGCCTGTCGTGCCAGCGACAAGCGGTGGCAAGGCCCCCTTACCGCCCTCGCCATCACCTCCACGCGGTGGGTCGGATGATCATGTTGATGATATGCACATGGCGCAGGATCCGGCCGAGGACGACAAAGACTGGAATGATCACTTCTTCAGCACTCAGTTTGGCAACGAAGAAGACCTAGCTGGTGGCCCCACAGAGAAAGCCAATATCACCAAGCGTCTGTTTGGTTCTCAGGAGACGCCTCCAGCTTGCGCCTTTACAGAGCCAGCTGATACAACCAACCGGCCCTTTATTCTAAGCCCTGACACACTACATAGGGCGACCAGTGCTCAGATTGCGGTGCCTGCCCGCTCTCCAAAAGGAAAAAAGGGCAGGAAAAGAAAATCTAGCAGCTCGAGCCAGCTGGTGGCGTCAACAACTGCGAATCCGATCAGGTTTTGGGACGGGCCACCAAGACCCGAGGGTATTATGTGGAGGATTCATGTGGCGGGTGAGCCCATGCTACCTAAGAATTTGCGGAAGCTCGCCAGTTCGGAACTGCAGAGTGTGCATGACGGCGTGCTGACGATAGAGAGACGCCTTCTATCGGAGAAAGATCCCTCGCACCCGGTATTCGTGGTTAAGGTGCCACCAGGCTTGGGCTTCGTCGACACTGCCCCCGCGGATCTGTTCTTCCTACGGTTCGAGGACATCTTCAATATGTTCCACCTATACCCGCTACACTATACCATGGTCCGTCTCTTTTCTCTCAGCCTGGCCACGCAGATCATTAGAGAGAACACACCGGGCATCGCTATAGTGGACCCCTACTACATGCGTGACGGCTGCTTGGGTTCCCCCGCCGAACGACGTATCGTGGCCTCGTACCTAAAAAGAATCCTCGTGGCGAACAAGACAAAGGAATACATTCTCGTGCCTTACTTTCCCGAGTAAGTCGTTATTCACTCGCCACCGTCGATTGGCTTTATTAGATCATCATCATTCTTTTTCCAACACATTCCATTTGAATTTTTTGCGCAGAGATGAACACTGCACGCTCATCTCCTTATCGCCGAAGCATTCCCACGCCACGTATTTCGACTCGGGGAGTCTAGAAAAGAAGAAAAACTACGACAAGATCAAGGAAGTTCTGGATGATGCTCTCACTGGCTTTGCCTCGACGGAAGGCACCAGCTTCGTGCGTAAGAAGGTCAAGTTCGGCAGGCACGTCTTCAACCACGTAACGGAGTTCCCCTGCGTGAAGCAGCTGGAAAACAGTAAGAAGGAAGCCTACTACGCACTCCATCACATGAGGGCGTTCCTACTTGACCAGCAGAATTCTACGCTGCCAGATCATCTCAAACAGTGGGCCGAAGCAAAGGCCAAGATCAATGATTCGGATATTAGACAAGAGATGTATCGCATCCAGCAGCAGTTTGGGGCAATCATCTTTCGTGATGTCATGACTTCGGGGGGGATCTTCTACGGAGGAAATATCCCGAATAACCGTGACATAGAAGATCGCCTAGAGATGCAGGGTGACTATAGGAAGTTCATGACGAGACAAGGCGTCCTCCCGTTCCCTAAGCCGAGCCAGAAGGCTTGATGTTGGCCTAGTTGTAGTTACAAACTATAGATGACCTTTGTGTGTGTGTGTGTGGACGACAAGTGAACTTATTTTGCTTATTATTATTATATATCAATCAATGCTTGGTTTTTTTGCTTACTCTTTGGTCCTTTGCTCAATTTGGTCCTTCTTTTTTTTCCTTACTCTTTTTTCAAGAATAATGCCGATGATTGAAAGTCGTGGCACACTATATATGTGAATGTGCTACGATGGGACTGTGAGCCTTGTGATATGCACAAGTCCAGGTCTTGTGCATCCTACTTGGCTCACCGTTCCATCGTAGCATATTCCTGTGTCCAACGACCTATGTATATATATGAGGCATTCTTTTCGAGTTATTTTTGTCTTTTTCGAGAATATGCCGATGATTGAAATGTCGTGGCACAATATATATGTGAATGTGCTATGACGGGATAGTTAGCCTTGTGATATGCACAAGTCCAGGAATTGTGCATCCTACTTGGCTAACCGTTCCGTCATAGCATATTCCTATGTCCAACGACCTAGCTAGTTATATATGAGGCATTCTTTTCGAGCTACTTTGGTCTTTTTCGAGAATAATGCTGATGATTGAAATGTCGTGGCACACTATATATGTGAATGTGCTACGATGGGATTATATGCCTTGTGCTATGCACAAGTCTAGGTGTTGTGCATCCTACTTGGCGTACGGTTCCATCGTAGCATATTCCTGTGTCCAACGACCTATGTATATATATGAGGCATGCTTTTTGAGTTACTTTGGTCTTTTTCGAGAATAATGCCGATGATTGAAATGTCGTGGCACACTATATAGGAGTACTTTCTATAAGTGTATCTTCATATGCGACTTTAATTATATATGTTTTTTCAATAGTCGGTTAATTATTATTGTCAACTTATAGATGACGTGGTACGTCGTGTACAAGGGACGGGTTCCCGGAGTCTACGATGATTGGGAAGACTGCCGGAGACAGGTGCACCGTTTCAGCGGCAATAGCTACAAAGGGTACAACACTATGGCGGAGGCGGAAGCTAGATACACGCGCTATCTAGCGGGAGTTAGGACAAGGAACCGGATGAAGACCTACACCTTCATCGCGGCGGTGATCATGCTTATCTTCTTTGGTTATTTATCCCGCGTTTGTGTCTAGCTAGCTAGTTTAGATGTCTAGGCGAGCTTCCGAGCTCTAACTTGTTCGATCGACACATGTATTAGCATGTCACCAACTACTACTTTGTAACATGATCGAAACAATGTAACTTAGACTATGTATTCATGTATGAGACTTATCTATATGTATTTGTTTCAATCTTGTTTTTCATATTGAGTATTTATATATATAATTGTATATCTTGTATCTGTGTGTGTATATCTGCTGTAATATTGTATATAATCTGTATTGCATATAATCTGGCTCGGAAATTAAAAAAAACAAAAAATACATCTGTGGCGCACATGGTCTACCTTCTGTGGCGCACTACACCTAAAGCGCACTATGGAAGTTTAGTGGCGCACTAGGTAGTGCGCCACAGAAGATCCCAAGGGTAGCGCACCATCCCAAACTTCTGTGGCGCACTAGGAGGTGCGCTACGCCTATCTCTACACAACAGTGGCGCACTAGGCAGTGCGCCACGACTGAGAGATAGCCGTAGCGCAAGGCCCGTGGCGCACTGCTAGTGCGCCACGGATGAGCATTTCGGGTGCGCCACTAACAGCCTGTTTCCTAGTAGTGAAAGGAGAACTAGAAGATCGCCCTACCAATAAAATCCTTAGTACCAGAAGATATTCAAGGACCACAAACCAGAATATTCCCCCGATAATAAGAATAAAGATTCCTAGGATAGGATTCCCCTAAATCGCATGTAGTTACTCCATGGTACCTGAGATATTGCCATGTTTGCTTGCATGAGTGTGTGATGTTGCTTGTAGGTATGAATAGTTAGTGTGTCTCATCGTTGGTTATGATGTGACCACTTTGTATTGCCTTGGATGTGTGTTTTGGCCCTATCGGCCTTAGTCAAAAATATCGTTTTGGGATCTTTACACCATCTAGGAAACTCATCTAAGATATTATTACCTCTCCTCTTTTATGGCAACCCACACCAGTTTTCGCTACCGAGACCCCCTACTAAACTAGGGAATAGAACTAGGAATCGATAAGAAGGAAGCATCGCAAGACCCAGAAGCTCAACACTCGCCTACTGCTTTAAGACCTCATACCAGTAGGATGTCAAAACAAGAGTACTTCGTCAGAATTCACTTCTCAAGTCCGTCGCCAACCTTGTAAGACAGATTCACCTGCCGATAGTAGCCAGAGTCACGGTTGAAATTTGAAGTCCACTATCGGAGGATCAATACCAGCAACAAGAAAACCCGACACGAAGTGAAGGATTGACTCCACTAACATTTTACTTCGAAGGATACCCGAGCACTCCCAAATGACTAACTACTCTATTTGTTCTCTCTACCCCCTTTGGCGGGATGTTTCTCAAATGAAGACCAAAAGCTCCAAATCAATAAGGCATGGCTACATGAAGACAACAAACCCACCTGTCACTCAAGCTTAAGCAACACAAAGAGTTCAGGAGAAGACGGTCCCTCTGAAGTCTATTGTCCCTACATCGACTAAAGGCTAACTAGGAGCATCGATAACCCCTGACATGATTAGAGCTAACTTTTGAGGTTTCATAAGGAAACCACTCCAATAAGGTGCTTATGATAAGGCATTACCCAAGACCTCGACTCAAGACAGAAGATCTACACCATCCGCAACGGTAAAACTATAAGGTGGGAACACTGCGTCTTACCATACAATCCAAGTAAACCATCCACTAAAATATACCTCAGGATATTTCAACCCTCCAAACTGTTGCCAGAATGCAATAACCCTCTTAGGAAACACTGTCAAAGTGGACCCCTCTATAAAATTTAGGTAGCTGTAGATGTCATCCTCGGAAGGTACTTCAGGAATATTTCCAAACCGACTCCTATCATCAAGCATCAATGCTCGAGCCATCGACGGCAGAAATAAAGGGCGTTTGATCTCGCCAACAAAGTCGGACAACTACTCAACTCTACACGAGTCCAATGAGATAAAATTTCAACTTTCCAAAAGAAGAGGCAACTTCCATGGAAGAGTGTCAACACCCGAATTTTTAATCCCATATGCCTGTTATGCCATACATCGCAATCCCAGGATTACCATTTTTGCGAGACATAACAGATTGGATATCACAGTACATCATCCATTACAAACCATCATAAGGTCTTACACAAATAAAGGATCTCATGATCCAGTCTTAATACAAATAAGTAGCGGAATAAATAGCGTACCGGTGGGCTCCATCTTCAGTGTCACAGGCAATGCTGACGATGGGAGATGATCCTAGTTGTCGTAGTCGTCCTGCTGTCCTCCTTCAGGGTAGTCCTCCTCATAGTCTGGCCATAGGAATAGCCAGGGATAAAGCCATGAGTACTCTTTAAGTACTCGCAAACTATCACTAACAAGTAAGGTGGTTCTAGTAGGAAAGCTAAGTTCTAGGTTTATTTGTAAAGTTGAGTTTGAAATCTAAGCTGAGTTCAGAAACAAAGAAAGATAAAATAAAGTTTGATATCACCTAAGTGGGAACTTAGTTGCCATAGTCACAACTTTGTTGTGGTCAAGTCAGGTCACAATTCATTTCATAAGTCATTTTGAAAACATCTGACAACGGAACAGTATGGCCACTCCAACTGTCCATAACCGCGGACGCGGCTATTCGAATAGTTTGACACTCTGCAGAGGTGGTACACTTTCACCACAAAATTCGATACATTTTTCAGGGATAACCCTGAATCATCATACTTAGTATGCAGATAATCAAACATAACCTTTCCTTTACAAACTCTAGTATAAGCACCTCTCCTATGAGCTTGGCCTCCCAGCCATGACCATCTGTCATCCTGGGCACTGCATAGGTGGACAACATTGAGAGGTAGCCTCAGCTCAAACCTCTCCCGCGAGGGAACTAATACTAATGCAGATAAACTTCCGGCTAAGCCTTACCCAATTTAGGTATTGTGGTTGTACGGTAAAATTGGAATGGTATCGCATCCGAACCTAGACATCAGTTTTAAGGCATTGGTTTGCTAAATCGACATACAAGAAGATTGTATCATGGGTTCGAATCCCATTTCCTCCGGCACGGAAGTAGAATGGGCGGGCGAAATTACTTGAGAGAAAGAACCTCAGATTGATGGAGTAGAAGGGCTAAGGCTCATGCCTTAACATTTTCATCATCATAAACCATTTGTGTTTCTCAACATATGTCAAAACATCTCAATAGAATGACTCATCATTCCAAGGTTTTCACAAGTCATTTTCACCAAGTATTCCCATCTAAAGTGATCAAGTTTTGGTTTAGCTCTAAACTACTAAGTTAAGACTGTTCACTAATGTGGGATGCTAATATCAATCTCATGCCATAGAATGACATCTAAGTCTAACTAGATAAGTCAAGTTTTATACTCTTTATGCTATCTATAAACAAGTAGAAACTTTGGTAAAGTAAAAGAAGGTAAAGCTTGTAAATACAACTTGGAGTAGGTATAAGTCAAATGGTATAACCAAAGCATGCCTAATGCATTTGCTGAGGCTATCCAGCTTGCAAGGTTTATCTTGCATTGTTAATGATGGCTTGCATTGGTTGGTATAGTGGTTGAAATTCTCCTCTCCTTCTTCGGGGTAGAACTCCTCCTCCTCGTAGACTTGGTTGGTACTATCGTCTATAAATACATACGGAATACACAATCACCAAACAATACTTAACTAGTCTACTTAGCACACTAAGGCACACATTTGATGATCTAGTATCATCACAAACATCGAAAGGTTTAATGAACTAGTTTCATTTATTTTATTTGAGAAAAGTAATTTCTACTCATTGAAATTAACTAAGATTTAATATTCTCCAATTAAAATATGGGATCATGTGGACACATGTCATCACCACATATTCTAATATATGGGAATATGATTTAAAGGTTGGATCACATTTTAATAAGTTTAAGTTTAATATTTAATGATTTAAACTGACTCGAAATGCATATATAGCATTATTTTGGTACTAGTCCAAAGTCACTGCATGCAAACCTTAATATTGTTACATATTCAGATAGATATGGTTAAATGTGATTTTTGAGAGTTGGAATCAACTCAAAAGCCATTATGGTTGATTTTATAAAAATGTTTGAATGTGAAAAAGCTTCTGTATTGTTATTTTATCTAGGAGAGATCTCTAAGTCTAAATGATTTAAATCCAACGGGCTTAGATAGAGATTTTTATTACCTTTCAAACAAAATTGGAATCACTCAATTTGGATTTGTAAAACTTCCTGAATTGATTTTCAAACTAAAGGACATAACTAAGTTTAAGTCTAAAAAGAAAAATCTAAATTTGAATCACAGGGCCAGCGCGGGAACACTAACTGGCCAGCCCAGTTTCACTCCGCGGCGCTGAGGATTGCTGATAGGGGGGTCCCGCCTGTCAGTGGCTCATTAAACGTGAAGCGGTACAGGGCATTGTGGACCGTAGGGTTAGAGCTAGCATCTACGACTCACGTTCATCGTCGATGACGGACTTGTCGCCGGCGAGGTGGAACCCTAACGACTCAGTGGGGGTGTGGTGAGGGCGTACCAGGGCTCCAGCGAGTGCGGCGAGGTGGGCAAAAGAACGAGGAGACGACTGCGAGCTCAGGCGAAGTCGCGGCAGCTCCAGGGGTGGACGAAATTGACGGGAGCGTCTCCTCCTTTGCTACGGCTATCTCCGGCGACTGGCTGCTCGAGCTGCTCCGATGAGAGGTGGGGAAGGACCAGTGGAGAGAGGGGAGTGTGGGAGTGCGAAGAATTGGTGCTGGGGAGGCTCCCTTATATAGGCCCGGCGAGGCGGTAGAGAGGTGTGGGCAGAGCTCGTTGTTGACGATGGCACAGGGGGCTATCGGTGTGGGCGAGGTAGGCGGACAGTGGGTAGTTCCCTGGCAGTCAGCTAGGGCTTAATGGCGGTGCTAGAGGAAGTGGATTGCTGTCAGGAGCGTCGCGCGCTCTGAGAGACAGAGGCGGTGCTCGACATGGTTCCCGATGACTGTGGGTCGAGCGGCGGGGTAAGGGCGTGTCTAGCGGGTTGAGGTGGTCAAGGAGGAGCGGCGCACGCGGTCTATGGTCGAGGCGCGGCGCGTGGCACTCTGTCAGCGACGGTGCTCTGGCGTGCGTTGGCGCGGTGCAGAGACTTAGTGCGGGGCTTGGCCTCGATGGTCCAGGGGCTAGCAGTGGTCATGGGGTGGACCGTGGACTGCGGTGAGGTCACGCCTCCCTTCCTAGAGAGGCAGAGAGGGGCTGGTGGTCTCCTGCAGCGTTGGCACGGTTGGCCGGCGAGCATGGCCTCGGGGTGGCGCGGCACTGTGGTGCTAGGCCATTTGGTAGGTCCTTGATGGCCTGGTTGGGGTTAGGGGACACAAGGGAATTGAATTGGGTTCAAATGGCTCGACAAATTTTGATCAAAAACAGTGATAGTTAGGCCAGTTTGATTCTGCTCACCAAGTGTTCGACACAATGGCCGCAAGAATTCAAATTTGGAATTTTGAAATGAAAATTGGTGGAGTTGTTAGTCATATGCTTGAGCATCTCTGGTTGCTGGGATTTGTCAAATGGAGTTCATTTGGATGGTTTTTGAAAAAGGGTGATCTAGACATGTGAGATAGGTTCCATTTTCAAATGTCATTTAAAATTAGAGTTTAAATGTTTTTGGAAGATCACAAAGTGGGCCTGGGTACATCTTAACTTGTACTAGCAAGGGGTGCAAAGATCCACATTTGTTTCTGTTTGAAATTGAGTTCTAGGAATACCCAAAGTGTCCTAGTTGATTAAAATGGCAAAAGTGACCATTTCCATTTATTAATTCTTTTTGATTTCTATTTCTTTGGATTTTCTTGGGAATTATCTAGATGATGTGGCATTCATCTTAGAATCATTTTACAACCATTAAAACAAACAATTATGACAATTCAAAACAATTCCTATTTAATGCAACACACATATGAATGCTTAAATATTTTAAATGGGAAAAAGTTTTTGTTAACCCTAAATTGGGTGATTTGGATCTTAATATATTGGATTAAAGTTTTGGGATGTTACAAACCTTCCCCCCTTAAACAAAATCTCGTCCCGAGATTTAAGAAAGAAAACTAGGAACTAAAGAGATCTGGGAACTCAGTCCTAATGTAATCTTCTCGCTCCCAAGTGGCTTCTTCTTCGGTATGGTTGCTCCATTGAATCTTGAGAAACTTGATACTCCGGGTCCTGGTGGTTCTGTAAGCTTCTTCCAAGATATGGATGGGCACTTCACGATACGTCAGATCCTTGTTGATATCAACGGCTCGGTGATCGATGTTCTTGAAAACTTCGGTCTTCTCCGGCACTTCTAAGCATTTGCGAATTAACGAGATATGGAACACATTGTGGATGGCTGACATCTCTTCTGGCAGTTCCAGTTGATATGATACTTATCCTCGACGATTCAGAATCTTGAAGGGTCCAATATATATGGGGGCTAACTTTCCTTTCAGACTAAAACGTTGTGTTCCCTTCAATGGTGAAACTTTGAGATACACAAAATCTCCGACATTGAAAGTCGGGTCTCTCCTTCTCTTGTCAGCATAACTCTTCTGTCTGGATTGGGTGGTCATGAGGTGCTCACGGACTTTGGGAACCTTCTCTTCATCTTCTCGTAGAATGTCGGGTCCAAAAATCTGACTCTCTCCTACTTGCGACCAATTCAATGGGGTACGACACTTTCTTCCATATAAGAATTTAAATGGGGCCATTTTTAAACTGGCTTGATAACTGTTGTTATATGAGAATTCTGCGAAAGGCAGACAATCTTCCCATTTTGATCCGTACTCTAACACACAAGCTCTCAACATATCTTCTGAGATTTTGTTGACTCTCTCAGTCTGTCCATTGGTTTGCGGGTGATAAGCTGTGCTGAAATTCAACTTGGTTCCTAATCCTTCTTGGACTTTCTGCCAAAATCTCGAGGTAAATTGGGTTCCTCGATCCGACACTATGGTCTTGGGGGTTCCATGCAAACTGACGATTCTAGCAATGTACAACTCTGCTAGCTTCGAACTCTGGTAGGTTGTCTTGACAGGTATAAAATGAGCTACCTTGGACAGTCTATCAATGATGACCCAGATAGAGTCATTTCCCCTACTATAAGTAGGCAAACCGGTGATAGTGTTTAGCCTACACAGCAATCTGCTAAGAGCATCCGCTACCACATTGGCTTTGCCGGGGTGATAGTGAATGTCAAGGTCATAATCCTTGATTAACTCTATCCATCTCCTTTGCCTCATATTCAGCTCCTTCTGAGTGAAAATATACTTCAAGCTCTTGTGATCTGAATAAATCTAACACCGATTACCCATAAGGTAATGACGCCATGTTTTCAAGGCTAAAACTACAACTGCAAATTCAAGATCATGGGTAGGGTAGTTCTGCTCATGCTACTTCAGTTGTCGTGACAGATACGCGATGACTTTGCCTTCTTGCATCAATACACATCCGAGACCAATTTTGGATGCATCACAATACACATCAAACGACTTCTTGATATCTGGCATGATCAATATTGGGGCTGAAATCAATCTCTTCTTGAGCTCTTGGAAACTGGCTTCACATTTTTCGGTCCATTCAAACTTCTTATCCTTCTTCAGCAATTGCGTCATGGGTCTTGTGATGCTCGAAAATGTTGGGGATATACTTTCTGGGTATCCTCACAGTCCTCACTGACCAGGGTGGCCCACTTCGGGTTAGAGCCTTGCTTCACGGGCGACCCAGTCAGGAAGAAGAAACAGAGTCTAGTCCAGCTACGGGAAGGCCCAGAAGACTTACCGACTTAGGCCCATAGTGTTACTTGTAGTTCATGATGTACTCTATAACCGACTCTCAGTCATAGCCGGATAGATCTCTCCTATAAACCCTAGGCCGGATATCTATATAAGCCATCCTAGGGAGAGCCTTTAGGGCACCCTCAATAGTCTACAATTTCAACTCACACAGGCGAACCCTTGTAACCCATATTCTGGCTCTGCCGTATTACTGGATTGCTAGCAGGAGTAGGATCCGTCCAAAGCCGGCGGATTAGAACCTGGGTAAAATTGTGTGCTCACCGTCCCGGAACACTGTACGTCTCACACCCCTCTCTTCCACATGCCCCGAGGACCCCCTCATGGCGTACTTGTCATCAATCTGACGATAGTTGGCGCCCACCGTGGGGCAAGTGAGCTTCGGATCTGCATTCCGAGCGGAATCTACAAGAATCTGAATCGGCGAGACTATCACCGTCGGTCGCATCCTCTATGCCAGCAACGTCCCTCTCATCGTTCTCGACGAGACCTAGATTCCGGCAAAAGACCCTCTAGCAGAGGAGGTGATTGCCGAGGAATACGAGGAAGACTCGGATGGAGCACTTATCCCAGACGAGCCCAAAAAAGAAGAATCGATGGATGGACACGTGATCACGGAAGGTGCGCATAAACTCATCGATGCTGCGTTAACCACACCTATTCCTACAGCTACAGAACTTACTGCCGAAGAACTGGACGAGAGGGCACAGGCCCTAGAAGCGCGTCGTCAAGTACTCCTCGATGAAGCCAAAAACATTGAGGAGGAAAAGAAATGCATAGCATCCGTGGAAAAGTACAACTCCAGGCAATACCAGAAGACCAGGAAACGTCATACTAATGACAACTAATTCCCGCAGATTCACGCCGTCCTTTTCGGAGAAGATACGGGGAAGCCTCGGAAAGATAGCAAAGGCGATTGGGTGTATCCAACCCCAGTACAGAACACTGTGGCGGCCCGAGAAATTCTATCGGCTAATCCAGGCCTAGAGGAGATCCGGTTGGGAATCAAATTACTCAACAAGGGACTGGAGCAGCAAAAGGTCGCCATGTTCGGAAATCAAAAGCTGGTCTCTGATTCTGACCAGTGTCGCACAGATCTGGCATGGGCTGACGTAAGACCCCAGCGCGTTCCGGAGCAGCATCACCGTTCCGATCGCCGGGAGGACAATCACTAAAGAACCGGATCTTCGGGACAGCACCACAAAGTTGCCCGTGACTGGCGTAATGTTAACCCAGTTGCAGAGCAAGAGGCAATTGCTGCACTGAATCTGAGGAACCCGCCCCGGCGAGAGTCGAAAGACCGCAGGGACGATGATAAGGAGAAACATCAGGAGGAGGACCGACAAAGAATGCCACCTCCTAGACATGCAAGCCGTCCGGATGACGGGCGAAGGAATGATGGATACCGTTCTGAGACAAGCCGGCAGGGGGCTCGTCACAATGAAGACCCTCCCCAGAACCGGAATAATGACGCTCCGGACGGAGGCCGGTGATCAGCCGGAAATAACCCAGTTGCCCCACCCTCTCCACCAAGTAGCCATCACAACGGCTCTCAAGGAGGCCAGGGAGGGCGTCGTGGTGGAGGAGGTGGTGGCAGAACCCGAAGTCCGGCTCGAAGGCACCGCAGCCACAGCCGACACTCGGGATGATCTCTATCCCCGAATGACGCAAGGCATAGGATCGACTCCAATATAAAGGCGCAGCGCTACGAAAATGATGATATCTACGTGGGCCCAAAGTGCTTCGGACCACGCATCAGAGCTACAAGATTATTCCCGGAAGGATTTGCTATCTCACGAGATATCCAAGCCTACGACGACATTGCTCGGCCAGATACCTGGCTACAGGATTTCTTCCAAGCTTGTTGCATTGCCAAAGGCGGAAACAGCCTGGTCGCAACCCGACATCTCCCACTCATGTTGCGGAAGACGGCACGATCATGGATCAATGAACTTCCGGAGAACACCATCCATAACTGGTATGACATGCAAAGTGCATTCTTTCGGAATTTCGAAGGCACATATCAGAGGCCTTGTACGGTCGGAGACTTACAGCGTTGCACCCAGAAAGCCAGAGAAACTTGCCGGGATTACCTCGGACGATGGATCGACACCAAGAACTCCTGTGAAGGAGTAAATGATCAAACTGCGATTGAAGATTTCATTGCAGGTCTCCCAATTGGTTTACTACGTCATCGCTTGAAGTGTGACAAAGTTACTGACTTGGGAGAGATGATAGAAATAGCGAGCAAGTATGCAGATGCTAACGACAATGCAGAGGGATTACTCAACGCCCTAGCTGTGCCACAGTCGGCAAAACAACCAAAGCAACAAGCTCAGAAGTGCAAGAATACCTCGGAAGAGAAACTCAATGTGGAAACGGCAGTGGTCACTGCTACTTTTGGGTCTAGAGGACGAGGATGAAGCGGCGGAGGCCGCGGGCGTGGCCGTGGGACTTCAAGAGTTCAAGGTAGAGGAGACCAGCAACCAGGCAAAACCTACTCTTGGACCGACATTGCCAATAACCCATGTGTGCATCACCTAGACGCCAATGGGGGTGTCGTTTCAATGACGACATTAAAAGAGATGATACCGCTGGCTACAAAGCTAAGCGGAAGAAGGGAAAGAAGAATCCCAAAAAAGACAAAGAGACCAAGGAAGATTCCGAGCTAATGCTTCAAATCCCAAGCCGGAAGGGAAGAAAAATTTTCCGACCAAGAAAGACACTTACGTCACCTTCCTCGGATCTCAACCAGCAATCAAAAAGGCAATGCTACATGAGCTCAATGCAACAGTTCTGGCTGTCCCCCAATTCCTGGACTGGTCGGAAGTGGCAATCACATTTGACCGCGCTGATCACCCGCCTAAGTTGCACAGGCGAGGAAAATACGCCTTAATCGTCAATCCACTTATTAACGGTTATGGTTTCTCCAAGATGCTCATGGACGGTGGCAGCAGTATCAATATTCTGTATGTCGAAACGCTACGCCGGATGAAGATCTCGGAGACCCAGCTGAACCATAGCTCGGTGATCTTTCAAGGGGTTGTCCCAGGAAGACAAGCAAATTCCCTGGCAGAAATCACTTTGGATGTTACCTTTGGAACTCCAAAGAACTATCGGACGGAGGCACTTTCCTTCGAAGTGGTCCCGTTCAAGAGCGCGTACCACGCTATATTCGGATGTCCGGCTTACTGGGCTTTTATGGCTCGTCCGTGTTACATTTACAATATGATGAAAATTCCAGGTCCCAACGGCGTAATCACCATCAGGGGAGACCCGAAGAAAGCGCGAGAGTGCAAGGATGGAAATGCCGCCTTTGCTGAAGCCGTGTTGCACGCCCAGGAGTACCAGGAGATCAAGAAGAGAATGGATCCGTCTAAGATGCCTGCAACGAAGAAGGAGGTGCCAAAGCCGAATCCAGAGGTCAAGGCATCAAAAGAGACGGAGAAGACGCTGTTGAAGGATGATGACCCCTCCAAGGTGACCCAGATAGGCGTAGGCCTAGATAGCGCATAGGAAAGCGCGCTCGTCAAGTTCCTCAAAGCAAATCAAGATATCTTCACATGGCAGTCATCTGACATGACCGGAGTACCTAGGGAACTTGTCGAGCACTCTCTAAATGTAAACCCAAACGCTAAACCCGTTAAACAGTCCTTACGATGTTTCGGCGATGAAAAGTGTAAGGCAATAGCTAAGGAACTAGCACGGCTCGAGTTAGCCGGATTCATAGAAGAGGTCATCCACACTGAGTGGTCGGCCAATCTTGTAATGGTCCCTAAAAAGGACACCACTAAATTAAGAATGTGTTTTGATTATACTGCCTTGAACAAGGCTTGTCCAAAAGATCCGGTCGCTCTACCTAGGATTGATCAAGTTATCGATTCTACGGCAGTCTCGGAACTCCTCTGTTTTCTCGACGCATATTCCGGTTATCACCAAATCCGGATGAAGGAATCTGACAAAGTCAAAATCTCATTCAAAACCCCCTTCGGAACCTTCTGTTTTGTCACGATGCCCTTTGGGCTAAAGAACGCAGGAGCTACGTACCAGCGCACAATGCAGCGTTGCCTCCATGACCAAATCGGACGCAATGTACATGCATATGTGGATGATATTGCGGTGATGTCCAAAAAGAAGGAAACACTGATTTTCGACTTGGAGGAAACATTTGCCAATCTACGAAAATATAACATCATGCTTAATCCGAAGAAATGCTTCTTTGGAATCCCAGCCAGAAAATTGTTAGGTTTCCTCATGTCTCAAAGAGGCATAGAGGTGAACCGAAACAAAATCAAGGCTATACTCAATATTTCCAGGCCAAATCGCCTGAAGGACGTACAAAGTCTAACTGGTTGCATCGTTGCAGTCAGTCGGTTTGTAAGCTGGCTCGGTGAAAGAGCAGCACCATTATACAAACTTCTGAAAAAGACCAAGGATTTTGTTTGGACCGACGAAGCTGAAGCTGCACTACAAGACCTGAAGAAAGTACTCTCATCTGCTCCTATCCTTGCTACGCCGGAACCACAAGAACCTATGTTGCTTTATCTTGCTGTGACAAACAAAGTCGTCAGTATCGTCATGGTAGTGGAGAGACCGGAGGAAAATCAGGAACACTTGGTGTAGCGTCCGACATACTTTGTCAGCGAGGTCCTGACAGAATCGAAACAATGGTATCCGCACTATCAAAAGCTGGCTTACGGTGTTTTTCTGGCATCTCGTAAGCTACGACACTATTTTTAGGAGCATCCAATTACCGTGGTGAGCACATCTCCCATGAGAGATATAATCAACAACAGTGACGCCATAGGACGTGTCGCCAAATGGGGCATAGATCTTTCAGCTTTCGATATTGAGTACAAACCTCGGACATCAATCAAATCCCAAATCCTTGCCGACTTTGTTGCTGATTGGACAGATACGAAGGAGAATGTGACCCTCCCTAAGTTGGAATATTGGATCCTATACTTTGATGGGTCTAAGGCTCGCGGGGGCTCGGGGCCTGGCGTGGTGCTTAAATCACCCTAAGGAGATAAACTTCTATACATGTTGCAGATCCACTTCACAGCGACAAACAATATTGCCGAGTATGAAACACTGCTGCATGGAATCCGGATTGCTAAGGATATCCGCATCCGACGTTTGATGTGTTATGAAGATTCGGATCTTGTTGCTCAGTAAGTGTCGGATATTTGTAATGCAAATAAACACATGGCAGCATATAAGGCTGTCATGGATGATTTATCTAAATCGTTCGAAGGGTTTGAGGTTCAACACATCCCTCGAGCAGAAAATGAGGAAGCGGATGCACTATCTCGGATAGGCTCTACATGGAAAGAGGTCCCGGATGGCACTTTTTTAGAGCACCTCAAAGTTCCCTCAATAAAGGGAGTGGATGAGGAATATCCGACCAAATCCGACTCACCTCTAACAGCAGTCCTGGCTATAATTCCCAGCTGGACTCAACCCTACCTTGATTATCTGGTAGATGGCAAATTACCCGAAGACGAGGTTCTGAGCCGGTAGATTATCCGACGAGAAAAAGCCTACACTATAGTTAAAGGTGAGCTCTATAAGCGGAGTGTGTCTAGGGTTTTTTAGCGCTGCGTATCTCCGGAAGAAGGAGTGGAAATCTTAAGGGAAATCCATGAAGGCGAGTGTGGTCACCATGCTGCAGCCAAATATTTAGTGGCAAAAGCATTTAGACACGGTTTTTTCTGGCTTACAGCTCAGGCAGATGCCTGATGACCCACAAGTATAGGGGGTGTATCGCAGTATTTTCAATAAGTAAGAGTGTCGAACCCAACGAGGAGCAGAAGGTGCTGGCTAGTGGTATGGATCAGGAATTCTCTGCAAATACTTAGCAAACAGATTTTTAGGGGTTTTTGATAAAGCAAGTAAACGAAGTACAAGTAAATAAAAGACAGTAGGAATAAATGCAGTAAGTGGCCCAATCCTTTATGCAGCAAAGGACAAGCCGGTTGTATTACTTAAGATGACCAAACGTTCTTGAGGACACATGGGAAGACTGTCAAGTGCTTTCGCTTCATATAGTTGATTAATCTTCTTTAGCTTGCTAAGTGTTGTGTGGGTGAACCTGTGCTAATGTACCGACCTTCCTAGGACTAATACATACTTGTGATTATACCCCTTGCAAACATCCGTAAGTACAAGAAAGTAATTAAGGTAGAAACCTAACCACATCTTTAAACTCTAAGACCCTTACGTCCCTTGTGCAATGGTTTCCTAACGGGGGTTCAGGTTTCTGTCACTCCGGCAACCCCTACGATTAGTAGCCAAATACACAATGCATTCCCCTAGGCCCATATAGGTGAAGTGTCATGTAGTCGATGTTCACATGACACCACTAGAAGAAGTACACCACAACTTAAATATCAAACTATTGAATCTTTCTCAACACAACTCCACTACTAACAACATGACTTCTCCCATGTCCTCAAGAACAAAACGAACTACTCACAAGACATCATATGGATCATGATCAGAGATGGAATAATGATGTATAACAATCTGAACATAAACAATAATTTAATGGTTCACTCAATAGCATCAACTACAAAGAGTAATCAACACCGAGAAAGTTTCCCCTATGAACTATGCAAGATTCAACCCAATTGTTACAGCAATATGGAGATGGTGATGAGGGTGCTGATGGTGATGATGGTGGTGATGATGATGATGATGATGATCCCGATGAAGTCTAGCTTGATGGTGGTGTTGATGGTGACGATCTCCCCTCTCTGGGAAGGAATTCCCCTGGAAGAAATCTGTCTGCCGAAGAGATCTTTTCCATCTCGGTGTTTTCCGCCCCGCAGAGGCGGCGGAATCTTTCTATGGTCACTCCCCGAGTCTTAGGGTTTCGGGAGGATAATATACACTAGAGGGGAGTGCCAGGGGTGGAGCAGGGTGGCCACACCACCTGGTGGCGTGGCCTAGGCTGGCCCGCGCCAGGGGGTGGTGTGGGCCCCCTGTGGCCCATCTCCAGTCCCCCTTCTGGCTTCCTTCGTCTTCTGGAAAAATATGATTTTCCATGTATTTTCCCGGATTTTCTGATCTTCGCGAATTTTGCCTCCAAACAACACCTTTTCCATCAGAATCCTGACTGCAGCGGTCCATGCTCCAAAAGTCATCAACCATGCAAAAACAGATGAAATAACATAAGTATCACCTCTCAATACCAAATATATCAATGAATAACAGTGAATTATGACATAGAATAGTGATGCAAAATGGACGTATCAACTCCCCCAAGCTTAGACTTCGCTTGTCCCCAAGCGAAACTGAGCTCAATAAACATGGCCTCAGGTTTATGGAGTGAAGAGTCGATAAAAGAATACGGACAAGAAGCATCACATTCATCAATACATAGATCAAAATAGAAGACATCTCACTATTATATAACTTACTTGCAATAAGCAAAGGAAACACAATAAAAATACATAAAGTAAATCATAATTGGTAATGGCAAACTTAGCTCTTGGTCGAAGAATAGTTGATAAATTGCTGGAGTTCACAAATAACCGGTTTCAATGATAGCTTTCAAAGTAGTAAACATCAAGATAAGAGCAATGTGCAAAACAAGGAAAATAAGCAACATGATTGAATAAATCATCATATGAATGAGTGAAACACAACAACTCAAAATACTTGATGAGATAGAAGGGAGTAGGTTTACTGACTCAACTAAAAAGTAAAAGAAAGGCCCTTCGCAGAGGGAAGCAGGGATTCCAAGTCTCATAAAGAGATCCCAAAAATTATGATACTTACTAGCTTTTAGCTCTCATTGCCCCTATCATAGGCATCTTTAGGTGATTAAGGTTAAAGTGATCAAATATGAGGATATGCATTGACAAGTTGTAAGTTGAGAATCTAATGTCCCTTGAATACGAGGGCCGCTCCTCATGCTACTCAAGTTTAGTCACCGGTAAGTTCTTGTCATCGTAAGCATATGTGTATCATAGAGAACCGCCAATGGGGTACCCCTTGCCCGATGATACGGAAGAATCCCCATATCAAAATGACAAGGCAAGCAGACAACAAACATCTCAACAATCTTCTTATTTACCATGGGAATATGGTGCTTTTTTCTCTCTTTCCTCTTTTCATAATCTCTTTTTTCCTTTTCTCTTTTTTCTCAATATCGGACTCTTTTTTTATAAGAAGAATGCTTCATAGATGCTCGTTATGGTTACGCTGCGGGTTTCCACCATGTCAACATGGATTAGATCAGCGGCCCAGGCGTTTCTCTAACACACATGCATAACTCCATGGACTTACAAGCTCCCCTTTCATTTCACACCGACGACATCCATAGACAAAAGAACATGATATCAACTAGGTACAAAGTACCAGTGCAATGTTGAAAACGTTCCCCATGATATCATGGTTCTTCTAATTCAAAACTTACAAAGCGCAAGCATATACGCAACATAGATGGGCACAATGGTTCAAGTTTATTAAGTGCAAGAAAGTAAAGTGTGCCATCAAGTTCGTGAGAGCTTTAATCACTAATTTTCACATAACAAGTTTAATTTGGGAGGTAGATAAAACAAGAATTTACTTGGAATAGCAATAATGCTAATAGGTAGGTATGGTGGACACAAATGCCAAAGGTTTTAGTTTTAAGGAGTGGATGCACGAGAAGAATTCCCTCTCAGTACAGGTTTTTGGCTAGCAAGGCTGGGTAGCAAGTACAAGAGTTGAAGGAAACAAACAAACATACAATGATAAAGACAAACATGCAATCTTCCTTGGAAGCACAAAAGATCTTAACTAGAGAATACTAGACTTATGAGCAAATCAAGAAAGAAAGATGATGAAATTATATTTCTTTAGAGTACTTTTATCTTTTTCATTCAACTCCCAAAATTAGTGTTGCTACTGACCGAGCTAGGTTTGCCAAAACCAACTAAATTAACTCAATGATCCCAAAGTGATACCAATACTAACGACAAGATCAATCATATAACCACGAATTGAAAACTAATATAAGCTATGAAAAAGAGTGAATGATAGAACTTCTCATTAATATTCCATAATGGCAACTCACACCAAGGGATACATATCTAACGAGAGAGGGGACACTTACTTAATGCAAACCATCCTACATAATAACTTCTCTATTCATGATATGACTCTACTAAAAAGGGTAAAAAGATAGAAGATAGTGATATGATACCGCGACACTCCCCCAAGCTTGGAACAAACCAAGGGGATGCCAAACCTCATGACGAATTACTCCTTTGGTGGTGGTGGTATCCTTTCATCTTCGTCCGACTTCCAGGGTGCTTCCCATCAACAAAGGACATTGTGGTCTCCAGCATCCTAAAACTTGCAGTAGCACTTATGCGTTTAAATCTAACTTCATACTCACAGTTTTGATTTTGAACATCGTAGAGCTGTGCTTGAAGTTCATTGGTTGTTTGGCAGAGTGAGAGGACTTCATCCTTGAGCTCAGCAGTGTCCTTTTGGTGCTCGACGATGAGTTCGGAACAAACCTTGTGGATGATATCCACTTCGTGTTCTGCCATCTTCTTGTACCTAAAGACTTCTTGCTCTAGTGCTTCCATCCTGTCCTCTAGACTTCCTTCACCTTAGGATGAATCTTCAACTCCCTCATGTATGGGTTGATGATATCCTCTAAGAGATCCTCCTTGGTTGATCTAGAGGAAGACATTGTGGCTCCAAATCTGGGACTCTGTCTGTCAGAAACAGATCGAAATGAAAACACGACAAAAACACAATATACGAACCTCGGGAGATCCGAGGGGTTATATATTGCGAAGTTTCATAACAAAAGGAAAGTACTGGGAGAAAACGAGTCGGAGGCGAAGTCTGGGGTGGCCACACCACCTGGTGGCGCGGCCAGGGGTGGGCCCACGCCATAGGGTGGTGTGAGCCACCCTGGCTCCGTTTTTGTCCCTCTTTCGCTTCGTAACTTTCCTTATTGGCTAAAAACTGCAAAAATATAGTTGGATTGTAATTTCGCGGAACTTTTCTTACCATAACTGTTACCTATTTGAAAGCGAGCTCTGCAGGTTTCTGAATTTGGTATCTAGTAGATTCTTCTGGAGTCACAACTTGAATAACATCAATATCTTCATCTTCATACACTTATTGTGAGTCATGAAACCTTTCTCTTCCTTATTACACCATTATCTCCACTACCTGGAAATTTCTTTCACACAAAACTTTACACAGTTCTCATTAGCAACATTAGTATAAGTGAAGTGATAAAACCTTTTGAGTCCAACTTCAACTGAAAACCATCAAAACATAAGCTACTGTAGCAACTCCTTCCGAAAACCCAAAAAGAATTCAAAAAGGAAATCGAATAAAGAGGCAAATGCAAGAGTGGTAAAATCTGTCAAAACAGACCAGCAGGTAAAGATCATATTTTTTGAAAATCATCTGTTGCTCAAATCAAAAAGTGCAAAACTAACAAAAGTTAAATAACAACCTGGGGCAGAAGCACAACAAATTACAACTCAATCGACATTCAGAGATCTCTCACAAATTTTTACGGTGAAGCACAAAAATCTGTTTCGGGACAGCAACTTCCCCAAATCTTACTTCGCTCTCATTAGAGGTTGATCTTGACACAAAAACCAAACAAAAAGGATAAGGAGAGGTTATTACCAAAGTAATAACTTCCAAGACTCAAAGAAACAAAAACAAACTGAAAGCAAAAACAAATTGGGTTGTCTCCCAAAAAGCTCTTTCTTTATAGCCATTATGATGGGGAATGTTCGTTTGCGGTACCAAACTTGGTGGGTGAGCGCACCGCGATACCCGAGTTGCCATTAATCGCGCGGCGGGACCATAGTAGATTCGCCAATTTTCCAGAAGGGCCAAATGGGGGTGAATACAAATCTAACTGCCAAACGATCGTTTGAACCAGACGAAAAACGGTTGAACTCAAATACCGCTGTTAGGTCAACTCTTCTTGGCCCACCATGTCAGTATTCCCCGTTATCTTTTGCGGTCGTGGACTAGCTTACCCCTGCGTGGACCAGATCCCTGAGTGGACAAGATCTATTTCTTTGCTCTGCTTTGGTCTTCTCCCCTCCCCATAACATTTGCTCAGCTCCGGCCGCTCGTCTCAGATCGGAGCTCGCACTTGCTCTAATTTGCTTCTCCGCCATGTCCAGTTAACCTCCCACGCCTCTAATCGAAGCTCGCATCCGTCGTTGTTGCATTGTCCTTCGTATCGGAGCTTCGTGTCCCCGGACTAATATCTCGCCTCTGGCTAGTCCTTCTCGCACGGCGGAGCGCGTCCCGTCGGGCGATCCAGGTCGGCGACCGGCCTCGGGAAGTTGCATGCTGCCGCACACCCTAGGCATGGTAGCCCTGACACAGCAGTTTGACAACCACGCTCTCATGGCCACCGTGCCGGGCGTCCGTCCCGCCGTGTCGCCGACAGAGTTGCTCTCGGCTTTCAGGTCTTGTTTTGGGATCAGACGAAATGAGGTCAACATTGAGGTATGTGCGCCACCATTCGATTTTTTCGTCCGGTTCGAGCACAGCTCAGACACCGAGCGCGTTCTGCATTCTTCCCGTTCTTTCGAGTGCTGCGGGGAGAAAATGAGCTTCATGCGTTGGCATCGCGCCTGTGGGTGGGACAATCGCTTGGGGCAGCTTCGTTTCTTCTCCAAACTCGGCTTTGACGGCCTCCCATTGGATGCTTGGGAGCCGGAGGCTCTCAAGCATGTCGTCAGTAGCCTTGGCGGCGAGCTGGTGGAAATCATGCTATCGAGCGACAGATGGGTCATCGAGGTAAAGGCGTGGCTGAAATATCCTGACGCTGTTCCTAAGATGTACGAGGTGCAGATTCCAAGCAGGGCAGGGCAACAGCTTTGCTGGAAGCACCCGGTCATCATCCACCTGGAGGAGGTTCTGGACTCGGTACATGGCATTCAGGGCCCCGAAGAGGCTGCCAGAAAGCGCCCTCGTCGCCTGCAGTGTTGGCCTGGAAGGATCGATGGCACATGACCGCCACCGTTTCGCGACGGGGCACACAGTTTCGGTGGGGGGACTAGGCTTGGACGAGATGGTGGTTCTGATTTCCCTCGAGTGAAGACAGAGCTCTACTGAATTGCCGTGGTATGTGTGGCTAATGAATTTGTAGTATGGAGAGCGTAGCAGGAAGTTAGCATCGACTAAAAATGTGTAATAGTTTGAATCGATGTAGTACGTGTGTGTAATAGTTTGAAGTAGTATGTGTGTGTAATAGTTTGAATCGATGTAGTATGTGTGGGTAATGAATTTGATGTAGTTTGTGTGCGTGTAATAGTTTGAATCGATGTAGTTGAACACCGTGCTTTATAATTTCTGTGAATAACCAAGGACAACCTCATGAAAAGAGGGTGGTCTGGTAATGAGCAATGTCAATTATGTGGATGCCAGGAAAATGTAGTCCATCTCCTCTTCAAGTACTCCCTCTGTTTCAAAATATAAGATGTTTTAGCTTTGTGAATGGAGCGTATCTAGACATCTTTTAGTGATGGTGCTTTCTAAACCTAGATGAACCTACATACTAAAAGGGGACTAGATACACTTCATTCACAAAGCTAAAACATCTTATATTTTGAAACGGAGGGAGTAGAGGGTAGCTACATTTGTAACACGTTGAACTGCAGGACCATTTTGCAGGCAACACAAGACAAAGGAAAAAATGGTTTACAGCACAGACAGCAGACGCAAAATCTATAGTCTGGGATAAAAAGATGCCAGTTAACTGGATTGAACCACGACTAGTAATTGAAGGAAATAGGTACTTGATAGTATTTGCTTACAACAGTAGTACTTCCATACAAAAGGGTCTTATACCTGCACAAAAGTGGGCTAAACTTCCTACTAGTTTATAGAACAATTTGTCAGCATTTCATCTACAAAAGCCATTCTTCAGTCTGAACTTAACTATTCTACACTGAAAAAACTACAGATCTCCACCAGAAAAGTTGGCTGGCCAATTTCCTTGACAGGACATAAGTTCTTTGATCATTTAACCCAAACTGATCTATTGCCTTCCCGCCAAACTACAAGAAATCTGCATCGTTCATGCACGAGCGATTTGCGTGCGCCAGTCCCGGTTCAGTTGGACCATCCGCGCCGCCGCAATGATTTCTTCGAAACTGAAATTCGACATCTCCTTCTCGGGATCGTAGGTCCGTGTGAACTCGAACCTGAATTCCGGGGCTGAGCTGATGCCCGCCGCCGGGTCCGGCTGTCGAACAATCCAGCATGCTGAGTGTAGACGCCTAGTCACCGCCACGGTACGTCCTTCGACGGTGCGTAGGATGGAGCGTCTTTGCCGCAGACGGCGTGCTCCTAGCCTACCCCACTGAGGTAAGGTAGTCCGCACTAAAGCATGGACGCGAGAGTTCCTAGACCTTGGTGCTGCCCTATTCGAGGGTGTGTACCCTCGGCGGCAGCATGCTCTCATAAACGATTTGATACGTAGCTTGTTCCCATTGCCCAGAGCATGCCGTAATGCCGCCGTGCAATTTATCCACATCGCTCTCTTGGCCCTGCTTGCCGCATCTGGCGCTGACGACGGCGCAGTCGCCGCCGCGGCTGATTCGGCACATTTGGGGAAATCATTCGCCTGGAAAGGCAATGGGAGACCGGCCTTGAAGTAGAGCTTCATGGCCTGCCTTAGAGGGGCTAAATGTAACACCCTCAAATAGGCCCTATGCAAGTTCTAGCCCTTTCCGCCAAACCCGCATAGAAACGATTCAAGGACACCCACCATGCACTTTCGTGCGGGTGGAAACGAAGTAATAACATTACACAACAGTCCTTGATGGGACCCACAGAACAGATATATATACAACAACGATTCAACGAGTCAAGAATACAGATATACAATATAAAGATCCAAATCACCTTGAAATCGATAGGGCGTCCGACTACGGACAAGATGCAAATGGGGCTAAGAGCCCTGAAGAATAACCAATGGCGTCCATAACCCTGCCCAGGCCAAGCCAGAAGGGTAACCCTGCTAACGACGTCGATCCCAAACCTGCTAAAACAAAAGGGGTGCCGACAACGGGCAAAGGAAAAAGAGGAGCGTCAGTACTGAGGCCAGTACATGGCGAGGCTAGAATTCGGCGGCTCTCGCCTACATAGGTATGGTGGGCTGAAGCGGCAGCGCAACGGCACTAAACAACCTATAGAGACTCGCTACAACTGGCGGTTATCAGAGAGGATAAGAAAGACCTATTCGGATCCAACCTGTAGCTAGCACCAAACAAACCCATCCTGGTATTCCCCCTCGAGACCAAACGAGGAAGTTAAGCGGAGGATACTCACACGGTTGGCAATTTTACTCATTCCGTTATAGTGGCAGCAATTACTAATCAGATACAGATAGCATGAGTCATACCGAGGCATAAGTAGTGGGCGGTTTTAATCACCATTTCGTTGTAGTTGGAACATTTACTAATCAGATATAATTTTTATCTGGAGGTGGCCGGCTGGGCTTTCGGCCTGGCTGGCTGCCTCCTAAAAGAATAATTTAAATATTTTATTTATTACAAACGAGGCTTTTGCAAACCGTTGGTAGATAAAACAAAATAATCCGGAGACCCGGGTTTTGTGTTTGAATAAAGACGGGCGTTTAGAAAACAAAACCAGACTTTTTTTAGAAAATAGTTTTAGACAAACAAATGCATGATGACATGACGATGCTCAAATGCAATGTGACATGATGACATGAGCATGCGGTCATGATGGTGCAATGCGCAAAAACAACGCAATTTTCTAGTAGTGATTTTGCGGGATGCCACAATTCGACACCACTAACAATGGATCTCGCCCTCGAGATCCGCCTCATAGTACCGGGAAGAAGGTCGGCGATCTGAATCTTCTTGCTTCGTGTAGATCCTCGCGACACCACTAACAAGAGGTCCTTGTCCGTGATCATCGAGAGAACACTCTGGGAACAAAGGCGAAGGTAGAGGTATCAACAAATAAAGCCACCTCTAGCTTCCGTGGACAGAGTAAAATGGCTTGATCCACCGATTCGATGTACAAAAGTGCACAGTGAGAGGCGGGTAGGGTGATCAGTCCATCCCGTACTCAAAGCATTCTTCTGTAATTGAATCGCAGAATCGTGCAACCAACTCTTGGGATTTAGACTAAAGATCTTCGCAAGCGGTGTTCGGAACAAGAGGGGTGATACAGGATCTTCATCGGATCTGTCATAGATGATGTCGTCGCATTGGGGACCACCAGAAGATACAAAGAAACATCGTACGAAAGGACACAATGACCAGGTTTTGCAATGGTTCCATTGGCATGAACAACACATGCTCAAGGTATACTCCAACTTCACCAATGCTCATCCTTCTCATATGCTTTTCAACGATACGGATATCTGTCAAGGGGCACATACGGATAAAGAGTTCAAGGACAAAAGATTGGATGAAGGTACAACAACCGAGAAGCAGATTGATGATTATAGAACCATCGTTATAACGGGAGGAAGCGAAACCCTGAAGGTACGACAGAAACCCAACCACGAGAATTCCTGGACTCGAAGAAAGGGAAGAGAGCAGATTCAAAACACGCAGAGTAAGAGGAGAATAGCAGAGGGGTAAGGAGTAAAACAGACCTAATCAGATCTATCCAAACGATTTTACAAAATAGTTTTGACACACTACTTCGGCCGTTAGCTAGGTTATCCTACAAGCTGGACTTGTGGGGTATCGCAACTGCTGAGCTCTGCTACCACTCTGTAACACCCTCAAATCGGCCCTATGCAAGTTTTAGCCCTTTCCGCCAAACCCGCATAGAAACGATTCAAGGACGCCCACCAGGCACTTTCGTGCGGGTGGAAACGAAGTAATAACATTACACAACAGTCCTCGATGGGACCCACAGAACATATATATATATATAATAGCGATTCAACGAGTCAAGAATACAGATATGCAATACAAAGATCCAAATCACCTTGAAATCGACAGGGTGTCCGACTATGGACAAGATGCAAATGGGGCTAAGAGCCCTGAAGAATAACCAATGGCGTCCATAACCCTGCCTAGGCCAAGATGGAAGGGTAACCCTGCTAACGACGTCGCTCCCAAACCTGCTAAAACAAAAGGGGTGCCGACAAAGGGCAAAGGAAACAGAGGAGCGTCAGTACTGAGGCCAGTACATGGCGAGGCTAGAATTCGGCGGCTCTCGCCTACATAGGTATGGTGGGCTGAAGCGGCAGCGCAACGGCACTAAACAACCTATAGAGACTCGCTACAACTGGCGGTTATTAGAGAGGATAAGAAAGACCTATTCGGATCCAACCTGTAGCTAGCACCAAACAAACCCATCCTGGTATTCCCCCTCGCGACCAAACGAGGAAGTTAAGTCGAGGATACTCACACGGTTGGCAATTTTACTCATTCTGTTATAGTGGCAGCAATTACTAATAAGATATAAATAGCATGAGTCATCCTGAGGCATAAGTAGTGGGCAGTTTTAATCACCATTTCGTTGTAGTTGGAACATTTACTAATCAGATATAATTGTCCTGAGGAATCCCAAAACCCAACAGTTGTTGACACTTTTATCACATTCCATTGGAGTTGCAATACTTACTAGGCAGGTATAGTATGACACAGCTCACCACAGATCCACCAGTTGTCGGCATTTTTATTATCCATTCCATTATAGTTGCATCTGCTTACTAGTCACATATTAAGTCAAATTTATAGCACTACTTTAGTTATGCTTATCTATGATCGAGATACTGTGCTCCAAGTCGTCCATAACCGCGGACACGGCTTTCAGAAAGTTTTACCCTGCAGGGGTGCACAAATAGCAACACACACTCGATCAACCTCGGAAAAACCAACTCAAAACCCAATGAGGCATTCACGACAAAGCGATCACAGGATTCATAAATATTTCAGGGGGCCACCCCACTAAGCTACCGCAACAAAGTTGGCCGGCTCCGAAACGGACCCAGGGTTTGTGTGGACGGCGGTAAACGACTGGGAACCCGAAAGTGTGACTGGGCTTGTCGATACAGCGAAAACGTGTCATGATCCTAAACAGTACAGGTGCTCCACGCACAATCGTAAATAAAGTAGTAAAGCATGGCATAAGTACAAGATAGTAATAAAGCCCCAAACTACTTTGTGGCCCCAAGAAATAGAAATGAATCAAGCTCTGGCTCAGGGGGGGTCCATAAGGCCTCCTGGATGTGGATAGTGCGAAAAATCAAGGAACGAGTATCAAGTACTCGGGGTCCTACGGGACACAAGTGGGCGTGGAAGAACCAAATAACATCTATTGCCCACCGATGCCTCTGCATTAGTTATATCTAGCATTTTTAATAGTTGTATTTAAAGTCATGATCATCTCCACCAATAAGCATCTGCCAACATTCCAACAACTATGGTACTTGACAACACGAGATCACACCTGAGCAAGCGACTACGACTCGCAATGCCAGCTATCTACCAAATACAGGTAATAGGAGGTGTCCAAGGCAATATAGAGGCTGCACGGGGTATAACTGGTGTACGGAAACTAAAGCATCGTGACACGGATAGCAATAGATCAACAGGAGGAAATAAAGACTATAAATGCAAAATAGGTAGAAGGGGGACAGATGCTCGCCTGGGAAACACTGCCGAAGGATCATATCCGGAGAACTTGTCGATACTCGCATCCACTCATCGGCCTAGTCTGCGAAGAAGCAAACACTAGAAGAAACACCAGATGCAATATTTAATACTACGGTAGAAGATCCGGCATGTTTATGATATGATGCAGATGCGGTGCAATTAGGCAATATTAAGCGGAACCGTGGTCCCGACAAATGATTATATGGTTCAAGTTGTTTAGAACCCCTGCAATTTAAATGTTGTATTAACAGGGCGAAACATGGCATCGATTCACTACGCCAATTTAAATGGAGTCAGGAATAAGACAAAGGTATCCCGCATATCGACTCCATATTTAATTATAGGTGAATCAATAAAATAACCCGGACCCACAAAATATGTATGCATGTGTGAACAATTTAATATGCAACAGATGAATGTCATATTATAAAAATAGGGGCTTAGGGTCACACACCTGGGTTCGGCAGATCTTGGGGTTCCGGGGGTTCCGGGTCCGGTCTTAGGGTTCGGCGGGGGGAACGGTTCGACGGGATTATTCTCGGACAACGGAAGGAGAGCTTGGCGTTCCGGTGAAGAAGGACTTGGTGCTCCGAGATGAAGCGCTTGTCGTTTCGTGTGGCGATCTTGGCGGTCACTGGGTCCGAGAAGAAAATCTTGACGCCTATGGCGAGGAACTCGGGTTCGGACGGAGGTCTTGGTGTTCTGATGGATCGGTCTTCAGGGTCGAAGAACTTGGCGCCAGGGTTCAGTCTTCGGCAGGATCGGTCTTCGAACTCCGGGATCGGTCTTTGGGTTTGTGATGAAGGACTCGGTGTTTCGTGTAGAAGGACTTGGTTCGGCGTCGGGGCGCATCGGATCTAGGATGAAGAACTTGGCGTCCTTGTCGAAGCTCTAGAGTGACGGTGTCGGTCTTGGGTTCGGCACCGGAAGATCTTGTCGAGGTCCTCGGGTTCATGTGGCACCGTCCAGACAACAGCACAAACACACAGGCTCAACCGTAGACGCATCTGCACAGGAGCACCACCACTAACTCGAAAACCTCTGTAGACCACAACTATCCCCTGGGCGCAGCACTTCTGTCCCACCCGTTGATAGAAACGCAGGGAGTGGCAGAGCAGCGACTGCTGGAGATGAAGCAGAGCGTGTTGACAGGGCCGTGCTCGAGCAGGCGGGGAAGCGCGAGATCGAGGGGGCCACGAGCTCGTGCGGGAGGCAGAGGAAGGAGAAGCAGATGGCGGCGGAGGGAGGCAGGGACCCGAAAGGCGTTGGGCGGCCGGGCGGCAGGGGCCACACAAGGAGGCGGCCATGGCAGGCGGCGGGGCTACTGCTATGAGGCTGCGGGCGAGGAGGAGGCCGGGGAGGCCTGGCAACGCTGCTCGCTGGTGGCGGCGTCGTGGCCGGGCGAGCAGAGACGGGGAAGACGACGCGAGGACGGTGGCGTCCCCTGCGAGGACGGCCGGCCGGAGGGTGGAGGGCTCACGGTGGTGCGAGGGAAGCGAGGGCCCTGGCGGCAGCGGGTCCGGAAGACGGCGGCGGAGTAGAGGGTGAGGGCGGCGGAGGAGCTCGGCGCGGCCGGAGAGAGAGAGAGAGGGTGGAGCCAGCAGGGAGGAGGCGCTGCCCGCGGAGGACAAGGAGAGGGCACTTGCCAACAACGGGGAATGCAGGCGATGCTCGCGAGGGGAACGAGGAGCAGCGGGTTGGTGGGGCCGCGAGCGAGGTAGGTGGCTGCGTGCGGGAGAGACGCATGAGGAGGGTGCGGCCAGGGTCACGCAGGGTGGCCGGATTCCACGTGGGCGATGGAACCGAGGGCGGCAGGTGGCCAGGGAGTGCGTGTCCACTGGGTGGACCAGGTCGGAGGGGCGCGTGTGCGTGGGGCGTGGCCGGGAAAAAAGGAGGCGCGGGGTGGGTCCCGGCTCGGGAGGTGGGCAGGAGATGAGGTGGCGATGGGGTGGCTGTGTGAGGTGGAGAGAAAAGAAGGGGATTGGTCAGGGGGATGAGGTGGCGGGATGCGATTGGCCGGGGTGAGGTGGAAGGGGCTGGGTAGGAAAAAGGGGTAGGGTATTTGGTAGAAAAGGTTTGGGTGTTTTCTGGGTAGGTAGGACTTTTATCTGGAGGTGGCCGGCTGGGCTTTCGGCCTGGCTGGCTGCCTCCTAAAAAATAATTTAAATATTTTATTTATTACAAACGAGGCTTTTGCAAACCGTTGGTAGACAAAACAAAATAATCCGGAGACCCGGGTTTTGTGTTTGAATAAAGACGGGCGTTTAGAAAACAAAACCAGACTTTTTTTTAGAAAATAGTTTTAGACAAACAAATGCATGATGACATGACGATGCTCAAATGCAATGTGACATGATGACATGAGCATGCGGTCATGATGGTGCAATGCGCAAAAACAACGCGATTTTCTAGTAGTGATTTTGCGGGATGCCACAATTCGACACCACTAACAATGGATCTCGCCCTCGAGATCCGCCTCATAGTACCGGGAAGAAGGTCGGCGATCTGAATCTTCTTGCTTCGTGTAGATCCTCGCGACACCACTAACAAGAGGTCCTTGTCCGTGATCATCGAGAGAACACTCTGGGAACAAAGGCGAAGGTAGAGGTATCAACAAATAAAGCCACCTCTAGCTTCCGTGGACAGAGTAAAATGGCTTGATCCACCGATTCGATGTACAAAAGTGCACAGTGAGAGGCGGGTAGGGTGATCAGTCCATCCCGTACTCAAAGCATCCTTCTGTAATTGAATCGCAGAATCGTGCAACCAACTCTTGGGATTTAGACTGAAGATCTTCGCAAGCGGTGTTCAGAACAAGAGGGGTGATACAGGATCTTCATCGGATCTGGCATAGATGATGTCGTCGCATTGGGGACCACCAGAAGATACAAAGAAACATCGTACGAAAGGACACAATGACCAGGTTTTGCAATGGTTCCATTGGCATGAACAACACATGCTCAAGGTATACTCCAACTTCACCAATGCTCATCCTTCTCATATGCTTTTCAACGATACAGATATCTGTCAAGGGGCACATACGGATAAAGAGTTCAAGGACAAAAGATTGGATGAAGGTACAACAACCGAGAAGCAGATTGATGATTATAGAACCACCGTTATAAAGGGAGGAAGCGAAACCCTGAAGGTACGACAGAAACCCAACCACGAGAATTCCTGGACTCGAAGAAAGGGAAGAGAGCAGATTCAAAACACGCAGAGGTAAGAGGAGAATAGCAGAGGGGTAAGGAGTAAAACAGACCTAATCAGATCTATCCAAACGATTTTACAAAATAGTTTTGACACACTACTTCGGCCGTTAGCTAGGTTATCCTACAGGCTGGACTTGTGGGGTATCGCAACTGCTGAGCTCTGCTACCACTCTGTAACACCCTCAAATCGGCCCTATGCAAGTTTTAGCCCTTTCCGCCAAACCCGCATAGAAACGATTCAAGGACGCCCACCAGGCACTTTCGTGCGGGTGGAAACGAAGTAATAACATTACACAACAGTCCTCGATGGGACCCACAGAACATATATATATATATACAACAGCGATTCAACGAGTCAAGATTACAGATATGCAATACAAAGATCCAAATCACCTTGAAATCGATAGGGTGTCCGACTATGGACACGATGCAAATGGGGCTAAGAGCCCTGAAGAATAACCAATGGCGTCCATAACCCTGCCCAGGCCAAGACGGAAGGGTAACCCTGCTAACGACGTCGATCCCAAACCTGCTAAAACAAAAGGGGTGCCGACAAAGGGCAAAGGAAAAAGAGGAGCGTCAGTACTGAGGCCAGTACATGGCGAGGCTAGAATTCGGCGGCTCTCGCCTACATAGGTATGGTGGGCTGAAGTGGCAGCGCAACGGCACTAAACAACCTATAGAGACTCGCTACAACTGGCGGTTATCAGAGAGGATAAGAAAGACCTATTCGGATCCAACCTGTAGCTAGCACCAAACAAACCCATCCTGGTATTCCCCCTCGAGACCAAACGAGGAAGTTAAGTCGAGGATACTCACACGGTTGGCAATTTTACTCATTCTGTTATAGTGGCAGCAATTACTAATAAGATATAGATAGCATGAGTCATCCTGAGGCATAAGTAGTGGGTAGTTTTAATCACCATTTCGTTGTAGTTGGAACATTTACTAATCAGATATAATTGTCCTGAGGAATCCCAAAACCCAACAGTTGTTGACACTTTTATCACATTCCATTGGAGTTGCAATACTTACTAGGCAGGTATAGTATGACACAGCTCACCACAGATCCACCAGTTGTCGGCATTTTTATTATCCATTCCATTATAGTTGCATCTGCTTACTAGTCACATATTAAGTCAAATTTATAGCACTACTTTAGTTATGCTTATCTATGATCGAGATACTGTGCTCCAAGTCGTCCATAACCGCGGACACGGCTTTCAGAAAGTTTTACCCTGCAGGGGTGCACAAATAGCAACACACACTCGATCAACCTCGGAAAAACCAACTCAAAACCCAATGAGGCATTCACGACAAAGCGATCACAGGATTCATAAATATTTCAGGGGGCCACCCCACTAAGCTACCGCAACAAAGTTGGCCGGCTCCGAAACGGACCCAGGGTTTGTGTGGACGGTGGTAAACGACTGGGAACCCGAAAGTGTGACTGGGCTTGTCAATACAGCGAAAACGTGTCACGATCCTAAACAGTACAGGTGCTCCACGCACAATCGTAAATAAAGTAGTAAAGCATGGCATAAGTACAAGATAGTAATAAAGCCCCAAACTACTTTGTGGCCCCAAGAAATAGAAATGAATCAAGCTCTGGCTCAGGGGGGGTCCATAAGGCCTCCCGGATGTGGATAGTGCGAAAAATCAAGGAACGAGTATCAAGTACTCGGGGTCCTACGGGACACAAGTGGGCGTGGAAGAACCAAATAACATCTATTGCCCACCGACGCCTCTGCATTAGTTATATCTAGCATTTTTAATAGTTGTATTTAAAGTCATGATCATCTCCACCAATAAGCATCTGCCAGCATTCCAACAACTGTGGTACTTGACAACACGAGATCACACCTGAGCAAGCGACTACGACTCGCAATGCCAGCTATCTACCAAATACAGGTAATAGGAGGTGTCCAAGGCAATATAGAGGCTGCACGGGGTATAACTGGTGTACGGAAACTAAAGCATCATGACACGGATATCAATAGATCAACAGGAGGAAATAAAGACTATAAATGCAAAATAGGTAGAAGGGGGACAGATGCTCGCCTGGGAAACACTGCCGAAGGATCATATCCGGAGAACTTGTCGATACTCGCATCCACTCATCGGCCTAGTCCGCGAAGAAGCAAATACTAGAAGAAACACCGGATGCAATATTTAATACTACGGTAGAAGATCCGGCATGTTTATGATATGATGTAGATGCGGCGCAATTAGGCAATATTAAGCGGAACCGTGGTCCCGACAAATGATTATATGGTTCAAGTTGTTTAGAACCCCTGCAATTTAAATGTTTTATTAACAGGGCGAAACATGGCATCGATTTGCTACGCCAATTTAAATGGAGTCCAGAATAAGACAAAGGTATCCCGCATATCGACTCCATATTTAATTATAGGTGAATCGATAAAATAACCCGGACCCACAAAATATGTATGCATGTGTGAACAATTTAATATGCAACAGATGAATGTCATATTATAAAAATAGGGGCTTAGGGTCACACACCTGGGTTCGGCAGATCTTGGGGTTCCGGGGGTTCCGGGTCCGGTCTCAGGGTTCGACGGGGGGAACGGTTTGACGGGATTGTTCTCAGACAACGGAAGGAGAGCTTGGCATTCCGGTGAAGAAGGACTTGGTGCTCCGAGATGAAGCGCTTGTCGTTTCGTGTGGCGATCTTGGCGGTCACTGGGTCCGAGAAGAAAATCTTGACGCCTATGGCGAAGAACTCGGGTTCGGACGGAGGTCTTGGTGTTCTGATGGATCGGTCTTCAGGGTCGAAGAACTTGGCGCCAGGGTTCAGTCTTCAGCAGGATCGGTCTTCGAACTCCGGGATCGGTCTTCGGGTTTGTGATGAAGGACTCGGTGTTCCGTGTAGAAGGACTTGGTTCAGCGTCGGGGCGCATCGGATCCGGGATGAAGAACTTGGCGTCCTTGTCGAAGCTCTCGAGTGACGGTGTCGGTCTTGGGTTCGGCACCGGAAGATCTTGTCGAGGTCCTCGGGTCCATGTGGCACCGTCCAGAAAACAACACAAACACACAGGCTCAACCAAAGACGCATCTGCACATGAGCACCACCACTAACTCGAAAACCTCTGTAGACCACAACTATCCCCTGGGCGCAGCACTTCTGTCCCACCCGTCGATAGAAACACAGGGAGTGGCGGAGCAGCAACTGCTGGAGATGAAGCAGAGCGTGTCGACAGGGCCGTGCTCGAGCAGGCGGGGAAGCGCGAGATCGAGGGGGCCACGAGCTCGTGCGGGAGGCAGAGGAAGGAGAAGCAGATGGCGGCAGAGGGAGGCAGGGACCCGAAAGGCGTCAGGCGGCCGGGCGGCAGGGGCCACACAAGGAGGCGGCCACGGCAGGCGGCGGGGCTACTACTATGAGGCTACGGGCGAGGAGGAGGCCGGGGAGGCCTGGCCACGCTGCTCGCTGGTGGCGGCGTCGTGGCCGGGCGAGCGGAGACAGGGAAGACGACACGAGGACGGTGGCATCCCCTGCGAGGACGGCCGGCCAGAGGGTGAAGGGCTCATGGTGGTGCGAGGGAAGCGAGGGCCCTGGCGGCAGCGGGTCCGGAAGACGGCGGCGGAGTAGAGGGTGAGGGAAGCGGAGGAGCTCGGCACGGCCGGAGAGAGAGAGAGAGGGTGGAGCCAGCAGGGAGGAGGCGCTGCCCGCGGAGGACAAGGAGAGGGCGCTTGCCGGCGGCGGGGAATGCAGGCGATGCTCGCGAGGGGAACGAGGAGCAGCGGGTTGGTGGGGCCGCGAGCGAGGTAGGTGGCTGCGTGCGGGAGAGATGCATGAGGAGGGTGGGGCCAGGGTCACGTGGGGTAGCCGGATTCCACGCGGGCGATGGAACCGAGGGCGGCAGGTGGCCAGGGAGTGCGTGTCCACTGGGTGGACCAGGTCGGAGGGGCGCGTGCGCGCGGCGCGTGGGCGGGAAAAAAGGAGGCATGGGGTGGGTCCCGGCTCGGGAGGTGGGCAGGAGATGAGGTGGCGATGGGGTGGTTGTGTGAGGTGGAGAGAAAAGAAGGGGATTGGTCAGGGGGATGAGGTGGCGGGATGCGATTGGCCGGGGTGAGGTGGAAGGGGCTGGGTAGGAAAAAGGGGTAGGGTATTTGGTAGAAAAGGTTTGGGTGTTTTCTGGGTAGGTAGGATTTTTATCTGGAGGTGGCCGGCTGGGCTTTCGGCCTGGCTAGATGCCTCCTAAAAAAATAATTTAAATATTTTATTTATTACAAACGAGGCTTTTGCAAACCGTTGGTAGACAAAACAAAATAATCCGAAGACCCGGTTTTTGTGTTTGAATAAAGACGGGGCGTTTAGAAAACAAAACCAGATTTTTTTTAGAAAATAGTTTTAGACAAACAAATGCATGATGACATGACGATGCTCAAATGCAATGTGACATGATGACATGAGCATGCGGTCATGATGGTGCAATGCGCAAAAACAACGCGATTTTCTAGTAGTGGTTTTTCGGGATGCCACACTAAATACCCCAGTTTTGGCGGCTGTCGCGGCGGCGGCTTAGGCGGGGCCATGTTACCCTAGTTAGTGCGACGGAGGAGCTGTGCAAGGTGAACTGTGGTTAGTCGGAGAAGGGGAGTGAAAGACTGACAGTAGGTTTGGACTACGGGCACGCATGAAAATAACCATTTACCATTTCCTTAGAGGGTAATAATTCGACACTCGTTGCATTAACAACTCAATCTTTATTTCCCTTGTCGGCATAAGAGTGCGAGCGTATTAAAAAGATTGGCCGTGGCTATCCACCTCATCGGGCAATTTACCAGGACAGGTAGGAGACGGGACCAGTTTCATTTTAGAAATGTTGACGACTGTGCCCTTATGTTTATACGATATTATTTATATGCCACCATGTACCGTCGAGTGTAGCAACACCATCAGAAACAGGGGATAACGACGTGGCGTGTTTTATTTTTTTAAAGGGCATCAGAAACAGGGGATACTGACGTGGCATGTTTTCTGACTGGCAGGCCCGCCCCCTCCACCTTCGACGGCGCGCATCCCAGGTTCGAGGGGTGGTGCCGCCCACCAACACATTATTGTGCAATTTTCCATGTGGGACCTGAATTCCGGCGCTGAGTTGATGCCCGTGTCGAACATAGAGAATTCTGAAAGAAGCTGCTAAAAATAAATACTTTGAATTCTGCATGCAAGTTTTGATCAAACAGACTGACATGTGGGATCTGCTAATAATTCCATGAAGTGCTCCCCGTGCATAGTCCATGCTTTGTCGCAACCAGCTCCGCTCCGCTCCTCTCCTCTGCTCCTGCCGCCGCCACTCCGCTCAGTCGTGCACCGCTCTCATCGTCCCCTTGGGCCGTCATCCTCCCGCCCTCCCCTCCCTGCCATCCCCTCATGTCCCCTCCCCTTCCTACCCTGTCTCCTTGTCGTCGCCCACCACCCAGGCGCGTCTTGAAACGAAAACCGAGAGTCGGCCGTTAGGTTAGGGGCCCAACGACGCTGGTGATCCAGATCCCGCTCGGAGATGGATCCTGCGAGGCTTGAGAGCACGGATATGGGTCCTGCGTGGCTGGAGAGCACGAAATCTCCTTCAAGTCTAGAGAGCACAGAGGACAACGAAACGGGGGGAGAGGAAGCGGGGTGCAGAGCTTTGGAGGTATGGAGCCCGAAGAAGGTGCCGTGCGTCCACATTGAAAGGTAAGAACCGTGATTCCTTATCTGTATACCCCAATTAGCGTTTATAGTCCCGTGGGGATGCCAAGGATATGGGTTGGTAACCACAGGACGTCTGTACAGCTTGTCCTTGAGCATGATGCTTTGTCAAGCAAGCATGAAGGCACTGAAACATGTGGCGGTGCGGATGATGATGATAAAGCATATCCAGACGTGGCTGCTGACCCTGATAGGATGGACAGTAGGGAATATTTGGTTGATTCGAACTTTGAGCCTGACTATGGGACTGATGAGGAAGAGGAATGTGAAGATGTGGAAATGGGATGTAGATACGACGACGAAGACGTGGACAGGCCAGTGATACACTTTGACAGGGACAATCCTACAATTGATGAGGGGACTGTCTTTGATAATGTGGAGGACTACAGATATGCAGTTGCAACCTACGCAATCAAAGTTGGGTTTGAATTTATCATTGAAAAGAGCGACCAAAAGAGATTTAGGGTGCACTGTAGGGAAAGTAATGTGTGTAAATGGAGATTACATGCATCTCCAATGCGGGGTGGACACCCATTTCAGGTTGCAATAGCTACATTTAGTTTCAGTCTTTCTCATATTTAATCTATTGATAACTAGCTCTGAATTATTTGGATTCTTATCGAATGCAGATCAAAGTAAACACAAAGGAACACAACTTCCCTAATACTTCTTTAAGTGGTAAAATTAGACCGGCGACTACCAAGTGGATTGCTGCTACTATACTTGACTGGGTGAGGCAGGATCATAACATTGGACCAGCTGAACTCAGAGCAAAGATTAGCAAAAAGTTTAACGTTCTGATTCCTTATCACAGAGTCTTTTATGGGAAGGAGATGGCTCTAGACTTCATTCAAGGCAAGTGGAATGACAGTTTTCATATGCTGTATAGTTTCAAAGCTTAGGTAGAGAAAACATCACCTGGTAGTGTTGTTAACATCGATTACGAGTTTGTGAAAGGGAGAGAAAAGGTCTCATGGGGGGGGGGTCAGGTATAAGCAGGTAGATACGATATGCTTCAGGAGATGTTTTGTCTGCCTGAAGGCATGCTGGAAGGGGTTCCTAGACGGCTGCAGGCCATACTTGGCAACATGCGCAACTTCTTTAACAGGGAAGTTCATGGGACATGTTGCTTCTGCTTGTGCTTTGGACGCGCATAATTGGCTTCTACCCGTAGCTTATGCTGTTCTTGAGGGTGAATCAAATGAAAGATGGACATGGTTCATGCAGAGACTACGGGAAGTAATTAGTCACCCTGAAGGCTTGGTGATACACACTGGTGCATCCGAGGGTCTTGAGAATGCTGTTGATGCTATGTTTCCTGTGGTTGAGCATAGGGAATGCATGCGGCACCTCGCTACTAACTTCACGAAGAAGTTCGAAGGAAAGATCTTTGAAGAGGACTTGTGGCGATCAGCATACACATACATCCCAAGCACGCATGCTACTTACTTGCAGAACATGTATGTAGTTCCAAAGGTGAAAAAATACCTTGAGGAATATCACACCAAGCTATGGGCCAGAAGCAAGTTTAGTGAGTTAAGCAAGGTGGATTTTGTATGCAATAATTTGGCAGAGAGTTTCAATGATAAGATTTCGGGCATGAAGACACTTGGAATTGTTATTTTGTTGGATGCAATAAGACAATGCATAATGGTGAAGATAGATTTAAGGCAAAGAATTTGTGCAAAATTTTTAGGCCATAAAATAGTTCCAAAGGTGGTTATGTTACTGAATGCAAGAACCAGGGCAATGAGAACGATACAGATGAGGGTGGTCAGAAGTTCCAGAACATTGGCTGAGGTTTATGCAGAATACAAGCGTGGAAGTGAACGGAGGTACACTGTAGACATTGGAAACAAGACTTGTTCATGCAGGCAGAGGCAGATTACTGGTCTACCATGTCACCATGCAATTCACTTCATCTTAAAGCTTAGAGGTAACAGAGCTGAAATAGAGAACTATGTCGACAACTATTTCTCTGTGGACAAGTTTGCTGCAACTTATGCAGAAAACGTACCACCTATGGCCGATGAAAATGATTGGGAGATTGTCGATCCAGGGTTCAAACTTCAACCACCAGTTCTTAGGAGGCCACCTGGGAGGCCTAGAAAGCTAAGGATCGTAGCCTCCACCGATAAAGGCCCAAGGCTTGGTGCTAGGAAAAGGAAATGCGGATGTTGTGACGGATTCAGCCATATCAAGAGGTTGTGCAAAAACCCAGTTACACATGCTATTGTCCCTGTTCACACCCCGGTGGCAGAAAATGAGGTTTCTCAGCCAGAACTGGCGGAAGAGCAGCACGAAGACGGTGATAAGCACTCGAAGGAAAACGTATGTAAGCAGCCAATTTATGAAGAAGTGGATGTGCCGGTGAGAAAAGGGTGTGAAAAGAAACAAAAGGGTAAGCGGAACGGGGAGGAAAGGGAAAATAATGGAGGTGTATTAGAATATGAAGAAGTTGCAGGGGTGATTGAGGATGTTCTTGAGGATCTTTCGGCTAACTGCAGGAGAAATAATAAATCCCTACCAATTTCATCTTTGTATGATTCTCCGGATGAAAGGTAAGCTTAAAAATTGTTTTATTTGCCATTTTATCATTTTTTTATCCTCATCAACTGATGCTTAATGCAGCGTGGGCTAGCAGACTAATAAGAGGAGCAGAAAGATGCGGGCACAGTAACGTCCTATGTTGAATTGTATCATTGAAACTAAACTAGCCGTGTCGTCTTTATTTATATCTGGCGCGTGCAACGTGTCTGTGATAGGGTCATGTGGACCAGATTACATTTAAAAAAAATATTATTACATTAATTTTTTACCTGCGTTTGGACGCGGCTACTAGTTCCCATCTCCCTCGCATTCCCATCTCCTCTGGCGCACTCCAGAATTATGGCTGTGCCATCAAGTAGCAGAGTCAGCGTATTGTCCCATCAGGTGTGAACGCAATGACTTTGTTTGTTCAGAATTTGGCGACTTTTGATTAGTTTGAAAGACAGAGAAACCTAAAACATGTATCTAGACATGTTTTGGGTATAGACACATTTATTAAATATCTAAAAAAAAACTAAGTCAGTTATATCTGGATAGGAGTAGTACACTATTACAACACGCTCGATCCCTTCTCCTCAGGTGCACTCCAAATTACGGCTGTGCCATCAAGTGCTGGGAGCAGAGTCAGCGTATTATCCCATCAGATATGCCAGGGAACGCGCGAACTTTATTTTCAGGATCGGACTAGTTTCGATCGACTAGTTTCAAAGACAAAGACAACTAAAACATGGCCAACATATATAGATTATGACGATAATCGACCATGACTCAGGTGACCTAGATCCAAAGAGCGCATTAAGATACAGTACATAGATTTAATTTGGGAAAATTTGCTACAAGACATCGTTATTTTCTGGCGTTTGCTAAAACACACCGTTCAATTGTAATGGTACCTGGCAAAGACACAATCGGACGGTGTGTTGCAGCAAATGACAGAAAATAATGGTGTCTTGCAGCAAACTTTCCTATTTAATTTATGCTTAAGTGGCCCTAATCTACTATGACGCTCCCACAGTCTCCATCATTGACGACGTTGTCCACGTCGCCGCCAGCCTCCTCCATGTCGGAATCGATCCCGACGTTCCCGGCAGCGTTCCTCCTCCTCATGGATTCTTCACGGCACGCTGCATCGGTAATGGTGGATGTCGTACGCCCAGGCACTGCCCAGAAGCGCTGCCTCCCTTCGGGGTTCCGCAGATCTGGGTGGATCTCCTGCCGGTGGGTTCCGCACAGCGCAATCAACGCAGCTCGCTCCTTCTTGAAAAGCTTTCGCCAGTATGTGCTCATACGCGAGTACCGCACCATTGCCCTCTTCTGCTCCGACAGCTGGCGGCAGCGCTCCTCGATCTGCCTCGCCAACGCGTTGTTGCGCAAGAGCGGCACGACAGGAACCCCGGAGTAGCTGAGCTCGAAGCCGGCCGGAAGCCTCGCTAACGGCGGCGCGAGTATGTCGTAGTGGGCGAACATCTGAGCCTCGTGCAAGCTGAGTTTGGGACTCTCCCTCTCCATGGCGATGGAGGAACACGATCTGATTTTCGGCCCCGAGGTTAAGGGGATAAAGGCAAGGACGTAGGCCCAGCGTAGTTGCCACGGCCAATCAGTTCGCAGAACAGACTTCTCGCGGATCGCCCTCGCGAAGGATATCACTATCGTCCACGCGCCCCGATCCAACAGCGCCTAACAATCGGGGATCGGGTCTACTAGAAGCCTAGAGCGGTTGCTGGTTAGTTATGCATCCCGATTGTTTGTGGCCAACGGCGGTAGTTGAAAATAATACACATTTCAATGACACTGGTGGATCCATGTGTGGTCTCTAAAGAGAACACACATCCAATGACTCTGGTTGTTGTTAGTAAAAAGAACACACATGCAATGACACTGGTGGATCCATATGTGGTATGTGAAAAGAACACGCATGCAATGACTCTAGTTATTGTTACTGATTGTTGTTACTAAAAAGAACACACATGCAATGACTCTGGTTGTTGTTAGTAAAAAGAACACAAATGCAATGACACTGGTGGATCCATATGTGGTATGTGAAAAGAACACGCATGCAATGACTCTGGTTATTGTTACTGATTGTTGTTACTAAAAAGAACACACATGCAATGACACTGGTGGATCCATGGGTGGATCATGAAAAGAGCACACATGCAATGACACTGGTGGATCCATGTGTGGTCGCTGAAGAGAACACACATGCAATGACACTAGTTGTTGTTACTGAAAACAACACACATGCAATGACACTGGTGGATCCATGTGTGGATTGTGAAGAGAACACACATGCAATGACTCCAGTTGTTGTTAGTGAAAAGAACATACATGCAATGACACCGCTGGATCCATGTGTGGTCTCTGTAGAGAACACACATTTCAATCACACTGCTGGATCCATATGTGGTATGTGGAAAGAACGCACATGCAAAATGACTGGTTGTTGTTAGTGAAAAGAACACACATGCAATAAAACTGGTGGATCCATAGGTGGTATGTGAAAAGAACACACATGCAAAATGACTCTGGTTGTTGTTACTAAAAAGAACACACATGCAATGACTCTGGTAGATCCATGGGTGGAATGTGAAAAGAACACAGATGCAATAACACTGGTGGATCCATAGGTGGTATGTTAAAAGAACACACATGCAAAATGACTCTGGTTGTTGTTACTAAAAAGAACACACATGCAATGACACTGGTGGATCCATGTGTGGTCTCTGTAGAGAACACACATTTCAATGAAACTGGAGGATCCATAGGTGGTATGTGAAAAGAACACACATGCAATGACTCTGGTTGTTGTTAGTGAAAAGAACACACATGCAATGACACTGGTGGATCCATAGGTGGTATGTGAAAAGAACACACATGCAAAATGACTCTGGTTGTTGTTACTAAAAAGAAGACACATGCAATGACACTGGTGGATCCATGGGTGGATTGTGAAAAGAGCACACATGCAATGACACTGGTGGATCCATATGTGGTATGTGAGAAGAACACACATGCAATGACTCTGGTTGTTCTTACTGAAAAGAACACACATGCAATGACACCGGTGGATCCATGTGTGGTCTCTGAAGAGAGCACACATTTCAATGACTCTTGTTGTTGTTAGTAAAAAGAACACACATGCCATGACACTGGTGGATCCATGTGTGGTCTCTGAAGAGAACACACATGCAATGACACAAGTTGTTGTTACTAAAAAGAACACACATGCAATGACACTGGTGGATCCATGTGTGGATTGTGAAGAGAACACACATGCAATGACACTGTTGGATCCATAGGTGGTATGTGAAAAGAACACACATGCAAAATGACTGGTTGTTGTTACGAAAAAGAACACACATGCAATGACACTGGTGGATCCATGTGTGGTCTCTGTAGAGAACACACATTTCAATGACACTGGTGGATCCATGTGTGGTATGTGAAAAGAACACACATGCAATGACTCTGGTTGTTGTTAGTGAAATGAACACACATGCAATGACACTGGTGGATCCATGTGTGGTCTCTGAAGAGAGCACACATTTCAATGACTCTCGTTGTTGTTAGTAAAAAGAACACACATGCAATGACACTGCTGGATCCATGTGTGGTCTCTGAAGAGAACACACATGCAATGACACTGGTTGTTGTTACTAAAAAGAACACACATGCAATGACAGTCGTGGATCCATGTGTGGATTGTGAAGAGAACACACATGCAATGACACTGGTGGATCCATAGGTGGTATGTGAAAAGAACACACATGCAAAATGACTGGTTGTTGTTACTAAAAAGAACACACATGCAAAATGACTGGTTGTTGTTACGAAAAAGAACACACATGCAATGACACTGGTGGATCCATGTGTGGTCTCTGTAGAGAACACACATTTCAATGACACTGGTGGATCCATATGTGGTATGTGAAAAGAAACCACATGCACTGACCCTAGTTGTTGTTAGTGAAAAGAACACATATGCAATGACACTCGTGGATCCATAGGTGATATGTGAAAAGAACACACATGCAAAATGACTCTGGTTGTTGTTACTAAAAAGAACACACATGCAATGACACTGGTGGATCCATGGGTGGATTGTGAAAAGAGCGCACATGCAATGACACTGGTGGATCCATATGTGGTATGTGAAAAGAACACACATGCAATGACTCTGGTTGTTGTTACTGAAAGAACACACATGCAATGACACTGGTGGATCGATGTGTGGTTTTTGAAGAGAGCACACATTTCAATGACTCTTGTTGTTGTTAGTAAAAAGAACACACATGCAATGACACTGGTGGATCCATGTGTGGTCTCTGAAGAGAGCACACATGCAATGACACTGGTTGTTGTTACTAAAAAGAACACACATGCAATGACACTGGCGGATCCATGTATGGATTGTGAAGAGAACACACATGCCATGACTCCAGTTGTTGTTAGTGAAAAGAACATACATGCAATGACACCGGTGGATCCATTTGTGGTCTCTGTAGAGAACACACATTTCAATGACACTGGTGGATCCATAGGTGGTATGTGAAAAGAACACACATGCAAAATGACTCTGGTTGTTGTTAGTGAAAAGAACACACATGCAATGACACTGGTGGATCCATAGGTGGTATGTGAAAAGAACACACTTGCAAAATGACTCTGGTTCTTGTTACTAAAAAGAACACACATGCAATGACACCGGTGGATCCATGGGTGGATTGTGAAAAGAACACACATGCAATGACACTGGTGGATCCATAGGTGGTATGTGAAAAGAACACACATGCAAAATGACTCTGGTTGTTGTTACTAAAAAGAACACACATGCAATGACACTGGTGGATCCATGTGTGGTCTCTATAGAGAACACACATTTTAATCACACTGGTGGATCCATATGTGGTATGTGAAAAGAGCACACATGCAATGACTCTGGTTGTTATTAGTGAAAAGAACACACATGCAATGACACTGGTGGATCCATGTGTGGCCTCTGAAGGGAGCACACATTTCAATGACTCTTGTTGTTGTCAGTAAAAAGAATACACATGCAATGACGATGGTGGATCCATGTGTGGATTGTGAAGAGAACACACATGCAATGACACTGGTTGTTGTTACTAAAAAGAACACACATGCAATAACACTGGTGGATCCATGTGTGGATTGTGAAGAGAACACACATGCAATGACTCCAGTTGTTGTTAGTGAAAAGAACATACATGCAATGACACCGGTGGATCCATGTGTGGTCTCTGTAGACAACACACATTTCAATGACACTGGTGGATCCATATGTGGTTTGTGAAAAGAACACACATGCAAAATGACTCTGGTTGTTGTTAGTGAAAAGAACACACATGCAATGACACTGGTGGATCCATAGGTGGTATGTGAAAAGAACACACATGCAAAATGACTCTGGTTGTTGTTACTAAAAAGAACACACATGCAATGACTCTGGTGGATCCATGGGTGGATTGTTAAAAGAACACACATGCAATGACACTGGTGGATCCATAGGTGGTATGTGAAAAAAACACACATGCAAAATGACTCTGGTTGTTGTTACTAAAGAAAACACACATGCAATGACACTTGTGGATCCATGTGTGGTCTTTGTAGAGAACACACATTTCAATGACACTAGTGGATCCATATGTCGTATGTGAAAAGAACACACATGCAATGACTCTGGTTGTTGTTAGTGAAAAGAACACACATGCAATGACACTGGTGGATCCATGGGTGGTATGTGAGAAGAACACACATGCAAAATGACTCTGGTTGTTGTTACTAAAAAGAACACACATGCAATCACACTGGTGGATCCATAGGTGGATTATGAAATGAACACACATGCAATGAAATTGGTGGATCCATAGGTGGTATGTGAGAAGAACATACATTTCAATGACTCTGGTTGTTGTTACTAAAAAGAACACACTCGCAATGACACTGGCGGATCCATGTATGGATTGTGAAGAGAACACACATGCAATGACTCCAGTTGTTGTTAGTGAAAAGAACATACATGCAATGACACCAGTGGATCCATGTGTGGTCTCTGTAGAGAACACACATTTCAATGACACTGGTGGATCCATAGGTGGTATGTGAAAAGAACACACATGCAAAATGACTCTGGTTGTTGTTAGTGAAAAGAACACACATGCAATGACACTGGTGGATCCATAGGTGGTATGTGAAAAGAACACACAAGCAAAATGACTCTGGTTCTTGTTACTAAAAAGAACACACATGCAATGACACTGGTGGATCCATGGGTGGATTGTGAAAAGAACACACATGCAATGACACTGGTGGATCCATAGGTGGTATGTGAAAAGAACACACATGCAAAATGACTCTGGTTGTTGTTACTAAAAAGAACACACATGCAATGACACTGGTGGATCCATGTGTGGTCTCTGTAGAGAACACACATTTCAATCACTCTGGTGGATCCATATGTGGTATGTGAAAAGAGCACACATGCAATGACTCTGGTTGTTATTAGTGAAAAGAACACACATGCAATGACACTGGTGGATCCATGTGTGGTCGCTGAAGGGAGCACACATTTCAATGACTCTTGTTGTTGTCAGTAAAAATAACACACATGCAATGACACTGGTGGATCCATGTGTGGATTGTGAAGAGAACAAACATGCAATGAAACTGGTTGTTGTTACTAAAAAGAACACACATGCAATAACACTGGTGGATCCATGTGTGGATTGTGAAGAGAACACACATGCAACGACTCCAGTTGTTGTTAGTGAAAAGAACATACATGCAATGACACCGGTGGATCCATGTGTGGTCTCTGTAGAGAACACACATTTCAATGACACTGGTGGATCCATATGTGGTTTGTGAAAAGAACACACATGCAAAATGACTCTGGTTGTTGTTAGTGAAAAGAACACACATGCAATGACACTGGTGGATCCATAGGTGGTATGTGAAAAGAACACACATGCAAAATGACTCTGGTTGTTGTTACTAAAAAGAACACACATGCAATGACACTGGTGGATCCATGTGTGGTCTCTGTAGAGAACACACATTTCAATGAAACTAGACGATCCATAGGTGGTATGTGAAAAGAACACACATGCAATGACTCTGGTTGTTGTTAGTGAAAAGAACACACATGCAATGACACTGGTGGATCTATAGGTGGTATGTGAAAAGAACACACATGCAAAATGACTCTGGTTGTTGTTACTAAAAAGAAGACACATGCAATGACACTGGTGGATCCATGGGTGGATTGTGAAAAGAGCACACATGCAATGACACTGGTGGATCCATATGTGGTATGTGAGAAGAACACACATGCAATGACTCTAGTTGTTCTTACTGAAAAGAACACACATGCAATGACACTGGTGGATCCATGTGTGGTCTCTGAAGAGAGCACACATTTCAATGACTCTTGTTGTTGTTAGTAAAAAAGAACACACATGCGATGACACTGGTGGATCCATGTGTGGTCTCTGAAGAAAACACAGATGCAATGACACAAGTTGTTGTTACTAAAAAGAACACACATGCAATGACACTGGTGGATCCATGTGTGGATTGTGAAGAGAACACACATGCAATGACACTGGTGGATCCATAGGTGGTATGTGAAAAGAACACACATGCAAAATGACTGGTTGTTGTTATGAAAAAGAACACACATGCAATGACACTGGTGGATCCATGTGTGGTCTCTATAGAGAACACACATTTCAATGACACTGGTGGATCCATATGTGGTATGTGAAAAGAACACACATGCAATGACTCTGGTTGTTGTTAGTGAAATGAACACACATGCAATGACACTGGTGGATCCATGTGTGGTTTCTGAAGAGAGCACACATTTCAATGACTCTCGTTGTTGTTAGTAAAAAGAACACACATGCAATGACACTGCTGGATCCATGTGTGGTCTCTGAAGAGAACACACATGCAATGACACTGGTTGTTGTTACTAAAAAGAACACACATGCAATGACACTCGTGGATCCATGTGTGGATTGTGAAGAGAACACACATGCAATGACACTGGTGGATCCATAGGTGGTATGTGAAAAGAACACACATGCAAAATGACTGGTTGTTGTTACTAAAAAGAACACACATGCAAAATGACTGGTTGTTGTTACGAAAAAGAACACACATGCAATGACACTGGTGGATCCATGTGTGGTCTCTGTAGAGAACACACATTTCAATGACACTGGTGGATCCATATGTGGTATGTGAAAAGAAACCACATGCACTGACCCTAGTTGTTGTTAGTGAAAAGAACACATATGCAATGACACTCGTGGATCCATAGGTGATATGTGAAAAGAACACACATGCAAAATGACTCTGGTTGTTGTTACTAAAAAGAACACACATGCAATGACACTGGTGGATCCATGGGTGGATTGTGAAAAGAGCGCACATGCAATGACACTGGTGGATCCATATGTGGTATGTGAAAAGAACACACATGCAATGACTCTGGTTGTTGTTACTGAAAGAACACACATGCAATGACACTGGTGGATCGATGTGTGGTTTCTGAAGAGAGCACACATTTCAATGACTCTTGTTGTTGTTAGTAAAAAGAACACACATGCAATGACACTGGTGGATCCATGTGTGGTCTCTGAAGAGAGCACACATGCAATGACACTGGTTGTTGTTACTAAAAAGAACACACATGTAATGACACTGGCGGATCCATGTATGGATTGTGAAGAGAACACACATGCCATGACTCCAGTTGTTGTTAGTGAAAAGAACATACATGCAATGACACCGGTGGATCCATGTGTGGTCTCTGTAGAGAACACACATTTCAATGACACTGGTGGATCCATAGGTGGTATGTGAAAAGAACACACATGCAAAATGACTCTGGTTGTTGTTAGTGAAAAGAACACACATGCAATGACACTGGTGGATCCATAGGTGGTATGTGAAAAGAACACACATGCAAAATGACTCTGGTTGTTGTTACTAAAAAGAACACACATGCAATGACACTGGTGGATCCATGTGTGGTCTCTATAGAGAACACACATTTCAATCACACTGGTGGATCCATATGTGGTATGTGAAAAGAGCACACATGCAATGACTCTGGTTGTTATTAGTGAAAAGAACACACATGCAATGACACTGGTGGATCCATGTGTGGCCTCTGAAGGGAGCACACATTTCAATGACTCTTGTTGTTGTCAGTAAAAAGAATACACATGCAATGACGATGGTGGATCCATGTGTGGATTGTGAAGAGAACAGACATGCAATGACACTGGTTGTTGTTACTCAAAAGAACACACATGCAATAACACTGGTGGATCCATGTGTGGATTGTGAAGAGAACACACATGCAACGACTCCAGTTGTTGTTAGAGAAAAGAACATACATGCAATGACACCGGTGGATCCATGTGTGGTCTCTGTAGAGAACACACATTTCAATGATACTGGTGGATCCATATGTGGTTTGTGAAAAGAACACACATGCAAAATGACTCTGGTTGTTGTTAGTGAAAAGAACACACATGCAATGACACTGGTGGATCCATAGGTGGTATGTGAAAAGAACACACATGCAAAATGACTCTGGTTGTTGTTACTAAAAAGAACACACATGCAATGACTCTGGTGGATCCATGGGTGGATTGTTAAAAGAACACACATGCAATGACACTGGTGGATCCATAGGTGGTATGTGAAAAGAACACACATGCAAAATGACTCTGGTTGTTGTTACTAAAGAAAACACACATGCAATGACACTTGTGGATCCATGTGTGGTCTCTGTAGAGAACACACATTTCAATGTCACTAGTGGATCCATATGTCGTATGTGAAAAGAACACACATGCAATGACTCTGGTTGTTGTTAGTGAAAAGAACACACATGCAATGACACTGGTGGATCCATGGGTGGTATGTGAGAAGAACACACATGCAAAATGACTCTGGTTGTTGTTACTAAAAAGAACACACATGCAATCACACTGGTGGATCCATAGGTGGATTATGAAATGAACACACATGCAATGACACTGGTGGATCCATAGGTGGTATGTGAGAAGAACATACATTTCAATGACTCTGGTTGTTGTTACTAAAAAGAACACACTCGCAATGACACTGGCGGATCCATGTATGGATTGTGAAGAGAACACACATGCAATGACTCCAGTTGTTGTTAGTGAAAAGAACATACATGCAATGACACCGGTGGATCCATGTGTGGTCTCTGTAGAGAACACACATTTCAATGACACTGGTGGATCCATAGGTGGTATGTGAAAAGAACACACATGCAAAATGACTCTGGTTGTTGTTAGTGAAAAGAACACACATGCAATGACACTGGTGGATCCATAGGTGGTATGTGAAAAGAACACACATGCAAAATGACTCTGGTTCTTGTTACTAAAAAGAACACACATGCAATGACACTGGTGGATCCATGGGTGGATTGTGAAAAGAACACACATGCAATGACACTGGTGGATCCATAGTTTGTATGTGAAAAGAACACACATGCAAAATGACTCTGGTTGTTGTTACTAAAAAGAACACACATGCAATGACACTGGTGGATCCATGTGTGGTCTCTGTAGAGAACACACATTTCAATCACTCTGGTGGATCCATATATGGTATGTGAAAAGAGCACACATGCAATGACTCTGGTTGTTATTAGTGAATAGAACACACATGCAATGACACTGGTGGATCCATGTGTGGTCGCTGAAGGGAGCACACATTTCAATGACTCTTGTTGTTGTCAGTAAAAATAACACACATGCAATGACACTGGTGGATCCATGTGTGGATTGTGAAGAGAACAGACATGCAATGAAACTGGTTGTTGTTACTAAAAAGAACACACATGCAATAACACTTGTGGATCCATGTGTGGATTGTGAAGAGAACACACATGCAACAACTCCAGTTGTTGTTAGTGAAAAGAACATACATGCAATGACACCGGTGGATCCATGTGTGGTCTCTGTAGAGAACACACATTTCAATGACACTGGTGGATCCATATGTGGTTTGTGAAAAGAACACACATGCAAAATGACTCTGGTTGTTGTTAGTGAAAAGAACACACATGCAATGACACTGGTGGATCCATAGGTGGTATGTGAAAAGAACACACATGCAAAATGACTCTGGTTGTTGTTACTAAAAAGAACACACATGCAATGAATCTGGTGGATCCATGGTTGGATTGTTAAAAGAACACACATGCAATGACACTGGTGGATCCATAGGTGGTATGTGAAAAGAACACACATGCAAAATGACACTGGTTGTTGTTACTAAAAAGAACACACATGCAATGACACTTGTGGATCCATGTGTGGTCTCTATAGAGAACACACATTTCAATGACACTGGTGGATCCATATGTGGTATGTGAAAAGAACACACATGCAATGACTCTGGTTGTTGTTAGTGAAAAGAACACACATGCAATGACACTAGTGGATCCATAGGTGGTATGTGAGAAGAAAACACATGCAAAATGACTCTGGTTGTTGTTACTAAAAAGAACACACATGCAATCACACTAGTGGATCCATAGGTGGATTATGAAATGAACACACATGCAATGACACTGGTGGATCCATAGGTGGTATGTGAGAAGAACATACATTTCAATGACTCTGGTTGTTGTTACTAAAAAGAACACACATGCAATGACACTGGCGGATCCATGTATGGATTGTGAAGAGAACACACATGCAATGACTCTAGTTGTTGTTAGTGAAAAGAACATACGTGCAATGACACCGGTGGATCCATGTGTGGTCTCTGTAGAGAACACACATTTCAATGACACTGGTGGATCCATAGGTGGTATGTGAAAAGAACACACATGCAAAATGACTCTGGTTGTTGTTAGTGAAAACAACACACATGCAATGACACTGGTGGATCCATAGGTGGTATGTGAAAAGAACACACATGCAAAATGACTCTGGTTCTTGTTACTAAAAAGAACTCACATGCAATGACACTGGTGGATCCATGGGTGGATTGTGAAAAGAACACACATGCAATGACACTGGTGGATCCATAGGTGGTATGTGAAAAGAACACACATGCAAAATGACTCTGGTTGTTGTTACTAAAAAGAACACACATGCAATGACACTGGTGGATCCATGTGTGGTCTCTGTAGAGAACACACATTTCAATCACGCTGGTGGATCCATATGTGGTATGTGAAAAGAGCACACATGCAATGACTCTGGTTGTTATTAGTGAAAAGAACACACATGCAATGACACTGGTGGATCCATGTGTGGTCTCTGAAGGGAGCACACATTTTAATGACTCTTGTTGTTGTCAGTAAAAAGGACATACATGCAATGACACTGGTGTATCCATGTGTGGATTGTGAAGAGAACACACATGCAATGACACTGGTTGTTGTTACTAAAAATAACACACATGCAATAACACTGGTGGATCCATGTGTGGATTGTGAAGAGAACACACATGCAATGACTCCAGTTGTTGTTAGTGAAAAGAACATACATGCAATGACACCGGTGGATCCATGTGTGGTCTCTGTAGAGAACACACATTTCAATGACACTGGTGGATCCATATGTGGTTTGTGAAAAGATCACACATGCAAAATGACTCTGGTTGTTGTTAGTGAAAAGAACACACATGCAATGACACTGGTGGATCCATAGGTGGTATGTGAAAAGAACACACATGCAAAATGACTATGGTTGTTACTAAAAAGAACACACATGCAATGACTCTGGTGGATCCATGGGTGGATTGTTAAAAGAACACACATGCAATGACACTGGTGGAACCATAGGTGGTATGTGAAAAGAACACACATGCAAAATGACTCTGGTTGTTGTTACTAAAAAGAACACACATGCAATGACACTTGTGGATCCATGTGTGGTCTCTGTAGAGAACACACATTTCAATGACAATAGTGGATCCATATGTCGTATGTGAAAAGAACACACATGCAATGACTCTGGTTGTTGTTAGTGAAAAGAACACACATGCAATGACACTGGTGGATCCATGGGTGGTATGTGAGAAGAACACACATGCAAAATGACTCTGGTTGTTGTTACTAAAAAGAACACACATGCAATCACACTAGTGGATCCATAGGTGGATTATGAAATGAACACACATGCAATGACACTGGTGGATCCATAGGTGGTATGTGAGAAGAACATACATTTCAATGACTCTGGTTGTTGTTACTAAAAAGAACACACATGCAATGACACTGGCGGATCCATGTATGGATTGTGAAGAGAACACACATGCAATGACTCCAGTTGTTGTTAGTGAAAAGAACATACATGCAATGACATCGGTGGATCCATGTGTGGTCTCTGTAGAGAACACACATTTCAATGACACTGGTGGATCCATAGGTGGTATGTGAAAAGAACACACATGCAAAATGACTCTGGTTGTTGTTAGTGAAAAGAACACACATGCAATGACATTGGTGGATGCATAGGTGGTATGTGAAAAGAACACACATGCAAAATGACTCTGGTTCTTGTTACTAAAAAGAAAACACATGCAATGACACTGGTGGATCCATGGGTGGATTGTGAAAAGAACACACATGCAATGACACTGGTGGATCCATAGGTGGTATGTGAAAAGAACACACATGCAAAATGACTCTGGTTGTTGTTACTAAAAAGAACACACATGCAATGACATTGGTGGATCCATGTGTGGTCTCTGTAGAGAACACACATTTCAATGACACTGGTGGATCCATATGTGGTATGTGAAAAGAGCACACATGCAATGACTCTGGTTGTTATTAGTGAAAAGAACACACATGCAATGACACTGGTGGATCCATGTGTGGTCGCTGAAGGGAGCACACATTTCAATGACTCTTGTTGTTGTCAGTAAAAATAACACACATGCAATGACACTGGTGGATCCATGTGTGGATTGTGAAGAGAACAGACATGCAATGAAACTGGTTGTTGTTACTAAAAAGAACACACATGCAATAACACTGGTGGATCCATGTGTGGATTGTGAAGAGAACACACATGCAACGACTCCAGTTGTTGTTAGTGAAAAGAACATACATGCAATGACACCGGTGGATCCATGTGTGGTCTCTATAGAGAACACACATTTCAATGACACTGATGGATCCATATGTGGTTTGTGAAAAGAACACACATGCAAAATGACTCTGGTTGTTGTTAGTGAAAAGAACACACATGCAATGACACTGGTGGATCCATAGGTGGTATGTGAAAAGAACACACATGCAAAATGACTCTTGTTGTTCTTACTAAAAAGAACACACATGCAATGACTCTGGTGGATCCATGGTTGGATTGTTAAAAGAACACACATGCAATGACACAGGTGGATCCATAGGTGGTATGTGAAATGAACACACATGCAAAATGACACTGGTTGTTGTTACTAAAAAGAACACACATGCAATGACACTTGTGGATCCATGTGTGGTCTTTATAGAGAACACACATTACAATGACACTGGTGGATCCATATGTAGTATGTGAAAAGAACACACATGCAATGACTCTGGTTGTTGTTAGTGAAAAGAACACACATGCAATGACACTGGTGGATCCATAGGTGGTATGTGAGAAGAACACACATGCAAAATGACTCTGGTTGTTGTTACTAAAAAGAACACACATGCAATCACACTGGTGGATCCATAGGTGGATTATGAAATGAACACACATGCAATTACACTGGTGGATCCATAGGTGGTATGTGAGAAGAACATACATTTCAATGACTCTGGTTGTTGTTACTAAAAAGAACACACATGCAATGACACTGGCGGATCCATGTATGGATTGTGAAGAGAACACACATGCAATGACTCTAGTTGTTGTTAGTGAAAAGAACATACGTGCAATGACACCGGTGGATCCATGTGTGGTCTCTGTAGAGAACACACATTTCAATGACACTGGTGGATCCATAGGTGGTATGTGAAAAGAACACACATGCAAAATGACTCTGGTTGTTGTTAGTGAAAAGAACACACATGCAATGACACTGGTGGATCCATAGGTGGTATGTGAAAAGAACACACATGCAAAATGACTCTGGTTCTTGTTACTAAAAAGAACACACATGCAATGACACTGGTGGATCCATGGGTGGATTGTGAAAAGAACACACATGCAATGACACTGGTGGATCCATAGGTGGTATGTGAAAAGAACACACATGCAAAATGACTCTGGTTGTTGTTACTAAAAAGAACACACATGCAATGACACTGGTGGATCCAAGTGTGGTCTCTGTAGAGAACACACATTTCAATCACGCTGGTGGATCCATATGTGGTATGTGAAAAGAGCACACATGCAATTACTCTGGTTGTTATTAGTGAAAAGAACACACATGCAATGACATTGGTGGATCCATATGTGGTATGTGAAAAGAACACACATGCAATGACTCTGGTTGTTGTTAGTGAAAAGAACACACATGCAATGACACTGGTGGATCCATAGGGGGTATGTGAGAAGAACACACATGCAAAATGACTCTGGTTGTTGTTACTAAAAAGAACACACATGCAATCACACTGGTGGATCCATAGGTGGATTATGAAATGAACACACATGCAATTACACTGGTGGATCCATAGGTGGTATGTGAGAAGAACATACATTTCAATGACTCTGGTTGTTGTTACTAAAAAGAACACACATGCAATGACACTGGCGGATCCATGTATGGATTGTGAAGAGAACACACATGCAATGACTCCAGTTGTTGTTAGTGAAAAGAACATACATGCAATGACACCAGTGGATCCATGTGTGGTCTCTGTAGAGAACACACATTTCAATGACACTGGTGGATCCATAGGTGGTATGTGAAAAGAACACACATGCAAAATGACTCTGGTTGTTGTTAGTGAAAAGAACACACATGCAATGACATTGGTGGATGCATAGGTGGTATGTGAAAAGAACACACATGCAAAATGACTCTGGTTCTTGTTACTAAAAAGAACACACATGCAATGACACTGGTGGATCCATGGGTGGATTGTGAAAAGAACACACATGCAATGACACTGGTGGATCCATAGGTGGTATGTGAAAAGAACACACATGCAAAATGACTCTGGTTGTTGTTACTAAAAAGAACACACATGCAATGACACTGGTGGATCCATGTGTGGTCTCTGTAGAGAACACACATTTCAATGACACTGGTGGATCCATATGTGGTATGTGAAAAGAGCACACATGCAATGACTCTGGTTGTTATTAGTGAAAAGAACACACATGCAATGACACTGGTGGATCCATGTGTGGTCGCTGAAGGGAGCACACATTTCAATGACTCTTGTTGTTGTCAGTAAAAATAACACACATGCAATGACACTGGTGGATCCATGTGTGGATTGTGAAGAGAACAGACATGCAATGAAACTGGTTGTTGTTACTAAAAAGAACACACATGCAATAACACTGGTGGATCCATGTGTGGATTGTGAAGAGAACACACATGCAACGACTCCAGTTGTTGTTAGTGAAAAGAACATACATGCAATGACACCGGTGGATCCATGTGTGGTCTCTATAGAGAACACACATTTCAATGACACTGGTGGATCCATATGTGGTTTGTGAAAAGAACACACATGCAAAATGACTCTGGTTGTTGTTAGTGAAAAGAACACACATGCAAAATGACTCTGGTTGTTGTTAGTGAAAAGAACACACATGCAATGACACTGGTGGATCCATAGGTGGTATGTGAAAAGAACACACATGCAAAATGACTCTGGTTGTTGTTACTAAAAAGAACACACATGCAATGACTCTGGTGGATCCATGGTTGGATTGTTAAAAGAACACACATGCAATGACACTGGTGGATCCATAGTTGGTATGTGAAATGAACACACATGCAAAATGACACTGGTTGTTGTTACTAAAAAGAACACACATGCAATGACACTTGTGGATCCATGTGTGGTCTCTATAGAGAACACACATTTCAATGACACTGGTGGATCCATATGTGGTATGTGAAAAGAACACACATGCAATGACTCTGGTTGTTGTTAGTGAAAAGAACACACATGCAATGACACTGGTGGATCCATAGGTGGTATGTGAGAAGAACACACATGCAAAATGACTCTGGTTGTTGTTACTAAAAAGAACACACATGCAATCACACTGGTGGATCCATAGGTGGATTATGAAATGAACACACATGCAATTACACTGGTGGATCCATAGGTGGTATGTGAGAAGAACATACATTTCAATGACTCTGGTTGTTGTTACTAAAAAGAACACACATGCAATGACACTGGCGGATCCATGTATGGATTGTGAAGAGAACACACATGCAATGACTCTAGTTGTTGTTAGTGAAAAGAACATACGTGCAATGACACCGGTGGATCCATGTGTGGTCTCTGTAGAGAACACACATTTCAATGACACTGGTGGATCCATAGGTGGTATGTGAAAAGAACACACATGCAAAATGACTCTGGTTGTTGTTAGTGAAAAGAACACACATGCAATGACACTGGTGGATCCATAGGTGGTATGTGAAAAGAACACACATGCAAAATGACTCTGGTTCTTGTTACTAAAAAGAACACACATGCAATGACACTGGTGGATCCATGGGTGGATTGTGAAAAGAACACACATGCAATGACACTGGTGGATCCATAGGTGGTATGTGAAAAGAACACACATGCAAAATGACTCTGGTTGTTGTTACTAAAAAGAACACACATGCAATGACACTGGTGGATCCAAGTGTGGTCTCTGTAGAGAACACACATTTCAATCACGCTGGTGGATCCATATGTGGTATGTGAAAAGAGCACACATGCAATGACTCTGGTTGTTATTAGTGAAAAGAACACACATGCAATGACACTGGTGGATCCATGTGTGGTCTCTGAAGGGAGCACACATTTCAATGACTCTTGTTGTTGTCAGTAAAAAGAACACACATGCAATGACGATGGTGGATCCATGTGTGGATTGTGAAGAGAACACACATGCAATGACACTGATTGTTGTTACTAAAAATAACACACATGCAATAACACTGGTGGATCCATGTGTGGATTGTGAAGAGAACACACATGCAATGACTCCAGTTGTTGTTAGTGAAAAGAACATACATGCAATGACACCGGTGGATCCATGTGTGGTCTCTGTAGAGAACACACATTTCAATGACACTGGTGGATCCATATGTGGTTTGTGAAAAGAACACACATGCAAAATGACTCTGGTTGTTGTTAGTGAAAAGAACACACATGCAATGACACTGGTGGATCCATAGGTGGTATGTGAAAAGAACACACATGCAAAATGACTCTGGTTGTTGTTACTAAAAAGAACACACATGCAAAATGACTCTGGTTGTTGTTACTAAAAAGAACACACATGCAATGACTCTGGTGGATCCATGGGTGGATTGTTAAAAGAACACACATGCAATGACACTGGTGGATCCATAGGTGGTATGTGAAAAGAACACACATGCAAAATGACTCTGGTTGTTGTTACTAAAAAGAACACACATGCAATGACACTTGTGGATCCATGTGTGGTCTCTGTAGAGAACACACATTTCAATGACACTGGTGGATCCATATGTGGTATGTGAAAAGAACACACATGCAATGACTCTGGTTGTTGTTAGTGAAAATAACACACATGCAATGACACTGGTGGATGCATAGGTGGTATGTGAGAAGAACACACATGCAAAATGACTCTGGTTGTTGTTACTAAAAAGAACACACATGCAATCACACTGGTGGATCCATAGGTGGATTATGAAATGAACACACATGGAATGACACTGGTGGATCCATAGGTGGTATGTGAGAAGAACATACATTTCAATGACTCTAGTTGTTGTTACTAAAAAGAACACACATCCAATGACACTGGTGGATCCATAGGTGGTATGTGAAGAGAACACACATGCAAAATGACTCTGGTTGTTGTTACTAAAAAGAACACACATGCAATGACACTGGTGGATCCATAGGTGGATTATGAAATGAACACACATGCAATGACACTGGTGGATCCATAGGTGGTATGTGAGAAGAACATACATTTCAATGACTCTGGTTGTTGTTACTAAAAAGAACACACATGCAATGACACTGGCGGATCCATGTATGGATTGTGAAGAGAACACACATGCAATGACTCTAGTTGTTGTTAGTGAAAAGAACATACGTGCAATGACACCGGTGGATCCATGTGTGGTATCTGTAGAGAACACACATTTCAATGACACTGGTGGATCCATAGGTGGTATGTGAAAAGACAACACATGCAAAATGACTCTGGTTATTGTTAGTGAAAAGAACACACATGCAATGACACTGGTGGATCCATAGGTGGTATGTGAAAAGAACACACATGCAAAATGACTCTGGTTCTTGTTACTAAAAAGAACACACATGCAATGACACTGGTGGATCCATGGGTGGATTGTGAAAAGAACACACATGCAATGACACTGGTGGATCCATAGGTGGTATGTGAAAAGAACACACATGCAAAATGACTCTGGTTGTTGTTACTAAAAAGAACACACATGCAATGACACTGGTGGATCCATGTGTGGTCTCTGTAGAGAACACACATTTCAATCACGCTGGTGGATCCATATGTGGTATGTGAAAAGAGCACACATGCAATGACTCTGGTTGTTATTAGTGAAAAGTACACACATGCAATGACACTGGTGGATCCATGTGTGGTCTCTGAAGGGAGCACACATTTCAATGACTCTTGTTGTTGTCAGTAAAAATAACACACATGCAATGACACTGGTGTATCCAAGTGTGGATTGTGAAGAGAACACACATGCAATGACACTGGTTGTTGTTACTAAAAATAACACACATGCAATAACACTGGTGGATCCATGTGTGGATTGTGAAGAGAACACACATGCAATGACTCCAGTTGTTGTTAGTGAAAAGAACATACATGCAATGACACCGGTGGATCCATGTGTGGTCTCTGTAGAGAACACACATTTCAATGACACTGGTGGATCCATATGTGGTTTGTGAAAAGAACACACATGCAAAATGACTCTGGTTATTGTTCGTGAAAAGAACACACATGCAATGACACTGGTGGATCCATAGGTGGTATGTGAAAAGAACACACATGCAAAATGACTCTGGTTGTTGTTACTAAAAAGAACACACATGCAATGACTCTGGTGGATCCATGGGTGGATTGTTAAAAGAACACACATGCAATGACACTGGTGGATCCATAGGTGGTATGTGAAAAGAACACACATGAAAAATGACTCTGGTTGTTACTAAAAAGAACCAACATGCAATGACACTTGTGGATCCATGTGTGTTCTCTGTAGAGAACACACATTTCAATGACACTGGTGGATCCATATGTGGTATGTGAAAAGAACACACATGCAATGACTCTGGTTGTTGTTAGTGAAAAGAACACACATGCAATGACACTGGTGGATCCATAGGTGGTATGTGAGAAGAACACACATGCAAAATGACTCTGGTTGTTGTTACTAAAAAGAACACACATGCAATCACACTGGTGGATGCATAGGTGGATTATGAAATGAACACACATGGAATGACACTGGTGGATCCATAGGTGGTATGTGAGAAGAACATACATTTCAATGACTCTAGTTGTTGTTACTAAAAAGAACACACATCCAATGACACTGGTGGATCCATAGGTGGTATGTGAAGAGAACACACATGCAAAATGACTCTGGTTGTTGTTACTAAAAAGAACACACATGCAATGACACTGGTGGATCCATGGGTGGATTGTGAAAAGAACACACTTGCAATGACACTGGTGGATCCTTAGGTGGTATGTGAAAAGAACACACATGCAAAATGACTCTGGTTGTTGTTACTAAAAAGAACACACATGCAATGACACTGGTGGATCCATGTGTGGTCTCTGTAGAGAACACACATTTCAATCACACTGGTGGATCCATATGTGGTATGTGAAAAGAGCACACATGCAAAATGACTCTGGTTGTTGTTAGTGAAAACAACACACATGCAATGACACTGATGGATCCATAGGTGGTATGTGAAAAGAACACACATGCAAAATGACTCTGCTTCTTGTTACTAAAAAGAACACACATGCAATGACACTGGTGGATCCATGGGTGGATTGTGAAAAGAACACACGTGCAATGACACTGGTGGATCCATAGGTGGTATGTGAAAAGAACACACATGCAAAATGACTCTCGTTGTTGTTACTAAAAAGAACACACATGCAATGACACTGGTGGATCCATGTGTGGTCTCTGTAGAGAACACACATTTCAATCACTCTGGTGGATCCATATGTGGTATGTGAAAAGAGCACACATGCAATGACTCTGGTTGTTATTAGTGAAAAGTACACACATGCAATGACACTGGTGGATCCATGTGTGGTCTCTGAAGGGAGCACACATTTCAATGACTCTTGTTGTTGTCAGTAAAAATAACACACATGCAATGACACTGGTGTATCCAAGTGTGGATTGTGAAGAGAACACACATGCAATGACACTGGTGGATCCATGTATGGATTGTGAAGAGAACATACATGCAATGACTCCAAATGTTGTTAGTGAAAAGAACATACATGCAATGACACCGGTGGATCCATGTGTGGTCTCTGTAGAGAACACACATTTCAATGACACTGGTGGATCCATATGTGGTTTGTGAAAAGAACACACATGCAAAATGACTCTGGTTGTTGTTCGTGAAAAGAACACACATGCAATGACACTGGTGGATCCATAGGTGGTATGTGAAAAGAACACACATGCAAAATGACTCTGGTTGTTGTTACTAAAAAGAACACACATGCAATGACTCTGGTGGATCCATGGGTGGATTGTTAAAAGAACACACATGCAATGACACTGGTGGATCCATAGGTGGTATGTGAAAAGAACACACATGAAAAATGACTCTGGTTGTTACTAAAAAGAACCAACATGCAATGACACTTGTGGATCCATGTGTGTTCTCTGTAGAGAACACACATTTCAATGACACTGGTGGATCCATATGTGGTATGTGAAAAGAACACACATGCAATGACTCTGGTTGTTGTTAGTGAAAAGAACACACATGCAATGACACTGGTGGATCCATAGGTGGTATGTGAGAAGAACACACATGCAAAATGACTCTGGTTGTTGTTACTAAAAAGAACACACATGCAATCACACTGGTGGATCCATAGGTGGATTATGAAATGAACACCTATGGAATGACACTGGTGGATCCATAGGTGGTATGTGAGAAGAACATACATTTCAATGACTCTAGTTGTTGTTACTAAAAAGAACACACATCCAATGACACTGGTGGATCCATAGGTGGTATGTGAAGAGAACACACATGCAAAATGACTCTGGTTGTTGTTACTGAAAAGAACACACATGCAATGACACTGGTGGATCCATGGGTGGATTGTGAAAAGAACACACATGCAATGACACTGGTGGATCCTTAGGTGGTATGTGAAAAGAACACACATGCAAAATGACTCTGGTTGTTGTTACTAAAAAGAACACACATGCAATGACACTGGTGGATCCATGTGTGGTCTCTGTAGAGAACACACATTTCAATGACACTGGTGGATCCATATGTGGTATGTGAAAAGAGCACACATGCAAAATGACTCTGGTTGTTGTTAGTGAAAAGAACACACATGCAAAATGACTCTGGTTGTTGTTAGTGAAAAGAACACACATGCAATGACACTGGTGGATCCATAGGTGGTATGTGAAAAGAACACACATGCAAAATGACTCTGGTTGTTGTTACTAAAAAGAACACACATGCAATGACTCTGGTGGATCCATGGTTGGATTGTTAAAAGAACACACATGCAATGACACTGGTGGATCCATAGGTGGTATGTGAAATGAACACACATGCAAAATGACACTGGTTGTTGTTACTAAAAAGAACACACATGCAATGACACTTGTGGATCCATGTGTGGTCTCTATAGAGAACACACATTTCAATGACACTGGTGGATCCATATGTGGTATGTGAAAAGAACACACATGCAATGACTCTGGTTGTTGTTAGTGAAAAGAACACACATGCAATGACACTGGTGGATCCATAGGTGGTATGTGAGAAGAACACACATGCAAAATGACTCTGGTTGTTGTTACTAAAAAGAACACACATGCAATCACACTGGTGGATCCATAGGTGGATTATGAAATGAACACACATGCAATTACACTGGTGGATCCATAGGTGGTATGTGAGAAGAACATACATTTCAATGACTCTGGTTGTTGTTACTAAAAAGAACACACATGCAATGACACTGGCGGATCCATGTATGGATTGTGAAGAGAACACACATGCAATGACTCTAGTTGTTGTTAGTGAAAAGAACATACGTGCAATGACACCGGTGGATCCATGTGTGGTCTCTGTAGAGAACACACATTTCAATGACACTGGTGGATCCATAGGTGGTATGTGAAAAGAACACACATGCAAAATGACTCTGGTTGTTGTTAGTGAAAAGAACACACATGCAATGACACTGGTGGATCCATAGGTGGTATGTGAAAAGAACACACATGCAAAATGACTCTGGTTCTTGTTACTAAAAAGAACACACATGCAATGACACTGGTGGATCCATGGGTGGATTGTGAAAAGAACACACATGCAATGACACTGGTGGATCCATAGGTGGTATGTGAAAAGAACACACATGCAAAATGACTCTGGTTGTTGTTACTAAAAAGAACACACATGCAATGACACTGGTGGATCCAAGTGTGGTCTCTGTAGAGAACACACATTTCAATCACGCTGGTGGATCCATATGTGGTATGTGAAAAGAGCACACATGCAATGACTCTGGTTGTTATTAGTGAAAAGAACACACATGCAATGACACTGGTGGATCCATGTGTGGTCTCTGAAGGGAGCACACATTTCAATGACTCTTGTTGTTGTCAGTAAAAAGAACACACATGCAATGACGATGGTGGATCCATGTGTGGATTGTGAAGAGAACACACATGCAATGACACTGATTGTTGTTACTAAAAATAACACACATGCAATAACACTGGTGGATCCATGTGTGGATTGTGAAGAGAACACACATGCAATGACTCCAGTTGTTGTTAGTGAAAAGAACATACATGCAATGACACCGGTGGATCCATGTGTGGTCTCTGTAGAGAACACACATTTCAATGACACTGGTGGATCCATATGTGGTTTGTGAAAAGAACACACATGCAAAATGACTCTGGTTGTTGTTAGTGAAAAGAACACACATGCAATGACACTGGTGGATCCATAGGTGGTATGTGAAAAGAACACACATGCAAAATGACTCTGGTTGTTGTTACTAAAAAGAACACACATGCAAAATGACTCTGGTTGTTGTTACTAAAAAGAACACACATGCAATGACTCTGGTGGATCCATGGGTGGATTGTTAAAAGAACACACATGCAATGACACTGGTGGATCCATAGGTGGTATGTGAAAAGAACACACATGCAAAATGACTCTGGTTGTTGTTACTAAAAAGAACACACATGCAATGACACTTGTGGATCCATGTGTGGTCTCTGTAGAGAACACACATTTCAATGACACTGGTGGATCCATATGTGGTATGTGAAAAGAACACACATGCAATGACTCTGGTTGTTGTTAGTGAAAATAACACACATGCAATGACACTGGTGGATGCATAGGTGGTATGTGAGAAGAACACACATGCAAAATGACTCTGGTTGTTGTTACTAAAAAGAACACACATGCAATCACACTGGTGGATCCATAGGTGGATTATGAAATGAACACACATGGAATGACACTGGTGGATCCATAGGTGGTATGTGAGAAGAACATACATTTCAATGACTCTAGTTGTTGTTACTAAAAAGAACACACATCCAATGACACTGGTGGATCCATAGGTGGTATGTGAAGAGAACACACATGCAAAATGACTCTGGTTGTTGTTACTAAAAAGAACACACATGCAATGACACTGGTGGATCCATAGGTGGATTATGAAATGAACACACATGCAATGACACTGGTGGATCCATAGGTGGTATGTGAGAAGAACATACATTTCAATGACTCTGGTTGTTGTTACTAAAAAGAACACACATGCAATGACACTGGCGGATCCATGTATGGATTGTGAAGAGAACACACATGCAATGACTCTAGTTGTTGTTAGTGAAAAGAACATACGTGCAATGACACCGGTGGATCCATGTGTGGTATCTGTAGAGAACACACATTTCAATGACACTGGTGGATCCATAGGTGGTATGTGAAAAGACAACACATGCAAAATGACTCTGGTTATTGTTAGTGAAAAGAACACACATGCAATGACACTGGTGGATCCATAGGTGGTATGTGAAAAGAACACACATGCAAAATGACTCTGGTTCTTGTTACTAAAAAGAACACACATGCAATGACACTGGTGGATCCATGGGTGGATTGTGAAAAGAACACACATGCAATGACACTGGTGGATCCATAGGTGGTATGTGAAAAGAACACACATGCAAAATGACTCTGGTTGTTGTTACTAAAAAGAACACACATGCAATGACACTGGTGGATCCATGTGTGGTCTCTGTAGAGAACACACATTTCAATCACGCTGGTGGATCCATATGTGGTATGTGAAAAGAGCACACATGCAATGACTCTGGTTGTTATTAGTGAAAAGTACACACATGCAATGACACTGGTGGATCCATGTGTGGTATCTGAAGGGAGCACACATTTCAATGACTCTTGTTGTTGTCAGTAAAAATAACACACATGCAATGACACTGGTGTATCCAAGTGTGGATTGTGAAGAGAACACACGTGCAATGACACTGGTTGTTGTTACTAAAAATAACACACATGCAATAACACTGGTGGATCCATGTGTGGATTGTGAAGAGAACACACATGCAATGACTCCAGTTGTTGTTAGTGAAAAGAACATACATGCAATGACACCGGTGGATCCATGTGTGGTCTCTGTAGAGAACACACATTTCAATGACACTGGTGGATCCATATGTGGTTTGTGAAAAGAACACACATGCAAAATGACTCTGGTTGTTGTTCGTGAAAAGAACACACATGCAATGACACTGGTGGATCCATAGGTGGTATGTGAAAAGAACACACATGCAAAATGACTCTGGTTGTTGTTACTAAAAAGAACACACATGCAATGACTCTGGTGGATCCATGGGTGGATTGTTAAAAGAACACACATGCAATGACACTGGTGGATCCATAGGTGGTATGTGAAAAGAACACACATGAAAAATGACTCTGGTTGTTACTAAAAAGAACCAACATGCAATGACACTTGTGGATCCATGTGTGTTCTCTGTAGAGAACACACATTTCAATGACACTGGTGGATCCATATGTGGTATGTGAAAAGAACACACATGCAATGACTCTGGTTGTTGTTAGTGAAAAGAACACACATGCAATGACACTGGTGGATCCATAGGTGGTATGTGAGAAGAACACACATGCAAAATGACTCTGGTTGTTGTTACTAAAAAGAACACACATGCAATCACACTGGTGGATGCATAGGTGGATTATGAAATGAACACACATGGAATGACACTGGTGGATCCATAGGTGGTATGTGAGAAGAACATACATTTCAATGACTCTAGTTGTTGTTACTAAAAAGAACACACATCCAATGACACTGGTGGATCCATAGGTGGTATGTGAAGAGAACACACATGCAAAATGACTCTGGTTGTTGTTACTAAAAAGAACACACATGCAATGACACTGGTGGATCCATGGGTGGATTGTGAAAAGAACACACTTGCAATGACACTGGTGGATCCTTAGGTGGTATGTGAAAAGAACACACATGCAAAATGACTCTGGTTGTTGTTACTAAAAAGAACACACATGCAATGACACTGGTGGATCCATGTGTGGTCTCTGTAGAGAACACACATTTCAATCACACTGGTGGATCCATATGTGGTATGTGAAAAGAGCACACATGCAAAATGACTCTGGTTGTTGTTAGTGAAAACAACACACATGCAATGACACTGATGGATCCATAGGTGGTATGTGAAAAGAACACACATGCAAAGTGACTCTGCTTCTTGTTACTAAAAAGAACACACATGCAATGACACTGGTGGATCCATGGGTGGATTGTGAAAAGAACACACGTGCAATGACACTGGTGGATCCATAGGTGGTATGTGAAAAGAACACACATGCAAAATGACTCTGGTTGTTGTTACTAAAAAGAACACACATGCAATGACACTGGTGGATCCATGTGTGGTCTCTGTAGAGAACACACATTTCAATCACTCTGGTGGATCCATATGTGGTATGTGAAAAGAGCACACATGCAATGACTCTGGTTGTTATTAGTGAAAAGTACACACATGCAATGACACTGGTGGATCCATGTGTGGTCTCTGAAGGGAGCACACATTTCAATGACCCTTGTTGTTGTCAGTAAAAATAACACACATGCAATGACACTGGTGTATCCAAGTGTGGATTGTGAAGAGAACACACATGCAATGACACTGCTTGTTGTTACTAAAAATAACACACATGCAATAACACTGGTGGATCCATGTGTGGATTGTGAAGAGAACACACATGCAATGACTCCAGTTGTTGTTAGTGAAAAGAACATACATGCAATGACACCGGTTGATCCATGTGTGGTCTCTGTAGAGAACACACATTTCAATGACACTGGTGGATCCATATGTGGTTTGTGAAAAGAACACACATGCAAAATGACTCTGGTTGTTGTTCGTGAAAAGAACACACATGCAATGACACTGGTGGATCCATAGGTGGTATGTGAAAAGAACACACATGCAAAATGACTCTGGTTGTTGTTACTAAAAAGAACACACATGCAATGACTCTGGTGGATCCATGGGTGGATTGTTAAAAGAACACACATGCAATGACACTGGTGGATCCATAGGTGGTATGTGAAAAGAACACACATGAAAAATGACTCTGGTTGTTACTAAAAAGAACCAACATGCAATGACACTTGTGGATCCATGTGTGTTCTCTGTAGAGAACACACATTTCAATGACACTGGTGGATCCATATGTGGTATGTGAAAAGAACACACATGCAATGACTCTGGTTGTTGTTAGTGAAAAGAACACACATGCAATGACACTGGTGGATCCATAGGTGGTATGTGAGAAGAACACACATGCAAAATGACTCTGGTTGTTGTTACTAAAAAGAACACACATGCAATCACACTGGTGGATCCATAGGTGGATTATGAAATGAACACCTATGGAATGACACTGGTGGATCCATAGGTGGTATGTGAGAAGAACATACATTTCAATGACTCTAGTTGTTGTTACTAAAAAGAACACACATCCAATGACACTGGTGGATCCATAGGTGGTATGTGAAGAGAACACACATGCAAAATGACTCTGGTTGTTGTTACTAAAAAGAACACACATGCAATGACACTGGTGGATCCATGGGTGGATTGTGAAAAGAACACACATGCAATGACACTGGTGGATCCTTAGGTGGTATGTGAAAAGAACACACATGCAAAATGACTCTGGTTGTTGTTACTAAAAAGAACACACATGCAATGACACTGGTGGATCCATGTGTGGTCTCTGTAGAGAACACACATTTCAATCACACTGGTGGATCCATATGTGGTATGTGAAAAGAGCACACATGCAAAATGACTCTGGTTGTTGTTAGTGAAAACAACACACATGCAATGACACTGATGGATCCATAGGTGGTATGTGAAAAGAACACACATGCAAAATGACTCTGCTTCTTGTTACTAAAAAGAACACACATGCAATGACACTGGTGGATCCATGGGTGGATTGTGAAAAGAACACACGTGCAATGACACTGGTGGATCCATAGGTGGTATGTGAAAAGAACACACATGCAAAATGACTCTGGTTGTTGTTACTAAAAAGAACACACATGCAATGACACTGGTGGATCCATGTGTGGTCTCTGTAGAGAACACACATTTCAATCACTCTGGTGGATCCATATGTGGTATGTGAAAAGAGCACACATGCAATGACTCTGGTTGTTATTAGTGAAAAGAACACACATGCAATGACACTGGTGGATCCATGTGTGGTCTCTGAAGGGAACACATTTCAATGACTCTTGTTGTTGTCAGTAAAAAGAACACACATGCAATGACACTGGTGGATCCATGTGTGGATTGTGAAGAGAACAGACATGCAATGACACTGGTTGTTGTTACTAAAAAGAACACACATGCAATAACACTGGTGGATCCATGTGTGGATTGTGAAGAGAACACACATGCAACGACTCCAGTTGTTGTTAGTGAAAAGAACATACATGCAATGACACCGGTGGATCCATGTGTGGTCTCTGTAGAGAACACACATTTCAATGACACTGGTGGATCCATATGTGGTTTGTGAAAAGAACACACATGTAAAATGACTCTGGTTGTTGTTAGTGAAAAGAACACACATGCAATGACACTGGTGGATCCATAGGTGGTCGGTGAAAAGAACACACATGCAAAATGACTCTAGTTGTTGTTACTAAAAAGTACACACATGCAATGACTCTGGTGGATCCATGGTTGGATTGTTAAAAGAACACACATGCAATGAAACTGGTGGATCCATAGGTGGTATGTGAAAAGAACACACATGCAAAATGACACTGGTTATTGTTACTAAAAAGAACACACATGCAATGACACTTGTGGATCCATGTGTGGTCTCTGTAGAGAACACACATTTCAATGACACTGGTGGATCCATATGTGGTATGTGAAAAGAACACACATGCAATGACTCTGGTTGTTGTTAGTGAAAAGAACACACATGCAATGACACTGGTGGATCCATGGGTGGATTGTGAAAAGAACACACATGCAATGACACTGGTGGATCCATAGGTGGTATGTGAAAAGAACACACATGCAAAATGACTCTGGTTGTTGTTACTAAAAAGAACACACATGCAATGACACTGGTGGATCCATGTGTGGTCTCTGTAGAGAACACACATTTCAATCACGCTGGTCGATCCATATGTGGTATGTGAAAAGAGCACACATCCAATGACTCTGGTTGTTATTAGTGAAAAGAACACACATGCAATGACACTAGTGGATCTATGTGTGGTCTCTGAAGGGAGCACACATTTCAATGACTCTTGTTGTTGTCAGTAAAAAGAACACACATGCAATGACACTGGTGGATCCATGTGTGCATTGTGAAGAGAACAGACATGCAATGACACTGGTTGTTGTTACTAAAAAGAACACACATGCAATAACACTGGTGGATCCATGTGTGGATTGTGAAGAGAACACACATGCAACGACTCCAGTTGTTGTTAGTGAAAAGAACATACATGCAATGACACCGGTGGATCCATGTGTCGTCTCTGTAGAGAACACACATTTCAATGACACTGGTAGATCCATATGTGGTTTGTGAAAAGAACACACATGCAAAATGACTCTGGTTGTTGTTAGTGAAAAGAAAACACATGCAATGACACTGGTGGATCCATAGGTGGTATGTGAAAAGAACACACATGCAAAATGACTCTGGTTGTTGTTACTAAAAGGACCACACATGCAATGACTCTGGTGGATCCATGGTTGGATTGTTAAAAGAACACACATGCAATGACACTGGTGGATCCATAGGTGGTATGTGAAAAGAACACACATGCAAAATGACACGTTGTTGTTACTAAAAAGAACACACATGCAATGACACTTGTGGATCCATGTGTGGTCTCTGTAGAGAACACACATTTCAATGACACTGGTGGATCCATATGTGGTATGTGAAAAGAACACACATACAATGACTGTGGTTGTTGTTAGTGAAAAGAACACACATGCAATGACACTGGTGGATCCATAGGTGGTATGTGAGAAGAACACACATGCAAAATGACTCTGGTTGTTGTTACTAAAAAGAACACACATGCAATCACACTGGTGGATCCATAGGTGGATTATGAAATGAACACACATGCAATGACACTGGTGGATCCATAGGTGGTATGTGAGAAGAACATACATTTCAATGGCTCTGGTTGTTGTTACTAAAAAGAACACACATGCAATGACACTGGAGGATCCATGTAAGGATTGTGAAGAGAACACACATGCAATGACTCCAGTTGTTGTTAGTGAAAATAACATACATGCAATGACACCGGTGGATCCATGTGTGGTCTCTAGAGAGAACACACATTTCAATGACACTGGTGGATCCATAGGTGGTATGTGAAAAGAACACACATGCAAAATGACTCTGGTTGTTGTTAGTGAAAAGAACACACATGCAATGACACTGGTGGATCCATAGGTGGTATGTGAAAAGAACACACATGCAAAATGACTCTGGTTCTTGTTACTAAAAAGAACACACATGCAATGACACTGGTGGATCCATGGGTGGATTGTGAAAAGAACACACATGCAATGACACTGGTGGATCCATAGGTGGTATGTGAAAAGAACACACATGCAAAATGACTCTAGTTGTTGTTACTAAAAAGAACACACATGCAATGACACTGCTGGATCCATGTGTGGTCTCTGTAGAGAACACACATTTCAATCACGCTGGTGGATCCATATGTGGTATGTGAAAAGAGCACACATGCAATGACTCTGGTTGTTATTAGTGAAAATAACACACATGCAATGACACTGGTGGATCCATGTGTGGTCTCTGAAGGGAGCACACATTTCAATGACTCTTGTTGTTGTCAGTAAAAAGAACACACATGCAATGACACTGGTGGATCCATGTGTGGATTGTGAAGAGAACACACATGCAATGACACTGGTTGTTGTTACTAAAAAGAACACACATGCAATAACACTGGTGGATCCATGTGTGGATTGTGAAGAGAACACACATGCAACGACTCCAGTTGTTGTTAGTGAAAAGAACATACATGCAATGACACCGGTGGATCCATGTGTGGTCTCTGTAGAGAACACACATTTCAATGACACTGGTAGATCCATATGTGGTTTGTGAAAAGAACACACATGCAAAATGACTCTGGTTGTTGTTAGTGAAAAGAACACACATGCAATGACACTGGTGGATCCATAGGTGGTATGTGAAAAGAACACACATGCAAAATGACTCTGGTTGTTCTTACTAAAAAGAACACACAGGCAATGACTCTGGTGGATCCATGGTTGGATTGTTAAAAGAACACACATGCAATGACACTGGTGGATCCATAGGTGGTATGTGAAATGAACACACATGCAAAATGACTCTGGTTGTTGTTACTAAAAAGAACACACATGCAATGACACTTGTGGATCCATGTGTGGTCTTTATAGAGAACACACATTTCAATGACACTGGTGGATCCATAGGTGGTATGTGAAAAGAACACACATGCAATGACTCTGGTTGTTGTTAGTGAAAAGAACACACATGCAATGACACTGGTGGATCCATAGGTGGTATGTGAGAAGAACACACATGCAAAATGACTCTGGTTGTTGTTACTAAAAAGAACACACATGCAATCACACTGGTGGATCCATAGGTGGATTATGAAATGAACACACATGCAATTACACTGGTGGATCCATAGGTGGTATGTGAGAAGAACATACATTTCAATGACTCTGGTTGTTGTTACTAAAAAGAACACACATGCAATGACACTGGCGGATCCATGTATGGATTGTGAAGAGAACACACATGCAATGACTCTAGTTGTTGTTAGTGAAAAGAACATACGTGCAATGACACCGGTGGATCCATGTGTGGTCTCTGTAGAGAACACACATTTCAATGACACTGGTGGATCCATAGGTGGTATGTGAAAAGAACACACATGCAAAATGACTCTGGTTGTTGTTAGTGAAAACAACACACATGCAATGACACTGGTGGATCCATAGGTGGTATGTGAAAAGAACACACATGCAAAATGACTCTGGTTCTTGTTACTAAAAAGAACACACATGCAATGACACTGGTGGATCCATGGGTGGATTGTGAAAAGAACACACATGCAATGACACTGGTGGATCCATAGGTGGTATGTGAAAAGAACACACATGCAAAATGACTCTGGTTGTTGTTACTAAAAAGAACACACATGCAATGACACTGGTGGATCCAAGTGTGGTCTCTGTAGAGAACACACATTTCAATCACGCTGGTGGATCCATATGTGGTATGTGAAAAGAGCACACATGCAATGACTCTGGTTGTTATTAGTGAAAAGAACACACATGCAATGACACTGGTGGATCCATGTGTGGTCTCTGAAGGGAGCACACATTTCAATGACTCTTGTTGTTGTCAGTAAAAAGAACACACATGCAATGAAGATGGTGGATCCATGTGTGGATTGTGAAGAGAACACACATGCAATGACACTGGTTGTTGTTACTAAAAATAACACACATGCAATCACACTAGTGGATCCATAGGTGGATTATGAAATGAACACACATGCAATGACACTGGTGGATCCATAGGTGGTATGTGAGAAGAACATACATTTCAATGACTCTGGTTCTTGTTACTAAAAAGAACACACATGCAATGACACTGGCGGATCCATGTATGGATTGTGAAGAGAACACACATGCAATGACTCCAGTTGTTGTTAGTGAAAAGAACATACATGCAATGACACCAGTGGATCCATGTGTGGTCTCTGTAGAGAACACACATTTCAATGACACTGGTGGATCCATAGGTGGTATGTGAAAAGAACACACATGCAAAATGACTCTGGTTGTTGTTAGTGAAAAGAACACACATGCAATGACATTGGTGGATGCATAGGTGGTATGTGAAAAGAACACACATGCAAAATGACTCTGGTTCTTGTTACTAAAAAGAACACACATGCAATGACACTGGTGGATCCATGGGTGGATTGTGAAAAGAACACACATGCAATGACACTGGTGGATCCATAGGTGGTATGTGAAAAGAACACACATGCAAAATGACTCTGGTTGTTGTTACTAAAAAGAACACACATGCAATGACACTGGTGGATCCATGTGTGGTCTCTGTAGAGAACACACATTTCAATGACACTGGTGGATCCATATGTGGTATGTGAAAAGAGCACACATGCAATGACTCTGGTTGTTATTAGTGAAAAGAACACACATGCAATGACACTGGTGGATCCATGTGTGGTCGCTGAAGGGAGCACACATTTCAATGACTCTTGTTGTTGTCAGTAAAAATAACACACATGCAATGACACTGGTGGATCCATGTGTGGATTGTGAAGAGAACAGACATGCAATGAAACTGGTTGTTGTTACTAAAAAGAACACACATGCAATAACACTGGTGGATCCATGTGTGGATTGTGAAGAGAACACACATGCAACGACTCCAGTTGTTGTTAGTGAAAAGAACATACATGCAATGACACCGGTGGATCCATGTGTGGTCTCTATAGAGAACACACATTTCAATGACACTGGTGGATCCATATGTGGTTTGTGAAAAGAACACACATGCAAAATGACTCTGGTTGTTGTTAGTGAAAAGAACACACATGCAAAATGACTCTGGTTGTTGTTAGTGAAAAGAACACACATGCAATGACACTGGTGGATCCATAGGTGGTATGTGAAAAGAACACACATGCAAAATGACTCTGGTTGTTGTTACTAAAAAGAACACACATGCAATGACTCTGGTGGATCCATGGTTGGATTGTTAAAAGAACACACATGCAATGACACTGGTGGATCCATAGGTGGTATGTGAAATGAACACACATGCAAAATGACACTGGTTGTTGTTACTAAAAAGAACACACATGCAATGACACTTGTGGATCCATGTGTGGTCTCTATAGAGAACACACATTTCAATGACACTGGTGGATCCATATGTGGTATGTGAAAAGAACACACATGCAATGACTCTGGTTGTTGTTAGTGAAAAGAACACACATGCAATGACACTGGTGGATCCATAGGTGGTATGTGAGAAGAACACACATGCAAAATGACTCTGGTTGTTGTTACTAAAAAGAACACACATGCAATCACACTGGTGGATCCATAGGTGGATTATGAAATGAACACACATGCAATTACACTGGTGGATCCATAGGTGGTATGTGAGAAGAACATACATTTCAATGACTCTGGTTGTTGTTACTAAAAAGAACACACATGCAATGACACTGGCGGATCCATGTATGGATTGTGAAGAGAACACACATGCAATGACTCTAGTTGTTGTTAGTGAAAAGAACATACGTGCAATGACACCGGTGGATCCATGTGTGGTCTCTGTAGAGAACACACATTTCAATGACACTGGTGGATCCATAGGTGGTATGTGAAAAGAACACACATGCAAAATGACTCTGGTTGTTGTTAGTGAAAAGAACACACATGCAATGACACTGGTGGATCCATAGGTGGTATGTGAAAAGAACACACATGCAAAATGACTCTGGTTCTTGTTACTAAAAAGAACACACATGCAATGACACTGGTGGATCCATGGGTGGATTGTGAAAAGAACACACATGCAATGACACTGGTGGATCCATAGGTGGTATGTGAAAAGAACACACATGCAAAATGACTCTGGTTGTTGTTACTAAAAAGAACACACATGCAATGACACTGGTGGATCCAAGTGTGGTCTCTGTAGAGAACACACATTTCAATCACGCTGGTGGATCCATATGTGGTATGTGAAAAGAGCACACATGCAATGACTCTGGTTGTTATTAGTGAAAAGAACACACATGCAATGACACTGGTGGATCCATGTGTGGTCTCTGAAGGGAGCACACATTTCAATGACTCTTGTTGTTGTCAGTAAAAAGAACACACATGCAATGACGATGGTGGATCCATGTGTGGATTGCGAAGAGAACACACATGCAATGACACTGATTGTTGTTACTAAAAATAACACACATGCAATAACACTGGTGGATCCATGTGTGGATTGTGAAGAGAACACACATGCAATGACTCCAGTTGTTGTTAGTGAAAAGAACATACATGCAATGACACCGGTGGATCCATGTGTGGTCTCTGTAGAGAACACACATTTCAATGACACTGGTGGATCCATATGTGGTTTGTGAAAAGAACACACATGCAAAATGACTCTGGTTGTTGTTAGTGAAAAGAACACACATGCAATGACACTGGTGGATCCATAGGTGGTATGTGAAAAGAACACACATGCAAAATGACTCTGGTTGTTGTTACTAAAAAGAACACACATGCAAAATGACTCTGGTTGTTGTTACTAAAAAGAACACACATGCAATGACTCTGGTGGATCCATGGGTGGATTGTTAAAAGAACACACATGCAATGACACTGGTGGATCCATAGGTGGTATGTGAAAAGAACACACATGCAAAGTGACTCTGGTTGTTGTTACTAAAAAGAACACACATGCAATGACACTTGTGGATCCATGTGTGGTCTCTGTAGAGAACACACATTTCAATGACACTGGTGGATCCATATGTGGTATGTGAAAAGAACACACATGCAATGACTCTGGTTGTTGTTAGTGAAAATAACACACATGCAATGACACTGGTGGATGCATAGGTGGTATGTGAGAAGAACACACATGCAAAATGACTCTGGTTGTTGTTACTAAAAAGAACACACATGCAATCACACTGGTGGATCCATAGGTGGATTATGAAATGAACACACATGGAATGACACTGGTGGATCCATAGGTGGTATGTGAGAAGAACATACATTTCAATGACTCTAGTTGTTGTTACTAAAAAGAACACACATCCAATGACACTGGTGGATCCATAGGTGGTATGTGAAGAGAACACACATGCAAAATGACTCTGGTTGTTGTTACTAAAAAGAACACACATGCAATGACACTGGTGGATCCATAGGTGGATTATGAAATGAACACACATGCAATGACACTGGTGGATCCATAGGTGGTATGTGAGAAGAACATACATTTCAATGACTCTGGTTGTTGTTACTAAAAAGAACACACATGCAATGACACTGGCGGATCCATGTATGGATTGTGAAGAGAACACACATGCAATGACTCTAGTTGTTGTTAGTGAAAAGAACATACGTGCAATGACACCGGTGGATCCATGTGTGGTATCTGTAGAGAACACACATTTCAATGACACTGGTGGATCCATAGGTGGTATGTGAAAAGACAACACATGCAAAATGACTCTGGTTATTGTTAGTGAAAATAACACACATGCAATGACACTGGTGGATCCATAGGTGGTATGTGAAAAGAACACACATGCAAAATGACTCTGGTTCTTGTTACTAAAAAGAACACACATGCAATGACACTGGTGGATCCATGGGTGGATTGTGAAAAGAACACACATGCAATGACACTGGTGGATCCATAGGTGGTATGTGAAAAGAACACACATGCAAAATGACTCTGGTTGTTGTTACTAAAAAGAACACACATGCAATGACACTGGTGGATCCATGTGTGGTCTCTGTAGAGAACACACATTTCAATCACGCTGGTGGATCCATATGTGGTATGTGAAAAGAGCACACATGCAATGACTCTGGTTGTTATTAGTGAAAAGTACACACATGCAATGACACTGGTGGATCCATGTGTGGTCTCTGAAGGGAGCACACATTTCAATGACTCTTGTTGTTGTCAGTAAAAATAACACACATGCAATGACACTGGTGTATCCAAGTGTGGATTGTGAAGAGAACACACATGCAATGACACTGGTTGTTGTTACTAAAAATAACACACATGCAATAACACTGGTGGATCCATGTGTGGATTGTGAAGAGAACACACATGCAATGACTCCAGTTGTTGTTAGTGAAAAGAACATACATGCAATGACACCGGTGGATCCATGTGTGGTCTCTGTAGAGAACACACATTTCAATGACACTGGTGGATCCATATGTGGTTTGTGAAAAGAACACACATGCAAAATGACTCTGGTTGTTGTTCGTGAAAAGAACACACATGCAATGACACTGGTGGATCCATAGGTGGTATGTGAAAAGAACACACATGCAAAATGACTCTGGTTGTTGTTACTAAAAAGAACACACATGCAATGACTCTGGTGGATCCATGGGTGGATTGTTAAAAGAACACACATGCAATGACACTGGTGGATCCATAGGTGGTATGTGAAAAGAACACACATGAAAAATGACTCTGGTTGTTACTAAAAAGAACCAACATGCAATGACACTTGTGGATCCATGTGTGTTCTCTGTAGAGAACACACATTTCAATGACACTGGTGGATCCATATGTGGTATGTGAAAAGAACACACATGCAATGACTCTGGTTGTTGTTAGTGAAAAGAACACACATGCAATGACACTGGTGGATCCATAGGTGGTATGTGAGAAGAACACACATGCAAAATGACTCTGGTTGTTGTTACTAAAAAGAACACACATGCAATCACACTGGTGGATGCATAGGTGGATTATGAAATGAACACACATGGAATGACACTGGTGGATCCATAGGTGGTATGTGAGAAGAACATACATTTCAATGACTCTAGTTGTTGTTACTAAAAAGAACACACATCCAATGACACTGGTGGATCCATAGGTGGTATGTGAAGAGAACACACATGCAAAATGACTCTGGTTGTTGTTACTAAAAAGAACACACATGCAATGACACTGGTGGATCCATGGGTGGATTGTGAAAAGAACACACTTGCAATGACACTGGTGGATCCTTAGGTGGTATGTGAAAAGAACACACATGCAAAATGACTCTGGTTGTTGTTACTAAAAAGAACACACATGCAATGACACTGGTGGATCCATGTGTGGTCTCTGTAGAGAACACACATTTCAATCACACTGGTGGATCCATATGTGGTATGTGAAAAGAGCACACATGCAAAATGACTCTGGTTGTTGTTAGTGAAAACAACACACATGCAATGACACTGATGGATCCATAGGTGGTATGTGAAAAGAACACACATGCAAAATGACTCTGCTTCTTGTTACTAAAAAGAACACACATGCAATGACACTGGTGGATCCATGGGTGGATTGTGAAAAGAACACACGTGCAATGACACTGGTGGATCCATAGGTGGTATGTGAAAAGAACACACATGCAAAATGACTCTGGTTGTTGTTACTAAAAAGAACACACATGCAATGACACTGGTGGATCCATGTGTGGTCTCTGTAGAGAACACACATTTCAATCACTCTGGTGGATCCATATGTGGTATGTGAAAAGAGCACACATGCAATGACTCTGGTTGTTATTAGTGAAAAGTACACACATGCAATGACACTGGTGGATCCATGTGTGGTCTCTGAAGGGAGCACACATTTCAATGACTCTTGTTGTTGTCAGTAAAAATAACACACATGCAATGACACTGGTGTATCCAAGTGTGGATTGTGAAGAGAACACACATGCAATGACACTGGTTGTTGTTACTAAAAATAACACACATGCAATAACACTGGTGGATCCATGTGTGGATTGTGAAGAGAACACACATGCAATGACTCCAGTTGTTGTTAGTGAAAAGAACATACATGCAATGACACCGGTGGATCCATGTGTGGTCTCTGTAGAGAACACACATTTCAATGACACTGGTAGATCCATATGTGGTTTGTGAAAAGAACACACATGCAATGACTCTGGTTGTTGTTAGTGAAAAGAACACACATGCAATGACACTGGTGGATCCATAGGTGGTATGTGAGAAGAACACACATGCAAAATGACTCTGGTTGTTGTTACTAAAAAGAACACACATGCAATCACACTGGTGGATGCATAGGTGGATTATGAAATGAACACACATGGAATGACACTGGTGGATCCATAGGTGGTATGTGAGAAGAACATACATTTCAATGACTCTAGTTGTTGTTACTAAAAAGAACACACATCCAATGACACTGGTGGATCCATAGGTGGTATGTGAAGAGAACACACATGCAAAATGACTCTGGTTGTTGTTACTAAAAAGAACACACATGCAATGACACTGGTGGATCCATGGGTGGATTGTGAAAAGAACACACTTGCAATGACACTGGTGGATCCTTAGGTGGTATGTGAAAAGAACACACATGCAAAATGACTCTGGTTGTTGTTACTAAAAAGAACACACACGCAATGACACTAGTGGATCCATGTGTGGTCTCTGTAGAGAACACACATTTCAATCACACTGGTGGATCCATATGTGGTATGTGAAAAGAGCACACATGCAAAATGACTCTGGTTGTTGTTAGTGAAAACATCACACATGCAATGACACTGATGGATCCATAGGTGGTATGTGAAAAGAACACACATGCAAAATGACTCTGCTTCTTGTTACTAAAAAGAACACACATGCAATGACACTGGTGGATCCATGGGTGGATTGTGAAAAGAACACACGTGCAATGACACTGGTGGATCCATAGGTGGTATGTGAAAAGAACACACATGCAAAATGACTCTGGTTGTTGTTACTAAAAAGAACACACATGCAATGACACTGGTGGATCCATGTGTGGTCTCTGTAGAGAACACACATTTCAATCACTCTGGTGGATCCATATGTGGTATGTGAAAAGAGCACACATGCAATGACTCTGGTTGTTATTAGTGAAAAGTACACACATGCAATGACACTGGTGGATCCATGTGTGGTCTCTGAAGGGAGCACACATTTCAATGACTCTTGTTGTTGTCAGTAAAAATAACACACATGCAATGACACTGGTGTATCCAAGTGTGGATTGTGAAGAGAACACACATGCAATGACACTGGTTGTTGTTACTAAAAATAACACACATGCAATAACACTGGTGGATCCATGTGTGGATTGTGAAGAGAACACACATGCAATGACTCCAGTTGTTGTTAGTGAAAAGAACATACATGCAATGACACCGGTGGATCCATGTGTGGTCTCTGTAGAGAACACACATTTCAATGACACTGGTGGATCCATATGTGGTTTGTGAAAAGAACACACATGCAAAATGACTCTGGTTGTTGTTCGTGAAAAGAACACACATGCAATGACACTGGTGGATCCATAGGTGGTATGTGAAAAGAACACACATGCAAAATGACTCTGGTTGTTGTTACTAAAAAGAACACACATGCAATGACTCTGGTGGATCCATGGGTGGATTGTTAAAAGAACACACATGCAATGACACTGGTGGATCCATAGGTGGTATGTGAAAAGAACACACATGAAAAATGACTCTGGTTGTTACTAAAAAGAACCAACATGCAATGACACTTGTGGATCCATGTGTGTTCTCTGTAGAGAACACACATTTCAATGACACTGGTGGATCCATATGTGGTATGTGAAAAGAACACACATGCAATGACTCTGGTTGTTGTTAGTGAAAAGAACACACATGCAATGACACTGGTGGATCCATAGGTGGTATGTGAGAAGAACACACATGCAAAATGACTCTGGTTGTTGTTACTAAAAAGAACACACATGCAATCACACTGGTGGATGCATAGGTGGATTATGAAATGAACACACATGGAATGACACTGGTGGATCCATAGGTGGTATGTGAGAAGAACATACATTTCAATGACTCTAGTTGTTGTTACTAAAAAGAACACACATCCAATGACACTGGTGGATCCATAGGTGGTATGTGAAGAGAACACACATGCAAAATGACTCTGGTTGTTGTTACTAAAAAGAACACACATGCAATGACACTGGTGGATCCATGGGTGGATTGTGAAAAGAACACACTTGCAATGACACTGGTGGATCCTTAGGTGGTATGTGAAAAGAACACACATGCAAAATGACTCTGGTTGTTGTTACTAAAAAGAACACACATGCAATGACACTGGTGGATCCATGTGTGGTCTCTGTAGAGAACACACATTTCAATCACACTGGTGGATCCATATGTGGTATGTGAAAAGAGCACACATGCAAAATGACTCTGGTTGTTGTTAGTGAAAACAACACACATGCAATGACACTGATGGATCCATAGGTGGTATGTGAAAAGAACACACATGCAAAATGACTCTGCTTCTTGTTACTAAAAAGAACACACATGCAATGACACTGGTGGATCCATGGGTGGATTGTGAAAAGAACACACGTGCAATGACACTGGTGGATCCATAGGTGGTATGTGAAAAGAACACACATGCAAAATGACTCTGGTTGTTGTTACTAAAAAGAACACACATGCAATGACACTGGTGGATCCATGTGTGGTCTCTGTAGAGAACACACATTTCAATCACTCTGGTGGATCCATATGTGGTATGTGAAAAGAGCACACATGCAATGACTCTGGTTGTTATTAGTGAAAAGTACACACATGCAATGACACTGGTGGATCCATGTGTGGTCTCTGAAGGGAGCACACATTTCAATGACTCTTGTTGTTGTCAGTAAAAATAACACACATGCAATGACACTGGTGTATCCAAGTGTGGATTGTGAAGAGAACACACATGCAATGACACTGGTTGTTGTTACTAAAAATAACACACATGCAATAACACTGGTGGATCCATGTGTGGATTGTGAAGAGAACACACATGCAATGACTCCAGTTGTTGTTAGTGAAAAGAACATACATGCAATGACACCGGTGGATCCATGTGTGGTCTCTGTAGAGAACACACATTTCAATGACACTGGTAGATCCATATGTGGTTTGTGAAAAGAACACACATGCAATGACTCTGGTTGTTGTTAGTGAAAAGAACACACATGCAATGACACTGGTGGATCCATAGGTGGTATGTGAGAAGAACACACATGCAAAATGACTCTGGTTGTTGTTACTAAAAAGAACACACATGCAATCACACTGGTGGATGCATAGGTGGATTATGAAATGAACACACATGGAATGACACTGGTGGATCCATAGGTGGTATGTGAGAAGAACATACATTTCAATGACTCTAGTTGTTGTTACTAAAAAGAACACACATCCAATGACACTGGTGGATCCATAGGTGGTATGTGAAGAGAACACACATGCAAAATGACTCTGGTTGTTGTTACTAAAAAGAACACACATGCAATGACACTGGTGGATCCATGGGTGGATTGTGAAAAGAACACACTTGCAATGACACTGGTGGATCCTTAGGTGGTATGTGAAAAGAACACACATGCAAAATGACTCTGGTTGTTGTTACTAAAAAGAACACACACGCAATGACACTAGTGGATCCATGTGTGGTCTCTGTAGAGAACACACATTTCAATCACACTGGTGGATCCATATGTGGTATGTGAAAAGAGCACACATGCAAAATGACTCTGGTTGTTGTTAGTGAAAACATCACACATGCAATGACACTGATGGATCCATAGGTGGTATGTGAAAAGAACACACATGCAAAATGACTCTGCTTCTTGTTACTAAAAAGAACACACATGCAATGACACTGGTGGATCCATGGGTGGATTGTGAAAAGAACACACGTGCAATGACACTGGTGGATCCATAGGTGGTATGTGAAAAGAACACACATGCAAAATGACTCTGGTTGTTGTTACTAAAAAGAACACACATGCAATGACACTGGTGGATCCATGTGTGGTCTCTGTAGAGAACACACATTTCAATCACTCTGGTGGATCCATATGTGGTATGTGAAAAGAGCACACATGCAATGACTCTGGTTGTTATTAGTGAAAAGTACACACATGCAATGACACTGGTGGATCCATGTGTGGTCTCTGAAGGGAGCACACATTTCAATGACTCTTGTTGTTGTCAGTAAAAATAACACACATGCAATGACACTGGTGTATCCAAGTGTGGATTGTGAAGAGAACACACATGCAATGACACTGGTTGTTGTTACTAAAAATAACACACATGCAATAACACTGGTGGATCCATGTGTGGATTGTGAAGAGAACACACATGCAATGACTCCAGTTGTTGTTAGTGAAAAGAACATACATGCAATGACACCGGTGGATCCATGTGTGGTCTCTGTAGAGAACACACATTTCAATGACACTGGTGGATCCATATGTGGTTTGTGAAAAGAACACACATGCAAAATGACTCTGGTTGTTGTTCGTGAAAAGAACACACATGCAATGACACTGGTGGATCCATAGGTGGTATGTGAAAAGAACACACATGCAAAATGACTCTGGTTGTTGTTACTAAAAAGAACACACATGCAATGACTCTGGTGGATCCATGGGTGGATTGTTAAAAGAACACACATGCAATGACACTGGTGGATCCATAGGTGGTATGTGAAAAGAACACACATGAAAAATGACTCTGGTTGTTACTAAAAAGAACCAACATGCAATGACACTTGTGGATCCATGTGTGTTCTCTGTAGAGAACACACATTTCAATGACACTGGTGGATCCATATGTGGTATGTGAAAAGAACACACATGCAATGACTCTGGTTGTTGTTAGTGAAAAGAACACACATGCAATGACACTGGTGGATCCATAGGTGGTATGTGAGAAGAACACACATGCAAAATGACTCTGGTTGTTGTTACTAAAAAGAACACACATGCAATCACACTGGTGGATCCATAGGTGGATTATGAAATGAACACCTATGGAATGACACTGGTGGATCCATAGGTGGTATGTGAGAAGAACATACATTTCAATGACTCTAGTTGTTGTTACTAAAAAGAACACACATCCAATGACACTGGTGGATCCATAGGTGGTATGTGAAGAGAACACACATGCAAAATGACTCTGGTTGTTGTTACTAAAAAGAACACACATGCAATGACACTGGTGGATCCATGGGTGGATTGTGAAAAGAACACACATGCAATGACACTGGTGGATCCTTAGGTGGTATGTGAAAAGAACACACATGGAAAATGACTCTGGTTGTTGTTACTAAAAAGAACACACATGCAATGACACCGGTGGATCCATGTGTGGTCTCTGTAGAGAACACACATTTCAATCACACTGGTGGATCCATATGTGGTATGTGAAAAGAGCACACATGCAAAATGACTCTGGTTGTTGTTAGTGAAAACAACACACATGCAATGACACTGATGGATCCATAGGTGGTATGTGAAAAGAACACACATGCAAAATGACTCTGCTTCTTGTTACTAAAAAGAACACACATGCAATGACACTGGTGGATCCATGGGTGGATTGTGAAAAGAACACACGTGCAATGACACTGGTGGATCCATAGGTGGTATGTGAAAAGAACACACATGCAAAATGACTCTGGTTGTTGTTACTAAAAAGAACACACATGCAATGACACTGGTGGATCCATGCATGGTCTCTGTAGAGAACACACATTTCAATCACGCTGGTGGATCCATATGTGGTATGTGAAAAGAGCACACATGCAATGACTCTGGTTGTTATTAGTGAAAAGTACACACATGCAATGACACTGGTGGATCCATGTGTGGTCTCTGAAGGGAGCACACATTTCAATGACTCTTGTTGTTGTCAGTAAAAATAACACACATGCAATGACACTGGTGTATCCAAGTGTGGATTGTGAAGAGAACACACATGCAATGACACTGGTTGTTGTTACTAAAAATAACACACATGCAATAACACTGGTGGATCCAAGTGTGGATTGTGAAGAGAACACACATGCAATGACTCCAGTTGTTGTTAGTGAAAAGAACATACATGCAATGACACCGGTGGATCCATGTGTGGTCTCTGTAGAGAACACACATTTCAATGACACTGGTGGATCCATATGTGGTTTGTGAAAAGAACACACATGCAAAATGACTCTGGTTGTTGTTCGTGAAAAGAACACACATGCAATGACACTGGTGGATCCATAGGTGGTATGTGAAAAGAACACACATGCAAAATGACTCTGGTTGTTGTTACTAAAAAGAACACACATGCAATGACTCTGGTGGATCCATGGGTGGATTGTTAAAAGAACACACATGCAATGACACTGGTGGATCCATAGGTGGTATGTGAAAAGAACACACATGAAAAATGACTCTGGTTGTTACTAAAAAGAACCAACATGCAATGACACTTGTGGATCCATGTGTGTTCTCTGTAGAGAACACACATTTCAATGACACTGGTGGATCCATATGTGGTATGTGAAAAGAACACACATGCAATGACTCTGGTTGTTGTTAGTGAAAAGAACACACATGCAATGACACTGGTGGATCCATAGGTGGTATGTGAGAAGAACACACATGCAAAATGACTCTGGTTGTTGTTACTAAAAATAACACACATGCAATCACACTGGTGGATGCATAGGTGGATTATGAAATGAACACACATGGAATGACACTGGTGGATCCATAGGTGGTATGTGAGAAGAACATACATTTCAATGACTCTAGTTGTTGTTACTAAAAAGAACACACATCCAATGACACTGGTGGATCCATAGGTGGTATGTGAAGAGAACACACATGCAAAATGACTCTGGTTGTTGTTACTAAAAAGAACACACATGCAATGACACTGGTGGATCCATGGGTGGATTGTGAAAAGAACACACATGCAATGACACTGGTGGATCCTTAGGTGGTATGTGAAAAGAACACACATGCAAAATGACTCTGGTTGTTGTTACTAAAAAGAACACACATGCAATGACACTGGTGGATCCATGTGTGGTCTCTGTAGAGAACACACATTTCAATCACACTGGTGGATCCATATGTGGTATGTGAAAAGAGCACACATGCAAAATGACTCTGGTTGTTGTTAGTGAAAACAACACACATGCAATGACACTAATGGATCCGTAGGTGGTATGTGAAAAGAACACACATGCAAAATGACTCTGCTTCTTGTTACTAAAAAGAACACACATGCAATGACACTGGTGGATCCATGGGTGGATTGTGAAAAGAACACACGTGCAATGACACTGGTGGATCCATAGGTGGTATGTGAAAAGAACACACATGCAAAATGACTCTGGTTGTTGTTACTAAAAAGAACACACATGCAATGACACTGGTGGATCCATGTGTGGTCTCTGTAGAGAACACACATTTCAATCACTCTGGTGGATCCATATGTGGTATGTGAAAAGAGCACACATGCAATGACTCTGGTTGTTATTAGTGAAAAGAACACACATGCAATGACACTGGTGGATCCATGTGTGGTCTCTGAAGGGAGCACACATTTCAATGACTCTTGTTGTTGTAAGTAAAAAGAACACACATGCAATGACACTGGTGGATCCATGTGTGGATTGTGAAGAGAACAGACATGCAATGACACTGGTTGTTGTTACTAAAAAGAACACACATGCAATAACACTGGTGGATCCATGTGTGGATTGTGAAGAGAACACACATGCAACGACTCCAGTTGTTGTTAGTGAAAAGAACATACATGCAATGACACCGGTGGATCCATGTGTGGTCTCTGTAGAGAACACACATTTCAATGACACTGGTGGATCCATATGTGGTTTGTGAAAAGAACACACATGTAAAATGACTCTGGTTGTTGTTAGTGAAAAGAACACACATGCAATGACACTGGTGGATCCATAGGTGGTCGGTGAAAAGAACACACATGCAAAATGACTCTGGTTGTTGTTACTAAAAAGTACACACATGCAATGACTCTGGTGGATCCATGGTTGGATTGTTAAAAGAACACACATGCAATGAAACTGGTGGATCCATAGGTGGTATGTGAAAAGAACACACATGCAAAATGACACTGGTTATTGTTACTAAAAAGAACACACATGCAATGACACTTGTGGATCCATGTGTGGTCTCTGTAGAGAACACACATTTCAATGACACTGGTGGATCCATATGTGGTATGTGAAAAGAACACACATGCAATGACTCTGGTTGTTGTTAGTGAAAAGAACACACATGCAATGACACTGGTGGATCCATGGGTGGATTGTGAAAAGAACACACATGCAATGACACTGGTGGATCCATAGGTGGTATGTGAAAAGAACACACATGCAAAATGACTCTGGTTGTTGTTACTAAAAAGAACACACATGCAATGACACTGGTGGATCCATGTGTGGTCTCTGTAGAGAACACACATTTCAATCACGCTGGTCGATCCATATGCGGTATGTGAAAAGAGCACACATCCAATTACTCTGGTTGTTATTAGTGAAAAGAACACACATGCAATGACACTAGTGGATCTATGTGTGGTCTCTGAAGGGAGCACACATTTCAATGACTCTTGTTGTTGTCAGTAAAAAGAACACACATGCAATGACACTGGTGGATCCATGTGTGCATTGTGAAGAGAACAGACATGCAATGACACTGGTTGTTGTTACTAAAAAGAACACACATGCAATAACACTGGTGGATCCATGTGTGGATTGTGAAGAGAACACACATGCAACGACTCCAGTTGTTGTTAGTGAAAAGAACATACATGCAATGACACCGGTGGATCCATGTGTGGTCTCTGTAGAGAACACACATTTCAATGACACTGGTAGATCCATATGTGGTTTGTGAAAAGAACACACATGCAAAATGACTCTGCTTGTTGTTAGTGAAAAGAAAACACATGCAATGACACTGGTGGATCCATAGGTGGTATGTGAAAAGAACACACATGCAAAATGACTCTGGTTGTTGTTACTAAAAGGAACACACATGCAATGACTCTGGTGGATCCATGGTTGGATTGTTAAAAGAACACACATGCAATGACACTGGTGGATCCATAGGTGGTATGTGAAAAGAACACACATGCAAAATGACACGTTGTTGTTACTAAAAAGAACACACATGCAATGACACTTGTGGATCCATGTGTGGTCTCTGTAGAGAACACACATTTCAATGACACTGGTGGATCCATATGTGGTATGTGAAAAGAACACACATGCAATGACTGTGGTTGTTGTTAGTGAAAAGAACACACATGCAATGACACTGGTGGATCCATAGGTGGTATGTGAGAAGAACACACATGCAAAATGACTCTGGTTGTTGTTACTAAAAAGAACACACATGCAATCACACTGGTGGATCCATAGGTGGATTATGAAATGAACACACATGCAATGACACTGGTGGATCCATAGGTGGTATGTGAGAAGAACATACATTTCAATGGCTCTGGTTGTTGTTACTAAAAAGAACACACATGCAATGACACTGGAGGATCCATGTATGGATTGTGAAGAGAACACACATGCAATGACTCCAGTTGTTGTTAGTGAAAATAACATACATGCAATGACACCGGTGGATCCATGTGTGGTCTCTAGAGAGAACACACATTTCAATGACACTGGTGGATCCATAGGTGGTATGTGAAAAGAACACACATGCAAAATGACTCTGGTTGTTGTTAGTGAAAAGAACACACATGCAATGACACTGGTGGATCCATAGGTGGTATGTGAAAAGAACACACATGCAAAATGACTCTGGTTCTTATTACTAAAAAGAACACACATGCAATGACACTGGTGGATCCATGGGTGGATTGTGAAAAGAACACACATGCAATGACACTGGTGGATCCATAGGTGGTATGTGAAAAGAACACACATGCAAAATGACTCTGGTTGTTGTTACTAAAAAGAACACACATGCAATGACACTGGTGGATCCATGTGTGGTCTCTGTAGAGAACACACATTTCAATCACGCTGGTGGATCCATATGTGGTATGTGAAAAGAGCACACATGCAATGACTCTGGTTGTTATTAGTGAAAAGAACACACATGCAATGACACTGGTGGATCCATGTGTGGTCTCTGAAGGGAGCACACATTTCAATGACTCTTGTTGTTGTCAGTAAAAAGAACACACATGCAATGACACTGGTGGATCCATGTGTGGATTGTGAAGAGAACACACATGCAATGACACTGGTTGTTGTTACTAAAAAGAACACACATGCAATAACACTGGCGGATCCGTGTGTGGATTGTGAAGAGAACACACATGCAACGACTCCAGTTGTTGTTAGTGAAAAGAACATACATGCAATGACACCGGTGGATCCATGTGTGGTCTCTGTAGAGAACACACATTTCAATGACACTGGTAGATCCATATGTGGTTTGTGAAAAGAACACACATGCAAAATGACTCTGGTTGTTGTTAGTGAAAAGAACACACATGCAATGACACCGGTGGATCCATAGGTGGTATGTGAAAAGAACACACATGTAAAATGACTCTGGTTGTTGTTACTAAAAAGAACACACATGCAATGACTCTGGTGGATCCATGGTTGGATTGTTAAAAGAACACACATGCAATGACACTGGTGGATCCATAGGTGGTATGTGAAAAGAACACACATGCAAAATGACACGTTCTTGTTACTAAAAAGAACACACATGCAATGACACTTGTGGATCCATGTGTGGTCTCTATAGAGAACACACATTTCAATGACACTGGTGGATCCATATGTGGTATGTGAAAAGAACACACATGCAATGACTCTGGTTGTTGTTAGTGAAAAGAACACACATGCAATGACCCTGGTGGATCCATAGGTGGTATGTGAGAAGAACACACATGCAAAATGACTCTGCGTTTTGTTACTAAAAAGAACACACATGCAATCACACTGGTGGATCCATAGGTGGATTATGAAATGAACACACATGCAATGACACTGGTGGATCCATAGGTGGTATGTGAGAAGAACATGCATTTCAATGACTCTGGTTGTTGTTACTAAAAATAACACACATGCAATGACACTGGCGGATCCATGTGTGGATTGTGAAGAGAACACACATGCAATGACTCCAGTTGTTGTTAGTGAAAAGAACATACATGCAATGACACCGGTGGATCCATGTGTGGTCTATGTAGAGAACACACATTTCAATGACACTGGTGGATCCATAGGTGGTATGTGAAAAGAACACACATGAAAAATAACTCTGGTTGTTGTTAGTGAAAAGAACACACATGCAATGACACTGGTGGATCCATAGGTGGTATGTGAAAAGAACACACATGCAAAATGACTCTGGTTCTTGTTACTAAAAAGAACACACATGCAATGACACTGGTGGATCCATGGGTGGATTGTGAAAAGAACACACATGCAATGACACTGGTGGATCCATAGGTGGTATGTGAAAAGAACACACATGCAAAATGACTCTGGTTCTTGTTACTAAAAAGAACACACATGCAATGACACTGGTGGATCCATGGGTGGATTGTGAAAAGAACACACATGCAATGACACTGGTGGATCCATAGGTGGTATGTGAAAAGAACACACATGCAAAATGACTCTGGTTGTTGTTACTAAAAAGAACACACATGCAATGACACTGGTGGATCCATGTGTGGTCTCTGTAGAGAACACACATTTAAATCACACTGGTGGATCCATATGTGGTATGTGAAAAGAGCACACATGCAATGACTCTGGTTGTTATTAGTGAAAAGACCACACATGCAATGACACTGGTGGATCCATGTGTGGTCTCTGAAGGGAGCACACATTTCAATGACTCTTGTTATTGTCAGTAAAAAGAACACACATGCAATGACACTGGTGGATCCATGTGTGGATTGTGAAGAGAACACACATGCAATGACACTGGTTGTTACTAAAAATAACACACATGCAATAACACTGGTGGATCCATGTGTGGATTGTGAAGAGAACACACATGCAATGACTCCAGTTGGTGTTAGTGAAAAGAACATACATGCAATGACACCGGTGGATCCATGTGTGGTCTCTGTAGAGAACACACATTTCAATGACACTGGTGGATCCATATGTGGTTTGTGAAAAGAACACACATGCAAAATTACTCTGGTTGTTGTTAGTGAAAAGAAAACACATGCAATGACACTGGTGGATCCATAGGTGGTATGTGAAAAGAACACACATGCAAAATGACTCTGGTTGTTGTTACTAAAAAGAACACACATGAAATGACTCTGGTGGATCCATGGGTGGATTGTTAAAAGAACACACATGCAATGACACTGGTGGATCCATAGGTGGTATGTGAAAAGAACACACATGCAAAATGACTCTGGTTGTTGTTACTAAAAAGAACACACATGCAATGACACTTGTGGATCCATGTGTGGTCTCTGTAGAGAACACACATTTCAATGACACTGGTGGATCCATATGTGGTATGTGAAAAGAACACACATGCAATGACTCTGGTTGTTGTTAGTGAAAAGAACACACATGCAATGACACTGGTGGATCCATAGGTGGTATGTGAGAAGAACACACATGCAAAATGACTCTGGTTGTTGTTACTAAAAAGAACACACATGCAATCACACTGGTGGATCCATAGGTGGATTATGAAATGAACACACATGGAATGACACTGGTGGATCCATAGGTGGTATGTGAGAAGAACATACATTTCAATGACTCTAGTTGTTGTTACTAAAAAGAACACACATCCAATGACACTGGTGGATCCATAGGTGGTATGTGAAGAGAACACACATGCAAAATGACTCTGGTTGTCGTTAGTAAAAAGAACACACATGCAATGACACTGGTGGATCCATGGGTGGATTGTGAAAAGAACACACATGCAATGACATTGGTGGATCCTTAGGTAGTATGTGAAAAGAACACACATGCAAAATGACTATGGTTGTTGTTACTAAAAAGAACACACATGCAATGACACTGGTGGATCCATGTGTGGTCTCTATAGAGAACACACATTTCAATCACACTGGTGGATCCATATGTGGTATGTGAAAAGAGCACACATGCAATGACTCTTGTTGTTATTAGTGAAAAGAACACACATGCAATGACACTGGTGGATCCATGTGTGGTCTCTAAAGAGAGCACACATTTCAATGACTCTTGTTGTTATCAGTAAAAAGAACACACATGCAATGACACTGGTGGATCCATGTGTGGATTGTGAAGAGAACACACATGCAATGACACTGGTTGTTGTTACTAAAAAGAACACACATGCAATAACACTGGTGGATCCATGTGTGGATTGTGAAGAGAACACACATGCAATGACTCCAGTTGTTGTTGGTGAAAAGAACATACATGCAATGACACCGGTGGATCCATGTGTGGTCTCTGTAGACAACACACATTTCAATGACACTGGTGGATCCATATGTGGTTTGTGAAAAGAACACACATGCAAAATGACTTTGGTTGTTGTTAGTGAAAAGAACTCACATGCAATGACACTGGTGGATCCATGTGTGGTCTCTGAAGAGAGCACACATTTCAATGACTCTTGTTGTTGTTAGTGAAAAGAACACACATGCAATGACACTGGTGGATCCATAGGTGGTATGTGAAAAGAACACACATGCAAAATGACACTGGTTATTGTTACTAAAAAGAACACACATGCAATGACACTGATGGATCCATTTGTGGTCTCTATAGAGAACACACATTTCAATAACACTGGTGGATCCATATGTGGTATGTGAAAAGAACACACATGCAAAATGACTCTGGTTGTTATTACTAAAAAGAACACACATGCAATGACTCTTGTGGATCCATGGGTGGATTGTTAAAAGAACACACATGCAATGACACAGGTGGATCCATATGTGGTATGTGAAAAGAACAAACATGCAAAATGACTCTGGTTGTTGTTACTAAAAAGAACACACACGCAATGACACTTGTGGATCCATGTGTGGTCTCTGTAGATAACACACATTTCAATGACACTGGTGGATCCATATGTGGTATGTGAAAAGAACACACATGCAATGACTCTGGTTGTTGTTAGTGAAAAGAACACACATGCAATGACACTGGTGGATCCATAGGTGGTATGTGAGAAGAGCACACATGCAAAATGACTCTGGTTGTTGTTACTAAAAAGAACACACATGCAATCACACTGGTGGATCCATAGGTGGATTATGAAATGAACACACATGGAATGACACCGGTGGATCCATAGGTGGTATGTGAGAAGAACATACATTTCAATGACTCTGGTTGTTGTTACTAAAAAGAACACACATCCAATGACACTGGTGGATCCATAGGTGGTATGTGAAGAGAACACACATGCAAAATGACTCTGGTTGTTGTTACTAAAAAGAACACACATGCAATGATACTGGTGGATCCATGGGTGGATTGTGAAAAGAACACACATGCAATGACACTGGTGGATCCATAGGTGGTATGTGAAAAGAACACACATGCAAAATGACTCTGGTTGTTGTTACTAAAAAGAACACACATGCAATGACACTGGTGGATGCATGGGAGGATTGTGAAAAGAGCACACATGCAATGACACTCGTGATCCATATGTGGTATGTGAAAAGAACACACATGCAATGACTCTAGTTGTTGTTAGTGAAAAGAACACACACGCAATGACAATGGTGGATTCATGTGTGGTCTCTGAAGAGAGCACACATTTCAATGACTCTTGTTGTTGTTAGTAAAAAGATCACACATGCAATGACACTGGTGGATTCCTGTGTGGTCTCTGAAGAGAGCACACATGCAATGACACTGGTTGTTGTTACTAAAAAGAACACACATGCAATGACACTGGTGGATCCATGTGTGGATTGTGAAGAGAACACACATGCAATGACTCCAGTTGTTGTTAGTGAAAAGAACATACATGCAATGACACCGGTGGATCCATGTGTGGTCTCTGTAGAGAACACACATTTCAATGACACTGGTAGATCCATATGTGGTTTGTGAAAAGATCACACATGCAAAATGACTTTGGTTGTTGTTAGTGAAAAGAACAAACATGCAATGACACTGGTGGATCCATAGGTCGTATGTGAAAATAACACACATGCAAAATGACTCTGGTTGTTGTTACTAAAAAGAACACACATGCAATGACACTTGTGGATCCATGTGTGGTCTCTGTAGAGAACATATATTTCAATGACACTGGTGGATCCATAGGTGGTATGTGAAAAGAACATACGTGCAAAATGACTCTGGTTGTTGTTAGTGAAAAGAACACACAGGCAATGACATTGGTGGATCCATAGGTCGTACGTGAAAAGAACACACTTTAAAAATGACTTTGGTTGTTGTTACTAAAAAGAACACACATGCAATGACTCTGGTGGATCCATGGGTGGATTGTGAAAAGAACACACATGCAATAACACTGGTGGATCCATATGTGGTACGTGAAAAGAACACACATGCAAAATGACTCTGGTTGTTGATACTAAAAAGAACACACATGCAATGACACTGGTGGATCCATGTGTGGATTGTGAAAAGAGCACACATGCAATGTCACTGGTGGATCCATATGTGGTATGTGAAAAGAACACACATGCAATGACTCTGATTGTTGTTACTGAAAAGAACACACATGCAATGACACTAGTGGATCCATGTGTGGTCTCTGAAGAGAGCACACATTTCAATGAATCTTGTTGTTGTTAGTAAAAAGAACACACATGCAATGACACTGGTGGATCCATAGGTGGTATGTGAAAAGAACACACATGCAAAATGACTGTGGTTGTTGTTACTAAAAAGAACACACATCCAATCACACTGGTGGATCCATAGGTGGATTATGAAATGAACACACATGCAATGACACTGGTGGATCCATAGGTGGTATGTGAGAAGAACATACATTTCAATGACTCTGGTTGTTGTTACTAAAAAGAACACACATGCAATGACACTGGCGGATCCATGTATGGATTGTGAAAAGAACACACATGCAAAATGACTCTGGTTGTTGTTAGTGAAAAGAACACACATGCAATGACACTGGTGGATCCATAGGTGGTATGTGAAAAGAACACACATGCAAAATGACTGGTTCTTGTTACTAAAAAGAACACACATGCAATGACACTGGTGGATCCATGGGTGGATTGTGAAAAGAACACACGTGCAAAATGACTCTGGTTGTTGTTACTAAAAAGAACACACATGCAATGACACTGGTGGATCCATGTGTGGTCTCTGTAGAGAACACACATTTCAATCACACTGGTGGATCCATATGTGGTATGTGAAAAGAGCACACATGCAATGACTCTGGTTGTTATTAGTGAAAAGAACACACATGCATTGACACTGGTGGATCCATGTGTGGTCTCTAAAGAGAGCACAAATTTCAATGACTCTTGTTGTTGTCAGTAAAAAGAACACATGTGCAATGACACTGGTAGATCCATAGGTGGTATGTCAAAAGAACACACATGCCAAATGAATCTAGTTGTTGTTACTAAAAAGAACACACATGCAATGACACTGGTGGATCCATGTGTGGATTGTGAAAAGAGCACACATGCAATGACACTGGTGGATCCATATGTGGTATGTGAAAAGAACACACATGCAATGACTCTGGTTGTTGTTACTGAAAAGAAGACACATGCAATGACACTGGTGGATCCATGTGTGGTCTCTGAAGAGAGCACACATTTCAATGACTCTTGTTGTTGTTAGTAAAAAGAACAGACATGCAATGACACTGGTGGATCCAAGTGTGGTTTCTAAAGAGAACACACATGCAATGACACTGGTTGTTTTTACTAAAAACAACACACATGCACTGACACTGGTGGATCCATGTGTGGATTGTGAAGAGAACACACATGCAATGACACTGGTGGATCCATAGGTGGTATGTGAAAAGAACAAACATGCAAAATGACTGGTTGTTGTTACTAAAAAGAACACACATGCAATGACACTGGTGGATCCATGTGTGGTCTCTGTAGAGAACACACATTTCAATGACACTGGTGGATCCATATGTGGTATGTGAAAAGAACACACATGCAATGACTCTGGTTGTTGTTAGTGAAAAGAACACACATGCAATGACACTGGTGGATCCATAGGTGGTATGTGAGAAGAACACACATGCAAAATGACTCTGGTTGTTGTTACTAAAAAGAATACACATGCAATGACACTGGTGGATCCATAGGTGGATTATGAAATGAACACACATGCAATGACACTGGTGGATCCATAGGTGGTATGTGAGAAGAACATACATTTCAATGACTCTGGTTGTTGTTACTAAAAAGAACACACATCCAATGACACTGGTGGATCCATAGGTGGTATGTGAAGAGAACACACATGCAAAATGACTCTGGTTGTTGTTACTAAAAAGAACACACATGCAATGACACTGGTGGATCCATGGGTGGCTTGTGAAAAGAACACACATGCAATGATACTAGTGGATCCATAGGTGGTATGTGAAAAGAACACACATGCAAAATAACTCTGGTTGTTGTTACTAAAAATAACACATATGCAAGGACACTGGTGGATCCATAGGTGGTATGTGAAAAGAACACACATGCAAAATGACTCTGGTTGTTGTTACAAAAAAGAACACACATGCAATGACACTGGAGGATCCATAGGTCGTATGTGAAAAGAACACACATGCAAAATGACTCTGGTAGTTGTTACTAAAAAGAACACACATGCAATGACTCTGGTGGATCCATGGGTGGATTCTGAAAAGAACACACATGAATGCCACTAGTGGATCCATAGGTGGTATGTGAAAAGAACACACATGCAAAATGACTCTGGTTGTTGTTACTAAAAAGAACACACATGCAATGACACTGGTGGATCCATGTGTGGATTGTGAAAAGAGCACACATGCAATGACACTGGTGGATCCATATGTGGTATGTGAAAAGAACATACATGCAATGACTCTGGTTGTTGTTACTGAAAACAACACACATACAATAACACTGGTGGATCCATGTGTGGTCTCTGAAGAGAACACACATTTCAATGAATCTTGTTGTTGTTAGTAAAAAGAACACACATGCAATGACACTGGTGGATCCATAGGTGGTATGTGAAAAGAACACACATGCAAAATGACTCTGGTTGTTGTATCTAAAAATAACAGACATGCAAAGACTCTGGTGGATCCATGGGTGGATTGTGAAAACAACACACATGCAATGACACTGGTGGATCCATAGGTGGTATGTGAAAAGAGCACACATGCAAAATGACATGGTTGTTGTTACTAAAAAGAACACACATGCAATGACACTTGTGGATCCATGTGTGGTCTCTGTAGAGAACACACATTTCAATGAAACTGGTGGATCCATATGTGGTATGTGAAAAGAACACACATGGAATGACTCTGGTTGTTGTTAGTGAAAAGAACACACATGCAATGACACTGGTGGATCCATGTGTGGTCTCTGAAGAGAGCACACATTTCAATGACTCTTCTTGTTGTTAGTAAAAAGAACACACATGCAATGACACTGGTGGATCCATGACACTGGTGGATCCATAGGTGGTATGTGAAGAGAACACACATGCAAAATGACTGTGGTTGTTGTTACTATAAAGAATACACAAGCAATGACACTGGTGGATCCATGGGTGGATTGTGAAAAGAACACACATGCAATGACATTGGTGGATCCATAGGTGGTATGTGAAAAGAAAACACATGCAAAATGACTCTAGTTGTTACTAAAAAGAACACACATGCAATGACACTGGTAGATCCATGTGTGGTCTCTATAGAGAACACACATTTCAATCACACCGGTGGATCTATATGTGGTATCTGAAAAGAACACACATGCAATGACTCTAGTTGTTGTTACTGAAAAGACCACACATGCAATGACACTGGTGGATCCATGTGTGGTCTCTGAAGAGAGCACACATTTCAATGACTCTTGTTGTTGTTAGTAAAAAGAGCACACATGCAATGACACTGGTGGATCCATGTGTGGTCTCTGAAGAGAGCACACATGCAATGACACTTCTTGTTGTTACTAAAAAGAACACACATGCAATGACACTGGTGGATCCATGTGTGGATTGTGAAGAGAACATACATGGAATGACTCCAGTTGTTATTAGTGAAAAGAACATACATGCAATGACACCGGTGGATCCATGTGTGGTCTCTGTAGAGAACACATATTTCAATGACACTGGTGGATCCATAGGTGGTATGTGAAAAGATCACACATGCAAAATGACTCTGGTTGTTGTTAGTGAAAGGAACAAACATGCAATGACACTGGTGGATCCATAGGTCGTATGTGAAAATAACACACATGCAAAATGACAGTGGTTGTTGTTACTAAAAAGAACACACATGCAATGACACTTGTGGATCCATGTGTGGTCTCTGTAGAGAACACACATTTCAATGAAACTGGTGGATCCATATGTGGTATGTGAAAAGAACACACATGCAATGACTCTGGTTGTTGTTAGTGAAAAGAACACACATGCAATGACACTGGTGGATCCATAGGTGGTATGTGAGAAGAACACACATGCAAAATGACTCTGGTTGTTGTTACTAAAAAGAACACACATGCGATGACACTGGTGGATCCATAGGTGGATTATGAAATGAACACACATGCAATGACACTCGTGGATCCATAGGTGGTATGTGAGAAGAACACACATTTCAATGACTCTGGTTGTTGTTACTAAAAAGAACACACATGCAATGACACTGGTGGATCCATAGGTGGTATGTGAAGAGAACACGCATGCAAAATGACTGTGGTTGTTGTTACTAAAAAGAACTCACATGCAATGACACTGGTGGATCAATGGGTGGATTGTGAAAAGAACACACATGCAATGACACTGGTGGATCCATAGGTGGTATGTAAAAAGAACACACATGCAAAATGACTCTGGTTGTTACTAAAAAGAACACACATGCAATGACACTGGTGGATCCATGTGTGGTCTCTGTAGAGAACACACATTTCAATCACACTGGTGGATCCATATGTGGTATGTGAAAAGAACACACATGCAATGACTCTGCTTGTTGTTAGTGAAAAGAACACACAAGCAATGACACTGGTGGATCCATGTGTGGTCTCTGAAGAGAGCACACATTTCAATGACTCTTGTTGTTGTTAGTAAAAAGAGCACACATGCAGTGACACTGGTGGATGCATGTGTGGTCTCTAAAGAGAGGACACATGCAATGACACTTGTTGTTGTTACTAAAAAGAACACACATGCAATGACACTGGTGGATCCATGTGTGGATTGTGAAGAGAACACACATGCAATGACTCTAGTTGTTGTTAGTGAAAAGAACATACATGCAATGACACCGGTGGATCCATGTGTGGTCTCTGTAGAGAACACATATTTCAATGACACTGGTGAATCCATAGATGGTATGTGAAAAGATCACACATGCAAAATGACTCTGGTTGTTAGTGAAAAGAACAAACATGCAATGACCCTGGTGGATCCATAGGCCGTATGTGAAAAGAACACACATGCAAAATGACTCTGGTTGTTGTTACTAAAAAGAACACACATGCAATGACCCTGGTGGATCCATGGGTGGATTGTGAAAAGAACACACATCCAATGACACTGGTGGATCCATAGGTGGTATATGAAAAGAACACACATGCAAAATGACTCTGGTTGTTGTTACTAAAAAGAACACACATGCAATGACACTGGTGGATCCATGTGTGGATTGTGAAAAGAGCACACATGCAATGACACTGGTCGATCCATATATGGTATGTGAAAAGAACACACATGCAATGACTATGGTTGTTGTTACTAAAAATAAGACACATGCAATGACACTGGTGGATCCATGTGTGGTCTCTAAAGAGAGCACACAATTCAATGACTCTTGTTTTTGTTAGTAAAAAGAACACACATGCAATGACACTGGTGGATCCATGTGTGGTCTCTGAAGAGAACACACATGCAATGATAGTGGTTGTTTTTACTAAAAACAACACACATGCAACGACGCTGGTGGATCCATGTGTGGATTGTAAAGAGAACACACATGCAATGACACCGGTGGATCCATAGGTGGTATGTGAAAAGAAAACATGCAAAATGACTGGTTGTTGTTACTAAAAAGAACACACATGCAATGACACAAGTGTATCCATGTGTGGTCTCTGTAGAGAACACACATTTCAATGACACTGGTGGATCCATATGTGGTATGTGAAAAGAACACACATGCAATGACTCTGGTTGTTGTTAGTGAAAAGAACACACATGCAATGACACTGGTGGATCCATAGGTGGTATGTGAGAAGAACACACATGCAAAATGACTCTGGTTGTTGTTACTAAAAAGAACACACATGCAATGACACTGGTGGATCCATAGGTGGATTATGAAATGAATACACATGCAATGACACTGGTGGATCCATAGGTGGTATGTGAGAAGAACATACATTGCAATGACTCTGGTTGTTACTAAAAGGAACACACATCCAATGACACTGGTGGATCCATAGGTGGTATGTGAAGAGAACACACATGCAAAATGACTCTGGTTGTTGTTACTAAAAAGAACACACATGCAATGACACTGGTGGATCCATGGGTGGATTGTGAAAAGAACACACATGCAATGATACTAGTGGATCCATAGGTGGTATGTGAAAAGAACACACATGCAAAATAACTCTGGTTGTTGTTACTAAAAAGAACACACATGCAATGACACTGGTGGATCCATAGGTGGTATGTGAAAAGAACACACATGCAAAATGACTCTGGTTGTTGTTACAAAAAAGAACACACATGCAATGACACTGGTGGATCCATAGGTCGTATGTGAAAATAACACACATGCAAAATGACTCTGATTGTTGTTACTAAAAAGAACACACATGCAATGACTCTGGTGGATCCATGGGTGGATTCTGAAAAGAACACACATGAATGACACTAGTGGATCCATAGGTGGTATGTGAAAAGAACACACATGCAAAATGACTCTGGTTGTTGTTACTAAAAAGAACACACATGCAATGACACTGGTGGATCTATGTGTGGATTGTGAAAAGACCACACATGCAATGACACTGGTGGATCCATATGTGGTATGTGAAAAGAACACTCATGCAATGACTCTGGTTGTTGTTACTGAAAAGAACACACATGCAATGACACTGGTGGATCCATGTGTGGTCTCTAAAGAGAGCACACATTTCAATGAATCTTGTTGTTGTTAGTAAAAAGAACACACATGCAATGACACTGGTGGATCCATAGGTGGTATGTGAAAAGAACACACATGCAAAATGACTCTGGTTGTTGTTACTAAAAAGAACACACATGCAAAGACTCTGGTGGATCCATGGGTGGATTGTGAAAAGAACACACATGCAATGACATTGGTGGATCCATGTGTGGATTGTGAAGAGAACACACATGCAATGACTCTAGTTGTTGTTAGTGAAAAGAACATACATGCAATGACACCAGTGGATCCATGTGTGGTCTCTATAGAGAACACATATTTCAATGACACTGGTGGATCCATAGGTGGTATGTGAAAAGAACACACATGCAAAATGACTCTGGTTGTTGTTACTAAAAACAACACACATGCAATGACACTGGTGGATCCATAGGTCGTATGTGAAAAGAACAGACATGCAGCATGACTCTGGTTGTTGTTACTAAAAAGAACACACATGCAATGACTCTGGTGGATCCATGGGTGGATTCTGAAAAGAACACACATGAATGACACTAGTGGATCCATAGGTGGTATGTGAAAAGAACACACATGCAAAATGACTCTGGTTGTTGTTCCTAAAAAGAACACACATGCAATGACACTGGTGGATCCATGTGTGGATTGTGAAAAGAGCACACATGCAATGACACTGGTGGATCCATATGTGGTATGTGAAAAGAACACACATGCAATGACTCTGGTTGTTGTTACTGAAAAGAACACACATGCAATGACACTGGTGGATCCATGTGTGGTCTCTAAAGAGAGCACGCATTTCAATGAATCTTGTTGTTGTTAGTAAAAATAACACACATGCAATGACACTTGTGGATCCATAGGTGGTATGTGAAAAGAACACACATGCAAAATGAGTCTGGTTGTTGTTACTAAAAAGAACACACATGCAAAGACTCTGGTGGATCCATGGGTGGATTGTGAAAAGAACACACATGCAATGACACTGGTGGATCCATAGGTGGTATGTGAAAAGAACACACATGCAAAATGACTCTGGTTGTTGTTACTAAAAAGAACACACATGCAATGACACTTGTGGATCCATGTGTGGTCTCTGTAGAGAACACACATTTCAATGAAACTGGTGGATCCATATGTGGTATGTGAAAAGAACACACATGCAATGACTCTGGTTGTTGTTAGTGAAAAGAACACACATGCAATGACACTGGTGGATCCATGTGTGGTCTCTGAAGAGAGCACACATTTCAATGACTCTTCTTGTTGTTAGTAAAAAGAACACACATGCAATGACACTGGTGGATCCATGACACTGGTGGATCCATAGGTGGTATGTGAAGAGAACACACATGCAAAATGACTGTGGTTGTTGTTACTATAAAGAACACACATGCAATGACACTGGTGGATCCATGGGTGGATTGTGAAAAGAACACACATGCAATGACATTGGTGGATCCATAGGTGGTATGTGAAAAGAACACACATGCAAAATGACTCTGGTTGTTACTAAAAAGAACACACATGCAATGACACTGGTGGATCCATGTGTGGTCTCTATAGAGAACACACATTTCAATCACACTGGTGGATCTATATGTGGTATCTGAAAAGAACACACATGCAATGACTCTAGTTGTTGTTACTGAAAAGAACACACATGCAATGACACTGGTGGATCAATGTGTGGTCTCTGAAGATAGCACACATTTCAATGACTCTTGTTGTTGTTAGTAAAAAGAGCATACATGCAATGACACTGGTGGATCCATGTGTGGTCTCTGAAGAGAGCACACATGCTATGACACTTGTTGTTGTTACTAAAAAGAACACACATGCAATGACACTGGTGGATCCATGTATGGATTGTGAAGAGAACATACATGCAATAACTCCAGTTGTTGTTAGTGAAAAGAACATACATGCAATGACACCGGTGGATCCATGTGTGGTCTCTGTAGAGAACACATATTTCAATGACACTGGTGGATCCATAGGTGGTATGTGAAAAGATCACACATGCAAAATGACTCTGGTTGTTGTTAGTGAAAAGAACAAACATGCAATGACACTGGTGGATACATAGGTCGTATGTGAAAAGAACAGACATGCAAAATGACTCCGGTTGTTGTTACTAAAAAGAACACACATGCAATGACTCTGGTGGATCCATGGGTGGATTGTGAAAAGAACACACATGCAATGACACTGGTGGATCCATAGGTGGTATGTGAAAAGAACACACATGCAAAATGACTCTGGTTGTTGTTACTAAAAAGAACACACATGCAATGACACTGGTGGATCCATGTGTGGATTGTGAAAAGAGCACACATGCAATGACACTGGTCGAACCATATGTGGTATGTGAAGAGAGCACACATTTCAATGACTCTTGTTGTTGTTAGTAAAAAGAACACACATGCAATGACACTGGTGGATCCATGTGTGGTCTCTAAAGAGAACACACATGCAATGACTCTTGTTGTTGTTAGTAAAAAGAACACACGTGCAATGACACTGGTGGATCCATGTGTGGATTGTGAAGAGAACACACATGCAATGACACTGGTGGACCCATAGGTGGTATGTGAAAAGAACACACATGCAAAATGACTGGTTGTTGTTACTAAAAACAACACACATGCAATGACACTGGTGGATCCATGTGTGGTCTCTGTAGAGAACACACATTTCAATGACACTGGTGGATCCATATGTGGTATGTGAAAAGAACACACATGCAATGACTCTGGTTGTTGTTAGTGAAAAGAACACACATGCAATGACACGGGTGGATCCATAGGTGGTATGTGAGAAGAACACACATGCAAAATGACTCTGGTTGTTGTTACTAAAAAGAACACACATGCAATGCAACTGGTGGATCCATGGGTGGATTGTGAAAAGAACACACATGCAATGACACTGGTGCATCCATAGGTGGTATGTGAAAAGAACACACATGCAAAATGACTCTGGTTGTTACTAAAAAGAACACACATGCAATGACACTGATGGATCCATTTGTGGTCTCTATAGAGAACACACATTTCAATAACACTGGTGGATCCATATGTGGTATGTGAAAAGAACACACATGCAATGACTCTGGTTGTTGTTAGTGAAAAGAACACACATGCAATGACACTGGTGGATCCATGTGTGGTCTCTGAAGAGAGCACACATTTCAATGACTCTTGTTGTTGTTAGTAAAAAGAACACACATGCAATGACACTGGTGGATCCATGTGTGGATTGTGAAGAGAACACACATGCAATGACACTGGTGGATCCATAGGTGGTATGTGAAAAGAACACACATGCAAAATGACTCTGGTTGTTGTTACTAAAAAGAACACACATGCAATGACTCTCGTGGATCCATGGGTGGATTCTGAAAAGAACACACATGAATAACACTAGTGGATCCATAGGTGGTATGTGAAAAGAACACACATGCAAAATGACTCTGGTTGTTGTTACTAAAAAGAACACACATGCAATGACACTGGTGGATCTATGTGTGGATTGTGAAAAGACCACACATGCAATGACACTGGTGGATCCATATGTGGTATGTGAAAAGAACACACATGCAATGACTCTCGTTGTTGTTACTGAAAAGAACACACATGCAATGACACTGGTGGATCCATGTGTGGTCTCTAAAGAGAGCACACATTTCAATGAATCTTGTTGTTGTTAGTAAAAAGAACACACATGCAATGACACTGGTGGATCCATAGGTGGTATGTGAAAAGAACACACATGCAAAATGACTCTGGTTGTTGTTACTAAAAAGAACACACATGCAAAGACTCTGGTGGATCCATGGGTGGATTGTGAAAAGAACACACATGCAATGACATTGGTGGATCCATGTGTGGATTGTGAAGAGAACACACATGCAATGACTCTAGTTGTTGTTAGTGAAAAGAACATACATGCAATGACACCAGTGGATCCATGTGTGGTCTCTATAGAGAACACATATTTCAATGACACTGGTGGATCCATAGGTGGTATGTGAAAAGAACACACATGCAAAATGACTCTGGTTGTTGTTACTAAAAACAACACACATGCAATGACACTGGTGGATCCATAGGTCGTATGTGAAAAGAACAGACATGCAGCATGACTCTGGTTGTTGTTACTAAAAAGAACACACATGCAATGACTCTGGTGGATCCATGGGTGGATTCTGAAAAGAACACACATGAATGACACTAGTGGATCCATAGGTGGTATGTGAAAAGAACACACATGCAAAATGACTCTGGTTGTTGTTCCTAAAAAGAACACACATGCAATGACACTGGTGGATCCATGTGTGGATTGTGAAAAGAGCACACATGCAATGACACTGGTGGATCCATATGTGGTATGTGAAAAGAACACACATGCAATGACTCTGGTTGTTGTTACTGAAAAGAACACACATGCAATGACACTGGTGGATCCATGTGTGGTCTCTAAAGAGAGCACGCATTTCAATGAATCTTGTTGTTGTTAGTAAAAATAACACACATGCAATGACACTTGTGGATCCATAGGTGGTATGTGAAAAGAACACACATGCAAAATGAGTCTGGTTGTTGTTACTAAAAAGAACACACATGCAAAGACTCTGGTGGATCCATGGGTGGATTGTGAAAAGAACACACATGCAATGACACTGGTGGATCCATAGGTGGTATGTGAAAAGAACACACATGCAAAATGACTCTGGTTGTTGTTACTAAAAAGAACACACATGCAATGACACTTGTGGATCCATGTGTGGTCTCTGTAGAGAACACACATTTCAATGAAACTGGTGGATCCATATGTGGTATGTGAAAAGAACACACATGCAATGACTCTGGTTGTTGTTAGTGAAAAGAACACACATGCAATGACACTGGTGGATCCATGTGTGGTCTCTGAAGAGAGCACACATTTCAATGACTCTTCTTGTTGTTAGTAAAAAGAACACACATGCAATGACACTGGTGGATCCATGACACTGGTGGATCCATAGGTGGTATGTGAAGAGAACACACATGCAAAATGACTGTGGTTGTTGTTACTATAAAGAACACACATGCAATGACACTGGTGGATCCATGGGTGGATTGTGAAAAGAACACACATGCAATGACATTGGTGGATCCATAGGTGGTATGTGAAAAGAACACACATGCAAAATGACTCTGGTTGTTACTAAAAAGAACACACATGCAATGACACTGGTGGATCCATGTGTGGTCTCTATAGAGAACACACATTTCAATCACACTGGTGGATCTATATGTGGTATCTGAAAAGAACACACATGCAATGACTCTAGTTGTTGTTACTGAAAAGAACACACATGCAATGACACTGGTGGATCAATGTGTGGTCTCTGAAGATAGCACACATTTCAATGACTCTTGTTGTTGTTAGTAAAAAGAGCATACATGCAATGACACTGGTGGATCCATGTGTGGTCTCTGAAGAGAGCACACATGCTATGACACTTGTTGTTGTTACTAAAAAGAACACACATGCAATGACACTGGTGGATCCATGTATGGATTGTGAAGAGAACATACATGCAATGACTCCAGTTGTTGTTAGTGAAAAGAACATACATGCAATGACACCGGTGGATCCATGTGTGGTCTCTGTAGAGAACACATATTTCAATGACACTGGTGGATCCATAGGTGGTATGTGAAAAGATCACACATGCAAAATGACTCTGGTTGTTGTTAGTGAAAAGAACAAACATGCAATGACACTGGTGGATACATAGGTCGTATGTGAAAAGAACAGACATGCAAAATGACTCCGGTTGTTGTTACTAAAAAGAACACACATGCAATGACTCTGGTGGATCCATGGGTGGATTGTGAAAAGAACACACATGCAATGACACTGGTGGATCCATAGGTGGTATGTGAAAAGAACACACATGCAAAATGACTCTGGTTGTTGTTACTAAAAAGAACACACATGCAATGACACTGGTGGATCCATGTGTGGATTGTGAAAAGAGCACACATGCAATGACACTGGTCGAACCATATGTGGTATGTGAAGAGAGCACACATTTCAATGACTCTTGTTGTTGTTAGTAAAAAGAACACACATGCAATGACACTGGTGGATCCATGTGTGGTCTCTAAAGAGAACACACATGCAATGACTCTTGTTGTTGTTAGTAAAAAGAACACACGTGCAATGACACTGGTGGATCCATGTGTGGATTGTGAAGAGAACACACATGCAATGACACTGGTGGACCCATAGGTGGTATGTGAAAAGAACACACATGCAAAATGACTGGTTGTTGTTACTAAAAACAACACACATGCAATGACACTGGTGGATCCATGTGTGGTCTCTGTAGAGAACACACATTTCAATGACACTGGTGGATCCATATGTGGTATGTGAAAAGAACACACATGCAATGACTCTGGTTGTTGTTAGTGAAAAGAACACACATGCAATGACACGGGTGGATCCATAGGTGGTATGTGAGAAGAACACACATGCAAAATGACTCTGGTTGTTGTTACTAAAAAGAACACACATGCAATGCAACTGGTGGATCCATGGGTGGATTGTGAAAAGAACACACATGCAATGACACTGGTGCATCCATAGGTGGTATGTGAAAAGAACACACATGCAAAATGACTCTGGTTGTTACTAAAAAGAACACACATGCAATGACACTGATGGATCCATTTGTGGTCTCTATAGAGAACACACATTTCAATAACACTGGTGGATCCATATGTGGTATGTGAAAAGAACACACATGCAATGACTCTGGTTGTTGTTAGTGAAAAGAACACACATGCAATGACACTGGTGGATCCATGTGTGGTCTCTGAAGAGAGCACACATTTCAATGACTCTTGTTGTTGTTAGTAAAAAGAACACACATGCAATGACACTGGTGGATCCATGTGTGGATTGTGAAGAGAACACACATGCAATGACACTGGTGGATCCATAGGTGGTATGTGAAAAGAACACACATGCAAAATGACTCTGGTTGTTGTTACTAAAAAGAACACACATGCAATGACTCTCGTGGATCCATGGGTGGATTCTGAAAAGAACACACATGAATGACACTAGTGGATCCATAGGTGGTATGTGAAAAGAACACACATGCAAAATGACTCTGGTTGTTGTTACTAAAAAGAACACACATGCAATGACACTGGTGGATCTATGTGTGGATTGTGAAAAGACCACACATGCAATGACACTGGTGGATCCATATGTGGTATGTGAAAAGAACACACATGCAATGACTCTCGTTGTTGTTACTGAAAAGAACACACATGCAATGACACTGGTGGATCCATGTGTGGTCTCTAAAGAGAGCACACATTTCAATGAATCTTGTTGTTGTTAGTAAAAAGAACACACATGCAATGACACTGGTGGATCCATAGGTGGTATGTGAAAAGAACACACATGCAAAATGACTCTGGTTGTTGTTACTAAAAAGAACACACATGCAAAGACTCTGGTGGATCCATGGGTGGATTGTGAAAAGAACACACATGCAATGACATTGGTGGATCCATGTGTGGATTGTGAAGAGAACACACATGCAATGACTCTAGTTGTTGTTAGTGAAAAGAACATACATGCAATGACACCAGTGGATCCATGTGTGGTCTCTATAGAGAACACATATTTCAATGACACTGGTGGATCCATAGGTGGTATGTGAAAAGAACACACATGCAAAATGACTCTGGTTGTTGTTACTAAAAACAACACACATGCAATGACACTGGTGGATCCATAGGTCGTATGTGAAAAGAACAGACATGCAGCATGACTCTGGTTGTTGTTACTAAAAAGAACACACATGCAATGACTCTGGTGGATCCATGGGTGGATTCTGAAAAGAACACACATGAATGACACTAGTGGATCCATAGGTGGTATGTGAAAAGAACACACATGCAAAATGACTCTGGTTGTTGTTCCTAAAAAGAACACACATGCAATGACACTGGTGGATCCATGTGTGGATTGTGAAAAGAGCACACATGCAATGACACTGGTGGATCCATATGTGGTATGTGAGAAGAACACACATGCAATGACTCTGGTTGTTGTTACTGAAAAGAACACACATGCAATGACACTGGTGGATCCATGTGTGGTCTCTAAAGAGAGCACGCATTTCAATGAATCTTGTTGTTGTTAGTAAAAATAACACACATGCAATGACACTTGTGGATCCATAGGTGGTATGTGAAAAGAACACACATGCAAAATGAGTCTGGTTGTTGTTACTAAAAAGAACACACATGCAAAGACTCTGGTGGATCCATGGGTGGATTGTGAAAAGAACACACATGCAATGACACTGGTGGATCCATAGGTGGTATGTGAAAAGAACACACATGCAAAATGACTCTGGTTGTTGTTACTAAAAAGAACACACATGCAATGACACTTGTGGATCCATGTGTGGTCTCTGTAGAGAACACACATTTCAATGAAACTGGTGGATCCATATGTGGTATGTGAAAAGAACACACATGCAATGACTCTGGTTGTTGTTAGTGAAAAGAACACACATGCAATGACACTGGTGGATCCATGTGTGGTCTCTGAAGAGAGCACACATTTCAATGACTCTTCTTGTTGTTAGTAAAAAGAACACACATGCAATGACACTGGTGGATCCATGACACTGGTGGATCCATAGGTGGTATGTGAAGAGAACACACATGCAAAATGAATGTGGTTGTTGTTACTATAAAGAACACACATGCAATGACACTGGTGGATCCATGGGTGGATTGTGAAAAGAACACACATGCAATGACATTGGTGGATCCATAAGTGGTATGTGAAAAGAACACACATGCAAAATGACTCTGGTTGTTACTAAAAAGAACACACATGCAATGACACTGGTGGATCCATGTGTGGTCTCTATAGAGAACACACATTTCAATCACACTGGTGGATCTATATGTGGTATCTGAAAAGAACACACATGCAATGACTCTAGTTGTTGTTACTGAAAAGAACACACATGCAATGACACTGGTGGATCAATGTGTGGTCTCTGAAGATATCACACATTTCAATGACTCTTGTTGTTGTTAGTAAAAAGAGCACACATGCAATGACACTGGTGGATCCATGTGTGGTCTCTGAAGAGAGCACACATGCTATGACACTTGTTGTTGTTACTAAAAAGAACACACATGCAATGACACTGGTGGATCCATGTATGGATTGTGAAGAGAACATACATGCAATGACTCCAGTTGTTGTTAGTGAAAAGAACATACATGCAATGACACCGGTGGATCCATGTGTGGTCTCTGTAGAGAACACATATTTCAATGACACTGGTGGATCCATAGGTGGTATGTGAAAAGATCACACATGCAAAATGACTCTGGTTGTTGTTAGTGAAAAGAACAAACATGCAATGACACTGGTGGATACATAGGTCGTATGTGAAAAGAACACACATGCAAAATGACTCCGGTTGTTGTTACTAAAAAGAACACACATGCAATGACTTTGGTGGATCCATGGGTGGATTGTGAAAAGAACACACATGCAATGACACTGGTGGATCCATAGGTTGTATGTGAAAAGAACACACATGCAAAATGACTCTGGTTGTTGTTACTAAAAAAACACACATGCAATGACACTGGTGGATCCATGTGTGGATTGTGAAAAGAGCACACATGCAATGACACTGGTCGATCCATATGTGGTATGTGAAGAGAGCACACATTTCAATGACTCTTGTTGTTGTTAGTAAAAAGAACACACATGCAATGACACTGGTGGATCCATGTGTGGTCTCTAAAGAGAACACACATGCAATGACTCTTGTTGTTGTTAGTAAAAAGAACACACGTGCAATGACACTGGTGGATCCATGTGTGGATTGTGAAGAGAACACACATGCAGTGACACTGGTGGACCCATAGGTGGTATGTGAAAAGAACACACATGCAAAATGACTGGTTGTTGTTACTAAAAACAACACACATGCAATGACACTGGTGGATCCATGTGTGGTCTCTGTAGAGAACACACATTTCAATGACACTGGTGGATCCATATGTGGTATGTGAAAAGTACACACATGCAATGACTCTGGTTGTTGTTAGTGAAAAGAACACACATGCAATGACACGGGTGGATCCATAGGTGGTATGTGAGAAGAACACACATGCAAAATGACTCTGGTTGTTGTTACTAAAAAGAACACACATGCAATGCAATTGGTGGATCCATGGGTGGATTGTGAAAAGAACACACATGCAATGACACTGGTGCATCCATAGGTGGTATGTGAAAAGAACACACATGCAAAATGACTCTGGTTGTTACTAAAAAGAACACACATGCAATGACACTGGTGGATCCATGTGTGGTCTCTATAGAGAACACACATTTCAATCACACTGGTGGATCTATATGTGGTATCTGAAAAGAACACACATGCAATGACTCTAGTTGTTGTTACTGAAAAGAACACACATGCAATGACACTGGTGGATCAATGTGTGGTCTCTGAAGATAGCACACATTTCAATGACTCTTGTTGTTGTTAGTAAAAAGAGCACACATGCAATGACACTGGTGGATCCATGTGTGGTCTCTGAAGAGAGCACACATGCTATGACACTTGTTGTTGTTACTAAAAAGAACACACATGCAATGACACTGGTGGATCCATGTATGGATTGTGAAGAGAACATACATGCAATGACTCCAGTTGTTGTTAGTGAAAAGAACATACATGCAATGACAACGGTGGATCCATGTGTGGTCTCTGTAGAGAACACATATTTCAATGACACTGGTGGATCCATAGGTGGTATGTGAAAAGATCACACATGCAAAATGACTCTGGTTGTTGTTAGTGAAAAGAACAAACATGCAATGACACTGGTGGATACATAGGTCGTATGTGAAAAGAACACACATGCAAAATGACTCCGGTTGTTGTTACTAAAAAGAACACACATGCAATGACTTTGGTGGATCCATGGGTGGATTGTGAAAAGAACACACATGCAATGACACTGGTGGATCCATAGGTTGTATGTGAAAAGAACACACATGCAAAATGACTCTGGTTGTTGTTACTAAAAAAACACACATGCAATGACACTGGTGGATCCATGTGTGGATTGTGAAAAGAGCACACATGCAATGACACTGGTCGATCCATATGTGGTATGTGAAGAGAGCACACATTTCAATGACTCTTGTTGTTGTTAGTAAAAAGAACACACATGCAATGACACTGGTGGATCCATGTGTGGTCTCTAAAGAGAACACACATGCAATGACTCTTGTTGTTGTTAGTAAAAAGAACACACGTGCAATGACACTGGTGGATCCATGTGTGGATTGTGAAGAGAACACACATGCAGTGACACTGGTGGACCCATAGGTGGTATGTGAAAAGAACACACATGCAAAATGACTGGTTGTTGTTACTAAAAACAACACACATGCAATGACACTGGTGGATCCATGTGTGGTCTCTGTAGAGAACACACATTTCAATGACACTGGTGGATCCATATGTGGTATGTGAAAAGTACACACATGCAATGACTCTGGTTGTTGTTAGTGAAAAGAACACACATGCAATGACACGGGTGGATCCATAGGTGGTATGTGAGAAGAACACACATGCAAAATGACTCTGGTTGTTGTTACTAAAAAGAACACACATGCAATGCAATTGGTGGATCCATGGGTGGATTGTGAAAAGAACACACATGCAATGACACTGGTGCATCCATAGGTGGTATGTGAAAAGAACACACATGCAAAATGACTCTGGTTGTTACTAAAAAGAACACACATGCAATGACACTGATGGATCCATTTGTGGTCTCTATAGAGAACACACATTTCAATAACACTGGTGGATCCATATGTGGTATGTGAAAAGAACACACATGCAATGACTCTGGTTGTTGTTAATGAAAAGAACACACATGCAATGACACTGGTGGATCCATGTGTGGTCTCTGAAGAGAGCACACATTTCAATGACTCTTGTTGTTGTTAGTAAAAAGAACACACATGCAATGACACTGGTGGATCCATGTGTGGATTGTGAAGAGAACACACATGCAATGACACTGGTGGATCCATAGGTGGTATGTGAAAAGAACACACATGCAAAATGACTGGTTGTTGTTACTAAAAAGAACACACATGCAATGACACTTGTGGATCCATGTGTGGACTCTGTAGAGAACACACATTTCAATGACACTGGTGGATCCATATGTGGTATGTGAAAAGAACACACATGCAATTACTCTGGTTGTTGTTAGTGAAAAGAACACACATGCAATGACACTGGTGGATCCATAGGTGATATGTGAAAAGAACACACATGCAAAATGACTCTGGTTGTTGTTACTAAAAAGAACACACATGCAATGACTCTGGTGGATCCATGGGTGGATTCTGAAAAGAACACACATGAATGACACTAGTGGATCCATAGGTGGTATGTGAAAAGAACACACATGCAAAATGACTCTGGTTGTTGTTACTAAAAAGAACACACATGCAATGACACTGGTGGATCTATGTGTGGATTGTGAAAAGACCACACATGCAATGACACTGGTGGATCCATATGTGGTATGTGAAAAGAACACACATGCAATGACTCTGGTTGTTGTTACTGAAAAGAACACACATGCAATGACACTGGTGGATCCATGTGTGGTCTCTAAAGAGAGCACACATTTCAATGAATCTTGTTGTTGTTAGTAAAAAGAACACAGATGCAATGACACTGGTGGATCCATAGGTGGTATGTGAAAAGAACACACATGCAAAATGACTCTGGTTGTTGTTACTAAAAAGAACACACATGCAAAGACTCTGGTGGATCCATGGGTGGATTGTGAAAAGAACACACATGCAATGACATTGGTGGATCCATGTGTGGATTGTGAAGAGAACACACATGCAATGACTCTAGTTGTTGTTAGTGAAAAGAACATACATGCAATGACACCAGTGGATCCATGTGTGGTCTCTATAGAGAACACATATTTCAATGACACTGGTGGATCCATAGGTGGTATGTGAAAAGAACACACATGCAAAATGACTCTGGTTGTTGTTACTAAAAACAACACACATGCAATGACACTGGTGGATCCATAGGTCGTATGTGAAAAGAACAGACATGCAGCATGACTCTGGTTGTTGTTACTAAAAAGAACACACATGCAATGACTCTGGTGGATCCATGGGTGGATTCTGAAAAGAACACACATGAATGACACTAGTGGATCCATAGGTGGTATGTGAAAAGAACACACATGCAAAATGACTCTGGTTGTTGTTCCTAAAAAGAACACACATGCAATGACACTGGTGGATCCATGTGTGGATTGTGAAAAGAGCACACATGCAATGACACTGGTGGATCCATATGTGGTATGTGAGAAGAACACACATGCAATGACTCTGGTTGTTGTTACTGAAAAGAACACACATGCAATGACACTGGTGGATCCATGTGTGGTCTCTAAAGAGAGCACGCATTTCAATGAATCTTGTTGTTGTTAGTAAAAATAACACACATGCAATGACACTTGTGGATCCATAGGTGGTATGTGAAAAGAACACACATGCAAAATGAGTCTGGTTGTTGTTACTAAAAAGAACACACATGCAAAGACTCTGGTGGATCCATGGGTGGATTGCGAAAAGAACACACATGCAATGACACTGGTGGATCCATAGGTGGTATGTGAAAAGAACACACATGCAAAATGACTCTGGTTGTTGTTACTAAAAAGAACACACATGCAATGACACTTGTGGATCCATGTGTGGTCTCTGTAGAGAACACACATTTCAATGAAACTGGTGGATCCATATGTGGTATGTGAAAAGAACACACATGCAATGACTCTGGTTGTTGTTAGTGAAAAGAACACACATGCAATGACACTGGTGGATCCATGTGTGGTCTCTGAAGAGAGCACACATTTCAATGACTCTTCTTGTTGTTAGTAAAAAGAACACACATGCAATGACACTGGTGGATCCATGACACTGGTGGATCCATAGGTGGTATGTGAAGAGAACACACATGCAAAATGAATGTGGTTGTTGTTACTATAAAGAACACACATGCAATGACACTGGTGGATCCATGGGTGGATTGTGAAAAGAACACACATGCAATGACATTGGTGGATCCATAAGTGGTATGTGAAAAGAACACACATGCAAAATGACTCTGGTTGTTACTAAAAAGAACACACATGCAATGACACTGGTGGATCCATGTGTGGTCTCTATAGAGAACACACATTTCAATCACACTGGTGGATCTATATGTGGTATCTGAAAAGAACACACATGCAATGACTCTAGTTGTTGTTACTGAAAAGAACACACATGCAATGACACTGGTGGATCAATGTGTGGTCTCTGAAGATATCACACATTTCAATGACTCTTGTTGTTGTTAGTAAAAAGAGCACACATGCAATGACACTGGTGGATCCATGTGTGGTCTCTGAAGAGAGCACACATGCTATGACACTTGTTGTTGTTACTAAAAAGAACACACATGCAATGACACTGGTGGATCCATGTATGGATTGTGAAGAGAACATACATGCAATGACTCCAGTTGTTGTTAGTGAAAAGAACATACATGCAATGACACCGGTGGATCCATGTGTGGTCTCTGTAGAGAACACATATTTCAATGACACTGGTGGATCCATAGGTGGTATGTGAAAAGATCACACATGCAAAATGACTCTGGTTGTTGTTAGTGAAAAGAACAAACATGCAATGACACTGGTGGATACATAGGTCGTATGTGAAAAGAACACACATGCAAAATGACTCCGGTTGTTGTTACTAAAAAGAACACACATGCAATGACTTTGGTGGATCCATGGGTGGATTGTGAAAAGAACACACATGCAATGACACTGGTGGATCCATAGGTTGTATGTGAAAAGAACACACATGCAAAATGACTCTGGTTGTTGTTACTAAAAAAACACACATGCAATGACACTGGTGGATCCATGTGTGGATTGTGAAAAGAGCACACATGCAATGACACTGGTCGATCCATATGTGGTATGTGAAGAGAGCACACATTTCAATGACTCTTGTTGTTGTTAGTAAAAAGAACACACATGCAATGACACTGGTGGATCCATGTGTGGTCTCTAAAGAGAACACACATGCAATAACTCTTGTTGTTGTTAGTAAAAAGAACACACGTGCAATGACACTGGTGGATCCATGTGTGGATTGTGAAGAGAACACACATGCAGTGACACTGGTGGACCCATAGGTGGTATGTGAAAAGAACACACATGCAAAATGACTGGTTGTTGTTACTAAAAACAACACACATGCAATGACACTGGTGGATCCATGTGTGGTCTCTGTAGAGAACACACATTTCAATGACACTGGTGGATCCATATGTGGTATGTGAAAAGTACACACATGCAATGACTCTGGTTGTTGTTAGTGAAAAGAACACACATGCAATGACACGGGTGGATCCATAGGTGGTATGTGAGAAGAACACACATGCAAAATGACTCTGGTTGTTGTTACTAAAAAGAACACACATGCAATGCAATTGGTGGATCCATGGGTGGATTGTGAAAAGAACACACATGCAATGACACTGGTGCATCCATAGGTGGTATGTGAAAAGAACACACATGCAAAATGACTCTGGTTGTTACTAAAAAGAACACACATGCAATGACACTGGTGGATCCATGTGTGGTCTCTATAGAGAACACACATTTCAATCACACTGGTGGATCTATATGTGGTATCTGAAAAGAACACACATGCAATGACTCTAGTTGTTGTTACATAAAAGAACACACATGCAATGACACTGGTGGATCAATGTGTGGTCTCTGAAGATAGCACACATTTCAATGACTCTTGTTGTTGTTAGTAAAAAGAGCACACATGCAATGACACTGGTGGATCCATGTGTGGTCTCTGAAGAGAGCACACATGCTATGACACTTGTTGTTGTTACTAAAAAGAACACACATGCAATGACACTGGTGGATCCATGTATGGATTGTGAAGAGAACATACATGCAATGACTCCAGTTGTTGTTAGTGAAAAGAACATACATGCAATGACAACGGTGGATCCATGTGTGGTCTCTGTAGAGAACACATATTTCAATGACACTGGTGGATCCATAGGTGGTATGTGAAAAGATCACACATGCAAAATGACTCTGGTTGTTGTTAGTGAAAAGAACAAACATGCAATGACACTGGTGGATACATAGGTCGTATGTGAAAAGAACACACATGCAAAATGACTCCGGTTGTTGTTACTAAAAAGAACACACATGCAATGACTTTGGTGGATCCATGGGTGGATTGTGAAAAGAACACACATGCAATGACACTGGTGGATCCATAGGTTGTATGTGAAAAGAACACACATGCAAAATGACTCTGGTTGTTGTTACTAAAAAAACACACATGCAATGACACTGGTGGATCCATGTGTGGATTGTGAAAAGAGCACACATGCAATGACACTGGTCGATCCATATGTGGTATGTGAAGAGAGCACACATTTCAATGACTCTTGTTGTTGTTAGTAAAAAGAACACACATGCAATGACACTGGTGGATCCATGTGTGGTCTCTAAAGAGAACACACATGCAATGACTCTTGTTGTTGTTAGTAAAAAGAACACACGTGCAATGACACTGGTGGATCCATGTGTGGATTGTGAAGAGAACACACATGCAGTGACACTGGTGGACCCATAGGTGGTATGTGAAAAGAACACACATGCAAAATGACTGGTTGTTGTTACTAAAAACAACACACATGCAATGACACTGGTGGATCCATGTGTGGTCTCTGTAGAGAACACACATTTCAATGACACTGGTGGATCCATATGTGGTATGTGAAAAGTACACACATGCAATGACTCTGGTTGTTGTTAGTGAAAAGAACACACATGCAATGACACGGGTGGATCCATAGGTGGTATGTGAGAAGAACACACATGCAAAATGACTCTGGTTGTTGTTACTAAAAAGAACACACATGCAATGCAATTGGTGGATCCATGGGTGGATTGTGAAAAGAACACACATGCAATGACACTGGTGCATCCATAGGTGGTATGTGAAAAGAACACACATGCAAAATGACTCTGGTTGTTACTAAAAAGAACACACATGCAATGACACTGATGGATCCATTTGTGGTCTCTATAGAGAACACACATTTCAATAACACTGGTGGATCCATATGTGGTATGTGAAAAGAACACACATGCAATGACTCTGGTTGTTGTTAATGAAAAGAACACACATGCAATGACACTGGTGGATCCATGTGTGGTCTCTGAAGAGAGCACACATTTCAATGACTCTTGTTGTTGTTAGTAAAAAGAACACACATGCAATGACACTGGTGGATCCATGTGTGGATTGTGAAGAGAACACACATGCAATGACACTGGTGGATCCATAGGTGGTATGTGAAAAGAACACACATGCAAAATGACTGGTTGTTGTTACTAAAAAGAACACACATGCAATGACACTTGTGGATCCATGTGTGGACTCTGTAGAGAACACACATTTCAATGACACTGGTGGATCCATATGTGGTATGTGAAAAGAACACACATGCAATTACTCTGGTTGTTGTTAGTGAAAAGAACACACATGCAATGACACTGGTGGATCCATAGGTGATATGTGAAAAGAACACACATGCAAAATGACTCTGGTTGTTGTTACTAAAAAGAACACACATGCAATGACACTGGTGGATCCATGGGTGGATTGTGAAAAGAGCACACATGCAATGACACTGGTGGATCCATATGTGGTATGTGAAAAGAACACACATGCAATGACTCCGGTAGTTGTTACTGAAAAGAACACACATGCAATGACACTGGTGGATCCATGTGTGGTCTCTAAAGAGAGCACACATTTCAATGACTCTTGTTGTTGTTAGTAAAAAGAACACACATGCAATGACACTGGTGGTTCCATGTGTGGTCTCTGAAGAGAGCACACATGCAATGACACTGGTTGTTGTTACTAAAAAGAACACTGGTGGATCCATGTGTGGATTGTGAAGAGAACACACATGCAATGACTCTAGTTGTTGTTAGTGAAAAGAAAATACATGCAATGACACCAGTGGATCCATGTGTGGTCTCTGTAGAGAACACATATTTCAAGGACACCGGTGGATCCAAAGGTGGTATGTGAAAAGAACACACATGGAAAACGACTCTGGTCGTTGTTAGTGAAAAGAACACACATGCAATGACACTGGTGGATCCATAGGCGGTATGTGCAAAGAACACACATGCAAAATGACTCTGGTTGTTGTTACTAAAAAGAACACACATGCAATAAATCTGGTGGATCCATGGGTGGATTGTGAAAAGAACACACATGCAATGACACTGGTGGATCCATAGGTGGTATGTGAAAAGAACACACATGCAAAATGACTCTGGTTGTTGTTACTAAAAACAACACACATGCAATGACACTTGTGGATCCATGTGTGGATTGGGAAAAGAGCACACATGCAATGACACTGGTGGATCCATAGGTGGTATGTGAGAAGAACACACATTCAAAATGACTCTGGTTGTTGTTACTAAAAAGAACACACATGCAATCACACTGGTGGATCCATAGGTGGATTATGAAATGAACACACATGGAATGACGCTGGTGGATCCATAGGTGGTATGTGCGAAGAACATACATTTCAATGACTCTAGTTGTTGTTACAAAAAAGAACACACATCCAATGAAACTGGTGGATCCATAGGTGGTATGTGAAGAGAACACACATGCAAAATGACTCTGGTTGTTGTTACTAAAAAGAACACACATGCAATGACACTGGTGGATCCATGTTTGGATTGTGAAAAGAACACACATGCAATGACACTGGTGGATCCATAGGTGGTATGTCAAAAGAACACACATGCCAAATCACTCTGGTTGTTGTTACTAAAAAGAACACACATGCAATGACACTGGTGGATCCATAGGTGGTATGTGAAGAGAACACACATGCAAATGACTCTGGTTGTTGTTACTAAAAAGAACACACATGCAATGACACTGGTGGATCCATGTGTGGTCTCTGTAGAGAACACACATTTCAATCACACTGGTGGATCCATATGTGGTATGTGAAAAGAGCACACATGCAAAATGACTCTGGTTGTTGTTAGTGAAAAGAACACACATGCAATGACACTGATGGTTCCATAGGTGGTATGTGAAAAGAACACACATGCAAAATGACTCTGGTTCTTGTTACTAAAAAGAACACACATGCAATGACACTGGTGGATCCATGGGTGGATTGTGAAAAGAACACACATGCAATGGCACTGGTGGATCCATAGGTGGTATGTGAAAAGAACACACATGCAAAATGACTCTTGTTGTTGTTACTGAAAAGAACACACATGCAATGACACTGGTGGATCCATGTGTGGTCTCTGTAGAGAACACGCATTTCAATCACTCTGGTGGATCCATATGTGGTATGTGAAAAGAGCACACATGCAATGACTTTGGTTGTTATTAGTGAAAAGAACACACATGAAATGACACTGGTGGATCCATGTGTGGTCTCTGAAGGGAGCACACATTTCAATGACTCTTGTTGTTGTTAGTAAAAAGAACACACATGCAATGACACTGGTGGATCCATGTGTGGATTGTGAAGAGAACAGACATGCAATGACACTGGTTGTTGTTACTAAAAAGAACACACATGCAATAACACTGGTGGATCCATGTGTGGATTGTGAAGAGAACACACATGCAACGACTCCAGTTGTTGTTAGTGAAAAGAACATACATGCAATGACACCGGTGGATCCATGTGTGGTCTCTGTAGAGAACACACATTTCAATGACACTGGTAGATCCATATGTGGTTTGTGAAAAGAACACACATGTAAAATGACTCTGGTTGTTGTTAGTGAAAAGAACACACATGCAATGACACTGGTGGATCCATAGGTGGTCTGTGAAAAGAACACACATGCAAAATGACTCTAGTTGTTGTTACTAAAAAGTACACACATGCAATGACTCTGGTGGATCCATGGTTGGATTGTTAAAAGAACACACATGCAATGAAACTAGTGGATCCATAGGTGGTATGTGAAAAGAATACACATGCAAAATGACACTGGTTGTTGTTACTAAAAAGAACACACATGCAATGACACTTGTGGATCCATGTGTGGTCTCTGTAGAGAACACACATTTCAATGACACTGGTGGATCCATACGTGGTATGTGAAAAGAACACACATGCAATGACTCTGGTTGTTGTTAGTGAAAAGAACACACATGCAATGACACTGGTGGATCCATGGGTGGATTGTGAAAAGAACACACATGCAATGACACTGGTGGATCCATAGGTGGTATGTGAAAAGAACACACATGCAAAATGACTCTGGTTGTTGTTACTAAAAAGAACACACATGCAATGACACTGGTGGATCCATGTGTGGTCTCTGTAGAGAACACACATTTCAATCACGCTGGTGGATCCATATGTGGTATGTGAAAAGAGCACACATCCAATGACTCTGGTTGTTATTAGTGAAAAGAACACACATGCAATGACACTGGTGGATCCATGTGTGGTCTCTGAAAGGAGCACACATTTCAATGACTCTTGTTGTTGTCAGTAAAAAGAACACACATGCAATGACACTGGTGGATCCATGTGTGGATTGTGAAGAGAACAGACATGCAATGACACTGGTTGTTGTTACTAAAAAGAACACACATGCAATAACACTGGTGGATCCATCTGTGGATTGTGAAGAGAACACACATGCAACGACTCCAGTTGTTGTTAGTGAAAAGAACATACATGCAATCACACCGGTGGATCCATGTGTGGTCTCTGTAGAGAACACACATTTCAATGACACTGGTGGATCCATAGGTGGTATGTGAAAAGAACACACATGCAAAATGACTCTGGTTGTTGTTACAAAAAAGAACACACATGCAATGACACTGGTGGATCCATAGGTCGTATGTGAAAAGAACACACATGCAAAATGACTCTGATTGTTGTTACTAAAAAGAACACACATGCAATGACTCTGGTGGATCCATGGGTGGATTCTGAAAAGAACACACATGAATGACACTAGTGGATCCATAGGTGGTATGTGAAAAGAACACACATGCAAAATGACTCTGGTTGTTGTTACTAAAAAGAACACACATGCAATGACACTGGTGGATCTATGTGTGGATTGTGAAAAGACCACACATGCAATGACACTGGTGGATCCATATGTGGTATGTGAAAAGAACACACATGCAATGACTCTGGTTGTTGTTACTGAAAAGAACACACATGCAATGACACTGGTGGATCCATGTGTGGTCTCTAAAGAGAGCACACATTTCAATGAATCTTGTTGTTGTTAGTAAAAAGAACACACATGCAATGACACTGGTGGATCCATAGGTGGTATGTGAAAAGAACACACATGCAAAATGACTCTGGTTGTTGTTACTAAAAAGAACACACATGCAAAGACTCTGGTGGATCCATGGGTGGATTGTGAAAAGAACACACATGCAATGACATTGGTGGATCCATGTGTGGATTGTGAAGAGAACACACATGCAACGACTCCAGTTGTTGTTAGTGAAAAGAACATACATGCAATGACACCAGTGGATCCATGTGTGGTCTCTATAGAGAACACATATTTCAATGACACTGGTGGATCCATAGGTGGTATGTGAAAAGAACACACATGCAAAATGACTCTGGTTGTTGTTACTAAAAACAACACACATGCAATGACACTGGTGGATCCATAGGTCGTATGTGAAAAGAACAGACATGCAGCATGACTCTGGTTGTTGTTACTAAAAAGAACACACATGCAATGACTCTGGTGGATCCATGGGTGGATTCTGAAAAGAACACACATGAATGACACTAGTGGATCCATAGGTGGTATGTGAAAAGAACACACATGCAAAATGACTCTGGTTGTTGTTCCTAAAAAGAACACACATGCAATGACACTGGTGGATCCATGTGTGGATTGTGAAAAGAGCACACATGCAATGACACTGGTGGATCCATATGTGGTATGTGAAAAGAACACACATGCAATGACTCTGGTTGTTGTTACTGAAAAGAACACACATGCAATGACACTGGTGGATCCATGTGTGGTCTCTAAAGAGAGCACGCATTTCAATGAATCTTGTTGTTGTTAGTAAAAAGAACACACATGCAATGACACTTGTGGATCCATAGGTGGTATGTGAAAAGAACACACATGCAAAATGAGTCTGGTTGTTGTTACTAAAAAGAACACACATGCAAAGACTCTGGTGGATCCATGGGTGGATTGTGAAAAGAACACACATGCAATGACACTGGTGGATCCATAGGTGGTATGTGAAAAGAACACACATGCAAAATGACTCTGGTTGTTGTTACTAAAAAGAACACACATGCAATGACACTTGTGGATCCATGTGTGGTCTCTGTAGAGAACACACATTTCAATGAAACTGGTGGATCCATATGTGGTATGTGAAAAGAACACACATGCAATGACTCTGGTTGTTGTTAGTGAAAAGAACACACATGCAGTGACACTGGTGGATCCATGTGTGGTCTCTGAAGAGAGCACACATTTCAATGACTCTTCTTGTTGTTAGTAAAAAGAACACACATGCAATGACACTGGTGGATCCATGACACTGGTGGATCCATAGGTGGTATGTGAAGAGAACACACATGCAAAATGACTGTGGTTGTTGTTACTATAAAGAACACACATGCAATGACACTGGTGGATCCATGGGTGGATTGTGAAAAGAACACACATGCAATGACATTGGTGGATCCATAGGTGGTATGTGAAAAGAACACACATGCAAAATGACTCTGGTTGTTACTAAAAAGAACACACATGCAATGACACTGGTGGATCCATGTGTGGTCTCTATAGAGAACACACATTTCAATCACACTGGTGGATCTATATGTGGTATCTGAAAAGAACACACATGCAATGACTCTAGTTGTTGTTACTGAAAAGAACACACATGCAATGACACTGGTGGATCAATGTGTGGTCTCTGAAGATAGCACACATTTCAATGACTCTTGTTGTTGTTAGTAAAAAGAGCACACATGCAATGACACTGGTGGATCCATGTGTGGTCTCTGAAGAGAGCACACATGCTATGACACTTGTTGTTGTTACTAAAAAGAACACACATGCAATGACACTGGTGGATCCATGTATGGATTGTGAAGAGAACATACATGCAATGACTCCAAATGTTGTTAGTGAAAAGAACATACATGCAATGACACCGGTGGATCCATGTGTGGTCTCTGTAGAGAACACATATTTCAATGACACTGGTGGATCCATAGGTGGTATGTGAAAAGATCACACATGCAAAATGACTCTGGTTGTTGTTAGTGAAAAGAACAAACATGCAATGACACTGGTGGATACATAGGTCGTATGTGAAAAGAACACACATGCAAAATGACTCCGGTTGTTGTTACTAAAAAGAACACACATGCAATGACTCTGGTGGATCCATGGGTGGATTGTGAAAAGAACACACATGCAATGACACTGGTGGATCCATAGGTGGTATGTGAAAAGAACACACATGCAAAATGACTCTGGTTGTTGTTACTAAAAAGAACACACATGCAATGACACTGGTGGATCCATGTGTGGATTGTGAAAAGAGCACACATGCAATGACACTGGTCGATCCATATGTGGTATGTGAAGAGAGCACACATTTCAATGACTCTTGTTGTTGTTAGTAAAAAGAACACACATGCAATGACACTGGTGGATCCATGTGTGGTCTCTAAAGAGAACACACATGCAATGACTCTTGTTGTTGTTAGTAAAAAGAACACACGTGCAATGACACTGGTGGATCCATGTGTGGATTGTGAAGAGAACACACATGCAATGACACTGGTGGACCCATAGGTGGTATGTGAAAAGAACACACATGCAAAATGACTGGTTGTTGTTACTAAAAACAACACACATGCAATGACACTGGTGGATCCATGTGTGGTCTCTGTAGAGAACACACATTTCAATGACACTGGTGGATCCATATGTGGTATGTGAAAAGAACACACATGCAATGACTCTGGTTGTTGTTAGTGAAAAGAACACACATGCAATGACACTGGTGGATCCATGTGTGGTCTCTGTAGAGAAAACACATTTCAATGAAACTGGTGGATCCATATGTGGTATGTGAAAAGAACACACATGCAATGACTCTGGTTGTTGTTAGTGAAAAGAACACACATGCAATGACACTGGTGGATCCATGTGTGGTCTCTGAAAGGAGCACACATTTCAATGACTCTTGTTGTTGTCAGTAAAAAGAACACACATGCAATGACACTGGTGGATCCATGTGTGGATTGTGAAGAGAACAGACATGCAATGACACTGGTGGTTGTTACTAAAAAGAACACACATGCAATAACACTGGTGGATCCATCTGTGGATTGTGAAGAGAACACACATGCAACGACTCCAGTTGTTGTTAGTGAAAAGAACATACATGCAATCACACCGGTGGATCCATGTGTGGTCTCTGTAGAGAACACACATTTCAATGACACTGGTGGATCCATAGGTGGTATGTGAAAAGAACACACATGCAAAATGACTCTGGTTGTTGTTACAAAAAAGAACACACATGCAATGACACTGGTGGATCCATAGGTCGTATGTGAAAAGAACACACATGCAAAATGACTCTGATTGTTGTTACTAAAAAGAACACACATGCAATGACTCTGGTGGATCCATGGGTGGATTCTGAAAAGAACACACATGAATGACACTAGTGGATCCATAGGTGGTATGTGAAAAGAACACACATGCAAAATGACTCTGGTTGTTGTTACTAAAAAGAACACACATGCAATGACACTGGTGGATCTATGTGTGGATTGTGAAAAGACCACACATGCAATGACACTGGTGGATCCATATGTGGTATGTGAAAAGAACACACATGCAATGACTCTGGTTGTTGTTACTGAAAAGAACACACATGCAATGACACTGGTGGATCCATGTGTGGTCTCTAAAGAGAGCACACATTTCAATGAATCTTGTTGTTAGTAAAAAGAACACACATGCAATGACACTGGTGGATCCATAGGTGGTATGTGAAAAGAACACACATGCAAAATGACTCTGGTTGTTGTTACTAAAAAGAACACACATGCAAAGACTCTGGTGGATCCATGGGTGGATTGTGAAAAGAACACACATGCAATGACATTGGTGGATCCATGTGTGGATTGTGAAGAGAACACACATGCAACGACTCCAGTTGTTGTTAGTGAAAAGAACATACATGCAATGACACCAGTGGATCCATGTGTGGTCTCTATAGAGAACACATATTTCAATGACACTGGTGGATCCATAGGTGGTATGTGAAAAGAACACACATGCAAAATGACTCTGGTTGTTGTTACTAAAAACAACACACATGCAATGACACTGGTGGATCCATAGGTCGTATGTGAAAAGAACAGACATGCAGCATGACTCTGGTTGTTGTTACTAAAAAGAACACACATGCAATGACTCTGGTGGATCCATGGGTGGATTCTGAAAAGAACACACATGAATGACACTAGTGGATCCATAGGTGGTATGTGAAAAGAACACACATGCAAAATGACTCTGGTTGTTGTTCCTAAAAAGAACACACATGCAATGACACTGGTGGATCCATGTGTGGATTGTGAAAAGAGCACACATGCAATGACACTGGTGGATCCATATGTGGTATGTGAAAAGAACACACATGCAATGACTCTGGTTGTTGTTACTGAAAAGAACACACATGCAATGACACTGGTGGATCCATGTGTGGTCTCTAAAGAGAGCACGCATTTCAATGAATCTTGTTGTTGTTAGTAAAAAGAACACACATGCAATGACACTTGTGGATCCATAGGTGGTATGTGAAAAGAACACACATGCAAAATGAGTCTGGTTGTTGTTACTAAAAAGAACACACATGCAAAGACTCTGGTGGATCCATGGGTGGATTGTGAAAAGAACACACATGCAATGACACTGGTGGATCCATAGGTGGTATGTGAAAAGAACACACATGCAAAATGACTCTGGTTGTTGTTACTAAAAAGAACACACATGCAATGACACTTGTGGATCCATGTGTGGTCTCTGTAGAGAACACACATTTCAATGAAACTGGTGGATCCATATGTGGTATGTGAAAAGAACACACATGCAATGACTCTGGTTGTTGTTAGTGAAAAGAACACACATGCAATGACACTGGTGGATCCATGTGTGGTCTCTGAAGAGAGCACACATTTCAATGACTCTTCTTGTTGTTAGTAAAAAGAACACACATGCAATGACACTGGTGGATCCATGACACTGGTGGATCCATAGGTGGTATGTGAAGAGAACACACATGCAAAATGACTGTGGTTGTTGTTACTATAAAGAACACACATGCAATGACACTGGTGGATCCATGGGTGGATTGTGAAAAGAACACACATGCAATGACATTGGTGGATCCATAGGTGGTATGTGAAAAGAACACACATGCAAAATGACTCTGGTTGTTACTAAAAAGAACACACATGCAATGACACTGGTGGATCCATGTGTGGTCTCTATAGAGAACACACATTTCAATCACACTGGTGGATCTATATGTGGTATCTGAAAAGAACACACATGCAATGACTCTAGTTGTTGTTACTGAAAAGAACACACATGCAATGACACTGGTGGATCAATGTGTGGTCTCTAAAGATAGCACACATTTCAATGACTCTTGTTGTTGTTAGTAAAAAGAGCACACATGCAATGACACTGGTGGATCCATGTGTGGTCTCTGAAGAGAGCACACATGCTATGACACTTGTTGTTGTTACTAAAAAGAACACACATGCAATGACACTGGTGGATCCATGTATGGATTGTGAAGAGAACATACATGCAATGACTCCAAATGTTGTTAGTGAAAAGAACATACATGCAATGACACCGGTGGATCCATGTGTGGTCTCTGTAGAGAACACATATTTCAATGACACTGGTGGATTCATAGGTGGTATGTGAAAAGATCACACATGCAAAATGACTCTGGTTGTTGTTAGTGAAAAGAACAAACATGCAATGACACTGGTGGATACATAGGTCGTATGTGAAAAGAACACACATGCAAAATGACTCCGGTTGTTGTTACTAAAAAGAACACACATGCAATGACTCTGGTGGATCCATGGGTGGATTGTGAAAAGAACACACATGCAATGACACTGGTGGATCCATAGGTGGTATGTGAAAAGAACACACATGCAAAATGACTCTGGTTGTTGTTACTAAAAAGAACACACATGCAATGACACTGGTGGATCCATGTGTGGATTGTGAAAAGAGCACACATGCAATGACACTGGTCGATCCATATGTGGTATGTGAAGAGAGCACACATTTCAATGACTCTTGTTGTTGTTAGTAAAAAGAACACACATGCAATGACACTGGTGGATCCATGTGTGGTCTCTAAAGAGAACACACATGCAATGACTCTTGTTGTTGTTAGTAAAAAGAACACACGTGCAATGACACTGGTGGATCCATGTGTGGATTGTGAAGAGAACACACATGCAATGACACTGGTGGACCCATAGGTGGTATGTGAAAAGAACACACATGCAAAATGACTGGTTGTTGTTACTAAAAACAACACACATGCAATGACACTGGTGGATCCATGTGTGGTCTCTGTAGAGAACACACATTTCAATGACACTGGTGGATCCATATGTGGTATGTGAAAAGAACACACATGCAATGACTCTGGTTGTTGTTAGTGAAAAGAACACACATGCAATGACACGGGTGGATCCATAGGTGGTATGTGAGAAGAACACAGATGCAAAATGACTCTGGTTGTTGTTACTAAAAAGAACACACATGCAATGCAACTGGTGGATCCATGGGTGGATTGTGAAAAGAACACACATGCAATGACACTGGTGCATCCATAGGTGGTATGTGAAAAGAACACACATGCAAAATGACTCTGGTTGTTACTAAAAAGAACACACATGCAATGACACTGATGGATCCATTTGTGGTCTCTATAGAGAACACACATTTCAATAACACTGGTGGATCCATATGTGGTATGTGAAAAGAACACACATGCAATGACTCTGGTTGTTGTTAGTGAAAAGAACACACATGCAATGACACTGGTGGATCCATGTGTGGTCTCTGAAGAGAGCACACATTTCAATGACTCTTGTTGTTGTTAGTAAAAAGAACACACATGCAATGACACTGGTGGATCCATAGGTGGTATGTGAAAAGAACACACATGCAAAATGACTGGTTGTTGTTACTAAAAAGAACACACATGCAATGACACTTGTGGATCCATGTGTGGACTCTGTAGAGAACACACATTTCAATGACACTGGTGGATCCATATGTGGTATGTGAAAAGAACACACATGCAATTACTCTGGTTGTTGTTAGTGAAAAGAACACACATGCAATGACACTGGTGGATCCATAGGTGATATGTGAAAAGAACACACATGCAAAATGACTCTGGTTGTTGTTACTAAAAAGAACACACATGCAATGACACTGGTGGATCCATGGGTGGATTGTGAAAAGAGCACACATGCAATGACACTGGTGGATCCATATGTGGTATGTGAAAAGAACACACATGCAATGACTCCGGCTGTTGTTACTGAAAAGAACACACATGCAATGACACTGGTGGATCCATGTGTGGTCTCTAAAGAGAGCACACATTTCAATGACTCTTGTTGTTGTTAGTAAAAAGAACACACATGCAATGACACTGGTGGTTCCATGTGTGGTCTCTGAAGAGAGCACACATGCAATGACACTGGTTGTTGTTACTAAAAAGAACACTGGTGGATCCATGTGTGGATTGTGAAGAGAACACACATGCAATGACTCTAGTTGTTGTTAGTGAAAAGAAAATACATGCAATGACACCAGTGGATCCATGTGTGGTCTCTGTAGAGAACACATATTTCAATGACACCGGTGGATCCAAAGGTGGTATGTGAAAAGAACACACATGGAAAACGACTCTGGTCGTTGTTAGTGAAAAGAACACACATGCAATGACACTGGTGGATCCATACGTGGTATGTGCAAAATGACTCTGGTTGTTGTTACTAAAAAGAACACACATGCAATAAATCTGGTGGATCCATGGGTGGATTGTGAAAAGAACACACATGCAATGACACTGGTGGATCCATAGGTGGTATGTGAAAAGAACACACATGCAAATATACTCTGGTTGTTGTTACTAAAAACAACACACATGCAATGACACTGGTGGATCCATGTGTGGATTGGGAAAAGAGCACACATGCAATGACACTGGTGGATCCATAGGTGGTATGTGAGAAGAACACACATGCAAAATGACTCTGGTTGTTGTTACTAAAAAGAACACACATGCAATCACACTGGTGGATCCATAGGTGGATTATGAAATGAACACACATGGAATGACGCTGGTGGATCCATAGGTGGTATGTGAGAAGAACATACATTTCAATGACTCTAGTTGTTGTTACAAAAAAGAACACACATCCAATGACACTGGTGGATCCATAGGTGGTATGTGAAGAGAACACACATGCAAAATGACTCTGGTTGTTGTTACTAAAAAGAACACACATGCAATGACACTGGTGGATCCATGTTTGGATTGTGAAAAGAACACACATGCAATGACACTGGTGGATCCATAGGTGGTATGTCAAAAGAACACACATGCAAAATCACTCTGGTTGTTGTTACTAAAAAGAACACACATGCAATGACACTGGTGGATCCATAGGTGGTATGTGAAGAGAACACACATGCAAAATGACTCTGGTTGTTGTTACTAAAAAGAACACACATGCAATGACACTGGTGGATCTATGTGTGGATTGTGAAAAGACCACACATGCAATGACACTGGTGGATCCATATGTGGTATGTGAAAAGAACACACATGCAATGACTCTGGTTGTTGTTACTGAAAAGAACACACATGCAATGACACTGGTGGATCCATGTGTGGTCTCTAAAGAGAGCACACATTTCAATGAATCTTGTTGTTGTTAGTAAAAAGAACACACATGCAATGACACTGGTGGATCCATAGGTGGTATGTGAAAAGAACACACATGCAAAATGACTCTGGTTGTTGTTACTAAAAAGAACACACATGCAAAGACTCTGGTGGATCCATGGGTGGATTGTGAAAAGAACACACATGCAATGACATTGGTGGATCCATGTGTGGATTGTGAAGAGAACACACATGCAATGACTCCAGTTGTTGTTAGTGAAAAGAACATACATGCAATGACACCAGTGGATCCATGTGTGGTCTCTATAGAGAACACATATTTCAATGACACTGGTGGATCCATAGGTGGTATGTGAAAAGAACACACATGCAAAATGACTCTGGTTGTTGTTACTAAAAACAACACACATGCAATGACACTGGTGGATCCATAGGTCGTATGTGAAAAGAACAGACATGCAGCATGACTCTGGTTGTTGTTACTAAAAAGAACACACATGCAATGACTCTGGTGGATCCATGGGTGGATTCTGAAAAGAACACACATGAATGACACTAGTGGATCCATAGGTGGTATGTGAAAAGAACACACATGCAAAATGACTCTGGTTGTTGTTCCTAAAAAGAACACACATGCAATGACACTGGTGGATCCATGTGTGGATTGTGAAAAGAGCACACATGCAATGACACTGGTGGATCCATATGTGGTATGTGAAAAGAACACACATGCAATGACTCTGGTTGTTGTTACTGAAAAGAACACACATGCAATGACACTGGTGGATCCATGTGTGGTCTCTAAAGAGAGCACGCATTTCAATGAATCTTGTTGTTGTTAGTAAAAAGAACACACATGCAATGACACTTGTGGATCCATAGGTGGTATGTGAAAAGAACACACATGCAAAATGAGTCTGGTTGTTGTTACTAAAAAGAACACACATGCAAAGACTCTGGTGGATCCATGGGTGGATTGTGAAAAGAACACACATGCAATGACACTGGTGGATCCATAGGTGGTATGTGAAAAGAACACACATGCAATGACACTTGTGGATCCATGTGTGGTCTGTGTAGAGAACACACATTTCAATGAAACTGGTGGATCCATATGTGGTATGTGAAAAGAACACACATGCAATGACTCTGGTTGTTGTTAGTGAAAAGAACACACATGCAATGACACTGGTGGATCCATGTGTGGTCTCTGAAGAGAGCACACATTTCAATGACTCTTCTTGTTGTTAGTAAAAAGAACACACATGCAATGACACTGGTGGATCCATGACACTGGTGGATCCATAGGTGGTATGTGAAGAGAACACACATGCAAAATGACTGTGGTTGTTATTACTATAAAGAACACACATGCAATGACACTGGTGGATCCATGGGTGGATTGTGAAAAGAACACACATGCAATGACATTGGTGGATCCATAGGTGGTATGTGAAAAGAACACACATGCAAAATGACTCTGGTTGTTACTAAAAAGAACACACATGCAATGACACTGGTGGATCCATGTGTGGTCTTTATAGAGAACACACATTTCAATCACACTGGTGGATCTATATGTGGTATCTGAAAAGAACACACATGCAATGACTCTAGTTGTTGTTACTGAAAAGAACACACATGCAATGACACTGGTGGATCAATGTGTGGTCTCTGAAGATAGCACACATTTCAATGACTCTGGTTGTTGTTAGTAAAAAGAGCACACATGCAATGACACTGGTGGATCCATGTGTGGTCTCTGAAGAGAGCACACATGCTATGACACTTGTTGTTGTTACTAAAAAGAACACACATGCAATGACACTGGTGGATCCATGTATGGATTGTGAAGAGAACATACATGCAATGACTCCAGTTGTTGTTAGTGAAATGAACATACATGCAATGGCACCGGTGGATCCATGTGTGGTCTCTGTAGAGAACACATATTTCAATGACACTGGTGGATCCATAGGTGGTATGTGAAAAGATCACACATGCAAAATGACTCTGGTTGTTGTTAGTGAAAAGAACAAACATGCAATGACACTGGAGGATACATAGGTCGTATGTGAAAAGAACACACATGCAAAATGACTCCGGTTGTTGTTACTAAAAAGAACACACATGCAGTGACTCTGGTGGATCCATGGGTGGATTGTGAAAAGAACACACATGCAATGACACTGGTGGATCCATAGGTGGTATGTGAAAAGAACACACATGCAAAATGACTCTGGTTGTTGTTACTAAAAAGAACACACATGCAATGACACTGGTGGATCCATGTGTGGATTGTGAAAAGAGCACACATGCAATGACACTGGTCGATCCATATGTGGTATGTGAAGAGAGCACACATTTCAATGACTCTTGTTGTTGTTAGTAAAAAGAACACACATGCAATGACACTGGTGGATCCGTGTGTGGTCTCTAAAGAGAACACACATGCAATGACTCTTATTGTTGTTAGTAAAAAGAACACACGTGCAATGACACTGGTGGATCCATGTGTGGATTGTGAAGAGAACACACATGCAATGACACTGGTGGACCCATAGGTGGTATGTGAAAAGAACACACATGCAAAATGACTGGTTGTTGTTACTAAAAACAACACACATGCAATGACACTGGTGGATCCATGTGTGGTCTCTGTAGAGAACACACATTTCAATGACACTGGTGGATCCATATGTGGTATGTGAAAAGAACACACATGCAATGACTCTGGTTGTTGTTAGTGAAAAGAACACACATGCAATGACACAGGTGGATCCATAGGTGGTATGTGAGAAGAACACAGATGCAAAATGACTCTGGTTGTTGTTACTAAAAAGAACACACATGCAATGCAACTGGTGGATCCATGGGTGGATTGTGAAAAGAACACACATGCAATGACACTGGTGCATCCATAGGTGGTATGTGAAAAGAACACACATGCAAAATGACTCTGGTTGTTACTAAAAAGAACACACATGCAATGACACTGATGGATCCATTTGTGGCCTCTATAGAGAACACACATTTCAATAACACTGGTGGATCCATATGTGGTATGTGAAAAGAACACACATGCAATGACTCTGGTTGTTGTTAGTGAAAAGAACACACATGCAATGACACTGGTGGATCCATGTGTGGTCTCTGAAGAGAGCACACATTTCAATGACTCTTGTTGTTGTTAGTAAAAAGAACACACATGCAATGACACTGGTGGATCCATGTGTGGATTGTGAAGAGAACACACATGCAATGACACTGGTGGATCCATAGGTGGTATGTGAAAAGAACACACATGCAAAATGACTGGTTGTTGTTACTAAAAAGAACACACATGCAATGACACTTGTGGATCCATGTGTGGACTCTGTAGAGAACACACATTTCAATGACACTGGTGGATCCATATGTGGTATGTGAAAAGAACACACATGCAATTACTCTGGTTGTTGTTAGTGAAAAGAACACACATGCAATGACACTGGTGGATCCATAGGTGATATGTGAAAAGAACACACATGCAAAATGACTCTGGTTGTTGTTACTAAAAAGAACACACATGCAATGACACTGGTGGATCCATGGGTGGATTGTGAAAAGAGCACACATGCAATGACACTGGTGGATCCATATGTGGTATGTGAAAAGAACACACATGCAATGACTGCGGTTGTTGTTACTGAAAAGAACACACATGCAATGACACTGGTGGATCCATGTGTGGTCTCTAAAGAGAGCACACATTTCAATGACTCTTGTTGTTGTTAGTAAAAAGAACACACATGCAATGACACTGGTGGTTCCATGTGTGGTCTCTGAAGAGAGCACACATGCAATGACACTGGTTGTTGTTACTAAAAAGAACACTGGTGGATCCATGTGTGGATTGTGAAGAGAACACACATGCAATGACTCTAGTTGTTGTTAGTGAAAAGAAAATACATGCAATGACACCAGTGGATCCATGTGTGGTCTCTGTAGAGAACACATATTTCAATGACACCGGTGGATCCAAAGGTGGTATGTGAAAAGAACACACATGGAAAACGACTCTGGTCGTTGTTAGTGAAAAGAACACACATGCAATGACACTGGTGGATCCATAGGTGGTATGTGCAAAGAACACACATGCAAAATGACTCTGGTTGTTGTTACTAAAAAGAACACACATGCAATAAATCTGGTGGATCCATGGGTGGATTGTGAAAAGAACACACATGCAATGACACTGGTGGATCCATAGGTGGTATGTGAAAAGAACACACATGCAAAATGACTCTGGTTGTTGTTACTAAAAACAACACACATTCAATGACACTGGTGGATCCATGTGTGGATTGGGAAAAGAGCACACATGCAATGACACTGGTGGATCCATAGGTGGTATGTGAGAAGAACACACATGCAAAATGACTCTGGTTGTTGTTACTAAAAAGAACACACATGCAATCACACTAGTGGATCCATAGGTGGATTATGAAATGAACACACATGGAATGACGCTGGTGGATCCATAGGTGGTATGTGAGAAGAACATACATTTCAATGACTCTAGTTGTTGTTACAAAAAAGAACACACATCCAATGACACTGGTGGATCCATAGGTGGTATGTGAAGAGAACACACATGCAAAATGACTCTGGTTGTTGTTACTAAAAAGAACACACATGCAATGACACTGGTGGATCCATGTTTGGATTGTGAAAAGAACACACATGCAATGACACTGGTGGATCCATAGGTGGTATGTCAAAAGAACACACATGCAAAATCACTCTGGTTGTTGTTACTAAAAAGAACACACATGCAATGACACTGGTGGATCCATAGGTGGTATGTGAAGAGAACACACATGCAAAATGACTCTGGTTGTTGTTACTAAAAAGAACACACATGCAATGACACTGGTGGATCTATGTGTGGATTGTGAAAAGACCACACATGCAATGACACTGGTGGATCCATATGTGGTATGTGAAAAGAACACACATGCAATGACTCTGGTTGTTGTTACTGAAAAGAACACACATGCAATGACACTGGTGGATCCATGTGTGGTCTCTAAAGAGAGCACACATTTCAATGAATCTTGTTGTTGTTAGTAAAAAGAACACACATGCAATGACACTGGTGGATCCATAGGTGGTATGTGAAAAGAACACACATGCAAAATGACTCTGGTTGTTGTTACTAAAAAGAACACACATGCAAAGACTCTGGTGGATCCATGGGTGGATTGTGAAAAGAACACACATGCAATGACATTGGTGGATCCATGTGTGGATTGTGAAGACAACACACATGCAATGACTCCAGTTGTTGTTAGTGAAAAGAACATACATGCAATGACACCAGTGGATCCATGTGTGGTCTCTATAGAGAACACATATTTCAATGACACTGGTGGATCCATAGGTGGTATGTGAAAAGAACACACATGCAAAATGACTCTGGTTGTTGTTACTAAAAACAACACACATGCAATGACACTGGTGGATCCATAGGTCGTATGTGAAAAGAACAGACATGCAGCATGACTCTGGTTGTTGTTACTAAAAAGAACACACATGCAATGACTCTGGTGGATCCATGGGTGGATTCTGAAAAGAACACACATGAATGACACTACTGGATCCATAGGTGGTATGTGAAAAGAACACACATGCAAAATGACTCTGGTTGTTGTTCCTAAAAAGAACACACATGCAATGACACTGGTGGATCCATGTGTGGATTGTGAAAAGAGCACACATGCAATGACACTGGTGGATCCATATGTGGTATGTGAAAAGAACACACATGCAATGACTCTGGTTGTTGTTACTGAAAAGAACACACATGCAATGACACTGGTGGATCCATGTGTGGTCTCTAAAGAGAGCACGCATTTCAATGAATCTTGTTGTTGTTAGTAAAAAGAACACACATGCAATGACACTTGTGGATCCATAGGTGGTATGTGAAAAGAACACACATGCAAAATGAGTCTGGTTGTTACTAAAAAGAACACACATGCAAAGACTCTGGTGGATCCATGGGTGGATTGTGAAAAGAACACACATGCAATGACACTGGTGGATCCATAGGTGGTATGTGAAAAGAACACACATGCAAAATGACTCTGGTTGTTGTTACTAAAAAGAACACACATGCAATGACACTTGTGGATCCATGTGTGGTCTCTGTAGAGAACACACATTTCAATGAAACTTGTGGATCCATATGTGGTATGTGAAAAGAACACACATGCAATGACTCTGGTTGTTGTTAGTAAAAAGAACACACATGCAATGACACTGGTGGATCCATGACACTGGTGGATCCATAGGTGGTATGTGAAGAGAACACACATGCAAAATGACTGTGGTTGTTGTTACTATAAAGAACACACATGCAATGACACTGGTGGATCCATGGGTGGATTGTGAAAAGAACACACATGCAATGACATTGGTGGATCCATAGGTGGTATGTGAAAAGAACACACATGCAAAATGACTCTGGTTGTTACTAAAAAGAACACACATGCAATGACACTGGTGGATCCATGTGTGGTCTCTATAGAGAACACACATTTCAATCACACTGGTGGATCTATATGTGGTATCTGAAAAGAACACACATGCAATGACTCTAGTTGTTGTTACTGAAAAGAACACACATGCAATGACACTGGTGGATCAATGTGTGGTCTCTGAAGATAGCACACATTTCAATGACTCTTGTTGTTGTTAGTAAAAAGAGCACACATGCAATGACACTGGTGGATCCATGTGTGGTCTCTGAAGAGAGCACACATGCTATGACACTTGTTGTTGTTACTAAAAAGAACACACATGCAATGACACTGGTGGATCCATGTATGGATTGTGAAGAGAACATACATGCAATGACTCCAGTTGTTGTTAGTGAAAAGAACATACATGCAATGACACCGGTGGATCCATGTGTGGTCTCTGTAGAGAACACATATTTCAATGACACTGGTGGATCCATAGGTGGTATGTGAAAAGATCACACATGCAAAATGAGTCTGGTTGTTGTTAGTGAAAAGAACAAACATGCAATGACACTGGTGGATACATAGGTCGTATGTGAAAAGAACACACATGCAAAATGACTCCGGTTGTTGTTACTAAAAAGAACACACATGCAATGACTCTGGTGGATCCATGGGTGGATTGTGAAAAGAACACACATGCAATGACACTGGTGGATCCATAGGTGGTATGTGAAAAGAACACACATGCAAAATGACTCTGGTTGTTGTTACTAAAAAGAACACACATGCAATGACACTGGTGGATCCATGTGTGGATTGTGAAAAGAGCACACATGCAATGACACTGGTCGATCCATATGTGGTATGTGAAGAGAGCACACATTTCAATGACTCTTGTTGTTGTTAGTAAAAAGAACACACATGCAATGACACTGGTGGATCCATGTGTGGTCTCTAAAGAGAACACACATGCAATGACTCTTGTTGTTGTTAGTAAAAAGAACACACGTGCAATGACACTGGTGGATCCATGTGTGGATTGTGAAGAGAACACACATGCAATGACACTGGTGGACCCATAGGTGGTATGTGAAAAGAACACACATGCAAAATGACTGGTTGTTGTTACTAAAAACAACACACATGCAATGACACTGGTGGATCCATGTGTGGTCTCTGTAGAGAACACACATTTCAATGACACTGGTGGATCCATATGTGGTATGTGAAAAGAACACACATGCAATGACTCTGGTTGTTGTTAGTGAAAAGAACACACATGCAATGACACGGGTGGATCCATAGGTGGTATGTGAGAAGAACACACATGCAAAATGACTCTGGTTGTTATTACTAAAAAGAACACACATGCAATGCAACTGGTGGATCCATGGGTGGATTGTGAAAAGAACACACATGCAATGACACTGGTGCATCCATAGGTGGTATGTGAAAAGAACACACATGCAAAATGACTCTGGTTGTTACTAAAAAGAACACACATGCAATGACACTGATGGATCCATTTGTGGTCTCTATAGAGAACACACATTTCAATAACACTGGTGGATCCATATGTGGTATGTGAAAAGAACACACATGCAATGACTCTGGTTGTTGTTAGTGAAAAGAACACACATGCAATGACACTGGTGGATCCATGTGTGGTCTCTGAAGAGAGCACACATTTCAATGACTCTTGTTGTTGTTAGTAAAAAGAACACACATGCAATGACACTGGTGGATCCATGTGTGGATTGTGAAGAGAACACACATGCAATGACACTGGTGGATCCATAGGTGGTATGTGAAAAGAACACACATGCAAAATGACTGGTTGTTGTTACTAAAAAGAACACACATGCAATGACACTTGTGGATCCATGTGTGGACTCTGTAGAGAACACACATTTCAATGACACTGGTGGATCCATATGTGGTATGTGAAAAGAACACACATGCAATTACTCTGGTTGTTGTTAGTGAAAAGAACACACATGCAATGACACTGGTGGATCCATAGGTGATATGTGAAAAGAACACACATGCAAAATGACTCTGGTTGTTGTTACTAAAAAGAACACACATGCAATGACACTGGTGGATCCATGGGTGGATTGTGAAAAGAGCACACATGCAATGACACTGGTGGATCCATATGTGGTATGTGAAAAGAACACACATGCAATGACTCCGGTTGTTGTTACTGAAAAGAACACACATGCAATGACACTGGTGGATCCATGTGTGGTCTCTAAAGAGAGCACACATTTCAATGACTCTTGTTGTTGTTAGTAAAAAGAACACACATGCAATGACACTGGTGGTTCCATGTGTGGTCTCTGAAGAGAGCACACATGCAATGACACTGGTTGTTGTTACTAAAAAGAACACTGGTGGATCCATGTGTGGATTGTGAAGAGAACACACATGCAATGACTCTAGTTGTTGTTAGTGAAAAGAAAATACATGCAATGACACCAGTGGATCCACGTGTGGTCTCTGTAGAGAACACATATTTCAATGACACCGGTGGATCCAAAGGTGGTATGTGAAAAGAACACACATGGAAAACGACTCTGGTCGTTGTTAGTGAAAAGAACACACATGCAATGACACTGGTGGATCCATAGGTGGTATGTGCAAAGAACACACATGAAAAATGACTCTGGTTGTTGTTACTAAAAAGAACACACATGCAATAAATCTGGTGGATCCATGGGTGGATTGTGAAAAGAACACACATGCAATGACACTGGTGGATCCATAGGTGGTATGTGAAAAGAACACACTTGCAAAATGACTCTGGTTGTTGTTACTAAAAACAACACACATGCAATGACACTGGTGGATCCATGTGTGGATTGGGAAAAGAGCACACATGCAATGACACTGGTGGATCCATAGGTGGTATGTGAGAAGAACACACATGCAAAATGACTCTGGTTGTTGTTACTAAAAAGAACACACATGCAATCACACTGGTGGATCCATAGGTGGATTATGAAATGAACACACATGGAATGACGCTGGTGGATCCATAGGTGGTATGTGAGAAGAACATACATTTCAATGACTCTAGTTGTTGTTACAAAAAAGAACACACATCCAATGACACTGGTGGATCCATAGGTGGTATGTGAAGAGAACACACATGCAAAATGACTCTGGTTGTTGTTACTAAAAAGAACACACATGCAATGACACTGGTGGATCCATGTTTGGATTGTGAAAAGAACACACATGCAATGACACTGGTGGATCCATAGGTGGTATGTCAAAAGAACACACATGCAAAATCACTCTGGTTGTTGTTACTAAAAAGAACACACATGCAATGACACTGGTGGATCCATAGGTGGTATGTGAAGAGAACACACATGCAAATGACTCTGGTTGTTGTTACTAAAAAGAACACACATGCAATGACACTGGTGGATCCATGGGTGGATTGTGAAAAGAACACACATGCAATGACACTGGTGGATCCATATGTGGTATGTGAATAGAACACACATGCAAAATGACTCTGGGTGTTACTAAAAAGAACACACATGCAATGACACTTGTAGATCCATGTGTGGTCTCTATAGAGAACACACATTTCAATCACACTTGTGGATCCATATGTGGTATGTGAAAAGAACACACGTACAATGACTCTGGTTGTTGTTAGTGAAAATAACACATATGCAATGACACTGGTGGATCCATGTGTGGTCTCTGAAGAGAGCACATAGTTCAATGACTCTTGTTGTTGTTAGTAAAAAGAACACACATGAAATGACACTGGTGGATCCATGTATGGTCTCTGAAGAGAACACACATGCAATAACACTGGTTGTTGTTACTACAAAGAACACACATCCAATGACACTGGTGGATCCATCTGTTGATTGTGAAAAGAGCACACATGCAATGACACTGGTGGATCCATATGTGGTATGTGAAAAGAACACACATGCAAAATGACTCTGGTTGTTGTTAGTGAAAAGAACACATATGCAATGACACTGATGGATCCATAGGTGGATTATGAAATGAACACACATGCAATGACACTGGTGGATCCATAGGTGGTATGTGAGAAGAACACGTATGCAAAATGACTTTGGTTGTTGTTACTAAAAAGAACACACATGCAATGACGCTGGTGGATCCATGTGTGGTCTCTGTAGAGAACACACATTTCAATGACACTGGTGGATCCATATGTGGTATGTGAAAAGAACACACATGCAATGACTCTGGTTGTTGTTAGTGAAAAGAACACACATGCAATGACTCTGGTTGTTGTTAGTGAAAAGAACACACATGCAATGACACTGGTGGATCCATGTGTGGTCTTTGAAGAGAGCACACATTTCAATGACTCTGGTTGTTGTTAGTAAAAAGAACACACATGCAATGACTCCAGTTGTTGTTAGTGAAAAGAACACACATGCAATGACACCGGTGGATCCATGGGTGGATTGTGAAAAGAACATACATGCAATGACATTGGTGGATCCATATGTGGTATGCGAAAAGAACACACATGGAATGACTCCAGTTGTTGTTAGTGAAAAGAACACACCTGCAATGACACTGGTGGATCCATAGGCGGATTGTGAAAAGAGCACACATGCAATGACTCCAATTGTTATTAGTGAAAAGAACACACCTGCAATGACACTAGTGGATCCATAGGTGGATTGTGAAAAGAGCACACATGCAATGACACTGGTGGATCCATATGTGGTATGTGAAAAGAACACACATGGAATGACTCTGGTTGTTGTTACTAAAAAGAACACACATGCAATGACACTGGTGGATCCATAGGTGGATTGTGAAAAGAGCACAAATGCAATGACATTTGAATGGTACGGGTGGATCCATAGGCGGATTGTGAAAAGAGATTTTCCCCCTCTCTTTGTCACAAATCTCACAAAAGCCCAAACTAGTGGACATCCCAAACATGTGCTCACTCTGGGTGCTATGCCCTGATTGGCTGACAGAGATGTCACGCGGATCGTCTCCTCCAACCGTTGATCCCATGTGATCCAACGGGCAGGATAACCCCTCCCTTCTCCACTTTTTTATGCATGGTCAATCCGTGCCACCTCTCTATCCGTGCCACCGATACTAAACCCCCATAAAAAGTGAAAATCCATCTATCTAACTAAAATAAATAAAATAAATGATCATATTTCGAAGAAGCCATCGTCTTCGTCTTCCGGTTCGTCCTCGTCTTTGTCAACGCCATGGTCCCCGGCATCGCCGCCGTCGGTGCCCTCCTCTGACGACTCGACACCGCCCCCTTCCTCGAATAAGCGTGTTATCTCCTCGTCGGAGTCCTCCTCCTTCTCTTCGTAGTCCCACAGGTCCACGTCACTCTCCTCCGCTTCTGCCTCCAACTGATCGATGAACGCCTCCTCGTTGGCCGAGTCGGACTCGTCCAAATAGCTATCTCCTCTCTTCTTCCTGGTCTTCTTCTCGTTCCTCTTCTTGTCCGTACTCGCCGGTGCAACACGCGCCCCTGTCCTGGCTGCTACTTTGCGCTCGTCCGACGCTGTAGGTACCCCACGCTCCTCCTGCGCGGCCGGTACGAGCTTCGATGTCGCGGTGTCCTCGAGTGCCGATGTCAATGGATCCTGGCATGGTCGGACACGACGTGCTACCTCAGCAGGCGACTCACGAGCGCGGAAGATGCAGCGAAGAGCCGGGGACGCAGGACGGTCAGTGGATGGCTTGGACCTGCCATTGCCACGGCGAGGGGGCATTGTGCTCGAGGTAGTTGCTCCGAATGGTCGATGGCGGGTACACAGAGTGGGGTGCCGATCTGATCAAGGACAAGCAGCGGTTTCGTGCGTCATGTCCATGCGTGCATTTGTTGATTATCAAAAAAAAAGTAATATCTCGCGTACCGAACATAATTTGATCACAACTAAAGTGGCACAACGTATTCTAGACTCGTAAATATTCCGTGCGTGCCTGTCACGTGGAGTTCGACGGAGTTGGACGTGCCGACGTGATCGTGCAGCAGCTGCGCGCGTCATTGCCCCATCAACACGTGACACACGCACGCGGGATGTGCGCGCCGATTCCCGTGATGACCACCCGGCTCGCACTCCCCTTATTATATACTGGATTTTGGGCGGCGCCGAAGACCATTGAAGTGTCCATCACAATAAAGACAAGTCCCATTGATTCCCTACCCCTGCCTCCCTGGCTTCTTTGAGAAGGTAGATCGTACACGGTGGTCTTGTATATTAGTACTAGTACTACTGGACCACAACATGTACTCTTTACTTTTCTCCCACACTAATAATCACTATCTCCTTCCTCCTGCCTCCGCCACACTCACCCTACAAGCCATGCTCCACTGAGGAGAGGGAGAGGCCGGTCGACGATCTTCGCGGAGAAAAGGGAGAGAAATCGCCGCGAGGCACTTCTTGCTCTACCAGCCGCTCAAGCACACCCTCTCATCGAGGCCCAATCTCCCCCTACAATGGCGCCGAATGTTCTAGCAGGCGAGGGCTCCTCCCGGTACGGTCTCCTTATTCTACTTCTTCTCCATCATGATCTTAATTAGCTTCTTCTTGTTTTTCTTCTTCTTCTGGCTCTTCCTCTTCTACGTATTATAGGCCGGCCGTGGAGCCCGAATCCACCATGACGGAGGCGTTGCAGGACCCGTTCGTCCCCGTTCCATGTCTCAGCGAGGTAGCAAATCTCCACGCTGTTATTTCTCCGAGTTATGATGTGGATTTCTTAGATGTTGTCCGCCCCGCATTGGTTTTTCTTCTTCTTTTGCGAGTTGTATTTGTTTTCATGAATATGACTGGATCTCTTGGTCTTTCCTTAATACCGTTGTTCGTAGATTCACTATGGAGTTTTTGTGATTAGGATTAGTTTATCGTGGTCATGAATAGATCTCCAGGTCCATTTTTTAACACTGTGGCCAATAGATTCAACGGGGATTTTTTTGATATGTATTAGTATTCACCTAGGACCTGGAGTGTAATTGTAGAATTCCTATTTCAATTAACATGAACGATGCAGCGATCGAAGGCCGAGTACCATGAGAAGGTGGCCGCGATCAGTTCCAAGATTGCCAACCAACATGAGCTTGCACGCTCCCTCACCCAAGCTAATGAGAGCCTACGTAAGCAATTATCTGTGCAGAAGGAGATCTCGCTAGATTTTGCACATGACGTCGTTAGGCTGCAGAAAGTGCTCGACCGTAACTTGATCAGGCAAGAACAGGCCATCAAGATAATCAACGAGCTCACGGAGGAGAAGAAGAATCTCGTGGAAAGGTGCATTCTCCTGCAGGACGAAGTCAGCGAGGCACTCAAAGGACGCGTCGAGGAAACCAAGGCTACCATCCAAGCCTACCATGATAGGAACCGTTGCCTGGATGCAGTCAAGGAGATGAAGGCGGACATGAGCAGAGGGATCACTGTACTCAAGGGTGTTCGGAAAGAGAACGAGGAGCTAAGGGCATGTCTGGAGGCGTACCGGAGCAATGCCCAAGTCTGATTCCCGTTAGCGGGGACACGAATACCAGTTCGTCCTCCTCTCCTTTTGTAATGTTTAGGGTTCAGGGAGCAATGCCCATGTCTGCTTCCCATTATAGGGTGCAATAAGAATCCTAGGGCAACTCCTTATCTATATGGACATGTGTTGGTGTTCATGTTCATGAATGGACACCATGTTCTCTTTCCATATGTATCTGGACATGGGTTTCTGCATTATGAGTTTGCCACTCTCCCACTACTATTTGGTGATATTGGGAAAAACCCAGAGCACACTAAACTACTGATAAATCTTATTTTTCTTTGAAATCGAAATTATGACAGTGCCACTAGTCGATTCATAAAATGTTGATTAGTCCTAGATTGCTTCTTCCTTGAAATTATGACAGTGCCACTAGTCGATTCAGTTAATTATGGAAACTAACCAGCTTGTCCTAGTGAACTGAACAAACCATACCATGTATTTTTGTTGCAGGGAAAGATGCGAAAAATCGACCAGGACCTGGCAACCTGGATAAATGACAAGATAGCAATCCAAAGGGAGAAGCGGAATTCCCAGAAACTGGCCTTTGACCAACTGCGCGCTGAATTCGCGGTCCTTTCTGACAAGTGCCAGAAATTGAAGGAGTTAAACGCCGACTAGGCGAAGCTACACAGTGAAGGTCGCGCCTCAGCTAGGAAGCAGACGGAGATCATGAAAGGATCTTGAAGGAAAATCGTATGGCTACGGACAAAATTCTCCAATCCATGACGGAGCACTGGAACCTATAGATGAAGCACGACATAGTACTGAAGGAGCTGGCCAATCTTAGGGAGGAAAACAGGCAGCTCCGGGCCAGGCTCGCTTGAACACAACATATGTCTATTTAGTACTGAACTGCCTGGTTTATCCTCTGCAGTGGTGATTTTGTAAGCGTGAACTTAACTATATGCATGATATGTGTGTTTGTTTGAAATTTGTTTGCTCGAGGATTGAGTTTGGCTTAGTTCGGAAAGCGCAACTGCAAGTCTTACAATTAACTAGTTTTAGGCATTGGTACAACATAAATTATTCATCTCGAATTTCCTTTATCCTCTATAGTCTGTCCTTGTTCACCCTCGCGCGCCTTCTTCATTTCCTTCAACAGATCCGCAATGCAACACTCTAGCTTCTTCTTGTCTTCCCTGAGCTGATCCCTCTCCTTTTCTGCATTATGAATCAGCAACCTGTGACTATCCTGAAGCTTCTTTGCAGTTCCAACAACCAAGCTCCCATTAATTCCGTCAGTTAGCTTTGACTGCAAATTCTCGATTTCTTGTTCCAGCTCCTTATTTTGTACCGACAGCTTATAATTTTTTTTAGCTGCATCACTTACATCAGTAAATCTCCCCGACCTTTCCAACTCATACATCTCCCATAGCTGTGCCAAACATTTCTTAAGTGCATCTGGCCACTCAAGATCCACCCACTCTACTGCTTTACACACCGGGCCAACCTAAAAACACACACACTATAGTGTTATGGACATGCACGATACATTTTACTTCATGTCACAGTTGCACATAATGTAAACAAACCTGATTTGTACAGCCCAAAAACCTTCTCCCAATGTTACTGCCTTCGAATGCAACATATCTCCTTAGTTTTAGCCCATGGTCACATGGCACTTCTCCATCGAGATCTAGGCCCTCCCATTCGTCGTAGATCGTCCTTGGTACCTATAGGTAAACGCAAAGCTGAAATCAAACATGATTGCATGCACATATGGAGCTCAGATCGAGTGATTTACCATTGCCTAACCCTAGCCCGAGAAAACATAGGAACTCACATCATGGAAGGAATACTCGATGTCAGAGAGAAGGCTGTCGCTGCTCGACTGGTCGTCCTCGCCGTTCAAGGACAGCATGGCGAATGCGACGGCGCGCGCGCGCGCGCGCGCGCGCGCGTGAGAGAGAGAGAGAGAGAGAGAGAGAGAGAGAGAGAGAGAGAGAGAGAGAGAGAGAGAGAGAGAGAGAGAGAGAGAGAGAGAGAGAGAGAGAGAGAGAGAGAGAGAGAGAGAGAGAGAGAGAGAGAGAGAGAGAGAGAGAGAGAGAGAGAGCCCTTCTACCATTGCAATGATGACTAAATTGTCATGTTACAATAGTTTAATGGATACCATGCCCTTTCCCTGGATTACTGTCTCCTGCCTGATATGGATTCTCTTCAAACATTCTCATTTCAAATATTAAACCTGCACTCCCTCCATCCCAATTTCATTGCCTAACGAAAACATACCAGTATATTACATCATCCAAAGAAACAAAATCATGTCAACTACAAGGTACTTATGCATCACTTCTCCAGTCATGGTTTCACAAAACATTACATTATAATCTCCGAACAAACATAACCACAACATGGTTTCACAAAACATCACATTACAATCTCTCAACAAACGTAATCACAGAAACAAGTATATTACATCAACTCAAGAAACAAAATCATGTCGACTACAAGGTACTTACACATCACTTGTCCTGTCATGGTTTCGCAAAACATTACATTACAGTCTCTCAACAAACAAAATAACAGAAACAAGTACAGTACATCATCTCAAGAAACATAATCATGTCAACTACAATGTATTTATGCATCACTAGTCCAGTCATGGTTTCACAAAACATTACATTACAATGTCCCAACAAACATAATAACTGAAACAAGTACGATACGTCATCTTAAGAAACATAATCATGTCAACTACAATGTACTTATGTCTTATTACAACAACGATGATTTCAGTGAGTGACATGTCCGAAAATCTCAATAGCTCAGACAACATTATATCGCAATCTCTCAACAAACATAATCACAGAAGCACGCTCTAAATGCAACAGCAGTCAATATTAAAAATACAGGCAGGGGAACCCCACGGTCCATATGACAAGCCCAGGGTAGCAGCTCTCATCAGATCTCATCAACATCGACCACCTCATTCTGTTTAGACACTACAGGGGCATCTACATCCACTATAACCTGTTCAACAACATCAGAAATGGTACCAAGGAAGAACACCTTCCTGGTTCGCTTCTTTCGCCGCATAATATGCATAAGATCTTCAGTATCCAAAACATCTATGAATTGCTGCTTCTTATGATGCCACCACCGGATTTTTGCCATCTGCTTAGGGCCAATACTGATTTCCTTACCGATCATCTCTCTCATTTCATCAAGAGTTATGTTTTTGGAATCGACAGTGATCTCCACAGTACATGACGAAACTGGCTAATTAACTCCCTCATCAAGTTTTGCCATGTATGAATCCACCTCTATGCGTATACTGAACTTATCTAGATCAACATCTATTGGTCCGTATTCTCTAGGAGCAGAAGCTCTGGTAGCAAGATCTCTAGCATCTGCATACATATCATTAATCATTGCTTCAACTTTCACCTTACGATCAGCTGCACAACACTCCCAAACCATCTGAAGCTCATGGGAGTGCTCAATTTGCTGATAGGTATCATTCATGTTGCACCACACCAATTTTGTCCTCTGTCTAGAACCCCAGGGAATTCTAGCGGCAAGCATATCTACCAGCTGCGAAACAAACACAACCTCTTTGCAATTCACAAGAAGATGCACATCTTGCCCGAACACAACCCTCTGCAACCAAAATCAAGCTTTGCAGTGTACTGCCGAACATGAACTGTGAACTCATATAGGTCACTTGTATCAAAATTGTGCCTAATTTGATTAAAAAGGGGAACATTTCAGTTCATTCGATTCTATTATGCCGTAACTAATCTACTTGCAAGATAAGGCACAAATAAGAAAAATTCACCTCTCGCTCTTCTCTCGGGTTTTTTCTTCGAGATCTGAGTGCTGCATCTGCCCACCGGAGCCGAACAATCCGCCGCCGGCGTTGCTTTTCTCTTCAACCCGCTGCTCATAGGTACCTTGGGAGCAGAATCCTTGCTGGCCTCCTTGCTAACCGGGGCTGAAGACCTCGCCGCTGCTACGCGTTGAGCCCTAGACTTGGGCCCGGACGGACCCTTTTCAGTCGGCGACATAGCTACAACCTTCGCCTTGCAAGACATGATGGGCCACCGCCGTCGGATTGAGTGTCGGGGGAGGGAGAAAAAAGATCCTCCGCCGCCGGCAGATTTAGGGTCGAGGAAGGGAAGAAAAGGGGCCGCCGCCACCGTCGTAGCAAGATTCAGTGTCGAGAGTTAGGAAAGTACAGTAATGGATTTGCCCCTATGACACGTGCAGGATGGCTAAGAAGAGTGACCGGTGAAGGAGGGGCACAACAGGACCTAGTATAACAGAATATCCTGACTTAACGGGCGCGATTTGAAAATATTGGGTTTGGCCATCATTCACTCGAAAGACCCCTCTCAGCAATTGGTGCCCCAACTTTCCGAATCACGGTGATAAAAATCAACTTGGGTACCGTGTTGCCTGGCTACCCCAACTTTCGGGCCGCAAAATGATATTCTCATTAAGATGGGCATGATAATTTTGAAGATGCTCTCTTAGGAATGTGAATTGAAGTGAAAGGGAGCATTAAGAAGCAAAAATACACACATTCAAGTCTAACCCACTTCCTATGCAAGGGAATCTTGTAAACAAACAAGTTGTTGAAACCCGAGGCTACTTGCATAAGAAGGCAAAACAAGTGCAACATAAAAACTTTCAGCATAAAACTAGGAAACTTGATATTATTGAGATGCATAAGAACACTTTTCCCTCTCTCATAGTAACTTTTAGTATCATGCATAAACTTAACAATATAACTATCACAAGAATCGTCATAGCAATGATCACTTATTCTAACAGAAAACACCGGAATACTAGCTCTCATAACACTACTATGTGAGACAATATTAGAGGTATCCTTACAAAGGATAGTGTGTCCCTCTTCTTCATATTTAGTAACAAAGTCTTTCACATTTGCGATAATAGGTTCATCAACCATTTGTTTATTAGGTTCAACAACTTTATTTGTACGTTCATTAACCATACTAGCTATCATAGAATGTTCCTTAATCTTAACTGGGAAAGGCATTTTCTCAATATAAGGTTCAGGTAAAACATGATTAGCAGTATAAACTTTAGTATTTCTTGCAGGAACACTCTTAGCAATATCTTTATAAGGCTTATGATACTTATTCCACTTCTTTTTAGGCACTTCAATGTAGGAAGCAAAAGCCTTAAAATAAGAAGCAATAGCTTGAGAGTCTAGACCATAAGCATTTTTAATATTTTTAAAGTCATCAGTTCCCATAAAAGATTCAATGCATTCATAATCATAATTTATACCTGACTTTCTACCTTTGTCATTCTCCCATGCTTCAGCATTGTCTTGAATATGGTCCAGAAGATCCCATTTAGCTTCTTCTTCCATGCGAGTGAATGATCCAGCACAAGAAGCATCCAATAAATCCTTATCATGTAGAGGGAGTCTTGCATAAAAGTTATTGATAATAATATTGTTGGGGAGCTCATGAATATGAAATTTGAGCATTAGTAACTTCAATCTCCCCCAAGCATGAGCTGTAGTCTCTACATCAAGAGGCCAAAAGTTGTATATTTGATTCCGATCTTTATGAATCTCAGTAGGAGGATAAAACTTTGAATAAAAGAGAGGTACTATTTCCTCCCATTCCAGAGCTTGACCATTCTTCAGCAACTTATACCATTCCTCAGCTCTTCCTTTCAGTGATAATGAGAATAACTTCTTCTTAACTTGATCTGTAGTAATACCTGCACACTTGAACAACCCGCATAATTCATGTATAAAGAGTAAATGATCACCGGGATGGACAGTTCCATCCCCAACATAGTAATTATCCATAACCCGATCAATAATCCTTGTAGGTATTTTGAAAGCATCATTCTCAGCAGGTGGTGGTTCATCTACTACCTTAGCAGTGGTAGTAGCATTACCAAATAAGAAACTCAGTGAATTATCCATAACGAAAATAGAGCAACTAACAGAAGTAAACAATACTCACAGTAGAAGTTTCCTTTACCAGTTCCACTCTCCAATAGCGCTTCACTCCCCGGCAATGGCGCCAGGAAATAGTCTTGATGACCCACAAGTATAGGGGGTGTATTGCAGTATTTTCGATAAGTAAGAGTGTCGAACCCAACAAGGAGCAGAAGGTGCTGGTTAGTGGTATGGATCAGGAATTCTCTGCAAATACTTAGCAAACGGATTTTTAGGGGTTTTTGATAAAGCAAGTTAACAAAGTACAAGTAAATAAAAGACAATAGGAATAAATGCAACAAGTGGCATAATCCTTTATGCAGCAAAGGACAAGCCGGTTGTGTTACTTAAGATGACCAAACGTTCTCGAGGACACATGGGAAGACTGTCAAGTGCTTTCGCTTCATATAGTTGATTAATCTTCTTTAGCTTGCTAAGTGTTGTGTGGGTGAACCTGTGCTAATGTACCGACCTTCCTAGGACTAATAAATACTTGTGATTATACCCCTTGCAAACATCCCTAAGTACAAGAAAGTAATTAAGGTAGAAACCTAACCACAACTTTAAACTCTAAGACTGTTACGTCCCTTGTGCAATGGTTTCCTAACGGGGGTTCAAGTTTCTGTCACTCCGGCAACCCCTACGATTAGTAGCCAAATACACAATGCATTCCCCTAGGCCCATATAGGTGAAGTGTCATGTAGTCGATGTTCACATGACACCACTAGAAGAAGTACACCACAACTTAAATATCAAACTATTGAATCTTTCTCAATACAACTCCACTAGTAACAACATGACTTCTCCCATGTCCTCAAGAACAAAATGAACTACTCACATATGGACCATGATCAGATATGGAATAATGATGTATAACAATCTAAACATAAAAAATAATTCAATGGTTCACTCAATAGCATCAACTACAAAGAGTAATCAACACCGGTAAAGTTTCCCCTATGAACTATGCAGGATTCAACCCAATTGTTACAGCAATATGGAGATGGTGATGAGGGTGTTGATGGTGATGATGGTGGTGATGATGATGATGATCCCGATGAAGTCCAGCTTGATGGTGGTGTTGATGGCGATGATCTCCCCTCTTCGGGAAGGAATTCCCCTGGCAGAAATCTGTCTGCCAGAGAGATCTTTCTCTCTCAGTGTTTTCCGCCTCGCAGAGGCGGCACAATCTTTCTGTGGTCGCTCCCCGAGGGGAGTGCCAGGGGTGGACCAGGGTGGCCACACCACCTAGTGGCACAGCCTAGGCTGGCCCGCGCCAGGGGGTGGTGTGGGCCCCCTGTGGCCCATCTCCAGCCCCCCTTCTGGCTTCCTTTGTCTTCTGGAAAAATAGGATTTTCCATGTATTTTCCCGGATTTTCTGATGTTCGTGAATTTTGCCTCCAAACAGCACCTTTTCCATCAGAATCCTGACTGCAGCGGTCCTTGCTCCAAAAGTCATCAACCATGCAAAAACAGATGAAATAACATAAGTATCACCTCTCAATACAAAATATATCAATGAATAATAGTGAATTATGACATAGAATAGTGATGCAAAATGGACGTATCAATGCCGAACGGCTAGTCAAGACATGCAAAGGCTGCCAAAAGTACGCCAAACAAGCTCACGTTCCAGCTGATCAGCTGTAAACAATACCTATAACATGGCCTTTTGCGGTCTGGGGGCTTGATATGGTAGGACCGTTTAGACGTGCTCCATGTGGATTTACTCACCTCTTAGTGATGGTGGATAAGTTCACAAAATGGATTGAGGCTAAACCCGTCACTAGTTGTGATGGAGCAACAACCAGAAGATTTGTCGAGGAAGTTATAATCCGGTATGGTTATCCGCATAGTATTATCACGGACAACGGGAGTAATTTCTCTATGGGAGAATTATCCAAATTCTGCAATGAACAAAATATCTGGCTTGACATTGCGTCAGTTGCAATCCATAGGCTAACGGACAAGTCGAAAGGGCAAATGGTTTAATCCTACAAGGCCTAAAACCAAGACTCGAAGCACCACTACAACGTGCTGCGGGGGCTTGGGTAGAGGAATTACCTTCTATAATATGGAGTTTAGGAACAACTCTGAACAGGTCAACCGGATACACACCTTTCTTCTTGGTCTATAGCGCAGAAGCAGTTCTTCCTAGTGATTTGATTGACACTTCTCCTAGAGTGGCCGCGTATATCGAAGAACATGTCGAGATTTCTCGACAAAATGATCTCGACTTAGTCGAAGAAGTTCGCGTCATTGCTGAAATGAGATCAATAGCCTATCAGCAGAAGTTACGCAAGTATCATAGCCAGAGAGTCCGACACAGATCTTTCAATAAAGGCGATTTGGTTCTCCGGCTTGTGCAACAAAGAAAGCACAAAATTTCCCCAGTATGGGAAGGGCCCTTTTTAGTTAGTCGAGTATTGCATAATGGTTCGTACTACTTAACTGACATGAGGCCAGTCAAACAAAGACCTGCTACTAAGAAGAGAAAGAGAGCTGGAGGCAGTACAAATCCGGATGAGTTAGACAGACCATGGAATATTGCTCAGCTACGTCCCTTTTATTCTTAGTTTATGCTTCTTTGTAATCATACATATGTACATGTTCTATGAGAAATAAAAGTTTTGGTTTCCTGAAGTTTTTTTTGAGAAGTTTTTACCATATTATTTCCGAATGATCATGTCATAGTCGAAAATCCCAGAATACTTGAAAGTACGTTATGCTCATGTTTGTTCTGGTTTAGATTTCTGATTCTAAAAAATGTTACCTTCTGGTATAACTCTAAAGTTTCTAGTCTATACTTTGATTATTTGTCTGATTGCCGGATGCGGGCATTTTCCGGGTAGTGAATTGTTGGTACTGGAAGGCGGCTTTGTTTTCAAGTTTAAACTGGTTTGGCAATTGAGCTCCGTTGCTCGGCAAAGTTTCCGTACAGAAGGTTTAGCTGGCTCACGAAAGGCACGAGGCGGAAAGCCAGATAAACGATAAGTATAGATGGAAAAGTATAAGTGCTTATGTAAACATTTCAGGCACACAAAAATTTAAAGCCAAAAGTGCTGAATAGATTAAAAGCTTAGCACTAGCAAAATTATAGTACTGCATATTTACATATCCAAAAATGTTTTTCAGAATGACACATTTGTTTTCTGATGATCTATGATGCATGAGAAGAGGTAGGCGCTGCCGGCTCACTGGATGGATCGGCCTCGGTTTGATAGCGATCCGAGATGTTCAGATCCGATACGGTCTGTTCATTATCGGAGAGTTCAGCTGCTTCTTCCGGAGGCGGGGGCGGTGTATCCACGTGAGTGAAGAAGGGAGTGTTGTAGTTGGTTAAGTCAGCCATGCGACACCCATATCCGGCGTAGGAGTCCATGATGGCCTTGATATCTTGCTCATGGTCGTCTTCCTCCACCTTGCAGTATGTCACTTGCCATATCTCCATGTTTCCATGATGGCTCAGGACCATGGTGAGAGCGCTCTGCGCATCAGATCGCGCGTAGGACATGTTCCAGTCCCGGACGAGCTACGACATCTCCTTTGCCTTGTCTCGCACCTGAAAGTCCGACATGTTGTGCATGTTCGGAACCCTGAGAGCTTCGCCAATGTCCTCGATGGATTGTCGGAAGTCATGAAGTAAATCACCGACTTGTGTAAGTCGGTGGGTGCGAGGCTCGGTGGAAGCAGAGTCCGTCAAGTTAAGAGTACCTATATATATAACACAAAAACGGTTAAGTAAAATCCGACACCGAAAGAGTCAAAGAATATACACAAGTCGGAAATATGGAAACATACCAAAGATGATGTCGTCAACTTTGTTCTTCTCTTCTCGAAGACTCCGGAGTTCAGCCCGGAGCGCCTCGGAAAGATCCTTCTCTCTGCAAAGCTCATTGTTGAGATCCGAGATTCTCTGATCTTGTGCCGCAATCTTACGATCACGTTCATCAGAAGCCATGGAAGAGGATTCCAGAACTTGAGCGATGCTCTTCTCATGATCCGCCTTAAGCTTATCTAGCTCTTGGCAAAGTTCTTTATTCTCCACCACCAGGGTTTTGAGGTTCTCGGCCTCTTCAATCATAGCACAGAACTGTTTTAGTCTCAAAATGTTTACTTTCGGCCTCAACCTTGGAAACCTTCAGCTCAGCATTTTCAAATTGGAGAGCTCTGATCTCTCTCCGCTTGTTACAGATATTCTTCAACAAATCCTGGTTATATGAATTAACTTTCTGTAAGTCAGAATACCTAGAGTTAGAAGTCTCCTAAAGACTCGGGCTAATATTGTTACTAATATCAGCACGAGCCTTGGGGGCTACACTAGTTCATTCTTTGGCGTCCTAAGGAAGCATAAACCCGGATTGTATATCCTACTTCATGCTTGGGGGCTAGAGGATATGATATAAAGTACAACAAAGAAAATCATGAGTTGGAATTCCGAATTACAAGATGTTCATGTGTGAGCTTGCTTAGACACATGTTCACCTCGGTGGTAACCTTCTTGGCGAGTGTGAGTGGAATAACCAGAGGTGGTGGAAGCACACCAGCTCTTAATCCCTCGTCGCGAAGGCGAACTTGTTCAAGAAGGTCGGAGTACTTGATATCCTCCGCCTCTTGTGCTTCTTCTTCGGCAGAGAGATTTTGGCTCTCCAGGCATTGCCGGGTCAGAAGCTGGATTTCTTCTACAGATTTCCGAGACAAGCCAAATTTGGCAAGTCCCGGATTGTTCAGGAGGTTTTCGGCAAAGGTCTCTACCGAGGGATCATTACCCGAAGAGGGTTCACCCTTATCTAAACCTGAGCCACCCGTGGTGGCGTCAGTCTGCGCTTCAAGGATCACTGGCCCGGTTGAAGGAGCCGGATCATCTACGACAACTGGTGATGGAGTAATCACCGGTGTTGTGGAAGGTTGAGGAGCAGGAGTCGGAGAAGCCGCAGCAGGAGAAGCTATAGTCAGCTTCATCTGTCGCAGGGGCTTCGAAGAAGTTCCCTTCCACTTGCCCTTAATGAGCTGCTTAGCTCTGAGAATGTAATAGAATGGGAAGCATTACATCTCGGAAGAAAATTCGAGTAAGGTACAAAGGGGAAGTTGTGTTGAAAGTTACCTCTTCACGACTGGCACCACCTTTGTGCCGATAGCCACTGTCGGAGCTTTGCGCTTCCTGGGCACAATGTCCGGCAGTGGGACCAGTTCCGCCTCCTGAGAAAAGACCGGAGGATATCCCTCGATAGGAGCTAGCTCCGACTCGGGGAGATCGGCAAGATGAAAAGAAGAAAGTATCTCAGTATTGCAAAATAAATTAAAAGATGAAACACATAAAAGGGTTTATTATTGAAGCTTACCAGAACTATAGGGTCTTCCGCTGTGTGCATATCCAGAGACAAGTCCAAAATCTTTCTCTCAATCCGCTCCTTGATCAACCATTTAATCTGGCTTATGTAATCTTGTGGCTTTAAAGCCTTAGGATTGATGCGGAGGGAATCATTCTTCGATGCCGCGATGGAGTGCATCAGACGGTCATCGTGGTGTTGGAGAGGCTGAATCCAGCGTGCGACCCAGCACTGGACTAAGTTGGATCCTTTCAAGCCTTTGTGTTTTATCAAATATTCGATCCGCCTCTTAGCGAGGATCGGATCGTCACTGAGAGCAGGAGGAGCCTCGTCCCAAGATGGAAGGGCCGTGGCGGCTCCGTTGATGGAAGACGGCAAAGCAGTAGCTTTGCTGGGAGCAGGAATGTCCTTATGGTAAAAGAAAGTGGCCGACCATTGTTTGACCGAGTCACTGGCAGAAATACGAGGATAACTACGCTCGTGTCTAACAGAAAGGCTAATAGTGCCGGTAATATAAGGATTACCGGCAGTGATGGAGTTTCTCCGGACATGAAAGTAGTACCGGAACAAAGTAAGACTCGGTCTAATACCGATATACCCCTCGCACAAAGCTGCGTAAGAACTCATCTCTAAGATGGAGTTCGGGGGAAGATGGTGGAGCTGTACACCATAGTGATCTATCACCTCGGAAAAGAATTCTGAGGGAGGGAAAGACAAACCTCTGTCGAGGTGGGTGCCGAAGTGTACCCGCTCGCCGGCTTGTGGGTTGGGGATGATTTCTCCGAATCCACTCTGCCAGTCGCTGGTGTGGAGGAGACCTTCATTGTCCACGCTGCGGAGGTTCTCGTCGTCGAGGAGACACGAGATCCAAACCCCACGGTTGCTCTCTTTCTCCGCCGCTGCCGCCGTCGCTGCGAACGCAGCCAAGCCGGAAGTTGAAGAAGGAGCCATTTCTCCGGTGCTCCAGTGACCTTGGATGGGCGGCGCTAGAAATCTGGGAGGTGGGAGAGCTCTGTGTGCGAGGGAGAAGTGGGGGAGAACGAACGGCAAGGGAACAGGTGAAGATGAGAGAGAGAGGATCCACACCCCTTATAACCACCTATATGCACCAAGATTCGTGCAAATGGCACTGTGTAAACGCCACGCGTCGTGGAAGGAGCTGGGAAGGACCCACATGATGATTACGTCGCCTCGATCTCCATGTACGCATTGAAACGGTGCCTCGGTTCCGCGAATGGCGGACCCACCAACGGTCGTGCTGACAGGATGTTTGTCAGATGACGTGACTTGACCATGACGAGTGTCAGATGACGTCAGAGACCAAGTTCCGGCTTAGTATGAAAATCAAGCTGGAAAATCCGAGTAACCTACTGATATGTCCGACTTATTTTGAGACCCGGATCGTATCTTTTGTTTTGAAGTTTCAGGAACCCTTCACGATTCTGCAAGCCGAAGATCAAGCTAGACGATGATGAATCTGACTTTGGATCTTGGAGACTTCTGGGGGCTACTGTTAGGGATATACTTTCCGGGTATCCTCACAGTCCTCACTAACCAGGGTGGCCCACTTCGGGTTAGAGCTTTGCTTCACGGGCGGCCCAGTCAGGGAGCAGAAACAGAGTGTAGTCCGGCTACGGGAAGGCCCAGAAGACTTGCCCACTTAGGCCCATAGTGTTACTTATAGTTCACGATGTACTCTGTAACCGACTCTCAGTCATAGCCCGATAGATCTCTCCTGTAAACCCTAGGCCGGATATCTATATAAGCCGTCCTAGGGAGAGCCTTTAGGGCACCCTCAATAGTCCACAATCTCAACTCACACAGGCGAACCCTTGTAACCCATATTCCGGCTTTGCCGTATTACTGGATTGCTAGGAGGAGTAGGATCCGTCCAAAGCCGGTGGATTCGAACTTGGGTAAACTTGTGTGCTCACCGTCCCGGAACACCATACGTATCACACCCCTCTCTTGCACACGCCTCGAGGACCCCCTCATGGCGTACTTGTCATCAATTTGACGACAGGAATCCTTCTACGAACTTGCGGTAATATCCCGCTAATCCGAGAAATGCACGGACTTGGGTTTGAGTGGTTGGGGATTCCCATTCTTTGACATCTTTGATCTTGGCGGGATCAACAGCGACTCCTCCGGCAGACACAATATATCCTACGAATCCTACTTCTTTCAGCCAAAACTCACATTTGCTGAACTTGGCATACAACCGATGCTCTCTAAGGGTTTCAAGAATGATTCTCAAATGTTGCTCATGCTCTTCTTCTGACTTGGAGTAGATAAGGATATCGTCAATAAACACAACGAAAAACTTATCTAGAAAATTCATAAAGATCTTATTCATGAGATTCATGAAATAAGCAGGGGCATTGGTTAATCCAAAAGACAAGACCGTATACTCGTATAATCCATAACGAGTAGTAAAGGCGGTCTTCGGAATATCCGTTGCACGAATCTTAAGTTGGTGATAACCAGTCCTAAGATAGATCTTAGAGAACACATTGGCACCAGTCAACTGATCAAATAGATCCTGAATCTTTGGCAATGGGTACTTGTTTTTGATTGTGATGTCATTCAGCTTCCTGTAATCTGTGCACAAACGGTTGCCTCCATCTTTCTTGTCGACGAACAAAAGAGGCAATCTCCATGGCGATGCGCTTGATTGAATCAAGCCTTTCTCCAGCATAGCATCCAACTGCTTCTTCAGTTCCACTAACTCTGAGGGGTTCATACTATAGGGTCTCTGGGCTATGGGACCAGTTCCGGGGATTAGTTCAATAATGAACTCAATATCCCTATCCGGGGGCATATCAGGCAATTCATCTGGGAATACATCGGGGTATTCGTAGACTACTCTGACTTGGTCTATGGTGGGTAGGGCTAGACTCTTGTTGCACTTGAATTGACGGGGTAAGGTTTCAGATATATGCTCTACTGATACTCCAGAGCTACTGGTCATTGTGATGGCTTTCTTGGCACAGTCAATCAATCCTTTATGCTTTGACATCCAATCCATTCCTAGTACTACTTCCAAACCTTTGGTTCCAAGTATTATTAGGTTGGCATAAAAATCTATCCCATGTATTCTGATAGGCACAGCTTTGCAAATTTTTCTAGCTTTTGTAGTTGAACCAAGTATTTGAACTATCATGACATGCTTCAAGTTGGTCGGGTGAATCTTACTAGTGAATGCAAATTCTTCGGTGACAAATGAGTGCGATGCTCCAGAATCAAATAACACTCTTGCTAATACGGAGTTGACAGAAAACATACCCAACATTACATCTGGCGCTTCTTGGGCTTCTTCGGCGTTCATGTGGAAGAGACGGCCGTTGCGGTTGTGAGGGTTCCCTGGGGCGAATCTTCTTCCTGGTTGAACACGACACTGTTGTTGAGCTGGGGCGTTCACATTGGCAGTGGCGGCAATCTTCTTGGGACAGTCATTGGAGTAGTGACCCTTCACTCCACACTCGAAAGAAGTAATCTGAGACTTGTCTTTTGCTGCCACGGGCACAACATTGCTTCCAGTTCTCGGTATAGTGTTGTGGTTGTTGTTGTTGTTGTTGTTGTTGTGCTTGGGAGGTGCACGGTTGAAATTGCTGGAGTTGCCGGGGTGGTTGTTGTTTCCTCCGGACTTCACATTTCCTCCGCTGCGGTCGGGGTAGCTTGGGCGAGACATTGGGGGTCGATTGTTCCGTGGTGCATATCCGGCAGACGGGTTGGGATGGTACTTCAGTTGGCTGCTGGATCTAGCTTGGTGCATCATCCGATGTTTGCGGTTGTCATTTGCTTGATTAATCTTCCCTTCGATCTAAATGGTAGAGTCAACTAGCTCTTTGAGGTCCTCGAAATGGATGTTGATGAGAACCGTCTACATCTCATCATGTAGTCCGTTCAGGAATCTCTCCTTCTTCTTGGCCTCCGTGTTGATCTCATCCGGTGCATACCTGGCGAGGGTCAAGAATCTGTCATGGTACTCCACTACAGTCATTCTGCCTTGCTTTAATTCTCTGAATTCATCTCTCATTCTGGTGACTAGACCCTGCAGCACGTGGGTGCGGCTGAACTTGACTTTGAAGGCTTCCCATGTCATCACTTAACCATGGTTCATCGTGCGGGTGCTGTTCCACCAAGCTCTTGCATCTCCAGCCAAATAGTGGGTGGCAAACAGAACTTTCTCGTTTGCATCCACTCCGGTGACTTCTAAGTTGTTCTCCATTGTCTACAACCAATCATCATCATCCAGTGGGTCTTCAGACTTGCTAAAGATTGGGGGATTGGTATTCTGGAAGTTTTTGAGTTTGGATCCATGATGATCCTGATTTCCATGGTTCTGGTTGTTGTGAGCCATCTGGGTGATCTGCTGCAGGGTGGCGAGATTTGCTTGGTGCTCTGCCCTACTAGCTTCACGGTTTGCAATGAGCGTCTGCAGAATCTACAGTGATGAGCTGCTCCCTCTTTGGTTTCCATGAGTCATCTGAAGATTGAGATAGATAACGGGGTAAGAGGGGAAGTTCTAAGGTTCATGGTTTCGGTTTCAATATAAAACTTTGAGTTTGACTCAGGTTTTGCAACTAACTTCTTTTCATTCATTCAAGAAAAGCACACGATACAAACACACACACACCACAACAAAAGGAAAACAGATGGTTTTAAGAACCATTCTATAAGCTACGATACAATGGGACCGATACTCCTCACTCCTACGATAGTGCTCTAGTGCATCTACTCATCATCGATGAAGTCGGAGTCATCATTGTCGGTGTAGAAGTCCATGGCATCATCCTCCAGATAGTCATCATCATTGCTGAGGTATGAGTCAATATCCCCTTGGATGTCTTCACCTTCCTCTTCTTCTTCTTTTGCTGCAAGCTGAGATTCTTGCTCCTTGATGGTCTTCTCGAGGTCGGCCACCTTCTTACAAAGACGGTCGATGGTGTGATCCTTCTTTGCGTGTTAACGGCGAAGAGACTGCCGATCCTTGACTAGCAGTGAGAAAGTCTGGGCCTTCTGGGCGGCAATGGCGAGGTTGTGGTTGGCGAACTCTCTAGCATTGTCCAATGCCTTCTGTCTGTCGTATAGCAGAAGTCGAGGTTCTCCACTTGACACTTTAACACCGGGTGACTTGGCATCTCTAGAAGCATTCCCATAGAATCACGCCTTGCATAGTGAGCAAAGCGGGTTCCTTGGATTAGGTTGAAGCATTCTCCACATAACAGATTGGATATCACAGTACATCATCCATTACAAACCATAATAAGGTCTTAATACAAACAAGTAGCGGAATAAATAGCGTAGCGGTGGGCTCCATCTTCAGTGTCATAGGCAATGCTGACGATGGGAGATGATCCTAGTTGTCGTAGTCGTCCTGCTGTCCTCCTTCAGCATAGTCCTCCTCATAGTCTGGCCATAGGAATAGCCAGGGACAAAGCCATGAGTACTCTTTAAGTACTCGCAAACTATCACTAACAAGTAAGGTAGTTCTAGTAGGAAAGCTAAGTTCTAGGTTTATTTGTAAAGTTAAGTTTGAAACCTAAGCTGAGTTCAGAAACAAAGAAAGATAAAATAAAGTTTGATATCACCTAAGTGGGAACTTAGTTGTCATAGTCACAACTCTGTTGTGGTCAAGTCAGGTCACAATTCATTTCATAAGTCATTTTGAAAACATCTGACAACGGAACAGTATGGCCACTCCAACTGTCCATAACCGCGGACGCGGCTATTCGAATAGTTTGACACTCTGCAGAGGTGGTACACTTTCACCACAAAATTCGATACATTTTTCAGGGATAACCCTGAATCATCATACTTAGTATGCAGATAATCAAACATTACCTTTCCTTTACACACTCTAGTATAAGCACCTCTCCTATGAGCTTGGCCTCCCAGCCATGACCATCTGTCATCCTGGGCACTGCATAGGTGGACAACATTGAGAGGTAGCCTCAGCTCAAACCTCTCCCGCGAGGGAACTAATACTAATGCATATAAACTTCCGGCTAAGCCTTACCCAATTCAGGTATTGTGGTTGTACGGTAAAATTGGAATGGTATCGCATTCGAACCCAACCATCAGTTTTTATAAAAGGGATGAGGCTCATGCCTTAACATTTTCATCATCATAAACCATTTGTGTTTCTCAACACATGTCAAAACATCTCAATAGAATGACTCATCATTCCAAGGTTTTCACAAGTCATTTTCACCAAGTATTCCCATCTAAAGTGATCAAGTTTTGGTTTATCTCTAAACTACTAAGTTAAGAGTGTTCACTAATGTGGGCTGCTAATATCAATCTCATGCCATAGAATGACATCTGAGTCTAACTAGATAGGTCAAGTTTTATACTCTTTATGCTATCTATAAACAAGTAGAAACTTTGGTAAAGTAAAAGAAGGTAAAGCTTGTAAATAAAACTTGGAGTAGGCATAAGTCAAATGGTATGACCAAAGCATGCCTAATGCATTTGCTTAGGTTATCTAGCTTGCAAGGTTTAGCTTGCATTGTTAATGATGGCTTGCCTTGGTTGGTGCAGTGGTTGAAATTCTCCTCTTCTTCTTCGGGGTAGAACTCCTCCTCGTAGACTTGGTCGGTACTATCGTCTATAAATACATACGGAATACACAATCACCAAAAAATAATTAACTAGTCTACTTAGCACACTAAGGCACACATTTGATGATCTAGTATCATCAAAAACATCAGAAGGTTTAATGAACTAGTTTCATTTATTTTATTTGAGAAAAGTAATTTCTACTCATTGAAATTAACTAAGATTTAACATTCTCCAATTAAAATATGGGATCATGTGTACACATGTCATCACCACATATTCTAATATATGGGAATGTGATTAAAGGTTGGATCACATTTTAATAAGTTTAAGTTTAATATTTAATGATTTAAAGTGACTAGAAATGCATATATAGCATTCTTTTGGTACTAGTCCAAAGTCACTGCATGCAAACCTTAATATTGTTACATATTCAGATAGGTATGGTTAAATGTGATTTTTGAGAGTTGGAATCAACTCAAAAGCCATTTTGGTTGATTTTATAAAAATGTTTGAATGTGAAAAAGCTCCTGTCTTGTTATTTTATCTAGGAGAGATCTCTAACTCTAAATGATTTAAATCCAACGAGCTTGGATAGAGATTTTTATTACCTTTCCAAAAAAATTGGAATCACTCAATTTGGATTTGTAGAACTTCCTGAATTAATTTTCAAACTAAAGGACGGAACTAAGATTAAGTCTAAGAAAAATCTAAATTTGAATCACAGGGCTAGCGCGGGAACACTAACGGGCCGGCCCAGTTTCACTCCGCGGTGCTGAGGACTGCTAACAAGGGTCCCGCCTGTTAGTGGCTCATTAAACGCGAAGCGGTACGGGGCATTGTGGACCGTAGGGTTAGAGCTAGCATCTACGGCTCACGTTCATCGTCGACGACGGACTTGTCGCCGATGAGGTGGAACCCTAACGACTCAGTGGGGGTGCGGTGAGGGCGTACCAGGGCTCCAGCGAGTGTGGCGAGGTAGTCAAAAGAACGAGGAGATGACGGCGAGCTCAGGCAAAGTCGCGGCAGCTCCAGGGGTGGACAAAATCGACGGGAGCGTCTCCTCCTCTTCTGCGGCTATCTCCGGCGGCTGGCTGCTCGAGCTGCTCCGGTGAGAGGTGGGGAAGGACCAGTGGAGAGAGGGGAGTGTGGGAGTGTGAAGAATTGGTGCTGGGGAGGGTCCCTTATATAGGCCCGGCGAGGCGGCAGAGAGGTGTGAGCGGAGCTCGTCGTTGACAATGGCACAAGGGGCTATTGGTGTGGGCGAGGTAGGCGGACGGTGGGCGGTTCCCTGGCGGTCAGCTTGGGCTTAATGGCGGTGCTAGGGCACGCGCTCTAAGAGACAGAGGTGGTGCTCGACATTGTTCCCGACGACTGTGGGCCGAGCGGCGGGGTAAGGGCGTGTCTGGCGGGTTGAGGCGGTCAAGGCAGAGCGGCGCACGCGGTCTGTGGTCGAGGCGCGACGCGTAGCGCTCTGTCAGCAACGGTGCTCTGGCGTGCGCTGGCGCGGTGTAGAGACTTAGTGAGGGGCTTGGCCTCGGTGGTCCAGGGGCTATCAGTGGTCATGGGATGGACCGTGGATGGCGGTGAGGTCACGCCTCCCTTCCTAGAGCAGCGGAGAGGGGTTGGTGGTCTCCTACAGCGTTGGCAGGGTTGGCCTTCGAGCATGGCCTCGGGGTGGCGCGGCACTGTGGTGCTAGGCCATTTGGTAGGTCCTTGATGGCCTGGTTGGGGTTAGGGGACACAAGGGAATTGAATTGGGTTCAAATGGCTCGACAAATTTTGATCAAAAACAGTGATAGTTAGGCCAGTTTGATTCTGCTCACCAAGTGTTCGACACAATGGCTGCAAGAATTCAAATTTGGAATTTTGAAATGAAATTTGGTGGAGTTGTTAGTCATATGCTTGAGCATCTCTGGTTGCTGGGATTTGTCAGATGGAGTTCATTTGGATGGTTTTTGAAAAAGGGTGATCTAGACATATGAGATAGGTTCCATTTTCAAATGTCATTTAAAATTAGAGTTTAAATGTTTTTGGAAGACCACAAAGTGGGCCTGGGTACATCTTAACTTGTACTAGCAAGGGGTGCAAAGATCCACATTTGTTTCTTTTTGAAATTGAGTTCTAGGAACACCCAAAGTGTCCTAGTTGATTAAAATGGCAAAAGTGACCATTTCAATTTATTAATTCTTTTTGATTTCTTTTTCTTTGGATTTTTCTTGGGAATTATCTAGATGATGTGGAATTCATCTTAGAATCATTTTACAACCATTAGAACAAACAATTATGGCAATTCAAAACAATTCCTATTTAATGCAACACACATATGAATGCTTAAATATTTTAAATGGGAAAAAGGTTTTGTTAACCCTAAATTGGGTGATTTGGATCTTAATATATTGGATTAAAGTTTTGGGATGTTACAAACCTTCCCCCCTTAAACAAAATCTCGTCCCGAGATTTAAGAAAGAAAACTAGGAACTAAAGAGATCTGGGAACTCAGTCCTAATGTAATCTTCTCGCTCCCAAGTGGCTTCTTCTTCGGTATGGTTGCTCCATTGGATCTTGAGAGACTTGATACTCCGGGCTCTGTAAGCTTCTTCCAAGATATGGATGGGCACTTCACGATACGTCAGATCCTTGTTGATATCAACGGCTCGGTGATCGATGTTCTTGAAAACTTCGCTCTTCTCCGGCACTTCTAAGCATTTGCGAAGTAACGAGATATGGAACACATTGTGGATGGCTGACATCTCTTCTGGCAGTTCCAGTTGATATGATACTTCTCCTGGACGATTCAGAATCTTGAAGGGTCCAATATATCTAGGGGCTAACTTTCCTTTCAGACTAAAACGTTGCGTTCCCTTCAATGGCGAAACTTTGAGATACACAAAATCTCCGACATTGAAAGTTAGGTCTCTCCTTCTCTTGTCAGCATAACTCTTTTGTCTGGATTGGGCGGTCTTGAGGTGCTCACGGACTTTGTGAACCTTCTCTTCAGCTTCTCGTAGAATGTCGGGTCCAAAAATCTGACTCTCTCTTACTTGCGACCAATTCAATGGGGTACGACACTTTCTTCCATATAAGAATTCAAATGGGGCCATTTTTAAACTGGCTTGATAACTGTTGTTATATGAGAATTCTGTGAAAGGCAGACAATCTTCCCATTTTGATCCGTACTCTAACACACAAGCTCTCAACATATCTTCTAAGATTTGGTTGACTCTCTCAGTCTGTCCATCGGTTTGCGGGTGATAAGTTGTGCTGAAATTCAACTTGGTTCCTAATCCTTCTTGGACTTTCTGCCAAAATCTCGAGGTAAATTGGGTTCCTCGATCCGACACTATGGTCTTGGGGGTTCCATGCAAACTGACGATTCTAGCAATGTACAACTCTGCTAGCTTCGAACTCTGGTAGGTTGTCTTGACAGGTATAAAATGAGCTACCTTGGACAGTCTATCAACGATGAACCAGATAGAGTCATTTCCCCTACTAGAAGTAGGCAAACCGGTGATAAAGTCCATTCCGACAGAATCCCATTTCCATTCCGGAATCTGTAATGGTTGCAACAATCCTGCGGGCCTCTGATGTTCCGCTTTGACTCTCTGACAGATATCACACTTGGCGATGTAGCTTCTGATTTCTCTCTTCATCTTGTGCCACCAAAATTGCTCCTTCAAATCCTGATACATCTTCGTTCCTCCGGGGTGGATAGAATAAAGAGTATCATGATCTTCTTGCATGATAACTTGCTTCAGTTCCGAATCTGCTGGCACACAGATACGTCCTTTGTACCACAGAACTCCTTCTTCATCTTCGGTGAATCCAGGTACCTTTCCTGTACCAATACGACGCATGATTCCATCAATACTTTCATTTCCCTTCTGGGCTTCCTTGATTTGGCCAATCAGAGTGGGTTGAAGTTCAATGCTAGCTAAAAATCCTTTGCTAACTAGCTCAGTTCTAAACTGCTCCAACTCCTCATACAAACTTGGTTGCTTCTCCTTGATCATAGTGTTTAGCCTACACGGCAATCTGCTAAGAGCATCCGCTACCACATTGGCTTTGCCGGGATGATAGTGAATGTCAAGGTCATAATCCTTGATTAACTCTATCCATCTCCTTTGCCTCATATTCAGCTCCTTCTGAGTGAAAATATACTTCAAGCTCTTGTGATCTGAATAAATCTCACACCGATTACCCATAAGGTAATGACTCCATGTTTTCAAGGCTAAAACTACAACTGCTAATTCAAGATCATGGGTAGGGTAGTTCTTCTCATGCTGCTTCAGTTGTCGAGACAGATACGTGATGACTTTTCCTTCTTGCATCAATACACATCCGAGACCAATTTTGGATGCATCACAATACACATCAAACTGCTTCTTGATATCTGGCATGATCAATATTGGGGCTGAAATCAATCTCTTCTTGAGCTCTTGGAAACTGGCTTCACATTTTTCGGTCCATTCAAACTTCTTATCCTTCTTCAGCAATTGCGTCATGGGTCTTGCGATGCTCAAAAATGTTGGGGATATACTTTCCGGGTATCCTCACAGTCCTCACTGGCCAGGGTGGCCCACTTCGGGTTAGAGCTTTGCTTCACGGGCGGCCCAGTCAGGGAGAAGAAACGGGGTCTAGTCCGGCTACGGGAAGGCCCAGAAGACTTACCGACTTAGGCCCATAGTATTACTTGTAGTTCACGATGTACTCTGTAACCGACTCTCAGTCATAGCTGGATAGATCTCTCCTATAAACCCTAGGCCAGATATCTATATAAGCCATCCCAGGGAGAGCCTTTAGGGCACCCTCAATAGTCTACAATTTCAACTCACACAGGCGAACCCTTGTAACCCAATCCCACCTAGCCCACACCAGTTGTGGAGATAGTGGAGAAATCCGAGCCTGAGGCAGACCTGGCAGTCCAAGTTGAATCTGGAGTGGATCTCCCTAGAGAAGCCGAATCCCAGATCGACCCACCCCGCTAAAGTCGAAATCCAGGAGGAGCATAGCAATGACACTGATTTCGGCTCTGATGATGTCGGGACAGACAGACCTTTCCTGAGATACACGCTAAGACGCATGATGATGCAAAACTCTGGCATAGATGAAATCCTTGAAACCATCAAACGTTTTGACGAGGTACCTCAGGAAGCACGCGCTGCACTTTGTCGGATATGTGGTATTAGGATCCGGCTCTGCCGATGCTGGAGACAACACCGACTCTATGCTGGAGGCGATTGGAACAAACGCCGACGTACCCGCATCCTCGGATGAATCGATGACGTCGGCAGATTTCCGAAAGTTCTCCGCGGAATATGAAGAGGAGTGTAACTCCAAAGCTGCAGAGGAAGGAGAAGCCATGGATGAAGGATCCGGGGAACACTCTCCCAAAGCAAAGGATGACATGGGAATCAGAGATAATCCCGAGATCCAGATGTCCGAAAGTACCGATAAAGTACCGATCAGAGCTTGACTCCGGAAAACGGACCCAAAGTCGTCTTTGCTACCGGTGCTGCCAAGAAGGCAAAGAAGAAGAACAAGAAGTGCAAGACCCCGGCAAAAGACCCTCTGGCAGAGGAAGGTGATTCCCGAGGAATACAAGGAAGACTCGGATGGAGCACTTATCCTAGACAAGCCCAAAAAAGAAGAATCGATGGATGGACACGTGATCACTGAAGGTGCGCGTAAACTCATCGATGTTGCGTTAACCACACCTATTCCTATAGCTGCAGAACTTACTGCTGAAGAACTGGACGAGAGGGCATAGGCCCTAGAAGCGCGTCGTCAAGTACTCCAAGATGAAGCCAAAAACATTGAGGAGGAAAAGAAACGCATAGCATCCATGGAAAAGTACAACTCCAGGCAATACCAAAAGACCAGGAAACGTCATACTAATGACAACCAATTCTCGCAGATTCACGCCGTCCTTTTTGGAGAAGAGATGGGGAAGCCTCGGAAAGATAGCAAAGGCGATTGGGTGTATCCAACCCCAGTACAGAACACCATGGTGGCCCGAGAAATTCTATCGTCTAATCCAGGCCCAGAGGAGATCTGGTTGGGAATCAAATTACTCAACAAGGGACTATAGCAGCAAAAGGTCACCATGTTCGGAAGTCAAAAGCTGGTCTCGGATTCTGACCAGTGTCGCACAGATCCGGCATGGGCTAACGTAACACCCCAGCGCGTTCCGGAGCAGCATCACCATTTCGATCGCCGGGAGGACAATCACTCAAGAACCGGATCTTCGGGATAGCACCACAAAGCTGCCCGTGACTGGCGTAATGTTAACCTAGTTGCGGAGCAAGAGGCAATTGCTATACTGAATCCGAGGAACCCGCCGCGGTGAGAGTCAAAAGACCGCAGGGACGATGATAAGGAGAAATGTCAGGAGGAGGACCGATAAAGAATGCCACCTCCTAGACATGCAAGCCGTCCGAATGACGGACGAAGGAACGACAGATACCGTGCGGAGACAAGCCGGCAGGGGGCTCGTCACAATGAATACCCACCTCGGAACCAGAATAATGATGCTCCGGACGGAGGCCGGCAATCAGCCGGAAATAACCCAGCCGCCCCACCCTCTCCACCAAGTAGCCATCACAATGGCTCTGAAGAAGGCCAGGGAGGGCGTTGTGGTGGAGGAGGTGGTGGCAGAAGCCAAAGTCCGGCTCCAAGGCACCGCAGCCACAGCCAACACTCGGGACGATCTCTATCCCCGAGTGACGCAAGGCACAGGATCAACTCCAATATAGAGGCGCGGCGCTACGAAAATGATGATATCTACGTGGGCCCAAAGTGCTTCGGACCACGCATCAGAGCTACAAGATTCCCGGAAGGATTTGCTATCTCACGACATATCCAAGCCTACGACAGCATTGCTCGGGCAGATACCTGGCTACAGGATTTCTTCCAAGCTTGTTGCATTGCCAAAGGCGAAAATAGCCTGGTCGCAACCTGACATCTCCCACTCATGTTGCATAAGACGGCACGATCATGGCTCAATGAACTTCTGGAGAACACCATCCATAACTGGTATGACATGCAAAGTGCGTTCTTTCGGAATTTCGAAGGCACATATCAGAGGCCTTGTACGGTCGGAGACTTACAGCGTTGCACCCAGAAAGCCAAAGAAACTTGCCGGGATTACCTCGGATGATGGATCGACACCAAGAACTCCTGTGAAGGAGTAAATGATCAAACTACGATTGAAGCTTTCATTGCAGGCCTCCCAATTGGTTTACTACGTCATCGCTTGAAGTGTGACAAAGTTACTGACTTGGGAGAGACGATAGAAATAGCGAGCAAGTATGCAGATGCTGGCAACGATGCAGAGGGATTACTCAATGCCCTAGTTGTGCCACAATTGGCAAAACAACCAAAGCAACAAGCTCAGAAGCGCAAGAATACCTCGGAAGAGAAACCCAATGCGGAAACGGCAGTGGCCACTGCTACTTTCGGGTCTGGAGGACGAGGAGGAAGCGGTGGAGGCCGCGGGTGTGGCCGTGGGACTTCGAGAGTTCAAGGTAGAGGAGACCAGCAACCAGGCAAAACCTACTCTTGGGCCGACATTGCCAATAACCCATGTGTGCATCACCTAGACGCCAATGGGGGCTCATCCCACACCAACGCCGAGTGTCATTTCAATGACGACATTAAAAGAGATGATACCGCTGGCTACAAAGCTAAGCGGAAGAAGGGAAAGAAGAATCCCGAAAAAGACAAAGAGACCAAGGAAGATTCCGACATGGAGGAAGCTGATGCCTCAAATGCCAAGCCGGAAGGGAAGAAAATTTTCTGACCAAGAAAGACACTTATGTCACCTTCCTCGGATCTCAACCAGCAAAAGTCAAAAAGGCAATGCTACATGAGCTCAATGCAACAGTTCCGGTTGTCCCCCAATTCCTGGACTGGTCGGAAGTGGCAATCACATTTGACCGCGCTAATCATCCGCCTAAGTTGCATAGGCGAGGAAAATACGCCTTAATCGTCAATCCACTTATTGACGGTTATGGTTTCTCTAAGACCCTCATGGACGGTGGCAGCAGTATCAATATTCTGTATGTCGAAACGCTACGCCGGATGAAGATCTCGGAGACCCAGCTGAACCATAGCTCGGTGATCTTTCAAGGGGTTGTCCCAGGAAGACAAGCAAATTCCATAGGAGAAATCACTTTGGATGTTACCTTTGGAACTCCAAAGAACTATCGGACGGAGGCACTTTCCTTCGAACTGGTCCCGTTCAAGAGCACGTACCACGCTATATTCGGACGTCCGGCTTACTGGGCTTTTATGGCTCATCCGTGTTACATTTACAATATGATGAAAATTCCAAGTCCCAACGGCGTAATCACCATCAGGGGAGACCCAAAGAAAGCGCGAGAGTGCAAGGATGGACATGCCACCTTTGCTAAAGCTGTGCTGCACGCCCAGGAGTACCAAGAGATCAAGAAGAGCATGGATCTGTCCGAGATGCCCGCAACGAAGAAGGAGGTGACAAAGCCGAATCCGGAGGTCAAGGCATCAGAAGAGACGAAGAAGACGCCGTTGAAGGATGATGACCCCTCCAAGGTGACCCAGATAGGCGTAGGCCTAGATAGCGCATAGGAAAGCGCGCTCGTCAAGTTCCTCAAAGCAAATCAAGATATGTTCGCATGGTAGCCATCTGACATTACCAGAGAACCTAGGGAACTTGCCGAGCACTCTCTAAATGTAAACCTGAACGCTAAACCCTTCAAATAGTCCTTATGACGTTTCGGCGATGAAAAGCGTAAGGCAATAGCTAAGGAACTAGCACAGCTCGAGTTAGCCGGATTCATAGAAGAGGTCATCCACACTGAGTGGTCGGCCAATCCTGCAATGGTCCCTAAAAAGGACAGCACTGATTTAAGTATGTGTGTTGATTATACTGCCTTGAACAAGGCTTGTCCAAAAGATCCGTTCGCTCTGCCTAGGATTGATCAAGTTATCGATTCTACGGCAGGCTCGGAACTCCTCTGTTTTCTCGACGCATATTCCGGTTATCACCAAATCCGGATGAAGGAATCTGACAAAGTCAAAACCTCATTCATAACCCCCTTCGGAACCTTCTGTTTTGTCATGATGCCCTTTGGGCTGAAGAACGCAGGAGCTACGTACCAGCGCACAATGCAACGTTGCCTCCACGACCAAATCGGACGCAATGTACATGCATATGTGGATGATATTGCGGTGATGTCCAAAAAGAAGGAAACACTGATTTCCGACTTGGAGGAAACGTTTGCCAATCTACGAAAATATAACATCATGCTTAATCCAAAGAAATGCTTCTTTGGAATCCCAGCCGGAAAATTGTTAGGTTTCATCGTGTCTCAAAGAGGCATAGAGGTGAACCGAGACAAAATCAAGGCTATACTCAATATTTCCAGGCCAACTCGCCTGAAGGACGTACAAAGACTAACTGGTTGCATTGCTGCAGTCAGTCGGTTTGTAAGCCGGCTCGGTGAAAGAGCCACACCATTATACAAACTCCTGAAAAAGACCAAGGATTTTGTTTGGACCGACGAAGCTGAAGCTGCACTACAAGACCTGAAGAAAGTACTCTCATCGGCTCCTATCCTTGCTGCGCCGGAATCACAGGAACCTATGTTGCTTTATCTTGCTGCGACAAAAAAGTCATCAGTATCGTCATGGTAGTGGAGAGACCGGAGGAAAATCAGGAACACTTGGTGCAGCGTCTGACATACTTTGTCAGCAAGGTCCTGACAGAATTGAAACAACGGTATTCGCACTATCAAAAGCTAGCTTACGGTGTTTTTGTGGCATCTCGTAAGCTACGACACTATTTTCAGGAGCATCCAATTACCATGGTGAGCACAACTCCCATGAGAGATATAATCAACAACAGTGACGCCACAGGACGTGTCGCCAAATGGGGCATAGAGCTTTCAGCTTTCGATATTGAGTACAAACCTTGGATAGCAATCAAATCCCAAATCCTTGCCGACTTTGTTGCTGATTGGACAGAGACGAAGGAGAATATGACCCTCCCTGAGTCGGAATATTGGACCCTATACTTTGATGGGTCTAAGGCTCGCGGGGGCTCGGGGGATGGCATGGTGCTCAAATCACCCCAAGGAGATAAACTTCTAAACGTGTTGCAGATCCACTTCACAGCGACAAACAATATTGCCGAGTATGAAGCACTGCTGCATGGAATCCGGATTGCTAATGATATCGGCATCCGACGTTTGATGTGTTATGAAGATTCGGATCTTTTTGCTCAGCAAGTGTTGGATATTTGTAATGCAAATAAACACATGGCAGCATATAAGGCTGTCGTGGATGATTTATCTAAATTGTTCGAAGGGTTTGAGGTTCAACACATCGTCGAGCAGAAAATGAGGAAGCGGATGCACTATCTCGGATAGGCTCTGCACGCAAAGAGGTCCCGGATGGCGCTTTTTTAGAGCACCTCAAAGTTCCCTCAATAAAGGGAGTGGATGAGGAATATCCGACCAAATCCGACTCACCTCTAATAGCAGTCATGGCTGTAATTCCTTGTTGGACTCAACCCTACCTTGATTATCTGGTAGATGGCAAATTACCCGAAGACGAGGTTCTGAGCCGGTAGATTATCCGACGAGCAAAAGCCTACACTATAGTTAAAGGTGAGCTCTATAAGCGGAGTGTGTCTGGGGTTTTTCAGCGCTGCGTATCTCCAGAAGAAGGAGTGGCAAAAGCTTTCAAACACGGTTTTTTCTGGCTTACAGCTCAGGCAGATGCCTGATGACCCACAAGTATAGGGGGTGTATCGCAGTATTTTTGATAAGTAGGATTGTCGAACCCAACGAGGAGCAGAAGGTGCTAGCTAGTGGTATGGATCAGGAATTCTCTGCAAATACTTAGCAAACAGATTTTTAGGCGTTTTTGATAAAGCAAGTTAACAAAGTACAAGTAAATAAAAGACAGTAGGAATAAATGCAGCAAGTGGCCCAATCCTTTATGCAGCAAAGGACAAGCCAGTTGTATTACTTAAGATGACCAAACGTTCTCGAGGACACATGGGAAGACTGTCAAGTGCTTTCGCTTCATATAGTTGATTAATCTTCTTTAGCTTGCTAAGGGTTGTGTGGGTGAACCTGTGCTAATATACCGACCTTCCTAGGACTAATACATACTTGTGATTATACCCCTTGCAAACATTCGTAAGTACAAGAAAGTAATTAAGGTAGAAACCTAACCACAACTTTAAACTCTAAGACCCTTACATCCCTTGTGCAATGGTTTCCTAACGGGGGTTCAGGTTTCTGTCACTCCGGCAACCCCTACGATTAGTAGCCAAATACACAATGCATTCCCCTAGGCCCATATAGGTTAAGTGTCATGTAGTCGACGTTCACATGACACCACTAGAAGAAGTACACCACAACTTAAATATCAAACTGTTGAATCTTTCTCAACACAACTCCACTACTAACAACATGACTTCTCCCATGTCCTCAAGAACAAAACGAACTACTCACAAGACATCATATGGATCATGATCAGAGATGGAATAATGATGTATAACAATCTGAACATAAACAATAATTCAATGGTTCACTCAATAGCATCAACTACAAAGAGTAATCAACACCGGGAAAGTTTCCCCTATGAACTATGCAAGATTCAACCCAATTGTTACAGCAATATGGAGATGGTGATGAGGGTGCTGATGGTGATGATGGTGGTGGTGATGATGATGATGATCCCAATGAAGTCCAGCTTGATGGTGGTGTTGATGGCGACGATCTCCCCTCTTCGGGAAGGAATTCCCCTGGCAGAAATCTGTCTGCCGGAGAGATCTTTTCCATCTCGGTGTTTTCCGCCCCGCAGAGGTGGCAGAATCTTTCTATGGTCGCTCCCCGAGTCTTAGGGTTTTGGGAGGATAATATACGCCAGAGGGGAGTGCCAGGGGCGGACCAGGGTGGCCACACCACCTGGTGGCGCGGCCTAGGCTGGCCCGAGGCAGGGGGTGGTGTGGGCCCCCTGTGGCCCATCTCCAACCCTCCTTCTGGCTTCCTTCGTCTTCTGGAAAAATAGGATTTTCCATGTATTTTCCCGGATTTTCTAATCTTCGTGAATTTTGCCTCCAAATAGCACCTTTTCCATCAGAATCCTGACTGCAGCGGTCCATGCTCCAAAAGTCATCAACCATGCAAAAACAGATGAAATAACATAAGTATCACCTCTCAGTACGAAATATATCAATGAATAACAGTGAATTATGACATAGAATAGTGATGCAAAATGGATGTATCAACTCCCCCCAAGCTTAGACTTCGCTTGTCCCCAAGCGAAACTGAGCTCAATAAACATGGCCTCAGGTTTATGGAGTGAAGAGTCGATAAAAGAATACGGACAAGAAGCATCACATTCATCAATACATAGATCAAAATAGAAGACAACTCACTATTATATAACTTACTTGCAACAAGCAAAGGAAACACAATAAAGATACATAAAGTAAATCATAATTGGTAATGGAAAACTTAGCTCTTGGTCGAAGAATAATTGATAAATTGCTGGAGTTCACAAATAACTGGTTTCAATGATAGCTTTCAAAGTAGTAAACATCAAGATAAGAGCAATGTGCAAAACAAGGAAAATAAGCAACATGATTGAATAAATCATCATATAAATGAATGAAACACAACAACTCAAAATACTTGCTGAGATAGAAGGGAGTAGGTTTACTGACTCAACTAAAAAGTAAAAGAAAGGCCCTTCGCAGAGGGAAGCAGGGATTGCAAGTCTCATAAAGAGCTCCCAAAAATTATGATACTTACTAGCTTTCAGCTCTCATTGCCCCTATCATAGGCATCTTTAGGTGATTAAGGTTAAAGTGATCAAATATGAGGATATGCATTGACAAGTTGTAAGTTGAGAATCTCATGTCCCTTGAATACGAGGGTCGCTCCTCATGCTACTCAAGTTTAGTCACCGGTAAGTTCTTGTCATCGTAAGCATATGTGTATCATAGAGAACCACCAATGGGGTACCCCTTGCCCGATGATACGGAAGAATCCCCATATCAAAATGACAAGGCAAGCAGACAACAAGCATCTCAGCAATCTTCGTATTTACCATGGGAATATGGTGCTTTTTTCTCTCTTTCCTCTTTTCATAATCTATTTTTTCTTTTTCTCTTTTTCTCAATCTCTATCTCTTTTTTTATAAGAAGAATACTTCATAGATGCTCGTTATGGTTACGCTGCAGGTTTCCACCATGTTAGCATGGATTAGACCAGCGACCCAGGCGTTTCTCTAACACACATGCATAACTCCATGGACTTACAAGCTCCCCTTTCATTTCACACCGACGACATCCATAGACAAAAGAACATGATATCAACTATGTACAAAGTACCAGTGCGATGTTGAAAGCGTTCCCCATGGCATCATGGTTCTGCTAATTCACAACTTACAAAGCGCAAGCATATACGCAACATAGGTGAGCACAATGGTTCAAGTTTATTAAGTGCAAGAAAGTAAAGTGTGCCATCAAGTTCGTGAGAGCTTTAATCACTAATTTTCACATAACAAGTTTAATTTGGGAGGTAGATAAAACAAGAATTTACTTGGAATAGCAATAATGCTAATAGGTAGGTATGGTGGACACAAATGGCAAAGGTTTTAGTTTTAAGGAGTGGATGCACGAGAAGAATTCCGTCTCAGTACAGGTTTTTGGCTAGCAAGGTTGGGTAGCAAGTACAAGAGTTGAAGGAAACAAACAAACATACAATGATAAAGACAAACATGCAATCTTCCTTGGAAGCACAAAATATATTAACTAGAGAATACTAGACTTATGAGCAAATCAAGAAAGAAAGATGATGAAATTATATTTCTTTAGAGTACTTTTATCTTTTTCATTCAACTCCCAAAAATAGTGTTGCTACTGACCGAGCTAGGTTTGCCAAAACCAACTAAATTAACTCAATGATCCCAAAGTGATACCAATACTAACGACAAGATCAATCATATAACCACGAATTGAAAACTTGTATAAGCTATGAAAAAGAGTGAATGATAGAACTTCTCATTAGTATTCCATAATGGCAACTCACACCAAGGGATACATATCTAACGAGAGAGGGGACACTTACTTAATGCAAACCATCCTACATAATAACTTCTCTATTCATGATATGACTCTACTAAAAAGGGTAAAAAGATAGAAGATAGTGATATGATACCGCGGCACTCCCCCAAGCTTGGAACAAACCAAGGGGATGCCAAACCTGATGACGAATTACTCCTTTTGTGGTGGTGGTATCCTTTCATCTTCGTCCGACTTCTAGGGTGCTTCCATCAACAAAGGACATTGTGGTCTCCAGCATCCTGAAACTTGCAGCAGCACTTATGCGTTTAAAACTAACTTCATACTCACAGTTTTGATTTTGAACATCGTAGAGCTGTGCTTGAAGTTCATTGGTTGTTTGGTAGAGTGAGAGGACTTCATCCTTGAGCTCAGAAGTCTCCTTTTGGTGCTCGGCGATGAGTTCGGAACAAATCTTGTGGATGATATCCACTTCACGTTCCGCCATCTTCTTGTACCTAAAGACTTCTTGCTCTAGTGCTTCCATCCTTTCCTCCAGACTTCCTTCACCTTTAGGGCCTTGAACCTCTTCTATCCAGACCTCCCCGTCTTCAAACAATAACTCCTTGGGATGAATCTTCAACTCCCTCATGTATGGGTTGATGATATCCTCTAAGAGATCCTCCTTGGTTGATCCAGAGGAAGACATTGTGGCTCCAAATCTGGGACTTTGTCTGTCAGAAACAGATCGAAATGAAAACACGACGAAAACACAATATATGAACCTCGGGAGATCCGGGGGGGTATATATTGTGAAGTTTCATAACAAAAGGAAAGTACTGGGAGAAAACGAGTCGGAGGCGGAGTCTGGGGTGGCCACACCACCTGGTGGCGCGGCCAGGGGTGGGCCCGCTCCACAGGGTGGTGTGAGCTACCCTGGCTCCATTTCCGTCCCTCTTTCACTTCGTAACTTTCCTTATTGGCTAAAAACTGCAAAAATATAGTTGGATTGTATTTTCGTGGAACTTTTCTTACCATAATTGTTACCTATTTGAAAGCGGGCTCTGCAGGTTTCTGAATTTGGTATCTAGTAGATTCTTCTTGAGTCACCACTTGAATAACATCAATATATTCATCTTCATACACTTATTGTGAGTCATGAAACCTTTCTCTTCCTTATTACACCATTATCTCCACTACCTGGAAATTTCTTTCACACAAAACTTTACACAGTTCTCATTAGCAACATTAGTATAAGTGAAGTGATAAAACCTTTTGAGTCCAACTTCAATTGAAAACCATCAAAACATAAGCTACTGTAGAAACTCCTTCCAAAACCCAAAAAGAATTCAAAAAGGAAATCGAATAAAGAGGCAAATGCAAGAGTGGTAAAATCTGTCAAAACAGACCAGCAGGTAAAGATCAATTTTTTAGAAAATCTTCTGTTGCTCAAATCAAAACGTGCAAAACTAACTAAAGTTAAATAACAACCTGGGGCAGAATCACAAAAAATTCCAGCTCAATCCGACATACAGAGATCTCTCAAGAATTTTTACAGTGAAGCACAAAAATCTGTTTCGGGACAGCAACTTCCCCAAATCTTACTTCTCTCTCATTAGAGGTTGATCTTGACACAAAAACCAAACAAAAAGGATAAGGAGAGGTTATTACCGAAGTAATAACTTCCAAGACTCAAATAAACAAAAACAAACTAACAGAAAAAACAAATTGGGTTGTCTCCCAAAAAGCTCTTTCTTTATAGCCATTAAGATGGGCATGATAATTTTGAAGATGCTCTCTTAGGAATGTGAATTGAAGTGAAAGGGAGCATTAAGAAGAAAAAATACACACATTTAAGTCTAACCCACTTACTATGCAAGGGAATCTTGTAAACAAACAAGTTGTTGAAACCCGAGGCTACTTGCATAAGAAGGCAAAACAAGTGCAACGTAAAATCTTTCAGCATAAAACGAGGAAACTTGATATTATTGAGATGCATAAGAACACTTTTCCCTCTCTCATAGTAACTTTCAGTATCATGCATAAACTTAACAATATAACTATCACAAGATATGTCATAGCAATGATCACTTATTCTAACAGAAAACACCGGAATACTAGCTCTCATAACACTACTATGTGAGACAATATTAGAGGTATCCTTACAAAGGATAGTGTGTCCCTCTTCTTCATATTTAGTAACAAAGTCTTTCACATTTGCGATAATAGGTTCATCAACCATTTGTTTATTAGGTTCACCAGCTTTATTTGTACTTTCATTAACCATACTAGCTATCATAGAATGTTCCTTAATCTTAACTGGGAAATGCATTTTCTCAATATAAGGTTCAGGTAAAACATGATTAGCAGTATAAACTTTAGTATTTCTTGCAGGAACACTCTTAGAAATATCTTTATAAGGTTCATGATACTTATTTCACTTCTTTTTAGGCACTTCAATGTAGGAAGCAAAAGCCTTAAAATAAGAAGCAATAGCTTGAGAGTCTAGACCATAAGCATTTTTAATATTTTTAAAGTCATCAGTTCCCATAAAAGATTCAATGCATTCATAATCATAATTTATACCTGACTTTCTACCTTTGTCATTCTCCCATGCTTCAGCATTGTCTTGAATATGGTCCAGAAGATCCCATTTAGCTTCTTCTTCCATGCGAGTGAATGATCCAGCACAAGAAGCATCCAATAAATCCTTATCATGTAGAGGGAGTCTTGCATAAAAGTTATTGATAATAATATTGTTGGGGAGCTCATGAATGTGACATTTGAGCATTAGTAACTTCAATCTCCCCCAATCTTGAGATGTACTCTCTCTCCATCAAGAGGCCAAACGTTGTATATTTGATTCCGATCTTTATGAATCTCACTAGGAGGATAAAACTTTGAATAAAAGAGAGGTACTATTTCCTCCCATTCTAGAGCTTGACCATTCTTCAGCAGCTTATACCATTCCTCAGCTCTTCCTTTTAGTGATAGTGAGAATAACTTCTTCTTAACTTGATCTGTAGTAATACCTGCACACTTGAACAACCCGCATAATTCGTGTATAAAGAGTAAATGATCACCGGGATGGACAGCTCCAGCCCCAACATAGTAATTATCCATAACCCGATCAATAATTCTTGTAGGTATTTTGAAAGCATCATTCTCAGCAGGTGGTGGTTCATCTACTACCTTAGCAGTGGTAGTAGCATTACCAAATAAGAAACTCAGCGAATTATCCATAACGAAAATAGAGCAACTAACAGAAGTAAACAATACTCACAGTAGAAGTTTCCTTTACCAGTTCCACTCTCCAATAGCGCTTCACTCCCCGGCAACGGCGCCAGAAAATAGTCTTGATGACCCACAAGTATAGGGGGTGTATTGCAGTATTTTCGATAAGTAAGAGTGTCGAACCCAACAAGGAGCAGAAGGTGCTGGTTAGTGGTATGGATCAGGAATTCTCTGCAAATACTTAGCAAACGGATTTTTAGGGGTTTTTGATAAAGCAAGTTAACAAAGTACAAGTAAATAAAAGACAGTAGGAATAAATGCAACAAGTGGCCTAATCCTTTATGCAGCAAAGGACAAGCCGGTTGTGTTACTTAAGATGACCAAACGTTCTCGAGGACACATGGGAAGACTGTCAAGTGCTTTCGCTTCATATAGTTGATTAATCTTCTTTAGCTTGCTAAGTGTTGTGTGGGTGAACCTGTGCTAATGTACCGACCTTCCTAGGACTAATAAATACTTGTGATTATACCCCTTGCAAACATCCATAAGTACAAGAAAGTAATTAAGGTAGAAACCTAACCACAACTTTAAACTCTAAGACCGTTACGTCCCTTGTGCAATGGTTTCCTAACGGGGGTTCAGGTTTATGTCACTCCGGCAACCCCTACGATTAGTAGCCAAATACACAATGCATTCCCCTAGGCCCATATAGGTGAAGTATCATGTAGTCGACGTTCACATGACACCACTAGAAGAAGTACACCACAACTTAAATATCAAACTATTGAATCTTTCTCAACACAACTCCACTACTAACAACATGACTTCTCCCATGTCCTCAAGAACAAAATGAACTACTCACAAGACATCATATAAATCATGATCAGAGATGGAATAATGATGTATAACAATATGAACATAAAAAATAATTCAATGGTTCACTCAATAGCATCAACTACAAAGAGTAATCAACACCGGTAAAGTTTCTCCTATGAACTATGCAAGATTCAACCCAATTGTTACAGCAATATGGAGATGGTGATGAGGGTGTTGATGGTCATGATGGTGGTGATGATGATGATTATCCCGATGAAGTCCAGCTTGATGGTGGTGTTGATGGCGATGATCTCCCCTCTCCGGGAAGGAATTCCCCTGGCAGAAATCTGTCTGCCGGAGAGATCTTTCTCTCTCGGTGTTTTCCGCCCCGTAGAGGCGGCGAAATCTTTTTGTGGTCGCTCCCCGAGTTTTAGGGTTTTGGGAGGATAATATACGCCAGAGGGGAGTGCGAGGGGTGGACCAGGGTGGCCACACCACCTAGTGGCGCGGCCTAGGCTGGCCTGTGCCAGGGGGTGGTGTGCGCCCCCTGTGGCCCATCTCCAGCCCCCCTTCTGGCTTCCTTCGTCTTCTGGAAAAATAGGATTTTCCATGTATTTTCCCGGATTTTCTGATCTTCGCGAATTTTGCCTCCAAACAGCACCTTTTCCATCAGAATCCTGACTACAGCGGTCCATGCTCCAAAAGTCATCAACCATGCAAAAACAGATGAAATAACATAAGTATCACCTCTCAATACGAAATATATCAATGAATAACAGTGAATTATGACATAGAATAGTGATGCAAAATGGACGTATCAATGCCGAACGGCTAGTCAAGACGTGCAAAGGCTACCAAAAGTACGCCAAACAAGCTCACATTCCAGCTGATCAGCTGCGAACAATACCTATAACATGGCCTTTTGCGGTCTGGGGGCTTGATATCATAGGACCGTTTAGACGTGCTCTAAGTGGATTTACTCACCTCTTAGTGATGGTGGATAAGTTCACAAAATGGATTGAGGATAAACCCGTCACTAGTTGTGATGGAGCAACAGCTAGAAGATTTGTCGAGGATGTTATAATCTGGTATGGTTATCCACATAGTATTATCATGGACAACGGGAGTAATTTCTTTATGGGAGAATTGGCCGAATTCTGTAGTGAACAAAATATCCGGCTTGACATTGCGTCATCCACACATCCATAGGCTAACGGACAAGTCGAAAGGGCAAATGGTTTAATCCTACAGGGCCTAAAACCGACACTCGAAGCACCACTACGATGTGCTGCGGGGGCTTGGGCAGAGGAATTACCCTCTATAATATGGAGTTTACGAACAACTCCGAACAGGTCAACCGGATACACACCTTTCTTCTTGGTCTATGGCACAGAAGAAGTTCTTCCTAGTGATTTGATTCACACTTCTCCTAGAGTGGCTGCGTATATCGAAGAAGATGCCGAGATTTCTGGACAAAATGATCTTGACTTAGTCGAAGAAGTTCGCGTCGTTGCTGAAATGAGATCAACAGCCTATCAGCAGAAGTTACGCAAGTATCATAGCCAGAGAGTCCGACACAGATCTTTCAATAAAGGCGATTTGGTTCTCCGGCTTGTGCAACAAAGAAAGCACAAACTTTCCCCAGTATGGGAAGGGCCATTTTTAGTTAGTCGAGTATTGCATAATGGTTCGTACTACTTAACTGACATGAGGCCAGTCAAAGAAAGACCTGCTACTAAGAAGAGAAAGAGAGCTGGAGGCAGTACAAATCCGGATGAGTTAGACAGACCATGGAATATTGCTCAGCTACGTCCCTTTTATTCTTAGTTTATCCTTCTTTGTAATCATACATATGTACATGTTCTATGAGAAATAAAAGTTTTGGTTGCCTCAAGTTTTTTTTGAGAAGTTTTTACCATCTTATTTCCGAATGATCATGTCATAGTCGAAAATCCCAGAATACTTGAAAGTACGTTATGCTCATGTTTGTTCTGGTTTAGATTTCCGATTCTAAAAAATGTTACCTTCGGGTATAACTCTAAAGTTTCTAGTCTATACTTTGGTTATTTGTCTGATTGCCGGATGCGGGCATTTTCTGAGTAGTGAATTGTTGGTACTGTAAGCCGGCTTTGTTTCCGAGTTTAAACTGGTTTAGCAATTGAGCTCCGTTGCTCGGCAAAGTTTCCGTGTAGAAGGTTTAGCCAGCTCACGAAAGGGACGAGGCGGAAAGCCAGATAAACGATAAGTATAGACGGAAAAGTATAAGTGCTTATGTAAACATTTCAGGCACACTAAAGCCAAAAGTGCTGAATAGATTAAAAGCTTAGCACTAGCAAAATTATAGTACTGCATATTTACATATCCAAAAATGTTTTTAGAATAACACATTTGTTTTCTAATGATCTATGATGCATGAGAAGAGGTAGGCGCTGCCGAATCGCTGGATGCATCGGCCTCGGTTTGATAACGATCTGAGATGTTCAGACCCGATACGATATGTTCTTCATCGGAAAGTTCAGCTGCTTCTTCCGGAGGCGGGGGCGGTGTATCCACGTGAGTGAAGAAGGGAGTGTTGTAGTTGGTTAAGTCAGCCATGCGACACCCATATCCGGCGCAGGAGTCCATGATGGCCTTGATATCTTGCTCCTGGCCATCTTCCTCCACCTTGCAGTACCCTCTGGTCACTTGCCATATCTCCATGTTTCCATGATGGCTCATGACCATGGTGAGAGCGTTCTATGCATCAGATCACGCGTAGGACATGTTCCAGTCCTGGACGAGCTGCGACATCTCCTTCGTCTTGTCTCGCACCTGAAAGTCCGACATGATATGCATGTCCGGAACCCTGAGAGCTTCGCCAATGTCCTCGATGGATTGGCGGAAGTCATGAAGTAAATCACCGACTTGTGTAAGTCGGTGGGTGCAAGGCTCGATCGAAGCAGAGTTTGTCAAGTTAAGAGGACCTATATATATAACACAAAAACGGTTAAGTAAAATCCGACATTGAAAGAGTCGAAGAATATACACAAGTCAGAAAGATGGAAACATACCAAAGATGACGTCGTCAACTTTGTTCTTCTCTTCTCGAAGACTCCGGAGTTCAGCGCGGATCACCTCGGAAAGATCCTTCTCTCTGCAAAGCTCATTGTTGAGATCCGAGATTCTCTAATCTTGAGCCGCAATCTTACGATCACGTTCATCAGTATCCATGGAGGAGGATTCAAGAACTTGAGTGATGCTCTTCTCATGATCCACCTTAAGCTTATCCAGCTCTTGGCAAAGTTCTTTATTCTCCACCACCAGGGTTTTGAGGTTCTCGGCCTCTTCAATCATAGCGCATGACTGTTTTACCAGTGCTATAAGTCAAAAAAGAACAATAGTTCAGCAAAAATATTCGACTATGAAAACACAAGACAAGGTTTGAGTCTCGAAATGTTTACCTTCGGCCTCATCCTTGGAAACCTTCAGCTCAGCATTTTCAAATTGGAGAGCTCTGATCTCTCTCCGCTTCTTACAGATATTCTTCAACAAATCCTGGTTATATGAATTAACTTTCTGTAAGTCAGAATACCCAGAGTTAGAATTCTACTAAAGACTCGGGCTAATATTGTTACTAATATCAGCACAAGCCTTGGGGGCTACACTAGTTCATTCTTTGGCATCCTAAGGAAGCATAAACCCGGATTGTATATCCTACTTCATGCTTGGGGGCTAGAGGATATGATATAAAGTACAACAAAGAAAATCATGAGTTGGAACTCCGAATTACATGATGTTCATGTGTGAGCTTGCTCAGACACATGTTCACCTCGGTGGTAACCTTCTTGGCGAGTGTGAGTGGAATAACCGGAGGTGGTGGAAGCACACCAGGTCTTAATCCCTCATCGCGAAGGCGAACTTGTTCAAGAAGGTCGGAGTACATGCTATCCTCCGCCTCTTGTGCTTCTTCTTCGGCAGAGAGATTTCGGCTCTCTAGGCATTGCCGGGCCAGAAGATGGATTTCTTCTACAGATTTTCGAGACAAGCCAAATTTGGCAAGTCCTGGATTAATCAGGAGGTTTTTGGCAAAGGTCTCTACAGAGGGATCATTACCCGAAGAGGGTTCACCCTTATTTAAACCTGAGCCAACCGTGGTGGCGCCAGTCTGCGATTCAAGGATCACTGGCCCCGTTGAAGGAGCCGGATCATCTGCGACAACTAGTGATGGAGTAATCACCGGTGTTGCGGAAGGTTGAGGAGCAGGATTCGGAGGAGCCGCAGCAGGAGAAGCTATAGTCAGCTTCGTCTGTCACAGGGGCTTCGAAGAAGTTCCCTTCCCCTTGCCCTTGATGAGCTGCTTAGCTCTAAGAATGTAATAGAATGGAAAGCATTACATCTCGGAAGAAAATTCGAGTAAGGTACAAAGGCGGAAGTTGTGTTGAAAGTTACCTCTTCACGACTGTCACCTCCTTTGTGCCGACAGCCACTGTCGAAGCTTTGCGCTTCATGGGCACAATGTCCGGCAGTGGGACCAGTTCTGCCTCCTGAGAAAACTCCGGAGGATATCCCTCGATAGGAGCTAGCTCCGACTCGGGGAGATCGGCAAGCTGAAAAGAAGAAAGTATCTCAGTATTGCAAAATAAATTAAAAGGTGAAACACATAAAAGGGTTTATTATTGAAGCTTACCGGAACTACAGGGTCTTCCGCCGTGTGCATATCCAGAGACAAGTCCAGAATCTTTCTCTCAATCCGCTCCTTGATCAACCATTTAATATGGCTTATGTAATCTTGTGGCTTTAAAGCCTTAGGATTGATGCGGAGGGAATCATTCTTCGACGCCATGATGGAGTGCATCAGACGGTCGCCGTGGTGTTGGAGAGGCTGAATCCGGCGTGCGACCCAGCACTAGACTAAGTCGGATCCATTCAAGCCTTTGTGTTTTATCAGATATTCGATCCGCCTCTTAGCGAGGATCAGATCGTCACTGAGAGCCGGAGGAGCCTCGTCCCAATATGGAAGGGCCATGGCGGCTCTATCGATGGAAGCCGGCAAAGCAGTAGCTTTGCCGGGAGCAGGAATGTCCTTATGGTAAAAGAAAGTGGCCGGCCATTGTTTGACCGAGTCACTGGCAGAAATACGAGGATAACTACGCTCGCGTCTAACAGAAAGGCTAATAGTGCTAGTAATATAAGGATTACCGGCAGTGATGGAGTTTCTCCGGACATGAAAGTAGTACCGAAACAAAGTAAGACTCGGCCTAATGCCGATATACCCCTCGCACAAAGCTGCGTAAGAACTCATCTCTAAGATGGAGTTCGAGGGAAGATGGTGGAGCTGAACGCCATAGTGATCTATCACCTCGTAAAATAATTCCGAGGGAGGGAAAGACAAACCTCTATCGAGGTGGGTGCCGAAGTGTACCCGCTCGCCGGCTTGCGGGTTGGGGATGATTTCTCCGAAGCCACTCCGCTAGTCGCTGGCGCGGAGGAGACCTTCATTCTCCACGCCGCGGAGCTTCTTGTCATCGAGGAGACACAAGATCCAAACCCCATGGTTGCTCTCTTTCTCCGCCGATGCGAAGCCAGCCAAGCCGGAAGTTGAATAAGAAGCCATTTCTCCGGTGCTCCGATGACCTTGGATGGGCGGTGCTAGGAATTTGGGAGGTGGGAGAGCTCTGTGCGCGAGGGAGAAGTGTGGGAGAAGGAACGGCAAGGGAACAGGTGAAGATGAGAGAGAGAGGATCCTCACCCCTTATAACCACCTACCTGCACCAAGATTCATGCAAACGGCACTGTGTAAATGCCACACCTCATGGAAGGAGATGGGAAGGACCCACGCGATGATTACGTCGCCTCGATCTCCATGTACGCATTGAAACGGTGCCTCGGTTCCACGAACGGCGGACCCACCAACGGTCGTGCTGACAGGATGTTTGTCAGATGACGTGACTTGACCATGACGAGTGTCAGATGATGTCAGAGACCAAGTTCCGGCTTAGTTTGAAAATCAAGCTGGAAAATCCGAGTAACCTGCTGATATGTCCGACTTATTTTGAGACACGGATCGTATCTTTTGTTTTGAAGTTTCAGGAACCCTTCAAGATTCTGCAAGCCGAAGATCAAGCTAGACGATGATGAATCCGACTTTGGATCTTGGAGACTTCTGGGGGCTGCTGTTGGGGATATACTTTCCGGGTATCCTGACAGTCCTCACTGACCAGGGTAGCCCACTTCGGGTTAGAGCTTTGCTTCACGAGCGGCCCAGTCAGGGAGAAGAAACGGAGTCCAGTCCGCCTACGGTAAGGCCCAGAAGACTTACCGACTTAGGCCCACAGTGTTACTTGTAGTTCATGATGTACTCTGTAACCGACTCTCAGTCGTAGCCAGATAGATCTCTCCTGTAAACCCTCGGCCGGATATCTATATAAGCCGTCCTAGGGAGAGCCTTTAGGGCACCCTCAATAGTCTACAATCTCAACTCACACAAGCGAACCCTTGTAACCCATATTCCTGCTCTGCCGTATTACTGGATTGCTAGCAGGAGTAGGATCCGTCCAAAGCCGGCGAATTCGAACCTGGGTAAACTTGTGTGCTCACCATCCTGAAACACCATACGTCTCACACCTCTCTCTTCCACACGCCTCGAGGACCCCCTCATGGCGTACTTGTCATCAATCCGAAGACAGAAAATCCTTCTACGAACTTGCGGTAATATCCCGCTAATCCGAGAAATGCACGGACTTGGGTTTGAGTGGTTGGGGCTTCCCATTCTTTGACATCTTTGATCTTGGTGGGATCAACAGCGACTCCTCCGGCAGACACAATATGTCCTACGAATCCTACTTCTTTCAGCCAAAACTCACATTTGCTGAACTTGGCATACAACCGATGATCTCTAAGGGTTTCAAGAATGATTCTCAGATGTTGCCCATGCTCTTATTCTGACTTGGAGTAGATAAGGATATCATCGATAAACACAACGACAAACTTATCTAGAAAATTCATAAAGATCTTATTCATGAGATTCATGAAATAAGCAGGGGCATTGGTTAATCCAAAAGACAAGACCATATACTCGTATAATCCATAACGAGTAGTAAAGGCGGTCTTCGGAATATCCGTTGCACGAATCTTAAGTTGGTGATAACTAGTCCTAAGATCGATCTTAGAGAACACATTGGCACTAGTCAACTGATCAAATAGATCCTCAATCTTTGGCAATGGGTACTTGTTTTTGATTGTGACGTCATTCAGATTCCTGTAATCTGTGCACAAACGGTTGCCTCCATCTTTCTTGTCGATGAACAAAACAGGCGATCTCCATGGCGATGCGCTTGATTGAATCAAGCCTTTCTCCAGCATAGACTCCAACTGCTTCTTTAGTTCCACTAACTCTGAGGGGTTCATACTATAGGGTCTCCAGGCTATGGGACCGGTTCCAGGGATTAGTTCAATAATGAACTCAATATCCCTATCCGGGGGCATACCGGGCAATTCATCTAGGAATACATCGGGGTATTCGCAGACTACTCTTACTTGGTCTATGGTGGGTAGGGCTAGACTCTTGTTGCACTTGAATTGATGGGGTAAGGTTTCAGATATATGCTCTACTGATACTCCAGAGCTACTGGTCATTGTGATGGCTTTCTTGGCACAGTCAATCAATCCTTTATGCTTTGACATCCAATCCATTCCTAGTACTACTTCCAAACCTTGGAGATTGAGATAGATAACGGGGTAAGAGGGAAAGTTCTAAGGTTCATGGTTTCGGTTTCAATCTAAAACTTTGAGTTTGACTCAGGTTTTGAAACTAACTTCTTTTCATTCATTCAAGCAAAGCACATGATACAAACACACACACACCACAACAAAAGGAAAATAGATGGTTTTAAGAACCATTCTATAAGCTACGATACAATGGTACCGATACTCCTCACTCCTACGATAGTGCTCTAGTGCATCTACTCATCATCGATGAAGTCGGAGTCATCATCGTCGGTGTAGAAGTCCATGGCATCATCCTCCAGATAGTCATCATCATTGCTGAGGTATGAGTCAATATCCCCTTGGATGTCTTCACCTTCCTCTTCTTCTTCTTTTGCTGCAAGCTGAGCTTCTTGCTCCTTGATGGTCTTCTCGAGGTCGGCCACCTTCTTGCAAAGACGGTCGATGGTGCGATCCTTCTTTGTGCGTTGATGGCGAAGAGACTGCCGATCCTTGACTAGCAGTGAGAAAGTCTGGGCCTTCTAGGCGGCAATGGTGAGGTTGTGGTTGGCGAACTCTCTAGCATTGTCCAATGCCTTTTGTCTGCCATACAGCAGGAAGTCGAGGTTCTCCACTTGACGCTTTAACACCGGGTGACTTGGCATCTCTAGAAGCATTCCCATAGAATCACGCCTTGCATAGTGAGCAAAGCGGGTTCCTTGGATTAGGTTGACACTCTGGGTGCAAAGACGAGCGAGAGCTTCATGCATTGCCCTGGCTAATCCATCTAGCCAGTTGTTCTCTCTTACGGAGAACTGAATCCTCTCGGACATTGGTGCTTCTAACTTTCCTCGAAGATCAGCAACTACTAGCCATTGTAAATCTCCTCCTGGTGGACCAGGGAGTTGAGCTCCAAGAAATCCCAGATGAGGACGCTCCAAGTACTCAAATAGTGAATCAAGATCCCTCTCGAAGATCAGTTGGTCTCTGTTTCCCAACTGGTAGAACTTGCTGTACTTAACTTCCATCTATAAGAATTTAGGATGAGAAAGTTAGTGAAGTGATCAGGTGTGTCAAAATTTTATGTAGTAACGTAAGAATTTGGAGGAACATGAACTTTTTTGAGAGAAAGAAACCCAAGGGTAAGAGAGGAAATAGTTTTCACAAATACTCACTTTGGTTTTTGAAACTAAGTTTTTTGTTTTGGACGTCCATTCTAACTAGGGTCTCCTATGGTCAGGATGGCTCTGATACCAACTTGTCAACACCCGGATTTTTAATCCCAGATGCCTGTTATGCCATACATTGCAATCCCAGGATTACCATTTTTGCGAGACATAACAGTTTGGATATCACAGTACATCATCCATTACAAACCATAATAAGGTCTTAATACAAACAAGTAGCGAAATAAATAGCGTAGCGGTGGGCTCCATCTTCAGTGTCATAGGCAATGCTGACGATGGGAGATGATCCTAGTTGTCATAGTCGTCCTGCTGTCCTCCTTCAGGGTAGTCCTCCTCATAGTCTGGCCATAGGAATAGCCAGGGACAAAGCCATGAGTACTCTTTAAGTACTCGCAAACTATCACTAACAAGTAAGGTGGTTCTTGTAGGAAAGCTAAGTTCTAGGTTTATTTGTAAAGTTAAGTTTGAAACCTAAGTTGAGTTCAGAAACAAAGAAAGATAAAATAAAGTTTGATATCACCTAAGTGGGAACTTAGTTGTCATAGTCACAACTCTGTTATGGTCAAGTCAGGTCACAATTCATTTCATAAGTCATTTTGAAAACATCTGACAACGGAACAGTATGGCCACTCCAACTGTCCATAACCGCGGACGCGGCTATTCGAATAGTTTGACACTCTGTGGAGGTGGTACACTTTCACCACAAAATTCGATACATTTTTCAGGGATAACCCTGAATCATCATACTTAGTATGCAGATAATCAAACATTACCTTTCCTTTACACACTCTAGTATAAGCACCTCTCCTATGAGCTTGGCCTTCCAGCCATGACCATCTGTCATCCTAGGCACTACATAGGTGGACAACATTGAGAGGTAGCCTCAGCTCAAACCTCTCCTGTGAGGGAACTAATACTAATGCAGATAAACTTCCGGCTAAGCCTTACCCAATTCAGGTATTGTGGATGTACGGTAAAATTAGAATGGTATCGCATTCGAACCCAACCATCAGTTTTTATAAAAGGGCTAAGGCTCATGCCTTAACATTTTCATCATTATAAACCATTTGTGTTTCTCAACACATGTCAAAGCATCTCAATATAATGACTCATCATTCCAAGATTTTCACAAGTCATTTTCACCAAGTATTCCCATCTAAAGTGATCAAGTTTGGTTTAGCTCTAAACTACTAAGTTAAGAGCGTTCACTAATGTGGGATGCTAATATCAATCTCATGCCATATAATGACATCTAAGTCTAACTAGGTAGGTCAAGTTTTATACTCTTTATGCTATCTATAAACAAGTAGAAACTTTGGTAAAGTAAAAGAAGGTAAAGCTTGTAAATAAAACTTGGAGTAGGTATAAGTCAAATGGTATAACCAAAGCATGCCTAATGCATTTGCTTAGGTTATCTAGCTTGCAAGGTTTAGCTTGCATTGTTAATGATGGCTTGCCTTGGTTAGTGCAGTGGTTGAAATTCTCCTCTTCTTCTTTGGGGTAGAACTCCTCCTCCTCGTAGACTTGGTCGGTACTATCGTCTATAAATACATACGGAATACACAATCACCAAACAATACTTAACTAGTCTACTTAGCACACTAAGGCACACATTTGATGATCTGGTATCATCACAAACATCACAAGGTTTAATGAACTAGTTTCATTTATTTTATTTGAGAAAAGTAATTTCTACTCATTGAAATTAACTAAGATTTAATATTCTCCAATTAAAATATGGGATCATGTGGACACATGCCATCACCACATATTATAGTATATGGGAATGTGATTTAAAGGTTGGATCACATTTTAATAAGTTTAAGTTTAATATTTAATGATTTAAAGTGACTAGAAATGCATATATAGCATTATTTTGGTACTAGTCCAAAGTCACTGCATGCGAACCTTAATATTGTTACATATTAATATAGGTATGGTTAAATTTGATTTTTGAGAGTTGGAATCAACTCAAAATCCATTATGGTTGATTTTATAAAAATGTTTGAATGTGAAAAAGCTTATGTCTTGTTATTTTATCTAGGAGAGATCTCTAACTCTAAATGATTTAAATCCAATGGGCTTGGATAGAGATTTGTATTACCTTTCCAAAAAAATTTGGAATCACTCAATTTGGATTTGTAAAACTTACTGAATTGATTTTCAAACTAAAGGACAGAACTAAGTTTAAGTCTAAAAATAAAAATCTAAATTTGAATCACAGAGCCAGCGCGGGAACACTAACGGGCCGGCCCAGTTTCACTCCGCGGCACTGAGGACTGCTGACAGGGGGGTCCCGCTTGTCAGTGGCTCATTAAACACGAAGCGGTATGGGGCATTGTGGACCGTAGGATTAGAGCTAGCATCTACGGCTCACGTTCATCGTCGACGACGGACTTGTCGCCGGCGAGATGGAACCCTAACGGCTCAGTGGGGGTGCGGTGAGGGCGTACCAGGGCTCCAGCGAGTGCGGCGAGGCAGGCAAAAGAACGAGGATACGACGGCGAGCTCAGGCGAAGTCGTGGCAGCTCCGAGGGTGGACGAAATCGACGAGAGCGTTGCCTCCTCTGTTGAGGCTATCTCCGACGAAATTCCGGCGGCTGGCTGCTCAAGCTGATCCGGCAAGAGGTGGGAAAGGACCGGTGGAGAGAGGGGAGTGTGGGAGTTTGAAGAATTGGTGTTGGGGAGGCTCCCTTATATAGGCCCGGCGAGGCGGCAGAGAGGTGTGGGCAGAGCTCATCGTTGACGACAGCACAGGGGGCTATCGGCATGGGCGAAGTAGGCGGACGGTGGGCGGTTCCCTTGCGGTCAGCTAGGGCTTAATGGTGGTGCTAGGGGCGGTGGATTTCGGTCGGGAGCGTCGCGCGCTCTGAGAGACAGAGGCGGTGCTCGACGTGGTTCCCGACGACTGTGGGTCGAGCGGCAGGGTAAGGGCGTGTCTGGCGGGTTGAGGTGGTCAAGGCGGAGCGGCGCGCGTGGTCTGTGGTCGGGGCATGATGCGTGGCGCTCTGTCGGCGACAGCGCTCTAGCGTGCGCTGGCGCGGCGCAGAGACTTAGTGCGGGGCTTGGCCTCGGTGGTCCAGGGGCTACCAGTGGTCATGGGGTGGACCGTGGACGGCAGTGAGGTCACGCCTCCCTTCCTGGAGTGGCGGAGAGGGGCTGGTGGTCTCCTGCAGCGTTGACACGGTTGGCCAGCGAGCATGGCCTCGGGGTGGCATGTCATTGTGGTGCTAGGCCATTTGGTAGGTCCTTGATGGCCTGGTTGGGGTTAGGGGAGACAAGGGAATCGAATTGGGTTCAAATGGCTCAACAAATTTTGATCAAAAACAGTGATAGTTAGGCCAGTTTGATTCTGGTCGCCAAGTGTTCGACACAATGTCCGCAAGAATTCAAATTTGGAATTTTGAAATGAAATTTGGTGGAGTTGTTAGTCACATGCTTGAGCATCTCTAGTTGCTGGGATTTGTCAAATGGAGTTCATTTGGATGCTTTTTGAAAAAGGGTGATCTAGACATATGAGATAGGTTCCATTTTCAAATGTCATTTAAAATTAGAGTTTAAATGTTTTTGGAAGATCACAAAGTGGGCCTTGGCACATCTTAACTTGTACTAGCAAGGGGTGCAAAGATCCACATTTGTTTCTGTTTGAAATTGAGTTCTAGGAACACCCAAAATGTCCTAGTTGATTAAAATGGCAAAAGTGACCATTTCCATTTATTAATTCTTTTTTATTTCTTTTTCTTTGGATTTTGCTTGGGAATGATCTAGATGATGTGGCATTCATCTTAGAATCATTTTACAACCATTAGAACAAACAATTATGGCAATTCAAAACAATTCCTATTTAATGCAACACACATATGAATGCTTAAATATTTTAAATGGGAAAAAGTTTTTGTTAACCCTAAATTGGGTGATTTGGATCTTAATATATTGTATTAAAGTTTTGGGGTGTTACAAAGAGAATGCTCCAAATCCTCCTCGAGTCAGCCCTCGACACAGCTCGATGTCTCTTAGAAGCTGAAGATGCAACTCTGCCGACAAGGCCTTCCTCTTTTAAGTGAAGCTAACCTAATATGTCTCTGAACTCCTCTAGTACCACGCTTAGGAATCTCAGGACGAGATTGTTTTAAGGGGGGAAGGTCTGTAACACCCCAATTTTGGTAGCTCTGGTTTGGTGCCCAAAGTGCCAAAAATCCAGGGAGAACAAACCCAAGAGGGAAATGTGTCCTTGCTAGGGTCGAAAAATGAAAGGTTATGTTTAATTATCCGAACCCCCGTGTAGCGTGTGTAGCGGGCCGTGGTTGAATCCTAGCGGATGTATTGATTCTTGTGGAGAAAGTGCATAAACTCTGTAGAGTATAATCTATTCGAATAGTCGTGTCCACGGTCAAGGATGGTTGGAAAAGTGATTGCTAGCAGTACCCAAGTGGTGTATTCTGAAGGAAAGGGATGTGTTTTGTCATGGATGACCTGAGAGAGAGGTTTTGTTTTGACCAGGGGATGGTCAAAGATGTGTCAAACAGGGTTTTCCCATAAAAAGGTTTTACTTCAAAAAGACTTTTTAAAAAGGTTTTAACAAAGAGATAGAGAGGTCAAGCCTTTTAAAAGGAGTTATTTTTTCAAAATTAGTTTTCAACGAAGATATAGAGATGTCATATATACAAGAGAAAACTAGGCTTTTTCAAAAGAACCACAATTAGAGATATCTCGTTACAGCCAAACTGCATTCTCTTGTTCATCTTATATGGTGGTTTGCGAGTATGTTCAAAAGTACTCACTAGCATTGTCCCTAGCTATTTACTTGGCCATATGTTCAGAAGGCTGAAGATGAATAAAGGTTAACGTCTTACGAGGGTTTAACTCATCAATGCCCATTGTTATGGACTTGGGTTTTGGAGAAGGAGGGAGCGCTGGAGACATCTATCGACTAGTAAACAAGCACACAGGGGACTCAAAGATTTACCCAGGTTCAAGCCTCGTAGAGGTCCCTACTCCTGCTTGTCTGCTCGTGGAATTATCAAAGGAATCGAGGATTACAATGGTGCGCAGATGCAATCTGGCGAGGGTTGTGGAAACTAGGGTTGCGTGTGTCCTCCTCGTCGCCCCCTCCTAGCCTTTATATAGATAGGCTAGGTCTCGGGTAGCAGGTCGAGTCGGTTACAAGTTAGGGTTTTCCCCTTTGAACTTTCTATCTTTAGCTTATTCTTGTTCTTCAAGCAATCGAGAGTCCGTAGGTTACTCGAGTTCTTCATTTGGGCCTTGGCGACACCGTGGTCCTCTACGTATTCAGGCCATATATACCAAGCTCGAGTACTTGTAGGGTATACCCATGTCAGTAGCCCCCGAGTGTCCAGTGGAATCGCAGATTCGACTAGAGACTTTATGAAGCCTTTCGAGTGCATCACTGAGTATATTTTTCGACTGCTTTGTTTGTGTCATAGGGATTGTTGATGCGCGTGCCTGATTTAACCGATGTATCAGCATCAGTTAACTACCTTAGGGTAAAACAACGCCATCTACTCGAACTCGAGTCCCCGGACTCGAATCCGGAAAAGTGCTGGTGTAATTCAACTCAAGCCACTGAGGTCTTACAGGAGTCGAATTCCAGTATATGGGTGTGAGCACTCGACGCGTCCATCAAGGCATGTTCATCGTACCTGTAGGCACGGATATATTTCTGGTAGTGCGCAGCTAATGCGTTGCCAGGCCTTACTCAGGTCTTATCTTCACGCTGTAAGCGTGGCATCCGAAGTTTTATCATCGCGGAGACGATTCAGGTGACCCAGGAGACGTAGTCTCTTTGTAGGGAAAAGTCATGAGGCGGTGTCACCATAAGCTTCGAGTGTGGATGTTATCAACACACAGTACTTTGTACAAATAATCATAGGGTGCGCGACCAGCGCTCCCTATGGGAGTAGCCCCCGAGTGCCTAGTTGAGTCGAAGACTCACGCAGGGACTAAAGAACTTTTGCGACTGCTGTCATCTTTTGTTTGCTTGTTTCAGTCGAATTTGCTTCCGGCGCTCCCTATGGGAGTAACCCATGTCCATAGTCGAACCGTGTTTCGAGTGGTTGGGTTTGCTTTGATTGCCCATGTTCCTACAAAAGAAAAAGAAAAATCGTAGGGTGCACGACCAGCGCTCCCTATGGGAGTAGCCCCCGAGTGCTTGGTGGAGTCGAAGACTCGATCAAGGACTAAAGTAGTCGAAGTCTTCTGCTGTGTAGTTTTGATGACGTCAGTGCTGACGATTTCATGACCTCAGTTGCCCGCGTGAGCGAGTTTGACGGGACGTGACGAGCGGTGGGACCCATTTCCTGACTCTGATTTGACCGGGCATGCGTAATCTTTATTTTAACTGTGCCTCCTCGATTTCCGAGTGTAATGGGAGTAGTGGGGGACGGTTCGTGTTTTAGGGCCACCACGTGTCGAGCTTGATGAACGCCACGCGTCTGATAGGGTTTTTCTGAGCCGTTGGATTGCATCTTCCAGGGGGTTAAGTAGCAATGCGGCAATGGTAAATTTCACATCTACTTCTTTTCTGCCTTTGCCTTCATCACCATTGCCGCTGCTCCTCTGCTTCCTTCTGCTCCTTTCTTTCGCGGTGTTGGACCAGCTCCGCGTAATTCCCATCTACTTCCTTCGGTCGCATCGCCGCCGCGGAATGGGGAAGAAAAAGGGAGGTCTATGGACGATTCCATTGTTGTCGTGGCTACGACGAAGAAGAAAGGCAGCTCCGCTACTGCGGGCACCAGCACCGCCGCCGGCAGCAAGAAGAAAGGCGCGGGCACTCGCGTCACAAATGGCGCGTGGTGTCCATCTGTGATCAAGTCCTCAGAGCTTCGTCTTCTTCGCCAAGACGAAGTTTTGTCATCCGCAATCCCTGGCGCGCGTGTCCCCAGCGGCGAGGTAATCCCTTCTCCTCCTGCCGGTTTTCGGGTGATGTTCCTAGTGCTCATCATTCGTGGCCTCTCGTTGCCCCTGCATCCTTTCTTCTGGGGCCTTCTCTATTTTTACGGGCTCCAGCTCCATCAGCTGTCCCCCAATTCCATCATCCATGTAGCTTGCTACATTACCCTTTGCGAGTGCTGGCTCGGCATCGAGCCGCACTTTGGCCTCTTCAAGAGCCTCTTCAAATTGAAGCGCCAATCGGCGTCTGGCTCCATAGTCTACAATGTAGGCGGCTGCGGTATCCACGTCGATCCATCCGCCACATACTTTGACATCAAGCTGATGATGTCCGTCCAAGGATGGAGGGACAAGTGGTTCTACATCCGCGACCAGAAGGCCAACGGAGACCACTACGGACTCGCGCCCTTCGATCCCGTGACGCCGTGCAAGAGGAGGCTCTCCTGGAAGAATGTGATTATGATCGGCGAGTTCGTGGAGATAGATGTGATGTATGAGCGCGTCTGCGACCTCGAGATTCGCATGGGCAAAGAGGAGGGAGGTTGCGCCCTCATTTGCACGTGGTTGCGCCGTCGCGTCCAGCCCCTGCAGGCCAGAGTCCACCCCATGTTCTAGTGGGCTCGCACAGACGATGTCACTCGCGTGTCTGTCGATGGCATGTCCGCGGGTGAGGTAGATAAAAGGGTTCGACTGGTCACCAAGTACACCGTCAAGGATGTGCTCCCTAGTGAACCAGTCATTCCTCTGTTCGATGCTGCTAACCCTCCTCCTGAGGTATAGTTGTGCTACATAGTAGCTTTGTTTATTGATTGCTTCTTTGTTGTTTCTTAACTTTGTGCTAAATTGTGGTCTATATGCAGGATTGGGCGGTGTCACTCTGTATGCCCCCTCTTCCTGAGGGGGTTATCCCTCGTGAAGCCTTGGAAGAGGACGAGTCGGAGTCGACCGTCCCCTCTGATGTGGAGGAGGAAGCCCCCGAGCGGGATAGTCCGGTTACTCGCAAGCGTTCACGCAGCAAGGATTCTGATGCACCGTCTCCTTCGACTCCAGAAGGCGTGGGTGTTGGTGCGGAGTCGCCAATCCCTGCCATTCCTATGAGTTCCATGGCGCCATCCTCTCGCAAGAAGATGTGGCTGCCAAAGGAATCGTCGTTAGAGTCGGGGGATCCAACCTTCGACTTTGATAAGTTTGATTGGTAAGTATTCGAGTCTTCCTTTTTGGTTCTTCTTTGGAGTTGCCTTTTCTTGATGTTGGTTTGGTCTTGCAGTCAGCAGGTGTCGTCATCTTCTGGCGACGTCCAATTTCTGAAAGAATCTGGAGTCGTGACCTCAAGGGCCAAGAAAGAGGTTGAGCATGCTCCTTCCCCTCCATTGGCGGCCCACTCCGGGCATAAATCATCCAGCTCTCCACACGATGGGGAGCATCGGATGGTTGCCCGGATGACTGCACACCAATCGACTTCGGAGTCATTGGAGGATCATGTAAGTGTAGTATCTCTTCTTCTGATGTTGTAGCCGATTTTATCTATGGCCTCTGCTGATCCTTTGTCATTTTTCCTTTTGCGATAGCTCCTTGTGAAGGAAGCAGCTCACCTGGCGGAGCAGGTGCTTGCGATGGGTCGCCAGCATGCAATGCTGGATACGCGCTATCGCGTAGTAGAAAGTAAGTGCTCTTTACTTCTTCTTCTTTTGCATCATTGTTATGTAGTCGACTGATAGTCTATCCCTTTTGTTTTGTTTTGCAGCTAAACTTAATGCCCTTCTTCGCGACGCTGCCACCATGGAAAAGACGCTCGCCGCGGCTATGAAGAGTCGCGATGAGGCAATCGCGGCGCGTGACGAGGCGCAAAAGTGCGAAGAGGATCTGTGTGCCTCCATTGCGGCTAGGGAGAAGTTGTTCGAAGAACAGCTTTTCTCGATTGCTAAGGCTCTCTCAGGTACCTTGCTTAGATATCATCATTGTTCTCTGTTCGAATTTATCTTTGGCGCTGACTTTCGTGCCCATGTGTGGGTTATGTACAGATGCTGGCGATTTGAGCTTCGACCCTCAGGCCCTCCATCGTGATGATGCCTTGGCGGGTGCTCTTTCAGCAGTTGAGGACCGCAGTGCCGCCATTCAAGATTTGCTCTCCAAGGCCAAGGGCGTGCTCATTCGCCTCCGGGAAGAGCTGGTGCCCAAGGCTGAGCTGATCGATAACATGGACAAGCTGGTGGAGTCTCTTGCCGGGGGCATCCCTGCAAGCTTCAAGAACTCGCTCCGTGCGGCTGGTGCGTCAATGTCACTCGCTATGGTGTAGGCCCACGGAGTTGAAGTTTATCCTGCAGCGGTCTCAAGGGCGATGCCTGTTAGCGCGAATGGCCAGCAGGTAGTCTTTGCTCCTTTCGCGACTGCCTGTGGCAAGTATGGGCCGCACCTGATCAACACAGTTGCAAAGTACTCTGAGGAGCTGCAGCGAGCCAAGAAGGCGGCAAAGGCTGCGGCGTCAGGGGCCGGCGGAAAGTCAGTGGCATCTGATACCGCCACGGACTCGATGAGGCCCCCAAAGCCAAAGTCGAAGTCAAAGAAACCAGTTGCTCCTCAGTAGCTTTGTAATAGTTGGATAGCTTATGTCTTTTGTCGAAAACATGCCTTTTGGCGAGTGTATCTGCGGATACTTTTGCTAATATTGAATGCATTCGAATCTTTTGTCTGCGCATCCATTTGGTCTTCTTATTGCTTCTTGCTTGGCTTGTGATAGGGCACATCAAGTGATCCTTTGAGGGAACCTCATGATTCGCCACCCCTTGATGACACTTTGGCACTGCTGCGCTCAAGGGTGGATCAGCTGTCTCTGCTCTCGCGACTTCTTGATCACGTGAAGCAGTTGGAGCGTGAATTGCCCGTACTCCACGGTAACGCAGATGTATGGAAATCGAAGGCAGAGAAGTCCACCGCCCGAGAATAATATCTGTTGGGGGAGGTGACGCAGTTAGGCGACCAATTTAAATCTTAGCTTTCTTACTCTTATCTTGTCCTTATAGTCACTCGCGATGGTGTGTTGTCCTCATACTTCCGCTTTTGCCTTGTATAGTTGTCAGCGCGCGCCATCCGTAGGATGAGAAGGATAGGATTGCTATTCGCATGAATGACCTGACCCAAAAGCAGCTTCAAGAGAGTGGATATTTCTGGGTGGATCATGATCATGCAATCGCACTGGCGACCCTGCAGGATCATGCGCCGCGAGTGCTGCACTTCCTGAAGAAGTAGCAATCATGCTTGAAGAATATTTATCGGACGATGTTTCCACTGGATGTTGCTCCATCGAGCCTGCTGGCCCTCCTTGCCAAGTTCCAAGACCTGGCTATGGTTCGCGAGTGTGTAAGACAACAGTTGGTGGCTGGTGCCAAGCCCGCTCTATCGCTGGTGCGACTACATAGGCCTGATGTAGACGTTGCGGCAATTGCGGCTGGTCCACCTGCGCCACCAGCGGGTTCTGCTTAGAATATGGTGCCGCACTATCAGGCGATGGATCGCCTAGCAGAGGAGATCGTCGACTTCTTCGAGGAGCAAACCAACGTTCTCTTGTTGCAATAGTAGCTTAGTTTGTATCCTGCACATAAGTGTACCAATGTTGTAAAGTTCGTATATATGATGTGCATAATTGATTGTCAATGATGTATAAAGAGCTTGTTAGCGTGTATATTCTGTGAGTGCGTTGCACTATGCGACTCCCTTTCATTAGCCTGGACATGCGCCTATCTCAGTCCCTTGTCAACCTGTCAGGTGCGTTGCAACTGGGTTGATGTGTGTCAAGGGTTTTGATTGGTGTGCCAGCTACTCAGGATATCGCGTATTAGTTCGTAGAATGTATGTGTATAGGGTGGCGCAGCCCCCGAGTGGATAATTTGCAAAGAATAAAGGAAAACACGGAGTTTTGGGGCACTTAGCTTTATTTATTCACGGGACAGTACGAAGTACAATGTGTGGCTAAGTAGCCTTGGCTGAGTAGCCTTATTTGCAATGTAAAAGTAAAAACGACTAAGGGTAGAAGCGTCGCAGCTACGCGACGTTCCAGGGGTTGGAGTATGCGACTCCTGTCTCTAAATCTTGAAGGCGATAGGCGCCACCTAGGATTACTTCTGTAATCACGTATGGTCCCTCTCAGGGGGACTCGAGCTTGAGATGCCCTTGCTGCTTCAGTCGCAGGACCAGGTCGCCTTCTACAAAGGATCTGGGGCGTAGCCTCCTATTGTGGTAGTTGCGCAGGTTCTGCTGGTAGATCGTTGATCTTTCCGCGGTGATTTCCCTTGCTTCGTCAAGGAGGTCGACGGAGTCTTCGAGTGCAAGGGTTGACTCCTGCTCGCTGTAAGCGACCACGCGCGGTGCTTTGTACCGTACTTCAGCGGGTAACACCGCTTCAGCCCCGTGCACCATAAAGAACGGGGTGTAGCCTGTAGCACTGTTTGGAGTTGTGGGAAGGCTCCATAGTACTGATTGTAGTTTGTCTGGCCAGCAACCCGCGGCTTGTTCGAGTGGCCGGAGGAGTCGTTTCTTGATGCCGCCGCAGACGAGCCCGTTCGCCTTTTCGACCTGACCGTTGGTCTGTGGATGCGCTACCGAAGCGTAGCTGATGTTGATTCCCAGATTCTCGCAGAATTCTTGGAACTCCTTGGATGTGAAGTTCGTCCCATTGTCCGTGATGATGTTGTGTGGCACTCCGAAGCGGTAGACGATGGATTCGAAGAACTTGACTACGTTGTGCCCTGATTGATTGGTCACTGGCATGTCCTCTATCCACTTGGTGAACTTCTTGACTGTGACTAGGAGGTAGACGTAGCCTCCTCGTGAGGACTTGGGGAGCTTGCCGACCATGTCGAGTCCCCATTGCACGAAGGGCCAGGCCAATGGAATTGGCCGGAGCTCTGCGCCAGGTGCGTGCGGCTTGTCCGCGAATCGCTAGCACGCGTTGCATTTCTGGACGATGTCCTTGGCGTCGCGCATGGCTCTAGGCCAGTAGAATCCAGCTCGTAGAGCTTTGGCCATGAGGGCGCGACTGCCAGCATGGTGTCCGCAGGTTCCGTCATGGATGTCGAGGAGAACAGCTCTTCCCTGGCCGCGGAGACGCATCGTTGGAGTACTCCTATGATGCTGCGCTTGTATAGTTCACCGTTGATAACAGAGAATGCCTTGGATCGTCGCGCAATGTGCCGTGCATCAGTCCGATCGTCCGGTAGCTTTTTGCTAAGGAGGTACGTGATGTACGGCTGAGTCCAGGATGACTCGATCATCATGACGCTCATTGGGCCTTCGAGTCCTGTATCCAGCTCCGAGTCGTCGAGTGCCATTGGCTCATTGGGCGGCGTAGCCCCCGAGTCCGTTGTTGCGCTTGTTTTCTTCTCTGCGGCCTTTGGCTTGATGGAGCGTTCATAGATGCGCTCGAGAAATACCCCAGGTGGTATGGGGATGCAGGTAGAGCCAATGTTGGCGAGTGTGTCCGCATCTTCATTGCTTTCGCGTCCTATGTGCCGCAGCTCGCAGCTGTCAAAATCCCCTTCGAGTGTGTCGTAGAGGTCGCGGTGGGCGATCATATTGTCGTTCAGTGCGTTGCACTCATGCATTGTTTGGTTGACGACCAGCTTGGAGTCGCCGTATATAATGAGCCTCTTGGCGCCACAGGCTTTTGCCATCCTCATACCGTGTAGTAGGGCCTCATATTCAGCTTCGTTGTTGGAGGTGGTGAACTGCATTTGCAGGATATATTTCAGCTTGTCCCCTGGGGTGATGTCAGTATGACACCTACACTAGCTCCGTCCTTCCGCTTGGATCCATCAAAGTGCATTGTCCAGAGGTAGGACATATTTGGTTTTTCGGGGAGCTGGTTCTCCATCCAGTGCACGAGGAAGTCAGGGAGAACTTGCGAATTGATTGCGTCGTGCTTTTCGTATGTAATGTCTCGTGGAGATAATTCGATTCCCCAAAGCGCGACTTGCCCTGTGGCGTCGGGGTTATTGAGGATATGCCCAAGCAGGGCGTCGTTGACCACCACGATTGGGTGTTCCTGGAAGTAATGGCGCAGTCACCGGGCGGTCATGAAGACGCTGTACGCCAGCTTCTGGTAATGCGGGTATCGCTATTTTGTTGGCGTGAGGACCTTGCTGAGGTAGTAGACTAGGCGTTGTACCCCGTGGACCTTGTTTTCCTCGTCTCGTTCGACCACGAGCACTGTGCTGACCACCTGGTTAGTGGCGAAGATATATAACAACAATGGTTCCCTTTCTCGTGGGGTCACCAGTACTGGCGAGGTGGATAGCAGGCGCTTGAGGTCTTCGAATGCTTTCTGCGCCTCATTGGTCCACTCGAACTTCTCAGCTTTGCGGAGGAGTTGGTAGAAGGGCAGTGCCTTTTCACCCATCCGACTGATAAATCGACTGGGAGTCGCGATTCGCCCAGCCAGTTGCTGGACGCCCCTTATGTTTTTTGGCTTCTCCATGGCTAGTATGGCTTTTATTTTCTTCGGGTTCGCCTCGATCACTCTCGTGGAGATGAGATACCCGAGTATTTGCCCAGATGGTACGCCGAAGGCGCACTTGTCCGGATTGAGCTTGATCTGGTAGCGATCGAGATTGGCGAAGGTTTCGCGCAAATCGTTGATTAATGAGGCTTCCTCTTTGGTCTTGATCACTATGTCATCGACATAGACTTGAATGTTGCGACCGAGTTGGTTCTTGAGGCAAGCCTGCATGCACCGCTGGTAGGTGGCTCCTGCGTTCTTTAGCCCGAAGGGCATTGTGTTGTAGCAGAACACACCAAAAGGCGTTGTAAACGCTGTTTTTTCTTGATCTTCCTCCTTCATTCGAATCTGGTTATAGCCTGAGTAGGCGTCGAGGAAGCAGAGGCGCTCGTACCCCGCGGTGGAGTCGATGATCTGGTCGATTCGTGGTAGCGGGAAGTGGTCCTTCAGACAATGCTTATTCAAAGAAGTGAAGTCCACGCACATCCGCGGGATGTCCGTGTCCCTTTTTGGCACTAGCATCGTGTTGGCGAGCCAAGTGATTTCCTTGATCTCGCGTATGAATTTGGCGTCGAGGAGTTTGTTGATCTCCATTCCGACTCCTTTGCTCTTGGCTCAGATAATCGCCGGATTGTTTGCTTGACTGGCCTTGCGTCTGGGTTGACGTTGAGTGCGTTCTTGGCGAATTCCCTGGGAACCCCTAGCATGTCCGCTGGACACCAGGCACAAATTTCCCAGTGCTCATGGAGGAATTCGACGAGCGCGAGTTCCTATGCGGGACTCAAGTTGTTGGCAATGAGGGTCGTCTTGGCGGGATCCGATGGGTGGACCTGAACTTTCTTTGTGTGCACCGATGAGTAGAAAGATAGATCGGGCGAACTTGGCTGGCTCAGGGGAGGCAGACTGTTGTCTGTTGACATGGATATGCCCTACGGGTACCCGATGTTAGCATACTTGGTCCAGCCCGACGGAAGGCCCACTCGATGACCTGCCAGGGTCCAGGACGCCCAAGACGTTTCGGCTGCACGAAGCACATATAGACACGGACTCCAAAGCGCACAAGACAAGGATACCTCAAGACTAGAGTTTGAATACAACTTGTAACCTACTCGTATTGGCACCTGAGACCTAGCCTCCCCATATATAAAGGCTAGGAGGGTCCAACGAGGAGGGCACGTACACAATAGACAGATCTACAGATCTAGCCACAATCTCTCGACTCATACTTTCGCACACGCATCCACGCCAGATCGAATCTGTGCACCCTGTAACCTTCGGTTCCGCCGTAATCAAAGAGCAGACAAGCAGGAGTAGGGTTTTCCCTCCGGGGGCCTGAACCTGGGTAAATCTCGTGTCCCCTGGTTGCTTGTCTGTTAACCGTGCCACGATCTCCAGCATCCCCATCTTCTCCAAAACCCAAGTCCATAACAATGGGCATTGACGAGATCAAACCTCGTCATCTGTCGACTCCTTTAGTCTCACGAGTTCTTCCTGCATGCCAAAGGACTGGGAAATTCTGTTGAATTCCCTGTCGCAACTGTCAGATCTCTCGAAGCTCCCATTGATTGTGATGACGCCATTAGGACCTGGCATTTTCATCTGCAGGTAGGCGTAGTGTGGCACTGCCATGAACCTGGCGAACGCGACACGTCCGAGGATGCAGTGGTACTGTGAGGGCCAGTCGACGACCTCAAAGTCGATGCGCTCGCGCCGAAAGTTTTTCGGCGTGCCGAAGATGACGTCGAGGTTGATTTTGCCAAGGGGATACACGCCCTTGCCTGGGAAGATGCCATGGAATGTTGTGTCTGAGGCCTCTAAGCAAGTCAGAGGGATCCTCATTGCTCGCAAGGTACTCGCGAATATAAAGGTTGTTGTCGCTTCCGCCGTCCATGAAGACGTGACTCATGTCGAAACCTCTGATTTGTGCCTCGAGTACGAGGGGACAATGGCCTGGACGAGGCACTTGAGGCGGATGATCGCGCTTGTCGAAGGTGATGCAGGACTCGCTTCCGCTGAGGTACTCAATGGTAGATGGTGGCGAGTTTGTGGCCAAGTTGACTTGGCGAGTGATGGCCTTCTACACCCTATTCGAGGGGCGTCCCTTTTGGATCATCATGGTACCCATGGCCCGTGGGTATGGTTCTGCTCCCTGGTGCTGGTCCGGCGCAGCTGCATTTGGGGGTAGTCCGGGCGGTGGTGGTGGAGCACCATGTGCCACGACGCCTGGAGCGGCTTCGTAGCCCCTTTCGATTGCATTGCGATTCATCTGAACCAGTCCCTCATGTAGTTTGAGGAACTCGCGGCAGTCCTTGAGGAGGTGGCTGGACTTCTTTTTTCCGTCATGCTTGTCGATGTAGAAGTGCACAGTGCATGGCCCGGACAGTTTGTCTACAATGGAAGTTGCGGGTGCCTCATCGCGATTGCGACGCTGCCACACTTGCGTGGTCTTTCCGGAGTCGCGGTATCCACCACTGCGGTAGCCGCTGTTGCGGTTGTCGTCGCGTCTATCAACGTAGCCGACTGCGACCATGTTGACGACGTCGCGGTCATCGTAGATGCGCATGCGGTGTTTTCTTCGGCGGTCACGTCTGCGCTCGAGTTCTGCCTCGTCGTCAGAGTGAACACGATTCTTCACCGAATCCTGTCCATCTGCCCAGCAATTCGCGATCTCCATCAGGTGGTCGATGGTTTTGGGCTTCGAGCGGCCCAGCTCCTCCCTAAGCTCTATGCGGCGTACGCCACCGTTGAATGCGTCAATCGCGCGATCCTCCGAGATGTTCTCTGCGGAGTTCTTGATGATGGACCACCTCTGGATGTAGGAGCGTAGCGATTCGCCCGATCTTTGCTGGGAGCATCTCAGCTCTTCGATTGATGCGGGCCCTTTGTACGTGCCCTTGAAGTTGCACACGAAGCTATATACCAGCTCTTCCCAACTGCGAATGGATCCGCGTGGGAGGTTGATGAGCCAGGCTCGGGCGGCGCCCTGCAGCTGTAGCTGCAAGCATTGCATGGCCATACTTCGACTTCCGCCGTGAAGCCTGACGGATGAGATGTGGTCCTCCAACCAGATCTTCGGGTCTTGTAGGTCGTCAAACTTCGGGTTCTCCGATGGGAGCTTAAACCCCTTGGGCATTCGCTTTTGCCTGATGGCTTTGATGAAGCATCTGGCGCCACAAAGCTCCACATCTTCATCTTCTGAGTCAGTCGATCGGGCACGCCGCGCCCTTGATTTGTCGATCTTGCGTTGCGTGAGGTCATCACGCGCATCATAGTCGTGGTCGTGGTCGTGTCGCCGTGAGCGGCGACGTCAGGACATGTCATGAATGTTGTCGCTGGATGAGGGCGAGGAGTAGCGCTTTGCCTTTTTTCGGCTCCGATGTTGGCTCCTTGGCGAGGGCAGCCTCGATTATTCCCAAGCCCGCGATCGTGGATCGGTGCATGGCAGCTCGGGGATCTCCAACCGGCGGCTAGTTGTTGAGGAGGTACATGGTGGCTGCTGTCACCGCAGCCTGTGGCGTTTTGGGGACCACATTGCCTCGTGTGTCGACTGTCATAGAGCTGAAGTCGAGGACCTTTGCAGCTTCTATGCATTCTTGCTCGGTGAGATGAGCCATCCGGGATCGCCTCTTGTTTGCGATGTACTCATTGCTTTTTGAGGAGGATCCTCCGTGGGAGGAGAGCCCGGCTCATCGGAGGCTTGATTCATCAGCCGCCTTTTTTCGCGCCTCGAGTTGCACGATTGTCTGTAGCTGGCACTTGTATTCCTCCTTCAAGAGCCAGTGGTAGCCCATCAGCAGTTCTTGTGGGGAACCGAAAGGTAGAGGATGGCCCTGTAGGGCTTCGCGGCAACGGGCCCACTCGAGATCGTTGAGCCTGATCACGACGCATTCGCCAGTTTGCTCGTTTATCATGGTTCGAGGTTCGACTGCTCCTCCATTGTTGACGGGGGCGCCGTTGCCGTTGTTGCCGCCGTTGGGCGGTGGTCCGCCATTGGGTATGCCACCGTTAGGCGGGTCGGTTTCGTTGCCACGGTTGCCCGTGTTGTCGCCATTGGCAGAGGTGTCGCCCGCGTTGATGACGGCGCACATGAAGTGGTTGGGGAAGCTGCTGCTCCCGCAACTCTCAGATCCGGAGTCGTAGGCTCCATCTTCAGTTGCTAGATTGCTCAGATCAGAGTCGCGACTGCTGTCGCTGATCGTATTCTCGACTGTTATCAGGTCGTTGAGCTCACTAAGGGTGCCGATCGGTGGAGGGAACCACGATGCTGGAGCAATCGATGGTACCGTCGGCTGGTCAGGCATACGAAGCGTTCCCACCTGACCAACTTGGAAGCGGAAGCTCCCGATCGCCAGACTGATTCCGTCGCTAACGGACTCGAAAGCCGGGCGAGTGGCCGGCGTGTGGATGGTGAAGTCGAACACGCCGAAGAGCTGGCGAATCTCCGCTATTGCGGAGTTATAGATCGTGGTTGATGGGGCCGAAGAAGCCGCAACATCAGCACTCCCAATTTCCACAGACGGCGCCAATTGACGAGGGTTTAACTCATCAATGCCCATTGTTATGGACTTGGATTTTGGAGAAGGAGGGAGCGCTGGAGACATCTATCGGCTAGCAAACAAGCACACAGGGGACTCGAAGATTTACCCAGGTTCAGGCCTCGTAGATTTCCCAACTCCTACTTGTCTACTCGTGGAATTATCAAAGGAATCGAGGATTACAATGGTGCGCAGATGCAATCTGGCGAGGGTTGTGGAAACTAGGGTTGCGTGTGTCCTCCTCGCCGCCTCCTCCTAGCCTTTATATAGATATGCTAGGTCTCGGGTAGCAGGTCGAGTCGGTTACAAGTTAGGGTTTTTCCCTTTAAACTTTCTATCCTTAGCTTCTTCTCATTCTTCAAGCAATCGAGAGTCCGTAGGTTACTCGAGTTCTTCATTTGGGCATTGGCGACACCGTGGGCCTCTACGTATTCAGGCCATATATACCAAGCTCGAGTATCTGTAGGGTATACCCATGTAAACGTCTATGCGAGCTAGGACGCTCTCCCAGGTAGCTGCATGTAGGTTTATTAAGGCCTTACTAGGGCTCATCGCTTGATGAAGTTCCGTTGCTGATGGTTGGTGTAGCCCGATGAGGCCCGTGTCAGGTATAGCCATAATGGCATTATTGTAAGTCTTGTTCGTTATATTTTGGATCTTGCATTGATACTTGTCGGTTATGTGCCACAGCATACTGATCATGGAGTCATGGCTATATTGATGCATAACAGGGATTCTCGGACTGTTGGTCCCGGGGGGCACATTTTCTTTCTTCTTCTTCTTGGTTTCTTCTTTCTCCGGCCCCCCGAATTCAGCCTTTTCTCTCTTTTGGCAAAGCAGATGCTGATAACGTGTTGTAAGTAGATCGAACAAATGAATCAACTGTGTCTTATTCCATTGATGACCGTAGTATTTATACAAGGCAAACTGACGTAAGAGATTGTGAACCGAAATCATCGATCGTGACGGGTGGGAATAGGAGCGAGGAACCGTACGGTTACAACAAAAGAATTATCCTATTTACACATTTAAATAAATCCTAACACACTCGATATCTCAGCACGTGAGTACATGACACTCACGGCTATTGCGCCTGGATGCTGAAGGGAACAACTAGAAGTTTCTAGCGTCTTCGCTAGTCATTCTAGCCTCTTCGATAATCTATATAGCAGAGTTTCTTACTTCAAACACACCGGCAATTCTGCAGACGGTTAACGGTGCAAGCTGACTTCGACCGATTGATGAATTCTTTACTTGCACGAGCCGATCAGTCAGTGATGTAGAATGAACCGGACGTGCAGTTCATCAGGTAACTTGTAGCTAGGTCCGACACCGTCCTACTCCTACCGCAAGATTCTTGTTGCGGCCCATGTATTTTTAAGCTAACTACTCCGTAGAGTTAACAAGATTGTTTCTATGTGTGATGTGTCATTGCAAGTACAGGCTTAGAACGCTACGCAGTGCAGAAGTCAACAAATGTCTTTTCTTCGACAATCTCTTGCGATTGGTCAGAGTTAGTTGGCATGTTCTGCAGAAAGAACTCGAGCAGCGCGTAGTAGTATTAACCGGGTGCGCGCGCGCGTTTGGGTATTTGACAGCACGTAACCATTGCATGCTCTGCGATACTCCAAATCATGGTGTTGCCCGAAGCAGAACTTTTTTTTAAACAAAACCGGCAATCTTGTCTTATTTTATTTAAAAAAGTCAAAGAAAATTGACCGGTTCATTTGCGGAGAACCGGCCGAAAACCCATACAAATGCGTCAATATCGTCATGAAACACGACCACATTGGGCACCCCACCACAGTCAACCCGGGCCGAGGTTGTCACGAGGGTCATCGTCATCGCTTCTCCGCGAGCCAGCGACTCCGACTTCACAAATGACTTCCCAAACCGAGCCTCACCAGACAGCGCCGGAGCCATGTCGGCCCATGCCATCGATTGGCCACACGCGCCAAGGACAGACAACTCTAACTCAGACAACAAGCTTCACAAGGAATTATGTTGATCTTGCGCCGACCAAGACTCTGCAGAGGTCACCGGTGGCCGGTCATCGTCGCCGCCTGGACACGCTTCCACCGCAGCTCCGACTCCACAACAACACAGCGAGGCAGGAGAACTCATCGAACACGTCGGGAAAACCGACTACCAAAGCTCAGCCGCGACCCATCATCAGCTCGACGCATCATCTTTGCCAAACTGCACACTCGGACCTAGCGAAGCTGCCCGACACCAAGCCATCATCCCCAGACCACTTGTCGGAGGCGGCTCGGAGACGATGCCTTCAACGAGGAAAGAGACGCGGCAGTGCCTCCATCGCCCGATCTCCGATCTGGGGTTTCTCTCCGAAGCAGAACTTGTTGAATATAATGGCGTACTCCTCTTGTTTGTAATTAAGCTTACAAATATAGAAGAATATTCAAAGGTATATGGAAGAGCGTGATTTTTTTTTCAGGGATGGGAGACCGTGAAGTTTACTTTGGCGTTAGCACCACAAAGAACCTGTAGGTGTATCAACTCATACTTCCTCCGTTCGGGTATCTACGTCCTCTTCTTCAGAAAACTTTGTTTGGGTTCTGGCATGGACCATCACCAAACCCCGAAGCAAATTAACGTGGTCGCTAGAGCCTAGTTGAAATTTTATACCATGCTTCAAATTACCGAGGGGATTGTTTGTATGAGCACATAACGTCGCTCGGCTCAACTTGGCACATAAATACGCACGGATGGGCAAAGCCAAGGCAGGGTCGACTGTTACTACAACTTTCTATGCTTGCATTGGCAGGTTCGTCCATAAGCTAGCTAGCCACTGCAGCATCCGACTAGCTGAACCATGGGGTTCTCCGGTAGCTGCAGGTTGAGCGTTCTACTGCTCTTATCCTGCAGTAGTTGCATTTTGATGGCGGCATCGGCGGAGGCGGAGTACGCCAAGTACAGGGACCCGAACCAGCCGCTCAACAGGCGGATCGGCGACCTGTTGTCGCGGATGACCATGGCCGAGAAGATCGGGCAGATGTCGCAGATCGAGCGGGAGAACGCCACCGCCGACGTCGTCCGGGAGTACTTCATAGGTACGCAAACATACTACTATGCATGTACGTTCTTCACATGTTTCAGGTGAGTCGCCGGTCAGCATAATGAGCGGCTTGGCTGGCTGCAGGAAGCGTTCTGAGCGGCGGAGGCAGCGTGCCGTCGACGAACGCGACGCCGGAGGCGTGGGTGGGGATGGTGAACGAGATGCAGAGGGGCGCGCTCTCCACGCGCCTCGGGATCCCCATGCTCTACGGCATCGACGCCGTCCACGGCCACGGCAACGTCTACTGGGCGACCGTCTTCCCGCACAACGTCGGCCTCGGCTGCACCAGGTACCCCCTCTAGCTGGTTAAACTCGCTTGGATGAGTCCCCAATACATGGTGACATGCATCGATGCTTGCAACAGTTTGAATTGAACGGAAGATTGTTCAAGTCTTGAGTCTTGACAGATAGGCCCACGTGGCCACGTACCTAGCTACTCCAGTAGTTTTGTCTGCTCAATGTTTTTTTTTAAGCGAGACTCGAGATAGTGATTTAAAATCTCAAGATTTCAAACGAATTGAATGACTCTGCGCGCTGAGCCAACGGAAATCCTAAACCTACGGGCTGTTTTGGCTACGGAATCGCGGACTGACCTGGAGTGCACCGGTTGGTTTAGCTTTGATTCTTTTTTTAAAAATAGGAAACAACGTCCCAGCTTCCATGCACGTCGTGAGTCCGTAGAACTTTTCCGTAAATTTTTTTCGTATGCGTAGCATTACTCCTGTGCCAACTGGCTATGCTAAGACTAACATCCACCTGGCCCATTGCGCAGACTCATATACCACGTGTACATGCATATGATCTTAATCTATGATATACCATCTCATATACCATCTCCATAATACATAGTATCATCGATTAATAGATCAGTGAAATTTTCCCAAAAAAATAAAATAAGTTGTGAAATCCAAATACAGAATTATGTACGGAGTATAAGATCTTTTAAATTACTCTCTCTGTCCAGAAATAACTGAGTTAAGTTTGTCTAGATTTGAATGCATTTAGACGTATTTTAGTGTATAAATGCATTCGAATCTAGACAAATTTAATTCAGTTATTTCTAGACAGAGAGAATAATTTTTTAGTTTTATGTGCTATAATATGGTATCTACCTCCATAGTACTCCCTACGTCCGGGTTTAAAGGGTCAAAACATTCTACATCATGACGTTTATTCATTGGAAACTCCCGGTGGCATTTTCTCACTCACAAGCCACAAGTCAGGGGTGTCAACACCAACTGCTCAAAATAGAAAATATGAGCAAAAATCACCTATAGAATAAAGGAATTAAACTTGTACAACAAAAAACATCAAGAGTTAAATACACTGAGAGTCCATGTACTTGTCGGGCTGGCTCGATTTAGTCCTCCTACTCAGAATTTGCTGAATTATGCCCGTGTAGTTGTGAATTGAGCTCGATTTAGTCTAAATCCATGTTTGGCACCGAAATTGCGCTGACTCGGATGCCACATGGAGGCGTGTCGCACTTGCAGGAGCGAAAATGGACCAGAAGTTTGCAGTTAGCCCCTACTAGTTAGCCCCTACTGCATTACTTTGTTACCGTTTGTTAACCTTCCATTGTAAATATGTCACTCCACCTTCTGGTCCAGCGATCACCACCTCCGTCACTTGCCCGTCGCCTCCGCCTCCATCGAGTCCTCACTTTGTTTCCTCCCTCGAATAGAACTCTCTGGGCTGAAAGGATCTGTAACATCGTGGAGCGCTCTTCATAATTGATCCGATGGGAGGGGGATACATGCAAATATCTGGCAGTGGAAAAAACGGTCTAGATGTGGGAGGGTGTTCCTGCAAGATTCCAGTCCATGTGGCGTCCGAATCAGCGCAATTTCGACATCAAACATGGATTAGGACTAAATCAAGCCCAATTCACAAGTACACGCACAAAATTCAGCAAATTCCGAGTACGAAGACTAAATCGAATCAGTCCGACAAGTACAGGGACTGTTAGTGTATTTAACTCAAAAAAATCATAAATCTGAACCTTATAGCACAAATGCAACATGCTACACGCGCATTGCAACAAAGGGTATCATTGTAAGTTGTAGCATTTCAATAGAAGTTCACAACAAATACCCAAATCGACTGAAGAAAAATAGTTGTATGGTTGTAGCATACTTTATACATTTACAACAAACAAAATGCACGTGTGTAGCATTGCAGCAAAAGCTTGCAAAATTACAGAAAATGATCAAAGCAAAATAGTTGTATGTTTGTAACATAATTTATGTGCATTTACAACAAAAACACGTTTGTAGCACTGCAACAAAATTTCAGAACAAATATAAAAATGACCAAAGCAACAATATTGGTTGTTTGTAGCGTAAAATCTATGTACTTTTGAAACAGAAAGCACATTGCAACAAAGCTCACAACATATTTTGAAAAAACATCGAAGCAAAGTTGTTGGCTATTTACTCCCTTGTCGCTGGCCTCGCGACATCACCATCGACGACTCAACAACCTTGTAGCGTCACCGTGGACCCCTTGAAGCGTCGACTCTGGCTTGCACCATCTGGGCTCGAGCGGTGACGCCAGGTTGCAGCAGGCGGCACACATGCATGTTCCATACGAAGTTCATGTGATGACAATGTAAACATACAAAGTACTCCTCCGTCCTGAAAGGATGTCGTAAATTTGTCTAAATTTGAATGTATCTAGACACTAGTATATAGATTCATCTAAATTTAGATAAACTTGCGATATCCTATTTAGGACGGAGGGAGTACTAAAATCCAGAAGGTCGTGTCTACATAAGCATCTGAGTAAATCGTTTCTAGCTTTACATGTGTAGTAGCAAAAAAACGGCCACAAAAGAGTTGTGAGATCCAACATGTTAAGCTCTAGTAATGCGTGGATGAGAATAGCGAACAAATGCAATCACGAGCAGTTCCACACCGTCCACACGGAGGAGCAGCTCCACCGCAATCTACTCGCTCCATCTTTAGGTGTACGACCTATGTTCTAAATCAAATATTTTGAAGTTTGACAAACTTTATATAAAAAAAGCAACACATTTTACAGTAATTAGTGTTTTTTTAACGGCAGAGCTAATATATTAAGAACTGAACCAAAGTACTCAAGAGAAACTTATGATCTGTCAGAATCGAACCTAAAGCCTAGAAACACACAAGAGAAAAATATTACTGAAAGTTGTCTGTGCCGAAGAACGCAAATAGAGTCTGCCAGGGTGTCCATCGAGAACTTGGACACGCCAAACCTGCAAATTAGTTCTTCAAGGGCCTCACAAAGCCTGGTCAACCAAAAAGCCAGTGGCTCAACCAGCAGTTGAGAAGGGTTGAAAATTGAGTTGTAGATATTAAGGATGTTTCACCGAGCTCAACTCAGAGGAATCTTCATCACCAAATCCGGGGAGTGACAGCGGAGACGATCTCACCTGCCTCCGGCGCACACACCCGAGCGAAATGAAGAAAGCACAGACAGCCTTGACATCAATTCGCAGTTGATCCTTTGTGCAGCAGCGAGACCAAAGTGCCACCTCCAAAGAATAGAGAGTAACAGGTAGATGTACACCTTTTGGAGCAGCAGAAAAAAGAACCACCGTCTTCTCCGATCTCCAGTACGCGCCATTGAAGATTTCCGCGTCACTACCTCCGCCATCACCACGACTGCACAGGCAAGTAAGCATCAGAAAGATATTTTGCCCTCAACGACACCATCTTGAGGAAGGGGAACCAAGAAAAGCAGCCATCTCTTCCGTCTCCTCGCCACCACGGCCGGCCGGAGGAAAAAGAATAAGCCGCCTCTCGACTGCATCGCATCTCACCCCTGCCACCACGGCCAGCCAGAGGAGATTGGGAATTTTCGTCCTCCTCATACAAAGATGTAGCCAAATCACCCCCATTCCGAACCAGCATATCAACATTGAGGGCGGTTCACCACCAAATTGAGTTGTACAGCCACCACGGCGACGCAAGCTGCCATGGAAAACTTGAGCATCCTAAGCAACTGAGGGATTTGGAAAGGGGGGCGAGCTTATTGAAAGCCCGGGCTCCCGTCTAGAATAGCCTCGACTCCAATCTCCCATCAGAGGAGCTCATCGGAGCACTACCTAGACCATCCATCTGCACTGCTCGCGAGCACAAACAGAGAAGAGCCCGCAAGGACTAGAGATCGAAGCAGCAGCAAAACAGACCTTGCTCTTTCTTCACCTCCACGGCCGGCCAAAGAAACGAGGCCATGCCGTCGCTCGAGCTCTAGACCACCGCCGACCTTATTGAAGGAGTAGCGGAAGGCCACCATCCCCTCCATCCCATGAAGGATAGTCGTGAGGAGAGCCAGCAGCGACCACCGGATCTGGCCGGAGAAGTCCGGTGAACTCCAAACGGCATGACGCCAACTACCGGGACAGAGCCCAACCCTACACCTAGTATATACACTACAACCATCGGCGCCTTCCTTCAGCCCACCTCCACCAGAAACACCGGCGAGAGCGGCATCGGCTCGGCCCGGTGGATTCTGGATATCTCTCGGGTACTGTAGCAAGGGAGGAGAAGGATAAGGTCTCATACAGTACATAATCGATTTACTAATTAGTGTTGTTAGATCAGTTTTTAAATTTAGTATTTTAATATAACAACTTGATGTCATATATATTGATACTCTTTTTTGACAAAACTAGTCAAATTTTAATTGTTTTGACTTGATACAAATGCTAGAAGTACACTTAATCGTGGACGAAGGAAGTACAATGCCTTGGAGTGGCAAACAAAGCTACCCACAGATTTACGAGCGGTTTGATAGCGCACCAGTTATCTAGGTGTTTGTCCAGCTTAAAAGGAATTTACAGCCGACGTGTGTAAAAGCAGTAAAAATTTTAATTTTAATTTTTTTTTGCGAATCACTTGTATTACTAAAAAACATCAGGACTTACAAAGTATTTGGCAAGTATCACATGTGTACTCTTTGAAAAATTTCGAAAGATCTTAACCCATCCAGCACAATACTACCATTTCCGTAAAATAAGACGTATAATTTTTTACCCAAGTCAAACAATGTGAATCTTGACCAAACCTATAGAATTATCTATTGAAAACTATGATACTTGGCATTATAATATGAAATTTTAGATCATGATGTATCTAATGGCATTAATTTGGTACGGGCGATATTGATATTTTTTCTAAGAACATGGTCAAAGTTTACATAATTTAACTTTTGAGAAAATTTATAGACCTTATTTTATGGAACAGATATAGTAGTACATAACGGAACTCAATGCGCAAAGTGTCTTGACTTAGACAAAAAGAACACAAAGCTTTATAGATCTAGACAACAAAAATGTTCGAAATAAATTTAAATATTTGAATATTAGACTCAATTCAAATAGCTCATTGTGAGTAAGTCAAATATGTAAACATAATTCATTGCGTTGTGTGAAAGTCGAAATCCACTTTTAGTTAGTATTCCCTCCGCTATTTATTACTTCGCGTTTTAGGATTTTTCAGAGCAAACTTTGACAAAGAATATAGAAAAAATATATCATCATTCATTATTCCGAATGCATATATTATAAAAATATGACTTACGAAGATTCCAATACTTTAAGTTTTACATCGCAGATAATTTTATTTTTTGCTAATATTTGGTCAAGCTTGAAAAAGTTTAGTATTATTCCAGTATTTGCTATTTTTTTAAATAATACCTTTTTTTCATAAGTTTCACGAATAATACGCGATTTGGGATATTAACGAATCTAGCACGGTGTCGTTTTTTGAAAAGTCGAGCACCCCTGGTCGTCTTTTAGAAAGCCGACCAGCCTCGTCTTTAATTGAAAAGCTGACCAGCCCCTCGTCTTTAATTCAAAAGCTGACCAGCCTCGTCTTTAATTGAAAAGCCGACGAGACCCTCTTCTTATCCCCGCACGCGCCCTTCCTCCTGGCTTCTCTCCTGGTTCCTCTCGTCGGCTTTTGAAAAAACAACGCTCGGCCTAACACCGTCCGACAGGTCTCGTCGGCTTTTAAAAAACCGACACTCGGCCTGACACCTTCCGCCAGGCCTCGTCGGCTTTTGAAAAAACGACTTGACCTTTCGGCTATTCAAAAGCAGACACCGCGCTATATTTGACAATCCCTCGAATCGTGTATTATTCGTGAAAACTATGGAATAAAAGCGTATTATTTAAAAAAAATAGCTTTGGTCAAGCTTGAAAAAGTTTAGTATTATTGCTCAAACAAAGGCATGCAACCGAGAGGAGAGTAGCGGTACCACTCAAAATCCGCAATGCACCGATGTGTGAGTCCAACACGAAAATTGGTTGGTGCGTCGTGCAGGGACCCGGAGCTAACGAGGAAGATCGGAGCGGCGACGGCGCTGGAGGTGCGGGCGACGGGGATCCCGTACGTATTCGCTCCGTGCGTGGCGGTGTGCAGGGACCCCAGGTGGGGCCGATGCTACGAGAGCTTCAGCGAGGACCCCAAGGTGGTGCAGCTCATGGCCTCCGTCATCTCGGGCCTCCAGGGCGAGATCCCCGCGGGCGGCCGCCGCGGCGCGCCGTTCGTTTCCGCTGACGGGAAGCGCAACGTCGCGGCGTGCTCGAAGCACTACGTCGGTGACGGCGGCACGGCCGGCGGCGCCAACGAGGGCGACACAGCGACCACCTTCCACGAGCTGCTCAGCGTCCACATGCCGCCCTACTACACCGCCGTCGCCCAGGGCGTCTCCACCGTCATGGTCTCCTTCTCCAGCTGGAACGGCGCCAAGATGCACTCCAACCGTTTCCTCATCACCGACTTCCTCAAAACCACGCTCAGATTCAGGGTCACTCTCTTCATTTCTCAGTGCAATCTCTTTATGCACAGAATCTGTTATAAGAACCTTCCGATCTCTTCAGGGTTTCGTCATCTCTGATTGGGGAGGGATTGAGAGGATAACGACGCCTAAAGGTGCTGAGTGCTGACTACATGCTGTCAGTCAAGCTGGCGATCATGGCCGGCATTGACATGGTGAGTGAGTACTGATCAGTACACTACTGCTACTGTTACTGTCAGTATACAACTTAACATTCTGTCGATCGCGTCGTTCAGATCATGATCCCGTACACATACACGGAGTTCATCGACGACCTCAGCACGTTGGTGAAGAACGGCACCATCCCGATGAGCCGGATCGACGACGCCGTCCGTCGTATCCTCCGTGTCAAGTTCACCATGGGCCTCTTCGAGAACCCCTACGCCGACCACAGCCTCGCCGGCGAGCTCGGCAAACAGGAGCACCGCGACCTGGCGCGGCAGGCCGTCAGGAAGTCCCTCGTCCTGCTCAAGAACGGCAAGCCCGGCGAGAAGTCGCTGCTACCGCTGCCCAAGAATGCCAGGACCATCCTGGTCGCCGGCAGCCACGCCCATAACCTCGGCTACCAGTGCGGCGGCTGGACCATCACCTGGCAGGGCGTCGGCGGCAACAACCTCACCACCGGTAATGAAGAAGATCGAAAGTCGAAACTGGTATCGTGCAAAGCGTCAATAATAACTGACAATGTGATATGCACGCACGCAGGGACTACGATCCTCGAGGGCATCAAGCGCGCAGTAGGGTACGGCACGGACGTGGTCTACTCCGAGAACCCCGACGCCGGCTTCATGCGGCAGAACAAGGCCCGGTTCGACTACGCCGTCGTGGTCGTCGGCGAGCCGCCCTACGCCGAGTCCTTCGGGGACAACCAGAACCTGACCATCCCGGCGCCCGGACCGAGCGTGATCCGGGACGTGTGCGGCAGCGTCCGGTGCGTCGTCGTGCTGGTCTCCGGCAGGCCGCTGGTCGTGGAGCCGCACATGGGCGAGGTCGACGCGCTGGTGGCGGCGTGGCTGCCGGGGACGGAGGGGCAGGGCGTGAGCGACGTGCTGTTCGGCGAATACGGCTTCACCGGGAAGCTGGCGCGGACGTGGTTCCGATCGGTGGAGCAGCTGCCGATGAACGTCGGGGACGCGCGGTATGATCCCCTGTTCCCCTTCGGGTTCGGGCTCCAGACACGCGCGTACGGCCGCTGACATGAAACCTTTGCAGTTTAGCCGAGTATCAAGCATGGAATGGATCTAACTTGAGAATTAACGATTCTGTATAATGAAACAGAGAGATCATCAAGTTAGAGCATGGTCCAGACTCCAAATGCAATGGAGCTTTTGGATCGAGCATAACAGGACTTAGTGTCAGCGCGGCGTGGCACTAGCTGGTTTGATATCGGATCCATGCTCACCGTCTTATAAGAATCATATAAACAATCACTACAGGAATGGCGCGGTGCGCCGACGGCCGGACGGTACGCCGACGGCCAATTGTCGGGGCCGTCGGCGTAGCACCGGGCCAGGTCAGCCCCGCTTCCGAGCCCTCGGCGTAGCCTCGCCGTCGGCGTAGCCACCGATACGCCGACGGTGGCTCTCGGCGCAGGCCTTCGGCGTACGGGGTTTCCGTGTGGCACTTGCCGGACTGGCTGGGACGGATCCCTAACGGCGCCATCAATACGCCGAGGGTGACCGTCGGCGTACCGCCGTACGTTTTTTTTATTCATACGCCGAGGGTCACCGTCGGCGTACCGCCGTACATTTTTATTTATTTTTTCCACCCAATTATAAATTTATTTTATATTTGTATTTATTTATTAGTATCAATTATTTAGGTTCTATTTTATCAAATCGATGGATTCGTAGCCTTCAAATAATAGTCTCCACGCCCACATGAAATGTCGAATCTTCTCACACCTTGAGAAATTTGCATGTTTGTAAGTGTTATTATCACATGTGTGTGAAATTTATATATCACACTTTTAGTAAAGTTGTTCAGAGATTCAATCCTTATCACTAGGGGTAGACGATCCGAGGCCCACAGATCAGGGTTCCGCGGTAAACCGCGATCCGGGTCGTTGGAAACCCTCAAGAACTTGCACGTGGCCCTTGCACATGCATAGAGGTGTGGTGTTGTGTTGAAACATGCAAAACCTAGTCCCCGGGTTGCATGAATGTGTCCCCCTTCGCATGCATGCGCTGTAACCTAAAAGGGAAGGTCCTGGACTTATATAAGGGGGAAACTCCCCGTTCCGGTGAAACCGGGTAGGATACTGACGCACCTTGTGAACCAACATGGTTTTACATCATCATATGACCTAAACAAACACAAAACAAGAGAGAGCTACGCCGGGCTACCCCTGTCAGAGGAACGTCTATGGGGGTAGACGATCTGAGGCCCACAGATCAGGCCCATATATAGTAATAATATAGTAATAATAGAATATAGTATAGTAATAATATAAAAAATATAAAGTATATACTAATACTAGAAAAAAAACCTAGCTACGCCGACGGCAGCCCTCGGCGTATCCTGGTCGTCGGCGTAGCGTTATCCATTTTTTTCCCGCGGGCCACCTGGGCCACTCACCCGCGACCCTATCCCCAACCCGCCCCTGACCCCGCCGCCACTCAACCCGCCCCCGACCCCGCCGCCACCAGCCGCTGCTTCCCGCCGCTGCCGCCCCTCCTCCTCCCGACCCCGCCGCCCCTCCTCCTCCTGACCCCACCACCGCCCCTCCTCCTCCCGACCCCGCCGCCGTCCCTCCTCCTCCCGACCCTACCACCGCCCCTCCTCCTCCCAACCCCGCCGCCGCCCCTCCTCCTCCCGACCCCGCCGCCCCTCCTCCTCCCGACCCCGCCGCCCCCCCTCCTCCCGACCCCGCCGCCCCTCCTCCTCCCGACCCCACCGCCCCTCCTCCTCCCAGAGCCCCACCCCAACCTGCACGCGCCCCCGACCTGGCCACTGCCTCCTCCTCGTTCCAGAGCTGGGCCACGCCGCCCTCGCGTAGCCGCCACCGCCAGGAGCTCGCGCGTCAGCCTGCCTCCCTCGTCCCCGGCGCCGCCTCCCTCGTCCCTGAGCTCGAGCGCCTCCGACCGCCTCCCTTGTCCCCGAGCTCGCCCGCTGTCGCCTCCCTCGTCTGGACAGAGTAAGTATTAGTACTTTTTCAATGGGAACATGTACCGCAAGGCCGGCCACGGTACTCTCTCCCTCTGCCGGAACTTTACTGTTCAGCGTTGCCGTCCTAGTAAATGCCCATTAGCTAAAGAGATACTCCTCCTACGTGGTACAAAGGAAATCTGGGGAAGGCGATCGAGTTAGCTGCTGACAGTGCCGTATCCTCTACATTTGTAATTGCCTGAATCGAATTTAAAGCGTGTCCTCTGTAAATAATGATCGTCCAAGTAAGTACGGGTAAAAGATATGGTAGGTACTGCTGTGTGGAAGTAAACAGAGAGCTAGAGAGGTGGCATGCATTTGAATAGGAGTTTACGGGCTCGGTACGAGTTCCAGAATTTGCCGGCAGGACACGCGCGGGGACAATTAAAGTCTGACTAGTCAATTCTCGGACATGTTTTAAACTCTCGCTGGCTCTGAATCGTCCCACCAGCCCTGCATAAAACACCACTTTTTTCAAAAGTTTACCGAGGCTAACTCGAATGGAAATGGTGGAAGATTTTGTGGTTTATTCTTCATTCAAAAGAGTGCCCAGGCTCTAATATGTTTCAAAATATATATATATAGGAGGGTTATCTCGTGAAATTTGATGAGACTTTCATTGTTAACATAGCAAAAAGTTGGTGATATTTTTGTTGAGGTTATTAGTTTCATGATGCTATGCAGTATTTTTCCGAGAGAGGCGTGGAGGCTTGTAGCATCCCAATTGTCTAATAATTGCAATGCTACTAGCCTAGTCTATAATGGCTACTTCAAATATATAATTGTGCATCATAATTATATCATGCTCATATCATCATGCCACCTTGCATTTAAGCATCATATAAAACCCTTTTTGTTTTGGTTCTTCTCCCATATGCATTGTAAATTGTATTTGCCTCTTGATATTGTATTTGGTTCTTGATATATTGTTTAATGCCCAAGTTGAGTTGGGGGCATATCTCTTATTAACTCCATCACCTTTTCTTTCACCACCTTATAATTCCACCATCCAACTAAATATGAGCTTGGCATTTATTGGTTTTACTTCTAGCTCATATGGGTTGGGATGGATCCAATTCTTTTTCCACATGCTCTCATCTTGGCATCATTTTGTTTTCACATTATTGATATATGAGAGCCACATGGCCACCTTTGCATGCCTTGTGGGTGGAACCCTATTTCTAGCTCCCATATGTGTTGTTTTGGGGTTATCATCATGTTGGGATATTTTGTGGGCTTATTAACTACCTAGTGGCATATACACACTAGCAAGTCCCATTGTATTTCAAAAATGGTCATCTCCATCTACTCCACATGGGGCATCCTTATAATTCTTTTGCTTGGCTTTTATTCCTTTTTGGGAATGCATAATATTAATGCCATGTAACAATATTGTTTTCATAGGAATTAACATGGCAATAAATATTTTGCATGGGCCATGCAAGTGCCACCTTTTCTAGTATTTGGTTTTTATTTGAATCTTGAGTGGATCATCATCTCTCTCTCTATCTCTATCCTTTCTTTTGGCTTGATCTATGTTGATCTTGCTTAAAACCCCATCACCATATCCATCTATGCCATCATCCCCTTTTCTTCTTTTCTCTCTTTTGGCTACCTTGCTTGAGCTTGGTTGATCATCCTTGATCTAGTCAAAAAGAACCAATCCATCTCTCTCTAAGCCCTAGACCATCACCTACCTCATCATCACCATATCCCTCCCTCTCTCCCTAACCCTAGCATACCACACCTTCCCCTCTCTCGGTCTCCCCTTTTCTCTCTACCAGCTGGCCCCACCTGTCCTCCTCTCTCCCTGGCCCCACCTAGCTGCCACCCCACCCCAAACCCTAGCTACCCCAAACCCTAACCGAGCCACCACCCTAGCTCCAAACCTAGCTCCAACCCGAGCTCCTCCCTCCCTCTCTTTTCTCCCTCTGCCTGAGGACCCCACCACCCGAGCCTGGCCTGCCCTGCCCCACCTGCCAGCTCCCTACCCCTTCACCACCTCGCCCTGCTCCTGCCCCTGCCCGAGCACGTGAGTAGGAGAGGAGGAAAAAGGTGCCCGAGCCACCTTTCCCCTCCACCACGCCATCTACCCACTCCCTCTCTCCGTTCCTATCCTCTCCCACCTCTCTGCCTCGCCTATGCTTCGCCAGATCCGCCCCAAGCCGGCCCCTCTCCTTCCTTCTTCTCCACCGCCACCAGCTACCCCATAGCCGCCCACCGTCGGCCTCTACTCCGTTCCGTTGATCTAGTCGAGCTGCGCGTCCGTGAAGTGGCCTGGAAGATCGAGGAGGCTCCCCTGCATCGTCTGGTACTCGCCGTCGAGGAGGAGGAGCCCCAGGAGCGCTGGACCACCACCGACCCGACGCGAAACCCTAGTCCTCGGTCCGTCTGCGTCATCGTCGTTCCCCTGCGCCTCGAGCCGATCCGACCACACCGACACACCCTCGGTGAGCCACGCAACCTCCCTGGCATGGTCCCCTTCGCCGTGAAGCCCTAGAACCTCCGGCCCTTACGTCGAACGCCCTCCGCGCGCCGCCGCTCGTTTCTGTGTGCTCGCTTCCGCCCGCATAGCAGCCCTATCTAGTCCTCGCCCACCTCCCAGACAGCAACCCCCAGCCACCGCAGCGGTAGCCGCCTCCGCGCGCGAGCCCCAGGTCCAGGGATCGATCCCCTCTCCACCCGCGCCGCGCACCGAACTGTCGTTCGAGGCGGAGGAAGAGAAACAGTACCGCGGGCGCTGTTTTGCTGATACCCCCCTGCACTTTTTGTTGCATCAACCCGCGCTCCTCTAGGCCCACATGTCGGCTTCCGTGGCGTTTATGCAAAAAGGCTCCCCTGCTTTGGTCGCATCAACCCGCAGTCCCCCCTGAGCCGCGTGGCAGCCCGCACCCGTCCGCTGGCGTGTGGACCCGTGTGTCCCGTGGCCCCACATGTCATTCGCTTGAGCTAGTTTAGGCCGCGGTGTAAAACATTTTTCTGCGCGCGTGGACGCCCAGTCAGCATGGCCCCACTGGTCATTGGCTGTGGCTAGGTTCTGCGTGTGTAACAAAAGTTTTTCTGAAATCTGTTTTAATTCAAATCTTTTCAAAATTAATTCAAATTCAAATTTAATTCTGTTTTTAAATATCTTTTAAAATATAAATCCAAATAATACAAATAATATATGTTTTCAAATCAGAAAAATGTGAGGAATTCAAATATGGCCTCTAAAATATATTTTGAACACTTTAAAATTCCAAGATGGTTTAATTACCATAAAATGCCCTTTTTCCTTAATAAATTAATAACTTTTGTTTTATAAGTCCAAATTTAACAAATGATATGTCTAAAATGATTAGCTCGACGAGACCTTTCTGTTTATGCATTCCTTTATCTGTTTTGCAGCATGCATCATATAAATATAAAGTATACAGCAACTAATATGAGGTTAAAATGTGGCCAAAACTCAATAAAATGATTTAATCTTGTACTTCACACCTCACCCATGCCATGCTACTTTATTGCCATGCAAATTGTGCATCATTCATCATGGCATGATTGTTTGCTTGTCGCATTTTATTCATATGCTTGCGCACTTTATTTATGTTGGCCCTTGTTTGTTTGGTTCTTCTCCGAATAGACGCTGAGCAGGGGATTTACCAAGAGAACCAGGAGCACTACCCAGATCCTTCTCTCGCTTCAACTGAGCTGCCAGGCAAGCACTACCACATGCTTGCATACATATAGTACATATTGCCTCTTTCTTACTCTTGCATCATTGAGTCGCGATTGCATTAAATTGAATCCCAAGTATTGCATAGCCTTTACTTTTAAACCCCACCGAAGCTTGTTCCTCCATCCCATGAGCCATTACTACAGGAGTTGTTTGAGCCATGCGAGTCGTAGAACAGCATGTGTAGGGTATGTGAGTGTCTGATGGATAACGAGGTACCTAAACAACTTAACCTGAGTAGTAATGGGATAACTAATGAAAGTGGCATCGGTGAGCCATATTCGCTATTTGGTTTTTCAGGCTCACTTGTGTCCCGTAGGACCCCGAGTACTTGATTCCTGTTCCTTGAATATTCGCGCTATCCACATCCGGGAGGCTTATGAACCCCCCTGAGCCAGAGCTTGATTCATTCTTATTTCTTGGGGCCACAAACTAGTTTGAGGTTTTATTTACTATCCTGTACTTATGCCATGCTTTACTGCTTTATTTAAAATTGTGCGAGGAGCACACTGTACTGTTTAGGAAAGCGGAGTGTTTTCGCGGTGTCGACAAGCCCAGTCACATTTTCGGGTTCCCAGTCGTTCACAGCCATTGGCGCAAACCTTGAGGCCGTCTCGGAGTCAACTAACTTCGTTGCGGGTAGCTCAATGGGGTGGCCCCCTGAAATATTTCTGAATCCTGTGATCGCTTTGTCGTGACTGCCTCGTTGGGTTTTGATTTGGTTTTTCCGAGGCATATCGAGTGTGTGTTGCTATTTGTGCACCCCTGCAGGGTAAAACTTTCTGAAAGCCGTGTCCGCGGTTATGGACGACTTGGAGCACAGTTTCTCGATCATAGACAAGCATAACTAAAGTACCGCTTTTAATTTGACTAGACTAGGTACCTGACTAGTAAATAGTGCAACACTCACGGAATGGATAATAAAACTGCCAACGGATGGGGGGCTGTTCGTCCGCTTCCTCGTCGGTAAGCGAGGAGGAGGATGGATCTGTTGAGATTACCGTTATTACTGTTATAACTGTTGTTATTAATTCACGGACATCCGTCTATCTTTGGTTAGGCGGATGGTTAGCGAGTATCTCTAGAATTGTTAGGGTTTACCTTTTGCTGCAATTGCGTCATCCCAGGTTGTGTCCCCTTTAGAGGCATAAAGACTTGCTGAGTACCCCTAGGGTCTCACACGATAAATTATTGGTTCAGATGAACAGGTACACTCGCAAGATGGATACTGGGTGGAAGAGACGGACGATGTGGGCAACGATCATTCGGTGTAGAGATTCCGGGAACGGGGATCCGTGAGATCTGTGGGCGGGATGTGCTTATTTATGGGGCATCTTATGCCGATTTGCTTCTTATCCGTACTCGGATTTTGTCTTCCGCTTCCGCTTGATACTCTGATGTTTGATGTATGAGGAGATATCCTAAACTATTATATCTATCTAGGATATTTGGATCTTGCCGTATGGCGTTGCTATATTTCCTTTCTTTTTAGATGGAATGGCTCTGATGTACTATTGTATGGTGGCTTGCATACATACTCATTTGTGTATGTAGTTGATCCCTTCGCCTGCCGATTACGCCGCCCGTTCTTGTCCCGATGTTTGGAAATGGTTGGGACGGCCGAAAGGTCTACCTGTGAGTGGCATTTGGGCCCCACCGTACTATTTCAACCATTTCTGCTCATCCAGGCTTGTAACTAGGAGCGTAATTCACCGAGGTAGTTACAAGGCTCCTGGACTAGAAGTGGAAATAGGTGTTTGCTAGTATGTGAGTAGAAATGCTAGAATAGGAGTTTGCTAGTAGTTTGTATAAATAGTAATTTGTGGTATGTTAGTAGAAATAGGAGTAGAATTAGAAATACTAGAAATAGGAGTAGAATTAGATATGCTAGAAATTGGAGTAGAATTAGAAATGCTAGAAATAGGAGTAGAATTAGATATGCTAGAAATAGGAGTAGAATTTAGTATATTTAACCATTTGTTCATGTTTTTGCAGCTACCGGAGGGTGAGCAGGGGGGTGTTTTGACGGCAGGGTCCCGGATCATCTTTGACGATTTGATCGCGCTTCGAGGGTGAGAATTTGCTCGCCTCTCTTGTACCTAGGTTTATTTTTGTGTCTAGATCACCAAGTCTGTCGCGTCACCTAGGCGTCATCCCGACCGTAAGTGTTACGCGACTTAATATGCATTAGTGGTCTCGCATATTTTGAACCATAAGGCTTACGGCTTTTATCGGGCAGTCGGAGGATTCGTAGTTGGGTATGGTTCTCCCTGGCTCTACCTCGATTCGAGACAGGATTTCGGTGACGCCTCCTCGTTGTTCTCCGGATGCACATCCTCTTGGCTTTTTGTCGAGACGTGTATCGGGAGAGCAGTAGGGAGGTGCTGCCGAAATTCTGCTCGGATCGGGGTAGAGCCAGGGAGAACTTACCCAATCTACGGATCCGGCGGCTGGTTAGGACCCTCTTTTCCTATTAGACATGTAGGTTGATGAATGCGTAAAAACATGAAGCATTTAATCTCCTGTTTGATATAAAATGTTATATTTGTTGTTTGGATCCTAACAAAGCAGAAGAGGATGGCTGATAATGGGTGGATGTACAGTGGCCGTATTAGTGCGACTAATAAAACAGACGATTGGGTACGGAACACTCATTTGTTAGTGAATGAGTTAGCGCGTGGTTCGAGGGCAATGGTTCGGGCACTTTGTCCCTGCGCTCATTGCACTAAGCGTCATCGTCAGGGAAAGGATGACATGTATAAACACCTTCTGCAATATGGGTACATGTCTAACTATGTCACGCAAGTCGACTTTGCTCGGTACGAACGTGACATGGGTGAGGTGATGCGTCAGCGGCTCAATGGCAATGAGCACGATGGGATTAGAAACTTTCTAGATGATCTCATCGATGCTGACCAGCCGGATTCACCACCTCGATGGGAGGAACCACCAGAACCAGAGGAACCACCAGAACCAGAGGAACCGCTAGAACCAGAGGAACCGGAGCCAACTGCGAAGGCCTTCCTTGATATGATGGCCCCGGCTAAGAGGCCTCTGTACGAGGGTGCAAAGATTTCTCAGCTCGATGCCATCTCTCAGTGTCTAGCCGACAAGTGCCAGTACTCCGCCACCCGTTCTCACTTTGAAGCTAATCTGAGAACATGTGGTAACATGTTGCCCGAAGGGCATTCTCTGCCTAAAACCTTTTACGAAACAAAGAAACTCATGAAGGAGCTGAACATGGATTATGAAAAGATAGATTGTTGTCCAAAAGGTTGCCTTTTGTTTTGAAAACAATTTGCAGATGACAAGTACTGCTCCATTTGTGGGGCCTCTAGGTATGATGAGGTAAAGGTAAAGGATGGTCAGATGAGGCAGTCGAATGTCGCTCTAAAGATTCTTCGGTATCTCCCATTCATAAAAAGAATCCAGCGGCTTTACTTGAGCGAGGAGACTGCCAAATAGATGACGTGGCACAAGAAGGGGAAGAGATATGAGGACGAGCACGGACAGAAGAAGATGGGACATCCGTCTGATGGTAAGGCATGGAAGAACTTCGATGACAAATACCCCCGGTGGGCAGAAGAGGCTCAGAATGTCAGAATTGCGATAGCAACAGATGGCTTCAACCCATATGGTTTGTCGATGGCCGCGTACAGCTGCTGGCCGGTGTTTGTTATTTCGCTTAATCTCCCCCCCCCCCCCCCGGAGTATTAATGCAACGGAAGACCATGTTTCTATCGTTGATCATTCCAGGGCCCGAGTACCCGGGGAAAAATTTGAGTGTCTACATGCAACCGATTGTGGATGATTTGAACCACTCCTGGATACACGGGACGTTGACATACGACCGAGCATCGAAGAGAAACTTCTTGATGAAAGTTTGGTTGCAGTATACCATGCATGACATGCCCGGGTACGCCCTAACGTGCGGATGGTGTACAGCTGGTAAGTGGCCATGCCCAGTGTGCAGGCACTGACTTGAGTTTCTTTGGCTAAAGTCGGGTCGCAAGTATGTTGCGTTTGACACGAATCAACAGTACCTCAAAAGAAAGCATCCGTTCAGAGAAGACAAGAAGAACTTCAAGAAGGGCAAAGTTGTGCATGAAGTAAAAGAGGTACCAAAGTTCGATGGTTCAGTTGTTGATGCCGAGCTACGTGCTCTCGTGCCTGCGGCGCCGGGAACTGGCCATCTATTTGCGGGATATGGTGTAACGCACAACTGGACTCATGTGGCAGCCTTAACGAATCTTGTGTATTACAAGGACCTTGAACTTCCCCATAACATCGATGTGATGCACACCGAAAAGAATGTCGGGGAGTCTCTTTTTCACACAATACTGAACATTCCTGGAAAGTCAAAGGATAATGTCAAGGCTAGAGTCGATGTTGAGAAGCTTTGTGATAGGAAGAGATTACACATGCAGCCTCCTACTGTCCGTCGAAAGAATTGGTTCAAGCCGCATGCCTACTACTGCCTTGATAATGTCCAAAAGAAGGAGTCATTCAGGTGGCTCAAATATGTCGTGATGTTCCCTGATGGTTATTGTTCAAATATAAGTAAGGGAGTCAATCTTTCGACGGGACAAGTCACCGGGCTCAAGAGTCACGACTATCATATATGGATTGAGCGGCTGATGTCGGTGATGGTTCGAGGGTATCTCCCCGAGAAAGTCTGGCGAGTGCTTGCGGAGTTGAGCCATTTCTTCCGCACGCTCTGTGCTAAGCAGATATGTCCTCTGGTTATTGAGAAGCTGCAAGTTCAGGTGCCGGAGTTGCTATGCAATTTGGAGATGATCTTTCCGACAGGCTTCTTTACTCCGATGGCACATCTCATTGTGCACCTCGCAAACGAGGCACTCTTGGGGGGCCCGGTGCAATTTTGTTGGCAGTTTTGTATTGAGAGAGAGTTTAAGTATATTCGAAAGATAACTGGAAACAAAGCCAAGATTGAAGCATGCATAGCTGAAGCAACATGCCTTCGGGAGATGGCAGACGCTGCGACAACCTACTGGCCCGATGATGTTCCCACTATGCATAACCCGGTCTCTCGTTACAATGTCGACCTGCCCAAGAATGACCCCGATCTCGAACTATTCCAATTTCCCGGTGGCAAGGACGGTAAAGGACTAAAATATAGCTTGCCGAAGGAAGAGAAGGATTGCATAATGCTCTATGTGCTTATAAACATGAAGGAAGGTCGATTTCATTAGGTAAAATGGTAAACAACTTCTTATTTTCTCGGTCTAATGCTCTATGCAGCTAGTAACTCGGTCTAATGCTTATTTTCTCCTTAGCGACTTCACGGATGAACAGTGGTCGGGACCGACGGATCCCTCTCCCATGGAGTTGGACACTCTACTGAAAGAGGGTGCTCCTGGAAATAAAAAAACTTTGTGTCCTGGTTCATGGAAAAAGTAATTTCTAACCTGTCCCTCTTACCTTGCAATATGTGACTTGTCCCTCTTATTCCACGTAACTAATGAACGGAACAAACCTGTAGGGAGCTGATCCCAACGTTGAGATGTCAGATGAGCTGAAATGTGTTTCCTAAGGTTGTAACCGTGACGTCATGAAGTATGAGAGGTATGATGTGAATGAGTTTCGCTTCCATACAGAGACGCACCAGAAGGAGCGACCGAATGCAAAAACGGTAAATATTGGGGTCTTCACCAGAGGAGCCGATTCTCTTGATTATTACGGAAGGTTAGAGAATGTATACGAGCTGACCTTCAATCGTACGAATGTACAACTCAATCTTGTTGTGTTCAAGTGCCACTGGTTCGACCCAAGGGGTGGACTGAGAAGTACCCCTTCCATTGGGTTAGTTGAAGTTAGGCCTTCAACCACCTATAGCGGAGCCGACGTCTTTGTTGTTGCTCACCAAGCCAACCAAGTTTATTATTTGCCCTACCCATGCCAGAAAGCGGAACTCCAGGGCTGGGAAGTCGTGTTCCAGGTATCGCCACATGGTAACCTACTGATTCCCTCCGAGGACGATTACAACAACATTAACCCTGTAACGTACGAGGGAATTTTTTATCAAGAGCAAGAGGACGTCGGGCACTTTGATTTAGAACCGGTTGATCTTGAGGACCTTGGGAATGATGCAGAAACTCGGGGTGAGTCAGTGGTGAATCTACATGATATAGATATGCTCGAGAAGTTTCATACAGAGAATGACAACGATGATGAGCCTCCACCCTTCGATGAGAATCCAGCTTTCTACTCAAAAGATAGTGATAGTGATAGTGAGAATGAGAATGGGAATGAGAATCAGAATGATAGTGAGTATTTATTATGTCTTTGTGCTTAATTGTTTTCTTAATTGCATTATGCCTTTATGCTTTGTGTATACATTTTATTATGTCTTTGTGCTTAACTGTTTTCTCTTATTCAATGCAGGTGATTGAAAAATATGAGCAGCGGCAAGGCAAGCTCTTCGTCCTTGCTTAATGTGCTGAAACAGCGCAAGAAAAAAGCTACACGGAGTGGGAGACAGCCAAATCCCAATCCGCGTTACCCCGATCTTGCTGGTGCGGGAGGAGGACGAGGTCGAGGTCGAGGTCGAGGAGGAGGACGAGGACGAGGTGGCAGGGTAGGAGGCGTGGACTTTGACCCACCACCCTCCGCTTTTGGCGACGTGGCTCCTGAGTTCTTCCTGACAGAGCAGCCTTTTGGGGACGAGGCGGAGCCAGAGACCGAGAGGGAGGCGGAGACCAAGACGGAGTCTAGAGACGAGGCGGAGGCTCACACTAGCTACGAGTTGGTGCCGCCGAAGAAATTGCGGAATCGTGGGGAATCGGAAGTCCCTGAGGAGAGGTTAGAGCCTAGGACCCAGGAGACGAAAGCCCTTATTATTCCAGATGGCCTTGAGTAAGTGTACTAATTTTGCAATTTAAAACATGTAATTTCATATTGGTCATAAATAATTTGGCATGTGTACTAATGTTTATTATTGTGTAGCAATTGGACATTTCCTCCGGGGAACAAGCCTCGCCTTCCTAACAGCCTGGTTGGAGCTCTGATTAGGAAGTTCTGGCCGGGCTATCACATTTCCCCCGATGGTGTCAGGAGGCTAGCTACTACTTGGGCGGACTACCAGACTACTCGTGTCCCGGGATTTCGCACAGCTGATGATGCTGTCATCACCAAGTTTTGGGTGAGGCATATTTCTCGAGTTAATACTTGATGACCCCACCGTGCTAACTCATGACTCTTACAATTGTTTTTTATGCATGATTGAAGTGCTTTTATCGTGTGGCTGAGGAGGACCAGGAGAAGGCGGACAGGACTTTGCTTGGGGCTTGTGTGAAGTTGACACCCCAGCTGTGGTACAACCAGAAGGTCACGGCCGCTAGTCACTTCTGGGCCGACAGGGGCGTGAGGATCAGGAAGGAAGACATTGTCGGTAAGAAGTCTAAACCTGAGTACTCGATGACGCCAGAAGAGTATATGTGAGTGAGTAAAATGTCAATGAGATTCTACATTGCTGCTAAGTTGCCATTGCATTGTCTGGAGTTGAGTATTGCATTTTCAGATTGTCCCCAATTGGGCTGAGCCGCATCGACTCGCATGGGAGGAGCTGGTTAGGACGAGGTGACTCAGTGAAGACGAAGAGTTTGCAGCCTTGTCGAGGCGGAACGCGGAGAACCGAGGCGATGGTGGAACACACTGCGCGGGAAACCGCAACTTTGACCGTTTCAAGGGGAAGGTGGTATGTATATACATGGAACGACCTGCATTTATTTCTCATCATGTTCGTACTTCATATGCATAATATTTCTTTCCGCGATGCAGGTGGCCGAGGCACAACCCGGGAAGGTGATTCATGACGTCGCCGTCTATGAGATGATACGGCGAAAGAAGCCCGATACCTCGCAGCCTCAGCCCTCGTTACCCGAGTACTACGGCACTGCCCAGAATAACTTGGCGGACTACAGCATGATGGTGAAGGCTCGTCACCCCCATGTGGATGACCCCATTCACGCGGAGATCGGCGAGGAGTCGTTGGTCCTATCGGGGCACGGATTGCAGCATGGACGTCACAAGATTCTGAATAAGAAGGTCAAGCCTACCCTTACCATGAGCTTCACGCGTCTCAAGGCTACCCACCCCGCCGATGGCCCCCTATCCCGCCTCGTAGCCAGCCTCGTCGATCCACCTCCAGAGATGATGTAAGTTTTACTCATTTTCATCATCTTTATGACTTTTGTTTCTGCATGGCTAACTGCTGACGACATTCCTTGTATTTGAAATTGTAGCCTGAGTTCGAGGCGGCCTACGATGCCGCTCATGATGAATATCAGGTGGCCTTTCGGCAGTATCAGGAGGCGAATGCGATCTACATGCAATACGTAAATGTAAGTTTGAACCTTTATTTTTGCAAAAGATACAAGTCCCACTTCCCCTAGTTTGTTGTATTACGGTCTGACATCTAAACTATCTTGCAGGCGATGTTGATGAATATTCAAACTGGACAGAATACGGATTTAGGGCCTGTGCCTCCCATGCCGGGGCAGCCGCCATGCATGCCATCGAGGGACAGTTTCGCTAGGACATACTACGCATCGACACCGATAAGTTCTTTGCTAGCCCACTGGTTATCGCTTTACTTTGCCTCGCAAGTTGCTAACATGTAGGCAACATGTAGGGAACGAGAGCTTCTGGAAACCAGCACTTTATCCATGCCTCGCCGGATGGGCGTCAGATCACACCGCTTCATGACAATGGTCCTTCTCCTGGCCATTCTGCTGGTGGTTCTCCCAACCCTCACTCCGACACTTCTCCTACTACCTCGCGAGATGGTTCTTCTGCTGCTTCTACTGGACGCCACCCTCGCCAGAGGTCGCCTCTTTTCACCAGGGGAGATCTCGGGTACACCCCGTCTCCTCTAGAGTTGTAGGGTTTTATTGTCTATGCATGTGTGATGATGTTGATACATGTATGAATGATGTGATCATGTTGATACATGTATGAATGATGTGATCCTGTTGATACATGTTTGAATGATGTGATTTTGTTTGAATTTTTGTGAAATATATGTTCAATATTGCTGTGAATAATATTGCAAGAAATAAAACTGCAGCGAAACAGGGAAAAAAATTCTAGGCTGGGCCTACGCCGAGGGCCATGCCGTCGGTGTAGTACCTCCTCTGTGCCAAATGGTACACGATACGCCGAGGGTCTAACCGTCGGCGTAGCTGTCTGCCTGGCACGGTCAGCGCCTGCCACGTGCTACAGCTATGACGAGGGCCTAACCGTCGGCGTATGCCTAGGCCTACGCCGAGGGCCGCGGCCTTCGACCCAGCTGCCTGCCTGGGGCGCCCACAGTCTTCCACGTGCCGACGCTACGCCGAGGGCCATGCCGTCAGCGTACCCACTACGCCGTTAGCAGCCGGTGTAACGGCGGGCTCGCCTTTCGCCGACGGCTACTACGCCGAGGGGCCTGCGACGGCCGTCGGCAAAGCTTACGCCGAGGGCTAGACCATACGCCGACGGCTTTTTTGGCTCCGCCGAGGGAGAGGTTCGCCGAGGAGGCTACGCCGACGGCAGCCCTCGGCATAGCGTAGGCCAACAGTCTAGCTGCCTACGCCGAGGGCTTTCAGCCGTCGGCCTAGCCGGCGCATCCTGTAGTGATTGATCTTCCAACAACTTCCACCTCGCCCTGCGTGTGCGTTGCCCATATGTGTCATGGAATGCGGCGTGCTCATCGCAGGGCTCTCGTGGAAGAAGTGCGGGGAAGACGGCGATGCACTCCCCCATACGTGGCTCGCCGCTCCCTTGGCCGCCAATGTGGCCGGTGGAGGCGCTCGCGATGAGTGTGGTGATGTGCCCTACGTTTGTGAACGTCGTTTTCTTCATATCCGCTCTCTTGTCGCCCCGCACTCGGTCGTCGCAAACCGGCGGCAGACCTCAATTTCGTTTTACTGCTCCTGCGGCATGTTATCTGGCTTGACCTTGGGCGGCGGAGCCTTGCGTGGCTTGCTGAAAGGCACCTTCACACCCTTCGTGCCCTTCATACTTGTCGGCTTTGGCACCGCACTAGGTGGCTTCGGCGCCAGGCTGCGAGGAGGGTGGAAATGGAGGCGCGTGTGTGGTGGTGGCGAGTTACGGCAAGAAAAAGAAACCATGAGCGGAAGGGGTCATGTACTAGCCGCTCGTACTGTCCCAGCCTTCAATGGTATACCCCCAAAAGCAATAACCAAGGTCAGCCTAATGTTGATGCTACGCAGATGGACATGGCTATGAGGAATACATAGCTTCGACATACTATTGGCTCCACAGGTATTCGAACACCATCGACGCATTCCATATTATCAATAGATAATACTGAAATAGTGAACATAGCGAATAGGATTGGGTTTTCGTTGGGATGTTCATGGCAACGGTCCCTTGTTTCTGTTAAAAATATTAAGGATTTGGAGGAGGAAAGAAATCTCATTTTCTTACAAAAGAACATCGCTGAGTCCATAGATAGGGATATTGGCCCTTCAAACTTTATGGTCTCAAAAGTATCAAACCTTTGCAAAGACTTACTCTCTGATGAGGAGGAAAATGTTGTTTTAGATGATAAATTGGATCATTTAATTCCAGACATGCACCCTAAAAAAACTCGTCAAAGAAAGGTCTACGATGTTTCAAATGTTCGTAGGAGCACTAGAAAAAGAACAAAAAAAAACATTTTCATAATGCAGAATTTGAAAGGTATGACTTGGAACTGTGGGGGTTTTAAAGATCCAGCGAAACACCTGTTTGTAAAGGAATCCATACGGGAGCATCGATTAGATTTCATTGCTTTACTAGAGACAGGAAGATCCAACTTTTCAGTACCATTTCTTAATCAACTTTCAACTGGGTTAGACTTTATGTGGTTTTGTCTACCGCCTCATGGTAGATTCGGTGGTATTTTGGTGGGCATTAACAATGATACTCTCCAAGTTCTCAAGGTGAGTATCGAAGACTACTGTGTTAAATTACAAATTAAATGCAAGAGAGATGGTTTGCAGTGGGTTTTTGTGCCTGTTTATGGGGCTGCCCAGGAGGTATATAAAGCGGATTTTTTTTCCGAAATGGTACGTATGTGTGAGTCGGAACCCTTACCGATGTTGGTGGGTGGGGATTTTAATATCATTCTTTCTAGAGAGGAAAAGAATAATGATAAATTTAACGCTCATTGGCCCTTTGTTTTTAATGCTATTATTAAAAGCTTAGATCTTAGAGAAATTATTTTCTCAGGCAGGCAGTTTACTTGGGCTAATCGTAGAGATACGCCGACTTTTAAGAAGCTAGACCGTATTTTAGCTAGTGTTGAATGAGAACAGAAATTTCCCCTTGTCTCTGCGCGCCCTGACTCGTTCTAGGTCCGATCACACACCGCTTCTAATTGATTCTAGGGTAAAAGCACACTTAGGAAATAAACCACGGTTCTCGTTCGAGTTGCATTGGCTACGACACGACGATTTTTATGATGTGATTAAAAAAGAGTGGATAGCTGTAAATGATGGGAAAGATCCTATGGAACGTTGGCTAAATAAAATCCGTCATCTGCGACGTTTCTTAAGAGGTTGGGCTAAAAATTTAAGTGGAAAATACAAACAAGAAAAAGAACGATTATTATCTATCATTGATGACCTTGATTTGAAGGCGAAAAAAGGCTTGCTGAGTGTTGGTGAGCGTGAGACTCTTAGGGTTGCTAATGACCGAATTACTAACCTACGGAGGGATGAGGAGATCAAATAGGCTCAACGAGCAAAAGTGAAACATGTACAGGAAGAGGGAAATAACACAAAATATTTCCATTTGATTGCAAATGGCAAACATAGGAAGAAAAAAATATTTCAACTTGAACAAGACAAAGGAACCATTGTAGGAGAGGATAACTTAAGAGTGTATATTACGGAGTACTACAAAAAGTTGTTTGGACAACCAGTACCATCAAATATTTCAATAATGGAGGAACATAACCACGACATACCACAGCTCTCAGAGTTGGAGAATAGCATTCTTACAAATCCTTACTGAAAAGGAAGTGTACGAAGCCATCTTTAAAATGGAGCATAATAAAGCACCCGGACCGGATGTTTTTTTGGCGGAGTTTTATCAAAAAAATTGGGATGTGATCAAAAGTGATCTTATGGCACTCTTTAGCAACTATATTCAGGGAATTTGCTTTTGTTTAAGTTGAATTTTGGTGTCATCACTTTACTACCCAAAAAAGAAAATGCGGTACAGATACAACAATGTAGACCCATATGCCTTTTGAATGTTAGTTTTAAAATTTTCACTAAAGTAGGAACTAATCGTATTACGGGGATTGCTCCAAAGGTAATTAGACCTACTCAATCTGTGTTTATGTCAGGACGACATATTCTCGAGGGAGTAGTTGTTCTCCATGAGACTATTCATGAGCTTCATCGAAAGAAAATGGATGGGGTCCTGTTTAAAATTGATTTTGAAAAGGCATATAACAAGGTTAAATGGTCTTTCCTCCAACAAACTCTAGCATGAAGAGTTTCGCGCCGGAGTGGTGTAAATTGATTGAACAATTTGTTCAAGGAGGGAGTGTCGGCATAAGAGTTAATAATGATATTGGACATTATTTCCAAACTAGAAAGGGTTTACGACAGGGTGATCCACTATCCCCGATGCTTTTTAATATTGTTGTAGATATGCTTGCCATTCTTATTGCACGGGCAAAGGAGGATGATCAAGTTGAAGGCCTCATTCCACATCTAGTTGATGGAGGGGTTTCAATTCTGCAATATGCGGATGATACTATTCTTTTTATGGAACATGACCTACAGAAGGCCTTGAACATGAAATTAATATTATGTATCTTTAAACAAATGTCGGGGCTTAAGATTAACTTTTATAAAAGTGATTTTTTTGTTTTGGTAAAGCAAAGGAAGAAGAGTTACAGTATAAGCAAATATTTGGGTGTGAGGCTGGATCTCTGCCGTTTAGATATCTTGGTGTGCCTATTTATTATAGAAAACTTAAAAATTCAGATTGGTACCCAGTAGAAACTCGTTGTGAAGGAAAACTGAATTGCTGAAGGACAAACTATTATCGTATGGTGACAGATTGGTTCTAATCAATTTTGTATTAACAAGTTTACTTATGTTTATGCTATCCTTTCTTGAAATACCCAAGGGTGTGAGAAAACGTTTGGATTTCTATCGATCCCTTTTTTTTGGCAAAGTGATGAGAACAAAAGAAAATATAGACTCACGAAATGGAATATCATTTGTAGACCTAAAGATCAAGGGGGATTAGGCATTGAGGTGTTGGAAATTAAGAATAAATGTCTACTAAGCAAATGGCTGTTCAAGTTAATGAATGAGGAGGGTGTGTGGCAGGTAGTGCTGCAAAACAAATATCTTAGTCAGAAAACTTTGTGAAGTTCAAGCAAAACCGACTGATTCTCCGTTTTGGAAAGGGCTTATGCGGGTAAAGGACGAGTTCTTTGCTAGAGGTCATTTCAACATCGGGAATGGTATTATTACAAGGTTTTGGGAGGATATATGGTTAGGTGATACACCTCTAGCACAACAATATACATCCTTATATAATATTGTGCAGCGATATAATGTTACTGTGGCACAAGTATTATCCCAGGTACCTTTAAACATTGGTTTTAGGAGGGTACTTAGTGGTAATAAGTGGTCTGATTGACTAGATTTATGCCAAAGGCTTATGATAGTACAACTCTTCAGATGAACCAGATAAGTTTGTTTGGAATTTAACTGCATCTGGGGTGTTCTCTGTAAAATCCATGTACGAGGATCTTATGAATGATCATACGGTCTTCCTTCGAAAATATCTGTGAAAATTAAAAATCCGCTAAAGATTAAAAATTTTATGTGGTTCCTTCACAACAAAGTGCTACTTACTAAGGATAATCTTGTCAAAAGGAATTGGGTAGGTTGTACTAAATGTTCTTTTTGTGGGCGCCGGAAACCATTGAACATTTATTTATATCTTATCTTTTTGCTCGTTTGTTATGACGTACTGTCAATTTTGCTTACGATATACCTCCCCCAACTAGTGTGACAAATATGTTTGGAAATTGGTTGAACGGAGTTGATAAATCTTCAAAGGCAAGAATTCACATTGGTGTTTCTGCCTTATGTTGGTCTATCTGGAGATGCAGAAATGACATTATCTTTAATAAATTAAAAACTTTTAATTTTTTGCAGGTTATTCATATGGTGGCGCACTGAGTGCAACTTTGGGCTTGTCTATTGCCCCAAGACCAACGGGATATTATGGCTACTGGGTGTAGCCATTTGCTGATGGTCGCGCGCCACTTATTCGACCAGTCGTACTGGCAGCTGCGTAGTCGACTTCAGGATGCTTAGATTTTGCATGCTAAATATTTTCTGCTGGTTGATTTATGTATCGACTTTAGCTGATCCTTGAGATGTAATTCTTGTTGAATGTTGTCCTTTGGATGATTTATTAATAAAGACTGTGTGCATCATCGATGTAGAGACCGGGTTTTTTTCCCTTTTCGAAAAAAAAATGTACCAGCCACTCTGTGGATGACATGCTGGCCCGCCATTCGCATGTATTTACGCGCCCGAAGCGTCCCCTGAGCAGCCGGGATATATGGCCTCAGCGCGCTGAACAATGTATTAGACCGTGCCGGGCTAAAATGATCTTTGGGACGGCATGCCCTAAGCCTTTTGGAGGACTTTGCAGAATAATTTGGGAGACGACTGCAAATACTCTAAAAGAGAGTACTAGAGGAAATGGTCACGTGATTGGTTGCAAGCATGATAGTGCACGATAAAATTAGAGTTAAATACAATAGGAGTCCTTAGACTTGCGCGTGTGGCTCGATTAACTTCCCGTACTTGGAATTTGCATAATTTTAACCGTGTTAATTGGACTCGATTTAGTCCTAAACTACATTTGTCATTGAAATTAAGCTTACGTCGACGATACATGGACATTGATCTCACTTGCAGGAGAGCAACTGTCATAAAAATTTGCACTTAGCCCGTACCACGGGACTCCGATATTGTTTGTTAATCTCTCGCCGGGTAAAATATGCAAGAACCTCTAATTTTATCCCGATTTCCTTTCGTCAAGTGAATTTTTAGCTAAATTTATTTTCTTTATTAACGTAGGCTAGTGGATGTAATTTCTAAAAGTTGTCTGAAACAAGGCAATGGATCCCCTTTGTGGCGACGGATGGAGGCCATCACCGCCGTGATCATTGCGATCGCGCTGGTGTCGCCTCGACGGCGTCTCCCTTCCTCGAAGGGTCGCACCACGTTCCAGTCAAGCAATCGCCGTTGTTGCCTCCCCCGTGCCTCCCTCTCCATCACCTCCATTTTTCCCTCCCTCGAACAGAACAGAATTGTCTAAAACTAAAGCGGCCGACTGGTTAATGGGGGTAAATGCGGAGGTGGCAACATGCAAACCTCTGAGAATGCATTTGTAAGTTCTAGGTGTGGAACAGGCTATGTAAAAAAATCCAGGGCATCTACTCTCATGCAAGTGGGACCAACATCCACATGCCATCCATGTCAGCTCAAATTTCAATGACAAATATAATTTATGACTAAATCGAGTCAAATTGACAAGTATAAGGGCTAAAATTCTGTAAATTCCGAGTACGAGGATTAAATCGAGCCGTACGCACAAGTACAAGGACTACTACTGTATTTAACTCATAAAATTACACCCTCCTATGTAATTCCATCGAAACGGGCCAAGAAGCACATCTATGCTCTACACCTGAGGCCGACAGGTTGTGCGTGCTAGGTCGAAACTCCGAAGACCCTAAAATGTTTTTGCGAATGAAATTTATATTACTTGAGTCATAGGATTACAATCCTCATTACAGAGCTTAGGTACATCAGCTGGACCTGAACGAAGCCACACCGCAGTCCTAACTTAAATTCGGCCAGTATTAGCGAGAACATGGCTCACCGAGTTCTGCTCAGGCTGGATATGAACAACTATATACTATGAATTTCCAAGAAGACGCTTGATTCCATGCATGATAAACATAGAAGATGACCTGTCGTCGTACGAAGACCCTAATTTGCCCTGCTTCAAATAGTTTACCGATAGATGGGTGTACTCTTGTCTTCGAAAATTAATAATTTGTCGTAACTTATTTTTTTTATTTGTTTGATCCCTTGTGTATCGACCAATAATTTGTGTGAGAACAAAAAATTCAAACGAGCATTTCCAAAAAGGAATCAAACTAGAAACGCTGCCACAACTCAATAGGAGTATGTTCCTTGTCGAACTATTACGAAAATGAGATTTGAATGTTACCAGTGCTCTCTCTATTTTAAAATATAAGATGTTTTAGCTTTGTGAAAGAGTGTATCTAGACTCTTTTTATTGTGTAGGTTTACCCTAAACACAAATAAATTTATATACTAAAAGGAATCTAGATACACTTCATTCACAACGATAAAAATATTATATTTTAGGGATTTGCTAATTCTCAGCTAGCTGAGATTTAACGTACAGCGCAGTCAACTCTTATACCATACGATCATCTTCACGCGCTAAGATCTGTGCGCGGTGGTGCGTGTGTTGCTTTCGGCCCGTGTTGGTGCTTGTTGGTGCGTGCTTGGCCTGCATAGTTCTTTTTTTTCCGTTGCTGCAGCTTGTTGCTTGGGTGCCAATCTGGCCCTTTTTTCTTTTGTTATGGGGCTGTCTGAGCGTGGGTTGTTAGCTAGTTTTGGGCATTTTTTACCGGGACGGGACTCTGTGTTGTTGTTGCTCTTTTGTTTTTCTTTTTTTCTCTTTTCTTTTTCTTTTTTTGACTCCTTACCTGTTATTATTATTCAACATGTTTCATTATTATAATTTTTCTCATTATTCAACATTTTCTTGCAGGACTGCTTTTGTAGTAATTATTCATGGATGTTCTAACATTTCTTTTACATTTTTATTCTATTTTTTAAACGTATTGTTACATGTGAAATGGTTATTTTTTACGTAGGCATTGATTTGATAATTTTTGTTTATAAATGTATGTAAGTTTGCATGTATATTTTTTAGTAGATTATCATGTATATATTGCAATTGAATTTTTTACGAATAATATTTTCATCTCCTGGTCTGTTAATTTTTAGGGATTTGCTAATTTCCAGCTAGCTGAGATTTAGCTTAAGGCATAGTCACATCCTAGTTCGTCCGATTTGCTCCACGCATCAAGATTTGCGCCCGCGTGAGGCCGGTTGTTCCGCGTGTTGCCTCAACTCGTCTGCGCACGTCTTGTCCCGCTTGTTTTTGTTTTGTTTTGTGAAATGCCTTGTCCGTTGTGTTGTCACCGCGCGTCATGACCTGGCTTGGTCGGCCCATGTTGTATCATACGTACTCAGTTTGGTTTCTGCGTGTCTTTTTTTTTTGTGAAATCTTTTCCTTTTTTACTACCGTGTCTTTTTCTGAGTGGTAAGTGGATACACACACGCTAACTTTTGTTGTTGTTTTGTTTGGCAAGTCATGGCAGACATGTATAGGCTGTATAAAAATACTATATGGTTGTGGTTTTTTGAATTATTCTACCGTAGTTGTTTCTACAACTGTAGCGTTTTGCTGATTGTGCTTCCTCCGATCCATATTAGTTGACTCAACTTTGTCTAGATTCATATGTATCTAGTTAAGTATCTAATCTAGATTCATCCGTATCTAGGCAAAGTTGAGTTAACTAATATGGGTCGGAGGGAGTATGTTTTGTCTGAATTCGAGTTGTTTGGCACGTAAAGGTTGTGTGGTCTCGATTTTTTGTTGTTGTGGACTGTTGAGTGGGTCATGGCCTGTTTTTTTCCTCTAGTGTCTCTTGTTGAGTGGGTCATTGCCTCATTCTTTTCTCTCCCGTGATGTTTACTTCTTTTATTTAGAGAGGCTGGGAGCGGCGGAGAGATTGGTTGACATCGACCAAGAGCAGCGGAGGCGGGGGGCAGGGACAGATCGTTAATTTGAGCATCGGTTCTTTTTCTGAAGATGGAGTCTCGCTAATTTGCGTCGAGGTCAGTTCTTTCTCCGCCTACTATGGTGGAGAGCGGAAAAGTCTAGTTGATTTCGATAGTTTCCTCTCCAGTGTGAGTCTCTTTTTGCGGTGGGGTTGTATTTGAACAGGTCTTTTTATTTGACCTTTTTTATGATTTTCTTCCCATTGTTCTATGGATTCGCTGTTGCAATTTTTATGTGGTATCATGGTTCTTGTAACAATTAAGAGAGGAGAAGATCTTTCTTTGAGTTATCAGTTATTTCGTGGTCTCTTCTTAATTGTTTTATATGAGTCGAAATCTCAACTGCCTGATGTTTCATATGAGTTGGAGTCGGAATATCAACTTGGTTTGTCACTCATAGAGGCATGAGTTGCTATTGCACTTGCAAATTTGTACTCGGAATTGACTTGAGTTGCGACCGAACTCGCAACTGGTCCATTGTATTCTTTTTTTTTTAGTTGTGATCGGACTTTTGCATCTTTGTCACTCATAGAGGCATGAGTTGTAGTTGGAACTGGAAGTGGCTTGTCTTTTTTCATAGAGGTACCAATTGCAGTCGGAATCGCAATTGTCCTTTTATATAGGTCTCAGTTGTAGTCGGAGTCGCAACTGGCTGATGTTTCATATGAGTTGCAGTTGGAATTGCAACTGGCTTGTCTTTTCATAGAGGCATGAGTTGCTATTGCACTTGCAAATTTGTATTCGGAATTGACTTGAGTTGCGACCGGACTCGCAACTGGTCCATTGTATTCCGTTTTTTTTGAGTTGTGATTGGACTTTTGCATCTTTGTCCAACTTTCTTTTACATATAAGTTGCGGTCGAAGTTGAAACTAGTTCAAGTTTTTGTACATATGAGTTGCATTCGGAATCGCAAATGGCTTGTCTTTTTTCATAGAGGTACCAATTGCAGTCGGAATCGCAGTTGTCCTTTCATATAGGTCTCAGTTGCAGTCGGAGTCGCAACTGGCTGATGTTTCATATGAGTTGCAGTTGAAATTGCAACTGGCTTTTCTTTTCATAGAGGCATGAGTTGCTATTGCACTTGCAAATTTGTACTCGGAATTGACTTGAGTTGTGACCGGACTCGCAACCGGTCCATTGTATTCCGTTTTTTTTGAGTTGTGATCGGACTTTTGCATCTTTGTCCAAGTTTTTTTTACATATAAGTTGCGGTCGAACTGGAAACTAGTTCAAGTTTTTGTACATATGAGTTGCATTCGAAATCGCAAATGGCTTGTCTTTTTTCATAGAGGTACCAGTTGCAGTCGGAATCGCAATTGTCCTTTCATATAGGTCTCAGTTGCAGTCGGAGTCGCAACTGGCTGATATTTCATATGAGTTGCAGTTGGAATTGCAATTGGCTTGTCTTTTCATAGAGGCATGAGTTGCTATTGCACTTGCAAATTTGTACTCGGAATTGACTTGAGTTGCGACCGGACTCATAACTGGTCCATTGTATTCCGTTTATTTTGAGTTGTGGTCGGACTTTTGCATCTTTGTCCAAGTTTCTTTTACATATAAGTTGCGGTCAAACTTGAAATTAGTTCAAGTTTTTGTATATATGAGTTGCATTCGGAATTGCAAATGGCTTGCCTTTTTACATAGAGGTACCAATTGCAGCCGGAATCGCAATTGTCCTTTCATATAGGTCTCAGTTGCAGTCGGAGTCGCAACTGGCTGATGTTTCATAAGAGTTGCAGTTGGAATTGCAACTGGCTTGTCTTTTCATAGAGGCATGAGTTGCTATTGCACATGCAAATTTGTACTCGGAATTGAATTGAGTTGCGACCGGACTCGCAACTGGTCCATTGTATTCTGTTTTTTTAGTTGTGATCGGACTTTTGCATCTTTGTCCAAGTTTCTTTTACATATAAGTTGCGGTCGAAGTTGAAATTAGTTCAAGTTTTTGTACATATGAGTTGCATTCGAAATCGCAAATGGCTTGTCTTTTTTCATAGATGTACCAATTGCAGTCAAAATCGCAACTGGTCGATGTTTCATTTGAGCTGCAGCCGGAATCGCAATTGGCCTTTCATAGGGGTATCAATTGCAGTTGGAATCGCAATTGGCCTTTCATAGAGGTATCAGTTGCAGTCGGAATCGCAACTAGCTGATGTTTCATTTGAGTTGTAGTCAGGAATAGCAGCTGACTTGTCTTTTTCATAGAGGCATGAGCTGCTTTTGCACTTGCAAAATCGGACTCGGAATTGACTTAGTTGCGACCGGACTCGCAACTGGTCCATTGTATTCCGTTTATTTTGAGTTGTGATCGGACTTTTGCATCTTTGTCCAAGTTTCTTTTACATATAAGTTGCAGCCGAACTTGAAACTAGTTCAAGTTTTTGTACATATGAGTTGCATTCAGAATCGCAAATGGTCCATATGTTTCATTTGAGTTGCAGTCGGAATCGCAACTGGTTAATGTTTCATATGAGTTGGAGTTGGAATCTCAACTGAGTTGCTATTGCACTTGCAAATTTGTACTTGGAATTGACTTGAGTTGCGACCGGACTCGCAACTGGTCCATAGAGGTATCAGTTGCAAAATCGGACTCATAATTGATTTGAAAATAGTTCAATTTTTTATACATATAAGTTGTATTCGGAATCGTAAATGGTCGATGTTTCATTCGAGTTGCTGTCGGAATTGCAACTGTCTGATGTTTCATATGAGTTGGAGTTGGAATCTCAACTGAGTTGCTATTGCACTTGCAAATTTATACTTTCATTTATCATCAGATAGATATCAAAGAGGTTGCACTTTCTATGTTAAGAAAAATAAAGTGGCAGTTCGAGCCGACTGACCGAAGAGCGGCAGTTACAACTTATATTTTGTTTATCTTAATCACAATAGTTATGAGTGGGATTGCTAGTGAGTTTTTTTTACCAATTACAAGGTGGGCTGGCTTTGCACTTGCAAATGAGATTGTAGCTGAGTTATTATCGTCTTTTTTTTTTGTAAAATTATGATGTTTTGGTAGACTAATTTAGTCTAACAAAATACTTCCCTGTTTTCAAAAAGATGTCGCCGATTTATCTAAATTTAAACGTAGCTATACACCAAATAATGACTAGATATATCTAAATTTTATATAAATTTACAACATCTTTTTTGATGAAGGGAGTAGAATATTTGCAATCAGGGTTGAGTTTAATTAGGAGTAACTAGCAAAAATTGACACGTACAGTATCAGAGAAAAAAGTTATTTTATGTAAAAATAAAATCTCAAAGAGGTAACGAGAAGGCCGCAGCAACATGCATCACAACATGGAGCTCGTTACTGCATGTAAGCGGCAGAGCACCAATAGAACATGGGGCCCATCATGCATGTAGCAGGCGAGCAGCGGAAAGCAGCAGCGCAACGGGATAGCTAAGCACGATATGGTATGACGTCAGCTGACTGAGACGTACGTTAATTCTCAGTCAGCTGAGAATTAGACAGACCCTATATTTTAAAAGGGAGAGAGTAGTAAGAAATGTTCACCCCAGCCAAACGAATCGAGCGGTACTTTCCGCAATTATTGCGGGTACATCCCGCATTTTTTTTCCGAGATGCCCATGGGCCGTGGCCCGCGTTGGCACGTTTATTGATCTCGCCACTGCCTTCCGCCCTTCCCCAAAACCCCAATTCCCGAAGCCGCCGCCGAGCCGAAGCGCCGGAACCCTCAGCGCCGCCGAAGTCCCCGTGTTCTCTCACCGAAGCTGGTATGCCACCTAGAACTCTTCTATTCTCTCCCTCCTCCCTCTCTCAGCGGATCTACGGATCGATCTCAGTTTCATCTAGTAGTTTCTTCTGGTCCTCCCTTGCTGTGAGCAGTGGAACCCGAATACAAAATTTTATTGGTGGATTCATTCGTTGCGTCCTTTATTGCTATCGGAAAACTCAATCCAGTTTCGGACTTGTTTTCTCGCGTCATTTAATCGGTCGATCCATCCATCGATTGCTCGATATTTTTGAGCTGTTATTCTTCAGAGAGATCGACCCCCCGTAGGGTAATTGGCCAGATGTGCATATTCCCCTGTTTAAAATACATTGAAATGTAGAGTTATGAACAGATGAGGGGGGCAATTTAACATGCTGTATCACACAAGGGCTAAATTTGGGTTATATATAATCATGAAAAATGTTATGAGCTAAGGGGGGCATTGCCCCCTTCGACACAAACATACCTCTGCCACCGGAACAAGTGTACTATGATTTATTAGAGTTTTATTATGCAAGTTACGTGCAGATTACATGCCAGAAGTCTCTAAAGAGATATGGGGGAACCAATTTAACACGTTGCATTATATAATGGCTGAAATAGGGTTATATTGGTTAAATTCTGTAAAGAGATATAGGGAACCAATTTAACACCGTAGGCACTAGTAACCATGAAAAAATCTATGAGCTAGGGGAGCCATTGCCCTTTCGACCTCAACAAAGCAACGTGATTAGCAAAGTTGCAAATGATGTCGCTGTAGTGAACTCTTGTAGCACCGTGGTTTTGCTATGAGTCATGACGTCACTGCCAACTTTTTTTTGGTTAATCAGCATCCATCGTTGTTTCTCTCTCGTAGCTCCAAATGCATTTGTCTGACACCTGGTAGCATGGTTATCTCTTAACAGTATATGGATTCGCTCAAAATGCATGTGGCTGACACTTGGTAGCATGGTTATCACTTATCATTATCACAACACTAGTATACTGTATGTTCCTACGGTGTTGACGAAATTGCTACATTTATAGGTACCGTAAGTAATATTTCTTCCATGTGGCTGCTTCACATGATAAAATGACTAGGAGTGGGGGATGTGTCATTTTATTTATTTTCTATATGTTATCTGAGGATGATGTTGAATTATCTGTTGCCACACCTTGCAGAGATGGATACTTCAGTTCCTTCCCCATTTGTCAATGGAGAGTCTCTGAAGATGTTTGTTGGGCGAAGAGTGCGCACAGTGGTTCAAGTGCAACGCAATGAAAGTGGAGTTCTTGTCGTGCAGTCCACTGATGGGCATCAATTGACCATCAGAGGTGCTCCTGATGCCCCTGAAGCACCACACTATATAGAGGTTATGGGGATCCCTGACAGCAACCAGTCCATCCGCGCAGAAAGTTGGACAGATTTTGGTGAAAACTTTGGTGAGATTTGACACGCGTACATATTGTATTGTTCTTTGTTGCATTTTTATGACTGTTACATGACCTATTGGTATGTTCTACTTGCTTCAATGGGTTTCCAGCTCCAGGTTACATTTTAAATAATTCCATGGACATAAGAGGAGCAGTACCTATTTTAATGTTCCATACCTGCATTAGATCAGTGAGGAGCGATGAATCATAAGTTGGCACTACTCTATGAATCTGCTTTACTTCTGAACCTTTTGCTACTTACCATTTGCCATTGTTATTCTTCGTTCACATCAACATAAATTCTTACATTTCTCGTTCGATTCTCACCTTGTTGAGAGCATCATAGAAACCCAGGAAAATGCTCCCTCTTATTCTCTGAAATAACCATTGATTTTCAGATATTTCATAATTAGTAACTCTAAAGCCAGAACTGACTTAATTTGTTCTACAGAGTAGGGTATCATCAGTGAAATGGTGCCTAATACTCCCTCCTTTCAGAAATATAAGACGTTTTAGCTTTGTGAACGGAGTGTATCTAGACGTCATTTAGTGTATAGGTTCGTAGAGGTTCAGAGTGAACCTATACACTAAAAAGAGTCTAGATACATTCATTTCAGAAAGATAAAATGTCTTATATTTCTGAACGGAGGGAGTACTTGATTTGATTGCCCATCTTCTTTGGCTAGATGTCATGGTACTAACAAACATTTTTTATCCTGGTAGGAGATAGTAGTTGTAGCTTACTAGGAGCCATTCTGAAGATGGTTATTTTGCCCATCAATTCATTATTTTCTTCATGACAACTCACAAAAAAAATCATTAACAAGTGCTTATGGTGCATTTCAGCTCTTGTAGATATTTATTCTGCACTTACGACACAAACAGAAATAATTATACTTGGCCCTTTTTTCTCAAGTTTATATTGCTGCAACGTATCTATTTGAGATCAGCATTATTTCTCCTTCTCCACATCATCATTGACCCCCTGTGATGTTTATCTCGCAGATGTTGTGCCATTCAATGGGCTGTGCAAGCTTGCAAACGACAAGTACAAGTACCTGTTCCTGTAGAAGTTTTCAGCATCACAAAGAAGACGTTTGGCAAATCAAGCATGTGCGGAATCGATGTTGTGTTTCTCTCTTCGGGCTCTGTTCAAACGTTTTCTTTTCAGTCACCTCAGTAATCTGTTACTTAAGGTCTACTCTGTGCACGTATTAGACATATTAACGTAACCTAATCTATGTATCTGTATGAAGGCAAATATGTGTGCCCAGTGGCAGTTGAACAGCTTTTATTTCCTTTGCTGTTTCTAAGCAAAGTAAACCAAGGCTTTATGGTACCATCAGATTGATCTGGGCCCTGGGATGATTACGGTTGCTCGTGTGATGATCTCCCATACACCTTGATGATTTCTTATGTATTCCAGAGTAACTGCAATTTGAATGCCTTGGTGGGTAACAGCTAACAGATCAACCATCACTAAACTTCTAGTGTGATGAATGTCTGGAACTGGCAAATCCGTGTCTTGTGTGGTGATAGCATTCCTAGACTTTATGATTTAGACCTCCTTATTGCACATTTAGGGTTTATTGGTTAGGAACCTTGCTCCAGTTCATTATGTCAACATGACCATGACTTTGGCCTAGTACTCTAGTGCTGAGTTAACTCAGTGCCAACCTAACCTAATTGTGGTGAATCCCAGTAGGCTGTTGGTTAGGTGAGCTGCTGCAATTTCTTCCAAGTGCAGTGAATCTGTTATTTTCTTCTTCTCTGAACTACTATGCTGAAGTATAGCACAAGACCCATTTTGCGATCTAATCAAGTAATCATCAATCCTTCCCCTGTAATCTCGTAGCGTTTCGTGGACTGTTTCTGACCTAGTACCTTTCACTGTTCCACCAGACGGCATGTCGCCTTCAGCAGACACGCTCACTCCGGAAGCTAAGAAACCGAATCTTATGACTGACTAGGAAGTCTAGATGTGAATCATTCCTTCGTTCTTAGATCCAGGGGACCCTGCAGATATCAAGTCGGCAGAGTGGTCGCTCTCCTACCAATAAAAGTGTCGCGGAAACGTGAATCCGGGGGGGTTAGATTGCGCTATGAACAAATCAAATAGATGTAACACAATCAAAGTTTAAGTTCTTCTATTTCTACTCTTCGCGAGATTACTTTAGAAATTCATTCAGTACTAATTTATTGGAAGAAGTTTCTGTGGCAGTATAAATTTTGAGAACAAGCAATGTTCCACCATTTCTCATTAGGCCGATGGTTTTTACTGTTGATTTGCGTGTGTAGTACTCTAGTCTAGCATAGACCAAAAAAAAAAGGTGCATTTGGAGTTTCTGGAAAACAAAAATCCCAAAGGTAGACACGTATTCGAAAATATAAACGGAGGGATTAACAAACAACCCAATGAACAATTCAAAATGACAATGAAATTGCACCGAAAAGATATGTATTTCATCACAATGCAGAAATGAACTGATATCACATTTACCCCTCAGATAACTGAATAGGCATACCCACATTGTAGTTAAGTATCCAACTAACAGAACAAAACCATATTTATAATTTACATAATTGTTTTCCATTCTCCCCTGGGGAGGTAATATAAGCACATGAACTATGATTCCTTAAACTATGAGAGATGCGATGAGGTCACCGGGTGGAGACGTGGTGCATGGACTTAGCGAGCCCGTAGCTCCGTGCTCCTAAGCCGAGGCATCCAAGGACAAGGCCCTGCCGGTACGGCAGAGACGTCGTGCGCCGTGGCGGCCCATCCTCGCGCCCCGCACCGCCTGGCGCCCTCTTGAGAGAGGAGGTGGACCGGCGCGCAGGCATCGGCGCCGGGCAGGGCAGGGCCTTCCTGGTCCGCGACGGCCAGATGGACGGCAGCCAGGAGCCAGCTGGCCTCTCGGCGCCGGCGGCAATAGGCGCCGGCAGCCTGACCGAAGTGTCGCTGCAGGTGCGGCCGAGGAGGTCCCGCAGCGATATCCTCCGCCGAATGGTCTTACCAGAGGAACACGAGAAGGAGGACGACGACGACTCTGACGCGAAGGAGTTGGAAGGCTCCGAGTTCTTGTCGAGCCGAGGGCTCCGGGGCGGCGAAGCCGACCTGGCCCGGCGAGGTCGTGGTGACCGGCAGTCGTCGCCCTCCTCCATATGCTCCCCGCGGTCGCTTTCTTGGCGGATTGGGGAGAGACAGCCGACGCGGATGCGGCCGGAGACGAAGAGCTCCTCGACGGAGCTCATGGTGGTGACGGCGCCGGCGCCGCGGTAGCGCGAGGCGAACTCGAAGTCGCCGGCGGCCGTGCAGAAGTCTCCGTCCGCGGAGGGAGCGTAGTGGATCGACGCGGAGGACGCTGGCGGCGAGCGGAGGATGTAGTGCACAGGGCTGGCCGGGCAGCTGAAGAAGTAGTGGATGCCTCCACCGTCTTCGTCGTGGTTACCGTCTCGGTCGGAGCAGAGGTGGCGCGTGGGGCTAGAAGGCGCGGTGGCGAGGCTGCTCTCTTCGTCGGCGTGTCCCGGCATTTTGGGCGATCGAGGCCAGGGGAAGCGAGGGGGCAGTGCGTCGTGGGAGGTTTTGTGGCGAGGGCGAGGAGGGAGACTCACGGGGGAGGATGGAGAGGGGTTAGCTGGCGGTATATGTAATGGAAGGATTTGAGTCGCGTCGTGGCCTCCTAGAGTCGTAGTACTCCCTCCTCCCGGTTTAGTTTACACGTATAACTAGATCGTTTATTTAATCAATAAAATATAAATATTTAATATAAATATTATACCATTAGAAAGTATAACATCTAAATTTTTTAATGATATAATTTTTATGTTGAATAATTAATATTTTATTAGTCAAACTAACTATCTAGGTATACGCGTAGGCCTTTTAAACCGGGACAGAGGGAGTACGTGGGTTCGTGGCCCTTGGGCACAAGTATAACTACCTGATTTTCATTATTGATTTTGCGAAACGTGTTTGGCTGCTATTTTTTGAGTAGTATGCTAGAAATTCGAGCATTGGTGGATCTAAGAATTTTCCAAAACGTAGATAAATGTATGCACAAAGCCGAGTGACACAAATTCAATATTTTCAATGTATCTAACATCATAATTCATACATATTACTCCATTCATCCCGGTTTAAACAACACATCATAGAAATCATGCAATCCCAAAATCCCCCCACCTCCTAGGCACATAAACCTTTAATTTCAAAGTAAGATTCAATCGGAGAATTAGTAGGAGCCAAATTAGCACCAACCAGAGAAAACGTAGGGATCAGAGATTTTCTATATGTGTCCTTTATACCGGGATGGAGGGAGTGCCAATGATTGTCACGCATCTAACAAGTTAAAACAAGGAGAGAAATGCCCCCGCAAAAAAACGAGAGAAACATTTGGCTCCCGGGTTTAATTTGAAAAAAGTACATTTAAAATTTTCAAAAAGAATTCATGGATACATATAGATGTGTCCTATAGAATGGTAAACTTTGTGAAATAATACATTTCTTTATGGGCTACATAGACAATACAAATACGGCTCCAAATAACTCTATTTTGCTCCACACATTCTTTTTTGTAGCTCACAACTGAAAAGATGCGCTGATAAAGAATTTCCTATGCATGCTCTAAATTTCCTAGCTATTTTTTCAACTTTTCACGAAGGTGGTACTACTATTTTAAGATAGCTAGAAGTATTTTTTTCAACTTTTCACGAAGGTGGTACTACTATTTTAAGAGAGCACGGTGCATGACATATGCATGAACCATTCAAAGGAGAGTTCCATGGCCCAAGATGCGCACTTTACATGTTTTCTCGGTTCAGGCTGGTTATAGTGGAGAGTAACTTAGAGTAGTAACATGCATATGTTACTAGCCTAAATTACTACACTTATAGTGGAAAATACTTAGTTGTGATAACATGCAATGCCATATTAATTAGGTTGTAGACACACTTTGTCTTGATATGTGTGATGTTACAGTAATCTAGCTAGTTACTCAATTTATCTTTTTCTTTATTAAATCATTGCCAATAAGCAAAAATGCTGACTTAAACTCTTACTAGTAATACTAGTGAAGTTACCCCACTATGACCAGCCTCAAATGAGAATTCAATTAATGCCTCACCGCCGACAAGATGCATCCCTGGTGTGAAAACGAGGCCCTGGCTAGTGTCAACTATTAAAATCATCTTTAACTAGCCTCTAGTATCATGTTAAGGCCTACACGATTTTCGTGAACGGCTTGAAAAAACTCGAAAGAATAGCCTACCACTACCAGGTAGCGCCTTCGATTCGGGTCAAACGGTTGTTTATCTTGTTTCGAAGAACCAAGGCCGTTGTTTATTGCCTCTAGTACGGCTCGCTAAACCCAACTCCGGTGATCGTGAGGAGCACCAGGCCGCAGAACCGCGGCTGCTTTGCCAGTTGCCACGCAAAATCGCTTAAAAAAAAGGTGTGCTACTAGTTCGAAACGACGCATAGGCGCGAGCGTGAGGCGAGCAATCTACGGGCGTAGTATGATATCGGAGGAGCCGCTGGTGGCTGGTCTGTTCACATGTATGTATATTAAAATGGGACGTAGTGGACACCCAGATTTTGGCGACTCGCGAGAGCAGAGACGGCTCGAGCCCGGTCGAGTGTCGTTCAGCCTTCAGCTGCGCACCATTTTCACGTCGACGTTTCCCATACGCGTGGTGCGCTATACTATAGTCTGTCTAGCACAAGACAAAGTTTCTCTATCCCGACCCTGCCCGCCGGCTTTTCTGTGACCGTAATAACTAGCCAAAGCAACTGAAGTAATCCATCCTTGGATTGCGAGTCCAAAAAAGTGCCATTTGGATCGACCGAGACTGGTCGATGCGTCACCGATTACTTTACTTCGGACCCTGTCGTGTCTAATTGCAGTGAGGCCGGCATGTTTTTTGGCGTAGCGGTCGGTCGGCTGTTGAAGCTGACAATTAATTAAGCATAGGAGTAGTAGTATAATTTTCGGCTAATCTGCAAGAGACAAGAAATTGAAGAAATCAAGCTGGCCACTGATTCAACGTTCGAGTTAGTTTAATGGCACTATCACGTCTTCTTTCTTCTTATTCAATTTCCTGGTTACATCCTTCTGGTTGTATATAGTACTAGCATTGTTCCTGCGAGACGGGTTAGCCTTGTGGCTGGATTAGAGCGGATTTTGTGGAGTCTAATTGCGATGGTGGTTGTTGGAAGTCAAGTCAGGGTTACAATTTGGTAGCCTGCCGCTGTCTCCTTCTCGGTCTTTCACGTCTAAGAATCAACACCGCAACCCAAAGCTGATCAATCGGTCAGTACTCAGGTGGCCTGAAAGCCTGCCCAGCCAAAAATAAGTCCATCTTTGCGGACTTGCAACACTGATGCTCCTTTACAAATATAGTTCTCCCCAAGTCCGGAAGAGCTTCGGAAAAGCCAGGAACTGTGGCTAGCAAAAAGAAACGTTTCTTGAGAGTCCAGCACTAGCGCCACCGTTGAGTGAGAGCCCAGATTGATACCGTGGAGTTAGATTAGTTCTACCTTAACTTATCATGTCTTACAACCACTCCAATCTTCTCTTATGTGGTAACTTGATACAAAAGAACAAACATAGTATTCATCCAGAGTCAAACAAATACGAATCAACTATCATCAAAGGAAAGATATTGACAATCCGTATGAGCTGCTTAACTGGTAATGGGAAACAACCTATGGATTATACTCTCACACATAGCTTTAATCCCGATGATCCAATTTGCGCAAATCGTGGAACTTTAAGTGTTGCGGGTTCCTTTGGGATTGACTCTTGTGGTGGCCCGATCTTCACGAATTTGGGTGGGGAGGTGAGGAGGAGGGCGATGAACGCTACACAAAAGTAAGCTAAAAATACAAACACACGCAAACACACACGTTTCGATTGTTCTCGTTGCCCCGAATCACCAACCCAATAGAATCCTTGTGGAAGAGACCGCTAGGTAGAGATCCACAAAGAAAAGGTCGATCCGGAGCCGCTAGAATCTACTCGTGAAGAGATTGTAATCAATTGAGACCCAAAGAGAGAGATCAACGCAACAAAGATCACGAGATAGAAAGAGTGCTCATACGACGAGGGTCTTATACAACCTAGGTCTTGATTTAGATCCTAAAGAGGTCCCTGTCCCCCCCTATGGGAAGGTGGAGTCTAAGCCAATTCTACTCAATATTCGTTCTAGGGTTTACATATAGAGGTGGAGGCATATATATAGGCCAGCCACTTAAACAAGGTTAGTTTAGGCATAAAAGGGGAGTTTAGGCGTTACATGGGTTGAGGCCTAGTTGGGTGCGCACAAGCACTAGCAGGTCCGATAGTACCGGTTAGTCGCGTTCAGAGCAGTAGCGCCGCGCTTCGGCGGGTGCGCGAGCTCTAGGTCCGGTAGTACCGGTGCCGAGGGCGATAGTACAAGCCTCAAGCAGTAGGGTGTCGGTCTTTAGTAGATCTGGCGAGTTGGCGCAGCTCTAAGGTGTGGGCTGGTAGTACCAGTTGACGGAGCGGTAGTACCGGTGTCACCTGGCATGTTGACGAAGCTCGTTGGGTAGGGGCGATAGTACCGGTCCGAACGAGCGGTAGTACGAGTGACGCCTGCTTCTTGCATATTTTCTTCCATGCTTCTTGCTTGTGTGCCTTGGTTCCTTGGTCATCCGTTGTAGCTTCTCTTGGCATCATGGTCCTAGTCATACAGTAGACGCTTTGCTCATGTAGGATCCCATTCAGGTGATAATAAAAAAAGACACGAGATGGAAGGAGTTCATCTTTATAAGGATGGTTGGTGTATCATGATGTGAACCAATGGTGATTACCATATGTTGGGCTGCATCGTTAAGGGGTCTGCTAGAGATGCTCTCAGGTAGCCTGAAAGCCTGCCCAATAGAAAAGTAAGTACTCCCTCCCTTCAGAAACAAGTGACTTGGTTTTATCTAGATTCGCATGAATCTATATACTAAACACGAGCTAGATACATACGAATATATACAAATTCAAATCACTTATGTAGCACCCCGATAAAACCACTACTAGAAAATCGCTTGGTATTTCTGTTTTGTGCATCATCATGACTGCATGCTCATGTCATCATGCCACATTGCATTTGAGCATCATCGTCATCATGCATCTGTTTGTCTAAAACTATTTTCTAAAAGCCTATCTTTGTTTTCTAAATACCCTCTCTTTATTTCAAATATAAAACCCCGGGTGTTTTCTAGATCTTTTATTTGTCTAAAAACTATTTACAAAAGCCTTTCTAAAGATAAAATAAATAAAATAAAAAGGTTTTGTCGGGGGAGGCAGCCGACCGGGCCTTTGGCCTAGCCAGCCAGCCTACCACCCCAGGCCCGACCCTGACCGAACCAAAACACTAACCCTAGCTAGACAAACCCTAGACCTAACCCGCTGCCACCGCCACTCACTCACGCGGCCACGCACAACCACCACCCACACATGCCGCCGTCACACCCCAACCGCGTTGCGACCACATCACACATGCACGCGCGCAAGGCAGGCAGCAACGCACGCCAAGCTGCAACGCTCACGACGCGACGCGGCTACACACTCCCGATCACAACCACCAGGCCCTCACCTGTCGCTCCGCCCTGGTCCATGATACATTGCAAATGTATCCATAATTTTTGCTGTTCCATGCTTAGTTTTATCCACTTTCTTGTGTTTTGTTCCAACTTTGGAGTACTTTTATTATGATTTCTTGGACTAACCTATTAACAAGAGCCACAGTGCCAGCTGCCTGTTTTCTGTTGTTTTTGGTTCCAGAAAAGTCAGAAAATGAATATTCTCAGAATTGGACGGAACAAAAGCCCAAGTGCCTATTTTTCCGGAAGGGATCAAGTGCCAGAATACGAGACGGAGAGGGGCTAAGGGCCGGACACACCACCTGGCCACGCGGCCAGGCTTGGCCCGCGCCAGGGGGTGGTCTGGCCGACCCCAACACCCCTCGTCCTCTCCTTCCGCCTATAAGTTGCCCTCGGGACGAAAACCCTAAGGACCCGACCAAAAATCCATGAAAGAGTCTGTAGCCGCCGTCATCTCCATCCCTAGATCGGGAGGGATCTGAAGCTCTTCCCGACACCCTGCCGGAGAGGGGAATTCACCCTGGAGGCCTTCTTCATCACCATGCAAGCCTCCGGTGTGATGCGTGAGTAGTTCATCCTTGGACTATAGATCCATGTAGTAGCTAGATGGCTGGTTCTCCTCCTTTGTGCTTTCATGTTTAGATCTTGTGAGCTCCTTTCATGATCAAGATCATCTATTTGTAATCCATACATGTTGTGTTTGCGGGGATCCGATGGATATTGAGATGCTATTTCAGATTGATTATTGATTCTATCATGTCTTTGTTATTTGTGATCTTGCATGCTTTCCGTTGTTAGTAGCTATCTTGGCCAAGTAGATGCTAGCAACTCCAAGAGTTAGTATTTATGCTCGATAGTGGGTTCATGCCTCTGGTAATCTGGGGAAGTGACAGAAATCTCTAAGGTACTAGATGTGCTGTTGCTACTAGGGAGAAAACAACGATCTTTTGTTCATAGAACAATTGTATTGTTTACTTTACACGCAGTTCGTAAAGCAATAATCTGTTGCTTGCAACTTAATACTGGAGGGGGTTCGGATGATAACCTGAAGGTGGATTATTAGTCATAGATGCAGTTGGATGGCGGTCTATGTATTATGTTGTAATGCCCAATCAAGTCTCAAAGGAGTCAAGATGATTAGTATATGCATGTATTGCTTTCTCGGTGTTTGTCAATTGCCCCGCTGTAATTTGTTCACCCAGCATGTTATCTATCTAAGGAGAGCCACCTCTAGTGAACTATGGATCCCGGTCCTTTTCTTTACATACAATCTACAATCTTTTACTGCTTTGTGTTTACTTTCTGCAAACTTTTACTTCTTTCCATTCGATACGTTTAATCCTTTGTTTTCCGCAAAACACGGTGAGATTGACAACCTCATCTCAAGTTGGGGACAAAGTTCTGTGGTTGTGTTGTGCAGGTCTCCACGTTGCTACTAGCACCGGTAGTGCGTCCTGCCAAAGTTCAGCTAGTAACACCTTTGAGGTGTTTCCTTGCTCCTACTGGTTCGATTAAACCTTGGTTTCATAACTGAGGGAAACTTGCTGCTGTGCTCATCATACCTTCCTCTTGGGGTTCTCAACGAGCTCTACATCAACACCACGCACCAAGCACTTTTCTGGGCGCCGTGTATTGAGCCATCAGTCCACCACACCGACACACACGTGCCTACACCACACCCCACCGACACGCCCACCACCTCGTCACGTACCGCTCGGCCCCACCTACCGCTAATCGACGCGAGCGTCGGGCGAACCCAGACCCACCCCGAGTCGCACGCTCCTCTCGCTCGCGGACCCCACCACCAACCCTGTCGCTCCCCACCTCGCGGTTCCTTCTCTCGCTGCCTCCCGCGATCCCCAACCCTGCCTCGCTTCCTCTCCTCTGCCTCCATGTCCCGCCGCCGCCTCCTCCTTGCATCAATCGCGAGCGCCGCAGGCCCACTGACGTCGCCAGGCGCCGGCCCGTCGACCCCGGGAGCTTCCCCTTCCCTGCTCGCCTCCCCGCATAGATCCTTGCCGCCGCCGCCAAGGACGGCTCGTCCACAACCCCGTGACCCTGTCGATGCCCCGGTCGTGTCTGCCACGGCGCCTTTGTCCGGCAGGCTGTGGTTCCTCGCTGCCGCTAGCCGCTGCCGCCACCGTCCCGTTTGGCATCTCCGGCCGCTTCCCCCGGCCTCGCCCAGTTCGCCGGCCCCGCGGCCCCTTCACCGTCCTCGACCGCCACCCATCCGCGCAGGCCCCTGCAGGTTGCCGTCGACCTCGCCTCGCACCGGACGCCATCGCCATGCCCTTCCCCCTCTAGCCCGCCGGTGCCAGAGCCCCTCCTGTCTGCTCCAACTCCTCCGCCGGTCTGCACCTGCCTGCCTCCCCCTCTGCACCTCGTGTGCGCCCCTCCAGGGAGTGTTCTTGTTTTATTTGCGGCCCTGGTCTTTCGTTCTTGTGGTAGCACGTCCTGCGTCGCACGCCGGATGCTTCTGGCGCTTGAACTGCTTGTGCTGCTGCACTCCGCATCAGGCAGCTGCCTCTGTGCTATGTTTGTTATGTTTCGTGGTTGGCCCCTATCAATCTTCACCATGCTCGGGTACCGTGTTGTCATCAAGATCGACTGACGCAAGTGCTGCAACGACATGAACATCCTCGAACAACCCCACAAGCCAAGATAGACCACCGATATTAATTCAAGATCGTCACCGACCAATAAAACCGGAACCCCAAGTTCTTCGCAGATCCGATGACACCGGATCGACAAGATCTCCTTCCCGGAGCCGATGACCCAAACACCGCAACCCAAGTATGGCACCGACAAATGAAGTCGGAACCACCAAGACCTTCATCATGGGATGCCAAGTTCTCCATCCCGGATGCCAAGGCCTGTTCCTGGATGTGAAGACCGATCCCGAAGCCGAGACCGAACCCGAACACTCGTCGAACCCCGAGATGTGTGACCCCTATCTATCCTTAGTTTATAAATGCCATATAAACTTGTTGCATATTATATTGTTCATACTTGTATGCATATTGTGGGTGTTTGGGGCTTTTTCGATGATCCATCTAAATTAAATATGGAGACCATATGCAGGCTATTTTAGGCTTATATCGACTCCATTTAAATTGTGTAGCGAACCGATGCCATGGCTTTATTAAGCCAACATTTAAATTCGCAAGGTAGCTAAACAACATGAGCCTCCTAATTAATTGTCGGGACCCCGGTTCCGCTTAATATTGCCTAGTTGCATCGCATCGCCATGCCATGCATCATACATGCATTATGCCCGATCTTCTGCCGTAGTATTAAATAGTGTATCCGATGTTTCTTTTAGTGTTTTGCTTCTTCACGGATTAGGCCGTTGAGTGGATGCGAGTATCGACAAGTTATTCGGATATGAACTTTCAGCAGTGTTTCCCAGGCGAGCAATCTCCTCCTTTCTACCTATTTTGCTTTATAGTCTTTATTTCCTCCTGTTGATCTATTGCTATCCGTGTTGCGATGCTTTAGTTTCCGTGCACCATTTATACTCCTTGCAGCCCCTATATTGCCATGGACACATCCTATTGCATGTTGTTTGATAGATAGTCGGCCTTGCGAGTCGTAGTTGCTTGCTTATGTGTTGCTTCGTGTCATTGTCATTTCACCGTTGACGGCAAGTTGGCACATGCTTAATGGTGTAGATGATCATGACTTTAAATACAACTTGATTAATTGCTGGGACAACTAATGAAAGAGGCACCGGTGGTCAATATATGCTATTTGGTTTTTTATGTCCACTTGTGTTCCGTAGGCCCCGAGTACTTGATACCTGTTCCTTGACTATTCGCACTATCCACATACGAGAGACTATATGAATCCCCCTTAGCCAGAGCTTGATTCATTTCTTATTTCTTAGGGCCACAAAGTAGTTTGGGGCTTTATTACTATCCTGTACTTATGCCATGCTTTACTGCTTTATTTAAGATTGTGCGTGGAGCACCTGTACTGTTTTGGATCGTGCCACGTTTTCGCGGTATCGACAAGCCCAGTCGCATTTTCGGGTTCCCAGTCATTTACAGCCGTCATCACAAACCTTGGGTCCGTTCCGGAGCCGGCCAACTTCGTTGCGGGTAGCTTAGTGGGGTGGCCCCCTGAAATCTTTTATGAATCCTGTGATTGCTTTGTCGTGAAAGCCTCATTGGGTTTTGATTTGGTTTTTCCGAGGTTGATTGTGTGTGTTGCTATTTGTGCACCCCTGCAGGGTAAATCTTTCTAAAAGCCGTGTTCGCGGTTATAAACGACTTGGAGCACAGTATCTCGATCATAGACAAGCATAACTAAAATAGTGCTATAAATTTGACTTAATATGTGACTAGTAATCAGCTTCACTATAATGGAATGGATAATAAAAGTGCCAACAACTGGTGGAACTGGGGTGTATTACCTGCCTAGTAAGTATCGCAAACTCCAATGGAATGAAATAAAAGTGCCAACAACTGCTGGGTTGGGATGTCACATGCTAATTGTATCTGACTAGTAAATACTGTAACTACAACTGAATGATTAACTAAAACTGCCCACTACTTATGCTATCAGGATGACTCGTGATATCTATATCTGACTAGTAAGTGCTGCAACTATAACAGAATGAATAAAACTGTCAACTGTGTGAGTTCCTCGGTTTAACTTCCTCGTTTGGTCTCGAGGGGGAATACCAGGATGGGTATGATTGGCGTTAGTATCAGGTTGGTCCCGAATAGGTCTTTCTTACCCCTCTCTAATAGCCGGCAGTTATATCGAGTCTCTATAGGTTGAATAGTGCATGTTTCGCTGCCGCTTCAGTCCACCATACCTATGTAGGCGAGAGCCGCCGAATTCTAGCATCGCCGTGTACTGGCCTCAGTACTGACGCTCCTTTTTTTCTTTGCCCTTTGTCGGCATCCCTTTTGTTTTAGCAGGTATAAGTTCGATGTCGTTAGCAGGGTTATCCTTCCGGCTTGGCCTGGGCAGGGTTATAGACGCCATTGGTTATTCTTCAGGGCTCTTAGTCCCATTTGCATCTTGTCCGTACTCGGACGTTGTATTGGTTTCAAGGTGATTTGGATCTTGTACTGTACATCTGTAGTCTTGACTCAGTGAGTCGTTGTTGTATATATATCTGTTCTGTGGGTTCCATCGTGGACTATTGTGTAATGATATTACTTCGTTTTCCACCCGCATGAAAGTGCCTGGTGGGCATCCTTAAATCGTTTCTATGCGGGTTTGGCGGGAATCGCTAAAACTTGCATAGGTCCGATTCGAGGGTGTTACAACTTATTTCCGAACTGAGGGAAGAACAACTTCATAAAAGCTAGGAACCGCGGCTAGCAAAAACAAATGCTTCCTAAGAGTCTAGCACTAGCGCCACCGTTGAGGGCGAGCCAAGGTTGACGCCGTTGAATTGGATTAGTCCCCTTGTCATGTCTTACAACCACGCCGTTGAATTGGATTAGTCCCCTTGTCATGTCTTACAACCACCCCAATCTTAATCTTATCTCGCGTGGTAACTTGATACAAAAGAACAAACATAGTATCCATCAAGAGTCAAACAAATACGAACCGACTGTCATCAAAGGAAAGGTATTGAAAATCCGTATGATCTTCTTAATTGGTAATGGACAACAACCTATGGATTATACTCTCACACACAGTTTTAATCTGTGCGATCTAAGTTACGCAAATAGTAAAACTTTGTGCGATAATGGAAGGTATGGCCCTAGTATTGGAATGGACTGATAGACCTACTTTTTTTGTGCCTGGATCAAGGGATGTTCGCCTCATCAAAGAAATTTAGAAGCTCGTGGATCAATGGGGTTTGTTTTTCTAAGAGATCGAAACAGGGTTGCACATTGTCTTGCTAACGGCGTCTCTAACCGAGATTTCTTATAGTTAGAGAAATAAAATCGACTTCTAAAACTTAGAGGAGTATAAAGAAAATCGGTTCCTAAGTGGTTCCCTATATTTAGAGGAGTAAAATATTTTTCCTTATTTACAATACAATTGGTCCATACATACGCATTTATAATTATAGATTAGTAGTGCATACATACCGATGCAACCTGATACACACAATACATATCGATACAACGTGATACAATCGGTACATAGAGAATATATACCAATACAAACCGAAATAAACCAAAGTATTTAAGTTATGCATTAGAACACATAACAATAGTGTGTCATGGACGCGGAAAAAACTGCCCCCGCATCGCTCCTCTCGGGGCGACTCAGGAGGCGACCAACCCTAGCCTCCACAACGCCTCTCCCTCCTTTCTCCCCTCCACTCCTCGCCGCCGTAGTTGGCCGGCGGGCAAGCCCACGTTCCCTTCGAGGACAGCAGCGACGAGTCATCTCCGAGTGCTGCCCGCGGTTCAAGTGGGAGGTGCACCCGATCTCGATCCCAGAGCACTCATGGACGCTTGGCGGCACAGGTCCGACAGCCTCTAGCGTCCTCCGATGGCCTTCGGCCGATGAAGGCAACACCAGGTCCTTCAAGAAGCAGATCGACCCAAGGACAGTGCCCAAGCTCGGTGGATCTGGTTAAGGGGACCATGGTCACACCAAGGTCGGGTTGGAAGAGACATCCACATGCCGTCGGTGCTGGTATGTGTTGGCCTTGTCTCCTCCCTACCCTTTACTTCTTTCACAAAGTCCTCCGTGGTTGGGATCTGCAGCGTACAAACTCTTGGACAGACAGATCAAGGGATCTCGCTGGCAAAAGCGTGCATTTTTTGTGGTGTTGCAGGCAGAAGGTGTTGACTGCCCTTTGGTTGCTGTGTTTCTGCCGTGCGGTGTGGTCTGCTGAGTAGGGGGAGTTTGGTTGTCGGGGCGACGACCCTAGATGGTGGGCGTGGCAGTGGCTTGGCGGCAGACTCCATTATGCTAGGTGATGGACGACTTCCTTGACGGCGAGGATGGTGAGGTTGTCGGTGTGGGACGATCGTGTTTGAGAGCTCTCTTGTTCTCTTACAGATATTGGTGTCTCGTCTACTCCGATCTCCACCTATGCTACCGGTGAGACTTTGCTAGACAGTGGATGTGGTACCGAGGTTGCCCGGCGTTGCTAGTGCCAGCGGTGGTGGCGCTTCTAGGCGCCATGTTCCCACTTGAGGGCATTGTTGAGGATCCAGGTCTCTCCATCGTCGGGCTTTGGATGAAAATCCATAGTCTGCTCGGTACCAAGCAGCGTCGACACTTTGGCGTCGTTACCTTCTTGAAGGCACTGTCTTTGGAGCCTAGTGTCTGCCGGTTAACAGGATGTGGGGGGTTTGTAGGAGTTGGCTGCCTTGTTGTCTCACTGCTCTCAGTGTGCTCTCGAGTGAGCTTCTCCAAACCCGACGGTACGGCGCTCTTCGAACCTAGCGAGGGGGTTGGGCCCTTTTTAGACATGGAAACGGATGGCACCTCGACAACAGGGAGCCTCTAGGTTACAGATGTAAGCACATTGGCTTCAACAGCTCGGTGTCTTTGTCGTCAAGACCTTGCACTCGCGTCACCTATAGTAAGCGATCGTTGCAGTTCATAAGGATTTGGAGCATCTCAAGTGGCATGTCTTGTCTATTTTATGTTTTCTTATTGTTCCTTTTTGCTTATAAGATGCTCTGCCATATGGGTTTATTAATTTAAAATCAGGCATTTTCACCTATTATCTAAAAAAACAATAGAGCCGTCTATTCAAGATCGATGAAAGCGATCTATTTTCTTCTCTTGTCTTTCATTAAAATTCTCATGAATTTTCCCCAAAATTGTTGAAATGGTTGATGAACACCACTCTCTTTGTATAATGCATTATCAACAAGATCTTGATGGTTTCATGCAAAATACAAATCGTTGTCCTTGTCCTTGGTCCAATTAGGATTTCTTTTACTTTGTTTGTAACAAAGATCAAGTAACTCATGAATTTTTCTACTTCCTCCGGTCCATATTAATGACCTCAACTTTATCTAGATTCGTATGTATCAACTTAAGTATTTAGACTAGATGCATTCATATGTAGACAAAGTTAAGGCCATTAATATGAACCGGAGGGAGTACTTCATTTTACAAAAAGAAAAAGAGGAAAATTTCACCTCCTCCAAATGTGTTTGTTGCAGGCAGTGCTGCCGGTGATCCATCTCTGGACAGAGCTTCCCGAAGACCGGCCCTGCCTCCTCCAACTCTGGCTAGACATCCCACACACATACCAAACTTGTTGCAGGTGGCGGTACCGACGAATCCAACCCTAGTCCGTGCGGGATCGACGGTGGGCGAGGAGAAGGGGTGAGCTTTCATGTGACTCGGTGGTGGCCGACCTTCTACCACCTTCCTATCCTCCAGTGGCTCCGTTTTGCAAAGAATCGAGACCGACAGTGGCCGATTTGCAACAAATCTAGGCAGCGACGGGCGAAATTTCGATCTCCTAGTCGATTTTGGCAACGACGAGGAGCGGCGGGCGATGGAGAGGTGGGCTCGAGGGCGGCGCAAGGTCTAAGGTGCTAGCGGCGGGTTTTGGTGGTCACCGGAGGCGATGCCGGCGTGAATTGGAGCGGCGGATGGGAGGTCAGTTTTTTCTCTAAAGTGGCCGATGACATATATGTAGAAGTCGCTGGAGTCAACTTTGTCAGAGATGCCCAAACAACATTGGTAGAACGTATACGAGCACCTCCGTTGCACCTTTCTCCTAATTTCATTTCTTATTTTCGTTTTTTATGATTTCTTACCTATAGTAAGAGCATCTCTACTCGTTCGGCATTTCTAGACCCAAATCCGGTGTTGTTTAGCACCGGATGGATGTAACTTTCAACCTAAAAATGGCCAGTTTCACAGTAGCATTCCCGGACCGAGTTCCCGACTTCGGCCAATTTTTGACAAATTTTAACAAAACACGGCGAAACTTTAGATGATTTCAGGCGATTGCATTAGATATAGCCGACTTCGTACATATTATGTCAAATTCGGACATATACCCAAATTTTGATTGCGGTAGGCTAAAAAACAAAAAAAAACATTGAAAACGGTAAAAACTAGAGGATGCCGAGGATGGCACGCCGATCACTTGCCAAAGTGGCGGTTGAAGGACGTATAGTCAGCCTGGGTCCCATCGTTGTCGTTGTCGCTCGGTGGCTACGGTGGCCGGGAGCTGCCCTGCCCGGCGTCACCACTGCTCCACGGCTGCGCTGAGGGCCCGACCTCATCTTCGTCGTTGTCGTCGAGGACGACGAGAGGCACGCCATGGTAGGCGCTCTAGCGGAAAACTCCGCGTGCGGCCTGCTCGTGCAGCCACAGGATGCGCTCGGTCTTCTCCCGCTCCCAGTCCGCCCTAGACTAGGCGCATGCATCGGGGGGCTGCATCGGCGACACGTCATTGAGCGATGCCTCCATCGCCATCTTGGGGAGGGAACGCGTCATTGTCGACGGGCACCACCGAATCCACCGGCTCCTTCTTCAACACACGTAGCTTTGGCCTTGCCAGTCGGAGGTGACCGGTCGATGGCGATGGCGCGCGACGTTCGTTTATCACAATGTCGCGTGATGATGACATCCATACTACTGATACAACCACTACACCTACAATAACATTGCAAGGACCTGTCACAAGAGCTCGTGCATGTCTACTTTATTATCAAGTACTTTTGTTTTTAAGAACTATTCCTAATCTACATGAGAATATGATGTTGCCTAAATCAGATATGTTTATGTTACTTAGGAATGATGGACCTAGCAACGACAAGAAGGATAATCAATGGAGCATGATCATGCATGAAGACGGCAACAAGCTTGAGAGGATGGAAGATGATGCTACAAGTGAAGATTTCAGAACTTTAAAGCCACCATAATGAGATGAAGAGATGGACAAAACCAAGATATTACCACTTCATAATTTTGTCCATATAGTCATCTGGTGCTGCATCACCTTTTATTAATGGGCCAGACCCATGTAAGTTTTGTCTAACTTTTTAGGCTGAATTTTTTAGAGTCAGTATAAGTGGAGGAAACCGACTTAGGAAGAATTTCCGGCCGCCTCTCCCAAGCCTAGAAGCACCCCCCTTCGTCCCTCCATATATACGTCCATTAGGTCATTGTTTATACTCGGATTATGTTTAGACTAAAAATTAGCTAGCATTGCAATGTCGCCAAGGCATGAGAGTCGCAGAGACCTCCGGTACTTGCACCTATTCAGGATTCCACCTTTTCAATAAAGCTTTCATCTTCATCTGCAATATCTTAATTGCTTATTCTCGATTTCAGGTAGGAATTAAGACCCTCGCTGGTCAGGTTGATCGTGCTTCTGCAAGATCAGTAACCTCCAGGAGATTGGCCTAGCGATTGCATTAACGCTCGTTCTCACATGTGTAGTCAGATCATCAAGCCCGAACTCCACCCAAATCGACTTATCTCGATCTCATTAAAATATCGTACACCTTTGCCCTATCAAGTGGTATCAGAATTCAGATTGCTCGATGAGATTTACAGTTTTTCCTAGTGTAGATCAATTTTACCTATAACCCACGAAAAAGCCAAAAATACAGTCAGAGTTTAGATCTATACTTCCCATAACCACCCTCCGCCTTGCATTATCTTTTTAGTTTTGCATCGTTGAATTTGTGTTTGCATCGTCGCGTCGCGTTGCTGATCTTAGTGTCTTGTTCCTTAGAGTTTCAAGTTCTGGTCACTTTAGTCACTGCCGTCGCACTCGCAGATCACAACCATTGTCATACTTCCACTACCACATCCACCACAATTTTCCACCGCCACCACCTGTCATCGCCATAAACCCTAACCTACGCCACCGCCTTCGTACCGCGACACATACCCTTTCTAGTTTCCTGCCGTGGCACGAGTTCGAGTAGAGTTGTTCTTTCCTAGTTATTTTTATTTCCTTCCATATTCTTCCGTGCTACAATCTAATTCCATTGAGTTAAATTTTCGGTCGCAAGTCAAGAAGGAGAGCAAAAAAATTGGGATTTCTATTTTCGTGTCCTCGGTTCGTTAGTTGTACTCAGTTTTCCTCAGTTGCTTAGTTTTTCTCACTTTTCCCCTCCCTCTATTCTGAAACCCTCACAAGCGCTCGAACGGGGGGATGCCGTCAGGTCAAAGGCTTGACCATTACATGCTGACTGGTGGGACCGTGCTGGGGCGGGTCGTGCGTTGAGCATTACGTTACGTCGCCTCGACCATTACATGCTGACAGGTGGGGCCAGGATACATGGCGGACCAGCCATCCATCTCTCGCCTGATTATGGGGGACGTGGTGTGGGAGCTCATGGGGCGCGTTTGGTGGTTACGTGGGTTTTCTTTTTTGTTATTTTTATGATTGGCCTTTTTAAGAGCGCATTTCCCCTCTCTCTCGCTAACAATTGTATTTTTTGTCCAAAAAGGTAGCGAATCTAGAGCAACTTCTCTCTTTATTCATTGTTCCTTTTGGCCCTCGTTTTTCCCTAATCTGGTAACAAATCTAGAGCAGCAAACCTAACTAGCATCATAATAAATTCAGTAAACAGAGCAGATGTAGATAAACAAGCTAATACAGGTTATATAGTACGGTACTTAACGAGGTTCGACAATTAGGCTGCTCAGCAGCAGCAGCGGACAAGTTCAACACAAACAAGACAAAAGAAGCTGCTTTACAGCAGCAGCAGCACAAGATCAGTGGCCCCTCATGGCCTCCGCCTCCTCCCTCTGGCGCCTCCTCCATCTTGTTGCCCAGCCCCTTGACCTTGGGCGCCTTGGGCTCTATCAGGGGCATGCGAACCTCCTCGATGGCCACCTTCTAGAGGTTGCGGATATGAAGGCCAAGCACCTGGTGCTTGGCTCTGAAGCCGTGGATGTTCACGGGCTCGCCGCAGGTCCTCACATCCTCGGCATGCTTCACGAGGGAGTTGAAGTCGGTGGTGTGGAGCCTCCTGGTGGTGCAGAAGGGGCACATGTAGATGTCGCCAGCGAAGTAGTTATCGTACTGGCCGGACTTCAGCCTCCTCAGCACATGACGAGTCTTGGTGTCCTTGGACTCGTCGTCACTGTAGACGTCGCTGCTATCCTCCTGTTAGAAAAAACAGCAGAGTGCAATAAGGACATGATTGAGATACTTTGATTATCGAGATTGATTATTTGAATAAATTAACCGATTGAGATCCCCTGATTATTCCCCAAAGCTCAAACCAAATCGAATACTCATCCCAACTACAAAAAGGGGAGATTCAAATACGAACAGGGGAATTCATCGAAATACAAGATATAGCACAAGAGGATTAGCTACTTTAAAAATACGAATAGCCAAACCCTAATAACATACGATCTAGCATCCAATGATGGGAATGGGGGAAGAACAAGGGAAGGGGAGAAAACCCTGGTTACCTCCGACCATGGGTCAGCGATGCTGGTGTCGTAGGGGTTCTCTGGCCTTATGTAATCAACCTCCTCGTAGGGGTCCCAATCAAGCAGGGTCTGCCCGAGATCAGCGGGGGCCTCCTCGCCCGCGGCTACGGCAGATGCGGGGATGGGGATGGTGGATGCCTTTGATGCCTAGACATGGGCCTGTATGGGGGCCTCCTCATGGGTGGCCTTGGAGGCGCTGATGGCCAACACGTTGTTCTTCTTCATCACCGGCATGCTTGGGGTTTTCTTGGGGGTTTGTAGAAGGTGATGGGACAGTGGAGACGGTTGAGTGAGCGAGTGAGTGATGAGTGAGAGTGAGGAGGCCTCTATTAAAGGAGAAGGGAAGTGACGTTTCGTTGCACCACCGTGCACCACGTAACCGCGTATGCTACTACACCGTGCATGGCCACACGTGTCCGCTACCACCCCGTGCACCGCACACGCGTACCGTGAGTCACGATTTTTCCCTCGTGTCTAACCTTGGCGACTTAGTTGTGCTCAATTTTTCCCTCGAGTGTAACACTGGCAGTTTTGTTGTACTTAGTTTTGCCCTCTAGTACTAACACTGCCATGTGCAATATACTCAGTTTTACCCTCTGATACATTGCAAATGTATCTATAATTTTTGATGTTCCATGCTTGGTTTTATCTACTTTCTTGTGTTTTGTCCACACTTTGGAGTACTTTTCATATGATATCTTGGACTAACCTATTAACAAGAGCCACAGTGCCAGCTGCCTGTTTTCTGCTGTTTTTGGTTCCAGGAAGTCAGAAAATGAATATTCTCGGACTTGGACGGGACAAAAGCCAAAGTTATTATTTTACCGGGGGACACTTGGAGCCAGAATACGAGACGGAGAGGGGCCACGGGGCCGCCACACCACCTGGCCACGCGGCCAGGCCTGGCCCGTGCCAGGGGGTGGTGTGGCCGCCTCCAGCACCCCCTTGGCCTCTCCTTTCGCCTATAAGATGCCTACGATACAGAAACTCTAAGTATCCGATCAAAATTCCATGAAAGAGTCTGTAGCCGCCGTCGTCTCTGTCCCTAGATCGGGAGGGATCTAAAGCTCTTCCCGACACCCTGCCGGAGAGGGGAATTCACCCTGGAGGCCTTCTTCATCATCATGCAAGCCTCTGGTGTGATGCATGAGTAGTTCATCTCTGGACTACGGGTCCATGTAGTAGCTAGATGGCTGGTTCTCCTCCTTTGTGCTTTCATGTCAAGATCTTGTGAGCTCCGTTCATGATCAAGATCATCTATTTGTAATTCTGCATATTGTGTTTGCTGGGATCCGATGGATATTGAGATGATATTTCAGATTGATTATTGATTCTATCATGTCTTTGTTATTTGTGATCTTGCATGCTTTCCGTTGTTAGTAGCTATCTTGGCCAAGTAGATGCTAGCAACTCCAAGAGTTAGTATTTATGCTCGATAGCGGGTTCATGCCTCTGGTAATCTGGGGAAGTGACAGAAATCTTTAAGGTACTAGATGTGCTGTTGCTACTAGGGAGAAAGCAACAATCCTTTGTTCATAGAACAATCATATTGTTTACTTTACACGCAATTCGTAATGCAATAATCTGTTGCTTGCAACTTAATACTGGAGGGGGTTCGGATGATAACTTGAAGGTGGATTATTAGTCATAGATGTAGTTGGATGACGGTCTATGTATAATGTTGTAATGCCCAATCGAATCTCAAAGGAGTCAAGATAAGTAATATATGCTTGTATGCTTTCTTGATGTTTGTCAATTGCCCCGCTGTAATTTGTTCACCTAGTATGTTATCTATCTTAAGGAGAGCCACCTCTAGTGAACTATGGACCCCGGTCCTTTCTTTTACATTCAATCTACAATCAACTGTTTACTGCTTTGTGTTTACTTTCTGCAAACTATTACTTCATTCCTTTCGATACGTTTAATCCTTTGTTTTCAGCAAAACCGGTGAGATTGACAACCTCATCACAAGTTGGGGATAGAGTTCTGTGGTTGTGTTGTGCAGGTCTCCACGTTGCTGCTGGCACCGGTAGTGCGCCCTGCCAACGTTCAACTAGCTACACCTTTGGGGTGTTTCCTTGCTCCTACTGGATTGATAACCTTGGTTTCGTACTGAGGGAAAACTTGCTGCTATGCTCATCATACCTTCCTCTTGGGGTTCCCCAACAAGCTCGATATATTTTGGGCCATCAAGAATATTTTCTGGCGCCATTGCCAGGGAGTCAAGGACATCTTCACAAGGGCAGTCCCTCATAACCAATATCTTTACTTTGTTATTTTTTTTGCTTAGTTTATTTTTGTTTTGTTTGCTTGTTTCTTTATCAAAAACACACAAAAAATTAGTTATACTAGTTTGCTTTCTTTATTGAAAACACAAAAAAATTAGTCCCTATCTTAAGTTGTCATTATGTCTAGCCTTGTTCCAATCACTATGTCACATGAGGAAATGATTTTCACTTTTAAACAAGGAATTGAGGAAAGCTTCAAGGAATCTTGGTCTAGAATCTCTGATCTACATGAAAAAACGGAGCCTAAAATGACTCAAAGCTTATTCCTTAGTAGTTTTTACCTTGGAATTGCTCTTTGCTATATATATGCTCTAGATGTTGTTGTGGGAGGAGATTTCCTCCAATGCAATGAGGATGATGCTGTTAATGCTATAAAGAAATTGGTCTTTACTTACAACTTGCCTAGCAAAACTGATATTTCTTTCACAAACATATTTGCTAGATTGAACACTCTTGAGACCCGCACTACTAGTTTAAAGGATTGTTATAACACGCTTAGAGAGCATCATAATTATGTTCCAATAAATTCTGAACAATCAAAGTGGCTCCCCACAGTAAAGATTGATATAAATAATGAAACTTTTCAAGCTCGGTGTGATATCATGTCTGAATTTTGTCTTATGCCCAAAGATATTTATGAATCTTTGGGGGCTTTCTGAAGGAGGAAAAGAAATATCTCTTGCTAATAATGCTACAATATTACCTATTGGAATAGCTGATGGAGTGTTTACAAAGATCCTTGGGAAAATGATTTCTACTAATTATCTTGTTATTGAATGTGCAGGAAAAGGACAAATTATGCTTGGAAGGTCCCTATTAGAACTCCTTGGAGCAATAATAGATGTGGGAAAGGGGACTATGCACCTTGCTTATCCACCAAACAATCATATTATCCCCAAGGTTAAGAATAAAAGTAAGAGAGGTAAGGGCAATAAATTTGGTTTTAATGCTTCTTCATTTGAGAACACTTGATTCTTTCTTGCTTCTTATGCCTAACTTAAAGGTGTTAAAGAAAAGTACTTATTGGGAGATAACCCAAAATTTTTAGATGAGTCTTGAAAGTTATTACTTCAGTAATAACCGCTCATTATCCTTTTTATTTGCTTTCTGTGCCAAGAGTAATCTCTAATGAGAGAGAAGTAATGATTGGGAAAGTTGCTGTCCCGAAACAGATTTCTTTGCTCTACCGTAAAAATTCGTGTAAAATCTCTGTATGTACTTTTGAGGCGTGAATTTTTGTGCTTCTGCCCCAGGTTGTTATCTAGCTTTCGTTAGTTCAACACTTTTTGATTTGAGCAACAGAAGGTCTTCCAAACAATTCGTCTTTACCTGCTGGTCTGTTTTGACAGATTTTTGCCATTTTCTGCATTTGCTTCTTGTTGGTTCCTTTTTGAGTTCTTTTGGGGAATTGAGCTTTTTGAGGGAAGTGCTACAGTAGCTAGTGTTTTAATGGAAGTTTTATTGGTGATAGAACTGAACCTAAAGACCTATTATCTTGAGTGCACTAATGTTGCTAATAAAGATTATGTGAAGTTTTGTATGAAGGAAAAATTTCAGGTGTATGGAAGGAATGAGTAATGAGATGAAGGATGGACTAAAGCTCAAGCTTGGGGATGCCACACTTGTCACCCCAAGAAATATCCAAGAAATACAAGCGTCAAAGCTTGGGGATGCCCAAGACATCCCCCTCTTCATCAATAAAAATCCTAGGTTTCTTTCAAACGCTTCATTTTTATTGTTTCATGCACAATTGTGTTGTTCTTGGAGCGTCTTCTTTTTCTTTTTCGTTTTGTTTTTTTGTTTTCTTAGTTTGCTGAATAAATTGGTTGGACCCCCTCTTTCATACATTGGTTTTCAAATAGTTTGGTTTGGATTGGGAAAGAGTAGGAAAGTTCATGCTTAAGTGGTAAAGAGAGCTTGTTTTTGACTGTGGCCTATGCTTTGTCATGCCATGCTTGATATTGTTTTGGCTTTATGCTTAGTATTCTTTGCTGTAGCATGACTTGTTATAAACAATTGAGATTGCTTAATGTGCCTTGGATGAATCATGCGTTGTTTTAGCAAATTAAAGCATAATATAGTGGTATTCTCCTTTGATGCTTTATTTGGGTTGACTTGGCGCATGCTCACACCATGTTATGACTATCTCAAGTCACCATAGCCTTTATGATCCTTTAGTTTTCAACTTGTAGTATCACTTTATGCTTTGATCAATGATGTTTTGTTGCTCTGCATGATTATGGCCATTATTGCTCTCTTAGTTTGTCGCTCCCAGTATTTTGCTAGCCTCCATAACCAAGTATGAGTTCCACTCATGCATCCTACTCCTTAAACCAAGTTATTCCACAGAGTCCACCATACCTACCTATTATCTTATGCTATTCCAAGTATATTCTTGTTTTTGTCTACCTTCCAAATTAAACTTGTTATGTGAAAATTAGTGATTAAAGCTCTCACGAACTTGATGGCACACTTTACTTTTCTTGCATTTAATAAACTTGAACCATTGGGTCCTTCTTTGCTGCGTATATGCTTGCGCTTTATAAGTTGAAATCAGCAGAACCATGTATCATGGGGAACACTTTCAACAATGCACTTGTACTTTGTACCCCGTTGATATCATGTTCTTTTGCTTATGGATCCCGGCGGTGTGAAATAAAAGTGGAACTTGTAAGATCATGGAGTTTGTATGTGTGTTAGAGAAACGCCTAGGCCGCTAGCCTAAGCCATGCCTAATCATGGTGGGAACTTGCAGCATCACCATAATGAGCACTCTATGAAGCATCCTCAATAAAAACCTATGCAAATAGCAAATAAAAAGATCACTGAGATGCTCATTGTCTGCTTGCCTTGTCATTTTGATTAAGGGATAGCTCCTATATCATGTGCAAGGGGTACCCCATTGGCGGTTCTTTATGATACATATGTACTTACAATGACAAGAGCTTACTCGTGACTAAAGTTGAGTAGCATGAGGATCGGTCTTCGTAAGTAAGGGGCATGAGATTTCGGCTTATAACTTGTCAAGCATATCCTCTTAGTTGTGTCACTTTAACCTTAATCACCTTAAATATGCTTATGATAGGGGCAATGAGAGCTGAAAGCTAATAAGTACCATAATTTTTGGAAGCTCTTTATGAGACTTGAATCCCTGCTTCCTTCTATGAAGGCCTTTCTTCTACTTATATATTGAGTCTCCACCTTCTATCTTTATGCACCTACTTTTAGAGAATAGTGGCCATTCTTAGTTCTATGTGCATTGTCCCAAGACTAGTTGATTGATGCATAACTTGATATTGCTTGTTTTAAACTATTTGTATCCAGTCACTCTTATGAACTTTGAAGGTGTCCTATGCATTTATATTTGCTACTCTATGAGGGACAAGCTTAATGCTACTATGCTATGTTTTCTTTATGTGAAACAAACAAACATCTTGCAAAGCATTGTTATTCATGAATCTTTTGTTTGTGCCTTTTCATGTTGCAACATAGTTTCTTTGTCTTATTGCTAGAACTTTGTCTTTCATGTTATGATTGAAGTACTATGATCCCAGCTTTGAATGTTTTACAAATACTTTGATCAAGTTTATGATGGTGCATGTCACCTCAAAAATTATTCTTTCTTTTTATCACTTACCTACTCGAGGACGAGCAGGAGTTAAGCTTGGGGATGTTGATACATTGCAAATGTATATATAATTTTTGATGTTCCATGCTTGGTTTTATCTACTTTCTTGTGTTTTGTCCACACTTTGGAGTACTTTTCATATGATTTCTTGGACTAACCTATTAACAAGAGCTACAGTGCCAGCTGCCTGTTTTCTGTTGTTTTTGGTTCCAGGAAGTCAGAAAATGAATATTCTCGGAATTGGACGGGATAAAATCCAAAGTTATTATTTTACCGGGGGACACCTGGAGCCAGAATACAAGATGGAGAGGGGCCAGGGGGCCGCCACACCACCTGGCCACGCGGCCAGGCCTGGCCCAAGCCAGGGGGTGGTGTGGCCGCCTCCAGCACCCCCTTGGGCTCTCCTTCCGCCTATAAGATGCCTCCGATACAGAAACCCTAAGTACTCGATCAAAATTCCATGAAAGAGTCTGTAGCCGCTGTCGTCTCTGTCCCTAGATCGGGAGGGATCTGAATCTCTTCCCGGCACCCTGCCGGAGAGGGGAATTCACCCTGGAGGCCTTCTTCATCATCATGCAAGCCTCCGGTGTGATGCCTGAGTAGTTCATCTCTGGACTACGGGTCCATGTAGTAGCTAGATGGCTGGTTCTCCTCATTTGTGCGTTCATGTCTAGATCTTGTGAGCTCCGTTCATGATCAAGGTCATCTATTTGTAATTCTGCATGTTGTGTTTGCGAGGATCCGATGGATATTGAGATGCTATTTCAGATTGATTATTGATTCTATCATGTCTTTGTTATTTGTGATTTTGCATGCTTTCCGTTGTTAGTAGCTATCTTGGCCAAATAGATGCTAGCAACTCCAAGAGTTAGTATTTATGCTCGATAGTGGGTTCATGCCTCTAGTAATCTGGGGAAGTGACAGAAATCTCTAAGGTACTAGATGTGCTGCTGCTACTAGGGAGAAAACAACAATCCTTTATTCATAGAACAATCGTATTGTTTACTTTACACGCAATTTGTAATGCAATGATCTATTGCTTGCAACTTAATACTGGAGGGGGTTCGGATGATAACCTGAAGGTGGATTATTAGTCATAGATGCAGTTGGATGGCGGTCTATGTATAATGTTGTAATGCCCAATCGAATCTCAAAGGATTCAAGATGAGTAGTATATGCTTGTATGCTTTCTCGATGTTTGTCAATTGCCCCGCTATAATTTGTTCACCCAGCATGTTATCTATCTTAAGGAGAGCCACCTCTAGTGAACTATGGACCCTGGTCCTTTCTTTTACATTCAATCTACAATCAACTGTTTACTGCTTTGTGTTTACTTTCTACAAACTATTACTTCCTTCCATTCGATACGTTTAATCCTTTGTTTTTAGCAAAACCAGTGAGATTGAGAACCCCATCACAAGTTGGGGACAAAGTTTTGTGGTTGTGTTGTGCAGGTCTCCACGTTGCTGCTGGCACCGGTAGTGCGCCCTGCCAACATTCAGCTAGCTACACCTTTGGGGTGTTTCCTTGCTCCTACTGGATTGATAACCTTGGTTTCGTTCTGAGGGAAAACTTGATGCTGTGCTCATCATACCTTCCTCTTGGGGTTCCCCAACAAGCTCGATATATTTTGGGCCATCACCCTCCGGTGGCTGGTCAACAGAGAGTCAACGAATGGGTTTTAGCTAGCTAATTGAGTCATTTTATGCACAACAAATTCAAAAAGATCAAAACATAGTGGAATCTACCTAGGGAGTCTTATTATGTGACCTGCCACCATAGGAAATGTATATAAATCAAGTTTTAACTGAAATCACCACTTCTTAAATCACCTACTCTCTATGAAGGTTCATGGCTTTCTACTCAATCCTCTTCCCGAAACATCCCTCCCCAAAACATAGTTTGTTTGAATGAGGCAATAATTGTCAAACTAGTGTATATTTGAATTGCAAATAGTTTAATGTATGCCAAGATGTATTTTATTGTATAAAAGACGCATTTTCCATTTTGTAAATATTTTTCTATTATTTATTTGAATCCCTTTATCAGTCTTGCCCTTGGTTTTTATGTTCTACTCAGTTTTGCCCTTGGTTGTTAACATCTACTCAGTTTTCCCCTCTCTTGGTCATAATCTCTCACACATGTACTCATCTTCGCTGCTATGCTCTGATTGGTTGAGACAGTTGTCACGCAAATCGTGCACCAACCGTTGATTCTCTTTGATCTAGCGGACAGGATAACCCCTATATCTATCGAGGGCACCCCTCTATCCATGCAAAATAACGAGTTTTCCACCGGTACTTTAACTCCATAAACAAATGAACTTGAATATAATTTGAAGGGAACGTGTTGAAAGGTGTATAATTTGTGCATTACATTTCACTCTATGAAAATGATAATCTTTCAAGATTTTCTTAGCACGACATTATCATGTATTAAGTGCAATTTCAAAGAGTTCAAAGGTGTATAATTTTCGTATATGCAAGTTTATGCATTATATTTCACTCCATGGAAATGATAATCTCTCAAGATTTTCTTAGCACAACATTATCATGTTCTAAGTGCGATTTCAAAGAGTTCAAAGGTGTATAAACTTCGTATATGCAAGTTTATGCATTACATTCCACTCTATGAAAATGGGGGAGAAAATAATAATCTCTCAAAAAATTGTTAGCACATCATTATCACGTATTAAGTGTTATTTAAAAGTGTTCAAAGGTTTATAATTTTCGCATATGCAAGTTTGTGCATTACATTCCACTCTATGAAAATGAGAATCTCTCAAGATTTTCTTAGCACAACATTATCACTTATTAAGTGCGATTTCAAAGAGTTCAAAGGTGTATAATTTTCATATATGCAAGTTTATGCATTATATTTCACTCCATGGAAATGATAACCTCGCAAGATTTTATTAGCACAACATTATCATGTCCTAAGTGCGATTTCAAAGAGTTCAAAGGTGTATAAACTTCGTATATGCAAGTTTATGCATTACATTCCACTCTATGAAAATGGGGGAGAAAATAATAATCTCTCAAAAATTTGTTTGCACATCATTATCATGTATTAAGTGCGATTTAAAAGTGTTCAAAGGTTTATAATTTTCGCATATGCAAGTTTGTGCATTACATTACACTCTATGAAAATGATAATCTCTCAAGATTTTATTAGCACAACATTATCACGTATTAAGTGTGATTTCAAATAGTTAAAAGGTGTATAATTTTCGTATATGCAAGTTTATGCATTATATTTCACTCTATGGAAATGATAATCTCTCAAGATTTTATTAGCACAACATTATCATGTCCTAAGTGCGATTTCAAAGAGTTCAAATATGAATAATTTTCGTATATGCATTACATTTCACTATAAGAAAATGAAGCTATACAAAGGGCTGCCATCACCGAAGAAGAAGAAGAAGAAGAAGAAAGGGGAGGCAACGGCACATGCGCGGGCGCGGGTGCGGTGACCCAGCATACCACTGCATGATGTAGTACACTATAGTTGTTGACATAACACCAATGAAACACCGTTCACTAGGATTACATCCCTCAGAGTGGTACAACAGAAACACAGCAGGTCCAAGACATGACTATAGATTACAACTCGACTCTTTACAAAAGATCCAGAGAACACGCTAGGTTAAAGAGAGAGAAAGAAACTTCTTACAAAGAAGAACCAGAAATAATAACTCAGAACTATCTAGTAACTAAGACTAGTACCTAAACTATTTGGCTTGCCATTGCTGTTATTGCAATGCTCTACAGAAATAGGTTTTATGGCTAGAGAATCTACTCCTATCTAAACCGACACTTTATCTTCACTTCAGCTGATGTATATGTTGACTTCATTGACTTTATTGAAGAACTTGAGTTGTCGATGATGGTTTCTTGAGCAGAAATTGATGTTGACGTCGTCTTCAATGGCTTAGAACCTAGCAAGGGTTAAGAAGGTACAATTGAGTACGGGCGTACTCAGCAAACTCACTAAAAAGGAGTGTATGATGCACTATCTCTATAGCCACAGACCATAGGTCGTAGGCAATGAAGGTTTTCATAAACATTTCTTCAAAGATTGAGTTTATTCTGAAAACTATGTCCGACAGCCTTCACAGGTTGACCAGAACTTCATGGAGTTCCTTTCATGCCGCGTTCGTAGCTCCTTCCCGGAACAAGGAGTAATATGTCACAATTCTTACACTCTGTAGAGGTGTGTCACTTTTCCCACAAGAGACCTTAAGCTTTGTTGCACAGCCGGGAGTATGTACCCATTCAAACTTCCATGGTTTGAGGCCCAACTTAAGATCCAAGCCAAAAGCTGCCCTCTCCGCGACCCCATATGTCTGCACGATCCTCTAGGGCTAACTACACCTTTGTTAAGCGGCCAACTAGGGCAAGCTATAACCATGGGGAGTTCCCGAAGACTCTATGAGCTGGTGATGCCCCTGGAGGTTCTACCTCCGGCAACCACTCATAAATAATCTAGACACCAAAATCGTGGGGCCTAAGGGTGCCCACCCATATGTTGGATCCTCACCGGGAATCCCAACGTCACGATAAGGTCATCTTGCCTCCATATGAAAGGAAGAAGATACAACTGACTTCTATGTCCCATTCCAAATCTCTTGGTTGACGCGTATTATACGACGCTAGAATCACTAGAGACATTGGTTGCTAAGTCCTAGATATTATGTTCCTTTACCACTAGAACTGTATCAATAGATTATTACCACTTGGTAAATAATCCATAATCATATTATTATGTAAATAGTATTTTCCATCCTTTTTGAAATGCAGGTGATGACACAATTGAGTTAAAATCATAGAAAATAATCAAAGGACATGAGCAAGTTGTGAACTTGCCTTTTGTGATTGCAATATTATGCACTCACGGTCTTCAAGACAATATAAGATCCAAATTCTGTAAACAACATCATTGGTCCGGTAAGGACTAATGTTTAAAGAAGCAAGATGCAACGATGCATAAGTAATGTAATGCAATTTGAGAAACGCGAATCCCCGGAATAGTCGTATCTAATCTAGGGTTTGGAAACTAGGAATGAGTTCTTTAGAATGTGTTGCACTTTTATAACAGATTCACACTTGTGCTTCTTATTAAGGCTTGTGAGAGTGTGTGAAACAATATGTAGATACAACAATACTAAAGCACTCAAATGGTCATGGTATCTAAAATATTTCTTAAACAAGATTAAGACTCCATTAGAGCTTTTAAATAGGTGTTCAGGGATTTCTTTTAATGTTTCTTAAAATAATAACTTTTGAGGAAAGATTACTTTTTCAAAGTAAAAAGTATTCAAACTTAAAACTAATACTTTAAGGTTTTCTTATAAATTATAAGTACTAAAGTAGAAAAAAACTAGTATTGTTGACTTGCTACTCTACTAGTAAATGGAGACTTTTAACACTCCATGAAAGTGAAACAAAAGTATTATGTATTGATAGAAGTGGTGTTTTCTTGATTTTATAAGTGCATAGAATCACTTACTCATTATAGAATTAATACTCATTTCTATGAACATGGGAATGACATCATGTTAAATACTTACAAACTTTCCTTAGCCCTTAGAGTGGATTCCCAAACTTGTAAAAGAATTAATATTCAAATCTTGATGATTTTATAAGTGATAAACTATTTTTGGAGTAAGATTTACTTAACTCTGAATGGTAGTTTTAGTAAGTACAACTTAAAATTGTTAGAATTATGTTAGCTTTAATTTAACATTCTTTGAACTTGTTATTACATTTTTAGACTCTAAATAAATAATGGTAAAGGCATTAGTAAAGGTATATATTTTTTTATTGAATTAAAATAAAAGAACAGAGTTAAAATAATATTTATTAGATATTTATCTTGTATTTTACTTCAAAAGTGAGAGTTGACATTTTTGATGTGTAGATTTCATTTTTGTGATCATTTTGATATATTATAAGTATTTTTGTGATTTTTAAATAATAAGGTATGATTTTTACAAATTTTATCACTTAATAAATACTTACTAAATAGAAAATATTAGTTAAGCGATACAAAAATAATTTAAACAAGTTTGTAATTAGATTTTGTTTTTATAAGAATTTTGATATATTATATTTGTTTTTATGAATTTTAAATGATAAAATATATTTATTAGGATTTATTCCTAATAGATTATTTTCTAATAAATACTAATGTTTTTATTTAAGTTGGAAAATGAAATGTATTTATAGGCTTATAATATCTAGTTTATTTTTCTGAACATTTTGATATATAATATATATTTTTCTAAGTTATAAAATAGAAGATAATCTATTTTTAAGATTTAACTATTTACTTAAATTCCTGGAAAATACTTATTATTGAATTTATATTGTTTATTCCTTTTCTAATTGGATTTTAAACAGAAGTATACTTTTTTCATCCGGGCATCCCTACCCACAGTGGCCGATTGAAGGGCCCCATGCCACTTCAGCATCCACCTCAGCAGGGGAGGGGCCCACGGCCGATTGACCTTGCTGACATCACGGTGACGTCGGCGTGACGTCACCGCTGGGATTTCTCCAAGGTCGAGCACGGATTGATCGCGGGCGAGCGTGCGGGGCTCGATAGAAGGTCGTGCTCGATGCGCCTGATGTCTACGCACTTCTATTCTTGTAGACAGTTCTTGGGCCTCCAAGTGCAGAGGTTTGTAGAATAGCAGCAAGTTTTCCCTTAAGTGGATCACCCAAGGTTTATCGAACTCAGGGAGGAAGTGGTCAAAGGTATCCCCTCTCAAGCAACCCTGCAATTAGGATACAAGAAGTCTCTTGTGTCCCCAACACACCCAATACACTTGTCAGGTTTATATGTGCACTAGTTCGGCGAAGACATAGTGAAATACAAGTGGTATGGATATAAGACAATGGTACCAGAAAAGAGTTTGATGGCATGGAAGAGACTAAAGGAAAACTGAAATAAAGATGGAAGCAAGCAAACATGTAACAGATCTAGTTGCAAACGGTGTTTCAATGTTTAGAAACAAGGCCTAGGGATCATACTTTCACTAGTGAACACTCTCATATAAATATATTCTTCTTTATGATACTACACTGAACTACTCTCCGGTTGGACACTCTAATCCATGGTAGGGCTATAACAACACACCTCAAAGTAAGCCTTTCCCATCTAGGAAACCCCACACTGTCACCTTGAGCACTAGATGGTTCCAACAAACACCACAATTTCATAGAGACATCCAACTCCAAATATAACTCATAACAAGTATTTGTAATCTCTAGCCTAAGTGCCACCATGGTGTGCACACGGTCAACTTCACACACATGGGGAGAGCAGAGATCTATTAAAGCACTTGAGTAGCAAGGTAGATCTAGAGATTACAAGCTCATGATCTCAATAAGATCATGCATAGAGAGAGATGAACACATAGCTACCGGTAGAACCCTTAGCCTCGAGGAAGAACTACTCCCTCCTCATCATGGGAATCAGCAACGGTGATGGAGATGGTGGTGGAGATGGCTCCGGGGGCACTTCCCCGTCCCGATAGGGTGCCGGAACAGAGACTTTTTGTCCCCCGAATCTCCCCTTTGGTGGCGGCGGCGCTGTGGAACTTTTCATGGATTTCTGATTGATGATTTAGGGTTTCTGCATCGAGGGGCTCTTATAGGCGAAAGAGGCAAGGTCGGTGGCCAGCTAGGAGGCCCACACCATGCCCTGGCGCGGCCTAGGCTGGCCCGTGCCAAGGGGGGTGTGGCCACCCTGTGGCTCCTCTCCGACTCTCCTTCTGGCTCCTTGAGTCTTCCGGGAAAATAGGCACTTTGTCTTTTGTCCCGTCCAATTCCGAGAATATTCATTTTCTGACTTCCTAGAACCAAAAACAGCAGAAAACAGGTAACTGGCACTGTGGCATCTTCTTAATAGGTTAGTCCAAGAAATCATATGAAAAGTACTCCAAAGTTGGAACAAAACACAAGAAAGTGGATAAAACCAAGCATGGAACATAAAAAATTATAGATACATTTGCAATGTATCAACATCCCCAAGCTTAACGCCTGCTCGTCCTCGAGTAGGTAAGTGATAAAAAGAAAGAATAATTTTTGAGGTGGCATGCACCATCAAAGATTTGATCAAAGTATTTGTAAAACATTCAAAGCTGGGATCATAGTACTTCAATCATAACATGAAAGACAAAGTTCTAGCAATAAGACAAAGAAACTATGATGCAACATGAAAAGGCACTAACAAAAGATTCATGAATAACAATGCTTTGCAAGATGTTTGTTTGTTTCACATAAAGAAAACATAGCATAATAGTATTCAGCTTGTCCCTCAATAGAGTAGCAAATATAAATGCATATGACACCTTCAAAGTTCATAAGAGTGACTAGATACAATAGTTTAAAACAAGCAATATCAAGTTATGCATCAATCAACTAGCCTTGGGACAATGCACATAGAACTAAGAATGGCCACTATGCTCTCAAAGTAGGTGCATAAATATAGAAGGTGGAGACTCAATATAATGGTGGAAGAAAGGCCTTTAAAAGGAAGTAGGGATTCAAGTCTCATAAAGAGCTTCCAAAAATTATGGTACTTATAACTTTCAGCTCTCATTGCCCCTATCATAAGCATCTTTAAGGTGATTAAGGTTAAAGTGACACAACTAAGAGGATATGCTTGACAAGTTATGAACCAAAATCTCATGCCCCTTACTTACGAAGACCGATCCTCATGTTACTCAACTTCAGTCACGAGTAAGCTCTTGTCATTGTAAGTACATATGTATCATAGAAAACCGCCAACGGGGTACCCCTTTCACATGATACGGGAGCTTTCCCATAATCAAAATGACAAGGCAAGCAGACAATGAGCATCTCAGCGATCTTTTTATTTGCTATTTTCATAGGTTTTTATTGAGGATGCTTCATAGAGTGCTCATTATGGTGATGCTGCAAGTTTCCACCATGATTAGGCATGGCTTAGGCTAGCGGCCCAGGCGTTTCTCTAACACACATACAAACTCCATGATCTTACAAGTTCCACTTTTATTTCACACCGCCGGGATCCATAAGCAAAAGAACATGATATCAACGAGGTACAAAGTACAAGTGCAATGTTGAAAGCGTTCCCCATGAAACATGGTTCTGCTAATTTCAACTTATAAAGCGCAAGCATATACGCAACAAAGAAGGACCCAATGGTTCAAGTTTATTAGATGCAGAAAGTAAAGTGTGCCATCAAGTTCGTGAGAGCTTTAATCACTAGCTTTCTCATAACAAGTTTAATTTGGAAGGTAAACAAAAGCATGAATATACTTGGAATAGCATAAGCTAGTAGGTAGGTATGGTGGAATCTTTGGAATAACTTGGTTTAGGGAGTTGGACGCATGAGTGGAACTCATACTTGGTTGTGGAGGCTAGCAAAAGACTGGGAGCGACAAACTAAGAGAGCAATAATGGCCATAATCATGCAGAGCGACAAAACATCATTGATCAAAGCATAAAGTGATACTAAAAGTTGAAAACTAAAGGATCATAAAGGCTATGGTGACTTGAGATAGTCATAACATGGTGTGAGCATGCGCCAAGTCAACCCAAATAAAGCATCAAAGGAGAATACCACTATATTTTGCTTTAATTTGCTAAAACAACGCATGATTCATCCAAGGCACATTAAGCAATCTCAATTGTTTATAACAAGTCATGCTACAGCAAAGAATACTAAGCATAAAGCCAAAACAATATCAAGCATGGCATGACAAAGCATAGGCCACAGTGAAAAACAAGCTCTCTTTACCACTTAAGCATGAACTTTCCTACTCTTTCCCAATCCAAACCAAACTATTTGAAAACCAATGTATGAAAGAGGGGGTCCAACCAATTTATTCAGCAAACTAAGAAAACCGAGAAAACCAAAACCAAAACGAAAACAAAGAAGAAGACGCTCCAAGAACAACACAACTGTGTATGAAACAATAAAAATGAAGTGTTTGGAAGAAACCTGGGATTTTTATTGATGAAGAAGGTGATGCCTTGGGAATCCCCAAGCTTTGACGCTTGTACTTCTTGGATATTTCTTGGGGTGACATGCGTGGTATCCCCAAGCTTGAGCTTTAGTCCATCCTTCATCTCATTACTCATTCCTTCCATACACCTGAAATTTTTCCTTCATACAAAACTTCACACAATCTTTATTAGCAACATTAGTGCACTCAAGATAAATAATTCTTAAGGTTCAGTTCTAACACCAAATAAACTTCCATTAGAACACTAGCTACTGTAGCACTTCCCTCAAAAAGCTCAATTCCACAAAAGAACTCAAAAAGGAACCAACAAGAAGCAAATGCAGAAAATGGCAGAAATCTGTCAAAACAGGCCAGCAGGTAAAGACGAATTTTTTCGAAGACCTTCTGTTGCTCAAATGAAAAGTTTTGAACTAACGAAAGTTAGATAACAACCTGGGGCATAAGAACAAAAATGGATGCCTCAAAAAGACGTACAGAGATTGTACACGAATTTTTACGGTGAAGCACAGAAATCTGTTTCGGGACAGCAACTTTCCCAATCATTACTTCTCTATCATTAGAGGTTACTCTTGGCACAAAAAGCAAATAAAAATGATAAGGAGCGGTTATTACTGAAGCAATAACTCCAAGACTCATCTAAAACTTTTGGGTTAACTCCCAATAAGTACTTTTCTTTAACGCCTTTAAGTTAGGCATGATATTTTGAGAAGATGCTCACATAAGAAGTATGAATTGAAGTAAAAGAGAGCATCAAGAAGCAAATTCAAAGAACACTTAAGTCTAACCCACTTCCTATGCATAGGAATCTTGTAAATAAACAAGTCATGGAAGCACAAAGCAACAAGAATAGTAAAGCAAAACAAGTGCAACTTCAAAATTTTCAACATAAAGAGGGGAAACCTAATATTATTGAGATGCATAAAACCATGTTTCCCTCTCTCATAGTAACTTTCAGTAGCATCATGAATAAAATTAACAATATAACAATCACATGAAACATTCTTATCATGAGCCACATGCATAAAAGAATTTATACTCCCTACATAAACATAGTCATTCTTATTGATTGTAGTGGGAGCAAATTCAACAAAATAGCTATCATTATTATTTTCATCACCATAATCATCAAATATAGGAGGCATATTGTAATCAAAATTAATTTTCTCCTCAATAGTAGGTGGACTGAAAATATCATATTCATCATTGTAATCATCATATATTGGAGGTTTGGTATCATCATAAGCAATAGAATAGCTATCTTCCAAAGCTGGGAAACTAAAAAGATCATTTTCATAAAAACTAGCTTCCCCAAGCTTAGACTTTTCCATAGCATTAGCTATAATGGTTTCCATAGAATTCATACTAATAACATTGCTATTAGCATGCAAATAAAGTTCCATAGGTTTTTTAATTTTCTCTTCAAACACTTCATGTCCTAACCCAAGATAAATACTATAAAGCTCTCTATTTTGTTGTTGTTTTCCATTAAGCCTAACTAGTGAAAACAAGAAACAAAAAGACAAAATTGCAGAATCTAAAGGAAATAACTTCGAGCACTCACACCGGAGGATGTGAGTACCTTTTACCTTACCTCCCCGGCAACAGCGCCAGAAAATAGGCGTTTGCCGTGGGAGGTTCTTCTTCTTTCATCCTCCGGTGTGAATACCTTTTACCTTACCTCCCCGGCAACGGCGCCAGAAAATAGCTTGATGTCTACGCACTTCTATACTTGTAGACAGTTGTTGGGCCTCCAAGTGCAGAGGTTTGTAGAACAACAGCAAGTTTTCCCTTAAGTGGATCACCCAAGGTTTATCGAACTCAGGGAGGAAGTGGTCAAAGGAATCCCCTCTCAATCAACCCTGCAATCAAGATACAATAAGTCTTTTGTGTCCCCAACACACCCAATACACTTGCCAGGTTTATAGGTGCACTAGTTCGGCGAAGAGATAGTGAAATACAAGTGGTATGGATATAAGACAATGGTACCAGAAAAGAGTTTGATGGCGTGGAAGAGACTAAAGGAAAACTGAAATAAAGATGGAAGCAAGCAACATGTAACAGATCTAGTTGCAAACGGTGTTTCAATGTTTATAAACAAGGCGTAGGGATCATACTTTCACTAGTGAACACTCTCATATAAATATATTCTTCTTTATGATATTACGCTGAACTACTCTCCGGTTGGACACTCTAATCCATGGTTGGGCTATAACAGCACACCTCAAAGTAAGCCTTTCCCATCTAGAAAACCCCACACTATCACCTTGAGCACTAGATGGTTCCAACAAACACCACAGTTTCGTAGAGACATCCAACTCCAAATATAACTCATAACAAGTATTTGTAATCTCTAGCCTAAGTGCCACCATGGTGTGCACACTGTCAACTTCACACACATGGGGAGAGCAGAGATCTATTAAAGCACTTGAGTAGCAAGGTAGATCTATAAATTACAAGCTCATGATCTCAATAAGATCATGCATAGAGAGAGATGAACACATAGCTACCGGTAGAACCCTTAGCCTCGAGGAAGAACTACTCCCTCCTCATCATGGGAATCAGCAACGGTGATGGAGATGGTGGTGGATATCGATGGAGATGGCTCTAGGGGCACTTCCCCGTCCCGGCAGGGTGCCGGAACAGAGACTTTCTGTCCCTCGAATCTCCCCTTCGGTGGCGGCGGAACTACGGAACTTTTCGTGGATTTCTGATTGATGATTTAGGGTTTATGCATCGGGGGCTCTTATAGGCGAAGGAGGCAAGGTCGGTGGCCAGCCAGGGGGCCCACACCATGCCTTAGCGCGGCCTAGGCTGCCCGCGCCAAGGGGGGGTGTGTCCACCCTGTGGCCCCTCTCCGACTGTCCTTCTGGCTCCGTGAGTCTTCCAGGAAAATAGGCATTTTGGCTTTTGTCCCATCCAATTCCAAGAATATTCATTTTCTGACTTCCTGGAACCAAAAACAGCAGAAAATAGGCAAATGGCACTGTGGCATCTTGTTAATAGGTTAGTCCAAGAAATCATATGAAAAGTACTCCAAAGTTGGAACAAAACACAAGAAAGTGGATAAAACCAAGCATGGAACATAAAAAATTATAGATACATTTGCAATGTATCAGCGCCTCATTGCGGGAGACCACAAAGTGGCGGCGCTGGGTCATTTGGTCACTGGACTCACCGGCGGTGAGCTTTACTATGGCGGCGGACAATTACGAATGATGGGCTAGCACTACGGAAAATAATCAGGCGAATAAATGGCACGGGAGGGTGCACAAGCCAACCTAGGGTGCAGTCGGAGACGGTGGCGATTGGCAACAAAAGTGACTGCCGTACTTCGGGAAGAAGACATCGTGGGGCTCAATCCAGTGAACCCTGGTTCGATTCCTCAGGCTAGAAGACCTAGAAGATCATGGCGGAGCTCCCGGGCTATTCTTCCGGTCACGGGGCGGCTCGGAGCAACGACGACGAGCAGCGTCTGGCAGCTAGGGTTTCAACCCCCTTTCTGTGGAGAAGATGAGAGAGGCAGGCGAGAGAGAGTGAGAAGATGAGGATGAAGAGACGTGGAGCGCTGGTTGTTATCCTCCATCTGGGTTGGCGAGCGGTGGGGATTGCGACGGCGCTGATCGACGGCACCAGCGACGCCAGGTAGCTACTTGTCATCGCGAGCAAAGAGGACGACGAGGTTAGGAGGCTGAAGGGGTACGGGCCGGGTGTTTAGCCGGACAGGCTACTGCTGGGCTACGGACTGGCGAGCGAAAAGAAAGAGTACCGCAACGCTAAGAGGTAGATAGACAAAGAGGAAGCTCTGGGCTAGCCTGTAGGCTCGGCCAGGTCTCTTTTTCTGTTTTTTTCTATATACTGTTTTAGTAAAATTTCTTCAAATAGGTTTTTCTCAAGTTTCAAATTCTTCAAAATGTTTCTGAGGTATTTAAAATATTATAGGATATTATTGTAGGTGTTTGGTTCCATATTTTTTTCTAGTATTCATATAAATCCTATTTATTTATGAGATGTGGATGAGAAAACTCATTAACAATATAAAGTTTAAGATTCTTTTTCTTATTCAAAAACTTTCTTTAAACTATAATTTTATTTCTCTATTAACATTTCTGGTGGTGTCTAATGGTTATAACTTTCCTTTATACAATATACCATGAACATATTCGAGAATTTAATAATTCATTTTCAATTAGAGACATGGATGATTATTAGGACCATAGATGAATATTTAGGTTTAAAGATATTGCATCTCTATCTAGGTTTAAGTTGGTATCCCCTCTTAGAGTGAGATATTGGAATTAATTCCTAGAGTTATCTTTTTGGTTCATGGGTATAGATTTCTATTAAGTTTTAAGGTAATAAGGTGGACAAGACTTCCATTTATAAGAACTCATCTAGTTCTCTAATTACCTCTGGGAAGATTTAATTGTCCAAGAGGTATTGTTCAATGGTTACCTAGGAATAGGAAATGGTTTCACTATCCATTTAATTTTAGGGTTTTAAATAATGAAGCAGATATGGGTCTTGTCCTGGCTGCATGTATAGCTAGCTAAAGGTTTCTAAAAAATTCTTACCTCAATACTTCACTAAGCTTATCTTTAGATAAGGAATTCCTTTCCTAAATATACTCTAGATATCTCTCTTATCTTATTCACAAAGATCACATCTTCCTGAATAAGATAATCATCTGACTCCACCATATCCATCGTCATATGATGACATGGTCATGTCATTTCAACATTATTCCATTCTTACTCCTAGTATATAAATCCTCTTAATTAACTCCATCTATTAACTTCCTTAAATCCATCTTGCAACTTCTTCCAAGGCTTACAAGATTATAGTTCTCTTTATATATATCACATGTGTTAACAAACCTCTAGAATAGGTATAGTACTACTCTCCACAATACAAGTTGGTTCTTGTATTACCTTGGTTAACTATTATACTTCCAACTACTCCATATATTCATGTTATGCATCATACTCTAGCTTGACTTCTCATGTTCAAGCTAGATGATTCATTTTACTAAGGCTTTACCTAATTTAGTATACTCACCTCACTTCTTCATTGTCCAGGCATATATTCTCAAGTGACTTGAGAATCGGGACCACCAACCCTTGCTCAAACAGAGCTTAGGCTAATACTTGTCTAATCAAGATCTATACTAATCTAAGTAGTAAACTTATATTGGTATCTCTATAGACTTATCTTGTTAAGTAAGCTTACTATAAATCTATATCCACTTGTCCTAACAAGATTACTATTTGATGTACTAATACTATTAGATTTCCCATAGCTCCACAACTACTATCTAAACTCTTGGGTTTAAATACTTCTCCTAGTTAACTCAGGAGTGAGTTAACTCCTCCAACATCAAATGGTTTGGTCTCCACTAAGGATCTCATTACATTGATGATGACACACTCAACTATATCTAGTTCTTCCTTCAGATTAATTTACTTAAGGTATTTGAAAGGTTAATAAGTTCTAGATCAGGAATTGATCACCCCATATTGATGATCAATTGATACTAGGATTTGGTTAAATAAGAATGTCACCTCTTAATATCATATTAAGGATATGTGCTAAATGGTCTTGGCTTGACTTTCCTTTCTACTCTATTTTTAATAAATGTTTAAGAACTACCAGGGTACCTATGATAAGAGTAACTATGGCAAACAAGTGTTTCAATATTTAGCTATAGAGTTTCTTTTACTTAAGTTATATACTTAACTTGGTATACAAAGTTTATGGTAGCTAATATCTTAATATCATATTTAGAATATTAAGTATTCATCCTTGAGTTGTTGTATGGAATACCATATAATGATCTCTAGGAGATCTAGTACTCCTTGTTAAGTAGTGTGTTGTGACTTAGTTTCATTACATTTGATCTACCCTTAGATCAAATTATATTACCCAAAATAAGGTTTTTAACAAAGGTCATATGGAAACTTACCGCAGTCAACTTGATGATCTACTTCAGTTCCACCAAGTTAAGAGAAGCTTCAATCACTTTGACAAGTTTTATTTTAAAGCGCAAAAATTATCCGGATTTTCTATGCATGAATGCAATGCACACACCTGTATTCAGCTTATTTCTAAGCTATAATGCTGGGACGTTATAGACTCTCCCCCTTAAAATAAACTGCGTCCCCGAAGTTCGTACTCTCTTGCATTTCGGAATGAGGTATTGACTTGTATTGATCACACCATTTCTCAAATCCATAGCGATCATAATTGGGGATAATTGTGATATCCCGTATCCAAATCTTTTTCCTTGGATCCTCTTCATTTTTTTCAATATCCACTATCACTTCTAAGTTATCATATGGCTTGTATTACTACCCCTTGGAGTATATCCTAACAATCCTATTTAGGATTGCTTTAGGACACATTTAGTCCATTCCAATCAGGCTTTCCTACTACTTTACACTGGACTTATTTTGGTAGGCTCTCCTCCTTCTTAAGGAAAACTTACCAATTGTTTCCCCTTTATAACTAGTCCACTAGGTTAAGCAGTTATATCTCCTTCGATCTCTCATCCGTACATACTCTAGAGAGTACTCTTATACAGATGTCTTCTTATAACCTTATGAGAATAAGGCTTAATCTCATCATAATTTAGTACCTCTTCTCCAACCTTTAGTTAGAAAGTTAGACAACAACACTTCAGTGTTTACTCTTCCCCTTGGGGTTTCCTAATGGTCTCTAAACTTCATGTATAATACCCACTAGTTAAGGTATTAGTCTATGTCTAGCTTAAATCTTACCTATATAAGGTCTCACGAAAGAATCTGTGGTATACCCACATAGTTGTGGATCTCCAAAATGACTCTTCCGGCACTTTGTGTCTTACTTTTAACCTTTTGGACACTTTTGCTTTGGTAAGCCCGATTTCGCGAAGCATCTCGGTAGACGATCTTTAATTTCATACTTTCTTAGGTCTAACTTAACTTAGGCCAAGTTAAGTTTTATACTCTTTAAATCATACAAAGATGATCTAATTAGCTAAACCGCTAGGATACCAACTACGGCTACCAACTACGGATACCAGCTGCGGATCCTCCTAGGTGCATGAATTACCCTACGGTTTTTGACTTCTTACTGGCATTCTCTCTGAATTGTCAGAGCTTGAATACCACTTTTGTTTCAAGACTTATTCTTTGCACTGATTCATGATACTTCCATGAACCTGGTACAACTACTTCATTAGCCTCTTAGCAACATCACCCATCTTAAGTGAACTTAAGTTCATTCCTTTATGTTGTTCTACCCCTTTTCTTAATTAATAATCCTTCTTGTTGCCAACTCACAATGAGTTGGGATTGATCCATCCTTCAAAATAGTGTTGATACTCTTTATATTTGGCTTTACTCTTCATGCAAGTCTTCATCTTGATCTTCGGAACTCGTCACTCCCTTACACGAATTCCCTTTTCTATCTAGGTCTATAACATCAAGTAATAACTTGATAATGCAACATGCATTTGCACATCAAGTCAAACTTCATGCACAGATCTAGTCAATCAAGACGATGCAATAAAAACCAAAAATCCAAATGTGGTACATATAACACACATCATTCTAAGACTAGAATATAATAGTTGAGTATAGTACCTCTAGAATTCAGGCTTAGCTGTGTAGTATATGACACCTCCTATGATAGGTTTACACCGTGATACTTAGCACTTAAGGGTTAAACTACTCTTTGTCTCATTACTTACCCACTTTGCTCAGTTGCAACTGGATAATCTTGAGCAAAGTGGTCTCACTTTGGTTTTGGCTAACCACTTACTTTTCTTTCGGGACTACTAAAGACTACTAAATTTCCATTCTATCATAAACTATCCTTACATGATCTCTCAAAACTACTAACAAAGTTGTAGTTACTACCTTAATCCAACAATTATCGTAATGTTATAATACCTTATGACTTATATCATAGACCTGCACTGTTCTCTACTTACTGTTGTTACAAGATTATTTACTAAGTACTTGTCCTAATTACAACTTATCATGGTCTCGGAGCTATTCTCACCACGAACTTGTTTAGATTTACCTAGTCATCATGATTAAAGAGCTAATCTCACCATGACGACTCTTATTGTTAGCCTACTATTAATGATTCTTCACCAAATTCTACTCCATCACATGGAATTCTCAAGTGAATGTCACATGATTTACTTCCAATTATATCTATACCTACTCTGATGGTCTACCATGTATGGTATAATGGTATCCACTAGTGATAAGATTCTGCTACTTCGCAGAGGTTCTAAATATAGACTCCATCACTAATACTTCTCCACATGATATCCTACTTTTGGTCGTAATCTTCTTTGATATTTTAACTTACTTAAGATATCTTAGTGGTGTTATACCTATTTAGATCTATACTAAAATGGCAATTCTCTAGAGAATACATATAACTAATCCTTCAGAAAGATGATAAGAACATCCAACTTAAGTGTGACAAGGTTTATCCTCAAGTGGATATTCATCACAAGTTTTGGTTTAGATAAGATGGCTCCTATAGTCACTATCCAACCTACAGATCTTCCTAAAAGGGTTTTAATCCTAAGGTCAAAGCATATGCTCTGATACCAGCTACGGTGACCCAGCATACCACTGCATGATGTAGTACACTATAGTCGTTGACATAACACCAATGAAACACCGTTCACTAGGATTACATCCCTCAGAGTGGTACAACAGAAGCACATCAGGTCCAAGACATGACTATAGATTACAACTCGACTCTTTACAAAAGATCCAGAGAACACGCTAGGTTAAAGAGAAAGAAAGAAACTTCTTACAAAGAAGAACCAGAAATAATAACTCAGAACTATCTAGTAACTAAGACTAGTATCTAAACTATTTGGCTTGCCATTGCTGTTATTGCAATGCTCTACAGAAATAGGTTTTATGGCTAGAGAATCTACTCCTATCTAAACCGACACTTTATCTTCACTTCAGTTGATGTATATGTTGACTTCATTGACTTTATTGAAGAACTTGAGTTGTCGATGATGGTTTCTTGAGCAGAAATTGATGTTGACATCGTCTTGGACGGCTTAGAACCTAGCAAGGGTTAAGAAGGTACGGTTGAGTACGGGCGTACTCAGCAAGTTCACTAAAAATGAGTGTATGATGCACTATCTCTACAGCCACAGACCATAGGTCGTAGGCAATGAAGGTTTTCGTAAACATTTCTTCAAAGATTGATTTTATTCTGAAAACTATGTCCGATAGCCTTCACAGGTTGACCAGAACTTCATGGAGTTCCTTTCCTGCCGCGTTAGCAGCTCCTTCCCAGAACAGGGAGTAACATGTCACAATTCTTACACTATGCAGAGGTGCGTCACTTTTCCCACAAGAGACCTTAAGCTTTGTTGCACAACCGGGAGTATGTCCCCATTCAAACTTCCATGGTTTGAGGCCCAACTTAAGATCCAAGACAATCGCTGCCCTCTCCGCGACCCCATATGTCTGCACGATCCTCCGGGGCTGACTACACCTCCATTAAGCCGCCAACTAGGGCAAGCTATAACCATGGGGAGTTCCAGAAAACTCTATGAGCAGGTGATGCCCCAGGAGGTTCTACCTCCGGCAACCACTCATAAATAATCTAGACACCAAAATCGTGGGGCCTAAGGGTTCCCACCCATATGTTGGATCCACACCGGGAATCCCAACGTCACGATAAGGTCATCTTGCCTCCATATGAAAGGAAGAATATACAGCTGACTTCTCTGTCCCATTCCAAATCTCATGGTTGACGCGTATTATACGGCGCTAGAATCACTGGAGACATTGGTTGTTAAGTCCAAGATATTATGTTCCTTTACCACTAGAACTGTATCAATAGATTATTATCACTTGGTAAATAATCCATAATCATATTATTACGAAAGTATTTTCTGTTCTTTTTGAAATGCAGGTGATGACACAGTTGAGTTACAAGCATAGAAAATAATCAAAGGACATGAGCAAGTTGTGAACTTGCCTTTTGTGATTGCAAGATTATGCACTCACGGTCTTCAAGACAATAGAAGATCCAAATTCTATAAACAACATCATTGGTCTGGTAAGGACTAATGTTTAAAGAAGCAAGATGCAACGATGCATAAGTAATGTAATGCAATTTGAGAAACATGAATCCCCAGAATAGTTGTATCTAATCTAGGGTTTGGAAACTAGGAATGAGTTCTTTAGAATGTGTTGCACTTTTATAGCAGATTCACACTTGTGCTTCTTATTAAGGCTTGTGAGAGTGTGTGAAACAATATGTAGATACAACAAATAGTATGCAATACTAAAGCACTCAAATGGTCATGGTATCTAAAATATTTCTTAAACAAGATTAAGAATCCATTAGATCTTTTAAATAGGTGTTTAGGGATTACTTTTAATGTTTCTTAAAAGAATAACTTTTGAGGAAAGATTACTTTTTGAAAGTAAAAGTGTAACTACCTCGGTGAATTACGCTCCTAGTTACAAGCCTGGATGAACGGAAATGGTTGAAATAGTATGGTGGGGCCCAAATGCCAGTCACAGGTAGACCTTTCGGCCATCCCAACCATTTCCAAACATCAGGACAAGAACGGGCGGCGTAATCGGCAGGCGAAGGGATCAACTACATACACAAATGAGTATGTATGCAAGCCACCATACAACAGTACATCAGAGCCATTCCATCTAAAAAGAAAGGAAATATAGCAACGCCATACGGCAAGATCCAAATATCCTAGATAGATATAATAGTTTAGGATATCTCCTCATACATCAAACATCAGAGTATCAGGCAGAAGCGGAAGACAAAATCCGAGTACGGATAAGAAGCAAATCGGCATAAGATGCCCCATAAATAAGCACATCCCGCCCACAGATCTCACGGATCCCCGTTCCCGGAATCTCTACACCGAATGATCGTTGCCCACATCGTCTGTCTCTTCCACCCAGTATCCATCATGAGAGTGTACCTGTTCATCTGAACCAATAATTTATCGTGTGAGACCCTAGGGGTACTCAGCAAGTCTTTATGCCTCTAAAGGGGACACAACCTGGGGTGACGCAATTGCAGCAAAAGATAAACCCTAACAGTTCTATAGATACTCGCTAACCATCCGCCCAACCATAGATAGACGGATGTCCGTGAATTAATAACAACAGTTATAACAGTTATAACGGTAATCTTAACAGATCCATCCTCCTCCTCGCTTACCGACGAGGAAGCGGACGAACAACCCCTATCCGTTGGCAGTTTTATTATCCATTCCGTGAGTGTTGCACTATTTACTAGTCAGGTACCTAGTCTAGTCAATTTAAAAGCGGTACTTTAGTTATGCTTGTCTATGATCGAGAAACTGTGCTCCAAGTCGTCCATAACCGCGGACACGGCTTTCAGAAAGTTTTACCCTGCAGGGGTGCACAAATAGCAACACACACTCGATCAACCTCAGAAAAACCAAATCAAAACCCAACGAGGCAGTCACGACAAAGCAATCACAGGATTCAGAAATATTTCAGGGGGCCACCCCATTAAGCTACCTGCGACGAAGTTGGCCGACTCTGAGACGGACTCAAGGTTTGCGCCAATGGCTGTGAACGACTGGGAACCCGAAAATGTGACTGGGCTTGTCGACACCGCGAAAACACTCCGCTTTCCTAAACAGTACAGTGTGCAGTACCTCGCACAATTTAAATAAAGCAGTAAAGCATGGCATAAGTACAGGATAGTAAATAAAACCTCAAACTAGTTTGTGGCCCCAAGAAATAGGAATGAATCAAGCTCTGGCTCAGGGGGGTTCATAAGCCTCCCGGATGTGGATAGCGCGAATATTCAAGGAACAGGAATCAAGTACTCGGGGTCCTACGGGACACAAGTGAGCCTGAAAAACCAAATAGCGAATATGGCTCACCGATGCCACTTTCATTAGTTATCCCATTACTACTCAGGTTAAGTTGTTTAGGTACCTCGTTCTCCATCAGACACTCACATACCCTACACATGCTGTTCTACGACTCGCATGGCTCAAACAACTCCTGTAGTAAAGGCTCATGGGATGGAGGAACAAGCTTCAGTGGGGTTTAAAAGTAAAGGCTATGCAATACTTGGGATTCAATTTAATGCAATCGCGACTCAATGATGCAAGAATAAGATAGAGGAAATAGGTACTATATGTATGCAAGCATGTGGTAGTGCTTGCCTGGCAGCTCAGTCGAAGCGAGAGAAGGATCTGGGTGGTACTCCTGGTTCTCTTGGTATATCCCCTGCTCAGCGTCTATTCGAAGAAGAACCAAACAAACAAGGGCCAACATAAATAAAGTGCGCAAGCATATGAATAAGATGCGACAAGCAAACAATCATGCCATGATGAATGATGCACAATTTGCATGGCATTAAGGTAGCATGGCATGGGTGAGGTGTGGTATACAAGAATAAACATTTTTATTGGGTTTTAATCACATTTTAACCTCAAAATAGTTGCTGTACCCAATATATTTATATGATGCATGCTGCAAAACAGATAATGGAATGCATAAACAGAAAGGTCTCGTCGAGCTAATCATTTTAGACATATTATTTATTAAATTTGGAGTCATGAAACAAAAGTTATTAATTATTTCAGGAAAAAGGGCATTTATTGTAATTTTAATCAACTTGAAAAAATTAAAGTGTCCAAAATATATTTTGAATGGCATATTTGAATTCCTCATATTTTTATGATTTGAAAACATATATTATATGCATTATTTGGGTTTATAAATTAAATGTTATTATAAAACAGATTTGAATTTGAATTTGAAATAGATTTTAAAAGATTTGAATTAAAACCAGAAACAGACAGAAACTTTTTCTACTCGGGTGAAGCTAGCCACAGTCAATGACCAGTGGGCCCAGCTGCTGACTGGACAACAAACGCGCAGAAAAGGATTTCTCATCGCGGTTGCTGCCAGACACAGAGACTGACAGGTGGGACCTGGGGCCTCGCGGGCCCAGCTGCCAGCGGGTGAACCGTGCCCAACCACGTGGCTTCGCTGGGGATCGCGGGTTGAGGTTTACGAACTTCGGGATCCTTTTTGCAAAAAGACACGGGGGATGACATGTGGGCCAAGGGGAAGCGCGGGTTGATGCAGAAAAAGGTGTGGGGGGGGAAGTGCAAAGTGTCCACGCGTGCACTGTTTCTCTTCCTCTCTCTCTGACGAAACTGACAGCGGCAGCGCACGCGACACGGGGGCTCGATCCCGTGACCTAGGGCCTGGGCGCGGAGGCGGTGGCCACTGGGCTATGCGGGGGTAGCTGTCATGGAGGTGGGCGAGGACTAGCTGGGGCTTGGCGCTACGCGGGAGCGAGCACACAGAAGCGAGCTACGGCGCGCGGAGGGCGCTCGACGAAACTAACGGTGAGCACAGGCGACGGCGGGGGAAACGGAGGTGTCAGGGAGGTTAGCCAGCTCACCGAGAGTGCGTCGGTGTAGGTGGATCGGCTTGGGGCGCTGGCGATCGACGATGAAGTAGACGGACCGAGGATTTAGGGTTCTGGCGAGACGCGTCGGTGTGCGGCGGGTTGGGGCTTCCTCTTCTCGGCTCCGTGTACGGGGCTGCTGCAGGGGATCTCCTCGGCCTTCCTCGACAGCCACAACACCACGCTCGCCTCCTTGTACTGCTGGTGGACGCCGAAGCCGACGGTGGCCGGCGATGGGTAGCTGGCGGCGATGGAGAAGAGAGGGGAATGGCAGGGCGCCTCGGCCAGATCTGGAGAGGCCATAAGAGAGCCGGGAGGGGGATAAAGCAGAGGGGAGAGGGAGGTGCCGTGGGGAGGTGGGGTAGATGGAAAAGGTGGCTCGGCCACCTTTCCTTCTCCTTTCCTCACGTGCTCGGTCGGGCAGGCATGGCAGGGCAGGTGCAGCTGGGGCGGCCAGGTGGGGCAAGGGTGAGGCCAGAGAGGTGGCAGGCTCGGTGGAGGGGCCCCCATGCAGAGAGAGAGCTGAGAGAGAGGGGGTGGCTCGGCTAGGTGCTAGGGTCGGGTTGGGGTTAGGTTTGGCTCGGGTGTAGCTAGGGTTGGGGGTGGGGTGGTAGCTAGGTGGGCCAGGGTGGCCAGGTGGGGCAGCCTTGGCAGGTAGAGAGGGGGCCGAGAGAGAGGGGAGGTGGGTTTAGGGTTTAGCTTAGAAGGGGGGTGGTGTGAGGGTTAGGGTTAGATGGGGTGGTTTAGAGAGGATGGGGTAGAGGGGTTTAAGCAAGATCAAAAGATCAAGCCCAAAAGGAAGGGATTTAGATAGGGATGATCCACTCTAAAACAAATAAAATCCAAATGACAAGCAAAAAGGTGGTACTTGCATGGCCCATCCAAAATATTTATTGCCATGTTGATTCTTGTGAAACCAATATTATCACATGGCATTATTATTATGCATTCCCAAAATTGGAATAAAGGCCAAGCAAAAGAATCAAGAGGATTCCCCATGTGGAATAGATGGGGATGACCTTGTTTGAATGGAAATGGGACTTGCTAGTGTGTATGTTCCACTAGATGATTAATAGTCCCAAAAATATTCCAACATGAGCATAATTCCATGATAATCCATATGGAAGCTAGGAAAAAGGGTCCCACTCACAAGGCATGCCAAGGTGGCCATGTGGCTCTCATATATCATTAATGTGAAAACAACATGATGCCAAGATGAGAGCATGTGGAAAAGAATTGGATCCATCCCAATCCACATGAGCTAGAGGTAAAACCAATAAGTGCCAAGCTCATATTTAGTTGGATGGTGGAATTGTAAGGTGGTGAAAGAAAAGTGGTGGAGTTAATAAGAGATATGCCCCCAACTCAACTTGGGCATTTAAACAATATATCAAGAAGCAACTACAATATCAAGAGGCAAATACAATTAATAATGCATATGAGATAAGAACCAAATGGAAAAGGGTTTTATATGATGCTCAAATGCAAGGTGGCATGATGACATGAGCATGATATAATTATGATGCAACAATTATATATAGGGAGTAGCATATATATAGACTAGGCTAGTAGCATTGCAATTGTTAGACAATTGGGATGCTACAAAAAGTATTCAAACCTAAAACTAATACTTTAAGGTTTTCTTATAAATTATAAGTACTAAAGTAGAAAACAACTAGTATTGTTGAGTAGCTATTCTACTAGTAAATGGAGACTTTTAACACTCCATGAAAGTGAAACAAAAGTATTATGTATTAATAGAAGTGGTGTTTTCTTGATTTTATAAGTGGATAGAATCACTTCCTCATTATAGAATTAATACTCATTTCTATGAAAATGGGATGGCATCATGTTAAATACTTACAAACTTTCCTTAGCCTTTAGAGTGGATTCCCAAACTTGTAAAAGAATTAATATTCAAATCTTGATGATTTTATAAGTGATAAACTATTTTTGGAGTAAGATTTACTTAACTCTGAATGGTAGTTTTAGTAAGTACAACTTAAAATTGTTAGAATTATGTTAGCTTCAATTTAACATTCTTTGAACTTGTTATTACATTTTTAGACTCTAAATAAATAATGGTAAAAGCATTAGTAAAGGTATATATTTTTTTATTGAATTAAAATAAAAGAACAGAGTTAAAATAATATTTATTAGATATTTATCTTGTATTTTACTTCAAAAGTGAGAGTTGACATTTTTGATGTGTAGATTTCATTTTTGTGATCATTTTGATATATTATAAGTATTTTTGTGATTTTTAAATAATAAGGTATGATTTTTACAAATTTTATCACTTAATAAATACTTACTAAATAGTAAATATTAGTTAAGTGATACAAAAATAATTTTAACAAGTTTTAATTGTAGATTTTGTTTTTATAAGAATTTTGATGTAATATATTTGTTTTTATGAATTTTAAATGATAAAATATATTTATTAGGATTTATTCCGAATAGATTATTTTCTAATAAATACTAATGATTTTATTTAAGTTGGAAAATGAAATGTATTAATAGTTTTATAATATTGAGTTTATTTTTCTGAACATTTTGATATATAATATATATTTTTATAAGTTATAAAATAGAAGATAATCTATTTTTAAGATTTAACTATTTACTTAAATTCCTGGAAAATACTTATTATTGAATTTCTATTGTTTATTCCTTTTCTAATTGGATTTTAAACAGAAGTATACTTTTTTCACCCGGGTATTCCTACCCACACTGGCCGACCGAATGGCCCCAGGCCACTTCAGCATCCACCTCAGCAGGGGAGGGGCCCACGGCTGATTGACCTTGCTTACCACGCGCTGACATCACGATGACGTCGGCATGACGTCACCGCTGGGATTTCTCCCAGGTCGAGCACGGATTGATCGCGGGCGAGCGTGCGGGGCTCAGTAGAAGGTCATGCTCGATGCGCCTCATCACAGGAGACCACAAAGTGGCAGCGCTGGGTCATTTGGTCACTCGACTCGCCGGCGGTGAGCTTTACTATGGCGGCGGACAATGACGAATGACGGGCTAGCGCTACGGACAATACTCAGGAGAATAAATGGCACGGGAGGGTGCGCAAGCCCACCCAGGGTGCAGTCGGAGACGGCAGCGATTGGCGACAAAAGTGACTGCCGTACTTCGGGAAGAAGACATCGTGGGGCTCAATCTGGTGAACCCTGGTTCGATTCCTCAGGCTAGAAGACCTAGAAGATCATGGCGGAGCTCCCGGGCTACTCTTCCAGTCACGGGGCGGCCCGGAGCGATGACGACGAGCAGCGTCTGGCGGCTAGGGTTTTGACCCCCTTTCTATGGAGAAGATGAGAGAGGCAAGCGAGAGAGATTGTGATAAGATGAGGATGAAGAGACGTGGAGCGCTGGTTCTTATCCTCCATCTGGGTTGGCGAGTGGTGGGGATTGCGGCGACGCTGATCAACGGCACCAGTGATGCCAGGCAGCTGCTTGTCATCGCGAGCGAAGACGACGACGAGGTTAGGAGGTCGAAGGGATATGGGCCGGGTGTTGAGCCGGACAGGCTGCTGCTGGGCAGCGGACCGGCGAGCGAAAAGAAAGAGTAGCCCAGCGCCGAGCGGTAGATAGATAGAGAGGAAGCTCTGGGCTGGCCTGCTGGCTCGGCCAGGTCTCTTTTTTCTGTTTTTTTTTCTATTTACTGTTTCGGTAAAATTTCTTCAAATAGGTTTTCTCAAGTTTCAAATTCTTCAAAATGTTTCTGAGGTATTTAAAATATTATAGGATATCATTTTAGGTGTTTGGTTCTATATTTTTTTCTAGTATTCATATAAATCCTATTTATTTATGAGATGTGGATGAGAAAACTCATTAACAATATAAAGTTTAATATTATTTTTCTTATTTAAAAACTTTCTTTAAACTATGATTTTATTTCTCTAGTAACACTTGTGGTGGTGTCTAATGGTTATAAATTTCCTTTATACAATATACCATGAACTTATTAGAGAATTTAATAATTCATTTTCAATTAGAGACATGGATGATTATTAAGACCATAGATGAATATTTAGGTTTAAAGATATTGCATCTCTATCTAGGTTTAAGTTGGTATCCCCTCTTAGAGTGAGATATTGGAATTAATTCCTAGAGCAATCTTGTTGGTTCATGGGTATAGATTTCTATTAAGGTTTAAGGTAATAAGGTGGACAAGATTTCCATTTACAAGCACTCATCTGGTTCTCTAATTTCCCTCTGGGAAGCTTTAATTGTCCAAGAGGTATTGTTCAATGGTTACCTAGGAATATGAAATGGTTTCACTATATATTTGATTTTAGGGTTTTAAATAATGAAGCAGATATGGGTCTCGTCCTGGCTGCATGTATAGCTAGCTAAAGGTTTCTAAAGAATTCTTACCTCAATACTTCACTAAGCTTATCTTGAGATAAGGAATTCCTTTCCTAAATATACTCTAGATATCTCTCTTATCTTATTCACAAAGATCACATCTTCCTGAATAAGATAATCATCTGACTCCACCATATCCATCATCATATGATGATATGGTCATGTCATTTCAACATTATTCCATTCTTACTCCTAGTATATAACTCCTCTTAATTAACTCCATCTATTAACTTCCTTAAATCCATCTTGCAACTTCTTCCAAGGCTTACAAGATTATAGTTCTCTTTATATATATCACATGTGTTAACAAACCTCTAGAATAGGTATAGTACTACTCTCCACAATACAAGTTGGTTCTTGTATTACCTTGGTTAACTATTATACTTCCAACTACTCCATATATTCATGTTATGCATCATACTCTAGCTTGACTTCTCATGTTCAAGCTAGATGATTCATTTTACTAAGGCTTTACCTAATTTAGTATACTCACCTCACTTCTTCATTGTCCAGGCATATATTCTCAAGTGACTTGAGAATCAGGACCACCAAACTTGATCAAACAGAGCTTAGGCTCATACTTGTCTGATCAAGATCTATACTAAGCTAAGTAGTAAACTTATATTGGTCTCTCTGTAGACTTATCTTGTTAAGTAAGCTTACTATAAATCCATATCCACTTGTCCTAACAAGATTACTATTTGATGTACTAATACTATTAGGTTTCCCATAGCTCCACAACTACTATCTAAACTCTTGGGTTTAAATACTTCTCCTAGTTAACTCAGGAATGAGTTAACTCCTCCAACATCAAATGGTTTGGTCTCCACTAAGGATCTCATTACATTGATGATGGCACACTCAACTATATCTAGTTCTTCCTTCAGATTAATTTACTTAAGGTATTTGAAAGGTCAATAAGTTCTAGATCAGGAATTGATCACCCCATATTGATGATCAATTGATACCAGGACTTGGTTAAATAAGAATGTCACCTCTTAATATCATATTAAGGATATGTGCTAAATGGTCTTGGCTTGACTTCCCTTTCTACTCTATTTGTAATAAGATCTAATGTTTAAAAACTACCAGGGTACCTATGATAAGAGTAACTATGGCAAACAAGTGTTTCAATATTTAGCTATAGAGTTTCTTTTACTTAAGTTATATACTTAACTTGGTATACAAAGTTTATGGTAGGTAATATCTTAATATCATCTTTAGAATATTAAGTATTCATCCTTGAGTTGTTGTATGGAATACCATATAATGATCTCTAGGAGATCTAGTACTCCTTGTTAAGTAGTGTGTTGTGACTTAGTTTCATTACATTTGATCTACCCTTAGATCAAATTATATTACCCAAAATAAGGTTTTTAACGAAGGTCATATTGAAACTTATCGCAGTCAACTTGATGATCTACTTCAGTTCCACCAAGTTAAGAGAAGCTTCAATCACTTTGACAAGTTTTATTTTAAAGCGCGAAAATTATCCGGATTTTCTATGCATGAATGCAATGCACACACCTGTGTTCAGCTTATTTCTAAGCTCTAATGCTGGGACGTTATAGCGGGGCTGGCTCGGGGTCCCATCTTGCAACGCCAACCTGGGTAAGTTGTGGGTCCGATGCTCACATGGATAAGCCGTGGGTCCGATGCTCACGAGGATAAGCTGTGGGTCCGATGCTGATCTGGATAAGTTGAGAGAGGTGTCCACTATGGGAACCGACTGAACGCGACCCCACTTGTCAGCATGTAACGGCAAGGGTCCACTACGGTACCCGACAAAACACGGCCCTACTTGTCAGCACGTAATGGCGAGGGTCCACTATGGGACCTGACTGAACGTGGCCCCACTTGTCAGCATGTAACGGGAAGTTTGATGGACGGCGAGTTTCAGACCATATGAGAGTTTCATACAAGGAGATGGGCAAAAGGGAGGAAAAACTAAGTGGCTGGGGAAAACTGAGTACAACTAACGAACCGAGGGTACGAAAATAGAAATCCCAAAAAAAATTATGTCGTGGTGTGGAACACGGCAGTGCCATCAGGGTGGCTCAAAAGGGGACAATCAGGATGCTATCAGTGGCTAACGCAACATGTTGAGCATAGAAACTGCAAACACAGCGATGCAACCAGGTTCGGGGCCCTCTTGGCAAAGTAACACCCCTACTTCTGCAAGGATCTCCAATATTAGGGGCGAATGCCGAGTACATGTGCTCCTGGAGCTGTTTCCTTAGCAACTATCTGGAGCTAGAGGAAGAAGATGAACTTCGGGAATCTAAGAGTGGCGAGGGGTAACCTCGGTAATGCCCATGGTGATGGACTTAGGGTTTTGCGGAAAAGAGAACGTTGGGGATTTCGTCGGATGTCAGGCAGATAAGGGAGTCGAAGTCGCTTGATTACTTGATGAACAACACTATTACAGATCGCTTGGGAGTTTTTCGGTACCTCCTTCTAGGCTTCTCCTGTCCTATATATAATAGGCCGGGTCTCAAAGGCGTATACGAATATGTTACATATGTATGATTACAACACCAACACAATGTCGGTTCATATTTCCTTTCCTAATACAACTAAGGGTTTCATTGGATGCTTCTTGTTGGGCCATCATCTTGAATCTTCATGGGATGTGAGCCTTTATATAGCCAGGGTAACAAATCATAAGCACCCGATATTTTCAGTTTTCCTTACTCTGAATTGTTTCTATTCTTTTCAATTTTATAGGGATTCGGTACAACATGCCTGATGCATCTGACGGATCGGGAATCCATTAATTACTCCTGGGCAAAAACACTGTAGACCTACATCAAATCCAAGTCCCCAGGCCTTAACTCAGAATTATAACTGGCATAATTCAGTTCGAGCTGCTGAGATCTTATCGAATACTGAATTCCAGTTCTATTTTATCGGGTACCCAACGCGTTCATCGGGGTTTTTCATCGTATCACTGATACAGATATTTTACTGGTAGAGCGCATTCTTGTGTGATTACCAGGCCACACAGGATGAATCCCGGGGTCTTACCTGCATGTCATGGACACGACATTTGGAGTTCTGTTGCATAGGGCACAATCCGATATTTTTGTATATATTTCATCGACTACCTTTTTTGGCTGTTGCAATTGTTGAAGTTTTTTGGTTTCTGTAGATGCTCCCGGTAGGAGTAATCATTCAAGGATATAAATACTTATTTATCTTTCTTCGTTAGGTGCGCGGCAACGCTCCTGATGGGAGTAGCCCCCGAGGCTATGTTCGGATGTATTCATCGGGACATAGGCTCGAAAACTTATTGTCAACACCCGGATTTTTAATCCCAGATGCCCGTTATGCCATACCTCGCAATCCCAGGATTACCATTTTTGCGAGACATAACGGATTGGATATCAAAGTACATCATCCATTACAAACCATACATAAGGTTTTACACAAATAAGGATCTCATGATCCAGTCTTTAATACAACAAGCAGCGGAAATAAACGATAGCGTAGCGGTGGGATCCATCTTCAGGGGCACAGGCAATGCTGACGAAGGCAGATAGTCCTAGTTATCATAGTCGTCCTGTTGACCATCATCTTGATAATCTCCTTCATAGTCTGGCCATGATAATAGCCAGGGACAAAAGCCATGAGTACTCTTTAAGTACTCGCAAACTACTACTAGCAAGGGGTATAATTCTAAATTAAAATACTAAATCTAAGTTAACTATCAAGTTAAGTTTAAAACCTAAGCTGAGTTCAGAAGCAAAGAAAGATAAAATAAAGTTCTAGAATCACTTAAGTTGGGAAGCTATTCTCATAAACACAACCCTGTTGTGGTCAAGTCAAAGTTCATCATTCATTTCAAGTTATTTAGAAAACATCTGACAACGAAACAGTATGGCCATTCCAACTGTCCATAACCGCGGACGCGGATATTCGAATAGTTTGACACTCTGCAGAGGTGGTACACTTTCACCACAAGATTTGATACATCTGTCAGGGATAACCCTGAATCATCATACTTGGTATGCAGATAATCAAACATAACCTTCCCTTTACACACCCTAGTACAAGCACCTCTCCTATGAGCATGGCCTCCCAACCATGACCATCATTCATCTTGGGCACTGCATAGGTGGACAACATTGAGAGGTAGCCTCGGCTCAAACCTCTCCCGTGAGGGAACTAATACTAATGCATATAAATTTCCAGCTAAGCCTTACCCAATTTAGGTAATGTGGTTGTACGGTAAATTTGGAATGGTATCGCATTCGAATCCAACCATTAGTTTTATAAAAGGGTTAAGGCTCATGCCTCATCATTTTCATCATCATAAACCAGTTGTGTTTCTCAACACATGTCAAAACATCTCAATAGAATGACTCATCATTCCAAGGTTTTCATAATTCATTTTCACCAAGTTTTTGCTCTATTCTAAAATACTAAGTTAAGAGTGTTCACTAAGATGGAAAGATGGGATCAACCTCATGCCATAGAATGATATCTAAAGGTTTCTAAGTAGGTCAAGTTTTATACTCTTTATGCTACCTTCAAAATTAAGTAAAGAACTTTGTTTAAACTAAGGGAGGTAAAACTTGTCAATAAGACTTGGGTACTAATAGTTAAAGGGGTGTGATCAAAGCATGCTTAAGGCATCTTTGCTAAACCATCTAGTTTTATTCTAGCTTGCTAACAATAGCTTGCTAAAGTATGTTTTGAAAGGGTAGGCTTGACACTAATAGCTTGCCTTGGTTGGTGCAGTGGTTGAAGTTTTCTTCTTCTTCTTCTTCTTCTTCTTCTTCTTCTTCTTCTTGGTAGAACTCCTCCTCCTCGAAGGCTTGGTCGGTACTAACATCTATAAATACATAGGGAGTAGACAATCACCAAACAATACTTAACTAGGCTAAGTAGCATTCTAAAACACACAATTGATGATCTATTATCATCACAAGCATCACAAGTTTAATTTCAATAGTTTCATCCTTTTTATTCTAGAAAAGTAATTTCTACTCATTGAAATATTAACTAAAATTTTATATTCACCACCAAAATATGGGATCATGTGAACACATGTCCTCACCACATATTCTAACATGTGGGAATGAGATTTAAAGGTTGGATCAATATTAATTTGGTTTAAGTTCATTATTTAATGATTTAAAGTGACTAGAAATGCCTATATAGCATTATTTTGGTACTAGTCCAAAGTCACTGCATGTAAACCTTAATATTATTACATATTTGGATAGATATGATGAAATGTGATTTTTGAGAGTTGGAATAAACTCAAAAGCTAACTTGGTTGATTTTATAAAAATGTTGCAAGTTGCAAAAGCTTCTGTTTTGTTATTTTTACTAGGAGAGATCTATAACTCTAATTGAATTAAATCCAACGGGCTTGGATAGATTATTTCAATACCTTTCAGACAAAATTGGTTTCATGAAATTTGGATTCCTAAAACTCTCTGAATTGATTTTCAAACTAGTGGACAGAAACTAGATTCAAACTAAAAGAAAAATCCAGATTTGAATCTGTGGGCTAACGCGGTAAAAGGAATGGGCCGGACCAGTGGCGCTCCACGGCGTGGGGCTCAGCTGACAGGGGGGTCCCGCTTGTCAGCGGCACTTAAAACACGAAACGGTATGCGCGATGTGGGCCGTGCGATTAGAGGCTAGATCTACGGCTGAGGGTCGTCGTCGACGACGAACAGGTCGCTGGCGAGCTCGAACCCTAGCGGCTCGGTGGGGGTCTACTGGGGGCGTACCAGGGCTCCAGCGGGGTCGGTGAGGCGGGCAAACAAAGTGGAAGACGACGGCAAGGCGAGGCGTGGTCGCGGCTGAGCTTTGGGCGGTCGAAATCCACGGCGCCCTTCTCCTCCAGAGGCAGCGGCTCTGGCTCCAATTACGGCGAGCTGCTGCTCCACTTGCTCCGGCAAGAGGTGGGTGAGGTTCAGAGAGGTGAGAGGAGTGGAATGGTGTGGAGAAGAATGGCTAGGGAGGGCTCCTTTTATAGGCCCAACGGTGAGACCGAACGGGATGGGAGGTCGACGGTGGCGACATGGCTACGGCGAGCTAGAGGCATGGCTGGGGATGGCGATCGAAGAGTGGTTCCCTGGCGGTGCTCTAGGATTTAAATGCGGCCGTAGGGGCGGTGGTATGCGGTCTAGGCGAGGTGGCGCTCTGAGAGGTAGAGGCGGCGGTGTCCACGGCGAGCGGTGGCTGTTGTAACTACCTCGGTGAATTACGCTCTTAGTTAAAAGCCTGGATGAGCGGAAATGGTTAAAATAGTACGGTGGGGCCAAATGCGACTCACAGGTAGACCTTTCGGCCGTCCTAACCATTTCCAAAACATCGGGACAAGAACGAGCGGCGTAATCGGCAGGAGAAGGGATCAACTACATACACAAATGAGTATGTATGCAAGCCACATACAACAGACCTCAGAGCCATTCCATCTAAAAAGAAATAGAAATATTGCAATGCCATACGGCAAGATCCAAATATCCTAGATAGATATAATAGTTTAGGATACCTCCTCATACATCAAACATCAGAGTATCAGGCGGAAGCGGAAAACAAGATCCGAGTACGGATAAGAAGCAAATCGGCATAAGATGCCCCATAAATAAACACATCCCGCCCACAGATCTCACGGATCCCCATTCCTGGAATCTCTACACCGAGTGATCGTTGCCAACATCGTCCGTCTCCTCCACCTAGTATCCATCTTGCGAGTATACCTGTTCATCTGAATCAAACAATTTATCATGTGAGACCCTAGGGGTACTCAGCAAGTCTTTATGCCTCTAAAGGGGACACAACCTAGGGTGACGCAATTGTAGCAAAAGATAATACCTAACAAGTCTACAGATACTCGCTAACCATCCGCCTAACCAAAGATAGACGGATGTCCGTAAATTAATAACAACAGTTATAACAGTAATATTAACAGATCCATCCTCCTCCTCGCTTACCAACGAGGAAGCGGACGACACCCCTCCCATCCGTTGGCAGTTTTATTAACCATTCCATGAGTGTTGCACTATTTACTAGTCAGGTACTTAGTCAAATTAAAAGCGGTACTTTAGTTATTCTTGTCTATGATCGAGAAACTGTGCTCCAAGTCGTCCATAACCGCGGACACGGCTTTCAGAAAGATTTACCCTGCAGGGGTGCACAAATAGCAACACACACTCGATCAACCTCGGAAAAACCAAATCAAAACCCAACGAGGCATTCTCGACAAAGCGATCACAGGATTCAGAAATGTTTCAGGGGGCCACCCCAATAAGCTACCCGCAACGAAGTTGGCCGGCTCCAAGACGGACCCAGGGTTTGCGAGAACGGCTGTAAACGACTGGGAACCCGAAAATGTGACTAGGCTTGTCGATACCGCGATCCCTAAACAGTACAGGTGCTCCTTGCACAATCTTAAATAAAGCAGTAAAGCATGGCATAAGTACAGGATAGTAATAAAGCCCCAAACTACTTTGTGGCCCCAAGAAATAAGAATGAATCAAGCTCTGGCTCAGGGGGGTCCATAAGGCCTGCTGGATGTGGATAGTGCGAATAGTCAAGGAACAGGAATCAAGTACTCGGGGTCCTACGGGACACAAGTGAGCATGAAAAACCAAATAGCAGATATTGCTCACCGGTGCCTCTTTCATTAGTTATCCCATTACTACTCAGGTTATGTTGTTCCGGTACCTCGTTATTCTTCAGACACTCACATACCCTACACATGCTTTTCTACGACTCGCATGGCTCAAACAACTCCTGTAGTAATGGCTCATGGGATGGAGGAACAAGCTTGGTGGGGTTTAAAAGTAAAGGCTATGCAGTACTTGGGATTCAATTTAATGCAATCGCGACTCAATGATGCAAGGATAAGATAGAGGCAATAGGTACTATATGTATGCAAGCATGTGGTAGTGCTTGCCTGACAGCTCAGTTGAAGCGAGAAACGGATCTGGGTAGTACTCCTGTGATTCCTGGTAATTCTCCTACTGGGCGTCTATTCAAAGAAGAACCAAACAAATAAAGGCCAACATAAATAAAGTGCACAAGCATATGAATTAAAATGCGACAATAAAACAAGCATGCCATGATGAATGATGCACACTTTACATGGCATTAAAGTAGCATGGCATGGTGAGATGTGGGGTACAAGAATAAAGCATTTCATTATTTGTTTAGTCAAGTTTTATTGCCATAAACAGTTCAGATTTTTAATAATGACATGATGCATGCTTCAATTCAGAACAAGGACTGCATAGATAGAACGAGCTCGTCGCGCTGATCGATTTAGACATATTATTTGCCAAATTTGGAGTTATAAAACTAAAGTTATTAATTAATTAAGAGAAATGGCATTTTATTGTAATTTTAATTACCTCGAAATTTTAAAGTGCTCAAACATTATTTTGAATAGCATATTTGAATTCCTCACATTTTTTTGGTTTCAAAACATATATTACATGTTGGTTTTGGAATTATATTTTAAAAGATATTTAAAACAGATTCAAATTTGAATTTAAACAATTTCTGAAAAAGTTTATTTAAAAACAGAAAAGCAGGAAAACATTTTACACCCAGGCAGACCCAGCCTCAAACACTGACGGGTGGGCCAGCTACTGACTGGGCCACACGCGCACAGGGAAAGGCTTTTCTCACCACGGCGTAACTAGCCACTGAGGTTGACAGGTGGGTCCGGTGGCTACGAGCCCACGCGACAGCGGCCGAACGCGCAGAGACTGCCAGGTGGGGTTGTGATGGAGCACAGGTTGAGGGCCTAAGAGCTGGGGGGCTTAACTGCAAGTTTGCCAGGGCAGCTAACATGTGGGGCTCGGTGTACCGCGGGTTGATCCAGCAAAAACGCAGGGGGGTATGTGCAAGGTGGTGACAGCTACTGTTTTTCTTCCCCTTTCTCTGACGGCGGAGCGTGCGGACAGAGGCGGCGCACGGTGCAGGGATCGAACACGCGACCTCGTGCATGCGCGCGGCGGCGACTACCACGGCGCTGGCTTGGGGTTGCTGCGAGGAAAGCGCTAGGCGGCTAGATCTACCTAAGCGACACCACGATCTGGAAACGAACGCGGACGCCGGCGCGTAGAGAGCGTTCGAGGGAACGTCTGACGCGACCAGGACACGACGGCGACGGCGATGATGTCAGGGAGGTACATGGGCTCACCGCGGGCTCGACGGAGGCCTCGGATCGGAGCGGGAAGCAGCAGATCGACGACGAGGCGAAGCAGGGGATCCACCTTGGTCGGGACGTCGGCGTGCTGTGGCTGCTGGGGACCTTCTCCTCCTCGCTGGCGTGTACGAGGCGAAGCAGGGGATCCACCTTGGTCTCCTCGACCACCTCCACGTCAACCACACCCGCTGGAACGAGGGGCGGCGGCGGTACTGGCGGTGACCGGCGAGAGAGGGGTTGGCGTTGGTGAAGGAGACGGAGGGGAGAGGCAGGGGCTCTGGGGTGGATCTGGTGATGGCCAGTGCGCGTGAGACGAGGGAGTAGATAGGGAAGTGGGATGGGGTGATGTACGGGAGTGGGTAGAGATAAAGAGGCTTCAGCCCTTTTCTCCTTCTCCTCGATCACGTGCTCGGGCTGGAGCTCGACGTGAGCAGGACAGGGACAGGTAGAGGGGCTGCAGGTGGGGCCAAGGAAGAGAGGAGCGAAGGTGGGGCCTACTCGGCAGTGAGAGAGAAAGAGAGAGGAGAGGGGAAGCTAGGGTGTAGCTAGGGCATGCTCGGCATGGGCTAGGTTTTGGGGGTGGGGTAGATGGGGTAGATGGGGTGTGGTTCAGGGAGAGAGAGGGCCAGCCTCGGCAGTGAGAGAGAGAGGTGTGGTTAGGGTTTAGCTTAGAACTAGGGTTAGAAAGAAAAGAGAGGAAACTAGGGTTAGGGTTTAGATTAGGTGTTTAGGTTTTAAAACATGCTTATAAGATCAAGCCAAGGTGTAGGGGTGAGGATTTTGGTTTAGCACAAGGTGAGGGGAAGATAAACCCAAGAAAAAGAGAGAGAAAGAGGTTTATGGAAAAAGGCCTCATTTGAATCATGCATGAAGGAAGAATGGTGTTGCTGAGTACATGGGGATGGTGGAGGGAGATGGAGATGATCCCACATAAAAAGAACCACTAAAACCAAGAGGAAAAACAAATGGGCTAAAGGTGGTGGTACTCTTGCATGACCCATGCAAAACATTAAATGCCATATTCTTATACTTGTGAAGACAATAATAATAACATGGCATTAACCTTATGCATTCCCAAAAATGTAGAATAAAGGCCAAGCAAAAAGGAATTAGAATTAGATCCATCCCAACCCACATGAGCTAGAATAAATATTAAAAGAAAAAGAAATATAAGCTCATGGGATGGAATGGTGGAATTATAAGGTGGTGACAAAGAAAGGTGGTGGAGTTGAAATAAAAGATATGCCCCCAACTCAACTTGGTCATTAAACAATATATTAAGAACCAAATACAATATATCAAAAGCCAACTACAATTAATACTGCATGTGAGAGAAGAACCAAATGAAAAGGGTTTTATATGATGATCAAATGCAAGGTGGCATGATGACATGAGCATGATATAATTATGATGCAACAATTATGTATAGGAAGTAGCCATTATATTACTAGACCAAGTAGCATTACAATTGTTAGACAATTGGGATGCTACAACTCTCCCCCACTAAACAGGAATCTCGCCCCGAGATTCTAGGAAGAAGAAGAAGACTCAAAGAGGGTAGGATACTTGGCACGGAGCTCATCTTCACGTTCCCAAGTGGCTTCATCCACGGAATGGTGCGACCACTGCACCTTGCAGAACTTGATGGACTTGTTGCGAGTCCTTCTTTCTGCGACTTCAAGGATTTTTGTGGGGTGTTCTTGATAAGACAGGTCTTCTTGGAGATTTATAAGCTCATGGTCCACGGTCCTGCCGGGATCCTTGAAGCACTTCTTGAGTTGAGAGATGTGGAAAACATCATGGACCTTGAGTTTTTCAGGAAGTTCAAGAGCATAAGCAACTTCTCCTCTTCTTCCACGGATTTTGAATGGACCGATGTATCTAGGAGCCAGCTTTCCTTTGATACCAAAGCGGTGCATGCCTCTCATGGGAGTGACACCAAGGTAAACGAGATCACCAGGGACATACTCCATGTCTGTGTGCTTTCTGTCATAATTGCTCTTCTGGCGACTTTGAGCAATCTTCAGATTTTCAAGAATGATGTGAACCTTTTCCTCCGCTTGAGTTACAATGTCAGGGCCAAACAATATTCTTTCACCTGCGCCCGACCAACCAATCAGAGTTCTGCATTTGCGACCATAGAGAGCCTCAAATGGTGCCATCTTTAGACTTTTCTGGAAACTGTTGTTGTAAGAGAATTCAGCATAAGGAAGACATTCTTCCCACTTCATGCCGAACGAGATAACGCAAGCACGGAGCATATCTTCCAGAATCTGATTGATCCTTTCAACTTGTCCTTGCGACTGAGGGTGGTAAGCTGTGTTGAAGTTCAATTTTGTTCCCAAAGCATTTTGGAAACTTCCCCAGAACTTGGAAGTGAAGATGCTTCCACGGTCTGAACTGATCTCAAGAGGAACCCCATACAGAGAGACAATTCTGTTGATATAGAGCTCAGCCAACTGAATTGCAGAAATTGTTTCCTTGACGGGAAAGAAGTGAGCCACTTTAGAAAGCCTATCAATGACAACAAAGATTGCATTGTTGCCCTTCTGCGACCTTGGAAAACCAGTGATGAACTCCATCTCTACTTTCTCCCATTTCCATTCCGGAGGTTTCAATGGCTGTAGAAGACCGGAAGGTTTCTGATGAGCAGCTTTAACTCTACGGCAGACATCACACTCCGAGACATACTTGGCACAATATTGTTCCAACCCAGGCCACCAATATTGTGTTTTCAAGTCCATGTACATCTTTGTGCTGCCAGGGTGGATAGAAAGAACAGAATCATGCGCCTCCTTGAGAACTTGCTCTCTCAAACCCGGATAGTTCGGAACAAACATCCAGTGTTCAAAGAAAAGAGTGCCTTGGTCATCGACGTGGAAGGACTCATACTTCGGAAGCTGAATGTTGGAAATGATCTTTTTAGTGTAAGGATCCCCAAGTTGAATGGAGCGAACCTTTTCTTCCAAGAGAGGGGTTGCCAGAAGGTTCAGAAGATACCCTTGATCCACAATTTCAAGGTTGAGCTGACGGAATTCCTCGCACAAGAGAGGCTGTTGTTCTTCCACCATGAGGTTGCTGACATAAGCTTTGCGGCTGAGAGCATCAGCCATGACATTAGCTTTGCCCAGAGTGTAGTTGATGGTCAAATCAAAATCATTGATTGCTTCAATCCACCTCCTCTGACGAAGGTTGAGATCAGGCTGTGTGAAGATATACTTCAGACTCTTGTGATCAGAAAAGATTTCACAACGGTTGCTAAGCAAGTAGTGCCTCCATACTTTCAAAGCAAAGACAACTGCTGCGAGTTCGAGGTCATGTGTAGGATAGTTGATCTCATGCGTCTTCAACTGTCGAGAGGCATAAGCAACAACTTTTTTTTCTTGCATAAGGACCGCACCCAATCCTTGCAATGAGGCGTCACAGAATATCTAGAAAGGCTTTGATGTATCTGGAGGAATTAAGACTAGTGTGGAAGTGAGCTTCTCTTTGAGTGTTTCAAAGCTTGCTTGACATGCAAGAGTCCAAAGGTATTTCTTGCCTTTCTTGAGGAGATCGGTAAGAGGCTTTGCAATCTTCGAGAAGTTCTGAACGAAGCGACGGCAATAACTAGCCAAACCAAGGAAACTCCGGACTTCTTTGACATTTACAGGAGGAAGCCAATCAACAATTGTCTTTACAGTTTCTGGGTTGACGGCAATGCCCTTGGCAGAGATGACGTGACCAAGGTAGGTGACTTGAGGCAGCCAAAACTCGCATTTGGAGAACTTTGCATACAAGCGGTTCTCACGAAGTTTGTTTAGGACACACCGTAGGTGTTCTTCATGTTCTTCCTTTGACTTAGAATAGACTAGGATGTCATCCAGATAGACCACCACGAACTTATCAAGATACTCCATGAAAACCGAGTTCATAAGCCTCGAGAAGGTGGCAGGTGCGTTGGTGAGACCGAAAGACATGACCGTGTACTCATGCAGGCCATAGCGGGTGGTGAAAGCTGTTTTAGGAACATCTTCCTTGCGAATCTTGATTTGATGATATCCACTTCTCAAATCAAGCTTAGAGAAAACCACATCTCCAGCTAGCTGATTGAAGAGATCATTAATCCGCGGAAGGGGATATTTATTCTTGATGGTTTTAGCATTGAGAGCCCGATAGTCCACACAAAGTCTATCAGTCTTGTCTCGCTTCTTCACAAAGATGGTTGGGCTACCCCAAGAAGAAGTACTGTGCTGAATGAAACCTAACTTCTCTTGTTCATCAAGCTGACGTTTGAGTTCAGCCAACTCAGCAGGACCCATTTTATAAGGCCGCTTAGAAATAGGAGCGGTACCAGGTTCAAGCTCAATCACAAACTCAACCTCACGATCCGGAGGCATACCTGGCAACTCTTCAGGAAAGACATCTGGGAACTCACAGACCACCGGAACACTCTGAATAGCTTCCATAGGATCATCATTCAGAGCCGCCAAAGAGAAAAGCTGAATAGCAGGAGTCAGACTTGGAGAATAGACTATATGGCCTTCAGGAATTTTCAGAGAAACCGAGCGTTCAACACAATCAATCACAGCTGCATTTGCTGTCAACCAATCCATGCCCAAGATAACATCAATGTCAGAATTGCCCAGTTCAATGAGGGATGCCAGAATTTTTTTGTTTCCAATTTCAATTTGGTTCCCATGGCTTATTTGAGAAGCCTTCATTGTTGTCCCCGGTGATTGCACCCTAAGAACCTTGGACAATGATTGAAGCGGAAGACCTTGTTGCTGAGAGAACCTTTGAGACACAAAAGAATGCGATGCACCAGTATCGAATAACACTCGTGCAGAAACTGAGTTAACAGAAAGCGTACCCAGCACAACTCCAGGTGCATGCTCAGCTTGAGCGACATTGACACAGTTGGCACGAGCAATAGCAGACCCGGGCTTGGTGTTGATGTTGAGAGCCCGAGGTGGTGGTGCACGAACCGTAGGAGAGCTTGCCGCAGGTCTTGGAGGTGGTGGAGGAAGAGCTTTGTTGTTCATTGGATAGTTCCAGTGTTGATGCCCAGTGTTTCCACAAGTGTAACAAGCACCAGGTGGACGTGGAGCAACGTAGCCAGGGACTCCGCCAGGCGCTCCAGGGTAGTTGTGGTTGTAGCCCCTGGGAGCAGCAGTGAGGAAGTTTGGTGGCCTTGCCGCGTAGCTTGAAGGTCTTGGTGGAGCCGGGAGCGACGGTGGGTTGTTAGGTACCCAGACTCGACGCTTAGAAGGAGTTGACATAGCTGAAGAGCTTGCTGCATCACGGTTGTGTTTCTTTGACTCCTCAAACACTTGCCTACTTGCTTCTTCCTGTAGAGCTGTATGTTGGAGTTCCAGAAAAGACGCCGGCCTTGCATGTGTGATTGCATATTTAATCGATGCGTTGAGCCCTTGTTTGGACCTCTTTTGCTTCTTCTTGTCATCAGAGATCTCATCGCCACCATACCGAGAAAGATTCATGAAGTTTCTGATATAGGTATTGACATTGTCATTGCCCTGCTTGAGGTTGAGAAACACTTCCTTTATCCTCTCCATGACAATTTCTGACAGATATTGCTCTTTGAAAGCTCCAGTGAACTATTCCCAAGTAGGCTGAAAACCAGTGTAGTTTGCCTTGAGGTAATTCTCCCACCACAGAGCTGCATCTCCCTTCAGAAGGTGAGTGGCACACTTTACCCATTCTTGCTCAGGAACATCAGCAGTCGCCAGTAACCTTGACATCTCACGCAACCAATCATCAGCATCAAGTGGTTGATCAGACACATCAAATTGGCATGGGTTGAACTTCAGGAAGCTTTTGATGTCTCCTCGCTTGGGAGGTGGAGGTAGCGGAACAAACTCATTCCTCCTGACACTTTCTTCAAATCGCTGCTGGTTCTGCTGCATTGCAGCCAAGGCATTGGCGATGCTTGCCAACGTAGCCCCCGGTTCAAGTTGTATGTCCTCCTCAGAACGACGTGGTGGTGCCATCCTGTGATTGATATAAAACACAAGTCAGTACCATAATGGAGAATAATAATAATCCAAAATAGTACCAAGATGGAATTAACCAAGATTAAAGGATACAATTTACTAAGATGATATTAAAATATCAACAAAGTTCAAAGCACCTAGAAGATATTAAGCATAACGCACACGACTGAACAAGGAGTGTGGTACACAAACTAACAAAGAAAAATTTTCCGCAAATTTCGGCATTAAAATACCACTATATGTGCAAAACCACTTAACGAATCAAGATTAGTAACTCTACCAATTCAATATACAAGAGCGAATGATAAAAGTAGTGGTATGGTCGCGACTCCATCCCGCACTCAAATCATTACTCCGCACATGAATAAGTAAAACACATATCCCAACACCTTCTTCTTAAGATGAACCTAAAAATTAGTAACTATGGAAACGAACACCCCAAACAAGATAACGTTGGATAACAAAGAGTAAGACAGATCGCGTCGGTATACAACGAATCAGATAGATCGCGTCGGTTTACAAAAGCCTGTCGGTATGGAATGTACCAACAGTTGATAACCAAAAGGCAGATAGTGATACATGTTGGATGCAACAGATAGACAAGGAATTCACACACACGCACGCACACACACACACAACCTATGGTACTACGGAACCCAGAACACGTGAATCCTAGTTTGAATTTTAGAAGAGGATTGAAAACGTTACACTTCCTTACCAGAAAAGGGTGGGTGGGTGGGTAAGAAGAAAAGTGGAAGCAGTCCTACTCTCGCGTTTTGTTTTTCCCTAGTATACATAGCTACCAAAAATATTTGCTAGACTGACAACGACCATTTGGCTAAGATCCTGAAGGGCGGGATGGCTCTGATACCAATTGTAACTACCTCGGTGAATTACGCTCTTAGTTACAAGCCTGGATGAGCGGAAATGGTTAAAATAGTACGGTGGGGCCAAATTCCACTCACAGGTAGACCTTTCGGCCATCCTAACCATTTCCAAAACACCGGGACAAGAACGAGCGGCATAATCGGCAGGCGAAGGGATCAACTACATACACAAATGAGTATGTATGCAAGCCACATACAACAGTCCTCAGAGCCATTCCATCTAAAAAGAAATAGAAATATTGCAACGCCAAACGACAAGATCCAAATATCCTAGATAGATATAATAGTTTAGGATACCTCCTCATACATCAAACATTAGAGTATCAGGCGGAAGAGGAAAACAAGATCCGAGTACGGATAAGAAGCAAATCGGCATAAGATGCCCCATAAATAAACACATCCCGCCCACAGAACTCACGGATCCCCGTTCCCGGAATCTCTACACCGAGTGATCGTTGCCAACGTCGTCCGTCTCCTCCACCCAGTATCCATCTTGCGAGTATACCTATTCATTTGAATCAAACAATTTATCGTGTGAGACCCTAGGGGTACTTAGCAAGTCTGTATGCCTCTAAAGGGGACACAACCTGGGGTGACGCAATTGCAGCAAAAGATAATACCTAACAAGTCTACAGATACTTGCTAACCATCCGCCTAACCAAAGATAGACGGATGTCCATAAATTAATAACAACAGTTATAACAGTAATATTAACAGATCCATCCTCCTCTTCGCTTACCAACGAGGAAGCGAACGAACAACCCCTCCCATCCGTTGGCAGTTTTATTAACCATTTCATGAGTGTTGCACTATTTACTAGTCAGGTACTTAGTCAAATTAAAAGCGGTACTTTAGTTATTCTTGTCTATGATCGAGAAACTGTGCTCCAAGTCGTCCATAACCGCGGACACGGCTTTCAAAAAGATTTACCCTGCAGGGGTGCACAAATAGCAACACACACTCGATCAACCTCGGAAAAACCAAATCAAAACCCAACGAGGCATTCTCGACAAAGCGATCACAGGATTCAGAAATGTTTCATGGGGCCACCCCAATAAGCTACCCGCAACGAAGTTGGCCGGCTCCGAGACGGACCCAGGGTTTGCGAGAACGGCTGTAAACGACTGGGAACCCGAAAATGTGACTAGGCTTGTCGATACCGCAATCCCTAAACAGTACAGGTGCTCCTTGCACAATCTTAAATAAAGCAGTAAAGCATGGCATAAGTACAGGATAGTAATAAAGCCCCAAACTACTTTGTGGCCCCAAGAAATAAGAATGAATCAAGCTCTGGCTCAGGGGGGTCCATAAGGCCTGCTGGATATGGATAGTGCGAATAGTCAAGGAACAGGAATCAAGTACTCGGGGTCCTACGGGACACAAGTGAGCATGAAAAACCAAATAGCAGATATTTCTCACCGGTGCCTCTTTCATTAGTTATCCCATTACTACTCAGGTTATGTTGTTCCGGTACCTCGTTATTCTTCAGACACTCACATACCCTACACATGCTTTTCTACGACTCGCATGGCTCAAACAACTCCTGTAGTAATGGCTCATGGGATGGAGGAACAAGCTTGGTGGGGTTTAAAAGTAAAGGCTATGCAGTACTTGGGATTCAATTTAATGCAATCGCGACTCAATGATGCAAGGATAAGATAGAGGCAATAGGTACTATATGTATGCAAGCATGTGGTAGTGCTTGCCTGGCAGCTCAGTTGAAGCGAGAGACGGATCTGGGTAGTACTCCTGTGATTCCTGGTAATTCTCCTGCTGGGCGTCTATTCGAAGAAGAACCAAACAAACAAGAGCCAACATAAATAAAGTGCACAAGCATATGAATTAAAATGCGACAAGCAAACAAGCATGCCATGATGAATGATGCACAATTTACATGGCATTAAAGTAGCATGGCATGGTGAGATGTGGGGTACAAGAATAAAGCATTTCATTATTTGTTTAGTCAAGTTTTATTGCCATAAACAGTTCAGATTTTTAATAATGATATGATGCATGCTTCAATTCAGAACAAGGACTGCATAGATAGAACGGGCTCCTCGCGCTGATCGATTTAGACATATTATTTGCCAAATTTGGAGTTATAAAACTAAAGTTATTAATTAATTAAGAAAAAGGGCATTTTATTGTAATTTTAATTACCTCGAAATTTTAAAGTGCTCAAACATTATTTTGAATAGAATATTTGAATTCCTCACATTTTTCTGGTTTCAAAACATATATTATATGTTGGTTTTGGAATTATATTTTAAAAGATATTTAAAATAGATTCAAATTTGAATTTAAACAATTTCTAAAAAAGTTTATTTAAAAACAGAAAAGCAGGAAAACATTTTACACCCAGGCAGACCTAGCCCAGACACTGACGGGTGGGCCAGCTACTGACTGGGCCACACGCGCACAGGGAAAGGCTTTTCTCACCACGGCGTAACTAGCCACTGAGGTTGACAGGTGGGTCCGGTGGCTACGGGCCCACGCAACAGCGGCCGAACGCGCAGAGACTGCCAGGTGGGGTTGTGATGGAGCGCGGGTTGAGGGCCTAAGAGCTGGGGGGCTTAACTGCAAGTTTGCCAGGGCGGCTGACAGGTGGGGCTCGGTGTAGCGCGGGTTGATCCAGCAAAAACGCAGGGGGGGTATGTGCAAGGTGGTGACAGCTATTGTTTTTCTTCCACTTTCTCTGACGGCGGAGCGTGCAGATAGAGGTAGCGCACGGTGCAGGGATCAAACACGCGACCTCGTGCATGCGCGCGGCAGCGACTACCACGGCGCCGGCTTGGGGTTGCTGCGAGGAAAGCGCTAGGCGGCTAGATCTACCTAAGCGACACCACGATCTGGAAACGAACGCGGACGCCGACGCGTAGAGAGCGTTCGAGGGAACGTCTGACGCGACCAGGACACGACGGCAATGGCGATGATGTCAGGGAGGTACAGGGGCTCACCACGGGCTCGACGGAGGCCTCGAATCGGAGCGGGAAGTAGCAGATCGACGACGAGGCTGGCGGCTGGTGACCTAGGGTTTGGTCGGGACGTCGGCGAGCTGCGGCTGCTGGGGACCTTCTCCTCCTCGCTGGCGTGTACGAGGCAAAGCAGGGGATCCACCTTGGTCTCCTCGACCACCTCCACGTCAACCACACCCGCTGGAACGAGGGGCGGCGGCGGTACTGGCGGTACTGGCGGTGACCGGCGAGAGAGGGGTTGGCGTTGGTGAAGGAGATGGAGGGGAGAGGCAAGGGCTCTGGGGTGGATCTGGCGATGGCCAGTGCGCGTGAGACGAGGGAGTAGATAGGGAAGGGGGGATGGGGTGACGTACGGGAGTGGGTAGAGATAAAGAGGCTTCGGCCCTTTTCTCCTTCTCCTCGATCACGTGCTCGGGCTGGAGCTCGACGTGAGCAGGACAGGGACAGGTAGAGGGGCTGCAAGTGGGGCCGAGGAAGAGAGGAGGGAAGGTGGGGCCTGCTCGGCAGTGAGAGAGAAAGAGAGAGGAGAGGGGAAGCTAGGGTGTAGCTAGGGCATGCTCGACAGTGAGAGAGAAAGAGAGAGGAGAGGGGAAGCTAGGGTGTAGCTAGGGCATGCTCGACATGGACTAGGGTTTTGGGGTGGGGTAGATGGGGTAGATGGGGTGTGGTTCAGGGAGAGAGAGGGCCAGCCTCGGCAGTGAGAGAGAGAGGTGAGGTGAGGTGTGGTTAGGGTTTAGCTTAGAACTAGGGTTATAAAGAAAAGAGAGGAAACTAGGGTTTGGGTTTAGATTAGGTGTTTAGGTTTTAAAACATGCTTATAAGATCAAGCCAAGGTGGAGGGGTGAGGATTTTGGTTTAGCACAAGGTGAGGGGAAGATAAACCCAAGAAAAAGAGAGAGAAAGAGGTTTATGGAAAAAGGCCTCATTTGAATCATGCATGAAGGAAGAATGGTGTTGCTGAGTACATGGGGATGGTGGAGGGAGATGGAGATGATCCCACATAAAAAGAACCACTAAAACCAAGAGGAAAAACAAATGGGCTAAAGGTGGTGGTACTCTTGCATGACCCATGCAAAACATTAAATGCCATATTCTTATACTTGTGAAGACAATAATAATAACATGGCATTAACCTTATGCATTCCCAAAAATGTAGAATAAAGGCCAAGCAAAAAGGAATTAGAATTAGATCCATCCCAACCCACATGAGCTAGAATAAATATTAAAAGAAAAAGAAATATAAGCTCATGGGATGGAATGGTGGAATTATAAGGTGGTGACAAAGAAAGGTGGTGGAGTTGAAATAAAAGATATGCCCCCAACTCAACTTGGGCATTAAACAATATATCAAGAACCAAATACAATATATCAAAAGCCAACTACAATTAATACTGCATGTGAGAGAAGAACCAAATGAAAAGGGTTTTATATGATGCTCAAATGCAAGGTGGCATGATGACATGAGCATGATATAATTATGATGCAACAATTATGTATAGGAAGTAGCCATTATATTACTAGACCAAGTAGCATTACAATTGTTAGACAATTGAGATGCTACAGGGGCTTTGGGCGGTGAACGGGGTTGTCTGGGGTGTTCTCTAGGTTGACGCGGAGCGGCGGGCGCGGGCTGCGGTCGAGCAGTGGCTTGTGCACGCGGAGACAAGGCGCGCTCCGGGGGCGGCATCGGCATGGTGCGGTGGCACTGGGCGCGGTTTCTCCTCGGTGGTCCACGACTGCTCTTGGCTCGGGCAAGGGACAGAGAGGGGCGGTGAGGTGTTGGCTACCTCCTAGACATGGAGAGGGGGAGAGGGGTGGTCTGCTGCAGCGGTTGCAAGGTTGGTCGGCAAGGATGGTGCCGTTGCATTGCCACTAGGGTGTAGGGGATGGGTTGCAATTGGCATGGTTTGATCAAAGGGGGACAGAGAGATTAAATGGAGATCAAATGGGGGCAAAACCCTGTTTAAAACAGTGAGCTAGGATTTAGGTTTAAGCATGCCTGCCAAGTGTTTGATGAAATGGCCGCAAGAGAAAAAGTTTTGAATTTTGGTTTCAAAATTTTTGAGTGATCTCCATTAGTGATAGGTAGTCTCTGGTTGCAAGGGTTTTGAAAATGGATCTCAAATAGGTGGTTTTTGAAATAGGGGTGATCTATGCATATGCATTAGATTCAATTTTAAACTATCATTTAAAATAGTTAACAGAATGTTTTTAGCAGATCAAAAGGTGGGCCTTAGTACCTCATTATGTGTACTAGCAAGGGGTGCAAAGATGAAGAATTGTTTCTGTTAATAACTGAGTACTAGGAATACCCAAAGTAGGCATGAGAGTTAAATTTGCCAAAATGACCATTCCTTCATTTTAATTCTTTTTTATTTGATTTTCTTTAGGAGAAGTTTGGGAAAGATGTAGATGATGTTTAAATCACCTAAGAAACATTTTACAAGCATTGGATCAATCAATCATGGCAATTCAAACAAATCCTATTTTAAATGCACACATATATGAATGCTTTCATTTTAAATTTGGAAAAGTTTTTGTTAACCCCATTTTTGGATGATTTGATCTTGATAAGCTTGGATTAAAGTTTTGGGATGTTACACTTATGTTGTATCTATTCTAACAATATCCCTTTGCGTTTTGTTGGGTGTGCGACCAGCGCTCCCGATAGGAGTAGCCTCCGAGGCTACAGTCCAGATATTTGTATTCGATTGTAGTCTCAAAGTCTCTTTTGCTGAGGAATTTACATCGACTCAAAAAAATTGTTTGTTTGTTTTTTCTTTGGGTCCTTGTCCTTTTTATAGGGTCGTAGTTTTCTTTGCGACTTGCATCGTATGACGTCAATGATGACGAATTTACACCGTGGTTTCCCAGAAACATGTCTCGATGGGACGTTTCAAATGTGGGACCGTGCAACAGTAATGATGACGCGTGGTTGGCGTATTCAACGGAATTTTCGACTGCACGTCCCGTTTTCCGCGTGAAGATCGAGGCATCATGCGAGGTTTCTCCGTTTTTACCGCAGTAATAACTTCTTAGGATTTTTTCCTTATGGAATACTTTGACACACGTCACCATCTTGTGTGTTTTCGATGGTTTGATTTTGCATCGAACGGTCTAAGTTGCGTGCTTTGTATCTTTATAAAGTAAGGGAGATTTCTTTTACTGCTTTTACCTCCTCTTCGCTGGCTTCATCTTCTTCTATGCACCCTTGCTGCCTCTGCCTCTCTCGCCTACTCCTACCTTCCTCCACGTGCTAGTCCTGCTCCTCAACCACCATGGGCATGAGTAGGGTGGGAACTTCCGCTACGGTCGCCAAGGCCACAAGGAAGAGGGCTATCGGATGGGCCCCGTTGAAGTGCACTATGCGAGATTTGCACGAGGCATAGAACTACGACCATCTTGAGGAGGGCACCTTCAAGCTTCCAGGGGATGAAGCCGCTCTAATCCCTAAATCTAGCTAGATGGTAATGTTTCTCTCCTTTTTATTCCGAGGCCTTTCTCTCCCTGTCCATGAATTCCTTCAAGGTCTCCTTTTTGTCTATGGAGTGCATCTGTATCAGCTCACCCCAACTCTATCCTTCATGTTGCTTGTTTTGTTACTCTTTGCGAATGCTTCCTCGAGATCCATCCCATTGGCGCTTGTGGAAGTATTTCTTCTATGTTCGTCAGAATGCCACTAACACCATTGTTCATGACGTCGGTGGCACCATTTTCTCTGTTCGCTCCGAAGTTGGTTATTTTGACTTCAAGATTACTGATACTATCCAAGGGTGGAAAACCAAAAGGTTTTACATCAAGTATCAAAAAGTCGAGGGTCAATCTCTCGGCTTAGCCCCTTTTGACCCCAAGAAAACTTGTCAAAAACTAGACTCTTGGATCAGCGTCCAACTCATGAAGAAATGATGGAGATTGAACCCCTTCTTTCCTGCATTGCCAAACTGCACCATGAGGTTGGCAAGGAATTGTCGGGACTTCAAATCCTGGCGTATTTTTTTGCGGATCCGTGTGCAGCCTCTTTAGGCGAGGCTTTCTGGTATGTGGGCATACACTGGCAAGAAAGACCTGATGAGGATTTCACCGGATGATCTTGCCCTCAAGGTCAATGAAAAGATGGTTCGGAACTTCACCATGCTGACCAAGAAAAGCTCAGTTCCCTCTGATTGCCATGTAGAGCCGTTTCGCAAGAAGAAGCACCTTCTAGATGTAAATTTCCATTGGCTTGATTTTTTGTGTGAATGTGCTTTTGTTCTTTTACAATTATCCTCCTTCGTGATTGTTGGTCTTCTATCATATAGGATTATGATTATCTATCCTCGCTTCCTCCTCTCCCCGAAAGCGGTGAGCTCCCAACCGATCCTTCTGTATCCGACGATCTTTCTATGGCTCGGACTACTGCCGATGAGGAGATGGAGGCGTTTATCACCGAATCTTCATCGAGTACTCAATCTCTTTTGTCGGCTCACTCTAAATACTTCTGCGTGGCGCCCGTAGGAGAAAAAACAAATCAGCTTGATGCGATAGAGACGATTGAAGACTCGGATCACTCCATTGGCTTGAAGCCTTTACGCGCTATCCCGGTTTCGTCGGCTCCTCCTGATGTCTACGCACTTCTATTCTTGTAGACAGTTGTTGGGCCTCCAAGTGCAGAGGTTTGTAGAACAGCAGCAAGTTTTCCCTTAAGTGGATCACCCAAGGTTTATCGAACTCAGGGAGGAAGTGGCCAAAGGTATCCCCTCTCAAGCAACCCTGCAATCAAGATACAAGAAGTCTCTTGTGTCCCCAACACACCCAATACACTTGTCAGGTGTATAGGTGCACTAGTTGGGCGAAGAGATAGTGAAATAAAAGTGGTATGAATAATTATAAGTGGTAACGGTGCCAGAAAATAGCTTGCTGGCGTGTGGTTGACGTGGGAAAAGATTAAAGGAAAACTGAAATAAAGAAGGAAGCAAGCAAACATGTAACAGACCTAATTGCAAACGGTGTATCAATGCTTAGAAATAAGGCCTAGGGATCATACTTTCACTAGTGAACACTCTCATATAAATATATTATCTTCATGATACTACTTTGAACTATTCTCTGGTTGGACACTCTAATCCATGGTAGGGCTATAACAGCACTCCTCAAAGTAAGCCTTTCCCATCTAGATAACCCCACACTGTCACCTTGAGCACTAGATGGTTCCAAAAACACCACAATTTTATAAAGACATCCAACTCCAAATATAACTCATAACAAGTATTTGTAATCTCTAGCCTAAGTGCCACCATGGTGTGCAGACTCTCAACTTCACACACATGGGGAGAGCAGAGATCTATTAAAGCACTTGAGTAGCAAGTTAGATCTATAGATTACAAGCTCATGATCTCAATAAGATCATGCATAGAGAGAGATGAACACATAGCTACCGGTAGAATCCTTATCCTCAAGAGAGAACTACTCCCTCCTCATCATGGGAATCAGCAATGGTGATAGAGATGGCGGTGGAGATCGATGAAGATGGCTCCGAGGGCACTTCCCCGTCCCGGCAGGGTGCTGGAACAGAGACGTTCTGTCCCCCGAATCTCCCCTTCGGTGGCGGCGGTGCTGCGGAACTTTTCGTGGCCGGAGGCTTGATTATTTAGGGTTTTCTGTATGGGAGCTTCTTATAGGCGAAAGGGCAAGGTCGGTGGAGGCCGGAGGGGCCCACACCACCTGGTGGCGCGGCCAGGGTGGATCCGCGCCACCCTATGGTGTGGCTGGCCCCTGGCCCCTCCCCGTCTCGTCTTCTGGCTCTATGTTTCCCTCGGTGAAATATTGACTTTGGCTTTTATCCCGTCCAATGCCGAGAATATTCATTTTCTGACTTTCTGGAACCAAAAACAGCAGAAAACAGTTAACTGGCACTGTGGCATCTTGTTAATAGGTTAGTTCCAAAAAATGCATAAAAGTATCTCGAAATGTAGACAAAACATAAGAAAGTAGATACTAAACAAGCATGGAACATCAAATATTATGGATACGTTTGCAACGTATCAACATCCCCAAGCTTAACTCCTGCTCGTCCTCGAGTAGGTAAGTGATAAAAAGAAAGAATAATTTTTGAGGTGACATGCACCATCATAAACTTGATCAAAGTATTTGTAAAACAATGATAGCTGGGATCATAGTACTTCAATCATAACATGAAAGACAAAGTTTTAGCAATAAGATAAAGAAACTATGTTGCAACATGAAAAGGCACAAACAAAAGATTCATGAATAACAATGCTTTGCAAGACGTTTGTTTGTTTCACATAAAGAAAACATAGCATAATAGTATTCAGCTTGTCCCTCATAGAGTAGCAATATAAATGCATGGGACACCTTCAAAGTTCATAAGAGTGACTAGATACAAATAGTTTAAAACAACCAATATCAAGTTATGCATCAATCAACTAGTCTTGGGACAATGCACACAGAACTAAGAATGGCCACTATGCTCTCAAAGTAGGTGCATAAAGATAGAAGGTGGAGACTCAATGTATAAATGGAAGAAAAGCCTTCATGGAAGGAAGTAGGGATTCAAGTCACATAAAGAGCTTCCAAAAATTATGGTACTTATAGCTTTCAGCTCTCATTGCCCTTATCATAAGCATCTTGAAGTGATTAAGGTTAAAGTGAACAAACTATGGTGTACATGCTTGACGAAGTATAAGTTAGAAATCTCATGTCCCTTGAATACGAGGGCCGCTCCTCATGCTACTCAAGTTTAGTTACAGGTAAGTTCTTATCATAGTAAGTACATGTGTATCATAGAGAACCGCCAACGGGGTACCCCTTGCCCGATGATACGAAAGAATCTCCATATCAAAATGACAAGGCAAGCAGACAACGAGCATCTTAGCAATATTCTTATTTACCATGGGAATATGGTGCTTTTTTCTCTCTTTCCTCTTTTCTCATATCTCTTTTTTTATTTTTCTCTTTTTTCTCAATATCTGACTCTTTTTTTATAAGAAGAATGCTTCATAGACAACTCATTATGGTTACGCTGCAGGTTTCCACCATGACAGCATGGATTAGACCAGCGGCCCAGGCGTTTCTCTAACACACATACATAACTCCATGGATTTACAAGCTCCCCTTTCATTTCACACCGACGACATCCATAGACAAAAGAGCATGATATCAACTAGGTACAAAGTACAAGTGCAATGTTGAAAGCGTTCCGCATGACAGCATGGTTCTGCTAATCCCCAACATATAAGTGCAAGCATATACAACATAGATGACACAATGGTTCAATTTTATTAGGGGCAAGAAAAGTAAAGTGTGCCATCAAGTTCGTGAGAGCTTTAATCACTAGTTTTCTCATAACAAGTTTAATTTAGAAGGTAGATAAAAACATGAATATACTTGGAATAGCAAATGCTAATAGGTAGGTATGGTGGACTCTTTGTAATAACTTGGTTTTAGGAGTTGGATGCATGAGTGGAACTCATACTTGGTTATGGAGGCTAGCAAAAGACTGGGAGCGACCAACTAAGAGAGCAATAATGGCCATGCAGAGTGATAAAACATCATTAATCAAAGCATAAAGTGATACTACAAGTTGAAAACTAAAGGATCATAAAGGCTTATGGGGACTTGGGATAGTCATAACATGGTGTGAGCATGCGCCACGTCAACCCAAATAAAGCATCAAAGGAGAATACCACAATACTATGCTTTAATATGCTAAAACAACACATGATCCTTCCAAGGCACATTAAGCAATATCAATTGTTTATAACAAGTCATGCTACAGCAAAGAATACTAAGCATAAAGCCAAAACAATATCGAGCATGGCATGACAAAGCATAGGCCACAATCAAAAACAAGCTCTCTTTACCACTTAAGCATGAACTTTCCTACTCTTTTCCAATCCAAACCAAACTATTTGAAAACCAATGTATTAAAGAGGGGGTGCAACCAATTTATTCAGCAAACTAAGAAAACCGAGCAAACCAAAAACCAAAACGAAAATGAAAAAGAAGACGCTCCAAGAGCAACTCAACTGTGCATGAAACAATAAAAATGAAGTGTTTGGAAGAAATCTGGGGTTTTTATTGATGAAGAAGGGGATGCCTTGGGCATCCCCAAGCTTTGACGCTTGTACTTCTTGGATATGTCTTGGGTGACACGCGTGGCATCCCCAAGCTTGAGCTTTAGTCCATCCTTCATCTCATTATTCATTCCTTCCATACATCTGAAAATTTTCCTTCATACAAAACTTCACACAATCTTTATTAGCAACATTAGTGCACTCAAGATAATAAGTCTTTAGGTTCAGTTATAACTCCAATAAAACTTCCATTAAAACACAAGCTATTGTAGCACTTCCCTCAAAAAGCTCAATTCCCCAAAAGAACTCAAAAAGGAACCAACAAGAAGCAAATGCAAATAATGGCAGAAATCTGTCAAAATAAACCAGCAGGTAAACACAATTTTTTTAGAAGACCTTCTCTTGCTCAAGTCGAAAAGTGTTGAACTAACGAAAGTTAGATAACAACCTGGGGCAGAAGCACAAAAATTCACGCCTCAAAAGGACGCACAGAGATTTTACACGAATTTTTACGGTGAAGCACAGAAATCTGTCTCGGGACAGCAACTTTCCCAATCATTACTTCTCTCTCATTAGAGGTTACTTTTGGCACAAAAATCAAATAAAAAGGATAAGGATCGGTTATTATAGAGGTAATAACTTCCAAGACTCATCTAAAACTTTTGGGTGATCTCCCAATAAGTACTTTTCTTTAACGCCTTTAAGTTAGGCATGATAGTTTGAGAAGATGCTCACATAAGAAATATGAATTGAAGTAAAAGAGAACATCAAGGAGCAAATTCAAAGCACATTTAAGTCTAACCCACTTCCTATGCATAGGAATCTAGTAAAGAACAAGTCATGAAAGCACAAAGCAACAAGCATAGTAAAGAAAAACAAGTGCAACTTCAAGACTTTCAACATAAAGAGGGGAAACTTAATATTTTTGAGATGCATAAAACCATGTTTCCCTCTCTCATAATAACTTTCAGTAGCATCATGAATAAAATTAACAATATAACTATCACATAAAACATTCTTATCACGAGCCACATGCATAAAATGATTATTACTCTCCACATAAGCATAGTTATTCTTATTAATTATGGTGGGAGAAAATTTAACAAAATAGCTATCATTATTGTTCTCATCACCATAATCATCAAATATAGGAGGCATATTGTCATCATTCATTTTCTCCTCAATAGTAAGTGGACTGAAAATATCATATTCATCATTGTAATCGTCATATATTGGAGGTTTGGTATCATCATAAGCAATAGAATAGCTATCTTCCAAAGCTAGGGAACTAAAAAGATCATTTTCATAAAAACTAGCTTCCCCAAGCTTAGACTTTTCCATAGCATTAGCAATAATGGTGTCCAAAGAATTCATACTAACAACATTGCTATTAACATGCAAATAAAATTCCATAGGTTTTTTAATTTTCTCTTCAAACACTTCATGTCCTAACTCAAGATAAATACTATAAAGCTCTCTAATTTTTTTGTTGTTTTCCATTAAGCCTAACTAGTGAAAACAAGAAACAAAAAGACAAAATTGCAGAATCTAAAGGAAATAACTTCGAGCACTCACACCGGAGGATGTGAGTACCTTTTACCTTACCTCCCCGACAACGGCACCAAAAAATAGCTTGATGTCTACGCACTTCTATTCTTGTAGACAGTTGTTGGGCCTCAAAGTGCAGAGGTTTGTAGAACAGCAGCAAGTTTTCCCTTAAGTGGATCACCCAAGGTTTATTGAACTCAAGGAGGAAGTGGTCATAGGTATCCCCTCTCAAGCAACCCTGTAATCAAGATACAAGAAGTCTCTTATGTCCCCAACACACCCAATACACTTGTCAGGTTTATAGGTGCACTAGTTCGGCAAAGAGATAGTGAAATACAAGTGGTAATGGTGCCAGAAAATAACTTGCTGGCATGTGGTTGACGTGGGAAAACATTAAAGGTAAACTGAAATAAAGAAGGAAGCAAGCAAACATGTAACAGATCTTATTGCAAATGGTGTATCAATGCTTAGAAACAAGGCCTAGGGATCATACTTTCACTAGTGAACACTCTCATATAAATATATTATCTCCATGATACTACTCTGAACTACTCTCTGGTTGGACGCTCTAATCCATGGTAGGGCTATAACAACACTCGTCAAAGTAAGCCTTTCCCATCTAGATAACCCCACACTTCACCTTGAGCACTAGATGGTTCCAACAAACACCACAATTTCATAGAGACATCCAACTCCAAATATAACTCATAACAAGTATTTGTAATCTCTAGCCTAAGTGCCACCATGGTGTGCACACTGTCAACTTCACACACATGGGGAGAGCAGAGATCTATTAAAGCACTTGAGTAGCAAGGTAGATCTATAGATTACAAGCTCATGATCTCAATAAGATCATGCATAGAGAGAGATGAACACATAGCTACCGGTAGAACCCTTAGCCTCGAGAGAGAACTACTCTCTCCTCATCATGGGAATCAGCAATGGTGATGGAGATGGCGGTGGAGATCGATGGAGATGGCTCTGGGGGCACTTCCCTGTCCTAGCAGGGTGCCAGAACAGAGACTTTCTGTCCCCCGAATCTCCCCTTCGATGGCGGCAGTGCTGCAGAACTTTTTGTGGCTGGAGGCTTGATTATTTAGGGTTTTCTGTATCGGGAGCTTCTTATAGGCGAAAGGGCAAGGTCGGTGGAGGCCGGAGGGGCCCACACCACCTGGTGGCGCAGCCAGGGTGGACCTGCGCCACCCTATGGTGTGGCTGGCCCCTGGCCCTTCTCCGTCTCGTCTTCTGGCTCCGTGTTCCCCTCGGTGAAATATTGACTTTGGCTTTTGTCCCGTCCAATTCCGAGAATATTCATTTTCTGACTTTCTGGAACCAAAAACAGCAGAAAACAGGCAACTGGCACTATGGCATCTTGTTAATAGGTTAGTTCCAGAAAATGCATAAAAGTATCTCCAAATGTAGACAAAACATAAGAAAGTGGATACTAAACAAGCATGGAACATCAAAAATTATGGATACGTTTGCAACGTATCACCTCCCTAGATGAATCTGTTCCGCTTTACACAGGACGTTTCTTCGTAAATGTTCACTGCCCCTTTATTGATTTTTTGGATGGGAAAGTTATTGTGTTTTTTGCTTTTTGCAGTGGTGATGACGGGGAAGATCCTCCCATGTCTCTTCCTAGTACGTCTGTTGCCCCTCCTTCAGTTAAATCTCCACAGCCGTCCAGAAATCCAAAGAAGACGCACGCATCTCCTGTGGATAAGAATGTTCAAAAAGACATTGCCACTTTTCCAAAGCTCCCACGACATAAAAAAAGAAAATGGCTGGCAAAGGCATGGTGATATCCGAGAATTCCGCCGATGTGGATATGCAGGATGTGAGTGATTCTTTGTTTATAACATGTTTTGCGGCTTCTCTCTTTGCTCATTTCTCATGATGTTCTTCTTTTAGTGTTTTGCAGCCTTTGATGCATGAGATGGTTGATATGGCCTCTCACTTTATTAAGATCCGTAATGAAGTCGAAGAACTAAAAGGTATGTTCTTTTCATCTTTAAGATTTTGAGCGCTTCCACATCCCTCCTTTTTTCCTGAGTTTTTGTATTACTTTCTAATTGTTCAACCGCTATCAAAGAGTCTGGGGTCATCCGGGACAAAGCGATAAAGCGTGCCGACGATCTGGAGGCCAAACTGCGGGTAGCCGAGAATGCTTTGGAGGAGGCCAAGCATAAGGCCAGTGCTGACGTTGAAGAGAAGGCCAAACAAGTTGACACCCTAGATGAAGATCTTCGGAAGCGCTTGGAGACCCTCAATGCTTTCTTGACTCGTAAGTTTTCTATCTTCAAGGAAAAATTTCTGTTTTACTCCTTTTTCCTCCTTCTAGTTCTCAACCCATTTTTGTATGTGCAGAACAGACGGGCCAAAGTTTAGTGCTAGATGAAGATAAGAGGGTTGACCCTTTATCGGATGCTATTGGCACTTTAGAGCCTAACAGTGTTCATGGGTGCAGCCTTCTTATCCACTCACGGCGCGCTTTCAAGAGTTTACATGGTGAAGTTTTCTTGGCGAAGGAAGTGCCAGCTGATCTGAATGATCTTGTCGCTATTTTTGGTGCTGATCTAAACCCGCTTGTTAGCTATAGCGTCACGCGGTCAAAGATTGGTGCTGATACTTCAATGGCCTTGGCGATGGCGCACGGCGAGAAAGTCGACTGGTAGAAGGTTAGCTCCTCTATCCCAGTCAGTTCCAATGGTGAAGCGGTTGATTTGAGGCCTTTCATTAAGAGGGCCAAGAAGTACTCTCGGCTGATTTTGGGCATAGGAGCGGGTCCGGCGAAATTAGTTGCCCCTTCTTTAACTGGTGCCCCTTCTTCGGCTAGTGCCCCTATTATTCCTGCACCTAGCGCTCCATCTGCCAAGGCGACCTTATCTGTAGAGAAGACTGCTCCGTAGTTTTTTTTGTAGCTTTTCGTGTCTTTTGCTCTATTATTGTAATGAACTTGACTTATATTGTTTTTAAGCGCCTCCTTTTGCTGACAAACAACTTCTGTATATATGTACGTGAGTTGTCCCTTGTGTGCTGAAGGCTCTGTATTTTTCGTGTGCTCTGCCAGATATTGAGCGATTCGGCAACTCCTTCTGCATCTGCTCCAACATCGGATGCAATCCCATCTTCATCTGAATTTGGTGCAACTGAGACTGTTGTTGTTCGTATGGTGGATCCTCCGTTGCATGGAGAGAAATTGAGCATGTGAAGAAACTTGAAGGAAAACTTCATGTTGTTCAATCGATGGTGGATATTGCTCAATCAAAAACACGCCAGGCCCTGGATAGTGAAGCGTACTTCTTGGAAGAAATTTTTGGGGTGAGCGAGAAGATGATGTGTAAGTCTTCCACGTTATTTTGCGGTACCTCCTATTTGTTTGCAAGGTTCCTGATTTTTTTCTCCCTCTTTTTTCTGTAAGCATTCGATTATGTGAGAGGGAAGAAACCCAACTCTGCGCAATCGAATCCAAGCTCTTGTGGCTGCTTCTCAAAATTCCAAAACGGACTTTTGTATTGATCACTATCGTGCCTACGCAATGGCTTTGCTTCAAGACCATGTGTCGGAGGTGGAGCAGTTTGATGAGTGCTGCCGTAGATCGTTGGCCATTGTGTATAATGCCATGTTTCACCGGGATCCTCAGCCTCGGACTCTAGCTGATTTGCTGGCGAAATTTTGGCAGGGTGAGAGGATTCACCATTTTGTGAAGCTCCAGCTTGTGGAGGTCGCCAAACTTGCACTTCCCGGGGTGCACGCACACCATCCAACGTTGGACTTGGATGTTGTATCGTCAGGGCTGCCTCCCCCTCCTAGCCTCATTATGCCGCCTCATTATGCCGCCACCGTAGTCCTGCTATTAGGATTATCCGGACATGACTAGAGGCAGATGAAGTTTTCTTCATAAACTTTGCCATCTAACTGTTTTTTCTTCGTTGTGTATCTTTGTGCTTTAGAGAGATATGATGTGACGCCATTGTATTTGTCAAAAAGGTCATAAATTTATACGAGATTTTGTTTGTCATGTAAGACACCCTTTATTTGCCTGTTGCTTACAGGTTGGATCGACTTTTACTCCGATAGAGAAGCACTTTGTACGAGACTCAATGATTGTCGTGTTTGGCGCAATTTGTGGAAGCCCTCGTGTATTAAGTTGATGAATGGAATGGCAGAGATATCGAAACCTAGTTTTGGGAACTTTTCTTTATTTATGATCAAATAATAGAGAGTATATTATTTTGGCATGTTCTCCTGGCCGTTGGCCTTATTGAATATAAAATTCATAAAAGTAAAGAATCTTCCTAAAATCCATGGCTTCTATCTTGAGGAGCTCCATTGTGCTTTGTGTGGGTTGAAGGGCGTTTCGTCCTTTCAACTAGAGGTGTAGTTTCTGTACGGCGGACCAGATAGAAAAGGGGTTGGTTTGCTGTACCGCTTGTAGTTGGAAAATCCATGCACACGCGGAGGTCGGCGCCTTTTTCGGGACGAGTATTAGGTTGGCTACCCATGTTGCTTTTGTTATCTCTATAGCACACCATGTATTTGTGAGGAGAGGAACTTGTTGTCCATTGGCCTTGATTCGTCTAGTGGACTGTTTATTGTCTGTTGTGTTTAATTTGGTTGGGTGCTCGTTGGTTCCTTGGGGGTTTCTTGTGTTTCTATAGAATTTCCAAGAGTTTTCCAATTCTCACGGGGGATGTGGCCAAGCTCCCTTTCCTATGCGGAACCAATGTTGGAGGCCAGATATGGTGTTTTTGCGGGTGCGTGGGGCGCCTGATTTTCCAAAGTCTGCCCATTGGGGACATGTCCCTCGTGTAGTAGTTCTGCATCTGCAATCTTCAGTTGTTCAGATTCTGTCTCCATTCTGAAGGATTCTGATATTTTGTTGAATTCTCGATTGCAGCTGTCCAAGCGACTGAAACTTCCTCTTACCATTATCATCACATTGGGGGCTAGCATTTTTAATACCAAATATGTGTAGTGGGGCACCGCCATGAACCTAGAGAAAGCTGGTCGTCCTAGGATCATGTGGTACTGTGATGGCCAGTCCATGACTTCAAACTCTAGTTTTTCGCGCCTGAAGTTGTTCCTTGATCCGAAGACTACGTCAAGGTGGACTTTGCCTAGAGGAATTTCGGCTTTGCCTGGAACTATCCCGTGAAAAGTTGTATCTATAGGCACTAGATTTGTTAGGGACCAATTCATTGCCTATGGAGTTTTGGCATAGATGAGGTTGATGTTGCTCCCTACATCCAGGAAAACCTTACTCATGTCGAACCCGTCGATTTGTGTTTCCACTATTAATGCTAACTCACCCGGTCGTGGAACCCAAAGTTGGTGATCAACTCTACTGAAGATAATTTCTTGTTCTGACCAATGGAGATACTCGGGTGTAGGAGGTGGTGTTGTTACTGCCATATTTACTTGCATGGTAATCAGCTTCTATGTCTTGTTAGAGGGCCGTCCTTTCTGGATCATCGACATTGCTCCTTTTGACCTAGGGTACTCATCTTCTTGGTTTGTTGTGTTTTGCGGCTGCCCAACTGGCGGATGGATCGGCAGTGGTGGTGGTGCGTCGATGGCCAAAGCACCACGTGTAGTAGCGTAATCTCGGTTTGTTGCCTGAATTTCTCTTGCATTGCATAGCTCCTACATCTTTAAAAATGTTCAGCAATCCTTCGGGAGGTGATTGGATCGCCTTTTGCCTGTTGAGTCGATGTAAAAGTGCATATTGCAGGGTCCTTCCAGCATTTGCCCTGCAGACATTGGTTGGTCTCGATTTTTTGGCTGGTATCACTGTTGTGCCTGGCTTCCACCGGTGTCATCCCTACTGCTACGATACCCATTGTTGTAGTCGTCGCTTATTCGGTTGTACCCTCCAGAGAAGATAGATGCGACGTAACTTGGTCCATTGTATCCATCATTGCTTCATCGTCTTCTGTCATTATTGCGTCTATCCATGTCTTCTTCGGTTGAACGGGCTCTTTTATTGTGTACCGCGTCTTCTCCATCGGCCTAGCGGTTAGCCATGTCCATCAGCTATGAAATCGTCTTGGGCTTGATTCGTCCCAATTCTTCGATGAATTCTTTCCGACGAAGCCCATCATTGAAGGCATCGATTGCTCTTTCGTCGGATATAGCTTCAGCTGAGTTTTTTATAATATTCCACCGCTGGATGAAGGCCCGTATTGGTTCTCCTGGTTTTTGTTTGGATGCTCGCAATTGTTCCAAAGACGCGGGTCGCTTGAATGTGGAGAGGAAATTTCGGATGAATTTGTCCTCAAGATCGTTCCAGCTGCTAATGGAATCTTCGGGTAGCTGCCTTAGCCAGGATCATGCCACGCCAGTCAGATGTAGCTGTAAACTCTACATTGCGGTGGCTTTGGAGCCACCCTATAATTTGACAGTTGCCAGAGAATCTGCCAACCAAGCTTCAGGCTCTTGGACACCATCGTACTTCTGACGATCGTGGGGCAATTTGAAGTCCTTTGGTACTAGAGTTTTGCAAACCTGTCAGGTAAAGCAACTAGCTCCACATAGTTCATGTTCATCTTTGCTTTCACCATCGTAATATCTTCGGCTGTTACACTCTTCTCTGGATCTATCGATCCTGTGTTGTGTAATATCCTCTCTTGCATCATGTCGTGGCTCTGAGCCTGAAAAGTGGACTCGATGTGGTGATCGTGATCGTCGGATGTGGCCCACCTACCGAGGGTTGCTGCTATAGCGTGGGGATCTATCGGGTTGTCGTGTGATTCCCTGTTCTGCTTGTGAGAGAGATGCTCCTACCATGCCGAGGTTCATCAAAGCTGAGCGGTGGAGAGCTACACGAGGATCGTCGGGTGCTGGTTGGGTTGTGATCAGGTATGTTTGTGTGGCTACAATTGCAGCTTGGGTTGTGTTTGCTTTGATGTGTCCTATTGGATCTACTTTCATGAACAACAGGTCGAGGTCTCGAGCTAATTCGTTTCTTCCAACTTCAGGGATGTTCTGTAGTCGTGAGTCCCCTCTCCTTGGCTATGTTCCTCCGGTTACGCTTCCTGATCCACGGGTAGAGCTTAGCTGGGCCCACAGAAGGCTGGATTCATCGGCTATTCTCTTCCTTTCATCGACCTACCTCTCCATCCTTAGCAAATCTTTTTTTTTGTGATGAAGCCGGTATTGATATGCTAGTAAATCTTCACGTGTGGCATCGACTGTCATTGGAACTGCACCCAAAATTGCTGCCCTTGCTTTTTGCCATGCTTCGGCTGGTAGCCAGAGATTTTGCCGCTCGCCTCCGCGTGGTTCTTATCTTCTCGGGGTTATGCGGTTGTTCATCGGGTCTCCGCGATTTCCTTTGTTTCCATGATCTCCTGCATTATCATTTGACAAAACATCATCAGGGTCAAAAATAGGGTTGTCGTTGGAGTCTTGTGGAGTTGAAGCGTACCCGATGATCACGCACACTTGGTGCTGAGTTATGTATGAACTGGTGACGTCATCATAGGAACTGAGGGAGACACTATAGGGGGATCAACGAAGTCTAGCAGTTTCTGCTCTAGGTAAATTTTTGTCATCCTAATTCCGAAGTCGATACTCTCATCACTTTCTTTGGGTTCCACATTTATCGGACTTGATCCGTGTGGCATGGTTGTCTAGTGGTCTGATCCAAAGGAGAGATCATCATAAATACCATCAAGATACCCTAGATATGTCGTGTTTTCCTTGTTTCCTTTAGCTGTCTCGGCCTATAGCGTGACTTCTGCGAATGATCCGACGGACGACGCAGCTATCACCATAGGTGTAGTTTTTTTGGCCGACAGTCCTGATGAGACTAGAGCCAAGAGGTGCGATTCTTCAGGATCCGCCACTTGGAAGTGGAAACTTCCGATGATGAGATCGGATCCGTCATTGAAATCTACGGGTACCAAAACAGGGGTGGGCGGGCGTGGTGCCGCTTCCGTTGGATTGTTGCTTGATGAAAAGGGGTCCGCCGAATCCATAACTCCATCATTCAGGTTTCCCATAGACGGCGCCAATTGACGAGGGGTAACGTCGGCAATGCCCATGGTGATGAACTTAGGGTTTTGTAGAAAAGAGAACGCTGGGGATTTCATCGGATGTCAGGCAAACAAGGGAGTCAAAGTCGTCTGATTACTTGATGAACAACACTATTACAGATTGCTTGGGGGGTTTTCGGTACCTCCTCATAGGCTTCTCCCATCCTATATATAATAGGCCAGGTCTCAAAGCTGTATACGGATAGGTTACATATGTATGGTTACAACACCAACACAATGTCAGTTCATATTCCCTTTCCTTATACAACTAAGGCTTTCATCGGATGCTTCTTGGGCCATCATCTTGAATCTTCATGGTTCGTGAGACTTTATGTAGCCAGGGTAACAAATCATAAGCACCCGAGTAATTGTACCCATGTCAATGAGTCTCTTCCCTGAATGCTTGCTCTACCCTCCCTTATATACTGGCTGGGAGAGGTAGGTTACAATGTGGGTTCTAGGATTTGCTGTTTCGGCTTTGGGTTTACAAGGCGGGCCGTCTGGCAGGGTCCAGTGGGTGGACCAGGACCCAGTAAACCCTTCAGTACAGGAGGGACAATGCTATAGTGTCCCAGCGCTGGTGCTTTGGGCGTCATCCATCCCTTTAAGGGTCAGTAGGTGATTTGGCGGTCAGCCGACAGTGCCTCGCTCAGCTTCCAGCTTTTCCCCGCTCAGTGCAGTTGTCTTCTAGCGCCGGTAGGGCGGCGCGGCAGCCTGTCTATTGATGCAAGGAGCCAAAGGCGTGCTCAGTAAGGAGCGTCATCCCCTCTGTATTGTTTCCACCGAATCCGAGGCGGTCGGGTGGAAACGGCCACCCAGTCGGTTCTTCTGGTCATCCAGCTAGACAGGCCAGCCGGGGAATCTTGAGGGTAAACCGGTTGGAGCGGTCCACCCGGTTGTAGTCCTTTGTATTGTGGCCATCCGGCCAGGTACTTTTGGAGCTGGCCAATTAGTCCTGGCTTACTCCACCTGGGGGTCATCCCCCCGACACTAGTCCCCGAGCGTGTTTGGACTTCACCTTGCGGAGAAGTTCTTGCGTGCTCATTGATCGAACTGAACCGTTGATGAAAAACCGGTTGTAGATTTTGCTCGAGGTGCTTGTTGTTTCCCGGTTTGAGTTTACCAGCTACGAAATCGATGGCCACCCACTAGGTGTGAGCGGCGATGGTAGCGACCGACTGGCGCAGTTAGAATGAGGGAGATGAATCATCTTGTTGATGAGGTCAGTGCTTACGCCATCCATTCCTGGCGGTTCTGACGCACATTGCATCAATTTGACCGCTCGCTCTACAGTAGCAGTTTTTGGTAGCCGCATGCACGTATGGCTGCTGCAATTTCTCAGGGGGCGCGTGCATGCCTCGCCTTCTGCAGTAACGCCTGCAGGATCATGCCGACATATTGGATCCGCAACCGAACCATCGTGGGGGACGGTGGGGCAGTTGTCTGCCACGTGGTGGAAGGGAGCGGAGGGGACGCGTTCGGCCCACGGTGATAAATAGGGCTTCGGGGACAGGGTTTTCTCCCACTTCACCTTCTTCTTGTTCCTAATCCTTTCTCCCTTGCACACTTCCCCTTCCTTCTCTTCCGCCGCCGGATTTAGGTCATCGGCACCACTGCGAATTCGCGCAATGACGAGACCGTGCTTATCCACCACAGCCTCCTCACTCACTGATATGCTCCCGGAGCAGTGCGGAGGATGGTGTGGCTCCTTCGTTATGTAGGATCTCATCTACAAGTACCGACAGGGCAAGTTCATCTCGTCGGAACGGTTGGTGAAGCAGCGGCTTGCGCCCTTGGGGGAGAGTCTTCCTCAACCCAAGACCGGTGAGGCCGTCGTCTTGCTCGCTCACTTCGCCCGCGGCTTTGGCTTGCCAATGAGCGACTTCATCCTTGAGCTCTTCACCATGTTCGACCTCCAACTACATCATCTAGGGGCGAACACTATGGCGCAGCTGTCGCATCACACGACCTGCTGCGGGTCATACCTGGGGGTTTGCCTAGACTTGGTGAACTTCCTCAAGTTCTTCAACTTCAAGGCCCAGACGGTGCACTAGAATGGCCCGCTAGTGGACACTGGCTGCTGCGCCATCTATCCGTGGCCTACGTCCCAGATGCCGCGGTTCGACCTCCCCGACACGGTGAAGCTCTACCATCGCTCATATTTCTATGTGATCACTACCACTGAAGTCGATTAGATCCAGCTTCTAGTCTTCGCCAACGTCCCCTCCACCCGGAAGAGCTGGACCGTGAAGGGGTTGGGCGCCCAGGCGGACATCAACCGAGTGGCCGCCTGGGTGCAAGTGCTAGTGGAGACGAAGCGGCTCACCTCCTGAGACATCACCTTGTCCTGGATGGCCCGCCGGGTGCATTCGCTGCAGCGGTGGTCACACAAGATGTGACACTTGTCCGGACCCAACGATCCTGCCCGGTCGTCCCGGATAGACGTGTCGTACGAGGCCCTCCGAGACTAGCTCTCCATGATCTCGAAGAAGGACCCGGAGAACAACTGGCACTACTCTTGCAGGTCATACCACTAGGGCCGCATGCCACCTAAGGTTAGTCTTCTTTGCTTGCCAGGTGGATTTTCCCGAAGGATTTCTTCGCACTTCTTATCTTCCCCCTTTGAGTAGATTTTTATGGCACAACTAGCAGAGGACGGTATGGGTGATCATGAGCTTCCCCACTTCTCGGCTGACCATCCACCGCCGAAGTATCCACCGATGGAGCCGGAGCACTTCCCTACCCGAGGTGACAACCCGCTCCATAAGGGTTTTCTCCTTGCGTCCATTCGCTGATTTGTTTTCTTCAACCGAACATTGATGTTTGCCCGTATTCATGTAGCCATGTACGGTGATGAGGGTCCTCCTGCCCCGGTGCCGCGGCGAAGGCCAAGGGGAAGTGTGCGGTGTCCAGCACTGCCCTAGCCGGTGGTGGCGCGAAGAAGCCTCATCGGCAAAGGCTGGTGGTGTTCATGCCAAGCATCCCTAGGTACGTGCTTTGATAATCTCTTTAGCCTTTTGTCTTGTTGACTTGTCCTTTTCGTTGAGTTTTATTTACTCCTTCAGCGAGGTGATGTCGTTGGTCGGCTCTGGCGCTGCCACCGCCATGCCCGCTCCAGCTTCATCCGAGAGGCCGACCGAGTCGGTTGCACCTGCCCCGACCGCTCCGGCTGGAGCCACCTTGACCGCAATGGATGCATCCCCGCCAGCTACGCAGGTGTCTCTACATCACGCCCTGACCGCCTCTCAGATTGCTCAGATGCTTGAGGCCAGGCACGATGCCACCACTCCTCCCCGGCTAACGGTCGATGTGAACCCGTGCTGGAGCAATGATCTAACGGGTCCGACCGCAGGCCGGGTTGAGGAGCCAGGGGAGCAGGCGCCTGGCGCTTCTGCATGGCCGGCAATGGGCGGTCGGTGGCCTCCAGCTCTAGCGGCACGGATGGCGGAGCCGAGGTGGTTGTGGTGGAGGCTTTACAGGCCACTCCTGACGACGAGGAGGTAGTGCTGGTGACCGACTACAAGCCAGTCCCGACTGTGCTGATGCGGGACGCCATCCTTGCTCAGCTCTCCGGCTCGGCCCCCATCTCCCTCGGCCAGGCGCGTCGCCTGGTGGAGGTGATGGAGCAGGGGCGCGGTGAGGCCAAGATGTTGGGCATTTCTTTGGAGGTGGTGTCGTGGTGGTGTCACGGCAGATACCATGGATAGGCTAAAGGTGGGGACAAGATGCACTAGAGGAATCCAGGGAGGGATAGTGTGGTGATTCCACACACCGTTGCTTTGTATTCGATTCACTTTCACGATTTACAAGTGCTCCTTGAGCTGTATTGGGGAGAGGAGGAAGAAGAAGCTCTCTTACTCTCACCAGAGACCAACCAAACTAGAACGCAACCCTTTCTACAGAGGCCCTAACCCTCCTTATATAGGGGTGGCTAGGTCTCCAATTAGGGCATACGTGGAGGCCCAAAATAGTAAGCCGACCGGGTCACTTTTGCCCAGCATCATCCATGTAGAGGCTACGTGAGCCTCTGCGGCGCCCGCGTCATCCGACACGGGCATCATCACCTTTGTCGGCCACGCCTCGGTGGTCCTGGCCTCTGTCCGCTTCACTCACGCTCTGCGTATAGTGGTCACCCCTTGACCAGCGAGATACCTTCCTTCTCTTACAAGCTTGATATAACCCGGATCGTACCTAGTTGATCCGGCCATACCTGTACCTGCATACAAGTTAGATATACCTCACCGACTTATGATATAAGTCGGCTGAGACCCAGTTAGGTGGACATCCCCTGGTCTGGGTTACCCCGTGATTCGGCCTGCCTTGAGGTGACTCGGCCAGCACCTGCTTTGACCTTGCCGTACCTCGGCTAACTCGGCCTTTATACCCCGGCGTGACCCTACCCGGGGGTATCCCCCAACATTAGTCCCCGAAGCTGGTGCGGTCTTAGCTGCGTTAGCTGTTAAGGCCACAGCAGGTTCAATTTTATCGAGCCTCTCGCTCCTTTTCCGAGTTACCTCATAGTCCGGATTTCATAGGTTTACTTTCCCTTGGCACATTCCGAGTTTTCACTCGTTGGCCGGGTCACCTCATACTCATTCGGGTCATTCTTCCTTCTCTTGTACGCTTCCCCACGTGGAGGTTAATCATTACTTTGCCTCATTTTAAGGGCATGCGCGAGTAACTGCCGCAGTAATTGCCAGTTATTACTGTAGCACACGTCACATCGTGCCTGCCTCCTCGTTAACTGCATCATAACGTCACGTCATGGGATCTCTTGCGCCCTGTGGCCCTTCCTGTGGCTCGCTGCAGATTGACTGATCCGGGTTATACACGGCCACCCCGTGTGGCCCGCCCGCACAGCGCGATCCCACTACCCCTTAAGGGCGTGGTTAAATAGGGGTGGGGGCACCCCTTGGGTCTTTTCCCCACTCTCGCGCCCCCTTTGCCTCTTCTTCTTCCTCTTCCTCTCTAGCGACAGCGTCGCCGCCACCGCACTTGCGTAGCTGCGCCGCCGCTGCACCATTTCCTCGCGCACTCGCGTCACCGCCACCTCCTCGCATCTCTTCCGCCATGGGTCCTCGCATATCCAGGCCACTGTCACCCACCGCCGCTAGCGCCAGTGAGGACAGTGATCTTGAGATGACTGAAGAGGAGCTCGCCGTCACTGAGCAAGAAATGGAGGAGGACGCGGTGAACGCCGACCGCGGCACTTGGGCTGGGTCCTGGGTTTGTCAGGATGATATTGACTGGCTATACCGCACCCGGCGTATCTCGGAGGGCATCATCACGCGTCTTCCAGCTGCGGAGCTTGCCCCTCACCAAATCCGGGTGAGTATGTGGTATTCCTCTCCCACTTCCAACATGGATTCAGGCTCCCAACAAGCGATTTCTTCAACGACTGGCTCAACACATATGAGCTTCAGCCGCAACATCTTCCGGCTAATGCCATCACCTCTCTCTCTCTGCCTTCGCTTCCACCATTGAGGGCTACGCCGGACTGTGGCCCACGAAGGAGCTCTGGATCCGGTTCTTTGGTCTTCGCCGGAATGTGATTCCGAATATAGCTCTGGATCCGGAGGACAAGCAGCCCTCACACAGTTCGGCACAGCCTCCATCTCTCCTAGGAAACAGTCAATATTCCCCCGAGTCACGGGGCTTGACTCTTGCAAGGGATGGGCCCGGACCTTTTTCTACGTACGGAACAGCACAACTGAGGATCTGATCTGGCTGCGCCCGTACATTCCGGGTCCTCCTAATCCGGATCTGTGGGACACTGTCTCCAAGAAGCCCACCGTCCTGGCGAACCAAGTCAACAAAAGGTTCCAGGAGCTGAAGGACCTAGGATTGCGCAACGAGGACACAATGATCACATTCGTCCGCAATCGGATCTCCCCCCTCCAGAAACGTACACATAAAGTTTGCCACATGAGCTAGGGCCATGACCCCAACCGGACCTCCTCATTTGAGTTGAGCAACACCGAGATCTTCCGCCGGGTCAAGTCCCTCTTCACCACTAAGAAGGACTTCTCTGCTGAGTGGACGTGGGGGATCGAACACTTCTGCCGAGATAGGCTTCCCCTGCGGTAAGTCTCGTGCCCCAAACCTTTTCCGAATTAAATCATACGTCAGTTTCTGTTGTAGGTTTAATCCCTTTGCCTTTTCTTTCCCTTAGATGTTTCTTCAGCAAACCATTGAGGATGGCGCCGAGCCTTCTCTCAAATGGGCACCTGACCGAGACACCTCGGATGAGGAGGAGCCGGATCAGGAGATGTTCCTACCGATGGTGGACGCGACCAAGTGACCCACCGGTAAACTCTCTTCCATTAGAGATTGGCCCGGCGATGAAGATGATTCGGATGTTGAGGTGATGGAGGCATTTGACGCTATCCCCCTTTCTTATGCTTTTCCGACATCAGCTAACCTCGGTGGGCAGATCCATGAAGGTCCTCCCCTTGCCACGGGTGAGCCTGTCCCGGTCGTACCGAAGAAGAGGGGGGCCGCATCTGCTTCTTCCTCCGGACCTTCTCAGCTAGCTAAAAGGCGAAAGAAGTCCGCGGACAAAGCCGCCACCAAGTCCGCGACTAAGTCCGTGGCCCGGAGAGCTCGCAAGCCCAAGGAGCCCTTGACTTTGGATGAGTAAGTCGTTTCTCCCTTTGCTATTTACTTGTTCTTATTTTGTTATAGTTTCTCATCATATATGATTTGATTCGGCAGGGCCGCGGTGGAGGTCCCACAGAGTGGATCCGGCATTGCCTCGCCACTCCGACACAGTCCTTCTCCCCCCCCCCCGTGGCGACGATTCACGGCCGTTGAGCCCTATTCTAGAGGATTTAGCGGCTGCTCCGGGTTCTAGCCCACCTCGTCAAGAGGAGGGCAACCTCGGAGCAAGGGAAACTGGCTCTGCCGAGGCAGCAGCAACCACCACTTCGGCTCCGCCGCAACTAGCTTCATCCGAGTTACCCACAGCACCTCCGCCAAAACAAAAACCAGCATCATCATCAGCCCCAGCACCAGCAGCAATAGCAAAAGCACCAGCAGCAGCCCCAAGTCCTTCCGCCTCGTCCGAGTCTTCCAAGGCTCGGCGAGAAGACACCAGCAGTACCAAGGCTAGCACCAAGGCGGCTCCCAAGGGCAAATCAGCTGCAGCAACCTCAACTTCTCAGCAGCAGCCCAAGGGCAAAAAGGCTCCTGGCGCCACCAGGGCAGCGTCAATCGAGGCTGGATAGCGTACACTTGCGTCCATGCTCCCGAAGAAGACTCCACCGCCGAAGGACGCCCCTGCAGAGCCAGCTGATGCGCAACTCGTTTTGCACACCAGCCCCGCCGTTGCCCAGGTTGAGAGGAGGCAAGCGCATGCCAAGGGTCTAGTGGCGCCCCACATGCTTCGCAGCGAACGATATCCTCCGACCTTGATCGAGTTTGTAAATAACTGGAACAAGGCGGAGTTCGTCCACAATGACGATCTCCCGGAGAAGTTCGGTCCCACTGAATTTGCTGCGCAGATGAATACTGTTGCCAAGGCAATTAACCTTGCGGGTCGGATGATGGAGGTACGTTATTTCGTCTTTTCCTTAACATGTAGTAGATATTATTGATATAGCCATTAGTCCCCGAGCCTCCGGGGGAGTAACTTGTTACTCGGCCGGATGCTCCTTAGTAAACTAACGTAGCTCCTTAATAACTTTGAATACGCACACACCTAGAGCCGGGTTAAGTTCCACTTGGCCCGAATCTTGTAGACTTCGAATATGCACACACCTAGAGCTAGGTTAAGTTCCACTTGGCCCGGATCTTGTACACTTCGAATATGCACACACCTAGAGCCGGGTTAAGTTCCACTTGGCCCGGTTTTGTACACTTCGAATATGCACACACCTAGATCCGGATTAAGTTCCACTTGGCCCGGAATTTGTAGACTTCAAATATGCACACACCTAGAGCCGGGTTAAGTTCCGCTTGGCTCGGATTTTGTACACTTCGAATATGCACACACCTAGAGCCGGGTTAAGTTCCGCTTGGCCCGGATTTTGTACACTTCGAATATGCACACACCTAGAGCCGGGTTAAGTTCCGCTTGGCCCGGATTTTGTACACTTCGAATATGCACACACCTAGAGCCGGGTTAAGTTCCGCTTGGCCCGGATTTTGTACACTTCGAACATGCACACACCTAGAGCCGGGTTAAGTTCCACTTGGCCCGGATTTTGTACACTTCGAATATGCACACACCTAGAGCCGGGTTAAGTTCCACTTGGCCCGGATCTTGTACACTTCGAATATGCACACACCTAGAGCCGGGTTAAGTTCCACTTGGCCCGGATCTTGTACACTTCGAATATGCACAAGACTAAGCTAACCTTTTGTACTCTTTTCAGGTGACCACCAATCGCCGGAGCGCTGAGTTTCAGCGTCTCCTGGATACTCACAAGATGTTGCGCGCCAAACATAGTGCACTTATCGCTGAACACGAGAAAAGGGGTAAGTTTCTTCCTTGACATTTTTCCATTTTTCTTCATCTTTTTCCGCTGAACTAATCCATCATTCGGATTTTGTAGCTGGGGTGGAGGATGAGAATACCATCATGAGGAAAAACTTAGAGCAGATCAAGGGTAAGTCATTCTTGCTCAACCTTGCTATGCTCTCTATCTCCTTTTCTCCTTGGCTCGGCAAATGTTCATACCTCGGCTTTGCCGGGTCAACAAACTATTTCAGCCTCTCTTGAAGATAGTGTGCCCGTGCCTGATATGATGCTGCATTTTCTCAAACAAGCAGGGCAGCACCAAGCTGAACTCAAGAAGAAAGACGATGAGCTCGCCGTCCTCCGAACCAAAGATGATGAAATTGCTAAGCTTAAGGTGGACATGAAGAAGCTGAAGGCGCAGCACCAATCCTAACTTCAAAAGGCTGGCCGGGACTTTACTGAAGAGCGCGAGCGCCTCAACCTCCAGATCGCCAAGGACCAAGAATTGCTGAAGGAGGCCGACTCTAAACTTGAGTCGGCGAATGCTGAGCTTGTGCAACTCCGGGAGAGGCGTGACAAGTGTACCAAGGAGCTAACTCGGATCCACAGCCACATTTCTCGTAGGTTTTTTCTCTTCAGTTGTCATGAATCTTTCCGGGTCAACCCTTCTCACTTATTTCACCTGTCTTGTTTTTAGACAAATTTCGAGAGGGCAATGTTGTTGCAGCTACTACTGTCGCCAAGTTCCGCCAGAAGAGGGGTACCCCAATTGCCCCTGGCGCTGGAGAAATTTCATATGACATGGAGGACTTGCTGGTGAGCTTGTCCTCTCGTGTCGAGATTGTGAAGAACTATGGCAAGGACATCTTGGATGTAGCAATCCGGATCTTCAATGCCTTTTGGCTTGAAGAAGATACTCCGGAGGGTGCCACTGCTCTTTTTGCCAGGCTTATGGAGTGCGAGACTCAGCTCGATCTCTGGAGAGAATCCGCTGGACGCGCCGGAGCTGAGATCGTTCTTCACTACGTGCTTACGTGGTACGAGAAGATTGACCTCAAACTCCTTGAGCGCATGCGCACCGGATCAAGGTGGTCCACTGACCCGGATTGGGTAGCTCGGCGCAAGGCTTGCGCCCATAGCTTCATCCAATACGCCCCCATTCATCAATGGAACGAGGGACCAAGCTTCCTAGATGCCGCCGACGATGAAAATGCTGAAAACGTTGAAGATGATTCAGATGAGGACGAAGAGGACGAATCTTTGGACGTCGAGGAAGACGCAGATGACTCTGAAGCCGAGGCTGGGGCTACACCTGCTGGCGCTGAATTACCTCCTCCTACTGCTCCTTGATTATAAACACTTTAAATTTCATCAGATCCCCGGTATGCCGGGTGCAATTGTATCAAGCACACAAGTGATATTTTGCTACTAAGTTTTTATGCTGGATTGACTTGGGCATAGTCCCCGAGTTTCATTTTCTTGTTCTTCCAATTTCTTGGCTCGGCTCGTGTCTACCTTGGTTCGGTTTTATGACTTACGAGTCCGAGCTTCAAATATTGACTTAACAATACTTGGAAACTTTAGTATTAGCTCAAAATAATTCAGCATAATAGATATTAAATAAGCATAAGGTTAGTCCGAAAAACAAACGTCGGCTCGATTAAGTTCCTTTCCTTAGTCGTTTTTCATGTGTTACGCAATTCCAAACTTGTTCTCTTGCTTGCCATGAAGCCAAATCTTGTTGGACAATAGCAAGTCGAAGAGTTAGGTTTTTGGTGCTCACACACTACTAATCCGGCTTAAGTAGAAACACCTTTCGCCAGCCGACGTATAAATGATAAACACCGAATACAACAAACATTATTAAGGCAGTCCCCGAGTTACTGCTCGAGGTGCCAACATTCCATTGATAAGCTCATTGCCGGCATACATACCGACATATGAGTGACTCGGATACACACACTTCTCTGCTAAGTGTAGAAAAGACGAAGTAGAGCTACATTCCATGGACGCTTAGATTCCTCGCCGGACCTGTCTGCCTTGTTCTTCTCCTGTGGTTTTGCATCGATGAGATAATATGAGTCATTGTGCAATGGTTTGCTCACGATGAATGGCCCTTCCCATGGGTGGGATAACTTATGCATGCCAGCAGTACGTTGTACCAACCGGAGTACCAGATCACCTTCCCGAAAGACACGGGGGTTTACTTTCCGACTATGATAGCGTTGGAGATTTTGCTGATATATGGCGGATCTGGACAATGCCAATTCTCTCGCTTCTTCCAGCAGATCAACATCATTTTGCTGGGCTTCTTGCACTTCGGCTTTTGTGTATTGGGTGACCCTAGGCGAGTCATGCTCTATGTCGGCTGATGATGGCTCAGTGCACGGCGCCCAGAAAAGTGTTGATGGCTCGTGGTTGATGTAGAGCTTGTTGGGAACCCCAAGAGGAAGGTATGATGAGCACAGTAGCAAGTTTCCCTCAGTTATGAAACCAAGGTTTAATCGAACCAGTAGGAGCGAGGAAACACCTCAAACGTGTTACTAGCTGAGCTTTGGCACGGCGCACTACCGGTGCTAGTAGCAACGTGGAGACCTGCACAACACAACCACAGAACTTTGTCCCCAACTTGCGATGAGGTTGTCAATCTCACCGTGTTTTGCGGAAAACAAAGGATTAAACGTATCGAATGGAAAGAAGTAAAAGTTTGCAGAAAGTAAACACAAAGCAGAAACAGATTGTAGATTGTATGTAAAAGACAAGGACCGGGATCCATAGTTCACTAGAGGTGGCTCTCCTTAGATAGATAACATGCGGGGTGAACAAATTACAGCGGGGTAATTAACAAACACCAAGAAAGCAATACATGCATATACTAATCATCTTGACTCCTCTGAGACTTGATTGGGCAATACAACATAATACATAGACCGCCATCCAACTGCATCTATGACTAATAATCCACCTTCAGGTTATCATCCGAACCCCCTCCAGTATTAAGTTGCAAGCAACAGATTATTGCTTTACGAACTGCGTGTAAGGTAAACAATACAATTGTTCTATGAACAAAGGATCGTTGTTTTCTCCCTAGTAGCAACAACACATCTAGTACCTTAGATATTTCTGTCACTTCCCCAGATTACCAGAGGCATGAACCCACTATCGAGCATAAATACTAACTCTTGGAGTTGCTAGCATCTACTTGGCCAAGATAGCTACTAACAACAGAAAGCATGCAAGATCTCAAATAACAAAGACATGATAGAATCAATAATCAATCTGAAATAGCATCTCAATATCCATCGGATCCCCGCAAACACAACATGTATGGATTACAAATAGATGATCTTGATCATGAACAGAGCTCACAAGATCTAAACATGAAAGCACAAAGGAGGAGAAACCAGCCATCTAGCTACTACATGGATCTGTAGTCCAAGGATGAACTACTCACGCATCACACCGGAGGCTTGCATGGTGATGAAGAAGGCCTCCAGGGTGAATTCCCCTCTCCGGCAGGGTGCCGGGAAGAGCTTCAGATCCCTCCCGATCTAGGGATGGAGATGGCGGCGGCTACAGACTCTTTCGTGGATTTTTGATCGGGTACCTAGGGTTTTTGTCCCGAGGGCAACTTATAGGCAGAAGGAGAGGCCGAGGGGGTGCTGGGGTCGGCCAGACCACCCCCTGGCGCGGGCCAAGCCTGGCAGCGCGGCCAGGTGGTGTGGCCGGCCCCTGGCCCCTCTCTGTCTCGTATTCTGGCACTTGATCCCTTCCGGAAAAATAGGCACTTTGGCTTTTCTCCCGTCCAATTCCGAGAATATTCATTTTCTGACTTTCCTGGAACCAAAAACAGCAGAAAACAGGTAGCTGGCACTGTGGCTCTTGTTAATAGGTTAGTCTAAGAAATCATATGAAAAGTACTCCAAAGTTGGAACAAAACACAAGAAAGTGGATAAAACCAAGCATGGAACATCAAAAATTATAGATACATTTGCAATGTATCAACATCCCCAAGCTTAACTCCTGCTCGTCCTCGAGTAGGTAAGTGATAAAAAGAAATAATTTTTGAGGTGACATGCACCATCAAAGACTTAATCAAAGTATTTGCAAACCATTCAAGCTGGGATCAAAGTACTTCAATCATAACATGAAATACAAAGTTCTAGCAATAAGCAAAGAAACTATGATGCAACATGAAAAGGCACAAACAAAAGATTCATGAATAACATGCTTTGCAAGACGTTTGTTTGTTTCACATAAAGAAAACATAGCATAATAGTATTTAGCTTGTCCCTCAATAGAGTAGCAAATATAAATGCATGGGACACCTTCAAAGTTCATAAGAGTGACTAGATACAATAGTTTAAAACAAGCAATATCAAGTTATGCATCAATCAACTAGTCTTGGGACAATGCACATAGAACTAAGAATGGCCACTATGCTCTCAAAGTAGTGCATAAAGATAGAAGATGGAGACTCAATATAATGGTGGAAGAAAGGCCTTTTGTAAAAGGAAGTAGGGATTTAAGTCTCATAAAGAGCTTCCAAAAATTATGGTACTTATAGCTTTCAGCTCTCATTGCCCCTATCATAAGCATCTTGAAGGTGATTAAGGTTAAAGTGACACAACTAAGAGGATATGGTTGACAAGTTATAAACCGAAATCTCATGCCCCTTACTTACGAAGACCGATCCTCATGCTACTCAACTTCAGTCACGAGTAAGCTCTTGTCATTGTAAGTACATGTGTATCATTAAGAACCGCCAACGGGGTACCCCTTGCACATGATACGGGAGCTTTCCCATAATCAAAATGACAAGGCAAGCAGACAATGAGCATCTCAGCGATCTTTTTATTTGCTATTTGCATAGGTTTTTATTGAGGATGCTTCATAGAATGCTCATTATGGTGATGCTGCAAGTTTCCACCATGATTAGGCATGGCTTAGGCTAGCGGCCCAGGAGTTTCTCTAACACACATACAAACTCCATGATCTTACAAGTTCCACTTTTATTTCACACCGTCGGGATCCGTAAGTAAAAGAACATGATATCAACGGGGTACAAAGTACAAGTGCAATGTTGAAAGCGTTCCCCATGAAACATGGTTCTGCTAACTTCAACTTATAAAGCGCAAGCATATACACAACAAAGAAGGACCCAATGGTTCAAGTCTATTAGAGGCAATAAAGTAAAGTGTGCCATCAAGTTCGTGAGAGCTTTAATCACTAGTTTTCTCATAACAAGTGAAAGGTAGACAAAAGCATAAATATACTTGTAATAGCATAAGCTAGTAGGTAGGTATGGTGGAATCTTTGGAAAAACTTGGTTTAGGGAGTTGGATGCATGAGTGGAACTCATACTTTGTTGTGGAGGCTAGCAAAAGACTGGGAGCGACAAACTAAGAGAGCAATAATGGCCATAATCATGCAGAGCAACAAAACATCATTGATCAAAGCATAAAGTGATACTACAAGTTGAAAACTAAAGGATCATAAAGGCTATGGTGACTTGTGAAAGTCATAATATGGTGTGAGCATGCGCCAAGTCAACCCAAATAAAGCATCAAAGGAGAATACCACTATACTATGCTTTAATATGCTAAAACAATGCATGATTCATCCAAGGCACATTAAGCAATCTCAATTGTTTATAACAAGTCATGCTACAGCAAATAATACTAAGCATAAAGCCAAAACAATATCAAGCATGGCATGGCAAAGCACATGCCATAGTCAAAAACAAGCTCTTTTTACCACATAAGCATGAACTTTCCTACTCTTTTCGAAACCAAACCAAACTATTTGCAAACCAATGTAAGAAAGAGGGGGTCCAACCAACTTATTAATAAAACTAAGCAAACCAAGCAAACTAAAAAACAAAACGAAAACGAAAAAGAAGACGCTCCAAGAAAAACACAACTATGCATGAAACAATAAAAAATGAAGCGTTTGGAAGAAACCTGGAATTTTTATTGATGAAGAAGGGGATGCCTTGGGCATCCCCAAGCTTTGACGCTTGCACTTCTTGGATATTTCTTGGAGTGACACGCGTGGCATCCCCAATCTTGAGCTTTAGTTCATCCTTCATCTCATTACTCATTTCTTCCATACACCTGAAATTTTTCCTTAATACAAAACTTCACACAATCTCATTAGCAACATTAGTGCACTTAAGATAAATAAGTCTCAAGGTTCAGTTATAACACCAAATAAACTTCCATTAGAACACTATATACTGTAGCACTTCCCTCAAAAAGCTCAATTCCCCAAAGGAACTCAAGAAGGAACTAACAAGAAGCAAATGCAGAAAATGACAGAAATCTGTCAAAACAGACCAGCAGGTAAAGACGAATTTTTTCGAAGATCTTATGTTGCTCAAATTAAAAAGTGTTGAACTAATTAAAGTTAAATAACAACCTGGGTAATAAGCACAAAAAATTACAGCTCAATCCGACATACAGAACTCTCTCCGGATTTTTTACGGTGAAGCACAGAAATCTGTTTCGGGACAGCAACTTTCCCAATCATTACTTCACTCTCATTAGAGGTTACTCTTGTCACAAAAAGCAAATAAGAAGGATAAGGAGAGGTTATTACATAGGTAATAAATTCCAAGACTCAACTAAAACTCTTGGGTTATCTCCCAACAAGTACTTTCCTTTAACGCCTTTAAGTTAGGCATAAGAAGCAAAGAACGAATCAAGTGTTCTCAAATGAAGAAGCATTAAGACCAATACCAGAAATATTTTCAACAAGGCAAGGTATATCATCCAAATAAGTTCTAGAGGATCCTCTCTCAATGCTATTAGGTTAACTATTCTCATCAAAAGGGTTTGCAGGAACAATCCAATCAAGATTCTTTTCTATGGCATCATGTATTGCTACTAGTTTAAAGAGTATTGATATCTTAGGTTTCTCCCCATTAGGTTCGATTTTGTTCATCTTTTCTCATGTACCAACAACATCTACACATGAGCCTAGCATATTGAAATGTTCAAAGACTTTTCTAGCTTCCTTGGCAACATCATAGAACTCCTTAAACAAAGTTTCTAGAATAAAATCCCTCTTTTCAGGGTCCTCAATTTCTTTAAGCTTAAGAAACATTACTTGCATTAAGGGGTTGAGGTTAACAAACCTAGCTTCTAACATGTGAATTAAAGAAGCTGCAGCAATCTCAAAATTTGGAGCAAGTTCTACAAGGGATCTATCCTCAGTATCTTCATGTTTGCTAACATGATTAAAGAATTCTTCAATATTATCTTTCCCAATCATAGAACCACTACCAATTGAAAGGTCTTTCAAGGTGAAAGTAGGGATCAACATGGTGAGCTAAGGAAGGGGTGACAACTAAAGGAGACTTAATTTTTTTGTGTTTTTCAAATAAGAAAGCAAACAAGTAGAACTAATTTTTTTTGTGTTTTTTGATAACAAAACAAGCAAACAAAGCAAAAAGAAACTAAGCAAAACAAAAACAACAAAGTAAAGAGATTGGCTATGAGGGACTCCCCTTGTGAAGATGTCCTTTACTCCCCGGCAACGGCGCCAGAAAAATGCTTGATGGCTTAGTGCACGACGCCTAGAAAAGTGTTGATGGCTCGTGGTTGATATAGAGCTCGTTGGGAACCCCAAGAGGAAGGTATGATGAGCACAACATCAAGTTTCCCTTAGTTATGAAACCAAGGTTTAATCGAACCAGTAGGAGCAAGGAAACACCTCAAAGGTGTTACTAGCTGAGCTTTGGCAGGGCGCACTACCGGTGCTAGTAGCAACGTGGAGACCTGCACAACACAACCACAGAACTTTGTCCCCAACTTGCGATGAGGTTGTCAATCTCATCGTGTTTTGCGGAAAACAAAGGATTAAACGTATCGAATGGAAAGAAGTAAAAGTTTGTAGAAAGTAAACACAAAGCAGTAAAAGATTGTAGATTGTATGTAAAACACAAGGACCGGGATCCATAGTTCACTAGAGGTGGCTCTCCTTAGATAGATAACATGCGGGGTGAACAAATTACAGCGGGGCAATTGACAAACACCGAGAAAGCAATACATGCATATACAAATCATCTTGACTCCTTTGAGACTTGATTGGGCAATACAACATAATACATAGACCGCCATCCAACTGCATCTATGACTAATAATCCACCTTCAGGTTATCATCTGAACCCCCTCCAGTATTAAGTTGCAAGCAACAGATTATTGCTTTACGAACTGCGTGTAAGGTAAACAATACAATTGTTCTATGAACAAAGGATCGTTGTTTTCTCCCTAGTAGCAACAGCACATCTAGTACCTTAGAGATTTCTGTCACTTCCCCAGATTACCAGAGGCATGAACCCACTATCGAGCATAAATACTAACTCTTGGAGTTGCTAGCATCTACTTGGCCAAGATAGCTACTAACAACGGAAAGCATGCAAGATCTCAAATAACAAAGACATGATAGAATCAATAATCAATCTGAAATAGCATCTCAATATCCATCGGATCCCCTAAAACACAACATGTATGGATTACAAATAGATGATCTTGATCATGAAAGGAGCTCACAAGATCTAAACATGAAAGCACAAAGGAGGAGAAACCAGCCATCTAGCTACTACATGGATCCGTAGTCCAAGGGTGAACTACTCACGCATCGCACCGGAGGCTTGCATGGTGATGAAGAAGGCCTCCAGGGTGAATTCCCCTCTTCGGCAGGGTGCCGGGAATAGCTTCAGATCCCTCCTGATCTAGGGAATTGAGATGACGGTGGCTACAGACTCTTTCGTGGATTTTTGATCGGGTACCTAGGGTTTTCGTCCCAAGGGCAACTTATAGGCGGAAGGAGAGGCCGAGGGGGTGCTGGGGTCGGCCAGACCACCCCCTGGCGTGGGCCAAGCCTGGCCACGCGGCCAAGTGGTGTGGCCGGCCCCTGGCCCCTCTCCATCTCGTATTCTGGCACTTGATCCCTTCCGAAAAAATAGGCACTTTGGCTTTTGTCCCGTCCAATTCCGAGAATATTCATTTTCTGACTTTCCTGGAACCAAAAGCAGCAGAAAACAGGCAGCTGGCACTATGGCTCTTGTTAATAGGTTAGTCCAAGAAATCATATGAAAAGTACTCCAAAGTTGGAACAAAACACAAGAAAGTGGATAAAACCAAGCATGGAACATCAAAAATTATAGATACATTTGCAATGTATCAGCTGGTAATACAGCTTCTACCCCATATACCAGAAAGAATGGCGTATAGCATGTTGATCGATTCGGAGTTGTTCTTAAACTCCACAGTACCGCTGGTAGTTCTTCTATCCAGCACCCCGCTGATCTTTGCAGCGGCTCAATGTGTCGGGGTTTTATCCCGGATAATACTAATCCGTTGGATCTTTCCACTTGACCGTTCGATGCGGGGTGAGCTACCGAGGATACGTCTAGCCGGATCTTCTTATCCTGGCCGAATCGCGCAAATGCTCCTTCAGCAAAATTCGTGCCGTTATCTATTATGATACTGTGAGGATAACCATATCTCAAGATGATATCTTTGAGGAATGTCACGGCCGTGGCTCCATCACATTTCCTTATTGGCTTCACCTCAATCCATTTTGTGAACTTGTCCACCATGACCAAGATGTGGGTCATGTTCCCCCTCGCGGGTTTGAATGGGCCAACCATGTCCAAACACCATACAGCAAATGGCCAAGTAATTGGTATGGTCTTGAGCTCAGACATTGGCATATGAGTCTTGGTAGCATACCTCTGACAACCATTGCATTTTCTTACCAAGTCTGCTGCTTGTTCTAAGGAACTTGGCCAGTAGAACCCATGTCGGAAAGCTTTTGCCACCAACGCTCTGGACAAGGCATGATGCCCACATTCCCCTTGATGTATATCTCGGAGGATGTCAAGCCCTTCTAACGGGTCAACACATCGCTGGAGGACATTGGTCACACTCCTTTTGTATAGCTCAAAATTGATGATTGTGTATGCTTTTGCTCTCCTCTGAGTTTGCCTGGACAGCACCTCCTCAGCGGGTAAGGTTCCATCTTTCAGGAATTGAAATATGGGCAATGCCCAAGCTGGTACAGCTTGCACTGCGAACACATCCTCATCAATTTCCATCTGATCCACCGGCATAACCTCAGCCGGATCACGCTGAGCAGTCCCCGAGTTTGCCGAGGCAGTCCCTGGGTTTCGCGTACCACCTCCCATGTCAATGTCCATGGGTACAACTCTGGACTCCGGATCTTCCGGGACGTAGATTGAGTCGGTTTCTGGGGACGGCCTGATAGATGGTTTTCTGAGGTGTTCTAATGCTACACCCGGTGGAATTGCTTATCGGGTTGAACTGAGTTTCGACAATACGTTGGCAGCCTCATTTTCCACCCGGGGTACATGGCGAAATTCGCATCCCTCAAAGTAACCAGATATCTTCTGCACATGGAATCTGTATAATGCCATGTTTGGATCCAGAGCGTCCCACAGCCCTGACACTTACTGAATTACCAAATCCGAGTCACCAAAGCATTGGATCCGACGTATTCCAATTTCCTTTGCCACTTTGAGCCCATGCACAAGTGCCTCATATTCGGCGACATTGTTTGATGCTGCGAAATGGATCTGTAGCAACTACTTCAGCTAGTCATTTTTTGGCGAGGTAAGTACTACTCCGGCGCCTAACCCGGTTTTTGTTTTTGATCCGTCAAAGTGCATCCTCCAATAGTTCGGATCTGGTAGTGGTGGTTCATATTGCACCTCGGTCTAGTCCACAAAAAAGTTAGCCACAGCCTGAGACTTGATTGCCTCTCTTCTATCATACTGTGGCGCATAAGGGGCTAGCTCAATTGCCCATTTCGCAATCCTGCCACTTGCATCTTTGTTACTCATTATCTCGGATATGGGAGCTTCACATATTACTTTGATGGGGTGCTCCTCAAAATAGTGTTTTAGCTTCTTAGCCGACATGTAGACACCATACACCACTTTCTGATAGTGCGGATAATTTTGCTTTGATGCGGATAATACTTCGCTTAGGTAATATACTGGCCATTGCACTGACTTACCCTCTTCATCGTGCTCTACCACAATTACTGCACTTACAACTCGGTTGGTTGCGGCTATATAGAGCAACATTGGCTCCTTTGATAGTGGAGAGGCTAACACTGGTGCAGTGGCTAACATTCTCTTTAATTGGATAAAGGCTTCATTGGCCTGCGGCGTCCAAATGAACTTGTCCGACTTTTTCATGAGTTGATAGAGAGGCAGTGCCTTTTCTCCCAACCGACATACAAACTGACTTAAGGATGCCAGGCAACCAGTGAACTTCTGGACATCGTTAAGACACTTCGGCAGTTCCATTCACTCTATGGCCCGGATTTTAGTTGGATTGACTTCGATACCTCGGCTGGAGACAAGGAATCCGAGTAATTTGCCAGTCGGGACACTGAAGGTGCATTTCTCCGGGTTAAGCTTCATTCGGAACCTTCTTAAGTTCGTGAATGTCTTCCTGATATCGTCAAGGAGCGTTTTGCTTTCCTTCGTTTTGATAACAACATCATCCACATACACCTGCACATTTTGACCAATTTGGTCGTGCAAACATTTCTGCATACATCTTTGGTACATTGCCCCTGCGATAGTAATAAGCCCCATACGAGGTAATAAACGTGGTCTTTATTTGATCACTTGGGTTCAGAGGTATCTGGTGGAAACCAGAATATGCATCAATGAATGATAACAGTTCACACCCAGCAGTGGAATCTATAACCTGGTCTATCCTTGGCAGTGGGAATGGATCTTTCGGACACGCCTTATTCAGGTTCGTGTAATCGATACACATGCGCCAAACCACTGCCACGTTCGGATCGTCCTTCTTCTTCTCCACTAGCACCAGATTAGACAGCCAATCCGGGTAAAGCACTTCCATGATAAATCCAGCTGCTAGCAGCCGAGCTATCTCATCTCCTATGACTTTTCTCCTATCTTCGGCGAAGCGGCGGAGAGGTTGCTTCACCGGCTTTGCTCCGGGTCTCACATTCAAAGAGTGCCCGGCCAACTCCCTCGGAACACCTTGCAACTCCTGTGTGGACCAAGCAAAAATATCCCAATTCTCACGGAGGAAGTTGACAAGCTCGTTTTCCTATTTGTCATTTAACCCGGCACCAATTGTTACGATACGCTCTGGGAACATATCATCAACATGCACTTTCATGGTATCCTTTGTCGCTTGGAACGAGACACTACCATGCGGATTACTCAGCGCCGGCATATATTGCTGCGCGGACTGAGCCAGCGTCACCACCTCTTGGATTTTTCTCTTCTCTTGCACAATCACAAGTTACTCAGCCAAGTTAGACCCGGCTGACGCGCACTCAATGGAACGTCGGAAATCACCAGTTATGGTAATCACACCATTTGGCCCGGGCAGCTTCATCTTCAAGTAACTGATATGAGTACTTGTCATGAACTTATTCAGAGCTGGCCTCCCGAGTAACGAGTGATATGCGCTCTCCAAATTGACAACCTCGAACTCCAAATTCTCAGTCCGACAGTTATCTCTCATGCCGAACAATACATCAACCCGGACCTTGCCTATGGGCTCGCAAGAAATGTCGGGCACAATGCCATGGAAAGTTGTCCTTGTAGCTTGGAGCATGTTCTCCGAGATTCCCAACTTGCGCATCATGTCCAAGTACATGATATTTATGCTGCTGCCATTGTCAATCAGCACCTTTGAGAACCTCACATTGATATTTGGCCCAATGAATGTTGGGTCCAACACTAGCGCATACGAACCAGGACTTGGCATTAGCTTGGGATGATCTTTGATGCTCCAGGTAATTTCCTGGTCCGATCAAGGCATATACCTCGTCACAGCTGGCATTACCGCATTTACTTCCATGTGTCGGCACTGCAAACTCTTTATGTTTGTCTCTTCTGTGGTAAACACACAGTAGCTCTGATGATGTTCTCTATACTCATTCCTCCCCTCGTTTCCGGGGTACCTCTGATCCGGTTGACGCTGGTCTTCCACTTGATGCACTTCATCCCTTCTCTCATGGTTGTCATACCTCGGCGGAGGGGGAGGCAACATTAACTGTTGCGTGTTCGCTCCGGAGAGCAATTGCTGTCGGGGTAACTCCTGCCGAGGTTGATCATTCTGAGGTGCTTGAGCATTCCTCGAACCACCTTGTTCTATATTGCGCATCCACTCACACTGCCTGGTTGTATGACCCGCTGGGTTACTCGGATTTGGCGTGTGAAATTTACACGGCTGATCCAGCATTGACTCATAGGTATACCTTGGATGGTCCTTCTTTTCCTGCCACTGTTTCTTCTGTTCTGGCGTCCAAGTTTTCTTGCCATCATTTCTTGGAGTCCATTGCTGTCCTCCAGTTTTCTAACGTTGGTTGGTTCCTGCACCAGATTGATCTTGATTCACCGCAGCAACTTGTTGCGAACTGTACCGGTAATCCGGTCTGTCATCTCTTCTTTTACCTCGGTAATCATTCCTCCGGGATGACCCGGCTCCATCTCTCTGGTAGTATTCCTCGTTTGACTCACTTGGCATTAACCTGGGATGAGTCAGATCACCCAAGGCATACGAATCAGTGATCCGGATTGTCTCTGCCAATGTAGTTGGCATATCCCTTTGCAATCTTTGCCACAACATGCTTGCATATCTACACCCTTGCGCAAACCATGCTATGGCCTGTGACTCGATTACACCCTCACAAGAGTTTCGCACGGTACACCACCGGGTTAGGAATTCCCGGTCTGTCTCATTCGGTTTCTGCTTGCACATCGCTAGGGTATGTGGGTTATTCGGCCTCTGATACGTACTTGAGAAATTGCTGACAAACATTTCCTCAAAATCGATCCAACATTTAATACTTCTGGGCGGCAAATTGTTTAGCCATACCCTCGCTGGCCCTTCCAACATCTGGGGTACATATCTCACAGCCCATCTTAAGTTGCCTGTAGCAATTTTCACCACTGTAGCGTAGTTAACCAACCAATCCTCCGGCTTTGTGCTGCCGTCATATGTCTTAGTGCCTCTAGGTAGCTGGAAGTTAGGTACCGGAGGTTCCTTCATGATCCGGGGCCCAAAACATGCAGGACCTAGAGGACCTTGACATTCAATTTGCTCCGACCTATACAGCCGATCCAGTTTTAACCTGGCATCGTCAGGCATCAAATTCCTGCTTCCCAATCTTGACCCTATCACGTGATAGTCCGGCCTGGGATACCCAGCGTTTACCATTTCCGAATCACCATCATTGTATTTATCTTGCTCCTGTGGAGCTGCTCTCTGTTGCATACCTTGGCCGGCACTGCGCTCTTGCCGTGGTATATTCCGCTGCTGCGGTTGCCCTGCACCTACCGAATTACGCTGTCTGGCATTGCCGTTTACAGCATTCCCTTAACCGGCATTGCCTTGGTCGCGGTTACCTCGGTCGGCTTCACCTCAGCTCACACTTCGTCGATCCTCATCTCTCTGCAGTTCTTTTCCTTTCCCTGCCCTTGCCGGGTCATACGGGACTATCTGTTTGTTCCTTCTGGCCGAGGTTACTACTTCCTCTCTCCTAGGACCACCATGAGGAGATGATGCAGCTCCAGCGGATTTCTCCGGGTTACCCACCCCCGAATGAACGATCTTGGAGGCCCCAGCTCTCTCCGGGTTAGCCCTGAGTAATTCCTCATTTTGCCTGTTCACGATTCGAACCAACTCATTGACCCTATCTTGTTGTCTCTGACAGGCTTCATCCGTCAGACCCTCTAGCTTGGACGCAGCTGCATCTGCTGCTCTGAGGTTCTTTCCCGGGGTACTATACTTCGGCAGCCCCACGGACGAGCAGTTCTCTGATTCCTCAATCCTAGTATCACCCTCCTTGTTCATTTCACTCATGAGGTTTCTCCCCTTTACTTTTACAGCATCTACCTTATTTGCCTTTGTGTACTCGCGCAGTGTCATGTTCAACGACTGCTGAGCCGCGGCTATCTTTTTCGCACCCTCTAGTATTTTTTGCCTTGTCTCCTCTAGCTCGGCCTGTGCCTGAGTCGGATCTACTACTGCTGCTACTGGGTTTGCCAAGCTATCCATCGCCTGCTGCAGCACATTCTCTGGCCTCTCTAGAGGAGGTCCTCTACTTTTTCTCGGTGCCTTAGGCGTTACCTCCGGATCTGGTGTCGGATCCTTGCTTGCGCCAGCGCCTGGTGCAGTCATCATCACCTCGGCGTGGTCAGGGGAGCGAGCGATACGCGCCCCATGAACCGTGCTAAGGGGTGGCTCGCCTCCTTCGACGACGTGCCGCGGGTGAACGCACGACACATCAACAACAACGTAGGTCTTGTGCGTGCCGAGCTTGACGAAGAGGCTGTTGCGTGGAAGAGGACGCTTGCCGAAGCAGCCAGCGTTGTCGTTGATGAAGTCCAGCGCTCCAAAGCACTGAACGAGCCCGGAGACGATGCGTTCGCCGGTGCCGATGAAGTTTCCCGTCCGGATCTTCACCCCTGCTAGCGCCGCTAGCCCCACGGTGGGCGCCAACTGTCATGGTGGTGTCACGGTAGATGCCATGGATAGGCTAAAGGTGGGGAAAAGATGCACTAGAGGAATCCAGGGAGGGATAGTGTGGTGATTCCACACACCGTTGCTTTGTATTCGATTCACTTTCACGGTTTACAAGTGCTCCTTGAGCTGTATTGGGGAGAGGAGCAAGAAGAAGCTCTCTTACTCTCACCAGAGACCAACCAAACTAGAACTCAACCCTTTCTACAGAGGCCCTAGCCCTCCTTATATAGGGGTGGCTAGGTCTCCAATTAGGGCATACGTGGAGGCATGTTCCAAGGAATATGCCTCCTCCCAAAATAGTAAGCCGACCGGGTCACTTTTGCCCAGCGTCATCCATGCAGAGGCTACGTGAGCCTCTACGGCGCCCGCGTCATCCGACACAGGCATCGTCACCTTTGTCGGCCACACCTCGGTTGTCCTGGCCTCTGTCCGCTTTGCTCACGCTCTGCGTACAGTGGTCACCCCTTGACCAGCGAGATACCTTCCTTCTCTTACAAGCTTGATATAACCTGGATGGTACCTAGTTGATCCGGCCATACATGTACCTGCATACAAGTTAGATATACCTCACTGACTTACGATATAAGTCGGCTGAGACCTAGTTAGGTGGACATCCCCTGGTCCGGGTTACCCCGTGATTCGGCCTGCCTTGAGGTGACTAGGCCTTTATACCCCGGCATGACCCTACCCGGGGGTATCCCCCAACAGGTGGGTGTCTCTTCATACTCTCGTCCCTTTTGCCTTAGTCGGTTCGTCCGTTCTCTTTTTCACTTCCCTTTTTTCTGCAGAAAGATTTTTCTGAGATGTCGAAGAACACACACGACCTAGGGCATAAGATTGCTTGCTCTAACATGTCTTAGTGATCGCACGATTTTTCGTGGTTTTTGTTGACTATCGGGTATGATCCTGTTGTAGGGGTTCGCAAATGAAGACAATAAATTTTTCCAACGCCAAGAACCCTAATGCCAGGACCTATCTATTAGTAATGAAGTAACGGGAGGCGCTTTTCGCGAACTTACCCTTGAAGACCAAAAAGCGTTGTCAATGCTCGGGAGAGCGTGGTTGATGTAAACGAACCGAAGCCGACCTCAAGGCCGTGTTGAAGTCCCGACAGCTCCTGCGGCTCCAATGACTCCTAGTGCCCCAAGTGTTATACCTCCGAGGGAGTTACACATGTCCGGTGCCTAACGATGACTCCCGCTCCTCCGATCCAGCAGCAGTTGTGGAAGTAGAGCTTATGGATCTGAATCCATGATGCCTCAGGATATGTTGAGCTTGTTGGGAACCCCAAGAGGAAGGTATGATGAGCACACCAGCAAGTTTCCTTCAGTTATGAAACCAAGGTTATCGAATCAGTAGGAGCAAGGAAACAACCCCAAGGTGTTGCTACCAACTTGAAATCATGCACAACACAACCATAGAACTTTGCCCCAACTTACATGAGGTTGTCAATCTCACCGGTTTTGCTGAAAACAAAGGATTAAACGTATTGTGTGGAAGATAGTAATTTCTTGCAGAAAGTAAACAGTAAATAGTAAATAGTAGATGGTATAGCAATGGTAAAAGCATGGACCAGGGTCCATAGTTCACTAGAGGTGATTCTTCTTAGGATAAATAGCATGTTGGGTGAACAAATTACAGCAGGGCAATTGACAGACTCGAGAAAGCATACAATGCATATACTAATCATCTTGACTCCTATGAGATTTGATTGGGCATTACAACATTATACATATACTGTAATCCAACTGCATCTATGACTAATAATCCACCTTCAGGTTATCATCCGAACCCCCTCCAGTATTAAGTTGCAAGCAATAGATAATTGCATTAAGCAAACTGTGTAAAGTAAACAATACGATTGTCCCATGGACAAAGGATTGTTGTTTTCTCCCTAGTAGCAATAGCACATCTAGCACCTTAGAGATTCCTATCACTTCCCACTATCGAGCATAAATACTCCCTCTTGGAGTTGCTAGCATCTACTTGGCCAAGATAGCTACTAACAACGGAAAGCATGCAAGATCACAAATAACATAGACATGATAGAATCAATAATCAATCTGAAATAGCATCTCAATATCCATCGGATCCCCGCAAACACAACATGTAAGATTACAAATAGATGATCTTGATCATGAACGGAGCTCACAAGATATGAACATGATAGCATGAAGGAGAAGAACCAACCATCTAGCTACTACATGGACCCATAGTCCAAGGATGAACTACTCACGCATCACACCAGAGGCAGTCATGGTGATGAAGAAGGCCTCCAGGGTGATCTCTCCCCTCCAGCAGGGTGTCGGGAAGAGCTTCGGATCCCCCCCGATCTAGGGATCAAGATGGTGGCGCCTACAGACTCTTCCGTGGATTTCTGATTGGGTCTTTTATCGGGTACTTAGGGTTTTTGTCCCGGGAGGCTTTTATAGGCGGAAGGGCAAGGTCGGTGGAGTACCAGGGGGCCCACACCAGGTGGCAGCGCGCTTAGGGCTGGTTGCGCCACCCTAGGGTGTGGCCGCTCTGGTGCCTCCCTTTGGCTCCCCTCATGACTCCGTGTTGCTTCGGGTAAAATATTGACTTTGGCTTTTGTCCGGTCCAATTCCGAGAATATTTACTTACTAGCTTTTCTGAAACCAAAAACAGCAGAAAACAGGCAACTGGCACTGTGGCATCTTGTTAATAGGTTAGTTCTAGAAAATGTATAAAAATACCCCAAAGTGTGGACAAAACATAAGAAAGTAGATACTAAACAAGCATGGAACATCAAAAATTATAGATATGTTTACAACGTATCAACATCCCCAAGCTTAACTCCTACTCGTACTCGAGTAGGTAAGTGATAAAAAGAATAATTTTTTAGGTGGCATGCACCATCATAATCTTGATCAAGGTATTTGTAAAACATTGATAGCTAGGATCATAGTACTTTAACATAGATATGAAAGATATAGTTCTAACAATAAGACATAGCAACTACGTTGTAACATGAAAAGGTACAAACAAAAGATTCATGAATAACAATGCTTTGAAAGACGTTTGTTTATTTCGCATTTAGAAAACATAATGAAAATGGTATTCATCTTGTCCCTCATGGTATAGCAAAACATAAATGCATAGGACACCTTCAAAGTTCATAAGGGTGACTAGATACAAATAATTTAAGAGCAAGCAATATCAAAGTTATGAATCAATCAACAAGTTTTGGGACAATGCACATTAAACTAAGAATGATCACTATGCTCTCTCAATTGGTGCATAAAGATAGAAGATGGAGACTCAACATAAAAGTAAAAAAGAAAGGCCCTTCATGGAAGGAAGCAGGGATTTAAGTTTCATAAAGAGCTTCCCAAAATTATGGTACTTATTAGCTTTCAACTCTCATTGCCCCTATCACAAGCATCTTTAGGTGATTAAGGTTAAAGTGAACAAATATGAGGATATGCTTGACAAGTTATAAGTTGAAAATCTCATGCCCCTTGCTTACGAGTACCGAACCTCATGCTACTCAACTTTAGTCACGAGTAAGTTATTATCATTGTAAGTACATGTGTATCATAGAGAACCGCCAATGGGGTACCCCTTGCCCCATGATACAGGAGCTATCCCATATCAAAATGACAAGGCAGCAGACAATGAGCATCTCAGCGATCTTTTTTATTTGCTATTTGCATAGGTTTTTATTGAGGATGCTTCACAGATTGCTCACTATTGTTATGCTGCAAGTTTCCACCATGATTAGGCATGGCTTAGGCTAGCTGCCCATGCGTTTCTCTAACACATATACAAACTCCAAGAGCTTACAAGCTCCCCTTTTATTTCACACCGCCGGGATCCATAAGCAAAAGAACATGATATCAACTAAATAATGTGCAATGTTGAAAGCGTTCCCCATGGTACATGGTTCTGCTAATTCTCAACTTATAAAGCGCAAGCATATATGCAACATAGATGGATACAATGGTTCAAGTTTATTAAGTGCAAGAAAAATTAAAGTGTGCCATCAAGTTTGTGAGAGCTTTAATCACTAATTTTCACATAACAAGTTTAATTCAGAAGGTTGATAAAAATATGAATATACTTGGAATAGAAATAGTGCTAATAGGTAGGTATAGTGGACTCTTTGGAATAACTTGGTTTTATTTGGAGTTAGATGCATGAGTGGAACTCATACTTGGTACATGTGGAGGCTAGCAAAAGACTGGGAGCGACCAACTAAGAGACAAATAATGGCCATAATCATGCAAAGCGACAAAACATTATTAATTAAAGCATAAAGTGATATTACAAGTCGAAAACTAAATGATCATAGAGGCTATGGTGACTTGGTATAGTCTTAACATGGTGTAAGCATGCGCCAAGTCAACCCAAATAAATCATCAAAGGAGAATACCACAATATTATGCTTTTGTATGCTAAAACAACACATGATTCTTTCAAGGCACATTGAGCAATATTAATTGTTTGGAACAAGTCATGCTACAACAATAATTACTAAGCATAAAGTCAAAGCAATATCAAACATGATATGATAAAGTCTAGGCCACAGTCAAAACAAGCTCCTTTTGTACCACTTATAAGCATGAAACTTCCTACTCTTTTCCAACACAAATCAGCTTATTTGAAACTATGTATGAATGTGGGGGTCCAACCAATTTATTTAAGCAAACTAAGCAAAAGAAAACTAAAAACAAGAACGATGACGCTCCAAGAACAACACAATTGTGCATTAAACAATAAAAATAAAGTGTTTGGAAGAAAACCTGAGATATTTATTGATGAAGAAGGGGATGCCTTGGGCATCCCCAAGCTTTGACGCTTGTACTTCTTGAATATTTCTTGGGGTGACACGGGTGGCATCCCCAAGCTTGAGCTTTTGTCCATACTTCATCTTATCACATTGTTCTTTCCTACACTAGAAAATTTCCTTCATACAAAACTTCACACAATCTTCATTAGCAACATTAGTTTACTCAAGATAATATGTCTTTGGGTTCAGTTTCAACATAAGTAAAACTTCCATTAAAACACGAGCTACTGTAGAAATTTCTTTTAAAAGTTCAAGTGATCAAAGAGAACTCAAAGAGAAAGAGATTAAGAGGCAAATGCAAATAATGGCAGAAATCTATCAAAATAGACCAGCAGGTAAAAATCAACTTTTTCGAAGACCTTCTGTTGCTCAAATCGAAAAGCGATAAACTAACAAAAGTTAGATAACAACCAGGGGCAGAAGCACAAAAAATTACACCTAAATCTGACGTACAGAGATTTTTCACGTATTTTTACAGTGAAGCACAAAAATCTGTTTCGGGGCAGCAACTTTTCCAAGTCTTACTTCTCTCTCATTAGAGGTTATTCTTGGCACAAAAACCATACAAAAAGGATAAGGAGAGGTTATTACTGAGGCAATAACTTCCAAGACTCAACAAAAGAAAAACTTACTGAATAAAAATTTGGGTTATCTCCCAATAAGTGCTTTTCTTTAACGCCTTTGAGCTAGGCATAGGAAGCAAGATTCAAGTATTCTCAAATGAAGAAGCATTAAGATCAATACCAGAAATGTCCTCAACAAAGCAAGGTATCTCATCCAAATAAGTTCTAGAGGATCCTCTCTCAATACTCTTGGGTTCACTATTTTCATTAAACGGGTTTTCAGGAACAATCCAATCAAAATTCTTTTCTAAGGCTTCATGCATTCCTACAAGTTTAAAAGGTATTGGTATTTTAATTTCCTCTCCATTGGGTTTGGTTTTGTCCACTTTTTCTCGTGTACCAATAACATCTACACATGAGCCTAGCATATTAAAACGATCAAAGACCTTTCTAGCTTCCTTAACAACATCATAGAATTCTTTAAGCAAAGTCTCTAGGATAAATTCTTTTTTTCAGTATCCTCAATATCTTTAAGTTTAAGAAACATTACTTGCATCATGGGGTTAAGGTTAACAAATCTAGCCTCCAACATGTGAATTAAAGAAGCTACAACAATTTCATAATTTGGAGCAAGTTCTGCCAAGGACATATCCTCAATATCCTCAGGCTTGCTAACATGATAAAAGAATTCTTCAATATTATCTTTCCCAATTATAGAGCCACTACCTATTGAAAGGTATTTCATAGTGAACTTAGGGATCAACATGGTGAGCTAAGAACGAAGTGACAATTATAGACAACAAATTTTCTTGTGTTTTTTATAAAGGAAAGCAAACTAGTACAAATATTTTTTTGTGTTTTTGATAAAAGAAACAAGCAAACAAAGTAGAAATAAACTAAGCAAAACAAAAAACAAAATAAAGAGATTGGTTCTGAGGGACTCCCCTTGTGAAGCTGTCCTTGACTCTCCAGCAATGGCGCCAGAAAAAGGCTTGATGGCTCAGGATACATTGAGCTCGTTGGGAACCCCAAGAGGAAGGTATGATGATCACAGCAGCAAGTTTCCCTCAGTTATGAAACCAAGGTTATCGAACCAGTAGGAGCAAGAAAACAACCCCAAGGTGTTGCTACCAACTTGGAATCCTGCACAACACAACCACAAAACTTTGCCCCAACTTACAGTGAGGTTATCAATCTCACCGGTTTTGCTGAAAACAAAGGATTAAATGTATTATGTGGAAGATAGTAATTGCTTGCAGAAAGTAAACAGTAAACAGTAAATAGTAGATGGTATAGCAATAGTAAAAGCATGGACTGGGGTCCATAGTTCACTAGAGGTGATTCTCCTTAGGATAAATAGCATGTTGGGTGAACAAATTACAGCGGGGCAATTGACAGACTCGAGAAAGCATACAATGCATATACTAATCATCTTGACTCCTATGAGATTGATTGTGCATTACAACATTATACATAGACCGTAATCTAACTGCATCTATGACGAATAATCCACCTTCAGGTTATCATCCGAATCCCCTTCAGTATTAAGTTGCAAGCAACAGATAATTGCATTAAGCAAAGTGTGTAAAGTAAACAATACGATTGTCCCATGGACAAAGGATTGTTGTTTTCTCCCTAGTAGCAACAACACATCTAGAACCTTAGAGATTCATGTCACTTCCCCAGATTACTAGAGGCATGAACCCACTATCGAGCATAAATACTCCCTCTTGGAGTTGCTAGCATCTACTTGGCCAAGATAGCTACTAACAATGGAAAGCATGCAAGATCACAAATAACATAGACATGATAGAATCAATAATCAATCTGAAATAGCACCTCAATATCCATCGGATCCCTGCAAACACAACATGTAAGATTACAAATAGATGATCTTGATCATGAACGGAGCTCACAAGATCTAAACATGATAGCACGAAGGAGAAAAACCAACCATCTAGCTACTACATGGACCCATAGTCCAAGGATGAACTACTCACGCATCACATCGGAGGCAGTCATGGTGATGAAGAAGGCCTCCAGGGTGATCTCTCCCCTCCGGCAGGGTGCCGGGAAGAGCTTAGGATCCCCTGATCTAGGGATCAAGATGGTGGCGGCTATAGACTCTTCCGTGGATTTCTGATTGGGTCTTTGATCGGGTACTTAGGGTTTTCGTCCCGAGAGGCTTTTATAGGCGGAAGGGCAAGGTCAGTGGGGTACCAGGGGGCACACCAGGTGGCGGCGCGCCACCCAAGGGTGTGGCCGCCCTGGTGCCTCGCTTCGGCTCCCCTCCAGACTCCGTGTTGCTTCGGGTAAAATATTGACTTTGGCTTTTGTCCGGTCTAATTCCGAGAATATTTCCTTACTAGCTTTTCTAAAACCAAAAAGAACAGAAAACATGCAACTGGCACTTTGGCATCTTTTTAATAGGTTAGTTATAGAAAATGTATAAAAATACCCCAAAGTGTGGACAAAACATAAGAAAGTAGATACTAAACATGCATGGAACATAAAAAATTATAGATACGTTTACATCAATCCAACAGCGCGATGGCACTCCGCGGTGAAGAAGAATCATGCTCGCACTATTCGTACTTGGGACCACGGTCACAAGAGAGAGAGAATCAACTAGAGGTCGCCCCAACATATAGGGAACCTTTTCTTGATTATTGTGTATTTAATTTGTCAAAATACCTCTCTTTATATAGGGGAAACCCCCACATAGGAAATTGCCTTAGCCATGTGGGACTAAACAAAGGAGAGGGGAGAGCGGGGAGGGCTGGCTGCCGCTGGCTAGGGCCCAAGTGGGCCCCACGCGGGGTGCCTTGTCCCAGCCGGTCACCCCTCCTCCTTCCTCCCTTTGGTCTTTCCCTCATTGGCCCTTTTCCCTCCGGATTTTGGCCCAATTAGGTATTTGACCCTTTTTAATTCCTTTTCTTTTATTGAATAAATATAAATGAATGATTCAATCGATGTTAAACATTCACTTACATATTATTCAACCCCCGTTGATGTGGAACTCATTCCATCTCATTCCGGACATTCTTCGGACTTACCGAAACCCTTCCGGTTTTCTCTCTCTCTTTTCTTTAGTGATTCTACCGATACCAAAACACTCTCCGGGCATCATCAATCCTTAAGCATGATACCCCATGGTTCGGGAACACTCTAGACATGTTCGGGACCCTCCCGTACCAATTAACATCAGAGGGACCTGGATGGCCATGTTGATCCCTGTGCATTCCATGAAATCTTTTGTCGCTAAACCATGAACGTCGTGTCGTATTCCTTTTGTCTCTCGATACTTGCATTGTCCGAGATGACATCACTATGTCATGTTCAATCTTGTTATCAAAAAATGTTATTTTACTCGTTATAATAAGTGATATCTCTGTGATCAAATCACATGTTGCGCAGCTATTGGATACAATTTCTCCGAGTGGGCCCTCGAGTATCTTTTCCATCAAGCGGATGGACAAATCCCGCTCTTGACGTATATTGCCTCAACTATTCCTCCGAATACCTAAACACACCTTTATAATCACTGTGTCACTAGATGACATTTGATACCATCTAAGTATCCTCGGGTAACAATGATTGATATGGTCTCACGGTCTAAGAAATAGGACACTAGGTCTTTTCTAATCATCATAACTTGAACTTCGTGACATGATCGGGTCATGATGCTTAGGTTGGGTATAGTTCATCATTTCATTCTCGCAATGAGGTGACTCCATTATCAACTGGCATAAATGCCACATGATGAGGAAACCTTGATCATATGTTGACCAATGAACCAGTGACTAGAGCTTCACCGACAACTCCTGGTTGTTTATATATCACACATGTATTGACATTTCCTATCAATACAGTTATTGCATGATATAAAACCTAATCATAAACTTTATGAAATATGATAATAATCTATATTATTATTTGTCTCTAGGGCATATTTCCAACAGTCTCCCACTTGCACTAGAGTACAAATAAACTAGTTGCATTTGTTCCTAATTATTGGCACCATGTATCCTAGCACCTTTGATCATGCTCGCTCATGGAAGAGGTTGAGTCTTGGGTCAGGACTTTTTAGCCCCAAACCCTTTGCAACTTACTAATGTCACCTTGATTGACATTAATACTTTATCATCGCATGATAACATCTTTGTGTATGCATCGTAATCATGGAAACAGAATGAGGTCGATTTCCAGGAGCCAACAATGATGCTAGATCAGCCACAACGAGCTTTCTCATGGGCACTATGCCTTGGGACACACCTTCTACATAAAGACGAACTAGTCCTGCCATAACAATATACATTACATTAGATGGTACCCTCATATTTTATTATAAATGTAAGCATCGAAACACTAGTTGCATTATGTGAAACTTTTGATGTTTTATCACCTCGCTTCCTACTTGACTTTAGTCGGTATTATCGATGCAGGAATTTCCAATCTTCTAAGGTTAACATATGCCCTTATAACATAACCCTTTATGTTTTAAGATATGTCACCCTTCATGGATTTGAAAACATGTCTACGGTTCTCATTTAGACACCGTGGACAAACTTAGCTCAACATTCTGTGATTCATACTTAATCACTATACAAACATTCCTTCTCGGATCATATATTATGTTAAGTTGTCATTATGGTTTTTCAAGATAGAACCTATGTCTCAACATACTGGATGATGATCATCCTTTTCTTTCTTCCAACCATTGATGTTTAACTTAATGTTATTCCTAATTCAAGTGACTAAGAAACAGTCCTTAATAAATTCCTATTCTAAAACTATTATCGAGAATCTCTTTTAGGAATACAACATATTATCGTAATATACTTACATTCAACTTCTAATCCCTATAAATCATTATTTATCGATGCTTGCGCCTTTATTCTTAATGTGTCGTACTTAAGAATCAACTACTAAGCTCCCACTCAAAATATGTTTCCTACACATTTGAGTATGAGACATTCATTGCTCCCACTAAAATATGTTCCCTACATATTCGAGTTTGAGACTTACATTTCTCCCTTCTCAAAATATGTCATTCACATATTGCTTTAACAAGACTTTTATAGATCCCACTCAATTTTATGCAAATTGCATATCCTCTCACTATTTTGAATAACTTCAAATCTTTTGATGAATTATCAAACTGATAGTTTTATTATGAGACACTAGTATCAAATCCATTAGACTTTTAGCACTTCTGAATCAAATTCTTTTGAATTTGTCCAATACATTATTCATGACAAATCATGCCTTTATCATTCACCTTTTACATCATGACTTTGCAGTCTTTTGTAAAATTCAAGTAACCCTTTACTTGGTAAGATTCAGCAATGAATTGCTTTCTAATCTTAAGTGAATTTTGCCTCTAGGATTTCTCATAATTTTAGTTTACCATTATTTCCTTCATAGTTTGTAGGTATCCATATTCCGGTAACATGACAAATGATTCACAAATGTATCCATACAAGATGTGGGGTACATTTTTGAATCCTACCTTATGTAGGAAAAACAGTAGTAGGGAAAACACAATGATCATTATCATTGATCCATTCCTTTATGAAGAGAATCATTCAGGAACATTTTCCGTTGCGCTTCTCAACACTCTGATGTAGGGATTTGAATCCTCATCGTGTTTTCCACTATCTGCCATAAGCTTTATAGTCGAGAACATAAACTTTCTCGAGAATGCACCAAAATTTAAGCAACACTAGTTTTGCCTTTCTTTTAGTTCTAGTCATAGATTTCGTATTCAAAGTTTCCAATGAATACTATACAAGGACATGTTCACCATTGTTTTGGTGACATCGAATAATTCCAAAACTTTCACGATGATCCATACAAGATATGGCGCCGATCTCACAAATTCAGATGGTTCACTATATATTATAATTGAGTGTTTACTATTTCTAACTAATGGTCTTTATATTTTACACTACAATGATTTATTCGGCGCCATCTATTCACCCACTTGATAATTGGTATCACACTATCATGCTTTGCACTTCGACGTCTCAAATGCATTGTATTTCACAATTTCTTATGCCAATCTTATAACGTCAAATTTCATTACTATTGATCAAATTGTAGTAATTAGATTCTCTTTTATCTTTAATACCCTTGGACGGTGAAATATACTTTGATCATATCAAATAGTTTCATGCTCATGTTTCCTTTGGTAAACCTCTTTACAAAATTCAAACAATCATATAATGATAATCACCACTTCATTGAAATATGATACATCGAATATGTATTCTCTTTCAACAATTCATCAAACACTTTGCATTCATGCAATACACGGTGTTTAAGTTATCTTACCGAACTTGGGCACGATTAATATGTGACAAGAAATCAAATGACTTTCACATATTATCAACATAACTTTGAATTTAAACAATGGTTTCATTCAAAATGAATATATCATTAAGTTGGGTATTTTCAAAGCATTTTCAATAGTATACAAATGTTCATGAATTATCAATTACTTTCACAACAAGGATAATTCACACATAATCGAACAACATATGAACGCAAATAGAAATCATTCATAGAAGCAGAACAACTGTTTGTTAAAAACTCATATGAATAATTGTCTCACGAAGTGTGAGACACACTAAAGAAGTTCACAATCCATCGATTACAATAATTATCCAAAAACAATAAACTAAGTGATACATGTCAAGGGAGAGTGTCATTGGCCATCATCATCATGCTCGCCATCAACACTCAACGTCACCTCCTCTCCAGCAAGCAGCTCTCATGCAGAAGGATCTGTTTTCACCAAAATAGGACAAGTATCAAATACTTTGACACTACAACAAGTGTTTGCAAGATTATAACATTTATAAAACTATATATCAAATATATACCTTGGTCATCGATGACCTCTGGCAATGGGTTCAACCTTCACATTCCTGAAATGTGTTATGAACTCGTGGAAATCCTGTGTTTCCCCACCTCTCATGATGCAAGTCCTGGCATGTGCTTGGTAGCTTGGTGGCAACGACTGCAGCAACACACCTATTGCAAAAGAGTCCGTCTCTAGTGATCCTATTGCAAAAGATTCCATCTCCAGTGATCCATGAAGTAAACAAGCCTCATGTATGCATCATGCATGCGTTCCAAGTGACTCTCCAGGCAAGCATTTTCCTCCATCTTTATGGAAAGGAAATCTCCCATCAGCTCATGTTTCCACATGTGCACTTGGTCCACAAATTCTAATCTAAGCTGATCCATCATCGTATATGGGTCAAGGTTACCCATAGTTGGATGTAAGTCGTCTACCATTCTGAAACACATTGTCATTGAAATGAAGGTGGCCATATCTCGACGGTAATAGTGGTCTTCCTGCTACTATGGGGTCTCATAGAAATATGGATGTTCTAAGGCCATCTCATAGCGTATGTAGTCAACCAAGTCATTCTCACTAAGGAGGATATTCAGACGCACAACCCACTCAGGGAAGTTGGATCCATCTAGTTTGAGCTTCTCTCCTTCTAACCAATCGTCAACCGGCAAGGTAGCATTGGGAAAAACCATTTCTACATTTATAATTGCAAAAGGAATTTAGACTAAGTTTATAATTATGTGAGTTAAAACAAGAACTCCACTAAAAAATCCTATCCCAAAAGGGTTTTAGCAATTACACGATCCCTATTCACTACACTTCCCCTAATCGTCACGGCCGGTGATATAGTTGCAAAGGTGGACGCCAAAACATCGATCACATCATTCATGGGACTCGTGCTTGATCTTTCGACCATCCGTGTTCTGAGGCCATGTCTACACATGCTAGGCTCGCCAACTCAACCTTAGTGTATCCACTGTGCAACATGGCTTACACCCACCGTATGCGAACGTAGATATGTCTAACACCCGATCATCACAGCCTGCCTCATAACAGAGAACTTTCTTGGTGGTGCACACTAAGGGAGATCACTTTCATTGGTATTTTTATTAGGGGTCATCTTATTAGGCTACCGTCGAGTATCTAATACTAGCACACAATAAGATGCACAAACAATAAACATTGAATGTAAGTGTGATGTGATATGGTCCTTCATGCTATGATCTTCATCCCGCGCCTTCGGATTCCGGCGCCAGGGTTCCGACGCCGTAGGCACCAGGGTGCCGGTGCCTCCGGCGTGGTAGTACATCATATCCATGACCATCTACTACTACTACTTAGCAACATAAAGTAAACTACTTTACCTTTGCCACAACCATATCACATCACAACGCCCCCTGCAAAACAAAGTTAGACGCCTCTACTTTATCTTTGCATGTTTTACGTGGTTGATAGGGCTTTCGTACAAGAACCATTCTTACCTACGAACTTCCACCACAACACTGATCAATTAGTTGTTTATACTACACCCCTTTCAGGGCCCTCCTTTGCAAATGGTATACCAACTAATGCGAGAGAGACAAACACCCCCAAAGCCAATTTATACGGTACAATCCATATGCCAAGCGTGGACTAGTCTCACGAATGAATGCATAAAGACTGTTGGGGGGCGCTTCATCAAGCATTACTGCGGTGTACACAAGTACACGTGGGAGGGTAACAACTAAAAGATCAACACCCACATGCTACAACTCGTGTGTTCTACCCGTACTAGCAATACTACGTATAGATCTACCTCTAATACCACTATAGGAGTTTGCGCATGAAAACAATAATTTTTTCCTACACCAAGAACCCTAATGTCAGGACCTACCTATTAGTAATGCAGTAACAGGAGGGGATTTTCACGAACTTACCCTTGAAGACTAAAACACGGTGTCAACGCTCGAGAGAGCATGGTTGATGTAGACGAACCGAAGCCGACCTCAAGGTCGTGTTGAAGTCCCGACGGCTCCTGTGGCTCCAACGACTCCTAGTGCCCCAAGTGTTGCACCTCCGAGGGAATTACACACGTCCGATGCCTGACGATGACTCTCACTCCTCCGATCCAGCAGTAGTTGCAGAAGTAGAGCTTCTGGATCCGAATACCGAATCCCGCAGCACGACAATGCTCCACGGTGAAGAAGACTCCTGCTCGCACGATCCGGACTTGGGAACACGGTCACGGGAGAGAGAGAATCAACTAGAGGTATCCCCAAAAGAGATAGAAACTTTTATTGATTATTGTGTATTTAGTTTGTCAAAATACCTCTCTTTATATAGGGGAGAAGCCCCCACATAGGCAATTGCCTTAGCAATGTGGGACAAAACAAAGGAGAGGGGAGAGGGGGAGGGCTGGCCGCCACCAGCCAGGGCCCAAATGGGCCCCACGCGGGGTGCCTTGGCCCAGCCGACCACCCCCTCCTCCTTCCTCCCTCTGGTCTTTCCCTCATGGGCCCTTTTCCCTCCGGATTTTGGCCCGAAATTAGGTATTTGACCCTTTTTAATTCTTTTTCTTTTATTGAATAAATATAAATGAATGATTGAATCGATATTTAACATTTACTTACATATTATTCAACCCCCGTTGATGTGGAACTCATTCCATCTCATTCCGGACATCCTCCAGACTTACTGAAACCCTTCTGGTTTTCTCTCTCTCTTTTCTTCGGTGATTCTGGTGATACCAAAACACTCTCTGAGCATCATCAAGCCCTTAAGAGTGATGCCCCACAGTTTAGGAACACTCCAGACATGGTCGGGACCCTCCCGTACCAATGATCATTAGAGGGACCTGGATGTCCATGTTGATCCCTGTGCATTCCACAAAATCTTTTGTCGCTAAACCATGAACATCGTGTCATATTCCTTTTGTCTCTCAATACTTGCATTGTCCAAGATCTAATCAGTGACATCACTATGTCATGTTAAATCTTGTTATCAACAAATGCTATTTGACTCGTTCCGACAAGTGATATCCCTGTGATCAAATCACACGCTGCACAACTATTAGATACAATTTCTCTGAGTGGGCCCTCGAGTATCTTTTCCATCACGCGGATGGACAAATCCCACTCTTGACGCATATTGCCTCAACTGTTACTCCAAATACCTGAACACACCTTTATAATCACCATGTCACCAGATGACGTTTGATGCTATCTAAGTATCCTCGGGTAATAGTGATTGATATGGTCTCACGGTCTAAGAAATAGCACACTAGGTATTTTCTAATCATCGTAACTTAAACTTTGTGACATGATCGGGTCACGATGCTTAGTTTGGGTATACTTCATCATTTCATTCACGCAATGAGGTGACTCCATTGTCAACTAGCATAAATTCCACATGATTAGGAAACCTTCATCATCTGTTGACCAATGAACCAGTGACTAGAGCTTCACCAGGAACTCCTGGTTGTTTATATATCACACGTGTATTGATGTTTCCTATCAATATATTTATATCATGATATAAAAATTAAACATAAACTTTATGAAATATGATAATAATCTATATTATTATTTGTCTCTAGGGCATATTTCCAACACCTGCAACCATGATAGTGGAAAAGGAGAGGGAGGTGGAACGGCTGAAAGTAGAGGTGCTCCGGCTACAAGACTCCAACAACACGCGCTAGGGTAAAATCAATAACCTGGTGGTGCTGAAGAGAAGAGGGAGACTACAGCCAGCAAGGCCAAGAAAAAGGCCAAGACGCCTGCCACCGCTCTCAAGAATATTGAGGAGTCCTATACCAAGCAGGAGGAGTTGCTGAAGATGATCCAGGCTTGGGAGAAGGCTGCGTACGCAGAGCTAGATCGCATCACCGAAATGGTCATCAGTAAGTTTTTCTTCTCCTTTGCTGACGTTTCTTTGTTTGCCGCAGTTGGTTTGTAATAGTTTCCGTCTTGTTGATTGCAACTTATTATCCTGAGGCGACCGACCAGGCTCTTGCGTGCGTGCCTAAGGAGGAGGCCGGAAACGACCTGCGTCCCGAGGAGCTTGTCATCGTGGTTAGCGAGGAGGCTGACCGGCTGCGCCAGGTTGGCCTGGAGATCTTTACCTATCTCTGGCCCCTCGTCGCTCCGCCTGCCAACATTGATGCACTGGTCGCTGGGCTCGGGACCGCCCTTGACCTCATCGAGACGAGGCGAGAGTGGGATGCGAACGGAGGCGTGGAGATGGCGCTCGCTCTGCTCAAGTCCTGGTACCCGGGTGCGGATCTTCGGAGCCTTGCCCAGGGATTTAGGAAAGGGACAATCTATGACAGTCTTCATGCCGAAGTTCTTGAAATCCGGTCCTACGGTTTCAAGATCGTGAGCTACATACAGCTGCATCGGGACTTCAGCGACTGGGCCGGGACGAAGCTGTTCGGCTGGACCGAGGCTCCCACTCTGTCGCAAACTGCTGTTTCGCCTCCGCCGACCTCCGACGTGATAGCTACCGGTGTTGTCTCTTCCAGCGGGACTGCGGGGGATGCCACTGAGCCCTCCCTTGAGCCTCAGGCTTGATCCTCGGGATGCCAAGAGTAACTGTATTGTTTGAAACTTGTCTGTTATCCGGTGGTTGCACGTGTGAACAATTTGTGGTATGTCAAACTCTGGTGGAAGCTTTATCTTCCTGATGTTAAGATGTTGTCTTGTGCTTTTGAATTTGGACTTTCTGATTGCTGGATCTGCTTTTGCCGTTTGCGGGTTTTTGCGTGGGGGCACGGAAGCGCACCCACTAGGTGTAGTCCCCGAGGTTCGGGCTGGCTAGAGAATCCAGCCAGGTTGAAGCTCTTTTGTCTTTTGTCCTGGTAGTTGTGGATAGCGTCCGGCTCGAGCACTTGGTGAAATTTTGGCTCGTGCAAAAAATAAAGACAAATGATAGTTTATGCGTTAGATATGTAAGAGGAGGACACAGTTTGTAGTTTTTCGGTATGATAGGAAAAATTGCCATTTCGCACTAGGCCGACAACTTTATCCTTTTCTTAGAGAGCATTGGCCGTTAAGATGTGTCCTTGCCGGTCGCGAGCCAGATTGCGGTCTGTAGCCGAAACCAAAGGGTAGCTAGTAGGCGTACTGCACGATACTTCAGATTTCTGTTATCAGTGTTGGGTGAGCGAGCGCAACCGGAATGTCCAGACGTTTTTGTCTTCCTTACGATTTTTTGTATAGGGGTCCTCGGGTTTTTGCTCTTGCCGAACTGGCAGCCGGGTTGCAGTGTGCAGCCGGAACCAAAGAGTGTGCCCTTAGAGCCGCATACAGTACTTTGCCGTTTGGAATACACAGGTACTTGGCCAGCCGGCGAGTCCCCGGGAGAGACCACCGGAGATAGGGTAAAAACAATGCAGCAAGGAATTCCAAATGATGATGGAGTCCTTGATACTGTGTCGAGGCTCCTTAGCTTGTTCATTTATAATACATAAAAGTACATACACTTCTCGCTCAAGTGTAAAATGGGCAAAGTAGGTTCGCATTCCAGGGGCATTCAGTTTCTTCGTCGAAACAGTCCATCTTGTTCTTTGCTAGCTATTGGGAGTCGATGAGATGGTACAAGTTGTTGTGCAGCACCTGGATGATGATGAATGGCCCTTCCCAAGGGTGAGACAGCTTGTGCATCCCCTTGGTGTTTTGTACCAATCGTAGCACCAGGTTGCCCTCTCGGAACGAGACGAGGCGAATCCGTCTAGCGTGGTAGCGGTGCAGGATCTCCTAGTAGATGGCGGATCTAGACAAGGCCAGCTCACGCGCCTCTTTGAGGAGATCGATGCTATCCACATGTGCTTCCTTGGCTTGTTGCTCCGTGTACAACAGTTTGCGGGGTGCATCGAACTCGATACCGGTTGGCTCGACCGCCTCCGCTCCGTAGATGAGGAAGAAGGGTGTGTAGCCGATTGAGCAATTTGGTGTGGTGCGCAAGATCCATAGCATAGCCAGTGGCTCCTCTATCCAGCATCTGTGGGATCTCATCAGTGGTTCGATCAGTCGGGGCTTGATTCCCGCTAGGACCAAACCGTTTGCTTGTTCGCATTGTCCATTTGACTGGGGGTGTACGATGGAGGCGAGGTCTAGGCGGATCCCCTTTTCTCCATAGAAGCGTGCGAAGGCCCCTTTGGCGAAGTTCGTGCCGTTGTCGGTGATGATGTTGTTGGGGTATCCGAAGCGCGTGATGATGTTTGTGAAGAACTTGATCACCGTGGCCCCATCCAGCTTCTTGATTGGCTTGGCCTCGATCCACTTGGTGAATTTGTCCATTGCCACTAGTAGGTGTGTCATGCCGGATCGTGCTATCTTGAAGGGGCCTACCATGTCTAGCCCCTAGACGGTTGTCTTGAGAGTTGCAACAGAGTGTGCTTTTGTTGGCTGAAATGTTGGCAACCATTGCATGCCTTCACCATTTCTCGGCATCTTCTAACGTAGTCGGCCAATAGAAGCCATGGTGGAACCCCTTATCCACTATGGCCCTTGATGATGCGTGGTGTCTGCACTCACCCTAGTGGATTGCCACTAGTATCTGGATCCCTTCGTCGTGGCTCACACAATGCTGGTAGATTCCTCTGACATTGCACTTGTACAGCTCACTATTGATGACAGTGTACGCACTTGCTCTATGCTTTACTTGTCTTGCCTCGACCTCTTCGTCAAGGAGTTCCCCTTTGGCCAGGAAATCCATGAAGGGCTTGGCCCATGCAGGAGTCTCCTAGATTGCGTACACAGTTCACATGATCAGCTTGATTTCTTCGCGCATAGCCGCGTCGGGCTTGTTGGGCGGCCTACCAGGTGGAAGAGCGAAGCCGGAAGTCCCTGGGATGCTGGGCTTTCGACCCAGCAATCCCCGGAATTGACGCGGCAGTCCTCGAGTTTGACGTGGCAGTCCCTGTGACTTTTGCGACAGCTTATGGGCGCCTGGAGACGGCAGTCCCCGGGTCCGCGTCTAGGACGATGGAGTCGGATTCCGGAGATGGCGTGATGTATGGATTGCACAGGTGTTCGAGAGAAACTCCATACGAAATCGTTTGTCTTGTTGAGCCGACTCGAGCAAGCGCGTCGGTAGCCTCATTGTTGGCTCGGGGAACATGGTGAAACTCACACCCTTTGAAGCAGGCGCATATCTGCTATACTAAGAAGCAGTATAGGGCCATGTTCGCGTCCTTAGCGTCCCACTCGCTCGACACTTGTTGCACCACCAGGTCCGAGTCGCTGAAGCAAAGGATCTGTTAGATGCCGATATCTTTTGCCATCTTTAGGCCATGGACAAGCGCTTCGTACTCAGTGACGTTGTTGGATGCGCGGAAGTGGATCTGTAGCATGTACTCCAGTCGGCCTCCTTTTGGAGAAATGATGATGACTCCAGCTCGGAGCCCCCCATACATCTTGGAGCCATCAAACTACTGCTTCCAGTGCATGGAGTCAGGAACCAGTGGCGGGTACTGGGTTTCTACCCAATGGACGAGGAAGTCGGCCAGTGCTTGAGACTTCATCATAGTTCTTAGCTCGTATCGGATGCTGCGGGCGGTAATCTCTATTGCCCACTTCACTATCCGGCATGTGGCGTCCTTGTTATCGATGATCTCCAAAAGTGGTGCCAATGACACTACCCAGATGGAATGCTCTTGGAAGTAGTGCTTCAATTTCTTAGTGGCCATGTATACACCATAAACCAGTTTCTGGTAATGGGGGTAGTTATTCTTTGATAGCAAGAGCACCTCACTCAGGTAATACACTGGGCGTTGGACCGGTTGCACCTTTCCTTCTTCCGGCCTCTCCACCATGAGCAAGACACTGACGACCCGGTTGGTAGCTGTGATGTACATTAGCATCGGCTCCTTCATGGTGGGGGTCGCCAGTATGGGTGGGGAGGAGAGCATGCGCTTGAGGTCGCGGAAGGCCTTGTCCACTTGCGCCGTCCAGACGAACTTGTCCGTTTTATTCATGAGCTAGTACAGTGGGAGTGCTTTCTCGCCTAGCCGGCTGACGAACCAACTGAGGGAGGCCAGTCACCCCGTGAACTTTTGCATGTCACGCAAGTTTGCGGCGGTTGCATGCGCTCGATTGCACCTATCTTCTCCGGGTTGGACTCGATCCCTCGTTCTGAGACAAAGAAACCGAGGAGCTGGCCGATTGGAATGCAGAACACGCATTTCTCCAGGTTCAGCTTCATCTAGAACTGGCAGAGATTGGCAAATGTTTCCTTTAGGTCTTCGAGGAGTGTTCGTTGCTCTTTAGTCTTGACCACCACATCATCAACGTAGGCATGTAAGTTTTGAATGATCTGTGATTGTAGGCATTTCTGCATACAGCGCTAGTACGTTGCCCCTGCATTTTTTAGTCCAAACGGCATGGTGGTATAAAAGTAAGCCCCATATGGGGTGATAAATGCTATTTTTATCTGATCAGTGGGGTTCAGTTTGATCTTGTGGTAGCCCGAATACGCATCCAGAAATGACAACAGGTCGCAGCCGGCCGTGGAGTCGATCACTTGATCTATCCTTGGTAAGGCAAATAGATCTTTGGGTCAGGCCTTGTTGAGACTGGTGTAGTCGATGCACATGCGCCATGTCTTTTTCTTCTTTAGTACCAACACCGGGTTTGCCAACCATTCCGGATGGTAAACCTCCATGATGAATCTGGCTGTAAGGAGCCGGGTGATTTCCTCACCAATTATTTTCCTATTTTCTTTTGCCAAGCGACATAGAGACTGTTTGGCCGGCTTTGCGTCCGACCGGACGTGGAGAGAGTGCTCGGCGAGCTTCCCCGGGACACCCGGCATGTCCTTGGGGGACCATTCAAAGATATCCCGATTCTCATGGAGGAAGTCGACAAGCGCGCTTTCCAATTTGCTATCAAGTCCGTCTCTGACCAAGGAGAACTTGTCTGGCTCGGCCTCGTTGAGCAAGATCTTCTTGGTGCCCTTGGATGGCTTGAACTGTGCCTCGCCGACTGGCTTGGGCTCCCCAGCCGACATATCTGCCTACGAGGCCGCCACATTCTACATGATGATGCACTTCTCTTTCGCGATGATCATGGCCTCGGCTAGCTTGGAGCCATCGGTGGTGCACTCCATTGACCGCTTGTAGCAGCTAGTTGATACGTTGCAAACGTATCTATAATTTTTGTTGTTCCATGCTTGTTTAGTATCTACTTTCTTATGTTTTGTCTACATTTGGAGATACTTTTATGCATTTTCTGTAACTAACCTATTAACAAGATGCCACAGTGCCAGTTGCCTGTTTTCTGCTGTTTTTGGTTCTAGGAAGTCAGAAAATGAATATTCTCGGAATTGGACGGGACAAAAGCCAAAGTCAATATTTCACCGAGGGGAACACGGAGCCAAAAGACGAGACGGAGAGGGGCCAGGGGCCAGCCACACCATAGGGTGGCGTGGGTCCCCCTAGCCACGCCACCAGGTGGTGTGGGCCCCTCCGTCCTCCACCGACCTTGTCCTTTCACCTATAAGAAACCTCTGATGCAGAAACTCTAAATCGAACAGCCTCCAGCCACGAAAAGTTCCGCAGCGCCGCCACCACCGAAGGGGAGATTCGGGGGACAAAAAGTCTCTGTTCTGGCACCCTGCCAGGACGGGGAAGTGCCCTCGGAGCCATCTCCATCGATCTCCACCACCATCTCCATCGTCGTTGTTGATTCCCATGATGACGAGGGAGTAGTTCTTCCTCGAGGCTAAGGGTTCTACCGATAGCTATGTGTTCAGATCTCTCTCTCTTTATGCATGATCATATTGTGATCATGAGATTTGTAATCAAGTAGATCTACCTTGCTACTCAAGTGCTTTAATGGATCTATGCTCTCCCCATGTGTGTAAAAGTGACAGCGTGCACACCATGGTGGCACTTAGGCTAGAGATTACAAATACTTGTTATGAATTATATTTGAAGTTGGATGTCTCTATGAAATTGTGGTGTTTGTTGGAACCATCTAGTGCTCACGGTGACAGTGTGGGGTTATCTAGATGTGGAAAGCGAACTTTGAGGAGTGTTGTTATAGCCCTACCATGGATTAGAGTGTCCAACCGGAGAGTAGTTCAGAGTAGTATCATAAAGAGAAGATATTTATATGAGAGTGTTCACTAGTGAAAGTATGATCCCTAGGCCTTGTTTCTTAGCATTGAAACACCGTTTGCAACTAGATTTGTTACATGTTTGCTTGCTTCCATCTTTATTTCAGTTTTCCTTTAGTCTCTTCCACGCCATCAAGCTCTTTTCTAGCACCGTTACCACTTATAATTATTCATAACACTTGTATTTCACTATCTGTTCGCCGAACTAGTGCACCTGTACACCTGACAAGTGTATTGGGTGTGTTGGGGACACAAGGGACTTCTTGTAACTTGATTGCAGGGTTGCTTGAGAGGGATATCTTTGACCACTTCCTCCTTGAGTTCGATAAACCTTGGGTAATCCACTTAAGGGAAAACTTGTTGCTGTTCTACAAACCTCTGCACTTGGAGGCCCAACAATTGTCTACAAGAATAGAAGTGCGTAGACATCAAGCTATTTTCTAGCGCTGTTGCCGGGGACTAAAGAAGAAGAAGCTCCCACGTCAACCACGCGCCAGCAAGTATTTTCTGGCGCCGTTGCCAGGGAAGTAAGGTAAAAGGTACTCACATCCTCTGGCTACTAAGCTATCTTCTAGCACTGTTGCTGTTGTGTGAGTTCTCGAAGTTATTTCCTTTAGATTCTGCAATTTTGTCTTTTTGTTTCTTGTTATCACTAGTTAGGCTTAATGGAAAACAACAACAAAATTAGAGAGCTTTATAGTATTTATCTTGAGTTAGGACATGAAGTGTTTGAAGAGAAAATTAAAAAACCTATGGAACTTTATTTGCATGCTAATAGTAATGTTGTTAGTATGAATTCTTTGGATACCATTATTTCTAATTTTATGGAAAAATCTAAGCTTTGGGAAGCTAGTTTTTATGAAAATGATCTTTTTAGCCCCCCAAGCATGGAGGAGAAAATTTACTTTGATGATACTATGCCTCCAATATATGATGATTACAATGATAAATATGATATTTTTAGTCCACCTAATATTGAGGAGAAAATTAATTATGATTACAATATGCCTCCTATATTTGATGATTATGGTGATGAGAATAATAATGATAGCTATTTTGTTGAATTTGCTCCCACTATAATTAATAAGAATGACTATGTTTATGTGGGGAGTATTAAATCTTTTATGCATGTGGCTCGTGATAAGAATGTTTTATGTGATAGTTATATTGTTAATTTTATTCATGGTGCTACTGAAAGTTATTATGAGAGAGGGAAACATGGTTCTATGCATCTCAATAATATTAAGTTTCCCCTCTTTATGTTGAAAATTTTGAAGTTGCACTTGTTTTGCTTTCCTATGCTTGTTGCTTTGTGCTTTCATGACTTGTTTCTTTACAAGATTATTTTTCATCGGAAGTGGGTTAGACTTAAATGTGCTTTGAATTTGCTTCTTGATGCTCTTTTTTACTTCAATTCAAATTTCTTATGTGAGCATCATTAAAACTATCGTGCCTAACTTAAAGGCGTTAAAGAAAAGTACTTATTGGGAGATAACTCAAAAGTTTAAGATGAGTCTTGGAAGTTATTACCTCTGTAATAACCGCTCCTTATCCTTTTTAATTGCTTTTTGTGCCAAGAGTAACCTCTAATGAGAGAGAAGTAATGATTGGGAAAGTTGCTGTCCCAAAAAAGATTTTTGTGCTTCACTGTAAAAATTCGTGTAAAATCTCTGTGCGTTGTTTTGAGGCGTGAATTTTTGTGCTTCTGCCCCAGGTTGTTATCTAACTTTCGTTAGTTAACACTTTTCGATTTGAGCAACAGAAGGTCTTCGACAAAATTGGTTTTTACCTGCTGGTCTGTTTTGACAGATTTCTGCCATTATTTGCATTTGCTTCTTGTTGGTTCCTTTTTGAGTTCTCTTTGGGGAATTGAGCTTTTTGAGGGAAGTGCGACAATATCTTGTGTTTTAATGAAAGTTTTATTGGTGTTGAAACTGAACCGAAAGACTTATTATCTTGAGTGCATTAATGTTGCTAATAAAGATTGTGTGAAGTTTTGTATGAGGAAAAATTTCAGGTGTATGGAAGGAATGAGTAATGAGATGAAGTATGGACTAAAGCTCAAACTTGGGGATGCCACACGTGTCACCCCAAGAAATATTCAAGAAGTACAAGCGTCAAAGCTTGGGGATGCCCAAGGCATCCCCTTCTTCATCAATAAAAATCCTGGGTTCTTTCCAAACACTTCATTTTTATTGTTTCATGCACAGATGTGTTGTTTGTGGCATCCCGCAAAAACCACTACTAGAAAATCGCGGTGTTTTTGTGCATTGCATCATCATGACCGCATGCTCATGTCATCATGCCACCTTGCATTTGAGCATCGTCATTATCATGCATGGTTTTTGTCTAAACTATTTTCAAAACGCCTAGTTTTGTTTTCTAAATATTCCCGTCTTTATTCAAATTAAAACCCGGATCTCCGGAATATTTTGTTTCGCCTACAAACAGATTTCAAACGCCCTGTTTTAAACAAATAAAATATTTAATTTATTTTTTGGGAGGCAGCCCGCTAGGCCCGAAAGCCCGGTCGGCCACCTCCAAACCCTAGTCTAAAATATCTAGTCCTAATTCTACCCAATCCTATCCTACCCAGCCTCCCTCCACCTCACCCTGACCAATCTCCTCCCTCCACCTCACACATCCACCTCACCCCGTCCAATAGCAGCGCGCCACCTCACCAGCCCCTCCCTTTTCCCCTCCACCTCACACAGCCACCCCCATCGCCACCTCATCTCCCGCTCACACCCCCCACCATCCTGGCCACCATCCCGCGTGGGCCCCACCCCCGACAGCCCCGGGATTCCCCCCGCGGGTCCATCTCTCCCGCCTGGCACCACCCGCGTACGCGCATGCACGCCCCATGCTCCCCACGTCGCCAACTCTCCACCACTGCGCCTGGCCCCGTTTCGCCGCTGCCGTCTCCTCCTCCACCGACGCGCCGCCATGCCCCGGCCCCGCCCTCTGGCTCCGTCGCGAGGCCGCCGTCCTCTCCTCCGCCTCCCTCCTCTATTCGGGCCCCCCGGTCCAGCGGCGCCCTTCCCCGAGCCCGTCCGTCGCCGTCACCGGCGCCTCACCTTCTCGGCTCCGCCACCTCTCCCGAAGCGCCTCTTTTAGTGCCCGCCTCCGGCCCCGCCGCCTCGGGTTGCCGCTCTGTCTCCCCGCGGCCATCGGTTCGTTCGCGGCGTCTCTTCTCCCTGCCGAGCTCGAGCCGGCCTCCCCCATCAACCGCGTCCCCGCCACCTGCGCCTCGATGACCGTTGCCGTGTGTGCCCCTCCCCCTCCGGCCACGTCCTCAACCGGCGCTCCTGCGGCCTCCCGCCGTCCACGCCTCCAGCGCCTCGCCTCCGCTCGCGGTCGTCGCCCAGCCGAGCCCTCTCCTCCTCCGCTCGCCAGCCGCCCTCTTCCGTCTGCACCGGCCGACCCCGCCGCCCCGGCGACGCCTTCCTCTCCTCGGCTGCGCCTCCTCCCGTCGTCCGCAACCCTGCCTCCAAGCTCGTCGGAGCCCCGTCCTCCCCGAGCCTCGTCTTTCCCGCGACCCTTCCGCCGCCTCGTCGGCTCGGCCCTGCGCATCGCTGCCCAACCTTGCTCTGCCACGGCTGTGTCGCTCATGCCCGGCGCCTCCCTGTGTCGTCCACCTTGCCACATGCGCACGCCCACGCCGTGCATGTCGTGCTGCCAAGCCTCTGTTTGGGGGCTGAAATCCACTCCCGTGCAGTTTGGCCCAGTACGGGAATGCTTTTGTGTTCAGGTTGTGTGGGTTTGAGGTGAGGTGGTGACCTTTTGGGCTTCCGCTAACTCCTGTGGTCCTCTCTCGGTAGGCAAGATCTTCAAGGTCAAGTTAGACCGTCGTCTTCGTGGCACATCAAGATCTCCAACATGGACATCAAGTTCTCCTTCACGAATTAGCAAGTTCGTCAACATGGAACCATCAGAACACGCGAGACCATCGGCGCCACACCCGAGTCCGGCATCGACACCCGAGTACCTCAACAAATGACTGCCAAGATCTACTTCCAAACATGCTGACCGATGATCGAGATGGCACTCCAAGGTCTTCCTCCCGGTACGACAAGAGCATCACAATGGATTCAAAGACCCGAACCCTGGATCCGAAGACCGAACCCTGGCCCGCCAAGTTCTTCATCCCGGACGCCATGACCGTCGACATGACCCGAAGGCCACGGATGCGGCAAGATCTACCTCTCGTTGTCTGAAGATTGATCCCGCCAAGTCCATACTCGATCCCCGTCGAACCCTGAGACCGAACCTGAACCCCCGGAGCCCAAGATCTTCCGAACCCAGATGTGTGACCCTAAGCCCCTATTTTTATAATATGACATTATCAACTGTAGCATATTAAATTGTTCATGCATGCATACCTGTCTGCGGTTTGGGGCGTTATGCCGATTCACCTAAATTAAATATGGAGTGTTTATGTAGGATACCTTTGTCTTATTTCGGACTCCATTTAAATTGGTGTAGCGAACCGATTCCATGCTTCGCCCTGTTAATACAACATTTAAATTGCGGGGTTGCTAAATAACTTGAACCATATAATTAATTGTCGGGACCCCGGTTCCGCTTAATATTACCTAATTGCACCGCATCTGCATCATATCATAATCATGCCGGATCTTCTGTCGTAGTATTAAATATTGCATCCGATGTTTCTTCTAGTGTTTGCTTCTTCGCGGATTAGACCGATGAGTTGATGCGAGTATCGACAAGTTCTCCGGATATGAACCTTCGGCGGTGTTTTCCAGGCGAGCATCTCTTCCCCTTCTACCTATTTTGCATTTATAGTCTTTATTTCCTCCTGTTGATCTATTGCTATCCGTGTCGTGATGCTTTAGTTTCCGTGCACCAGTTATATCCCGTGCAGCCTCTATATTGCCTTGGACACCTCCTATTACTTGTGTTTGGTAGATAGCTGGCCTTGCGAGTCGTAGTTGCTTGCTCAGGTGCGATGTTGTGTTGTCGAGTACCACAGTTGTTGGAATGCTGGCAGATGTTTATGGTGGATATGCTTACTGGTGGAGTTGATCATGACTTTAAATACAACTATTAAATTGCTAGATATAACTAATGCAGAGGCATCGATGAGCAATAGATGTTATTTGGTTCTTCCACGCTCACTTGTGTCCCGTAGGACCCCGAATACTTGATACATGTTCCTTGATTTTTCGCACTATCCACATCCGGGAGGCCTTATGGACCCTCCTGAGCCAGAGCTTGATTCATTTCTATTTCTTGGGGCCACAAACTAGTTTGGGTTTTTACTACTATCCCGTACGTATGCCATGTTACTGCTTTATTTAAGATTGTGCGTGGAGCACCTGTACTGTTTTGGATCGCGCCACGTTTTCGCGGTATCGACAAGCCCAGTCACACTTTCGGGTTCCCAGTCGTTTACAGCCATCGTCGCAAACCCTGGGTCCATTCCGGAGCCGGCCAACTTCGTTGCGGGTAGCTTAGTGGGGTGGCCCCCTGAAATATTTTTGAATCCTGTGATCGCTTTGTCATGAATGCCTCGTTGGGTTTTTTGTTGGTTTTTTTACCGAGGTTGATCGAGTGTGTGTTGCTATTTGTGCACCCCTGCAGGGTAAAACTTTCTGAAAGCCATGCCCGCGGTTATGGACGACTTGGGGCACAGTATCTCGATCATAGACAAGCATAACTAAAGTAGTGCTATAAATTTGACTTAATATGTGACTAGTAATCAGCTCAAGTATAACGGAATGGATATTAAAAATGCCAACAGCTGGTGGATCTGGGTTGTGTTGTGGCATGCTATACCTGCCTAGTAAGTATTGCAACTCCAATGGAATGTGATAAAAGGGCCAACCAATGCTGGGTTTTGGGATTCCTCAGGACAATTATATCTGACTAGTAAATGTTCCAACTGTACGGAATGGTGATTAAAACTGCCCACTACTTATGCTTCAGGATGAATCATGCTATCTATATCTGATTAGTAATTGCTGTAACTAAAACGGAATGAGTAAAATTGCCAATTGTGTGAGTTCCTTGGTCCGACTTCCTCGTTTGGTCTCGAGGGGGAAATACCAGGATGGGTTTGTTTGGTGTTACTATCGGGTTGGATCCGGATAGGTCTTTCTTATCCCTCTCTGATAACCGCCAGTTGTATCGAGTCTCTATAGGTTGTTTAGTGCCGCTGCGCTGCCGCTTCATCCCACCATACCTATGTAGGCGAGAGCCGCTGAATTCTAGCCTCGCCGTGTACTGGCCTCAGTACTGACGCTCCTCTTTTTCCTTTGCCCTTTGTCGGCACCCCTTTTGTTTTAGCAGGTTTGAGATCGACGTCGTTAGCAGGGTTACCCTTCCGGCTTGGCCTGGGCAGGGTTATGGACGCCATTGGTTATTCTTCAGGGCTCTTAGCCCATTTGCATCTTGTCCGTAGTCGAACGCTCTATCGTTTTCAAGGTGATTTGGATCTTTGTACTGTATATCTGTATTCTTGACTCGTTGAGTCGCTGATGTATATATATCTGTTCTGTGGGTCCCATCGAGGACTGTTGTGTAATGCTATTACTTTGTTTTACCACCCGCACGAAAGTGCTTGGTGGGCGTCCTTGAATCGTTTCTATGTGGGTTTGGCGGAAAGGGCTAAAACTTGCATAGGGCCGATTCGAGGGTGTTACAGAGTGGTATCAGAGCTCAGCAGTTGCGATACCCCACAAGTCTAGCCTGTAGGATAACCTAGCTAACGGCCGAAGTAGAGTGTCAAAACTATTTTGGAAAATCGGTTGGATAGATCTGATTAGGTCTGATTTTTACTCCTTACCCCTCTGCTGTTTTCCTCTTACCTCTGCGTGTTTGGATCCGCTCTCTTCTCTTTCTTCGAGTCCAGGAATTCTCGTGGTTGGGTTTCCGTCATACCTTCAGGGTTTCGCTTCCTCCTTTGGTAACGGAGCTTCTACATCCGGTCTTCTTGCTATCTGAGGAATCCTTCATCTGTGGTACCATTCTTTGTTCCTTGTATGTGCCTTCTGGTGTTTTCCGACGCGACGACATCATCTACGCCAGATCCGATGCAGAGCCTGCATCACGCCTTTGTTTCCGCACCTCGTTTGTCGAGATCTTCAGTCTGACTCCGAGAATTGATTGCATAATTCAGCTATTCATGTACAGAGTAATGTTTTGAGTGCGGGATGGAGTCATGACCATACCACTACTCTTATCATTCGCTTTGTACATTGAATTGGAGGATCAATGCAATTTCACTCCTTCCACGGAAGCTAGAGGTGGCTTTATTTGTTGATACCTCTACCTTCGCCCTTTGTTTTCTGGAGTGTTCTCTCGACGATCATGGACAGCGACCTCTTGTTAGTGGTGTCGCGAGCATCTACACGAAGCGAGCAGATTCAGATCGCCGACCTTCTTCCTGGTACCACGAGGCGGATCTCGAGGGCGAGATCCATTGTTAGTGGTGTCAAATTGTGGCATCCCGCAAAAACCACTACTAGAAAATCGCGGTGTTTTTGTGCATTGCATCATCATGAGCGCATGCTCATGTCATCATGCCACCTTGCATTTGAGCATCGTCATCATCATACATGGTTTTTGTCTAAACTATTTTCGAAACGCCTAGTTTTGTTTTCTAAATATTCCCGTCTTTATTCAAATTAAAACCCGGGTCTCCGGAATATTTTGTTTCGCCTACAAACAGATTTCAAACGCCCCGTTTTAAACAAATAAAATATTTAATTTATTTTTTGGGAGGCAGCCCGCTAGGCCCGAAAGCCCGGCCGGCCACCTCCAAACCCTAGTCTAAAATATCTAGTCCTAATTCTACCCAATCTTATCCTACCCAGCCTCCCTCCACCTCACGCTGACCAATCTCCTCCCTCCACCTCACACATCCACCTCACCCCGTCCAATAGCAGCGCGCCACCTCACCAGCCCCTCCCTTTTCCCCTCCACCTCACACAGCCACCCCCATCGCCACCTCATCTCCCGCTCACACCCGCCTACCATCCTGGCCACCATCCCGCGTGGGCCCCACCCCCGACAGCCCCGGGATTCCCCCCGCGGGTCCATCTCTCTCGCCTAGCCCCACCCGCGTACGCGCATGCACGCCCCACGCTCCCCACGTCGCCAACACCCCACCACCGCGCCTGGCCCCGTTTCGCCGTCGCCGTCTCCTCCTCCACCGACGCGCCGCCATGCCCCGGCCCCGCCCTCCGGTGCCGCCGCGAGGCCGCCGTCCTCTCCTTTGCCGCCCTCCCCTCGGCCCAGCGGCGCCATTCCCCGAGCCCGTCCGTCGCCATCACCGGCGCCTCACCTTCTCGGCTCCGCCACCTCTCCGGCAGCGCCTCTTCCAGCGCCCGCCTCCAGCCCCGCCGCCTCGGGTTGCCGCTCGGTCTCCTCGCGGCCACTGGTCCATCCGTGGCGTCTCTTCTCCCCGCCGAGCTCGAGCCGGCCTCCCCCATCGACCGCGTCCCTGCCACCTGCGCCTCGATGACCGCCGCCGTGTGTGCCCCTCCTCCTCCGGCCACGTCCTCAACCGGCGCTCCTGCAGCCTCCCGCCGTCCACGCCTCCAGCGCCTCGCCTTCGCTCACGGTCGTCGCCCAGCCGAGCCCTCTCCGCCTCCGCTCGCCGCCGCCCTCTTCCGTCTGCACCGGCCGACCCCGCCGCCCCGGCGACGCCTTCCTGTCCTCGGCTGCACCTCCTCCCGTCGTCCGCAACCCTGCCTCCAACCTCGTCGGAGCCCCGTCCTCCCCGAGCCTCGTCTTTCCCGCGACCCCGCCGCCGCCTCGTCGGCTCGGCCCTGCGCATCGCCGCCCAACCTCGCTCTGCCACAGCTGTGTCGCTCGTGCCCGGCGCCTCCCTGTGTCATCCACCTTGCCACATGCGCACGCCCACGCCGCGCATGTCGTGCTACCAAGCCTCTGTTCGGGGGCTGAAATCCACTCCCGTGCAGTTTGGCCCAGTACGGGCATGCTTTTGTGTTCGGGTTGTGTGGGTTTGAGGTGAGGTGGTGACCTTTTGGGCTTCGGCTAACTCCTGCGGTCCTCTCTCGGTAGGCAAGATCTTCAAGGTCAAGTTAGACCATCGTCTTCATGGCACATCAAGATCTCCAACATGGACATCAAGTTCTCCTTCACGGATCGGCAAGTTCGTCAACATGGAACCATCGGAGCACGTGAGACCATCGGCGCCACACCCGAGTCCGGCATCGACACCCGAGTACCTCAACAAATGACCGCCAAGATCTACTTCCAAATGTGCTGACCGATGATCGAGATGGCACTCCAAGGTCTTCCTCCCGGTACGACAAGAGCATCGCAATGGATTCAAAGACCCGAACCCTAGATCCGAAGACCGAACCCTGACCCGCCAAGTTCTTCATCCCGGACGTCATGACCGTCGACATGACCCGAAGGCCGCGGATGCGACAAAATCTACCTCTCGTTGTCTGAAGATCGATCCCGCCAAGTCCAAACTCGATCCCCGTCGAACCCTGAGACCGAACCTGAACCCCCGGAGCCCAAGATCTTCTGAACCCAGATGTGTGACCCTAAGCCCCTATTTTTATAATATGACATTATCAACTATCGCATATTAAATTGTTCATGCATGCATACCTGTCTGCGGTTTGGGGCGTTATGCCGATTCACCTAAATTAAATATGGAGTGTTTATGTGGGATACCTTTGTCTTATTCCGGACTCCATTTAAATTGGTGTAGCGAACCGATGTCATGCTTCGCCCTGTTAATACAACATTTAAATTGCGGGGCTGCTAAATAACTTGAACCATATAATTAATTGTCGGGACCCCGGTTCCGCTTAATATTGCCTAATTGCACCACATCTGCATCATATCATAATCATGCCGGATCTTCTGTCGTAGTATTAAATATTGCATCCGGTGTTTCTTCTAGTGTTTGCTTCTTCGCGGATTAGGCCGATGAGTTGATGTGAGTATCGACAAGTTCTCCGGATATGAACCTTCGGCGGTGTTTTCCAGGCGAGCATCTCTTCCCCTTCTACCTATTTTGCATTTATAGTCTTTATTTCCTCCTATTGATCTATTGCTATCCGTGTCACGATGCTTTAGTTTCCGTGCACCAGTTATATCTCGTGCAGCCTCTATATTGCCTTGGACACCTCCTATTACTTTTGTTTGGTAGATAGCTGGCCTTGCGAGTCGTAGTTGCTTGCTTAGGTGCGATGTTGTGTTGTCGAGTACCACAGTTGTTGGAATGCTGGCAAATGTTTATGGTGGAGATGCTTACTGGTGGAGTTGATCATGACTTTAAATACAACTATTAAATTGCTAGATATAACTAATGCAGAGGCATCGGTGAGCAATAGATGTTATTTGGTTCTTCCACGCTCACTTGTGTCCCGTAGGACCCCGAATACTTGATACATGTTCCTTGATTTTTCGCACTATACACATCCGGGAGGCCTTATGGACCCTCCTGAGCCAGAGCTTGATTCATTTCTATTTCTTGGGGCCACAAACTAGTTTGGGTTTTTACTACTATCCCGTACGTATGCCATGTTACTGCTTTATTTAAGATTGTGCGTGGAGCACCTGTACTATTTTGGATCGCGCCACGTTTTCGCGGTATCGACAAGCCCAGTCATACTTTCGGGTTCCCAGTCGTTTACAGCCATCGTCGCAAAACCTGGGTCCATTCCGGAGCCGGCCAACTTCGTTGCGGGTAGCTTAGTGGGGTGGCTCCCTGAAATATTTCTGAATCCTGTGATCGCTTTGTCATGAATGCCTCGTTGGGTTGTGAGTTGGTTTTTCCGAGGTTGATCGAGTGTGTGTTGCTATTTGTGCACCCCTGCAGGGTAAAAATTTCTGAAAGCCATGTCCGCGGTTATGGAAGACTTGGGGCACAGTATCTCGATCATAGACAAGCATAACTAAAGTAGTGCTATAAATTTGACTTAATATGTGACTAGTAATCAGCTCAAGTATAACGGAATGGATATTAAAAATGCCAACAGCTGGTGGATCTGGGTTGTGTTGTGGCATGCTATACCTGCCTAGTAAGTATTGCAACTCCAATGGAATGTGATAAAAGGGCCAACCAATGCTGGGTTTTGGGATTCCTCAGGACAATTATATCTGACTAGTAAATGTTCCAACTGTATGGAATGGTGATTAAAACTGCCCACTACTTATGCTTTAGGATGACTCATGCTATCTATATCTGATTAGTAATTGCTGTAACTAAAACGGAATGAGTAAAATTGCCAACTGTGTGAGTTCCTTGGTCCGACTTCCTCGTTTGGTCTCGAGGGGAAATACCAGGATGGGTTTGTTTGGTGTTACTATCAGGTTGGATCCGGATAGGTCTTTCTTATCCCTCTCTGATAACCGCCAGTTGTATCGAGTCTCTATAGGTTGTTTAGTGCCGCTGCGCTGCCGCTTCATCCCACCATACCTATGTAGGCGAGAGCCGCTGAATTCTAGCCTCGCCGTGTACTGGCCTCAGTACTGACGCTCCTCCTTTTCCTTTGCCCTTTGTCGGCACCCCTTTTGTTTTAGCAGGTTTGAGATCGACGTCGTTAGCAGGGTTACCCTTCCGGCTTGGCCTGGGCAGGGTTATGGACGCCATTGGTTATTCTTCAGGGCTCTTAGCCCATTTGCATCTTGTCCGTAGTCGGACGCTCTATCGTTTTCAAGGTGATTTGGATCTTTGTACTGTATATCTGTATTCTTGACTCGTTGAGTCGCTGATGTATATATATATCTGTTCTACGGGTCCCATCAAGGACTGTTGTGTAATGCTATTACTTCGTTTTACCACCCGCACGAAAGTGCTTGGTGGGCGTCCTTGAATCGTTTCTATGCAGGTTTGGCGGAAAGGGCTAAAACTTGCATAGGGCCGATTCGAGGGTGTTACATTGTTCTTGGAGCGTCTTCTTTTTCATATTCGTTTTGGTTTTTGTTTGCTTGGTTTTCTTAGTTTGCTGAATAAATTGGTTGGACCTCCTCTTTCATACATTGGTTTTCAAATAGTTTGGTTTGGATTGGAAAAGAGTAGGAAAGTTCATGCTTAAGTGGTAAGGAGAGCTTGTTTTTGACTGTGGCCTATGCTTTGTCAAGCCATGCTTGATATTGTTTTGGCTTTATGCTTAGTATTCTTTGTTGTAGCATGACATGTTATAAACAATTGAGATTTCTTAATGTGCCTTGGAAGAATCATGCGTTGTTTTAGCATATTAAAGCATAGTATTGTGGTATTCTCCTTTGATGCTTTATTTGGGTTGACTTGGCGCATGCTAACACCATGTTATGACTATCCCAAGTCACCATAGCCTTTATGATCCTTTAGTTTTCAATTTGTAGTATCACTTTATGCTTTGATTAATGATGTTTTGTCGCTCTGCATGATTATGGCCATTATTGCTCTCTTAGTTGGTCACTCCCAGTCTTTTGCTAGCCTCCATAACCAAGTATGAGTCCTACTCATGCATCCAACTCCAAATAAAACCAAGTTATTCCAAAGAGTCCACCATACCTACCTATTAGCATTTGCTATTCCAAGTATATTCATGTTTTTATCTACCTTCTGAATTAAACTTGCTATGTGAAAACTAGTGATTAAAGCTCTCACAAACTTGATGGCACACTTTACTTTTCTTGCACTTAATAAACTTGAACCATTGTGTCCATCTTTGTTTCGTATATGCTTGCGCTTTATAAGTTGAAGTTAGCAGAACCATGTATCATGGGGAACGCTTTCAACATTGCACTTGTACATTGTACCCCGTTGATATCATGATTCTTTTGCTTATGGATCCCGGCGGTGTGAAATAAAAGGGGAACTTGTAAGATCATGGATTTTGTATTTGTGTTAGAGAAACGCTTGGGATGCTAGCCTAAGCAATGCCTAATCATGGTGGAAACTTGCAGCATAACCATAATGAGCACTCTATGAAGTATCCTCAATAAAAACCTATGTAAATATCGTTGAGATGCTCATTGTCTGCTTGCCTTGTCATTTTGATTATGGGATAGCTCCTGTATCATGTGCAAGGGGTACCCCATTGGAGGTTCTCTATGATACATATGTACTTACAATGACAAGAGCTTACTTGTGACTAAAGTTGAGTAGCATGAGGTTCGGTCTTCGTAAGTAAGGGGCATGAGGTTTCAACTTATAACTTGTCAAGCATATCCTCTTAGTTGTGTCACTTATGATAGGGGCAATGAGAGCTGAAAGCTAATAAGTACCATAATTTTTGGAAGCTCTTTATGAAACTTGAATCCCTACTTCCTTCTATGAAGGCCTTTCTTTTACTTTTATGTTGAGTCTCCACCTTCTATCTTTATGCACCTACTTTGAGAGCATAATGGCCATTCTTAGTTCTATGTGCATTGTCCCAAGACTTGTTGATTGATGCATAACTTGATATTGCTTGTTCTTAAACTATTTGTATCTAGTCACCCTTATAAACTTTGAAGGTGTCCTATGCATTTATGTTTGCTACTCTATTAGGGACAAGCTGAATGCCACTATGTTATGTTTTCTATATGTGAAACAAACAAACGTCTTTCAATGCATTGTTATTCATGATCTTTGTTTGTATCCTTTCATGTTGCATGCATAGTTACTATGTCTTATTGTTAGAACTTCATCTTTCATGCTCATGTTTAGAATACTTTGATCCCAACTTTCAATGCTTGCAAATGGTTTGATCTTGATTGTGATGGTGCATGTCACCTCAAAAATTATTCTTTTCTTTTTTATCACTTACCTACTTGAGGACGAGCAGGAGTTAAGCTTGGGGATGTTGATACGTTGCAAACGTATCTATAATTTTTGATGTTCCATGCTTGTTTAGTATCTACTTTCTTATGTTTTGTCTACATTTGGAGATACTTTTACGCATTTTCTGGAACTAGCGTATTAACAAGATGCCACAGTGTCAGTTGCCTGTTTTCTGCTGTTTTTGGTTCCAGAAAGTCAGAAAATGAATATTCTCGGAATTGGACGGGACAAAAGCCAGAGTCAATATTTCACCGAGGGGAACACGGAGCCAGAAGACGAGACGGAAAGGATCCAGGGGCCGGACACACCATAGGGTGGTGCGGGTCCCCCCTAGCCGCGCCACTAGGTGGTGTGGGCCCCTCCGGCCTCCATCGACCTTGCCCTTTCGCCTATAAGAAGCCTCTGATGCAGAAACCCTAAATCGAACAGCCTCCAACCATGAAAAGTTCCACAGCGCTGCCACCACCGAAGGGGAGATTCGGGGGGACAGAAAGTCTCTGTTCCGGCACCCTGTCGGGACGGGGAAGTGCCCCCGGAGCCATCTCCATCGATCTCCACCAACATCTCCATCGGCGTTGCTGATTCCCATGATGATGAGGGAGTAGTTCTTCCTCGAGGCTAAGGGTTCTACCGGTAGCTATGTGTTCATCTCTCTCTCTATGCATGATCATATTGTGATCATGAGCTTTGTAATCAAGTAGATCTACCTTGCTACTCAAGTGCTTTAATAGCTCTCTGCTCTCCCATGTGTGTGAAAGTGACAGCGTGCACACCATGGTGGCACTTAGGCTAGAGATTACAAATACTTGTTATGAGTTATATTTGGAGTTAGATGTCTTTATGAAATTGTGGTGTTTGTTGGAACCATCTAGTGCTCAAGGTGACAGTGTGGGGTTATCTAGATGCGGAAAGCAAACTTTGAGGAGTGATGTTATAGCCCTACCATGGATTAGAGTGTCCAACCGGAGAGTAGTTCAGAGTAGTATCATAAAGAGAAGATATTTATATAAGAGTGTTCACTAGTGAAAGTATGATCCCTAGGCCTTGTTTCTTAGCATTGAAACACTGTTTGCAACTAGATCTGTTACATGTTTGCTTGCTTCCATCTTTATTTCAGTTTGCCTTTAGTCTCTTCCATGCCATCAAGCTCTTTTCTAGCACTGTTACCACTTATAATTATTCATACCACTTGTATTTCACTATCTCTTCGCTGAACTAGTGCACCTATACACCTGACAAGTGTATTGGGTGTATTGGGGACACAGGCGACTTCTTGTATCTTGATTGCAGGGTTGCTTGAGAGGGATACCTTTGACCACTTCCTCCCTGAGTTCGATAAACCTTGGGTAATCCACTTAAGGGAAAACTTGATGATGTTCTACAAACCTCTGCACTTGGAGGCCCAACAACTGTCTACAAGAATAGAAGTGCGTAGACATCACTAGTGACGGTGATTACTCCCTTGGGCTCGGGGAGCTTCATATTAAGGTACGCGTAGTGCGGTATCACCGTGAACTTGGTAAGCGCTGGGCGTCCAAGGATGGCATGGTACGTGCTAGAGAGGTTGACCACCTTAAACTAGATGGGCTCACGGCGGAAGTTGCCCTCCGTGCTGAAGATGACGTCCAGCCGGATCTTGCCAATGGGCGAATGCAATGGACCCAGGATAGCTCCGTGGAAGGAGGTGGTGGAGGCCTGGAGTTGAGACTCGCTGATGCTGAGCTGGTCTAGTGAGCTGCGGTACAGGAGGTTGATGCTGCTACCCTCGTCGATGAGGACACATGAGAACCTGCAAGAGTGCTTCTTGGAGATGATGATGGGATCGAGGACCATCACGTAGCTGCCTGGGTTAGGCAGTACATCCGGCTGGTCTTTCCTGCTCCACGTGATTTCTTGCTTGGACCAGTTCAGGTACTGAGGGACGGGGGAACGATTGCGTTCACCTCTGCCTCATGATGCCTCTTGCTATGCTTGGTCTCCAGCTCGGTGACAAAAATGTGGTAGTTTCCCACTTGGTGAGGGTAGTCACCATCGTCTTCGCCCTAGCGGTTCTGGTGCTCGTGGTTGTCCTATGGGCCACCGGCTAGCGGAGGCGGTGGTGGTGGTGGGAGTCTAGCAGCCTCGGCCATCCTCTTGGTCCAGCTGCACTGACGAGTCGTGTGTGTAGCTAGCTTGTTGCCACCGCTGTGGAACTTGCATGGCCCATCAAGCATCGATTCGATGGTATACTTGGGCCATGATGGCCGGTCATCAGGCTTTTGTCTTTGGTTTCCCCTCGCATATGGATCCTCTTAGACTACTGCCACCTGCTTGGTGTTGTATCGGTTATCCAGCTGGCCGTCCTTCCTTTTGCCATGGCGGTTGTCGTGGCCGTGCCGCCTGGGGTTATGGTGATTCTCACCCGGCTAGCACCGATACGTGGATTTATCCACAATGATCTGCCCTTGGTCATCCACAATGATGGCTTTCTTCATCATCGAGTCATGGCCGCGGAGTACTTGTCCATGATGACCATGGCCAGAGCCATGGTTTGGGGGTCCGCCCGACTGAGCTTATGCTTGAGCATGGTGCTATCTCTGCAACCGTTGGTGAAGAAGTCAATTACCTGGTGTTCGTGCACCCCCTCGCAGGAGTTGTGCATGCTTGTCCACAATGTGAGGTAGGCGCGGTCGGATTCATCCTTGCCAAACATAGAGGGCGAGCTTGCGGGGCTGTCCAGGCTGCCTGTAGGGGCCAGTGAAGTTGCGAATGAATGCTTCCTCGAAGTTGACCCAGACGTTGATGATGTTGTTGGGAAGACTGTTCAGCCAAGTCGAGGAGCATGAGAGGGATGTAACACACCGCCACCTGTTGGTTGCCAGTTGCTATGCCCACCGTGGTGATGTAATCCACCAGCCAGTCATCTGGCTTGACCGTGCTGTCGTACTTTGGCGTGTCTCTTGGGAAAAATCCCTTTGGAAACAGCTCTTCCGGATTCGCGGCCCGAAACATCTTGGGCCGACTGAACTTTCCTCTTATATTACCCGCGACTGTATCAGGAGGTCGATACGCTCGCGCACGTCACGCGTCTTCAGCTTGCGTGGACAACGTCACCCTATTAGGCGAGGCTTGGGCGGCGTGTTGCTTCTTTTGGCTCCATCAGCCGGATGGTGGAGTTTCCCTTGTCTAGCTCCATTAGCCGGACCATGGTTCCTGCTGGTGACCGTTCCGGCGTCATGTGGGTGATGCCCGCGGCCGGCCGACCCGCCGCGTGGGTGGATGTTTTTCCTAGCTCCATTTAGTGAGGAGGCCTGATGTACATATTTGCTGCCTCCTGGGCCGCCGGATCCGCCGTCCGGCGTGGGGCTTGGCTCTTGTTGTTACCCACCAGGCTGGGACCTGCCTTGGGCTACTGCTTGTTGGCCATGGCCACGAGGAGCTGGATGCGTGCCTGCTGACGATATAGTTCCTCTCCCTCTAGGTGGCTTAGTTCCGTAGTGGCCGCTTCTGCCACCCTCATGTTCTTCGCAGGGTGTTGTAAACCGGCTGAGCGACGGGGGTGCGTGGGTCAGTGATGACTGTAAGTGCATAGATCATTTGTAGCTAGTTTCGAAATAAAGATATCGATCCCATAGGGAGCAGGGGTCTGAAGTCTAATAACTCTTGAAATAAATACTATAATTGAAATGCTAAATAAAGTTCCAAGTGACAAGATAAAATGCGAGTATTGCATAAAAAGGTGTTTTTAGGTTTTTGGTATAAGAGCAACAATAAGTAAAGTAAAACAACTGAACACAGAAAGTAAGTATCGTGTATGTAAGAGAGATTGGAACTACAATAGGGAAAAAGCATTCTCAGGGAGTAGCGGATATACCACTAGCATTATAAAGAGCTAAGGTAAAGATTATTATCATGAACATTCTCAACTATGTATGTGTGGGAGGAACTCCGTATTTGGACAAATAGGCAGCAACCACTGCTCACATCATCCTCATAACCACAGCAGACAGCAATCGACATCAATCGAATTACTGCGCTATTAAGGGACGTAATCCCGTAGGACGTATCCCATGGCATGGATAGTGTTCCGTGAGTTTCCTCGGTTCCCAGGTTGATACGTAAGGAGTGCCAACAGCTTTATAGTCACTGCAAGTGCTAACACACCTCCATCTACCAACAAGTAGTTCCCTCCATCAAGTCCCCATGAGAGGCAAATATTGAAAGGTCGACTTCTCTCAACATCAAGATGAAGACAATCTAACACATGATCACATCGATGAATATCATAATAAACTTTATCTTAATTCAATCTCATACTAGGGTTTCTCCATCTCCCCAAGACCTAATGATCTACTCAGACATGGAGGCAATCAACATCATGGCAATAACAATGTAATCTATCATAGATGAATAGTACTTGTATAAATCCACAATGAGTATGGGAATTACAATAAGATCTAGACAAGATGTAGATGGGATGGATGGAGATGGTGATGATGCAGCGGTTGATGATGAAGATTGATGTCTTAGCCTCCCAGATCTGTGCAGAGCAAAGATGGATCCCCGGTGAATGAGTTCCCCCTCCAGATGCCTTCTAGAGGTGAGGTTTCGGTGATTTTTGGGTGTTTCATATGTCGTCTCTCCGATCCAGTTGCACGGGGTGAAACTATTTGAGGAGGCGGTGGCGGCACCAACTACACGGCGGGAACTATACGGCCGGAAAATTTATTCTTGCCGTATAGTTGGTCGATAAACCGTCAGTGTGCCTTGATCACTTCGGGTTTTCTTCTGGTATTATTGATATTTCCCAAGTAAGCGATTTACGTTGTTTTTTACTCCTTTTCTCCCTAGTATAACTGCTCCAACAATTATGTCCATTGTATCCATCATCTATCCTGATCCTGGTGAAAATAGACATAAAATGTGCACGCGAGTGCCATAAAATACCAAGATCCTACATCTACAATGCAAAATAATAATATAAAACATGATACAAATATGCACTCATCAACTTCCCCAAGCTTAGACTCTTGCTCATCCCTAGCAAGTTTAGCTGAATGGATGTGATCCTCATATTCATGAAGCTGAGTCGATAAAATAAATGAGGCAGTTGTAGTATGTGTTTATCATATATGATATATAGGAATAAGTTCATGAATAGTACCTTACTCGAACCATCCAAATAATATTAGCAGGCTTCCACACATTAGCATTTAACAGTTCACAAAAGATCACTCTCAATATGATGTAAAAGTATTCAGTTCAACCGAATGAGTTAGCGAGGTAGTCCCAAGTGTTTTAGGATTAACATATTCACTTGGGATTCAAAATCTCAAAGCGTCTCTTTGTCATACTATAATATAGTGGTGTATGCATATTTGATCTTTGCACATTCGCTCTTTTTCTTCTTTCTTATTTTATCTTTTGTGTATATGCTCACACTTTTGTTTAAGTGATGTGCAAAGGAGCTAGCCATACATTCCACTTCATGCAGGAATTCAAAGTTTAACGATCTCAATTACCAAATTCCAATTGTATATGAAGCAATCTTTATAGCTTGAATATTCTACCTCGTCTTGTTCTCACTCTAATTTGATAGCACTTTTTCCTTTGCATAAGGTTTCTTTTCTTAACTGATTAGATAATTTTTCTTTCTTTGTGAATCAAACCGTGTACTTACAACATATTGACCAAATTATCTCTGTATGTTCCATTAATACCAATGGTGTGGAAGACTCCTATTGCTATCATCAAGTGTAAGTAAAATTATACTCAAGCCATTCATATATCCAACAAGACAAGCACAAACTCAATATTGCTCCATATATGATAATTAACTCGGAATTTCATAAAAGGGTTCGACTATTCCTGAAGGGAATTCTAATGATGCAAACTTTATTTCTAGTTTGAACTAATGCAATACTAAAATAGTAATGTAAAACTTATAATATAGATTACAAGGTCTTAAAGATCTCCCCAAGCTTGGAATTAAGCCAGGCGGGATCTAATAATCCCTTGCGATTTTTTGATACCATGATTATTGTAGATCACTGTGGTGCCATGGCATGTAGCACTGTGGTGTGTAGCTTATTGTTGGTATCCTCCAAAGTGGTGATGCGGCTATAGCACCTGCACAAATCAGATTGCAAAGTGTCCACTTTATCCGCGAGTTTAGTCACCAATGGGAGAAGATCATCCTTCTTCTCTATCTCCTTGAGACGGTGATAGACTTCAACGCGATGGAGTAGCTCCTGCTTCTGATATATCTCTAGTGCCAGCACGCGATCCTTGGTCCTAGGAACAACTTCTTCTTCCACATCCATAATTGATGGATCGGGGAAGTGGAAACCGTTCCTCCACTCTTCTTGAGGCTTCACCCTCATACGAGCACCGATGGTAGGCTTCAAGAGTGGCACCTTCACTCCCTTTCTAGCACCTGCACCAATATTGTGAGGCATAGGGTCCATGGCGATGAACTTGACCGTCTCCACGCGCCCTTTTCCATGCGGCTTGTGACCTTCTCTCTCTTCTTGAGCTCTCTTCATTGCTGCCCAGTTGATCTCCGGGGGATCATAGACATCACGATAGATGTAGATGTCACTCACATCTTCATCGGAATAGTTTTTTTGTAGAAGCTTGGCTCGACATACTCCTTGTACCCCGGGCTAAACCTCTCCACCTCTTCGTCGTCGTCCTCCATGGACGGGCTGCTTGAGCGGTCCCTGGATGGAGCAATGAGACCCAGGGGTTTTCCACGGCCTAGGATGGGATAACACATGGCTAGATTGGTTCCTGGAGATTATGATTAGATAGAGAGACAATGGAAGTATATAAGGGGGTCTGAGGTCGGTAAAACTCGCGAGAAATACCAAATTCTCGCTCAAGAAAAGAATCTTAACAAAACAGGGAAAGAAATCACGGATTTGGAGGAGTCCTGCCGCGTAACGACCAACTATATGGGCGCGGCCCGTATAGCTCCGGTCGTATAGTTGGTTCCGGGCAGATATTTCCAAATATCTCGAGTCCAGGTTAGTTAACTTATGACTCAGAACCGACAATACCCCTTTTTTTGGCAATAAAAACGAAAAAGCAACGAAATGTCTGAGAGTTTAACGACCATCTATACGGCCCGAATTTTATCTTTGGTCGTATAGTTGCGACCGTATAGATACAGACATCAAAAATCGAAAGTGCCCGAGAGTTCAATGACCAACTATACGATCAGAATATTATCTCTGGTCGTATAGTTGCGACCGTATAGATCTAGACATCCAAAACAATTTCATGAATAAGATACAGCGGGTTTAACGACCAACTATATGGCGGGAGATTTTTCTCTCCCGTATAGTTGGTAAAAACCTCCAGAAACTTTAGAAAAACATGAGGAATTCAAAAGAAAAAATTTCAGAAGTAAAATATGTGAAAACAAATCACTTAATTGAGTAAAAACACTTACCTTGAACTTACCATTTACTTATTCGGGGATGACAAGCTCCTCCAACAACAAAGACTTCTTCTCTTTTGGAGGAATTGACCTTAGTTCATTGAATAATTCTCGTAAGCGAAAATCACCAGGACTAAAGTTACTCTCAATAAGATTGGTGTCTTGCTGGGCAAATATGGACACCGCATCCAACATCTTTATTTCTTGCCTCTGCATAATCTGCAACTCAAATTCTTGAAGTAAAAGAATCCAACAGATCGGTCTTAGTTTATGATTTTTCCTCTCAAGGAGTTCTTTTAAACCATCACGATCCATATGAACTCTTACTTTTGCATCAACAATATAAGAACGAAATTTATCGCAAGAGAAAAATATAGCAAAAAGTTCCCTTTCTTCCCTATGATAATTCTTTTAAGCACTATTAAGAGTTCTACTAGCATGGTGTATAATATTAAATCTGCGACCTACATGGTGTCCCAGAGTTACTCCTACAGCATCATTGCTAGCTTCAAATATTAAGTCAAAAGTCATATCCTAGATAGGTGGTTTAATGGTAGGAGCATGGGATAAAGCATATTTAAGTTTATCAAAGGCTACAAGACATTTACCATCAAAGAAGGTTTAGATATTCCAGAGAAATTTCTAATGAACCTTCTATAAAAACCCACATGACCAAGGAAACTTCTTATACCTTTTATATCCCTAGGTTGTGGCATTCTCTCTATGGCCTCAACCTTAGCTCTATCCACTTCAATTCCCTTACCTGATACCTTATGTCCAAGGACTATACCTTCTTTGACCATAAAATGGCATTTCTCCTAGTTTAGAACAAGATTGGTCTCTTCGCAACGCTGCAAAACTCTTTTGAGATTATCCAAGGAACTAGTAAACGAATTTCCATAGACAGAAAAGTCATCCATAAATACTTCCATTATCAGTTCTATAAAATCCACAAAAATAGCAGTCATGCATCTTTGAAAAGTAGCTGGAGCATTACATAAACCAAAAGGCATACGACGGTAAGAATGTAAACCATAAGGACTAATGAAAGTTTTTTTAAGTTGGTCATCAGGATGAACAGCTGTTTGAGAAAAACCAGAGTATCTGTCCAAGTAGCAAAAATGAGTGTGGTTTGCTAACCTTTCTAAAGTTTGATCTATGAATGGTACAGTATAGTGATCTTTCCTAGTTTCTTTATTCAGTTTCCTGAAGTTTATGCATATCCTATGCCCAACAATAGTTCTAATAGGTATCAATTCATTGTTTTCATTAGGAACAACAGTAAACACGCCCTTCTTAGGGACACAATGAACATGACTTACCCATTCACTTTCTTTTACAGGATAGATTATACCTGCGTCCAGTAGGCATACTATTTCTTTTCTTACCGCTTCCTTCATTCCGGGCTTCAGCCATCTATTAAATTCCACAACTGGTTTAGCACCTTCATCCATGAATATTCGATGGATGGTTATCATGGGACTAATGCCCTTCAAATCATCCATTGAGTACCCAAAGGCCTTACGATGCTCCTTAAGTATTTTCATGAGTTCTTCTTCTTCTCGTAAAAGTTTAGCACTAATAATAACAGGAAATTTATTTGCATCATCTAAAAATCTGTATTTAAGATTATCTGGTAGAGTCTTCAATTATGGGGGTGGTAATTCCTCATCCCCTCTCTTTTTGGGCTCTTCAAAAGCCTCATTAGTTGGAGGCCCTATAATGGGATGTGAATCAAATTCATCTTCTAGTTCTTCTAGGGACTTGTCCTCCATAACTATTTCTTTATAATTTAAGTCTTCCTTTGTTTCTTCTTTTTGATCACTAAAGAAGAGAGCTGCCATTTCCTCAATGGTTTTATCTTTCTCCTCTTCTTATATTTGTGGAGGTCTATCTTTAAATTTGGAAAAGGGGAATTCTTTTTCCGCTCCCCCAAGCTTAAGAGACACAATCTCCTTTTTGAAATCAACATAGGCACCAACATCACTCAAAAAGTTTCTTCCAAATATAATTGGGCAAAGAGTGTCAGCTGGCATATCAACAACTACAAAATCGATAGGAAAGTTTTTGCTGCCAATTGTGACAGTTGCATCTTCAACTACTCCCATTGGAATTCTAAGAGTTTTATTAGCTAATATGATTGTCATATCAGTATTTTCAATTGTAGCCGGTTCTATCTCTTCATTTATTTCTAAATAGAAATCATAAGATATAACATTAACTTCGGTGCCAAGATCACATAAACCATACTACGAGGTTTCCTTAAATATGCAGGGAAGAATAGGCTTACCCACATCTTTTACCTTTGTTTTACCTTCAACCAATACAGAAGTCTCTTCATCAAGTTCAACTATGTTACAATGTGCATACATAGCCATAATTGCTTCCTTGGTTACCTCTTCATCTTTGGTTCCTTCCAGATGTTCCACGACTTCTGTCATACTTTCCTCTTCCTTCTTCTCCTGTACTGCTTTGACCTGTTCATATTCAAAAAATATGCTTCTGTGCAGTGTTAAGGAAAGGAACCTCATATGTTGGTTCTAGGGAGACCGGTGTTGCTTTAACTTCTCTTTTCTTCTCAGGTTCGGGCGGTGGATCATACTTGACCAAACCCTCTTTTGGAGCTTTGATATGTTCTGTGAAAGCTTTAACAACTTGCAACACAAGATCTGAATCCAAATGAAGTTCTTTAGATAATTCTTTAACATGGCCCTTTTTATTATAGTCATGAATACAATCATGATCTATTTCTACGCCTCCTTCGCTTGCTAGACCAAAATTCCATGAAACTCTATGATCGTGAATTCTAGTAAGTAAAGCCCAAGCTTTACTTATAGGAAGATTCATAAAGGATCCTTCTGCGAAAGAGTCTAGTTCAATTTTATTAGGTTCAATTAAACCACCATAAAAGATATGCAATAAATACCATTCAGGCAAATCATGATGAGGACATAGATTAAGTAAATCTTTAAATCTGATATAAGCTCTTACTAGTCCTCCATTAGGACGGTTCCTCCAAGTCATTATAAGATGCCTGATTCCAAAAGATTTTGATAATGGATAATATTTTGCTAGAAACTCACATGCTAAATTATCCCAGGTAGTAGTGGCTTCTAGGGGTAGTGATCTATACCATGAGAGAGCTGTACTAGTCAAAGTTTGACTAAAAAGTTTAACCTTTACCTCATTAGCAGTATATCCCGTTAATTGAAAAGTGCCACATATATCTTTGAAACATGCAATATGCTCATATGGATCAGGATCTTATTCATCCCTGGTAAATTGCTTTTTTGTGTAGAATACCAAGTAATAGAGGATTTATTTCAAACCCTCTTGTCTTCTCACTGGAGTTGTCTCTTTTATAAATATCATAGGGCTTCCCAAAGTGGCTGAGTGGGTTAGCACTAGTCATCTGCTCAAACTCCATCATGTTGGTGGAAACCTATAACTCAAAACAAAACTTAGGAAGAAAAAAATAATAAGAAAAAACTAAAAGACCTAAAACGCTTAGCTCCCCGGCAACGACGCTAGAAAATAGCTTGATAACTTCAAGTGCACAGATCGTTTGTAGCTAGTTTCGAAATAAAGATATCGATCCCATAGGGAGTAGGAGTCTAAAGTCTAATAACTCTTGAAATAAATACTACAATTGAAATGCTAAATAAAGTTCCAAGTGACAAGATAAAATGCGAGTATTGCATAAAAAGGTGTTTTTAGGTTTTTGGTATAAGAGCAACAATAAGTAAAGTAAAACAACTGAACACAGAAAGTAAGTATCGTGTATGTAAGAGAGATTGGAACTACAATAGGGAAAAAGCATTCTCAGGGAGTAGCGGATATACCACTAGCATTATAAAGAGCTAAGGTAAAGATTATTATCATGAACATTCTCAACTATGTATGTGTGGGAGGAACTCCGTATTTGGACAAATAGGCAGCAACCACTGCTCACATCATCCTCATAACCACAGCAGACAGCAATCGACATCAATCGAATTACTGCGCTATTAAGGGACGTAATCCCGTAGGACGTATCCCATGGCATGGATAGTGTTCCGTGAGTTTCCTCGGTTCCCAGGTTGATACGTAAGGAGTGCCAACAGCTTTATAGTCACTGCAAGTGCTAACACACCTCCATCTACCAACAAGTAGTTCCCTCCATCAAGTCCCCATGAGAGGCAAATATTGAAAGGTCGACTTCTCTCAACATCAAGATGAAGACAATCTAACACATGATCACATCGATGAATATCATAATAAACTTTATCTTAATTCAATCTCATACTAGGGTTTCTCCATCTCCCCAAGACCTAATGATCTACTCAGACATGGAGGCAATCAACATCATGGCAATAACAATGTAATCTATCATAGATGAATAGTACTTGTATAAATCCACAATGAGTATGGGAATTACAATAAGATCTAGACAAGATGTAGATGGGATGGATGGAGATGGTGATGATGCAGCGGTTGATGATGAAGATTGATGTCTTAGCCTCCCAGATCTGTGCAGAGCAAAGATGGATCCCCGGTGAATGAGTTCCCCCTCCAGATGCCTTCTAGAGGTGAGGTTTCGGTGATTTTTGGGTGTTCTGTATATCGTCTCTCTGATCCAATTGCACGGGGTGAAACAATTTGAGGAGGCGGTGGCGACGCCAACTATACGACGAGAACTATACGGCCGGAAAATTTATTCCCGCCGTATAGTTGGTCGTTAAACCGTCAGTGTGCCTTGATCGTTTTGGGTTTTCTTCTTGTATTATTGATATTTCCCAAATAAGCAATTTACGTTGTTTTTGACTCCTTTTCTCCCCAGTATAATTTCTCCAAGACTTATGTCCATTGTATCCATCATCTGTCCCGATCCTGGTGAAAATAAACATAAAATGTGCACACGAGCGCCGTAAAATACCAAGATCCTACATCTATAATGCAAAATAATAATATTAAACATGATGCAAATATGCACTCATTAGTCAGTAGTGGGGTCTAGCTCCAAACCGAGGTCGTGGACTTGGCGTTGGATCTGCCGGCTGGAGCCAGGCAGGTTGGTGAAGACGTGAGCGGTGTTGTACTCACGCACGGTCGCATTTAACCGGCGCTTGGTGGCCGCGACCTTGTTGGCTTCCTCCAGGAGGTTTTGGCGGGTGGCCTCCAGTGCAGCCACGGATGTTGCCGGGTCCGCCTCGGGGACAACGGGGTTGCGAAGGTGCTAGATAGAGGCGGTTAATAGATCTTCCTCCGCCGCACGGCACTCGAGGGGCGGGTGGCGGTTTTCGCCTGAACCGACCACCATGACCTCGATGCTACCATCGGACGCAAAAGTGCGCAGGGCGGCGAAGCCAGACGGCGCGCCAGAGATGGTGACGACTTCACGAGGGAAAGCCTCAGCGATGGTGGCGACGTAGACGCAGTGGTCGCTGAAGAGCAGTATGGAGCCATCACTAGGGAAAGTTTCCCTGGCTAAACACGCCACGTTGTCGATGACACAGTTGAAGGATTCAAGAGTGCGGAAGAGGCCGGAGGCGAAGCACTCACTGGCGACGAGTGGAAGTCTCATGCGAAAGATGACCCTACCCGAAGTGCTGTGCCCCACGGTGGGCACCAACTATCATGGTTTGGAACACGGTAGTGCCATCGGGGATGGCTCAAGAGGGAACAATCAGGATGCTATCAGTGGCTAACGCAATAGGTCGAGCATAGAAACTGCAAACACATGGATGTACCCAGGTTCGGGGCCCTCTTGGCGAGGTAACACCCCTACTCCTGCAAGGATCTCCAATATTAGGGGAAAACGCCCAGTACAAGTGCTCATGGAGTTGTTTCCTTAGCAACTATCAGGAACTAGAGGAAGATGATGAACTTGGGGATCTAAGAGTCTCTTCCATGAAACCTAGCAATACCCTCCCTTATATACTAGCTAGGAGAGGTAGGTTACAATGTGGGTTCTAGGGTTTACTGTTTGGGCTTTGGGTTTACAAGGCGGGCCGGCTAGCAGGGTCCAGCCGGTGGACCAGGACCCATTCAGCCCTTCAGTACATGGGACAACGCTATAGTGTCCCAGTGTTGGTGCTTTGGGCGTCATCCCATGCTTTAACGGTCAGCTGGTGCTTTGGCGATCAGCCGACAATATCTCGCTCAACTTCCAGCTTTTCCCTACTCAGTGCATTTGTGTTCTAGCGCCGATAGGGTAGCATGCCAGCCTGTTTGTTGATGCAAGGAGCCAGAGGCGTGCTCAATAAGGAGCATCACCCCCTTTGTATCCTTGGCACCGGATCCGAGGCAGATGGGTGGAAACAGCCACCCAGTCGGTTCTTCTGGTCATTTGGCTAGATGGTACAACTAGGGAATCTTGAGGGAAAACCGGTTGGAGTGGTCACTCGATTGCAGTCCTTTGTCTTGCGGCCATCCGGCCAGGTACTTCTGGAGCCAGCCAGTTAGGCCTAGCTTACTCCACCCGGGGTCATCTCCCCAACAGTCTGGAACTGCCTCTATTTTTTTTGGCTATACTAGTTTTCGGCCTTGGGGATCACTTTTCTCCATCGGCCTTTATGCGACATTGTTTGCGCTTGCATGCTTTTCGGAGCATGGTAGAAAATTTTCGACAAATAATTTTGGGGCTATCCTGTTTTTAGACCCCGTAGATCAGTTTTAGATACTCGACATCATAGTGATTTTGGACATCTCGGTTCGCTTTTCAGGGCTCCATATCATCACATCATTGCTTGTTGTGTCGCGTCGTGACATCGCTTGTGCTCTAGGCTCGCGTCTCTAGTATGGTCTAGCCTAGGACCATCATAGTACCATCATTGAGCATCTTTTCAGCTTTGCATTGCTGTTTTGATAATTGCTAACCTCTTTTGCTAAGCCTTCTTAGAGTTCCACAGATTTCTCCACGGGCGTAGTGTTGACTCCTGATAATCACTCGGTTCAATCTCGGGAACCACAGATCCTTGCGGTTGCACATCACCTTTTCCTCCTTTCTGGTAAGAATTTGTAAGAGCTTTATATATTGCTTGACGGATTACACGTGTTTCCACCATATCTGTGTACTAGTAGGCATATACACCTATACTTTTGAGGACTAACCATGGCAGGACCTAGAGATATACCTATTGACCCATCAAACATGACAAATGAAGAGATGCATGCTCACTTTACCAACATCTTGATAGGGCATGTGCAGAATTTTGATTCAAGACTGGAGGATGTTGATGTCAAGATCAACAAAACCATTGACAAGATAGAAGGGCTGGAGAAATCCTTCAACGACAAGCTCGACGCCAAGTTTCAGGAGCTCCTCAGCGGGTTTGCTGCACCACGTCCTCAGCGACATTTACCCGACCAGGTGGGACTTGCACGACACGTTCCACTTGTGGGACACCATACTGCTGGTTGGTTGGCTCCCGCTACAGCTACACCACCTCAGTTGCTACACCACCGGCTAACGCTGCTGCTATGGCTGAAGCCTTCACGGAATATGAAGAGGATGGTGAGTACCGAGTACGAGTATGAAGACAAGAATGAGTTCGAAGAGCATTTCGAACAACCCGCAGGCCACCCTCGGCATTACTACTGCAACGCTCGACCACTGGTACATAATGATGATCATGTTGCAAAGTTTAATATAAATATTCTACCTTTTGAGGGTAGATATAATCCTGATACATATCTTACATGGGAATTGGAACTAGATCAATGCTTTGCATGTTTAAGATATCCTGAGAATATGCGTGTTAGTGCTGCTACTTGCAAGTTTACAGATTTTGCTTCACTTTGGTGGTCTGAATATTGTCATTTAAATCATACTAATGTTCCTAGCACTTGGACTGCTTTAAAAATTGCTATGCGTGTGCGTTTTGTGCCTCCTACTTATCAAAGAAATTTGCTAAAGAAATTGACTCGTTTAGAATAAGGAAAAATTCTGTAAAATGATATTATTAGGAATTGCAAACTAGGATGGTTCGTTGTGGTATTGTTGAAAATATGGAACAACTGTTTGCACGTTTCTTTAGTGGTTTAAATAAGGACATTCAGAACATCTTAGACTATAAGGAATATCGTACCATCACCCATTTGTTTCATATTTCTTGCAAAGCTAAACGTGAAGTGCAGGTTCGTCAACCACCATGGAGAAAGACTAATAATTTTGCAGGTCGTACATCGTCGTGGACGTCAAGACAATCAATGTCTTCTTCGCTAGTACACCACCAACACCTAGCACATCCAAACCCACCACACCTACATCAAGAACGCCTTCGTCTGCTTGTCCACCATCGTCTAATGGTCCAGCTCGTAGTTCTTTTTCTATGGCCTCCACAAGCAAGACAAAGGATATACAATGCTGCAAATGTTGGGGATATGGTCATATTGAGAGGATGTGCACAACGTGCATGACGATGGTGAATATGATTCAACAAGCGATTTTGATGAAGATACATTAGCTCTTATTGTTGCACGTGATGGGGATAATTCTGATTCTGAAGAAGAGACAAAGGTATGTGTGCTGAAACTGTTGATCAATACAAGAGTTCAGTTGGACAACGTGTGTTGAGTGTGCAATTAAGCAAAGCCGAGCGTGATCAATGCCACAACCTTTTCCAAACAAGACGCGATGTCAAGGAGCGAGCTATATAGATCATTACTGATAGAGGAAATTGTAACAATCTGGCTAGTGTTGATATGGTAGAGAAGCTTGCTCTCCCAACAAGACAACACACACATTCATATTACATCCAATAGTTTGAGAGCTCTCATAAGATCAAGGTAACAAGAACGGTACGCGTGGATTTTTACAATTCTCATTTTGTTGATTGTGATGTTGTGCCAATGTAAGGTTGTTCTTTGTTACTTAGACCTTGGCAATTTGATAGAGAATCTATTCATAACGGTAAAACTAATCACTATTCATTTATGTATGACGGGAATAAAATTGGTCACAAACATATGACTCTTGAACAAATTTTAAAAGATGATCTTGCTAGAGCTAGTAGATCTAAAACTGAGGAGAAACACAAAAGTGGGAATCAGATTGTTGCTGCAGATTTTGTACCACCAAGGACCACTAAATTTGTCTCTAAACATGCTACTAAAATTCGTTTAAAGGGTCCATGTATGCTTGCAAATAAAATTGATATTACAGAACTCGATGTGAACAATACTATGTGTTATGCAATTATGTGTAAAGAGGTTTTGTTTTCATTTGAGTATATGCCTCTCTCTTTGCCACTTGTTGTTGCTAACCTTTTGTAGGAATATGTGGATGTTTTCCCACATGAGATGCCACCAGAACTACCACCTATTAGAGGAATTGAGCACCAAATTGATCTGATTCCTGGTGCCACGCTGCCTAACAACACGCCATATAGAACCAATCCTGAGGAGACAAAGGAGATACAACGCCAAATTCAGGAACTACTCGACAAAGATCACATTTATGAGTCTCTTAGCCCATGTGTTGTTCCTCTTATTTTGGTACCTACGAAAGATGGTTCTTCGCGCATGTGTACTGATTGTAGAGTTATCAATAATATTACTATTCATTACCATCATCTTATACCATGTCTATTTGACATGCTTGATGAATTGAGTGGCTCTACAATGTTTTCTAAAGTTGATTTGCATAGTGGTTACCACCAAATTTGTATGAAACTAGGTGATGAATGAAAAATAACATTTAAAACTAAGTTTGGTTTATATGAGTGGTTACTAATGCCTTTTGGTTTAACTAATGCACCCAACACATTCATGAGATTAATGAACGAGGTTTTACGTTCTTTCAATGGATGTTTTGTGATAGTCTATTTTGATGATATTCTGATTTATAGCAAATTTTTGGAGGATCATTTGAACATTTACGTGTTTTTAATGCTTTACGCGATGCAAGTTTGTTTGATAATCTCGAGAAGTGCACTTTTTTGCACCGATCGAGTTGCTTTTCTTGGCTACGTTGTTATAGCATAGGGCATTGAAGTTGATCCAATCAAGATTGAAGCAATTTCGAGTTGGCCTCCCCCCACAATGGTCACACAAGTGAGAAGTTTTCTTGGTCTCACTGGATTTTATAGGCGCTTTGTTAAAGATTTTGGATCTATTGCTGTGCCATTGAATGAGCTTACAAAGAAAGATGTGCCTTTTGTTTGGAGCGACGCACAACATGATGCTTTCATGATGTTGAAAGAGAGGTTAACCCATGCTCCTTTACTCCAACTTAATGATTTTACTGAAACTTTTGAACTTGAATGTGATGCTAGTGGAATTGAGTTGGGATGTGTAGAGGGTAAACCTATTGCGTACTTTAGTGAGAAACTGAGTGGGGCTAGTCTAAACTATTCTACTTATGACAAAGAATTATATGCTCTAGTTCGCACATTACAAACTTGGCAACATTATTTATGACCCAAAGAATTTGTTATATATTTTGATCATGAATCTTTGAAGCATATTTGTAGTCAAGAAAAACTGAATAAGCGACATGCTAAGTGGGTTGAATTCATTGAGTATTTCCCTTATGTTATTAAACACAAGAAAGGTAAATATAATGTTATTGCTAATGCTTTATCGTGTTGTTATACCATGCTTTCACAACTTGACTACAATTTTTTTGGTTTAGAAACTATCAAAGGACAATATGAACATGATGTTGAATTTAAAAATATATTGTTGAATTGTAACGAAGGAATAACATGGAACAAGTTCATCATTAATGAAGGATTTATGTTTCGTGCTAACAAGCTATGCATTCTAGATAGCTCCGTTCGTCTTTTGTTGTTACAAGAGGCGCATGGAGGAGGTTTGATGGGTAATTTTGAAGTGAAGAAGACGGAAGACATACTTGTTGCACACTTCTATTGGCCACAAATGTGTAGAGATGTTGTTACTCGCTGCACTACATGTCAAAAAGCTAAGTCACGCCTTAATCCACATGGTTTATACATGTCTCTTCCTGTCCCTAGTGTTTTTTGGAAGGATATTTTTATGGACTTTGTTTTGGAATTGCCTCGAACACAGAAGGAGGGATAGTATTTTTGTTGTTGTGGATCGATATTCTAAGATGGCACACTTTATTACTTGTCACAAGGGTGATGCTGTTGCACATGTTGTTGCTTTGTTCTTTCGTGATATTGTTCGTTTGCATGGTGTGCCAAATACTATTGTTTCTGATTATAATACTAAATTTCTTAGCCATTTTTGAAGATGTTTGTCTTATATTGGGGACTAAATTACTTTTCAGTACTACATGTCATCCTCAAACTGATGGGCAAACTGAAATAGTTAATAGGACTTTGTCTACTATGCTACAGGCTGTTTTAAAGAAGAACTTAAATCTATTATGCTACGGGCTATTTTAAAGAATAACTTAAAAGAGTGGGAAGATTTTTTTACCTCATATTGAATTATAATCGTTCTGTATATTCTACCACTAAGATGTGCCCTTTTGAGATTATGTATGGTTTTGTTCCACATGCGCCAATTGATTTATTGCCTCTTCCATCTTCGGTGCAAACTAATTATGATGCTACACAACGTGCTGAATATATTTTGAAGTTGCATGCCACTACTAAAGACAATATTGAATCGTATGAATGCTAAGTATAAATTTGCAGGAGATAAAGGTAGAAAACATGTTGTGTTTGATGTTGGAATCTTGTATGGTTCAAAGTATTAGAGAGGATAAATGATAATGCATACAAACTTGAGCTTCCTGCAGAGTTGGGTACGGTCAGTCCCGCATTTAACATTGCAGATCTAAAATCATACTTTGGTGAAAAAGATGAGATTGTGTCGAGGACGACTTCAATTCAAGAAGGGGAGGATGATGAGGACATCCCTACCTACAATACCATTGCAAGGACCTGTCACAAGAGCTCGTGCACGTTTATTTAATTATCAGGTACTTTCGTTTTGATGAACTCTTCCTAATGTACATAAGAAAATATGATGCTTTCTAAATGAGATGTATTTATGTTACTTAGAAATGATGGACCTAGCAACGACAAGGAGGATAATCAATGGAGCATGACCATGCATGGAGACGACAACAAGCTTGAGAGGATGGAAGATGACGCTACAAGTGAAGATTTTAGAACTTTGAAGCCATCATAATGATAATGAGACGAAGAGATGGACGAAACCAAGATATTACCACTTCATAATTTCGTCCATATAGTCATATGGTGCCGTGTCACCTTTTATTAATGGGCCAGACCCATGTAATTTTCGTTCAACTTTTTAGGCTGAATTTTTAGAGTCCGTATAAGTGGAGGAAACCGACTTAGGAAGGATTTCCGGCCGCCTCTCCCAAGGCTGGTTGCATCCCCCTTCGTCCCTCCATATATTAGGTCATGTTTAGACTAAAAGTTAGCCATAATTGCAACTTCGCCAAGGCTTGAGGGTCACCGAGATCTTCTGTACATCGCATCTATTCATGATCCCACCTTTTCACTAAAACTTTCATCTTCATCCGCAATATCTTGATGCAATATTAGTTTTTACTTATTCTCGATTTCAGGTAGAAATTAAGACCCTCGCTGGTCAGGCTGATCGTGGTTCCGCAAAATTGGTAACCTCCAGGAGATTGGCCTAGCGAGTGCATTGGCGCTCGGGCTCACACATGTAGTCAGATCGTCAAGCCCGAACTCCACCTAAATTGACTTATTTCCATCTCATCAAAAGATCAGACACCTTTGCCCTATCACCGCATAAACGCGTGTGCGGTGGCGAGCGCGTGGGCGACGCCGGCAAGCTCGTTGGCGCCGAATTAGACGAGCGAGACGTCGAGGCCGACGACAAGCCATACGAACTGCTCACCATCCTCCTCGGTATCCAGCTGCTCGCCTCGCGGCGCCGAGAGATCGTCGGCGACGAGCGTGGGGGATAACCCAGGTGAAGGATGTTCCCCGCGCTGATGTGCTCCAGGATGGTGACCAGCGTGCGGCCGGGTGCGCTCCACCACCATCGCCGCCCCGCCGATATGTTCCTTGTCGACGCCGGGCCTGTGCTGTCGTAGGCGAGCAACAGCAGCTCCCGCCGGTCGACGAAGTACTGCTCCTAGTACACGAGGTTCCCCGAGTCCTCGGCGAGCTCGGAGTTCTCCATGCCAGCGATGGCGGCCTGGATCTCGTCGACGAGGTCCTCGCCCTTTGGCACCGGTGGTACCGGCACGCCACGCGTAGTGAGCCTCACATTGGCGGGCAGCGGAAGTCAGGCGGTGCCGGGTAGTCGACGTCGTGGAGCAGCCGGGGACTGCCGACCAAAGCCGTTCGCTCTCGCCAGGTTGTCTGGGTGTCACTTTGCCATTGCTCTTTTTCTCACCGCTGGAAGGTGAAGCTTATGGGTTGGGGGAATTGGGGAGAGAGTGTGTGGCCTGGTGACAGGGCGGGGTCACTGCGCGATTTCTTTCTTTCTCGCCGATTCTGGTTTATCCGACATTCTGAGGGGACTCCCGGCGCCCTGGATTTGGCTTGGGAACGCCGAATGTAAAATGAGTCGTCCGACAAAAACTGGACGTCTGAAAACGTGACTAGACGAATTTTCACTGTCCGGATAAAAAAAAAAGCCTGGAGAGCACGTTATGAATGGAACTCCCGCTGGTTCTCCCTTAAAAAAAACTCCCACTACTTGCCGCAAAATGGCCCAGGCCCATTATCCTTGACCCCAGAGTGGTGGAGGTTGAATAAACCCCGCCCAGCACCTTGCCGCAGCCCAATTAATTAACAAATATTGGGCTTGTGCTACTAAAAAAAAAGCAAAATTGGGCTTGGCTTCTAGCGGTTACCGAAGCTATAGCACTATTTTCCTCGGGCCGCACGGTCAGAAGACCTCGAATCCTCGATCGAGAGAGGCTGCCTAGAAAGAGGAAGAAGAAGCACTCCTCCACCGCCGCCCCCAAATCCCCCACCACCACCGCCGCCCCCAAATCCCCCACCACCACCGCCGCCATCACCGAGCAGCCATGTTCGGCTCTACCAATCCCTTCGGGCAGTCGTCCGGTAGCGCTTTCGGGCAGACCTCCAGCAACCCTTTCGGGGCCCAATCGGGGTTCGGCCAGACCAGCACCCCCACCAACAATCCCTTCGGCAGCCCGACCCCCGCCTTCGGGGCGCAGACCGGGACCACCTCGCCTTTCGGCGCTACCTCCTCCGCGGGCGGCTTCGGCCAGCCATCCGCTCCGGCGTTCGGGGCTACATCCACCCCGGCGTTTGGCGCCGCGTCAACCGGCGGCTTTGGCCAACCGTCCACGCCGGCGTTCGGCTCCCCGTCGCCGTCTCCCTTCGGGAGCTCCACGCCAGCCTTTGGTGCATCGTCAACCCCTGCCTTTGGCACCACATCCTCCAGCTTTGGCAGCGGTAACCTATTTTTTCTTGCTGGATCTCCACTATCCACGCGCACATACTTAGGGTTTCGTCTCTGATTTTGCTGAAATATATTAGATCCAAGGAAAACTGCAATAAATCTAGCAACTCCCACTTTTACCTTGTTTTCTGGAAAGTCCAGAACAAAGCTATGCTGAACCAACCTTTTAGAATGTGTTTATCTATCGCTATAGTTTGACACTTACTTTAGAATTTCTATATGTCAACTAGAGTAGTACTAAAAATCCTAACTGCTGCTGGTAGTTCCAGAGGTAGTAAGTTCTTCTGTTGTGAGTGTCTTCATTAAGACATGTTTATATGAAAAACATTTCAAATATTTGGTAGTTACCTTGATTTGACAGAATTTATTCACCTTTCATGTAATATTTAATGTTGTGTTCCACATTTTCTCCACATAGTTACTTTCTACTCCCTCCGATCCATATTACTTGTTGTAGAAATAGATGTATCTAGACATGTTTTAGTACTAGATACATCCAATTCAATGACAAGTAATATGGATCGGAGGGAGTATTAGATTTTCTCAAAAAAAAAAGTTACTTTCTATTAGATGGTACTAAGTCTGTTTGTTCTTGCTGTTTCATCTTTGGTGTGTCATGTAACACTCTCTGCCCTCAACTTGCAGGATCTTTGTTTGGACAAAAGCCAAGTTTTGGTGGTTTTGGATCATCTCCCAGCCAGTCTAGTCCTTTCGGTAGCACATTCCAGCAAACACAGCCAGCATTTGGCAGCAGCACTTTTGGTGCCACAACAACGCCAGCCTTTGGCACAACGACGACACCATCCTTTGGTGCCACAACCACCCCAGCATTTGGCTCAACATCAACATCCCTATTCGGGGCTTCCAGTACCCCAGCATTTGGTTCCACGCCCTTTGGTTCAACCACAACTCCTGGTTTTGGATCTTCAGGTTCTACCACAGCATTTGGTGTGAGTAGTGCTCCCTCTTTCGGAGCTTCAAGCACACCTTCGTTTGGCACATCAGCAAGTGCTTTTAGTTTTGGTTCTTCACCGTCATTTGGACAGACAGCATCTGCAACCAGTAGCACTCCCTTTGGAACAAATCCTTCACCTTTTGGAGCACAAACTTCTACATTTGGTCAGCAGACAGCAGCACCAGCTTTTGGGCAAGCTACATTTGGAAATCAAGCTGGAGGAACCAGAATACAGCCTTATGTGCAAACACCAGATGCTGACAGTGCTACAAGTGGTCAACCTGCTGCAAAGCTTAATTCTATATCAGCCATGCCTGCATACAAAGACAAGAGTCATGAAGAATTGAGGTGGGAAGATTACCAGCGTGGAGATAAAGGTGGACCAAACACTTCTGTAGCACCAGCTGTGAACAGCTTTCCGTCTCCACAGCCGATTTTTCAAACAAATACAACGACACCAGCGAACCCATTTGCTAAGCCCTCTACAGGTGGTTTTGGTGCTACTCCAAACCCATTTTCGTCACCCGCAATTACACCATTTGGTCAAACAAGCAGTTCTGCATTTTCCGCGAATACTTCACCATCTCTGTTTGCAAGTACTACTCCTTCACTATTCAGCACGCCATCAACAACTACAAATCCATTCAGCACTGGCTTATCCATCAATAACACTCAATCAGCTGGGTTGTTTCAGTCTTCACCTGCAATTACGCAGCAGCCATTTGGCCAGTCCTTTAACCAGCAACCAAGCAATCCAGCTTTCTCCACTGGTATGTTCGGCGCATCTAACCCTGGAATTACTGGAGGGCTGTTTGGCAGCACATCTTCATCTTTTCAAGCAGTAAGCATCATATTCCCTTGAAATTATCATATTTAGGTTTGGTAATTCTTTTTCTTAAAATTGGTGTAGTTATCATATTATTGTTCCTATCATGTAATCCTCGACATTTTTCTTCTATATCTTTTGCCATGCAAATTACACGCTTATCTTTTCTCCTTATGTTTTAGCCAACATTTCAACAATCTGCCCCTGCTCAAACTCAAAGCTTGTTCTCTTTCCAACCTCAGACTCAACAAGGTTAGTGTTTGGTCTCCTAATCATTCAGTGCGTGCTTTTAATTAAATAATTTGTTTTCTAACTTCTGTGAGCATATATGCCTGCATGGATACTGAAGCTTCTTCAGGTGGATTCTCTGGTATTGGAGGATTCTCTGGTGTTTCCAACACGATGAATCTGGCCCCATTCGGACAGCAGTATGGCCCTTTTGAATTACTTCTTGCTCGTACATTTATTCTCTTTATTGATTTCTTTTTTGATGAGCTGAACTACTGATAGGGTGGAGGCAGACAATTATCTGATCAATAAATACTGATATATAACTTGGAAATTGGTTGTGTAGATTGTAGATAGAAAAACAACTTAATGATTCCTTGAATCAATAGCTTGTCTCTGATGCTTTGGACTTTGAACACTGGGTTTTGACTTGGTTCATAATTTGACCTCAGAAATGAGTATTGGCCAACGTATATTATCACTTCTCACGTGGAATCTACTTTATTGAACTTAAGTGAATGATTTGTCTTTTAACTAAAATTTGTAATTTAATGTTGCATATTCGACGCAGAACTACTGTCCAGTCCAATATGGTCATGCAGCCGACTCTTGTTTCGAATCCCTTCGGGACACTTCCAGCAATGCCTCAGATGTCCATTGGGAATGGTGGTTCCTCTCCCTCTATCCAGTATGGAATATCAAGTTTGCCGGTTAGTTTTTACTATCTTTTAGTATTTCTACTAGCTTTTGTAGAGTGGAAACTGGAAAGGATGTACAGGCTAGAGATGGTACGACGTCGGTATTAATTAACAGTTTTATGGTACTGGGACTGTCTAGAGCTACTGGCAGGCAACACAAGGGAAGCACATTTGCTTGATCAAAGCATTTTGCTGTCTTGCAGGTTTCTGAGAAGCCTCTTGCGAGTAGAACATTATCCATGGTTGTTCCTAGGCATTTGTCACAGAGGAGGATAAAGCTATTGCCACGGAAATATAATCAGTCATCTGATGGAAAGGTTCCGTTCTTTGCTGATGATGAAGAATCTCCTTCGACACCAAAAGCGGATGCCTTTTTCATCCCTAGAGAGAACCCAAGAAGTCTGATAATCCGTCCAACCGATCAGTGGCGTTCACGCATTGTGGTTGACAGGCAAACAATACCAAGGGATTCAACTGATCTTGACAAACAAAAAGATGTTTTGGTTAGCAGGGAGCGCAACAAGGCTGCCATGTCACCAACTCGGTCTGATCCAGTGGAAAACGGCGTCCACCATGATGACCACCACGATGCATCAAATAAGCCTGAGGCTGGTGCACGGCATGTGAATGGTTCTTCTGTTGAGAAGCTCATGCCTAAGCTCTCCCAGGCAGATTACTTCATGGAGCCTAGTCTAGAGGAGCTTGCCGCGAAAGAACGTGCTGAACCAGGTTACTGCCGTCGGGTGAGAGACTTTGTTGTCGGACGTCAAGGCTATGGCAGCATCAAGTTCTTGGGAGAGACTGATGTAAGGGGCCTTGATCTGGAGTCGATCGTGGAATTCAATAACCGTGAAGTGATTGTGTACAAGGACGACAGCCAGAAGCCCCCTGTTGGCGAGGGTCTGAACAAAGCTGCCGTGGTGACACTTTTGAACATCAAGTGTGAAAACAGGAAGACAGGCGTGCAGTACACGGAGGGTCCGAGGGTGGACAAGTACAAGGAGATACTGGTGAAAAAAGCTGAGGAGCAGGGTGTTGAGTTCATCTCGTTTGACCCTGTCAAGGGCGAGTGGAAGTTCAAGGTGAAGCACTTCAGCTCCTATGGGTTTGCGGAATCTGAAGCAGGCCTGGTCGATTCCTTGTAGCTTGGCCGATATATATACACAATCGGTCTGTGTAACTGCTCCCCGAGGACGCTGGTTGCGATGTTTTGTACTCTGAATGCTGCTTTATTTTAGGGTACTCTGAATGCTGCTTTAATTTAGGGTACTCTGAATGCTGCTACGGCTTGTTCTTTTCCTTTCTATGTTTTTCTGTACAATATTTCTTTGCTTGCATGGCAAAACACTACTACAGCCTGGCACCGTTTTAGCATGTGTGTGGATTGTGAATTGATGCTCTTTTTGTCAACGAAAGTGGGGGTTTCTAGGTGGTACTAAAAATTGTGTCAAAATCTGGTGGACGCGGCGTAACTAACACAGGTACCACTATCTGGGTACCCTTTTATCCTCGTTCAAAAAATTGAACCAACTTCTCCAAAATCATGTCATTGAAAAAGTTAATTCATCTTGTTAAACTAAAGATATCCTAATGTTAACCCACTTACATCTCTAGTTAAACTAGAGACTACCAAATTCTATGAACACACTGTCTAAAAACAAAAGTCAGTTCATCTTGTTAAACTAGAGACTACCAAATTCTAAGAACACGCTGCCTAGAAACAAAGGAAAATGATAGTTCTCACCCGGGGGATTGCACGCGACGCGTCCCCTGGCTTGCGCAAGCAATGCGTGTCCAGCGATGCGAGAAAACGTGCGGCCCACCACATACCTATTTCCGCACCGCATCTCTTCGCACCTCCTTTTTCTTTCCCTCTCTTCCCCATGAACGAAGCCATTGTCTGCTCCTCCTACCTCGATCCTCCCCAATCCACACACGTTCCCCCACGGTGACCACCCCACTTTTCCCTACCGGCGGCCACGCCCCGTTCCTCCCACCGACAATCGAGCCTCGTTCCCCACTCCACCGAGGTTGCACGCCGCCGCGCCACCGGCATCCAACACCTCCTCGCGCGGCCAAAAATCGAGCCCCCACAGGTGTGGATGGCTGTTGGTTGTGGGAGCAACTCCTCATCCAAGTTGCTACGGGCCGCGACACTTGCTACAGGCGGTGGCGACTCTTGCTACATGCGACGGGGCACCCTGCTACAATGGCAGCGACTGCGGTTGTTGCTACAGGCCGGGCGGAGGCCACACTTGCTACAGGCGGCAGGGCACCTTGCTACAACGACAGTGGGGTTTGCTACCACGACGGCAGCGGGGCACCTTACTACAATGGCAGTGGGTGGCGGTTGTTGCTACAGGCGGCGACTATACTTGCTACAAGAGGCGGGGCACCTTGCTACAATGGCAACGGGGTTTGCTACCACGATGGCGGCGGGGCACCTTGCTACAACGGCAGCGGGGGTTGCTACCACGACGGTGGCGCTTTGCACAAGCGGCGGCGACACTTGCTACAATGGGTGGCGGGGGTTTGCTAGAATGGCTGCAGGGGTATGCTACCACGGTGGCGGATATTTGCTACCACAACCAGTGGCCATCGGTGCTGCTACGTGCTGGCCGACTAGAGGAGCAACGAAGGTGAGGGCAGGGGTTTGGGAGACGGCGGTGGGGATTTTTTTCCAGGGACTACGTCTTACCTAGTGGCGGCGGAGCTTCAAGGTACCACCCGTGTTGCTTCCTTGGCAAAGCTGCGACGACCTGCGTCTTACCTAGTGGTCGTGCCTTATATAGAGAAGCGATGCAAACGCTGAATCCTAGGGAAGTTGCAAGGCAGGGAGAGAGGTGGGGACAAGAGAGACACAGGTGGGGATTAGAGCATCTCCACTCGTTCGGCGTTTCTAGGACAAAATCCGGCGCTATTTAGCGCCGGATGGATGTGACTTTTGGCCTGGGAACAAACAGTTTTTGACTCGCATTCCCAACCAAATCCTAGAAACTGACGAATTGAATTTTTTTCTTTCCTCCGGTGAAATCTCGCCCAAAGGTGTTCGACAAAAACTCGCCCAAAAATGTTCGCCCAAAACGGTTCAACAGAAACTCGCCCAAAGTGGTTCGATGACTAGATTATTACAAAAAACATGAAATGTAGCGATTAGTCGTTGATGGGGATGGGCTCCTCCGCCTGGTCTACTGCGCAAAGCTCATCGACGGGTTCGAGGAGATGGAGGCAAAGCTCGGCGACGGGTGGTGGCGGAGACGGTCAACAAAGAGCTCGATGTGTCGTCGGCGGGGACGTCCTCGTCCAGAATGGCGTTGCGGCGCTCCATGTACCGGGCCTTGACCTAGTGGCTCATTGCCAAGGTGTCTTCGTCGTCCATGAGAAATTACAGGTATGTGTTCCTCTTCTTTGTGGCAAAATTGTCCTCTAAGGAGATCGAGCTTTTTGTCTTGGTTCTACAGTATATGGGTCCACCTCTCTTCGAACTTCTCCTCCCTCTTCTCGGCATGGGCCTTCGAGTCGGCGATACACTTTTCGATGGACGTCTGAATCCGTTCGGCTGGCAGTCCCGTAGCCTTCCGCATCTTGGCCTTCCTCTGACCGTGCGCTGGCCTTCCTTCGTCGGCAGTTGGGGGTGGCGCCTCGGGGTTGTACACATCGTCCTTGTTCTTGGCGAGGGTCATACGAGTGTCCACCCATGTTTGACAGTTCTGGATCTTGTGGAACATGTGGTGGAACTTGAACTCCGTCTTGGTGTCATCGCGGTACATGTCGAGTGCACGGGACAACTGCGAACACAAGGCGAATTATGAGTCAGGAAAGGCATGAACTCGGCGTAGGATGTCGATGAAGTACCTTACTATCAATGCTTGAGCCGTTGATTGGATGACGCTCTGCGGTGACCCAGCATACCACTGCATGATGTAGTACACTATAGTCGTTGACATAATACCAATGAACCACCGTTCACTAGTATTATATCCCTTAGAGTGATACAACAGAAACACAGCAGGTCCAAGATATGACTATAGAATTACAGCTCGAAATCCATAGAACAACTATGTTAAAAAGAGAGGAAGAGTCTCTCTACAAAGAAGAACTAGAAATAATAACTCAGAGCTATCTGGCTAAAAATACTAACATCTAAACTATCTGACTTGTAATTTCTACTAATGCAATGCTCTATAGAAATAGATTTTATGACTAGAGTACCTACTCCTATCTAATCAGAACTTTGTCTTCACTTCGGTTGATGAACATATTAACTTTATTGACTTTATTGAAGAACTTGAGTTGTCGATGATGGTTTCTTGAGCATAAGTTGGTGTTGACGTCGTCTTCAATGGTTTCAGAATCTAGCAAGGGTTAAGAAGGTACGTTTGAGTACGAGCGTACTCAACAAGTTCACTAAAAAGGAGTGTATGATGCACTATCTCTACAACATAGACCAAAGGTTGTAGTCAATGCAAGTTTTCGTAAACATTTCTTTAAAGGTTGCTTTTATTCTAAAAACTATGTCCATCAGCCTTCACAAGTTTACTAGAACTTTCATGGAGTTCATTTCCTGCCGTGTTCGTAGCTCCTTCTCAGAATAGGGAGTAACATGTCACAGTTCTTACACTCTACAGAGGTACGTTGCTTTACCCATGAGAGACCTTAGCTTTGTTACACATCCGAGTTGCAGGATCGTCCAGACTTCCTTGGTGTAGGGCCCAGTCTAATATCCAAACCAATCACTTCCCTTCTCCGTGACCCCACATGAAGACACGACCTCCCCAAGCAGATATACCTCCGTTAACCCCATATAGGCAGATATAACCCTGGCAACCCCTTGGAGACTCCAGTGAGCAGATCATGTCCTTGGCAACCCCCATATAGGCAGATATACCTCCGACAGCCCCTCACAGAAAGTCTAGACACATATATCGCGAGGAACTAGGGGTCCCACCCATCTGCTGGATTCTCCACGAGAAATCTACAGCCTCACGATAAGGTCTTCTGTCCATGCGAAAGGAAGAAGATCCAGCTGACTTCTCCTTCCCATTCCAAATCTCATGGTTAACGCGTAATATACGACGCTAGAATCACTGGCGACATTGGTTGATTAATTCCTAGATATTATATTCCTTTACCATTGGAATTGTATCAGTAGATTATTACCTCTTGGTAAATAATCCATAATCATATTATAACGAAATAGTGTTTTTGACCCTTTTGAAATATAAGTGATGATAACATTTGAGTTACAAGCATTTGATAGAAAATAATCAAAGGACATGAGCAAGTGTGAACTTGCCTTTTGTGATTGCAAGATTATGCACTCACGGTCTTCAAGATACTAGAAGATCCAAATTCTATAAACAGCATCATTGGTCCGGTAAGGAGAAATGTTTAAAGAAGAAAGATGCAATTATGCATAAGTAATGTAATGCAGTTTGATAAATGCGAATCCCCAAACTAATCGTATCTAATCCAGGGTATGGAAACTGGTGATGGTTTATTTAGAATGTGTTTCACTTTTATACCAGTTTCACACTTGTGCTTCTTATTAAGGCTTGTGAGTGTGTGTGAAACAATAAGCAAATACAATAAGTAGCATACAATACTAAAGCACTCAAATGGAATGGTACATAGGGATTTCTTAAAAGGATTATTAATTCATTAGAGTCTAGTAGAAATACTTAAGGATTACTTTTAATATTTCTTGAAAGAATAACCTTTGAGGAAAATATTACTTTATAAAGTAAAAACATTTAAACTTAAAGCTAACACTTTAATGTTTTCTTACTAGCTATAAGTATTAACGAAGAAAACAATTAGCATTTTGAATAGCTATTCCACTAACAAGTGGAGACTTAAATATTTTGAATAGGGCATCTTATTACAGGTGGTTCACTTCTTAATATCCATGAATGTGGTGTATAAGTGTTGTTGCTTTTATGGGGTGGTGTTTTTTAAACTTTATAAGTGAATAGAAACCTTTTGATAAACAGTACACCATTTTAGTTGATTTTATAATTGATAAAATCTTTTTAAGGAACAAAATATAATTGTTTTGAATGGTAGTTGTAGGAACTACACTTTAAAATGGTTGATTCAATTTTTTACTTCATACAAACATCAATTAAATTTGTTTTTACATTTTTAGACTTTAAACAAATAATGACAAAGACAATAGTAAAGATTAATATATTTTTACTTTATTAAAAAAGAAACTAGTTTTAATCAAGACATACTAAACTTTTACCTTTATTTGACTTCAAACATGCAAGAGGATATTTTTAATGTGTAGACTTTATTTTTGTGGTAATTTTGGTATATTATATGTATTTTTGTGATTTTTAAATAATAAAATATTATTTTTATAAGTTTTATCCCTTTATAAAGACTTAATAAATAATAATATTTAGTTGAGTGACAAAAATAAGTTTATAAATGTATATTTTATTTTTGTAAGATTTTTGATATATTATACTTATTTTTCTGAATTTTAAATAATAAAATATACATTTTACAAGATTAATCCTTAATAGGTTTTTATTAATAATAATAATTTTCTTATTTAAGTTGGAAAATAAAGTATGATAATAGATTTATATTATATATTTATTTTTCTAAAAGTTTTGATATATATTATATATTTTTATGAATTATAAAATAAAAAATATTGAATTTATAAGATTTATTTCATTTTTGGAATTAATAAACTATTTTTAAAAGGATTTAATGCGTCAAGGTGTCATCAACATGACATAACTATTTGGGTAAAATATTTTGTACCAAGCCTAAACCTACCCTGAAGTCACTAACTGGTAGGGTCAGGACCACGTTAGTGGCCATGTTAGCAAAGTGGACTTTTATTCAATACAAAAATTACTTAAAAATAAAATAAAAAGATAAGTCATATATGGCATCACAGTGACGTCATCAATGGGGATTCCCTCCCAGTTGAGGATGGACTCAATGATTTGGAGCTCGTGGGGCCAAACGGAGGAGCACGCTCGATAGAGAGGAGCAAGGCGAATCTAGGGGTGGTGTCGTCGCCCATTATTGGTCACCAGAGCTACTTCGGCGACAACCACATATGGCGGCTAATAGTGGAGCACGACAGTAAGGCGACTCAGGGAGAGAGAGAGTGAAATCGAAGAGGGGTGCAAGCACCGATAGCTCACCATGAGGCTAAAGAACGTGATGGCGAGACTAGAGGAGCGTGGTATGATGACAATCAACGATGAACGACGTCGGAGACGAAGTGAGCTTCAGCGCCGATTCTGGGCGAGTTGGACCGATTATTTTGACAGAGATGCTCAGCTCGATGAGGTGGAGCTCATCGGACCCTCAGCTAATCTCGGGGAGGTTTGGTGGCGGTGGTTCTCATCAGTCTCCGATGGGGCTAGGGTTAAGGTTTGCTCCCGAAGGAGCGAGAGAGGGGGCTAGGAAGGGGAAATGGGGATGAGGACGAGCAGGGCATCACGGTGGCATCCTTATCCTCTCTAGGGGTGGCGGCATGAACCTCAGCGCTTGCTGATGACGAGGAAGCGGCCGCCGAGCTGCTTGCGACATTAGAAGGTCGACACCACACGAGGAAGACGACACAAACCGTTATCTGGGCCTAGGACGGTACTGGGCCATTGCTAAGTGAGCGGGAAGTGGTGACTGGCGCACGCGAGCGGCAGTTAGGCGAGGAAGAAATGGGCCGTGGGCCGCACCGGATGGTTATATCGTCTCCTTTTCTTTTTCTGTTTTTATTTCTGTTTTTATCTTTCCTTTTTAATTTGAATTTTCTCAATGATTCCCATATTCAAAATTTAGTGATTCAACAAGGATTCTACATGGATTAATGTAACTAACTAGTTTGGTATTCCTTTTTAGTATTTTTTTACTATTTATGATTATATAAAGGATTATTTTGTTAGAAAATATTAATTGAGATTAGGGTTTTAGGGTGTTTTGGTTTAGTATATATATAAACCTTATAAAATGATTTTCTTTTTACCATAAAAATTGTGATGGTAAAGATTTAAGATAGTTAATGCTTTCCATGAAATATATTCATACTTAGCCTCACATAAAGGAACTATGCAAATATATTACAAGGTATTAAACCCTGGGGTTTAAAATGTAGTGATTTAAATTCCAAGGTTCTTTAAAGTTGGTGACTTTTCCTAATCAAATTCTACTTGTATTGTACTATTTAGAATTACTATAGAGCAATCTTGGTTAAGTCATTAAGCATGAATAACAATCATTTCTAAAGAAATGAAAATATTCATTTACAAATAACTATCTTTAGTTTGTAGAAGGTTGAGTTTTATGGTTTTCAAAGTTTGGAATTTTCTTTATTCAAATTCCTCTAAAATTCTATCCATCACCATCCTACTTATTCCAAAGTAGGCATGTATCACTTCTTGAACTAGTTTTTCATTACTTCCTTAAGTGTGGTTAATGTTTTGATAGAAGTTTATTACATAATGGTGAGTAACCATTGTCATTCATGTGGCCCAAGTGATCTCAATGCATAGAAACATCTTCTTAGGGTTTCTAATACCACACTTACTATGGACCCTAGAGGATACACTACCCTCAAGTTTATTAATGAATGTTGCTAGGGATCAAGGTTTAAGGATTGATCCAGAATTTATAATCCTGAATGACATCTCAACTTAGAGTGAGCTATAAAGATTAATTATTAATGTGGTCTTGATGGTTCATGGGTATAGGTTCTATTAGGGTTTAAGATAATAAAGCAAACAAGGCTTTCATCCATAAACACTCATCTGGTTCTCTAATTATCTCTTGGAAACTTTATTTGGCTAAGAGATACTATTTTTTGGCTACCTAAAAGTAGGAATTGGTCCCACTGCTAACTTAATTCTAGGGTTTTGGACAAAGAGGTAGACATAGTTATGTTCATGGTTTTATAATACCTTAGTTAAAGGTTTCTCAGGCACTACTACCTTAATACCTCACTAAGCTTATCTTTAGATAAGGAATTACTTTCCTAAATATAATCTATTTAAATCTCTCATTGTTTACTAAGATCTTTTCTATCTAACTGAACTAGTCATCTGGCTCCACCATATCCATCATCATGACATGGTCATGTCACTTCAACAATATTCCTCCTTCATTCTTCTCCTAGTATATATGTAACTTCCATTGCTAAACTAACCTTGATGAACCCATCAATGTAGCTACTTTTAACTCCTTCCATTAATTCCTTTAAATTCATCTTGCAACTGCTTCCAAGGCTTGCAAGACTACAATCCTCTCTATATCACATGTGATATCAATCCTCTGGAATGGGTATGGTACTACTCTCCATAATACAAGTTTGTTCTTGTATTAGCTTGGTTGAGCTACTATGCCTCCAACTACTCCGTACAACTCATATTATATACTTCATCATACCCTAGCTTGACTACTCATGATCAAGCTAGATGATTCAACTTATTAGGGTTTTTCCTAATTTGGTATACTCACAACCTTTCTTCAGTACCTAGTCATCTATTCTCAAGTGACTTGAGAATAATGGATTCCATACTTTGATCATAATAAGCTTAGGCTTCTAATTGTTTGATCAAAATCTATTAACACTAAGTACTAGACTTGTACTAGTCTCTCTATAAGGCTTATCTTGTTAAGGAAACTTACTTTAGGTTTATACCTACTTGGCTTAACAAGGTTATTACTTGATACTCTAACACTACTAGCTTTCTTATAACTTCTCAAGTATTAGTTAAATCTGAGGTTTAGATACTTCTTCTAGTTAACTCATGAGTGAGTTAACTCCTCCAACATCATATGGTTTGATCTCCACTAAGGATCACATTCCATTTATGATGGCACATCCTACCAAAACTAGTTCCTTCTTCTCATTAATTTACTTAGTCTTTGGAAGGTCAATATAATATGTCAAAGCTAAAGGTTATTAAGTGCTAGGCCAAAGACTAATCTCTCAACATTGATGATTAATTGACACTAGGACTTGGTTAAATAGGAATGTCACCTACTAATATGGCAACAAAATATATGAGATGAACGGTCTTGGCTTGACTTCCTTTTCTACTCTATTTGTGATAAGAGTTAATGTTTAAGAACTACCATGGTACTCATGGTAGGAATATCTATGGCAACAAGTGTTTCAAGATCTAGTTATTAAGTTTCTTTGCTTAAGTTATAAACTTAATTAAGTATTCAAGAGTTGTTATAATGAATACCCAGATATGATCTCTATAATATCCTTCATGAATGTGTGGTGGTTTTAGCTTGGTTCGATTTGATCTACTCATATATCAAATTATATTACCCAAAGTTAAGGTTTTAGCAAAGATCATATTGAAACTTATCGGAATCAACTTGATAATCTACTTCAGTTTCACCAAGTTAAGAGAAGCTTCAATCACTTTGACAAGTTTTATTTGAAAGCACAAAAATTATCCAGATTTTCTATGCATGAATGCAATGCACAGCTGAGCTCAACTTATTTCTAAGCTCTAATGCTGGGATGTTACATGCTCGATTTCTTCAGGAATCTTGTGCCACTGGATGCACGCTTGTTGCACGATTCCCCAAGGATTCATCATGGCCTTCTCGGCACACTCCATGTGGACTTTGTTATACACCAGGTCCAATAGGTTGCGCTCATCAAACGCCACCTTAGCATGCCTACAATAGTTCTTTGAGTTTTGGTTTGCATCGGTGATGGGGTCCATGCTCACCATCTTCCATGCTTCAGCAAGTCACATGTCCTCAAGGGGCGTCCACTTTCAAATGGATCATATGGGCACCTAGAGGCTTGACATAAAGGTAAATTCTTTATATATGCAGCCAACATGAATTAACCTATATGATAACCTAGCTATTAGCATAACACAATAAAGGAGTTGTAAGAGGAAAGGGGTAACCGATAATGAAGCACACAGGGACACGAGATTTGATTCATCATAGTTCCTTACTTTTTAGGGGAAGTACGTCTGTGTTGGAGGGGTGGGCGGTACTAAGACCACCCCTTCGAGGTGGGAACCGACGCCTTTACAACAAGCTTGGAGCAAACTTCCACAATGGAACAGAGGCTTCCAAGTATAAGGTTAGCTACCACAATGACAACAAGCAGGTTAGAACTGAAAATAACACCTAGGGTTTCCTAAAAAACACTAGAACAAGGGTCCCCTCAAGTGAATGAGGGGGAAATGCAAATCGCTTTGGTGGATATGTAGATCGATGTATTCTACCTCGATTCTCCAAATATCAACGACTTTGGATGGTTGAGAGAGGAGATCTTGAAGATTTCGTGGCTAAGCTTCTAGCGTTCTTAAGGTTGGGAATGAGCAACTCCAAAGTAGAAGAATGGCCCTTTATATAGGGGCCCAGAAAATATAGCCGTTGTGTCCACTTAACTCGGAGTGTCCGAGCGAATATCACCGGGCATTCCAGCCGAGCAACACCGGAAATTCTGTCCTAGAAGACTTCAAAGCTTCCGGCTAGAATTCGGGAGGATTACGAACTGGCATACAGACTGGAAACCACTCCTTGGCGATGGTCGAAGAAAACCTAGCACGAAATAGTTCGCCAGGTACCAACCGGACATTCTGGCCTGGCCGGACACTCAGGCCAGCACTTGCCGAATACTCCGAAAAAACTCATCTTGCACACTAAAAATTCCTTGGATCTTCATTCAACAAATCACTTAGAACCCTCTTTTCCCTTTGAGGTAGCAACAGATAAATAGTATTCTGACAAGTTTATAATGACCTGAAAAACTTAGCATACGATTAAACCTCCATAGTGTTGTCAACAAACATCAAAACATATGAAGGGACAAAATGCCCTTTCACACTTGACGCAGGGCTCGGGAGGTGCCACCATCCTCGTCTTGCTTTTCTTCTTCCCATTTCCCTTGGCCTTCTCTATGGTGTTGATGCCCACAAGTATAGGGGATTGATGAAACCTTCGATGGGAAGTATTACCCAAATTTATAGTTCGACTCAAGGGGAAAACAAGAATATCAATAAGACTTTAGAAGTTGATACATCACTCTCAACCACACATGTATATCAATAAACTCACAAAGAAAGTGGTGATTTTATAGCAGTTGATTCAAAGAAGTAAACCATACGGTAACAAGCAGTAAACAATAGTTTCAGATTTCTAGTTTTCACCGAAAGTAGTGATGTGTAACTTTAGTGGCTAAAAGCGTAGGCATGAGGTGGTAGTGGGGTGTTGCATGAATGATATTTATCATATAATATATCCTAATAACATGGCATTCATCTCTAATTCAGTTGTGTGTAGGTGTGTGTTCCTAGTACTAACAAAGAGAATTTGCATAACATCTTTTGTCCTGCATACCCATTTTACCGGGGCCAACTTGGAACTATAGGCAATTAAGATCTATCCTTTCGAATAGACTGGATCAAAGCATTAACACTTCATGAACACACAATATCCTCAAACTATCATATATTCCCATTATTTTCCCTAACTGTCACTTTAGGTTTCGCAGGTTCAACATAATAATAGGTAATGCACTTTGCAAATCCATACCAAACTCAAATATATGATGGGGCCATAAAAGTTCAGAACCGAGATCATGTCACTGGGGCCCTAGCAACAAGCATTAAACATAGCAAAGGTGTACAAACACTCATACATGAATATCCTCAAGATAAACCCCTCAAATCCTGATACATACATATGATTACATGATCAATCTCATCCAATCCCCATCCACCTCACATGCCTATCGAGAACTACTCATACATGGCGATGGAAAGTGAGCACATGATGGTTGGTGATGGCATTTATGATGATGGTGGCGGAGAAGACCTTGAAATCCCCCTCTCTGGCATGGAGAGAAGGATCAATCTGACCCTCGAAACAAAGAACGTGGATGTGGTGGCGCTCTATTTTGTGAAAGGCTCCGTGCTTCTAGATACCTAGGTTTCTCGGGAATATAAGGGGTACGCCAAAGGAGAGGACGATCTGACGCACCAAGGCCAAATGGGCCTGGGTGGCGCGCCCTCCCTTGCTGGGCTCGCCACCTGGGCTCTTTTGGTCCTGGTGGCTCCCCTCGCATGATTCCAAAGTCTAGGCTCCTTGTCTTGGTGAAAAACTTCTGTGGTATTTTTCCTCAATTTTATTTCCCCCGAAAACAAACAGAAAGAAGACTTTTGCTAAGAACAATGTTAGAATCAACAGTTTTATCCAAGTATGGTGAGATTCCGTCATAAATCACCGAGAAAAGTACTTGGAAAAGTAGATACATTTTGGATGTATCAGCTCCCCCAAATTGCCCCATTGCTTTGTATTTGTATCATCTTTCAACATATTTCAACTTCATTTTGATTGGCATTTTCCTTTTCCTTTTTGTGGATACTTTTACTATGTTTTCACATTGGCCAGCTCATTGGGTTCATTTTCTTTTTCAGGATAATGGCTCATGGATATTTGCCCACCAACACAATGATGGCCATGTTGGCAGAATTGGTATAAAGGCTAGTAGAAAGGCTGAGTTGTCAACTAAAGATACTATCAAATGACTTACATATGATTCGACAATGAGATTTACCATTTGAAAAGACTGGACTATCATACAAACATCGGCCTTCGTATTTCAAAGACACATAGGAATATAAATATTCATCATTGAATATGCGCCATGTTCACATTTGCAAGCATAATGGGATGCACAGATCTTTGTTCAGAGATACTATATTTCAATCAGGTCTAAATAATGTTCCTTAATACCCTCTCATTTGCATCATCATATAACTAGAAGAACACAAACAAAGTAAAGATCCACTACCTCTTCCCTAAGTATTGATGAAACTATGCTCAAGTACTTGCTATTGTTAAATTGCATACCTAAGTACAACAAAGGTATCATACCTCTTTCATCACTTCATACATCTTGATTTATCATAGGTGTTCTTCCTGTCCCAACTTGAACTGCACAATACACTTCTCATATAGAGTAAAGTCAAGAGAATATAGCTTGGTTCAATTAGGAATTCATTTTCCACAGGTGTAAAAACAGTGGCACATGGTGTCTATAATCCATATATTATCACAACAATCATATGGGGATCATTTGCAAGTCAACTAGCCACCTTTAGTGTTGAATATCGAAATCTATCAATAGATTACTGTAGTGATGCAACCCAGTTTTTCCTTACTTAAACATCCGAGGAATTTTTGCAATTTTTTAGGGGAAGTACATCTGTGTTGGAGGGTTGGACGGTACTAAGACCACCACGCCACAAAGGCCTCAACCTATTTGTGGGCCCCCCGGATTAATCCTCCGAGAATCCCTGTTATGCATACACCACAATCCCATGATCAGTTTGTCGTGGCACATAACCGACAAGTATCAAAGTAAACATCCAATACTTAAGCGGATACATGTCATACCTTATTTGCCATTATGGCTACATTAATCAACATCAGCGGAACATCATCAAGCGTAGAGCCCGAGCCATGCCTTAACCTACAGGTAGCTGACTGGGAGAACGTCTGAGCTCACATAGTCATCATCGTCACCTTCTTTTCGAGATCTGACCAAGTTAATAACCAGGGACAATGCCAGTGAGTACTTTGAGTGTACTTGCAAACCACCTTAAGACAATAATAATAACAAGAGGATATGCAATATGGTTTTGGTAGTAGGAAGGCTCCATCTGGGGTTCTTTTCTAAAATAGTTTCTCTTGTAGATATAGAATCTACATATCTTTGTCGAAAACTTTTGAAAAACTTTTTGTAAGCATTTTGAAGAGTTTTCGAAAACACTAGGATTGGGGCAACCATTTGTTCCTCCTTCCGGTCATCTCATGACCAACTCCTTTCCTTCCTTTCTGACCCTCCCATGGTCACAACATTTCCAAAGCCTTTGCTTTTCCGCAGTCCTTTTTGAAATCAAAACCAGCACCACTCTATAGTAGTTTGTCCTACCCTTCCATAACCGCGGACACAACAATTTGAATAGATTTACACTCTATAGAGTTTGTACACTTTACCCACACCATCTGGTTACCCTGCCCTGATCACCTACGGATCGTGGGTCGAATAACCGATCAAGACTCTCCAGATGCCACTCTAGTATATGCCCTACCCTATGAATTGTATCCCCTCAACACCGGGACGTCCGGGCCAAGGACCAACCGGAGTGCATTCTGACTCCTCGAGAGTGGGCACTTTCAATCAGAGGCTTGATACATTGCAAATGTATCTATAATTTTTGATGTTCCATGCTTGGTTTTATCTACTTTCTTGTGTTTTGTCCACACTTTGGAGTACTTTTTATATGATTTCTTGGACTAACCTATTGACAAGAGCCACAGTGCCAGCTGCCTGTTTTCTACTACTTTTGGTTCCAGGAAGTCAGAAAATGAATATTCTCGGAATTGGACGGGACAAAAGCCAAAGTCGCTTTTTACCGGAAGACATCTGGAGCCAAAATACGAGACAGAGAAGGGCTAGGGCCTGACCACACCACCTGGCCACGTGGCCAGGCCTGGCTCGCGCCAGGGGGTGGTCTGGCTGACCCCAGCACCCCCTCGGCCTCTGCTTCTGCCTATATATTGCCTCCGATACTAAAACCCTAAGTACCCGATCAAAATTCCACGAAAGAGTCTGTAGCCGCCGTCATCTCCATCCCTAGATCGGGAGGGATCTAAAGCTCTTCCCGGCACCCTGCCGGAGAGGGGAATTCACCCTGGAGGCCTTCTTCATCATCATGCAAGCCTCCGGTGTGATGCGTGAGTAGTTCATCCCTGGACTACGGGTCCATGTAGTAGCTAGATGGCTGTTTCTCCTCCTTTGTGCTTTCATGTCTAGATCTTGTGAGCTCCGTTCATGATCAAGATCATCTATTTGTAATTCTGCATGTTGTGTTTGCAGGGATCCGATGGATATTGAGATGTTATTTCAGATTGATTATTGATTCTATCATGTCTTTGTTATTTGTGATCTTGCATGCTTTCCGTTGTTAGTAGCTATCTTGGCCAAGTAGATGCTAGCAACTCCAAGAGTTAGTATTTATGCTCGATAGTGGGTTCATGCCTCTGGTAATCTGGGGAAGTGACAGAAATCTCTAAGGTACTAGATGTGCTTTTGCTACTAGGGAGAAAACAACAATCCTTTTTTCATAGAACAGTCGTATTGTTTACTTTACATGCAATTCGTAAAGCAATAATCTGTTGCTTGCAACTTAATACTGGAGGGGGTTCGGATGATAACCTGAAGGTGGATTATTAGTCATAGATGCAGTTGGATGGCGGTCTATGTATAATGTTGTAATGCCCAATCAAGTCTCAAAGGAGTCAATATGATTAGTATATGCTTGTATGCTTTCTCGATGTTTGTCAATTGCCCCGCTGTAATTTGTTCACCCAGCATGTTATCTATCTTAAGGAGAGCCACCTCTAGTAAACCATGGACCCCGGTCCTTTCTTTTACATACAATCTACAAACTGTTTACTGCTTTGTGTTTACTTTTTGCAAACTATTACTTCCTTCCATTCGATACGTTTAATCCTTTGTTTTCAGCAAAACCGGTGAGATTGACACCCTCATCGCAAGTTGGGGGCAAAGTTCTGTGGTTGTGTTGTGCAGGTCTCCATGTTGCTGCTGGCACCGGTAGTGCGCCCTGCCAACGTTCAGCTAGCTACACCTTTGGGATGTTTCCTTGCTCCTACTGGATTGATAACCTTGGTTTCTTACTGAGGGAAAAACTTGCTGCTGTGCTGATCATACCTTCCTCTTGGGGTTCCCCAACGAGCTCGATATATTTTGGGATATCATCAAGGCTCATAGTATCGACCGGTCGCTCACATGGGCGATCCTACTTCCTCCAGGTGACTATCTTACAGTTGACCCTTTCTGTAAAGGAAGCTCGGAATTAGAGGGAGATGATCCCTTATAAGCAGTTATGAGAATTCCCACACTAGAGTAGCAAACTTCAAGTCCAGCCCTGTCCCATTCCAGAGTAATGTGGTTGCACGGGTTAAGTTGTTATAGCTAAAGCTACAAAGAAACGGGTGCATTTTCGAAAACATTTTCCTCCTCTTTCCTTTGTAAAACAAAACTCTTTTTGTTTTCTCAAACTTCTCTTGGTAGGTCAAACCTCACCAAGGTTTTATCATAAAACATTTTGTAAACTTTTCCGCGGTCCTCCCATCCTCTAGTTTGGCTTCAGCTAAAACGGGGTCTCCAAAGGGGTATGGTGGTATACACCAACTATCATACTAGGGACAAGTAGGTGTCATCAAGGGGGTTGTAATTAATAGTACAAATGTGTAATGATTTGGAGGAGCCAAGCCCCTATACCAGGTATAGATCATCATATAATAAAATAATACAGTTTTCATAAAATAGTAGGTAAAACAAGCATAAGTAAAACAGTAGGACAAGGCTTACGAGCAATAAGGTAGCTTGCCTGTGATCAATAGTATGGCAATATGTCCCTGGACTTCTTAGAATACCACAATAATTAATAATAACCATCTCCTTCGGATCTCCGATATAATCGCAACTATCGTCATCAAAGGGAATGCATGCAAGCAAGCAATTAATACAATCAACACATGGCATACAAGCATCAATACAATATAGAAAGAAAACATACAACACATTACTAAAAATCAGTAGGTTTTGATACATTGAGATCATAGCATTTGGAATTACTTTAATTATATTTGTGGACTTTCTTTTATGATTTATTTGCCACAACCACTTAATGAAGGGGTTTGGGACTAAGGCTTGGGTATGTATGATATCAATGTGAAAAAATGATATCAAGAGATATGTATCGCATAAACAAGGCCAACAAAAGTGGTTTCACTATTTTATCAATTTTATTTATTTAGGTATGAATTTTCTAGTGAAATAAACCCTAGTTTAAGTGAATAAATCACCAGAAAGGATCTAGAGCTCAATTAAATTTGTCCTTAGAGGGGTTTGTATATATTTGATTTTGGGATTTTTGAGAGTTGGAAACACCTCAATATAATTACTAGAATGCCCTTGGGAAAATCCTAAAGTTAGATCTATAATAAATTTGTCTTTTTCACTATATCTATTCTACAAAACCTTTTAATATGAAACCAAAGACACATTAACTTTATGTAGAAATTGGATTCACCCTTTTGGGAGTTGTGAAACTACTGGTAGGATTTATCTACTAAATTAACCCTAGGCAAAGAGATTTAGTATACCAAAAATCAACAGGAGTTCAATAAATAGTGAGCTCCTAGGGTTTGTTAGGTATTGATATACCTCATCAGTGAGAGTTGAAATTAGGTCCATATATATCATGGTATGGCCTATAGAAATTCCCAAAGGAAGATATGAGGGCTTTTTGTTATTTTTACTATAGTAAAACCAAGGACCCACTTGGTATGAAGCTAAGGCAATGAGGTAGGCACATGAAATACCTACTAGATACCATCGGTTTTATACCATTTGGGTTTACCAAACTACCATAACGAATTATTTATTGAAAAGGGCACACTATTGTATTTTAATTACTAGCAAACATCTAGATATTATTTTGGTGCAAAACTTGTTCTGCATGTTAGAGAGGACATTCAAGTATGTGCTAGAAATAAATTCTGGCCAATTGTCTATATTTTCCATTTTTGAAACGATTTAAACCAAACAATCCATTTTCTAGATCTGAAAAAAAGAAATAGAGTAGTAGGAGCACCTGGGCTAGATATGAGGTGAGGTGGGCTGCCAGCGCCGGGTCGGCCAGTTAGGCACCACCGCGAGCAGGAAGCCAGGTTTGAATCCCATGGGGAAGGGCTAGCTGGCCAGTGCCTCACCACGCTGAAGCGGTATGCGCTGCTATCGGCCGTTCGATCGAGCTCGGACCGCCGACCGTAGAGCGTTGTCCTCCCAACGACGAAGAACAGACACAAGGAAACCCTAGGGTGAGGCGCCAAGCTCGGGGGGTTACCGGAGGGCTTACCGGGGCTCTCCAGAGGCCGGGGAGCGACGGAGGAGACGCGTCGCATCGGGAGAAGAAGAACAAGGGGCGGCAATGGCGGTTTTGGCACCGGGAAGGAACCCGCACCTGCATGCGATTCAGATGCATTCGGGAATGCGTCGGGTAGCTCCCTTGGCGGATGCATGTCGACAAGGAGGGGCGTGAATGGAATATGCCAGAGAGGCAATAATAAAGTGGTTATTATCGTATTCCATGTTTTTGATAAATGTTTATTTTGCATGCTATAATTGTATTAATTGGAAATGTTAATACATGTGTGTTTAATAAACAAATAAAGGGTTCCTAGTTATGCCTCTCTTATAAACTAGCTCATTGATTAACAAGATGATCAAGGTTTCCTGATCATGCACATTGGATGTTGTTAATAACGAGGTCACAACATTAGTGAATGATGTGATGAACATACATCCGAAGTATAGCATTACGATCAAAGTCATTGTGTTTATATTTCTATAACATCATACAAAGTAATCCTAGTCCTTAGACCATGGGATCATGTCAATCACTAACACTAGAATAGTATCTTGATAACATCAAACGCCACAGCGTGATAGGGTGACTATAAAGGTCGGTTTAGTGCTACGAAGGTGTTATGTAGAGGCTCATGGATCAAGAGTGGGATTTTTCCATCCCGATGACGGATAGATATACTCTGGCTATCTCGGTGATATCACATTGACATAGCTTGCAAGCAAGTGATATGATCACTATAATGTTATATCACAGGAACGAGAAAAGAGTGCATGTCGGTAACGAGATCAAAGATATGGGGATACCGATGATCAAATCTCGGACATGTAATATATCACGAGACAATGGGATTTAGTTACGACGTTAAAGGTCCACACGATCACTAGAGTCATCGTTGAATGTGTGGGAGTTAGTACGGATCTCCAAGTCCCACTGCTGATTATTGATCAGAGAGAGGATTTGATCATGTCTTCATTATTCGTGAACCGTAGGGTGACACACTCTAGGGATACTGACACCATTTGGAGCAAATATGTTTCAGATAAAGATTTAAGAAAGCGCTGGAATCATTTCGATGGAAATCAAAATTGTTTCGGGTGAAATTGCAAAAACTGGTTCTACATGTGATATTGAAATGTTGCAGGGGGTTTTATGTGAATGTTTGTTAATTAAAGTAATTAACAAAATTCTGAATAGAATAAATAAAATAGTTTTATTTAATGAGAGATTGCGTTAAATTTGGTGGAAATTTAATGCATGTGAGTGGACATGAGTGGAGGTGTGTGTTTATGTGAGCGGGAGCTCCACCCACATGAATGAGGGAGAGGTGGGGGCACCCACCATGGCTGGTGGCCATGCCCCTTGGGAAGCCCCCCTCCCCTATATAAGGAGCACCTCCTCCTCCTCCACTCTTAGACCTCCTCATGAAGGATCTCTCTCCCCCTCTAGAATTATTGCCACGAAATCAGTTTCGTTAACAATGCTTTGTCGCTCTTCAAGGGTATGTTCTCTATGGATGTATATCCACCCGTTGCTTGTGTCTAGGTAGATAGATCTTGGTGCTTAGTAGTTCACATCGTAGGAATTGTTTTGTTTTCTATGTTGCAAACCCAACAGGGCGGAGAGGAGGTGGCCCATGGTTTCGACCTTGACGAGGAGTGTCTCCCATGGTTTCCACTTCGGGAGAGGTTAGATGATGAGGACCGAGGATGCGCTCGGAAAACTCGCCGGATTTGGTACCTGCGACGACTAGGAGACAAGGAAGAGGGAAGGGTTAGGTAGAGGGGAACCTAGGGACCTAAAGTAAGAAGAAACATAGAGGGGGGAGCATCATAGGGAGTGCAAGGTCGAAACCTTGCATACACCCGAAGCATGCGTTCTCTCCTTCTCCATGGAGTGGGAGGGCAGAGAGGGCGAGTGGGAGCTCGTGGGGTGGTGTGAGGGAGGCATAGGAGTGAAATGAGCCAGGGGAGGAAGGCTGCAAGGGCCTCTAGCCTATTTAAACCGAGGAGGGGGCTTATGATGTGCAATTTATATTTTGGACATGGGGGAGAGGTGTTGGCCAGCGGTTGTCAGCTTGGGCGGCAGGGAGAGAGATGTTGGTGCTCTATGGTCGTGCAGGAGGGTAGAGGGAGAGTGATGGCTGCTACAAGAGTTTTTAAAGCTATGCCATGTGGTGCTTGTCTCTCTCTTCTCTCCATAAAAACACAACGGACAAGAAGGAAAGGTGTTGCTATAGTACAACTACAGTGTAGCTCGACCAGAGTTGATGGTGCTGAGGAGTAGTGTTTGGCAAGCTTTGGAGGAGGTAGGAGAGGTTTTGGGAGTGGTTTTTGCATTATGTTCAAATCTACCACATTTGATGATCATGAGGAAACCATCGCATTTTGATCAATACAAGATGGGTTGATGATGTTGGTAGGTAGATGTAATAAAGATGCACCTCTAAGAATTATTTGGGATTTATTTGATCATTTTAGATTCTTTTTATAACAGTTATTCAAAAACCGTTGGATGTGTTTTATTGAATTCATTTGAGGTTTTTGAATTTGGCAAGGTGAGTTCTTGGGTTGAGATGGTCCGAAATATGAAATCACACTTTGGAGAATTTTTCCAAGATTTATTGAGACATAAAAGTATCTACAACATTTATTATTCCATTTCTGCCATTTAAGAAAAATGGCAAGAAGAAATAATAAAACCCTTAAAAAATATTTATTTTTGAAGCGGGAGGATAGGTTATGATATGTAGGACACAATTATGCTAAAAAATGGTCTAGTGTTTTGGACAAATGCAAACTTTCTTTTATAGATGGTGTTTTGAGATTTTGATAAAAGAAAGGATTTAAATACTTTTTAGTTCAAAATAATTATGGATAACATTTGATAATTTTTTATATCCAAGGTAAATGATGTACACATATTGTATCTATCATCTGCAACCTTGGGTTCTAAGAATCAAACTTGATTTTGGGAGAAAACATGAAATGGGAGTAGAAGGATGATCTTAGGGGATAATATTTTATGCCACCAAAACCTTGTTGGATCTTAGAGCTCAGAGTTCACCTTGGGTCTTGGGCTAGATGAATGGATAGAACAAGTTGAGTACATCACCATGATACATATGGTTGAGATTGATCATTATTGAGCTCTCCAAGGATAGATGTCAAACTTTGAATAAAATAAGGGTGCTAAAACAGATTATCAAATAGCCTTCAAAACCATGTGGGTTTAGAGGCACAAGGATCCAATTGAAACAAGTGAAGTAGGGATTTATATACCTTCATGAGTGTTGGTACAAATAAGATATTATAGAGATGTGAGCTTCTGCCAAAGTAGGCATGTTGACAAGATTTGCAGGAATTATTATTTTCTTGCCTGCAAAACTATCAAGAACAAGTGGGTCAAAGGATGGTCTAGCCAAGGAAAATTGTGCTACATGGAAGCCTTTAAGATTGTTTACAATATGGTTCAAGTTCATTTCCAAAAATGCACAAGGGTTGATAAGGAGGGAGTCCCAAAGATGTGATATTGTTAACAGTTTTCTAGACTTAACCATTTTTTGGTAGATTTGGGGATTTTGACTAGATTACAAAAGTTAATGTTTTTGATTGGTTGCTAGATTCCAAATATCATCAAGTGGATGATGTTGAAGTTTAGATTGAGTACAAAGAATCCATGCTTGGATTTGGTCTTCATGGCCTTGGAAGCTTCTAGATTATCTTTGAAATGATCTAGTTAAGGGGGTTAATGGTTTACTTTAGGGAATAGAGGTCAGATCAAGCTTTGTAAACTTGGTTAAGTTTTGCATTCTTAATTTAGCTTGATCCTAGAGGATGATCTCCTAGGGTAGCTCATACTACTCCTAAGAAAACATGTCAGACAATAGATCAGGGCAAATCATCATAAAACAGATCAAGGCAATTCATCTTCCAAGCAAACAATTCAATCTACTACTAGGGTTATCATCAAGCCTAGCTTGAGATAAGTATGGGTATTTTGAAAGGGTTGGAGTTTGATTGAGGTAAGTACTTCTACCAAGAATAGAATTTAAAATCTTTGTAGAAAGGTTTTGGAAAACCTAGAGGTAAGAGTAGTTGAAAGTTCTATCTTGAAAACATAAAGAGATTATATCTTATAGATTTCCATAAATTTGGTTAATAGAAGCTACTAAAATAGTTTGAAATGCCGAAACATTTGAGAATATGTAAAGTGAGCTAAGACAGTTTTGTTAAATAGCTTTTGTTTACCGATGGTGAGGTAAGGAGTATATCATATGCTATACATTTAGATGCATAAGCACAAACAAACAACAAGAGAGAACTGCATTACTAAACAAGAAAAACTTTTTGTTCCCCCTGATTTTTGCGCTCTGGAAAACTAATCAGGGTTGCTGAAATTGGGATGTTACACTATTCTTTAGTGAAATTTTGCCACAAATGGCCACTTCGAGGCGGGAACTGATGCCTTTACAACAAGCTTGGATAAAACTTCCACACTGGAATGGAGGCTTCCAAGTACAAGGTTAGCTACCACAATGGAAACAAGCAGGTTAGAACTAAAAATACAACCTAGGGTTTCCTAAGAAACACTAGAACAAGGGGGGCCTCAAGTGAATGAGGGGGAAATGCAAATCGCTTTGGTGGAGATGTAGATCAATGTCTTCTCCCCCGATTCTCCAAATATCAATGACTTTGGATGGTTGAGAGAGGAGATCTTGAAGATTTGATGGATTAGCTTCTAGGGTTCTTGAGGTTGGGAACGAGCAGCCATCCAAGGTAGAAGAAGGGCCCTTTATATAGGGCCCCAGAAAATATAGTCGTTACGTCCACTTAACTAGGAATTTTAGGCGAATATCACCGGGCATTACAGCCTGGGTCGGACATTCTGACCAAGCAACACCGAACATTCTGGCTTGACAGACAATCTTGAAAGCTTCCGGCCATAATCCGGGTGGATTCCAAACTGGCATACAGAATGGAAACCACTCCTTGGTGATGGTCGAAGAAAACCCAGCACCGGACAGTCGGCAAAGTACCAGCCAAACATTCCGGCCAGCACCTGCCAAACAGTCCAGAAAAACTCAGCTTGCACACTTAAAATTTCTAGGATTTTCATTCAACAAATCACTTAGAACCCTCTTTTCCCTTTGAGGGAGCAACAGATAAATAGTATGCTGAAAGTTTATAATGACCTGAAAAACTTAGCACACGATTAAACCTTCCTAGTGTTTTCAACAAACATCAAAACATATGAAGGGCCAAAATGCCCTTTCAATCTCCCCCTTTTTGGTGTTTGATGACAACCCAAGGATTTGCAAAAGGATAAGCAATAAGCATAGCAACAAATGATTTGCAAACTATATAAAGGCTCCGCGTAGATGTGTGACCACTTTAAGTTTGCATTTGAATACAAGATCACACAAAGTAGGATAAACACCCTCTCTAGAGTTCATAAACCGATGAGGTAAGACTAGACAAATACATAGGCATAGCATAGTCTTTAACAAGATAACGATATTGGGAACGCATGTCTTACCACACACACTGGAGTTCAACACACATAACCACATAGTTCTCATGTGGATAAAATAAAGACACAAGCTTCAAAGAGGCAAATTGAATGAACGATGAGCTTGTGTACCCATGCAAATCCCGGTAGCAACCTAATATAGGGATACTTCTCCCCCTTTGGCATCGAGATGCCCAAAAGGGAAAAGAGCAATACTAAAGCACCCCAAACTGAATCTAGCCACTGTAGTCCTCGTCATCATCATCCTCATCCTCATCTTTGTCTTGTGTAGTCTCCTTGCCGTGAGGGTGAGAAGAGGAGGACACATCCTCAAACAAAGACCAATCCACATGGCCTTGGATCCAGTGACCATAAGAGAGCGTCCCTTCTGAAGCCTACTGGGAGGTGTCATTGTCCATGGGCTAGTTGATATTCTTGATCTCCTTCATGACATTCCATTTAGCCTTGTAGGCATCATACTGACCATGGTGGATATCGATGTTCTGACACAGGAGCAGCTTCTTCCACCAAGCTTTCTTCACCTTTTGATGCACTTCCACTCTAGTGGTGTCAAAACAGTATGCATTTCTAGCATGCTTCATGCGAGGGCCACGGGGCACATCCACTTCCTGCACTTCCTCATACGCTTCACCACTATCATCATCATCATCACTCGGCTCAAAGACACCATGTGACTGGGGATAGCCATGGGGTGCCTTGGTGGAAGGATCCTCCTTTCTCTGAAGCTTGGCAAGCTTGTGCTTAACGAGGTTTGAGTAGAGCAAAGGAGTTGGAGGATTTTGAGCAAGAATGAGCTTTATCACATATGGGGCATAGAGAGGACACTTCTTGTCCATAATGCACTTGTACATATCTTGATAGATGAAGTCCATGACATCAATAGAACCACCTTTATGGTTGGGACCAAGAGCAAATACGGAATGAGCATGGGCCATGAGGTTGATTTCAGCACCTCTCATTTCATCTTTGTTGCCCGCCTTAGGAGTAATAGTGTGGTGAAACATGCGAAGCAGAATGTTGTAGAGAATCTTGGTGTTGGTGGTTTGGCCACACACTCTATTCTCCGAATAAATGGGAGCTAACCTCTTCTTGGCATATGCTTGACCATGAACATGCATCCTCACACCACTGGGACCATTGGGGTTGAAAGGCAAACCAAGAATACTTGCAAACTGCATCATGTTGGAACAACACCTCGTATTGCCGGACATCCACTCAAGAGGAATATTCAAAGAGTCACCAAAAACCACTGTGGCATAGAATTGATGGACCAAGTCTGTGTTGTAGTCTTCCTTCCTTTGAAAGATGGTGTGCAACCCCATCTTCTCAGTCACCCATAGAGCATCATCAAAATAAGAGAAAGCCCATAGAATCTCAATATCCAACCACTGCATAGGACATACAAGGTCTTGAAATAATACATCACCTCGGTATAGAGAAGCAATTGATCATTCCTCCAGAAATGATCATCAGGGGAGGTGTGAGCCTGAGCATAGAACAGTTGAACCCGCATCTCCCTTTCAAGGTGGTCAAAGACTCAAACTTGATCCGCTTGGCTTCATCCCTCTTAGGTCGCTTGATCTTCTCTTGCTTTACTGCATCATGCTCACGAGCTGACTGCCTGACCATAGCTGGATCAACATGGATATCATGTTCTTCATCATATTGGAACCTGCGAGGATGGTGACAAGCTTTTTGACCGGCCCGAGACTAGCGAGGACGAGAACCACCTGTGAAGACAGAGGATGAAGGTAGCATTGGGATAAGCACATTTGTCAAGAATTTGTCAAAAAGATAGTAGCACCCAAAGAAAACCAGAGCTGGAATAATTCATCTTCGCTGGACTGTCCGGCAGAAAAACCCCAGAATCTCCACCCATACCGGACATTCTGGTGCACTAGCACCGGATACTCCGGCTAGACCGGAATGTCCAACGCATATGCGCCGGAAGACTCCAGCCGGGAGACGTGGTTCGTCTTGGACAGTGCGGGAAAGAAGAATCACAGAACATCAGGGTTTCTAAGGTTGTTGCTAGGTGATACATTGCATGCTAGGATGACAAAGACATGGATTCAAGCATTTACAAGCCCTCAAAAATTCACTTGGGGTTTGCCAAGAGAAGGAGAGATGGAGAGGCAAATACCAGCGTCCATGGTGTGCTCCACCGATAGGTAAGGGGTCCCAGCGGTGGAGGGGAGGTGGTGGCCAGCGGCAGAGGTAGGATCCGAGGCGGAGGAACCTTCCCAACAGTGATTTTGGAGGAGGGGGAGAGGGAGAAGAAGTCAGGGGTGGAGGAAGGAACTGAGCGGTTCACTTCACCCCGACTCCATATCTCCTGAGTTTGAAACCGCCTTAGCCGGATAGTCTGGGAGAAACACGTCGGAGTGTCCAGGCCGACCGGATATTCTGGTGCGGACGCACTGCACTGTCTGGCCCCTTCAACCAAAAATGCTAGAAACAAGTTGGTCAACAAATGTGAGGCAACAAGAGCAGGGTTTGGGGTGATAATAGGTCTAGGATGGAGAAACCACTCTAGAGAGAACCACAAACAAGACAAATCCGAATAAATGACAAATGAACTCCAACAAAATTTGTTACCATGTAAGAGTGTGTGGCATGACACCGCAAAGATGTATGTTGGGTTCATAGCCACTACTCATCAATAAAGCTCACATATCACAAAATTATATAAAGAGAATTGATTAACTTGATGTTGGCATTATGGGGGGAGGGATAGCCCAATTGATTAGGACCGCACTCCCCCTATCTCCATGCCTACACCTAAACCGAATTAAGTGTCAAGACATAGGTGTGTATGCAAAGTGGTCAAGTTAAGCTTATTGAATCTATGATATTTAGCTCATTCCTCAAATAGCAAAATCTTGCTTCATCAAGCGGCTTCGTGAAAATATCCGTGAGTTGATCCTTGGTGCCTACATATAGTAGCTGAATATCTCCACGGGCAACATGATCTCTAATGAAGTGATTCCGAATCTCAATATGCTTGGTTCTTGTATGTTGCACCGAGTTGTAGGGAATATTGATAACACTTTCATTATCGCACAAAAGAGGCACTTTGTCATAAATGACATCGTATTCCTGTAAAGTTTGCCTCAACTATAATAATTGAGTGCATCCACTTGCGGCTACCACATACTCAGCTTTAACGGTGGAGAGAGAAACATAATTTTTCTTCTTAGAAGACCAACACACCAAGGACCTACCAAGGAATTGGCATGCCCCTGAGGTTGATTTCCTATCATTCTTTTCACCAGCCCAATCCGAGTCCGTGTACCCACCAAGAGAGAAACTTGAGCCTTTTGGATACCACAAACTATAGTTTGGGGTATGAACTAAATATCGAAAGATTATGTTGACCGCCACCAAGTGGCTTTCTTTAGGAGTTGCTTGATACCTTGCACACACTCCTACACTGAACACTGTATCGGGTCTAGATGCACAAAGGTAAAGCAAAGAACCAATCATGGACCGGTATACCTTTTAATCCTCATCTTTACCATTGGGATTTAGCTCAAGATGGCATTTGGTTTGCATAGGTGTAGAAACCCCATTAAGATCCTTCATCTTGAACCTATTGAGAATGTCTTGGATATATTTGGCTTGGTTGATGAAGGTTCCTCCAAATAATTACTTGATCTCAAAACAAGAAAGAACCACATCTCTCCCATCATAAACATCTCAAACCTATCGGTCATCAGCTTTGAAAATTCATCAATTAAAAGATTTGTTAGTAGACCCAAAGATAACGTCATCCACATAAAGTTGGCAAATGAAAAGCTCCCTGTTAACCTTCTTAGTAAAAAGAGTGGGATCGATTTTCCCAACTTCAAATCCATGGTCTAGCAACAACTCGCTAAGGTGCTCATACCATGCATGAGGTGCTTGTTTAAGTCCATAGAGCACCTTATCGAGTTTATAGACGTGGTTAGGGAAGTCGGGGTCCTCGGAACCCCAGGGTTTCTTAACATAAACCAACTCATGCAAATGACCATTAAGAAAAGCAATTTTCACATCCATTTGTTGCAACTTGAAATTATGATGTGATGCATATGCAAGAAGGATACGAATGGACTCAAGGCGAGCCACGGGATCATAGGTTTCACCAAAATCAATGCCTTCAACTCGAGAGAATCCTTGAGCTACCAATCTTGACTTGTTCCTCACAACAATGCCATTCTCGTCTTGATTGTTCTTGAATATCCATTTAGTGCCTATAACATTGCGACACTCTTTGGGATTCTCTACTAACCTCCAAACCTTGTTGCGTTTGAAGTTGTTGAATTTTTCATGCATGGCTTCCAACCAATCGGGATCCTCAAGAGCTTCAAATACTTTTTGAGGTTTCACAAAAGAGATGTGAGCTTGATGATCACTAAAACTTTCCAACTCTTTTCTAGTGGACACTCTCCTTCTTAGATCACCAATAACCTTGTCTAGAGTGCGCTCTCTTAATCTCAGATTTCTTTCCACTCTAGCTTCACTATGGGCCTCTATCTCCTTATTGTTTCTTGGAGGAGTATCTTGATCATTTTACTCCCTGTCTTGACCATCAACTTGACCTTGATCACCACTAGATGTATCTTCTTCAACATGAGACTCTTGATGATCGTGATCGTGATCAAGGCTGATTTCACTTGATAGTTCTTGAACCGCATTTTCAACTTAATCACCATGAGGAGGGTCTTCATATTGTTCTTGGCTAGGTGCATCATTTACTTAAAGTGTAGGAGCTTGTTGATCTTGTGAAGATGAGGGATCCACATGAGTAGAGGATAGTTCTTCCCGAGCCGCCACAAGGGGTTCCTCAATGGGTCGCAAGAATCCCACACCCATTCTTCTTATGGCGTCTTGAGGTATTTCATCATCTACATCACAAACATCAACTTGCCCCACTTGGGAGCCATCATTTTGTTCGAATACCACACTACAAGATTTTGTAACGCCCCGAGTGGTTTTGTTATAGACTCTATAAGTGTGGGATTCGACACCGTAACCAACAAATATACCCTCAATTGCCCTGGACTCAAATTTAGACAAACGAACTCCTTTTATGAGATAGAAAACACTTATAACCAAACACCCAGAAGTAGGAGATATTGGGCTTGTTATCGGTAAGTATTTCATATGGAGTCTTATTCAACAACTTTCAGAGGTAGAGTTAGTTAGATGAGTGACAAGCGGTGTAGATGGCTTTGGCCCAAAAGTTGTAAGGAGACGTAAAATCCACAAACATGGACCTAGCCATATCCATCAAAATCCGGTTCTTCCTCTCGATAACACCATTTTTTTAGGGGTGTATGCAGCGGAATATTGATGTTGAATCCCCTCTTCACTAAGAAACTCATTCAAGGTGTAGTTCTTGAACTCAGAGCCGTTATCACTTCCTATTACCAATATGGGAACATTGTGTTTACATTGAACAAGGTTGGTGAAATCAATGACGGTCTTTTGGGTTTCACTCTTCAACTTGAAGAAATAGACCCATGTATATCTTGAATAGTCATCAACAATCACTAAGCAATATTTGATCCCACCAAGACTTGGATGAGATGGAGTACCAAAGAGATCCACACGAAGGATCTCTAGGATCCTCTTGGACATGATCTTGGTAATCTTTCGATGGGGAGAATCATGCATTTTTCCTTCAACACAAGCCCTACAAACATGATCTTTGGCAAAACAAACATCTCCTTTTAGTCAAACAATATGACCACCCTTATGAAGGCTTTGCAAAATTCTCATGTTGACATGGGCTAGTCGGTGATGCCATAACCAACCCACATCGGCCTTCCCGAATAGGCACATTGAGCTTGTAGTGGTTTTCCCGGAAAAGTCCACCACGTACAAGTCATTATCAACGTACCCAATGAAAGCGACCTTTAGAGTCTTGCTCCACAAGAGTACCACAATATAATCATCAATAAAGATGGCAAAACCCATCTTTCAAAGTGCATGAACAAAAAGTAAATTATAACCAAGGGTCTCAATAAGCATGACATTCACAAGGGATATATCTTGTGCGACTGCCACCTTGCCAAGACCCAATACCTTAGATTTTGATTTATCACCATAAGAGATGGTTATATTGTTGACATTTGGCCTCATCTTTGTCATGATCGCTTTTCTCACGGTCATATGACTTGTGCATCCACTATCAATTACCCATATTGCACCACCGGAAGGATAGCCCTACAAAGAATGAAGACTTTGTTTTAGGTACCCATTTTTCAATGGGTCCTCTTTTGTTAGTAACAAGGGTCTTTGGAACCCAAATAGACCAAGCAACCAAACCATCATAAGGCCCAACATATTTTGCATAAACATCACCATAATAATCACGAAATAGAACATAGTGAGGGTTAGCAATTCCCGCAATGTCATCATGAGCAGTTTTGCCTTTGGCATCACCACCCACAATGGTGCTCTTTATTGCTTGAGAGGTCTTGGCCTACTTTTTGTTGTTGTTCTTATTCTTATTTGCCTTGGAGACATAGCCAAGACCTTCCTTCCCATTGTTTGACCTTTGATTACTCAAAAAGTCATCTAGAACACCATTACCTTTGGGTGGGGAGGACTTGGCAAGCACATCCTTCAACCTAGCATTTTCCTCAATGATATTTGCATGATCACAAGTAGTAGTAGAGGTGCCAAGACCATCAAATTTAGCTAGTAGAGTTTGAAGTTGTTCAAGAGACTTTATGAGGATAGAGTGTTCACCATCCAAGGCCTTGTGAGCCTTTTCAAGTTTCTCTAGCTCACCGGTTATTCTAGCTTGAACAACACCAAACTCAACCTTTTCTTTCTTAAGAACCTTAGCCTTAGAAAGTGCATGGTCACTTTAATGAGTTTAGAGGTAGCTAAATTATGTGACTCGTCAATGCCTTCAAGCCTCTCTTCAAGAGAAGCTCAGAGCTCTTCCTCTTCCTCAAGAGCATTTTCAAGGATGCTAGTTCAATAACATCCTCTCTTTCAATTTTAACTTTATCCTCAAGAATCCCTTCCATATGAACAAGTTGTCCCATGAGGGCCTCAAAGTTCTTCTTATGTTCACCTTGCAAGTTAGTCACATAATGATCCAAAGAAACCATTTCCTCCTTAACTTTAAAACTAGCAAGGTCATCCATATCATCATTCAAGGTCATATGAGGAGAGGGTATAGATGATACCTCGGATGCCCTTGCCATAAGGCAATTGACATTCTTGTTGGGTAGACTCTCATTTGGAGAGTCAAATAGGGAGTAGGTGGGTTTAGAGGTGGTGGCAATGGTTGCCACTTCACCTGTGGACTCTTCTTTTTTTCTTCCTCACTCCCGGATGAGTATTATTCATCAGTTGCCAACAAAATTTCTTGAGGCTTCTTGTAGGTGGAATTCTTCTTGTTGAAAGGCTTCTTGCAAGGAGGAGCCTTTAACTTATCCTTGATAATAAGTCTTCCACCATGATCTTCTCTCTTCTCATACAGGCACTCGGCAACAAAGTGAAAGCGGTCACCATAGTTGTAGCATGATCTAGATTTTGGACCACATTCCTTTCTCCCACTTGAGTTGTTCTTGCGATTTAGCTCCAACCTAGCCTTGGCGGGATTCTTCCAAAATTTCTTGCATAGAAAGCCATATACTCGCCATGAGCATTTTTGACTTCCTCAGGACAACTTATTGCATTGATATCATCACTTCTTCATTCATCCTCATGTTCCACCACATGTGCCTTTAAAGCAAGGTTCACACCCTTTTGCATTCCTATGGCTCGAGCACGAGCATCTTCGGCATTCTTGGTGGCAACCTTGAATGCTTGCATTTCTTGCACAACTTCATTGGATGTCATGAGATGGTAGTTGTGTCTTCCTTGGAGACTCTTCAAGTCGGTGGGATCAAATGGCATGAGAGAGCTCACATACTTTATTTTTACCCAAGCATCATCCACATGAGAGGCACCAAGATTCCTAAATGCGGTGGCAATAGACTTGAGTCTTCGATACATGTCCTCATGATTATCTCCTTAAATCATGAAGAAACGTTCCGCTTGATTGCTCAAGGCATCATATTGCTTTCTCCCCATGCTTTCATTCCCAATGAACAAATCGGTGAGAGCATCCCAAGATTCCTTGGTGGTGTTGAGATGTTCAATATGAGGGAAATCCTTTGGCCCCACACCGAGTTGAATCATGTGCAAAGTGGTGGCATCGAGTTGACTATCAACAAATTCTCTTCTTGTTAAGTTGGTTGGATAACTAATAGATAGTCCTTCTTCAATAATTCTCCATAAATCGATGCAAGAGCCTCGAACATGGGATTTCATAAAAGTTTTCCATTGAGCAAAAAAATATGCAGCAAGCTTAGGTGGATCACCTCTATTCTTTATATGAGGGTGAGGGATAAGAGGGTCGGGAGAGTACCAAGGGACCAAATGGAACCCTTCCTTTTTATTTTTGGATGAGGTACTTAATGTTTCATGTTGATCATCCCCTGAATTGTTATCCTTGGGAGGAGGTGGAACCTCCCCCTTAGAACCTGAATTCGTACCCTCTGGTGAAGTAGTGGGCATAGTCGATTTGTCTTTCATGAATTGCATGCATCATCAAATCACGCAACTCACTTACTTATTTAGTCATGGATGATTCCAAATATTTGAAGTCATCCATGGTGACCGTGTCACTAGCCTCACCATCTTGGGTACCCAAACTCTCTTAGAAGGTAAATCCCGAATTAAGAGCCGAGGCTCTGATACCAATTAAAATGGATCGTATGGGCACCTAGAGGGGGGGATGAATAGGTGATACTCCAGATTTTACTTCCTTTTCAATTTAGGCTTGACACAAAGGTAAATTCAATAGAAATGCAACTAAGGTGAATTTACCTATATGATAACCTAGCTAGTAGCACAACACAATTAAAGGAGCTGTAAAAGGAAAGAGGTAACCAGAGTGAAGCACACGGGGACACGATATTTGATTCACCATAGTTCCTTCCTTTTTAGGGGAAGTACATCTGCATTGGAGGGGTGGATGATACTAAGACCAACAAGCCACAAAGGCCTCACCCTATTCTTCGGTGAACTTCTGCCACAAATGGCCTAGTCCATTCTTCCACTATCAGTACCCTTCAAGGCGGGAACCAACGCCTTTACAACACTAGAATAAGGGGGCCCTCAAGTGAATGAGGGGGAAATGCAAATCACTTTGGTGGAGATGTAGATCGATGTCTTCTCCCTTGATTCTCCAAAGATAAACAACTTTGGATGGTTGAGAGAGGAGATCTTGAAGATTTGGTGGCTTAGCTTATAGGGTTCTTGAGGTTGGGAATGACCAGCTGTCCAAGGTAGAAGAAGGGCCCTTTATATAGGGGCCTAGAAAATATAGTCATTGCGTCCACTTAACTCGGAGTGTCCGTGCGAATATCACTAGGCATTACGGCTTGGGCCAGACATTCCGGCAGAGCAACACCATACACTATGTCCAAGCAGACTTCATAGATTATGGCCAAAATCCGGGTGGATTACGAACTGACATATAGAATGGAAACCACTCCTTGGCGATGGTCGAATAAAACTCAGCACCGGACAGTTCGCCAGCCGGACATTCCGGCCTGGCTGGACACTCCGGCCAGCACTTGCCGGATAGTCCGGAAAAACTCACCTTGCACACTTAAAATTCCTTGGATCTTCATTCAACAAATCACTTACAACCCTATTTTCCCTTTGAGGGAGAAACAAATAAACAATATGCTGATAAGTTTATAATGACCTGAAAAACTTAGCATACGATTAAACCTTCCTAGTGTTGTCAAGAAACATCAAAACATATGAAGGGCCAAAATGCCCTTTCACACTTGACGTGGGGCTTGGGCGGTGCCGCCATCCTCGGCTTGCTCTTCTTCTTCCCCTTGCCCTTGGCCTTCGCTACAGTGTTGATGCCCACAAGTATAGAGGATCGATGAAATCTTTGATGGGAAGTATTACACAAATTTATAGTTTGACTCAAGGGGAACACAAGAATATCAATAAGACTTTAGAAATTGAGATGTTGCTCTCAACCACACATGTATATCAATAAACTCACAAACAAAGTGGTGATTTTATAGCAGTTGATTCAAACAAGTAAACCAAACAGTAAGAAACAGTAAACAATAGTTGTAGATTTCCAGTTCTCACTGGAAATAGTGATGTGTAACTTTAGTGGCTAAAAGCGTAGGCATGAGGTGGTAGTGGGGTGTTGCATGAATGATATTTACCATATAATATATCCTAATAACATGGCATTCATCTCTAATTCAGTTTTATGTAGGTGTGGGTTCCTAATATAGTTATGCGTACTAACCAAGAGAATTTGCATAACATCTTTTGTCTTGCCAACCAATTTTACCGGGGCCAACTTGGAACTATAGGAAATTAAGATCTATCTTTTAAAATAGACCGGATCAAAGCATTAAAACTTCATGAACACACAATATCCTCAAACTGTCATAAATATTCCCATTGTTTTCCCTAACTATCGCTTTAGGTTTCACAAGTTCAACATAATAATAGGTAATACACTTTGCAAATCCATACCACTCAAATATATGATGGGGCAATAATAGTTCAGAACTGAGATCATGGCACTCGGGCTGTAGCAACAAGCATTAAACATAGCAAAGGTGTACAAACACTCATACATGAATATCCTCAAGATAAACCCCTCAAATCCTGATACATACAAATGCTTACATGATCAATCTCATCCAAACCCCATCCACCTCACATGCCTACCAAGAACTACTCATACATGGCGATGGAGAGTGAGCACATGATGGTTGGTGATGGCATTGATGACGATGGTGGCGGAGAAGACCTTGAAATCCCCCTCTCCGGCATGGAGAGTAGGATAGGTTCTTCCTTATAAGCATTTGCACCTTCTATGAGCGGCATGGGCTTTGCCCCATTGCTTCATATTTGTATCATATTTCAACATCTTTCAACTTCATTTTGATTGGCATTTTACTTTTCCTTTTTGTGGACACTTTTTCTATGTCTTCACATGGCCAGCTCATTGGGTTCATTTTCTTTTTTAGGATAATGGCTCACGGATATTTGCCCACCAACACAATGATGGCCATGTTGGTAGAATTGGTTTAAAGGCTAGTGGAAAGGATGAGTTGTCAACTAAAGATACTATCAACCGACTTACATATGATTCCACAATGAGATTTACCATTTGAAAGACTGGACTGTCATACAAACATCGGCTTCGTATTTCAAAGGCACATAGGAATATATATATTCATCATTGAATATGTGCCACGTTCACATTTGCAAGCACAATGGGATGCATAGATCTTTGTTCAAAGCTACTATCTTTTAATCATGTCTAAATAATGTTGCTTAATACCCTCTCATTTGCATCATCATATAACTAGAAGAACACAAACAAAATAAAGATCCACTACCACTTCCCTAAGTATTGATAAAACTATGCTCAAGTACTTGCTATTGTTAAATTGCATACCTAAGTACAACAAAGGTGTCATACCTCTTTCATCACTTCATACATCTTGATTTATCATAGTTGTTCTTCCTCTCCCAACTTGAACTGCATAATACACTTCTAATATAGAGTAAAGTCAAGAGAATATAGCTTGGTTCAATTAGGACTTCATTTTCCATATGTGTAAAAACTGTGGCACATGTTGTCTGTAATCCATATATTATCATAGCATTCATATGGGGATCATTTGCAAGTCAACTAGCCACCTTTAGTGTTGAATATCAAAATTAGTTAATAGATTACTACAGTGATGCACCACAGTTTTGCCATACTTAAACATCCTAGGAATTTTTGCAATTTTTTGTGTGGGGGGTAAAAATTTACAGTAGCTGTATGAAAATCAACCTAATCAGAGTGACAGAAAAAATATGAAAAATAAAATAGTGAACAACATCATGTAGATTTATGCAACTCCTTCTACGTGCTTTACAAAAACGAAAATCTTTTTGTTGTTTTCGGTGACAAAGGTAATCAACTAAATGACATGTAAGCTATAGAGACAAGTGATTTTTTTGGGTTTTGGGTTTTTACTAAAAAGTGAAATATTTTTGGGTTTTTGAGTTCTTGGAGTAATGAAACTACAACTAAGGCAACTTAAGCAATTCTAGCATGGCATATACAGTGAAAAGGAAGGGAGGAAATCATACTCCCCCAAGCTTGGGTAGAAGCTAGTAGTCCGGGTAGTTGGGGCCTGACCCTCATCCGTACGGTCCATCTCCATAGTAGGGCAGCGACTTCTCCCATGATCCCCACTCCTGAGAAACGCCCTTGTTCCCAAAATGAGAAGAAGAGCCTTCCCTTGGGTGATGTCCAGGTGCTGCAGATGTACCACCCCATGCATTGTATGCTGGTTGTGGAGGAAATTCCTCCCATGCTGAAGGCGAAGGTGGAGCAGGAGTTTCTTCCCATGAAGACTCAAGACGAGGGAGCATGGTAGATTCAAACACATCACACCTAACCATGAATCTATATATTGTAAAACCATTTTCCAAGGTATTCAATATTCCCATGTTATGCAACATTTGGGAATTTAAAAGGTTAGTTTCCATGATTTCGGTTCCCTTATACTTGAACTTCCTTTCCTCCTTAATATAATTATAAATTAATGTAGCTCTGGCTCCAACAAATAGAGGTTTGGTCAAATTATGGGCTACAACATATGACAAAGTTCTAGCAATAATCACACCCAAATTATACTCAGATTGTATACCTTCTTTAGCACATTTAAATAAATATACAATAGGTCCAGTGCATGCAGTAGAGTTTTTTCTAGCAAGAAATCCTCTAACAAGGAACAATGCAAAATATCTTAGCCCCGGGTGCTGAATATGTGAGAGTTTCCCCCTATGAATATTATCAGGCAAATCTACACATATTCTCTTCCAAAATTCCCAAAGGCTAGCATCAGAGTCACTAGGAATTTCATCCCAACTTCCAGTAATGGGTAAGCATAGGGCTTTACAAAACTCTTCTAAGGACATGATAAGCCTTTGTAGTTTCATTACAAACCACACATCAAAAGTGTTGGGGGAGTTTTTACCTTTCTTACATACCTTCTCCTTGGTATGCACAAATCTAAAGGTAACTAGGAATTCTCTACTTATCTCAGCATAGGTCTTTTCAGGATTTCTTGCAAATCCTTCCAACCCCGTTCTGGCTAGGAAGTAGTTGAAATATTATTCTATGGGCAACATCTTCGACACCTCAGGGTCTTGCTAAAAGAACACAGATGCCTCCTCGAGGGGGGTGAATAGGCGATTTAAAACTTTTATGAGATGGGCTTAACAAAGGCGGAATAAAACTAGCATTTACTTTGCCAAGCACAAAACCTATATAAACTAAGGTTCACCTATGTGCACCAACAACTTATGCTAAGCAATACAAGCAACTATGTGATAGCTAGATATAAGACTTCAAGCACAAAGGATATCACAAAGTAAAGTGCATAAGTAAATAGCTCGGGTATAGAGATAACCGAGGCACGCGGGGACGATGATTTATTACCGAGTTCCTCCCATAAAGGGAGTACGTCTTATTAGAGGGGTGGGCGGTACTAAGACCACCACGTCACAAAAGGCCTCACCCTATTCTCCTGTGAACCTCGCCACAAGAGGCATGGTTCACTTCTTCACTATCAGTGCACTTGTCGGTGGCAATCCGTAACCTCTGACAAAGATTGGGGCACTTCTCCACAACTCAATTAGAGGCTCCCAACAAACAAGATCGAGGAAAGCTCCATAACTTAATTGGAGGTCCCAAGTAATCCAAAACCTGCAAAAGAACTAAACCGTCTAGGGTCCAAGAACCCTAGAGTAAAAAGCTTTTCACCATTCACCCAATTGAATCCTCACCAAGAACTCAAACTGATGCATCAAATGCAATGGCAATAACACAAGAAGTGCTCAAGTACTTCTGTCCAAATTCCACCAAAGCTACAAAAGGTAGTGGGAGAATAATAGAGGAAGAACACAAGAAGAAATCCACAAAAGAAACCCCAAGATCTAGATCCCAAGATGTTCTCCTCACATAGAGGAGAGATGTATGGGTGGAGTTGTAGATGTAGATCCCCTTTCAAATCCCCCCAAAATATTCAAGAAATATGGGAGGGATTGAGAGTATTTGCAAGCTCTTGAAGGTTAAAACAATGGAGGAGAGAGAGAATGCAACCAATCAGCCTAAGGGGGAAGAAGGGATCTATTTATACCCCTCCCCAATGAAATATGACCGCTTGGGACCTCCCATGCCGGATAATCCGCCCCTCCACCGGATATTCCGGGTTCCCCGGGCCAAAATATGGCTAAGGACTTTGCGGCACAACCCTCTGTATAGGGGGTGTATATTTGGGCCGGATATTTGGCCGGATAATCCGCCCTCTGTAAACTGGCAGAAACAGCAAAACTGAAACCATCATAATTTTTGCATCTGGACTCCGATTTTGATGATCTTCTGCTTGTTTCGAAGATAGTAACAAGATCTACAAGATCGTGCATGTAACCATCATTGTCCAGCAAGGGAGGATAGAACCAAATGATTAAAGGTTTAACCTATCTATAAAAGACAAACAGGTAAAACCTCCAATATCGAAAACACAATAGTGAATGCATATGAAATCCGTTTTCGATGAACTTGACATGTCATGGAGATTGACACAAGCTCTAAATACTCTCATGGATAAGAACCAAATAATAACCAAGAAAGATGATGCCAATTATGCAAAGGTTTGAGCTCTCACCGAGGGATATGATCAAGTTACTCACTCGAGAGCCCCTCTTGATAGTACGGTTATCTATCCTATAAACCAGTTTCCCAACTAACACCACAAGACCGGTAAGAAAGAAACCCTATCAAGACCATACATTTACCTTGCACACATTCCATATGATCTTGATGATGATGATCTTGTACATCTCAATATGGAACACCTTTCTTGATTTCTCTAGCTTGGTGAAGACTTGGATTTGCTCCCCCATACTCCACTATGGGAGAGCCTCTCTTTTAGGCATACACTACAAGAAAAGTTGGCTTTTACAATAGATGATTTTCATGGTTGAAGGCCTGTTTTTCGTGGCTAAAAAGTCTTCTACGACAGATGCCCATCATGGTAAAAGCCCCGTCACAAAAGACTCTACCACTGTTTTTTTCCTGACCGTGGTAGATCGCACCCTTCAGCCACGAAAACTTGTTCCGTCATAGATCTGTTCGCCAGACACGTTGACTGCTGACGTCATGCAAAATGCCACATGGCAAACACCATTAATGACTAGTTATCGCCGTTAACGGCCACAGAAACCGTGGTAGAAGCTAGGCCCAACCAAGGCTGCTCATAATTAAGTGGGCTAGCCCATCAAGAGAGCCCAATAAGATTACGACCCGTTACTGTTTCATCCGACAATGTTTGAAATGGGCCCAAAGATGTGGCCAGCAGTGGCCCATGAATGTCAGGCCCGTTACTGTTTCGGCCTACAAAAGCCCACACTTTTCAAACACTATGCGGCCCATTAACAGGCTGCGTAAAGTAGGCCTGATACTATTAAATCTCATGGTTAGCCCGTCACTATTCTCACAGCTCATCATGGGCCGCTTACGAACGACCCACTTTTGAGAAGGTCCGATACTGTTCTGGCCTTTTACTATTCTGGCTCGTTACTGTTCTGGCAGTCTACTATTCATGTCCGTTAATGTTGTGGCCCTTTACTGTTCTGACCCGTTACTGTGCTGGTTGCCCCTGTTCTGGCCTATTACTATTCAGGAATGTTACTGTTTTGGCCTGTTAGTATTCTGGCATGTTACTATGCTGGATTGCTACTATTCTAGTCTGCTAGTGTTTTGGCCTACTACTGTTTGGCATGTTACTGTTTTGACATGTTACTGTTTCGGCCTATTACTATTTTGGCCAGTTACCATTGCTGTTTTGGTCTGTCACTATTTTGTCATGTTACTGTTTTGGCTAGTTACCGTTACTGTTTCGGTAATTCTGAAACCTAATCGACCTGGCTGGCGCAGTTATGGTACCGCCATGCGTGGACGGTGTCAACTAAATGCCTACATGGCCTATGCGAGTTATCTAGATATTACATCAGCTGCAAACTTCTCAAAAATATTACAAAATATGAACAAAAGGGAAAGAAAATCCAGCACTTCAGTTGCGAATCAAGTTGATAGCAGAGTCCTCAATTTGTTTTCTCAATCCATCAACTACATCTCCCTTTGAGTGTGACAGCTACATTAGAAAACCACCTTGAGATATGATCTGGCAGTCCCCTCTTTGGTGGCGATAGCAATAATTGCAGTCTAAAACTAACTAATAACAAGTTAATAGCAAATAAGACAAACAAGTCATAGCTAAGAATGAACCAGATACGAATTATAACTGCATAATACAAACTTGTAGAGCAGGAATGCAAATCATAAATGAACTATATAGTAGAGGATAGTTATGTCGTTGCATAGGACGAATCAGAACCAGATACGTGATATAATGGTGTGGCTTGTGAACCTGTAGAAAAGGACAAACAAGCATTAGACAAATATGCCAACAATGAAATGAGCAATCAAACAAAGTGTTTCTTAGAATTTCAGTATAAACTAGCCAGGTCATTTCAGCAAATATATATGGAAGCAGTAGTATCTCCTGGAATGCAAGAGACATTGGGTGACTCAGAATTTGCGGTGAGCTACACAATGGCATGCAGTTACTATCATAGCTAAGAATGAACCACATAGAAATTATAACCGCATCATACCAGAACTTGTTGAGGAGGAATGAAAAACATGAATGAACTATACAGTAAAGAATAATTATGCCGTTGATTAGGACGAACCAGCACCAGATACAGAAAATATATAATGGCATCGCTGGTGGACCTATAAGTTGTGCAAACCAACATGTTCAGTGTTGCATTTTTGAGCTCTACGCAAACAAAACGAAAATAGTCAGTGTTGCAGCTTTTGAAGAACCAGATGGAAACAACAAAATTATAATCGAACTAGTACGAAGAGTTTGAACGGGTACCACAGGATAGCAGAATGATGCTAGGGAGGAAATAATAGCAGGAACTTAGCTCAGGAATAAACAGATAGAGTCAGTAACTGTGTATCAGGGAATCCGCACTGATATTTTCCACTGACATTACATTTTACAAGAACTACACAATAGCAGGCATTTACTGGTGTATAGAGTAGCTAAGATAAAAACATGTGCATGACAAAATAACAGACATGTGCATGACTTGATATTTGTAGAGAAGCGAATGCAAACCAACATGTCTAATGACATTGTATGTACTAGCACGAAGAACAGGCGTGCCTAGTGACTTGTATGTACTAGCACGATTACAGAAATGCAGTTCACTGCGACAGGCTTGAACCTGCTATACCGCTGACAAAACAAAAACGGGATGGAGATTTGGTTAACCTTGGTCGGAGAGGCGTCTAAGCATCGTCGGTACCGTGCGAGTGACATCCAGGTCATTGAGGGTGCTGCGGTTGCGGTGGCTGTTGGCATTAGGGAAGCAGATCTTGGGTGGTCGCTGCCTGCTTAAAAGCAGTGGACGAGCGCGTCGCTGAGGCAGATCCGGTGCAGTGAACGGCGATGGCCATGTAGCTGGTCTGGAGCGGTGGACATGGAACTCTTTGAACTAGATCACGCTCGGTGGACACCGGTGAAGCGGATCCGGTACGGTTGGGTAGCTTTCGGTGGTGAGGAAGCAGAGCTTGGGCGGTCGATGAAGCCATCGTCGTGGTGAACGACACCACAACTCCTAGATCTGGTGGGTGAGCGTCAATGAAGCGGCTGCGCGGTGGTGCACGAGACCGCAGCTCAAGCTACCGACTTGGGAGGGCCAGCGGGAAAAATTGGGGGAATCGGGACCATAGATGTGAGCAGAAAAAATAATTATGATCGTGCCCCCGAGCTACCGACTTTAGCATGCCCATTTGTCATCTGAACAATGGATAGATTTGGAATTTTAAATTCTAAAGTTTTTGAAACGGAAGGGCGCGAAATGCTTCAAGGTCGGTGTGTGGTTTTGCCGCTCGATTGAGAATTTGAATTTGGCTTGCGCCCATCTAATAATAATAATAGAAAAATGGCACTCCCCCGGTCAGTGGGATATTTTGGCTCAAAGTTTTTGAAATGGTGGGGCGGGAAATGCTTGGTAGGTGGTTGATTTTGCCGCTCGATTGAGATTTTTAATTTGGCTAGCCTCCACCTACTAATAGAAAAAGGTAGTACACCGTACGCTATCTGGCCAGGAATTCAAGGCCGAGAGTCACATCAACTAATCATCCATAAACATTTTTTTGCATAGAAACTTGGATACCTTCCATTCACACAGCATAGGCGGTAAATTTTGCCGCTTGACTCATATTTTAAATTTGTCTAGGGTCCATGTAATAATATAAAAATGGTACTACCTCGGTGGGTGATTTTTCCTGAAAATGTTTGAAAACAGAGGGGGTGTGAAATGCTTCAGGGTCGGTCGGTTATTTTCCCGCTCAATTACGATTTTGAATTTGGCTGCCGGCCAAGTTTTTATTACTAGAAAAAAAGGTTGTGTAGTTCGAACGCCATCTGGTCAAGAATTTAAGGCGAGACTCACATCAACTCATGCCTCCGATTCAAACGGGGTAGGTGGTAGGTTTTGGTGGTCGACAGTGATTTTTAATTTAGAGATTGTCCAAAGAATAATTAAAAAATAGGCCGTTCTCCCTCTATTTCAGGGATCCAAGTCAGGGAGAGTGATTATCTACCACGCGTATGAAAATGCAGATCTCCGATACAAGAATGTTTGTTTAACATAACAACAAACAAATGTCTGAAGTAGCTCTGATTCAAGCATGTGAAAATGGTGCGCAACCAAGGTCTACTAATTATTTAGGTGTCGGCATAGACTCTTCTATAGGAAGCACTAACTAAATGGTAGTACTAATTCAGATCAAATAAAAAGCCTGTTACGAAACAAATACTCCTACTACAACATACTATCAAAACACGAAGACTAGCTAAAGTATATGTAGAACAAATAAAACAAGATTTCATCATGCATACACTACTATATAGAGAATACCATTTCATCATATAAAACAATGTTTTATCAGACACACATAGGCCCCCAAAACGAATAGACAGCTCTAATATTCCAGCCCCCGCCGCTGTGACTGTAGCACAAACAAAGGTGCCGCCACAGTTCCATCAGCTACCAAAACAAACAAATATCAGACTGCAACTCCAAATAACACAACCTAGGCAAACACATGCTTGCCCAAACAAGCCTTGCTTGTTCACCCCAGTGTTATTTTCATCTCCTTGATGTTGCAGTCTGAATCAGCTGTGTTGCTGACATGACTTCCTTTTCATTTCTTTGATTTAGCACTCTAAATCACGTCAGTTGCTAAAGGAAATGAACAAAATGATCAGCAAAATCATAGGTGTGCAAAAAATGCAAGGGTTGCACATGAATGACTATACTAACCAGGTGTCATAATGTAGGGATGTAAAGTACACCAACGTTTACGTGATCTGAACTTCTTAGACTTCATGCTGCTGAGATCTAATTCGAATACTCCCTCCTTCGCCCATATAACCACCATTTCTCTATCCTCAAATGCGTAGAGTAACCTTACTGCATCTTTCCCACCATATGCCCATGATTTATCAATGCCAAGGAGAGTATCCAACTTAACCTTTATATGAGGCACCCAAGCTTCCCATTTGCCTGTTGATGATCTTGCATTGGACCACATGTTTAGACTGAAGTCTCTTATAACCACAAGGGCAACATCTCCATTATGCCCCTTAGCGATGACAAAATTGCATCTGGAAATATCATGTGTCTCATGGGGGCACTCAATATAACAAAGTTGTTGTCACGTTATCGAAGGCAATTATATATCTGGAGTTCATTGTTGGCCAGTACAAAATGTCCCTTATGAGAGTTGACAGCCTGCGATCAATCTTAGACAACATCTCAGCAGGTTCAATCCGGTCCTCCCATTTTCCTAACTCTGATGAGTACATATGCACCAGTGCTTGGTTACCATTGGTTACTATCCAAACAACCCAGAAATTGCTGCAATAGTGTGAAGACAATTGCCCATGATTTCTCGAACAGAGAATTGTGCTGCTATCATACTCACGTCTCCGCCAAATTGGTGGTTCTGGTATCACTGTTTCACTTCCACTGATTGGATCTCAGGCCTTTATCATGTTAGACCCTTGCAGATAATGAAGTAGCACCCTACCATTGTGACATCCGAGTACATATGGTTTGTAGGATTTATGTACTTCCACCAGCCTGTTCAGCTTCTAGAAGATGGATTGGTCAAGATTATGATCTGTTAAGAATCGAGCGTCCTCAGATCTGTTGGTGAAAAACCCAAGTAACGGCATTCCTCTGTTGTGTGACAGGGTTAGCCTTTTGAAACCGTTGCTTCCCATGAAGTCCATCCAACATTTTTGGGCGACTGATGCCCTCAGTATGCAGGATGGGTGCGGAGTAAGCCTGACAAGAATCTGACCAAATACATCACCTGGCAAGTCATTGATTGTTGCATATGTTCTTCCACCAAAGCTAGTAGGATGATGCAAATAGCACAAGTGCATCATCAGAATTAAGTAAACATCACAATGCACAATGCACAACCCTAAAAAAAGAATTAAGTAAACACCACAATGAATCATACATTTTGACAGGAAAATTTATCATCGAATTTTCCTAAACTGCACCCATCTGAAAAACTACCTAAAAAGCAGAGTCTGTCAACAAAATAACCTAAACAGCACAAGGAAACAACCAGAGTAGTACGAAAGCACCACAAAATGCTTCAGCATGTCGGAACTGGGCAAAGGGAATGAAGAACTTTTTTTAGGTCACCGGGGAGGACAGAAAGGCCCCCACCTGAATTTTCTGGTTTTATCATAAAGAAGAGGAGAAAAAACGGACGCAACTTCAGTGACTTGGTGAGCCCAAATCTCACGGTGACTTGCCCCCGGATCCACCTTCCATCTTAGATCAAACGTATGATAATAGTTCAGATTTTGAACTAAAAAGTAAAACTATTTGAAAAAATTGACAAAAAATTAGTAAATCATCGGTGCCTAGGTTTGGATCCTGTGAAAGTTTCATCCCATTCGGATCACTAGTTTGTGATTAAATAGATTTTTATGTTCCTAGTACTACTAGTTTAAACTAATATCCACTGCGTCCAGAAAAAACCCAGAGCAGAATACACAAAAGGGGAGGAAGTCAGGGAGACAAATTCCAACACAGAACTTACAATGGGGTCGACGAGTTCTGAGCAAATGGAGCAGGCGCCACCGATGAATGACGAGCCACAACCGTTGATGCTGAAGAAGCACGACCACGAGCTGACGCATTCCTAGCATCCCACATAGCCGTTGCTTTGGCAGCGGCAGCCAACATAGCCAAATTTGTTCGAGCAGCTGCCGACGAGGATTTCGACTACGCCTCCACCACTTTCCAAGCATCACTCAACACTGCCCAAGACTCCGATGCGGTACAAGCATCGGCCTCTGCATCCGCTTCACATGTATCCTCTGGTGCTGCTTCAGCATCCACCTCGGCTTTACAAGCATCCGGCGACGTAGCAAATGCATCCGCCAACGCCGATTCCATTTCATGTAAACTCCACGAGCTTATTTAGCTCGCAATGCCCCAAAATAAATGCATTCTATCCTTCAGAAAGCCCATAATGGCTGGAGGTTGGGGACGTACATACCAGCGAACGACGGTGTGGTGGTGTTCAATGGTGGAGCAGCGGGGACAGTCCAGTCGAGGGAGGGCGGCTAGGCAGAGAAGATGACGATGGGGTCGAGGGGCACACGACTAAGTTACATCGAACTCGAAACTAACTTTCGCCCCACTATTATTTTTGCGAACCCCGCCTTTTTAGAGGAAACCACGGCTGTATTAATAGTAGCAACCACATGAATGATACAAGTTTGTGCACTTGCGTTGCTCAGTTTCCTGCCTACATACATCAAGTTTGTGCACTTATTCGTCTGATACAATCAATTGCTAGGTAAAATATTCCAGGTGGTAGAAGCCTGCCCTTTCTATGCCATCAAGATCTAGAGTTCAAAATTGACCTGAAATTCCACAATCTACAACTACAAGTTTTGGTTTACTAGTAGAAACATGCTAACAAATCACTCGCAACTGGCATTAACATCATCATTAATAGATCTTAGAAGGAAAAAAATTGAAAGATAAAAAACCACCGCAAGTTCGAATAAGATGAGTATTGTTTCCAAATATAGTCACATAAAGCCAGGTCCAATATATATGTCATAATAGTACATCAAATATATAGATTTGTGGACACCACACACCAGCAGAGCAAAAAAACAGTTATAGTACCTGACTTAACAAACAGTCATCCTCACAAGAGACCTAAACCCTTCAAAAATGAAAGTAGAGCGGTCAATATGGTTTACAGATTTCCTCATCTTTTGCAGGATCAGGACTGTATGGGCCTAGAGAATCTCGAATTTCTGTTAGGGTCTCATCTGCTTCTAGAGCCGAATTGAAAAGATTGTCAGCTCGCATTCCCACCTGTTCCAAGATCCGGTCGTACACCTGGCCAATCAGCTCGTCGCCATCCACATCAGGCAACTCGGGGACTAAGTTGTCAGCCATGAACTTTTGAAAATCAACAGCAGCATCATGAGCAACTGAAATTGATGTATTCCATCCTACAGTCAAATTAGCTATCCGCTTAGTGGATATGGACACTTCTTCCTTCAGGCGCCTAATCTGTTCGTCCTAGTGTTTCACTTTCTCTTGAAGGCACGAAATCATGTGTCTATGAGCTTTGTATTTCTCTTGGAGACGGGCAATTGTCAAATCCTTGTAGTGACCAGCACCATTACGCCATGAGCAATATGAGTAAGGTGGAAACTATAGATAACAAATCCAAAATTAAACCAGATTCTCATTTCAAAAATAATAAACCAAATTCTCGTTTCACAATCCAAATTCAGCTGCATACGTCGTGCAAGCTCCACAGTGGCACCGCAAATGGCAAAGAACCATAGAGGCATATTTCCCAAACATGGGAAACAGAACCGGCATGAAAAGGGCCGTACTTCAGGGTTTGCCTTCTTAGCTGGCACATGAGCAGTCCTGGCCTTAGTAATAAGTGGCAACAGATCAGAATGACTTCGTTTCTGCAAATCATGATGCAACAAAAATGATCAGTATATATTCTAGGGGACATTTTAAGTAATAAAGCGCTCTTTATCGAAAAAAATGTTTTCGGGGACAAAGCATAGGTTACTCAAATTTCAGCAAAGCAGTTGGATACATAAAAACACCTGCACTCGATAATGCCTCCTCCACGGGTGGGACATACGCATGATGCTAAATGAAATTCAGCAAAACCAGTAAATTTTAGGAAAGAACACATCAACTTCGCAATGCAAAGAAGAATACGTGCATTAATCTGATGCCAAGGATTGGGTGTGTTTCCCTTTAACGAACAATATAATTTAAAGAACTCGGTAATGCAGGACACCAGCAAACAACAATCTGTTTATGAACGATATGTAGCAAATTACATCTGCATTGTTCAGTAGAGGACCGTTCTATGAAATAAAGCCAGGGGGAAAGCTTCCCATCCTCAAAAGACTCTTCTTGGCAGCATATACTTACCTATTTTTCGTGGACCTTATAACTAACTCCATGGCTACATCCATGGTGATCCCAGCTTCCTAATGTGGCATATAGATCTACTATTTCAAATAGCAATCACCTAAACAACCATCCGGATGGTTGCGGACTCACCGGAGATTACACTGATGTGATGGAAAGGTGGACGTTGCTGGGTAAAGAAGGTGCACGACGGGGGAGGTGCACAAATGTGCAAAAAATGTAGCGTACTCGTATATAGATAGAGATATCAGTAACACATAAACCAGATCAATTAGTAGTAACCACAAACTCCAGAAGGGTTGTAAGCAGACTATCAACTACTCCCATATTAATTAACCTAGTGTAATTTAACGTGGCAGTACTATGAGATTGTGAGTACTAGTAAACAAAGGGGGATTACTTAATTATTAGTGGAATCTATAGCCAGCCACCAAAAGCATCATGAGCATGCTAAATATCTAGATTGCAGACCATACTTGGTTAAGAACCTAATGTCCAACTCTAATTACCCAAATCTAAAAGCATCTATCCTATTTACGACTGAGTGCAGTGAGTTGGAGACATCCTTTAACTCTGCATGCATCTGATGGCACTCCTGCTCCTCCTCTTCGAGGTCATCGCGGATCTCGAGCTGTAACCACAGCGACATCATCGTGCGCTACAGTGAAAGTGAGTGCGGTAGATCTACCCAGTGGAAGAACGTGCATCGCTCACATTCGTAGTTGTATCCCAAGAACCTACGACCAAAGTTCGTTCCCTCGAACGCGATGCGGCGACGGGGCACTAGGGCGCAGTCGCACCAGAGCCAGAGATCTGCATTGGTAACGATGCCGTAGCACTCCACGTCTACCATCCGTGCCGACATCTGAACCCAGGAAACATCGTCAATCGAGACAGGCAGAATAGAGAAAAACCCTAAAAGGAGAGAACCCATAAGCTGAATTCGAGAAAATAAACTGAGACCGTGAACTCTGGCGTACTTATCCTTACCCGGCCGCCTTGCGCATCAATATCCCACATCGTTCGCCGGACTGGCATGATTGAATCCGCCGACATTGCTCTAAAAAAGAGCGTGCCTTCAAAGCCTAGTGTAGAGGCTTCATGGAGAAGGAAGAGGTAGGGGATCCGGTCCTCATATTTTCTGGCTACTACTCCGTATTGGATTTAACTCGACCACTGATAACTGGGGCCCGTGCTAGAGATCCCGTGGGCCCCCAAACATCACTCACCTAGTTTGACTTGCATTACATGGAGTACTTTTGGAAAACAGATCAAAACTCAATATATAAACCAAAGGCCCCCCTCTCTTTTTGCGAAAACCCATTACAAAACGGAGACGCTCACAAATGCGTACACACACTCACCCCTATGGATGCAGGTACGCACACCCTACACCTATGAGCACTTCAGAAAGACTGGATCTTGACACTGATCCTGCGGGGCTTGAGCTTGACGAAGTCACCATAGGCACCTCGCTATATATTGACGGGAACGTCGCCTCTCACTACCCTCATAACCATCCTTCAACGTCAAGCGTCGAGGATTCATGGCGAAGGAAGTGCTAGGGGGTTGGAGCTCATATTCATTGGCTGCTATGGGATGTAATTGAACCACTAATAATGTGGCGCTCGGTAGTGAGCCCATAGACCCTAGACACCAGTGACCATTACAATTACTTTGGGAAAACCGAGCAAAACTTAATACAAATGGAAGGCCCATCTCTCTCATTTTTTGCGAAAATCCACTACAAAATGCACATGTTCACAAATGCATACACACACTCACCCCTATGAACGCATGAACGCACATCCTACCCCTATGAGCACCTCCGAAAGATTGTGTCTTCAGACTGTCCGGTGGGGGAATTGAGCTTGAGGAAGTCACCATAGGCACCTATTGCCCTCGTAACTTTCCTTCAAAGCCGAGCGTCAAGGCTTTATATAGAAGGAAGAGCTAGAGGAGTCAGAGCTAACATTCGTTAGCTGCTATAGGATATAACTAGACCACTAATAACAATGGGGCCCCACAATAGTGATCCCATTGGCCCTAGAAATCAAAGCAAGCACGGTGTCAAGTCTTAAACATATATCTTAACGGTGGAGTGGGTAGTGCTAACAAAAAGATTCTTCAAGGTGATTCTAGTGCTAGACTTATGTCTAAGAGAATCAATTGGGAGGGCCCACTATTCAGTGGATAACAATCTGTTTTTTTAGCATGGTTATGTGGACCCACTTCAGTTCTAAACGCTGGACCAAAAGTAGTTTTCATAGCTACTTCTAGACACTGCACACGCCCTTACTATACGTAAATTAGAAATTTACTTGCCTCGTGTCTAAGAAAATTGTAGGTTGCTTTGAAAGTTTTTTGAAAAAGCTTTTGGAGGTACCCATCGAGGGGTCAATTAATATATCTCAAAACACCAAGAGTTTTGACATTAGGTTTAACTTCTTGATAAGATATATTTTGCATCTTGACAATTTAATGAAATTAGGTCAAACTTGAGCTACAAGTAAGCGCGGTATAGATTGCTCTTGAATTAAATGTCTTTTCGGAGGTCTATAGGTGCATCTTGTTGTAGTAAACAATTCCATCACTATGAGTTTCCTACTATCTCAGGAAAGAACATTCTCAATTTTTTGAGTGTGATGACGAGATTGTTATTTCCCTTAAAGCAAGTCTGAAGAATATGGATCTGAATGACACACGAGGCAAGTTTTCAGACATATATTGTGGACCAACATGTTGTACTTACGATTTCCCATGTTTTATGAGTTCTCAAACTTCCTAGCTAACTTCACCCACTTGATTGATTTTATGCCGATTTATCGAAATTATTAGGTACAAATTGAACTGCCACAAGTAAATTGTAGGTTGCTTTGAAAGTTTGACGAAAGATCTCTCTTGGAGGTACCCATATATATCGGGGGAGGGGTCAATTAATATATGGGAAACCACCAAGAGTTTTGATGGTATATAGGTACGGTTCAACTTCTTGCTAAGATTTTGCATCAATTTAATGAAACTAAGTTAGACTTGAGCTACAAGTAAGCATGATAGACTGCTCTTGAATTAAATGTCTTTTCAGAGGTAGATGGGTGCATCTTCTTGTAGTAAACAATGTCGTCGGTGTGAGTTTCCAACAACCAGGAAAGGACATTCTCAATTTTCCGAGTGATGTCATGATCACTATCTCCTATAAAGGATGTCCGAAGAATATTGATCTAAATAAATGCCACAAGCCAAAGTTTTCACACGCACACACACATGCACGTGCCACACTTGTATATACTGTATGAAAAGTGATTTAACGAACATTAAGTTGTTATTAACCAATAGTCTTGTTAGAGAAAAAGGCATACATTAAGTATATTAATAATAACTATCTAGAACATGCTGGAGTTTGCTCTAGATACTGTTCAACACGAATCCAACTACTCTGAACCATTGGATCTAACAGCCCAACGGTCACGATTGGTACTATGGATCCAATTCAAAACTTCCTACCTAACTCCACCCACTTGAATGACATTATGTCAACTTATCGAAAAAAGGTCAGATTTGAACTAGTATAAGTAAATTTTAGGTTACTATGAAAGTTCTATGAAAAAGCTTTTGGAGGTACCCATCGGGGGTCACAATTAATATATGAGAAACCATCCAAAGAGAGTTTTGACGACAAGTTGGATCAAGACTCACAAATCCAAACATTTTGCTAACTGTTGGATCTTCTTTTCCATTCCTAGCATCTAAAAAGATTCTACTAATAGTCTTGATGAGAACGATGAAACTAGTATGTGCAAACCTCAAAACACACACTTCATTGCTTAGTTTTAGAGTCCTTGTGCTAAATGCATGGACTTGGATGCAATTTTCATTTTTTATGAGGTCCTTGATATGTAACTTGTACTTCCACCGACTATGTTCACGCTCAAGCACATCGCACCTACTAGACCAACCATTAGATCGGTCATTCACAGAACTTCTTATTATCTTATCTTTATCTTTTCCTATCTCTTATGATACCGTACCATACCACACACTACATATAGTGTACGGATTAACTTTGAACATTGACCATTGGATCAAGACTGGTAAATCCAAACATTGCTAACCGTTGGATCTTCTTTTCCATTCTTAGCATCTAGAAAGAATCTACTAATAGTCTTTAGCACGATGACCGCTAGTATACATAAACCTCTAGCTCAAAACACACACTTCATTGCTTTGTTTCAGGGTCGTCTTTGTGCTAAATGCATGGACTTGGATGCAATTTTCATTTTTTGAGGTCCTTGATGTAAATTGTAATTCTACCCACCGTGTTAACTCTCAAAGCACCTCGCTTCCTACGAGACCTACCATTAGATCGGCCATTCGCAGTACTTCTTATCTTACCTTTATCTTTGTCTCTTATCTCTTACAATACCATGCATACCACCACTACATAGTGTAGGGATTAACTTATTTGAACATTGACCGCTAGATCAAGACTGGCAAATCCAAACATTGCTAACCGTTGGATCTTCTTTTCCATTCTTAGCATCTAGAAAGATTATACTGATAGTCTTTAGCACGATGAACACTAGTATGCACAAACCTCAAGACACATAGTACTTCATTACTCGGTTTAAGGGTCCTTGTGCTAAATGCACAGACTTGTTGGATGCAATTTTCATTTTTTATGAGGTCCTTAATGTAACTTGTACTTCCACTGACCGTGTTAACTCTCAAGCACCTCGCTCTTACGAGACCTACCATTAGATCGGCCATTCATAGTACTTCTTATCTTATCTTTATCTTGTCTCTTATCTCTTACAATGCCATACCACTACATATATACTACAGAGACTAACTTTGAAGACTGGCAAATACAAATACAAATAGCATTGCTAACCATTGGATCTTCTTTTCCATTCTTAGAATCTAGAAAGATTCTACTGATAGTCTTTAGCACGATGAATGCTAGTATGCGCAAACCTCAAACACAGTACTTCATTGCTCAGTTTCAGGGTCCTTTGCTAAGTGCATGCATGGACTTGGATGTAACTTTCATTCTTTATGAGGTCCTTGATGTAAATTGTATGTACTTCCACCGACCGTGTTAACTCTCAAGAACCTCGCTCCTACGAGACCTACCAAGGTTAAAATAAAATACAAACGCCCCAATTATCACACACACTGGACCATGGTTTCTTATACGTAATACCCAAGTTTTAGTACTAGGATTCCTAGCTAACTTCGCACACTTTGGTGACTTCTTGTCAATTTAATGAAATTAAGTCAAACTTTAGCTACAAGTAAGTGTGATAGATTGCTCTTGAATTAATTGTCTTTTCGGAGGTAGATGTGTGCATCTTCTTGTAGTAAAGAATATCGTCTGTGTGAGTTTCCAACAATCAGGAAAGAAAATTCTCAGTTTTCTGAGTGATGACGAGATGATTCTTTTCCATAAAGAAAGTCCAAAGAATATGGATCTCAATGCCATAAGCCAAGCTTCTAGACATATTAGCTAGGTGGATCAATGTGTTTTACTTACGATTCCCATGTTTTATGAGTTTTCAAGGTTCCTAGATGACCCGTCCACTTGTTGAATGACTTTATGTCGATGTATTGAAATAAAAGGTCAAATTTGAACTACAGGCAATAAAATGTAGCTTGGTTTGAAAGTTTTATGTAAAAAGCTTTTGGGGGTACCCCTCGAGCGGTCAATTAATATATCAGTTGAGACAGTTCGACATCTAGCTACTAAGATTTTGCCTCTTGAAAAATTTGAACTCCTTTTGAAAACGATCACATGAAATAAGGAGAGAGGGGAAATGATTTTTCTATTCTCTATGGTCAACACACAAGCTTGAGGTGCACCTTAGGCTTAAAGATACTTTATAGTTTCCACTATGTATAAGGTGAACCTTAGTCAATGCCACATACTAGGCCTTATTAAGGTGTTATTTTTATCTATATATCTACTACTATAATGGAGCAGTTTTGAATTGGATCCATATATAGCACCAATCTTGACCGTTGGGCTATTAGGTCCAATGGTTCAGAGCAGCTGGATTCGTGTTGAATAGTACCTAGAGCAAACTCCACCATGTTCTAGAACCATCATGTCACCAACCCCAAAATTTCAAAGCACAGTAGGTTGTATTCTCAATATGTGTAGATAGTTATTATTAATAGACTCAATTAATGAATTTTGGGGGTGGTGACACGATGGTTCTAGAACATGGTGGAGTTTGCTCTAGGTCTGTACTCCCTCTCTCCGTCCCAAAATATAAGGCGCCTAAGGATTGGTCAAAAGTCAAACCTTACTAACTTTGACCAAATATTTAGAAAAAAATATCTACATCTACAATATTGAATGGACATATTAAGAAAATATACTTTATGGTGAATCTATTGATATTAATTTAGTATTCTAAATTTTTATATTTTTGTGTATAATCATGGTCAAACTTAAAAAATGTTGACTTTTGACTAATCCTTAGGCGCCTTATATTTTGGCGGAGGGAGTACTATTCAACATGAATCCAGTTGCTCTGAACCATTGGATCTAATAGCCCAACAGTCACGATTAGTGATATGGATCCAATTCAAAACTGCTCCATTATAGTAGTATAAGTAGAGAGAATACAATCTACTGTGCTATGAAATTTTGGAGGTGGTGACATGATGGTTCTAGAACATGCATGGTGGAGTTTGCTCTAGGTAGTATTCAACACGAATCCAGCTTCTCTGAACCATTGGATCCAACAGCCCAACGGTTAGGATTGGTGCTATGGATCCAATTCAAAACTGCTCCACTATAAGTGTAGTAGAGATATAGACATCTTATCTTATATTACGACTATATAGTGTACGAATAACTTTGAATATTGACCGTTGGATCAAGACTCGTGATTCCCAACATTTCCAGCCGTTGGATCTTCTTTTCCACTCTAGCATCTAGAAGATTCTATTGATTGTCTTCAGCATAATGAATGCTATGCACAAACCTCAAAACACACTTCTTCATCATACTAGAATATTCTCCCTCGTAGCTAATAATCGTTGAATTCTACATGATCTTATCTTATCTTATCTTAGCTTACCACTATATAGTGTACGGATAACTTTGAATGTTGACTGTTAGATCAAGACTCGCGAATCCCAGCATTTCTAGCCGTTGGATCTTATTTTCCATTCTAGCATCTAGAAGATTCTATTGATAGTCTTGAACACAATGAATACACTATGCATAAACCTCTCAAAACACACTTCTCCATCATACTAGAATCTTCTCCCTCGTTTCTCTAGACCATGTTACCAAAAATTTCAAGTGTTAGGTAGCTAATAAACTTTGACTTCTACACATGATGATACAAAGTACAATGACCAAATATACACCCATACTTTATAGATGTTGATCAAATTTATAATTTTTTGTTGTTTACCAATTATAATTTTATATAGTGATGATATGTCATAGGTTTACTATCTGAGCCTTATTAAGGTGTGATTTTTTACACAATGCGGGAGTAGTATATTTCTTTGCTTAGACATATGGTCACCTCTGTCCACGCGATGTACATGCTGAGAGAATAAAACATTGGCAGGGGAAGAGGGCAGCAGCGAAGAGAAGTTGAAGGAGGTTCCATGTGAGAGCAAAGTTATGATGGGTTTCTTACACGAGGTACTCCCGCGGCCTTACAGTGTACACTCTACTAGTAGAAAATTTCAGGATCTATGCACGTAAAACAAATCGTTTGTTTTCTCTCTCCTTCCCTATACTCCACCTCTCCCTCCCTTTCCCCTCGTGCACCGGTCCGGCTGATCTCTCTCCCCTCGTCCACAGCGTGGCGCTGCGCACGTGTGCCTTGGTACGGCGGCTCTGTGTCTCTGGAATGTTCGGCAGCCGCGCATTGGTGTGGAGTAGGGACGAGGAGTACCTAGGAAGGAAACCACTTTGGTCCTTGGCGGCACAAAAATTCAAAGTTTTTCGGTTTTCAAAATTTTCACTTGCTTCCCAAACATCGGGAGGGAAGGTTATCCAAAAGATCAACCAAACATTGGGAGGGAAGGCAATTTGAACCTGTTTTGAACATTGACTGTTGGATCAAGACTGGCAAATCCAAACTTTGAACATTGACCGTTGGATCAAGACTGGCAAATCCAAACTTTGCTAACCGTTGGATCTTCTTTTCCATTATTAGCATCTAGAAAGATTCTACCGATAGTCTTTAGCACAATGGACACTAGTATGCACAAACCTCAAAACACACACTTCATAGCTCAGTTTCTGGGTCCTTATGCTAAATGCATGCATGGACTTAGATGCAATTTTCATTTTTTATGAGGTCCTTGATGTAACTTGTACTCCACTAACCGTCTTAACTCTCAAGCACCTCGCTCCTACGAGACCAACCATTAGATCAGCCATTCACGGTACTTCTTATCTTATCTTTATCTTGTCTTATCTATTACAATACCATACCACCATTGTATAGTGTATGAATTAACTTCGAACATTAACCGCTGGATCAAGACTGGCAAATCTAAACATTGCTAACCGGATCTTCTAGTTTCCCTTAGCATCGAGAAAGATTCTATTGATAGTCTTTAGCACGATTAATGCTAGTATGCGCAAACCACAAAACACACATACTTCATTATTAAGTTTTAGGGTCATTGTGTTAAATGGATGGACTTGGATGCAATTTTCATTTTTTATGAGGTCCTTGATGTAAGTTGTACTTCCATCGATCGTGTTAACTCTCAAGCACCTCTCTCCTACGAGACCTACCATAGTTAAAAGAAAATGCAACCACCCCAATTATCACACAAACTGGACCAACGGTTTCTTATACGTAATGCCCAAGTTTTTAGTACTAGGATTTTTCTAGCTTCCTAGTAAACTTTGCACACTTCAGTGACTTCTTGTTGATTTAACAAAATTAGATCAAACTTGAGCTACAAGTAAGCGCGATAGATTGCTCTTGAATTAAATGTATTTTCGTAGGTAGATGGGTGCATCTTCTTCTAGTAAACAATGTCGTCGGTGTGAGTTTCTAACTATGAGGAAAGAAAATCCTCAGTTTTCCGAGTGATGACGAGATGGTTCTTTTATGTAAAGAAAGTCTGAAGAATATGGATCTCAATGCCATAAGCCAAGCTTTTAGACATATTAAATGGGCCAACGTGTTTTACTTACGATTCCCATGTTTTATGAGTTTTCAAACTCCCTATGTAGCTAATTAACTTTGCCCCACTTGAATGACTTCATGCCTAATCGAAATTTGGTCAAACTTGAACTACGGCAACTAAATTATTATAGGTTGCTTCTAAAGAATTATAGAAAACTTTTGGAGGTGTACCCATTGGGGGCTCAGTTAATATATCAGAAAACAACCGAGAGTTTTGACAATAGATTTTTAACTCCTTTCTAATTAAGATTTTGCATCTTGACAATTTAACGAAAAATTAGCTCAAACTTGAGCTACAAGTAAGCGTGATATATTTTTCTTTAATTAAATGTCTCTTTGGAGGTAGATGGATGCATCTTCTTATAGTAATCAGTACCACTGGTGTGAGTTTCCAACTATCGGGAAAGAACATTCTCAATTTTCCGAGTGATGATGAGATTATTGTTTGTTTTTGTAAACAAAGTCTGAAGGATATGGACATGAATGCCACAAGCCAAGCTTTTAGACATATATAGTGGATCCTCATGTTGTACTTATGATTCCCGTGTTTTATGAGTTTTCAAACTTATTCCTATAGCTAACTTTGCCCACTTGAAATTGATTTTATGTCGATTTATTGAAATTAGTTCAATTTTGAACTACACGTAAATTGTAGGTTGCATTCAAAGTTTTACGTTTTTTGTAGGTAACCATTGGGGGCTGATTTAATATATCACAAACCACCACTGATAGTTTTTACAACAAGTTCAACTTCTTGCTAAGATTTGCATCTTGACAATTTAACGAAATTATATCAAACTTGAGCTACAAGTAAATGCGATAGATTGCTCTTGAGTTAATTGTCTTTTCGGAGGTAGACGGGTGCATCTTCTTGTAGTAAACAATGTCGTCGATGTGAGTTTCCAAATATCAGGAAATATTATTCTTAATTTTCCGAGTGATGACGAGATTGTTCCTTTCTGTAAAGACAGTCTAAAGAGTATGGATCTGAATGCCACAAGCCATGTTTTTAGACATCTTATCTTACCACTATATAGTGTACGAATAACTTTGAATATTGACCGTTGGATCGAGACTCGTGAATCTGAACATTTCCAGCCATTGGATCTTCTTTTCCATTCTAGCATCTAGAAGATTCTATTGATAATCTTGAACACAATGAATGCACTATGCATAAGCCTCTCAAAACACACGTCTCCATCATACTAGAATCTTCTCCCTTGTTTCTCTAGACCATGTTATCAAAAATTTCATGTGTTAGGTAGCTAATAATCTTTGACTTCTACATGATGATACAAAGTATAAGGACCAAATATACACCCATACTTTATAGATGTTGATTGAATTTATAAATTTTTGTGCTTTACCAATTATAATTATATATAGTGATGATATGTCATACGTCTACTATCTGAGTCTCACGTGCAAGGCATATGCAACTTACTAGTATATATAGTGCACCAACATGTTGTACAAACGATTCCTATGTTTTATGAGTTTTCAAACTTCCTAGCTAACTCCGCCACTTGAATGACTCTATGTAGATTCATCAAAATTAAGTCAAATTTGAACTACAAGTAAATTGTAGGTTGCTTTGAAAGTTTTAAGAAAAAGCTTTTAAAGGCACCCATCGGACAGTCAATTAATATACTCCATATCAGAAACCACAGAGAGTTTTGACAAGAGGTTCAACTTCTTCCTAACATTTTGCATCTTGACAAACTTGAGCTACAAGTATGCGTAGATACTTGTCTCAAATTAAATGTCTTTTTAGAGTTAATTAATGAAAAAAAGAAAGTGACGTAATAACTTAGCTAGTTACCATAACATCACACATACCAAAACTAGTAGTATATGTGATTCTACTCCCTCCGTTCAGAAATATAAGGCGCTTTAGCTTTGTGATATGAATGTATCTAGACATCCTTTAGTGTATAGGTTCACTCTTAACCTCCACGAACCCATACACTAAAATACATCTAGATACATTCGATTCACAAAGCTAAAACGTCTTATATTTCTAAACGGAGGGAGTACAACCTAATTAATTAGGCCTTTGCGTGATACTACACATATGTTGTTACCCACTATGATGAAGATACATGTGCAAGTTACTGGAGTAGTCTAAGTTATTTAGCACTATGTGACCATCCTAAATCAGAACGGAGGTGTACGTACTATATGCCTTAAAGGCACCTGTTCCACTGCGCTTCAAGCTGTTCACCACTCGTGTCGGCTCTCACTGGTTAGACGGATAAAGCCACTGACTTGTTGATTTGGTATTATATATCGTCGACCTTCTTCCGTCACTAACAGAGAATAAATTCTTCTGCCACTTCTAGGCACGTGCTTTTGTGGAGCTACAACCAATAGCTCAGATGACTACTACTCCCGTGCGGCGCTCGAGCAATTGCGACCATCCGTTCATAATGAATGGGAAGCATTAGACAATGAATTTTCTTTTGGTGGATGCTTGATTTTTTTTAGAGATTGTCGACTTTTTGTCTTTATTGAACTGAGAGATGTTCGATTTTGGGTCCGGTAACGGGGGCGTAGAGGCTGACAAGGGAGAGGAAATTGGCAGTGTTTCAGGCAAGCTTATTTGAGGTGGTAGCGTGTGGGTGTACAGATGGTACTACCGTACTGGTAGCCCATTTTGTGAGCATTTTGTTGTTGTACTACACAAGAGTTCGAGAGTAGTAGTATTCTAGTTTTGGTTCCTTAATTACCGGTGGAACCTTTATGTGTTTATTAGTTACAGTAGTATAATAGTACTTGTTCCAAATGTGACTGCACAAGATGATGAATGTAGAAGATCCAAGGATTATTACGTTCGGCATGAGGATCTTCGAGTATACTCCAAACCGTCTCTCTGCCATGACCATTTATTTGATAGGACAGTACAACTCCATCCCGTGCTAGGCTAGCTTATGCTGTACTACTCGTAGAAAGGCCTAACCTATTTACTCGATAGGCACCAGAAAACACAGAGAAGAGAGAAAAACCACGCTCGGTAGGCGGTACGATTTCAATCGATTTATTCTATTTTTCCTTTGCTCTCCGTCCTCTTCCTCTCCATCTTCTCGCTGATCCCACTCTTCCACCTTTAGCACACACCAACGTTGCCATGCTGCTTTCGGAGCATCTCCGTAGCCCAGTTCGATAGGCACTGTAGATTTAGCAGAGAGAAAGAAGGCACGCTTGGTTTTATTTCATTCCGTATTTCTCTTTGCCTCGATCTCCATCCTCACTTCACCTCCAGCGTCCCGGCGACGGCCATTACCACTCGCACACCAATATAGGCACGCGCCAACGGCGCCATGCCGCTTTAGGATCAGCTCCGATGCCTAGTTTGATAGAGTGTTTTCCGTCTCGCCCTGCCAGCTGCCGCTCACTCTCTCCTCCAAAACCCCCAATCAAAACCAAATGCCATCGCCCCCCACCTGCTCGAGCTCTTCCTCGGGATGGCCCAATTGATCAATGACAGTGACACTTCTAGGGTGTTTTTTGATGGCCCCCTTAAAGAAATCTCTGCTAGATGCGACGTCATCACCACCGCGAGCCTCGCCGCCTACTGCAAACGATATCTTTACTCAACAACACATAGTGCATCCCTGTCGAAATCTCATCCGTTTTGTCTCCCCTGTGTTCTTCACTCTCACTCAACTGAGGTACCGCATGAGTACAATGTATTCTACCGCGACAATCGCATGAAGCAGTTCTACAGGGGCAGCTACTATTGCAGCAGGGGCAAGCAGAAGCCACAGAAGAAGTTCGGGTGGACCTTGTGCAAGTTGACGCCGCTGGATAGGTCCTCCTCCGATGCTGTGATGCCAGATTGTGAGGGTAAGAAGTGGGCAGGCGCCCATGGAGATTGGATCGCCACTGTTGGCCTCGCCTAGAACTAGGAGCTTGTGAATGTGTTCACTCGTCACCGGATTCCTCGCCAGCGATCTTCGATTTTGAGGCCACACCCGAGGTACTTAAGTTTATCGTGGCTAGTCAGCCTACTAATCTACTGAAGATAGTCATTTGCCGAGTTCCCACAGCTGCTGGGAACTATAAGGATTTCTCTGTCCTAGCCATCTTCGACACGGTAATTGCCTTCCTTGATGGTTCTCATGGTATGTGGATGGTTCTTGAGAACCAGTTCAGCATGTTTAGCTACCGCAATGCAATTATCCATAATGGAGTTGTCTATGTTGTAACTCAGATTGGCAATGTTTATGCATGGGATCCTCGGGCATGGGGTAAAATTTTCATCCTTCAATTTTCAAGCTTCAACATTCAAATTTTGCTCAACTAACCTCTGAATGTGCTTTCCTTGCAAGGTTGTGTGTGTCTTCCGGGGACACTTGAATTAGACGGTAATCATGAGTACAGTCCTGATCTGTGGTGGTTAGCAAGATCTCCTGATGGTGGTAGCCTTATTCTGATCAATACTGTGAGCGTTAGTGCTAGGCAATATGACACTACTTATCCTATGGATGAAAATGTTGGTTATCATCACAGCCGCAATATTCACACCTATTCTACTGGGTTTTGCTACCATTTGTTCTCGATTGACACTAGTAGGTTACTTCCACCGAGGCAATGGTGGAGGGTTTTAGACCTTGGAGTATTATCTATCTTCCTTGGATTGAACTATCCAATTACCATTCCAGTTGGCGCGACAGGACTTGGCCCTGGAGATCTAACGAAGAGCAACTGTGTATACACCTCGCTGCATGCAGTTAGTCTTGGTGGATTTAATATTTGTCCTGAAATATGCCGCATCTGTATGAATTGGCGCTGCTGTTGGTTTCTCAACCAACATTGGCTGGAATTTCCCTCAAAAAAACATTGGCTGGAATTGGCGGCAGACTCCATTGTGGTTCATCCCAAGCTTGGCCAATGCGAAGGATTGGAACCGGCATAATTAATGGTTCAAGGGAGATCATATGGAATAGGGATTTGCGTATCTTGAATTATTTCCTTCGCCTTATTTGTATCGTGTGGCCTCACCTGTTAACTTGCTGTACTCTAACACTCATTTCGCCGCAATATAGTGCAAGGCCTGCGATTTGATCAAACTCCTTTTGTATTCAAGCCATAGTTTTAGTCAGTGCGGGTTGAATATTCTACAACTCGTTACGCCCGCACCCTTTTATTATTTGTTGCACTTTTGAGTTCTCAAAAAATGTTAAATAAATCCATAATATTGGCTATGTTGTGTCTTATGCATCTATAATATTCGGTCCCACAATAAGATCTTATGTGACCTGTGTCAATGAAAAATAAAAAACCTAAGCGAATAATATCTTGTGTTCATTTGTTCATTTTGTGGTGGTCAGGCCATGTACTAGTAATATTTTTGGGATGGAAATTTATAGATGAACTATATAAATATGATCTATGTTCATGATTTATTTCACATTTCTGAAAACTTGGAAGTGCCACATGCAACAGCTTGTTGTCAGTGCAGCTAGTTGCAAATTGTAATTTCCGTCGTGGACGTACCTAGTGGCTCCAAGCGCATGGTGCATGCAGATTCTCACTGGCAGGTGGAGCCGACCTTAACAGGGCCCACATGTCAGTGAATCAGAGCCACAGAAAGTCATGCACGTTGTCTGACTTGTGCGAAATCTGGTGTCCTTGTACGTCTCTCATTTTGCTACGCGGTTGCATGTTGTACACGTGTAATTCCATGTACCTTGTACTAGAACATATATGAACACATGCAACATGCCAAAAAATACCACGGACACACCCGTACTATGCATTATATCCGGGGTATATATTTTCGGTTCTGTGCTACGAGTTCTACATGTAGGGGAACAAGATGAAAGTATATGTGTTCATGTCACGGCTACTACTACTAGTAGTTCGTCCTCCTATTTTCCGTTGAAAATACTAGTACACTATGTTGAAATAAAAGTTGTAAAAAAAAAACCTTCTGGTCGAACTGATGTGACTAGACAATACTGCACCTCAGATACGTAGTAAGTATGAGTATTGTCAAATTACTAGTTGTATGGCGTGCTAGTCTAACATACAATGAAGTCTAGGTGGCGGTGTCGTCGATGCTGCTGTTGACTAGACAGAGCAAGCAAGTAAAATCTCCTCCCTCATTTTTTCTTTGCCTCTCCATCTTCTTCCCAAGTCCCCACTCCGCCCATGATCTCCCCCACGCTCTCTCTTCTAACGCTCCCCTCCTCCTGCAGAAAACCCCAGCCGCACTTGGCATCCACCTAAATCCATCTGGCTGTGATAGCTGATTCGAAGCTCAGCGGGCGATGCATGTGGGATCAACTCAGTGTGGATGATGTCGACCTCATCGTTCAGCGTCTTGACATTTCCAGCACCGTCAGGCTAGCCGCATGCTGCAAGCTTCTGTAGAATCGTATCGCCAACAACGAAGGTACAAAATGGACTGTTCACCATTGGAATGAACCCTGCCTACTGATGCCTCAGCCTGCTTATTGGTTCGACAAGCACTACGACAGTACGAGGGTACATCGTCTTCATCACACAGTGTACGACGTGGTGCCCCTCGACCATCCTCGGCGCACCGCCATCCTGCCCTTCATGCACGAAAAATTCTGGGTTGGCATGAACGGCAACTGGCTCACCACGGTGGACCAGCGCGGGGCCTGGTGCCTAGCGAACATCTACACCTATCGAGTAATCGACCTTCCATTGATAGATACTTGTGACATTGCGGCCGCCTCTCATCCACAATATAACCTGTAATGCTACTAGCTAGCCAGCGTTCCGCCAGTTACATGTAGTCATTTATGAACTCATTCACATTTCAAAAGTTTTTTTTGGTGAGTCTGCAGGTATGGAGAAAAGTTCAATAAGTCGTGGGATGGATCTCTTGAGCTGTTGAAGATCGTAATCTGCAGAGTGCCCACAGAAGTTGGGGGTTACACAGACTATAAGATCCTCATGTTGTTTGACGATGAAATCACCTACCTGAAAGGCGGTAGCCAAGTTTGGAGATGTCTGGAGCATTCAGGTCTTGGAAGATGATAGTACTATGATGCCATTGAACACGGTGGCCTCATTTTTGCGGTCACAAGTCAAGGCTGCACCTACTGCTGGGATCCCACATCGAAAGGTAATTCTAGTTCAATGATGATACATTACGAGTGATTCAGTGAAGTTGTTTTTTAACTATCTTGTTTATGTTTTACCTTTTGTACGACAGAATGAGCACACGCTTTATGTCCTAAAAAATGAATGAATCATTGCCAGTAATGAATTAGCCAGTAATATGCCTTCCAAAAATATAGTGTATGACGGTGTCCCTGCACTACTAAGTTCGTTCGTTGTCAAAATATGAAAGGTATTATTAATCAGCATCTCAATTGTGAGCACAACACAGTGAAGCCGGGTTTCTTTATCTGTTTGTACTTTCAGGCCCTCCTCGGATTATAGGAATCACATAGGATTTTTGTAGGACATCAATCTTTCCTTTTTGGATTTTGCCTTGGGATTCAGAGGAATTGTGTAGGATTTGGATCCTTAGGATTTTTTTATAAAATGTTGTTTGATTCGAAAGAGTATAATCCTTATGAATTCCTTCAAAGGATTCCTTTGCACTCTATTTTGGAGGAAAATTTCCATCCACTCCAACCTGTTTGTATAATTCCTTTGGTTTTCCTATGCAATCAAACACCACTTGATCCAAAATACTGCAGGCATCTAATCCTATAGGATTCAAGTGGACATGCCTCTATATAAAAAAAGTGGCGCTTCCTCTTTTGAAACTTACAACAACTAGGAAACTAAGATACGCAAGAAATCCAAATATTCAGAATAGCAGAGTAAGAAATGTAATTCCTAATGTTGTTAATTTATTGAGTAATATTGTTGTCAGGATTTGCCTATTCACACTGTTAGCATGAACAATGAAGAATGCTGGTGTTAGAATATGTATGCCAGTAATGCACTTTTTGTCTCGAATTCGGGTGTTGCAGGAAACAAGGAGCTTCTGTTTGTAATCGTAGCACCTATTCTGAATGATCGGCCAGGCATGTGGTTCCTCGCTCGATCGACTAATGGTGAATGCTTGATGATCATAATTACAATGTATGGCATGGGGGTTGCCCATGGTGAAGAGGGTGAAATCATTCATCATGCTCAAAATAGGAGTAACATATGCCTATATCCTACCTCTCGTGTCTACATTTTTGAAGAGGATCCTAGCTCTGCTGGACCTCCAGGGGTCATTGTTTGGAGGCAGCTTAACAGCCTGGGGGAAAACTCTCTGTTTTTTGGTCTCAATTATCCAGTCATTGACAACATGATGAAGAAACGCGGATGCAAGGCTGATGATGGCAAATTGTTCCCATTCATGAAGAAAAGGTGTGTACACAACATACAGGAGATTTCGCGGAATACAATTCCCTCAGATTAAACACTGCAACCTATAGCCAACTGAAGGTGAGCTTGTGGCAGTTATGAGCCTTCCCAAAGATGGTTGGAACTTCTTGCAACAGGCGGCAATTTGGTTTAGGCCTATTTTAGGTTTGGTATGCTCATTGTGCCGTACCTAGACTAAGCTGTGGATCTTTCTGGTGTATCGTTGTGTCATCTTTGTTTGCATCGTGGTTCAACAGTTGACTATTAGTACACTGGTTTTAGTGGCCATCTTGAATCAGTTTATATGAGCTCTGCTGTGCTTTTGTATTTAGTATTGCCTTCCACGGTATAATCCATGTAGCCGTGCTTATTTCGTAGCGTGATTTCTATACTATTTCAGTACTGTTACTGGCTTGTTTATACGCGACTCGTGCATTTTTTTGAACCATCACACCTCGTGCAGCTTTGTGTTTTGAGAGGAATATTCCTTCTTTCCTCTTAGCAAACAGAGAAAAGTAGGTCACTGCTTCTTATAGGGCCACGAAACAGGCCTTAACTAGGCCGTAATTGATCTTGGCTTGGTAGGCCAAAGCAGGCCGAGACGCCCTAGGATGATAGCCGCAAATGTTTATGCCGATATTCTAAAAAAAAGAGTTCATGCACACCCTTCCAAAAAACAAAAATTGTTTACGCATGCCTCATATTGTCTCTGATACATGGCATACTTTTGGCGCTACCGTGAAATTACTTGTTCAATAGAGTATGTATCCTTTCTCATTCTTCTATATGTGAAATGAACAACTCAAGCTCTGATATGACATGAACAAGTCAAGCTCTGATGTGCTGACATTGTACTGTATGTGCTAGTGTACAAACTGGTTGTATTATTGTGTTTAAAACTGTGAACTAAATGTGCAAATTATGAGCCTTTTTGCATGATAACAATGCCACATGTTGGCGCTAATTGCGGCATGTACTAATTTCATTGTACGGAAGCATACAACTTCGAGTGATCAGTTTAAGCTGGTGCTTACCCGAGCTATCGGCGACTAGGCAAGTCAAGGCCACCGTGTGTCTATCGCCAACAGTTTATATGGCATGATTACAAGGTTTTGAGTACATCAAATCGATTGGGCACTTAGGCTGATTCAAAGCCACCCAAACCATCTCGAAATACATCCTTTGTTGAAAAGATAATTGCATGCTGTAGGACTTGATATGACACGATTTTATGTCAATCAGTCAAACTCCCTCCAGTACTTTTCTTGTTCGAATCCTGCGTTACCCAAGTTCCTCGCTATGTTCGCTATGTATAATAAGGCGCAATATTGGTCACCTTTCTCCATTTCCAACTTCATTCTTTCGGATTCGGCGTAGGTACAACCAGGTCAGGTGGACCATCGACCTTCAGTACAATATATTTTTAGTACTCAGCCTATGAAAACGAATATTTCAACCCCACTTCAGACAAAAAACTTCCCATATTCTTGCTTCAAAAGAAAAACCCTTAATGAGCCTTTCGTGGTGAGCATAGTATATATTTTTTAGGGTACCAACTACATTTTTTTGGAGGATGGGGTATGAACTACATTGAATTTCCACTAAGGACCTAGTGAAAAGATTGCACATTCGACCCAACACTGGCCCAAAACCTTGCAAATTTATCCTGCCGGGTCAGGTGGACTGCCGACCCCCGACATATTGAGTACATTGAATTTTCAGTGAGGAGGTTATTAGAAAATAGTACTACATTCTACCCAACTGTGGCCCAAAACCTGCTAATTTATCCTTCCGATTTCAGGTTGGCTGTGGGACACCAACCCTCAACACATTATTACTTGGTTTTTTAAGCTTGAACCACACTGAAGAAGTTTCGGTAAGGAGCCCACGATAAGAAGCCCATTGGTTCACAAGATTGGACCCAAGTTATTTTTTTATCGCCCAAAATTGTCTTAATTTAGTATTTCCGTGCCATTCTGATAAAGTATAGGACAAGTTTCTCCTACCCATGTTGTATTTGTACAGAGCATTTAGCATTTTTTATGGCAAGTCGTCAGGGTCGTTGCCTTTTCATTTTAAGTGATTTCAACATTTTTAAATGTAATCTTTTCCAGTAGTGGCATAGATGGTTCTAGCGTAGTGGAAGCACACACGGTTCCCATTTGTTGAAGTCTTGAGTTTGATTCCTAGTATTTTCAATATAAATATATAATATATAGTATAATCTCGGTCGTTCTTTTACATTTTTTCTAGCATACACACGTTTCTTACACAGAGAAGGCTCACATCTGGGACCCAGCAACGTTGCCAAGGTCAAAACAACAGAGTCCATCATACACACTTTGCATTTGCAGAGACGCTGGCATGTTGGACCCAGCAGAGACCTTATATAGATGTTGCATCGAGCAATCAATGTTTCATTTACAGAGAGACTGATATGTGGGACCCAGCAGCGCGACCTTATACAGATGCTGCATCGAGCAACGTTGCCAGTTCGAAACAGGGAGGCGCGAGCGAGAAAAAAGTTCAGCATGCACACGTTTCTTGTAATGAGAGGCTGAAATGGGGGACCCAACAGCGTGAGCAAACGGTATATTCGTCGAGCAACACTATCTAGTTCGGAACAGGGTAGCACTACAGAAGAAAAAATTCCATCATACCCACGATTCTTCTAATGTGAGGCTGACATAAGGGACCCACCAGCCTAAATAAACGGCTGATGCCGCGAGCAACGCTATCAAGTTCAGAACACGAAGGCACGACAAAGGGTAAAAAATCCGTCATACACACGTTTCTTCTAATGAGAGGATGACATGTGGGGCTCAGCATCGTGATTAAACGGTAGATGCATCAAACAACGCTATCAAGTTTGGAACAGGGTAGCGCGAGCGAAGGAAAAAATCCATCATACACATGTTTCTTCTAGGATGACATGTGGGGCTCAAGAGGTTGGTTAAATGGTAGATGCGTCGAGCAGCGCTATCAAGTCGGAACAGGGTAGCACCAGCGAAGGAAAAAATTCCATCATACACATGTTTCTTCTAATGAGAGGATGACATGTGGGTCCCAGGAGGTTGATTAGACGGTAGATGGGTCAAGCATCGCTATCAACTTCGGAATAGGGTAGCACGAGCGAAGGAAAAAATTCCATCATACACACGATCCTTCTAATGAGAGGCTGACATGTGGGACCTAGCAGCCTGACTAAACGACAGACGCCTCGAGCTACATTATCGAGTTCAAATCCGGGAGGCGCGACCAAAAAGTATGGTTCACTAGAGACACTGATGTCCGGGACCCACACGCCTCAAAAGACTTTGGCGAGTCAACATCGCGCGAGGAAACGAAAATCATGCTTCTGCCACATGCTGGCCGAGCTTCCTCCATGTTTTTAGCATATCCGTCGTAGTAGAGGGCCACGAAACTGGAAAAAAAAGTTCTCCATCGGCCACGGTCGAGCCAAGAATTTCGTCGCGGAAGACGCGCCTTCTATGATGACCGTCGGGCCAATTCGTTGCAGAAGGAAACTTTTCTTGTAGTAATATTTTAACATATCCATGATCACCATAAGGATGGCAAGCTTCAAGCATATGATCACTTCAAGATGGATCATCTTGAACTTGCACTTCATCTCTTCTTTCTTTATTATGTTGGTGTCTTGAAGGTACACATGAGATCACTCCATATTGGTCTTCAAGACACACTTGCCATAGGCTCAAATCTCTCATGAAAAATCTTTGGATCACTCCTTCAACATCTTGGTCATCACTTTATATTCCTCATTTTCTTGTTCTTTCAACCTTGAGACCACCATATGGCTCAAGCATTGCCTATGGACATATCCTTAAGTATAACTCAATGCAAACATTAGTCCATAGTGATTGTCATTAATTACCAAAACCACACATGGGGGGCACACATGCTCTTTCAGTCTCTCCCATTTTGGTAAGGAAATCACTTTGAGAGGGTTTATATAAGGAACTTAACAAACAAAAATGGTTGCCCCAACATCAAATACTACACAAGTATGTGATGTTGGTACACCCACAATATATAGAGCAAGCTCCCCCACAATGTATGCATGTGTGATGAACTTGAATTTCATTGCATATATTATCAACCATTACCACTGATAGAGTTTCCTCTATATATTGAACATGGAAAGCAACAACAAATATGCTAAAAGTCAAATGCTTAAGAACAAACTCAAAGCATAAAACCAACTTCCCTTAAACCCTCCAAAACTACTCCCCCATTGGCATTGATTGCCAAAATGGGTGAAAAGTTCTAGATGGATAATATAGTAAGAATTCCTCCAAAGGTGTGCATTTGAAACAAATTTCTTATGATTGGAAACATTTGCACATATCCAATTATGAATACTTTGGAGGTTGTCAAACTATATTTAGGATCAAAATATTGCAAAAATATAACAAGCCCAAGAAGCATCAACGAATGAAGCAAGCAATCAAAATATCCAAAAAAAACTTGACAAAAGGAACACACCAAATGAAAGATGGATATTATGATAAGATCGAAAAGAGAGTGCTCTAAATAATACGAGGAGGCTCCCCAAGGTTTGTGCAGAAATTATAATTTGCATTTTTACTTAAAAAGCTTCAAATCCATCATTTTTTTGCATAAGATGTGACACCAAGAGCAGCATTTTTCTCATAATACAAAGCATCATACCAAAAATAATTTGGATGGGCGGAGGAGTCACATACCAATGAGTAATCCCTGCAAAGGGATTTGAAAATGGCTGCCCAAACTTGTAGATCGAGAGTTGAGCAGCAAAGGAGCAAGAGATTTTTTTTCGAGTGGTACCTGGTCAGGTTTTGAGAGGAAGAGATGAACCTGGGAGGTTGGAGCCAGCATAACTCCACCTGGGGGCCCCCACAAGGGTGGGTGTCATCTGGACTATGTTTGTTTTTTGGCTTTGTCCTTTTGCATGGTGGATCCTATGTGCAGAAAAATGACCTGGGAATTTTCTCGTAATTTTTGGAAAATATTTTCTAAGTAAATTTTTCCAGAACTCAAAAACTGTCAAAAATAGGCATAGAATAATTAAAGGAACTTATGTTGAGTGAATAAATTCAAATAAACTTTGATATTACTGTAGCAATATTTTAATGGAACTCATCATCATATCATTACAATGTTAAGAATAAGGTTGATCAAGTCCCATTAATACCATGATAATGATAGAAACAATGATTTAGTTATTTTAATGAAAGCAAATTTCAGGATACATCACAATAGATTGGCATTGTTCCAACCATTATGGTTTTATAATTAGGCTTTGGAGGAGGAATAAGCATTCAAAGCTTCCAGCTGTAAGAATCCTTGGTTCAATGGAGTTGACACTTTTCTTTGGTAGTTCCCCAGAGTTCTTCTTTGGAAAATACATAGTGTGTTCCTTCCCTTTTACATTGAATGTCACTTTGCCTTCACCATAATTAATCACAGCCTGTGTAGTATTTATAAAAGGTCTACCAAGAATAACAGATAAGTTATCATCTTTAGGCATTTCCAATATCACAAAGTCTATAGGGATCTGTACATTAGCAATCATGATAGGAACAACTTCACATATACCAATAGTGATAGCAGTAGATTTATCAGCCATTTGAAGGGAAACTTTAGTGGGGACTAACTTAATTAAATTAAGTTTCATATAAAGAGAGAAAGGCATGACACTTACTCCAACTCCAAGGTCACATGAAGCATATTTCACATAGGTATCCTTGATTCTGCAAGGAATAGATGGAATACCTGGATCTCCATGCTTTTCAGACAATTTTCCTTCAAATAATAGTCAGCAAGCATAGCAGATTGGGTATTTTACTTTTGATAGTGACAATATCTTTCATATATTTAGAGTAAGGAGGAATTTTAATAGCATCAATTAGAGGAATCTGCAAGTATAAACTTTTTATCAATTCAATAAACTTTTCAAACCTTGCATCATCTAAAGTTTTCATTACCTCTTGGGGATATGGTATGGGCCTTTGAACCCAGGGATACCTTTCCTTACCTTTTGGTTGAGGTGGAGGCTTCGTTTTGCTGTTGTCTCTTGAAGATTGAGGATCATTCCTCTCAATAGATTCAGATTCTTCATGGTTTTCTTCCTCCCGTGGCCCTTCATGTGGTTGAGACATTTCCGCAAAATCTTCTTCATTATTATTATCTTCAGTTTCAACATCAGACATAGATACATTATTATTATGTTCATCCTCATTAATTTCACTTTCATTGGGAGATTTTCCCGCATGAGCTCTTTTCTTAAGAGCCTCTTTCTCTTTCCTCTTTGGATGTCCCTCAGGATAATCAGGATCCTAGGTGCTAGAGCCTTCCCTAGTATTAACTCCACAAACTTCCCTTTTTTAGCAAGGAGCTTCTCATATAATTTATCTTGAAGAGAGATCATTTTATCCACTTGATTGTTCATCTCATTTTGCAATGCTTAACTGTCATCTTAATAGAATCTACACAAGAACTCACCCTTTCATGAAGGACTTTAATTTGGTGAGAGTTTCCTATTATATCCTTCTCAATTTTATGGTCAAAAGCCTTTTCATGATAAGCAAAGTTACTTAAATGATCAACATATGATATTTAAGTAGGGGGTGATACCTTTTCATTACCTGTATTAGAACATATTGCATGTACTTGGATGGGAAAACATGGTTCATCAATAGGGAGCTTGACACCTATTTTAGAAAGTTCCTTCAAATGATAGGTTTTAATACCCTTTTCTTTAATAAACCTTGAGGCTTCTTTCATGTCTTCATTAGATAATTTATGAATACATCCATTTCAATCCTCTCTTTGTAACATCCCAAAACTTTAATCCAAGGTTATCAAGATCAAATCATCCAAAAATAGGGTTAACAAAAACTTTTCCAAATTTAAAATGAAAGCATTCATATATGTATGCATTTAAAATAGGAGTTGTTTGAATTGCCATGATTGATTGATCCAATGCTTGTAAAATGTTTTTTAGGTGATTTAAACATCATCAACATCATTCCCAAACTTTTCCTAAAGAAAATCAAATCAAAAAGAATTAAAAAGAAGGAATGGTCATTTTGGCAAATCTAACTCTCGTGCCTACTTTGGCTATTCCTAGTACTCAATTCTTAACAGAAACAATTCTTGATCTTTGCACCCCTTGCTAGTACACATAATTAGGTACCAAGGCCCACCTTTTGATCTGCTAAAAACATTCTTTTACTTATTTTAATTGGCATTTGAAAATTGAATCTAATGCTGACGAGGTTTAATCTCGTCAATGCCCATTGTTATGGACTTGGGTTTTGGAGAAGATGGGGATGCTGGAGATCGTGGCACGGTTAACAGACAAGCAACCAGGGGACACGAGATTTACCCAGGTTCAGGCCCCCGGAGGGAAAACCCTACTCCTGCTTGTCTGCTCTTTGATTACGGCGGAACCGAAGGTTACAGGGTGCGCAGATTCGATCTGGCGTGGATGTGTGTGCGAAAGTATGAGTCGAGTTCTAGATCTGTAGATCTATTGTGGTCTAGTCTATCGGGGGTATGGCGTGTGTAGGTCGTAATCTGTCCTCCTCGTTGGACCCTCCTAGCCTTTATATATGGGGAGGCTAGGTCTCGGGCGCCGATACGAGTAGGTTACAAGTTGTATTCAAACTCTAGTCTTGAGGTTTCCTTGTCTTGTACGCTTGGGAGTCCGTGTCCATATGGGCTTCATAGCAGCCGAAACATCATAGGCGTCATGGACCCTGGCAGGTCGTCGAGTGGGCCTTCCGTTGGGTTGGACTAGGTATGCTAACATCGGGTACCCGTAGGGTATAACCATGTCAGTAGCCCCCGAGTCTCCATCCGAAACGTAGATTCGGGTGGAGACTTAGTTGTATTGAACCTTGTATTTGGATGTCGGAGTCGAAAGTTGTGTCGAGTGCGAAGCACTTCACCCGGAAGTTCATCGGGTCAGCTGAATTTGTTCGGCTGTTGTAAAGGAATCGACATCATGGACGTAGTCAACACAATGGACTATAGGGTGCGAGACCAGCGCCCCCTATGGGTGTAGCCCCCGAGTGTCTGTTCGAGTCGTAGACTTGAGCAGAGACTTTAATTCGGCCGTTGTTTGGCGTTAGGTCCGTAGGACACAAATTTTTCGGATGCTTGAATCCATCCTCCCTATGGGAGTAGCCCACGAGTCCTTAGTGGAGTCGCAGACTCGACGTCGGACTCGAAGAATTGTTCCATGGCGTAGTTCATTGGCGTGCCACTAGAAGATCTTTTGTGTGCACGACCAGCACTCCAGTTTGGAGTAGCCCCCGAGTGTCTGGCGGAGTCGTAGACTCAGGCAGGGACTCGAGTCTTGTATCTTGTAGACGCAATCGATAATCTTGCGGGCGTACCGCTGATCCGGAAGTACATTAGGTGCGCGACCAGTGCTCCTGATAGGAGTAGCCCCCGAGTGTCTAGTCGAATCGTAGACTCGAGTGGAGACTCATGCAAGGAGAAACCACTGACCCGGAAGTGCATCGAGTCAGCGTATCACGCATAAGGAGCCAGGAATCGACGATGCAGTTGGAGTTGACGTGGCGGAGTCGAGCGGCGTTTAGCCAGAAGGAGTCGACATTGCGGATGAAGTCGACGTCGTTTCTTCTGTCGGGTGCGCGGCCAGCGCCGCTTTTGTCGATGATTGATGTGGTCATCCGAGGAATGCTTCGACTCGGGTCTTGGCGTCTGTTGACATGACTGGCGCTGGTCGACTCCGTTGGAGGACCCGATAGAATAGCTCGGCGCATTTGACATCCTTGTAAGCTGTAGAAAACATAAAGAATTGTGAAGTACTTGTATCTTGTAAAGAATATTTGCTTTTTGGCTTGTATAGTAAGATTCTGGTGCCAATCGAGTCGACACCTTTGCACTGTATACTAGGCCTTTTCGTTAGCCTGATTACCCTTAGTCTCAGTACCTTGCCGAGGCACTCGGAGTTTAAGGATTCGACGATCAGGCAGAATCAGCTACTCGGGCTGTCGCGTTCGAGGTGCTCGAGTGCGTGGAGCCGATGGCACATTAGGTTAGTCGAAGAGGGCGTGGCCCCCGAGTGTTTCGAGTGCAAGTTAAAATTAAAAGAAATCAGCTCTAAGTAGAGGGAAACTTAGCTTTATTGGTAGTTGTCGTGGACGAAGTTGATGCGGTAGCGGGTCACGCGGCGGACGTAGTCGACGCGGCGGGTTCCTGGGGTCAATGGCGGCAGTGAGTTCTGCATCCGAAGATTATTGCAATCGAAAATCGCATCAGGTCGCCACATCCGAAGGATGCAGCGGGTCACCGCAGCCGAAGGCCATAGCGGGTCTCGCGGGAGTCGAAGACCACAGCGGGTTGCTGGAGCCGAAGGCCATGGCTGGTCGCTGAAGCGGAGGGAGCTCCGAGGCCCCGAGTTGTTGGAGCCGAAGATCGTAGCGGATCGCCGCAGTCGAAAACTCCAGCGGGTCGCGATATCGACGTCAGGTGAGTAGCCAACATGGCGGTCGAGAGTTGTGCACCAGACATGTAGTTGACGCGGCAGCGAGTCACGCGGCGGACGTAGTCGACATAGCGGACCGGAGTCGCGTGATGATGACGAGTTGCTGCATCCGAAGAATCGTGGGTCGTGGGTTCGATTCCCACGGACGGCGTCAATTGACGAGGTTTAATCTCGTCAATGCCCATTGTTATGGACTTGGGTTTTGGAGAAGATGGGGATGCTGGAGATCGTGGCACGGTTAACAGAAAAGCAACCAGGGGACACGAGATTTACCCAGGTTCAGGCCCCCGGAGGGAAAACCCTACTCCTGCTTGTCTGCTCTTTGATTACGGCGGAACCGAAGGTTACAGGGTGCGCAGATTCGATCTGGCGTGGATGCGTGTGCGAAAGTATGAGTCGAGTTCTAGATCTGTAGATCTATTGTGGTCTAGTCTATCGGGGGTATGGCGTGTGTAGGTCGTAATCTGTCCTCCTCGTTGGACCCTCCTAGCCTTTATATATGGGGAGGCTAGGTCTCAGGCGCCGATACGAGTAGGTTACAAGTTGTATTCAAACTCTAGTCTTGAGGTTTCCTTGTCTTGTACGCTTGGGAGTCCGTGTCCATATGGGCTTCATAGCAGCCGAAACGTCATAGGCGTCATGGACCCTGGCAGGTCGTCGAGTGGGCCTTCCGTTGGGTTGGACTAGGTATGCTAACATCGGGTACCCGTAGGGTATAACCATGTCAAATGCATATGCATAGATCACCCCTATTTCAAAAACCATCTATTTGAGATCCATTTTCAAAACCCTTGCAACCAGAGACTACCTATCACTACTGGAGATCACTCAAAATTTTTGAAACCAAAATTCAAAACTTTCTTTCATGCGGCCATTTCATCAAACACTTGGCATGCATAATATCACCTCTAATCCTAGCTCACTGTTTACTACAGGGTTCTGCCCCCAATTGATCCCCATTTAATCCCATTGTCCCCTCTTGATCTAACCAGAGCCTAACCAGCCTCTTCCCTACCCCCTAGCTGCACTGCCATGCCATGCCGAGCACTACCTCACCGGCCGACAGGGCACTCGCAGCAGCAGCCCTCTCCAGCCCCTCTCCTCATGTCTAGCAGCTTGCCAGTGGTCCACCTCCACCGCCCAACCAGCCCCAGGCCAGAGACAGAGAGAAGAGCGGCCAGGAACTGCCGCGCCCAGAGCCGGTCGAGCATGCCGACGCCGCCCCCAGAGCATGCCATGTCCCCGCTTGCATAGACCATCCCTTGGCACCAGCCCGCGCCCGCCGCTCCACCTCGACCTGGAGAACACCCCAGACATCCCTGTTCGCCGCCCAAAGCCTCACAGCCACCGCTCGCCGTGGACACCGCCACTTCGGCCGCGCAGAGCGCCACCTCGCCCAGACCGCGTGCCACCGCCCCTACGGCCGCATTCAATTCCTAGAGCATCACCAGGGAACCGCCCATCGATCTCCACCCCCAGCCATGCCTCTACCCCGCCGTAGCCTTGTCGCCGAAGTCGCCTGCCCATCCTGCTCGGTCTCACCGTCGGGCCTATAAAAGGAGCCCTCCCCAGCCTCTTCTCTCCACACCATTCCACTCTCCTCACCTCTCTGAACCTCACCCACCTCTAGCCGGAGCAAGGCGAGCAGCAGCTCGCCGGAATTAAATCCATCTGGATTTTCCTTTTAGTTAAATCTAGTTTCTGTCCCCTAGTTTGAAAATCAATTCAGAGAGTTTTATAAATCCAAATGGCATGAAACTAATTTTGTCTGAAAGATATGGAAATGCTCTATCCAAGCCCGTTGTATTTAATTCAATTAGAGTTATAGATCTGTCCTAATAAAAATAACAAAACAGAAGATTTTGCAACTAGTAACATTTTTATAAAATCAACCAAGTTAGCTTTTGAGTTGATTCCAACTCTCAAAAATCACATTTCATCATATCTATCTAATCATGTAATAATATTAAGGTTGACATGCAGTGACTTTGGACTAGTGCCAAAATAATGCTATATAGGCATTTCTAGTCACTTTAAATAATTAAATAATGAACCTAAACCAAAGTAATATTGATCCAACCCTTAAATCTCATTCCCACATGTTAGAATATGTGGTGAGGACATGTGTCCACATGATCCCATATTTTGGTGGTGAATATTAAATTTTAGTTAATTTTCCAATGAGTAGAAATTACTTTTCTAAAATAAAAAGGATGAAACTATTGAAATTAAACTTGTGATGTTTGTGATGATAATAGATCATCAAATGTGTGTTTTATAATGCTGCTTAGCCTAGTTAAGTATTGTTTGGTGATTGTCTACTCCCTATGTATTTATAGATGCTAGTACCGACCAAGCTTTCGAGGAGGAGGAGTTCTACCAAGAAGAAGAAGAAGAAGAAGAAAACTTCAACCACTTCACCAACCAAGGCAAGCTATTGTTAGCAGGCTAGAATTAAGCTAGATGAATGAGCAAGGATGCTTTAGGCATGCTTTAATCACACCCCTTTTAACTATTAGTACCCCCAAGTCTTACTTACAAGTTTTACTCCCCTTAGTATGCAAAGTTCCTTCCTTATTTTGAAGGTAGCATAAAAAGTATAAAACTTGACCTACTTAGAAACCTTTAGATGTCATTCTATGGCATGAGATTGATCCCATATTTCCCCTTTAGTGAACACTCTTAACTTAGTATTTTAGAGTAGATCAAAAACTTGAGTCACTTTAGATGGAAACACTTGGTGAAAATGAATTGTGAAAACCTTGGAATGATGAGTCATTCTATTGAGATGTTTTGACATGTGTTGAGAAACACAACTGGTTTATGATGATGAAAATGATGAGGCATGAGCCTTAACCCTTTTATAAAACTGATGGTTGGATTCAGATGCGATACCATTCCAAATTTACCGTACAACCACATTACCTGAATTGGGTAAGGCTTAGCTGGAAATTTATATGCATTAGATTAGTTCCCTCATGGGAGAGTTTTGAGCTGAGGCTACCTCTCAATGTTGTACACCTATGCAGTGCCCAAGATGACTGATGGTCATGGTTGGGAGGCCATTCTCATAGGAGAGGTGCTTGTACTAGGGTGTGTAAAGGGAAGGTTATGTTTGATTATCTGTATACTAAGTATGATGATTCAGGGTTATCCATGACAGATGTATCAAATCTTGTGGTTAAAGTGTACCACCTCTGCAGAGTGTCAAACTATTCGAATAGCCGCGTTCGCGGTTATGGAAAGTTGGAATGGCCATACTGTTTTGTTGTCAGATGTTTTCTAAATAACTTGAAATGAATGATGAACTTTGACTTGACCACAACAGGGTTGTGTTGATGATAATAGCTTCCCAACTTAAGTGATTCTAGAACTTTACTTTATCTTTCTTTGCTTCTGAACTCAGCTTAGGTTTCAAACTTAACTCGATAGTTAAATTAGATTCAGCACTTTACCTTAGAATTATAGTACCTGTTAATAGTAGTTTGCGAGTACTTGAAGAGTACTCATGGCTTTTGTCCCTGGCTATTATCATGGCCAGACTATGAAGGAGATTATCAAGATGATGGTCAGCAGGACGGCTATGATAACTAGGACTATCTGCCTTCATCAACATTGCCTGTGCCCCTGAAGATGGACCCCACCGCTACGCTTATCGTTTATTTCCGCTGCTTGTTGTATTAAAGACTGGACCATGAGATCCTTATTTGTGTAAAACCTTATGTATGGTTTGTAATGGATGATGTACTGTGATATCCAATCCGTTATGTCTCGCAAAAATGGTAATCTTGGGATTGCGAGGTATGGCATAACGGGCATCTAGGATTAAAAATCTGGGTGTTGACAAGTTGGTATCAGAGCCATCCTGACCATAGGAGACCCTAGTTAGAATGGATGTCCAAACCAAAAACTTAGCTTCAAAACCAAAGTGAGTATTTATGAAAAACTATTTCCCCTGTTTCCCTTGTGAACTCATTCTTTCTCAAAAATTCATGTTCCTCAAAATTCTTACATTACTACTAAAAATTTGACACACTTGATCACTTCACTAACTTCCTCATCCTTAATTCTTGTAGATGGTGACTCAGTTTAGCAAGTTTTACCAGTTGGGAAACGGAGGTCAGCTGATCTTCGAGAGGGATCTGGATTCACTGTCGGAGTTACTAGGACGCCCACATCCGGAGTTTCTTGGAGCTCAACTTCCAGGACCCCTAGGAGGAGACCTATAGTGGCTAGTCACCGCGGATCTTCGGGGAAGCATCGAAGCACCAACTTCCGGGAGAATTCAGTTCTCCGTGAGAGAGAACAACTGGCTAGATGGATTAGCCAGGGCAATGCATGAAGCTCTTGCACGTCTATGTGCCCTCAGCGTCAACAAGATCCAAGGAACCCGTTTTGCACACTATGCAAGACGTGACTTCATGGGAATGCCTATGGAGATGCCAAGTCACCCAGAGTTGAGGCGTCAAGTGGAGAACCTTGATTTCTTGCTTCATGACAGACAGCAGGAACTGGACAATGCCAGGGAGTTAGCCAACCAGAACCGTGCCATTGCCGACCAGAAGGCCCAGACTTTCGTACTGCTCGTCCAAGATCGGTTGTCTCTTCGTCGCCAGCGTGCAAAGAAGGATCGCACCATCGCCCGTCTTCGCAAGAAGGTGGCTGACCTCGAGAAGACTGTCAAGGAGCAGGAAGCTCAGCTTGCCGCCAAGGAAGAAGAAGATGAGGGTGAAGACATCTAGGGAGATATGGATTCTTACCTCAGCAACGATGATGACTTTCTGGAGGAGGATGCTGTGGACTTCTACACTGATGATGAAGACTCCGACTTCATCGACGATGAGTAGAGGCACTAGAGCACTGTCGTAGCATGATATGTATCATCTCATTGTATCGTAGCTTGCAGAATGGTTCTTCAAACCATCTGTTTTCCCCTTTGATTGTTGTGGTGTGTGTTGTATCGGGTGCTTGCTTGCATGAATGAAAAAGAAGTTAGTTGATAAACCTGAGTCTAACTCAATGTTTTAGCTTTAAAAACCCAAAACCATGAACCTTAGAATTTCCCTCTTACCCCTATATCTATCTCAATCTTCAGATGACTCGTGGAAACCAAGGAGGGAGCAGCTCGTCGCAGGACCCAATGCTGCAGATCTTGCAGAATCTCATCGCGGACCGTGAAGCAAGCAGGGCCGAGCGTCAAGCCAACTTAGCAACATTGCAGCAGATCGCCCAAATGGCTATCAACAACAAAGGACATGGAAATCAGGATCACCAAGGATCCAAACTCAAAAACTTTCAGAACACCAATCCCCCAATCTTTAACCAATCTAAAAACCCATTAGATGCTGATGACTGGTTACAGACCATGGAAAACAACTTAGAGGTTTCCAGAGTTGATGAGAATGAGAAAGTTCTCTTCGCCACCCACTATCTGGCGGGAGATGCAAGAGCTTGGTGGAATAGCATCCGCATTATGAACCATGGCCAGGTGATGACCTGGGAAGCATTCAAGGTCAAGTTCAGCCGCACCCACGTGCCACAAGGTCTTGTCAACAGGATGAGAGATGAATTCCGCGAATTGAAGCAAGGAAGAATGACTGTGGTAGAGTACCGTGACAGATTCTTGTCACTTGCTAGATATGCACCGGATGAGATCAACACAGAGGCCAAGAAGAAGGAGAGATTCTTAAATGGACTGCATGATGAGATGCAGACCGTCCTCGTCAACATCCATTTCGATGATCTCGAAGAGCTAGTCGACTCTGCCATTCAGATGGAAGGGAAGATTAACCAGGCAAATGACAACCGCAAGCGCCGTATGATGCAGCAGTCTGGATCCAGTAGTCACCAGAAGTATCGTCCCAACCCCTCACCAGGATATGCACCAAGGAACAACCGACCCCCAAATTCTTGCCCAAGCTACCCCAACCGTAGCGGAGGTAATGTGAAGTCCGGAGGAAACAATCACAACTCCGGTAATGCCAACCATTTCAACCGTGCCCCTCCCAAGAGCAACAACAACAACAACACTGCACCCAGAACTGGCAGCAATGTTGTGCCTGTCGCAGTCAAGGACAAGTCCTAGATCACTTGTTTCGAGTGTGGAGTGAAGGGTCACTACTCCAATGAGTGTCCCAAGAAGACTGCCGCCAATGCCCCTGTGAATGCCCCAGCTCAGCAGCAGCGTCGTGTTCAACCAGGAAGGAGATTTTCCCCAGGGAACCCGCACAACCGCAATGGTCGTCTCTTCCACATGAACGCAGAAGAAGCCCAGGAAGCGCCAGATGTAGTGTTGGGTATGTTTTCTGTCAACTCAGTTTTAGCAAGAGTATTGTTTGATTCTGGAGCATCGCATTCATTTGTCACGAAGAATTTGTATGCACTAGTAAGATTCACCCAACCAACCTGAAGCATGTCATGATAGTTCAAATCCCCAGTTTAACTACAAAAGCTAGAAAAAATTGCAAAGTTGTACCTATCAGAATACATGGGATAGATTTTTATGCCAACCTAATTGTACTTGGAACCAAAGGATTGGAAGTAGTACTAGGTATGGACTGGATGTCAAGGCATAAAGGACTGATAGACTGTGCTAAGAAATCCATCACCATGACCAGTAGTTCTGGAGTAACAGTAGAGCATATCTCTGAAACCTTACCCCGTCAATTCAAGTGCAACAAGAGTGTAGCCCTGCCCACCATTGACCAAGTCAGAGTAGTCTGTGAATACCCTGACGTATTCCTAGATGAATTGCCAGGTATGCCCCCGGATAGGGATATTGAGTTCATTATCGAACTAATCCCCGGAACCGTACCTATAGCCCAGAGACCCTATACCATGAACCCCTCAGAGTTAGTGGAACTTAATAAGCAGTTGGATGCCATGTTGGCAACAGGCTTGATTCAGCCAAGCGCATCGCCATGGAGATCACCAGTGTTATTAGTCGACAAGAAAGATGGAGGCAATCGTCTATGTACAGATTACAGAAAGTTGAATGACGTCACCATCAAGAACAAGTACCCCTTGCCAAAGATAGATGATCTATTTGATCAGTTGATCGGAGCTCAGGTATTCTCAAAGATTGATCTTAGGACTGGTTATTACCAACTTAAGATTCGTGCAACGGATATTCCGAAGACCGCCTTTACTACTCGCTATGGTTTATACGAGTATACGGTTATGTCTTTTGGATTAACCAATGCCCCTGCTTATTTCATGAATCTCATGAATAAGATCTTTATGAATTTCCTAGATAAGTTTGTAGTTGTGTTTATCGACGACATCCTTATCTACTCCAAGTCAGAAGAAGAGCATGAGCAACATCTGAGAATCATCCTAGAAACCCTGAGAGAGCATCAGTTATATCCCAAGTTCAGCAAGTGTGAGTTTTGGCTGAAAGAAGTAGGATTCCTAGGACATATTGTTTCTGCCGGAGGAGTCTCTGTTGATCCCACCAAGATCAAAGATGTCGAAGAATGGGAAGCCCCAACCAATCAAACCCAAGTTCGCTCATTTCTCGGATTAGCGGGATACTACCGCAAGTTCGTAGAAGGATTCTCGAGCATAGCCCGACCAATGACCCAATTGCTGAAGAAGGACAAGAAGTTTGAATGGACAGACAAATGTGAAGCCAGCTTCCAAGAGCTGAAGAAGAGATTGATATCAGCCCCAATTTTGATCATGCCAGACATCAAGAAGCCGTTTGATGTGTATTGTGATGCATCCAAGATTTGCCTAGGATGTGTATTGATGCAAGAAGGCAAAGTCATTGCGTATCTGTCTCGACAATTGAAGCAACATGAGCAAAACTATCTGACCCATGATCTTGAGCTAGCAGCCGTGGTTCTAGCATTGAAGACATGGCGTCATTATTTGATGGGTAATCGCTGTGAGATTTACTCAGATCATAAGAGCTTGAAGTATATCTTCACTCAGAAGGAGCTGAATATGAGGCAAAGAAGATGGATAGAGTTAATCAAGGATTATGACCTTGACATTCACTATCACCCCGGCAAAGCCAATGTGGTAGCGGATGCTCTTAGCAGATTGCCGTGTAGGCTTAACACCACGATCAAAGAGAAGCAACCAAGTTTGTACGAGGAGTTGGAGCAGTTCAGGACTGAGTTAGTTAGCAAAGGATTCCTAGCTAGCATTGAACTTCAACCCACTTTGATTAGCCAAATCAAGGAAGCCCAGAAGGGAAATGAAAGTATCGACAGAATCAAACGTCGTATTGGTACAGGAAAGGTACCTGGATTCACCGAAGACGAAGAAGGAGTACTGTGCTACAAAGGACGCATCTGTGTGCCAGTAGATTCGGAGCTGAAGGAAATTATCATGAAGGAAGCTCATGATACTCTTTATTCTATCCACCCCGGAGGAACAAAGATGTATCAGGATTTGAAAGAGCAATTTTGGTGGCACAAGATGAAAAGAGAGATCGAAAGCTACATCGCCAAATGTGACATCTGTCAAAGAGTCAAAGCAGAGCATCAGAGACCTGCAGGATTGTTGCAACCATTACAGATTCCGGAATGGAAATGGGATTCCGTCGGAATGGACATTATCATAGGTTTACCTACTTCTAGTAGGGGAACTGACTCAATCTGGGTCATAGTTGATCGGCTCTCCAAGGTAGCCCACTTTATACCTGTCAACACAACCTACCAGAGTGCAAAACTAGCAGAGATGTACATTGCTAGGATTGTTAGTCTGCATGGAACCCCCAAGACCATCGTCTCAGATCGAGGAACCCAGTTTACTTCAAGATTTTGGCAGAAAGTTCAGGAAGGTTTAGGAACCAAGTTGAACTTCAGTACCGCTTATCACCCGCAAACAAATGGATAAACTGAGAGAGTCAACCAGATCCTAGAGGATATGTTTAGAGCTTGTGTGTTGGAATACAGATCAAAATGGGAAGACTGCCTGCCTTTCGCAGAATTCTCATATAACAATAGCTATCAAGCTAGTTTGCAGATGGCACCATTTGAATTCCTATACGGAAGAAAGTGTCGTACCCCTTTGAATTGGTCGCAAGTAGGAGAGAGTCAGATCTTTGGACCCGACATTCTCCGAGAAGCAGAAGAGAAAGTTCACAAAGTCCGTGAGCACATCAAGACTGCCCAATCCAGACAGAAGAGTTATGCTGACAAAAGAAGGAGAGACCTGACTTTCAATGTCGGAGATTTCGTATATCTCAAGGTTTCACCATTGAAGGCAACTCAACGCTTTAGTCTGAAGAGAAAGTTAGATCCCAGATATATCGGACCTTTAAAGATTCTGAACCGCCGAGGAGAAGTATCGTACCAACTGGAACTGCTTGAAGAGATGTCAGCCATCCACAGTGTGTTCCATATCTCGTTACTTCGCAAATGCTTGGAAGTGCCTGAGAAGACTAAAGTTTTCAAGAATATCGATCACAGAGCGGTGGAATCAACAATGACCTGACCTATCGGGAAGTACCCATTCATATATTAGAAGAAGCCTATAGAACCACCAGGACCAGGAGTATCAAGTTTCTCAAGATTCAGTGGAGCAACCATACCGAGGAGGAAGCTACTTGGGAGCGCGAAGATTACATTAGAACATAGTTCCCAGATCTCTTTAGTTCCTAGTTTTCTTTGTAAATCTCGGGACGAGATTTTGTTTAAGGGGGGAAGGTTTGTAACATCCCAAAACTTTAATCCAAGGATATCAAGATCAAATCATCCAAAAATAGGGTTAACAAAAACTTTTCCAAATTTAAAATGAAAGCATTCATATATGTATGCATTTAAAATAGGAGTTGTTTGAATTGCCATGATTGATTGATCCAATGCTTGTAAAATGTTTCTTAGGTGATTTAAACATCATCTACATCATTCCCAAACTTTTCCTAAAGAAAATCAAATCAAAAAGAATTAAAAAGAAGGAATGGTCATTTTGGCAAATCTAACTCTCATGCCTACTTTGGCTATTCCTAGTACTCAATTCCTAACAGAAACAATTCTTGATCTTTGCACCCCTTGCTAGTACACATAATGAGGTACCAAGGCCCACCTTTTGATCTGCTAAAAACATTCTTTTACTTATTTTAATTGGCATTTGAAAATTGAATCTAATGCATATGCATAGATCACCCCTATTTTAAAAACCATCTATTTGAGCTCCATTTTCAAAACCCTTGCAACCAGAGACTACCTATCACTAGTGGAGATCACTCAAAAATTTTGAAACCAAAATTCAAAACTTTCTTTCATGCGGCCATTTCATCAAACACTTGGCATGCATAATATCACCTCTAATCCTAGCTCACTGTTTACTACAGGGTTCTGCCCCCAATTGATCCCCATTTAATCCCCTTGTCCCCTCTTGATCTAACCAGAGCCTAACCAGCCTCTTCCCTACCCCCTAGCTGCACTGCCATGCCATGCCGAGCACCACCTCGCCGGCCGACAGGGCACTCGCAGCAGCAGCCCTCTCCAGCCCCTCTCCTCATGTCTAGCAGCTTGCCAGTGGTCCACCTCCACCGCCCAACCAGCCCCAGGACAGAGATAGAGAGCAGAGCGGCCAGGAACCGCCGCGCCCAGAGCCGGTCGAGCATGCCGACGCCGCCCCCAGAGCACGCCCTGTCCCCGCTCGCACAGACCATCCCTTGGCACCAGCCCATGCCCACCGCTCCACCTCGACCTGGAGAACACCCCAAACATCCTTGTTTGCCGCCCAAAGCCTCACAACCACCGCTTGCCATGGACACCGCCGCTTCGGCCGCGCAGAGCGCCACCTCGCCTAGACCGCGTGCCACCGCCCCTACGGCCGCATTCAATTCCTAGAGCACCGCCAGGGAACCACCCATCGATCGCCACCCCCAGCCATGCCTCTACCCCGCTGTATCCTTGTCGCCGAAGTCGCCTGCCCATCCCGCTCGGTCTCACCGTCGGGCCTATAAAAGGAGCCCTCCCCAGCCTCTTCTCTCCACACCATTCCACTCCCCTCACCTCTCTGAACCTCACCCACCTCTAGCCGGAGCAAGGCGAGCAGCAGCTCGCTGGAATTGGAGCCGGAGCAGCCGCGGCAGGAGGAGAAGGGTGCCGTTGATTGCGACCACCCCAAGCTCCGCCGCAACTACGCCTCGCCTCGCCGTCGTCTTCCACGTTGTTTGCCTGCCTCACCGACCCTGCTGGAGCCCTGGTATGCCCCCAGTAGACCCCCACCGAGCCGCTAGGGTTCGAGCTCGCCGGCGACCTGTTCGTCGTCGACGATGACCCTCAGTCGTTGATCTCGCTTCTAATCCTACGGCCCACAGCGCGCGTACCGTTTCGCGTTTTAAGTGCCGCTGACACGCGGGACCCCCCTGTCAGTTGAGCCCCACGCTGCGGAGCGCCACTGGGCTGGCCCATTCCTTTTCCCGCGCTAGCCCATAGATTCAAATCTGGATTTTCCTTTTAGTTAAATCTAGTTTCTGTCCCCTAGTTTGAAAATCAATTCAGAGAGTTTTATAAATCCAAATTGCATGAAACTAATTTTATCTGAAAGGTATTGAAATGCTCTATCCAAGCCCATTGGATTTAATTCAATTAGAGTTATATATCTCTCCTAATAAAAATAACAAAACAGAAGCTTTTGCAACTAGCAACATTTTTATAAAATCAACCAAGTTAGCTTTTGAGTTGATTCCAACTCTCAAAAATCACATTTCATCATATCTATATAATCATGTAATAATATTAAGGTTGACATGCAGTGACTTTGGACTAGTACCAAAATAATGCTATATAGGCATTTCTAGTCACTTTAAATCATTAAATAATGAACCTAAACCAAAGTAATATTGATCCAACCCTTAAATCTTATTCCCACATGTTAGAATATGTGGTGAGGACATGTGTCCACATGATCCCATATTTTGGTGGTGAATATTAAATTTTAGTTAATATTCCAATGAGTAGAAATTACTTTTCTAAAATAAAAAGGATGAAACTATTGAAATTAAACTTGTGATGTTTGTGATGATAATAGATCATCAAATGTGTGTTTTAGAATGCTACTTATCCTAGTTAAGTATTGTTTGGTGATTGTCTACTCCCTATGTATTTATAGACGCTAGTACCGACCAAGCTTCCGAGGAGGAGGAGTTCTACCAAGAAGAAGAAGAAAACTTCAACCACTGCACCAACCAAGGCAAGATATTGTTAGCGGGCTAGAATTAAGCTAGATTAATGAGCAAGGATGCTTTAGGCATGCTTTGATCACACCCCTTTTAACTATTAGTACCCCAAGTCTTACTTACAAGTTTTACTCCCCTTAGTATGCAAAGTTCCTTCCTTATTTTGAAGGTAGCATAAAAAGTATAAAACTTGACCTACTTAGAAACCTTTAGATGTCATTCTATGGCATGAGATTGATCCCATATTTCCCCTTTAGTGAACACTCTTAACTTAGTATTTTAGAGTAGATCAAAAACTTGAGTCACTTTAGATGAAAACACTTGGTGAAAATGAATTGTGAAAACCTTGGAATGATGAGTCATTCTATTGAGATGTTTTGACATGTGTTGAGAAACACAACTGGTTTATGATGATGAAAATGATGAGGCATGAGACTTAACCCTTTTATAAAACTGGTGGCTAGATTCGGATGTGATACCATTCCAAATTTACCGTACAACCACATTACCTGAATTGGGTAAGGCTTAGCTGGAAATTTATATGCATTAGTATTAGTTCCCTCACGGGAGAGGTTTGAGCTGAGGCTACCTCTCAATGTTGTCCACCTATGTAGTGCCCAAGATGACTGATGGTCATGGTTGGGAGGCCATGCTCATAGGAGAGGTGCTTGTACTAGGGTGTGTAAAGGGAAGGTTATGTTTGATTATCTGCATACTAAGTATGATGAATCAGGGTTATCCCTGACAGATGTATCGAATCTTGTGGTGAAAGTGTACCACCTCTACAGAGTGTCAAACTATTCGAATAGCCGCGTCCGCGGTTATGGAAAGTTGGAATGGCCATACTGTTTCGTTGTCAGATGTTTTCTAAATAACTTGAAATGAATGATGAACTTTGACTTGACCACAACAGGGTTGTGTTGATGATAATAGCTTCCCAACTTAAGTGATTCTAGAACTTTACTTTATCTTTCTTTGCTTCTGAACTCAGCTTAGGTTTCAAACTTAACTTGATAGTTAAATAAGATTCAGCACTTTAACTTAGAATTATAGTACCTGTTAATAGTAGTTTGCGAGTACTTGAAGAGTGTAGGGTTTCGTAGCATGGAAAACAAAAATTTTCTACCGCATACAAACAAACAAGCCAAGATCTATCTACTATATTGTAGCAACGAGTCGATGGAATAACTCACCCTCGAAGATTCCAAAGTGTTTAACGAGAGCGGATTCTCGTGGGTGATGTAGTCGTACTCTTTCCGATCTCAAGATCGCGTAGACGATCCTTCCGGCGCTGCGTTCCGGCAGCGCTCCCGCAGTCGGTCACATGTTCGGTACTCGACGAAGACCTTCCTCTCCCTTGTTCTAGCAGGCAGCGGAGGTTGTAGCACTCTCCTCGCGATTCCGGTAGCACAACGGCGTGGTACCGGAAGTAGAGGGGAGATCTCGTAGGGCTTCGCCTTAAGCCGGAGCGAGTATGGTGGAGTATGAGAGGGATCCTCGGCGATCTAGGTTTTAGACACACCAAGGAGGAGGTGCTAGAGCCGGCGGCTAGGGTTTGGGGCACCCCAAGTCGGCGGCTAGGGCAACCTTGGGAGGTGGCGGCAGCAGCAGGAGGTGGTGGCGCCAATCTAGGGTTTTGGAGGAGAGGTACTTGTGTGCTAGGAGGGGCAGCCCTGCCCCTCCCTTTATAGGTGGGAGGCGCGGCCAAGGGGAGGGGAATCCCTCCCCAACTCGGCTTGAGGTGGGCCGGCGGTTGGAGGAGGGAATCCCTCCCCAACTCGGTTTCCCACTCCTCCTCCTCTTTCCAAAACTTGCCGTTTGACTTTCAAACTAGCCGTTTGACTTTTCAATTTAGGATTTAAATAAACCCTTTATTTTGGACAGCAAAGACACCTAGTACATGATGCAATCATTCCAACTTACAATGACACATTCATGTACCCTTCCCTTCCCGGAGTGCCGGACATTTCGGAACATTCTAGAACATTCCCGATGAAAACACCGGAACCATTCCCCAACTCCGAAATGGGACTTTCCTTATATGAATCTTATTCTCCGGACCATTCCGGATCTCCTCGTGATATCCCGAATCCCATTCGAGACTCCGAACAACATTCGGACTCTTTCTCATCATTCCATAACTACTCAAACAACGTCGAATCCTTAAGTGTGTCTCCCTACGGTTCGTGAATTATGCAGACATGATCGAGACACTTCTCCGAACAATAACCAATAGAGGAATCTGGAAATTCATATGGCTCCCACATATTTCTACAATTACTTTGCGATCAAATGAACCACTTACATACGATATCAATTTCCCTTTGTCTCACGATAGTTTACTTATCCGAGGTTATGATCATCGGTATCTCTGCATACCTAGTTCAACCTTGTTACTGATAAGTACTCTTTTCTCGTTCCCGTGATATGTGATCCCTTGTGAGCCAGTCACATGCTTGCAAGCTAATTGGATGACATTTCACCGAGAGGGCCCAGAGTATATCTATCCGTCATATGGATGGACAAATCCCACTCTTGATCCATGTGTTTCAACCAATACTTTCTGAACACTCAATGCCACCTTTATAGCCACCCAGTTACGGTGTGGTGTTTGATGTTATCAAAGCATCCATCCGGTAAAGGTGATATGCATGATCTCATGGTCGAAGGAATTAGATAACTATGTATCAGAAAGCATATAGCAATTGAACTATTAAAATGACTTGATCTTTATGCTACGCTTATCTATAGGAGTATGTCCACCATATCATTCTCCTAACGATATGATCTTGTTGTCAACAACATCTCAATGTTCATGATAGGGAAACCACAATCATCTATTAACCAACAAGCTAGTATTATACAGAGGCTTTACTAGGGACTTCAAATTAAGTTTACAAATCACACAAGTATTAATGTTTCCTTGTTAATACTATTATAGCATGAATGTAAACATTTATCATAAACACAAAGATATAATAATAACTACATTTATTATTGCCTCTAGGGCATATCTCCAACAGTCTCCCACTTGCACTAGAGTCATCTAATCTAGATTACATGGTAATATACCGAACACCCATGGCAGTTTGGTGCTGGTCATGTTTTGCCCTCGGGAGAGGTTTAGTCAACGGATCTGCCACATTCAGATATGTGTGTACTTTGCAAATCTTTATATCCCCATCTTGGATATGTTCTCGAATAGCGTGAAAACGTAGCTTGATATGCTTCAGCTTCTTGTGTGACCTTGGTTCTTGCGCATTGGCTATGGCGCCCATGTTATCACAGTAGATAGACATTGGGTCCAGCGCACTAGGAACCACACCCAGCTCTGTAATGAACTCTTTCATCCATATTGCTTCTTGTGAAGCCTCCGAAGCAGCGATGTATTCCAATTCAGTTGAAGATCTTGCCACAACGCTTTGCTTTGCACTCCTCCAGCTAACTGCTGCACCATTCAAAATAAATACGTATCCAGATTGTGATTTAGAATCATCCGGATCGGTGTTCCAACTAGCGTCGATGTAACCATTAACAACAAGCTGTTCATCACCTCCATAAGAAAGAACCATATCCTTAGTTCTTCTCAAGTACTTAAGGATGTTTTTGACCGCTGTCCAATGATCCACTCCTGGATCACTTTGATATCTGCTAGTCAAACTAACAACATATGCATTGTCGGGTCTAGTACATAGCATGGCATACATTAGAGATCCTATGGCTGAGGCATAGGGAGTCTTACTCATCCTTTCTCTATCTTCTGCCGATGTCGGACTCTGAGTTTTACTCAAGGTCGTATTGGGCAACATGGGCAAGAACCCTTTCTTGCTATCTTCCATTCCAAACCTCTTTAGAACTTTGTCCAAATATGTACTTTGTGACAATGATATTTGGCGTTTTGATCTATCTCTATAAATCTTTATGCCTAATATGTAAGCTGCTTCGCCAAGATCCTTCATTGAAAAACTATTATTCAAATATTCTTTGACACTATTAAGAAGGTCTACATCATTCCCAATCAACAATATGTCATCCACATATAGTATTAAGAATGCTACAGAGCTCCCACTCACTTTCTTGTAAATACAAGCTTCTCCATAAGTTTGTATAAAACCAAAACTTTTGATTACCTTATCAAAACGTTGATTCCAACTTCGGGATGCTTGCTTCAATCCATAGATGGACCGTTGAAGTTTGCATACCTTGTTAGCATCTTTAGGATCGACAAAACCTTTGGGTTGGATCATATACAACTCTTCATCAATGTCTCCATTGAGGAATGTTGTTTTGACATCCATCTGCCATATCTCATAATCGTAATATGCAGCGATTGCTAACATAATCCTCACAGACTTTAGCTTCGCTACTGGTGAGAAAGTCTCATCGTAGTCAACTCCTTGAATTTGTCGAAACCCTTTTGCGACAAGTCGAGCTTTATAGACAGTAACATTACCATCAGCATCTGTTTTCTTCTTGAAAATCCATTTGTTCTCGACAGCCTTCCGGCCATCCGGTAAGTCCACCAAAGTCCATACTTGGTTTTCGTACATGGATCCAATCTCGGATTTCATGGCTTCCTGCCATTTATTGGAATCTGGGCTCATCATTGCTTCCTCATATGTCTCAGGGTCATCGATGTTGTCCACCAACATGACACTCATAACGGGATCATACCAATCTGGAGTGGTACGATTTCTCGTTGACCTGCGAGGCTCTGTAGCAACTTCGACCGAAGTTTCATGATCATCATCATTAGCTTCCTCTCTAATTGGTGCAGGCACCACAGGAACTTCTTCCGGCGCTGCGCTACTCGCAATTTCGAGAGAAGGTTCGACAACCTCGTCAAGTTCTACTTTCCTTCCAGTCACTTCTTTCGAGAGAAATTCCTTCTCTAGAAAGGATCCATTCTTGGCAACGAAGATTTTGCCTTCGGATCTATGATAGAAAGTATACCCAATAGTTTCCTTCGGGTATCCTATGAAGACGCATTTTTCCGTTTTGGGTTCAAGCTTGTCCGGTTGTAACTTCTTTACATAGGCTTCGCATCCCCAAACTTTAAGGAACGACAATTTAGGTTTCTTCCCAAACCATAATTCATACGGTGTCGTTTCAACGGATTTAGACGGTGCCCTATTTAAAGTGAATGTAGCTGTTTCTAATGCATAACCCCAAAATGATAGCGGTAAATCTGTAAGTGACATCATAGAACGAACCATATCTAAGAGAGTTCGATTACGACGTTCAGACACACCATTACGCTGTGGTGTTCCCGGCGGTGTCAATTGTGAAAGTATTCCGCATTTCTTCAAATGCTCGCCAAACTCGTAACTTAGATATTCACCTCCACGATCAGAACGTAGAAATTTAATCTTCTTGTTACGTTGATTCTCTACCTCACTTTGAAATTCCTTAAACTTCTCAAAAGTTTCGGATTTATGTTTCATGAAATAGATATACCCATATCTACTCAAGTCATCCGTGAAGGTAAGAACATAACGATAACCACCGCGCGATGCTACACTCATTGGACCACACACATCGGTATGTATGATTTCCAATAAGTCCGTAGCTCGCTCCATCATACCAGAAAATGGAGTCTTAGTCATTTTACCCATCAGACATGCTTCGCATCTTTCAAGTGATTCAAAATCAAGTGATTCAAGAAGTCCATCGGAATGGAGTTTCTTCATACGCTTCACTCCAATGTGACCAAGACGACAGTGCCACATATAGGTCGAGTTATCGCTTGATTTCAAACGTTTAGCCTCAATGTTATTAATATGTGTATTTCCACTATCGAGATTCAACAAGAATAGACCATCTATCAAAGGTGCATGTGCATAAAACATATTACTCATATAAATCGAACAACCATTATTCTCGGATTTAAACAAGTAACCGTCTCGCAACAAACAAGATCCCGATATAATGTTCATGCTCAACGCAGGCACCAAATAACAATTATTTAAGTATAAAACTAATCCCGATGGTAGATGAAGGGGTAGCATGCCGACCGCGATCACATCAACCTTTGATCCGTTTCCCACGCGCATCGTCACCTCGTTCTTCACTAGCTTCCGTTTATTCTGTAGCTCCTGTTTCGAGTTACAAATATGAGCAACCGAACCAGTATCAAATACCCAGGCACTACTGCGAATACTAGTGAGATACACATCAATAACATGTATATCAGATATACCTTTCTTCTTGATGTTGCCGTTCTTCAAATCCACCAAGTACTTTGGGCAATTCCGCTTCCAGTGACCTTCTCCCTTGTAGTAAAAGCACTCAGTATCAGGCTTGGGTCCAGCCTTGGTCTTCTTCGTCGGTGTGGCAACTTTCTTGCCACCCTTCTTAAAGTGTCCCTTCTGCTTAGACTTGCCTTTCTTGAATTTTGTGGTCTTATTGACCAACAACACTTGGTGCTCTTTCTTGATCTCCACTTCTGCAGACTTTAACATAGCAAATAGTTCTGGCAACTGCTTGTTCATGTTCTGCATGTTGTAGTTCATCACAAAGTTCTTATAACTTGGTGGTAGTGATTGGAGGACACGGTAAATCCCCAAAGCATTAGGAATCACTATACCCAAGCTTTGAAGTTTGTTTGCGTGCCCAGACATCTTAAGCACATGCTCACTGACGGAGCTGCCCTCTTCCATCTTGCAGTTAAAGAACTTTTCAGAAGCCTCATAGCTTTCAATCGCCGCGTGAGTCTCAAAGATCAATTTGAGATCACGGACAATATCATGTGGGTCTGGATTCTCAAACCTTTTCTGAAGCTCCGATTCTAAACCATACAAGATAGCACACTGAACTATGGAGTACTGATTCTTCCGAGCAAGGTAAACATTCTTTACTTCATCGGTAGCATCAGCTGCAGGTGGGTCACCCAGCGGTGCATCCAGCACATAGGTCAAATTACCAGCTGTGAGGACAATCCTCAAATTGCGGAACCAATTTGCGAAGTTGCTTCCATTGTTTTTCAACTTTTCTTTCTCTAGGAACGCATTAAAATTGATGGTAGGGGCTGCCATTGATCTACAACATATTTGCAATAGTTTAGACTAAGTTTATGACAAATTGAGTTCTAATTAATAGTAAAGTTTAATCTAGGTGAACTCCCACTCAAAACAACATCCCTCACATTGTTTTAGTGATCACATGAACCAAATCCACCATATCAAAACCGATCATCACGAGAGTTGATATAGTTTCAATGGCGAACAATCGACATGTTCATCATATCTACTATATGATTCATGCTTTACATTTCGGTGATCCGTGTTCCTGAGACCATGTCTGTACATGCTAGGCTCGTCAAGATCAAACCTTAGCTTCCGCATAAGCAAATCTGGCTTGCTTACGTTGTATACACTTGCGGAATCTAACACACCCGATCATCACGTGGTGCTTCGAAACAACAAGCTTTAGCAACGGTGCATACTAAGGGTGAACACTTTAGAACTTGAAATTTATGTGCATGAGGGATCATCTTATAATGCTACCGTCGTCTACTAAGCAATACAAGATGCATAAAGGATTAACATCACATGCAATTCATAATATGTGATATGATATGGCCTTTATTCTTTGTGCTTCCGATCTCCATCTTCAAGCACGAACATGATCTCCATCATCACCGGCATAGCATCAAGGTCAATGACGCTTCTTCATGGTTGTCGTCCACCGGCTTCAACTATTACAACTACTTTGAATAGACACGCGGGTCTTAACAGAAATTAAAGACAACCATATGGCTCCTGCCGGTTGCCGACTTACAATAAGGATCATTGCATACATCAAATATAATCACAATCATGGCCATATCACATCACTGCACACCCCTGCAAAACAAAGTTAGACGCCTCTACTTTCTTTGCATATTTTACGTGGTTTGGGGCTGTTAATAAGTGTCGTTCTAACTTACGAACAAGAACCACAACATTGATACTAGTATTGTTAATCACCCGTTGTAAATTGGATCTCCACTATGCTGGGAGAAACAGGCACCCGCAAAGCCACTTATGCAATACAAGTTACATGTCAAGCGTGGAGCAAGTCTCATGAACGATGTCATGTAAGGTTAGCCCGGGCCGCTTCATCCCAACATCCCGCAAGATGCAAAGTACACAAGAAGCAATCGACAATAAAAGCATCAATGCCCACAATGACCATTGTGTTCTACTCGTGCAACAGATCTACATATAAACCTGGCTCTGATACCACTGTAGGGTTTCGTAGCATGGAAAACAAAAAATTTCTACCGCATACAAACAAACAAGCCAAGATCTATCTACTAGATTGTAGCAACGAGTCGATGGAATAACTCACCCTCGAAGATTCCAAAGTGTTTAACGAGAGCGGATTCTCGTGGGTGATGTAGTCGTACTCTTTCCGATCTCAAGATCGCGTAGACGATCCTTCCGGCGCTGCGTTCCGGCAGCGCTCCTGCAGTCGGTCACACGTTCGGTACTCGACGAAGACCTTCCTCTCCCTTGTTCCAGCAGGCAGCGGAGGTTGTAGCACTCTCCTCGCGATTCCGGCAGCACAACGGCGTGGTACCGGAAGTAGAGGGGAGATCTCGCAGGGCTTCGCCTTAAGCCGGAGCGAGTATGGTGGAGTATGAGAGGGCTCCTCGGCGATCTAGGTTTTAGACACACCAAGGAGGAGGTGCTAGAGCCGGCGGCTAGGGTTTGGGGCACCCCAAGTCGGCGGCTAGGGCAACCCTGGGAGGTGGCGGCAGCAGTAGGAGGTGGTGGCGCCAATCTAGGGTTTTGGAGGAGAGGTACTTGTGTGCTAGGAGGGGCAGCCCTGCCCCTCCCTTTATAGGTGGGAGGCGCGGCCAAGGGGAGGGGAATCCCTCCCCAACTCGTCTTGGAGGTGGACCGGCGGTTGGAGGAGGGAATCCCTCCCCAACTCGGTTTCCCACTCCTCCTCCTCTTTCCAAAACTTGTCGTTTGACTTTCAAACTAGCCGTTTGACTTTTCAATTTAGGATTTAAATAAACCCTTTATTTTGGACAGCAAAGACACCTAGTACATGATGCAATCATTCCAACTTACAATGACACATTCATGTACCCTTCCCTTCCCGGAGTGCCGGACATTCCGGAACATTCTAGAACATTCCCGATGAAAACACCGGAACCATTCCCCAACTCCGAAATGGGACTTTCCTTATATGAATCTTATTCTCCGGACCATTCCGGATCTCCTCGTGATATCCCGAATCCCATTCGAGACTCCGAACAACATTCGGACTCTTTCTCATCATTCCATAACTACTCAAACAACGTCGAATCCTTAAGTGTGTCTCCCTACGGTTCGTGAATTATGCAGACATGATCGAGACACTTCTCCGAACAATAACCAATAGAGGAATCTGGAAATTCATATGGCTCCCACATATTTCTACGATTACTTTGCGATCGAATGAACCAGTTACATACGATATCAATTTCCCTTTGTCTCACGATAGTTTACTTATCCGAGGTTATGATCATCGGTATCTCTGCATACCTAGTTCAACCTTGTTACTGATAAGTACTCTTTTCTCGTTCCCGTGATATGTGATCCCTTGTGAGCCAGTCACATGCTTGCAAGCTAATTGGATGACATTTCACCGAGAGGGCCCAGAGTATATCTATCCGTCATATGGATGGACAAATCCCACTCTTGATCCATGTGTTTCAACCAATACTTTCTGAACACTCAATGCCACCTTTATAGCCACCCAGTTATGGTGTGGTGTTTGATGTTATCAAAGCATCCATCCGGTAAAGGTGATATGCATGATCTCATGGTCGAAGGAATTAGATAACTATGTATCAGAAAGCATATAGCAATTGAACTATTAAAATGACTTGATCTTTATGCTACGCTTATCTATAGGAGTATGTCCACCATATCATTCTCCTAACGATATGATCTTGTTGTCAACAACATCTCAATGTTCATGATAGGGAAACCACAATCATCTATTAACCAACAAGCTAGTATTATACAGAGGCTTTACTAGGGACTTCAAATTAAGTTTACAAATCACACAAGTATTAATGTTTCCTTGTTAATACTATTATAGCATGAATGTAAACATTTATCATAAACACAAAGATATAATAATAACTACATTTTTTATTGCCTCTAGGGCATATCTCCAACAAAGAGTACTCATGGCTTTTGTTCCTGGCTATTATCATGGCCAGACTATGAAGGAGATTATCAAGATGATGGTTAGCAGGACGGCTATGATAACTAGGACTATCTGCCTTCGTCAGCATTGCCTGTGCCCTAAAGATGGACCCCACCGCTACGCTTATCGTTTATTTCCGCTGCTTGTTGTATTAAAGACTGGATCATGAGATCCTTATTTGTGTAAAACCTTATGTATGGTTTGTAATGGATGATGTACTGTGATATCCAATCCATTATGTCTCGCAAAAATGATAATCCTGGGATTGCGAGGTATGGCATAACGAGCATCTGGGATTAAAAATCCGGGTGTTGACACTCTTCCTCTTCAATATGCCAATCATGATGATTTTGAGTAATATTGTCCAATAATACTTTAGCTTCCTCAATAGTGTTGTGCCTAAAAATATTACCTACAACACTATCTAGATAAGATCTAGATTTTTCAGTTAGTCCATTATAAAATATATCAAGTAACTCATTATCTTTAAAACCATGGGAAGTGCACCTCCTTTCAAGAGCACAATACCTTCTCCAAGCTTGAGGGATACTTTCTTCCTTATTTTGGGTAAAGCTACTAACTTTAGCAATCATGGCATGTACTTTACTAGTAGGTAAATACTTATTATAGAATGAATATATGCATCCCCCTTGGCTAGTGATTGACTTGGGAGCTAATGAGTTATACCAATCTTTTTTATCTCCTCCTAAAGAGAAGGGAAACAATTTCAAGAAGTAATAGCATTGTTGGATTTCATTTTTCCAAAAAAGGCAAGCCAATTCATTAAGGTTTGTTAAGTGTTCATAAGGGAATTCTTCTTCTTTACAATAGAACTTAGATTCTTCAACTCTTTCTATTATTTCAAGGTCAATATCAAACTTATAATCTTCATTTTCAATGTATATTGCTGGTGCATCAATTTTACTAGCTACAGGGAATAATTATCCTAGAAAAAAGGCACTCAGACTAGCATCAAATTTATCCAAATCATCTAAATCAAGTCTCATGAAAGCTTTAGTAAATGCAATATCCACTTTAGTAGGTGTTGATCTAGAGCTAGTTGCAATATTCTTTTCATCAGAAAGTTCATCTTCATCATATTCAGGTTCTGTTTCTTCATTGGAAAAATGCATAGATAAATCAGGCGTCCCCTATTTTTCCTTACCATCATCCAACAAATCTTTTTAGTAGTATTAGACATCCTAGACAATGGTGAACTTGCTAGGATAGTAGTTTTCGTTTTAGAAACAAGAGTAATAGCAGCATTAGGTGAAAAGTGTGGCCTAAAAGGCAAATCCATAACTCTCCTTGTAGTGGAAGGCACTATGCCCTTCTTAGCAAAATCCTTATATTTTCCCATGATGAGAAAAAAATTAAGTACAACAAGTAAATGATAATAAGTGGTCTTACCAATAAACCTAGGCTCCCCGACAACGGCGCCATAAAATGTCTTTATGCCCACAAGTATAGGGGGTCGCTAAAATCTTTGATGGGAAGTATTCCCAATTTATAGTTCGACTCAAGGGGAACACAAGAATATCAATAAGAATTTAGAAATTGAGACGTCACTCTCAACCACACCCGTATATCAATAAACTCACAAAGCAAGTGGTGATTTTATAGCAGTTGATTCAAAGCAGTAAAACAAACAGTAACAAGTAGTAAACAATAGCAGCAAATTTCCAGTTTTCATCGAAAGTAGTGATGTGTAACTTCAGTGGCTAAAAGCGTAGGCATGATGTGATAGCGGTGTGTTGCATGAATGATATCGATCATATAATATATCCTAATAACATGGCATTCATCTCTAATTTAGTTGTGTGTAGGTGTGTATTCCTAATATAGTTATGTGTACTAACCAAGAGAATTTGCAATACATCTTTTGTCCTGCCTACCCATTTTACCAGGGCCAACTTGAAACTATAGGCAATTAAGATCTATCCTTTCTAATATACCAGATCAAAGCATTAACACTTTATGAACACACAATATCCCCAAACTATCATATATTCTCATTGTTTTCCCTAATTGTCACTTTAGGGTTCGCATGTTCAACATAATAATAGGTAATACACTTTGCAAATTTATACCAAACTCAAATATATAATGGGGCAATAAAAGTTCAGAACTGAGATCATGTCACTCGGGCCCTAGAAATAAGCATTAAACATAGCAAAGGTGTACAAACACTCATACATGAATATCCTCAAGATAAACCCCTCAAATCCTGATACATATGGATGATTACATGATTAATCTCATCCAATCCCCATCCAACTCCCTTGCTAGGCATGTCACCTGGGCTCTTTTGGTCCTGGTTTCTCCCCTCGCGTGATTCCAAAGTCCAGGCTCCTTGTCTTGGTGAAAAACTTTCGTGGTATTTTTTATCGATTTTATTTCCTGCGAAAACAGAAAGAAAGAATACTTTTGCTAAAAACTGCGTCAGAATCAGCAGTTTTATCCAAGTATGGTGAGATTATGGCACAAATCACCAAGCAAAGTACTTGAAAAAGTAGATACATTTTGGATCTATCAAGCGTCTTCTTCGGCTTCCTCCCCATCTTCGGCTTGCATCGGGCTATCGGCGAACTCCTGTGATATCAGTCCATGCTCGGTGTCGACGAGGGTCCGCTCTTGTGTGAAGAACGAGCCCTCGACCGAGACGGAGACGGACGCGATCATGTCCTCCATGTACGAGTCGCCCTGCATTCCGTCGAACATGCTATGGACGTCCGTGTTGGTGAACTGGGTGACCGGAGAGTTGCTGCCGACGAACGCAAGTGGGTCGTGGCGCATGGCCTGTGAAGGCCCCGTGTACGTGGAGGAGCTGGCGTAGGGGACGTTGATGTCGATATTGAACGCCAACGGGTGAGATGCAGGGCAGAGGAAAAGAACATTTTGGTTGAATACGCCATCGAACTCGGGAGACGAGGAGAACCTCTGGCGCGGGTTCACCTGGCTCTCCTAGAACATCGCCGGCAAGATCGGTGAGAACCCGATCGGAGATCCGACGCTGGGTTGGCTTCCCCACGACACGCTATACTGCGCAGCGGCGAGAGGTGACGGACGGGCCATGGCCGTACAGGCAGCACGCTTGGATGCTGATTTCGCCTCCATGATCGCATGCGCCTCCTCCGACTTCAGTGTCCTCTCCTCCGGTTGTCTATTTCGATCTTCCTCCACCGGCAATCCTTCGCCCACTCTGCATCTGTCCAGCCGTCCGGCTTCGGCGTTCTCTTTCTCAGCTTTCTCAGCTCCTGTCCTTTGGTGCGCCGACGGTGGAGAAGGGTTTGACGAATCCCTTGGGCGGCATGGGAGCTCGGGGAACTGGCTGGAGTTATGGCGGGGTATGGAGAAGAAAGGCAGGAGAGGGAAAAGAAAGGCAGGAGCTCGGCCTTGTGTTGCTGACAGCCATGGCCCACCTGTTTTTTTTGCTTCATCCGATGTTCTCAGGCGATTCTCGGTGCCCTGGGTTCGTCCTGGAAACCCCGAATGTAAAATAGGCCAAATCCGACGAAAACTAGGCGTCTAGAAACTCGACTTGGCGAATTCTCGCCTTCCTGATAAAAAAACGTCCTGGGTAGGTCCTCATGGATATGGAGCGTCAAGCCATTCTTCGCATCAACGCGGAGAATGAGATCGTTGTCACGAGGAAGCCCGAATTGCTCAAAACGAGTTCTACTGGCAATTGCGTGAACGCACAGAGGTAGAGCGGAACAACCGGCGGCGTGCTGTAGCCTGCCACCCAGAGGTGGCGGTGCGCCACCTGATGGTGGAAGCACGACAGGTGAGGCCGGCCTAAAGGTAGGCCGAGTAGCATCGCCAGAATAATGATGAAGCCGATCCGATTTAGTCAAATTTAGCCCAGTTTGTAAAAAAATATGTCGTACTTTCAATGAATTTCGTTTGGTTTGTACCACGGACGACGCCATTTAGGGCATGCGACTCTGAACATGCGTGCCCTAGCCCTAGACGCGGTATGGCGCACCAAGCGACCGATCTGACGCTTCCGCCGGAGGTCGTTTGGGGACGGGACTGGAGATGCCGTAAGACCTAGTTTGCTGCTTAGAACTCTCCAAACAGATTGTGATTCATATACTTGTGAGTATTTTTTTTTTTTTGCGGGGCCTGAGTAATCTTACCACGGATTTATTGATACTTTTTCTTTACTTGGTATTTTCATAATTCTATATGTTCAATACTTTATGCGCTCACAGATGATTAATTCTCTTCTAAATTTATGCGCTCACATATTTTGACCGGGGGGGAGTAGTTAGTTTACTTGCTCCAAAGTCTAGACGCCCTTTTCATGTGCGACAACTACTCCTCCCCAACAGTGCCCACACGTACATCTTGTCCACTGACACTGGGGCACACTAACACTGCTAAACACCAGACCCACCAGTCAGATCTCCGGAGAGAAGGAAATAGTACTGGAAAAGTTACCGGGGCAGATATCCAACCACTGCGCTGAGCTGAGCGGATGTGATGAGGCAGCTAGAGGAGAGGTCGTTTGCTTTTGTTGGCTTGCTGCTCCAAATTTAAAGCGATTTAATGCCGCCAGCGAGGCCGAGCGAGCAGTGAAGCCGCATCAATGGCGATGCCACAATCCGTCTGAGCTCACTCCCATTTCGTCTGTCACGCCTCGGCTCCTCCATCGGCAGCCCAATCTTCTCCACCACACCATTTCTCCCCCTCTACTCGGTTCACATCCTGGAAAAAATTTCTTACTATTTTGTTTCTTCCTCTTATCTTTTTTGGAAGTCTGGTACTGCTGTCTGGTAGTAGTGTTTCTCTGGTCTCTGCTCTGCCGGTCTGCCCTGACCTCTTCTGTTCCACCATTACTTCGTCGTCTCCTAGCTTGAGGGAGACACGGGATCGGACGAGTGTTCGAATTCAAATCGCCGAGCGGTGTTTCGCGTTGTGTTTGTGGATTAGTGGATCCTCTGCAGAAGCGGTCGACGACGCGCATAGCTCCTCTTTCAACGAATCTTCTTCAACTGGGTCGACCGTGCGAGCGCTCGGTCTCAGCCATGGTGGCGGAACCGCTCGTGCACAAGGTGCTCTCCATGGCGACCTCGTCCAAGAAAGCCAAGAAGGCTGGCGCCGCATCGTCTGCGGGGGAGGACGGCGGCAGGGTGGGCATCCTGTCGTTCGAGGTAGCAAACGCCATGTCACGCGCCGCCAGCCTCCACCGCTCCCTCTCCGACGCCGAGTCCGCGCGCCTGCTCGGCCCGCTCTGCCTCGGCTCCCGCGCCGTGCGCACCCTCGTGGAACCCAGCGACGACGCGCGCCTCCTCGCCCTCGCGCTCGCCGAGAAGCTCGACGCGCTCAACCGGGTCGCCGCCGTCGCCGCCCGCCTCGGCCGACGCTGCACGGCGCCCGCGCTCCAGGGGTTCGACCACGTCTACGCCGACCTCCTCGCCGGCCGCTCCGGTGCTGTCGCGCCCGCCTTCGCCCCCGCCTCCGCGGCGTCGTCGCTCGTCCGCCAGCTCGACCGCCTGGCCACCGCCACGGCGGCCCTCTACGCTGAGCTGGACGCGCTAGCCGACCTCGAGCAGTCCGCGCAGAAGCTCCCCACCGACGAGGCCCGCCGCCGCGCCCTCGAGCAGCGCCGCCGCCACGACGTGCGACGGCTCCGCGACGCCTCGCTCTGGAACTGGACCTACGACAAGGCCGTGCTCCTGCTCGCCCGCGCCGTCTGCGCCGTCTACCACCGCATCCGCATCGTCTTCGGCGACCCCATGCTCGGCCTGGATATCCTCCTCTCGCGCCGCCACCGGCAATGCGACCAGAGCCGGCGGCTTTTCTCCGGCCCGGTAACCGCCGGACATTCGGCCCCAATACGGAGGACCAAGCTAAACGGTGATGATGATGATGCCAAGTCGGGGCCGATTGTCAAGGTCGATCTCGTGGACACGCCGCGGCCGGCGAGCCTACGACAGTCGAATTGCGGGGGGAACATGTTCATGGAGTGCCTGAGCCTGAGCAGCTCGGCGTCGTGGAAGGACGGCGGGTTCGAGGACGACTTCTCGGAGGACGCCAGCTGCATTAGCACCATCAGGTCAGGGATGCTCGTGCCGTTCGGCGACGAGCCGACGCCATCGACCAAGAAAAAACGGCTGCGGTTCGGCCCGAAGAGCACGGTGACGTCGCTAGCCCCGCCATCGACGATCGGCGGCTCGGCGCTCGCGCTGCACTACGCCAACATCATCATGATCATCGAGAAGCTGCTCCAGTACCCGCACCTCGTGGGCGAGGAGGCCCGGGACGACCTGTACCAGATGCTCCCGTCGAGCCTGAGGGCGTCGCTGCGAAAGAACCTGAGGAGCTACGTGAGGAGCACGGCGATCTACGACGCGTTCGTGGCGCACGACTGGCGGGAGACGCTGGAGAAGACGCTGGCGTGGCTGGCGCCCATGGCGCACGACACGATGCGGTGGCAGGCCGAGAGGAGCTTCGAGCAGCAGCAGATTGTGCCCAAGGGGAACGTGCTGCTGCTGCAGACCTTGTACTTCGCGGATCGGGTGAAGACGGAGGCGGTGATCTGCGAGCTGCTCGTCGGCCTGAACTACATATGCCGGTACGAGCAGCAGCAGAACGCGCTGCTCGACTGCGCGAGCAGCCTCGACTTCGACGACTGTATGGATTGGCAGCTGCAGTAGAGTTGCAACTTTTAGAAGGTCAGGTTTCTGCTCAGTCTGTTTGTTCCATAGTGTACAAGTAGTAATGTGAGAACAAAACAGAGGGTGCTTGTGAGTTTTTTTGGGCCTGGATTTCTTTCTTTTTTGTGCATTCAGATTAGATCATCTATCTACTTATCATAGATGAATGTGAATATAGAAAGGATTTGCCTAATGGATGCTCAATCTAATTCCGGTTGTATATAGAGTAGTTTGCATGATAAAATTGTTTAAATTGATAATGGCGTCACGACTTCCGTTCCAATGAATTAGACGTATATTTATTTTGAAAAGTCATACTATGTTAAGTTGTAAAGTTTGACAAAGCTTTTAAAAATATAATTTCGTATGATATCTATATAATATTACTGTTGTTGATTTTTTTTTTTCTAAAGGTTTAGTCAAACTTTGCAAATTTAGACTTTTCAAAAAAGAGGCCTTATTCATTGGAACGGGGAGTGAGTACTAACTTGATACTCCTACCATATTTTAGCTAGTGAATTGTAGCATATGGAATGTTGAGACTTGAGAGTTGTGAAGTCAGTGCCTTTGTCATTCTTTTATCACCAGCATGGGACTTTTTACCAAAAGCACATTGGGAAAGTCTAGGATAATGTCACACAAAGGTAGTAGTGTATAACTTTAGGCGGCACGGTATTGCATCAGGCAGGGTTAGTAGATGTTGATGCTAACCCAGCTTGTGCTCAGCATCATCTGCCCAAAGGGGGTACTCTACTCCTACCTATCTTATCTCAACTGAAGATTGCAACGGCACAAAGCTATGTAAATTCAGAGATTGCCCATTTGAAAAACAAAGATCAATCATCATCACCACATGAACTTTCTACTGCATGAACCTTGAGTGCTACTCTGCGGCAGGATGCCCTTTTTGTTCTCGGAGGCACACACACATACTCATCTCACCATGTTGCTGCATGCAAGTTGGTAAAGCGTCTGCGGTAAACACTCATTTGCAATCAGTAAGAAATGCGAGTTGTTGTTCTTGGTTCATTTCTTCTTCGCTCTTCTTTGGTGGTACTGATGGGGACAATAATGGTGTACAGTCTCGCTTGGTGCCTGTACTCTTCATGCTATCCGACTTTTTCACACACTGTACTTGCGATTCGCCGTGCGAGAATACATACGGATATTTTTCTTCTTGCACATTGTCTGAAAGTGGTTGTGGATCCAGTTCAGCACTCCATTGGTTGGTTGAATCAAAGCTGCATCATCCGCACTGAACCATAATTATAATTTACATACATATATGAAAGGGAACAGTTTCAGCGAACTGTTAGCGATGCCAAGTAGGATTTGGTACTGTAGATAAGCGCACATCTACAGTAAACGTTGGGCGTTTTTTCGAGACAATTCGGTGCCTTGCCCCTTCACGATTCCACCGCTTATCCTGATCTTTCTCGGCGCCGCTAACCGAATCCTGAACAAACAGTGCTGGCTCTCTCTTTCCACAATACACGCGCCCCACGCGTCGCTACACGCCTCCCATGCCCTTCAGAGCTTCGGCCACCGCCCACCGGCGTCCCCTTTTCCCGAGCCGCCGGCGGCCGTCACCTAGGCGCTTCCACCGTCCCCTGCTCTGGCTTCCCTGCCACGTGTTGTCTCATTTTCGATGTGTACTGGCTATGGGAGGAGCAGATGGATCTTCATCGTCGGCCCTCTCTCTACGCCGCTTTAGCGTTCTGGCCCGCTCCTCTCTCCCTCCTCATTATCGCCCCAATATTCTCCGGCTAGGGCTGGTGCCCTTGACGGTGGGGAGGAGGAGCTCGGCCTCTGCCTCTCCTTTCCTCTAAGGCCGCTGGCGGTGAGGTGGAGGACCCGGCGCGCTACTCTACTTCCCGAAGTACGCGGCCATCTGCGCGGCCAATCCTTCCTCTCAGGCGGAGGACGTGTGCGTGCTCGCCGGCGGAGAAGCCGGGCTGGACTGAGGGCGACCCTCCAGCCTCCTCTCTCACCGGTGTTGGTGCCTTCACCTCTTTCTTGGCTGACATGGGAGCCCCTGCTACAATTCCTCCCTTTACATGTCCCTTCGCTTTCTCGCCGCTCTGCTATTCCGGAAGGCCGGCCGACAGGTTTGGCCTCATCTTCTCTGCTGATCGCGTTTTTCTCGGTGATTCTTTGGTTCCCATTTACTGATGGCCCGCAGGATTCTGCTTTTGGATGTCGATGCCGCTGCCGTGCCTGCATGTCATTACATCTGAAACCCGGCGCGTCTGTTGTCTCGTGCTCTTCTCGGCCCTCAGGGAACCATGGTTCGATCCCCTCCCTCTCTCACATAGTGTGTTCTGTTAATGTAAATGCACATGGAAAATGCGCACATGTAGAGTACAAGGAGCTGCTCTGATTTTCAACGGTCATTCTCATCTATGTGCAACTTTCATTTTTGATTTGTAATTGATAATCGGTAGGAGTGAATAAAATCTAGATGGACTTGATTCTTTGTAGACTAGCTAGCTCCATTACATGTATGTGTATTAGTTACTGCACGAGAACTACTACCATGTTAGTCATGCTATCTCCCTCATACGTTTGATTTCGTTTTTCATCTCTTGATTCGTTCATTCTGACTTCTGTTCTAGAGGAGCGCGCGAGGCCAAAAATCAGATTCTTTGAGTTCAGGTTTGGGATGTCCTCCTTCCCCAAAATACGTGTACCTGGTTGTTGAAGGTGGACGGCTGTCGTATGTTTTTTGTGAGATGTCGTTTTTTGTGAGATGTCTCCGTGCTCAGCGGCCTCTCCTAATGAGCCTTCGGCAGATTTAGCCTCTTCCCTGGTCACTTCTTGCTTAATGCTTGCTAATTAGTACTTCATTAGTGCGAACTATTTAGCTGTAGACTGTCCTATTGAGAATTTTAAACTAGAAACAATGAACTTTGATGCAATCCTGCATTTTCTAAATATTTGTTTTGCTTCCGATGCCCATTTGTCTATTATTGAGGTTGGTGAGGCAATTATTCTCCATACTGTTATGCTATGAAAAATCTCAATTTCTTAAATCATATAGTGTTTTATTATTTATTATCTGACTGATTCTGCAACGAGAAGTCTCGGTAACTTAGACTACCGAATTCCCTGAAGCAGGAAATTAAGAGAAGGTAGCTACGGAATGTACTTTGGTTTGGCCCTGAAGCTATAAAATATTCTATATGATTTTTATTGTTCACCTACCTGTTTTAGTTTTTTGTCTGAAGAGGTTTTTTCTACAATTCTGATGATGAAATGGACAGATTTTCCTGCATATGAGCTACTCCATCCATCCTGAAAAGGTATTTGTTCTGTTTGCTTAAGGTAGATGAATTAAAAAAATCTGCTACCTACTACTGTTGCTGTTATGTTGTTCAGGTGAGGTGGAGTAGGAATGACAAGACATAATACCTGATGTTTCATTGGAGAAGGAAATGATCAAGAGGAGGTAAAAGATGAAGGGAGATATCATTTTCTCCCACACGCTTTTGATCTGATATCTATCTGGTGTTGTGTGAGTGTGTTTTTCTTGAAACTCAATCTTTGTAAGTTCTCTATTTTTTCCATCTATAGATATATGCAGCTTTACGACCTCCTAAAGTAGTCACAAGAACACATTCTTATGAAATCTGGGTTCCCTCTTTGCTTTGAATAGACGAGCTCATGGTTGTTTTGTTGCTATCTGGGGTTACAGATGGCCGATGATTACCTGCTCAATAATGGCGATATATGGCGCGACATTAGCAAATTGGGCTAATAATCGTGATCCAACTGAGTGTTACCCACTGAATATTTGCATAGAAATTGTTGCAAGAACTACAACTTATGTTCGGTAAGAATGGGTAGTTTTTATCTTTTAATAATCATACATGACTCCATTCCTACTGTAAAAGAGCAGACTTTCCTAAAGATTACAACAACATAGAACCGTCCATGGTGCCTTTTTAACAAAACTTGTGTTTTCTCACGGGCACTACTTCTATATTGCTCTATGAAGAGTAACATCAAGGAATGGTTTGAAGATAAGTTTAATTGATGAAAGCGGTTTACCGACTACACGGACTAGAAATATAGTGTATCGAGAAGTGATTAATGGACCTATAGCAGCGATCATCAAACCATTGCTGCAACTATTTCTAAACACTTTACTGTACTATAAACATTTCACATTTGTTTGTTTTTGGTGCTTCTCCTCTATAAATCATGATGGTTTTCTCTTCTTGCAGTTTTCACTCCTGAGTTAACATGATGGATGTTTTGCTGATGTGTTTAGCTGTGTATTTTGGATGGAACCACTTTCACCTATTTTGTCTACTGGGTTTCTGTTGCGGTCATATGTACTTTACGATCTATGTTTGCTCCCTCTATTCTTAGCCTTATGAGATGACTGTTGTATGTGAAAATATATTTGCTGTTATGTACTATGAGCAGCTATGGATGTTTTGCTCTACTACTTTCTTTGTTCATCAACATTGCAAATAGGATTGTATGCATCCATAAGCTTCTCTCCGCATCTTAGGAATTTGTACACAAGAATGATTATGATTGGCCAACCAAACGATCATGTGAAGGACTTTTTTGAAGGGAACCGCCAACAAAATTGTTCCAGATTCTTAGCAAAGATTGATTTTATGCCACGGGCGCAGCGAAATTCCCTAGTACAGAGTTTGAAGTCCAGCAGTCTACCCGCAGCTAACTACTCTCTCTGTTCGGAAACAAGTGAATCGGATTTGATTTGTCTAGATTCACATGTATCTATACACCAAAACATGTCTAGATACATGAAAATCTAGACAAACCTATGACACTTATTTGTGGACGGAGGGTGTAGTTCATTTCATTCCTTGAATTCGAGCAGAAGATAAAAAATGCCTTAGATATTAACAACAAAGAAGGCAGCCGCATTTAAAATTTAGTACTCCTTCCATTTAGAAACGGAGGTAGTACTAGTAGGTGTTGATGACGAAGAACTCACAGATGGAGTGTGTGTTGAAGCTAGTAGGTCTAGAGACACATGGCTTGTCACTCACTGATCAACAGGTTCAGAATTTCAAATTGAATTTGTAATAGCTGTCCTGAGTTTTATTTTTTTTGCAAACTAAGTTGTTCTGTCGATCGAAAAAAGAATTGAACATACAGTAATATTACCAGGTATGTACGGGAATAAAAATGTGGGTAGAGGGCAACCGGATAGATCCAAACAAATCGGCTGCAGGGACGCGACAGTCTGGATTGAATTCCTTGTGTTTGGATTGAGACCCTGCTGCTTCTTGGCTAATCTCGATCGATCGTGATGAGAGTAACACGACTGCATGATTAGGACGCACGCATCTGGACCGGCCAGCTCAAATTCCCTTTGCCCTTGGACTTATGCAAGAAGTGGCCCAGTGATCCATCAAGATTCCGCATTGTTCACGTAATTAATCCTCTAGTTATTGTTAAAATAGCAATCATCTGTTTTATCTGCATTCTCGTGTAGTAGTTATTGTTATTCTTCTCATCCTCTACATTGAGGACACACTGAGGGCATGTTTGATTCAAAAAAAATTGCAGAGAAAATTTGTAGGATTAAATTCCAAAGAAAATTTTCAACTATTGTTGTTTGATTTGTAGGATTGATTTCTATATCATTTTTTCCTAGGGATCCTTTGCACTAGGTTGTATAGGAAAATCTAACATCCACTCAAACCTATTTATTAGAATCCTTTGTGTTTCTTGTGATGGAATCAAACAAACTTTGTTGCATGTGGACTCCTATAGGATTGATGTGGGCATGACATTGCAATCTATGTTTTTCCTATTCCTTTGTTTGTCCTATCATGCGAATCAAACATGCTTCGAGTAGATTTTCTCGGCGTACCTCATCGTTAGCCGTCCTCCGTCGGTAGCACCCCCTCTTCCTCATTGGCTCCGCTAGTGTGGGAGTATGGGGTGGCTCCATCTGCTGGATGGAGTTATAGTTCTTTCTGCATTGGAAGCTTTTGAAGGGCTTCACGATGGAGTTATATTTATAGTGTACTACATCATGTAGTGGTATGCTGGGCCACCGCAATGAATAAGGCGTGGGGTTGGATAGGGATACTCGGTAGCATTGATTGCATGCACTGGAATTGGAAGAAATGCCCTAAGGCTTGGCAGGGCATGTACTGTGGCAAGAGCCATGATCCAACAATCGTTCTAGAGGCAGATGCTTCTCAGGATCTATGGATTTGGAATTACATTTTTGGGTTGCCCGGATCTGTCAACGACATCAATATGTTGCATAGGTCCCATCTTCTTGCCTGCCTTGCTAGTGGTGATGCTCCGTCTTGCAACTACACTGTCAGTGGTCATTACTATACCATAGGCTACTATCTTGTCGATGACATATATTGAGAATAGGCAACGTTTGTGAAAACCATCAAAGACCCCGATGGCAAAGATGAAACTTTCTTTGCAAAAGCACAAGAGGCAGCTCGAAAAGACATTGAGAGAGCTTTCGGTGTTTTGCAAGCTAGATTTGCAATAGTTCGAGGTCCCGCTTGTTTTTGAGATATGGAAACCCTCCGAGACATCATGACCACTTGTGTCATTCTTCATAATATGATCATCAAAGATGAGAGGGAATTGAACTTGTTGTTCTTCTTCGACAATGGGTACCCGGGTCAAGCCAAGTAGAAACCCGAATATAATTCAAGTTTTCCTTAAGACATATCGTGAGATTGAGAACGACAAGACCCATACCCAGCTACAACTTGATCTCATTAAGCACCATTGGCGGAGGCATGACGGTCGGTAGTGTGGCGCTTCAATTTATTTAGTTTCATTCATGTGTGATTTGAACAATAATTTGTATTCCAAACCATTCGTTATTTATTTAATTGCTTGAATTTGAACATTTGTTGTAATTTGGATTATTGTTGCATTGTTTGATGTTACAAACTATTAATTTTTAGTTTAAATATCTCTCATATTTAAAGTATGTATACTATGCTGAAATGTCAAAAATATTGCAAAACCCTGTGTTGCGGTTCAGCTTTGCGGATTAGCTACGTTGTGGCAGACCAGATCCCACAAAGGGAAATAACATAATTCTCAAAACAGGCTTTCGCCCCGCTATATTAATATAGCCACCATTCGGTACAACTTCACAAGCATCGCCGGGGAAAACAACACATATTAGGTCCAAGAGAAAAAGAAAAGGAAAAAGAAGAGAAAACAATATCGACATCAGCGGATCGACGAAAATAGTGATGACTTGTAACCGTTGCGCCCTCCCGATAAATTCCACCACACACACCCAATACTCTAAAGTGCCACGTACCAAGCAACACCTCCAAGAAGGGAAACAACGACGACGATGCTACTATATGGACTGGTCCTAGGGTTTCCTCTGGTACGCTACGAGGGAGAAGGACGGCAACACCCGAAGGCGTCACCGCTCCGGTGTCGAGACGACAGGGATTTCTCCTGACCCTCAAAAAACCAAACCCTAGACGCTCCGTATTGCTCCACCACGCTTGCCACTCACCAGCAGACGCCACCACGTATTGCAATCACCACCGCCGTCTCACCATGATCCATGTTGCGAGGCCGGTAAAACTGAGAAGAAGAAACTCTGACGAGGGTCAGCAATACAGTAGCACGCGGGATGGAACCTCCTCCACCGCCAGAAAGCGGTAGTCGACCGGGTGCAACTGCAGGACAAACTAGGCCCCTATCGGCCCGGCTGAGCCCGAATGGGTTCGTAAAGCCCCACCACCGCACTGTAGCAAGGAAACCACCGTCATCGCCATCCCGTCACCAGTCCTTGATCCTCCATCCACCAGGTGAACCGCCACCATAGCTCTACCAAACAGCCGCCCTACCGCCACCGTGTTCACCCGGGCCATGCCGGACCGACACCAAACCAAAGCCTTCCGCCATGGGCCGCCATGCGCCGCTCCACCGCTAAGCGCTGTCGGCACGTGTCCGAGAGGTGCAGGTAGTCGTCGTAGACGTGGGCACCAGCCGGTGCTCGCCCAACCCAGATCGGGCCCAAATGGGTCTAGATCTGGGCCTACAGGCACCCGACGCCGCGAGCACCAGTTGCGCACCCCCACCGCCACCGTCGCCGGCCAAGATGCGCCACCACTGTCTACTCTTGCCCCCGGGGGACCGACCCGTGCTCCAGTGTGTGGAGGCGCCGATGGAACGCCCCAGGATCCGCGCCCAAGCCACGACGCCCGCGACTCGAATCTCTGTCGCATCGTCGTGAATGGAGCCCCTCTAGTCGCAGGTAGCCGGCCAGCCTGCGTCAAGGTGCTGAGATTCTAGCCGAGATGCATCGCATCCAGTCCGTGCTGCCCCCGCGAAGCCGACCTAAACAAGAAAGAGGAGGACCGCTGCTGCCAGCCGGCGGCGGCGCCAGGTGAGGTGGAGGAGGAAGGGACTGGGGAGGAGAAGCTAGAGCTCGCCCTCAATCCTGGCCAACGGGCCGGCCCGGCACAGGCCCGACACTAGCTTCACGTGCCTGGCCCGGCACGGCATGCCAAGGCCCGTCAAGCTCGCGGGCCGGGCCGTGCCGGCACAGGGGCCTAGCCTCGAGGCCCGGGCACGGCCCCAACTCTGCCGGGCCGGCACGTCAGCCCATTAGGCACGCGAGGCATGCCGGCCCATCGGCTGGGGCTGCTTCTATTTGTAGCAGGCCTTTGAAAACTCCCTTAAGATTGATCGAATTTAATATATGACATGAAGGAGCCGGTGGTAGAGAGCAGTGCGGAACAGTAGTAGATCGCATGTTCGAATCCCGCCGACACATTTTTGCCATTAATATTCCAGAGCACTCGCAAGGTAGGTGCTAAACGGGCCAGGCCGGGCCAGCACGCGTGCCTGAGGCTGCGGCCTAGGCACGGCCCCGCTGCTTTACGGGCCGGCACGGCCCGTCACGCCTAAAGCCTGGCCCGTTGGCCAGGTTAGTCGCCCAGGACACCGCGAGGAGCATTCGGAAATGACATAACACTGCGAGACATTTTCAGTCCACATAATAGGTTTGGCGTGTCCCGCAAACTCGCATTTTGAGTTATGCGGACGCGGGGTATGCTACATTTGCTCTGACGTTCTAGATTTTCTGGGCAAAAGCGAAGAAGAGTTGGAGCTCGACCTTCATCCCATCACGAGTAAATCTGAGAATGGTTTTCGTTTAACCGGGTGAACTGGATCAGTTTTCCCGTGTGGGCTTGTTCGGTTCGGTTGTTGATGGGCTTCATGTGAAAATGATTTGGTGCGATTTGGTTTTGCGTAGGAAAACTGTGTTGACCTGTCCGCGGAGCTCGTTTTCTAGGGGTGGACAAACACTTGCCTCCTGACTGATTTGCAGTAGAGCGAATCGCTCTGAGGTGAAACGTTTGGTGAAATCTTTGTGAAGCCGTCTTCCCTTTTATGATCTTTGAAGGCATATTTGTTTGGATGAAAGGGCTATATAGTGGCGATGTTGGCGCTGCCTGCTTCAATGTGTATATTATTCAGAGTGTTGCACGTTTGGTTCATGTACACTACGTTTCAGTGTGCAAGAGCCAGGATTATATCAAGATTTATACTCTGAGGTAGACGTGCTATGCTGGGCAAAACTTAAGTTCACGTGTACTTGCTCTACCCGGTCTCCATGAGCCAGCTAGCTTCGCCACTTCCATGTACAATGTGCCAGGCTAGAAACTTTCGAGGAAGGTCAGATGGACACACCCACCTGGATATGTCCTCCCAGCTGCATTCATCTTCCATGTGGAGGTCCATCCGAGGGTTGCGCAGGCTAGGCTGGCAGGTGCAAATTAGTTTGGCCTGGATTATCTCTCCCTCCTCGGCGTCTCTCTCCCGAGCACATAGACTAGTCACAGTGGGGAGTATCATATAGTAATATCATGTATATGATACTAGTATATAATACTATCTCTATAATGCATAGTATTATGTAGTTAGTAAATTTATTGTTTTGTAGAATCTCAATGCAAAATTATGTACAAGATTCATTTGAGATTAGTTTTTCTAGTTCTAGTCAACCAAAGGGAGTGGGCCCTTTAAACCCCTAGGGCACCCGACGAAGGAATCAAAACTCCATTAGCCAGGAATGAAAATCAATTGATTTTGAAATCAGGTTATGAAAGAGCCCAATGCAAAAAAAATGAGTCTCCTCCTCACGATGGCACTCGAGGCTGGAGGGAATGGAGAAAACCAGTGTATCTTATGCATTCTCTCCTGACGACTCGGCTTCGGCTCAGGGCCCCAAGAAGCAATTCAATCATTGGGAACGGCACGCCCCCTTCCCTAGGGCTAGAGGTATTTACACGCTGCATTGAACCTAAAGAGCGAGTACTACGATTGCTTTTGGAATTCATATCTGTGACTCCGCCGGTTAATGGTAGCCTCTCCGGTCGCCGTCACCGACTCCGCCATCAGAGATGATACCGTATCTATCTATGATACCAATACAATCTCTTTCATCATTAATTAGTATGTCACATCAGAATTTTACCAATATAGCATGCATGATACTACTCCCTCGGTTCACAATTACCTCGCGTTCTAGGTTTAGTCAAATTCAAACTTTACAAAGTTTGACCGAGAATATAAGAAAAAATATGGATATCTATTATTTTTGATACATATAATATAAAAATATAGATTATGAAATTCTAATACAATAGATTATATATTTTTATTTTTTTCTAAATATATGATCAAAGTTTGCAAATTTTAACTTTGACTAAACCTAGGATGCGAGGTAATTGTGAATGGAGGGAGTACATATGATACCCTGTTGGGACTAATCTAAGACATGGTGTCTAAACCCTAGCTTCTCCCCGATTCATGCCTGCGGCCGCTCGATTCCTGCTGTGAAAAGGAAACCGCCGTAGACTGAATTAACCCGCCGGCAGCACGAATCGGACCATTACAGCTAGCAGGTGCTCGGGGCTGCATGAATCGATCAGGCGTTGGCGTCCTCAGCCAGGACCAGGAGCCCAAGCCGCTATCTCCAAGACCTCCCCGCTGCCACAAGGGCCAAGGCCCTCCGTAGCGTCCCTGCGACGAAATCGGACAGAAAAAAGAAAAAGTGCACCTCCCGATCAGCCCAAGAACTCACTCCACACAACTTTCCCTAGCGCTCAAAGCCCATCCGCGTTCAGCTCCCACCAGGCTGGATCAGTTTTCAGCCCACGGAGCTGAGCGCCCCGAACGCCATCGCTCCCAACACATCTCGAACGACAGAGCAGCAATCGCTCGGAGCGTTTCTCAAAAAAATAAAAAAGCAATCGCTCCGAGCGGAGCGGATCGACGCGATCCCAAGGTGCGGTGCGTTCCCGAACGGGAGATTTGATGAGGAGTCCTAGTAGAACTAGGATTATGTTCAAGTAGATTACCTTTGTGAATCGGAATCGAATTGCAGGCACGAAGTGTCGGCGACATCCTCTATAAGAAGAACCTAGGGGAGGACATAAGGGGGTCGTTGTATACAGCAAGATAAACGATGCCAAAGAGGAAGTCTTTCGATGCCGATGGGTTGGTTGGCGGTCGCACGGTCAAGCGTCGGCACCGCCACCTGTATCTTGTCATGGATGACTGGGAGTCAGGATACACGATCCGCAAGGTTGATTTGTCGTTAGAATCCTCGGATTCAGACGACAGCGACGATGTCTCAGATGCTCACGTGATCAACAAGACCGAGCAGCCGGAGCCGCCGGCCGTCATCCGCTTGGAGGCTACGCACTCGAGATGTGATTTCTTTGCGGGTATCGGAACCAAGATCATGGTCATGAATCCGGTGATCACTAGTCCTTTGGAGCGCGAGTGCAGCCATGTCTTCCCTGTCTTCGACGTCTACACACGGGTACTCAGCTTCGGCCCTCAGCCCGAGACGGTGCCTAGTGCTCCCATCTATGTCCCCGTCATCGACAAGATCTTCTGCCTGGATGGTGGGCGCTCCGAGATACTCTTTCTGCCCCCGCGGGATGAACCTGGCAAATGGCTATGGTCATGGTCCAAGCTACCTAAGCCTCCTTTCAAGCGCTTCCGTGTCACCTCGCACGCTGTGCACCCGGACGGGCGGACTATCTTCGTCAGTGTCAAGAGGCGTGCCACCACCGCCACCTTCACCTTTGACACTGGTTTGCTGGACTATGTCGAGTGGAAGCGACACGGGGAGTGGATTCTGCCATTCTCAGGCCGTGCATACTTTGACCCTGAGCTAGATGCGTGGGTTGGGCTTTCTGGCAATCCAGACGCACTTGGCTATCTCTGCTCCTGCGATGTGCCACTCATTGATGCGGCCGATGATTCCAGCAACATACAGTCTCCGGCCTGGAAGGTTAGTAAGGAAAAACTCTTTTGTGAGGACTCTTCGGAGAACCACATGGGTGCAACCCTGGTCTACATGGGAGGAAGAAGCCAGTTCTGCCTCGTTCAATGCCTGTCTATCGATGAGAGCTGCGATGTTGGCTGTAAATTGGAGGAGGCGGAAGAAAAGGATGAGGAGGAAGACGTACCTCAACCCTGTCGCCATGTGATTCGTTTGACCACGTTTTCGTTGAAGTATGACAAGAAAGGAGACCTGCGCACCACCTCACGCCGGGTTCGCTCCTACAAATTTGCCAATGCAAAGAGTTACTACTATAGTTTCCTTGCTAACCCTGTGGCGTTCTGGATGTAAAGCGATAGATCAGACTTTGCACTACCACACCGTTAATTGTCTGCACTTTAGTGAGGTTCACTGCAAAATGTTTCAAACATGCTCAGTATCACTACAAAACTGTCTTTATTTGTTGGAACACACTTTGTCCAATAAAACAATAATGCCTTTGGCAAACCATGTTAGGGAACTAATTGAAAGGACCAAGATAGCCTTGAACCCTTTCGTCAGATTACTGGATTTCAAATGTCTTTGTTTTTGTTCCTTCCACACACAAACGGCATACTCCCTCCGTCCCAAAGTAAGTTACTTGGGTTTGTTTAGATTTGGATGAATCTAGACATGTTTTAGAATATAGATACATTTAAATTTAGACAAACTCAATTCACTTATTTTGGGACAGAGGGAGTACATAGAATGTACCATCGGTACTTTATTCAACAGAAGTACAAAAAGCTTCTGTATATCTCTGATATGTTGCTAAGGATAATTTGTAATACAAGCTCCTGTATCAGTTAACTTCATCATTTAGTTTATTCATGCATTTAGTCTTTTTCGATTACATGAAGTCTAAGATAAAATACTACATCAGGCTGTTCTTTTAATGTGACCAGCTATTATCTCATGAATAGCCTCTACTCACAAATATCGGTGTTGGGTGCTACTCCCTCCGTTCTAAAATATAAAATGTTTTAGTCATTTTCTGAAACACATGTATCTAGACGTCTTTTAGTGTATATGCCCATTCATTTTGCTCCGAACCTACACACCAAAGACATCTAGATACATGTGTTTAAAAAAAGCTAAGACATCGTATATTTTGAAACAAAGGCAGTATCTCATAACCACATAAGTACTTTTGGTGGTTCAAAGTTACTATTTTGGGTTTAATGATGAATGGTCAAATGGGCTCTACTTCCAAAATTCACAAATATACAGAACCTGACATCACATAAAGGAACACTCACTGATGGAAGGTACTAGCTCGTTTGAATGACACGATCTTGTTCGTTTTAATTGTTCTTCTCAGTCCTGTGTGCTTATTTTATTACTCACGGCAGTCCCATCTCAGAATGTAGTTACTTATTACCTGTCCTAGCACACCGTTATTGTCTGCCCTTTTAGTAGGGTGTCAAGCGGGGCTATACGTGGGCATTTTCCGGGCCGGGCCGGGCCAGGCTCGGGCCGGGCCTGACCAAGCCTGCCGTGAAAATCCCAGGCCCGAGCCCGGCCTAGCCCGACTATCGGCCTGAAAATTAAGCCCGAGCCCGGCCCATGGTGCGTGTTTTCTGTGGGGCCTTGGGTCAGGCCTTTGCCTATTTTGCACTTTCCTTCGGCCCGTGCACCATCTGGGCCACAAATATGGAGCCCAGGCCCAGCCCACAGGCCTCAAAAGCCCGGTCCGACGGGCTTTTTTCGGGCCGGGCCGAGCTGTCCACGCCCAGGTTTGAGCGGGGCGGGTTGCGGCACAACTTTTACACTAATACTTCTCTAAATTTACTAACTTTTGAAACCCTTTTTGCTTATATTTTGCTTTGCGGGTTGTAATGCGGGTGCCGCTTGCCACCCTACCTTTTAGTCAGGTTCACTACAAAATGTTTCAAACAGGCTCAGTATCACTACAAAACAATCTTTATTTGTTGGAACACACTTTGTCCAATAAAATGATAATCTCTCTCTCTGAAGAAGGAACCCAAGGGCAGAAGGAACATCCAAGGACAGAAGTCACATTTCACTTTCTGATTTTCAAATAAGTATGGTTGATTGGTATGGTGGTGTGTCCCAGCAAGTGGGCACAATTAATACTAAGCCAAATAACTTTTTGTTGTTTGCTTTTTTTTACAAAAGGCAGAAAATAACAATGTGCTAGAGCAAATTTTGTCGTTATTATATTAGGTATGAACTCTGTATTGATGGTTTGTTCTCTAATACAATAAATGTTGAATGTATAAATTGATATACTGATAGTTCTTTGTTTTTATTCTTTTACAAAAAGCTTGTGTACATCTCTGAGCATAATTTGTAATACAAGCTTCTGTATCGGTTAACTTCAGCATCCAGTTTATTCATGAATTTAGTGGATTACATGAATTCTAAAATAAAGTACTACATCAGGTTGTTCTTGTAATTTGATCAACTATTATCTCATGGATAGCCTCTACTTGCATAATCTCGGCACTGGGTCCTATCTCGTAACCATATAAGTACTTTGGTTGTTACGAGTTACTCCCTCCATACAGAAATATAAGACATTTTAGCTTTGTGAAATGAATGTATCTAGACGCTTTTTAGTGTATAGGTTCACTCCGAACCTATACACTGAAAAACGTCTAGATACACTTTCTTCTGAAAGCTAAAATGTCTTATATTTCTGAACGGAGGGAGTACTATTTTGGGATCACAGTCTCTCTCTCTCTCTATCTATCTCTCTCTCTCTAGGAAGAAGGAACCCAAGGGCAGAAGGAACATCTAAGGACAGAAGTCACATTTCACTTTCTGATTTTCAAATAAGTATGGTTGATTGGTATGGTGGTGTGTCCCAGCAACTGGACACAATTTTGAATTAATACTGAGCCAAATAACATTTTGCAGTTTGCTTTTTTTACAAAAGGCAGAAAATAACGATGTGCTAGAGCAAATTTTGCCGTTATTACATTAGGTATGAACTCTGTATTGATGGTTTGTTCTCTAATGTAATAAATGTTGAATGTATAAATTGATATACTGATAGTTATTTGTTTTTATTCTTTTACAAAAAGCTTTTGTACATCTCTGAACATAATTTGTAATACAAGCTTCTGTATCAGTTAACTTCAGCATCCAGTTTATTCATGAATTTAGTGGATTACATGAATTCTAAAATAAAGTACTACATCAGGCTGTTCTTGTAATGTGATCAACTATTATCTTATGGATAGCCTCTACTTGCATAATCTCGGCACTGGGTCCTATCTCGTAACCATATAAGTACTTTGGTTGTTACAAGTTACTCCCTCCATTAAGAAATATAAGATATTTTAGCTTTGTGAAATGAATATATCTACGCTTTTTAGTGTATAGATTCACTCCAAACCTCTACGAACCTATACACTGAAAGACGTCTAGATACACTTCTTTCAGAAAGCTAAAACGTCTTATATTTCTGAACGGAGGGAGTACTATTTTGGGATCACAGTCTCAGTAATAGTCAAATGGGCTCTACTTCCAAAGTTCACAAATGTATAGAACCTGCCATCACATAAAGGAACACTCACTAGAAGGTAGTAACTCCTTTGAATGAGTTTTTATTGTTCTTCTCGGTCCTGCCTATGTGCTTATTTTACAGAGTTCATCGTTATTTCATCAACAAAATATGGATCATATTCCATAAAAACTATATCATTGGAAAGAGCTTTTAAATATCAATTCAATGGTATAATTGTTGTGACATATAATACATGTTTTATTGACAAATTTTATGGTCAATTTTTTTTCTTACACTCCATGTTAGTCCAATAAACCGCTATGGAGGTAGTATTACTGATGGAAGGTATCTTGAAAAGGTTTGTCCAAGTTCAAAACTAAATCTGCTAGTTTCGCATTTAACTCTGCAATGGATAATACTCCATGGATAATACTCCCCGGATAATTCATATTCCGTTGAGCCAAATAACATTTTATAGTTTATTTTTTTACAAAAGGTAGAAAAAACGATGTGCTAGTTTCGCATTTAACTCTGTAATGGATAATAGTCCCTCTATATTGGTTTATTAGGCTAAACACGGAGTCCAAGAAAAATATTTGACTATAAATTTGATTAACGAAATATGAATCATATCATATGTCACAAAAACTATATCATTGAAAAGAGCTTTTAAATATCAATTTAATGGTATAATTTTTGTAACATATAATTCATGTTTTATTGACAAATTGTATGGTCATTTTTTTATTAAACTCCATGTTAGTCCAATAAACCAGTATAGAGGTAGTATTACTGATGGAAGGTATCTTGAAAAGGTTTTTCCAACTTCAAAACTAAATCTGCTACCTGCACTAACTACTCTTGTCAAGTGGATAATATTGCATAATGATTTGTATGTATATTATGTACTCCCTCCGATCCATAATAAGTGTCGGTGATTTTGTATTGTACTAAGTCTCCAACACTTATTTTGGATCAGAGGGAGTATATTCTTTGAGGACACTAAGGTTGTGGTTCGTACCCTTGCTTGGCGTGGTTGGTGCGAGGTGTCAGGTTATGCCGTGGAGCTTCTCATTCCTCAAGCGGCAGGAGGTGCTGTGGCGGCCCGCGCTCGTGGCAACAGTGGCTAACGAGGCGATCTAGGCTACCAGGCTTGAAGAACTGCAGTCATCGGTCTCGGTTGTGTTCTTGATGTTCAGGGTGTTACTAGGCTTTCTGGCTGGGCTAGGTTGAGTTTGTCAGGAACATATGTGGCTTCCTGCTACGTGAAGGTGACCTTGAATTAATCCGACATTTTGGTGGACCACTGTTCCCTATTAATTGATGTACATGCCTATTTTTATTTTTAGACATTGTAGAAAAAGCTCACAGATCCTTTAATCTCGTGAAAATTGTTGTTCTCTCTCTCTCCGGGAAGAAGGAAACCAAGGGCAGAAGGAACATCCAAGGGCAGAAGGAACATCCAAGGGCAGAAGTCACATTTCACTTTCTGATTATCAAATAAGTATGGTTGATTGGTATGTTGGTGTGTCCCAGCAAGTGGACACATTTTTGAATTAATACTGAGTCAAATAACATTTTGCAGTTTGCTTTTTTTACAAAAGGCAAAAAATAACGATGTGCTAGAGCAAATTTTGTCGTTATTACATTAGGTATGAACTCTGTATTGATGGTTTGTTCTCTAATGCAATTAATGTTGAATATATAAATTGATATACTGATAGTTCTTTGTTTTTATTCTTTTACAAAAAGCTTTTGTACATCTCTGAGCATAATTTGTAATACAAGCTTCTATATCGGTTAACTTCAGCATCCAGTTTATTCATGAATTTAGTGGATTACATGAATTCTAAAATAAAGTACTACATCAGGCTATTCTTGTAATGTGATCAAATATTATCTCATGGATAGCCTCTACTTGCATAATCTCGGCACTGGGTCCTATCTCGTGCCATATAAGTGAAGGAAATATGCCCTGAGAGGCAATAATAAAGTTGTTATTATGTATTCCTTGTATATGATAGATGTTTATTTTGCGTGCTATAATTGTATGATAGGAAACATCAATACATGTGTGTTTAATAAACAAAAGGGTTCCTAGTTATGCCTCTCTTATAGACTAGCTTGTTGATTAACAAGATGATCAAGGTTTCCTGATCATGGACATTGGATGTTGTTAATAACAAGGTCACAGCATTTGTGAAATGATGTGATGAACATTCGTCCGAAGTATAGCATTACGATCAAGTCATTATGTTTATATTGCTATAACATCATACAAAGTAGTCTTAGTCCTTAGACCATGAGATCATGTTAATTGCTAACACTGGAAGAGTATCTTGATAACATCAAACGACACACCATAACAGGATGACCATAAAGGTGGGTTCAGTGCTATGAAGGTGTTATGTTGAGGCTCATGGATCAAGAGTGGAATTTGTCAATCCCAATGACGGATAGATATACTCTGGGCCCTCTCGGTGATATCACATTAAGATAGCTTGCAAGCAAGTGATGTGATCACTAGAATGTTATATCACGGGAACGAGAAAAGAGTGCATGTCGGTAACGAGATCAAACTAGGTATTTGGATACCAATGATCGAATCTCGGACATGTATTATATCATGATACAAAGGGATTAAATTGCTGACGTTAAAGGTTCTCACGATCACAGAAGTCATCGTTGAATATGCAGGAGTCAGTATGGATCTCCAGGTCCCGCTTCTGATTATTGATCTAAGAGGAGTCTCAACCATGTCTGCATTATTCGCGAAGCGTAGGGTGACACACTTAAGGGTTGCCGTACACCATTTAGGAGCACATATGTTCCATACAAAAGGTTTGCAAAGCGCAGGAAATGTTTCGATAGAAACATGAATTGTTTCGATAGAAACCGGAATTGTTTCGGGTGAAATTGCAGAAAGTGGTTCTGCATGTGATATTGAAATGTTGCAAGGGGTTTTATGTGAATGTTTATTAATTAAAGTAATTAACAAAATTCTGAATAAAATAAATAAAAGAGTTTTATTAATTGAGAGTTGCATTTAATTTGGTGGAAATTAAATACATGTGAGTGGGATTTTGGGTGGAGGCCATGTTTATGTGAGTGGAGGTTCACCACATGAATGAAGGAGGGGAGGAGTCCCCCCCCTCATGCGCCGGCTATGGGAGGGGAGGGGTCTCCCTCCCTCCTATATAAAGCCCCCTTCTCCCCTCTCACAAACCACACCTCCTCATGAAGGATCTCTCTCCCCCTTTAGATATTTCCCCATGGTCTCGGATTAGCGAGATACATGTTCCTGGTGGCCTTGCGTCTGGAAGGAGTTACTGCTTCCGCTGATTCGCTGGAGCGAGGAGGTGGAGGTTGTCCGGTGGCTTGTGTGCGAGTGCAGATGCGCTGCTGATTTGCGACGCTCGGACTTCCACACGATCTTGAGATCGGCAAGCGTATGACTACATCAACCACGAGTTCCTACACGTTAACAAAACTCGTTGTCTTCGAGGGTAAGTTCTCCATGGATGTATTTCTACCCGTTGCTCTGTATCTAGTAGATAGATCTTGGCGTATAGTTCTCATCGCAGGAATTTTTTTGTTTTCTATGCTGCGGACCCAACAATAAGTACTTTGGTTGTTACAAGTTACTCCCTCCATTCATAAATATAAGACATTTTAGATTTGTGAAATGAATATATCTAGACGCTTTTTAGTGTATAGGTTCACTTTGAACCTCTACGAACCTACACACTGAAAGGCGTCTAGATACACTTCCTTCAGAAAGCTAAAACGTCTTATATTTATGAACGGAGGGAGTACTATTTTGGGATCACAGTCTCATTAATTGTCAAATGGGATCTACTTCCAAAGTTCACAAATGTATAGAACCTGCCATCACATAAAGGAACACTCACTGGAAGGTAGTAACACCACCTTGTTCGTTTTTATTGTTCTTCTCGGTCCTGCCTATGTGCTTGTTTTACAGAGTTCATCGTTCTTTTATCAACAAAATATGGATCATATTTCACAAAAACTATATCATTGGAAAGAGCTTTTAAATATCAATTCAATAGTATAATTGTGTGACATATAATACATGTTTTATTGACAAATTTTATGGTCAATGTTTTTTCTTAAACTCCATGTTAGTCCAATAAACCACTATGGAGGTAGTATTACTGATGGAAGGTATCTTGAAAAGGTTTGTCCAAGTTCAAAACTAAATCTGCTAGTTTCACATTTAACTCTGGAATGGATAATACTCCATGGATAATACTCCCTGGATAATTCATATTTCGTTGAGCCAAATAACATTTTACAGTTTATTTTTTTACAAAAGGTAGAAAAAACGATGTGCTAGTTTCGCATTTAACTCTGCAATGGATAATACTCCCGCCATATCGGTTTATTAGGATAAACACGGAGTCCAAGAAAAATATTTGACTATAAATTTGATCAACGAAATATGAATCATATCATATGTCACAAAAACTATATCATTGGAAAGAGCTTTTAAATATCAATTCAATGGTATAATTTTTGTGACATATAATTCATGTTTTATTGACAAATTTTATGGTCAATTTTTTATTAAACTCCATGTTATTCCAATAAACCAGTACAGAGGTAGTATTACTGATGGAAGGTATCTTGAAAAGGTTTGTCCAACTTCAAAACTAAATCTGCTGCCTGCACTAACTACTCTTGTCAAGTGGATAATATTGCATAATGATTTGTATGTATATTATGTACTCCCTCCGATCCATAATAAGTGTCGGTGATTTTGTACTAACTTAGTACAAAGTTTCTACTAAGCCTCCGACACTTATTTTGGATTAGAGAGAGTATATCCTTTGAGGACACTAAGGCTATGGTTTGTACCCTTGCTTGGTGTGGTTGGTGCGAGGTGTCAGGTTATGCCGTGGAGCTTCTCATTCCTCGACCGGCAGGAGGTGCCGTGGCGGACCGCGCTCGTGGCAACAACGGCTAACGAGGCGATCTAGGCTACCAGGCTTGAAGAACTGCAGTCATCGGTCTCGATTGTGTTCTTGATGTTCAGGGTGTTACCAGGCTTTCTGGCTAGGCTAGGACGAGTTTGTCAGGAACATATGTGGCTTCCTGCTCCGTGAAGGTGACCTTGACTTAATCTGACATTTTGGTGGAGCACTATTCCCTGTTAATTGATGTACATGCCTATTTTGATTTTTAGACATTGAAGAAAAAGCTCACAGATCCTTTAATCTCGTGAAATTTTTTATTCTCTCTCTCTCTCTCTCCGGGAAGAAGGAGCCCAAGGGCAGAAGGAACATCCAAGGGCAGAAGTCACATTTCACTTTCTGATTTTCAAATAAGTATGGTTGATTCGTATGGTGGTGTGTCCCAGGAACTGGACATTGATACGTCCATTTTGCATCACTATTCTATGTCTTAATTCACTATTATTCATTGATATATTTCGTATTGAGAGGTGATACTTATGTTATTTCATCTATTTTTGCATGGTTGATGACTTTTGGAGCATGGACCACTGCAGTCAGGATTCTGATGGAAGAGGTGCTGTTTGGAGGCAAAATTCGTGAAGATCAGAAAATCCGGCAAAATATACGGAAAATTCTATTTTTCCAGAAGACTCAGGATGCCAGAAGATGGAGTGGAGGTGGGCCACAAGGGGCCCACACCACCCCATGGCGCGGGCAGGCCTAGGCCGCGCCAGGGAGTGGTGTGGCTGCCCTGGCCCACTCTAGCCCCTCTCCTCTGGCATATATCATCCTCCCGAAACCCTAAGACTCGGGGAGCGACCACAGAAAGATTCCGCCGCCTCTGCGGGGCAGAAAACACTGAGGGAGAAAGATCTCTCGGGCAGACAGATTTCTGCCAGGGGAATTCCTTCCCGGAGGGGGGAGATCGTCGCCATCAACACCACCATCAAGATGGACTTCATTGGGATCATCATCACCACCATCACCACCATGAACACCCTCATCACCATCTCCATATTGCTGTAACAATTGCGTTGAATCTTGCATAGTTCATAGGGGAAACTTTCCCGGTGTTGATTACTCTTTGTAGTTGATGCTATTGAGTGAATCATTGAATTATTGTTTATGTTCAGATTGTTATACATCATTATTCCATCTCTGATCATGATCCATATGATGTCTCGTGAGTAGTTCGTTTTGTTCTTGAGGACATGAGAGAAGTCTTGTTGTTAGTAGTGGAGTTGTGTTGAGAAAGATTCAATAGATTGTTATTTAAGTTGTGGTGTACTTCTTCTAGTGGTGTCATGTGAACGTCGACTACATGACACTTCACCTATATGGGCCTAGGGGAATGCATTGTGTATTTGGCTACTAATCGTAGGGGTTGCCGGAGTGACAGAAACCTGAACCCCCCTTAGGAAACCATTGCACAGGGGACGTAAGGGTCTTAGAGTTTAAAGCTGTGGTTAGGTTTCTACCTTAATTACTTTCTTGTACTTACGCATGTTTGCAAGGGGTATAATCACAAGTATGTATTTAGTCTTGGATGGGGCGGTACATTAGCACAGGTTCACCCACACAACACTTAGCAAGCTAGAGAAGATTAATCGACTATATGAAGCGGAAGCACTTGACAGTCTTCCCATGTGTCCTCGAGAACGTTTGGTCATCTATAGAAATACAACCGGCTTGTCCTTTGCTGCATAAAGGATTGGGCCACTTGCTACATTTATTCCTACTGTCTTTCATTCACTCGTACTTTGTTTACTTGTTTTATCGAAAACCCCTAAAAATCCGTTTGCTAAGTTCTTGCAGAGAATTCCTGAATCATACCACTAGCCAGCACCTTCTGCTCCTTGTTGGGTTTGACACTCTTACTTATTGAAAATACTGCGATACACCCCCTATACTTGTGGGTCATCAAGACTATTTTCTGGCGCCGTTGCCGGGAATTGAAGCGCTATTGGAGAGTGGAACTGGTAAAGGAAACTTCTACTGTGAGTATTGTTCACTTCTGCTAGTTGCTTTATTTTCGTTATGGCTAATTCGCTAAGTTTTTTATTTTGTAATGCTACTACCACTTGTAAGGTAGTAGATAAGCCACCACCTGCTGAGAATGATGTTTTCAAAATACCTACAAGAATTATTGATCGTGTTATGGATAACTATTATGTTGGGGATGGAACTATCCATCCCGGTGATCATTTACTCTTTATACACGAATTATGCGGGTTGTTCAAGTGTGCAGGTATTACTATAGATCAAGTTAAGAAGAAGTTATTCTCATTATCACTGAAAGGAAGAGCTGAGGAATGGTATAAGCTGCTGAAGAATGGTCAAGCTCTGGAATGGGAGGAAATAGTGCCTCTCTTTTATTCAAAGTTTTATCCTCCTAGTGAGATTCATAAAGATCGGAATCAAATATACAACTTTTGGCCTCTTGATGGAGAGACTACCGCTCAAGCTTGGGGGAGATTGAAGTTACTAATGCTCAAATGTCCCATTCATGAGCTCCCCAACAATATTATTATCAACAACTTTTATGCAAGGCTCCCTTTACATGACAAGGATTTATTGGATGCTTCTTGTGCTGGATCATTCACTCGTATGGAAGAAGAAGCTAAATGGGACCTTCTAGATCGTATTCAATACAATGCTGAAGCTTGGGAGAATGAAAAAGGTAGAAAGTCAGGTATAAATTATGATTATGAATGCATTGAATCTTTTATGGGAACTGATGACTTTCAAAATATTAAAAATGCTTATGGTCTAGACTCTCAAGCTATTGCTTCTTATTTTAAGGCTTTTGCTTCCTATATTGAAGTGCCTAAAAAGAAGTGGAATAAGTATCATGAGCCTTATAAAGATATTGCTAAGAGTGTTCCTTCAAGAAATACTGAAGTTTATACTGCTAATCATGTTTTACCTGAACCTTATATTGAGAAAATGCCTTTTCCAGTTAAGGTAAAGGAACATTCTATGATAGCTAGTATGGTTAATGAAAGTACTAGTAAATCTGTTGAACGTGATAAACAAATGGTTGATGAACCTATAGTAGCAAATGTGAAAGACTTTGTCACTAAGTATGAAAAAGAGGGACATGCTATCCTTTGTAAGGATACCTCTAATATTGTTTCACAAAGTAGTGTTATGAGAGCTAATATTCCCGTGTTTTCTGTTAGAATAAGTGATCATTGCTATGATGGTCCTTGTGATAACTATATTGTTAAGTTTATGTGTAACATCCCAAAACTTCAATCCAAGCTTATCAAGATCAAGTCATCCAAAAATGGGGTTAACAAAAACTTTTCCAAATTTAAAATGAAAGCATTCATATATGTGTGCATTTAAAATAGGAGTTGTTTTGAATTGCCATGATTGTGTGATCCTTTGCTTCTAAAATGTTTCTTAGGTGATTTAAACATCATCTACATCATTCCCAAACTTTTCCTAAAGAAAATCAAATAAAAAAGAATTAAAATGAAGGAATGGTCATTTGGACAAATTTAACTCTCATACCTACTTTGGCTATTCCTAGTACTCAATTCTTAACAAAAACAATTCTTGATCTTTACACCCCTTGCTAGTACACATAATGAGGTACCAAGGCCCACCTTTTGATCTACTAAAAACCTTCTGTAAACTATTTTAAATGACAGTTCAAAATTAAATCTAATGCATATGCATAGATCACCCCTATTTCAAAAACCATCAAATTGAGCACCATTTTCAAAACCCTTGCAACCAGAGACTACCTATCACTAGTGGAGATCACCCAAAATTTTTGAATTCAAAATTCAAAACTTTTTCTCTTGTGGCCATTTCATCAAACACTTGGCAGGCAGAATCACACCTCTAATCCTAGCTCACTGTTTTGAACAGAGTTTTGCCCCCATTTGATCCCCATTTACTCCCTCTGTCTCCCAATGATCTAACCAAAGCCTAAACACCCATCCCCTACACCCCTAGCAACAATGCCATGCCGACCAGAGCCATGCCTCGCCGGCCAAACTTGCAACCGCTACAGCAGACCACCCCTCTCCCCCTCTCCATGTCTAGGAGGCAGCCAGCACTGCACCGCCCCTCTCTGTCCCTTGACCGAGCCAAGACCAGCCATGGACCATAGAGGAGAACCCGCGCCCAGTGCCACCGAACCATGCCGACGCCGCCCGCAGAGCGCACACTGTCCCCGCGTGCACAAGCCGCCGCTCGACACCAGCCCGCGCCCACCGCTCCGCCTCGACCTAGAGAACACCCCAGACACCTCCGTTCGCCGCCCAAAGCCCCACAGCCACCGCTCGCCGTGGACACAGCCGCTTCGGCCGAGCAGAGCGCCACCTCACCTCGACCGCATGCCACCGCTCCTATGGCCGCATTGAAGCATTAGAGCACTGCCAGGGGACCGCCCATCGATCGCCATCCCCAGCCATGCCGCTAGCTCGCCGTAGCCATGTCGCCACCATCGACCGCCCATCCCGCTCGGTCTCACCGTCGAGCCTATAAAAGGAGCCCTCCCCAGCACCAAGGACTCACACCATTCCACTCCCCTCACCTCTCTGAACCTCAACCACCCCTCGCCGGAGCAAGTGGAGCAGCAGCTCGCCGGAATTGGAGCCGGAGCCGCCGCCTCTGGAGAAGAAGGGTGCCGTTGATTCCGGCCACCCCAAGCTCCGCCACGACCACTCCTCGCCTCGCCGTCGTCTTCCACTTCGTTCGCCCGCATTGCCGACCCTGCTGGAGCCCTGGTATGCCCCCAGTAGACCCCCACCGAGCCGCTAGGGTTCGAGCTCGCCGGCGACCCGTCCATCGTCGACGACGACCCTCAGCCGTAGATCTAGCCTCTAATCGCACGACCCACAGCGTGCGTACCGTTTCGCATTTTAAAGAGCCGCTGACAAGTGGACCCCCCTGTCAGCTGAGCCCCATGCCGCGTAGTGCCACTGGGCCGGCCCATTTCCTTTCCCGCGCAAGCCCGTAGATTCAAATCTAGGTTTTTCTTTTTAGTTAGAATATAGTTTCTGTCCAGTGTTTCAAAATTCAATTCTATGAGTTTGACAAATCCAAATTACATGAAACTAATTTTGTCTGAAAGGTATTGAAATGCTCTATCCAAGCCCGTTGGATTTAATTCATTTAGAGTTATAGATTTCTCCTAATAAAAATAAGAAGACAAAAGCTTTTGCAACTTGAAACATTTTTGCAAAATCAACCAAGTTAGCTTTTGAGTTGTTTCCAACTCTCAAAAATCACATTTCATCATATCTATCCAAATATGTAATAATATTAAGGTTTACAGGCAGTGACTTTGGACTAGTACCAAAATAATGCTATATAGGCATTTCTAGTCACTTTAAATCATTAAATAATAAGCTTAAACCAAAGTAATATTGATCCAACCTTTAAATCTCATTCCCACATGGTAGAATATGTGGTGAGGACATGTGTCCACATGATCCCATATTTTGGTGGTGAATATTAAAGTGTAGTTAATATTTCAATGAGTAGAAATTACTTTTCCAAAATAAAAAGGTTGAAACTATTGAATTAAAACTTGTGATGTTCGGGATGATAATAGATCATCAATTGTGTGGTTTAGAATACTACTTAGCCTAAGTTAAGTATTGTTTGGTGATTGTGCACTCCCTATGTATTTCTAGACGCTAGTACCGACCAAGCCTCCGAGGAGGAGGAGTTCTACCAAGAAGAAGAAGAAAACTTCAACCACTGCACCAACCAAGGCAAGCTATTTGTGGCAAGGTAACCCTTGCAAACATGCTTTAGTAAGCTATTGTAGCAAGCTAGAATAAAACTAGATAGTTTAGTAAAGATGCCTTAAGCATACTTTGATCACACCCCCTTAGTTTACACAAGGTTCTTTAATTAATTTTGAAGGTAGCATAAAGAGTATAAAACTTGACCTACTTAGGAACCTTTAGATGTCATTCTATGACATGATATTGATCCCACCTTTCCACCTTAGTGAACACTCTTAACCTAGTGTTTTAGAATAGATCAAAACTTGAGTCACTTTAGATGGGAACACTTGGTTAAAATGAATTGTGAAAACCTTGGAATGAGGAGTCATTATATTGAGATGTTTTGACCTGTGTTGAGAAATACAATTGGTTTATGATGATGAAAATGATGAGGCATGAGCCTTAACCCTTTTATAAAACTGATGGTTGGATTCGGATGCGATACCATTCCAAATTTACCGTACAACCACATTACCTGAATTGGGTAAGGCTTAGATGGAATTTATGTGCATTAGTATTAGTTCCCTCACGGGAGAGGTTTGAGCTGAGGCTACCTCTCAATGATGTCCACCTATGCAGTGCCCAAGATGACTGATGGTCATGGTTGGGAGGCCATGCTCATAGGAGAGGTGCTTGTACTAGGGTGTGTAAAGGGAAGGTTATGTTTGATTATCTGCATACTAAGTATGATGATTCAGGGTTATCCCTGACAGATGTATCGAATCTTGTGGTGAAAGTGTACCACCTCTGCAGAGTGTCAAACTATTCGAATAACCGCCTCCGCGGTTATGGACAGTTGGAATGGCCATACTGTTTCGTTGTCAGATGTTTTCTAAATAACTTGAAATGAATGATGAACTTTGACTTGCCCACAACAGGGTTGTGTATATGATAATAGCTTCCCCACTTAAGTGATTCTAGAACTTTACTTTATCTTTTCTTGCTTCAGAACTCAGCTTAGGTTTCAAACTTAACTTGATAGTTATTCTTTCAATTCAGCACTTTAACTTAGAATCATAACCCTTGCTAGTAGTAGTTTGCGAGTACTTAAAGAGTACTCATGGCTTTTGTCCCTGGCTATTATCATGGCCATACTATGAAGGAGATTATCAAGATGATGATCAGCAGGACGGCTATGATAACTAGGACTATCTGCCTTCGTCAGCATTGCCTGTGCCCCTAAAGATGGACCCCACCGCTACGCTATCATTTATTTCCGCTGCTTGTTGTATTAAAGACTGGATCATGAGATCCTTATTTTTGTAAAACCTTATGTATGGTTTGTAATGGATGATGTACTGTGATATCCAATCCGTTATGTCTCGCAAAAATGGTAATCCTGGGATTGCGAGGTATGGCATAACGGGCATCCGGGATTAAAAATCCGGGTGTTGACAAGTTGGTATCAGAGCCATCCTGACTATAGGAGACCCTAGTTAGAATGGACGTCCAAACCAAAAACTTAGCTTCAAAACCAAAGTGAGTATTTATGAAAAACTATTTCCCCTCTTACCCTTGTGAACTCATTCTTTCTCAAAAATACATGTTCCTCAAAATTCTTACATTACTACTTAAAATTTGACACACTTGATCACTTCACTAATTTCCTCATCCTAAATTCTTGTAGATGGAGACTCAGTTCAGCAAGTTTTACCAGTTGGGAAACGGAGGTCAGCTGATCTTCGAGAGGGATCTGGATTCACTGTCGAAGTTACTGGGACACCCACATCCGGAGTTTCTTGGAGCTCAACTTCCAGGACCCCCAGGAGGAGACCTACAATGGCTAGTCACTGCAGATCTTCGAGGAAGCATTGAAGCACCAAGTTCCGGGAGAATTCAGTTCTCTGTGAGAGAGAACAACTGGCTAGATGGATTAGCCAGGGCAATGCATGAAGCTCTCGCACGTCTATGTGCCGTCAGCGTCAACAAGATTCAAGGAACCCGTTTTGCCCACTATGCAAGACGTGACTTCATGGGAATGCCGATGGAGATGCCAAGTCACCCAGAGTTGATGCATCAAGTGGAGAACCTTGACTTCTTGCTGCATGATAGACAATAGGAACTGGACAATGCCAGAGAGTTAGCCAACCAGAACCGTGCCATCGCCGACCAGAAGGCCCAGACTTTCACACTACTCGTCCAAGATCGCCAGTCTCTTCGTCGCCAGCGTGCAAAGAAGGATCGCACCATCGCCCGTCTTCGCAAGAAGGTGGCCGACCTCGAGAAGACCGTCAAGGAGCAGGAAGCTCAGCTTGCTGCCAAGGAAGAAGATGACGAGGGAGAAGACATCCAGGGAGATATGGATTCTTACCTCAGCAACGATGATGACTTTCTGGCAGTGGATGATGTGGACTTCTACACTGATGATGAAGACTCCGACTTCATCGACGATGAGTAGATGCACTAGAGCACTGTCGTAGGATGAGATGTATCATCTCATTGTATCGTAGTTTGCAGAATGGTTCTTCAAACCATCTGTTTTCCCCTTTGCTTGTTGTGGTGTGTGTTGTATCGTGTGCTTGCTTGCATGAATGACAAAGAAGTTAGTTGAAAAACCTGAGTCTAACTCAAAGTTGTAGCTTTGAAAACCCAAAACCATGAACCTTAGAATTTCCCTCTTACCCCTATATCTATCTCAATCTTCAGATGACTCGTGGAAACCAAGGAGGGAGCAGCTCATCGCAGGACCCAATGCTGCAGATCTTGCAGAATCTCATCGCAGACCGTGAAGCAAGCAGGGCCGAGCGTCAAGCCAACTTAGAGACATTACAGCAGATCGCCCAAATGGCTCTCAACAACCAAGGACATGGAAATCAGGATCACCATGGATCTAAACTCAAAAAATTTCAGAACACCAATCCCCCAATCTTCAACCAATCTGAAAACCCATTAGATGCTGATGACTGGTTACAGACCATGGAAAACAACCTCGAAGTTGCAGGAGTTGATGAGAATGAGAAAGTTCTCTTCGCCACCCACTATCTGGCGGGAGATGCAAGAGCTTGGTGGAATAGCGTCCGCAACATGAACCATGGCCAGGTGATGACCTGGGAAGCATTCAAGGTCAAGTTCAGCCGCACCCACGTGCCACAAGGTCTTGTCAACAGGATGAGAGATGAATTCCGTGAACTGAAGCAAGGAAGATTGACTGTAGTAGAGTACCGTGACAAATTCTTGTCACTTGCCAGATATGCACCGGATGAAATCAACACGGAGGCCAAGAAGAAAGAGAGTTTCTTAAACGAACTGCATGATGAGATGCAGACTGTCCTCGTCAACATCCGTTTCCAGGATCTTGAAGAGCTAGTCGACTCTGCCATTCAGATGGAAGGGAAGATTAACCAGGCAAACGACAACCGCAAGCGTCGTATGATGCAGCAGTCTGGATCCAGTAGTCACCAGAAGTACCGTCCCAACCCCTCACCAGGATATGCACCAAGGAACAACCGACCCCCAAATTCTCGCCCAAGCTACCCCAACCGTAGCGGAGGAAATGTGAAGCCCAGAGGAAACAATCACAATTCTGGCAACGCCAACAACTTCAACCGTGCCCCTCCCAAGAGCAACAACAACAACACTGCCCCCAGAACTGGCAGCAATGTTGTACCTCTCGCAGTCAAGAACAAGTTCCAGATCACTTGTTTCGAGTGTGGAGTGAAGGGTCACTACTCCAATGAGTGTCCCAAGAAGACTGCCGCCAATGCCCCTGTGAATGCCCCTGTGAATGCCCAGCTCAGCAGCAACATCGTGTTCAACCAGGCAGGAGATTTGCCCCAGGGAACCCGCACAACCGCAACGGTCATCTCTTCCACATGAACGCAGAAGAAGCCCAGGAAGCACCAGATGTCGTGCTGGGTATGTTTTCTGTCAACTCAGTTTTAGCAAGAGTATTGTTTGATTCTGGAGCATCGCATTCATTTGTCACCGAAGAATTTGTATGCACTAGTAAGATTCGCCCAACCAACCTGAAGCATGTCATGATAGTTCAAATCCCCGGTTTAACAACAAAAGCTAGAAAAATTTGCAAAGTTGTACCTATCAGAATACATGGGATAGATTTTTATGCCAACCTAATTGTACTTGGAACCAAAGGTTTGGAAGTAGTACTAGGTATGGACTGGATGTCAAAGCATAAAGGACTGATAGAATGTGCTAAGAAAGCCATCACCATGACCAGTAGTTCTGGAGTAACAGTAGAACATATCTCTGAAACCTTACCCCGTCAATTCAAATGCAACAAAAGTGTAGCTCTGCCTACCATTAACCAAGTCAGAATAGTCTGTGAATACCCCGACATATTCCCAGATGAATTGCCAGGTATGCCCCCGGATAGGGATATAGAGTTCATTATCGAACTAATCCCCGGAACCGGACCTATAGCCCAGAGACCCTATACCATGAACCCCTCAGAGTTAGTAGAACTAAAGAAGCAGTTGGATGCCATGTTAGCAACCGACTTGATTCAACCAAGTGCATCGCCATGGAGATCACCAGTGTTATTCGTCGACAAGAAGGATGGAGGCAACCGTCTGTGTATAGACTACAGAAAGTTGAATGATGTCACCATCAAGAACAAGTACCCCTTGCCAAAGATAGAGGATCTATTTGATCAGTTGACTGGAGCTCAGGTATTCTCAAAGATTGATCTTAGGACTGGTTATCACCAACTTAAGATTCATGCAACGGATATTCCGAAGACCGCCTTTACTACTCGCTATGGTTTATATGAGTATACGGTTATGTCTTTTGGATTAACCAATGCCCCTGCGTATTTCATGAATCTCATGAATAAGATCTTTATGAATTTCCTAGATAAGTTTGTAGTCGTGTTTATCGACGGCATCCTTATCTACTCCAAGTTATAAGAAGAGCATGAGCAACATTTGAGAATCATCCTAGAAACCCTGAGGGAGCATCAGTTATATGCCAAGTTCAGCAAGTGTGAGTTTTGGCTGAAAGAAGTAGGATTCCTAGGACATATTGTGTCTACCGGAGGAGTCTCTGTTGATCCCAGCAAGATCAAAGATGTCGAAGAATGGGAAGCCCCAACCAATCAAACCCAAGTTCGTTCATTTCTCGGATTAGCGGGATATTACCGCAAATTCGTAGAAGGATTCTCAAGCATAGCCCGACCAATGACCCAATTGTTGAAGAAGGACAAGAAGTTTGAATGGACAGACAAGTGTGAAGCCAGTTTCCAGGAGCTGAAGAAGAGATTGATATCAGCCCCAATTTTGATCATGCCAGACATCAAGAAGCCATTTGATGTGTATTGTGATGCATCAAAGATTGGTCTAGGATGTGTATTGATGCAAGAAGGCAAAGTCATCGCGTATCTGTATCGACAACTGAAGTAGCATGAGCAGAACTATCCGACCCATGATCTTGAGCTAGCAGCGGCGGTTCTAGCATTGAAGACATGGCGTCATTATTTGATGGGTAATCGCTGTGAGATTTACTCAGATCATAAGAGCTTGAAGTATATCTTCACCCAGAAGGAGTTGAATATGAGGCAAAGAAGATGGATAGAGTTAATCAAGGATTATGACCTTGACATTCACTATCACCCCGGCAAAGCCAATGTGGTAGCAGATGCTCTTAGCAGATTGCCGTGTAGGCTTAACACCATGATCAAAGAGAAGCAACCAAGTTTGTATGAGGAGTTGGATCAGTTCAGGACTGAGTTAGTTAGCAAAGGATTCCTAGCTAGCATTGAACTTCAACCCACTTTGATTAGCCAAATCAAGGAAGCCCAGAAGGGGAATGAAAGTATCGACGGAATCAAACGTCGTATTGGTACAGGCAAAGTACCTGGATTCACCGAAGACGAAGAAGGTGTACTGTGGTACAAGGGACGTATCTGTGTACCAGCAGATTCGGAGCTGAAGGAAATTATCATGAAGGAAGCTCATGATACTCTTTATTCTATCCACCCCGGAGGAACAAAGATGTATCAGGATTTGAAAGAGCAATTTTGGTGGCACAAGATGAAGAGAGAGATCGGAAGCTACATCGCCAAATGTGACATTTGTCAAAGAGTCAAAGCGGAGCATCAGAGACCTGCAGGATTGTGGCAACCATTGCAGATTCCGGAATGGAAATGGGGTTCCGTCGGAATGGACTTTATCACCAGTTTACCTACTTCTAGTAGGGGAAATGACTCAATCTGGGTCATAGTTGATAGACTATCCAAGGTAGCCCACTTCATACCAGTCAAGACAACCTACCAGAGTGCAAAACTAGCAGAGCTGTACATTGCTAGGATTGTTAGTCTGCATGGAACCCCCAAGACCATCGTATCAGATCGAGGAACTCAGTTTACTTCAAGATTTTGGCAGAAAGTTCAGGAAGGTTTAAGAACCAAGTTGAACTTTAGTACCGCTTATCACCCGCAAACAGATGGACAAACTGAGAGGTCAACCAGATCTTGGAGGATATGCTTAGAGCTTGTGTGTTGGAATACGAATCAAAATGGGAAGATTGCCTTCCCTTCGCAGAATTCTCATATAACAACAGTTATCAAGCTAGTTTGCAGATGGCACCCTTTGAATTCCTATACGGAAGAAAGTGTCGTACCCCTTTGAATTGGTCGCAAGTAGGAGAGAGTCAGATCTTTGGACCCGACATTCTCCGAGAAGCAGAAGAGAAAGTTCACAAAGTTCGTGAGCACCTCAAGACCACCCAATCCAGACAGAAAAGCTATGCTGACAAGAGAAGGAGAGACCTGACTTTCAATGCTGGAGATTTCGTATATCTCAAGGTTTCACCATTGAAGGGAACTCAACGCTTTAGTCTGAAGGGAAAGTTAGCTCCCAGATATATCGGACCTTTCAAGATTCTGAACCACCGAGGAGAAGTATTGTATCAGCTGGAATTGCCTGAAGAGATGTCAGCCATCCACAATGTGTTCCATATCTCGTTACTTCGCAAATGTTTGGAAGTGCCTGAGAAGAATGAAGTTTTCAAGAATATCGATCACAGAGCAGTGGAAATCAACAATGACCTGACCTATCGGGAAGTACCCATCCGTATCTTAGAAGAAGCCTACAGAACCACCAGGACTAGGAGTATCAAGTTTCTCAAGATTCAGTGGAGCAACCATACCGAGGAGGAAGCCACTTGGGAGCGCGAGGATTACATTAGGACAGAGTTCCCAGATCTCTTTAGTTCCTAGTTTTCTTGTAAATCTCGGGACGAGATTTTATTTAAGGGGGGAAGGTTTGTAACATCCCAAAACTTCAATCCAAGCTTATCAAGATCAAGTCATCCAAAAATGGGGTTAACAAAAACTTTTCCAAATTTAAAATGAAAGCATTCATATATGTGTGCATTTAAAATAGGAGTTGTTTTGAATTGCCATGATTGTGTGATCCTTTGCTTCTAAAATGTTTCTTAGGTGATTTAAACATCATCTACATCATTCCCAAACTTTTCCTAAAGAAAATCAAATAAAAAAGAATTAAAATGAAGGAATGGTCATTTGGACAAATTTAACTCTCATACCTACTTTGGCTATTCCTAGTACTCAATTCTTAACAGAAACAATTCTTGATCTTTACACCCCTTGCTAGTACACATAATGAGGTACCAAGGCCCACCTTTTGATCTACTAAAAACCTTCTGTAAACTATTTTAAATGACAGTTTAAAATTGAATCTAATGCATATGCATAGATCACCCCTATTTCAAAAACCATCAAATTGAGCACCATTTTCAAAACCCTTGCAACCAGAGACTACCTATCACTAGTGGAGATCACCCAAAAATTTTGAACTCAAAATTCAAAACTTTTTCTCTTGCGGCCATTTCATCAAACACTTGGCAGGCAGAATCACACCTCTAATCCTAGCTCACTGTTTTGAACAGAGTTTTGCCCCCATTTGATCCCCATTTACTCCCTCTGTCTCCCAATGATCTAACCAAAGCCGAAACACCCATCCCCTACACCCCTAGCAACAATGCCATGCCGACCCGAGCCATGCCTCGCCGGCCAAACTTGCAACCGCTACAGCAGACCACCCCTCTCCCCCTCTCTATGTCTAGGAGGCAGCCAGCACCGCACCGCCCCTCTCTGTCCCTTGACCGAGCCAAGACCAGCCATGGACCATAGAGGAGAACCCGCGCCCAGTGCCACCGAACCATGCCGACGCCGCCCGCAGAGCGCGCACTGTCCCCGCGTGCACAAGCCGCTGCTCGACACCAGCCCGCGCCCACCGCTCCGCCTCGACCTAGAGAACACCCTAGACACCTTCGTTCGCCGCCCAAAGCCCCACAGCCACCGCTCGCCGTGGACACAGCCGCTTCGGCCGCGCAGAGCGCCACCTCACCCCGACCGCATGCCACCGACCCTATGGCCGCATTGAAGCGCTAGAGCACCGCCAGGGGACCGCCCATCGATCGCCATCCCCAGCCATGCCGCTAGCTCGCCGTAGCCATGTCGCCACCATCGACCGCCCATCCCGCTCGGTCTCACCGTCGAGCCTATAAAAGGAGCCCTCCCCAGCACCAAGGACTCACACCATTCCACTCCCCTCACCTCTCTGAACCTCAACCACCCCTCGCCGGAGCAAGTGGAGCAGCAGCTCGCCGGAATTGGAGCCGGAGCCGCCGCCTCTGGAGAAGAAGGGTGCCGTTGATTCCGGCCACCCCAAGCTCCGCTGTGACCACGCCTCGCCTCGCCGTCGTCTTCCACTTTGTTCGCCCGCATTGCCGACCCCGCTGGAGCCCTGGTATGCCCCCAGTAGACCCCCACCGAGCCGCTAGGGTTCGAGCTCACCGGCGACCCGTCCGTCATCGACGACGACCCTCAGCCGTAGATCTAGCCTCTAATCGCACGGCCCATAGCGTGCGTACCGTTTCGCGTTTTAAAGAGCCGCTGACAAGTGGACCCCCTGTCAGCTGAGCCCCGTGCCGCGTAGCGCCACTGGGCCGGCCCATTTCCTTTCCCGCGCAAGCCCGTAGATTCAAATCTAGGTTTTTCTTTTTAGTTAGAATATAGTTTCTGTCCAGTGTTTCAAAATTCAATTCTGTGAGTTTGACAAATCCAAATTACATGAAACTAATTTTGTCTGAAAGGTATTGAAATGCTCTATCCAAGCCCGTTGGATTTAATTCATTTAGAGTTATAGATTTCTCCTAATAAAAATAAGAAGACAAAAGCTTTTGCAACTTGAAACATTTTTGTAAAATCAACCAAGTTAGCTTTTGAGTTGTTTCCAACTCTCAAAAATCACATTTCATCATATCTATCCAAATATGTAATAATATTAAGGTTTACAGGCAGTGACTTTGGACTAGTACCAAAATAATGCTATATAGGCATTTCTAGTCACTTTAAATCATTAAATAATAAACTTAAACCAAAGTAATATTGATCCAACCTTTAAATCTCATTCCCACATGGTAGAATATGTGGTGAGGACATGTGTCCACATGATCCCATATTTTGGTGGTGAATATTAAAGTGTAGTTAATATTTCAATGAGTAGAAATTACTTTTCCAAAATAAAAAGGTTGAAACTATTGAATTAAAAATTGTGATGTTTGGGATGATAATAGATCATCAATTGTGTGGTTTAGAATACTACTTAGCCTAAGTTAAGTATTTTTTGGTGATTGTGCACTCCCTATGTATTTTTAGACGCTAGTACCGACCAAGCCTTCGAGGAGGAGGAGTTCTACCAAGAAGAAGAAGAAGAAAACTTCAACCACTGCACCAACCAAGGCAAGCTATTTGTGGCAAGCTAACCCTTGCAAACATGCTTTAGTAAGCTATTGTAGCAAGCTAGAATAAAACTAGATAGTTTAGTAAAGATGCCTTAAGCATACTTTGATCACACCCCCTTAGTTTACACAAGGTTCTTTAATTAATTTTGAAGGTAGCATAAAGAGTATAAAACTTGACCTACTTAGGAACCTTTAGATGTCATTCTATGACATGAGATTGATCCCACCTTTCCACCTTAGTGAACACTCTTAACCTAGTGTTTTAGAATAGATCAAAACTTGAGTCACTTTAGATGGGAACACTTGGTTAAAATGAATTGTGAAAACCTTGGAATGAGGAGTCATTCTATTGAGATGTTTTGACCTGTGTTGAGAAACACAATTGGTTTATGATGATGAAAATGATGAGGCATGAGCCTTAACCCTTTTATAAAACTGATGGTTGGATTCGGATGCGATACCATTCCAAATTTATCGTACAACCACATTACCTGAATTGGGTAAGGCTTAGCTGGAATTTATGTGCATTAGTATTAGTTCCCTCACGGGAGAGGTTTGAGCTGAGGCTACCTCTCAATGATGTCCACCTATGTAGTGCCCAAGATGACTGATGGTCATGGTTGGGAGGCCATGCTCATAGGAGAGGTGCTTGTACTAGGGTGTGTAAAGGGAAGGTTATGTTTGATTATCTGCATACTAAGTATGATGATTCAGGGTTATCCCTGACAGATGTATCGAATCTTGTGGTGAAAGTGTACCACCTCTGCAGAGTGTCAAACTATTCGAATAGCCGCGTCCGCGGTTATGGACAGTTGGAATGGCCATACTGTTTCGTTGTCAGATGTTTTCTAAATAACTTGAAATGAATGATGAACTTTGACTTGCCCACAACAGGGTTGTGTAGATGATAATAGCTTCCCCACTTAAGTAATTCTAGAACTTTACTTTATCTTTTCTTGCTTCAGAACTCAGCTTAGGTTTCAAACTTAACTTGATAGTTATTCTTTCAATTCAGCACTTTAACTTAGAATCATAACCCTTGCTAGTAATAGTTTGTGAGTACTTAAAGAGTACTCATGGCTTTTGTCCCTGGCTATTATCATGGCCAGACTATGAAGGAGATTATCAAGATGATGGTCAGCAGGACGGCTATGATAACTAGGACTATCTGCCTTCGTCAGCATTGCCTGTGCCCCTGAAGATGGACCCCGCCGCTACGCTATCGTTTATTTCCGCTGCTTGTTGTATTAAAGACTGGATCATGAGATCCTTATTTGTGTAAAACCTTATGTATGGTTTGTAATGGATGATGTACTGTGATATCCAATCCGTTATGTCTCGCAAAAATGGTAATCCTGGGATTGCGAGGTATGGCATAACGGGCATCCGGGATTAAAAATCCGGGTGTTGACATTATGCATGATACTGAAAGTTATTATGAGAGAGGGAAAAGTGTTCTTATGCATCTCAATAATATCAAGTTTCCCCGTTTTATGCTGAAAGTTTTTATGCTACACTTCTTTTGCCTTCTTATGCAAATTGCCTTTGGTTTCAATAACTTGTTTGTTTACAAAATCCCCTTGCATAGGAAGTGGGTTAGACTTAAATGTGTGTGTGTTGCTTCTTAATGCTCTCTTTCACTTCAATTCATATCCCTATGAGAGCTTCTTCAAAATTATCATGCCCATCTTAATGGCTATAAAGAAAGAGCTTTATGGGAGACAACCCAATTTATTTTTGCTTTCAGTTTGTTTTTATTTCTTTGAGTCTTGGAAGTTATTACTTCGGTAATAACCGCTCCTTATCCGTTTTGTTTGGTTTTTGTGTCAAGATCAACCTCTAATGAGAGAGAAGTAAGATTTGGAGAAGTTGCTGTCCCGAAACAGATTTTTGTGCTTCACCGTAAAAATTCGTGAGAGATCTTTGTCTGTTGGATTGAGCTGTAAGTTTTTGAGCTTCTGACCCAGGTTGTTATTTAACTTTCGTTAGTTTTGCACTTTTTTATTTGAGAAACAGAAGATTTTCGAAAAAATTGATCTTTACCTGCTGGTCTGTTTTGACAGATTTTGCCACTCTTGCATCTGCTTCTTTATTCGATTTCCTTTTTGAATTCTTTTTGGGTTTTGAGAAGGAGTTGTTTCAGTAGCTTTTGTTTTGATGGTTTTCAGTTGAAGTTGGACTCAAAAGGTTTTATTACTTCACTTATACTAATGTTGCTAATGAGAACTGTGTGAAGTTTTGTGTGAAAGAAATTTCCAGGAAGTGGAGATAATGGTGTAATAAGGAAGAGAACGGTTTTATGACTTAAGTAATAAGTGTATGAAGATGAAGATATTGATATTCAAGAGATGACTCTGGAAGAATCTACTAGATACCAAATTCAGAGACCTGTAGAGTCTGTTTTCAAATAGGTAACAGTTCTGGTAAGAAAAGTTCCGCGAAAATACAATCCAACTATATTTTTGCAGTTTTCGATAAGGAAAGCTACGAAGCAAAAAAGGGACGGAAACGGAGCCAGGGTGGCCCACACCACCATGTGGCGCGGGCCCATCCCTGGCCGTGCCACCAGGTGGTGAGGCCACCCCAGACTCCGCCTCCGACTCATTTTCTCCTAGTACCTTCCTTTTGATATGAAACTTCGTAATATATAACCCCCCGGATCCCCCGAGGTTCGTATATCGTGTTTTCGTCGTGTTTTTGTTTCGATCTGTTTCTGCCAGGACATACTCTTTGAGAGCTTAGAAGCACAATGGTGTCCTCCAAGGATAAAGGGAAGGAGCCCATGGAGGAAGACCTCCAAGACCCCGGGAAGGAAGGAGATCAAGAGTGAAGGTGAAGAGGAGCAAGGCCAATGTTCGCATACCGGCACCACCATTGCAAGCATTGGAGTGGTGAAACCTGCCAAGATTAGAAGGACTGCACGGATGCAGACTGGAGGGAAGGCTCCTCATCATAGTTTGGCTCCACGATCACTTCCTCCACGCACCAGGAATCCTTTCCATACCCTTATCCATGAGCATCAATACCAGAATATGCCCAAGGAGAAATTACCCTCCAATTGGGATTTTCCTCGTTCTAGCCATGCAGGAAAATAAGACTTCAAGGAGGAAGAGTGGGGAAAGAATAGCAAGAGCTAGAATTCTCAACCCGACATGATCATGAGCCGCATTGAGCAAAACTCACAGCTTATTCGTAATCTCACTTTCGAGATTGAGGACTTGGGAAAACTGATCAGAGAGCTCATCGAGAGGATACCACCACCACCTAAGGAGTAATTCGTCATCAGGTTTGGCATCCCCTTGGTTTGTTCCAAGCTTGGGGGAGTGCCGCGGTATCACATCACTATCTTCTATCTTTTTACCTTATTAGTAGAGTCATATCATGAATAGAGGAGTTATTTTGTAGTATGGTTTGCATTATGGAAGTGTCCCCTCTCTCGTTAGATATGTATCCCTTGGTGTGAGTTTCCGTTATGGAATATTAATGAGAAGTTCTATCATTCACTCTTTTGCTTAGCTTATGTTAGTTTTCAATTCGTGGTTATATGATTGATCTTGTTGTTAGTATTGGTATCACTTTGGGATCATTGAGTTAATTTAGTTGGTTTTGGCAAACCTGGCTCGGTCAGTAGCAGCACTATTTTTGAGAGTTGAATGAAAAAGATAGAAGTACTCGAGAGAAAAATAATTTCATCATCTTTCTTTCTTGATTTGCTCATAAGTTTAGTATTCTCTAGTTAAGATCTTTTGTGCTTCCAAGGAAGATTGCATGTTTGCCTTTATCACTTGTATGTTTGTTTGTTTCCTTCAACTCTTATACTTGCTACCCAGCCTTGCTAGCCAAAAGCATGTACTGAGAGGGTATTCTTCTCGTGCATCCACCTCCTTTAAACCAAAACCTTTGCCATTTGTGTCCACCATACCTACCTAGTAGCATTATTGCTATTCCAAGTAAATTCTTGTTTTATCTACCTCCCAAATTAAACTTGTTATGTGAAAATTAGTGATTAAAGATCTCACGAACTTGATGGCACACTTTACTTTCTTGCATTTAATAAACTTGAACCATTGGGTCCTTCTTTGTTGCGTATATGCTTGCGCTTTATGAGTTGAAGTTAACCGAACCATGTATCATGGGGACCGCTTTCAACACTCCATTGGTACTTGTACCTAGTTGATATCATGTTCTTTTGCTTATGGATCCCGGCGGTGTGAAATAAAAGTGGAACTTGTAAGATCATGGAGTTTATATGTGTGTTAGAGAAACGCCTGGGCCGCTAGCCTAAACCATGCCTAATCATGGTGGAAACTTGCAACATAACTATAGTGAGCATTATATGAAGCATCCTCAATAAAAACCTATGCAAATAGCAAATAAAAAGATCGCTGAGATGCTCACTGTCTGCTTGCCTTGTCATTTTGATTATGGGATAGCTCCTGTGTCATGTGCAAGGGGTACCCCGTTGGCGGTTCTCAATGATACGCATGTATTTACAATGACAAAAGCTTGCTCGTGACTGAAGTTGAGTAGCATGAGGATCGGTACTCATAAGTAAGGGGCATGAGATTTCAACTTATAACTTGTCAAGCATATCCTCTTAGTTGTGTCACTTTAACCTTAACCACCCAAAGATGCCTATGATAGGGGCAATGAGAGCTGAAAGCTAGTAAGTATCATAATTTTTGGGAGCTCTTTATGAGACTTGCAATCCCTACTTCCCTCTGCGAAGGGCCTTTCTTTTACTTTGTAGTTGAGTCAGTAAACCTATTCCCTTCTATCTCATCAAGTGTTTTGAGTTGATGTGTTTCATTCATTCATATGATGATTTATTCACTCATGTTTCTTATGTTCCATGTTTTGCACATTGCTCTTATCTTGAAGTTTACTACTTTGAAAGCTTTCTTTGAAAACCAGCTATTTGTGAACTCCAGCAAATTATCAACTATTCTTCGACCAAGAGCTAAGTTTGCCATTACCAATTATGATTCACTTTATGTATCTTTATTGTGTTTCCTTTACTCATTGCAAGTTGAGTTGTATAATAGTGAGTTGTCTTCTATTATGATCTATGTATTTGATGAATGTGATGCTTCTTGTCTGTATTCTTTTATCGACTCTTCACCCCATAAACTTGAGGTCATGTTTATTGAGCTTAGTTTCGCTTGGGGACAAGCGAAGTCTAAGCTTGGGGGGAGTTGATACGTCCATTTTGCATCACTATTCTATGTCTTAATTCACTATTATTCATTGATATATTTCGTATTGAGAGGTGATACTTATGTTATTTCATCTATTTTTGCATGGTTGATGACTTTTGGAGCATGGACCGCTGCAGTCAGGATTCTGATGGAAAAAGTGCTGTTTGGAGGCAAAATTCGTGAAGATCAGAAAATCCAGGAAAATACACGGAAAATTCTATTTTTCTAGAAGACTCGGGATGCCAGAAGATAGAGTGGAGGTAGGCCACAGGGGGCCCACACCACCCCATGGTGCGGGCAGGCCTAGGCCGCGCCAGGGAGTGGTGTGGCCGCCCTGGCCCACTCCAGCCCCTCTCCGCTGGCGTATATCATCCTCCCGAAACCCTAAGACTCAGGGAGCGACCATAGAAAGATTCCGCCACCTCTACGGGGCAGAAAACACCGAGGGAGAAAGATCTCTCCGGCAGACAGATTTCTGCCGGGGGAATTCCTTCCCGGAGGGGGGAGATCGTCGCCATCAACACCACCATCAAGCTAGACTTCATCGGGATCATAATCATCATCATCACCACCATCATCACCATCAGCACCCTCATCACCATCTCCATATTGCTGTAACAATTGCGTTGAATCTTGCTAGTTCATAGGGGAAACTTTTTCGGTGTTGACTACTCTTTGTAGTTGATGCTATTGAGTGAACCATTGAATTATTTTTTATGTTCAGATTGTTATACATCATTATTCCATCTCTGATCATGATCCATATGATGTCTCGTGAGTAGTTCATTTTGTTCTTGAGGACATGGGAGAAGTCTTGTTGTTAGTAGTGGAGTTGTGTTGAGAAAGATTCAATAGATTGTTATTTAAGTTGTGGTGTACTTCTTCTAGTGGTGTCATGTGAACGTAGACTACATGACACTTCACCTATATGGGCCTAGGGGAATGCATTGTGTATTTGGCTACTAATCGTAGGGGTTGCCGGAGTGACAGAAACCTGAGCCCCCGTTAGGAAACTATTGCACAAGGGACGTAAGGGTCTTAGAGTTTAAAGCTGTGGTTAGGTTTCTACCTTAATTACTTTCTTGTACTTACGGATGTTTGCAAGGGGTATAATCACAAGTATGTATTTAGTCTTGGATGGGGCGGTACATTAGCACAGGTTCACCCACACAACACTTAGCAAGCTAGAGAAGATTAATCGACTATATGAAGCGAAAGCACTTGACGGTCTTCCCATGTGTCCTCGAGAACGTTTGGTCATCTATAGAAATACAACCGGCTTGTCCTTTGCTGCACAAAAGATTGGGCACTTGCTACATTTATTCCTACTGTCTTTCATTCACTCGTACTTTGTTTACTTATTTTATCGAAAACCCCTAAAAATCCGTTTGCTAAGTATTTGCAGAGAATTCCTAAATCATACCACTAGCCAGCATCTTCTGCTCCTCGTTGGGTTTGACACTCTTACTTATCGAAAATACTGTGATACACCCCCTATACTTGTGGGTCATCAGACACATTTTTGAATTAGTACTGAGCCAAATAACATTTTGCAGTTTGCTTTTTTACAAAAGGCAGAAAATAACAATGTGCTAGAGCAAATTTTGTCGTTATTACATTAGGTATGAACTCTGTATTGATGGTTTGTTCTCTAATGCAATAAATGTTGTATGTATAAATTGATATATTGATAGTTCTTTGTTTTTATTCTTTTACAAAAAGCTTTTGTACATCTCTGAGCATAATTTGTAATACAAGCTTCTGTATCCGTTAACTTCAGCATCGAGTTTATTCATGAATTTACTGAATTACATGAATTCTAAAAGAAAGTACTACATCAGGTTGTTCTTGTAATGTGATCAACTATTATCTCATGCATAGCCTCTACTTGCATAATCTCGGCACCGGGTCCTATCTCGTAACCATATAAGTACTTTGGTTGTTACAAGTTACTCCCTCCATTCATAAATATAAGACATTTTAGCTTTGTGAAATGAATGTATCTAGACGCCTTTTAGTGTATAGGTTCACTCCAAACCTCTACGAACCTATACACTAAAAGACGTCTAGATACACTTCCTTCAGAAAGCTAAAACGTCTTATATTTCTGAACGGAGGGAGTACTATTTTGGGATCACAGTCTCATTAATAGTCAAATGGGCTCTACTTCCAAAGTTCACAAATGTATAGAACCTGCCATCACATAAAGGAACACTCAATGCAAGGTAGTAACTCCTTTGAATGACACCATCTTGTTCGTTTTTATTGTTCTTCTCGGTCCTGCCTATGTGCTTATTTTACAGAGTTCATCGTTATTTCATCAACAAAATATGGATCATATTTCACAAAAACTATATCATTGGAAAGAGCTTTTAAATATCAATTCAATGGTATAATTGTTGTGACATATAATACATATTTTATTGACAAATTTTATAGTCAATTTTTTTCTTAAACTCCATGTTAGTCCAATAAACCGGTATGGAGGTAGTATTACTGATGGAAAGGTATCTTGAAAAGGTTTATCCAACTTCAAAACTAAATTTGCTAGTTTCGCATTTAACTCTGCAATGGATAATACTCCCTCGATAATTCATATTTCGTTGAGCCAAATAACATTTTACAGTTTATTTTTTTACAAAATGTAGAAAAAACGATGTGCTAGTTTCGCATTTAACTCTGCAATGGATAATACTCCCTCCATATCGGTTTATTAGGCTAAACACGGAGTCCAAGAAAAAATATTTGACTATAAATTTGATCAACAAAATATGAATCATATCATATGTCACAAAAACTATATCATTGGAAAGAGCATTTAAATATCAATTCAATGGTATAATTTTTGTGACATATAATTCATGTTTTATTGACAAATTTTATGGTCATTTTTTTTATTAAACTCCATGTTAGTCCAATAAACCAATATAGAGGTAGTATTACTGATGGAAGGTATCTTGAAAAGGTTTGTCCGACTTTAAGACTAAATCTGCTACCTGCACTAACTACTCTTGTCAAGTGGATAATATTGCATAATGATTTGTATGTATATTATGTACTCCCTCTGATCCATAATAAGTGTCGGTGATTTTGTACTAACTTAGTACAAAGTTTCTACTAAGTCTCCGACACTTATTTTGGATTAGAGGGAGTATATCCTTTGAGGACACTAAGGCTATGGTTCGTACCCTTGCTTGGTGTGGTTGGTGCGAGGTGTCAGGTTATGCCGTGGAGCTTCTCATTCCTCGAGCGGCGGGAGGTGCCGTGGCAGCCCGCGCTCGTGGCAACAGCGGCTAACGAGGCGATCTAGGCTACCAGGCTTGAAGAACCGCAGTCATCGGTCTCGATTGTGTTCTTGATGTTCAGGGTGTTACCAGGCTTTCTGGCTGGGCTAGGACGAGTTTGTCAGGAACATCTGTGGCTTCCTGCTCCGTGAAGGTGACCTTGACTTAATCTGACATTTTGGCGGAGCACTATTCCCTGTTAATTGATGTACATGCCTATTTTGATTTTTAGACATTGAAGAAAAAGCTCACTGATCCTTTAATCTTGTGTCAAAATTGTTGTTCTCTTTTGTCAGTTTCAACAGCAGTGTCCTTTGATAGGTCAATTAGAGCAACCCGTGAAAGTACCAGATTTAGATGAAGAGTTCTTGTTTCATATGCACCATGAGAAGATGTCTTTGGTAAGTACGTTATTTCAGAGTTCAGACTCACAAAACTGGATTGTTTTTTTCTTCAGTTTCCAAGTGCAGATTCCTATCATGATGGCATCAAGTCTTGATAACTAGATATGGTCAGCTCTACAGGTGTGATAACATTGTCAATAAATTTGTTTATTCATGCCCGTTTGTCTGTCTGCATTTTTACAAACTTTGAATACTGATCATGCTTAGTAAACAGCATCAAGCAGCTCTCTGTGATATGCCCACAAAGCTATGAAGCTTGCTCTGTGCAATGCATCTAGCTTTTCTATCATGAACGTCTTATACTTACCTTTTTGTGCAGTGACTAATGACTACATTTGTTAGCAATTTATGGATGACCGTCAATCGTATCCAGATTAATCTTAGTTGTCCGATTTGCAAGTGTGTTCTCAGATTATAGACAAAATTAGGTGTCACAGCTCAGTTGTCCATAGTCATTTTGGTGACGCCTTGCCTAGATAAATGAGAAGGTAAAGGTATTAAGCAAAAAATAAATAGAGAATGTACCCCAAATATCACCTGTTCTTATATTAGGAGAAAATGCACAAAATGCAACGGTGACCAGAATGACTTATACTCCGAGTAAGAGCTAACAAGCTAAGGACCAGTTTGGAATGGGTGTATTTATTGCATGGGTGTATTTAGAGTATGACACGGACACGGTTATTATGGTAGTTTAGGATAGTTAGGACTTTAGCATAACTTGACTCGTACTCCAACATAATCCTCTGTACACCTATATATACTCGCATATGAGGCTCAATAATATATCCAACATATTACGCCAATCTCATACTCTTACATGGTATCAGAGCCAGTCTAAATACTGGGGAGCCCAAACAATTACCTCTAGTCCAAACATGCCATAGGTAGTTAAGAAGTTGTAACAAAATTGAGCGCAAGGTTAGCCACAATCAAGAATTATAATGCGGTGTTGGTTATACTTTTTACTTTTTATTGGCCATGTCCTTGAGCCATCTTTCCTTTATTTGTTGTACTGAATGATCTCTCGTCATTCACATGATAGATGTCGATGCACACTTTACACAATTTTGACCATAAAATGTTCATTTTACAAGTAAGCAGGATTCTCTTCCTTTGTAGATGGCATAAGACCAGTAAATAGAATATTGATATTTTGATTTTATAAAAATCTTCTGTTTGAATTACATGCTAAAGACCTTCTGTAGAGTAGGTATTCACAGCAAAATAATTACGTACATGTTTGGTCCTACTAGACATGTTTGACTATAACTTGAATGGTCCACTCTTGACGAGCGTATTTATGGAACCATACAATTAGATTAGCAACAGAACCTTACAATATGTGACATCTGTTTTAACATCCACCTTAAAAAAATGTGCATGATGTGTTCTGTATACTGAAACAGAAAGCATATGCTTACTACTCCCATTGTTCCACAATGTAAACTTTTTTAGCGAGCTGCTTTGTATTTTTAATTTATGAGCTATCAAAGCGTACATAGACATGTCTTTGATTTATGGTTTAGAAGATAAAACATTTTAAAATTTAAAACCAATAGAGAATCCAGGTGTAAACCGTGCCCACGGAAGGTGACTATATGGAACGTGCCCTTATTAGCGTAATGTATCAACATCACACAATACAACAATACTTAAAATTCAAATAATTAAATAAATAAATAATGGTCCCAATGCAAATAATGGTTCAAATCACACGCGAATAAAAGTGAAAACAAATGAATATAATGGGAGCATATCTCCCGTATAACTGCCACTCATTCTCAATGAGATCATCACGAAGATAGGTATGTGAAGCCCTTTCTTTTATTTTTGCGAGGCCGGCGTAGCAGTTTACGAAGTCTTGTCTTCAATCTGCTGGTATTGTATCAAGAAAAGCTTGGATCCGATCCAGGTCCATGCGAGGTTTGACACGGCTACCAGCATTACCAAAAGAAAAATCTAAAGTCCAAACCATTCTTATCCTCGATGATCATGTTGTGTAGAATCACGCATGCCTTCATGATATCTCTAAGGGATTTCTGATCACCGAAACAAGCAGGACCTCAAACAACAGCAAACCAAACCTAGCAAACAAATGAGATCTCTGCAAAAACATTGATATCATAGAGAGAACCCTTCAACCCAGAGAAACAATGTAAAATTTACAAGTCCTCGGACGCCACTGTTTCAAACATGATTGTTGGATCACGATGATGACCAAATCGTGCTATGCCGCAGGGCAATTCTTTCACCTCTAGTGCATGCAATCGATGCTCGAAAAATTGGATTTCATACCTTGTATAGAGCCATGTTTTGCTGGTTTACGTGCTGATAATAATTCCAAAAATCGGTCCTCCATGATAGTTATGTCTGAAGAGCAATCTGCATTTGTACCGGGCATGCTTATAAAAGACAATAGCACTGCTACATATGAGTGTCTTCATTTTATGAAGAGGAACATGTCAAAGAGAAATTGCTTGTGTGCTCTAAAGTTAGATATGATGAAAGCTTATGACTGTGTTGAGTGGGAGTATTTAGAGGCAATTATGGTGAAGCTTGGTTTTGAACATCTGTGGATACAAGTGGTAATGGGTATGGTTTAAACAATTAACTTTTCTTTGTTATTCAATGTAACAAACTTGAAGAATTTAAACAGTAAAGGGGAATCAGACCGAGAGATCCTATTTCACCCTATCTTTTCTTGTTAGCAATGGAGGGCCTCTCGTGCCTCTTAAACTCAAATCAATCACTATCGTGGGGTATCAAGGTGGTGCCATCAGATCGGATGGTTAACCGCTTGTTATTTGCGGATGGCAACCTGCCATTTTTTAAGGGAAGCAATGAGGGAGAAGAATCGGTGTCAAACTTGTTGGAAACCTATTGTCTTGAATCAGGACATAGAATAAATAAGGCTCAGTCATCAATTTTCTTCACAAAAGGATGCCCACAATTAATTCGAGATGGTGTTATGAATATGCTTAGAATCACCACGGACTCGTTGAGTGATCGATATTTGGGTATTCCTACTGATGTGGGGAGTTCTATATATGGGACTTTTAAATACTTGAGGGATCGTGTGTGGAATAAGGTGAAGGGTTGCATCACTAGTGGAAAAAGGCACATCGGTCCAGTTCGTAGCCTTTAGTCCCAGTTGTGCAACCGGGACTGCCTTTAGTCCCGGTTGTGTGGCGAATCAGGACTAAAGGGGTCTCCACGTGGCTGTGGTCGCGTGCTGGGCTAGAGAACCTTTAGTCTCGGTTGGTCCGATTGAAGTTTTTAATTTTTTTTGTCAAAAAGTTTCGGAATTTTTTCAGATTTTTTTCAATTTCAGAATTTCTGATTTTTGAATTTTTTGACAGTTTAATCTCTAATCACCCCTATTCCCGTAACAAAGTGCATACTCGTGGTCAAACTCACCCATATTCTCACATCAAAGTGCATACTCATGGTCAAACTTTCCGGTCAGTCACCCATTGTCGCACTGCTCCACCCTTAGCACGCTTAACTTTTGAATTCCTTTCAGATTAGCTTCCCAAGACTGCACTCATAACTTCTTGATAATAGTATGCTATTAATTCTATTAACCCTTAGATTTTGATAACACATGATTTTATTTTGTTGAATTCCAAATAATTTTAAAAATAAGCAATAATGATTAAGTAATAATTAGCAACAATGAATCTAAATAATCTTTATGCATAATTCAATTATTAATTTAAAAACTCAAAAATTTCAAAAAAATAAAAAACACTCAAATAACAAAAAAATGTCAAAAATTTGAAAATAATTAAAAATAAAATAAACAACAAAATAAATTCAAAAATTTGAGAAAATATCATTTTTTTCTCATTTTTGCGGTAAAACCTAAAATGTTCCCGCTTTCATATTTTCTTTTGGAATTCTGAAAATCTATTGTTTGTGCAAACGGCCTCAAACCATTAAAATCAGATATAACTTTTCGCATAGATACTTTTTCATATATTACATAAAAGTTTCAAAGTTCGTGTGCAAAAGTTATAGCTGTTGTAATTCGGAACAACCTTTTTTTGAAAAAATCAAAATTCAAATTTTAAAATTTTCCCTTAAAGTTGGTTGCGTTAGGTACATGCATGTCAAAATATTTTAAAATTCAAGTTTTTATCATTTTTGTTTATTTTTTATACATTATTTTTTGCGCAGGGTAGCCATGAGAAGAAAAAATGAACGTGGACCTTTAGTCCGGGTTGGTGTCTCCAACCGGGACTAAAGGTCCATCTTTAGTTCCAGTTGAAGACACCAACCGAGACTAAAGGTTACTACCCCTTTAGGGTCTGTTTGTTACCGTTTATTCCCCCGCTTCTGCTTTGTAGAATCGGTACCGAAAACAAACGAGCAAATTCTTCACCGCGCTGGCGAAAAGCGGGCTACAAAATACACTAGCGACTGTGGCGTGAGAGAATCTAGGCGAGAGCCGCTTCCCGCGATTCTGAAATTGCAATGGACCCGACTACCCTCCCACCTTGGACGAAATTACGGCTGGTATTGTGGATATACAAATAGGTATACCTATGACATAGTCTCATACCAGTAAGCCTGGGTGGCCCACAGTTGGTGGTTAGGCCTATGGTCTAACCAGACAGCCCAGTTGCTGATAGCCAAGACGGAGGTCTAGCCAAGAGATAGAAGGCGACTTGTCACCGCCTATGATGGAAGCCGGCGCCTTGGAGGACAAGACAATAGTTTATGTATTAGTTTAGGACTCTGTAACCGTATCCGGCTAGGACTCTCCTTGTAACCCTAGGTCCTGGCGCCCTTATAAGCCGGCCTACGGGAGCTTTTAGAGCATAAAAGACAAGTGCATAGCACAACCCGCATACAGTGAACCCCACAATCCCTGTAACTCGGGGTATCGTCATTATAGTGATTTATAGCAGGAGCAGGATCTCGTCACCTTCGTGAGATCTGAACCTGGGTAAACTGTGTTAGGCCATTACGGACGCTCTCCGTCTTACTCCACGTCTCTAAACTCGTTGTTGGGATATCCCTATGGCGTACGTGTCGGCAATACCACGACAGTTAGCGTCCACCGTGGGGAAGAGGCGCTTACAGCACGGATCGGGGCGGGATCCCTCACCATCTTTGAAGGTGGCTAAATCGCATCTCTGTCACCACGCCGGCTTCATCATCGCTCTTGAGAGTATGTAGAAGATTTTTTATCTCTCCTCTCGGGCGTACAGCCGGATTGACGGCGTCGAGAAAATCTACATCAATGTGTCCATCGCGTGCGATCGATTGGAAATCAACAAGCTTGGCTCCAGGGCAAGACCCGAGATCCTAGACGCTGAAATATCCGTATTGTGTTGATCCATCTGTCTAATATGTGACGCAATCGGTTTCCTCGGCGCATTTGGCGATTTTTTGGGAACTCATCTTCGGTTTCATACGCGTGTATGTCTGCCCGGATCCAGGGGCGGCGCTCCCCTTTGGGCATGGTATGGCGGCCGCCCTACCTTGTTTCTCTATGAAAAATTACAAATCATATAGTCCCGCTGATGCAAATTAGTTGACTCAGACTTGTCTAGATTCGAATATATCTAGACTTGTTTTAGTGCTAGATATATCTAAATGAAAACAAAACCAAGTCAACTAATTTGGGTCGGAGGGAGTAGATATTTTCGTACGCATATGTATATGTGTATATTTTTTACTTTTTTCTAAGTGATTGATTTTCTGGTCCATACGAATTCATATTTGGAATTCATATTTGGACGTTAATCTTTGAAAAATGCCCACAATGTTTTGATTTTTTTTAATTTGACATGATATCCCAGAAGTCTTTTGATAATCTTTTAAGAACTAGTTCTAGGGGATAAATTTTGCGAACTCCAAATTTCACCGAAACGAGTGGCTACTTCGTGATTCGTCTAATATTCATGCAAGTATTACGCATCAAAGTGAAAATGAAGAATTTGTGCACTTTTTGAACTATCTAATTGTATAGAAAGAGATCGATACAAGAAAATGTAACAAATATGCTCATGCGTTGCTACTAGTTAATATATAATAAATATTTATTAGGACATGGAGATTTCTATACCGATTTGAATTCGAAGTAGCATGAGAAGGATGTTTTCATTAGAATACAAAATGATTCTAGTGAAAGTAAATGTCTAAGCTATTATGCGTAAAACAACTACTCAGACTTGCTCCTAGGCTGCTTATTTGTTTCTCGTGAAGAAAGTTTATCCATTATTTAGATACCGGGATTTTAGAACTAATGGATAATACTTGATGGTACATTGAAATGAATGCAAAATATGCAAACCATCAGAGTGTGATAGAAGACCAAACAAAATTGACTTTGCTTGTCCTGTATTTGTTTTGAAAAGAAACCCGACAATCAAGATAATCAGGCTTAGAACGATAACATGATATGAATAAGAAAACAATTGTTATTGTTTTCCTTGACCTATGAAGTAAAATTACTCTAGTTAAAATTAGAATAAAAAAGTGTTTGTAAATAGTACATGATTTAAATAACTGAAATTTACCTTGTGTTATGTTATATGACATATGTTGATTGAAATCTTGGACAATTGATAAACCTAATATTTTATGCAATACAAATACAGGGGAGGGGGCATTTGCCCCTCCCTCCTCCTCCTCCTTCATGGTGCTAGTTAAACAATGATTTATGTCCATGAGTTAGTCATATCAAAATTTTACTGTCCTCCGCCACTGACCATACAACTCTACTCTCTAGCTTGTAGTACCATATGAGCTGAGTAGAGCAAGACGAGCAGTCGAGCATTAGTACATTACTCAATCTCTCACACTGATTTCCTATTGTTGGAGAACAATAGCATCCCACATGCCCTACTCTATTGTATTATTGGCATCGTCGGCTGCACCAAATGCAGCAGCTTCGCCACCGCCTGCAGCAGCCCTGTCGGCGTCAACCTCGCCGCCTCCACTGTCATCGCTCCCTCAGTGGGACTTGCTCACGTACGACGTCTGGGAGCTCGCCTTCTTGTTCCTCCCGACAATGGCCCTGACCGTGGCGCCGTTGGGGTCGTCTGCAACCGTTGGCTCCATGCCAAGCACCGCTCCAGGCATCGCCTCACGGTAGCCCCAACCGACGTCATCCATAAGTTCCCCTCGGTCCAGGGGCGGAGCTCCCCTTAGGGCACAATAGGGTGGCCACCCTACCTTGCTTTTCAGCAAAAGATTATGTATTATATAGACATTTTCATACACGTATGCCTATGCGGGTATAATTTTTACTGTTTTTTGCTGGGTGATACGAATTCATATTTGTATGTTAAATAAGCTTTGGAAAATGCCCACAATGTTTTGATTTTTCAATAGAAGACCAAAAAAAATTGACTTTGCTTGTCTTGTATTTATTTTGAAAAGAAACCCAGCAATCACGCTTAGAACGATAACATGATGTGAATAAGAAAAGAATTTGTTATTGTTTTCCTTTTCCTACAAGGTAAAATTGCTCTAGTTAAAATTAGAATTAAAAAGTGTTTATAGATAGATTTAAATAACCAAATTTTACTTTGTGTTATGTTATGTGACATAAGTTGATTGAAATCCTTGAACAACTGATAAAACTGATATTTTATGCAATATAAATATAGGAAAATATAGAGGAAGGGGACATTTGCCCCTCCTATTCTTCTCCTCATCCATGGTTCTAATTAAACAATGATTTATATCTATAAATTCGTCATACCTAATTTTTGTACCGTTCTTCACTACTATCCGGATCAATCCGGACAAACCTGCATGTACGCTAGTACCAAGCACCAAATCGACCAGTACATTGGTGTTGCACACGTGCCGATCGAGTCAAACATGGATAATCACAAATCCAAGGAAAAAGCCATCGCCTAGTACTACTATTTCACATAGAGAGGAAAGCAAATCAACCAATCTAGCTACGGACGTTGTCGTGGTATTGACCACGGCAGATGCTACAGGGTAGCTTACGTAGAGGAAAGGGCAAGGCGACGTAGGAGAATACGGGAGCGAGATTGGCACGCGATGTACCCAGGTTCACGTCCCCTCGATGGAGGATCGCTACGTCCTGCTGTCAATCCAGTATATGATCATATTTACATTGGTTTACATGGAGCCGCCAGAGGCGGAGGGGGAGATTGGATCTAATGAGAGATGGTTTTTAGGGGTTTCCCTGGTGGCTTTATATATACAGCCAGTTAGGGTTTACAAGTGCTAATGGGCCTTTTATTAGAGTCACCGTCTTGGGCCTTCAGTCGGCGTGGCGTCTGGGTCCAGTATGTGTCAGTCGCCGTATACGGCGAGTCGACCCGCTCTAGGCTTGGCTTCAGTCGGCTCGATCCAGCTGGCGACTCCGCTTCATGGGTATACCCCGATTGGTATTCCCCCATCAGTAGTCCCCGAGCGCGCCAGGGACTCGGCGATGACTTCAAACTGTCGAATTGGTGTAGGCGATTCCAGGATGGAGTCGATGGCGAGTCGTTGGCGAGCTCCTGAAATAGAAAAGTAGCTCATAAAGTAGTCCATCCGCCTGGGAGAGTCGACGCGCCAGGCGAATCACCATTGGACGGAGTCGCCCCTTGGAGAAGTTTGACTGGCGCCTTGTTATTTTGCTGTTGTAGAAGCTTATAAATAGAAGACGTGGAGGCCGCCAAGTCGTTGATGACAAAGTCGCCGAGTCGGCGCAGGCGATTCCACGATAGGCAAGCCCGCGATAGCGAGTCCCCGAGGGCGAGTCCATGGTGGCAAGTCCCTGAGCGTGTTGAGTACGCGAGGGCGAGTGCGCAGTGGCGAGTCCACGAGCGTGCTGAGTACGCGAGGGAGAGTCCGCGGTGGCGAGTACCCGAGCGTGTTGAGTACGTGAGGGCAAGTCCGCGGTGGCGAGTCCCCGAGCGTGTTGAGTATGCGAGGGCGAGTCCGCGGTGGCGAGTCCACGAGCGTGTTGAGTAGGCGAGGGCGAGTCCGCGGTGGCGAGTCCCCGAGCGTGTTGAGTACGCGAGGGCGAGTACGCGGTGGCGAGTCCCTGAGCGTGTTGAGTACACGAGGGCGAGTCGGCGGTGGCGAGTTCCCGAGCATGGTGAGCCACGGTCATGGAACCATGTGCACACGTAGTATGCCTAGGAGTAGTCCCCGAGGCCCGAATTGGCTTGTAGAGGCGACTTGAGGCTCTTTAGAGATGCATATTCTGAAAATAGTAGTGGTTGTTGCCGAGCATGGCGAGTCCGCGAGGGAGAGTCTCTGGTGGCGAGTCCGCGATGATTGCGAGTCCACGAGGGGAGAGTCCCCGAGTGTGGCGAGTCCGCGATGATTGCGAGTCCGCGAGGGGAGAGTCCCTGAGTGTGACGAGTCTGCGATGATTGCGAGTCCGCTATGACGTTGATTGCGTTGTTTTTGTTAGCGAGTCTCTCATCTTGGCCCGGCAGGCAGTCGCATGGCGACTCCAAAGATGGCTCTCGGCTGGGCGTTCTTCCTGCACGATCTGAGGCTCGGTTTGCGAGTCCTCGTCCGCAGTACTTGGCCATGCGAGTCGCACTATCTAAGATTGAGGAGGACATGGTGCTGTTTGTATAGCACTGCCATTTGTCTTGGCCCGGAAGGCCAGTCGAGTAGGCGACTCCAATGATGACTCTCGGTTAGCGTTTTTCGTGGACGAACCGAGACTCGGTTTGCGAGTCCTCGTCTGCACTACTTGGCCATTGCGAGTCGCTCTTTCAAAGGTTGACAAAGGCGAACTGATTTTCCCGAGGGGGAGAGGCGCCCAGTGGTGAGTCCATGTAGGGTGGCATGCGATACTCTCTAGCAACTCGGACGATGAAGGTCCCTTAGTAGGCGCGGCATACGCATTCGACGTAGCCGGAAAGATTTGACGCGGCGGAAGTATGGTTGCGCTTTGGCGAAGTCGACACGGCGGACACGGGGTCGACGCGGCGGACGGAGGTCGCGCTTTGGCGAAGTCGACGCGGCGGACACGGGGTCGACGCGGCGGATGGAGGTCGCGCTTTGGCAAAGGGAGGCCGTGCTTTGGCGGAGTCAATGCGGCGGATATATGGTCGCGTGGCGGACGGGTCGTGCTTTGGCGAAGTCATCGCGGCACACACGGGGTTGACGCGGCGGACGGAAGTCGTGCGGCGTGTAGCCGGTAGCCTGGCGAGTAGTGGTAGCGAGCTCGATCGGACCATCGGTCGGATGGAGTCGCGTTGCGGAGTTGCTTTGTTGGAGGCGTGTCCGCGACTAGCCAGTCCCCGAGCCTAGCGAGTCCGCGTTTAAGCATGTCCGCGTTTAGGCGAGTCCCGGAGTGTGGCGAGTTGCGCGAAGGCGATTCCGTGATGGCGAGGTCGCGGCGGCGAGTTCACGGCGGCGAGGCGAGTCCCGACAGACTAGTGCGGCATTTAGCCGGAAGGAGGCGACGTGTCGGTGAGTAGTAGCGAGCTCAATCAGACCATTGGTTAGACTAAATCGCTTGGCGGGGTTGCTTTGGCGCTTAGCCGATAGGATGGAGAGCCAGCGATAAACGAGTCACCGAACCTGGTGAGTCCATGGAGAGTTTGCGGCGAACGGATCTCCGAGCGTGACGAACCCGCGACGGTGAGTACGCGACAGCGAGTCCATAATGGACGAGGCGAGTCCGTGAACATGAAGAATCTGCGAGAGCGGCAATTCCACGATAGGCGAGGCGAATCCCCGAGAATGGAGACTCCACGAGGACGGTGTGTCCGCGACACGCGTAGGCGTCCGGGTGGCGTTTAGCCGGGAGGAGTCGACGCAGCTGTATGGCGGACATGGTCGAAGCGACGGGCCAGGTCATGCGACGGCATCAATCAGATTTTTTTCCGAACCGATGCAGCTTAGTCATCGCAACGGACTCCCCGATTATTGTTGGTGCAGTCATACTCGCCGGTCAACGGAAGCCGCCGGCGATCCAATCTTGGAGCCATGGATGATCTACCAAATAATGCAAACAAGCAACATGAATTAGATCAATAGAATATTAATTGATAATAGACAATACAACGAGAGTGGGAATTAAATAAAAAGGATTGGATAGAAAATTCAACATCTATTGCAGCCGATCGTGCATGATTATTTCTTCAAGTCGGCGTGCGCTGCTGTAGATGTCACGTTGGGCGGCGATCGGACGACATGCTAGATTCGATTTGAAGGACTTGTTTCTCATACATAGGCAAAGTAAAGCGAGAGATTAGTATCCATGTCTAATTATACAATCTCAACTGATTTAAGCGAGAGGATACGAAGTAAGCAAATACTAGATGTTTTATAATTGATCTACACATGCTTTGCTATGCGTGTACTATTTAAACGATTGTTCTAATCGCTCTGCCAAAACTTAATCAAAGTATTTTATACGTACGTATTAATAATTGCAGAGAGGAAAAATATCATCGAATTGAGAAGCTTTTCCCTTCCTTTTTTGGACTGCATCGTTGCCGCTTGCGTGCGTGGCCGACTCCATATTGGTGCTTCCTCGGCAGGACAAATCGAACAACCTATGGACAGATTTGATGCCCCGATCAGATAAGGGTCGGCCTCCAACGGCCGTGCTGCAGCACGATGACAGCAGCAGTCGCACCGTCCTTCAGATTGGACCCTATTTTTTCCAATCTTTGGTTGATGACGAATTCGTTGATGTAGATCTTCTGCCTAGATGCAATTTGAAAGTTGTTGATGATGAGGGATCCCGTCCGGATCGTCACCTCCAAGCACCGCTAGCCCCACGGTGAGTGCCAACTGTCGTGGTATTGACCACGGCAGATGCTACAGGGTAGCTTACGTAGAGGAAAGGGCAAAGCGACGTAGGAGAATCCGGAAGCGAGATTGGCACGCGGTGTACCCAGGTTCACATCCCTTTGATGGAGGATCGCTACGTCCTGCTGTCAATTCAGTATATGTTCATAGATTGGTTTACATGGAGCCGCCGGAGGCGGAGGGGGAGATTGGATCTAATGAGAGATGGTTTTTAGGGGTTCCCCTGGTGGATTTATATATGCAGCCAGTTAGGGTTTACAAGTACTAATGGGCCTTTTATTGGAGTCACCGTCTTGGGCCTTCAGTCGGCGTGGCGTCTGGGTCCAGTATATGTCAGTCGCCGAATATGGTGAGTCGGCCCGCTCTAGGCTTGGCTTCAGTCGGCTCGATCTAGCTGGCGACTCCGCTTTATGGGTATACCCCGATTGGTATTCCCCCATTAGACGTGCATGGAATTTTGGCCACGGAGTAATGGAGTTATTTCCCGTGGATCTTTAATCCGCTCATGGTCGTAGCCGGGTTCGGTTTGGCTTCCGTTTTCAGCTTGTTCTCATGGATGAGTTCGATGGAAACAACTGACGATCCGACATGCTACTCGTGCAGCGATAACGGAAGTGGTCTAGTTTATTTTTGTCGACCTTCACGGACACTTCGCCGTAGACAGATTCACGCCGTCATGATTTACTTCATCTTCACCGTGTTTGGATTCATCTTCGTTGCGAACAAAAACACCGTTTTCGCTCAAACAGCTAAGTACTCATTTATATTTAATATTTTAATTATCATATTTTAATTATTTATGATCATTAGATTAAGATTGGTTCACTCATAGTCTTTTACCGCTTTCGTTTTTGGTGATACCTTTTCCACGATTTGCCTTGCGCTCGTGAGTATATTTTTTTACTGGTTTTGATCGTTTAATGACTCAGTACCATGAAAAAACCCGCATTCGGACGTTAGCTTAAGTTTTCTAGCTACACGTTTTCTGTTGATTTACATGTGGATTTCAGAGTAGTGACATTTCTGTCGTCGAATTGATGACAAGTACGCCATGAGGGGGTCCTCAAGACGTGCGGAAGAGAGGGATGTGAGACGTACGGTGTTCCAGGACGGTGAGCACACAAGTTTACCCAGGTTTGAATCCACCGGCTTTGGACGGATCCTACTCCTGCTAGCAATCCAGTAATACGGCAGAGCCGGAATATGGGTTACAAGGGTTCGCCTGTGCGAGTTGAGATTGTAGACTATTGAGAGTTGCCCTAAAGGCTCTCTCTAGGACGGCTTATATAGATATCCGGCCTAGGGTTTACATAAGAGATCTATCCGGCTACGAATAAGAGTCGGTTACAAAGTACATCTTGAACTACTTATGGGCCTAAGTTGGTAAGTCTCCTGGGCCTTTCCGTAGCCGGATTGGACTCCGTCTTTTCTCCCCGACTGGGCCGCCCGTGAAGCAAAGCTCTAACCCGAAGTGGGCCACCCTGGTCAATGAGGAACTGTGAGGATATCCGGAAAGTATATCCCCAACAGCAGCCCCCGGAAGTCTCCAAGATCTAAAGTCAGATTCATCATCGTCTAGCTTGATCTTTGGCTTGCAGAATCTTGAAGGGTTTCTAAAACTTCACAACAAAAAATACGATCCGGGTCTTAAAAATAAGTTGGACCTATCAATATGTTACTCGGATTTCCTAGCTTGATTTTCAAACTAAGCCGGAACTTGGTCTCTGACGTCACCTGACACTGGTCATGGTCAAGTCACGTCATCTGACAAGCATCCTGTCAGCACGACCATTGGTGGGTCCGCCGTTCGTGAAACCGAGGCGCCGTTTCAATGCGTACACGGAGATCGAGGCGACGTAATCATCGCGTGGGTCCTTCCCAGTTCCTTCCACGACACGTGGCATTTATACAGTGCGATTTGCATGAATCTTGGCGCGGGTAGGTGGTTATAAGGGGTGAGGATCTTTCTTCTCCTCTCTTCTCCTGTTCCTCTGCCGTTTCTTCTCCTCCACATCTCCCCAGCGCACAGAGCTCTCCCTCCTCCCATATTTCCTAGCGCCGCCCATCTAAGGTCACCGGTGCATCGGAGAAATGGCTTCCTCTTCCTCTTCCGGCTTGGCGGCGGCTGTGGCAGAGAAGGAGAGCAACCTGGGAGTTTGGATCCCGTGCCTCCTCGATGACGAGAAACTCCAAGTCGTGGAGAATGAAGGTCTCCTCCGCGCCGGCGACTGGCGGAGCGGTTTCGGCGAAACCATCCCCCACCCGCGCGCTAGCGAGCGGGTCCACTTCGGCACCCACCTGGACAAAGGTTTGTCCTTTCCTCCCTCAGAATTCTTTTCCGAGGTGATTGATCACTATGGTGTACAACTCCACCATCTTCCCCCGAACTCCATCTTAGAGATGAGTTCTTACGCAGTTTTATGCGAGGGGTATCTCGGCATTAGGCTGAGTCTCACCTTGTTTCGTTTCTACTTCCATGTCCGTAGAAACTCCATCACTGCCGGTAATCCTTACATTACCGGTACTATTAGCCTTTCTCTTAGACGTGAGCGTAGCTATCCTCGTATTTCTGCCAGTGACTCGGTCAAACAATGGCCGTCCACTTTCTTCTAACATAAGGATATTCTTGCTCCCGGCAAAGCTACTTCTTTGCCGGCTTTCATCGACGGCTCCGCCATGGCCCAACCGTCTTGGGACGAGACTCCTCTGACTCTCAGTGACGATCTGATCCTTGCTAAGAGGCGGATCGAATATCTGATAAAACACAAGGGCTTGAAAGGATCCGACCTAGTCTAATGCTGGGTCGCAAGCCAGATTCAGCCTCTCCAACACCACGGCAACCGTCTGATGCACTCCATCACGGTGTCGAAGAATGATTCTCTCCGCATCAGTCCTACGGCTTTAAAGCCACATGATTACATAAGCCAGATTAAATGGCTGATCAAGGATCGGATCGAAAGGAAAATTCTGGACTTGTCTCTGGATATGCATACAGCGGAAGACACTGTGGTTCCGGTAAGCTTCAATGATAAATCCCTTTATGTGTTTCACTCTTTAAGTTATTTTGCAATACTGAGATGTTTTCTTTCTTTTCAGCTTACCGACCTCCCCGAGTAGGAATTTGCTCCACTCGAGGGATATCCTCCGGAGTTTTCTCAGGAGGCTGAACTGGTTCCACTGCCAGATATTGTGCCCAAGAAGAGCAAGGCTCCGATAGTGGGCGTCAGCACAAAGGTGGTGCCAGTCGTGAAGAGGTAACTTTCAACACAACTTCCGCCTTTGTTCCTTACTCGAATTTTACTTCCGAGATGTAATACTTTCCATTCTTATTACATTCTCAGGGCTAAGCAGCTCATCAAGGGTAAGAGGAAGGGAACTTCTTCGAAGCCCTTGCGGCAGACAAAGCTGACCATGGCTTCTCCTGCCTTGTCTCCTCCGACTCTGCCCCACAATCCTCTGCAACGCCGGTGATTACTCCATCGCCGGTTGTCGCAGAAGATCCGACTCCTTCAATGGGGCCAGTGATCCTCGAATCACAGACTAACGCCACCATAGGTGGCTCAGGTTTAGATAAGGGTGAACCCTCTTCGGGAAATGATCCCTCGACAGAGATCTTCGCCGAAAACCTTCTTAACAATCCGGGGCTTGCCAAGTTTGGCTTGTCCCGGAAATCTGCGGAGGAGATCCAGCGGCTGGCCCGGCAATGCCTGGAGAAGAGAAATCTCTCTGCCGAAGAAGAAGCACAAGAGGCGGAAGACATCAAATACTCCGACCTTCTTGAACAAGTTCGCCTTCACGACGAGGGACTTAGAGCTGGTGTACTTCCACCACCTCCGGTTATTCCACTCACCCTCGCCGAGAAGGTTACCACCGAGGTGAACATGTGTCTAAGCAAGCTCACACATGAACATCATGTAAGTCAGAATTCCAACTCACGATTTTCTTTATTGCATTTCATATCATATCCTATAGCCCCCAAGCATGAAGTAGGATATACAATCCGGGTTTATGCTTCCTTAGGATGCCAAAGAATGAACTAGTGTAGCCCCCAAGGCTCGTGCTAATATTAGTAACAATATTGGCCCGAGTCTTCAATAGACTTCTGACTCTGGGTATTCTGACTTACAGAAAGTTAATTCATATAACCAGGATTTGTTGAAGAACATCTGCAACAAGCGGAGAGAGATCAAAGCTCTCCGACTTGAAAATGCTGAGCTGAAGGTCTCCAAGGATGAGGCTGAAGGTAAACGTTCCGAGACTCAAACCTTGTCATTGTGTTTTTATAGTCGAATATTTTCATTGAACTGTTGTTCTTTTTGACTTACAACACTGGTAAAACAATCCTGCGCTATGATTGAAGAGGCCGAGAACCTCAAAACCTTGGTGGTGGAGAACAAAGAACTTCGCCAAGAGATGGATAAGCTCAAGGCGGATCATGAGAAGAGCATCACTCAAGTTCTCGAATCCTCCTCCATGGCTACTGACGAGCGTGGTCGTAAGATTGCTGCTCAAGATCAGAGAATCTCGGATCTGAATAATGAACTTTGCAGAGAGAAGGATCTTTCCGAGGCACTCCGGGCTGAACTCCGGAGTCTTCGAGAGGAGAAGACCAAAGTTGACGATGTCATCTTCGGCAAGTTTCCATCTTTCTGACTTGTCTTTATGCTTCAACTTTTTCAATGTCGATTTTGTCTTAACTGTTTTGTGTGATGTGTATAGGTCCTCTGAACTTGACGGACTCCTCCTCTGTCGAGCCTCGCACCCACCGGCTTACCCAAGTCAGTGATCTTCTTCATGACTTCCGCCAATCCCTTGAGGATATTGGTGAAGCTCTCAAGATTCCGGATATGCATAGCATGTCGGATTTTCAGGTGCGAGACAAGGCGAAGGAGATGCCGCAACTTGTCCAGAATTGGAACATGTCCTACACGCGATCCGCAACGCAGAATGCTCTTACCATGGTCATGATCCACCATGGAAGCATGGAGATATGGCAAGTGGCCAGAGGATATTCTACAGTGGATGAAGACGGACAGGAGCAAGACATCAAGGCCATTATGGACTCCTACGCCGGATATGGATGTCACGTAGTTGACTTAACCAGCTATGACACTTCCTTCTTCACCCATGTGGACACACCGCCTCCGCCTCCAGAAGAAGCAGCTAAAGTTTCCGACGATGAACAAACCGTATCGGATCTGAACATCTTGGAACGTTATCAAACCGAGGCCGATGCATCCTGCGAGCCGGCAGCTCCTGCATCCTCTCCTGCATCATAAATTATCAGAAGCAAATGTATTATTCCGAGAAACATTTATGCTATAAACATGCAGTACTTATAATTTTGCTAGTACTAAGCTTTTGATCTATTCAGCACTTTTGGCTTTAAATTTTTATGTGCCTGAAACGTTTACATAAGCACTTATACTTTTTTGTCTATACTTATCGTTTATCTGGATTTCTGCCTTGTCCCTTTCATGAGCCGGCTAAACCTTCTGCATGGAAACTTTGCCGAGCAACGGAGCTCAATTGCTAAACCAGTTTAAACTCGGAAACAAAGCCGGCTTCCAGTACCAACAATTCACTACTCGAAAAATACCCGCATCTGGCAATCAGACAAATAACCAAAGTATAGGCTATGAAATTTAGAGTTATATCCGAAGGTAGCATTTTTAGAATTGGAAATCTAAACCAGAACAAACATGAGCATAAAGTACTTTCAAGTATTCTGGGATCTTCGACTATGACATGATCATTCGGAAATAAGATGGTAAAAACTTCTCAGAAAAAACTTGAGGCAACCAAGACTTTTATTTCTCACAGAACATGTACACATATATGATTACAAAGAAGGATAAACTAAGAATAAAAGGGACGTAGCTGAGCAATATTCCATGGTCTGTCTAACTCATCCGGATTTGTACTGCCTCCAGCTCTCTTTCTCTTCTTAGTAGCAGGTCTTTCTTTGACTGGCCTCATGTCAGTTAAGTAGTACGAACCTTTGTGCAATACTCGACTAACTAAAAAGGGCCCTTCCCATACTAGGGAAAGTTTGTGCTTTCTTTGTTCCACAAGCCAGAGAACCAGATCACCTTTATTGAAAGATCTGTTTCGGACTCTTTGGCTTTGATACTTGCATAACTTCTGTTGATAGGCTGTTGATCTCATTTCAGCAACGACGCAAACTTCTTCGACTAAGTCGAGATCATTTTGTCGAGAAATCTCGGCATCCTCTTCAATATACGCGGCCACTCTAGGAGAAGTGTGAATCAAATCACTAGGAAGAACTGCTTCTGCGCCATAGACCAAGAAGAAAGGTGTGTATCCGGTTGACCTGTTCGGAGTCATTCGTAAACTCCATATTATAGAGGGTAATTCCTCCGCCCAAGCCCCTGCAGCACGTCGTAGTGGTTCTTCGAGTCTTGGTTTTAGGCCTTGTAGGATTAAACCATTTGCTCTTTCGACTTGTCCGTTAGCCTGTGGATGTGCGACTGACGCAATGTCAAGCCGGATATTTTGTTCGTTGCAGAATTCGGCCAATTCTCCCATAGAGAAATTACTCCCGTTGTCCATGATAATGCTATGCGGATAACCATATCGGATTATAACATCCTCGAAAAATATTTTGGCTATTGCTCCATCACAACTAGTGACGGGTTTAGCCTCAATCCATTTGGTGAATTTATCCACCATCACTAAGAGGTGAGTAAATCCACTTGGAGCTTGTCTAAACGGTCCTACCATGTCAATCCCCCAGACCGCAAAAGGCCATGTTATAGGTATTGTTCATAGCTGATCAGCCGGAACATGATCTTGCTTGGCGTACTTTTGGCAGCCCTTGCACGTCTTGACCAGCCGTTCGGCATCTGCCTTGGCTGTAAGCCAGAAAAAACCGTGCCTGAAGGCTTTTGCCACTAAAGATTTGGCTGCAGCATAGTGACCACACTCGCCTTCGTGGATTTCTCTTAGGATTTCCACTCCTTCTTCCGGAGATACGCAGCGCTGAAAAACCCCAGAAACACTCCGCTTATAGAGCTCACCTTTAACTATAGTATGGGATTTCGCTCGTCGGATGATCTGCCGGCTCAGAACCTCGTCTTCGGGTAATTTTCCATCTACCAGATAATCAAGGTAGGGTTGGGTCCAACTGGGAATTACAGCCATAACTGCTATTAGAGGTGAGTCGGATTTGGTCAGATATTCCTCATCCACTCCCTTTATTGAGGGAACTTTGAGGTGCTCTAAAAAAGCGCCATCCGGGACCTCTTTCTGTGCAGAGCCTATCCGAGATAGTGCATCTGCTTCCTCGTTTTCTGCTCGAGGGATGTGTTGAACCTCAAACCCTTCGAACGATTTAGATAAATCATCCACGACAGCTTTATATGCTGCCATGTGTTTATTTGCATTACAAATATCCGACACTTGCTGAGCAACAAGATCCGAATCTCCATAACACATCAAACATCGGATGCCGATATCCTTAGCAATCCGGATTCCATGCAGCAGTGCTTCATACTCGTCAATATTATTTGTCGTTGTGAAGTGGATCTGCAATACGTATAGAAGTTTATCTTCTTGGGGTGATTTGAGCACCACGCCAGCCCCCGAGCCCCCACGAGCCTTAGATCCATCAAAATATAGGGTCCAATATTCTAACTCAGTGAGGGTCATATTCTCCTTCGTCTCTGTCCAATCAGCAACAAAGTCGGCAAGGATTTGGGATTTGATTGCTGTCCGAGGTTTGACTCAATATCGAAAGCTGAAAGGTCTATGCCCCATTTGGCGACGCGTCCTGTGGCGTCACTGTTGTTAATTATGTCTCTCATGGGAGTTGTGCTCACCACAGTAATTGGATGCTCCTGGAAATATTGTCGTAGCTTACGAGATGCTAGAAAAACACCGTAAGCCAACTTTTGATAGTGCGGATACTGCTATTTTGATTCTGTCAAGACCTCACTGAAAAAGTAAGTCGGACGCTGCACCAGGTGTTCCTGATTTTCCTCCGGTCTCTCCACCACCATGACGATACTAACGACTTGGTTGTCGCAGCAAGATAAAGCAACATCGGTTCCTGTGGTTCCGGTGCAGAAGGGATAGGAGTAGATGAGAGTACTTTCTTAAGGTCCTGTAACGCAGCTTCAGCTTCGTCGGTCCATACAAAATCCTTGGTCTTTTTCTGGAGTTTGTATAATGGTGCGAATCTTTCACCAAGCCGGCTTACAAATCGACTGACTGCAGCAATGCAACCAGTTAGTCTTTGTATGTCCTTCAGGCGAGTTGGCCTGGAAATATTGAGTATAGCCTTGATTTTGTCCCGGTTCACCTCTATGCCTCTTTGAGACACGATGAAACCTAACAATTTTCTGGCTGGAATTCCAAAGAAGCATTTCTTCGGATTAAGCATGATGTTGTATTTTCGTAGATTGGCAAACGTTTCCTCCAAGTCGGAAATCAGCGTTTCCTTCTTCTTGGACATCACCGCAATATCATCCACGTATGCATGTACATTGCGTCCGAGTTGGTCATGGAGGCAACGCTGCATCATGCGCTGGTACATAGCTCATGCGTTCTTCAGCCCAAAGGGCATCGTAACAAAACAGAAGGTTCCAAAGGGGGTTATGAATGAAGTTTTGACTTTGTCAGATTCCTTCATCTGGATTTGGTGATAACCGGAATATGCGTCGAGAAAATAGAGGAGTTCCGAGCCTGCCATAGAATCAATAACTTGATCAATCCTAGGCAGAGCGAACGGATCTTTTGGACAAGCTTTGTTCAAGGCAGTATAATCAACACACATCCTTAAATCAGTGGTGTCCTTTTTAGGGACCATTACAGGATTGGCCAACCACTCAGTGTGGATGACCTCTTCTATAAATCCGGCTAACTCGAGCCGTGCTAGTTCCTTAGCTATTGCCTTACGCTTTTCATCGCCGAAACGTCGTAAGGACTGTTTGACGGGTTTATCGTTCGGGTTTACATTTAAAGAGTGCTCGCAAGTTCCCTAGGTACTCCGGTCATGTCAGATGGCTGTCATGCGAAGATATCTTGATTTGCTTTGAGGAACTTGACGAGCGCGCTTTCCTATGCACTATCTAGGCCTACACCTATCTAGGTCACCTTGGAGGGGTCATCATCCTTCAACCGTGTTTTCTTCGTCTCTTCTGATGCCTTGAACTCCGGATTTGGCTTTGTCACCTCCTTCTTTGTTGCGGGCATCTCGGACGGATCTATGCTCTTCTTGATCTCCTGGTACTCCTGGGTGTGCAGCACGGCTTCAGCAAAGGCGGCATTTCCATCCTCGCACTCTCGCGCTTTCTTCGGGTCTCCCCTGATGGTGATTACGCCGTTGGGACCTGGAATTTTCATCATATTGTAAATGTAACACGGACGAGCCATAAAAGTCCAGTAAGCCGGACGTCCGAATATAGCGTGGTACGTGCTCTTGAACGGGACCACTTTGAAGGAAAGTACTTCCGTCCGATAGTTCTTTGGAGTTCCGAAGGTAACATCCAAAGTGATTTCCCCCAGGGAATTGGCTTGTCTTCCTGGGACAACTCCGTGAAAGATCACAGAGCTATGGTTCAGCTGGGTCTCCGAGATCTTCATCCGATGTAGCGTTTCAACATACAGAATATTGATACTGCTGCCGCCATCCATGAGGGTCTTGGAGAAACCATAACCGTCAATAAGTGGATTGACGATTAAGGTGTATTTTCCTCGCCTGTGCAACTTAGGCGGATGATCAGCACGGTCAAATGTGATTGCCAGTTCCGACCAGTCCAGGAATTGGGGGACAGCCGGAACTGTTGCGTTGAGCTCATGTAGAACTTCTTTCTTGACCTTTGCTGGTTGAGATCCGAGGAAGGTGACATAAGTGTCTTTCTTGGTCGGAATTTTTTTCTTCCCTTCCGGCTTGGGATTTGAAGCATCGGCTTCCTCCATGTCAGAATCTTCCTTGGTCTCTTTATCTTTTTCGGGATTCTTCTTTCCCTTCCTCCGCTTAGCTTTGTAGCCAGCGGTGTCATCTCTTTTGATGTCGTCATTGAAACGACACTCGGCGTTGGTGTGGGACGAGCCCCCATTGGCATCTAAGTGATGCACACATGGGTTATTGGCAATGTCGGCCCAAGAGTAGGTTTTGCCTGGTTGCTGGTTTCCTCTACCTTGAACTCTCGAAGTCCCACGACCACGCCCGTGGCCTCCGCCGCGTCCTCCTCGCCCTCTAGACCCGAAAGTAGCAGTGACCACTGCCGTTTCCATGTTGGGTTTCTCTTCCGAGGTATTCTTACGCTTCTGAGCTTGTTGCTTTGGTTGTTTTGCCGACTGTGGCACAACCAGGGCGTTGAGTAATCCCTCTGCATCGTCGTCAGCATCTGCATACTTGCTCGCTGTTTCTATCATCTCTCCCAAATCAGTAACCTTGTCACACTTCAAGCGATGACGCAGTAGACCAATTGGGGGACCTGTAATGAAAGCTTCAATCACAGTTTGGTCATTTACTCCTTCACAGGAGTTCTTGGTGTCGATCCATCATCCGAGGTAATCCCGGCAAGTTTCTCCAGCTTTCTGGGTGCAACGCTGTAGGTCTCCAATCGTACAGGGCCTCCGGTATGTGCCTTCGAAATTCCGAAAGAACGCACTTTGCATGTCATACCAGTTGTGGATGGTGTTCTCCGGAAGTTCATTAAGCCATGATCGTGCCGTCTTCCGCAACATGAGTGGGAGATATCGGGTTGCGACCAGGCTATTTTTGCCTTTGGCGATGCAGCAAGCTTGGAAGAAATCATGTAGCCAGGTATCTGGCCGAGCAATGCTGTCGTAGGCTTGGATATGTCGTGAGATAGCAAATGCTTCCGGGAATCTTGTGGTTCTGATGCGTGGTCTGAAGCACTTTGGGCCCATGTAGATATCATCATTTTCATAGCGCCACGCCTCAATATTGGAGTCGATCCTGTGTCTTGCGTCATTTGGGGATAGAGATTTTCCCAAGTGTCGGCTGTGGCTGCGGCACCTTGGTGCCGGACTTCGGCTTCTGCCACCACCTCCTCCACCGCGACGTCCTCCCTGGCCTCCTTGAGAGCCGTTGTGATGGCTACTTGGTGGAGAGGGTGGAGCAGTTGGGTTTTTTCCGGCTGATCGTCGGCCTCCGTCCGGAGCATCATTATTTCGGTTCCGGGAGGGTCTTCATCATGACGAGCCCCCTGCTGGCTTGTCCCAGCACGGTGTCCATCTTTCCTTCGTTTGTCATCCGGACGGATTTCATGTCTAGGAGGTGGCATTCTTTGTCGGTCCTCCTCCCGACGTTTCTCCTTATCATCGTCCCTGCGGTCTTTCGACTCTCGCCGGGGCGGGTTCCTCAGATTCAGTGCAACAATTGCCTCTTGCTCCGCAACTGTGTTAATGTTATGCCAGTCACGGGCATCTTTGTGGTGCTGTCCCGAAGATCCGGTTCTCGAGTAATTGTCTTCCTGGCGATCGGGGCAGTGGTGCTGCTCCGGAACGCGCCGGAGTCTTACGTCAGCCGATGCCGGATCTGTGCGACATTGGTCGGAATCAGAGACCAGTTTTTGACTTCTGGACATGGCGACCTTTTGCTGTTCCAGTCCCTTGTTGAGTAGTTTGATTCCCAACTGGATCTCCTCCAGGCCTAGATTAGCCGATAAAATTTCTTGGGCCGCCACGGTGTTCTATACTGGGATTGGATACACCCAATACCCTCTGCTATCTTTCCGAAGCTTCCCCATTTCTTCTCCAAAAAGGACGGCGTGAATCTGCAGGAATTGGTTGTCATTTGTATGACGCTTCCTCGTCTTTTGGTATTGCCTGGAGTTGTACTTCTACGTAGATGCTATGCGTTTCTTTTCCTCCTCAATGTTTTTGGCTTCATCGAGGAGTACTTGATGACGCGCTTCTAGGGCCTGCGCCCTCTCGTCCAGTTCTTTAGCAGTAAGTTCTGCAGCTGTAGGAATAGGTGTGGTTAATGCAGCATCGATGAGTTTACGTGCACCTTCAGTGATCACGTGTCCATCCACCGATTCTTCTTTTTTGGGATCTTCTGGGATAAGTGCTCCATCCGAGTCTTCCTCGTATTCCTCGGCAATCACCTCCTCTGCTAGAGGGTCTTTTGCCGGGGTCTTGTTTTTCCTGTTCTTCTTCTTTGCCTTCTTGGCAGCGTCGGTAGCAAAGACGGCTTTGGGTCCATTCCTAGATTCAAGCTCTGATCGGTACTTCCGGACATCTGGACTTTGGGATTATCTCCGACTTCCATATCGTCCTGCGCTTTGGGAGAGTGTTCCCCGGATCCTTCATCCATGGCTTCTCCTTCCTCTATAGCTTTGGAGTTATACTCCTCTTCATACTCCGCGGAGAACTTTTGGAAATCTGCAGACGTCATCGATTCATTCGAGGATGCGAGTACGTCGGCGTTTGTTCCAATTGCCTCCAGCACAGAGTCAGTGTTGTCTCCAGCATCGGCAGAGCCGGATCCGGATCCCACATACCCGACGAAGTGCGACGCGTGCTTCCTAAGGTACCTGCGGCTCTCGCAATCAGCTTCATCGAAACTTTTGATGGTCTCGAGAATTGCATCTACGCCTGAGTTTTGCATTATCATACGTCGCAGTGTGTACCTTAGGAAAGGCCTGTCTGTCCCGGCGTCATTAGAGCTGGAAGCAGTGTCGTTGCTATGCTCCTTCTGGATTTCGACTTTAGCGGGTGGGTCGATCTGGGATTCGCTCTCTCCAAGGAGATCCACTCTAGATTCGACCTGGACCGCTAGGTCTGCTTTAGGCTCGGATTTCTCCACTATCTCCGCAACTAGTGCGGGCTGGGTGGGATTAGGGTTTTCTGAGATCCGGAACTCTGCCGCCTCCGCAGACAAAGGGGACCCAGAAGATTCTTCTGCCTCTATCATCACCGCTGGGGTGGGTGGGACAGGTTTAGCAAAACCGATGTAAACATCGATCTCGCCAAAAGACATGATGGTGTAGGCAGTCAATGCCTCCCTAGCCGGAATCCAGGTCTCGTCGAGAACGATGAGAGGGACATCACTGGTGTAGAGGATGCGACCGACGGTGATAGTCTCGCCGATTCTGATTCTTGCAGATTCTGCTCAGAACGCAGATCTGAAGCTCACTTGCCCCACGGTGGGCGCCGACTGTCGTCAGATTGATGACAAGTACGCCATGAGGGGGTCCTCGAGGCGTGCAGAAGAGAGGGGTGTGAGACGTACAGTGTTCCGGGACGGTGAGCACACACGTTTACCTAGGTTCGAATCTGCCGGCTTTGGATGGATCCTACTGATGTGCTCGTCGTTCGACGTAGAGCTCGTTGGGAACCCCAAGAGGAAGGTATGATGAGCACAGTAGCAAGTTTTCCCTCAGTTATGAAACCAAGGTTTAATCGAACCAGTAGGAGCAAGGAAACACCCCAAAGGTGTTACTAGCTGAGCTTTGGCAGGGCGCACTACCGGTGCTAGTAGCAACGTGGAGACCTGCACAACACAACCACAGAACTTTGTCCCCAACTTGCGATGAGGTTGTCAATCTCACCGTGTTTCGCGGAAAACTAAGGATTAAACGTATCGAATAGAAAGAAGTAAAAGTTTGCAGAAAGTAAACACAAAGCAGTAAACAGTTGTAGATTGTATGTAAAAGACAAGGACCGGGATCCATAGTTCACTAGAGGTGGCTCTCCTTAGATAGATAACATGTTGGGTGAACAAATTACAGCGGGGCAATTGATAAACACCGAGAAAGCAATAAATGCATATACTAATCATCTTGACTCCTTTGAGACTTGATTGGGCATTACAACATAATACATAGACCGCCATCCAACTGCATCTATGACTAATAATCCACCTTCAGGTTATCATCTGAACCCCCTCCAGTATTAAGTTGCAAGCAACAGATTATTGCTTTACGAACTGCGTGTAAAGTAAACGATACGATTGTTCTATGAACAAAGGATTGTTGTTTTCTCCCTAGTAGCAACAGCACATCTAGTACCTTAGAGATTTCTGTCACATCCCTAGATTACCAGAGGCATGAACCCACTATCGAGCATAAATACTAACTCTTGGAGTTGCTAGCATCTACTTGGCCAAGATAGCTACTAACAACGGAAAGCATGAAAGATCACAAATAACAAAGACATGATAGAATCAATAATCAATCTGAAATAGCATCTCAATATCCATCAGATCCCCGCAAACACAACATGTATGAATACAAATAGATGATCTTGATCATGAACGGAGCTCACAAGATCTAAACATGAAAGCACAAAGGAGGAGAACCAGCCATCTAGCTACTACATGGATCCGTAGTCCAAGGATGAACTACTCACGCATCACACCGGAGGCTTGCATGGTGATGAAGAAGGCCTCCAGGGTGAATTCCCCTCTCTGGCAGGGTGCCGGGAAGAGCTTCAGATCCCTCCCGGTCTAGGGATGGAGATGATGGCGGCTACAGACTCTTTTGTGGATTTTTGATCGTGTACTTAGGGTTTTCGTCCTGAGGGCAATATATAGGCGGAAGGAGAGGCCGAGGGGGTGCATGGGCTGGCCACACCACCCCCTGGCGCGGGCCAGGCCTGGCCGCGTGGCCAGGTGGTGTGGCCGCCCTCTCGCCCTTCTCCGTCTCGTATTCTGGCACTTAATCCCTTCCAGAAAAATAGGCACTTTGGCTTTTGTCCCGTCCAATTTCGAGAATATTCATTTTCTGAATTTCCTGGAACCAAAAACAGCAGAAAACAGGCAGCTGGCACTGTGGCTCTTGTTAATAGGTTAGTCCAAGAAATCATATGAAAAGTACTCCAAAGTTGGAACAAAACACAAGAAAGTGGATAAAACCAAGCATGGAACATCAAAAATTATAGATACATTTGCAATGTATCAATATCCCCAAGCTTAACTCCTGCTCGTCCTCGAGTAGGTAAGTGATAAAAAGAATGAATAATTTTTGAGGTGACATGCACCATCAAAGACTTGATCAAAGTATTTGAAGAACATTCAAAGCTGGGATCATAGAACTTCAATCATAACATGAAAGACAAAGTTCTAGCAATAAACAAAGAAACTATGATGCAACATGAAAAGGCACAAACAAAAGATTCATGAATAACAATGCTTTGCAAGACGTTTGTTTGTTTCACATAAAGAAAACATAGCATCAAAGTATTCAGCTTGTCCCTCAATAGAGTAGCAAATATAAATGCATAGGTGTAACTACCTCGGTGAATTACGCTCTTAGTTACATGCCTAGATGAGCGAAAATGGTTAAAATAGTACGGTGGGACCAAGAGCCACTCACAGGTAGACCTTTCGGCCGTCCTAACCATTTTCAGAACATCAGGACAAGAACGAGCGGCATAATCGGCAGGCAAAGGGATCAACTACATACACAAGTGAGTATGTATCCAAGCCACATACAACAGTCCTCAGAGCCATTCCATCTAAAAGAAATAGAAATATTGCAACGGCATACGGCAAGATCCAAATATCCTTGATAGAGATAATAATTTAGGATAGCTCCTCATACATCAAACATCAGAGTATCAGGCGAAAGCGGAAAACAAGATCCGAGTATGGGTAAGAAGCAAATCGGCATAAGATGCCACATAAATAAACACATCCCGCCCACAGATCTCACGGATCCCCATTCCCGGAATCTCTACAGCGAGTGATCGTTGTCAACATCGTCCGTCTCCTCCACCCAGTATCCATCTTGCGAATACACCTGTTCATCTAAATCAAACAATTTATCGTGTGAGACCCTAGGGGTACTCAGCAAGTCTTTATGCCTCTAAAGGGGACATATACCTGGGGTGACGCAATTGCAGCAAAAGATAATAACTAACAAGTCTATAGATACTCGCTAACCATCCGCCTAACCAATGATAGACGGATGTCCGTTAATTAGTAACAACAGTTATAACAGTATAATTAACAGATCCATCCTCCTTCTCGCTTACCAACGAGAAAGCGGACGAACAACCCCCCCATCCGTTGGCAGTTTTATTAACCATTCCAGGAGTGTTGCACTATTTACTAGTCAGGTACTTAGTCAATTTAAAAGCGGTACTTCAGTTATACTTGTCTATGATCGAGAAACTTTGTTCCAAGTCGTCCATAACTGTGGACACGGCTTTCAGAAAGATTTACCCTGCAGGGGTGCACAAATAGCAACACACACTCGATCAACCTCGGAAAAAACAAATCAAAACCCGACGAGGCATTCATGACAAAGCGATCACAGGATTCAGAAATATTTCGGGGGGCTACCCCAATAAGCTACCCGCAACGAAGTTGGCCGACTCCGAGACGGACCCAGGGTTTGCGAGAACGGCTGTAAACGACTGGGAACCCGAAAATGTGACTGGGCTTGTCGATACCGCGAAATCGTGTCGCGATCCATAAACAGTACAGGTGCTCCTCGCACAATCTTAAATAAAGCAGTAAACATGGCATAAGTACAAGATAGTAATAAAGCCCCAACTACTTTGTGGCCCCAAGAAATAAGAATGAATCAAGCTCTGGCTCAGGGGGTCCATAAGGCCTCCCGGATGTGGATAGTGCAAATAGTCAAGGAACAGGAATCAAGTACTCGGGGTCCTACGGGACACAAGTGAGCATGAAGAACCGAATAGCAGATATTGCTCACCGGGGCCACTTTCATTAGTTATCCCATTACTACTCAGGTTAAGTTGTTTAGGTACCTCGTTATCCATCAGACACTCACATACCCTACACATGTTGTTCTACGACCCGCATGGCTCAAACAACTCCTGTAGTAATGGCTCATGGGATAGAGGAACAAGCTTCGGTGGGGTTTAAAGTAAAGGCTATGCAGTACTTGGGATTTAATTTAATGCAATCGCGACTCAGTGATGCAAGAATAAGATAGAGGCAATAGGTACTATATGTATGCAAGCATGTGGTAGTGCTTGCCTGGCAGCTCAGTTGAAGCGAGAGTCAGATCTGGGTAGTGCTCCTGGGATTCCTGATATATCCCCTGCTCAGCGTCTATTTAAAGAAGAACCAAACAAACAAGGGCCAACATAAATAAAGTGCACAAGCATAGGTATTGAAGTGCGACAAGCAAACAAGCATGCCATGATGAATGATGCACAATTTGCATGGCAATAAAGTAGCATGGCATGGGTGAGGTGTGGGGTACAAGATTAAAGCATTTTATTAAGTTTTTAGTCCGGTTTGCTCTCATAACACTTGTTGTACACTTAATATTTATATGATGCATGCTGCAATTCAGAAAATGGAATGCATAGTTAGAACGGGCTCGTCGCGCTGATCGATTTAGAAAGTGCATTTTCTTGTAATTTTAATCATCTCGAAAATTAAGGTGCTCAAATAATATTTTGTAAGGCATATTTGAATTCCTCACACTTTCCTGATTCAAAAACATATATCATTTGTATTATTTGGATTTATAATTTAAAAGTTATATAAAACAGATTTGAATTGGTATTTAAACATTTTTAGAAATTGTTTTTATTAAACAGAAAAACGAAACGACTTTTTGTACTCAGCAACAACCAGCCACTACAGCTGACATGTGGGCCCAAGCTGAGCTGGCGTGACTGCGCTCGGCAAAACTTTTTCTCACCGGCGCAGAAGCTAGCCGCAGCAACTGACAAGCGGACCCGGAGGTTGGCGGGGCCACTACGCGCGCGGCCTAGCCAGGGCATGCCACGCGGCAGGGACAGGGGCTTGCTCATGCTGGCGCATGATATTCAGGGGCCTCTCTGCAAGGTTTGCACCGAGGTAGACAGGTGGGCCAGGGTGGAGCACGGGTTAAGAAAACAAAAAGGCGGGGGGGGGGGATTTGCAAAGTGCCTCGCGACACTGTTTTTCTTCCCAAGTTCCTGACGGAACTGTCGGTCAACGGCGCGCGGCGCAGCTGGGGCTCGAACCCGTGATCTACCGCACGCGCGCAGGCGGCGGTGACCACTGGGGCTAGCTAAGGTAGGTGCTGGGTTTCTGCTGCGCGGCTAGGTGAGGCTACTGTGGCGCAACTGTGAGGGATCGCTCGCGAGCACGCCGCATCGAGAGCGTTTGACGGAATGCTTGGCGCGTACAGGAAGCGGAGCACAAAGGGAGGTTGTCTGGGGGACGTGGCTACTCACCGGGAGTGGGTCGATGGGGTTGGATCGTGCCGGAGCGCAGGGGATTGGTGAGGAAGTAGGCGCTCCGAGGCTAGGGTTTCGTCTCGGGCGCGTCGACGATTGGCGGCACAGGGCGTCCTCCTCCTCGCTGCTGTGTATGGGGACGAAGCAGAGGTCCTCCTCGGTCTTCCTCGACGGACCATGCACCATGCCCGCCTCCTCGCTGACGCGGTGGAAACGATGCCGATGGTGGTCGCCCGGGGTGGAAGGGATGAGCAGGAGGGGATGGGCTGCGACTCAAGGCCAGGAGGGGATCTGGGGTTGCTACTAGATGAGGGAGAGGGAGTAGATAGGGACGGGAGAGAGAGGGGGATGCCGTGGGGATGTGGTGAAGGGAAAAAGGTGGCTCGGCCACCTTCCCTCCTTCCTCACGTGCTGAGCATGGGGAGGCCAGGCAGGCCGCTGCAGGTGGGACAGGGCGAGGTGGAGGCACGGGTGTGGGGCCAGCATGGCAGGGAGAGAGAGGGAGAAGGAGAGGGGCAGGCTCGGTGTAGCTGGTTCAGCTTCGGCTAGGGTTAGAAGGCTCGGGCTAGGGTTGGAGGGGTTAGCTCGGGTTAGGGTTGGAGAGGGTAGGGTAGGTTTTGGGTGAGGGGTGTGGTATGATCTAACAAGATCATGCAAGGACTAGAAGTGATGGCAAGGAAAGATTAGGGTGTAGGTTTTGGAGTAGGAGAAAAACTAGGTTTTTAAAGGTCACATGAAAAGAGAGAGAGACAAGGATATGGTGAAAAGAGGAAAAGAGACCTGATAGATTAGGGTGAGGGGTATTTCCCTTGATCTCATAAGATCTTGCATGAGATGAAAGAGATGTGGTGATGGTGAGGAGCTTGGTGCACACATGGTGGTGGTAGAAGATAGATAAAGGAGGAGCTCAACCAAAGATAAAGAATCACTTGGGATGAAAACAAAAGACAAGACCCACTTTAAAAACAAAGACAAAACCCAAAGGAGAAAAAGGTGGTGGAGGTTTGCATGGCCCATGCATGTGCATTAAATGCCATGTTTTATTCTTGTGAAAACAATAATAATGTAGCATGGCAATATTCACATGCATTCCCAAAATGTGGAGTAAAGGCCAAGCAAAAGGGGAAATAAAAGGAGGTTCCATGGGGAGTAGATGGATGATACTCATATTAAATATAAATTGGACTTGCTAGTGTGTATGTTCCACTAGAGGTTTAATAGTCCCAAAAATATTCCAACATGAGCATACATTCAAGATAATCCCATATGGAAGCTTGAAAAGGGGTACCACTCACAAGTCATGCCAAGGTGGCTTCACATATTGATAATGTGAAAACAACATGATGCTAGTGTGAGAGCATGTAGAAATAGAAGTGGATCCATCCCACCCACATGAGCTAGATTTAAATGCCAAAGGAAAAGTGTAAAAGCTCATAGATAACTAGGATGGTGGAATTATAAGGTGGTGACAAGGAAAAGGTGGTGGAGTTAAACAAAAGATATGCCCCCAACTCAACTTGGGCATCAAGCATCTATCAAGAATCAAATACAATATATCAAGAGGCAGATACAATTAATAATGCATATGAGATAAGAACCAAATGAAAAAGGTTTTATATGATGCTCAAATGCAAGGTGGCATGATGACATGAGCATGATATGATTATGATGCACAATTATAAGTAGGAAGTAGCCATTATAGTACTAAACCATGTAGCATTACATATGTTAGACATATGGGATGCTACAATAGGACACCTTCAAAGTTCATAAGAGTGACTAGATACAATAGTTTAAAACAAGCAATATCAAGTTATGCATCAATCAACTAGTCTTGGGACAATGCACATAGAACTAAGAATGGCCACTATGCTCTCAAAGTAGGTGCATGTAACTACCTCGGTGAATTACGCTCCTAGTTACAAGCCTGGATGAGCGGAAATGGTTAAAATAGTACGGTGGGGCCCAAATGCCACTCACAGGTAGACCTTTCGGCCGTCCTAACCATTTCCAAACATCGGGACAAGAACGGGCGGCGGAATCGGCAGGCGAAGGGATCAACTACATACACAAATGAGTATGTATGCAAGCCACCTTACAATGGTTCTCAGAGTTTACCTGTTCAGCTGAATCAAACAATTTATCGTGTGAGACCCTAGGGGTACTCAGCAAGTCTTTATGCCTCTAAAGGGGACACAACCTGGGGTGATGCAATTGCAGCAAAAGATAAACTCTAACAATTCTATAGATACTCGCTAACCATCCGCCTAACCAGAGATAGACGGATGTCCGTGAATTAATAACAATAGTTATAATGGTAATATTAACAGATCCATCCTCCTCCTCGCTTACCGACGAGGAAGCGGACGAACAAACCCCCCATCCGTTGGCAGTTTTATTATCCATTCCATGAGTGTTGCTCTATTTACTAGTCAGGTACTTAGTCAAATTAACAGCGGTACTTTAGTTATGCTTGTCTATGATCGAGAAACTGTGCTCCAAGTCGTCCATAACCGCGGACACGGCTTTCAGAAAGTTTTACCCTGCAGGGGTGCACAAATAGCAACACACACTCGATCAACCTCGGAAAAACCAAATCAAAACCCAACGAGGCAGTCACGACAAAGCGATCACAGGATTCAGAAATATTTCAGGGGGCCACCCCATTAAGCTACCCGCGACGAAGCTGGCCGGCTACGAGACGGACTCAAGGTTTGTGTGGCCGGCTGTAAACGACTGGGAACCCGAAAGTGTGACTGGGCTTGTCGATACAGCGAAAACGGGTCACGGCCCTAAATAGTACAGGTGCAGTACCTCGCACAATTTTAAATAAAGCAGTAAAGCATGGCATAAGTACAGGATAGTAAATAAAACCTCAAACTAGTTTGTGGCCCCAAGAAATAAGAATGAATCAAGCTCTGGCTTAGGGGGGTTCATAAGCCACCCGGATGTGGATAGCGCGAATATTCAAGGAACAGGAATCAAGTACTCGGGGTCCTACGGGACACAAGTGAGCCTGAAAAACCAAATAGCAAAATATGGCTCACCGATGCCACTTTCATTAGTTATCCCATTACTACTCAGGTTAAGTTGTTTAGGTACCTCGTTATCCATCAGACTCTCACATACCCTACACATGCTGTTCTACGACTCGCATGGCTCAAACAACTCCTGTAGTAATGGCTCATGGGATGGAGGAACAAGCTTCGGTGGGGTTTAAAAGTAAAGGCTATGCAATACTTGGGATTCAATTTAATGCAATCGCGACTCAATGATGCAAGAATAAGATAGAGGCAATAGGTACTATATATATGCAAGCATGTGGTAGTGCTTGCCTGGCAGCTCAGTTGAAGCGAGAGAAGGATCTGGGTAGTGCTCCTGGTTCTCTTGGTATATCCCCTGCTCAGCGTCTATTCGAAGAAGAACCAAACAAACAAGGGCCAACATAAATAAAGTGCACAAGCATATGAATAAATGCATCAAGCAAACAATCATGCCATGATGAATGATGCACAATTTGCATGGCAATAAGGTAGCATGGCATGGGTGAGGTGTGGAATACAATAATAAAGCATTTTATTGAGTTTTGACCACATTTTAACCTCACATTAGTTGCTGTACACATTATATTTATATGATGCATGCTGCAAAACAGATAAAGGAATGCATAAATAGAAAGGTCTCGTCGAGCTAATCATTTTAGACATATTATTTGTTAAATTTGGAGTTATAAAACAAAAGTTATTAATTAATTAAGGTATAAGGGCATTTTATTGTAATTTTAATTAACTTGGAAAATAAAGTGTTCAAAATATATTTTGAATGGCATATTTGAATTCCTCATATTTTTCTGATCTCAAAACATATATTATTTGTATTATTTGGGTTTATATTTTAAAAGTTATTTGAAAACAGATTTAAATTTGAATTTGAATTAATTTGAAAAAGATTTAAATGAAAACAGAAATAGACAGAAACTTTTGTTACTCAGCCGCTCCTAGCCCAAGACACAGACAAGTGGGGCCAGGTGCTGACTGGGCATCCCACGCGCAGAAAAGCTTTTATCACCGCGAGCTAATCTAGCCTAAGCGAATGACAGGTGGGGCCACAGCAACCTCAGGGCCACACGCGGGCGCGCCAGCGGGGACGCGACACGTGGGAGATCCAGGGTACTGCGGGTTGAGGCTGGAGAAATAGGAGGGCCTAACTGCAAAGCGGTACTACGGCTGACAGGTGGGCTCAGGCGGACCGCGGGTTAGGAGTAAAAGCTAGGGAGGGGTTTTGTGCAAAAACGGCGACGCGTACTATGCTTCTTCTCTGAATTCCCTGTCGAGCGATCGATGCGCGACAGTGGACGGCGCGGCGCGCAGGATTCGAACCTGGGTCGCGGGTGCATGCGCTGTGGGGTCTAGCCAGCGCGGTGGGCTGGGGTTGTTGATAGGAGGAGGCTGGGCTGCTAGATAGGGCTTACGCGACGCCGCGGCGAGGAAACGCTCGTGCACGCCGGCGCACAGAGCGTGCTCGGCACATCGACCGGCGTGTCCAGGAAATGACGGTGGCCGTGAGGATGTCTAGGAGGAAGGTTGGCTCACCGCGAGGTGGTCGGCGGTGTTGGATCGGGTCGGCGAGCAGCAGGACGACGGTGATGCAGAGGCCCAGCGGAGCTAGGGTTTCGGTGGCGCCTCGGCGTGCAGCGGTGGTGCAGGCCTCCTCCTCCTCGCTGGTGGGTTCAGGGCGATGCAGGGACAGTTCCTTGGTCTCCACGATCACCACCACGTCGAACTTGACGGCCGGATCGACGAGGCGATGATATACTGGCGGTGGCCGGCGAGAGAGGGTGGCGTCGGTGCAGAGGAAGGGAGGAAGGCCAGGGCGCCTCGGCCAGATCTGGAGAGGCCAAAGGAGAGCCGTGTGGTTAAATAGAAAGGAGGGAGGGGAGAGGAGGTGTCGTGGGTGAGTGGGTAGGGTTAAAGGTGGCTCGGCCACCTTTTTCTCCTTCCTCTCCTCACGTGCTCGGCAGGGCAGGGGCAGGTAGGCATGGGGGAGTGTCTGCAGGTGGGCCAGGCGGGTGAGGCTCGGGCTGGTGGAGCAGGCTCGGCAGAGAGAGAGCTAGAGAGAGAGAGAGGGGTAGGCTCGGGTTAGAGCTAGGTTTGACTAGGGGGAGGCTCGGGTTAGGGTTTGGTCTTAGGTTAGAGAGGGTAGGTGAGATGGTAGGGTTGGGGTTTGATCCTGGTGGTGGTGGCTCGGGTTAGGTTAGATGGGGGGTGTGGTTAGAGAGGATGGTAAAGAGAGAGGAGAGAGGAGTGTATGGTTTAGGTTTAGAGAGAGAGATAGATGGATAGGTTCTCTTTTGACAAGATCAAGCATGATCATGACAAGCTCAAGCAAGATATAGCCAAAAGAGAGAAGAAGAACAAGGTGGTGATGGCATGGATGGAGATGGTGATGGGGTTTTAGATGCTTGCATGCATCAAGCAAGATCAAGCACAAGGGGTAGAGAGAGGTATGGTAAGATCCACTCAAAGATTCAAATAAAAACCAAAGGCTAGAAAAAGGTGGTACTTGCATGGGCCATGCATAAATAATTAATACCATGTTTTAACCTTGTGAAACAAAACAATAAACATGGCATTATTCTTATGCATTTCCAAAAGTGGAATTAAGCCAAGCAAAAGAATTTAAAAGAAAGTTCCAAGTGGAGTAGATGGAGATGATCACATTTGATTATAATTGGGACTTGCTAGTGTGTATATTCCACTAGATGCCTACTAGTCCCAAAAATATTCCCACATGAGCATAAATCCATAATAATCCATATGGAAGCTAGGAAAAAGGGTTCCACTCACAAGGCATGCAAAGGTGGCCATGTGGCTCTCATATATCAATAATGTGAAAACAATATGGTGCATATATGAGAGCATGTGGAGAAAGAATTGGATCCATCCCAACCCACATGAGCTAGAGGTAAAACCAAATAAATTGCAATGCTCATATATGGTGGAATGGTGGAATGATGGGGTGATGACAAGAAAGGTGGTGGAGTTAAATAAAAGATATGCCCCCAACTCAACTTGGGCATTAAACAATATATCAATAACCAAATACAATATCAAGAGGCAAATACAATTATTAATGCATATGAGAGAAGAACCAAAACAAAAAAGGGTTTTATATGATGCTCAAATGCAAGGTGGCATGATGACATGAGCATCATATAATATGATGCAATAATTATATGTAGGAAGTAGCATCTATGTAGACTAGGCTAGTAGCATTGCAATTGTTAGACAATTGGGATGCTAAAACTCTCCCCCACTAAACAAGAATCTCGCCCCAAGATTCCTAGGAAAAAGAAAACAACACAAGGAGAGGCAGGTGTTCGGAACGAAGGTGATCCTTGCGTTCCCAAGATGATGAAGAACAGGATGGTGCGACCACTACACCTTGCAAAACTTGCTAGACTTGTTGCGAGTCTTGTGTTTTGCTTGAGACACAAAGGGTTAGAAGAATTGAAGGATTGTCGTGAGACAAGAAGGATAGGATGGACATAGCTCCGGTTTTCTCAAGAAACATGATAGAAGAATAGAACCACTTGTGAAAGAAAGGACAAGTTGATGTATCATGGATAAAGAAAGACACACCGTTAAGATTAACGATTTACTGATACGAGAGAGGATGAATCTTTATCCCGCCGGAAGAAAGGAAGCTAGATTGGAGAGATTTGGACCACTATGACAATAGCATCGTATCTTCTCTCAGATTTGAGAAATGAAGTATGGAAACAATATTGCCTTCAAACAATAAAGTCCCTTGATATCAACAGAAAGATTTAGTTAGACATCGCCGGATTAGATTCTTCTTGCGCCGGTAAGAACCAAAGGATCACGCAATTGAGGTGCGCAGATATAACTTCCAGAGACGGATGTGAAGCCAGATCATGGTGGAATCCCGAGAAGCAAAGAATATAGAGGATCTGGAGTTTGTTGTAGAGATACTAATTGCTTTGTTTAGCCTTGAGGCTAACGCAATAGATTTGCGGCTGATGGCATCAACCATAATTGGCTTTACCACAGAAAAAGAATTGATGAAACAAAGAGAGAGATAGTTTCCTTTCAACTTGTTTGGGGATGTCGAGCATCGGTAGAATGACGAGGACAGAAAAGAGTTTGCGTTTGTTTCCACCAGATAATTGATGATTTTGCTCCGTGTAGGAAAAGACGAGATCACCAACAAGAGATTATTGATTACTTTCTTCGAGAGAGGACTCCGGAAAAACAAGGACGGAAGTAAAAGTATCGAGGGATAAAGGCCACTTCTAACTTCCGTGGAATGAGTGAGATCACATTAATTCACCAATTCAATGTACAAGAGCGAATGATAAGAGTAGTGGTATGGTAGCTACTCCATCCCGCACTCAAAGCATTACTCCGCACATGAATAAGAAGACCATGCAACCCAACTACCGAAACAGACTGAAGGTATTGACAAGAAGAGCTCATGGAACTCCATAAGAAAACAAGGATAGATGCAAACGATTCGCCGGATTCATAGATAGATAAAGATGATGATGTTGTCGTCATGTCGGAAAAACCAAGCCCCCGGAAAGATATGAAGGAAGATTACGGAGACAACTGCAGAATTCCACAGATAAAGAAAAGATAGCACCACTTGCACATAAGGATTACAAAAGATCTGAAAAATCTTCATGGCCTCCGGTGGATTGAGCATAGATGATAGAACGAGAGAGGGTTTCAAAAGCTCACTTGACGAGACTGAGGTGGAAGAACTCCATGTTCTTCTTGAAATGATTGAGAGAGATTTAGCAGTCTTGAGGAAATCTACGGCGGAACGACGATGATAACTTGCCAACAAGGAAAACTCCGGGTTGGTTGAAGATGGAGGATGGAATTAACAATGGACTTGCTGATTCCAGAGTTGAAGCAATGTATTTAGCAGAAGGACGTGACCGAGATAGGTGACTTCGAAAAGTCAGAATTCTCACTTTGAGACTTTGCACACAGGCAGTGTTAACAAAGCTTGAGAGAAAGAGACACAGATGATCTTCCATGTTCTTCCATTGATATTGAATAGGCAAGCATATTATCAACATATACCACCATGGATTAACAGGATATTCCCAGAATACCAAGTTCAAAAGGCGAGAGAAACGAACATATGCTCGAACACTTCCTGAGCTCAACGCTCTTAGAAAGATCAATATTAAGAGCACGGGTTCGTGTTGAAGAAGATGCACTGGAAGAATAGATTATCTGGTCCTTCGGAGGAAAAAGAGATGTCACCTGGTTCACATTGTCGATTGGATCACCGGTTACAAAGATAAAGAGATCTTGGATAAAGAAAAGATGATAGATCATACCTCAAGCAAAGCTACCAGAGACGAAAAGATGCAATTCCCTCGGCTCAAAGAGAATTTTGCAGATATGTGGTTGAAAAAGATGTGCAGCATGATGGACAGATGATAGACCGCCGTAGTGCTTTAGGAAACTCCGGATTGCCAACGATGCTTGAATATGCATAGATATGATCACGGTGTACTCAAAATCACAGGAGATAACCGTCACCATTTGGAGGATAGGGTTGATAGCATTTTCCATATTCCACTCATGATAAGTGTCATATAGCTATGCCGAGAACCAAATTACAATCACCTGCATCGGATCGGCACATGTTATGTAATTAGCCCAAGAGAATTGGAGATGAAATGAAACTCCAGGATTAAGCGCCGGTGACAAAAGAATGAGTTAGCATGGACATGCTGATAAAAGGAAGATAGATAATGTTTCACACACGACTGGAAAGGAGTGTGGAAACACATATGTATCAAAGAAAAAATTTCCGCATTTTTCGGCATTAAAATACCAATAGATGCGCAAAAACACTTATCAGGCAGAGATTAGCAACAGATGCTTACACAGAATGTGGAGTTGCTAGAAGGAAGGACACCCTTAAAAAGATGGTGCCGGTTAACAAGGAGTCGGATAGATCACACCGGTTTTCAAAAGCCTGTCAGTATGGAATGTACCAACAGTTGATAACCAAAGGTAGATTGCGACAACAAGTTGGATGCAACAGATAGACAAGGAATTACACACACACACACACACACACACACACACTTTCTATGGTACTACGGAAACCCAGAACACGTGAATCCTAGTTTGAATTTTAAGAAGAGGATTGAAAACGTTACACTTCCTTACCAGAAAAGGGTGGTGGGTGGGTAAGAAGAAAAGTGGAAGCAGTCCTACTCTCGCGTTTTGTTTTTCCCTAGTATACATAGCTACCAAAAATATTTGCTAGACTGACAACGACCATTTGGCTGAGACCCTGAAGGGCGGGATGGCTCTGATACCAATTGTAACTACCTCGGTGAATTACGCTCCTAGTTACAAGCCTGGATGGGCGGAAATGGTTAAAATAGTACGGTGGGGCCCAAATGCCACTCACAGGTAGACCTTTCGGCCGTCCTAACCATTTCCAAACATCGGTACAAGAACGGGCGGCGTAATCGGCAGGCGAAGGGATCAACTACATACACAAATGAGTATGTATGCAAGCCACCTTACAATGGTTCTCAGAGTCATTCCATCTAAAAAGAAAGGAAATATTGCAACGCCATACGGCAAGATCCAAATATCCTAGATAGATATAATAGTTTAGGATATCTCCTCATACATCAAACATCAGAGTAGCAGGCGGAAGCGGAAAACAAAATCCGAGTACGGATAAGAAGCAAATCGGCATAAGATGCCCCATAAATAAACACATCCCGCCCACAGATCCCGCGGATCCCCGTTCCCGGAATCTCTACACCGAATGATCGTTGCCCACATCGTCCGTCTCCTCCACCCAGTATCCATCTTGCGAGTTTACCTGTTCAGCTGAAACAAACAATTTATCATGTGAGACCCTAGGGGTACTCAGCAAGTCTTTATGCCTCTAAAGGGGATACAACCTGGGGTGACGCAATTGCAGCAAAAGATAAACTCTAACAATTCTATAGATACTCGCTAACCATCCGCCTAACCAGAGATAGACGGATGTCCGTGAATTAATAACAACAGTTATAATGGTAATATTAACAGATCCATCCTCCTCCTCGCTTACCGACGAGGAAGCGGACGAACAAACCCCCCATCCGTTGGCAGTTTTATTATCCATTCCATGAGTGTTGCTCTATTTACTAGTCAGGTACTTAGTCAAATTAACAGCGGTACTTTAGTTATGCTTGTCTATGATCGAGAAACTGTGCTCCAAGTCGTCCATAACTGCGGACACGGCTTTCAGAAAGTTTTACCCTGCAGGGGTGCACAAATAGCAACACACACTCGATCAACCTCGGAAAAACCAAATCAAAACCCAACGAGGCAGTCACGACAAAGCGATCACAGGATTCAGAAATATTTCAGGGGGCCACCCCATTAAGCTACCCGCGACGAAGCTGGCCGGCTACGAGACGGACTCAAGGTTTGTGTGGCCAGCTGTAAACGACTGGGAACCCGAAAGTGTGACTGGGCTTGTCGATACAGCGAAAACGGGTCACGGCCCTAAACAGTACAAGTGCAGTACCTCGCACAATTTTAAATAAAGCAGTAAAGCATGGCATAAGTACAGGATAGTAAATAAAACCTCAAACTAGTTTGTGTCCCCAAGAAATAAGAATGAATCAAGCTCTGGCTCAGGGGGGTTCATAAGCCTCCCGGATGTGGATAGCGCGAATATTCAAGGAACAGGAATCAAGTACTCGGGGTCCTACGGGACACAAGTGAGCCTGAAAAACCAAATAGCAAAATATGGCTCACCGATGCCACTTTCATTAGTTATCCCATTACTACTCAGGTTAAGTTGTTTAGGTACCTCGTTATCCATCAGACTCTCACATACCCTACACATGCTGTTCTACGACTCGCATGGCTCAAACAACTCCTGTAGTAATGGCTCATGGGATGGAGGAACAAGTTTCGGTGGGGTTTAAAAGTAAAGGCTATGCAATACTTGGGATTCAATTTAATGCAATCGCGACTCAATGATGCAAGAATAAGATAGAGGCAATAGGTACTATATGTATGCAAGCATGTGGTAGTGCTTGCCTGGCAGCTCAGTTGAAGCGAGAGAAGGATCTGGGTAGTGCTCCTGGTTCTCTTGGTATATCCCCTGCTCAGCGTCTATTCGAAGAAGAACCAAACAAACAAGGGCCAACATAAATAAAGTGCACAAGCATATGAATAAATGCATCAAGCAAACAATTATGCCATGATGAATGATGCACAATTTGCATGGCAATAAGGTAGCATGGCATGGGTGAGGTGTGGAATACAATAATAAAGCATTTTATTGAGTTTTGACCACATTTTAACCTCACATTAGTTGCTGTACACATTATATTTATATGATGCATGCTGCAAAACAGATAAAGGAATGCATAAATAGAAAGGTCTCGTCGAGCTAATCATTTTAGACATATTATTTGTTAAATTTGGAGTTATAAAACAAAAGTTATTAATTAATTAAGGTATAAGGGCATTTTATTGTAATTTTAATTAACTTGGAAAATAAAGTGTTCAAAATATATTTTGAATGGCATATTTGAATTCCTCATATTTTTCTGATCTCAAAACATATATTATTTGTATTATTTGGGTTTATATTTTAAAAGTTATTTGAAAACAGATTTAAATTTGAATTTGAATTAATTTGAAAAAGATTTAAATGAAAACAGAAATAGACAGAAACTTTTGTTACTCAGCCGCTCCTAGCCCAAGACACAGACAAGTGGGGCCAGGTGCTGACTGGGCATCCCACGCGCAGAAAAGCTTTTATCACCGCGAGCTAATCTAGCCTAAGCGAATGACAGGTGGGGCCACAGCAACCTCAGGGCCACACGCGGGCGCGCCAGCGGGGACGCGACACGTGGGAGATCCAGGGTACTGCGGGTTGAGGCTGGAGAAACAGGAGGGCCTAACTGCAAAGCGGTACTACGGCTGACAGGTGGGCTCAGGCGGACCGCGGGTTAGGAGTAAAAGCTAGGGAGGGGTTTTGTGCAAAAACGGCGACGCGTACTGTGCTTCTTCTCTGAATTCCCTGTCGAGCGAACGATGCGCGACAGTGGACGGCGCGGCGCGCAGGATTCGAACTGGGTCGCTGGTGCATGCGCTGTGGGGTCTAGCCAGCGCGGTGGGCTGGGGTTGTTGATAGGAGGAGGCTGGGCGGCTAGATAGGGCGACAGTGGACGGCGCGGCGCGCAGGATTCGAACTGGGTCGCGGGTGCATGCGCTGTGGGGTCTAGCCAGCGCGGTGGGCTGGGGTTGTTGATAGGAGGAGGCTGGGCGGCTAGATAGGGCTTACGCGATGCCGCGGCGAGGAAACGCTCGTGCACGCCGGCGCACAGAGCGTGCTCGGCACATCGACCGGCGTGTCCAGGAAACGACGGTGGCCGTGAGGATGTCTAGGAGGAAGGTTGGCTCACCGCGAGGTGGTCGGCGGTGTTGGATCGGGTCGGCGAGCAGCAGGACGACGGTGATGCAGAGGCCCAGCGGAGCTAGGGTTTCGGTGGCGCCTCGGCGTGCAGCTGCGGTGCAGGCCTCCTCCTCCTCGCTGGCGGGTTCGGGGCGATGCAGGGACAGTTCCTTGGTCTCCACAATCACCACCATGTCTAACTTGACAGCCGGATCGACGAGGCGACGATATACTGGCGGTGGCCGGCGAGAGAGGGTGGCGTCGGTGCAGAGGAAGGGAGGAAGGCCAGGGCGCCTCGGCCAGATCTGGAGAGGCCAGAGGAGAGCCGTGTTGTTAAAGAGAAAGGAGGGAGGGGAGAGGAGGTGCCGTGGGTGAGTGGGTAGGGTTAAAGGTGGCTCGGCCACCTTTTTCTCCTTCCTCTCCTCACGTGCTCGGCAGGGCAGGGGCAGGTAGGCATGGGGGAGTGTCTGCAGGTGGGCCAGGCGGGTGAGGCTCGGGCTGGTGGAGCAGGCTCGGCAGAGAGAGAGCTAGAGAGAGAGAGGGGTAGGCTCGGGTTAGAGCTAGGTTTGACTAGGGGGAGGCTCGGGTTAGGGTTTGGTCTTAGGTTAGAGAGGGTAGGTGAGATGGTAGGGTTGGGGTTTGATCCTGGTGGTGGTGGCTCGGGTTAGGTTAGATGGGGGGTGTGGTTAGAGAGGATGGTAAAGAGAGAGGAGAGAGGAGTGTATGGTTTAGGTTTAGAGAGAGAGATAGATGGATAGGTTCTCTTTTGACAAGATCAAGCATGATCATGACAAGCTCAAGCAAGATATAGCCAAAAGAGAGAAGAAGAACAAGGTGGTGATGGCATGGATGGAGATGGTGATGGGGTTTTAGATGCTTGCATGCATCAAGCAAGATCAAGCACAAGGGGTAGAGAGAGGTATGGTAAGATCCACTCAAAGATTCAAATAAAAACCAAAGGCTAGAAAAAGGTGGTACTTGCATGGGCCATGCATAAATAATTAATACCATGTTTTAACCTTGTGAAACAAAACAATAAACATGGCATTATTCTTATGCATTTCCAAAAGTGGAATTAAGCCAAGCAAAAGAATTTAAAAGAAAGTTCCAAGTGGAGTAGATGGAGATGATCACATTTGATTATAATTGGGACTTGCTAGTGTGTATATTCCACTAGATGCCTACTAGTCCCAAAAATATTCCCACATGAGCATAAATCCATAATAATCCATATGGAAGCTAGGAAAAAGGGTTCCACTCACAAGGCATGCAAAGGTGGCCATGTGGCTCTCATATATCAATAATGTGAAAACAATATGGTGCATATATGAGAGCATGTGGAGAAAGAATTGGATCCATCCCAACCCACATGAGCTAGAGGTAAAACCAAATAAATTGCAATGCTCATATATGGTGGAATGGTGGAATGATGGGGTGATGACAAGAAAGGTGGTGGAGTTAAATAAAAGATATGCCCCCAACTCAACTTGGGCATTAAACAATATATCAATAACCAAATACAATATCAAGAGGCAAATACAATTATTAATGCATATGAGAGAAGAACCAAAACAAAAAAGGGTTTTATATGATGCTCAAATGCAAGGTGGCATGATGACATGAGCATGATATAATATGATGCAATAATTATATGTAGGAAGTAGCATCTATGTAGACTAGGCTAGTAGCATTGCAATCGTTAGACAATTGGGATGCTACAGTGCATAAAGATAGAAGATGGAGACTCAATATAATGGTGGAAGAAAGACCTTTGTAAAAGGAAGTAGGGATTCAAGTCTCATAAAGAGCTTCCCAAGATTATGGTACATATAGCTTTCAGCTCTCATTGCCCCTATCATAAGTATCTTGAAGTGATTAAGGTTAAAGTGAACAAACTATGGTGTACATGCTTGACGAAGTATAAGTCAGAAATCTCATGTCCCTTGTACACGAGGGCCGCTCCTCATGCTACTCAAGTTTTGTCACCGGTAAGTTCTTGTCATCGTAAGTACATGTGTATCATTGAGAACCACCAATGGGGTACCCCTTGCCCGATGATACGGAAGAATCCCCATATCAAAATGACAAGGCAAGCAGACAACGAGCATCTCAGCATTCTTCTTATTTACCATGGGAATATGGTGCTTTTTTCTCTCTTTCCTCTTTTCATAGTATCTCTTTTTTTCTTTTCTCTTTTTTTTCCTCAATATAGGACTCTTTTTTTATAAGAAGAATGCTTCATAGACAGCTCATTATGGTTACGCTGCAGGTTTCCACCATGTCAGCATGGATTAGACCAGCGGCCCAGGCGTTTCTCTAACACATATACATAACTCCATGGACTTACAAGCTCCCCTTTCATTTCACACCGACGACATCCATATACAAAAGAGTATGATATCAACTAGGTACAAGTACAAAGTGCAATGTTGAAAGCGTTCCCCATGAAAGCATGGTTCTGCTAATTCCCAACAAATAAGTGCAAGAATATACGCAACAAAGAAGGACCCAATGGTTCAAGTTTATTAGAGGCAAGTAAAGTAAAGTGTGCCATCAAGTTCGTGAGAGCTTTAATCACTAGTTTTCTCATAACAAGTTTAAGTTGGAAGGTAAACAAAAGCATGAATATACTTGGAATAGCATAAGCTAGTAGGTAGGTATGGTGGACTGTTTTGGAATAACTTGGTTTAGGGAGTTGGATGCATGAGTGGAACTCATACTTAGTTGTGGAGGCTAGCAAAAGACTGGGAGCGACAAACTAAGAGAGCAATAATGGCCATAATCATGCAGAGCGACAAAACATCATTGATCAAAGCATAAAGTGATACTACAAGTTGAAAACTAAAGGATCATAAAGGCTATGGTGACTTGAGATAGTCATAACATGGTGTGAGCATGCGCCAAGTCAACCCAAATAAAGCATCAAAGGAGAATACCACTATACTATGCTTTAATATGCTAAAACAACGCATGATTCATCCAAGGCACATTAAGCAATCTCAATTGTTTATAACAAGTCATGCTACAGCAAAGAATACTAAGCATAAAGCCAAAACAATATCAAGCATGGCATGGCAAAGCATAGGCCACAGTCAAAAACGAGCTCTTTTTACCACATAAGTATGAACTTTCCTACTCTTTTCCAAACCAAACCAAACTATTTGCAAAACAATGTATGAAAGAGGGGGTACAACCAATTTATTCAGAAAACTAAGCAAACCAATCAAACTAAAAACCAAAACAAAAACGAAAAAGAAGACGCTCCAAGAACAACACAACTGTGCATGAAACAATAAAAATGAAGCGTTTGGAAGAAACCTGGGATTTTTATTGATGAAGAAGGGGATGCCTTGGGCATCCCCAAGCTTTGACGCTTGTACTTCTTGGATATTTCTTAGGGTGACACGCGTGGCATCCCCAAGCTTGAGCTTTAGTCCATCCTTCATGTCATTACTCATTCCTTCCATACACCTGAAAATTTTCCTTTATACAAAACTTCACACAATCTCATTAGCAACATTAGTGCACTTAAGATAAATAAGTCTTAAGGTTCAGTTCTAATACCAAATAAACTTCCATTAGAACACTAGCTACTGTAGCACTTCCTTCAAAAATCTCAATTCCCCAAAAGAACTCAAAAAGGAACCCACAAGAAGCAAATGCAGAAAATGGCAGAAATCTGTCAAAACAGACCAGCAGGTAAAGACGGATTTTTTCGAAGACCTTATGTTACTCAAATCAAAAAGTGTTGAACTAACGAAAGTTAGATAACAACCTGGGTCAGAAGCTCAAAAAATTACATCTCAATCCGTCATACAGAGATCTCTCACGAATTTTTACGGTGAAGCACAAAAATCTATTTCGGGACAGCAACTTTCCCAATCATTACTTCACTCTCATTAGAGGTTACTCTTGGCACAAAAAGCAAATAAAAAGGATAAGGAGAGGTTATTACTGAATTAATAACTTCCAAGACTCATCCAAAACTTTTGGGTTATCTCCCAATAAGTACTTTTCTTTAACGCCTTTAAGTTAGGCATAAGAAGCAAAGAAAGAATCAAGTGTTCTCAAATGAAGAAGCATTAAGACCAAATTTTGTTTTCATAGGGGAAGCAAAAGAAATCTTTTCTCTCTTTTTAGGGAAGTTTTCTATACCTTTCTTGAGTGCGAGTAGATATTTAATGGTGCCTTCTTTCATATCAATGATGGCACCAACAGTTATAAGAAAAGGTCTTCCCAAAGTAATAGGACAAGAAGCATTGTATTCAACATCCAAAATATAGAAATCAACGGGGACATAGGAATTGTTAACCATAATAAGAACATCATTAAGACTCCCCATGAGTTTCTTTTTAGCATTATCATCAAGTGGGACATTCAAACAACAATCTTCAAGAGGAGGCAAATCAAGCATATCATAAATCCTTCTAGGCATAATAGAAACACTACTATCAAGATCACATAAAGCTTTGAAATCAAAGTCATTCACTTTCATATTAATGATGGGTTCCCAACCATCTTCTTGTTTTATAGGAATAGAAGCTTTATGTTTCATCTTTTCTTCTATAATTTTTATGAGAGCATCAGTAATGTGTTTTGTAAAGGCCATGTTCATAGCACTAGCATTAGGACTTTTAGCAAGCTTTTGTAGGAACTTAATAACTTCAGAGATATTGCAACCATCAAGATCAAAATCAACTTTATCACCCAAAGTAGTAGAACTATTACTAGCCTCAACACTAGAGGTGGTGATAGTAGAAACACTAATGTTTCTAGCAATTTCATCTTCTCTTTCCCACTTAGCATGTAATTCAGCTAATAGTCTAACATTTTCATCAATTCTTACTTGCATGGCATTAGTAGCTGCAAAGGGATTATCATTAGTTTCAGGTTTAGCAGCCATTTTATTCAAAGAAGATTGAGTTTCAGCCAAAGATGCTATATTTCTTTCAGCATTAGAGAGTTTTTCCTCAATAGTTTTATTGAAAGCAGTTTGTTTACTAATAAACTCTTTAAGCATAACTTCAAGTCCAGCGGGAGCACTCTTATTACTGTTGTAAGAATTTCCATAAGCATTACCATTGTTGGGAGGATATGGCTTATAATTGTTGTTACCAAAATTGTTCCTATAAGCATTATTACCATAAGCATTGTTGCCAAAGTTGTTATTTCTTATGAAGTTCACATCAACTTGCTCTTCTTGAGCAACCAAAGAGGCTAAAGGAACATTATTTGGATCAATATGGGCTTTCCCATTAACAAGCATAGACATAATAATATCAATTTTATCACTCAAGGAGGAGGTTTCCTCAACAGAATTTACCTTCCTACCTTGTGGAGCTCTCTCAGTATGCCATTCAGAATAATTAACCATCATATTGTCCAGAAGTTTTATTGCAGCACCCAAAGTGATGGTCATAAAGGTACCTCCAGCAGCAGAATCCAATAGGTTCCTTGAAGAATAGTTCAATCCTGCATAAAAAGTTTGGATGATCATCCAAGCAGTCAGTCCATGAATGGGACAATTCTTTACCAAAGATTTCATTCTTTCCCAAGCTTGAGCAACATGCTCATTATCAAGTTGTTTAAACTTCATTATTTCACTTCTCATGGATATAATCTTAGCAAGAGGATAATATTTTCCAATAAAAGCATCTTTGCACTTAGTCCAAGAATCAATACTATTCTTAGTTAAGGAATTCAACCACTCTTTAGCTTTTCCTCTCAAAGAGAAAGGAAACAATTTCAGTTTAATAATATCACCATCTACATCCCTATGCTTTTGCATCTCACAAAGTTTAACAAAGTTATTTAGATGGGAAGCAGCATCTTCATTACCAATACCAGAAAATTGTTCTCTCATAACAAGATTGAGCAAAGACGGTTTTATCTCAAAGAAAGTATTTTCAGCCACAGGTGGAGCAATAGGTGTGCTCATAAAATCATTGTTGTTGGTGCTAGTGAAATCAGACAACTTAGTGTTTTCAAGAGTAGTCATTTTTTTTGAATTTTCAAATAAGAAAGCAAACAAGTAAAACTAATTTTTTTTGTGTTTTTTGAAGAACAAAACAAGCAAACAAAGCAAAACAAAAACAACAAAGTAAAGAGATTGGTTATGAGGGACTCCCCTTGTGAAGATGTCCTTGACTCCCCGGCAACGGCGCCAGAAAAGATCTTGATGTGCTCGTCGTTCGACGTAGAGCTCGTTGGGAACCCCAAGAGGAAGGTATGATGAGCACAGCAACAAGTTTTCCCTCAGTTATAAAACCAAGGTTTAATTGAACCAGTAGGAGCAAGGAAACACCCCAAAGGTGTTACTAGCTGAGCTTTGGCAGGGCGCACTACCGGTGCTAGTAGCAACATGGAGACCTGCACAACACAACCACAGAACTTTGTCCCCAACTTGCGATGAGGTTGTTAATCTCACCGTGTTTTGCGGAAAACAAAGGATTAAATGTATCGAATGGAAAGAAGTAAAAGTTTGTAGAAAGTAAACACAAAGCAGTAAACAGTCTTAGATTGTATGTAAAAGACAAGGACCGAGATCCATAGTTCACTAGAGGTGGCTCTCCTTAGATAGATAACATGCTGGGTGAACAAATTACAGTAGGGCAATTGACAAACACCGAGAAAGCAATACATGCATATACTAATCATCTTGACTCCTTTGAGACTTGATTGGGCATTACAACATAATACATAGACCGCCATCCAACTGCATCTATGACTAATAATCCACCTTCAGGTTATCATCCGAACCCCCTCTAGTATTAAGTTGCAAGCAACAGATTATTGCTTTACGAACTGCGTGTAAATTAAACAATATGATTGTTCTATGAACAAAGGATTGTTGTTTTCTCCCTAGTAGCAATAGCACATCTAGTACCTTAGAGATTTCTGTCACTTCCCCAGATTACCAGAGGCATGAACCCACTATCGAGCATAAATACTAACTCTTGGAGTTGCTAGCATCTACTTGGCCAAGATAGCTACTAACAACGAAAAGCATGCAAGATCACAAATAACAAAGACATGATAGAATCAATAATCAATCTGAAATAGCATCTCAATATCCATCGGATCCCCGCAAACACAACATGTATGAATACAAATAGATGATCTTGATCATGAACGGAGCTCACAAGATCTAAACATGAAAGCACAAAGGAGGAGAACCAGCCATCTAGCTACTACATGGATCCGTAGTCCAAGGATGAACTACTCACGCATCACACCGGAGGCTTGCATGGTGATGAAGAAGGCCTCCAGGGTGAATTCCCCTCTCTGGCAGGGTGCCGGGAAGAGCTTCAGATCCCTCCCGATCTAGGGATGGAGATGACGGTGGCTATAGACTCTTTCGTGGATTTTTGATCGGGTACTTAGGGTTTTCGCCCCGAGGGCAATATATAGGCGGAAAAAGAGGCCGAGGGGGTGCCTAGGATGGCCACACCACCCCCTGGCGCGGGCCAGGCCTGGCCACGCGGCCAGGTGGTGTGGCCGCCCTCTGGCCCTTCTCCGTCTCGTATTCTGGCACTTGATCCCTTCCAGAAAAATAGGCACTTTGGCTTTTGTCCCGTCCAATTCCAAGAATATTCATTTTCTGACTTTCCTGGAACCAAAAACAGCAGAAAACAGGCAGCTGACACTGTGGCTCTTGTTAATAGGTTAGTCCAAGAAATCATATGAAAAGTACTCCAAAGTTGGAACAAAACACAAGAAAGTGGATAAAACCAAGCATGAAACATCAAAAATTATAGATACATTTGCAATGTATCACCTACTCCTGCTAGCAATCCAGTAATACGGCAGAGCCGGAATATGGGTTATATGGGTTCGCCTGTGCGAGTTGAGATTGTAGACTATTGAGATTTGCCCTAAAGGCTCTATCTAGGACGGCTTATATAGATATCTGGCCTAGGGTTTACAGGAGAGATCTATCCGGCTACGACTAAGAGTCGGTTACAGACTACATCTTGAACTACAAGTAATATTATGGGCCTAAGCCAGTAAGTCTCCTGGGCCTTCCTGTAGAAGGATTGGACTTCGTCTTTTCTCCCCGACTGGGCCGCCCGTGAAGCAAAGCTCTAACTCGAAGTGGGCCACCCTGGTCAATGAGGAACTGTGAGGATACCCGAAAAGTATATCCCCAACAATTTCAGCACTTAAAGCCAGCATTTGTTTCTGAGGTTCTTGATTGTCTCGCTATTAAGCTCTATCGCCTCAGCAGATGTTCTGCGCTTAAAGTTTTGCCGTCTCACGAAAAGTCAAGCATATAAGACCAGAAGAACAGATAATCCAGCACTTGCTTAAACAAAATTTTACATAAACTGTTCAAATTAGTTGAGTTTTTTCCTCCTAAACAGTCTTATGTTTTCAACTACTACATTATTTCAGCATTAAATCATTTGTTCAAAGGCCTTGTTTGTTCCGCCTTACATTTTTTTATTGGACACAATTAAAGGAACAATTTAATACAATTGTGTTTTATGTTTATGTTCCAGGTACATGATGCTTGGAATTGCCACGTTCCTCGGGTTAAGGTGTTTTTGGAGCCGGCTTTGCATTATACTCAACACCTCGGGGGCTGCAATTACAGTTGTTAACCAAGACTTGAGCCGCCTTTTAGGAAGTCGACTCGGCGCTCAGGGGCTTGACATCTCTAAATTAAGAGCTTTGTCCCGCCTTATGTCCAGGCCGGAACAACCCTCGGGGGCTACAATACACCGATGCTAAATTTTTGTGAAGTTCTCTTTGGAGCACCAAGCCGAAATAATTTCTAACTTGACGCTCGGGGGCTACACTATTCACATTTTCTCTAAAAGCTACTCTAAGAGCACCAAGACGAATTTCTTTTGAGATCCGACTTGGCGCTCGGGAGCTACAATCGTTTGATGTACAATTATGCATGTTCTTTTGAGCATCAAGCCTCCTTCGACGAAGCCGACTCAATGCTCGGGGGCTACATATGGTTATGTCTATGTCAAGAAAACTTTCAAGACGGTGAGAAATCAGGCTAGCGAAACCCGGAGGCTTTGCATCGACTTTGCCTTTGCGGAAATTTCCTGGGCTACACGGATCATCAGCCTACACGTCCGTGACATGAGATTCTCTAAGACCTTAACTCGGCAAGCTCCTACATTTGTGATGACAGGCTCTAAGTCAGCAATTTGATAGTGTTTACGACCGTGGCCCAGTAGCCGTGATTTTTTCTGACTTACATACTGTCCCGCATGGATGATGATACTAAAGACGTTCAGCTTGGAAGAATCACTTTCGATTCATTAGAGAGTTCTCCGCATTAGATTCGTTCGCAGAAGCATACAAGCAACTATCTGGCTACGCATAGCCGGATGGGAATATGATTTAGGAGCTCTCCACGATTCTTCACGAAGCCCGCCTACAAATTGAAGATGATGTGATACTTACACTCAAAGCTAGATGGAGGAACGTGAGGATCTTGGAGAACTCTGGATCTACTGTTGTGGATATACCAAATAGGTATACCTACGGCATAGTCATACCGGCAAGCCCGGGTGGCCCACAGTTGGTGGTTAGGCCTATGGCCTAACCGGGTGGCCCAGTTGCTGATAGACAACATGGAGGTCTAGCCAGGAGATGGAAGGCGGCGTGTCATCGCCTATGATGGAAGCCGACGCCTTGGAGGATAATACAATAGTTTATGTATTAGTCTAGCACTCTGTAATCGTATCCGGCTAGGACTCTCCTTGTAACCCTAGTTCCTGACGCCCTTATAAGCCGGCCTACAGGAGCCTTTAGGGTATAACAGACAAGTGCATAGCACAACCCGCATACAGCGAACCCCACAATCCATGTAACTCGGCGTATCGCTATTATTGTGATTTATAGCAGGAGTAGGATCTCGCCACCGTCGTGAGATCTGAACCTGGGTAAACTGTGTCAGGACGTCCCGGACGCTCTCCTCCTTACCCCATGCCTCTAAACTCGCCGTTGGGATACCCTTATGGCGTACGTGTCGGTAATACCACGGCAGCTGGCCTGCCACTGCGTCCACCCCATGCGCCCTCACCCCAACCCCATGTGCCCGACCCAAACAACCAGTCAGCCTCGTCCTTCCTTCGCCATGGCTCCTCCCTTCCCCGCCGCCATGTATTAGGGTTTCCCGCCACCTACCTTCCCTGCCGCCAGTCTGCCTCCTCTCTACCCCTCCGCTCATCGCCCGGATTGGGGAATTGGGGTCTCCGCCACCTCCCTTCACCTCCGTCGGTCGTCGTCCCCCAAGCCGGTCGCCGTCATTCCCGCTGGCCGTTGTCCACCATGCGAGCTCCCTATCAGTAACGCCGTTGTTCCCCACCGTTTCCCTATCCTCCCCGCCCCACTCGTGGCAGCGTCGGCGGTTCCCTGGCATAGGAGTTCCTGGCGGTGGTTCCCAGCGGCAGTTCCTGGGCATGGGGCGGCGACGGTTGGGTCGACGGTGCCTGGGGCGTTGGGACTACGGGGAGGGCGGCGCCTGGGCGTGGCGGCGGTGCCTAGGAGTGGGGGTGGCGGTGGATACGGAAAGAATAGTGGCAGTGGACTCTCGAGCAATTGATTAGGATCAGAAATCATTCTAAACTTGCTAATCTTTGAATCATTTTCTAAATTTGCTATGGTCTTTTGTTAAAATGGGCTGTTTTGGTGGATCCAATTTGCTGCAATTTATTCAGGTTGCTTTAGGGCATGTTCTGATAAAAATATGTTTATAATTATTTAGACCACAAAATAGACAATTTAAGATAAATCTGCCACTAAATATGGTATTTAAGTAAAAAAAATCAGAAACAGCTAATTCATTTCAAAACAATACTTATGTAACATCTTCTGAACTCAAGGTCATTTCAGACATTTTAGTTCCAAAACCAGCCACAACAACCATCAAACGCATTATTGCCAAACACCAAATCTCTGATTCCAACAACTGCTTCCCATAGCTTATTTTGAAAAGCTGCAGCCCAAACAAACATAACCTTAGTCCTGGTTGGTATCTCCAACCGAGACTGATGTTGGCCCTGTCCCGTGCGGCATCCTAGCCGTTCGAACCAGGACTAATGCTCACATTAGTCCAGGTCCATAACGCGACCGGGACTGATGCTCCGGACAGCTCCGAACGGAAGCTCCGTTTTCTACTAGTTGATGGAGAAAATATTGTCCGTTGAGGTAAGGATATTGTAATTAAGTTTGTGGCCCAAGCAATCCATGTGTTCTCCATGGCGTGTTTTAAGTTCCTCAAAGACCTTTGCGAAATATCAACTCGATAATTAGGCAATTTTGATGCGGAAGCAAACATGGGAATTGAAAGCCAATCGGGTATCATGGGAATTTATGACTAGGCCGAAACATCTTGGTGGACTAGTTCAGAAATCTAGAGCTTTCCAATTTAGTTTTGCTCGCTCGGCCAGGCTTGGAGGCTTCACTATAGGAAAATGGTTATACGCCGAGGGCCTAATGCCGTCAGCACAAGGAAAAAAAAACCTCGGCATAGTGGCTGGCCTTTGCATAAAGCAAGTTTTTTCTATCCTTTATAAAATAGCTTTTTATTATACTTGGCACACTAGATACCCTCTGGGTGCTTACCTTCTTCACCCAACAAGTTTTAACTTAGAGAAATTTGAACGATGAGATTCTTGAACTACTTCGATGTATTGATGCTTAGAAGTCATCCATAACCGTGGACAAGACTAAGTACTAAGGTTTACCCCCTCGAGAGATAGTGCACTTTTCCCACAAGACTCGATATCATCGAGACGAGAATTTTCAGAAGCAATCCCTTAGACCATCACAGATGTGTTCCATCCTATAGGGTGTGTTTGGTTGGCCCGATCTTCGTTTCTTGCATCCGGCAAGAAGAAATAACCTCGTTTTGCTTACTGGGTCGCATGGAATTTCTGCACCGCACGAGATTTAAAGCAGGCCAAAAGTTGGCCCGCTAGGACGCTTATTTTTGGCATTTCCACGAGGACAGGCCCGTTGCGTGCAAGTTCTTCTCCATGCGTGCAACCCAGGCACATAAACTTTCCTCTCTAAACGCGATTTACTTAATTCTCTCTGATCTACATAACCATGCACCGATTCAAAATAAGTTATACAAGAAAAAAATGTGAATCGACATTGTGATTCCATTCTAACAACTAGTTCCTAGTTTCTTTGACCTTTTAGGGGTCTATTTTATGTTCATGTTTATACGTTCTCTGAATGAATTTTGCCAAATTCTTTGTACATCGGCGACCGTTTGAAATTTTCTTTGAGGTGTAGCTTCGCCTCACCGTTTCACACAACTTTTATGTTGTAAGTTTTTGTTTTAATATTCATAAACGAGTATATCTAAATTGTCATAATATACATATGTACACGTAGATCTTCTCATATAGGAATGTCAAATCATAAAACTTACAACATGAAATTCGTGTGGAATGATGAACTAAAGCTTCCCCTCAAAAGAAATTTCAAATGATCAACTATGTGTGACGAATTTGATAAAATTTGTTCAAAAAAGCTCTAAAAGGGAAAATGGCATAGCGTTTCAAACACTTAACGAAAGTACAAATCATTTGCGATAGTGAATTTATAACATCGAGGAACATATTTTTCATCTAGACATTATCTCGAATGGAGGCACGGTTGGATGTATTAGATAGGATTGAGGAAAAGCATGTTAGTTAAACACAAAGCATCTTTTTGCACCGGACAACCAAACACTGGGCCTTTTATTGAAGAAACCACCATGTGGGCTACCAAATAAAGTGTCAAAGTTAGTCCAATTCAAATCTCGCCACATGCAGCACCCATCGGACCAAGTGAAAAAAAAAGAAATATAGGGCCGAGCAACCAAACACACCCATAATCTCTACCACCCTCTATCCGTCTGGTCAAGTTCTCACAACTTAGTCGGTCAAGGCAGATCCCATTGCCATGTGGCTGGCATGAATGTCTCCAATCTCTTTGCTCATGGGTGGTTGTGCACAAGTGCGATACACTAGGGTAAACCATAGACATGGACCCTGGGTAACCACTCAACATTATCCATACAAGTCCAATTTCCACCTTGGAGTTTCATTAACATCGGTTGTTTTCATTAGTCCAAAAATATATATACTTTCCATAAAACATCATATCATTATTTCCACCCATGATTTCTATGTAGCAAGGCTAAGAATTCTAATCTGACGATGTCTCCTATCATAGGAATACTACCAAGGAATATACTATAGGAATAGTATATAAATATATCATAATTGTCCTATCATGCATACTACAAAAATATCACTAATGCAACATAGAAAAGTAGGACTTTTGATGAACAAATAATCACTTGCCTTGATAGTAAAATACTTACGTACTCTCCTTGATCTTGCAAATATCACACTCCTCAAAATCCACTACAATGCAATCAAGCAAAAAGCACACACTCAAAACTAGCATCACAAGACAACACAAGATTACAATGAAATGCATGCAAGCATACAAAGATCATTTTATTGAACAAGTTGTTAAAACAAGGTTCTGAACTCTACAAACACCTACGGGTCCTTTTATATAGGTGGAAATTCCAATTAGGACCATTTTAGTGCAATTGACTTATTTAAAGTATTTTCTTTTACTAGAAAAGCTTTTATTTAATGTGATATTTTCTACTTATTTAAAATTATAAGTTTAATTTTTGGTGTTGATGTTTCTAGTCAGGGGGTTCAATATACGACCATTTACAAAATGTTTCACACAAAAATAATTTCTAGAACATTTTCTATAGTCAACATACTCCGAATAGGGTTCTACATAAAAAGTGATTTTTCCAGAAGCAAAGTTAACAAATTATTCATCCATTATATTTTACTTATTTTCATGAGTCCATAGACATATTATTTGTTAAATTTGGATAAACAAAACACTTTTATAATTAAAATACCACTAAATAGTATTTAAACCATTTAAATTTTTATGTTCTTCAAAAGTTATAACTTATTCCAGATATGTGTTCTTCACATTTTTGTGAATCCATAGACACAAAATTTGTAGTTCTCTGATTTGTAGAACATTTTATATGATTTTTCTAAGTTTGAGCATATTTCTATCTTATTTTCTATTTAACAAAAACTATTTATAATGTGACAAGATGACCTGGATGTTTATTATTGGCAGATACCGCTTCACGCGGATCGCCGGCATGGACCGTTGGATCTACATAGCTTATACGGTCTAGATCTACTGTGCACACGGCTCGGCTTGGGCTTGGCTTGAACCAGACAACTCATCTTAGATCGACTCAATTGGCCTCGGTCTTTGCGTCCTGGTCGAACGATAGGGGAGGAGAGTATCTGGCTCACCTTGCACTTTGCTTGTCGACGATGGAGGACACGGTGGCGCATGCTTGGGTGGTGGACAACGACGTGGAGGCGGTGGCTCCGGGATTCTGTGGGGAAGACGACTAGGTACAGAGCGACAAGGGGAGCTCGATGGTGAAGTGGGCATCATTGTTTTCTTCCTAGATCAGAAAGAAGGGGTGGCCGGAGTTGCGCTTGTGTTGGTGACCTCTGGGTGGTGAACAACGACGTCGACCTAGGGCTCGAGAATTCAAACCAAGGAGTCAGCAATATGTGCAAGGAAAAGGGAAGGAGAAATATACCAAAGGTAGGGATCAAGGCGAATTGGCGGTGTCAGAATCAAAGATTTACGGCGGGAGTGCTAGCAGACTCCAGCGAGTGATTGTGGTGTGGTTGGGCGACGAGAGAGGGAGGAGCAAAGGGGAAATGAAGAGGGTCCGGAGGGTATTAAGAGGGAGCAAAGAGAGTGGAGAATTATGGCCTCCATCAAGCGAATTTATGCTGGTGTTGCTCACGGTAACGACATGGAGTAGAGGTGGTCTCTGTTGCTTGGGTGATGAACACAATGACGTTGAGGTTGTGGGGTTGGGCTATCGGCTAGTGAGTCAGAGAGGGGGTGAGTGAGAAAGGGAGTGAGAGGGAAACCGGGTGGGCTGGTTCGGGGGAGGTGGGTCGAGAGGGAGTGGGTTGGTTGGGCCATGACAGGCTGTGGCTTGGTTTGTTGTTGTTGCTTCTCTTTTTCATTTATTCTTTTTTTATTTTCATTTTCATTTGATTTGAAATTGATTTTGATTCAAATTTAGCTAACCCTTTTTAGATAATTTTTGTTTAAATACCACTAAGTATACTATTCAAATAAGAACACTTAGCAACATTTTTTTTAAAATTACACATATAGTTTTAAAATTTTATTTTTATTTATTCTCCTTTATCTCACTAAATTTATATCTTTTGACTAAAATTCCAAAAAGGTGATTCCAATTCCTGAAATTTTATAAAATAATTAATTATTATTATAACTCATTTAAGAATACTAGTATTCCATTTAAATTTTTATTTTATCTTATGGATTAAATTATCCTTGCAACATTTTCCCATTTCTTTTCTTTTTATCAAACAAATCATATATTTTGATTTATAGTTTCCAAAATGGTGATCCCAATTTAGTGTAGCTCTATTTAATAATTATTTATCTTTATACAACATTTGAAAATACTTTTGTTCCCTTTAAGTATTGATTTTTGCTATGATCTTATATTGACCTTGGAATGTTTTCTTTTATTATATAAAATTCATCACTTTGTATCCATGGCTCCAAATAGAGTGAAACCAATTCCTATGATTTTTAAATTTTTTTATTTACCATTATAGATCTTTTAGGAATGCTTATGCTTGATTTTTATATGGAGCATAGCCGTAGTATTGAATTGAACTTGATGGTGATTTTTCTTATTAGGGTTTGGATTTTGGGTTTGTTCTTTTTCAAGGGTTTAAAATGCAAGTGCTTAGTGACATGATACATCCATGCATGAGTGCATTTGAATTTGTTTTCAAAATTGTTACTTCCTCATTCAAAATTCATTTTGTTTCAGTAGGGTTTTGATATTTCTATTAGAGGAACAAAAAGTTTCTTTCCCCATAAATTTTATCCTTTATTTCTTTTGTTTCTTTGATTTTTCACATTTCAAAAATTGAAAAAGTTTGGGATATGACAGCAATAGAGCTCTCAGTCACTTTCTTGTAAATACAAGCCTCTCCATAAGTTTGGACAAATCCCAACACTTTAATCACCTCATCAAAGCAGATATTCCAACTCCAGAATACTTGCTTCAGTCCATAAATAGACCTCTGAAGTTTGCATACTTTGTTAGAATCTTTAGGATCAACAAAACTCTCGGGCTATACCATGTACAACTCTTCCTTAATGTGACCATTTAGGAACACAATTGAAAGGATCATATGGGCACCTAGAGGGAGGGTGAATAGGTGCTACTTCAAATTTTACTATTTTTCAATTTAGGTTTTGACACAAAAGGTAAATTCTCTAGATATATAACTAATGTGAATTTACCTATATGTCACACTAGCACAACTAACTAAGCAAGATCAGGATATAAGTAAGGTGCGGTAAAGGATAGAGGTAACTAAAATGAAGCACACGGAGACACAAGGATTATTTCCCATAGTTCATTCCTTTTGAGGGGAAGTATGTCTGCATTTGGAGAGGGGTGGTTTCAAACCACTAACGCCATGAAAGGCCTCCCTTGTTCTCCGATAAACCTCACCCCAAGGGGGTCGATTCACTCTTCCACTATATCGGTAACCTTCGAGGTGGAAACTGGCACCTTTACAACAAGTTCGAGGCACACATCCACAACTGAATTGGAGGCTCCTGAATCCAAGCAAGATATCACAACAATCAAAGACAAACTTGTAAGAACCAAATCAAGTCCTAGGGTTTCCAATGAAACCCTAGAGCAAGGGGTCCTCAAGTGAATGAGGGGGGAATGAAGATCTCTCTTGGTGAAGCTATAGATCAAGGCCTCCTCCTTCGATTCTCTAAAGACCAGGGACTTTGGATGGTTGGTGGGGGAGATCTTGTTGGTTTGGTGGCTCTCAAATGGGTGTTCTTCCTTTCTGAAAATGAGAAGCTTGAGGTAGGGGATGAAGTCCCCTATTTATAGGCCCACTGCTCCAGACCATTTTCTGCCCGTTGGAGAATTTCCACACCAAAAACTCCGGTCTGCAAGCAGCTCACACTGGAGACTCCAGTCCAACTCGGGACCATCTCCGGACCCCCAGTCAGACTGTCCTGGACCTGGTCTTGATATTCTCTCAGGAGACTTGGCTAAAACTCTGGTCCTGAGAACACCGAAGACTCCAGAGTTTGTACACCGGAGACTCCGGTCTGCGACTCCACATCAGAGATTCCGGTTAATCTTTGGCCTTTCTCCGGACCCCTAGTCAGAATGACCCTGGGCTTCAGCATTTATCCACACCGGAGGTTTGGGCCGAAACTCCGGTGCACACCAGAAACTCCGGTCCTTGCACACCAGAGATTCCAATCTGGACTTTTCATCAGGCTTTTGTTTCAGCTAGTGGACTTTTCTATTTTCAGTCGATCAACCTGAAATAATTAGCACGTGGTAAAAAGTGTCCCCAAGTTGTTAACAAACACCAAAACTGATTAGGACAATAAATATCCTTTCAATCTCCCCCTTTTTGGTGTTCGATGACAACAATGGGTTTTGCATGAAAATTCTTAAACTAAGAGACATAGCTATGCTCCCCCTGACGATGTGTAGCAAGATATACATATAATACATACATGTAATACAAATCATATCAGGAAAGCAAGAAGGTAAAGGATTACATAGAATAGAGAGATTACCACCTGAGCCTTTACCTTTACCATTACAATAATAATACGGACATAACATGTCCATATGCAAAGGATAGTTTCACAAGGACCAAATAAAGCAAGTGTTCGAATTTTTAAGATACAAGGACATAAGCAAATAAGAAGTAGCCTAATGCTAATGCACATCCCATGGAAATCCCGGATGATCCTAATAGACATCTTCTCCCCCTCATAGTCATCATCACCACATGGAACCTTGGGTCCTTTGGCATGAGGGCGAGAGGAGGAAGTACCCTGAGTAGAAAAACCAGTTGTGACCTCTGAGAAGGTCTTCCAATCAACCAGGTTGTTATTCCTTGCATTCCATGCACCAAAAGAGAGTGTGTGATCTAACTTCGTAGACGGTTCAACCCCATGCTCATCAGTATATTCTGCCTCTCCTTCCTCTTCTTCCTCTTCACCTTGAGCATTGATCTCCTTAAGGAGCTTATCAATTTTGTGGTTGCTCTTATAGGAGGCATGTTGTTCCTTGTGAATGTCCACATTCATGCAACACAACGTCTTCTCCCAAAAGGATGCCTTCTTGACCTTCTTTCGGACATACTCATGGGTGACATGTGCCATGGGAACATTGGAGGCATTATTCCTTCTAGAGCCCCTTGGAGGAGTGGGAGCCCGCTCTGTCTCATAAATCTCATCATCCTCACTAGCATACGGATGCCTAGGAGGTGGACCCATTCTCCCTTTCTTTTGGAGAGCCACAGTGACATGTTCTTCAAGGTTAGGAGGGAGGGCGAGAGGTGAACCATGAAACTAAGTATTGATGAGCCTCATCACAAGAGCTGTGTATGGAGGAGATTTTCTGAAAAGTATGGCATGATGCATCTCCTCAAAAATGAAATCCATGATGGCAATGGCAAATCCTTCAGTAGTAGGGCCAACACAAACCACCTTGTGAGCATGATGGAGCAAGTTGACAAGTCCACCCTGAATGGCATCATCATTTCCAGCACTAGGAGCAATGGTGTGGCGAAAGATCCGCAATAGCACATTGTAGAGAGGCTTTAGTCACTTGGACCCCCCAATAGTGTCCTTACTCCCATAGAGTGGTGCAAGCTTGCCTTTACTTTCCCCAAGAGCAGCATCATGCATGTGGTGATCAATAGGAACAGACACGCCACTGAATGTCTGGTGAATGACTTTGGCAAAATCATAGAAGTTTGTAGTGCAGTGGAAGTTACTGATCATCCATGTAATGGTCCTAGCCTCATCATGATCAAATACAACAGTGGCATAAAATTGTTGAACAAGGATAGTGTTGTAATCCTCATGCAGCTCCATAAGATTGTGCAGCCCAAGCTTCTCAGTGATCCAAAGAGCCTCCGTGAAATAGTCATTTGCACGCATGTAGGGAAAGTCCATATACCTTTGTGGACAAACCGGGGACTTTGTGAGTTTGTGATAGACATCCATCACGAACACCTTTTGCTCCTTCTTCCAATATCATGGATCATCGCTGGTTCTTGGCAAGTCATAGAACCTCGTCTTGCGTAGCTCGTGGTACTCTTTCTTGGACATGTCAGCTAAGGATTGCAAGTTGTCATACTTGGCTCGCTTGGCACGGTTCTCATCCTTAACACGCTCAGCTTCCCTTCGCATGTAAGCATCATCTCTGGCCTGTTGCCTCCGATTAGAGGGCGGGATAATATACTGGCCAGACGCCTCATCATATCGAGGATCCCCCTTTTTGACTTGGCCTTGGTTCGAGGTGCACGACAAGAACCAGAACCACCTGTGAATATAGAGTAAGGGGAAAGCAAGTAGATAAGCATATATGTCCAGAATTTTAAAAAAAGCCTCGAACCTTTGCTTGATGTGCTAGAAGTAATCCACACAGGAGTCTTCGGTGTGCAACACCGGAATCTCCGGTCTACGCAAAACACACACCAGAGTCTCCGGTCAGAGGGACCGGAAACTCTAGTTTGAAGATCAGTTTGCACATCGGAGGCTGCGGGGGAGTGATTTTGAGCAGATTGAGCAAGGGAACTTAGCTATTATGAGAGGAGTGCCCGCAAATATGAGGTTCTATTGGACAAAATTGGTACAAAGTTTCAAAAAGGTCAAAGGGGGTGAACCCTAGGTTCATCGTGAGAGATAACTATACCAGATTCGTCGATGGAGTGATTCCACCCGTGGGGAATGGCTCCAGGATGGAGAACGTGGAGGAGGTCAGCGGCACCGTGGATCCCCACGGCACCAGGGCCCAGGGTGGCGAGTTTGGAGGAGGAGGCGACGGGTGAGAGTGGAGAGGTTGGGGGTGGAAGAAAGAAATTGTCTCTTTCTCTCACCCCGGCCTCTCTTTACTTAGTGCCCAAAACCGTCCTAGACCGGACACTCTGGACCGATGGACCAGAAACTCCGGACTGACCAAAGACTCTGGTGTTTTCACACCGGAAACTCCGGTCCTCTTTGACCAAAAATGCTAGGTTATGTGTATGGGGACATATATGATAGAAAGAATGTTTTAGGGAAGGGAATAAGGCTTGGGATAAGATGTCATACTTTGAAGAACCAAGAATCGGTAAAATCTAGATAAATGTCAAATAACACTCCAATTCAATCAAATCAAGACCCAACTCTTCATAAAGAATAGGGCGGTGGACAAGGCCGCCATGTAAGAGTGTGAGGCATGACACCATGAAGAATTATCCTTGGGTTCATAGCTACTACTAATCAATGAAGCTCACATGTCACAAAACTATATTAAGAGAATTGATTTTCTTAATTTTGGCATTATGGGGGAGGGATAGCCCAATAGATTAGGACCGACTCCCCCTATCTCCATACATGCACCTAAACCACACAAAGATCAAGTTACAGGTGAGTATGCAAGATGATCAAGTCAAACTCCTTGAATCTATGATATTTAGCTCATTCCTCAAATATCAAAACCTTGCTTCATCAAGTGGCTTCATGAATTTATCAGCAAGTTGGTCTTTGGTTCACACATAAGATAGCTCAATATTTCCCCCGGTAACATGATCTATAATGAAATGATGACGAATCTCAATATGCTTCATCCTTGACACCATCCCAATCCGAATACGTGTACCTACAAAGAGAGAATGTTGAGCCCCTAGGATACCACACACCATAGTTTGGGGTATGAACCAAATATCAAAAGATTCTTTTGACCGCCATCAAGTGGCATTCTTTAGGAGCCTCTTGATATCTTGCACATACTCCTACACTTGACACAATATCGGGTCTAGATGCACAAAGGTAAAGCAAAGAACCAATCGTAGATTGGTAAACCTTTTGATCCACATATTTACCATTTAGATTTAGTTCAAGATGAGTCTTTGTTGCCATGGGAGTAGGAGCTCCATTTTGTTCTTTCATGTTGAACCTCTTGAGCATGTCTTGAGTATACTTGGCTTTATTGAAGAAGGTTCCTCCTCTTACTTGCTTGATCTTAAAGCCAAGGAACAACCTTAACTCTCCCATCATAGACATCCTGAACCTATCAGTCATAAGCTTTGAGAATTCATCATTAAAATCTTTGTTAGATGAGTCAAAGATAATATCATCAACATATATTTGGCAAACAAAAATCTCCCTGTTGACTTTCTTAGTAAAAAGAGCAGGATAATTTTTCCAACTTCAAACCCATGGTTAAACAACAACTATCTAAGGTGCTCATACCACGTGTGTGGAGCTTGTTTAAGCCCATAGAGAGCCTTATCAAGCTTGTAGGCGTGATTTGGGAAGTTAGGATCCTAGAACCCCAGGGGTTGCTTAAGATAAACCAACTCATGTAATGGACCATTTAGAAAAGCACTTTCCACATCCATTTGTTGTAATTTAAAATTATGATGTGCGGCATATGCAAGAAGGATACATATGGACTCAAGGCGAGCCACAAGAGCATAGGTCTCTCCATAATCAATGCCTTCAATTTGAGAGAACCCTTGAGCTACCAATCTTGCCTTGTTCCTCACAAAAATTCCATGTTCATCTTGCTTGTTCTTGAATATCCATTTAGTGCCTATAACATTGCGGCACTCTTTGGGCTTTTCTACTAACTTCCAAACTTTGTTTCTCTCAAAGTTTTTGAGCTCATTATGCATGGCTTCTAACCAATCTGAATCTTCAAGAGCTTCCCACACTTTCTTGGGTTCCACCATGCATATATGAGCTTGATGCTCACTAAAATGCTTCAATTGAGCTCGAGTGGACATTCCACTCCTTATATCACCAAGAACATTCTCAAGAGTGTGGTCTATTCTTTCCAATATTCTATCCACTCTAGCTTTGGGACGAGTTTCGATCTCCTTGTTGTTCCTTGTGGGGATCTCTTCATCATTCTGGTCCTCGTCTTGACCTTCATTTTGACCTTGATCAACAATGGGTTCATTTTCATCAACATGAGGTACATGTTGATCTTGGTCTTGATCAGGCATACTACTTGAAAGATATTGAGATGATCTTGCAGATGACTGAATAAATCTACCTTGTGCAACTGACTGCAGGGCTGGACAATCCGGTCAATGGAGAGACCAAGCAATCTAGCCTGGAGCTTCTAGCTTGATCAACTTGGTGAGGGTTCTCAACTTGTCTTTGGCTTGGGTCATTATTGGCCTCAATGATAGGAGCTTGTTGAAGTTGTGAATATGAGGGCTCCACTTGAGTAGAGCATAGTTCTTCTCGATCAGCCACAAGGGGTTCCTCGACGGGGCGGATGAATCCCACACCCATTCTTCTTATGGCATCTTGAGGTATTTCATCATCTACATCACAAACATCCACACACCCTGCTTGGGGGCCATCATATTCTTCGAAAACCACACTACAAGATTCTATGACAATTTCGGAGAGTTTATCATAGATTCTATAAGTGTGGGAATAGAGACCATAGCCAACAAAAATACCCTCTAAAGCTTTGGAATCAAATTTGGACAAATGAACACCTTTTATGAGATAGAAACACTTACAACCAAACACCCGGAAGTATGAAATGTTGGGCTTGTTACCAGTAAGTATTTCATATGGAGTCTTGATCAATTCTTTGTGGAGGTAGAGCCGATTCGATGCATGGCATGTGGTGGAGATTGCCTCAGCCCAAAAATTGTATGGAGACTTAAACTCTGCCAACATGGACCGTCCCATATCCATTAGATCTTCCTCTCGGCTACACCATTTTGTTGAGGGGTATATGCGGCGGAATATTGATGTTTTATCCCCTCATCACTAAGAAATCCATTCAATGTGTAGTTCTTGAACTCGGTGCCATTGTCTCTTCTTATCACCAACACAAGGACATTGTATTGATGTTGAACCATATTGACAAAGTCGATGAAGTATTGTTGGGTATCTCTCTTCAATTTGAAGAAATATACCCATGTATATCTTGAGTAGTCATCAACAATCACCAAGCAATATTTATTCCCACCAAGACTCGCATGAGATGGAGGACCAAAGAGATCCACATGAAGGATCTCCAAGATGATCCTCTTGGATTTTATAATGTTGTTTGGTTTGTGGGGAGATTCATGCATCTTTCCTTCAACACAATCCCTACACACACGATCTTTGGCAAAACAAACGTTTTCTTTTAGTCCAACAATATGGCCACCCTTGTGGAGACTTTCCAAAGCTCTCATATTGACATGGGCTAGTCGGCGATGCCATAACCAACCCACATCGGCCTTTCTGAATAGGCACATCGCACTAGTAGTGGTTTTCCCTGAAAAGTCCACCACATACAAGTCATTTTCGACATACCCAATGAAAGCAACCTTTAGAGTCTTGCTACACAAGAGAACCACAATATCATCATCAATAAATATGACAAAGCCCATTTTTCAAGCATGGACCGAAAGTAAATTATACCCAAGAGTCTCAACAAGCATGATGTCCACGAGAGTAATATCGTGTGCAACCACAACCTTGCCAAGACCCATTACCTAAGACTTTGACTTATCGGCATATGTGACGGTTATATGATCTTGATTTGTCCTTTTCTCCGTCATTATTGCCTTGCTTCTGGTCATATGACTTGTGCAACCACTATCAAGCACCCACTTTGACCCGCCGGAAGCATAGTTCTCCGATGCTCTTGCCATAAGGCAAGTGACGTTCTTGTTGGAGAAATTCTCATTTGGAGAATCGAAGAGTGAGAAGGTGGATGTAGAGGTGGTGGCCATGGCTTCCACACCATTCGATGTTTCTTCTTCTTCCTCCTCATCTTCATCATCGGATGAGAACTTTTCATGTGCTATCAACACAATGTCCGATGACTTCTTGTCGGTGGCATTCTTTTTGTTGAAGGGCTTCTTGAAAGGGACCTTTGACTTTTTCTTCAAAACAAGTACACCACCATGATCTTATATCTTCTCATAAGGACATTTAGCAACAAAATGATAGCAGTCTCCATAGTTGAAGCAAGTTCTCAATCTTGAACTATTCTCTTTTCTACCACTTGGGTTGCTTCTTCGCTGCATTTCCATTTTGGCCTCAGCAGGATCTTTCCAAAAGTTCCTTGCATAAAAGGTCATCCATTCACCATGAGCTACCTTGGCATCTTTGGGGTGACTCATAGCAAGGACTTCATCACTTCCTTCTTCTTCCTCATACTCCACAACCTTGGCCTTGAAGGCAAGATTAACACCATATCTCATTCCAAGGGCACGAGCGCGGGAATCTTTGGAATTCTTGGCAGCAACCTTGAAGGCGGACATCTCTTGCACAACATTATTGGAGGTCATGAGATGATAGTTGTGTCTTCCTTGGAGACTCTTCAAGTCGGTGGGCTCGAAAGGCATGAGTGCGCTCACATACTTCCTTTTTATCCAAGCATCATCCACATGAGAGGCACCAATATTTCTAAATGTTGTGGTAGTGGATTTGAGTCTTCGATACATGTCTTCATGGTACTCACCATCCTTCATATAGAAGCCTTCGGCTTCATTGCTCAAAGCATCATAATGATTTCTCCTCATGCTCTCATTACCAACAAACAAATCAATGAGACCATCCCAAGCTTCCTTGGCGGTGTTGAGGTGTTCAATGTGAGGAAAATCTTTTGGCCCCACACCAAGCTGAATCATGTGTAACACGGTGGCATTGGGTTGACTATTGACCACTTCTCTTCTTGTTAAGTTGGTTGGATCCTCAATTTTGAGTCCTTCTTCAATAATATTGCACAAATCAATGCAAGAGATGCGCACATGAGATTTCATCAAAACTTGCCATTGAGCAAAATAATGTGCAGCTAGCATAGGTGGGTCACCTATATTAGTTATATGGGGATGGGGAATCGGAGGGTCTAGAGAGTACCAGCCGGGAACCGAATGGTGCTCTTCCTTCCCATCACCCTTTTTGGTGGAGGATTTAGTGGCAATATGTTCATCCCCCACTACGTCACCCGTTGTCTTAGACGAAGCGTTTACCTTCAGGATCGGAGGGGTTCCTCTTGAGAAGGAGGTGGTGAGGTGTAATACCTCAGACCCTATGCTCTAAGCACAATCCTGGATGAATCCAAAAGTGGATAAGGGATTCTACCGCGGAGGCCCAAGGCCACCCACGTGTAGGCTCATAGAAGCGGAGAAGGGAACGGTACCGGCCAACCACCCTACCCACTTCCAAGAACATCGGGACAAGAGCGAGCGGCGTAGTCGATAGGTAAAGCAATCAAAAACATACACAAATGAGTATGTATGTCAGCGACATACAAGAGTCATAAGAGCCACAACATCTAAAAGAAATAGAAATATTGCAACACCATACGGCAAGATTCAAATATCCTAGATATATATAATACTTTAGGATACATCCTCATACATCACACATCAGAGTATCAAGCGGAAGCGGAAAACAAGATCCGAGTACGGACAAGAAGAAAAATGGCATAAGATGCCCTAAAAATAAGCACATCCCACCCACCAGATCTCATGGATCTCCATCCCCGGAATCTCTACACCTAATGGTCGTTGCCACCATCATCAATCTCTTTGACCCAGTAGCCTTCCTGAGAGTATATACCTGTCCATCTGAACCAAATATTTATCATGTGAGACCCTAGGGGTACTCAGCAAGTCTTAATGCATCTAAAGGGAACAACATGGGAGTGACGCAATTGCAACGAAAGATAATATGTACAAAGTTCTATAGAAACACGCTACACATCTGCCCAACCAGAGATGGACGGACACTCGTTAATTGGAATAATAGTTATAATAGTAACATAATTAAACATCACTCGCCCTCCTTCTCGCTTGCCGACGAGAAGGCGGAAGAACATCCCATCCATTGGCAATTTTATTAACCATTCCATGTGTGTTACACTATTTACTAGTCATGCTTTATTCAAATTAAAGGCGATACTTTAGTTATGCTTGTCTATGATCGAGAAATTGTGCTCCAAGTTGTCCATAACCGCGGACACGGCTTTCAAAAAGATTTATCCTGCAGGGGTGCATAAATAGCAATACACACACGATCAACCTCGGGAAGAACCAAATAAAACGCAAGGAGGCCTCACGCCAATGCATTCATAGGATTCATAAATTATTTCAGGGGGCACCCCAATAAGCTACCCGCAACGAAGTTGGCCAGCTCCAAGATGGGCCCAGGGTTTGCAACAATGGTTGTAAACGACTGGGAACCCGAAAGTGTGACTGGGCTTATCAATACCGCGAAAACATTCTGCACTCCTAAACAGTATAGGTGTTCCACGCACAATCATAAATAAAGCAATAAAGCATGGCATAAGTATAGGATAGTAATAGAGCCCCAAACTAGTTTGTGGCTCCAAGAAATAAAGTGTGAATCAAGCTCAGGCGAAGGGGGATCCATAGAGTCTCCCGAATATGGATAGTGTGAATAGTTAAGGAATAGGAATCAAGTGCTCGGGGTCCTAGAGACACAAGTGAGTGTGGAAGAACCAAATAACAGCTATTACCCACCGGTGCCTCTTTCTTTAGTTATCCCATTACTACACAGTTTAAGTTGTTTAGGTATCTCATTATCCAAAGACTAGCACAAACCCTACACATGCAATTCTACGACTCACATGGCTCAAAAAACTCCTGTAGTAATGGCTCATGGGATTGAGGTACAAGTTTCGGTGGGGTTTAAAAGTAAAGGTTATGCAATACTTGGGATTCTTTTTAATGCAATCACGACTCAATGATGCAAGAATAAGATAGAAGCATAGGTACTATATGTATGCAAGCATGGGGAATTGCTTGCCTGACAGTTCAGCAGTGGTGTAACCTGGCAGTTCAGCAGTGGTGTAACCAGGATCTGGGTAGTACTCTTGGTTCTCCTGATAATTTTCCCTTGCTCGACGTCTGTCCAGAATAAAAGCCAAACATACAAAGGGCCATAATAAATAAAGTGCGCAATCATATCAATATGTGCATCAATAAAACAAGGTATGCCATGATGGAATGATGCACAATTACATGGTATAACTTAGCATGACATGGGTGAGGTGTGGAAACAAGAAATAAGCATTTTTATTAGTTGTTTATTCATATTTTGCTCCCATAAACCTTGCTGCCCCTTTAATATTTATATTATATGTGCTTCAATTCATATCATGGAATGCATAGTTCGAACGGGCTCGTCGCGCTGATCAATTTAGACATATTATTTATCAAATTTAGAATTACGGAATTAAAGTTATGAATTTATTAAGAAAAGACATTTATTGGCATTTAAATAATTTCGAAAATGTAAATTTCCCCAAAATTATTTTAAATAGAATATTCATAATCCTGGCATTTTTCTGATCCCAAAACATATGTTACATGTTATTTTACAATTGGCATTTAAAATGTATGAATTATCTCTTGTTAAACCCTTTTAACATATTCTATAAGAAAAGAGAAGAGCCAAGAGTTGAACTCACAATCTCTGGACTCGCAGCACATAACAGTTCAAGGTCCAATCCACTAGCCTATGCTTGGTTTGTTATAAATAGAGGACAACAATTTATTTGAAGGGACAGTGCTAGGAGCGGGTTCTGAAGAAACTGCACGTTGTTAAACTGACAAACGATAGAAAACTGCAAGATCTAGCAAGTTTTCGAGGACGGTTTGAGAGTTCTAGAGGTCTGTTTAAGGCGTGGTTGGAAGAATTGCAGAGAGGGATGTACCGAGTTGGAATAGGAACGAAGAAAACTTGATGTAGAAGTACTATGGTGGATGGGAGATCGACGAGAATAGAGTGACTGCGCAAGGCCAACACGAACTGTCGGACGAGCTGCAGAGACGAGAGTTTTCAGAAAATGGTCCCAACTTTGCTAGATGATTTTGACTAGCTCCTGGCTTGGATTGGAGTGATTCCTTTTGGAACGGAAATAGGTGACATAGGTCTTTGAGAGGGTGTTGATGGGGTCTACGGACTCGCCGGGAACGGCTCGGAATTGAGCTCGGAACTGGGGCATTAACACTGTGGTTGCCATTCAGTGAACGCGTGAACGTGTAGTCAGAGAAAACATCGAACTTCGGGGAAGGATTGCGAGTAGTAGAGAGCTCCGTTTTGAGAACGGTTTGGTTCTGTAGAAAGTGGGATATACCAAGTCTATGATCCTGTGAAGATATGCAACGACATGAACTAGAGCAGATGGGAGATTGCAGGGAACATAGGGCCTCTAGACTGGTTTGGTGTTAACTGACGGATGAAACTGCACTATTACGTTCTGAACATGTACAGAGATTGGCGGGTTGGCTCTATTACTGAAGAACGGCGCTTCTGGACATGTTCAGGTGTGCGCCGGCGAGTATGATGCGCTGCAGAGAGGAGCAACCAGGCAAAGATAATGTCGTGGTGGTGGCACGGCAGATGCCATGGATAGGCTAAAGATGGGGCCAATGGGTGCTAGGGGAATCCAGGGAGGGAGAGCATGGTTATTCCACGCACGGAAGTTTTTGTATTCTCTGTATCAATGTTCCTTACAAATGCTCTTGAGGCCCCTAGCAAGAAGGAGACAATGTCTCTTACCCCTTACCAACTAGCCCTAGAGTTCTACGTTAGACAGAGAGTGATTCCTCTAAATGCCGTCCCTTTCTATGGAGGCCCTGGTGCTCCTTATATAGGGGAGCCCGGGTTACAATTCTAGGGCACAGGTGGCAGCATATTCTACGAATATGCTCCTTTAATAAAGCAGATGCGTCTTTATTCTTCTTTAACGGATCATTCGGGCTTTGGACGTAACCCACAGCATCACCCTTGTCTTTTGGCGTCACGGGCTACGTCATCCGGCTTTGCCCGCATCACCTTGGTCGCCACTGACCTGCTGGTCCTCTTCTTTATTTTACTTTGCACATGCTTCAGCTAGTAAAGCCACCTTTTGACCAGCGGGGGATTCCTTCTCTTTGAAGCTAAGATAACCCGGCTAGCATATAGCTAATCCGGCTTACCCACTTACCTACAAAACAGATAGGCACGACCGGCATAGATCTTATGCCGGCCGGACCATTGTCAAGGAAATGCCCCATGGGTCGGACCGCATCATGATCCGGCCTGCCTTGAGGTGACCCGGTCAGCACTTTGCTTTGACCGCGCCGTACCCTGGCTAACTCGGCCCTTATACCCCGGGGTTGCCCTACCCGGGGGTATCCCGCCAACATTAGTCCCCGAAGCTGGTGCGGTCTTAGCAACTTTTTTAGTTGTTAAGGCCACACCAGGTTTCCATATCCGAATCTTTTATTCTTTGGACCGAGTTATCTCATAGCCCGGAGTTTCTTTTCTTGCGATCCTTTCGCTCTTTCCGGGTTATCCCTCATTGGTTAGGTATTTTGCTTGCTTATCCGGGTTTCTTTTCCTTTTCTCGTATGCTTCTCCACATCCTACGTGGAGGGTAATCATCATTTACCTCATTTTAAGGGTTATGCGCATTTACCGCGCCGGTTACTATCGCTGCATCAGGCATAACTGTTGTAAACGTCCCATCACTGCAGCGCCTCGTTAACTATAATGCAGTGTCCCGTCATGGGATCATTTGCTCCAGTGGCCCCTCTTGTGGCCTTAATCTGATTGGTTGCTTGGGCCGCATACACGCTCTGCGTGCGGCATGCCACCCGCAAAGGATCCCACGACGCGCGTGGCACGGTTAAGTAGAGGGGGCGGTGTGCTCCTAGGGGAAGTTCCCCCATTCGTGCCGCACTCCATTGCTCTCTCTCTTCTTCACTGCGACTCCACCGCCACCGGTTTTCTTCTCCACGAGCGCCACTGCGACCGTGCTCCGGTGGTATTTCACGCCAGCGCCACTGTTTCCAGTGCCAATCGCCACCACGGGGCCTTGTGCTTCCTGTTTCCCCTCTTTGGGCTACCATTACTCAGATCATCCCCTCGAAATCTTCAATCTCACCATGACTGAAACAGAAGCTTCGATGGTGGCGCAGCCGGAGGAAGGGGCAGAGGGCCGCGAGCGCGGATGCTGGGATGGCTCTATCGTCCGCGAGGAAGATTTGGCTTGGCTCCACGCCTCTCGTCGCATCCCCGCCGGCATCGCCTGCCGCCTCCCCGCCGGTGAGATTACTCCCACCCCCAAATCTAGGGAGTACGTAGTTTTCTTGTCGCATTTCCAATGCGGCTTCGGCCTCCCCACCTCTGATTTCCTCTTCGATTTCATCTCCACCTACAAACTTCAACCGCATCATCTTCCCACAAATGCTATCACCTCTCTGTCCTCTTTTGCCTCCGACATTGAGGGATATATCGGCCTCTGGCCAACCAAAGAACTTTGGATCAAGTTCTTTGGTTTGCGGAGGAATGTGGTTCCGGACAAGGAGCATGCCCTGGAGGACAAGCGCTTGACCCAATGTGGTGCCGCCTCCATATCGCCCCGGAAACAATCCGTCTTCCCCCGGGTCACGGGGCTCGAATCTTGCAAGGGCTGGGCCTGGACCTTCTTTTACGTCCGGAACACCACCAAGCAGGACCAGATCCGGCTGCTCCCCTTCAGACTCGGTCCTCCGGACACCTCGCTTTGGGAAAGCATTCCCAAGCACGCCACGGCCCTGGTGAATCAAGTGGCTCGCCGGTTCACGGAGCTGCTTAAGGAGCACCTCCGGGGGGAGGATATCATGATCACTTTCCTCCGCAGCCGGGTCTCCCCCCTCTAGAAGTGATCCCACAAGATCCGCTATCTTAGCGGTCCTCTTGACCCTCACCAGACCTCCTCTTTTGAGCCGGATAACTCGGTGGTCTTCCGCCGGGTTAAGTCCATCTTCAACATGGAGAAGGAGTTCTCCGAGGCCTGGGAGTGGGGACTTGAGCCCTTCACTCGCGCCAACCCTCCTCCAAAGGCAAGTTAACCTTCTTTTGTTATCCAGATTTTCTTTGTATGTTGATTTCCCTTTGTAACTTGGCGATTATTCTCTCAGAAATTTCTCCAGCAACCGCTGGAGGATGGCGAGGTTTTGGCCAGCAAGTGGTTGGAGGACCGCCCCGAGGGAGACGAGGTGGAGACTAGCCCAGAGGCCTTCTTGCCTGCCCCGGACGTCGTCAAACGCAGTGCTGGTAAGGCCTCTTCTCTAAGGGATTGGCCAGATGATGATGATTCGGGCATTGAGGTCCTTGAGGTACTTGATCCGATTCTTATCTCTTATTTGCACCTGGCTTATGTTCGAATGTTCAGCTAACCCGGACGCTCAGGTCCATGAGGTTCCTCCGCTTGCTACCGGTGGCCTGGCCCCGGCCCCTTCCCAGAAGCGCGCAGCTACCCCGGCCGCAGCTTCAGAGGCGCCGCCGCCCAAGAAGAGGCAAAAGAAGTCCAGGGTTAAACCCTCGGCCAAGCCTGCCGCCAAGAGCACAGTCCGGAGGGCACCCAAACCTCGGGCTCCTACTACCGTTGACGAGTAAGTCCTTTTAGCATTGCAACCTCGTATTCTTCCATTGCTTGCCTTAGTCTCTGTTTGGTTCTTTCTTTTTGACTTGCTGTCCTTCCTTTTTTTAGAGCTCCTGTGGATATCTCCTAGAGCGGTTCTGGCATAGCCGCCCCACTCCAGAGCGATCCCTCCCCCCCGCAATGATGAACAACGTCCGCTTAGCCCTATTCATGAGGGTTCTGCGGCCGCACCTGACCATAGTCCACCTCGTCAAGAGGAGGGCAACGTCGACGCGGGGGGTAGTGGGCCGGATCTGGATATGGTGATGCCGGATCTGCCCAACTCCTCGGCCTCTGTGCCCAACGTTGAGGCGTCAGCTTCATCGGCGCCCTCCCCAGTATCCCTAGTACCAGCTATAGCACCAGTAACACCAGCAGCAGCAGCAACAGCACCAGCAACAGCAACACCAGCACCAGCACCAGCAACATCAGCAGCAACAACACCAGCACCAGCACCAGCAGCAACAACAACAGCACCAGCAAGAGCATCCAAGCCTCCTAAGGGGAAAGCTCCTTCGGCCCCCCACCGGGTCTGCCCCCTCAATCACTGACCTCTTTCAACATGGTCCTCAACCCTCATCCGGCAAAGCTAAGAAGACTTCTGGGTCAGCTTCGTCCGGGCCAGCTTCCGGATCAAAGGCCAGGAAACAGTTGGTTTTGCACACTAGCCCCGCTGTGGCTCAATCCGCTAGGTGCAAGGCCCATGTGAAGGGCCTAGTGACGAGCCATTTTGTAAGTGGCGAGAGTTATAGTCCACATCTCCTTGAGTATGTGAAGAACTGGAACAATGCCGACATCATCGACCCTCAGGGCGATCTCCTAGAAAGGTTCGGCCCTGCTGAGTTCAGCGCGCAAATGAACTCCGCCACTCAGGCTATCTCCCTGGCTGGCCGGATGATGGAGGTAATCCTTTTTATCTGTTGTTGATGTTTTTCATAACTTAGCATTTGTAGGTATATCCCAGTCCCTGAGCCTTCGAGGGAATAACTCATTATTCGGTCGGATGCTTCCTAGTTTTTGTTCATATTGTCATTAATTTGCACTAAATTTTGGGCCGGGTCTAGTTCCCTTGGCCCGGATCATGTAGTTTTCAAATATCCACACACCTAGAGCCGGGTTAAGTTCCACTTGGCCTGGATCTTGTAGACTTCGAATATCTACACACCTAGAGCCAGGTTAAGTTCCACTTGGCCTAGATCTTGTAGACTTCGGATATCCACACACCTAGAGCCGGGTTAAGTTCCACTTGGCCCAGATCTTGTAGACTTCGGATATCCACACACCTAGAGCCGGGTTAAATTCCACTTGGCCTGGATCTTGTAGACTTCGAATATCCACACACCTAGAGCCGGGTTAAGTTCCACTTGGCCCGGATCTTGTAGACTTCGAATATCCACACACCTAGAGCCGGGTTAAGTTCCACTTGGCCCGGGTCTTGTAGACTTCGAATATCCACACACATAGAGCCGGGTTAAGTTCCACTTGGCCCGGATCTTGTAGACTTCGAATAATTTCCACTTTGTCTCTGAAATTTTGTCTCTTTCTTGTTTCAGATTAACACTAACCGCCAAACCGCTGAGTTCCAGCACCTGTTGGACTCCTACAAAGACATACGCGGGCGTTATGGTAAACTCCTGGAGGAGTACCAGAAGAGGGGTTAGTTTCCATTTCTCTCCCTTCCTTGTTCATTCAAACTTCTTAGAGATTATATGAATGTTTTGTCCAGATTACGCAGCCGAGGCTGAAGCTGAGAATAAAATTATGAGGAAGAATCTTGTGGAGATCAAAGGTAACTTCACCCCCTTTATATTATCATTGTACCCTCCATGCTTTATCCGGTGGACACTCATATTTTGGGTCCTCCGGATCATGTTGCAGTTGCTCTTGAGGATAGTGTTCCTATGCCTGAACTGATGACCCACTGCCTGGAACAATCAGGGAAGTACGAAGCTGAACGGAAGAAGAAGGACGCTGAGATAGCTCGGCTCCAGCAGTAGGACTCGGAGATTACTCAGCTGAATGCCGAAATCCAGAGGCTCAAGAGCTCTCATCAGTCCACGCTGGAGAAGGCCGATCAGGAGTTTGCCGAAGAGAAGGAGCGTCTAGTTACGCAAATCTCTAAGGACAAGGGTCTACTAGAGGAAGCCGACGTCAAACTTACGTCGGCACTCACCTAGTACGAGAAACTCCGAGTCCACAATGCCAACACTGATTCCGAGCTTCAGCGACTTCTCTTCCAAATTGCATGTAAGTTATCCGTCCTTGCTTGATCTGTTATTATTCGGATTTGGTCCAGCCGCTCAACATTGCTCCTCTCATCCTTAGGCAAATTTCCAGAGAGCGACACGTTCGCCGCCTCCGCCGTACGTGAATCCCGTGAGCAGCATGGAGTTCCTGTTGGCCCCGATGCCGAGCCAATTCCCTACACCACAGAGGATCTCCTGGCGAGTCTCATCGCTCGTCTTGAGATAGTAAAGAATTTCAGCGCGGACATTATCCCAGCGGCAACACGGATGTTTGGCTGCCTCTTGCCCAGTGAGACCATTCCCAAGAAAACTTTAGACTTCATAGACAAACTCATGGAATGTGACACTCAACTGCACCTTTGGCGCAAATCTGCGGCACAGGCTGGAGCCGACATTGCTCTGAAGTTTGCGCTTTCATGGTATGAAGGGATTGACTTGGCATTGCTCAAGCATATGTGCACCGGGTCTAAGTGGTGCGAGGATCCGGAGTGGATCGCGCGCCGCCAGGCCTATGCGAACAATCTCATCCAGTACTCCTTCTGCCATGCCTGGAATGAGGGGCTGAGCTTCCTTGATGTTGCTGATGACGAGATTATCTCTAGAGCTAAAGAAGAAGGGAGTGAGAGCGAGGGCTCCGAGTTAGGCGACGAGGCTGAAGGCCCGGAGGACAACAAAGTTGACCCGGAGGACGAAGCCGAAGCTAGCGCTCCTCCCGCACACTCCGGAGTACCTCCCTCAACAGATGATTCTCCTGCTGCTTCTGCCCCTTGAAAAACACTCATCATATTCATTAGATCCCTGGAATGCCGGGAGCAGATGTAATTAAATACTTCGGTTTGTTTGTGCTACAATTTCATGTTTCTTACTAAGTTTTTATTGCCAGATTATCGTGGGCGAAGTCCCCGAGTTTCATTTTCTTGGTCCTCCAATTTTTGACTCGGCTCGCATCTACCTTGATTCGGTTTTTCGACTTACGAGTCCGAGGTTCAAAAAATTGACTTAACAATACTTGAAACCTTGAGATTAGCTCAAAATGATTCAGAATTTTAGTGAAGAAAATAAACTAAGGGTTGGCCAAAAAACCAACGTCAGCCCGCTTAAGTTCTTTTTCCTTAGTTGTTTTTCATGTGCTTTGCCATTCCAAACTTGTTATCTTGCTTGCCATGAAGCCAATTCTTTTTGGACAGCAGAAAAGTCGAAGAGTTAGGTTTTTGGTGCTAACACATTATTAATCCAACTAAGACATAAGCGACTTAACCCAGCCGGCATAAAGAATACGAAAACAAGACAAGTGCTATAGCAGTCCCCGAGTCTCTGCTCGGGGTAGCAAAGATTTTATTGATAAGCTCACTACCGACATACATACCGACATATGAGTAGTTCGGATACATTCACCTCTTAGGTGTAGAAAGGACGCAACAGTGCTTCGTTCCATGGTCTTTTGGATTCCTCTCCGGACCTGTCTGCCTTGTTCTTTTGCTGGGGCTATGCATCAATAAGATAGTAGGAATCATTGTGCAAAGCTTTGCTCACAATGAAGGGCCCTTCCCATGGGGGGATAACTTATGCATGCAAGCGGTGCGCTGTATTAGCCTTAGCACCAAATCACCTTCCCGAAAAACACGGGGGTTTGCTTTCCTGCTATGATAGCGTCTGAGATTTTGCTGGTATATGACGGATCTGGACAAGGCCAGTTCTCTCGCTTCTTCCAGTAGATCAACACCATTCTGCCGGGCTTCGCGCACTTCGGCTTCTGTGTATTGGGTGACCCTAGGCGAATCATGCTCTATGTTGGCTGGTAATACAGCTTCTGCCCCATATACCAGAAAGAATGGTGTATAGCCTGTTGGTCGATTCGGAGTTGTTCTTAAACTCCACAATACCGCTAGTAGTTCTTCTATCCAGCACCCCGCTGATCTTTGCAGCGGCTCTATGAGCCGGGGTTTTATCCCGAACAATACCAGTCTGTTGGATCTTTCCACTTGCTTGTTCGATGCGGGGTAGGCGACTGAGGCGACATCTAACCAGATCTTCTTTTCCTGGCAGAACCTCACAAATGCTCCTTCGGCAAAATTTGTCCCGTTACAGTTATGATGCTATGGGGGTAGTCGTACCTTAAGATTATATCCTTGAGGAATCTTACTGTTGTTGCCCCATCACATTTTCGAATTGGTTTCACTTCGATCCATTTGGTGAACTTGTCAACCATGACCAACATGTGGGTCATCCCTCCTTTAGCTGGCTTAAATGGTCCTACCATGTCTAGGCACCATACAGCAAATGGCCATGTAATTGGGATAGTTTTTAGCTCCGACATTGGCAGGTGAGTTTTCGTGGCGTATCTTTGACAACCGTTACATTTTCTCACCAAGTCTTCTGCTTGCTCCAAAGCACTGGGGCAATAAAATCCATGTCAGAAAGCTTTTGCTACTAAGGCCCTTGAGGAGGCATGGTGGCCACATTCCCCTTGGTGAATATCTCGGAGTATGTCGAGTCCTTCCTCCGGATCAACGCACTGTTGTAGTACCACTATCACACTCCTTTTGTATAATTCGGCGTTGATAATGGTATAAGCCTTTGCCCTTCTCTGAACTTGCCTCGAACTTATTTCATCATCTGGCAAGATTCCCTCTTTCAGGAAATCAAAAATTGGCTTGGCCCAAGACGGTATAGGTCGGACGTGAAATGGTTCCTCATCCACTTCCATTGCATCCACCGACATAACTCCCGCCGGATCAAGCTGTAGAGTCCCCGGGTTTGCTGAAGCAGTCCTCGGGTTTGCTGAGGTACCTCCATGTTCTATTTCCATAGGTGCGGCTCCTGATCCGGTGAGCGCCGGATATAAATTGAATCTGAGTCGGGTGACGGTGTGATAGACGGTTTTCTCAAGTGCTCCAAACCCACATTTGGCGGAATTGGTTGCCGGGATGAGCCCAGCTTGGATAGTGTATCTGCTGCCTCGTTTTCACCCCGAGGTATGTGATGGAACTCACACCCTTCGAAAAACCCGCTTATCTTCTAGACATGGAACCTATACAAGGCTATGTTAGCATCCAGGGCATCCCAATTTCCAGACACTTGCTGTACCACCAAATCCGAATCTCCAAAGCACTGTATCCGACGTGTCCCCACTTCCTTTGCCACTTTGAGACCATGTACCAATGCTTCGTACTCCGCCACATTATTCGAGGCACTGAAATGGATCTGTAGGACATACTTCAGTTGATCCTTCTTGGGCGAGGTAAGCACCACTCCAGCGCCTAATCCGTCTTTCAGTTTCGACCCGTCGAAGTGCATTTGCCAATAATTGGAGTCCGGCAGGGGTTGCTCGTATTGCATTTCAGCCCAGTGCACAAAGAAAACTGCCACAGCTTGTGATTTGATCGCATCTCTTCTGTCGAACTATGGCGCGTATGGAGCTAATTCAATTGCCCACTTCGCTATTCTGCCGCTTGCGTCCTTGTTACTCATGATCTCCGAAATAGGTGCCTCACATATCACCTTGATGGGGTGTTCCTCGAAATAGTGCTTGAGCTTCTTGGCCGACATATATAGGCCGTACGCCATCTTCTGATAATGAGGATAGTTCTGTTTTGACGCTGACAATACTTCGCTCAGATAATAGACCGGCCTTTGCACCGACTTTCCTTCCTCTTCACGCTCCACTACGATCACTGCACTTACAACTCGGTTGGTCGCGGCTATGTAAAGCAACATTAGTTCCTTAGGTAGTGGTGCAGCTAGGATTGGCGCGGTAAATAGCATCTTTTTCAACTCTCGAAACGCAAGATCCGCCTGTGGCGTCCATGTGAACTTATCTGCTTTTTCATTAACTGATAGAGAGGCAAGGTTTTCTCTCCCAGCCGACATACAAACCGACTTAACGATGCCAGGCAACCAGTGAACTTCTGGACATCGTTAAGACACTTTGGTAACTCCATTCTTTCTATGGCCCGGATTTTCGTCGGGTTAGCTTCAATGCCGCGGCTAGATACCAAGAAACCGAGTAACTTTCCGGCTGGTACGCCAAAGGTGCATTTCTCCGGGTTCAGTTTCATTCGGAACCTTCTTAGGTTCGCGAATGTCTGCCGGATATCCTCAAGGAGCGTATTGCTTTCCTTAGTTTTTATCACCACATCATCCACATACACCTGCACATTCCGACCTATCTGGTCATGCAAGCATTTTTGCATACATCGCTGGTACGTTGCTCCTGCATAACATAATCCAAACGGCATAGTTCGATAACAATAAGCCCCGTACGGGGTAATGAACGCAGTCTTTATTTGATCATCCCGATTCAGGGGTATCTGATGGAAACCAGAATACGTGTCAATGAATGACAGTAGCTCACATCCGGCAGTTGAGTCTATGACCTGATCTATTCTAGGGAGTGGAAATGGATCTTTTGGACACGCCTTATTCAGGTCCATGTAATCAATACACATGCGTCATACCACTGCCACGTTCAGATCATCTTTCTTTTTCTCCACCGGTACCGGATTAGAGAGCCAATCCGGATAGAGTACCTCCATGATAAATCCGGCTGCTAGCAATCTTGCTATCTCATCTCCAATTACTTTTCTTCTATCTTCTGCGAAACGCCTGAGTGGCTGCTTTACCGGCTTAGCCCCGGGTCTTACATTCAATGAGTGCTCAGCCAATTCCCTCGGTACACCTTGCAGATCTTGCGTAGACCAAGCAAAGATATCCCGATTCTCACGAAGGAAGTTGACGAGCTCGCTTTCCTATTTGCTGCTTAACCCGGCACCTATGGTGACGGTGAGCTCTGGGAACAGATCATCAATTGGCATTTTCTTCATATCCTTAGTCGCTTGGAACGATACACTCCCGTGCGCATTGGTCAAGGCTGGCATATGTTGTTGCGTGGATTGAGACAATCCGCCACCTCTAGTATCTCCCGTTTCTCTTGAGCTATCACGAGTGACTCGGCTAGATTAGACCCGACTGCTGCACACTCGATCGAACGCCTGAAGTCCCCTGATATAGTTATCACACCCCTTGGTCTGAGCAACTTCATCTTAAGGTAACTGACGTGGGTAGTTGCCATGAATTTGCTCAGCGCTGGCCTACCGAGTAATGCGTGATAAGCACTTTCCAGATTCACTACCTCGAATTCTAAATTCTCGGTGTGGCAGTTGTCTCTTGTGCCGAATAACACGTCAACCCGGACCTTACCAATTGGTTCACAAGAGATTCCTGGCACAATACCGTGAAAAGTGGTCCTTGTTGCTTGCAGCATATTCTCTATTATCCCCAACTTGTGCATAGTATCCTTGTACATAATGTTGATACTGCTGCCATTGTCAATCAATACCTTGGAAAACCTCACGTTGAGATTCGGTCCGATAAATGTCATATCCAAGACTAGAGTGTAGGTTCCTAGGCTTGGCATGATCTTCGGGTGATCCTTGAGACTCCATGTGATCTCTTGGTCCGCCCAAGGCATATATCTCGGCACAACCGGCATTACTGCGTTCACCTCCATATGCCGGCGATGTAAGCTTTTCCGGTTATTCTCTTCCGTGGTGAATACACAATAGCATTGATGATGTTCCCTGTATTCATTTCGTCTCTCATTCTCGTTGTAACCTTGGCCTTGTTGCTGGTTATTGCCTACTTGATCTACATCTTCCCTTCTTTCTGGATTTTCGTACCTTGGCGGAGGTGGTGGCAACATCAGTTGCTGTCCATTTCCCCCTACTAGTAACGGTGGCCAGGGTGTTTCATTTCTAGGTGCTTCGTTCCGAGGTGTCTGAGCATTCCCCGAACCCACCTATTCCAATTTCTTCATCCATTCACACTGCCGGGTCGTATGATTCGCTGGACTGTTCGGACTTGGCGTATGAAACTTGCAAGGTTGATCTAGCATAGACTCAAATGTATACCTCGGCCTATCCTTTCGTTCCTGCCATTGCTTTTTCTGCTCCGGGGCCCAAGGCTTTCTCCCTTCGCTTTTCTGCTGCCAGTTTTGTCCTCCAGTTTTCTGGCGTTGGCTTGCTCCAGCATTGGGCTGATCCCGATCCACTGCCGCAACCTGCTGCGAATTATACCGATAATCTGGACGCTCATCCCTTCTTTTTCATTGGAAATCATTCCTCCTTGATGACCCGGAGATATCTCGGTTGTAATATTCCTCATTTGCTTCACTAGACATTAGCCGGGGTTGAGTTGGATCTCCCAAGGCATATGAATCTGCAATCCAGATTGTCTTAGACAAGGTAGTTGGCATATCTCGCTGTAACCTTTGCCACATCATACTTCCATATCTGCATCCCTGAGCGAACCACGCAATTGCTTGTGATTCAATCACCCCTTCGCATGAGTTTCGCACATTGCACCACCGAGTCAGGAAATCTCTATCTGGCTCATTCGGTCTCTGCCGGCATAATGCAAGGGTCTGTGGTCTGTTGAGTCTCTTGTAAGTGCTTGAAAAGTTACTAACAAACAGCTCCTGGAAATCCAACCTACAGTTGACACTCCCTGGTGGCAAATTGTTCAGCCAAACTCGTACTGGTCCTTCCAGCATCTGTGGTACATATCTCACTGCCCATCTCAAATTTCCTGTCACGATCTTGATGGCTGTGGCATAATCAATCAACCAATCCTCTGTCCTTGTTCTTCCATCATAGGTTAGGGTTCCCCTGGCCAGCTGGAAGTTCGGCACTGGTGGCTCATTCATGATCCGAGGCCCAAAATATGCTGGACTCGGTGGACCTTGTAACTCGATTTGCTCAGACCTATAAATCCTATCCAACTTCAACCTCGCATCATCTGGCTGCAAGATCCTGCTTCCCAATCATGATCCAATTACATGATGATCTGGTCTGGGGTATCCATCGTTAACCATAGCCGAATATCCATCATTGTATCTTTCTTGATCCAGATGTGCAGGACGATGTTGTGCTGCTTGTCCTGCACTTCCTCCTTGCCGAGGTTCGCGCTGTTGCGCATGAGGCACATTTTGACCCGTTCCCACAAGATTACGCTGTCCGGCATTGCCGTTGGCAGCATTTCTTTGACCGGCATTGCCTTGGTCATGGTTACCCCGGGCAGCCACACCCCGGCTGGTGTTGTGGCGATCCTCCTCAAGTTGCACTGCTTTTCCTTTTCCAGCTCTTATCGGGTCATAAGGGACCATTTGCTTGTTTCTTCTCCCGGAGTCCACTACCTCTTCTCTCCTAGGATCATGAACCGGAGATGATGCGGCTCCTCTGGATCTTGCCGGGTTATTTCTGGCCGAATGTACCACCTGTGAGGCTCCTGGTGGTGTCGGGTTAGCTTTGTTTATTTCTTCATTTTGTTGGCATGCGACCCTCAACAAGTGATTCACTCTCTCTTGTTGCCTCTGCCGACCCTCACCGGTCAAGCCTTCTAACTCAGATGCAGCCACGTTTGCTGCTCTGAGGTTCTTTGCCGGGGTACTGTACCGATCCAACCCTCCTGTCACTATTGTAGTTGTCTGACCCGGCCTAGGCTCGTACTCCTTGTCAATCTTAGTGATCAAGTTTCTGCCTCGGATTTTCACTCTGTCGATACGGTTCGCCTTAGCGTATTCTCTCAAGGTGATGTTCAGTGACTCATGCAGCTCTGCTACCTTCTTTGCTCCAGCTAACATCTCCTGCCTAGTTTCCTCTAACTTAACTTGCGCCTGAGCCGGATCTACCATAGGTGCTATTGGTGTTGCTAAGCTATCTATTGCTTGTTGGAGCACATTCTCTGGCTTCTCTAGCGGAGGAAACCTAGACCTGGTCTGTTTGGGCGTTACCTGTGGCTCTGGCGCCGGATCTTTGCTCGGTCCCGCATCTGGTGCAGTCATCAGGACTTCCACGCTGCTAGTGGGGCGAGTGATACGCACTCCACGAGCGGCACTGAGAGATGGTTTGCCTCCTTCAACGACATGCCGTGGTTGAACGCATGACTCATCCACCTCGATGTAGATCTTGTGCGCGCCAAGCTTGATGAAGATGCCGTTGCGCGATGGAGGGTTCCTGCCGAAGCTTCCCATGTTGTCACTGACGTAGTCCAGCGCTCCAAAATGCTGAACCAAGCCTGAGACGATACGCTTGCCGGTGCTCAAGAAATTTCCCGTCTGGATTTTCACCCCTGCTAGCACCGCTAGCCCCACGGTGGGCGCCAACTGTCGTGGTGGTGGCACGACAGATGCCATGGATAGGCTAAAGATGGGGCCAATGAGTGCTAGGGGAATCCAGGGAGGGAGAGCGTGGTGATTCCATGCACGGAAGTTCTTGTATTCTCTGTATCAATGTTCCTTACAAATGCACTTGAGGCCCCTAGCAAGAAGGAGACAATGTCTCTTACCCCTTACCAACTAGCCCTAGAGTTCTACCTTAGACAGAGAGTGATTCCTCTAAATGTCGTCCCTCTCTATGGAGACCCTGGTGCTCCTTATATAGGGGAGCCCGGGTTACAATTCTAGGGCACAGGTGGCAGCATATTCTACGAATATGCTCCTTTAATAAAACAGATGCTTCTTTATTCTTCTTTAACGGCTCATCCAGGCTTTGGACGTAACCCACAGCATCACCCTTGTCTTTTGGCGTCACGGGCTACGTCATCCGGCTTTGCCCGCGTCACCTTGGTCGCCACTGACCTGCTGGTCCTCTCCTTTATTTTACTTTGCACATGCTTCAGCTAGTAAAGCCACCTTTTGACCAGCGGGGGATTCCTTCTCTTTGAAGCTAAGATAGCCTGGCTAGCATATAGCTAATCCGGCTTACCCACTTACCTGTAAAACAGATAGGCACGGCCGGCATAGATCTTATGCCGGTCGGACCATTGTCAAGGAAATGCCCCATGGGCCGAACTGCACCGTGATCCGGCCTGCCTTGAGGTGACCCGGTCAGCACTTTTCTTTGACCGCGTTGTACCCCGGCTAACTCGGCCCTTATACCCCGGCGTTGCCCTACCCGGGGGTATCCCCCCAACAGATAGATGTAGCTATGTGGGGAAAGGGTCAAGGAATCTCACCTCGTCCAATTCCCCTAGGACTCGAAGTCGGGGACGGAAGGAGGCGACGGAGACAGAGACGATGGTGGCGGGTTGGCTCGAATCTGTAGGTGTCGTCGTCGGGGATGCAGGGCATGTCTGCTCCAGCTCATCCTGTGAGCACCCAAGGAGCGGCGGTGGAACGGGGAGGAGATGAACGCGCTCGGCTCGGTTATCTACAGAGAGGGGAATAGAGGAGAGGCGCTGCTAGGGTTTGCGAGAAGGAGGGGGCAAGAGAGGGTGCGGAGCACATGCTCGGCCGAGCAGTGATAAGGATGATGGCATGGGGACGCCGACCTATCGTGTTATCTCTACTCCTTCTATCCTGCGAACGGAGATAGACGGGGAAGGTACACAATGACGGGGCTTCAAAAGGGTATGGGCCACTAGAGGATAAGGGATGGGTTGGAGGTAGGCTGTTGGTCCTAGTTTTGTGCTGGTCGTGTTTGTTCTAGGAAAAAGGCCGAGGCTGCTGATTGCTGCCGCTCCTCTATTAACTGAATACTGAAGCTACCATGCATGATAGACTGAAGGCTATTTCTGTATCTCCTGCAGCTTCAAGTTTGGAACGAAACCTTCCAGATATGAATTAAAAGGCCAGCATTTGAAATCGGAAAAAGGATCACAAGATTAGGGGCATGATTAGCAGGAAGTAAAACAGTGGTTCATGCAGAGGATAGATTTGGCATTTGCAAGACTAGGACGGGAATTTGCCAGATTTTAGGAATAGCCAACCTGGTACTGTTTTGCCTCGAATGTATGATTTTGAGATAGAGGAAGAGAAAAGCCACTTTAAATAGAGATGAAGTGTGAGGAGAAAGATTGTTAAAGGTGATGCCCTTATAAAATCCATCCAGTTGGGCATATTACTAGAGAAAAGAGAGAAAGGAACAAACCAAAATAGATATGGGTCATGATTAATGTAGGAGGCAAGGGAAGCATAGCATCAACAAGAATATACCCATGGTAGCTCTCAGTTAGGAGTAGGATTAACTTAGATTGTTGCACTAGGTGGCAAGGTGGCTTCCCATTAATATTGTGAAAACAATATTAGCTCAAGTATGGAAGCATGAGGCATAAGATAGGATTCATCCCAATTATTTATGAGCTAGACTTAAATACCAAAAAAAAATCATGTGCTCATATTTAAATACGATGGTGGATATGGTGGATGGAAACAAAAGGAAAGGTGGCAAGATGATGGTGGAGTTATAAGAGATATGCCCCCAACTCAACTTGGGCATCAAGTATTATATCAAGAAGCAAATACAATATATCAAGAATAAAATACAAATAATATAATGCATATGGGATAAGAACCAAATAGAGTGGTTTTATATGATGCTCAAATGCAATGTGGCATGGTGACATGAGCATGATATAATGATGATGCAATTAATTATATTTAGGAATTAGCATATATAGACTAGGCACGTAGCATTACAATTGTTAGACAATTGGGATGCTACATGAGGCTATTTTTTCCTTAACAAGTTGCTCAACTAGTTGACGCAGCTGTTGGATTTTTTTGCCCAAGAAGGAGTTCAAGCTTGTTTCCAAATTCTTGAAATCCACCATGGTCACCGAGGTGCTAGCCTCACCCCCTCCATCTTCCTCAGGGTTACCCATACACTCTTAGGCGGTTAAGCCCGAATAAAGAGTCGAGGCTCTGATACCAATTGAAAGGATTGTATGGGAACCTAGAGGAGGGTGAATAGGCGCTACTTCAAATTTTACTCTTTTTCAATTTAGGGTTTTACACAAAAGGTAAATTCTCTAGATGTGCAACTGAGGTGAATTTACCTATATGTCACACTAGCACAACTAACTAAGCAAGAGTAAGATATTAGTAAGGTGCGGTAAAGGATAGAGGTAATCAAAATGAAGCACATGGAGACACAAAGATTATTTCCTGCAATTCCTTCCTTATGAGGGGAAGTACGTCTGCATTTGGAGAGGGGGTGGTTTCAAACCACCAACGCCACAAAAGGCCTCCCTTGTTCTTTGATGAACCTCACCCCAAGGGGATCGATTCACTCTTCCACTATATCAGTAACCTTCGAGGTGGAACTCGCACCTTTACAACAAGTTTGAGGCACACATCCATCCAAGCAAGATATCACAACAATCAAAGACAAGCTTGTAAGAACCAAATCAAGGCCTAGGGTTTCCAATGAAACCCTAGAGCAAGGGTACCTCAAGTGAATGAGGGGGAAATGAAGTTCTCTATTGGTGAAGTTGTATATCAAGGCCTCCTCCTTCGATTCTTTAAAGATCAGGGACTTTGGATGGTTGGTGGGGGAGATCTTGTTGATTTGGTGGCTCTTAAATGGGTGTTCTTCCTTTCTGAAAACAAGCAGCTTGAGGTAGGAGATGAAGTCCCCTATTTATAGGCCCACTGCTCCATACCGTTTTCTGCCTATTGGGGAATCTCCACACCAGAAACTCTGGTCTACAGATCAGAGATTCTAGTATGCAAGCAGCTCACATCGGAGACTCCGGTCCAACTCCGGTCCATCTCCGGACCCCTAGTCAGACTCTCCTAGACCTGCTCTTGATATTATCTCCGAAGACTTAGCCGAAACTCTGGTCTTGAGAACACCGGAGACTCCGATCTGCGACTCCACACCAGAGATTCTGGCCTGTCTCCGGACCCCTAGTCAGAATGACCCTAGGCTTCAGCATTGATCCACATTGGAGGTTTGGGCCAAAACTCCGTTGCACACTGGAAACTCCGGTCCTTGCACACCAGAGATTCCGATCTAGACTTTTCATCACGCTTTTGTTTCAACCAGTGGAATTTTCTCTTTTCAGCAGATCAACCTGAAATAATTAGCACATGGTAAAATGTGTCCCCAAGTTTTTACCGAACACCAAAACTGATTAAGACAATAAATTTCCTTTCAACGGTTTTGACATCCATTTGCTAGATCTCATAATGATAATAGACAACAATTGCTAACATAATCCTTACATAATTTATAATCGCTACAAGTGAAAAAGTCTCATCGTAGTCAACTCCTTGATTTTTTTGAAACCCCTTTATGAAAAGTCGTGCTTTATAGATAATGATATTACCATTAGCATTTGTTTTATTTTTGAATGTCCATTTGTTGCCAACGGCCTTGCGGTTGTTCAGTAATTTCACCAAAGTCCATACTTGGTTTACATACATGAATTCCATTTTGGATTTCATGGCATCTAGCCATTTACCAAAGTTTGGTCTCATCATCGTGTCTCAATAGTTTGTAGGCTCATTGTTAACCAAAAAAATGACATTCATGACAGGATTAGCGTACCATTCAGGAGCATTATGTGTGGTAGTCGATCTACGAGTTTCAGTAGTAGCTTCATCCAAAGCTTCATGATCATTATCATTTGCTTCCTCTTAAGAGGCGAAGGATGCACTAGAAAACTTATGATGTTGCTCCACTTGCGATCTCAAGAGAACGTTCGACAACCTCGACAATCTCTACCTTCTCCCACTCACTTCTTTCGAGAGAAACTCCTTCTCTAGAAAGGTTCCTTTCTTTGCGACAAACACTTTTCCTTCGGATCTATGATAGAAGTTTTACCGAAAAGTTTCCTTAGGGTATCCTATGAAAATGCATTTTTCTAACATGGGTTCGAGTTTATCGGGTTGTAACCTTTTGGCATAAACTTCGTATCCCCAAACTTTTGGAAATGTTAGTTTAGGTTTATTTCCAAACCATAATTAATATGGTGTCATTTCAAAGGATTTAGATGGTGCCCTATTTAATGTGAATGCGGAAGTCTCTAATGCACCCAAAATGACAGTGGTAAATCTGTAAGAGATATCATATAGTGCACCATATCTAATAAAGTACGATTATGACGTTCAGACACACTGTTATGCTATGGTTTTCTAGTTTTTTCCATACAATCTCCATAAGGTAGGGATCAGGTTCCACTACCATCAGATAATGGAACAACCACAAACCATAGGAGAGATCCTGGAGCTAACAACAACCAAAAGCTTAATAGTTTCTCTAGCCAAGCTACACCTAGGAGAAAAAAGAAACTAGGCTAGGAGGAAGGGGAGACGCAAGATCACCGCAGACAACTAGTGTTCAACAAAAAGAAAGATCAGTATCAACATTCAAAATACCACACCAAAAAACCATCACATTTTTTTTGGAAAGTGTAACAGATATGCACCACGGGTCAATCTTCCTCAGGCCGATCATCCGAAGCCCCTTCACGAACACGTGCATCTAGTGATAGGCTCAGCAGCCGAATAGAAGTAGTGTCCATAGTCGTAGCATCCTCCATCACATTTCTCTAAAAAACATCAGCGCCATTTGTCAACACCTCCCGCTCCTCTGTGACATGAAGTCCTGCCCAGTATTTATAAAGACACAAGCATACATGATTAAATCAACAGGTGAATTAATCATTTTTCTATCGAAGCAAGCTCTATTCCTAAGCTTCCAGATAGCCCAACAAATAGAGGACAAGGCAGTTATCTGCATATTATGACTAATAGCAAGAAATTGAGGTACCCACTAGAAGTACTAAGAAAAGGACCCAGGCCTAGTCTCAACACCAACTGATTTAGTAATCACACTCCACACATATTTAGCTGCAGCACAAGAGAAGAAAAGATGTGAAACAATTCCACATGTCTTCAAATGCATACCAAACTCAAAACTCAAATACTATCCTTTGCGATCAGATTGTAGAAACTTAATTTTCTTGTTTTGATGATTCTCTACTTCACTCTGAAATTCTTTGAACTTTTCAAACACTCCAGACTTGTGTTTCATTAAGTAAATATACCCATATCTACTTAAATCATCAGTAATGGTTAGTAAATAATGATATCCAATGCGTGTTGGAGTACTCATTGGACCGCACACATCAGTATGTACAATTTCCAACAAGTCACTTGCCCTCTCCATAGTGCCGGAGAAGGGAGTTCTAGTCATCTTACTCATAAGGCACGGTTCACATGTGTCAAATGATTTGAAATCAAGTGACTCCAAAAGTCCAACACTATGGAGCCTTTTCATATGTTTTACACCAATACGACCTACACGGTAGTGCCACAAGTTTGTGGTATTATCATCATTCACTTTGCATCTTTTGGTATTAACATTATGAACATGTGTATCACTACTATTGAGATTCAACAAAAATAAACCATTCACATCCGGTGCATGACCATAAAAGATCTTATTCGTATAAATAGAACAACATTTATTCTTAGAGTTAAATGAATAACCATCTCGCAATAAACAAGATCCAGATATAATGTTCATGCTTAACGCAGTCACTAAATAATAATTATTGAGGTTTAAAACCAACCCTTAAGGTAGGCATAGAGGGAGTGTGCGAACATCGATCACATCAACATTGGATCCATTCCCCACACGCATCGTCACCTCATCCCTTGTTAGGCGGTGTTTATTCTGCACCTTTTGTTTCGAGTTACAAATATTAGCAACTAGACCAGTATCAAATACCCAGGTGCTACTACGATCTCTAGTAAGGTACACATCAATAATATGTATATCACATATACATGTTTGACATTGTAAGCCTTCTTATCTTCCAAGTACTTTGAGAAGTTGTGCTTCTAGTGGCCCTCTCCCTTGAAGTAGAAGGACACAGTCTATGGCTTTGGTCCAACTTTGAACTTCTTCGCGGGAGTAGCAACGGACTTGCCACACTTCTTGAAGTTACCCTTCTTTACCTTAGCCTTCTTGAAATTTGTGGTCTTCTTAACCATTAACACTTGATGATCCCTACTGATGTCTACTCTACAGTTTTCAGTATTGTGGAGAGTTCAGCGAGCAAATTGTTCACCCGAGTCATATTATAATTATTACAACCCATATGTAGCTTGGTAGCAGCAACTACTGGACTCTATCCGTCCTGAGCTCAGTTGGAATCTTGCAGTATAGTGCCTCAAGGCGTTGAACGTAGCTAGTCATCTTAATGGCATGCTCACTCATAGATCCCTGCTCCTCCATCTTAGCATAAAAGAACTTATCGTATATATCATATCTATCAGAACGGTTTTGGGTCTCAAACATGGTTTTGAGTTCCTCAACCATCTCATATGTGTGTGTAATTTCAAAATTCTTCTGGAGTTCAGTTTCCAGTGATTAAAGGATTGCACACCATACTAGAGTGTAGTCATCTGACATACACATTGTGCTCATCCTAAGACACGGTATTATCATGGGAGGCACCTAGCATCTTATCTAGCACATAGGACTTCTTCATTGTAGTGAGTATAATCCTCACATTGCGGTGCCAGATGCTGAAGTTAGAACCATTATATTCTAGTTTTTCTTTCTCTAGGAACGCGTTGAAGTTGAACAAAGCTAGGGTCTTAGACATCTATAATAAATATTTGCAAGTACTTAGTTTAGACTATGTTAATGATATTTAGTTCAAGTTAATCAAATTACTAGATGAACCCCCACTAAACTCAACATTCTTCAAGTTTCTTAGTGACACATGATCCAAATTCACTAACCCGAGTCCGATCATCACGTGAGTTGGTTTAGTTTCAATGGTGACCATCAACATGTTGATCATATCATTCATATGATTCATGTTTAACCTTTTGGTTTGATGTGTTCTGAAGCCATGTCTATACATACTAGGCTCATCAAGCTAACCATAGTATTTCCGCGTATGTGATACGTCGTAAACGTATCTATAATTTTTTGATGTTCCATGCTTGTTTTATATCTACTTTCTTATGTTTTATCTGCACTTTGGAGTATTTTTATACATTTTCTAAAACTAACCTATTAACAAGATGTCATAGTGCTAGTTGCCTATTTTCTGTTGTTTTTGGTTTCAGAAAAGCTAGAAAGGAAATATTCTCGGAATTGGACCGGACAAAAACCAAAGTCAATATTTTACCCAAAGCAACACGGAGTCCGGAGGGGAGCCGAAGAGGGGCACCAGGGCGGCCACATCCTAGGGTGGCACGCCCATCCCTAGGCGCGCTACCACCTGGTGTGGGCCCCCTGATGCTCCACCAACCTTGCCCTTCCGCCTATAAAGACCCCTCGGGACGAAAACCCTAAGTACCCAATCAAAATTCCACGAAAGAGTCTGTAGCCGCCGTCATCTCCATCCCTAGATCAGGAGGGATCTGAAGCTCTTCCCGGCACCCTGCAGAAGGGGAGAGTTCACCCTGGAGGCCTTCTTCATCACCGTGCCTGCCTCCGGTGTGATGCGTGAGTAGTTCATCCCTGGACTATGGGTCCATGTAGTAGCTAGATGGTTGGTTCTCCTCCTTTGTGCTATCATGTTTAGATCTTGTAAGCTCCGTTCATGATCAAGATCATCTATTTGTAATCCTACATGTTGTGTTTGTGGGGATCCGATGGATATTGAGATGCTATTTCAGATTGATTATTTATTCTATCATGTATACGTTATTTGTGATCTTCCATGCTTTCCGTTGTTAGTAGCTATCTTGGCCAAGTAGATGCTAGCAACTCCAAGAGGGAGTATTATGCTCGATAGTGGGTTCATGCCTCTAGTAATCTGGGGAAGTGACAGGAATCTCTAAGGTACTAGATGTGTTGTTGCTACTAGGGATAAAATAGCAATCCTTTGTCCATGGGACAATCGTATTGTTTACTTTACAGACTTTGCTTAATGCAATTATTTGTTGCTTGCAACTTAATACTGGAGGGGGTTCGGATGATAACCTGAAGCTAGATTATTAGTCATAGATGCAGTTGGATTACGGTCTATGTATAATGTTGTAATGCCCAATCAAATCTCGTAGGAGTCAAGATGATTAGTATATGCATGTATGCTTTCTCGGTGTCTGTCAATTGCCCCGCTATAATTTGTTCACCCAACATGTCATCTATCTTAAGGAGAATCACCACTAGTGAACTATGGACCCCGGTCCATTCTTTTACCATCAATCTACCATCTACCATTTACTGTTTACTATTTACTCTCTGCAAGAAATTACTATCTTCCACACAATACGTTTAATCCTTTGTTTCAGTAAAACCGGTGAGATTGACAACCTCGCTGTAAGTTGGGGCAAAGTTTTGTGGTTGTGTTGTGCAGGATTCCAAGTTGGAGACAACACCTTGGGGTTGTTTCCTTGCTCCTACTGGTTCGATAACCTTGGTTTCATAACTGAGGTAAAACTTGCTGTTGTGCTCATCATACCTTCCTCTTGGGGTTCCCAACGAGCTCATCGTATTTTGAGCCATCAAGCCTATTTTCTGGCACCGTTGCCGGGGAGTCAAGGACAGCTTCACAAGGGGATTCCTTCATAACCAATCCCTTTACTTTGTTTTTTGTTTTGCTTAGTTTATTTTTGATTTGTTTGCTTGTTTCTTTTATCAAAAACACACAAAAATGAATAATCCTAAAAATACTAAGTTGTGTGACTTCACCAGCGGAGATATCATTTTGCGGCCCGAAAGTTGGGGTGGCCAGGCAACGCGGTACCCGAGTTCCCTGATATCAGCCGCGATGACTACAGTTGGCGTGCCAAATACTTAGAGGGTATTTTTCGGCACGAATTCAACTTTACATTTCAATACAAAAAATCAGGCTAACGGCCGTCAAGTTGGGCCCCCCTGTCAGCTTTCGCCATTATGTCGCTTTCGTCGTCGCTGCCATGTAGGCTTGCAGCGTTGGCGCATGCATCCTTTACGCGTCTTCTTCTTCCTCCGGGGCGGAAATCTGTGGTCGCGGCCAAGGCGCGGAGCTAGGACTTGGACAAACCTGCTCGGCCCGTTCTCCTCCCCATCCTGACTCGGAGCTTGCCCTCACCATGACCGCACCATTGGCACGACGCGGGGACGGGAATTCATTCCCGGGTGAGATCTGTCACCATGCCGACCATGCTCGGTCCTGTTGGTCTCCTCCAGAATCTAAGCTCGTCGTCGCCGTGGTCGCACACGCACCAGCCATGACGCCTTCTTCTCCAAACCCCAAAGCCACATCCACCCAGTTCGGCACAATGCCAATAAGGTGAAAATGCATCAAGTTTTCTTCTTGTGATTGTAGAAAAACATGTATGTACCATGGCCGTAGCATACTCTAACAATGTACACATATATTGTTTACTAGATTTTCATTTGAAATTAGTAGCTCTGTGATGACGAAACATAGAGAACCTAAATGGAATGACGATGATGACCATGTTCTGTACTTTGCATTGCATCAACAAGTGCTCGCTGACGAAGCAAATTACCAAGAGAGTGGAGTTCATCAGCCATTGCCAAAAAATATGTGAACAAATCAATGAGCGATTCAATGCAAATAAGCGCATAAAAGCTAGATTCATGTCATCAATCATCAATAGGTGGCACATTCTAGTGATGCGTTCAAATGCGTACACGATGTATCATTTGCTTGAAGTGGTTGTTATCCTGAGCAAAAAATGCCTGGTATGCACATTACATTTGTATGTTCTATGCTGCAATTCTGTTGTTATGGGCGTGGAAAGAAAAGCTGGGCTTCACTGAATATTACGCAGTTAGGCCTAACTTAGTCTTACACAAATATGCACAGCTTAGTCTTTACACACATAAGCGTAACTAATGATAAATATAAAGAAAAATGGTTCATCAGATCTGCCAGTATGAGCACTAGATCCCTAAAGCTGGTGGTATCGTTGGAACGAACCAGAATGCTGTGTTTGGCCATCTTTCATTCTCCTTCAAATAGTACGACCCCACTGATGAGCCAATTGTAGGCCCCCTCCCCCCGATGTGGATTCGGCTCCAGGTCGGATCTGGAGTGTCAACATGATAGGTGCGTGAGTGTGCAGCAAACACACAGTCAACTATCAACACTGGAAGTGTTGGCACCTCAGCAACAACACCAGCATGTTCTTCCTGGACTCCGGCAGCAGCCTCAGCATGTATTTCGTCAGCTTCACCAGCAGTAGCATTTAGCAAGTATTTCGTCAGCTTCACCAGCAGCAGCATCACCAAGTATTTCATCATCTTCACTAGGAGCAGCAGCAGCTTGTTCTTCGTCAGCTCCACCACCACCGACACCACCACCACCAGCAGCAGCATCAGGGGCCAGGGCTGCCTAAGCAATTACAGGTTCAACAGCTCCAGTGGCTCCGACAAAGAAAGGGTAGTTGATCCCAAGAAACACAGATTATCCCTTCAGATTGTTGACTCTGCTCCAGACTTGCTCTAGTGGGTCTTCGGATGGGCATGCGGACCTCGAGAAAACGTGACACCGCAGCGATGGGTATGAAGAAAGTTGTGTCCTCATATGTTCTATTGTGCTCCCCTGATATGAATCCACAAGAGTTCATCATCATGATCCGTGTTGTCTCCGAGAGGTGCCAGGAACCAGCGCCGTGTCCCAAGTTCAGCATCTGCTACTGCATCTTTGATGACCGGAGCGGGAATGATGCGCGGGGCTGCGTGGGTACCTGCGTGTTACTAACAGTTAGTAAGCAGAATTTTGAATGGGATTTTACATGCTATATGACACCATGACTCACCCCAAATGGACGGCTCCCAAACATGCACATCGTCGCTAGGTTTAGTGTCCGCATAAATGCGTTGCGGTCTATACGAAGAGTAGCCGTAGGTGAAGACGGCGTCGACATACTTCTCCGGCTGTAGGAAGTCGTCGCGCAAGACTGTCCATTCCTTGTCTTCTGGGCATCTAATGAATGTGATTGCCTTGTCGAACACCGCTAAGAGGTCGTACTCCCAGTTCTTCCACGCCCCCTCCCGCGGTCTATGTGGGAGCTGTACCTTCACGAGGTCAAGTTCTGCCATGTTGAACCTGTAAGCGAATTCAGAAATGGGCGGCGGCCACCCGCTGTTGAATGCAATAATGCCGACATCCTTCAAAGATGGCATTGCAAGTCTCTTCAATTTGTAGCCATTTTTTAGAGTCCAAGTACTGCCATCCTGTGATGAAAGGACCAGCCACTCGCCGTTGCCACCCAGCCAGTTCTGGTCATCTTCCATTCCCGTCTCTTCTTCTTCCTTGATATTCACCACTACTGATTCGGACCACTTATCCAGCAGCATCAGTTTTGCATGAATATTCTGCAGAGTTTGTTGTCAGTTGGTACAATAAACTAGCATGGATTCCATTGTAGATACAATTTGACAACTAGGCCTTCAGATTAAAGTACACAAAATATCGCCTAAATACGAGTGTCTCCTCAGATATCGCCTAATTTGTGTCTGTGTCACTACGAAGATACTCAATATATGGAGTAGTAGCAGAGCCCCCAGAACAAACTCCTGGCGATGATCATAATTAAACAGCTCGGGGCATAACAGCCTTAAATCGTCTAATCTGTTTGTTTTTATTTTAGGAAACAGAATATCACCTAGCAGGCATTCCATTGCAAAATCGAAATTGACAACTCGTCTATCACCTAAAGTAAGTCTGTGTCACTACGAAAATACCAGAATATCAGGTACGAGCAGAGCTTCCGCTGTACAGAATAGTCTTAAATGGTTCTATTTGTTCAAACCGCGCGTGCACACAACACGTTCGATGAAAGGAACATAGGATTCCGATGAGAGTTCAACACATATGAATCAACGATATGACTGAACAAATAAGCTAGATACTGGAACTTACGTGGCCATTGCGGTCGTCTGGCCATTTGCTATTATTGGGGTAAAGAAGGCCTGGCATGCCAAACGGTTGTTCGTCCATGTTCCGTATCGTCACGCGGTAGCCAGGGATGCAGCGAGCGAGACAGCCGATTGAGATGATGTCCAACTCCGAGGTGATCCTGTGCACGTTCGCGGCGCTGAGGTTCGGCCATCCCCAATCCTTGCGGTTGCGGGCGCCCAGGCCATCCGTGCTGTCGCCGCATGCCTTTCGCTTCAGCCTGCTGCTACCCCAAGCTCTACCCATAGAGGAAAATGGAGTCTGGAATCCGGTAGATTAATGGAGGCGTTGTGATAAGGAGGAGGATGGATTCGAGAGGGGGTGGAATCAGGGATGGGAGCAGTTGTTCGAGTGGGGAGCGAATCTGCAAGGAACCGCCGCCGCCGCCGTTTCTCGTCCGCGTGGAAGAAAAGAAGGGGGCGTAATTATTAAGGGCGGGCACCGGAGCCGTCTAGAGGAAGTGAAAAAATATATCGTAAAAGGGAAATGTGCGGCCCGCCTGTCAGTGAGTGAAGGTCGGCACGCGCAAACGTGCCTACGTTTGAATTTATTCCACCACATGAAAGTGGCGCAGAACAAATTTTAGGAAGTGCTAGCGTCGACGTGTAAAACTGCCGTTTTTCGCCACCTTCACCCTACTATGAACGGTCATGCACCATTCCAGATATTGGTAAGGGCGGTTCCAACCTTTCACTTCTCCGTCTCATTTCCTCCTCCATGGCCTCATTGTCTTTCTCCTCCACGGCCTCATCCATTTCCTCCACCACTGCATCATCCTCTTCCTCCGTATCATTTCCCTCTTGCATGTAGTCATGGACACTCCGGACGTCCGAAACGATGGCAGGCAAGAAACTGCGCACTTCGACATCGAAGTACATGGAGGGAAGAAGATCGATGTCGTCTACACCACCGACCCTCAGACGGTGAGGAACACTCTGAATAATTACATGAGTTGGCTGCAGTTCGAAGAAAACAGGTTCGTAGGTCTAGACCTCGAGTACAGCCGCGATCACCGTAGGATCGCCGTGGTGCAACTCTCCATGAAGGGGCACATCCTCGTATACCAGCCTTTTTGCGAGAAGGGGCCTGACGGGATCTGGTAGACTTTGCTGTCTTTTTGTTCTTGAACCGTCTGTTTGCAAAAGTGATTGCTATATTATTTGTCTGAATTCATTTTCATGCAGGTAGGGCAAAAGCATTAGGGATCTGTTTCATGACTTTCTCGTGGACCAGCACATAATATTTACCAGTGTTGACATCACGAATGACAGTAAACTGCTTGAAAGCCCGACTATCAACATTAGAATCCCAAAGGAGTGCAAAGTGGACATCCAGGAAATTTACTAGATCCCAGGGACGAAGGGCGGCAAGACCGGGATGGCCGCTCTTGCCTCCGAACTCATAGACCCATGGTACGCTGACATGAAGGACAGATTGCCGAGATGTTCGTGGAGGCGTTTAGGGCACGATTACTAGGAGGATAAGCCACTTTCTGAACCTAATCTGAAGTACGCTGCAATTGATGGGTATGTTAGCCACGAGCTGTACCGCCAGATTGTAAAATCTCGTTCTAGGCATCGCATCATTGAACCACCACCAAGGCAGGTTGTTTGTCCCAGATGCCGGAGTGTAGATGAATCTACAAACCGGGGCAAGCGACCGAAGGCATCCTGGGATCGGTTGCCTTCTCCAACAGGCTGGGATGTAGACTATTAGTGCATGATTGTTGTGTTTATGAAAACATGTTATTTCATAAGTACACTATGTGAGCAATTACGAACTGTTGTGTATTACCTTTGTCAAACTATAATCTGGTTTATGACAGTATCCTTCTCTATAATCTGGGTTTGGTTATGACTTATGACTGTATCACACCTTATGCATGTCAGTCCTGGATTCTGCCGCATGCAAACGGCACAGACAGAATTTGTAAGAATGAATGTTGAGCATATAAAAGGGGGAATGTAATTCATACAGGTTAAGTAGCTAATAGCACAGGGATCATACGAGCTTGGTTCTTACACACAGAATGCTTAGAAAATACATGCGAGATAAAATATAGGCGAGATAAAACTAGGAACGAAATGCGAAACTAGTAGTGGTAAACAGCACACTCACCCACCCGCTAGATCCTGTTGAGCATCTCGTAGCAAACATACGCGTCCCTGGCTGCGTACTTGATCGCATCGTAATCCAGGTGCCTCCACTCCCATCGCTCGTGCAGGTGCTTCGGGAACTCGATTTTCATGCCGACGTACTCGCGTCGATGATGTCAGAAGCGAGTCTAGCCATGTCGGCTTTCCCCGTACCGCCATCCGGGTACCTCCACAAACGTTGGAGATCGACGTGATTGACAACATGAACGAGGAGATCCCATTCTAGCTTCGGAGTGTTGTTCTTGATGTCGACGCTGGCGAAGTAGATCTCCCTCCTATGTAGGAACTTGCGAAGCTCCGGGCATACAGATTTGGCCCTACATACGTGATATAGTAGGCAGTAGTTGCGCATAGACAGTTGCAAAAGCGCCGTCCTCTTCCTATCTCTGGTATACTCGAGGTCAAGGCCGACGATCTTGTACCTGTCCATCGGCTCCTGTAGCCACCGCTCATACATTGTGATGACCTTGGCCACCTTCGCTGACGCATTTGTGTGGACGACCGTCAGCTTGGTGGTGCCATGGGCGGTGACGGTGTACTCGTCGGTGTAGTCACTCCTGTCGTCGAACACGCCGTACTCTGCGTCCATGGCAGCAGCTAATGCGGCGGCGGTGGCCTAGGGTCGGTAGTGGTGGCTGGGACTGGGCGTGGAGGTGGAGTGATCCGTTGCGGTGGTATGGCCAGGCGGAGGCGGTGCCTACGGCAGCGTCGATGGTTCTTGCGGTGGTGGCGCCGGCGAAAGGAATGAGTTGGGGATTTTTGCACAGTGATGTGCTGAGGAGACAGAAGGCGATGCTTAAATTCCGTTTACCAATATTCCGGTCATACCCATGTGGAAGCAAGTTTGACCAGGCGAGCACCGATGGTTTCTAATCCTCACGAATAAATTCGGCATCCGTCCCGGTAGGCGATGGGACGGGTGTGCGACGTGGCTTTGGCGTGGCAGAGACTGCTCACGTAGACCACCGTCCCGTTGCTGATCCGCAGCGGGTGCGCGGTGCTGACACGATGTAACGTGACAGGACAGAAGGAAGTTTACAATTATTATTAATTCCTAACAAGTTTAAGAAGTGTAAGCATAGACATGGACCTAGCATCCCTGCACCCCGGGGCAGCCGCCCAGCCGACCAGGCCTGCCGATTGCACAAAGCTTGTCCCGAATTTGCCAAAATGAAGCTTGTTTGCCCATGCTTCTATAAGTTCTCTGTAGGCCACTTGTGTAAGCATGCACAACCAAGCAACTTTGCAACACACGTGTCGGTGGAAAAGCATTAGGTTTCAACGCACCACATAGTTTAGGGATTTAGAATAGCTACATTGTGGAGCTCTAGCCAAATTGCATGGCCAAGCCAAATTCAGCTTTTTGTTAGATTTAGCTATAGCAACATTGTGTCTCGTTTGTCCTCACTTTTGCCCTCCCGATATTCCAAAGCCCTCACATGCGCTCGGAGGGGGGTGCCGTCTGGTCAAAGGCTTGGCTGTTACGTGCGCCATGACGCCTAAAGTGGAAGTTTTTTTTTGTTATTTGGCCTTTTTAAGAGCGCCTTTTCCCCTCTCCCTCTCTAGCAGTTGTGTTTTTTTTGCCCAAAAAGGTAGGGAATCTAGAGAAGCTTCTCTCTTCATTCATTGTTCCTTTTGCGATCGTTTTTCCCCAATCTGGTAGCAAATCTAGAGCAACAAAACAAACCATCACCATAAATAAATTAAGTAAACAGAGCAGATGTAGATAAAGCAGCTAATATAGGTTATATAGTATGGTACTTAATGTGGTTCGACAATTAGGCTGCTCAGCAGCAGCAGCGGACTGCTTCAACACAGACAAGACAAAAGAAGCTGCTTTACAGCAGTAGCAGCAGCTGATCAGTGGCCCCTCGTGGCCTCTGCCAGGAGGGCATCCGCCTCCTCCCTCTAGCGCCTCCTCCACTTCTTGCTGCCCAGCCCCTTGACCTTGGGCACCTTGGGTCTGATCGGGGGCATGCGACCCTCCTCGATAGCAACCTTCTGGAGGTTGCGGAGGTGAAGACCGAGCGCCTGGTGCTTGGCCATGAAGCCATGGACGTTCACGGACTCGCCGCAGGTCCTCACATCCTCGGCATGCTTCACGAGGGAGTTGAAGTCCGTGCCGCGGAGCCTCCTGGTGGGGCAGAAGGGGCACCTGTACACATCGTCGACGAAGAAGTTGTTGTACTGACCGGACTTTAGCCTCCTCAGCACATGACGAGTCTTGGTGTCCTGCGACTCGTCGTTGCTGCGGAGGTCGCTGCTATCCTCCTATTGGAAAAAACAGTAGAGTGAAATAAGGACATGATTGAGATACTTAGATTATCGGGATTGATTTTTTGCATAAATTAACCGAATGAGATCTCCCGATTATTCCCCAAATCTCAAACCAAATCGAATACTGATCCCAACTACGAACAGGGGGATTCATCGAAAATCGAGATCTAACACAATAGGATTAGCTACTGTAAAAAATACGAACAGTCGAGCCCTAATAACATACGATCTAGCATCCAACGATGGGAACAGGGGAAGAACAAGGGAAGGGGAGAAAACCCTGGTTACCTCAGACCACGGGTCGGCGATGCTGGTGTCGTAGGGGTTCTCTGGCCTTATGAATACAACCTCCTCGTAGGGGTCCCAGCCGAGCGGGATCTGTCCGAGACCGGCGGGGGCCTCCTCGCCGGCGGCTATGGTGTATGCGGGGATGGGGATGGGGGGCTCCTCGCCGGCGGCCTTGGAGGCGCCGATGGCCACCGCGCCGATCTTCTCCATCGTCGGCGTGGTTGGGGTTTTGTTGGGCGTTTGCAGAAGGTGATGGGATAGTGGAGACGGTTGAGTGAGCGAGTGCGTGATGAGTGGGAGTGGGGAGGCCTCTATTAAAGGAGAAGAGAAGCGGTGTTTTGTTGCACTACCATGCACCACGTACGCTAATGCACTGTGCACAGCCACACGTGTCCCCTACCGCCCCGTGCGCCGCACACGCGTACCGTGAGTCACGTTTTTTCCCTCGTGTCTAACCATGGCGATTCAGTTGTACTCAGTTTTGCCCACCAACCATTGATCCTATGTGATCTAGCGGACAGGATAACCCTTATATCTATCGGGGGCACCCCTCTATCCATGCAAAATAACGAGTATGCCACCGGAACTTTAACAACATAAACAGATGAACTTGAATATATTTTGAAGGGTACAAAAATAGAAATCCCCATAGTTTAAGGGTAAGAGAACTAAATATTATTAGTGTCCAGGCCAGCACAGTGACGGGGTTGGTCGGCTAGAAGTTGCTGATTCCTAAGTAAGGGGACACTAGGCCGGTCTTGACATAATCCCTCAGGAACTTGCCATAAGCAGCGTGCTTAGCCTTGGTCGCCGACTTGTGTTTACTAGCCGGGCTTTTACCGATGCCAACGCATGCGGAATCAAGCTGACAATCCTCGGGTTGACTCCTTTCTTACAGAAAGGGCACTTGAGCTCCCCAAGTCGAGTACGGAAAGGGATTATCCCGCTCTTGAGCTTCTTCATGACATGGCGGCTCTTGTTGTCCCTGGCCTCCTTTTCAGAGTCCATCTCACTTGAATACACCTGTAATGTATGGAATACAAAGCGAAATGAGCAAAATAATAAATATATATACCTTCCACCATTCCAAGTTACTTTCGATGTAATAACATGTCTATACAGGTTCAGCAGTTCATTACGGTCGTCTCCCCAGCTCTCTCCTAAATTAATGTGGTTTGTGTTCTTGGTAACTTATTAATAAATAAATAATATGGATTAATTTAGAACATACTAGATCTCTCCATGTACCGGTTTGTACGTTGCATCTAATCATTAGGACTAGATTTTTTATGACGCCTAGATAGATTAAGCTCGAGCAGAAAATATGAAACATGTAGAAATAGATGTACCTCCGGGTACACGAGCGGAGCGTGTTCGTCGAACTCCACGCCCTCATCGGTGCCTCCGAAGTCGTCAGCACCGGCGTGCACATGGTCCCCCAAGGGGTTGAACTGCACGTCCTCCTCGGCCTGTGATGCGTGATGCTCCTCCAGATCTGCCGCGTGAAGCACCACCCCGGCGGCGATGCCCGGACACTCACCCCCACGCACTGGTTTCATGTAGAAGGTTCATGCAAGTACGTTCAAGATTGTGGGGTTTTGCTGGATAGGGAAGAGAGAGTAGTGGATGAGTGCGAATGGAGGTCCCGATAGGCTGGGTTTTTAATGCGGGGACATTTAGGCCTCCTCAAGGGCCCCGGTTGACATCTCTTCCGGCTACGGCTGACGCGTGGAAGGTTCGTATGGTGGGGGCCTGACGGAAGTGAGAGTGCAGGCGTGCTGCATAGTAAAAATGGTATAGCCGGTGGTCCGTGGATGACCAGTTGTCGTGCAGTAGACTTGTAGCCTTTGCAAACTAGAATAAACATGACATGACCACTCGATGACTTTTTCCATGGACGGCATCGTGTTCCTTCTTGTAGAAGTCTTGTTGAGGGAGACGTCCATGCTGTCTCACGCTGTCCTGTGAAGGGCACGACGTGTGCAACGAGCCTTGTTGGATCACACAGGATCAATGGTTGGTGCGCATGATCCGCGTGACAACTGTGACAACCAATCAGGGCGTAGCAGACAGAGTGGGCACAGGTTTGGGCTTCTATGAAAGAGAGAGAGAGGAGGGGAGGGGGAAAAGCTGAGTAGTATAAAAATGGAAAGTGGGTGTCTCTTACAATGAAATGCATCATGGCATACATCAAATTATGCCAAGATAAATCCACTAGAGTTCATTGCATGTGTGTTCTTTCCACAAACCACATATGTATCCACAAGAGTTATTGCATGTGTGTTCCTGTTATGAACCACATTTGGATCAACCAGTGTCATTGCATGTGTGTTCTTTCCACGAACCACATATGGATCAACCAATGGCATTGCATGTGTGTTCTTTTCACAAACCACACATGGATCAACCAGTGTTCACTACATGTGTGTTCTTTCCACAAACCACTTATGGATCAATCAGTGGTCATTGCATATGTGTTCTTTTCCACAAACCACATATGGATCCATATGTGTTCTTAAACTAAAACCAGCATTAGAGTCATTGCATGTGTGTTATTTCCACAAACCCACATGGATCAACCACTAGAGTCATTGCATGTGTGTTCTTTCCACAAACCACACATGGATCAACCAGTGTCATTGCATGTGTGTTCTTTCCACAAACCACATATGGATCCATTTGTGGCATTGCATGTTTGTTCTTATACTAAAACCACAAACCAGCACTAGAGTCATTGCATGCGTGTTCTTTCCACAAACCACTTATGGATCCACCAATGTTCATTGCATGTGTGTTCTTTCCACAAACCACGTATGGATCAACCAGTGGTCATTGCATGTGTATTCTTTTCCACAAACCACTTATGGATCAACCGGTGGCATTGCATGTGTGTTCTTTTCACAAACCACACATGATTCAACCAGTGGTCATTGCATGTGTGTTCTTTCCACAAACCAAATATGGATCAACCAGTGGTCATTGCATGTGTGTTCTTTTCCACAAACCACATATGGATCAACCAGTGGTCATTGCATGTGTATTCTTTCCACAAACCACACATGGATCAACCAGTGGTCATTACATGTGTGTTCTATTCCACAAACCACACATGTATCAAGCAGTGTCATTGCATGTGTGTTCTTTCCATAAACCACATATGGATCAACCAGTGGTCATTGCATGTGTGTTCTTTTCACAAACCACATGTGAACCCACTAGAGTCATTGCGTGTGTGTTCTTATACTAAAACCAACACTAGAGTCATTATATGTGTGTTCTTTTCACAAACCACACATGGATCCACCACTGTCATTGCATTTGTGTTCTTTCCACAAACCACACATGGATCAACCAGTGGTCATTGCATGTGTGTTCTTTTCCACAAACCACATATGGATCAACCAGTGGTCATTGCATGTGTGTTCTTTCCACAAACCACATATGGATCAACCAGTGTCATTGCATGTGTGTTCTTTCCACAAACCACATATGGATCCATTTGAGTCATTACATGTTTGTTCTTATACTAAAACCACAAAGCAGCACTAGAGTCATTGCATGTGTGTTCTTTTCCACAAACCACACATGGATCCACTAGACTCATTGCATGTGTGTTCTTTTCCACAAACAACTTATGGATCAACCAGTGGTCATTGCATGTGTGTTCTTTTCACAAACTACATGTGGACCCACTAGAGTCATTGTATGTGTGTTCTTATACTAAAACTAGCACTAGAGTCATTGCATGTGTGTTCTGTCCACAAACCACATATGGATCAACCAGTGGTCATTGCATGTGTGTTCTTTTCCACAAACCACAGATGGATCAATCAGTGGTCATTGCATGTGTGCTTTCCACAAACCACACATGGATCAACCAGTGGTCATTGCATGTATGTCCTTTTTCACAAACCACACATGGATCAAGCAGTGTCATTGCATGTGTGTTCTTTCCACAAACCACATATGGATCAACCAGTGGTCATTGCATGTGTGTTCTTTTCCATAAACCACATGTGAACCCACTAGAGTCATTGCATGTGTGTTCTTATACTAAAACCAACACTAGAGTCATTGCATGTGTGTTATTTCCACAAACCACACATGGATCAACCTCTAGAGTCATTGCATGTGTGTTCTTTCCACAAACCACACATGGATCCACCACTGTCATTGCATGTGTGTTCTTCCCACAAACCACACATGGATCAACAAGTGGTCATTGCATGTGTGTTATTTTCACAAACCACATATGGATCCATTAGAGTCATTGCATGTGTGTTCTTTCCACAAACCACTTATGGATCCACCAGTGTTCATTGCATGTGTGTTATTTTCACAAACAACATATGGATCCACTAGTGGTCACTGCATGTGTGTTCTTTCCACAAACCACTTATGGATCAACTAGTGGCCATTGCATGTGTGTTCTTTCCACAAACCACTTATGGATCAACCAGTGGCCATTGCATGTGTGTTCTTTCCACAAACCACTTATGGATCAACCAGTGGTCATTGCATGTGTGTTCTTTCCACAAACCACACATGGATCAACTAGTGGTCATTGCATGTGTGTTCTTTTCCACAAACCACATATGGATCAACCAGTGGTCATTGCATGTGTGAACTTTCCACAAACCACATATGGATCAACCAGTGTCATTGCATGTGTGTTCTTTCCACAAACCACATATGGATCCATTTGAGTCATTGCATGTTTGTTCTTATACTAAAACCAACACTAGAGTCATTGCATGTCTGTTATTTCCACAAACCACACATGGATCAACCACTAGAGTCATTGCATGTGTGTTCTTTCCACAAACCACACATGGATCAACCAGTGTTATTGCATGTGTGTTCTTTCCACAAACCACATATGGATCCATTTGAGTCATTTCATGTTTGTTCTTATACTAAAACTAGCACCGTTAGACCGAGTCTTCTAGAAGGCACGCCATAACACAGTTGTTCTGCTTGATGATTGTTACATACCGTTCGATTGGGGCACTTGGATGATTGGGATGGTCTTCGCGAGAGCGATCCTCGAGTAGGATATTCTATGGCATGATTGGCCACGCTTGCTCTGGACAAACTGGCATGTTGCGAGTGTTTCGACTCACGAGCTCAATGGGCCATATCCCAGTTTCACATCCCCGTTACTTCTCTTCCTCCCCGCACTTCTCTTCCTTCCCCTCGAAGCCACTTTCCCCACTTCACTTCCATCCTGTTGTAGCCGCAAGCCAACGACATCCGCCAATTCTCCGGTCGCTACCTTCATGGTAAGAAATCATTTTACACGCTTTTGAACTTATCCTACATATTCCTGCTATTCGCCAATCTAACTGCTGATCTTTTTTCCGATTTCTCGATGAACTTCAGATGTGGCAGATGTTGCAGCCCAAGAATCTGGAGATCCTCACGCGCAACTTCGCAGCAGCGTTCCCGCTCATGTGCTCCCACCCAGGATGCTTTCGCCGTTACTCCTACCACGAGCTCCCGCTCCACGAGCTCGCGTGCCCGCACAGCGCGTGCTCCTGCACGGAGCCGGGCTGTAACTACACTGGCCCGCCGGCAGAGCTTGTCGTCCACCTTGCATATGGGCACTTGATCGAAGTGATTAGGATCTCGTATGGGCAAGCCCAACTTCTCCAAGAGCAGGTGTCGTTCACTGACTCGGCACGCCGCCTGCTAATTTTCTAGGGGGGACGGCTCTGTTTTCGTCCTGACCATCACCGCCGGTGTTCCGGGAACCAGAGCCGAGCCCACCATCATGGGTGTCGTATGCGTCAGGTCGGTCTCGTGCACCTGGCCCGTATACACGGTGCGCATGTGGGCGAACACCCAGCCACCATCGTCGGATAGCATTCTTGTGCTAGACGAGGCGCCGATCCGCCCGACACCGCGGGAGGTGGAGTATGTGGACCTAAGGTCGATCCTATGCGTGACATCTCAGTACCTTGTCGGTGCTGGACCGAACAGGCAGATGCATTTCTACATTTGTATCGAGAAGACTGATAGGAAAATGTAGTACTTGTGTTGTCGTTACTGTTAGACTTAAGCGATGCTTCTCAGGTGCTTAGAGCATACATGTTGTGCGAATGTACCCCAGTTGTTGTTTTGAGTACTCCTTAATACTTCAACGAGTTATTATATTGGTCCAACCAGCTTGTTGTTGTCATGTTGCAAAGTCCGCTTGCTCTGGACAGACCGACAATACCGTGTGCTCCCGCTCCCGCATGTCAGTGTCACGTGTTCCGAGGGCCCACCTGCCAGTGTCACGCCCCCCTCTTCCTTCCCCTCGAAGCCACTATCCCAACTTATCTTCCATCCTACCACTCCCGTCCGATGGTTGTAATCTGATGATTTTCGTTGGATTGTTTACAAGTAATCTACGTTGATAATGCAACATGCAAATGGCACAGACACAATTTCTAAAGTGGAAGCACTCACACACTACTATTGCACATATTTCTCAATATAGCTCGACAAACACATTACAATAATTGTACTCGCATTAAACACAACCGAAATTGCAACCATCCTAAACAACATCTAAACCCACATCACACCGCTGTCGTCGGAGTCCACCTCGATTGGTGACACCGTCGAGCCCTTCCCGGCGACATCCACTCTAGCCCGTGGCTTGCCCTTCGCCAAGGAGGCAACAATGGCGTTCTGCACAGCTTCGTCCCTGTCGTCCTCCACATCGGAATCGACAATGACGAAGGTGACGGGGTTGGCATGGACCGAGTGCCGTCGCACCTGGCGGCTCCTGCTCGAGCTCCACGCCGCACCAGTCCTTCTACAGGTAGGAGGGGCCGAGCTCGCATCCGTAGCATCGTCGCTCCTCTTGAGAAACCATGGCCATTTGATACTGCGACGGTAGGATCTTGGGGTGGATCCGCCGCGGCGAGCCCTACCGAAGCGGTGGAGCGGATGGATTTGCCGGCGCGAGCCATGACAAGTTCCTAGGAGGGAGTAAGATTGTGGGCCAGGCGTGTCTGGTTCCTGAGCAAGACCTCCCAGTGATATGTACGCGGGCAAGGTACCAAAAAATTTCGTCCAATGCGCGCGACAGGGCTTTTGAACCACGAAGGCGCGATTTTTTTGACAAGTCCACACGCTAGGTCCCCAACCTGTCACCCGAATGTGGATGGTAGGATTCTACCTGAGTTATTAAGTAGGGATAAATCACGCTTCACCACTACCCTGACATCCAAAGGCTCCTCTTTCCTCTGCCCTTGCCCCCCTCGCTCATGGCTCGCAACTCGTGTAGTTCGTCTCGGGCGGAATCAGGGTTGGCTCAACGCCGTCAGGCGGGTGCCCCCATCAGGTACCGGAGGGCGCCCTACGATTACTACCCCGATATGTTGTGTTTGTGCGGTGAGAAGATGCCGAGATGGATTTCATGGACCGACGAAAATACTGCAGGAAAATTCAGCAACTGCAGCATCAGAACGGTAAGTTCCTACTATAGGTACAATCGTAACCTGGATCCGGAAAGCGTAATGTAATTCTTTTTTTTGTTTCCTTTGATCTACTACACAGGAAGGGAGGGGGACTGGCTATGACAAGTTTGTGTGGATCGAAAAGCCACTATCAGGTTTTCACAGAGAGCTTGTTCAGGATCTGCGTGATGTTGTGTGGGACAAGAAAGAGGAGATTCGTGCGATGGAGCAAGAGATCCGAGAGCTTCGCCAGGTGCAGGGGAGGCAGGGGCAGGGAGGTGGTGAGACAGACGGGCTCAAGATTAGGCCAGATAGTGGACACAATTTCCTCATTATCTGGGCATTATCTATTGCATTTGCAGTTTATGTTGCCATGTCGTTGTCCAGCAGCTGAAATAAGTTGCTGCTTCGTGGAGTGTAGCGGCCAGCTTCAGAAATTGTTTTCCAGCCCAGAAACTTATCATAAGTGTAATGCCAACAGCAGGGATTTATTAAGCGCCTATAAATAAATCATGTATGTGCCACTAACACCCATCCATTTTGGAGAGGATTTAACCGCTCATCTATCACGATTGTTCAGATAGTAGTGGCACAGTCACAGTTTTGGATTCAACTAGTGGCCTCGGCTGTATCAAATCCTAAAGTCGCGATACATTTTACTCCGAGTATGGGAGGTAGATTGTTTCGCCCGACAAGTTCCACGCACACAGCTCCAGGGTTTAACCGAACTACATATATAGGTTCAAGTTCAATACATCATTAGGCTGCTACACTGCTAGCCCTCTTTCTCTGCTTGGGTGCGAACTTTCTTCCTCTTTCCTTCACGTCCACTGGCTTGTTCATCTCATGCCTTCTTCCTCTTCCTGGGTGCCAATTTTCTTACCTTCACGTACCCTGCATCTCCGGGCCAAGGGAAGTCAGGCCAATCAGCACCAGAATCTTGTCCGGCATCATCACTCCACTCGTTTTGGTTTTCTTCCCACAGCAAAATCACTGAGTTGGCTGTCTTGTTTCTTACCTTGCGCTTCCTGTAAAAAAACAGTACATGGATTACTACCTTATATCTACAGACTATAAACAATTTTTTTGTGTGAATGTACCATCTCATACCTAGGTTTGGGAGCATTAAGGGGACATCCAGCTGCTCTATGGCCTATAAGATGGCTGGTCTTGCATCTGTTTTTTCCCTTCTTTGTAGCATAGAAAGCCGAACCCTTCTTCTCGAGAAAATTCTTAAACCTATTCACCTGGGGTCTTCCTCTGCCCCTTTTTGTAACTGGCTGGCAAAGCTTGAAAGACAGTTGGACTTGAGGACACTGAGATGGGTTTGTACATGGCTCGACGGATCCAGCGTACGCAGCTCTGAACTTTTCCATAGAGTAGTATTCTGACAAATACTGATCCAAATGTGGTAGAGTTCTTTTCTTCACCAAGAAGGCCAAGGCGTGGTCGCGAGGTTTCCCGGTATGCTGCCACTCTAAGCAGGTGCATTCTCGCAGCTGGATGTTCACAACATCCCTTTTGCCACTCTTGGACATATCGACCACATCACAGCTTCTACTGGTTGACGGGAGAACCTTAAGATGAGCAAGTCCTCGGCTTCTCTTGTGCAGTTGCTGTACAACTGGCAGTAGCATATGTCCTCTAAGTCTCCTACCGATCTCTCTCCTTATATTTAACAGCTTCATGATCATACCACGTATGTTGTCCATCAAGATATGAACAGGACACACTTTTATGTCCTTCACCCAGTTATTCAGGCATTCTATAAGGTTGTTGTTTATGTAATCAACTTTGATGTCAGGGTTGAATTGACTCCTCTTCCATAGCTACGAATGATGGATGGCTAAGTACTCTGGAAGTTCAAGGACTTCGGCAAAAATCTTGCTCATGAAATAATCGCTGCTACTAGGTTTGTAAACTCTATCAGGAGGAAACATGTAACGAAATATGCTGCCTGCGTAGTGTGAGTACAAGTTGAGCATCATATGGGCATGGCATTCTCTACCTTCAGCTTGCGGGAACACCTCCTTCACTGCATTCGTCATCCCTTTGCATGCATCCGTGGATATAGCCAATGGATCCATGTGGCATATTGATCTCCTGAGCTGCCTCATAAACCAGACCCAGTTTTCCTCCGTTTCTGTTTCAAACAGCCCGAATGCCACTGGGAACATCTAGTTGTGACCATCAAGTGTTGTGGCAGATGGAAGGCGGCCTTTCCATTTGCCAGTTAGGACAGTGTTGTCTACACTCAGATACGGCCTACAGCCGTCCTTGAATCCCTTGATGCAAAGTTTAAGCGCCATGAAAAATCTTTTGAAATATATTTTACCACCTTCTGATTCGGTGTCAATCTCCGCAACACTCCCTAGACACCTAGCTTGTACCTCCGCCTTGAAGTTGTACAGCATCCTGAAGCTATTGGTCCAATCCCCGTGCAAGACCCCCAGAGCTTTCTCTTTACCTTTCCAAACCATGTAATACGGAAGGACAATGTTGTATTTAGAACCGAGGCTAGTCTGAATATTCTTCGCGGTCTCCTTAGGGTTATCCTTTAGTATGGACATAGATTGTATAGCCACCCACTCCGTATCAGCCATTGAGGATTTCAGTTTGCTGCCTGTCGAACACATGTGTGGAGGGCCCATTTTGTTCACCTGCAACACATATTCATTTAAAAGATAAGCGGAGTCGACTAGTTGCCAGAAAGATATCGCACATCAATTGTAGTTATAGAGTGAAAAGAGAGAGAGAGTTCTAATGGTTTGCTGCATTCATTGCCCCAATACCCTAATTGCAGTCGACGCAGGTAAGGATCTTGTTGTGATCCTCCATGGACAATGTACCTCGGCCCGTCCATTCATCCACGTTAACTTGCAAACGGCCTCATACCTCTCGGCAGAGTTCTTCAGTCGATAAACATCGAACTCCCCCTTGATACAAAAATGCCGGAACGACATCCTGAACTCATGCATGCTCCTGAACTCGGTGCCGACCGAAATTATAGGATACTCGTGGTCATGTTTCATTTTCTTCTACTTCAACACCCAAATCATTGACTAGAATACCAGCCTCATCGTTAAGTTCCTCATCTATTTCATCATCACCAGATTCTTGATCCTCTATAGTGCCTTCTTCTTCATCTGATTCAAAATCTTCACCATCGTCTCTAATGCCTAGTACTGCACACATCATATTGACTCCCATGGGTGGGGCTGCACCATCGTCTCCACTCGTATGGACAGGAACATTGCCCCAGTCCACCTCACCGGCAACTCTGTTTTCTCCAAGACGCTCGGTTGGTTCTGCTGCAACCACATGGGGTGGTCTTACGTTTGCACGCATCCCAGGTACTTCAGTGGACAAACAGCAGTCAGAATCAATTTCATCTTGAGTGTACAAAACCCTCTTGCTCTTCCTGTGTACATCCTCCTTCCTGATGCCATCTTTCCTGATGGTATCAGTAGGGCTTGACATCCCGTTCCATTCCCCATCAAACTAGGCCTTTTGCTGCCGCTCTTGGGTGTGATCTCCTTACTGCCTTCCCAAACGGGTGTTGGCTCCAGGATGCTGGCATTATTGCCTGACCTCTGCGGCGTGTTCTTATTCGAATTAGCCCTTTTGCTGCTACTATTGGGCGTGTTCTCCTTCGTGCTGGCATTATTGCCTGACCCCAGCGGCATGTTCCGCTCCAAATTAGCCCTTTTGCTGCTACTATTGGGTGTCTTCTCCTTCGTGCTGGCATTATTGCCTGACCTCAGCGGCGTGTTCCGCTCCAAATTATCCCTTTTGCTGCTACTATTGGGCGTGTTCTCCTTCGTGCTGGCATAATTCCCTGATAGCGGCGTGTTCCGCTCCAAATTAGTGTTTTTTCTGCTCCCACTAGGTTTGGTAGCCTCCGTGCTGGCCATCTTCGCCTCTTTCCTACCACTCCTGGGAGTGTTCACCACCGTGCTAGCCCTCTTAGCGTTTTTGCTGCTACTGTTTGGTGTGGCATTTTGACTGGATCTCAGGGGTGTACTCTGCGGCGTGGTGCCTTTTGTCGTGCGACTCTTGGGCATCCTCTTCTCTGGCGTGGTCTCCTTGGTGACGTTCTTATTTGGGGTGCCCTTTCTGGGGATGCTCTTCCTAATCCTCTTTATGGCACTCCTCTGTAAGACTCTCCTCTGTTCGAAGCCACCCTCCGTCACACCAGCCCCAGCGATGGCCTACCAACTTTGGTACCGCAGACGAACAAGCCCTTCACCAACACCAACAACAATGATTTCATGTGCACACATATTGCTCCACCTGTTCCTGAAGCTACTTTCTTTGAAATTAAACCTGCTTTGCTCAATCTTGTTATGAAAGAACAATTTTCTGGGGTTGGCAGTGAAGATGTTGCTGCTCACCTTAATAACTTTGATGAACTTTGTGAGATGCAAAAACATAGGGATATAGATGGAGATATTATTAATCTTAAATTGTTTCCTTTCTCTTTGAGAGGAAAAGCTAAAGAATGGTTGATATCCTTAACTAGAAATAGTATTGATTCTTGGACTAAATGCAAAGATGCTTTCATTGGAAAATACTATACTCCTACTAAGATTATATCTATGAGAAGTGAAATAATGAAATTTAAACAATCTGATAATGAACATGTTGCTCAAGCTTGGGAAAGAATGAAATCTTTGGTAAAGAATTATCCCACTCATGGACTGACTGCTTGGATGATTATCCAAACCTTTTATGCAGGACTAAATTATTCTTCAAGAAATCTGCTACTGGAGGTACCTTTATGACCATTACTTTGGGTGATGCAACAAAGCTCCTTGATAATATGATTGTTAACTATTCTGAATGGCACACTGAGAGAGCTCCACAAGGTAAGAAGGTAAATTTTGTTGAAGAAACCTCCTCCTTGAGTGATAAAATTGATGTTATTATGTCTATGATTGTTAATGGGAAAGCTCATATTGATCCAAATCATGTTCCCTTAGCCTCTTTGGTTGCTCAAGAAGAGCAAGTTGATGTGAACTTTATTAGAAATAATAATTTTAGCAACAATGCCTACAGGAATAATTTTGGTAACAACAATTATAGGCCTTATCCTCCTAATAATACTTATGGTTATCATGGTAAATCTGGAATGCCTAGTGAAGAAAGAATTTTAGAAGTTGAAAGAGCCACTAAAAACTTCATGCAAATGCAATATGAACAGAATAAATTATTTACTAAAACCATGGAGGAAAAATCTACTATTTTGAACAATATTAGTCATCAACTTGAGAGTTTAAATAGGGAAATTCTTAGTTTGCAACTAAAACTTTCTAATGCTAAAACAAATATATCATCTTTGTCTAAAGCACAATCCTCTTTGATTAATAAAATGGCTGCTAAACCTGAAACTATTGAAAACCCCGTTGCTGCTACTAATGCCATACAAGTTAGAATTGATGAAAATGTTAGACTGTTAGCTGAGTTGCATGCTAAGTGGGAAAGAGAAGATGAAATTGATAGAAATAGTAGTATTTGTACTATCACCACCACTAATGTTGATGCTAGCAACCCACATGAAGTCCCCATTTCTTTTGCAACAATGCCTAAAACCAATGGAACCTTTTCAAATAAAAATGCTGAAATTCTTTGAAATATGGGAAACAATAGCTCTACTACCTTGGATGTTAATTATGATTTTGATCATGATGGTTGCAATATCTCTGAAGTAATTATGTTCCTACAAAAGCTTGCTAAAAGTCCTAATGCTAGTGCTATGAATATGGCCTTTACAAAACACATTACTGATGCTCTCATAAAAATTAAAGAAGAAAAGATGAAACATAAAACTTCTATTCCTATGAAATTACAAGATGGTTGGGAACCCATCATTAATATGAAAGTGAATGATTTTGATCTCAAAGCTTCATGTGATCTTGATAGTAGTGTTTTTATTATGCCTAGGAGAATTTATGAAATGCTTGATTTGCCACCATTGGAAGATTGTTATTTAAAAGTCCAACTTGATGATAATGCTAAAAAGAAAATCATGGGAAGTATTAATGATGTTCTTATTATGGTTAACAATACCTATGTCCCAATTGATTTATATGTTTTGGATGTTGAATGCAATGCTTCTTGTCCTATTATTTTGGGAAGACCTTTTCTTAGAACTGTTGGTGCCATTATTGATATGAAAGAATGCACCATTAAATATCAATTCCCACTCAAGAAAGGTATAGAACACTTCCCTAAGAAGAGAGAGAAGATTCCTTTTGCATCTCCTATTAAAACAAAATTTGCTCTTAATGCTTCTTCATTTGAGAATACATGATTCTTGCTTTTTATGCCTAGCTCAAAGGCATTAAAGAAAAGCACTTATTGGGAGATAACCCAAATTTTAGTGAAGTAAGTTTTGTTGAGTCTTGTAAGTTATTACCTCTGTAATAACCGCTCCTTATCCTTTTTGTGTGATTTTTGTGCCAAGAGTAACCTCTAATGGGAGAGAAGTAAGACTTGGGAAAGTTGTTGTCCCGAAACAGATTTTGTGCTTCGCTGTAAAAATTCATGAAAAATCTCTGTACGTCGGATTGAGATGTAATTGTTTGTGCTTCTTCCCCAGGTTATTACCCAACTTTCGTTAGTTTAAGACTTTTCGATATGAGCAACATAAGGTTTTCGAAAAAATTGGTTTTTACCTGCTGGTCTGTTTTGACAGATTTCCGCCATTATTTGCATTTGCCTCTTAATCTCTTTCTCTTTGAGTTCTCTTTGATCACTTGAACTTTTAAAAGGAATTGCTACAGTAGCTTGTGTTTTAATGGAAGTTTTACTTGTGTTGAAACTGAACCAAAAGACTTACTATCTTTAGTATACTAATGTTGCTAATCAAGATTGTGTGAAGTTTTGTATGAAGGAAATTTTAAAGTGTAGGGAAGAACAATGTGATAAGATGAAGTATGGACAAAATCTCAAGCTTGGGGATTCCACGCGTGTCACCCCAAGAAATATTCAAGAAGTACAAGTGTCAAAGCTTGGGTATGCCCAAGGCATCCCCTTCTTCATCAATAAAAATCTCAGGTTTTATTCCAAACACTTCATTTTTATTGTTTCATGCACAATTGTGTTGTTCTTGGAGCGTCTTTGTTTTTGTTTTTAGTTTTCTTTTGCTTAGTTTGCTTGAATAAATTGGTTGGACCCCTTCATTCATACTTTAGTTTTTAAATAAGTTGGTTTGGATTGGAAAAGAGTAGGAAAGTTCATGCTTATAAGTGGTATAAAAGGAGCTTCTTTTTGACTGTGGCCTAGACTTTATCATGTCATTATTATTGTTGTTTTGACTTTATTCTTAGTAATTATTGCTGTAGCATGACTTGTTACAAATAATTGAGATTTCTTAATGTGCCTTGAAAGAATCATGCGTTGTTTTAGCATACAAAAGCATAGTATTGTGGTATTCTCCTTTGATGCTTTATTTGGGTTGACTTGGCACATGCTCGCACCATGTTAAGACTATACCAAGTCACCATAGCCTCTATAATCATTTAGTTTTCGACTTGTAATATCACTTTATGCTTTGAATTAATAATATTTTGTCGCTTTGCATGATTATGGCCATTATTGCTCTCTTAGTTGGTCGCTCCCAGTCTTTTGCTAGCATCCATATGTACCAAGTATGAGTTCCACTCATGCATCCAACTCCAAATAAAACCAAGTTATTCCAAAGAGTCTACCATACCTACCTATTAGCATTATTGCTATTCCAAGTATATTCATGTTTTTATCTACCTTCCGAATTAAACTTGTTATGTGAAAATTAGTGATTAAAGCTCTCATGAACTTGATGGCACACTTTACTTTCTTGCACTTAATAAACTTGAACCATTGTGCCCATCTATGTTGCGTATATGCTTACGCTTTATAAGTTGTGAATTAGCAGAACCATATTACCATGGGGAACGCTTTCAACATTGCACTTTATTTAGTTGATATCATGATTCTTTTGCTTATGGATCCTGGCGGTGTGAAATAAAAGGGGAGCTTGTAAGCTCATGGAGTTTGTATATGTGTTAGAGAAACGCCTAGGCCGCTAGCCTAAGCCATGCCTAATCATGGTGGAAACTTGTAGCATAACCATAGTGAGCAATCTTTGAAGCATCCTCAGTAAAAACCTATGCAAATAGTAAATAAAAAGATTGCTGAGATGCTCATTGTATGTTACCTTGTCATTTTGATATGGGATAGCTCCTGTATCATGGGACAAGAGGTACCCTGTTGGCGGTTGTGGGGCCCCCAGATTAGTCCTCCGAGAATCCATGTTATGCATACAACCACGATCCCATGATCAGTTAGTCATGGCACATAACCGACAAGTATCAAAGTAAACATCCCATACTCAACGAATACATTCCATACCTTAATTGTCATTATGGCTACATCGATCAACATTAGCGGAACTTCATTAAACGTAGGGCCCGAGCCATGCCTTAACCTACCGGCAACTGACTGGGAGAACGTCCTAGCTCGCATAGTCGTCCACTTCACCTCCTTCTCGAAATCTAACCAAGTTAATAGCCAGGGACAATGCCAGTGAGTACTTTGAATGTACTCGCAAACCACCTTAAGAGAATTATAATAACAATAAGATATGCAATATGGCTGTGGTAATAGGAGGGCTCCAAGCGGGGTTCTTTTCTTAAATAGTTTCTCTTGCAGATATAGCATCTACATATCTTTGTTGAAAACTTTTATAAACCTTTTTGGAAGCATTTGTAAAACTTGAAAACTATTTGGATAGGGTCACCCATTTGTTCCTTTCCTCCGGTCGTCCCACGACCAAACTCCTTTCTTTCCCTTCCGACCATCCCATGGTCAAAACCTTTCCAAAGCCATTGCTTTTCTGAAATCCTGTTTGAAAACAAAACCATCACCGCTCTACAGCAACCTTCCCAACCATCCATGACCATGGACACGGCTATTCGAATAGATTTACACTCTGCAGAGGTTGTACACTTTACCCACACCACTCGGGTACCCTGTCCTGATCTACATCGATCGTGGGTCGAGTAACCGATCAAGACTCTCTGAATGCCACTCCAGTATAAGTGCCTACCCTATGAGTGTTGTTGATGGGTTCGTAGCATGGAAAACAAAAAAAATTCTACCGCAAGAACGAACAAAACCCAGATCTAATCTAGATAAAAGCCAAGATCTAATCTATTAGACATGTGCAACGAGATAGATCTGTACTAACCCTTGTAGACCCGAAAGCGTTACGAGATCGGATCTCGTGGTTGATGTAGTCGATCACTTGCCGATCTCAAGATCGAGTGGATGATCCTTCCGGCGCCGCGTTCCGGCAGCGCTTCCGCAGTCGGTCACACGTGCGGAGTCGAAGCAGACCTTCCTCTCCCCGTTCCAGCGAGCAGTCCACGGAATCCCAGCAGCACGACGGTGTGGTGGTGGTGGTGGAGTAGAGAATTCTGCAGGGCTTCGCCTAAGCCAGAGCAGAGGGAAGGAGGAGGAGAGAGGCGGCTAGGGTTTGCGGATTGTGAGGGGGCAACGGGGTGGCGCCCCCACCCCTCTATTTAAAGGAGGGAGGTGCCATGGGAGGGGGAGTCCTAGTAGGACTCCCCTCCCTCCTTGGTCGGCGGATTGGGAAGAGGGGAGGAGTCCTCCTCCCCCACTACTCCTTGTCTTGCCCTACAAGGATTCCTTGATCCTTTGTTGGTTTTCAAGCAAACTCCAAGAAATCTTCTAGAACCTTCTAGAATATTCCAAAACCTTCTAGAATCCCCATACAAATACTCCGAAACATTTCCTAACTTAGAAAATCATCCCCAATATATGAATCTTATTCTCCGGACAATTCCGGATCTCCTCGTGATGTCCTGGATCCAATCCGAGACTCCGAACAACATTCGGTCTCCAACGCACATTCCATATCTACTTAAAACAACTTCGAACCTTAAGTGTGTCACCCTACGGTTCGTGAACATGTAGACATGATGGAGACACATCTCCGATCAATAACCATTAGCGGGATCTGGAGATCCATAACAGCTACCACATACTCAACGATGACTTTGTGATCGATAGAACCATTTAACATACGAAACCAATTCACCACTATATCAATGTAACAATTTACAATGAACTATTTGTCACCACTATATAAGTAATATATTCTTAGTTCTTCCAAAGATCATAGGAATATCCCTACTATTTTCCAATGATCATCTTATGAGTCATTCTGGTATATGCTCATAACATTTAGAGCATAGGACATATCTGGATGTGTACATCTCAAAGAATGATTGATCAAAATATTCTTGTGATTTCACCAAGTGTCAAAATACTTGAATCTCGTGTCAACACACTTGAATCTTGATTCAGTTCTTTCCGTGCGTCAAGAACCTTTCTTGTCGTTTCCATATTGAACTCATTCAACATCTTATCTATGTACATTTGGCAAAACCATATTAGCGCCTCAATCTATCCATATAGACATTGATGCCTAATTCCCTGGTTATGCCTAAGTCTTTCATCGAAATGAAATTCTTAACCTGTGTCAATAAAAGATACATCATTTCTAATCAACAATATGTCTTTCACATAATGTATTAGAAATATGTCTTAGCGCTCCCACTTAATTTCTTGCAAAATGCAAACATCTTCATCGTCTCTGATGAAATTAAACCTTTTAACGGTTTCATCACGGTGAAGATTCCAACTCCGCGATGCTCACTTCAACCATTGAAGTTTTGCATACTCTTTTAGCATCCTTTGAATTAACAAAACCCTTTGGATCGTGTCATGGACACATCCTAGGTAACCATTCTATTAGAAGAACTTGTTTTGTTTGTTCAACTACCATATACCAAAATATATGTAGTGGTTGCTACATTAATCCGTCCAGACTAAATATCGCTACGAAAGATCAAAACTTATCATAGTCAATTCCTCGAACATTGTCGTAAACTCTTTCCGACATGTCGACTATTTCATAGATGTGAAACATCCATGTCTATTTCTTTATAGATCCATATACGAATGTGAGGTCTTGCACCTTTCCAGAGGGTCTTTCAAATTCAAAGCTTGATTTCTCGTGTATGGAATTATCACGGATTTTATGGCTTCAAGCCACTTAACAAAGTCAGGGCCCATCATTGATTATTTGCATGTAGCCGGTTCATCATTGTAAAACAACAATGATTTAACTCTCAAATCTTGGCATTTGATTACTTACTCGACCTACTTGGTTCAATAGGAACTTAGATCCCCGTGACCACATCCTTTGAGGCACGTGAGCCATGAGCATTGTTGCTGCCTTCGGGACACTTACCGACGCTGCGCAACTCAGCACATATTAGCCAAGGTTCAACAACCTTGTCAAAGTTTTATTGTCCTCCCACTTAACTTTTCACCAAAAATTCCTTCTCAAGAAACTCGACATTCTAAGTGATAAACACTTTTGTCTTCGGTGTTATGGAGGAATACCCAATGGTTATTCGAAATATCCTACAAAGACATGCTCATCCGACTTTGGTTGTAAACATTTTACTTATGCCTAGCATAACAAAAATTTAAGAAAGGACAACCTGGGTTTTATCCCAAACCATGACTTATATGGTGTCATTTCAACGGATCACGATGGAGCTCTTTTCAGTGTAAAAGCGGTAGTCACTAAAGCTTTAATCTTTAAAATATAATGGCAGTTTTATAAATGACACCTTTGATCTTATCATGTCAAACAAGGTTTCATTACATATCTTGAACACTCCATACTCCTATGGTGTTTTGGGAAATGCAAATCCATGGAACGATTCCTCAAATCTTAGGTGTTTCGCTAAACTTGTAACTCAAAAATCTTTATGATCCAATCAAAAACTTTTTTTTTCTTGTTACAATAATTTTCCACTTCATCTTGAAAGTCTTTGAACATTTTCAAATGTTTCATACTTCTTCCTTATTGAGTAGGTATATACATATACTCACTCAAATCTTCGGAGAAAGCATATGAAGTTGAAATCCATCGCCCACGACTACACATAATGGACTATATACATCAATATGTACAAATTCCAATCAGTTAGTCGTCCGTTCCTCTTTTGGCCTACGAACGGAGTTTTAATAATCTCCAGAAAAGTATCACAAGCGTCATTTGATCAAAATCAAAGACTCCAAAAATCCATCAACATGGAGTTTCTTCATGTATCCCTAATATAATTTAAACGGTGATGTCACTTCGCAAGTGATCTTTCAATCATTTGTCTTGCGACATTTTAGCATTAGTTTTATGGTCGTTATTTCTCCAACCAGACTTGTATATCATCCATCTATTATGGAATACGGCAATTATTTGAACAACCTTTTGTCGTCATAATACCTGATCAAAATAACAATTATTGAAACAAATCTTGAAGGTAAGCTTTGATGTTAACGAGCAACACAACAACCCTTTGTTTGTTTTCGATGAACATCATCACATATTCTCTTGCTAGTTACTTAGGCCATTGCAGTTCATGAATTGTGTTGTCCTGTATGACACTTCATACCAACCAATTCGGTATCCAATACCGCAGAACCACATTGTTTAACAACCAAGGAATACAGCCATAACATGTATCTTCTATATACCTAAGTTGGATATCTCCAATCTTTTCTTTTCTGCCAAATATTTTATAGATTCTCTTTCAACAATTCCTTTTCTTTTAAAAGAATCTATCAACATCAATAGTGGTGTCATTCACATGACACATAGTACAAAGTGTGTATAGTCAAATACTAATACCTTTGGACTTGCACTTTGAAGTGGATCACCTTCATCAAATGTTTGGCATTCTTTCAAAATTCCATTCTTTAGTAATCTTCTATTCATCCTTATCATGACAACTTTCATGATCAAGCTGCTATAGCTTATAAAGGTGAATTGCGAGTATAATGTTTCTTTTCCGAAACCTTTTGGAGGATTAGGACGACTAGCGTCTCCAACCTTCACAAATTCTCATCAAATATGAGGACATATACTCTATCATGTTGTAACCAACACATTGTTTTAGATATCACAATACCTTTCACATATGATGGTTTCTGAAACATTGCTTTCAGCTCTTAGATAAACTTGATATTAAAAACAATCTTTTGAGTATCAAGAATCATGGAGGCAAACATGATACATTAGATACTAACACTGGAATTATTACTCTTGATTTTATACTGTTTATTAAACTTCACAAAGTAAACGGAGTTTGCTGAAAGTTTGCAACAGGACTTTTAAACTTTAGATTGACACTCAAAACAATACGATACCAGTTCGTAAAGAAAATATCCAGAATTTTATAGTTCCACTATCTCAACTATAACTAAGCGTAAGGTGGTGAATGGATGCCAATGACTATAACAAACTATGCAAATTCACTTTGATTGTGTTTATGATAAATTGAGTTTGACTAATCCAAATTACAAATGAACTCCCACTCAAAACAACATCCCTCAAGTTGTTTTAGTGATTACACGAACCAAATCCACTACACCAAGTCCGATCATCACGTGAGATGATGTAGCTTTAAAGGCGAACAATCAACATGTTCATCATATCATCCATATGACTCATGCTTTACCTTTCGGTATTCCGTGTTCCGAGACCATGTCTGTACATGCTAGGCTCGTCAAGGTTAACCTTAGTATCCGCATGTGCAAATCTAGCTTGCACCCGTCGTATGCACACGTAGAATCTATCACACCCGATCATCACGAGATGCTTCGAAACGACGAGTCTTAGCAACGGTGCCTACTAAGGACGAACACTTTATTACTTGATATTTAGTGAGAGGGATCATCTTATAATGCTACTGTCGTGATCTAAGCAATACAAGATGCATAAAGGATTAACATCACAGGCAATTCATAATTAGTGTGATATGATATGGCCCTTTCTTCTTATGCCTTTGATCTCCATCTCCAAAGCACGGACATGATCTCTATCATCACCAGCATTGCGTCAAGGTCAGTGGCGTCGCTTCATGGTTGTCCATCATCACTAGCAACTATTATAACTACTTGGAATAAAGCTATTACAAGATGAATAGACACGCGGGTCTTAACAGAATTAAAGACAACCATTAGGCTCCTGCCGGTTGCCATATTACAATAAGGATCATTGCATACATCAAATATAATCACAATCACATGATGGCCATATCACATCACAAAACCCCTGCAAAAACAAGTTAGACGCCTCTAATTTTCTTTGCATGTTTACGTGGTTTGGGGCTTTCGAATAAGAATGGATCTTACCTACGAAACTAAACCACAACGTTGATACAAGTTCTATCAAGTGCAAAGTGTAGATTGGATCTATACTATGATGGGAGAGACAGACACCCGCAAAGCCACTTGTGCAATACGAGTTGCACGTCAACTGTGGAGCAAGTCTCATGTGCGATGACATGTAAGGTTAGCCCGAGCCGCTTCATCCCACCATACCGCAAGATGCAAAGTACACAAAGCAAAAGACGGCATGAGCACCAACACCCACAAAACCATTGTGTTCTACTCGTGCAACAGATCTACGCATAGACACGGCTCTGATACCACTGATGGGTTCGTAGCATGGAAAACAAAAAAAATTCTACCGCAAGAACGAACAAAACCCAGATCTAATCTAGATAAAAGCCAAGATCTAATCTATTAGACATGTGCAACGAGATAGATCTGTACTAACCCTTGTAGACCCGAAAGCGTTACGAGATCGGATCTCGTGGTTGATGTAGTCGATCACTTGCCGATCTCAAGATCGAGTGGATGATCCTTCCGGCGCCGCGTTCCGGCAGCGCTTCCGCAGTCGGTCACACGTGCGGAGTCGAAGCAGACCTTCCTCTCCCCGTTCTAGCGAGCAGTCCACGGAATCCCAGCAGCACGACGGTGTGGTGGTGGTGGTGGACTAGAGAATTCTGCAGGGCTTCGCCTAAGCCAGAGCAGAGGGAAGGAGGAGGAGAGAGGCGGCTAGGGTTTGCGGATTGTGAGGGGGCAAGGGGGTGGCGCCCCCACCCCTCTATTTAAAGGAGGGAGGTGCCATGGGAGGGGGAGTCCTAGTAGGACTCCCCTCCCTCCTTGGCCGGCGGATTGGGAAGGGGGAGGAGTCCTCCTCCCCCACTACTCCTTGTTTTGCCCTACAAGGATTCCTTGATCCTTTCTTGGTTTTCAAGCAAACTCCAAGAAATCTTCTAGAATATTCCGAAACCTTCTAGAATCCCCATACAAATACTCCGAAACATTTCTTAACTTAGAAAATGATCCCCAATATATGAATCTTATTCTCCGGACAATTCCGGATCTCCTCGTGATGTCCTGGATCCAATACGAGACTCCGAACAACATTCGGTCTCCAACGCACATTCCATATCTACTTAAAACAACTTCAAACCTTAAGTGTGTCACCCTACGGTTCGTGAACATGTAGACATGATGGAGACACATCTCCGATCAATAACCATTAGCGGGATCTGGAGATCCATAACAGCTACCACATACTCAACGATGACTTTGTGATCGATAGAACCATTTAACATACGAAACCAATTCCCTTTGTCACGCGATACTCTACTTATCCGAGGTTTGATCGTCGGTATCTTCATACCTAGTTCTACCTCATTACTGATAAGTACTCTTTACTCGTTCCATGATATGTCATCCCTTGTGACCTAGTCACATGCTTGCAAGCTAACTAGATGACATTCCACCGAGAGGGCCCAGAGTATATCTATCCGTCATATGGATGGACAAATCCCAATCTTGGTCCATGCGCCTCAACACATACTTTCAGAATACCCAATGACACCTTTATAACCACTCAGTTACGAAGCGGTGTTTGATGTCATCAAAGTATCCATCCGGTGATGGTGATTAACATAACCTCATGGTCGAAGGATTAGGTTACTATGCATTTGAAAGCTTGTAGCAAAACGAACTTAATGACTTGATCTTATGATATGCTTGCTATGGGTGTGTGTCCATCACATCATTCTCCTAATGATATGATCTTGTTATTAACGACATCCAATGTCCATGATCAGGAAACCATGATCATCCATTAATCAACAAGATAGCTTAACAAGAGGCTTACTAGGGACTCTTTTATGTTTACAAAACACACAAGTAATAATGTTTCCGGTTAATACAATTATAGCATGGGATGTAAACATTTATCATAAACATAAAGATATAATAATAACCACTTTATTATTGCCTCTTGGGCATATCTCCAACAGTTGTCCCCCTCAACACCGGGACGTCGGGTACCGAGGACCAACCGAAGCGCATTTTACACTTCACACAGTACGCACTTTTAATGAGGGGCTCATAGTAACGCCTGGCTGCCCGCAGACAGTCTGTTCCTTCTCCAGGTCGATGTCCCACATGGACCTTTATGGGAGAAGGCCCAGCCTCTAGGGATCACGATCCTCTGTAGTAGTTGTGAGGCAGCTTATACCAAAATAGACAAACATCAAATCCAGCCCTGTCCCATTCCAGAGTAATGTGGTTGCACAGGTTAATTGTTCTAGCAAAATTGCAAAGAACCGGGTGCGTTTTTGTAAACCTTTTTCCTCCATCTTTCCTTCAGCATTTTGTAAAACAAAACATTTTTCTTTCTCAACATCTCTTGGGAGGTCCTACCTCACCAAGGTTTTATCATAAAACATTTGGCTAAACTTTTTCAGGGACTTCCCATCCTAAAGCTTTGCTTCGGCTAAAACCGGGTCTCCAAAGGGTTATGGTGTTATACACCATCTATTCTACTAGGAGCCAGTAGGTGTCATCAAGGGGGTTGTACTTAATAGTACAAAAGTATAATAGTTCGGAAGAGACAAACCACTACCATATATACATCAACATATAGTAAAACAGTGCAGTTTTCATAAACAGTAGATAAAACATGCATAAGAAAAATAGTAGGACAAGGCTTATGAGCAAGAAGGTGGCTTTCCTGAGATCAGCAATATGGCAATATGTCCCTGGACTTCTTCCTTAGATAATCCAAGAATAACAATAATAATAATAATAATAAGATCTCTTCTTCTCGGCGTCAATACAAGCGCATCTATCGTCGTCATCGAGTACACATGCAAACAAGCAAGACCACAATCAAAACAAGGCATACAAGTGGACAATCACACAGCAAAAAGTGGACAATACAAGTATAATATTCGGTAGGTTTTGAGTGGTTGAGTTTAGAACCATTGGAAAAACCCTAATTGCAGTAGTGGGGTTTCCTTTATTCGGGAAAAGGGTCAAAACCACTAATGAAGGGTTTAGGACCAAGACCTGGGTAAGTATGGTATCAATGTGCAACCAGAATACCATCAGGTAGGTTTTGACAAAACAAGACCAACAAAAGTGGTTTCATGATTTTATCACTTTTCTTTAATTTCTTATAAATTTTCTAGTGATAAAGGCTCTAGTTTTAGGAAATAATTCACCAAAAATGTTCTGTATGTCCAAAAATTATTTACTTGGGTGTTTAGGTAGGGCTTGATGTACTTGTTCACTGAGAGTTGGAATAATGTCAAAATAATTACCAGAATGCCCTCAGGAAATTCCAAAAGGCAGTTCTAAAGCTGTTTTGCCTTTTTCACCAAATTAAATCTACAGAAGCTTTTGAGTTGATTCCAAGGGAACATGGTAGGTATTTAGAATACCTTTCTGAAGAAGTTGGAATCGACCTTTTTGGAGTTGTAGTGCTACTGTGATGATTTATCTAGTGATAACACTATGGACAGAACTGTTTAAATCATTAGAAATCCTCAAAAGCTCAATAAATCTTGATCTCCTGGATTCTGGTAGTATTGAGTGTACCACCTCATAGAGAGTTGGAATTAGGTCATTCCAACCTTTGGTTTTACCTAGAGAATTTCCTAAAGGGTGAAATGGCTTGTTTTTGTTATTTTTGTCAAACTACTACTACTATTCTACTTGGCATGGGACCAATGCCGAAAGACGGCAAAGGACAACACATACCAGAGGGAAGTTAAATCAATCCATTTGGGTTTCTAGGATTTGCTAGGGAATTTATTTAGTGTAGAGGATACTTTTTAGTAGATTAATTGCCAATAAATAATGAAAATTATTTTTGGCAAAAGACCAGTTCTGCATGTTGCACAAAACACACATGAACATGGTAAAAAAAATATTTGGACGAAATACCCCATTTTCCATTTTCATATGGATTTAAACTGGTCAGATATTTAATAGATCTGGAAAAAAAATTAGTAAAAGAAAAGGGCCGTGGGGTGTGCTGGGCCGGATCTAGGCGCAATTGGGCCGCACGGCGCCGAGGCGGCCTAGCGAGGCGGGGCTGCGTGCGGGAGGGAGTTCAAACCGCCTGCGGGCGGGGTCCGCCTGTCAGTGAGTGCGGGAGGGCGAAGGGGTAGGGAGCAGCGCGGGCCGTCCGATTAGAGGGGCATCGACGGTCCCCGCTCATCCTCGTCCTCTCGACGCCGACGGCAGGAGAAAATCCTAGCAGAGGGTGACAGGGGCGCGGGGAGGCTCACCGGGAGCTCGCTGGCGGCCGTGGAGAAGACAGGGGGACGCGGTCGACAACGACGACCTCGGGGATGCGCGGCAAGGCGGCGTTTGCTTCAGGGAAGGTGCTCGCGCGACGTCGGTCGAGGGGTAGCTTCGGGAGCTCGCCGGAGTTGCTTCTAGAGCTGCTGCAGTTGCTGCATGTCGAAAAGAATACCAGGGTCAGATGCAGAATCCAGAGGGGATCTCGAAAGGGTGACATGCAGAGAGGGAGGGGCAGAGGGAAGGGAGCTTTGCTCAGATCTAGAGCCATCGTCGAGGCACCTTTCTTTCTTCTTCCCGGGCTAGACAGGTCAGGGGAGAGGGAGTGGTGCTCGGGGAGGTGAGTGGGGAGCAGAGGGAGTGAATGAGGGGCAGAGGGAGGCGCGGGGTGGCCTCTGGTCCATTTAAACCGAAGGGGAGGGGTCCATGGTGAGCTAGGACCATGGAGGGCTTGGGGAGGAGGGCTGGTCACTGGTTGGTCGAGCTGTGTGGTGCTGGGAGGCAGTGTGGGCCTGGTGCTCGACCAGAGAGAGAGGGGAGTGGAGGTGGCTGCTGCTGCTTTTAATATACAAGATATTTTGCAAGATATGCCTCTCCTTCTCTCATACAAGCACATGAGACAAAAAGAGGGGTGAGCTAAAGTGTAGCACGACCAGAGAGATATGTGTTTGATGTGGTGCATTGCTTTGCACGTTTAGAGGGACTTGGAGAAGGCTTTGGATCATGTTTTGAGTTTGCACCATTTGATCAAAATGGTTCTTGTGAAGGAAGTTGAATAATTCTCATTTAGCAAGGTGGGGTAAAAGTTACTGGTGTAGATAGGGTCGATGCCTAAACCTAGGAATTATTTGGGATTTTTCAGATAAGTCTAGATGCACTTTGTTTCAATTATTCAAATAGTGCAAAAATGGTTTTTAGGAATTTATTTGGTATTTTTGAATTGTACAGTGGAGTTTTTGATGTGAGATGGTCCCAAATGTGAATACACACTTGGGGAAATTTTCGCAAGATTTATTGTGGCTTAAAAGTATTTAAGATAATTATTATTCCATTTCTGCCATTTAAGAAAGTAGGCAAAAAGAAATAATAAAGTTATTCAAAAATATTTATTTTTGAAGTGGGAAGAGAGGGTATGATATATGGATCCCAATTGAGCAAAAGGTGGGAGAAGTGTTTTGGCAAAAACCAAACTTTCCATTGGGAAAGGGGTTTTGAAGATTTTGTCTATTAAAGGATTTAAATAGATTTGGAACCATAATAATTATGGATCATATTTGATAAATCTTGATGATAAAGGTAGCTGAGGTAGACAAGGTGTAACAAGCATTTGCAACCTTGGGAGTGGAGAATCCAAGTTGATTTTGGTGAAAACTAGAGATTTAAGGATCTTGGGTAAGATTGTTTTTATGCCACAAAAACCTTGTTGGGTCTTGGAGCTCAAGGCTCCCCTTGGGGCATGGGATATATGGATGGATAAACCAAGTGATATAGATCACAATGGTGTAGAGGTTTGAGCTTGATCATGGTTGAGGGTTCCAGGAAATGATCTCCAACTTTGAATAAATTAAGCCTGCCAAAGCAGATTATCAACTAGCCTTCAAAACCTTGTGGGTTTAAGGAGCACAAAGATCCACTTGGAACAAGTGAAGTATATATTGATAGACCTATATGATTATAACACAACCATGCAAAGAGTTGGTCCATAGAAGGTTGGATGATGGTGTGAGCTTCTGTCAAAGTAGGCATGTTGACTAGATTTGCAGGAATAGTTATTTTCTTGCCTGCAAAACCATCAAGAACAAGTGGGTTGGAGGCTGATCAAACCAAGGGCAAGAGTGGTCCTTGGTAGTCCTTAGGATGGTTTACAAGATGGTTCAAGTGCATTTCCAACAATGCATTAGGGTTGGGAATGATGGAGACCTAAAGATGGGATCTTGACAACCTTTTTCCAGACTTGGCCAAATTTAGCAGATTTGGTGGTTTTGACTAGAATACCAGATTTGATGTTTTTGATTGGTTGCAAGGTTCTAAATCATCATCAAGTGGATGATGTTGAAGTGAGGATTGGGTAGAATAGATCCATGCTTGATATTGGTCTTCCTTGACTTGGAAACTTCTAGAATGGATCAGTTTAGAATTGATCTGGTTAAGGGTTTTAGATGATCACCTAGTGGCTAGAGATCAAATCCATCTTGTATTCTTGCTTCGGGTTTGGGTATTTTAAAGTTTCTTGATCCTAGAGGATGAGCTCCTAGAGTAGCTCATATTACTTCTAAGCAAACAAGTCAAATAGCAGATCAAGGCAACTCATCTTACAAACAAATCAACTACTAATAGGGTTACCATCAAGCTTAGCTTGAGGTAAGGATGGGAAATTTTGAAAGGTTGGAATTTGAGTAAGGTAAGAGTCCTTGGTATCCCTACCAAGAGTAGAATTCAAAAGTTTTATACAAGGTTTTGAGAATCCTAGAGGTAGGAGTAGTTGAAGGTTCTGTATTGAGAACATAAGGAGATTATATTATATATCTCTCCATAGTTTTGTCAATATAAGCTACTAAAATAGTTTTGGTTACATAAGCATCTTGGCTCATGTTTTGAAATGCTAGAACGTTTAAGAATATGTAAAATGAGCCAGGATAGTTTTATTAAATAGCTTTTTGACAACCGATGTTGAGGTAAGGAGTATATCATAAGATGTACAATCAGAAGCATAAGCACATACAACAACAGGCAAGCACTGCACAATTAAATATGAAAAAGGTTTTGTTCCCCCTGATTTTTGCATTCTGGACAACTAATCAGGGTTTCTGAAATTGGGATGTTATAGACCTTTCCCCCTTAAAAGAATCTCGTCCCGAGATTCAGGAGGGATAGGGTTGGAGGAGTTGCGTCAATCTATGTTCGGGGTTCACTCGGGGATACTAAGTTTACGGCGGGAGTATTGCTTCCGGGGGGTAGGCTTCGGTCCATCTGTTAATTCTCTTCGCGTGAGAAGGATGGAGTCTTTCCCCCTTAGGGTTAAGCTAGGCAGCTCGGAGAGTCACAAATCAAGGGCATTCATTGAATACGAAGATGAGGGTGGCAAAAGATAGTTCTTAAGGTGGCGTGCGATGACATAAGGAAGGGTAACATCATAGGTGTTGTTCAAGGGGGGGACAGAGAACTGGTTTAATTACAAGTTGCATTGGCTGCCGTTCAGGGATTTCTAGGGTAAAGTTAAGGAGCTTCTCTTGACTCTACTCCCAACGAGGTGTAGTAGCTTGTAGATGCGAGTTGATTCCTCAATCTTGAGTTGTAGGGTTGCAAGAGGTCGGATGGTCGTCTTTTCTTAAGGTAAGGACCTTGGGGCCTTCAGGCTTCACCTTTTTGGAGGCCTTGATGGGTGTACGCTGGGGGCATTCTCGGCTAAAGTGACCGGGTTGATCACACGAGAAACAGGTACCTTTCTTTCGGCGTGACTGAATTGACGATCTTCCTATGTTGACACAGGGAAGTTGACGGGCCTTGCCAATGAGGAGATATACTGGGCAGTCGACAGGGACATGGTCTTAGCATTCGCAAAGGAAACAAGTGACAAACAGAGTTGGACAAACTTTGGGCGAATGAGGTGTCCCACAGTTTGGGCAGTTGCCGAAACACTGGCTGGCTTGATGTCCTTCTTCTCCGCAACGGCTACATGCTTTCTTTGAGCTTCCGGTCCTCATGGCCATCTTGAGGGAGTTCCTATTGGTGGTAAGCGTTCCGGTTATGGGAGTAAGCTATATTAAACGGTTAGTTTTCGTATTTCAATTCAAAGGGATTAATGGGATATAGAACTATGGGGTAGCGGTTTTGGTCTAATCAAGCAGATCCAACCAGGTTCTAGGTCTCACGAGGTGTATTTAAGGGGGTACCAGCAGTCATCCAGCGTCCGGGAGAGATACTAGACAATCAGGAGATGTGTTCATTTGGGGCATTTTCGTTTCGGGTTGGGTCTGATGCAACGTCTTGGGTAGAATACGCAAGAGGGAAAACATCAAGGCACACATAACAATCCAAGGAAGTTATTACATAACAAGCGAGTCTGCACCCGGAGGTGTCAATAGTACTTAACATTACAAAACGCGCTAGGGACGATACATGACTCTACCCTATTGCTAGATGGGCGAGTACAGCAGCGCGGGTGATTACCTGGAGGGTGCATCTGTTGTTCATTGCTGACTCCATGGGGGGGTTTCCAGCTACTGCAGATCCTCTAGGGTATGTGGGATATTCAGCTCGGCTTCAGTGAAGCTGAGAGTGGTGCCTTCCCAAGGTGCAGGGTTGGATGTTGGCTCGGCCGGCACGGGTGACTATACGATAGGGTGGTACTCATTGAGGAAGGGGAGTTTGTCGTCAGTCACGGGATTTTCGTCTTCAAGGGTTGGGGGTACTCCAATGGTCAGCTTCTTCTCCAAGCGAGCATTGGTGGCTCTAAGACTTCTTTCACGGTTACGGAGTAGGTTGATATCCATCTTTAGAAGCAGATTCTCCCGCCTGGCCTTGTCAAGATCTTCCTGGGAACGTTGGAGTAGGTATTCCATGTCCTCTAATTGATTCCCGATGCAGCAGGTGAGGAAGGACTCGGTAGGAAGTCCATCTTGGTCACGCTTTCCAAACAGGTGGTAGGGGGTATCCTTCAACTCATCTTCGAGGATCTTGCAGAGGCGCACCATGATCTCCTGTATGGCTCGCACCACGCCATCTACCCAGTTGATGTCAAGGAAGGTGAAGATTGCGGGCGCGGTGTCCTCTTCGGGGGATGGAATTACAACGTTGATGACCCATTGCATCACATTGGTGTTACTGCGAGGAAGTTCGGTTCCTTCAATTGTCGGCGAGGGCCTATTGACTCTCTTCAACAGGTCGTGAAGCTTCTCTTCAAAAGGCCAGAAGTTGTCTCCAATGATGATGCGTTCCGAGAGGAAAGAGGCCATCTACAGCAATTTTTGAGATGGGGTTGGGTTAGTGACAAGTGTGCAAGATTTTAAGATTAGAAGATCATATTAATGCAAGTAGTTTTCAAGATGGAGGGGAAAAGACATAAGCACTTTTGCAAATAGTCATCTCTTCTCCCTTGTCTTTTAGAAAATAGGTTGGTCGTTTCTTGTCTAACATCCATGCTAACTAAGGTCTCCTACAGTCAGGATGGCTCTGATACCAAGTCTGTGGGGGCCCCGGATTAATCCTCCGAGAATCCCTGTTATGCATACAACCACGATCCCATGATCATTTAGTCGTGGCACATAACCGACAAGTATCAAAGTAAACATCCCATATTTAACGAATACATGCCATACCTTAATTGCTATTATGGCTACATCGATCAACATCAGCGGAACTTCATTAAGCGTAGGGCCCGAGCCATGTCTTAACCTACTGGCAACTGACTGGGAGAACGTCCTAGCTCGCATAGTCGTCCACTTCACCTCCTTCTCGAAATCTGACCAAGTTAATAGCCAGGGACAATGCCAGTGAGTACTTTGAATATACTCGCAAACCACCTTAAGAGAATTATAATAACAATAAGATATGCAATATGGCTGTGGTAATAGGAGGGCTCCAAGCGGGGTTCTTTTCTTAAATAGTTTCTCTTGTAGATATATCATCTACATATTTTTGTTGAAAACTTTTAAGACCTTTTTGGAAGCATTTGTAAAACTTGAAAACTATTTGGATGGGGTCACCCATTTGTTCCTTTCCTCCGGTCGTCCCACGACCAAACTCCTTTCTTTCCCTTCTGACCATCCCATGGTCAAAACCTTTCCAAAGCATTGCTTTTCAAAAATCCTGTTTGAAAACAAAACCAGCACCGCTCTACAGCAACCTTCCCAACCGTCCAAGACCATGAACATGGCTATTCGAATAGATTTACACTCTGCAGAGGTTGTACACTTTACCCACACCACCCGGGTGCCCTGCCCTGATCTACACCGATCGTGGGTCGAGTAACCGATCAAGACTCTCTGAATGTCACTCCAGTATAAGTGTCTACCCTATGAGTGTTATCCCCCTCAACACCGGGACGTCGGGTACTGAGGACCAACCAGAGCGCATTTTACACTTCACACAGTGGGCGCTTTTAATGAGGGGATCATAGTAACGTCTGGCTGCCCACAGACAGTTCGTTTCTTCTCTAGGTCGATGTCCCACATGGACCTTTACGGGAAAAGGCCCAGCCTCCAGGGATCGCGATCCTCTGTAGTAGTTGCGAGGCAGCTTATACCAGAATAGACAAATATCAAATCCAGCCCTGTCCCATTCTAGAGTAATGTGGTTGCACGGGTTAATTGTTCTAGCAAAACTGCAAAGAACCAGGTGCGTTTTCATAAATCTTTTTCCTCCATCTTTCCTTCAGCATTTTGTAAAACAAAACCTTTTTCTTTCTCAACATCTCTTCGGAGGTCCCACCTCACCAAGGTTTTATCATAAAATATTTGGTAAAACTTTTTCGGGGTCTTTCCATCCTAAAGCTTTGCTTCGGCTAAAACTGGGTCTCCAAAGGGTTATGGTGTTATACACCATCTATTCTACTAGGGACCAGTAGGTGTCATCAAGAGGTTGTACTTAATAGTACAAAAGTGTAATAGTTCGGAAGAGCCAAACCACTCAACATATCTCTACTACTTATAAAGGAGCAAACATAATCTTTACTATGTGCACCCTGGTTAACAGACATGATTTTCTCACCACCACAGGATCTGAGACGGTAGATTAAATCTCACCGCACAGATTGGTCTACTCAGCATCCTGTGTGCAATTAGCAATTAACCCGGGGCGGAGCACGCTGCCTCCGGACGGAAAACTCCACTCTCCCACCATCCACGATCTAAAACGTAGTGGACCCAAGCAATTAATATGGCTAAATTAACGAGACTAAGCTAAATTAAAGGGACTAAACTTGGTCAATAAAAATAAGGCTAAATTAACGGACGTGAAACTCCTCTCCCACCATCCGCCTCCAAGGACATAGTGGAACCGATCAAATCTGATAAATATGGCTAAATTAAATCTTGGTCAATAAAAATGCGGCTAAATTACTGGGCATCAACCTCGAGGGCAATTGTAGTGGCTTCGCGCTCCTTTACGTCGAGCTCCTGAGGGCACTGTAGCCTTCACCACCGCCTTCCTGGAGCCTCGCTTTCGCCATCGCCGTCGCCATCATCACTTTACTGGGCACCAATCTCGAGGGCAATCGTAGTGCCTTCACACTCCTTTACGGCGAGATCCTGATGGCGCCATAACCATCATCACCTTCATTGCCTCCTGGATCGGACTGTCAGGTTTGCGCCCACACCTTCGTTGCCTCCACCATGCCTCCACAATGTCGTGACCTAGAACTGTCTTACCCAGACTTGTGCCTGTATCGAGAGCATTTGATAAATTAATCTACGGCATACAATGCAACATGCACCAGATGTAAGATAAATGCAATAGTTGTTTTCTCTGAGTTACATGCTTGTAGGTCCTGACAATAACCTTAGACAAAGGACCATATAATTGAGAATAATAGGGATATAAGACTCAAATCTCCCCATATATGCTCAAATCTTCAGCTCTTTTAGACTTTAAAAAACCAGGATAAGTATTCCAAAATTACAGAAAATAGTTTTAGGCTTTAAAAAACCAGGTATTCCAAAATTACAGCTAGGTAATTTCGCCTATGGCTTAGAAAAAACTATTTTATGACATGCACACTTGTCTACAATAAAACCATATTGCAGACGCTAACTGATCTTGAAAAAGCACAGCTATGGATAAATAAAATTAGAACAAGTTTAAATGACAAGTAAGTAACCCAGTTTCATCTATTATCGCGTAGTAATTCCCCAATAGTGCCAGAGTTGGCCTCCTGCCAACAACAACTTGCTGAGCATATGGCACAAGATAATTGGGTATTATCCATGGGTACCTTGCCATCATATAATGAATATTAGAGATATGCTAGTATAATAATACTTCAAAAACTTAATATTTTTCAGTGACCTCTTTGCTGGAGAGAACCATCTCAGCTGCGCTTGTTGCACCATTACTTGAAGCCATATTTTCACTCACTGTTCTAAATTAGTTGATGATCTAACAACCGCGATTCTAGCCAAACATATTGTACAGTATTGAATTAGCATATCTCTTCATATTTGCCTTTTGCAAGTGGTACATCCTATAGGTAAGAAATTTTTGGTATAAATTAGCACTCAGGATCGTGGAAACTTCTAGAATTTTTGGAAAGTAAGCTATCAACATATCAAAACACAACCATCTATGAACTCACTTCACAAGAGTAAATAATCATGCGCATCAATTTAGAACAGTCAACAAAAAGATTGTTCTGGTAATAAAAGAGATCAAATGGATAGAAATTAGTATTACCTTTTATATACTCTCATTGTTCTATTTACTCCCTCTTCTCCTCCGTCTTCAGCCCTACTTGTCTGTTGCACTTCTCTTCTTGATCCCATATTAGCAATTGTAGCAATTCATGTGCGGCAGAGATGCCTCCAGCCCGCGTCGTGTGTCTGGATGGCGCCCTTGCCATGAACCCAGACGTTGTCACCCTTGTGGCGTTCCTGGATGACATCCGTTATCTCTCCATGTACGACACCCTCTCAGCCGTCCACACATTACCACCTCCCTGCACCGCATTCGCCATCCTGAAAAAAGGTTATCAGTCTATATTAATTGATTTGATTTGCATAGGAAAAGGCGCATGAATTTAATAAGATTTTCTGAATTATTGTTGTTGTGCAACATTGTACAAAATATAGGTACAAGCGAGGAGCAGTATAGAAGCTCAAAACTTGAGTTAACAAATTATTTTCCCTGTTCTAAAAAGTCTAGCAGACTGAATTAGAAAGATATCAGATTGACCTGGGTAGTTACAGAGATAGTAAAGGGCAATTAACTACACAAAAAACCTTGTCAACAGGCATGAAGTACTACGTGCATTAGACTATTTGAAATCTTGTCAGTACTTGTATTGTCGGTGGTGTTCATGTTTATATGTCACACTATGCATAGGCTTTCATTCAAATTGGATTGCATTTAAATACATTCATTGCTTGCAGGCTACAGGAAGATATGCAACAAATTGACTGAATTTTGAAAGAGCAGCCAACCCTCATCCGACATGCAGTGCTATGGTGCCAGGAAATCATCGGTTCTCTGCAGTATGGTGCTTTGAGAAAATAACAATACAATGGGAGGTCATCGGATGTTGGGACTGACTATTGGATTTTCCTTCTATTTCAGCATAACTGAAAAATTATGAAATATGAAGGTCACAGACAACAGAAACTTTGGTCGAAATATATCATGAGGTATTCCCTCTGAAATACGATTCGTTAAATATGGTCGCAAGCTAACACAAAATTCAGTGCTGTTGGTTTCGAATTTAGAGAATGCAACCATTTGAGATGGTACATTAGTCATATATGTATTAACACAGGAAGATCAATAGCATTAACATTAATATTAGAAGCCATATATCCGGAGAGATGTCAGCACCTCAAGCATAGGTCCATCTTGAGGGCCATGTCACCGAAGAGCTGCTACAGCAGCGAGTTGGAGGTCAGAACCTTGCACGCATAGCAACAAACAAGTAAAAATCCACGACAACGGTCTTAATTCAGTCTAGAAGTTTTTTTCCGGAGTCTCGGCAAAATGAAACGGACAACAACCAACGAGACACACCCAAATTCCAAAAACAAGGCCAAAATCTGTTTGGCTGAATTTCTCCAAACGAACCAAAATTACACCTTTTTCCATCGGTATAAGCACCCCTGATCGATTTCACCCAGATAGCAAGCAGCAAAGTAGATGGCTGAATGAAAAAGGAATCTACTGCCTTGCTAGAAACTACACGATTGCAAATCGACCATAGGAAGAAGAAAGGGGCGGGCGGAGGGATTGGATTGGGGGACAAACCTTGTGCTGCTTGCGCTCGATATCGAGGGAGAGGGCTTCGAGGTGGTCCGCCGCACGGGTCCGCATCGCTGCCCCATCCGTCTGACCACCATCGCCGCCCGACCCGTGATTTTTGGGAAAGGGAACCGCCTCTCCAGGATGGTGGGGAGGCAGGTGAGGGGGTTCAGGAACTCGCCGTCCTCGGAGCGGCGGAAAGGCAGATGAGGGGGGCGCCGGACCTCGCCAGGCCGGTGGGGCTCGGTTTGCTCGACGGTGAGAACAAAATGGGAAGGGAAGGAGGAGACAGCGGGATAAGGAGCGAGGAGAGTGGGGAGGGACGCGTGTCCGATTGGCTAGGTGAGTATTTTTTAGGGTCATAGGTAACGTGGCCATGCGTTGCGATGGGAGAGGGAAAACTGCATCGTAGAGACACAAAGTTTTCAACAACATGACGTACATACGATCTATAGTAGATATAATTTCTATAGTAGACACAATTTTTTCGACACCCAAGATTAATTTCCTCAAATTTTATTAAATAGCATGGCTTGACATTTTTTGAACTATTAATGGCTCGCTCAAAAAAGCTATATAATAAATTTAGGTTGTCCCATAATGACAGGTTGGCAAACAAAAGAAGATTTTATATCCAATAATTGTTCTTTTCAACAATGAGGAATCAAAATGTAACAAGTGCCGTGAGCTCATAATTAAACGTCCAAATCCTAGTTTGGTGGAAGTTATAATGTGTTATTTTTGGCCAGCCAACAACTTTCTTCATTCTCTCCATGGAAATTACACTGTACTCTGACGTGGCGTCCTCTGATTCAAGCGTACTGGTTATTAGACGATCTGGCACAAAACCATCATCAGCCGAACCACCAACTTGCATTCATCATCATCTATAGCATTTATCCCAACTTCACCAACATATTTATCCATACTACTGGCCCGACGACGACATGGATATTTTATATATGCCATTTGTTTTATGTTATCCTCTTTCAACAAATCAACAAACATTCTGCAATTCAAAACACCAGTTAACTCTACATAAAACTCATGTACGCAGAAATATTTTTTATCTGAAACCAGTGATATCTCATTAATAAAGTTCTAGCTTTTTAACAGTGAGCTGCTAGATAGACGATAAGTTAACTCGTGGCTATAAATCAATCATGACAATAGAAGATCTATCATGATATTCTTCATTATCCATAAAAAAGAACATAATTTTCTTTATTTATAACAGGAATATATGAAACAAAATCATACCGCACCTAGATAATCAACCGCTTCTTGTTAGACTTCAGAGAACAGGACAATGCCAGACTTTTTTTATGGACAATGCCAGACTTTTCCATTTGTTGTTCTGTAGCAAATAACACAACTTCATTATTTTTGAAGTTAATTTCAACAGTTAATCGGTCATCCCTGCATTCTTCCTCGAGATGCGAGATGATCTTCTGTTGACTTTGGCCATATTTCCCACATAATTTTCCCAGCAAGTTATTACCAAGCACACTAATCACCTTTATATGGAATTTATGTTTCTCCAGTTGCTGAATGAAAGACATTGGGTGAATAGTACACAAGGCATTATGATCAATAGCAGTTACGCATAACAAATATTAATTTAGGACTAACAAGATCTCTGAAAACATCACCCACTCTGGCCTGATGCCATAATTGAGCAATGAGCATGAGGGATGAAGGTTCACAACTTGATCTGTCGAAATCACCTAGTAACTAGACCTTTCATGTCTTAAAAACATAGCAAGATTACCTGCAAGAGATGACAGGGTAATTCTCTTCAGCAATTTATCATGCACAGTAGGAGCCTCAGGATTCCAACACCAATAACTTGGGGCAATAATGTTCAGCTCAATGTTTAGGCACTTTTCAGGTTCTGATATAGTTTCCTAGCACCTCGTCATGGTCTTGGCTTGATGCTGTTCTGCCAGCACTACGTATTCTGGTTTTCATGTCCATCCTTCTATTTCTTATAAACAGCGAGTAGAGTGAACAGATCTCCATATTGGTGACACAACCGGACCTTCTCAAGGTCAGCTTTATGTTTCTCCTCATGAGTGCCCACTCTAAATATGCTGCTAGAATTTGCCATAACCGTAGCTAAAACCACACCTCCTTCCTCAAACTAAAACCAAAGCAATCAAGCATAATTTTTTCAAGCCTTGTCCCAATTCCCAATTTGACCAAGTGGCGTCCAATATCAGTCAACTCAAAGCAATTAGTTTTACATTTGATAGCACCCAATAGTTCAAAGTTCTTCACATCCATATTGATAGCTTCTGGATTTGGGGCATCAACAAAATCGAAATTTTGTGCATCTTTAACACCCAAAGCAAGTATTCTCAGAACAACAGTGCCAAGATGAAATTTCCGGATTTCAGGTTATTGATGCACTTCCATCATACTATTGTCACATTCGGAGTAAAGCCTATAACACTTCCCTGCTCCCGTTCGACCTGCCCGGCCAGCGCGTTCATTAACTGAACTTTGGGAAATCCAATTTACTTTCAGAACACTAAGAGTTTGACACCGCTGCTAGGCAAAAATCTGCTCTCCTTGACCAGTACACAGTACAGAATCAACAACATACTTCACTTCTTTTTTAGTCAGTGATGTTTCAGCTATATTTGTACAGAAGATAATTTGTATCTTTCTAGGAAAGCTTTTAAAAACACGACTCTGTTTTACAGGGGAAAGCTTTCCATGCATAGGAAGCACCACAACACTTGCATCGCTGAATTTTTAACAAGCCTCTTCAACTTCTAGTTGAGATGTCAAGAAAGCAAGAATGGCACCCTCGTCTTCACTCTTGTGAATGATGCTTACCTGTCTTATAACATCATCAACATAAGAAGCAGTGGGCACAGGCACCACGTGGAGAATTTTGCCCAGTATTAAAAGAAGCCTCCACTGATATACCTCCGTACAGCCTCGCCGAAGTTGCAATAACCACATAACTGAAAATAATAATTGTCGTTGATCATTTGTATTGCAACATCAGAGCCTCTCCATTTACCATGATATATAGTTCCAAAAAGTTTTAGAACCGAGTTCTTGAGCATTTCGAGGTCATCCTTCTTTACAGTCTGAAACATGAACATGTGGTTGGTCAAAATATTTAGTAAACATGGAACTTGACGCGATTAGCAAATAGCAGAGTATGGAGATAAATAGAAACAATGTTTTAGACATGAAGAACGCAAGATTTCCCACCTCCAAGAAGCCGCAAAGAGCCTCGCCATCTCCTCCTGCAATCGCTGCATGCATTAGCCATCAGCAGCAGGAACAAAAGATACCATTTCATAACCCGGTTGGGAAATCCTGAAGACCTATGGCTCAATGGTCTCCTGCGCTCCACCCGCACCGGCCTCTTGTGCGGCAGCACCGCCATCGCCGGAAGACCACAATGTGGTGGCGAGAGACAGCTCTGCCGGCGACAGGTCTGCCACCCAGAAGAGCTTGAGCGGCAATCCTGTGCCAGGCCGTGGAGAGCCTTCATGTAGCCGGTGCAGTTGGCGACGTCGACCCCATCTTCCACTGTTGTAAGCTTTTATGCGAGCATGCTCTTTCTTGCTCTGCGTCTTTCGAACCTAAAGTGGATGGAGCAAAAATCACATATGACTCTCTTAAATCTGTATCCAATCAGTGAGACTGTTAGTCATATGTATGATTATAATAATTGACTGGCCATCGGCTATTAGATGTTTTGTAAGAATGACATCAGGAACAGATCCATACAATAGTAAAGTTGTAGAAATAAAATGATTTTGAATGTTGTATCTACAGGAAGCTCATGTTGGCTCATTAGTTTCAGACAGAAAATGGTAGATTAGTTCAACTGACAATCGCTTTAAATTACCTCATGTTTCCTAATACAAATAGGCAGCCACCAATGACGATCTTGCAAAATTAGGGTCCTGAAACCACGTGAACCAAACCGTCCGGCTAAAAATTATCAATTCTTACCTTGTGCCCAGATAATCCAGGGCACCAGCGGCAGATGTCGTTGGAGATGTCCAGCAATTGAACTCGAGGCGGCGACGCTCGTAGTGAAGACTCAGGCCGCGGGCATACCCGGACCCTCCATGGAGGCGGCGGCGCCCATGTTTAAGGCCCAGCAGTGGCCTATCCCTATAACGGAGTGGGCGAATAGGGGGAGTCGGGTTGCTTGCTGCACCTAGGAGACGAGAGGCGGGAATGAGGCTGGTGGTTTCCCGCACGCGACGGAGGAGGTGAGGTCGAGGTGGCCATGCTGAGTGATATTCGCCTGCATCGGGGTTGGAGCCAAGGGGACGCGTGGACGTGCGTGGATAGGGTAGCAGGCGAAGTCGAGCACGATGGTGCAGACCTTGATCTTAAGGTGCTTGGCTCTGATCTCCTCCGAGACGGCGGTGAGGTGGAAGGAGATGGCGTGGTTGATCCCTTTGCTCGTTCCAGCGACGACAACCTATGGCCCGTAGTGGCGGGGCAGGATGTGGGGGAGGTGATTGTGGATGGGGAGCGTGGACTGCGGAGGGTAAACCGAAGCGACCTCATAGGGTGGGACCGTGGGAGCGACGGACGATAGGACGAAGGGAGGCGACGTAGTGGCAGAAAACGGAACCAGCAGATTCTTTTTAGATAGTAGAGATTCCTCTTATAGCTCTATACATTTATTTAGTCGTCCTTGAAACATTTATTAAGTTTTTTTTCCGATATAATTGACTTTTTTTATGAATTACTGGTAATTTTAAATTTAATATGTATTAAAATGTATAATCGTGATTTGTAATCGTGTAGGTCATACATGTGGTTGCGGATATTAAACTTCATGGAGTACCGGACATGAAATATTTAGTATGACTTTCTTATGACTTTCTTACCGGGTATATTTCTCTCGATATCACGAGTTAAAGATTTTATTATTATCATTCTAAAATCTAATTTTTATTACTACATTGATACACTCACATGGCAAGTTTTAGGACAAAATTGGATGTTATTTTTTTATAACGATGTTGCGTAATGTATATGTAGGATATTTTAAATTGAGGAAGTACAAAAAAAATGGAGCTTTAAAATATTCCGACCATGAAACCAAGAATTATAGATCACATAAATAGGTGAACATTCACTAAGGAACCATCATCAAAGAAAAAATACTAAATAATGTTGCATAGTTATTATTTTTAAATAATTTATAACTAATTATAATGAATTTAAGTGGTCGTGAAATTCATGTGAAGACACTGTGCAGATTGTGTATTATATACTCACATCATTAGGCACAAGACACATTTAAATGGCTTGATTAAAAACTTGATAAAAGAGGATTAATTTTGCATATAGATATTTTTTTATAGACTATTAGACGTGCTCCACGGAAAGGCCTCATTCTTATCCTCAACCTTCTCTCTTGTGAACAGTAGCTGAGAGCTCCTTCTCCAGTCCCGAACCAAACCGAGGTTACTCTCGACGGCGATGCCGTCGGGAGGCGACTGAGGGGCGGTGCTGGTGTAGGTAGTTTAGGTTTTAGGTGTTGTTTTGCTTGTGTGCAGTCTGGGAGTAGGTCGTCGGAGTTTTCTGGCTGGCTCCGATGCGTCTTGTGGCTCATCTTCCTTGCAGCGGTGCTCCGGTGGCAGGGGCCTGCGTCGCGGGAAGAGCTGAACCCGAGGATCTCCGCCAATAAAGCCAGAAGCTGGAGCTCTGCTGCTCCGACGGTCGCGCACGCCGTTGGGAAATTGTTGCTGCCCTTCTCCTTGCATCTTCCATGGAGGAAGCTGACGAAGGAGGCCGGGACAAGCTCCCTCAATAAGTGTGAACCCCGGTGGATCTGTGGTGTTTCTGCTCGGATCTCCCTCCTGGCCAGCCGTGGCGGCGGGGGGGAGGGGGGTCTTGGCGGAGTGCTGTTCGGATTTGGCCGAGGAGATGGATGCGGTGAAGCTTCGATTCGTGGACTTCTCCAGCAGAGGACTTTATGCGACGGCGATGGATGTCTTGCCTCTTCCTCTGATGGCCGTGTGGCGGCTCTCCTCGGCCATGAGATGGCCGCTCTTCTTCCTTCTGGCCAGAGGCCATATGGGAGGATTTTCCTCGACCACGGCGTTGGATCCACGGCCCACGCTGCTCCAAGTGGCTTGTTCCCTGGTAGCAGCGGCGGCACCGGCGTCGAGAGGTTGTTCGTCGGTGGTGGAGAAGACCAGGGATGGGATTTCTTAGCTTTTTTATTCCCTAGGGCCTTTTTTGTAAAAGGCTTAGCCTTATCTGCAAATTCCCTTACTCTTAGGGCCTTTGCTGTAATTTGTTCCCACCGTGTTGAATGAAGCTTCTCGGGTCTTCGGACCCGTATCCTGTTAAAAAAAGACGTGCGTTACATATGCACGCTTACTAGTAGTAAAACAGTGCAGTTTTCATAAACAGTAGATAAAACATGCATAAGTAAAACAATAGGACAAGGCTTATGAGCAAGAAGGTGGCTTGCCTGAGATCAGTAATATGGCAATATGTCCCTGGACTTCTTCCTTAGATAATCCAAGAATACCAATATTAATAGTAATAAGATCTATTCTTCTCGGGGTCAATACAAGCGCATTTATCGTCATCATCGAGTACACATGCAAACAAGCAAGACCACAATCAAAACAAGGCATACAAGTGGACAATCACATAGCAAGAAAGTGGACAATACAAGTATAATATTCAATAGGTTTTTGAGTGGTTGAGTTTAGAACCATTGCAAAAACCCTAATTGCAGTAGTGGGGTTTCCTTTATTCGGGAAAAGGGTCAAAACCACTAATGAAGGGTTTGGGACCAAGGCTTGGGTAAATATGTTATCAATGTGCAACCATAATACCATCAGGTAGGTTTTGACAAAACAAGACCAATAAAAGTGGTTTCATGATTTTATCACTAATGAAGGGCCTTTCTTTTACTTTTATGTTGAGTCTCCATCTTCTATCTTTGTGCACCTATTGAGAGAGCAAGTGATCATTCTTAATTTAAATGTGAAATTTTCCAAAGATCGTTAATTGATTCATAACTTTGATATTGCTTGTTCTTAAATTATTTGTATCTAGTCACCCTTATAAACTTTGAAGGTGTCCTATGCATTTATGTTTTGCTACACTATGAGGGACAAGCTGAATGCCATTCTCATTATGCTTTCTATATGTGAAACAAACAAAGGTCTTTCAAAGCATTGTTATTCATGAATCTTTTGTTTGTACCTTTTCATGTTACAACATAGTTGCTATGTCTTATTGTTGGAACTATATCTTTCATGTCTATGTTAAAGTACTAAGATCCCAGCTATCAATGTTTTACAAATACCTTGATCAAGATTGTGATGGTGCATGTCACCTAAAAAATTATCTTCTTTTTTATCACTTACCTACTCGAGGACGAGCAGGAGTTAATCTTGGGGATGTTGATACGTCGTAAACGTATCTATAATTTTTGATGTTCCATGCTTGTTTTATATCTACTTTCTTATGTTTTGTCCACACTTTGGAGTATTTTTATACATTTTCTAGAACTAACCTATTAACAAGATGCCACAGTGATAGTTGCCTGTTTTCTGCTGTTTTTGGTTTCACAAAAGCTAGAAAGGAAATATTCTCGGAATTGGACCGGACAAAAGCCAAAGTCAATATTTTACCCGAAGCAACACGGAGTCCGGAGGGGAGCCGAAGTGGGGCACCAGGGCGGCCACACCCTAGGGTGGTGCAGCTAGCCCTAGGCATGCCGCCACCTGGTGTGGGCCCCCTGATGCTCCACCGACCTTGCCCTTCCGCCTATAAAGACCCCTCAGGACGAAAACCCTAAGTACCCGATCAAAATTCCACGAAAGAGTTTGTAGGCGCCGTCATCTCCATCCTAGACCGGGAGGGCTCTAAAGCTTTTCCCAGCACCCTGTCGGAGGGGAGAGTTCACCCTGGAGGCCTTCTTCATCACCATGCCTGCCTCCAGTGTGATGCGTGAGTAGTTCATCCCTAGACTACAGGTCCATGTAGTAGCTAGATGGTTGGTTCTCCTCCTTTGTGTTATCATGTTTAGATCTTGTGAGCTCCGTTCATGATCAAGATCATATATTTGTAATCCTACATGTTGTTTTTGTGGGGATCCGATGGATATTGAGATGCTATTTCAAATTTATTATTGATTCTATCATGTCTATGTTATTTGTGATCTTGCATGCTTTCTGTTGTTAGTAGCTATCTTGGCCAAGTAGATGCTAGCAACTCCAAGAGGGAGTATTTATGCTCGATAGTGGGTTCATACCTCTAGTAATCTGGGGAAGTGACAGGAATCTCTAAGGTACTAGATGTGTTGTTGCTACTAGGGAGAAAACAACAATCCTTTCATATTGTTTACTTTACACACTTTGCTTAATGCAATTATCTATTGCTTGCAACTTAATACTGGAGGGGGTTTGGATGATAACCTGAAGGTGGATTATTAGTCATAGATGCAGTTGGATTACGGTCTATGTATAATGTTGTAATCTCCAATCAAATCTCACAGGAGTCAAGATGATTAGTATATGCATGTATGCTTTCTTGGTGTCTGTCAATTACCTCGCTATAATTTGTTCACCCAACATGTCATCTATCTTAAGGAGAATCACCACTAGTGAACTATGGACCCCGGTCCATTCTTTTACCATGAATCTACCATCTACTATTTACTGTTTACTGTTTACTTTCTACAAGCAATTACTATCTTCCACACAATACGTTTAATCCTTTGTTTCAGCAAAACCGGTGAGATTGACAACCTCACTGTAAGTTGGGGCAAAGTTCTATGGTTGTGTTGTGCAGGATTCCAAGTTGGGGACAACACCTTGGGGTTGTTTCCTTGCTCCTACTGGTTCGATAACCTTGGTTTCATAACTGAGGGAAAACTTGCTGTTGTGCTCATCATACCTTCCTCTTGGGGTTCCCAACGAGCTCATCGTAGTTTGAGCCATCAGTATGCAACAATGGCTTACACTCGTTGTGTGTGAATGTAGAGTTTATCACACCTGATCATCACATGGTGCTTCAACATGGTGAACTTTAGCAATGTTGCTTACTATGGGAGAACACTTTTATCTTGATATTTTAGTGTGGGGAATCATCTTATAATGCTACCGTCACGATCTAATCAAAGCAAAATAAGATACATAAAAGGATAAAAATATCATGCAAATATAATGTGACATCATATGGCCTTTTATTCTTGTGCCTTTGATCTCTATCTCCAAAGCATGGCATGATCACCATCATCACTATCATGGCACCAAGCTCTTGGATGCCATGAGCATGGTTGCCTCCACCAAATATTGCTTCAACAACTATTGCTACACTAGCGATAAAGTAAAGCAATTACGTGGCATTTAAACATTGGTACACTGTCCATACAATAATTTAAGACAACCATATGGCTCATGCTGATTGCCAAACTCATTAACATGCAAGTCATGAAATATTACGAAACATGATCATCTCATAGATCACGTATATCACATCACATCTTGGACATACCACATCACATGCCCCTGCAAAAACAAGTTAGATGGCCTCTACTTTGTTGTTGCGTGTTTTACGTGGTTTTGGGGATTGCACTAGAAAGAACTGTTCTTACTTACGCATAAGCCGCAATGGTGATAATCATTTTGTCTCTACTACACCCTTTTGGTCCCTCCATTCTAAAGTCAATGTCAACTATAGTAGGAGAAACAGACACCCGCTAGCCACTTATGCAATACAAGTTGCATGTTGAGCATGGAACCGGTCTCATGTAAGCTTAAGCGTAAGGTTGATCCGGGCCACTTCGTCCTACTCTCCCACAACATTAACTAGTACACACGAGAGGGTAACAACATGATCATCAACGCCCACAACTTCATTGTGTTCTACTCGTTCAAAGAATCTACACATAGATCTACGGAAGAGAAAGAAGAAAACCTAGCAAGATCTGATCTACGAGATGCAAGTAATGAGAAATAGATCTAATCTAATTTCCCTCAAAGATCACGAGTGTTTAACGATCGAGGGATTGTGGATGATGTAGTTGTTCACTAGTCTTGGTTCAAACTGATAAAGACCTTCTCCTCCTCGATCCTAGCACCACACGGACGACACCTCCGCAGTATCAACACATTCAGATCGAATCCCTCTCCTCCTTCCTGATCTAGCAAGGTGAGGTGGAGAGGTTGGTGAGATCCTGGCAGCACAATGGTGTGATCCTAGAACTATGGTGGAGTTTCTACATAGCTTCGCCTAAGCCAGAGCGGTTTGGTGGAGGAGTGTATGGGAGAGGGAGAGGGTAGGCGGTGCTAGGGAGAAGGGGTGCTATGCCCCAGCCCTCTGCCCCGCCTTATATAGGGGGTGGGGTGACCGGCCAGCCCACTCCCCTCCTCCAAGAAAGGGGGTGGCATCCAAGGAGTGAACTCTTCCTCCAAGTTACGGTCCCTTCAAGTAAACCCTAGCCCATAGGGTCGCTCGCATGAGCCCTTGGACTATGGATCTCTGACCCATGTAGGCCAGGGTGCCCCTCTCAGGCCTATGTGGCAACTTCGGATAGGTGGGTCCCATTAGTTGACCTCTAGAACCTTCTAGATGCTTCCCAATACAATACCGAAAAATCCCAAACTTTTTATGGAACCCTAAAATAACTTTCCCATATGTGATTCTTAATCTCCGGGCTGTTCTAGAGCTCTGTGTGACGTTGATGACTAGGTTACTGCATCAACTAGGGTTATTATAGTATTTGTAGCAAAAATATTATTTAAATAAATTTCATCCCATGGAAGCTTTGCAAATGGAAATAAGCACAACCCCGCAACAACTTTGTCAGACACAACCACGTTCGCAACCAAACCGTGGTTTGGAAATAGCATATTATGTAAGTTACTAGAATAACAATAATTTGAGAGAGGTTGAAAGTAACTACTACCAAAGTAAATAAGAAAAGTAAATTAGAGCAAGCGAGTGTTGATGGAGGGAGTTGCGATATGATTAAGGAGTTCTCAAGGAGTGTAGGTTCCACCACTAGCATTGGTACTATTTATGATTAGGATGAATCTATATCGTCTTTTATAGCATGTGTGGGAACAACTCCATAATAATATGTTCACCGACAAGCCATTTGATGTTTACATCCCTAATAACCACTACTATGATCGTAAGCAAGCCACTCTGATCCCTCACAATTAAGGGTTTCCCCATGGATATTGATACAAGCTTAGTGAATCCCTTCTAATCCATGTTTCTCATATGAATAGCATGCCAGCATGTTATATCACTTAGCACCGTACGTACTACCATATGACAAACAGTAGTTCCCTCTCTAGTCCTGTAGGCAAATATTACATGGTGCACTTCATATAATATCTAGAGAGAAAACTAACACATGTTCATGAACTAAAATTATAGATCATCTTTATTTCACATCTGATGGTTAGATTTTTGCCATCTTCCACTGTGTTTAAATGTTGTTTTTGGTCAAGCAATTGCCAAATAAGCTCTCAACTTTGCCACTAATGACTAATAATTGCAAAGATATGAAAATCCCTTCTTTGATTTATGTTGTGCAGGAAATCACTACTTTTAATGCAAAATAAGGAGTCATAATGAAGGATTTTGAGGAAGTACACACGACCAAGTAATTGGAGAAGCTTACCAGGGCATTAGTACGCTTAACAACCACTGGTACGGGTGAGGTCTGCCTATATCGCCTGCCCGTACAAGGTGGCGACGGCTTCGTCTCGACAAACCCTACAACTTTTGTGAAGATGCCTATATATTTTGAGGCTCCAGTCGCCGGCCAGAGAGCCTCCATTCTCAGATTGCATCACAACACCACCAAAGGAGATCAACACCATTGTTCATCCATTGTTCATCACTTCCACCATCCATCCCTCTACTAGCCATAGCCATTGCTTTGTACTTTTAGATCTCCTAGTGATTGTGTGACCATTGTAAGAATATTTTATTTCAATCTAAGTATTTGCATGAAGTTTCTATCTCTGGTCTATTTGTTATGAGTGAGTAGTCCTCACGGGCTGCGGGTTGGGGAGAAACCTCGTAGCAAATATGTGCATCTAGATCATAGGAGAATTGTATTTTGTTTGGATTTGTGATTTGTATCTTTTGTTTATTCGTCTCTCGTCTTGATGTATGGACTTGTAGGTACCAAAGATCCCATAGATTGATAAAGGCTTGAGGTGAGATACTTGGCCAGCGACGATCTCATAGAAAACTTAGTGAAAGAAAGGGAAGTATGGTCTTTGCTTAGCGCCCCATTAGGGATCAACAACAACATCACACTTAAAGCTTTGATATGTGTTTACACTTAATAATCATTTGTAACCCGTGGCTTCGATGTACTCTCGGTTGGATTAAAATTTTATTGTTATGCCCGCTGCATCACGAGGGCTCTAGAATATTAGGATGTGTTGCCCACAAGAGATTATCTCAATACAAACATTATACATGACTATGCGTATTATTATCTTTTATCCCATTTGATGTGTAGCTGCAGGTGGATCTTCAACCCTGGCCTATCTCCATCCATTGATTCAAACCCGTTATAAAGTAAACTAGATTGGTCCAGACAACTAAGGTAAAACAAACAAACAAAGGCTTGTAGATGTGTCCTTTTTATTACCTTTTAGCAGTGCTTTCCGAGGTTCGATTAAACCTAGGTCTTCTAGGGAAAAGCTATTATACTACATCTATGAATCTGGATCGAAGGTATTAACTCTTTTTCTGGCGCCGTTGCTAGGGAAGCAATTTCGCTATCCTGGTGAGGTCATTAGCGACCTTTTTTAGTTTTATTATTAGTTTACTTTCTTGTTATCTATTTGAAAACCCAAAAAAATAGTTACTTGTTATTCGTTTTCATTATTAAAAATTACCAAAAAGATAAGAGCCATGGCTCAAAAGAGATTAGGGGAGTATGCTACTCCCACCGATGATTTTATTCGTGCACCCATCACTCAACCCGCAGTTGATGTGGAAACATATGAGATAAAACCTAACCTTTTAAGTTTGATTCAACAAAACCAATTTGGGGGTTCATCTTCTGAGGATTCAGGATTGCACTTAAATACTTTTACTGAAATTTGTGACATGATGCGTATTAAAGATGTAGATCCAAATTTTGTTAAGTTCAGATTATTCCCTTTCTCTCTTAGAGGAAAGGATAAGGATTGGTTGCTAGCTCTACCAAAGGGCACTATTAAATCTTGGGAGTAATGCACTAATTTGTTTATGACTAATTCCCCCCCCCCCCCCTAGCTAAGACTATGCAGCTAAGATCCAACATTACAAGCTTTAGACAATAAGACGGTGAGCCACTAGCGCTTGCGTAGGAAAGGATGAAATAAGCTGTAATGAACTTTTCTAATCATGGGATGGAAGAATGGCTTATATTACATTTATTTTATAATGGTCTTAACCCAATGTCTAAGTATATGCTAGATACTGCACTAGGAGGAACGATCATGGGAAAGCATGTGAGTGTTGCAAAGAAGTTACTTGATGATATGCAAAATAACCATGCCTAATGGCATGTGGAAAGAACTTCGAAGAGAGTAAGTTCAATTACCGAGGTAAATAATGAGGAGCTTACATCTAAGGTAGATGAGTTGCTTAGCTTAGTCAAGGGTAAGGAACATACCCAAGTTAATTCTATCACTACCGATGTTAATGATGTTAATTTTATAGCTCATACTCCTTTTAATCCTGGATGGAAAAATAATTATGCTTCTAATGTTCAAAAATATCATACTAATCCTGCAAGAGCTCCTTATAATAATTATGATAATACCAATGGAGCAAATCATGGCAATCTCCCATTTGAGCAAACTGTTAGAACATTTATGCAAGCTCAAACCAAACAAAACAATATGCTCATTAAGATTACAGAGGACCATAAAAATAGTTTAGGAAGATTATCTAACCAGGCCGTTGCAATTAGAAATGATGTGCAGGCTCTATAGGAAAGAACAAAGACCGTGGAGGCTCAGCTGGGTAAGGTAGCCGAGAGCCAATCTCTCATACTAGAAAAGTTCGCTGGCAAACCCGAGCCAAATCTGGTAGAATGCCTCAAAATGATGAGGGTGGTAACCAATGATAAAAAATCTGAAGACTGGATTATAGCAACGCGCCAACACCGGAATATACCGTGGAAGACCTATTGAAGATGATCATTGTTAAGAATCTAGATATAGAACAAGGTAATGATGATATGTACCAACAATTTATACAACAAGTAGCATCTAAGGTTGCAATTTAGAGATGGAGTATAAAATACTAGTTGATAAGCTTCCGGCTAAGCTAGATGATATATTTGAGCCCACTGTTAAAATTAAGTTGGGAGTTAATGAGATATCCGCACTTTGTGATCTTGGTGCAAGTGTCTCAAAAAATTCCAAAAGACTATTCGACAAGTTAAACTTGGGGCCATTTGTTACAACTGAATTAAGACTCCATCTAGCTGATTCAACTTATAAACAAGTTGTTGGGATCCAAGAAAATATAGTTATTGAATTAAAAGTTAGTCCTGCTCTTATTGATCTTGTTATTGTGGACATGCCTGAAGATCCCATAGCACCTACAATTCTAGGTAGGCCATTCCTAAGAACTATTAAAGCTTTGATTAATTTACATGAAGGGAATGTAAGAATAGGGCTACCATCTAGAGATCCTTTTGTAGTCCACTTCCCTAGAAAAAAGAAGGCCAAGCCTAATGATGATGATGGTTTAATTACTTTAAAGGCAAATTATTTTGGAGTGGGCATTCCACACTCCAAACCTAAGTGATTGCCATCAAGGTCAAGCTAATTGACCTTAACTAGAAGCGCTTCATGGGAGGCAACCCATGTGAAATAAAGTTTCACTAAGTTTTTATTTATTATGTTTTATTTTGTGTTAGTTTTTTGTTGTTGTTGTCTTTAATAAAGAGTGTTCAATAAGACCTATAGAAAGAGGAGAAGAAATAAGGTAATCCTTTATATTTTATTTTACTAACACATGGCCTAAGAAGTATTGCTGGATCGTTACTTAGTATTTTTGCTGCTAGCTAACCTTTTGATAAGATGTGCAAAGGCGCACGGATCTATTAATCAAATTCTTTGAGTTTTTGTAGTTCACGGTGTCGATAACGACCACTGGTACGGCCGGAGTGGCCCGTACCATGCGCCCGTACCACCTCAAGGCAAAGGGAGATAGAAATTTTGATTTTTACCAAAGGAATCAGTGTTGATGATGACCACTAGTACGGCCGGACGCGCCCATACCACGCGCCCGTACCGTACCCTCGAGCAAACATCAGATTTTAAGCAAAGTTACCGAATAGTTAACGACCAGAAGTATGGGTGCACGCGGCCGTACCGCACGCCTGTATCGAGTGCACCGCCTAGGAGCAGCCGTCGCCCCAAGGTAAGTCACCCGGTACGGGCGGGCTCCGGCCATACCTCCCGCCCGTACCGAGTACGCCAATACCATATTCACCCCAAGGAGGTAACCTAAAAATCCAAAATCATCTATTTTATCTTTCTTCTTCCTCCAAACTTCAAACCACCTCCATTGGATCTTCAAATTTACTCAACCTTTCTTTGATTCTTCGCACTCACTCGATCTAAGGTATGATTCTCCTCCGATCCCCAACTTATTTGTGCAATAGCCTCGCTTAATCATTCATCATTGTCAATCTAGACATAGGTCTTATTCCTAATTCAATCTTGGTACTAAGTATGCTTAGCATTGTTTTAAGGGGAGTTTCTTTTGTAGTTAGTGTAGAGAATCACTTGTGTTATGTTCTTATTGGACAAAAAAATGATTAGCAATCTTTATTTACTTTGTCTTGTTTTTATTTATTAGATGAACACGAGGAGCCGTACACGTGAGATGGCTGCGGAGCCTTCCGTGCCACCCGTTGATACGTTAACCCCGAGTCACTTGGCATCAATTTCACCGTGGAATTCCATATTACCCGTTTCGATCGTCTCAAGATTCGAGAGATCAAGTCCACCAAGTGGGCATGTCCTTATATCCTGAACAACCTTAGCATTCGTGCTGATTCCGATTTACTTTGCAACAATGTTGGTTTGTACAATTTATTCTTTCAGGATCTTGCGACATACCGCCGCTTGACGCTTGAGTTCTTCAGCACCTTGACACACACGATGGATCCTTATGGTTGTTCCGAGCAACAAAGGCCCAGAGTTGATCGAATTAAATTCTGCCTTATGAACTGTGAGTATACTTTGACACTCAGTCAATGGGCTCAATGCTTTGGGTTTACCAACAACAACACCGATATACGCACAACTACCTTTGTTTTAGATCCTTCCCCTTTACAATATTTTAGTTTAATGAGAATTCGTGGACACACACCCAAGGGGAACCAAATTTATCATCCTGCTATTCGATATTTGTTCTATGTTATTGCTAACACATTGCAGGCATGTGGTGAGTTCACTAGAGTTAATGAGGAGGATATGTTGATCCTTGCAAAAGCTGCACTTAGCAATTGTAACTTAAAGCCAAATTTGGGCGCTCTACTTGTGTTTTATCTTAAGCATCAAGCTCTTCAATCTCGTGGACACATATGTGGAGGAGGAATTGTGACCGCTCTTGCACGCGCACATCGCATCAACCAAGGTAACATCCAACCGTTGACTGCAAGTAACCGTCTCTGCCTATCTACTCTAAGAGCATGTGGTATGATTTCTAAAAATCATGGTAGATATTTCTTCAATATACCTGGAGCGGATCACTTGATCCCTGCTCCTTTTCCTAACGGTTTATTCTCTACTGAGGATGGACGTTTGCATTATGACGCTGATGTCTACGCACTTCTATTCTTGTAGACAGTTGTTGGGCCTCCAAGTGCAGAGGTTTGTAGAACAGCAGCAAGTTTTTGCTTAAGTGGATCACCCAAGGTTTATCGAACTCAGGGAGGAAGTGGTCAAAGGTATCCTCTCTCAAGCAACCCTGCAATCAAGATACAAGAAGTCTCTTGTGTCCCCAACACACCCAATACACTTGTCAGGTGTATAGGTGCACTAGTTTGGCGAAGAGATAGTGAAATACAAGTGGTATGGATATAAAACAATGGTGCTAGAAAATAGCTTGATGGCGTGGAAGAGACTAAAGGCAAACTGAAATAAAGATGGAAGCAAGCAAACATGTAACAGATCTAATTGCAAACGGTGTTTCAATGCTTAGAAACAAGGCCTAGGGATCATACTTTCACTAGTGAACACTCTCATATAAATATCTTCTCTTTATGATACTACTCTTAACTACTCTCTGGTTGAACACTCTAATCGTTGGTAGGGCTATAACAGCACACCTCAAAGTTCACTTTCCACATCTTGAAACCCCACATTATCACCTTGAGCACTAGATGGTTCAAACAAACACCATAATTTCATAGAAAGATCCAACTCCAAATATAACTCATAACAAGTATTTGTAATCTCTAGCCTAAGTTCCACCATGGTGTGCACGCTGTCACTTTCACACACATGGGGAGAGCAGAGATCTAATAAAGCACTTGAGTAGCAAGGTAGATCTACTAGATTACAAAGCTCATGATCTCAATAAGATCTTACATAGAGAGAAAGACGAACACATAGCTACCGGTAGAACCCTTAGCCTCGAGAGAGAACTACTCCCTCCTCATCATGGGAATCAACAACGGTGATGGAGATGGTGGTGGAGATCGATGGAGATGGCTCCGGGGGCACTTCCCCGTCCCGACAGGGTGTCAGAACAGATACTTTTTGTCCCTCGAATCTCCCCTTCGGTGGTGGCGGCGCTATGGAACTTTTCGTGGATTTTTGATTCACTTCTTAGGGTTTATGCATCGGGAGGCTCTTATAGGCGAGAGGGGAGACCGAGGGGGTGCCGGAGGGGCCCACACCACCCCTTGGCGTGGCCTGGCCTAGCCCGTGCCACCAGGTGGTGTGGCCAGCCCTTGGCCCCTCTCCGTCTCGTCTTCTGGCTCCGTGAGTCTTTCGGTAAAATATCGACTTTGGCTTTTGTCCGGTCCAATTCCGAGAATATTGATTTTCTGACTTTCCTAGAACCAAAAATAGCAGAAAACAGGCAAATGGCACTGTGGCACTTGTTAATAGGTTAGTCCAAGAAAGTGTATAAAAGTACTCCAAAGTGTGGACAAAACATAAGAAAGTAGATATAAAACAACCATGGAACATCAAAAATTATAGATACGTTTGCAACGTATCAACATCCCCAAGCTTAACTCCTGCTCGTCCTCGAGTAGGTAAGTGATAAAAAGAAAGAATAATTTTTGAGGTGACATGCACCATCATAAACTTGATCAAAGTATTTGTAAAACATTGATAGCTAGGATCATAGTAATTCAATCATAACATGAAAGACAAAGTTCTAACAATAAGACAAAGCAACTATGTTGTAACATGAAAAGGCACAAACAAAAGATTCATGAATAACAATGCTTTGCAAGACGTTTGTTTGTTTCATATAAATAAAACATAGCATAGTGGCATTCAGCTTGTCCCTCATAGAGTAGCAAACATAAATGCATAGGTCACCTTCAAAGTTCATAAGAGTGACTAGATACAAGTAGTTTAAAACAAGCAATATCAAAGCTATGCATCAATTAACAAGTCTTGGGACAATGCACATAGAACTAAGAATGGCCACTATGCTCTCAAAGTAGGTGCATAAAGATAGAAGGTGGAGACTCAACATAAAAGTAAAAGAAAGGCCTTCATAGAAGGAAGTAGGGATTCAAGTCTCATAAAGAGCTTCCAAAAATTATGGTACTTATTAGCTTTCATCTTGCATTGCCCCTATCATAAGCATCTTGAAGTGATTAAGGTTAAAGTGAACAAACTATGGAGTATATGCTTGACAAAGTATAAGTTGGAAATCTCATGCCCCTTGAATACGAGGGCCGCTCCTCATGCTACTCAAGTTTAGTCATCGGTAAGTTCTTGTCATTGTAAATACATGTGTATCATAGAGAACCGCCAACGGGGTACCCCTTGCCCGATGATACGGAAGAATCCCCATAATCAAAATGACAAGGCAAGAAGACAATGAACATCTCAGCAATCTTCTTATTTACCATGGTAATATGGTGCTTTTTTCTCTCTTTCCTCTTTTCATAAATCTCTTTTCTTTTTCTCTTTTTTCTCAATATCTGACTCTTTTTTATAAGAAGAATGCTTCATAGACAGCTCATTATGGTTACGCTGCAGGTTTCTACCATGACAACATGGATTAGACTAGCGGCCCAGGTGTTTCTCTAACACACATACATAACTCCATGAACTTACAAGCTCCCCTTTCATTTCACACCGACGACATCCATAGACAAAAGAGCATGATATCAACTAGGTACAAAGTACAAGTGCAATGTTGAAAGTGTTCCCCATGACAGCATGGTTCTGCTAATCCCCAACAAATAAGTGCAAGCATATACTGTCGTCGGATTGATGACAAGTACGCCATGAGGGGGTCCTCGAGGCGTGTGGAAGAGAGGGGTGTGAGACGTACGGTGTTCTGGGACGGTGAGCACACAAGTTTACCCACGTTCGAATCCGCCAGCTTTGGATGGATCCTACTCCTGCTAGCAATCCAGTAATACGGCAGAGCCGGAATATGGGTTACAAGGGTTCGCCTGTGCGAGTTGAGATTGTAGACTATTGAGGTGTCTAGAGTGTTGCCCTAAAGGCTCTCCCTAGGACAGCTTATATAGATATCCGGCCTAGGGTTTACAGGAGAGATCTATCCGGCTACGACTAAGAGTCGGTTACAGAGTACATCTTTAACTACAAGTAACATTACAGGCCTAAGTCGGTAAGTCTTCTGGGCCTTCTCGTAGCCGGATTGGACTCCGTCTTCTCTCTCTGACTAGGCCGCCCGTGAAGCAAAGCTCTAACCCGAAATGGGCCACCCTGGTCAGTGAGGAACTGTGAGGATACCCGGAAAGTATATCCCCAACAGCAGCCCCCGGAGGCCTCCAAGATCCAAAGTCGGATTCATCATCGTCTAGCTTGATCTTCGGCTTGCAGAAGCTTGAAGGGTTCCTGAAACTTTACAACAAAAAATACGATCCGGGTCTTAAAAATAAGTCGGACCTATCAACAGGTTACTCGAATTTTCCAGCTTGATTTCAAACTAAGCCGGAACTTGGTCTCTAACGCCACCTGACACAAGTCATGGTCAAGTCACGTCATCTGACAGGCATTCTGTCAGCACGACCGTTGGTGGGTCTACGGTTAGCGGAACCGAGGCGCCGTTTCAATGAGTGAGTGGAGATCGAGGCAACGTAATCATCGCGTGGGTCCTTCCCAGTTCCTTCCACGACGCGTGGCGGTTACACTGTAGCATTTGTATGAATCTTGGCACGGTTAGGTGGATATAAGGGGCGAGGATTCTTCTCCGCTTCTCTTCACCTGTCCTTTGCCTTTTCCTCTCCTCCAATTCTCCCCCACGCGCATAGAGCTCCTCTTCTCCCCCCCAAAACCTCCCAGTGCTGCCCATCCTAGGTCAACTGCTCGCCGAAGAGATGGCTTCCTCTCCCTCTTCCGGCTTGGCGGCAGCAGCGACGGCGGCGACGGAAGCGGCATCGGAGAAGGAAAGCTTCCGCAGGGTCTGGATCCCTTGCGTACTCGACGATGAGAAGCTCCAGAATGTGGATATAGAAGGGCTCCTCTGCGCCGGCCACTGGCGGAGCGGCTCCGAGGAAACCGTCCCCAACCCGCGTGCCGGCGAGCGGGTCCACTTTGGAACCCACCTCGACAGAGGTTTGTCATTCCCTCCCTTGGAGTTCTTCTCCGAGGTGATAGACCATTTTGGTGTCCAACTCCACCATCTTCCTCCCAATTCTCTTTTAGAAATGAGCGCTTACGCTTCTTTGTGTGAGGGATTTCTCGGCATTAGGCCGAGTTTGACCTTATTCCGGTACTATTTTCATGTCCGGAGAAACTCTATCACTGCCGGTGTTCCTTCTATCACCGGTACTATTAGTTTTTCGCTCAGACGCGAGCGCGTATATCCCAAAATCCTAGCTAGTGACTCGGTCAAACAATGGACAGCCACATTCTTTTATCATAGGGATATTCTGGCTCCCGGCAAAGGCACTGCTTTGCCGGCTTTCATCGACGGAGCTGCCATGGCCCAACCGTCTTGGGACGAGGCTCCTCTGGCTCTCACTGACGATCTGATCCTCGCTAAGAGGCGGATTGAATACTTGATCAAACACAAAGGACTGAAGGGATCCGACTTGGTCCAATGCTGGGAATCTCGTCGGATCCAGCCCCTTCAGTACCACGGAGATCAACTAATGCACTCCATCACGTCGTCCAAGAAAGACTCCCTCCGCATCAGCCCCAAAGCCTACACCACACAGGGCTATATAAGCCAGATCAAGTGGCTGAAAGGGAGCGGATCGAGAGGAGGATCCCGAAGGTTTCTCTGGATATGCATACGGCAGAAAACCCCATAGTGTCGGTAAGTTTCTAACAGTACACCTTTTTATGTGTTTCAATCTTCGAGTTATATTGCAATACTGATATGTCTTTTTCTTTTCAGCTTGCTGACCTCCCCGAGTTAGAATTTGCTCCACTCGAAGGATATCCTCTGGAGTTTTCTCAGGAGACAGAGGTGGTCCCATTGCCGGACCTTGCACTCAAGAAGCGCAAAGCTCCGACGGTGGCTGTTGGCACAAAGGAGGTGCCCGTCGTGAAGAGGTATCTTTCAATCACAACTTCCGCCTTTGTACTTTACTCGAATTTTCTTCTGAGACGTAATGTTTCCAGCTTTATTACATTCTCAGAGCCAAACAGCTCATCAAGGGTAAGGGGAAGGGAACTTCTTCGAAGCCCCTACGGCAGACGAAGCTTACCATAGCTTCTCCTGACGTGGCTCCTCCGACTCCTACCCCTCAACCTTTCGCAACACCGGTGATTTCTCTGGCTGCCGCAGAAGATCTGGCTCCTTCAACGGAGCCTGCGATCCTTGAATCGCAAACTGACGTCACCATGGGTGAGTCAGATTTAGATAAGGGTGAACCCTCTTTGGGTAATGATCCCTCGGCAGAAACTTTTGCCGAAAACCTTATCAGCAATCCGGGACTTGCCAAGTTTGGCCTGTCCCGGAAATCTGCTGAAGAGATCCAGCGGCTGGCCAGGCAATGCCTGGAGAAAAGAAACTTATCTGCCGAAGAAGAAGCGCAAGAAGCAAAGGACATCAAGTTCTCCGACCTTCTTGCCCAGGTGCGCCTTCGCGACAAGAGGAAAAGGACCGGTGAGCTTCCAACAGCACCAGTCATTCCTCTGACTCACGCCGAGAAGGTTGCCGTTGAAGTGAACGCGAGTTTGGATAGACTCACTCGCGAACAATATGTAAGTCAGAATTCCAACTCCTGGTTTTCCTTTATTTCATATCATATCCTCTAGCCCCAAGCATGAAGTAGGATATATAATCCGGGTTTATGCTTCCTTAGGATGCCAAAGAACGAACTAGTGTATCCCCCAAGGCTCGTGCTGATATTAGTAAAAATATTAGCCCGAGTCTTTAGTGGACTTCTGACTTTGGGTATTCTGACTTACAGAAAGTATGTTCCTATAACCAGGATTTGTCGAAAAATGTATGTGATAAGCGGAGAGAGATCAAAGCTCTCCGACTTAAAAATGTTGAACTTAAAGTTGCCAAGGATGAGGCCGAAGGTAAACATTCCGAGACTCAAACTTTGTATTTGCATTTTCATAGTCGAACTTTTTCGCTGAACTGTTGTTCTTTTTGACTTATAGCACTGGTGAAACAATCCTGTGCCATGATTGAAGAGGTCGAGAACCTCAAGACTTTTGTGGTGGAGAACAAGGAGCTGCACCAAGAGGTGGATAAGCTCAAGGCGGATCATGAAAAGAGCATTGCTCAAATCCTTGAGTCCTCCTCCATGGCTACTAATGAGCGTGATCGCAAGATCGCTGCTCAAGATCAAAAAATCTCGGACCTCAATAATGAGCTTAGCAGAGATAGGGACCTTTCCGAAGTGCTCCGGGCTAAACTCCAGAGTCTTCGGGAAGAGAAGACCAAAATTGACGATGTCATTTTTGGTATGTTCCATCTGTCTGACTTTTCCGCTTTCTTCGACTTCTCTCAATGTCGGATTTTCTTGACTTGTTTTGTGTATAGGTCCTCTGAACTTGACGAACTCTTCCTCCGTCGAGCCCCGCACCCACCGACTCACCCAAGTTGGTGACCTACTTCACGACTTCCGCCAATCCCTTGAGGACATTGGCGAAGCTCTCAAGATTCCGGACATGCATAGCATGTCGGATTTTCAGGTGTGGGACAAGGCAAAGGAGATGCTACAACTTGTCCAGGATTGGAACATGTCTTACGCGCGGACTGCGGTGCAAAACGCTCTCACTATGGTCATGAGCCACCATGGAAACATGGAAATATGGAAGTGACCAGAGGGTACTGCAAAGTAGACGAAGACAGCCAGGAGCAGGACCTTCAAGCCATCATGCACTCCTACGCCGGATATGGGTGTCACGTGGCTGATTTGACCAGCTACGAGACCCCTTTCTTCACCTGCGTGGACACTCCGCCTCCTCCTCCAGAAGAATCAACAGAAGTTTCCGACGATGAACGCACCATCTCGGATGTGGACATCTCGGAACGATACCAAGGCGGTGTATCCAGCGAGCCAGCAGCTCCTTCCTCTCCTACATCATAGATTAACAGAAATATTTGTGTTATTCTGAAAAACATGATGGGCCTGTAAATATGCAGTACTATAATTTTGCTAGTGCTAAGCTTTTGATCTACTCAGCACTTTTGGCTTTAAACTTTTTGCGTGCCTGAAATGTTTACATAACCACTTGTATTTTTTCGTCTATACTTATCGCTTATCTGGCTTTCCGCCTCATTCCTTTCGTGAGCCGGCTAAACCTTCTGCCAGAAACTTTGCCGAGCAATGGAGCTCAATTGCTAAACTAGTTTAAACTCGGAAACAAAGCCGGCTTCCAGTACCAACAATCCACTACTCGAAAAATGCCCGCATCCAGCAATCAGACAAATAACCAAAGTAAAGACTAGAAACTTTAGAGTTATACCCGAGGGTAGCAGTTTTAGAATCAGAAATTTAAACCAGAATGAACATGAGCATAAAGTACTTTCAAGCATTCTAGGATTTTCGACTATGACATGATCATTCGGAAATAAGATGGCAAAAACTTCTCAGAATAAATTGAGGCAACCAAAACTTTTATTTCTCACAGAACATGTACATATATACGTTTTACAAAAAAGGATAAACTAAGAATAAAAGGGACGTAGCTGAGCAATATTCCACGGTCTGTCTAACTCATCCGGATTTATACTGCCTCCAGCTCTCTTTCTCTTCTTAGTAGCAGGTCTTTCTTTGACTGGCCTCATGTGAGTTAAGTAGTACGATCCATTGTGCAATACTCGACTAACTAAAAAGGGCCCTTCCCATACTGGGGAAAGTTTGTGCTTTCTTTGTTGCACAAGCCGGAGAACCAAATCACCTTTATTGAAAGATCTATTTCGGACTCTCTGTCTATGATACTTGCGTAACTTCTGCTGATAGGCTGTAGATCTCATTTCAGCAATGACACGAACTTCTTCGACTAAGTCGAGATCGTTTCGTCAAGAAATCTCAGCATCCTCTTCAATATACGCGGCCACTCTAGGAGAGGTGTGAATCAAATCACTAGGAAGAACTGCTTCTGCACCATAGACCAAGAAGAAAGGTGTGTATCCGGTTGACCTGTTTGGAGTCGTTCGCAAACTCCATATTACAGAGGGTAATTCCTCTGCCCAAGCCCCCGCAGCACGTCGTAGTGGTGCTTCGAGTCTCGGTTTTAGGCCTTGTAGGATTAAACCATTTGCTCTTTCGACTTGTCCGTTAGCCTGTGGATGTGCGACTGACACAATGTCAAGCCGGATATTTTGCTCGTTGCAGAATTCTGCCAATTCCCCCATAGATAATGCTATATGGATAACCATACCGGATTATAACATCCTCGACAAATCTTTTGGTTGTTGCTCCATCACAACTAGTGACAGGTTTAGCCTCAATCCATTTGGTTTATTTATCCACCATCACTAAGAGGTGAGTAAATCCAATTGGAGCTCGTTTAAAAGGTCCTACCATATCAAGCCCCCAGACCACAAAAGGCCATGTTATAGGTATCGTTCGCAGCTGATCAGCCGGAACGTGAGCTTGTTTGGCGTACTTTTGGCAGCCTTTGCACGTCTTGACTAATCGTTCGGCATCTGCCTGAGCTGTAAGCCAGAAAAATCCGTGTCTAAAAGCTTTTGCCACTAGAGATTTGGCTGCAGCGTGGTGACCACACTCGCCTTCGTGGATTTCGCTTAAGATTTCCACTCCTTCTTCCGGAGATACGCAACACTGAAAAACCCCAGAAACACTCCGTTTATAGAGATCACCTTTAACAATAGTATAGGCTTTTGCTCGTCAGATAATCTGCCGGCTCAGAACCTCGTCTTCGGGTAATTTGCCATCTACCAGATAATCTAAGTAGGGTTGAGTCCAACTGGGAATTACAGCCAGAACTGCTATTAGAGGTGAGTCGGATTTGGTCGGATATTCCTCATCCACTCCCTTTATTGAGGGAACCTTGAGGTGCTCTAGAAAAATGCCATCCGGGACCTCTTTCCGCGTAGAGCCTATCCGAGATAGTGCATCTGCTTCCTCATTTTCTGCTCGAGGGATGTGTTGAACCTCAAACCCTTTGAACGATTTAGATAGATCATCCACGACAGCTTTATACGCTACCATGTGTTTATTTGCATTACAAATATCCAACACTTGTTGAGCAACAAGATCCGAATCTCCGTAACACATCAAACGTCGGATGCCAATGTCTTTAGCAATCCGGATTCCATGTAGCAGTGCTTCATACTCAGCAATATTTTTGTCGCTGTGAAGTGGATCTGCAACACGTATAAAAGTTTATCTCCTTGGGTGATTTGACTACCACGCCAGCCCCCGAGCCCCCTCGAGCCTTAGACCCATCGAAATAGAGGGTCCAATATTCCGACTCAGGGAGGATCATGTTCTCCTCCGTCTCTGTCCAATCAGCGACAAAGTCAGCAAGGATCTGGGATTTGATTGCTGTCCGAGGTTTATACTCAATTTCAAAAGCTGAAAGCTCTATGCCCCATTTGGCGATGCGTCCTGTGGTGTCACTTTTGTTGATTATATCTCTCATGGGAGCTGTGCTCACCACGGTAATTGGATGCTCCTGAAAATAGTGTCGTAACTTACGCGATGCTAGAAAAACACCGTAGGCCAACTTTTGATAGTGCGGATACCACTATTTTGACTCTGTCAGGGCTTCACTAACAAAGTAAGTCGAACGCTGCACCAGGTTCTCCTGATTTTCCTCCGGTCTCTCCACCACCATGACAATACTAACGACCTTATTTGTCACAGCGAGATAAAACAACATCGGTTCCTGAGGTTCCGGCGCTGCCAGGATAGGAGCAGATGAGAGTACTTTCTTCAGGTCTTGTAGTGCAGCTTCAGCTTCATCAGTCCAAACAAAATCCTTGGTCTTTTTCAGGAGTTTGTATAGTGGTGCGGCTCTTTCACCAAGCCGGCTTACAAATCAACTGACCGCAGCGATGCAACCAGTTAATCTGTGTACATCCTTTAGGCGAGTTGGCCTGGAAATATTGAGTATAGCCTTGATTTTGTCCCGGTTCACCTCTATGCCTCTCTGAGACACGATGAAACCTAACAATTTTCCGGCTGGTATTCCAAAGAAGCATTTCTTCGGATTAAACATGATGTTTTATTTTCCTAGATTGGCAAATGTTTCCTCCAAGTCGAAAATCAGCGTTTCCTTCTTTTTGGACATTACTGCGATATCATCCACGTATGCATGTACATTGCGTCCGAGTTGGTCATGGAGGCAATGCTGCATCGTGCGCTGGTACGTAGCTCCTGCGTTCTTCAGCCCAAAGAGCATCGTAACAAAACAGAAGGTTCCGAAGGGGGTTATGAATGAAGTTTTGACTTTGTCAGATTCCTTCATCCGGATTTGGTGATAACTGGAATATGCGTCGAGAAAACAGAGGAGTTCCGAGACTACCGTAGAATCGATAACTTGATCAATTCTAGGTAGAGCGAACGGATCTTTTGGACAAGCCTTGTTCAAGGCAGTATAATCAACACACATCCTTAAATCAGTGGTGTTCTTTTTAGGGACCATTACAGGATTGGCCGACCACTCAGTGTGGATGACCTCTTCTATGAATCTGGCTAACTCGAGCCGTGCTAGTTCCTTAGCTATTGCCTTACGCTTTTCATCGCCAAACTGTCGTATGGGACTGTTTGACGGGTTTAGCATTGGGGTTACATTTAGAGAGTGCTCGGCAAGTTCCCTAGGTACTCCGGTCATGTCAGATGGCTGCCATGCGAAGATATCTTGATTTGCTTGGAGGAACTTGACGAGCGCGCTTTCCTATGCGCTACCTAGGCCTACGCCTATCTGGGTCACCTTGGAGGGGTCATCATCCTTCAATGGCGTCTTCTTCGTCTCTTCTGATGCCTTGAACTCCGGATTTGGCTTTGTTACCTCCTTCTTCATTGCGGGCATCTCGGACGGATCTATGCTCTTCTTGATCTCCTGGTACTCCTGGGCATGCAGCACGGCTTCGGCAAAGGCGGCATTTCCATCCTCACACTCTCGCGCTTTCTTCGGGTCTCCCCTGATGGTGATCACGCCGTTGGGACCTGGAATTTTCATCATATTGTAAATGTAACACGGACGAGCCATAAAAGCCCAGTAAGCCGGACGTCTGAATATAGCGTGGTACGCGCTCTTGAACGGGACCACTTCGAAGGAAAGTGCTTCCGTCCGATAATTCTTTGGAGTTCCAAAGGTGACATCCAAAGTAATCTCTCCTAGGGAATTAGCTTGTCTTCCTGGGACAACTCCGTGAAAGATCACAGAGCTATGGTTCAGCTGGGTTTCTGAGATCCTCATCCGGCGTAGCATTTCGACATAGAGAATATTGATACTACTACCACCGCCCACGAGGGTCTTGGAGAAACCATAACCGTCAATAAGTGGATTGATGATTAGGGCATATTTTCCTCGCATGTGCAACTTAGGTGGATGATCAGCATGGTCAAATGTGATTGCCACTTCCGACCAGTCCAGGTATTGGGGGACAGCCGGAATTGTTGCATTGAGCTTGTGTAGAACTACTTTCTTGACCTTTGCTGGTTGAGATCCGAGGAAAGTGACATAAGTGTCCTTCTTGGTGGGAAATTTTTTCTTCCCTTCTGGCTTGGGATTTGAAGCATCAGCTTCCTCCATGTCGGAATCTTCCTTGGTCTCTTTTTCTTTTTCGGGATTCTTCTTTCCATTCTTCTGCTTAGCTTTGTAGCCCACGGTGTCATCTCTTTTGATGTCGTCATTGAAACGACATTCGGCGTTGGTGTGGGACGAGCCCCCATTGGCGTCGAGGTGATGCACACATGGGTTATTGGCAATGTCGGCCCAGGAGTAGCTTTTTCCTAGTTTCTGGTCTCCTCTCCCTTAGACCCTTGAAGTCCCACGTCCACGCCCGCGGCCTCCGCCGTGTCCTCCTCGTCCTCTAGACCCGAAAGTAGCAGTGACCACTGCTGTTTCCGCGTTGGGTTTCTCTTCCGAGGTATTTTTGCGCTTCTGAGCTTGTTGCTTTGGTTGTTTTGCCGACTGAGGCACATCTAGGGCATTGAGTAATCCCTCTGCATCATCGTCGGCATCTGCATACTTGCTCGCTATTTCTATCATCTCTCCCAAATTAGTGACCTTGTCGCACTTCAAGCGATGGCGCAGTAGACCAATTGGGAGACCTGCGATGAAAGCTTCAATCGCAGCTTGATCATTTACTCCTTCACAGGAGTTCTTGGTGTCGATTCATCGTCTGAGGTAATCTCGGCAAGTTTCTCCGGCCTTCTGGGTGCAACGCTGTAGGTCACCGACCGTACAGGGCCTCCGATACGTGCCTTCAAAATTCCGAAAGAGCGCACTTTGCATGTCATACCAGTTGTGGATGGTGTTCTCCGGAAGTTCATTAAGCCATGATCATGCCGTCTTCCATAACATAAGTGGGAGATATCGGGTTGCGACCAGGCTATTTCCGCCTTTGGCGATGCAGCAAGCTTGGAAAAAATCCTGTAGTCAGGTGTCTGGCCGAGCAATGCCGTCGTAGGCTTGGATATGTCTTGAGATAGCAAATCCTTCCGAGAATCTTGTAGCTCTAATGTGTGGTCCGAAGCATTTGGGGCCCACGTAGATATCATCGTTTTCATAGCGTCGTGCCTCTATGTTGAAATTGATCATGTGCCTTGTGTCGTTCGGGGATAGTGATCGTCCCGAATGTCGGTTGTGGCTGCAGTGCCTTGGAGCCAGACTTCGGCTTTTGCCACCACCTCCTCCGCCACGTCATCCTCCATGACCCCCTTGAGAGCCGTTGTGATGAATGCTTGGTGGAGAGAGTGGGGCAGCTGGATTATTTTCGGCTGATCACCGGCCTCCGTCCGGAGCGTCATTATTCCGGTTCCGGGGAGGGTCTTGACTACGACGAGCCCCCTGCCGGCTTGTCCCGGCATGGTTTCCGGTGTTCCTTCGTCCGTCGTTCCCACTATGGTGAGGCTCAGCCAGACGGCTTACATGCCTAGGAGGTGGCATTTTTTGACGATCCTCCTCCCGACGTTTCTCTTTATCTTCTCCCCTTCAATAGTTAGACTCTCGTCGGGGAGGATTCCTCGGATTCAGAGCAGCGATGGCCTCTTTCTCGGCCGCTGGGGCGATGTTGCTCCAGTCACGTGTAGTCCTGCGGTGCTGTCTTGACGATCCAGTTCTCGAGTAATTGTCTTCCCGGTGCACGGGGCGATGATACTGCTCCGGGACGCGCTGGGGTCTTACGTCCGCCCATGCCAGATCTGTGCGACATTAGTCGGAATCTGAGACCAGTTTTTGACTTCCGGACATGGCGACCTTTTGCTGTTCCAGTCCCTTGTTGAGTAGTTTGATTCCCAACTAGATTTCCTCCGGTCCTGGATTAGCCGATAGAATTTCTCGGGCTGCCACGGTATTCTTTACTGGGGTTGGATATACCCAATCTCCTTTACTATCTTTCCGAGGCTTCCCCATCTCATCTTCAAAAAGGACGGCGTGAATCTGCGAGAACTGGTTGTCAATTGTATGACGCTTCCTGGTCTTCTGGTACTGCCTGGAGTTGTACTTCCCCGCAGATGCTATGCATTTCTTTTCCTCCTCAATGTTTTTGGCTTCATCGAGGAGTACTTGACGACGCGCTTCTAGGGCATGTGCCATCTCGTCCAATTCTTCCGCAGTAAGTTCTGCAGCTATAGGAATATGTGTGGTTAACGCAGTATCAATGAGTTTACGCGCACCCTCAGTGATCACGTCTCCATCCATCGATTCTTATTTTTTCGGCTCTTCTGGGATAAGTGCTCCATCCGAGTCCTCTTCGTATTCCTCGGCAATCACCTCCTCTTTCAGAGGGTCTTTTGCCGGGGTCTTGTTCTTCTTGTTCCTCTTCTTTGCTTTCTTGGCAGCGCCGGTAGCAAAGACGGCTTTGGGTCCGTTTCCCGGAGTCAAGCTCTGATCGGTACTTTTGGACATCTGGACCTCGGGATTATCTCTAACATCCATGTCATCCTGCGCTTTGGGAGAGTGTTCCCCGGATCCTTCATCCATGGCTTCTCCTTCTTCTGCAGCTTTGGAGTTATACTCCTCTTCATATTCCGCGGAGAACTTTCGGAAATCCGCTGACGTCATCGATTCATCCGAGGATGCGGGTACGTCGGCGTTTGTTCCGATCGCTTCCAGCACAGAGTCGGTGTTTTCTCCAGCATCGGCAGAGCCGGATCTGGATCCCACATACCCGACGAAGTGCGATGCGTGCTTCCTGAGGTACCTGCGGCTCTCGCGGTCAGCCATGTCGAAACTTTTGATGGTCTCGAGAATTGCATCTGCGCTTGCATCTTGCATTATCATACGTCGCAGTGTGTACCTTAGGAAAGGTCTGCCTGTCCCGGCGTCATCAGAGCCAGAATCAGTGTAGTTGATATGCTCCTCCTGGATTTCGACTTCCGCGGGTGGGTCGATCTAGGATACGGTCTCTTCAAGGAGATCCACTCCAGATTCGGCTTTAACCGCTAGGTCTTTCTCAGGCTCGTATTTCTCCACTATCTCCGCAACTGGTGCGGGCTAGGTGGGATTAGGGTTTTCTGAGATCCGGAATTCTGCCGCCTCCGCGGACAAAGGGGACCCAGAAGATTCTTCTGCATCTATCATCACTGCTGGGGTGGGTGGGGCAGGTTCAGCGAAACCGATGTAAACATCGATCTCGCCAAAAGACATGATTCTGTAGGCAGTCACGACCTCCCTATCCGGAATCCAAGTCTCGTCGAGAACGATGAGAGGGATGTCGCTGGCGTAGAGGATGCGACCAATGGCGATAGTTTCGCCGATTCCGATTCTTGCATATTCTGCTCGGAACGCAGATTCGAAGCTCTCTTGCCCCCACAGTGGGCGCCAACTGTCGTCGGATTGATGACAAGTACGCCATGAGGGGGTCCTCGAGGTGTGCGGAAGAGAGGGGTGTGAGACGTACGGTGTTCCGGGATGGTGAGCACACAAGTTTACCTAGGTTCGAATCCGCCAGCTTTGGACGGATCCTACTCCTGCTAGCAATCCAGTAATACGGCAAATCCGGAATATGGGTTACAAGGGTTCGCCTGTGCGAGTTGAGATTGTAGACTATTGAGGTGTCTAGAGTGTTGCCCTAAAGGCTCTCCCTAGGACGGCTTATATAGATATCCGGCCTAGGGTTTACAGGAGAGATCTATCCGGCTACGACTAAGAGTAGGTTACAGAGTACATCTTGAACTACAAGTAACATTACAGTCCTAAGTCGGTAAGTCTTCTAGGCCTTCTCGTAGCCGGATTGGACTCCGTCTTCTCTCTCAGACTGGACCGCCCATGAAGCAAAGCTCTAACCCGAAATGGGCCACCCTGGTCAGTGAGGAACTATGAGGATACCCGAAAAGTATATCCCCAACATATACAACATAGACGACACAATGGTTCAAGTTTATTAAGGGCAAGAAAAGTAAAGTGTGCCATCAAGTTTGCGAGAGCTTTAATCACTAGTTTTCTCATAACAAGTTTAATTCGGAAGGTAGATAAAAACATGAATATACTTGGAATAGCAAATACTAATAGGTAGGTATGGTGGACTCTTTGGAATAACTTGGTTTTAGGAGTTGGATGCATGAGTGGAACTCATACTTGGTTATGGAGGCTAGCAAAAGACTGGGAGCAACAAACTAAGAGAGCAATAATGGCCATAATCATGCAGAGCGACAAAACATCATTGATCAAAGCATAAAGTGATACTACAAGTTGAAAATTAAAGGATCATCAAGGCTATGGTGACTTGGGATAGTCATAATATGGTGTGAGCATGCGCCAAGTCAACCCAAATAAAGCATCAAAGGAGAATACCACTATAATATGCTTTAATATGCTAAAACAACGCATGAGTCATCCAAGGCACATTAAGCAATCTCAATTGTTTATAACAAGTCATTCTACAGCAAAGAATACTAAGCATAAAGCCAAAACAATATCGAGCATGGCACGACAAAGCATAGGCCACAGTCAAAAACAAGCTCTCTTTACCACTTAAGCATGAACTTTCCTACTCTTTTCCAAACCAAACCAAACTATTTGAAAACCAATGTATGAAAGAGGGGGTCCAACCTATTTATTCAGCAAACTAAGCAAACCAAGCAAATGAAAAACAAAACAAAAACGAAAAAGAAGACGCTCCAAGAACAACATAACTATCCATGAAACAATAAAATAAAGTGTTTGGAAGGAACCTTGGATTTTTATTGATGAAGAAGGGGATGCCTTGGGCATCCCCAAGCTTTGACACTTGTACTTCTTGGGTATTTATTGGGGTGACACGCGTGGCATCCCCAAGCTTGAGCTTTAGTCCATCCTCCATCTCATTACTCATTTCTTCCATACACCTGAAATTTTTCCTTCATACAAAACTTCACACAATCTTTATTAGCAACATTAGTGCACTCAAGATAATAGGTCTTAAGGTTCAGTTCTAAAACCAATAAAACTTCCATTCCCTCAAAAAGCTCGATTCCCCAAAAGAACTCAAAAAGGAACCAACTAGAAGCAAATGCAAATAATGGCAGAAATCTGTCAAAACAGACCAGTAGGTAAAGACGAATTTTTTCGAAGACCTTATGTTGCTCAAATCTAAAAGTGTTGATCTAATGAAAGCTATATAACAACCTGGGGTAGAAGCACAAAAATTCACGACTCAAAAGGACGTAGAGAGATTTTACACGATTTTTTACGGTGAAGCACAGAAATCTGTTTTGGGACATCAACTTTCCCAACCATTACTTCTCTCTCATTAGAGGTTACTCTTAGCACAAAAAGCAAATAAAAAGGACAAGGAGTGGTTATTACTAAAGTAATAACTTCCAAGACTCATCTAAAACTTTTGGGTTATCTCCCAATAAGTACTTTTATTTAATGCCTTTAAGTTAGGCTTGATAGTTTGAGAAGATGCTCACATAAGAAATATGAATTGAAGTAAAAGAGAGCATCAAGAAGCAAATTCAAAACACATTTAAGTCTAACCCACTTCCTATGCATAGGAATCTTGTAAAGAAACAAGTCATGAAAGCAAAAAGCAACAAGCATAGTAAAGAAAAACAAGTGCAACTTTAAGACTTTCAACATAAAGAGGGGAAACTTAATATTGTTTAGATACATAAAACCATGTTTCACTCTCTCATAATAACTTTTAGTAGCATCATGAATAAAATTAACAATATAACTATCACATAAACCATTCTTATCATGAGCCACATGCATAAAATGATTATTACTCTCCACATAAGCATAGTCATTCTTATTAATTATGGTGGGAGCAAATTCAACAAAATAGCTATCATTATTATTCTCATCACCATAATCATCAAATATAGGAGGCATATTGTAATCATAATTAATTTTCTCCTCAATAGTAGGTGGACTGAAAATATCATATTCATCATTGTAATCATCATATATTGGAGGTTTGGTATCATCATAAGCAATAGAATAGCTATCTTCTAAAGCTAGGGAACTAAAAAGATCATTTTCATAAAAACTAGCTTCCCCAAGCTTAGACTTTTCCATAGCATTAGCAATAATGGTGTCTAAAGAATTCATACTAACAACATTGCTATTAGCATGCAAATAAAGTTCCATAGGTTTTTTAATTTTCTCTTCAAACACTTCATGTCCTAAATCAAGATAAATTCTATAAAGCTCTCAAATTTTTTTATTTTTCCATTAAGCCTAACTAGTGAAAACAAGAAACAAAAATACAAAATTACAGAATCTAAAGGAAATAACTTCGAGCACTCACACCGGAGGATGTGAGTACCTTTTACCTTACCTCCCCCGCAACGGCGCTAGAAAATAGCTTGATGTCTATGCACTTCTATTCTTGTAGATAGTTGTTGGGCCTCCAAGTGTAGAGGTTTGTAGAACAGCAGCAAGTTTTCCCTTAAGTGGATCACCCAAGGTTTATCGAACTCGAGGAGGAAGTGGTCAAAGGTATCCCCTCTCAAGCAACCCTGCAATCAAGATACAAGAAGTCTCTTGTGTCCCCAACACACCCAATACACTTGTCAGGTGTATAGGTACACTAGTTTGGCAAAGAGATAGTGAAATACAAGTGGTATGGATATAAAACAATGGTGCTAGAAAATAGCTTGATGGCGTGGAAGAGACTAAAGGCAAACTGAAATAAAGATGGAAGCATGCAAACATGTAACAGATCTAATTGCAAACGGTGTTTCAATGCTTAGAAACAAGGCCTAGGGATCATACTTTCACTAGTGAACACTCTCATATAAATATCTTCTCTTTATGATACTACTCTTAACTACTCTCTGGTTGAACACTCTAATCATTGGTAGGGCTATAACAGCACACCTCAAAGTTCACTTTCCGCATCTAGAAACCCCACACTGTCACCTTGAGCACTAGATGGTTCAAACAAACAGCACAATTTCATAGAAAGATCCAACTCCAAATATAACTCATAACAAGTATTTGTAATCTCTAGCCTAAGTGCCACCATGGTGTGCACGCTGTCACTTTCACACACATGGGGAGAGCAAAGATCTAATAAAGCACTTGAGTAGCAAGGTAGATCTACTAGATTACAAAGCACATGATCTCAATAAGATCACGCATAGAGAGAGAGACGAACACATAGCTACTGGTAGAACCCTTAGCCTCGAGAGAGAACTACTCCCTCCTCATCATGGGAATCAGCAACGGTGATGGAGATGGTGGTGGAGATTGATGGATATGGCTACGGGGGCACTTCCCTGTCCCGGCAGGGTGCCGGAACAGAGACTTTCTATCCCCCGAATCTCCCCTTCGGCGGTGGCGGTGTTGCAGAACTTTTCGTGGATTTCTGATTCACTTCTTAGGGTTTATGCATCGGGAGGCTCTTATAGGTGAGAGAGGAGACCGAGGGGGTGCTGGAGGGGCCCACACCACCCCCTGGCGCGGCCTGGCCTGGCCCGTGCCACCAGGTGGTGTGGCCAGCCCCTGGACCCTCTCCGTCTCGTCTTCTGGCTCCGTGAGTCTTCCGATAAAATATCGACTTTGGCTTTTGTCCGGTCCAATTCCGAGAATATTGATTTTCTGACTTTCCTGGAACCAAAAACAGCAGAAAACAGGCAACTGGCACTATGGCACTTGTTAATAGGTTAGTCCAAGAAAGTGTATAAAAGTACTCCAAAGTGTGGACAAAACATAAGAAAGTAGATATAAAACAACCATGGAACATCAAAAATTATAGATACATTTGCAACGTATCAGACGCGCGGGTCGAAGGTAATCTACCCCAACAAGAAATACCCGTGGGAGGAGGAGAAGATGAAGAAGTAGAACAAGAAGGACCCGAACAAGATGAGCAACCACCAAACTACTATACCACCTATGAAGATATTTATGCACTCGAAGGAAATATTCAAAACATGATCAACCTCTCCATCAATCTTCGAGATGCTACTGCAAGCCTCAACACCCAGTTCCATGATTGGAGTAGCTAATGGAACGTGGGAGATTATCCACCGCCACCGCAATGAGCAAAAAAAGGGCTTGCAAAAGCCTGATCTTGGGGATGTGTTCCCCTAGCAAATTTATTTGTGTAATAACGAGGTTATACTCCAGCTCCTTGAGAGCTTTGAAACACTCGTGTTGGCTTGTTCCAACACTTTGTTTTTCCTTTGCTTTTTAATTTGATTTCATTTTAGTTTATTTGTTTTTCTTTTCTTAAACCTGTTGGGGGGATACCCCCGGGTAGGGTCACGCCGGGGTATAAAGGCCGAGTTAGCCGAGGTAAGGCTAGGTCAAAGCGAATGCTGGCCGAGTCACCTCAAGGCAGGCCGAATCACGGAGTAACCCGGACCAGGGGATGTCCACCTAACTGGGTCTCAACCGACTTATATTGTAAGTCGGTGAGATGAATCTAACTTGTATGCAGGAACAGGTGTGACCGGATCAACTATGTACGATCCGGGTCATATCAAGCTTGTAGGAGAAGGAAGGTATCTCGCTGGTCAAAGGTGACCACTGTACGCAGAGCGTGAGCGAAGCGGACAGAGGCAGGACCACCGAGGCATGGCCAACAAAGGTGACGATGCCAATGTCGGCTGACGCGGGCGCCGTAGAGGCTCACGTAGCCTCTGCATGGATGACGCAGGGGAAAAGTGACCCGGTCGGCTTACTATTTTGGGAAGAGGCATATTCCCTGGAATACGCCTCCTCGTATGCCCTAATTGGAGACCTAGCCACCCCTATATAAGGAGGGCTAGGGCCTCTGTAGAAAGGGTTGAGTTTTGACTGGGTTGGTCTTTAGTGGTTATGTTCTTCTAGCAAGTTACTGAGGGCTAGTGTGTGGTGAGAGTAAGAGAGTTCCTTCTTCCTCCTCTCTCCAATACAGCTCAAAGAGCACTTGTAATCTGTGAAAGTGTAACGAATACAAAGCTACTGTGTGTGGAATCACCACACTATCCCTCCCTGGATTCCCCTAGTGCATTTAGTCCCCACCTTTAGCCTATCCATGGCATCTGCCGTGCCACCACCACGACAGTTGGCGCCCACCGTGGGGCTAGCGGCGCTAGCAGGGGTGAAGATCCGGACGAGAAACCTCATCGGCACCGGTGAACGCGTCGTCTCTGGACTCGTTCAGCGCTTTGGAGCGCTGGACTTTGTCAGCGACAACGCTGGCTGCTTCGGCAAGCGTCCACTTCTGCGCAGCGGCCTCTTCGTCAAGCTCGGCACACACAAGGTCTACGTTGTTGTCGATGTGTCGTGCGTTCATCCGCGGCACATCATCGAGGGAGGCGAGCCACCCCTTAACGTGGTTCACGGGGCGTGTATCACTGCTCCCCGGACCATGCTGAGGTGATGATGACTGTGCCTGGCACTGGCGCAAGCAAGGATCCGGCACCAGATCTGGAGGTAACGCCTAAGGCACCGAGGAAAAATAGAGGTCCTCCACTAGAGAGGCCAGAGAATGTGCTGCAGCAAGCGATGGATAGCTTGGCAAACCAAGTAGCAGCACTGGTAGATCTGGCTCAGGCACAGGCCGAGCTAGAGGAAACTAGGCAAAAAATTCTAGAGGGTGCGAAAAAGATAGCCGCGGCTCAGCAGTCGTTGAACATGACACTGCGTGAGTACAGAAAGGCGAATAAAGTAGATGCTGTAAAAGTAAAAGGGAGAAACCTCATGAGTGAAATGAACAAGGAGGGAGATACTAGGATTGAGGAATCAGAGAACTGTTTGTCCGTGGGGCTGCCAAAGTATAGTACCCCGGCAAAAAACCTCAGAGCAGCAGATGCAGCTGCGTCTGAGTTAGAGGGTCTAACGGGTGAAGCCCATCAGAGACAGCAAGATAGGGTCAATGAGTTGGTTCGGATCGCGAACAGGCAAAATGAGGAATTTCTCAAGGCTAACCCAGAGAGAGCTGGGGCCTCCAAGATCGTTCATTCGGTGGGGGGTAACCCGGAGAAATCCGCTGGAGCTGCATCATCTCCTCATGGTGGTCATAGGAGAGAAGAGGTGGTAACCTTGGCCAGGAGGACCAACAGATAGTCCCATATGACCTGGCAAGGGCAGGGAAAGGAAAAGAAGTGCAGAGACATGAGGATCAGCGAAGTGTGAGCCGAGGTGAAGCTGGTCGAGGTAACGACCAAGGAAATGCCGGTCAAGGAAATGTTGTAAATGGCAATGCCGGACAGCACAACTCGGCAGGAGCAGGACAAGCGCAACAACGGAATATACCAAGGCAAGAGCAAAGTGCCAGCCGAGGTATGCAACAGAGAGGTGCTCCAAGAGAGCAAGACCGATATAATGATGGTGATTCGGAAATGGTGAACGCAGGATACCCAAGGCCGGACTATCATGTGATAGGGTCAAGATTGGGAAGCAGGGATTTGACGCCTGACGATGCCAGATTAAAACTGGATCGGCTATATAGGTCGGAACAGATTGAATGTCAAGGTCCCCCGGGTCCTGCGTGTTTTGGGCCCCAGATCATGAAGGAACCTCCGGTACCTAACTTCCAGCTACCTAGAGGCACCAAGACATACGATGGCAGCACAAAGCCGGAGGATTGGTTGATTAACTATGCTATAGCTGTAAAAATTGCTACACGCAACTTGAGATGGGATGTGAGATACGTACCCCAGATGTTGGAGGGGCCAGCGAGGGTATGGCTAAACAATTTGCCGCCCGAAAGTATCAATTGTTGGATCAATTTTGAGGAAATGTTTATCAGCAATTTCTCAAGTACATATCAGAGGCCGAATAGGCCACAAACCCTGGCAATGTGCAAGCAGAAACCGAATGAGACAGACCGGGAGTTCCTGACCCGGTGGTGTACCGTATGAAACTCCTATGAGGGTGTGATTGAATCACAGGCCATAGCATGGTTTGCGCAAGGATGCAGATATGCAAGCATGTTGTGGCAAAGATTGCAAAGGGATATGCCAACTACGTTGGCAGAGACAATCCGGATTGCTGATTCGTATGCTTTGGGTTATCCGACTCAACCAGGCTCGTGTCTAACGAGTCAAATGAGGAGTACTACCAGAGAGATGGAGCCGGGTAATCACGGAGGAATGACTACCGGGGTAAAAGAAGAGATGATGGACCGGATTACTGGTACAGTTTGCAACAAGTTGCTGTTGTGAATCAAGATCAGCCCGGAGCAGGGGCAATCAACGTCAGAAAACTAGAGGGCAACAATGGACACCGAGGAACGATGGCAAGAAAATTTGGACTCCAGAGCAGAAGAAACAGTGGCAGGAAAAGAAGGACCGTCCGAGATATACTTATGAGTCAATGCTAGATCAGCCGTGTAAATTTCACACGCCAAATCCGAGTAACCCAGCGGGTCATACAACAAGGCAGTGTGAGTGGATGTAAGATAGAACAAGGCGGTTTGGGGAATGCTCAGGCACCTCGGAATGATCAACCTCGGCAGGAGTTACCCCGGCAGTAATTGCTCTCCGGAGTGAACACGCAACAGCTAATGTTGCCTCCCCCTCCGCCGAGGTATGACCATCATGAGAGAAGGGATACGGTGCATCAAGTGGAAGACCAGCATCAACCGGATCAAAGGTACCCTGGAAATGAGGGGAGGAATGAGTACAGAGAGCATCATCAGAGTTACTGTGTTTTCACCACAGAAGAAACAGATAGAAAGAGCTTGCAGCACCGACACATGGAGGTGAATGCCGTAATGCCAGCAGTGACGAGGTATATGCCTTGGTCGGACCAGGAAATTACCTGGAGCATCAAAGATCATCCCAAGCTTATGCCAAGTCCTGGTTCGTATGCGCTAGTGCTGGATCCGACATTCATTGGGCCTAACATCAATGTGAGATTCTCCAAGGTACTGGTAGACAATGGCAGTAGCATTAACATCATGTACGTGGATACGATGCACAAGTTGGGTATCTCGGAGAACATGCTCCAAGCTACAAGGACAACTTTCCATGGCATTATGCCAGGCATTTCTTGTGAGCCCATAGGCAAGGTCCGGGTTGACGTGTTGTTCGGCACGAGAGATAATTGCTGAACCGAGAATTTGGAGTTTGAGGTGGTGAACTTAGAAAGTGCGTATCACGCGTTACTCGGAATACCAGCACTGAACAAGTTCATGGCAAGCTGCCACATCAGTTATCTGAAGATGAAGCTGCCCGGGCCAAATGGAGTGATTACCATTGCTGGAGATTTCCAACGTCCAATTGAGTGTGCGTTAGCTGGGTCTAACCTAGCCGAGTCACTCGTGATTGCGCAAGAAAAAAGGAAGATACGGGAGGTGGCGGCGTTGGCTCAGTCCGCGCAGCAATATATGCCGGCGTTGAGTAATCCGCATGGTAGTGTCTCATTCCAAGCCACAAAGGATACCAAGAAAGTGCTTGTTGATGACATGTTCCCAGAGCACACCGTAACAATTGGTGCCGGGTTAAATGATAAATAGGAAAGCGAGCTCGTCAGCTTCCTCCGTGAGAATCAGGATATTTTTGCTTGGTCCACACAGGACTTGCAAGGTGTTCCGAGGGAGTTGGCCGAGCACTCTTTGAATGTGAGACCCGGAGCAAGACCGGTGAAGCAACCTCTCCGCCGCTTCGCCGAAGATAGGAGAAAAGTCATTGGAGATGAGATAGCTCGGTTACTAGTAGCTGGATTTATCATGGAGGTTCTTTACCCGGATTGGCTATCTAATCCGGTGCTGGTGGAGAAGAAGAAGGATGATCCGAATGTGGCAGTGGTATGGCGTATGTGTATCGATTACACGAACCTGAATAAGGCGTGTACAAAAGATCCATTTCTACTGCCAGGGATAGATCAGGTCATAGACTCAACTGCTGGGTGTGAACTGCTGTCATTCATTGATGCATATTCTGGTTTCCACCAGATACCTCTGAATCCGGATGATCAAATAAAAACTGCATTTATGACCCCGTATGGGGCTTATTGCTATCGCACCATGCCATTTGGTTTACGTAATGCAGGGGCAACGTACCAAAGATGTATGCAGAAATATTTGCACGACCAAATTGGTCAAAATGTACAAGTGTGTGTGGATGATGTGGTTATCAAGACCAAGGAAAGCAAAACGCTCCTTGACAATATCAGGCAGACGTTCGCAAACCTAAGGAGGTTCCGGATGAAGCTTAACCCGGAAAAATGTACCTTCGGTATCCCGGCTGGAAAATTACTCGGATTTCTTGTCTCCAGCCGAGGTATTGAAGTCAATCCAACCAAAATCCGAGCCATAGAGCGAATGGAACTGCCGAAGTGTCTTAACGATGTCCAGAAGTTCACTGGTTGCTTGGCGTCGTTAAGTCGGTTTGTAAGTCGGTTGGGAGAAAAGGCACTGCCTCTCTATCAACTCATGAAAAAGTCGGACAAGTTCATTTGGACACTGCAGGCCATTGAAGCCTTTATTCAATTAAAGAAAATGTTAGACACTGCACCAGTGTTAGCGTCTCCACTATCAAAGGAGCCAATGTTGCTCTATATAGCCGCAACCAACCGAGTTGTAAGTGCAGTAATTGTGGTAGAGCGCGATGAAGAGGGTAAGTCGGTGCAAAGGCCAGTGTATTATCTGAGCGAGGTATTATCAGCCTCAAAGCAAAATTATCCGCACTATTAGAAAGTGGTGTATGGCGTGTATATGTCGGCAAACAAGCTAAAGCATTATTTTGAGGAGCACCCTATCAAGGTAATATGTGAAGCTCCCATATCCGAGATAATGAGTAACAAGGATGCAAGTGGCAGGATTGCGAAATGGGAATTGAGCTAGCTCCTTACGCGCCACAATATGACAGAAGAGAAGCAATCAAGTCTCAGGTTGTGGCCGACTTTTTTGTGGACTAGGCCGAGGTGCAGTATGAACCACCGTTGTCAGATCTGAACTACTGGAGAATGCACTTTGACGGGTAAAAAACGAAAACCGGGTTAGGCGCCGGAGTTGTGCTTACCTTGCCAAAGAATGACCAGTTGAAGTATGTGCTACAGATCCATTTCGCAGCATCAAACAATGTTGCCGAGTATGAAGCACTTGTGCATGGGCTCAAAGTGGCAAAAGAAATTGGGATATGTCGGATCCAATGCTTTGGCGACTCGGATTTGGTAGTTTAGCAAGTGTCGGGGCTGTGGGACGCTCTCGATCCAAACATGGCATTATACAGATTCCACGTGCAAAAGATATCTGATTATTTTGAGGGATGCAAATTTCGCCATGTACCCCGGGTGGAAAATGAGGCTGCCGACGTATTATCGAAGCTCAGATCAACCCGACAAGCAATTCCACCGGGTGTAGCATTAGAACACCTCCGAAAACCATCTATCAGATCGTCCCCCGAAACCGACTCAATCTACGTCCCGGAGGATTCAGAGTCCGGAGCTGTGCCCATGGACATTGACATGGGAGGTGGTACGCGAAACCCGGGGACTGCCTCAGCAAACCCGGGGACTGCCTCGGCAAACCCGAGGACTGCCTCGGCAAACCCGGGGACTGCCTCGGCAAACCCGGAGACTGCTTCGCAAGACCCGGGGACTGCTCAGCATGATCCGATTGAAGTTATGCCGGTGGATCAGATGGAAGTTGATGAGGATGTGTTTCCTGTACGAGCAATACCAACTTGGGCACTACCTATATTTCAATTCCTGAAAGATGGAATCTTACCCGTTGAGGAGGTGTTGTCCAGGCAAACTCAGAGGAGAGCAAAGGCATACACGATCATCAATTCCGAGCTATACAAAAGGAGTGTGACTAATGTCCTCCAGCGATGTGTTGACCCGGAAGAAGGGCTTGACATCCTCCGAGATATACATCAAGGGGAATGTGGGCATCATGCCTCGTCCAGAGCCTTGGTAGCAAAAGCTTTCCGGCATGGATTCTACTGGCCAAGTGCCTTAGAACAAGCAGAGGACTTGGTAAGAAAATGCAATGGTTGTCAAAGGTATGCTACCAAGACACATATGCCAATGTCGGAGCTCAAGACCATACCAATCACCTGGCCATTTGCCGTATGGTGTTTGGACATGGTTGGCCCGTTCAAACCAGCAAAGGGAAATATGACTCACATTTTGGTCATGGTTGATAAATTTACAAAGTGGATTGAAGTAAAGCCAATAAGAAAATGTGATGGAGCTACGGCCGTGACATTTCTCAAAGACATCATCTTGAGATACGGTTATCCTCATAGTATCATAACAGATAATGGCACAAATTTTGCTGAAGGAGCGTTTGCGCGATTCTGCCGAGATAAGAAGATCCGGTTGGACATTGCCTCGGTAGCCCATCCTGCATAGAACGGACAAGTGGAAAGATCCAACGGATTAGTATTATCCGGGATAAAACCCCGGCTCATTGAGCCGCTGCAAAGATCAGCGGGGTGCTGGATAGAAGAACTACCAGCGGTATTGTGGAGTTTAAGAACAACTCCGAATCGATCAACGGGCTATACGCCATTCTTTCTGGTATATGGGGCTGAAGCTGTATTACGAGCCGACATAGAGCATGATTCGCCTAGAGTCACCCAATACACAGAAGCCGAAGTGCAAGAAGCCCGGAAAAATGATGTTGATCTGCTGGAAGAAGCGAGAGAATTGGCATTGTCTAGATCCGCCATATATCAGCAAAATTTCCAACGCTATCATAGCCGGAAAGTAAACCCCCGAGTCTTCCAGGAAGGTGATTTGGTACTCCGGTTGGTACAACGTACTGCTGGCATGCATAAGTTATCCCCCCCATGGGAAGGGCCATTCATTGTGAGCAAAGCACTGCACAATGATTCTTACTATCTTATCGATGCAAAACCACAGGAAAAGAACAAGGCGGACAGGTCCGGCGAGGAGTCTAAGCGTCCATGGAATGTAGCTCTACTTCGTCCTTTCTACACTTAGCAGAGAAGTGTATGTATCCGAGTCTCTCATATGTCGGTATGTATGCTGGCAATGAGCCTATCAATGAAATGTGGGCACCTCGAGCAGTAACTCGAGGACTGCCTTGGAAGTATTTATCGTCTTTTGTATTTATTATTTATATGTCGGCTGGCGTAAGTTTTTCTACTTAAGCCGGGTTAGTAATGTGTGAGCACCAAGAACCCAACTCTTCGACTTGCTGCTGTCCAACAAGATTTGGCTTCATGGCAAGCAAGAGAAAAAGTTTGGAATTGCGTAGCACATGAAAAAACGACTAAGGAAAGGAATTTAATCGAGCCGACGTTTGTTTTCTGGACTAACCTTATGTTTACTTTCGATTTACTATGCTGAATTACTTTGAGCTAATCCTAAAGTTTCCAAGTATTGTTAAGACATTTTTTGAAGCTCGGACTCGTAAGTCATAAAACCGAATCAAGGTAGACATGATCCGAGCCAAAAGATTGGATGAACAAGAAAATGAAACTCGGGGACTACGCTCAAGTTAATCCGGCATAAAAACTTAGTGGCAAAATATCATTTGTGTGCTTGATACAATTCCACCCGGCATACCGGGAATCTGATGAAATTTAAAGTGTTTATCAAGGAGCAACAGGAGGAGGTAATTCGGCGCCAGCAGGGGCAGCCTCGGCTTCAGCTTCAGAATCATCTGCGTCTTCTTCGATGTCTGAGATTTCGTCCTCTTCGCCCTCATCCGACTCATCTTTAGCATTTTCAACATTTTCATCATCGGCAGCATCTAGGAGGCTCGATCCCCCGTTCCATTGATGAATGGGGGCGTATTGGATGAAGCTATGAGCGCAAGCTTTGCGCCGAGCTACCCAATCCGGGTCAGTAGACCACTTTGATCCAGTGCGCATACGCTCAAGGAGTTTGAGGTCAATCTTCTCATACCACGTGAGGATGTAGTGGAGAACGATCTCAGCTCCAGCGCGTCCAGCTGATTCTCTCCAGAGATCGAGTTAGGTCTCGCACTCCATGAGCCTAGCAAAGGGAGCAGGGGGGCATCCGAGGTATCTTCTCCAGGCCAAAAGGTGTTGAAGATCTGGACTGCTACATCCATGACGTCCTTGCCATAGTTCTTCACAAGCTCGATGCGAGAGGACAAGCTGACCAGCAAGTCCTCCATATCATATGGAATTTCTCCAGCGCCAGGGACAATTGGGGTACCCCTCTTCTGGCGGAACTTGGCAACAGCGGTGGTTGCAACAGCATTGCCCTCTAGAAATTTGTCTGAAAACGAGACAGTGGAAACAAGTGAGAAAGGTTGACCCGGAAAGATTCATGACAATTGGAGAGAAAAGGAACTTACGAGAAATATGGCTGTGGATCTGGGTTAGCTCCTTGGTGCACTTGTCATGCCTCTCCCGGAGTTGAACAAGCTCAGCGTTCGCCGACTCAAGTTTAGAGTCGGCCTCCTTAAGAAGTTCTTGATCCTTGGCAATCTGGAGGTTGAGGCGCTCGCGCTCTTCAGTGAAGTCCTGGCCAGCCTTTTGAAGTTCGGTTTGATGATGTGCTTTCAGCTTCTTCATATCTGCCTTGAGCTTGGCAATCTCATCATCTTTGGCTCGGAGGAGGGCAAGCTCATCATCTTTCTTTTTGAGCTCGGCCTGATACTGCCCTGCTTGTTCGAGAAAATGCAGCATCATATCAGGCACGGGCACACTATCTTCAAGAGATGCTGAAATAGTTTGTTGACCCGGCAAAGCCGAGGTATGAATGTTTGTCGAGCCAGGGAGAAAAGGAGATAGAAAGCCTAGCAAAGTTGAGCAAAAGTGACTTACCCTTGATCTGATCCAAGTTTCTCCTCATGAGGATGTTCTCAGCCTCCACCCCAGCTGCGAAATCCGAATGATGGATTAGTTCGGCGGAAAAAGAGGAAGAAAAAATGGAAAACTGCCAAGGAAGAAACTTACCCCTTTTATCATGTTCGATGATGAGCACAGTATGCTTCGCACGCAGCATTTTGTGAGTGTCCAGGAGACGCTGAAACTCAGCACTCCGGCGATTTGTGGTCACCTGAAAGAAGTACAAAAATATAGCTTAGTCTTGTACAAGATCCGGGCCAAGTGGAACTTAACCCGGCTCTAGGTGTGTGCATATTCGAAGTGTACAAAATCCGGGCCAAGTGGAACTTAACCCGGCTCTAGGTGTGTGCATATTCGAAGTGTACAAAATCCAGGCCAAGTGGAACTTAACCCGGCTCTAGGGGTGTGCATATTCGAAGTGTACAAAATCCGGGCCAAGTGGAACTTAACCCGGCTCTAGGTGTGTGCATATTCGAAGTGTACAAAATCCGGGCCAAGTGGAACTTAACCCGGCTCTAGGTGTGTGCATATTCGAAGTGTACAAAATCCGGGCCAACTGGAACTTAACCTGGCTCTAGGTGTGTGCATGTTCAAAGTGTACAAGATCCGGGCCAAGTGGAACTTAACCCGGCTCTAGGTGTGTGCATATTTGAAGGGTACAAGATCCGGGCCAAGTGGAACTTAACCCGGCTCTAGGTGTGTGCATATTCGAAGTTATCAAGGAGCTACGTTAATTTCCTAAGGAGCATCCGGCCGAGTAACAAGTTACTCCCCCGGAGGCTCAGGGACTAATGGTTATATCAATAATGTCTACTAAATGCTAAGGAAAAGGTAAAGTAACGTACCTCCATCATCCGACCCGCAAGGTTAATTGCCTTGGCAGCAGTATTCATCTGCGCAGCAAATTCGGTGGGACCGAACTTCTCCGGGAGATCATTGTTGTGGACGAACTCCGCCTTGTTCCAGTTATTCACGAACTCGATCAAGGTCGGAGGGTATCGCTCACCGCTGAGCATGTGGGGCGCCACTAGGCCCTTGGCATGTGCTTCTTGTCTCTCATCCTGAGCAGCGGTGGGGCTTGTGTGCAAGACAAGTTGCGCTTCAGCTGGCTTGGCAGGGGCGTCCTTCGGAGGTGGAGTCTTCTTCGGAAGCATGGACGCAAGTGTGCGCTGTCCAGCCTCGATTGACGCTGACCTCGTGGCGTCAGGAGCCTTTTTGCCCTTGGGTTGCTACTGAGAAGTTGAGGTGGCTGTAGCGGACTTGCCCTTGGGAGCAGCTTTGGTGCTAGCCTTGGCACTGCTAGAGTCTTCTCGCCGAGTCTTGGAAGACTCGGACGAGGCGGAAGGGCTTGATGTTGTTGTTGTTGCTTTTGTTGTTGCTCCTGGGGCTGGAGTTGGTGTTGGTGTTGTTTTCTGCTTAGGCGGAGGCGCTGAGGGAACCTTGGTGATAGCTGGTTGCGGCAGAGCCGAAGTTGTGGTTGCTGCTGCCTCGGCAGAGCCAGTCTCCCCTGCTCCAAGGTTGCCCTCCTCTTGACGAGGTGGGCTGGAACCCGGAGCAGCCGCTGAACCCTCCGGAATGGGGCTCAGTGGGCGTGAATCGTCGCCACGGGGGGGATAAGGGCTGTGCCGGAGTGGCGAGGCAATGCTAGATCCACTCTGTGGGACATCCACCACGGCCCTGCCAAATCAAATAATGTATGATGAGAAACTATAAAGGAAGGGCAAGTGAATAAGCAAAGGGAGAAACGACTTACTCATCCGAAGTAAGGGGTTCCTTCGGCTTGCGAGCTCTCCGGGCCACGGCCTTAGCCGTGGCGCCTTAGCCGTGGCCTTGGTGGTAGTTTTGTCCCCATACTTCTTTCGCCTCTTGGCAGGCTGAGAAGGCCCGGAGGAGGATGCAGAGGCAGTTCCCCTTCTCTTCTTCGGCACAACCGGGACAGGCTCACCCACGGCAAGGGGAGGGTCTTCATGGATCTGCCCACCAGGGTTAGCTGATGCCAGAAAAGCATAAGAAAGAGGGATAGCATCAAATGCTTCCATCACCTCAACATCCGAATCATCCTCATCGTCGGGCCAATCTCTAATAGAAGAGAGTTTACCGGTGGGTCGCTTGGTGGCATCGGCCATCAGAAGGAACATCTCCTGATCCGGTTCTTCCTTGTCCGAGGTATCCCGGTCAGGCGCCCATTTGAGGGAAGGCTCGGTGCCGTCCTTGATGGTTTGCTGAAGAAACATCTAAGGAAAAGAAAAGACAGAGGGATTAAACCTACAACGGAGACCAGCATATGATTCAATTCGGAAAGAGTTTGGGGCACGAGACTTATTACAGGAGGAAGCCTATCCCGGCAAAAGTGTTCAATTCCCCACGTCCACTCAGAAGAAAAGTCCTTCTTAGTGGTGAAGAGGGACTTGACCCGGCGGAAGATCTCGGTGTTCCTCAACTCAAATGAGGAGGTCCGGTTGGGGTCACGGCCCCAGCTCATGTGGCAAACTTTATGTGTACGTTTCTGGAGGGGGGAGATCCGGTTGCGCACAAACGTGATCATAGCATCCTCATTGCACAACCCCATATCCTTCAGCTCTTTGAACCTCTTGTTGACTTGGTTCGCCAGAACGATGGGTTTCTTGGGGACACTGTCCCACAGCTCCAGGTTAGGGGGACCTAGAGCGTAAGGGCGCAGCCGGATCAGATCCTCAGTTGTGCTGTTCCGGACATAAAAGAAAGTTTGGGCCCATCCTTTGAAAGAGTCAAGCCCCGTGACTCGGGGGAAGATGGACTGCTTCCGGGGAGAGATCGACGCAGCGCCTAACTGCGTGAGCTGCTTGTCCTCCGGGTCAAGCTGAATGTTCGGAATCATGTTCCGGCGGAGGCCAAAGAACCGGATCCAGAGATCCTTCGTGGGCCATAGTCCAGCGTAACCTTCGATGGTGGAGGCAAAGGCAGAGAGAGACGTGATGGTATTCGCCGGTAGGTGGTGCGGCTGGAGCTCGTACGTGTTGAGCCAGTCATGGAAAAAATCGCTAACTGGCAGACCAAACCCCGGCTGAAAGTGGGATAGAAACACCACATACTCACCCGGATTGGGTGAGGGGGCAAGCTCGGAGGCAGCGAGGCATGCAGTGATGCCCTCCGGGATGCGCCTGGTGCGATAGAGCCAATCTAGGTCATCCTGGCAGACCCAAGATCCAGCCCACGCGCCGTGGTCGGCGGTCGCTGCGTCTTCTTCCATCTCCTGCTCGGCGATGGTGAGCTCTTCTTCTGTCATCTCGAGGTCACTGCCCTCACTGGCGCTAGCGGTGGTGGGTGGCAGTGGCCTAGACTGGCAGCAACCCGTGGCGGAAGAGATGCGCGGAGGCGGCGGCAACGCTGGTGCGCGCGGAGGCAGTGTGGCTCACGGGAGAAGATGAGGAAGAAGCAGAGGCAGAGGGGCGCGGAAGTGGGGAAATAGCCCAGGGGGCGCCCCCCTCCCCTATTTAACCACTCCCTTAAGGGGTAGTGGGATCGTGTTGTGTGGGTGTGCCACATGATGTGGCCGTGTACAACCCGGATCAACCAATCAGCAGTGAGCCATACGAAGGGCCACAGGGCGCAGCGGATCCCATGACATGACGTTATGGTGCAGTTAACGAGGAGGCAGGCACGACGCGACGTGGGCAATAGTAACTTCTGACAATTACTGCGGCGGTTACTGTTGCTGGCCCTTAAAATGAGGCAAACGTGATTATTAACCTCCACATGGTGAAGCGTACAGGAGAAGGAAGAGTGACCCGGATGGGTATGAGGTAACCCGGCCAGCAAGTAAAAACTTGGAATGTGCCAAGGGAAAATAAACCCATGAAGTCCGAGATAGGAGGTAACTCGGAAAAGGAACACAAAGCTCGGTGAAATTGAACCTGTTGTGGCCCTAGTGGCTAAGGCAGCTAAGACCGCACCAGCTTCGGGGACTAATGTTGGGGGGATAGCCCCGGGTAGGGTCACGCCAGGGTATAAAGGCCGAGTTAGCCGAGGTAAGGCTAGGTCAAAGCAAATGTTGGCCGAGTCACCTCAAGGCAGGCCGAATCACGGAGTAACCCGGACCAGGGGATGTCCACCTAACTGGGTCTCAGCCGACTTATATCGTAAGTCGGTGAGATGAATCTAACTTGTATGCAGGAACAGGTGTGGTCGGATCAACTATGTACGATCTGGGTCATATCAAGCTTGTAGGAGAAGGAAGGTATCTCGCTGGTCAAAGGTGACCACTGTACGCAGAGCCTGAGCGAAGCGGACAGAGGCAGGACCACCGAGGCGTGGCCGACAAAGGTGACGATGCCAATGTCGGCTGACGCGGGCGCCGCAGAGGCTCACGTAGCCTCTGCATGGATGACGCGGGGGAAAAGTGACCCGGTCGGCTTACTATTTTGGAATATGCCTCCACGTATGCCCTAATTGGATACCTAGCCACCCCTATATAAGGAGGGCTAGGGCCTCTGTAGAAAGGGTTGAGTTTTGACTAGGTTGGTCTTTAGTGGTTATGTTCTTCTAGCAAGTTACTGAGGGCTAGTGTGTGGTGAGAGTAAGAGAGTTCCTTCTTCCTCCTCTCTCCAATACAGCTCAAGGAGCACTTGTAATCTGTGAAAGTGTAACGAATACAAAGCTACTGTGTGTGGAATCACCACACTATCCCTCCCTGGATTCCCCTAGTGCATTTAGTCCCCACCTTTAGCCTATCCATGGCATCTGCCGTGCCACCACCACGACAAAACCCTTGCCTAGTCGCAAGTTTTTTCTATTCTTTAATCCCTATCCTAAAAAATACAAAAAGATTTTTCCGTTTATCCTTTTTTCGTAAACGTTGATTCATATTTTGCCTCTTTGCTTTAATATCATTTCAATGTTTGAGTTTTGAAGGAACACATCCCTATAAGGAAGAGGATCATGAAGTTACTTATGAGAGGTATGTCCTATGTCTCCCACTTATGAAGTTTGAGTTATTTATCTTAGTTGGTTGATTTGCTAAGATGCCATGCTAGTGGGAAGTAATTTAATATGGTTAGAGTAAGGCTTTTTATTGGTATGATGATTAGTTGTTGAAGCTCTTGCTCTAGTTCTTTTAGTTAACCGAGTCTTGCCTTGGAAATAATAATGCCAACCAAGTACAATAAGAAAAAGTCTGAAATTTACGACTTGTTTGATGAATCATTGTCTTGAGAGTATACCCTTGATTATACTTAACCCCATAGATATTTTGATAGTCTCGACGACACTCATGAATGGAGTTGTTTGATTGAAATAAAGTCTAGTGGTAATTGTGATGCATGCCAAAGCTAACCTTGTGGATCAAACCATAGTACTAGCTCAAAAAAAGAAAGAGAAAGATGCGAGACAACTTTGTTTTATGTCTCTGAAGACCCACAAGTATAGGGGGTGTATCGCAGTATTTTCGATAAGTAAGAGTGTCGAACCCAACGAGGAGCGGAAGGTGTTGACGAGTGGCTTGGAGCAAGAATTCTCTGTAAATACTTAGCAAACAGATTTTTAGGGTTTTTTGATAATGCAGATAAATAAAGTACGAGTGAATGAAACACAATAATAATAAATGCAGCAAGTGGCCTAATCCTTTCTTTAGCAAAGGGCAAGCCGGTTGTATTACTTAAGATGAACAAACGTTCTCGAGGACACATGGGAATATCGGCAAGTGCTCTCGCTTCATATAATTGATTAATCTTCTTTAGTTAGATAAGTGTTGTGTGGGTGAACCTGTGCTAATGTACTGACCTTCCTAGGACTAATACATACTTGTGATTATACGCCTTGCAAGCATCTGCAAGTACAAGAAAGTAATTAAGATAGAAACCTAACCAGAAGTTTAAACTCTGATATCCTACACTCCCTTGTGCAAAGGTTTCCTAACGGGGGTTCAGGTTTATGTCAATCCGGCAACCCCTACGATTAGTATCCAAATACACAATGCATTCCCCTAGGCCCATAAAGGTTAAGTGTCATGTAGTCGATGTTCACATGACACCAGCAGAAGAATAACACCACAACTTAAATATCAAACCATTGAATCTTTCTCAGCACAATTCCACTACTAACAACATGACTTATCCCATGTCCTCAAGAACTAAACGAACTACTCACAAGACATCATATGGATCAAGATCAGAGATGAAATAATGATAAGTAACAATCTGAGCATAAACGATAATCCAATGGTTCCACTCAATAGCATCAACTACAACAAGTAATCAACACCGGGAAAGTTTCCCCTAAGAACTATGCAAGATTCAACCCAATTGCTACAGCGGTATGGAGTGGTGATGATGGTGCTGGTGGAGATGATGGTGGTGATGATGATGATGATCCCGATGAAGTCTAGCTCGATGACGGTGCTGATGGTGATGATCTACCCTCTCTGGGAAGGAATTTCCCTGGCAGATTTCTACCTGCCAGAGAGCTATTTTTCTCTCTGTAGTTTCCGCCCCGCAGAGGCGGCGGAACCTTTCTATGGTCGCTCCCGAGTCTTAGGGTTTCGGGAGGATAATATATGCCAAAGAGTAGAGCCAAAGGTGGGCCAAGGTGGCCACACCACCTGGTGGCGCGGCCAGGGCTAGATCGTGCCAAGGGGTGGTGTGGGCCCCCTATGGCCCATCTCTGCTCCCCCTTCTGGCTTCCCTTGTCTTCTAGAAAAATAGGATTTTCCGTATATTTTCTGATCTTCGCAAATTTCGCCTCCAAACAGTGCCTTTTCCATCATAATCCTGACTTCAGCAGTCCATCCTACAAAAGTCATCAACCATGCAAAAACAGATGAAATAACATAAGTATCATCTCTTAATATGAAATATATCAATGAATAACAGTAACTTATGATATAGAATAATGATGCAAAATGGACGTATCAACTCCCCCCAAGCTTAGACTTTGCTTGTCCCCAAGCGAAAGCTGAGCTCAATAAACATGACCTCGGGTTTATGGAGTGAAGTGTTGATAAAAGAATACAAACAAGAAGCATCACATTCATCTATACACAAATCATAATAGAAGACAACTCACTATTATATAACTTAACTTGCAATAAGTAACGGAAACACAATAAAGATACAAAAAGTAAATCATAATTGGTAATGGCAAACTTTGTTCTTGGTCAAAGGATAGTTGACAATTTGCAGGAGTTCAAACATAATGAGTTTTTCAATGATAGCTTTCCAAGTAATATTTACTAAGATAAGAGTAATGTGCATAACAAGGAACATAAGAAACATGATTGAATAAATCATCATATGAATGATTGGAAACACAACAACTCAAAATACTTGCTGAGATAGAAAGGAATAGGTTTACTGACTCAACTAAAAAGTAAAAGATAGGCCCTTCGCAGAGGGAAGCAGGGATTTCAAGTTTCATAAAGAGCTTCCAAAAATTATGGTACTTATTAGATTTTAGCTCTCATTGCCCCTATCATAATCATCTTTACGTGATTAAGGTTAAAGTGATCAAATATGAGTTATAAGCTGAAAATCTCATGCCCCTTGCTTACGATACTGTTCCTCATGCTACTCAACTTTAGTCACAAGTAAGTTCTTTTCATTGTAAATACATGTGTATCATAGAGAACCGCCAACGGGGTACCCCATGGCCAATGATACGGAAGATTCCCCATATCAAAATGACAAGGCAAGCAGACAATGAGCATCTCAGCAATCATTTTATTTCCTATTTGCATAGGGTCTCTTTTTTTCTTTCCTATTTGCATAGGGGTTTTATTTCTCTTTTTTTATTGAGGATGCTTCATAGATTGCTTACTATGGTTATGTTGCAGGTTTCCACCATGATTAGGCATGGCTTATACCAGCCGCCCAAGCGTTTCTCTAACACATATATGAACTCCATGAGCCTTAAAAGCTCGCCTTTCATTTCACACCGCCGGGATCCATAAGCAAAATAACATGATATCAACTAAATAAAGTGCAATATTGAAAGAGTTCCCCATGATAACATGGTTCTGCTAATTCACAACTTACAAAATGCAAGAATATATGCAACATAGATGGGCACAATGGTTCAAGTTTATTAAGTGCAAGAAAGTAAAGTGTGCCATCAAGTTCGTGAGAGCTTTAATCACTAATTTTCACATAACAAGTTTAATTCGGGAGGTAGATAAAAACATGAATTTACTTGGAATAGCAATAATGCTAGTAGGTAGGGATGGTGGACACAAATGGCATAGGTTTTGGTTTAAGGATTGGATGCACGAGAAGCATTCCCTCTCAGTGCAGGTTTTTGGCTAGCAAGGCTAGGTAGCAAGCATAAGAGTTGAAGGAAACAAACAAATATACAAGTGATAAAAACAATCATGCAATCTTCCATGGAAGCACAAAAGATCTTAACTAGAGAATACTAAGCTTATGAGCCAATCAACAAAGAAAGATGATGAAATTATATTTCTTAAACGTACTTTTCTCTTTTTTTCATTCAATTCTCAAAGTGTTGCTACTGACCGAGCCAGGTTTGCCAAAACCAACTAAATTTACTTAATGATCCCAAAGTGATACCAATACTAACAACAAGATCAATAATATAATAGAAATGGAAAACTAATATAAGATATGCAAAAGAATAAATGATAGAACTTCTCATTAATATTCCATAACGGCAGCTCTCACCAAGGGATACATAGATATCTAACGAGAGGGGGGGACACTTCCATAATGAAAACCATCCTACATAATAACTTCTCTATTCATGATATGACTCTAATGAAAAGGTAAAAAGATAAAAGATAGTGATGTGATACCGCGGCACTCCCCCAAGCTTGGAACAAACCAAGGGGATGCCAAAACCTGATGATGAATTACTCCTTCGGTGGTGGTGGTGTTCTCACGATGAGATTTTCAATCAATTTCCTCAAGTCCTCAATCTCGAAGGTGAGAGTACGAATCAACTCCGAGTTGTGCTCGATGCGGTTCATGATCATGTCGGGTTGTGAATCCCAGCTCGTACAATTATTTCCCCACTCTTCCTCCTTGAAGTATTCTTTTCCTGCATGGTTAGAATGAGGCATATCCCAATTGGAGGGTAATTTTTCCTTGGGCATATTCTGGAATTGATGCTCATGAATAAGGGTATGGAAGGGATTCTTGGTGCGTGGAGGAGGTGACCGTGAAGCCAATCAATGACGCAGAGTCTTCCCTCCAATGGACATCCGTGCAGTCCTTTTGAACTTGGAGGGATTTGCCACCACTCCAATGCTTGCAATGGTGGTGCTGGTATGCGGATGCTTGTCTTCTTTTGCCTCCTCTTCAACTTCACTCTCGATCTCCTCCTCCTGCTCAGAGTCTTGGAGATCATCTTCCACAGGCTCCTTGCCCTTATCATTGGCGGAGACCATTGTGCCTCTAAACTTTTAAGAATAGTTTCTGACAAAAATAGATCGAAATGAAAACACGATGAGAACACGATATACAAACCTCGGGGGATACGGGGGATTATATATTATGAAGTTTTACACCGAAAGGAAAGTACTGGGAGAAAACGGGTCAGAAACGGGCTCCGGGGTGGCCACACCCCCTGGTGGCGCGGCCAGGTGGGCCCGCGCCACGGGTGTGAGCCACCCGGGCTCCGTTTCCATCCCTCTTTCGCCTCATTGCTTTCCTTGTTAGATAAAAACTGCAAAAATATAACTTGACAGATTTTTCGTGGACCTTTTCTTACCAAAACTGTTACCTATTCGAAAATGGACTCTGCAGGTCTCTGAACTTGGTCTTTGATAAATTTTTCCGGAGTCACCACTTAAATAACATCAATATCTTCATCTTCATACACATGTTTCTTGAGTCATTTAACCATCCACCATCTTATTACACCATTTCCTTCTATAACTTGGAAATTTCTTTCACAGAAAACTTCACACAATTCTCATTAGCAACATTAGTGCATGCAAGATAATAAACCTTTGGGTTCAATTTCAACTGAAATCCATCAAAACATAAGCTACTATAGCAACTCCTTCCGAAAGCCCAAAAGGAATTCAAAAAAGGAAATCGATTTAAGAAGCAAATGCAAGAGTGGCGAAAAATCTGTCAAAACAGACCAGCAGGTAAAGATCATTTTTTTCGAAAATCTTGTGTTGCTCAAATCAAAAAGTGCAAAAAGGAAATCGATTTAAGAGGCAAATGCAAGAGTGGGAAAAAATCTGTCAAAACAGACCAGCACGTAAAGATCAATTTTTTCGAAAACCTTGTGTTGCTCAAATCAAAAAGTGCAAAACTAACGAAAGTTAAATAACAACCTAGGTCAGAAGCACAAAAAAATACAGCTCAATCCGATGTACAGAGATTTTTCACGAATTTTTACAGTGAAGCGCAAAAATCTGTTTCAGGACAGCAACTTTCCCAAATATTACTTCTCTCTCATTAGAGGTTGATCTTGACACAAAAACCAAACAAAAGGGATAAGGAGAGGTTATTACTAAAGTAATAACTTCCAAGTCTCAAATAAACAAAAAAACTGAAAGCAAAAACATATTGGGTTGTCTCCCAAAAAGCTCTTTCTTTATAGCCATTAAGATGGGCATGATAATTTCAATGATGCTCACATAAGAATATGAATTGAAGTAAAAGAGAGCATCAAGAAGCAAACATACACATGTTTAAGTCTAACCCACTTCCTATGCAAGGGAATTTTGTAAGAAAATAAATTGTTGAAACCAGAAGCTACTAGCATAGGAAGGCAAAACAAGTGCAACATAAGGACTTTCAGCATAAAGCGAGGAAACTTAATATTATTGAGATGCATAAAAGCACTTTTCCCTCTCTCATAATAACTTTTAGTATCATGCATAAATTTAATGATATAACTATCACCTGAATTATTGTATCAATGATTACTTATTCTAATAGAAAACACAGGGTTACTAGATCTCATAACACTACTTTGTGAAACAATATTAGAAGTATCCTTACAGAGGATACTGTGTCCATCTTCTACATATTTAGTGACAAAGTCTTTCACATTTGCTATTTCAGGTTCAACAACTATTTGTTCATCAGGTTCAACAGCTTTATTTGTACTTTCATTAACCATACTAGCTATCATAGAATGTTCCTTTACCTTGACTGGGAAAGGCATTTTCTCAATGTAAGGTTCATGTAAAATATGATTAGCAGTATAAACTTCAGTATCTCTTGCAGGAACACAATTAGCAATATCTTTACATGGCGCATGATACTTGTTCCATTTCTTTTTAGGAATTTCAATATAAGAAGCAAAAGCCTTAAAATAATTTGCAATACTTTGAGAATCAAGACCGTAAGCATTACTAATATTTTGAAAGTCATCAGTTCCCATAAAATATTTAATGCATTCATAATCATAATTTATACCTGACTTTCTTCCTTTATCATTCTCCCATGCTTCAGCATTGTCTTGAATATGGTCTAGAAGATCCCATTTAGCTTCTTCTTCCATGCGTGTAAATGATCCAACACAAGAAGCATCCAATAGATCCTTATCATGAAGAGGAAGTCTTGCATAAAAGCTATTGATAATAATATTGTTAGGGAGCTCATGAATAGGACATTTGAGCATTAGTAACTTCAATCTCCCCCAAGCTTGAGATGTACTCTCTCCATCAAGAGGCTAAAAGTTGTATATTTGATTCTGATCTTTATGAATCTCACTAGGAGGATAAAATTTTGAATAAAAGAGAGGTACTACTTCCTCCCATTCAAGAGATTGGCCATTCTTCAGCAGCTTATACCATTCCTTGGCTCTTCCTTTCAGTGATAATGAGATTAACTTATTCTTGACTTGATCTATTGTAATACCTGCACACTTGAACAACCCGCATAATTCATATATAAAGAGAAAATGATCACCGGGATGGACAGTTCCATCTCCAAAATAGTAGTTATCCATAACCCGATCAATAATTCTTGTAGGTATCTTAAAAGTATCATTTTCAGCAGGTGTTGGTTCATCTACTACCTTAGCACAGGTAGTAGCATTACGAAATAAGAAACTAAGTGAATTATCCATATTGAAATAAAGTAACTAATAGAAATAAACAATACTCACAGTAGAAGTTTCCTTTACTAGTTCCACTCTCCAATAGCGCTTCACTCCCTGGCAACGGTGCCAGAAAATAGTCTTGATGACCCACAAGTATAGGGGGGTGTATCGCAGTATTTTCGATAAGTAAGAGTGTCGAACCCAACGAGGAGCAGAAGGTGTTGATGAGTGGCTTGGAGCAGGAATTCTCTGTAAATACTTAGCAAATGGATTTTTAGGGGATTTTGATAATGCAGATAAATAAAGTATGAGTGAATGAAAGACAATAATAATAAATGCAGCAAGTGTCCCAATCCTTTCTTTAGCAAAGGACAAGCCGGTTGTATTACTTAAGATGACCAAACATTCTCGAGGACACACGGGAATATCGTCAAGTGCTTTCGCTTCATATAGTTGATTAATCTTCTTTAGTTAGATAAGTGTTGTGTGGGTGAACCTGTGCTAATGTACTGACCTTCCTAGGACTAATACATACTTGTGATTATACCCCTTGCAAGCATCCACAAGTACAAGAAAGTAATTAAGATAGAAACCTAACCACAAGTTTAAACTCTGAGATCCTACACTCCCTTGTGCAAAGGTTTCCTAACGGGGGTTCAGGTTTCTTTCACTCCGGCAACCCCTACGATTAGTAGCCAAATACACAATGCATTCCCCTAGGCCCATAAAGGTGAAGTGTCATGTAGTCAACATTCACATGACACCACTAGAAGAATAACACCACAACTTAAATATCAAATCATTGAATCTTTCTCAACACAATTCCACTACTAACAACATGACTTCTCCCATGTCCTCAAGAACTAAACGAACTACTCACAAGACATCATATGGATCAAGATCAGAGATGAAATAATGATAAGTAACAATCTAAACATAAACAATAATTCAATGGTTCCACTCAATAGCATCAACTACAACAAGTAATCAACATCGGGAAAGTTTCCCCTAAGAACTATGCAAGATTCAACCCAATTGTTACAGCGGTATGGAGTGGTGATGATGGTGCTGGTGGAGATGATGGTGGTGATGATGATGATGATCCCGATGAAGTCCAGCCCGATGATGGTGTTGATGGCGATGATCTCCCCTCTCCGGGAAGGAATTACCCTGGCAGATTTCTGCCTGCCAGACAGCTCTTTTTCTCTGCGTAGTTTCCACCTCGCAGAGATGGTGGAACCTTTATGTGGTCTCTCCCCGAGTCTTAGGGTTTTGGGAGGAGAATATACGCCAAAGAGCAGAGCTAGAGGTGGGCCAGGGTGGCCACACCACCTGGTGGCGCGGCCAGGGCTGACCCGTGCTAGGGGGTGGTGTGGGCCCCGTGTGGCCCATCTCTGCTCCCCCTTCTGGCTTCCTTTGTCTTCTGGAAAAATAGGATTTTTTCTTATATTTTCTGGAATTTTTTGATCTTCGCGAATTTCGCCTCCAAACAGTGCCTTCTCCATCAAAACCTTGACTTCGGCGGTCCATCCTCCAAAAGTCATCAACCATGCAAAAACAGATGAAATAACATAAGTATCATCTCTTAATATGAAATATATCAATGAATAATAGTAAATTATGATATGGAATAGTGATGTAAAATGGACGTATCAGTCTCTAATGCACACCTTTGGGATGCCAACAACTCCGCCAGCTTTTGAACGATCTACGGTATAACCCCGGATTTCGGCTATGAGTTGATGACATGAGTGGCATCCGTGTCAATGCATGGGCAAAATTATTGGTACTCTCAAAGGTTGTGCAAACACTAGCAAAAATAATCAAACAACGATCCTTGAAAAATGAGATGAAAAAGAAAGAAAGAAAAAAGATATATATGAGGATCCATATAACAAGTCCTTGGCATGGTCTCATTACTACTTTACGAGTTTTTATTGAAAAACAATGATTGGATTAGAAGTGTTTTAGATTGATTTATTGATGTGGGTGTAAATAATACATTTCATTGTTATACTACTCGGGACATGAAACTCTCTTACTCAATTATACTATTTAAACATCCTAGTGTTCCTTGGCAAGCTGAGAGTTAACTATAGGAATTGGATTGATTGCTACACTTCTAGTTATTTATACTTATATTAAACTTTACTTTGATTATCTTGATTTACCGAAGCTTGTATAGTATTCTTGTCATCGCTCTAACTTTGATAAGCTTTGCAAATGAATGAAGTGTTGAGCACATACGACTACCGACTGTAAGTGAACTCTTACTCTCATTGTTTCAAGTTTAAACACTGAATTCCTTATGGTTCTTTTGGTTCTTCTTGCTCGAGGCCGATCAAGGTTTGAGCTTTGGGGAAGTTGATGGCTCAGATTTTGCCATCTTCCACTTTGTTTAAACATTGTGTTTGGTCAAGCAATTGCCAAAGAAACTCTCAACTTTTCCACTAATGACTCATAATTGCAAAGATATGCAAATCCCTCCTTTGATTTATGTTGTGCAGGAAATCACTGCTTTTAAGGGGAAATAAGGAGTCATAATGAAGGATTTTGAGCAAGTACACACGGACAAGTAATTGGAGAAGCTTACCAGGGCATCAGCATGCTTAACAACCATTGGTACGGGAACGGTCTGCCCGTACCGCCCGCCCGTACCAGGTGGCGATGGCTTCGTCTCGTCAAACCCTACAACTTTCGTGAAGACACCTATATATTTTGAGGCTCCAACCGCTGGCCAGAGAGCCGCCATTTTCAGATTGCATCACAACACTACCAACGGAGATCCACACCATTGTTCATCCATAGTTCATCCATTGTTCATCCATTGTTCATCACTTCCACCATCCATCCCTCCACTAGCCATAGCCATTGCTTTGTACTTTTAGATCTTCTTGTGATTTGGCGACCATTATAAGAATATTTGATTTCAATCTAAGTATTTTCATGATGTTTTCTATCTCCAATCTATTTGTTATGAGTGAGTAGTTCTCACGGGCTACGGGTTGGGGAGAAAGCTCGCAGAAAATATGTGCATCTAGATCATGGGAGAATTGTATTTTGTTTGGATTCGTGATTTGTATCTTTTGTTTCTTCGTCTCTCGTCTTGATCTGTGGACTTGTAGGTACCCAAGATCCCATAGATTGATAAAGGCTTGAGGTGATATACTTGGCTAGCGGCGATCTCATAGGAAACTCAGTGATATAAAGGGAAGTACGGTCTTCGTTTAGTGCCCCATTCGGGATCAACAACAACATCACCACTTAAAGCTTTGGTCTGTGTTTAAACTTAATAATCGTTTGTAACCCGTGGCTTCGGTGTACTCTCGGTTGGATTAAAAGTCTATTGCTATGCCCGCTACATCATGGGGGCTCTAGAATATTAGGATGTGTTGCCCACAAGAGATTATATCAATACAAACATTATACATGACATGCTTATTATTATCTTTTATCCCATTTGATGTGCAGCTGTAGGTGGATCTTCAACCCTAGTAAAAGAGCATGTGGGCCCCCATGTGTGGTTTTGGTAATTAATGACAATCTTTATGGACTAATGTGTGTATTAAGTTGTACTTGTAGGAATTGTCCATTGGCATCGCTTGGAGCATGTGTTGGCTTCAAGGTCGATGAAATGAAGAAGAAGATGTGTTGTGGAAGCTCAAATACGCCATCCCTAGAAGATCTCATGTTTGGTGCTTGCCATCCTCGGTGTTTCTGGATCGATGAAGACAAGGCCAAAGGATGCTCAAGGCAAAGGTACTCTTGATAGGTTTTCTCTTTTACCGGTCTCGTGTTAACCGGGTTTAGGATAGATAGCCGTACTATCAAGAGAGGCTCTCGAGTGAGTATCTCGATCATATCGTTCGGAGCGAGCTCAAACCTTCGCATACTTGCATCATCATATTTGGTTGTTTATTTGTCTTATCCATGTGAGGATATAGAGCTTGTGGTATTCTTCATAGCAAGCTCTTGTTCATCAAAATCGGATCCCCCTTTTATATCTTGTTGCGATTTTGATCTTGACGGTTTTCTGGATTCTCACCGAGTGAGGTATCTCACATTATACTACTTGATACTTTCTTACTTGGTTATATCCAATATTTTTCCTCTTTCCAACGCAATTGGAATCGGGTCAATCAGAGTTACCAATCAAAAATTATTGCAGTTTGTCTATTTGCCTTTTTGTTTGAAAAAGAAAAAGAAAAATCAAGTTCTCTGGGCCAAGCGGTAGTACCGCCCAGGCGGGCCGGCATCCGGTGCCACCGGCCCAGTCGCCTCCTCCTTCCTATCTGCCTTGCCTGGTCATCTGGTGCCACCGGCCTGGCCCGGAAGTACTGCCCGGGCGGGCCGGTACTACCGGCCGGCCCAGCTCCATCTTCCCAGCCGCCCTTCCCCGTTCACCAGCCCAGCTACCTCTCCTCGCTTACCTCGCTTTGGCCCCACTCACGTGCGCTCCTGCTCTCGCTCGATCTCGCTCGCGCGCGCCAGCTGGTTCTCGCCCGATCCCCTGCCGCCCGCGCCAGCTCGCTCGGTCGTGCGCGCGCGCCTCCTCCCCCGATCCCCTTCGCTCGCTCGCTGTGCTGGGCACCTGCGCCCGCGTTGGCCAGCACCTGGTCGGGTGCGGTAGTACCGGGCCCATCCGGTACTACCGGACCAGACCGTTTCTGGCCCCCCAACAGGCAGAAAATTGGGGCCCCTTTAAATAGCCTTCTTCCTCTCTTTTTTTAGGGTTGCTTCTTCCTCTTTCTTTCTTCATGCTTTGCCTACTCTTTGATACATCCCTTGGCTTGATTTCTTCACACCCCTCGAATGATTCTTGCCAATATTTGAGGGGAATAAAGAGGAGATCTAGATCTACAATTTGACCAAACCAAATCCACTCTTTGTGAGTGAATATTTGGGATCTAGATCTTTGGGACTTTTTGTGTTCCCCTCTTTGTGTTCTTCCTCTCTTGTTCCCCCAAGTGCTTTAGTAGCCTTGTTGGAACTTGAGAGTGAAGATTTGGGGCATCTTTGTGGTGTTCTTGCCATTTGCATTAGGTGCATCGGTTTGTGTTCTCTCCGGAGGATTTGTTCGGTGATATTCATTGAAGCTTGTCCCTCTTGGGTTCTTGGAATCCTAGACGGTTGTGTGGCCTTTGTGGCGTGTTCTTGGGGTCTTCAATTAAGTTGTGAAGCTCCCCCAAGATTAAGGCGTTGGTGGCGATTATTGGGAGCCTCCAATTAAGTTGTAGAGATAGCCCCAATCTTGTACGGGTTTGGTGACTACCCTTAAGTGTCCCATAGTGGAACGGGTGCTCGCCCGCGTGGTGGGTGCTCGGGAGAATAGGGTGAGGCCTTTGTGGCGTTGGTGGTCTTAGTACCGTCCATCCCTCCAACGAGACGTACTCCCTTGTTGGGAGGAACAATATCGTCGTCCCCACGTGCCTCAGTTATCTCTATACCCGAGCTCTTTACTTATGCAATTTACATTGTGATAGCCATCATGCTTGAAGTAATTATCTTGCTATCACATTGTTGCTTATCTTGCTTAGCATAAGTTGTTGGTGTACATAGGTGAACCTTAGTATATCTAGGTTTTGTGCTTAACAAAAGAAAATGCTAGTTTTATTCCTCCTTTGTTAAGCCCATCTCGTAGAAGTTTTAATCGCCTATTCACCCTCCCCCCTCTAGGCGACATCCGTGATCTTTCACCTAGCCTATTTCCATCCATTGATTCAAACCCGTTATAAAGTAAACTATATTGGTCCGGTCAACTAAGGTAAAACGAACAAACAAAGTCTTATAGACGTGTCCTTTTTATTAACTTTTAGCAGTGTTTTCCGAGGTTCAATTAAACCTAGGTCTTCTAGGTAAGAATCTATTATACTACATCCATGAATTCGGATCAAAGGTATCAACATCACAATATTGCAAGGGTTTCCCCATCTCTCTCCAAGAACAAGGGTACTACTCATACATGAAAGGGATCAACATCATTATAATAATATGGATGAAAGTACAATTGAATACAAGTGCAAATCCACAACGGTTTAGATTACAACCAAGTAAACAAAGGGGATTGGTGCTAGAGACGCGGTTGATGATGATGATGAAGATCGATGCAAGGCCCTTCAAGATCCAAGTCCCCTCTTCCTCTTGAGTGGTGGTGATGGTGGAGATCTTGTGTGCGGTGGCTAGGTCTTCCCCTCTTTAAATAGGCTCCTTGAGGTCCGTTCTGCGATTCTGGGGAGATCTATGCTGAATATGCCCATTGTCCATTCACCAATGATGTTCGGTTTGACAAAACAGGGTCAATGGGGGGTGGTACGGTTGGACGGTACGATCAGGTCCATACCATACTGATGGTCGTTAAGCTCTTCGTTTCCTGCAGTGTTTTGGCTGCCATTTATTCATATGAACTCCATTAACTTGTTCTTCGGCTCTTTGGACGCGTATGAACTAGAGCTACAACACCATGATCTTGGATCTTTAATATGAGATGGTAGAAAATATGACTTCTCTACACCTCATATGGCTTAGTCTATTGCCCGTAACTCCTCCATATTGCATCCTCTTGGCTCCTCTTGCCATCTATTATCCATAATTATCCATAACACCTACACACATGTCAAATACAAGGAAAAGTAATAAAATCCTAATAAAACTACTAGTTGTTCAAAGCTCATATGAAAATAAATAAAAACTAGTAATCATGCATAATAGGCATAGTTGTAGCTAGATGGAGCATGAGATGAGTGCCAATATAAGTATTTTGTATGCTTAAATATGCATCATATTTGCACTCATCGGATGTCTAGGATCCCATACGAGACTCCGAATCAAAATTCAATATCACCATATATTTATTTAATTAAACCCTAGCAACGCCGAACGTTAAGTGTGTGACCCGACGGGTTCGTAAATAAGTGGACATGGTCGAGACACCTCTCTGACCAATAACCAGTAGCGGGACCATGGATGTCTATATGGCTCCCACGAATGCTTTGAGGATTTATCTGGTATTCTATTCCTTTTTCCTCGTGATATTTTACTCACCCGAGATTCGATTAGTGGTATCTCCATACCTAGTGCGGTCAAATCGTAAATCCGACCTCATCCTCGAGTCCTTTGCAGTGGTCTTCTCTACCATGGCTCCCACACCATGGCTCCCACATAATGGATCAGGATTCAACGCTAAGTCATTATGTGTGACTTCAGGGCTCCTTTGATTCATATGATAGGAGAAGTGTAGGAATGGGAAGTGTATAAGATTTAAATGTCATGTCTACTTTATCCTATGAGAATGGTTATTCTCTTTGATTATGGTAAAAAAATCCAAACTTTTCGCCAAAGTCGCTCGAGGGTGCGACTCGGGAGTCCCTGCGAAGACCGTGAATACAAAATATTGTTTTGTCATCGAAACTTGGAGTTGGTATACATGGAGTTGGTATACATCAGTTATGTCTCGTGTCTACGTGCATCCTCCTCGGAATAGGATTGTGTCTCGCTTTATAAATAAAGCAATCACAACCATACAAAGTTCTGCTAGTGAGTCAAAAGAGAAAAACAAAGACCACTCGGGCAATGGCTACATGCGGACCTTTTCGTAGAAAAGCATATTGTCCCAAGACAGAGCTTCGCAGGTACAAATCGATTGAGCAATTCTATTGTACCAATGGCCCCAACCCTTCTTTCTTTTTGAAGAAAAAGAAACCACCTCTATCTGAATTTTTCATGGGGTCCAACCCATGTTTTTATGAATATTACAGTCCTATATGATTATTTCCTACGGGGATATGATGATTCTATAAATCGAGCGGCTTCCGTAGGTCAAATTTCCATAGGATCTCAGTTCTAAATAAATCATGTGAATCAAAAGAGACCAAATGTGACATGATACCTCATATCCGTCATGGCCCGCAAGGGCACCGAAAGCCTTCGTCTCTACATGCCATTGTAGAGGACTGCCACGGCCAGAGGCCCTAGGTGCTCCATCTAGACGCGGACGCCACCAGCAAAATTGCACGCCGCCACCACGGCTGAAGCTAGCGGCGGCTAAGATTTTCGCCGAACTCGCACTAGGGTGCCACTTGGAAGTCCCTCTGAAAACCATGAATACACAATGTTGTGTTGCCATCGAAACTTTTGAGTTACATTAGTCGTTTCTCTGCGTCAATCAATGCGGACCTTTTTAGAGAAAAAATATATTATCCCACTACATAACTTGACAAGTTAAATAAAAGCGTATTGTATCTTTTTGTTGCAGAGGACGGAGAGTCTCGAGAAAAAATAGCTTCACAAGTACAAATCGGTTGAGCGATTCAGTGATACCAATAGCAATCCCAAGGTGACTCGTCACCGGTTGACAAATTCGGTGGTACCAATGGCAATCCCAGCCCTTCTTTCTTTTTGAAAGAAAAAAGAAACCACCCCTATCTGAAAACATAGGTTGCCTCGTTGGCGCTACAAAGTGCAGATGCTGCCTTCGCTTTCCACAAAAGGCACCGCGACGAACGAATTACCCAGCGGCGCAGCGAAAAGAAGGTGCTCTCCATCGGTGATGAAAAGGAAAGGCGAAACGAATCGGAATGTCTCCCACCGCGGCCCGGCGCACGCAAGAAACCCCCGGATCCTCTCTCCGACGCACGAGCCTGAAGCGAGCCATCGATGCCATCACGGTGCAGAGATTCCTCCCGTGCTGCCTCTCCCAAGTCCCCGGCCACGCCCCAATTCCTTCCTCTCCCACCAACGCAAACAACATATTCCTCTCGTCTCCGGGGTCGCCGTCACCGGGACGCACGCAGAGAGACCTGCTCCATATATACCAGACGTCGACCGGGCAAGATCGTATCCGGCCGCGGAAAGGGGAAGCCTAGTAGTAGTTGCTAGAGAGTGAGGTTGGTACCAGTACCAGGTTTAGCTACCAATCTGCAGGTGAATTTGGACACTTTGTTGTGGCAGCAGGTGAAGCGAGCACAATGAGGCCGGCGGTGACGCACGACGACCTGTCCCTCCGCAAGGCCCAGGAGCGGCGGGCCGGGCGCTCCGGCGGCCAGATCGCCGTCGCCCTCGTCGGGCTCTCCGTGCTCTGCGGCCTCGTCAGCTTCATCCTCTGCCTCGCCGCCGAGGGCTCCCGCTCCGAGGTACGTGCTGGATCATCATTGGTCGGGCAACACACACACGCAGCTCTGCTAGCGGCTCCAGCTAATTAGCTCGCCCGCCGCAGGTGTCCAACTACCTGATGAGCGTGGGCGCGAGCGCGGGGCAGGTGGACGTGTGCATCTACAACGGCAGCGGCCGCTCGCCGCTCGGCTTCTCCATCGGGGCATTCCTGCTGCTCGCCGTCGCCATGTTCGCCGTGCACGCCTACATGCTTCTCGCCGTCGCCGCGCCAGACTCCGCAGCCGCAGGACTCGCCGTCGCAGAGGACCACCCCCGGGTGTCCTCGGCCACCAACACCCTCACCTGGCAAACCTGCTGCCTCTTCTTCATCACATGGTACCAAAATTAGCTCCACCACAGCGACGCATATCCGGTAACCCTGCTCCATATGGCTTAATGTATAGCACTGCCCGGTCGGTGCAGGATTTGCTTCGGGCTCGCGGAGGTGCTGCTCATGATCGGCATCGGGGTGGAGTCCGGTCACATCAGCGACTGGCGGAAGCCGCGGCAGGTGTGCCACCGTGTGCGCCCAGGCATGTTCGCGGCGGCGGGGATACTGGGCCTCATCACCGTTGTTGTCGGCTTCGTCGTGTACGTCACCGCGGTGCAGACGCAGAAGCTGCGAGCCCAGCACGCCGGGGGCCACTTCGCCGGACCCGGCGCCCCGTACCCTGGCGGCGCCCCTTACCCAGCCCCGTACCCGGGCGTCCAGCAGCACCACCTGCAGCCGCCGGTGTCGTACCCGCCACACCCAGCCCCACACCCACATCCGGCACCGAATGCCCCGGAGATCACAGCGGCCGCTTGCCAGGTCCAGTCCTGCAACGCGTGGTGCATCACCAAGGATAAGGAGTCCATCGATGTTTGAGTGCCTATCAAAAGAATGATCCACAAGTGCAGAGAGATAACATACACCGCACGTATTCTTTTTCGATTTAAACAATTATTATTTCCTTCATCTGGATTATTTATTTGTTATATGTAAAACAAAGAGAATTGTCGGTCGTACAACGGACTTAACCGTGTAAGAGATAACATAAACCGCAGGGGTTCTTTTTCGATTCAAACAATTGTTTGCTTCATCTAGATTACAGTATTATTTGTTGATATGTAAAACAAAGGTAATTGCTTGAGAACAAGAAAATTATCGTTTCAGTTAATTCATTATGCTCTTCAACTGGCCCACCACCGCTGTAGTGATCAAAATGCCAGTGACTGGGACATGAAAACACAAAGCAGCACATAATAGAACTGAACAAGACAGAATTATAGTAATTAAGTGGAAGCATTACAGTTGACAAGAACAGACAAAGTGCAACTCAGTTCATTCCCGAGGAACCCCAAAACCAAACCATTCAGGAACGTTCCCTACTTGCCTCGCAGAGTTGCAGAAGCCTAACACAGGCTATACAGTACCAAAATAGTGCACACCGTACTAAAGATGCAACCCCTACATAGTAGCCTGATTAAAAAAACACAGACTCCTTAAGTTTGACGATATAATCCTCTTACAAACACTGATACGATACCCCAGGACCAGCTGGAAATAATTTCTCCCTTAAACTTTAGCTTATTGGACCACCACAACCATTACCCACATCGACTGGACCAAATGGCGACAACTGCTTCGAAAAGGAAATTTCCACCATTGATCGAATCTGCAGAGAAATTTAAAATCATTGGTTGTTTGCTAAGAGATACGATGAATGCTGCTGCCACAGTGACTAATGTCAATATAAACATGGTTATGCTCAGAACCTGACCTGTATTTAGCCCAAGTTTAAATCAGGGTTGCCAGCTTGGCCGAAGTCAAAGGAAACACCTTGGGGAGTTTCCACTGCTCCCATCGCATCATCCTCCTCTTCCATCCAGTAAGCCTCGAGAATCTTAACGGCCTTTTCGTAGATTTCGTTGTTATCATGGCTCTGCAGGTTCTCAATCTTTTCCAAACCTTCTGCTTCATCAATCATCTGCGCATAGACATTTCCATCACCAGAGGCACCCAAGTTCTTGTCAGTCTCTCCAACTTTGAGAATGTTCTCAAGACCCTCCAAGCAAACTGTAACAATTCTTGGGTCTGGGCAAAGCAGAAGGTCACACAATGGCTTGATGCAGCCCTCACTGACCAAATACCTGTTTACACAATATATATAACATCAGCTCGAGCCTCCAGGTGAAACTAAAAATATAAACAAGTTCCCTATTTGCACATAAGCAGGATTGCAGTGAACAAGAACATACTTGATTTGATCATGGGAACCACCCGAGGTAGCATTCGAGATGGCCCAAGCAGCCTCCTTCTTGATATCAAACTCTGCTGTTTGAAGCAGATGAACCAGAGGACCAATAATTCCAGCATTAACCACAGCCTAAGAAGCCAATGTAGCAGGGTAAGTAATCAATACTTAAACTTCTACAACACATATAACAAACAAAAATTTGTATACTTGCTTTTATTTAAAAGGTCCTCTGGAAGTGTAAACATTACGTGGTGACAATTAAAGGCAAACACAATTCATGATGTTGGGAGTTGACTACTATTATTCCAACTGTGCAAACAAAGTAACTATACTTCACAGAAATTCAAAACAATAATAGACTAATTTTGAGTCAGCAACCATTCTTTAGGAATAAAGACCGGACGGTTACATTTAGCTAAACCAAAATTCAGCGAAGATGTGTGGGGCTTCTACTTAGCCGTGTTAAATTCAGCGAAGATGCGTGGGGCTTCTACTTTGCCGTGTTAGTTAACAGCACTACTTAGATCTTTTTACCACCAGCTTCAAGACGATTACATGAGTTTCAATAATTCCCACTAGCAACAGAATGATAACTTTGGCTGACAGATTGCCCTGAGTAGCTAAAAACAATGTCCGCATATTCTGGGAAAAATGCAGCAACTGGATCTAATATGCAGGCACTAAACAATGCATGCAAATGGTACACTCAGTCTAACAATGTTCTGCTCATCCTTTTAATAACTATCAACAGAAGAAACCATGCGAGCATATGCAAAACTCATACCTGTATCTGATCTTTGTTACCAGCAGTAATATTTGAAACTGTCCAGCAGGCCTCTTTCTTAATGCTTTTCTTGTGATTCTGAGTCAACAGACTTAGGAGGCAGGAAAGAGCTTGATGATCAATGATGCACTGTAGACCAAAGGACAGGTTGAATGAAACGTCAAAAATGATTACACATAACTGCACAATTACTAATAAGAAGCAAACACCAGTCATGACAGAAATGAATTGCGAAATGCCATGCACGTAAACAAAGAATTACTTATCACTTTAAAAGCAAAGCAGGCAACAGGCTGCTGAAACATTTTTCATGAATAAAGGAGCAAACACGAAAGGACTCAAGTCGATTGTTGCGGCAACAGGGTAGCAGAGTGAGCAACTATCAGAAAATATTGTACATGAAATATTTAACACATGCACGTCATATTTCAAAAAGATGTTACAGAACATTTGTTAATTGCTACTAAACATATGGTGCCAAAACATGATGCTTAAGAAATAATCCAAAGTACAGTATCCTCTTCAGAATGAGCTCACAGCTTATGATAGTTTATTGATGAGAGATTTATTGATACAAAGAACACCAAATTGAATGAATTACCTGAGTCTGTGAGTCATCCCCTGTGACAATATTTCCAACAGTTCGTAGTGCAGGTATAAGCACTGAAGGTGACGGGTGACTTCATGATGTAAAAGTATTGAAAGAACAGACATGAGCATACATAATAAGATAAAGAAACATATAACTGAAAATGAAATGGAAGGTAGTCACATACAGCAGAAGCTCCACAAGCCGGGGGCAGACACCAGCATCAATCACAGATTGGATCTTGTCATTGGTGCCATCAGAGAGATACGAAAGAGCCCAGCATGCATCAGTTAAAACTTCCTCGTCATTGGAATGAATAAGTCGTGCGAGTGCTGGCAGAGCAGGCTTAGTCTATGATACAAAATAAAAGCATGTCAAGGAACTGCTGTGTCCTACAAACCATAATAGTTGAATAAAACTGCGACTGTGGACACAAACCTGTTCAAATGCTGGTTGTGGCTTTCCTCTGCAGAAATTTGATAAAGTCCAGGTGGCATTCCTTAGCATGGACAGTTTAGCATGTTCATTCAACTGGGCTAGCAGAGGCATCAATGCACCATTTGCAAGAACAAGGTCACGGCACTTTGGGGAGTCACCAGCAACATTGCCCAATGCCCAGACAGCCTTGAAATTATTTTCAAGGAACAAAATTAGTGAATCCAAACAAATGTTCAAGACAGAAAATATAAAAATATTAGCCAAGAAAATAATCAAATACCTGCTCACGAACATCATCACTACCCGATGCAAGCAGCTTCACAAATATTGGAACTGCCCCATGGTCAATCACTACCTTTGTATTATCTGAAGTGCCCGACGCAATATTTGTGAGTGCCCACGCTGCTTCAAACTAAAAAGGTAAAACAAAGACACCACGGTAAGTCTATTTGCTTCAGGCCTTCAAGGACTACTAGATTGTAAGAATAAGATTCCAATGACAAAAACCTGGAGTTGGGGAAAATCCTCTCTGGTAAGGAACTGCACAAATCGAGGAACAACACCTGATTGGATAACTTCTTCAATTGGGGGGCTCCTTTCTGATTAACACAAGTTATAAGCTTAGTTAATGTTCACTTACTGTCTGATTAAAGATCAGTTTTGCAAGAAATCTAACCAAGAAAAACTGAAAAGATATTACCTATAGATAGCAACTTGCGGAACTGCGTCGTCGCCTCAAGCTGCATGTTGTTATCCTCCGAATAAACCCCAGCAACCATAGCAGGGAGGCTTTCAAGCTACAAAATTCAAACAGAAGGCCAAATTCTCAGCTTCTATTATCAAACCCAAGAAAAATGCAAGCTAAAAGCACAAAAATAAAACCAAAATTAATAAATATCACAATCAGCAAATGACTAAGCCAAAGTTAGCTTAAAACTAATGACAAGATATCTTATCTCAATAAGGAACAACTATATGAAAGGTTGAGTACAGAAGAAAGGCTACTAAGAATACAAGGCCTAAGCTAGCTAGAGAGTTAGTAAAATAAGTAAACAGCATCTTCGGTTAGGTAGAGATAACTTCCAACCCATTATTAAACACAAGTAAAATTCCACTACGACAACTACGCTTGACAAGCACTATGTAACATGGCTAGTTCTAGAACTGTACTGCCTTCTTCCACATGTTTGTAATTGCAGTTAAAAAGTAGAACCGAGCATGCATAACCTCCTGCTGCAACAAACAAAACATGGAAGCCCAAACTGACAAATCTAAGTACCAGTTGTAATAAGAGAAAGAAATATACAGAAACCTTCATCTAAATTCTAAAGAGACAACGCTACTGAAACCTAACAACTAAAAAGGCTGGCCAGAGAAAAACAAACATTAGTGCCTAAATGACTCACAACATAAATCAATACTAGTAACATCAACACTAGTTCATTACATCTGTATGCTACCTTCAGGACTTTTGCTGCCACAAAAGAAGGTCCCAATAAAAACTAAACACGGAAATAAACAAAAGTTGAGTCGCAGATCAACTATCAAATCAGCCACAAGAGTGGACGAAAATGCTTTCCTATAAACCTAATATGTGTAGCTAATAATGATGACTAAAAATGGAAAAAAGACAGAGAGTCATAAATACTACGACATAACATTTCAATAATAAACCCATCAAAAAACATTTCAATAACCTGTTCGTCAAAGAAACAACTAATCTGAAAGGTGTAATCGAGGGGCTACTCTAACCTACCCACCCCCCAAGTCAAGTGTCACTAATAAGGATCTGAAAAAATACTACGACTAGCTATTGAGTCAAACTGCAAGCACAACACGCTCACGCAATTGGTATACATGCGTTGCGTTCAGTTATCACACTCACCTACTGCACACAAATCCTACTGGTGCGTAAACATCTCATGAGTATAACTCGCCATACTAAAAAGTTGTCAAACCAATCTACAGCACACGAAGCGAAGACTTAACTCATCCGAAACCCAAGGTACAAGTCGCAATAGAAACAAACTACGATTCAGACTCCGTAAGCACTGGGGCAGGACGCGTGGGAGGTTAGATGGGAGTAGCGCATGCGTGTGCGGTATCTTCACCTTCTTCTCGACGCCGGCGGCGGGGATGGGAGCCTGGGCCTGGAGGCCCTCGCGGCGCTTCTTGAGGAGGCTCTCCTCGCGGCGGTTCTTGCGGATCTCCACCATGTTGTCCTCGCGCCGCCGCCGCCCCTCATCGGCGTCCACCGTCACCTTGTAGCGGTTCCGCCGCATGTCGATCCGGTCGTTCGGGCGCACCGACATGGCTGGCTACTCGCTTTGTTCTCTCTCACGCGGCGGTGGCGGCGGAGAGGCAAAAACCCTAGCTAGGCGACGGGGCTCTGGGGTGGGGAGGAGGAGCGCCAGAAGAAGAGTGGAGAAAAGAGGGAGAGGAGAAACCCTAGCGGCTGGTGCGAAAGGGAGTTAAAGCTCACACCACGATCGAGATATTCTCTGGTTTCCTCTCTTTTATTTCTTTTCCGGTGCCTATTTTCGTTTTGAGCTCTGCATGGCGCGGATTTATTTGGCCCATTAATGATCCACCGTAATATGAGAGGATATCGTAGCTCGGCCCAACCCATTAATCATTGGAGATCTCTCGGGTTCTTTCACACTGCTACATACCTTAACTTTTTGCGTTAGCAATTCAACACTCTATACATACCCTGATAGCCCGCGTTTCAGGAAATGATACTACTCCCCCGGCATCGAACAAAACGATCCCCGGGTCGCTCCGGCTCTCGTCAACCACGTACGCCCGCACGTCTCCTCTCCCAACTACCCGCTCCCGCACTGCACGATTTCCTCTCCCAACTACCACGCCCGTCGGAAGCAAGCACCCGCCGCCGCCACGAACCAGGCTCGCCGGAGCAGGCAGCCGCCGCCGTCTTCGCCGAACTGGATCCCTAACCATGCTCGTGCCCCATGTCCTTCCCATCCTCGAAATCAAGACCTCCCCGAGAGCTCCTGTCAGCCGGAGCAGACACCTGTCACCGCCGGACCAGGCTTGTCGTGGCCCTTGCGTGCGTCGTTGTCGCCCTGGCTGCGCTGTCGGTGCTCCGCTGCAGCCTCCGCCACAGCCGCTGCCTAGCTTCTCGTCGCAGGCTCGTGGCGGCCTTGACCGCGTTGCCGCTGCCCTGGCCGTGCGACGCCGTGGCTGTGCAAAATTTCTCGACGGGCTGGATTTGCTACACATGACCGGTGGCACTGCTATCTACGGCGTCGAGGTTTGCTACATGGGACCGATGGCGGTGCTACGTACTGCCGAGCGAAGTGCTACACGTGACGATGTATTTTGCTACATGTGTTGGATTTGCTACGGTGGTCGCGGCGGGGCTACGAGACCTCCGGCGATGCTACGTGCGACATCAGATTTTTTCTATAATTTTTTTACTATAAAAATTTTATTGTTTTGCTACAATAGTACATATGTTTTGTTACGAGATCTCCAACGAAGTCTCCGGCGAGATTGAATTTACTATGTTAGAATATATTTTAGCGGATGATCAAGTGACTACAAAAGCTACAATTGTCCTTGAAAGAGACATACATGGCCCCAGGTTGACAAGTTATGTATTAACTAGCTTGATTAATATAAACTTGGTGCTCACCAGGTTGCATGCAGTAGCTAGCTTGATCACTCAGAAAGTTGCATACGCTAGCTTATCTTGCATGGCTAGGCTGCAGGGTATGCCGTTGCATACTCGGTATACCCTGTAGGTCTGCCACTGTTTTTATTTGGTAGGTCCTTCACATAAAGACAAATTAATTATCCCAATCTACTAATAACATACATCATCTCAAAGGAGATCAGATGGCATTCCTTATTTTGATTGCAGAGGAATTGGTTAGCCTCGCCGCGAGCTCTATTGCTAATTTGTTGTAATATCCCAGCATGTAGTACTAAACGAAGGGTGAAAGTAGAATTTGTGTGCGTCAGCATGAATGCATTTGCAATAATGATTAAAAAGTTCACACTTTATTTTAAACCCAGAGGGGTCATGGTTCTTCTCTCTGTAGATGATGTAGGGTTTAAGATTATCAAATAAGTGTTGTAACCTTTGACTTGATTTTGGTGGAATCCTTCTTATTTTGAATTCAAAGGAATTCAAATTTGAAATTTTGATACTAAAGAAGTCTTAGTATTAAAAAGTTAACCTTTATGATTTTAGAATAAAGCTTTAAGATACAATGTGTGTCATGGTGGTATCACGGCAGATGTCTGGGGTAGGCTTATGCTGGGGCCGAATGGACACTGGAGGATCCGGGGAGGGATGTGAAGACCGCATACGGATGAACACGCGATATACTCAGGTTCAGAGCTCTCCTAGTGAGATAAAAACCCTACTCATGTATGCTAGATCGCATATATCTTCTAATTACTATAGCTTACAATGGCTCCTTGAGCTATATCTTGCCTCCTAGATGTCTTCTCCGTATGTGAGAGAGCTAAAGGAAGGAGTGTGCGCGTACGTGAGCAGAGGAGGAAAGAGCCCCCTAAAGGGGCCTCCCACGGATCGATCCCCCTGGTGTTTCTTATAAAAGGGAGCCCGGGGGACAAGGTATGCCCCACATGCACTGTTCCTGAGTTGACTAATGGGGTCTCATTAACTATTCATGATTTGACTACTAGATCTCATCAACTGAGAAGGCATGGGCCTTGTCAGGTCTTGTCTGTCCTTTGCCTCGTCTTCCATCGCTTTTCCTTCGCATCTCCTAGTCACTGGTCTCATCATCTCCTGATAACCTGGGAGCATCTTGTAGGTGATGATGTAGCACATGCCAGTCTGAGCCAGGGGCGTCCCAAGACTGGCATATGACGGAAGGGCTTGTGGTATGTCGAAGTAGAGGTTGGCTTCATAGTCGTAGCAGTGTAGGTGTAGACGGGGTGTTAAGGTAGGAGGACATTGACATAGAGGACACTTGGGGTGGCATATATCGTCCTAGAGGACAATGTTAAAGGGGAAACTCGGCCTAGCTTGGGGCAAAGACAAGGGGCCTAGACGGGTTAACCCAATCCCGGCCTCAGGAGGGAAATGGCCCAGTCGGGTTAGGCAGTGAGGCGGCATCGCCATCCCGTGTTTGGCTGGTTCCCGGGATAGGGAGCGAGGTCGGTTGAGGGAGCTTGGCCCAGCCGGGTTGATAGAATTTCGGCCTAGCCGGGTTTTGCTGGTGCCTTTGCCCTTAAATCCGCTTGGGAGCTTTTGGACTGGGCCGATATTGGGGTATGTCGAACTAGATGTATTCTTCCTCCCTTTTTATTTACTCCTCTATATATTACTTTATTTTATTTACCTTTATTGCTTCATCTTATGTTTTCTCTTTTCAAATATGTCTTCTATTGAACCATTCCTACATCAAATCTAGGGTACCTCGGGTTATATCCCCAACATTAGCCCCCGCGGCTATGTAGGACTCGCAGAGTCGTGCATAGGCTTCATATTAAAATATCCACAGAGTTGTTTTTGACATATAGTCTTTTACCTTTGTTTTAATATATATCCAGCATGAGTTGTGCCAGTATAGTTCATTTGCTTGAGTTGGCTTGGTTGACATATGATTTATGTTCTTAGATTCGACATACAACTCACTTGGGTTGTACCGACATCATACTTTGCATGAATAGGCTTAGATTGACATATGGCCTGCTTGGGCACCGTCATATAGCCTTCTTGGGCAAATTTTGACATATGGCTTTCATGGGAACTTAGTCATATAGCCTTCTTGGGAAAATTTGGAATATGGCCTTCATGGGCACTTATTCATATACCCTTCTTGGGAAAATTTGACATATGGCCTTCAGGTACCTCGGTTAGCACTTGCTTTGACCTCGTTATACCTCGGCTGACATTGTCTTTATGCCCCGGTGATGGGGATGTGCCGAATGGGGTATGCCCAGCAGGACGTTTTGGCTGGACCAAGGACCTTGCGAGTGGGCCTGCAAGACGGTGACTGGAAGGCGACTAAGAGCAAGCCTGACGACTAGAAGCAGGAGGCCTAGAAGCGTAGCTGAAGCCTAGTCGGATTAGGTCAAACCCTCTGAATCCTTGACTAGTTCGGTTATATATCTGTAAACCCTAGCAAGGTACCCCCTATATAAACCTCCCTAGGGTTCCCTTTGTACTCAAGTTCCGTCATACACCCCTTCAAGCGACTCGCTGCCTAGCCGCCGAGCTCGCCACCCCTGTAACTCGCTCGACACTAATACAATCTAGCAGGAGTAGGTCTTTACCCTCCGGGGGGCGAACCTAGGTAAACTCATGTGCATTCACCCCCATCTTGCTCCGAAGATGGCTGCCAGCTCTTGCCCTCAATCCTATCAATCGCTACCCCTAGTAGCGACTGTCGTGGTCATTCCCACGATAGTGGCGCCCACCGTGGGGCATGGCCGGTCTGGCCTATGTTTTGCAACGAGACCCTATTTGCCAATCGATCGGCCGATCGCCACTGGCCGTATGATCGCCACTGGCGGGATCCTTCAGATCCTGCCCAACAGCTACATCCCAGCGTCGCGCTCGATCACGCACAGCGCGGTGATGCCGATCGGCACCATCAACCTGTTCGTCAGCTTCACCGACGCAGTCGACCCGGTGGGAATGGTGATCGTCGGCGGATCGTCACCACGCCGTGATCTGCTCTCAGAGGACCAGATCTGCTCCATTAGTCGCCTCGCCACCGAGTACAACTCGGCCGCCAGCAACACGGCCAGGACTGATGCCGTCGTGGACGACGCGGCTCTCCATGATGACACCGACTCGGCGACCCCTGCCTCGGTCGCCGGATCCATCACCGCCGCATCATGGGAGGAATCCATCACACGGGTCTCCGACCCTGAGGATTTCGAGGACCCCTCCATCCTCGGGATCTTCGACTATGATTCCGGCTCGGAGTCTCTTGAGGACTTTCGCGCCAGATCCGATCGCTTCAACGCGATCTACATGGCGGGCAGCACGACTGCCCTGCTAGATCCATTCTCCACACTGATCCTGCCGACCGCAGTAGTGACGGAAGTGGAGGAAGCCCGCTTGCGACTGGAGGAAGCATCACGCAGGGAGCAGGCCGAGCACGAGAAATTCCGTCTTGAGCGGGAAACGGCGCAGGAGTTATCACTCTACCATCAGCGCTGCATCAGGACCCGCCTGCGCTCCAATGTCTAGGGCCACGTCCTGAACTTAAACGACGAGAGCGACCCCGCACGTGCGGCCAAGTGCGAGTACTGCGAGAATGCGCTGCCTGGCGGCAGCAACCGCCCACCACCTAGCGCACTGGCGATTAGAGCCCCACCACCACCCATAGGTCGCGTGCCCCCGCCGGACCAGCCACGAATCATCATCTCGCCACAAGCCCGCGATGCCAACGGGCTCCTGCTATACTCTACTCCAATGGACAACATCATCGCGGCTGACACCGTAGTCGCCCACCTCGACATCCAAGGAGAGGGCGCGCTACAGATCCAGTACGCCAAGTCCCTACTTGCCAGGGCCGTCGAGCAGCAAGCCGCGAGAGTCAGCCCGCGGGGGCGGATGTATTCCCGCTCATCAGCAAGCATGGCGGCCTCAAGCGGCCCCCCAACCATCACCAACACCCTCAACTGCCTACCGCCCGAGCCCCTGCCGCACCAGCCACGGGCCACCAAACCCGCGCTCTCCACCAACGAGCCGCGACCGGCGAACAACACGGTTGTCGCCAATGGCCAGCCCATCGACGCAGAAACACACATCGTCAACAACCAGGCCTGGTGGGCGTGCCATCCCAACGACTTGAGGCACACCCTCAACAACCGCGGTGACCCCGAGCCAAGGGGCTCGCTAAGCCGAGTCGGCCCCTAGTGCTTCGGACCAATGATCCGAGGCGAGAAGTATCCCGTCAACTTCAAGGTTCCCAAGGAGATCGAAAAATACGATCCAACGTATGACCTAGTGGTGTGGCTGGACACATACCTTATGGCGATGGGAATCGCTGGCCACACCGACCTGCTCGCCGCTCGCTACCTCCCCCTGATGATGGAGTCAGCAACCAGGCAATGGATTAACACCCTCCCCGCCGACAGCATCGACTCGTGCGAGGAGATGCACGACGCCTTCATCAGGCACTTCAAGGGCTCCTACACCCATGCCACCACCATTGAAGACCTAGAGCACTGCATTTAGGGATAGCACGAGTCGACCCGCCACTAGATCTAGAGGTGGTAGGAATTGTGGATCAACGCCTCCGGCATCCACCCGAACACGGTGATCCACTGCTTCAAGAACGCGTGTCGGTACGAACCTCTGGTCGCCAAGATCAAGAGGGTCTACCAGACGCTCGACAACATCCCTGACCTCCTCGAGATCGCCAAGCGCTACGCGGAGGAGGACCCCAACCAAGACTCCGACAACGAGTCGGGGGGAAGACGCCGCACCAGCGGCAACAACAACGGGCGACAGCGCAACATGCGCTAGAGCAACACTCGCCTCACCGACAAGCGCCACGATGATGGGCGAGTCGACTTTGTTGCCAACGTAGGCTACGGACAACGTGACCCGAAGAACTTCCATCGCGACGGAGGAAACTACCGTGACAATGGAAACTATCGTGCCAACAACACGGTGATGCCGAAATTCGACCTTGCTGCCCTGCTCAACCAGCCCTGTGTCTACCACAGCAGGGAGGGGAAGACCACCACTCACACCACCGCAGACTACCATTCTCTGAAGGAGATCGAAAAGGTAAGGTGGGCAAGGGACGACCCCAACAATAATCCACCCAGGGACAACGGTAACGCCGGCGGCTCGTTGCACACATTCACCGGGCTCGACACCAAACGCGAGAGGAAGGTGCTCGCCCGTGTTGTTGCCGTCAATGCGGTGACCTAGGTTGACATCTCTCGCTTCCTCAACTGGTCCGAGCAAAGCATCCCCCCAACATTAGTCCCTGAAGCTGGTGCGGTCTTAGCAACTTCAGCTGGTAAGGCCACAGCAGGTTCAACCCACTTGAATATTGGTTCTCTTTTTGCTGAGGTATTTCTACGTCGACATGTTCTGAATTTAACTCGGTTGTTTCAATTGCTGACTTGATTTCCACTTTGACCTTTGTTGGCTCTTTCCGAGATAATTCTTGTTGGCTCGGTCATAACATTGCATCCGGGGTATCCCACTTAGACGCCTTCCTTCTCGTGTACACTTCTTCTCGTCCTACGTGGAAAGGCAATCATTTCCTTTGCATCATTTTAAGAGCTTGTGTGTTAGTTATTGCGCATGCTGTCAGGTATTACTGCACAACCATCACATCGTGAGTACCTCTTTGATAACCGTAGAGCCATGTTGTGTTACACGATCTACTACGCTGTGTGACCCTCCATGTGGTCTGCTGCTGATAGGCTCCTTTGGCAAATACACACCCGCATCATGTGGTTCGGCGCAAACTACGATCCCCATTACCCACAACTTGGGCGCGGTTAAATAGGGAAGCGGGGGAGGTCCTTGGCCACTTTTGCCTGCTCACCTTGCCTCTTCTTCTTCCTGCTAGTGCCGCCACCGCCTCTTTGTGCTTAGCGTCAGTGCCGCCACCACCGCTCTCTTGCTCTCGCTCGCTCCACCAAAGCAGTGCTGCTCGCCGTTGTTACGGGGCCACGTTAGTCGAGACCCTTTTCCCCCGCTTTGGATTTCTCCTCTGAAGAAGATCTGGAGATGCCTCACGAGGTCATCGCCATGGAGGAACCCGAGGAGATCGTTGCCGCCCATGAGCGTGATGCCTGGGCTAGATCCAAGGCGACGCGGTGAGAGCTCGATTGGCTCGTTAGCACTCGTTGCATCCCTGTTGGATTCAGTTGCCGCCTCCCTGGTGATGAACAAATCCCTGCTCCTAAAAAGGGTGAGTTCGTTGTGTTCGTATCACACTTTGCTCGCGGTTTTGTGTGCCCATTAGCAAGTTCTTCCAAGATTTCCTTGAAACCTTTACTTTGCAACCTCACCATCTCCCTGCCAATGCTCTCGCTTCTCTTTCCGCCTTTGCCTCCGGGGTTGAGGGTTACCTCGGCCTTTGGCCCGATGTTAACATATGGGCCAAATACTTCCAATTCAAGGCTAATGTTGTCTCCAACAAGAATCTTCCTCCGGGTGAAAAATCCTTGACCCGATGTGGGCAGTATCCATCTCACCCCGGAAGAGCTTCAACTTCCTCGGGATTACCGGCCTTGAGTCTTGCAAGGGGTAGGCAAAGGCGTTCTTCTATGTGAAGAATGATACCTCGGAGGACAAGATCCAGCTCCCTGCCTTTTCTCTTGGCGTTCCTACCAAGAAGAATTGGGACCTCGACCCCAAGCGGGACAATGGTTTTATCAACCTCGTGGCAAAGCGCCTCATTGAGCTAAATGACGTCGGGTAAACCGGTGAGGATTTGATGGCTACCTTCATCCACAACCAGGTTTGCCCGCTGCAACAAAGGAGCCACAAGGTCTGCCATATGAGCGGCCCTCGTGATCCCAACCGGGTTTCCTCGGTCGAGCTAACCCATGCTCAGATCTTTCGCCGAGTCAATTCCATCTTCAAGACGGTCATGACTAAGGATTGGGCGTGGGGGATGGAGCCCTTCAGCCGAACTAACCTTCCTCCTTATGTAAGTTCTTCATGTTCCTTCTCCCCGAGTTAAGTTTTATGTCAGCATATATTCACCATTTAACTTCTCTATATTCTTTTATCTAGAAATTTCTGCAGCAAACCATTGAGGATGGGTAGACTCCCGCCCTTACTTGGGGTAAGGACCGGGAAAACTCAGATGTCGAGGAACTTGACTCGGAGGAGTTCATCCCCGCTCTAGACTCCAGCTCCGGTCGATCTTTTGGTAAGGCTTCTGTCTTAAGGGACTGGCTGAATGATGATGATTATGAGATCTTAGAGGTACTTAATCCTGTTCCTATTTCTTACGCCTCTCCGGCTAATCTCCCTCCAGCTAACCCGGCTGGTCAGGTCCACGATGTGCCTCCTGTGGCAGTGGGAGGTCAGGACCCAGCGAAGAAGCGAGTTGCGACCTTGGCTCCTTCTTCCGAACCACCTAGGGCCGAGAAAAGATACAAGAGGTCCGCCAACAAGGTTGGCGGCAAACCCCCTATTAAGACCACTCTCTGGAGAGCTCCAAGACCCAAGGATCCACCTACTGCATCCGAGTAATTCCTTCTTTCTTTTCTTGTTCTTTGTGTAGCATGGCTCTTTTATATGTATTTCTTGTTTCTCTCTCTGGCCTAACTTGATATTTCTTTCTGTTTGACTCGGCAGGGCCCCTAAGGACATCTCGCAGAGCGGTCCCAACATAGCCTCTCCTTTTCACAGGAATCCCCCTTCTCCTTGTCGTGACGACGCTCCCATTCTGAGCCCCGTCCGGGATAATTCTCCTGTTGCGTCGAACATCAGTCCACCTTGTCAAGAGGAGGGTAACATCGGCACAGACGGTGGAGGCGCCCCCGAGGACGTGATTATGCCGGATCAACAAAATGCCCCTTCTGCTCCACATCAACAAAAAGATGATGGTGCCAGCAACATCGGCGCCGAGAAAGTTTCTACCGAGGTGCCGGTGACTCCGGCACCAACCCAAGTTCAACCTCCATCTCAACCTCAACCAGTTCTAGCTCCAAGTTCTTCTCAACAAGCACCCCCTGCCTTGTCCAAGTCTCCCCAGACTCGGTGAGAATACCAATCTCGGCCGAAGCCTCAAACCAAGTCTCCTGCGCGATCTTTGGTGGTCGAAGATCAACCTTTAGCTTCACAGCAGCAAGCCAAGCCAGCTGCCAAGGCCAAGAACGGTGCCGAGGTGACTAAGGTTTAAAAGGCTACTAAGGTGACCAGGGATGCACCCAAGGGATCAATGGCCGGGTCTGGGCAGCACACCATTGCATCCATGATACAACAGGGTAGCACCATCTCTGGCCCAACTCCGGACAAGCAAATCACACGGCATTCCAGTCTGGCCGCTGCCAAGGTTGCACACCAAGCCGCACACGAGAAAGGGTTAGTCCTGACTCAGACTCTCAATGGTGGAAGCCTCGGCTCACTTGTTGAGTTCACCGAGAACTGCAATAACGCTGAATGTGTTGATGTTAGCTCTGGTAACCCAGCAAAGTTGATCTTTGGTAAGCGCGGCTTCGACCAGTCCCAGGCCAGCGATCGTAGATCGGTGCATGGCGGATCGTGGATCCCCGGCTGGCAGCTGGTTGTTGAGCAGGTACATGTTGGTTGCTGTCGTCGCTGCTTGCGGTGTTTTGGGAGCATGTTGCCATGTGTATCCACCATCAGGAACGAGAAGTCGAGGGCTCGAGTGGCCTCGTCTCTCTCCTTGTCATTGAGTTGGGCCGGCCGAGAGAGCTTTTTGGCGGCTTGATACATTGCAAATGTATCTATAATTTTTGATGTTCCATGCTTGGTTTTATCCACTTTCTTGTGTTTTGTCCACACTTTGGAGTACTTTTCATATGATTTCTTGGACTAACCTATTTGTCGTGGAAATGGCCACGGCAGTCGCTGCCATAGGCAGCGATTGAGTGTTTTGTGAGGAAGAGTTGGCGGCCATCTGCGGTGCGAGATGGGGGCGGATGCACATGGGTTTACCTAGGTTCGGCCCCCAGAGGGTAAAGACCTACTCCTGCTAGATTAGATTATGAGAGAGCGAGTTACAAGGGTGGCGAGCTCGGTGGCTAGGCAGCAAGTCACTTGAGGGGATGTATGATGGAACATAACTCTCTAAGGTACCCTAGGGAGGTTTATATATGAAGTACCTCGCTAGGGTTTACAAGCTGCCTCCGAACAAGATAAGGATCCGGGGGCCTTTGACCTAATCTGACTAGGCTTCTACTACGCTTCTGGGCTTCCAGTCGCCAGTCGATGGGCCTTTCCTTTCTTCAGAGTCCAGTCACTGTCCTTCAGGCGCACTTGCAGACCTTTCGGCCCACTCGAAACACACTGCTGAGCATACCTCCTTTGGCATATCCCCATCAGTAGTCCCCGAGGCCATCGTTGACGCAGGCGTGGGCGTCCTTTTGGTGTTCGAAGTAGGCGAGCCCAATTTGGGCGCTCAGTCGAATCGGCGATGGACTTTATTGGAACCAAGGGGAATTTCCCCATAGCCCCATCCGTCACTTCAGTAAGCATCACTGCCGTCCAGTCGTTGTTTTGACGAGAAGAGAGACTGGCGGGTGGCAAGCAGACCAATAGGAGCTGGACCATCAGACCTGGTCAAACTATCCGTTGGAATTTCCCAACGGTAACTTCGGCGCAATTACCGTGAGTAACAACTATCTCGATTTTGGCGGGTGACGTTTCCCATAAAAGGGGAGTGATGGATCAGCTTCGCGATCCTGCTCCGCATTCTTCATCCTTCCTCATTTGCTCTTCCTTTCTGCTTCCTCCCGACTTACTCTCCCCGCGCCGCGCGATCCCACTTCTCACTCGATGGCGCCTCCCAAAGGCTCATGGGGAAATCCAAGTGCACCACGGTCCAACTAAGTTCCTTTGAGGATTCCGGGGTGCTCCGCAAGGGGAATTGGCGGGTTCCCCCTCCTCCGAGACCGAGCCAAAACCGCGACCCGACGAGTTCATTTGCTTCACCAGCCATCTTGAAAGGGGCTTAGGGTTCCCTACTTTGCTCTTCTTCCGTCGCTTCTGCGTGTTCTACGCGATCAAGCCCTCAGATCTTGGTCCACACAACATCGAGCAGCTGGCGATCTTCGTCGCCTTCTGTGAATGCTACCTCGGCTGCAGGCCCTATTTCCTGCTGTGGCTGGAGCTCTTCCACGGCCGCATCGGGCGTGAGGCGTCCGACGGCTTGATGCTGGCCGCAGGCGGGGTCACCTTCCAGTTGAAGTCGAAGGCCAACTTTGTCAATCTCCTCCTGCCGAAGAAGGCCGCCAGCGAATGGAAGAAAAGCTGGTTCTACGTCAAGGAAGCTACTCCCTCCGGTGAGGTCTCTCTCCCTGAATTCGTCGCCGAGAGGAGCGAGCCCTATCGACTGGCGCCAAAGAAGCTCCCTGAAGATCAGCGGATGGTCGTCGCGGAAATGATGGATCAGATCTAGAAGTTGAAGGACCAGGGGTTGATTCCAATCAACCTCTACAATTGCTGGCTCAGGCGGTGCCTGGTTCCGCTGGCGGCTCGTCCACACTGGATGTACGAGTACAGCGGGAAGCATGATCCATCCCGAACCAACAAGGAGTCATGGGAGGCCGAAGACTACAAGGCCGCCCTGAAGAAGATTACCGACGTGGAGTTCATGGGCGTGGCGATCGGGGTCGCCCCGTATACTCCCGTGAAAAACGAAGCCCCCACAGTGAGTTCTCTTTCCAATCGCTGCGTTCGCACCTTAATTTCAGTCTTTTCGCTTGGCGTGTCTTGACTCACGGAGGTTCTCAGCTTTTTCAGGTATTGGAGGGTTGGCTCCCTCCCCTTGACGAAGAAGTTCCCCAAGAACTGGAGGAAGATTCCGAGGGGGATCCTTCCGACAGCGACGGGGAAGAAGAAGAGGTCCCTCCCCCAGCACCTATGGCTTGCAAGACCCGAATGCAGAAGCAACGAGAGGTCGAACCGAGCCGTAGCCTAGACGAGTTCGAAGAAGGTGATGAGGTCACCCAGGAGCAAACGTCTCGGCGCACTGCCACGCCGTCGAAGCCCCCGCGCCGGCCTAAGTCGCCGGCAAAGAGGCCTCCATCGCCGGCCAGGTTGTCAGTGGTGTTCGAGTCAGATGACGACTCCGACGACAAAGGGTCTCCCGAAGTATCGCACAAGGCCCCAAGGGACGCAGTCCCGACGAAGGGGTCGGAGGGCGAGGACATGGAGGTGGTGGTAGAGGTTCCCCTGGCGACGATCGCGCCTACGATCTCGGGGGTTCCAAGCCAAGAAGCAGCCGAGGCGACAGCGCCCAAGTCGCCACAGTCATCGAAGGCGGCAGCGTCGGAGTCGGAGATCCCGGCGACCGCAGCTTCATCGTCAAGGAAGCCCTCGGTTTCGTGGGCTTCGGACGTCTTCGAGAGCCGCAAGCTGGGTCCTGAGTTGGACAAACCTGCCCATATCAGTACCGGGCTTTGTGTTCTTCCAGTCGCCAAGTAAGTTGTGCTCCCTCATCCCAATTTGCCTTGCTTCTTTCGTGTCGTGGTTGTGCTGATTGGAAGGGCTCGTGCAGGTCAGGGGCTAAGGAGATTGGTCGCCCTTCGGTTGCCAAGATTCCACCGGCCACTGGCGCGAAAGAGGGTGATCTGCCCAAGAAGAGGAAGGCCTCTGAGGATGTCGCAGCTGCTGAAGTCGCGAAGAAGCAGAAGGGGGGCGCCGACGACGCTGCGACCGGGGGAAGCGCCGCGGAGCCAGCTGCTGCGCCACTCGTCAAAGAGGGGGCGGCGACGCGATCAGAGCCAGCACCAGCTGTGTCCGTGCTGGAGGTGCCGGTCCCGGCGGCCAGCGCCCCTGCCAGAGCGTCTGTGATGTTCCCTCGCTTTATGGCGAGGGGGTTTCCGGGCATTACGGATGCGCAGTCTCCACAGAGTCCGGAAATCGTGGACGCGGAGATTGGGGCCCGCCGCGGGCGTACCTCCTTCACGGTCCCATCGACTGATGCTGCTGAACTTCACAAGATGCTCGGCGCTGCTATTCAGGTAAGTCCAGTCCCCGAATTCCTAGTCGCTGAATTTCAACGGCTGGGAATTGGTTTTTGTTTTTCTATCTTCTCCAGTCCCCGAGTTCCTAGTCGCTGAATTTCAGCGGCTAGGAACTGGTTTTTGTTTTTCTTCCCTCTCTAGTCCCCGAGTTCCTAGTCGCTGAATTTTAGCGGCTGGGAACTGGTTTTTGTTTTTCTTCCTTCTCCAGTCCCCGAGTTCCTAGTCGCTGAATTTCAGCGACTAGGAACTGGGTTTTCTTTTCCTTCCAGTGCTTAGCTGGGCTCGTTGTTTTTCAGGGGTTACAACGGGAGTTGACTGATCGGCAGGCTGCACAAGAGCGCCTGGAGCGTGACTTGCGCGAGGCGCAAGAGGTGAACCGGCGGCTTCAGGAGAGGATCGGTGAGTGTTTGGCGTTGTTCTTCTTTGCTTGGTATGAGCTGGTTGTGTGCAATACTCTGATATCTCCACTTGCAGATGGTTTCCCGGTTGAGGTCTCCAAGGCCCGTGAGGGGTATGTCCCACTCGCCGAACTGGACGCGGCGAATGGGCGAGTGGCCTCCCTGGTCAAGGAGTTGGAGGAGGCTAAGGAGGCCTCAATTTCTTCGGAGGAACGGGCGAAGGCTGCCGTCGCCGCGGCTGAAGAGGAACGCAAGGCCACGGACTCCATCATCGTGGGGCTGCATAACAAGCAGACCGCCTTGGATAAGCACGTCAAGGAGAATTGCCGCAAGCTCCTTGGTGAGTCTCTGTCTTTGCTTTAATCTTTTGTCGGGTCCCCACTTTGGGGGTTTCATTGTTTCACTGACATCTGACTTTGCATCTGTGGTAGGCCAAAGCGACCCGATGGTGCAGACTTATACCGCCTCGCAGTGCGTAACTGCCGTGGTGAATGCAGCCACGGCCTCGGTGTTGTGTGTCCAGGCGGCTCTTCAGGGCATGTCTCCCACCGAAGTCATCCCTGGGGGGGCTCACGGAGGTGTGGCGCTATCTGGAGGAGGTACCCGCGGTTGTGGAGTGGATGACGCGCTTAGTGTTCAGATGCGGGGCCGCCACGACATTGAGCTTGGGTCTCGCACATTTCCCTGACGACTTCGATCTTGACGATGTCACGAGTGGCTATCCCTCGGCGTCCGGCACGGTGGAGATGTCGGAGGTGCTGAAGCTGACCACGAAGGCCACTCCTTATGCTGATCGTGTCTTGGCGATGGGGGATCTACTGCCGTACCAGGAGACGGTGTTGGCGCCTGGCGACCCCGAGCCGGAGCACCATGGCATGAAGTCGGAGCAGCCCTTCCGGTCGTCATTGGTGAAGTCGCTGACCACGTACCCGACGAACCCGTGGCGGCCCTTTGTGCGCATCAAGGGTGGTGGCGCTTCTTCTTCGTCAGGGCCTGTGGAGTAAGCAAATGCAAGAGTTGTAATAGATGCCGAGTGGCGAACGTTGTATGATTTTTTGTAATGCATGTCGCGGGGACTTGGTCGACTCGTGTTATGATTGAGGAAATGTGTTGTTCAACAATTTTAGCGAGTCCCCAAGCGCGTCCGCCCTTTAATGGGGTATAACTCGATTGTGTATTTCTATGTGTTTGATTTGTTTACGCGTTTGTTTTTATCCCTCGCGTCTTCTGAGTGGCGAGTCCCCGAGCGCGAGTAGGGCTGATTTGTGAACGAGTCCCCGAGCGCGAGTAGGGTTCGTTTGTGAGCGAGTCCCCGAGCGTTATGCCCGACCGTATTGGTCGTGTTGCAGGTTGTGAATGCGATGTTTGTAACGCGTCTCCTCCCCTGGCCCGGAGAGCCAGTCGCTTGGCGAGCCCTAGGCAACTCTCTTACTTGGTGTGTTCCCGAGCCGCGTGGGGTTCCCGTTTTGCGGAGTCCCCGTGCGTGGTACTTAACCGTTTGAGTCGCTTTGCTCGAGGGTGGGAGTGACAGAGCGTTGTGGGAAGCGTGTATCGGACGTCTTGGCCCGGTAGGCCAGTCGGGCTAGGCGACTCCAATGGCGGCTCCGGGTTGGCGTTTTTCGTGGACGACACAAGGCCCGAATACTTCCGGTGCCCTTGTGCCGCACTACTTTGCCGTGTCGGTCGCTCGACCAGAGGTTGACTTCCGTGAATAGCGTACTGCTTGCATGTACGAGTGTGAGTGGCACAAGAATATGGCGAGTGGGCACAATTTGTGCGATCCGAATGAACTTCATTTATATATTCCAACAGAGTACAGTGTGTGGTTCTAAGTATAGAACTTTCTTAGGAGGTTTACATTCCATGGCCTCCCGACCTCCAACTGGCCATCACCCCGTATGTCGATGAGGTAGTAGGCGTCGTTGCCAAGGACTCGGCCTATGGCGAATGGCCCCTCCCATGGGAGGGAGAGCTTGTGCATGCCCTTCTTGTCTTGGGCCAGTTGTAGGACCAGGTCACCTTCCTGGAAGGTGTGAGTTCGCACTCGGCGGCTGTGATAGCGGCGAAGTCCTTGCTGGTATATGGCGGTGCAGGAGCGAGCCAGGTCGTGTGCTTCGTCAAGTTAATCGACGTTGTCTTGGCGGGCAGTCTCGTTGGGCGCCTCGGCGTAGTTGGCGACTCGAGGGGAGTCGTGCTCCAGGTCTGTTGGCATTACGGCCTCGGCGCCATACACCATGAAGAAAGGCGTGAACCCGGTTGATCAGTTGACGGAGGTGCGGATCCCCCATATCACAAAGGGGAGCTCGTCGACCCAGCATCCTTGGGTGTGTTCGAGGGGCACCTGCAGTCGCGGCTTGAGCCCGTGGAGGACGCTCTGGTTGGCACGCTCTGCTAGGCCGTTTGACTCCGGGTGGGCGACTGATGCGAGGTCGAGTCGTATGCCGTGCTCTTCACAGAATTCCGCCATGGCCCCCTTGGCGAAGTTGGTGCCGTTGTCTGTTATGATGTTGTGCAGGTAGCCGTACCGGTAGATGAGTTCGCGGAGGAACTTAGTAGCCGTCTTGCCATCGCACTTCTTGATCGGCTTGGCCTCCACCCATTTGGTGAACTTGTCGACTACGACCAGGAGGTGGGTGAAGCCAGATGGGGCCTTCTTGAACGGGCCTACCATGTCCATGCCCCATACGGCGAATGGCCATGTGATGGGGATTGTCTTGAGTGCCGAACCGGGAAGGTGCGTCTGGTTGGCGTACTTCTGGCATCCGACGCACCTTTGGACGACGTTGGTGGCATCGGCGTGTGCGGTGAGCTAGTAGAAACCGTGTCGCATGGCCTTGGCGACTAGCGACTTGGCGCCGGCATGATGGCCGCAGTCGCCGGCGTGAATGTCCTGGAGGATCTTGCGGCCTTCCTCTGGTTGTACGCAGCGCTGGAACACGCCGGTCACGCTGCGCTTGTGGAGCTCGCCGTTGATGATGACGAAGGATTTGCAGCGGCGCACGATCATTCGCGCCTCTGTCTCGTTGCTCGATAGGAGTTTGTGTTCCAGGAAGGCGACGTATGGCGCTGTCCAGTCGCTAGGTTCCACAACCATGGCAACTAAGGCCGGTTCTGGTTGCAGTGGGATCCCGACGTCGATCTCCTTCGGTGGGCTGACGGAGGGTTTGTGGATGATGTCGAGGAAGACGCCTACTGGTGGCGCCTGTCGAGTCGATCCGATGCGGGAAAGGGCGTCTGCCTCCTCGTTTTTACGCCTGTCGATCCACTCGACGGAATAGCCGTCGAAGTGTCCTCCCAACTGGTCGACGGCTTGGCGGTACGCTATCATTGTTGGGGAAACAGCATCGCATGTCCCGGCCACTTGGCCGGCGACTAGGTCGGAGTCGTCGTAGCATCATAGGAGGTTGATGTTCATCTCCTTGGCGGCTCTCATGCCGTGGAGGAGGGCCTCGTATTCCGCCATGTTGTTGGTGCAGGGTTTGAAGTTGAGGTGGAGCATGTAGCGGAGCTTGTCTCCTTTGGGGGAGGTCAGTATGACCCCAACCCCCGCGCCGTCGGTGTTTTTGGAGCTGTCGAAGTGGAGCGACCAGTAGTGGAGGTATGGGAGCTTCTCTGGATGCTGTGCTTCTTCCCAGTCTGCAAGGAAATCGGCCAGGGCTTGTGACTTGATCGCTTTTCGGGGCTCGTACTTGATGCTATGGACGCCGATCTCGACGGCCTACTTGGCGACTCGCCCTGTTGCCTCGCGATTGCGTATGATGTCCTGCAGGGGCACGGAGGAGACCACCGTGATTGGGTGCTCCTGGAAGTAGTGTGGGAGCTGCCGCTGTGCTCGGAGTACCGCGTACACCAGTTTTTGGTATTGCGGGTAGCGCTGTCGTGAGTCTGCTAGGACTTCGCTGATGTAGTATACGGGGCACTTTATGGGCGCTCCTTGCCCTCTTATGGTCGTTCGACAACCATCACGGCGCTGACGACTCGATTGGAGGCCGCGACGTAGACGAGCATTGGCTCTTTGTCGAGTGGCGCGGCGAGTAGTGGTGCCGCGAGTAGCACCTCTTTGAGTGCTTTGAGTGCGTCGTCGGCCTCCACGTCCCATTGGAACGTTGGGTTCTTGCGTATCAGGCGGTAGAGGGGCATTGCCTTCTCGCCTAGTCGGGGGATGAAGCGACTGAGAGCCGCGACTCGCCCTGCCAACTTTTGGATGCCGCGCAGGCACTTGGGTTTCCCGAGTCGCGCGATGGTGTCTATCTTGGTGGGGTTGGCTTCAATGCCTCGCTTGGAGACTACGTACCCCAGAAGTTGTCTGGTGGGTACGCTGAAGGTGCATTTTCCAGGGTTTAGCTTGATGTTGTACCTCCGCAGATTTGCGAAGGTTTCTGCTAGGTCGGCGAGCAGATCGTCCTAGCGGGTGGATTTTACCACCACGTCGTCGATGTAGACGTGAATGTTGCGGCCAATTTGGCTCGCTAGACACTCCTGCATGCACCTCTGATATGTGACGCCTGCGTTCTTGAGGCCAAACGTCATGGCCGTGTAGCAGAATACGCCGAATGGCGTGATGAACGCCGTCTTCTCCTCGTCTTCGACCGCCATCTTGATCTGGTTGTAACCAAAGTAAGCGTCGAGAAAACACAGATCCCGCGGTCGAATCGATGATCTGATCGATGCGCGGTAGGACGAACTCCTCCTTCGGGCAGGCGCTGTTGAGATTGGTGTAGTCGATACACATTCTCCAGGTGTTGTTCTTTTTGAGAACCAGGACTGGGTTTGCCAGCCACTTGGAGTACTTGATTGGCCGGATGAAGCCTGCGGCTAGCAGGCGTTGGACTTCCTCGGCGATTGCTCGACGGTGCTCTTCATTGAAGGGCCGTAGCGACTGCTTTACTGGTCGCACTTTGGGGTCGACGTTAAGTTTGTGCTCAGCGAGTTCCCTCGGGACACCTGGCATGTCAGATGGCTTCCATGCGAAGATGTCGCGGTTCTCACGGAGGAACCTGATGAGCGCGCTTTCCTATGCGGGGCTCATGTGCGCCCCGATGGTGACCGTCTGGCTAGAGTCGCCTGGGACGAGCTCGACGGTGCGGGTGTGCGTGGTCGCCTCGAACATGGAGTTCGCGGCGATCGGTTTCTTCAGGATGGTGGGATCATCCTTGTTGATGTTGCCCGCGTATTTCGCGAGCTCCTCCGCGTGGTCAGTCTCCGCGACGATGACAGCGTCGGCGAGCTCGGCGCCTTTTTCCTCGCATTCCACGGCCATATCAGGGTCGCCGTGGACGGTGATGATGCCGCTCGGCCCAGGGAGCTTCATCATGTTGTAGGCGTAGTGTGGGGTCGCCGTGAACTTTGCGAATGCCTGGCGGCCCAGGACGTAGTGGTAGGGACTGCGGAAGTTCACCAGTGTAACACCCTCGAATCGACCCTATGCAAGTTTTAGCCCTTTCCGCCAAACCCGCATAGAAACGATTCAAGGACGCCCACCATGCACTTTCGTGCGGGTGGAAAACGAAGTAATACCATTACACAACAGTCCTCGATGGGACCCACAGAACAGATATATATACATCAGCGACTCATCGAGTCAAGAATATAGATATACAGTACAAAGATCCAAATCACCTTGAAAACGATACAGTGTCCGAGTCGGACAAGATGCAAATTGGGCTAAGAGCCCTGAAGAATAACCAATGGCGTCCATAACCCTGCCTAGGCCAAGCCGAAAGGGTAACCCTGCTAACGATGTCGACCTCAAACCTGCTAAAACAAAAGGGGTGCCGACAAAGGGCAAAGGAAAAAGAGGAGCGTCAGTACTGAGGTCAGTACACGGCGAGGCTAAAATTTGAATGCTCTCGCCTACATAGGTATGGTGGACTGAAGCGGCAGCGCAGCATGCACTAAACAACCTATAGAGACTCGATGAACTGTCGGCTATTAGAGAGAGATAAGAAAGACCTATTCGGTCCCAACCTGATACTAACACCAAGCATACCCATCCTGGTATTTCCCCCTCGAGACCAAACGAGGAAATCGGACCAAGGAACTCACACGGTTGGCAATTTTACTCATTCCGTTATAGTTGCAGCACTTACTAATCAGATATAGATAACATGAGTCATCCTGAAGCATAAGTAGTGGGCAGTTTAATTAACCATTCCGTGGTAGTTAGAACATTTACTAGTCAGATATAATTGTCCTGAGGAATCCCAAAACCCAGCAGTTGTTGGCACTTTTATCTCATTCCATTGGAGTTGCGGTACTTACTAGGCAGGTATAGTATGACACAGGTCACCACAGATCCACCAGTTGTTGGCATTTTTATTATCCATTCCATTGTAGTGAAGCTGAATTACTAGTCACATATTAAGTCAAATTTATAACACTACTTTAGTTATGCTTGTCTATGATCGAGATACTGTGCTCCAAGTCGTCCATAACCACGGACACGGCTTTCAGAAAGATTTACCCTGCAGGGGTGCACAAATAGCAACACACACACGATCAACCTCGGAAAAACCAATTCAAAATCCAACGAGGCTTTCACGACAAAGCGATCACAGGATTCATAAAATATTTCAGGGGGCCACCCCACTAAGCTACCCGCAACGAAGTTGGCCGGCTCCGGAACGGACCCAGGGTTTGTGTCAATGGTTGTAAACGACTGGAAACCCGAAAGTGTGACTGGGCTTGTCGATACCGCGAAAACATTCCACGATCCAAAACAGTACAGGTGCTCCACACACAATCGTAAATAAAGCAGTAAAGCATGGCATAAGTACAGGGTAGTAATAAAGCTCCAAACTACTTTGTGGCCCCAAGAAATAAGAATGAATCAAGCTCTAGCTAAGGGGATTCATGGTCCCATATGCGGATAGTGCGATAGTCAAGGAACAGTATCAAGTACTTGGGGTCCTACGGGACACAAGTGAGCGTGGAAGAACCAAATAACATCTATTGCCCACCAATGCCTCTGCATTAGTTATATCTAGCAATTTAATAGTTGTATTTAAAGTCATGATCATCTCCACCATAAACATCTGCCAGCATTCCAACAACTGTAGTAATCGACAACACGAGATCGCACCTGAGCATGCAACTACGACTCGCAAGGCCAGCTATCTACCAAACAACAGGTGTTAGGAGGTGTCTATGGCAATATAGAGGCTGCACGGGATATAACTGGTGTATGAAACTAAAGCATCGCGACACGGATAGCAATAGATCAACAGGAGGAAATAAAGACTATAAATGCAAAATAGGTAGAAAGGGGGAGAATGCTCGCCTAGGAAACATGTCGAAGATTCGTTTTCCGAAGGACTTGTCGATACTCGCATCCACTCAACGACATATTCCGTGAAGAAGCAAATCACTAAAAGAAACACCGGATGCACTATTTAATACTACGGCAGAAGATCGGGCATGATGCATACATGACATGACAAATGTGTGATGCAACTAGGCAATATTAAACGGAACCGGGGTCCCGACAATTAATTAATGGTTCAAGTTATTTAGATATCCCGCAATTTAAATGTTGCATTAACAAGGCAAAACATGGCATCGGTCGCTACACAGATTTAAATGGGGGCAATATAAGACTAGATTTGCCTGCATATAATCTCTATATTTAATTTAGGTGAATTGCCTTAAATACCCCTAGCAACAATGATACGTATGCGAGACAAAAGATTTAATGCAACAAGTATATATCATATTATAGAAAATATGGTCTAGGGACGGGGGCTCACGGTCTGGGTCGGAGTCAGAGAGATAGTCTTCAGAATGTCGTGCAAGTAGAGGAACTAGCCGATGCCGTGGAAGCAGTTGTATTGACACCTTCTTCGTATTCCCAGAATGGAAGTAATCGAATTGGACACCGATAATAAAAAAAACATCATCAAATCTCGTGCGGGAATTTGGTCGAACAGCTTACGTTCAGAGCAGAGTAGGAACGCTACCTTCAGGTGACCAGCAGAACTGTAGTCTATCGAGGCACGCTCAGAAGAACAGGTGGCCGACTCGACGGCTCTCCGGCTGAGGCGCTGCCGCTGCACTGACTGGGAGGCAGCAGTGATCAAGCGGCGCCTTGCCTCACAATACTGTATCAGGTGGAGCTGTCTGCCTTGTTGCTGCGGTCGATCCGGAGCGGTGAACTACACGCGGCCAAGTGAACACGGGGAGCGGTAGCAGATGAGACGTGAAGTAGCCCCGCTGCTGTTGCTGCTATGGAACTGGTGGCTAGCCGGCGCGCGGCCCAAGCATGGCTGGTCGGCCGGGTGTTCACGACGTACACGCGCATGCGCTGACCAGCGATAGGCAGCTGAAGCGAGTGGAGCACGGCGGCAGGAGGCAGGTGGAGCTGCAGTGATTGAATCTGGTGGTGGCAAAATTGGTGGATGCATGGAGCTGATTGAACTTGGCGTGCATCGATTGGGGCAAAGAAATTGATTGGTGGGTTCAAAAGATTAAAGCATCAGGCCACGATGGGATCTAGTGCTCGCGTTGCAAAAAGATTTGAGCTGCTACCTGCTATCTGATGTCTAGTGTGCAGACCAAGGGAACAGGCATCTACAGATCGAAGCTCGCTGCTGGCTCAGGTAAAAAGGAGCACGACAGTGTAGAGCAACTGGACAACAGGGATTGGGGAATTTTAGATTTGATGGCTAGGGTTTGGGAGAAACAAGGGGAATGGGCTATTTTTCTAGTCCAAAGTAGACTATACGAGGCTAGTTTTAGGCTAAAACTTTAGACGGGTTTTTTGTCTAATTTTATTTTAGCAAAATAAGAAAACCTTTTACGTTCTTATAACGGTCTGGTATATATTACAATTTTAATTAAAAAAAAGAATGGTTTTATATGTATTAACCATACATGTATATTAAAAAACAAAATAGGATTTAATAAATTCAAATTTTACCAAAAAAATGCACGATGATGACAAGGTCATTTTGCAAGATCGAATAGAAAAACCACATGAGCTTCATATGGAAACATTAGAGAGAAGTTCACGTGGCACAAAGGAATAACCAACTTGACAAGTATAGGAAAAGAAAAAAATAGATATGGATATGACAAAATGGTCACATGTATATTGGAGAGAATTAGAGAATAGGCACTAGAGTAAGAAGGATGGTAGTATTGAATGGATCCACGTATTTCCAAATGGGATTGATTTAAAATCATAAGACAAAAATAAAAGAACCCATCTATCTCATATGTGGTAGAATTAGAATAGATCATATGGCAAGATTTGAAACCACAAGTTAGTGATAGAATAGATTTAAAAGATGATGCCCCAAATCAATCTGGGCATTAAAAAAAACAAGACTCTAAAGGATGAAATTATACATCATGGTTCCATATCAAATGACACCCACTAGCATTAGAATAGAGTGATGGTAAAATGAAAGAGGCAAACAGAAATGACAACTTTAATTATCAAGAACCAAATGTAAGAGTCAAATTATAATGCAACAATTAAAAGGTGTTCCATGCAAGGTGAGATGATGAACATGATGATGATGCATTATGATGTCATGATGATGCACAAAGCACAAACTCCAAGCGATTTTCTAGTAGTGGTTTTAGCGGGGTGCTACAACCAGCTCGAAGATGATCCTCTCCGTGCGGTAGTTTGCCGGAGTGCCGAAGGTGACTGGCAGCGTCACCTTCCCGATCGGGTACGCCTTCCGACCGGGGACGATGCCGTGGAAGGTCGTCAATGTTGGCTCGATGGCTGTTTCTAGGAGTTGGAGCCTTTTGAAGGTGTCGAGGTACAGGATGTTGATGGAGCTCCCACCGTCCATCAGCGTCTTGGGCAGCCAGTATTCGGCCACCTTTGGCCTGACCACCAGGGCGACTCGCCCTGGATATTCGATTCTTGGCGCGTGGTCCTGGCGACTCCAGGTGATGCTCTGCTCGGACCAGTTTAGGAAGCGAGGGATGTCGACTTGCGTCATCGCATTGACGGCGACCGCACGGGCGAGTACCTTCTTCTCACGCTTGGTGCCGAGCCCCGTGAAGGTATGTAGTGACCCGACGGCGGTTCTGAAGCCGCCGTCGTTCCCGTTGTCCCGCGGTTGGTTGTTGTTGGGGTCCTCCCTTGCACGTCTCGCCTTCTCGATCTCTTTGAGAGAGTGGCAGTCGGCGGTGGTGTGGGTGGCAGGTTTTCCCTCCCTGCTGTGGTAGATGCAGGGCTGATTGAGCAGGGCGGCGGGGTCAAATTTCGGCCTCGTCGCGTTGTTGGCGCGGTAGTTCCCGCTGTCGCGGTTATTTCCTCCATCACGGCGGTATTTCTTGGAGCCGCGTTGGCCGTAGCCGGTGTTGGCGACGAAGTCGACTCACCCGTTGGTCCGGCGCTTGCCGGTGATGCGAGTGTTGCTGTAGCGCATGTCGCATAGGCGCCCGCTGTCGTGGATGCTAGTGCGCCGTCTTCCTCCTGACTCATCGTCGGAGTCTTGGTTGGGGTCCTCCTCCACGTAGCGCTTGGCGATCTCGAGAGGTCGGGGATGTTGTCGAGCGTCCGGTAGACCCTCTTGATCTTGGCGACCAGAGGTTCATACCGGCACGCGTTCTTGAAGCAGTGTATCGCCGTGTCTGGGTGGATGCCGGAGGCGTTTATCCACAGTTCTTGCCACCTTTCGATCTACCGGCGGGTCGACTCGCATTGTCCCTGGATGCATCACTCCAGGTCCTCGATGGTGGTGGCGTGAGTGTAGGAGCCCTCAAAGTGCCTGACGAAGGCGTCCCGCATTTCTTCCCAGGAATCGATGCTGTCGGCGGGTAGCGTGTTGATCCATTGTCGGGTCGTGCCCTCCATCATTAGGGGGAGGTAGCGAGCAGCGATCAGGTCGGTGTGGCCTGCGATCCCTATTGCCATGAGGTATGTGTCCAGCCAAACGGCGGGGTCGTACGTCGGGTCATACTTCTCGATCTCCTTCGGGGCCTTGAAGTTGGCGTGGTATTTTTCCCCGCGGATCATGGGTCCAAAGCATTGCGGCCCGACTCGGCTGAGCGAGCCTCTTGGCTCCGGGTCGCCGCGGTTGGCGAGGGTGTGTCGCAGGTCGTAAGGTTGGCGCGACCGCCATGCCTGATTGTTGATGATGTGCGTTCGGGCATCGAGGGGTTGCCCGTTTGCAGCGACGGTGTTGTTCGCAGGTCGCGGCTCGTTGGTCGACAACGCAGGGTTGGCGGCCCTTGGTTGGTTCGCCAGGGGTTGGGGTGGTGGGCAAACTATTGCGTTCGCCATGGTGGGTGGCCGCTTGATGCCGCCCTGCTTGCTGACGAGCGGGAATACATCCGCCCCCGCGGGTCGACTCCCGCGGCTTGTTGCTCGACGGCCCTGACAAGTAGGGCCTTGGCGTATTGGATGTGTAGCGCATCGTCGCCTTGGACATCGAGGTTGGCGATCGCGGCATCAGCTGCGACGACGTTGTCCATCGGGGTGGAGTACAGTGGTAGCCCGTTGGCGTCCCGGGCTTGAGGTGAGATGATGATCCGTGGTTGGTCTGGTGGGGGCACGCGGCCCATGGGTGGTGGAGGGGCCCCATTCGCCGGTGCTCCAGGTGGTGGTCTCGCGGGGTTGCCTCCTCCTGGCGGCGCGTTCTCGCCGTGTTCGCGCTCGGAGGCGCGTGTGGGGTCGCCCTCGTCGTTGAAGTTCACGATGCGGCCCTGAACATCGGGGTTCAGGCGGGTCCTGATGCAGCGCTGGTGATAGAGTGACAACTCCTTCGCCGTCTCTCGTTCGAGGCGGTATTTCTCGCGCTCGGCGAGTTAGTTGCGTTGCGCCTCCTGGAGCCGCAGGCGGGCTTGTTCTACCTCCGTGGCCGTCACGGTCGGCAGGATCAGTGTGGAGAACGGATCTGGTGGGGCGGCCGTGCTACCCTCCATGTAGATCGTGTTGAAGCGATTGGATCTGGCGCGAAAATCCTTAGGGGATTCCGAGCCGGAGTCAGAGTCGAAGATCCCCAGGATGGAGGGATCCTCGAAATCCTCGGGGTTGGAGACTCGCGTGATGGAGTCCTCCCGTGACGCGGCAGTGATGGATCCGTTGACCGATGCAGGGGTCACGGAGTCGGCGTCGTCGTTTAGGGCATCATCGTTGGTGGCAACGTTGGTCTCGACCACGTCGCTGGCGGCCGAATCGTACTCGGTGACGAGGCCCCTGATGGAGCGGACCTGCTCCTCCGAAAGCAGATCGCGGCGTGGAGGCGACCCGCCGACGATCATCGTCGCGGCTGGATCGACCGCACCGGTAAAGCCGACGAAGAGGTTGATGGAGCCGATCGGCATCACCGCGACATGCGTGACCGGGCGCGACGCCGAGATGTAGCTGCTGGGCAGGATCTGCAAGATCCCGCCGATGGTGATCATGCGGCCGGTGGAGAGTGGCCGCTCGATCGGCGAATAGGGTCTCACTGTAAAACTCAGGCCAGTCCCGCTATGCCCCACGGTGGGCGCCACTATCGTGGAAATGGCCACGGCAGTCGCTGCCATAGGCAGCGATTGAGTGTTTCGTGAGGAAGAGTTGGCGGCCATCTGCGGTGCGAGATGGGGGCGGATGCACATGGGTTTACCTACGTTCGGCCCCCCGGAGGGTAAAGACCTACTCCTGCTAGATTAGATTATGAGAGAGCGAGTTACAAGGGTGGCGAGCTCGGCGGCTAGGCAGCGAGTCGCTTGAGGGGGTGTATGATGGAACGTAACTCTCTAAGGTACCCTAGGGAGGTTTATATATGAAGTACCTCGCTAGGGTTTACAAGCTGCCTCCGAACAAGATAAGGATCCGGGGGCCTTTGACCTAATCCGACTGGGCTTCTGCTACGCTTCTGAGCTTCCAGTCGCCAGTCGATGGGCCTTTCCTTTCTTCAGAGTCCAGTCGCTGTCCTTCAGGCGCACTTGCAGACCTTTCGGCCCACTCGGAACGCACTGCTGAGCATACCCCCTTTGGCATATCCCCATCACTATTAACAAGAGCCACAGTGCCAGCTACCTGTTTTCTCCTGTTTTTGATTCCAGGAAAGTCAGAAAATGAATATTCTTGGAATTGGACGAGACAAAAGCCAAAGTGCCTATTTTTCCGGAAGTCATCAGATGCCAGAATACGAGACGGAGAAGGGCTGGGGGCCAGCCAAACCACCTGGCCGTGCGGTCAGGCCTGGCCCACGCCAGGGGGTGGTCTGGCCGACCCATCACCCCCTCGGCCTCTCCTTCCGCCTATAAGATTCCCTCGGGACGAAAACCCTAAGTACCCGATCAAAAATCCACGAAAGAGTCTGTAGTCGGCATCATCTCCATCCCTAGATCGGGAGGGATCTGAAGCTCTTCCCGGCACCCTACCGGAGAGGGGAATTCACCCTGGAGGCCTTCTTCATCACCATGCAAGCCTCCGGTGTGATGCGTGAGTAGTTCATCCTTGGACTACAGATCCATGTAGTAGCTAGATGGCTGGTTCTCCTCCTTTGTGCTTTCATGTTTAGATCTTGTGAGCTCCGTTCATGATCAAGATCATCTATTTGTAATTCTGCATGTTGTGTTTGCAGGGATCCGATGGATATTGAGATGCTATTTCAGATTGATTATTGATTCTATCATGTCTTTGTTATTTGTGATCTTGCATGCTTTCCGTTGTTAGTAGCTATCTTGGCCCAGTAGATGCTAGCAACTCCAAGAGGGGGTCCAACCAACTTATTCAGAAAACTAAGCAAACCAAGTAAACTAAAAACCAAAACAAAAACGAAAAAGAAGACGCTCCAAGAAAAACACAACTGTGCATGAAGCAATAAAAATGAAGCGTTTGGAAGAAACCTGGAATTTTTATTGATGAAGAAGGGGGATGCCTTGGGCATCCCCAAGCTTTCACGCTTGTACTTCTTGGATATTTCTTGGGGTGACATGCATGGCATCCCCAAGCTTGAGCTTTAGTCCATCCTTTATCTCATTACTCGTTCCTTCCATACACCTGAAATTTTTCCTTCATACAAAACTTCACACAATCAAATTAGCAACATTAGTGCACTTAAGATAAATAAGTCTCAAGGTTCAGTTATAACACCAAATAAACTTCCATTAGAACACTAGCCACTGTATCACTTCCCTCAAAAAGCTCAATTCCCCAAAAGAACTCAAGAAGGAACTAACAAGAAGCAAATGCAGAAAATGGCAGAAATCTGTCAAAACAGACCAGCAGGTAAAGACGAATTTTTTCGAAGACCTTATGTTGCTCAAATCAAAAAGTGTTGAACTAACTAAAGTTATATAACAACCTGGGGCAGAAGCACAAAAAATTACAGATCAATCTGACATACAGAGATCTCTCGGGAATTTTTATGGTGAAGCACAAAAATCTGTTTCGGGACAGCAACTTTCCCAATCATTACTTCTCTCTCATTAGAGGTTACTCTTGGCACAAAAAGCAACTAAAAAGGATAAGGAGAGGTTATTAAAGAGGAAATAACTTCCAAGACTCATCTAAAACTCTTGGGTTATCTCCCAACAAGTATTTTTCTTTAACACCTTTAAGTTAGGCATAAGAAGCAAAGAAAGAATCAAGTGTTCTCAAATGAAGAAGCATTAAGACCAAATTTTGTTTTCATAGGAGAAGCAAAAGAAATCTTTTCTCTCTTTTTAGGGAAGTGTTCTATACCTTTCTTGAGTGGGAGTTGATATTTAATGGTGCCTTCTTTCATATCAATGATGGCACCAACAGTTCTAAGAAAAGGTCTTCCCAAAGTAATAGGACAAGAAGCATTGTATTCAACATCCAAAACATAGAAATCAATGGGGACATAGGAATCCTTAACCATAATAAGAACATCATTAAGACTGCCCATGAGTTTTGTTTTTAGCATTAGCATCAAGTGGGACATTCAAATAACAATCTTCAAGAGGAGACAAATCAAGCATATCATAAATCCTTCTATGCATAATAGAAATACTACTATCAAGATCACACAAAGCTTTGAAATCAAAGTCATTCACTTTCATATTAATGATGGGTTCCCATCCATCTTCTTGTTTTATAGGAATATAAGCTTTATGTTTCATCTTTTCTTCCTTAATCTTTATGAGAGCATCGGTAATGTGTTTTGTAAAGGCCATATTCATAGCACTAGCATTAGGACTTTTAGCAAGCTTTTGTTGGAACTTAATAACTTCAGAGATGTTGCAACCATCAAGATCAAAATCAACTTTATCATCTAAAGTAGTAGAACTATTGTTTGCCTCAACACTAGTGGTGGTAATTGTAGAAACACTAATGTTTCTAGCAATTTCATCTTCTATTTCCCACTTAGCATGTAATTCAGCCAATAGTCTAACATTTTCATCAATTCTTACTTGGATGGCATTAGTAGCTGCAAAGGGATTCTCATTAGTTTCAGGTTTATCAGCCATTTTATTCAAAGTAGATTGAGCTTCAGCCAAAGATGCTATATTTCTTTCAGCATTAGAGAGTTTTTCCTCAATAGTTTTATTGAAAGCAGTTTGTTTACTAATAAACTCTTTAAGCATAACTTCAAGTTCAGAGGGAGCACTCTTATTATTGTCGTAAGAATTTCCATAAGCATTACCATTGTTGGGAGGATATGGCTTATAATTGTTGTTACCAAAAAATGTTCCTATAAGCATTGTTGCCAAAATTATTAGTTCTTATGAAGTTCACATCAACTTGCTCTTCTTGAGCAACCAAAGAGGCTAAAGGAACATTATTTGGATCAATATGGGTTTTCCCATTAACAAGCATAGACATAATCATATCAATCTTATCACTCAAGGAGGAGGTTTCCTCAATAGAATTTACCTTCTTACCTTGTGGAGCTCTCTCAGTATGCCATTCAGAATAATTAACCATCATATTGTCCAGAAGTTTTGTTGCAGCACCCAAAGTGATGGTCATAAAGGTACCTCCAATAGCTGAATCCAATAGTTTCCTTGAAGAATAGTTCAATCCTGCATAAAAAGTTTGGATGATCATCCAAGCAGTCAGTCCATGAGTGGGGCAATTCTTTACCAAAGATTTCATTCTTTCCCAAGCTTGAGCAATATGCTCATTATCAAGTTGTTTAAACTTCATGATTTCACTTCTCATGGATATAATCTTAGCAGGAGGATAGTATTTTCCAATAAAAGCATCTTTGCATTTAGTCCAAGAATCAATACTATTCCTAGTTAAGGAATTCAACCATTCTTTAGCTTTTCCTCTCAAAGAGAAAGGAAACAATTTCAGCTTAATAATATCACCATCTATATCCCTATGCTTTTGCATCTCACAAAGTTCAACAAAGTTATTTAGATGGGAAGCAACATCTTCATTACCAATACCAGAAAATTGTTCTCTCATAACAAGATTGAGCAAAGCAGGTTTTATCTCAAAGAAAGTATTTTCAGCCACAGGTGGAGCAATGGGAGTGCTCATAAAATCATTGTTGTTAGTGCTAGTGAAGTCACACAACTTAGTGTTTTCAAAAGTAGTCATTTTTTTGGGGTTTCAAATAAGAAAGCAAACAAGTAGAACTATTTTTTTTTGTGTTTTTGAAGAACAAAACAAGCAAACAAAGCAAAAAGAAACTAAGCAAAACAAAAACAACAAAGTAAAGAGATTGGTTATGAGGGACTCCCCTTGTGAAGATGTCCTTGACTCCCCGGCAACGGCGCCAGAAAATCTTGATGCGCTCGACTTTCGACGTAGAGCTTGTTGGGAACCCCAAGAGGAAGGTACGATGAATATAGCAGTAAGTTTTCCCTCAGTTATGAAACCAAGGTTTAATCGAACCAGTAGGAGCAAGGAAACACCCCAAAGGTGTTACTAGCTGAGCTTTGGCAGGGCGCACTACCGGTGCTAGTAGCAACGTGGAGACCTGCACAACACAACCACAGAACTTTGTCCCCAACTTGCGATGAGGTTGTCAATCTCACCGTGTTTTGCGGAAAACAAAGGATTAAACGTATCGAATGGAAAGAAGTAAAAGTTTGTAGAAAGTAAACACAAAGCAGTAAAAGAATGTAGATTGTATGTAAAGTAAAAGGACCGGGATCCATAGTTCACTAGAGGTGGCTCTCCTTAGATAGATAACATGCTGGGTGAACAAATTACAGCGGGGCAATTGACAAACATCGAGAAAGCAATACATGCATATACTAATCATCTTGAATCCTCTGAGACTTGATTGGGCATTACAACATAATACATAGACCGCCATCCAACTGCATCTATGACTAATAATCCACCTTCAGGTTATCATCCGAACCCCCTCCAGTATTAAGTTGCAAGCAACAGATTATTGCTTTACGAACTGCGTGTAAAGTAAACAATATGATTGTTCTATGAACAAAGGATTGTTGTTTTCTCCCTAGTAGCAACAACACATCTAGTACCTTAGAGATTTCTGTCACTTCCCAGATTACCAGAGGCATGAACCCACTATCGAGCATAAATACTAACTCTTGGAGTTGCTAGCATCTACTTGGCCAAGATAGCTACTAACAACGGAAAGCATGCAAGATCTCAAATAACAAAGACATGATAGAATCAATAATCAATCTAAAATAGCATCTCAATATCCATCGGATCCCCGCAAACACAACATGTATGGATTAAAAATAGATGATCTTGATCATGAACGGAGCTCACAAGATCTAAACATGAAAGCACAAAGGAGGAGAAACCAGCCATCTAGCTACTACATGGATCCGTAGTCCAAGGATGAACTACTCACGCATCACACCGGAGGCTTGCATGGTGATAAATAAGGCCTATAGGGTGAATTCCCCTCTCCGGCAGGGTGCCAGGAAGAGCTTCAGATCCCTCCCGATCTAGGGATGGAGATGATGGCGGCTACAGACTCTTTCGTGGATTTTTGATTGGGCACTTAGGGTTTTCGTCCCGAGGGTAACTTATAGGCGGAAGGAGAGGCCGAGGGGGTGACGGGAGCCACCACACCACCCCCTGGCGCGGGCCCAGCTTGGCCGCGTGGCCAGGTGGTGTGGCCGGCCCCTGGCCCTTCTCCGTCTCGTATTCTGGCACTTGATCCCTTCTGGAAAAATAGGCACTTTGGCTTTTGTCCCGTCCAATTCCGAGAATATTCATTTTCTGACTTTCCTGGAACCAAAAATAGCAGAAAACAGGCAGCTGGCACTGTGGCTCTTGTTAATAGGTTAGTCCAAGAAATCATATGAAAAGTACTCCAAAGTTGGAACAAAACACAAGAAAGTGGATAAAACCAAGCGTGGAACATCAAAAATTATAGATACATTTGCAATGTATCAAGCCACCTCTAGTGAACTATGGATCCCGATCCTTTTCTTTACATACAATCTACAAACTGTTACTGCTTTGTGTTTACTTTCTGCAAACTTTTACTTCTTTCCATTCGATACGTTTAATCCTTTGTTTTCAGCAAAACACGGTGAGATTGACAACCTCATCGCAAGTTGGGGACAGAGTTCTGTGGTTGTGTTGTGTCGGTCTCCACGTTGCTACTAGCACCGGTAGTGCGCCCTTCCAAGGCTCAGCTAGCAACACCTTTGGGGTGTTTCCTTGCTCCTACTGGTTCGATTAAACCTTGGTTTCATAACTGAGGGAAACTTGCTGCTGTGCTCATCATACCTTCCTCTTGGGGTTCCCAACGAGCTCTACATCAACACCGAGCCATCAAGCATTTTTCTGGCGCCGTTGCCGGGGAGTCAAGGACATCTTCACAAGGGGAGTCCCTCATAACCAATCTCTTTACTTTGTTATTTTTGTTTTGCTTAGTTTCTTTTTGCTTTGTTTGCTTGTTTCTTTATCAAAAACACAAAAAAATAGTTTTACAAGTTTTCTTTCTTATTTGAAAACACAAAAAAAATTAGTTCCTTTCTTAAGTTGCCACTATGCCTAGCCTTGCTCCAATCACTATGTCACCCGAGGAAATGATTTTCACTTTTAAACAAGGAATTGAGGAAAGTTTTAAGGAAGCTTGGTCTAGAATCTCTGATCTACATGAAAAAACTGAGCCTAAAATGACTCAAAGCTTGTTCCTTAGCAGTTTTTACCTTGGAATTGCTCTTTGCTATAGATATGCTTTAGATGCTGTTGTGGGAGGATATTTCCTCCTATGTAATGAGGATGATGGTATTAATGCTATAAAGAAATTGATCCTCACTTACAACTTGCCTAGCCAAACTGATACTTCTTTCGCAAGAATATTTGCTAGATTGAACACTCTTGAGACTAGCACTACTAGCTTAAAAGATTGCTATAATACGCTTAGGGAGCATCACAATTATGTTCCAATAAATTTTGAACCATCAAAGTGGCTCCCTACAGTAAAGATTGAGATAAACACTGAAACTTTTCAAGCTCGCTGTGATATCATGTCTAAATTTTGTCTTATGCCCAAAGATATTTGTGAATATTTGAATACTTGGGGGCTTACTGAAGGAGGAAAATAAATATCTCTTGCTAATAATGCTACCATATTACCTATTGGAATAGCTAAAGGAGTGTTTACAAAGATCCTTGGGAAAATGATTTCTACTGATTATCTTGTTATTGAATGTGCAAGAAAAGAACAAATTCCACTTGGAAGGTCCCTATTAGAACTCCTTGGAGCAATAATAGACGTGGGAAAGGGGACCATGCACCTTTCTTCTCCACCAAACAATCATATTTTCCCCAAGGTTAAGAATAAAAGTAAGAGAGGTAAGGGCAAGAAATTTGGTCTTAATGCCTCTTCATTTGAGAACACTTGATTCTTTTTCTTGCTTCTTATGCCTAACTTAAAGGCGTTAAAGAAAAGTACTTATTGGGAGATAACCCAAAAGTTTTAGATGAGTCTTGGAAGTTATTACATCAGTAATAACCGCTCCTTATCCTTTTTATTTGCCTTTTGTGCCAAGAGTAACCTCTAATGAGAGAGAAGTAATGATTGGGAAAGTTGCTGTCTCGAAACAATTTTCTGTGCTTCACCGTAAAAATTCGTGTAAAATCTCTGAACGTCTTTTTGAGGCATGAATTTTTTTGCTTCTGTCTCAGGTAGTTATCTAACTTTCTTTAGTTCAACACTTTTTTTGTTTGAGCAACAGAAGGTCTTCGAAAAAATTCGTCTTTACCTGCTGGTCTGTTTTGACAGATTTCTGCCATTTTCTGCATTTGCTTCTTGTTGGTTCCTTTTTGAGTTCTTTTGGGGAATTGAGAATTTTGAGGGAAGTGCTTCAGTAGCTAGTGTTCTAATGGAAGTTTATTTGGTTTTAGAACTGAACCTTAAGACTTATTTATCTTGAGTACACTAATGTTGCTAATAAAGATTGTGTGAAGTTTTGTATGAAGGAGAAATTTCAGGTGTATGGAAGGAATGAGTAATGAGATGAAGCATGGACTAAAGTGCAAGCTTGTGGATGCCACGTGTGTCACCCCAAGAAATATCCAAGAAGTACAAGCGTCAAAACTTGGTGATGCCCAAGGCATCCCCCTCTTCATCAATAAAAATTCCAGGTTTCTTCCAAACGCTTCATTTTTATTGTTTCATGCACAGTTGTGTTGTTCTTGGAGCGTCTTCTTCTTCGTTTTCGTTTTGGTTTTTCGTTTGCTTTGGTTTTCTTAGTTTTATGAATAAATTGGTTGGACCCCCTCTTTCATACATTGGTTTGCAAATAGTTTGGTTTGGTTTGGAAAAGAGTAGGAAAGTTCATGCTTATGTGGTAAAAAGAGCTTGTTTTTGACTGTGGCCTATGCTCTATCTTTCCATGCTTGATATTTTTTTGGCTTTATGCTTAGTATTCTTTGTTGTGGCATGACTTGTTATAAACAATTGGGATTGCTTAATGTGCCTTGGATGAATCATGCGTTGTTTTGGCATATTAAAGCATAGTATAGTGGTATTCTCCTTTGATGCTTTATTTGGGTTGACTTGGCGCATGCTCACACCATGTTATGACTATATCAAGTCACCATAGCCTTTATGATCCTTTAGTTTTCAACTTATAGTTTCACTTTTATGCTTTGATCAATGATGTTTTGTCGCTCTGCATGATTATGGCCATTATTGCTCTCTTAGTTTGTCGCTCACAGTCTTTTGCTAGCCTCCACAACAAAGTATGAGTTCCACTCATGCATCCAACTCCCTAAACCAAGTTATTCCAAAGAGTCCACCATACCTACCTACTAGCTTATGCTATTCCAAGTATATTCATGCTTTTGTTTACCTTTCGAATTAAACTTGTTATGAGAAAACTAGTGATTAAAGCTCTCATGAACTTGATGGCACACTTTACTTTTTCTTTCCCTTAATAAACTTGAACCATCGTGTCGTCTATGTTGTATATGCTTGCACTTATTTGTTGGGAATTACCAGAACCATGCTTTCATGGGGAACGCTTTTAACATTGCACGGGTACTTGTACCTAGTTGATATCATGCTCTTTTCTATATGGATGTCGCAGGTGTGAAATGAAAGGGGAGCTTGTAAGTCCATGGAGTTATGTATATGTGTTAGAGAAACACCGGGGGCGCTGGTCTAATCCATGTTGACATGGTGGAAACCAGCAGCGTAACCATAATGAGCTGTCTATGAAGCATTCTTCTTATAAAAAAAAGAGTCCTATATTGAGAAAAAAAGAGAAAAAGAAAAAAAATGATTATGAAAAGAGGAAAGAGAGAAAAAAGCACCATATTCCCATGGTAAATAAGAAGATTGTTGAGATGCTCGTTGTCTGCTTGCCTTGTCATTTTGATATGGGGATTATTCCGTATCATCGGGGAAGGGGTACCCCGTTGGCGGTTCTCTATGATACACATGTACTTACAATGACAAGAACTTACCGGTGACTAAACTTGAGTAGCATGAGGAGCGACCCTCGTATACAAGGGACATGAGATTCCTAACTTATACTTCGTCAAGCATGTACACTATAGTTTGTTCACTTTAACCTTAATCACTTCAAGATGCTTATGATAGGGGCAATGGGAGCTGAAAGCTATAAGTACCATAATTTTTGGAAGCTCTTTATGAGACTTGAATCCCTGCTTCCTTCTATGAAGGCCTTTCTTCCACCATTATATTGAGTCTCCACCTTCTACCTTTATGCACCTACTTTGAGAGCATAGTGGCCATTCTTAGTTCTATGTGCATTGTCCCAAGACTAGTTGATTGATGCATAACTTGATATTGCTTGTTTTAAACTATTTGTATCTAGTCACTCTTATGAACTCTGAAGGTGTCCTATGCATTTATATTTGCTACTCTATGAGGGACAAGTTGAATGCTATTATGCTATGTTTTCTTTATGTGAAACAAACAAACGTCTTGCAAAGCATTGTTATTCATGAATCTTTTGTTTGTGCCTTTTCATGTTGCATCTTAGTTTCTTTGTCTTATTGCTAGAACTTTGTCTTTCATGTTATGATTGAAGTACTATGATCCCAGCTTTGAATGTTTTACAAATACTTTGATCAAGTCTTTGATGGTGCATGTCACCTCAAAAATTATTCTTTCTTTTTATCACTTACCTACTCGAGGACGAGCAGGAGTTAAGCTTGGGGATGTTGATACATTGCAAATGTATCTATAATTTTTGATGTTCCATGCTTGGTTTTATCCACTTTCTTGTGTTTTGTCCACACTTTGGAGTACTTTTCATATGATTTCTTGGACTAACCTATTCACAAGATGCCATAGTGCCAGCTGCCTGTTTTCTGCTGTTTTTGGTTCCAGGAAAGTCAGAAAATGAATATTCTCGGAATTGGACGGGACAAAAGCCAAAGTGCCTATTTTTCCGGAAGTCATCAGATGCCAGAATACTAGACGGAGAAGGGCTGGGGGCCAGCCACACCACCTGGCCATGCGGCTAGGCCTGGCCCATGCCAGGGGGTGGTCTGGCCGACCCATCACCCCTCGGCCTCTCCTTCCGCCTATAAGATGCCCTCGGGACGAAAACCCTAAGTACCCGATCAAAAATCCACGAAAGAGTCTGTAGCCACTGTCATCTCCATCCCTAGATCGGGAGGGATCTGAAGCTCTTCCTGGCACCCTGCCGGAGAGGGGAATTCACCCTGGAGGCGTTCTTCATCACCATGAAAGCCTCCGGTGTGATGCGTGAGTAGTTCATCCTTGGACTACGGATCCATGTAGTAGCTAGATGGCTGGTTCTCCTCCTTTGTGCTTTCATGTTTAGATCTTGTGAGCTCCTTTCATGATCAAGATCATCTATTTGTAATTCTGCATGTTGTGTTTGCGGGGATCCGATGGATATTGAGATGCTATTTCAGATTGATTATTGATTTTATCATGTCTTTGTTATTTGTGATCTTGCATGCTTTCCGTTGTTAGTAGCTATCTTGGCCAAGTAGATGCTAGCAACTCCAAGAGTTAGTATTTATGCTCGATAGTGGGTTCATGCCTCTAGTAATCTGGGGAAGTGATAGAAATCTCTAAGGTACTAGATGTGTTGTTGCTACTAGGCAGAAAACAACAATCCTTTGTTCATAGAACAATCATATTGTTTACTTTACACGCAATTCGTAAAGCAATAATCTGTTGCTTGCAACTTAATACTGTAGGGGGTTCGGATGATAACCTGAAGGTGGATTATTAGTCATAGATGCAGTTGGATGGCGGTCTATGTATAATGTTGTAATGCCCAATCAAGTTCCAAAGGAGTCAAGATGATTAGTATATGCATGTATTGCTTTCTCGATGTTTGTCAATTGCCTCGCTGTAATTTGTTCACCCAGCATGTTATCTATCTAAGGAGAGCCACCTCTAGTGAACTATGGATCCCGGTCCTTATCTTTACATACAATCTACAAACTATTACTGCTTTGTGTTTACTTTCTACAAACTTTTACTTCTTTCCATTCGATAGGTTTAATCCTTTGTTTTCAGCAAAACACGGTGAGATTGACAACCTCATCGCAAGTTGAGGACAGAGTTCTGTGGTTGTGTTGTGCATGTCTCCACGTTGCTACTAGCACCGGTAGTGCGCCCTGCCAAGGCTCAGCTAGCAACACCTTTGGGCTGTTTCCTTGCTCGTACTGGTTCGATTAAACCTTGGTTTCATAACTGAGGGAAACTTGTTGTTGTGCTCATCATACCTTCCTCTTGGGGTTCCCAACAAGCTCTACATCAACACTGAGCCATCACGGCTGCATAGTCGTTGCCCTTCGAAGAGGATCCTTCGATAGAAGAGAGCACTGCTCACCGGAGACTCTATTCATCCGCCCTCCTTTTATGCTCATCGAGTTGAGCGATCACCTGTTGCTGGCGCCTGAACTCCTGCTTGAGCAGCCAATGGTAACCCATCAGCATCTGCTGCGATGAGTTTGGTGGCAGGGGTTTTCCCTATAGGGCCTCTCTGCATCGAGCCCACTCGGTGTCATTGAGCTGAATAAGCTGTCGATCGTTAGCGTGTTCACCACAGGGTTAGGTGGCTGATGGTCCTCTTGGACGGGGCCGATGATAGGGGGTCGATTTGTCGGCCCGTTGTTGGTGGGTCTATTGTTGGCGTTTTCCCTTGAAGTGCCTCCATCACCGGTGTTGATGAAGGCACACATGTAGTTGTTGGGGAAGCTATTACTCCCGCACCTCTTAGATCTAGAGCCGTAGGCTTCGTCTTCTGTTTCCAGATCAGACACGCAACTGTTGTTGCCATCCGTGCTCTCGATTGATACCGAGGTGTTGAGTTTGCTCAAGGTGCCGATTGGCGGTGGGAACCACGATGCAGGAGAAATCGCGGGTATCTTCGCCTGGTCGAGGAGGCAAAGCGTGCCGAGCCGACCAACTTGGAAACATAGGCTTCCAATCGCCAGGTCGATCCCGTCACCCACGGACTCGAAATTTGGGCGAGTCGCTAGCGTGTGGATAGTGAAGTCGAGGGCGCCAAAGAGGAGGTGAGTCTCCGCTGCAGCGGAGTCATAGATCATGGTTGATGGGGCCGAGGAAGCCGCAACATCAACGCTCCCTTTTCCCACAGACGACGCCAATTGATGAGGGGTTAAATCATCAATGCCCATTGTTGATGGACTTAGGTTCGAGGAAGTGGGGAGCACTGGAGGCACGATCGGCTAGCAAACAAGCACACAAGTGACACGAGGTTTTACCTAGGTTTAGGCCTCATAGAGGACCCTACTCCTGCTTATCTGCTCTTGATTATGAGGGAGTCAAAAATTACAAGGGTGCGCAGATGCAATCTGGCGAGGTGTATGTAAGGGTGTATGAGTTGGTCCTCCTCGCCGCCCCCCTCCTGGACTTTATATAGAGAGGCTAGGTCTCGAGGTAGTAGGTTGAGTCGGTTACAAGTTAGGTTTTCCCCTTTAAGTTTCTATCTATACTTTGTCGTGTCCTCAAGTCGAACTCCAATGGGCCACCTGAATCTTTGTTGGGCTTTGATCGCACCATGGACTCCTTCTTGGGCTGAACCGTATAGGCTAATCTCAAGTACCTGTAAGGTATACCCACGCAAGGTGATACTGATGACCCACAAGTATAGGGGGTGTATCGTAGTATTTTTGATAAATAAGAGTGTCGAACCCAACGAGGAGCAGAAGGTGTTGACAAGTGGTTTGGATCAGGAATTCTCTATAAATACTTAGCAAACGGATTTTTATGGGTTTTTGATTATGTAGATAAATAAAGTGCGAGTAAATAAAAGACAATAATAATAATTGCAGCAAGTAGCCCAATCCTTTCTTTAGAAAAGGACAAGCCGGTTGTATTACTTAAGATGACCAAACGTTCTCGACGACACATGACAATATTGCCAAGTGCTTTCGCTTCATATAGTTGATTAATCTTCTCTGGTTGGATAAGTGTTGTGTGGGTGAACCTATGCTAATGTACTGACCTTCCTAGGACTAATACATACTTGTGATTATACCCCTTGCAAGCATCCGCAAATACAAGAAAGTAATTAAGATAAAAACCTAACCACAACCTTAAACTCTGAGATCCTACACTCCCTTATGCAAAGGTTTCCTAACGGTGGTTTAGGTTTCTGGCATTCCGGCAACCCCACGATTAGTAGCCAAATACACAATGCATTCCCCTAGGCCCAGAAAGGTGAAGTATCATGTAGTCGACGTTCACATGACACCACTAGAAGAATAACACCACAACTTAAATATCAAACCATCAAATCTTTCTCAACACAATTCCACTACTAACAACATGACTTCTCCCATGTCCTCAAGAACTAAAGGAACTACTCATGAGACATCATATGGATCAAGATCAGAGATGAAATAATGATAAGTAACAATCTGAACATGAACAATAATTCAATGGTTCCACTCAATAGCATCAACTACAACAAGTAATCAACACCGGGAAAGTTTCCCCTAAGAACTATGCAAGATTCAACCCAATTGTTACATCGGTACAGAGTGATGGTGCTGGTGCTGGTGGAGATGATGGTGGAGATGATGATGATCCCGATGAAGTCTAGCTTGATGACGATGTTGATGGCAACGATCTCCCCTCTCTGGGAAGGAATTTCCCTGGTAGAATTCTGCCTGCCGGAGAGCTCTTTCTCTCTCTGTAGATTTCGCCCCATAGAGGCGGCGAAACCTTTCTATGGTCGCTCCTCGAGTCTTAGGGTTTCGAGGGGATTATATATGCCAAAGGGCGATGCCAAAGGTAGGCCAGGGTGGCCACACAACCTGGTGGCGTGACCAGGGGTGGCCCGTGCTAGGGGGTAGTGTGGGCCCCTTGTGGCCCATCTTCACTCCTCCTTCTGGCCTCCTTCGTCTTCTGGAAAAATAGGAATTTCCGTATATTTTTTGGGATTTTCTGATCTTCGCAAATATTCCATTTGGATAGTGCTTTTTCATCAGAATCCCGACTCTGGTGGTTCATCCTCCAAAAGTCATCAATCATGCAAAAATAGATGAAATAACATAAGTATCATCTCTTAATATGAAATATATCAATGAATAACAGTAAATTATGATATAGAATAGTGGTGCTAAATGGATGTATCAACTTCCCCCAAGCTTAGACCTTGCTTGTCCCCAAGCGAAAACTGAGCTCAATAAACACGACCATAGGTTTATGGAGTGAAGTGTCAATAAAGAGAATACGAACAAGAAGCAACACATTCATCAATACACAAATCATAATAGAAAACAACTCACTATTATACAACTTAACTTGCAATGAGTAAAGGAAACACAATAAAGATACACAAAGTAAATCATAATTGGTAATGGCAAACTTTGTTCTTGGTCAGAGAACGGTTAACAAATTGCAGGAGTCAAACATAATGGGGTTTTCAATGGTAGCTTTCAAAGTAATATTCACTCAGATAAGAGCAGTGTGCAAAACAAGGAACATAAGAAACATGATTGAATAAATCATCATATGAATGATTGAATCACAACAACTCAAATGCTTGCTTGAGATAGAAAGGAATAGATTTATTGACTCGACTAAAAAGTAAAAGATAGGCCTTTCGCAGAGGGAAGCAGGGATTTCAAGTTTCATAAAGATCTTCTAAAAATTATGGTACTTATTATCTTTCAGCTCTCATTGCCCCTATCATAGGCATCTTGAAGTGATTAAGGTTAATGTGAGGGAAAATATGAGTTATATGCTTGACAAATTATAAGTTAAAAATCTCATGCCCCTGAGTACGAGTACCAGACCTCATGCTACTCAACTTTAGTCACATGTAAGTTCTTGTCATTGTAAGTACATGTGGATCATGGAGAACCGCCAACAGGGTACCCCTTGCCCCATGACACAGGAGCTTTCCCATATCAAAATGACAAGGCAACAGACAATGAGCATCTCAGCGATCTTTTTATTTGCTATATGCATAGGTTTTTACTGAGGATGCTTCACAGAATGCTCACTAAGGTTATGCTGCAAGTTTCCACCATGATTAGGCATGGCTTAGGCTAGCTGCCCAAGTGTTTTTCTAACACACATACAAACTCCATGAGCTTACAAGCTCCCCTTTTATTTCACACCGCCGGGATCCGTAAACAAAAGAACATGATATCAACTAGATAATAAGTGCAATGTTGAAAGCGTTCCCCATGGTAACATGGTTCTGCTAATTCACAACTTATAAAGTGCAAGCATATAAGCAACATAGATGGACACAATGGTTCAAGTTTATTAAGTGCAAGAAAATAAAGTGTGCCATCAAGTTTGTGAGAGCTTTAATCACTAATTTTCACATAACAAGTTTAATTTGGAATATAGATAAAACTCGAGAATTTACTTGAAATAGCAATAACGTTAATAGGTAGATATGGTGGACACAAATGGCATAGGTTTTAGTTCAACGATTGGATGCACGAGAAGCATTCCCTCTCAGTATGAGTTTTTGGCTAGCAAGGCTGGGTAGCAAGCATACGAGTTGAAGGAAACAAACAAACATACAAGTGATAGGAACAATCATGCAATCTTCCTTGGAAACACAAAAGATCTTAACTAGAGAATACTAAGATTATGATCCAATCAAGAAAGAAAGATAATGAAATTATATTTCTAAAAGTACTTTTATCTTTTCCATTCAATCCTCAAATAGTGTTGCTACTGACCAGAGCTAGGTTTGCCAAAACCAACTAAATTTACTTCATGATCCCAAAGTGATACCAATACTAACAACAAGATTAATCATATAACAGAAATTGTAGACTAAAATAAGATGTGCAAAAAGTAAATGATAAAACTTCTCATTAATATTCCATAACAGCAACTCACACCAAGGAATACATAGATAACTAACTAGAGGAGAGATACTTCCACAATGCAAACCATCCTATATGATAACTTCTCTATTCATGATATGACTCTACTAAAAAGGTAAAAAGATGAAAGATAATGATGTGATATCGTGGCACTCCCCCAAGCTTGGAACAAACCAAGGGGATGCCAAAACCTGATGATGAATTACTCCTTCGGTGGTGGTGGTGTTCTCTCGATAAGCTTTTCAATCAATTTCTTCAAATCCTCAATCTCGAGGGTGAGAGTACGAATCAACTCCGAATTGTGCTCAATGCGGTTCATGATCATGTCGGGCTATGAATCCCAACCCTTGTGATTCTTTCCCCACTCTTCCTCCTTAAAGTGTTCTTTTCCTGCATGGTTAGAACGAGGCATATCCCAATTGGAGGGTAATTTTTCCTTAGGCATCTTTTGGAATTGCTGCTCATGTATAAGGGTATGGAAGGGATTCTTGATGCATGGAGGAAGTGACCATGAAGCTAAGCAAAGGCGCGGAACCATCCCTCCAGTGGACATCTGTGTAGTCCTTTTGAGCTTGACAGGACGTGCCACCACTCCAATGCTTGCAATGGTGGTGCTGGTGCATGGATGATGGTCTTCCTTCCCTTCCTCTTCAACTTCACCCTTGATCTCCTCCTCCTGCTTGGGGTCTTGGGGATCATCTTCCACAAGCTTCTTGCCCTTATCATTGGTGGAGACCATCGTGCTTCTAAACTTGAGAATAGTTCCTGACAGAAACAGATCAAAATGAAAACACGACGAGAACACGATATGCGGACCTCGGGGGACCCCGGGGATTATATATTACAAGATTTAACACAAAAGGAAGGTACTGGGAGAAAACGGGTCGGAGATGAGCTCCGGGGTGGCCACACCCCCTGGTGGCGCGGCTAGGTGGGCCCACGCCACGGGGTGGTGTGAGCCCCCTGGGCTCCATTTTCGTCCCTTTTCCGACTCATTATCTTCCATGTTGGATAAAAAATACAAAAATATAAATTGAAAAGTTTTTCACGGACCTTTTCTTACGAGAACTGTTACCTATTCGAAAACAGACTCAGCAGGTTTCTGAATTTGATCTTTAATAAATTCTCCCGAAGTCACCACTTGAATAATATCAATATCTTCATTGTAAGAATATCCAGAAATATAGTGCTTGAGTCTTTGACCATTCTTCATCTCATTACATCATTCTCTCCTAACACTTGAAAATTCCTTTCATACAAAACTTCACACAATCTTCATTATAAACATTAGTGCATGCAAGATAATAAACCTTTGGGTTCAATTTCAACTGAAATCCATCAAAACGTAAGCTACTGTAGCAACTCCTTTCGAAAGCCCAAAAGAATTCAAAAAGGAACCGGATTTAAGAGGCAAATGCAAAAATGGCAGAAATTTGTCAAAATAGACTAGCAGGTAAAGATCATTTTTTTTCGAAAATCTTCTATTGCTCAAATCAAAAAGTGCAAAACTAACGAAAGTTAAATAATAACCTGGGGCATGCACACAAAAAATTACAGATCAGTACAACGTTCTAGGATTTTTCACGATTTTTTACGATGAAGCACAAAAATCTGTTTCGTGACAACAACTTCCCCAAATCTTACTTCTCTCTCATTAGAGGCTAATTTTGACATAAAAACCAAACATAAAGAATAAGGAGAGGTTATTACAGAAGCAATAACTTCCAAGACTCAAATAAACAAAAATAAACTAAAATAAAAAATATAATGGACTGTCTCCCAAAAAGCTCTTTCTTTATAGCCATTAAGATATGCATGATAAATTTCAATGATGCTCACATAAGAATATGAATTTAAGTAAAATAGAGCATCAAGAAGCAAATATACACATATTTAAGTCTAACCCACTTCCTATGCAAGGGAATTTTGTAAGAAAATAAATTATTGAAACAAGAGGCTACTAGCATAAGAAGGCAAAACAAGTGCAACATAAACACTTTCAGCATAAAGCGAGGAAACTTAATATTATTGAGATGCATAAAAACATTTTTCCGTCTCTCATAATAACTTTCAGCGTCATGAATAAATTTAACGATATAACCATCACATGAACCATAGTAGCAATGATCACTTATTCTGAGAGAAAACACAGGGACACTAGCTTTCCTAGTTCTACTAGGATGTGAAACAATATTAGAAGTATCCTTACAAAGGATAATGTGTCCATCTTCTACATTTTTAGTGACAAGTTCTTTCACATTTGCTATTGCAGGTTCATCATCTATTTTTTCACCAGGTTCTATAGCTTTCTTTGTACTTTTGTTAACCATACTAGCTATCATAGAATGTTCCTTTACCTTAATAGGGAAAGGTATTTTCTCGATATAAGGTTCAGGTAAAATATGATTAGCAGTATAAACTTCAGTATTTCTAGCAGGAACACAATTAACAATATCTTTATATGGCGCATGATACTTGTTCCATTTCTTTTTAGGAATTTCAATATAAGAGGCAAAGGCCTTAAAACAATTTGCAATACTTTGAGAATCAAGACCATAAGCAATACTAATATTATGAAAGTCATCAGTTCCCATAAAAGATTTAATGCATTCATAATCATAATTTATACTTGACTTTCTTCCTTTATCATTCTCCCATGCTTCAGCATTGTCTTGAATACGGTATAGAAGATCCCATTTAGCTTCTTCTTTCATACATGTAAATGATCCAGCACAAGAAGCATCCAATAGATCCTTATCATGAAGAGAAAGCCTTGCATAAAAGTTATTGATAATAATATTATTAGGGAGCTCATGAATAGGACATTTGAGCATAGTAACTTCAATCTCCCCCAAGCTTGGGCGGTACTCTCTCCATCACGAGGCCAAAAGTTGTATATTTGATTCCGATCTTTATGAATCTCACTAGGAGGATAAAATTTGGAATAAAAGAGAGGTATAATTTCCTCCCATTCAAGAGATTGGCCATTCTTTAGCAGCTTATACCATTCCTCATCTCTACCTTTCAATGATACATAGAATAACTTTTTCTTAACTTGATCTGTTGTAATACCTGCACACTTGAACAATCCGCATAATTCGTGTATAAAAAGCAAATGATCACCGGGATGGACAGTTCCATCTCCAAAATAGTAGTTATCCATAACATGATCAACAAATTTTGTAGGTATTTTAAAAGGATTAATTTCAGCAGGTGGTGGTTCATCTACTACCTTAGTAGTGGTAGCAGCATTCCGAAATAAGAAACTAAGTGAATTATCCATATTGAAAATAAAGTAACAAACAGAAATAAACAATACTCATAATAGGAGTTTCCTTTACCAGTTCCACTCTTCAATAGCGCTTCACTCCCCGGCAACGGCGCCAGAAAATAGTCTTGATGACCCACAAGTATAGGGGGTGTATCGTAGTATTTTTGATAAATAAGAGTGTCGAACCCAACAAGGAGTAGAAGGTGTTGACAAGTGGTTTGGATCAGGAATTCTCTGTAAATACTTAGCAAACGGATTTTTAGGGTTTTTTGATTATGTAGATAAATAAAGTGCGAGTAAATAAAAGACAATAATAATAATTGTAGCAAGTGGTCCAATCCTTTCTTTAGCAAAGGACAAGCTGGTTGTATTACTTAACATGACCAAACGTTCTCGAGGACACATGGGAATATTGTCAAGTGCTTTCGATTCATATAGTTGATTAATATTCTCTGGTTGGATAAGTGTTGTGTGGGTGAACCTATGCTAATGTACTGACCTTCCTAGGACTAATACATACTTGTGATTATACCCCTTGCTAGCATCCGCAACTACAATAAAGTAATTAAGATAAAAACCTAACCACAGCCTTAAAATCTGAGATCCTACACTCCCTTATGCAAAGGTTTCCTAACGGGGTTCAGGTTTCTGTCACTCCGACAATCCCACGATTAGTAGCCAAATACAGAATGCATTCCCCTAGGCTCATAAAGGTGAAGTATCATGTAGTCGACGTTCACATGACACCACTAGAAGAATAGCACCACAACTTAAATATCAAACCATTAAATCTTTCTCAACACAATTCCACTACTAACAACATGACTTTTCCCATGTCCTCAAGAACTAAACAAACTACTCACGAGACATCATATGGATCAAGATCAGTGATGAAATAATGATAAGTAACAATCTGAACATGAACAATAATTCAATGGTTCCACTCAATAGCATCAACTACAACAAGTAATCAACACCGGGAAAGTTTCCCCTAAGAACTATGCAAGATTCAACCCAATTGTTACAGCGGTATGGAGTGGTGGTTGATGCGCTCGACTTTCGATGTAGAGCTCGTTGGGAACCCCAAGAGGAAGGTACGATGAATATAGCAGCAAGTTTTCCCTCAGGTATGAAACCAAGGTTTAATCGAACCAGTAGGAGCAAGGAAACACCCCAAAGGTGTTACTAGCCGAGCTTTGGCGGGGCGCACTACCGGTGCTAGTAGCAACGTGGAGACCTGCACAACACAACCACAGAACTTTGTCCCCAACTAGCGATGAGGTTGTCAATCTCACCGTGTTTTGCGGAAAACAAAGGATTTAACGTACCGAATGGAAAGAAGTAAAAGTTTGCAGAAAGTAAACACAAAGCAGTAAAAGATTGTAGATTGTATGTAAAGTAAAAGGACCGGGATCCATAGTTCACTAGAGGTGGCTCTCCTTAGATAGATAACATGCTGGGTGAACAAATTACAACGAGGCAATTGACAAACACCGAGAAAGCAATACATGCATATACTAATCATCTTGACTCCTCTAAGACTTGGTTGGGCATTACAACATAATACATAGACCGCCATCCAACTGCATCTATGACTAAGAATCCACCTTCAGGTTATCATCCGAACCCCCTCCAGTATTAAGTTGCAAGCAACAGATTATTGCTTTACGAACTGCGTGTAAAGTAAACAATACGATTGTTCTATGAACAAAGGATTGTTGTTTTCTCCCTAGTAGCAACAGCACATCTAGTACCTTAGAGATTTCTGTCACTTCCCTAGATTACCAGAGGCATGAACCCACTATCGAGCATAAATACTAACTCTTGGAGTTGCTAGCATCTACTTGGCCAAGATAGCTACTAACAACGGAAAGCATGCAAGATCTCAAATAACAAAGACATGATAGAATCAATAATCAATCTAAAATAGCATCTCAATATCAATCGGATCCCCGCAAACACAACATGTATGGATTACAAATAGATGATCTTGATCATGAACGGAGCTCACAAGATCTAAACATGAAAGCACAAAGGAGGAGAAACCGACCATCTAGCTACTACATGGATCCGTAGTCCAACGATGAACTACTCACGCATCACACCGGAGGCTTGCATGGTGATGAAGAAGGCCTCCAGGGTGAATTCCCCTCTCTGGCAAGGTGCCGGGAAGAGCTTCAGATCCCTCCTGATCTAGGGATGGAGATGACGGCGGCTACAGAATCTTTCGTGGATTTTTGATCGGGCACTTAGGGTTTTTGTCCTGAGGGCAACTTATAGGCGGAAGGAGAGGCCAAGGGGGTGCCGGGAGCCACCACACCACCCACTGGCACGGGCCCAGCCTGGCCGCGTGGCCAGGTGGTGTGGCCGGCCCCTGGCCCTTCTCCGTCTTGTATTCTAGCACTTCATCCCTTCCAGAAAAATAGGAACTTTGGCTTTTGTCCCGTCCAATTCCGAGAATATTCATTTTCTGACTTTTCCTGGAACCAAAAATAGCAGAAAACAGGCAGCTGGCACTGTGGCTCTTGTCAATAGGTTAGTCCAAGAAATCATATGAAAAGTACTCCAAAGTTGGAACAAAACACAAGAAAGTGGATAAAACCAAGCATGGAACATCAAAAATTATAGATACATTTGCAATGTATCAACATCCCCAAGCTTAACTCCTGCTCGTCCTCGAGTAGGTAAGTGATAAAAAGAAATAATTTTTGAGGTGACATGCACCATCAAAGACTTGATCAAAGTATTTGCAAAACATTCAAGGCTGGGATCATAGTACTTCAATCATAACATGAAAGACAAAGTTCTAGCAATAAGCAAAGAAACTATGATGCAACATGAAAAGGCACAAACAAAAGATTCATGAATAACAATGCTTTGCAAGACGTTTGTTTGTTTCACATAAAGAAAACATAGCATAATAGTATTCAACTTGTCCCTCAATAGAGTAGCAAATATAAATGCATAGGACACCTTCAAAGTTCATAAGAGTGACTAGATACAATAGTTTCAACCAAGCAATAACAAGTTATGCATCAATCAACTAGTCTTGCGACAATGCACATAGAACTAAGAATGACCACTATGTTCTCAAAGTACGTGCATAAAGATAGAAGGTGGAGACTCAATATAATGGTGGAAGAAAGGCCTTTTGTAAAAGGAAGTAGGGATTCAAGTCTCATAAAGAGCTTCCAAAAATTATGGTACTTAATAGCTTTCAGCTCTCATTTCCCCTATCATCAGCATCTTGAAGTGATTAAGGTTAAAGTGAACAAACTATGGTGTACATGCTTGACGAAGTATAAGTCAAAAATCTCATGTCCCTTGTATATGAGGGCAGCTCCTCATGCTACTCAAGTTTAGTCACCGGTAAGTTCTTGTCATTGTAAGTACATGTGTATCATTGAGAACCGCCAACGGGGTACCCCTTGCCTGATTATACGGAAGAATCCCCATATCAAAATGACAAGGCAAGCAGACAACAAGCATCTCAGCATTCTTCTTATTTACCATGGGAATATGGTGCTTTTTTCTCTCTTTCCTCTTTTCATAGTATCTCTTTTTTCTTTTCTTTTCTCTTTTTTTTCTCAATATAGGACTCTTTTTTTATAAGAAGAATGCTTCATAGACAGCTCATTATAGTTACGCTGCAGGTTTCCACCATGTCAGCATGGATTAGACCAGTGGCCTAGGCGTTTCTCTAACACATATACATAACTCCATGGACTTACAAGCTCCCCTTTCATTTCACACCGACGACATCCATATACAAAAGAGCATGATATCAACTAGGTACAAGTACCAAGTGCAATATTGAAAGCGTTCCCCATGAAAGCATGGTTCTGCTAATTCCCAACAAATAAGTGCAAGCATATACAACATAGAAGACACAATGGTTCAAGTTTATTAAAGGTAAGTAAAGTAAGGTGTGCCATCAAGTTCATGAGAGCTTTAATCACTAGTTTTCTCATAACAAGAGGAAGGTAAACAAAAGCATGAATATACTTGGAATAGCATAAGCTAGTAGGTAGGTATGCTGGACTCTTTGGAATAACTTGGTTTAGGGAGTTGGATGCATGAGTGGAACTCATACTTGGTTGTGGAGGCTAGCAAAAGACTGGGAGCGACAAACTAAGAGAGCAATAATGGCCATAATCATGCAGAGCGACAAAACATCATTGATCAAAGCATAAAGTGATACTACAAGTTGAAAACTAAAGGATCATAAAGGCTATGGTGACTTGAGATAGTCATAACATGGTGTGAGCATGTGCCAAGTCAACCCAAATAAAGAATCAAAGGAGAATACCACTATACTATGCTTTAATATGCTAAAACAACACATGATTCATCCAAGGCACATTAAGCAATCTCAATTGTTTATAACAAGTCATGCTACAGCAAAGAATACTAAGCATAAAGCCAAAACAATATCAAGCATGGCATGACAAAGCATAGGCCACATTCAAAAAACGAGCTCTTTTTACCACACAAGTATGAACTTTCCTACTCTTTTCCAAACCAAACCAAACTATTCGCAAACCAAAGTGTGAAAGAGGGGGTCCAACCAACTTATTCAGAAAACTAAGCAAACCAAGCAAACTAAAAACCAAAACAAAAACGAAAAAGAAGACGCACCAAGAAAAACACAACTGTGCATGAAACAATAAAAATGAAGCGTTTGGCAGAAACCTAGAATTTTTATTGATGAAGAAGGGGGATGCCTTGGGCATCCCCAAGCTTTGACGCTTGTACTTCTTGGATATTTTTTGGGTTGACACGCGTGGCATCCCCAAGCTTGAGCTTTAGTCCATCCTTTATCTCATTACTCGTTCCTTCCATACACCTGAAATTTTTCCTTCATACAAAACTTCACACAATCAAATTAGCAACATTAGTGCACTTAAGATAAATAAGTCTCAAGGTTCAGTTATAACACCAAATAAACTTCCATTAGAACACTAGCCACTGTATCACTTCCCTCAAAAAGCTCAATTCCCCAAAAGAACTCAAGAAGGAACTAACAAGAAGCAAATGCAGAAAATGGCAGAAATCTGTCAAAACAGACCAGCAGGTAAAGACGAATTTTTTCGAAGACCTTATGTTGCTCAAATCAAAAAGTGTTGAACTAACTAAAGTTAAATAACAACCTAGGGCAGAATCACAAAACATTACAGCTCAATCCGACATACAAAGCTCTCTCAAGAATGTTTACGGTGAAGCAAAAAAATCTGTTTCGGGACAACAACTTTCCCAATCATTACTCTACTCTCATTAGAGGTTACTCTTGGCACAAAAAGCAAATAAAAAGGATAAGGAGAGGTTATTACAGAGGTAATAACTTCCAAGACTCATCTAAAACTCTTAGGTCATCTCCCAACAAGTACTTTTCTTTAACGCCTTTAAGTTAGGCATATGAAGCAAAGAAAGAATCAAGTGTTCTCAAATGAAACCTGGAATTTTTATTGATGAAGAAGGGGGATGCCTTGGGCATCCCCAAGCTTTCACGCTTGTACTTCTTGGATATTTCTTGGGGTGACATGCGTGGCATCCCCAAGCTTGAGCTTTAGTCCATCCTTTATCTCATTACTCGTTCCTTCCATACACCTGAAATTTTTCCTTCATACAAAACTTCACACAATCAAATTAGCAACATTAGTGCACTTAAGATAAATAAGTCTCAAGGTTCAGTTATAACACCAAATAAACTTCCATTAGAACACTAGCCACTGTATCACTTCCCTCAAAAAGCTCAATTCCCCAAAAGAACTCAAGAAGGAACTAACAAGAAGCAAATGCAGAAAATGGCAGAAATCTGTCAAAACAGACCAGCAGGTAAAGACGAATTTTTTCGAAGACCTTATGTTGCTCAAATCAAAAAGTGTTGAACTATCTAAAGTTAGATAACAACCTGGGTCATAAGCACAAAAAATTACAGATCAATCCGACATACAGAGATCACTCGGGAATTTTTATGGTGAAGCACAAAAATCTGTTTCGGGACAGCAACTTTCCCAATCATTACTTCTCTCTCATTAGAGGTTACTCTTGGCACAAAAAGCAACTAAAAAGGATAAGGAGAGGTTATTAAAGAGGAAATAACTTCCAAGACTCATCTAAAACTCTTGGGTTATCTCCCAACAAGTATTTTTCTTTAACGCCTTTAAGTTAGGCATAAGAAGCAAAGAAAGAATCAAGTGTTCTCAAATGAAGAAGCATTAAGACCAAATTTTGTTTTCATAGGAGAAGCAAAAGAAATCTTTTCTCTCTTTTTAGGGAAGTGTTCTATACCTTTCTTGAGTGGGAGTTGATATTTAATGGTGCCTTCTTTCATATCAATGATGGCACCAACAGTTCTAAGAAAAGGTCTTCCCAAAGTAATAGGACAAGAAGCATTGTATTCAACATCCAAAACATAGAAATCAACGGGGACATAGGAATCCTTAACCATAATAAGAACATCATTAAGACTGCCCATGAGTTTCTTTTTAGCATTAGCATCAAGTGGGACATTCAAATAACAATCTTCAAGAGGAGACAAATCAAGCATATCATAAATCCTTCTATGCATAATAGAAATACTACTATCAAGATCACACAAAGCTTTGAAATAAAAGTCATTCACTTTCATATTAATGATGGGTTCCCATCCATCTTCTTGTTTTATAGGAATATAAGCTTTATGTTTCATCTTTTCTTCCTTAATCTTTATGAGAGCATCGGTAATGTGTTTTGTAAAGGCCATATTCATAGCATTAGCATTAGGACTTTTAGCAAGCTTTTGTTGGAACTTAATAACTTCAGAGATGTTGCAACCATCAAGATCAAAATCAACTTTATCATCTAAAGTAGTAGAACTATTGCTAGCCTCAACATTAGTGGTGGTAATAGTAGAAACACTAATGTTTCTAGCACTTTCATCTTCTCTTTCCCACTTAGCATGTAATTCAACTAATAGTCTAACATTTTCATCAATTCTTACTTGTATGGCATTAGTAGTTGCAAAGGGATTCTCATTAGTTTCAGTTTTAGCAGCCATTTTATTCAAAGTAGATTGAGCGTCAGCCAAAGATGCTATATTTCTTTCAGCATTAGAGAGTTTTTCCTCAATAGTTTTATTGAAAGCAGTTTGTTTACTAATAAACTCTTTAAGCATAACTTCAAGTTCAGAGGGAGCACTCTTATTATTGTTGTAAGAATTTCCATAAGCATTACCATTGTTGGGAGGATATGGCTTATAATTGTTGTTACCAAAATTGTTCCTATAAGCATTATTACCATAAGCATTGTTGCCAAAATTATTATTTCTTATGAAGTTCACATCAACTTGCTCTTCTTGAGCAACCGAAGAGGCTAAAGGAACATTATTTGGATAAATATGGGTTTTCCCATTAACAAGCATAGACAGAATCATATCAATCTTATCACTCAAGGAGGAGGTTTCCTCAACAGAATTTATCTTCTTACCTTGTGGAGCTCTCTCAGTATGCCATTCAGAATAATTAACCATCATATTATCCAGAAGTTTTGTTGCAGCACCCAAAGTGATGGTCATAAAGGTACCTCCAGCAGCTGAATCCAATAGGTTCCTTGAAGAATAGTTCAATCCTGCATAAAAAGTTTGGGCAATCCTTTACCAAAGATTTCATTCTTTCCCAATCTTGAGCAACATGCTCATTATCAAGTTGTTTAAACTTCATGATTTCACTTCTCATGGATATAATCTTAGTAGGAGGATAGTATTTTCCAATAAAAGCATCTCTGCATTTAGTCCCAGAATCAATACTATTCCTAGTTAAGGAATTCAACCATTCTTTAGCTTTTCCTCTCAAAGAGAAAGGAAACAATTTCAGCTTAATAATATCACCATCTATATCCCTATGCTTTTGCATCTCACAAAGTTCAACAAAGTTATTTAGAGGGAAGCAGCATCTTCATTACCAATACCAGAAAATTGTTCTCTCATAACAAGATTGAGCAAAGCAGGTTTTATCTCAAAGAAAGTATTTTCAGCCACAGGTGGAGCAATGGGAGTGCTCATAAAATCATTGTTGTTGGTGCTAGTGAAGTCACACAACTTAATGTTTTCAAGAGTAGTCATTTTTTGGGTTTTCAAATAAGAAAGCAAACAAGTAGAACTAATTTTTTTGTGTTTTTTAAGAACAAAACAAGCAAACAAAGCAAAAAGAAACTAAGCAAAACAAAAAACAACAAAGTAAAGAGATTGGTTATGAGGGACTCCCCTTGTGAAGATGTCCTTGACTCCCCGGCAACGGCGCCAGAAAATCTTGATGCGCTGGACTTTCGACGTAGAGCTCGTTGGGAACCCCAAGAGGAAGGTACGATGAATATAGCAGCAAGTTTTCCCTCAGTTATGAAACCAAGGTTTAATCGAACCAGTAGGAGCAAGGAAACACCCCAAAGGTGTTACTAGGTGAGCTTTGGCATGGCGCACTACCGGTGCTAGTAGCAACGTGGAGACCTGCACAACACAACCACAGAACTTTGTCCCCAACTTGCGATGAGGTTGTCAATCTCACCGTGTTTTGCAGAAAACAAAGGATTAAACGTAGCGAATGGAAAGAAGTAAAAGTTTGCAGAAAGTAAACACAAAGCAGTAAAAGATTGTAGATTGTATGTAAAGTAAAAGGACCGGGATCCATAGTTCACTAGAGGTGGCTCTCCTTAGATAGATAACATGCTAGGTGAACAAATTACAGCGGGGCAATTGACAAACATCGAGAAAGCAATACATGCATATACTAATCATCTTGACTCCTCCGAGACTTGATTGGGCATTACAACATAATACATAGACCGCCATCCAACTGCATCTATGACTAATAATCCACCTTCAGGTTATCATCCGAACCCCCTCCAGTATTAAGTTGCAAGCAACATATTATTGCTTTACAAACTGCGTGTAAAGTAAACAATATGATTGTTCTATGAACAGAGGATTGTTGTTTTCTCCCTAGTAGCAACAACACATCTAGTACCTTAGAGATTTCTGTCACTTCCCCAGATTACCAGAGGCATGAACCCACTATCGAGCATAAATACTAAATCTTGGAGTTGCTAGCATCTACTTGGCCAAGATAGCTACTAACAACGAAAAGCATGCAAGATCTCAAATAACAAAGACATGATAGAATCAATATAAAATAGCATCTCAATATCCATCGGATCCCCCCAAACACAACATGTATGGATTACAAATAGATGATCTTGATCATGAACAGAGCTCACAAGATCTAAACATGAAAGCACAAAGGAGGAGAAACCAGCCATCTAGCTACTACATGGATCCGTAGTCCAAGGATGAACTACTCACGCATCACACTGGAGGCTTGCATGGTGATGAAGAAGGCCTATAGGGTGAATTCCCCTCTCCGGTAGGGTGCCGGGAAGAGCTTCAGATCCCTCCCGATCTAGGGATGGAGATGACGGCGGCTATAGACTCTTTCATGGATTTTTGATGGGGCACTTAGGGATTTCGTCCCGAGGGCAACTTATAGGCGGAAGGAGAGGCCGAGGGGTGCCGGGAGCCACCACACCACCCCCTGGCGCGGGCCCAGCCTGGCCGCGCGGCCAGGTGGTGTGGCCGGCCCTTGGCCCTTCTCCGTCTCATATTTTGGCACTTGATCCCTTCCGGAAAAATAGGCACTTTGCCTTTTGTCCCGTCCAATTCCGAGAATATTCATTTTCTGACTTTCCTAGAACCAAAAACAGCAGAAAACATGCAGCTGACACTGTGGCTCTTGTTAATAGGTTAGTCCAAGAAATCATATGAAAAGTACTCCAAAGTTGGAACAAAACACAAGAAAGTGGATAAAACCAAGCATGGAACATCAAAAATTATAGATACATTTGCAATGTATCAGTGGTGCTGGTGCTGGTGGGGATGATGATGATGATGATCCCGATGAAGTCTAGCTTGATGAAAATGTTGATGGCGACGGTCTCCCCTCTCCGGGAAGGAATTTTCTCGGCAGAATTCTGCCTGTCGAAGAGCTCTTTCTCTCTCTGTAGATTCTGCCCCGTAGAGGCGGTGGAATCTTTCTGTGGTCACTCCCCGAGTCTTACGGTTTCGAGGGGATTATATACACCAAAGGGCGATGCCAGAGGTGGGCCAGGGTGGCCACACCACCTGGTGGCACGGCCAGGTGTCGCCCGCGCCAGGGGGTGGTGTGGCCCCCTGTGTCTCATCTCCACTCCTCCTTCTGGCCTCCTTCATCTTCTGGAAAAATTAGGAATTTCCGTATATTTTCTGGGATTTTCTGATCTTCGCAAATATTCCATCTGGACAGTGCTTTTTCCATCAGAATCCTGACTCCGGTGGTTCATCCTCCAAAAGTCATCAATCATGCAAAAATAGATGAAATAACATAAGTATCATCTCTTAATATGAAATATATCAATGAATAACTGTAAATTATGATATAGAATAGTGATGCAAAATGGACGTATTAGATACCACTATGGAACTTTATGTGCTTTACATTTTATAAGTTATTTATTGGCCAAACCATGCTGTCATGGCACAAGCTTACAATATCCGTTGTTGAAATATCATGTCTGTTCTTGCTTTGTCCTGCACTACACACTAGAGTAAGCATAAGGGAAGAGAAAATGCTCATGGGCCGCTAGACAAACCCATGTATGACATGGTGGAAAGTTACAGCATGACAAGTAGTGACGCTCTTTTCAAAAGAAATTTGCCGAGAGGACTCATATGTCTGTTTGTCTTATCTTCTGAAATGTGGAGATATGCCCCTTATGAAAATAACGCAAAAGAAGCATGCTTCCTAGCTACCAAACGTATGTTGGGCATATAGTCACACAGGGGAAAGAGGTACCTCAGTGATGCAAATTTTATGATAACATATGCTATACAATGACAGGTAGTAGTGTTAGTTCATTGGTAAAAGTGCATGAGACATTCAACTTGTAAAATGTTTAACACATGAACCATATGCAACTTTTGAAACAAAAGCTACTTGGAACCCCATCCTTATGACTATTGTTAACATGAACTACATAGCTCTAAACTTTATTTTACATTCTTTATGGAGGGTTAACATATGCATTCAATGCTTACTTTCGGTACAAGATGCAAAACATCTCAAGGGAAGACATGAAACTAAGAAGTGAGTCTTCTAGTCGGGCATTAAACTAAGAAGTGGGCCCAAAAATAAAAGTAGAGGCATTAAACACTAATGCCGATGATAGGAAGAGTCTCTTATTCTATAGGTTCATCAAAGTGTGCTTGGAGGTTTGTCTTGTTCCTCATTTGTTTTAGCACACCATTACTTATTATTTAACATATTTATAGATGTGCAAAAGATACAACTTTATAGTACACTTGCTTATCATGTTTCGTTGAAAAGATTTGAACCTATGAACTTTGTATGATAATGAAAGAAGGAAAGTAACAAACTCCAAAGTCCATGTTTATTTTTATCACATTTATGCTCGAGGACGAGCATAGGTTAAGCTTGGGGATGTTGATGTGTGTAAAATGCATGCATGAACTTTGTAGTTTGTTGACATGATTACCCACATATTTACATCATATATAATGTTATATCTATGTTTTACATTGATTTTTGGGGATCTACCAATGATCCCCTTTATTTTGGTTATAACCCTGTGTTCTATGTTTTGATGTTTCAGGACCTATACGGAGTCAAATGGACATGATCTTTTGGGGATGTCAATATTTTACCACGAGAAGCATCTGGAGCACAAGAACCTCGGGAGAAGGGCCAGGAGGGCCAAAAGAGCCTAGAGGGCGCGCCCAGCCCAGGTGGGCATGCCCCTGCCCTCTTTTCCTCCTCGAGTGTCTAGTTGCCTTGATTTTGTCGCCCACGAAGTTCTAATGACCTAAAAAACCCTATATAAGGACCCCCCGGGGACTCCTCGAGAGGGAGCACACTAGAGACAAAAACACCACCAAATAGAGTCATATTCAACAAAGATTGGAGGGGGAAACTCCACCGGAGCCGCCTCCGGAGGGATATCCACCTTCTCTAACATTTCCAGCATCATCACCATGATGAAGAGGGAGTAGTCCACCCTATGGACTTTGGGTTTATGGTGGTAACTTGATCTAATCTCTCCATGTATGATCATTGTTGAAGTCCATATGATGTTCCTTGCATGAGTATGGATCTATCTATGTAATTCCTATGGTGGATATTGTGTTATGAGATATTACTTATTATTCATTTACCATTGTGTTGGATCTTGTATGATTTGTTATACTTTGGGAATATTCTATGATGCATGTAATGGTTTAGATCTATACATAATGCCTTGTTTATCCATATCATGAGGTGATTGACACCACCACGTGGGGGTAGATGAGAGAGATGTGATAATACTCACAACATATGAATCATTGCACTAGTGTTTAGAATGTTTCAATTAAGAAGTATGATGTATGTAGGTAATGGGTGGCCGAGTGACATCGTCATATGTATTGAGTGACAGTAATGCAGCCCAACATCCTTTATCTAGGGATAAAAAGGGAGAAGTATGATGTGTGCTGTGACACAAACCAAATTCTAGCCTTATTGCAAGGGTGACCTAGCAACACAAAAGGATTACTTCTTTCACCTATGTGTTTTACGACATGTAGCCACCATAAAAGTACCATTAAAACATTGCAATTGTGTGTACCTTTACTATCTATAACATGATAATCACCATATATGGAGAAGACATGATTAAGTGAACCCATGAACCCATGTCCATTGTTACCATAATAGAAAGCCCTTGTCTTGTCCTCTTGCATTGAAGAGGATTGGGACACTTTTACATTCTTGTTTTGTTACATTAAATTTGCATCTATTAAATCAACCATCTTATTCCTTAACTTGTTTAGTGCATAATCAACTAAAACTTGTGACACTTTAGTTGTAAAGAATAGATAGATTTCCTTCTTTCTTATGCGGATCGATACTCTACTTCCACATTGAGAGGATCTACGGTGATCCCCTACACTTAGGGGTTATCCGCACTAGATTAGGATGTTGTAAAGTGATGAACCAAAATCTGCATTCAAGATACACCATGGGAAGTTTCAGTTCAGAGTGATGCCTTTTGGGGTCACAAATGCCCTAGTGATACATGATACATTGCAAATGTATCTATAATTTTTGATGTTCCATGCTTGGTTTTATCCACTTTCTTGTGTTTTGTCCACACTTTGGAGTACTTTTCTTATGATTTCTTGGACTAACCTATTAACAAGAGCCACAGTGCCAGCTGCCTGTTTTATGCTGTTTTTGGTTCCAGGAAAGTCAGAAAATGAATATTCTCGGAATTGGATGAGACAAAAGCCAAAGTGCCTATTTTTCCAGAAGTCATCAGATGCCAGAATACGAGACGGAGAGGGGCCAGGGGGCCACCACACCACCTGGTCGCACGACCCAGCCTGGCCTGCGCCAGGGGGTGGTCTAGCTGCCTCCGGCACCCCCTCGGCCTCCCCTTTAGCCTATAAGATGCCCTCGGGACGAAAACCCTAAGTACCCGATCAAAAATCCACGAAAGAGTCTGTAGCCGCCGTCATCTCCATCCCTAGACCGGGAGGGATCTGAAGCTCTTCCCGGCACCCTGCCGAAGAGGGGAATTCACCCTGAAGGCCTTCTTCATCACCATGCAAGCCTCCGGTATGATGCGTGAGTAGTTCATCCTTGGACTATGGATCCATGTAGTAGCTAGATGGCTGGTTCTCCTCCTTTGTGCTTTCATGTTTAGATCTTGTGAGCTCCGTTCATGATCAAGATCATCTATTTGTAATTCTGCATGTTGTGTTTGCGGGGATCCGATGGATATTGAGATGCTATTTCAGATTGATTATTGATTCTATCATGTCTTTGTTATTTGTGATCTTGCATGCTTTCCGTTGTTAGTAGCTATCTTGGCCAAGTAGATCCTAGCAACTCCAAGAGTTAGTATTTATGCTCGACAGTGGGTTCATTCCTCTGGTAATCTGGGGAAGTGACAGAAATCTCTAAGGTACTAGATGTGCTGTTGCTACTAGGGAGAAAACAACAATCCTTTGTTCATAGAACAATTGTATTGTTTACTTTACACGCAATTCGTAAAGCAATAATCTGTTGCTTGCAACTTAATACATGAGGGGGTTCGGATGATAACCTGAACGTGGATTATTAGTCATAGATGTAGTTGGATGGCGGTCTATGTATAATGTTGTAATGCCCAATCAAGTCTCAAAGGAGTCAAGATGATTAGTATATGCATGTATTGCTTTCTCGATGTTTGTCAATTGCCCCGCTATAATTTGTTCACCCAGCATGTTATCTATCTAAGGAGAGCCACCTCTAGTGAACTATGGATCCCGGTCCTTTTCTTTACATAAAATCTATAAACTGTTACTGCTTTGTGTTTACTTTCTGCAAACTATTACTTCCTTCCATTTGATACGTTTAAACCTTTGTTTTCAGCAAAACACGGTGAGATTGACAACCTCATCGCAAGTTGGGGACTGAGTTCTGTGGTTGTGTTGTGCAGGTCTCCACGTTGCTACTAGCACCGGTAGTGCGCCCTGCCAAGGCTCATCTAGCAACACCTTTGGGGTGTTTCCTTGCTCCTACTGGTTCGATTAAACCTTGGTTTCATAACTGAGGGAAACTTGTTGCTGTGCTCACCATACCTTCCTCTTGGGGTTCCCAACGAGCTCTACATCAACACCGCACCAGCATTTTTCTGGCGCCGTATACCGAGCCATCAATACGTTGCTAACGTATCTATAATTTTTGATGTTCCATGCTTGGTTTTTATCTACTTTCTTATGTTTTGTCCACACTTTTGAGTACTTTTTATACACTTTATTAGACTAACCTATTAACAAGATGCCATAGTGCCAGCTGCCTGTTTTCTGCTCTTTTTGGTTCCAGGAAAGTCAGAAAATGAATATTCTCGGAATTGGACGGGACAAAAGCCAAAGTCAATATTTCACCGAGGGGTACACGGAGCCAGAATACGAGACGAAGAGGGGCCAGAGGGCCGCCACACCACCTGGCCGCGCCAGGGGATGGTGTGGCCGCCTAGGGCACCCCCTCGGCCTCCCCTTTCGCCTATAAGAAGCCTTCGATACAGAAACCCTAAGGACCTGATCAAAAATCCATGAAAGAGTCTGTACCCGCCATCATCTCCATCCCTAGATCGGGAGGGATCTGAAGCTCTTCCCGACACCCTGCCGGAGGGGAGAATTCACCCTAGAGGCCTTCTTCATCACCATGCAAGCCTTTGGTGTGATGCGTGAGTAGTTCATCCTTGGACTACAAGTCCATGTAGTGGCTAGATGGTTGGTTCTTCTCCTTTGTGCTATCATGTCTAGATCTTGTGAGATCCGTTCATGATCAAGATCATCTATTTGTAATCATACATGTTGTGTTTACAAGGATCCGATGGATATTGAGATGCTATTTTAGATTGATTATTGATTCTATCATGTCTTTGTTATTTGTGATCTTGCATGCTCTCCGTTGTTAGTAGATATCTTGGTCGAGTAGATGCTAGCAACTCCAAGAGGGAGTATTTATGCTCGATAGTGGGTTCATGCCTCTAGTAATCTGGGGAAGTGACATAAATCTCTAAGGTACTTGATGTGTTGTTGCTACTAGAGAGAAAACAACAATTCTTTGTTCATAGAACAATCGTTTTGTTTACTTTACACGCAATGCATAATGCAATTATCTGTTGCTTGCAACTTAATACTGGAGGGGGTTCGGATTGATAACCTGAAGGTGGATTATTAGTCATAGATCCAGTTGGATTACAGTCTATGTATAATGTTGTAATGCCCAATCAAATCTCATAGGAGTCAAGATGATTAGTATATGCATGTATGCTTTCTCGATGTTTGTCAACTTCCCCACTATAATTTGTTCACCCAACATGTCATCTATCTTAAGGAGAACCACCACTAGTGAACTATGGACCCCGGTCCTTTTTTTACTATCAATCTACAATCTATTTACTGTTTTCTGTTTACTTTCTGCAAGCTATTACTCTCTTCCACACAATACGTTTGTTCCTTTGTTTTTAGCAAAACCGGTGAGATTGACAACCTCACTGTAAGTTGGGGGCAAAGTTCTATGGTTTTGTTGTGCAGGATTCCAAGTTGGAAACAACACCTTGGAGGTGTTTCCTTGCTCCTACTGGTTCGATAACCTTGGTTTCATAACTGAGGGAACACTTGCTGTTGTGCTCATCATACCTTCCTCTTGGGATTCCCCAACGAGCTTGACGTGTTGAGCCAATAATCAAGCTTTTTCTGGCGTTGTTGTCGGGGAGTCAAGGACATCTTCACAAGAGGAGTCCCTCATAACCAATCTCTTTACTTTGTTTTATTTGTTTTGCTTAGTTTATTTCTGCTTTGTTTGCTTGTTTCTTTATAAAAAATACAAAAAAATAAGTTCCTACTATAGTTGTTATTTTCATTGGTCTATTATTGTCTTGCTTTATCATGCTTTCTATCAATGGTTGGTTTCTTTGAAACTGAATCTAATTGGCAAGGTTGGTTCACAGAAGAACAAAAATATTATTATAAGGAACACCGTTTGTCACAAAAAGGGAAACTCTTATGGGAACAAATTGATAAATTGAATACCATTGCTAGAAATGTGTGCTCTACTTATAATGTTACTCATTGCGTTGATAAATCTTGTTGCTATAGGAGGTATAAACACCTCCCTTTTCAATGTGAGTATAATGATAATGTTACCATATCTTCTTATGTTAAAGGAAATTATGACTTTTATGATGTGGAACAAATTGAAGAATTTATTGCTTGGAAGGGTGCATTTGAACTTGCTAGTTTGCTTGAAAATACTGATGATTCACCTTATAAATATGAGGTTTATGATATACTTAAATTTTGCTTTGATAATTACAAGGAAGAAAATGGCTACATTCTTGAATATATTAATAGATGCTTTCCACAAACAGAAGAGACTAATGCCTTGCAGGAGCTTATGGAAGAAGAAATTGCTGAAATGGGAAGCTCATTAGATGAAAAAGAGGAGGAGAGTGATGAACAAAAGGAGGAAGAATGGATTAGCTACCCATGCCTACCTTCTAATGAGAGTAACTCTTTATCCCTTACATTATTTGATTGTCCCCCATGCTTACCAAAGGAGGATGAATGTTATGCTCATGTTATTTGTGATAATCCTTTATTTGTGCCTAACTTCGAAATGCATTGTACTAAAGAGTTTTGCTTAGAAAATGTTTATGATAAAGCTCTAGACGATGGCCCTATATTGAATGATCAGTCATCTTGTTATAAAATGATTAAAAGTGGATTTGAAGGTTTTAATCCCACTATTTTTGAGCTTGATAAAAATTACGTGTTTGTAGATCATGAAAAGCATACTTTATGTGATAGTTATATTGTTGAGTTTATTCATGAGGCTACTGAAAATTATTATGAGAGAGGAAAATATGGTTGTAAAAGTTTTCATGGTACTGAGACACCTCTCTATTTGCTGAAAGTTTTGAAGTTACTCTCGTTTTATCTTCCTATGCCTGTCACTTTGTTTTTTGTGAATTTATTTGCATATAAGATTCCTATGCATAGGAAGTGGGTTAGACTTAAATGTGTTTTGAATTTGCTTCTTGATGCTCTCTTTTACTTCAATTCATATTTCTTATGTGAGCAGCATCGAAATTCTTATGCCTAACTTAAAGGCGTTAAAGAAAAGTACTTATTGGGAGATAACCCAAAAGTTTTAGATGAGTCTTGAAAGTTATTAATTCTGTAATAACCTCTCCTTATCCTTTTTATTTGCTTTTTGTGCCAAGAGTAACCTCTAATGAGAGAGAAGTAATGCTTGGGAAACTTGCTGTCCCGAAACAGATTTTTATGCTTCACTATAAAAATTCGTGTAAAATCTCTGTACGTCGTTTTGAGGAGTGAATTTTTGTGATTCTGTCCCAGGTTGTTATCTAACTTTAGTTAGTTCAACACTTTTATATTTGAGCAATAGAAGATCTTCGAAAAAAATAGTTTTTACCTGCTGGTCTGTTTTGACAGATTTCTGCCATTATTTGCATTTGCTTCTTGTTGATTCCTTTTTGAGTTCTGTTTGGGGAATTGAGATTTTCAAGGGAAGTTCTACAGTATCTTGTGTTTTAATGGAAGTTTTATTGGTTTTGAAACTGAACCCAAAGACTTATTATCTTGAGTGCACTAATGTTTCTAATAAAGATTGTGTGAAGTTTTGTATGAAGGAAAAAATTTCAGGTGTATGGAGAGAATGATGTAATGAGATGAAGAATGGACTAAATCTCAAGCTTGGGGATGGCACGTGTGTCACCCCAAAAACTATCCAAGAAGTACAAGCGTCAAAGCTTGGGGATGCCCAAGGCATCCCCTTCTTCATCAATAAAAATCTCATTTTTATTGTTTCGTGCACAATTGTGTTGTTCTTGGAGTGTCTTTGTTTTTGTTTTTTCGTTTGCTTGGTTTTCTTAGTTTTCTTGAATAAATTTGTTGGACCCCCTCTTTCATACATTAGTTTTCAAATAGTTTGGTTTGGTTTGGAAAAGAGTAGGAAATGTTCATGCTTAAGTGGTAAAAGGAGCTTGTTTTTGACTGTGGCCTATGCTTTGTCATGTCGTGCTTGGTATTGTTTTGGCTTTATGCTTAGTGATTTTTGTTGTAGCATGACATGTTATAAACAATTGAGATTGCTTAATGTGCCTTGAAAGAATCATGCGTTGTTTTAGCATATTAAAGCATAGTATTGTGGTATTCTCCTTTGATGCTTTATTTGGGTTGACTTGGCGCATGCTCACACCATGTTAATACTATCCAAAGTCACCATAGCCTTTATGATCCTTTAGTTTTCGACTTGTAATATCACTTTATGCTTTAATTAATAATGTTTTGTCGCTTTGCATGATTATGGCCATTATTGCTCTCTTAGTTGGTCGCTCCCAGTCTTTTGCTAGCCTCCATAACCAAGTGTGAGTTCCACTTATGCATCCAACTCCAAATAAAGCCAAGTTATTCCAAAGAGTCCACCATACCTACCTATTAGCATCTGCTATTCCAAGTATATTCATGTTTTTATCTACCTTCCAAATTAAACTTGTTATGTGAAAACTAGTGATTAAAACTCTCACGAACTTGATGGCACACTTTATTTTCTTGCACTTAATAATCTTGAACCATTGTGTCCATCTTTGTTGCATGTATGCATGCGCTTTATAAGTTGAAGTTAGCAGAACCATGTATCATGGGGAAACGCTTTCAACATTGCACTTATTATTCCGTTGATATCCTGATTCTTTTGCTTATGAAGGACTTTCTTTTACTTTTATGTTGAGTCTCTAATGTCTACGCACTTCTATTCTTGTAGACAGTTGTTGGGCCTCCAAGTGCAGAGGTTTGTAGAACTGCAGCAAGTTTTCCCTTAAGTGGATCACCCAAGGTTTATCAAACTCAGGGAGGAAGTGGTCAAAGGTATTCCCTCTCAAGCAACCCTGCAATCAAGATACAAGAAGTCTCTTGTGTCCCCAACACACCCAATACACTTGTCAGGTGTATAGGTGCACTAGTTCAGCGAAGAGATAGTGAAATACAAGTGGTATGGATAATTATAAGTGGTAACGGTGATGGAAAATAGCTTGATGGCGTGGAAGAGACTAAAGGCAAACTGAAATAAAGAACGAAGCAAGCAAACATATAATAGATCTAATAGAAAATGGTGTATAAATGCTTAGAAACAAGGCCTAGGGATCATACTTTCACTAGTGAACACTCTCATATAAATATATTCTCTTTATGATACTACTCTTAACTACTCTCCGGTTGGACACTCTAATCCATGGTAGGGCTATAACAACACACCTCAAAGTAAGCCTTTCCCATCTAGATAACCTCACACTCTCACCTTGAGCACTAGATGAGTCCAACAAACACCACAATTTCATAAAGACATCCAACTCCAAATATAACTCATACAAGTATTTGTAATATCTATCCTAAGTGCCACCATGGTGAGCACGCTATCAGTTTCACACACATGGGGAGAGCAGAGATTCATTAAAGCACTTGAGTAGCAGAATAGATCTATAGATTACAAGCTCATGATCTCAATAAGGTCATGCATAGAGAGAGATGAACACATAGCTACCGGTAGAACCCTTAGCCTCGGGGAAGAACTACTCCCTCCTCATCATGGGAATCAACAATGGCGATGGAGATGGTGGTGGAGATCGATGGAGATGGCTTCGGGGGCACTTCCCTGTCCCGGCAGGGTGCCGGAACAGAGACTTTCTGTCCCCCGAATCTCCCCTTCGGTGGCGGCAGTGCTGCGGAACTTTTCGTGGATTTCCCATCTAGATAACCTCACACTCTCACCTTTAGCACTAGATGAGTCCAACAAACACCACAATTTCATAAAGACATCCAACTCCAAATATAACTCATAACAAGTATTTGTAATCTCTAGCCTAAGTGCCACCATGGTGTGCACGCTGTCACTTTCACACACATGGGGAGAGCAGAGATCTATTAAAGCACTTGAGTAGCAAGGTAGATCTACTTGATTACAAAGCTCATGATCTCAATAAGATCATGCAAAGAGAGAGAGATGAACACATAGCTACCAGTAGAACCCTTAGCCTCGAGAGAGAACTACTCCCTCCTCATCATGGGAATCAACAATGGTGATGGAGATGGTGGTGGAGATCGATGGAGATGGCTCCGGGGGCACTTCCCCGTCCCGGCAGGGTGCTGGAACAAAGACTTTCTGTCCCCCGAATCTCCCCTTCGGTGGCGGCAGTGCTGCGGAACTTTTCGTGGATTTCTGATTGACTATTTAGGGTTTATGCATCGGGAGGCTCTTATAGGCGAAGGAGGCAAGGTCGGTGGCTGGCCAGGGGGGCCACACCATGCCCTGGCACGACCTAGGCTGGCCCGCGCCAAGGGGGGGTGTGGCCACCCTGTGGCCCCTCTCCGACTCTCCTTCTGGATCCATGATTCTTCCGGGAAAATATCAACTTTGGCTTTTGTCCGGTCCAATTCCGAGAATATTGATTTTCTCACTTTCCTAGAACCAAAAACAGCAGAAAACAGGCAACTGGCACTGTGGCTCTTGTTAATAGGTTAGTCCAAGAAACCATATGAAAAGTACTCCAAAGTGTGGACAAAACACAAGAAAGTAGATAAAATCAAGCATGGAACATAAAAAATTATAGATACATTTGCAATGTATCAACATCCCCAAGCTTAACTCCTGCTCGTCCTCGAGTAGGTAAGTGATAAAAAGAAAGAATAATTTTTTAGGTGACATGCACCATCAAAGACTTGATCAAAGTATTTGTAAAACATTCGAAGCTGGGATCATAGTACTTCAATCATAACATGAAAGACAAAGTTCTAGCAATAAGACAAAGAAACTATGATGCAACATGAAAAGGCACAAACAAAATATTCATGAATAACAATGCTTTGTAAGATGTTTGTTTGTTTCACATAAAAAAACATAGCATAATAGTATTCAGCTTGTCCCTCATAGAGTAGCAAATATAAATGCATAGGACACCTTCAGAGTTCATAAGAGTGACTAGATACAAAAGTTTAAAACAAGCAATATCAAGTTATGCATCAATCAACTAGTCTTGGAACAATGCACATAAAACTAAGAATGGCCACTATGCTCTCAAAGTAGGTGCATAAAGATAGAAGGTGGAGACTCAATATAATGGTGGAAGAAAGGCCTTCATAGAAGGAATTAGGGATTCAAGTCTCATAAAGAGCTTCCAAAAATTATGGTACTTATAGATTTCAGCTCTCATTGCCCCTACCATAAGCATCTTGAAGTGATTAAGGTTAAAGTGAACAAACTATGGTGTACATGCTTGACGAAGTATAAGTTAGAAATCTCATGTCCCTTGTATACGAGGGCCGCTCCTCATGCTACTCAAGTTTAGTCACCGGTAAGTTCTTGTCATCGTAAGTACATGTGTATCATAGAGAACCGCTGCTGGCTCGCGGTTGATGTAGAGCTCGTTGGGAACCCCAAGAGGAAGGTATGATGAGCACAACAGCAATTTTCCCTCAGTTATGAGACCAAGGTTTAATCGAACCAGTAGTAGCAAGGAAACACCCCAAAGGTGTTACTAGCTGAGCTTTGGCAGGGCGCACTACCGGTGCTAGTAGCAACGTGGAGACCTGCACAACACAACCACAGAACTTTGTCCCCAACTTGCAATGAGGTTGTCAATCTCACCGTGTTTTGCGGAAAACAAAGGATTAAACGTATCGAATGGAAAGAAGTAAAAGTTTGCAGAAAGTAAACACAAAGCAGTAAAAGATTGTAGATTGTATGTAAAGTTAAGGACCGGGATCCATAGTTCACTAGAGGTGGCTCTCCTTAGATAGATAACATGCTTGGTGAACAAATTACAGCGGGGCAATTGACAAACACCGAGAAAGCAATACATGCATATACTAATCATCTTGACTCCTCTGAGACTTGATTGGGCATTACAACATAATACATAGATCGCCATCCAACTGCATCTATGACTAATAATCCACCTTCAGGTTATCATCCGAACCCCCTCCAGTATTAAGTTGCAAGCAACAGATTATTGCTTTACGAACTGCGTGTAAAGTAAACAATACAATTGTTCTATGAACAAAGGATCGTTGTTTTCTCCCTAGTAGCAACAGCACATCTAGTACCTTAGAGATTTCTGTCACTTCCCCAGATTACCAGAGGCATGAACCCACTATCGAGTATAAATACTAACTCTTGGAGTTGCTAGCATCTACTTGGCCAAGATAGCTACTAACAATGGAAAGCATGCAAGATCTCAAATAACAAAGACATGATAGAATCAATAATCAATTTGAAATAGCATCTCAATATCCATCGGACCCCCGCAAACACAACATGTATGGATTACAAATATATGATCTTGATCATGAACGGAGCTCACAAGATATAAACATGAAAGCACAAAGGAGGAGAAACCAACCATCTAGCTACTACATGGATCCGTAGTCCAAGGATGAACTACTCACGCATCACACCAGAGGCTTGCATGGTGATGAAGAAGGCCTCCAGGGTGAATTCCCCTCTCCGGCAGGGTGCCGAGAAGAGCTTCAGATCCCTCCCGATCTAGGGATGGAGATGACGGCGGTACAGACTCTTTCGTGGATTTTTGATCGGGTACTGAGGGTTTTCGTCCCGAGGGCAATATATAGGCAGAAGGAGAGGCCGAGGGGGTGCCAACGGGGTACCCCTTGCCCGATGATACGGAAGAATCCCCATATCAAAATGACAAGGCAAGCAGACAACAAGCATCTCAACAATCTTCTTATTTACCATGGGAATATGGTGCTTTTTTCTCTCTTTCCTCTTTTCATATATCTTTTTTTTTCTTTTTCTCTTTTGTCTCAATATCTGACTCTTTTTTTATAAGAAGAATGCTTCATAGACAGCTCATTATGGTTACGCTGCAGGTTTCCACCATGACGGCATGGATTAGACCAGTGGCCCAGGCGTTTCTCTAACACATATACATAACTCCATGGACTTACAAGCTCCCCTTTCATTTCACACGGACGACATCCATAGACAAAAGAGCATGATATCAACTAGGTACAAGTACCAAGTGCAATGTTGAAAGCGTTCCCCATGAAAGCATGGTTCTGCTAATCCCCAACAAATAAGTGCAAGCATATACAACATAGATGACACAATGGTTCAAGTTTATTAAGGGCAAGAAAAGTAAAGTGTGCCATCAAGTTCGTGAGAGCTTTAATCACTAGTTTTCTCATAACAAGTTTAATTCGGAAGGTAGATAAAAACATGAATATACTTGGAATAGCATATGCTAATAGGTATGTATGGTGGACTCTTTGGACTAACTTGGTTTAGGGAGTTGGATGCATGAGTGGAACTCATACTTGGTTATGGAGGCTAGCAAAAGACTGGGAGCGACAAACTAAGAGAGCAATAATGGCCATAATAATGCAGAGCGACAAAACATCATTGATCAAAGCATAAAGTGATACTACAAGTTGAAAACTAAAGGATAATAAAGGCTATGGTGACTTGAGATAGTCATAACATGGTGTGAGCATGCGCCAAATCAACCCAAATAAAGCATCAAAAGAGAATACCACAATACTATGCTATAATGTGCTAAAACAACGCATGATTCATCCAAGACACATTAAGCAATCTCAATTGTTTATAACAAGTCATGCTACAGAAAATAATACTAAGCATAAAGCCAAAACAATATCAAGCATGGCATGACAGAGCATAGGCCACAGTAAAAAATGAGCTCTTTTTACCACATAAGTATGAACTTTCCTACTCTTTTCCAAACCAAACTAAACTATTTGAAAACCAATGTATGAAAGAGGGGGTTCAACCAATTTATTCAGCAAACTAAGCAAACAAAAGCAAACGAAAAATCAAAACGAAAACGAAAAGAAGACGCTCCAAGAACAACACAACTGTGCATGAAACAATAAAAATGAAGCGTTTGGAAGAAACCTGGAATTTTTATTGATGAAGAAGGGGATGCCTTGGGCATCCCCAAGCTTTGATGCTTGTACTTCTTGGATATTTCTTGGGGTGACACGCGTGGCATCCCCAATCTTGAGCTTTAGTCCATCCTTCATCTCATTACTCATTCCTTCCATACACCTGAAATTTTTCCTTCCTACAAAACTTCACACAATCTTTATTAGCAACATTAGTGCACTCAAGATAATAAGTATTTAGGTTCAGTTCCAACACCAATAAAACTTTAATTAAAACACAAGATACTGTAGCTCTTCCCTCAAAAATCTCAATTCCCCAAAAGAACTCAAAAAGGAACCAACAAGAAGCAAATGGAGAAAATGGCAGAAATCTGTCAAAACAGACCAGCAGGTAAAGTCGATTTTTTTGAAGACCTTCTATTGCTCAAATAAAAAAGTGTTGAACTAACGAAAGTTAGATAACAACCTGGGGCAGAAGCACAAAAACTCACGCCTCAAAAGGACGTACATATATTTTACACGAATTTTTACGGTGAAGCACAGAAATCTATTTTGGGGCAGCAACTTTTCCAATCATTACTTCTCTCTCATTAGAGGTTACTCTTGGCACAAAAAGCAAATAAAAAGTATAAGGTGCGGTTATTACAGAGGTAATAACTTCCAAGACTCAACTAAAACTTTTGGATTATCTCCCAATAAGTACTTTTCTTTAACGCCTTTAAGTTAGGCATGATAGTTTGAGAAGATGCTCACATAGGAAATATGAATTGAAGTAAAAGAGAGCATCAAGAAGCAAATTCAAAGCACATTTAAGTCTAACCCACTTCCTATACATAGGAATCTTGTAAAGAAACAAGTCATGAAAGCACAAAGCAACAAGCATAGGAAAGCAAAACAAGTGCAACTTCAAGACTTTCAACATAAAGAGGGAAAACTTAATATTATTAAGATGCATAAAACCATGTTTCCCTCTCTCATAATAACTTTCAGTAGCATCATGAATAAATATAACAATATAACTATCACAAGAAACATTCTTATCATGAGCCACATGCATAAAATAATTAATACTCCCCACATAAACATAGTCATTCTTATTGATTGTAGTGGGAGCAAATTCAACAAAATAGCTATCATTATTATTTTCATCACCATAATCATCAAATATAGGAGGCATATTGTAATCATTAATTTTCTCCTCAATAGTTGGTGGACTGAAAATATCATATTCATCATTGTAATCATCATATATTGGAGGCATAGTATCATCAAAGTAATTTTTCTCCTCCATGCTTGGGGAACTAAAAATATCATGCTCATCGAAACTAGCTTCCCCAAGCTTAGACTTTTCCATAGCATTAGCAATAATGGTGTCCAAAGAATTCATACTAACAACATTACTATTAGCATGCAAATAAAGTTCCATAGGTTTTTTAATTTTCTCTTCAAACACTTCATGTCCTAACTCAAGATAAATACTATAAAGCTCTCTATTTTTTTATTGTTTTCCATTAAGCCTAACTAGTGAAAACAAGAAAAAAAAGACAAAATTGCAGAATCTAAAGGAAATAACTTCGAGCACTCACACCGGAGGATGTGAGTACCTTTTACCTTACCTCCCCGGCAATAGCGCTAGAAAATAGCTTGATGTCTACGCACTTCTATTCTTGTAGACAGTTGTTGGGCCTCCAAGTGCAGAGGTTTGTAGAACAGCAGCAAGTTTTCCCTTAAGTGGATCACCCAAGGTTTATCAAACTCGGGGAGGAAGTGGTCAAAGGTATTCCCTCTCAAGCAACCCTGCAATCAATATACAAGAAGTCTCTTGTGTCCCCAACACACCCAATACACTTGGTACACGCCAAGATCTATCTACTAGGTACAAAGCAACGGGTGGACATACATCCAACGAGAACTTACCCTCGTAGACAACGAGCTTTGTTAACGAGTAGGAACTCGTGGTTGATGTAGTCATACACTTGCCGATCTCAAGATCGTGATGAAGTCCAGCAGGTCTGGCTCCAGCACGTCCATCAGATCCAGCTCCAGCACCACCAAGTCCAGCACCGCAAAGCAGCGGTGCATCCGTGATCGCACACACGTCCGGTACCCTGACAACCTCCGTCCCTCGCTCCAGCAAAGCAGCGGAAGCAGCAACTCCTTTCCAGATAAAGCCACCGGGAACATGTATCTCGCTAATCTGAGACCATGGGGAAATAATACTAGAGGGGGAGAGAGATCCTTCACAAGGAGGTGTGAGTGAGAAGTGAGGAGGGGGTGGCCTTTTATAGGAGGAGGGGGGTGCCCCTCCTTCATGGCCGGCGCATGGAGGGGGTGACCCTTCACCTCCTCCATTCATGTGGCCCCTCCACATTAAAATGCCCCTTCACATTCAATTTTAAAGTCTCCACTTTAAATGCATTAAATTTCTCCAAATTTAATGCTCTCTCATTTAATAAAACTCTTTTATTATTTTTATTCAGAATTTTGTTAATTACTTTAATTAACAAACATTCACATAAAACCCCCTGCAACATTTCAATATTACATGCAGAACCAATTTCAGCATTTTCACCCGAAACAGTTTTGGTGTCTATTGAAATAATTCCAGCGCTTTCTTAAATCTTTATCTGAAACATATTTGCTCCAAATGGTGTCGGTATCCCTTAAGTGTGTCACCCTACGATTCGCGAATAATGCAGACATGATCGAGACCCCTCTCCGATCAATAATCAACAGCGGGACCTGGAGATCCATACTAACTCCTACACATTCAATGATGACTTCTGTGATCATGAGAACCTTTAACGCTAGTAACTAAATCCCTTTGTCCCATGATATATTACATGTCCGAGATTCGATCATCGGTATCTCCATACCTAGTTTGATCTCGTTACCGACATGCACTCTTTTCTTGTTCCCGTGATATAACATTCTAGTGATCACATCACTTGCTTGCAAGCTATTTCAATGTGATATCACCGAGAGGGCCTAGAGTATATCTATCCGTCATCGGGATGGACAAATCCCACTCTTGATCCATGAGCCTCAACATAACACCTTCGTAGCACTGAACCCACCTTTATAGTCACCCTGTTACGGTGTGACGTTTGATGTTATCAAGATACTCTTCCGGTGTTAGCAATTAACATGATCTCATGGTCTAAGGATAAAGATTACTTCGTATGATATTATAGAAATATAAACATAATGACTTTGATCGTAATGCTATACTTCGGATGAATGTTCATCACATCATTCCACCAATGGTGTGACCTTGTTATTAACAACATCCAATGTCCATGATCAGGAAACCTTGATCATCTTGTTAATCAACAAGCTAGTCTATAAGAGAGGCATAACTAGGAACCCTTTTTGTTTATTAAACACACATGTATTGATGTTTCTGGTTAATACAATTCTAGCATGTAAAATAAACATTTATCATAAACATGGAATAAGATAATAACCACTTTATTATTGCCTCTCGGGCATATTCCCTTTAGTCTCCCACTTGCACTAGAGTCAATAATCTAGTTTGAAAAACTTTGCGTATTGAACACCTATGGCTTTCTGGTGTTGCATATACGCTATTGCTAGTGGTTAACATAATCTCTGGATCTGACAGTTTCAGGTCCGTGTGTATTTTCATGTCTCTGCGTCTCTACGCATCACTCATTCTCAAATGAGATGGCATTGTATAGATTTGGTCCTTTGGTGAGACCTTTAGTTCGTTCGGCTCAAAATATGTTGATATTATTGTCACACAATATATCTTCATAGTATTAGCCCACTTTGAACCACACCTAGTTTGATAACAAACTACTTAACACAAATGCCCTCCTTTGCTGCTACTATAGCAGTCATATACTTAGACTTTTGTTGTAGTATCCGTCACAATGTCTCAACTTTGGAACTCATCCAAATCCATCATGGAACATCCTTTCCATTACATTGTGCCACCCATAGTCTAAATTGAGATAAATTTAATTTGTATCTTGTGACAAAACTAGTATCAATGTAACACTTTACAATGAACTACCTTTAACTATTTGTCACTTATACATTATATATTCTTAGTTCTTCCAAAGCTCATAAGAATATCTTTACTATTGTCCAATGATCATCTTATGAATCATTCTGGTATATGCTCATAACATTTAGAGCATAGGACATTCTGGATATATACATATCATGGTATAATCGATCAAAATCTTCATGTGATTTTACTCACCAAGTGTTGAAACACTTGAATTTTGATACAATCCTTTCCATGCAGCAAGAACCTTTCTTGTTGTTTCCATATTGAACCCTTTCAATATCTCATATATGTATGTCTGGCACAACCATATTAGCGCCTTAATCTATCCATATAGATATTGCTGCCTAATATTCTGGGTTTGCCCAAGTCTTTCATCGAAATCTTATTTTAATGAAATTCTTAACTTGTGTCAATACAAGATACATCATTTCCAATCAACAATATGTCCTCTACATAATGTATTAGAAATATGTCTCAGCGCTCCCACTTAATTTCTTGCAAATGCAAGCATCTTCATCATCTCCGATGAATTTAAACTCTTTTAACAGTTTCATCATGGTGAAGATTCCAACTCCGCTATGCTTACTTCAACTATTGAAGTTTACATGCCCTTTTAGCACCCTCTGAATTAACAAAACCCTTCGGACCATGTCATGTACATGTCCTAGGTTACTGTTCTATTAGAAGAACCTTGTTTTGTTTATTCAACTACCATATACCAAATTATATGTAGTGGTTGCTACATTAATCCATCAAGACTATATATCGCTATGAAAGATCAAATCTTGTCATAGTCAACTCCTTGAACATTGTCGTAAACTTCTTTCCGACATGTCGACTATTTCATAGATGTTAAACATCCATGTCTTATTTCTTTATAGATCCAAACACGACCAATAGGCTTCATGCCTTTCCAGAGGGTCTTCCAAGTTCAGAAACTTGTTTTCTCGTGTATGGATACTATCATGGATTCTATGACTTCTAGTCATTTTATGGTGTCAGGGCCCATCATCGCTTCTTTGCATGTAGTCGGTTCATCATTGTCAAAACAATAACGACTTGCTTATCAAATCTTACTATTTGATTCTTACCGACCCACACGGTTCTATAGGAACTCTAATCTCCGAGATCACACCTTTTGTAATCACGAGAGCCATGAGCATTGTGGCCGCCACCGGGACACTTTCCGGCGCTGCGCTACTTAGCACATATAGCTAAGGTTCAACAACCTTATCAAAGTTCTATTGTCCTCCCACTTAACTTTTCACGAAAAATTCCTTCTCAAGAAACTTGACATTCCAAGTAACAAACTCTTTTGTCCTCGGTGTTATGGAGAAATTCCCAACAAATTCTTTGGGATAACCTACAAAGACATGCTTATCCGACTTTGGTTGTAAACATTTTACTTATGCATAGCATACCAAAATTTAAGAAAAGACAATTCGGGTTTTATCCCAAACCATAACTCATATGGTGTCATTTCAATAGATCACGATGGTGCTCTTTTCAGCGTAAAAGCGGTAGTCTCTAAAGCTTCAATCCTTAAAACATAATGGCAGTTTTATAAATGACACCCTTGATCTTACCATGTCAAACATGGTTTGATTTTATCTCTCGAATATGCCATACTCCTATGGTTTATCGGGAAACACAAATCATGGAACAATTCCTCAAGTCTTAGGTGTTTTTTGCTAAACATGTAACTCAAATATCTTCCTTTATGATCGAATCATAAACTCTTTATTTTCTTGTTATAATGATTTTCCACTTCATCTTGAAAGTCTTTGAACAATTTTCAAATGTTTCATACTTCTTCCTTATTAAGTAAATATACAGATATATTCACTCAAATTTTCGGAGAAAGCATATGAAGCAAAAAGATCCATCGCATATGGCTACACATAATGAACTATGCACATCAGCATGCACAATTTCCAATAAGCTAGTCATCCGTTCCTCTCTGGCCTATGGACGGAGTTTCAATTATCTCGAGGAAAGTCTCACATGCGTCAATTGATCAAAATCAAAGGCTCCAAAAATCCATCAACATGGAGTTTCTTCATGTTTTCTTTCAAATATAATTTAAACAGCAATGTCACTTCATAAGTGATCTTTCAATCATTTGTCTTGCGACATTTTAGCAATAGTGTTTATGGATGTGATTTCTCCAACTAGACTTGTAAAAGTTCATCCATCCTTTATGGAATACGGTAATTATTTGAACAACCATTGTTCTCATGATACCGGAACAAAATAACAATTATTTAAACAAATCTTGAAGGCTTGGTTTGATGACAACGAAAAACACAATAACACTTTATTTGTTTTCTATGAACATCATCACTCATTCTCTTGCTGGTTACTTAGGCCATTGTAGTTCATGAATTGCGTTGTCCTGTATGAAATTTCATACCAACCAATTCGGTATCCAATACCTAAGAACCACATTGTTTAACAAGCAAGGAATATAGCCATAACATGTATATCTTCTATATACCTAAGTTGGACATCTCCAACCTTTTATTTTCTGCCAAATATTTTATAGATTCTCTTTCAACAATTCCTTTTCTTTTAAAAGAATCTATCAACATCAATAGTGGTGTCATCAACATGACACATGGTACAAAGCTTATATAGTCAAATATTAATACCTTTGGACTTGTACTTTGAAGTGGATCACCATCATCAAATGTTTGGTGTTCTTTCAAAAATCCATTCTTTAGTAATCTATTAGTGTAGTAAACTTTTTACTTACATCTTCTATTCATCCTTATCATGACAACTTTCATGATCAAGCTACTATAGCCTATAAGGAAGAATCGCGAGTATAATATCAGTTCCCAAAACCTTTTTGGTAGATTCGGATGCCTAGCATCTCCATCCTTCACAAATTCTCATACAATATGAGAACATGTATTTTGCTAAATTATAATCTATCATAATGCAACCAAAAACATTGTTTCAGATATCACGATATCTTTCACACATGATGGTTTCTGAAACAATTTCCAGCTCCAATATAATCTTGATATTAAAACAACTTTTTGAATATCAATAATCATGGAGGCAAACATGATACTTTAGATACTAACATTGGAATTCTTACTCTTGATTTAATACTACTTATTAAACTTCATGGAGTAAATAGAGTTTGCTGAAAGTTTGCAATAGGACTTATAAACTTTAAATTGACATTCAAAACAATACGATACCAGTTTGTAAAGTAAATATCCAGAATTCTATAGTTCTATTATCTCAAATAAAAACTAAGCATAAGGTAGAAAACGAATGCCAATGACTACAACAAACTATGAAAATTCACTTTGATTTAATTTATGACAAATTTGGTTCGACTAATCCAAATTAGAAATGAACTCCCACTCAAAAACGACATCCCTCGTGCCTTTTTGGTGATTACATGAATCAAATCCACTACACCAAGTCCGATCATCATGTGAGTTGATGTAGCTTCAAAGGCGAGCATCTATATGGGCATCATATCAACTATATGACTCATGCTTAACCTTTCGGTCCGTGTTCCGAGGCCATGTCTGTACATGCTAGGCTCGCCAAGTAAGAACCTTAGTACTCGCATGTGTAAAACTGTCTTACACCTGTTTGTATGAAAACGTAGAGTCGAGTACACCCGATCATCACGTGATGTCTCGAAATACGATCCACAAAACGGTGCATACTTAAGGAAGAACACATTTTTATCTTGATATCTAAAAGAGGGATCATCTTACAATGCTACAGAAAGCGCCAAACTAGCAGTATAAGATGCTAACATCTAATGTGTAAAGTGAGATGATATGGTCCATGCATTTGATCTCTATCACTTGCATCGTGGTATGATCTCTATCATCCTTTGTGTGTAAGGCCAAGGTCTATGGAACTTACACGTTGAGTGTATCTATCATACATCTACTTACAACAATACCATATCAATACACTAGCCCAGTAACGATCTAAACTAGACGCCTCTAATTTATCAATTGCAAGTTTTACGTGACTTAGGGCTTTCGGAGATAGAACCATTCTTACCTACGAACATGAACCACAACGAGGATAACTAAGTTATTAGCAACTCGATGTAAATCAGATATTGACTATAGTAGGAGAGACAGACACCCGTCAGCCACTTATGCAAAACAAGTTGCATGTCAGTCGTGGAACCGGTCTCATGTACGATGACATGTAAGGTTGGTCCGGGCCGCTTCATCCCACTATGCCACCAATATCCAAAATACATAGAAGATGCAATAACATGATCATCATCGCCCACATATCAACATATGTGTACTACCCATGCTAAGCACCTACGCATAGATCAGGCTCTGATACCACTGTTGGGTCTGCAGCATAGAAAACAAAAAATTTCCTACGATGTGAACTACACGCCAAGATCTATCTACTAGGTACAAAGCAACAGGTGGACATACATCCAACAAGAACTTACCCTCGTAGACAACGAGCTTTGTTAACGAGTAGGAACTCGTGGTTGATGTAGTCGTACACTTGCCGATCTCAAGATCGTGATGAAGTCCAGTAGGTCCGGCTCCAGCATGTCCATCAGATCCAGCTCCAGCACCACCAAGTCCAGCACCGCAAAGCAGCGGTGCATCTGTGATTGCACACACGTCCGGTACCCCGACAACCTCCGTCCCTCGCTCCAGCAAAGCAGCGGAAGCAGCAACTCCTTTCCAGATAAAGCCACCGGGAACATGTATCTCGCTAATCCGAGACCATGGGGGAATAATACTAGAGGGGGAGAGAGATCCTTCACAAGGAGGTGTGAGTGAGAAGTGAGGAGGGGGTGGACTTTTATAGGAGGAGGGGGGTGCCCCTCCTTCATGGCCGGCGCATGGAGGGGGTGACCCTTCACCTCCTCCATTCATGTGGTGGTAACCCCTCCACATTAAAATGCCCCTTCACATTCTCTTTTAAAGTCTCCACTTTAAATGCATTAAATTTCTCCAAATTTAATGCTCTCTCATTTAATAAAACTCTTTTATTATTTTTATTCAGAATTTTTTTAATTACTTTAATTAACAAACATTCACATAAAACCCCCCGCAACATTTCAATATTACATGCAGAACCAATTTCAGCATTTTCACCCGAAACAGTTTCGGTGTCTATTGAAATAATTCCAGCGCTTTCTTAAATCTTTATCTAAAACATATTTGCTCCAAATGGTGTCAGTATCCCTTAAGTGTGTCACCCTACGGTTCGCGAATAATGCAGACATGATCGAGACCCCTCTCCGATCAATAATCAGCAGCGGGACCTGGAGATCCATACTGACTCCTACACATTCAACGATGACTTCTGTGATCGTGAGAACCTTTAATGCTAGTAACTAAATCCCTTTGTCCCGCGATATATTACATGTCCGAGATTCGATCATCGGTATCTCCATACCTAGTTTGATCTCGTTACCGACATGCACTCTTTTCTCGTTCCCGTGATATAACATTCTAATGATCACATCACTTGCTTGGAAGCTATTTTAATGTGATATCACCGAGAGGGCCCAAAGTATATCTATCCGTCATCGGGATGGACAAATCCCACTCTTGATCCATGAGCCTCAACATAACACCTTCATAGCACTGAACCCACCTTTATAGTCACCCTGTTACGGTGTGACGTTTGATGTTATCAAGATACTCTTCCGGTGTTAGAAATTAACATGATCTCATGGTCTAAGGATAAAGATTACTTCATATGATATTATAACAATATAAACATAATGACTTTGATCGTAATGCTATACTTCAGATGAATGTTCATCACATCATTCCACCAATGATGTGACCTTGTTATTAACAACATCCAATGTCCATGATCAGGAAACCTTGATCATCTTGTTAATCAATAAGCTAGTCTATAAGAGAGGCATAACTAGGAACCCTTTTTGTTTATTAAACACACATGTATTGATGTTTCCGATCAATACCATTCTAGCATGTAAAATAAACATTTATCATAAACATGGAATAAGATAATAACCACTTTATTATTGCCTCTCGGGCATATTCCCTTCAAAGAGATAGTGAAATACAAGTGGTATGGATAATTATAAGTGGTAACGGTGATGGAAAATAGCTTGATGGCGTGGAAGAGACTAAAGGCAAACTGAAATAAAGAAGGAAGCAAACAAACATATAATAGATCTAATAGCAAACGGTGTATCAATGCTTAGAAACAAGGCCTAGGGGTCATACTTTCACTAGTGAACACTCACATATAAATATATTCTCTTTATGATACTACTCTTAACTACTCTCCGGTTGGACACTCTAATCCGTGGTAGGGCTATAACAACACACCTCAAAGTAAGCCTTTCCCATCTAGATAACCCCACACTGTCACCTTGAGCACTAGATGAGTCCAACAAACACCACAATTTCATAAAGACATCCAACTCCAAATATAACTCATAACAAGTATTTGTAATCTCTAGCCTAAGTGCCACCATGGTGTGCACGCTATCACTTTCACACACATGGTGAGAGCAGAGATCTATTAAAGCACTTGAGTAGCAAGGTAGATCTACTTGATTACAAAGCTCATGATCTCAATAAGATCATGCATAGAGTGAGAGATGAACACATAGCTGCCAGTAGAACTCTTAGCCTCGAGAGAGAACTACTCCCTCCTCATCATGGGAATTAGCAATGGTGATGGAGGTGGTGGTGGAGATCGATGGAGATGGCTCCGGGGGCACTTCCCCGTCCCGGCAGGGTGCCGGAACAGAGACTTTCTGTCCCCCGAATCTCCCCTTCGATGGCGGCGGCACTGCAGAACTTTTCGTGGATTTCTGATTGACTATTTAGGGTTTATGCATCGGGAGGCTCTTATAGGCGAAGGAGGCAAGGTCGCTGGCCGGCCAGGGGGCCCACACCATGCCTTGGCGCGGCTAGGGCTGACCCGTGCCAAGGGGGGGTGTGGCCACCCTGTGGCCCCTCTCCGACTCTCCTTCTGGCTCCGTGATTCTTCCGGGAAAATATCAACTTTGGCTTTTGTCCGGTCCAATTCCGAGAATATTGATTTTCTGACTTTCCTGGAACCAAAAACAGCAGAAAACAGGCAACTGGCACTGTGGCTCTTGTTAAGAGGTTAGTCCAAGAAATCATATGAAAAGTACTCCAAAGTGTGGACAAAACACAAGATAGTAGATAAAACCAAGCATGGAACATCAAAAATTATAGATACATTTGCAATGTATCAGTCTCCACCTTCTATCTTTATGCACCTATTGAGAGAGCATAGTGGCCATTCTTAGTTCTATGTGCATTGTCCCAAGACTTGTTGATTGATGCATAACTTTGATATTGCTTGTTCTTAAACTATTTGTATCTAGTCACCTTTATAAACTTTGAAGGTGTCCTATGCATTTATATTTGCTACTCTATGAGGGACAAGCTGAATGCCACTATGTTATGTTTTCTTTATGTGAAACAAACAAACGTCTTGCAAAGCATTATTATTCATGAATCTTTTGTTTGTGCCTTTTCATGTTACAACATAGTTGCTATGTCTTATTGTTAGAACTTTATCTTTCATGCTATGTTTAATTACTATGATCCCAGCTATCAATGTTTTACAAATACTTTGATCAAGTCTATGATGGTGCATGTCACCTCAAAAATTATTCTTTCTTTTTTATCACTTACCTACTCGAGGACGAGCAGGAGTTAAGCTTGGGGATGTTGATATGTTGCTAAGTATCTATAATTTTTGATGTTCCATGCTTGGTTTTTATCTACTTTCTTATGTTTTGTCCATACTTTGGAGTACTTTGTATACACTTTCTTGGACTAACCTATTAACAAGATGCCACAGTGCCAGCTGCCTGTTTTCTGCTGTTTTTGTTTCCAGGAAAGTCAGAAAATGAATATTCTCGGAATTGGATGGGACAAAAGCCAAAGTCAATATTTCACTGAGGGGGACACGGAGCCAGAATACGATATGGAGAGGGGCCGGAGGGCCGCCACACCACCTGGCCGCGTGGGCCAGGCCTGGCCGTGCCAGGGGATGGTGTGGCCGCCTACGGCACCCCCTCGGCCTCCCCCTTCGCCTATAAGATGCCTCCGATACAAAAACCCTAAGGACCCAATCAAAAATCCACGAAAGAGTTTGTAGCCACCGTCATCTCCATCCCTAGATTGGGATGGATCTGAAGCTCTTCCCGGCACCCTGCCGGAGGGGAGAATTCACCTTGGAGGCCTTCTTCATCATCATGCAAGCCTCCGGTGTGATGCGTGAGTAGTTCATCCTTGGAGTACGGGTCCATGTAGTAGCTAGATGGTTGGTTCTTCTCCTTTGTGCTATCATGTCTAGATCCTGTGAGCTCTATTCATGATCAAGATCATCTATTTGTAATCATACATGTTGTGTTTGCGGCGATCCGATGGATATTGAGATGCTATTTCAGATTGATTATTGATTTTATCATGTCTTTGTTATTTGTGATCTTTCATGCTCTCTGTTGTTAGTAGATATCTTGGCCGAGTAGATGCTAGCAACTCCAAGAGGGAGTATTTATGCTCGATAGTGGGTTCATGCCTCTAGTAATCTAGGGAAGTGACAGAAATCTCTAAGGTACTAGATGTGATGTTGCTACTAGGGAGAAAATAACAATCCTTTGTTCATAGAACAATCGTATTGTTTACTTTACATGCAATGCGTAATGCAATTATCTGTTGCTTGCAACATAATACTGGAGGGGGTTCAGATTGATAAACTGAAGGTGGATTATTAGTCATAGATGCAGTTGGATTACGGTCTATGTATAATGTTGTAGTGCCCAATCAAATCTCATAGGAGTTAAGATGATTAGTATATGCATGTATGCTTTCTCGATGTTTGTCAATTGCCCCGCTGTAATTTGTTCACCCAACATGTCATCTATCTTAGGGAGAACCACCACTAGTGAACTATGGACGCCGGTCCTTTCTTTTACCATCAATCTACAACTGTTTACTATTTACTTTCTGCAAGCTATTACTTTCTTCCACACAATACGTTTAATCCTTTGTTTTCAGCAAAACCGGTGAGATTGACAACCTCACTGTAAGTTGGGGCAAAGTTCTGTGGTTGTGTTGTGCAGGATTCCAAGTTGGAAACAACACCTTGGAGGTGTTTCCTTGCTCCTACTGGTTCGATAACCTTGGTTTCATAACTGAGGGAAAACTTGCTGCTGTGCTCATCATACCTTCCTCTTGGGGTTCCCCAACGAGCTCGACGTGTTGAGCCAATAATCACCTAGCTACTTTCCAATGCTTGATGAACTCAATTTTATCTAATTGCATCAGTAAATATGTCTTGATCTTCATGGCTGACATCTTGGTCTATAGCAAGGATTTGGACAGTCATGTCACACACTTACAATCTGTTCTTGTAGTTCTAAGGGAGAACAAATTGTTTGCTAAACCAAGAAAATGTTCATTTGCATAATTGTTTTTATAATATTTGGGCTCTGATGAAGGAGTGACAACAAACCCCGACAAGACAGTAGCCATGGCACAATGGCCGGTTCCCACAAACATGATAGGAATAATGGATTTTTTGGAACTAATTGGGTAGTACAAAAAATTTGTGAAGAATTATGGCATTATAGCAAAACCACTTACCAACTTTGCCGAAGAAACCATCACTCGAGTGGTCTGACACAGCTCAACAAGCTTTTGACAATGTCATATAAGCCATGATCACTACAACAATGCTTACTTTGCCTGAATTCACTCAACCCTTTTACATTGAAACAAATGCATGTTCTTCTAGCATTGGAGATGTGCTTAGTCAGTAGGGCCACCCTATTGCATTCTACGGTAAAGCTCTAGGGCCAAAAAAATAAAAAACTTCCAATTTATGAAAAGGAGTTCATGGCGATAATCATGACAATGGACAGATGGAGATCTTACATTTATAGAGGCCATTTGTTATCAAGAATGATCATAAGAGCCATTGTCATTTGGAAGATCTACTGCTAACTTCAGATTTTCAAAGAAAGGAAATCACAAAGTTAGTTGGATTGTGATTCTAGTTTCAGAACAAAGATGCATATGCCTTGTCCAGGATTGGATATTTTTGTGATCTACATGCTACCTCCACTTCCCAACTAGTTTGGCTGCAAGAAATTTTGAATTCCTATGTTGTGGATGTGACATCCTAGCTATTATTGCATAAATTAGTAGTAGACCCAGAGGCTGAACTTCCTTACTATCTGGATAATGGCATTATCAAGTACAGGGGGAAATATGGGTGGGTGCAATTAGTGGACTACGAAAAAACTGATAGAAGCTTTCCTCTTTTCCCAAATTGGTGGTCACTCTGGTCTTCAGGCCAGTTACCACAGGCTCAAGACTATTTCATTGGACTGGTATTAAGAAGGTTGTCACAATTTTTTATGTGCAACAATGTCAAGTGTGTCAGCAAGCTAAGCATGAGCATTGGAAATACCATGGTCTACTTAGCCCTCTCAAGGTACTTATCATCCCTAAACTGATGGGTAGACCGAGAGGGTCAACCAATGCTTGGAGATGTACCTCATATGTGTAGTAAATGATACATCAAACCAATGGGCCAAATGACTACCCTTGGTAGAATTTTGGTATAATACCACACATCATACTTCTCCTGGGTACACTCCCTTCAAAGTTGTCTATGGTAAGGATACACACATGGGTGATTTTGCTATTACTGCGAAATCAGCACACCTAGAGCTACAAGGTTGGCTCAAAGAAAGAGAGGAACATTCTGCCTTCCTCAAGCAACATTTCCACAGAGCACAAGTCAAAATGAAGTTAGATGCTGATAAGCACAGAACAACTAGTGAGTTCTCCGTGGGTGATGTAATGTTCTTCAAACTACAACCCTATGCACAAATTTTGAGTGGTCAACAGACCATGTCCTAAATTGGCGATGACATTCTTTGGTCCCTACAAAATCCTCGCGAAAATTGGTGTGACAGCTTACAAACTGCAGTTTCGTCACAATAGCTTGGTACATCTAGTTTTCATGCTTCTCAGCTTAAAGAGCATGTTCCTGATCATACGCCCATCTACACATCATTACCGAAACCCTTGTTATTGGATGTTGCATAGCTGATTCTAGAAGAAATCATTGACAGAAGGTTGGTAAAGAAAGGTAATACTGCTCATCTTCAGGTCCTTATTCGTTGGTCTAAATTGTCAGCTGCATCAGCCACCTGGGAATATTACGATGCACCACAGTAATGGTTTCCAAAGGCATCGGCCTAGGGACTAGATGGATCTCCTGGGGGGAGTACTATCACAACATCGGTACTGAAGCTTGGCGTTGTTGTGGCAGGTAAGCGTAAACCGAAGAAGACGCCAGTGGGAAAGGATGCGAGATTCAAATCAAGTGAAGATGGGCCAGTAACAAAGACGGAGTAGTGGGCATGGGTTTGTAATGGGCTGTGAGGGTGCGTGGAGTGAGACAGTTGTTCGGGAGCAGGTTATAAGCTCCGAGATCCAGATGTAAAAGCTAGCAAATTAATGAATGGAAACTCATCCCTAACCTATCCCTTTGATTCTCCTTTACCCTGGATTCTTATTCTCCAAGTTATCAACCCAGTCCCAAATCCATGCGAGCAATCTACACCAATGACATAACAACTTTGTTCACCTGCCGCTTTGACTGAATCATCGAGATCTGGCGAAATCAACGCATCGACCGAGTAACATGCAACATCAAGGAATAAAAAAGGACAGTACCCATGGTAACCGGAAAGAAAGGCAGGGAACCACCGGAAGACGTACGGTTTGCGGAATTAAACAATTGAATAAAAAAAGAAAACTGAAAAGAAAAGGGACCGTCGTTTTTGTGAACCAGATCTTTTACAGTAAAAAGGGCCAACACGTCGACCCACGATTGGACAATGTTACGGTTCTACAGTAACTCAGATCACTATGGACACACCATTCCTTCCAGCTTTAATATATGTATCCATCTATTGCAGAATTTAAAAGAGAGAGTATATATTACACTTGTTGTTAATCAATAGAATATGTTGCCCCCTCGTAACGCACGTGCAATTAACTAGTCGACAAAAACAAAAACTAATAACAAAAGTACTTGGTAAAATCTAAAGTTATACAGCAAGTTTCTTTGAAGTTGTCGTCTCTAGCTCCATATATTGTATCTTGATTTTTTATCGTATTTGTGGTGAAGAAACTACAAAAGAGTAAGCGTCCAAAAACTAGATTGACATCAGGTGGATCGTCAAAATTGTTTTTAAAAAAAGTATCGTCAAAAAAAAAAAATCAGATGTCCCAATTAAGATCGTTATGGACGGGAACACACTCCTTGCCTGCTATATGTATTCGAATAAAGACGGAGAGCAAAGAAAACATGTGATGCAATAACCAAAACAGAATTAACACCACAAGCCAATCCTAAAGATAGTTTTAGTGATAACAGATATCAAACATTAACCAAAACAGAATTAACACCAGAAGCCTGGCTTTAAATAAATTAATAAAAGCTCAAACGGGTATGAATGAGATGAACAATAACAAATGGATCCACTGATACAGTAAAATTAAGAGCCTGATCGGGATTTCGATTCAGCAACATATTTGAGTTGGCCTCCCCATCCTAAGACCGGGTGGTTAAGCAACACATCTCGGCCGTAAACAACAAGATGTGACGAAAAGAAAGGAAATACAGTAGTAGAAACAACACGTACATGACGAATTCAATAAAGTGAGCAGCGTCAACGGCAGTGTAAATAAAGGTGGTGTACGGTGGATCGACGGATCGTTGGTCTATAATAGCTAGGCGCGCGTCCGATCCGACGATCGATCGAGCTGATGAGACGAGGTACGTACGAGATCAGATCAAGTTGGAGAGTGCGCGGCAGTTCTCGGATATATTGAGCAGCGACTGGTCGAAGCGCGTCATGGGGTTCTCCGCGGCCTCCTTCCTGAACTCCTCGTCGCAGTTCTTCATGTCCTGCTGCGCCATGCCCATCATGGCGCGGATGGTGACGGCGTCCTTGAAGCCGATGGCGCGGCGCGCGGCGCCCAGGTTGTCCTCCACGTCCGAGTAGAGGGTGTCGCACGTCTTGAGCGCCCTCACCGCCCCTGGGCTCGTGGCGGGGTCGGTGGACAGCTTGATCGCGTGCATGCGCGCCGCCGCCGCGCGCTTCGAGAACGCGTCGACCTGCATGCTCAGCACCGACAGCGCGTCGACGGTTGGGTAGCGCGACGCCTGCTTCCCGGCCGTCGCGCTGCACAGCTCAACGTACGGGGTGCCCTTGCACACCTCGGCCACCTCGGGGCCTGCCGCAACCGTGGAGCAGGACGCCGCCGCGACGGCGGCCACGGCGAGGAGGAGCAGCGCGTGGGTTGATCGCGCCATGGATGTGGCTGCTGGTTTATTTGCTTAAATTTATTAGTCGGTGCAGTGGGTGCCGACGTACGTGCGAGCGTGGTGCCGCTGCGTGTATTTGGAAGGGAGGTAGCCGGCCGGCTTGGAGAGGTTTGGCTAGACGGAGGAGGGGAGGGGAGGAGAGGAGGGGGGGGGGGGGGGGGGGGGGGGGGGTAAATACGTGACATGTGTGGACGGGGTTCCCTGCATGAAGCAAAACGAAAATGGCGGTCGGCCTCTGGTCAAGCGGTGGCCGGGATGCTCTACTTTGGATCGCTCGTTCCATTTTTTGCAGGGGACGAGCGGTGAACATTGGAATCATTTTGGAGCGAAACATGCTGCGTAAATTTTGCCCGGTTTGCTCTTTTCTATGGCCGCGTCTATGCTCTCAGCCGCCCGACAAATTAGCATTTCTGAGTCGCGTCTGACGTCAGGTGTAATCTTCTACGGTTTTGCTAATTCTCAGACGTCTGAGAATTAGTTAAATCTCAGTCACCTAACATACTGTTAGATCTTTTGCTTTACGATTAGTGCAAACCAGGTTTTTTGCCGCGTTGTGTCGCCGCGGGCCGGGTTGCTGTGTCGCTGTGTCCCGCGCGCCCGCGTGCGTGCGTTTCGCTTCTGTCTTTTTTTGTTGGGCTCGTTCTCTGTTTTTCCGCTATGGGCTGTCGTCGGTGAGTTTATATTTTTACCTGTTTTTTCTTTGTTTCTTTTTTGTGGTTTTTTTTGCCGGCTGTTATTTTTTTCTTCAGGTGAATTTAAGATTAGTTTAAGTGTTTAAGTATTTCTGAGTCGCGTCTGACGTCAGGTGTAATCTTCTACGGTTTTGCTAATTCTCAAGCATATGAGAATTAGTTAAGTCTCAGTCACCTAATACACCGTCGGATCCTTTGCTTTACGATCAGTGCAAACCAGGTTTTTTGCCGCGTTGTGTCGCCGCGCGCCGTGTTGCTGTGTCGCTTGTAACTGAACATACATCAGGGGGCATTTGAACTTGCTTGTAACTGAACATATGTCAGAGGGCATTTGAACTTGCTTGTAGTTGAGCCCCTGCCAAAGGGCTAGTTGCAACTTGATTGCGACTGGGGGACCCCATCGGTTAAAAACTAACTGAACTCCGACGGGAGCTAATTGCAATTTGCTTGTAACTGAGCACCCGTCGGGAGGGGGCACTTGCAAGTTGCTTGTAATTGAGCCCCCGCCGAGGGGCCAGTTGCAACTTGATAGCGACCGGGGAACCCCATCGGTTGCAAAGTAACTAAGCTCCATCGAGAGGCCTGTTGCAACTTGCTAGTAACTGAGCACCCATTGGGAGGGGGGCATTTTCAACTTGCTTGTAATTGAGACCCCGCCGAGGGGCAGTTGCAACTTGATTGCAACCGGGGGGACCCCGTCGGTTTGCAACTTGATTGTAAGTGAGTGATACGTTGCAAACGTATCTATAATTTTTGATGTTACATGCTTGTTTTATATCTACTTTCTAATGTTTTATCCATACTTTGGAGTATTTTTATATACTTTCTTGGACTAACCTATTAACAAGATGCCATAGTGTCAGCTGCCTGTTTTCTGCTGTTTTTGGTTCCAGGAAAGTTAGAAAATTAATATTCTAGGAATTGGACATGACAAAAGCCAAAGTCAATATTTCACCGGGGGGACACGGAGCCAGAAGACGAGACGGGGAGGGGCCAGAGGCCGGCCACACAACCTGGCCGCGCGGCCAGGCCTGGCCCATGCCAGGGGGTGGTGCGGCCGCCTAGGGCACCCCCTCGGCCTCCCCCTTCGCCTATAAGATGCCTCCGATACAGAAACCCTAAGTACCCGATCAAAATCCCACGAAAGAGTCTGTAGCCGTCATCATCTCCATCCCAAGATCGGTAGGGATCTAAAGCTCTTCCCGGCACCCTACCGGAGGGGAGAATTTATCCTGGAGGCCTTCTTCATCACCATGCAAGCCTCCGGTGTGATGCGTGAGTAATTCATCCCTGGACTATGGGTACATGTAGTAGCTAGATGGTTGATTCTTCTCCTTTGTGTTACCATGTTTAGATCTTGTGAACTCCGTTCATGATCAAGATCATCTATTTGTAATCATACATGTGTTTGCGGGGATCCGATGGATATTGAGATGCTATTTCAGATTGATTATTGATTCTATCATGTCTTTGTTATTTATGATCTTGCATGCTCTCCGTTGTTAGTAGATATCTTGGCCGAGTAGATGCTAGCAACTCCAAGAGGGAGTATTTATGCTCGATAGTGGGTTCATGCCTCTAGTAATCTGGGGAAGTGACATAAATCTCTAAGGTACTTGATGTGTTGTTGCTACTAGAGAGAAAACAACAATTCTTTGTTCATAGAACAATCGTTTTGTTTACTTTACACGCAATGCATAATGCAATTATCTGTTGCTTGCAACTTAATACTGGAGGGGGTTCGGATTGATAACCTGAAGGTGGATTATTAGTCATAGATCCAGTTGGATTACAGTCTATGTATAATGTTGTAATGCCCAATCAAATCTCATAGGAGTCAAGATGATTAGTATATGCATGTATGCTTTCTCGATGTTTGTCAACTTCCCCACTGTAATTTGTTCACCCAACATGTCATCTATCTTAAGGAGAACCACCACTAGTGAACTATGGACCCCGGTCCTTTTTTTACTATCAATCTACAATCTATTTACTGTTTTCTGTTTACTTTCTGCAAGCTATTACTCTCTTCCACACAATACGTTTGTTCCTTTGTTTTTAGCAAAACCGGTGAGATTGACAACCTCACTGTAAGTTGTGGGCAAAGTTCTATGGTTTTGTTGTGCAGGATTCCAAGTTGGAAACAACACCTTGGAGGTGTTTCCTTGCTCCTACTGGTTCGATAACCTTGGTTTCATAACTGAGGGAAAACTTGCTGCTGTGCTCATCATACCTTCCTCTTGGAGTTCCCCAACGAGCTCGATATATTTTGGGCCAACAAGCATATTTTTCTGGCGCCGTTGCCGGGGAGTCAAGGACATCTTCACAAGGGGAGTCCCTCATAACTAATCTCTTTACTTTGTTTTATTTGTTTTTCTTAGTTTATTTTTGCTTTGTTTACTTGTTTCTTTATCAAAAACATAAAAAAATTAGTTGTACAAGTTTGCTTTCTTTATTAAAAATACAAAAAATTAAGTCTTTCTATAGTTGTTACCTCTTTCTTAGCTCACCATGCTGGTCCCTAAGTTCACCCTAAAAGACCTTCCAATAGGTAGTGGCTCTATAATTGGAAAAGATAATATTGAAGAATTCTTTAATCATGTTAGTAAGCATGAGGATATTGAGGATAGATCACTTGCAGAACTTGCTCCAAATTATAAAATTGTTGAAGCTTCTTTAGTTCACATGTTGGAAGCTAGGTTTGTTAACCTTAACCCCTTAATGCAAGTAATTTTTCTTAAACTTAAAGGATTGAGGACCCTGAAAAGAGAGATTTTATTATGGAAACCTTGCTTAAAGAATTTTATGATGTTGCTAAGTAAGCTAGAAAAGTCTTTGATCGTTTTAATATGCTAGGCTCATGTGTAGAGGTTATTGGTACACGAGAAAAGATGAACAAAACCGAACCTAATGGGGAGGAAATTAAGATACCAATACCTTTCAAACTTGTAGCAATACATGAAACCATAGAAAAGAATCTTAATTGGATTGTTCCTGAAAACCCGTTTGATGAAAGTAGTGAACCCAAAAGCATTGAGAAAGGATCCTCTAAAACTTATTTGGATGAGATACCTTGCCTTGTTGAAGATATTTCTCGTATTGGTTTTAATGCTTCTTAATTTGAGAACACTTGATGCTTTTCTTGCTTCTTATGCCTAACTTAAAGGCGTTAAAGAAAAGTAATTATTGGGAGATAACCCAAAAGTTTTAGATGAGTCTTGGAAGTTATTACTTTAGTAATAACCGCTCCTTATCCTTTTTATTTTCTTTTTGTGCCAAGAGTAACCTCTAATGAGAGAGAAGTAATGATTGGGAAAGTTGCTGTCCCGAAACAGATTTTTGTGCTTCACCATAAAAATTCGTGAGAGAGCTCTGTATGTCGGATTGAGCTGTAATTATTTGTTCTTCTGCCCCAGGTTGTTATCTAACTTTCGTTAGTTCAACACTTTTCGATTTGAGCAACAGAAGGTCTTCGAAAAAATGGTTTTTACCTGGTGGTCTATTTTGACAGATTTCTGCCATTATTTGCATTTGCTTCTTGTTGGTTCCTTTTTGGAGAATTGAGGTTTTTGACGAAAGTGCTACAGTAGCTTGTGTTTTAATAGAAGTTTTATTGGTGTTGAAACTGAACCCAAAGACTTATTATCTTGAGTGCACTAATGTTGCTAATAAAGATTGTGTGAAGTTTTGTATGAAGGAAAAATTTTAGGTGCATGGAGAGAATGATGTAATGAGATAAAGAATGGACTAAAGGTCAAGCTTGGAGATGCCACGCGTGTCACCCCAAGAAATATCCAAGAATTACAAGCGTCAAAGCTTGGGGATGCCCAAGGCATCCCCTTCTTCATCAATAAAAATCTCAGGTTCTTCCAAACACTTCATTTTAATTGTTTCGTGCCTTGTTGTTTTGTTCTTGGAGCGTCTTTGTTTTTGTTTTTGGTTTTCGTTTGCTTGAATAAATTGGTTGGACCCCCTCTTTCATACATTAGTTTTCAAATAGTTTGGTTTGGTTTGGAAAAGAGTAGGAAAAGTTCATGCTTAAGTGGTAAGGAGAGCTTGTTTTTGACTGTGGCCTATGCTTTGTCATGCCATGCTTGATATTGTTTTGGCTTTATGCTTAGTGATCTTTGTTGTAGCATGACATGTTATAAACAATTGAGATTTCTTAATGTGCCTTGGAAGAATCATGCATTGTTTTAGCATATTAAAGCATAGTATTGTGGTATTCTCCTTTGATGCTTTATTTGGGTTGACTTGGCGCATGCTCACACCATGTTATGACTATCCCAAGTCACCATAGCCTTTATGATCCTTTAGTTTTAGACTTGTAATATCACTTTATGTTTTAATTAATAATGTTTTGTCGCTCTGCATGATTATGGCCATTATTGTTCTCTTAGTTGGTCGCTCCTAGTCTTTTGCTAGCCTCCATAACCAAGTATGAGTTCCACTCATTTGTCCAACTCCAAATAAAACCAAGTTATTCCAAAGAGTCCACCATACCTACCTATTAGAATTTTCTATGTCAAGTATATTCATGTTTTTATCTACCTTCTGAATTAAACTTGTTATGAGAAAACTAGTGATTAAAGCTCTCACGAACTTGATGGCACACTTTACTTTTCTTGCCCTTAATAAACTTGAACCATTGTGTCGTCTATGTTGTATATCCTTGCACTTATATGTTGGGGATTAGCAAAACCATGCTGTCATGGGGAACGCTTTCAACATTGCACTTGTACTTTGTACCTAGTTGATATCATGCTCTTTTGTCTATGGATGTCATCGGTGTGAAATGAAAGGGGAGCTTGTAAGTCCATGGAGTTATGTATGTGTGTTAGAGAAACGCCTAGGCCTCCAGTCTAATCCATGCCTAATCATGGTGGAAACCTGTAGCATAACCATAATGATCAATCTATGAAGCATTCTTCTTTTAAAAAAAGAGATAGAGATTGAGAAAAAGAGAAAAAGAAAAAAAGAGATATGAGAAAAGAGGAAAGAGAGAAAAAAGCACCATTTTCCCATGGTAAATAAGAAGATTGATGAGATGCTCGTTGTATGCTTGCCTTGTCATTTTGATATGGGGATTCTTCCGTATCATTGGGAAGGAGTACCCCGTTGGCGGTTCTCTATGATACACATGTACTTACTATGACAAGAACTTACTGGTAACTAAACTTGAGTAGCATGAGGAGCGACCCTCGTATTCAAGGGACATGAGATTTCCAACTTATACTTTGTCAAGCATATACTCCATAGTTTGTTCAATTTAACCTTAATCACTTCAAGATGCTTATGATAGGGGCAATGAGAGCTGAAAGCTAATAAGTACCATAATTTTTGGAAGCTCTTTATGAAACTTGAATCCCCGCTTCCTTCTATGAAGGCCTTTCTTTTACTTTTATGTTGAGTCTCCACCTTCTATCTTTATGCACCTATTGAGAGAGCATAGTGGCCATTGTTAGTTCTATGTGCATTGTCCCAAGACTTGTTGATTGATGCATAACTTTAATATTGCTTGTTCTTAAACTATTTGTATCTAGTCACCCTTATAAACTTTGAAGGTGTCCTATGCAATTATGATTTGCTACATTATGAGGGACAAGCTGAATGCCACCATGCTATGTTTTCTTTATGTGAAACAAACAAAGGTCTTGCAAAGCATTGTTATTCATGAATCTTTTGTTTGTGCCTTTTCATGTTACAACATAGTTGCTATGTCTTATTGTTAGAACTTTAGGTTTCATGCTATGTTGAAGTACTATGATCCTAGCTATCAATGTTCCACAAATACTTTGATCAAGTTTATGATGGTGCATGTCACCTTAAAAACTATTCTTTCTTTTTATCACTTACCTACTCGAGGACGAGCAGGAGTTAAGCTTAGGGATGTTGATACGTTGCAATCGTATCTATAATTTTTGATGTTCCATGCTTGTTTTATATCTACTTTCTTATGTTTTGTCCACACTTTGGAGTATTCTTGTACACTTTCTTGGACTGACCTATTAACAAGATGCCACTGTGTCAGCTGCCTGTTTTCTGTTGTTTTTGGGTCCAGGAAAGTTAGAAAATGAATATTCTTGGAATTGGACAGGACAAAATCCAAAGTCAATATTTCACGGAGGGGGGCACAGAGCTAGAAGACGAGACGGAGAGGGGCCAGAGGACGGCCACACCACCTGTCCGTGCGGCCAGGCCTGGCCCGTGCCAAGGGGTGGTGCGGCCGCCAAGGGCACCCCCTCGGCCTCCCCCTTTGCCTATAAGATGCCTCCGATACAAAAACCCTAACTACCCGATCAAAATTCCACGAAAGAGTCTGTAGCCACCGTCATCTCCATCCTTAGATCGGGAGGGATCTGAAGCTCATCCCGGCACCCTGCCGGAGGGGAGAATTCACCCTGGAGGCCTTCTTCATCACCATGCAAGCCTCCGATGTGATGCGTGAGTAGTTCATCCCTGGACTATGGGTCCATGTAGTAGCTAGATGGTTGGTTCTTCTCCTTTGTGCTAGCATGTTTAGATCTTGTGAGCTCCGTTCATGATCAAGATCATCTATTTGTAATCATACATGTTGTGTTTGCGGGGATCTGATGGATATTGAGATGCTATTTCAGATTGATTATTGATTCTATCATGTCTTTGTTATTTGTGATCTTGCATGCTCTCCGTTGTTAGTAGATATCTTGGCCGAGTAGATGCTAGCAACTCCAAGAGGGAGTATTTATGCTCGATAGTGGGTTCATGCCTCTAGTAATCTGGGGAAGTGACAGAAATCTCTAAGGTACTAGATGTGTTGTTGCTACTAGGGAGAAAATGATACATTGCAAATGTATCTATAATTTTTGATGTTCCATGCTTGGTTTTATCCACTTTCTTGTGTTTTGTTCCAACTTTGGAGTACTTTTCATATGATTTCTTGGACTAACCTATTAACAAGAGCCACAGTGCCAGCTACCTGTTTTCTGCTGTTTTTGGTTCCAGGAAAGTCAGAAAACGAATATTCTCGGAATTGGACGGGACAAAAGCCAAAGTGCCTATTTTTCCGGAAGGGATCAAGTGCCAGAATACGAGACGGAGAAGGGCCAGAGGGCGGCCACACCACCTGGCCGCGTGGCCAGGCCTAGCCCGCGCCAGGGGGTGGTGTGGCCAGCCTAGGCACCGCCTCGGCCTCTCCTTCGCCTATATATTGTCCTCGGGACAAAACACTAAGTACCCGATCAAAAATCCACGAAAGAGTCTGTAGCCACCATCATCTCCATCCCTAGATCGGGAGGGATCTGAGGCTCTTCCCGGCACCCTGCTAGAGAGGGGAATTCACCCTGGAGGCCTTCTTCATCACCATGCAAGCCTCCGGTGTGATGCGTGAGTAGTTCATCCTTGGACTACAGATCCATGTAGTAGCTAGATGGCTGGTTCTCCTCCTTTGTGCTTTCATATTTAGATCTTGTGAGCTCCGTTCATGATCAAGATCATCTATTTGTAATTCTGCATGTTGTGCTTGCGGGTATCCGATGGATATTGAGATGCTATTTCAGATTGATTATTGATTCTATCATGTCTTTGTTATTTCTGATCTTGCATGCTTTCCGTTGTTAGTAGCTATCTTGGCCAAGTAGATGCTAGCAACTCCAAGAGTTAGTATTTATGCTCGATAGTGGGTTCATCCCTCTGGTAATCTGGGGAAGTGACAGAAATCTCTAAGGTACTAGATGTGCTGTTGCTACTAGGGAGAAAACAACAATCCTTTGTTCTTAGAACAATCGTATTGTTTACTTTACACGTAGTTCGTAAAGCAATAATCTGTTGCTTGCAACTTAATACTGGAGGGGGTTCAGATGATAACCTGAAGGTGGATTATTAGTCATAGATGTAGTTGGATGGTGGTCTATGTATTGTGTTGTAATGCCCAATCAAGTTTCAAAGAAGTCAAGATGATTAGTATATGCATGTATTGCTTTCTTGGTGTTTGTCAATTTCCCCGCTGTACTTTGTTCACCCAACATGTTATCTATCTTAAGGAGAGCCACCTCTAGTGAACTATGGATCTCGGCCCTTGTCTTTTACATACAATCTATAAACTTTTACTGCTTTGTGTTTACTTTCTGCAAACTATTACTTCTTTCCATTCGATACGTTTATTCCTTTGTTTTCCGCAAAACACGGTGAGATTGACAACCTCATCGCAAGTTGGGGACAAAGTTCTGTGGTTGTGTTGTGCAGGTCTCCATGTTGCTACTAGCACTGGTAGTGCGTCCTGCTAAAGATCATCTAGTAACACCTTTGGGGTGTTTCCTTGCTCCTACTGGTTCGATTAAACCTTGGTTTCATAACTGAGGGAAACTTGCTGCTGTGCTCATCATACCTTCCTCTTGGGGTTCCCAACAAGCTCTACATCATCATTGCTCCAGCACTTTTCTGGGCGCCATACATAGAGCCATCAAGCACTTTTCTGGCGCCGTTGCCGGGGAGTCAAGGACATCTTCACAAGGGTAGTCCCTCATAACCAATCTCTTTACTTTGTTGTTTTTGTTTCTTTTAGTTTATTTTTGCTTTGTTTTCTTGTTTTGTTCTTAAAAAAACACAAAAAAATAGTTTTACAAGTTTGCTTTCTTATTTGAAAATCCAAAAAATGACTACTCTTGAAAACACTAAGTTGTGTGACTTCACTAGCACCAACAACAATGATTTTATGAGCACACCTATTGCTCCACCTGTGGCTGAAAATACTTTCTTTGAGATAAAACCTGCTTTGCTCAATCTTGTTATGAGAGAACAATTTTCTGGTATTGGTAATGAAGATGCTGCTTCCCATCTAAATAACTTTGTTGAACTTTGTGAGATGCAAAAGCATAGGGATATAGATGGTGATATTATTAAGCTGAAATTGTTTCCTTTCTCTTTGAGAGGAAAAGCTAAAGAGTGGTTAAATTCCTTAACTAGGAATAGTATTGATTCTTGGACTAAGTGGAAAGATGCTTTTATTGGAAAATACTATCCTCCTGCTAAGATTATATCCATAAGAAGTGAAATAATGAAGTTTAAACAACTTGATAATGAGCATGTTGCTCAAGCTTGGGAAAGAATGAAATCTTTGGTAAAGAATTGCCCCACTCATGGACTGACTGCTTGGATGATCATCCAAACTTTTTATGCAGGATTGAACTATTCTTCAAGGAACCTATTGGATTCTGCTGCTGGAGGTACCTTTATGACCATCACTTTGGGTGCTGCAACAAAACTTCTGGACAATATGATGGTTAATTATTCTGAATGGCATACTGAGAGAGCTCCACAAGGTAAGAAGGTAAAATCTGTTGAGGAAACCTCCTCCTTGAGTGATAATATTGATATTATTATGTCTATGCTTGTTAATGGGAAAGCCCATATTGATCCAAATAATGTTCCTTTAGCCTCTTTGGTTGCTCAAGAAGAGCAAGTTGATGTGAACTTCATAAGAAATAACAATTTTGGCAACAATGCTTATGGTAATAATGCTTATAGGAAAAAATTTGGTAACAACAATTATAGGCCTTACCCCCCTAATAATACTTATGGTTATAACGGTAAACCTAAATTACCTAGTGAAGGAAGAATTTTAGAAGTTGAAAGAGCCACTAAAAACTTCATGCAAATGCAATATGAGCAAAATAAACTATTTACTAAAACTATGGATGAACAATCCACCATCTTGAATAACATTAGCCATCAACTTGAGAGTCTAAATAGGGAAATACCTAGTTTACAATTGAAACTCTCTAATGCTGAAAGAAATATATCATCTTTGTCTGAAGCTCAATCTTCATTGATTAATAAAATGGCTGCTAAACCTGAAACTAATGATAATCCCTTTGCAGCTACTAATTCCATACAAGTAAGAATTGAAGAAAATGTTAGACTATTAGCTGAATTACATGCTAAGTGGGAAAGAGAAGATGAAATTGCTAGAAACATTAGTGTTTCTACTATCACCACCACTAGTGTTGAGGCTAGTAATAGTTCAACTACTTTAGATGATAAAGTTGATTTTGATCTAGATGGTTGCAATATCTCTGAAGTTATTAAGTTCCTACAAAAGCTTGCTAAAAGTCCTAGTGCTAGTGCTATGAACATGGCCTTTACAAAACACATTACCGATGCTCTCATAAAGATTAAGGAAGAAAAGATGAAACATAAAGCTTCTATTCCTATAAAACAAGAGGATGGTTGGGAACCCATCATTAATATGAAAGTGAATGACTTTGATTTCAAAGCTTTGTGTGATCTTGATAGTAGTGTTTCTATTATGCCTAGAAGGATTTATGATATGCTTGATTTGCCTCCTCTTGAAGATTGCTATTTGAATGTCCCACTTGATCATAATGCTAAAAGAAACTCATGGGGAGTCTTAATGATGTTCTTATTATGGTTAACGATTCCTATGTCCCCGTTGATTTCTATGTTTTGGATGTTGAATACAATGCTTCTTGTCCTATTACTTTAGGAAGACCTTTTCTTACAACTGTTGGTGCCATCATTGATATGAAAGAAGGCACCATTAAATATCAACTCCCACTCAAGAAAGGTATAGATCACTTCCCTAAAAAGAGATAAAAGATTTTTTTTGCTTCTCCTATGAAAACAAAATTTGGTTTTAATGCTTCTTCATTTGAGAACACTTGATTTTTTCTTTGCTTCTTATGCCTAACTTAAAGGCTTTAAGAAAAGTACTTATTGGGAGATAACCCAAAAGTTTTAGACGAGTCTTGGAAGTTATTGCTTCAGTAATAACCTCTCCTTATCCTTTTTATTTGCTTTTTGTGCCAAGAGTAACCTCTAATGACAGAGAAGTAATGATTGGGAAAGTTGCTGTTCCGAAACAGATTTTTTGCTTCACTGTAAAAATTCGTGAGAGAGCTCTGTATGTCGGATTGAGCTGTAATTTTTTGTGCTTCTGAACCAGGTTGTTATATAACTTTCATTAGTTCAACACTTTTTGATTGGAGCAACAGAAGGTCTTCGAAAAAATTCGTCTTGACCCGCTGGTCTGTTTTGACAGATTTCTACCATTTTCTGCATTTGCTTCTTGTGGGTTCCCTTTTGTGTTCTTTTGGGGAATTGAGCTTTTTGAAGGAAGTGCTACAGTAGCTAGTGTTCTAATAGAAGTTTATTTGGTGTTAGAACTGAACCTTAAGACCTTTTATTTTGAGTGCACTAATGTTGCTAATAAATATTGTGTGAAGTTTTGTATGAAGAAAAATTTTCAGGTGTATGGAAGGAATGAGTAGTGAGATGAAGGATGGACTAAAGCTCAAGCTTGGGGATGCCACGCGTGTCAACCCAAGAAATATTCAAGATGTACAAGCGTCAAAGCTTGGGGATGCCCAAGGCATGCCCTTCTTAATCAATAAAAATCCCAAGTTTCTTCCAAACGCTTCATTTTTATTGTTTCATGCATAGTTATGTTGTTCTTGGAGCGTCTTCTTTTTCATTTTCGTTTTGGTTTTTCGTTTGCTTTGGTTTTCTTGGTTTTCTGAATAAATTGGTTGGACCCCCTCTTTCATACATTGGTTTGCAAATAGTTTGGTTTGGTTTGGAAAAGAGTAGGAAAGTTCATACTTATGTGGTAAAAAGAGCTCGTTTTTGACTGTGGACTATGCTTTGTCATGCCATGCGTGATATTGTTTTGGCTTTATGCTTAGTATTCTTTGCTGTAGCATGACTTGTTATAAACAATTGAGATTGTTTAATGTGCCTTGGATGAATCATGCGTTGTTTTAGCATATTAAAGCATAGTATAGTGGTATTCTCCTTTGATGCTTTATTTGGGTTGACTTGGCGCATGCTCACACCATGTTATGCTGTCTCAAGTCACCATAGCCTTTATGATTGTAACATCCCAAAATTTCATCTAAAATCATCATCACTGCACTCATATCATCATGGCATGTTTTTTCATTGCATTTAGAATGTCCTCCAATAAAATTTGGTGAAATTTGGGCCATGGATAAAAGTTGTGAATTGTTATGGAAATATTACCTATTAAGTCCAAGTGAGTACTTAGATTAAAATGGTAGGCAAATATGTTTTATAATACCCTAAAAACCTAGTTTGAGTTTTTACAATTTTTCACAAATTGGTTTGAAGCAATTTGAATCATTAAATCAAAAGTTTTGGAGAAAAACTGAATCAGAAAAAGAAAAAGAGGGAAAATTTCAAACAGCTGCAGCAGCAATTTGGCCCACTCTGGCCCAACAGGCACAACCCACTCGGACCACTCCCTCTCCCCTTCTCGTCTTTTCTCACTCCCCGTCTCTACTCCCTCTCGCTGACAAACTGGACCCACGCCACGTCACCCCCACCCCGTCGTCTTCAACCGCACCGTCGAGCAAACCCCCCCTTCGGCCGTTTTCGAATCGATTCGATTCCGTCAGTTTCTCGCGATTAATTGCCCCGGTGATTGCCCCTACTAAATCCCCTCTTCCTCCTCGTCATTTCCCCCCCAGACACCACCCCGGAGAGCCCCCAGGCTCCCCTAATTCCGAGCTCGAACCGCCGCAGTCCGACGAACTCCGATGACGATTCCGGTGAGCCCAGGCCGCCCGACGCCCTCCCCTTGGTCCCATCTATTTCCCCATCTCCTGGCGCACTTACTGACCGAGCCACACGATTTCCTTTGCCCCAGGTCGACGACACGAACAATTCCGGCAAACTCCCTCTGCCACCGCCGTCAGTCGCCTTCTCCGGCAAAGGTAGGGTTCCCGCCGCCCCTTTTTGGTCTTTAATAGGTCGTGTAGACACTTACGCACGTCGCTGACCTCTTTGCCGGTTGATTTGAGCCCCAGGTCGTCATCTCCGTCGCTGACCCGAGAGTTCCGCCGGCAACCGCAACTCCGGCGAAGGATCCAGGCCAAGCCCGAGTACCCCCCGCACCGCAGTAACCTCCATCGAGACCGCCGCGACCTCCCTGACCTCTGGTACGTGTCCACGGTCTCCCAGCCCTCGTAGAGTCGCCAGAACCCCATCGGCCGACGCTCCGCCGCCGCGCGCCGTCGTTAGCACCGCCAGACTCCGGCGAGATGTTTAGCAACCGTTCGATCATATCCTAGCGGTTAAGATTAGATCACTTAAACGAAGGGGTACGGCTGATCTGATCCGTCCAACGTCACTTAAATATGACGGCTCGCATCAGTCGATCCGACCGAACCGGTATCAGCCAATAGGAAAACGCCACGTAGCCAGACTATTTCTGTTTAATTAGAAAATAGACAGATTTAGTATTAAACTTAGAAATTCAATAGCTTTTGATCCACAAATCAGAAAAATGCAAATTTGGTGTCTATGGATTCAGAAAAATGAGACCTTTATTATGGAGGCCTTGTTTCACACTTTTGCCTCTGTAAATTTGGAATTATAGACAGAACCTTTTTAGGAGTATTTTGCTCATAAAAATTGTTCTATAAATTATTTTTGGGTATTTCTTATGCATTTAGATGAGGTATTCTATCCTATGTACTGTAGACTCTGTAAATTATAGAATTATGTGCATATCATTGCATTTTGCATCCATTCATGTTTTTGTAATGTTTTATTGATTGAATTATTATTGTTGTATTGATCTTGTGTAGATTGTGTGGATTGTGAAGTTTGTTGCTGTGAGGATTGTACCTATTCCCCTAGCTACCAAGGCAAGTGATATTTCATCTCATGTCCTATTTATTTTCACTATTACACTAGTGATATTTTGGTAGATCTTGATATGATAGAATTATCCCTATATTGCTTAGCTATGCTAGTAGAATTTGTGGGTGGAATAAACACATAAGACATTATGAAAAGATATTATTTTGTTTAACTAAGAAAACAACTAATGTTAATGAAACACCTGGGTGGAATGGGCTTGCTTGGATTATGTTGAGTGGTTACTCAGGGACCATGTCTATGGTCAGCTGGTGTATCACACTTGTGGACGGCCACCCAGGAACAAAGAGATTGGAGACGTTCTTGTCACGAAGCTTCTAGTGCAGCCACATGGCATATGGGCTCTTCCTTGACCGACTAAGTTGCGAGAACTCAGCCAGACGGACAGAGGTGGTAGTGATGATAGGATGGAACGCGTCCGTGGTGGTCTGAGGGATTGCTTCTGAAAAGTCTCGTCTCGATGCATGTCGAGTCTTGTAGGGAAAGTGCACCATCTCTCGAGATGGTAAAACTAAGTACTTAGCCGTGTCCCCGGTTATGGACAACTTCTGAGCCTCAAGACAGTGAAGTAGTTCAATAATATCCTCATTCAAATTTCTCTAAGTTAAAACTTGTGGGTGAACATGGGTAGAGGTTCAGTGATGTCTATCATTGGTACCTTATAGCTTGAATGAAAACCTCTTCAAAAATTATAAGTTAAACCAGCTTTTAGCAAAACCAACCATAACCCCACTTAGCCATATATTCATGTAGTTGTTGGATTATACTAAGTATCTTTGGTATCACTTGCCAATACAATTCCAAATGTATTGACCCTTGTGGCTGTAACTTATTATGTTGCAGGATACTCTGATAATGAGTAGGGTTGCGGGTCTACACTCGACATGCTTGCCTGTGGCACATGAAGACTAAGGAATCTATTATTATATGTTATGTGAACTTGTGTCTTAGCCTTGGGCTAAGTGAGTTGTAAGAACTATTATACTCCTGGATGTGCGATGTAATAATGACCTTTGTTTCTGTGTACTTCATCTTAAACTGTGGGTGCTAGCATTTCGATCCAGGGACTAGCACTGCAATCACAAGAATCTTAACTTATCATGGTGAGATCTTATAGATGGTATCAGAGCCTTGCGTTGCCTGTAGGTTCGTGACCCTAGAATGGATTAGACTAAGGAAAACCCTTAGGAAAATAACTCTATATTTCAACTTTACACTTGTCTTTTCATCTCGTAAAGTCTTTCCTAATATTCCTTCTCATCTATTTTTGTAGATGTCCACCATTAATGAATCTGTCAAGAAGGGACCACTGATGACTATGACCCTGGAGTGCGAGACAGAATTTCCCAATGTGCTCAAGAACCTCATGCTCGGCTTGGGGATGAATGGTGAAGCCGTGTACAAGGGATTTCCTGTGATAGATGAAGGACAAGAGTATTGGTGGGTGCAACTCCACTTGTACAAGAACAAGGAAGACGATCACAAGAGTACGGGATTTTGCATGTTCACCAACTCTGAGATGCACCCGTCATTCTTTGACTCTGCAAGGAATGCTGCATGGAGGGCTATTGAGGAACTTGGGGAGAGACTCAAGTATAGAATGCTCAATACTCAGGAGGATCTCAAGGAGGAGAAGCGTCTTGCCCAAGACTCAAAGGCCACTGTGAAACGCCTAAGTAAGGATATCATAGGCCTAGCATTGGAGCTATGTGACCAAGACAAGCAGATTTCTGCCAAGGATGGTCTGATTGCCACCTTGGTTAAGAAGGAGTGAGATATTAGTTGGACCACCAGCCTTGGTGTTTTATCACGTTAGTTTCTCGACCATACCAACCTATGTGGTATGGCAAAAATAAAGTTATGTCTGGAACCTTGAGTGCTTGAGTTGAATTAATGTATTGCTACTTGGAATGTTTTGTTGGTTGAATTCTCTTTTATTGTGTGACTTGTATTTTCTTTCTCTATTGTGTTACTAATTTTCTCCATACTATGCAAAAGATGACGAACCTTGTCTACAGCATGGCCGAGGATTTCAAGGGGACTCGCTTTGGGACTCGTATCTTGGAGCTAGTCCAAGTACTCGCTCTTCCGATTCCTACTATCCAGGGACTTCAGCTGAGGAAGTTTCAGAGGAAGGACTTATGGGGATTCAGAGTTACCCAGCCAGGACGTGGGACAGAGCCCCAAACTGGGGATATTACCTTCAAGGTTCTCCATGATGACATGGAGAGGGGCCTCGACGTCGCTATGCAGGAGCTGTTGGGATGTCTATGTGGACGTCATTCTTCTGAGATCAAGAGCCACTACTTCCACTTCTTTGGGAGGCGTGACGAGGATGGAGAGCCTATTGTGTTGGATAAGGCCACTAAGGAGTCTATCAAGCCCGTGCTTCACTACCTCCAGGAATTAGAGAGCCTTGTTAGACACCTTGATACTGACAGGACTAATGTGATGCTTAGCAATGATGAACTACGAGTCTAACTCAAGGAGAAGGACAAGGACTTCCAGGAACAGGAAAATCGAATCAAGGAAATGGAGAAGAAGTTTGAAGACCAAGATAAGAAATTCAAGAACCAAGAGAAGAGAGTTCAGGAGAAGAACAAGAAGATTAGAGACTTGGAGACCGAGTTAGAGCTACAGAACATTGAGCTGGAAGCGGATCACGAACTGATAGAGAGGCTACGCACATAGAAGAGAGAGCTACAGGCGAAGATCGATGCTCTGACTACCAGCTTGGAGGAATACAAGGCAGGATTCGCATCAGCAGGACTTGCTCTAGTGGAGGAGGAAGTCGACATGGAGGAGTAGTGATACTGTTCCATCTACCTATCGTTCTATTATTATTGAGTGCATAAGTCATACCGACTTGTGGGTGACTATGCTAGTATGTTATCCTTGCAGACTCTGTTATTGTTGTGATGTTGGAACTTGCATGTGCTTGTTTGTCTGAATTGTTGTTTTATTTGGGTTATCTATCATTACATACCCTTTCTAAACCCACAGATGCCTCCCCGACGCAACAACGAGGATCACAATGACAATGACAATGGAATGCAGCAGATGATGGCTGCACAGACCCAATTGATGCAAATGATGACTCAATTTATGGCAAACCAGAACAACAATAATAACAATAACAACCAGAACAATCCACCACCTTTGGATATGCTGACCAGGTTTCTAAGGCTGAGACCTGCCAAGTTCTCAGGCATCTCAGACCCCATGGTAGCAAACGATTGGTTACACTCTGTGAATAAGGACCTAGTCACGGTTGGGTGCACAGATGCTGAAAATGTCAGATTTGCAGCACACTTGTTGGAAGGTCATGCAGCTGCTTGGTGCGATAATTTCCAAATTACCCACCCTATTGAGGAAGTGACTTGGGCAATGTTCGAAGATGGGTTTCACACCACTCACATCTCTGCTGGAATAATGGGATTGAAGAAAAAGGAGTTCCATAACCTCAAGCAACGCCACCGCAGTATTTCTGAATACATCGAGGAGTTCAATAATTTGTCACGTTATGCACCCGATGACGTTGACACTGATGCAAAGAGGAAGGAGAAATTCCTGGATGGGCTGAATGATGAAATTGCTATGCAACTATCTGTCGCATATGTTCCAACTTATCAATCTTTATGTGATAAAGCTACCATCCTGGAAAACAAGATGAAGCTAGTGGAGAGTAGAAAGAGGAAACAGCATTTCGATAAGTTTGGATCAGGATCTCCTCACAAGCGCCCTCATGGTGAAGGAAGTGGGAGCTCAGGATTCCACAAGAATGGGAATCATAATAACCATCGTAACAACAACCACAACCATGATGGAAACAATCATCATGGGCACAACAAAATTGGATTCAGGAACAACCACAATAATCATGGCCATGGGAACCAAAATGGTCAGAACCGTCACAGTCAGCCAGCGAAGAAAGACATCAGCCAGGTGGAATGTTTCAAGTGTAAGAAGACAGGACACTATGCTAATGAATGCCCAGAAAAGAAGACTGATGGGGCTAAGCCAAACTCATTCCAAAAGGGCCATGTGAATCACATTAATGTGGAGGAAATCCAAGAAGGATCTGATGCCGTGATCGGTAAGTTCAAAATTAATGCCTTTTCCGCACTCATCCTTTTCGATACTGGCGCATCGCATTCATTCATTTCAAGAACATTTGTAATCAAAAATGGACTCACCACTGAAACTATTGGATGTCCTATTAAGGTAAGTTCTCCGGGAGGAGAAATGATAGTAAATTCAGGGTGCCGACATATCATCCTAGAAATTGGAAAACACAGGTTCCCGATTAGTCTAATAATCCTAGAGTCCCAAGGATTAGATGTTATATTAGGGATGGACTGGTTGACCCGTTATGAAGGGGTGATTGATTGTGCCAAGCGAACTGTTATGCTCACCACCCCAGAAAAGAAAAGGATCAGGTTCAAGTCTAACTTTGAACCCAAGGGGAGCAAGGTTAATCATCTTAAGAGGGTTAGCCTAGATAATGTGCCAATAGTGAGGGAATACCTAGATGTGTTTCCCGAAGAATTACCCGGCATGCCACCAGATAGGGATGCGGAGTTTCTAATAGACCTACTGCCAGGAATAGGGCCTATAGCAAAGAGACCTTATAAGATGTCGGTTGACGAGTTAAAAGAACTCAAGAAGCAGCTGGGAGAACAGTTGAAAAAGGGATTTATCCAACCAAGTTCATCATCCTGGGGAGCACCGGTTTTGTTTGTTGAAAAGAAGGACCGAAGCCAAAGACTATGCATAGATTATCGTTCACTTAATGAAGTGACCATAAAGAATAAGTAGCCCCTGCCTAGAATAAATGATCTCTTCGATCAACTAAAGGGAGCATGTGTGTTCTCAAAAATTGATCTCCGATCAGGATACTTTCAACTAAAGATTAGAGAACATGACATACCCAAGACTGCATTCACCACTAGATACGGGTTGTATGAATATACAGTGATGCCGTTTGGATTAACTAATGCACCAGCCTATTTCATGAACATGATGAATAAAGTATTCATGGAAATCCTTGACAAGTTCGTAGTGGTATTCATTGATGATATATTGGTATATTCCACAAGCAACAAAGAACATGAGGAACATCTATGCCTGATTCTAGAGAAACTCAGGGAACATAAACTTTATGCCAAGTTCAGTAAATGTGAATTCTGGCTGAACGAAGTGGGTTTTCTTGGGCACATAGTATCTAGAAATGGTATAGCTGTTGATCCAGCAAAAGTGGCAACTGTGACAGAATGGGAACCTCCTAAATCAATTAAAGAAGTCCGTAGTTTCCTTGGTCTGGCAGGATACTATCGAAGGTTCATTGAGAATTTCTCTAAGATTGCAAAGCCCATGACTAATCTGCTGAAGAAGGAGAATACGTTTAATTGGACAGAAGCTTGTGAAACCAGCTTTCAGGAATTGAAAAAGAGACTTGTGTCAGCACCAGTGTTATGTTTGCCAGATCTTGAGAAAGATTTTCAAGTCTATTGTGATGCATCTCACCAAGGATTGGGAGGTGTACTGATGCAACAATGTAAAGTTGTAGCTTATGCATCAAGGCAACTCAAAAATCATGAAGTAAATTATCCTACTCATGATCTAGAGTTGGCATCAGTTGTGCATGCACTAAAAACATGGAGGCATTATCTTATGGGAAAACGTTGTGAGATGTTCACCGATCACAAGAGTTTGAAATATATTTTTACACAGAAAGAGCTCAACATGAGACAAAGAAGATGGTTAGAACTCATCAAGGACTATGACTTAAGTCTACAATACCATCCTGGAAAGGCAAATGTTGTAGCCGATGCATTAAGCCGCAAAGTTTATGTGAATGGCCTCAACAAAGGAGAATTGCCGGAGGAGTTGTGTGCTCAATTTAGAGAGCTAAGACTCGAAATTGTGCCTGAAGGGTACCTTGCATCCTTGGAGGTGCAGCCCACACTAATGGATAGAATTCAAGAGGCCCAAAAGTTGGACAAAGAAATGGATGAAATCAAAAGTAAAGTTAGTGAAGGAAAGGCAAAAGGATTCCATGTAGATGAACAAGGAATCTTATGGTACAAAAAACGTATCTGTGTTCCACAGGATCCGGAACTTAAGAAGTTGATCTTACGAGAAGCTCACAATTCACCATATTCAATTCACCCTGGCAACACCAAGATGTATATGGATGTTAAGGGAAGATTTTGGTGGAATAATCTAAAGAAAGATATAGCACAACATATTGCTCTATGCGACGTGTGTAGTCGTGTAAAGGCAGAACATCAAAAACCGGCAGAACTATTGCAACCGCTACCAATACCTAATTGGAAATGGGATAAAATCGGTATGGATTTCATCACTGGACTGCCAAGAACTAGGTCTGGATACGATTCCATATGGGTTATCGTTGATCGCTTGACAAAAGTGGCCCATTTCATACCAGTGAAGACCACTTATACAAGTGCAAAACTAGCCAAGATTTACATGAATAGGATTGTATGCTTGCATGGGGTACCTAAAAGTATCGTGTCCGACAGAGGAACTCAATTCACTTCGCACTTTTGGCGGCAACTTCACGAGTCACTAGGAACTCAGTTAGAATTCAGCACTGCATTTTATCCTCAAACAGATGGGCAGACAGAAAGGACCAATCAAATATTAGAGGACATGCTGAGAGCATGTGCGTTAGATTATGGATCCAGTTGGGATGAAAGTCTACCATACATAGAGTTTTCTTACAATAACAATTATCAGTCAAGCATAGAAATGGCTCCATTTGAATTCCTTTATGGAAGGAAGTGTACTACACCATTGCTATGGAATGGGGTAGGAGAAAGAAACTTGTTCGGACCAGACCTAATCAAAGAGGCCGAGGAGAAAGTCAAGATGGTAAGAGATAGGCTAAAGGTAGCTCAATCTTGGCAAAAGAGCTATGCTGATCCAAAGCGTAGAGAGGTTACCTATGAGGTTGGTGATAGAGCTTACCTTAGGGTATCACCACTTCGTGGTGTAAAGAGATTTGGAATCAAAGGAAAACTAGCACCACGCTATGTAGGACCTTTCAAGATTTTGAGTCGCAAAGGAGAAGTGGCATATGAGATAGAATTACCAGAATCTCTGTCAGCAGTTCATAATGTATTCCATGTTAGTCAGCTAAAAAAATGTCACCCAGAGATGGAAGAAACTTCGCTGAAAGACACTATACCATTGGAGGAAGTTCAGCTAGATAATGATCTCACTTATGTAGAGAAACCTATTAAGATTCTGGAGACTGCAGAAAGAATTACCCGTACCAAGACCATCAAATTCTGCAAAGTGCAATGGAACCATCACACTAAATCAGAAGCAACATGGGAGCGAGAGGATGAACTTCGGAGAGATCACCCTCACCTATTTGCTAGCCAACCCGAATATCGAGGGCGAGATTCATCTTAAGGGGGTTAGATTTGTAACATCCCAAAATTTCATCTAAAATCATCATCACTGCACTCATATCATCATGGCATGTTTTTGCATTGCATTTAGAATGTCCTCCAATAAAATTTGGTGAAATTTGGGCCATGGATAAAAGTTGTGAATTGTTATGGAAATATTACCTATTAAGTCCAAGTGAGTACTTGGATTAAAATGGTAGGCAAATATGTTTTATAATACCCTAAAAACCTAGTTTGAGTTTTTACAAATTTTCACAAATTGGTTTGAAGCAATTTGAATCATTAAATCAAAAGTTTTGGAGAAAAACGGAATCAGAAAAAGAAAAGGAGGGAAAATTTCAAACAGCTGCAGCAGCAATTTGGCCCACTCTGGCCCAACAGGCACAGCCCACTCGGACCACTCCCTCTCCCCTTCTCGTATTTTCTCACTCCCCCGTCTCTACTCCCTCTCGCTGACAAACTGGACCCACGCCACGTCACCCCCACCCCGTCGTCTTCAACCGCACCGTCGAGCAAACCCCTCTTCGGCCATTTTCGAATCGATTCGATTCGGTCAGTTTCTCGCGATTAATTGCCCTGGTGATTGCCCCTACTAAATCCCCTCTTCCTCCTCGTCATTTTCCCCCCAGACACCACCCCGGAGAGCCCCCAGGCTGCCCTAATTCCGAGCTCGAACCGCCGCAGTCCGACGAACTCCGGTGACGATTTCGGTGAGCCCAGGCCGCCCGGCGCCCTCCCCTTGGTCCCATCTATTTCCCCATCTCCTGGCGCACCTACTGACCGAGCCACACGATTTCCTTTGCCCCAGGTCGACGACATGGACAATTCCGGCGAACTCCCTCTGCCACCGCCGTCAGTCGCCTTCTCCGGCAGAGGTAGGGTTCCCGCCGCCCCTTTTTGGTCTTTACTAGGTCGTGCAGACGCTTGCGCACATTGATGACCTCTTTGCCGGTTGATTTGAGCCCTAGGTCGTCATCTCCGTCGCTGACCCGAGAGTTCCGCCGGCAACCGCAACTCCGGTGAAGGATCCAGGCCAAGCCCGAGTACCCCCCGCACCGCAGTAACCTCCATCGAGACCGCCGCGACCTCCCTGACCTCTGGTACGTGTCCACGGTCTCCCAGCCCTCGTAGAGTCGCCAGAACCTCATCGGCCGACGCTCCGCCGCCGCGTGCCGTCGTTAGCACCGCCAGACTCCGGCGAGATGTTTAGCAACCGTTCGATCAGATCCTAGCGGTTAAGATTAGATCACTTAAACGAAGGGGTATGGCTGATCTGATCCGTCCAACGTCACTTAAATCTGACGGCTCGTATCAGTCGATCCGACCGAACCGGTATCATCCAATAGGAAAACGCCACGTAGCCAGACTATTTCTGTTTAATTAGAAAATAGACAGTTTTAGTATTAAACTTAGAAATTCAATAGCTTTTGATCCACAAATCAGAAAAATGCAAATTTGGTGTCTATGGATTCAGAAAAATGAGACCTTTATTATGGAGGCCTTGTTTCACACTTTTGCCTCTGTAAATTTGGAATTATAGAGAGAACCTTTTTAGGAGTATTTTGCTCATAAAAATTGTTCTATAAATTATTTTTGGGTATTGCTTATGCATTTAGATGAGGTATTCTATCCTCTGTACTGTAGACTCTGTAAATTATAGAATTATGTGCATATCGTTGCATTTTGCATGCATTCATGTTTTTGTAATGTTTTATTGATTGAATTATTATTGTTGTATTGATCTTGTGTAGATTGTGTGGATTGTGAAGTTTGTTGCTGTGAGGATTGTACCTATTCCCCTAGCTACCAAGGCAAGTGATATTTCATCTCATGTCCTATTTCTTTTCACTATTGCACTAGTGATATTTTGGTAGATCTTGATATGATAGAATTATCCCTATATTTCTTAGCTATGCTAGTAGAATTTGTGGGTGGAATAAACACATAAGACATTATGAAAAGATATTATTTTGTTTAACTAAGAAAACAACTAATGTTAATGAAACACCTGGGTGGAATGGGCTTGCTTGGATTATGTTGAGTGGTTACTCAGGGACCATGTCTATGGTCAGCTGGTGTATCACACTTGTGGACGGCCACCCAGGAACAAAGAGATTGGAGACGTTCTTGTCGCGAAGCTTCTAGTGCAGCCACATGGCATATGGGCTCTGCCTTGACCGACTAAGTTGCGAGAACTCAGCCAGACGGACAGAGGGTGGTAGTGATGATAGGATGGAACGCGTCCGTGGTGGTCTGAGGGATTGCTTCTGAAAAGTCTCGTCTCGATGCATGTCGAGTCTTGTGGGGAAAGTGCACCACCTCTCGAGATGGTAAAACTAAGTACTTAGCCGTGTCCCCGGTTATGGACAACTTCTGAGCCTCAAGACAGTGAAGTAGTTCAATAATCTCCTCATTCAAATTTCTCTAAGTTAAAACTTGTGGGTGAACATGGGTAGAGGTTCAGTGATGTCTATCATTGGTACCTTATATCTTGAATGAAAACCTCTTCAAAAATTATAAGTTAAACCAGCTTTTAGCAAAACCAACCATAACCCCACTTAGCCATATATTCATGTAGTTATTGGATTATACTAAGTATCTTTAGTATCACTTGCCAATACAATTCCAAATGTATTGACCCTTGTGGCTGTAACTTATTAAGTTGCAGGATACACTTATAATGAGTAGGGTTGCGGGTCTACACTCGACATGCTTGCCTGTGGCACATGAAGACTAAGGACTCTATTATTATATGTTATGTGAACTTGTGTCTTAGCCTTGGGCTAAGTGAGTTGTAAGAACTATTATACTCCTAGATGTGCGATGTAATAATGACCTTTGTTTCTGTGTACTTCATCTTAAACTGTGGGTGCTAGCATTTCGATCCAGGGACTAGCACTGCAATCACAGGGATCTTAACTTATCATGGTGAGATCTTACAGATGGTATCAGAGCCTTGTGTTGCCTGTAGGTTCGTGACCCTAGAATGGATTAGACTAAGGAAAACCCTTAGGAAAATAACTCTATATTTCAACTTTACACTTGTCTTTTCATCTCGTAAAGTCTTTCCTAATATTCCTTCTCATCTATTTTTGTAGATGTCCACCATTAATGAATCTGTCAAGAAGGGACCACTGATGACTATGACCCTGGAGTGCGAGATAGAATTTCCCAATGTGCTCAAGAACCTCATGCTCGGCTTGGGGATGAATGGTGAAGCCGTGTACAAGGGATTTCCTGTGATAGATGAAGGACAAGAGTATTGGTGGGTGCAACTCCACTTGTACAAGAACAAGGAAGACGATCACAAGAGTACGAGATTTTGCATGTTCACCAACTCTGAGATGCACCCGTCATTCTTTAACTCTGCAAGGAATGCTGCATGGAGGGCTATTGAGGAACTTGGGGAGAGACTCAAGTATAGAATGCTCAATACTCAGGAGGATCTCAAGGAGGAGAAGCGTCTTGCCCAAGACTCAAAGGCCACTGCGAAACGCCTAAGTAAGGATATCATAGGCCTAGCATTGGAGCTATGTGACCAAGACAAGCAGATTTCTGCCAAGGATGCTCTGATTGCCACCTTGGTTAAGAAGGAGTGAGATATTAGTTGGACCACCACCCTTGGTGTTTTATCACATTAGTTTCTCGACCATAACAACCTATGTGGTATGGAAAAAATAAAGTTATGTCTGGAACCTTGAGTGCTTGAGTTGAATTAATGTATTGCTACTTGGAATGTTTTGTTGGTTGAATTCTCTTTTATTGTGTGACTTGTATTTTCTTTCTCTATTGTGTTACTAATTTTCTCCATACTATGCAAAAGATGCCGAACCTTGTCTATAGCACGGCCGAGGATTTCAAGGGGACTCGTATCTTGGAGCTAGTCCAAGTACTCGCTCTTCCGATTCCTACTATCCAGGGACTTCAGCTAAGGAAGTTTCAGAGGAAGGACTTATGGGGATTCAGAGTTACCCAGCCAGGACGTGAGACAGAGCCCCAAACTAGGGAGATTACCTTCAAGGTTCTCCATGATGACATGGAGAGGGGCCTCGACGTTGCTATGCAGGAGCTGTTGGGACGTCTATGTGGACGTCATTCTTCTGAGATCAAGAGCCACTACTTCCACTTCTTTGGGAGGCGCGACGAGGATGGAGAGCCTATTGTGTTGGATAAGGCCACTAAGGAGTCTATCAAGCCCGTGCGTCACTACCTCCAGGACTTAGAGAGCCTTGTTAGACACCTTGATACTGACAGGACTAATGTGATGCTTAGCAATGATGAACTACGAGTCCAACTCAAGGAGATGGACAAGGACTTCCAGGAACAGGAAAATCGAATCAAGGAAATGGAGAAGAAGTTTGAAGAGCAAGATAAGAAATTCAAGAACCAAGAGAAGAGAGTTCAGGAGAAGAACAAGAAGATTAGAGACTTGGACCGAGTTAGAGCTACAGAACATTGAGCTGGAAGCGGATCACGAAGTGATAGAGAGGCTACGCACACAGAAGAGAGAGCTACAGGCGAAGATCGATGCTCTGACTACCAGCTTGGAGGAATACAAGGCAGGATTCGCATCAGCAGGACTTGCTCTAGTGGAGGAGGAAGTCGACATGGAGGAGTAGTGATACTGTTCCATCTACCTATCGTTCTATTATTATTGAGTGCATAAGTCATACCGACTTGTGGGTGACTATGCTAGTATGTTATCCTTGCAGACTCTGTTATTGTTGTGATGTTGGAACTTGCATGTGCTTGTTTGTCTGAATTGTTGTTTTATTTGGGTTATCTATCATTACTTACCCTTTCTAAACCCACAGATGCCTCCCCGACGCAACAACGAGGATCACAATGACAATGACAATGGAATGCAGCAGATGATGGCTGCACAGACCCAATTGATGCAAATGATGACTCAATTTATGGCAAACCAGAACCAGAACAACAATAATAACAATAACAACCAGAACAATCCACCACCTTTGGATATGCTGACCAGGTTTCTAAGGCTAAGACCTGCCAAGTTCTCAGGCACCTCAGACCCCATGGTAGCAAATGATTGGTTACGCTCTGTGAATAAGGACCTAGTCACGGTTGGGTGCACATATGCTGAAAAAGTCAGATTTGCAGCACACTTGTTGGAAGGTCATGCAGCTGCTTGGTGGGATAATTTCCAAATTACCCACCCTATTGAGAAAGTGACTTGGGCAATGTTTGAAGATGGGTTTCGCACCACTCACATCTCTGCTGGAATAATGGGATTGAAGAAAAAGGAGTTCCATAACCTCAAGCAACGCCACCGCAGTATTTCTGAATACATCGAGGAGTTCAATAATTTGTCACGTTATGCACCCGATGACGTTGACACTGATGCAAAGAGGAAGGAGAAATTCCTGGATGGGCTGAATGATGAAATTGCTATGCAACTATCTGTCGCATATGTTCCAACTTATCAATCTTTATGTGATAAAGCTACCATCCTGGAAAACAAGATGAAGCTAGTGGAGAGTAGAAAGAGGAAACACCATTTCGATAAGTTTGGATCAGGATCTCCTCACAAGCGCCCTCATGGTGAAGGAAGTGGGAGCTCAGGATTCCACAAGAATGGGAATCATAATAACCATCGTAACAACAACCACAACCATGATGGAAACAATCATCATGGGCACAACAAAAGTGGATTCAGGAACAACCACAATAATCATGGCCATGGGAACCAAAATGGTCAGAACCGTCACAGTCAGCCAGCGAAGAAAGACATCAGCCAGGTGGAATGTTTCAAGTGTAAGAAGACAGGATACTATGCTAATGAATGCCTAGAAAAGAAGACTGATGGGGCTAAGCCAAACCCATTCCAAAAGGGCCATGTGAATCACATTAATGTGGAGGAAATCCAAGAAGGATCCGATGCCGTGATCGGTAAGTTCAAAATTAATGCCTTTTCCGCACTCATCCTTTTCGATACTGGCGCATCGCATTCATTCATTTCAAGAACATTTGTAATCAAAAACGGACTCACCACTGAAACTATTGGATGTCCTATTAAGGTAAGTTCTCCGGGAGGAGAAATGATAGTAAATTCAGGGTGCCGACATATCATCCTAGAAATTGGAAAACACAGGTTCCCGATTAGTCTAATAATCCTAGAGTCCCAAGGATTAGATGTTATATTAGGGATGGACTGGTTGACCCGTTATGAAGGGGTGATTAATTGTGCCAAGCGAACTGTTATGCTCACCACCCTAGAAAAGAAAAGGATCAGGTTCAAGTCTAACTTTGAACCCAAGGGGAGCAAGGTTAATCATCTCAAGGGGGTTAGCCTAGATAATGTGCCAATAGTGAGGGAATACCCAGATGTGTTTCCCGAAGAATTACCCGGCATGCCACCAGATAGGGATGTGGAGTTTCTAATAGACCTACTGCCAGGAATAGGGCCTATAGCAAAGAGACCTTATAAGATGTCGGTTGACGAGTTAAAAGAACTCAAGAAGCAGCTGGGAGAACAGTTGAAAAAGGGATTTATCCAACCAAGTTCATCATCCTGGGGAGCACCGGTTTTGTTTGTTGAAAAGAAGGACCGAAGCCAAAGACTATGCATAGATTATCGTTCACTTAATGAAGTGACCATAAAGAATAAGTACCCCCTGCCTAGAATAAATGATCTCTTCGATCAACTAAAGGGAGCATGTGTGTTCTCAAAAATTGATCTCCGATCAGGATACTTTCAACTAAAGATTAGAGAACATGACATACCCAAGACTGCATTCACCACTAGATACGGGTTGTATGAATATACAGTGATGCCGTTTGGATTAACTAATGCACCAGCCTATTTCATGAACATGATGAATAAAGTATTCACGAAATTCCTTGACAAGTTCGTAGTGGTATTCATCGATGATATATTGGTATATTCCACAAGCAACAAAGAACATGAGGAACATCTACGCCTGATTCTAGAGAAACTCAGGGAACATAAACTTTATGCCAAGTTCAGTAAATGTGAATTCTGGCTGAACGAAGTGGGTTTTCTTGGGCACATAGTATCTAGAAATGGTATAACTGTTGATCCAGCAAAAGTGGCAACTGTGACAGAATGGGAACCTCCTAAATCAATTAAAGAAGTCCGTAGTTTCCTTGGTCTGGCAGGATACTATCGAAGGTTCATTGAGAATTTCTCTAAGATTGCAAAGCCCATGACTAATCTGCTGAAGGAGAATAAGTTTAATTGGACAGAAGCTTGTGAAACCAGCTTTCAGGAATTGAAAAAGAGACTTGTGTTAGCACCAGTGTTATGTTTGCCAGATCTTGAGAAAGATTTTCAAGTCTATTGTGATGCATCTCACCAAGGATTAGGAGGTGTACTGATGCAACAAGGTAAAGTTGTAGCTTATGCATCAAGGCAACTCAAAAATCATGAAGTAAATTATCCTACTCATGATCTAGAGTTGGCATCAGTTGTGCATGCACTAAAAACATGGAGGCATTATCTTATGGGAAAACGTTGTGAGATGTTCACCGATCACAAGAGTTTGAAATATATTTTTACACAGAAAGAGCTCAACATGAGACAAAGAAGATGGTTAGAACTCATCAAGGACTATGACTTAAGTCTACAATACCATCCTAGAAAGGCAAATGTTGTAGCCGATGCATTAAGCCGCAAAGTCTATGTGAATGGCCTCAACAAAGGAGAATTGCCGGAGGAGTTGTGTGCTCAATTTAGAGAGCTAAGACTCGAAATTGTGCCTGAAGGGTACCTTGCATCCTTGGAGGTGCAGCCCACACTAATGGATAGAATTCAAGAGGCCCAAAAGTTGGACAAAGAAATGGATGAAATCAAAAGTAAAGTTAGTGAAGGAAAGGCAAAAGGATTCCATGTAGATGAACAAGGAATCTTATGGTACGAAAAACGTATCTGTGTTCCACAGGATCCGGAACTTAAGAAGTTGATCTTACGAGAAGCTCACAATTCACCATATTCAATTCACCCTGGCAACACCAAGATGTATATGGATGTTAAGGGAAGATTTTGGTGGAATAATCTAAAGAAAGATATAGCAGAACATATTGCTCTATGCGACGTGTGTAGTCGTGTAAAGGCAGAACATCAAAAACCGGCAGGACTATTGCAACCGCTACCAATACCTGATTGGAAATGGGATAAAATCGGTATGGATTTCATCACTGGACTGCCAAGAACTAGGTCTGGATACGATTCCATATGGGTTATCGTTGATCGCTTGACAAAAGTGGCCCATTTCATACCAGTGAAGACCACTTATACAAGTGCAAAACTAGCCAAGATTTACATGAATAGGATTGTATGCTTGCATGGGGTACCTAAAAGTATCGTGTCCGACAGAGGAACTCAATTCACTTCGCACTTTTGGCGGCAACTTCACGAGTCACTAGGAACTCGGTTAGAATTCAGCACTGCATTTTATCCTCAAACAGATGGGCAGACAGAAAGGACCAATCAAATACTAGAGGACATGCTGAGAGCATGTGCGTTAGATTATGGATCCAGTTGGGATGAAAGTCTACCGTACGTAGAGTTTTCTTACAATAACAGTTATCAGTCAAGCATAGAAATGGTTCCATTTGAATTCCTTTATGGAAGGAAGTGTACTACTCCATTGCTATGGAATGGGGTAGGAGAAAGAAACTTGTTCGGACCAGACCTAATCAAAGAGGCCGAGGAGAAAGTCAAGATGGTAAGAGATAGGCTAAAGGTAGCTCAATCTCGGCAAAAGAGCTATGCTGATCCAAAGCGTAGAGAGGTTACCTATGAGGTTGGTGATAGAGCTTACCTCAGGGTATCACCACTTCGTGGTGTAAAGAGATTTGGAATCAAAGGAAAACTAGCACCACGCTATGTAGGACCTTTCAAGATTTTGAGTCGCAAAGGAGAAGTGGCATATGAGATAGAATTACCAGAATCTCTGTCAGCTGTTCATAATATATTCCATGTTAGTCAGCTAAAAAAATGTCACCCAGAGATGGAAGAAACTTCGCTGAAAGACACTATACCATTGGAGGAAGTTCAGCTAGATAATGATCTCACTTATGAAGAGAAACCTATTAAGATTCTGGAGACTGCAGAAAGAATTACCCGTACCAAGACCATCAAATTCTGCAAAGTGCAGTGGAACCATCACACTGAATCAGAAGCAACATGGGAGCGAGAGGATGAACTTCGGAGAGATCACCCTCACCTATTTGCTAGCCAACCCGAATCTCGAGGGCTAGATTCATCTTAAGGGGGTTAGATTTGTAACATCCCAAAATTTCATCTAAAATCATCATCACTGCACTCATATCATCATGGCATGTTTTTGCATTGCATTTAGAATGTCCTCCAATAAAATTTGGTGAAATTTGGGCCATGGATAAAAGTTGTGAATTGTTATGGAAATATTACCTATTAAGTCCAAGTGAGTACTTGGATTAAAATGGTAGGCAAATATGTTTTATATTACCCTAAAAACCTAGTTTGAGTTTTTACAAATTTTCACAAATTGGTTTGAAGAAATTTGAATCATTAAATCAAAAGTTTTGGAGAAAAACTGAATCAGAAAAAGAAAAGGAGGGAAAATTTCAAACAGCTACAGCAGCAATTTGGCCCACTCTAGCCCAACAGGCATAGCCCACTCGGACCACTCCCTCTCCCCTTCTCGTCTTTTCTCACTCCCCCATCTCTACTCCCTCTCGCTGACAAACTGGACCCACGCCACGTCACCCCCACCCCGTCGTCTTCAACCGCACCGTTGAGCAAACCCCCCTTCGGCCGTTTTCGAATCGATTCGATTCCGTCAGTTTCTCGCGATTAATTGCCCCGGTGATTGACCCTACTAAATCCCCTCTTCCTCCTCGTCATTTCCCCCCAGACACCACCCCGGAGATCCCCCAGGCTCCCCTAATTCCGAGCTCGAACCGCCGCAGTCCGACGAACTCCGGCGACGATTCCGGTGAGCCCAGGCCGCCCGGCGCCCTCCCCTTGGTCCCATCTATTTCCCTATCTGCTGGCGCACCTACTGACCGAGCCACACGATTTCTTTTGCCCCAGGTCGACGACAAGGACAATTCCGGCGAAATCCCTCTGTCACCGCCGTCAGTCGCCTTCTCCGGCAAAGGTAGGGTTCCCGTCGACCCTTTTTGGTCTTTACTTGGTCGTGCAGATGCTTGCGCACGTCGCTGACCTCTTTGCCGGTTGATTTGAGCCCCAGGTCGTCATCTCCGTCGCTGACCCGAGAGTTCCGCCGGCAAACGCAACTCCGGCGAAGGATCCAGGCCAAGCCCGAGTACCCCCCGCACCGCAGTAACCTCCATCGAGACCGCCGTGACCTCCCTGACCTCTGGTACATGTCCACGGTCTCCCAGCCCTCGTAGAGTCGCCAGAACCCCATCGGCCGACGCTCCGCCTCCGCGCGCCGTCGTTAGCACCGCCAGACTCCGGCGAGATGTTTAGCAACCGTTCGATCAGATCCTAGCGGTTAAGATTAGATCACTTAAATGAAGGGGTGCGGCTGATCTGATCCGTCCAACGTCACTTAAATCTGACGGCTCGCATCAGTCGATCCGACCGAACAGGTATAAGCCAATAGGAAAACGCCACGTAGCCAGACTATTTCTGTTTAATTAGAAAATAGACAGATTTAGTATTAAACTTAGAAATTCAATAGCTTTTGATCCACAAATCAGAAAAATGCAAATTTGGTGTCTATGGATTCAGAAAAATGAGACCTTTATTATGGAGGCCTTGTTTCACACTTTTGCCTCTGTAAATTTGGAATTATAGACAGAACCTTTTTAGGAGTATTTTGCTCATAAAAATTGTTCTATAAATTATTTTTGGGTATTTCTTATGCATTTAGATGAGGTATTCTATCCTCTGTACTGTAGACTCTGTAAATTATAGAATTATGTGCATATCATTGCATTTTGCATCCATTCATGTTTTTGTAATGTTTTATTGATTGAATTATTATTGTTGTATTGATCTTGTGTAGATTGTGTGGATTGTGAAGTTTGTTGCTGTGAGGATTGTACCTATTCCCCTAGCTACCAAGGCAAGTGATATTTCATCTCATGTCCTATTTATTTTCACTATTGCACTAGTGATATTTTGGTAGATCTTGATATGATAGAATTATCCTTATATTGCTTAGCTATGCTAGTAGAATTTGTGGGTGGAATAAACACATAAGACATTATGAAAAGATATTATTTTGTTTAACTAAGAAAACAACTAATGTTAATGAAACACCTGGGTGGAATGGGCTTGCTTGGATTATATTGAGTGGTTACTCAGGGACCATGTCTATGGTCAGCTGGTGTATCACACTTGTGGACGGCCACCCAGGAACAAAGAGATTGGAGACGTTCTTGTCGCGAAGCTTCTAGTGCAGCCACATGGCATATGGGCTCTGCCTTGACCGACTAAGTTGCGAGAACTCAGCCAGACGGACAGAGGGTGGTAGTGATGATAGGATGGAACGCGTCCGTGGTGGTCTGAGGGATTGCTTCTGAAAAGTCTCGTCTCGATGCATGTCGAGTCTTGTGAGGAAAGTACACCACCTCTCGAGATGGTAAAACTAAGTACTTAGCCATGTCCCCGATTATGGACAACTTCTGAGCCTCAAGACAGTGAAGTAGTTCAATAATCTCCTCAGTCAAATTTCTCTAAGTTAAAACTTGTGGGTGAACATGGGTAGAGGTTCAGTGATGTCTATCATTGGTACCTTATAGCTTGAATGAAAACCTCTTCAAAAATGATAAGTTAAACCAGCTTTTAGCAAAACCAACCATAACCCCACTTAGCCATATATTCATGTAGTTGTTGGATTATACTAAGTATCTTTGGTATCACTTGCCAATACAATTCCAAATGTATTGACCCTTGTGGCTGTAACTTATTATGTTGCAGGATACTCTGATAATGAGTAGGGTTGCGGTTCTACACTCGACATGCTTGCCTGTGGCACATGAAGACTAAGGACTCTATTATTATATGTTATGTGAACTTGTGTCTTAGCCTTGGGCTAAGTGAGTTGTAAGAACTATTATACTCCTGGATGTGCGATGTAATAATGACCTTTGTTTCTGTGTACTTCATCTTAAACTATGGGTGCTAGCATTTCGATCCAGGGACTAGCACTGCAATCACATGGATCTTAACTTATCATGGTGAGATCTTACAATGATCGTTTAGTTTTCAACTTGTAGTATCACTTTATGCTTTGATCAATGATGTTTTGTCGCTCTGCATGATTATGGCCATTATTGCTCTCTTAGTTTGTTGCTCCCAGTCTTTTGCTAGCCTCCACAACCAAGGATGAGTTCCACTCATGCATCCAACTCCCTAAACCAAGTTATTCCAAAGAGTCCACCATACCTACCTACTAGCTTATGCTATTCCAAGTATATTCATGCTTTTGTTTACCTTCCAAATTAAACTTGTTATGAGAAAACTAGTGATTAAAGCTCTCACGAACTTGATGGCACACTTTACTTTACTTGGCCTTAATAAACTTGAACCATTGTGTCGTCTATGTTGTATATGCTTACACTTATTTGTTGGGAATTAGCAGAACCATGCTTTCATGGGGAACGCTTTCAACATTGCACTTGGTACTTGTACCTAGTTGATATCATGCTCTTTTGTCTATGGATGTCGTCCGTATGAAATGAAAGGGGAGCTTGTAAGTCCATGGAGTTATGTATATGTGTTAGAGAAACGCCTGGGCCGCTGGTCTAATCCATGCTGACATGGTGGAAACCTGTAGCGTAACCATAGTGAGCTGTCTATGAAGCACTCTTCTTATAAAAAAGAGTCCTATATTGAGAAAAAAGATAAAAAAAGAGATCTATGAAAAGAGGAAAGAGATAAAAAAGCACCATATTCCCATGGTAAATAAGAAGAATGTTGAGATGCTTGTTGTCTGCTTGCCTTGTCATTTTGATATGGGGATTCTTCCGTATCATCGGGCAAGGGGTACCCCGTTGGAGGTTCTCAATGATACACATGTACTTACAATGACAAGAACTTACTGGTGACTAAACTTGAGTAGCATGAGGAGCGGCCCTCGTATACAAGGGACATGAGATTTCTGACTTATACTTCGTCAAGCATGTACACCATAGTTTGTTCACTTTAACCTTAATCACTTCAAGATGCTTATGATAGGGGCAATTAGAGCTGAAAGCTATAAGTACCATAATTTTTGGAAGCTCTTTATGAGACTTGAATCCCTACTTCCTTTTACAAAGGACTTTCTTGCACCATTATATTGAGTCTCCACCTTCTACCTTTATGCACCTACTTTGAGAGCATAGTGGCCATTCTTAGTTCTATGTGCATTGTCCCAAGACTAGTTGATTGATGCATAACTTGATATTGCTTGTTTTAAACTATTGTATCTAGTCACTCTTATGAACTTTAAAGGTGTCCTATGCATTTATATTTGCTACTCTATTGAGGGACAAGCTGAATACTTTTATGCTATGTTTTCTTTATGTGAAACAAACAAACATCTTGCAAAGCGTTGTTATTCATGAATCTTTTGTTTGTGCCTTTTCATGTTGCATCATAGTTCCTTTGCTTATTGCTAGAACTTTGTCTTTCATGTTATGATTGAAGTACTATGATCCCAGCTTTGAATGTTTTGCAAATACTTTAATCAGGTCTTTGATGGTGCATGTCACCTCAAAAATTATTCTTTCCTTTTATCACTTACCTACTCAAGGACGAGCAGGAGTCAAGCTTGGGGATGTTGATACATTGCAAATGTATCTATAATTTTTGATGTTCCATGCTTGGTTTGATCCACTTTCTTGTGTTTTGTTCCAACTTTGGAGTACTTTTCATATGATTTCTTGGACTAACCTATTAACAAGAGCCACAGTGCCAGCTGCCTGTTTTCTGCTGTTTTTGGTTCCAGGAAAGTCAGAAAATGAATATTCTCAGAATTGGACGGGACAAAAGCCAAAGTGCCTATTTTTCCGGAAGGGACCAAGTGCCAGAATACGAGACGGAGAAGGGCCAGAGGGCGGCCACACCACCTGGCCACGCGGCCAGGCCTAGCCCGCGCCAGGGGATGGTGTGGCCAGCCCAGGCACCCCCTCGGCCTCTCCTTCCGCCTATATATTGCCCTCGGTACGAAAACCCTAAGTACCCGATCAAAAATCCACGAAAGAGTCTGTAGCCACCGTCATCTCCATCCCTAGATCGGGAGGGATCTGAGGCTCTTCCCGGCACCCTGCCGGAGAGGGGAATTCACCTTGGAGGCCTTCTTCATCACCATGCAAGCCTCCGGTGTGATGCGTGAGTAGTTCATCCTTGGACTACGGATCCATGTAGTAGCTAGATGGCTGGTTCTCCTCCTTTGTGCTTTCATGTTTAGATCTTGTGAGCTCCGTTCATGATCAAGATCATCTATTTGTAATTCTGCATGTTGTGTTTGTGGGGATCTGATGGATATTGAGATGCTATTTCAGATTGATTATTGATTCTATCATGTCTTTGTTATTTGTGATCTTGCATGCTTTCCGTTGTTAGTAGCTATCTTGTCCAAGTAGATGCTAGCAACTCCAAGAGTTAGTATTTATGCTCGATAGTGGGTTCATGCCTCTGGTAATCTAGGGAAGTGACCAAAATCTCTAAGGTACTAGATGTGATGTTGCTACTAGGGAGAAAACAACAATCCTTTGTTCATAGAACAATTGTATTGTTTACTTTACACGCAGTTCGTAAAGCAATAATCTATTGCTTGCAACTTAATACTGGAGGGGGTTCGGATGATAACCTGAAGGTGGATTATTAGTCATAGATGCAGTTGGATGGCGGTCTATGTATTATGTTGTAATGCCCAATCAAGTCTCAAAGCAGTCAAGCTGATTAGTATATGCATGTATTGCTTTCTCGGTGTTTGTCAATTGCCCCGCTGTAATTTGTTCACTCAGCATGTTATCTATCTTAAGGAGAGCCACCTCTAGTGAACTATGGATCCCGGTCCTTGTCTTTTACATACAATCTATAAACTTTTACTGCTTTGTGTTTACTTTCTGCAAACTTTTACTTCTTTCCATTCGATATGTTTAATCTTTTGTTTTCCGCAAAACACGGTGAGATTGACAACCTCATCGCAAGTTGGGGACAAAGTTCTGTGGTTGTGTTGTGCAGGTCTCCACGTTGCTACTAGCACCGGTAGTGCGCCCTGCCAAAGATCAGCTAGTAACACCTTTGGGGTGTTTCCTTGCTCCTACTGGTTCGATTAAACCTTGGTTTGATAACTGAGAGAAACTTGCTGCTGTGCTCATCATACCTTCCTCTTGGGGTTCCCAACGAGCTCTACATCATCATTGCTCCAGCACATTTCTGGGTGCCATACATAGAGCCATCAGAAAACAACAATCCTTTGTTCATAGAACAATCGTATTGTTTACTTTACACGTAATGTGTAATGCAATTATCTGTTGCTTGCAACTTAATACTGGAGGGGGTTCAGATTGATAACCTGAAGGTGGATTATTAGTCATAGATGCAGTTGGATTACGGTCTATGTATAATGTTGTAATGCCCAATCAAATCTCATAGGAGTCAAGATGATTAGTATATGCATGTATGCTTTCTTGATGTTTGTCAATTGCCCCGCTGTAATTTGTTCACCCAACATGTCATCTATCTGAAGGAGAACCACCACTAGTGAACTATGGACCCCGGTCCTTTCTTTTACTATCAATCTACAATCTATTTCTGTTTTGTGTTTACTTTCTGCAAGCTATTACTATCTTCCACACAATACGTTTAATCCTTTGTTTTCAGCAAAACCGGTGAGATTGACAACCTCACTGTAAGTTGGGGGCAAAGTTCTGCGGTTGTGTTGTGCAGGATTCCAAGTTGAAAACAACACCTTGGAGGTGTTTCCTTGCTCCTACTGGTTCGATAACCTTGGTTTCATAACTGAGGGAAAATTTGCTGCTGTGCTCATCATACCTTCGTCTTGGGGTTCCCCAATAAGCTCGATATATTTTGGGCCAACAAGCACTGAGCTCCGTCGGGGGATAGTTGCAACTTGCTTGTATCTGAGCTCCGTCGGGGGCCAGTTGCAACTTTATTGCAACCGGGGCCATCGGTTGTAACTTGCTTGTAACTGAGCTCCGCCGGGTCCCAGTTGCAACTTGCTTGTAACTGAGCTCCGTCGGGGGCTAGTTTCAATTTTCTTGAGGGGGGCATTTTTGCAACTTGCTTGTAATTGAGCCCCCACCGAGGGCCAGTTGCAACTTGATTGCTACTGGGGGACTCCATCAGTTGCAACTTGCTTGTAACTGAGCTCCGTCGAGGACTAGTTGCAACTTGCTCGTAACTGAGCTCTGATGGGGGCCAGTTGCAACTTGATTGCAACCGGCGGACCCCCATCGGTTGCAACTTCATTGTAACTAAGCTCTATCGAGGGCCATTTTGCAACTTGCTTGTACCTGAGCTTCCGTCGGGATAGGGAATTTTTGCAACTTTCTTGTAATTAAGCCCCCGTCGAGGGCCAGTTGCAACCTTATTGCAACCGGGAGGACCCCAGTCGGCGGGCTAGTTGCAATTTGCTTGTAACTGAGCTCCTCCGGGGGCCAGTTGCAACTTTCTTGTAACCGAACTCCTCCAGGGGCGAGTCACAACTTGCTTATAATTGAGCTCCACCGGGGGCCAGTTGCAACTTTCTTGTAACTGACCACCCGTCGGGGGGCAACTTGATTGCGAATGGGGGACCCATAGGTTGCAAAGTAAATGAGCTCCGCCGGGGGCCAATTGCAACTTGCTTGTAACCGAGCACCAATCGGGAGGGGTGTAGTTGCAAGTTGCTTGTAATTGAGCCCCCGACAAGGGGCTAGTTGCAACTTGATTGCGACCAGGGAACCCCATTTGTTGCAAAGTAACCGAGCTTCGCTAGGGGCCCAATTGCAACTTGCTTGTAACTGAGCACCCGTTGGGAGGGAGGCATTTTCGACTTGCTTTTATCTGAGCTCCATCGGGGGCCAGTTGCAACTTGATTGCAGCCGGGGGACTCCCATCAGTTGCAACTTCTTTGTAACTGAGCTTTGCCGGGGGCCTGCTTGCAACTTTCTTGTAACTGAGCTCCTGTCGGGAGGGGGCATTTTTGCAACTTTCTTGGAACTGAGCCCCCGCCGAGGGCTAGTTATAACTTGCTTGTAACTGAGCACCTATTGGGAGGGGGAAATTTTTGCAATTTTCTTGTATTTGAGCGCCCGTCGAGGGCCAGTTACAACTTGATTGTAACTGGGCGACCCCATCGGTTGCAATTTGCTTGTAACCGAGCTCCGCCGGCGACCGATTTGTAACTGGGCACCCGCTAGGGGGGGCATTTTGCAACTTGCTTATAATTGAGCCCCCCGTCGAGGGCCAGTTGCAACTTGATTACAACCGGGGGGACCCCCATCGGCGGGCTAGTTGCAATTTGCTTGTAACTAAGCTCCTCTGGGGCCTTGCAACTTGCTTGTAATTGAGCTCCGCCGGGCACCAGTTGCAACTTGCTTGTAACTGACCACCCGTCGGGGGGCAATTTGATTGTGACCGGGGGACCCCATCGGTTGCAAAGTAACTGAGCTCTGCTAGGGCCAATTGCAACTTGCTTGTAACTGAGCACCCGTCAGGAGGGGGGGTAGATGCAAGTTGCTTGTAATTGAGCCCCCACCGAGGGGCTAGTTGCAACTTGATTGCGACCGGGGAACCCATCGGTTCAAAGTAACTGAGCTCCGCCGGGGGCTAGTTGCAACTTGCTTGTAACTAAGGGCAGCTAGAGGACACTGGAAATTCATTCGACATTCTAATATTTTGTAAATATTTTTATGAAAGATGTATTTTTTAAAATTTACAAAAAATGTTTAAGAAACAAAAAGAGAAATGGCAGTTTTTACATTTTTTTCAAAATAATACTTCCATAGGTTTTTATTGACAAATTTAGTGAGCCACTAGATTAAATTCATAATTTTTTGAATTTGTTTAATGCATTTCGATTTATTTTAAATTTTCATGTAGTTCATGACACAATGTATTGTTCACGTGGTATGACACAATTAAATTACCTTTGCTGCTTTTTATTCTTTTTTTTTAAATTATGTCAAATATTATTACAAGGGATACAATTATATGTGTGAGACCACAATAACACTTAAGTGGGTAGCCATAGCGCTAACACTCCCTGAGAGAGGGAAGATGAAGATCGAGTCAATACAGAGAGGAGGGAAACACAAGAGAGAGGGCGAGGAAGAGAGCGGGATAGGCACAGTAGCGGCGACCGTGACGGTGGCAACCGCCACGGCGGCGACTAGACGGACGCGCCCACGACAGCGCACAGCTCCCAGGATCATCGCGCGCCGCCGAACAGCCGTTGTCGAAATCCCCCACCCATTTCAAATCCCTTCACCATAGCGCTGTTCCGACCTTCTTCAGTCTTAGATTTTCTAGGATTTTGGTCTGCATCATACGGACCGATTGGATTCGTTGCTGTTTGGCGAAGCACAGTGTGTCGAAATTCCAAATCAAGCAGGTCAAATTACCTTCCAGCGCACCAAATTTCAAGTCCAAACAAGAGCAAGAAAAGCCAAACAAAAGATAAGGCACACAGGCCAGAATAGGTACAATGTGTGTACCAGCTGCAGCCATGGAACCGAGCTGGAATTTTGAGCGTGACGTAATCTCAGTCGTCTGAGATGTAGGCACGTCCAATCTTCTATATCTAAATAGAAATCTCCCACTACGATTATTTCTCTCAACATACAATCTATACACATCAAGAGGTATCTAATTGGTCCACGTCATTTAGCTATCTTGTTTACATTTTTTTGCGGGTGGCCTCCCTGGTCTTGCGACTCATATACTCTTCGCCCTTCATCTTCTCCGCTCATACTATACATCAGTGCATGGATGAGTAGTATTGGAAATTGAACAAGTAATAGCTGGAAAAGCAAACGGGGACGTAGGCTGATTGGAACGCAACATTTGGAGCCGTCCATTATCAGTCCGAGATCTGCGCTGATACTGCTGTGAGGCTGATACTGGAGCGTACACGTATGCATTGCCGAATTACGAACCCGCGCGGGCCCCCGGTCGCTCAGATTTGTCCGTCCGTTCTCTCTCTCAATTCTGTTTTTTGTCCTCTTCATTTCGTCTATATTTCAGCGTGTGTGGATTCTATCTCACGGGCATGGATTCTGGCCCGACAACTACCCTTGATTCATCAATTTGATAGGTTTGCGCTTATATGCCGAGTTCGTCTTGATTGCAACTCTAATATTTACTAGTATAAACTCGTTACTTAGAGACTGTGCGGTTTGCCCTAGGTAAGAAAATCCCGCCTCTGTTCGTCACCCTCAGCCGGTTGTTTCAAGACGACCGCCTCTACTAGTCTTCGAAGCAGTTGTTTAGTGTAGCCGACTCAAAAAATGGGACGATGCGAGGCGAATAATAAAAAGCAAACGCGTCGGTGTATGACCTTAGATGGTGGGAAAACTCAATCGTCTCTAATACTCGAAGCGGTGAGCCGATTATTATTACAAACCACCTCTATTTGACTGCCTGATACGTGCAGTTACGGCACAGCTGGTTGTCCTGCCACGTGTAGCCCCCCGCGAGTGCACCTCAGGCGGATGATAATAACAACCGCCTCTAAGAATGGTCACTAGAAAGCGGTTAGGGTTTTGTGTTGCCTGCTAGATCTACACTCGGGGCAAACTGAATCTGCGCACTCAACGGTCAGTTCTAGAGGCAGAGTACATAGGAACACCCGCCTACAGGTTCTCCTTCCTCTCTACTCTTCTTTCTATTTGATTTCTTTTTCTGGATTTAGTCTAATAATACGCAGACGTTTGTTCATACATAGAGCTCGAGTTGCGTAGATTATTTAGACGCTTCTCCAGATATGTACAAGTGAGATTTTCTTCTTCTGTTTTTCTCCACTCTGTCTACTGTACAAATGGGATTTTCAGTTCTGAATCTTTTCTTCGATCATTTCTTTTTTAAGTGCGCATAACTAAGCTGCGGTGATGGAAATCTGTCGTGTATGCAGCCAGCCAAGACATAACTGTGGCCGTTCAAATAGGATTTAAGAGTCCTTCACCATCATCCTAAACCAACCTAACTTTCGGGAAGCATTGATCAGTAATTTTAGTCTCAGTCTATCTACAAAGTCCTTCACTATGAGTTAAGTATCATGCCTACGTGTGAACTAAAATTATTGTTCTGATGCTTGGTAGCTAGGAATTTGAGTTTTTGTTGTTTGAGAAATTAGAAACATCAATAGGCATATCTTGGAAAGTTCCCTTAAGATTTTAGGAGTGATAAGCCATATATGCATCTCAGTTTTCTTCCGAAATTATTAGAGAAACATCAATCAATTGTTTTCTGTTTCTGCCATATATGCATCTCTGTTTGAATCTGATAAGACACATATGAGTACATGCATTTATGTTTTTTATATAGTTTGTAGTGATCCAACATCATCATATTTATTTGGTTAGTATTAAATTTTCCTACTAGAAAATTATTGTACCATGTGTATGTTACAGTGACAATTTAAATTGTTTAGGAGTAGTGAAAATATTTTTGTTTGAGCAATTAGAAACATCAATCAATGGTACGGTCTATTTCTTCCGTATATGCATCTCTGTTTTGATGTGATAATCCACACATGATAAATGCATTTTAGTAGTAAATTCTTCCTACTTTTATATGTATGATCAACATTATATATTTATTTGGTTTTTCTCAGACTGTTCCTTGTCACTTCAAGGAAAAACTCAACTAGTATGCCAATAAGTGGTTACTAGCTTTGGCTGGAGGGCATAGGTTTGAGCTTTTCCTATAGAAAAAAGAAGATGCTACATTCATAAGAGGGCCATTTTGATTATCTTTCTTGAGGACACACAATGTTGCTATCCATGATGTGGTGATCTTTAGCTTAATCACAAAAGATGATGATGAAGAAGATGAAGGAGGTGAAGAGGAAGAAGATGATCAATCTATATTTAATATGGAAGTACATGCCTCTAATGGCGGTATCAAGAGATACCAGACTATTTATGGTATGTGTCTTTTCTCCATCAAATGTATGTATATTAATATTGCCATTTGTGGATCCCTACATTATTTCTCCTTTTAATGGTAACTGAATTTTACAGGATTTAGGGTGCCATTTATGGATCCCTATATTAGAGGTGTTTTCTATAGGAGTGTTTTCACACATATGAAAATAATTACCTTGGAAGACATATATGCCATTACTTTTGAGATGCTGAAGGATGTAAGCAGAATATGCCGACTGCATGATGAGGATAATTTTTTCATCTCTTTGACATGCAGTACTATGTTACAAGTCTCAGTACACTTAATTTAGCTAACAACATCTTTGTGAGTTATTCTACCTATAAGAACATGGTTTCAATTTTACTTGTGTTTTTATAATTACTAATGTGTTTTAATTATTTTATCATTTCAGGTCATGCCATCAAGCTTTGCACTTGGTTACAACATCCCAAAGAATGGCACAGCTTTGTTTCATGGTTATGGATGGAGGACACAGTTACTGTCTAGTACACTATCTTGCGTGGCAGATTGAACCAGATAGTGTTCTCTAATAGTTGGAACCTCTTCTGCAACATGAACCAATTTGAAGGTGGTTCACTAGTTTCTGTGAGGGTGAAAATAAGAGAACACTACATTGGCTTGTTCATGATGAATATTCGATGAACCCTCCAAGGAAGACCTGCATCGTATTTTGTTTAGCTAGATCTAACGTAGGAACTATGTTTGAACAACTATGATTATAATATATTCACCTCCCTTGCCTTTTGGTCCTGAATATAATTCACAAGTTTTAGGATTATCAAAATCTAGAGTGTTCGAATATATCCGGAGTTTTGACTACACGAAATTCATGAAAAAAGTTTAAATTGGTGAAAAAAGTTTTAATTGATGATAAATTTATATTTGAGTAACCAAATGATCTCACCATCGTGATTAAACTTTGGAATTAGTCGATTTCTCAACACTTACACCTTATTTCTATGCAGCAAGCACATGAACACTAGGATTTTTTGTACCTTTTAGGATAAGATCCAAGGTTTGTACTACACAATATATTTTTTCTTCAATGCATGAACCTAATTTAGTCTTAGGACTTAATTTAACACTAGTAAGTATGTATAACCACCTTCCTTTTCCTTTTCGTTCTCAATAATTCTCAAATGTTAGGATCACCAAAATCCAGAGGGTCCAAATATATGCAGAGTACCTGATATATTGTTAAGGTAGAGACGGTTATTTTCATGGGCCACCTCCTACAAAATCCCCCCTTACATTTAATATTGAGAAATCCCCCACATGCCGGCTTCCTCTCGTCCAGATCCAACTCCCCCTCCCGCTACCCCTAAGTCTAGAACGAGGCCGCCACCACGCATCGATGCCGACTGGCTTGACGATGCCCGCAATGTGCCATATTTGCAGGACTCACTGCAAGGAAAGAATCTTGTCAACTGGCTCACTGTTTAGTGTTCATCTCGTACCTGGTTATTTTGAGAAATCAGTGGTATATTCTTCGACACTCATACAATTTAAATTCATCTCATACCTGTCAGCATATTAAAATCGTTAATTTAATTTGTTCTTTTGGTGCATAGACTATCTCATGCAATGCAAGGGCACATTTCAATGAACTCACATGAGATATGGTGCAATTCCGAGCGTGTGGGCGGACATACACGGTTGAAGTGCAAAAAGAGCCATCTAGGACTCGATTGTGAGGTGGAGGGTGGCGTCGGTTCATTGCTGATAACCATCTCACCGGAGATGGTCAGTTGGTATGCTTTTCCTTGCAAGGAGATAGACCGAGGATAACTGTCATCTATCTAAACAATGTTGGAGAAGAGGAAGAAGATGATGAAGAAGAGGAATAATATGAGGAACTGCCTATAGAGAAGTTATCTCCAATTATCTCCTAGAGATGCAAACTTACCGATGATGAGAATGATCACCTCCAATGAATCATCCCTCCAAGTAATTCCATCATTGGGGTGACATTTGTCACCCGCTTGACAAAGACGAATGTCAAGAGACGCCTTATGGTAAGTATATCATGTCAACGAAGCTATACATATCAATCTACTATATATATTACTTGTGATAATGATCACATGTAACATTGAGTCATCTTACCTTTGCATCATAGAAATTACCTAAGGACATGGTTTATCATCTTCATATTTCTGAAGATGGCTTGGTTGGACTACGCGTTCGAGCACGAGGTGGCATCAGCACCGTCGAGTACAAGATGGATTTTGACGGCCTCCTTCACCACTGACGGGTGTACTAACTTCCTCCAAAACGAGCATCTCTAGATTGGGTAAGCCATAATCATCACTGAGAGGTTGACCACCACACGTAGGGACCTGCATATGATGTTCGTCATCGACATCATCAATGATTTGGCATCTCTGTCAGACTCGAACTTGTAGGAGCGATACTCCTAGGAGTACGTCGTGTGACCTTAATAATATTGTTTGCTACATTATTGTCTAAACCAACTTTGGCTATAGCTAGCTAGTTTCATCTCTATGTTTGGGATAGAATTCATCTTAAATTAGTCGTTTAATGTTGTATGATAAGTTCTCTAGGACGCCAATCTCATCTTCTAAATCTTTCTCTCTATATAATGGGTCTCTTATGTCCCTTAATTAGTTACTTTGTGTAAATATAACTTAAAGTTCAAATGAACAAAGTTTCCCTTTAAAAATTCGAGACGGTTGTAACTTCTAGCCGCCTAAGGGAAGTACTTGGAGGTAAAATATGAAATTCGGATGTTGTTAGAGAGGTTTTCCATTCGCAGCCGTATGCGTTTAGTACTTGGCGGCAAAGATCTAAAAATATTTGGACAAATATTTTAGATCCATGCCATATTTTTGTTCCCCTCCCACTGAGGTTAGTACTTAACCCCCACTGTCCACCGCCGACGCTGCTGGCGCCCTCCACCACCGCCGCCTCTGGTCCCCTGCCTCTCCTCCCTGTCGCCTCTAGTCCCATGCGGTGCGAACACTCTTCCTCACCTCTGACGACCCCTTCGTCATCCAGGTAGGTATGCGTGAAAACCAAACCCCCAAATCCTAATGTAGAGCTTCGATGTAGGAATTTTGGCATGGAATTTGCCATTTTGCTTGTCAAATTTAAGGTTCAGGGTTTCCGAGCTGCAGAGACATGACGGCGGCGTCAGAAGAGCCTACCTCTATCTGTCCCACCTCTTTCCCCCTTGTATACATCTCAAAATCTACAATTCTTTATTGATTCCTAATTGTCCGTTGCCCTTCTAGCAATATGGATTTAATTGTCACTTCATTAGTGTGCTTGCATTTGTTTATTTGATGAATTTCAAATTCTTTGGTTGTGTATGCTTTTTATTAATATATGATAACAAGAACTATGTTTCTGTTTTCAGTCTAATTTATTATTATATTTGATTGTATTAAAATGCTCAATGTCTGTATCTATTTAGCAGATGGAACCTGTAGTGATCTTGTAATAGTTCTCCGTAGCGATGACAATGTTGCCATTATCTCTGGTAGTTTTGAACTCCAGTCAACAGAAGAGCCCACTAAGAGGCTTGAGCTTGGAGGTATCAAAGAACATCAAAATTCCAGTCATCTGTTTTAAATATGTATGTGTTTAGACTATAGACACATGAATATTCTACCACATTGAAATTTGTATGTGTTATTGCATCAGGGCCTCAACACAAGGGGAACACTGATTTTGATAAGTAGTGTCTTTTTGGAAACAACTTCTATCTAAAATAAGTTCATGTAGACTTCCCTTTAGACTGGTGTGAACCCGAATTTCCACCAAAAATCAGTACGTCTACATGTTACCCTATTCATCTGTCATGGAAAAGAAGTGCACGCTGGTAAGATGGTATATTCTTGAACACGTGATCAACAAGCTACCCTGTGATATTTAAATACTTCTAGTAATCAAAGAATGCTAATTCTTGAACTGTCTTTACTTGTGCAAATATTTGGAGCTGAGTTCACAAGAAAATATCTAAAGAATCGCCTTGATGAACCAACTGATATCCATGTTTGGCAAATGAAGAGCAAGAAGACAAAGATGATTACGATGAAGATGGGAGCTGGTGGGTCAAATGGATAGGAGAAGGTTGTGAGAAGTTCAACTTAAAGCAGGATAACATTGTCCTTTTTTGCTTTGATGAAATAGATAATGGAGAGGTATATATTCTGGTTCAGAAACTTCCACTGGGTGGTCCATTACTACTCGAGTAGTAATTATGCTTCTGCAATGTATGTACTCCACATTGTATGCACTTTCATAAAGTAATGACTAAATATGTATGGATTTCCCCAAGTATTGGGCTAATGTTAATTGTTAACAATGGCCTTCTTTTGACTGTCTCCTATAAATTCTTGAGTTAATATGTCTATCTGGCTGCTGAATCATGATTATATGTCATGTCATCTATGATCGAGTTCGAATTAGCATGCTACTATTTAAAATGGTTTACACACACTAGAGACAGTCACTTTAAAAAACCGCTTCGAGGCACACTAGTTCTGGAGACGGGTTAGAATCCGACTCAGGTCGCCTGACTATTGGAGATGGTCCCTAGTATAGGCCGTCTGAGGTTGAGGAGTTCTTGCAAGCGGTCAGAAATACTAGCCGTCTCCAGCTCGTAATTGTTAAAGGTGTTTTCCTTTCTTCATCGTCTGAGGTATCGTATCTTAGAGTCGTAAAGAAAAACCGGCTTAGGTGATGTGATCTTAGAAGCTATGCGCTTGAGCCGGAATGAGAAACTGGCTGAGACCTATGGGCAATTGATGTCTCTCAAATAATGCGTTTGTACTGGTGATTTATCTCAAGGTATTCTTTCTTTATTGATTTTAGATTGTGTGATCCTTGTTCATTATCAGTGTCGCCATTGTTTTCTCCTAATTTTTCAAAAGGGAACGGATTCAGACTGTTTTCCTGAACATCCAGTTGCCGATGATGCAGAATTTTTGTAGATTTACGTGCTAAGGACAATGGAGATTCCTCTTCTAGTGCGCAAGCTATTAGTATACCTCGAGCTCTTATAGTTGTAATGGTGCAACATTGTCTGTAGAGTCAGGTCATAAGCAGTCTGTAGAGAAGGTTGATATTTATAGTCAGTTAGACTATGGTGTAGTTGAATCTCATGGTACTTGGGATCAGAGCTCTGTATTATGTTGTTGAAATTTTATGTTGTTACACATTTATCTTATATTTATATACATTTGCTCTTTCTTTTTGTAGGCCTCGTTATGGTCTTATCTCTGATGAAAGGGTTCCTGATGATAAGAAGCAGAGGGTCTATGCCCTAGAGTCTGCCTTATCCTCATTTACTGAAAGGAAGACTACTGTGTTAGTTAACCTGTTGTTGGTACATCATTTGATTATTTAGGGGAAGCATATGATTTCTACAATCTATATTCCTAGAGTATGGTTTTGGTATCAGATATGGAAAGTGTAGGCATAACAATATGAATAAAAAACGTGCAAGAATTCCAGTGTGGTTGCGATGTAAGACTAAATATTCCATATATGTTTAGGCTACATTCTTTTCAGTTTTCTTATGTTAATTTCAAGATTTTCTGTTTATTAGGGTAAGCCGCCAAAGGATAATTCAAGGTCAACACGTACAAATTGTCGTGCCATGATAAGCTTGTATAGAAACGATGCTAATGGTTCGTGTATTTGTTTAGATCTCTCTGAGCATAATCATCCTCTCTCGCTAACCTATGGTCAGAAGCTCCTTTGGTCATCCCATTGACATATTGACAAGTACACTAAAGACCTGATATAAAATATGAGGAATAACAATGTATATATTTCAAGGGTTATAGTATCATTGAGAGCCTTTTTGGTCGAATGGAGAACGTTCCTTTCACAAAGCAATGTCTTAGGTCATTGGCTGCAAAAATGAGCACTGGTAATGATGCTATGAAAACATTAGAGATTTTTTCTTCGATTGGTGTTGAAGACATCAACTTTACATACCGTGTGCACGTAGATTTGATGATTCATATTTTGACCTTAATGTGGAGCAATGGTGCTAGTCGGCAAGTGAAATGGGTATGACTTATGGGGTTCTTATAATTGGTATACCTGGTACATACTTAGACTACGGCCCAAGACCCACAAAAAATAAAGAGTCCTGGAAGCATCCCAAGCCTAGGAACCAGACACATTAATCAAGATAGAGATACAAATCGACATAGTGGGCTAGATGTAATCAAACTTGTAACTGATCTGTATTGGACTCTGAGACCCAGCATCTCATATAAGGGCCGGAAAGAACCTACAGAGAGAACACTGTAGCTTGGGGTAGACACAACCCGCCGTGAGTTCGATTACATCTAGCGAATCGTCAACTTTGTAATCATATCTTTGCAATAAATTTTAGACATGATTCGAGTCCATTATTTGTCTGACAGGCCGACGAAATCACCAGCACTCTTGTTTCCATCAAACCAAAGTCCATAACTATGGACATTGTCGTGGTTACCCTTCGTCAGTTGATGCCGTCTATGGGAACTCAGAGCGCTGGAGTCATGAATTTGGCGGCTTCAACTTCAGCAAACAACAACCTGACGATTGAGGTTAGCGAGATCCATCACGATCCCGTCGATCTCGATTCCCGCCTGCCCACACCTCTGCTAGAAAATTTTGATAAGGAGACAGATCTCATGATCGGAAACCTCCACCTTCACATCGAAACAGAAGAAGTTCGGTCCCTTTCGGATACGATATTTTTGGCTCTGTCGGCTCCAATCATAGCACCTGAAGCAACACCAGCATCTTTTATCGGCTCCACTCAAAGGACCACCTCGCATCCAACAAGCATCAAAGACAATAGCGGCCATGCCGCAAATCTAGGGGACTCGAACGATCTCTATGATGGTCTCTCCTTCGGATCTGACTCTAAAACTCCATCACCCGTCACAGCAGATCCGATAAACGGAGAATCTGAGAAAAGCATCGACTCCGAAATTTAAAAAGCAGATTCATACCCAGAGCAAAACCTGCAGGATCTCACTTGTCCTCGGGACAGTGTCTCCTCTAGGTTTGACAATCGCAGCAACAAATCATACATGGAGCGCCACTAGGTGTGCGTGATCATGGGAGCAACAGGAGTAGACAAAGGAACCTCAGCACCACATGATGAAAATGGTAACCTGATTATCCAACCTAACAACACCCTTATAGAAAATGAGGCAACTCCACGCAGGAACAGATCAGAACCACCACCGGAAAACCACGTCATCCAAGGAGGAGGCGAACCACGCGACGGTGAATGCATAGCTGTTCGGCTGCCACCAGCTTCTCGGGAGAAGGCAAGAAATGCCATCTCGGGTGCAGTACCCATGACAACGGACGTCACCCGCGACGACTTAATGGTGTACCACTACCTCCTTCGTAAGAAAAGGAGGCAATTGATCAAGATGCAAAGGGACCTAGAAGAGCAAAAAAGAAGAGTCGATGAATCAAGCATGCGACGGGCGCAACTCAGATCCACCCACAACTCTGGAAGCATTGCAGGAAGACCACAACCAAGGAGGGGTGGCTCTCGATTAAACAATATACCTGAAGCCGATAGACGCGACATCACCCGAGATCTGAACCTATCATTCATGTCCGTAGATTGAGTAGGACATATCAGGGCCAAAATAGCGCATGCCGCCCTCGTCGTAGCTCAAACATACATGCTGACAACTCAACGGGTAGCCGACGATCCACGGGCAGCTATTCCTCGATGTACCCTAATGAACTTCAGTATGGTCGGTGCAACACTCACAAAAGGGGAACAGGAGATTGTACCACGATCCAACAAATCACCACGCCGTAGCAGCAACCCTCGGCAGGTGGCAAACACCCGAAGATCCAGATCACCATACCACACACGCTCTCTGCATGGTCACGATGCAAGGGACGACATCACACAAAGAAAGATCGATGAAGCTCGGGAAAGGTGCAGAAGATACTCAGACGAGGAAAGCGAGGATGACCTCGAAGAATGTGGAACGAGTTGCTTTACCCATCGGGTTAGCAAGATGCCAGTATCCAAGAAATTCAAGTTGTTGCATGATCGCCAAAAGTACGATGGCCTCCAAAAGCCAGAAGGTTGGCTGGACGATTATCTACAAATATTGAAACTTCTAGGGGGATCAAAAGCCACGGCTATGCAAATCTTGCAACTACACTTAACCAGAGACGCACGGTCCTGGCTACGACAACTACCCGAAGAATCAATCAGTAGTTGGGGTGACCTGGAGGACAAATTCATCCAAAACTTCAACTCCACATTTAAGCAACCCGCATCCATTGAGGAGCTACGTGTATGCAAGCAAAGATCAGGAGAATCAATACCTCATTTATACAGCGATGGAACATCATCAAGAACTCCGTCGAGAATATCTCTGATGAGAGGGCGTTCGATGCTTTCAACGATGGTCTGTGCCAAAAATAATTCATAGAGGAGATGGGTCGGGTAAAGCCAAAAACAATTTCCTAGTTGATGAACATGGCAAATCAATGGGCTGACGGCAAGGATGCAGTAAACAACAAGCGGGGATGCTCACCCGAAGAAGATCGTGATAGGTGAAACAATGAAAATAGGAAGGAGACGACGCAACTACGACGACTACGAAGGGCCAAGCCACATTGCGGCTGGCTACATCAGCAAGGACAACCGCAGAAGCGATAATCGCAGCAGGGGATATCAGGGCAACCGAGAGGAAGATGGACCAAGTGGAAAAACACAATAGTATCGACCGAGGCAGTCGAGGGAAGCCCCAATACCATCTATGCAGATGTTAGATGGACCATACCACATGCACTACTACGTCGACTCATAAGGAAGGAGGTGATCAAATCACCTCATGAGGGACTACCGCACTTTCTTGGGGCTCAACCCAGCGTTTAGTAGCAAGGTGGCTAAGGCAACAAATTAAGGATACAACCCTGTACCTAGCACTCTGGCAATCAACGCACTGCCACCACCACCAGGACCACCTCCAGTGGCCACAACGATCTAGCAGCAACCCGAAGAAAATAGAGGGCGGAACAATGAGTACCCGAGATCTAGGGGAACAATGAATATGATCCATAAAGGGTGACCATCCAACATAACACGAAAAATTATCACCCGACAAGTCAACATGGTAGTAAGGACATCGTCGCCAACACCTGAGTACCTCCACTAGTATGAGCAGGAAATCACCTTCAGCAGATCGAATCACCCCTCCGGGTTCCCCGACCAGGCAATTCGGCATTAATAGTTGAAGCACAAATTGGTGGGTTCGACATGAGTAAAATCTTCATGGATGCAGGAAGTAGTATAAACCTCATCTATGCCAAAACACTGTGTGCAATGAACTGCTCTCTCACCAACCTATATCCAACCGACACCTCTTTCCACAGCTTCGTCCCTAGCAATGTCGATGTCCCTCTAGGGAAGATCTACCTTGATGTTGTCTTCGGAACCCGAGAAAACTTCAGGTGAGAAAAAATCAAGTTCGAGGTCATGGACTGGCCATCACAGTTCCACAAAATCCTGGGACAACCAACATTTGCAAGATTCATGGCATTACCACATTACGCATATCTCATGATGAATATGCCATCATCCAATGGAATCATATCCGCTAGAGGAAGTTTCGCTCACTCAGAAAACTGAGACCGAGATTTCAACAAGATCTCCGAGTCCTTCGGCATGGAAATGGAGTTCACCTAGCTCAAAATCACTGACGAACACGATATTATTCCTAGAGGGAGTAAGTCCCATACCGGACCAATCCTTCGATGCAACAAAGGAATCAAAGGAAGTGCGGGTCCATCTGATGGACCCGAAGAAAACAACATATGTGGCTTCTAATCTTAGTCCCACATAGGAAAGCATGCTCGTCGAGTTCCTCTGTGAGCGCTGGGAAATTTTCGAATGGGTCCCATATGACATACTAGGAATTCCCAGGGTGAGTCGCTGAGCATGCACTAAACGTTTATCCCAACACACATCCATTAAAACAATCGATCTACCGCTTCCTAGAGCCAATCAACAAGGCCATTGGAAAAGAACCCCATCGCCTACTTGACACAAAATTCATCAAGGAAATCAAAAGGCAACATGGGTTGCTAACCCAGTATGTGTGCCGAAGAAAAATATGGTTGAACTACGCATGTGCATTGGCTTCACCACACAGAACAAGCATTGTCCGAAGGATCACTTTCCACTACCGTGAATCGATCAAATCATTGATGAAACTACTGGGTGCAAACATCTTTCTTTCCTAGACGCATACTCCGGATACCATCAGATCCGGATGAAAGAAGAAGACCAAGACAAAACAACATTTATCACACCATATGGTGTATTCTACTACAATACAATGCCCTTCGGGCTAAAATGAAGGTGCCACTTACCAACGGATGATGCAAAACTACCTGGGAAACCAAATCAGGAGAAACCTCCATGTCTACATCGACGACATCATGATTACAACAAGGCTAGGATCGACCTTTATCGATGATCTACATGAAACATTCGATAAACTCGACAAGTACTGCATCAAGCTCAACCGGACGAAGTGCTCCTTTGGAGTCCCTGCAGGGCAACTCCTCGGGTACCTTGTGTCGGCAAGGGGAATAGAAGCAAACCCGGAGAAAATATAGGAAATCCTAACCATTAACAAGCCAACAAATCTACAGGGCATCCAGCGGCTGGCTGGGCGTATGGCAGCACTAAGATGATTCATCGCTCAGTTTGGAGAAAAAAGCACTTCCATTCTACACATTGGTGAAGAATCGAATACCTTCGAGTGGTCCGATGAAGCCCAGCGAGCCTTTGAAAGCCTCAAGAAAACACTCTCGACATCGCCTATCTTGGTGTCACCCAAGGAAAAGGAACCACTATTGCTATACATTGCTGCCACCAACCAGGTGGTCAGCACAGTACTAGTCGTCGAACAACCCAAAGAAGGAAAACCCCACGGTGTCCAATGTTCGGTTTACTACTTCAGTGAGGTACTATCCCCGTCCAAACAAAGGTACCCACACTACCAAAAGGTTGCATATGGTGTATTCATGATGGCACGGAAGCTACATCATTATTTCTCCGAGCATCCGATAGTGGTAGTAAACGAGGCTCCCCTCTCCAACATCCTTAACAACCCCGAAGCAACAAGGCGTGTATCTCTTTGGGGCATCGAGCTATCCCCTTGATATATCATGTATGAGAAGCGAAAAACAATAAAATCTCAGGTTCTTCCTGACTTCATCACAGAGTGGATGGAGCTCCAAAGCGTAGGTCCCCCGGATTTGTCAAGTGCATGGACAATGTATTTGACGGGTCCAAAATAACCGAAGGAGTTGGAGCTGGCATCATACTAATATTGCCCCAAGGAGACAAGATGTGCTATATACTCCTAATGAGTTTACCAAATGTGTCAGACAATGAATCATAGTACGAGGCCTCGTTGCATGGTATGCGGATGTCAAAAGCCTGTGGTGCAAATCGTCTCAAAATCTTTGGGGATTCAACCCTCATCGCACAACAAGTAATGAATAAATGTGATGCCATGAATGACAACATGATCGCATATCACGACATGTACAACATTATGGAGGGTTACTTTGATGGGTGTGAAGTCTCCTATATCAACAAAGCAAGCAACAAGGAAGCCGACAATCTTGCAAATATTGGGTCCGTTTGCTTACCTGTACCACCCGGGGTTTTTTGGGAAGAAATTAGAGAGCGCTCCATTAAGGTCAAAAAAGCCACCAGAACCACAGAATCGAAGGCATGAAAGGGGGTAAAACCGTAGATTGACTCGTAGGCTGCACCATCACAGAAACCCACACTTTCTCCCAAAAACAAGGAAGAACCCGAAGATGTCATGATGATATAAACCACATGGATGCATCCATATTTGGCATCACCCGCCGGTCTAGAGCCTTTTGGGGTTGCGTTCCTGAAAGAAATAATTTTCCAACTGAAGAATCCTAATGCCAGGATCTGTCTATTAGTAATGCAGTAATAGGAGGGGATTTTTACAAACTTACTCTTGAAGACTGAAAAGCTTTGTCAATGTTTAGGAGAAAGTGGTGCTCCACGGTGACGGAAAAGCTTTGTCAACGTTCAGGAGAAAGTGGTGCTCCACAAGTGCAGCACCTCCGAGGGAGTTACACACGTCTGATCTAGGACGATGACTCCCGCTCCTCCGATCTAGCAGAGATCGTGGAAGTAGACCTTCTGGATCCAAACCGCATAGCGCGACGGTGCTCCATGGTGAATAAGTCTAATGTTCACGTAGTCCAGACTTGGGACCGCGGTCATGGGAGAGAGAGAGAACTGGTGGTCTCTCCATAGAGAGGAAACCTTTTATTATTTATTGGTGTATTATTTCCTCCAAATACTTTTCAATATATAGGTGAAGGGGACCCCATAGTGCTTTATCTAAGCCATGTGGGACTAAACAAAGGAGAGGAGAGGGGAGAGGGGGTGGCCAGCCAGCTAGGTCCCTCTTGGGCCCTGCATGGGAGCCTAGGGGCCCATGCAGCCACCTCCACCCTTTCCTCCCTTTGGTATTTTCCCTCATGGGCCTTTTCCCTTAGGGATATTGCCCAATTGTGAATTTGACCATTTTAATTCCTTTTATTTTATTAAATAAATGATTAAATAAATATTTAACATTTACTTACATATTATTCAATTCTCGTGGCTATGGAACTCCTTCCATCCCACTCCGGACATCTTCCGGACCTTTTCTTTGATGATTCTGATGATACCAAAATGATCTCTGAGCATCATCAAACCCTTAAGCGTGATACCCTATGGTTCGATAACACTCTAGACATGGTCAAGATCCCTCTCATACCAATGATCATCAGCGGAACCTGGATGCCCATTCGTTGAACCATCAACACCATGTCCCATTCCTTTTGCCTCTGTGATACTTGCATTGTCCGAGATCTGATCAATGACATCACCATGTTGTGTTCAATCTCGTTGTCGACAAATGCTACTAAAATCATTTCGACAAGTGATATCCCCATGACCTAGTCACACGTTACGCATCTTATGAATATAACTTCTCCGAGTGGGCCCCTTGAGTATCTCTCCATCACGCAGATGGACAAATCCCGCTCTTGACACATACACCTCTACATGCCCGTTTGATGTACCTGAACATACTTTTATGATCATCGTTTCACCGAGTGACTTTTGATGCTATCAAGGCACTCTCAGGTGACAATGATTAATACGGTCTCACAGTCTAAGGAACAAGACACTACATTTCCTAATCATTATAACTTGAACTTTGTGACATGATCGTGTTACAATTCTTAGATTGGATATGATCATCATCTCATTCTCCCAATGAGGTGACTCTATTGTCAACTGGCATAAATGCCACATGATTAGGAAACCTTAATCATCCATTGACCAATGAACCATTGATTAGAGATTCACCGGGAACTTCTGGTTGTTTATATATCACATGTGTATTGATGTTTCCTATCAATATAGCTATAGCATGATATAAAACCTAATTATAAACCTTGTGAAATATGATAATAATCCATATTATTATTTGTCTCTAGGGAATATTTCCAATAGTCTCCCACTTGCACTAGAGTACAAATAAACTAGTTGCATTTGTTTACCAATCATCGGGACCATACAACCTGGCACTTATCATGATTGCTCATGGAAGAAATTGAGTCTAGGGTCTAGAATTTACAGCCCCTCATATCCTTTGCAACTTACTAATGTCACCTTAATTGACATTAATACTTTATTATCTCATGATAACATCTTGTGTATGTATAGTAGTTATGGCAACAAAGTGAGGTTGGTTCCAGGAGCTAGTAGTGACATTAGATCAGTCAATGTGAACTTTCTTGGTCATTGTGCCCTGGAACACACTTTGTGAGAAGATGAACTTCACCACCCACAACATGATACATGACACCAAGTAGTATCTATATACTTATATTTTAAATGTAGTCATCAAAACAATAGTGCACCATGTGCAGTTTTCAATGTTTATCACCATGCTTCCTTTTTGACTCAAGTTGGAATTTTTCAATGCAGAGATTTCCAATTTTTTAAGGTTAAACTATGTCCTTATAGCATAACACTTTATGCTTTAGGCACGTCATCTTTCATAGATCTGGAAACATGTCTATAGTTCTGATTAGACACTATGGACAAACTCAACTAAATGTTTAGTGATTCACACTTAATCACTTCTGAACTTTTCTTCTTGGATCATATTATGTTGAGTTCTTATCATGGTTTCTAAGACGGAATGTATGTCAAAACATAGTGGATGACGATCATCCTTTTCTTTATTTTAACCATTGATGTTGCACTCAATGCAATTCCTAATTTGAATGATCAAGTACCATTCCTTAATCAATTCCTATTCCAAAACTACTTCAGAATATCTTTTCAGAAATACATTCCAACATAATATTGTATTATATTCTATTTCAACTTTAGCCTTATAAATCAATATTTATTAGTACTTGTTCTCTATTCTTAATGTGTCATATACACATATGAATTTATGTCAAGATCCCACTCAAAATATGTCACCTACATATTTGAGTTCAAAACTTACTTTGCTCCCACTCAAAAATACATCATTCACATATTAGTTTAGGAAGACTCTCTAGCTCCCACTCAATTTTATGCAAATTGCACATCTTCTCAATATTTTGAATGTCTTCAAAATCCTTTGATCAATTATCAAATTGAGAGTTTCCTTTATGAGAAAACCATCAGGCATTAGCACTTCTTAATGAAATTTATTTGAGTCTGCCCAATACATTATTCACGGCGAATTGTGCGTTCTAGTTTTAGTAATCCCTTAATTTCTAATACTAAGTGAAATTTACTTCTAGGATTTCTCATAATTTCAGTTTACCATTAATTCCTTTGTAGTTTGTAGGTATGTCACGTTCCAATAACATGACAAGTGATTCATAAATGTCTCCACACATGGTGTAGAGCATATTTGTGAATCCTACTTTATTTAGTAAAGGCAAAATTGAAACACAATGATCATTATCATTGATCTCTTTCTTTTATGTGAAGAGATGCCTTCTAGAACATATTCTGTTGCGCTTCTCAATACTATGATGCATGGTCATGAACCTTCATCGTGCTTTCACTTTCTTCCACAAGAAACATTGTTTAGAATACACTTTCTCAATAACGCACCAAACTTTTAGCAATACTAGTTTTGCCTTTATTTTGGTTTTAGTCATGGACTTTGTATTCAATGAATACACTACAAAGATTCGTTTGTCGTTGTTTTGGAAATACCAAGTAACTCCAAAACTTCCACGACTATCCATACAAGATATGGTGTCGATTTCACAAATTTCATATGGTTTACTTTGTTCTAAATGAGTGTTTGCTATTTCCAACTAATGATCTTCACACTGACACTAAATCGATCTATCTATCGCCATATATTTTCCACTTACATCAAATACTACAATATGATTATTTTGCAATTCAACATTTTGAAAAACTAAGTTCATCACAATTTTGTGAAGGACATTTCAAAAGTTCTTATGCCAATTTCATAATGTCAAAATTTCATTATTATTGATCACATCGTAGTAATGTAATTCTATTTTATTCTCAATTCCCTTTGACGCTAAAATCTTTTGATCACATCAAACAGTTCCATGATCAAGTTTCATTTTGTAAACTCTTTTACTAGAATCAACAATTGCAAAACGATAATCACCACCTCGTTGAAATGCGGTACATCGAATATGCATTTTCTTTCAACAATTCATCAAACACTTTGTATTCATACAATACACGGTGTTTCAGTTATCTTACCGAATGTGGGCATGATTAGTATGTGACAAGATATTAGGTATCTACAATTTTCACATAGTATCAACATTACCTTTGAATTTTTAAACAATGGTTTCATTCAAAATGAATATAATATTAAGTTGGGTATTTCCAAGGAGTTTTAATATTTTATAGATGTTCATGCATTATCAATTAGTTTCACGACACGAATAATTCACACATAATAGAAAACATATGAACACGAATAGAAATTATTCATAAAAGTAGAATAACTATTTTGTTGCAAACTCATATGAATAACCGTCTCACGAAGTGCGAGACACACTAATGAAGTTCATAATCCATGGATTACAATAATCATTCAAAATGATAAACTAAATGATAAATGTCGAGGGAGAGTGTTGTCGGCCATCATCATGCTCACCATCAACACGCAACGTCACCTCCTCTCCAGTAGGCAGCTCTCATGCAGATGGACCTGTTTTCACAAAACAGAACAAGTATCAGATACTTTAATAGTGCAACAAGTGTTTGTAAGATTATAACATTTATAAAATTGTATATCATATATACCTTCATCATCGATGACCTCTCCGGGAATGGGTTCAACTTTCACATTCCGGAAATGTGTTATGAACTCATGGAAATCTTGTGTTTCCCTATCACCTCTCATGATGCATGTCCTAGAATGCCCTTGGTAGCTAGGAGGAAGCGACCGTAGCAATATGCCTATTTCAAAGGCATCGGTCATCCAGTAGTCCACAAAATAAACCATTCCCATGTACACATCATGCATGCACTCCAAGTGACTATCCAGACAAGTGAGTTCCTCCATCTTTATAGAAAGGAAATCTCCAAGAAACTCGTACTTCCACGTGCGCACCTAGCTCATGACTCCGCTCTTAGCTAATCCACCATCGCATGTGGGTCAAGTTTACCCAGAATCAGATGTAGTTTATCCACCATCCTGTAACACATTATCACTTGAATGTAGGTGGACATCTCACGATGATAATAGCGGTCTTCCCGCTGCTGTGTGGTGTCATAGAAATATGGCTGATCCAAATCTATCGTGAAGCATATGTAGTCGACCACATTGTTCTCACTAAGGAGGTCATTCAGACGTACAAGCCACTCAGGTAAGTTGGATCCATCTCGTTTGAGCTTTTTAGCATCTACCCAATCGTCAACCGAGAAGGAAGCATCAGGGAGAACCATTTCTACACTTACAATTGCAAAAGGATTTTAGACTAAATTTATAATTATGTGAGTTCAATTTAAATTGTGTTTATAAAGAACTCCACTAAAACTATTATCCCCAAAAGGGTTTTCGTGATTACACGATCCCCATTCACTACACCGCCCCCGATCGTCATGGCCGACGATATAGTTGCAAACATGGACGCCGAAACATCGATCACATTGTTCATGCGACTTGATCTTTCGATCATCTCATTTTCCAAGGACATGTCTGTAAATGCTAGGCTCACCAACTCAACCTTACATGTTTAGATGTGCAACATGTCTTACACCCACCGTAATCGAACGCAGATATGTCTAACACCCGATCGTCATAACGTGCCTCATAAGGAAGAACTTTCTTGGTGGTACAGACTAAGGGGGAACACTTTTGTTGGTATTATGTTTTAGGGATCATTTTATTTATTCTACCATCAAGTATCCAAAACTAGCACACAAAAGATGCATAAGCAAAAAACATCAAATGTAAATGCGATGCTATGGTCCTTCGCCCTGTGATCTCCATCCTGCGCTTCCGGATTCGGCGCCAGGGTCCGGTGCCATGCACGTCTGGATCGTAGTCCACCATCATGGTGACCGTTACTATTACTTAGCAAAAGAAAACAAACTGCTTTGCCTTGACTATCACCATATCACATCACAACGCCCCTGCAAAACAAAGTTAGACACTTCTACTTTTCCTTTGCATGTTTTACATGGCTATTAGGGCTTCCCCGCAAGAACTATTCTTACCTACAAAATTCAACCACAACGTTGATCAAATAGTTGTCTATACTATACCCTTTAGGAGTCCTCGTTTGCAAATGGCATACCAACTAATGCAAGAGAGACAGACACCCCCAAAGCCACTTATACGGTGCAAGCCGTATGTCAAGCATGGACCAGTCTCGCGAATTAACGCGTAAAGTCGGTTAGGGCCACTTCATCAAGCATTGTTGCGGTATGCACAAGTACACGTGGGAGGGTAACAACTATAAGATCAATTCCCAAACGCTACAACTCGTTTGTTCTACCCGTACTAGCAATACTACGCATAGATCTAGCTCTGATACCACTGTTGGGGTTGCGTGCCTGAAAACAATAATTTTTCCTACGCCAAGAACCCTAATGCCAGGATCTATCTATTAGTAATGCAGTAACGGGAGGGGCTTTTCACAAACTTACCCTTAAAGACCGAAAAGCTTTGTTAATGTTCAGGAGAACGTGGTTGATGTAGTCGTACCGACGCCAACCTCAGGGTCGTTCTGAAGTCCACGGCTCCTGCGTCTCCAACAACTCCTAGCACCGTAGGTGCAACACCTTCGAGGGAGTTACACACGTCCGGTGTAAGATAATGACTCCCGCTCCTCTGATCTAGCAGAGATCACGGAAGTAGACCTTCTGGATCTGAACCCCGCAGCGCGACGATGCTCCACGGTGAATAAGTCTTCTATTCACATAGTCCAGACTTGGGACTGCGGTCACGGGAGAGTGAGAGGCAACTGGAGGTATCCCCAAAGAGAGGAAACCTTTTATTATTTTTTGGTGTGTTATTTCCTCCAAATACCTCCCAATATATAGGGGAAGGGGACCCCATAGTGCTTTAGCTAAGCCATGTGGGACTAAACAAAGGAGAGGAGAGGGGAGAGGGGGTGGCCGACCGGCTAGGGCCCTCTTGGGCCCCGCGTGGGAGCCTAGGGTCCCATGCGGCCACCTCCTCTCTTTCCTCGCCTTGGTCTTTCCCTCATGGGCCTTTTCCCTTAGAGATTTTGGCCCAATAGTGAATTTGACTATTTTAATTCCTTTTATTTTATTAAATAAACACAAATAAATGATTAAATCAATATTTAACATTTACTTACATATTATTCAATTTAGTGGCTATATAACTCCTTCCATCCCACTTCGGACATCTTCCAGACCTTCTTCCGGTTTTCTCCCTTTCTTTTCTTCGGTGATTCCGACGATACCAACATAATCTTCGAGCATCTTCAAACCCTTAAGCATGATACCCTACGGTTTGGGAACACTCCAGACATGGTCGAGATCCCTCTCGTACCAGTGATCATCAGCGGGACCTGGATGCCCATAATGACCCTTGTGCATTCCACGCAATCTTTGTCGTTGAACCATCAACGCCATGTCCTATTCCTTTTGCCTCTGTGATACTTGCATTGTCCGAGATCTGATCAACGACATCACCATGCCATGTTCAATATAGTTACTGACAAATGCTACTTAACTCATATAGTTACATCACCATGCCATGTTCAATATAGTTACCGACTTAGTCACACGCTGTGGAGCTTATGGATATAACTTCTCTGAGTGGGTCCCTTGAGTATCTCTCCATTACGTGGATGGACAAATCCTGATCTTGACACATACTCCTCTATATTCCCCTTTGATGTACCTAAACACACCTTTATGATCACCATTTCATCGAGTGACATTTGATGCTATCAAGGCACTCTTGGGTGATAGTGATTAATACGGTCTCACGGTCTAAGGAACAAGACACTATGTTTCCTAATCATCGTAATTTGAACTTTGTGACATGATCATGTTATGCTTAGATTGGGTATGCTCATCATCTCATTCTCCCAGTGAGGTGACTCCATTGTCAACTAACATAAATGCCACATGATCAGGAAATCTTGATCATCCATTCACCAATGAACCGGTGACTAGAGATTCACCGAGAACTTCTGGTTGTTTATATATCACACATGTATTAATGTTTCCTATCGATACAGTTATAGCATTGATATAAAACCTAATTATAAACTTTGTGAAATATGATAATAATCCATATTATTATTTGTCTCTAGAGCATATTTCCAACAGAGCCTTCCTGGTAATAAAGGGAGAACTATATAAAATAAGCATCTTGGGTGTGCTCCAGCGATGCATGACACCCAAAGAAGAGAATCTTACACTACTAGGGAAAACCCTACTTGAGGCGCACCAGAAATCCTATTCGAGGTGCATATGGGATGCGCCTCAAGGGCCGCACTGCTAGTATTGTTTACTCGAGGCGCATAGGATATGCACCATGTATAACCCAGATATGCGAGGCGAATATCAGTATGCGCCTCGTATAAATATATACAAGACGCATATAGATATATGCCTCGCATATCTAGGGTATACACGGTGCATATCTGACATATGTGCCTCGCATATATTTGACAGATGCGCCTCCAACTTAGAGATGCGCCTCCAATAGCATTTTCGAAATTCAAATTTTATAGATCCATAGTACAGTCCAGAATACAGTACACAAGTATTATACAGTCAAGAATATAGTATAAATAGCATAGAATTTTCAGAAAGTTGCAATTGGCCAAAACATAGTAGAACCAACATGAATACAAGTACATCACACATCAACTTGAATTAATCCGCGACATATGAGTTCACGCTTCAACTAGAACCAACTAGTACATTAGACAACACCAAGTGTGTGCCAAGTTCACATCTCTGGGGACCAAGTACAAGTTCACAATCACGTTACAAGTCCTCGTACAGCTAGTTACATATAAACAGTACATATCAGGTATTCAACAATTGAAATATACTTCAAATTCAACTAGTTATCAAATAACTAGCTCCAATGAGCTAGAAAACATTGGTAGGAGTAGGTTTTATCCATTCTTCTTCATCATGGAGCTCTTGTACACCAACTTTCGATGGATGAAAGCGGGTATCTACAGGATACAAATCAGAAAAAGTTAGGAACAAACAGAAATTTCTAGGTTGCCAATGTACAAACATAAATAACAGTAGAATAGCCAAGACCATGCTTAAATATGTTAGAGAAGTATCAACATGTAGTGATAGAACCATATAATTAAACAAGTTTATATTGCAATATTATAAATATCAGGGAGTACTGAATACTAGTAGAGCAGATCTTTCTTAGCATGGTAGTACATCACCAAATTAAACAAGAAGTTTGTAATCAGCAATGCATGTCTGTTCGACTCTTACTTACAATAGCATTGAACAATAGTATCTCATATGAACACAATGAGAAGCACTATAACAAGAAAATCAGGACACTAGTAAAGCAGCAAAGTACTATAAATAAATATACTAGAACCATTATCATTTTTCTATAAGATATACTTCATAGTCATAATCTGTATATTCTATTATATGTACCAGGTTGTAGAATAGACCTAATGTCTCAAAATAAATGGAAAGGCATTACATTGAACCTAAATAGACAACTCACATTTCGCGGTAGAAGAAAGAGAATTTGCAATCAATAGACGTCTCATAACTAGCACACTGTTTATCAAAGTTAGTTATTTGTAAATCATATTACTCCACACTTAAAATAACAGACATTTTGGCCCATTGCTTGATCAGTGGGACCAACTTTGCTCGATGACCATATCATGAATAAAACTCATGTGCACCTGCATCAATCAGAAGCACTACAAATTAGCAACTAGTACAAACATTTGAATCAATAGAATTGTCCATCAATGAAATATATAAGCCCAGCTGCATTGCAGGAACTAAGCCTACAACAACTCAAAATACAGTAGATCAAAAAAATGAATTGTTCAATGAATACTAGCTAGAGAATTACATAACATACTTCACAAAGCAAGGCCTTCAAGGGTAACCAAACAACTACTATAAGATCATCATTCTTCAAGGGCAAAAAATAATATGCTTTATTAGAAGGATAAACATGAATCTTGTTTGGAATTTTTATTAGCATATGATCCAGTAAGATGTTTCTCCATTTAGAAGAGTTTTCAACTTCTAATGGTTCAGGGTTATATAACTGATCCATGGCGGTGGGTTTGGCTACGGTGACGAGGTCTCACCGGGTGAAAGGCAGCGGGCTTTGTTCATGGCGAGCACGCCGGACAGTCGGGACGGAGTCCAGGCGCAACACTAGTTCATGGTACTTCCACGGAAGGCGGCTTGGCTTTTTCTCCTGGTGGGACGTCGGTGGCAGCAGCAGTCTGGGCAGGCGACCACCGGAAGGCTGACGCTGCAGAAGGAGCTCGATAGCCGAGCTCGATATTCGGCATTCTTGCAGCCGATTAGAACAAAAATCAATGAGAATCGATGCATCGGGGGTGTGGGAGAGTGGATCGGGGAGGGAACCTATGAATCAAAGGATGATCTATGTCCGGGTAGGAGTCTTGGAGGGCAGCATCACCTCCATTGCCGTCTTGGATTGGAGGGCCGTTGCGGTCTCCTCTGAATTCGGCTCGACCCAGCCGCACCATCGGCTCCGTGGCGTCACAAAGGTTGCTCGGGGGCTTCTCCTGGCTAACGTAGTTGGTCGTCCCCGACGGTGCCTTGAGGCCCACACGGGAGCAGCCGACAGAGGAGGGAGGCAGAGGCACTCCTGCTAGCGTTTGACGTGCGGGAGCCGAAGGGAAGAACGGGCCGACTGGAGGGAGGACTACTAGCGGCAGAGGGGAGGAAGGACCGGATACCGGCGAGGTTTGGCGGTGTGGGGGTGAGGTCGGGCGGTATGATTGGAAATCAAGGTTGGGTTCGGCTGGGAAAGGAGAAGGAGAGTGGAACAGAGGACGCAGGGAGACGTGGCATTCTCTTCTTTCAATTTGGTCAAGCCTACGTGTTGAGTTTCAGGGAATTTGATCTGAGTAGACGGTTCAGATCGGCGATCCACATGGGGGCGTTTTCTGTTTTGTTATTGGTTGCACATAAGATTGAGGAGCCTACCACCCCCGAGCCCACCTCTATTACTCGAGGCGCATCTGCGAGTGATGCGCCTCCAATATCCAAAAATACACAAGGTGGATATGGGCATATGTGTCTCCAGTATTGGGGCACCTACCACCTACGGTCCCACCCATCTTATTCGAGGCGCATGATATTTGACATATTTTTGATAATTTTTATTGATGATTTTCTTTTGGTTTTGATCGTTTTCTAGCATTACCTAACGCTAATATTTTGGCAGCGAAAGAAAACTTGGTTTTTAATGTGTGTTTCAGATTTTGAACATCAACAGAAGGTTTTAATAAGAGAAACATAATATTCAGACGAAAACAAGCAAGCCTCTTTTCGGAAGCAATCAAGGGAGACAACAGAAGCTTTAATGAGCAACTATACGGCGGGAATATTTTTCTTGCCATATAATTCCTGCCGTATAGCTGCCGCCGCCGTCGTCTTGTCAAAAGGGACAACTTTCGTGAAGAGGCGAGACGCGAAATCATAACACAACAACCGCCATCCCATCTAGAAAGGAGAAAGAAGAGATCCGGAGAAGAAGGGGAAGATGTTCTTCATCTCGCTCCACGATCTTCGACCTCCTAGCCATCACACCATCATAGCCATTACTTGTACTTGAGAGAGAGAGATATTGATGGCCTAAAATATATCGAGCTCGTTGGAGAACCCCAAGAGGAAGGTCTGATGAGCACAACAGCAAGTTTTCCCTTAGTATGAAACCAAGGTTATCAATCTAGTAGGAGTAAGAAAACACCCCAAAGATGTTGCTAGCTGAACGTTGGCAGGGCGCACTACCGGTGTTAGCAACAACGTGGAGACCTGCACAACACAACCACAGAACTCTGTCCCCAACTTGCGATGGGGTTGTCAATCTCACCGATTTTTCTGAAAACAAAGGATTAAACGTATCGAATGGAAGGAAGTAATAGTTTGCAGAAAGTAATCACAAAGTAGTAAACAGTTTGTAGATTGAATGTAAAAGAAAGGAACGGGGTCCACAGTTCACTAGAGGTGGCTCTCCTTAAGATAGATAACATGCTGGGTGAACAAATTACAGCGGGGCAATTGACAAACATCGAGAAAGCATACAAGCATATACTAATCATCTTGACTCCTTTGAGACTTGATTGGGCATTACAACATTATACATAGACCGCCATCCAACTGCATCTATGACTAATAATCCACCTTCAGATTATTATCCGAACCCCCTCCAGTATTAAGTTGCAAGCAACAGATTATTGCTTTATGAATTGCATGTAAAGTAAACAATACGATTGTTCTAAGAACAAAGGATTGTTGTTTTCTCCCTAGTAGCAACAGCACATCTAGTACCTTAGAGATTTCTGTCACTTCCCCAGATTACCAGAGGCATGAACCCACTATCGAGCATAAATACTAACTCTTGGAGTTGCTAGCATCTACTTGGCCAAGATATCTACTAACAACGGAAAGCATGCAAGATCACAAATAACAAAGACATGATAGAATCAATATCTGAAATAGCATCTCAATATCCATCGGATCCCCATAAACACAACATGTATGGATTACAAATAGATGATCTTGATCATGAACGGAGCTCACAAAATCTAAACATGAAAGCACAAAGGAGGAGAACCAGCCATCTACCTACTACATGGACCCGTAGTCCAGAGATGAACTACTCATGCATCACACCGGAGGCTTGCATGGTGATGAAGAAGGCCTTGAATTCCCCTCTCCGGCAGGGTGCCGGGAAGAGGTTCAGATCCCTCCCAATCTAGGGATGGAGATGACGACGGCTATAGACTCTTTCGTGGATTTTTGATCGGGTACTTAGGGTTTTCATCCCGAGGGCATCTTATAGGCGGAAGGAGAGGCCAAGGGGGTGCTGGGGTCGTCTAGACCACCCCCTGAGTGGGCCTGGCCTGGCCACGCGGCCAGGTGGTGTGGTCGCCCTCTGGCCCTTCTCCGTCTCGTATTCTGGCACTTGATCCCTTCCGGAAAAATAGGCACTTTGGCTTTTGTCCCGTCCAATTCCGAGAATATTCATTTTCTGACTTTCCTGGAACCAAAAACAACAGAAAACAGACAGCTGGCACTGTGGCTCTTGTTAATAGGTTAGTCCAAGAAATCATATGAAAAGTACTCCAAAGTGTGGACAAAACACAAGAAAGTGGATAAAACCAAGCATGGAACATCAAAAATTATAGATACATTTGCAATGTATCAGCATCCCCAAGCTTAACTCCTGCTCGTCCTCGAGTAGGTAAGTGATAAAAAGAAAGAATAATTTTTGGGGTGACATGCACCATCAAAGATTTGATCAAAGTATTTGTAAAACATTCAAAGCTGGGATCATAGTACTTCAATCATAACATGAAAGACAAAGTTCTAGCAATAAGACAAAGAAACTATGATGCAACATGAAAAGGCACAAACAAAAGATTCATGAATAATAATGCTTTGCAAGACATTTGTTTGTTTCACATAAAGAAAACATAGCATAATAGTATTCAGCTTGTCCCTCATACAGTAGCAAATATAAATGCGTAGGACACCTTTAAAGTTCATAAGAGTGACTAGATACAAATAGTTTAAAACAAGCAATATCAAGTTATGCATCAATCAACTACTCTTGGGATAATGCACATAGAACTAAGAATGGCCACTATGCTCTCAAAGTAAGTGCATAAAGGTAGAAGGTGGAGACTCAATATAATGGTGGAAGAAAGGCCTTTTGTAAAAAGGAAGTAGGGATTCAAGTCTCATAAATAGCTTCCAAAAATTATGGTACTTATAGCTTTCAACTCTCATTGCCCCTATCATAAGCATCTTGAAGTGATTAAGGTTAAAGTGAACAAACTATGGTGTACATGCTTGACGAAGTATAATTTAGAAATCTCATGTCCCTTGTAGACGAGGGCTGCTCCTCATGTTACTCAAGTCTAGTCACCGGTAAGTTCTTGTCATTGTAAGTACATGTGTATCATAGAGAACCGCCAACGGGGTACCCCTTGCCCGATGATACGTAAGAATCCCCATATCAAAATGACAAGGCAAGAAGACAACGAGCATCTCAACAATCTTCTTATTTACCATGGGAATATGGTGCTTTTTTCTCTCTTTCCTCTTTTCATAATCTCTTTTTTTTTCTCTTTTTCTCAATATAGGACTCTTTTTTATAAGAAGAATGCTTCATAGACAGCTCATTATGGTTACGCTGCAGGTTTCCACCATGTCAGCATGGATTAGACCAGCGGCCCAAGCGTTTCTCTAACACATATACATAACTCCATGGACTTACAAGCTCCCCTTTCATTTCACACTGACGACATCCATATACAAAAGAGCATGATATCAACTAGGTACAAGCACTAAGTGCAATGTTGAAAGCATTCCCCATGACAACATGGTTCTGCTAATTCCCAACAAATAAGTGCAAGCATATACAACATAGACGACACAATGGTTCAAGTTTATTAAGGGCAAGAAAAGTAAAGTGTGCCATCAAGTTTGTGAGAGCTTTAATCACTAGTTTTCTCATAACAAGTTTAATTCGGAAGGTAAACAAAAGCATGAATATACTTGGAATAGCATAAGCTAGTAGGTAGGTATGGTGGACTCTTTGGAATAACTTGGTTTAGGGAGTTGGATGCATGAGTGGAACTCATACTTGGTTGTGGAGGCTAGCACAAGACTTGCAGCTCCAAACTTAGAGAGCAATAATGGCCATAATCATGCAGAGCGACAAAACATCATTGATCAAAGCATAAAGTGATACTACAAGTTGAAAACTAAAGGATCATAAAGTCTATGGTGACTTGAGATAGTCATAACATGGTGCGAGCATGTGCCAAGTCAACCCAAATAAAGCATCAAAGGAGAATACCACTATACTATGCTTTAATATGCTAAAACAACGCGTGATTCATCCAAGGCACATTAAGTAATCTTAATTGTTTATAACAATTCATGCTACAGCAAAGAATACTAAGCATAAAGCCAAAACAATATCAAGCATGGCATGACAAAGCATAGGCCACAGTCAAAAACGAGCCCTTTTTACCACATAAGCATGAACTTTCCTACTCTTTTCCAATCCAAACCAAACTATCTGAAAACCATTTGGTCCAACCAATTTATTCAAAAAACTAAGCAAACAAAAGCAAACGAAAAACCAAAATGAAGACGAAGAAGAAGACGCTCCAAGAACAACACAACTGTGCATGAAACAATAGAAATGAAGCGTTTGGAAGAAACCTGGGATTTTTATTGATAAAGAGGGGGATGCCTTGGGCATCCCCAAGCTTTGACGCTTGTACTTTTTGGATATTTCTTGGGGTTACACGTGTGGCATCCCCAAGCTTGAGCTTTAGTCCATCCTTCATCTCATTACTCATTCCTTCCATACACCTGAATTTTTTCCTTCATACAAAACTTCACACAATCTTTATTAGCAACATTAGTGCACTCAAGATAAATAAGTCTTAAGGTTCAGTTCTAACACCAAATAAACTTTCATTAGAACACTATATACTGTAGCACTTCCCTCAAAAAACTCAATTCCCCAAAAGAACTCAAAAAGGAACCCACAAGAAGCAAATGCAGAAAATGGCAGAAATCTGTCAAAACAGACCAGTAGGTAAAGACGAATTTTTTCGAAGACCTTCTGTTACTCAAATCGAAAAGTGTTGAACTAATGAAAGTTAGATAACAACCTGGGGCAGAAGCACAAAAATTCACGCCTCAAAAACACGTTCAGAGATTTTACACTAATTTTTACGGTGAAGCACAGAAATCTGTTTTGGGACCGCAACTTTCCCAATCATTACTTCTCTCTCATTAGAGGTTTCTCTTTGCACAAAAAGCAAATAAAAAGGATAAGGAGCGTTTATTACTGAAATAATAACTTCCAAGACTCATCTAAAACTTTTGGGTTATCTTCTAATAAGTACTTTTCTTTAACGCCTTTAAGTTAGGCATAAGAAGCAAAAACAAGAATCAAGTGTTCTCAAATGAAGAAGCATTAAGATTAATACCAGAAATATCTTCAACAAGGAAAGGTATATCCTCCAAATAAGTTCTAGAGGATCCTCTCTCAATGCTCTTAGGCTTACTATTTTCATAAAAAGGGTTTTCAGGAATAATCCAATCAAGATTCTTTTCTATGGCTTCATGTATTGCTACCAGTTTAAAGGGTATTGGTATCTTAGTTTCCTCCCCATTAGGTTCAGTTTTGTTCATCTTTTCTTGTGTACCAACAACATCTACACATGAGCCTAGCATATTGAAACGTTCAAATACTTTTCTAGCTTCCTTGGCAACATCATAGAACTCCTTAAACAAAGTTTCTAGAGTAAAATCCCTCTTTTTAGGGTCCTCAATTTCTTTAAGCTTAAGAAACATTACTTGCATTAAGGGGTTGAGGTTAGCAAACCTAGCTTCTAACATGTGAATTAAAGAAGCTACAACAATCTCATAGTTTGGAGCAAGTTCTGCAAGGGATCTATCCTCAGTATCCTCATGTTTACTAACATGATTAAAGAATTCTTCAATATTATCTTTCCCAATTATAGAACCACTACCAATTGAAAGGTCTTTCAGGGTGAATTTTGGGATCAACATGGTGAGCTAAGGAAGAGGTGACAACTAAAGGAGACTTAATTTTTTTGTGTTTTTGGTAAAGAAACAAGCAAACAAAGCAAAAAGAAACTAAGCTGAACAAAAATAACAAAGTAAAGAGATTGGTTATGAGGGACTCCCCTTGTGAAGATGTCCTTGACTCCCCGGCAACGGCGCCAGAAAAGTGCTTGATGGCCCAAAATATATCGAGCTCGTTGGGGAACCCCAAGAGGAAGGTATGATAAGCACAACAGCAAGTTTTCCCTCAGTATGAAACCAAGGTTATCAATCCAGTAGGAGCAATGAAACACCCCAAAGATGTTGCTAGCTGAACGTTGGCAGGGCGCACTACCGGTGCCAGCAGCAACGTGGAGACCTGCATAACACAACCACAGAACTCTGTCCCCAACTTGCGATGAGGTTGTCAATCTCACCAGTTTTGCTGAAAACAAGGGATTAAACGTATCGAATGGAAGGAAGTAATAGTTTGCAGAAAGTAAACACAAAGCAGTAAACAGTTTGTAGATTGAATGTAAAAGAAAGGAGCAGAATCCATAGTTCACTAGAGGTGGCTCTCCTTAAGATAGATAACATGTTGGGTGATCAAATTACAGCGACGCAATTGACAAACATCGAGAAAGCATACAAGCATATACTAATCATCTTGACTCCTTTGAGACTTGATTGGGCATTACAACATTATACATAGACCGCCATCCAACTGCATCTATGACTAATAATCCACCTCCAGGTTATCATCCGAATCCCCTCCAGTATTAAGTTGCAAGCAATAGATTATTGCTTTACGAATTGCGTGTAAAGTAAACAATACGATTGTTCTATGAACAAAGGATTGTTGTTTTCTCCCTAGTAGCAACACCACATCTGGTACCTTAGAGATTTCTATCACTTCACCAGATTACCAGAGGCATGAACCCAGTATCAAGCATAAATACTAACTCTTGGAGTTGCTAGCATCTACTTGGCCAAGATAGCTACTAACAACGAAAAGAATGCAAGATCACAAATAACAAAGACATGATAGAATCAATAATCAATCTGAAATAGCATCTCAATATCCATCGGATCCCCGCAAACACAACATGTATGGATTACAAATAGATGATCTTGATCATGAATGGAGCTCACAAGATCTAAACATGAAAGCACAAAGGAGGATAACCAGCCATCTAGCTACTACATGGAATTGTAGTCCAGAGATGAACTACTCACGCATCACACCGAAGGCTTGCATGGTGATGAAGAAGGCCTCCAGGGTCAATTCCCCTCTCCGGCAGGGTGCCGGGAAGAGCTTTAGATCCCTCCCAATCTAGGAATGGAGATGACGGCGGCTACAGACTCTTTCGTGGATTTTTGATCGGGTACTTAGGGTTTTCGTCCCGAGGGCATCTTATAGGCGGAAGGAGAGGCCGAAGGGGTGCTGGGGTCGGCCAGACCACCCCCTAGCGCAGGCCAGGCCTGACCGCGCGGCCAGGTGGTGTGGCCGGCCCCCAGCCCTTCTCCGTCTCGTATTCTGGCATGTGATGACTTCCGGAAAAATAGGCACTTTGGCTTTTGTCCCATCCAATTCCGAGAATATTCATTTTCTGACTTTCCTAGAAGCAAAAACAACAGAAAATAGGCAGCTGGCACTATGGCACTTGTTAATAGGTTAGTCCAAGAAATCATATGAAAAGTACTCCAAAGTGTGGACAAAACACAAGAAAGTGGATAAAACCAAGCATGGAACATCAAAAATTATAGATACATTTGCAATGTATCAGAGATCTTCACTTTGCAAGATTAGGGTTTTAGATTTTTTCTTCCTATCTTGAATTGTGTTGGATTACTTTTCTATTCTTATTGCGGATCTCCATGGTAATATCGAGAAGAAGTCCCTTTATTTAATTATATCGATGATTCTTTCTTCTCTCATGTGTGAGTAAGTTCCTTGGGCGTGGGAGATGTAAGGGATTGGTGAGATGTGAGGTGCCTTTATATATTTCCGTTAATTTGTGATTGACTTTAATTACTATATTATGTGTGCTTGACTATTTGTGGGATGCCTAATGCTTGTTGTCCAATTAAGGCCCAGACAACATGATGCTTTGTTCTACATAGATAGGATCTTGTTCGGTAGCAGACCGGCGACCCCCGAGTGACACGGGGATATCAATGGGAAACTAGTTGACTCAAGGATCACGAGGAACCACTGTGCTTATTGCATTAGTCCGATCCAAGGAACTTAATTGCTAAGCAATCTGAAGGATCTTAATCGTCTAGTGACTGACCATGGTTTTGGTAACAGACTAGTAGGATTATTGAAATTGGGATGAAATTTATCAAGAGGAGTTCCGGCTAATTATGGGTTGCTCGCCTACACATATACTTATAAGATTATAATTGTTACACTTATCATTCATCCACCTGACACAGTCACTATTACCATGAACTATATCTCCCCGCGCCTTCTTTGTCATCTACAGAAAACCACAAACAATTGAATCATTCTTTACTTTTATGCTTTTTATTCCTGAAGTTGACATTTTAGTTTTACTTAAATACATCCAGTTTAATCCAAATTTCATTCTTATTTCCACACTTGCAGTCAATTCACTCGAAGACCTGTGACAACTTTGAGTGTGACAGAGACTTCATTCATAAACACTTACCTTTGGGCTCCATGTGGGATCAATATCTAAACTTCAAAACTAGCTACAAAAGATCTATGCACTTGTAGACATTAAGCTATTTTCTGGCGCTGTTGCCGGGGAGCTAAGTGCTAAGTGTTTGTCTCTTGACATTTCAGGTGTTACTACTACAAAATGGTCTCCCTAGGAGACAAAGGGCCTACACGTTCTTGTAGGACCTATTTACCTGATTATTTTGAGCGCGTGTGATGTCTACGCATGCTTCTATTCTTTTAGACAATGTTGGGCCTCCAAGTGTAGAGGTTTGTAGAACATCAACAAGTTTTCCCTTAAGTGGATCACCCAAGGTTTATCGATCTCAGGGAGGAAGTGGTCAAAGGTATCCCTCTCAAGCAACCCTGCAATCAAGATACAAGAAGTCTCCTATGTCCCCAACACACCCAATACACTTGTCAGGTGTATAGGTGCACTAGTTCAGTGAAGAGATAGTGAAATACAAGTAATATGGATGATTATAAGTGGTAATTGCAATCTGAAATAAGAATGACAACAAGCAAACATTTAACAGAACTGATTGTAAATGGTGTTTCAATGCTTAGAAACAAGGCCTAGGGATCATACTTTCACTAGTGGACACTCTCATATAAATATCTTCTCTTCATGATGCTACCATGAACTACTCTCCGGTTGGACGATGTAGGGCTATAACAACACACCTTAAAGTTCACATTCCCCATCTAGATAGCCCCTCACTATCATCTTGAGCGCGAGATGGTTCCAGCAAACACCACAATCTCATAGAGACATCCAACTAAAATTATACTCATGATAAGTATTTATGTAATCTTAGCCAAAGTGCCGCACGGTGTGCACACTATCAACTTCACACACATGGGGATAAGCAGAGATTCATTAAAGCACTTGAGTAGCAGAATAGATCTATAGGTTACAAAGCTCATGATCTCATAAGATCACGCATAGAGAGAGATGAACACATAGCTACCGGTAGAACCCTTAGCCTCGAGAGAGAACTACTCCCTCCTCATCATGGGAGTCAGCAACGGTGATGGAGATGGCGGTGGAGTCGAAGGAGATGGCTGCGGGGGCACTTCCCCATCCCGGTCGGGCGCCGGAACAGACAGTTCTGTCCCCTGAATCTCCTCTTCGGTGGCGGCGGCGCTGCAGAACTTTTCTTGGAAATCTGATCTGGTACTTAGGGTTTTCGTCCCAGGAGGCTTTTATAGGCGAAAGGGCAAGGTCAGTGGAGGCCCGAGGGGCCCACACCACCTAGTGGCACGGCCAGGGGGTACACGCGCCACCATAGGGTGTGGCCAGTGATACATTGCAAATGTATCTATAATTTTTGATGTTCCATGCTTGGTTTTATCCACTTTCTTGTGTTTTGTTCCAACTTTGGAGTACTTTTCATATGATTTCTTGGACTAACCTATTAACAAGAGCCACAGTGCCAGCTGCCTGTTTTCTGCTGTTTTTGGTTCCAGGAAAGTCAGAAAATGAATATTCTCGGAATTGGACGGGACAAAAGCCAAAGTGCCTATTTTCTGGAAGGGATCAAATGCCAGAATACGAGACGGAGAAGGGCCAGAGGGCGGCCACACCACCTGGCCATGCGGCCAGGCCTGGCCCGCGCCAGGGGGTGGTGTGGCCATCCCAGGCACCCCCTCGGCCTCTCCTTCCGCCTATATATTGCCCTCGGGACGAAAACCCTAAGTACCCAATCAAAAATCCACAAAAGAGTCTATAGCCGCCGTGATCTCCATCCCTAGATCGGAAGGGATCTGAAGCTCTTCCCGGCACCCTGCCGGAGAGGGGAATTCACTATGGAGGCCTTCTTCATCACCATGCAAGCCTCCGGTGTGATGTGTGAGTAGTTCATCCTTGGACTACGGATCCATGTAGTAGCTAGATGGCTGGTTCTCCTCCTTTGTGCTTTCATGTTTAGATCTTGTGAGCTCCGTTCATGATCAAGATCATCTATTTATAATTCATACATGTTGTGTTTGCGGGGATCCTATGGATATTGAGATGCTATTTCAGATTGATTATTGATTCTTTCATGTCTTTGTTATTTGTGATCTTGCATGCTTTCCGTTGTTAGTAGCTATCTTGGCCAAGTAGATGCTAGGAACTCCAAGAGTTAGTATTTATGCTCGATAGTGGGTTCATGCCTCTGGTAATCTGGGGAAGTAACAGAAATCTCTAAGGTACTAGATGTGCTGTTGCTACTAGGGAGAAAACAACAATCCTTTGTTCATAGAACAATCATATTGTTTACTTTACACACAGTTCGTAAAGCAATAATCTGTTGCTTGCAACTTAATACTGGAGGGGGTTCGGATGATAACCTGAAGGTGGATTATTAGTCATAGATGCAGTTGGATGGTGGTCTATGTATTATGTTGTAATGCCCAATCAAGTCTCAAAGGAGTCAAGATGATTAGTATATGCATGTATTGCTTTATTGGTGTTTGTCAATTGCCCCGCTGTAATTTGTTCACCCAGCATGTTATCTATCTTAAGGAGAGCCACCTCTAGTGAACTATGGATCCCGATCCTCTTTTTCTTTACATACAATCTACAACTGTTTACTGCTTTGTGTTTACTTTCTGCAAACTATTACTTCTTTCCATTCGATACGTTTAATCCTTTGTTTTCCGCAAAACACGGTGAGATTGACAACCTCATCGCAAGTTGGGGACAAAGTTCTGTGGTTGTGTTGTGCAGGTCTCCATGTTGCTACTAGCACCGGTAGTGCACCCTGCCAAAGCTCAGCTAGTAATACCTTTGTGGTGTTTCCTTGCTCCTACTGGTTCGATTAAACCTTGGTTTCATAATGTTAGTGTTTCTACTATCACCACCACTAGTGTTGAGGCTAGTAATAGTTCTACTACTTTAGATGATAAAGTTGATTTTGATCTAGATGGTTGCAATATCTCTGTAGTTATTAAGTTCCTACAAAAGCTTGCTAAAAGTCCTACTGCTAGTGCTATGAACATGGCCTTTACAAAACACATTACCAATGCTCTCATAAAGATTAAGGAGGAGAAGATGAAACATAAAGCCTCTATTCCTATAAAACAAGAGGATGTTTGAGAACCCATCATTAATATGAAAGTGAATGACTTTGATTTCAAAGCTTTGTGTGCTCTTGATAGTAGTGTTTCTATTATGCCTAGAAGGATTTATGATATGCTTGATTTGCCTCCTCTTGAAGATTGCTATTTGAATGTCCCACTTGATGATAATGCTAAAAAGAAACTCATGGGGAATCTTAATGATTTTCTTATTATGGTTAACAATTCCTATGTCTCCGTTGATTTCTATGTTTTGGATGTTGAATACAATGCTTCTTGTCCTATTACTTTGGGAAGACCTTTTCTTAGAACTGTTCGTGCCATCATTGATATGAAAGAAGGCACCATTAAATATCAACTCCCACTCAAGAAAGGTATAGAGCACTTCCCTAAAAAGAGAGAAAAGATTTCTTTTGCTTCTCCTATGAAAACAAAATTTGGTTTTAATTCTTTTTCATTTGAGAACACTTGATTCTTTCTTTGCTTCTCATGCCTAACTTAAAGGCGTTAAAGAAAAGTACTTATTGGGAGATAACCCAAAAGTTTTAGATGAGTCTTGGAAGTTATTACTTCAGTAATAACCTCTTCTTATCCTTTTTATTTGCTTTTTGTGCCAAGAGTAACCTCTAATGAGAGAGAACTAATGATTGGGAAAGTTGCTGTCCCGAAACAGATTTTTGTGCTTCACCGTAAAATTTCGTGAGAGAGCTCTGTATGTTAGATTGAGCTGTAATTTGTTGTGCTTCTGACCCATGTTGTAATCTAACTTTCGTTAGTTCAACACTTTTTTATTTGAGTAACACAAGGTCTTCTAAAAAATTCGTCTTTACCTGCTGGTCTGTTTTGACAGATTTCTGCCATTTTCTGCATTTGCTTCTTGTGGGTTCCTTTTTGAGTTCTTTTGGGGAATTGAGATTTTTGAAGGAAGTGATACAGTATCTAGTGTTTTAATGGAAGTTTATTTGGTGTTATAACTGAACCTTAAGACTTATTTATCTTAAGTGCACTAATGTTGCTAATGAGATTGTGTGAAGTTTTGTATGAAGGAAAATTTTCAGGTGTATGGAAGGAATGAGTAGTGAGATGAAGGATGGACTAAAGCTCAAGATTGGGGATGCCACGCGTGTCACCCCAAGAAATATGCAAGATGTACAAGCGTCAAAGCTTGGGGATACCCAAGGCATCCCCTTCTTCATCAATAAAAATCGCAGGTTTCTTCCAAACGCTTCATTTTTATTGTTTCATGCACAGTTGTGTTGTTCTTGGAGCGTCTTATTTTTTGTTTTTTTTGTTTTTTCGTTTGCTTTGTTTTCTTAGTTTTTTGAATAAATTGGTTGGACCCCCTCTTTCATATATTGGTTTGCAAATAGTTTGGTTTGGTTTGGAAAAGCGTAGGAAAGTTCATGCTTATGTGGTAAAAAGAGCTTGTTTTTGACTGTGGCCTGTGCTTTGTCATGCCATGCTTGATATTGTTTTGGCTTTATGCTTAGTATTCTTTGCTGTAGCATGAATTGTTATAAACAATTGAGATTGTTTAATGTGCCTTGGATAAATCATGCGTTGTTTTAGCATATTAAAGCATAGTATAGTGGTATTCTTCTTTGATGCTTTATTTGGGTTGACTTGGCACAGGCTCACACCATGTTATGACTGTCTCAAGTCACCATAGCCTTTATGATCCTTTAGTTTTCAACTTGTAGTATCACTTTATGCTTTGATCAATGATGTTTTGTCGCTCTGCATGATTATGGCCATTATTGCTCTCTTAGTTTGTCGCTCCCAGTCTTTTGCTAGCCTCCACAACCAAGTATGAGTTCCACTCATGCATCCAACTCCCTAAACGAAGTTATTCCAAAGAGTCCACCATACCTACCTACTATCTTATGCTATTCCAAGTATATTCATGCTTTTGTTTACCTTCCAAATTAAACTTGTTATGAGAAAACTAGTGATTAAACCTCTCACGAACTTGATGGCACACTTTACTTTACTTGCCCTTAATAAACTTGAACCATTGTGTCATCTATGTTGTATATGCTTGCACTTATTTGTTGGGAATTAGCAGAACCATGCTTTCATGGGGAACGCTTTCAACATTGCACTTGGTACTTGTACTTAGTTGATATCATGCTCTTTTGTATATGGATGTCGTCGGTGTGAAATGAAAGGGGAGCTTGTAAGTCCATGGAGTTATGTATATGTGTTAGAGAAACGCCTGGGCCGCTGGTCTAATCAATGCTGACATGGTGGAAACCTGCAGCGTAACCATAATGAGCTGTCTATGAAGCATTCTTCTTATAAAAAAAGAGTCCTATATTGAGAAAAAAAGAGAAAAAAAATAAAAAAAAGAGATACTATGAAAAGAGGAAAGAGAGAAAAAAGCACCATATTCCCATGGTAAATAAGAAGAATGCTGAGATGCTCGTTGTCTGCTTGCCTTGTCATTTTGATATGGGGATTCTTCCGTATCATCGGGCAAGGGGTACCCAGTTGGCGGTTCTCAATGATACACATGTACTTACGATGACAAGAACTTAGCGGTGACTAAACTTGAGTAGCATGAGGAGCGACCCTCGTATACAAGGGACATGAGATTTCTGACTTATACTTCGTCAAGCATGTACACCATAGTTTGTTCACTTTAACATTAATCACTTCAAGATGCTTATGATAGGGGCAATGAGAGCTGAAAGCTACAAGTACCATAATTTTTGGAAGCTCTTTATGATACTTGAATCCCTACTTCCTTTTTACAAAAGGCCTTTCTTTCACCATTATATTGAGTCTCCACCTTCTATCTTTATGCACCTACTTTGAGAGCATAGTGGCCATTCGTAGTTCTATGTGCATTGTCCCAAGACTAGTTGATTGATGCATAACTTGTTATTGCTTGTTTGAAACTATTGTATCTAGTCACTCTTATGAACTTTGAAGGTGTCCTATGCATTTATATTTGCTACTCTATGAGGGACAAGCTGAATACTATTATGCTATGTTTTCTTTATGTGAAACAAACAAACGTCTTGCAAAGCATTGTTATTCATGAATCTTTTGTTTGTGCCTTTTCATGTTGCATCATAGTTTCTTTGTCTTATTGCTAGAACTTTGTCTTTCATGCTATGATTGAAGTACTATGATCCCAGCTTTGAATGTTTTGCAAATACTTTGATCAAGTCTTTGATGGTGCATGTCACCTAAAAAATTATTCTTTCTTTTTATCACTTACCTACTCGAGGACGAGCAGGAGTTAAGCTTGGGGATGTTGATACATTGCAAATGTATCTATAATTTTTGATGTTCCATGCTTGGTTTTATTCACTTTCTTGTGTTTTGTTCCAACTTTGGAGTACTTTTCATATGATTTCTTGGACTAACCTATTAACAAGAGCCACAGTGCTAGCTGCCTGTTTTCTGCTGTTTTTGGTTCCAGGAAAGTCAGAAAATGAATATTCTCGGAATTGGACAGGACAAAAGCCAAAGTTCCTATTTTTCCGGAAGGGATCAAGTGCCAGAATACGAGACGGAGAAGGGACAGAGGGCGGCCACACCACCTGGCCGCGCGGCCAGGCCTGGCCCGCGCCAGGGCGTGGTGTGGCCAGCCCAGGTACCCCCTCGGCCTCTCCTTCCGCCTATATATTTCCCTCGGGACAAAAACCCTAAGTACCCGATAAAAAATCCACGAAAGAGTCTGTAGCCGCTGTCATCTCCATCCCTAGATCGAGAGGGATCTGAAGCTCTTCTCGGCACCCTGCCGAAGAGGGGAATTCACCCTGGAGGCCTTGTTCATCACCATGCAAGCCTCCCGTGTGATGCGTGAGTAGTTCATCCTTGGACTACAGATCCATGTAGTAGCTAGATGGCTGGTTCTCCTCCTTTGTGCTTTCATGTTTAGATCTTGTGAGCTCCATTCATGATCAAGATCATCTATTTGTAATTCATACATGTTGTGTTTGCAGGGATCCGATGGATATTGAGATGCTATTTCAGATTGATTATTGATTCTTTCATGTCTTTGTTATTTGTGATCTTGCATGCTTTCCGTTGTTAGTAGCTATCTTGGCCAAGTAGATGCTAGTAACTCCAAGAGTTAGTATTTATGCTCGATAGTGGGTTCATGCCTCTGGTAATCTGGGGAAGTGACAGAAATCTCTAAGGTACTAGATTTGTTGTTGCTACTAGGGAGAAAACAACAATCCTTTGTTCATAGAACAATCATATTGTTTACTTTACACGCAGTTCGTAAAGCAATAATCTGTTGCTTGCAACTTAATACTGGAGGGGGTTCGGATGATAACCTGAAGGTGGATTATTAGTCATAGATGCAGTTGGATGGCGGTCTATGTATTATGTTGTAATGCCCAATCAAGTCTAAAAGGAGTCAAGATGATTAGTATATGCATGTATTGCTTTATCGGTGTTTGTCAATTGCCCCGCTGTAATTTGTTCACCCAGCATGTTATCTATCTTAAGGAGAGCCACCTCTAGTGATCTATGGATCCCGGTCCTCTTTTTCTTTACATACAATCTACAACTGTTTACTGCTTTGTGTTTACTTTCTGCAAACTATTACTTCTTTCCATTCGATATGTTTAATCCTTTGTTTTCTGAAAACACGGTGAGATTGACAACCTCATCGCAAGTTGGGGACAAAGTTCTGTGGTTGTGTTGTGCAGGTCTCCACGTTGCTACTATCACCGGTAGTGCGCCCTGCCAAATCTCAGCTAGTAAAACCTTTGGGGTGTTTCCTTGCTCCTACTGGTTCGATTAAACCTTGGTTTCATAACTGAGGGAAACTTGCTGCTGTGCTCATCATACCTTCCTCTTGGGGTTCCCAACAAGCTCTACATCAACCACGAGCCATCAGCCAACCCCTGGCCCTCCTTCGGCTACCCTCCGGACTCCGTGTTCCTTCTAGTAAAATATTGACTTTGGCTTTTGTCCCATCCAATTCCAAGAATATTTCTTTTCCAGCTTTTCTGAAACCAGAAACAACAGAAAATAGGAAATTGGCACTACGCCATCTTATTAATAGGTTAGTTCCAGAAAATGCATAAAAGTATCTCAGAATGTAGACAAAACATAAGATAGTTGATATAAAACAAGCATGGAGCATAAAAAATTATAGATACATTTATGACGTATCAACATCCCCAAGCTTAACTCCTGCTCGTCCTCGAGTAGGTATGTGATAAAAGGAATAATTTTTGAGGTGACATGCACCATCACAATCTTGATCAAGGTATTTATAAAACATTGATAGCCGGGATCATAGTACTCTAACATAGACATGAAAGATGTAGTTCTAACAATAAGACATAGAAACTATGTTGGAACATGAAAAGGTACAAACAAAAGATTCATGAATAACAATGCTTTGAAAGACGTTTGTTTGTTTCACATATAGAAAACATAAAGAGAATGGTATTCAGCTTGTCCCTCATAGTGTAGCAAAACATAAATGCATAGGACACCTTCAAAGTTCATAAAGGTGACTAGATACAAATAGTTTAAGAACAAGCAATATCAAAGTTATGAATCAATCAACAAGTTTTGGGACAATGCACATTAAACTAAGAATGACCACTATGTTCTCTCAGTAGGTGCATAAAGATAGAAGATGGAGACTCAACATAAAAGTAAAAGAAAGGCCCTTCATAGAAGGAAGCAGGGATTCAAGTCTCATAAAGAGCTTCCAAAAATTATGGTACTTATTAGCTTTCAGCTCTCATTGCCCCTATCATAAGCATATTTAAGTGATTAAGTTTAAAGTGAAGAAATATGAGGATATGCTTGACAACTTATAAGCTGAAAATCTCATGCCCCTTGCTTACGAGTACCGTTCCTCATGCTACTCAACTTTAGTCACAAGTAAGTTCTTGTCATTGTAAGTACATGTGTATCATAGAGAACCGCCAATGGGGTATCCATTGCCCGATGATATGGAAGATTCCCCATATCAAAATGATAAGGCAAACAGACAATGAGCATCTCAGCGATCCTTTTATTTCCTATTTGCATAGGCTTTTTTTCTCTTTTGTTTCTCTTTTTTCTTTCCTATTTGCATAGGTTTTTTTTATAGAGGATGCTTCATAGATTGCTCACTATGGTTACGCTGCAGGTTTCCACCATGATTAGGCATGGCTTAGACCAGCCACCCAGGCATTTGTCTAACACATATACGTACTCCATGAGCCTTACAAGCTCCCCTTTCATTTCACACTGTTGGGATCCATAAGCAAAAGAACATGATATCAACTAAATAAAGTGCAATGTTGAAAGCATTCCCCATGGTAATATGGTTCTGCAAATTCACAACTTATAAAACACAAGGATATACGCAACATAGATGGGCACAATGGTTCAAGTTTATTAAGTGCAAGAAAAGTAAAGTGTGCCATCAAGTTCGTGAGAGCTTTAATCACTAATTTTCACATAAGAAGTTTAATTCGGAAGGTAGATAAAAACATGAATATACTTGGAATAGCAAATGCTAATAGGTAAGTATGGTGGACTCTTTGGAATAACTTGGTTTTATTTGGAGCTGGATGCATGGGCGGAACTCATACTTGGTATGGAGTCTAGCAAAAGACTGGGAGCGACCAACTAAGAGAGCAATAATGGCCATAATCATGCAAAGCGACAAAACATTATTAATTAAAGCATAAAGTGATATTACAAGTCGAAAACTAAATGATCATAGAGGCTATGGTGACTTGGTAAAGTATTAACATGGTGTGAGCATGCGCCAAGTCAACCCAAATAAAGCAACAAAGGAGAATACCATAATATTATGCTTTTATATGCTAAAACAACGCATGATTCTTTCAAGGCACATTAAGCAATCTCAATTGTTTGTAACAAGTCATGCTACAACAATAATCCCTAAGCATAAAGTCATAGCAATATCAAACATGACATGATAAAGTCTAGGCCACAGTCTAAACAAGCTCCTTTTGTACCACTTATAAGCATGAAACTTCCTACTCTTTTCCAACACCAATCGAAAACTAAAGCTAAACGCAATGCTAGCAAAGGACAACACTCACAGAACAATAAGAGTGAAATCTAGAGTGTTCTAGGCAATGAATAACAGAGTGTGTCTCTCTCCAAAAGAAGTGTGTTGGGATCCAACCAACTTATTTAAGCAAACCAAACAAAAGAAAACTAAAAATAGAGATGCTCCAAGAACAACACATAGTGCATAAGGTAATAAAAATAAAGTGTCTTGAAAGAAGACCTAAGATTATTGATGAAGGCGGGTGGCATCCCCAAGCTTGAGATTTTGTCCATACTTCATCTCATCACATTATTCTTCTCTACACTTTTAAAATTTCCTTCATACAAAACTTCACACAATCTTCATTAGCAACATTAGTGTATTCAAGATAATAAGTCTTTAGGTTCAGTTTCAATACAAGTAAAACTTCCATTAAAACATAAGCTATTGTAGCAATTGTCAACACCCGGATTTTTAATCCCAGATGCCTGTTATGCCATACATCGCAATCCCAGGATTACCATTTTTGTGAGACATAACATATTGGATTTCATAGTACATCATCCATTACAAACCATAATAAGGTCTTACAAATAAAGGATCTCATGATCCAGTCTTAATACAAACAAGCAGAGGAATAATAAGCCTAGCAGTGGGCTCCCTCTTCAGTGTCACAGGCAATGCTGACGATAGGAGATGATCCTAGTTGTCATAGACGTCCTGCTGTCCATCATCCTGGTAGTCCTCCTCATAGTCTGGCCACGGGAATAGCCAGGGACAAAGTCATGAGTACTCTTTAAGTACTCGCAAACTATCACTAACAAGTAAGGTAGTTCTAGTAGGAAATCCTAAGCTCTATGTTTATTTGCAAAAAGCTAGATTTATCTAAACTGTGTTTAGAAGTAAAGAAAACTAAGTAAATGTTATAAATCACTTTAAGTGGGAACCTAGTTTTCATATTCACAACCCTGTTGTGGTCAAGTCAAAATCATAGTTCACTTCACAAGTCATTTTCAAAACATCTGACGACAGAACAGTATGGCCACTCCAACTGTCCATGACCGCGGACGCGGCTATTCGAATAGTTTGACACTCTGTAAAGGTGGTACACTTTCACCACAAAATTCGATACATCCGTTAGGGATAACCCTGAATCATCATAGTTAGTATGCGGATAATCAATCATAACCTTTCAATTACATACTCTAGTATAGGCACCTCCCCTATGAGCTTGGCCTCCCAGCCATGGCCATCTGCCATCCTGGGCACTGCATAGGTGGACATCATCAAGAGGTAGCCTCAGCTCAAACCTCTTCCGCGGGGGAACCCATACTAATTCATATAAACTTCCGGCTAAGCCTTACCCAATTCAGGTATTGTGGTTGTACGTAAAATTGGAATGGTATCGCATCCGAACCCAACCATCAGTTTTTATAAAGGATAAGGCTCATGCCTCAACATTTTCATCATCAAATCCATTTGTGTTTCTCAACACATGTCAAAACATTTCAATAGAATGACTCATCGTTCCAAGGTTTTTCACAATCATTTTCACCAAGTATTCCCATCTAAAGTGATCAAGTTTTATGCTTAGCACTAGCCACTAAGTTAAGAGTGTTCACTAATGAGGGTGCTAATCTTCGATCTCATGCCATAGAATGACATCTAGTATAGGCCTAGTTTTATACTCTTTATGCTGTCTATACTACTTTCCAATACTCACAAAGCATTAACTAAAGGTAAAGAACTTTGGTAAAGTAAAAAGAGTAAAGCTTGCAAGTAAAACTTAGGATTGGTATAATCAACGGTATATAACCAAAGCATGCCTAATGCATCTTGCTTAGGTTAAAACTTGCAAGTTTTAGCTTGCCAATAATAGCTTGCATAGATCTAGCTTGCCTTGATTGGTGCAGTGATTGAAGTTTTCCTCCTCTTCCTCGGGGTAGAACTCCTCCTCCTCATAGCTTGGGTCGGTACTATCGTCTATAAATAAATACGAGGTACACAATCACCAAACAGTACTTAACTAATTATATTTAGCACACTAAGGCTCACACTTGATGATCTAGCATCATCACAATCATCACATGAATTAGAGAACTAGTTTTATTTAGTTCATTTGAGAAAAGTAATTTCTACTCATTGAAATTAATTAAGATTTAATATTCTCCAATTAAAATATGGGATCATGTTGACACATGTCATCACCACATATTCTAATGCATGGGAATGTGATTTAAAGGGTTGGTCACATTTTATAAAGTGTAAGATTATTATTTAATAAATTTAAAGTGACTAGAAATACCCTAATAGCATTCTTTTGGTACTAGTCCAGTGTCACTGCAATCAAACCTAGATATTTTTACATATTCAGATATATATTATCAAATTTGATTTTTGAGAGTTGGAATCAACTCAAAAGCTATTATGGTTGATTTTTGAAAAATGTTTGAAGTTACAAAAGTCTCTGTCTTGTTATTTTTACTAAATATTATGTCTAACTCCAAATGATTTAAATCCAACGGGCTTGGATTGATAATTTAAATACCTTTCTAGCAATATTTGAATCATGCAATTTGGTTCAGTGAAACTCTCTGAATTGATTTTTGAATATGTGGATAGAATAGGGTTTGAACTAAAAAGGAAAATTCAATATTTGAATTTCCAGGCCAGCGCGGGAAGTTAAACGGGCCGTCCCGACTACACTGTGCGGTGCAGCGGGCTACTGACAAAGGGGGTCCACCAGTCAGCGAGACTAACTATGCGAAGCGGTATCTACGCATCTGGGCCATGCGATTAGAAGACAGATCAACGGCTGGGAGTCGTTGTCGATGACGAACTGCTCCGGCGAGGAACTAAATCTAGCACGGCGGTGGGGGACTGGCAAGGCTCACCTGGGCTCCAGCTAGGGTCGGCGACATGGGCGATCGACGTGGTAGACGATGGCAAGTTGCGGCATGGTCACGGCAGGGCTTGGGGTGGTCGAAATCGACAGCGCCCTTCTCCTCTAGCAGTGGCGGGCTCCGGCCAAATTCCAGCGAGGGAGAGCTTGCCTTGCTCCGGGAAGAAGTGGGGCAGGGTCAGTTAGAGGTGGTGAGTGGAATGGGGTGGAGAAAAGAGGTAGGGGTGGCCTCCTTTTATACTGCAGCGAGGTGACCGAATGGTGCGGGCGCAAGCTCGTCGGTGACGATGCTACATGCGGCTATCGGCATGGCGGTGGCTAGTGGATGGTGCTGTGTTCCCTGGCGGTTCTTATGGGCGTAATGGCGATACGTGGGGCGGTGTGGTTCGGTCGGGAGCGTGCGGTGCTCCGCGCAGACGCAGAGGTGTTTGCGGCAACGTGCGGCAGCTGCGAGTCGTGCAACGACGAACGGGGTTGTCTGCGGGGTTCGGGTGATCATGGAGAGCATGGGCATGCGAGGCGAAGGCAAGGCGCGGTCTGTGCGAGTTGGTCGGGCGCGACGAGCTAGCGCGCTCTAGACATGGTGCAGAGGCACGGTGCGCGACGTAGCTAGGGTGGTCCCGGGCTCGGCTGGGGTCGAGGCTTGGACAAGGGGTGGCGGTGGAGTGCAGCGTGCTTCCTGGACATCATGGTTGGCTGCGGCAGTGTGTGCTGTGAGCTGGCCATGGTCGGCCGGCGATGAGCAAAATCGGGCAGCGCTCCAGTGTGCAAATGGCAAAGGGGGACTTGGTCTGGGTGCTGTCTATGCTCAGGGGAGACAAGGGAGTGAAGTGGAGACCAAATGGTCGACTAATTACTGTGGAAACAATGAAGTTAGGCAGGTGGTTAAATTAGTGTAAGCAAGCTGTTTGTGGAAATGGCCACATGAAACTAGCTTTGGAAATTTTGATTCAAATTTTTTGAGTGATCTTAAGTTAAGCTTGAGAGTCTATGTTTGCTTGGAGAGGTCAAGGGGAATTGATTTGATAGGTTTTTGAAAAAGTGTGATCTTAACATATGAACTAGATTCAATTTTCAACTGTCTATTAAATTGATTTAAAAGATGTTTTTGTAAGTTTGTAAAGTGGGCCTTAATACACTTTTACTTGGTCTAGCAAGGGGTGGAAAGAAATAGAAATATTTCTGTTAGAATTGCTCTTCTAGGAACACACAAAGTGGCCTAGTGGTTAACTTTTGTCAAAATGACCATTTGCTTTATTTATTCATATTTGATTTCTTTTTCTTTTGTTTGTAAATGGTCTAGATGATGTAGTATTCACCTTTAAACCATTTCACATCATTGGCAACAATCAAGGATGGCATTTTCAAACAATCAATAATTAATGCAAAACTAACATGCCTTCAAATTTATTTTCTTAATAAAAGTTTTTGTTAACCCTAAATTGGGTGATTTGAATTTGATAATCTTGATTAAAAGTTTTGGGGTGTTACAAACCTTCCCTCCTTAAACAAAATCTCGTCCTGAGATTTAAGAAAAACTAGGAACTAAAGAGATCTAGAAACTTAGTCCTAATGTAATCTTCTTGCTCCCAAGTAGCTTCTTCTTCGGCATGGTTGCTCCATTGGATCTTGAGAAACTTGATACTCCGGGTCCTGGTGGTTCTAAAAGCTTCTTCCAAGATACGGATGGGCACTTCACGATACGTCAGATCCTTGTTGATATCAATGCCTCGGTGATCGATGTTCTTGAAAACTTCAGTCTTCTCCGAAACTTCTAAGCATTTGCAAAGTAACGAGATATGGAACACATTATGGATGGCTGACATCTCCTCTGGCAGTTCCAGTTGATAAGAGACTTTTCCTCGACGATTCAGAATCTTGAAGGGTCCAATATATCTAGGGGCTAACTTTCCTTTCAGTTGAAAACGATGCATTCCCTTCAAAGGTGACACTTTGAGATACACAAAATCTCCGACATTGAAGGTCAGGTCTCTACGTGTCTTGTCAGCATAACTCCTCTATCTGGATTGGGCGGTCTTGAGGTGCTCACGGACTTTGTGAACCTTCTCTTTGGCTTCTCGTAGGATGTCGGGTCCGAAAATCTAACTCTCTCCTACTTGCGACCAATTCAAAGGGGTACAACACTTTCTTCCATACAGAAATTCAAATGGGGCCATTTGCAAACTGGCTTGATAACTGTTGTTGTATGAGAATTCTGCGAAAGGCAGACAATCTTCCCATTTTTATCCATACTCTAGAACAAAAGTTCTCAACATATCTTCTAAGATTTGGTTGACTCTTTCAGTCTGTCCATCGGTTTGCAGGTGATAAGCTGTGCTGAAATTCAACTTGGTTCCTAATCCTTCTTGGACTTTCTGCCAAAATCTTGAGGTAAACTGGGTTCCTCGATTCGACACTATGGTCTTGGGGGTTCCATGCAAACTGACGATTCTTGCAATGTACAACTCTGCTAGCTTCGAACTCTGGTACGTAGTCCTGACGGGTATGAAATGGGCTACCTTGGACAGTCTATCAACTATGACCCAAATAGAGTCATTTCCCCTACTAGAAGTAGGCAAACCGGTGATAAAGTCCATTTTGACAGAATCCCATTTCCATTCCGGAATCTGCAATGGTTGCAATAGTCCTGCGGGTCTCTGATGTTCCGCTTTGACTCTCTGACAGATATCACACTTGGCTATGTAGCTTCCGATTTCTCTCTTCATCTTGTGCCACCAAAATTGCTCCTTCAAAATCCTGATACATCTTCGTTCCTCTGGGGTGGATAGAATAAAGAGTATCATGAGCTTCCTGCATGATAACTTGCTTCAGCTCTGAATCTGCTGGCACGCAGATACGTCCTTTGTACCACAAAACTCCTTCTTCATCTTCGGTGAATCCGGGTACCTTCCTTGTACCAATACGATGTTTGATTCCGTCGATACTTGCATTCCCCTTATGCGCCTCCTTGATCTGGCTGATCAACGTGGGTTGAAGTTTAATGCTAGCTAAAAATCCTTTGCTAACTAGCTCCGTTCTAAACTGCTCCAACTCTTCATGCAAACTTGGCTGGGCTTCTTTGATCATGGTGTTTAATCTACATGGAAATCTGCTAAGAGCATCCTCTACCACATTGGCTTTGCCGGGGTGATAGTGAATGTCAAGGTCATAATCCTTGATTAACTCTATCCATCTCATTTGCCTCATATTCAGCTCCTTCTGAGTGAAAATATACTTCAGGCTCTTGTGGTACGAATAAATCTCACAGCGGTTACCCATAAGGTAATGACACCAGGTCTTCAAAGCTAAAACCACGGCTTCTAGTTCAAGATCATGGGTAGGGTAGTTTTTCTCATGCTGCTTCAGTTGTCGGGATAGATATGCTATGACTTTGCCTTCTTGCATCAACGCACATCCGAGACCAATCTTGGATGCATCACAATACACATCAAAAGGCTTCTTGATATCTAGCATAATCAGAATTGGGGCTGAAATCATCTCTTCTTGAGTTCTTGAAAACTTGTTTCACATTTGTCGGTCCATTCAAACTTCTTGTCTTTCTTCAACAGTTGGGTCATTGGTCTTGCGATGCTCGAAAATCCTTCAACGAACTTGCGGTAGTATCCCGCTAATCCGAGAAATGCACAGACTTGGGTTTGAGTGGTTGGGGCTTTCCATTCTTCAACATCTTTGATCTTGGCGGGATCGACATCGACTCCTCCTACCGACACAATATGTCCTAGGAATCCTACTTCCTTTAACCAGAACTCACATTTTCTAAACTTGGCATACAACTGATGCTCTCTTAGGGTTTCAATGATGGTTCTCAGATGTTGCTCATGGTGTTCGTCTGACTTGGAATATATTATAATATCATCGACAAAAACAACGACAAACTTATCCAGAAAGTTCATAAAAATCTTATTCATGAGATTCATGAAATAAGCGGGGGCATTGGTTAATCCAAAAGACATGACCGTATACTCATACAATCTATATCTGGTGGTAAAGGCGGGTTTTGGAATATCTGTTGCACGAATCTTGAGTTGATGATAACCAGTCCTAAGATCAATCTTAGAGAACACTCTGGCACCAGTCAACTAATCAAACAGATCCTCAATCTTGGGTAGTGGGTACTAGTTCTTGATGGTGACATCATTCAACTTCCGGTAATCCGTGCATAAACGGTTACTTCCATCTTTCTTATCCACAAATAGGATAGGCGATCTCCGTGGCGATGCGCTTGGTTGAATCAGACCTTTCTCCAGCATAGCATCAAGTTGCTTCTTCAGCTCCACTAGTTCAGATGGGTTCATACTATAAGGTCTCTGAGATATGGGCCCGGTTCCAGGAACTAGTTCAATGATGAACTCGATATCCCGATCTTGGGGCATACCGGGCAATTCATCTGGGAATACGCCGGGGTATTCACAGACTACTCTGACTTGGTCTATGGTTGGTTGGGCTAGACTCTTGTTGCATTTGAATTGACGGGGCAAGGTATCTGATACATGCTCTACTGACATTCTAGAGCTACTGGTCATGGTTATGGCTTTCTTGGCACAGTCGATCAATCCTTTATGTTTCGACATCCAATCCATTCCTAGTACTACTTCCAAACCTTTGGTTCCAAGTACTATTAGATTGGCATAAAAATCTATTCCATGGATTCTGATAGGTACAGCCTTGCAAATTTTTCTAGCTTTGGTGGTTGAACCAGGTATTTGAACTATCATAACATGCTTCAATTTTGTTGGTTGAATCTTACTAGTGCATGCAAATTCTTCTGTAATGAACGAGTGCGATGCTCCAGAATCAAACAACACTCTTGCAAGTACTGAGTTAATAGAAAACATACCCAGAACGACATCGGGTGCTTCATGGGCTTCTTTAGCATTCATGTGGAACAGACGACCATTGCAGTTGAGCGAATTCCCTAGGGCAAACCTTCTTCCAGGCTAAACACGGCGCTGCTGCTAAGCTGGGGCATTCACATTGGTGGTGGCTTCAAGCTTCTTGGGACACTCGTTGGAGTAGTGACCCTTGACTCCACATTCAAAGCAAGTAATCTAGGACTTGTCTTTGGCTACAAAAGGAACAACATTGCTTCTACTCCTTGGGGAAGTATTGTTGTTGTTGCTGGACTTGGGTGGTGCACGGTTGAAGTTGTTGGAGTTGTTGGGGTTGTTGTTGTGGTTTCCTCCAGACTTCAAGTTTCCTCCGCTATGATTGGGGTAGCTTGGAAGGGACATCGGTGGTCTATTGTTTCTTGGGGCATATCCTGCAGATGGGTTGGGACGATACTTTTGGGTATTGTGGGACCCAGTCTGGTGCATCATCCTGCGCTTGTGGTTGTCATTGGCTTGGTTGATCTTCCCTTCCATCTGGATGGAAGAGTCTACAAGCTCTTCTAGATCTTCAAAACGGATGTTGACTAACACAGTCTGCATCTCATCATGCAATCCATTCATGAACCTTTCCTTTTTCTTGGCTTCAGTGTTGATCTCATCAGGGGCATATCTAGCTAGGGACAGAAATTTGTCATGGTACTCAACTGCCGTCATCCTTCCTTGCTTCAGTTCCCTGAACTCATCTCTCATTCTGATAACCAAACCTTGTGGCACATGTGTGCGGCTGAACTTGATCTTGAATGCTTCCCAAGTCATCATCTGACTGTCATTCATAGTATGGGTGCTATTCCACCAGGCTCTTGCATCTCCTTCCAGATAGTGGGTGGCAAATAGTACCTTCTCGTTGGCTTCAACTCCTGCGACTTCCAGATTGTTCTCCATGGTTTGCAGCCAGTCATCGACATCTAAGGGATCCTCAGATTTGTTGAAGATAGGGGGATTGGTATTTTGAAAGTTCTTAAGCTTGGATCCTTGATGATCCTGATTTCCATGACCTTGATTATTGTGGGCCATCTGAGCTATCTGTTGAAGAGTGGCTAGGTTGGCTTGGCGTTTAGCCCTACTAGCTTCACGGTCAGAAACTAGCATTTGCAGAATCTGCAACATCGGGTCCTACGATGAGCTGCTTCCTCCGGGGTTTCCATGAGTCATCTTGAATATTGAGATAGATAATGAGGTAAGAGGGAAAGTTCTAAGGTTCATGGATTTGTTTCAAAAGCTTTAAACTTGGAGTTTGACTCAGGTTTTTCAAACTAATTTCTTCTTCTCATTCATTCATTCATTCATTCAAGCACACAATACAACACACACCACAACACAAAGGGAAAACATATGGTTTTAAGAACCATTCTGTGAAACTACGATACAGTGGGACCGGTACAATTCATTCCCATCAATGAAGTCGAAATCATCATCATCAGTGTAGAAATCCATGGCATCATCCTCTAGGTAGTCATTATCATCACTGAGGTAAGAGTGAAGATCTCCCTGGATGTCTTCACCTTCCTCCTCTTCCTTTGCTTCAAGCTGGACTTCCTGTTCATGGATGGTCTTCTCGAGAGCGGCCACCTTCTTGCGAAGACGATCGATGGTGTGATCCTTCTTCTCGCGTTGATGATGAAGTGATTGGCGATCTTTGATGAGCATGGTGAGAGTCTGGTCCTTCTTTGCGGCAATGGCAAGGTTGTGGTTGGCGTAGGCTCGAGCATTGTCCAATTCCTTCTGCCTATCATATAGCAGGAAGTCAAGATTTTCCACCTAGCTCTTCAACTCCGGGTGACTTGGCATCTCCAATGGCATTCCCATAGAATCACGCCTTGCAAAGTGAGCAAAGCGAGTTCCCTGGATCAAGTTGATGTTTTTCCCACACAGATGGGCAAGTGCTTCATGCATAGCCCTGGCTAATCCATCTAGCCAGTTGTTCTCTCGCACGGTGAATTGAATCTTCTCAGAAAGGGGTGCTTCCATCTTGCCTCTGAGATCTGCAACTATCAGCCATTGTAGATATCCTCCTGGGTGATCCTTGAGTTGAGCCACAAAGAATTCCGGATGCGGGCGCTCAAGATACTCTGATAGTGCATCAAGATCCCTCTCAAAGTTCAGCTGGCCTCCGTTGCCCAACTGGTAGAACTTGCAATACTAAACTTCCATCTATAAGAATTTAGGATGAGTAAGTTAGTGAGGTGATCAAGTGTGTCAAATTTTATGTAGGAATGTAAGAATTTTTTAGGAACATGTATTTTTTTGACAGAATCAAGGATAAGAGTGGGAATAGGTTTTCATAAATACCCACTACTTTTGTTTTGAAACTAAGTTTTTGTTCGGACGTCCATTCTAACTAGGGTCTCCTATGGTCAGGATGGCTCTGATACAAACTTCTCAACACCCGGATTTTTAATCCCAGATGCCTGTTATGCCATACATCGCAATCCCAGGATTACCATTTTCGAGACATAACATATTGGATATCATAGTACATCATCCATTACAAACCATAATAAGGTCTTACAAATAAAGGATCTCATGATCCAATCTTAATACAAACAAGTAGCAGAATAATAAGCGTAGCAGTGGGCTCCATCTTCAGTGTCATAGGCAATGCTGACGATGGGAGATGATCCTAGTTGTCGTAGACATCCTGCTGTCCATCATCCTGGTAGTCCTCCTCATAGTCTGGCCATAGGAATAGCCAGGGACAAAGCCATGAGTACTCTTTAAGTACGCGCAAACTATCACTAACAAGTAAGGTAGTTCTAGTAGGAAATCCTAAGCTCTATGTTTATTTGCAAAAAGCTAGATTTATCTAAACTGAGTTTAGAAGTAAAGAAAACTAAGTAAATGTTATAAATCACTTTAAGTGGGAACCTAGTTTTCATATTCACAACCCTGTTGTGGTCAAGTCAAAATCATAGTTCACTTCACAAGTCATTTTCAAAACATCTGACGACAGAACAGTATGGCCACTCCAACTGTCCATGACCACGGACGCGGCTATTCGAATAGTTTGACACTCTGTAGAGGTGGTACACTTTCACCACAAAATTCGATACATCCGTCGAGGATAACCCTGAATCATCATAGTTAGTATGCGGATAATCAATCATAACCTTTCAATTACATACTCTAGTATAGGCACCTCCCCTATGAGCTTGGCCTCCCAGCCATGGCCATCTGCCATCCTGGGCACTGCATAGGTGGACATCATCAAGAGGTAGCCTCAGCTCAAACCTCTTCCGCGGGGGAACCCATACTAATTCATATAAACTTCCGGCTAAGCCTTACCCAATTCAGGTATTGTGGTTGTACGTAAAATTGGAATGGTATCGCATCCGAACCCAACCATCAGTTTTTATAAAGGATAAGGCTCATGCCTCAACATTTTCATCATCAAATCCATTTGTGTTTCTCAACACATGTCAAAACATTTCAATAGAATGACTCATCGTTCCAAGGTTTTTCACAATCATTTTCACCAAGTATTCCCATCTAAAGTGATCAAGTTTTATGCTTAGCACTAGCCACTAAGTTAAGAGTGTTCACTAATGAGGGTGCTAATCTTCGATCTCATGCCATAGAATGACATCTAGTATAGGCCTAGTTTTATACTCTTTATGCTGTCTATACTACTTTCCAATACTCACAAAGCATTAACTAAAGGTAAAGAACTTTGGTAAAGTAAAAAGAGTAAAGCTTGCAAGTAAAACTTAGGATTGGTATAATCAACGGTATATAACCAAAGCATGCCTAATGCATATTGCTTAGGTTAAAACTTGCAAGTTTTAGCTTGCCAATAATAGCTTGCATAGATCTAGCTTGCCTTGATTGGTGCAGTGATTGAAGGTTTCCTCCTCTTCCTCGGGGTAGAACTCCTCCTCCTCGTAGCTTGGGTCGGTACTATCGTCTATAAATAAATATGGGGTACACAATCACCAAACAGTACTTAACTAATTATATTTAGCACACTAAGGCTCACACTTGATGATCTAGCATCATCACAATCATCACATGAATTAGAGAACTAGTTTTATTTAGTTCATTTGAGAAAAGTAATTTCTACTCATTGAAATTAATTAAGATTTAATATTCTCCAATTAAAATATGGGATCATGTTGACACATGTCATCACCACATATTCTAATGCATGGGAATGTGATTTAAAGGGTTGGTCACATTTTATAAAGTGTAAGATTATTATTTAATAAATTTAAAGTGACTAGAAATACCCTAATAGCATTCTTTTGGTACTAGTCCAGTGTCACTGCAATCAAACCTAGATATTTTTACATATTCAGATATATATTATCAAATGTGATTTTTGAGAGTTGGAATCAACTCAAAAGCTATTATGGTTGATTTTTGAAAAATGTTTGAAGTTGCAAAAGTCTCTATCTTGTTATTTTTACTAAATATTATGTCTAACTCCAAATGATTTAAATCCAATGGGATTGGATAGATAATTTAAATACCTTTCTAGCAATATTTGAATCATGCAATTTGGTTCAGTGAAACTCTCTGAATTGATTTTTGAATATGTGGATAGAATAGGGTTTTAACTAAAAAGGAAAATTCAATATTTGAATTTCCAGGCCAGCGCGAGAAGTTAAACGGGCCGTCCTGACTACACTGTGCGGCGCAGCGGGCTACTAACAAAGGGGGTCCACCAGTCAGCGGGACTAACTATGCGAAGCGGTATCTACGCATCTGGGCCATGCGATTAGAAGACAGATCAACGGCTGGGAGTCGTTGTCGATGACGAACTGCTCCGGCGAGGAACTAAACCTAGCACGGTGGTAGGGGACTGGCAAGGCTCACCTGGGCTCCAGCTAGGGTCGGCGACAGGGGCGATCGACGTGGTAGACGATGGCAAGTTGCGGCATGGTCACGGTAGGGCTTGGGGTGGTCGAAATCGACAGCGCCCTTCTCCTCCAGCAGCGGCGGGCTCCAGCCAAATTCCGGCGAGGGAGAGTTCGTCATGCTCCGAGAAGAAGTGGGGGAGGTTCAGTGAGAGGTGGTGAGTGGAATGGGGTGGAGAAAAGAGGTAGGGGTGGCCTCCTTTTATACTACGGCAAGGGGAACGAACAGTGCGGGCGCGAGCTCATCGGTGACGATGCTACATGCGGCTATCGGTGTGGCGGTGGCTAGTGGACGGTGCTATGTTCCCTAGCGGTTCTTATGGGCGTAATGGTGAGGCGTGGGGCTGTGTGGTTCGGTCGGGAGTGTGAGGTGCTCCGCGCGGAGGCAGAGGTGTTTGCGGTAGCGTGCGGCAGCTGCGGGTCGTGCGGCGGTGAACGGGATTGTCTGCGGGGTTAGGGTGATCATGGCGAGCGTGAGCGTGCGTGGCGAAAGCAAGGCACGGTCTGTGCAAGTTGGTCGGGCGCGGTGAGCTGGCGCGCTCTGGACATGGTGCAGAGGCACGGTGCGCGGCGTAGCTAGGGTGGTCCAGGGCTCGGCTGGGGTCGAGGCTGGGACAAGGGGTGGCGGTGGAGTGCGGCGTGCTTCCTAGACATCATGGTTGGCTGCGACGGTGTTTGCTATGAGCTGGCCATTGTCGGCCGGCGATGACCAAAATCGGGCGGCGCTCCACCGTGCAAACGGTAAAGGGGGGACTTGGTCTGGGTGCTGGCTATGCTCAGGGGAGATAGGGGAGTGAAGTGGAGACCAAATGGTCGACTAATTACTGTGGAAACAGTGAAGTTAGGCAGGTGGTTAAATTAGTGTAAGCAAGCTGTTTGTGGAAATGGCCGCATGAAACTAGCTTTGGAAATTTTGATTCAAATTTTTTGAGTGATCTTCAGTTAAGTTTGAGAGTCTTTGTTTGCTTGGAGAGGTCAAGGGGAATTGATTTGATAGGTTTTTGAAAAAGTGTGATCTTAACATATGAACTAGATTCAATTTTCAACTGTCCATTAAATTGATTTAAAAGATGTTTTTGTAAGTTTGTAAAGTGGGCCTTGATACACTTTTACTTGGTCTAGCAAGGGGTGGAAAGAAATAGAAATGTTTCTATTAGAATTTCTCTTCTAGGAACACACAAAGTGGCATAGTGGTTAACTTTTGTCAAAATGACCATTTGCTTTATTTATTCGTATTTGATTTCTTTTACTTTTGATTTTTTTTGTAAATGGTCTAGATGATGTAGTATTCAGCTTTAAACTATTTCACATCATTGGCAACAATCAAGCATGGTATTTTCAAACAATCAGACATTAATGCAAAACTAACATGCCTTCATATTTATTTTCTTAATAAAATGTTTTGTTAACCCTAAATTGGGTGGTTTGAAATTGATAATCTTGATAAAAAAGTTTTGGTGTGTTACAGTAATTCCTTTTAAAAGTTCAAGTAATTGGCAAGATCTCAAAGAGAAAGACATTAAGAGGCAAATGCAAATAATGACAGAAATCTGTCAAAACAGACCAGCAGGTAAAAACTAATTTTTTTGAAGAACTTCTGTTGCTCAAATCAAAAAGTGATAAACTAACAAAAGTTAGATAATAACCTAGGGCAGAAGCACAAAAATTACAGCTCAATCCAACGTACAGAGATTTTTCACGATTTTTTTTAGTGGAGCACAAAAATATGTTTCGGGATAACAACTTTCCCAAGTCTTACTTCTCTCTCATTAGAGGTTATTCTTGGCACAAAAACCACACAAAAAGTATAAGGAGAGGTTATTACAGAAGTAATAACTTCCAAGACTCAACAAAACAAAAATAAACTGAAAGTAAAAATATAATGGGTTGTCTCCCAAAAGCTCTTTCTTTATAGCCATTAAGATAGGCATGATAATTTCAATGATGCTCACATAAGAAATATGAATTTAGAGTAAAATAGAGCATCAAGAAGCAAATATAAAACACATTTAAGTCTAACCCACTTCTTATGAAAAATAATCTTGTAAAGAAACAAGTCATGAAAGCACAAAGCAACAAGCATAGGAAAGCAAAACAAGTGCAACTTCAAAATTTTCAACATAAAGAGGGGAAACTTAATATTGTTGAGATACATAAAACCATGTTTCCCTCTCTCATAGTAACTTTCAGTAGCATCATGAATAAAATTAACAATATAAATATCAGATAAAACATTCTTATCATGAGCCACATGCATAAAAGAGTTAATACTCCCCACATAAACATAGTCATTCTTATTAATTGTAGTGGGAGCAAATTCTACAAAATAGCTATCATTATTATTCTCATCACCATAATCATCAAATATAGGAGGCATATCATGATCATAATTAATTTTCTCCTCAATAGCAGCTGGACTAGAAATATCATATTCATCATTCTGATCATCATATATTGGAGGTATAGTATCATCATAAGCAATAGAATAGTTATCTTCCAAAATGTGTTCATTTGTAAACATATCATCATTGGAAGGAACATGGATAGTACTAATTGGACAACAATTATTAACATCTTCATTTTCAGAATTGGTACCAAAGAGATTTTCAATATCAAAATTAGTATGCTTTTCCCAATCATGATCACTACTATAGGTAATAGGCATAGGAACATCATCAAGTTCAGACTCATCAAAAACTATAATAGGAGCAACATGCTTAGGGGAAAATACCGTTTCCTCCCTCCTTTTACTCCTCCTCTTCTTCTTTTACTTCTTCTCTTTAGGAGGGAGGGGCTTGAAAGGAAGCTTCTCCATATACCCTAGTTCATTGTTAGAGACAATAGAAGAAACTTTGGAGGATTCCTCCTTTTCATTAATAAGACCAAAACACATATTAGTCCTGTCATATTTTGGTAAAATCTCATCATTTATAATATTTTGTATGTAAGTATTTGTGTGGCAATTATCAACACAATAAAGATGACAACCATGTAGGATGTTATTCATATCAAAAGCACTCATGTCTACCAAACAAGTTTTTCTTGATAACTCTTCACACCCCAAAAATAATGTAAGTTCATCATGCTGATTAGGAGTGATCATGTTATCACAATACAAACTTGTAGTACTCGTTGGATTAGAAGGGCTATTATTATGGCCTGAGCATTGAAAATTGAAATGACCCACTTCAAAGCAAATTTCACAAATAAAAGGATAGAGGGCACAAACTTTTTTTAGCAAGATCATTTAGAGCCCTATACCACATTCTAGTTCTTTCATTCCTATGGGTGATACAATATTCTTCTTCAATTTGATTCTTCTCACAAGGTCTATGTATTCCACAAAAATTAACATGCTTATAAGAAATAGTACTTTCAGAGGTTTGAGCATGTTTGTTGCTATCATTAATAACAATTTCATTTTTCATGCAAGTGTCTTTAAAAGGTTCATGATACATGTCCCATTTTTCTTTAGGATCATTAATATGAGAAGCAAAGGCTCTACAACAATCAACAAGAATTTGAGGATCAAGACCATATTTAGCACTAAGATCTTGAAAATCAGCAGTTTCAGCAAAAGTCTTAATGTAATCATACTCATAATTTATACCTGGTTCTTTACCTTTGTTGTTATCTTCGGTATTGCTTTGAATTGTTTCAAGAAGATCCCATTTAGCTTTGACCTCCTTACTTGTGAAGGATCCCTCTAAACAGGTATCTAGATAGTCCTTGTAATGTCCTGAAAGTCGTGCATAAAAATTATTAATAACAATATTCCCGGGGAGCTCATGAATGGGACATTTGAGCATTAGTGACTTCAATCTCCCCCATGCTTGGGCAATACTTTCTCCGTCATGACGATGAAAATTATAAATATAATTCCTATCTTTATGAATTTCATGAGGAGGATAAAATTTAGAGAAAAAGAGAGATTCAAGTTCCTTCCACTCTGAATGATGAGGATCGTCTAGTAGCTCATACCACTCCCTTGCTTTGCCCTTAAATGATAAAGAGAATAGATTCCTCTTAACTTGGTTCATTGAAATACCTGCACACTTGAACAACTCGTATAATTCATGTATAAAGAGTAAATGATCACTAGGATGGACAGTTCCATCTCCAAAATAGCAGTTATTTATAACACGTTCAACAATTTCCATAGGTATTTCAAAAGGGACGCTTTTAGTATGTGGATTTAAAATATCAGAAGTATCCTTAGAATTACCACATATAGGAGATAAAGTATCATCAGTGCAAATTTTCTCCTTTAAAGCTAGGGAACTAAAAAGATCATTTTCATAAAAACTAACTTCCCCAAGCTTAGACGTTTCCATAGCATTAGTAACAAAGGTGTTCAAAAAATTCATACTAATAACATTGCTATTAGCATGCAAAGGAAGTTCCATGGGTTTTTTAATTTTATTTTCAAACCATTTATGTTCTACCTTAGGAAAAATACTAAAAAGCTCTCTAATTTTGTTGTTGTTTTCCATTAAGCCTAACTAGTGAAAACAAGAAACAAAAAGACAAAATTGCAGAATCTAAAGGAAATAACTTCGAGCACTCACACACCAGCAACCGCACTAGAAGATAGCTTAGTAGCCAGAAGATGTGAGTACCTTTTACCTTACCTTCCCGGCAATGGTGCCAGGAAATAGCTTGATGTCTATGCACGCTTCTTTTCTTGTAGATAGTGTTGGGCCTCCAAGTGCAGAGGTTTGTAGAATAGCAGCAAGTTTTCCCTTAAGTGGATCACCCAAGGTTTATCGAACTCAGGGAGGAAGTGGTCAAAGGTAACCCTCTCAAGCAACCCGCCAATCAAGATACAAGAAGTCTCTTGTGTCCCCAAACACACCCAATACACTTGTCAGGTGTATAGGTGCACTAGTTCGGCGAAGAGATAGTGAAATACAAGTAATATGGATGATTATAAGTGGTAATTGCAATCTGAAATAAGAACGGCAGCAAGCAAGCATATAATAGAACTGATTGTAAATGGTGTTTCAATGGTTAGAAACAAGGCCTAGGGATCATACTTTCACTAGTGGACACTCTCATATAAATATCTTCTCTTCATGATGCTACCCTGAACTACTCTTCGGTTGGATGATGTAGGGCTATAACAGCACACCTTAAAGTTCGCATTCCCCATCTACATAACCCCTCACTGTCATCTTGAGCGCTAGATGGTTCCAACAAACACCACGATATCATAGAGACATCCAACTCAAATTATACTCATGATAATTATTTATGTAATCTTAGCCAAAGTGCCACACGGTGTGCACACTGTCAACTTCACACACGTGGGGATAAGAAGAGATTCATTAAAGCACTTGAGTAGCAGAATAGATCTATATATTATAAAGCTCATGATCTCATAAGATCACACATAGAGAGAGATGAACACATAGCTACCAGTAGAGCCCTTAGCCTCGAGAGAGAACTACTCCCTCCTCATCATGGGAGTCAGCAACAGTGACGGATATGGTGGTGGAATCGATGGAGATGGCTCCGGGAGCACTTCCCCGTCCTGGCAGGGTGCCGGAACAGAGACTTCTGTCCCCCGAATCTCCTCTTCGGTGGCGGCAGCGCTGCGGAACTTTTCGTGGAAATCTGATCTGATGCTTAGGGTTTTTGTCCCGAGAGGCTTTTATAGGTGAAAGTGCAAGGTTGGTGGAGGCCTGACGGGCCCACACCACCTGGTGGCGCGGCCAGGGGGTACCCACACCACCATAGGGTGTGGCCAGCCCCTGGCCCTCCTTCGGCTGCCCTCCGGACTCCGTGTTCCTTCTAGTAAAATATTGACTTTGGCTTATGTCCCGTGAAATTCTGAGAATATTACTTTTTAGGCTTTTCTAAAACCAAAAACAGCAGAAAACATGCAATTGGCACTGTGGCATCTTGTTAATAGGTTAGTTCCAGAAAGTGCATAAAATTATCTCAAAATGTAGACAAAACATAAGATAGTTGATATAAAACAAGCATGGAGCATCAAAAATTATAGATACATTTACGACATATCAGCGTGCCTGCTCAAAGGCGCGAGGAAATTATTGAAAAACTTTTAATATCAAATAAGGTTGAAGTGGACAACCTGAGTGATATTATGGAAATCATGTCCATTTACAGGACAACTCCCAAGAAACCTGAGAAAACTCTCAGAGAATGCAGTGCTCCAAGTTCTGATTTTCTTAAACAATCAATAGAATTTCTTAATCCTGGAGATAGAGAATATCGATTTGGTGGTGGAATTATTAAAATTTTGCAGGAAAAAGCTTTCGGTGGAAGGGAAGATGAAGAACTAGGAAGACATCTTAGAGAGTTCGACGATGTGATAACATCACTTGGACCAAAAGATTTGCCAAGAGACTTCTCTCGTCTAAAAATATTTCGTTGGTCTCTGATACGCTGCAAATGTATCTATAATTTTTGATGTTCCATGCTTGTTTTATATCTACTTTCTTATGTTTTGTCCACACTTTGGAGTATTTTCATATACTTTCTTGGACTAACCTATTAACAAGATGCCACAGTGCCAACTGCCTGTTTTCTGCTGTTTTTGGTTCTAGGAAAGTTAGAAAATGAATATTCTCGGAATTGGACGGGACAAAAGACAAAGTCAATATTTTACCGAGGGGGACATGGAGCCAGAATACGAGACGGAGAGGGGCTAGGGGCCGCCCACACCACCTGGCCGCGCAGCCAGGCCTGGCCCGCGCCAAGGGGTGGTGTGGCCGCCTATAAGATGCCTCCGATACAGAAACCCTAAGTACCTGATCAAAATTCCATGAAAGAGTCCGTAGCCACCATCATCTCCATCCCTAGATCGGGAGGGATCTGAAGCTCTTCCCAGCACCCTGCCGGAGGGGAGAATTCACCCTGGAGGCCTTCTTCATCACCATGTAAGCCTCCGGTGTGATGCGTGAGTAGTTCATCCTTGGACTACGGGTCCATGTAGTAGCTAGATGGTTGATTCTTCTCCTTTGTGCTACCATGTTTAGATATTGTGAGCTCCTTTCATGATCAAGATCATCTATTTGTAACCATACATGTTGTGTTTGTGGGGATTCGATGGATATTGAGATGCTATTTCAGATTGATTATTGATTCTTACATGTATTTGTTATTTGTGATCTTGCATGCTCTCTATTGTTAGTAAATATCTTGGCCGAGTAGATGCTAGAAACTCCAAGAGGGAGTATTTATGCTCGATAGTGGGTTCATGCCTCTAGTAATCTGGGGAAGTGACAGAAATCTCTAAGGTACTAGATGTGCTGTTGCTACTAGGGAGAAAACAACAACCCTTTGTTCATAGAACAATCGTATTGTTTACTTTACACGCAATGCATAATGCAATTATCTGTTGCTTGCAACTTAATACTAGAGGGGGTTGGGATTGATAACCTGAAGGTGGATTATTAGTCATAGATGCAGTTGGATTACGGTCTATGTATAATGTTGTAATGCCCAATCAAATCTCATAGGAGCCAAGATGATTATTATATGCATGTATGCTTTCTCGATGTTTGTCAATTGCCCCACTGTAATTTGTTCACCCAACTAGTGAACTATGGACCCTGGTCCTTTCTTTTACCATCAATCTACAACTATTTACTATTTTCTGTTTACTTTCTAAAAGCTTTTACTTTTGTCCACACAATATGTTTAATCCTTTGTTTTTAGCAAAATCGATGAGATTGAGAACCTCACTGTAAGTTGGGGCAAAGTTCTGTGGTGGTGTTGTGCAGGATTCCAAGTTGGAAACAACACCTTGGAGGTGTTTCCTTGCTCCTACTGGTTCGATAACCTTGTTTTGATAACTGAGGGAAAACTTGTTGCTGTGCTCATCATACCTTCCTCTTGGGGTTCCCCAACGAGCTCGATATATTTTGGGCCAACAAGCAGCTTTTTCTGGCACCATTGCCAGGGAGTCAAGGACATCTTCACGAGGGGAGTCCCTGATAACCAATCTCTTTACTTTGTTTTATTTGTTTTGCTTAGTTTATGTCTTCTTTGTTTGCTTGTTTCTTATCAAAAACACAAAAAAAAATAGTTGTACTAGTTTGCTTTCTTTATTAAAAATACAAAAAAATGACTACTCTTGAAAACACTAAGTTGTGTGACTTCACTAGCACCAACAACAATGATTTCATGTGCACACCTATTGCTCCACATGTTCCTGAAGCTACTTTCTTTGAAATTAAACCTGCTTTACTCGATCTTGTTATGAGAGAACAATTTTCTAGTATTGGTACTGAAGATGCTACTGCTCATCTTAATAACTTTGTTGAACTTTGTGAGATGCAAAAGCATAGGGATATAGATGGAGATATTATTAAACTGAAAATGTTTCCTTTCTCTTTGAGAGGAAAAGCTAAAGAATGGTTGCACTCCCTAACTAGAAATAGTATTGATTCTTGGACTAAATGCAAAGATGCTTTTATTGGAAAATACTATCCTCCTGCTAAGATTATATCTATGAGAAGTGAAATAATGAAATTTAAACAATCTGATAATGAACATGTTGCTCAAGCTTGGGAAAGAATGAAATCTTTGGTAAAGAATTGTCCCACTCATGGACTGACTGCTTGGATGATTATCCAAACCTTTTATGCAGGACTGAATTATTCTTCAAGAAATCTACTGGATTCTGCTGCTGGAGGTACCTTTATGACCATCACTTTGGGTGCTACAACAAAGCTTCTGGATAATATGATGGTTAACTATTCTGAATAGCATACCGAGAGAGCTCCACAAGGTAAGAAGGTAAATTATGTTGAAGAGACCTCCTCCTTGAGTGATAAAATTGATGTTATTATGTCTATGCTTGTTAATGGGAAAGCTCATATTGATCCAAATCATGTTCCCTTAGCCTCTTTGGTTGCTCCAGAAGAGCAAGTTGATGTGAACTTTATAAGAAATAGTAATTTTGGTAACAATGCTTATGGTAATAACAATTATAGGCCTTACCCTCCTAATAATACTTATGGTTATCATGGCAAACCCGGAATACCAAGTGAAGGAAGAATTTTAGAAGTTGAAAGAGCCACTAAAAACTTCATGCAAATGCAATATGAACAAAATAAATTATTTACTAAAACTATGGAGGAACAATCTACTGTTCTAAAAAATATTAGTCATCAACTTGAGATTTTAAATAGGGAAATTCCTAGTTTACAATTGAAACTTTCTAATGCTGAAAGAAATATATCATCTTTGTCTGAAGCACAATCCTCCTTGATTAATAAAATGGCTGCTAAACCTGAAACTATTGATAATCCCTTTGCTGCTACTAATGCCATACAAGTTAGAATTGATGAGAATGTTAGACTATTAGCTGAATTACATGCTAAGTGGGAAAGAGAAGATGAAATTGCTAGAAATATTAGTGTTTCTACTATCACTACCACTAGTGTTGAAGCTAGTAATAACTCTACTACTTTAGATGATAATTATGATTTTGATCTTGATGGTTGCAATATCTCTGAAGTAATTAAGTTCCTACAAAAGCTTGCTAAAAGTCCTAATGCTAGTGCTATGATTATGGCCTTTACAAAACACATTACTGATGCTCTCATAAAAATTAAAGAAGAAAAGATGAAACATAAAGCTTCTATTCCTAAGAAACTAGAAGATGGTTGGGAACCCATCATTAATATGAAAGTGAATGATTTTGATAGTAGTGTTTCTATTATGCCTAGAAGGATTTATGATATGCTTGATTTGCCACCATTGGAAGATTGTTATTTAAATGTCCCACTTGATGATAATGCTAAAAACAAACTCATGGGGAGTATTAATGATGTTCTTATTATGGTTAACAATGCCTATGTCCCCATTGATTTTGATGTTTTAGATGTTGAATGCAATGCTTCTTGTCCTATTACTTTGGGAAGACCTTTTCTTAGAACTGTTGGTGCCATTATTGATATGAAAGAAGGCACCATTAAATATCAACTCCCACTCAAGAAAGGTATAGAACACTTCCCTAAGAAGAGAGAGAAGATTCCTTTTGTCTCTCCTATGAAAACAAAATTTGCTCTTAATGCTTCTTCATTTGAGAACACTTGATTCTTTTTCTTGCTTCTTATGCCTAACTTAAAGGCGTTAAAGAAAAGTACTTATTGGGAGATAACCCAAAAGTTTTAGATGAGTCTTGGAAGTTATTACTTCGGTAATAACCACTCCTTATCCTTTTTATTTGCTTTTTGTGCCAATAGTAACCTCTAATGAGAGAGAAGTAATGCTTGGGAAAGTTGCTGTCCCGAAACAGATTTTTGTGCTTCACTGTAATAATTCATGCAAAAATATCTGTACGCCGTTTTGAGGCGTGCATTTTTTTGCTTCTGCCCCAGGTTATTATCTAACTTTCATTAGTTCAACACTTTTCGATTTGAGCAACAGAAGGTCTTAGAAAAAATTGGTTTTTACCTGCTGGTCCGTTTTGACAGTTTTCTGCCATTGTTTGCATTTGCTTCTTATTGGTTCCTTTTTGAGTTCTCTTTGGGGAATTGAGATTTTTGAAGGAAGTGCTATAGTAGTTTGTGTTTTAATGGAAGTTTTATTGGTGTTTAAACTGAACCCAAAGAATTATTACCTCGAGTGCAATAATGCTCCTAATAAAGATTGTGTGAAGTTTTGTATAAAGGAAGAATTTCAGGTGTATGGAGAGAATGATGTAGTGAGATGAAGAATGGACTAAAGATCAAGCTTGGGGATGTCACCCCGTGTCACCCCAAGAAATATCCAAGAAGTACAAGCGTCAAAGCTTGGGGATGCCCAATGCATCCCCTTCTTCATCAGTAAAAATCTCAGGTTCTTCTAAACACTTTATTTTTATTGTTTCATGTACAGATGTGTTGTTCTTGGAGCTTCTTTCTTTTTGTTTTTGGTTTTCATTTGCTTGGTTTTCTTAGTTTGCTTGAATAAATTGGTTGGACCCCCTCTTTCATACATTAGTTTTCAAATAGTTTGGTTTGGTTTGGAAAAGAGTAGGAAAAGTTCATGCTTATGTGGTAAAGAGAGCTTGTTTTTGACTGTGGCCTATGCTTTGTCATGCCATGCTTGATATTGTTTTCGCTTTATGCTTAGTGATCTTTGCTGTAGCATGACATGTTATAAACAATTGAGATTACTTAATGTGCCTTGGAAGAATCATGCGTTGTTTTAGCATAATAAAGCATAGTATTGTGGTATTCTCCATTGATGCTTTATTTGGGTTGACTTGGCGCATGCTCACACCATCTTGAGACTATCTCAAGTCACCATAGCCTTTATGATCCTTTAGTTTTCAACTTGTAATATCACTTTATGCTTTAATTAATGATGTTTTGTCACTTTGCATGATTATGGCCATTATTGCTCTCTTAGTTGGTCGCTCCCAGTCTTTTGCTAGCCTCCATAACCAAGTGTGAGTTCCACTCATGCATCCAACTCCAAATAAAACCAAGTTATTCCAAAGAGTCCACCATACCTACCTATTAGCATTTGCTATTTAAAGTATTCATGTTTTTATCTACCTTCTGAATTAAACTTGTTATGAGAAAACTAGTGATTAAAGCTCTCACGAACTTGATGGCACACTTTACTTTTCTTGCCCTTAGTAAACTTGAACCATTGTGTCGTCTATGTTGTATATGCTTGCACTTATATGTTGGGGATTAGCGGAACCATGCTGTCATGGGGAACGCTTTCAACATTGCACTTGTACTTTCTACCTAGTTGATATCATGCTCTTTTGTCTATGGATGTCGTCGATGTGAAATGAAAGGGGAGCTTGTAAGTCCATGGAGTTATGTATGTGTGTTAGAGAAACGCGTGGGCCGCTGGTCTAATCCATGCCTAATCATGGTGGAAACCTGCAGGATAACCATAATGAGCAATCTATGAGGCATTCTTCTTATGAAAAAAGAGATAGAGATTGAGAAAAAGAGAAAAAGAAAAAAAGAGATATGAGAAAAGAGGAAAGAGAGAAAAAAGCACCATTTTCCCATGGTAAATAAGAAGATTGCTGAGATGCTTGTTGTCTGCTTGCCTTGTCATTTTTATATGGGGATTCTTCCATATCATCGGGCAAGGGGTACCCTGTTGGCGGTTCTCTATGATACACATGTACTTACTATGACAAGAACTTACCAGTAACTAAACTTGAGTAGCATGAGGAGCGGCCCTCATATTCAAGGGACATGAGATTTCCAACTTACACTTTGTCAAGCATATACTCCATAGTTTGTTCACTTTAACCTTAATCACTTCAAGATGCTTATGATAGGGGCAATGAGATCTGAAAGCTAATAAGTACCACAATTTTTGGAAGCTCTTTATGAAACTTGAATCCCTGCTTCCTTCTATGAAGGATTTTCTTCCACTTTTATATTGAGTCTCCACCTTCTATCTTTATGCACCTATTGAGAGAGCATAGTGGCCATTCTTAGTTCTATGTGCATTGTCCCAAGACTTGTTGATTGATGCATAACTTTGATATTGCTTGTTCTTAAACTATTTGTATCTAGTCACCCTTATAAACTTTGAAGGTGTCCTATGCAATGATTTGCTACATTATGAGGGACAAGCTGAATGCCACTATGCTATGTTTTCTTTATGTGAAACAAACAAACGTCTTGCAAAGCATTGTTATTCATGAATCTTTTGTTTGTGCCTTTTCATGTTACAACATAGTTGCTATGTCTTATTATTAGAACTTTATCTTTCATGCTATGTTGAAGTACTATGATCCCAGCTATCAATGTTTCACAAATACTTTGATCAAGTTTATGATGGTGCATGTCACCTCAAAAATTATTCTTTCTTTTTATCACTTACCTACTCGAGGACGAGCAGGAGTTAAGCTTGGGGATGTTGGTACGTTGCAAATGCATCTATAATTTTTGATGTTCCATGCTTGTTTTATATCTACTTTATTATGTTTTGTCCACACTTTGGAGTATTTTTATACACTTTCTTGGACTAACCTATTAACAAGATGCCACAGTGCCAGCTGCCTGTTTTCTGCTGTTTTTGGTTCCAGGAAAGTTAGAAAATGCATATTCTCGGAATTGGACGGGACAAAAGACAAAGTCAATATTTCACCGAGGGGGACACGGAGCCAGAATACGAGACGGAGAGGGGCCAGGGGCTGCCCACACCACCTGGCCGCGTGACCAGGCCTGGCCCACGGCAGGGGGTGGTGTGGCCGCCTAGGGCACCCCGCGGCCTCCCCTTTCACCTATAAGATTCCTCCGATACAGAAACCCTAAGTACCCAATGAAAATTCAACGAAAGAGTCTGTAGCCGCCGTCATCTCCATCCCAAGATCGGGAGGGATCTGAAGCTCTTCCCGGCACCCTGCCGGAGGGGAGAATTCACCCTGGAGGCCTTCTTCATCACCATGCATGTGGGTCCCCGGATTAATCCTCCGAGAATCCCTGTTATGCATACAACAACGATCCCATGAGCAGTTAGTCGTGGCACATAACAGACAAGTATCATTGTAAACATCCAATACATAACGAATAACTGTCATACCTTAATTGCCATTATGGCTACATCGATCAACATCAGCGGAACTTCATTAAGCGTAGAGCCTGAGCCATGCCTTAACCTATAGGGAACCGACTAGGAGAACTTCCTAGCTTGCATAGTCGTCAACTTCGTCCTCTTCTTGATATCTGACCAAGTTAATAGCCAGGGACTGCTAGTGAGTACTTTGAATGTACTCACAAACCACCTCAAGAAAATAATAATAACAAGGGGATATGCAATATGGCTGTGGTAGTAGGAAGGCTTCAAGAGAGGTTCTTTTCTCAAATAGTTTCTCTTGTAGATATAGCATCTACATATCTTTGTTGAAAACTTTTGTAAACCATTTTGGAAACCTTTTGAAAAGTTTTGTAAACACTAGGATTAGGGTACCCATTTGTTCCCGACTTCAGGTCGTCCCACGACCAAACTCCTTTCTCCACCTTCCGACCATCCCATGGTCAAAACCTTTCTCCTTTATGACCATCCCATGGTCAAAACATTTCCATAGCCATTTCTTTTCCGAAATCCTTTTTGAAAACAAAACCAGCACCGCTCTATAGAAGTTTTTCCAACCCGTCCATAACTGTGGACACGGCTATTCGAATAGATTTACGCTCTGCAGAGGTTGCACACTTTACCCACACCATCCGGGTACACTACTCTGATCTACACCAATCGTGGGTCGAGTAACCGATCAAGACTCTCCGGATGCCCACTCCAATATAAGTGCCTACCCTATGAGTGTTACTGCCCTCAAAACCGGGACGTCGGGTACCGAGGACCAACCGGATCGCATTTTACACTTCAAAGAGTGGGTGCTTTCAATGAGGGGCTCATAGTAACGCCTGGCTGCCAGCAGAAAGTTTGTTCCTTCTCCAGGTTGATGTCCCACATGGACCTTTAAGGGAGAAGGCTCAGCCTCCAGGGATCGCGATCCCCTGTAGTAGTTGCGAGGAAGCTTATACGAGAATAGACAAACATCAAATCCATCCCTGTCCCATTCCAGAGTAATGTGGTTGCACAGGGTTAAGTTGTTATAGCTAAACTGCAAAGAACCGAGTGTGTTTTCACAAACCTTTTTCCTCCAGCTTTCCTTCAGCATTTTGTAAAACAAAACTTTTTTCTTTCTCAACATCTCTTAGGAAGTTCCACCTCACCAAGGTTTTATCATAAAACATTTGGTAAAACTTTTTTCGGGGTCTTCCCATCCTCTAGCTTTGCTTTGGCTAAAACAGGGTCTCCAGAGGGTTATGGTGATATACACCATCTATTCTACTAGGGACAAGTAGGTGTCACCAAGGGGGTTGTACTTAATAGTACAAAAGTGTAATAGTTCGGAGGAGCCAAACCACTACCACAAATACATCAACATATAGTAAAACAATGCAGTTTTAAATAAATAGTAGATAAAACATGCATAAGTAAAATAGTAGGACAAGGCTGGTGAGAAAGATGGTGGCTTGCCTGAGATCAACAATATGGCAATATGTCCCTAGACTTCTTCTTTAGATAACCAAGAATACCAATACCAATAATAATAAGATCTCTTCTTCTCGCCATCAATACAAGCGCAACTATCGTCGTCATCGAGTATACATGCAAACAAGAAAGACCACAATCAAAACAAGGCATACAACTGGACATTCACACAGCAAGAAAGTGGACAATACAATTACAATATTCAGTAGGTTTTGAGTGGTTGGGTTTAGAACCATTGCAAAAACCCTATTTGAAGTGGTGCGATTTCCTTTATTCGGGAAAAGGTCAAAACCACTAATGGAGGGGTTTGGGACCAAGGCCTGGGTAAGTATAGTATCAATGTGCAACCAGAATACTATCAGGTAGGTTTTGACAAAACAAGACCAACAAAAGTGGTTTCAAGATTTTATCACTTTTCTTTAATTTCTTATGAATTTTCTAGTGAAATAAACTCCAGTTTTAGGAGATAATTCACCAGAATAGTTATGGAGCTCCAAAAATTATTTCCTTGGATGGTTAGGTAGGGTTTGTTGTAATTATTCACTGAGAGTTGGAATCATGTCAAAATATTTACCAGAATGCCCTCAGGAAATTCCCAAAGGCAGCTCTAGAGGGTTTTTGTCTTTTTCACCAGATTTAATCTACAACATATATTAATGTGATTCCAATATAACATGGTAGGTGTTTTGAAAACCTTTATGTAGAAATTGGAATCAACCTTTTTGGAGTTGCAGAGCTACTGTGATGATTTATCTAGTGAAAACACTATGGACATAAATGTTTAATTCATTAAAATTCATAAGAAGACTAATAAATAGTGAGCTCCTGGGTTTAGATAGGTATTGGTGTACCACATCACTGGGAGATATAAAAAACCCCATATAAGTTGTAGGTTTACCTAGGGAATTTTCTAAAGGCTGAGAATGCTTGCTTTTGTTATTTTTGCCACAAGAAAAATGTAACTCAAGTGGATATGGGATCAAGGCTCCTAGATGGGAGAAAGGAATATCTACCAGATACAATTGGATTTATTCCATTTAGGTTTATAAAACTTGCTAGGGAATTTATTTAGTGCAGAGGATACTTGTTAGTATATTAAATCTCAGAAACATATCAAAATATACTTGGTCAAAGTTTTGGTACTACATGTTCAAGAAAATAGTTAGGAACCCTAGGAATTTTAGATCTGGGCAGTTGGAGTCATTTCTATTTTCTTTTGCATTTAAAGTAAACGGTTAATTTTAGATCTAGAAAAGAAATCAAAAAGAAAAAGGGGCAGGGGCTACAAGGCTAGGATCTGGGGCAGCTGGGCCTCGCATAGCCGATTCGGCCCAACCCCGAGCGGGCTGCGCCGGCGGGAGGCAGAATTCAAACCCACGGGGCGGGGCCCGCTGTCAGCTGGAGGCCGTGGCGAAGAGGTACGGGCTTCTCCCGTCTGTCCGATTAGAGGGGATCAAACGGTCGCCGATCGTCGTTCACCTTCCGACGGCGCTGGCACGCGGAAACCTTAGCTCGCGGCAGTCGGGGATGTGGGGGAGCTCACCTAGGTGCTGGGAGGCGGAGGCGAGGGGACGGAACAACGTGGGGATCGCTGGCGACCCCAGCGACAGGCGGGAGCGGCGGTTTGCGAGCAGAGACAAGGTCATGCATATCCGCGGTGCAGTGGGCTTCGGGAGCTCACCGGAGGGTGCTCTAGTTGCTGCATGTCGAGAAGAAAGCCAGGGTTAGATGCAGAATCGAGAGGGGATCTCGGGAGGGTGACATGCAGAGAGGAAGGGGCAGAGGAGAGAGCACCATGCTGGATTTTTGGAGGAGTCTGAAGCTTCTCTTCTTCCTTCTCTCGGGCTGTACAGAGCAGGGGAGAGGGAGAGGGTGCTTGGGGGAGGTAAGAGGAGGCAAATGAGTGGCCAGAGAGACTCGGGGGTGGCCTCCTAGCATTATATCTGAAAGGGCTGGTCCAAAGTGAGCTTGGCTCATGGGGAGCTTGGACATGGTCCACGGGCTTGCCATTGGACAATGTGGGCGGTGGAGGGGTGTGGTGGGGTACTGGAGTCGAGCAGGGAGTGGTGGAAGGGGTGGTGGTTGCATGTGCACATATTTTTCCAACATTTGAAAGATATGCCATATCTCTCTTTCTCTCTTTCCAAGAGCAAAAGACAAGGGGAGGGCAGATGCTATAGTGTGTTGCTATAGTGATCACGACTAGAGATGAGTGCTGGGTGCTATGGTGCTCAAGGGTGGGGGTTTGGTGAGGGTTTGAGGGAGTATTAACCCAATGTTGTTAATTATCCAAGATTTGCCATTTTTGATGCTTATGAAGCAACTCTTGAACTTTGATCTTGGCAAGGTGAGTTAAGGGTGCTGGTAGGTGGGTAGGGTTAGGATACATCTCCAAGATTTATTTGGGATTTTTCAGAGAATTCTAGATGCACTTTATATCAATTATTCAAATAGTGCAGAAATGGTTTTTAGCAATTTATTTGGTATTTTTGAATTGGACAAGTTGATTTTTTTATGTGAGATGGTCCCAAATGTGAATACACACTTAGGGGAATTTTCCCAAGATTTATTGGAAGATAAAAGTATTTAAAACAATTATTATTCCAATTCAGCCATTTAAGAAAATGGGCAAAAAGAAATAATAAAGCTCTTAAAAAATACTTATTTTTGAAGTGGAAAGATGGGGTATGATATGTGGACCTCAATTGAGCCAAAAGTTGGGGAAGTGTTTTGGCAAATACCAAACTTTCCTTCATGGAAGAAGTTTTGGAGATTTGGTCTATTAAAGAGATTAATTAGATTTGGAGCCATAATAATTATGGATAATATTTTATAAATCTTTATGATCAAGGTAGATGATGTATACAAGGTGTATCAAGCATTTTCATCCTTGGGAGTTGTAAGTCCAACTTGAATTAGATGGGAAAACAAGGAATTGAGGATCTAGGGTGATGTTATTTTCATACCACCAAAACCTTGTTCGATCTTGGAGCTCAGATCTCCCCTTGGGGCATGGGATAGATGGATGGATATACCAAGTGATGTACATCAACATGGTATAGAGGTTTGAGCTTGATATTGCTTGAGTTCACCAAGAATTGATTTCAAACTTTGAATAAAATAAGCCTGCCAAAGCATATTATCAACTAGCCTTCAAAACCTTGTGGGTTTAAGAAGCACAAAGATCCACTTGGAACAAGTGAAGTAGATATAGATATACCTATATGATTAGCACACAACCATGCAAAGAGTTAGTCCATAGAAGGTTGGATGATGGTGTGAGCTTCTGCCAAAATAGGCATGTTGACTATATTTGCAGGAATAGTCAATTTCTTGCCTACAAAACCATCAAGAACAAGTGGGTTGGAGGATGATATAACCAAGGGCAAGAGTGGGCCTTGGTATTCCTCAGGATGGTTAACAAGATGGTTCAAATGCATTTTCAAAAATGCACAAGGGTTGACAAAAGGAGGCACTCAAAAAGGTGATTTTGAAACAGATTCCAGACTTGGCCAAATTTGGCAGATTTAGGGTTGTTGACTAGATTATGAGAGAGGAGGCTTTTGATGGGTAGCAAGGTACCAAAGCATCATCAAATGAATGAGGTTGAAGAGTAGGTTGAGTAGAAGGGATCCATGCTTGATACTGGTCTTCATTGACTTGGAAGCTTCTGGACTTAGATCACTTCAGAAGGGGTCTGGGTAGAGGTTTTAGATGATCACCTAGTAGCTAGAGATCAGATCTAGGTTTGTATTCTTGCTTAGGGTGTGATGATTTGGAAACATCTTGATCCTAGTGATGAGCTCCTAGAGTAGCTCATACTATCACCTAAGCAGACAAACCAAGCAGCAGATCAAGGCAATTCATCTTGTAAACTAAGCAATCCACTACTGAGGTTACCATCAAGCCTAGCTTGAGGTAAGGTTGGGGCATTTTGAAGAGGTTGAATTTTGAATAAGAGGAGAGTCCTTGGTATCTCTACCAAGAGTGGAATTCAAAAGCTTAATAAAAGGTTTTGGAGATCCTAGAGGTAAGAGTAGTTGAAGGTTCTGTCTTGAAAACATAAGGAGGTTGTAGCTCTCCATAGTTTTGTAAATGGAAGCTACTAAACTATTTTTGGTTATACCAACATCTTGGCTCATGTTTTTGAAATGCTAGAACATTTGAGAATATGTAAAGTGAGCCAGGATAGTTTTGTTAAATAGCTTTTGTCAACTGATGGTGAGGTAAGGAGTATCATATGGTATACACTCACATGCACAAGCACCAACAAACAACAAGCAAACACTGCACCAATGAACAAGAAAAAGTTTTTGTTCCCCCTGATTTTTGCATTCTGGACAACTAATCAGGGTTGCTGATATTGGGATGTTACAGACCTTTCCCCTTAAGAGAATCTTGTCCTGATATTCAGGAGAGTAAGGTTAGGGGATTTTGTGTTGGAGTTAGTGTTAACCGTCTCAATCGTCCTATCCTGCGGTCTCCGTCCTTGAAAGTGACTACTCTGTCGATGAAGTTGAGCTTCAGTCTTCCGGGATGCACGGAGAGTTGAGAAGAGTCTAGTTCCGATTGCGAGGGATGACCTTCATTTCCTTCCGGACTCTAAATCTCGAGGGCTTAGACTGGGAAGGTTATCTCGATGCTGAACTTCACGGGGTACTCGACAGAGGATAGAATCTATGGCTTGGTGTACCTTTCTCTGAGGGTCCACGGCTCTTCTTTAGGGGCGTAGCGTATCCTAGTTAACGATTTTTACGGTTGCTACTCATGGGTTTGCTTCTAGGGAAGGGTTACTCTATTTTGGTGGGAAAGGCGCAGTCTTTTCCCCTTAGGATTAAACTGGGGTAGATCGGAGAGTTGACATAGTCGTTCCTTCTTGGAGTCGTGGATTGATGTTTTGAAGACTGTCGTCACTCTTTCTCCTAGAGTTGGAATCTTCTGATGATGTCCGTGAAGGTAGGTCCTACGGGGCTTATATACTACGATTATTCATACTTAGTCTATTGGAGCCATTGGAGTCTCACGTCCTCTAAGCGATTGGAACTGAGCGGTTAGCGATCCTGTGGTCCTTCAGATAGGTTTTCAGTTGACGTAGTGAAGGGATTTCGTAGAATCTTTAGTTCGTTTCTCCTCTGATGAACCGCGAGTTGTTACTTGGCGAAAAGACGTCAGATCCTGAGATCTCGTCTGAAGCCTCTTCTGGTAGGCGGTCTTCTGGATTTGAGTGGAAAGACGTAGTATTTCCACCTTAGAGCTTCACTAAGGTGCGTTAGGAGTGGTGCGGATCTTCTGTCTTGGAGTGCTGCCCTGAGGTTAGCGGAGGGATGTATCTTCCCTAAATTCTTGAGCTAAGGTCTTCGAGTGACGCCTTATTTCACAAACCTTGGCGGGGGTGGTTTTCCTGACGAAGCCTTATGGAGTTAGCTCAGGGCAAGCTAGCTGTTTATGACTCTCTTGCTAGTAGTTAGTCAGGGTTGAAGTCGTCAACATCGAGTAAGCGGTCTTCATTGGCATTTCTTGCGTTGCTTCTGCTTGATAGCGGAGTGGACTCGTTGTCTTCACTCTTCCTAATCATCTGACTTCAGGGGTGGTTCTGACCTTCTAGGGAGGATCATTCCGCTAGTTTGGGTAGGGTCGACTAGATTAATTAGTCTCCTGAGGCGATCAGAAGCTCCAATACACTAAAGGTTAGTGTGGTTAGGTCTTGACTTCTTGTCTTGGTTGACTTATCGGGTGGTTTCTTGTGGATATTGAGGATCCTTCGGGGGTTGACTTCCGGCTTCAACGGGCTTCCTGCTGTAGTAGACTGAGGAACAAGGGGGGTGTGGTGCTATTGACGAGTCTTGCAAGGTGAGTTTGATGAGGTATGCCGTCCTGCTGAGGTGAAATCTTCGAGTTGATTCTGACTTGACGATGTCAAACTCCTGGTTCTTGCGATGCTTTTCCTCTGATATACTCTCGAGGTTAGTCTGGGTCTCATTACCGACAGCTAACACAGGGGTTTCCTGAGTAACTAGGTGGGTTATCGCTCTCCGAGTTACATTTTTAAGGAGGTCAAAGCAAACCAGAGCATAGACACAAGGCGAACAGAGCGAGGGGATCGCAATGTCCTTGCAAACAACACACATCAAGCGACACAGGATGCACTGAGGCAAGCAAACACGGTCAACGCTAGGGACCAAGGAGTTAACTACTCGCGGTGTAGGGGAATCCTATTCTTAGGACTATTGACCCTAGATATCGTCTTTCTTCAGGTCGGAGTCACTATCTTGCAGATGAAGCCTTCCTCGTATCTTGGATGCTTCTTGATAGTGCAATATTTGATTTCTTCTGATTAGGAGGATTCCGCTGGTAGGGCGATCTTGTAGTCTCCTTGTGTTTGCTGGTAGTTGCTTCTCTTCATCTCGTCCTCAACGTCTTCACCTGGTTCTAGGTCCTAGTTATTTGAAATCCGTAGGTTTGAAGTTTGGACGAGAGTTAGAGGAAACCATGGTCGAAAGCATTTAATTAGAGTAAGGGAAGAAGTAGAACTTTTTGAAACTCATTGAGAAACTAGTTTTCGAAAGCCAGGGTTTTCAAAATAAGGTTCCTGTCTAGCGACCATGCTAACTAAGGTTCTCCTACAGTCAGGATGGCTCTGATACCAAGTCTGTGGGGCCCCCGGATTAATCCTCCGAGAATCCCTGTTATGCATACAACCACGATCCCATGATCAGTTAGTCATGGCACATAATAGACAAGTATCAAAGTAAACATCCAATACATAACGAATACCTGTCATACCTTACTTGCCATTATGGCTACATCGATCAACATCAGCGGAACTTCATTAAGCATAGAGCCCGAGCCATGCCTTAACCTACAGGCAACTGACTAGGAGAACGTCCTAGCTTGCATAGTCATCAACTTCGTCCTCTTCTTGATATCTGACCAAGTTAATAACCAGGTACAATGCCAGTGAGTACTTTGAATGTACTCGCAAACCACCTCAAGAAAATAATAATAACAAGAGGATATGCAATATGGCTGTGGTAGTAGGAGGGCTTCAAGAGAGGTTCTTTTCTCAAATAGTTTCTCTTGTAGATATAGCATCTACATATCTTTGTTGAAAACTTTTGTAAACTATCTTGGAAACCTTTTTAAAAGTTTTGTAAACACTAGGATTGGGGTACCCATTTGTTCCCGACTTCAGGTCGTCCCACGACCAAACTCCTTTCTCCACCTTCCGACCATCCCATGGTCAAAACCTTTCTCCTTTACGGCCATCCCATGGTCAAAAAATTTCCAAAGCCATTTCTTTTCCGAAATCCTTTTTGAAAACAAAACTAGCACCGCTCTACAGTAGTTTGTCCAACCCGTCCATAATCACGGACACGGCTATTCGAATAGATTTACGCTCTATAGAGGTTGCACACTTTACCCACACCATCCGGGTACACTACTCTGATCTACACCGACCGTGGGTCGAGTAACCGATCAAGACTCTCCGGATGCCCACTCCAATATAAGTGCCTACCCTATGAGTGTTACTCCCCTCAAAACCGGGACATCGGGTACCGAGGACCAACCGGAGCGCATTTTACACTTCACAGAGTGGGCGCTTTCAATGAGGGGATCATAGTAACGCCTGGCTGCCAGCAGACAGTTCGTTCCTTCTCTAGGTCGATGTCCCACATGGACCTTTAAGGGAGAAGGCTCAGCCTCCAGGGATCGCGATCCCCTATAGTAGTTGCAAGGCAGCTTATACCAAAATAGACAAACATCAAATCCAGCCCTGTCCCATTCCAGAGTAATGTGGTTGCACAGGGTTAAGTTGTTATTGTTGGGGATCCGCAGCGGAAAACAAAAAATTTCCTACGAGCGAACCCCAGAAACTGCCTAGGATCTATCTATGTAGTAATGCGGTAACGGCTGATGCATAGAGAATACATACCCTTGTAGACCGTACGCGGTTAATGTTCCGCGGGGAACGTGGTTGATGTAGTCATACTCATAGCCGACCTTAAGGTCACGAAGCTCCTCGCAGGTCACCCCTTGCTCCTTCGTCATCTTCATCGTGCAACAACTCCGGCTCATGACATTTAAGCACCCCAAGTGTTGCGCCTTGTGCCTTCGTACACATCCGGTGCACGATGAGACCTCCGGCTCCCCGATCCCATCGGGAGTGCGGAAGTTGATATCCGGCTAGGAATCCCTGCAGCGCAACGGCGTGCTGCAGGTGTGCCTCGATCGCACAGGCCAAACTTGGGGCCATGGTCACAAGGGCTATAGAGAGAGGGAAGGAGGAAGTCAACAAAAGGACTTCTCCAATTGATGGTGTGTTCAATCCCACCCATGGGCACCCCTTTATATAGGGGGAGTGGGTGTGCCCTCCCCTTTGGGTTTCCCATGTGGGACTAAACAAGGGAGAGAGGGGGGAGGCGAATGGGACTCATGGGCCAGCCGGCCAGGGGTGGGCCCCCTTGAGGCGCTTGGGCTTTGGCCCTTGGCCCTTCCCTCCTTTGGTTTCCTCTCATGGGCCTTTATTCACTAGGAAGTTTGGCCCATTAGTGGAATAACCCTTCAAATTAGATTTTAATATTATATTTAATATTAATTACACTAATTAATATGTAAATACATATTACAAAACCTGATTCAACCTGAAACACCTTTCGGTTCCCCTTTCTATATCCTCCGAACGACTTCGGAATTCCTGGAATGATTCCGATCCTTTATTCTTTCTCCGAACAACTTCGAATCTCTCTGTGGAACAATTCCGGCTTTCTCTCTCTCTACTGTGATTCTGTCTTACGAATGATCGCTCTCATCATACCCTTAAGTGTATCCTCTCATGGCTCGGGAATGCTCTAGACATGATCTGTATCAATGATCAATAAAGGGACCAAGGATATCCATGTGACCCCTATGCATTCCTGATGACAATGTCATTTGAACCGCTAAATTTAGCATCCTCTTCCTTTTGTTTCTCGATACAACTTGTCCGAGATCCGATCATTGGTATCCCATACCTTGTTCAATCTCGTTCACAACAAGTTCTGTTTTCTTGTTACCGTGATATTACATCCCCGTGACCTAGTCACATGTTGCAACATTTATGGATGTAATCTCACCAAGCCGTCCGTATGTATCTTTACCCGTCATGTGGGTGAAAAAATCCTGCTCTTGACATATATTGCCTCTACAGTTCCTCCGAGTACCTGAACACACCTTTATAACCACTGTATTACCAAGTGGCGCTTGATGCTATCTAAGCACTCTCAGGAGACTGTGATTGATATCATCTCACGGTCTAAGGAGAAGGAGTCTAGGTATAGTTGTTGCAACAATGAACTATATGACTTGATCGTGTTGCAATCCTTCGAGGAATGTCCAATCACATCATTCTCTAATGATATGATCTCGTTGTCAGTCGGCATAAATGCCCATGATCTTGAAACCAAGATCATTTTCATGACCAACGAACTAGTATGAATAGAGGCTACTAGGGACTTGGTTGTTTCATACCACACATGTATCAATGTTTCTACTTGGCATAGTTATAGCACAATATGAAACTATTATAAACTAATTGAGATATGACAATAAAAACCTATTTATTATTTGCCTCTAGGGCATATCTCCTTCAGTCTCCCACTTGCACTAGAGTACAAATAAACTAGCTCGCATTTTACTCATATAAACTATATACCATATGCGTTTACAGATCATGCATGCTCATGGGAAATGTCATGTCCATGTTCTGTTTTACCAGATCATTATGTCTTCTGCAAATCGTTAATGTCTTCCTAATTTTGACATTCACTCCATTATCTTATAATGGGTCGAAGTATTTGTTTGGCGACAAAGCGAGACTTTGTTTCTAGTGTTTATGATGACGGTCGTTTTCACCGTTGTCATCTAAACTTCGAAACACACTTTGCTATCCTTTGAGTATATACTATAGTCATGGCAGCAGAACGAGGCCAGATTCTAGGAGCTTACAGTGACGTTAGATCAACCTCGAGGGCTTTCTCATGGGCACTGGGCCCTGGGACACATCATTCTACGTTAAAAGCGAACTATCCCCACCACAACATTATACATCACATCAGATGGAGCTTTATACTTCTATATCTATGTAGATCATAGTGCATGAAATGCAACTATGCCACTTACATTGCTTCTTGCTACTTAAGTACAAACTTAATTCTGGTTCAGTGATCAACTCAGCAATCACTTAAAGACATGCTCTTACAGTTAATACTTTGTCCTACCAACCAGAACTTCGGGTCACATTACGTCGAGTATACAACATGGTTATGTGGAAGAACCTATGACTGAGGCATAGGAGATGCAACGCATCTCTTTCTTTCAACCATAGTTGCAATACTCAATGCTTCATACAGTAAGAACTTCTTCAGAATCTTGCTTAGGACTTTCTGAACATCTTTCAGAATCAAGTCCAGGAAGCATTCGACATTCAGTGTTTATTAAAACTCACCAATCTATCTCTATAGATCTTATTGTTTAATAACTGCAACTTCATCCTTACTTAAATATTATTAACACCAATCACATCATTCACATATGTTGTCCACATATCCCAGAATGATTTCACGCTCCCATTCAAATATGACATTCATGTTTGAGATCCAGGGATTTCACTTAGCTCCCAGTCAAAATATGTCAGCTACATATTATGAGTTAGCCAAGTTGATTTGCTCCCACTCAAATCTAGGTCCTCTCGATAATCTTGGACATTCCAAAATTCTTTGATCATTATCAATTTGAGAATTCCAATTACGAGACTTCAATATCCATATATTTCTAGTGTAAATCCAAAAGACTTAAGCATCACTACTGTTGTAGGCAACTCCTTGAATTTGTCCAAACTTGCGACAAATCGAGCTTTTTGTCATTCATTAAGTTTCATTTCCTTCTTATGACTTTGCAGTCAATCAGAAATATCAAGTAAACTTCTTTACTTTAATAAGATCAAGTAACATGTTACTTTGCAATCTTAAATGTAACTTAATATAGGATTGTATGACTCCTAGTCATTTCTCGCACTCAGGTTCAAAACATGACAAGTGAATCAATAATATAATTTCCACAAACTTGTAGAATATATAGATGAATCCTACTTTCTTTAGAAAAAGTATTCCCTAAAACTTTATGATCATTATCATTGGTTTCTCCTCTATTTGTAGAGTTTGCATTTACCGAACAAATTCCGTTGCGCCACTCAACAATCCGGACGTAATGTCAAATACCTTGTTTTGATCTTTTACTTTCTTCCACCTGTATCTTTATCAAGACATCAACTTTGGACAACAACAGGTTTGCCCCTTTGTGGAAGATGCATTCATAGTTTCCTAAGAATGCTCTACAAAGACTTGTTTATTTTCCACGACTTCGACTTATCAAAATCTCCAGAAACTCGAACTTTCCATAACACTTATGGTGTTGTTTCCACGAATCTTTAGATGTTCCTTTGTATTTCAAATGAGTGTTTGCTTATTTTGATCTTTAACTCTAAACGATAACTATAACCCCTATAAGAGATGATATCATACCATATGTATCTTAATACATAATGACTATGATATTTAGACATTTCAACACAGTTTGAATTCGTCCAATTATCATAATTTGTGAAACATTTTTCATAAGTCCCTTTATGATAAACTTAAATTGAATACTTTAGTCATGTCGATCAAATCGAAGAGACTTGTTAATTCAATATCCTCTTTGTTGTGAACTCATTTGAACAATTCAAATCGTTTCAAACTCATGTTTCATTAAGTAAATATGCTTATTCACTTAAGTCCACAACTACCTAATGATTTCCACTACTTGTTGAAAATACGATACATCACTATGTATAAGATTGAACATTTCTTCGCATATCACCATTTTACCAGAATGCGGAGTTTTAGTCATTCTGCCCAAGAGGCATGGTTTTGCAAAGTCTCTAGATTAAGCATCTAGGACACCGATCTTTCATAAAGAACCTGCAATAACCAAAATGACTTAAACTGTAGTGTCATTTCATTATTAAACTTTGGATATCTTTTAGCATTCTAAATCTTTTATATATGCTTAAACTATTATCATTAACATAGTGATGAGAATAACTTATTTATAATCGTAATGTGACCATAAGGTATTGTTCATAGAATAGTACAAACTGGCTTGTAACTTGTTCATATGAATAATCATCTCGCCAAAAGCAAGACACACAAACAGGGATTACAAATTTATATTTAAGTCCACTAATCCAAATGACAAACTTTGAGAGAAGAGGTGATGTCGGCAATCAACTGTTTTGCTTGCCATCATCAAGACACATTGACTCAAATCCAGCAATTCTCAAGCAGATCATCCTGTTTTCACAAAACGGGACAAGTATCAAATACTTTGCAAACTGCAATGAGTTTTGCAAGAACCACATTTATAATTTTGTATATCTAACATATACCTTTTCATCCATGACCTCCATTCGCAATCAAGCCCTTCTAAGAGTTCTTAACTCTCATGCAAGATCGCTAAGTGTTTTTCCAAACAATCTCTTTTGATCCATGATGGAGGAAACCCCATGCAATGGCTCATACTCTATGTGCCTTATTCTGTAGAATACAAAATGTAGCTCAACTATCCATCGAATGGAGAATGGCTTATTGGAGGATTATGGAGAAAAACACAAACATTCCGGAGTCATCGAATTATCTCCTAATGGTTATTTTATCAAGAAGAGAAGATCACCTTTTACGAGGATATCCCTCAGGCGTGGGTATTAATCTATGAAGTTGGACCCTTTTGATAAGTTCTTAATCAAGCAATATATTCCCATGGTCGCAAAGGACATCAATGGGATAGGCTAAGATCTACTAAGATATTTGCAAACAGACATCTAGACTAAGTTTATAATAAGAGATCAATTTATAATTGGTCTCCACTAAAATTGTCACCCCCTGGACGATTTTAGTGATCGCATGATCCCTATCCTCTACACCTCCCCCGATCGTCACGACCATCAGTGCATTATCAAAGGTAGACATTCACTAATGCCAATCACATCATGCATGTGACTCATGCTCGATCTTTCGATCTCTTGTGTTCCGAGGCCATGTCTACACATGCTAGGCTCGCCAAATCTAACTTGTGTGTTCTGTGCAACATGGCTTACACCCACTGTATGCGAACATAGATATGTCTGACACCCAGGCCTGTAACCCTGGATCGCCTCATACCGAAGAACTTTCTTGGTGGTGCACACACAAGGGGAACACGGAACATTAGAATTAAATAGGGATTATCTTATTTGCAACCGTTGAGTAACTAAATACTAGCACACAATAAGATGTAAAAACTGGTATCAACATCATATGTATAATGTGATATGATATGGTCTTTCTTGCGCCTTGATCTGCATCGAGCGCTCCGACATGATCTCCATCTTGCCCTTGGTTTGACGCCAAGTCCACGACGCCTCCACCAGGTCATTCATCGAAACAATGACTATCACTATACTACTTAGTAACAGAAAAGTAAACTATTTTACCTTCGTAACAACCAATGCCATATCATAATCACATGCCCCCTTCAAAAGAAAGTTAGACACCTCTACTTTATCTATTACAAGTTTTACGTGGTTGTTAGGGCTTTTGCACTAGAGCCGTTTCTAAACTACGAACTTTCCAACCACAACATGGATCCGACAGTTGTCTCTACTACACCCCTTTCGGGGCCCTCCGTTGTAAATTCTATATCAACTATCGAATGTGAGACAGACACCCGATAGCCACTTATACGGTACAAGCTGTATGTTGAGCATGGAACCAGTCTCGCGTACGAATATGCGTAAGGTCGGTCCGGGCCGCTTCATCAAACAATACCGCGATATAAACAAGTACACACTAGAGGGTAACTACTAAGGGGTCAATTCCCGCACAATACATGTGCGTACTGGCCCTACAACACTCCTACGCATATATCGGCTCTGATACCACTGTTGGGGACCCGCAGCGAAAAACAAAAAATTTCCTACGAGCGAACCCCAGAAACTTCCTAGGATCTATCTATGTAGTAATGCGGTAACGGCCGATGCGTAGAGAATACATACCCTTGTAGACCGTACGCGGTTAACGTTTCGCGGGGAACGTGGTTGATGTAGTAGTACTCGTAGCCGACCTCAAGGTTGCGAAGCTCCTCGCAGGTCACCCCTTGCTCCTTGATGTCTACGCACTTCTATTCTTGTAGACAGTTGTTGGGCCTCCAAGTGCAGAGGTTTGTAGAACAGCAGCAAGTTTTCCCTTAAGTGGATCACCCAAGGTTTATTGAACTCAGGGAGGAAGTGGTCAAAGGTATTCCCTCTCAAGCAACCCTGCAATCAAGATAAAAGAAGTCTCTTGTGTCCCCAACACACCCAATACACTTGTCAGGTGTATAGGTGCACTAGTTTGGCGAAGAGATAGTGAAATACGAGTGGCATGGATAATTATAAGTGGTAACGGTGATAGAAAATAGCTTGATGGCGTGGAAGAGACTAAAGGAAAACTGAAATAAAGATAGCAGCAAGCAAACATGTAACAGATCTAGTTGCAAACGGTGTTTCAATGTTTAGAAACAAGGCCTAGGGATCATACTTTCACTAGTGAACACTCTCATATAAATATATTCTTCTTTATGATACTACGCTGAACTACTCTCCGGTTGCACACTCTAATCCATGGTAGGGCTATAACAACACTCCTCAAAGTTTGTATTACCCATCTAGATAACCCCACACTGTCACCTTGAGCTCTAGATGGTTCCAACAAACACCACAATTTCATAGAAACATCCAACTCCAAATATAACTCATAACAAGTATTTGTAATCTCTAGCCTAAGTGCCACCATGGTATGCACACTGTCACTTTCACACACATGGGGAGAGCAGAGATCTATTAATGCACTTGAGTAGCAAAGTAGATCTACTTGATTACAAAGCTCATGATCACAATATGATCATGCATAGAGAGAGAGATGAACACATAGCTACTGGTAGAACCCTTAGCCTCGAGGGAGAACTACTCCCTCCTCATCATGGGAATCAGCAACGGTGATGGAGATGGCGGTGGAGATGGATGGAGATGGCTCCGGGGGCACTTCCCCGTCCCGACAGGGTGCTGGAGCAGAGACTTTCTATCCCCCGAATCTCCCCTTCGGTGGCAGCGACGCTGTGGAACTTTTCGTGGCTGGAGGATTGACGATCTAGGGTTTTTGCATCGGGAGGATCTTATAGGCGAAGGGGCAAGGTCGGTGGCCAGCCAGGGGCCTACACCACCTGGTGGCGCGGCCAGGGCTAGCCCACGCCACCACATGGTGTGGCCACCCTGTGGCCCCTCTCCGTATCCTCTTCTGGCTCCATGAGTCTTCCGGTAAAATATCGACTTTGGCTTTTGTCCGGTCCAATTCTGAGAATATTGATTTTATGAATTTCTTGGAACCAAAAACAGGAGAAAATAGGCAACTAGCACTGTGGCTCTTGTTAATAGGTTAGTCCAAGAAATCATATGAAAAGTACTCCAAAGTGTGGACAAAACATAAGAAAGTAGATAAAACCAAGAATGGAACATAAAAAATTATGGATACGTTAGCAACATATCAACATCACCAAGCTTAACTCCTGCTCGTCCTCGAGTAGGTAAGTGATAAAAAGAAAGAATAATTTTTGAGGTGAGATGCACCATCATAAACTTGATCAAAGTATTTGTAAAACATTGATAGCTGGGATGATAGTACTTCAATCATAACATGAAAGATAAAGTTCTAACAATAAGACAAATCAACTATGTTGCAACATGAAAAGGCACAAACAAAAGATTCATGAATAACAATGCTTTGCAAGACGTTTGTTTGTTTCACATAAAGAAAACATAGCATAGTGGCATTCAGCTTGTCCCTCATAGAGTAGCAAACATAAATGCATATGACACCTTCAAAGTTCATAAGAGTGACTAGATACAAATAATTTAAAATAAGCAATATCAAAGCTATGCATCAATCAACAAGTCTTGGGACAATGCACATAGAACTAAGAATGGCCACTATGCTCTCAAAGTAGGTGCATAAAGATGGAAGGTGGAGACTCAGCATAAAAGTAAAAGAAAGGCCTTCATAGAAGGAAGTAGGGATTCAAGTTTCATAAAGAGCTTCCAAAAATTATGGTACTTATTAGCTTTCACCTCTCATTGCCCCTATCATAAGCATCTTGAAGTGATTAAGGTTAAAGTGAACAAACTATGGTGTATATGCTTGACGAAGTATAAGTTGGAAATCTCATGTCCCTTGAATACGAGGGCCGCTCCTCATGCTACTCAACTTTAGTCACCGGTAAGTTCTTGTCATCGTAAGTACATGTGTATCATAGAGAACTACCAACGGGGTACCCCTTGCCCGATGATACGGAAGAATCCCCATATCAAAATGACAAGGCAAGCAGACAACGAGCATCTCAGCAATCTTCTTATTTACCATGGGAATATGGTGCTTTTTTTCTCTTTCCTCTTTTCTCATATCTCTTTTTTTCTTTTTTCTCTTTTTTCTCAATATCTGACTCTTTTTTTATAAGAAGAATGCTTCATAGACAGCTCATTATGGTTACGCTGCAGGTTTCCACCATGACAACATGGATTAGACCAGCGGCCCAGGCGTTTCTCTAACACACATACATAACTCCATGGACTTACAAGCTCCCCTTTCATTTCACACCGACAACATCCATAGACAAAAGAGCATGATATCAACTAGGTATAAAGTACAAGTGCAATGTTGAAAGCGTTCCCCATGACAGCATGGTTCTGCTAATCCCCAACATATAAGTGCAAGCATATACAACATAGACGACACAATGGTTCAAGTTTATTAAGGGCGAGAAAAGTAAAGTGTGCCATCAAGTTTGTGAGAGCTTTAATCACTAGTTTCTCATAAAAAGTTTAATTCGGAAGGTAGATGAAGACATGAATATACTTGGAATAGAAAATGCTAATAGGTAGGTATGGTGGACTCTTTGGAATAACTTGGTTTTAGGAGTTGGATGCATGAGTGGAACTCATACTTGGTTACGGAAGCTAGCAAAAGACTAGGAGCAACAAACTAAGAGAGCAATAATGACCATAATCATGCAGAGCGACAAAACATCATTAATCAAAGCATAAAGTGATACTACAAGTTGAAAACTAAAGGATCATAAAGGCTATGGTGACTTGGGATAGTCATAACATGGTGTGAGCATGTGCCAAGTCAACCCAAATAAAGCATCAAAGGAGAATACTACAATATTATGCTTTAATATGCTAAAACAACGCATGATTCTTCTAAGGCACATTAAGCAATCTCAATTGTTTATAACATGTCATGCTACATCAAAGAATACTAAGCCTAAATCCAAAACAATATCAAGCATGGCATGACAAAGCATGGGCCACAGTCAAAAACAAGCTCTCTTTACCATTTAAGCATGAACTTTCCTACTCTTTTCCAATCCAAACCAAACTATTTGAAAACCAATGTATGAAAGAGGGGGCCCAACCAATTTATTCATCAAACTAACAAAACAAAGCAAACGAAAAACCAAAAAAAAACGAAAAAGAAGACGCTCCAAGAACAACACAACTGTGCATGAAACAATAAAAATGAAGTGTTTGTAAGGAACCTGGGATTTTTATTGATGAAGAGGGGGATGCCTTGGGAATCCCCAAGATTTGATGCTTGTACTTCTTGGATATTTCTTGGGGTCACATGTGTGGCATCCCCAAGCTTGAGCTTTAGTCCATCTGTAACATCCCAATTTCAGCAACCCTGATTAGTTGTCCAGAATGCAAAAATCAGGGGGAACAAAAACTTTTCTTGTTTAATGCTGAAGTGTTTGCTTGTTGTTTGGATATTCTTATGCATATGAAGGTGTATTAGATGATATACTCCTTACCTTAACACCAGTTGACAAAAGCTACTTCCCAAAACAGTCTTGGCTTAATTTCCATGTTCTCAAATGTTCTGGCATTTCAAAACTTGAGACAAGAAGCCTTTGCAAACCAACTATTTTAGTAGCTTCTATTGATCAAACTATGGAGAGCTATATAACATAATCTCCTTATGTTTTCAAGACAGGACCTTCTACTATTCTTATCTCTAGATTTTACAAAACCTTTTTATGAAGCATTTGAACTCTACTCTTGGTAGAGATACCAAATACTCTCACCTTATTCAAACTCCAACCTATTTCAAAATACCCATCCTTACCTCAAGCTAAGCTTGGTGGTAACCCTAGTAGTAGTTGATTTGTTTGTAAGATAAGTTCCCTTGATCTGCTGTTTGAATTATCTACCTACTAGATAGTATGAGCTTCTCTAGGAGCTCATCACTAGGATCAAGATGTCTCCAAATCATCCCACCCTAAGCAAGAATACAATCTAGATCTGATCCCTAGCTACTAAGTGATCCTCTAGAGCTCTTAACTAGATCAATTCTGAAGATATCCCTTCTAGAAGCTTCCAAGTCAATGAAGACCAATATCAAGCATGGGTCCCTTCTAATCAATCTACACATAAACCCCATCCACTTGATGATGCTTGGGTACCTTGCAACCCAACAAAAACATCCCCTCTCATGCTCTAGTAAAAAACCCTCAATCTACCAAATTTGGCCAAGTCTGGAAAACTATTTCCAACATCACCTTTTTGAATGCCTTCCTTTCTCAACCCTTGTGCATTTTTGGAAATGCATCTGAACCATCTTGTTAACCATCCCAAGTACTAACAAGTCCCACCCTTTCCCTTGGTTAGATCATCCTCCTACCCACTTGTTCTTGATGGTTTTACAGGCAAAAAAAATAACTTTTCCTGCAAATCTAGTCATCATGCCTACTTTGACGGAAGCTCACACCATCATCTAACCTTCTATGGACCAACTCTTTGCATGGTTGTGTTCTACTCATATAGGTCTATCAATACCTACTTCACTTGTTCCAAGTGGATCCTTGTGCTTCTTAAACCCACAAGGTTTTGAAGGCTAGTTGATAATCTGCTTTGGTAGACTTATTTTATTCAATGTTTGAAAGCTCAAGCAGGATCAAGCTCAAACCTCTACACCATTGCAATCTACATCACTTGGTCTATCCATCCATATGTACCATGCCCCAAGGGGAGCCTTGAGCTCCAAGATCTAGCAAGGTTTTGGGGGCATGAAAACAATCTTACCCAAGATCCTTAAATCTCTAGTTTTCACCAAAATCAACTTGGATTATCCATTCCCAAGGTTGCAACTGCTTGTTACACCTTCTCTATATCCTCTACATTGATCATCAGGATTTATCAAATATTAACCGTAATTATTTCGGCTCCAAATCTATTTAATCTCTTTAATAGTCAAAATCTCCAAAACTCCTCTCACAAAGGAAAGTTTGGTTTTTGCCAAAACACTTCCCCGACTTTTTGCTCAATTGAGATCCATATATCATACCCTAACTTCCAACTTCAAAAATAAATATTTTTGAAGGGTCTTATTATTTCTTTTTGCCCATTTTCTTAAATGGCTGAATTGGAATAATAAATGTTTTAAATACTTTTAGTCCCCAATAAATCTCGGGAAAATTCCCCTAAGTGTGTATTCACATTTGGGACCATCCCACATCAAAAACTCCACTTGTCCAATGTAAAAATATCAAATGAACTCCAAGAATTCACTTCTGCAGTTTCTAAATAAATGGTTTTTAGTGAACTTTAAATGGTCTGAAAAATCTCAAACAATTCCTAGGGGTGGACCTTAACCCTATCTAGCTACCAACACCTTTATCTCATCTTGCCCAGATCAAGTTTTGGAAACTTCTTTGATGATAGTCATTAGAGCAAGGATTTAACAAATCCAAAACCAAGATCTAAACTCCTCCAAACTTGCCTTAAACCTAGTCCAGCAAGCTTGCACAGCACACCACCTCCCCTGGTCGAGTTTCATTGTAGCAATGCAATGTAGAAACCTCTACCCCCTTGTCCTTTGTACTTGGCTTGAAGGAGACCATGGACATGTCTTGTCTCTACTTTTTCTTTTTCAATACAGCATCCACCCCAGCCTCCTCTGTCCCTCAGCACGACCAATACCCTTCCTCACCTATCTCCATCACCCATCCTGGCCAATAGGAGAGCCCTGGACCAAACCCTAGCCTAGAATAAGCTTAGTCCACCATGAACCCATCTACCCCAAATAAAAAGGGGCCAGAGACCACCCCGTGCCTCCCCTGCCCCTCATTTGCTTCCTCTCCCTTCCTCTTACCACCCCTGAGACCCACTACTCCTCCCATGCCATGCTTTGGCTGAGGAAGGAAGAAAATGGCCTCTCGGCCATTACTCAAGTTCCAAGCAAGGTGCCCTCTCCTCAGCTCCCTCTCCTCTGCATGCCCTTTCTGAGAACCCCTCGACCCTCTAAGTCTAATCCTACTCTTTTTCTAGGCTCCTAACCGCCGTAGGTACCCACTCCGGCGACCACCGAGACTAGCTCCGGGAGCATGATTGCGCACGGGGCATCCCAACGTCAGACCCAGCTCTGCCGCCTGTCGCCAGAACCGCCACCGACCCCCGCGTCGCCCAGCACCCGCGTCGTCGACATGCAACCCTCCCCAGCCCTTCTCCGGCGAGCTCCCGAGAGCACCACCGCGGGCGTCATCGCGCGAGCCACCTCCAGTCGCGGAACCTGCTGTTTCCGCCCCTCTCCGGAACCGCCATGAAGTACCGCGTCTCTTCCGCCCCTCCCCGGCGCCTCTTCACCTCTCTGGTAATCCCCTGCACCCGCCGTGCTGCCCCTAGGGTTCCCTCCTTCTATTCCGTGGCCAGGGGAAGAAGAAGAGCAGGCACCATCGATCCCACCCGGATCAAACGGCCCTCGTCGCAAGTTACCGATTTGGCCTCCCCAGGCCACTGACCAGTGGGCTCCACCCCGGGGAGTTTTGAACTCATCTCCCGCCCGTGCCGTGGCGCTTAATGGGCCGGCCCGGCGCAGTGTTTCTGGGTCCGGTCAATTCTGGCCCAGATCACTCTAGTCCCCTTTTTAATTATACTCATTTGGTCTAGATCCAGATTTCGACCATCAGTATAAATCATTTTGAAAATGTAAACCAACTCCAATTGCCTAGATCTAAATTCCCTGGAGTTACAGAATGTTTACTCTAACATGCAGTACCTTTGGATTCCTCAATAATTGCCCATACTAATTATAATAACTCTTCTACTAAAATGTATCTTATTCTACTATAAAATTTCCCTGTGAGTTTCACAACTCCAAATGGGGTCACCCAAGTGCCCCTGGTAGGTACTACATGTACCTACCTCATGACCTTGGCCTCCCTCCAAGTGGGACCATTAAACTCCTGTAACAAAAATAACAAAATACATGTAGTTAGGCCTTCAGAGAATTCTCTAGGCCTATCCACATAACCTATTAGGATAAATCCAACTCCCAGAGAAGTGGCACATCAGTAACAATCTAAAACCAGGAGATAAGGATTTATTGACCCTCTGTTGAGTTTTAGTGAATTAAATACTTCTGTAAGTGGTTTTATCACTAAATAAATCACTCTAGGAGTTTGACAACTCCAAAAAGAGTAAATCCAATTCCTACAAAAAGGTATTCTAAATGCCTACCTTGTTCCCTTGGAATCAAATCAAAATCTTCTGTAGATTTAATCTGGTGAAAAAGATAAGTTGGCTACAGAACTTCCTTTGGGAATTTCCCGAGGGCATTTTGGTAATTTTCTTGACCTGATTCCAACTCTCAGTGAACAAGTACATCAAACCCCACCAACCCATCCAAGGAAATTATTTTTGGAGCTCCAGAACTTTTCTGGTGATTTATTCCCTTAAACTAGAAGTTATTTCACTAGTAAAATCATAACTATTTAAAGAAAAGGGATAAATTAGTGAAACCACTTTTGTTGGTTTCATTTTATCAACATCCACCTGTAGGTATCATTTGGATACAATGGTATCATACATAATATGGTCTTGTTCCAAAATCCCTCTCTTAGGTAGTTTCTAGACTATAAATCCTAAGGGATTTTCATCCCCTTCTCCAAGGCCATCTAAATCTCCTAAATCCAATCCTCTCAAAACCTACTAAATTGAGTAAGGTGTGGTATGTTTGTCTACTCCATTGTATTGATGCTTGCATTGCTTTATGTTGATTGTGGCCTTGTTTGCTTGCATGTGCTGTCTGGACGGCGATAGTTGCGATGAAATCGGAGAGCCGGAAAAGTGGTAATTATTATTGGTATTGGTATTCTTGGGTATTCTAAGAAGAAGTCCAGGGACATATTTCCATATTGTTGATCATCAGGCAAGGCAGCTTCTTGCTCATAAGCCTTGTCCTACTATTTTACTTGTGCATGTTTTGTCTACTATTTGTGAAACTGCATTGTTTTATTATATGTTGGTGTATTTATGGAAGTAGTTTGGCTCCTCCGAACTATTACACTCTTGTGATACTAAGTACAACCCCCTTGATGATACCTACTTGTCCGTAGTGGAATAGATGGTGTAACACACCATACCCCTTTGGAGACCCTGATTTAGCCGAAGCAAAGCTATAGGATGGGAAGACCGCAGAAAAAGTTTTACCAAATGTTTTATGATAAAACCTTGGTGAGGTGGGACCTCCCAAGATATGGTGAGAAAGAAAAAGGGTTTTCTTTTATAAAATGCTGGAGGAAAACCGGAGGAAAAAGGTTTACAAAAACGCACCCGGTTCTTTGCAGTTTAGCTATAACAACTTAACTCGTGCAACCACATTACTCTGGTATGGGACAGGGCTGGATTTGATGTTTGTCTATTCTGGTATAAGCTGCCTCGCAACAACTATAGGGGATCGAGGATCCCTGGAGGGTGGGCCTTCTCTGATAACGGTCCATGTGGGACATTGACCTGGAGAAGGAACAAAGGGTCTGCTGGCTTCCACGCGTTACTATGAGCCCCTCATTGAAAGCGCACACTCGAGCAGTGGAAAAAGCGCTCCGGTTGGTCCTCGGTACCCGATGTCCCGGTTTTGAGGGGATTAACACTCATAGGGTAGGCACTTATATTGGAGTGGGCATCCAGAGAGTCTTGATCGGTTACTTGACCCACGATCGGTGAAGATCAGGGTAGTGTACCCAGATGGTGTGGGTAAAGTGTACAACCTCTTCAGAGTGTAAATCTATTAGAATAGCCGTGTCCGCGGTTAAGGATGGGTTGGACAAACTTCTGTATAGCGGTGCTGGTTTTGTTTTCAAAAAGGATTTCAGAAACGAAATGACTTTGGAAATGTTTTGACCATGGGATGGTCGAAAAAGGAGGAAGGTTTTGACCATGGGATGGTCGGACGGGGAAGAAGGAGTTTGGTCGTGGGACGACCGGAAGAAAGGAACAAATGGGTGACCCAGTCCTAAGGCTTCTAAAACTTTTCAAAACGGTTTCCAAAATGGTTTACAAAAGTTTTCAACAAAGATATGTAGATGCTATATCTACAAGAGAAACTATGTGAGAAAAGAACCTCTCTTGGAGCCCTCCTACTACCACAACCATATTGCATACCCTCTTGTTATCATTATTGTTATCTTAAGGTGGTTTGCGAGTACATTCAAAGTATTCACTAGCAGTCCCTGGCTATTAACTTTGTCAGATTTCAAGAAGAAGATGATGTTGGCGACTATGCGAGCTAGGACGTTCTCCCAGTCAGTTGCCTATAGGTTAAGGCATGGCTCGGGCTCTGCGCTTGATGAAGTTCCGCTGATGATTATTGATGTAGCCATAACGGCATTTATGTAAGTCTTGTAATTCGGTATATTCACGGATGTTGTAATGATACTTGTTGGTTATGTGCCACGACTAACTGATCATGGGATCGTGGTTGTATGCATAACAGAGATTCTCGGAGGATTAATCCGAGGGGCCCACACCATCCTTCATCTCATTACTCATTCCTTCCATACACCTCAAATTTTCCTTCATACAAAACTTCACACAATCTTTATTAGCAACATTAGTGCACTCAAGATAATAAGTCTTTAGGTTCAGTTCTAACACCAATAAAACTTCCATTAAAACACAAGATATTGTAGCACTTCCCTCAAAAAGCTCAATTCCCCAAAAGAACTCAAAAAGGAACCAACAAGAAGCAAATGCAAATAATGGCAGAAATCTGTTAAAACAGTCCAGTAGGTAAAGACAATTTTTTCAAAGACCTTCTGTTCCTCAAATCGAAAAGTGTTGAACTAAAGAAAGTTAGATAACAACCTGGGGCAGAAGCACAAAAATTCATGCCTCGAAAGGACGTACAGAGATTTTACACGAATTTTTACGGTGAAGCACAAAAATCTGTTTCGGGATAGCAACTTTCCCAAGCATTACTTCTCTCTCATTAGAGGTTACTCTTGGCACAAAAAGCAAATAAAAAGGATAAGGAGCAGTTATTACAGAGGTAATAACTTCCAAGACTCATCTAAAACTTTTGGGTTATCTCCCAATAAGTACTTTTATTTAAAGCCTTTAAGTTAGGCTTGATAGTTTGAGAAGATGATCACGTAAGAAATATGAATTAAAGTAAAAGAGAGCATCAAGAAGCAAATTCAAAACACATTTATGTCTAACCCACTTACTATGCATAGCAATCTTGTAAAGAAACAAGTCATGAAAGAACAAAGCAACAAGCATATGAAAGCAAAACAAGTGCAACTTCAAGACTTTCAACATAAATAGGGGAAACTTAATAATGTTCAGATGCATAAAACCATGTTTACCTCTCTCATAATAACTTTCAGTAGCATCATGAATAAAATTAACAATATAGCTATCACATAAAACATTCTTATCATAAGCCACATGCATATAATCATTATTACTCTCCACATAAGCATAGTTATTCTTATTAATTGTAGTGGGAGAAAATTCAACAAAATAGCTATCATTATTATTCTCATCACCATAATCATCAAATATAGGAGGCATATTGTAATCATAATTAATTTTCTCCTCAATAGTAGGTGGACTGAGAATATCATATTCATCATGTAATCATCATATATTGGAGGTTTGGTATCATCATAAGCAATAGAATAACTATCTTCCAAAGCTGGGGAACTAAATAGATCATTTTCATAAAAACTAGCTTGCCCAAGCTTAGACTTTTCCATAGCATTAGCAATAATGGTGTCCAAAGAATTCATACTAACAACATTGCTATTAGCATGCAAATAAAGTTCCATAGGTTTTTTAATTTTCTTTTTAGACAATTCATGTTCTATATTAGGAAAAATACTAAAAAGCTCTCTAATTTTGTTGTTGTTTTCCATTAAGCCTAACTAGTGAAAACAAGAAACAAAAAGACAAAATTGCAGAATCTAAAGGAAATAACTTCGAGCACTCACACACCAGCAACCGCACTAGAAGATAGCTTAGTAGCCAGAAGATGTGAGTACCTTTTACCTTACCTCCCTGGCAACGTCACCAGAAAATAGCTTGATGTCTACGCACTTCTATTCTTGTAGACAGTTGTTGGGCCTCCAAGTGCAGAGGTTTGTAGAATAGCAACAAGTTTTCCCTTAAATGGATCACCCAAGGTTTATCGAACTCAGGGAGGAAGTGGTCAAAGGTATTCCCTCTCAAGCAACCCTGCAATTAAGATACAAGAAGTTTCTTGTGTCCCCAACACACCCAATACACTTGTCAGGCATATAGGTGCACTAGTTCGGCGAACAGATAGTGAAATACAAGTGGTATGGATAATTATAAGTGGTAACGGTGATAGAAAATAGCTTGATGGCGTGGAAGAGACTAAAGGAAAACTGAAATAAAGATAGCAGCAAGCAAACATGTAACAGATCTAGTTGCAAACGGTGTTTCAATGTTTAGAAACAAGGCCTAGGTATCATACTTTCACTAGTGAACACTCTCATATAAACATATTCTTCTTTATGACACTACGCTGAACTACTCTCCGGTTGGACACTCTAATCCATGGTAGGGCTATAACAACACTCCTCAAAGTTCGTATTCCCCATCTAGATAACCACACACTGCCACCTTGAGCTCTAGATGGTTCCAACAAACACCACAATTTCATAGAAACATCCAACTCCAAATATAACTCATAACAAGTATTTGTAATCTCGAGCCTAAGTGCCACCATGGTACGCACGCTGTCACTTTCACACACATGGGGAGAGCAGAGATCTATTAAAGCACTTGAGTAGCAAAGTAGATCTACTTGATTACAAAGCTCATGATCACAATATGATCATGCATAGAGAGATCAAGACATAGCTACCGGTAGAACCGTTAGCCTTGAGAGAGAACTACTCCCTCCTCATCATGGGAATCAGTAATGGTGATGGAGATGGCGGTGGAGATCGATGGAGATGGCTCCTAGAGCACTTCCCCGTCCCGGCAGGTTGCCGGAACAAAGACTTTTTGTCCCCCGAATCTCCCCTTCGATGGGGGCAGCGCTGCGGAACTTTTCGTGGCTGGAGGATTGACGATCTAGGGTTTTTGCATCGGGAGGATCTTATAGGCGAAGGGGCAAGGTCGGCGACCGGCCAGGGGGCCCACACCACCTAGTGGCGCAGCCAGGGCTAGCCCGCGCCACCACATGGTGTGGCCACCCTGTGGCCCCTCTCCGTCTCCTCTTTTGGCTCCGTGAGTCTTCTGGTAAAATATCGACTTTGGCTTTTGTCCGGTCCAATTCCGAGAATATTGATTTTCTGACTTTCCTGGAACCAAAAACAGCAGAAAACAGGCAACTGGCACTATGGCTCTTGTTAATAGGTTAGTCCAATAAATCATATGAAAATTACTCCAAAGTGTGGACAAAACATAAGAAAGTAGATAAAACCAAGAATGGAACATCAAAAATTATGGATACGTTAGCAACGTATCACTCCTTCGTCATTTTCATCGTGCAACAGCTCCGGCTCACGACATTTAAGCACCCCAAGTGTTGCGCCTCGTGTCTTCGTACACATCCGGTGCATGATGAGACCTCCGACTCCCCGATCCCGCCGTGAGTGCGGACGTTGATATCCGGCTAGGAATCCCTTCAGCGCAACAGCGTGTTGCAGGTGTGCCTCAATTGCACAGCCCAAACTTGGGGCCATGGTCACAAGGGGTGGAGAGAGAGGGAAGGAGGAAGTCAACCAAAGGACTTCTCCAATTGATGGTTTGTTCAATCCCACCCATGGGCGTCCCTTTATATAGGGGAGGGGGTGTGCCCTCCCCTTTGGGTTTCCCATGTGGGACTAAACAAGGGAGAGAGGGGGGAGGCGCATGGGCCTCATGGGCCAGCCGGCCAGGGCTGGGCCCCACCCTGCACACAGCCCTAGGCTGGCCAGGTGGGCCCCCTTGAGGCGCCTGGGCTTTGGCCCTTGGCCCTTCCCTCCTTTGGTTTTCCCTCATGGTCCTTTATTCACTAGGAAGTTTGGCCCATTAGTGGAATAACCCTTCAAATTAGATTTTATATTATATTTAATATTAATTACACTAATTAATATGTAAATACATATTACAAAACCTGATTCAACCCGAAACACCTGTTGGTTTCCCTTTCTATATCCTCCGAACAACTTCGGAATTCCCGGAATGATTCCGGTCCTTTATTCTTTCTCCGAACAACTTCGGATCTCTCTGCGGAACAATTCCGGCTTTCTCTCTCTCTCTCTACTGTGATTCCGTCTTACGAATGATTGCTCTCATCGTACCCTTAAGTGTATCCTCTCACGGCTCGGGAATGCTCTAGACATGATCTGTATCAATGATCAAAAGAGGGACCAGGGATATCCATGTGACCCCTATGCATTCCTGATGACAATGTCGTTTGAACCGCTAAATGTAGAATCCTCTTCCTTTTGTTTCTCGATACAACTTGTTCGAGATCCGATCATTGGTATCCCATACCTTGTTCAATCTCGTTCACAACAAGTTCTGTTTTCTTGTTACCGTGATATTACATCCCCGTGACCTAGTCACATGTTGCAACATTTATGGATGTAATCTCACCAAGCCGGCCGTATGTATCTTTACCCGTCATGTGGGTGAACAAATCCCTCTCTTGACATATATTGCCTCTATAGTTCCTCCGAGTACCTGAACACACCTTTATAACCACTGTATTACCAAGTGGCGCTTGATGCTATCTAAGCACTCTCGGGAGACTATGATTGATATCATCTCACGGTCTAAGGAGATGGAGTCTATGTATAGCTGTTGCAACAATGAACTATATGACTTGATCGTGTTGCAATCCTTCGAGGCATTTTCAATCACATCATTCTCCAATGATATGATCTCGTTGTTAGTCGGCATAAATGCCCATGATCTTGAAACCTAGATCATCTTCATGACCAACGAACTAGTATGAATAGAGGCTACTAGGGACTTGGTTGTTTCATACCACACATGTACCAATGTTTCTACTTGGCACAGTTATAGCACAATATGAAACTATTATAAACTAATTGAGATATGACAATAAAAACCTATTTATTATTTGCCTCTAGGGCATATCTCCTTCAGTTATAGCTAAACTGCAAAGAACCGGGTGCGTTTTTGCAAACCTTTTTCCTCCAGCTTTCCTTCAGCATTTTGTAAAACAAAACCTTTTTCTTTCTCAACATCTCTTGGGAGGTCCCACCTAACCAAGGTTTTATCATAAAACATTTGGTAAAACTTTTTTCGGGGTCTTCCCATCCTCTAGCTTTGCTTTGGCTAAAACAGGGTCTCAAGAGGGTTATGGTGATATACACCATCTATTCTACTAGGGACAAGTAGGTGTCACCAAGGGGGGTGTACTTAATAGTACAGAAGTGCAATAGTTCGGAGGAGCCAAACCACTACCACAAATACATCAAAATATAGTTAAACAATGCAGTTTTAAATAAACAGTAGATAAAACATAGAACCCATAGAACCTATAATTCTAGGTAGGACATGACTAAGAACTATCAAAGCTTTAATCGATGTACATGAAGGAAATGTGAGAATAGGAATGCCGTCTAGAGATCCTTTTATAGTCCACTTCCCTATGAAGAAGTCCAAACCTAATAATGATGATGATGGTATAATTACATTGAAATCCAATTACTTTGGAGTGGGTGTTCCACTCATTAAACCTAAATGATCACCATCTGGGTCAAGCTAATTGACCTTAACTAGAAGTACTTTATGGGAGGTAACCCATGTGAAATAAAGTTTTTCCTCTTGTGTTAGTTTTGTTTGTTTGTTTTTCTTTTGTTTTTGTTTTTAATAATGAGTGTTCAAGAAGACCTTTGGAGAGAGGAGAAGAAATAAGGTAATCCTCGACGTTTTATTTACTAACACATGGCCTAAAGGGTATTGCTGATTTTTATGAAGTCTATTTGTTGTTATTCTGCCATTTGCTAACATGTGTAAAGGCGCACAAAGCTACTAACCCAATTCGTTGAGTTTTTTAGCTTACTGGCCGCATAACGACCAATGGTACGACCGAAAGCGACCGTACCATGTGCCCGTACCACATCGAGGCTCTGGAAAATAGAAACTTTGAGTTTTACCACAGGACATAGTGACCATAACGACCAATGGTACGACTAGAGGCGACCGTACCGCTCGCCCGTACCGTACCCCGACGAAACATCAACTTTCAAGCAAAAATACTGCAATATAATGACCAGTAGTACGGGCGCGGGTGACCGTACCATGCGCCCATACTGAGTGCATCGCCAGAAGGGAACCATTGACCCCAAGGTTAGTCACTCGGTACGGGAGGGCTCCGAGCATACCGCCCACCCGTACCACGTACGCGACAGCCATATCACCTAGGAGGAGTTCACCCTAAAATTCTCAAACAGAAAAATTTCTCTTTCTTCTACCTCCAAACTCCAAACCCATCTCCATTGGATCTTCAAATTTATTCAATCTTTCTTTGATTCCTCGCACTCATTCGATCTAACGTATGTTTCTCCTCCGATCCCCAACTTATTTTTATTAAAACTCTACCCAATCTTTCACCATTATCAATATAGACTTAGGTATTGTTTTTGAGCTAATATTGATATTGAGCATGTTTAGTATTGTTTTTAGAGGAGTTTATTTTGTAATAAGTATAGAAGATCGTTTATGCTATGTTTCTATTGGACACAAAAAATGATTAGCAATTTTATTTATTTTGTTTTAGATGAACACGAGGAGTCGTACACGTGTGATGGCTGCGGAACAAGCCACACCACTTATTGATATGTTGACCCCTGATCACTTGGTATCAAGTTCACCGAGGAGTTTCAGCTGAACCATTTGAACCGTCTCAAGCTCGAAGAAATCAAGTCCACCAAGTGGGTGTGCCCCTATATCCTGAACCAACTTGGAATTCATGTTGATTTCGATTTACTCTACAACAATGTTGGTTTGTATGACTTTGTCTTTTAGGATGTCACCACGTACCGCCGCTTGACGCTTGAGTTCCCAGCACCTTGATGCATATGGTGGACTCATACTATTGTTCCGAGGAGCAAATGCCTGGAGTTGATTGCATCAACTTCCGTCTTATGAACTGTGAGTAATCCTTGACACTCGACCAATGGTCTCACCACTTTGGGTTTGCCAATAACCCCACTGACATACACTCGACCACTTTTGTTTTAATTCTTGCACCTTGGGAGTACTTTAATAGAATGAGAATTCATGGAAACACACCCTAAGGGAACCAAATTGATCATCCTGCTATTCGTTATTTTTTTATATTATTGCTAACACCTTGCAGGCACATGGTGAGTTTACTAGAGTCAATGAGGAGGACATGATGATCCTTGCTAAAGCTGCTATTATTAACTATAACTTAGCACCAAATTTGGGATCCCTTCTTGTATTTTACCTTAAGCATCAAGCTTTGCAGTCTCGAGGTCCCATATGCGGAGGAGGAGTCATAACCGTTCTTGCACATGCACTTCACATCAACCTAGGTAACATCAAACCGTTGACAGGAAGTCACCGTCTTGGGTTTTCTACTCTGGGAGCTTGTGGTATGATTTCTAAAACTAATGGTAGATACTTGCTTGATATACCTAGAGCGGATCACTTTATCCCAGCTCCTTTGCCTAATACTCTATTCTCTATCGAGGAGGGACATTTGCGTTATGACATGCAGATTGAGGCAAGTCTACCTGACGAGGGTTTAACTCGTCAATGCCCATTGTTATGGGCTTGGGTTTTGGAGAAGGAGGGAGCACTGGAGGCATTAGTCGGCTAGAAAACAAGCACACAGGGACACAACTTTTACCCAAGTTCAGGCCTCGTAGAGGTCCCTACTCCTGCTTGTCTGCTCTTGGAATTAACGAAGGAATCAAAGATTACAGGGGTGCACAGATGCAATCTGGCGAGAGCTGTGGAAACTAGAGTTGCATGTGTCCTCCTTGCCGCCCCTCCTAGCCTTTATATAGATAGGCTAGGTCTTGGGTAGCAGGTCGAGTCGGTTACAGATTAGGGTTTTCCCTTCAAACTTTCTATCTTAAGCTTCTTCTTGTCTCACAAGCAATCGAGAGTCCGTGGGCGACTCGAATTCTCCATTTGGGCCTTGGCAATGCCATGGGCTTCCGCCATATCTAGACCGTATATACCGAACTCGAGTACATGTAGGGTATACCCATGTCAGTAGCCCCGGAGTGTCCAGTGGAATCGTAGATTCGACTGGAGACTTTATGAAGCCTTTCGAGTGCATGACTGAGTACATTTTCAAGTGTTTAATTTGTGTTATAGGGATTGTTGATATACGTGCCTGATTTATCCAATGCATCGGTATCATTTAACTTCCTTAGGGCAAAACAACGTAATCTACTCAAACTCGAGTCCACAGACTCGAATTCGGAAAAGTTCTGGCGTAATTCGACTCAGGCCATGGAGGTCTTGCAGTAGTCGAATTCCAGTGTATAGGTGTGAGCACTCGACACGTCCGTCAAGGCATGTTCATCGCACCTGTATGCACGGATATGTTTCTGGTAGTGCGCAGCAGATGCGTTGCCAGGCCTTATTTAGGTCTTATATTCATGCTATAAGCGCGACATCCGAATTTTTGTCATCACGGAGATGATTCGGGTGGCCCAGGAGACGCAGTCTCTTTGTAGGGATAGTATGAGGCGGAGTCGCCATAGCATTCGAGTGTGGATGTTATCAACACACAGTACGACGTACAAATAATCATAGGGTGTGCGACCAGCGCTCCCTATGGGAGTAGCCCCCGAGTGCCTAGTTGAGTTGAAGACTAAAAAAATTTTGCGACTGCTGTCGTCTTTTGTTGCTTGTTTTCGTCGGATTTGCTTCTAGCGCTCCCTATAGGAGTAACCCATGATCCTCAATCGAATCGTAGATTCGAGTGGTGGGTATGTCCTAAATGCTCTTATCCCTGCATCAGTCAGCTAGCAAACAAGCACACAGGGACGCAAGTTTTACCCAGGTTCAGGCTTCGTAGAGGTCCCTACTCCTGCTTGTCTGCTTGTCCTCCTCGCCGCCCCCTCCTAGCCTTTATATAGATAGGCTAGGTCTCGGGTAGCAGGTCGAGTCGGTTACAGATTAGGGTTTTCCCTTTAAACTTTCTATCTTAAGCTTCTTCTTGTCTCGAAAGCAATCAAGAGTCCGTGGGCCACTCGAATTCTACATTTGGGCCTTGGCAACGCCATGGGCTTCCGCCATATCTAGACCGTATATACCAAACTCGAGTACCTTTAGGGTATACCCATGTCAGTAGCCCCCGAGTGTCCAGTGGAATCGTAGATTCGACTGTAGACTTTATGAAGCCTTTCGAGTGCATGACTAAGTACATTTTCGAGTGTTTAATTTGTGTCATAGGGATTGTTGATATATGTGCCTGATTTATCCGATGCAATAGTATCATTTAACTGCCTTAGGGCAAAACAACGCAATTTACTCAAACTTGAGTCCCCGGACTTGAATTCGGAAAAGTGCTGGCGTAATTCGACTCAGGCCGCGGAGGTCTTACAATAGTCAAATTCCAGTGTATAGGTGTGAGCACTCGACGCGTCCGTCAAGACATGTTCATCGCACCTGTAGGCACGGATATGTTTCTGGTAGTGCGCAGCAGATGTGTTGCCGGGCCTTATTCAGGTCTTATATTCACGTTGTAAGCGCGGATCCAAATTTTTGTCATCACGGAGATGATTCGGGTGGCCCAGGAGACGCAGTCTCTTTGTAGGGATAGTATGAGGCGGAGTCGCCATAGCATTCGAGTGTGGATGTTATCAACACACAATACAATGTACAAATAATCATAGGGTGCGCGACCAGCACTCTCGATGGGAGTAGCCCCCGAGTGCCTGGTTGAGTCGAAGACTCAGGCAGGGACAAAACTTTTTGCGACTGCTGTCGCCTTTTGTTGCTTTTTCAGTCGGATTTGCTTCCGGCGCTCCCGATAGGAGTAACCCATGATCCTCAAGCGAATCATAGATTCGAGTGGTGGGTATGTCCTGAATGCTCTTATCCCTGCATAAAGATAAATCGTAGGGTGCGCGACCAGCGCTCCCTATGGGAGTAGCCCCCGAGTGCTTGGTTGAGTCGAAGACTCGAGCAAGGACTAAAGTAGTCGAAATCTTCTGCTGCTGAAATCAATGACGTCAGTGCTGATGATGTGATGACCTTGGTTGCCCGCGTGAGCGGCTTTGACCAAATGTGATGAGTGGTGGGTCCCACTTTCTGACTTTGATTTGACCGGGCATGTGTAATCTTCTATTTTAACTAAGTCTCCTCGATTTTCATGCGTAATGGGAATAGTGGGGGACGGTTCGTGCTTCAGCTTCGCCACGTGTCGATGGCGATGTACACCACACGTGTAGTAGGGTTTCTGCTGGCGTTGGATTGTGTCTGCGATGAGGTTAAGTAGTAGCACAGATGCGGTAATTTCCCCATCTCTCTTCATTGTTCTTGCCTCCATTGCCATTGCTACTGCTCTCTGCTTCTTTTTGCGCACTTTCTCGTTGCGGTGCTAGACCAGCTTCGCATCTTTCCGAGCTACTTCCTCCGTTATCACCGCCATCGGAATATGGTAAGAAGAAGGGAGGCGCTGCCGCTGGGTCTGCTGCCACCATTGCCGCCGCCAAGAAGAAGGGCGGCTCCGCCACTGTGGGTACCAGCGCCGCCGGCGCTGGGAAGAAGAAGGGTGCGGGAACCCGCATCACCAATGGCGCTTGGCGTGCGTCCATCATCAAGCCCGCCGAGCTGCATCTTCATTGTCAAGATGGAGTTCTTACCTCCATTGAAGACGACTCGCAAGTGCCCGGCGAGGAGGTAATTCCTTGCCCTCCTGCTGGTTTTCGGGTGATGTTCCTTGCGTTCATCATCCGAGGTCTTTCTCTGCCTCTACATCCTTTCTTCAGGGGCCTTCTTTGCTTCTACGGGCTCTAGCTGCATCAGCTGTCCCCAAATTCTATTCTCCACATCTCCTACTTCATTACCCTTTGCGAGTGATGGCTCGGAGTCGAGCCACACTTTGGCCTATTTAAGAGGCTTTTTAAGTTGGAACGCCAGTCGGCATCTGGTTCTATAGTCTACGACGTAGGAGGCTGCATAATCCATGTCGACTCTTCTGCCACTTATTTTGATATCAAACTCACGGTGTTCGTCCAAGGGTGGAGAGACAAGTGGTTCTACATTCGCAACCAGAAGGCCGATGGAGAGCACTACAGACTCGCGCCCTTTGATCCCACGACGCCGTGCAAGAGGAGGCGTTCTTGGAACAACATAGTGATGTCTGGCGAGTCTGAGGAGACGGAAGTGCTGTACAAGCGCGTCTGTAACCTCGAGAGTCGCATAGGTAAAGAAGAGGGAGGTGCTGCCCTCATTCGCACATGGTTGCACCGTCGTGTCCAGCCTCTGCAGGCCAGAGTCCACCCCATGTTCCGCTGGGCTGGTGCGAACGATGCCACTCGCGTATCTGCCGATGGCATTTCTACGGGTGAAGTAGATAAGAGGCTGCGATTGGTGACGAAGTATACCACCAAGGAGGATCTTCCAGGCGAACCAGTCGTGCTTCCTTTCGACGCCTCTAACCCTCCTCCTGAGGTAGAATTGTACTATGAAGTAGCTTTCTTTGTCGATTGCCGTTAAGTACTTGATGTATAATATATTATCTTCTGAATACAGGATTGGAAGGTGTCTCCCAATTTTCCCCCTCTTCCTGAAGGGGTTATTCCTCATGAAGTGGATGAAGAGGACGAGTTGGAGTCGACCGTCCCAATTGAAGAGGAGGAGGGAGGCCCCGAGTCCAGCGACCCGGACACTCGCAAGTGTTCCCACAGTGAGGACTCGGATGCTTCGTCGTCGTCGACTCTAGAAGGCCCTTCTGTTGGTGCAGAGGAGCCAATCCCCGCCATTCCTGTGCGGTCCGTGGCTCCTCCTACCCGTAAGAAGCTACGACTGCCAAATGAGTCGTCGGAGTCGGAGGAGCAAACCTTCGATTTTGACAAATTTGACTGGTAAATTTTCGACTTTGTCTTAGTTTCTTTTTTGGAGTTGCATTCCCTGAAGTTTCTGCTGGATGCGTTCTATAGTGAAGCGGCATCGTTGTCTTCTAGCGACGTCCAATTTTTGAAGGAATCCGGAGTCGCAGACTCCAAGGTCAAAGAGGTGGCCGAACGATCTTCTTCTCCTCCATTGGCGGCCCACTCCAGGCACAATTCTTCGAGTTCCCCACATGCTGGGGAACACCAGATTGTTACCCGGACGACTACGCGGCAGTCATCTTCGGAGTCTCTGGAGGACCATGTAAGCATCTCTTTGCTGTGTTGGTAGTCGAATATATACTTGGTGTTGCTGCTGAACTTTTGTTTTCTTCTAATGCAGCTCATCGTGAAGGAGGCTGCCCGCCTGGCGGAGCAAGTCCTGGAGATGGGTCGACAGCATGCACGACTGGACAATCACCATCGTGTTGTTGAAGGTTAGTATTGCCTTTGTATTTGTCTTGGTGGAGTGTCTAGATGCGATTGATGATACATCCTCTCTTGCATTGAGCATAACGAACTTCTGCGCCATGCCGTTTCACTTGAGAAGGCGCTTGCCGCGACGGCGAAGAGTCGTGACAAAGCAATCATAGCCTTGGAGTAATCGCAAAAGCGCGAGGAGGAGTTGCGGAAGCGCGAAGAAGACTTGCGTTCCTCCAATGCCGAGAGGGAGAAGTTACTCGAGGAGTAGCTTGTCTCGATTGCTAAGTCCCTCGCAAGTATTCTTTTCGCTGAATTGTCTTTGTTTCCTGCTTCGACATCATGGTATCGTACCAACACTCTGCTTTCTGTAGATGCCGGCGGCCTAAGCTTTGATTCCCATGCCCTTCATCACGACGATGCATTGGCTGGTGCCGTCGCTGCAGTCGAAGACCGCAACGCTTCTCTTCAAGGGACACTGACAAAGGCCAAGAATGTGCTCAGTCGCATACTGTAACACCCTCAGAATTGGCCCTATGCAAGTTTTAGCGAATCTCGCCAAACCCGCATAGAAACGATTCAAAGGTGCCCACCAGGCACTTTCGTGCGGGTGGAAAACGAAGTAATATCATTACACAATAGTCCACGATGGAACCCACAGAACAGATATATACAACAACGACTCCATGAGTCAAGAATACGGATATACAGTACAAAGATCCAAATCACCTTGAAAATGGTAGAGCGTCCGACTACGGACAAGATGCAAATGGGGCTAAGAGCCCTGAATAATAACCAATGGCGTCCATAACCCTGCCCAGGCCAAGCCGGAAGGGTAACCCTGCTAACGACGTCGATCTCAAAACCTGCTAAAACAAAAGGGGTGCCGACAAAGGCAAAGGAAAAAGAGAGAGCGGTCAGTACTGAGGCCAGTACACGGCGAGACTAGAATTCGGCGGTCCTCGCCTACATAGGTATGGTGGACTGAGCGGCAGCGCGGCATGCACTAAACAACCTATAGAGACTCGAGATAACTGTCGGCTATCAGAGAGGGATAAGAAAGACCTGTTCGGAACCAACCTGATTCTACCACCAAACATACCCCTCCTGGTATTTCCCCCTCGAGACCAAACGAGGAAGTCAACCGAGGAACTCACACAGTTGGCAGTTTTATTCATTCCGTTATAGATGCGGCAATTACTAGTCAAATATAGATAGCATGAGTCATCCTGATATAATAAGCAGTGGGAAGTTTTAGTTAACCATTCAGTTGTAGTTGCAACACTTACTAGTCAGGTACAATTAGCATGAGATATCCCAAACCCAGCAGTTGTTGGTACTTTTATTTCGCCATTCCATTGCAGTGAAGCTGTTTACTAGTCATATCGGATACAAGTCAAATTATAACAGTAAACTTTAGTTATAGTTGTCTATGATCGAGAACTGTGCTCCAAGTCGTCCATAACCGCGGACACGGCTTTTCGAAAAGATTTAACCCTGCAGGGGTGCACCAAAGTATCCACACGCACTTCGACCCTTTTTGCCAGATCAGTTAACATACACCCATCGGTATGTCGGCGGGGCCTAAGTCATGACGTTAAGCTACCCGCAACGAAGTCGGCCGGTCTCCGAGACGGACTCAGGGTTTGCGCCAATGGCTGTAAACGACTGGGAACCCGAAAATGTGACTGGGCTTGTCGATACCGCGAAAACACTCCGCAATCCTAAACAGTACAGGTGTAGTACATCACACAATTTAAATTAAGCAGTAAAGCATGGCATAAGTACAAAATAGTAATAAAGCCCCAAACTAATTGTGGCCCCCGGTACAATACTTTGAAATCAGGTACTAATCGATGGGGGTGCCCACACACCCCACCTGTGGTTAGCGCGCTCGATCTCGGAACAGGTGTCAAGAACTCGGGGTCCTACGGGACACCAGTGAGCGGTTGGAAACCAAAAATTGTCTATCACCCACCGGTGCCTCTGCATTTACCTACTTCAATTTTAGTTGTTAAACAATAATTAAAGCCATGATCATCTCCAACATTAAAAATGCGGCAATACTCCAACAACTGTGGCACTTGACGACACGCAACAGCACTTGAGCAAGCAACTACGACTCGCAAGTCCAACTATCTACCAAACAACAGGTAATAGGATGTGTCCAAGGCAATATAAGGCTGCAAGGGATATCACGGGCACGAAAACTAGAGCATCGCAACACAGATAGCAATAGATCAACAGGAGGGAATAAACACTATAAAAGTAAGATAGGTAGAAAGGGGGAGATTGCTTGCCTGAAAACATTGCCGAAGGTTCATCCGAAGATCGGGTCGACACTCGCATCAACTCATCGTCCTAATCCGTGCAGAAGCAAAGCACTAGAAGAAACACCGGATGCACTATTTAATACTACGGCAAAAGATCGGGCATGATGCATGTATGATGTATGACATGGCAAAGATGCGATGCAATTAGGCCATATTAACGGAACCGGGGTCCCGGCAAATATTTAAGTGGTGCAAGTTGTTTAGGTACCCCACAATTTAAATGTTGTCTTAACATGGCAAAATTATATCACCGGTTCGATGCACAAATTTAAATGGAACCCATATGAGACTAGAATGACTGCATATGGTTTCCATATTTAATTACGAGGTGAATCGGCATAATGCCCCCAAACCACAACAAGTATGCATGCATGAACAATTTAATATGCATCAGTTGATAATGTTATATTATAAAAATAATGGGGTCTCGGATAGGGAATCACATAGGGTTCGGCGGACTTGGGCTCCGAGAGGTTCGGGGTCGGGTCTCAGGGTCCGGATCTGGGGTTCGGTCTCGGCGGGATCGTTCTCGAATAACAAAGTAGATCTTGGCGTTCCGCGAAGAAGGACTTGGTGCGGCGTCGGGGCGCATCGGATCCGCCCTGGTTGGTGCCGATCTTGTCGTCACGAAGATCTTGTCAGGTCCTCGCATCGGGTCGGGTCGTCGGTCTTGTCGTTTCACGGCGGAGATCTTGGTGTCCCGGGTCTCGGCGTCTTCGGATCCGAGAGGAAGAACTTGACGTGCCGGGATGAAGAACTTGACGTCCTTCGGTTCCATGTCGACGGTCTTGGTGTCCTAGATGGAGAACTCGGTGTATCCGTGTTGGCGGCCTTGGCGGTTATCGGGTTCGGTCTTCGAATCCGTGTAGATGGTCATGGCGTTCGGGAGTCGAACTTGGTTCAGGGTTTCGGATCTTCAGGAGGTTTCGGATCTTCGGGAGGGTCGGTCTTCGAACTCCGGGATCGGTCTTCGGATCTCAACATGGGCCGGTCTTGGTGACGATCTTGTCCGATGGGGATCTCGGTTCAACATCATCGCGGTCTTCGGGTCCGAGGGTAGATCTTGGCGTCCGAGGAGAAGATCATGTGTGCGTTGCCCTTGGCTTACATGAAGGGAAGCTTCGGACTCGGACTTTGTACTGGATGGCGATCTCGGATGGAAGCCGAAGGTTCATCGGGTCTGCGGGCGATGTCGATCTTGTATTGGACGAATATGGCATCTCATAAAAACAAGTTGGCTAAAAGCCACATGCCCAAAAGTTATGTTGTGAACAGCAGCGGGCATCACGCACGTATCGGGCTGCAGGGTGTACCGAGCGGCACGGGCTCGGACGGAACAGGGCAGCACGCGCGGCGAGGTCGGTCCTGGTGGCGCCCACGCGACGACGAGGAGGACAGAGATCGGCGCCGCCATCGGGCTTGGGCTCCCGCGGCCGCAGACAGGAGCTCGGGGAGGCGGCGGCCGGAGGACGGGGTGGAGGCGCTCGGGGACGGAGGCGAGGGGCACCCGTGGCGGCAGGGCGGAGCCCGACGGGACGGCGACGAGGGGGAAAAGGGGACCCAGGCGAGGCAGAGTGGCGGGTGAGGGCGCGGTCGAGGTGGCCCCTAACGGTGGCAAGGCGCGCCGGAGACACGGGGCCGGCCAGAGCAGGAGCTCGAGGTCGGGGCCTGCACGACGGGGGCGTTGGCTTGGCGAGGAGGCGGCCGGGCGCAGGACCGAAGGCGGCGGGGAGGCGGAGGACGAGGCCGGCGGCGGCCGGAGCGAGAGCGGGGCCGCGGCCAGAGGAGATGCGGGGCGGGGTGGTGGCAGAGGGGAGGGCCTCGCGAGAGAGGGAGGAGAGGAACGCGAGGGAGACGGGGGCCGAGCGGGGGAGGGGGGGTCCTGGCGGCGGGGCTTCTGGCGAGGCGGAGAGAAAGCCGGCGGCGGGATGCAGAGCGAGGAGGCGGCGGCGGGAGGAGGGAGATGCGGGGAGGGGGTCGCGTGGCCCGGGGCATCGAGAAGGTGGGGCGGTCTCGGGGTCTCCCCAGGTGGTGGGACCGGGCGATGGGAGGACGTGCCAGGGCGGGGGAAGTAGAGCGTGTCGGACAGGGGGTGGGGTGGAGCACGAGGCGGTCGGGGAGGGCGGTTGGGGCAGGTGGGGCTGGGCGGGAAAAAGAGGGGTGGGGCCAGACGGGTGAGAGAGAGAGAGAGGGGGTTGGTGGGGAGGTGGCAAGGAGTTGGGGCAGGTGGCGGGCTATGAGTGGGTGGGGTGGAGGAAGTGGTGAGGTGGCGCGAGGGGATAGGGTGGGGTGAGGTGGCTGGGGATGGGTAGGATAGGGTGGGTAGGAAAAGGTTTGGGTAGTCTAGTTTTTGTACTGGGGGTGGCCGACTGGGTCGGATCGGCCCGGTACGGCTGCCCCTAAAAATAAAATAAATATTTTATCATTTAAAACGGGGCTTTTGAAATCTATGGGTGGACAAAGCAAAATATTCCGGAGAACCCGGGTTTATGTTTGAACAAAGAGGGAAGGATATTAATATAGAGAACAAAGTAGGTCTTTTAGCAAAATAGTTTTAATCAATTAGATGTATGCTGATGTCATGATGATGCACAAGTATTTTTAACACGCGATTTTCTAGTAGTGGTTTTGCGGGGCGCCACACATACGCAGGGATCTAACCCCCAAGGCTGAACTGCTCGACAACCTGGAGGACCTAGTGGAATCCCTTGCTGGGGGTATTCCCATGGAATTCAGAAACTCCCAGCGGTCCGTCGGCGCCACCATGGCACTCGCAATGGTGCAAGCCCATAGCGTGGAGATGGATCCCGCCGCGATTTCCAAGGTGATGCCCGTCGGCGTGGATGGCCAACAGGTAGTGTTTGCTCCCTTCGCTACTGGATGTGGTAAATATGGGTCACAGCTCATCAATACAGTCGCCAAGTACTCCGAGGAGTTGCAGCGAGCGAAGAATGCGGCGAAGGCTGCGGCATCAGGGGCCGACACTGGAAAGTCTGAGGCGTTGGAGACCGCCACGGATTTGACGAGGACCCCGAAGTCCAAGTCGAAGTCGAAGAAGCAGGCTGCTCCTCAGTAGCTATCTTGTAATAGTTGTAGTTTTAACTTCTATGTTGGAACAATGCTTTTATGGAAGTGTCCTAGTCGAGACTTTTGCTGAGCTTGAATGCGTCTATGCCTTTTGTCAATGTATTCTTGGTCCCTTATTTTTGCTCTTGCTTGGTTTATGATAGGGTACATTGAGTGGTCCCTCGAGTGATCTTCTTGATCCACCACCCACTGATGAGACCTTGGTGCAGCCGCGCTCAAGGGTGGATAAGTTGTCCCTGCTTTCGCGACTGCGCGTTCGCGTTAAGCAACTGGAACGTGAGTTGCCCATCCTCCGCGATAGCGCGGATGTATGGAAGTCGAGGGCGGAGAAGGCTACCGCCCGCAAGAAGTATCTATTGGAGGAGGTGACGCAGCTGGGCGATCAGTTCAAGTGTTAGCTTTTTGTCCTCTTATCTTTTATTTTAGTCAGTCGCGACAATGCTTTGTCTTCATACTTTGCCCTTTTTGCTTGGTGTAGTTGTCAGTCCTCATCATCTGCAGGATGAGAAAGATCGGATTGCCATTCGAATGAATGACCTGACCCAGGAGCAGCTTCAGGCGAGTGGGTACTTTTGGGTGGACCATGATCGCGCGATCGCACTTGCGACCCTGCAGGATCGTGCTTCTCTAGTACTCCACTTTTTGTAGAAGGCGCAGTCGTGCCTTAGGCATATCTACCAAACTATGTTTCCGCTAGACGCCGTCCCTTCAAGCCTGTTGGCTCTTCTGGCAAAGTTCCAAGATCTGAGTGCAGTTCACGAGTGTGTGCGGCATCAGTTAGTGGCTGGTGCCAAAGCTGCTTTGTCACTGGTGTGATTGCATAGGCCAGATGTAGACGTTGCAGATGTTGCTGCTGGGCCGCCGACCCCGCCGGAAGTTTCGACTTGGAACATGGTTCCACATTACCACGTAGTTGATCACCCGGCAGAAGAAATCATTGACTTCTTCGAGGAGCAAACAAACATTCTTCTGTTGCGGCAGTAGTTTTAGCTTGTATCCTGCACATAATTGTACAAGCATTGTAAAGTTCATATGGGTATGTTGAATGTAATTATTTCTATTGATACGTAAAGAGCTTGCTAGCTTATATATTTTGCGAGTGTATTTGTACTCTGTAGTTCGTTTTCGTTAGCCCGACTTATGTTATCTCAGCACCTTGCCAACCTGTCAGGTGCGTTGCAACTGGGTTGGTGTTTTATCAAGGGTTCGATTGATGTTGTGTCAGCTACTCGGGATACTGCGACTTGTTCGTAGAACGAGGACGTAAAGGGTGGCGTAGCCCCCGAGTGATAAGATTGCCGGAAAAATGAGAGAAAACACAAAGTTTTGGGGCACTTAGCTTTATTTATTCACAGAATAGTACGAGGTACAATGTGTGGCTAAGTAGCCTGGCTGTATAGCCTTATTTGTAATTAAAACCGACTAGGGGTAGAAATGACGCAGTTGTGTGATGTTCCAGGGGTTGGAGTATGCGACTCCTGTCTTGAAATCTTTAAGGCGATAGACGCCACCTAGGATTACTTCTGTAATCACGTAAGGTCCCTCCCATGGAGACTCGAGCTTGAGATGCCCTTGTTGCTTGAGTCGTAGGACCAGGTCTCCTTTGACGAAGAATCTTGGGCGTAGCCTTCTGCTATGGTAGTTGCGGAGGCTTTGCTGGTAGCTCGTTGATCTCTTCGCTGCGATTTCTCGTGCCTCATCAAGAAGGTCGATGGAGTCTTCGAGTGCGAGAGTAGACTCCTGCTCACTGTAGGCGACCACCCGTGGGGATTTGTAGTGTACTTCTGCGGGTAGCACCGCTTCAGCGCCGTGCACCATGAAGAACGGGGTGTATCCCGTGGTGTTGTTTCGAGTTGTGCGCAAGCTCTAGAGTACGGATTGCAACACATCTGGCCAACATCCGGACGCTTCTTCGAGTGGCTGGAGGATTCACTTCTTGATTCCACCGCAGACGAGGCCGTTGGCCTTTTTGACTTGACCATTGGTCTATGGGTGAGCTACCGAGGCGTAACTTATGTGGATTCCTAGGTTTTCGCAGAATTCCTGGAACTCCTTGGAGGTGAAGTTCGTCCCATTATCCATGATGATGCTATGTGAAACTCCAAAGCGGTAGACAATGGACTCGAAGAACTTAACGGCGTTGGATCCTGATTGGTTTGTCACCGGCATGGCCTCGGTCCACTTGGTGAACTTGTCGACTACAACCAAAAGGTATATGTAACCTCCTCGCGAGGATTTCGGGAGCTTGCCGACCATGTCGAGTCCCCATTGCGCGAAGGGCCAAGCCAATGGTATTGGTTGGAGTTCCGTGCCAGGTGCATGCGGTTTGTCCGCGAATCGCTGACAAGCATTGCAGCGCTAGACGATGTCCTTGGCGTCACGCATGGCCGTGAGCCAGTAGAATACAGCTCATAGAGCTTTGGCGACGAGGGCTCGACTGCCAGGATGGTGCCCGCAGGTCCCTTAATGATGTCGAGGAGGACGGCCCTTCCGTCCCCGTTGGAGACGCACCGTTGGAGTACTCCTGTGATGCTGCGCTTGTATAGTTCATCATTGATGACGGCGAATGCCTTGGACTGTCTCGCAATGTGTCACGCGTCAGTCGGGTCGTCAGGCAGCCTCTTGCTGAGAAGATATGTGATGTAGGGTTGAGTCCAAGATGGCTCGATCATTATGACGCCCATTGGTCCTTCGAGTCCTGTGTCGAGCTCCAGGTCGTCGAGTGTCATTGGCTCATTGGATGATGTAGCCCTCGAGTCCGTTGACACGCTTGCTTTCTTCTCTGTAGCCTTTGGCTTGATGGAGCGTTTGCATATACACTCGAGAAATACCCTAGATGGCATGGGGGCGCAGGTGGAGCCGATGTTGGCGAGTATGTATGCCTCTTCGTTGCTTTCGCGACCTACGTGCCGCAGCTCACAGCCGTCGAAGTCCCCTTCGAGTGTGTCATAGAGGTCGCGGTAGGCGATCATGTTGTCGCTCAGCGCGTTGCACTCGTGCATTGTTTGGTTCACCACCAGTTTGGAGTTGTCGTAGATGATGAGCCTCTTGGTGCCACAGGATTTCGCCATGCGCATCCCATGGATTAGGGCCTCGTACTCAGCTTCATTGTTGGAGGCCGTGAACTGCATTCGTAGGATGTATTTCAGCTTGTCTCCCTGGGGCGAAGGCAGTATGACATCTGCGCCTGCACCCTCCTTTCGTTTGGACCCATCGAAGTGCATTATCTAGAGATAAGACATATCTGGCTTTTCGGGGAGCTGGTTCTCCATCCAGTGCACGAGGAAATCAGGGAGGACTTGCGACTTGATCGCGTCGTGCTTTCCGTATGTAATGTCTTGTGGAGACAACTCGATTCCCCAAAGCGCGACTCGTCCGGTGGCATCAGGGTTGTTGACGATATGCCCGAGCGGGGAGTCGTTGACTACCATGGTTGGGTGCTCCTGGAAGTATTGGCGTAGTCGCCTGCCTGTCATGAAGACGACGTACACCAGCTTCTGGTAGTGCGGGTACCACTGTTTTGTTGGCGTGAGCACCTCGCTAAGGTAGCAGACTGGGCGCTGGACCCCGTGGACGTTGTTTTCTTCGGCTCGTTCCACCACGAGCACCGTGCTGACCACTTGGTTGGTGGCAGAGATGTAGAGAAACAGCGACTCTTTTTCACATGGAGTCACCAGTACTGGAGAGGTGGATAGTAGACGTTTGAGGTCTTCGAATGCTTCTTGTGCCTCGTCTATCCACTTGAACTTGTCAGTTTTGCAGATAAGTTGGTAGAAGGGCAGTGCCTTTTCGCCCATTCGACTAATGAATCGACTGAGCGCCGCGATTCTCCTAGCCAGCTGCTGGACGCCTCTTACGTTCTTTGGCTATTCCATGGCTAGTATGGCTTTTATTTTCTTTGGGTTTGCCTCGATCCCTCTCATGGAGATGAGATACCCGAGTAGTTGCCCAGATGGTACACCGAAGGCGCATTTGTCCGGATTGAGCTTGATCTGGTAGCGGTGTAGGTTGGCGAAGGTTTTGCGTAGATCGTCTATTAGTGAGGCTTCCTCTTTTGTTTTGATGACGATGTCATCAACGTAGACTTGGATGTTGCGACCAAGTTGATTCTTGAGGCAGGCCTGCATGCACCGCTAATAGGTGGCTCCTGCGTTTTTTAGCCCGAAGGGCATCGTGTTGCAGTAGAACACGCCAAAGGTCATCGTAAACACCATTTTATCTTGGTCTTCCTCCTTCATTCGAATTTGATTGTATCCTGAGTAGGCGTCGAGGGAGAAGAGGCATTCACATCCCGCGGTGGAGTCGATGATTTGGTCGATTCGCGGTAACAGGAAGTGATCCTTTGGGCAGTGCTTATTCAGGGAGGTGAAGTCCATGCACATCCAGAGGATATCCATGTCCTTTTTGGGCACCAGCACTGTATTAGCGAGACAAGTGCTTTCCTTGATCTCGCGTATGAAGTTTGCGTCGATGAGTCTGTTGATCTCCATTCCGACCGCTTTTGCTCTTGGTTCAGACAGTCGTCGTTTTGTCTTCTTGAATGGCCTTGCGTCTGGATTTATGTTGAGTATGTGCTCGGCGAATTGCCTGGGAACCCCTGGCATGTCCGCTGGACACCTGGCGAAGATTTCCCAGTGCGCACAGAGGAATTCGACTTGCGCGAGTTCCTATGCGGAACTCAAGTTATTGGCGATGAGGGTCGTCTTGGTCGGGTCCGTTGGGTAGACTTGGACTTTTTTCGTGTGCACCGACAAGTCGAAGGACAGGTCAGGTGAACTTGGCCGAAGGACAGGTCCGTTGTCTGTTGACTCCTTTAGTCTTGCGAGTTCCTCCTGCATGCCGAAGGACTGGGAGATTCTGTTGAATTCCCTGTCGCAGCTGTCGGACCTTTCGAAGTTGCCGTTGATTGTGATTATGCTGTTTGGACCCGACATCTTCATCTGCAGGTAGGCGTAGCGTCGCACTGCCATGAACCTCGCGAACACGACACGTCCGAGGATGCAGTGATATTTTGAAGGCCAGTCAACGACCTCGAAGTCGGTGCGCTCTCGCCGAAAGTTTTGCAGCATGCCGAAGATGATGTCGAGGTTGATTTTCCTAGGGGATATATGCCTTTCCCTGGGACGATGCCGTGGAACATCGTGTCTGAAACTTCCAGACATGTCAGAGGGATCCTCATTGCACGCAAGGTACTTGCGAACATGAGGTTGATGCTGCTGCCGCCATCCATGAAGATGCGACTCATGTCGAAACCCCCAATCTGTGCCTCGAGTACGAGGGGACAGTGGCCTGGATGAGGAACTTGGCGCGGGTGGTCACGCATGTTGAAGGTGATGTAGGAGTCGCTTCCACTGAGGTACTCAGTGGTGGAAGGTGGAGAGTTTATCGCCAAGTTGACTTGGCGAGTGATGGCCTTCTGCACTCGATTTGAGGGATGCCCCTTTTGGATCATCCCCATGTTTCCCATGGCTCGTGGGCATGGTTCGCTGTCGTGATGCTGGACCGGCACGGCCGCGGGTGGTGGTGGTCCGGGCGGCGGTGGAGGAGCTCCATGTGCTATAGCACCTAGGGCAGCTCCGTAGCCCCTGCTGACCGCCTCATGGTTCATCTGAGCCAGGCCCTCGTGGAGTTTGAGAAACTCACGGCAGTCCTTGAGAAGGTGGCTGGATTTTTTCTTGACGTCGTGCTTGTTGATGTAGAAGTGCAAGTTGCACGGCCCGGACAGTTTATCCTCGATGGTTGTTGCGGGTGCCTCTTCGCGAGTGCGGCGCTGCCACACCTACGTTGTTTTCCTGGATTCGCGGTATCCACCACTGCGATAGCCGCTGTTGCGGTTGTCGTCACGTTGGTCGGCATAGCCGGCTACGACCATGTTGACGTCGTCATGGTCATCGTAGATGCGCATTCGCCTCTTGCTTCGACGGTCGCGTCTGCGTCTGAGGTCGTTGTCATCGTCGGAGTAGGTGTGGTTTTTCACTGAATCCTCTCCGTCGGCCCACCGATTCGCAATTTCCATCAGGTGGTCGATTGTTTTGGGCTTCGAGTGGCCTAGTGATACATTGCAAATGTATCTATAATTTTTGATGTTCCATGCTTGATTTAATCCACTTTCTTGTGTTTTGTTCCAACTTTGGAGTACTTTTCATATGATTTCTTGGACTAACCTATTAACAAGAGCCACAGTGCCAGCTGCCTGTTTTCTGCTGTTTTTGGTTCCAGGAAAGTTAGAAAATTAATATTCTCGGAATTGGACGGGACAAAAGCCAAAGTGCCTATTTTTCCGAAAGTCATCAGATGCCAGAGTACGAGACGGAGAGGGGCCAGGGGGCCACCACACCACCTGGCCGCGCAGCCCAGCCTAGCCCGCGTCAGGGGGTGGTGAGGTCAGCCCTGGCACGCCCTCAGCCTCCCCTTCCTCCTATATATTGCCCTCGGGACGAAAACCCTAAGGGCCCGATCAAAAATCCATGAAAGAGTCTATAGCCTCTGTCATCTCCATCCCTAGATCGGGAGGGATCTGAAGCTCTTCCCGGCACCCTGCCGGAGAGGGGAATTCACCCTGGAGGCCTTCTTCATCGCCATGCAAGCCTCCGGTGTGATGCATGAGTAGTTCATCCTTGGACTACGGATCCATGTAGTAGCTAGATGGCTGGTTCTCCTCCTTTGTGCTTTCATGTCTAGATCTTGTGAGCTCTGTTCCTGATCAAGATCATCTATTTGTAATTCTGCATGTTGTGTTTGCGGGGATCCGATGGATATTGAGATGCTATTTCAGATTGATTATTGATTCTATCATGTCTTTGTTATTTGTGATGTTGCATGCTTTCCGTTGTTAGTAGCTATCTTGGCCAAGTAGATGCTAGCAACTCCAAGAGTTAGTATTTATGCTCGATAGTGGGTTCATGCCTCTGGTAATCTGGGGAAGTGATAGAAATCTCTAAGGTACTAGATGTGCTGTTGCTACTAGGGAGAAAACAAGAATCCTTTGTTCATAGAACAATCGTATTGTTTACTTTACACGCAATTCGTAAAGCAATAATCTGTTGCTTGCAACTTAATACTGGAGGGGGTTCAGATGATAACCTGAAGGTGGATTATTAGTCATAGATGCAGTTGGATGGCGGTCTATGTATAATGTTGTAATGCCCAACCAAGTCTCAAAGGAGTCAAGATGATTAGTATATGCATGTATTTCTTTCTCGATGTTTGTCAATTACCCGCTATAATTTGTTCACCCAGCATATTATCTATCTTAAGGAGAGCCACCTCTAGTGAACTATGGATCCCGGTCCTTGTCTTTTACATTCAATCTACAATCTTTTACTGCTTTGTGTTTACTTTCTGCAAACCATTACTTCCTTCCATTCGCTACGTTTAATCCTTTGTTTTCTGCAGAACACGGTGAGATTGACAACCTCATCGCAAGTTGGGGACAAAGTTTTGTGGTTGTGTTATGCAGGTCTCCACGTTGCTACTAGCACTAGTAGTGCGCCCTGCCAAGGCTTAGCTAGTAACACCTTTGGGGTGTTTCCTTGCTCCTACTGGTTCGACTAAACCTTGGTTTCATAACTGAGGGAAACTTGCTACTGTGCTCATCATACCTTCATCTTGGGGTTCCCAACGAGCTCTACATCAACCATGCACCAGCACTTTTCTGGGCGCCATGCATTGAGCCATCAAGCATTTTTCTTGCGCCGTTGCCGGGGATCAAAGAAGAAGAAGAAGAAACTCCCACGTCAACCACACGCCATCAAAAGACATTTTTTTGGCGCCGTTGCCGGGGAGTCAAGGACATCTTCACAAGGGAAGCCCCTCATAACAATTCTCTTTACTTTGTTATTTTTGTTTTGCTTAGTTTCTTTTTGCTTTGTTTTCTTGTTTTGTTATTCAAAAACACAAAAAAAAATTAGTTCCTATCTTGAGTTGCCACTATGTCTAGCCTTGCTCCAGTCACTATGTCACCCAAGGAAATGATTTTCACTTTTAAACAAGGAATTGAGGAAAGTTTTAAGGAAGCTTGGTCTAGAATCTCTGATCTACATGAAAAAACTGAGCCTAAAATGACTCAAAGCTTGTTCCTTAGCAGTTTTTACCTTGGGATTGCTCTTTGCTATAGATATGCTTTAGATGTTGTTGTGGGAGGAGATTTCCTCCAATGTAATGAGGATGATGATATTAATGCTATAAAGAAATTGATCCTTACTTACAACTTGCCTAGCCAAACTGATATTTATTTCGCAAGAATATTTGCTAGATTAAACACTCTTGAGACTAGCACTTCTAGCTTAAAAGATTGCTATAATACGCTTAGGGAGCATCACAATTATGTCCCAATAAATTCTGAACCATCAAAGTGGCTCCCTACAGTAAAGATTGAGATAAACACTGAAACTTTTCAAGCCCGCTGTGATATCATGTCTGAATTTTGTCTTATGCCCAAGGATATTTATGAATCTCTGAATACTTGGGGGCTGAAGGAGGAAAAGAAATATCTCTTGCTAATAATGCTACCATATTACCTCTTGGAATAGCTGAAGGAGTGTTTACAAAGATCCTTAGGATAATGATTTCTACTGATTATCTTGTTATTGAATGTGCAGGAAAAGGACAAATTACACTTGGAAGGTCCCTATTAGAACTCCTTGGAGCAATAATAGATGTGGGAAAGGGGACCATGCACCTTTCTTCTCCACCAAACAATCATATTTTCCCAAGGTTAAGAATAGAAGTAAGAGAGGTAAGGGCAAGAAATTTGGTTTTAATGCTTCTTCATTTGAGAACACTTGATTATTTCTTGCTTCTTATGCCTAGCTTAAAGACGTTAAAGAAAAGTACTTATTGGGAGATAACCCAAAAGTTTTAGATGAGTCTTGGAATTTATTACTTCAGTAATAACCTCTCCTTATCCTTTTTATTTGCTTTTTGTGCCAAGAGTAACCTCTAATGAGAGAGAAGTAATGATTGGGAAAGTTGCTGTCCCAAAATAGATTTCTGTGCTTCAACGTAAAAATTAGTGTAAAATCTCTGAACGTGTTTTTGAGGCGTGAATTTTTGTGCTTCTGCCCCAGGTTGTTATCTAACTTTCGTTAGTTCAACACTTTTTGATTTGAGCAACAGAAGGTCTTCGAAAAAATTCGTATTTACCTGCTGGTCTGTTTTGACAGATTTCTGCCATTTTCTGCATTTGCTTCTTGTTAGTTCCTTTTTGAGTTTTTTTGGGGAATTGAGCTTTTTGAGGGAAGGGCTACAGTATCTAGTGTTCTAATGGAAGTTTATTTGGTATTAGAACTGAACCTTAAGACTTGTTTATCTTGAGTGCACTAATGTTGCTAATAAAGATTGTGTGAAGTTTTGTATGAAGGAAAAATTTCAGGTGTATGGAAGGAATGAGTAATGAGATGAAGGATGGACTAAAGCTCAAGCTTGAGGATGCCACGCGTGTCACCCCAAGAAATATCCAAGAAGTACAAGTGTCAAAGCTTGGGGATGCCCAAGGCATCCCCCTCTTCATCAATAAAAATCCCAGGTTTCTTCCAAACGCTTCATTTTTATTGTTTCATGCACAGTTGTGTTGTTCTTGGAGCGTCTTCTTTTTCGTTTTCGTTTTGGTTTTTAGTTTTATTTGTTTTTCTTAGTTTGCTGAATAAATTGGTTGGACCCCCTCTTTCATACATTGGTTTGCAAATAGTTTGGTTTGGTTTGGAAAAGAGTAGGAAAGTTCATGCTTATGTGGTAAAAAGAGCTCGTTTTTGACTGTGGCCTATGCTTTGTCATGCCATGCTTGATATTGTTTTGTCTTTATGCTTAGTATTCTTTGCTTTAACATGACTTGTTATAAACAATTGAGATTTCTTAATGTGCCTTGGATGAATCATGCGTTGTTTTAGCATATTAAAGCATAGTATAGTGGTATTCTCCTTTCAAGCTTTATTTGGGTTGACTTGGCACATCCTCACACCATGTTATGACTATCTCAAGTCACCATAGCCTTTATGATCCTTTAGTTTTCAACTTGTAGTATCACTTTATGCTTTGATCAATGATGTTTTTTCGCTCTGCATGATTATGGCCATTATTGCTCTCTTAGTTTGTCGCTCCCAGTCTTTTGCTAGCCTCCACAACCAAGTATGAGTTCCACTCATGCATCCAACTCCCTAAACCAAGTTATTCCAAAGAGTCCACCATACCTACCTACTAGGTTATGTTATTCCAAGTATATTCATGCTTTTGTTTACCTTCCAAATTAAACTTGTTATGAGAAAACTAGTGATTAAAGCTCTCACGAACTTGATGGCACACTTTACTTTACTTGCCCTTAATAAACTTGAACCATTGTGTTGTCTATGTTGTATATGCTTGCACTTATTTGTCGGGAATTAGCAGAACCATGCTTTCATGGGGAACGCTTTCAACATTGCACTTGGTAGTTATACCTAGTTGATATCATGCTCTTTTGTATATGGATGTCGTCGGTGTGAAATGAAAGGGGAGCTTGTAAGTCCATGGAGTTATGTATATGTGTTAGAGAAACGCCTGGGCCGCTTGTCTAATCCATGCTGACATGGTGGAAACCTGCAGCGTAACCATAATGAGCTGTCTATGAAGCATTCTTCTTATAAAAAAGAGTCCTATATTGAAAAAAAGAGAAAAGAGAAAAAAAGAGATACTATGAAAAGAGGAAAGAGAGAAAAAAGCACCATATTCCCATGGTAAATAAGAAGAATGTTGAGATGCTTGTTGTCTGCTTGCCTTGTCATTTTGATATGGGGATTCTTCCGTATCATCGGGAAAGGGGTACCCCGTTGGCGGTTCTCTATGATACACATGTACTTACAATGACAAGAACTTGTCGGTGACTAAACTTGACTAGCATGAGGAGCGACCCTCGTATACAAGGGACATGAGATTTCTGACTTATACTTCATTAAGCATGTACACCATAGTTTGTTCACTTTAACCTTAATCACTTCAAGATGCTTATGATCGGGGAAATGAGAGATGAAAGCTATAAGTAACATAATTTTTAGAAGCTCTTTATGAGACTTGAATCCCTACTCCCTTTTACAAAGGCCTTTCTTCCACCATTATATTGAGTCTCCACCTTCTATCTTTATGCACCTACTTTGAGAGCATAGTGGCCATTCTTAGTTCTATGTGCATTGTCCCAAGACTAGTTTATTGATGCATAACTTGATATTGCTTGTTTTAAACTATTGTATCTAGTCACTCTTATGAACTTTGAAGGTGTCCTATGCATTTATATTTGCTACTCTATGAGGGACAAGCTGAATACTAGTACGCTATGTTTTCTTTATGTGAAACAAGCAAACGTCTTGCAAAGCATTGTTATTCATGAATCTTTTGTTTGTGCCTTTTCATGTTGCATCATAGTTTCTTTGCTTATTGCTAGAACTTTGTCTTTCATGTTATGATTGAAGTACTATGATCCCAGCTTTGAGTGTTTTACAAATACTTTGATCAAGTCTTTCATGGTGCATGTCACCTCAAAAATTATTCTTTCTTTTTATCACTTACCTACTCGAGGACGAGCATGAGTTAAGCTTGGGGATGTTGATACATTGCAAATGTATCTATAATTTTTTATGTTCCATGCTTGGTTTTATCCACTTTCTTGTGTTTTGTTCCAACTTTGGAGTACTTTTCATATGATTTCTTGGACTAACCTATTAACAACAGCCATAGGGCCAGCTGCTTGTTTTCTGCTGTTTTTTGTTCCAGGAAAGTCAGAAAATGAATATTCTCAGAATTGGACGGGACAAAAGCCAAAGTGCCTATTTTTCCGGAAGTTATCAGATGCCAGAGTACGAGACGGAGTGGGGCCAGGGGGCCACCACACCACCTGGCCGCGCGTCCTAGCCTGGCCCGCGCCAGGGGGTGGTGAGGTCAGCCCTGGCACCCCCTCGCCCTCCCCTTCCGCCTATATATTGCCCTCGGGACGAAAACCCTAAGAGCCCGATCAAAAATCCACGAAAGAGTCTGTAGCCGCCGTCACCTCCATCCCTAGATCGGGAGGGATCTGAAGCTCTTCCCGGCACCCTGCCGGAGAGGGGAATTCACCCTGGAGGCCTTCTTCATCACCATGCAAGCCTCCGGTGTGATGCATGAGTAGTTCATCCTTGGACTACGGATCCATGTAGTAGCTAGATGGCTGGTTCTCCTCCTTTGTGCTTTCATGTCTAGATATTGTGAGCTCCGTTCATGATCAAGATCATCTATTTGTAAGTATGCATGTTGTGTTTGCGGGGATCCGATGGATATTGAGATGCTATTTCAGATTGATTATTGATTTTATCATGTCTTTGTTATTTGTTATCTTGCATGCTTTCCGTTGTTAGTAGCTATCTTGGCCAAGTAGATGCTAGCAACTCCAAGAGTTAGTATTTATGCTCGATAGTGGGTTCATGCCTCTGGTAATCTGGGGAAGTGATAGAAATCTCTAAGGTACTAGATGTGTTGTTGCTACTAGGGAGAAAACAACAATCCTTTGTTCATAGAACATACGTATTGTTTATTTTACACGCAGTCATAAAGCAATAATCTGTTGCTTGCAACTTAATACTGGAGGGGGTTCGGATGATAACCTGAAGGTGGATTATTAGTCATAGATGCAGTTGGATGGCGGTCTATGTATAATGTTGTAATGCCCAATCAAGTCTCAAAGGAGTCAAGATGATTAGTATATGCATGTATTGCTTTCTCGATGTTTGTCAATTGCCCCGCTGTAATTTGTTCACCCAGCATATTATCTATCTTAAGGAGAGCCACCTCTAGTGAACTATGGATCCCGGTCCTTGTCTTTTACATTCAATCTACAATCTTTTACTACTTTGTGTTTACTTTCTGCAAACCATTACTTCCTTCCATTCGATATGTTTAATCCTTTTGTTTTCCGCAAAACATGGTGAGATTGACAACCTCATCGCAAGTTGGGGACAAAGTTCGTTGCTACTAGCACCGGTAGTGCGCCCTGCCACGGCTTAGCTAGTAACACCTTTGGGGTGTTTCCTTGCTCCTACTGGTTCGATTAAACCTTGGTTTCATAACTGAGGGAAACTTGCTGCTGTGCTCATCATACCTTCCTCTTGGGGTTCCCAACGAGCTCTACATCAACCACGCACTAGCACTTTTTTGGGAGTCGTGCATTGAGCCATCACCTAGCTCCTCCCTGAGCTCTATGTAGCGAACACCACCATTGAACACTTCCATTGCGCGGTCTTCCAAGATGTTTTCCATGGAATTCTTGATGATGGACCACCTCTGCATGTACGAGCGTAGCGATTCACCCGACCTTTTCTGGCAGCTCCTCAGCTCTTCGATTGATGCGGGCCTTTTGTAGGTGCCCTTGAAATTGCGCACGAAGCTGTAGACCAGCTCTTCCCAGCTGCGAATGGATCCGCGCGGGAGATTGTTGAGCCATGCGCGGGCGGCACCCTGCAGCTGTAGCTGCAGGCATTGCATGGCCGTGCTTCTACTCCCGCCATGTAGCCTGACGGAGGAGATGTGGTCCTCCAACCAGATTTTTGGGTCCTGTAGACCATCGAATTTTGGGTTCTCTGACGGTAGCTTGAATCCTTTAGGCATTCGCTTCTGCCTGATGGCCCTGCTAAAGCATCTAGCACCATAGAGTTCAGTCTCGTCCTCTTCTGAGTCAGTCAAACGAGCGTGTCTTGCCCTTGATTTGTCGATTTTGCGCTGCGTGAGGTCATCGTGCGCATCGTAGTCGCGATCATGCCTCCGTGAGCGGCAACGCCGAGATAGATCGTGACTTTCGTCGCTGGACAAGGGTGAGGAATAGTGTTTTCCAGAGCCTTGCCTTTCTTTGGCTTCGACGTTGGCTCTTTGTTGAGGGTGGCCTCGATTAACCCCAAGCCCGCGATCATAGATCAGTGCATGGCAACTCATGGATCTCCAGCTGGTGACTGGTTGTTGAGGAGGTACATGGTGACCGCCATCACCGCGGCTTGCGGCGTCTTCGGGAGCACGTTACCCCGCGTGTCCACTGTCATGGAGCTGAAGTCGAGGACTTTCGCGGATTCTACGCGCTCTTGCTAGGTGAGGTGGGCTAGTCGAGATCATCGTTTGTTCGCGACGTACTCGTTGCCTTTGGAGTAGGATCCTCCGTGGGAGGAGAGCCCAGCTCGCCGAAGGCTCGACTCATCTGCCGCCTTTTTACGCGCTTCGAGTTGCGCGACTGCATGTAGCTGGCGTATGTATTCCTCCTTCAGTAACCAATGGTAGCCCATCAGCATGTCTTGCAGGGAGTCGAAAGGCAGAGGATTGCCTTGTAGGGCTTCTTGGCAGCGGGCCCACTCATTGCCATTGAGCCTGATCACTACACGCTCTCCAGTGTTTTCATTCACAATGGTTGGTGGTTCTCCTGTCGCTCCATTGTTGATGGGAACGCCGTTGCCACCATTGGTGGGGCTGCCGTTAGGTATGCCGCCATTGGGTGACCCGCCGTTGGGTATGCCACCATTTGGTGGCCCGGTGCCAGATCCGTTGCTAGTGTTGTCGCGATTGGCGGTGGTGTCGCCTGCATTGATGACCACGCACATGAAGTGGTTGGGGAAGCTGTTGCTCCCGCAACTTTCAGATCCGAAGCTGTAGGCTCCATCTTCAGTGGCTAGGTCCCCCAGATCTGATCCGCGACTATTGTCGCTGTCCGTGCTCCCAGCTACTGTCGAGGCGTTGAGCTTGCTGAGGGTGCTGATTGGTGGTGGGAACCACGATGCTGGAGCAATCGCGGGTGCCGTCGGCTGGTCAGGCATACGAAGCGTGCCCATCTGACCAACCTGGAAGTGGAAGCTCTCAATCGCCAGGCTGATTCCATCACCCACGGACTCGAAAGCCGGGCGAGTGGCCGGCATGTGGACGGTGAAGTCGAACGCACCGAAGAGCTGACAAAGCTCCGATGCTGCAGAGTTGTATATCGTGGTTGATGGGGCCGAAGAAGCCACGACATCAGCACTCCCAATTCCCATAGACGGCGCCAATTGACGAGCATTCAACTCGTCAATGACCATTGTTATGGGCTTGGGTTTTGGAGAAGGAGGGAGCGCTGGAGGCATCAGTCGGCTAGAAAACAAGCACACAGGGAAGCAAGTTTTACCTAGGTTCAGGCCTCGTAGAGGTCCCTACTCCTGCTTGTCTGCTCTTGGAATTAACGAAGGAATCGAAGATTATAGGGGCGTGTAGATGCAATCTGGCGAGAGCTGTGGAAACTAGGGTTGCGTGTGTCTGATACATTGCAAATGTATCTATAATTTTTGATGTTCCATGCTTGGTTTTATCCACTTTCTTGTGTTTTGTTCCAACTTTGGAGTACTTCTCATATGATTTCTTGGACTAACCTATTAACAAGAGCCATAGTGCCAGCTGCCTATTTTCTGCTCTTTTTAGTTCCAGGAAAGTCAGAAAATGAATATTCTCGGAATTGGACGGGACAAAAGCCAAAGTGCCTATTTTTCCGGAAGTCATCAGATGCCAGAATACGAGACGGAGAGGGGCCAGAGGCCAGCCACACCACTTGGCCGCGTGGCCAGGCTTGGCCCGCGCCAGGGGGTGGTGTGGTGGCCCTAGGCACCCCCTCGGCCTCCCCTTCCGACTAAAAGATGCCCTCGGGACGTAAACCCTAAGTACCCGATCAAAAATCCATGAAAGAGTCTGTAGCCGCCGTCATCTCCATCCCTAGATCGGGAGGGATCTGAAGCTCTTCCCGGCACCCTGCCGGAGAGGGGAATTCACCCTGGAGGCTGATACATTGCAAATGTATCTATCATTTTTGATGTTCCATGCTTGGTTTTATCTACTTTCTTATGTTTTGTCCACACTTTGGAGTACTTTTCATATGATTTCTTGGACTAACCCATTAACAAGATGCCACAGTGACAGTTGCCTGTTTTCTACTGTTTTTGGTTCCAGGAAGTCAGAAAATGAATATTCTCAGAATTGGACGGGACAAAAGCCAAAGTTCCTATTTTACCGGAAGACTCACGGAGCCAGAATACGAGACGAAGGAGGGCCAGGGCCTGGCCACCCCCCCAAGGCGCGGGCTAGCCCTACCCGCGCCACCAGGTGGTGTGGGCCCCTTGGCACTCCACCAACCTTGCCTCCTTCGCCTATAAGAGCCTCCCGATACCAAAACCCTAAATCATCAAGCCTCCAGCCATGAAAAGTTCCACAGCGCCACCGCCACCAAAGGGGAGATTCGGGGGACAGAAAGTCTCTGTTCCGACACCCTGCCGGGACGGGGAAGTGCCCCGGGAGCCATCTCTACCACCATCTCCATCACCATTGCTGATTCCCATGATGAGGAGGGAGTAGTTCTCTCTCGAGGCTAAGGGTTCTACCGGTAGCTATGTGTTCATATCTCTCTCTATGCATGATGTTATTGAGATCATGAGCTTGTAATCTATAGATCTACCTTGCTACTCAAGTGCTTTAATAGATCTCTGCTCTCTCCATGTGTGTGAAAGTGACAGCGTGCATACCATGGTGGCACTTAGGCTAGAGGTTACAAATACTTGTTATGAGTTATATTTGGAGTTGGATGTATTTATGAAATTGTGGTGTTTGTTGGACTCATCTAGTACTCAAGGTGACAGTGTGGGGTTTTCTAGATGGGAAAGATGGACTTTGAGGTGTGCTGTTATAGCCCTACCATCGATTAGAGTGTCCAACCGGAGAGTAGTTAAGAGTAGTATCATAAAGAGAAGATATTTATATGAGAGTGTTCACTAGTGAAAGTATGATTCCTAGGCCTTCTTTATTTCAGTTTGCCTTTAGTCTTTTCCACACCATCAAGTTATCTTCTATCACCGTTACCACTTATAATTATCCATCCCACTTGTATTTCACTATCTCTTCGCCGAACTAGTGCACCTATACACCTGACAAGTGTATTGGGTGTGTTGGGGACACAAGAGACTTCTTGTATCTTGATTGCAGGGTTGCTTGAGAGGGGATACCTTTGACCACTTCCTCCCTGAGTTTGATAAACCTTGGGTGATCCACTTAAGGGAAAACTTGTTGCTGTTCTATAAACCTCTGCACTTGGAGGCCCAACAACTGTCTACAAGAATAGAAGTGCATAAACATCAAGCTATTTTATGGCGCCGTTGCTGGGGAGGTAAGGTAAAAGGTACTCACATCCTTCGGTGTGAGTGCTCGAAGTTATTTCCTTTAGATTCTGCAGTTTTGTCTTTTTGTTTCTTGTTTTCACTAGTTAGGCTTAATGGAAAACAACAACAAAAATACAGAGCTTTTTAGTCTTTTTCCTAAGTTAGAACTCAAATTCTTTGAAAAGAAAATTAAAAAACCCTTGGAACCTTCCTTGCATGCTAATAGCAATGTTATTAGTATGAATCTTTTGAACACCTTTGTTACTAATGCTATGGAAACGCCCAAGCTTGGGGAAGTTGGTTTTTATGAAAAAGATCCTTTTAGTTCCCTAGCTTTAAAGAAGAAAATTTGCTCTGATGATACTTTATCTCCCATATGTGGTAATTCTGATGATACTTGTGATATTTTAAATCCACATACTGAAAGCATCCCTTTTAAAATACCTATAAAATTGTTGAACGTGTTATGAATAACTGCTACTTTGGAGATGGAACTGTCCATCCTGGTGATCATTTACTCTTTATACATGAATTATGTGAGTTGTTCAAGTGTGCAGGTATTTCAATGAACCAAGTTAAGAGAAAGCTATTCCCTATTTCACTTAAGGGCAAAGCAAGGGAGTGGTATGAGCTACTAGATGATCCTCATCATTTGGAGTGGAAGGAACTTGAATCCCTCTTTTACTCTAAATTTTATCCTCCTCATGAAATTCATAAAGATAGGAATTACATTTATAATTTTCATCCTCATGATGGAGAAAGTATTGCCCAAGCATGGGGGAGATTGAAGTCACTAATGCTCAAATGTCCCATTTATGAGCTCCCTAGGAATATTGTTATTAATAATTTCTATGCAAGGCTTTCAGGACATTACAAGGACTATCTAGATACTTGTTTAGAGGGATCCTTCACGAGTAAGGAGGTCAAAGCTAAGTGGGATCTTCTTGAAACAATTCAAAGCAATACCGAAGATTGGGATAACAACAGAGGTAAAGAACCAGTTATAAACTATGAGTATGATTGCATTAAGTCTTTTGCTGAAACTGCTGATTTTCAAGAGCTTAGTGCTAAATATGGTCTTGATCCTCAAATTCTTACTGATTGTTTTAAAACCTTTGCTTCTCATATTAATGCTCCTAAAGAAAAGTGGGATATGTATCATGAGCCTTTTAAAGACACTTGCATGGAAAATGAAATTGTTGTTAATGATAGCAATAAACATGCTCAAACCTCTGAAAGTACTATTTCTTATAAGCATGTTAATTTTTGTGGGATACATAGACCTTGTGAGAGTAATCAATTTGAAGAAGAATATTGTATCACCCATAGGAATGAAAAAACTAGAATGTGGTATATGGCTCTAAATGATCTTGGTAAAAAAGTTTCTGCCCTCTATCCTTTTATTTGTGAACTTTGCTTTGAAGTGGGTCATTCCAATTTCCAATGCTCAGGCCATAATAATAGCCCTGCTAATCCAATGAGTACTGCAAGTTTGTATTGTGATGACATGATCACTCCTAATCAGCATGATGAACTTACTTTATTTTTGGGGTGTGAAGATTATCAAGAAAAACCTCTTTGGTGGATATGGGTGCTTTTGATATGAATAGTGTCCTGCATGGTTGTCATCTTTATTGTGTTGATAATTGTCACACAAATACTTACATACAAAATATTATAGAAGATGAGATTTTACCAAAATATGATAGGACTAGTATGTGTTTTGATCTTATTAATGAAAAGAAGGAATCCTCCGAAGTTTCTTCTATTGTCTCTAACAATGAACCAGGGTATATGGAGAAGCTTCCTTTCAAGCCTCTCCCTCCTAAAGAGAAGAAGATAAAGAAGAAAAGGAGGAGTAAAAGGAGGGAGGAAACGGTATTTTCTCCTAAGCATGTAGCTCCTATTATAGTTTTTTATGAGTCTGAACTCGATGATGTTCCAATGCCTATTACCTATATTAGTGATCATGATTGGGAAAAGCACACTACTTTTGATATTGATAATCTCTTCGGTACCAATTCTGAAAATGATGATATTAATAATTGCTATACTATTAGTGTTATCCATGATCTTTCCAATGATGATATGTTTACAAATGAACACACTTTGGAGGATAACTATTCTATTGCTTATGAAGATACTATACCTCCAATTTATGATGATTGCAATGATGAATATGATATTTTCAGTCCACCTACTATTGAGGAGGAAATTAATTATGATTATAATATGCCTCCTATATTTGATGATTATGGTGATGAAAATAATAATGATAGCTATTTTGTTGAATTTGCTCCCACTACAATTAACAAGAATGACTATGTTTATGTGGGGAGTATTAATTCTTTTATGCATGTGGCTCATGATAAGAATGTTTTATGTGATAGTTATATTGTTAATTTTATTCATGTTGCTAATGAAAGTTATTATGAGAGAGGGAAACATGGTTCTATGCATCTCAATAATATTAAGTTTCCCCTCTTTATGTTGAAAATTTTGAAGTTGCACTTGTTTTGCTTTCCTATGCTTGTTGCTTTGTTCTTTCATGACTTGTTCCTTTACAAGATTCCTATGCATAGGAAGTGGGTTAGACTTAAATGTGTTTTGAATTTTCTTCTTGATGCTCTCTTTTACTTCAATTCATATTTCTTATGTGAGCATCTTCTCAAACTATCATGCCTAACTTAAAGGCATTAAAGAAAAGTACTTGTTGGGAGATAACCCAAGAGTTTTAGATGAGTCTTGGAAGTCAGTAATAACCGCTTCTTATCCTTTTTATTTGCTTTTTGTGCCAAGAGTAACCTCTAATGAGAGAGAAGTAATGATTGGGAAAGTTGCTGTCCCGAAAAAGATTTTTGTTCTTCACCGTAAAAATTCGTGAGAGAGCTCTGTATGTCGGATTGAGCTGTAATGTTTTGTGATTCTGCCCTAGGTTGTTATCTAACTTTCGTTAGTTCAACACTTTTTGATTTGAGCAACAGAAGGTCTTCGAAAAATTCGTCTTTACCTGCTGGTTTGTTTTGACAGATTTCTGCCATTTTCTGCATTTGCTGCTTGTTGATTCCTTCTTGAGTTCTTTTGGGGAATTGAGCCTTTTGAGGGAAGTGCTACAGTAGCTAGTGTTCTAATGGAAGTTTACTGGGTGTTAGAACTGAACCTTGAGACTTATTTATCTTAAGTGCACTAATGTTGCTAATGAGATTGTGTGAAGTTTTGTATGAAGGAAAAATTTCAGGTGTATAGAAGGAATGAGTAATGAGATAAAGGATGGACTAAAGCTCAAGCTTGGGGATGCCACGCGTGTCACCCCAAGAAATATTCAATATGTACAAGCGTCAAAGCTTGGGGATGCCCAAGGCATGCCCTTCTTAATCAATAAAAATCCCAGGTTTCTTCCAAACGCTTCAGTTTTATTGTTTCATGCACAATTGTGTTGTTCTTGGAGCGTCTTCTTTTTCGTTTTCGTTTTGGTTTTTCATTTGCTTTGGTTTTCTTGGTTTTCTGAATAAGTTGGTTGGACCCCCTCTTTCATACATTGGTTTGCAAATAGTTTGGTTTGGTTTGGAAAAGAGTAGGAAAGTTCATACTTATGTGGTAAAAAGAGCTCATTTTTGACTGTGGACTATGCTTTGTCATGCCATGCTTGATATTGTTTTGGATTTATGCTTAGTATTCTTTGCTGTAGCATGACTTGTTATAAACAATTGAGATTGCTTAATGTGCCTTGGATGAATCATGCGTTGTTTTAGCATATTAAAGCATAGTATAGTGGTATTCTCCTTCGATGCTTTATTTGGGTTGACTTGGCGCAGGCTCACACCATGTTATGACTGTCTCAAGTCACCATAGCCTTTATGATCCTTTAGTTTTCAACTTGTACTATCACTTTATGCTTTGATCAATGATGTTTTGTCGTTCTGCATGATTATGGCCATTATTGCTCTCTTAGTTTGTTGCTCCCAGTCTTTTGCTAGCCTCCACAACCAAGGATGAGTTCCACTCATGCATCCAACTCCCTAAACCATGTTATTCCAAAGAGTCCACCATAACAACCTACTAGCTTATGCTATTCCAAGTATATTCATGCTTTTGTTTACCTTCTAGTTATGAGAAAACTAGTGATTAAAGCTCTCACGAACTTGATGGCACACTTTACTTTACTTGCCCTTAATAAACTTGAACCATTGTGTCGTCTATGTTGTATATGCTTGCACTTATTTGTTGGGAATTAGCAGAACCATGCTTTCATGGGGAACGCTTTCAACATTGCACTTGGTACTTGTACCTAGTTGATATCATGCTCTTTTGTATATCGATGTCGTCGGTGTGAAATGAAAGGGGAGCTTGTAAGTGCATGGAGTTATGTATATGTGTTAGAGAAACGCCTGGGCCGCTAGTCTAATCCATGCTGACATGGTGGAAACCTGCAGCGTAACCATAATGAGCTGTCTATGAAGCATTCTTCTTATAAAAAAAAGAGTCCTATATTGAGAAAAAAGAGGAAAAAAAGAGATACTATGAAAAGAGGAAAGAGAGAAAAAAGCACCATATTCCCATGGCAAATAAGAAGAATGCTGAGATGCTCGTTGTCTGCTTGCCTTGTCATTTTGATATGGGGATTCTTCCGCATCATCGGGCAAGGGGTACCCTGTTGGCAGTTCTCAGTGATACACGTGTACTTACAATGACAAGAACTTACCGGTGACTAAACTTGAGTAGCATGATGAGCGACCCTCGTATACAAGGGACATGAGATTCCTAACTTATACTTCGTCAAGCATATACACCATATTTGTTCACTTTAACCTTAATCACTTCAAGATGCTTACGATAGGGGCAATTAGAGCTGAAAGCTATAAGTACCATAATTTTCGGAAGCTCTTTATGAGACTTGAATCCCTACTTCCTTTTACAAAAGGCCTTTCTTCCACCACAATATTGAGTCTCCACCTTCTATCTTTATGCACCTACTTTGAGAGCATAGTGGCCATTCTTAGTTCTATGTGCATTGTCCCAAGACTAGTTGATTGATGCATAACTTGATATTGCTTGTTTGAAACTATTTGTATCTAGTCACTCTTATGAACTTTGAAGGTGTCCTATGCATTTATATTTGCTACTCTATTGAGGGACAAGCTGAATACTATTATGCTATGTTTTATTTATGTGAAACAAACAAAAGTCTTGCAAAGCATTTTTATTCATGAATGTTTTGTTTGTGCCTTTTCATGTTGCATCATAGTTTCTTTTGCTTATTGCTAGAACTTTGTCTTTCATGTTATGATTGAAGTAGTATGATCCCATCTCTGAATGTTTTACAAGTACTTTGATCAAGTTTATTATGGTGCATGTCACCTCAAAAATTATTCTTTCTTTTTATCACTTACCTACTCGAGGACGAGCAGGAGTTAAGCTTGGGGATGTTGATACATTGCAAATGTATCTATAATTTTTGATGTTCCATGCTTGGTTTTATCTACTTTCTTATGTTTTGTCCACACTTTGGAGTACTTTTCATATGATTTCTTGGACTAACCTATTAACAAGATGCCACAGTGCCAGTTGCCTGTTTTCTGCTGTTTTTGGTTCCAGGAAGTCAGAAAATGAATATTCTCAGAATTGGACGGGACAAAAGCCAAAGTTCCTATTTTACCGGAAGACTCGCGGAGCCAAAATACGAGACGGGGGAGGGCCAGGGCCTGGCCACACCCCCCAGGCGCGGGCTAGCCCTACCCGCGCCACCAGGTGGTGTGGGCCCTTGGCACTCCACCGACCTTGCCTCCTTCGCCTATAAGAGCCTCCCTATACCAAAACCCTAAATCATCAAGCCTCCAGCCACGAAAAGTTCCGCAGCGCCGCCGCCACCAAAGGGGAGATTCAGGGGACAGAAAGTCTCTGTTCCGGCACCCTGCCGGGACGGGGAAGTGCCCCCGGAGCCATCTCCACCACCATCTCCATCACCATTGCTGATTCCCATGATGAGGAGGGAGTAGTTCTCTCTCGAGGCTAAGGGTTCTACCGGTAGCTATGTGTTCATATCTCTCTCTATGCATGATCTTATTGAGATCATGAGCTTGTAATCTATAGATCTACCTTGCTACTCAAGTGCGTTAATAGATCTCTGCTCTCTCCATGTGTGTGAAAGTGACAGCGTGCATACCATGGTGGCACTTAGGCTAGAGGTTACAAATACTTGTTATGAGTTATATTTGGAGTTGGATGTATTTATGAAATTGTGGTGTTTGTTGGACTCATCTAGTACTCAAGGTGACAGTGTGGGGTTTTCTAGATGGGAAAGATGGACTTTGAGGTGTGCTGTTATAGCCCTACCATCGATTAGAGTGTCCAACCGGAGAGTAGTTAAGAGTAGTATCATAAAGAGAAGATATTTATATGAGAGTGTTCACTAGTGAAAGTATGATTCCTAGGCCTTCTTTATTTCAGTTTGCCTTTAGTCTTTTCCACACCATCAAGTTATCTTCTATCACCGTTACCACTTATAATTATCCATCCCACTTGTATTTCACTATCTCTTCGCCGAACTAGTGCACCTATACACCTGACAAGTGTATTGGGTGTGTTGGGGACACAAGAGACTTCTTGTATCTTGATTGCAGGGTTGCTTGAGAGGGGATACCTTTGACCACTTCCTCCCTGAGTTCGATAAACCTTGGATGATCCACTTAAGGGAAAACTTGCTGTTTTTTCTACAAACCTCTGCACTTGGAGGCCCAACAACTGTCTACAAGAATAGAAGTGCATAGACATCAGAGGCCTTCTTCATCACCATGCAAGCCTCCGGTGTGATGCGTGAGTAGTTCATCCTTGGACTATGGATCCATGTAGTAGCTAGATGGCTGGTTCTCCTCCTTTGTGCTTTCATGTCTAGATCTTGTGAGCTCCGTTCATGATCAAGATCATCTATTTGTAATTCTGCATGTTGTGTTTGCGGGGATCCAATGGATATTGAGATGCTATTTCAGATTGATTATTGATTCTATCATGTCTTTGTTATTTGTGATCTTGCATGCTTTCTGTTGTTAGTACCTATCTTGGCCAAGTAGATGCTAGCAACTCCAAGAGTTAGTATTTATGCTCGATAGTGGGCTCATGCCTCTGGTAATCTAGGAAGTGACAGAAATCTCTAAGGTACTAGATGTGTTGTTTCTACTAGGGAGAAAACAACAATCCTTTGTTCATGGAACAATCGTATTGTTTACTTTACACGCAGTTCGTAAAGCAATAATCTGTTGCTTGCAACTTAATACTGGAGGGGGTTCGGATGATAACCTGAAGGTGGATTATTAGTCATAGATGCAGTTGGATGGCGGTCTATGTATTATGTTGTAATGCCCAATCTAATCTCAAAGGAGTCAAGATGATTAGTATATGCATGTATTGCTTTCTCGATGTTTGTCAATTGCCCCGCTGTAATTTGTTCACCCAGCATGTCGCTGTTGCCGGGGAGTCAAGGACATCTTCACAAGGGGAGTCCCTCATAACCAATATCTTTACTTTGTTATTTTTGTTTTGATTAGTTTCTTTTTTCTTTGTTTGCTTGCTTCTTTATCAAAAACACAAAAAATTAGTTTTACTAGTTTGCTTTTTTATTTGAAAAACACAAAAAAATTAGTTCCTTTCTTAAGTTGCCACTATGTCTAGCCTTCCTCCAATCACTATGTCACCCGAGGAAATGATTTTCACTTTTAAACAAGGAATGGAAGAGAGTTTCAAGGAATCTTGGTCTAGAATCTCCGATCTACATGAAAAAACTGAGCCTAAAATGACTCAAAGTTTGTTCCTTAGCAGTTTTTACCTTGGGATTGCTCTTTCCTATAGATATGCTTTAGATGTTGTCGTGGGAGGAGATTTCCTCCAATGTAATGAGGATGATGCTATTAATGCTATAAAAAAATTTATCCTCACTTACAACTTGCCTAGCCAAACTGATATTTCTTTTGCAAAAATATTTGCTAGGTTGAATACTCTTGAGACTAGCACTACTAGCTTAAAAGATTGCTATAATACGCTTAGGGATTATCAAAATTATGTTCCAATAAATTCTGAACCATCAAAGTGGCTCCCTACAGTAAAGATTGAGATAAACACTAAAACTTTTCAAGCCCGCTGTGATATCATGTCTGAATTTTGTCTTATGCCCAAGGATATTTATGAGTCTCTGAATACTTTGGGGCTTACTGAAGGAGGAAAAAAAATATCTCTTGCTAATAATGCTACCATATTACCTCTTGGAATAGCTGAAGGAGTGTTTACAAAGATCCTTGGGATAATGATTTCTACTGATTATCTTGTTATTGAATGTGCAGGAGAAGGACAAATTACACTTGGAAGGTCCCTATTAGAACTCCTTGGAGCAACAATAGATGTGGGAAAGGGGACCATGCACCTTTATTCTCCACCAAACAATCATATTTTCCCCAAGGTTAAGAATAGAAGTAAGAAAGGTAAGGGCAAGAAATTTGGTTTTAATGCTTCTTCATTTGAGAACACTTGATTCTTTCTTGCATCTTATGCCTAACTTAAAGGCGTTAAAGAAAAGTACTTATTGGGAGATAACCCAAAAGTTTTAGATGAGTCTTGTAAGTTATTACTTCAGTAATAACCGCTCCTTATCCTTTTTATTTGCTTTTTGTGCCAAGAGTAACCTCTAATGAGAGAGAAGTAATGATTGGGAAAGTTGCTGTCCCAAAACAGATTTCTGTGCTTCAACGTAAAAATTCGTGTAAAATCTCTGAACGTCTTTTTGAGGTGTGAAGTTTTGTGCTTCTGCCCCAGGTTGTTATCTAACTTTCGTTAGTTCAACACTTTTTGATTTGAGCAATAGAAGGTCTTCGAAAAAATTCGTCTTTACCTGCTGGTCTGTTTTGACAGATTTCTGCCATTTTTTGCATTTGCTTCTTGTTGGTTCCTTTTTGAGTTATTTTGGGGAATTGAGCTTTTTGAGGGAAGTGCTACAGTAGCTAGTGTTCTAATGGAAGTTTATTTGGTGTTATAACTGAACCTTAAGACTTGTTTATCTTGAGTGCACTAATGTTGCTAATAAAGATTGTGTGAAGTTTTGTATGAAGGAAAAATTTCAGGTGTATGGAAGGAATGAGTAATGAGAGGAAGGATGGACTAAAGCTCAAGCTTGGGGATGCCACGCGTGTCACCCCAAGAAATATCCAAGAAGTACAAGCGTGAAAGCTTGGGGATGCCTAAGGCATCCCCTTCTTCATCAATAAAAATTCCAGGTTTCTTCCAAATGCTTCATTTTTATTATTTCATGCACAGTTGTGTTGTTCTTGGAGCGTCTTCTTTTTCGTTTTCGTTTTGGTTTTTCGTTTGCTTTTGTTTGCTTAGTTTTCTGAATAAATTGGTTGGACCCCCTCTTTCATACATTGGTTTGCAAATAGTTTGGTTTGGTTTGGAAAAGAGTAGGAAAGTTCATGCTTATGTGGTAAAAAGAGCTTGTTTTTGACTGTGGCCTATGCTGTGTCATGTCATGCTTGATATTGTTTTGGCTTTATGGTTAGTATTCTTTGCTGTAGCATGACTTTTTATGAACAATTGAGATTGCTTACTGTGCCTTGGATGAATCATGCGTTGTTTTAGCATATTAAACCATAGTATAGTGGTATTCTCCTTTGATGCTTTATTTGGGTTGACTTGGCACATGCTCACACCATGTTATGACTATCTCAAGTCACCATAGCCTTTATGATCCTTTAGTTTTCAACTTGTAGTATCACTTTATGCTTTGATCAATGATGTTTTGTCGCTCTGCATGATTATGGCCATTATTGCTCTCTTAGTTTGTCGCTCCCAGTCTTTTGCTAGCCTCCACAACAAAGTATGAGTTCCACTCATGCATCCAACTCCCTAAATCAAGTTATTCCAAAGAGTCCACCATACCTACCTACTAGCTTATGCTATTCCAAGTATATTCATGCTTTTGAATACCTTAAAAATTAAACATGTTATGAGAAAACTAGTGATTAAAGCTCTCATGAACTTGATGGCACACTTTACTTTTCTTGCCCTTAATAAACTTGAACCATTGTGTCGTCTATGTTGTATATGCTTGCACTTATTTGTTGGGAATTAGCAGAACCATGCTTTCATGGGGAACGCTTTCAACATTGCACTTGGTACTTGTACCTAGTTGATATCATGCTCTTTTGTATATGGATGTCGTCGGTGTGAAATGAAAGGCGAGCTTGTAAGTCCATGGAGTTATGTATATGTGTTAGAGAAACGCCTGGGCCGCTGGTCTAATCCATGCTGACATGGTGGAAACCTGCTGCGTAACCATAATGAGCTGTCTATGAAGCATTCTTCTTATAAAAAAAGAGTCCTATATTGAGAAAAAAAAAGAGAAAAATAAAAAAAGAGATATTATGAAAAGAGGAAAGAGAGAAAAAACACCATATTCCCATGGTAAATAAGAAGATTGCTGAGATGTTCGTTGTCTGCTTGCCTTGTCATTTTGATATGGGGATTCTTCCGTATCATCGGGCAAGGGTACCCCGTTGGCGGTTCTCTATGATACACATATACTTACAATGACAAGAACTTGTCGGTGACTAAACTTGAGTAGTATGAGGAGCGGCCCTCGTATACAAGGGACATAAGATTTCTGACTTATACTTCGTCAAACATGTACACCATAGTTTGTTCACTTTAACCTTAATCACTTCAAGATGCTTATGATAGGGGCAATGAGAGCTGAAAGCTATAAGTACCATAATTTTTGGAAGTTGTTTATGAGACTTGAATCCCTACTTCCTTTTATAAAAAGTCCTTTCTTCCACCATTATATTGAGTCTCCACCTTCTATCTTTATGCACCTAATTCGAGAGCATAGTGGCCATTCTTAGTTCTATGTGCATTGTCCCAAGACTAGTTGATTGATGCATACTTTGATATTACTTGTTTTAAACTATTTGTATCTAGTCACTCTTATGAACTTTGAAGGTGTCCTATGCATATATATTTGCTACTCTATGAGGGACAAGCTGAATGCTATTATGCTATGTTTTCTTTATGTGAAATAAACAAACGTCTTGTAAAGCATTGTTATTCATGAATCTTTTGTTTGTGCCTTTTCAAGTTACATCATAGTTTCTTTGCTTATTGCTAGAACTTTGTCTTTCATATTATGATTGAAGTACAATGATCCTAGCCTTGAATGTTTTACAAATACTTTGATCAAGTCTTTGATGGTGCATGTCACCTCAAAAATTATTCTTTCTTTTTATCACTTACCTACTCGAGGACGAGCAGGAGTTAAACTTGAGGATGTTGATACATTGCAAATGTATCTATAATTTTTGATGTTCCATGCTTGGTTTTATCCACTTTCTTGTGTTTTGTTCCAACTTTGGAGTAATTTTCATATGATTTCTTGGACTAACCTATTAACAAGAGCCATAGTGCCAGCTGCCTGTTTTCTGCTGTTTTTTGTTCCAGGAAAGTCAGAAAATGAATATTATCGGAATTGGACGGGACAAAAGACAAAGTGCCTATTTTTCCGGAAGTCATCAGATGCCAAAATACGATACGGAGAGGGGCCAGAGGCCGGCCACACCACCTGGTCGCGCAGCCAGGCTTGGGCCACGCTAGGGGGTGGTGTGGTGGCCCCAGGCACCCCCTCGACCTCCTCTTCCGACTATAAGATGCCCTCACGATGTAAACCCTAAGTACCTAATCAAAAATCCACGAAAGAGTTTGTAGCCACCGTCATCTCCATCCCTAGACCGGGAGGGATCTGAAGCGCTTCCCGGCACCCTGCCGGAGAGGGGAATTCACCCTGGAGGCCTTCTTCATCACCATGCAAGCCTCCGGTGTGATGCATGAGTAGTTCATCCTTGGACTACGGATCCATGTAGTAGCTAGATGGCTGGTTCTCCTCCTTTGTGCTTTCATGTCTAGATATTGTGAGCTCCGTTCATGATCAAGATCATCTATTTGTAAGTATGCATGTTGTGTTTGCGGGGATCCGATGGATATTGAGATGCTATTTCAGATTGATTATTGATTTTATCATGTCTTTGTTATTTGTTATCTTGCATGCTTTCCGTTGTTAGTAGCTATCTTGGCCAAGTAGATGCTAGCAACTCCAAGAGTTAGTATTTATGCTCGATAGTGGGTTCATGCCTCTGGTAATCTGGGGAAGTGATAGAAATCTCTAAGGTACTAGATGTGTTGTTGCTACTAGGGAGAAAACAACAATCATTTGTTCATAGAACAATCATATTGTTTACTTTACACGCAGTTCGTAAAGCAATAATCTGTTGCTTACAACTTAATACTGGAGGGGGTTCGGATGATAACCTGAAGGTGGATTATTAGTCATAGATGCAGTTGGATGGCGGTCTATGTAATATGTTGTAATGCCCAATCGAATCTCAAAGGAGTCAAGATGATTAGTATATGCATGTATTGATTTCTCGATGTTTGTCAATTGCCCCGCTGTAATTTGTTCACCCAGCATGTTATTTATCTTAAGGAGAGCCACATTTAGCGAACTATGGATCCCGGTCCTTGTCTTTTACATTAAATCTACAAACTGTTTACTTCTTTGTGTTTACTTTCTGCAAACTTTTACTTATTTCCATTTGATACGTTTAATCCTTTGTTTACCGCAAAACACGGTGAGATTGACAACCTCATCGCAAGTTGGGGACAAAGTTTTGTGGTTGTGTTGTGCAGGTCTCCACGTTGCTACTAGCACCGGTAGTGCGCCCTGCCAAAGCTCAGCTAGTAACACCTTTGGGGTGTTTCCTTGCTCCTACTGGTTCGATTAAACCTTGGTTTCATTACTGAGGGAAACTTGCTGCTGTGCTCATCATACCTTCCTCTTGGGGTTCCCAACGAGCTCTACATCAACACTGCACCAGCACTTTTCTAGGCGCCATACACAGAGCCATCAGTGTCATCCTTGCCGCCCCCTCCTAGCCTTTATATAGATATGCTAGGTCTCGGGTAGCAGGTCGAGTCGGTTATAGATTAGGGTTTTCTCTTTAAACTTTCTATCTTAAGCTTCTTCTTGTCTCGCAAGCAATCGAGAGTCCGTGGGCCACTCGAATTCTCCATTTGGTCCTTGGAAACACCGTGGGCTTCCGCCGTATCTGGAACGTATATACCAAACTCGTGTACATGTAGGGTATACCCATATCACTACCCCAACAAGAAGTACCCATGGGAGAGGAAGGAAAAGATGAAGAAGTAGAACAAGAAGGACCCGAACGAGATGTGCAGCCACCCAACTACTACACCAGCTATGAATATATCTATGCTCTCAAAGGAAATATCCAAAACATGAAAAACCTCTCCATCAACCTTCGAGATGCTACTACCAACCTCGCCACCCAGTTCCATGATTGGAGTAGCCAATGGAACATGGGAGATTATCCACCACCACCACAATGATCAACAAAAGGGATTACAAAAGCCTGAGCTTGGGGATGTGTTCCCCCGAAATTTTATTTGTGTAATAATGAGGTTGTACTCCAGCTCCTTGAGAGCTTTGAAACACTCGTGTTGGTTTGTTCCAACACTTTGCTTTTGTTTTTTACTTTTCTTTCATTTTTCGTTTGCATTTGTTTTTGTTTGTTTTTCTTTTCTTGGTTATTTTCTTGGTCGCAAGTTCTTTTCTATTCTTTAATCCCTATCCTCAAAAATACAAAAAGATTTTGCCCTTTGTCCTTTTTCGTGAACGTGGATTCACACTTTTCCTCTTTGCTTTAATTTTTTATGAAGTGATTATACTTGAGTTTGAAGGAACATATCCCTATAAGATGATTATGAAGTCACTCATGGGAGGTATGTCCTATGTCTCCCACTTTTGAAGTTTGAGTTGTTTATTTCAGATAGTTGATTTGCTAAGATGCCATGCTAGTGGGAGTAATTCAAAATAGTTAGAGTAAACCTTTTTATTGGTATGTATGATTAGTTGTGGAAGCTTTTGCTCTAGTTATTTTAGCTAACCGATTCTTGCCTTGGAAATAATATTGCCAAATAAGTACAACAAGAAAAGGTCTAAAATTTATGACTTATTTGATGAATGATTGTCTTGAGAGTTTTCCTTTGAAGATACTTAACCCCATAGATGTTTTGATAGACTTGATGACACTCTTGAAAGGAGTTGTTTGATTGAAATGAAGTCTAGCGGTAATAGTGATGCATGCCAAAGATAACCTTGTGGATCAAACCTTGGTACTAGTAAAAAAGTTCTATGTTTCTCATGCACACCTTTGTATGCCAACAACTCCGCTAGCCTAGGAACGATCTACAATATAACCCTCGATTTCGGCTATGAGTTGACGACATCAGTGGCATACATGTCACTATAATGGGCAAATGTATTGGTACTCTCAAAGGTTGTGCAAGAAATTTTAAAAGAAACACTCAATTATCCTTGAAGAAGGAAGAAAAAATATGAAGATCCACATAACAAGTCCTTGGCATGGTCTCATTACTACTTTATGAATTTTCTTTAAATACAATGATTGGATTAGAAGTGTTTTGATAGCCTTAATTTACTGATGCGGGTGTCAATAAGACACTTCACCCTTATGCTACTTAGGACATGAACTCTCTTACTCAATTATGCTATTAAAACATCCTAGTGTTCCTTGGCAAGCTAAGAGTTAACTCGAAGAATTAGATTGATTGTTACACTTCTAGTTATTTATACTTATATTAAACTCTACTTTGATCGTCTTGATTTCCTGAAGCTTGTATAGTATTCTTTTCATCTCTCTAACTTTCATAAGCCTTTAAAATGGATGAAGTGATGGACGCATATGACTACCAATAGTAAGTGAATTCATATTCTCATTGTTTCAAGTTTAAACGCTGAATTCCTTATAGTTATTTTCTATCTTCTTGCTCGAGGGCGATCAAGGTTTGAGCTTTGGGGAGGTTGATGGATCCAAAAATAGTCATCTTCCACCGTGTTTAAACATTGTTTTTAGTCAAGCAATTGACAAGAAACTCTCTAGCCTTGCCACTAATGACTAATAATTGCAAAGATATGCAAACTATTTCTTTGATTTGTGTTGTGTGGGAAATCACGCTTTTTAATGCGAAATCAGGAGTCATAATGAAGATTTTGAGGAAGTCCACTTGCATGGCATAATGGTAAAACAAAGAAACAAAGTCTGATGGATGTGTCCTTTTTATTTTCTTTTAGCGTTTTTTCCCAAGGTTCGATTAAACCTAGGTCTACTAGGAAAAAGATTATTATACTACATTTGTGAATCCAGATCGAAGGTATCAATGGGAATACAAGTGATCTACGTGTCGGTCACCCACCCGCAAACCAATGGCCAGGTGGAAAAAGGCAATGGCATCGTGACTAACGGGATCAAGAAAAGGCTATTAATGCCACTCGAAAGAGCAAAAGGTGCCTAGGTCGATGAGTTACCCTCCATCCTATGGAGTTTTCACACAACCCCAAATATAGCTACACAGACACTCCTTTCTTTCTGGTCCATGGAGCCGATGCCGTGCTTCCAATAGAAGTAACTCATGATGCTCCACGAGTCATCACATACAACAAAGAAACCTCCACAGAGCACTCAAAGATGACATGTATGCACTCGATGAAGCTCGAGATGTCGTCCTTGCAAGAGCAACCACGTACCAGCAAAACCTATAGAACTATCATAGCTATCAGCTACGGCCCAGGTCCTTCATTGTGGGACACCTGGTCCTTCTCATCAAGCAAGATGGTCATCACGAACTCGAGTCGCTATGGGAAGGACCCTACATCATCACATAAGTAATCCCTGGCGAAGCATATTGCCTCCAAGACAAGAAGACCGGAGTCAAGTACTCTAACCCGTGGAACGTTGCACAACTGCGATGCTTCTATGCCTAAGACATTTAATTCTTGCAATTTACTTACAATAAGGCCAACAGCCAGGCTATTTAGCTGGAAAACTATGTCTCTAGGCAATAAGGCCAACGGGCAGGTGATTACGCCAAAAACATGTACCCTCGTACTCAATAATAATAAAGTTAAGTTATGTCAACTGAGTCTCAATTTCATTACTTCACTTCTTCCCACACCCGATACTCAGGGGCTCAGTCAAAGCAATCTATATTCTTTGTTTCCTCCACGAAATATGCTTTGATCTGACTAGCTGATTCAGCCCAATGGACATCAGTGTGATGAAAAGGTCTCGCAAAGGGTGCAACAATAGTAGCCATTGACAAAAATATATCAAGATCCATATTCTATCAACATTGAAACGTCCTGTCGGGAGCACTATAACATGACTATGGCACACCATCATCGTTAGCAATGATGCCATGGAAAGCAATAGAAAACTTCGGATGCCTTCAAGCAAAAGAAACCGAGAAAACAAAATTCAAGACCTAAGTCAATTTTTTTCTCAGATAAAGACTTGAGCCTATGCTCGAACGCAAGCATTCGAACATAGCCTCAGGGGCTACTCCCATCAGGAGCGCTGACCGTGCACCCGATGAAAAAATATGAATGGAACCTATAAAATGCACAATCATGTCAATATAAACAAGAACCAAGTCGAGTACCTCATCGGATGAATATGCTATGAGCCTACACTTGAATAAAATTCGATTGTAGCCTCAGGGGATAGTCCCAGGAGCACTGGCCGTGCACCCGATAGAATACAAACAAAATCCTCCAACGGAGACGACACCTATGAGAATTACACAAATGTATCCTAAGACGATTACTCCTATCGGGAGTGTTACACGAAAATGAAAAAACAATATGACAACTTCAGCAATTCTAACAACCAAACAAGGTAGTCAATAAAATATAAAAAATTCTCAGACTGCGTCCGCCGCGATAATATGTCTGAATGCCATGTATCTCGACATGAAGGTAAGCCCCCAGGATCCATCATGTGAGTCCTATTAAATGCACTAGAATGCACTCTGCTAGTTACTATCCTTATCCATGATTCGATGAAAAATCCCGACGAACGCGTTGGGTACCCACAAATGATGAGCCTGGAATTTAGTACTCAATAAGACCTCTTCGTTCTGAGTACGCCAGTATATACCGAATTTGAGTCTTGGGACTTGAGTTTGAAGTAGGTTCACGATGTTTTTGTCCAAAAGCAATTAACTGGTTCCCGATCCGTCGTATGCACCACACTTGTGTTACCAAAATCCCCATGACATGAATATCTATAAATAAAAAGTTCTACTCGAATTAATCTTTGGATCCATGCATCGAAAATGTCTTTGAGACTCAACCCGAATATACAATTCGGATGGAATCTCGGGGGCTATTGACATGGGTATGACTTATCAGGTTCTTATAATTGGTATACCTGGTACATACTAAGACTACGGCCCAAGGCCCACAAAGAAATAAAGAGTCCTGAAAGAATACGAAGCTCTGGAACTAGACACGTTAATCAAGATAGAGATACAAATCGACATAGTCGGGTATCTGTAATCAAACTTGTAACCGATATGTATTGGACTCTGAGACACAGCCTCTTATATAAGGGCTAAGAGGAACCAACAAAGAGAACATTGTAGCTTGGAGTAGAAACAACCCCCCGTGAGTTAGATTGCATCTAGCGAATCGACGAATTTGTAATCATCTCTTTGCAATAAAGCTCAGATAGGATTCAACTTCCTTGTTTGTCTGACAAACCGACGAAATCACCAGCGCTCTCATTTCCATCAAACCCAAGTCCACAACTATGCATATTGTTGAGGTTACCCCTCATCAGTGAGACATCACGAAGCAGCAACACGGTGCGTAGTGAAGCCGCCAAGGACCACAATGTCTTCATCCACGTTGAACCTAATACGTGCACATTCACGATATAAGTTTTCTTCTACTCTCAGCATGTACCAATGTGTTCCACGTACATACCTTTTTAGAAAAAGTGCACAATGAACGCAATTAAGAAAACGTCAAAAAGAGTTAAGGACAATAAGGAAATACAGTAAGGACAACAAAATGTAAATAGAAAAACGTACCTTGCAAGTGTTTCTAAAGAGAGAGAAGACGACAAACGTGCAAACTAGAGATGAAAGCGGATACGTTGAGAAGAGAAGTCCATGGCTACAATAAACATAGCATAACATATTAAAAAGCAAGAAATATCATAGCATGAAAGGAAAGTAATTCCTCAGTCCACAAATAAGTGTACTTCCATCTTTTGTCCTAAGTCAAGTTTAACAAAATTTAACTAACTTTATAGAAAAACATAGCAGCATTCATGACACTTAATTAGTACCATTATATCCCTTTGGAATTATAGACTCATAATATACCAATTTGATTTTATAGATATTGATACATTTGTATACAAAATCGTTCAAAATTTCAAATATTTAACTCAAAGTAAAAGCTAGAAGTACACTTATTTACGGACAGAGGGAGTAGAGACTAAAGCGTGATAATGATTGTAAATGAAAGATAAGAAACACCATGGTAGCCCTTGCTTATTGACAGCGGAGCACACACTGAGATAAAGTAAAGTTTGACCCAACGCTAACTGAAGAACAACCAGCGGTGGGTCGAATAAGACTCTTGCCTAGCAACAAGCTGAGCAACAAAAACATGTAGAGAGAGAATATAAGAAGCAACTACACCATAAAAGCGCGCGTTGCCGCGTCCGTCCTTTTTAAGAAAATAAAATATTAAATTGTAATAACATATATAACACATAGGAATATTATTATTGTGCATACATTAAGCCTATTTGCTTGTTTTAGCATCCACATGATTCATAAAGGAAAGAAAAGGCGCACACGAGAGAGACGACAAGGAACTTCAAAGGGGAAAATATCATGCTAAAACTCTATAAGGGACATGAATTTTTATTTAAAACCTAGCATATGTACCATGAAACATATATCAACAAAAAAATGACACATAGTTCCTCGAGAACCTAAATGAAATATTATTGTTTATGATGTCCGAAAAAATAATATCCAGCATTCTAACACAATAAACAATACAGTCATGTTTCGGAAAAAATAATGATAGGATTGAGAAAATTACATAACGGATAATTCAGAATAGTGACATATTTCAGCTTAACCATTTACATGAAAACAACTTGTAAACATGTGATTTGAGAAATAAAATGAACTCATAACCTACTATCATAGGGAAGACCAGTCAAGAAGATGTATTCTCCGCTTGCAGTAGTCTTCATTGATTGTTAGATCTTGGAAGGATGAGTTATTCAGAAAATATAATCAAGATCATGATGCATATCAGTAGCCTAACTTGTTTCAAGTTTAGCTATCATAACAACCCCTAATGTGAAGATAAAGTAACAAAAAATTAATGCATGAAGACAGACCCACCTATATTCCTTGCTAAGAAGCTCACATGGTAGTAAAGGATATATCAAAGTACATGGGAGGTTATACCAGCTATACCGAAATGATTTCTATGAGGAACAAATATATCCAAGAACTAAAATATGCAAAACAAGGTCATAGAAAAATAATCAAGGAAGCACACGAAAGTTTTTGTTCTAAGAAGTACCGTGAATTTCCTCACAAAATTTTACATACCTTGGATATGACCATTCTCTTGTTAACTTATACAAATTGCATGGTATTTTTCTATAACACATTGACCTGACAATAATATGTTCAACTTAGTACAATCCAGGGTCTTGTTATGTATGAAGCTTCAGAGTTCCAATTCATAAGATAATAATAGGTTAGATACAATAATATGCACCAAATAGAAAGTAGTGCACGCTAATAAATATGATATATTAGCTATCGAATATTAGAAAAAAATCAAATACCATGAAATATAGAAAATGAGCCCTCCAGAGGTCGCAATAGCAAAGTATCCTCTTTCTTGAATCCTTTCTGTAATTGAGAGATATACTCAGCCATATATGTTTCTATCTCATAATCTCGTCTAAAAATCTCAAAACTCCGCATTTCACAAGAATAATGGTCCGAGCTTAGTCTGTGTAGGTTGCTTATAGAAAATGAGAAAAAACAGCCATGAATATCTTTTCCAACCAAATCATCACGAGAATATTGATACAATTTTGAAATAAAAACTCTCATTGCAAACTGAAACTTCTGGAAAAAATTAGTCTTCATTTTTCATGTCACCATGACCCTATGATCTGAATATGCTTCAGATATCAATCTAGGCTTTGACACGCGAAAGCAGAACTAACAGAAATATGTGTTCTAGTCAATCGGTTTCAACCAATCTTGTATGCTTAGTAGCAGTAGTTAGTATGTCCGCAAACCAACCCGTGGTTGGATGGCTAGGAAGATGGTTGTACCCCGGCTCCAGCCCATCAGAGTAGTTAGTATGTCCAAATCATGGATATTGGGACCCAAGTTTGAGCAGTAGTGTTGGTTGGTGATCCATGCATCCACGCACAACATCACTCTAGGTACTACTGAGCACAACTGAGACAAAACAAATATGCAAGATCATGCTACTGTTTCTTGTAAGAAAAAAGTTAAATAAAAGGTTTAGCAGACGCAGGCCAATTCAATATCATATAGCGTGCCCAGCTCATATCTGAAATCAACAATACTGTGTACACGGAGGTGGCCAGATCCTGCCCGACGTCCGCACGCTATCATTGGCAGAAGGAACTCTTGCCTGTGTTTCACGCGGGGGAACCTGAATCAGATAGACGGTGTGGTCGTAGATCATGCCAGGAGCATCCGGGAGGAGCATTCCTATATATCGATCACACGCGAAGCTCCTCGTCCGTACCTAGATCTAATGGCGGCAAGCATTGCTGCTCTCGTCGGCCTGGAGACGAAGCGTCCCCCTCTTCACATCCATGCCAGATGAATTTTCTTTTATAGGAGAAGCGAATACACAACTTTCCACCGGACAAAATTGGGTCGTTGAAGCCCACGTCCCGCGATTAAGGCCCGGTGAACCACATGCTACTTAGGTACGTTTCCGGAGCAGCAGCCCAGTTAGGTCTGCCCGACCGGGATTAGCGAAGTCACGAGATGAAAATGCACGACCGAGAGATCAGAGGCGTCTAACAGCACGATCGGACGGTTAACGTTCTCAAATCGCTGTGGTGGCTTTTAGGTCGACCCATTTTACTGTTTCTTAATGTACTACATTAGCTACTAGACTAGGAGAGAATACTTATAAAGAGGTGGAGCCGTATGTTGAGTCGCAGAGGTGGCGTGCGCGTGAAGGCTACCGTCCGCCGAAGCTTATCTCTAGCGCTTAACGGACCCACCCGTCATTCTCACTGCCATTGCATGATCTCGACGCGACAAACCGCGGCCGTCTATAGCTACGTTGCCAAGTTAGAGATAACACTGACATGTAGGCTATGAATGGGTTACACAACACAATTTCGCGTGAAAACCCGCGTCTTCTAGAGTCTATGCTGATAGACGTCACAGGATTACGTCACCCCGTTGGCTTGGGATGGCCCCATGTCCATGATAAACCTCGGCCGATACTGGCTTAAGACACCACGTCGTCTCTACATGGCCCCACGTCCGCGAGAATACACAATCAACATGGGCTTGCAGCGCCAAGTCAGCTCCTCACGGGCCTCATTGCCGCGATAACCCGCGTCCATCCATATCGTACGCGGCCATGTCGTCTCTTCCTGGACCCCATGTCCACGAGAAAATGCGGTCGTTGTACCACACCGGCTCCGGGGCGACTCATGACCGAGAGAAACACCGACAACACGGAACCACAACGCCTCGGCGTCTCTAGGCGGGCCCCACAACCCGGTGGGTGTGGAGGTGTGTCATGTTGAGAAAGCTTTTCACCGCGCGCGTTACTGCCCACGTACACTGACGATTGACCTAGTTCTCCCATGACCAACAATCTAGTAAGGCAGGGTACAACGACGCGCGCTACACCCATCCGCGGTATGAATTTTTTTTTCCTTGCCCACAACGTGACCCGTCTCACGGGATAGTAGGGCTCCGTTGCAACGTTGCTATGTGTCCTTTTCATTGTTCATCCCACAACTGAAAATAATTGGGACAATATGGATAGCAGTTTGAGCCGAAATAATTTAGCACTATTATTTACTCCTGATTACGCTTATAGTTCTTTCACAATGTGTTTGATATTTTACGGTGTGTTCAATAAGTTAAATAGTTAAATATAAATGTTGAAAGACCTAATGATGATAAGCTAAAACCATGAAAGCTGGGAGACTATGAATATGTATGCTTATCTTTGTTCATATTGCCTAAGCTAGATCCAAGCGGTGAGTTTCTTTCAATATGCTCGTGTATGGTTGCAATATGATACTTTCGTACTAACTTTGGATAGGATGTTCGGATCGGGGTCCTCGACAACAATATGACACCTCAATATCTCTAGGTCATCAACTGCGATATCTTAGTAACTTTGGATATAATAGACCAATATGATACCTAGATACTTCTAGGTATAAATTAAACAATTGTTTCTGATTTTAGTTGTAGATGTAATTTGATTTTTTTAAAGATTATGTGCCGCACATGTCTCAACCAAGATCAATTGTGCTTATTCAGCCTTTTCCTAGTTTTCTAACCTTTATCCACTAGCCATCCCTTTGATTGTTTGTTTTTAGATCCCATCGGATAGGTGTGAATAGTAAGTGAAAATATACGGCTTGTCAATTTTCTATTTTGTTTTTACCATTGCAATTAGGAATTTACACGGTCGAGCTCAAGTTTGTTTGCTTTTGCAGCAAGCGGTTGATGTGTTTCTTCACCCCACCATGTCTTTGTGATTATAGAAAATGCGGCAATGTCCACAACATGTTATTCAGAAATGACAGTAAGTTCAATCGATGTGCAGATCTAAAGGACATTCAATAAACATGCATATGTGAAATTTTGACCAAGGCAACGTTTGAAGGAAATATTCCCGAGAGGCGATAATAAAGTTGTTATTGTCTTATTCCAAGTATATGATAGATGTTTATTTTACATGCTATAATTGTGTTAATTGAAAACGTTAATACATGTGTGTTTAATAAACAAATATAGAGTTACTAGTTATGCCTCTCATATAAACTAGATTATTGATTAACAAGATGATCAAGGTTTTCTGATCATGTACATTGGATGTTGTTAATAACAAGGTCACAACATTGGTGGAATGATGTAATGAACATTCATCCAAAGTATAGTAATACGATCAAAGTCATTATGTTTATATTTCTATAATATCATGTGAAGTAACCTTAGTCCTTATACCATGAGATCATGTCAATCACTAACACGGAAAGAGTAACTTGATAACATCAAATATTACACCGTAATAGGGTGAAAATAAAGGTGGGTTCAGATACTCCAAAAGTGTTATGTAGAGGCTCATGGATCAAGAGTGGGATTTGTCCATCCCGATGCTCCGATGCTAGAGAGATATACTCAGATCCCTCTCGGTGATATCACATTGATATAGCTTGGAAGCAAGTGATAAGATCACTAAGAATGTTATATCACGGGAACGAGAAAAGAGTACTTGTTGGTAACGAGATCAAACTAGGTATGGGGATATCGATGATCGAATCTGGACATGTAATATATCGCAAGACAAAGTGATTTAGTTATAACGTCAAAGGTTCTAACAATCACTAGAGTCATCGTTGAATGTGTGGGAGTTAGTATGGATCTCCAGGTCCCACTACTGATTATTGATCGGAGAGGAGTCTTGATCATGTATGAATTATTCGCGAACCGTAGGGTGACACACCTAAGGGATACCGACACCAATTGGAACAAATATAATACCAGAGAAATAATTTGTGATGACTGCAAGTGCACAGACCAATTGTAGCTAGTTTCGAAGTAAAGAAATCGAACCCACAGAGAGCTATTGGTTGAGGTCTTTATGCCCCTCATTACTATCTACCAAAGAATACTTGTAAGTTGTCTTTGATCTCAAGTAAAGAGTGTTTGAATTGCTTATAGTTGTTTGCAGAAAACTAATTAAAACAAGGAAAAGAAAACAAGTAACAAGATTGTATGAAAGCATGGTTGAACTAAATAGGGATAAAACATTTTCGGGGATGTAGGATACACCACTAGCATAGTACTATTATTATATGTAATCAAGATAACATACTTATTATGTCATGACATGTGTGGAGAGAGCCCCATAATAAGATGTTCATGACAAGGCTCGTAGGAAGCCACTTTGTTGAGCCAAGTGTGAGGTCACCTCTAAATAACCACTGAAATCCCTGAGAGAAATCACCCATACAGGCCACCGCAATTAAGGGTTTCCCCATGGATATCGTAATTAGCTTAGGGAATCTCTCTTAATCCCTTTGACCGTGAGGGTTACGAGCCGACGCCAATCTGTCATGGGGAACTCCGGGTATGCTTCCACAACACGTCCAAAGGGTTTCATCCTCCCTTTAGTCCCGAAGGCAAATGATACATGGTCGACTTCACATATCATCTAAAGAGAGAAATCAAACACAAGTCATCATTATATCGTAGACAAGCAAGTCATATGGACACAAGAATAGATCATCTTCATTACAAGTTCATAGTGGTGCCAGGTTTCTCCATCTCCCCAAGAACAAAGGAACTACTCACTCATGGAAGCAATAAACAACATCATCATAATCAAATGGAAGGATTAAAGTACGGGGGTAGATCTAATGCAAACCACGATTCGATCTAGAATTACAAAGAGATCTAATAGATGAAAGATGGAGTAATGGTGGTGATGAAGATGCAGCGGTTGATGATGAAGGGGGTGATGCGTTGTCCTCCAATGATCCACGAAGCAGCTGGGATTTTGCCCCAGTCAAGTTCCTCCTTTAGATCCCTCTCGGATGTGGTGTTTCGTGGTTTCTGGTGGCTGTGAATGTCGAATCCCTCTCTCGTCTTCGCCAGGAGAAACTATTTGACGAGGCGGTCCCATTGGCGCCTAGTACGGGCGGATGGTACGGGCGGGCTTTGCCCATACCTGTGGTCATTATCGTTGCTGATGCCTCCTCTTTATTTCTTATTCATCCAGGTGCGGAGGTAAATTCATAAAATGGCATTTATCACTTAGAAATATCATATAATTACACAATATGACAACTCTAATTGATAAGTTCATCTATGACTCCATGATTTGGGATCCTGATGAAACAAGAACGAAATAGCGCTCGTAGGCGCAGTGAAATACAAAAATCCCTACTCTATTTATGCAAAAAAGAGGTAAATATGCTTCAATTTCGGACGCATCAACTCCCCCAATCTAGGTTCTTGCTCATCCCCGAGCAATATGGTGGCTTATGGACAACATCATCATGTTCATGAGACACGAGACGTTACAATAAACGAGGCAAAAATTGAAACAAGAATACAACATCGGATGTAAAGATACATCGGGGGTATTACCATACCCTTACACATTACATAACTTAGAGGCTTCCACACCCTTTTTATAGTATTAATGAAATTATAAGAATCTACTAGTGATTGAACATATCATATAATCACGGAGTTTAGAGATTTGTAGATCTAAGTTTATTAGTGAAGAAAAATGATCATTTTCTTTTTCTTCTTCCTCTCTTTTTATATGCTTGATTCTTTTTGATAGCTGCTTTCTTTTTCTTTTTCTATACTTGCATGTCTATATTTTTCCTTGATATCTTTTTCTCTTCTTCTTTTCAGCAAGCTATTTGATCATGCTCACTACTTCGATGGCTTTTGAATACCCTTAATCATAATATGCTACCAGAATTTTTCTTTTCATAACTTAACCAATACTTATATAGGTGTGGAAGTCCCTAAAATTATGACAGTTGTACAAGTATCATAACACTCAACCTAGTTCAATCATCTAATATAATAATCATGAATCAAACACAACTTCAATTATCACAAAGTCTCATAACTCAACGGATATAATTCTTCTCTTGATTAAAGGGAACTCGAAGTTGATGCAACTAATGCAAAATTTAGAATTCGAACCTAACCATGCGTGCAGGAAAAGTAAACATGCTAAAAACATAAGATAGATTACAAGGTTCTCATAGGTCCCCCCAAGCTTGGTGTCAAGCCGGGTGGATCAAATAATCCCTTGCGATTGCTCACTCCTTTTTGGGAGTAAAGAAGTCATCGTCCTCCCCTTCTTCATCTACCTTGAGGTTGCAGGCTTGAGCAATACATGCAAATCACGCAAACATTTCAACGATGCCAACACGTAATTCCTTGATTACTTTGTTTAAACTTTTTCTATCATCTGCCATCTCCATAATGATCTTGGTAAGTAGTTGTACCCTACCATCAATGTCATTGACCTTCTTTTCAAGGTCTTTGCCCATCGTCCAGTAAGAGTCAACCCCTTCCCCAATGGTCTCAACACAATCCTTAGAAATCTTTTCAAGGTTCTTGATCTTCTCTCGAATCTCATCTCAGTCTTCCTTTCTCTTGGAAGAGGTTTCCGGAGGTGATTTAAGAGGAGATCCATGAAGGTTATACCTGTAGGGGTTAAGCGGAGATTCTCCTTTGTTTCTTCCTTGTTCCACGTGCCTGAGCATCTCCAATTTCTGCGGGAACATCTCTTCCCAATTGGGGAGTGGAACCACACGGGCGGGCTCGCGATTGGAGGAAGATGAAGTACCTCCTTCGGATCCCTCCTTCTTGACTCGTCTTTCAGCGACGTGCTCCTTCTTGGCCCAGATCTGCACGATATGAAAAGGCTGCATGGACCTCGAGTAATCAAGTGAGATCTGAGGTTTCATTGTAAAAGGACAAGGAGAAGTTCTAGATCTAAAATAGGACGAAAAAGAGCGAGAAAGAAGAAAAGATGCAAACTGGCAAATAAAATCGGAGTTTCAAGGGGGTCAAAGTCGGTTACGAGATGTGGTATGGGCGGGCTCCACCCGTACCACGCTCCCATACGGACTACTTACTGACTGCAGTTTTTTTACCACAAAGAATAAATTTGTCGCATGGAACCAGTACTAGTGACGACCATCGGTATGGGCAGACCAGCCCGTTGATACGTCCAAAACATATCTACTTTCCCGAACACTTTTTCTATTGTTTCTCCTCTAAACTTGTGTGATTTGGCTACAACTAACATGGACTGACGTTGTTTTTAGCAGAATTACCTTGGTGTCTAGTTTTTTTTGCAGAAAATCAACTATCAGGAAAAATCCCGAAAAATATGCCAAAAATCCTATTTCACCAGAAGACTCATGGAGCCAGAAGATGAGATGGAGGAGCCACGAGGGGCCCACACTACCTAGTCGCACGGGACAGCCCAGGCCGCGCCTGGGAGGGGTGTGGCTACCTTGATCACCCACTCGGCCTCCCTCTTTGCCTATAAGATGCCCCTTGACCTAAAAACCCAGGGGGGTTCGACGTTTTTCCAGATAGAGTTCCGCTGCGCCGCCACCACCAGATACCGCGATTCGGAACCAGAACTCCGTTCTGGCACCCTGCCGGGACGGGGAATTGGAGGAGATCATCATCGTCATCATCATCATTGCTTCTCCATCAACCATCCATGATTCCCACATCCATGAGCGAGTAATCCCCCGTTGTAGGCTATGGGGATGGTAGGGATTGGATGAGATCGTTCATGTAATGGCATCAGATTGTTAGGGCATGATGCCTAGTATCTATTATTAGTGCTTTTTGACTTTATTCCAACTTGTTATGCTTAATGCTTGTCACTAGGGCCCGACTGCCATGATTTCAGATATGAACATGTTATTGATTCATGAGGATATTATTTTTTGTGATCATACCTGCAAGTTGTATACACATATTATTGTCCGGAACCAAAGGCCCCGAAGTGACAATAATCGGGATAACCGGAGGGGATGGCTTTGATGTGAGGATCACATGTCATGGAGTGTTAATGCTTTACTCCGGTGCTCTATTAAAAGGAGCACCTTAATTGCTAGTAGTTCCCTTGAGGCCCCGCTGCAAATGGGCTGGCAGGACAAAAGATGTTGTGCAAGTTCTCAGTACGAGCATGTATGACTATATATGGAACACATGCCTATGATTATTTAGTACTTGGATGCTTTATCTTATTTATCTACAAATGCCCTATGTCTTGATTGCTATATGAATTGTCTTGTCCATGCAACGCCCGTCCATCCATCCCTATGCCTACCGCGCTTTAATCCTACTGTTTACTGCAATTGTTACTACTATCTTTACTTTTACTACTGCTATTACTTTGCTATTGCTACTACAAAAACTATTGCTACTGATAAACTGTTGTGAGCAAGATTGTTTCCAGGTGCAGCTGAATTGACAACTCAGTTGTTAAGGCTTATAAATATTCTTTGGCTCCCCTTGTGTCGAATCAATAAATTGGGTTTCACTTCCCTTGAAAATACTGCGATACACCCCCTATACTTGTGGGTCATCAAGACTATTTTCTAGCACCGTTGCCGGGAGCATAGCTCTATTTATCAAGTCACTTGGAATCACTATTGTTCGCTGCCATCCATTTCATCATGGGTAAATCTCGTGATGGCAAGGTTCCTATATTACCATCCACTACAAGGAGAGGTACGGTTCTGAACACCTCGGTTGCTCTTGATTCACCATCTGTGATGAGTAAGCTCCTTACACCACCACATACACATGCTACACATACTGCTACTTCTGCTGAATCTGAAACTTATAATACTTATGATGAATCTACCTCCTATAGAAGAATCTACCTCCTATAGAAGAATTATGTAAGCAAATCTCCCACTCATCCACTACTGAGGTACAATCTCTCCAACATTTTGATGAAGGTGATATTCCTTATTCTAAACCTCCTGATCAATGCTTGGAAGAATTTGATATTTGATGACCCACAAGTATAGGGGGTGTATCGCAGTATTTTCGATAAGTAAGAGTGTCGAACCCAATGATGGCTCGGTGTACGGCGCCAGAAAAGTGCTGGTGCGGTGTTGATGTAGAGCTTGTTGGGAACCCCAAGAGGAAGGTATGATGAGCACAACAGCAAGTTTCCCTCAGTTATGAAACCAAGGTTTAATCGAACCAGTAGGAACAAGGAAACACCCCAAAGGTGTTGCTAGCTGAGCCTTGGCAGGGCGCACTACCGGTGCTAGTAGCAACGTGGAGACCTGCACAACACAACCACAGAACTCTGTCCCCAACTTGCGATGAGGTTGTCAATCTCACCGCGTTTTGCTCAAAACAAAGGATTAAACATATCGAATGGAAAGAAGTAATAGTTTGCAGAAAGTAAACACAATGTAGTAAACAGTTTATACATTGTATGTAAAGAAAAAGAACCGGGATCCATAGTTCACTAGAGGTGGCTCTCCTTAGATAGATAACATGCTGGGTGAACAAATTACAGCGGGGCAATTGACAAACATCGAGAAAGCAATACATGCATATACTAATCATCTTGACTCCTTTGAGACTTGATTGGGCATTACAACATTATACATAGACCGCCATCCAACTGCATCTATGACTAATAATCCACCTTCAAGTTATCATCTGAACCTCCTCTAGTATTAAGTTGCAAGCAACAGATTATTGCTTTACGAATTGCGTGTAAAGTAAACAATACGATTGTTCTATGAACAAAGGATTGTTGTTTTCTACCTAGTAGCAACAACACATCTAGTACCTTAGAGATTTCTGTCACTTACCCAGATTACCAGAGGCATGAACCCACTATCGAGCATAAATACTAACTCTTGGAGTTGCTAGCATCTACTTGGCCAAGATAGCTACTAACAATGGAAAGCATACAAGATCACAAATAACAGACATGATAGAATCAATAATCAATCTGAAATAGCATCTCAATATCCATCGGATCCCCGCAAACACAACATGTATGAATTACAAATAGATGATCTTGATCATGAACGGAACTCACAAGATCTAAACATGAAAGAACAAAGGAGGAGAACCAGCCATCTAGCTACTACATGGATCCGTAGTCCAAGGATGAACTACTCACGCATCACACCGGAGGCTTGCATGGTGATGAAGAAGGCCTCCAGGGTGAATTCCCCTCTCCGGCAGGGTGCCGGGAAGAGCTTCAGATCCCTCCAAATCTAGGGATAGAGATGACGGCGGCTACAAGCTATTTCGTGGATTTTTGATCGGGCACTTAGGGTTTTTGTCCCGAGGGCATCTTATAGGCGAAAGGGGAGGCCGAGGGGGTGGCAGGGCTGGCCAGACCACCCCCTGGCGCGGGCCAGGCTAGGCCACATGGCCAGGTGGTGTGGTGGCCCCCTGGCCCTTCTCCGTCTCGTACTCTGGCATTTGATGACTTCCGAAAAAATAGGCACTTTGGCTTTTGTCCCGTCCAATTCCGAGAATATTCATTTTCTGACTTTCCTAGAACCAAAAACAGCAGAAAACAGGCAGCTGGCACTGTGGCTCTTCTTAATAGGTTAGTCCAAGAAATCATATGAAAAGTACTCCAAAGTGTGGACAAAACACAAGAAAGTGGATAAAACCAAGCATGGAACATCAAAAATTATAGATACATTTGCAATGTATCACCCAACAAGGAGCAGAAGGTGCTGGTTAGTGGTATGGATCAGGAATTCTCTGCAAATACTTAGCAAACAGATTTTTAGGGGTTTTTGATAATGCAAGTAAAATAAAGTGCGAGTAAACAAAACATAATAAGAATAAATGCAGCAAGTGGCCAATCCTTTATTCAGCAAAGGACAAACCGGTTGTATTACTTAAGATGACCAAACGTTCTCAAGGACACATGGGAAGACTGTCAAGTGTTTTCGCTTCATATAGTTGATTAATCTTCTTTAGCTTGCTAAGTCTTGTGTGGATGAACCTATGCTAATGTACCGACCTTCCTAGGACTAATACATACTTATGTTTATACCCCGTGCAAACATCCGTAAGTACAAGAAAGTAATTAAGGTAGAAACCTAACCACAACTTTAAACTCTAAGACCTTTACATCCCTTGTGCAATGGTTTCCTAATGGGGGTTCAGGTTTCTGTCACTCCGGCAACCCCTACGATTAGTAGCCAAATACAAAATGCATTCCCCTTGGCCCATATAGGTGAAGTGTCATGTAGTCGACGTTCACATGACACCACTAGAAGATGTACACCACAACTTAAATATCAAACTATTGAATCTTTCTCAACACAATACCACTACTAACAACATGACTTCTCCCATGTCCTCAAGAAAAAAACGAACTACTCACAAGACATCATATGGATCATGATCAGAGATGGAATAATGATGTATAACAATCTGAACATAAACACTAATTCAACGGTTCACTCAATAGCATCAACTACACTGAGTAATCAACACAGGGAAAGTTTCCCCTAAGAACTATGCAAGGTTCAACCCAATTGTTACAGCAATATGGAGATGGTGATGAGGGTGCTGATGGTGATGATGGTGGTGATGATGATGATGATCCCGATGAAGTCCATCTTGATGGTGGTGTTAATGGCGATGATCTCCCCTCTCCGGGAAGGAATTCCCCCGGCAGAAATCTGTTTGCTGGAGAGATCTTTCTCTCTCGGTGTTTTCCACCCCGAAGAGGCGATGAAATGTTTCTATGGTCGCTCTCCCAGGATTATATACCCAGAGGGGAGAGCCAGAGGTGGGACAAGGTGGCCACACCACCTGGTGGCGCGACCTAGGCTGGCCCGCGCCAGGGGGTGGTGTGGGCCCCCTGTGGCCCATCTCCACTCCTCCTTCTGCCTTCCTTCGTCTTCTGGAAAAATAGGATTTTCCGTATATTTTCCCGGATTTTCCTATCTTCGCGAATTTTGCCTCAAAACAGCACCTTTTCCATCAGAATCCTGACTGCAGTGGTCCATGCTCCAAAAATCATCAACCATGCAAAAACAGGTGAAATCACATAAGTATCATCTCTTAATATGAAATATATCAATGAATAACAGTAAATTATGATATAGAATAGTGATACAAAATGGACGTATCAACTCCCCCCAAGCTTAGACTTCGCTTATCCCCAAGCGAAACTAAGCTCAATAAACATGGCCTCAGGTTTATGGAGTGAAGTGTCGATAAAAGAATACGGACAAGAAGCATCACATTCATCAATACATAAAGTAAATCATAATTGGTAATGGCAAACTTAGTTCTTGGTCGAAGAATAGTTGATAATCTGCTGGAGTTCACAAATAACTGGTTTTCAATGATAGCTTTCAAAGTAGTAATCACCAAGATAAGAGCAATGTGCAAAACAAAGAACATAATAAACATGATTGAATAAATCATCATATGAACGAATGAAACACAAAAACTCAAAATACTTGCTGAGATAGAGGGGAATAGGTTTACTGACTCAACTAAAAAGTAAAAGAAAGGCCCTTCGCAGAGGGAAGTAGGGATTTCAAGTTTCATAAAGAGCTCCAGAAAATTATGATACTTATTAGCTTTCAGCTCTCATTGCCCCTATCATAGGCATCTTTAGGTGGTTAAGGTTAAAGTGATCAAATATGAGGATATGCTTGACAAGTTGTAAGTTGAAAAGCTCATGTCCCTTGAATACGAGGGCCACTCCTCATGCTATTCAAGTTTAGTAACCGGTAAGTTCTTGTCATAGTAAGCACATGTGTATCATGGAGAACCGCCAACGGGGTACCCCTTGCCCGATGATATGGAAGAATCCCCATATCAAAATGAGAAGGCAAGCAGACAACAAGCATCTCAGCAATCTTCTTATTTACCATGGGAATATGGTGCTTTTTTCTCTCTTTCCTCTTTTATCATCTCTTTTTTTCCTTTTTCTCTTTTTCTCAATCTCTATCTCTTTTTTTATAAGAAGAATGCTTCATAGATGCTTGTTATGGTTACGTTGCAGGTTTCCACCATGACAACATGGATTAGACCGGCGGCCCAGGCGTTTCTCTAACACACATGCATAACTCCATGGACTTACAAGATCCCCTTTCATTTCACACCGACAACATCCATAGACAAAAGAACATGATATCAACTAGGTACAAAGTCCCAGTGCAATGTTGAAAGCATTCCCCATGACAGCATTGTTCTACTAATTCACAACTCACAAAGCGCAAGCATATACACAACATAGATGGGCACAATGGTACAAATTTATTAGATGCAAGAAAGTAAAGTGTGCCATCAAGTTCGTGAGAGCTTTAATCACTAATTGTCGCATAACAAGTTTAATTTGGAAGGTAGATAAAAACAAGAATTTACTTGGAATAGCAATAATGCTAATAGGTAGGTATGGTGGACACAGATGGCATGGGTTTGGTTTAAGGATTGGATGCACGAGAAAAATTCCCTCTCAGTACAAGTTTTTGGCTAGCAAGGCTGGGTAGCAAGTATAAGAGTTGAAGGAAACAAATAAACATACAAGTGATAAAAAATCAAACATGCAATCTTTCTTGGAAGCACAAAAGATCTTAACTAGAGAATACTAAACTTATGAGCAAATCAAGAAAGAAAGATGATGAAATTATTTTTTCTTTAGAGTACTTTTATCTTTTTCATTCAACTCTCAAAAATAGTGTTGCTACTGACCGAGCCAGGTTTGCCAAAACCAACTAAATTAACTCAATGATCCCAAAGTGATACCAATACTAACAACAAGATCAATCATATAACCATGAATTGAAAACTAATATAAGATATGCAAAAGAGTAAATAATAGAACCTCTCATTAATATTCCATAACGGCAACTCACACCAAGGGATACATATCTAACGAGAGAGGGGACACTTCCATAATGCAAACCATCCTACATGATAAATTCTCTATTCATGATATGACTCTACTAAAAAGGTAAAAAGATAGAATATAGTGATATGATACCGCGACTGACATGGGTATACCCTACAGGTACTCGAGCTTGGTATATACGGTCCAAATACATACAGGCCCACGGTGTCGCCAAGGCCCAGATGAAAGGACTCGGGTAACCTGTGGACTCTCGATTGCTTGAAGGACAAGAAGAAGCTAAAGATAGAAAGTTTGAAGGGGAAAACCCTAACTTGTAACTGACTCAACCTACTACCCGAGACCTAGCCTATCTATATAAGGGCTAGGAGGGGGCGGCGAGGAGGACACACACAACCCTAGTTTCCACAACCCTTGCCAGATTGCATCTGTGCACCATTGTAACTTTCGACTCCTTCGATAATTCCACGAGTAGACAAGTAGGAGTAGGGACCTCTACGAGGCCTGAACCTGGGTAAATCCTTTATCCCCTGTGTGCTTGTTTGCTAGCCGATAGATGTCTCCAGCGCTCCCTCCTTCTCCAAAATCCAAGTCCATAACAATGGGCATCGATGAGTTAAACCCTCGTCAATTGGCGTTGTCTGTGGGAATTGGGAGTGCTGATGTTGCGGCTTCTTCGGCCCCATCAAACGCGATCTACAACTCTGCAATAATGGAGATTCGCCAGCTTTTCGACGCCTTCGACTTCACCGTCCACACACCGGCTACTCGCCCGGCCTTCGAGTCCGTGGGCGACGGAATTAGCCTGGCGATTGGGAGCTTCCGCTTCCAAGTTGGTCAGATGGGCACGCTTCGCATGCCCGATCAGCCGACAGCACCGGCGATTGCCCCAGCATCATGGTTCCCTCCATCGATCGGCACCCTCAGTGAGCTCAATGCTCCGGCGGTAGTTGGGAACATGGTCAGCGACAGCAGTCGCGACTCCGATCTAAGCGACCTGGCCACTGAAGATGGAACCTACGGTTCCGAATCTGAAAGTTGTGGAAGCAACAGCTTCCCAAATCACTTCATGTGCGCCGTCATCAATGCAGGCGACACCTCCACCAACCGCGGTAACGGTGGCAACACCGGCAACGACACCGATCCACCCAACGCCGACAACGGCGGTAACGGTGGCAACGGAGGAGCAGTCGAACCTCCTAGCATAATCAACGAGCAAACCGGCGAACGCGTCGTGATCAGGATCAACGAGCAAGAGTGGGAACGCTGCCGCGAAGGCCTACGAGGTGCACCTCTACCCTTCGGGTCCCCGCAGGAGCTACTGATGGGCTACCACTGGCTCCTGAAAGAGGAATTCAAGCGCCAGAAACAAGCAATCGCGCAACTTGAGGCGCGTAAAAAGGCGGCGGACGAGTCAAGCCTTCGTCGCGCTGGGCTCTCCTCCTACGGAGGATCCTCCTCAAGAGGCAACGAGCACCTCGCCAGGAAAAGGCAATCGCGGATGGCTCACCTCACTGAACAAGAATGCATAGATGCCGCGAAAGTCCTCGACTTCGGCTCTATGACAGTCGACATGAGAGGCAACGTGGTTCCCAGGACACCACAGACCGCGGTGACAGCGGCCACCATGTACCTTCTCAATAACCAGCCACCAGTTGGGGATCCCCGAACGGCCATGCACCGATCTACGATCACGGGCCTGGGGCTAATCGAGGCCGCCCTCAACAAGGAACCGGTACCAGACCCAAAAAAGGGCAAAGCGTTAGCAAAGCGCTACTCCTCGCCCTCGTCTAGCGATGACAGTCACGACTTGTCTCGGCGCCGCCGCTCACGGCGACACGATCGCGACTACGATGCACGCGATGAACTCACGCAGCGCAAGATCGACAAGTCAAGGGCACGACGTGCTCGGTCGACTGACTCGGAAGAAGAAGATGGGGAGCTCTGCGGCGCCAGATGCTTCAGCAGATCCATCAGGCAAAAGCGAATGCCTAAAGGGTTCAAACTCCCATCGGAGAACCCGAAATTTGACGGTCTGCAGGACCCCAAGATCTGGCTGGAGGATCACATCTCCTCCGTCAGGCTACATGGAGGCAGTCAAAGTACTGCCATGCAATGCTTGCAGCTACAGCTGTAGGGCGCCGCCCGGGCATGGCTCAATAACCTCCCACGCGGATCCATTCGCAGCTGGGATGAGCTGGTCTACAGCTTCATGCACAACTTTAAGGGCACGTACAAATGCCCCGCCTCAATCGAAGAACTGAGATGTTGCCAGCAAAGATCTGGCGAATCGCTGCGCTCTTACATCCAAAGGTGGTCCATCATCAAGAACTCCGCAGAGAACATCTCGGAAGACCGCGCGATTGATGCATTCAACGGTGGTGTCCGCCGCATGGAACTCAGGGAGGAGCTAGGCCGCTCAAAGCCCCAGACCATCGACCACCTGATGGAGATCGCAAATTGGTGAGCTAATGGAGAAGATTCGGTGAAGAATCGCGTTCACTCTAACGAGGAGGCAGAACTCGAACGAAGACGCGACCGCTGGAGTAAGCGTCGCATGCGCGTCTACGGCGATCGCGATGACGTCAACATGGTCGCAGCCGGCTACACCGATAGACGCGACGATAACTGCAACAGCGGATACCGCAGCAGCGGATACCATGACTCCGGGAAAACCACGCAAGTGTGGCAACACCGCACTCGCGATGAAGCACCCGCGACCTCCATCGAGGACAAACTGTCCGGGCCATGCACGGTACACTTCTACATCGACAAGCATGATGGCAAGAGAAAGTCCAGCCACCTCCTCAAGGACTGACGCGAGTTCCTCAAGCTACATGAGGGATTGGTTCGGATGAACCGCAATGCAGTCGAAAGAGGCTACGGAGCTGCTCCAGGCTCCATGGCACATGGCGCACCACCACCACCACCTGGGCCACCCCCGAACGGAGCTGCACCGGACCAACACCACGGAGGCGAACCGTACCCACGGGCCATGGGTACCATGATGATCCAAAAGGGGTGCCCCTCCAATAGGGTGCAGAAGGCCATCACTCGCCAAGTCAACTTGGCCACGCACTCGCCACCATCCACCACTAAGTACCTTAGTGGCAGTGAGTCGTGCATTACTTTCGACAAACGCGACCACCCGCCTCAAGTACCTCGCCCAGGTCATTGCCCCCTTGTACTCGAGGCGCAAATTGTAGGCTTCGACATGAGTCGCGTCTTCATGGATGGCGGAAGCGATATCAACCTCATATTCACGAGTACCTTGCGAGCAATGAGGATCCCTCTAACCTGCTTGGAGGCATCGGACACAATGTTCCACGTCATCGTCCCAGGGAAAGGCGTATACCCCCTGGGAAAAATCAACCTCGACGTCATATTCGGCACACCGAAGAACTTCCGGCACGAGCGCATCGACTTTGAAGTTGTCGACTGGCCCTCACAATACCACTGCATCCTCGGACGCGTCGCGTTCGCTAGGTTCATGGCGGTACCCCACTACGCCTACCTGTAGATGAAGATGCCAGGTCCCAACGGCGTCATCACGATCAACGGGAGTTTTGAGCAATCTGACAGTTGCAGCAGGGAATTCAACATAATCTCCTAGTCCTTCGGCATGCAGGAGGAGCTCACGCGATTGAGAGAAACGACAAACAACAGTCTGCCGCCCCTGAGTAGGCCAAGCTCACCTGACCTCTCCTTCGACTCATATGTGCACACAAAGAAGGTGCAGGTCCATCCATCAGATCCCGCCAAAACGGCCCTCATCGCCAACAACTTGAGTCCCGCATAGGAACTCGCGCTCGTCGAATTCCTCCGTGAGCACTGGAATTTTTTTGCCTGGTGTCCTGCGGACATGCCAGGAGTTCCCAGGGAGTTCGCCAAGCACGCACTCAATGTCAACCCCGACGCAAGGCCAGTCGAGCAAACAATCAGGCGACTGTCTAAGCCACAAGCGCAGGCAGTCGGAATGGAGATCAACAGACTCCTCGAGGCCAAATTCATACGCGAGATCAAGGAAAGCACTTGGCTCGCCAATACGGTGCAGGTGCCAAAAAAAGGACACGGATGTGCGTGGACTTCACTTCTTTAAACAAGCACTGCCCAAAAGATCACTTCCCGCTACCACGGATCGACCAAATCATCGACTCCACCGCTGGATGCGAGCGCCTCTGCTTCCTCGATGCCTACTCAGGCTACAACCAAATTCGAATGAAGGAGGAAGACCAGGAGAAGACCGCGTTTACAACGCCCTTCGGTGTGTTCTGCTACAACACAATGCCCTTCGGGCTAAATAACGCGGGAGCTACCTACCAACGGTGTATGCAGGCTTGCCTCAAGGAGCAGTTGGGTCGCAACATCCAAGTCTATGTCGACGGCATAGTAATCAAAACCAAAAAGGAAGCCTCTCTAATCAATGACTTGCGCGAAACATTCGCCAACCTCGACCGTTACCGGATCAAGCTCAATCCGGAAAAATGCGCCTTCGGCGTACCATCTGGGCAGCTGCTCGGGTATCTCATCTCCGCGAGAGGGATTGAGGCAAACCCGAAAAAGATAAAGGCCATACTAGCCATGGAGAAGCCAAAGAACATAAGAGGCGTCCAGCAACTAGCCGGACGAATCGCGGCCCTCAGTCGATTCATCAGTCGAATGGGAGAAAAGGCACTGCCCTTCTATCAACTCCTCCGCAAAGCTGATAAATTCAAGTGGACCAATGAAGCGCAAGAAGCATTCGAAGATCTCAAATGCCTGTTATCCACATCGCTAGTACTGGTGACTCCACGGGAAAGGGAACCACTACTGCTGTACATCTCCGCTACCAACCAAGTGGTTAGTACAGTGCTCGTCGTCGAACGGGCAGAGGAAAACAAGGCCCATGGCGTACAACGCCCGGTATACTACCTCAGCGAGGTCCTCACGCTAACAAAACAGCAGTACCCGCACTACCAGAAGCTGGCATACGGCGTCTTCATGACCGCCTGGCGACTGCGCCATTACTTCCAGGACCACCCAATCGTGGTAGTCAATGACGCCCCATTGGGACATATCCTCAATAACCCCGACGCCATGGGACGAGTCGCGCTTTGGAGAATCGAATTATCTCCACGAGACATCACATACGAAAAGCGCAACACAATCAAGTCGCAAATTCTCCCTGATTTCCTCGTGCATTAGATGGAAAATCATCTCCCAGACAAGCCAGATATGTCCTACCTCTGGACCATGCACTTCGATGGATCCAAACGGAAAGATGGAGTAGGAGCAGGTGTCATACTGACATCACCTCAAGGAGACAAGCTGAAATATATCCTGCGAATGCAGTTCACAGCCTCAAACAACGAAGCTGAATACGAGGCCCTGTTGCACGGGATGAGGATGGCAAAAGCCTGTGGCGCAAAAAGGCTCATCATATACGGCGACTCCAAGTTGGTCGTCAACCAAACAATGCACGAGTGCGACGCACTGAACGACAACATGATAGCGTACCGTGCCCTCTACAATACACTCGAAGGGGACTTTGATGGTTGCGAGCTGCGACACGTAGGTCGCGAAAGCAACGAGGAGGCGGATACACTCGCAAACATAGGCTCTACATGCGCCCCCATACCACCTGGTGTATTTCTCGAGCGCATCTGTGAACGCTCCATCAAGCCAAAGGCCGCAGAGAAGAAAACAAGCGCAGCAATGGTCTCGGGGGCTACGCCACCCAATGAGCCAATGGCACTCGACGACTTGGAGCTAGACACAGGACTCGAAGGGCCAATGAGCGTCATGATGATCGAACAATCCTAGACGCAGCCGTACATTACGTACCTCCTCAGTAAGTGCCTACCGGACGACCCGACAGACGCACGGCACATCGCGCGACGCTCCAAGGCATTCGCCGTTATCAACAACGAACTATACAAACACAGCATCACAGGAGTGCTACAGCGATGTGTCTCCATGGCTGATGGAAGAGCAATTCTCCTCGACATCCATGAAGGGACCTGCGGGCACAACGCAGGCAGTCGCGCCTCGTCGCCAAAGCTCTACGAGCTGGATTTTACTGGCCCACAGCCATGCGCGATGCCAAGGACATTGTCCAAAAATGCAATGCTTGCCAATGATTCGCGGACAAGCCACACGCACCAGGCGCAGAACTACGGCCCATTCCATTGGCCTGGCCCTTCGCACAATGGGGGCTTGACATGGTGGGCAAGCTCCCAAGGTCCTCGCAAGGAGGCTACGTCTACCTCTTGGTCGCAGTCGACAAGTTCACCAAATGGATTGAGGCCACGCCAGTGACCAAGCAATCAGGGCACATCGCGGTCAAGTTCTTCGAATCCATTGTCTACCGCTTTGGCGTGCCGCACAGCATCATCACTGACAACGGGACGAACTTCACATCTAAGGAGTTCCAAGAATTCTGCGGAAACCTGGGGATCAACATCAGTTACGCCTCAGTCGCGCATCCACAGACCAACGGTCAGGTGGAAAAAGCAAACGGGCTCGTCTGCAGCGGCATCAAGAAGCGACTCCTCCGACCACTCGAGCAAGCCGCGGGTTGCTGGCCAGATGAACTCCAATCCGTACTCTGGAGTCTACGAACAACTCCAAACAGCGCCACGGGCTACACACCATTCTTTATGGTGCATGGAGCAGAAGCAGTACTACCCGCCGAAGTGCGATACAAGGCGCCACGTGTAGTCGCTTACAGCGAACAAGAGTCATCTCTTGCACTCGAAGACTCTGTCGATCTCCTCGACGAGGCAAGAGAAATTGCCGCAGCAAGATCCACGATCTAACAGCAGAACCTGCGCAACTACCATAGTAGAAGGCTTCGTAGATCCTTCGTCGAAGGTGACCTGGTCTTGTGACTGGAGCAGCAGGGACATCTCAAGCTCAAATCCCCCTGGGAAGGACCATACGTGATTACAGAAGTAATCCCAGGTGGCGCCTATCGCCTTCAAGATTTAGAGACAGGAGTCACACACTCCAACCCTTGGAACATCGCACAACCGCGACGCTTCTACCCTTAGTCGTTTTTCTTTACTTTTGCATTGCAAATAAGGCTATTCAGCCAAGGCTACTTAGCCGCACATTGTACCTCATACTATTCTTCGAATAAATAAAAGCTAAGTGCCCCGAAACTCTGTGCCCTCCTTTACTTTGTCAATTTTCATACTCGGGGGCTACGCCACCCTATACACATATGTTCTTCGAACAATAACGCGACATCCTGAGTAGTCGGCACATCAATCGTACCCCTTAACACAAACTCAACCCAGCTGCAACGCACCTGACAGGTTGACAAGGGAACGATACAAAGATGGTCAAGCTAACGAAAAGGACTCGCATAAGTGCAACGCACCCCACGCTTAAAGCTATTTGTACACATTCAACAGTATATCATCTACAAATGTATATGAGCTTTACAACACTAGTACACTTATGTGCAGGATACATATTTGGCTACCCTTGCAATAGAAGAACATTAGTCTGTTCCTTGAAGAAGTCGACGACCTCCTCGGCTAGACGGTCCACCGCCTGATAGTGCGGCACCATGTTCCAGGAAAATCCTGCTGGTGGCACCGGTGGCCCAGAGGCAATGGCGGCGACATCCATGTCAGGCCTGTGCAAACGCACCATGGAGAGGGCAGCCTTGGCACCAGCCACCAACTGCTGCCTCACGCACTCGCGAACCGCGGACATATCTTGAAATTTGGTCAGGAGAGCCAGCAGGCTTGATGGAGTATCATCCAGCGGGAACATCGCCCGATAGATGTTCTTCAAACACGACTGCGACTTCTTCAGAAAGAGCAGCACTCGCGAGACGCGATCCTGCAGGGTCGCCAACACAGTCGCACGATCATGATCTACCTAGAAGTATCCACTCTCCTGAAGTTGCTCCTGGGTGAGATCATGAAGGCGGATGGCAACCCTATCCCTCTCCTCTTGCGGATGGCGTGCGCTAACAACTACACGAAGCAGCATCAACAGCATGAGTACAGCGTACCATTGCGATTAACTACAAAGGAAAAGACGAGGATGAGCAAACTAACACTTAAACTGGTCACCCAGCTGCGTCACCTCGCCAAGCAGATATTGCTCGCGGGCGGCGGCTTTTTCAGCCTTTGACTTCCACACGTCCGCGCTACCGCGGATCATGGGTAACTCACGCTCCATTTGCTTAACGCGATCATGAAGTCGCGAAAGCAAGGACAGCTCCTCTACCCTGGAGCGTGGTGGTGCCATTGTATCCTCAAGAGATGGCGAGCCCGGGGTTCCACCACAGGACCACTTGATGTACCCTACCAAAAATCAAGCCAGAGGCAAATAAGGCAACCAACTCAAAAGTCAAAAGTAACAGATGCATTCAGAATCAGCATAAAGTATTCACAAAACACACTCGCCAACAGGCATGTTCTCTAGTCAGAAGGGAAATTCATCAGGTATTACAAGAAACTAACTACGGAGCAGCTGGCTTCTTCGACTTTGATGACCTCAGGGGCTTCATCAAGTCCGTGGCAGTATCAGATGCCACTGACTTTCCGCCAGCCCCTGAGGCCGAAGTTTTCGCCGCCTTCTTCGCACGATTGAGCTCCTTCGAATACTTGGCAACAGTGTTTATCAAGGAATGGCCATATTTGGCACAGGCAGTCGCAAAGGGAGCGAATACTACCTGCTGACCATCTGCGCCAACATGCATCGTCTTCGACACCGCAGAAGGATCTACTTCGACTCCGTGGGCTTGCACCATGGCAAGCGACATGGTCGCGCCAGCTGCGCGGAGGGAGTTCTTGTATGTGGCAGGCACACCCCCAGCGAGCGACTCCACCAGCTCTTCCACATTGTCGACCAGCTCCGCCTTCGGCATCAACTCCTCCCGGAGGCGACTCAAGGTGGCCTTAGCCTTGGACAACGTATTTTGGACAGCGGCGCTATGATCCTCGACCGCAGATACCGCGCCCGCCAGAGCGTCATCGCGACAAAGGGCTTGTGGATCAAAACTCAAGCCGCCAGCATCTACACCAAAATACACACATGGATCAAACTTCTAGTGCCACCAGCACTACAGATGCAGAGAAGAACATCAATGAAATATCTACAGGTAAAGGTACCTGAGAGGGCCTTGGCGACTGAGAACAGTTGCTCTTCGAACAACTTCTCCCTGGCCGCAAAGGAGGCGCGCAGATCCTGTTCGCGCTTCTGGGCATCATCACGAGCCGTGATTGCCTTGTCGCGCCCCTTCACAGCTGCGGCTAGTGTCTTCTCCAACGTGGCGACATCGCGCAGTAAAGTGTTATGCTCAGCTACATGGCAGTCAATAATTGGTTGTCAGTCGATTATACCAAAACAGAGAGAAGACGACAAGAATAAGTGTAGAACACTCACTTTCGACAACGCGATGACGCATCTCCAGCATTGCATGATGACGACCCATCGCCATCACTTGCTCCGCCACTTGCGCGGCCTCCCTTACAAGGAGCTGTTGCACAAAACAAGGAATCAGAGAGGGCAACAAAAGGCATTGACTGCCAAATTACAAAAGAAAGAAAGATATACTTACATGGTCCTCTAGCGACTCCGAAGAAGTCTGCTGAGCCGTCATCCGAGCAACTATTCGATGCTCCCCTCCACGAGGAGAGCTCAAAGAATTATGCCCGGAGTGGGCCGCCGCCGGAGGAGAAGGAGCGCGCTCGACCTCTACCTTGGCCCTTGAGGTCGCGACTCCTGATTCTTTCAAAAACTCGACGTCGCCAGAAGATGACGACGCCTCTTGACTGCAAGACAAAATCCGCACTCAGAAAGGGCAAACTCCAGGGCAAAGCCAACAAGAAGAAAACAGAGAATAATGAATGCACTAAGCAAACTTACCAGTCAAATTTGTCAAGATCAAACGTGGCCTCCGCCGACTCCGACAAAGACTCCTTGGGCAATCACATCTTCTTGCAAGAAGACGGTGCCACAGCCCTCACAGGAACGGCGGGAATTGGCGACTCCACGCCAACAGCCGCGCCTCCTAGAGTTGAAGGAGTCGACGCGTCAGAATCCCCGCTACGCGAAAGCTTGTGAGTATCCGGGCTCTCGGACTCGGGGGCTTCCTCTTCCACATCAGAAGGGACAATCGACTCAGACTCGTCCTCTTTCAAAGCTTCACGAGGAATAATCCCCTCAGGGAGAGGAGGCATACAAGGCGACACCGCCCACTCCTGCATAGTAAAGATCAGCAAACATAACAGGTAAGCAACAGAAAACGCAATCGAGAAAATAAGCTACTACGTAGCACAACTGTACCTCAGGAGGAGGATTCGAAGCATCGAAAGGAGGAACGACTGGCTCTTTCGGAAGCACATCCTTGAGGGTGTACTTCGTGACCAATCGCACCCTCTTATCTACCTCACTCGCGGACATGCCATCAGCAGACACGCGAGTGGCATCATCAGCGCCACCCCATTGAAACATGGGATGGACCCTAGCCTCGAGAGGCTGGACGCGATGACGCAGCCAAGTCCTGACAAGGGCACAACCTCCCTATTCTGCGCCTATGCGACTCTCGAGGTCACAGACGTGCTGATATAGCACGTCTGTCTCCACGAGTTCGGAAGGCATGATCACGTTCTTCCAAGAATGCATCTTCTTGCAGGGAGTCATGGGATCGAAAGGCGCGAGTCCAAAGTGCTTGTCCTTGGCCTTCTGGTCGCGAACATAGAACCATTTGTCCCTCCATCCCTGGACGGACTTGGTAAGCTTGATGTCGAAGTAGGTGGCGGATGGGTCGACGTGGATTCCGCAACCACCTACATCATAAACTAAAGAGCCAGATGCAGACCGACGCTTCAATTTAAAGATGCGCTTGAAAATACCAAAGTGTGGCTCGATTCCGAGCCAGCACTCGCAGAGGGTGATGAAACAAGTGATGTGGAGGAGCAAATTTGGGGACAGCTGATGGAGCTGGAGCCCATAGAAACAAAGAAGACCCCTAAGAAAGGGGTGAAGAGGCAAGGAAAGACCACGAATGATGAATGCAAGAAACATCACTCGAAAACCAGCGGGAGGAGTAGGAATGGTCTCACCGCTGGGGACGCGCGCATCAGCGACTGCCGCAGAGATAACTCCATCTTGGCGAAGAAGACGGAGATCCGACGCCTTGATGATAGAGGGGCGCCATGCGCCATTGGTCACGCGAGTGCCCGCGACCTTCTTCTTCCCGGCGGCGGTGGTGTTGGTGCCCGCAGTAGCGGAGCCACCTTTCTTCTTTGCCACAGTGACGGTGGCCGCGGAATCAGCTGCAGCGCCTCCCTTCTTCTTCCCCATTGCGCGGCGGCGATGTGAGCGAAGAAAGTAGCTCGGGAACAAACGGAGCTGGTCCAGCATCATGGAGAAGATGGGCGCAGGGGAAAGCAGAAAAGCAGCAGCAATGGTGATGGCAGCAAAGAAGAGAGAGCGCAGATGGGAAATTACCGCCGCAGCACCGCTACTTAACCCCTAGGAGATGCAATCCAACGGTTGACAAAAACCCTATTGGACGCGTGGCACGCATCGCGTTGGACGCGTGGAGAAGAGGAAGCGCGAACCGTCCCCCCACTTCTACCATTACGCGTGGAAATCGAGGAGGCACAGTTAAAAATAATATTATGCACGCCAGTCAAATCAAAGTCAGAAAGTGGGACCCACCGCTCGTCACATCCCGTCAAAATCGCTCACGCGGGCAACTAAGGTCATACAAGCGTCAGCACTGACGTCACCAAGGCTACGCAGTGGAAAACTTCGACTATTTTTAGTCCTTGCTGGAGTCTTCGACTCCACCAAGCACTCGGGGGCTACTCCCATAGGGAGCGCTAGCCGCGCACCCTACGACTTTTCTTTTTCTTGTTGCAGGAACATGGACAATCACAAAAGCAAACCCAACCACTCGAAACACAGTTCGATTATGGACATGGGTTACTCCCATAGGGAGCGCCGGAAACAAATTTGACTGAAACAAGCAGGCAAAAGACGACAGCAGTCGCAAAAGTGTTTTAGTACCTGCCTGAGTCATCGACTGAAACAAGCAGGCAAAAGGCGACAGCAGTCACAAAAGTGTTTTAGTACCTGCCTGAGTCATCGACTGAAACAAGCAAGCAAAAGATGACAGCAGTCGCAAAAGTTCTTTAGTCCCTGCCTGAGTCTTCGACTCAACCAGGCACTTGGGGGCTACTCCCATAGGGAGTGCTGGTCGTGCACCCTATGATTATTTGTACAAAAACTATGTGTTGATAACATCCACACTCGAAACTCATGGCAACACCGCCTCATAATTTTCCCCCTACAAAGAGACTGCGTCTCCTGGGTCACCCGAATCGTCTCTGCGATGATAAAATTCGAATGCCGCGCCTACGGCGTGAAGGTAAGACCTGAATAAGGCCTGGCAACGCATTTAACTGCGCACTACCAGAAACATATCCGTGCCTACAGGCACGATGAACATTCCTTGACGGACGCGTCAAGTGCTCACACCCATATAACTGGAATTCGACTCCTGTAAGACCTCCGCGGCCTGAGTCGAATTACACTACACTTTTCCGGATTCGAGTCCGGGGACTCGAATTTGAGTAGATTGCGTTGTTTCACCCTAAGGTGGTTAACTGATACCGATACTTCGGTTATATCAGGCACGTATATCAACAATCCCTATGACACGAATAAAAGCAATCAAAATGTACTCATTTAGGCATTCGAAGGCTTCAAAAGTCCCCAGTCGAATCTGCGATTCCACTGGACACTCAGGGGCTACTGACATGGGTATACCCTATAGGTACTCGAGCTTGGTATATATGGTCCAAATACGTAAAGGCCCACGGTGTCGCCAAGGCCCAGATGAAAGGACTCGAGTAACCTGTGGACTCTCGATTGCTTGAAGGACAAGAAGAAGCTAAAGATAGAAAGTTTGAAGGGGAAAACCCTAACTTGTAACCGACTCGACCTGCTACCCGAGACCTAGCCTATCTATATAAGGGCTAGGAGGGGGCGGCGAGGAGGACACACACAACCCTAGTTTCCACAACCCTTGCCAGATTGCATCTGCGCACCGTTGTAACTTTCGACTCCTTCGATAATTCCACGAGCAGACAAGCAGGAGTAGGGACCTCTACGAGGCATGAACCTGGGTAAATCCTTTGTCCCCTGTGTGCTTGTTTGCTAGCCGATAGATGTCTCCAGCGCTCCCTCCTTCTCCAAAACCCAAGTCCATAACAATGGGCATTGATGAGTTAAACCCTCGTCAGCGGCACTCCCCCAAGCTTGGAACAAACCAAGGGGATGCCAAACCTGATGACGAATTACTCCTTCGGTGGTGGTGGTATCCTCTTGTTGAGCTCTTTGATCAGTTCCCCAAGTCCTCAATCTCGAAGGTGAGAGTACGAATCAACTCCGAGTTGTGCTTGATACGGTGCATGATCATATCAGATTGTGGATCCCAGCTCTTGCGATTCTTTTCCCACTCTTCCTCCTTGAAGTCTTCTTTCCCTACATGGCTAGAACGAGGCAAGTCCCAATTAGAGGGTAATTTCTCCTTGGGCATATTCTGGTGTTGATGCTTATGGATACGGGTATGGAAAGGATTCTCGGTGCATGGAGGAAGTGACCGTGGAGCTAAACAGTGACACAGAGTTTTCCCTCCAAGTGACATCCGTGCAGTCCTCCTGGCCCTGGGTCTTGGAGATCCTCCTCCATAGGCTCCTTCCCTTTATCCTTGGTGGACACCATTATGTTTCTAAGCTTCAAAGATAGTTCCTGGCAGAAACAGATCGAAACGAAAACACGACGAAAACACGATATACGAACCTCGGGGGATCCGGGGGATTATATATTACGAAGTTTCACAACAAATGTAATGTACTGGGAGAAAATGGGTCAGAGACGGAGTCCGGAGTGGCCACACCACCTGGTGGTGTGGCCAGGGGTGGGCCCGCGCCACAGGGTGGTGTGAGCCACCCTGGCTCCGTTTCCGTCCCTCTTTTGCTTCATAACTTTTCTTATTGGATAAAAATTGCAAAAATATAATTGGATAGTATTTTCGCGGAACTTTTCTTACCACAACTGTTACCTATTTGAAAACGGACTCTGCAGGTCTCTGAATTTGGTCCTTGATAAATTTTTCCGGAGTTATAACTTGAAAGGCATCAACATCTTCATTGTAAGAATCTCTAGCAATATAGTGCTTGATTCGTTGCCCATTCACTACTTGTTTAGTTTTATCTTTTAAAGAAGAAATCTTTATTGCTCCTGAGCGATACACTTCTTCAATAACGAAAGGTCCTTCCCATTTTGATAGTAGTTTTCCTGTAAAAAATCTGAGACGAGACCTATACAATAGAACCTTCTCACCAACATGGAATTCTCTCTTAAGTATTCGCTTGTCATGCCATCTTTTAACTTTTTCCTTAAAGAGCCTAGCATTCTCATATGCTTCACTCCTCCATTCATCTAAAGAACTCAAGGAAAATAATCTTTTTTCACCAGCAAGCTTACAATCTCTATTGAGTTCTTTAAGTGCCCAGTAAGCTTTGTGTTCTAATTCTGAAGGTAGGTGACAAGCTTTCCCATAAACCATTTTATAAGGAGACATCCCCATAGGGTTTTTATAGGCAGTCCTATAACCCCATAAAGCATCATTCAACTTTTTAGCCCAGTTTTTTCTAGATCTATTAACAATCTTTTGTAAGATGGATTTAATTTCTCTATTTGACAAATCTACTTGCCCACTAGTTTGGGAGTGATAAGCTGAAGCAATTCTATGATTAACATCATATTTAGCAAGGGTCTTTCTAAAACCACCATGAATGAAATGAGAACCTCCATCAGTCATGAGATACCTAGGCACTCCAAACCTAGGAAAGATAACATCCTTAAGCATTTTTAGAGAAGTATCCCCGTCAGCACTCTTCGTAGGGATGGCTTCTACCCACTTAGTAACATAATCAATGGCAACAAGAATATGAGTATAACCTTTCGAGGAAGGAAAAGGACCCATAAAGTCAAATCCCCAGCAATCAAAGGGTTCAATAACTAGAGAGTAGTTCATAGGCATTTCATTGCATCTAGAAATATTACCAACACGCTAACATTTATCACAAGATAAAAGAAATTTTCTTGCATATTTAAAAAGGGTAGGCCAGTAGAAACCTGATTGTAGCACCTTTTGTGCAGTTCTATCTCCTGCATGATGTCCTCCATAAGCACTACCATGACATTTATGCAATATCTCCTTTTGTTCATATTCTGGAACACATCTTCGCATAATACCATCCACTGCTTTATATAAGTGTGCGTCATCCCAAAAATAATGCCTCAAATCATAAAAGAACTTTCTTCTTTGCTGAGCTGTAAAAGTTGGAGGCAAATACTTGGAGACAATAAAGTTAGCATAATCAGCATACCAAGGGCTCCCTCGCGAGCTTACCCCTACCGCAACCAACTGTTCATTTGGGAAACTATCATTAACAGGCATAGGGTCAAAAGAGATGTTTTCCAATCGAGATAAATTATCAGCTACAGGGTTTTTAGCACCTTTCCTATCTACAATATGTAGACCAAACTCTTGTAAAAGCAGCACCCATCTAATAAGCCTAGGCTTAGCATCCTTCTTCATCATAAGGTACTTAATAGCAGCATGATCAGTATGAATGGTGAATTTTGAGTCCACAATATAAGGTCTAAACTTATCACAAGCAAAAACAATAGCTAGGAATTCTTTTTTAGTAGTTGCATAATTTCTTTGAGCAGCATCAAGAGTCTTACTAGCATAATGAATAACGTTCAACTTTTTATCAATACGTTGCCCAAGGACAGCACCTACAGCAAAATCACTAGCATCACCCATTATTTCAAAGGGTAAGCTCTAATTAGGTGGTTGAACGATAGGAGCTATAGTTAAAGCCTTCTTAAGAGTTTCAAAAGATTCCTTACAATCATCATCAAAAACAAGGGGTACATCTTTTTGAAGAAGATTAGTGAGGGGTTTTGATATCTTAGAAAAATCTTTAATAAACCTTCTATAGAAACCAGCATGACCAAGGATACTACAAATACCTTTGATGTCTCTTGGGCAGGGCATTTTCTCAATTGCCTCGACTTTAGCTCTATCCACTTCTATGCCTCTTTCGGAAACCTTATGCCCAAGGACAATCCCTTCATTAACCATGAAGTGGCATTTCTCCCAATTAAGAACAAGATTAGTTTCTTCACACCTCTGCAAAACTTTATCAAGGTTGTGCAGACAATTATCAAAAGAAGTTCCATAGACAGAGAAGTCATCCATGAACACTTCCACAATTTCCTCACAAAAACCATGAAAGATAGCAGACATGCATCTTTGAAAGGTAGTAGGAGCATTACATAAACCAAAAGGCATACGTCTATAAGCATAGGTTCCGTAAGGGCATGTAAAGGTAGTTTTTTCTTGATCTTGTTGTTTAACAGCAATTTGAGAAAACCCAGAGTATCCATCAAGAAAACAAAAATGAGTCTTTTTAGACAACCTTTCTAACATTTGATCAATAAAAGGAAGTGGGTAATGATCTTTCTTAGTAACTTTGTTAACCTTTCTGAAATCGATACACATCCTATAGCCTACTACTATTCTTTGGGGAATAAGCTCATTATTATCATTAGGCACAACAGTAATACCTCCCTTTTTAAGGACACAATGAACAGGACTAACCCATTCACTATCAGCAATAGGGTAGATAATACCAGCATCAAGGAGTTTCAATACCTCATTTCTTACCACTTCCTTCATCTTAGGATTTAAACGTCGTTGGTGCTCTACCAATGGCTTTGCATCTGGTTCTATATTGATAGCATGCTGACATATAGTAGGATAAATCCCTTTTAAATCATCCAGGGTATAGCCCATATCCCCTCGGTGTTTCTTCAGTACCTCCAATAACCTTTCTTCTTCCTTCCCTGAAAGTTTAGAGCTAATCATAACAGGATATATCTTATTATCATCATTGTAAGCATATTTAAGATCATCGGGTAAGGGTTTTAGATCGAAGACTAGATCCTTTTTAGGTGGCAATGCGGTACCCAAGTCTTCTACAGGCAAGTTATGCTTAAGCATCTTAGGTTGATTACGGAGAATCTCCTCAATCTCATTCCTTTCTTCCATGAAGATTTCACTTTCATGATCTTCCATAAATTGTTGTAAAGCATTGTTAGGAGCAAGAGAAATATAAGCAAGTTATTTAACTCTAAAATCCTCATTATGGGTTTCCTCTTCACAAGGTTCTTTAGTAAATTTCTAAAAACTAAACTCATAAGATTCCTGATACGTTGCTAACGTATCTATAATTTTTGATGTTCCATGCTTGTTTTATATCTACATTCTTGTGTTTTGTTCCAACTTTGGAGTATTTCTATACACTTTCTTGGAATAACCTATTAACAAGATGCCACAGTGCCAGTTGCCTATTTTCTTCTATTTTTGGTTCCAGAAAAGTCAGAAAATGAATATTCTCGGAATTGGACCGGACAAAAGCCAAAGTCGATATTTTACCAGAAGACTCACGGAGCCAGAAGATGAGACGGAGAGGGGCCACATGGTGGCCACACCATGTGGTGGCGCGGGCTAGCCCTAGTCAAGCCAACAGATGGTGTGGGCCCCCTGGCCACCCACCGACCTTGCCTCTTCTCCTATAAGATGCCTCCCGATGCAAAAATCCTACATAATCAAGCCTCCAGCCACGAAAAGTTCCGTAGCGCCACCACCACCGAAGGAGAGATTCAGGGGACATAAAGTCTCTGTTCCGGCACCCTGCCGGGACGGGGAAGTGCCCCCGGAGCCATCTCCATTGATCTCCACCACCATCTCCACCACCATCTCCATCACCATTGCTGATTCCCATGATGAGGAGGGAGTAGTTCTCTCTCGAGACTAAGAGTTCTACCGGTAGCTATGTGTTCATCTCTCTCTCTATGCATGATCTTATTGAGATCATGAGCTTGTAATCTATAGATCTACCTTGCTACTCAAGTGCTTTAATAGATCTCTGCTCTCCCCATGTGTGTGTGAAGTTGATAGTGTGCACAGCATGGTGGCACTTAGGCTAGAGATTACAAATACTTGTTATGAGTCACATTTGGAGTTGGATGTCTTTATGAAATTGTGGTGTTTGTTGGACCCATCTAGTGCTCAAGGTGACGGTGTGGGGTTATTAAGAGGGGAAAGGCTTACTTTGAGGTGTGCTGTTATAGCCCTACCATGGATTAGAGTGTCCAACCAGAGAGTAGTTAAGAGTAGTATCATAAAGAGAATATATTTATATGAGAGTGTTCACTAGTGAAAGTATGATCCCTAGGCCTTGTTTCTAAGCATTGAAACACCGTTTGCAATTAGATCTATTACATGTTTGCTTGCTTCCTTCTTTATTTTAGTTTGCCTTTAGTCTTTTCCCACGTCAACCACACGCCAGCAAGCTATTTTCTAGCACCGTTATCTTATATACATATCACTTGTATTTCACTATCTCTTCGCCGAACTAGTGCACCTATACACCTAACAAGTGTATTGGGTGTGTTGGGGACACAAGAGACTTCTTGTATCTTGATTGCAGGGTTGCTTGAGAGGGGATACCTTTGACTACTTCCTCCCTGAGTTCGATAAACCTTAGGTGATCCACTTAAGGGAAAACTTGCTGCTGTTCTACAAACCTCTGCACTTGGAGGCCCAACAATTGTCTACAAGAATAGAAGTGCATAGACATCAAGCTATTTTCAGGCGCCGTTGCCGGGGAGGTAAGGTAAAAGGTACTCACATCCTCCGGTGTGAGTGCTCGAAGTTATTTCCTTTAGATTCTGCAATTTTGTCTTTTTGTTTCTTGTTTTCACTAGTTAGGCTTAATGGAAAACAACAACAAAATTATAGAGCTTTTTAGTATTTTTCCTAATATAGAACATGAATTTTCTGAAAAGAAAATTAAAAAACCCATGGAACTTTCTTTGCATGCTAATAGCAATGTTATTAGTATGAATCTTTTGAACACCTTTGTTACTAATGCTATGGAAACGTCTAAGCTTGGGGAAGTTGTTTTTTATGAAAATGGTCTTTTTAGTTCCCCAGCTTTAAAGAAGAAAATTTGCTCTGATGATACTTTATCTCCCATATGTGGTAATTCTAATGATACTTGTGATATTTTAAATCCACATACTGAAAGCATGCTTTTTAAAATACCTATAAAAATTGTTGAACGTGTTATGAATAACTGGTATTTTGGAGATGGAACTGTCCATCCTGGTGATCATTTACTCTTTATACATGAATTATGCGAGTTGTTCAAGTGTGCAGGTATTTCAATGAATCAAGTTAAGAGGAAGCTATTCCCTTTTTCACTTAAGGGCAAAGCAAGGGAGTGGTATGAGCTACTAGATGATCCTCATCATTTGGAGTGGAAGGAACTTGAATCTCTCTTTTACTCTAAATTTTATCCTCCTCATGAAATTCATAAAGATAGGAATTACATTTATAATTTTCATTCACATGATGGAGAAAGTATTGCCCAATCATGGGGGAGACTGAAGTCACTAATGCTCAAATGTCCCATTCATGAGCTCCCCAGTAATATTGTTATTAATAACTTCTATGCAAGGCTTTCAGGATATTACAAGGACTATCTAGATACTTGTTTAGAGGGATCCTTCACAAGTAAGGAGATCAAAGCTAAGTGGGATCTTCTTGAAACAATTCAAAGCAATACCGAAGATTGGGTTAATAACAAAGGTAAAGAACCGGGTATAAACTATGAGTATGATTGCATTAAGTCTTTCGCTGAAACTGACGATTTTCAAGAGCTTAGTACTAAATGTGGTCTTGATCCTCAAATTCTTATTGATTTTTTTAGAACCTTTGCTTCTCATATTAATGCTCCTAAGAAAAATGGGACATGTATCATGAGCCTTTTAAAGACACTTGCATGGAAAAGAAAATTGTTATTAATGATAGCAACAAACATGCTCAAACCTCTGAAAGTACTATTTCTTATAAGCATGTTAATTTTTGTGGAATACATAGACCTTGTGAGAATAATCAAATTGAAGAAGAATATTCTATCACCCACAGGAATGAAAAAACTAGAACGTGGTATAGGGCTCTAAATGATCTTGGTAAAAAAGTTTGTGCCCTCTATCCTTTTATTTGTGAACTTTGCTTTGAAGTCGGTCATTTCAATTTTCAATGCTTACGCCATAATAATAGCCCTTCTAATCCAATGAGTACTGCAAGTTTGTATTGTGATGACATGATCACTCCTAATCAGTATGATGAACTTACATTATTTTTGGGGTGTGAAGAGTTATCAAGAAAAACTTCTTTGGTAGATATGAGTGCTTTTGGTATGAATAGCATCATGCATGGTTGTCATCTTTATTGTGTTGATAATTGCCACACAAATACTTACATACAAAATATTATAAAAGATGAGATTTTACCAAAATATGACAGGACTAATATGTGTTCTGATCTTATTAATGAAAAGGAGGAATCCTCCAAAGTTTCTTCTATTATCTCTAACAATAAACCAGGGTATATGGAGAAGCTTCCTTTCAAGACTCTCCCTCCTAAAGAGAATAAGAAAAAGAAGAAGAGGAGGAGTAAAAGGAGAGAGGAAACGGTATTTTCCCCTAAGCATGTTGCTCCTATTATAGTTTTTGATGAGTCTGAACTCGATGATGTTCCTATGCCTATTACCTATAGTAGTGATCATGATTGGGAAAAGCACACTACTTTTGATATTGATAATCTCTTCGGTACCAATTCTGAAAATGATGATATTAATAATTGCTATACTATTAGTGCTATCCATGATCCTTACAATGATGATATGTTTACAAATGAACACACTTTGGAGAATAACTATTCTATTGCTTATGATGATACTATACCTCCAATTTATGATGATCACAATGATGAATATGATATTTTCAGTCCACCTACTATTGAGGAGGAAATTAATTATGATTACAATATGCCTCCTATATTTGATAATTATGGTGATGAAAATAATAATGATAGCTATTTTGTTGAATTTGCTCCCACTACAATTAATAAGAATGACTATGTTTATGTGGGGAGTATTAATTATTTTATGCATGTGGCTCATGATAAGAATTTTTCTTGTGATAGTTATATTGTTAATTTCATTCATGATGCTACTGAAAGTTATTATGAGAGAGGGAAACATGGTCTTATATATCTCAATATTATTAAGTTTCTCCTCTTTATCTTGAAAGTCTTGAAGTTGCACTTGTTTTGCTTACCTATGATTGTTTCTTTGTGCTTTCATGACTTGTTTCATTACAAGGTTCCTATGCATAGGAAGTGGGTTAGACTTAAATGTGTTTTGAATTTGCTTCTTGATGCTCTCTTTTACTTCATTTCATATTTTTTATGTGAGCATCTTCTCAAACTATCATGCCTAACTTAAAGGCGTTAAAGAAAAGTACTTATTGGGAGATAACCCAAAAGTTTTAGATGAGTCTTGGAAGTTATTACTTTAGTAATAACCTCTAATTACTTCAGTAATAACCTCTAATTACTTCAGTAATAACCTCTCCTTATCCTTTTTATTTGCTTTTTGTGCCAAGAGTAACCTCTAATGAGAGAGAAGTAAAGATTGGGAAAGTTGCTGTCCTGAAACAGATTTCCGTGCTTCACCGTAAAAATTCGTGTAAAATCTCTCTACGTACTTTTGAGTCGTGACTTTTTGTGCTTCTGCCCCAGGTTGTTATCTAACTTGCGTTAGTTCAACACTTTTTTATTTGAGCAACATAAGGTCTTCAAAAAAATTCGTCTTTACCTGCTGGTCTGTTTTGACAGATTTCTGCCATCATCTGTATTTGCTTCTTGTTGGTTCCTTTTTGAATTCTTTTGGGGAATTGAGCTTTTTGAGGGAAGTGCTACAGTAGCTTGTGTTTTAATGGAAGTTTTATTGGTGTTGGAGCTGAACCTAAAGACTTATTATCTTGAGTGCACTAATGTTGCTAATAAAGATTGTGTGAAGTTTTGTATGAAGAAAAAATTTCAGGTGTATGGAAGGAATGAGTAATGAGATGAAGAATGGAATAAAGCTCAATCTTGGGGACGCCACGCGTTTCACCCCAAGAAATATCCAAGAAGTACAAGCGTCAAAGCTTGGGGATGCCCAAGGCATCCCCCTCTTCATCAATAAAAATCCCAGGTTTCTTCCAAACGCTTCATTTTTGTTGTTTCATGCACAGTTGTGTTGTTCTTGGAGCGTCTTCTTTTTCGTTTCGGTTTTGGTTTTTAATTTGCTTTATTTTCTTAGTTTTCTGAATAAATTGGTTGGACCCCCTCTTTCATACATTGGTTTTCAAATAGTTTGGTTTGTATTAGAAAAGAGTAGGAAAGTTCATGCTTAAGTGGTAAAAAGAGCTTGTTTTTTACTGTGGCCTATGCTTTGTCATGCCATGCTTGATATTGATTTGGCTTTATGCTTAGTATTCTTTGCTGTAGCATGAATTGTTATAAACAATTGATATTGCTTAATGTTCCTTTGAAGAATCATGCGTTGTTTTAGCATATTAAAGCATAGTATTGTGGTATTCTCCTTTGATGCTTTATTTGGGTTGGCTTGGCACATGCTCACACTATGTTATGACTATCCCAAGTCGCCATAGGCTTTATGATCCTTTAGTTTTCAACTTGTAGTATCACTTTATGCTTTGATCAATGATGTTTTGTCGCTCTACATGATTATGGCCATTATTGCTCTCTTTGTTTGTCGCTCCCAGTTTTTTGCTAGACTCCGCAACCAAGTATGAGTTCCACTCATGCATCCAACTCCTTAAACCAAGTTATTCCAAAGAGTCCACCATACCTACCTACTAGCATATGCTATTCCAAGTATATTCATGTTTTTATCTACCTTCCGAATTAAACTTGTTATGAGAAAACTAGTGATTAAAGCTCTCACGAACTTGATGGCACACTTTACTTTTCTTGCCCTTAATAAACTTGAACCATTGTGTCGTCTATGTTGTATATGCTTTCACTTATTTGTTGGGGATTAGTAGAACCATGCTATCATTAGGAACGCTTTCAACATTTCACTTGTACTTTGTACCTAATTGATATCATGCTCTTTTGTATATGGATGTCGTCGGTGTGAAATGAAAGGGGAGCTTGTAAGTCCATGGAGTTATGTATATGTGTTAGAGAAACGCCTGGGCCACTGGTCTAATCCATGCTGACATGGTGGAAACCTGCAGCATAACCATAATGAGTTGTTTATGAAGCATTCTTCTTATAAAAAAAAGAGTCCGATATTGAGAAAAAAGAGAAAAAGAAAAAAAGAGATTATTTAAAGAGAAAAGAGGGAAAAAAGCACCATATTCCCATGGTAAATAAGAAGATTGTTGAGATGCTCGTTGTCTACTTTCCTTGTCATTTTGATATGGGGATTCTTCCGTATCATCGGGCAAGGGGTACCCCGTTGGCGGTTATCTATGATACACAAGTACTTACGATGACAAGAACTTACCAGTGACTAAACTTGAGTAGCATGAGGAGCGGCCCTCGTATTCAAGGGACATGAGATTTCCAACTTATACTTCATCAAGCATATACACCATAGTTTGTTCACTTTAACCTTAATCACTTCAAGATGCTTATTAGGGGCAATGAGAGATGAAAGCTAATAAGTACCATAATTTTTGGAAGCTCTTTATGAGACTTGAATCCCTACTTCCTTCTATGAGGGCATTTCTTCCACTTTTATATTAAGTCTCCACCTTCTATCTTTATGCACTTACTTTGAGAGCATAGTGGCCATTCTTAGTTCTATGTGCATTGTCCCAAGACTTGTTGATTGATTCATAACTTTGATATTGCTTGTTCTTAAACTACTTGTATCTAGTCACCCTAATGAACTTTGAAGGTGTCCTATGCATTTATGTTTGCTACTCTATGAGGGACAAGGTGAATGCCACTATGCTATGTTTTTTTATGTAAAACAAACAAACGTCTTGCAAAGCATTTTTATTCATGAATCTTTTATTTATGCCTTTTCATGTTGCAACTTAGTTCCTTTGTCTTATTGCTAGAACTTTGTCTTTCATGTTTTGATTGAAGTAGTATGATCCCAGCTATCAATGTTTTACAAATACTTTGATCAAGTTTATGATGGTGCATGTCACCTCAAAATTATTCTTTCTTTTTATCACTTACCTACTCGAGGACGAGCATGAGTTAAGCTTGGGGATGTTGATACGTTGCTAACGTATCTATAATTTTTGATGTTCCATGCTTATTTTATATCTACTTTCTTGTGTTTTATTCCAACTTTGGAGTATTTCTATACACTTTCTTGGACTAACCTATTAACAAGATGCCACAGTGCCAGTTGCTTGTTTTCTTCTATTTTTGGTTCCAGAAAATTCAGAAAATGAATATTCTCGGAATTGGACCGGACAAAAGCCAAAGTCGATATTTTACCGGAAGACGAGACGGAGCTAGAAGACGAGACGGAGAGGGGCCACAAGGTGGCTACACCATGTGGTGGCGCGGGCTAGCCCTGGCCACGCCACCAGGTGGTGTGGGCCCCCTGGCCGCCCACCAACCTTGACTCTTCGCCTATAAGATGCCTCCCAATGCAAAAACCCTAAATAATCAAGCCTCCAGCCACGAAAAGTTCCGCAGCGCCGCCGCCACCGAAGGGGAGATTCGGGGGACAGAAAGTCTTTGTTCCGGCACCCTGCCGGGACAGGGAAGTGCCCCCGGAGCCATCTCCGTCGATCTCCACCACCATCTCCATCACCATTGTTGATTCCCATGATGAGGAGGGAGTAGTTCTCTCTTGAGGCTAAGGGTTCTACCGGTAGCTATGTGTTCATCTCTCTCTATGCATGATCTTATTGAGATCATGAGCTTGTAATCTATAGATCTACCTTGCTACTCAAGTGCTTTAATAGATCTCTGCTCTCCCCATGTGTGTGTGAAGTTGATAGTGTGCACACCATGGTGGCACTTAGGCTAGAGATTACAAATACTTGTTATGAGTTATATTTGGAGTTGGATGTCTTTATGAAATTGTGGTGTTTGTTGGACCCATCTAGTGCTCAAGGTGACAGTGTGGGGTTATCTAGAGGCGAAAGGCTTACTTTGAGGTGTGCTGTTATAGCCCTACCATGGATTAGAGTGTCCAACCGGAGAGTAGTGAAGAGTAGTATCATAAAGAGAATATATTTATATGAGAGTGTTCACTAGTGAAAGTATGATCCCTAGGCCTTGTTTGTAAGCATTGAAACATCGTTGCAATTAGATATGTTACATGTTTGCTTGCTTCCTTCTTTATTTTAGTTTGCCTTTAGTCTTTTCCCACGTCAACCACATGCCAGCAAGCTATTTTCGAGCACCGTTATCTTATATACATACCACTTGTATTTCACTATCTCTTCGCCGAACTAGTGCACCTATACACCTGACAAGTGTATTGGGTGTGTTGGGGACACAAGAGACTTCTTGTATCTTGATTGTAGGGTTGCTTGAGAGGGGATACCTTTGACCACTTCCTCCCTGAGTTCGATAAACCTTGGGTGATCCACTTAAGGGAAAACTTGTTGTTGTTCTACAAACCTCTGCACTTGGAGGCCCAACAACTGTCTACAAGAATAGAAGTGCGTAGACATCAATTCCCCATCAAACTTAGTCAATATTTTCTCCCTTTTGCAATCTATAATAGCTCCACAAGTACTCAAGAAAGGTCTACCAAAAATGATAGGATAAGTTTTACTAGCAGCTGAACCAAGTACTAGAAAATCAGCAGGATATGTAATCTTACCACAAATAACTTCCACATCCCGTACAATACCAATTGGAGAGATGGTCTCTCTATTAGCAAGGTGAATAACCACATCAATATCTTCCAATTCACAGGGACTGATTTCATGCATAATTTCTCTGTAAAGTTCATAAGGAATAGCACTGGAACTTGCACCAATATCACATAAACCATAATAGCAATGATCACCAATTCTAACAGAAAGCACAGGGACACTAGCTTTTTCAGTTCTATTAGGATGTGAAACAATATTAGAAGCATCCTCACAAAAGACTATGTGTCCATTTCTACACTTTTAGTGACAAGGTCTTTCACAATTGCTACAACAGGTTTAATGTTTATTTGTTCATCAGGTTTTACAGTTCTCTTTGCACTTTTAGTGATTACACTAGTTATCATAGGAGGGTCCTTTACCTTATCCGGGAAGGGTTTCTCGATATAAAGTTCAGGTAAGATGTGATCAATAATGTAAAACTCAGTACTCCCAACAGGAACACAGTCAACAATACCTTTATAAGGCGCATGGTACTTGCTCCATCCCCTTTTTGGGATTTCAATATAAGAAGCAAAAACCTTAAAGCAATTTGTAATAACTTGTAAATCAAGAACATAAGTATTATTAATATTTTGAAAGTCATCAGTTCCCATAAAAGATTCAATGCATTCATAATCATAATTTATACCCGACTTTCTACCTTTGTCATTCTCCCAAGCTTCAACATTGTCTTGAATACGGTCCAGGAGATCCCATTTAGCTTCTTCTTCCATGCGAGTGAATGATCCAGCACAAGAAGCATCCAATAAATCCTTATCATGAAGAGAAAGCCTTGCATAAAAGTTATTGATAATAATATTGTTAGGGAGCTCATGAATGGGACATTTGAGCATTATTAACTTCAATCTCCCCCAAGCTTGAGTTGTACTCTCTCCATCAAGAGGCCAAAAGTTGTATATTCGATTCCGATCTTTATGAATCTCACTAGGAGGATAAAACTTTGAATAAAAGAGAGGTACTATTTCCTCCCATTCAAGATCTTGACCATTCTTTGGCAGCTTATACCATTCCTCAGCTTTCCCTTTTAGTGATAATGAGAATAACATCTTCTTAACTTGATCTGTAGTAATACCTGCACACTTGAACAACCCGCATAATTCATGTATAAAAAGCAAAAGATCACCGGGATGGACAGTTCCATCCCCAACATAGAAGTTATCCATAACACGATCAATAATTCTTGTAGGTATTTTAAAAGCATCATTCTCAGCAGGTGGTGGTTCATCTACTACCTTAGTAGTGGTAGTAGCATTACCAAATAAGAAACTCAGCGAATTATCCATAACGAAAATAAAGCAACTAGCAGAAGTAAACAATACTCACAGTAGAAGTTTCCTTTACCAGTTCCACTCTCCAATAGCGCTTCACTCCCCGACAACGGCGCTAGAAAATAGTCTTGATGACCCAAAAGTATAGGGGGTGTATCGCAGTATTTTTGATAAGAAAGAGTGTCGAACCCAACAAGGAGCAGAAGGTGCTGGCTATTAGTATGGATCAGGAATTCTCTGCAAATACTTAGCAAATGGATTTTTAGGGGTTTTTGATAATGCAAGTAAAATAAAGTGCGAGTAAACAAAAGATAATAAGAATAAATGCAGCAAGTGGCCCAATCCTTTATTCAGCAAAGGACAAGTCGGTTGTATTACTTAAGATGACCAAACGTTCTCAAAGACACATGGGAAGACTGTCAAATGCTTTCGCTTCATATAGTTGATTAATCTTCTTTAGCTTGCTAAGTGTTGTGTGGGTGAACCTGTGCTAATGTACTGACCTTCCTAGGACTAATACATACTTGTGATTATACCCCTTGCAAACATCCGTAAGTACAAGAAAGTAATTAAGGTAGAAACCTAACCACAGCTTTAAACTCTAAGACCCTTATGTCCCTTGTGCAATGATTTCCTAACGGGGGTTCAGGTTTCTGTCACTCTGGCAACCCCTACGATTAGTAGCCAAATACACAATGCATTCCCCTAGGCCCATATAGGTGAAGTGTCATGTAGTCGACGTTCACATGACACCACTACAAGAAGTACATCACAACTTAAATATCAAACTATTGAATCTTTCTCAACACAACTCCACTACTAACAACATGACTTCTCCCATGTCCTCAAGAACAAAACGAACTACTCACAAGACATCATATGGATCATGATCAGAGATGGAATAATGATGTATAACAATCTGAACATAAACAATAATTCAACGGTTCACTCAATAGCATCAACTACAATGAGTAATCAACACCGGGAAAGTTTCCCCTAAGAAGTATGCAAGGTTCAACCCAATTGTTATAGCAATATGGAGATGGTGATGAGGGTGCTGATGGTGGTGGTGATGATGATGATGATACCGATGAAGTCCAACTTGATGGTGGTGTTGATGGTGACGATCTCCCCTCTCCGGGAAGGAATTCCCCCGGTAGAAATCTGTCTGCCAGAGTGATCTTTCTCTCTTGGAGTTTTCCGCCCCGCAGAGGCGGCAGAATCTTTCTGTGGTCGCTCTCACAGTATTAGGGTTTCGGGAGGATTATATACGCCAGAGGGGAGAGCCAGACGTGGGCCAGAGCGGCCACACCACCTGGTGGCGTGGCCTAGGCTGGCCCACGCCAGGGGGTGGTGTGGGCCCCCTGTGGCCTATCTCCACTCCTCCTTCTGGCTTCCTTCGTCTTCTAAAAAAATAGGATTTTCTGTATATTTTCCCGGATTTTCTGATCTACGCGAATTTTGCCTCCAAACAGCACCTTTTCCATCAGAATCCTGACTGCAGCGGTCCATGCTCCAAAAGTCATCAACCATGCAAAAACAGGGGAAATCACATAAGTATCATCTCTTAATATGAAATATATCAATGAATAACAGTAAATTATGACATAGAATAGTTGTGCAAAATGGACGTATCAATATTTTTATTGTTAAGCAAGATAATTTTAATAAAAGAGTGCCAAGTCATTTAATGGAAAACTCTAGAGCCATTATTGAGTTAAGGGATATTGTGGAAAGAACATCTAATGATGTTAAAATGCTTGTTAAACATTTCCAAATGGTTCAAACTCAAATTGATCAGCTTGTTAAAGTACAAAAAGACTTGCTAGTTAATGCTTCTAAAGATAAACATGCTTATGAAATTAGAACTAGAAGTGGTGCTGCCACTCAGGATCCTCTATATCCTGAGGGGCATCCTAAAACAATTGAGCAGGATTCTCAACAAATTGGAAATAGTGGTACTTCTCCAAAGAAAAGGAAAAAGAAACATAAAACTATTGTAGAGTCTTCTAAACCTGCTAAAGATCCTAATAGTATATTTGTCTCTAATGCTGAAACTGAAAGTGGTAATGAGGAAAATGATGCTCCTGATAAAGAAAAAGTTGAAGAAGAACCTGAAAGACACACTAACAATACTAAATACACTAAGGAAGATTTTGTTGCTAATAAACATGGTAGTGAGAGAGAGCCCTGGGTCTAAAAACCTATGTCTTTCCCTAATAAGAAACACAAGTCAAAGGAAGAGGAACACTATAATAAGTTTTGTGAGTGGATGAAACCTTTATTTTTGCAAATTCCTTTAACTAATGCTATTAAACTGCCTCCTTATTCAAAGTATATGAAGGATATTGTCTCTAATAAAAGGAAGATCCATAATGAGGAAATTTCTACTTTTCTTGCTAATTATTCCTTCAATGGTAAGGTTCCAAAGAAACTTGGAGACCTAGGGATTCCAACTTTTCCTTGTTCTATTAAAAATAGATATGTTAGAACTGCCTTATGTGATTTGGGAGAAGGAGTTAGTGTTATGCCTTTTTCTCTCTATAAGAGACTTCAATTGGAGAAATTAATACCAACTGATATATCTTTGCAAATGGCTGATAAATCTACTACTATTCTTGTTGGTATATGTGAGGATGTACCTATTCAAGTGGCTCATAATTTCTTGATATTAACTGACTTTGTTGTGCTTGAAATGCCTGAATATAATAACATGTCTATTATTCTTGGGAGACCTTTTCTTAACACTGCAGGAGCTGTCATTAATTGCAATCAAGGAAAGGTAACTTTTAATGTTAATGACAAGGAGCATACTGTCTATTTCCCCAAGAAGATTGATAGGAATTATGGCTTAAATTCAATTGAAATTATTGAGGGCATCTAAGTTGGAGAAATATATTGTCCCATACCACGAGAAAAATATGAGACTATTATGATTGGGACCATTGCTATCAAGGTTGAGGTAACATAATCATTTAGTGGAACAAAGTTTTGTTTCATATAAAATTGTTTTGGTAACAAGACCTGATCAACCTTGTTAACAAAGGGATTTTTAATGAACAAAACAATGTTTTCACCATGATTATCTTTGCTTACTTTTATTTTATCCATTTTAATTTTTGCTTTCGCTTAGGTTACTTTTCTATTGCTAGTTGCTCGCATTTTAAAGTGTCTTAGAACTTCTGTAGTTTTAGTTTAGTTTTGTTATTGCATCATTCCAAAATCATCTTTCTGCCAGAAAATTATTCATCAATACCTGAAAATTGCTAAAAATAAAGTGTCTCGAAAAAATTCCAGAAAATTCATATTAAATTTTACGTCAAAAGGGGCAGAGAAGTACTTGGAGTGACCCAAGGGGGGCCCACCAGGCAGGCACACCACCTGGTGGCACGACCACCCAGGGGCGCGCCTGGCCATGGTGTGGGCCACCCTTGGCCCTCCACTTACTCTCCAACCTGCCACTCCTTTCTCTCTCCCAAGAAAACATCAATTCATTGCTCAAACTTGCGTTCTTGTTGTTCTTGCTTGCGATTTATCGATCTCCTTGCTCATCCCATCTTTGCTGCTGAAATTTGGATTAGTTGTTCTCCGGTATGTGACTCCTCCGCTTGTCCAAGTAGATTAGTGATTAGTGATTTATATCTTAAGTATTTTGCTACTGTAAGTGACATGTTATGTGAGTTTGTAAGCTCCCTACAGGTAGTTCCTTTCATTATGTATTCATTTTGCAATCACTTGTATGATGGTTGTCTAAAAATTTCAGAAAAGAAGATGAATGAGCACCAGCTCAACCAACATGAATTAAGGGTGTCTGTGGTTATGAAGGTTCACCATGAGGAGGAAGTCTTTCCTTCTACCTATCCATGCCCCGAATTCATGAGGGCTGCAGGGATTTCTGATGATTTCCACCCTTTAATTACTAATGCAGGATTGGAGCATTTTGTGGGAGATGAACCTTACCAATATGTGAAACTAACTATGTCTGTGGTGCAGGATTTCCGATTTAGTTGATCCTTGCCTAACCCCATGGTCCACTACAAAATTTACAATGTAGATGTCGATCTCCCTTTTGATGACTTTTGTGCAGCTATTAAAGTACCGCAGTGGGGTTCGTGCGGAAGGATTAGAGAGCGACCTACATCACTCATGGACTTGTACGCAGAGATTTTCCAAGGGAGCATCTTCTCAAAGGAGAGTGGTAAAATTCATAATATTCATCTCCTGTCTATTCGATACTTTGCCTACTTTATTGCCAAGTGTGTTCTCGCTAGTAAAACTGCTAATAAATTATCCTCATATGATCTAGCCTTCATCTTAGCTGCCTTAAAACGAGATAGGACTTATAATTTGGGTGCCCTGATAGCTTTCCGTTTTTCTGCTAACCGCGAGAAAGGTGGAATTTGTGGAGGCCCCATCGCCTATCTTTTATTAGCTTTGCATGGTGTAGTGCCTCATCATTTAGACCTACAGTTTCCCATAGAGAGACTTGACCTTAATTCCATGATACAACATAATTTCATTTCTTATTGGGGTAATTTGAGTGATTTGTCTTATGAAATAACCTTTCTCAAGGCTGGTTGGAGAAGGGGTAAGTCCGAGCGTGTTGTTCTTTTGCCTGCGCCTGTTTTGTTTAATATTGATACCAGGGTAGGATGGTCACTCACTGATGAAGAGCTCGATACGTATCTGGGGACTTCTCCCAGTAGAAGAAGGATACTGGAAGGGAGGTCACAGATGATTCGGTCCAACCCTCGAATAAGGGGGAGTCTTCGTACCAGCAACCTACCTATGATTGGGGAGCTTCTTTTTATTGACAAGGGCCTAACTATGATCATTCTTATGATGACCCGCTAGCTTGGAGTTCTTACACGCGTTGGGGTTGATACCCACTTAGTCCAAAAGCCTAAGCTTGGGGGAAGGTATACCGACATCACACTCATCTACATATCATGTTCAGTCGGTACTTTGTATATCCATGTTTCGTTTTCTTTTTAGCCTTTGTTCTTGCTTTATTTCTGCTTTCCAAAACACAAAAAGACCAAAAATATTTTTGTTATTTCTCTTTGCTTGCTTCTTTATCTTTTTGCCTTGGTTTGCTTCTTCTTTTAGCTTTGTCTTAATTATTCGAAAAACCCAAAAAGATTTCGCTTTGCTTGATCTTCCTTTTTGTTCTTGCCTTTAAAAATCAAAAATACCAAAAATATTTTCTTTTCTTCTTTGGTTTTGTGAAGTTCGTTGCAGGGTTCAGCAGTCCTTAGTGGAGTTTGGTTTCATGTTATTATTCAAGCCACACAAGTGAAGGGCAATGATGAAGATTAATGACAACTTGAGGTGTGGTAAGAGGCCGGTAATGAACTCTATTTGTTTTCATTTTTGTACATATACTCATCATTGTGGGCATGCTTAGTCTGTTCATGTAAGGTGTATGTTATTTATGGATATTTAGTAGTTCTTGCTTTCTTATGATTAGCTCCAGCTTGCTAATGGTTTGTAGCATGTCATATGAATGTTTGCTTGTATTGTTCTATTCATAACTTGGTATAACATTGTGGTATCCTCCTCTAAATGTTTCATTTGAATTGACTTGGCACATGCTCACGCATGCATATGACTGAAACAATAATCAGTTAAGCCTCGATGAATTATTTTGCCTCAGGGTTCTTGAATCACTTTCATGTCATAATTAGTCCTGCTTTGTTGCAAGCATTATTATAAAAGTTATTGCTCTCTCGTTTGTCACTCCCTTTCTATTGCTGGCCTTCACTTGCACTGAGTATGAGCTCTACTCGTGTTTCCAACTCCCCAAAACCAATATTGCCAAAAGTGTCCACCATACCTACCTATTAGCATCATTTGCTATTCCGTGCATATTCAGTATGCCTTGTTTTCTTCCGAATAAAATGTTTGCTTGTTATGAGAAAGTTAGTTAGTAAAGCTCTCACGAACTTGATGGCACACTTTATTTCTTGCACTTAATAAACCTGAACTATTGTGACTATCCATGAAAGTTATATGCTTGCAAATTATATGCTAGGGATTAGCAGAACCATGCTGTCACGGGGAACGCTTTCAACACCTGTAAATATATACCCAGTTGATATCATGCTCGTTTGTTTATGGATGTCGTCGGTGTGAAATAAAAGGGGAGCTTGTAAGTCCATGGAGTTATGTATGTGTGTTAGAGAAACGCCTGGGCGGCTGGTCTAATCCATGCCTAATCATGGTTGAAACCTGCAGCATAACCATAATGAGCAATCTATGAAGCATTCTTCTTATAAAAAAAGAGAGATAGTTATTGAGAAAAAAAGAAAAAAGGATGAGAAAAGAGGAAAGAGACAAAAAAGCACCATTTTCCCATGGTAAATAAGAAGATGCTAAGATGCTTATTGTCTACTGGCCTTATCATTTTGATATGGGGATTCTTCCGTATCATCGGGCAAGGGGTACCCTGTTGGCGGTTCTCTATGATACGCATGTATTTACTATGACAAGAACTTACCGGTAACTAAAGTTGAGTAGCATGAGGACCGGCCCTCGTACTCAAGGGACATGAGATTTCTAGTTTATGGTCTGTCAAGAATATAACTCATATTGGACCTCACTTTCACCTTAACCATTTAAAGATGCTTATGATAGGGGCAATGAGAGCTCAAAGCTAATGAGTACCATACTTTCAGCATTTGGAAGCCTTTCAATTTTTTCAAAACCTTTTCACTTCCATGTTGAGTCACCACTTATTCTATGAGCACTTTCTTGAGAGCATAGTTGTTATTCTTAGTATAATGTGCTTTTCTCAAAAATTGGTTAATTGTTTCATGACTTTGATGCTTGCATCTTTGATATCTTTAATTCTGGTCTTCACTTGAACTTCAGAGGTGCTTTGGCATTTATGATTAAAGGCAAGAGAGATACCACTCTATCATATCTTTTTATGAGCATTGCCATGTTGATTATGTTTACGTTTCATGCTACTTATCATTTTTTAGTTGGAATATCTCCATAGCTTGCAATGACTATTAAGTAAGATTATTTGCATACTCTTTATTATGAATTGCCTAAGTATTTGATCATATGCTGAGAATATATACATCTTATGAAGCAAATGTGTTCGTGAAAGTTTCTTTTTTCGCACTCAGTTTTCAACTAAATTGCTTGAGGACAAGCAATAAGCTAAGCTTGGGGGGAGTTGATACGTCTAAAACGTATATACTTTTCGGAACACTTTTGCTATTGTTTCTCCTCTAAACTTGTGTGATTTGGCTATAACTAACACGGACTGGCGTTGTTTTCAGCAGAATTACCTTGGTGTCTAGTTTTTATCCAGAAAATCAACTATTAGGAAAAATCCCAGAAAATATGCCAAAAATCCTATTTCACCAGAAGAATCACGGAGCCAGAAGACGAGATGGAGGAGGGCCACGAGGGGCCCACACCACCTGGCCGTGCAGGCCAGCCTAGGCCGTGCCTGGGAGGGGTGTGGCCGCCTCGGTCACCCCCTTGGCCTCCCTCTTCACCTATAAGATGCACCTTGACCTAAAAACCCAGGGGGGTCGACGTTTTTCCAGATAGAGTTTCGTTGCGCCACCACCACCAGATACCGCGATTTGGAACCAGAAACTCCGTTATGGCACCCTGCCAGGATGGGGAATTGGAGGGCATCATCACCGTCATCATCACCATCGCTTCTCCATCGACCATCCATGATTCCCCCATCCATGATTCCCCCATCCATGAGTGAGTAATCCCCTGCTGTAGGCTATGGGGATGGTAGGGATTGGATGAGATCGTTCATGTAATGGCATCAGATTGTTAGGGCATGGTGCCTAGTATCTATTATTAGTGTTTTTTTGACTTTGTTGCAACTTGTTATGCTTAATGCTTGTCACTAGGGCCCGAGTGCCATGATTTCAGATCTAAACATGTTATTGCTTCATGAGGATATTATTGTTTGTGATCTTACCTACAAGTTGTATACACATATTATTATCCGGAACCAAAGGCCCTGAAGTGACAATAATCAGGATAACCGGAGGGGATGGCTTTGATGTGAGGATCACATGTGTTCACGGACTGTTAATGCTTTGCTCCGGTGCTCTATTAAAAGGAGCACCTTAATTTCCAGTAGTTCCCTTGAGGCCCCGCTGCAAACTAATGACCCACAAGTATAGGGGGTGTATCGCAGTATTTTCAATAAGTAAGAGTGTAGAACCCAACAAGGAGCAGAAGGTGCTGGCTAGTGGTATGGATCAGGAATTCAATGCAAATACTTAGCAAATGGATTTTTAGGGGTTTTTGATAAAGCAAGTAAACGAAGTACAAGTAAACAAAAGACAATAAGAATAAATGCAGCAAGTGGCCCAATCCTTTATGAGCAAAGGATAAGCCGGTTGTATTACTTAAGATGACCAAACGTTCTCGAGGACACATGGGAAGACTATCAAGTGCTTTCGCTTCATATAGTTGATTAATCTTCTTTAGCTTGCTAAGTGTTGTGTGGGTGAACCTGTGCTAATGTACCGACCTTCCTAGGACTAATACATAATTGTGATTATACCCCTTGCAAACATCCGTAAGTACAAGAAAGTAATTAAGGTAGAAATCTAACCATAGCTTTAAACTCTAAGACCCTAACGTCCCTTGTGCAATGGTTTCCTAACAGGGGTTCAGGTTTCTGTCACTCTGGCAACCCCTACGATTAGTAGCCAAATACAAAATGCATTCCCCTAGGCCCATATAGGTGAAGTGTCATGTAGTCGACGTTCACATGACACCACTAGAAGAAGTACACCACAACTTAAATATCAAACTATTGAATCTTTCTCAACACAACTCCACTACTAATAACATGACTTCTCCCATGTCCTCAGGAACACAACGAAGTAGTCACAAGACATCATATGGATCATGATCAGAGATGGAATAATGATGTATAACAATCTGAACATAAACAATAATTCAATGGTTCACTCAATAGCATTAACTATAAAGAGTAATCAACACCGGGAAAGTTTCCCCTAAGAACTAATGCAAGATTCAACTCAATTGTTACAGCAGTATGGAGATGGTGATGATGGTGCTGATGGTGATGATGGTGGTGATAATGATGATGATGATTATCCTGATGAAGTCCAGCTTGATGGTGGTGTTGATGGCGACGATCTCCCCTCTCCGGGAAGGAATTCCCTCGGCAAAATTCTGTCTGCCGGAGAGATCTTTCTCTCTCGGTGTTTTCCGCCCCGTAGAGGTGGCGGAATCTTTCTGTGGTCTCTCCCCGAGTATTAGGGTTTTGGGAGGATTATATACGCCAAAGGGGAGAGCCAGAGGTGGGCCATGGCGGCCACACCACCTGGTGGCGCGGCCTAGGCTATCCCGCGCCAGGGGTGGTGTGGGCCCCCTGTGGCCTATCTCCACTCCTCCTTATGGCTTCCTTCATCTTCTGGAAAAATAGGATTTTTCGTATATTTTCCCAGATTTTCTGATCTTCACGAATTTTGGCTCCAAACATCACCTTTTACATAAGAATCCTGACTGCAGTGGTCCATGCTCTAAAAGTCATCAGCCATGGAAAAACAGATGAAATAACATAAGTATCATCTCTTAATATGAAATATATCAATGAATAACAGTAAATTATGATATAGAATAGTGATGCAAAATGGACGTATCACAAACGGGCTGGCAAGACAAAAGATGTTGTGCAAGTTCTCATTACGAGCATGTATGACTATATATGGAACACATGCCTATGATTATTTAGTACTTAGATGCTTTATCTTATTTATCTACAAATGCCCTATGTCTTGATTGCTATATGAATTGTCTTGTCCATGCAGCGCCCGTCCATCCATCCCTATGCTTACCGCGCTTTAATCCTATTGTTTACTACAATTGTTACTACTGGTATTACTTTGCTATTGCTACTACAAAACTGTTGCTACTGATAAACTGTTCTGAGCAATATTGTCTCCAGGTGCAGCTGAATTGACAACTCAGTTGTTAAGGCTTATAAATATTAGTTGGCTCCCCTTGTGTCGAATCAATAAATTGGGTTTCACTTCCCTCGAAAATCTATGCTACACCCCCTATACATGTGGGTCATCACCCATACCGTTTGGTCATACCGTATTGCAAAAATTAGAGCCAGTACTCCGAATGGTTAACGACTAGTGGTACGGGCACGTCCGACCGTACGGTCTGCCAGTACCAAGTCAAAAAACCAATTCAGAATGACCAGAAAAACTAGATGAGTTCAGAAAGAAAAATAGAATAATCCAAAAAGGTTTCAAAGAAATAGAACTTAAGTAATTTAAACTTTGTTACCTAGCCTTCGCTTGTTTCGCTGAAAATGCCCCACCCACCCAAGTGGTGATGATAGAGGCATAAGAAATTTCTGGGTCCCCCTGTCCACGGAGGCGGCAGAGTTCCGGATCTCAAAAAACCCTAATCCTACCCAGCCCGCACCAATTGCGGAGATAATAGAGAAAGCTGAACCTGAGGCGGATCTCGCGGTACACGTCGGATCTGGAGTGGATCTCCCTAGCGAGTAAGAATCCCAGATCGATCCACCTGCGGAGGTCGAAATCCAGGAAGAGCAAGAAGATAACACTGGTACCGACTCTGATGACGCCGGGACGGACAGGCCCTTCCTAAGACCCCAACGTGTTTCGGAACAGCATCATCGTTCCGACCGTCGGGAAGACAACTACTCAAGAACCGGATCTTCAGGACAGCACCACAAAGCTGCACGTGACTGGCGTAACGTTACCCTAGTAGCGTAGCAAGAGGTAATCGCTGCACTGAACCCGAAGAATCCTCCCCGGCGAGAGTCGAAGGATCGCAGGAAAGAAGATAAAGAGAAACGTCGGGAGGAGGAACGACAAAGAATGCCACCTCCTAGACACGCAAGCCGTCCGGCTGACCGGTGATGGAACGACGGACACCATGCCGAGTCAAACCGGTAGGGGGCTCGTCATAATGAAGATCCTCCCCGGAACCAGAATAATGACGCTCCGGACGGAGGCCGGCGATCAGCCAGAAACAATCCAACTGCTCCACCAAGTAGCCATCACAACGGATCCCAAGGAGGCCAAGGAGGGTGTCGTGGTGGGGGAGGTGGTGGCAGAAGCCGAAGTCCGGCTCCAAGGCACCGCAGCCGCAGCCGTCATTCGGGACGATCTTTATCCCCAAGTGACGCAAGACACATGATCAATTCCAACATAGAAGCGCGGCGCTACGAAAACGATGATATATACGTGGGACCAAAGTGCTTCGGACCACGTATAAGAGCCACAAAATTCCTGGAAGGATTTGCTATCTCAAGACATATTCAAGCCTACGACAGCATAGCTCGGCCAGATACTTGGCTCCAGGATTTCTTCCAAGCTTGCTGTATCGCCAAAGGCGGAAACAACCTGGTCGCAACCCGATATCTCCCACTCATGTTTCGGAACACGGCACGATCATGGCTCAATGAACTTCCAGAGAATACCATCCACAACTGGTATGACATGCAAAGTGCGTTCTTTCAGAATTTCGAAGGCACATACCGGAGGCCCTGTATGGTAGGAGACCTATAGCGTTGCACCCAGAAAGCCGGAGAAACTTGCCGGGATTATCTCGGATGATGGATCGACACCAAGAACTCCTGTGAAGGAGTAAACGACCAAACTGCGATTGAAGCTTTCATTGCAGGACACCCAATTGGTTTACTATGTCATCGCTTGAAGTGTGACAAGGTCACTAATTTGGGAGAGATGATAGAAACAACGAGCAAGTATGCAGATGCTGACGACAACGCGGAAGGATTACTTAACGCCCTTGATGTGCCACAGTCGGCAAAACAACCAAAGCAACAAGCTCAGAAGCGCAAGAACGCCTCGGAAGAAAATCCCAACACGGAAACGGCAGTGGTCGCTGCTACTTTCGGGTCTGGAGGACGAGGAGGGCGCGACGGTGGTCGTGGACGCGATTGTGGGACATCAAGAGTCTAGGGTAGAGGAGACCAACAACCCGAAAAAAATACTCTTGGGCCGACATTGCCAACAACCCATGTGTGCATCACTTAGATGCTAATGGGGGCTCGTCCCACACAAACACCGAGTGTCGTTTCAATGACGACATCAAGAAAGACGATACCGCTAGCTATAGGGCTAAGCGGAAGAAGGGAAAGAAGAATCCCGAAAAAGATAAAGAGACCAAGGATGATTCTGACATGGAGGAAGCTGATGCTTCAAATCCCAAGCCGGAAGGGAAAAAGAACTTCCCGACAAAGAAAGACACTTACGTCACCTTCCTCGGATCTCAACCAGCTAAGGTCAAGAAAGCAGTTCTACATGAGCTCAACGCAACAGTTCCGGCTGTCCCTCAATTTTTGGACTGGTCGGAAATGGCAATCACCTTTGACCGTGCTGATCATTCGCCTAAGTTGCACAGGAGAGGAAAATACGCCTTAGTCGTCAATCCACTTATTGACGGCTATGGTTTCTCCAAGACTCTCATGGACGGCGGCAACAACATTAATATTCTGTATGTCGAAATGATACGCCGGATGAAGATCTCAGAAACCCAGCTGAACTATAGCTCTATGATCTTTCACGGAGTTGTCCCAGGAAGACAAGCAAATTCCCTAGGGGAAATCACTTTGGATGTTACCTTTGGAACTCCAAAGAACTACGGACGGAAGCAATTACCTTCAAAGTGGTCCCGTTTAAGAGCGCGTACCACGCTATATTCGGACATCCGGCTTACTGGGCTTTTATGGCTCGTCCGTGTTACATTTACAATATGATGAAAATTCCAGGTCCCAACGACGTGATCACCATCACGGGAGACCCGAAGAAAGCGCGAGAGTGCGAGGATGGAAATGTCACCTTTGCTGAAGTCGTGCTACACGCCCAGGAGTACCAGGAGATCAAGAAGAGCATAGATCCGTCCGAGATGCCTGCAATGAAGAAGGAGGTGACAAAGCCAAATCTGGAGTTCAAGGTATCAGAAGAGACGAAGAAGATGCCGTTGAAGGATGATGACCCCTCCAAGGTGACCTAGATAGGCGTAGGCCTAGATAGCGCATAGGAAAGCACGCTCGTCAAGTTCCTCCAAGCAAATCAAGATATCTTCGCATGGCAGCCATCTGACATGACCAGAGTACCTAGGGAACTTGGCGAGCACTCTTTAAATGTACACCCGAACGCTAAACCCGTCAAACAGTTCTTATGATGTTTTGGTGACGAAAAGCGTAAGGCAGGAACTAGCACGGCTCGAGTTAGCCGGATTCATAGAAGAGGTCATCCACACCGAGTGGTCGGCCAATCCTGTAATGGTCCCTAAAAAGGACACCACTGATTTAAGGATGTGTGTTGATTATACTGCCTTGAACAAGGCGTGTCCCAAAGATCCGTTCGCTCTTCCTAGGATTGATCAAGTTATCGATTCTACGGCAGGCTCGGAACTCCTATATTTTCTCGACGCATATTCCGGTTATCACCAAATTCGGATGAAGGAATCTGACAAAGTCAAAACTTCATTCATAACCCCATTCGGAACCTTCTGTTTTGTTACAATGCCCTTTGGGCTGAAGAATGCAGGAGCTACATACCAATGCACAATGCAGCGTTGCCTCCACGATCAAATCGGACGCAATGTACATGCATAAGTGGATGATATTGCGGTAATGTCCAAAAAGAAGGAAACATTGATTTCCGACTTGGAGGAAACATTTGCCAATCTACGGAAATACAACATAATGCTTAATCCAAAGAAATGCTTCTTTGGAATCCCAGCTGGAAAATTGTTAGGTTTTATTGTGTCTCAAAGAGGCATAGAGGTAACCCGAGACAAAATCAAGGCTATACTCAATATTTCCAGGCCAACTCGCCTGAAGGACGTACAAATACTAACTGGTTGCATTGCTGCAGTCAGTCGGTTTGTAAGCAGGCTCGGTGAAAGAGCCGCACCACTATACAAACTCCTGAAAAAGACCAAGAATTTTGTGTGGATCGACGAAGCTGAAGCTGCACTGCAAAACCTGAAAGTAGTACTCTCATCTGCTCCCATCCTTGCAGCACTAGAACCACAAGAACCAATGTTGCTCTATCTTGCTGCGACAAACAAAGTCGTCAGTATCTTCATGGTGGTGGAGAGACCGGAGGAAAATCAGGAGCACTTGGTGCAGCGTCCGACTTACTATCTCAGCGAGGTCTTAACAGAATCGAAGCAGCAGTATCCGCACTATCAAAAGGTGGCTTACGGTGTGTTCTTAGTGATGGCTCGTGTATTAACAAGCTCGTTGGGGAACCCCAAGAGGAAGGTATGATGAGCACAGCAGCAAGTTTACCTCGGTTATGAAACCAAGGTTTAATCGAACCAGTAGGAGCAAGGAAACACCCCAAAGGTGTTGCTAGCTGAGCCTTGGCAGGGTGCACTACCGGTGCTAGTAGCAAGGTGGAGACCTGCACAACACAACCACAGAACTCTGTCCCCAACTTGCGATGAGGTTGTCAATCTCACCATGTTTTGCTGAAAACAAAGGATTAAACATATCGAATGGAAAGAAGTAAAAGTTTGCAGAAAGTAAACACAAAGCAGTAAATAGTTTGTAGATTGTATGTAACATAAAGGACCAGGATCCATAGTTCACTAGAGGTGGATCTCCTTAGATAGATAACATGCTGGGTGAACAAATTACAGCAGGGAAATTGACAAACATCGAGAAAGCAATACATGCATATACTAATCATCTTGACTCCTTTGGAACTTGATTGCGAATTACAACATTATACATAGACCGCCATCCAACTGCATCTATGACTATTAATCCACCTTCAGGTTATCATCCGAACCCCCTCCAGTATTAAGTTGCAAGCAACAGATTATTGCTTAACGAATTGCGTGTAAAGTAAACAATATGATTGTTCTATGAACAAAGGATTGTTCTTTTCTCCCTAGTAGCAACAGAACATCTAGTACCTTAGATATTTCTGTCACTTCCCCAGATTACCAGAGGCATGAACCCACTATCGAGAATAAATACTAACTCTTGGAGTTGCTAGCATCTACTTGGCCAAGATAGCTACTAACAACAGAAAGCATGCAAGATCACAAATAACAAAGACATGATAGAATCAATAATCAATCTGAAATAGCATCTCAATATCCATCGGATCCCCGCAAACACAACATGCAGAATTACAAATAGATGATCTTGATCATGAACGGAGTTCACAAGATCTAGACATGAAAGCACAAAGGAGGAGAACCAGCCATCTAGATACTACATGGATCCGTAGTCTAAGGATGAACTACTCACGCATCACACTGGAGGCTTGCATGATGATGAAGAAGGCCTCCAGGGTGAATTCCCCTCTCCGGCAGGGTGCCGGGGAGAGCTTCAGACCCCTCCCGATCTAGGGATGGAGATGATGGAGGCTACAGACTCTTTCGTGGATTTTTGATCGGGTACTTAGGGTTTTCGTCTCGAGAGCATCTTATAGGCGGAAGGAGAGGCCGAGAGGGGTGCTGGGGTCGGCGAGACCACCCCCTGGCGCGGGCCAGGCCTGGCCACGCGGCCAGGTGGTGTGGCCGGCCCCCAGCCCTTCTTCGTCTCGTATTATGGCATCTGATGACTTCCGAAAAATAGGCACTTTGGCTTTTGTCCCGTCCAATTCCGAGAATATTCATTTTCTGACTTTCCTGGAACCAAAAACATCAGAAAACAGGCAGCTGGCACTGTGGCTCTTGTTAATAGGTTAGTCCAAGAAATCATATGAAAAGTACTCCAAAGTATGGACAAAACACAAGAAAGTGGATAAAACCAAGCAGGGAACATCAAAAATTATAGATACATTTGCAATGTATCACTTAGCATCTCGTAAGTTATGACATTATTTTCAGGAACATCCAATTACCGTGGTGAGCACAGCTCCCATGAGAGATATAATCAACAATAGTGACGCCACAAGACGCGTCGCGAAATGGGGCATAGAGCTTTCAGCTTTCGATATTGAGTACAAACCTCGTACAGCAATCAAATCCCAAATCCTTGCTGACTTTGTCGCTGATTGGACGGAGAGAACGGAGAGAATAACCCTACCAGAGTCAGAATACTGGACCCTGCATTTTGATGGGTCTAAAGCGCTCGGGGGCTGGCGTGGTGCTCAAATCATCCCAAGGACATAAACTTTTCTATGTATTATAGATACACTTCACGACGACGAACAACATTGCCGAATATGAAGCACTACTGCATGGAATCCGGATTGCTAAGGACATCAGCATCCGACGGTTAATGTATTATGGAGATTCGGATCTTGTTGCTCAACAAGTGTCGGATATCTGTAAGGCAAACAAGCACATGGCAGCATATAGAGCTATCGTGGATGAATTATCCAAATCGTTTGAAGGGTTTGAAGTTCAACACATCCCTCGAACAGAAAATGAGGAAGCAGATGCACTATCTCGAATAGGCTCTGCCCGGAAAAAGGTCCCGGATGGCGCTTTTTTAGAGCACCTCAAAGTTACCTCTATAAAAGGAGTGGACGAGGAATATCCGATCAAATTCGACTCACCTTTAGTACCAGTTCTCGCTGTGATTCCCAGCTGGACTCAACCCTATCTTAATTTCTTGATAGACGAAAAATTACCCGAAGACGAAGTTCTAAGCCGACAGATCATCCGACGAGCAAAAGCCTATACTATAATTAGTGGTGAGCTCTATAAGCGGAGTGCGCCTGGGGTCTTTCAGCGTTGTGTATCTCCGGAAGAAGGAGTGGAAATCTTACGAGAAATCCACGAAGGCGAATGTGGTCACCATGCTGCAGCCAAATCTTTAGTGGTAAAAGCTTTCCGACACAGTTTTTCTGGCTTACAGCCAAGGCAGATGCCGAACGGCTGGTCAAGACGTGCAAGGGCTGCCAAAAGTACGCCAAACAAGCTCACGTTTCGGCTGATCAGCTGCGAACAATACCTATAACATGGCCTTTCGCGGTCTAGGGGCTTGACATGGTAGGACCGTTTAAACGGGCTCCAAGTGGATTTACACACCTCTTATTGATGGTGGATAAATTTACCAAATGGATTGAGGCTAAACCCGTCACTAGTTGTGATGGAACAACAACCAGAAGATTTGTTGAGGATGTTATAATCCGATACTTTTATCCCCATAGCATTATCACGGACAATGGGAGTAACTTTTCTATGGGAGAGCTTGCCAAATTCTACAATGAACAAAATATCCAGATTGACATCGCATCAGTCGCACATCCACAAGCTAATGGTTTAACCTTACAGGGCCTAAAACCGAGACTCGAAGCACCACTACGACGTGCTGCGGGGGCTTGGGTAGAGGAATTACCTTCTGTAATATGGAGTTTGCGAACAACTCCAAACAGGTCAACTGGATACACACCTTTCTTCTTGGTCTATGGTGCAGAATTAGTTCTTCCTAGTGATTTGATTCACACTTCTCCTTGAGTGGCCGCGTATATTGAGGAGGATGCCAAAATTTCTCGACAAAATGATCTTGACTTAGTCAAAGAAGTTCGCATCATTGCTGAAATGAGATCAACGGCCTATCAGCAGAAGTTATGCAAGTATCATAGCCAGAGAGTCAGAAACCGGTCTTTCAATAAGGGCGATTTGGTTCTCTAGCTTGTGCAGCAAAGAAAGCAGAAACTTTACCCAATATGGGAAGGGCCATTTTTAGTTAGTCGAGTATTACACAATGGTTCATACTGCCTAACTAATATGCGGACAGTCAAAGAAAGACCTGCTACTAAGAAGAGAAAGAGAGTTGGAGGCAGTACAAATCTGGATGAATTAGACAGACCATGGAATATTGCTCAGCTACGTCCCTTTTATTCTTAGTTTACTTTTCTTTGTAATCGTATATGTGTACATGTTCAATGAGAAATAAAGTCGTGGTTTCCTCAAAATCTTTCTGAGAAGTTTTTACCATCTTATTTTTGAATGATCATGTCACAAGTCAAAAATCCCAGAATACTTGAAAGTACTTTATGATCATGTTTATTCTGGTTTAGATTTCCGATTCTAAAATTGATACCTTTGGGGTATAAATCTAAATTTTCTATTCTATACTTTGGTTATTTGTTTGATTGCTGGAGGCGGGCATTTTCTGAGTAGTGAATTGTTGGTACTGGAAGCCGGCTTTGTTTCCATGTTTAAACTGGTTTAGCAATTGAGCTCCGTTGCTCGGCAAAGTTTCCGTGCTAAAAGTTAGCCGGCTCACAAAAGGGACGAGGCGGAAAGCCAGATAAACAATAAGTGCACACAAAAAATACAAGTGCTTATGTAAACATTTTAGGCACATAGTATCAAAGCCAAAAGTTCTAAATAGATAAATTAAAACATAACACTAGCAAAAGTATCATACTACTTAATTACAAAACCAAATTGTTTTTCAGAATAACACATTGTTCTTCTGATATTCTATGATGCAGGAGGAGAGGTAGGAGCTGCCGGCTCGTTGGATACATAGGCCTCGGCTTGATAGCATTCTGAGATGTTAAAATCCGATATGGTTTGATCATCGTCGGAAACCTCAGTTGTTGCTTCGGAAGGTGGAGGCGGTGTGTCCACACGGGTGAAGAAGGGAGTGTCATAGCTAGTCAAATCAGCTACGTGGCACCCATATCCGGTGCAGGAGTCCATGATAGCCTTGATGTCTTGCTCCTATCCGTCTTCGTCCACCTTGTAGTACCCTCTGGTTACATGCCAGATTTCCATGTTTCCATGGTGGGTCCTGAACAAGCTGCGGCATATCCTTGGCCCTGTCTCGCTCTTCAAAACCGGACATGTTTTGCATATTCAGAACCTTGAGAACCTCGCCAATGTCTTCGAAAGATTGGCGGAAGTCATGAAGAAAATCACCGACTTGGGTAAGCCAGTGGTGCGAGGCTCGGCAGAGGAAGAATCCGTCAAGTTCAGAGGACCTACGCATATAATGCAAAGGTTAAGTCAAATAAACCCGAACTCTAGAGAGTCGGAAGATGCAGAAAAATCAGAGAAAGGGCAACATACCAAGGATGACATCGTCGACTTTGGCCTTCTCTTCGCGAAGACTTTGGAGCTCAGCCCAGAGCACCGTGGAAATGTCCTTTTCTCTGAATAACTCATCGTTGTGATCTGAGATTTTCTTATCTTGAAGCACAATCTTGCGATCACGCTCATTGGTGGCCATGGAGCTGGACTCGAGAATCTGAGCAATGCTCTTCACATGATCTGCCTTGAGCTTATCCAGCTCTTGGCGAAGTTCTTTGTTCTCCACAACCAAGGTCTTAAGATTCTCGGCCTCTTCGATCATGGCACAGGACTGTTTTACCAGTGCTGTAAGTCAAAAGAACAACAGTTCAACAAAAATTCGACTATGAAAAAAAAAAGACAAGGTTTGAGTTTCAAAATGTTTATCTTCGGCCTCATCCTTGGAAACCTTCAGCTGTGCATTTTCAAGTTGGAGAGCTCTGATCTCTTTCCGCTTGTTGCAGATATTTTTTTAATAATTCCTGGTTATACGAATTAACTTTCCGTCAGTCAGAATACCCAGAGTCAGAAGTCTACTAAAGACTCGGGCTAATATTGTAACTAATATCAGCACGAGCCTTGGGGGCTACACTAGTTCATTCTTTGGCATCCTAAGTAAGCATAAACCCGGATTTGACTATCCAACTTCATGCTTGGGGGCTAGAGGATAGGATACAAAGTAACATAAAGAAAAAAAGTGAGTTGGAATTCCGACTTACATGTTGTTCATGTGTGAGCTTGCTCAAGCACATGGTCACTTCAGTTGTAACCTTCTCGGCAAGGGTGAGCGGGATCACAGGTGGAGGTGGTAACACACCAGCTCTTTGTCCCTCGTCGTGAAGGCGGACTTGTTCAAGAAGATCAGAAAACTTGACGTCCTCCGCTTATTGTGCTTCTTCTTCGGCAGAAAGATTCCGGCTTTCCAAGCATTGCCGGGCCAAATGCTGGATTTCCTCCGCAGATTTCCAAGACAGGCCAAGTTTGGCAAGTCCTGGATTACTTAGGAGATTGTCAGCGAAGATTTCTGCCGAGGGATCATTACCCGAAGAGGGTTCACCCTTATCAACACCCGAGTCACTCATGGTGACATCAGTTTGCGACTCAAGGATCGCTGGCTCTGCTGTTTGAGCCGGATCTTCTACAACAGTCGGAGATCGAGTAATCTCCGGTGATGCAGAAGGCTGAGGAGTGGGAGTCGGAGGAGCCATGGTAGGAGAAGCTAATTTGAGCTTCGACTAGCGCAGAGGCTTCGAGGCCGTTTCCTTCCCCTTGACCTTGATGAGCTGTTTAGCTCTGAGAAGATAATAGAACAAAGAACATTACGTCTCAGAAGGAATTACATGCAAAATACAATGACCTTGTGAGGAAAGATTACCTCTTCACAACGGGCACTTCTTTGGTGCCGATGGCCAATGTCGGAACTTTGTGTTTCCGAGGAACGACATCCGGCATTGGGACCAACTCACCCTCGTCCTGAGAAAACATAGGAGGGTATCCCTTGATAGCAGCAAACTCCAACTCGAGGAGATCGGTAAGATAAAAAGGAAAAACATCTCAGTATTGCAAAGATAACATATGGATGAGCACGAAAAAGAGTTACTTCTGAAGTTTACCAGCACAACAGGATTTTCCACTATATGCATGTCCAGGGACAGCTCCGGAATCTTCCTCTCGATCCGCTCACTTATCAGCCATTTGATTTAGCTTACATAATCTTTCGGCTTTAAGAACTTGGAGCTGACGCGGAGGGAGTCATTCTTTGATGACGTGATGGAGTGCATCAGTCGATATCCATGATGTTGAAGAGGTTGGATCCGGCGCGCCACCCAACATTGAACTAAGTCGGACCCTTTCAGGCCCTTGTGCTTCATCATATATTCGATCCGTCTCTTGGCGAGAAACAGATCGTCACTAAGAGTCGGAACGGCCTCGTCCCAAGACTCTTGAGGCTTGGCGGCTCCATCTATGAAAGCCGGCAAAGTTGTGTCTTTGCTGGGAGCAGGGATATCCTTGTGGTAGAAAAAGGTGGACGGCCATTGTTTGACCAAATCACTTGCCATAATCCAGGGATAAACGTGCTCACGCCTAACCGAAAAACTAATGGTGCCGGTAATATAAGGATTACCGGCAGTAATGGAATTTCTCCGGACATGAAAGTAGTACCGGAAAAGAGTAAGGCTCGGCCTAATGCCGAGATACCCCTCACACAAAGAAGCGTATGCGCTCATCTGTAAGATGGAGTTCGGGGGAATATCGTGGAGATGAATGCCATAATGATCTATAACCTCGGAAAAGAATTTCGAGGGAGGAAAAGAAAGACCTCTGTCAAGGTGAGTGCCGAAATGCATTCGCTCACCATTGTGGGGGTTGGGGACGGTTTCGCCGAAGCCGCTCTGCCAGTCGTCGGCACGGAGGAGCCCTTCGTCTTCAACGACCTGGATCTTGGGATTGTCTAGGACGTAGGTGATCTAGACTCCACGGTGGCTCTCCCTCTCTGTCGCCGCTGCCGCTTCCGCTAAGCCGGAGGATGATGAAGAAGCCATTCTATCTGATGCGCCGGTGACCTTAGATGGGCCGCTCTAGAGGTGTTTTTGTGGGAGCAGTGGAGCGCTGGGTTTATGGGAGGCGTAGAGGAGAAGGAAACGACGCTAGAACTAGTGAAGAAGATTGGGGGAGAAATCCACACCACTTATATCCGCCAGGCGCGTCAAGATTTGTGTAAACGCTACAGTGAACATGCCGCGCGTCATGGAAAGGACGGGGAAACCTATGCGCGATGATTATGCCGCCTCGATCTCTACGCACGCATTGAAACATCACCTCGGTTCCACGAAAGGCGGACCCACCAACGGTCGTGCTGACAGGAAATGTCTATCAGTGACGTGACATGACCATGGCTGGTGTCAGGTTAGGTCAGAGACCAAGTTCCGGCTTAGTTTGGATTTCGAGCTGGAAATCTGAATAAATGTACTGATAGGTCCGATTATTTTTAAGACCTGGACCGTATCTTTTCTTTTGAAGTTTTAGGAACCCTTCAAGATTCTGCAAGCCAAAGATCAAGCTAGATGATGATGAATCCGACTTTGGATCTTGGAGGCTTCCGGGGGCTGCTGTTGGGGATATACTTTCCGGGTATCCTCACAGTTCCTCACTGACCAGGGTGGCCCACTTCGGGTTAGAGCTTTGCTTCACGGGCGACCCAGTCAGGGAGAAGAGACAGAGTCCAGTCCGGCTACGGGAAGGCCCAGAAGACTTACCGACATAGGCCCATAGTGTTACTTGTAGTTCAAGATGTACTCTATAACCGACTCTTAGTCGTAGCCGGATAGATCTCTCCTGTAAACCCTAGGCCGGATATCTATATAAGCCGTCCTAGGGAGAGTCTTTAGGGCAACTACCACCAGACAATAGTCTACAACCTCAACTCGCACAGGCGAAACCCTTGTAACCCATATTCTGGCTCTGCCGTGTTACTGGATTGCTAGCAGGAGTAGGATCCGTCCAAAGCCGACGGATTCGAACCTGGGTAAAATTGTGTGCTCACCGTCCCGGAACACCATACGACTCACACCCCTCTCTTCCACACGCCTCAAGGACCCCCTCATGGCATACTTGTCATCAATACGACGACAAATTCCACAATGTTTACTTCGCCAACTCTATAATGCTTCAGTCGTTGCCCATTAAAAATCTAGGACGAAGAACAGGGCGTAGTATTTTTCAATCTTACCGCTCCTGATGGATATGCTTCTTCAACATCATAAGGTCCTTCCCACCTGGATTTCAACTTTCCTGCAAAAATCTTAAGCCTAGAGTTGTAAAGTAAAACTTTATCTCTAATTTTAAATTCCATGCCTTCTAACTTTCTGTCATGCCATTTCTTAACCTTCTCTTTAAATATTCTAGCATTTTCATACTCATTCCTTAGTTCATATAAAGCATGAATGTCTAAGAGTCATTTTTCACCTGCAGTTTTAAAGTCAAAATTCATAGTTTTGATAGCCCACCGAGCCTTATGCTCGAGTTCTAATGGAAGATGACAATTTTTACCGTAAACCATTTTGTATGGTGTCATTCCCATAGGGTTCTTGAATGCTGTGCGATACGCCCACAGTGCATCATTAAGCTTTAGAGACCATTCTTTTCTTGATATGTTCACCATTTTCTGGAGTATGGTCTTGATTTCTCTGTTTGATAATTCCACTTTCCCACTGGTTTGAGGATGGTAAGGCGAATCTACCCGGTGATCTACTCCATATTTTTGAAGTATCTTATCAAAAGTTCCTTTCATAAAATGAGTTCCACCGTTAGTAATCAAAAATCGAGGTACTCCAAACATGGGGAAGATGATGTCTTTGACCATCTTGATAGAAGTGCTGCATCTGCATGAGCTGTAGGTATAGCTTCAACCCATTTAGTAACATAATCAACAACAAGAATATGGGTATAACCATTAGAGGGAACAAATGGTCCCATAAAATCCATTACCCATACATCGAATGGCTCTATTACTACGTTATACTTCATATTCATCTCTTGTATTTTTCCTATATTACTCATATGTTGATAGGCATCACAATTTTTAACATATTCAAGAGAATCTTTGACTAAGGTAGGCTAGTAGAAACCTAACTGTAAGACTTTGGCTGCGGTGCGATTACCAGCATGATGCCCACCGTAGGGATTATCGTGACAGGCTTTAAGGATGTCTTTAAACTCATGCTCAAGCATGCATTTCCGGATTACTCCGTCTAGACCATGTCTATATAAGTACGGATCATCCCAATAGTAATGCTTTAAATCACTGAAGAATTTCTTCCTTTGATTGTAATCCATTCCTTTTGGTACAAACTTACCTACAAGGAAATTAGCATAATGAAAACCAAGGATCGTTAGATTCAACAACTGCAAGATATTCACCCGACATAGATTCGTTAATAGGAATAGGATCCTCCATTATTCCTTCCATTCATGACAAATGATCGGCCACAGGGTTATCCTTTCCTCTCTATCGACTATTTGTAAATCGTACTCCTGAAGTAACAAGACCCATTTGATTAGACGAGGTTTAGCATTCTTTTTAGCTAGAAGATATCTTAGAGCTTGATGATCAGTATGAACTATCACTTTTGAGTTGATGATATAGTGTCTAAACTTATCGCAAGCAAAAACGACGGCAAGGAATTCTTTCTCAGTTGTTGCATAGTGCCTTTGATCATCATTAAAGACTCGACTGGCATACTGGATAACATTAAGGTTAGGCCCATCTCTTTGTCCTAAAACAGCTCCAATAGCATAATCACTAGCATCACACATAATTTTGAATGGTTCATCCCAATTGGGTGCTTGAATAACCGGTGCAGAAACTAAAGCCTTTTTAATTGTTCAACAGAATCATGACAATCTCTATCAAAGGCAAAAAGAATATCTTTATCAAGTAGACGAGTTAAGGGGGCTACTATTTTAGCAAAATCTTTGATAAAGCGCCTATAGAAACCAGCATGCCCAAGGAATTTTTTTACTCCTTTTATATCTTGGGGAATTGGAAGTGTTTCTAAAGTAATTAAATTTGAACTATCAAAGTTAATATTTTCTCAGAAACTTTATGCCCAAAAACTATACCTTCCCTTACCATGAAGTGGCAATGTTCCTGTCGTCAGATTGATGACAAGTACGCCATGAGGGGGTCCTCGAGGCATGTGGAAGAGAGGGTTGTGAGACATACGGTGTTCTGGGATGGAGAGCACACAAGTTTACCCAGGTTCGAATCCGCCGGCTTTGGACGGATCCTACTCCTGCTAGCAATCTAGTAATATGGCAGAGCCGGAATATGGGTTACAAGGGTTTCGCCTGTGCGAGTTGAGATTGTAAACTATTGTGGTTATCTATGTTATGCGCTAAAGGCTCTCCCTAGGATGGCTTATATAGATATCCGCCTAGGGTTTATAGGAGAGACATATCTGGCTACGACTAAGAGTCGGTTACAGAGTACATCTTGAACTACAAGTAACACTATAGGCCTATGTCGGTAAGTCTTTTGGGCTTCCCGTAGCCGGACTAGACTCTGTCTCTTCTCCCTGACTGGGCTGCCCATGGAGCAAAGCTCTAACCCGAAGTGGGCCACCTTGGTCAGCGAGGCACAGTGAGGATACCCGGAAAGTATACCCCCCAACAGTAGCTCCCGGAAGCCTCCAAGATCCAGAGTCGGATTTCATCATCGTCTAGCTTGATCTATCTTCGGCTTGTAGAATCTTGAAGGGTTCTTGAAACTTCAAAACAAAGGATAGGATCCGAGTCTCAAAGCGAGTCGGATCTATGAGTACTGTCGTGGTGGTGTCACGGCAGATGCCATGGATAGGCTAAAGGTGGGGACTAATACACGCTAGGGGAATCCAGGGAGGGATAGTGGAGTGATTCTCCACACAGAAGTTTGTATTGCTATATCTCCAAGATTACAAGTGCTCCTTGAGCTGTATTGGCGAGAGGAGGAAGGAGGAGCTCTCTTACTCTTGCCTACTATTTTTCCCTAGAACCCTAAATCAACTAGCACTATGGCCTCAAAGAACTCAACTAGTGACTATGGAATCACCAAACCAACTAGAGCCCAACCAACCCCCTCTACCAGAAACCTAGCCCCCCTTATATAGAGGAAGTTCGGTCCATGCCTAGGGCATACGTGGAGGCATATTCCTAAGAATATGCCCCCTCCCAAAGTGGTAACCTGACCGGGGTGCTTTTCCCCCGCGTCACACATGCTTTAGCGACGTAAGCCTCTGCGGCGCCCGCGTCAGCCGACATGGGCGTCATCACCCTTGTCAGCCATGACCTGGTGGTCCTGCCCTTGCTTTCTCCGCTCATGCAGTGCGTACCGGACCTTCTTTTTGACCAGAGAGATTCCTTCCTTCTCCCAGAAGCTAAGCGAGGACCCGAATCATAGTAGATCCGGCCACACCTGTTCCTGCATATAAGTTAGACAAGCACTTCCGACTTACTCCTTAAGTCGGATGAGACAATGTTAGGCAACCCCCTGGTCCGGGTTACTCCGTGATCCGGCCTGCCTTGAGGTGACCCGGCTAGCATCCGCTTTGACCTTGCCGAACCTCGGCTAACTCGGCCCTTATACCCCGGAGTGACCCTACCCGGGGGTATCCCCCCAACATTAGTCCCCGAAGCTTGTGCGGTCTTAGCTGCCTTGGCCGCTAAGGCCACATCAGGTTCATTTATGTTCGAGCCTTGGACGTTTAATTCCGGGTTAGCTCCTTATCTCGGATTATATGGATTTATGTTCCCTTCGCACGTTCCAAGTTTTCACTTGCCGGCCGGGTCACCACTTTGGCTCGGATCCCATGGTTATCATGGTTTGATCCGGGCCCCGTTTCCTTCTCTCATACGCCAACCCACGTGGAGGCTAATCATTACCTCGTCTTATTTTAAGGGCCTGCCAGTTATCATTGTGCATGGGTGAAGTCATGCCTGCCTCCTCGTTTACCGCATCAGCGCGTCGCGTCATGGGATTGCTTCTACTCTGTGGCCCCTTGTGTGGCTTTCCCCGATTGGCTGATGCAGGTGATACACGGCCACACCATGTGGCTTGTTGGCGCAGCGCGATCCCACTCACCCATCTCAGGGGGCGGTTAAGTAGCGGAGGGGCGCACCCCTTAGCACTTTTCCACTTCTGCGCCCCTCTGCCCATTGCCTTTCTCCTTCGTCTTCCTAGCGACCGCGCCGCCGCCGCACCCTCCCCATGCCTCTGCATCGCAGCCACCGCTGCGTAGCTTCTTTGCCACGGGTCCACGCCAATCGAGGCCTCAGATCTTCGCCGCCGCTAGCTCCAGCGAGGATAGCGAATACGAGATGACGGAGGAGGAGCTCGTCGTCGCCGAGCAGGAGATGGAGGAGGACGCCGCCGCGGTGGACCGCGGCGCGTGGGCCAGATCATGGGTCTATCAAGATGACCTTGACTGGCTCTACCGGACCAGACGCATTCCTGCCGGCGTCGCCGCTCGTCTCCCCTCCGCCAAACTGGCCCCCTCACCCAATCCGGGTGAGTTCATTGTGTTCCTGTCCCACTTCCAACGTGGATTTGGTCTGCCGGTGAGCGATTTCTTCCGGGATTGGGTTAGGACCTACCACTTGCAGCCGCACCATCTCCCAGCCAACGCTATCACCTCTCTCTCCGCCTTTGCCTCTACGATCGAAGGCTACACCAGACTATGGCCCACGAAGGAGCTGTGGATCCGGTTTTTCGGCCTTCGTCGCAACGTCATCCCCAATATCCAAGTAGAGTCGGAGGATAAGCAGCTCACCCAATTCGGAGCTACCTCCATCTTGCCCCGGAGACTTTCCGTCTTTCCCCGGGTTACCGGGCTTGACTCCTGCAAAGGATGGGCCCGGACCTTCTTCTATGTCCGGAATGAGGGTACTGAAGATTTGATTCGGTTGCTGCCCTACGCTCCGGGTCCACCTGACATGGAATTCTAGGAGGAGGTCCCCAAGAAGCCTACAGCTCTGGCCAACCAAGTTAACAAGAGGTTCGCAGAGCTGAAGAAACTCGGATTGCGCAACGAGAATGCCATGATCACGTTCGTGCGCAACCGAATCTCTCCCCTCCAGAAGCGCACCCACAGGTTGTGCCACATGAGTTTCGGCCGCGACCCCAACCGGACCTCCTCCTTCGAGCTGAGAAACACGGAGATTTTTCGCCGGGTTAAGGCTCTTTTCACCACCCACAAGGATTTCTCTGCCGAATGGACATGGGGAATTGAGCACTACTGTCGTGACAGGCTCCCTCCCGCGGTAAGCTTCGTGGGGCAAACTTATTTCGGACCAAGTATGTGTTGGTTTTTGTTGTATTTTTGACTCTGTTCTTCGTGCTTTTTCTCAGATGTTCCTTCAGCAAACTCTCGAGGATGGTATGGACCCGACCCTTAAGTGGGCGCCGGACCGATAAATCCTGGATGAGGAGGAGCCGGACCAGGAGATGTTCCCCCCTATGACCGACGCTACCAAACGACCCAGCGGTAAATTCTCTTCTCTTAGAGATTGGCCCAATGATGAGGATGACTCGGATGTCGACGTGATTAAACCTATTGAGGCTATCCCTCTTTCTTTTGCCTTTCCGGCATCAGCTAACCCCGGTGGGCATATCCACGAGGATCCTCCACTTGCTACGGGCGATCCGGTTCTGGTGGCGTCGAAGAAGAAGCGCGGAGCCGCATCAAGTTCTTCCTCCGAACCTTCTCAGCCCACAAAAAGGCAAAAGAAGGCCGGAGACAAGACTGCCTCCAAGCGGCAGGCAAAGCCCCGGCAGAGAGGGCTCGGAAACCCAAGGAGGCCGAAACCTCGGATGCGTAAGTCATTTTTCGTTGCGTAACTCACTTTTCCTTGCATCGTGGTAATTTCTCTTCTGACATTATTCTCTTCTTCAGGCCTCCGGTGGAGGTCCCTCAGAGCGGATCAAGCATCTCTTCACCCCTTTGGTCTGGCCCTTCTCCTCCTCGTGACGATGAGTCACGCCAGCTGAGCCCTATTCCGGAGGGTTCTGCGGCTACTCTGGGTTCTGCAGTACCTCATCGAGAGGAACGCGACCTCGGAGCAGGAGGGGTCGGTCCAGCCGAGGCGACGGCGTCCACCACTTCGGCATCGCCGCAACCAGCAACCACCGAGTCTATCTCAACACCAGCACCAGCAGCAGTTCCAGTAGCAGCGACGGAACCGGCTCCAGCATCTGTTCCGGTACCAAGAAAACCAACCACAGCTCCAAGTCCAGCTACAAGAGCTCCAGTGCCAAGTTCTTCCGCCTCGTCTGAGTCATCTTAGCCTCGGCGAGGAACTACTCCAGCAGCTTCTAAAGGGAAATCCACCGCAATTACTTCTTCCCAGCAAGCTAAGGGAAAAAAGGCTCCGGATACTACCAAGTCTGCATCCGTCGAGGCCGGGCAGCAAACCCTATCGTCGATCCTTCCGAAGAAATCACCAGCAGCGAAGGATGTTCCTGCCGAGCCAACTGATGCGCATCAGATGGTTCTGCATACCAGCCCAGCTCTTTCCCTAGTTGAGAGGAAAGAAGCTCACGCGAAGGGCTTGGTGGCACCCCATATGCCCACCGGCGAGCGGTACCCTCCGATCCTTATCGAGTTCGTCATGAACTAGAACAAGGCGGAGTTCGTCCACAACGACGATCTCCCGAAAAGTTCGGTCCCGCAGAATTTTCCACCCAGATGAATACCGCTGCTAAGGCAATTAACCTCACGGGGCAAATGATGGAGGTATGTCGTTTCTCCTTTACATGCTGTAGATAATAACCAGTAGTCCCCGAGCCTCCGGTGGAGTAGCTTGTTACTCGGCTGGATGCTCATTAGAAAACTAACGTAGCTGCATGTAAACCTCAAATCTGCACACACCTAGAGCCGGGTTAAGTTCCACTTGGCCCGGATCTTGTACACTTCAAATATGCACACACCTAGAGCCGTGTTAAGTTCCACTTGGCCCAGATCTTGTATACTTCGAATATGCACACACCTAGAGCCAGGTTAAGTTCCACTTGGCCCGGATCTTGTACACTTCGAATATGCACACACCTAGAGTCGGGTTAAGTTCCACTTGGCCCGGATCTTGTACACTTCGAATATGCACACACCTAGAGCCGGGTTAAGTTCCACTTGGCCCGGATCTTGTACACTTTGAATATGCACACACCTAGAGCCGGGTTAAGTTCCACTTGGCCCGGATCTTGTACACTTCGAATATGCACACACCTAGAGCCGGGTTAAGTTCCACTTGGCCCGGATCTTGTACACTTCGAATATGCACACACTTAGAGCCGAGTTAAGTTCCACTTGGCCCGGATCTTGTACACTTCGAATATGCTCGCACCTAGAGCCGGGTTAAGTTCCACTTGGCCCGGATCGTGTACACTTCGAATATGTACCAAGCTAATTTTACACTTCTGTACTTTTTTCAGGTAACCACCAATCGCCGGAGTGCTGAATTCCAACGCTTGCTGGATACCCACAAGATGCTACGCGCAAAACATGTTGCACTTGGTGCAGAACATGAAAAGAGGGGTAATTTTCTCCCTCGGCACCTCTCCGTTTTTCTTCACTTTCTTCCGCCGAACTAATCTCCTCATTTGGTTTCTGCAGCTGGGGTGGAGGCTGAGAACAAGATCATGCGGAAGAACTTGGAGGAAATCCGGGGTATGTCCTCTTTTGTTCGACCTCGTAGTGTTTTCCATTTCTTCTTCTCCTTGGCTCGGCAAACATTCACTCCTCGGCTCTGCCGGGTCAACATACTATTTCAGCATCGCTTGAGGATAGTGTGCCCGTGCCTGAAATGATGCTGCATTTTCTCGAAAAAGCAGGGCAGCATCAAGGCTTGCTGAAGAAAAAGGATGATGAGCTCGCTCTCCTCCAGACTAAGGACGACGAGATTGCCAAGCTCAAGGCTGAGATGGAGAAGATGAAGGCCCAGCACCAAACCGAGCTCCAAAAGGTTGGCCAAAACTTCACAGAAGAGCGTGAGCGCCTTACTCTCCAGATCTCCAAGGACCAGGACCTACTCAGAGAATCCGACCTCCAGCTTGGGTCGGCAAACGCTGAGCTTGAGCAACTTCGCAAAAGATGCGATGACTACATCAAGGAGTTAACCTAGATCCATAGGCATATTTCTCGTAAGTTCCTTTCCCTTATCCGACATAATTCTCTGGGTTACCTCATATGTCTTTTCTTTACCTTCTTCCTTTGCCTTGTTTCTAGACCACTTTCTAGAGGGTACTTCTATTGCAAGCGCTGATGTTGCCAAATTTCGCCGAGAGAGGGGTACTCCCGTCGTTCCTGACGGTGAGAGCATTCCCTTAGACATGGAGGACCTATTGGTCAGCTTGTCAGCTCACGTGGAAACCATCAAGAATTATGGCAAGGATATCCTCGACGTTGCAGTTCACATTTTCAATATGTTCTAGCCCAGAGAGAGTAGTCCGGAGACCATCGCGATTCTCGTCGAGAAGTTAATGGAGATTGAGACCCAGCTTGACCTCTCGAGAGAGTCCGCTGGGCGTGCCGCAACCGATACCATCCTTCACCATATTCTCACATGGTACGAGAAGATTGACCTCAGCCTCCTTACACGCCGGCGCACCGGATCCAGATGGACCGATGATCCGGAGTGGGTAGCTCGGCGCCAGGCTTGCGCCTATAGCCTCGTCGAATATTCTCCTATTCATGACTGGGTTGAAGGACCGAGCTTCCTGGAATCTGCTGGGGACGAGCACAATGAGAACGTTGAAGATGGGTCGGATGAGGGCGGAGAAGATGATGCTTCAGATATTGAAGACAGCGACGACGACTCCGAACTTCCTCCTCCTGCTGCTCCTTAGTTCCACAAAACTTGAAAATTTATCAGATCCCCGGTATGCCGGGTGTAATAGTATGCTGGATATGTGATATTTTGCTACTACATTTCTATGCCGGATTAACTTGGGCGCATCCCCCGAGTTTCATTTTCTTGTTCGTCCAATTCTCTAGCTCGGTCCATGTCTACCTTGATTCAGTTTTATGACTTACGAACCCGAGCTCTAAAAATTGTTTTAACAATACTTAGAAACCTTTAGGCTTAGCTCAAAATAATTCAGCATAATAACTTGAAAATAAATACAGGGTTAGTCCGAAAAACAAACATTAGCTCGAATAAACTCATTTCCTTAGTCGTTTTTCATGTGCTACGCAATTCCAAACTTGTTCTCTTGCTTGCCATGAAGCCAATTCTTGTTGGAGAGCAGCAAGTTGAAGAGTTGGGTTTTTGGTGCTCACACATTACTAATCCGGGTTAAGTAGAACAACTTATTCCAGCTACCGCATAAGAAGTAACAACAAACATTATTAAGGCAGTCCCCGAGTTACTGCTCGAGGCGCTGCTATTTCATTGATAAGCTCATTGCCGACATACATACCGACATATGAGACGACTCGGATACATACACTTCTTAGCTAAGTGTAGAAGGGACGAAGTAGTGCTACATTCCACGGTCGCTTAGATTCCGATCCGGACCTGTCCGCCTTGTTCTTTTCCTGTGGCTTTGCATCTATAAGATAGTAAGAATCATTGTGCAATGCTTTGATCACAATGAATGGCCCTTACCATGGTGGGGATAATTTATGCATGCCAGTAGTATGTTGTACCAACCGGAGCACTAGATCGCCTTCCCGAAAGACTCGGGGGCACACTTTCCGGCTATGATAGCATCGGAGATTTTGTTGATATATGGCGGATCTGGACAGTGCTAGTTCTCTCGATTCTTCCAGCAGATCAACATCATTTTGTCGGGCTTCTTGCACTTCGGCTTCTGTGTATTGGGTGACCCTAGGCGAATCATGCTCTATGTCGGCTGGTAATACAGCTTCTGCCCCATATACCAGAAAAATGGCGTATAGCCTGTTGATCGATTCGGAGTTGTTCTTAAACTCCACAGTACCGCTGGTAGTTCTTCTATCCAGCACCCCGGTGATCTTTGCAGCGGCTCAATGAGCCGGGGTTTTATCCCGGATAATACTAATCCGTTGGATATTTCCACCTGTCCGTTCGATGCGGGGTGGGCTACCGAGGCGACATCGAGTCGGATCTTCTTGTCTCGGCAAAAGCGCGCAAATGCTCCTTCCGCAAAATTTGTTCCATTATCAGTTATAATACTATGTGGATAACCGTATCTCAAGATGATGTCTTTGAGAAATGTCACGGCCGTAGCTCCATCACATTTTCTTATAGGTTTCACTTCAATCCATTTTGTAAACTTGTCCACCATGACCAAAATGTGTGTCATGTTTCCTCTCGCTGGTTTGAACGGGCCAACCATATCCAAGCACCATACAGCAAATGGCCACGTAATTGGTATGGTCTTGAGTTCCGACATAGGCATATGTGTCTTGGTAGCGTACCTCTGACAACCATTGCATTTTCTCACCAGATCTTCTGCTTGTTCTAAGGCACTTGGCCAGTAGAATCCATGCCGGAACGCCTTTGCCACCAAAGCTCGGGATGAGGCATGGTGCCCACATTCTCCTTGGTGTATATCTCGGAGGATGTCAAGTCCTTCTTCCGGGTCAACACATCGCTGGAGGACGTTGGTTACACTCCGTTTGTACAGCTCGGAATTGATGATCATGTATGCCTTTGCTCTCCTCTGAGTTTGCCTGGCTAACACCTCCTCAGCGGGTAACGTTCCGTCTTTCAGAAATTGGAATATAGGCAGTGCCCAAGCTGGTATCGCTCGTGGAGGAAATACGTCCTCATCAATTTCCATCTGATCCACCGGCATAACTTCAGCCGGATCATGCTGAGCAGTCCCCGGGTCTAGCGAGGTAGTCCCCGGGTTTGCCGAGGCAGTCCCCGGGTTTTCTGATGCAGTCCCTAGGTCTCGCGTACTACCTCTCGTGTCAATGTCCATGGGCTCAGCTCCGGATTTCGTATTTTCCGGGACATAGATCGCGTCGTTTCCTGGGGACGGCCTGATAGATGGTTTTCTGAGATGTTCCAATGCTACACCCGGTGGAATTGCCTGTCTGGTCGATCCGAGCTTCGACAACATGTCGGCAACCTCGTTTTCCACTCGGGGTACATGGTGAAATTCACACCCCTCGAAGTAACCAGATATCTTCTGCATGTGAAATTTGTATAGTGCCATGTTTGGATCCAGTGCATCCCACACTCCGGACACCTACTGCACCACCAGATCCGAGTCGCCAAAGCATATTATCCGACGTATGCCAATCTCCTTTGCCACTTTGATCCCATGCACAAGAGCCTCATACTTAGCGACATTGTTCGATGCCGCGAAATGGATCTACAATACGTACTTTAGCTGGTCCTTCTTTGGCGAGGTAAGCACAACCCTGGCGCCTAATTCGGTTTTGGTTTTCGACCCGTCAAAGTGCATCCTCCAGTAGTTCGGATCTGGTGGTGGTGGTTCGTATTGTACCTCGTCCCAATCCACAAAAAAGTCCGCCACAGCCTGGGACTTGATCGCTTCCCTTCTGTCGTATTGGGGCGCATAAGGGGCTAGCTCAATTGCCCATTTTGCAATTCTGCCACTCGCATCCTTGTTACCCATTATCTCGGATATGGGAGCTTCACATATTACTTTGATGGGGTGCTCCTCAAAGTAATGCTTTAACTTCTTTGCCGCCATATAGACACTGTATGCCACCTTTTGAAAGTGCGGGTAGTTCTGTTTTGAGGCAGACAATACCTCGCTTAAGTAATATACTGGCCTCTGCACTGACTTACCCTCTTCATTGCGCTCCACTATAATCACTGCACTTACAACCCGATTGGTTGCGGCTATGTAGAGCAACATTGGCTCCTTTGATAGTGGAGAGGCTAACACTGGTGCAGTGGCCAACATCTTTTTTAAGTGGGCAAAGGCTTCATCGGCCTGTGGCGTCCAAACGAATTTATCCGACTTTTTCATGAGTTGGTAGAGAGGCAGTGCCTTTTCTCCCAACCGACATACAAACTGACTCAACGATGCCAGGCATCCAGTGAACTTCTGGACGTCGTTAAGACACTTCGGCAGCACCATTCGTTCGATGGCTCGGATCTTAGTTGGATTAACTTCGATACCTCGGCTGGAGACGAGAAATCCGAGTAATTTTCCAGCCGGGACACCGAAGGTACATTTTTTCGGGTTAAGCTTCATCCGGAACCTTCTCAAGTTCATGAATGTTTGCCTTATGTCATCAAGGAGCGTTGTGCGTTCCTTGGTCTTGATAACCACATCATCCACGTATACTTGTATGTTTTGACCTATTTGGTCGTGCAAACATTTTTGCATACATCTTTGGTATGTTGCACCTGCATTACGTAAACCGAACGGCATAGTGCGATAGCAGTAAGCCCCGTACGAGGTAATAAACGCAGTCTTTATTTGATCATCCGGGTTCAGAGGTATCTGGTGGAAGCCAGAATATGTATCAATAAATGACAACAGTTCACATCCCGCGGTCGAGTCTATGACCTGATCTATCCTCGGCAGTGGAAATGGATCTTTTGGACACGCCATGTTCAGGTTCGTGTAATCGATACACATATGCCAAACCACTTCCATGTTCGGATCGTCCTTCTTCTTTTCTACCAGCACCGGATTAGAGAGCCAATCCGGATATAGTACCTCCATGATAAATCCTGCTGCTAGAAATCGAGCTATCTCGTCTCCAATGACTTTTCTCCTATCCTCGGCAAAGCGGCGGAGAGGTTGCTTCACCGGCCTTGCACCGGGTCTTACGTTCAAAGAGTGCTCGGCCAACTCCCTCGGAACACCTTGCAAGTCCTGTGTAGACCAAGCAAAAATATCCCGATTCTCACGGAGGAAGTTGACGAGCTCGCTTTCCTATTTGTCAGTTAATCCGGCACCAATTGTTACGGTGTGCTCCAGGAACATGTTATCAACTGGAACCTTCTTGGTGTCCTTTGCGGCTTGAAATGAAACGCTGCCATGCGGGTTACTTAACGCCGGCATATATTGCTGCGCGGACTGAGCTAATGCCGCCACCTCTTGGATTTTTCTTTTCTCTTGCGCAATCACGAGTGACTCGGCTAGGTTAGACCCGGCTGAAGCACACTCAATGGAACGTCGGAAATCTCCAGCAATGGTAATCACTCCATTTGGCCCGGGCAACTTCATCTTCAGATAACTGATGTGGCAGCTTGCCATGAACTTGTTCAATGCTGGTCTTCCGAGTAAGCGTGATATGCACTTTCCAAGTTCACCACCTCAAACTCCAGATTTTCAGTTCGGCAGTTATCCCTTGTGCCGAATAGCACGTCGACCCGGACTTTGCCTATGGGCTCACAAGAAATGCCTGGTACAATGCCATGGAAAGTTGTTCTCGTAGCCTGGAGCATGTTCTCCGAGATGCCCAACTTGCGCATCGTATCCGCATACATTATGTTAATGCTACTGCCATTATCAATTAGTACCTTGGAGAACCTCACATTGATGTTCGGTCCAATGAATGTCGGATCTAGCACTAGTGCATACGAACCTGGACTCGGCATAAGTTTAGGATGATCTTTGATGTTCCAGGTGATTTCTTGATCCGACCAAGGCATGTACCTCGTCACTACTGGCATGACCGCATTGACCTCCATATGTCGGTGCTGCAAGCTCTTCCTATCTGTTTCCTCGGTCGTGAACACACAATAACTCTGGTGATGTTCCCTGTACTCATTCCTTCCCTCGTTTCCGGGGTACCTCTGATCCGGTTGTTGCTGATTTTCCACCTGATGCATTGCATCCCTTCTCTCATTGTTGTCATACCTCGGAGGAGGGGGAGGCAACATTAGCTGTTGCGTGTTCGCCCCGGAGAGCAATTGCTGCCGAGGTAACTCCTGCCGAGGTTGATCATTCCGGGGTGTCTGAGCATTCCCTGAACCACCTTGTTCTATCTTACGCATCCACTCACATTGCCTCGTCGTGTGACCCACCGGGCTATTCGGATTTGGCGTGTGAAACTTACACGGCTGGTCCAACATCGACTCATAGGTATACCTCGGATGGTATTTCTTTTCCTTCCACTGTTTCTTTTGCTCTGGAGTCCATGTTTTCTTGCCATCATTTCTTGGAGTCCATTGCCCTCCCGTTCTCTGGCGTTGGTTGCTCCCTGCTCCGGGTTGATCTTGATTCATAGCTGCAACTTGTTGCGAACCGTAGCGATGATCCGGTCTATCATCTCTCCTTTTTCCTCTGTAATCGGTCCTCCGGGATGAGCCAGCTCCATCCCTCTGATAGTATTCCTCGTTTGACTCATTTGACGCGAGCCTAGGTTGAGTCGGATCGCCCAAAGCATATGAATCAACAATCCGGATCATCTCTGCCAGCATAATTGGCATTTTCCTTTGCAACTTCATCCACAGCTCGCTGCCATATCTGCACCCTTGCGCAAACCACGCTATGGCCTGTGACTCTATGACACCCTCACACGAGTTTCTCACGGTACACCACCGGGTCAAGAATTCATGATCCGTCTTGTTAGGTCTTTGCTTGCACATTGCTAGGGTCTGCGGTCTATTCGGCCTCTGATATGTACTTGAGAAGTTGCTGATAAACATTTATTCAAAATCTATCCAGCAGTTGATGCTTCCGGGTGGTAAATTATTCAGCCATACTCTGGCCGGACCTTCCAACATATGGGGTACGTATCGTACAGCCCACCTCAAGTTGCCAGTTGCAATTTTCACCGCCGTAGCATAGTTTATCAGCCAATCCTCCGGCTTGGTGCTGTCGTCATACGTCTTCATGCCTCTGGGCAGCTGGAAGTTTGGTACCGGTGGCTCCTTCATGATCCGAGGTCCAAAGCACGCTGGACCCGGGGGACCTTGACATTCGATCTGTTCCGACCTATATAGGCGATCCAGTTTTAACCTGGCGTCATCCGGCATTAAATCCCTGCTTCCCAATCTTGACCCTATCACATGATAGTCTGGTCTGGGGTACCCTGCATTCACCATCTCCAAATCACCGTTGTTGTATCGGTTTTGCTCTCATTGCGCACCTTTCTGCTGCATACCTCGGCCGGCGCTTTGCTCTTGCCTTGGTATATTCCGCTGCTGCGGTTGTCCTGCTCCTGTGGAGTTTCGCTGTCCGGCATTGCCATTGGCAGCGTTCCCTTGACCGGCATTGCCTTGGTCGTGATTACCTCGGCCAGCTTCACCTCGGCTCACACTCCGTCGATCATCATTTTTCCGCATTTCTTTTTCTTTTCCCGCACGTGTCGGGTTGTACGGGACGATCTGTTTGTTCCGTCTGGCCGAGGTTACTACCTCTTCTCTCCTTGGACCACCATGAGGCGATGATGCGGCTCCAGCGGATTTCTCCGGGTTACCCATCACCGAATGGACGATTTTGGAAGCTCCAGCTCTCTCCGCGTTAGCTCTCAGCAGCTCTTCATTCTGTCTATTCACGATCCGAACCAGCTCATTAACCCTATCTTGTTGTCTCTGACGGGCCTCACCGTCAGACCCTCTAACTCGGACGCATCCGCATCTGCTGCTCTGAGGTTCTTCGCCGGGGTACTATACTTCGGCAACCCCACAAACAGATAGTTTTCCGACCCTTCTGCTCCATCATCACCTTCTCTGTTCATCTCGCTTATGAGATTTCTCCCTTTTACTTTTACCGTATCAACTTTGTTTGCCTTTACATACTCACGCAGCGTCATGTTCAGCGACTGCTGAGCCGCGGCTATTTTCTTTGTGCCCTCTAGTATCTTTTGCCTAGTTTCCTCTAGCTCGGCCTGTGCCTGAGCCGGATCTACCACTGCTGCTACCGGGTTATCCAAGCTATCCATAGCTTATCTCAGTACATTCTCAGGCCTCTCTAGTGGAGGTCCTCTACCTTTCCTCGGTGCCTTAGGTGTTACCTCCGGGTCTGGTGCTGGGTCCTTGCTTGCGCCTGCACCTGGTGTAGTCATCATCACCTCCACATGGTCCGGGGAGCGAGCGATACGCGCCCCATGAGCCACAGTGAGGGGTGGTTCCCCCGCATCGACGATGCGGCGCGGATGAACGCATGATACGTCCACAGCAACGTAGACCTTGTGCGCACCGAGCTTGACGAAGAGGCCGTTGCGCGGAAGTGGGCGCATGCCGAAGCAGCCAGCGTTGTCGCTGACGAAATCCAGTGCTCCAAAGCGCTGAACGAGCCCGGAGACGATGCGTTCGCCGGTGCCGATGAGGTTTCCCGTCCGGATCTTCACCCCTCCTAGCGCTGCTAGCCCCATGGTGGGCGCCAACTGTCGTGGTGGTGTCACGGCAGATGCCATGGATAGGCTAAAGGTGGGGACTAATACACGCTAGGGGAATCCAGGGAGGGATAGTGGAGTGATTCTCCACACAGAAGTTTGTATTGCTATATCTCCAAGATTACAAGTGCTCCTTGAGCTGTATTGCCGAGAGGAGGAAGGAGGAGCTCTCTTACTCTTGCCTACTATTTTTCCCTAGAACCCTAAATCAACTAGCACTATGGCCTCAAAGAACTCAACTAGTGACTATGGAATCACCAGACCAACTAGAGCCCAACCAACCCCCTCTACCAGAAACCTAGCCCCCCTTATATAGAGGAAGTTCGGTCCCTGCCTAGGGCATACGTGGAGGCATATTCCTAAGAATATGCCCCCTCCCACAGTGGTAACCCGACCAGGGTGCTTTCCCCCGCGTCACACATGCTTTAGCAACGTAAGCCTCTGCGGCGCCCGCGTCAGCCGACATGGGCGTCGTCACCCTTGTCGGCCATGACCCGGTGGTCCTGCCCTTGCTTTCTCCGCTCATGCAGTGCATACCGGACCTTCTTTTTGACTAGAGAGATTCCTTCCTTCTCCCAGAAGCTAAGCGAGGACCCGGATCATAGTAGATTTGGCCACACCTGTTCCTGCATATAAGTTAGACAAGCACTTCTGACTTACTCCTTAAGTCGGATGAGACAATCTTAGGCGACCCCCCTGGTCCGGGTTACTCCGTGATTCGGCCTGCCTTGAGGTGACCCGGCCAGCATCCGCTTTGACCTTGACGAACCTCGGCTAACTCGGCCCTTGTACCCCGGAGTGACCCTACCCGGGGGTATCCCCCCAACAAGTACATTATTCGAGTTTCTAGCCTGAAATTCAAACTTAAGATGGAACTTGGTCTCTGACGTAATCTGACATCAGTCAAGGTCAAGTCACATCACTACCAGACACTCCTGACAACACGACCGTTGGTGGGTCCATTTTGTGCGGAACCGAGGCGTCATTTTAATGCGTGCGCGGAGATTGAGGCAGCGTAATCCTCGCGAGGAGGTTACCCATCTACTTCCACGATGCGTGGTATGGTTAATGTTTATCTTTGCATGAATCTTAGTGCTGGTGAGGGATATAAGGGGTCAAGATCTCTTCCTTCTTCCTTACCAGCGACAGTGCCTCCTCCTTCCCCTTGACGCTTCCTGCGAAAAAGCTCCTCTTCCTCCCCCAAAGCTCATAGCGCCGCCCATCCTTGGTCACCACTGCCCACATAATGGCTGAGGCTTCATCTTCTGGCACTACGGCGACAGCCTCCGCAGAAACGGAGAAGGAGAACTTCCGTGGGATTTGGATCCCCTGCGCCCTTGACAACACCATGATCCATGTCGTCGAGAAGGAAGGCCTCCTCTATGTCGGCGACTGGCGCAACAGCTTTGGCCAAACCATCCCCACCCCCAACACCAACGAGCAAGTGCACTTCGACACCCACCTCGACAGAGGTTTGGGTTTTCCTCCCTCGAACTTCTTTTCTGAGGTTATAGATCACTATGGAGTGCAACTCCACAATCTCCCCCAAACTCACTTTTAGAAATGAGTGCATATGCATCTTTGTGTGAGGGATATCTTGGCATTCGTCTGAGTCTTCTTCTTTTCTGGTACTATTTTCGTACCTAGAGAAATTCCATCACTGCCGGTAATCCTTATGTTATCGGGACTCTTAGCTTTTCTACTAGGAGAGAATGAGTCTATCCTAGGATTAAGGCTAGTGAGTCTGTGAAAAAGTGGCCATCCACATTCTTTTACCATAAGGACAGACCAGCTCCCGGCAAAGCAACTGCTCTTCCGGCTTTTGTTTATGGTGCTGCCACACCCCAAGAGTCCTGGGACACATATTCTCTAGCTCTCAGTGATGATCTGCTTCTGGCTAAGAGGTGGATTGAATATTTGATGAAGCACAAGGGTCTAAAAGGATCCGATTTGATCCACTGCTGGCTGGAGCACCATATTCAGCCTCTCCAACATCATGGTGATCGTCTCATGCATTCAATCACCAAGATTAAGACGGATTCTCTCCGGATTTGCTCCAAATCACATTCGGAAAAGGACTATGAGTCCCAGATCAAATGGCTGATCAAGGATCTTATCAATAAAAAGATCCCAGATCTTTCCTTAGATATGTATACGGCTGACGATCCAGTGACCCAAGTAAGCTCCCAGCAGTTACTCGAATATGTGTTCATCCATACCTTGTTATATCTTCTTGCAATACTGAGATAACTTTTCTTTTCAGCTTGTTGACCTCCTCAAGTCTGAGCTTTCTCCTCTCGAAGGATACCCTGCTGAGATATCTCAGCAGGAAGGGAAACTTGTTGTGTTGCTAGAGGTGCTTACTCGGAAGCGTAAAACTCCGACTGTCTCCATTGGCACAAAAGAAGTGCCCGTTGTGAAGAGGTAACTTTCTTCACAAGGTCTTTGTATTGTATCTCTCATTCTTTTCTGAAGCGTAATGATCTTGTACTATCACTTCTTAATGGCTCAATGCACGACACCCAGAAAAGTGCTAGTGCAGTGTTGATGTAGAGCTCGTTGGGACCCCAAGAGGAAGGTATGATGAGCACAGCAGCAAGTTTCCCTCAGTTATGAAACCAAGGTTTAATCGAACCAGAACGAGCAAGGAAACACCCCAAAGGTGTTACTAGCTAAGCTTTGGCTGGGCGCACTACCGGTGCTAGTAGCAACGTGGAGACCTACACAACACAACATCAGAACTTTGTCCCCAACTTGCGATGAGGTTGTCAATCTCACCGTGTTTTGCAGAAAACAAAGGATTAAACGTATCGAATGGAAAGAAGTAAAAGTTTGCAGAAAGTAAACACAAAGCAGTAAACAGTTGTAGATTGTATGTAAAGAAAAGAGGATCGGGATCCATAGTTCACTAGAGGTGGATCTCCTTAGATAGATAACATGCTGGGTGAACAAATTACAGCGGGCAATTGACAAACACCAAGAAAGCAATACATGCATATACTAATCATCTTGACTCCTTTGAGACTTGATTGGGCATTACAACATTATACATAGACCGCCATCCAACTACATCTATGACTAATAATCCACCTTCAGGTTATCATCCGAACCCCCTCCAGTATTAAGTTGCAAGCAACATATTATTGCTTTACGAACTACGTGTAAATTAAACAATACGATTGTTCTATGAACAAAGGATTGTTATTTTCTCCCTAGTAGCAACAGCACATCTAGTACCTTAGAGATTTTTGTCACTTCCCCAGATTACCAGAGGCATGAACCCACTATCGAGCATAAATACTAACTCTTGGAGTTACTAGCATCTACTTGGCCAAGATAGCTACTAACAACAGAAAGCATGCAAGATCACAAATAACAAAGACATGATAGAATCAATAATCAATCTGAAATAGCATCTCAATATCCATCGGATCCCCGCAAACACAACATGCATAATTAAAAATAGATGATCTTGATCATGAACGGAGCTCACAAGATCTAGACATGAAAGCACAAAGGAGGAGAACTAGCCATCTAGCTACTACATGGATCCATAGTCCAAGGATGAACTACTCACGCATCACAGCGGAGGCTTGCATGGTGATGAAGAAGGCCTCTAGGGTGAATTCCCCTCTCCGGCAGGGTGCCGGGAAGAGCTTCAGATCCCTCCCGATCTAGGGATGGAGATGACGACGGCTACAGACTCTTTCGTGGATTTTTGATCGGGCCCTTAGGGTTTTCATCTCGAGGGCAATATATAGGCGGAAGGAGAGGCCGAGGGGGTGCCTGGGCTGGCCACACCACCCCCTGGCGCGAGACAGGCCTAGCCACGCGGCCAGGTGGTGTGGCCGCCCTCTGGCCCCTCTCCGTCTCGTATTCTGGCACTTGATGACTTCCGGAAAAATAGGCAGTTTGGCTTTTGTCCCGTCCAATTCCGAGAATATTCATTTTCTGACTTTCCTGGAACCAAAAATAGTAGAAAACAGGCAACTGACACTATGGCTCTTGTTAATAGGTTAGTCCAAGAAATCATATGAAAAGTACTCCAAAGTTGGAACAAAACACAAGAAAGTGGATAAAACCAAGCATGGAACATAAAAAATTATAGATACATTTGCAATGTATCAACATCCCCAAGCTTAACTCCTGCTCGTCCTCGAGTAGGTAAGTGATAAAAAGAAAGAATAATTTTTTAGGTGACATGCACAATCAAAGACTTGATCAAAGTATTTGTAAAACATTCAAAGCTGGGATCATATTACTTCAATCATAACATGAAAGACAAAGTTCGAGAAATAAGCAAAGAAACTATGATGCAACATGAAAAGGCACAAACAAAAGGTTCATGAATAACAATGCTTTGCAAGACGTTTGTTTCCTTCACATAAAGAAAACATAGCATAATAGTATTCAGCTTGTCCCTCAATAGAGTAGCAAATATAAATGCATAGGACACCTTCAAAGTTCAGAAGAGTGACTAGATACAATAGTTTAAAACAAGCAATATCAAAGTATGCATCAATCAACTAGTCTTGGGACAATGCACATAGAACTAAGAATGGCCACTATGCTCTCAAAGTAGGTGCATAAAGATAGAAGGTGGAGACTCAATATAATGGTGGAAGAAAGGCCTTTCATAAAAGGAAGTAGGGATTCAAGTCTCATAAAGAGCTTCCAAAAATTATGGTACTTATAGCTTTTAGCTCTCATTGCCCCTATCATAAGCATCTTTAAGGTGATTAAGGTTAAAGTGACACAACTAAGAGGATATGCTTGACAAGTTATAAACCGAAATCTCATGCCCCTTACTTACGAAGACCGATCCTCATGCTACTCAACTTCAGTCACGAGTAAGCTCTTGTCATTGTAAGTATATGTGTATGATTAAGAACCGCCAACGGGATACCCCTTGCACATGATACGGGAGCTTTCCCATAATCAAAATGACAAGGCAAGCAGACAATGAGCATCTCAGCGATCTTTTTATTTGCTCGCGATTAGGCATGGCTTAGGCTAGCGGCCCAGGCGTTTCTCTAACACACATACAAACTCCATGATCTTACAAGTTCCACTTTTATTTCACACCGCCGGGATCCGTAAGCAAAAGAACATGATATCAACGGGGTACAAAGTACAAGTGCAATGTTGACAGCGTTCCCCATGGTACATGGTTCTGGTAATTTCAACTTATAAAGCGCAAGCATATACGCAACAAAGAAGGGCCCAATGGTTCAAGTTTATTAGAGGCAATAGAGTAAAGTGTGCCATCAAGTTCGTGAGAGCTTTAATCACTAGTTTTCTCATGACAAGTTTAATTTGGAAGGTAAACAAAAGCATGAATATACTTGGAATAGCATAAGCTAGTAGGTAGGTATGGTGTACTCTTTGGAATAACTTGGTTTAGGAATTTGGATGCATGAGTGGAACTCATACTTTGTTGTGGAGGCTAGCAAAAGACTGGGAGCGACAAACTAAGAGAGCAATAATGGCCATAATCATGAAGAGCGACAAAACATCATTGATCAAAGCATAAAGTGATAATACAAGTTGAAAACTAAATGATCATAAAGGCTTATGGTGACTTGGGATAGTCATAACATGGTGTGAGCATGTGCCAAGTCAACCCAAATAAAGCATCAAAGGAGAATACCACTATACTATGCTTTAATATGCTAAAACAAGCAATCTCAATTGTTTATAACAAGTCATGCTATAGCAAAGAATACTAAGAATAAATCCAAAACAATATCAAGCATGGCATGACAAAGCATAGGCCACAGTCAAAAACAAGCTCTTTTTACCACATAAGCATGAACTTTCCTACTCTTTTCCAAACCAAACCAAACTATTTGCAAACCAATGTATGAAAGAGGGGGTCCAACCAATTTATTCAGAAAACTAAGCAAACCAAGCAAACTAAAAACCAAAACGAAAACGAAAAATAAGACGCTCCAAGAACAACACAACTGTGCATGAAACAATAAAAATGAAGCGTTTGGAAGAAACCTGGGATTTTTATTGATGAAGAAGGGGATGCCTTGGGCATCCCCAAGCTTTGAAGCTTGTACTTCTTGGATATTTCTTCGGGTGACACGTGTGGCATCCCCAAGCTTGAGCTTTAGTCCATTCTTCATCTCATTACTCATTCCTTCCATACACCTGAAATTTTTCCTTCATACAAAACTTCACACAATCTTTATTAGCAACATTAGTGCACTCAAGATAAATAAGTCTTAAGGTTCAGTTCTAACACCAAATAAACTTCCATTATAACACTAGCTTCTGTAGCACTTCCCTCAAAAAGCTCAATTCCCCGAAAGAACTCAAAAAGGAACCAACAAGAAGCAAATGCAAAAAATGGCAGAAATCTGTCAAAACAGACCAGCAGGTAAAGACGAATTTTTTCGAAGACCTTCTGTTGCTCAAATCAAAACGTGTTGAACTAACGAAAGTTAGATAATAACCTGGGGCACAAGTACAAAAAATTATAGCTCAATCCGACATACAGAGCTCTCTCACGAAATTTTATGGTGAAGAACAAAAATCTGTTTCGGGACAGCAACTTTCCCAATCATTACTTCCCTCTCATTAGAGGTTACTCTTGGCACAAAAAGCAAATAAAAAGGATATGGAGAGGTTATTACTGAAGTAATAACTTCCAAAACTCATCTAAAACTTTTGGGTTATCTCCCAATAAGTACTTTTCTTTAACGCCTTTAAGTTAGGCATAAGAAGCAAAGAAAGAATCAAGTGTTCTCAAATGAAGAAGCATTAAGATCAATACCAGAAATATTTTCAACAAGGCAGGGTATATCATCCAAATAAATTCTAGAGGATCCTGTCTCAACGCTCTTAAGTTCACTATTCTCATCAAAAGGGTTTGCAGGAACAATCCAATCAAGATTCTTTTGTATGGCATCATGTATTGCTACTAGTTTAAAGGGTATTGGTATCTTAGGTTCCTCCCCATCAGGTTCGGTTTTGTTCATCTTTTCTCGTGTACCAACAACATCTACACATGAGCCTAGCATATTGAAACGTTCAAAGACTTTCCTAGCTTCCTTGGCAACATCATAGAACTCCTTAAACAAAGTTTCTAAAATAAAATCCCTCTTTTCAGGATCCTCAATTTCTTTAAGCTTAAGAAACATTACTTGCATTAAGGGGTTGAGGTTAACAAACCTAGCTTCTAACATGTGAATTAAAGAAGCTGCAGCAATCTCATAGTTTGGAGCAAGTTCTACAAGGGATCTATCCTCAGTAACTTCATGCTTACTAACATGATTAAAGAATTCTTCAATGTTATCTTTCCCAATTATAGAACCACTACCAATTGGAAGGTCTTTCAGGGTGAATGTAGGGATCAACATGGTCAGCTAAGGAAGAGGTGACAACTAAAGGAGACTTAATTTTTTTGTGTTTTTGAATAAGAAAGCAAACAAGTAAAACTAATTTTTTTATCTTTTTGAATAACAAAACAAGCAAACAAAGCAAAAAGAAAACTAAGCAAAACAAAAACAACAAAGTAAAGAGATTGGCTATGAGGGACTCCCCTTGTGAAGATGTCCTTGACTCCCCGGCAACGGTACCAGAAAATCGCTTGATGGCTCAATGCACGGCTCCTAGAAAAGTGTTGGTGCGGTGTTGATGTAGAGCTCGTTGGGAACCCCAAGAGGAAGGTATGATGAGCACAGCAGCAAGTTTCCCTCAGTTATGAAACCAAGGTTTAATCGAACCAGTAGGAGCAAGGAAACACCCCAAAGGTTTTACCGGCGCACTACCGGTGCTAGTAGCAACGTGGAGACCTAAACAACACAACCACAAAACTTTGTCCCCAACTTGCGATGAGGTTGTAAATCTCACCGTGTTTTGCGGAAAACAAAGGATTAAACGTATTGAATGGAAAGAGGTAAAAGTTTGCAGAAAGTAAACACAAAGCAGTAAACAGTTGTAGATTGTATGTAAAGAAAAGAGGACCAGGATCCATAGTTCACTAGAGGTGGCTCTCCTTAGATAGATAACATGCTGGGTGAACAAATTACAGCGGGGCAATTGACAAACACCAAGAAAGCAATACATGCATATACTAATCATCTTGACTCCTTTGAGACTTGATTGGGCATTACAACATTATACATAGACCGCCATCCAACTGCATCTATGACTAATAATCCACCTTCAGGTTATCATCCGAACCCCCTCCAGTATTAAGTTGCAAGCAATAGATTATTGCTTTACGAATTGCGTGTAAAGTAAACAATATGATTGTTCTATGAACAAAGGATTGTTCTTTTCTCCCTAGTAGCAATAGCACATCTAGTACCTTAGAGATTTCTATCACTTCCCCAGATTACCAGAGGCATGAACCCACTATCGAGCATAAATACTAACTCTTGGAGTTGCTAGCATCTACTTGGCCAAGATAGCTACTAACAACGAAAAGCATGCAAGATCACAAATAACAAAGACATGATAGAATCAATAATCAATCTGAAATAGCATCTCAATATCCATCGGATCCCCGCAAACACAACATGCAGAATTACAAATAGATGATCTTGATCATGAACGGAGCTCACAAGATCTAGACATGAAAGCACAAAGGAGGAGAACCAGCCATCTAGCTACTACATGGATCCGTAGTCCGAGGATGAACTACTCACGCATCACACCGGAGGCTTGCATGGTGATGAAGAAGGCCTCCAGGGTGAATTCCCCTCTCCGGCAGGGTGCCAGGAAGAGCTTCAGATCCCTCCCGATCTAGGGATGGAGATGACGACGGCTACAGGCTCTTTCGTGGATTTTTGATTGGGCCCTTAGGGTTTTCGTCCTGAGGGCAATATATAGGAGGAAGGAGAGGCCGAGGGGGTGCCTGGGCTAGCCACACCACCCCCTGGCGTGGGCCAGGCCTGGCCGTGCGGCCAGGTGGTGTGGCCGCCCTCTGGCCCCTCTCCGTCTCATATTCTGGCACTTGATGACTTCCGGAAAAATAGGCACTTTGGCTTTTGTCCCGTCCAATTCCGAGAATATTCATTTTTTGACTTTCCTGGAACCAAAAATAGCAGAAAACAGGCAGCTGGCACTGTGGCTCTTGTTAATAGGTTAGTCCAAGAAATCGTATGAAAAGTACTCCAAAGTTGGAACAAAACACAAGAAAGTGGATAAAACCAAGCATGGAACATCAAAAATTATAGATACATTTGCAATGTATCACTTCTTCAGGGCTAAACAGCTCACCAAGGGCAAGGGGAAGGGAATCTCGGCAAAGCCTATACGATAGTCAAAGTTAAACTTGACTTCGCCTACTGCTACACCTCCAACTCCTATCCCACAGCCTTCTGCAGCACCGGAGGCTACCTCCGCTCCTCGTGCCACAAAAAATCCAGCTCAACATTCTGAGCTAGTGAACCTTGGTTCGCAAACCGATGTCACCATGGGTGACTTGGAAATTGATAAGGGTGAACCCTCAAAGGGTAATGATCCCTCGGTAGAAGTTTTCATAGACAACCTTCTCAATAATCCGGGTATTGCCAAACTTGGCATCACTCGGAAGACTGCAGAAGAGATCCAGAAGCTGGCTCAGCAATGCTTGGAGAGCCGAAATATTACTACCAAAGAAGAGGCACAAGAAGCCAAGGATGTCAAGTTCTCCGAACTTCTTGACCAAGTTAGTCTTTGCAACGTGAAACTGAAGGCTGGCATGGCTCCGCCACCACCAATAATCCCTATGACTTACTTCTAAGGTGAACATGAGTCTAAGCAAGCTTACTCATGAGCAATATGTAAGTCGGAAATTCCAACTCACTCTTTTTACTTCATTATATAGCATATCCTCTAACCCCCAAGCATGACGTTGGATAGGAAATCCGGGTTTATGCTTTCATAGGATGCCAAAGAACAAACTAGTATAGCCCCCAAGGCTGGTGTTGATATTTAACTTAGTTAAAATATTAACCCGAGTCTTTAGTAGACTTCTGACTCTGGGTACTATTCTGACTTACAGAAAGTTAATGCTTATAACCAGGAATTATTGAAGAACATCTGCAATAAGCGGAGAGAGACCAAAGCTCTCCGTCTTGAAAACGCTCAACTGAAGATTTTCAAGGATGAGGCCAAAGGTAATCATTTCAGTCCTTGTCCTTGTTATTTTTGCTTCATAGTCGAATTATTATTCGACTCTTCTTGATGTTTACAGAATTGGTCAAGAAGTCATGTAAAATGATTGAAGAGGCTGAAAATTTCAAAACCCTGGAGGTGGAAAACACCGACTTACGGCGGGAGCTAGATGAACTCAAGATTGATCATGAACGTAGCATTGCCAGTAGTCTTGAGTCATCCAATATGGCCACCGAAGAGGGTGATCAGAAGATCGCCATCCAGGATAAGAAAATTTCAGATCTCAGTGATGAGCTGGCCAGGGAGAAGGACACCACTTAAGATCTCCGGGATGAACTCTAGAGTCTTCGAGCGGAGAAGACCAAAGTTGACGATGTCATCTTCGGTAATTTCCCTTTCTCTAACCTTTCTTTTTTTCCGATTCCTAGGAATCCGGATATATATCTGACTTTGCTTTTGTATTTGCAGCTCCCTTGAACTTACTGGATTCTTCCTCCACCGAGTCTCACACCAGCCGGCTTACCAAAGTCGGCGACTTGCTTCACGATTTCCGCCAATCATTGGAGGATATTGGCGAAGTTCTCAAAGTCTCGGACATGAACAGAATGTCCGCCTTTGAGGTGCGAGATAAAGCAAAGGAGATGCCCCAGCTCATCCAAGACTAGAATATGTCTTATGCCCGAACCGCAGCACAGAATGCCCTTACCATGGTTATGAGCCACCATGGGAGCATGGAGATCTGGCAAGTAACCAGGGGTTATTCAACTGTGGATGAAGACGGCAAGGAGGAAAACATCAAGGCCATCATAGACTCTTGTGCTAGTTATGGATGCCACGTAGCTGATCTGACCAGCTATGACACTCCGCTCTTCACTCGCGTGGAAACGCCTCATCCACTTGTCGAAGAAACAACTGAAGTTTCTGACAACGAGCAAACCGAGTCCGATTTTCCTTTCTCAGAAAGATATCAAGGCGAAGGCGATGTCTCCAGTGAGCCGATAGCTCCTAGCTCTTCTCCTGCATCGTAAAGTACCAGAAAAAACAATGTGTTATACTAAAAGAGTCGGATTGTAATAAGTAGTATATCTATTTTGCTAGTGCTAAGATTTACAAGAACTGATGCTTTTGACTTCTTTTTAGCACTTGTGGCTTTATTTTGTCATGCCTGAAATTTTACATAAGCACTTGTGTTTTTGTCTATACTTATTGCTTATCTGGCTTTCTACCTCGTCCCTTTCGTGAGCCGGCAAACCTTCAATACGAAAACTTTGCTGAGCAATGGAGCTCAATTGCCAAACCAGTTTAAACTCAGAAACAAAGCCGGTTTCCAGTACCAACAATTCACTACTCGAAAAATACCCGCATCTAGCAATCAGACAAAGAACCAAAGTATAAACTAGAAAAATTTAGACTTATACCCGAAGGTAGCATTTTTAGAATTGGAAATCTAACCAGAACAAACATGAGCATAAAGTACTTTCAAGTATTCTGGGATTTTCGACTGTGACATGATCATTCGGAAATAAGATGGTAATATGAAACTTCTCAGAAAATAATGAGGTAACCAATACTTTATTTCTCATTGAACATGTACACATATATGATTACAAAGAAAGAAATTTTAAGAATAAAAGGGATGTAATTGAGCAATATTCCACGGTCTATCCAATTCTTCCGGGTCTGTACTGCCTCCAGCTCTCTTTATCTTCTTAGTAGCAGGTCTTTATTTGACTGGCCGCATATCAGTTAGATAGTAAGAACCATTGTACATTACTCGGCTAACTAAAAAGGGCCCTTCCCAAACAGGGGAAAGTTTGTGCTTTCTTTTCTGCACAAGCTAGATAACCAAATCGCCCTTATTGAAAGACCGGTTTCTAACTCTCTGACTATGATACTTGCGTAACTTCTGCTGATAGGCTGTTGATCTCTTCTCAGCAATGACGCGAACTTCTTCGATTAAATCGAGATCATTTTGTCGAGAAATTTTGGTGTCCTCTTAGATATACACAGCAACGCGAGGAGAAGTATGAATTAAATCGCTATGAAGAACTGCTTGTGCACCATAGACCAAAAAGAAAGGTGTGTATCCGGTTGACCTGTTTGGAGTTGTTTGTAAGCTCCATATCATAGACGGTAATTCGTCTGCCCAAGCCCCCACAACATGATGAAGTGGTGCTTCGAGTCTTGGTTTGAGGCCTTGTAGGATTAGACCATTTGCTCTTTCGACTTGTCCATTGCCTTGTGGATGCACGACTGACACAATGTCAAGCCGGATTTTTTGTTCGTCGCAGAATTCAGCAAATTCTCCCATTGAAAAGTTGCTCCATTGTCCATGATAATACTATGCGGATAACCGTATTGGATTATAACATCCTCAAAAATCTTCTGGATGTTACTCCATCACAACTTGTGATGGGTTTAGCGCCATCCAGGACCTTTTTCCGTGCAGAACCTATCCAAGATAGTTTATCTGCTTCCTCATTATCTGTCCGAGGGATGTGTTAAACTTCAAACCTTTCAAATGATTTAGCTAATTCATCCATGACAACTCTATAAGATGCCATGTGCTTGTTCTTGTTATAGTGATCCAAGACTTGTTGTGCACCAACATCTGAATCCCCATAACACATAAGACGTCGGATACCAATATCCTCGGCAATCCGGATTCCGTGCAACAGTGCTTCATATTCGGCAATGTTGTTCATCGCCGTGAAGTGAATCTAGAGCACATAGTAAGGTTTATCAACTTGGGGTGATTTGAGCACCACGCCAGCCCCCGAGCCCCCGAGCGCTTTAGCCCGTCAAAATGTAAGGTCCAATATCCTGACTCTGGTAGAGTCATGTTCTTTATTATCTCTGTCCAATCAGCGACAAAGTCAGCGAGGATTTGGGATTTGATTATTGTGCAAGGTTTGTACTCAATGTCGAAAGATGAGAGCTCTATTCCCCATTTTGCGATGCGTCCAATGGCATCACTGTTGTTGATTATATCCCTCATGAGAGCTGTGTTCACCATGGTAATGTGATGTTCCTAAAAGTAATGTCGAAGCTTCCTAGATGCAAAGAACACACCATGGGCTAGCTTTTCATAATGTGGATACCGTTGCTTGGATCAGTTAGGACTTCCCTGAGATAGTAAGTCGGACACTACACCAGGTGTTCCTGATTTTCCTTTGTCCTTTCCACCACCATGACTACACTGACGACCCTATTTGTCAAAGCCAGATAAAGTAGCATCGATTCTTGAGGTTCTGGCGCTGCAAGGATAGGCGCGGACGAGAGTACTGCTTTCAGGTCTTGTAGTACAGCTTCAGCTTCATCAGTCCAAACAAACTTTTTAGTCTTTTTTAGGATCTTGTAAAGTGGTGCGGCTCTTTCACCAAGCCGGCTTACAAACCGACTGACTGCAGCAATACAGCCAGTTAGTCTTTGTACGTCCTTCAGGCGAGTTGGCCTGGAAATGTTGAGTATAGCCTTAATCTTATCATGGTTCACCTCTATGCCCCTTTAGGACATGATGAAACTTAATAATTTTCCGGCTGGGATTCCGAAGAAGCACTTCTTCGGGTTAAGTATTATGTTGTGTTTGTGTAGATTGGCGAATGTTTCCTCCAAGTCAAAAATTAAGTGTCCTTCTTTTTGGACATCACCGCAATATCATCCACATGTGCATGTACGTTGTGTCCGATTTGATCGTGGAGGCAATGTTGCATAGTGCACTGGTACGTTGCTCCTGCATTCTTGAGCCCAAAGGGCATCATAACAAAACAAAAGGTTCCGAAGGGGGTTATGAATGAAGTTTTGACTTTGTCTGATTCCTTCATCCGGATTTGGTGATAGATGGAATATGCGTCAAGAAAACATAGGAGTTCCGAGCCTGCCGTAGAATCGATAACTTGATCAATTCTAGGCAGAGCAAACGGATCTTTGGGACAAGCCTTGTTCAAGGCGGTATAATCAAAACACATCCTTAAATCAGTGGTGTCCTTTTTAGGGACCATTACAGGGTTGGCCGACCAATCAGTATGGATGACCTCTTCTATGAATCTGGCTAACTCGAGCCGGGCTAGTTCCTTAGTTATTGCTTTTCGCTTTTCATCGCCGAAACATCGTAAGGACTGTTTAATGGGTTCAGCGTTTGGGTGTACATTTAGAGAGTGCTCGGCAAGTTCCCTAGGTACTCCGGTCATGTTAGATGGCTACCATGCGAAGATATCTTGATTGGCTTGGAAGAACTTGATGAGCGCGCTTTCCTATGCATGGTCTAAACCTACACCTATCTGGGTCACCTTGGAGGGGTCATCATCCTTCAACAGTGTCGTCTTCGTCCCTTCTGATGCCTTGAACTCAGGAGTCAGCTTTGTCACCTCCTTCTTCGTCGCGGGCATCTCGGACGGGTCGATGGTCTTGTTGATCTCCTGGTACTCCTGGCGTGCAGTAGAAATTCGTCAAAGGCGGCATTTTCGTCTTCACACTCTCGTGCTTTCTTCGGGTCTCTCCTGATGATGATCACACCATTGAGAATTGGAATTTTCATCATATTATAAATGTAACACGGACGAGCCATAAAAGCCCAGTAAGCTAGCCGTCCGAAGATAGCGTGGTATGCGCTCTTGAATGGGACTGATACGTCCAAAACGTATCTACTTTCCCGAACACTTTTGCTATTGTTTTTCCTATAAACTTGTGTGATTTGGATACAACTAACACAGACTGACGCTGTTTTCTGCAGAATTACCTTGGTGTCTAGTTTTTGTGCAGAAAATCAACTATCAGGAAAAATCCTAGAAAATATGCCAAAAATCCTATTTCACCAGAAAGACTCAAGGAGCCAGAAGACGAGACGGAGTAGGGCTACGAGGGGCCCACACCACCTAGCTGCGGGGGCCAGGGTAGGCCGCGCCTAGGGTGGTGTGGCCGCCTCGGCTGCCCCCTCGGCCTCCCTCTTCGCCTATAAGTTGCCTCTTGACCAAAAAACCAAGGGGGTTCGATGTTTTTCCAAAAAGAGTTCCGATGCGCCGCTACCACCCGATTCCGCGATTCGGAACTAGAAACTCCATTCTGGCACCCTGTCGGGACGGGGAATTGGAGAAGATCATCGCCATCATCATCACCATCGCTTCTCCATTGACCATCCATGTTTCCCCCATCTATGAATGAGTAATCCCCCGTTGTCGGCTATGGGGATGGTAGGGATTGGATGAGATCATTCATGTAATGGCATCAGATTGTTAGGGCATGGTGCCTAGTATCTATTATTAGTGCTTTATGACTTTGTTGCAACTTGTTATGCTTAATGCTTGTCACTAGGGCCCGAGTGCCGTGATTTTAGATCTGAACATGTTATTGATTCATTATGATAGTATTGTTTATGGTCTTACCTGCAAGTTGTATACACATATTGTTGTTCGGAACCAAAGGCCCCGAAGTGACAGCAATCGGGATAACCGGAGGGAATGGCTTTGATGTGAGGATCACATGTGTTCACGAAGTGTTAATGCTTTGCTCCGGTGCTCTATTAAAAGGAGCACCTTAATTGTCAGTAGTTCCCTTGAGGCCCCGCTGCAAATGGGCTGGCAGGACAAAAGATGTTGTGCAAGTTCTCATTGCGAGCATGTATGACTATATATGGAACACATGCCCATGATTATTTAGTACTTGGATGCTTTATCTCATTTATCTGCAAATGCCCTATGTCTTGATTGCCATATGAATTGTCTTGTCTATGCAACACCCGTCCATCCATCCCTATGCCTACCGCGCTTTAATCCTACTATTTACTGCAATTGTTACTACTGTCTTTACTTTTACTACTGCTATTACTTTTCTATTGCTACTACAAAACTGTTGCTACTGATAAACTGATGTGAGCAAGGTTGTTTCTAGGTGCAGCTGAATTGACAACTCAGTTGTTAAGGCTTATAAATATTCTTTGGCTCCCCTTGTGTCGAATCAATAAATTGGGTTTCACTTCCCACAAAAATACTGCGATACACCCCCTATACTTGTGGGTCATCAAGACTATTTTCTAGCGCCATTGCCAGGGAGCATAGCTGTATTTATCAAGTTCACTTGGAATCACTATTGTTCGCTGCCATCCATCCATCATGGGTAAGTCTCGTGATGGCAAGGTTCCTATTTTACCATCCACTACAAGGAGGGGTACGGTTCTGAACACCTCTGTTGCTCTTGATTCACCATTTGTTATGAGTAAGCTCCTTACACCACCACATACACATGCTACACACACTGCTACTACTGCTGAATCTGAAACTTCTGATACTTATGATGCTGCTTCTACTGTGCTTGATAAGAGTGGTTCATTAGGTCCTTTCCTAGATGCTACGATTGCTAGAACTATAGCTGGAAATACTAAAACTCCTAATGAAGACACTACTACTCCTGTCAGTTCACCTAAGTCTAGAGAAAGCTATGATATTGAAGACAATTATATAGAGATGACTGATGAATTTATTAAAGAATGTCAAAACACCCATGATAGGAGTGCTATTAAGAGTCTCCTTGAGACGTGTACTATAAAACCCAAATTGTCTCCTAATGCTAAGTTTGGTACATCTCCCATAAACATTAAAGATAAGGATTATGATTTCTCTCTTGATATATCTTACATAGCTATTGTTGAGAAAGAACCTTTTTGTGGGACTAAGAATAAAAGTGCGGTAGCACATATGACTGAGCTTTCTACCATGAGTGGCCTATTTTCTGATGATATTAAGATGCGCACCTACTTTGTTGCTAAAATTTTCCCTTTTTTCACTTAAAGTAGAAGCTAAAACTTGGTTTAATAATTTACCTCCTGGATCTATTGATAGCCCTGATTGGTTGATTAGTACTTTCCTGCAGAAATATTTTCCTCCTAGTGCTAGACATGCTATTTTGCATGAACTTTTTGATTTTAAACAGGGAGAAAGAGAGATATTACCTGAATCATGGGAAAGGTTTTGTGCTTTGATTCATGCACAGGCTGGATGTCCATTACCTAAGAATGAGCTTCTTGATATATTTTATAATGGACTAACTGAAGAATCTAGGACATACCTGGATAGTTGTGCTGATTGTATTTTTAGGAATAGGACTCCCAAGAAAGCTGAGGAATTAATGGCTAAAATAAGCAAGAATTATGAAGACTGGACTCCTCCTGAACCAGCTATACCTGAAACAATTATACCTGAACCAGCTATACCTGCGCCTATACCAACATCAAAGAAGAGGGGAGTTATTGAACTAAATGATGAAGTGATGAAGGAAGCTAAGAAATGTCTTAAGGAGAAGGGAATTAAAGCTGCTGATGTCAAGAATTTACCTCCTACAGAAGAATTATGTAAGCCAATTCCCCACTCATCCACTATTGAGGTACACTCTCTCCAACATTTTGATGAAGGTGATATTCCTTACTCTAAACCTCCTGATCAATGCTTAGAAGAATTTGATGTTTTTATTGTTAAGCAAGATAATTTTAATAAAAGGGTGCAAAATCATCTAATGGAAAACACTAGAGCTATTGTTGAGTTGAAGGATATTGTGGAAAGAACCTCTAATGATGTTAAAATGCTTGTTGAACATTTTCAAATGGTTCAAACTCAAATTGATCATCTTATTAAGGTACAAAAAGACTTGCTAGTTAATGCTGCTAAAGAAAAACATGCTTATGAAATTAGAACTAGAAGTGGTCCAGGATCCTCTATATCCTGAGGGGCATCCTAAAAGAATTGAGCAGGATTCTCAACAAGCTGAAAATAGTGGTACTACTCCTAAGAAAAGAAAAAAGAAACATAAAACTATTGTAGAACCCTCTGAACCTGCTAAAGGTCCTAATAGTATATCTATCTCTGATGCTGAAACTGAAAGTGGTAATGAAGAAAATGATGCTCCTGATAAAGAAAAAGTTGAAGAAGAACCCGAAAGGCACACTAAGAATACTAAATACACTAAAGAAGATTTTGTTGCTAAGAAACATGGTAGTGAAAGAGAGCCTTGGGTCCAAAAACATATGCCTTCCCTGATAAGAAACACAAGTCAAAGGAAGATGAACACTATAATAAGTTTTGTGAGTGGATGAAACCTTTATTCTTGCGAATTCCTTTGACTGGTGTTATTAAATTGCGTCCTTATTCAAAGTATATGAAGGATATTGTCTCGAATAAAAGGAAGATCCCTAATGAAGAAATTTCTACTTTGTTTGATAATTATTCCTTTAATGGTAAGGTTCCAAAGAAACTTGGAGACCCAGGGATTCCAACTATTCCTTGCTCTATTAAAAATATTTATGTTAGAATTGCTTTGTGTGATTTGGGAGCAGGAGTTAGTGTTATGCCTTTTTCTCTCTATAAGAGACTTCAACTGGAAAAACTGATACCAACTGATATATCTTTGCAAATGGCTAATAAATCTACTACTATTCCTGTTGGTATATGTGAGGATGTACAAGTTCAAGTGGCTCATAATTGCTTGATATTAACTGATTTTGTTGTGCTTGAAATGCCTGAAGATGATAATATGTCTATTTTTTTCTTGGGATACCTTTTCTTAATACTGCAGGAGCTATTATTAATTGCAATCAAGGAAAGGTGACTTTCAATGTAAATGACAAGGAACATAATGTCTATTTCCCCAAGAAGATTGATAGGACTTACGGTTTGAATTCAATTGAACATGTTGAGGGCATTCACGTTGGAGAAATATATTGTCCCATACCAAGAGAAAAATATGAAACTATTATGATTGGGACCATTGCTATCAAGGTTGAGGTAACATAATCATTAGTGGAATACAAAGTTTTGTTTCATATAAAATTGTTTTGGTAACAAGACCTAATCAACCTTGTTAACAAAAGGATTTTAATGAATAAAACAATATTTTCACCATGATTATCTCTGCTTCTTTTATTTTATCCATTTTAGTTTTTGCTTTTGTTTAGTTTATTTTTCTGTTGTTAGTTGCTTGCATATTATAGTGTCTTAGAACTTCTGAAGTTTTAGCTTTGTTTTGTCATTGCATCATTCCAAAAACATCTTTCTGTCAGAAAATCATTCTTCTATACCTGAAAATTGCTCAAAAATAAAGTGTCTCGAAAAATTCCAGAAAATTCATATTAAATTTTTACGTGAAAAAAGGAGCAGAGAAGTGCATGGAGAGTACCAGGGGGACCCACCAGGCAGGCACACCACCTGGTGGCGCGGCCAGCCCAGGGGCGCGCCTGTCCATGGTGTAGGCCACCCTTGGCCCTCCACTCACTCTCTCACTTCCCACTTCTTCCTCTCTCCCGAGAAAACATCAGTTCTTTGCTTGAAATTACGTTCTTACTGTTCTTGCCCATGATTTTTCGATCTCCTTGCTCAGACCATCTTTGCTGCTGAAATTTGGAGCATTTGTTCTCCGGTATGTGACTCCTCCACTTGTCCAAGTAGATTTGTGTTTAGTGGTTTATATCTTGAGTATTTTGCTACTGTAGGTGATAGGTTATGAGAGCTTGTAAGCTTGTTCAATGCTTAGAGATATTGTTTTGATGCATGTTTAGGCCTCTTACAAGTCCCTATGAGTAGTGCCCTTCATTATGTATTCACTTTGCAATCACTTGTGTAATGGATGTTTAAATTTCAGAATAGAAGATGAATGAATATCAACTCAACCAACATGAACTGAGGGTGCCTGAGGTTATGAAGGTTCACCAAGAGGAGGAAGTTTTTCCTTCCATCTATCCATGCTCCGAATTCATGAGGGCTACAGGAATTTCCTAGGACTTCCATACTTTAGTTGCTAATGTAGGATTGGAGCACTTTGTGGAAGATGAACCTAGTCAATTTGTGAAACTAACTATTTCTATAGTGCAAGACTTTCGATTTAGTTGCTCTTTGCCTAACCCCATGGTTCACTACCAAATTTACAATATAGTTGTCGACCTTCCTCTTGATGACTTTTGTGCAGCTATTAAGGTACCTAGTGGGGATCATGTGGAAGGATTAAAGAGAGACCTACACCACTCATGGACTTGTATGCAGAGATTTGCCAAGGGAGCAGCTTCTCGAAGGAGAGCGGGAAAATCTGTAACATTCATCTCCTGTCTATTCGCTACTTTGCTTACTTTATTGCCAAGTGTGTTCTCGCTAGGAAAACTGCTAATAAGTTATCCTCATATGATCTAGCATTCATCTCAGCTGCTTTAAAACGAGATAGGACTTATAACTTGGGTGCCTTGATAGCTTTTCATCTTGCTGCTAACCGCAAGAAAGGTGGAATTTGTGGACGCCTCATAGCCTCTCATTTATTAGCTTTGCATGGTGTAGTGCCTCATCATCTAGACCTACAGTTTCCCATAGAAAGGCTTGACCTTAATTCCATGATACTGCATAAATTTGTTTGTTCTTGGGCTAATTTGAGTGATTTGTCTTATGAAATAACCTTTCTCAAGGCTGGTTGGAGAAGGAGTAAGTCCGAGCAATTTGTTCTTTTGCCTGCACCTATTTTGTTTAATCTTGATACCAGGGTAGGATGGTCACTCACTGAGGAGGAGCTTGATACGTACTTGGGAGAGCTCTCCCAACAGGAGCAGGATACTAGAAGGGAGGTTACAGATGATTCGGTCCAGCCCTCGAATGAGGGGGACTGTTCATATCAGCAGCCTACCTATGATTGGGGAGCTTCTTCTTTTTCCCAAGGGCCTAACCATGATCATTCTTACAATGACCCGCCTGCTTGGAACCCTTACCCGCGTTGGGGTTGATACTCACTTAGGCCAAAAGCCTAAGCTTGGGGGGAGGTACACCGACATCACACTCATCTCCATATCATGTTTAGTCGGTACTTTGTATATCCATGCTTCCTTCTCTTTTTAGTCTTCGTTCTTTCTTTGCTTTTGTTTTCTAAAACAAAAAAAGACCAAAAATATTTCTGTTGTTTCTCTTTGTTTGATTCTTCTTATTTTTGCCTTGGTTTGCCTTTTCCTTTTTGCTTTGTTTGAACTATTCAAAAAAAACCAAAAAGATTTTGCTTTTCTTGTTTTTCCTTTTTGTTCTTACCTTTAAAAATTAAAAACACCAAAAATAATTGTTGTTCTTCTTTGATTTTGTGAAGTTTGTTGCAGGGTTCAGCAGTCCTTAGTGGAATTTGGTTTCATGCTATTATTCAAGCTACACAAGTGAAGGGCAATAATGAGGATTAATGACAACTTGAGGTGTGGTAAGAGGCTGGTAACGAACTCTATTTGTTTTCATTTTTGTACATATACTCATTATTGTGGGCATGCTTAGTCTGTTCATGTAGGGTGTATGTTATTTATGGGTGCTTAGTAGTTCTTGCTTTCTTATGATTAGCTCCAGCTTGCTAATAGTTTGTAGCATGTCACATGAATGTTTGCTTGCATTGATCTATTCATAACTTGGTATGACACTGTGGTATCCTCCTATGAATGTTTTACTTGAATTGACTTGGCACATGCTCACGCATGCATATGACTGAAACAATAGTCAATTAAGCCTTGATGAATTATTTTGCCTCAGGGGTCTTGAATCACTTGCATGCCATGATTAGTCCTATTTTGTTGCAAGCATGATTATGACAGTTATTGCTCTCTCGTTTGTCGCTCCCTTACTATTGTTAGCCTTCACTTGAACTGAGTATGAGCTCTACTCATGTTTCCAATTCCCCAAAACCAATATTGCCAAAAGTGTCCACCATACCTACCTATTAGCATCATTTGTTATTCCGTGCATATTCAGTATGCCTTGTTTTCTTCCAAATAAAATGTTTGCTTGTTATGAGAAAGTTGGTCAGTAAAGCTCTCATGAACTTGATGGCACACTTACTTTCTTGCACTTAATAATCTTGAACCATTGCGTCCATCTTTGTTGCGTATATGCTTGCGCTTTATAAGTTAAAGTTAGCAGAACCATGTATCATGGGGAACGCTTTCAACATTGCACTGGTACTTTGTACCTCATTGATATCATGATTCTTTTGCTTATGGATCCCGATGATGTGAAATAAAAGGGGAACTTGTAAGATCATGGAGTTTGTATATGTGTTAGAGAAACGCCTGGGCCACTATCCTAAGCCATGCCTAATCATGGTGGAAACTTGCAGCATAACCATAATGAGCATTCTATGAAGCATCCTCAATAAAAACCTATGCAAATAGCAAATAAAAAGATCGCTGAGATGCTCATTGTCTGCTTGCCTTGTCATTTTGATTATGGGATAGTTCTTGTATCATGTGCAAGGGGTACCCCGTTGGCGGTTCTCTATGATACATATGTACTTATAATGACAAGAGCTTACTTGTGACTAAAGTTGAGTAGCATGAGGTTCGGTACTCATAAGTAAGGGGCATGAGATTCTAACTTATAACTTGTCAAGCATATCCTCTTAGTTGTGTCACTTTAACCTTAATCATTAAAAAAAAGATGCTTATGATAGGGCAATGAGAGCTCAAAGCTAATGAGTACCATAGTTTCAGCATTTGGAAGCCTTTCAAACTATTCAAAACCTTTTCATTTCTTTGTTGAGTCACCACCTATTCTATGAGCACTTTCTTGAGAGCATAGTTGTCATTCTTAGTGTAATTTGCTTGTCTCAAAAACTTGATTAATTGTGTTATGACTTTGATGCTTGTATCTTTGATATCTTTACTTCTAGTCTTCACTTGAACTTCAGAGGTTCCTTGGCATTTATGTTTGCTCTATAATCAAAGGCAAGCGAGATACCACTCTATCATACCTTGTTATGAGCATTGCAATGTTGCTTATGTTTATGTTTCATGCTACTTATTATTTTTGAGTTGGAATCTCTTCATAGCTTGCAATGACTATTAAGTAAACTTAGTTGCACACTCTTTATTATGAATTGCCTGAGTAGTTGACCATATGCTGAGAATATATACATCTTATGAAGCAAATGTGTTCATGAAAGTTTCTTTTATCGCACTCAGTTTTCAACTGAATTGCTTGAGGAAAAGCAATAAGCTAAGCTTGGGGGAAGTTGATATGTCCAAAATGTATCTACTTTCCCGAACACTTTTGCTATTGTTTTCCTCTAAACTTGTGTGATTTGGATACAACTAACATGGCCTGACGCTGTTTTCAGCAGAATTACCTTGGTGTCTAGTTTTTGTGCAGAAAATCAAGTATCAGGAAAAATCCTGGAAAATATGCCAAAAATCCTATTTCACCAGAAGACTCACGGTGCCAGAAGACGAGACGGAGTAGGGCCATGAGGGGCCCACACCACCTGGCTGCGCGGGCTAGGCTAGGTCGTGCCTGGGGGTGGTGTGGCCACCTCGGTTGCCCCCTCGGCCTTCCTCTTCGCCGATAAGTTGTCTCTTGACCTAAAAACCAAGGGTGTTCGACGTTTTTTGCAAAAAGTGTTCCGCTGCACCGCCACCACCAGATTCCATGATTCGGAACCAGAAACTCCATTCTGGCACCTTGCCGGGCCATCATCATCACCATCACTTCTCCATCGACCATCCATGTTTCCCCCATCTATGAGTGAGTAATCCCCCGCTGTAGGCTATGGGGATGGTAGGGATTTGATGAGATCGTTCATGTAATGGCATCAGGTTGTTAGGGCATGGTGACTAGTATCTATTATTAGTGCTTTATGACTTTGTTGCGACTTGTTATGCTTAATGCTTGTCACTAGGGCCCGAGTGCCATGATTTCAGGTCTGAACATGTTATTGATTCATTATGATAGTATTGTTTATGGTCTTACCTGCAAGTTGTATACACATATTGTTGTCCGGAACCAAAGGCCCCGAAGTGACAGCATCGGGATAACCGGAGGGAATGACTTTGATGTGAGGATCACATGTGTTCATGGAGTCTTAATGCTTTGCTCCGGTGCTCTATTAAAAGGAGCACCTTAATTGCCAGTAGTTCCCTTGAGGCCCCGCTGCAAACAGGCTAGCAAGACAAAATATGTTGTGCAAGTTCTCATTGCGAGCACGTATGACTATATATGGAACACATGCCTATGATTATTTAGTACTTGGATGCTTTATCTCATTTATCTACAAATGCCCTATGTCTTGATTGCCATATGAATTGTCTTGTCTATGCAACGCCCGTCCATCCATCTCTATGCCTACCGTTCTTTAATCCTACTATTTATTGCAATTGTTACTACTGTCTTTACTTTTACTACTGCTATTACTTTGCTATTGCTACTACAAAACTATTGCTACTGATAAACTGCTGTGAGCAAGGTTGTTTCTAGGTGCAGCTGAATTGACAACTCAGTTGTTAAGGCTTATAAATATTCTTTGGCTCCCCTTGTGTCGAATCAATAAATTGGGTTTCACTTCCCTCGAAAATACTGCGATACACCCCCTATACTTGTGGGTCATCAGGGACCACTTCGAAGGAAAGTGATTCCGTCCGATAGTTCTTTGGAGTTACAAAGGTAACATCCAAAGTGATCTCTCCCAGGGAATTGGCCTGTCTTCCTAGGACAACTCCGTGAAAGATCACAGAGCTGTGATTCAGCTGAGTCTTCGAGATTCTCATCCTGCACAGCGTTTCAACATATAGAATATTGATGCTACTACCACGGTCCATGAGGGTCTTGGAGAAACCATAGCTGTCAATAAGTGGATTGACAACTAAGGCGTACTTTCCTCGCATGTGCAACTTAGGCGGATGATCGCTTTGGTCAAAGCTGATTGGGACTTCTGACCAATCCAGGTATTGTGGAATGGCCGGAACCATCGCGTTGAGCTCATGCAGAACTGCCTTTTTGACCTTAGCTGGCTGAGATCTGAGGAAGGTGACATAAGTGTCTTTCTTTGTTGGGAAGGTCTTCTTTCCATCCGACTTGGGATTTGAAGCTTCAGCTTCCTCCATGTCAGAATCTTCCTTGGTCTCTTTATCTTTGTCGGAATTTTTCTTTCCTTTTCATCGCTTGGACCTGTAGCCAGCGGATTCATCTTTCTTGATGTCGTCATTGAAACGACACTCGGCATTTGTGTGGGACGAGCCCCCGTTGGCATCTAAGTGATGCACACACGGATTGTTGGCAATGTCAGCCCAAGAGTAGGTTTTTCCAGGTTACTGGTCTCCTCTACCTTGGACTCTTGACGTCCCATGACCGCGACCGTGGCTGGCTCTGTGCCCTCCTCGTCCTCCAGACCCAAAAGTGGCGTTGATAACTGTCGTTTCTGCGGTGGGTTTTTCTTCCGAGGTGTTCTTGCGCTTCTGAGTTGGTTGTTTCGGCTGTTTTGCCGACTGTGGTACAACTAGAACGTTCAGTAGTCCTTCTGCATCATCGTTGGTGTCTGCATATTTTCTCGCCGTCTCTATCATCTCTCCCAAAACAGTGACCTTGTCGCACTTCAAACGGTGACGTAGTAAACCAATTGGGAGTCCTGCAATGAAAGCCTCAATCGCAGTTTGATCGTTTACCTCTTCACAAGAGTTTTTGGTGTTGATCCATCATCCGAGATAATCTCGGCAAGTTTCTCTAGCTTTCTGGGTGCAACGTTGTAGATCTCCTACCCTACAGGGTCTCTGATATGTTCCTTCAAAATTCCGAAAGAACACGCTTTGCATGTCATACCAGTTGTGGATGGTGTTTCCCAGAAGCTCATTGAGCGATGATCGTGCCATCTTCCTCAGCATAAGCGGGAGATATCGGGTCGTGACCAAGCTATTTCTGCCTTTGGCGATGCAGCAAGCCTGGAAAAAAAATCCTAGAGCCAGGTATCTGGCAGAGCCACACCGTCGTAGCGCTGGATGTGTCTTAAGATAGCAAATCCTTCCAAAAATCTTGTTTGTCGGATGCGTGGTCCGAAGCATTTTGGACCCACATAGACGTTTTCTGACTCGTAGCGCCGCACCTCTATGTTAGAATTAATCCAGTGTCTAGCATCATTAGGTGACAAAGAACGCCGTCGTGGTTATTCGTTGTGGCTGTGGTGCCTTGGAGCCGGACTTCTGCTTCCGCCACCACCTCCTCCGCCCTGATGCCCTCCTTGGCTCCCGCGAGAATCGTTATGATGGCTACTTGGTGGAGAGGGTGGCGCAGGTGGATTGTTTCCGGCTAAATGTCGGCCTCCATCTGGAATGTCATTATTCTGGTTCCAGGAGGGTCTTGGTTGTGACGAGCCTCCTGCCGGCTTGTCTCAGCATGGTGTTCGTCATTCCTCCGTCCGTCGTTTCCGCCATTGTGGCAAAACTTAGCCGGATGGCTTGTATGTCTAGGAGGTGGCATCTTTTGTCGGTCCTCCTCTCGATGTTGCTCTTTTTCGTCTTCCCTGCGATTGTTCGACTCTCGCTGGGGAGGGTGTCTCGGAGCCAGTGCCACAATTGTGTCTTGCTCTATGGTTGGAGAAACATTACTCCAGTCTCGTGCGGTTCTGTGTCGTTGGCCTGAAGATTTGGTTCTTGAATAGTTGTCCTCCCGACGGTCGGGCCGATGTTGTTGTTCCGGAACGCGTCGGGGCCTTATGTCATCCCAAGCCGGATCCATGCGACATTGGTCGGATTTGGAGACCAGATTTCCGTTTCCAGACCTCGTGACCTGCTGTTGCTCCAGACCCTTGGTACGTAGTTTTACCCCTTACTGGATTTGGTCTGGGATTGGATTGTTCGCCAGGATTTCTCACGCCGTGGTAGTGTTTTCCACTAGTGTTCCATACGCCAGATCTCCCTTGCTGTCACGCTGAGGTGCTTCTAGAGCTCTCTCAAAGAGGATCTTGTGGATTTCCGGATACTTGTTAGCCCACGCAGGGCCGTTCCGGGTCTTCTGATGCCGCAGGGAGTTGAATTTTCCCACAGATGCAATGCGCTTCTTCTCTTTCTCGATGTTGTTAGCTTCATCCAGGAGTACTTGGCGATGCGCTTCTAGGGCTTGGGCCCTTTCTTCCAATTCTGCAGGTGTAAGTTCTGCAGCGGTAGGGATTGGCGTAGTTAATGCATCTCCCATGAGTTTACGGGCACGAGCGGTAACCACGTGTCCATCCAATGGAGTTTCCTTTGGCTTGTCTGGGATTAGGGATCCATCCGAGTCTTCTTCATATTCTTCGGAAATGGACTCCTCAAGTAGAATGTCCTTTGTCGGAGTCTTCTTTTTGTTCTTCTTCCTTGCCTTCTTGGCAGCGCCGGTAGCAAAGACGGCTTTGGGTCTGTTTCCTAGTGTCAAGCTTTGACCAGTACTTTCGGACATCTAGACGTCGGGATTATCTCCGAGATCCATGTCATCATGTGCTTTGGGAGAGTTTTCTCCGGATTCTTCATCCATGGCTTCTCCTTCTTTTGCAGCTTTAGAGTTGATTTCCTCTTCATATTCCATGGAGAACTTTCAAAAATCTGCCGACGTCATCGAATCATTCGAAGATGCCGGTAAGTCGGTGTTTATTATGATCGCCTCCAACACTGAGTCTCCGTTGTCCACAGCATCAAAATAGCCAGATCTGTATCCAACATATCCGACGAAGTACAATGCGTGTGTCCTGAGGTAGTTGCGGCTTTCCTCATGGGCTTCCTCGAAATGTCTGATGGTCTCGACAATTTCATCCACGCTGGCGTCCTATAGAATCATACGCCTCAACGTGTACCTCAAGAAAGGTTGATCCTTTCCGGCATTGGCAGAGCCGGAACCAGTGTTGTTGTCTTGCACCTCCTGGATTTCGACCTCCATGGGAAATTCGATCTGGGATTCGGCCTCCCTAGGGAGATCCACTCCAGAAACGATGTTCGTCGTAAGATCTGCTTTAGGCTCAGCTTTCTCCACTATCTCCATGTTAGGTGCGGGCTGGGTGAGATTAGGGTTCTCTGGGATCCGGAACTCCGCCGCCTCTGCGGACAAAGGGGACCCAGAAGTTTCTTCTGCCTCTATCATCACCGCTGGGGTGGGTGAGGCAGGTTCAGCGAAACCGATATAAACATCGATCTCACCGAAGGATATGATGGTGTAAGCAGTCATGACCTACCTAGCCAGAATCTAGGTCTGGTAGAGAACAATGAGAGGGACGTCGCTGGTGTAGAGGACGCGACCGATGGTGATGGTTTTGTCGATTCCGATTCTTGCAGATTCCGCTCAAAACATAGATCCAAAGCTCACTTGCCCCACGGTGGGCGCCAAATGTCATCGGATTGATGACAAGTATGCCATGAGGGGGTCCTCGAGGCGTGTGGAAGAGAGGGGTGTGAAATGTACGGTGTTCTAGGACAGTGAGCACACAAGTTTACCCAGGTTCGAATCCGTCGGCTTTGGACAGATCCTACTCCTGCTAGCAATCTAGTAATATAGCAGAGCCAAAATATGGGTTACAAGGGTTTCGCTTGTGCGAGTTGAGATTGTAGACTATTATGGTTATCTATGTTATGCCCTAAAGGCTCTCCCTAGGACAACTTATATAGATATCCGGCCTAGGGTTTACTAGAGAGACCTATCCGGCTACGACTAAGAGTCGGTTATAGAGTACATCTTGAACTACAAGTAATACTACAGGCCTATGTCGGTAATTATTCTGGGACTTCCCGTAGCTGGACTGGACTCCGTCTCTTCTCCCTGACTGGGCCGCCCGTGGAGCAAAGCTCTAACCCGAAGTGGGCCACCCTGGTCAACAAGGCACAGTGAGGATACCCAGAAAGTATATCCCCAATAGTTCCTAGTTTAGAACCATCTTGGTTTGTTTACACCTCTGCAAAACTCTATTAAGATTATATAGGCATTGTTCAAAGGTAGATCCATAGACAATGAAGTTATCCATAAGAACTTCCATGGAACTCTCCACAAAACTATCAAAGATTTTTAAAACACACTCTTGGAAAGTAGTAGCTGCATTACACAATCCAAACGGCATTAATCGATAAGCATAGGTTCCATAGGGACACGTGAAAGTAGTTTTTTCTTGATCTTTAGGTTGGATAGCTATTTGAGAATAACCGGAGTATCCGTCAAGAAAACAAAAGTAAGAATTAGCGGACATCCTATCCATAATATCGTTAATGAGGGGAAGTTGCTTATGCATTTTTATTGTTTCTTTATTCAACTTCCTAGAGTCAATACACATTCTATATCATGCTATCGTTCTAGCTGGAATCAATTCATCCTTATCATTATTAATTATTGTTATGCATCCTTCCTTAGGTATGCAATGAGTTGGACTCACCCATTTGCTATCTGAAATTGGATAGATAATACCACTATCTAACATATAGATTACTTCCTTTCTCACTATTTCTTTCATTTTAGGATTTAATCTTTTTTGGTTATCAACAAATGGTCTAGCATCCTCAACCATGGGAATCTTGTGAGTTACTATGGTCGGGTCTATACCTTTTATGTCATTTAGAGTATATCCAAAAGCTTTTCATTGTTTGACAAGTACTTTCAACAATTTCGTGCTTTCATCTAGAGAGAGATTATTGTCAAAAATTATTGGACATTTACCTTCCTTGTCCAAGAATTCATACCTGAGCCCTAGAGAGAGATTTTAGAACGATAGGCGGTGGATCCTCGTCCCCTTTTCTTTCAAGATCTTCATATTCATTCTTGAGCCCTTGTTCATCCTCCGGTGTGGTGTTGAAGATTTTATCCAAATCTTCTTTTGCAGAGTCATTGGTAAGAGAATCATCACTTGTCAAGCTTCTCTCCAATTCAGATTATGGGGTGCAAAAATAGATTGCTGCCAATTCTTCAATAGTCTTCTCCTCCTTAATCTCGATTTTCTTATCATAAGGTAATCTTGTGAATTGGCTGTAGCTTATTTCTATAGTTTCTTCACCAAGTTGTAAAGATAGAGCCTGCTTTTTGTTAATATCAATATTCATAGAATTATAAAAACGATTACCAAAGATAACTAGGCAACTGGAGTTCAAAGGTATTTTGATAATATGAAAATCAACTAGATACACAAAAGCCCCAACAAAGACGCAAACATTGCGAAGTACTCCATGAGTAGGATGCAAAGTTCGATCAAAGAACATAAAAGTTACTTCTGATGGTTCAAGGTAAGAGTCATCAAGGTGATCGTACAACTCTTATAAATGGTATAAGGCATTATGTTTATAGAAGAACTTAAATCATAGAAACCTACATAAGTAGTCCCTCCTAAACAAAAAGGAATTTTCTATTGACTTTTATTCTTACTGTCAAAATTTCCTCCTATCATTTTGGAGGATTCTTTACTTACCATAATAACCTCTTCCTTGAACAATTCAGGTTCCAAAAGTTCTTTTACTATCCAAATGTTTTCTTTAATGGCTCCTAAATTTCTAGTTAATCTTCCTATTCTTTTATTTCCTTCTCCCCCCTATCTATTACCTTAGTAAGAATAGTTTCCTCTTTAGCTAACATTTTCTTTTGCATTTTCGAATATCTATCATTGGGGCTAATTTTAGACAGGTTTTCTTCCATAGGTGGTGTATAATGTTCCCAGTCTTTTGGAATTCCCAGGTAGTCGGCATAGGATCTAATAATTTGAATGATCATGCCATTGACAAGGTTAAGATTCCCAAGCAATTTTTCTACCTTTCTAGAGGCTAGAAACCTTTTTTAAAAATTATACTCTATGGGGTTTTCCTTTTTAAATTCTGCCTCACAATAGGCTTTCTCTATCCTATTCATAGTGTCTAATAAATTCCATGCCCTCTCAATACTGAATTCGGTGAACAACCCATTGGTAAAGGAATCGAGTTCAATTCTATTATCAACATCCAAACCTGCATAGATAGTGTGTATTACTAGCCAAGGTGGGAAATTATGATGGGGGCAGCGGTCAAGCAAACCCCGAAATCTCGTATACCCCTCATGCAGGCTTTCTCCAAGTCTTCCATTAAAATTTGTAATCATGCGCCTTGCGCCAAGATTTTTTGTCATGGGAAAGAAATCAACTAAGAATAGAGAGGCTAGTCTCTCCAAGGAATTAGTAATCTTTGCAGAACTCTGAATATACCAAGAATGAGCTTCATTAATGAGGGCAAAGAGAGCAAACTTAACCTCATCCTCAGTTTGTATATTAAGATGGAAAGTCCCACAAATATCTTCGAAGAACCCTACATACTCATACGGATCCTCCGTACCATCTCCTGCAAATCTTTTTGCATGCAAAAGGTATAAAAGCATGGGGTTAATATCATACCCTCTTGGGTTATTGGATTTTAAATATGCTTCCGTGGGTGGACCAGAATTCCTCACAGCCTCAAGATGAATTATATGTTGGTACTCTCCCATAATGTATCACCTGAAACTAATAAGCAACTTTAGTAGAACAATGAGTAAAGTAAGCAACTAAGAACAAAGACCAAAAGTGCTTAGCTCCCCGGCAACGGTGCCAGAAAATAGCTTGATGACTGCAAGTGCACAGACCAATTGTAGCTAGTTTCGAAGTAAAGATATCGAACCCACAGAGAGCTATTTGGTTAAGGTCTTTATGCTCCTCGTCACTATCTACCAAAGAATACTTGTAAGTTGTTTTTGATCTCAAGTAAAGAGTGTTTGAATTGTTTATAGTTGTTTGCAGAAAAGAAATTAAAAAAAGTAAACAAAAACAAGTAACAAGATTGTATGAAAGCGTGGTTGAACTCAGTAGGGCTAAAACGTTCACGGGGATGTAGGATACACCACTAGCATAGTACTATTATTATATGTAATCAAGATAACATACTTCTTAGGTCATGACATGTGTGGAGAGAGCCCCATAATAAGATGTTCGCGACAAGGCCCGTAGGATGCCACTTTGTTGAGCCAAGTGAGAGGTCACCTCTAAATAACCACTGTGATGCCTGAGAGCAATCACCCATACAGGCCACCACAATTAAGGGTTTCCCCATGGATATCGTAATTAGCTTACGGAGTCCCTCTTTGACAAGGGGTAACCTCGGCAATACCCATGGTGATGGACTTGGGGTTTCGTGGAAAAGAGAACGCTGGGGATTTCGTCGAATGTCAGGGAAACAATGGAATCAAAGTCGCCTGAATATTGAGAAAGCACACTATTACAAGTTGTCCTCTAGATTTCGGTACCCTCGCTTGGGCTTCTCCTGTCCAATATATAATAGGCCGGGTCTCAAAGCTGTATACGGATAGGTTTCATACACGCGTGATTACAATACCAACACAATGTTGGTTCGTGATTTCTTTCCTAATACAATCAAAGTCTTTGTCGGTTGCTTCCTTGGGTTGTTATCTGGAATCTTCATGGGTCATAGGCCTTGTTACCCAATGTAGGGTAGCCAATTATAAGTACCCGAATAATCATAGCCATGTCACTCTTAATCCCCCTTTGACCGTGAGGGTTACGAGCCAACGCCAATCTATCACGTGGCACTCTGGCTACGCTTCCACAACACGCCCAAAGGGTTTCATACTCCCTTTAGTCCCGAAGGCAAATGATACATGGTCTACTTTGTTGGAAATATGCCCTAGAGACAAATAGTCATAAGGACTATTATCATATTTCATATAGTTTATGATTAAGTTTTATATCTTGCTATAACTGTATTGAGTGGAAACATCAATATACGTGTGATATACAAACAACCAGGGGTTCCGAGTGAAACTCTAGTCACTGGTTCATTGGTCAACAGATGATCAAGTTTCCTGATCATGTGGCATTTATGCCAGTTGGAAATGGAGTCAACTCATTCTGAGAATGAGATGATGAACCAATACCCAACCTAAACATCGTGACCCGATCATGTCACGAAGTTCAAGTTATGATGATTAGAAATGGATCCTCGTAGACTATTCCTTATACCGTGAGGCTATATAAATCACTGTCTCCCGAGAGTGCTTAGATAGCATCAAGCGCCACTTGGTAATACATTGATTATAAAGGTGTGTTCAGGTACTCGGAGGAAACCGTAGAGGCAATATATGTCAAGAGCGGGATTTGTCCGTCCACGTGACGGAAAGATACTTGAGGGCCCACTCGGAGAAGTTATATCCAATAGCTACATAGCGTGTGATTTGATCACAAGGATATCACTTGTTGGAACAAGTCAAGTAGCATTGTTTGGTAACGAGATTGAACACGGCATGGTGATGTCATTGATCAGATCTTGGGCAATGCAAGTATCAAGAGACAAAGGGAATAAGACACAGCTGCCCTGGTTCAAACGACGAAAGATCTTCTTGGAACACACAGGGGTCACATGGCCATCCAGGTCCCTCTGTCGATCATTGGTGCGGGAGTGTCCTGACCATGTCTGGAGTGTTCCCAAACTGTGGGGTATCACGCTTAAGGGCTTGATAATGCTTAGAGAGTGTTTATAGGATTGGAAGAATCACCGAAGAATAGTAGAGAGAAAACCGGAAGGGTTTCGCTAAGTCCGGAGGATGTCCGGAGTGGAGGTCGAATGTGTTACATAGCCACGAAGATTGAATAATATGTGAATGAATGTTAAATATTGATTTAATCATTTATTCATAATTATTTAATAAAATAGAAAATCAATTAAAAGGTCAAAAGGCTTAATGGGCCAATTACGGAGGGAAGAGGGCCCATTAGGGAAAGGAGAGAGGGAGAAGGGGCAAGGGGGTGGCCGGCTGGGCCAAGCCCCCCCCCCCTGCATGGGGCCCACTAGGGCCGGCCGGCGGTTGCCCCTCCCCCTCCTCTCCTTTAGTCCCACCCCGGGACTTTGAGGGAGGTAGTACCTCCCCTCCCCCTATATATAGTGGGGGTATTTGGCCAGATAAATACACACAATATTCAATAAAGGTATTCTCACTTTTGGGAAGACCTCTGATTTATATTCTCTCTCCCTCGTGACCGTGGTCCCAAGTTTGTACTGTGCGAACGAGAGACATCTTCACCGTGGAGCGTCGTCACGCTGCGGGATTCGGATCCAGGAGCTCTACTTCCGCAACTGCTGTTGGATCGGGGAAGTGGGAGTCATCGTCAGGCACCGGACGTGTGTAACTCCCCGCGAGGTGTCACACTTGAGGCACTCAAGTTGTTGGACCCAAAGGAGTGCAAGGACGTCATCATGACCTTGAGGTCAGCTTCGGCTCGTCTACATCAACCACGCTCTCCTAAGCGTTGACAACGCTTTTCGGTCTTCATGGGTAAGTTCGCGAAAAGCCCCTCCCATTACTGTATTACTAATAGATAGGTCCTAGCAACATCAGGGGTTCAGGGGTGTAGGGTAAAAATTTATTGTTTTCATGCGCGGAACCCCTACATTGGTATCAGAGCTAGATCTATGCGTAGTAATGCTTGTACGGGTAGAACACACGAAATGTAGCGGGTGGGCGTTGATATTTTAGTTGTTACCCTCCCACGTGTACTTGTGTATACCGCAGTAATGCTTGATGAAGCGGCCCCCAACCGACTTTACGCGTTCATTCGCTAGACTGGTCCACGCTTGACATATGTACCATATAAAGTGGCTTAGGGGGGTGTCTGTCTCTCTCACATTAGTTGGTATGCCATTTACAACGGAGGGCCCCAAAAGGGGTGTAGTAGAGACAACTACTTGATCAGCGTTGTGCTGAAAGTTCGTAGGTAAGAACGGTTCTTGTGCGAAAGCCCATTCAGCCACGTAAAACATGCAAAGATAAAGTAGAGGCGTCTAACTTTGTTTTGCACAGGGCATTGCTTTGTGATATGGTTGTGGAAAAGGTGAAGTGATTACCTTATGTTACGTAGTAGTAGATAGTCACGGAGGTGACGGACTACCACGCTAGAAAGACACCGGTACCCTGGTGTCTACGGCGTCGGAACCCTGGCGCTGGAATCTGGTGACGACGGATGGAGATCACGACGTGAAGGACCATATCACATCGCATTTACATTCAATGTTATTGTTCGTATATCTTATTGTGTGCTAGTATTGGATACTCGACAGTAACCTAATAAGATGATCCCTGTTAAAATTACCAATTATTGTGTTCCCCTTAGTGTGCACCACCAAGAAAGTTCTTCGGTATGAGGCGACCTAGGGTGACTGGGTGTTAGACATATCTACGTTCGCATACAGTGGGTGTAAGCCATGTTGCACAGCAAATACACTAAGGTTGAGTTGGCGTGCCTAGCATTCCATAGAAGCGTGGCCTCGGAACATGGATGGTCGAAAGATCGAGCACGAGTCGCATAAATGATGTGACCGACGTTTAGCGTCCACCCTTGAACCCACATTGATGGCCGTGATGATCGGGGAGATGTGGCTGATAGGGGTCGTGTTATCACTAGGAACCCTTATGGGGATAGGTGTTTCTGAGTGGAGTTATTATCAACTCATTTAATTATAAACTTGGTCTAAATTCCTTTTGCAATTATAAATGTAGAGATGGCTCACCGTGAAGCTTACTTTGTCATTGAGGAATGGGTAATGGGTGAGAAACTTAGACTTGATGGATCCAACTTCCCTACTTGGCTTGTGCGCCTGAATGATCTCCTTACTAGGAATCATGTGGTCGACTACATACACCGCATGATGGATTTGACTGAGCCAGACCACTATGAAACCCCACAACAGTTGGCAGACCGCTACTATCATCAAGAGATGTCCACCTACATTCAGATAATAATGTGTTACGGGATGGTGGATGGACTCCACCCGCTCATGGGTGATCTTGATCCATATTCGATGGTGGAACAGCTGAGAGCAGAGTTCATAAGCCATGTGCGCATGTGGAAGCACGAGCTGCTTGGAGAGTTCCTTTCCATATAGATGGAGGAGCACACATGTCTCAAGGGTCACTTGGAGCGCATGCTTGATGCACACATGATACTGGTTCACTTCGTGGATTACTGGATGGATGATCCATTTGCGATAGGCGTGCTGCTTTGATCGTTGCCTCCCAGCTACGAAGGACATGTCCGGAGTAGCATCATGAGTGGTGATACGGAAACATTGGATTTCCAAGAGTTCATATTATGTTTCAGGAACGTAAAGGTTGAACCAATCACCGAAAAGGTCATCGATGACAAAGGTATATATTTGATATACAATTTTATAAATGTTATAATCTTGCAAACACATTTGCAGTGTTAAGTATATTTGATACTTGTTCTGTTTTACTGAAAACAGATCCTTCTGCATGAGAGGTGCTTGCTGGAGAGGAGGTGACCTTGCGTGTTGACGGAGGGCATGATGATGATGGCCAACGACTCTCTCCCTCAACATTTATCATTTTGTTTATTTAGGATGATTATTGTAATCAAAAGATTATGAACTTCTTTAGTGTGTCTCACACTTGGTGAGACGGTTATTCATATGAGTTTGTAACAAATAGTTGTTCTACTTTTATGAATGATTTCTATTTGTGTTCATATCTTGTTTGATTATATGTAAATTATCCTTATTGTTTGAAACTAATTGATAATGCATGAACATTTGTAAAATATTGAAATGCCTTAAAATACCCAACTTAATGATATGTTCATTAATGAATGAAACCATTATTTAAAATTCAAAGTTATAATGATAATATGTGAAAGGCATTCGGTTTCTTGTCACATATAAATCATGCCTAAGTTTGGCAAAATAACTTGAACACCGTGTATTACTTGAATACAAAGTGTTTTAATGAATTGTTAAAAGTAAATACATATTCGATGTATTGTGTTTTAACGAAAATGGTAATTATCATTATATGATTTTTTGAATGTGTAAATAAGTTTACCAAAGGAAACATAAGTATGAAACTATTTGATTTGATCAAAGTGTTTCATCAACAAAGGGTATAAATATAAAAGAGAATCTAATTACTATGATTTGATTAAAAGTAATGAAATTCAACTTTATGAGATTGGCATAAAAGAAACTGTGGAATGCAAAGCGTTTTGAAACGTCAAAATGCAAAGCATCACAATGTGATATTAGATATCAAAATGGTGAATAGATGGCGCAAAATAAATCGTTGTAGTGTAGATGTAGAGACCATTAGTTAGAAATAGTTAGCACTCAATTACAATATATAGTGAACCATTTAAATTCGTGAAAGAGTGTAACATCCCAGCATTAGGATCCAACGAAGGGTAGAAATAGGAATATAAGTTTGTGCATGCATGTATCTGTAAAATCAGGGTAAATTTTTCACCAAACAAAACACTAAAGGGATTAGAGTTTCTTTCTCTAACTGGAGGTAGGAATAGCTCTTTCTTAGTGATTGCTATGAATTTTGACATGACCTATAGGCAGTATTAAGATTTTGGGGAAATTACTTTGAATTCAAATTTGTAATTCAAATCCATTTGAAAATATTTGAGTATTAGAAGTTATTAATATTGAAGGGTTTTCCAAAAGAAAACCGTATTAACATTGTTTGTTTATAGTATAGAAATAGTAATCAACAATAAGGATTAAAGGCAAGGAAAATTAAATAAGAAATAAATTCTTATTTCTTTAATTCATAATAAGGTTACAATTGATGATAAATACATCAAAAGTATAAGGTTACAAAGAACAGAAATTAAACTTTATTAACTTGTAATAATATCTTTACAAGATCTTTTACAAAAAGAATACAAAGAAGGTTACAAATAAAACCTATACTACCTATCTACTCCTATACTAAATCTTGTATGTCCAAATCTTGTTCCTGCAAATAAGATAAACAACTAGAAGGAAAATAAGGGGTTAGTTAGATAGTTTTACTCTCAGTGGTGAACAGTGAAATGCACTGTTCATATTACATCATTGAGTAAATAAAGGGGCAAGTTTCACCAATGGTGAAGTATCTGTTCTTTCAGTAAATAGTCAGAGACTACAGTAGAAGCCAAGTGGATAGAAGTAAGTTTCACCAGATTATCAAAAAGTAAACAGGTAATAGTAAAAGCCAAGTTACTTGAGCTGATCCACATGCACAGCTCACACAGACACACAGCTTAGTCAACAAACTGCATGGAGTGTGTTGTCAAGCCAACATCAGCAGTACAAGCACTCACACAGAGCACAAGTCAAAGCAAGGTACAGGAACTCACTTCTCCTTCTCAAAGCACACACTCAGAACCTATTGAGCTTGCCGAAACCATAGCTAAATACTCCACTATATTACCCAAATCAACCACCAGTTCATCACCAGATGGTAACATAAGGAGGGGTGGAGCAGGTGGATAGCAAGGTCAAGCACCAAATCACAGGAGCAGCACCAGGAGGTGTAGAGCTAGAGCAAGCCAGCAAGCAACACCACAACCTCATCAACCATCAAGCATTTGGTGAGCACAAATAACACCACCACATGATCAAGTCATCATAGAGTCAATAGAGCATGTATTGTTTATTAGATCTTCTCAGAAAGACACCCAAGTGAGGTGTACATCCATCCTAGAAGAAAAATAAAAAGGCAAATAATAAAACCTTACCAGAGCTACTACCAAGATCTCAGCTTTTGCATCACTGATCTTGGAGAGGAATCTCTAGTTTTATAACTAGATACACAAGCATATTTGGATAAACATTTCTGGGCACATCCTATGGATGGTAGCACCAAAGAAATGACATATTTTGAAACCTTAATCTTCTTATAACAGCATATCCATTATAGATCATCAAAGGAGTAAAGCAGCAGGTAAATATGGCTACTTTTCTGTAGTTTTGCCTCAAACCAGCATCACAGGCTAACTTATTCAATAGAAGGATATGCAACTCTTAGGTACAATAGGACATGAATAAAAAACCAGCTCAGTTTTGAGATGAAGTCTGTGTGCCACTCCGTTGAGGGTATCACAAAAGCTTTCTTAACCAAGTGGTTTCTGCCAAGGCTTCCATAATCCAATACTGCAACAGAAATCTAATCATTTTCCTAAACATGACAATTAGGAATCATAGCTTATAGATCTGCATCTTGTAATGGGCAAGTATCAGAGAGTAATTGGACTAAATATCCAACTACAATTCTTTCTACCAAAGTATATCAACAAGAACCAGAGAGCTAATCTCAATCAGATCATAGCTATCATAAAAGGTAGAAAGTAAAGTTCAGTTAACAGACTACTGACAGAAACAACACCCGGGGTATAACAGTGGGGTATACACAGCTAGATCCAGCAAGATAACTGCCTTAGATAAACATGGCATCAAGATATGAACCCTATACAGGGGGATTACTCGTTTTCGTCATGCCCAGGAAGTAGCTAGATGTCAACACCCGGATTTTTAATCCCAGGTGCCTGTTATGCCATACATCGCAATCCCAGGATTACCATTTTTGTGAGACATAATAGATTGGATATCACAGTACATCATCCATTACAAACCATATAAGGTCTTACACAAATAAAGGATCTCATGATCCAGTCTTAGTACAATCAAGTAGCGGGATAAATAGCGTAGCAGTGGGGTCCATCTTCAGGGTCACAGGCAATGCTGATGATGGGAGATGATCCTAGTTGTCATAGCCGTCCTGTTGTCCTCCTTCAGGGTAGTCCTCCTCATAGTCTGTCCATAGGAATAGCCAGGGACAAAAGCCATGAGTACTCTTTAAGTACTCACAAACTACCACTAACAAATAGGATAGTTCTAGTATGAACTGTTAACTCTAAGTCTATTTGTAAAGTTAAGTTTGAAACCTAAGCTGAGTTCACAAACAAAGAAAGATAAAATAAAGTTGAAAACACCTAAGTGGGAACTTAGTTGTCATAGTCACAACTCTGTTGTGGTCAAGTCATGTCACAATTCATTTCATAAGTTGTTTTGAAAACATCTGACAACAGAACAGTATGGCCACTCCAACTGTCCATAACCGCGGACGCGGCTATTCAAATAGTTTGACACTCTGCAGAGGTGGTACACTTTCACCACAAGATTTGATACATCTGTCAGGGATAACCCTGAATCATCATACTTAGTATGCAGATAATCAAACATAACCTTTCCTTTACACACTCTAGTATAAGCACCTCTCCTATGAGCATGGCCTCCCAGCCATGGTCATCTGTCATCCTGGGCACTGCATAGGTAGACAACATTGAGAGGTAGCCTCAGCTCAAACCTCTCCCGCGAGGGAACTAATACTAATGCATATAAACTTCCGGCTAAGCCTTACCCAATTCAGGTATTGTGGTTGTACGGTAAAATTGGAATGGTATCGCATCCGAACCCAACCATCAATTTTGTAAAAGGGCTAAGGCTCATGCCTCAACATTTTCATCATCATAAACCATTTGTGTTTCTCAACACATGTCAAAAAATCTCAATAGAATGACTCATCATTCCAAGGTTTTCACAAATCATTTTCACCAAGTATTCCCATCTAAAGTGATCAAGTTTTGGTTTAGCTCTACACTACTAAGTTAAGAGTGTTCACTAAGGTGGGATGCTAATATCAATCTCATGCCATAGAATGACATCTATGTCTAATTAGATAGGTCAAGTTTTATGCTCTTTATTCTACCTTTGAACAAGTAAAATACTTTGGTAAAGTAAAGGAAGTAAAGCTTGTAAATAAACTTGGAGTAGGTATAAGTCAAAAGGGTATAACCAAAGCATGCATAATGCCTTTGCTTAGGTTATCTGGTTTGCAAGGGTTAGCTTGCATAGTTAAGACACTTGCAAGTGTTAGCTTGCCTTGGTTGGTGCAGTGGTTGAAATTCTCTTCCTCCTCTTCTTGGTAGAACTCCTCCTCCTCGTAGACTTGGTCGGTACTATCATCTATAAATACATACAGAATACACAATCACCAAACAATACTTAACAAGTCTACTTAGCACACTAAGGCACACATTTGATGATCTATTATCATCACAAGCATCACAAGGTTTAATGAACTAGCTTCATTCTTTTTATTTGAGAAAAGTAATTTCTACTCATTGAAATTAACTAATATTTAATATTCTCCAATTAAAATATGGGATCATGTGGACACATGTCATCACCTCATATTCTAACATATGGGAATGTGATTTAAAGGTTGGATCACATTTTAATAAGTTTAAGTTTAATAATTAATGAGTTAAAGTGACTAGAAATATCTATATAGCATTATTTTGGTACTAGTCCAAAGTCACTGCATGCAAACCTTAATATTATTACATATTCATATAGGTATGGTTAAATGATTTTTTTGAGAGTTGGAATCAACTCAAAAGCTATTATGGTTGATTTGAGAAAAATGTTTGAATGTGAAAAAGCTTTTGTCTTGTTATTTTTACTAGGCGATATCTCTAACTCTAATTGATTTAAATCCAACGGGCTTGGATAGAGTTTTTAATTATATTTCCAACAAAATTGGAATCACTCAATTTGGATTTGTAAAACTCCCTGAATTGATTTTTAAACTAAAGGACAGAACTAAGTTTACTTCTAAAAAGAAAAACCTATATTTGAATTACTGGGTCAGCGCGGGAAACTAAATGGGCCGGCCCGTGTACACTCCGCGGTGCTGAGGGCTGCTGACAGGGGGTCCCTCCTATCATTGATTCATTAAACGCGAAGTGGTACGAGGCGATCAGGACCACACGATTAGAGCTAGATCTAACGGCTCACGGTCGTCGTCAATGACGAACACGTCGGTGAGACTGAACCCTAGCGCGGTTGGTGGGGGTGCAGTGGGGGCATACCAGGGCTCCAGCTAGTGCGTGATGCGGGCAAACGAACTGGCCGATGATGGTCTTCTCGAGTGGCTCCGGCAAGAGAGGGGAAACGATCAGTGGAGAGAGGGGAGCTGGGTGGTGTGAAGAAATGGTGCTGGGGAGGCTCCCTTATATAGGCTCGATGAGGGGACCGAAGGGTGTGGGTGGAGCTCGTTGGTGATGACGGCACAGAGGGCTACTGGCGTGGGCGAGGTAGGCGGACGGTGGGTGGTTCCCTGGCGATCATCTAGAGCTTAAAGGCGATTCTATGGGCGGTGGCTAGCGGTCGGGAGCTTCCCGCGCTTTGAGGGACAGAGGCGGTGCTCGACGGTGATCCTGGCGACTGTGGGTCGCGCTGCGGTGCACGGCCGTGTCTGGCAGGTTGGTGTGGTCAAGGCGGAGCAGCATGCACAGTCTGGTGTCGAGGCGTGGTCTGGGCATGCTGGCGGCGAGGGCGCTCTGGCATGCTCTGGCGCGGCGCAGAGAGGCATGGGCGCGAGCGAGTGGAGGTGGTCTAGGGGCTGGCTTTGGCCGTGGGGTGGACAGGGGAGTGCGGTAGGGTTGGGCGGAGCTAGCAGGCAAGCTGGTTTGGTGCGGTGGTGTCTCTGGCGTGTTGTCCATGCTTGGGTGGCGACGACCAAATTGGGGCGGCGCGCCACTGCTGATCCAGGCTTAGGGGTAGCTCCTTGATGACTTGGTTGGAACAAGGGGAGACAGGGAAGAGGAGAGAGGGTTGAATGGGGGACAAGAAACCAATTGGCAACATTATTAGTTAGGCTAGTATTTTGCTGCCTGCCAACTGTTCGACAAAATGGCCGCATGAAACGTTTATTTGAATTTGGTGAAGATTTTTGGTGGGTGCTTTGATCTGATGCTTGGTAGACTGTGGTTGCTAGGATTTGTTAAATGGAATTCATTTGAGTGGTTTTTGAAAAGTGTGAACTATACATATGAACTAGATTCAATTTTCAATTGTCATTTAAAATTAGAGTTTGAATGTTTTTGGAAGATCACAAAGTGGGCCTTGGTACATCACTACTTGTACTAGCAAGGGGTGCAAAGATCCACATTTGTTTCTGTTTGAATTTGAGTGCTAGGAATAGCCAAAGTGGGCTAGGTGATTAAAATGGCAAAAGTGACCATTTCCTTATTTAATTATTTTTGATTTCTTTTTCTTTGGGATTTGCTTGGGGATGATCTAGATGATGTGTAATTCACCTTAGAGTCATTTTACAACCAATAGATCACTCAATCATGGCATTTCAAACAACTCCTATTTTAAATGCCCACACAATGAATGCTTAAAGATTTTTAATAGAAATTTTTTTGTTAACCCTAAATTGCGTAGATTTGATCTTGATCACTTGGATTAAAGTTTTGGGATGTTACACTAGATCACAAGAGAGGAGCACATAAGGGGGAGTAGTCAGACTTACTCAAGGTCCTCGCAAGAATAACCGAAGAGGAAGCAGAGGAATGGTCGGCGGTGGAGCGGAAGTGGCAGCACGGGGAGCACCCCGAAGGGGCGCTGCAACCCGCGCCTACAGCATGTCAGAACCGCCGGAGAAGAGGGGGTACACCATGAGAAATCCCGGCAAACCATCACCGATGCTCCAGGGCAGCCAAACCCTAACCCTAGTTTTGGGCAGGGGTCAGCGCGGCCAGGAGGGAGCACCAACAGCGGATTTTCTTGGATAGAATGGAGCGGCGTCGTTGACTTAGCCATCCTGCACTGTGGCGACGACAACAGCGGCTGGACCTGGCCGGATTCGTGCGCGGCGACGGCAGCAAGCGGAGGAGGTGACCGCGTGAGCAAGAGAGAGAGAGAGGGGAGAGGAGTGTGAGTGTGTGGGGGTACTGGGCCTATGGGCAGCCTAGTACTACCCTAGTGGCTTAACCGGGCCGAGTGGGCTGGGTTAGGTTGGGCCAGGTCAGCCTAGTGGGCAAGGCCCGTATGTTAATAGAGTTATTTAAAAAGAAATAATTACAAATATGCCCCTGAAATAAAAACAACTCTAGATAAATAAATAAAAATATTGAAAATACAAATAATATATGTATGAATTCACAAAAATATTTTCTATTAAGTAAAAATAATCAATAGAATTTTTGGCAACTAAAATTTAGGGCTATTATTAATAGAATGCCAATTACTTTTGAATTTTATAAAAATATATGAAACACTTAAAATTGAATAAACTCACTTTTAAGGTCCTAAATGAATATACTATTATAGAAAAATATTAGTTTGTATTTTTGAAAAGTAAATTCAGTGTGATACAAATTAAGTCTTATTTCCTTAAAGGAATTTTAGTAAATATTTAAAAGAGAAAGAAATAAATAAGTTCATGTTTTTTAATAATACTTGTCTTTTGTTAATCAAAGAAAATAGTAAACTTTTACTAAGTGGGTAAAACATGCAAAGAAGCGGATAATAAATCATTGCATGACATTACTATGCATTACATATTGCTTCTTTAAATATTGTCCTTATCGGGCAATAATGGTTCTTTGTAGAAACCGGAGCTCAAGGTCAGGTGGAAGCATCCGACTTCACTACCTTGTAGTCACAAGGCAAGTTCATAACTTGCTCATGTCCTTTGAAGAGTCTTTATCAAAGATATTACAAATTGTGTGTTATCATCTATGATTCGGAGAAAGAAAATATTATCTTCTCTAATAAATAAGTTGTAGTTATCATCCTAAGTGATGATAAAGATTGGCAATGGAACTTAAGGTTCCAACGGCATAAGTCACATAGGCTTAATAACCCATGACATTAGTGATTCTAGCACCGTATATTATGCGTTAATCATGAGATTTGGAATGGGACAAAGAAGTCAGATGTATCTTCTTCCTTTCATATGGAGGCAAGATGACCTTATCGTGACGTTGGGATTCCTGGTGTGGATCCAACATATGGGTGGGCACCCTTAGGCCCCACGATTTTGGTGTCTATATTATTTATGAGTGGCTACCGGAGGTATAGTCGGGCCTTTTAGGGAGCTTGCCAGGGGCATCACCATTTCATAGAGTCTTCGGGAACTCACCAGGGTTATAGCTTGCCCTAGTTAGAAGCTTAACGGAGGTGTAGTCAGTCTCGGAGGATCGTGCAGACATATGGGGTCGCAGAGAGGGCAGTGATTGGCTTGGATCACCTACTGGGCCCCACATCATGGAATTGTGGACGGGAAAGTACGCCCGGTTGTGCAACAAGGAGTTGATCTCTCATGGGTAAATCAACGCACTTCTGTAGAGTGTAAGACTTGTGACATGTTACTCCCTGTTCCGGGAAGGAGCTATGAACGTGGCAGGAAAGGAACTCCATGAAGTTCTGGTCAAACTATGAAGGCTGATGGGGATAGTTTTTGATAATAAAATCAATCTTTGAAGAAATGATTACGAAAATTGCATAGTACCAAGGACGTATCGTCCGAGGTGGTAGATAGAGCATCAAACTTTCCACCTTGCATATAATGAATTGCTGGGTAACGTTGTTACTCACTCTTTCCTTTGAACCCCTGCTTAGACTCTGAGAATCCAAAAGACACTTCGATGTACGTAGCTGATGGACAAGAGGATGTCTTCTATGAAGAACCAGACCTGTCTAGAGGAGTTGAAGGGGTGGACTACGAGATACGCTATGGAGTGGAGGGCAATGAGTCAGAGTAGTTTCCTTAGTTATTAGTAAACCAATTGAGCTGAGCAGCAGGAACTATATAGAATAAGTTGTTGAGCTCAATTGGAAGTATGAGTTTGGATTTTATATCTTCCGCTGAAACTACTTAAGTTTGGTTTGTAATTTCATAATGCTTGAAGTTTGAAAACTCTTGGTTTGTAATAATAAAGTGTATATGTTTGTAATATGGACCCGCAATGTTTCTGATGTACCACTCTAAGGGATGTGTTAATTACGGAACGGTGTTCTGTGAATGTCATATCAACGACTATAGTGTACTACACATGCAGTGGTATGCTGGGTCACCGCAGCTGGTATCAGAGCAATTGCTTTGACCTTAGGTTGGAAACCTAGTAAAGGGAAATAACTATAGGAGTCTAGGAGCAACGGTAAAGAGTTCTCTAGATTATATGATGAATATTCAATTGGGAATATTTCGTTATATTCTTTAGTGCGATAATTCTTTATTATGATGCATCATTATAATTAATGGATACTAATTATATTTATTTCTGTATAGTGGAAATGGCACCAAAGTTTCCAGAACAGACTTTGGCAAGGAAAGAAGAGACTCTCGATGATTATCAAGGGGCTTTAACTGAACAGCTTCGAGAACTTCTGAGTGTTTTTGGTTGCACAACTAATATCCCAGTCAATACCATGACATACCATGATGGGCGAATGTTAGCCAAATATCGTGTTAGCATCCAACTACCAAAGAAGCTTGGTTTATATCACAATTTACCTATGGGGGAAGGTAGAAGTCACCTAGCAGCATATCATGTTGCTATTATGGAGGCGATAGCCAATGTTCGGGAGCATAAGGCAGAAGAGTTAGCTGGAAGCACCTATTCTGTGATTCCTCATGACTCTATAGACGAGGAACCGGAACCGGATCACCTTACTTTAGTAAGGAAGCATCCAAAACTAGCTTCTAAGTTTATGGATCTGTATCGACTGATGGTCGGGTCTTTGTATAAGACACATCAGGTTATCATAGAAGATCAGGTTGATATGTTAGAAGATTTAACAAATCCTAAAAGAAGGGAGAAGTTAGCATCTAAACTAGAGAATGAAGCAGTGGATAGGGTTAACCCAGTTTTCAAGGATATACCTATAAATCCAGCATCTTTTACACCATATCCTTACTCACTGATACCAGAACCCATTAGATATCCTGATGAGGGCACTAGTCATCTAGTACGACAGAGTTCTTGGGGAACTGAGGATTCGGAATTACCTATTGGGAATTCTGAAGGATGGAGGTACGGATCAATGGATGGATCTATCGGGAATCCTATTCCTGTGGAAGATTCAGTTGGAGATATCGGGCAGACTAGTCGCATGGGCGTAAGATCTTATTCCGTTGATGGAAGAGATGTCCATGTGGAAGATGTAGAGTCCAAGGAGGAAGATCCTGAAGAAAGGGTGTTCGAGTCACTAGAAAATTATCCTACTCCAGATAATGTGCACTATCCAATCATAGCTGAGGACTATCATACCCAGCAGAGTACTTGGGGGGCACCGGAAGGGGAATATTCTGTTGATTCCTCTAGAATCAGGATGCAGGAGATGGATGAAGAAGAAAGTGATGAGGATGATTCGATAGATACTTCAGATGAATTGGAGGGTATGGATGCACTTCAACTGAATGATGTGTCAAGTCCGGAGATTTTTGATACTGAATATCGTCCGTCGAAGAGGCAAGTCGTTCCACAGATGGTGTGCCGTACTTCACATCAGCACGGTTGCACTCCGGGTATGTACGATGAACGACGCAACTTCTGGGGAGTGTGACTTTGACTAGTAGTATCCCTGTAGGATACAAGAGTTAGAGTCGGAGGACTTAATGTAAATAAATAAGTGGGATGGTACCACATGAGCTTTTAATGCTTAATTATTAAGGCCTTGTAATCATGTTGTATAAATTATATTGTTTGTAATGTAGAATATGTGTGTAATGCATATTTGGTTCTTATTTGGATCTTGTTTTCCATTGTGTGACTAGTTATGTGCATGAAGTTGAGCTCAGAACACATATGCATGATGTAATTATGAGTATTCGCTTTATGTTATAGGACTAGGGGGTATGGAAACGGGTGTAGAAAATGAGACTGAGCAGTAGCGCATGGAGCGCGAAGCCAAAGAAAAGGCGGATGAAGACGCCAGAATGCAAGCAAATTTACCACCACCACCAATGAGGTCGTTGATGGAGCAGAACTTTATGCAGTACATGCAAATGATGCAAGAGTCCCAGAACAAACTCATGGAGGGTTTGGTAGACCGAATGGGACAGCCAAGGGCACCTCAAGGACGTGGTGTTGGTCTTTCGGATTTCCAGGATACCGGGCCTTTACCTTTCGCATCCGCTCCTGGACCAATGGATGCAGAGGACTGGTTAACAGATACCGAAAGAAAGTTGAGAACTATAGGATGCAATGAGGAAGAAAAGTTGAGGTATGCAACACATCTATAGACCGGACCTACAACGTCATGGTGGGAAAGTCAGCTAGCTATGCAACCTCCAGGAAGAGAGTACAATTAGGAGGAGTTCAAACAAAGATTCCGTGAATACCATGTTCCGGAGAGTATCATAGAGTTGAAGCATAGGGAGTTTGAAGAACTGCAACAAGGATACTCAAGTGTCATGAAGTATATTCGGGAGTTTTGTGATTTATCTCGTTATGCTGTTGAAGAAGTTAGCACAGAGGTGAGAAGGAAAAATAGATTCATGCGTGGACTAAATGCATTTGTGAAAATGCAGTTGAGGCTTGCCAACACTCAAACTTTTCAATAGTTGCTTGATGCAGCTATAACCTTTGAAGATGATTACAAAAATGTCCAAGAGCAAAGAAGGAGATGAAGAGGATTTAGGCAAGTAAACCCAAAAGTAATCTGGAGTTTCAACCTAGGAACAGACCCTACAACAACAACAACAGGAGTAGAAATAACACTAGAGGACAATTCAATCCTAGAAGGAATGTCATATGTCATAATTGCAAACTTCCGGGACATATTAGCAAGGATTGTCAGAGCCAGTGATAATTTGTTTTGGATGTGGACAAAAGGGTCATATTAAGCCTGATTGCCCAAACAAACCACCCGGTGGTTGGCCCACAAAAGGTGGAGGACAATCAAGTGTAGGAGGAGGTGGACAGCCTAACCGAGGGGGAAGCTATGCCAAAAATAATAATGGCAAGGGAGGTAGACCTACCGGAAAGCTGAATTGTGCAACCTTGGAGGGGTGGATAACTCAAATCAGGCAGTGATAGGTACGCTCAATATTCTCACAAATCCCGGAAAAGTTTTATTTGATACTAGTGCAACTACTTCTTTCATATCTGAAGAATTTTGTGATGAATTCGGGATTAGAAGGGCACCGTTAGAAAAACCTATGACAGTAGTTACTGCCGGAGGAATCGTGATAGTTAGAAATATTAAACTAAACCAAGTCATCTCAATCTATGGTCAAACCTATTATGCGGATCTTTATGTGATCCCATTAAAAGGAATAGCAGTAGTGCTGGGAATGGATTGGATGATAGACTATGGAGCTTAGATCAATTGTGAAGAGAAAACCGTTTCAATCAAGTCTCCAAGTGGAGGAACGATAGTCTAGCAGGCGGATAAACATAGTCATATCATGATAGATCTGCAGTTGAACTCAATGAAGGAGGTCAAATTAGAAGATATTCCGGTGGTGAAGGAGTTTCAAGATATTTTTTCAGCAGAGTTACCAGGAATGCCACCTGATCGGGAAATAGAGTTCACTATTGACCTGATACCTAGTACAGCACCAATATCTCAAGCACCATATAAGATGGGGACAAAGTAATTAAAAGAGCTTAAGGAGCAAATTGATGAACTAGCCCGGAAAGGATTCATACAGGAAAGTGTATCTCCGTGGGGAGCTCCGGTGATTTTTGTGGATAAACGAGATGGTGGATGGAGAATGTGTGGGGATTATAGAAATCTCAACAATGTTACTATCAAGAACAAGTATCCATTACCAAGGATACAAGATCTATTTGACCAAGTCAAGGGAGCTAGAGTATTCTCCAAGATTGATCTAAGATCAGGATACCATAAGATAAAAATTAAACCTGAAGATGTTCCTAAAACAGCATTTGTATCAAGGTATGGACATCACGAGTATTTAGTCATACCTTTTGGTCTGACTAATGCACCAGCAATATTCATGAATTTGATGAACAAAATCTTCATGCCTGACTTGGACAAGTTTGTCATAGTATTCATTGATGATATTCAGATATACTCCAAAGATACAGAAGAGCATGCAGAACATTTGAGAGTAGCATTACAAATCCTAAGAGAACATAAGCTTTATGCTAAGTTCAGTAAGTGCGAATTTTGGTTGGACGAAGTAGAGTTTCTTGGTCATGTGATCAGTAAGGATGGAATTGCAATAAATCTGTCCAAAGTCTAATTAGTACTAGATTGGAAGGCACCAACCAGTGTGAAGCAATCCGAGGTTTCTTAGGTATGGCTGGTTACTATAAAAGATTCATAGAAGGTTTCTCCAAGATAGCTGAACCAATGACCAAATTATTAAGAAAGAATACACCTTTCATATGGGATGAGAAGTGCGAAGCAAGTTTTCAGGAGTTGAAAATCAGATTAACCACAGCACCAATCCTAGCAATTCCAGAACCAGGAAAAGATTACATAGTATATTGTGATGCATCCAAGGAAGGATTAGGTTGTGTGCTTATGCAAGATCGTAAGGTAATTGCTTACGGATCTAGGCAGTTGAAACCACATGAAGTGAAGTATCTAACCCATGATTTAGAATTAGCAGTAGTAGTTTTTGCTTTAAAAGGATGGAGACATTTTCTCTATGGGGCAAGGTGTGAGTTATATACTGACCACAAAAGTCTCAAATATTTCTTCACTCAAAAGGAATTGAATATGAGGCAGAAACGGTGGCTGGAGTTGATTAAAGATTATGACCTAGCAATCAGTTATACCCCTGGAAAACCAAACGTTGTGGCAGATGCTTTAAGTCGGAAAAGCATAGATAAGCCTTTGAATAGAGAACTGCCGAAAGAACTATAGATGGATTTGGAAAGGATGGAAATACAATTTATAAGTACAGCAGTTATTGGAGGATTAGCTACCATGCGAGTAATTGAAGAACAGAGTAGTGATCTTCAACATGAAATTTATAGACATCAAGGTGAAGATCCTTTCATTACTGAAGAAGTTCAAAGAATCTCTCAAGGTCAAACCTCAGTTTTTCACCTAGGAGATTATGGATCTTTAAGGTTTCAAAACCGTCTTTGTGTACCAGATGTGACAGAGATTTGAGAAGTGATACTTCGAGAAGCCCATGAAACACCATATTCCATACATCTGGGTAGTACAAAGATGTATCGGAATAATATGAAAAGAGATATTGCAAAATATGTATCGGAATGCCATACTTGCCAAAGGGTAAAAGCAGAACATCAAAGTCCAAGAGGACCATTACAACCTTTGGAAATTCCAGAATGGAAGTGGGAAGAAATTGGTATGGATTTTATCATAGGACTATCCATGACACCGAAGCGGAAGGATATGATATGGGTGATTGTGGACAGACTCACAAAAAGTGCACATTTTATTCCAGTGAACCAAAAGGATAACGCTGAGAAAGAGATTATGAGTAAGCATGGGGTACCCAAGAAAATTGTGTCTGATAGAGGATTTGTGTTTACATCAGCATTTTGGAAACAATTACATGCAGCACTTGGTTCAAAATTGGATTTTAGTATAGCTTATCATCCAGAAACTGGAGGTCAGACAGAAAGGACCAGCCAAATCTTAGAAGACATGCTTAGAGCTTGTGCATTAGATTTTGGAGGTTCGTGGGAAGATCATCTACCATTGGCAGAATTTTCCTACAACAATAGCTATCAGAGTAGTCTAAAGGCAGCACCTTATCAAGTACTATATGGAAGAAGGTGTAGATCACCTATATGCTGGTATGAACCTGGTAGTAGCAAAGAATTTGCACCAGATTATATCAAGGAAAGACAAGATATCATTAGAGATCGGTTGAAGATAGCTCAGAGTCGACAAAAGAGTTATGCTGATCAAAGTCGTAGATCATGGCATCCAGAAATAGGAGATATGGTGTATCTCAAAGTAAGTCCGATGAAGGGAGTGAAGAGGTTCGGAGTCAAAGGTAAATTAATTCCAAGGTACATTGGACCATTCAAGATATTAAGTCAGAACAGAACAATAGCTTATGCTCTAGAGTTACCAAAGAGGTTAGCTCAGGTTCACAATGTGTTCCATGTTTCACAACTTCGGAAATGTCTTAAAATTCCCGATGATGCTATCACACATCAAGAGATCAAGTTACAAGCAGATTTGACTTATTTCGAGAAACCCTGTAAGATTCTAGAGGAAAACTGGAAAAGGTTGACAAACAGGGCAATCAAATATTGCAATGTACAATGGGAACATCACCCAGAGCGAGAAGCCACCTGGGAGAAAGAAGATGACTTAAGGGAATCATATCTAGAATTATTCAGGTACCCATCCGCAAACTTCGGGACGACGTTTAATTTAAGGGGGGAAGTCTGTACCAGCATTAGGATCCAACAAAGGGTAAAAATAGGAATATAAGTTTGTGCATGCATGCATCTGTAAAATTAGGGTAAATTTTTCGCCAAACAAAACACTAAAGGGATCAGAGTTTCTTTCGCTAACTGGAGGTAGGAATAGCTCTTGCTTAGTGATTGCTATGAATTTTGACATGACCTGTCAACACCTGGATTTTTAAACCCAGATGCCTGTTATGCCATACATCGCAATCCCAGGATTACCATTTTTGCGAGACATAACAGATTGGATATCACAGTACATCATCCATTACAAACCATAATAAGGTCTTACACAAATAAAGGATCTCATGATCCAGTCTTAATACAAACAAGCAACAGAATAAATAGCGTAGCGGTGGGCTGCATCTTCAGGGTCACAGGCAATGCTGACGATGGGACATGATCCTAGTTATCATAGCCGTCCTTCTGTCCTTCCTCCTGGTAGTCCTCCTCATAGTCTGGCCATGGCAATAGCCAGGGACAAAGCCATGAGTACTCTTTAAGTACTCGCAAACTATCACTAACAAGTAAGGTAGTTCTAGTAGGAATGCTAGGTTCTAAGTTTATTTGCAAAGTTAAGTTTGAAACCTAAGCTGAGTTTAGAAACAAAGAAAGATAAAATAAAGTTTAAAATCACCTAAGTGGGAACTTAGTTGTCATAGTCACAACCCTGTTGTGGTCAAGTCATGTCACAATTCATTTCATATGTCATTTTGGAAACATCTTACAACGGAATAGTATGGCCACTCCAACTGTCCATAACCACGGACGTGGCTATTCGAATAGTTTGACACTCTGCAGAGGTGGTACACTTTGACCACAAAATTCGATACATCCGCCAGGGATAACCCTGAATCATCATACTTAGTATGCGGATAATCAAACATAACCTTTCCTTTACACACTCTAGTATAAGCACCTCTCCTATGAGCTTGGCCTCCCAGCCATGGCCATCTGCCATCCTGGGCACTGCATAGGTGGACAACATCAAGAGGTAGCCTTGGCTCAAACCTCTCCCGCAAGGGAACCAATACTAATGCATATAAACTTCCAGAATGGTATCGCATCCGAACCCAACCATCAGTTTTTATAAAGGGCTAAGGCTCATGCCTCAAAATTTTCATCATCATAAACCATTTGTGTTTCTCAACGCATGTCAAAAAAATCTCAATATAAATGACTCATCATTCCAAGGTTTTCATAAGCATTTTCACCAAGTATTCCCATCTAGAGTGATCAAGTTTTTGGTTTAGCTCCAACTACTAAGTTAAGAGTGTTCATGAAGGTGGGATGCTAATCTCAATCTCATGCCATAGAATGACATCTAGTATAGGCCAAGTTTTATACTCTTTATGGTATCTAAACTACTTTCTAAAATCTCACAAAGCATTACTAGAAGTAAGGAAACTTTGGTAAAGCAAAATGGTAAAACTTGTAAGTAAAACTTGGGATGGGTATAAATCAAAAGGTATAACCAAAGCATGCCTAATGCATCTTGATTAGGTTATCTTGAATCTAGTGATGGCTTGCAAGTATTAGCTTGCCAATAATAGCTTGCCTTGGTTGCTGCAGTGGTTGAAATTCTACTTGTCTTCTTCGGGGTAGAACTCCTCCTCCTCGTAGACCTGGTCGGTATTATTGTCTATAAATACATACGGGATACACAATCACCAAACCATACTTAACTAGTCTATTTAGTACACTAAGGCACATACTTGATGATCTAATATCATCACATTCATCACAAGATTTAATTTCTAGTTTCATTTATTTTATTTAAGAAAAGTAATTTCTACTCATTGAAATTAATTAAGATTTAATATTCTCCAATTAAAATATGGGATCATGTGGACACATGTCATCACCATATATTCTAATACATGGGAATGTGATTTAAATGTTGGATCACATTTTATAAAGTTTAGGATTCATATTTAAATGATTTAAAGTGACTAGAAATGCCTATATAGCATTATTTTGGTACTAGTCCAAAGTCACTGCATGTAAACCTAAATATTATTACATATTCAGATATGTATTATCAAATGTGATTTTTGAGAGTTGGAATCAACTCAAAAGCTATTATGGTTGATTTTTGAAAAATGTTTGAATGTAGAAATGTCTCTGTCTTGTTATTTTTGCTATATGTGATCTATAACTCCAATTGATTTAAATCCAACGGGCTTGGATAGATATTTAAATTATCTTTCTAGCAAAATTGGAATTATTCATTTTGGTTCAGTAGAACTCTCTGAATTGATTTTTAAACTAGTGGACAGAAATGAGTTTAAGTCTAAATAGAAAAATCTTCATTTGAATCTGCGGGCTAAGGCAGGAAACTAAATGGGCCGGCCCAGTGGCACTCCGCGGCGCAGAGGGTGACTGACAAGGGGGTCCCGCATGTCAGCGGCTGACTCTAACGTGAAGAGGTACATGGCGATATGGACCGTGCGATTAGAACAGAGATCAACGGTCGTGGCTCGTCGTTGACGACGAACAGGTCGCCGGCGAGACTGAACCCTAGCGGCTCGGTGGAGGTCGATTGGGAGCTTACCAGGGCTCCAGCTAACGTGGAGATGGGGCGATCGAACCGGTGGTTGACGGCAGGCTCAGGCGTGGCCACGGCGGCTCCTGGGGTGGTCGCAATCGACGAGCCCCTTTCTCCTCTGTTGCGGTGAGCTCCAGCACAATTCTGGTGACTGAGGGCTCGAGCGTCTCCGGGAAGAAGTGGGGAAGGTTCAGCAGCGAGAGGGGAGGTGAATGGTGTGCATAAATGGGACGGGGGTGCCCTCCTTTTATAGGTCGACGAGGGAACCGTGAGGTACGATGGTGAGCTCGTCGGTGACGATGGTACAGAGGGCTAATGGCATGGGCGGGGTAGGCAGACGGTGCTCTACCTCCTGGCAGTCATCTACGGCGTAATGGTGTGGCTAGGGGCGGTGGTATGTGGTCGGGAAAGGTCGACACTCTGCGCGGCAGAGGCAGCTCTCGACACGGCTCACGGCGGGTGTTGGTCGCACGGCAAGAAATGGGCATGTCCGGGAGTGTGCTGGGGTCAAGACGGAGCGGCGCGTGCAAGCTGAGGGCACGGCGTGGCTTGTGCAAGGCTGTTGGGGGCGGTGCTCTGGCATGGGATGTGCATGGTGCAGATGCGGAGAGCGCGGGCGGGATCTGCAACTCTCAGGTACAATAGAACATGAATAAAAAAACAGCTCAGTTCTGAGATGAAGTCTGTGTGTCACCCCATTAAGGGTATCACAAAAGCTTATCTTAACCAAGTGGTTTCTGCCAAGGTTTCCATAATCCAATACTGCAATGGAAATCTAATCATTTTCCTAAACATGACAATTAGGAATCATAGCTTATAGATCTGCATCTTGTAATGGGCAAGTATCAGAGGGTAATTGGACTAAATATCCAACTACAATTCTTTCTACCAAAGTATATCAACAAGAACCAGAGAGCTAATCTCAATCAGATCATAGCTATCATACAAGGTAGAAGGTAAAGTCCAGTTAACAGACTACTGACAGAAACAACTGCCAATAATGAACATCACAGTATAACAGTGGGGTATACACAGCTAGATCCAGCAAGATAACTGCCTTAGATAAACATGGCATCAAGGTATGAACCCTAGACAAGGGGATTACTCGTGTTTTTCATGCCCAGGAAGTAGCTAGAGCATAAGAGAGGAGCACATAAGGGGGAGTAGTCAGACTTACTCAAGGTCCTCGCAAGAATAATCAAAGAGGAAGCAGAGGAATGGCCGGCGACGGAGCGGAAGTGGCAGCACGGGGAGCACCCCGCGCCTACAGCACATCAGAACCGCCGAAGAAGAGGGGGGTACACCATGAGAAATCCCGGCGCACCATCGCCGATGCTCTAGGGCGGCCAAACCCTAACCCTAGTTTCAGGCAGGGGTTAGCGCAGCCAGGAGGGAGCACCAACAGTGGATTTTCTTGGACAGAATGGAGCAGCGTCATCGACTTAGCCATCCTGCACCGTGGCGACGGCAATGGTGGCTGGACCTGGCCGGATTTGTGCGCGGCGGTGGCAGCGAGTGGAGGAGGTGACCGCGTGAGCGAGAGAGAGAGAGAGAGAGAGAGGAGAGGAGTGTGAGTGCGTGGGGCTACTGGGCCTGTTGGCAGCCCAGTACTACCCTAATGGCTTAACCGGGCCGAGTGGGCTGGGTTAGGTTGGTCCGGGTCAGCCCAGTGGGAAGGCCCGTATGTTAATAGAGTTATTTAAAAATAAATAATTACAAATATGCCCCTGAAATAAAAACAACTCTAGATAAATAAATAAAAATCTTAAAAATACAAATAATATATCTATGAATTCACAAAAATATTTTCTATTAAGTAAAAATAATCAATAGAATTTTTGGCAACTAAAATTTAGGGCTATTATTAATAGAATGCCAATTACTTTTGAATTTTATAAAAATATATGAAACACTTTAAATTGAATAAAACTCACTTTTAGGATCCTAAATGAATATACTATTATAGAAAAATATTAGTTTGTATTTTTGAAAAGTAAATTTAGTGTGATACAAATTAATTCTTATTTCCTTAGAGGAATTTTAGTAAATATTTAAAAGAGAAGGAAATAAATAAGTTCATGTTTTTTAATAATACTTTTATTTTGTTAATCAAAGAAAATAGTAAACTTTTACTAAGAGGGTAAAACACGCAAAGAAGCGGATAATAAATCATTGCATGGCATTACTATGCATTACATATTGCTTCTTTAAATATTGTCCTTATCGGGAAATAATGGTTCTTGTACAAACCGGAGCTCAAGGTCAGGTGGAAGCATCCGACTTCACTACCTTGCAGTCACAAGGCAAGTTCATAACTTTCTCATGTCCTTTGAAGAGTCTTTATCAAAGATATTGCAAATTGTGTGTTATCATCTATGATTCGGAGAAAGAAAATATTATCTTCTCTAATAAATAAGTTGTAGTTATCATCCTAAGTGATGATAAAGATTGACAATGGAACTTAAGGTTCCAATGGCATAAGTCACATAGGCTTAATAACCCATGACATCAGTGATTCTAGCGCCGTATATTACGTGTTAACCATGAGATTTGGAATGGGACAGAGAAGTTAGCTATATATTCTTCCTTTCATATGGAGGCAAGATGACCTTATCGTGACGTTGGGATTCCCGGTGTGGATCCAACATATGGGTGGGCACCCTTAGGCCCCACGATTTTGGTGTCTAGATTATTTATGAGTGGCTGCCGGAGGTATAGTCAGGCCTTTTAGGAAGCTTGCCAGGGGCATCACCATTTCATAGAGTCTTTGGGAACTCGCCAGGGTTATAGCTTGCCCTAGTTGGAGGCTTAACGGAGGAGTAGTCAGCCCTAGAGGATCGTGTAGACATATGGGGTCGCGGAGAGGGCAGTGATTGGCTTGGATCACCTACTGGGCCCCACATAATGGAATTGTGGACGGGAAAGTACGCCCGGTTGTGCAAGAATGAGTTGATCTCTCATGGGTAAAGCAACGCACCTCTGTAGAGTGTAAGAATTGTGACATGTTACTCCCTGTTCCGGGAAGGAGCAACGAACGCGACAGGAAAGGAACTCCATGAAGTTCTGGTCAACCTGTGGAGGCTGATGGGCATAGTTTTTGATAATAAAATCAATCTTTGAAGAAATGTTTAGAAAAATTGCATAGTACCAAGGACGTATCGTCCGAGGTGGTAGATAGAGCATCAAACTTCCCACCTTGCATATAATGAACTTGTTGGGTAACGCTGTTACTCACTCTTTCCTTTGAACCCCTACTTAGACTCTAAGAATCTAGAAGACACTTCGATGTACGTAGCTGATGGACAAGAGGATGTCTACTACGAAGAAACAGACCTGTCCAGAGGAGTTGAAGGGGTGGACTACGAGATACGCTATGGAGTGGACAGCAATGAGTCAGAGTAGTTGCCTTAGTTATTAGTAAACCAATTGAGCCGAGCAGCAGGAACTATATAGAATAATTTGTTGAGCTCAATTTGAGGTATGAGTTTGGATTTTATATCTTCCGCTGAAACTACTTAAGTTTGGTTTGTAATTTCATAAGGCTTGAAGTTTGAAAACTCTTGATTTGTAATAATAAAGTGTATATGTTTGTAATATGGACCCACAATGTTTCTGTTGTACCACTCTTAGGGATGTGTTATTTACGGAATGTTGTTCTGTGAATGTCATATCAACGACTATAGTGTACTACACATGCAGTGGTATGCTGGGTCACCGCAAAGAGGCTCCATATCTAGTATGGATCGTCGTAAAAGTTTTGGGCTTATTCGATATAACCAAAACAATAACGAATGAATCCTTGTAGAGTATTCATTGGAAACTTTGAATACAAAATCCATAGCTGAAACCAAAAGGGAAGCAAAACTAGTATTGCTTGGATTTTGGTGCATTCTTGAGAAATCTCACTTTTAGTGATATTTCTCGATTATGGAGCAAATGGAAGATAGTGATAAACACGATGAGGATTCAAAACCCTGCATCAGAGTGTTGAGAAGTGCAATGGAAAATGTTCCTGAACGATTCTCTTCACAAAGGAAAGAATCAATGATAATGATCATTGTGTTTTCCCCACTAGTGTTTTCATTACATAAAGTAGGATTCAAAATGTAACCCGTATCTTGTATGCAGACATTTGTGAATCATTTGTCATGATTCTCGCAATATGACATACCTACAAACTATTAAGGAAATAATGGTAAGCTAAATTTATGGGAAATCCCATAGCAAAATTCCCTTGAGATTAGAAAGCAATTCGTTGCTGAATCTCACAAGTAAAAGGGGTTACTTGAAATTTCCCAAATGACTGCAAAGCCATAGTGGAAAAGGGGGTGAATGACAAAAGCATAATTTGTCAAGTATTGGACAAATTCAAATGAATTTGATTCAAGTGTGCTTAATGTCTAGTGGATTTAAAACTATTAAAAGTACTAGCGTCTCATAGTAAATCTCCAAGTTTGATATTTGATCAAAGGATTTTGAAATTGTTCAAAATAGTGAGTAGATATGCAATTTGCATGAAATTGAGTGGGAGCTATAAAAGTCTTCCTAAAACAATATGTGAATGACATATTTTTGAGTAGGAGCAATATAAGTCTCAAATTCAAATATGTAGGAACATAGTTTGAGTAAGAGTAGTGACTCATACCCAAATATGTTGGGAACATATTTTGAGTGGGAGTTTATAGAGTGATTCTTAAGTGTGTTAAGAATAAAAGCGCAAGTACCAATAAATAATGATTTATGAGGTGTAGAAGTTGATAATAAGTGTATTACGATATTATGTAGTATTCCTTAAGGAATTCTGAAAAGGGTTTCAGGATAGAAGTTAATTAAGGAACTAGTCCTTAATAACTCAAGTTAAATAGTATTAAGTTTAACATCAATGGTTGAAAGAAAGAAAAGGATGATCATCATCCACTATGTTTAGACATAGGTTCTATCTTAGAAAACCATGATGATAACTTAGCATAATATGTGATCCAAATAAGGAACGTTTAAAAGTGATTAATTTCGAATCATAGAACGTTGAGCTAAGTTTGTCTGCAATGTCTAATAGAGAACTATAGACATGTTTTCAAATCCGTAAAGGATGACATATCTTAAAGCATAAAGGGTTATGTTATAAGGGAATATGTTGGAAACTCCTGTAAATACCGATTAAAGTCAAGTAGGAAGTGAGGTGAATAAAACATCGAAAGTTGCACAGAGTGCACTAGTGTTTCGATGAATACATTTATAATAATGGATAAGGGTACCATCTAAAGTGTTGTATAATGTTATGGCGGGGCTAGTTCGCTTTTAACGTAGAATGATGTGTCCTAGGGCACAGTGCCCATGAGAAATCCCTCGAGGTTGATCTAAAGTCACTCTAGGCACCTAGAATCAGGCCTCGTTCTGCTGCCATAGCGACAATGCATACACACAGATGTTATCATGTGATGATAAAGTATTAATGTCAATCAAGGTGACATTAGTAAGTTGCAAAGGATTTCGGACTATAAAGTACAGACCTAGGACTCAACCTCTTCCATGAGCAAGCGTGTTCAGGGTACCGGATATGGTGCCAATGATTAAGAACAAATGCAGCTAGTGTATTTGTACTCTAGTGCAAGTGGGAGACTATTGGAAATATGCCCTAGAGACAAATAGTCATAAGGACTATTATCATATTTCATATAGTTTATGATTAAGTTTTATATCATGCTATAACTGTATTGAGTGGAAACATCAATATACAAACAACCAGGGCTTCCTAGTGAAACTCTAGTCACTGGTTCATTGGTCAACAGATGATCAAATTTCCTGATCATGTGGCATTTATGCCAGTTGGAAATGGAGTCAACTCATTCTGAGAATGAGATGATGAACCAATACCCAACCTAAACATCATGACCCGATCATGTCACGAAGTTCAAGTTATGATGATTAGAAATGGATCCTCGTAGACTATTCCTTAGACTGCGAGGCTATATCAATCATTGTCTCCCGAGAGTGCTTAGATAGCATCAAGCGCCACTTGGTAATACAGTGGTTATAAAGGTGTGTTCAGGTACTCGGAGGAAACTGTAGAGGCAATATATGTCAAGAGCGGGATTTGTTCGGACACGTGATGACAAGATACTCAAGGGCCCACTCGGAGAAGTTATATCCAATAGCTGCACAGTGTGTGATTTGATCACAGGGATATCACTTGTCACAATGAGTCAAGTAGCATTGTTCGGTAACGAGATTGAACATGACATGGTGATGTCATTGATCATATCTCGGGCAATGCAAGTATCGAGAGACAAAGGGAATAAGACACGACTGTCCTAGTTCAAACGACAAAAGATCTTTGTCGAACGCTGCGGTGACCCAGCATACCACTGCATGATGTAGTACACTATAGTCATTGACATAACACCAATGAAACACCGTTCACTAGTATTACATACCTTAGAGTGGTACAACAGAAACACAGCAGGTCCAAGACATGACTATAGATTACAACTCGACTCAAAAGATCCAGAGAACACTCTAGATTAAAGAGAGAAAAAGAACTTCTTACAAAGAAGAACAAGAAATAATAACTCTGAACTATCTGGCTAAAAAGACTAATATATGAACCATAAGGCTTGCAATTGCTACTAATGCAATACTCTACAGAAGTAGGTTTTATGGCTAGAGTATCTACTCCTATCTAAACAGAGACTTTGTCTTCACTTCAGCTGATGGATATGTTGACTTCATTGACTTTATTGAAGAGCTTAAGCTGTCGATGATGGTTTCTTGAGCAGAAATTGATGTTGATGTCGTCTTCAACGGCTTAGAACCTAGCAAGGGTTAAGAAGCTACGGTTGAGTATGAGCGTACTCAGCAAGTTCACTAAAAAGGAGTGTATGATGCACTATCTCTACAGCCACAGACCATAGGTCGTAGGCAATGCAGGTTTTCGTAAACATTTCTTCAAAGGTTGATTTTATTCTGAAAACTATGTCCGACAGCCTTCACAGGTTGACCAGAACCTTCGTGGGGTTCCTTTCCTGCCGCGTTCGTAGCTCCTTCCCGGAACAGGGGGTAACATGTCACAATTCTTACACTTTGCAGAGGTGCGTCACTTTTCCCACAAGAGACCTTAGCTTTGTTGCACATCCGAGTTGCATTCTCGTCCACACTTCCTTGGTGTGGGGCCCAATCTAAGATCCAAGCAAATCGCTGCCCCTCTCCATGACCCCGCACGAAGACACGATCCCCCGAGACAACTACCACGGTTACTCTTTGGGTATCCTCTCAGAGACTTCGTACGCAGCTTTGCCTGGCGGTCACCATCAGCTATGGTGAACACAGACCCAAACAGATATGCATAGATAATCTAGACACCTAGATCACGGGGAACTAAGGGGTCCCACCCATGTGTTGGATTCTCTAGAACTCCACGAGAAATCAACAGCCTCACGATAAGGTCATCCGTCCATGCGAAAGGAAGAAGATCCAGCTGACTTCTCCATCCCATTCCAAATCTCATGGTTGACGCGTAATATACGGTGCTAGAATCACTGGCGACATTGGTTGTTAAGTCCTAGATATTATGTTCCTTTACCACTAGAACTATATCAGTAGATTATTACCATTTGGTAAATAATCCATAGTCATATTATTATGAAAATAGTGTTTTTTGACCTTTTTGGAATGCAGGTGATGACAACATTTGAGTTACAAGCATTTGATAGAAAATAATCAAAGGACATGAGCAAGTTGTGAACTTGCCTTTTGTGATTGCAAGATTATGCACTCACGGTCTTCAAGATAATAGAAGATCCAAATTCTGTAAACAACATCATTGGTCCGGTAAGGACTAATGTTTAAAGAAACAAGATGCAATTATGCATAAGTAATGTAATGTGGTTTGATAAACGTGAATCCCCGAACTTATCATATCTAATCTAGGGTTTGAAGTTTGTGATGAGTTCTTTGGAATGTGTTGTACTTTTATATCAGCTTTACACATGTGCTTCTTGTTAAGTGTTGTGAGAGTGTGTGAAACAATATGTAGATACAACAAGTAATATGCAATATTAAAGCACTCAAATGGGGTATGGTATCTGAAATATTTCTTAAACAAGATTATTAATCAACTAAAGTATTTTTAGAAGTGTTCAAGGATTACTTTTAATGTCTCTTAAAAGAATAACTCTTGAGGAAAACATTACTTTACAAAGTAAAAAGTATTTAAACTTAAGGCTAACACTTTAAGGTTTTCTTATTAATTATAAGTACTAAAGTAGAAAACAACTAGTATTGTTGAGTAGCTATTCTACTAGCAAATGGAGACTTTTAACACTCCATGAAAGTGAAACAAAAGTATAATGTATTGATAGAAGTGGTGTGTTCTTGATTTTATAAGTGGATAGAATCACTTACTTATTATAGAATTAATACTCATTTCTATGAACATGGGAATGTCATCATGTTAAACACCTACAAACTTTCCTTAGGATTTAGAGTGGATTCCCAAACTTGTAAAAGAATTAATATTCAAATCTTGATGATTTTATACGTGATAAACTATTTTTGGAGAGTAAGATTTACTTAACTCTGAATGGTAGTTTTAGTAGGTACTACTTGAATTGGTTAGACCTATCTTAACTTTATTTAAACATAATTTTCATTTGTTATTACACTTTTAGACTTTAAACAAATAATGCTAAAGGTAATAGTAAGTATTTATATATTTTTAAGGAATTAAAATAAAATAAAAAGGTTTAAAATAAGATTTATTAGACCTTCACCTTTTATTTTACTTCAAAAGTGAGTGTTGTCATTTTTGATGTGTAGAATTTACTTTTCTGATTATTTTGGTATATTATAAGTATTTTTGTGATTTTTAAATAATAAGATATGATTTTTACAAATTATATCCCTTTATAAATACTAAATAAATAATAAATATTAGTTAAGGGATATAATATTTTAAATTTATAGTTTTACACTTTAGTTCTTCTTTTTCCAAGAATTTTAGTATATTATTTATATTTTTCTTATTTACCAAAATAAAAATGTGAATTTGCAAAGTATTTTTACTTAAAAAAATTTATTAAATAATAATTATTTAAATAGTTAACACAATAATATTTGATAATAAAGTTAAATTATAGATTTTATTTTTCTAAGCATTTTGATATATTATATACATTTTTCTGAATTATAAAACAAAAGATATTCAATTTCTAAGATTTAACCATTTTCCTAAATTCTTGGAAAATACTTATAATTGAATTTATATTGTTTATTCATTTTCTAATTGGAATTTAAACAGAGGAATACTTTTTCTACAGCACCTAACCCCAGCCGTAGTCACTGACTAGTGGGCCTATGGCCACGTCATCAGCCATGTTGGCGTGGACCGGTCAAACTTGCGGGCTAGGCACGAGATGACGTCATCGTGACGTCACGCGAGGTTGATCCTCATAGATCGATGATCGATCGGTCGTTTGGATGCTCGCGCGCAGCTGTGGTTGGGCTTGTTGGAATGAGGGTGTCAAGGCGGACAAGATAGTGGTGGCGCCGCCCGGAAATGGTCACCGGATCCATCCCCACGGCGAGTAACCGCGGCGGTGATCACAGGTCCACGGCGGCAGGACGGTATGGGAAGCAATCGAGGAAGGGGAAAACGCTATCAGACTCAGGAGCTCACCAGAAACGCGGTGGTGTGGTCAGTGAAGCGGATGGTGACCGGAATCGACGAGGAGGACGGTGACCAGACTTCCGGTAGGAGGTATCAATCCAGACGCCTGGGGCTTCCTCGGCTTGCACGGATGGGGGAATCGATTGAGAAGAACATGACGAACACCATAATGGGCTCGGATGGCCGAGGCGAGCTCAAAATCGATGGGTACCGGCACACCTCTGAGCTAGGGTTTTCAGGCAGAGGGGGAAAATGGGGAAGAGAGGAAGCTAGGGTTCGTCAGTGCGGCGGAGGGGTTTAAATAGACGATGACAGTGTCGGTAGCGTTAATCTTAATGTGGGCGAGGATCCCGGCGACGGCAAACAGCGAGCAGAGCACCAGTGAGCTGCTTGTCCGGCGCCGTCCTTCTGGCGAGAGGAGGAAGAAAGGAAAAAGAAACGACGAAGGGTTATTCGGGCCTGGGCTGGTATTGGGCCGTAGCGAAGTGAGCGAGAGATGACTGCTGCTGCTCGCGAGCATCAAATAGACACGAGGAGGATTGGGCCACGGGCCAAAATACTTCTGTTTAGTTTTTTTATTTCTTATTCTGTTTTCTATTTCTCTATCTATTTAAAGTTTGAATTTCAATTGTAATACTTTGTGAATATGTACTGAACATTTTGTATATGCTTGGTACTTGGAATTCTGTAAAATATGTCCTAAGCTTATTTAGAGATTATTAAGTCTTACTTAATTATAAGCTTTATTGTTCTTATGGTGATTTAAACTTTATGGTTCTCAACACTTGGAGATTACCCTAATTAAGTCCTACTTGAATAGTAGTGTTTAGAGTTATCATAGAACCATCTTGGTTAATTCTTTATGTATTAATAACAATAATTATTGAAGATGTTCACTTTCTAGTAGTTAGCATGAGCTTTGAGGTATTTAATAATCTCACATTCTATTTTGAATATGGATGATGGTTAAGGACTAAGAGATGTTCCCTTCATGTTTTATGACCAGGAATCATATCTCACTCAGAATGAGCTATTGAGATTTCTTCCTAAGGTGATCTTGATAGTTTATGAAACTAGGTTTCTATTAGGGTTTATGATAATAGAGCAGACAAGGTTTTCATCCATAAACATTCATCTGATATTCTACTTATCTCTTAGACATCTCATTTGACTAAGAGATACTATCCATTGGCTGCCTAAAAGTAGGAATTGGTTTACTACCCTCTTTATTCTAGGATGTTAAACAAAGAGGTAGGCATGGTTTTGTTCATGGCTTGACATGATCTTGGTTAAGGCTTCTAAAGAATCCTTACCTTAATACCTCACCAAGCTTGACTTAAGATAAGGAATTCCTTTCCTAAATATACTCTACATAACTCTCTTATCTTATTCACAAACTTCTTCCTGAATAAGTCAATCATCTGACTCCACCATATCCATCATCATTTGATGACATGGTCATGCCACTTCAACAATACTCATTCTTCATTCTTCTCCTAGTATCTATATAACTTCCATTGCTAAACTACCCTTGATGAATCCATCAATGTAGCTACTTCTAACTCCTTCCATTAATTCCTTTAATTCCATCTTGCATCTATATCCAAGGCTTACAAGATTACAATCCTCATTATAAATAACAAAGGATATCAATCTTGTAGAATATGTATGGTACTACTCTCCCCAATACAAGTTTGTTCTTGTATTACCTTGGTTAACTATTATACTTTCAACTACTCCTACAACTTATGTCATAACTTCATTATACTCTAGCTTGACTTCTCATGTTCAAGCTAGATGACTCAGCTTACTAGGCTTTACCTAATTTGGTATACTCACTAGTCTGCTTCAACACCTAGTCATCTATTCTCAAGTGACTTGGGAATAATGACCACCATCATATAATCATACTAAGCTTAGGCTTCTAGTTGTTTGATCAACACCTATCATCAACTAAGTAGTAGACTTGTACTAGTCTATCTATAGGCTTATCTTGTTAAGGAAACTTACTCTAAGTTTATACCCACTTGACTTAACAAGATTATTATTTGATGTACTAATACTACTAGCCTTCTCATAGCTTCTCAATTACTAGCTTAACTCTTGGGTTTTGGTACTGCTTCTAGTTAACTCATGAGTGAATTAACTCCTCCAACATCAAATGGTTTGATCACCACTAAGGATTTCATTCCATTGATGATGGCATACTTCACCATAACTAGTTCCTTCTTCTTATAATTATTTAAGGTATTTGAGAAGGTCAATACAATAGGTCAAAGCTAAAGGTTAACAAGTGCTAGGTCAAGAATTGGTCACTCAATAGTGATGATCCATTGACACTAGGACTTGGTTAAATAGGATTGTCATCTATTAACATGACACTAAGGTATGTGTTGAATGGTCTTGGCTTGACTTCCTTTACTACTCTATTTGTAATAAGAGTTAGTGTTTAGAAACTACCATGATGGTAGGAATAACTATGGCAAGCAAGTATATCAAGGTTTAGTTATGGGGTTTCATTTCTTAAGTTATATACTTAACTTGGTATTCAGGGTTTGTGGTAGGTAATATCTTGATATCATCTTTAGAGTATTAAGTATTCATCCTTGAGTTGTTGTATGGAATACCATGTAATGATCTCTAGAAGATCAAGTACTCCTTGTTAAGTAGTGTGTTGTGACTTGGTGTTATTACATTTGATCTACCCTTAGATCAAATTATATTACCTAGAGATAAGGTTTTAGCAAAGGTCATATTGAAACTTATCGCAATCAACTTGATGATCTATTTCAGTTCCACCAAGTTAAGAGAAGCTTCAATCACTTTGACAAGTTTTATTTAAAAGCGCGGAAATTATCTGGATTTTCTATGCATGAATGCAATGCACACACATGTGTTCAGCTTATTTCTAAGCTCTAATGCTGGGATGTTACAGACTCTCCCCCTTAAAATAAACTTCGTCCCTAAAGTTCATACTCTCTTACGTTTCGAAATGAGGTATTAACTTGTATTGATCACGACATTTCTCAACTCCATTGTGATCACAGTTGGGGATAATTGTGGTATCCCGTATTCAGATTGGTTTCCTTGAATCATCTTCATTCCGACAATATCCACTATTGTTTCCTATATGTAGTATAACTCCTTCTACTAAAATCTATTGGGTTATGTCTTCAAAGTGCTACTTAGGATTGGTTTGTGTAACATTCCAAAACTTTAATCCAAATGATCAAGATCAAATCTACCCAATTTAGGGTTAACAAAAACTTTTCCATTTAAAAATCTTTAAGCATTCATATGTGTATGCATTTAAATAGGAGTTGTTTTGAATTGCCATGATTGAGTGATATATTGATTGTAAAATGACTCTAAGGTAAATTACACATCATCTAGATCATCCCCAAGCAAATCCCAAAGAAAAATAAATCAAAAAGAATTAAATAAGCAAATGGTCACTTTTGCCATTTTAATCACATAGCCCACTTTGGCTATTCCTAGCACTCAAATCTTAACAGAGACAATTGTGGATCTTTGCACCCCTTGCTAGTACAAGTAGTGATGTACCAAGGCCCACTTTGTTTCATCCCAAAAACTTTCAAACTCTAAATTTAATTGACATTTGAAAATTGAATCTAGTTCATATGTCTAGATACCACTTTCTCAAAACCACTCAAATGAACTCCATTTTAAAATCCCAAGAAAACCTAGATGCTTAAGCATGAGTTGACTCACTCCACCAAAAATCATCTCAAAATTCAAATAAAACTTTCATGCGGCCATTTGATCGAACAGTTGGCAGGTAGATAAAAAGTGGCCTAACTAATACTGTTTAGGAGCAAATCTTGTCAAGCCAATTGGTGTGCATTGATCACCTTGGTCTACCCCAGGCCCAACCAGACCAAAACCACCTCTACCCCTAGCCCCTGGCGCCAGTGCCATGCCGCCCCGCCGCCATGCTCGCCGGCCAAACGCGGGCAACGATCACCAGACCGCGTCGCGCCATTCCAGCTTGCCCGCTAGCACCGCCTAACCCTACCGCCTCTCCCTGTCCACTCCTCGATCGCTGCAAGCCCCTGGACCACCTTAGCGCCGCGCCACCCTTTTCTCTCTGCGTGCAGCCAGAGCACGATCGCCACCAGCACGGCACAAACCGCGCCCCGACACCAAATCGCGCACGCCGCTTCGCCATCAACCCAGCACCCCGCTAGACACGGCCAGGCACTACCGCGCGACCCAGAGTCGCCGGGAGCTGCGTCGAGCATCGCCTCTGTCTTCTAGAGCACAAGAAGCTCCCGACCATTAGGCACCGCCCCTAGCATCGCCATTATGCCGTAGAGGACCGCCAGCAGACCGCCCACCATCCGCCTACCTCGCCCACGCTGGTAGCCCCCTGTGCCGCCCTCGTCGGAGACGCCAGCCCACACCCGTCGGTCCCCTCGTCGAGCCTATATAAGGAGGCCACCCCGGCACCATTTCTTCACAACATCTCACTCCCCTCTCTCCACTGATCGTTTCCCCTCTCTCACAGGAGCCGCTCGAGCCGCCGTTCACCGGAATTCCACCGGAGGTAGCCGCTGTAGAGGAGGAGACGTGGTCGTCGATTTCGTACACCTCATCCCCTGCCGCGACCTCGCCTGAGTCCGCCGTCACCGTCTAGTTCGTTTGCCTACCTCGCTGCACTAGCTGGAGCCCTGGTACGTCCCCAGTAGACCCTCACCGGCCGTTTAGGGTTCAGTCTCGCCGGCGACGTGTCTGTCGTCGACGACGACCGTGAGCCATCGATCTGTGTTCTAATCGTGTGGCCCAAATCGTCCTGTACCGCTTCGGGTTTTAAGTGTCGCTGACATGCGAGACCCCCCCTGTCAGTCGCCCTCTGCACTGCGGAGCGTCACTGGGCCGGCCCGTTAGCTTTCCCGCGCTAGCCCACAAATTCAAATATAGGTTTTTCTATTTAGACTTAGAATCAATTATGTCCCTTAGTTTAAAAATCATTTCAGGAAGATTTACTAAACCAAATTGAGTGATTCCAATTTTGTTGGAAAGCTACTGAAAATATCTATCCAAGCCCGTTGGATTTAAATCTTTTAGAGTTAGAGATCTCTCCTAGTAAAAATAAAAAAATAGAAGCTTTTGCACATTCAAACATTTTTATAAAATCAACCATATTAGCTTTTGAGTTGTTTCCAACTCTCAAAAATCACATTTAACCATACCTATCTAAATATGTAATAATATTAAGGTTTGCATGCAGCGACTTTGGACTAGTACCAAAATAATGCTATATAGGCATTTCTAGTCACTTTAAATCATTAATTATTAAACTTGAACTTATTTAAATATGACCCAACATTTAAATCACATTCCCATATGTTAGAATATGTGGTGATGACATGTGTCCACATGATCCCATATTTTAACTGGAGAATATTAAATCTTAGTTATTTTTCAATGAGTAGAAATTACTTTTCTCAAAGAAAAAGAATGAAGCTAGTCCATTAAACCTTGTGATGTTTGAGATGATACTAGATCATCAAATGTGTGCCTTAGTGTGCTAAGTAGACTAGTTAAGTATTGTTTGGTGATTGTGTATCCCGTATGTATTTATAGACGATAGCACCGACCAAGTCTATGAAGAGGAGGAGTTCTACCAAGAGGAGGAGGAAGAAAACTGCACCCACTGCACCCACCAAGGCAAGCTAGCATTATACAAGTTAACCATGCAAGTGATTACTTGCAAGCCATCATTAACAATGCAAGCCTAGCACTTCCAGTAAACTGAGCAAGCTATTGTTAGCAAGCTAGAATTAATCTAGATAACCTAAGCAAAGGCATTAGGCATGCTTTGGTTATACCCTTTGACTTATACCTATTCCAAGTTTTATTTACAAGCTTTCCCTTCTTTACTTTACCAAAGTCCTTTACTTGTTTAAAGGTAGCATAAAGAGTATAAAACTTGACCTATCTAGTTAGACTTAGATGTCATTCTATGGCACGAGATTGACATTAGCATCCCACATTAGTGAACACTCTTAACTTAGTAGTTGGAACAAAACCCAAAACTTGATTCACTTTAGATGGGAATACTTGGTGAAAATGACTTGTGAAAACCTTGGAATGATGAGTCATTCTATTGAGATGTTTTGACATGTGTTGAGAAACACAAATGGTTTATGATGATGAAAATGTTGAGGCATGAGCCTTAGCCCTTTTACAAAGCTGATGGTTGGGTTCGGATGCGATACCATTCCAATTTTATCGTACAACCACAATACCTGAATTGGGTAAGGCTTAGCCAGAAGTTTATATGCATTAGTATTAGTTCCCTCACGGGAGAGGTTTGAGCTGAGGCTACCTCTCAATGTTGTCCACCTATGCAGTGCCCAAGATGACAGATGGTCATGGTTGGGAGGCCATGCTCATAGGAGAGGTGCTTATACTAGGGTGTGTAAAGGAAAGGTTATGTTTGATTATCTGCATACTAAGTATGATGATTCGGGATTATCCCTGACAGATGTATCGAATCTTGTGGTGAAAGTGTACCACCTCTACAGAGTGTCAAACTATTCGAATAACCGCGTCCGCGGTTATGGACAGTTGGAGTGGCCATACTGTTCCATTGTCAGATGTTTTCAAAATGACTTATGAGATGAATTGTGACATGACTTGACCACAACAGAGTTGTGACTATGATAACTAAGTTCCCACTTAGGTGTTCTCAAACTTTATTTTATCTTTCTTTGCTTCAGAACTCAGCTTAGGTTTCAAACTTAACTTTACAAGTAAACTCAGAGTTAGCAATTCCTACTAGAACTATACTACTTGTTAGTGGTAGTTTGCGAGTACTTAAAGAGTACTCATGGATTTTGTCCCTGGCTATCTCTATGGCCAGACTATGAAGGAGACTACCAAGATGAAGGACAGCAGGACGGCTATGATAACTAGGACTATCTTCCATCATCAGCATTGCCTGTGACTCTGAAGATGGACCCCACTGCTACGCTATTTTATTCCGCTACTTGATTGTACTAAGACTGGATCATGAGATCCTTATTTGTGTAAGACCTTATTATGGTTTGTAATGGATGATGTACTGTGATATCCAATCTGTTATGTCTCGCAAAAATGGTAATCCTGGAATTGCGATGTATGGCATAACAGGCATCTGGGATTAAAAATCCGGGTGTTGACAGTTTGGGACACATTTAGTCCATTCCAATCAGGCTTTTCCTATTACACTACACCAATCTATTTTGGAATACTCTCTTTACACTAAAGGATAACTTACCAGCTATTTCCCCCTTATAACTAGTCCACTAGGGTTAAGCAGTTATATCTCCTGATCTTTCATCCGGACATACTCTTGAGAGTACTCTTATAGAGATGTCTTCTTATAACCTTATGAGAATAAGGCTTAATCTCATCATAACTTTACACTTCTTCTCCAACCTTTAATCAGAAACTTAGACAACAACACGTCAGTGTTTATTGTTTACTCTCCCCCTTGGGTTTCCTAATGGTCTATAAACTTCATGCATAATACCCATTAATTCAATAGTAAGGATATTGGTCTTCATCCCGCTTATATTTTACTTCTGGAAGGTCTCATGAAAGAATCTACGGTTCACCCACATAGTTGTGGATCTCCAAAATGAATCTTCCAGCACTACTTGTCTTACTCTTAACCTTCTGGACATTTTCTCTTTAGTAGGCCTGATTTCGTGAAGCGTCACGAAAGACGATTTTTTTAATTTCATACTTCCTTAGGTCTAACTTAACTTAGGCCAAGTTTTATACTCTTTAAATTACACAAAGATGACCTAATTAGCTAAACTGCTAGGATACCAGCTACGGATACCAGCTGCGGATCCTCCTAGGTGTACGAATTACCCTATGTTTTTTTGACTTCTTATTGGCATTCTCTCTGAATTGTCAGAGCTTGAATACCACCCTTATTCCAAGATTTCTTCTTTGCACTGATTCATGATACTTCCATGAACTAAGTACAACTACTTCATTAGCTTCTGAGCAACACCATCTACTTTGGGTGAACATAAGTTCATTCCTTCATGCTGCTTCACACTTTTCTGCATTTATAATCCTTCTTGTTGCCAACTAATAATAAGTTGGGATTGATCCATCCTTTCAAAATAGTGTTGATACACCTTATATTTAGCTTCTTCTTCTTGCAAGTCTTCAACTTGATCTTCGGAACTCATCACTCCCTTACACGGATTCCCTTTTCTATCTAGGTCTATAACGTCAAGTAATAACTTGATGATGCAACATGCATTTTCACACTAAGTCAAACTTCATGCACAGATCTAGTCAATCAAGAAGATCCAAGAAAAGTCAAGAAATTCGAATGTGGTACATATAACACACATTATTCTAAGCCCGGAATATAGTAGTTGAGTATAATACCTCTAGAATTCAGGCTTAGTTGTGTAGTATATGACACCTCCTAATATAGGTTTACCTCGTGATACTTAGCACTTAGGGTTTAAACTACTCTTTGTCTCAATATCTACCCCAAATTGCTCAGGTGCAACAGGATAATTTTGAGCAAAGTGATCTCACTTTGGTTTTCACTAACCACTTACCTTTATTTCGGGACTACTAAAGACTACCGATTTTCTATTCTATCGTAAACTATCCTCACATGATCTCTCAAAACTACTAACAAAATTATAGTTACTACCTTACTCCAGCAATTATCGTAATATTATAATATCTATGACTTCTATCATAGACCTACACTGTTCTTTACTTACTATTACTACAAGATTTGTTACTAAGTACTTGTATTAATTACCAACTTATCATGGTCTCGGAGCTATTGTCACCACGAACTTGTTAAGCTTTACCTAGTCATCATGATTAAAGAGCTAATCTCACCATGACAACACTTCTTCTTAGCTTACTATCAATGATTCTTAACAAAATTCTACTCCATCACATGGAATTCTCAAGTGAATGCCACATGATTTACTTCCAATTGTATCTATACATACTCTAATGTTCTACCATGTATTGTATAGTGGTATCAACTAGTGGTACCCAGGGGCGTAGGGTAAAAATTTATTGTTTTCATGCGCGGAACCCCTACAGACTTCACATATCATCTAAAGAGAGAAATCAAACACAAGTCATAATTATATCATAGACAAGCAAGTCATATGGACACAAGAATAGACCATCTTCATTACAAGTTCATAGTGGTGCTAGGGTTTCTCCATCTCCCCAATAACAAAGGAACTACTCACTCATGAAAGCAATCAACAACATCATCATAATCAAATGGATGGATTAAAGTATGGGGGTAGATCTAATGCAAACCACGATTGGATCTGGAATTACAAAGGGATCTAATAGATGAAAGATGGAGTAATGGTGGTGATGAAGATGCAGCGGCTGATGATGAAGGGGGTGATGTGTTGTCCTCCAATGATCCACGAAGCAGCTAGGATTTTGCCCCAGCCAAGTTCCTCCTTCCGATCCCTCTCGGATGTGGTGTTTCGTGGTTTCTAGTGGCTGTGAATGTCGGATCCCTCTCTCGTCTTTGCTAGGACAAACTATTTGACGAGGCGGTCCCAATGGCACCTAGTACGGGCAGATGGTACGGGTGGTGACGAGGGTTTAACTCATCAATGCCCATTGTTATGGACTTGGATTTTGGAGAAGGAGGGAGTGCTGGAAGCATTAATCGTCTAGCAAACAAGCACACAGGGGCGCAAGGTTTACCCAGGTTCAGGCCTCGTAGAGGTCCCTACTCCTGCTTATCTGCTCATGGAGTTAACGAAGGAATCGAAGATTACAATGGTGCGCAGATGCAATCTGGCGAGGGTTGTGGAAACTAGGGTTGCGTGTGTCCTCCTCGCCGTCCCCTCCTGGCCTTTATATAGATAGGCCAAGTCTCAGGTAGCAGGTCGAGTCAGTTATAGATTAGGGTTTGCCCTTCAAACTTTCTATCTTTAGATTTCTTCTTATCTCGCAAGTTATTGAGAGTCCGTAGGCCACTCGAAATCTTCATTGGTCCGTGGCAACACCGTGGGCTTCCACCGTATCTGGAACGTATATACCAATCTCGAGTACCGACAGGGTATACCCATGTCAGTAGCCCCTGAGTGTCCAGTGGAATCGCAGATTCGGCTAGGGACTTTACGAAGCCTTTCGAGTGCATGACTGAGTATTTTCGAGTGCTCTGTTTGTGTCATAGGGATTGTTGATGTGCGTGCCTGATTTAACTGATGTATCGGTATCGGTTAACTACCTTAGGGTAAAACAATGCAATCTACTCGAACTCGAGTCCCCGGACTCGAATTCGGAAAAGTGCTGGTGTAATTCGATTCAAGCCGCGGAGGTCTTACAGGAGTCAAATTCCAGTATATGGGTGTGAGCCCTCGACGCGTCCGTAAAGGCATGTTCATCGCACCTGTAGGCACGGATTAATTTCTGGTAGTGCACAGCAAATGCGTTGCCAGGCCTTATTCAGGTCTTATCTTCACGCTGCAAGCGCGACATTCGAAATTTTGTCATCACGGAGATGATTCGGGTGACCCAGGAGATGCAGTCTCTTTGTAGGGAAAAATATGAGGCGGTGTTGCCAGGGATTTCGAGTGTGGATGTTATCGACACATAGTACGATATACAAATAATCATAGGGTGCACGACCAGCGCTCCCTATGGGAGTAGCCCCTGAGTGCCTGGTTGAGTCGAAGACTCGGGCAGGGACCAAAGAACTTTTGCGACTGCTGTCGTCTTTTGTTTGCTTGTTTTAGTCGAATTTATTTCTAGCGCTCCCTATGGGAGTAACCCATGTCCATAGTCGAATCATGGATTTGAGTGGTTGGGTATGCTTTAAATGTCCATATTCCTGCAAAAAGAAAAAATCGTAGGGTGCGCGACCAGCGCTCCCTATGGGAGTAGCCCCCGAGTGCTTGGTGGAGTTGAAGACTCGAGCAAGGACTAAAGTAGTCGAAGTCTTCTACTGCTCAATCTTTGATGACATCAGTGCTGACGATGTGATGATCTCAGTTGCCCGCGTGAGCGGGTTTGACGGGACGGGACGAGCGGTGGGTCCCATTTTCTGACCCTGACTTGACCGGGCGTGCGTAATCTTTGTTTTAACTACGCCTCCTCGATTTCCACGTGTAATGGGGGTAGTGGGGGACGGTTCGTGCTTCAGGTCCTCCACGTGTCGATCGCGATGTGCGCCACGCGTCTGATAGGGTTTCTACTGGCCATTGGATTACATCTTCCAGGGGGTTAAGTAGCAGCGCAGCTGTGGTAAATTCTCATCTGCTCCCTCTCTGCTTTGTGCCTCCACCTCCATTGTTGCTGCTTTCTACATCCAAGAGTTTGTTTCGTTCGCGGTGCAAGACCAACTCCGGGTTTTCCCGAGTTATTTTCTTCGCTCTCATCGCCACCGCAAGATGGGGAAGAAGAAGGGAGGTGCTGCCACTGAGTCCGCCGCCACCGCTGCCGCTGCCAGGAAGAAGGGTGGCTCCGCTGCTGCAGGCACCAGCGCCGCCGTCGCCGGGAAGAAGAAGGGCGGGCACTCGCGTCACCAATGGCGCATGGCGCGCGTCCATCATCAAGTCGTCCGAGCTCCGTCTCCTGCGCCAAGACGGAGTTCTGTCTCCCGCGGTCGGTGACTCGCGAGTCCTAGGTGGTGAGGTAACCCCTTGTCCTCCTGCTGGTTTTCGGGTGATGTTCCTAGCGTTCATCATCCGCGGTCTTTCTCTGCCCCTGCATCCTTTCTTCAGGGGCCTCCTTTGTTTCTATGGGCTCCAGCTGCACCAACTGTCCCCAACTCTATCCTCCATATTGCCTGCTACATTACGCTTTGCCAGTGCTGGCTCGGAATCGAGCCACACTTTGGTCTCTTCAAGCGTCTCTTCAAGCTGAAGCGCCAGTCAGCGTCTGGCTCCGTAGTCTATGATGTAGGAGGCTGCGGTATCCATGTTGACTCCTCCATCACTTACTTTGACATCAAACTCATGGCGTCCATCCAAGGGTGGAGGGACAATTGGTTCTACATCCACGACCAGAAGGCCGACGGAGACCACTTCGGACTCGCGCCTTTTGATGCCACGGCGCCGTGCAGGAGGAGGCGTTCTTGGAAGAACGTGGTGATGCCCGGCGAGTCTGAGGAGATAGATGTGCTATACGAGCGCGTCTGTGACCTCGAGAGTCACATGGGTAAAGAAGAGGGAGGCTGCGCCCTCATTCGCACGTGGTTGCACCGTCGCGTCCAGCCCCTGCAGGCCAGAGTCCACCCTATGTTCCAGTGGGCTGGCGCAGACGATGCCACTCGCGTATCTGCCGATGGCATTTCCGCGAGTGAAGTAGATAAGAGGGTGCGACTGCTCACCAAGTACACCGCCAAGGATGTGCTCCCCAGTGAACCAGTCGTACCTCCATTCAATGTTGTTAATCCTCCTCCTAAGGTATGGTTGTGCTATGAAGTAGCTTTGTTTATCGAGTGCTTCTTCTTTTTTCTTGACTTGTGCTGACTTGTTTTATGTATGCAGGATTGGAAGGTGTCTCCCAGTATGCCCCCTCTTCCTGAGGGAGTTATTCCTCGCGAGGTAGATGAGGAGGACGAGTCGGAGTCGACCGTCTCATTTGAAGAGAAGGAGGAAGCCCCCGAGTCCAGCGGTCTAGACACTTGCAAGCGTTCGCGTAGCAAAAATTCGGATGCGTCGTCTCCTTCAACTCCGGAAGGCCCAGCTATTGGTGCGGAGTCGCCGATACCTGCCGTTCCTGTGAGTGTTGTGGCACCATCTTCCCGCAAGAAGATGCGGCTGCCGAAGGAGTCGTCGTCGGAGTCGGAGGGCCAAACCTTTGATTTTGACAAGTTTGATTGGTAAGTATATAATTCTTTTATTTGGTTCTTCTTTGGAGTTGCATTTTCCTGATGTTGGTTTTGTTCCATAGTCAACCGGCATCGTCATCTTCTGGCGACGTCTTTGAAAGAATCTAGAGTTGCAGACTCCAAAGCCAAGGAAGTGGCTGAGCAGACTCCTTCCCCTCCATTGGCGGCCCACTCCGGGCACAATTCATCAAGTTCTCCACACGATGTGGAGCACCAGATGGTTGTCCGGATGACTGCATGTCAATCGACTTCGGAGTCACTGGAGGATCACGTATGTGTGATGTTGCTTTTTCTTTCAATCGAATTTGTCATCCGTACCATCTGCTGATCCTTTGTTGTTTCTCCTGTCGCAGCTTATTATGAAGGAAGCTGCTCGCCTGGCAGAGCAAGTGCTTGCCATGGGTCGCCAGCATGCAATGTTGGACAACCGCCATCGCGTGGTTGAAAGTGAGTGCTTTTTATTTCTTCTTCTTCATCCTTGTGATATACTAGACTGACGGTCTGTCTTTGTTTGTTTTGCAGCTAAGCATAATGCGCTCCTTCACGACGCCGCTTCCCTCGAAAAGACGCTCGCCGCGGCGGTGAAGGGTCGCGATGAGGCAGTCGCTACGCTTGACGAATCGCGGAAACGCGAAGAAGATTTGTGCCCCTCCATCGCTGCTAGGGAGAAGTTGTTCGAAGAACAGCTCTTCTCGATTGCCAAGGCTCTTTCAGGTATTCTTCGTCTGGATTTTCATCGGGTCCTTTCTTTCGACTTTGTTATTGCGCTGACCCTTTTTGCCAACACTTTGCTCTATGTAGATGCCGGCGGTCTGAGCTTCGATGCCCAGGCGCTCCGTCGTGATGATTCCTTGGCAGGCACCGTCGCGGCAGTCGAAGATCGCAGTGCTTCCATCTAGGGGACGCTGACCAAGGCCAAGGGTGTACTCAGTCCCCTCCGTGAGGAGCTGGCACCCAAAGCTAAGATGGTCGAGAATGTAGATGACCTGGTGGAGTCCCTTGCTGGAGGCATTCCTACAGGCTTCAAGAACTTGCTTCGTGCGGCTAGCGCTTCTATGTCACTCGCGATGGTTCAAGCCCATGGAGTCGAGATGGATCCTGCTGCGGTCTCCAAAGCAATGCCTGTCGGCACGGATGGTCAACAAGTAGTTTTTGCTCCTTTTGCAACTGTCTGTGGCAAGTACGGGCCGCAGCTCATCAACACAGTCACGAAGTACTCTGAGGAGCTGCAGCGAGCCAAGAAGGCGGCAAAGGTTGTGGTGTCAGGGGCCGGTGGTAAGTCTGTGGCGTCAGATACTGCCACAGATTCGTTGAGGCCTCCAAAACCGAAGTCAAAGTCGAAGAAGCCAGTTGCTCCTCAGTAGTCATATTTGTAATAGTTAATAGCCTATACCTTTTGTCTAGAACATGCCATTGGCGAGTGTATCTGTTGATACTTTATTATGCTTGAATGCACTCGAGTTTTTGTCCATGTATTGCTTGGTCTTCTTATTATCTCTTGCTTGGCTTGTGATAGGGCACATCGAGTGGTCCTTCGAGTGAACCTCGGAATCTGCCATCCACTGATGATACCTTAGCACAGTCGCGCTTAAGGGTGGATGAGTTGTCTCTGCTTTTGCGACTACGTGACCACATTAAGCAGCTGGAGCACGAACTGCCCGTGCTCCATGGTAACGCGGATGTATGGAAGTCGAGGGCGGAGAAGGCCACTGCCCGAGAGCAATATCTGCTAGGGGAGGTGACGCATCTAGGCGACCAATTCAAGTGTTAGCTTTCTGCTTCCTTATCTTTTCTTGTAGCCATTCGCGGTAGTTTGTTGTCTTCATACTTTTGCCTTTGCTTGGTATAGTTGTCAGCGCGCGTCATCCACAGGATGAGAAGGACAGGATCACCATTCGCGTGAATGACCTGACCTAAGAGCAGCTTCAGGCGAGCAGCTTCAGGATCGCCATTCGCAGGATGGGTGGATCATGATCGTGCAATCGCGTTGGCGACCCTGCAGGATCGTGCCTCGCGAGTGCTGCACTTTCTGAAGAAATCGCAATCATGCTTAAGGAATATCTATCAAATGATGTTTCCGCTGGACGTCGTTCCCTCGAGCCTGCTGGCTCTTCTTGCTAAATTTCAGGACTTGAGTGGGGTCCGCGAGTGTGTGCGGCAACAGTTGGTGGCTGGTGCCAAGGCTGCTCTATCGCTGGTGCGACTGCATAGGCCTGATGTAGATGCTGCAGCGATTGCTGCTGGACCGCTAGTGCCGCCAGCAGGTTCGACCTGGAACATGGTTCCTCATTACCAGGTGGTGGATCGCCCAACAGAGGAAATTGTCGACTTCTTCGAGGAGCAGACAAACGTTCTTTTGTTGCAATAGTAGTTTGGTTTGTACCCTGCACATAGTTGTACCAGTGTTGTAAAGTTCATATATATATGTTGTATAATTGATTGACATTGATGTATATAAAGTGCTTGTTAGCTCGTATGTTTTGCGAGTGTGTTGCACTATGCGATTCCTTTTTGTAGGCCTGACTTGTGTTTATCTTAGCACCTTACCAACTTGTCAGGTGCGTTGCAGCTGGGTTGGTGTTTGTCAAGGGTTCGATTAGTGCGTCAGCTACTCAGGATCATGATTGGTTCATAGAACAGATGTGTAAAGGGCGGCGCTGCCCCCGAGTATATAGATGGCAAAAAATAATAGAAAAACGCAGAGTTTGGGGCACTTAGCTTTATTTATTCGTAGAACAGTACGAGGTACAATGTGTGGCTAAGTAGTCTTGGCTGAATAGCCTTATTTGTGATGAAAGAAATAAAAAAACGACTAAGGGTAGAAGTACCGTAGCTGCACGATGTTCCAAGGATTGGAGTATGTGACTCATGTCTCGAAGTCTTTGAGGCGATAGGCACCACCTGGGTTTACTTCTGTAATCACGTATGGTCCCTCCCAAGGGGACTCGAGCTTGAGATGCCCTTGTTGTTTCAGTCGCAGGACCAGGTCTCCTTCGACGAAGGACCTAGGGCGTAGCCTTCTGCCGTGGTAGTTGTGTAGGTTCTGCTGGTAGATCGTTGATCTTTCTGCTGCGATTTCTTGTGCCTCATCAAGGAGGTCGACGGAGTCTTCGAGTGCAATTGTTGGCTCCTGCTCGCTGTAAGCGACCACTCGCGGTGCCTTGTATCGTACCTCTGCGGGTAGCACCGCTTCAGCACCATGCACCATAAAGAACGGGGTGTATCACATTGCACTGTTTGGGGTTGTGCGTAAGCTCCAGAGTACCGATTGTAGCTCGTCTAGCGAGCATCCTGTGGCTTGTTCGAGTGGTCGAAGGAGTCGCTTCTTGATTCCGCCACAGACGAGCCCGTTGGCCTTTTCAACTTGACTGTTGGTCTGCGGATGAGCTATAGAGGCATAGGTTATGTTGATTCCTAGGTTTTCGCAGAAACCCTGGAACTCCTTAGAGGTGAAGTTCGTTCCATTGTCCGTGATGATGCTGTGTGGCACTCCGAGGCGATAGACGATGGACTCAAAGAACTTGACTGCGCTGGCTCCTGACTGGTTAGTCACCGGCATGGCCTCTATCCACTTGGTGAATTTGTCGACTGCGACCAAGAGGTAGACGTAGCCTCCTCGCGAGGACTTTGGGAGCTTTCCGACCATGTCGAGTCCCCATTGCACGAAGGGCCAGGCCAATGGTATTGGCCGGAGCTCTGCGCCAGGTGCATGTGGTTTGTCCGCGAATCGCTGGCAAGCGTTGCATTTCTCAACGATGTCTTTGGCGTCACGCATGGCCATAGGCCAATAGAGTCCAACTCGTAGAGCTTTGGCAACAAGGGCGCGACTGTCGGTGTGGTGCCCGCAAGTCCTCTCATGGATGTCGAGGAGAACGGCTCTTCCATCAGCGTTGGAGACGCATCGTTGGAGTACTCATGTGATGTTGTGCTTGTATAGTTCACCGTTGATGACGGCGGATGCTTTGGATCGCCGCGCGATTTGCTGCGCATCGGTTGAGTCGTCCGGCAGCCTCTTGATGAGAAGGTATGTGATGTATGGTTGAGTCCAAGAGGGTTCGATCATCATGATCACCATGGGTCCTTCGAGTCCTGTGTCGAGCTCCAGGTTGTCGAGTTCCATTGTCTCATTGGGTGGCGTAGCCCCCCCGAGTCCGTTGTTGCGCTTGTTTTCTTCTCTACGGCCTTTGGCTTGATGGAGCGTTCGCAGATGCGCTCGAGAAATACCCTAGGTGGTATGGGGGCGCAGGTAGAGCCAATATTGGCGAGTGTGTCCGGCTTTTCATTGCTTTCATGGTCTACGTGCCGCAACTCGCAGCCATCGAAGTCTCCTTCGAGTGTGTCGTAGAGGTCACGATAAGCGATCATATTATTGTTTAGTGCGTCGCACTCGTGCATTTTCTGGTTGACGACCAGCTTGGAGTCGCCATAGATTATGAGCCTCTTGGCACCACAGGCTTTTTCTATCCGCATCCCGTGCAACAGGGCCTCGTATTCAGCTTCATTATTGGAGGCGGTGAACTGCATTCGCAGAATATATTTCAGCTTGTCTCCCTGGGGCGATGTCAGGATGACACTTGCGCCAGCTCCGTCCTTTCGCTTGGATCCGTCGAAGTGCATTGTCCAGAGGTAAGACATATCTGGTTTTTCAGGGAGCTGATTCTCCATCCAGTGCACAAGGAAGTCAGGGAGAACTTGCGACTTGATTGCGTCGTGCTTTTCATATGTAATGTCTCGTGGAGACAGCTTGATTCCCCAAAGCACGACTCATCCGGTGGCGTCGGGGTTGTTGAGGATATGTCCAAGCGGGGCGTCGTTGACCACCACGATTGGGTGTTCCTGGAAGTAGTGGCACAGTCGCCTGGCTGTCATGAAGACACCATATGCCAGCTTCTGATAGTGCGGGTATCGCTGCTTTGTTGGCGTGAGTACCTCGCTGAAGAAGTAGACTGGGCGCTGTACCCCGTGGACCTTGTTTTCCTCGGCTCGTTCTACCACAAGCACTATGCTGACCACCTGGTTGGTGGCAGAGATGTATAGCAACAATGGTTCCCTTTCGTGTGGGGTCACCAGTACTGGTGAGGTAGACAATAGACGCTTGAGGTCTTCGAATTCTTCCTGTGCCTCATTGGTCCACTCGAACTTGTCAGCTTTCCGGAGAAGTTGGTAGAAGGGCAGTGCCTTTTCACCCATTCGACTGCTGAATCGACTGAGCGCTGCAATTTGCCCAGCCAGCTGCTGGACACCTCTTACGTTCTTCGGCTTCTCCATGGCTAGTATGGCTTTTATTTTCTTCGGGTTTGCCTCGATCCCTCTCGCGGAGATGAGATACCCGAGCAGTTACCCAGATGGTACACCGAAGGCGCATTTGTCCGGATTGAGCTTGATCCGGTAGCGGTCGAGGTTGGCGAAGGTTTCGCGTAAATCGTCGATTAGCGAGGCTTCCTCTTTGGTCTTGATTACGATGTCGTCAACATAGACTTGGATGTTGCGACCAAGTTGGTTCTTGAGGCAAGCCTGCATGCACCGCTGATAGGTTGCTCCTACGTTTTTTAGCCCGAAGGGCATTATGTTGTAGTAGAACACACCGAAAGGCGTTGTGAACGCCGTTTTCTCTTGATCTTACTCCTTCATTCGAATCTGGTTATAGCCTGAGTAGGCGTCGAGGAAGCAGAGGCGCTCACATCCCGCGGTGGAGTCGATTATCTGGTCGATTTGTGGCAGCAAGAAGTGATCCTTTGGGCAGTGCTTATTCAGAGAGGTAAAATCCACGCACATCCGTAGGATATCCGTGTCCTTTTTCGGTACTACCACCGTATTGGCGAGCCAAGTGCTTTCCTTGATCTCGCGTATGAATTTGGCGTCAAGGAGTTTGTTGATCTCCATTCCGACCGCTTGTGCTCTTGGCTCAAATAGTCGCCGAATTGTTTGCTTGACTGGCTTTGCGTCTGGGTTGACATTGAGTGCGTGCTCGGCGAATTCCCTGGGAACTCCTGGCATGTCCACTGGACACCAGGCGAAGATTTCCCAGTTCTCACGGAGGAATTCGACGAGCGCAAGTTCCTATGCGGGACTCAAGTTGTTGGCGATGAGGGTCGTCTTGGCTGGGTCCGATGGGTGGACCTGAACTTTCCTCGTGTGCACCGACGAGTCGAAGGACAGGTCGGGTGAACTTGGCCAGCTCAGGGGAGGCAGACTGTTGTCTGTCGACTCCTTCAATCTTGCGAGTTCTTCCTGCATGCCGAAGGACTGGGAAATTCTGTTAAATTCCCTGTCGCAACTGTCGGACCTCTCGAAGCTCCCGTTGATTGTGATGACGCTGTTGGGGCCTGGCATTTTCATCTGCAAGTAGGCATAGTGCGGCACTACCATGAACCTAGCGAATGCGACACGTCCGAGGATGCAGTGGTACTGTGAGGGCCAGTCGACGACTTCGAAGTCGATGCGTTCACGTCAAAAGTTTTTCAGCATGCCGAAGATGACGTCGAGGTTGATTTTGCCAAGGGGATATATGCCCTTGCCTGGGATGATGCCGTGGAATGTCGTGTCCGAGACCTCTAGTCAGGTCAGAGGGATCCTCGTTGCTCGCAAGGTACTCGTGAACATAAGGTTAATGCCGCTTCCACCATCCATGAAAACGCGACTCATGTCGAAGCCTCCAATCTGTGCCTCGAGTACGAGGGGACAGTGGCCTGGGCGGGGTACTTGACGCGGGTGATCCCGCTTGTCGAAGGTGATGTAGGAGTCGCTTCCACTGAGGTACTCAGTGGTGGATGGTGGTGAGTTTGTCACCAAATTTACTTGGCAAGTGATGGCCTTCTGCACCCGATTCGAGGGGCGTCCTTTTTGGATCATCATGTTTCCCATAGCCCGTGGGTATGGCTCGCCGCCTTGATCATGGATCCGTGCGGCCGCAGGTGGTGGCCCTCCAGGTGGTGGAGGGGGAGCTCCATGTGCTACAGCGCCTGGGGCAACTCCGTAGCCTCTGTTGACGGCATCGCGATTCATCCGTGCCAAACCCTCGTGGAGCTTGAGGAACTCGCGGTAATCCTTGAGAAGGTGGCTGGATTTCTTCTTGTCGTCGTGCTTGTCGATGTAGAAGTGCACGTTGCACGGCCCGGACAGTTTTTCTTTGATTATTGTCACGGGTGCCTCTTCGCGAGTGCGGTGTTGCCATACTTGTGTGGTTTTCCCGGAGTCGCGGTGTCCACCGCTGCGACAGCCACTGTTGGGATTGTCATCGCGCTTGTCGGCGTAGCCGGCTGCGACCATGTTGACATCATCGCGGTCATCGTAGATGCGCATTCGACGTTTGCTTCGACGATCGCGCATGCGCTCGAGTTCTGCTTCGTCATGGGAGTGAACGTGATTTTTCACTGAATCTTCTCTATTTGCCCACCGATTCGCGATTTCCATCAGGTGGTCAATGGTTTTTTGGCTTCGAGCGGCCTAGCTCCTCCCTGAGCTCTATACGGCGGACGCCGCCATTGAATGTGTCGATTGCCCGATCCTCTGAGATATTTTCTACGGAGTTCTTGATGATGGACCACCTCTGGATGTACGAGCATAATGATTCGCCCGATCTTTGCTGGTCACATCTCAACTCTTCGATTGATGCGGGCCTTTTGTAGGTGCCCTTGAAGTTGCATACAAAGATGTAGACCAGCTCATCCCAGCTGCAGATGGATCCGCGCAGGAGGTTATTGAGCCAAGCTCGGGCGGTGCCCTGTAGCTGTAGCGGTAGGCACTACATGGCAGTGCTTCGACTCCCACCATGGAGCCTGACGGAGGAGATGTGGTCTTCTAACCAGATTTTCGAGTCCTGCAGACCGTCAAATTTTGGGTTCTCCGATGGGAGATTGAACCCCTTGGGCATTCGCTTTTGTCTGATAGCCCTGCTGAAGCATCTGGCGCCATAGATCTCCACGTCTTCATCCTCCGAGTCAGTCGATCGGGCACGTCACGCCCTTGACTTGTCGATCTTGCGCTGCGTGATGTCATCACGTGCGTCGTAGTCATGGTCGTGTCGCCGTGAGCGGCGACGTCGAGACAGATCGTGACTATCATTATTGGACGAGGGTGAGGAATAGCGTTTTGCCAGAGCCTTGTTTTTATTCGGCTCCGGTATCGGTTCTTTGTCGAGAGCGGCCTCGATTATCCCCAAGTCTGCGATCGTAGATCGGTGCATGGCATCTCGGGGATCTCCAGCTGGGGGCTGGTTGTTGAGTAAGTACATGGTGGCCGTTGTCACCGCTGCTTGCGACGTCTTTGGGACCACATTGCCCCGAGTGTCGATTGTCATAGAGTTGAAGTCGAGGACTTTTGCAGCTTCTATGTGCTCCTTCTTGGTGAGATGGGACATTCGATATCATCTCTTGTTGGCCACGTACTCGTTTCCTTTGGAGGAGGATCCTCCATGGGAGGAGAGCCTGGCCCTTCGAAGGCTCGACTTGTCTGCCGCCTTTTTATGCGCTTCGAGTTGCGCGATTGTTTGTAGCTGGCGTCTGTACTCTTCCTTCAGCAGCCAATGATAGCCCATCAGCATTTCTTGTGGTGTGCCTGGGGGCAGAGGATTGCCTCGCAGGGCGTCTCGGCAGCGAGCCCACTCGAGATCGTTGAGTTTGATCATGACACGTTCGCCAGTGTGCTCGTTCACCATGGCTAGGGGTTCCACTGCCCCTCCATTGTTGATGGGCGTGCCGTTGCCACCATTGGTGGGGCCGCCGTTGGGAGGTCTGCCATTAGGGATGCCACCGTTGGGCGGGTCAGGGCCATTGCCACCGTTTTCGCGATTATCGGTGGAGTCGCCAGTTTTAATTACGGCGCACATGAAGTGGCTAGGGAAGCTGTTGCTCCCGCAACTCTCGGATCCGGAGCCGTAGACTCCATCTTCCGTTGCTAAGCCACCCAGATCGGATTCGCGACTGTTGTCGCTATCCGTGCTCTTAGCTGTTGCTGAGGTGTTGAGCTCGCTAAGGGTGGCGATTGGTGGCGGGAACCACGATGTTGGAGCAATCGCGGATGCCATTGGCTGGTTAGGCATGCGAAGCGTGCTCATCTGACCAACTTGGAAGCGGAAGCTCCCTATCACCAGGCTGATTCCATCGCCCACGGACTCGAAAGCCGGGCGATTGGCCGGCATGTGGACGGTGAAGTCGAACGCGCCGAAGAGCTGGCGAATCTCCGCTATTGTGGAGTTGTAGATCGCGGTTGATGAGGCCGAAGAAGCCGCAACATCAGCACTCCCAATTCCCACAGACGGCGCCAATTGACGAGGGTTTAACTCATCAATGCCCATTGTTATGGACTTGAGTTTTGGAGAAGGAGGGAGCACTGGAAGCATCAATCGGCTAGCAAACAAGCACACAGGGACGCAAGGTTTATCCAGGTTCAGGCCTCATAGAGGTCCCTACTCCTGCTTGTCTGCTCGTGGAATTAACGAAGGAATCGAAAATTACAATGGTGCGCAGATGCAATCTGGCAAGGGTTGTGAAAACTAGGGTTGCGTGTGTCCTCCTCGCCGCCCCTCTTGGCCTTTATATAGATAAGACAGGTCTCAGGTAGCAGGTCGAGTCGTTTACAGATTAGGGTTTGCCCTTCAAACTTTCTATCTTTAGATTTCTTCTTGTCTCGCAAGTTATTGAGAGTCCGTAGGCCACTCGAAATCTTCATTGGGCCATGGCAACACCGTGGGCTTCCACCGTATCTAGACCGTATATACCAATCTCGAGTACCGGCAGGGTATACCCATGTCAGGCGGGCTCCGCCGATACCAGTGGTCGTTATCGGTGCTGATGCCTCCTCTTTATTTGTTATTCATCCAGGTGCGAAGGTAAATTCATAAATGGCATTTATCACTTAGAAATATCATATAATTACACAATATGATAGCTCTAATTGATAAGTTCATCTATGACTCCATGATTTGGGATCTTGTTGAAACAAGAACGAAATAGCGCTCATAGGCGCAGTGAAATACAAAAATCCCTACTCTATATGCAAAAACAAGAGGTAAAAATGCTTCAATTTTGGACTCATCAATTTGAAAGCACTGTAATTATTTTGATGAACACCGGAATTATTTTGGGTCAAATTGTTGAAAATGGTTTCAGATTTAGTATCAAAGTATTAGGTTTATGAAAATATTCGTTAATTAAAATAATTAGCAAAATTCTGAATAAAATAAAATAAATAGTTTTATTAAATGAGATACGCATTAATTTTGGTGGAAAATTAATGCATGTGGGTGGAATTTTGAGTGGAGGTGTGTTTATGTGAGTGGAGCCTACACCCATATGAATGAGGGAGAGGTGGGGGCACCCACCTTGGCCACCGGCCATGGTAGGGGGTTGCGCCCTCTCCCTATAAAAGGCATCCTCCCCCTCCTCCTCCTCCATTCTTATACCTTCTCGTGAAGGATCTCTCTCCCCCTCTAGATTATTCCTGTGGCTTCGGACTAGCGGAGTACATATTCTCGATGTTTTCTCTGGAAGGATTTGCTGCTTCCGCTGCTTTGCTAGACACGAGGACTTAGAGATTGTCGGGGTACCAAACGTGTGTGCGATCACGGATGCAATGCTGCTTTGCGGCGCTGGACTTCAACATAATCTTGAAATCATCAAGTGAATAGCTACATCATCCACGAGAATAAATCTTGTAATGCTTTGTCGATATTCAAGGGTAAGTTCTCTATGGATGTATATACACCCGTTGATTGTATCTAGATAGATAGATCCTGGTGCCAACAATGTTTCTAAGGAAATTTAGCTAAGTCTCCTCCATGGAACAATAATGTGAAGTCTCAAGATAATAATTGACGAGGGGCAACCTCGGCAATTCTCATGGTTATGGACTTAGGGTTTCGTAGAAAAGAGAATGCTAGGGATTTCATCGGCTGATCAGACAAACAAGGGAGTTGAAGTAGTCTGAATGCTTATGGTCAAATCGATTACGGATCACTCAGGAATTTTTTGGTGCCTCTTCTTTGGCTCCTCCCAGCCTATATATAATAGGTTGGGTCTCGAGACCATATACGGATAAGTTACAATCTTACAATTACAACACTAATACAATGTAGATTTCTATTTCCTTATCTACCAAGTTATGCTTTTCGTCAGATGCTTCGTGGGCCTTTTTCTTGGGCTTCGTGGGCCATGAGTCATCATGTAACTAGGGTAACTAATCATAAGAATCGGAATATTCATATCCATGTCAGTAGCCCCCGAGACTCCATCTGGATCGTAGATTCGGGTTGAGTATCAAAGACAATTTTATCACAAACCAGATTTTTTTTAAACACTGTAGGGATTTTTTTACAACAGGTCCGATGCATCCAACAGATCGGAAATCAGTTAATTGCTCCTGGAAAAAAATACTGTAAACCTACATTAAATTCAAGTCCCCAGGCTCGAACTCGGAGTTTTCCTGGCATAATTCAGTTTGGGCATCTTATCGAATACTGAATTCTAATTCTATTTATTTCGGGTACCCAACGCATCCGTCAGGATTTTTCATCGTATCGTTGATACAAGTAATTTAATGGTAGAGCGCATTCATGTGTGGTTACCAGGCCACATAGGATAAATCCTGGGGTCTTACCTTTATGTCATGGAAACGACATTCAGACTTATTATCGCGTTAGGTGCGGTCCGAGAATTTTATCAATTTTATCGACTGCCTTGTTTGGCTGTTGGAATTGCTGAAGTTGTTAACTTCTTATTTTCTTCGGGTGATGTTTCTAATCACTCCCGATGGGAGAAAACATTTGAGGATACGATGATGTGATGCTCATAAGCTCATATTCTTTGGACTGTACCGGAGTTGTTATTTTATCAGATGTGCTTTCAACACGCGTGGATAATATTGCTTTGGATCACGTTTTAACCTTATATGTAGAACGAAGTCTTTCTATCGGGTGCACGACAATGCTCCCGATGGGAGTAGCCTCCTCGGCTACAGTTGAATATTTGTATTCGATTGTAGGCTCATGTCTCTAATCATCTGAAGAAAATTTCGATTCAAGTATTCTTTTTCTAGAACCTTTATGACGTTGTTACCGCGTGTGCAATAATGCTTTCCATGGGAGTAACCTTCGAGGTTATGTCCAGACACTCTTATTGAAATGGAAGCTCACGTTTATGACTTGTTTTGTCTGATATTGCAAGAACTTCTGCAAGCATCAATATATTCTATTGATGGAGCCCCTAGTATAGAAATATGAAGAGCTAATGCTGAGTTCAGAAGAACTTATCCTTTATTGTAAAACAGAAGACGAAGGTACATGTTCTGGCATAATTGTCTGGCTGTCGGCCTTTATTTAATGTAAATTGTAGAAAAATAACAAAACTCTAAGTATAAAAAATCGTAGTTGTGCAACGTTCCACGGATTGGAGTATTTAACTCTTGTTTTCTTGTCTTGGATCCGATATGCCCTGTCGGGGATTACTTTTGTGACGATGTAAGATCCTTCCCATGGTGATTCCAGCTTTCGGTGACCATCTTGTTTGAGGTGAAGGACCAATTCCCCTACGATGAAAGATTTGGGTCGTAGTCGTCAGCTGTGGCAGTTGCGTAAATTCTGCTGATATATGGTTGCTCTTTGTAAAGCAACATCGCGAGCTTCATCGAGTGCATCGACGTCATCTTCCAGTGCTTCTTGGGATGCTTCTTCATCATATTCGGCAACTCGAGAAGACTCATGAATTACTTCGACTTGGAGGACAGCTTCCGCGCCATGGACCAGAAAGAATGGTGTTTCTTGTGTTGAATTGTTCGGGGTGGTGCATAGACTCCACAGAACGGAGGGTAACTCATCTACTCAGCCTCCTTTTGCTCTGACGAATGGTGCCAACAATTTTTTCTTAATACCACTGGTGACGAGACCATGGCCATTTTCACTTGTCCATTGGTTTGCGGGTGAGTAACTGAGGCATGGCTTACTTTTATACACATCTCCTTGCCGCACTCCTTGAATTTGTTAGAAGTGAAGTTTGTTCCATTGTCAGTGATAATACTATGTGGTACCCCAAATCTGAATACTATTGACTTGATAAAATTTACAGCCGCTATTCCATCTTGGCTAGTGATAGGCATTACCTCTATCTATTTTGTAAATTTGTCGACTGCTACTAGCAAAAGACATGTTCGACAAGGATTTATGAAGTTTACCAACCATATCAAGCTCTCACTGAGCGAATGGCCAAGTAAGAGGTATGGGGTTAAGTTCTACAGCAGGTGCGTTGGGTTTTGTTGAGAAACATTGACATGCTTCACATGTTCGCACGATATCTTTTGCATCTTGTACTGCTGTGAGACAATAGAACCCTGTGCGAAAAGGTTTAGCTGCAATTGCTCGGCTACTGGCGTGATGGTCACACACTCCTTTATGCATATCTTTAAGGATGATCTTCTCTTCCTCGGACGTAAGGCATCGCTGTAGCACCCCTGAGATGCTTCTTTTATACAATTATCCTTTAATGACTATGAAAGCTTTAGACCGACGTGTGATTCGTTGTGCCTCTATCACATCCTCGGGGTGTTCTGCTCTCATCATGTATGCTACGTAAGCTTGGTTCGGAACGTTATATCGGGTGGTTGCTATATTAATATAGTGGGACGTAAAATCTCTTTCGAGGAAATCCTCCATCACCTACACATTTAATGCAGGAAATCAAAACCCCAGACATTCCTTTTATAAAAAAATAAATAATTAAGCAGATTATATATTTACAGTATTCCTACTATGGCCAACTTTAGGGGTTTGAGATTTTTCTTTGTGGTATTCATGTTACACTTTTGTTTTTCGAGAAAAGTAACGTCGTCATACAGCGTCTTGGTTGAAATTGGTACCCCGACTAGCAAGTCACTCTAATTTGTTTTTTTGCAAACTGTCAACATAAGGCCTCGTTCGTTTACATGGGAATGGATCCAGACGTGTAACTAATCCAGACCTAGATTTGGTGAATTCCAATGCTCCACCCAATCCAAACCTGGATACTTTCAAGCATGGATTGATTCCACAACATGATGAAGATGTGTTTGTTTATGCCTCGTGGATACAGTGATTAAACAAAACTAGCTACACTACATACAAGATTTGGCAATTGTTTCACTATAATATCTTAGTTTCAAATATTTCTGGCTCAAATATCTACTACAACCTCCGGCCTGAATCCCCGTCACGATCGCCGGAGTCCGCCCGCGAATCACCAGTGCCCGCTGGCATGAATCACCATCCGCTACCTTCACCAATCACCTGCATTAGCAAAGCACTAAGGGCTCATTTGGTGATCCGGGAAAACATAGGGATCCCGCCTTTTCCCTGGGTGAAGAAAACACGGGCCTAAATTAATCCGAGGAAGCCCATGGAGCCATTTGGTTGTCGACGAGCAGGGAAAAGGGGCCCTTTCCACGCCCTTACCCTGGGAGATTGCTCCACTAGTCCGGAGGTTGGGAGGAAAATACTCGTCTCGATCGTGCGCGACAGGGAGCGACGCTAGGGTTCAACTCCCAGCGCCGCTATCCGCAGTTCGCCGCTGCCACTCCTGCCGGCGACCCCCCGCCTCCTCCGTCCCCCATGGTCCCCTCCGTCCTCCCACCGTCCTCTCCAGCCTCTGCCCGTTTTGGCCCGCTCTCGCAAGGTCGACGATGCCAAGAACCTCCGAGCCGGCCCCGTCCCCGTTGGAAGACGCCCTCCTCCTGGGCTGACGCCGACTTCGACCGCTCCTCCCCAGCCGACCTCCTGCAAGGTGAGCTTCCAATCCCTCTCTCCTTTAGTTTTGGTTGGATTCGTGCTGTCATGCCGATTGCTGCTGGTACTGATGTTTGTACTCCATTCTTGTTTGATTTCTTGGTGTTGCAGTATACTTTATTGTGACGGTCCTGTCTTAAACCAGATCTCTCGATGCACTAGTAGATGCACATCAGTTGTAAATTGACCTGAAGCTAGTACTAGTAGATGCAGTAGCAAAGAATTGATTGGTTGAATTTGAGCAACACAGAAATTTTAAAATATTTCAATAATGCAAGCACGATGCAGTTGGCCAAGTCTGGTTATTAGCTTTGCAGTCTTTTTACGATCTCTTGTTATCACTTCCTAAGATCTATTAATAGGACATGCCAGAGAAGTATATGATCTCCAGGTATCATCACCACCGAATGATAGCCATATCAAGATTTTGTTATATTTTATTAATCTATCTTTATTTCTCTCGTAGAATAATTTGCATGTACTTGATTCTTTGAAGAGATTCCTGTTCTCCAATGATCACACGGAGCATCTATTATGTGCCCTATGATCTGCTTCACCTAGATTGTGCCGCAACAGCCATGGTTGAAGTGAGAATCAAGGGGAGGACGACACACCATTTTTTGTGTTTATCGGTTTTGGGAAAAAGAGGCCAGAATCTTTCTTGATGCTTTTCTGTTGATTTATTGTCAAGTTCACAAGACATGTCTCAAGGGTGGTTGAGTGGCACACTTCTTTCTTGATGCTTTTCTGCTGATTTATTGTTAAGTTCACAAGACATGGATCAGGGGTGGTTGAGTGACACAAAATGCCATTTACTACAGGCTTCTTTCTTGATGTTTTCCAAGAGGACCTCGATCAAGTTCAGGAAGATGGACGCCCACAAGGTCTGGTTCAGGTTCATGCCTGATACACTGCTGTAGAACCTTGCGTCGCAGCGTTGCCTCCGTCGGATGAGTAGAGGAGTCGATGTCCGGCTCTTGGTGACGCCTGCGCACAGTTGTCGTCATGGAGCAGAGGAGCTGCTGTCCCGGCTCTTAGCGCCTCACCTCCTGCACACAGCTGCCGTCAAGGAGCAGAGTTCCTGCCCGGGCTCTTGGTGCCTCGCCGCCTGCGCAACATGACGATCATCAATCTTGACCAGTTCTAATTGATATGTTCTGGTGAGTTAATGAGGTTGAGATACTTTTTTGTCATATTTGCTTTCTTCTCTCGCATATCAGAATGTTAATTTTGTTTCACTACATAAATTAGATATTAGTGGTCTTGTGGTTTGGTGAATTACATGCACTCCTGTTGGACTTTTTGATTAATTTTGCACTGCTCTTAGCTAAAATTGAAGTGCAATTTTTAATGTTGAGTCCACCAGACAACGATAAATTGAACAAGTGAAGTATCTTGATGCTACCCATGTGAAGTAGTTGTTGGTGACACTGAATCTATGTAGTATTATAATTTGACGGCGGTTTCTTCTACTTCTGTGTTTTGGGTAGATCATACTTTAGAAATATGCAGTACTGTCAAAATCACCCATCATTACTAGTTAGCGGAGCATGTTCCTAGGGGCTATAAGATTGTCCAAATGATTGTTTCATGCCGTGGGAATCCAGGAATCAAGAGAACAAATTTAGTTTTAAGAACGTAGATTAGTCTGTGCTTATTATGTTTCCAGCTACTGTCCCTAGCAGTGCTTACATTTCTTTTGAGAACATGCATATACATAGGAATTTGTGCATACTCATAATTTCAAATGTAAGATTGTACTCATTTACTTTGTTCTACTTTTTTGCTCTGCAGGTTTTCCTAAAGCTAGCCAACAAAAATGTTAAAAGAAGTTGATGGTGGAACTTCAGTAGAATGACGGCAATAAGAGTTGATTCCCTTGCTCTCCGTTTTGGATCGATTCTGTGTATTTCACATATTTCAGAGTGGTTAGGAGAGAGAATCAATGTTTAGTATCCAGCCCGGTTCACCAGGTTCTACCACTGTTCGGCCCAATCATAGTCAAAATCTGAGTTTGATCCTGGCTCAGAAGGAACGCTAGCTATATGCTTAACACATGCAAGTCGAACGTTGTTTTCGGGGAGCTGGGCAGAAGGAAAAGAGAGGGTTATTTTGGTGATTTGGTTTTTTAGTTACTACTAGAGGTCTAGGTGGTCAGGGGTTTAAAGGTCTGGAATAGGTGTGAGTGGTGGTCGTATTCAGTACCAATGGTACGGTAATTGGAGGTTCAGGCCTAGGATAAGAGCTAGCTTCACTGGCAACAGTTGGTAGGGACATTTGTTGTGGTGTTCTAGGAAAATGAACCATAGTTCTAGCGGCAAGACAATCTAGCATGATCAGTCACACATATAGGCAATTTTTAATTGAAAAAATGACTTCGTCCCAAAAAGGATGTCATAAATTTGTTTAAATTTACATGTATCTAGACGAGTATCTCACTATTTTGGTAATTTTTTTGTGTATTTCATGTATCCTGACATTTCCTTCAAATTTCTTAAATACTCTTTTTTTATTAATTTGTGTATGTATTCCTAAGTCCATTTCCAAAAAAATAATTAGTTTCAAAGTGATATGACGTTTCTAGGAAAAATAGAATTAATTTCCATCTTGTCATGTATTACAAGTTTTCTAAGATATGTAGGTTTTCTGGCAATTTTCTGATCATTGTAAGAAATTCAGATCCAGTTGTTACTTTTCCAAATCGAGACTTCCTCCCCCTCGCTACTACCCCGTGCTGTCCAAACTCACGTGGGGGTCTCCCTCGTGGAGGAGGGGTTCCGCTGTTCGCATGTAAATTGTCCCCAAGGGGATTAGATCCCTGGGATATTCTCCTCGTGTAACCAAATTAGCCCTAAAGCTCAAAAACAACTTCAGGATGGTACCTTGTGTTATAATTTTGATTTATTTTACAGAAAGGGTCTCATACCTATCTTGCACAAATTTTAGCAGGTTATACAACTACTAATATAAGAAAACATATATGATATATTACATAGAAGATTGATGTCTAGGACTTTAACACTAGATCTGTTTCTAATGACGGTAACAATATGTCACCAGAGAACAGATATACCCATAAACAACATAGTAGTGTAATGAGTGAATGGATGCAGAATTTTGACGGAACATGCATGATGCATGGCTAGCTATAAGATCAGTATAGCCAAGTACACACCAAATATCTATCCGCATACTTAATCATACCATAACCAAGCACACACCACTCTGTGACATGTACATACATACACCATCACTTAATTTTTTTAATACAAGCTAAGCTAATCAATATTATTTTGAACCTGATCCTGGGAGTCAAAAATACTTTAATACAGACAGGATGAAGAAGGATACATAGAAAAGGCAACATATGCAAGCAAATGATCTGAGCACAGAACAGAGAAGATGATGAGTGAATGGATGAAGAAGAAAAAAGAAATACCTTCCGAATACGGATTTGGATTTGGTACTGGATGCCAGGATGGCAGGGGCTCGTCTTCTCCGGCTCACAGGGGCAGATATGATCTGAGCATAAATTCAGAAAGTGGCATCTTATTTTAGCAATGTCCTATGACAAATAAAATACCAGGTAACTAATAATGAGCAGAACTGGAAGGAGAAAAACATTCAACTCTTGATGAACATCACTACATATTTATTTCCACATTCAACTCTTGATGAACAGAAGTACAACAGGATTCAGTTTGTAAGTATCAGCGGATTAAACATGTTCTGAATTTAGAGCTATATGCAGTATATGTAGTAGTACTATGCAGGCAGGCCCCTCCCGCATAGCTGTGCTATTTACAAATTCCAAGTGTAGTACGACAAGTTTAGCAACAAGTACCGGAAGCTAGCAAGTTGTACAACCACATGGTCCTCTGCCCCTGATTGACAAGATGCAGACTAGTGCGAGCAAGATTTGGTCTACCTCCCTGTACTCCTCCTGCATGCCCGTCCTCCTCCTTCCGACAGTACCTAGCTTAAAAATTAAAAATGTCTGGTGATTTAGAAAATGAGACAAACATGTGATTCTAGTACCCATATTGTCATACAGTATGACACGACAATGGACTTGTGGTTCTGAAAATTTGCCACAGCATGTTGGAAATATTTATGTCCAGGATGGCACACATCAGCAACAAACTCTCATTTAGACTGCATTTAGCATCTCAAGTAGCTATTTTCATAAGCCCTCCTTCATGGAGATCATTATCCTCGGTACACGGGCCATATGGCAGACTAGAAATTCGTCCATCTTCAGAACATACGTACCACTGCTTCAAGGCTGCAATAGATGACGGTAGGGGACTCGTCCAGCTAGCGATCTCCGAGGTGGAGGCAGCGCAGCGCAGCTAATTCCTGAATTCCTCCCCGCAGGCGGAGGAGTAACCGCCGCGGAGGTGCACAGCGGCGACAGCCGTGCCTTGGCTGCGGCACTCACCTTGGCGTCGTCGACGCATTCCTCTCCTCTTCCGGTGATGGGCGGATGGATCAGTAGTTCATCCCACCATCTTTCCCCAAGATTTGACTCAGACCAAGAACACTACCAAACCCTAGCTACGAGATGAGAAGGATGAGGAGCAGGAGGGGGACGTACCGGAGAGAAAGTTGCCGATGGAGGGGAGAGCCGGCGGTGGAAGAGATGGCTCCGCGTGCCCATCGTCGACGTCGTCGTCGCGTCACCGCGAAGCCGCCCTCATCTTTTTCCTCATCTTTGCGTCCGCTCCGTCTTGGATTTCTTCCACAGGTCAGCTGGTTTGTATTTTTTTCCAGAGCATGTTAGTGGGAGATGGGCTGGTTTAGTTAGGCTCATTTTCCAGACGTGGTGTAAACGAAGACCTGATTTTTATTGGTTGGAAAAAAAATCTGGCCGAGCTGGATCGGGCTGGATTGGGCTGATATCCAGGACATTCCATGCCTTTGTGGGTTTAAACGAGAACGAGGCCTAACTAAGTTGGTTATCCCGCCATCCATGCCTTTGTGGGTTTAAACGAGAACGAGGCCTAACTAAGTTGGTTATCCCGCCATGACATGGGCCCAGTAGATACGATCTTTCGCCATTTGACGTAAAGAATTTTGACCTCCGTTGTGTCCGCAGGGTCAAAGGAAGGCAGAGGATAGTACGTCAAAGAGTCACCCTGATGAAATTCAGCCCAGGACAAGGACTCGCCGAACGCCACCGAACCAGAAGCGAGTCGTGCTTAAAAAAGAAGAAGAGATGTCGTCTAGTAGTCACTATCAAACACGCGATCCGGAATTTCTTCTTCCAGTACTAGTAAAAAAAAAGGTATAGAATAATCCGTGGTCAAATAATGGCGCTACATACGGTCCAGGATAAGCCAAGAACTTGTTGCTCTCCACTTGCCCATCCTTTCAACTGCTACTCTCCCTTGGCTGTCGGCGTTGCCGTTGTCGGAGTAGAAGAAAAAAAGGTGGAGTGTCGCTGTCAGTTTGGTACGGAGGATAAACGGATATACATACGTACATACACGAGGGGAAAGAAAATACACGTCGCGTCTGCGTCTGCGTCTGCCCGGATTTGATGCGCATCTAAGGTTCACAACTGTAGCCTACTGGGCGTCGTCCTTTCGGGGGTTTAAGTAGCTACTATCATCAGATGTATTAGTTTATCCTAACCTGGCGATTAGTTTAGCGATTTCTAGCTTGGTTTTCTTCCACTTACGCTAGGAGGCCTAACTGGCGTGCAGTACCTGGCAAAGTTCGGTCCGTTGAATGAAATATATTTTTTTTCGTTTTTTTTGTTTGTTTCAAGCTCCATGCATGCGTATAGCTCGGGATCGATTTCGACTTTTTTTCAAGGCAAACTATTAAGCGCTGCCAAACTCATGAGGAACGTTCTTTAATTCGGATTAATAATCTCGTAGTGACTGGCTGCGTGCTGCTTGGAGCCTGTTGACAGTTGACTGCGTTCACTCACTCGCGTCGTCAGTCAGCCGCCTTGGAGCGTACGCTGCTGCTGCAAACGGGAAAGAAAAGTCGCGCAGGCTGAAAAAGCAGAGAGAGGGAGAGAGAGAGAGAGAGAGAGAGAGAGAGAGAGAGAGAGCTGGGAGCGGGCGAGGGGGGACGCAGGCGCAAAAAGCGAAAACCACCGCAGCAGCAGCCAGCAGCTCGGCTCGAGGGAGGCCACCACGGCGAAAGGTGGAGGAGAGAGGGAAAGAAACAATTCGCAGCGCGGCTCCGGCTCCGGCTCCCCCCGAAAACCTAGCCCCTTCCCTCCCTTCCTGCCGCCGGTCCCCGTCCCATGGGCCCCGCGTCGCCCGCGCCGTCCCTCCCGCCCCGGCGCCAGCAGTAGAGATCGCCCGCGCAGGGGATGGCGCGCCCCGGGCGCCCCAGCTGCCGCTCCGGCCGAGGTCAGTCACCCTGCCCCGATCTGAGCCCACTCCGCGGTTGCCTACTTGCGTCCGAACACCGGGACCTCCGTGCTGCTTGCTTGTCTGGGTGGAGAGAGTGACCGACTCGTTTGGAATTCGGGCCGTGCTCGAGGTTTAGCGGCGGAGGGATGCCCGGCTCTTATCTCTGTGTCGTGGCGAGGTGACGGCGGGGGTTTTGGGCGGAGGGAGGGCGCGTCATGCGTGGGGGGCCAATTCAGTGCTCAGGGTGTCGGCTCTTCTAGGATCTTAGTTGCCGTGCCTGCTTGTTTGGTACCTTAGTCTGAACCTCCATTGGGAGTCGTGGGAATGGTGAATTCAGGGCTCGGTTCCTCCTTCGCGGCCTTTGTTTTACCCTGGGTAGCTGGGACTCTAATCCAGGAATGCTTCAACAGCTTTGATTTGCTGATGCCATGAAAATTTGCTAGTTCTCTACTCAAAGACGCACTGCATTCTGCCGCTTTGCTTTTCAAATGCCACTTCTTCAGTAGATAAAATAAATCCGTTGCTAGAGAGAATTACCATTTTATTGGTTACCTTGCAGAAAAGAAAAAAAAGATTGTGCCGTAGGAAATGAAAAATGATAAGTACTCAAATGTCCTCAATTCATCACCGCTTTGAAGTATACACGAGTGTGGTCGTTCTATACTTTCTTCCTGAATAAGTCATTACCTGGTGTAGCCTTATTTCACATCGATTTAGCTATATTCAGTACGTGTAGATGATCTTTTTTTATCTTGAATAACATGTGGATCTGGCCAACATACTCTGCGCCGACTGTGTATGTGTTGATCATGTGTTGTTCACACTAATTCTGTAGATATATGATCACATATCAATTAGTTGCTCCTGTTCCTGGGCAATGACCAACATACTCTTGAGTCTTGTCTCAAGACGACGCTGACTGGTTGATTCTACTCTTTCTTTGCAGGACTGTTTGAAGATGCTTCAAGGAAATTCTTATTTAATTTCTTAGTTGTCATATTGGCTCTGGAATTATTCAATGAGACCAATTTGATCACCCAAACATCCGCTCTAAAAGCTGATGGTCCTGCTATGTCTCCTTCACAAGGTTGGAGGCCAGTTCGGCCTGCCCAAGCAAAACTTGGCTCAAGTGTTGCAATGCGACAGCACAGACAAAAGAAGCTATATTCATCGCCATCTACTCTATCATCTGTGCACCCTCCCATCTCAGCGCTGAGCTATAGATCCATCTCTGGAGCTTCTGACCTCTCCTTTTATTCCTCGGACCTGTCAGATCATTATTCGGTGCAGCATAACAGACGCTCAGCAGCAGATGTTCCTGCCCATGTAGATGCCGCACCCCCTGATGCAGCTTCAAATACTAGTGCAGCTCCTTCTGGATTAGTGCAGCCCCCAGTATCTCCGCACAATGGTAAGTTTTGCTACAGCCATAATTTAATTCCAGATGATTTCATTATGTCAAACGTGACTTCAAGTTACATTAAAGAGATGCTTGTGTATTAAATCTAATTTGGCTCATATGGGGAAATAGCAGCTTATGACTGATTGTAATACCAGTCGCTAGCAGCTGCCTTATGTAAATTATAGAAGTTTGCTAGCTGTAACTAATTCAAGCATTATGTTTTGATGCATCAAATTTGAATGGTTAGCGATGAAATGAAGTTGGATTGCTAGCAGTGGATACTTATAGTTTGTAGTACTCTGTCCTTTGCTCTATAGAACCTGTCAAAGGATCAATTCCACAATAATTCACTTTCTGTTTTACTAGGCTGTTGTGCCCCAAACATGGTACAAAAACGAGGGACCCAAGACTGCCATTGTGTTTACCCAGTAAGAGTTGAGCTCTTCCTTCACAATGTTTCCTTGAATTCAAATTGGAGCAACGAATTTCTCGACGAGCTTGCGTCGCAGCTCAACTTGCGGGTTAACCAGTTTGAGATTGTAAATTTCTATGTTGTTGGAGTTTCTGGGCTAAATATGACAATGGACATAGCTCCCCACACTGGAAATAGCTTCTCTTCAGATCAAGTTACTGCAATGAATTATTCTCTTGGCATGCATACAATTCGGATCAATCCGATACTGGTCGGGGACTACAATCTTCTTAATTTAACCTGGTTCAGGCCATTGGCTCCAGCTTCTGGTAATCTTTAGTCATCTTGATGTTCTTATATGTGTTACAGTGCTGATAGATCTTGTAGTGTCTAGGTACAGAAAGCTGGAATGTCACTTTTCTTTCTTTAAGTTTGTCTCTATTGCTTACTTTAGTTTAGAGATTGATGAAGATTGTTTGTGACACATGATATTGATAATACTCCCTCCGTCAGGAAAAGGATCTAGACTACGCGTATAGATACATGCGAATCTAGACAAATCTGCGACATCCTTTTCTGCACGGAGGGAGTACTAATCATTCCAATTGTCTATAGTATGAACTGCGAACCACCAACTTGTTAAACTAGGAATCTTTTGATTGCTCTATCACAAGCACTCTGTATATTTTCAGAGACATGTCAGTTTTGTCCAAAATTCTTGTCCTATTTAACTTTGCAGTTGTCAAATTCCAATTCACAGTGTATTCTTTTCCAAGTTACCCCTATTAATTTTACCCATTTCTCCCGCCTTCCCTCCTTACTATTTGTACTTGCAATGTTAATAAAGGTTTTTTATCACTTGTATCTAAAATACAGTTCTAGGTATGCACTATATAAAAGGTGCCAAGTATGCAGTAAAAGGTTGGAGTACTTGGATACTACAAATAGTGTAGGTAGGCTCCACATATTACAGTTCTACCACCATAATGCGTAACTCGTTCGATTCAAAGAGGAGGAGAGACAAGGAAAACAAGCATGAACACCTGCATATCCACATTACACAAGTAGCTAACGAGGGCATATGTAGAATACATCTTGATTTGACTTTTAAAGCACTGGTTTGGCTAATTCAAGATCTGTACGTATATATATTTTTGTTTCTGTTTAAAACTTTCAGATTGTGGATTTAGATCAAAGTAACCCCTTTAGTTTTAGTTACGGACTTGCTTATGCAGTTAGATATATTACATTTTGTACTTCTTACATGGAATAGAACATGGATGCCCCTTTTGTTTCGGTTGTGTGTCTTAGTTACTAATTACACAACTTCTTAAAGTAATTTTCTTTTCCTAACATCATTCTCTATCTTCTGTTTCAATTGTCAGCTCCAGCGTTCATGATATCACCTAAGGCCTCTCCATCTACATCATCTTCCACACCAAGAACTAGTGAAGACACCAGCAGTGGCCGACACTTGAGCCTGATTACTGTCATTTGCATTTGTATCGGTGCTCTAATTGGTGTCCTGGTGATCCTTTTATTTATTTGCTTCTGCACATTCAGGAAAGGAAAGAAGAAGGTGCCTCCTGTTGAAACACGTATGTGTCAAGAGATCTATTCCTTGTTTTATTCTTTGCCAAAAAACAAGTAAAGAAAACTAAAGTAATTTTATTTTACGTGACTTGATTATGTTCTTTAACCTTTTATTATATGCACCAAGTCCCTAAATTTTGCATTATTGTTTATATTCAACCTTTTGACTTTATGCTGTTTCTCCCTTATTGATATTTGAGTGGTAAGTTAATAATGGCTTATAAAGAGTCAAACTAAACACAGTTCAATCTTTTTCTTCGATAGTGTACTATCCTTATAAGTCAAAACATTAGTATAATCGATGGTAGGATTATTTGGTCTGTCTGGTTTTGCTGTTCAACAACACCATGATATTTAAACCCAAGCTATATGGGAAGGTTTGGTACAAGAAAACCAGCTATCCAACTAATAAGAAAGCCCTACCAACTAATAAGAACTTAGAGATTCAAGTTGAGTTTAGGGAATGTCAAAATATGCCAGTGGAAGCATTGCAGAGAATTCACCTTACTGTATAGCATTTGGAGGATACTTTGTAGCTTCAGTTTCACTTAGCGCAATACATTAACTAAGGTCTACATGGCTTGTCAAGTTAAGAGAAATGCATCTTCTACGTATTTGTGGACTGTGAAAGGTCATAATTTATTTCTGGTTGTAGTCGTTTGAAGGTTATTGAATGAGGGTGGAAGCAGATACTGTGTCAATTTCAAACGATGATCAAGTGTTTGGTTTCTTTCCCAGTGTTTATCATGCATGTTTCAGAAACAATTTAATGTCTATTAACCTTGCCCACGGTTTTGTACAGCCAAGCAAAGGACACCAGATGCAGTATCTGCAGTTGAATCACTCCCTCGCCCCACAAGTACAAGGTTCCTTGCATATGATGAACTTAAAGAAGCAACAAACAACTTTGAGGCTTCAAGTGTGCTTGGGGAAGGTGGTTTTGGCCGTGTCTTCAAGGGGATACTAAGTGATGGCACTGCTGTCGCTATAAAGAAGCTTACTTCTGGGGGACACCAAGGAGATAAGGAGTTTCTAGTTGAAGTGGAGATGCTGAGCAGGTTGCACCACCGCAACCTTGTGAAACTCATTGGATACTACAGCAACCGTGAATTGTCACAGAGCCTTCTTTGTTACGAACTTGTTCCTAATGGAAGTCTAGAGGCCTGGCTTCATGGTATGGCTTGCTATTTCTTTTTCTTTCTGAACCATTGCTGCATCGTTACCGATTTAGTTGCGATTGTAAGTGATTCATTAGGTTTAATTTGTTACCTATACTCTTACTGTATCTTTCATTTTTATCAGGCTCATTAGGCGCTAACTGCCCCTTGGATTGGGACACCAGAATGAAGATAGCACTTGATGCTGCCAGGGGATTAGCATACCTTCATGAAGATTCGCAGCCTTGCGTAATCCACAGGGACTTCAAAGCTTCCAATATATTGCTTGAGAATGATTTTCATGCCAAAGTGTCTGATTTTGGCTTGGCCAAGCAGGCGCCAGAAGGTCGCTTAAATTATCTTTCAACTCGTGTGATGGGAACTTTTGGGTAATCTGAATATGTCCTACCTTGAGTTTCATCCAACTATTTCTGCTCTTCTTTTGCTTTATATGTCTGATGTGTTTTTCAGGTACGTAGCACCAGAGTATGCAATGACAGGACACTTAATTGTGAAAAGTGATGTATATAGCTATGGAGTTGTTCTACTTGAACTACTTACTGGGAGGAGGCCTGTGGACATGTCTCAATCTTCTGGACAGGAGAATCTAGTGACATGGGTTAGATTTCTTTCTACTCTACACTGTCTTCAGTTATTTTCACAATAATCTCTTTTACTGTTTTACATACGGTGCAAATCTGTGTTGGTGTAATCACTATTGAGCAGCCAACTAGCTGAGTGTCCTACCGGTGCACATCAGTGTTAATGTCATAAGGTAGTTGAGGCAAAACAAGATGGGATGGGTAAACAGTAAACATGGTCAGGTGGAAAGTAGATTTACTGCACCAGTGTGTTCTGGAGTATGTCTAAATGCATGACTCCCACACCCCAAACGCTGACAGCTGCTAGTATGTTTCTTAGCTGGCTTCTGTGGCTAGTTTGGGAGTAGACACTTTGTTAAATCTCATCATATTCATATTGCATGTGTATAGGATCTGATTATGTATTACACTTGGGTAAACGAGTTATGTTTTTTTCTTAACTGACAACAGACACGGCCAGTTCTTCGAGATAAAGATAGACTAGAAGAACTAGCTGACCCCAGTCTCGGTGGGCAGTATCCGAAAGAAGATTTTGTGAGAGTGTGCACAATCGCAGCAGCCTGTGTTTCCCCGGAGGCAAACCAACGGCCAACAATGGGGGAGGTGGTGCAGTCACTAAAGATGGTGCAACGCTCCACGGAGTTCCAGGAATCTATACCAACGCCACCGGCTCGTCCTAATATCCGGGCCGCAACAACGTATGAATCCGACGGGACTTCATCCATGTTCTCATCCGGACCCTTCTCGGGTCTGAGCCCTTTTGAGACTGAAAACATCTCGAGAACAGCCATTTTCTCAGAAGATCTTCACGAAGGTCGATGATCGCTGAGGGGTGGTTGAGGAACTGTTTTCGGTAGAGCCTCTAACTGCCCATTCAAAGGCTGGTGATGTTAGTGACCCGGCCGGTTGTGGGGAAGCAATACCTGTAAATTCCATTTTTAGTCACGGCCTGAAAAAAGACTAGATTATCACATGAACATTTATGGCTTTGTACCAAAGTTTTTTTTTTTTTTTTTTTGAGCTGCCAAAGAAATTATTTTGCTGAAGGTTTTTGTCCCTAAGGTCCTGGCTCATGTTGACACATTCTTGGTGTGTTGCTGGATATTTTTGTAAGACGGCATAGTACTATCTTGAGTTGCTACAGGAAGCGGTGGTACCAGCTGTACGCATCAGAATTCCGTTCGGGTGTGGGGAAGTGTAGAGTTAATCGATGGGACTTAATTACGAATTGCGATTCCATCAGCCAGCGAACAAACCAAGGACGCAGCTTAGCATGTACAATTTTTGGATGGTGCATGCCGCTGCTTGTACGACCCAGGCGATGTTGTGGCCTGTGGGGTGGCGCCAAAGCAAAAGCCAAAAGGGATATTTTCGTTTCCTGAAGAAGCGGCTGTCCTCTCGTCTTGAGCTCCTCTTCTCCCCCGCTGAATGCTCCCACTCCCCACACTCTCGTCTTCAGCCCCTCTTCTCCCGCGGTCAAACACTCCCCCATACTGCTCTATTCTCCTAGACCACCACTCTCCTCTCCTCGCGCATGTACGTATCTCCCCACCTCACTGCTTTCTCTGTGGATCGACATGGCTGGCACGGTTCGCCCCTCATCGCTGCTCCTGCTTCTCGTCATGGCCGCCGCTGCTGCGGTCACGGCAAACGCCAAGGCGTACGCCCCGGTGGACTCGATCCTGCTCAACTGTGGCTCCACGGCGGACGGTCTTGACGGCGACGGGCGCAAGTGGCTGGCGGACACGAACAACAACCAGTGGCTGGGCGACGCCGGCAAGTCGTCCCTCATGGCGGCGGCGGACGAGCTGGACTCGGCGCTGCCGTCGACGATCCCCTACATGACGGCGCGCGTCTTCACCGTGGAGACGGTGTACAACTTCACGCTGAACCCCAAGGACCGGCACTGGCTGCGCCTCCACTTCTACCCGTCCTCCTACAACGGGATCGCGCCCGAGGACTTCCGCTTCTCCGTCACCACCAACACGGGGCTCACCCTCCTCCGCAACTTCAGCGTCTGGATCACCACCAAGGCGCTCAGCCAGGGGTACATCTCCCGGGAGTTCTCGCTCCCGCGCACCCCCGCGGGCTTCATCACCGTCACCTTCACCCCGACGCCCATGAGCAACGTCACCTACGCCTTCGTCAACGGCATCGAGGTCGTCTCCATGCCCGACATCTTCGACGGCCCCGCCACCATGGTGGGCTTCGCCGACCAGACGCTCGACATCGCCGCAGCCAACCTCCAGATCATGCACCGCTTCAACGTCGGCGGGGGTTACATCCCGCCCTCCAACGACTCCGGCCTCACCCGCGCCTGGTTCGACGACACCCCCTACGTCTTCGGCGTCATGCAGGGGGTCACATACAACGCCGGCCCCAGGTTCCACGTCAAGTACCCCAGCGAGATCGCCGAGTACGCCGCGCCCCTCGAGGTGTACACCGGCACCCGCTCCATGGGCTCCGACGCGCGCGTCAACCAGAACTACAACCTCACCTGGACCATGAGGGTGGACGCCAACTTCACCTACGTCGTCCGCCTCCACTTCTGCGAGCTCCTGCTCAACAGGCCCAACCAGCGCGCCTTCGACATCTACGTCAACAACAAGACGGCGCAGTCCGACGCCGACGTTATCGAGATGACGTCCGAGCGCGGCGTGCCCATCTACAAGGACTTCGCCGTGCACATGCCCGACGAGCCCGGGGACGAGACCCTCTGGGTCGCCCTGCACCCGTCCGTCGCGCTCAGGCCGCAGTTCTACGACGCCATCCTCAGCGGCCTCGAGGTCTTCAAGCTCAACGACAGCACCGGCAACCTTGCCGCGCCTGACGCGTCACCGTCCAAGATGCTGGCCGAGGCCGAGATGGGCGCCGGCGACAAGGCCGGCTCCAGGAAGTCCAAGGAGCAGACCCACATGGCCACGGTCATGGGTGGCACGGCGGGCGGCGCCGCCGCGGTCGGGATCGTGGCCGCCATCTGCGTCGTGGTGTACCACAACAAAAAGAGCAGGGAGCTCAGCGGCAAAGGGTCGCACACCTCCGGCTGGCTGCCCATGTACAACTCCCACACCAGCGGCAGCAAGTCGTCCGGCCACCTCGTCGCGAACCTGGCGGGCATGTGCCGCCACTTCTCCCTCGCGGAGATGAAGGCGGCCACCAAGAACTTCAGCGAGTCGCTGGTCATCGGCGTGGGCGGGTTCGGCAAGGTGTACAGCGGCATGGTGGACGGCGACACCAAGGTGGCCATCAAGCGCTCCAACCCGTCGTCGGAGCAGGGCGTTCTGGAGTTCCAGACGGAGATCGAGATGCTATCCAAGCTGCGGCACCGCCACCTCGTCTCACTCATCGGATTCTGCGAGGATAACAACGAGATGATCCTCGTCTATGACTACATGGAGCACGGCACGCTGCGGGAGCACCTCTACAACAAGGGCGGCAAGCCGCCGCTGTCGTGGCAGTGCCGCCTCGACATCTGCATCGGCGCCGCGCGCGGGTTGCACTACCTCCACACTGGAGCCAAGTACACCATCATCCACCGCGACGTCAAGACCACCAACATCCTCGTCGACGAGAACTGGGTGGCCAAGGTCTCCGACTTCGGCCTCTCCAAGTCCGGCTCCACCACGGTGAACCAGGCGCACGTCAGCACCATGGTCAAGGGGAGCTTCGGGTACCTGGACCCGGAGTACTTCCGGCGGCAGCAGCTCACCGACAAGTCCGACGTCTACTCCTTCGGCGTGGTGCTCTTCGAGGTGCTCATGGCGCGACCCGCGCTGAACCCGGCGCTGCCGCGGGAGCAGGTCAGCCTCGCTGACTACGCCCTCATCTGCCAGCGGAAGGGCACCCTAGCGGACGTCGTTGACCCGGCCATCAAGCACCAGATCGCGCCGGAGTGCCTCATCAAGTTCGCCGAGACGGCCGAGAAGTGCCTCGCCGACCAAGGCATTGAGCGGCCGTCCATGGGTGACGTGCTGTGGAACCTCGAATTCGCGATGCAGCTGCAGACCACATTCGACGGCGGCAGCGGGCGGCAGCGGGGCGAGGTTGACGGGAGCGGGCGACCGGTGCTCGAACCCAGCAACAGCTACAGGAGCACCACCACGCTCGGGACGTCGTCCAACTCCAGGGCGCACGAGTCGTGCGTCATACTAGAGGAAGACGACGACATAACCAACGGCGCGGCATTCTCGCAGATCGTGCAACCCACCGGCCGGTGACAAGATCCGGCTGAAGGCTCCTCTGTTTGCAAAAAGTGTTGTGATGTTGGTGCTGAATTTTGAAATTCTCTTTAGTAGTAGATTGAAGTAAGCTTGAAGGACTTGGAGATTTTGGTAACTAGAAAGCAGAAATTAGTGTTTCGGTCAGTGATTTAGTGATACCGCATCCTCCTCCGTACGGCAAAACCTCGACTTTGCGATGCGAAAAAAGGGCTAATGGATCAGATGCCGTATAGTTGTACCGCAAAACAGAATATTTCATTTTACGGTTCAGTTATGCGGCATCTATTCTGCCCGTCGCGTGTACTGCAATAAAACATATACTGTAAATTAGATTAACAATTAAAACCAATTTAGAATTTTCAAAGTTTTACAATAGCATACAGTTATACAACATCACAAACGAACAGAAAATAAACATACTAGGCTTCCTGATGATCAGCTCTACCATTCGCAGTAGCACTTGCAGCAGCTCTACGAGCTTTTCTTGCCTCGAGGATCTCCAACCTTCTATCTTCCCAACACTCTTTTGTGATCGGATCTATCTTGTCAGGATCCATGATCATCACTCGTGTTTCATCGGCAATCACATCTGCCCTAGCCTTTTTCTCTTCGAGACGAATCATCCGCTCCTCAAACTTAGCTTTGCGTTTCTTATCTTCACGAGTTGCGAGCCACATTTTCAGCTTGGTCTCTTCTCTCTTGTCAGCCATCTTGAGCTTGGTTTCCGTTTGTTGTTGCGCTACTAGCGACTTGTGCTTCATCATTTCATCCATCTTGTCCCTCAACTTTTTGTGCTCAACCCTTCTCTTCAACTCTTCTTTCCCCTTCTTTGTACCATCTGGCCTTTTTCATTTGGCTTTCGGTTCGTCGTCTTCCTCTTTATCTTCTTCCTCCAAGTTTATTGCCGCTCCGTTTCTCGAAGGTGGTGCCTCTCGATCCCGTACCTTCCACTTCTCACTGTCCTTGAGAAATTCCCGGTAGTGATGGAGAGCAAATGGTTTGTTCCTCGATGTGGCCATGTCCTTGTACCTAATTGTGCAACCTTGTCATATTCGTCAATGTTGACGCCGCTTGGGGGATGAGTCTTCACTTGCTCGTAGGCGGCACTCCAACGACTACAAGATTGTTTGATTGTATCCCACTGGCCTTGGAGATATCTCAATATGCGAGTGCTTCCTTTCGGCACAAGCTTGAAAAAATTATCCTCAATCTACTATCAATACTTCTTCCGAGATTGGTCACTCCCGGTGACAGCATCCATGGACACACCCTCCTAAGCCCAGATCAATGTTGTGTCTTCGTCCACGGTGTAGTTGGCAGATCTCTTAGATTTTCACCTTCTCTTGGGCATCATCGAACGCCTCTTCATCCACGTCTTCTAGTTCATCGTCTTCCTAGTCACCGGTCTCGTGCACTCCTTCCTCCCCTTCACCGTCGCCGGTAGCAGCAGTACCAGCCTCATCAGGTAGGGGCAGATCTCCGTTGATGTTCGCCCCCGCGTCGTTCAGCATGTCAACAAAAAAACACAGAACCGAGAGAAGATCCTCTCTACGAACACCCAAAATATGGTGATTTCCAGGCAATCAATTTCTAGCATCTGCGACATATCTAGGACGAATTCGATTGCAATCAGATCAACATGAAACATACCTTCTAGGAACAGGGGCGAATTGGGTGGACGGTCGCGGGGGAGGAGCCGTCACCGGCATGCATGCCGAGAGGGGCTTCCGGCTCACGGTTCTCTTCGGCTTTGAGCCAGAGGGAAGCTTGGATCCGCTGATTTTCTTCCGACCGCCGGAGGGCCGTATGGGGCCAGTCAAACCACTGGCAGCGCGGGGCTGCGCTCCTAGTCACTTCCTCGATGGTTTTGCCACCAGCGCAAGCGCAAGGCTGTCATTGACGACATCCGTGACGGGGGAAGGGGGGTTGCCGGCAGGGATTTCACCGTGGAATCGGTTGGTTTGGGCTGGGGAGTGTTCATGATGGCGGTGGTGGGAGGCAGTGCGGTGGGGAAAGGCTAGAGGCACGAGGACGAAGAGATTGGAAATGGCGGCGGAAGCGGAAATATCCCTGGCGCCAAGCAAAAGTCAGGATGCGGTTCACCGCATCCGCAGCCCTCGGTATGGAAAATATGCTGAAGAAGCTTCTGCGGTGAACCGCAAAAAAATCGGATGCGGTACATTTTAGGATATCTGGAATGGCCACTTTTTCCACCTCATACCGCAAATTGGCGGTTATTTTGCGGGATGAGGCCGAATGCGGTATCTGCTGGAGATGCTCTCATATAGTTAAGGCGACCCAGAGAATTAAGAAAGCGTTTCCACGCGTAATAGAAATCATGGCCGTCTATATTAGTTGACATCCCAGTCAACGAGTCCTATGTATGTCCCATGCAAAAAAGAAATCTGCAGCAAGATTTATCATAGAACTACATGTGCAAGGTGTTCGAACTTTAAAGATTGAGCATGATTTATCACAGCACCCATGTGCAAGGTGTCCTGACTTTACAGATCAGGACCATACGCAATGAAGAACTTCATAGATTCAGACCACGAAAAAGTTCGAAATGAATTTGAGTATATTATTAGACTCGTTCTGAAGACTCGTGGGAAAGTCAAATACGTAAACGAAATTAAATTTGTATTTTGGAGTTCTATTCTATCCAAGTTAGTACTCCCTCCGTTTTAAAATATACGATGTTTTAGCTTTTGTAAAACTGATGTATCTAGACGCCTTTTAGTGTGTAGGTTCGGAGTGAATCTACACATCAAAAGGGCCCTAGATACATTCATTTTATAAAAGCTAAAACATCTTGGAGACATTTAAGAAATTTCAAACGCTTAGATCCTCACCGCTACACATCGATAGGAGGGGAGGAAGATGCGACTAGCGGGGTTGGTAGGTATGTGCGATAGAGAAAGGGAGAGCGAGACATCCAACCTATCAGGCTCTCCTCTCCGTACAGGCTAGGTGCGTCCATCAGGGGAGAGAGAGACATTCAACCTATCGGATCATAAAGTATCCAACAGTGGTTGTCCAAGATCCGTGTGACATACATCTCGACCAATCAGAGCACATCCAAAGTGAGCGCAAGTTGAGCTATTGTGAGGGTTTGAGACAAAAGAGAGGGGGAAAGTGAGGATAAATTTATCGGAAGGGGAAAGCTAAGTAGAACTAAGTAAAACAAGGGTACCAAAATAAAAATGAATAAGGGAAATTCAAGCTTTTGGCATAAAAATGGAAAATATGTTATTTGAACAAAATAATCCATCTTGGCCGACATGATATTGTTTGCAATTCAATGGTACAACAAGTGTGCTAAATTTGGCCTAATTTAGACAAAGTATTTTTGGGATGGGCTATCTAGGAGGTGGATTGAGTAGAAAGCCATGCATCTTCATAGCTAGTAGCTCATTTTAAGAAGGGACTAAGAAGTGATTTTGGGAAAAATTCCATTTCTCTATATTTCTTCCTCTCTTCTTATTTTCGCTAGGTTGTATGTAACATAACAAGAATCCATGCGAAGGTTCCACTATGTTTTGATTTTTTTGAATGAAACTAACCCTAATACTATTTTTTTAATTTAGTCACTTAGAAAATGAAAATGTGACTAATTACAAGTAAATTCAAAATTTCCAACATCATATAGTGGATCAATCCAAGACACACATATGTGCCAAATTTTGGATCAATTGGTCAACGTTTGCTATGGTTTAAGCCATGAACTAGCTAAATCCCATCCGTTGACCACCTGTCGAGGGAAAAACTGAGTAGTTCTAAGCAACTAGGTGGATGACCATAGAAAACTTGCAATAACACAAACACTGATTGTAGTTCAAATTCATCATACAAATTCAAATTAGTAGTTCAAATTCAGATCTTTTTTGTTTCTCCTAGTGTTTTTCGTTGGGTTCACCACCTTGCTCCGGGTGATCCTAGCTAGAATATCTCAAAGTCCACCATCAGCTTATTCCTTTTGTTTCCTTTGTTGTTCTTCTTTTCAGGTTGTGGCGGTGGAGGTGCCGACGTGATGACCAACTAACGATCAGCTGTGGGTTCAACTCAATAAGACTTCCTGAGAAAGATTGATAAACACTTTTCATACATAGCAACTGCTTTTGCTTCAATCTCCTCTATATTTTCTTCAGTCTCTGCATTTCGTTCAATCCCCTCTCGATCCATTGGTTCAATTTGCAATAAATCCATTGCTTCAATCTCCTCTTGTTAAATTACTTCATTATCCTCTACATCCAATGAATCAATTGGTTCAGTATGATGTACATTTGGTTCAATCTCCTCTCGAACCATTGGTTCAATCTGCAATGAATCCATTGCTTCAATCTCCTCTTGTTCAATTACTTCATTATCCTCTGCATCCAATTAATCAATTGCTCCAGTCTGATGTACATTTGGTTCAATCTCCTCTCAATCCATTGGTTTAATCTGCAATGAATCTATTGCTTCCATCTTCTCTCGTTCAATTACTTCATTATCCTCTACATCCAATGAATCAATTGCTTCAGTCGGTTGTACATTTGTTTCAATCTACTCTCGATCCATTGGTTCATTCTACAATAAATCCATTGCTTCAATCTCCTCTCGTTCAATTACTTCATTCTCCTCTGCATTTGTTGCTCCCGCCTGATCATCCATTCCAAAAGTTGGGCCCACTGCATTTTTACAAAGCCTAGCAATGTGCCCTAGGACCCCACAATGTTTTCACTTACCTCATCAAGGTGGTGCACCACCCTCCGCACTAGCTGTGATCCTATGCTTCCTTGGCCTACCTCCTGGTCTAGTAAAAACTGGAGCGTATAGCTTGAAGCCTGGATCGACTTCCATCCATTGGTATTTCCCAACAAGGTAGGAACATTCTGAGCATATGCTTCCCTAAATTTGGCAACAGATAAATACTCTGACACATACTAATCAACTTCACCTTCTTCACCTCATAGAACACCCATGAAAAACAATGCATGTATGCAGGGTTTCCCATGGGCTGGAATTGTCTGCAATGGCATTTCCTATCAACCAAACTCACTGAATACCTCCATTGCATGTCTTTACTATCACTGTATGTTACCCCGGCCTCCATTTCTCTTCTAATGCATTTCATCTTCAATTGTTTTACCCTGGCATGCAAAGCCTTAATAAAAATGGGAGGATGAGATGGCCAACATATCTTGTTGCTGCAATTCTTTGATGCAAATCAATCTTTATCATGATCATCTGCCTAATCTTATCAAATATTTTCCACAGCATAATCTTATCATGATCATCTGCCTAATCTTGTCATGACCTTTGAACTGAAACTCTCTGCAAGGTTACTTGTTACATAGTCTACCTTGCAAATTTCATTGAATTGGCTTATTTACCACACCCTTCCGTGATGTGCATCCAAGTACTCCTTCACCCCAGGTTATCGTTTATACAACACTTCCAAATGATACCGATGCTTCCTCAAAATGCATGTGTATGAAGCTAGCCATGGGTTGTCAGTATAAACTTTACCCTTGAATTTCTTTGTAAAATTTTGCACTAAGTGTCACATACATTCCCTATGCTCCACTCTAGGGAATACAGCTTCTACTGCTTTCTCCAAACCTTTGCAAGCGTCTATGTGATAGTAAGTCCTGGTGGATGACCTATAAGGTCGCGCACATTCTACAGAAACCAAGTCCAAATTCCCTCTAACTCAATATCCAAAACTCCATAAAGCAACAGGGAACAACCAATTGTGTCCATCAACTGCAGTAGCAGCTACTTTCTATCCTTTAAATCTGCCATGAAGAGTTTTTGCATCCATGCCCAAATAAGGCATGCAACCATCCAGAAACCATTGCTAGCAAGCTTTGAAACAAACAAAAGCCCTTCTAAAGCATTACTTCTCCATTGTCTTCCCTCTTATTTTGTACTGAACTATATGCTTGTCTATCTCTACAACACTGTCTAGACTAGCCATCTCCACTTCAGTTTTGAAGCTATAAAGGAGCTGAAAGCTTTCGTTCCATGGACCATTGATCTTATCAAGAGCCATTTCCTTTGTATAGAACATCCTCATGTAAGGTATTGCAATATTAAACTTCTCAATAACATTTTTTATGAGTGATATTGCACCAAGTGATGGCGTTTCTCTCAGCCAGTCCATGACTACATCTACCAACCACCTACTCTTTGCTAGCTTTGTTTTGTCCTTTGGCTGTCCTGCTTGAGATGGACAAGTATGGTCATGTGGGTTCTTTTTATCTAAAACATAATGAAAATGTCATGTACAGTTAAAAAACTTTACACAATTATCTAAAATACACAGTTGGTTATAATACCTGAACCAATCTGCTCCTGAGAATAGTGGATGCATGCGTCCTCCACCTACACCTCTTGTATGGGAACTTCACTATGAACCTTGTTGGATCACTCTTAACATCATCATCATCATCATTCACGGTGAGAATGCAATATGTAGTAAATGCATTACGACAGTTCCGCATCATTTCAAATATGGTGCCTTCTAAAAGCTGAGGATCATCCCTGTTCCACTCAATTGTTGGCAAGTCATCACCATCGTACTCGGCTAAAACGAGGATGTCATTGTTCTCCTAATTCTCCTCATCATCAATGTCATCAAATATGGCACCGTGGGTCATTTCCTCCGTGTATTGATCTTCCGTTCCTGCTTACTAGATCTATCTACCAATTTAGGAAACATCAACTCATCATAATCATCTAGAGGAGGGACTACATCGTCCTCCACATCTTCCACACGAGCAATCAGTCTTACACTCGCACTGGGTACATATGGTACTTCTATGGACCTACAAGGAGCACGCTGGCGCACACTATTAGCAGAGACATATGATGTTCGACCACCTGATGATGCTTGACCACCAGATGATGCTTTAACCCTCTTTTCCTTGTGCACAAATTTAGGTTGCACATGGATATGAATTTGACCGAAATGGTCAACAGCATTCAAAGAGAAAAGCATTACCATATGACCTTTGCAAGTTAGTGGGAGCAATCTTTGCTCGCCAATGTTGAAATATTTCAAATCAATTGAATCGCCATGGCTCCAAGGGAATTTTTAATATAAGTTTTCTTACAAATCTCTGAGAGTTATGGAGGTTGCAACCACCACTGGGAAGTAAAATCCAGAGAGATATTTGTAGCACCCCCCCGAGATTAGGGTTAGAAAAATCCCAGACCTTAGCCTAACATAAGCCTAACCTAGAAATAGAGAGTTTATAGTGAGAGAATTGATAACACAACAGTGACCCTACGACACAAAAATTATTATAGCAAGCTCATAATTGAGGAGAGAAGCAAAATATTACAAGCAGAGGTCATTGACAACAAACATCAAACAGTGGAATGAAAATTATGCTATTAGATATAGCAAACTTAACAAATAGCCTAAGATGCCTGAAGCATAACAATGACCTCACAACCCATAGATTCTAGGCTGCCGGCCGAGAACCCCAAGCTACTCGTCGGTGTCAATATTGTATAGAACTCTTCTTTAGGTGAACACTTACTCTGCTACAAAAGTATCAACGATGAAAGGGTGAGTACAAGGTGTACTCCGCAAGACTTATGGTTGGTGGAGTTATCTTGCATAAAGTTGTATTTGTTTATAAAACAAGAGGAAGTAGAAGCTCGACTAATAGATTATTTTAAAAGGAGATAAGAGAGCGATATCTCCAACTACTGATCATCACATTCTGATATCCACCAAATCATCATCATCCTCATATCTCAATTAGGATCACCCCCTCCTCCCCTCAAGAAGCATCCTTAAGCACACGTTGATTTGCCAAGTTTTATGATTAGGTTAATGTTCTCTATGATCTTAGAATCTGGTCACCAAGTCGTCCTTAACCGTGTACGTGGATTTTTGAAAAGATTTAACCCTGCAGGGGTGTACAAATTTACCCACAAGAACAACCTTCTCTTAATGCCACTAGGTAAATGCACTTCCCTTGTGCGTTGGAAGAGGACGGTTGGACATGACCTTTACCTTACTTTCGCCTAGATCTAAGAGGCACCAAGAACGGAGTTCTGTCTGCTATAGTTGGATGCACTCTTAGCTCGGTCCCAATCTCTATGTCCAAGAATATAGAGTCTGGCCCCACAGAACCCTCCTCCCTAGACACGCCATGTATGATGCACCATCTTCAACCCATCCAAAATGCAGATGCCAGCTTTAAATCCGAACTATGGACTCATGGATCTAAACTAGGCAGGTTAATGAGTTGAGGGGGAATTCCATGCCCTCGTGTGGTTGCAGGTCAAAATATATAGGCTTCTTCACAAAAGTTGTAGGGTTTGACGAGACGGAGCCACCGCCACATGGTACGGGCAGGTCATGCCCGTACCAGTGGGCGTTACGGCTGCTGACGCCTGGAATTGACTCCACAATTACTTGGTCGTGTGGAATTCCTCAAAAACATTCATTATGACTCTAGATTTCGCATTGAAAAGCGTAATTTCCTGAACAACACAATTCAAAGCAAGGTTTTGCATACCTTTGCCATTATTAGTCATTAGTGGCAAGGATTGAGAGTTTCTTATCAATTTCTTGACTAAAAAAATGTTTAAACGCGGTGGAAGATGGCTATTTTTGGATCCATCAGCAATACTTCTAGAAAGATGTCTAGAATATCACGAACCATTGATATGTCACTTGGTTCAAGAGAAAACTTGCTTGGAAGGGCAAGAAGACATAGTCTCAAAGCTTCGGCACAAGCCTAACTCTTTGACCGGAGAGAGTGCACCATAATAATGGACTTGGTAACACAATCATCCTTTGCTTAGTGATAGGTTTAACCAATCACACTAAGAATGACAAAAATGTCCTTAGAGTTCGAAGTGGTAATAATTGCTAAGAATCTTAGATGGTGACATCATTACGCACACGCATCGTTCATGAGTGTGAAAGCTCATAGAAAGGGTGGGTAAGAATATGTAAGATCATCACTTCATTAAGAAGGATATGAAACTGAACATGACCTCTTGGTCTAGAAGAGTCTGATAATCCTAGCTAGAACATATAGAAGATAATAAAGCCTTTGGATTTGCGTATTACAACACTTTGACTTGGTCCTAGATATGATGAGGTGCTGGAGTTTGTTTCTCCTAACATCCCGAAATGATTTGTCTTGATGGACCACAAGAGTACCTTGCATCGGGTAACACTAATGCACACTTACTACCTGGCAACCAATTGGTATACAAAGGTCAGAAAACAACAAGGGGAAGGAACATGCTCATGATGGAATCCCGAGATGTAGATGCATAGATTATCAATCTTCCAAAAATCAATGCAGAAGAGGGAGGTGTGGTAGAGTCACGATTATAGATGTGAGTCTCATGAGGAGCACTCTTGTCATGATCTATTTGGTTCAAGGAACAGCCGCCATAGCTAGTGGTAGGGGAAGTCCTTGGTTGTCTCAATTCAATCACAGCAGTAACCACAAGCTTGAAGGCTATACTTGAATTTAGCCATCTTAAGGTAGTGCTTGAACATTAACAGTAGGGGTCAAAGGAACGGATCTTGTCTTAAAGATAACCTTCATGTACAAGATTCACAACACTAGAATCCAGCATAATCTAGGACCTTCGGTTCAAGTCCAAGGGTTAAAATGCTAGAAAGGAGCAATTACTATCTAAGTGACACATCGTACACTACAAGGTAGTAATCACGAGGTAGCTTCTAAGATAAGAAATGAATTTTGAAGTACCCAACAAATAAAAGGAGGCACACGAAGTTAAAGGAAACATTGAAGCCTAGAACAGAACACTGTGGAACCTACAATATAATATTGTGATCCCATAAGATTGAGAGATCATGATGGAAAATAATCTCCCAGCCGGGAACAAGGAACACACAACACACACACTAACTCTAGAGAACTCAACACTAGGTCAACTGGTTGAGAAACGACATGCCCAGAAGGCACCTAAGCTTTGAAAGATTGGAAGAGATAGCAAAACTTTTCCAAAGTCAACACAAGATAAGATGACCCAGAGTTAGAGCGATAATAGATAAGGAGTAAAAGAAGCATACTAGAGTTTTCACAAATACTTTTCATCTTTGAAATAGTTTTCACAAGCACTAGACTCAACATCGACCAATAACAAGGTATTCCTACGGTCGGTACTATTCTGATACCAAAACCTATAGCACCCTCATGATTAGGGTTAGATAAATCCCACACCTTAGCCTGACATAAGCCTAACCTAGAAATCAAGAGTTTACAATGAGACAATTAATAACACAATAGTGACCGTACGACACAAAAACTATTACAGCAAGCTCATAACTGAGCAGAAAACCAAAATATTACAAGCAAAGGTCACTGACCACAAACATCTAACAACGGAACGAAATTATGCTATTAGATATAGCAAACTTAACAAATGGCCTAAGAGGCCTGAAGCATAACGATGATGTCCCAGCCCATAGATTCTAGGCTACTGTCTAGGAACCCCAAGCTACTCGTCGGTGTCAATGTCGTACATAACTCTTCTTTAGGTGAACACTTACTTTGCTATAAAAGTATCAACAAAGCAAGGGTGATTACATGGTGTACTCCGTAAGACTTATGGTTGGTGGAGTTATCTTGCATAAAGTTGTATTTGTTTGTAAAACAAGAGGGAGTAGAAGCTCGACTAATAGATTATTTTAAAAGGGGATAAGAGAGTGATATCTCCAACTACTGATCATCATATTCTGATATCCACCAAATCAACATCATCCTCATCTATCAACTAGGATCACCCTCTCGTACCTTGAGGAAGCATCCTTAAGCACACGTTGATGTTCCAAGATTTACGATTAGGTTATTATTCTCTATGATTAGTATAATCTACTCACCAAGTTGTCCTTAACCGTGGACACAACTTTTTGAAAAGATTTAACCCCGTAGGGGTGTACAAAATTACCTACACGAACAACCTTCTCTTAATGCCGCTAGGTAAACGCACTTCCCTTGTGCGTCAGAAGAGAGGGGTTAAACATGAACTTTACGTTACTTTCTCCTAGATCCATGAGTCACCAAGAATGGGGTTCCGTCTACTATAGTCGGTCGCACTCTCAGCTCGGTCCCAATCTCTATGTCCAAGAATCTAGAGTATGTCCCCATAGAGCCATACTCCCTGGACACGCCCTGTATGATGCACCGTCTTCAAACCATCCAAAATGCATATGCTAGTTTTAAATCCAAACTACGGACTCATGGATCCAAACTAGGCAGGTTAATGAGTCGAGGGGGAATTCCACGCCCCCGTGTGGTTGCATGCTCGGTCTTGGTTCCAAAGGCAAGAACTCGGGTCCTAGGGGTGTAGAGTATGGGACTACGAATACCACATCCCACTATGGCCTCCCATACAAGCCTTAACATGTTTAACCTTCACTACTTATCTCATCTCATCAACATATCTTGATCTCCTATCATACTAGATTCAGTTGCATCTCTGGCACATCTTCTAGATGAACGAACCTTATCAGCTAAGAGCATCTCCACTCGTCCCCCATACAGCGTCCGACACGGTCCAATTTTGGGCCGTATGGGGGTGCCGGACTGGTTCATGATTGGGGGGGGGGGGGTGGCTCCCAACCGTGCCCCCATACAAAAAAAATCAATAATTTTTTTTTCAAATCAACAAGTAATTTAAACATGTTCAATATAGCAAATAAATAATTGAACATTCAGATTTATTACAAATTCATGAAATTAAACGAACAATTCAAAATGTTCATTATAGCAAACAAAGGTTAACAAATAAACAAACAACCTGGCCCCTTTGAGCCTCCACAGATGCTCCACCAGATCATCCTACAGTTGGCTATGAGTATTTGTGTCTCGAACTTCCTACCGCCTAGCAAGAAAAGTAGCAAACACAGGTGGCACTTGTGGTCAATATCTTCAAGAGGACCTTGGCGAAAATAGGGTTTAGTGTCAAACACTAGAGTCTCTCACTCGCCCTCGATGATCGTGTTGTGCAAGATCACATAGGCAGTCATGACCTCCCACATATGATCTTTTGACCAGGTAAGGGCAGGGTACCTGACAATGGCAAATCGAGCTTGCAGCACACCGAATGCCCTCTCCACATCCTTCCTTCAAGCCTCCTGTTGTTGGGCAAACCAAGATTTCTTTCCTCCAGGCACAGGGTTTGAGATTGTCTTCACAAATGTTGACCATCTTGGGTAGATGCCATCTACCAAGTAGTAGCCGTTGTCATACTGGTGGCCATTGATCTCAAACTGCACTGGAGGAGCTCTTCCTTCAACAAGCTTGGGAAACACATTTGAACACTACAACATGTTGATGCCATTGTATGATCCTGCCATACCGAAGAAAGCATGCCAAATCCATAGATCCTGATCTATCACAACCTCAAGCACCACACTATATGATCCTTTGTGACCTTTGTACATGCCCTGGTGTGTGAATGGACAGTTCTTCCAAGCCCACTGCATACCGTCAATGCTTCCAAGCATTCTTAGAAAACCCCTTGCAGCATTCTATTCCAAGATTCGAGCTGTGTCTTCTGCAAGAACTTGGGTCCTAGGGGTGGCGAGTATGGGACTACGAATACCACATCCCACCATGGCCTCCCATACAAGCCTTAGCATGTTTAACCTTCACCACTGATCTCATCTCATCAACATATCTCGATCTCCTGTCATTCTACATTCATTTGCATCCTTGATACATCTCTAGTTAAACCAGCCTTATCAGCTAAGCATGGCTAAGCAGGACTCAAATATAAGCTATAGTAGTGCACATAAGCCAAACCTAGTTATTCTAGGAGAGGTGGATGAGGTAATATAAGCTTCAAAATGGAGTAATGCAATAGACAGGATACTCTATCTATCGATAGAAGACCACAGAAGAATCGTATGCATCATGGAGAGAATTGAAATGCTTTGAAAACATAGGATTGTATAATGGTGGGGCTATGCTTTCCTTTGCCCGTTGATAATGAATAAATAGATCTTCGGAAGCCTTGTACTTGACTTGATTATAGTTAGTCAAGTATTGATCCTTGATCTTCGATGGTTTTGACCTCTGACTTTGATCTCAAACTTGATATCGTCTTCTATCAGGAAGAACCAAATCACTGGAAAGAAAGGGAAACAATGAACACATGGCATCGATGTAATGCTCAAGAAAGTATGATGATATTACAAGTTAAATTGTACTAAAATGAAACCCTAGACAAGATCACCACTTTTAAATGGGGTCCGTAGGGTGTAAACACTAGTATTTGGAAAGCTCCATATGCATATGAGAGGGTTCAAATTTTCTCCTAATTAAGATTGTTAGTTGAAGTTGTTGAACAATGCATGATTTTGATGCTGAAAGATAGATCTTATTTTTCTGAACATTTTAATATATTATACACCTTTTTCTGATTTATACAATATAAGTTATTCAATTTACAAGATTAATATTTTCTGAAAATAAAACAAACTGGAAACTACTTTTTACACCGGGGCACACCAAGCCAGAGAGGCTGACAGAGTGTCCCTAGTTCCAACTTAACCTCCACGTGGGCAGAGCGAGACCTTCGGTATTTGACTGGTTGACCCCCGCGTGCTAGCATCACAATGACGTCAGTGTGAAGTCATCCCGGCGGGCACCTCCCAGGTCATTGACAGGGACGACGCAGGAGGCCGAGGGGGAAGCGTGCGTGCATGCGTTCGATGTGGACAAACAAAGGGAGCTAGAAGGTGGTGGTGCCACCCAGATTTGGTCACCGGAGTGGCCACGACCATGGTGACTGTGGCGGACAGCGCCGATGCTCGGTGCTAGGGCAAGATAGAGAGGTAGGAGAGGAGCGGAGGTGTTCCTTAGAACCGTGAGCATGAAAGAAGGATCATAGGAGGGTGGTATCATCGGCTATGTTGTGGCGAACCTCTATTGGCTATGGGGAAGATGATGTCGGTGGCGGCGGTTAAGAGCATCCCTGCTCGATTCCTTCGGTGAGGAGGCTCAGAACGACGAGGAGGAGCTCAAGGAATGTTTGGCTAGTCACGGGGCGGCCGGACCAGTGACACGATGCGGCAACTTTGGGGATAGGGTTCAGGGATAAGGGGAGAACCGCGAGAGGAAGCAAGATTGAGCGAGATGGGTATGGAGAGAAGGAGAGGAGAGACGTGTGGCCTTTGGCACATCCTCGGCTAGTCACTCGGTCCAGGGAAGAAACATCAAAGTGGCAGACGGTGAACCAGGCACAGGCACGCAACAACTTCTCCTCTACATGAGGAAGAATAAAAGAAACGCATGCGAAGGGGTAAGCGGGCTGGCTTGGGTCGGGAAGGGCTGTGTGTGGGCCGCGGAAAAGCAAGGAAAGGTAGGAAGAAGATCTAGGCCGGCCTGCTAGGGTTAGGAAACATTTTTATTTCTCTAAAAACCTTTTCCTTTTTCTTTTATCCATTATCTCTTTTGCAAAACCATTTAAATATTGTTTTGGACAATTTCAAAATACTAGGTTTTTTTAATATGTTGAAAACATTGCAGGGGCCCTTGACACTGTTTGGGCTCCATACTTCTTTGTAGTTTTCAAAATTCAAAACTATTTGAATGGTTTTCGAAGAGGGAGGGGAATTAGGGTTAGGGATTTGCATATTATTTCTTGCATGCATTTTAACTTAGCAAAATATTGATGATCATGATGCACAAACAAACCCTAATTACCATTAATAATACTAGGGGTGTTATAGCTCTATCCCCCTTACAAGAATCTCGTCCCAAGATTCCTAAGGTAGGAAGAGAGAAGGAAGTAGGGTTACACTCAGGATAAGAGGGAACACACTAGACAACATACCGAGTATGTCATGGTTAACTCATGGATGGGGTGTTCAAAAGAACTCTGAGATGACGAATATGAAACATGCTAAGGTAACAGAGGAAACAAAAGAAGAAGGTTTCAAGTGGTTAGATAAACTGTCTTCATAAGGATTGGGACCATGGAGTTTGAGGAAGAGTTTAAACTTCTAAGGAAGAAAGCTTCCAACAGAAGAAACATGACCACATACTTCGAGAGGTGAAACTATACTAGGCGTCTTAAGTAGAGATTTCATAGATATAGAGATACTAATCAACAAAACTAAGTTGTTGAACTACTTTCGACACAGAAGGGTCACTTTGTTCAACAGTAGGCTAAGACATAACATTGTTTTGTGGAGAGGACTCATAAGAGCCACATGAATCATGTAACATGAGAAATTTCTAATAACCAAAATCATGTCACTCTTTGAACATGGTTGAGAAAACAAAGGAAACTCTTTATTCATCCAGGACTATCAAAATCTTTGCCAAAGATCATGATATCACTTTACACCACGAGGATGAGTAGATAACAAGATTCCTGATAACACGAGAAAAAGAAACTTCTTTCTCAAACTTCAATTGCTTGGCACAAGAAAATGCTTGCCAACGTAAAAGGGTCTGGAGGGTCGACCGAGATACATTTAGCAACTCTACTTTAAATGATCTCTTTGATGTTCGAGATACCAATATTAGACTTCTGGCAAGCCTTCAATCAGTCATCAAGTATAGGTCGGACTTCGGATACAAAGGAGACCGTGAGTGCAACTCCTATAATAAGTCTCATGAAGAGTGGTTGTTATTGCTGAATCAAGAGAATATAGCAATAGGCCTCCCAGCTAATTGTGTCAACCATTACATCAATCTTGCTCGATGTTCATAGAAATGTATGTCGAACCCTTGAAGAACACTAACCGTCGTTGCTGCTTGAGATTCAACTCTGGTTCGGTGGAATGGTACTTCAGACTCAGCATGTCTGAATAGAAAGTGTGCAACATTTACCCCAAAGGTAAAGTTACTAGATTCTCAAGATATGGACTATAGTGTCAAGCTCGAAAAGACTAAGCTAAATTGCTAGATCCATTTATAAGCAACTTGTTGAAGGACAATTGCACCTACACAAAGTACTTGCAACGAACACACATGTGTCCTTAAGGGAACAAAGATAACTCTACTCGGATCCACGACGACATCTTTCAAAAAGTGCATGTGAATCAGAGAAGGTCACTTCTGATTATCCAGAATACATACTTCGAGATGACCCAAAGCCGGTTCTAAAAAAATTGCAATTTTAATGCCGATTGTTCTATATGAATCTAGTCTATCATGGAGAGGATAAGGATGTCATAGATGGGGTCAACAACAAACTTATCAAGATACTCCAAGATGATGGACTCATATGTTGCATGAACAAGGCAGAAATATTGGTCATACTAACAAACATGAGGATGTACACAAGTGAAAATCACGAGAAGAACATCATCAAGATAGTCCTTGGAACTGAGTTTGATTCGACGATAACCCAAATCAAATCAAAGATGGGGGATGGTAACATATTTGCAAAGTAGATACTATGTTTCTTCAAATAGATGAAAGTAGACATCCCTTTAAGTAGGAACTAAGTTGGTTAGAACTTTTGTCGTGCAACTCTCCAAGTTGTTGTTTAAGATCAACCAACTAGTTTAGGGGTATCCACTATGGTTCCTTAGAGAAAAGAGTGGTTCAGAGAACTTGCTTGCTCAAGAACTTAACAACACGGTCATGTGGAACATGGAAATTGATACCTTTGATCCGGATTCACAGATGTAATATAATAGCTTTTTTCCCTAGAAGACCTAGGTTTAATCGAACCTTGCAAAGCAATGATAAAAGGAAATAAAAAGGACACGTCTACAAGACTTTGTTTCTTTGTTTTACCTTTGTTTACCAAACCAATCTAGTTTACTTTTATAGTGGGTTGAATCAATGGATAGAGATAGGCCAGGGTTGAAGATCCACCTGCAACTACACATCATATGGGATAAAAGATAATAATAAGCACAATCATGTGTAAAGTTTTAATAGGGATAATCTCTTGTGGGCAACACATCCTAATATACTAGAGCCCCCATGATGCAACATGCATAGCAAAAGTCTTTTAATCCAACCGAGTGCACCACAAAGCAACAGGCTACAGATGATTATTAAGTGTAAAACACATATCAAAGCATTAAGTGGTGATGTTGTTGTGATATCGAATGGGGCGCTAAGCGAAGACCGTACTACCCTTTCTGTCACTAGGGTTCCTATGAGATCGCTGCTAGCCAAGTATCTCACCTCAAGCCTTTATCAATCTATGGTATCTTGGGTACCTATAAGTCAACAGATCGAGACAAGAGACAAAGTAACAAAAGATACAAATCGCTATTTCAAACAATACACAATGCTCCCATGAATTAGATGCACATAATCATTGCAAGGTTTCTCCCCAACTCGCAGCCCATGAGGACTACTCACTCATAACAATAAGATCAAGGATATAAAACATTGTGCAAAATACTTAGATTGAAATCAAATATTCTTACAATGGTCGCCTAATCATAAGGAGATCTAAAGTACAAAGCAATGGCTATGGATAATGGAAAGGGATGGATGATGGATGTATGAACAACGAATGAACAATGGCGTGGATCTCCTTTGGTGGTGTTGTGATGCAATATGGGAATGGTGTCCTTTTACGCAGCGGCTAAGACCTCAAAATATTTAGATGTCTTCACGAAAGTTGTAGGGTTTGACGAGACGGAGCCGCCACCACATGGTACGGTCGGACGGTACGGTTAGGCCCTGCCCGTAACAGTGGTCGTTACGGCTGCTGGCGCCTGGAAGTGACTCCACAATTACTTGGTCGCGTGGACTTCCTCAAAACCCTTCATTATGACTCCAAATTTCGCATTAAAAAGCGTGATTTCCTTCACAACACAATTCAAAGCAAGGTTTTGCATATCTTTGCAATTATTAGTCATTAGTGGCAAGGATTGAGAATTTCTTGTCAATTGCTTGACTAAAAACAATGTTTAAACGCGGTGGAAGATGGCTATTTTTGGAGCCATCAACCTCCCCAAAGCTCAAACCTTGATCGCCCTCGAGCAAGAAGAAACAAAATAAGTATAAGGAATTCAGCGTTTAAACTTGAAACAATGAGAATTAGAATTCACTTATGGTCGGTAGTCTTATGCGTTCAACACTTCATCCATTTGAAAGGCTTATCAAAGTTAGAGAGATGACAAAAATACTATACAAGCTTCGATAAGTCAAAACAATCAAAGTAAAGTTTAATATAAGTATAAATATATAGAAGTGTAATAGTCAATCCAATTCTTCTAGTTAACTCTTAGCTTGCCAAGGAACACTAGGATGTTTTAATAGCATAATTGAGTAAGAGAGTACATGTTATAAGTAGCATAACAACGAAGTGTCTTATTTATGCCCACATTAATAAATCAATGCTATCAAAACACTTATAATCCAATCATTGTCTTTCAAGAAAATTCATAAAGTAGTAACGAGACCATGCCAAGGACTTGTTATGTGGATCTTCATACATATCTTTTTTTTCTTCCTCTTTCAAGGATCATTGGCTGTTTCTTTTACAAGTTCTTGCACAACCTTTGAGAGTACCAATACTTTTGCCCATATATTGACACGTATGACACTCATGTCATCAACTCATAGCCAAAATCTAGGGTTATACCATAGATCGTTTAAAACCTAGCGAAGTTGTTGGCATCCCAGAGGTGTGCATGAGAAAGATAGAAAATTTTCTTCGCCCCTTTTTTTATGCTTGTACCACGGTTTGATCCACAAGGTTAGATTTGGCATGCATCACAATTACCACTAGACTTCTTTTCAATTAAACAAATACTTTCAACGTCAAGACTATCAAAACATCTATGGGGTTATGTATCTTCAAGGTTATACTCTCCAGACAATCATTCATAAAAAACTCGTAAATTTCAGAATTTTTCTTATTGTACTTGTTTGGCAATATTATTTCCAAGGCAAGACTTAGTTAGCTAAAAGAACTAGAGCAAAAGCTTCCACAACTAATCATCATACCAATAAAAAGCTTTAATCTAACTATATTAAATTACTCCCACTAGCATGTCATCTTAGCAAATCAACCAACTAAGATAAACAACTCAAACTTCAAAAGTGGGAGACATAGGACATACCTCTCATAAGTGACTTCATAATCCTCTTCCTTATATCCTTTTTTAGTTAAAAGTTTTGTTCCAATCCAATCTTTCCCTTTAAAGTTAAAGGATTTCAATGGAATAAATTCTTTGAAGAATCAAGATTCATAATAATCCTTGTCTTGTTTGTTGAATTAGGTCTAACTTTCTTGACCAAACTGCGAGCATGGAAGTTTATGAGATAAAATAGGGAAAGACAGAAGATAGAACTTAAATAAAAGGGATGTGTTCCTTCAAAACTCAAGCACGATTACTCCCATAATAATATTAAAGAAAATAGGCAAAGTGCGAATCCACATTTACAAAAGCAAGGAAGTAGAAAATAAAAACAAACGAAAAACAAAAGCAAACTGAAAACGAAAGCAAACGGAAAAACAAAGTGTTGGAACAAGCCAACACGAGTGTTTCAAAGCTCCCAAGGAGCTAGAGTACAACCTTGTTATTACTCAAATAAAATTGTCGGGGGAACACATACCCAACATTAGGCTTTTGCAAGCCCTTTTGTTGCTCATTGTGGTGGTGGTGGTGGATAATCTCCCATGTTCCATTGGCTGCTCCAATCATGGAACTAGGTGGCGAGATTCGCAGAAGTATCTAGAAGGTCGATGGAGAGGTTGTGTGGCATCCCGCAAAACCACTACTAGAAAGTCGCGTTGTTTTTGGTGCATTGCATCATCATGACCGCATGCTCATGTCATCATGCCACATTGCATTTGAGCATCGTCATCATCTTGCATGTGCTTGCATAAAACTAATTTCGAAAAAACCTATTTTGTGTTTTCTAAAACGCCCCGTCTTCGTTCAAACGCAAAACCCGGGTCTCCGGATTATTTTGTTTTGTCTGCTATCGGTTTGCAAACGCCGTGTTTGAAACAAATAAAATGTTTAATTATTTTAGTAGGGGCAGTCGAACGGGCCGATTCGACCCGAATGACCACCCCCAGAAATTAAAACGGTCCACCTAAACCAGCCTACCCGAAATCCTATCCCCACCCAAACCTAATCTACCCACAACCCCTCCACCTCACCCCCTCCTATCACGAGTCGCCACCTCACCCTGGCCAATCCTGCAGCCAACCACGGCACGCCACGTCACCCCAGCCATCTCTCTCACCCCACCCCTCTCACACACGCCTCCACCCACTCAGCGACCCACACCGGCTGACCCCACTCCCCACCCAACCTCTGTCGGGCCCCACGCCGCCTGGACCCACCCTCGGCCGCACGCACCCCTTCTCCTCTCTCCCCCGACCCCGCTCCTCTCTCTCCCCTCCGGCAACCGCGGCACCCCGCCGAGCCCGCCTCTCCTTCCCCCTCTGGCCGCCCCGCTCGGCTCCCGTCGCCCGGGCCCCGCCCTGCTCCGGCCAGGACCTCGTCGGCCCGCTCCACCCGCGCCTCTCTCTCGAACCCCGCAGGCTGCCCGCGACCCCGCCCCGCTGCTCGCCCCCTCTCCCCGAGCTCCGGCCGCCTCCGGTCTCCTCCGGCGCGGCCTTGCTCGCCAGCAACCGCCGCCGCAGACGCCGGACCGCCACCTCTCCCTGAGCCGCGTCGCCCCGTCGTGCAGAGCCGCCTGGCGCCTCCGTCCAGCAAGCCGCGCCCCCGACCCGACCTCGCCGACAGCAGCACGCCACCGCCCCGTCGACCCTGCGCCTCCTCGTCGCCGACCCGGGGCCCGTTCCCCTCCTTCCCCGTCGAGGCCGCCGCCGCCGGGCTCTTCCCCAACCCCGCGTCAACCCTCCTCGTCATCTGCAAGCCCGGCCGCCCCGTCTTCCTCGCCGAAGCCCGCGCCTGGCCCCGCCTGGCTCCCCTCCCCGTCCCCGGCGCCGCGTCTGGCCGCCTCTGCACCAAGCCACCTACCTCTGTGTCACGCCACCACCCTCTGGCCAAGTCTGCCCCGCCTCGTCGATGCACGCTGCACTGTGTGCTCCCTGTCTGCCGACGCCTCCGCATGATCCTGGTGGACGTTTTGCTACAGGAAGTACCACTCCAGCTCTGTATCTGTTGAGGTGGTGATGTTGTTGGGTGGGTGACACTTGCCAATGGTACCCCGCCAAGGTCTTCATCGAACCCCGATAATCTACTACATGGAACCATCGGGCCACGTAAGACCATCGACGCCACACCCGAGTCCGGCACCGACACCCGACAACCTCGACATGTGACGCCAAGGTCTTCTCCCCGGAACGTCGAGTGCTCCTTTCCGGATCCGAAGCCGCCAAGATCACCATGGAACGACAAGCACTTCACCCCGGACGCCAAGTCCGACCCGACCCGCGGACCCGACAAGACCTTCGCAACGCCAAGATCGGCCATCTCACCTTGTGAGTCACAACATCGACAAGTTTTCTCCAAGATCGAGCCCCGATCCCTCGTCAAACCCCGAAGCCCGAGCCCCGTGGACCGACATGATCTCCTTCACGGATACGACAAGTACCCCCTCGAGGACGCCGAGTACTTCACCCCGGACCTGAAGACCACGGGTGCGACAAGTACTCCTTCCCGGACGCCGAGCTCGCCGAGAACCCGGACTCCGAGGTCACCGACGCAGAACAACAAGATCTACTTCGCGGGCACCGTGCGACAAGATCTACTCCACGGATCCGAAGACCCCGGTACCCGATCGACTCAAGTTCGTCGTCGGCGGAAAGATCGACCGTTGGAAACCAAGCTCTTCATCTTGTGTCCGACCGTCGAAGACCGGTCCCGTCGAACCCTGAACCCTGAGACCGAACCCCAGAACCCCTCCGAACCCCAAGACCTTCGACCCCAGATGTGCGACCCTTATCCGAGAACCCTATTTTATAAATTGCCAACTATATAAATTGTTGCATATTAATTGTTCATGCATGCATATTAGTCATGTGGTTTGGGGGCCTTATGCCGATTCACCTTATAATTAAATATGGGGCTCATATGCGGGCAAATCTAGCCTTATATTGGCCTCATTTAAATTTGTGTAGCGAACCGGTAGCTTATCTTGCCCTGTTATTACAACATTTAAATTGCGGGGTTTCTAAACAACATAAATCACCTAAATAAATGTCGGGACCCTGGTTCCGCTTAATATTGCTCAATTGCATCGCACCTTTGCCATGTCATACATCATACATGCATCATGCCCGATCTTTTGCCGTAGTATTAAATAGTGCATCCGGTGTTTATTCTAATGTTTTGCTTCTTCGCGGATAAGGCCGTTGAGTTGATGTGAGCCTCGCCCCGATCTTCGGATGAACCCTCGGCAATGTTTTCAGGCGAGCACCTCCCTCCTTTCTACCTATCTTACTTTTATAGTATTTATTCCCTCCTGTTGATCTATTGCTATCTGTGTTGCGATGCTCTAGTTTTCGTGCCCGTGATATCCCTTGCAGACTCATATTGCCTTGGACACATCCTATTACCTGTTGTTTGGTAGATAGTTGGACCTGCGCGTCGTAGTCGCTTGCTCAAGTGCTGTTGCGTGTCGTCAAGTACCACAGTTGTTGGAGTATTGCCGCCTGTTCGATGTTGGAGATGATCTTGGCTTTATTTATCGTTAACTTTAATTACTGTTTAATAACTAAAATTGAAGTAGGTAAGCAGAGGCACAGGTGGGCAATAGATGTTATTTGGTTGTTAACCGTCCACTTGTGTCCCGTAGGACCCCGAGTACTTGATACCTGTTCCTTGAATATTCGTGCTATCCACATCCGGGAGGCTTATGGACCCCCCTGAGCCAGAGCTTGATTCATTCTTATTTCTTGGGGCCACAAACTAGTTTGAGGTTTTATTTACTATCCTGTACTTATGCCATGCTTTACTGCTTTATTTAAATTGTGCGAGGTACTGCACACTGTACTGTTTAGGATCGTGGCCCGATTTCGCTGTATCGACAAGCCCAACCACACTTTCGGGTTCCCAGTCGTTTACAGCCGCCTCCACAACCTTAAGCCCATTTCGGAGCCGGCCGGCTTCGTTGCGGGATCTACTTAAAGGGGTGGCCCCCTGAAATATTTCTGAATCCTGTAATTGCTTTGTCGTGACTGTCTTGTTGGGTTTTGATTTGGTTTTTCCGAGGCATATCGAGTGTGTGTTGCTATTTGTGCACCCCTGCAGGGTAAAACTTTCTGAAAGCCGTGTCCGCGGTTATGGACGACTTGGAGCACAGTATCTCGATCATAGACAACTATAACTAAAGTAGTGCTATAAATTTGACTTTATAATGACTAGTAATCAGCTTTACTATAATGGAATGGCTAAATAAAACTGCCAACAATTGCTTGTTTGGGTGTCGCTTGCGACCATTGTACCTGACTAGTAAGTATTACAACTACAACGGAATGGCTAAATAAAAGTACCAACAACTGCTGGGTGTTGGGTTTATCTCATGCTATCTGTACCTGATTAGTAATTGTTGCAACTATAACGGAATGGTTAACTAAAAGTGCCCACTGCTTATTTTATCAGGATGACTATCTATACCTGACTAGTAGTTGCCGCAACGATAACTGAATAAATAAAACTGCCAACTGTGTGAGTTCCTCGGTTGACTTCCTCGTTTGGTTCTCGAGGGGGAAACACCAGGATGGGTTTGTTTGGTGTTAGTACCAGGTTGGTTCCGAATAGGTCTTTCTTATCCCTCTCTGATAGCCGACAGTTGTATCGAGTCTCTATAGGTTGTTTAGTGCATGCTGCCGCTGCCGCTTCAGTCCACCATACCTATGTAGGCGAGGACCGCCGAATTCTAGTCTTGCCGTGTACTGGCCTCAGTACTGACCGCTCTCTCTCTTTTTCCTTTGCCCTTTATCGGCACCCCTTTTGTTTAAGCAGGTTTTGAGATCGACGTCGTTAGTAGGGTTACCCTTCCGGCTTGGCCTGGGCAGGGTTATGGACGCCATTGGTTATTCTTCAGGGCTCTTAGCCCCATTTGCATCTTGTCCGTAGCTGGACGCTCCCTCGTTTTCAAGGTGATTTGGATCTTTGTACATTATATCTGTAATCTTGACTCATGGAGTCGTGTTGTAAATATATCTGTTCTGTGGGTCCCATCGAGGACTGTTGTGTAATGTTATTACTTCGTTTTCCACCCGCACGCAAGTGCCTGGTGGGCACCTTTGAATCGTTTCTATGCGGGTTTGGCGGGTTTCGCTAAAACTTGCATAGGGCCGATTCTGAGGGTGTTACAGAGTGGTATCAGAGCTCAGCAGTTGCGATACCTCACAAGTCCAGCCTGTAGGATAACCTAGCTAACGGCCGAAGTAGAGTGTCAAAAACTATTTTGCAAAATCGGTTGGATAGTTCTGATTAGGTCTGATTTTACTCCTTACCCCTCTGCTGCTCTCCTCTTACCTCTACGTGTTTTGAATCCGCTCTCGTCTTTTTCTTCGAGTCCAGGACTTCTCGTGGTTGGGTTCCGTCGTACCTTCAGGGTTTCGCTTCCTCCTCTGATAACGGTGTTTCAACATCCGATCCTCTTGCTATCTGAGTGGCCCTTTATCTGTGGTACCATCCTATGTTCCTTGTTTGCGCCTCCCGGTGTTTTCCGACGCGACGACGTTATCTACGCCAGATCCGCTGCAGAGTCTGCATCACTCCTTTGTTTCCGAACCTCGCTTGTCAAGATCTTCAGTCTGATTCCAAGAATGGTTGCACGCTTTTCCACTGATTGTGCGGAGTAATAGTTTGGGTGCGTGATGGATTGGCCCCCATGCCGACTACCCCTTCTATTCGCTTGCGTACATTGAAGTGGATGAGGATGCATCGGTTCTCTCTTTCTATCGAAGATAGAGGTGGCTTTATTTGTTGATACCTCTACCTTCGCATTTGTTCCCCGGAGTGTTCTCTCGACGATCACGGACAACGACCTCTTGTTAGTGGTGTCGCGAGGATCTACACGATGCGAGAAGATTCAGACCGCCGGCCTTCTTCCCCGTATCATGAGGCGGATCTCGAGGGCGAGATCCATTGTTAGTGGTGTCGAATTGTGGCATCCCGCAAAACCACTACTAGAAAATCGCGTTGTTTTTGGTGCATTGCATCATCATGACCGCATGCTCATGTCATCATGCCACATTGCATTTGAGCATCGTCATCATCTTGCATGTGCTTGCATAAAACTAATTTCGGAAAAACCTATTTTGTGTTTTCTAAAACGCCCCGTCTTCGTTCAAACGCAAAACCCGGGTCTCCGGATTATTTTGTTTTGTCTGCTATCGGTTTGCAAACGCCGTGTTTGAAACAAATAAAATGTTTAATTATTTTAGTAGGGGCAGTCGAACGGGCCGATTCGACCCGAACGACCACCCTCAGAAATTAAAACGGTCCACCTAAACCAGCCTACCCGAAATCCTATCCCCACCCAAACCTAATCTACCCACAACCCCTCCACCTCACCCCCTCCTATCACGAGTCGCCACCTCACCCTGGCCAATCCTGCAGCCAACCACGGCACGCCACGTCACCCCAGCCATCTCTCTCACCCCACCCCTCTCACACACGCCTCCACCCACTCAGCGACCCACACCGGCTGACCCCACTCCCCACCCAACCTCTGTCGGGCCCCACGCCGCCTGGACCCACCCTCGGCCGCACGCACCCCTTCTCCTCTCTCCCCCGACCCCGCTCCTCTCTCTCCCCTCCGGCAACCGCGGCACCCCGCCGAGCCCGCCTCTCCTTCCCCCTCTGGCCGCCCCGCTCGGCTCCCGTCGCCCGGGCCCCGCCCTGCTCCGGCCAGGACCTCGTCGGCCCGCTCCACCCGCGCCTCTCTCTCGAACCCCGCAGGCTGCCCGCGACCCCGCCCCGCTGCTCGTCCCCTCTCCCCGAGCTCCGGCTGCCTCCGGTCTCCTCCGGCGCGGCCTTGCTCGCCAGCAACCGCCGCCGCAGACGCCGGACCGCCACCTCTCCCTGAGCCGCGTCGCCCCGTCGTGCAGAGCCGCCTGGCGCCTCCGTCCAGCAAGCCGCGCCCCCGACCCGACCTCGCCGACAGCAGCACGCCACCGCCCCGTCGACCCTGCGCCTCCTCGTCGCCGACCCGGGGCCCGTTCCCCTCCTTCCCCGTCGAGGCCGCCGCCGCCGGGCTCTTCCCCAACCCCGCGTCAACCCCCCCTCATCATCTGCAAGCCCGGCCGCCCCGTCTTCCTCGCCGAAGCCCGCGCCTGGCCCCGCCTGGCTCCCCTCCCCGTCCCCGGCGCCGCGTCTGGCCGCCTCTGCACCAAGCCACCTACCTCTGTGTCACGCCACCGCCCTCTGGCCAAGTCTGCCCCGCCTCGTCGATGCACGCTGCACTGTGTGCTCCCTGTCTGCCGACGCCTCCGCATGATCCTGGTGGACGTTTTGCTACAGGAAGTACCACTCCAGCTCTGTATCTGTTGAGGTGGTGATGTTGTTGGGTGGGCGACACTTGCCAACGGTACCCCGCCAAGGTCTTCATCGAACCCCGATAATCTACTACATGGAACCATCGGGCCACGTAAGACCATCGACGCCACACCCGAGTCCGGCACCGACACCCGACAACCTCGACATGTGACGCCAAGGTCTTCTCCCCGGAACGTCGAGTGCTCCTTTCCGGATCCGAAGCCACCAAGATCGCCATGGAACGACAAGCACTTCACCCCGGACGCCAAGTCCGACCCGACCCGCGGACCCGACAAGACCTTCGCAACGCCAAGATCGGCCATCTCACCTTGTGAGTCACAACATCGACAAGTTTTCTCCAAGATCGAGCCCCGATCCCTCGTCAAACCCCGAAGCCCGAGCCCCGTGGACCGACATGATCTCCTTCACGGATACGACAAGTACCCCCTCGAGGACGCCGAGTACTTCACCCCGGACCTGAAGACCACGGGTGCGACAAGTACTCCTTCCCGGACGCCGAGCTCGCCGAGAAACCGGATGCCGAGGTCACCGACGCAGAACAACAAGATCTACTTCGCGGGCACCGTGCGACAAGATCTACTCCACGGATCCGAAGACCCCGGTACCCGATCGACTCAAGTTCGTCGTCGGCGGAAAGATCGACCGTTGGAAACCAAGCTCTTCATCTTGTGTCCGACCGTCGAAGACCGGTCCCGTCGAACCCTAAACCCTGAGACCGAACCCCAGAACCCCTCCGAACCCCAAGACCTTCGACCCCAGATGTGCGACCCTTATCCGAGAACCCTATTTTATAAATTGCCAACTATATAAATTGTTGCATATTAATTGTTCATGCATGCATATTAGTCATGTGGTTTGGGGGCCTTATGCCGATTCACCTTATAATTAAATATGGGGCTCATATGCGGGCAAATCTAGCCTTATATTGGCCTCATTTAAATTTGTGTAGCGAACCGGTAACTTATCTTGCCCTGTTATTACAACATTTAAATTGCGGGGTTTCTAAACAACATAAATCACCTAAATAAATGTCGGGACCCTGGTTCCGCTTAATATTTCTCAATTGCATCGCACCTTTGCCATGTCATACATCATACATGCATCATGCCCGATCTTTTGCCGTAGTATTAAATAGTGCATTCAGTGTTTATTCTAGTGTTTTGCTTCTTTGCGGATAAGGCCGTTGAGTTGATGTGAGCCTCGCCCCGATCTTCGGATGAACCCTCGGCAATGTTTTCAGGCGAGCACCTCCCTCCTTTCTACCTATCTTACTTTTATAGTATTTATTCTCTCCTGTTGATCTATTGCTATCTGTGTTGCGATGCTCTAGTTTTCGTGCCCGTGATATCCCTTGCAGACTCATATTGCCTTGGACACATCCTATTACCTGTTGTTTGGTAGATAGTTGGACCTGCGCGTCGTAGTCGCTTGCTCAAGTGCTGTTGCGTGTCGTCAAGTACCACAGTTGTTGGAGTATTGCCGCCTGTTCGATGTTGGAGATGATCTTGGCTTTATTTATCGTTAACTTTAATTACTGTTTAATAACTAAAATTGAAGTAGGTAAGCAGAGGCACAGGTGGGCAATAGATGTTATTTGGTTGTTAACCGTCCACTTGTGTCCCGTAGGACCCCGAGTACTTGATACCTGTTCCTTGAATATTCGCGCTATCCACATCCGGGAGGCTTATGGACCCCCCCTGAGCCAGAGCTTGATTCATTCTTATTTCTTGGGGCCACAAACTAGTTTGAGGTTTTATTTACTATCCTGTACTTGTGCCATGCTTTACTGCTTTATTTAAATTGTGCGAGGTACTGCACACTGTACTGTTTAGGATCGTGGCCCGATTTCGCTGTATCGACAAGCCCAGCCACACTTTCGGGTTCTAGTCGTTTACATCCGCCTCCACAACCTTAAGCCCGTTTCGGATCCGGCCGGCTTCGTTGCGGGATCTACTTAAAGGGGTGCCCCCCTGAAATATTTCTGAATCCTGTAATTGCTTTGTCGTGACTGTCTCGTTGGGTTTTGATTTGGTTTTTCCGAGGCATATCGAGTGTGTGTTGCTATTTGTGCACCCCTGCAGGGTAAAACTTTCTGAAAGCCGTGTCCACGGTTATGGACGACTTGGAGCACAGTATCTTGATCATAGACAACTATAACTAAAGTAGTGCTATAAATTTGACTTTATAATGACTAGTAATCAGCTTCACTATAATGGAATGGCTAAATAAAACTGCCAACAATTGCTTGTTTGGGTGTCGCTTGCGACCATTGTACCTGACTAGTAAGTATTGCAACTACAACGGAATGGCTAAATAAAAGTACCAACAACTGCTGGGTGTTGGGTTTATCTCATGCTATCTGTACCTGATTAGTAATTGTTGCAACTATAACGGAATGGTTAACTAAAAGTGCCCACTGCTTATTTTATCAGGATGACTATCTATACCTGACTAGTAGTTGCCGCAACGATAACTGAATAAATAAAACTGCCAACTGTGTGAGTTCCTCGGTTGACTTCCTCGTTTGGTTCTCGAGGGGGAAACACCAGGATGGGTTTGTTTGGTGTTAGTACCAGGTTGGTTCCGAATAGGTCTTTCTTATCCCTCTCTGATAGCCGACAGTTGTATCGAGTCTCTATAGGTTGTTTAGTGCATGCTGCCGCTGCCGCTTCAGTCCACCATACCAATGTAGGCGAGGACCGCCGAATTCTAGTCTCGCCGTGTACTGGCCTCAGTACTGACCGCTCTCTCTCTTTTTCCTTTGCCCTTTATCGGCACCCCTTTTGTTTAAGCAGGTTTTGAGATCGACGTCGTTAGCAGGGTTACCCTTCCGGCTTGGCCTGGGCAGGGTTATGGACGCCATTGGTTATTCTTAAGGGCTCTTAGCCCCATTTGCATCTTGTCCGTAGCTGGACGCTCCCTCGTTTTCAAGGTGATTTGGATCTTTGTACATTATATCTGTAATCTTGACTCATGGAGTCGTGTTGTAAATATATCTGTTCTGTGGGTCCCATCGAGGACTGTTGTGTAATGTTATTACTTCGTTTTCCACCCGCACGCAAGTGCCTGGTGGGCACCTTTGAATCGTTTCTATGCGGGTTTGGCGGGTTTCGCTAAAACTTGCATAGGGCCGATTCTGAGGGTGTTACAGGTTGTTCATGTTTTGGACATTTCCTTCAAGTGCATAGATATCTTCATAAGTGGTGTAGTAGTTTGGTGGCTACACATCTTGTTCGGATTCCTCTTGTTCTACTTTTTCGTCTTCTCTTCCACCTCCCATGGGTATTTCTTGATGGGGTAGACCTGCCTCAACCTGCACGTCAAAATGCAAACATCCATTCTCAATAGAGAATAAACCATTAGGCAAAGGAGCTGGGATCAAGTGATCCGATCTAGGTATATGAAGGAAGTATGTACCATCGGTTCTAGAAATCATACCACATGCTCGTAGAGTAGAAAAACCGAGATGGTTACTTCCTGCCAACGGTTGGACGTTACCTAGGTTGATGTGAAGCGCGTGTGCAAGAACGGTCACAACTCCTCCTCTGCATATGGGTCCTCGAGATTGTATGGCCTGATGCTTAAGGTTAAACACAAGAAGGGCACTCAAATTTGGCATTAAGTTATAATTAATAATAGCAGCTTTTGTGAGGACCATCATGTCCTCCTCATTGACTCTAGTAAACTCACCACATGCCTGCAAGATGGTAGCAATAATATAAAACAAATAGAAGATAACAGGATGATCAATTTGATTTCCCTTAGGTGTGTTTCCACGAATTCTCATTAAATTAAAGTACTCCCAAGGTGCAGGATTTAAAACAAAAGTTGGGGAATTAGTGGTGTTGTTGGAAAACCCAAAGCATTGAGCCCATTGGTCGAGTGTCAAGGAGTACTCACAGTTCATAAGACGGAAATTGATATGATCAAACCCAGGCATTTGATCCTCGGAACAATAGTGAGAGCACACTGTATGTGTCAGGGTGCTGAGGAAATCAAGCATCAAGTGATGGTACGTGGCGACATCCTGGAAGATAAACTCATACAAACCAACATTGTTGCAAAATAAATCAAAATAAACACGAATACCAAGTTGGTTCAGGATATAGGGACTCACCCACTTGGTGGACTTGATTTCTCGGAGCTTGAGACGGCCAAAATGGTTCAGCTAAAACTCCTCGATGAACTTGATATCAAGTGACTCCAGGGTCAACATATCAATGAGTGGTGCGGAAGGTTCCGCAACCATCACACGTGTACGGCTCCTCGTGTTCATCTAAAAAAGATTGCTAAATAAAATTTTAGTCCAATAGAAACATAGCATATGTGATCCTCTACACTAGTTACAAAAGAAACTCCTCTAAAATAATACTAAGCATGCTCAATATCAAGATTGGATCAAGAACAAGATATAAGTCTAGGTTGACAATGATGAAAGATAGAGTGAGGGTTTGGTACAAATAAGTTGCGGATCGGGGGAGAATCATACCTTAGATCGATTGGGTGTGAGGAAACAAAGAAAGATTGAGTAAATTTGAAGATTCAATGGAGGTGGTTTGGAGTTTGGAGGAAGAAGAAAGAGAAAATTTGTGTTTGGGGATTTTTAGGTTACCTCCTCGTGGCTGATATGGCGGCCGCGTACGTGGTACGGGTGAGCGGACGGCCAGAGCCCGTCTGTACCGGGTGACATACCTTGGGGGGTGACAAATCCCTTCCAGAGGTGCACTCGATATAGGCGCACAATACGGTCGCGCGCGCCCGTACTACCGGTCGTTATGCGTTCAGTACCTTTTGCTTGAAATCTGATGTTTTGCTCCAGGATACGGTACGGGCACACGGTACAAACGTGTCCGCCCGTACCAGTGGTTGTTACGACCCCTATGTCCTGCGGCAAAAATCAAAGTTTCTATTTTCCAATGCCACGAGGTGGTATGGGAGCACGGTACGGTCTCTTCTGGTCGTACCACTGGTCGTTATACGGCCGGTGAGCTGAAAAACTCAAGGAATTTGATTAGTAGCTTCGTGCGTCTTTACACATCTTATCAAAGGACAAAATAATAGCAAATAGACTTTATAAAAATCAGCAATACTTCTTAGGCCATATGTTAGTAAAAATAAAAGAACAAGGATTACCTTATTTCTTCTCCTCTCTCCAAAGGTCTTCCTGAACACTCTTTATTAAAAACATAAACCAAACAAAAAAATAAAAATAACACAAGAGTAAAAAATAATAATTCACATGGGTTGCCTCCCATGAAGCGCTTCTAGTTAAGGTCAATTAGCTTGACCCAGATGGTGATCATTTAGGTTTAATGAGTGGAACACCCACTCCAATATAATTGGCTTTCAAAGTAATTATACCATCGTCATCATTATGCTTGTCCTTCTTCTTCCTAAGGAAGTGGACTATAAAAGGATCTCTAGATGGTAGTCCTATTCACACATTCCCTTCATGTAAATTGATTAGTGATTTAATAGTTCTTAGGAAAGGCATGCCTAGTATTATAGGTGCTACGGGATATTCAGGCATGTCCACAATAACAAGACCAATAAGAGCATGACTACCTTTAATTTGAACAACTATATTATCTTTTATCCCAACAACTTGTTTATAAGTTGAATCCGCTAGATGGAGTATTAATTCAGTAGGCAAATGGCCCCAAGTTTAACTTGTCAAATAGGCTTTTGAAATTGTTGAGACACTTGCATCAAGATCGCAAAGTGCAGATATCTTATTGACCCCAACCTTAATTTTAATAGTGGGCTCAAATATAGCATCTAGCTTAGCAGGAAGCTTATCAGCTAGTCTCTTATTCTCCATCTCTAAATATTGAACTTTAGATGCTACTTGTTGAATAAATTGTTGGTACATAGCATCATTACCTTGTTCTATACCGGGATTCTTTACCGTGATAATCTTTAGTAGATCTTCTACGGTATATTTTAGTGTTGGTGCATTGCTATAATCCAGCTCTTCGGGCTTTTCTTCATTTGTTACCACCCTTATCATCTTGAGGTATTCTACCGGATTTGGCTCAGGCTTCCTAGCAAACTTTGCTAGTATGAGAGCTTGGCTCTCCGCTACCTTGCCCAATTGAGCCTCCATGGTTTTTGTCCTTTCCTGCAGAGCCTGCACATCATTTCTGATTGCAACGGCTTGGTTAGATAATTTTCCTATACTACTCTCATGGTTCTTCATGATTTTAATGAGCATATTATTTTGCTTGGTTTGAGCTTGCATAAAATTTCTAATAGTTTGCTCAAACGAGAGATTGCCATGATTTGATCCATTATGATTATCATAATTATTGTAAGAAGCTCCTGCAGGATTAGACTAATGTTTTTGAACATTAGAAGCATAATTTTGGTTTTCCCATGCATGATTATCAAGAGTCTGAGCTATAAAATTAATATCATTAACATCAGTAGCGATAACATTAACTTGGGTATCTTCCATACCCTTTACTATGTTGAGTAACTCGTCTACCTTAGATGTAAGCTCTTCATTATTGTTTACCTCGGTGATTAAACTCACTCTTTTCGAGGTTCTTTCCACATGCCATTGGGCATGGTTATCTTTCATATCATCAAGTAATTTATTTACAACACTCACTTGCTTTCCCATGATTGTTCCTCCTGCTATAGTATCTAGCATAGACTTAGACATTGGGTTAAGGCCATTATAAAATAAATGTAATATAAGCCATTCTTCCATCCCATGACTAGGACAGTTCATTACGTCTTCTTTCATCCTTTCCCATGCAAGTGCTAGTGGCTCGCGATCTTCTTGTCTAAAGCTTGTAATGTTGGATCTTAGTTGCATAGCTTTAGCTGGAGGGATTTAGTCATAAACATATTAGTGCATTCCTCCCAAGATTTAATAGTGCCCTTAGGTAGAGCTAGCAACCAGTCCTTAGCCTTTCCTCTAAGAGAGAAAGGAAACAACTTTAATTTAACAGCATTTGGATCTACATCCTTAATACGCATCATGTCATAAATTTTAGTAAAATTATTTAAGTGCAAACCTAAATCCTTAGAAGATGAGCCTCCAAATTGGTTTTGCTGAACCAAACTTAAAAGGTTAGGATTAATTTCATATGCTTCCACATCAACAGCGGGTTAAGTGATAGGTGCACGAATAAAATCATCAATGGGAGTAGCATACTCCCCAAGTCTCTTTTGATCCATGGCTCTTTATATTTTTGGTATTTTTTTAAGTAAAGAAATCAAATAACAAGTAACTATCTTTTTGGGTTTTCAAACATATAACTAGAAAGTAAACTAATAACAATAATAAAACTACAAACAATAATAAAACAAAAAACAAGGTCTCTAGTGACCTCACCAAGATAGCAAAATTGCTTCCCCGGCAACAGCGCCAGAAAAAGGTCGATACCTTCGATCCGGATTCATGGATGTAGTATAATAGATTTTTCCCTATAAGACCTAGGTTTAATCGAACCTTGGAAAGCAATGCTAATAGGAAATAAAAAGGGCAGTCTACAAGACTTTTTTTCTTTGTTTTACCTTTGTTTACCAGACCAATCTAGTTTACTTTTATAGTGGGTTGAATCAGTGGATGGAGATAGGCCGGGGTTGAAGATCCACCTGTAGCTGCACATCATATGGGATAAAAGATGATAATAAGCACAATCATGTGTACAGTTTTAATAGGGATAATCTCTTGTGGGTAACAAATCCTAATATACTAGAGCCCCCGTGATGCAGCGGGCATAGCAAAAGTCTTTTAATCCAACCGAGTACACCACAAAGCAACGAGCTACAAATGGTTATTAAGTTAAAACACAGATCAAAGCATTAAGTGGTGATGTTATTGTGATCCCGAATAGGCGCTAAGCGAAGATCATACTACCCTTTCTATCACTGGGGTTCCTATGAGATTGCCGCTAACAAAGTATCTCACCTCAAGCCTTTATCAATCTATGGGATATTTGGTACCTACAAGTCCATATATCGAAACAAGAGACAAAGAAACAAAATATACAAATAACTATTTCAAACAATACACAATGCTCCCATGAATTAGATGCACATAATCGCTACGAGGTTTCTCCCCAACCTGCATCCCGTGAGGACTACTCACTCATAGTAACAATATCATGGATAGAAAACATTGAGCAAAATACTTAGATTGAAATCAAATATTCCTACAATGGTCGCCGAATCACAAGGAGATCTAAAGTACAAAGCAATGGCTATGGCTAATGGAGGGGATGGATGATGGATGGATGAACAATGGAATGGATCCCCTTTGGTGGTGTTGTGATGCAATCTGGGAATGGCGGCCTTCCGTGCGGCGGCTGAGACCTCAAAATATATAGGCGTCTTCACGAAAGTTGTAGGGTTTGATGAGACGGAGCCACCACCACATGGTACGAGAAGTTCCTGCCCGTACCAGTGGTCGTTACGGCTGCTGATGCCTGGAATTGACTCCACAATTACTTGGTCGTGTGGAATTCCTCAAAAACATTCATTATGACTCTAGATTTCGCATTAAAAAGCGTAATTTCCTGCACAACACAATTCAAATCAAGGTTTTGCATATCTTTGCAATTATTAGTCATTAGTGGCAAGGATTGAGAGTTTCTTATCAATTGCTTGACTAAAAAAATGTTTAAACACGATGGAAGATGGCAATTTTTGGAGCCATCAACAATACTTCTAGAAAGAGGTCTAAAATATCACGAACTATTGATATGTCACTTGGTTCAAGAGTAAACTTGCTTGGAAAGGCAAGAAGACATAGTATCAAAGCTTCGGCACAAGCCTAACTCTTTAACCGGAGAGAGTGCACCATAATAACGTACTTGGTAACACAATCATCCTTTTCTTAGTGATAGGGTTAACCAATCATGCTAAGAATGACAAAAATGTCCTTGGAGTTCGAAGTGGTAATAATTGCTAAGAATCTTAGATGGTGACATCAGTACGCACACGCATCATTCACGAGTGTGAAAGATCGGAGAAAGGGTGGGTAAGAATATGTAAGATCATCACTTCATTAAGAAGGACATGAAACTCAACATGACCTCTTGGTCTAGAAGAGTCTAATACTCCAAGCTGGAACATATAGAAGTTAATAAAGCCTTTGGATCTGTGTATTACAACACGTTGACCTGGTCCTAGATATGATGAGGTGCCGAAGTTTGTTTCTCTTGACATCTCGAAATGATTTATCTGATGGACCACAAGAGTACCTTGCATCGGGTAACACTAATGCACACGTACTACCTAGCAACCAATTGGTATACAAAGGTCAGAAAACAACAAGGGGAAGGAACATGCTCATGATGGAATCCCGAGATGTAGATGCATAGATTATCAATCTTCCAAAAATCAATGCAGAAGAGGGAGGTGTGGTAGAGTCACGATTATAGATGTGAGTCTCATGAGGAGCACTCTTGTCATGATATATTTGGTTCCAGAAACATCCGCCATAGCTAGTGGTAGGGGAAGTCCTTGGTTGTCTCAATTCAATCGCGACAGTAACCACAAGCTTGAAGGCTATACTTGAATTTAGCCATCCTAAGGTAGTGTTTGAACATTAACAGTAGGGGTCAAACGAAGGATCTTGTCTTAAAGAGCAACTTCATTTACAAGATTCACAACACTAGAATCCAGCACAATCTGGGACCTTCGGTTCAAGTCCAAGGGTTAAAACCCGAGAAAGGAGTAATTACTCTCTAAGTGACACATCATACACTACAAGGTAGTAATCACGAGGTAGCTTCTAAGATAAGAAATGACTTTTGAAGTACCCAACAAATAAAAGGAGACACACAAAGTTAAAGGAAACCTTGAAGCCTAGAACAAAACACTGTGGAACCTACAATATAATACTGTGATCCCATAAGATTGAGAGATCATGATGGAAAATAATCTCCCAGCCGAATTGGAACAAGGGGAATAAGGAACACACAACACACACACACTAACTCTAGAGAACTCAACACTAGGTCGACTGGTTGAGAAACGACATGCCCAGAAGGCACCTAAGCTTTGAAAGATTGGAAGATATAGCAAAACTTTTCCAAAGTCAACACAAGATAAGATGACCCAGAGTTAGAGCGATAGCAGATAAGGAGTAAAAGAAGCATACTAGAGTTTTCACAAATACTTTTCATCTTTGAAATAGTTTTCATAAGCACTAGACTCCACATCAACCAATAGCAAGGTATTCCTACGGTCGATACTACTCTGATACCAAAACCTATAGCACTCTCATGATTAGGGTTAGACAAATCCCACACCTTAGCCTGACATAAGCCTAACCTAGAAATCGAGAGTTTACAGCGAGAGAATTAATAACACAATGGTGACCCTAGGACACAAAAATTATTACAGCAAACTCATAACTAAGCAGAAAACCAAAACATTACAAGCAGAGGTCACTGACCACAAACATCGAACAACAGAACAAAATTATGCTATTAGATATAGCAAACTTAACAAATGGCCTAAGAGGCTGATGTCTACGCACTTCTATTCTTGTAAACAGTTGTTGGGCCTCCAAGTGCAGAGGTTTGTAGAACAGCAGCAAGTTTTCCCTTAAGTGGATTTCCCAAGGTTTATCGAACTCAGGAAGGAAGTGGTCAAAGGTATCCCTCTCAAGCAACCCTGCAATCAAGATACAAGAAGTCTCTTGTGTCCCCAACACACCCAATACACTTGTCAGGTGTATAGGTGCACTAGTTCGGCGAAGAGATAGTGAATACAAGTGTTATGGATATAAGACAATGGTGCCAGAAATGAGCTTCTGACGGGGAGTAAAAGACTACAAGCAAATAGATAGAAGCAAGCAAACATGTAACAGATCTAGTGGTAAACGGTGTTTCAATGCTTAGAAACAAGGCCTAGGGATCATACTTTCGCTAGTGAACATTCTCATAAAAATATCTTATCTTCATGATACTACTCTGAACTACTCTCCGGTTGGACACTCTAATCCATGGTAGGGCTATAACAGCACTCCTCAAAGTCCACTTTCCCCATCTAGATAACCCCACACTGTCACCTTGAGCTCTAGATGGTTCCAACAGACACCACAATTTCATAGAGACATCCAACTCCAAATATAACTCATAACAAGTAATTGTAATGTCTAGCCTAAGTGCCACCATGGTGTGCACACTGTCACTTTCACACACATGGGGAGAGCAAAGATCTATTAAAGCACTTGAGTAGCAATGTAGATCTACTTGATTACAAAGCTCATGATCACAATATTATCATGCATAGAGAGAGAGAGATGAACACATAGCTACCGGTAGAATCCTTAGCCTCGAGGAAGAACTACTCCCTCATCATCATGGGAATCAGCAATGGCGATGGAGATGGCGGTAGAGTCGATGGAGATGGCTCCGGGGGCACTTCCCCGTCCCGGCAAGGTGCCGGAATAGAGACTTTCTGTCCCCGGAATCTCCCCTTCGGTGGCGGCGGCGCTATGGAACTTTTCATGGCTGGAGGCTAGGTTATTTAGGGTTTCTGCATCGGAGGCTTCTTATAGGCGAAAGGGGAGACCGAGGGGGTGCCTGGGGTCCCACACCACCCCTGGCACAGCCTGGCCTGGCCCGCGCCACCAGGTTGTGTGGCCAGCCTCTGGCCCCTCTCCGTCTCGTCTTCTAGCTTCATGTTCCCCTCGATGAAATATTGACTTTGGCTTTTGTCCCGTTCAATTCCGAGAATATTCATTTTCTGGCTTTTTTGGAACCAAAAACAGAAGAAAACATGCAACTGGCACTGCGGCATCTTGTTAATAGGTTAGTTCTAGAAAATGTGTAAAAATACTCCAAAGTGTGGACAAAACATAAGAAAGTAGATATAAAACAAGCATGGAACATCAAAAATTGTAGATACGTTTACGACGTATCAGCATCCCTAAGCTTAACTCCTGCTCGTCCTCGAGTAGGTAAGTGATAAAAAAGAATAATTTTTGAGGTGACATGCGCCATCACAATCAAGATCAAACCATTTGCAAAGCATGAAAGCTAGGATCAAAGTACTCTAAACATGAGCATGAAAGATGAAGTTCTAATAATAAGACATAGTAACTATGTTGTAACATGAAAAGGTACAAACAAAGATCATGAATAAAAATGCATTGAAAGACGTTTGTTTGTTTCACATATAGAAAACATAGCATAGTGGCATTCAGCTTGTCCCTCATGGAGTAGCAAAACATAAATGCATAGGACACCTTCAAAGTTCATAAGGGTGACTAGATACAAATAGTTCAAGAACAAGCAATATTAACATTATGAATCAATCAACAAGTCTTGGGACAATGCACATTAAACTACGAATGGCCACTATGCTCTCTCAATAGGTGCATAAAGATAGAAGATGGAGACTCAACATAAAAGTAAAAGAAAGGCCTTCATAGAAGGAACCAGGGATTCAAGTCTCATAAAGAGCTTCCAAAAATTATGGTACTTATTAGCTTTCAGCTCTCATTGCCCCTATCATAAGCATCTTGAAGTGATTAAGGTTAAAGTGAACAAACTATGGAGTATATCCTTGACAAAGTATAAGTTGGCAATCTCATGTCCCTTGAATATGAGGGCCGCTCCTCATGCTACTCAAGTTTAGTTACCGGTAAGTTCTTGTCATATTAAGTACATGTGTATCATAGAGAACCGCCAATGGGGTACCCCTTGCCCGATGATACGGAAGAATCCCCATATCAAAATGACAAGGCAAGCAGACAATAAGCATCTCACGAATCTTCTTATTTACCATGGGAAAATGGTGCTTTTTCCCTCTTTCCTCTTTTCTCATCTTTTTTTTTTCTTTTTCTCAATCTCTATCTCTTTTTTTATAAGAAGAGTGCTTCATAGATTTCTCATTATGGTTACGCTGCAGGTTTCCACCATGATTAGGCATGGATTAGACCAGTGGCCTAGGTGTTTCTCTAACACACATACATAACTCCATGGACTTACAAGCTCCCCTTTCATTTCACACCGACGACAGCCATAAACAAAAGAGCATGATATCCACTGGGTATATTGTACAAGTGCAATGTTGAAAGCGTTCCCCATGACAGCATGGTTCTGCTAACACCCAACTTATAAGTGCAAGCATATACAACATAGATGACACAATGGTTCAAGTTTATTAGGGGCAAGAAAACTAAAGTGTGCCATCAAGTTTGTGAGAGCTTTAACCACTAATTTTCACATAAAAAGTTTAATTCGGAAGGTAGATAAAAACATGAATATACTTGGAATAGCAAATGCTAATAGGTAGGTATGGTGGACTCTTTGGAATAACTTGGTTTTATTTGGAGTTCGATGCATGAGTGGAACTCATACTTGGTTATGGAGGCTAGCAAAAGACTAGGAGCGACCAACTAAGAGAGCAATAATGGCCATAATCATGAAAAGCGACAAAACATTATTAATTAAAGCATAAAGTGATATTACAAGATGAAAGCTAAATGATCATAGAGGCTATGGTGACTTGGTATAGTCTTAACATGGTGTGAGCATGCGCCAAGTCAACCCAAATAAATCATTAAAGGAGAATACCACAATATTATGCTTTTATATGCTAAAACAACACATGATTCTTTCAAGGCACATTAAGCAATCTCAATTGTTTATAACATGTCATGCTACAGCAAAAATCACTAAGCATAAAGCCAAAAAAAATCAGGCATGACATGATAAAGTCTAAGTCAGAGTCAAAAACAAGCTCCCTTTTGTACCACTAAAGCATGAAGCTTTCTACTCTCTTCCAACACCAATCGACTTATTTGAAACAACTCACAAAGATAATAATAAATAAAGATCAGTGAGCTTGCCTCACGAATCCACAAAGAAGAACTAAAAAGTTCTAATCTGAAAGCACAAGAAAACTAAGGCTAAACACAGTGCTAACAAAAGAGAACACTCACAAAACAATAAGAATAAAAACTAGAGTGTTTTAGGCAATGAAAATGGAGTGTGTCTCTCTCCAAAAGAAGTGTGCTGAGATCCAACCAACTTATTGCAGCAAACCAAGAAAACAAAAACTAAAAACTAAAACGAAGACGCTCCAAGAACAACACAATTGTGCATGAAACAATAAAAATGAAGTGTTTGAAAGAAACCTGAAATTTTTATTGATGAAGAAGGGGATGCCTTGGGCATCCCCAAGCTTTGACGCTTGTACTTCTTGGATATTTCTTGGGGTGACACGGGTGGCATCCCCAAGCTTGAGATTTTGTCCATACTTCATCTCATCACATTACTCTTCCCTACACTCAAAAATTTCCTTCATACAAAACTTCAATCTTCATTAGAAACATTAGTGTACTCAAGATAATAAGTCTTTTGGTTCAGTTTCAACACCAATAAAACTTCAATTAAAACACAAGCTACTGTAGCACTTCCTTTAAAAAGTTCAAATGATCAAAGAGAACTCAAAGAGAAAGAGATTAAGAGCCAAATGCAAATAATGGCAGAAATCTGCCAAAACAGACCAGCAGGTAAAAACCAATTGTTTCGAAGACCTTCTGTTACTCAAATCTAAAAGTGTTGAACTAAAGAAAGTTGGATAACAACCTGGTACAGAAGCACAAAAAATTACAGCTCAAACTGACGTACAGAGATGTTTCACGAATTTTTATAGCGAAGCACAAAAATCTGTTTCGGGACAGCAACTTTCCCTAGCATTACTTCTCTCTCATTAGAGGTTACTCTTGGCACAAAAACCACACAAAAATGATAAGGAGACGCTATTACTGAAGCAATAACTTCCAAGACTCAAGAAAACTATTGGGTTATCTCCCAAGAAGTACTTTTCTTTAACGCCTTTAAGTTAGGCATGATAGTTTGAGAAGATGCTCACATAAGAAATATGAATTGAAGTAAAAGAGAGCATCAAGAAGCAAATTCAAAACACATTTAAGTCTAAACCACTTCCTATGCATAGGAATCTTGTAAAGAAACAAGTCATGAAAGCACAAAGGAACAATCATAGTAAAGCAAAACAAGTGCAACTTCAAGACTTTCAACATAAAGAGGGGAAACTTAATATTATTGAGATGCATAAAACCATGTTTTCCTCTCTCATAATAACTTTTAGTAGCATCATGAATAAAATTAACAATATAACTATCACATAAAACATTCTTATCATGAGCCACATGCATATAATAATTATTACTCTCCACATAAGCATAGTCATTCTTATTAATTGTAGTGGGAGTAAATTCAACAAAATAGCTATCATTATTATTCTCATCACCATAATCATCAAATATAGGAGGAATATTGTAATCATAATTAATTTTCTCCTCAATAGTAGGTGGATTGAAAATATCATATTCATCATTGTGATCATTATATATTGGAGGTTTGGTATTGATGTCTACGCACTTCTATTCTTGCAGACAGTTGTTGGGCCTCCAAGTGCAGAGGTTTGTAGAACAGCAGCAAGTTTTCCCTTAAGTGGATTACCCAAGGTTTATCGAACTCAGGGAGGAAGTGGTCAAAGGTATCCCCTCTCAAGCAACCCTGCAATCAATATACAAGAAGTCTCTTGTGTCCCCAACACACCCAATACACTTGTCAGGTGTATAGGTGCACTAGTTCGACAAAGAGATAGTGAAATACAAGTGGTATAGATAACTATAAGTGGTAACGGTGATAGAAAATAACTTGATGGCGTGGAAGAGACTAAAGGCAAACTGAAATAAAGATGGCGGCAAGCAAACATGTAACAGATCTAATTGCAAACAGTGTATCAATGCTTATAAACAAGGCCTACGGATCATACTTTCACTAGTGAACACTCTCATATAAATATATTCTCTTCATGATACTACTCTAAACTACACTCCAGTTGGACACTCTAATCAACGGTAGGGCTATAACAGCACACCTCAAAGTTCATCTTTCCCATCTAGAAAACCCCACCCTGTCACCTTGAGTACTAGATGAGTCCAACAAACACCACAATTTCATAAAGACATCCAACTCCAAATATAACTCATAACAAGTATTTGTAATCTCTAGCCTAAGTGCCACCATGGTGAGCACGCTATCAGTTTCACACACATGGGGAGAGCAGAGATTCATTAAAGCACTTGAGTAGCAGAATAGATCTATAGATTACAAGCTCATGATCTCAATAAGATCATGCATAGAGAGAGATGAACACATAGCTACCGGTAGAACCCTTAGCCTCGGGGAAGAACTACTCCCTCCTCATCATGGGAATCAACAATGGCGATGGAGATGGTGGTGGAGATCGATGGAGATGGCTCCGGGGGCACTTCCCCGTCCCGACAGGGTGCCGGAATAGAGACTTTCTGTCCCCGAATCTCCCCTTCGGTGGTGGCGGCGCTGCGAAACTTTTCGTGGATTTCTGATTGACTACTTAGGGTTTTCGCATCAGGAGGCTTCTTATAGGCGAAGATGCAAGGTCGGTGGGCGGCCAGGGGGCCCACACCATGCCCTGGCGCGGACTGGGGGTACCCGCGCCTGGGGTGTGTGGCCACCCTGTGGCCCCTCTCCGACTCGTCTTCTGGCTCTGTGTTCCCCCTGGTGAAATATTGACTTTGGCTTTTGTCCCATCCAATTCCGAGAATATTCATTTTCTGACTTCCTAAAACCAAAAACAACAGAAAACAGGCAGCTGGCACTGTGGCTCTTGTTAATAGGTTAGTCCAAGAAATCATACGAAAAGTACTCCAAAGTGTGGACAAAACACAAGAAAGTAGATAAAAGCAAGCATGGAACATCAAAAATTATAGGTACATTTGCAATGTATCACGTATCATCATAAGCAATAGAATAGCTATCTTCCAAAGCTGGGGAACTAAAAAGGTCATTTTCATAAAAACTAGCTTCCCCAAGCTTAAGACTTTTCCATAGCATTAGTAACAAAGGTGTTCAGAAGATTCATACTAATAACATTGCTATTAGCATGCAAAGAAAGTTCCATGGGTTTTTTGATTTTATTTTCTGACCATTTATGTTCTACCTTAGGAAAAATACTAAAAAGCTCTCTAATTTTGTTGTTGTTTTACATTAAGCCTAACTAATGAAAATCAAAACAAGAAAAAAAAGATATAATTGCAGAATCTAAAGGAAATAACTTCGAGCACTCACACCGGAGGATGTGTGTACCTTTTACCTTAGCTCCCCGGCAATAGCGCCAGAAAATAGCTTGATGTCTACGCACTTCTATTCTTGTAGACAGTTGTTGGGCCTCCAAGTGTAGAGGTTTGTAGAATAGCAGCAAGTTTTCCCTTAAGTGTGTTACCCAAGGTTTATCGAACTCAAGGAGGAAGTGGTCAAATGTATCCCTCTCAAGCAACCCTGCAATCAAGATACAAGAAGTCTCTTGTGTCCCCAACACACCCAATACACTTGTTAGGTGTATAGGTGCACTAGTTCGGCGAAGAGATAGTGAAATACAAGTGGTATGGATATAAGACAACGGTGCCAGAAAAGAGCTTCTGACAGGGAGGAAAAGACTAGAAGCAAATAGATAGAAGCAAGCAAACATGTAACAGATCTAGTGGTAAACGGTGTTTCAATGCTTAGAAACAAGGCCTAGGGATCATACTTTTGCTAGTGAACATTCTCATATAAATATCTTCTCTTCATGATACTACTCTGAACTACTCTCTGATTGGACACTCTAATCCATGGTAGGGCTATAACAGCACTCCTCAAAGTCCGCTTTCCCCATCTAGATAACCCCACACTATCACCTTGAGATCTAGATGGTTCCAAGAAACACCACAATTTCATAGAGACATCTAACTCCAAATATAACTCATAACAAGTAATTGTAATCTCTAGCCTAAGTTCCACCATGGTGTGCATGTTGTCACTTTCACACACATGGGGAGAGCAGAGATCTATTAAAGCACTTGAGTAGCAAGGTAGATCTACTTGATTACAAAGATCATGATCACAATATGATCATGCATAGAGAGAGAGATGAACACATAACTATCGGTAGAACCCTTACCCCCTGGCGCCTGAGGGGCCCACACCACCCCCTGGCGCGAGCTGGCCTGGCCCGCGTCACCAGGTGGTGTGGCCAGACCCTAGCCCTTCTCCATCTCGTCTTCTGGCTCCGTGTTCCCCTCGGTGAAATATTGACTTTGGCTTTTGTCCCTTCTAATTCCGAGAATATTCATTTTGTAGCTTTTCTAGAACCAAAAACAGAAGAAAACAGGCAACTGGCACTGTGGTATCTTGTTAATAGGTTAGTTCCAGAAAATGTGTAAAAATACTCCAAAGTGTGGACAAAACATAAGAAAGTAGATATAAAACAAGCATGGAACATCAAAAATTATAGATACGTTTACGAAGTATCAGAGGCCTGAAGCATAATGATGACGTCCTAGCCCATAGATTCTAGGCTACCGTCTGGGAAACCCAAGCTACTCGTCAATGTCGATGTCATACAGAACTCTTCTTCAGGTGAACACTTACTCTTCTACAAAAGTATCAACAAAGCAAGGGTGATTACAGGGTGTACTCCACAAGACTTATGGTTGGTGGAGTTATCTTGCATAAAGTTGTATCTTTTGTAAAACAAGAGGGAGTAGAAGCTCGACTAATAGATTATTTTAAAAGGGGATAAGAGAGTGATATCTCCAACTACTGATCATCATATTCTGATATCCACCAAATCATCATCATCCTCATCTCTCAACTAGGATCACCCTCTCGTACCTTGAGGAAGCATCCTTAAGCACACGTTGATGTTCCAAGATTTACGATTAGGTTATTATTCTCTATGATTAATACAATCTAGTCACCAAGTTGTCCTTAATTGTGGACACAACTTTTTTAAAAGATTTAACCCTGCAGGGATGTACAAATTTACCTACACAAACAACCTTCTCTTAATGCCCCTAGGCAAACGCGCTTCCCTTGTGCGTCAGAAGAGAGGGGTTGAACATGACCTTTACATTACTTTCGCCTAGATCCATGAGTCACCAAGAATGGGGTTCTGTCTACTATAGTCGGTCACACTCTCAGTTCAGTCCCAATCTCTATGTCCAAGAATCTAGGGTATGTCCCCGTAGAGCCATCCTCCCTAGATATGCCCTGTATGATACACCATCTTCAACCCATCCAAAATGCACATGCCAACTTTAAATCCAAACTACAGACTCATCGATCCAAACTAGGAAATTTAATGAGTTGAGGGGGAATTCCACGCCCCCATGTGATTGCATGCTCGGTCATAGTTCCAAAGGCAAGAACTCGGGTCCTAGGGGTGGCGAGTATGGGAGTACGAATACCAAATCCCACTATGTCCTCCCATACAAGCCTTAGCATGTTTAACCTCCACCACTGATCTTATCTCACCAACATTTCTCGATCTCCTGGCATTCTACTTTCATTTGCATCCTTGATATATCTCTAGATAAACTAGCCTTATCAGCCAGGCATGGCTAAGCAGGACTCAGATATAAGCTCTATTAGTGCACACAAGCCAAACCTAGTTATGCTAGGAGCAGTGGATTAGGTAATATAAGCTTCAAAAGGGAGTAATGTAATAGACATGATACTCTATCTATCGATAGAATATCACAGTAGAATCATGGCAAGAATTGAAATGCTTTGAAAACATAGGATTGTATAATGGTGGGGATATGCTTGCCTTTGCCCGTTGATAATGAATAAACAGATCTTCGGAAGCCTTGTACTTGACTTGATTACAATTGGTCAAGTATTGATCCTCAATCTTCGATGGTTTTGACCTTTGACTTCGATCTTGAACTTGATATTGTATTCTATCGGGAAGAACCAAATAACTAGAAAGAAAGGGAAACAATCAACACATGACATCTATGCAATTCTCAAGGAAGTATGATGATATACCAAGTTAAATTGTGCTGAAAATGAAATCCTAGACAAGATCATCACTTTTTAAATGGGTCCCTAGGGTGTAAATCCTAGTATTTGGAAAGCCCCATATGCATATGAGAGGGTTCAAATGTTCTCCTAATCCTTGTATTTAGATCTCACTTTTCTGAACATTTTGATATATTATACACCTTTTTCTAATTTATAAAATAAAAGTTATTCAATTGAAAAGATTAATACATTTTCTAAAAATAACACAAACTGGAAACTACTTTTTACATCGGGGCACACCAAGCCAGAGAGGCTGATAGAGTAGCCCCAGTGCCAACTCAACCTCCACATGGGTAGAGCGGGACCCCCCGCGTTTGACCGGTTGACCCGCGCGCTAGCGTCACGATGATGTCAGCGTGACATCATCTTGATGGGCACCTCCCAGGTCGTTGACAGGGACATCGTAGGAGGCCAAGTTAGGATGCGTGCGTGCGTATGTTTGATGCAGACAAACGCAGGGAGTTGGAAGGTGGTGGCGCGACCCGGATTTGGTCATTGGAGCGGCCATGGCCGTGGTGACTGCAGCAGACAGTAGCAGTGCTCGGTGCTATGGCGAAACAGAGAGATATGAGAGGAGCGGAGGGGTTCCTTAGAACCGTGAGATGACTAGGAGCGCAGTGGGCATGACGGAAGGACCATAGGAGGTTAGTAGCATCGGCTATGTCGCGGCGGAGCTCGATCATCCATGGGGAGGTGACGTCGGTCGCGACGATTAAGAGAGCCCCTTCTTGTATGCTTTTGCGAGGAGGCTCAGAACAGTGATGCAGAGCTCAAGGAATCTTTGGCCGGTCGAAGGGCGGCCTAGAAGGGTGACACGACGTGGAAACTGTGGGGGCTAGAGTTCCAGTAGAAGGGGAAAACCACGAGATGAAGTGAGAGTGATCGAGATGGGTATGGGGAGAGAGAGGAGAGACATGCGGTCTTCATCACATCCTCGACTAGTCACTCGGTCCAGGGCGGAGACGACGACATGGCGGGCAGCATGTTAGGTTCGCATCATAGAAAACAAAAAAATTCTACGATATGAACAACTAAGCACAAAGATCTATCTACCTAGATATTATCAACAGGTGGATATACATCCATAGTGAACTTACCCTCGAAAAGTAACAAAGTGTTACGAGATTTAATATCATGGATGATGTAGTCATTCACTTGGTGATCTCAAGATCATGATGAAGTACAGCACCACAAACCAGTAGTGCATCCGTGATCGTACACACGTTCGGTACCCGACCACCTCCGAATCCTTGCTCCAGTGAAGCAGCGGAAGCAGCAAATCCTTCCAAAAAAGCCACCAGGAACATGTACTTCGCTAATCCGAAGCCATGGAGAATATTCTAGAGGGGAAGAGAGATTTTTGATGAGGAGGTGTGAAGTGAGAGGAGGAGGGTGCCTTTTATAGGGGGAGGGGCAGCCGCTCCCATGTCCGGCGGCCAAAGTGGTCCCCCCACCTCTCCCTTCATTCATGTGGGTGGAGGCTCTACTCACATAAAAACCCTCCACTCGAAATTCCACAAACACTACAATTTTTTTGGTGATACACGACCCTCCATATTGGTCACTAAAAGGTCATAGTTTTTGACGTATTACCTTTCTATGAACAAATACAGTTGGTCAAAAGTTGAGAATCACTAGTTAAACACCAGAACCTTTTTCTAAACTGGTCATAGACATCTATGACCAATATCGATGGTCATAGATTCTATGACCAATTTTTTTGGTCACGACCTATCTATCCTGTCCACGTAATATCCTACATGGTCAATCCTACGTGGAAAATCTATGATTAAAATAAAAGGTCTTAGATCAAATTTAGCATGGTCCAATTGGGCCAAGCCCAACAATTTCAGCTTTTTTACATGGCCCGCTTGGCTATTTTAGTCCTTTTGTATTTGGTCCTCGGTCTTTTTATGGTTTATTTCTTGTTTGGGTTTTAGTTGCTTAGCTATTTAGTACATTCCTATTTGGACCTTGGCCTTTCTATGGTTCATTTCTTTTTTTGGGCTTAGCCTTACGCAGTCTAGTTTTAGCCCTTTTCAATATTATTTGGGCCAAACAGAACCAGGCCCCACTCGTCAGCCAAGTTTCGGTTTCTACATTTGAGAGTAAATAAAGCACATTTAAGCAAGAAAATCAACAAAGAGAAACTATAATGATCATAAGACCACAGTATCTGGCAGCAAAAGTAGTATCTACACAAGTAAAAGCTAGTATCTACACAAGTGTAGAAATTAATATGCTGACACGCAAGCTCAAGCAAGAAGCGCATACATGAGCACAAGCTACAACAAGTAGCACACACAAGAGCATAAGATATAGCAAGTAGCGCACACAGGAACTATAGCACCGCTCTACGTCACGTCGCTAGCCTCCGGTTCTGTTCACCTCCAGTGGTTCCTCTCCTTGCCAACCTACCAATGTTTGGTGGTACCAGCTCCAATAATATTTAATGCTTCACTCGGTGTATGTTCCTGCTTCTTTCATTCTAGAGGCTTGTAAACGAATTTTAGATGAAGGAAGGACAGAACCTAGAGGATATAAAATAAAACAGTGAGGAGCAAAATATTAAAAACATGTTAATTTCTAGATCATGGCATGATTTTCATCACAGAATGTGAACTGCGTTCAATGCATATATGTGAATAATCAAGGAAAGTTTCTTATAGTGAATAAACAAAATGTTTTAGATCACAAACCTGGCAATAGTAGACAAAGAAGAGCTAGCCTAGCCTAAACTAGCAGTTCAAAATATAGCCTAATATAACTTACAAACTAGCAGTTTCTCAAGCCACCAAACATATAATCCATTTAACCAAATTGATAGATAAATTAGACATCGATGCAACTACCGTTGTAGGCTAGAAGAACATGACCATCGAAACAAGCACATGATATCCAAAGAGCAACAACTTGGCACTTTCAACAAGTATGCCTGCCCTAGTAAAATACAACAAGTATGTTCATGTCCACAAGATACAACAACCAGAAGCAGCAAAAGGGACGCAAGAAAATCATATAGTCAAGAGCAGCATAGTCTAAAATGGAGGAGAAGCCAGGAGATAAAACATGTTAAAATTCTGTACAACCCAGATGCATCTGTACAACCCAGATGCATAGAAAACCCAATCCCCAGCCCACCACCTATAGGTATAGCAAAGAAAGCAATTAAACAACATGCACATAGGAAACACCAAGTAATAATATTTCCATAGATACAAGAACTAATAATAACCAAAATTTCTACAAGTATGTTTCTTACTTTCAGTATTGGAAAATGAGATAAAAAAAGTGAAGCTCGTGCAACAATGCAGACTAGAGAAGCAACTGAAAGTGCGCTCATCTTTATTTATATCTTACAGCATATTAATAGAATCATCAAAGATGACACAAGAAGTATGGTAGTGATGAAAAAGAACTACAAATCCGATGAAAAAGAATAGACAAGAACTATGCTTCAAGTTTGCAAGAACAGTAATACAAAGGTGACACTGACATATATTAGATAAAGCTTGACCTGACAACAGTAGCCTGGTTCAACACGTCCTTATGCCAAAATCTCCTCTAGGCTAGGCTCCGTGAAGTAATCTGTTTGGGAGAGGTTAGGCATCATCTTCTCAATGCTAGCACCACTCACACGACAAGCAAAAGCCTGAGGATCACTTCATGCTGCATGGTGGCCATTTTCCACTCGACCAAACCAAGAGGGTGACATGGCAGCCTTATTGCACTCCTTCCCAACAAAAGCATTTGTACAGTTCCCCAAATAAGTAACAAGCTACACATAATTGTACAAGTAGAGGGGAAAAAGAATACTAATAGTTATATCTTAATACTAAGAAGGTTCTTAATCATCAGCAAAGGACGGAACCAACAGGAATAACAAGAAAAAAGCATCACATAAAATGCTTTCTCAATGGCTTTCTTTAACTTTGACAAAGAAATACAGAACTAAACAATATGAACACTCATTGCATTGCCATTAGATGTCACATTATATTTTCGTGGCAACAATTTTATCCTCCTCTATGACAAATTCCTAGGCACCACCATCGATAATGTTCTACTCAGATGTGGCTTCTCAGCAACCTACAGGGAGGCAAAATGTTTCAGACAAGTAAAAGTCTTTACTATCTCAAGATAGCCTCAGTAGCACAAACTGCTAAAATGTGCATTGGTTGAGAATGTAGAAATAGATTAAGAGCATATTGTTCAGTATCATACAGACAATAGCACAACGCTACAGGTAGCTATAAGAACCATGCAAACTATACTAGAAAATATCTCATGTTATGATGATCGCTTAACAAGCAAAACTAAACCAAGTACTTGACAGGCAATGCACTAAAGCAAGTACTTAACAGACAATGCTATAAGAACACGCTTGGGCTAGCATGCATGTGAATCCTAATTAAGCTATTACTAGGCATTTGTAACTTTGTTTGAAAGCCCTGCAACTTCGCACGTTCGATTGTTTGAATGGTTGCAGATGAAGGTCATACAACTCTTATCAGCAGTTCCATAATATAAATCTCAACTAACGACAAAATCCTCAAACAAACAAACAAACAAGTCAGTTAGGTATCCAATACTTGCATCCATGACATTACACAAAAGTTGTTTACGAGGGCTTCTATGAACCAACAAATATACACTACAAGAAAAGTTTCCTTCCGCAACGACTTGGCCCGACGATCGTCGTAGAAGGCGCGTCTTCCGTGACAAAATTCTTGGCTCGGCCATGGCCGATGGAAAACTTTTTTTCTAGTTTTGCGGCTCTCTACTACGACGGATCTGCTAAAAACATGGAGGAAGCTCGGCCAGCGCATGGCAGAAGCAAGATTTTCGTTTCCTCGCGCGACGTTGACTCGCCAAAGTCTTTTGAGGCGTATGGGTCCCGGACATCAGTGTCTCTAGCTGACCATACTTTTCGGTCGCGCCTCCCTGATTTGAACTTGATAACGTTGCTCGATGTGTATGCTATTTAGTCAGGCTACTAGGTCCCACATGTCAGCCTCTCATTAGAAGGATCGTGTGTATGATGGAATTTATTTCCTTCGCTCGTGCTACCCTGTTACGAAGTTGATAGTGTTGCTCGATGCATGCACTGTTTAATCAACCTCCTGGGACCCACATGTCATCCTCTCATTAGAATAAATGTGTGTATGATGGAATTTTTTCCTTCGCTGGCGCTACCCTGTTCTGAAGTTGATAGCGCTGCTCGAGGCATCTACCGTTTAACCAACATCCTGAGCCCCACATGTCATCCTCTCATTAGAAGAAACATGTGTATGATGGATTTTTCCCTTCGCTCGCGCTACCCTGTTCCGAACTTGATAACATTGTTCGATGCATCTACCGTTTAATCACGATGATGGGCCCCACATGTCATCCTCTCATTAGAAGAAACATGTGTATGATTGATTTTTTACCCTCTATCGCGCCTTCGTGTTCCAAACTTGATAGCGTTGCTCGCTGCATCAGCCGTTTATTCAGGTTGGTGGGTCCCTTATGTAAGCCTCACATTAGAAGAATCGTGGGTATGATGGAATTGTTTTCTTCTCTAGCACTACCCTGTTTCGAACTAGATAGAATTTCTCGACGAATCTGCCGTTTGCTCACGCTGTTGGGTCCCCCATTTTAGCATCTCATTACAAGAAATGTGTACATGCTGAAAATTTTTCTCGCTCGCGCCTCCCTGTTTCGAACTAGCTATGTTGCTCGATGCAGTATCTGTATAAGGTCGCGCTGCTGGGGTCCCACATATCAGTCTCTCTGTAAATGAAACGTGCGTATGATGGACTTTTTTGGCCATGTCCGCTGTTTTGACCTGGCAACTTGCTGGGTCTCAGATGTCAACCACCTCTGTGTAGGAAACATGTCTATGCTAGGTCCCAGCTGACAGCCTCTATTTGAAAGAAATATGTGTATGTTGGACTTTTTTTTGGGGTCCCAGATGTCAGTCTCAGAGTAAAAAATGCTCATAAAGGCCGAATTAAAAAGATTCTTGGCTAACTCGGGGCGGATGCCCTTTTCGTCATGGCTTATATTCCATGGGCTCACTCCTAAATTGAATGGGCTATGGTCGGTGGCCACAAGACCATGAAAGGCCGAATTAGAAGATATTGGTCTATGCTTGAGGCTGATAGGCTAATTTCATGGGCTATGCTTGGGACTGTTGGGTCTGACATGTCAGCTTCTCTATAAGTGGAACGTGTGTATGATGGACTTTTTTTCGGCCGCGTCTGTTGTTTTCACCGTGGCAGTCGTATATGGTCTTACTGCTAGGGCCCTTATGTCAGCCTCTCTGGCATGTTATGGCTTGTGGGTCTCCGATGCAGCCTTGTATGTTCTGTCTGGTGGGTCCCCGATGTGAGCCTCTCTGTACAAGTATTTAAACTTTTTTATTGAACCCACCCTCAAAACAAACTCCACGAACGCTGCATGCTGGTGGGTCTGTGATGTCAGCCTCTCCATAATGCGATATTGCTAGAAGAAAAAAATGTAAACCCAAGATACGATTCGAACAAAAGACCTTCAAATCAAATAAACATAAACTGAGTGTGTTTCCACTACAACAAAGATATTTATGGAATAAATATCATTTAACTTTTATTAGTACTACAATTGATGTATTAGTCTTCTTAAAATATTTTGTGTGTCTATGTTTATCTCTTTTAAAATATAAAATTGCAGCGCTCCTGGCATCTCAATTTATAAAATGCCACATAATGGAGTATTTTCTTAAAAACATGGGTAGGCAGAGTTTTTATTTTATTTTGAGAGGTGGGGGGCAATACCCAAAAGACCGAATTAAAAAGAGTTTGGCTATTCTACATAGGCTGCTCTACATGGGTTATACTCCGTAGGCTATACTCCATGGGCTTCATTCTCAAATTTTAGTGGGCTGTGCTCAGCAGTCCACTCACCCCTAAAAGGCCAAATTAATATTATCTCGGCTATGCTCCATGGGCTCCTTTCTCAAATTTCACTGGGTTGTGGTCAGCAGTCCCCTAACCCCAAAAAGACCGAATAAAAATGTTCTAGGCTAAAGAGGGGCCAAATGAGCTACTAGATTTCTTCTTCTAGTTAATAAAAATTGCATTGTGATGTGCTCGGCCGGATTCGAAACAAAGACCTCACGAAGGGAGGGGGAAGTGATAATTCTTTTTGGCAGCTATTCATGTCAAAATTCAGCAGTACAGAATAAGGTAGAAAAATTATCAACAGATTCGAAGTTCATATTCAGGAGCACTTGACCAATTCAGCAGCATTTCAAAAGTGACCAATTGAGCAATACAGACAATGAAATACAATAGCAGTACAGAGAGAACCCGTTTTTGTTTCAGCTCTAAAAACCTTGTCACGCGATTAGTTTGTCCTTTTCACCAAACACACTTGACCATTGGAGTGCAAAACTGACAATCGAGTCTGCTTTGAGTACCTTCTTCTCACATTAATGCTTGTGTGACCCCTGTATGCCACCCAAAATTCCCAAGTCTCATCTAGATTGTGACATGGCCATGTTTCAAAAGAAAAGCAAGACTATCTACTGTCCTTAATTTAAACAAGTACCAGTACATCAGTATTAGTTCCACAAAATGCTTTAGTAATAGTAACAATATAACATTTGAGAGATTCAGTAGCTTTCCTGCTTGAAATTCAATAGCAGTACAGAGATAATAATTTCTTGTCCCATCTCAAAAAACCTTGGTGCACGATCAGTTTGCCCTATTCTCCGAATAGGCTCGATCATAGGAGCAAGCAAAACTAATGATCATGTCTGTTTCTGTGCGAATACGACCTCATTTCGTCAATGCCTGTGTGACCCCCCATATGCAACCCAAAATGCCCAAGAGTCATCTAGATAATAGTGGCAATGCTAGGTTTCAAAAGAAAAGCAAGACAATCTGCTGCACTTGATCTAAACAAGTAACAGTATATCACTATTAGTTCAACAAAATACTTCGGTAATAGCAACGACAGAACAAAGGCAAAGCAAGACCATCTCCTACCCTTGACCTAAACAAGTACTACCAGTATATAGTAGTACAAAATACTCCGTAGTACAAGAACTAGTACTATACTAGTACTACTATGCATCCAAAATCCACCCTCCAACACACAGAGATCCCTAAGCAGGTTAAATAAATATTGTGTCAATTGAGGATTATCCCCCGCGATTGATGCATATTGAGTAATGCAGGCCGGTAATATGAGATGGTTCACTGCAGAACATAAAGGAATATTTTTTCCTCCGAATGATGCCCGACACCTCCTAGCTCCCAGGCGTGGAGGAACTGCAGATTGTACGGGCCCAAAACCCTAGCTCTATTGTCGGGTAATAAGCAGTGATCAGAACATTGTATAAGGGCGACGAGCATGCGTCCGGCCCAACGCACACGACGGATCCACTGATATCGCCTGACTCGCGCATGTCAAATAGCAGAGCAAACACCATACTATCGTCCCCTGATCCGATCTTCTCTACTCTCGATGAGTGCGGTGCCAACAACGGCTGAGAGATAGACCTAGAGTTTCTAAAGGAAGTAAGATTCATCGGACTAAATTGCAGCATGCTAAATATTATTAAAAAAATGATAAAGTAAATATGAGTAACCTGACTGCGATAAAACATCCGTAGTACTCCCTCCGTTTCAAATATAAGATTTTTTAGCTTTTGTGAAACGAGTGTATCTAGACCCCTTTCAGTATATGGGTTCACTCTGAACTACACACTAAAAAGTGTCTAGATAAACTCATTTCACAAAAGGTAAAACATCTTTATATATTCTGAAATGGAGGGAGTCGATACGGAGTACATGTGCAAGGCCATTGTTTCAAAGGAAAAGCTACTTGATATAAGCAAGTAGTGCTAGCTCCCAGTATAGAGAGCCATGTTTGAAAGGAAATGCTCGACCATTGGAGCATGATAAACTGACGATCAATGCTTGTGTGACCCCCATATGGAACCCAAAATGCTCAAGTCTTATCTAGATTACGACAAGGCCATGTTTTAAAAGAAAAGCAAGACTATCTACTGCCCTTGATTTAAACAAGTATAGTACATTAGTATCAGTTCCACAAAATGTTTTAGTAATAGCAAAGACAAGACATTTGAGAGATTCAGTAGCTTTCCTACTTGAAATTCAATAGAAGTACATAGAGAATCAGTTCTTTTTCCAGCTCAAAAACAGACTCGATCATTGGAGCAAGCAAAACTGACAATCAAGTGACAATGCCTATGTGACCCACCATATGCAACCCAACATGCCCAAGACTCATCTAGATAATTGTGGCAATGCTAACTTTCAAAAGAAAAGCAAGAAAAACTGTTGCAGTTGATCTAAACAAGTAACAATACATCACTATTAGTTAAACAAAATATTTCAGTAATAGCGACGACAGAATAAAGGCAAAGCAAGACCATCTCCTGTCATTGGCATAAACAAGTACTACTAGTATCAGTATATAGTAGTACAAAATAGTCCAAAGTACAAGAACTAGTGCTATACTAGTACTACTCTGCATCCAAAATCCAACCTCCAGTACACGTACGTCCGTGGTATGTAGTGAAAGTGGGATAAAAAATCTGAGGTAGTAGAATGGTCAATTTGGAATTCTCCCTCATAATGGATGCATATTGAGTAATACAGGCCCTGGGTCTAAGAAGTTTGAAGGTACACCATCATGGAATGCTTTTCCTTCTGCATGATGCCAGCCACCGCCCTGCTCCCAGGAGTGAAGGAATTGTGCACTACACCCTCCCAAAACCTAGCCTCTGGTGACGGGTGATAGACGGTGAACTGCACATTGTACAAGGGAGACGAGCACCCGTCCGGCCTGACACACACAATGGATACGATGATGTCGCCCCACTCGAGCATGTCAAATAGCACAGCGAACACTGTACCATCATCCCCAGATTCGATGTTCTCTAGTCTTGATGAGCGTGGTGCCGATAGCAGCTGAGAGATGAACCTGGGATTTCTAAAAGAAGTAAGAATTGCAGCATGCTAAAAATATACATATAAGAAGTTCTCAGGCGCCTGAGATCTAGGCACTCCTAAGAAAAAATATAGAACCATGTTTCAAAGGAAATGCTAGATCATCTCCAGTGTTTGATCTAAACAAACTTGAACGACAGATCATCATCAGAATCATGATGGTCATATTTGCCATCTCCCACATTATGGATGCAAAATGAGTAATTCAGTGTGAACCTATAATGTTTATTAATCAGGAAATTAAGGTAATCTTCAGTAATCCTGACGGAGGCCGGCGACGCGCTGCTCTTCGGCTCAAAAAATAGGCTATCTTCGGCGAACTCCTCCAGGTCCTGTCCAATCATTGAAGGTTTATAAAAGTGCAACTCCACCATGTACCGCGGAAACAAGCACGCCGCCGACCTGACGCACTAGACGGATACGACAAGGACATAGTCGAGCATGTCAAATCGCACGGCGAACCATCGTCCCTGGATACCATAGTCTCTACTCTCCATGAGTCATGTGCCAGCAAAGGCTAAGAGAGGTACCTGTGTTTCTCGCTGTAGTGGAAACTCTGCATTTCAATTGAGTGGGATTTTTTGAGGTGAGCGAGGAGCGCTGTGAGCGGAGCAGCGAACTCGCAACCAGGCTCAGTGCAGTTGCACGAGCCGTGTGGGCATGCCATCTTGTGGTTGAGGAAGTTGTGGAAGGCGACCAATGTCCCGGCCATCATTGGGGCATCTGCTACCTTTTCCACCGACGACTTGGCGGCGCAACTCCTTGGAGCATGCATCCAGCCGGACGGTGCTGGTAGTGTCCATATGCATAGCGATTTCTCCGAAGGCGTCGTCGCTGACCTTTCTCCAGCCACCGTACCGAATGTTGTGCATCGAATCCGCCATTGCATCCGGACGGACTAGGGGTGAGGGCGGATTCAAATATGATTGTTGGGGTTTCTTGGAGGAGAGTGATGGAGGCCTGCAAGAACCGATGCAGCGGGCGAGAAATGGCTAGGAAAATTTAGGAAGTGCGGCGCTCGATAGGATCCAAAATGTGGCTAGCCAGGATTAGCGAATGGGGATCGCCGGAGATGGGGAAGATGGGAGGCTCTTTGAATGAGGGGTGTTAATTTTACGTGTTCCCTCGTCGGTCTTCTGTAGTGGATCGAGGATGCCTACTGGAGTTATAGATAGAGTGCTAGACTAGCAAGCTGTCACGTCCTGGCTTAGTATTGTATCATATCATCACGTAGACTGTGTTTTAGGAAAGCACGTGAACCCACATTTCTCCCCCCTGCTAGATAGCGTGCACCATAGAATCGCTTTTCTAGCACGCAAAGGATTTGAACCCACATGTCGAAATAAAAGGACGTCAATCCTCAAGCCAGCTCACCCAACTCTGATAAATAGGACTACTAAAAAACTATAATAATAGGTGAAGCTCAAAAAATAATTATAATTTTGAGCCACGTCCATAGAATATCCGTTGTATATTTGGTTCTTATACTTTGTATCATGTAGTAGTAATCAACCTATTAGCTACCTATTAGTACTCGCCATGCTCTAGAGAAATGACGAAGAATATTCTAGAATTATTGAGAAGTGTGTTTTGAAGTTTGTGCATATCTTTTAGTGTGCTAAACACTATCAATAGTATCTTCTAGATGCTAGAATGGATAGAATTAAGATCCAACAGTACTTTATGGACGTAGCTTGAAATTATAATTATTTTTGGGCTTCACCTATTATAATTTTATATAAACTAGTAAAAGGCATGTGCCACACACATATATACTGTATGAAATATGATTTAACAAACATTAAGTTGTTATAAACCAATAGTATTGTTTGAGAAAATGCATATATTAAGTCTATTAATAATAACTATCTACACATATTGAGAATACAACCTACTATGCTATGAATTTGGGGACTGCTACCCTGCGGTACCAAAGTTTAGGGGCGAGTGCACCGCGGTACCTAAGTTGCCTGAAATTGCCGCGTTTCGAAATATTGGGCCGCCAACTACCGAGCGGGGCCATTTCGATGCAAACTCATCTCACCCTACCAAATCCAAACATTCCGTGAAACTGCCCCGTGAAGTAGACGGGCAGGACCCTCATGTTAGTAATATTTCCGTGACGCGAGTGCCAACGCGGCAACCACATAGGCGAAACGAGAGACTAAAGGAGCATGGTGCATTGACAAAATTCACAAATCCACTCCCTCCCTCTTTTCGCATGAACCCTAGCACCGGCGGCGTCGAAATCCCCTCTCCAACCAGAATGATCTCTTCGGGAATTTGACTTCCGGCGCCAAGTTGCTACGCCTACTCGCTGCTACCGAGATCTAATGCCGAATGCCATGCCATCAGTTGCGACGATCTAGCCTGCCTCTACCGTCGACGAGATGAGCATCGCGAAGGATGGCAGATCCATTTGCCGAGGAAGAAGTACTTCTGGCTAATTGTGGGTGAGATACTCTTCTCTTTGCTATTCGCACTACCTATAACTGCTAGCTGGCTATTGGCATTACAGAGATATATTGAACATAGAATTGTTTGCTAGCACGACGCTGACAAACAATTCTTATCTTTTATCTCCAATTTTCTATCAAGTAGGATCTCCGCTGAACCCAAATACACGGTTTGGGTCACCATCTGCGGCTACCACATTAAATTAGCAGATGGGAAGAGCATGTGGAAACAAGGTCACAATCTGAAGATGGAAGTAGCGCCTTTGCAGTTATGCACTATCCCTGGTTTGGTTGCTCCTGTGCGTGAACTTACTGAAATGAGGCCGGAGCAGACTGCACGGTTCAGCATCCTTGATGAACGAGGCTTGAAGGTTCCTGTAGCGTGTGACAGTCAGTTAATTGGGTTGATGAAACAGCATGCTGGGCTTCGCGTGGTTATGCTGATTTGTAACATACTGGACGAGGAAGCTCCTGCTACTGGGAGTCGCCCATCTATTATTGGACAGGGAGGTCTAACTCGAACCCCTGATGTTGTTGAGCAAAATGTGGTTCCTCATCCACAACATGCTTCTGTCAGGAAACCTCCTCGTAGGAGTCCCCGTATTGCCGTTGTGGAAAACTCTGCTCTAGAATCTGCTGGTACTAGTCGTCCCTGTCCCCGTGCCCGTGTTGCTGCGGCTTCTGCTCACCCAATCCATGCCGCTGTTGAGCAAACTAAGGCTTCTGGAGGCTGCCCCGCTGTTGTTGCCAAGACCGCCGCCTTGTGTGCTTCTCCTCCTCGAAACCGTCCTCAAGTTGTGCGAACCCATGCTCTGGAATCTGCTGGTACTGGTCATCCTCGTGTTGTTGTTGATCTCGCTGCTGTTGACCCAATCCCTGCCGCTGTTGAGCAAATTAAGGCTTCCGGAAGCTGCCCCACTGTTGTTGCAAAGACTGATGCCTTGTGTCCTCCTCGAACCCGTGATCAGGTTCAGCGAGCTGCTGGTCTGGAGCCAGCTCATGGTCTGGACTCTGCTAGCACTCAAAATACTGCTGTCGTGGGAACTGCTCCTGATCATCGATGTGGCATGGCAGCAACTGATCCTATTGTGGCTGTCGTTAGAAGGGGCCCTGCCTGTCCACCATGTAATGTAGCTCCCACTGCTAAGGGCCCTCGCCTTGCTCCTGGTCCTGGTACTTCCACCGAGGTTGATCCAACTAACGATGATGCTGGTGATGGCGATGGTGGCATTGGGGCTGGGTCTAATGGTGCCGCCCCACCTCTCGAACCTCTCGGAGGTTTCTATCCTGAAGAACCTGATGATGGCAAAGTAATCATTTATATCGGTGTCATGGATTATACTGCAAAATTAGATGATGGCACAGAAATTTTTTATGACGAATTTGATGTAATCCTTGGCAGATACGATCCTAAAGTGGTAGAGTTATCTGACCTGATGGCATCATTACGTGTGAAGGTGCTGTGGGGGGTCCTCCTAGGAAGCACGTTTGTTATATTTTGGTTACAGGAGCAAAAAGGCTATTGAAGTGAAAGATACCAGGGATTTAGTCGTACCGTTTACAAGGAAACATTATAGAGGTGAAGTGTACTTCCACTTGATAGTGCAAATGGTTGGAGAGGAATTGGAACTCGACAATAGAGATGAGGGACTTTTAGAAGGCATGTGATGGCTCAGTGTTGATGTAAAGCTCATTGGGGAACCCTAAGAGGAAGGTATGATGAGCACAGTAGCAAGTTTCCCTCAGTTATGAAACCAAGGTTTAATCGAACCAGTAGGAGCAAGGAAATACCCCAAAGGTGTTGCTAGCTGAGCCTTGGCAGGGGGCACTACCGGTGATAGTAGAAACGTGGAGACCTCCACAACACAACCACAGAACTCTGTCCCCAACTTGCGATGAGGTTGTCAATCTCACCGGTTTTGCTGAAAACAAAGGATTAAACGTATTGAATGAAAGGAAGTAAAAGTTTGCAGAAAGTAAACACAAAGCGGTAAACAGTTTGTAGATTGTATGTAAAAGAAAGGACCATGGTCCATAGTTCACTAGAGGTGGCTCTCCTTAAGATAGATAACATGCTGGGTGAACAAATTACAGCGGGGAAATTAACCAACATCGAGAAAGCAATACATGCAAATACTAATCATCTTGACTCCTTTGGAACTTGATTGGGCATTACAACATTATACATAGACCGCCATCCAACTGCATCTATGACTAATAATCCACCTTCAGGTTATCATCCGAACCCCCTCCAATATTAAGTTGCAAGCAATAGATTATTGCTTTACGAATTGCGTGTAATGTAAACAATACGATTGTTCTATGAACAAAGGATTGATGTTTTCTCCCTAGTAGCAATAAAACATCTAGTATCTTAGAGATTTCTGTCACTTCCCCATATTACCAGAGGCATGAACCCACTATCGAGCATAAATACTAACTCTTGGAGTTGCTAACATCTACTTGGCCAAGATAGCTACTAACAACGGAAAGCATGCAAGATCACAAATAACAAAGACATGATAGAATCAATAATCAATCTGAAATAGCATCTCAATATCCATCAGATCCCCGCAAACACAACATGCAGAATTACAAATAGATGATCTTGATCATGAACGGAGCTCACAAGATCTAGACATGAAAGCACAAAGGAGGAGAACCAGCCATCTAGCTACTACATGGACCCGTAGTCCAGAGATGAACTACTCACGCATCACACCGGAGGCTTGCATGATGATGAAGAAGGCCTCCAGGGTGAATTCCCCTCTCCGGTAGGGGTGCCGGGAAGAGCTTCAGATCCCTCCCGATCTAGGGATGGAGATGACGGCGGCTACAGACTCTTTCGTGGATTTTTGATCTGGGTACTTAGGGTTTTCGTCCTGAGGGCAATATATAGGCGGAAGGAGAGGCCAGGGGGGTGCTGGGGTCGGCCAGACCACCCCCTGGCGTGGGCCAGGCCTGGCCGCGCGGCCAGGTGGTGTGGCCAGCCCCCAGCCCTTCTCTGTCTCGTATTCTGGCATCTGATGTTTTCCGGAAAAATAGGCACTTTGGCTTTTGTCCCGTCCAATTCCGAGAATATTAATTTTCTGACTTTCCTGGAACCAAAAACAGTAGAAAACAGGCAGCCGGCATTGTGGCTCTTGTTAATAGGTTAGTCCAAGAAATCATATGAAAAGTACTCCAAAGTGTGGACAAAACACAAGAAAGTAGATAAAACCAAGCATGGAACATCAAATATTATAGATACATTTGCAATGTATCAGCATGCGTGACCTAATCCATGGCATCACTGGGGCTGGTGCAACTGAGGGTAGCTTCGAACAGAGGAGAGTCTTACAGAGGAGCGTCATAAAGAGGAGCAGGAAGAGCATCCCCAGAAAGGGCACCCCGAAGAAGAACGTCACCAAGGAGACCACGCCAGAGAAGAGGACGCCCAAGAGTCACACGAAAAAAGGCACCACACCGCAGAGTACACCCCTGAGATCCAGTCAAAATGCCACACCGAACGGTAGCAGCAAAAACACTAAGAGGGCTAGCACGATGGTGAACACTCCTAGGAGTGGTAGCAAAGAGGCGAAGATGGCCAGCATGGAGGCTACCACACCCAGTGGGAGTAGAAAAAATACTAATTTGGAGCAGAACACGCTGCTGTCAGGGAATAATGCCAGCACGAAGGAGTTCACACCCAATAGTAGCAGCAAAATGGCTAATTTGGAGCGGAACACGCTACTGAGGTCAGGCAATAATGCCAGCACGAAGGAGAACACGCCCAATAGTAGCAGCAAAAGGGCTAATTCGAAGAAGAACACGCCGCTGAGGCCAGGCAATAATGCCAGCACCCTGGAGCCAAAATCCGTGAGGGGAGGCAGGAAGGAGATCACACCCAAGAGCGGCAGCAAAAATCCTAGTTCAATGGGGAATGGAACACAGATGTCAAGCCTTACTGATACCATCAGGAAAGGTTACATCAGGAAGGAGGATGTACACAGGAAGAGCAAGAGGGTTCTGTATAGTCAAGATGAAATTGATTTTGATTGCTGTTTGTCCACTGAAGTACCTGGGATGCGTGCAAACGTAAGACCACCCCATGTGGTTGCAGCAGAACCAACCGAGTGTCTTGGAGAAAATAGAGTTGCCGGTGAGGTGGATTGGGGCAATGTTTCGGTCCATCCGGGTGGAGACGATGGTGTAGCCCCACCCATGGGAATCAATATGATGTGTGCAGTACTAGGCATTAGAGAAGATGGCCAAGATTCTGAATCAGATGAAGAAGAAGGCACTGTAGAGGATCAAGAATCTGGTGATGATGAAATAAACGAGGAACTTAACGATGAGGCTGGTATTCCAGTCGATGATTTGGGTGTTGAAGTAGAAGAAATGAAACATGACCACGAGTATCCTATAATTTCGGCCGACAACGAGTTCAGTAGCATGCATGAGTTCAGGATGTCATTCCGGCATTTTTGTATCATGGGGGAGTTCAACATTTATCGACTGAAGAACACTGCCCAGAGGTATGAGGCCGTTTGCAAGTTAACATGGATGAATGGACGGGCCGAGGTACATTGTCCATGGAGGATCACAACAAGAGCCTTACCTGCGTCGAAGGAAATTAGGGTACTGGGGCAATGAATGCAGCAAACCATTAGAACTTTCTCCCTTTTCACTCTATAACTACAATTGCTGTGCGATATCTTTCTGGTAACTAGTCGACTCCGCTTATCTTTTAAATGAATATGTGTTGCAGGTGAACAAAATGGGCCCTCCACACATGTGTCCGATAGGCAGCAAACTAAAATCCTCAATGGCTGATACAGAGTGGGTGGCTATGTAATCTATGTCCATATTAAAGGATAACCCCAAGGAGACCGCGAAGAATATTTAGACTAGCCTTGGTTCTAAATACAACATTGTCCTACCGTATTACACGGTCTGGAAAGGTAAAGATAAAGCTCTGGGGGTCTTGCACGGGGATTGTGAAATGGATCGTATGGGCACCTAGAGGGGGGGTGAATAGGTGCTACACCAATTTTTAATTCTTTTTCAATTTTAGACTTAGCACAAAGGTAAATTCTCTAGATAAACTAATGTGTGGAATTTCCCTATATGCAAACCTATCTACTAGCGAGTAAAGAGCGAGTGGAAGAGGAACGAGTGAACCTAAGAGAAGCACGCGGAGACACATGATTTGTTTGACTGTAGTTCCTTCCTTGTTAAGGGAAGCACGTCTGCGTTGGAGGGGTGGGCGGTACTAAGACCACCACGCCACAAAAGGCCTCACCCTGTTCTCCGATGGATCTCGCCACAACAGGCCTAATCCACCTTCCACTATAGGTACCCTTCGAGGCGGGCACCGGCGCCTTTACACAACTAGCGGGGCAACAACTCCACACCAACTTGGAGGCTCCTGAAGTGACAATAAGCTGCCACAAGAACAAAGTTGTCAAACACAATAACACGATCTAGGTATTAACGAGAATACTAGATCAGGGATTTCTCCAAGTGAATGGAGAGGAGTTGGAGCGCTTGATTCTTGATGTTGATGATGAACTTCTCCTCCTTCAATTCCACCAAAGATCAAGACCTTAGGGTGGTTGAAGTGGGAGATTGAGATTTAGAGCTCTTGCACAGGGTCTGGTCCAATTCGAATGAATCAAGAAGTCTGGACGTTGGGGAAGAAGGGGTACTTATACCCCCTTTCAAAAACCAGCCGTTGCACACTTTGGGGGCCGGATTATCCGGCCCAAGTGAGGGCCGGATTATTCGGTCTGGGGAAACTCTGCCCCAGACTCGGAATATCCGGAAGAAAATCCGCCCCCTCTCTGAGCGTCGTGCCGAGCTTGCCCTTGATCAACTTCTGGGGGCCGGATTATCCAGCCCAAAGCGAAGGCCGGATAATCCGGCCTGGGGAAGAAAAACCGCCCCAGTTCAGATTTTTCGGAAGAAAATCTGACCGGATACCGAGCGACGCGCCTTGGCTCCTTTTGCTCGAAAACTGGGGGCCGGATTATCCGGCCCTTGCGAAACCCGGATTATCCGGCCTGGGGAGGAAAAACCGCCCCAGTTCGGATTTTCCGGGAGAAAATCCGACTGGACACAGAGTGACGCGCCTTGGCTTCCTTGAGAGATGAGGTAGGCCGGATAATCTGGCCCTTGGAGGGGCGGATTATCCGGCCCCCTCAAAACTTCCTTCACACTTAGCACACATGAAAAGTCTCCATAGTATTGTTATCTAACACGCAAAACATAGGGAAACATGAAATGTTCTTTCAATCTCCCCCTTTTTGGTGTTAGATGACAATACTAGGATTTGCAGGAGAAAGACACAAGACACACAGAGATAACTATGAAAGGGACTCCCCCTCAATGTGTGCATAATAGAGTTCTGCATTGGAATACAAATGCACACAAATAAGTGAATCTATTCCATAGACAGACGGGCAAGAACACATACCACCGAAGTAGAGAATAGGCATCCTTGACATAAATCACAATTATTATTGGATAACCATTATGAGCACGCGCCTTCCGTGATAAACCTCTAGCAACAGGATATGAATAGATATAACCATGAGCATAATCCATGATATGAAGTCTATAGGTATCATCCAGACAACCACATAAAGTCTCAACCACAAAACACAAACCACGAATATAAAAGTTCAACGCTAAATGGGCATAAGCAAGAAATAACGAATAAAAAGTGCAAGAGCTTATGCCCGACCCATGCAAATCCACGGACATCCTAATAGAACTACTTCTCCCCCTTTGGCATCGAGACACCAAAAAGGGAGAACATGAGAGAGCAAATAACATCCAAAAAGATCCAATTGTCCTCAGGGGAGAGGGTGGTGGCCAAAGCCACCTTGTTGGAGTGTATGGTGTGACACCGCGAAGATATATCTTGGGTTCACGACCAATACTCATCAATAAGCTCACATATCACAACATGATATTAAGAGAAATGATATACTTGCTATTGGCATTATGGGGGGAGGGTTAGCCCAATAAGTTAGGACCACACTCCCCCTATATCCATGCCCACATCTAGACCAAACAAGGATTGGGACGTACGAGTGAGTCCATGGGTAATCAAGACAAACTCCCGGAATCAATGATATTTAGCTCATTCCTCAAAAAGCAGAATCTTGCTTCATCAAGTGGCTTTGTAAAGATATCCGCCAGTTGGTTCTTCGTGCTCACAAAAGATAGATCAATATCGCCTCGAGCAACATGGTCACGAATAAAATGATTCCGAATCTCAATATGCTTCGTCCTTGTGTGCTGAACTGGATCATACGCAATTTTGATAGCACTTTCATTATCACATAAAAGAGGCACTCTATCACAATTGACACCGTATTCCTTTAAAGTTTGCCTCATCCATAATAATTGAGTACAAGCTCTAGCCGCAGCAACATATTCAGCTTCGGCGGTGGAGAGAGATATACAATTCTGCTTTTTGGAGGACCAACATCCAAGAGATCTTCCCAAGAATTGACAAGCTCCAGAAGTTGACTTCCGATCATCCTTATCACCAGCCCAATCTGAATCGGTATAACCACATAAAGAGAAATTGGAGCCCTTGGGATACTAGAGACCAAAGTTGGGGGAATGAACTAAATATCGAAAGATTCTCTTGACTGCCACTAAGTGGCTTTCTTTAGGAGCTGCTTGATACCTTGCGCACACTCCCACACTCAACACAATATCGGGTCTAGATGCGCAGAGGTAAAGAAGAGAGATGATCATGGACCGGTATACCTTTTGGTCCACATCTTTACCATGAGGGTTGAGTTCGAGATGACACTTTGTTTGCATCGGGGTAGCGACACCATTTAGATCCGTCATCTTGAATCTGTTGAGCATGTCTTGGATGTACTTTGCTTGATTAATAAAGGTTCCTTCTCTTAGTTGCTTGATCTCGAATCCAAGAAAGAACCGTAATTCCCCCATCATAGACATCTCAATCCTGTCAGTCATAAGCTTTGAAAATTCATCGTTAAAAGCTTTGTTAGTAGAACCAAAAATGATATCGTCTACATATAGTTGGCATACGAAGAGCTCCCCCTTAACCTTCTTAGTAAAAAGAGTGGGGTCGATTTGCCCAACTTCAAAGCCACGATCTAACAAAAGCTCTTTAAGGTGCTCATACCACGCACGTGGGGCTTGTTTAAGGCCATAGAGTGCCTTATCTAGTTTGTAGACATGGTTTGGAAAGTTAGGATACTCAAACCCCGGGGGTTGCTTTACGTATACCAACACGTGTAGAGGACCGTTAAGGAAGGCACTCTTGACGTCCATTTGCTGCAACTTAAAATTGTTATGAGCAGCATAAGCAAGTAGGATACGTATGGACTCAAGGCGAGCCACAGGAGCATAAGTCTCGTCGAAGTCGATGCCCTCAACTTGTGAGTAACCTTGTGCCACAAGTATTGCCTTGTTCCTCACAACAATGCCATTCTCATCCTGCTTGTTCTTGAAAATCCACTTGGTGCCGATAACATTGCGGCACTCTTTGGGTTTCTCCACTAGTTTCTAGACTTTGTTGCGCTCGAAATTATTCCATTCTTCATGCATAGCAACAACCCAGTCTGGGTCTTCAAGAGCTTCAAAGACCTTCTTAGGTTCCACCATGGAGATATGAGCTTGATGCTCACCAAAACTGGCCAATTCTCTTCTAGTAGACACCCTTCGTCGAAGATCACCAACAACCTTGTCGAGAGTGTGACCCCTCAACTCAAGGTTACGATCAGCCCGAGCCTTGCGACGAAGTTCAATAAGTTTGTTGTCTCTTGGTGGAGGAGATTCATCACTTGAGTCTTCATTGGAGGCATTTTCTCCGCCTTGATCAGTAGTTGGAACATCAGTAGCAGGTGGTGGAGATGCATGCCCTTGAGGTGAGTCCGTAGCCATAACAGGAGGCTACAGAACTGGAGAGTCAGGGCCGGATAATCCGGCCGATGAAGTGGCCGGATAATCCGGTCTGGGAGGACTTGCAACAACATCATCAGGAAGCCTGGGAATTGCTTGACCTAGCGAGGAGCCGGATAATCCGGGGTCAGCCGGAAAATCCGGCCTGGAGCTTGTGTTGATATCTTTACCACTAGGAGTTGCATGGATGGCTGGAGTAGGGTGGCCAGATAATCCGGTATTCACCGGAAAATCCGGCCTGGAGCTTTCTGAAGCATCTTGACCTTCAGCAGTTGATGGAGATGGTGTAGAAGTTGCCCCCGTGGTTGGAGCATGTTGCGTATGTGTAGATGAGGGCTCTATATGAGTAGAGCATTGTCCTTCCCGGTCCGCCACAAGGGGTTCCTCAATGGGGCGGAAAAATCCCATGCCCATTCTTCTTATGGCATCTTGGGGTATTTCAACATCTACATCACAAACACCAACTTGCTCCGCACGGGAACCGTCATTTTCCTCGAACACCACACTACAAGATTCTACAACAGTTCTGGAGAGCTTATTGTAGACTCTATAAGTGTGGGATTCAGTACCATAAGCAACAAAAATACCTTCTAGAGCCTTAGATTCAAACTTAGATAAACGAACTCCTTTAATAAGAAAGAAACACTCACACCCGAATACCCGAAAGTATGAGATGTTTGGCTTGTTATCGGTAAGTATTTCATACGAAGTCTTGTCCAAAATCTTGTGGAGGTATAACCAGTTGGATGAATGACAAGCAGCAGAGATTGCTTCAGCCCAGAAGTTATATGGAGATTTGAATTCGGCCAACATTGATCTTGCCATGTCCATTAGAGTCCGATTCTTCCTCTCGGCTACACCATTTTGTTGAGGGGTGTATGTAGCGGAATATTGATGTCTTATCCCCTCTTCACTTAGGAACTCATTTAAGGTGTAGTTCTTGAACTTCGAGCCATTATCACTCCTTATAGCCAGAATGGGGACGTTGTGTTGACGTTGAACTTCGTTGGCGAAGTCGATGACAGTTTGTTGAGTTTCACTCTTCAACTTGAAGAAATAAACCCAAGTGTATCTGGAGTAATCATCAACAATCACTAGACAATACTTTTTCCCACCGAGGCTTGCATGAGATGGAGGTCTGAAGAGGTCCACATGAAGGAGCTCCAAGATCCTTTTTGAAGAGATAATGGTTTTCCTTCGATGAGGTGAATCATGCATTTTCCCTTCAACACATGCCCTGCAAACACGATCTTTGGCAAAAGAGACATTTTCTTTTAGTCCAAGAATGTGGCCACCCTTGTGAAGACTTTGCAAAGTTCTCATATTGACGTGGGCTAGTCGGCGATGCCATAGCCAACCCGCGTCAGCCTTTCCAAAAAGACACATCAGACCTGTAGTGGTTTTCCCCGAAAAGTCTACCACGTACAGGTCGTTTTCGACATATCCCACGAAAGCGACTTTTAGAGACTTGCTCCACAAGAGTACCACCAAATCAGCATCAATGTAAAATGCAAAGCCCATCTTACCAAGGGCATGAACAGAAAGTAAGTTATACCCGAGGGTCTCAACAAGCATGACGTCCACGAGAGAGATATCGTGAGCCACCACAACTTTGCCGAGACCTAATACCTCAGATTTTGACTTGTCACCATAGGAGACGGTAATGTGATCAAGGTTTGGCCGCATCTCCATGATGATCTCCTTGCTTCCGGTCATGTGACTCGTACAACCGCTATCGAGTACCCATTTAGAACCACCGGAAGCATAGCCCTGCAAGCAAATTACTTCTTGGTTTTAGGTACCCATTTTTCAATGGGTCCTCTCATGTTAGTAACAAGGGTCTTGGGAACCCAAATAGACCAAGGAATGTAACAATCATAAGGCCCTACATAACTAGCATAAACATCACCATAAGAATCACAATATAATTCAAAGTTAGGATTGTTGATCCCTGCGAAACCATCATAATTAGTCTTGTCATTGGTAATGTTGCTAGTCTTTGATTGAGCAGTCTTCTTCTTCTTCTTCTTCTTCTTGTTTTTCTTGTTCTTTATCTTGGGTATGTAACCAAGACCTTCTTTACTGTTGTTTGTCCTTTTCCTGCTCACTATCTCATCAATAACCCCTTTACCTTTGTGTTGAGAACTCCTTGCAAGATCTTCTTTTCCAAAGGATGAAGGTCATGAGACTCATTTAGAGTAGAATGATCACTCTTCAATGCCTTGTGAGCACTTTCAATATCATCAAACTTCTCCAAAAGTCTAGCATGAACAGCCCCAAAATCAATCTTTTCTTTCTTTAGTTTCTTTACCTTGGCAAGGGCATGGTCACGTTCTTTTATGAGCTGAGCTACAGTTTCTTCTTGTGACTCCTCTAGGGATTCGAGTCTTTCTTCCAAAGAAACTCGAGTTTCCTCTTCCTCTTCCAAGGCATTCTTCAAAGAGGCTATCTCCAAAGCATCTTCTCTTTCAATTCTGCCCTTTTCTTCAAGGAGATCTTCGGCTCGAGCAAGTTGACTCATAAGAGTATCAAAATGGAGTTTGTGCTCACCTTGTAGGTTAGTGAAAAAAGTATCCAAGGCAATAACTTCTTCTTTCATTTCAAGACTGTCATGATCATCCATATCCAAAATTATGTTAGTCTTAGAAAATGAGGAGTTAGAAGTCGATACCTCGGATCCTCTTGCCATTAGGCAAGTGGCGTTGCTGTTGATGGCGTTCTCGTTCGGCGAGTCGAAGATAGAGGAGGGAGTCGATGTGGTGGCTATAGCAGCCACTTCGCGGGAACTATCATCATCCTCTTCATCTTCACTTGCAGAAGAGTATTCCTCTTGAGCTACAAGGACCATCTTGGGTTGCTTCTTGAAAGGACCATTCTTCTTAGCAAATGGCTTCTTCTTAGGAACTTTGGATTTCTCTTTGAGAATAAGCCTGCCACCATTGTCTTCTCTATTTTCATAAGGACAGTCGGCTACAAAGTGCAGTCTATCTCCACAGTTGAAGCAAGTTCTCAATCTTGGGCCACTTTCCCTTCTTCCATTTGACCCGTTCTTGCGCTCAAGTTCAGACTTGGCTTTGGCAGGGTCCTTCCAAAAGTTCCTTGCATAGAATGCCATGTACTCACCATGAGCATGTTTGACCTCATCGGGGCAGTCCATGGATATCCTCTCAAATGCTCCTTCATCATCCTCTTGCTCAACAACATTGGCTTTGAGAGCTACATTGACACCCTTTTGCATTCCAATGGCCCGAGCACGGGCATCTTCAGCATTCTTTGCCGGCACTTTGAATGACGCCATTTCTTGCATGACTTCATTGGATGTCATTTGATGATAGTTGTGTCTACCTTGCAATCTCTTCAAATCCGTCGGTTCGAAAGGCATTAAGGCACTCACATACTTCCTTTTTATCCATGCATCATCAATGTGAGTGGCCCCATGCTTCCGAAATGTTGTTGCGATGCCCTTGAGTCTTCTATACATGTCCTCATGGTTTTCACCATCTAACATGTAGAATCCCTCAGCTTCGTTACTAAGGGCATCATACCGGTTTCTTCTCATGCTTTCATTTCCAACAAAAAGGTCCGTAAGAGCATCCCACGCCTCTTTAGCCGTGTTGAGATGTTCAATGTGTGGCATGTCCTTGGGACCCACACCCAGCTGTATCATGTGGAGAGCAGTGGCATTCAACTGGCTATCCACAACTTCCCTTCTTGTTAGATTGGTTTGATCTCCAACATGAAGACCTTCTTCAATGATCCTCCACAATTCAATAGAGGAGCTGCAAACATGAGATTTTAGTAGAAATTGCCATTGATTAAAAGAAGATGCAGTGAGCTTGGGTGGATCACCCCTATTGTTTATATGAGGATGAGGGATAGGTGGGTCGGGGGAATATACGTGGCGAACCTCACTATATTCCTCCTTGCCACTTCCCTTTTTGGAGGTGGAACCATTTAGTTTTTCACCTTCCACATCATCATCCTTAGATCCGGTGTTACCCTTTTCCTAAGATGATGGTGAGGGAGCCTCAGAGGAGGATGGAGATGGGGCTATGGATGATGTAAGGCGAGCAATCATTTGATTCATCTCCTCCATCTTGGCCTCAAAGGATTTCAACAAGGTTGTTTCCAACGACTTGAGATCATCCATTGTGACCTTATCCACAGCCTCATTTCCATCATCCCTGGTACCCATACTACTCTTAGGCGGTTAAGCCCGAATTAAGAGCCGGGGCTCTGATACCAATTGAAATGGATCGTATGGGCACCTACAGGGGGGAGGGTGAATAGGTGCTCCACCAATTTTTAATTCTTTTTCAATTTTAGGCTTAGCACAAAGGTAAATTCTCTAGATAAACTAATGTGTGGAATTTCCCTATATGCAAACCTATCTACTAGCGAGTAAGGAGCGAGTGGAAGAGGAACGAGTGAACCAAAGAGAAGCACGCGGAGACACAGGATTTGTTTGACCGCAGTTTCTTCCTTGTTAAGGGAAGTACGTCTGCGTTGGAGGGGTGGGCGGTACTAAGACCACCACGCCACAAAAGGCCTCACCCTGTTCTCCGATGGATCTCGCCACAACAGGCCTAATCCACCTTCCACTATAGGTACCCTTCGAGGCGGGCACCGGCGCCTTACACAACTAGCGGGGCAACAACTCCACACCAACTTGGAGGCTCCCGAAGTGACAACAAGCTGCCACAAGAACAAAGTTGTCAAACACAATAACACGATCTAGGTATTAACGAGAATACTAGATCAGGGATTTCTCCAAGTGAATGGAGAGGAGTTGGAGCGCTTGATTCTTGATGTTGATGATGAACTTCTCCTCCTTCAATTCCACCAAAGATCAAGACCGTAGGGTGGTTGAAGTGGGAGATTGAGATTTAGAGCTCTTGCATAGGGTCTGGTCCAATTCGAATGAATCAAGAAGTCTGGACGTTGGGGAAGAAGGGGTACTTATACCCCCTTTCAAAAACCAGCCGTTGCACACTTTGGGGGCCGGATTATCCGGCCCAAGTGAGGGCCGGATTATCCGGTCTGGGGAAACTCCGCCCCAGACTCAGAATATCCGGAAGAAAATCCGCCCCCTCTCTAAGCGTCATGCCGAGCTTGCCCTTGATCAACTTCTGGGGGCCGGATTATCCGGCCCAAAGCGAAGGCCGGATTATCCGGCCTAGGGAAGAAAAACCGCCCCATTTCAGATTTTCCAGAAGAAAATCCGACCGGATACTGAGCGACGCGCCTTGGCTCCTTTTGCTCGAAAACTGGGGGCCGGATTATCCGGCCCTTGCGAAACCCGGGTTATCCGGCCTAGGGAGGAAAAACCGCCCCAGTTCGGATTTTCCGGGAGAAAATCCGACTAGACATAGAGTGACGCGCCTTGGCTTCCTTGAGAGATGAGGTAGGCCGGATAATCCGGCCCTTGGAGGGGTGGATTATCTGCCCCCCCTCAAAACTTCCTGCACACTTAGCACACATGAAAAGTCTCCATAGTATTGTTATCTAACTCGCAAAACACAGGGAAACATGAAATGTTCTTTCAGATTGGACCAATAGCTTCAGGATGCTGTACAACTTCAAGGCGGAGGTACAAGCTAGGTGTCCGGGGAGTGTTGTGGAGATTGACACCGAATCAGTACGTGGTAAAATATATTTCAAAAGATTTTTCATGGCGCTTAAACCTTGCATCCAGGGATTCAAGGACGGATGTAGGCCGTATCTAAGTGTAGACAGCACTGTCCTAACTGGCAAATGGAAAGGATGTATGCCATCTACCACATCACTTGATGGTCACAAGTGGATGTTCCTAGTGGCATTCGGGCTGTTTGAAACAGAAATGGAGGAAAAATGGGTCTGGTTTATGAGGCAACTTAGGAGATCAATAGGCCACATGGATCCATTGGCTATATCCACGGATGCATGCAAAGGGCTGACGAATGCAGTGAAGGAGGTGTTCCCGCGAGCTGAAGGTAGAGAATGCCATGCCCATATGATGCTCAACCTGTACTCACACTATGTAGGCAGCGTATTTCGTTACATGTTTCCTGCTGCTAGAGTTTACAAACCTAGTAGCAGCGAATATTTCATGAGCAAGATTTTTGCGGAAGCCCCTGAACTTCCAGAGTACTTAGCCATCCATCATTTGCAGCTATTGAAGAGGAGTCAATTCAACCCTGACATCAAAGTTGATTACATAAACAACAACCTTGCAGAATGGCTGAATAACTGGGTGAAGGACATAAAAGTGCGTCCTGTTCATATCTTGATGGACAGCATACGTGGTATGATCATGAAGCTGTTAAATATAAGGAGAGAGATCGGTAGGAGACTTAGAGGACATATGCTACCGCCAGTTGTACAGCAACTGCACAAGAGAAGCCGAGGACTTGCTCATCTTAAGGTTCTCCCGTCAACCAGCAGTAGCTGTGAGGTGGTCGATATGTCCAAGAGTGGCAAAAGGGATGTTGTGAACATCCAGCTGCGAGAATGCACCTTCTTAGAGTGGCAGCATACCGGGAAACCTTGCGACCATGCCTTGGCCTTCTTGGTGAAGAAAATAACTCTACCACATTTGGATCAGTATTTGTCAGACTACTACTCTATGGAAAAGTTCAGAGCTGCGTACGCTAGATCCGTCGAGCCATGTACAGACCCATCTCAGTGGCCTCAAGTACAACTGTCTTTTGAGCTTTGCCAGCCAGTTACAAAAGGGGCAGAGGAAGACCTCAGGTGAATAGGTTTAAGAATTTTCTTGAGAAGAAGGGTTCGGCTTTCTGTGCAACCAAGAAGGGCAAAAACAGATGCAAGACCTGCCATCTTATAGGCCATAAAGCAGCGGGCTGTCCCCTTAATGCTCCCAAACGTAGGTATGAGATGGTACATTCACAAAAAAATTATTTATAGTCTGTAGATATAAGGTAGTAATCCATGTACTGATTTTTTTACAGGAAGCACAAGGTAAGAAACAAGACATCCGACTCAGTGATTTTTCTGCGGGAAGAAAACCAAAACGAGTGGAGTGATGATGCTAGACAAGATTCTGGTGCTGATTGGTCTGATTTCCCTCGACCCGGAGATGCAGGGTACATGAAGGTAAGAAATTTGGCACCCAGGAAGAGGAAGAAGGCAGGAGATGAAGAAGCCAGTGGACATGAAGGCAAGAGTAAGAAAGTTGGCACCCAAGCAGAGAAAGAAGGCTAGCAGTGTAGAAGCCTAATGCTGTATTGAACTTGAACCTATATATGTAGTTCGGTTAAACTCTAGAGCTGTGTGCGTGGAACTTGCCGGGCAAAACAATTTGCCTCCCGTACTCGGAGTAAAATGTATCACGACTTTAGGATTAGATACGGCCGAGGCCACTAGTTGAATCCGAAATTGAGACTGTGCCACTACTATCTAAACAATCGCGATAGCTGAGCGGTTAAGGGGTCTCCAAAATTGATGGGTGTTAGTGCCACCGACATGAATTATTTATAGGCGCTTAATAAATCCCTGCTATTGGCATTACACTTATGATAAGTTTCTGGGCTGAAAACAAGTTCTAAGCTGGCCGCTACACTCCACGAAGCAGCAACTTATTTCAGCTGCTGGACAACGACATGGCAACATAAACTGCAAATGCAACAGAAAATGCCCAGATAATGAGGAAATTGTTTCCACTATCTGGCCTAATCTTGAGCCCGTCTGTCTCACCACCTCCCTGCCCCTGCCTCCCCTACACCTGGCGAAGCTCCCGGATCTCTCACTCCATCACACAAATCTCCTCTTTCTTGTCCCACACAGCATCACGCAGATCCTGACAAGCTCTCTGTGAAAACTTGTCAGTGGCTTTTCGATCCAGACAAACTTGTCACAGCCAGTCCCTCTCCCTTCCTGCGTAGTAGATCAAAGGAAACAAAAAAACAATTACATTACGCTTTCCGGATCCAGGTTACCATTTTACCTACAGTAGGAACTTACCGCTCTGATGCTGCAGTTGCTGAATTTTCCTGCAGTATTTTCGTCGGTCCACGAAATCCATCTCGGCATCTTCTCACCGCACAAACACAACATATCGGGGTAGTAATCATAGGGCGCCCTCCGGTACCTGATGGGGGCACCCACCTGACGGAGTTGAGCCGACCCTGATTCCGCCCGAGACGAACTACACGAGCTGCAAGCCATGAGCGAGGGAAGCGAGGGCAGGAAAGAGGAGCCTTTGGATGTCTGGGTAGTGGTGAAGCGCGATTTATCCCCACTTAATAACTCGGGCAGAATCCTACCGTCCACATTTGGCTGACAGATGGGGGACCTAGCGTGTGGACTTGTCAACCAAACCTCGCGCCTTCGTGGTTCAAAAGCCCTCTCGCGCGCATTGGACGAAATTTTTTGGCACCTTGCCCGCGTACATATCACTGGGAGGCCTTACTCAGGAACCAGACACGCCTGGACCACAATCTTACTCCCTCCTAGGAACTTGTCATGGCTCGCGCCGGCAGATCCATCCGCTCCACCGCTTTCGGTAGGGCTCGCCACGGCGGATCCACCCCAAGATCCTATCGTCGCAGTATCAAATGGCCATGGTTTCTTGAGAGGAGTGACAATGCTACGTATCCGAGCTCGGCCCCTCCTACCTGTAGAAGGACTGATGTGGAATCGAGCTCGAGCAGGAGCCGCTAGGCGCAACGGCGCTCGGTCCATGCCAACCCCGTCACCTTGATCATTATCGATTCCGATGTGGAGGACGACAGCGAGGAAGTTGTGCAGAACGCCATTGTTGCCTCCTTGGGAAGGGCAAGCCACGAGCGGGAGTGGATGTCGCTGGGAAGGGCATGTCGGTGTCACCAATCGAGGTGGACTCTGATGACATCGGTGTGATGTGGGTTTAGATGTTGTTTAGGATGGTTGCAATTTCAGTTGTGTTTAGTGCGAGTACAATTATTGTAATGGGTTTGTCGAGCTATATTGTGAAATATTGCAATAGCAGTGTGTGAGTGCTTCCACTTTAGAAATTGTGTCTATGCCATTTGCATGTTGCATTATCAACGTAGATTACATGTAAACAATTCAACGAAAATCAGATTACAACCATCAGACAGGAGTGGCAGGATGGAAGAGAAGTTGGGACAGTGGCTTCGAGGGGAAGGAAGAGAAGGGGGCGTGACACTGGCAGGTGGGCCCTTAGAACACGTGACACTGACATGCGGGTGTGGGAGCACACGGTATTGCCAGTCTGTCCAGAGCAAGCATACTTTGCAACGTGACAACAATAAGCTGATTGGACTAATAACTCGTCGAATTATTAAGGAGTACTAAAAACTACAACTTGGGTACATTCGCACAACACGTATGCTCTACGCACCTGAGAAGCATCGTTTAAGTCTAACAGTAACGACAGTATAAGTACTACATTTCCCTGTCGGTCTTCTCGATACAAATGTAGAAATGCATCTGCCTGTTTAGTCCGGCACGGACAAGGTACTGAGATGGCACACATAGGATCAACCTGAGGTCCGCATTCTCCACCTCCCACGGTGTCGGGCAGCTTGGCGCCTCGGCTAGCACAATAATGCTATTGGACGATGGCGGCTGGGCGTTCGCCCACATGCGCATCGTGTATATGGGCCAGGCGCAGGAGACCGACCTAACGCATATGGCACACATGACGGTGGGCCCGGCTCTGGTTCCCGGAACATTGGCAGTGATGGTTAGGAAGAAAACAGAGCCGTCCCCTAGAAAATTAGCCGGCGGTGTGCCGAGTCAGTGAACGGCACCTGCTCTTGGAGAAGTTGGGCTTGCCCGTACGAGATCCTAATCACTTCGATCAAGTGCTCCTCTGCAAGGTGGACGATGAGTTCTGCCGGTGGGCCAGTGTAGTTGCAGCCCGGCTCCGTGCAGGAGCATGCGCCGTGCGGGCACGCGAGCTCGTGGAGCGGGATCTCGTGGTAGGAGTAACAGTGAAAGCATCCTGGGTGGGAGCACACGAGCGGGAATGTCGCTGCGAAGTTGCGCGTGAGGATCTCCAGATTCTTGGACTGCAGCATCTGCCACATCTGAAGTTCGTCGAGAAATCAGAAAAAAGATCAGCAGTTAGATTGGAGAATAGCAGGAATATGTAGGATAAGTTCAAAAGCTTGTAAAATGATTTCTTAGCATGAAGGTAGCGACCCGAGAATTGGCGGATGTCGTCGGCTTGCGGCTACGGCAGGATGGGAGTGAAGTGGGGAAAGTGGCTTCAAGGGGAAGGAAGAGAAGTACAGGGAGGAAGAGAACTAATGGGGACGTGACACTGGGATATGGCCCACTGAACTCGTGAGTCGTGACACTCGCAACAGGGGAGCGCCTGGTGTTGCCAGTTTGTCCAGAGCAAGCGTGGCCAATCATGCCACAGAACAGCCTACTCGCGGATCGCTCTCACGAAGACCATCCCAATCGTCCAAGCGCCTCGATCAAACTGTATGTAACAATCGTCAAGCAGAACAATTGTGTTAGGGCGTGCCTTCTAGAAGACTCGGTCTAACGGCCACTCATTGGGGGGCTAAGGTTAGGGCTCTCCTAAGGTTAGGATCCATATGTGGTTTATGAAAAGAACACACATCCAATGACACTGGTGGATCCTTATGTGGTTTGTGAGAAGAACACACATGCAATCACACTGGGTGGCTCCATATGTGGTTTATGAGAGGAACACACATGCAATGACACTGGTGATATGTGGTTTGTGAAAAGAACACACATGCAATGACTCTAGTGGATCCATATGTGGTTTGTGGAAAAGAACACACATGCAATGAACACTGGTGGATCCATCAGTGGTTTGTGGAAAGATCACACATGCAGTGAACACTAGTTGATCCATATTTGATTTGTGAAAAGAACACACATGCAATGCCACTAGTTGATCCATATGTGGTTTGTGGAAAGAACACACATGCAATGACTCTAACTATGGTTAATGAAAAGAGCAGACATCCAATGACTCTGGGGGATCCATGTGTGGTTTGTGGAAATAACACACATGCAATGCCATTGGTTGATCCATATGTGGTTTGTCGAAAAGAACACACATGCAATGAACACTGGTGGATCCATAAGTGGTTTGTGGAAAGAACACACATGCAGTGAACACTGGTTCATCCATATGAGATTTGTGAAAAGAACACACATGCAATGCCATTGGTTGATCCATATGTGGTTTGTGAAAAAAAACACATGCAATGACTCTAGTGGATCCATATGAGGTTTGTGGAAAGAACACACATGCAATGACTCTAGTGGGTCCATATGTGGTTCATGTCAGGAACACACATGCAATGACATTGGTTGATACATATGTGGGTTGTGACAATAACACACATGCAATGCCATTCTGTTAATCCATGTGTGGTTTTTGGAAAGAACACACATGCAATGCCCTTGGTTGATCCATATGTGGTTTGTGGAAAAGAACACACATGCAATGAACACTAGAGGATCCATAAGTGGTTTGTGGAAAGAACACAAATGCAGTGAACACTGGTGGATCCATAAGTGGTTTGTGGAAAGAACACACATGCAATGCCATTGGTTGATCCATATGTGGTTTGTGAAAAAGAACACACATGCAATGACTCTAGTGGATCCATATGTGGTTTGGGGAAAGAACACACATGCAATGACTCTAGTGGGTCCATATGTTGTTCATGTCAGGAACACACATGCAATGACATTGGTTGATCCATATGTGGTTTGTGACAATAACACACATGCAATTCCATTGGTTAATCCATGTGTGGTTTGTGGAAAGAACACACATGAAATGACTCTAGTGGGTCCACATGTGGTTTGTGAAAAGAACACACATGCAATGACTCTAGTGGATCCATATGTGGTTTGTGGAAATGAACACACAAGCAATGAACACTGGTGGATCCATAAGTGGTTTGTGGAAAGAACACACATGCAGTGAACACTGGTTGATCCATATGTGATTTGTGAAAAGAACACACATGTAATGACTCTAGTGATGGTTTTAGTATAAGAACACACATGCAATGACTCTAGTGGGTCCATATGTGGTTTATGAATAGAACACACGTGCAATGACTCTAGTGGATCCATATATGGTCTGCGGAAAGAACACACATGCAATAACCACTGGTTGATCCATGTGTGATTCATGATAGGAACACACATGCAATGAACACTAGTGGATCCATATGTGGTTCTTGACAGGAACACACATGCAATTACATTGGTTGATCCATGTGTGGTTCATGAAAGGAACACACATGCAATGACATTGGTTGATCCATATGTGGTTTGTGGAAAGAACACACATGCAATGCCATTGGTTGATCCATATGTGGGTTGTGGAAAAGAACACATGCAACGAACACTGGTGGGTCCATATGTGGTTTGTGGAAAGAACACACATGCAATGACACTAGTTGATCCATGTGTGGTTTATGGAAAGAACACACATGCAATGACTCTGGTGGATCCATGTGTGGTTTGTGAAAAGAACACACATGCAATGCCATTGGTTGATCCATGTGTGGTTTGTGAAAAGAACACACATGCAATGAATCTAGTGGATATATATGTGGTTTGTGGAAAGAACACACATGCAATGAACACTAGTGGATCCATATTTGGTTTGTTGAAAGAACACACATGCAATGACACTGGTTGATCCATGTGTGGTTTGTGGAAAGAACACACATGCAATGACCACTGGTTGATCCATATGTGGTTTGTGGAAAGAACACACATGCAATGACACTGGTTGATCCATGTGTGGTTTGTGAAAAGAACACACATGTAATCACACTGGTGGATCCTTATGTGGTTTGTGAGAAAAACACACATGCAATCACACTGGGTGGATCCATATGTGGTTTATGAGAGGAACACACATGCAATGACACTGGTGATCTGTGGTTTGTGAAAAGAACACACATGCAATGACTCTAAGTATGGTTAATGAAAAGAGCAGACATGCAATCACTCTAGTGGATCCATGTGTGGTTTGTGGAAAGAACACACATGCAATGCCATTGGTTGATCTATATGTGGTTTGTGGAAATGAACACACAAGCAATGAACACTGGTGGATCCATAAGTGGTTTGTGGAAAGAACACACATGCAGTGAACACTGGTTGATCCATATGTGATTTGTGAAAAGAACACACATGTAATGACTCTAGTGATGGTTTTAGTATAAGAACACACATGCAATGACTCTAGTGGGTCCATATGTGGTTTATGAATAGAACACACGTGCAATGACTCTAGTGGATCCATATATGGTCTGCGGAAAGAACACACATGCAATAACCACTGGTTGATCCATGTGTGATTCATGATAGGAACACACATGCAATGAACACTAGTGGATCCATATGTGGTTCTTGACAGGAACACACATGCAATTACATTGGTTGATCCATGTGTGGTTCATGAAAGGAACACACATGCAATGACATTGGTTGATCCATATGTGGTTTGTGGAAAGAACACACATGCAATGCCATTGGTTGATCCATATGTGGGTTGTGGAAAAGAACACATGCAACGAACACTGGTGGGTCCATATGTGGTTTGTGGAAAGAACACACATGCAATGACACTGGTTGATCCATGTGTGGTTTATGGAAAGAACACACATGCAATGACTCTGGTGGATCCATGTGTGGTTTGTGAAAAGAACACACATGCAATGCCATTGGTTGATCCATGTGTGGTTTGTGAAAAGAACACACATGCAATGAATCTAGTGGATATATATGTGGTTTGTGGAAAGAACACACATGCAATGAACACTAGTGGATCCATATTTGGTTTGTTGAAAGAACACACATGCAATGACACTGGTTGATCCATGTGTGGTTTGTGGAAAGAACACACATGCAATGACCACTGGTTGATCCATATGTGGTTTGTGGAAAGAACACACATGCAATGACACTGGTTGATCCATGTGTGGTTTGTGAAAAGAACACACATGTAATCACACTGGTGGATCCTTATGTGGTTTGTGAGAAAAACACACATGCAATCACACTGGGTGGATCCATATGTGGTTTATGAGAGGAACACACATGCAATGACACTGGTGATCTGTGGTTTGTGAAAAGAACACACATGCAATGACTCTAAGTATGGTTAATGAAAAGAGCAGACATGCAATCACTCTAGTGGATCCATGTGTGGTTTGTGGAAAGAACACACATGCAATGCCATTGGTTGATCTATATGTGGTTTGTGGAAATGAACACACAAGCAATGAACACTGGTGGATCCATAAGTGGTTTGTGGAAAGAACACACATGCAGTGAACACTGGTTGATCCATATGTGATTTGTGAAAAGAACACACATGCAATGCCACTGGTTGATCCATATGTGGTTTGTGAAAAGAACACACATGCAATGACTCTAGTGGATCCATATGTGGTTTTTGGAAAGAACACACAAGCAATGACTCTAGTGGGTCCATATGTGGTTCATGACAGGAACACACATGCAATGACTCTAGTGGATCCATATGTGGTTTTGAAGGGAATATGCCCGAGAGGCAATAATAAAGTGGTTATTATCTTATTCCATGTTTATGATAAATGTGTATTTGCATGCTGGAATTGTATTGATCGGAAACATCAATACATGTGTGTTTAATAAACAAAAAAAAGGGTTCCTAGTTATGCCTCTCTTATAGACTAGCTTGTTGATTAACAAGATGATCAAGGTTTCTTGATCATGGACATTGGATGTTGTTAATAACAAGGTCACACCATTGGTGGAATGATGTGATGAACATTCATCCGAAGTATAGCATTACGATCAAGTCATTATATTTATATTTCTATAACATCATACGAAGTAATATTAGTCCTTAGACCATGAGATCATGTTAATTGCTAACACCGGAAGAGTATCTTGATAACATCAAACATCGCACCGTAATAGGGTGACTATAAAGGTGGGTTCAGTGCTACGAAGGTGTTATGTTGAGGCTCATGGATCAAGAGTGGGATTTGTCCATCCCAATGACAGATAGATATACTCTGGGCCCTCTCGATGATATCACATTAAGATAGCTTGCAAGCAAGTGATGTGATCACTAGAATGTTATATCACGGGAATGAGAAAAGAGTGCATGTCAGAAACGAGATCAAACTAGGTATGGAGATACCGATGATCGAATCTCGGACATGTAATATATCGCGAGACAAAGGGATTTAGTTACAAGCGTTAAAGGTTCTCACGATCATAGAAGTCATCGTTGAATATGTAGGAGTCAGTGGATCTCCAGGTCCCGCTGCTGATTATTGATCGAAGAGGGGTCTCGATCATGTCTGCATTATTCGCGAACCATAGGGTGACACACTTAAGGGATACCGACACCATTTGGAGCAAATATGTTTTAGATAAAGATTTAAGAAAGCACTAGAATTATTTCAATAGACACCGAAACTATTTCGGGTCAAATTGCTGAAATTGGTTCTGCATGTAATATTGAAATGTTGCAGGGGGTTTTATGTGAATGTTTGTTAATTAAAGTAATTAACAAAATTCTGAATAAAAATAATAAAAGAGTTTTATTAAATGAGAGAGCATTAAATTTGGAGAAATTTAATGCATTTAAAGTGGAGACTTTAAAAGGGAATGTGAAGAGGCATTGGAGGGGTTACCACCACATGAATGGAGGAGGTGAAGAGACACCTCCTCCATGCGCCGGCCATGAAGGAGGGGCACCCCCCTCCTCCTATAAAAGGCCACCCTCTCCTCACCTCTCACTGACACCTCCTTGTGAAGGATCTCTCTCCCCCTCTAGTATTATTCCCCCATGGTCTCGGATTAGCGAGATACATGTTCCCGGTGGCTTTATCTGGAAAGGAGTTGCTGCTTCCGCTGCTTTGCTGGAGCGAGGGACGGAGGTTGTCGGGGTATCGGACGTGTGTGCGATCACGGATGCACCGCTGCTTTGCGGTGCTGGACTTGGTGGTGCTGGAGCTGGATCTGATAGACGTGCTGGAGCCGGACCTGCTGGACTTCATCACGATCTTGAGATCGGCAAGTGTACGACTACATCAACCACGAGTTCCTACTCGTTAACAAAGCTCGTTGTCTACGAGGGTAAGTTCTCGTTGGATGTATGTCCACCCGTTGCTTTGTACCTAGTAGATAGATCTTGGCGTGTAGTTCACACCGTAGAATTTTTTTTGTTTTCTATGCTGTGGACCCAACAGGTTTGTGGAAAGGACACTCATGCAATGACCACTAGTGGGTCCATATGTGGTTCATGTTAGGAACACACATGCAATGACATTGGTTGATCCATATGTGGTTTGTGACAATAACACACATGCAATGCCATTGGTTAATCCATGTGTTGTTTGTGGAAAGAACACACATGCAATGACTCTAGTGGGTCCATATGCGGTTTGTGAAAAGAACACACATGCAATGACTCTAGTGGATCCATATGTGGTTTGTGGAAAACGACACACATGCAATGAACACTGGTGGATCCATAAGTTGTTTGTGGAACGAACACACATGCAATAACACTGGTGGATCCATATGTGGTTTGTGAAAAGAACACACATGCAATGACTCTAGTGGGTCCATATGTGGTTTGTGAAAAGAACACACATGCAATGACTCTAGTGGATCCATATGTGGTTTGTGGAAAAGAACACACATGCAATGCCATTGGTTAATCCATGTGTGGTTTGTGGAAAGAACACTAATGCAATGAACACTGGTGGATCCATATGTGATTTGTGAAAAGAACACACATGCAATGCCATTGGTTGATCCATATGTGGTTTGTGAAAAAAATACACATGAAATGACTCTAGTGGATCCATATGTGGTTTGTGGAAAGAACACACATTCAATGACTCTAGTGGGTCTATATGTGGTTTGTGAAAAGAACACACATGGAATGACTCTAGTGGATACATATGTGGTTTGTGGAAAGACCACACATGCAATGAACACTAGTGGATCCACATGTGGTTTTTGGAAAGAACACACATACAATGACACTGGTTGATCCATGTGTGGTTTGTGGAAAGAACACACATGCAATGACCACTGGTTGATCCATATGTGGTTTGTGGAAAGAACACACATGCAAAGCCATTGGTTGATCCATGTTTGGTTTGTGAAAAGAACACACATGCAATGACTCTAGTAGATCCATATGTGGTTTGTGGAAAGAACACACATGCAATGAACATTGGTGGATTCATAAGTGGTTTGTGGAAAGAACACACATACAGTGAACACCGGTTGATCCATATGTGATTTGTGAAAAGAACACACATGCAATGGCATTGGTTGATCCATGTGTGGTTTGTGGAAAGAACACACATGCAATGCCAGTGGTTGATCCATATGTGGTTAGCGGAAAGAACACACATGCAATGAACACTAGTGGATCCAAATGTGGTTCATGACAGGAACACACATGCAATAACTCTGGTGGATCCATGTGTGGTTTGTGGAAAGAACACACATGCAATGACTCTAGTAGGTCCATATGTGGTTTGTGAAAAGAACCCACATGCAATGACGCTAGTGGATCCATATGTGGTTTGTGGAAAGAACACATATGCAATAACCACTAGTTGATCCATATGTGGTTTGTGGAAAGAACACACATGCAATGACACTTGTGGATCCATATGTGGTTTGTGAAAAGAAGACACATGCAATGACTCTATTGCTGGTTTTAGTATAAGAACACACATGCAATGAATCTAGTGGGTCCATATGTGGTTTGTGAAAAGAACACACATGCAATGACTCTAGTGGATCCATATGTGGTTTGTGGAAAAGAGCACACATGCAATGCCATTGGTTAATCCATGTGTGGTTTGTGGAAAGAACACTAATGCAATGAACACTTGTGGATCCATATGTGATTTGGGAAAAGAACACACATGCAATACCATTGGTTGATCCATATGTGGTTTGTGAAAAGAACACACATGAAATGACTCTAGTGGATCCATATGTGGTTTGTGGAAAGAACACACATGCAATGTCTCTAGTGCGTCCATTTGTAGTTCATGTCAGGAACACACATGCAATGACATTGGTTGATCCATATGTGGTTTGTGACAATAACACACATGCAATGCCATTGGTTAATCCATGTGTGGTTTGTGGAAAGAACACACGTGCAATGACTCAAGTGGGTCCATATGTGGTTTGTGAAAATAACACACATGCAATGACTCAGGGGGATCCATGTGTGATTTGTGGAAAGAACACACATGCAATGAACACTGGTGGATCCATATGTGGTTTGTGGAAAGAACACACATGCAATGCCACTGGTGGATCCATATGTGGTTTGTGAAAAGAACACACATTCAATGACTCTAGTGGGTCCATATGTGGTTTGTGAAAAGAACACACATGCAATGACTCTAGTGGATACATATGTGGTTTGTGGAAAGAACACACCTGCAATGAACACTAGTGGATCCACATGTGGTTTTTGGAAAGAACACACATACAATGATACCGGTTGATCCATGTGTGGTTTGTGGAAAGAACACACATGCAATGACCACTAATTGATCCATATGTGGTTTGTGCAAAGAACACACATGCAATGACACTGGTTGATCCATGTGTGATTTGTGAAAAGAACACACATGCAATGACTCTAGTGGATCCATATGCTGTTTGTGGAAAGAACATACATGCAATGAACACTGGTAGATTCATAAGTGGTTTGTGGAAAGAACACACATACAGTGAACACCGGTTGATCCATATGTGATTTGTGAAAAGAACACACATGCAATGGCATTGGTTTATCCATGTGTGGTTTGTGGAAAGAACACACATGCAATGCCAGTGGTTGATCCATATGTGGTTTGTGGAAAGAACACACATGCAATGAACACTAGTGGATCCAAATGTGGTTTATGACATGAACACACATGCAATGACTCTGGTGGATCCATGTGTGGTTTGTGGAAAGAACACACACGCAATGACTCTAGGGGTCCATATGTGGTTTGTGAAAAGAACACACATGCAATGACGCTAGTGGATCCATATGTGGTTTGTGGAAAGAACACACATGCAATAACCACTGGTTGATCCATATGTGGTTTGTGGAAAGAACACACATGCAAGGACACTGGTGGATCCATATGTGGTTTGTGAAAAGAACACACATGCAATGACTATAGGGTTGGTTTTAGTATAAGAACACACATGCAATTACTCTAGTGGGTCCATATGTGGTTTGTGAAAAGAACACACATGCAATGACTCTAGTGGATCCATATGTGTTTTGTGGAAAAGAACACACATTCAATGCCATTGGTTAATCCATGTGTGGTTTGTGGAAAGAACACTAATGCAATGAACACTGGTGCATCCATATGTGATTTTTGAAAAGAATACACATGCAATGCCATTGGTTGATCCATATGTGGTTTGTGAAAACAACACACATGCAATGACTCTAGTGGATCCATATGTGGTTTGTGGAAAGAACACACATGCAATGACTCTAGTGGGTCCATGCGTGGTTCATGTCAGGAACACACATGCAATGACAATGGTTGATCCATATGTGGTTTGTGAAAATAACACACATGCAATGCCATTGGTTAATCCATGTGTGGTTTGTGGAAAGAACACACATGCAATGACTCTAGTGCTGGTTTTAGTATAAGAACACACATGCAATGACTCTAGTGGGTCCATATGAGGTTTATGAAAATAACACACATGCAATGACTCTAGTGGATCCATATGTGGTTTGTGGAAAATAACACACATGCAATGAATACTGGTGGATCCATAAGTGGTTTGTGGAAAGAACACACATTGAGTGAACACTGGTTGATCCATATGTGATTCGTGAAAAGAACATGCATGCAATGCCACTGGTTCATCCATATGTGGTTTGTGAAAAGAACACACATGCAATGACTCTAGTAGATCCATATGTGGTTTTTGGAAAGAACAAACATGCAATGACTCTAATGGGTCCATATGTGGTTCATGACAGGAACACACATGCAATGACTCTAGTGGATCCATATGTGGTTTGTGGAAAGGACACACATGCAATGACCACTAGTGGGTCCATATGTGGTTCATGTTAGGAACACACATGCAATGACATTGGTAGATCCATATGTGGTTTGTGACAATAACACACATGCAATGCCATTGGTTAATCCATGTGTGGTTTCTGGAAAGAACACACATGCAATGACTCTAGTGGGTCCATATGTGGTTTGTGAAAAGAACACACATGCAATGATTCTAGTGGATCCATATGTGGTTTGTGGAAAAGAACACACATGCAATGAACACTGGTGGATCCATAGGTGGTATGTGGAAAGAACACACATGCAATGACACTGGTGGATCCATATGTGATCTGTGAAAAGAAAACACATGCAATGACTCTAGTGGGTCCATATGTGGTTTGTGAAAAGAACACACATGCAATGACTCTAGTGGATACATATGTGGTTTGTGGAAAGAACACACATGCAATGAACATTAGTGGATCCACATGTGGTTTTTGGAAAGAACACACATGCAATGACATTGGTTGATCCATGTGTGGTTTGTGGAAAGGATACACATGCAATGACCACTGGTTGATCCATATGTGGTTTGTGGAAAGAACACACATGCAATGACACTGGTTGATCCATGTGTGGTTTGTGAAAAGAACACACCTGCAATGCCATTGGTTAATCCATGTGTGGTTTGTGGAAAGAACACTAATGCAATGAACACTGGTGGATCCATATGTGATTTGTGAAAAGAACACACATGCAATGCCATTGGTTGATCCATGTGTGATTTGTGAAAAGAACACACATGCAATGCCATTGGTTGATCCATGTGTGGTTTGTGGAAAGAACACTCATGCAATGACCACTAGTTGATCCATATGTGGTTCATGACTAGAACACACATGCAATGACATTGGTTGATCCATATGTGGTTTGTGACAATAACAGACATGCAATGCCATTGGTTAATCCATGTGTGGTTTGTGGAAAGAACACACATGCAATGACTCTAGTGGGTCCATATGTGGTTTGTGAAAGAATACACATGCAATGACGCTAGTGGATCCATATGTGGTTTGTGGAAATAAAACACATGCAATAACCACTGGTTGATCCATGTGTAGTTCACGGCAGGAACACACATGCAATGAACACTGGTGGATCCATATGTGGTTCTTGTCAGGAACACAAATGCAATGACATTGGTTGATCCATGTGTGGTTCATGAAAGGAACACACATGCAATGACATTGGTTGATCCAAATGTGGTTTGTGGAAAGAACACACATGCAATGACACTGGTTGATCCAAATGTGGTTTGTGAAAAGAATACACATGCAATGACATTGGTCGATCCATATGTGGTTTGTGTAAAGAACACACATCTAATGCCATTGGTTGATGCATATGTGGTTCATGACAGGAACACACATGCAATGACATTGGTTGATCCATATGTGGTTTGTGGAAACAACACACATGCAATGACTCTAGTGCTGGTTTTAGTATAAGAACACACATGCAATGACTCTAGTGGGTCCATATGTGGTTTGTGAAAAGAACACACATGCAATGACTCTAGTGGATCCATATGTGGTTTCTGGAAAAGAACACGCATGGAATGAACACCGGTGGATCCATAAGTGGTTTGTGGAAAGAACACACATGCAGTGAACACTGGTTGATCCATATGTGATTTGTGAAAAGAACACACATGCAATGCCACTGGTTGATCCATATGTGGTTTGTGAAAATAACACACATGCAATGACTCTAGTGGATCCATATGTGGTTTTTGGAAAGAACACACAAGCAATGACTCTAGTGGGTCCATATGTGGTTCATGACAGGAACACACATGCAATGACTCTAGTGGATCCATATGTGGTTTTGAAGGGAATATGCCCGAGAGGCAATAATAAAGTGGTTATTATCTTATTCCATGTTTATGATAAATGTCTATTTGCATGATGGAATTGTATTGATCGGAAACATCAATACATGTGTGTTTAATAAAAAAAAGGGTTCCTAGTTATGCCTCTCTTATAGACTAGCTTGTTGATTAACAAGATGATCAAGGTTTCCTGATCATGGACATTGGATGTTGTTAATAACAAGGTCACACCGTTGGTGGAATGATGTGATGAACATTCATCCGAAGTATAGCATTACGATCAAGTCATTATATTTATATTTCTATAACATCATACGAAGTAATATTAGTCCTTAGACCATGAGATCATGTTAATTTCTAACACCGGAAGAGTATCTTGATAACATCAAACGTCACACCGTAATAGGGTGACTATAAAGGTGGGTTCAGTGCTACGAAGGTGTTATGTTGAGGCTCATGGATCAAGAGTGGGATTTGTCCATCCCAATGACAGATAGATATACTATGGGCCCTCTCGATGATATCACATTAAGATAGCTTGCAAGCAAGTGATGTTATCACTAGAATGTTATATCACGGGAACGAGAAAAGAGTGCATGTCGGAAACGAGATCAAACTAGGTATGGAGATACCGATGATCGAATCTCGGACATGTAATATATCGCGATACAAAGGGATTTAGTTACAAGCGTTAAAGGTTCTCACGATCATAGAAGTCATCGTTGAATATGTAGGAGTCAGTACGGATCTCCAGGTCCCGCTGCTGATTATTGATCAGAGAGGGGTCTCGATCATGTCTGCATTATTCGCGAACCATAGGGTGACACACTTAAGGGATACCGACACCATTTGGAGCAAATATGTTTTAGATAAAGATTTAAGAAAGCACTAGAATTATTTCAATAGACACCAAAACTATTTCGGGTGAAATTGCTGAAATTGGTTCTGCATGTAATATTGAAATGTTGCAGGGGGTTTGATGTGAATGTTTGTTAATTAAAGTAATTAACAAAATTCTGAATAAAAATAATAAAAGAGTTTTATTAAATGAGAGAGCATTAAATTTGGAGAAATTTAATGCATTTAAAGTGGAGACTTTAAAAGGGAATGTGAAGAGGCATTGGAGGGGTTACCACCACATGAATGGAGGAGGTGAAGAGACACCTCCTCCATGCGCCGGCCATGAAGGAGGGGCACCCCCCTCCTCCTATAAAAGGCCACCCTCTCCTCACTTCTCACTCACACCTCCTTGTGAAGGATCTCTCTCCCCCTCTAGTATTATTCCCCCATGGTCTCGGATTAGCGAGATACATGTTCCCGGTGGCTTTATCTGGAAAGGAGTTGCTGCTTCCGTTGCTTTGCTGGAGCGAGGGACGGAGGTTGTCGGGGTACCGAACGTGTGTGCGATCACGGATGCACCGCTGCTTTGCGGTGCTGGACTTGGTGGTGCTGGAGCTGGAGTTGATGGACGTGCTGGAGCCGGACCTGCTGGACTTCATCACGATCTTGAGATCGGCAAGTGTACGACTACATCAACCACGAGTTCCTACTCGTTAACAAAGCTCATTGTCTACGAGGGAAGTTCTCGTTGGATGTATGTCCACCCGTTGCTTTGTACCTAGTAGATAGATCTTGGCGTGTAGTTCACACCGTAGGAATTTTTTTGTTTTCTATGCTGTGGACCCAACAGGTTTGTGGAAAGGACACTCATGCAATGACCACTAGTGGGTCCATATGTGGTTCATGTTAGGAACACACATGCAATGACATTGGTTGATCCATATGTGGTTTGTGACAATAACACACATGCAATGCCATTGGTTAATCCATGTGTTGTTTGTGGAAAGAACACACATGCAATGACTCTAGTGGGTCCATATGCGGTTTGTGAAAAGAACACACATGCAATGACTCTAGTGGATCCATATGTGGTTTGGGGAAAACGACACACATGCAATGAACACTGGTGGATCCATAAGTTGTTTGTGGAACGAACACACATGCAATAACACTGGTGGATCCATATGTGGTTTGTGAAAAGAACACACATGCAATGACTCTAGTGGGTCCATATGTGGTTTGTGAAAAGAACACACATGCAATGACTCTAGTGGATCCATATGTGGTTTGTGGAAAAGAACACACATGCAATGCCATTGGTTAATCCATGTGTGGTTTGTGGAAAGAACACTAATGCAATGAACACTGGTGGATCCATATGTGATTTGTGAAAATAACACACATGCAATGCCATTGGTTGATCCATATGTGGTTTGTGAAAAGAACACACATGAAATGACTCTAGTGGATCCATATGTGGTTTGTGGAAAGAACACACATTCAATGACTCTAGTGGGTCCATATGTGGTTTGTGAAAAGAACACACATGGAATGACTCTAGTGGATACATATGTGGTTTGTGGAAAGACCACACATGAAATGAACACTAGTGGATCCACATGTGGTTTTTGGAAAGAACACACATACAATGACACCGGTTGATCCATGTGTGGTTTGTGGAAAGAACACACATGCAATGACCACTGGTTGATCCATATGTGGTTTGTGGAAAGAACACACATGCAATGCCACTGGTTGATCCATGTTTGGTTTGTGAAAAGAAAACACATGCAATGACTCTAGTGGATCCATATGTGGTTTGTGGAAAGAACACACATGCAATGAACACTGGTGGATTCATAAGTGGTTTGTGGAAAGAACACACATACTGTGAACACCGGTTGATCCATATGTGATTTGTGAAAAGAACACACATGCAATGGCATTGGTTGATCCATGTGTGGTTTGTGGAAAGAACACACATGCAATGCCAGTGGTTGATCCATATGTGGTTAGCAGAAAGAACACACATGCAATGAACACTAGTGGATCCAAATGTGGTTCATGACAGGAACACACATGCAATGACTCTGGTGGATCCATGTGTGGTTTGTGGAAAGAACACACATGCAATGACTCTAGTAGGTCCATATGTGGTTTGTGAAAAGAACCCACATGCAATGACGCTAGTGGATCCATATGTGGTTTGTGGAAAGAACACACATGCAATAACCACTAGTTGATCCATATGTGGTTTGTGGAAAGAACACACATGCAATGACACTGGTGGATCCATATGTGGTTTTTGAAAAGAAGACACATGCAGTGACTCTATTGCTGGTTTTAGTATAAGAACACACATGCAATGAATCTAGTGGGTCCATATGTGGTTTGTGAAAAGAACACACATGCAATGACTCTAGTGGATCCATATGTGGTTTGTGGAAAAGAGCACACATGCAATGCCATTGGTTAATCCATGTGTGGTTTGTGGAAAGAACACTAATGCAATGAACACTTGTGGATCCATATGTGATTTGTGAAAAGAACACACATGCAATACCATTGGTTGATCCATATGTGGTTTGTGAAAAGAACACACATGAAATGACTCTAGTGGATCCATATGTAGTTTGTGGAAAGAACACACATGCAATGTCTCTAGTGGGTCCATGTGTAGTTCATGTCAGGAACACACACGCAATGACATTGGTTGATCCATATGTGGTTTGTGACAATAAAACACATGCAATGCCATTGGTTAATCCATGTGTGGTTTGTGGAAAGAACACACGTGCAATGACTCAAGTGGGTCCATATGTGGTTTGTGAAAATAACACACATGCAATGACTCAGGGGGATCCATGTGTGATTTGTGGAAAGAACACACATGCAATGAACGCTGGTGGATCCATATGTGGTTTGTGGAAAGAACACACATGCGATGCCGCTGGTGGATCCATATGTGGTTTGTGAAAAGAACACACATTCAATGACTCTAGTGGGTCCATATGTGGTTTGTGAAAAGAACACACATGCAATGACTCTAGTGGATACATATGTGGTTTGTGGAAAGAACACACATGCAATGAACACTAGTCGATCCACATGTGGTTTTTGGAAAGAACACACATACAATGGCACCGGTTGATCCATGTGTGGTTTGTGGAAAGAACACACATGCAATGACCACTGATTGATCCATATGTGGTTTGTGGAAAGAACACACATGCAATGACACTGGTTGATCGATGTGTGGTTTGTGAAAAGAACAGGCATGCAATGACTCTAGTGGATCCATATGCTGTTTGTGGAAAGAACATACATGCAATGAACACTGGTGGATTCATAAGTGGTTTGTGGAAAGAACACACATACAGTGAACACCGGTTGATCCATATGTGATTTGTGAAAAGAACACACATGCAATGGCATTGGTTTATCCATGTGTGGTTTGTGGAAAGAAAACACATGCAATGCCATTGGTTGATCCATATGTGGTTTGTGGAAAGAACACACATGCAATGAACACTAGTGGATCCAAATGTGGTTCATGACAGGAACACACATGCAATGACTCGAGTGGATCCATGTGTGGTTTGTGGAAAGAACACACATGCAATGACTCTAGGGGTCCATATGTGGTTTGTGAAAAGAACACACATGCAATGACACTAGTGGATCCATATGTGGTTTGTGGAAAGAACACACATGCAATAACCACTGGTTGATCCATATGTGGTTTGTGGAAAGAACACACATGCAAGGACACTGGTGGATCCATATGTGGTTTGTGAAAAGAACACACATGCAATGACTATAGGGCTGGTTTTAGTATAAGAACACACATGAAATTACTCTAGTGGGTCCATATGTGGTTTGTGAAAAGAACACACATGCAATGACTCTAGTGGATCCATATGTGTTTTGTGGAAAAGAACACACATTCAATGCCATTGGTTAATCCATGTGTGGTTTGTGGAATGAACACTAATGCAATGAACACTGGTGCATCCATATGTGATTTTTGAAAAGAATACACATGCAATGCCATTGGTTGATCCATATGTGGTTTGTGAAAAGAACACACATGCAATGACTCTAGTGGATCCATATGTGGTTTGTGGAAAGAACACACATGCAATGACTCTAGTGGGTCCATGCGTGGTTCATGTCAGGAACACACATGCAATGACACTGGTTGATCCATATGTGGTTTGTGTCAATAACACACACGCAATGCCATTGGTTAATCCATGTGTGGTTTGTGGAAAGAACACATATTCAATGACTCAAGTGTGTCCATATGTGGTTTGTGAAAAGAACACACATGCAATGCCTCAGGGGGATCCATGTGTGGTTTGTGGAAAGAACACACATGCAATGCACTAGTGGATCCATATGTGGTTTGTGGAAAGAACACACATGCAATGACACTGGTGGATCCATATGTGGTTTGTGAAAAAAACACACATGCAATGACTCCAGTGCTGGTTTTAGTATAAGAACACACATACAATGACTCTAGTGGGTCCATATGTGGTTTGTGAAAAGAACACACAAGCAATGACTATAGTGGATCCATATGTGGTTTGTGGAAAAGAACAAACATGCAATGAACACTGGTGGATCCATAAGTGGTTTGTGGAAAGAACACACATGCAGTGAACACTGGTGGATCCATATGTGGTTTGTGGAAAAGAACACACATGCAATGAACACTGGTTGATCCATGTGTGGTTTGTGGAAAAAACACACATGCAATGACACTGGTGGATCCATGTGTGGTTTGTGAAAAGAACACACATGCAATGCCATTGGTTGATCCATGTGTGGTTTGTGAAAAGAACACACATGCAATGCAATTTGTTGATCCATGTGGTTTGTGGAAAAGAACACACATGCAATGACATTGGTGGATCCATGCGTGGTTTGTGGAAAGAACACACATGCAATGACACTGGTTGATCCATGTGTGGTTTATGTAAAGAACACACATGCAATGACATTGGTGGATCCATATGTGGTTTGTGGAAAGAACACACATGCAATGACATTGGTTGATCCATGTGTGGTTTGTGAAAAGAACACACATGCAATTACACTGGGTGGATCCAAATGTGGTTTGTGAGAAGAACACACATGCAATGGACACTGGGTGGATCCAAATGTGGTTCATGACAGGAACACACATGCAATGACTCTAGTGGATACATATGTGGTTTGTGGAAAGAACACACATGCAATGAACTCTAGTGGATCTATCTTGGCATAATTTGATGTATGCCATGATGTACTTTAGTGTAAAAGACACTCACTTTCCATTTTTATACTACTCAGCTTTGCCTTTGGTTTTTTGATACTACCCAGTTTTGCCCCCTCTCTCTCTTTCTTAGAAGCCCAAACCTGTGCCCACTCTGTCTCCTACACCCTGATTGGTTGTCACAGTTGTCACGCGGATCATGCGCACCAACTGTTGATCCTGTGTGATCCAACGAGGCTTGTTGCACACGTTGTGCCCTTCAGAGGACAACATGAGACAGCACGGACATCTCCCTCAACGAGACTTCTACAAGAAGGAACACGATGCCGTCCATGGAAAAAGTCGTTGAGTGGTCATGTCATGTTTAATATAGTCTGCAAAAGCTACAAGTCTACTGCACGGCAACTGGTCATCCACGGCCCACGGGCTATACCATTTTTACTATGCAGCACGCCTGCACTCTCACTTCCGACAGGCCCCCACCACACGAACCTTCCACGCGGCAGCCGCAGCCGGAAGAGATGCCTATTGGGGCCCTCGAGGAGGCCTAAACGTCCCTGCATTAAAAACCCAGCGTATCGGGTCCTCCATTCGCACTCATCCACTACTCTCTCTTCCATATCTAGCAGAACCCCACAATATGGAACATACTGGCACGAACCTTCTCCATGAAACCTGTGCATGGGGGTGAGTGTCCGGGCCTCGCCGCCGGGGTGGTGCTTCATGCGGGAGATCTGGAGGAGCATCACGCAGCACAAGGCAAGGAGGACATGCAGTTCAACCCCTTGGGGGACCATGTGCTCGCTGGTGCTGACGACTTCGGAGGCCCTGATGAGGGCGTGGAGTTCGACGAACACGCCCTGCTCGTGTACCCGGAGGTACATCTATTTCTACATGTTTCATATTTTCTACTCGAGCTTAATCTATCCTGGCGTCATAAAAAAATCTAGTCCTAATGATTAGATGCAACATACGAACCGGTACATGGAGAGATCTAGTCTGTTCTGAATGAATCCACATTATTTATTAATAAGTTATCAAGAACACAAACCACATTAACTTAGGAGCGAGCTGGGGAGACGGCCGTAATAAACTGCTGAACCTGTATAGACATATTATTGCATCGAAAGTAACTCGGAATGGTGGAAGGAATATATATTTATTATTTTGCTCATTTCGGTTTGTATTCCATTCATTACGGGTGGATTCAAGTGAGATGGACTATGACAAGGAGACCAGGGACAACAAGAGCCGCCATGTCATGAAGAAGCTCAAGAGCAGGATAATCCCTTTCCGCACTCGACTAGGGGAGCTCAGGTGTCCTTTCTGTAAGAAAGGAGTCAACCCGAGGATTGCCAGCTTGATTCCGCATGCGGTTGGCATCGGTAAAAGCCCGGCTAGTAAACACAAGTTGGCGACCAAGGCTAAGCACGCTGCTTATGGCAAATTCCTGAGGGAGTATGTCAAGGCCGACCTAGTGTCCCCTTACTTAGGAATCAACAACTTCTAGCCGACCAACCCGTCACTGTGCTGGCCCGGCCACTAATAATATTTAGTTCTCTTACCGTATCTAGACCCTTAAACTATGGGGATTTCTATTTTTGTACCCTTCAAAATATATTCAAGTTCATCTATTTATGGAGTTAAAGTTCCGGTGGCATACTCGTTATTTTGCATGGATAGAGGGGTGCCCCTGACAGATATAAGGGACTGTCCACTAGATCACAGAGGATCAACGGTTGGTGGGCACGATCCGTGTGACAACTGTCTCGACCAATCAGAGCGTAGCAGCGAAGATGAGCACATGTGCGAGAGATGGATACAAAGAGAGGGGAAAACCGAGTAGCACTTAAGAACCAAGGGCAAAACTGAGTAGAACTTAAAAACCAAGGGCAAAACTGAGAAGAACTTAAAAACCAAGGGCAAGAGTGACAAAGGGATTCAAATAGAAAATAGAAAATGATTTAAAAATGGAACCAAACCGCTAGTGTTACGCTCGAGGGCAAAACTGAGTACAACTGAATCGCCAGGGTTAGACACGAGGGAAAAAAACACGACTCACAGTACGCGTGTGTGGTGCACGGGGCGGTAGCGGACACGTGTGGCCGTGCATGGTGCATTAGTGTACGCGATGCACGGTAGTGCAACGAAACGTCACTTCCCTTCTCCTTTAATAGAGGCCTCCCCACTCCCACTCATCACGCACTAGCTCACTCAGTCGTCTCCACTGTCCAATCACCTTCTGCAAACTCCCAAAAAAACTCCAACCACGCCGGCGATGGAGAAGAACGGCGCGGTGGCCATCGGCGCCTCCAAGGCCGCTGGCGAGGAGCCCCCCGTCCCTGTACAGACCCCCGTCCCCGTCCCCGCATCCGCTGTAGCCGCCGATGAGGAGGCCCCCACCGGTCTCGGACAGATCCCGCTCGGCTGGGACCCCTACGAGGAGGTTGTCTACATAATGCCGGAGAACCCCTATGACACCAGCATCGCCAACCCATGGTCGGAGGTAACCAAGGTTTTCTCCCCTTCCCTTGTTCTTCCCTCGTTCCCATTGTTGGATGCTAGATCGTATGTTATTAGGGCTCGGCTGTTCGTATTTTTACAGTAGCTAATCCTCTTGTGTTAGATCTCGATTTTCGATGAATCCCCCTGTTTGTAGTTGGGATCAGTATTCGATTTGGTTTGAGATTTGGGGAATAATCGGGAGATCTCATTCAGTTAATTTATGCAAAAAATCAATCCCGATAATCAAAGTATCTCAATCATGTCCTTATTTCACTCTACTGTTTTTCCAACAGGAGGATAGCAGCGACCTCTGCAGCGACAATGAGTCCAAGGACACCAAGACTCGTCATGTGCCGAGGAGGCTAAAGTCCGGCCAGTACAACAACTTCTTTGCTGGTGACGTGTACAGGTGCCCCTTCTGCCCCACCAGGAGGCTCCAAGCCACGGACTTCAACTCCCTCGTGAAGCATGCCGAGGACGTGAGGACCTGCGGTGAGTCCGTGAACGTCCACAGCTTCATGGCCAAGCACCAGGCGCTCGGTCTTCACCTCCGCAACCTCCAGAAGGTGGTTATCAAGGAGGGTCGCATGCCCCCGATCAGACCCAAGGCGCCCAAGGTCAAGGGGCTGGGCATCAAGAAGTGGAGGAGGCGCCAGAGGGAGGAGGTGGATACCCTCCTGGCAGAGGCCACGAGGGGCCACTGATCAGCTGCAGCTACTGTTGATGCTGCTGTAAAGCAGCTTCTTTTGTCTTGTCTGTGTTGAACCTGTCAGCTGCTGCTGCTAAGCAGCCTAATTGTCGAACCTCGTTAAGTATAGTACTATATAACCTATATTAGCTGCTTTATCTACATTTTCTCTGTTTACTGAATTTATTTATGGTGCTGGTTTGTTTTGCTGCTCTAGATTTGCTACCAGATTGGGGAAAAACGAGGGCAAAAGGAACAATGAATGAAGAGAGAAGCTGCTCTAGATTCCCTACCTTTTTGGGCAAAAGAACACAACTATTAGCGAGAGAGGGGAAAAGGCGCTCTTAAAAAGTCCAAATAACAAAAAAACTTCCAATTTAGGCGTCAGGGCGCACGTAACGGCCAAGCCTTTGACCAGACGGCACCCCCCTCCGAGTGCATGTGAGGGCTTTGGAATATCGGGAGGGAAAAAGTGAGGACAAACGAGACACAATGTTGCTATAGCTAAATCTAACAAAAAGCTGAATTTGGATTTACCATGCAATTTGGCTAGAGCTCCACAATGAGCTATTCTAAATCCCTAAACTATGTGGTGCGGTGAAACCTAATGCTTTTGCACCGACACGTGTGTTGCAAAGTTGCTTGATCGTGCATGCTTACACAAGTGGCCTATAGAGAAACTTATAGAAGCATGGGCAAACGAGATTCATTTTGGCAAATTCTGGACAAAATGAAATTGCAAGCTTTGCGCAATCGGTAGGCCTGATCGGCTGGGCGGCTGCCCCGGGGTGCAAGGATGCTAGGTCCATGTCTATGCTTACACTTCTTAAACTTGTTAGGAATAATAGTTGTACACTTCCTTCTATCCTGTCACATTACGACGTGTTAGCACCGTGCACCCGCTGTGGATCGGCAACGGGACGGTGGTCTACGTGACCGGTCTCTGCCACGCCAAAGCCACGTCGCACACCTGTCCCATCGCCTACCGGGAGGGACGCCGAATTTAATCGCTAGGATTGTAAACCAACTGTGCTCGCCCGGTAAAACTTGCTTCCACATGGGTATGACCAGAATATTGGTAAATGCAATTTAAGCATCGCCTTTCGTCTCCTCAGCACATCACTGTGCAAAAATCCCCAACTCATTCCTTCCGCCGCCCTCCACCGCCGTCGCAGCCACCGCAAGAACCATCGACGCTGCCGCAGGCACCGCCTCCACCGGGCCATACCACCACAACAGATCACTCCACCGCCATGCCCAGTCCCAGCCATCGCTACTAACCCTAGGCCACCGCCACCGCATTAGCTGCTGCCATGGACGCAGAGTACGACGTGTTTGGCGATGGGAGCGACTTCACCGATGAGTACACCGTCACCACCCATGGCACCACCAAGCTGACGGTCGTCCACACAAATGCGTCAATGAAGGTCGGCAAGGTCATCGCAATGTACGAGCGGTGGCTACAAGAGCCGATGGACAGGTACAAGCTCGTCGGCCTTGACCTCGAGTATACCGGAGATAGGAAGAGGACGTCGCTTTTGCAGTTGTCCATGCGCAACCACTGCCTCCTATACCACGTATGTAGGGCCAAATCTGTATGCCCGAAGCTTCGCGAGTTCCTACACAGGAGGGAGATCTACTTCGCCAGTGTCGACATCAAGAACGACACTCTGAAGCTAGAGCGGGATCTCCTCATTCATGTCATCAATCACGTCGATCTCCAATGTTTGTGGAGGTACCCGGATGGCGGTACGGGGAAATCCGTCATGGCTAGACTCGCTGCCGACATCATCGAGCGCGAGTACGCCGACATGAAAGTCGAGTTCCCAAAGAACCTGCACGAGCTATGGGAGTGGAGGCACCTGGATTACGATGCGATCAAGTACGCAGCTAGGGACACGTATGTCTGCTACGAGATGCTAAACAGGATCTGGCGGGTGGGTGAGTGTGCTGTTTACCACTACTAGTTTTGCATTTCGTTCCTAGTTTTATCTCGCCTGTATTTTATCTCACATGTATTTTCTAAGCATTCTGTGTGTAAGAACCAAGCTCGTATGATCCATGTGCTATTAGCTACTTAACCTGTATGAATTACATTCCCCCTTTTGTATGCTCAACATTCATTCTTACAAATTCTATCTGTGCCATTTGCATGTGGCAGAATCCAGGACTGACATGCATAAGGTGTGATACAGTCATAAATCATAACCAAACCTAGATTATAGCAAAGGATACAGTCATAACCAAACCCAGATTATAATTTGACAAAGGTAATACACAACAGTTCGTAATTGCTCACATAGTGTACTTTTGAAATAACATGTTTTCATAAACACAACAATCATGCATTAAAAGTCTACATCCTAGCCTGTTGGAGAAGGCAACCGTCCCCAGGATGCCTTCGATCGCTTGCCCCGGCTTGTAGATTCATCTACACTCCGGCATCTGGGGCAAACAACCTTCCTTGGTGGTGGTTCAATGATGCGATGCCTGGAACGAGATTTTACAATCTGGCGGTATAGCTCGTGGCTAACATACCCGTCAATTGCAGCGTACTTCAGATTAGGTTCAGAAAGTGGCTTATCCTCCCAGTAATCGTGCCCTAAACGCCTCCACGAACATCTCGGCAATTTGCCCTTCATGTCAACGTACCACAGGTCGATGAGTTCGGAGGCAAGAGCGGCCATCCCGGTCTTGCCGCCCTTCGTCCCTGGGATCCAGTAAATTTCCTGGATGTCCACTCTACACTGCTTTGGTATTCTAATGTTGACAGTCGGGATTTCAAGCAGTTTAGTGTCATTGATGATGTCAACACTAGTAAATGTTATGTGCTGGTTCACGAGAAAGTCATGAAACAGATCCCTAATGCTTTTGCTCCACCTGCATGAAAATGAACTCAGACAAATAATATAGCAATAACTTTTGTAAACAGACGGTTCAGGAACAAAAAGACAGCAAAGTCTACCAGATCCCGACAGCCCCCTTCTCGCAAAAAGGCTGGTATACGAGGATGTGCCCCTTCATGGAGAGTTGCACCACGACGATCCTACGGTGATCACGGCTGTACTCGAGGTCGAGACCTACAAACCTGTTTTCTTTAAACTGCAGCCAACTCGTGTAATTATTCAGAGTGTTTCTCACCGTTCGAGGGTTAGTGGTGTAGACGACATCGATCTTCTTCCCTCCATGTACTTCTATGTCGAAGTGCGCAGTTTCTTGCCTGTCGTCGTTTCGGACGTCCGGAGAGTCCATGACTACAGGCAATAGGGAAAGGATACGGAGGAAGAGGGTGATGCAGTGGTGGAGGAAGTGGATGAGGCCGTGGAGGAGAAAGACGATGAGGCCGTGGAGAAGGAAATGAGATGGAGAACTGAAAGATTGGAACCGCCCTTACCAATATCTGGAATGGTGCACGACCGTTCGTAGTAGGGTGAAGGTGGAGAAAAATGGTGGTTTTACACGTCGACGCTAGCGCTTCCTAAAATTTGTTCTGTGCCACTTGCATGCGATGGAATCGAGGTCTGCCATGCACGATCCAAGTCAAACGTAGGCACGTTTGCGCGTGCCGACCTTCACTCACTGACAGGCAGGCCGCACATTTCTCTCTCTTACGATTTATTTTTTCACTTCCTCTAGACGGTTCCGGTGCCCGCCCTCAATAATTACGCCCCTTCTATGTCTTCCACGCGGACGAGAACCAGCGGCGGCGGCGGTTCCTTGCAGATTCACTCCCCACTCGAACAACTGCCCCCATCCATGATTCCATCCCCTCTCGAATCCATCTGCCTCCTTATCACAATGCCTCCATTAATCTATCGTATTCTAGACTCCATTTGCCGCTATGGGTAGAGCTTGGGGTAGCAGCAGGCTGAAGCAAAAGGCATGCAACGACGACGCGGATGGCCAGGGTGACTGCCACCGCGAGGATTGGGGATGGCCGAACCTCAGCACCGCGAACGTGCACATGATCGCCTCGGGGTTTGAGATTATCTCTGTCGGCCGCCTCGCTCGCTGCATCCATGGCTACCGCTTCACGATGCGGGACATGGACAAACAACCTTTCGGCACGCCAGGCCTTCTTTACCCCGACAACAGCAAATGGACAAACGACCGTGATGGCCACGTAAGTTCCAGTATCTAGCTTATTGGTTCAGTCATACCGTGATGGCCACGTATGTGCTGAACTCTCATCAGAATCCTATGTTCCTTTCATCGAACGTGTTGTGTGCACGCGCGGTTTGAACAAATCAAACCATTTAATACTATTCTATACAGCGGAAGCTCTGCTCGTACCTGATATTCTAGTATTTTCATAGTGACACAGTCTTACTTTAGGTGATAGAGGGGTTGTCAATTTTGATTTGCAATGGAATGCGTGCTAGGTGATATTCCCCGAGCTGTTTATGATCATCGTTAGGAGTTTGTTTTGGGGGCTTTGCTCCTACTCCATATATTGGGTATCTTCGTAGTGACACTGGCACAATTTAGGCGATATCTGAGGAGACACTTGTATTTAGGCGATATTTTGTGTACTTTAATCTGAAGGTCCAGTTGTCAAATTGTATTTGCAATGGAATCCATGCTAGGTGATTGTACCAACGGATAACAAACTCTACAGAATATTCATGCAAAACAGATGCTGCTTGATAAGTGGTATGTATCAGTAGTGGTGAATATCAAGGAAGAAGAAGAGACGGAAATGGAAGATGACCAGAACTAGGTGGGTGGCAACAGTGAGTGGCTGGTCCTTTTATCACAGGATGGGAGTACTTGGACTCTAAAAAATGGCTACAGATCGTTGAGACTTACATTGCCATCTTTGGAGGGTATCGACATTACTGCATTCAACAACGGGTGGCCTCCGCCCATTTCTGAATTCGCTTACAAGTTCAACATGGCAGAACTTGACCTCCTGAAGGTACAACTCCCACATAGACTGCGGGAGGGGGCGTGGAAGACCTGGGAGTACGACCTCTTAGCGGTGTTCGACAAGGCAATCACATTCATTAGATGCCCAGAAGACAAGGAATGGACAGTCTTGCGTGACGACTTCCTGCGGCCGAAGAAGTATGTGGACGACATCTTCACCTACAACTACTATTCGTACAAATCGCAACGCATTTATGTGGTCACTGAACCTAGCGGCGACGTGCGTGTTTGGGAGCCGTCCATTTGGGGTGAGTCATGGTGTCATATATTACGTAAAATCCCATTCAAAATTCTGCTTACTGACTGTAAGTAACACGCACGTTCCCACGCAGCCCCATGCATCATTCCAGCTCCGGTCATCGAAGATGCAGTAGCAGATGCTGAACTTGGGACACGGCGTTGGTTCCTAGCACCTCTCGGAGGCGACACGGAACAAGATGATGAACTCATGTGGATTCATATCCGGGGAGCACTAAACAGCGTTGGTGATACAATAGAACATATGGGGACACAACTTTCTTCATGCCCATCGCTGCGGTGTCACGTTTTCTCGAGGTCCGCATGCCCATCCAAAGACCCAGTAGAGCAAGTCTAGAGCAGAGTCGACAATCTGAAGGGACAATCTGTGTTTCTTGGGATCAACTACCCTTTCTTTGTCGGAGCCCCTGGAGCTGTTGAACATGTAATTGCTCAGGCAGCCCTGGCTCCTGATGCTGCTGCTGCTGGTGGTGTTGGTGGTGGTGGAGCTGACAAAGAACTAGCTGCTGCTGCTCCTAGTGAAGCTGACGAAATACTTGGTGATGCTGCTGCTGGTGAAGCTGACGAAATACTTGCTAATGTTGCTGCTGGTGAAGCTGACGAAATACCTGCTGAGGTTGTTGCTAGTGAAGCTGACGAAATACCTGTTGAGGCTGCTGCCGGAGTCTAGGAAGAACATGCTGGTGTTGTTGTTGAGGTGCCAGCACTTCCAGTGTTTATAGCAGACTGTGTGTTTTGCTTCACACTCACGCGCCTATCATGTTGACACTCCAGATCCGACCTGGAGCCGAATCCACGTCGGGGGGAGGGGGCCTACAATTGGCTCATCAGTGGGGTCGTATGAATTGATGGAGAATTCCAGACGGCCAAACACAGCATTCTGGTTCGTTCCGACGATACCAACAACTCCAGGGACCTAGTGCTCATACTAGCAGATCCAATGAACCATTTGTCTTTATCTCTATCATTAGTTAAGCTTATTTGTGTAAAGACTAAGCTGTGCTTATTTGTGTAAGACTAAGTTAGGCCTAACTGTGTAATATTCAGTGAAGCCCAGCTTTTCTTTCCATGCCCATAACAACAGAATTGCAGCATAGAACATACAAAGGTAATGTGCATACTAGGCATTTTTTCTCAGGATAACAACCACTTCAAGCAAATGATGCATGGTGTACGCATTTGAACGCATCACTAGAATGTGCCACCTATTGATGATTGATGACATGGATCTAGCTTTTCTGTGCATATTTGCATTGAATCGCTCATTGATTTGTTCACATATTTTTTGGCAATGGCTGATGAACTCCACTCTCTTGGTAACTTGCTTTGACAGCGAGCACTTGTTGATGCAATGCAAAGTACAGAACATGGTCGTCATCGTCATTCTATTTAGGTTCTCTATGTTTCGTCATCACAGAGCTACTAATTTCAAATGAAAATCTAGTAAACAACATATGTGTACATTGTTAGAGTATGCTATGGCCACGGTACATACATGTTTTTCTACAATCACAAGAAGAAAACTTGATGCATTTTCACCTTGTTGGCATTGTGCCGAACTGGGTGGATGCGGATTTGGGGTTTAGAGAGGAAGGCACCGTGGCTGGTGCGTGTGCGACCATAGCGACAGCGAGCTCAGATTCTAGAGGAGGCCAACAGGACCGAGCATGGTCGGCATGGTGATAGATCTCACCCGGGAATGAATTCCCGTCCCCGCGCTGTGCCATGGGTGCAACTATGGCGAGGGCGAGCTTCGATTCAGGATGGGGAGGAGAACAGGGCCGAGCAGGTTTATCCAAGTCCTAGCTCCACGCCATGGCCGCGACCACAGATTGCTGCCCGGCGGAAGAAGAAGACGCGTAAAGGATGCATGCGCCAACGCTGCAAGCCTACATGGCAGCCACGACGGCAACGACATAACGATGAAAGCTGACAGGAGGGGCCCAACTTGACGGCCGGTAGCCTGATATTTTGTATTGGAACATAAAGTTGAATTCGTGCCAAAAAAGACCCTCTAAGTATTTGGCACGCCAACTTTGGGTAACAGAGCTGATTGTAAGCAACTTGGGTACCGCGTTGCCTGGACACCCCAACTTTCGGGTCGCAAAATGATATTCTCATGAATTTGGGGGGTGACATGATGGTTCTAGAACATGGTGGAGTTTGCTCTAGGTAGTACTCAACACGAATCCACCTACTCTAAACCATTGGATCTAACAGCCCAATGGTCAGGATTGGTACTATGGATCCAATTCAAAACTGATTCTTTATAGTAGTAGAGAAAAAATGATATGGCATATACTTCTACTATCTGATTATCACGTGCAAGGAATGTGCAACTTACTAATAAGATATATAACACGGATAACTTTGAACATCGATCATCAGATATAGATTGACAGATTTCAACATTGCTAATTGTTGGATCTCTTACAAATTCAAGAAAGAATCTATCACGCTTACTTGTAGTTCAAATTTGACCTACTTTCTTTAAATCAACATAAAGTTATTTGAGTGCATGGGCGTAGTTAGCTAATATATAGGGAAGCTTGAAACGTCCTAATACTAGGGAATTGTAACAAAACATGTCCGCGTTTTCTGAAAATCGGGTGGTGGAACTTTATTTTTTTGACTGGGGCATGTCCCGAAGGAGTGAGATGCTTCAATAATTAACATAGCTAGTGCATGTGTACATGTTACACCAAGGACCTTAAAAAAGTGAAAATTGCATCCAAGTCTATACATTAAACACAAAGGACCCTACAATCAAGCAATTAAAATTAGTAGTCGGGTCCTGCTCCTCCATCACGGAGCTGAGTCATGCTCTTCATAGTAGTACCAGTAAGCTGCATGTGCCTTACACGTGAAACTCACATAATATACAAAAGCATGACATGTCATTAGTATATAACATTGTAATAAGTAAAGCTTGAAATATCTATGAATTTGAGTCACGTTTCTAAAGTATGAGTGTATATTTGGTTCTTGCACTTTATATCATGTAGAAATAAATGTTTATTAGCTACCTAATAATTGAAAATTTTAGAACCATGGTCTAGAGAAACAATCGAGAAGATTCTGCAATGATTGATAAGTGTGTTTTGACGTTTCTCTACATATATATCTTATCTTATCTTACCACTATATAGTGTACGTATAACTTTGAATATTGACCATTGGATCAAGACTCGCGAATCCCAACATTTCCAGCCGTTGGATATTCTTTTCCATTCTAGCATCTAGAAGATTTTATTGATAGTCTTCATCACAATGAATGGTACGCACAAAACTCAAAACACACTTCTCCATCATTCTAGAATCTTCTCCCTTGTTTCTCTAGACCATGTTACCAGAATTTTCAAGTTTTAGATAGCTAATAATCGTTAACTTCTAAATGATATACAAAGTACAAGAACTAAATATACACCCATACTTTATAGATATTGATCAAGTTTATATTTTTGTATGCTTTACCTATTAAAATTTTATATAGTGATGATATGTTAGACGTCTATTATCTAAGTCTCGCGTGTTGAGAAAAAGGGATGTGCCACTCATGTATATACTATATGAAATGTGATTTAACAAACATTAAGTTGTTACTAACCAATATTCTTTTTAGATAAAAAATGCATACATTAAGTCTATTAGTAATAACTATCTACCCATATTGAAAATACATCCTAATGTGTTATGCAATTTGGGGGGTGGTGAAATGATGGTTCTAGAACATGTTGGAGTTTTCTCTAGGTACTATTCAACATGAATCCAGCTGATCTGAATCATTGGATCTAATAGCCCAACGGTCAGGATTGGTACTATGGATCCAATTCAAAACTACACCATTGTAGTAGTAGAGAGAATACAACCTACTATGCTATGCTATTTTGGGGGTGGTGACATGATGGTTCTAGAACATGGTGGAGTTTGCTCTAGGTACTATTCAACATGAATCCAGGTGCTCTGGACCATTGGATCTAACAACCCAACGGTCAGGATTGGTGTTAAGGATCCAACTGAAACTGCTCCACTATAATAGTACAGATAGAGATATGATGTCGATATGGTCATCCTTTGAATAACCTTCATTCCCGATGCTTGTAAAGGAAGACAAAAAATTTGAAAGTTTGAATTCTACTAATTTTTGCTACCAATGCCCGGTTCCTTCCTATGTACACCAACGCACACGCCGGAGACACAACTGAGCCGCCGTACCAAGACACACATGCGCAGTGCTGTGGACGAGGGAGTGCTGAGATTGATGGTGAGGTAGCGACTGAGAGTGAAAAAATAATTTTTTTTGTTTTGAGTGCACATAAGTCCTGAAATTTACTAGAGTGTGTACGCTGTAAAGGCTGTAGTACCTCATGTCAGGAACCCATCATAATTCTGCTCTGACATCGCACCGCCTTCAAGTGCCCTGTCATGCTGCCCTCTTGCTTTGCCTCCCTTTTATTCTCCGATCTCCTATTGCTCATTGTTTTTCCCCTCATCTCACTAGTACCTCCGTCCCAAAGCTTAAGGCCCCGTTTGGAATGCACGAATGCAAAACATAGGAATAGAAAAAATGTAGCAATTAAGATATCATGTATGCTCAATTCCTACAGGAATCAATACCACAGGAAATTTTTTAGGGCGTCGTTTGGATGTCACACAGGAAAACCGCATGCATTGTAGACAGAAGGAGATGAAACATGAGGTTAGACCTCATGTTATTTTTCCTAGAAAATTCATATGAAATAGCCTATAGCATAGGAATGTCAAAGGAATTTTAGATTCCTATTCCAAATGACACCATAGGAATTTTTCCTATAGGAATCCTATCCTCCAAAAATCCTATGATTTTCCTTTGTTCCAAACAGGGCCTAAGGCTTTTTTTGATAAGTCAAGCTACGAAAAGTTTGACCAAACTTCTAAAAAAATATCAAGAACTACTGTATGATATTAGTAGATACCATATGAATATATGTTTCATGATGTATCATAGGGTATGTATTTCATATTGTAAATATTAATATATTTTTCTACAAACTTTGCATAGTTTGACTTTTCAAAAAAATAGGCCTTGAGCCTTGGATGCAGGTACTACTAATGTTTAGTACTCCGTCCCGAAACTTAAGTCTTGACATATAGAAATCATGGGTCCCTTCAGACGATGTTAGGAAAATTCAAGAGGAATCTATCGCGCTTACTTGTAGTTCAAATTTGACCTAATTTCTTTAAATCGATATAAAGTTATTTAAGTGGGCACGATTCTCTATGGAATCTTGAAATGTTCTAAGACTAGGAAATTGTAAGAAAACATGGTCCCCACTTATTCTGAAAACCGGGTGGTGGTACTTTTTTTGACTAAGGTATGTCCCGAGGGAGCGAGATTCTTCAATTAATTAGCACGGTAAGTGGATGTGTACATGTTGCACCAAGGACCTCAAAATAACAAAAAATACATCCAAGTCCATACATTTAGCACAAAGGACACTAAAATCAAATGCTTGAAAATTTTGGTAACATGGTCTATTGAAATGAGGGGGGACGATTCTAGAATGATGGAGAAGTGTGTTTTGAGGTTTGTGCATAGTATTTCATTGTGATGAAGATTATCAGTAGAATCTTCTGGATGCTAGAATGGAAAAGAAGATCCAACGACTGGAAATGTTGGGATTCGTGAGTCTTGATCCAACAATTAATATTCAAAGTTTTTTGTACACCATATAGTGTTAAGATAGTGGTAATGGTAAGACTAGTACTTGCTTAACAAAAGAAAACATCACACTTCTCACTTTCAACAAATCTTGTTGAAGAAGATGCACGAATCTACCGGATGCAGGTACTGTATCATAAACTATATATGATGTCAATATGGTCATGACCTTGGCTATTCGGGTCGAAACCAGGAATGTTCATACACCGTAGGCCAATACACATTGTGAAGCAATGAGATCATTTTTTGTATTCAAAGGTGTCAAACACATGTTTCTTTTTTTTCTTAGCACTATATACTGTACAAATAACTTTGAATATTGACAATTGGATCAAGACGCGAATCCCAACATTGTCAGACATTCGATCTTCATTATTTCCATTTTAGCATCGAGAAAATACTATTGATAGTCTTTCTTTTCTTATCTTACCACTACTAATAAAAGGCACGTGCCACACACATATATACTGTATGAAATTTGATTTAACAAACATTAGGTTGTTATTAACCAATAGTATTGTTAGAGAAAAAATGGATACATTAAGTCTATTAATAATATATCTACACATATTGAGAATACAACCTACCGTGCTATGAAATTTTGGGGGTGGTGACATGATGGTTCTAGAACATGATGGAGTTTTCTCTAGGTACTATTCAACACAAATCCACCTGCTCTGAACCATTGGATCTAATAGCCCAACGGTCACGATTGGTGCTATGGATCCAATTCAAAACTGCTTCATTATGTCTAACTATTATAATGGAGTAGTTTTGAATTGGATACATAACACCAATCCTGACCATTCGGCTATAAGACCCAATGGTTCAGAGCAACTGGATTCGTGTTGAACAGTACCTAGAGAAAACTCCATCATGTTCTAGAACCATCATACTTTAAGTCTTGTTAGAGAAAAAATGCATACATTAATAAGTATATTAATAATAAATATCTACACATATTGAGAATACAACCTACTGTCCTATGAAATTTGAGGGTGGTTACATGATGGTTCTAGAACATCCATGGTGGAGTTTGCTCTAGGTACTATTAAACACGAATCCAGCTACTTTGAACCATTAGATCTAATAGCCCAACGGTCAGGATTGGTGTTATGGATCCTATTCAAAACTGCTCCATTATAGTAGTAGTAGAGATATAGTGTACGAATAACTTTGAATATTGACCGTTAGATCAAGACTCACGAATCCCAACATTTCCAACCGTTGGACCTTCTTTTCCATTCTTGCATCTAGAAGATTCTATTGATAGTCTTCATCACAATGAATGCTATGCACAACACTCAAAACACACTTCTCCATCATTCTAGAATCTTCTCCCTCATTTCTCTATACCATGTTACCAAAATTTTCAAGTTTTATATAACTAATAATCGTTGACTTCTACATGATATACAAAGTACAAGAACGAAATATACACCCATACTTTATAGATGTTGATCAAATTTATATTTTTTCTTCTTTACCTATTACAATTTTATATAGTGATGATATGTCAGACGTCTATTATCTCAGTCTCACGTGTAGGGCACGTGCAACTTACTAGTTTATATATAGTGTGCGGACAACTTTGAATATTATTGAACGCTAATTCATGACTCATGAATCCCAACATTGCTGCTAGCTACTGGATCCTCTAATCCATTCCATCATCTAGAAGATACTATTGATAGTCTTTGTTATCTTATCTTACCACTATATAATGTATGAATAACTTTGAGTATTGACCGTTGGATCAAGACTCGCGAATCCCAACACTGCTAGCCGCCGTTGGATCTTCTTTTTCCATTCTACTAGGTGGTGGTACTTTTTTGACTAATAAGGTATATATCCTGAGGGAGCGAGATTCTTCAATTAATTAACACGGTAAGTGGATGTGTACATGTTACACCAAAGACCTCAAAAAATGGAAAAATACATCCAAGTTCATACATTTAGCAATGAGGGGGAGATTCAAGAAACGAGGGGGAGATTCAAGAATGATGAAGAAGTGTGTTTTGAGGTTTGTGTAGGGGTTCCGCGTATGAAAACAATAAAATTTTACCCTACGCCCCTGAACCCCTGATGCTGCCAGGACCTATCTATTAGTAATACAGTAACGGGAGGGGCTTTTCACGAACTTACCCTTGAATACCGAAAAGTGTTGTCAACGCTCAGGAGATCGTGGTTGATTTAGACGAGTCGAAGACGACCTCAAGGTCATGATGATGTCCTTGCGCTCCAACGGCTCCAACGACTTGAGTGCCTCAAGTGCGACACCTCACGGGAAGTTACACACGTCCGGTGCCTGACGATGACTCCCGCTTCCCCGATCCAGCAGTAGTTGCGGAAGTAGAGCTCCTGGATCCGAATCCTGCAGCACGACGGTGCTCCGCCGTGAAGATGTCCCTCATTCGCGTAATCCAAACTTGGGACCACGGTCACGAGAGAGAGAGGGAGAGAGAGAAAATATCAATTAGAGGTCCTCCCAAAAGTGAGAAGACCTTTATTTATTATTGGGTGTATTTATCTGGCCAAATACCCCCACTATATATAGGGGAGGGGAGGTACTACCTCCCTCAAAGTCCCGGTGTGGAACTGTTGGGTTCCGTAGCAGAAAACAAAAAAATTCTATCTACTCGAACACTAATACCAGAGGATCTATACTATGTAGACATAAGTAACAGGGAAGGAATACAGTATTCATACCTTTGCAGACAGAGGCACGCCTTATGCGGGAAGGCATATATTGATGAAGACGAGCAGCACCCCAAGTGTGGTGCCTCCGAAGTTTGTCACACGTCCGGTGCAGGAGACGTCAACCGGACTCCGATCCAGCCGAGTAGCGGAAGAAGTAGATGCCGGATCGCCGATCACACGACGGTAGTGTGAAGGTGGAGAACTCACCCACGAGGTCCTCCCCAATATTACGGAGTAGTCCTCAGTGGATGAGAGAGAGAATGAGAGGAATGGGTGATCCCAAAGGGGGAGGGGGACCCCTTTATATAGTGGGAGGGGGCGCACCACCCAGGGGCCAAGCGGTGTGGGACTAATCCCCACACCCGCCGGCCACCTAGGGGTAGACGCTGGCCCTATGTGGGCCCCATTGGGGCGGCCCACCAAGCCTAGGCCGGCTGGCCCCCACTCCCTAGGCGCCTTGCCCTTTTGGGCCTCCCTTCGGGTGAGGCCCATTAGCAATATGGAGCCTATAAAAATAAAATAAAAAAATATATTTAATATTAATTCTCCAATTAACATTCAAATACACATATTATATTATTCCTTCACTCTGGAACAACTTCCGGACCCCTTCCGATCTCCATCGGATGTTACCAAAACTATTCCGGTTTCTCTCTCTCTCTCTTTCTCATACGATACCTCATCTACCCTAAGCGTCCCTACCCTTAAGCATGACATCCTTCGGTTCGGAAACACTCCGGACATGATAGAGACCACTCTCACATCAATGATCAACAGAGGGACCTAAATGGCTATGTGACCCCCGTGCGTTTCACGAATACAATCGCTCGAACCGTGAGATAGTCGTTCCCCATTCCCTTTGTCATTGGATACCTAATTCATCCGAGACTTGATCTTTGGTATCTCCATACCTTAGTTTGATCTTGTTACCGATGAACTTGTTTTCTCATTCTCATGTCGTTGCATTCCGTGACCTAGTCACATGCTTGCAAGCTTCATCAATGCAACATCATCGAGATGGCCATATGTATTTGTCCGTTACATGGACTAGACAAATCCTGGTCTTGATAGGTACTCCTCTACACATCCCTTTAGAAAACCTGAGTGGCACCTTTTTGATCATCCTGTTATGAGATGATTCTTGATAACCATCTAAGCTTCTTCCGGAATGGTGATTTGCATTACCTCACAGTCAAAGGATCAGGTTGCGAGGTTCTCTGTGTTTTATCATCAATGGTGAACTTTGTAACTAGATCTCATTAAGATATAACGATCAGATGTTTGTCTATCATGTTATTCAACTAATAACATGACCTCATTGTCAATTGGCATAAATGCCCATGATCTTGAAACACAGACCATCCTCATGACCAATGAACTAGTTCACTAGAGGTAACTAGAGACACGGTATGTTTACATAACACATGTGTATTAACGTTTCGTATTAACACAGTTATAGCATAGTATTAAACATATTATGAACATATAGGAGATATATCAAATAATACACTTTATTATTTGCCACTAGGGCATAGCTCCTTCAGTCTCCCACTTGCACTAGAGTATAAACAAAACTAGTTTACAATAGGCAGGAACCTAACACCAATGGAATCTCGGTGTTGTTCGCGCTTATCCAGATGGAGAGCTTTAGTCAAAGGATCTGCCACATTCAGTTCCGTATCTACTTTGCAAATCTTGACTTCACCTTCGTCAACATTCTGCCGGATGACGTGAAATCTTAGCTTGATGTGTTTGGATGTGGAATGAGTTCTTGGTTCCCTTGCATTTGCAATAGCACCCGTGTTATCGCAATAGATCATCATAGGTTCTTGCGTATTGGGAAAAACTCCTAGTTCAATGACGAAATTCCTTAGCCAAACAGCTTCATTTGCTGCATCAGCCGCATCAATATATTCAGACTCCATTGAAGATTGTGCCACCACCGGTTGCTTCTTGATCTTCCAGCTTATCGCCCCACCATTCACCAAGAAAACAAATCCTGTTTGAGACTTCGAATCATCATGATCTGAATTCCAGCTCGCATCTACGTAACCCGTTACATTTAGAGCTTCATCATTTCCTCCATTGATTAGGAACATATCCTTTGTTCTTCTCAGATACTTTAGGATATTCTTCACAACTGTCTAGTGATCCGGTCCTAGATTACTTTAATCGGCTCGTTAAACTAAGAGCCAATGCCACATCAGGTCGTGTACTTAGCATTGCGTACATGATAGATCCTATGGCTGAAGCATAGGGGATGTAAGACATCTTCTCTCTATCATCGTCCATTACAGGACATTGAGTCATACTCATTTTGCAATTCTTCATCATAGGTGTGAAACCCCTTTTAGTGTTTTCCATTTTGAACCTCTTCAAAATCTTTTCTATGTAAGTACTTTGACTCAATGCTATCAGGTGCCTTGATCTATCTCTATAGATCTTGATTCCTAATATATATGCAGCTTCACCTAGATCCTTCATGGAAAATTGGTTACTCAAATATGCTTTCACGCTTTTCATAAGATCTGTCGTCGGATTGAGGACAAGTACGCCATGAGGGGGTCCTCGAGGCATGCGGAAGAGAGGGGTGTGAGACGTACGGTATTCTGGGATGGTGAGCACACAAGTTTACCTAGGTTCGAATCCACCGGCTTTGGACGAATCCTACTCATGCTAGCAATCCAGTAATACGGTAGAGCCGGAATATGGGTTACAAGGGTTTCGCCTGTGCGAGTTGAGGGTCTAAAGTATTGGGTGCCCTAAAGGCTCTCCCTAGGACGGCTTATATAGATATCCGTCCTAGGGTTTACAAAAGAGATCTATCCGGCTACGACTAAGAGTCGGTTACAGAGTACATCTTGAACTACAAGTAACATTATGGGCCTAAGTCGGTAAGTCTTCTGGGCCTTCCCGTAGCCGGATTGGACTCCGTCTTTCTCCCTAACTGGGTCGCTCGTGAACCAAATCTCTAACCCGAAGTGGGCCACCCTGGTTAGTGAGGAACTATGAGGATACCCGGAAAGTATATCCCCAACAGCAGCCCCCGGAGGCCTCCAAGATCCAAAGTCGGATTTATCATCGTCTAGCTTAATCTTTGGCTTGCAGAATCTTGAAGGGTTCCTGAAACTTCACAACAAAAAATATGATCCAGGTCTTAAAAATAAGTCGGACCTATCAACAGGTTACTCGGATTTTCTAGCTTGATTTCAAACTAAGCCGGAACTTGATCTCTAACGCCACCTGACACAAGTCATGGTCAAGTCACGTCATCTGACAGGCATTCCGTCAGCACGACCGTTGGTGGGTCTGCGGTTCGCGGAACCGAGGCGCCGTTTCAATGCGTGCACGGAGATCGAGGTGACGTAATCATCGTGTGGGGTCCTTCCCAGTTCCTTCCACGACGCGTGGCGGTTACACTGTAGCATTTGCATGAATCATGGCACAGTTAGGTGGATATAAGGGGTTAGGATTTTCTCCTTCTCCTTTCACCAGTTCTTTGCCTTTTCCTCTCCTCCCAATCTCTCTACGCGCACAGAGCTCCCCCGTTCCTCCCCCAAAGAACTCCGAGAGCCGCCCATTCTAGGTCAACTGCTCGCCGGAGAAATGGCTTCTTCTTCTTCTGGCTTGGCGGCAGCGGCGGCGATGGCGGCGACGGAAGCGGTGGCGGAGAAGGAGAGCTTTCGTGGGCTCTGGATCCCCTGCGTGCTTGATGACGAGAAGCTCGAGAACGTGGAGAAGGAAGGGCTCCTCCGCGCCGGCGACTGGCGGAGTGGCTTCGAGGAAACTATCCCCAACCCGCGCGACGGCGAGCGGGTCCACTTCGGCACCCACCTCGACCGAGGTTTGTCATTTCCTCCCTCGGAGTTCTTCTCTGAGGTGATTGATCATTACAGAGTTCAACTCCATCATCTTCCTCCCAACTCTCTCTTAGAGATGAGCGCTTACGCTTCTTTGTGTGAGGGCTTTCTCGGCATTAGGCCGAGTTTGACTCTATTCCGGTACTATTTTCATGTCCGGAGAAACTCTATTACCGCCGGTGTTCCTTATATTACCGGTACTATTAGTTTTTCACTTAGACGCGAGCGCGCGTATCCCAAAATCTTAGCTAGTGCCTCGGTCAAACAACTGCCAGCCACGTTCTTCTATCATAGGGATATTCCGGCTCCCGGCAAAGCCACTGCTTTGCCGGCTTTTATCGATGGAGCTGCCACGGCCCAACCGTCCTGGGACGAGGCTCCTTCGGCTCTCACCGACGATCTGATCCTCGCTAAGAGGCAGATCGAATACTTGATCAAACACAAAGGACTGAAGGGATCCGACTTAGTCCAATGCTGGGTCTCACGTCGGATCCAACCCCTTCAGTACCACGGGGATCGACTGATGCACACCATCATGTCGCCCAAGAAAGACTCCCTCCGCATCAGCCCCAAAGCCTACACCACACAGGGCTATATAAGCTAGATCAAGTGGCTGATCAGGGAGCGGATTGAGAGGAGGATCCCGAAGGTTTCTCTGGATATGCATACGGCGAACAACCCCGTAGTGCTGGTAAGCTTCCATCAGTGCACCTTTTTATGTGTTTCAATATTTGAGTTATACTGCAATACTATTATGTTTTCTTATTTTCAGCTTGCTGACCTCCCCGAGTCGGAACTTGCTCCACTCGAAGGATATCCTCCTGAGTTTTCTCAGGAGACAGAGGTGGTCCCATTGCCGGACCTTGCGCTCAAGAAGCGCAAAGCTCCAATAGTGGCTGTTGGCACAAAGGAGGTGCCCGTCGTGAAGAGGTAACTTTCAATCACAACTTCCGCCTTTGTACTTTACTCGAATTTCTTTTTGAGATGTAATGTTTCTGACTTTACTACATTCTCAGAGAAAAACCGCTCATCAAGGGCAAGGGGAAGGGAACTTCTTCGAAGCCCCTACGACAGACAAAGCTCACCATAGCTTCTCCTGCCGTGGCTCCTCCGATTCCTGCCCCTCAACCCTCTGCAACGCTGGTGACCATTCCTTCTCCGGTCGCCGCAGAAGATCTGGCTCCTTCAATGGAGCCTGTGATCCTTGAATCGCAACCTGACGTCACCATGGGTGAGTCAGATCTAGATAAGGGTGAACCCTCTTTGGGTAATGATCCCTCAGAAGAAACCTTCACCGAAAACCTTATCAGCAATCCGGGACTTGCCAAGTTTGGCCTGTCCCGGAAATCTGCTGAAGAAATCCAACGTCTCGCCAGGCAATGCCTAGAGAAAAGTACCTTATCTGCCGAAGAAGAAGCGCAAGAAGCAGAGGACATCAAGTTCTCCGACCTTCTCGCCTAGGTGCGCCTTCGCGACGAGAGGATTAGGACTGGTGAGCTTCCAACAGCCCCAATGATTCCTCTGACTCCTGCCGAGAAGGTTGCCATTGAAGTGAACACGAGTTTGGATAAACTCACTCGCGAAAAATATGTAAGTCGGAATTCCAACTCCTGTTTTTCCTTTATTTTATATCATATCCTCTAGCCCCCAAGCATGAAGTAGGATATATTATCCGGGTTTATGCTTCATTAGGATGCCAAAGAATGAACTAGTGTAGCCCCCAAGGCTCGTGCTGATATTAGCAAAAAAATATTAGCCCGAGTCTTTAATAGCTTTCTGACTTTGGGTATTCTGACTTACAGAAAGTATGTTCCTATAACCAGGATTTATTGAAGAATGTCTGCGATAAGCGGAGAGAGATCAAGGCTCTCCGACTTAAAAATGTTGAACTTAAAGTTGCCAAGGATGAGGCCGAAGGTAAACATTCCGAGACTCAAACCTTGTCTTTGTATTTTCAATGTCGAATTTTTTCTGAACTGTTGTTCTTTTTGACTTACAGCGCTGGTGAAACAATCCTACACCTTGATTGAAGAGGCCGAGAACCTCAAGACTTTGGTGGTGGAGAACAAGAAGCTGCGCCAAGAGCTGGATAAGCTCAAGGCGGATCATGAAAAGAGCATAGCTCAAGTCCTTGAGTCTTCCTCCATGGCTACTAAAGAGCGTGATCGCAAGATCGTTGCTCAAGATAAAACAATCTCGGACCTCAAGAATGAGCTTAGCAGAGAGAGGGACCTTTTCGGGCTCCAGAGTATCCGGGAAGAGAAGACCAAAATTGACGACGTCATTTTCAGTACGTTCCATCTATCTGACTTGTCTTTTTCTTCGACTTCTATCAATGTCGGATTTTTCTTAACTTGTTTTATGTATAGGTCCTCTGAACTTGACGGACTCTTCCTCCACCGAGCCCTGCACCCACCGGCTTACCCAAGTCGGTGACTTGCTTCATGACTTCCGCCAATCCCTTGAGGACATCGGCGAAGCTCTCAAGATTCCGGACATGCACAACATGTCGGATTTTTAGGTGCGAGACAAGGCAAAGGAGATGCCGCAACTTGTTTAGGATTGGAACATGTCCTACACGTGGACTGCGGCACAGAACGCTCTCACCATGGTCATGAGCCACCATGGAAACATGGAAATATGGCAAGTGACTAGAGGGTACTGCAAAGTTGATGAAGACGGCCAGGAGCAGGACCTTCAAGCCATCATGCACTCCTGTGCCGGATATGGGTGTCACGTGGCTGACCTGACCAGCTACGAGACCCCTTTCTTCACCCGCGTGGACACTCCGCCTCCTCCTCCAGAAGAACCAACAAAAGTTTCCGATGATGAACGCACCATCTCGGATGTGGACATCTCGGAAGGATACCAAGGCGGCATATCCAGCGAGCCGGCAGCTCCTTCCTCTCCTGCATCATAGATTTAACAGAAATACTTGTATTATTCTGAAAAACATGATGGGCCTGTAAATATGCAATACTATGATTTTGCTAGTGCTAAGCTTTTGATCTATTCAGCACTATTGGCTTTTAATTTTTTGCGTGCCTGAAATGTTTACATAAGCACTTGTATTTTTTCATCCATACTTATCGTTTATCTGGCTTTCCGCCTCGTCCCTTTCGTGAGCCGGCTAAACCTTCTGCCGGAAACTTTGCCTAGCAACGGAGCTCAATTGCTAAACCAGTTTAAACTCGGAAACAAAGCCGGCTTCCAGTACCAACAATTCACTACTCAGAAAATGCCCGCATCCAGCAATCAGACAAATAACCAAAGTAAAGACTAGAAACTTTAGAGTTATACCCGAAGGTAGCAATTTTAGAATCAGAAATCTAAACCAGAACAAGCATGAGCATAAAGTAAAGACTAGAATCAGAAATCAGAAATCTAAACCAGAACAAGCATGAGGCAACCAAAACTTTTATTTCTCACAGAACATGTACACATATATGATTACAAAGAAGGATAAACTAAGAATAAAAGGGACATAGCTGAGCAATATTCCACGGTCTGTCTAACTCATCCGGATTTGTACTGCCTCCAGCTCTCTTTCTCTTCTTAGTAGCAGGTCTTTCTTTGACTAGCCTCATGTCAGTGAAGTAGTACAATCCATTGTGCAATACTCGACTAACTAAAAAGGGCCCTTCCCATACCGGGGAAAGTTTGTGATTTCTTTGTTGCACAAGCCGGAGAACCAAATCACCTTTATTGAAAGATCTATTTCGGACTCTCTAGCTATGATACTTGCGTAACTTCTGCTGATAGGCTGTAGATTTCATTTCAGCAACGACGCAAACTTCTTCGACTAAGTCGAGATCATTTTGTCGAGAAACCTCAGCATCCTCTTCGATATACGCGGCCACTCTAGGAGAAGTGTGAATCAAATCACTAGGAAGAACTGCTTCTGCACCATAGACCAAGAAGAAAGGTGTGTATCGGTTGACCTGTTTGGAGTCGTTCGTAAACTCCATATTACAGAGGGTAATTCCTCTGCCCAAGCCCCCGCAGCACATCGTAGTGGTGCTTCGAGTCTCGGTTTTAGGCCTTGTAGGATTAAACCATTTGCTCTTTCGACTTGTCCGTTAGCTTGTGGATGTGCGACTGACACAAAGTCAAGCCGGATATTTTGCTCGTTGCAGAATTCATCCAATTCTCCCATCGAAAAGTTACTCCCGTTGTCCATGATAATGCTATGTGGATAACCATACCGGATTATAACATCCTCGACAAATCTTTTGGTTGTTGCTCCATCACAACTAGTGACAGGTTTAGCCTCAATCCATTTGGTGAATTTATCCACCATCACTAAGAGGTGAGTAAATCCACTTGGAGCTCGTTTAAATGGTCCTACCATATCAAGTCCCCAGACCGCAAAAGGCCATGTTATAGGTATTTTTCGCAGCTGATCAGCCGGAACATGAGCTTGTTTGGCGTATTTTTTGGCAGCCTTTGCACGTCTTGACTAATCGTTCGGCATCTGCCTGAGTTGTAAGCCAGAAAAATCCGTGTCTGAAAGCTTTTGCCACTAAAGATTTGGCTGCAGCGTGGTGACCACACTCGCCTTCGCGGATTTCCCTTAAGATTTCCACTCCTTCTTCCGGAGATACGCAGCATTGGAGAACCCTAGAGATACTCCGTTTATGGAGCTCACCTTTAACAATAGTATAGGCTTTTGCTCGTCGGATAATCTGCCGGCTCAGCACCTTGTCTTCGGGTAATTTGCCATCTACTAGATAATCTAGGTAGGGTTGAGTCCAGCTAGGATTTACAGCCAGAACTGCTATCAAAGGTGAGTCGGATTTGGTCGGATATTCCTCATCTACTCCCTTTATTGAGGGAACTTTGAGATGCTCTAAAAAAGCGCCATCCGGGACCTCTTTCCGTGCAGAACCTATCCAAGATAGTGCGTCTGCTTCCTCATTTTCTGCTCGAGGGTTGTGTTGAACTTCGAACCCTTCGAACAATTTAGATAGATCATCCACGACAGCTTTATATGCTACCATGTGTTTATTTGCATTACAGATATCCGACACTTGTTGAGCACCAAGATCTAAATCTCTGTAACACATCAAACATCGGATGCCAATATCCTTAGCAATCCGGATTCCATGTAGCAGTGCTTCATACTCGGCAATATTGTTTGTCGCTGTGAAGTGGATCCGTAACACGTATAAAAGTTTATCTCCTTGGGGTGATTTGAGCACCACGCCAGCCCCCGAGCCCCCTCGAGCCTTAGACCCATCGAAGAAGAGGGTCCAATATTCCGACTCAGGGAGGATCATGTTCTCCTTCGTCTCTGTCCAATTAGCGACAAAGTCAGCAAGGATCTGGGATTGGATTGCTGTCCGAGGTTTATACTCAATATCAAAAGCTGGAAGCTCTATGCCCCATTTGGCGACGCGTCCTGTGGCGTCACTGTTGTTGATTATATCTCTCATGGGAGCTGTGCTCACCACGGTAATTGGATGATCCTGAAAGTAGTGTCGTAACTTACGAGATGCTAGAAAAACACCGTAAGCCAATTTTTGATAGTGCGGATACCGCTGTTTTGACTCTGTTAGGACCTCACTGACAAAGTAAGTCGGACGCTGCACCAGGTGCTCCTGATTTTCCTCCGGTCTCTCCACTACCATGACGATACTAATGACCATATTTGTCGCGGCAAGATAAAGCAACATCGGTTCCTGAGGTTCCGGCACTGCAAGGATAGGAGCAGATGAGAGTACTTTCTTCAGGTCTTGTAGTGAAGCTTCAGCTTCATCAATCCAAACAAAATCCTTGGTCTTTTTCAGAAGTTTGTATAATGGTGCGGCTCTTTCACCAAGCCGGCTTACAAATTGACTGACTGCAGCGATGCAGCTAGTTAATCTTTGTACGTCCTTCAGGCGAGCTGGCCTGGAAATATTGAGTATAGCCTTGATTTTGTCCCGGTTCACCTCTATGCCTCTTTGAGACACGATGAAACCTAACAATTTTTCGGCTGGTATTCCAAGGAAGCATTTCTTTGGTTTAAGCATGATGTTGTATTTTCATAGATTGGCAAATGTTTCCTCCAAGTCAGAAATCAGCGTTTCCTTATTTTTGGACATTACCGCGATATCATCCACGTATGCATGTACATTGCGTCCGAGTTGGTCATGGAGGCAACGCTACATCGTGCGCTGGTACGTAGCTCCTGCGTTCTTCAGCCCAAAGTGCATCGTAACAAAACAGATGGTTTCGAAGGGTGTTATGAATGAAGTTTTGACCGAAATATGCGTCAGATTCCTTCATCCGTATTTGGTGATAACCGGAATATGCGTCGAGAAAACAGAGAAGTTCCGAGCCTGCCGTAGAATCAATAACTTGATCAATTCTAGGCAGAGCAAACGGATCTTTTGGATAAGCCTTGTTCAAGGCAGTATAATCAACACACATCCTTAAATCAGTGGTGTCCTTTTTAGGGACCATTACAGGATTGGCCGACCACTCAGTGTGGATGACCTCTTCTATGAATCCGGCTAACTCGAGCCATGCTAGTTCCTTAGCTATTGCCTTACGCTTTTCATCGCCAAATCATCATAGGGACTGTTTGACGGGTTTAGCATTCGGGTTTACATTTAGAGAGTGCTCGGCAAGTTCCCTAGGTACTCTGGTCATGTCAGATGGCTGCCATGCAAAGATATCTTGATTTGCTCGGAGGAACTTGACGAGCGCGCTTTCCTATGCGCTACCTAGTCCTACGCTTATCTGGGTCACCTTGGAGGGGTCATCATCCTTCAACGGTGTCTTCTTCGTCTCTTCTGATGCCTTGAACTCCGGATTTGGCTTTGTCACCTCCTTCTTCGTTGTAGGCATCTCGGACATATCTATGCTCTTCTTGATCTCCTGGTACTCCTAGGCGTGCGACATGGCTTCAGCAAAGGCGGCATTTCCATCGTCGCACTCTCGCGCTTTCTTCGGGTCTCCCCTGATGGTGATCATGCCATTGGGACCTGGAATTTTCATCATATTGTAAATGTAACATGGACGAGCCATAAAAGCCCAGTAAGCCAGACGTCCGAATATAGCGTGGTACGCGCTCTTGAACGGGACCACTTCGAAGGAAAGTGCTTCCGTCCGATAGTTCTTTGGAGTTCCAAAGGTGACATCCAAAGTAATTTCTCCCAGGGAATTAGCTTGTCTTCCTAGGACAACTCTGTGAAAGATCACTGAGCTATGGATCAGCTGAGTTTCCGAGATCCTCATCCGGCGTAGTGTTTCGACATAGAGAATATTGATACTACTACCACCGTCCATGAGGGTCTTGGAGAAACCATAACCATCAATAAGTGGATTGACGATTAAGGCGTATTTTCCTTGCTTGTGCAACTTAGGCGGATGATCAGCACGGTCAAATGTGATTACCACTTTCGACCAGTCCAGATATTGAGGGACAGCCAGAACTGTTGCATTGAGCTCGTGTAGAACTGCTTTCTTGACCTTTGCTGGTTGAGATCCGAGGAAAGTGACATAAGTGTCCTTCTTGGTGGGAAAAGTTTTCTTCCCTTCCGGCTTGGGATTTGAAGCATCAGCTTCCTCCATGTCGGAACCTTACTTGGTATCTTTTTCTTTTTTGGGATTCTTCTTTCCCTTCTTCCGCTTAGCTTTGTAGCCCGCGGTGTCATCTCTTTTGATGTCGTCATTGAAACGACATTCGGCGTTGGTGTGGGACGAGCCCCCATTGGTGTCTAGGTGATGCACACATGGGTTATTGGCAATGTCGGCCCAAGAGTAGGTTTTGCCTGGTTGCTGTTCTCCTCTACCTTGGACCCTTGACGTCCCGCGGCCACGCCCGCAGCCTCCACCGCGGCCTCCTCGTCCTCCAGACCCGAAAGTAGCAGTGGCCACTACTGTTTCCACGTTGGGTTTCTCTTCTGAGGTATTTTTGCGCTTCTGAGCTTGTTGCTTTGGTTGTTTTGCCGACTGAGGTACATCTAGGGCATTGAGCAATCCCTCTGCATCGTCGTCAGCGTCTTCATACTTGCTCGCTGTTTCTATCATCTCCCCCAAGTCAGTGACCTTGTCACACTTCAAGCGGTGACGTAGTAGACCAATTGGGAGTCCTGCGATGAAAGCTTCAATCGTGGTTTGATCGTTTACTCCTTCACAGGAGTTTTTGGTGTCGATCCATCGTCTGAGGTAATCTCGGCAAGTTTCTCCGGCCTTATGGGTGCAACGCTGTAGGTCTCCGACCGTACAGGGCCTCCGATACGTGCCTTCGAAATTCCAAAAGAACGCACTTTGCATGTCATACCAGTTGTGGATGGTGTTCTCCGGAAGTTCATTGAGCCATGATTGTGCCATCTTCTGCAACATAAGTGGGAGATATCGGGTTGCGATCAGGCTGTTTCCGCCTTTGGCGATGCAGCAAGCGTGGAAAAAATCCTGTAGCCAAGTATCTGGCCGAGCAATGTTGTCGTAGGCTTGGATATGCCTTGAGATATCAAATCCTTCCGGGAATCTTGTAGCTCTGATGCGTGGTCCGAAGCACTTTGGGCCCACGTAGATATCATTGTTTTCATAGTGACGCGCCTCTATGTTGGAGTTGATCCTGTGCCTTGCGCCGTTCAGGGATAGAGATCGTCCCGAATGCCGGCTGTGGCTGCGGTGCCTTGGAGCCGGACTTTGGATTCTACCACCACCTCCTCCACCATGTCGTCCTCCTTGTCCCCCTTGGGAGCAGTTATGATGACTGCTTGGTGGAGAGGGTGGGGCAGCTGGATAATTTCCGGCTGATCACCGGCCTCCATCCGGAGAGTCATTATTCCGGTTCCGAGGAGGGTCTTGGCTATGACGAGACCCCTGCCGGCTTGTCCCGGCATGGTTTCCGTTGTTCCTTCGTCCGTTGTTTCCACTATGGTGAGGCTCAGCCGGACGACTTGCATGTCTAGGAGGTGGCATTTTTTGACGATCCTCCTCCCGACGTTTCTCTTTATCTTCTCCCTTCGATCGTTAGACTCTCGTCGGGGAGGATTCTTCGGATTCAGAGCAGCGATGGCCTCTTTCTCGGCCGCTGGGGCGACGTTGCTCCAGTCACGCGTAGTCCTTCAATGATGTCCTGACGATCTGGTTCTCGAATAATTGTCCTCCCGACGTTCGGCGCGATGATGTTGCTCCGGAACATGATGGGGTCTTATGTCAGCCCATGCCGGATCTGTGCGACATTGGTCGGAATCCGAGACTAGTTTTTGACTTCCGGACAGGGCAACCTTTTGCTGCTCTAGTCCCTTGTTGAGTAGTTTGATACCCAAACAGATCTCATCCGGTCCTGGATTAGCCGATAGAATTTCTTGGGCTGCCACGGTGTTCTGTACTGGGTTGGGTATACCCAATCTCCCTTGCTGTCTTTCCGTGGCTTCCCCATCTCATCTCCGAAAAGGACGGCACGGATGTGTGGGAACTGGTCGTCATTGGTGTGACGCTTCCGTGTCTTCTGATGCAACCGAGACATGTAATCCTTAGTTGCCATGCGTTTCTTCTCCTCCTCGATGTTTTTGGCTTCATCCAGGAGTTGTTGACGACGTGCTTTTAGGGCTTGGGCCCTTTCGTCCAGCTCTTCAGCAGTAAGTTCTGTAGCTGTAGGGATAGGTGTGGCTAATGCATCATCGATGAGTTTACGCGCACCTTGGTGATCACGTGTCCATCCACCGATTCTTCTTTTTTCGGCTCTTCTAGGATAAGTGCTCCATCCAAGTCTTCTTCGTATTCCTCGGCAACCACCTCCTCTTCCAGAGGGTCTTTTGCCGGGGTCTTGTTCTTCTTGTTCTTCTTCTTTGCCTTCTTGGCAGCACCCGTAGCAAAGACGGCTTTGGGTCCGTTTCCCAGAGTCAAGCTCTGATCGGTACTTTCGGACATCTGGACTTCGGGATTATCTCCGACGTCCATGTCATCCTGCGCTTTGGGAGAGTGTTCCCTAGATCCTTCATCCATAGCTTCTCCTTCTTCTGCAGCTTTGGAGTTATACTCCTCTTCATATTCCGCGGAGAATTTTCGGAAATCCGCTGACATCATCGATTCATCTGAGGATGCGGGTACGTCTGTGTTTGTTCCAATTGCCTCCAGCATAGAATCGGTGTTTTCTACAGCATGGGCAGAGCCGGATCCGGATCCTACATATCCGACAAAGTGCGACGCATGCTTCCTGAGGTACCTGTAGCTTTCCCGGTCAGCCATGTCGAAACTTTTGATGGTCTCGAGGATTGCATCTGCGCTTGCATCTTGTAGTATCACACGTCGCAGTGTGTACCTCAGGAAAGGCCTGTCTGTCCCGGTGTCATCAGAGCCGAAATCAGTTTCGTTGACTTGCTCCTCCTGAACTTTGACTTCCACGGGTGGGTCGATCTGGGATCCAGCTCCTCCAGGGAGATCCACTCCAGATTCGACTTGGACCGCTAGGTCTTCTTTAGGCTCGGATTTCTCCACTATCTCCGCAACTAGTGCGGGCTGGGTGGGTTTAGGGTTTTCTGAGATCCGGAACTCTGCCGCCTCCGTGGACAAAGGGGACCCAGAAGATTCTTCTGCCTCTATCATCACCGCTGGGGTGGGTGGGGCAGGTTCAGCGAAACCGATGTAAACATCGATCTCACCAAAAGACATGATTGTGTACGCAGTCACAGCCTCCCTAGCCAGAATCCAAGTCTCGTCGAAAACGATGAGAGGGACGTCGCTGGCGTAGAGGATGCGACCGACGGTGATAGTCTTGCCGATTCCGATTCTTGCAGATTCCGCTCGGAACGTAGATCCGAAGCTCACTTTCCCCACGGTGGGTGCCAACTATTGTCGGATTGAGGACAAGTACGCCATCAGGGGGTCCTCGAGGCGTGCGAAAGAGAGGGGTGTGAGATGTACAGTATTCCGGGACGGTGAGCACACAAGTTTACCCAGGTTCGAATCCGCCGGCTTTGGACATATCCTACTCCTGCTAGCAACCCAGTAATACGGCAAAGCCGGAATATGGGTTACAAGGGTTTCGCCTGTGCGAGTTGAGGGTCTAAAGTATTGGGTGCCCTAAAGGCTCTCCCTAGGACGGCTTATATAGATATTCGGCCTAGGGTTTACAAAAGAGATCTATTCGGCTACGACTAATAGTCGGTTACAGAGTACATCTTGAACTACAAGTAACATTATGGGCCTAAGTCGGTAAGTCTTCTGGGCCTTCCCGTAGCCGGATTGGACTCCGTCTTTCTCCCTAACTGGGCCGCCCGTGAAGCAAAGCTCTAACCCGAAGTGGGCCACCCTGGTCAGTGAGGAACTATGAGGATACCCGGAAAGTATATCCCCAACAAGATCCACATCGTTTCCCATGAGTAATATGTCATCCACATATACTACTAAGAAAACAACTAAGCTTCCACTTGCTTTCTTGTAAACACATAACTCTTGTTGATTTTGGACAAATCGAAAACTCTTGATCACTTGATCAAAATGTTGGTTCTAGCTCCGAGATGCCTGCTTCAATCCATAAATGGACCATTGAAGCTTGCATACCTTTCCAGCATCCTTAGGATCAAAAAAACCTTCCGGTTGCATCATATACAACTCTTCATCAATGTGACCATTGAGGAATGCAGTCTTGACATCCATCTGCCAAATTTCATAGTCAAAATGTGCAGCAATTTCTATTAAAATCTTGATAGCCTTAAGCATCACTACGGGTGACGAGGGTTTAACTCATCAATGCCCATTATTATGGACTTGGGTTTTGGAGAAGGAGGGAGCACTGGAGACATCTATCGGCTAGCAAACAAGCACACAGGGGACAAAGATTTACCCAGGTTCAGGCCTCGTAGAGGTCCCTACTCCTGCTTGTCTACTCGTGGAATTATCGAAGGAATCGAAGATTACAATGGTGCGCAGATGCAATCTGGCGAGGGTTTAGGAAACTAGGGTTGCGTGTGTACTCCTCGCCGCCCCCTCCTAGCCGTTATATAGGTAGGCTAGGTCTCGGGTAGCAGGTCAAGTCGATTACAAGTTAGGGTTTTCCCCTTCAAACTTTCTATCTTTAGCTTCTTCTTGTTCTTCAAGCAATCGAGAGTCCGTAGGTTACTTGAGTCCTTCATTTGGGACTTGGCGACACTGTGGGCCTTTACGTATTTAGACCGTATATACCAAGCTTGAGTACCTGTAAGGTATACCCATGTCAGTAGCCTCCGAGTGTCCAGTGGAATCGAAGATTCGACTAGGGACTTTTGAAGTCTTTCGAGTGCATGAATGAGTATATTTCGACTGCTTTGTTTGTGTCATAGGGATTGTTGATGTGCGTGCCTGATATAACCGAAGTATCGGTATCAGTTAACCACCTTAGGGTGAAACAACACAATCTACTCGAACTCGAGTCCCCGGACTCGAATCCGGAAAAGTGCTGGTGTAATTCGACTCAAGCCGCGGAGGTCTTACATGAGTCGAATTTCACTTATATGGGTGTGAGCACTCGACGCGTCCATCAAGGCATGTTCATCGTACCTGTAGGCACGGATACATTTCTGGTAGTGCACAGCTAATGCGTTGCCAGGCCTTATTCAGGTCTTACCTTCACGCTGTAAGCACGACATCCGAATGTTATCATCGCGGAGATGATTCGGGTGACCCAGGAGAAGCAGTCTCTTTGTAGGGAAAAATTATGAGGCGGTGTCGCCATGAGCTTCGAGTGTGGATGTTATCAACACACAGTTTTTTGTACAAATAATCATAGGGTGCGTGACCAGCGCTCCCTATGGGAGTAGCCCCCGAGTGCCTGGTTGAGTCGAAGACTCAGGCAGGGACTAAAGAACTTTCGCGACTGCTGTTGTCTTTTGTTTGCTTGTTTCAGTCTAATTTGTTTCCGGCGCTCCCTATGGGAGTAACCCATGTTCATAGTCGAACCATGTTTCGAGTGGTTGGGTTTGGCTTGATAGTCCATGTTCCTGAAAAAGAAGAAGAAAAATCATAGGGTGCGCGACCAGCGCTCCCTATGGGAGTAGCCCCCGAGTGCTTGGTGGAGTCGAAGACTCGAGCAAGGACTAAAGTAGTTTAAGTCTTCTGCTGCATAGCTTTGATGACGTCAGTGCTGACGATTTCATGACCTCAGTTGTCCGCATGAGCAAGTTTGACGGGACGTGACGAGCAGTGGGTTCTACTCTCTGACTTTGATATGACTGGGCGTGCATAATCTTTTATTTTAACTGCGCCTCCTCGATTTCCGCACGTAATGGGAGTAGTGGAGGGACGGTTCGCGCTTCCACTCGTCCACGTGTCCAGCACGATCTTTGCCACGCGTCCAGTAGGGTTTTTCTGAGCCGTTGGATTGCATCCTCCAGGGGTTAAGTAGCGGCGCTGCGTCGGTAATTTCTCATATGCTCTCATTCATCCTTTGCTTTCATCGCCATTGCCGCTACTCCTCTGCTTTCTCTGCGCTCGTCTCGTCCACGACGCTGGACCAGCTCCGCTCGTTTCCAAGCTACTTCCTTTGGTCGCATCGCCGCCACGCAATGGGGAAGAAGAAGGGAGGTGTTGCGGCCGATTCCCTGGCCACCGCTGCTGCGGCAAATAAGAAAGGCGGCTCCACCGCTGCGGGCACCAGCACCGCCGCCGGCGGGAAGAAGAAGGGCGCGGGCACCCACGTCACGAATGGCATGTGGCGTCCCTCCATCATCAAGTCATCGGATCTCCGTCTTCTTCGCCAAGACGGAGTGCTGTCCGACGCAGTCGCCGATGCGCGCGTCCCCGGCGGTGAGACAATTCCTTCTCCTCCCGCTGGTTTTCGAGTGATGTTTTTGGCATTCATCATTCGTGGTCTCTCCTTGCCCCTTCACCCTTTTTTTAGGGTCCTCCTTTGTTTCTACGGGCTCCAGCTCCATCAGCTGTCCCCGAACTCTATCCTCCATATCTCTTGCTTCATCACCCTCTGCGAGTGCTGGCTCGGAATCGAGCCGCACTTCAGCCTCTTCAAGCGCATCTTCAAGTTGAAGCGCCAATCTGCTTCTGGCTCCTTAGTATATGATGTAGGTGGTTGTGGAATTCACGTCGACCCATCCACAACCTATTTCAATATCAAACTCACAGTGTCCGTCCAAGGGTGGAGGGACAAGGGGTTCTACATTCGCGACCAGAAGGCCGACGGAGACCACTTCGGACTCGCGCCCTTCGACCCCACGACGCCGTGCAAGAGGAGGCGCTCCTGGAAGAATGTGATTATGAATGGCGAGTCCGCGGAGACAGATGTGTTGTACGAGCACGTCTGCGACCTCGAGAGTCGCATAGGCAAAGAGGAGGGAGGCTGCGCTCTCATTCGCACGTGGCTGCGCTGTCACGTCCAGCCTCTGCAGGCCAGAGTCCACCCCATGTTTCAGTGGGCTGGCGCTAACAATGCCACTCGCGTGTCTGCCGATGGCATGTCCGCGAGTGAGGTGGACAAGAGGGTTCGACTGGTCAGCAAGTACACCGTCAAGGATGTGCTCCCTAGTGAGCCAGTTGTTCCCCATTTGATGCTACTAATCCTCCTCCCGAGGTATAGTTGTGCTACGCAGTAGCTAAGTTTGTCGATTGCTTCTCTATTGTTTACTTGCTTGTTGCTGAATTTGTTGTCCGTATGCAGGATTGGGCAGTGTCACCTTGTATGCCCCTCTTCCTGAGGGGGTTATCCCTCGCGAAGCCTTGGAAAAGGACGAGTCGGAGTCGACCGTCCCCTCTGATGTGGAGGAGGAAGCCCCCGAGTTCGGTAGCCCGGATACTCGCAAGCGTTCGCGCAGCGAGGATTCTGATGCGTCGTCTCCTTCGACTCTAGAAGGTACAGGTGTTGGTGCGGAGTCGCCGATACCTGCCATTCCTGTGAGCGCTGTGGCACCATCTTCTCGCAAGAAGATGCGATTGCCCAAGGAGTCCTCGTTAGAGTTGGGGGAGCCCACTTTTGACTTTGACAAGTTTGACTGGTAAGTTTTCTAGTTTGTTTGTTCTTCTCTGGATTTGCCCTTTTTGGTTCGTCTTTGGATTTTTTTTCTTGTTCTTGATGTTGATTTTGTCTTTGCAGTCAAGAGGCATCGTCATCTTCTGGCGACGTCCAATTTTTGATAGAATCAGGAGTCGCGACCTCAAGGGCCAAGAAAGAGGTCGAGCGCACTCCTTCCCCTCCATTGGTGGCCCACTCTGGGCACAACTCTTCCAGTTCTCCTCATGCAGGGGAGCATCAAATGGTTGCTCGGATGACGGTACAACAGACATCTTCAGAGTCATTGGAGGATCATGTAAATGTAGATTTTCTTCTTTTAATGTTGCAGTCGATGTTATCTATTGCTTCTGTTGATCCCTTTGTTGTGCGATAGCTCCTTGTGAAGGAAGCCGCGCACTTTGCGGAACAAGTGCTTGCGATGGGCCGCCAGCATGCAATGTTGGTGACGCGTCATCGCGTGGTCGAAAGTAAGTGTTTTCCACTTCCTCTTCTTCTCCTTTTTAATATGGTCGACTGATAGTCAATCTCTTTTGCATTGTAGCTGAACATAATGCCCTCCTGCGCAATGCTGCTACCATGGAGAAAACACTCGCCACGGTTGTGAAGGGTCGCGATAAGGCAATCGCTGTGTGTGACGAGGCGCAAAGGCGCGAAGAGGAGTTGTGTGCCTCCTTTGCAGCCATGGAGAAGTTGTTCGAAGAACAGCTTTTCTCAATCGCCAAAGCCCTCTCAAGCACTTTTCTTTTGGATATCGTTATCCTTCTCTACTCGACTTTTTGCCGTTGGCACTAATGCTTTATCCATATGTGGATTTATGTATAGATGCTGGCGATTTGAGCTTCGACCCGCAGGCCCTTCGTCGCGGTGATGCTTTGGCGGGTGCACTGTTAGCACTCGAACACCACAGCACCGCCGTTCGTTATATGCTCTGCAAGGCCAAAGGCGTTCTCAGTCGTCATCGGGAGGAGCTGATGCCCAAGGCGGAGCTAGTCGAGAACATAGACGAGCTGGTGGAGACACTCGCCGGGGGTGTGCCTTCCAGCTTCAAGAACTCACTCCGTGTGGCTGGCGCGTCCATGTCGCTTGCCATGGTGCAGGCCCACGGAGTCGAGATTGATCCTGCCGCGGTGTCGAAGGCGATGCCTCTTAGCGCGGACGGCCAGCAGGTAGTCTTCGCTCCTTTCGCGACTGCCTATGGCAAATATGGGCCTCAGCTGTTAAACACAGTTGCTAAGTATTTTGAGGAGTTGCAACGTGCCATGAAGGCGGCGAAAGCTGCGGCATCAGGGGCTGGCGGAAAGTCAGTGGCATCTGACACTGCCACGGACTCGATGAAGCCCCCGAAGTTGTCGAAGTCGAAGAAGCCAATCGCTCCTTAGTAGCTTTGTAATAGTTAACTAGTTTATGTCCTTTGTTAAGAACATGCCTGCTGGCGAGTGTATCTGCTGATACTCTTGAATGCATTTGAATCTTTTGTCTTTGTGTTGATTTGGTCATCTTATTTGTTTCTATCTTGACTTGTGGTAGGGTACATCAAGTGATCCTTTGAGGGAACCTCAGGAATCGCCGCCTCTTGATGATACTTTGGCACCGCCGCGCTCCAGGGTAGATGAGCTGTCGTTGCTTTCGCGACTGCGTGACCGCGTGAAGCAGCTGGAGCGTGAGTTGCCCGTGCTCCGCGGGAATGTGGATGTATGGAAGTCAAAAGTGGAGAAAGCCGCCGCCCGAGAGCAGTATCTGCTTGGTGAGGTGACGCAGCTGGGCGACCAATTCAAGTGTTAGTTTGCTTGCTCTTATCTTTTCCTTGTAGTCACTCGTGATGGTGCGCTGTACTTATGTTGTTGTTTGCTGCTTCGTGTAGTTGTCAGCGCGTGTCATCCGCAGGATGAGAAGGATAGCATTGCCATTCGTATGCATGAGCTCACCTAGGACCAACTTCAAGAGAGTGGATACTTCTGGGTAGATCATGATCGTGCGATTGCACTGGCGACCCTGCAGGATCGCGCGTCGCGAGTGCTACACTTTCTGAAGAAGTCGCAGTCATGTTTGAAGAACATTTATCAGACGATGTTTCCGCTAGATGTTACTCCATCAAGCCTGCTGGCCCTCCTTGCCAAGTTTCAAGACCTGACTGTGGTTCGCGAGTGCGTGAGGCAACCGTTGGTGGCTAGTGCCAAGGCCGCTCTATCGTTGGTGCGACTGCACAAGCCTGACGTAGATGTTGCGACAATTGCGGCTGGGCCGCCTGCGCCACCAGCAGGTTCTGCCTGGAATATGGTGCCACACTACCAGGCTGTGGATCGCCCAGCAGAAGAGATCGTCGACTTCTTTGAGGAACAAACCAACGTTCTCTTGCTGCTGTAGTAGCTTAGTTTGTATCCTGCACATAAGTGTACTCGTGTTGTAAAGTTTGTATAAATGTTGTATATAATTTAGTGTAGAATGTGTATAAAGAGCTTTGTTAGCATGAAGTGCGTTGCACTATGCGAGTCCTTTTCGTTAGCCTGGCCATGCTCTTATCTCAGTCCCTTGTCAACCTGTCAGGTGCGTTGCAGATGGGTTGATGTTGTGTCAAGGGTTTTGATTGATGTGCCAGCTACTCAGGATATCGCGTTTTGGTTCATAGAACAGATGTATATAGGGTGGCGCAGCCCCCGAGTAGATAAATTGGAAAAAATAAAAGAGAACACAGAGTTTTGGGGCACTTAGCTTTATTTATTCGAAGGACAGTGCGAGGTACAATGTGTGGCTAAGTAGCCTTATTTGCAATGTAAAAAGTAAAAAGCGACTAGGGGTAGAAGCGTCACAGCTGTGTGACGTTCCAGGGGTTGGAGTATGCGACTCCTGTCTCTAAATCTTGAAGGCGATAGGCGCCACCTGGAATTACTTCTGTAATCACATACGGTCCTTCCCAGGGGGACTCGAGCTTGAGATGCCCCTGCTGTTTCAGTCGCAGGACCAGGTCGCCTTCGACGAAGGATCTGGGGCATAGCCTCCTACTATGGTAGTTGCGCAGGTTCTGCTGGTAGATCGTTTATCTTTCCGCGGCGTTTTCTCTTGCCTCGTCAAGGAGGTCGACAGAGTCTTCGAGTGCGAGGGATGACTCTTGTTCGCTGTAAGCGACCACACGCGGTGCCTTGTACCGTACCTCGGCGGGTAGCACTGCCTCGGCTCCGTGCACCATAAAGAATGGCGTGTAGCCTGTAGCACTGCCTCGGCTCCAGAGTATGGATTGCAGTTCGTCTGGCCAGTAACCCGCGGCTTGTTCGAGTGGCCGGAGGAGTCGCTTCTTGATGCCGCCGCAGACGAGCCCATTTGCTTTTTCCACCTGACCGTTGGTCTGTGGATGCGCTATCAAGGCATAGCTGATGTTGATCCCCAGGTTCTCGCAGAATTCTTGGAACTCCTTGGATATGAAGTTCGTCCGGTTGTCGGTGAGGATGCTCTGCGGTACTCCAAAGCCGTAGACGATGGATTCAAAGAACTTAACTGCGCTGTGTCCTGATTGGTTGGTCACTGGCATGGTGTCGTGGTGGTGTCACGGCAAATGCCATGGATAGGCTAAAGGTGGGGCCCTAATAGCACTAGGGGAATTCAGGGAGGGATAGTGAGGTGATTCCCCACATAGAATTTTCGTATTTGATTCACTTCCAAGGTTACAAGTGCTCCTAGAGCTGTATTGGCGAGAGGAGGAAGAAGGAACTCTCTTACTCTCACCCACAGTTAACCCGTACAAGACCAACTTGAGACCAACCCTTAGAACCTAAAACCAATCAGAACCGCCCAGCCCTTTCTACCCTAGCCCTCCTTATATAGGGGTGGCTAGGTCTCCACTTAGGGCATACGTGGAGGCATATAGCCTCCTCCCAAAATAGCAACCGACCGGGGTGCTTTTCCCCCGTGTCACCCATGCAGAGGCTACGTGAGCCTCTGCGGCGCCTGCATCAGCCGACACGGGCGTCGTCACCTCTGTCGGCCACGCCTCGGTGGTCCTGCCCTTGTTCGCTTCGCTCATGCAGTGCGTACCGGGGCTACTTTTGACCAGCGAGATTCCTTCCTTCTCCTAGAAGCTAGATATGACCCGGATAATAGTTGATCCGGCCACACCCGTTCCTGCATACAAGTTAGATTCATCTATCCGGCTCACTGCTTAAGTCGGATGAGACTCAGTTAGGTGGACACCCCCTGGTCCGGGTTACCCCGAGATTCGGCCTGCCTTGAGGTAACTCGGCCAGCATCCGCTTTAGCCTTGCCGAACCTCGGCTAACTCGGCCTTTATACCCCGACGTGACCCTACCCGGGGGTATCCCCCCAACATTAGTCCCCGAAGCTGGTGCGGTCTTAGCTGCCTTGGTTTTACCTCATGGTTTTACCTTAACTCGGACCTCATGGTTTTACCTTCCCTTGGCACATTCATAGTTTTCACTTGCTGGCCGGGTTACCATGGTCTCATCCGGGTCTTCTTTCCTTCTCTCGTACGCTAACCCACGTGGAGGCTAATCATCAGGTTGCCTCATTTTAAGGGCCAGCCATAGTAACCGCCGCAGTAATTGTCAGTTATCACTGCACGCGGGTCACGTCACACCTGCCTCCTCGTTAACCGCATCAATGCGTCACGTCATGGGATCAGTTACACCCTGTGGCCTTCCGTGTGGCTCGCTGCTGATTGGACGATGCGGGCTATACACGGCTACACCGTGTGGCGTACCCGCATAACACGATCCCACTTCCCCCTCGAGGGAGTGGTTAAATAGGGGAGGGGCGCACCCCTTAGGTCTTTTCCCCCTTCCGCGCCCCTCTGCCTCTAGATCTTCTTCTTCGTCTTCCCCGCGACAGCGTCGCCGCCACTGCTTCTAAGTAGCAGCGCCGCTGCCGCACTACTTCCCCACGCCTCTGCCTCGCCGTCGCTGCTGCGCACCTCCTCCGCCACGAGTCGCTGTCAATCTAGGATGCTGCCCCCCACCGCTGCTAGCGATAGTGAGGGCAACGAACTGGAGATGACAGGAGAGGAGCTCATCGTTGCTGAGCAGGGATGGAGGAGGATGCCGCGACGGCAGATCGCGGTGCGTGGGCTGGCTCCTGGGTCTGCCAGGACGACCTGGACTGGCTCTACCGCACCAGGCGCATCCCCGCCGGAGTCACTGCGCGCCTTGCCTCTGCCGAACTCGCCCCCTCACCCAATCTGGGTGAGTTTGTGGTGTTCTTGTCACACTTCCAGCGGGGGTTCGGTTTACCAGTTAGCGAATTTTTCCACGATTGGTTGAATACCTATGAACTCCAGCCACACCACCTTCCTGCCAATGCAATTACTTCTCTTTCTGCTTTCGCCTCCACGATCGAAGGCTATGCCGGACTATGGCCCACGAAGGAGCTATGGATCCGGTTTTTCGGCCTTCGTCGTAATGTCATTCCGAACATTCAACTTGATCCGAAGGACAAGCAGCTCACTCAATTCGGAGCTGCGTCCATCTCACCCCGGAGGTTCTCTTTCTTTTCCCGGGTTACCGGGCTGGATTCCTACAAAGGATGGGCCCGGACCTTCTTCTATGTTCGGAATGAAGGTACTGAAGATTTGATCCGGCTTCGCCCCTATGCTCCGGGTCCTCCTAACCCAAAGTTATGGGATGTTGTCCCCAAGAAGCCCACAGTCTTGGCCAACCAGGTCAATAAAAGGTTCAAGGAGCTGAAGGAGCTCAGGTTGCACAACAAGGACGCCATGATCACATTCGTCCGCAACCGGATCTCCCCTCTCCAGAAGCGCACTCACAAGGTGTGCCACATGAGCTGGGGCCGCGACCCCAACAGAACTCTCTTCTATTAGAGATTGGCCCGATGATGAAGATGACTCGGATATCAAGGTGATGGAAACTGTTGATGTTGTCCCCCTTTCTTATGCTTTTCCGGCATCAGCTAACCCCGGTGGGCAGATCCACGAGGACCCTCCCCTTGCTATGGGTGAACCTGTTCCGGTAGCGTCGAAGAAGAGGCGTGGAGCTGCATCAAGTTCCTCCTCCGGACCTTCTCAGCCTTCCAAAAGGCGAAAGAAGTCCGGAGACAAAACCGCCTCCAAGCCAGCAGGCAAGGCGCCAGCACGAAGGGCTCGGAAACCCAAGGAGCCCCTGACCTCGGATGCGTAAGCCTTCTTTCCCTCTGCAACTTATTCTTCCTTGCATTGTTTTAGTTTCTCTTCCGACATTATTTGATTCGGCAGTGCTGCGGTGGAGGTCCCCCAGAGTGGATCTAGCATCTCTTCGCCGCTCCGACTTAGCCCTTCTCCCCCTCGTGACGACGAGTCACGCCCGCTAAGCCCTATTCCAGAGGGTTCTGCGGCTGCTCCGGGTTCTATTCCACCTCGTCAAGAGGGGGGTAACCTTGGAGCGGGGGGGGGGGGGATCGGCCCAGCCGAGGCGGCGGCATCCACAACTTCGGCTTCACCGCAACCAGCAAGTACCGAGACTACCTCAGCACCAACACCAGCTCCAGCACCAGCACCAACTCCGGTAGCAAGAACATCAGCAGCAGCACCAAGTCCAGCAACAAGAGCACCAGCGCCAAGCTCCTCCGCCTCGTCCGAGTCTTCTCAGTCTCGGTGAGGAAGTACCCAGGCAGCTCCTAAGGGAAAATCTGCAGCAACCACTTCCTCCTCTCAGCAGCTCAAAGGCAAGAAAGCCCCTGGCGCCACCAGGGCAGCGTCCGTCGAGTCTGGACAGCGCACCCTCGCGTCCATGCTTGCCAAGAAGCCTCCAGCACCGAAGGACGCCCCTGCCGAGCCAGCTAATGCGTAGCAACTTGTTCTGCACACCAGCCCGGCCCTTGCTCAGGTTGAGAGGAGGGAGGCGCATGCCAAGGGCTTGGTGGCGCCCCACATGCTCAGCGGTGAGCGATATCCTCTGACCTTGATCGAGTTTATGAACAACTGGAACAAGGCGGAGTTTGTCTACAACGACGATCTCCCGGAGAAGTTCGGTCCCGCCGAGTTCTCTGCTCAGATGAACACAGCCACTAAGGCGATTAACCTTGCGGGTCGGATGATGGAGGTACGTTACTTCACTTTTTCCTTAGCATGCACTAGTGATATAACCATTAGTCCCCGAGCCTCCGGGGGAGTAACTTGTTACTCGGCCGGATGCTCCTTAGAAAACTTACATAGCTCCTTGACAACTTCAAATATGCACACACCTAGAGCCGGATTAAGTTCCACTTGGCCTAGATCTTGTACACTTCGAATATGCGCACACCTAGAGCCGGGTTAAGTTCCACTTGGCCCGGATCTTGCACACTTCGAATATGCACACACCTAGAGCCGAGTTAAGTTCCGCTTGGCCCGGATCTTGCACACCTCGAATATGCACACACCTAGAGCCATGTTAAGTTCCACTTGGCCCGGATCTTGTACACTTCGAATATGCACACACCTAGAGCCGGGTTAAGTTCCACTTGGCCCAGATCTTTCACACTTCGAATATGCACACACCTAGAGCCGGGTTAAGTTCCACTTGGCCCGGATCTTGTACACTTCGAATATGCACACACCTAGAGCCAGGTTAAGTTCCACTTGGCCCGGATCTTGTACACTTCGAATATGCACACACCTAGATCCGGGTTAAGTTCCACTTGGCCTGGATCTTGTACACTTCGAATATGCACAAGGCTTAAGCTAAAATTTTGTACTCTTTTCAGGTGACCACCAACCGCCGGAGCGCTGAGTTCCAGTGTCTCATGGACACTCACAAAATGCTGCTCGCAAAGCACAATGCACATATCGCCGAGCACGAGAAAAGGGGTAAGTTCTTTTCTTCACATTTTTCTATTTTCCTTCATCTTTTTCTGCCGAACTAACCCATCCTTCGGTTTTCGCAGCTGGGGTGGAGGCTAAGAACAAGCTTATGAGGAAGAATCTGGATCAGATTAAGGGTAAGCTACTTTTGTCCGACCTTGTTTTGCTTTCTATCTCCTTTTCTCTTTGGCTCGGCAAACATTCATACCTCAGCCTTGCCGGGTTAACAAACTATTTCAGTATCGCTGGAAGATAGTGTGCCCGTGCCTGATATGATGCTGCATTTTCTCAAACAAGCAGGACAACATCAGACCGAGCTCAAGAAGAAAGACAATGAGCTTGCCCTCCTCCGAACCAAGGATGACGGGATTGCCAAGTTAAAGGCAGAAATGAAGAAGATGAAAGCGCAACACCAAACCGAGCTTGAAAAGGCTGGCTAGGACTACACCGAAGAGCGCGAGCGCCTCAATCTCCAAATTGCCAAAGATCGAGAACTTCTCCAGGAGGCTGACGTCAAGCTTGAGTTGGCGAACGCTGAACTGGTGCAGCTCCACAAAAGACACGATGATTGTACCAAGGAATTGACTCGGATCCACAGCCACATTTTACGTAAGTTCCTTTTCCTTATCCGGCATATTTATCCGGTTACCTCACATGTCTTTTCATTACTTGCTTATCTTGTCTCGTGTTTAGGAAAATTTCCAGAGGGTACTCCCATTGCGAGCGCCGCCGTTACCAATTTCTGCCGAGATAGGGGTACTCCCGTTGGTCCTGACGGTGAAGACATTCCCTATGACATGGAGGACCTGTTGGTCAGCCTGTCATCTCGCGTGGAAATCATCAAGAATTACGGCAAGGATCTCCTTGACGTTGTAGTCCGAATCTTCAACACGTTTTGGCCTGGCAAAGACACTCCAGAGAGAACCGCAATTCTTGGTGAAAAGCTGATGGAAGTCGAGACCCAGCTCGACCTTTGGAGGGAGTCCGCTGGACGTGCCGCAGCTGACACCGTTCTTCACCACATACTCACATGGTACGAGAAGATCGATCTCAACCTCCTGACGCGCCTTCGCACCGGATCCAAATGGACCAATGACCCGAAGTGGGTAGCTCGGCGCCAGGCTTGCGCCCATAGCCTCATCGAATATGCTCCCATTCATGAATGGACTGAGGGTCCGAGCTTCCTAGAAGCCGCTGGTGACGAAAATGCTGAGAACATGGAAGATGGCTCGGACGAGGGTGAAGAGGACGATGCCTCGGATATCGAAGAAGGCGAAGATGACGCCGAACTTCCTCCTCCTGCTGCTCCTTGAGTGAAAACACTTTAAAATTTATCAGATCCCCGGTATGCCGGGTGGAATTGTATCCAGCACACATGTGATATTTTGCTACTAAGTTTCTAATGCCAGATTAACTTGGGCGCAGTCCCCGAGTTTCACTTTCTTGTTCGTCCAATCTTTGGGCTTGGTTCGTGTCTACCTTGATTCGGTTTTACGACTTACGAATCCGAGCTTCAAAAATTGTTTTAACAATACTTTGAAACTTTTAGGCTTAGCTCAAAATAATTCAGCATAATAATTTGAAAGTTAATACAAGGTTAGTCCAAAAACAAACGTCGGCTCGATTAAGCTCGATTAAATTCCAAACGTGTTCTCTTGCTTTCCATGAAGCCAATTCTTGTTGGACAGCAGCAAGTCGAAGAGTTGGGTTTTTGGTGCTCACACACTACTAATCCGAGTTAAGTAGAATAACTTACTCCAGCTGACGTATAAATAATAAAAAACAACAAATATTATTAAGGCACTCCCCGAGTTACTTCTCGAGGTGCCAACATTTCATTGATAGGCTCATTGTCGGCATACATATCGACATATGAGAAGACTTGGATACATACACTTCTCTGCTAAGTGTAGAAAGGACGAAGTAGAGCTACATTCCATGGACGCTTAGATTCCTCGTCGGACCTGTCCGCCTTGTTCGTTTCCTGTGGCTTTGCATCGATAAGATAATAAGAATAATTGTGCAATGCTTTGCTCACAATGAACGGTCCTTCCCATGGGGGGGATAACTTATGCATGCCAGCAGTACGTTGTACCAACCGGAGCAGCACCAGATCGCCTTCCCGGAAGACTCGGGGGCTTACTTTCCGGCTATGATAGCATCGGAGATTTTGCTGATATATGGTGGATCTGGACAATGCCAATTCTCTCGCTTCTTCCAGCAGATCAACATCATTTTGCCGGGCTTCTTGCACTTCAGCTTCTGTGTATTGGGTGACCCTAGGCGAATCATGCTCTATGTCGGCTGGTAATACAGCTTCTGCCCCATATACCAGAAAAAATGGCGTATAGCCTGTTGATTGATTCGGAGTTGTTCTTAAACTCCATTGTACTGCTGGTAGTTCTTCTATCCAGCACCCCACTGATCTTTGTAGCGGCTCAATGAGCCGGGGTTTTATCCCGGATAATACCAATCCGTTGGATCTTTCCACTTGTCCGTTTGATGCGGGGTGGGCTACCGAGGCAACGTCCAGCCGGATCTTCTTATCCCGGCAGAATCGCGCGAATGCTCCTTCAGCAAAATTTGTGCCATTATCAGTTATGATACTATGAGGATAACCGTATCTCAAGATAATGTCTTTGAGAAATGTTACGGCCGTAGCTCCATCACATTTTCTTATAGGCTTCACTTCAATCCATTTTGTAAACTTATCCACCATGACAAAAACATGAGTCATGTTTCCCCTTGCTGGTTTAAACGGGCCAACCATATCCAAGCACCATATGGCAAATGGCCATGTAATTAGTATGGTCTTGAGTTCCGACATTGGCATATGTGTCTTGGTAGCATACCTCTGACAACCATTGCATTTTCTCACCAGATCTTCTGCTTGTTCTAAGGCACTTGGCTAGTAGAATCCATGTCGGAAAGCTTTTGCCACTAAGGCTCGGGACGAGGCATGATGCCTGCACTCCCCTTGATGTATATCTCGAAGGATGTCAAGCCCTTCTCCCGGGTCAACGCATCGCTGGAGGACATTGGCCACACTCCGTTTGTATAGCTCGGAATTGATAATTGTGTATGCCTTTGCTCTCCTCTGAGTTTGCCTAGATAACACCTCCTCGGTGGGTAACGTTCCATCTTTCAGGAATTTAAATATAGGCTGTGCCCAAGCTGGTATTGCTCGCACAGGGAACACATCCTCATCAATTTCCATCTGATCCACCGGCATAACTTCAACCGGATCACGCTGAGCAGTCCCCGGGTCCTGCGAGGCAGTCCCCGGGTTCGTTGAGGCAGTCCCCGGGTTTGGTGATGCAGTCCCCGGGTTTCGCGCACTACCTCCCATGTCAATGTCCATGGGCACGGCTCCGGATTCTGTATCTTCCGGGACATAGATTGAGTCGGTTCCTAGGGACGGCCTGATAGATGGTTTTTTGAGGTGTTCCAATGCTACACCCGGTGGAATTGCTTGTCGGGTTGATCCGAGCTTCGACAGCATGTCGGCGGCCTCATTTTCCACCCGGGGTACATGGTGAAATTCACATCCCTCAAAATAACCAGATATCTTCTGCACATGAAATCTGTACAGTGCCATGTTTGGATCAAGGACGTCCCACAGTCCCGACACTTGCTGTACTACCAAATCCGAGTCGCCAAAGCATAGGATCCGACGTATCCCAATCTCTTTTGCCACTTTGAGCCCATGCACAAGTGCTTCATACTCAGCGACATTGTTCGATGCCGCGAAATGGATCTGCAGCACGTATTTCAGCTGGTCCTTCTTTGGCGAGGTAAGCACAACTCCGGCGCCTAGCCCGGTTTTTGTTTTTGACCCGTCAAAATGCATCCTCTAGTAGTTCGGATCTGGTGGCGGTGGTTCATATTGTACCTCGGCCCAGTCCACAAAAAATTCCTCCACAGCTTGAGACTTGATTGCTTCTCTTCTGTCATATTGTGGCGCATAAGGAGCTAGTTCAATTGCCCATTTTGCAATTCTGCCACTCGCATCTTTGTTACTCAGTATCTGGGATATGGGAGCTTCACATATTACTTTGATGGGATGTTCCTCAAAGTAATGCTTTAACTTCTTAGCTGCCATACAGACACCATATGCCACCTTTTGATAGTGTGGATAGTTCTGCTTTGAGGCAGACAATACCTTGCTCAAGTAATACACTGGTCTTTGCACTGACTTACCCTCTTCGTCGCGCTCTACCACAATCACTGCACTTACAACTCGGTTGGTTGCAGCTATGTAGAGCAACATTGGCTCCTTTGATAGTGGATAGGCTAACACTGGTGCAGTGGCTAACATCTTCTTTAAGTGGGAAAAGGCTTCATCGGCTTGTGGCGTCCAAACGAACTTATCTGACTTTTTCATGAGTTGGTAGAGAGGCAATGCCTTTTCTCCCAACCAACATATAAATTGACTTAACGATGTCAGGCAACCAGTGAACTTCTGGACATCGTTAAGACACTTCAGCAGTTCCATTCGTTTAATGGCCCGGATCTTAGTTGGGTTAACTTCGATACCTCGGCTGGAGACGAGAAATCCGAGTAATTTTCCAGTCGGGACACCAAAGGTACATTTTTCTGGGTTAAGCTTCATTCGGAACCTTCTTAAGTTTGCGAATGTCTGCCTTATGTCGTCAAGGAGCGTTTTCCTTTCCTTGGTCTTGATAACCACATCATCCACATACACTTGTACATTTTGACCTCTTTGGTCATGCAAACACTTCTGCATACATCTTTGGTACGTTGCCCCTGCATTACGTAAACCAAACGGCATGGTGCGATAGCAATAAGCCCCATACGGGGTGATAAATGCAGTCTTTATTTGATCATCAGGATTCAGAGGTATCTGGTGGAAACCAGAATATGCATCAATGAATGAAAACAGTTCACATCCAGCAGTTGAGTCTATGACCTGATCTATCCTTGGCAGTGGACATGGATCTTTTAGACACGCCTTGTTCAGGTTCGTGTAATAGATACACATACGCCAAACCACTGCCACGTTCGGGTCATCCTTCTTCTTCTCCACCAGCACCGGATTAGAGAGCCAATCTGGATAGAGTACTTCCATGATAAATCCTGCTGCTAGTAATCGGGCTATCTCGTCTCCAATGACTTTTCTCCTATCTTCGGCGAAGCGGCGGAGAGGTTGCTTCACCGGCCTTGCTCCGGGTCTCACGTTTAAAGAGTGCTCGGCCAACTCCCTCGGAACACCTTGCAAGTCATGTGTGGACCAAGCAAAAATATCCCGATTCTCACGGAGGAAGTTGATGAGCTCGCTTTCCTATTTATCATTCAACCCGACACCAATTGTTACGGTGCGCTCTAGGAGCATATCATCAACAGGCACTTTCTTAGTATCCTTTGCGGCTTGGAACAAAATGCTACCATGCGGGTTACTCAACGCCGGCATATACTGCTGTGCGGACTGAGCTAATGCCGCCACCTCTTGGATTTTTCTTTTCTCTTGCGTAATCACAAGTGACTCGGCTAAGTTAGACCCGGCTGAGGCACACTTAATGGAACATCGGAAATCTCCAGCAATGGTGATCACTCCGTTTGGCCTAGGCAACTTCATCTTCAAATAACTGATGTGGCAGCTTGCCATGAACTTGTTCAATGCTGGTCTTCTGAGTAATGCGTGGTACGCACTTTCCAAGTTCACCACCTCAAACTCCAAATTTTCAGTTCAGCAATTATCTCTCGTGCCGAACAACAGGTCGACCCGGACTTTGCCTATGGGCTCACAAGAAATGCCTGGTACAATACCATGGAAAGTTGTCCTTGTAGCCTGGAGCATGTTCTCCGAGATACCCAACTTGCGCATTGTATCCGCATACATGATGTTAATGCTACTGCCATTGTCAATCAGTACCTTGGAGAACCTCACATTGATGTTTGGCCCAATGAATGTCGGGTCCAGCACTAACGCATATGAGCCAGGACTCGGCATAAGCTTGGGATGATCTTTGATGTTCCAGGTGATTTCCTAGTCCGACCAAGGCATATACCTCATCACTGTGGGCACTACCGCATTGACCTCCATATGTCGGTGCTGCAAGCTCTTCCTATCTGTTTCCTCAGTGGTAAACACACAGTAACTCTGATGATGCTCCTTGTACTCATTCCTCCCCTCATTTCCGGGGTGCCTCTGATCTGGCTGATGCTGGTTTTCTACTTGATGCACTACATCCCTTCTCTCATGGTTATCATACCTCGGCGGAGGGGGAGACAACATTAGTTGTTGCGTGTTCGCTCCGGAAAGCAATTGCTGTCGGGGTAACTCCTGCCGAGGTTGATCATTCCGGGGTGCCTGAGCATTCCCTGAACCACCTTGTTCTATCTTACGCATCCACTCACATTGCCTCGTTGTATGACCTGCTGGGTTACTCGGATTTAGCGTGTGAAATTTACACGGCTGATCCAACATCGACTCATAAGTGTACCTCAGATGGTCCTTATTTTCTTGCCACTATTTCTTCTGGTCTGGCGTCCAAGTTTTCTTGCCATCATTCCTTGGTGTCCATTGTTGCCCTCTAGTTTTCTGACGTTGGTTGCTCCCTGTTCCGGGCTGATCTTGATTCACAGCTGCAACTTGTTGCGAACTGTACCGGTGATCCGGTCTGTCATCTCTCCTTTTACCTCTGTAATCATTCCTCCGGGATGATCCGGCCCCATCTCTCTGGTAGTACTCCTCATTCGACTCGTTCTCACGAGCCTAGGTTGAGTCGGATCACCCAACACATATGAATCAGCAATCCGTATCATCTCTGCCAAAGTGGTTGGCATTTTCCTTTGCAACTTCTGCCATATTTCTCTTGCATACCTGCACCCCTGCGCAAACCATGCTATGGCCTGTGACTCTATCACACCTTCACACGAGCTTCGCATGGTACACCACCGGGTTAAGAACTCCAGGTCTGTCTCGTTTGGTCTCTGCTTGCACATAGCTAGGGTCTGTGGCCTATTTGGCCTCTGATACGTACTTGAGAAATTGCTGATAAACATTTCCTCAAAATTGATCCAGCAGTTAATACTTCCGGGCGGCAAATTGTTCAACCATACCCTAGCTGGCCCCTCCAACATCTGGGGTACGTATCTCACAGCCCATCGCAAGTTACGTGTAGCAATTTTCACAGCTGTAGCATAATTTATCAACCAATCCTCCGGCTTAGTGCTACCGTCATACGTCTTTGTGCCTCTAGGTAACTGGAAGTTAGGTATCGGTGGCTCTTTCATGATTCGGGGTCCAAAACACGCAGGACCCGGAGGACCTTGACTTTCAATCTGCTCCGACCTATACAGCCGATCCAGTTTCAACCTAGCATCATCAGGCATCAAATCTCTGCTTCCCAATATTGACCCTATCACATGATAGTCCGGCCTTGGGTATCCTGCGTTCACCATTTCCAAATCTCCATCATTATACCGGTCTCGCTCTCATGGCGCATCTCTCTACTGCATACCTCGGCCGGCACTTTGCTCTTGCCTTGGTATATTCCACTACTGCGGTTGTCCTGCCGAGTTGCGTTGTCCGGCATTGCCATTAACAACGTTTCCTTGACCGGCATTGCCTTGGTCACGGTTACCTCGGCCAGCTTCACCTCGGCTTACACTTCGTCGATCGTCATTTCTTTGTACCTCTTTTGCCTTTCCTGCCCTTGTCGGGTCATACGGAACAATCTGCTTCTTTCTCCTGGCCGAGGTTACTACCTCTTCTCTCCTAGGACCACCACGAGGAGACGATGCGGCTCCAGTGGATTTCTCCGGGTTACCCACCGCCGAATGAACGATCTTGGAGGCCCCTGCTCTCTCCGGGTTTGCCCTGAGCAGTTCCTCATTTTGCCTGTTCGCGATCTGAACCAACTCGTTAACCCTATCTTGCTGTCTCTAGCGGGCTTCACCCGTCAGACCCTCTAGCTCAGATGCAGCTGCATCTGCTGCTCTAAGGTTCTTAGCCGGGGTACTGTACTTCGGCAGCCCCACGGACAAACAGTTCTCTGACTCCTCAATCCTAGTATCACCCTCTTTGTTCATTTCACTCATGAGATTTCCCCCCTTCACTTTTACCGCATCTATTTTATTTGCCTTTGCGTACTCACGCAGCGTCATGTTCAACGACTGCTGAGCCGCTGCTATCTTTTTCACTCCCTCTAGAATTTTCTGCCTAGTTTCCTCTAGCTCGGCCTGTGCCTGAGCCGGATCTACCACTGCTGCTACCAGGTTTGCCAAGCTATCCATATCTTCTCTCAGTACATTCTCAGGCCTTTCTAGTGGAGGACCCCTACTTTTCCTCGGTGCCTTAGGTGTTACCTCCAGATCTGGTGCCGGATCCTTGCTTGTGCCTGCACCTGGCGCAGTCATCATCACCTCAGCACGGTCTGGGGAGCGAGTGATACGCGCCCCGCGAACCACGCTAAGGGGTGGCTCCCCTGCCTCGACGACGTGCCGCGGATGAACACATGATACGTCCACAGCAACGTAGACCTTGTGTGCACCGAGCTTGACGAAGAGGTCGTTGCACGGAAGCGGGCGCGTGCCGAAGCAGCTAGCGTTGTCGCTGATGAAATCCAGCGCTCCAAAGCGCTGAACAAGCCCAGAGATAATGTGTTCGCCGGTGCCGATGAGGTTTCCCATCCGGATCTTGACCCCTACTAGCGCCGCTAGCCCCACGGTGGGCGCCAACTGTCGTGGTGGTGTCACGGCAGATGCCATGGATAGGCTAAAGGTGGGGACTAATAGCACTACGGGAATCCAGGGAGGGATAGTGAGGTGATTCCCCACACAGAATGTTCGTATTTGATTCAGTTCCAAGGTTACAAGTGCTCCTAGAGTTGTATTGGCGAGAGGAGGAAGAAGGAACTCTCTTACTCTCACCCATAGTTAACCCGTACAAGACCAACTTGAGACCAACCCTTAGAACCTAAAACCAATCAGAACCGCCCAGCCCTTTCTACAGAGGCCCTAGCCCTCCTTATATAGGGGTGGCTAGGTCTCCACTTAGGGCATACGTGGAGGCATATTCCAGGGAATATGCCTCCTCCCAAAATAGCAAATCGACCGGGGTGCTTTTCCCCTGCGTCACCCATACAGAGGCTACGTGAGCCTCTGCGGTGCTTGCGTCAGCCGACACGGGCATCGTCACCTCTGTCAGCCACGCCTCGGTGGTCTTTCCCTTGTTCGCCATGCAGTGCGTCCCAGGGCTTCTTTTGACCAGCGAGATTCCTTCCTTCTCCTAGAAGCTAGATATGACCCGGATCATAGTTGATCCGGCCACACCCGTTCCTGCATACAAGTTAGATTCATCTATCCGGCTCACTGCTTAAGTCGGATGAGACTCAGTTAGGTGGACACCCCCTGGTCCAAGTTACCCCGAGATTCGGCCTGCCTTGAGGTAACTCGGCCAGCATCTGCTTTACCCTTGCCGAACCTCGGCTAACTCGGCCTTTATACCCCGGTGTGACCCTACCCGGGGGTATCCCCCAACACATGGCCTCAATCCACTTGGTGAATTTGTCGACTGCGACCAAGAGGTAGACGTAGCCTCCTCGTGAGGACCTTGGGAGTTTGCCAACCATGTCGAGTCCCCATTGCACGAAGGGCCAAGCCAATGGAATTGGCCGGAGGTCTGTGCCAGGTGCATGCGGCTTGTCCGCGAATCTTTGGACGATGTCTTTGGCATCGCGCATGGCCATAGGCCAATAGAATCCAGCTCGTAGAGCTTTGGCAACGAGGGCACGACTGCCGGCATGGTGCCCGCAGGTCCCTTCATGGATGTCGAGGAGAACAGCTCTTCCATCGGCCATGGAGATGCATCGTTGGAGTACACCTGTGATGCTGCGTTTATACAGTTCGCCGTTGATAACAGCGAATGCCTTGGATCGCCGTGCGATGTGCCGTGCATCAGTCGGATCGTCCGGTAGCCTTTTGCTGAGGAGGTACGTGATGTACGGTTGCGTCCAGGATTGCTCAATCATCATGACGCTCATTGGCCCCTCGAGTCCTGTGTCCAGCTCCATGTCATCGAGTGCCATTGGCTCATTGGGTGGCGTAGCCCCCGAGTCCGTTGTTGTGCTTGTTTTCTTCTCTGCGGCCTTTGGCTTGATGGAGCGTTCGCAGATGCGCTCGAGAAATACCCCAGGTGGAATGGGGGCGCAGGTAGAGCCTATGTTGGCGAGTGCGTCCGCCTCTTCGTTGCTTTCGCGACCTACGTGTCGCAGCTCGCAACCGTCGAAGTCTTCTTCGAGTGTGTCGTAGAGGTCGCGGTATGCGATCATGTTGTCGTTCAGTGCATCGCACTCATGCATTGTTTGGTTGACGACCAACTTGGAGTCGCCGTATATAATGAGCCTCTTAGCGCCGCAGGCTTTTGCCATCCTCATCCCGTGCAATAGGGCCTCGTATTCAACCTCGTTGTTGGAGGCTGTGAACTGCATTCACAGGATATACTTCAGCTTGTCCCCTTGAGGTGATGTCAGTATGACACCTGCGCCTGCTCTATCCTTCCGCTTGGACCCATCGAAGTGCATTGTCCAGAGGTAGGACATATCTGGTTTGTTTGGGAGCTAGTTCTCCATCCAGTGCACGAGGAAATCAGGGAGAACTTGCGACTTGATTGCGTCGCGCTTTTCGTATGTGATGTCTCGTGGAGACAATTCTATTCCCCAAAGCACGACTCGTCCCATGGCGTCGGGGTTGTTCAGGATATGCCCCAACGGGGCGTCGTTGACCATCACGATTGGGTGTCTTTGGTCCGCAGCATAGAAAACAAAAAATTTCCTACGGTGTGAACTACACGCCAAGATCTATCTACTAGGTACAAAGCAATGGGTGGAAACGAGAACTTACCCTCGTAGACAACGAGCTTTGTTAACGAGTAGGAACTCGTGGTTGATGTAGTCGTACACTTGCCGATCTCAAGATCGTGATGAAGTCTAGCAGGCCCGGCTCCAGCACGTCCATCAGATCCAGCTCCAGCACCACCAAGTCCAGCACCGCAAAGCAGCGGTGCATCCGTGATCGCACACACGTCCGGTACCCCGACAACCTCCATCCCTCGCTCCAGCAAAGCAGCGGAAGCAGCAACTCCTTTCCAGATAAAGCCACCGGGAACATGTATCTCGCTAATCCGAGACCATGGGGGAATAATACTAGAGGGGGAGAGAGATCCTTCACAAGGAGGTGTGTGTGAGAAGTGAGGAGGGATTGGCCTTTTATAGGAGGAGGGGGTGCCCCTCCTTCATGGCCGGCGCATGGAGGGGGTGACCCTTCACCTCCTCCATTCATGTGGTGGTAACCCCTCCACATTAAACTGCCCCTTCACATTCTCTTTAAAGTCTCCACTTTAAATGCATTAAATTTCTCCAAATTTAATGCTCTCTCATTTAATAAAACTCTTTTATTGTTTTTATTCAGAATTTTGTTAATTACTTTAATTAACAAACATTCACATAAAAGCCCTGCAACATTTCAATATTACATGCAGAACCAATTTCAGCAATTTCACCCGAAACAGTTTCGGTGTCTATTGAAATAATTCCAGCGCTTTCTTAAATCTTTATCTGAAACATATTTGCTCCAAATGGTGTCGGTATCCCTTAAGTGTGTCACCCTACGGTTCGCGAATAATGCAGACATGATCGAGACCCCTCTCAGATCAATAATCAGAAGCGGGACCTGGAGATCCATACTGACTCCTACACATTCAACGATGACTTCTGTGATCGTGAGAACCTTTAACGCTAGTAACTAAATCCCTTTGTCTCGCGATATATTACATGTCCGAGATTCGATCATCGGTATCTCCATACCTAGTTTGATCTCGTTACCGACATGCACTCTTTTCTCGTTCCCGTGATATAACATTCTAGTGATCACATCACTTGCTTGCAAGCTATTTCCATGTGATATAACCGAGAGGGCCCAGAGTATATCTATCCGTCATCGGGATGGACAAATCCCACTCTTGATCCATGAGCCTCAACATAACACCTTCGTAGCACTGAACCCACCTTTATAGTCACCCTGTTACGGTGTGACGTTTGATGTTATCAAGATACTCTTCCGGTGTTAGCAATTAACATGATCTCATGGTCTAAGGACTAAGATTACTTCGTATGATGTTATAGAAATATAAACATAATGACTTGATCGTAATGCTATACTTCGGATGAATGTTCATCACATCATTCCACCAATGGTGTGACCTTGTTATTAACAACATCTAATGTCCATGATCAGGAAACCTTGATCATCTTGTTAATCAACAAGCTAGTCTATAAGAGAGGCATAACTAGGAACCTTTTTGTTTATTAAACACACATGTATTGATGTTTCCGATCAATACAATTATAGCATGCAAAATAAACATTTATCATAAACATTGAATAAGATAATAACCACTTTATTATTGCCTCTCGGGCATATTCCCTTCAGTCTCCCACTTGCACTAGAGTCAATAATCTAGTTTGAAAAACTTTGCGTATTAAACACCTATGGCTTTCTGGTGTTGCATATACGCTATTGCTAGTGGTTAACATAATCTCTGGATCTGACAGTTTCAGGTCTGTGTGTATTTGCATGTCTTTGCGTCTCTACGCATCACTCATTCTCAAATGAGATGGCATTGTATAAATTTGGTCCTTTGGTGAGACCTTTAGTTCGTTCGGCTCAAAATATGTTGATATTATTGTCACACAATATATCTTCATAGTATTAGCCCACTTTGAACCACACCTAGTTTGATAACAAAATACTTAACACAAATGCCCTCCTTTGCTGCTACTATAGCAGTCATATACTTAGCCTTTTGTTGTAGTATCCGTCACAATGTCTCAACTTTGGAACTCATCCAAATCCATCATGGAACATCCTTTCCATTACATTGTTCCACCCATAGTCTAAATTGAGATAAATTTAATTTGTATCTTGAGACAAAACTAGTATCAATGTAACACTTTACAATGAACTACCTTTAACTATTTGTCACTTATACATTATATATTCTTAGTTCTTCAAAAGATCATAAGAATATCTTTACTATTGTCCAATGATCATCTTATGAATCATTCTGGTATATGCTCATAACATTTAGAGCATAGGACATTCTGGATATATACGTATCATGGTATAATCGATCAAAATCTTCATGTGATTTTACTCACCAAGTGTTGAAACACTTGAATCTTGATACAATCCTTTCCATGCAGCAAGAACCTTTCTTGTTGTTTCCATATTGAACCCTTCCAATATCTCATATATGTATGTCTGGCACAACCATATTAGCGCCTTAATCTATCCATATAGATATTGATGCCTAATATTCCGTGTTTGCCCAAGTCTTTCATCGAAATCTTATTTTAATGAAATTCTTAACTTGTGTCAATACAAGACACATCATTTCCAATCAACAATATGTCCTCTACATAATGTATTAGAAATATGTCTCAGCGCTCCCACTTAATTTCTTGCAAATGCAAGCATCTTCATCATCTCCGATGAATTTAAACTCTTTTAACAGTTTCATCATGGTGAAGATTCCAACTCCGCTATGCTTACTTCAACTATTGAAGTTTACATGCCCTTTTAGCACCCTTTGAATTAACAAAACCCTTCGGACCATGTCATGTACATGTCCTAGGTTACCGTTCTATTAGAAGAACCTTGTTTTGTTTATTCAACTACCATATACCAAATTATATGTAGTGGTTGCTACATTAATCCGTCAAGACTGTATATCGCTATGAAAGATCAAATATTGTCATAGTCAACTCCTTGAACATTGTCGTAAACTTCTTTCCGACATGTCGACTATTTCATAGATGTTAAACATCCATGTCTTATTTCTTTATAGATCAAAACACGACCGATAGGCTTCACGCCTTTCCGGAGGGTCTTCCAAGTTCAGAAACTTGCTTTCTCGTGTATGGATACTATCACGGATTCTATGACTTATAGTCATTTTATGGAGTCAGTGCCCATCATCGATTCTTTGCATGTAGTCGGTTCATCATTGTCAAAACAATAACGACTTGCTTATCAAATCTTACTATTTGATTCTTACCGACCCACACGGTTCTATAGGAACCCTAATCTCCGAGATCACACCTTTTGTAATCACGAGAGCCATGAGCATTGTGGCTGCCACCGGGACACTTTTCGGCGCTGCGCTACTTAGCACATATAGCTAAGGTTCAACAACCTTATCAAAGTTCTATTGTCCTCCCACTTAACTTTTCACGAAAAATTCCTTCTCAAGAAACTTGACGTTCCAAGTAACAAACTCTTTTGTCCTCGGTGTTATGGAGAAATTCCCAACAAATTCTTTGGGATAACCTACAAAGACGTGTTTATCCGACTTTGGTTGTAAACATTTTACTTATGCATAGCAACCAAAATTTAAGAAAAGACAATTCGGGTTTTATCCCAAACCATAACTCATATGGTGTCATTTCAATGGATCACGATGGTGCTCTTTTCAGTGTAAAAGCTCAATCCTTAAAACATAATGGCAGTTTTATAAATGACACCCTTGATCTTACCATGTCAAACATGGTTTGATTTTATCTCTCGAATATGCCATACTCCTATGGTTTATCGGGAAACACAAATCATGGAACAATTCCTCAAGTCTTAGGTGTTTTTGCTAAACATGTAACTCAAATATCTTCCTTTATGATCGAATCATAAACTCTTTATTTTCTTGTTACAATGATTTTCCACTTCATCTTGAAAGTCTTTGAACAATTTTCAAATGTTTCATACTTCTTCCTTATTAAGTAAATATACAGATATATTCACTCAAATTTTCGGAGAAAGCATATGAAGCAAAAAGATCCATCGCATATGGCTACACATAATGGACTTATGCACATCAGCATGCACAATTTCCAATAAGCTAGTCATCCGTTCCTGTTTGGCCTATGAACAGAGTTTCAATTATCTCGAGGAAAGTCTCACATGCGTCAATTGATCAAAATCAAAGACTCCAAAAATCCATCAACATGGAGTTTCTTCATGTTTTCTTTCAAATATAATTTAAACAGCGATGTCACTTCATAAGTGATCTTTCAATCATTTGTCTTGCGACATTTTAGCAATAGTGTTTATGGATGTGATTTCTCCCACTAGACTTGTAAAAGTTCATCCATCCTTTATGGAATACGGTAATTATCTGAACAGCTATTGTTCTCATGATACCGGAACAAAATAACAATTATTTAAACAAATCTTGAAGGCTTGGTTTGATGACAATGAAAAACACAATAACACTTTATTTGTTTTCGATGAACATTATCACTTATTCTCTTGCTAGTTACTTAGGCCATTGTACTTCATGAATTGCGTTGTCCTGTATGATACTTCATACCAACCAATTCGGTATCCAATACCTAAGAACCACATTGTTTAACAAGCAAGGAATACAACCATAACATGTATATCTTCTATATCCATAAGTTGGACATCTCCAACTTTTTCTTTTCTGCCAAATATTTTATAGATTCTCTTTTAGCAATTCCTTTTCTTTTAAAAGAATCTATCAACATCAATAGTGGTGTCATCAACATGACACATGGTACAAAGCGTATATAGTCAAATACTAATACCTTTGGACTTGCACTTTGAAGTGGATCACCATCATCAAATGTTTGGTGTTCTTTCAAAAATCCATTCTTTAGTAATCTATTAGTGTAGTAAACATTTTACTTACATCTTCTATTCATCCTTATCATGACAACTTTCATGATCAAGCTACTATAGCCTATAAGGAAGAATCGCGAGTATAATATCAGTTCCCAAAACATTTTTGGTAGATTCGGATGCCTAGCATCTCCATCCTTCACAAATTCTCATACAATATGAGAACATGTATTTTGCTAAATTATACTCTATCATAATGCAACCAAAAACATTGTTTCAGATATCACAATATCTTTCACACATGATGGTTTCTGAAACAATTTTCAGCTCCAATATAATCTTGATATTAAAACAACTTTTTGAATATCAATAATCATGGAGGCAAACATGATACTTTAGATACTAACATTGGAATTCTTACTATTGATTTAATACTACTTATTAAACTTCATGGAGTAAATAGAGTTTGCTGAAAGTTTGCAATAGGACTTATAAACTTTAAATTGACATTCAAAAACAATACGATACTAGTTCGTAAAGTAAATATCCAAAATTCTATAGTTCTATTATCTCAATTAAAACTAAGCATAAGGTAGTGAACAGATGCCAATGACTACAACAAATTATGCAAATTCACTTTGATTTAATTTATGACAAATTTGGTTCGACTAATCCAAATTAGAAATGAACTCCCACTCAAAAACGACATCCCTCGTGCCTTTTTGGTGATTACATGAACCAAATCCACTACACCAAGTCCGATCATCACGTGAGTCGGTGTAGCTTCAAAGGCGAGCATCTATATGGGCATCATATCAACTATATGACTCATGCTTAACCTTTCGGTCCGTGTTCCGAGGCCATGTCTGTACATGCTAGGCTCGCCAAGTAAGAACCTTAGTATTTGCGTGTGTAAAACTGTCTTACACCCGTTGTATGAAAGCGTAGAGTCGAGAACACCCAATCATCATGTGATGCCTCAAAACACGATTCACAAAACGGTGCATACTTAAGGAAGAACACATTTTTATCTTGATATCTAAATGAGGGATCATCTTACAATGCTACAGAAAGCGCCAAACTAGCAGTATAAGATGCTAACATCTAATGTGTAAAGTGAGATGATATGGTCCATGCATTTGATCTCTATCATTTGCATCGTGGTATGATCTCTATCATTCCTTTGTGTGTAAGGCCAAGGTCTATGGAACTTACATGTTGAGTGTGTTGTAAGAGTATCTATCATACATCTACTTACAACAATACCATATCAATACACTAGCCCAGCAACGATCTAAACTAGACGCCTCTAATTTATCAATTGCAAGTTTTACGTGGCTTAGGGCTTTCGGAGATAGAACCGTTCTTACCTACAAACATGAACCACAACGAGGATAACTAAGTTATTTAGCAACTCGTTGTAAATCAGATATTGACTATAGTAGGAGAGACAGACACCCGCCAGCCACTTATGCAAAACAAGTTGCATGTCAGTCGTGGAACCGGTCTCATGTACGATGACATGTAAGGTTGGTCCGGGCCGCTTCATCCCACTATGCCACCAATATCCAAAATACATAGAAGATGCAATAACATGATCATCATCGCCCACATATCAAAATATGTGTACTACCCGTGCAAAGCACCTATTCATAGATCAGGCTCTGATACCACTGTTGGGTCCGCAGCATAGAAAACAAAAAATTTCCTACGGTGTGAACTACACGCCAAGATGTATCTACTAGGTACAAAGCAACGGGTGGAAACGAGAACTTACCCTCATAGACAACGAGCTTTGTTAACGAGTAGGAACTCGTGGTTGATGTAGTCGTACACTTGCCGATCTCAAGATCGTGATGAAGTCTAGCAGGCCCGGCTCCAGCACGTCCATCAGATCCAGTTCCAGCACCACCAAGTCCAGCACTGCAAAGCAGCGGTGCATCCGTGATCGCACACACGTCCGGTACCCCGACAACCTCCGTTCCTCGCTCCACCAAAGCAGCGGAAGCAGCAACTCCTTTCCAGATAAAGCCACCGGGAACATGTATCTCGCTAATCCGAGACCATGGGGGAATAATACTAGAGGGGGAGAGAGATCCTTCACAAGGAGGTGTGTGTGAGAAGTGAGGAGGGGTTGGCCTTTTATAGGAGGAGGGGTTGCCCCTCCTTCATGGCCGGCGCATGGAGGGGGTGACCCTTCACCTCCTCCATTCATGTGGTGGTAACCCCTCCACATTAAACTGCCCCTTCACATTCTCTTTTAAAGTCTCCACTTTAAATGCATTAAATTTCTCCAAATTTAATGCTCTCTCATTTAATAAAACTCTTTTATTGTTTTTATTCAGAATTTTGTTAATTACTTTAATTAACAAACATTCACATAAAACCCCTGCAACATTTCAATATTACATGCAGAACCAATTTCAGCAATTTCACCCGAAACAGTTTCGGTGTCTATTGAAATAATTCCAGCGCTTTCTTAAATATTTATCTGAAACATATTTGCTCCAAATGGTGTCGGTATCCCTTAAGTGTGTCACCCTACGGTTCGCGAATAATGCAGACATGATCGAGACCCCTCTCAGATCAATAATCAGAAGCGGGACCTGGAGATCCATACTGACTCCTACACATTCAACGATGACTTCTGTGATCGTGAGAACCTTTAACGCTAGTAACTAAATCCCTTTGTCTCGTGATATATTACATGTCCGAGATTCGATCATCGGTATCTCCATACCTAGTTTGATCTCGTTACCGACATGCACTCTTTTCTCGTTCCCGTGATATAACATTCTAGTGATCACATCACTTGCTTGCAAGCTATTTCCATGTGATATAACCGAGAGGGCCCAGAGTATATCTATCCATCATCGGGATGGAAAAATCCCACTCTTGATCCATGAGCCTCAACATAACACCTTTGTAGCACTGAACCCACCTTTATAGTCACCCTGTTACGGTGTGACGTTTGATGTTATCAAGATACTCTTCCGGTGTTAGCAATTAACATGATCTCATGGTATTAGGACTAAGATTACTTCGTATGATGTTATAGAAATATAAACATAATGACTTGATCGTAATGCTATACTTCGGATGAATGTTCATCACATCATTCCACCAATGGTGTGACCTTGTTATTAACAACATCCAATGTCTATGATCAGGAAACCTTGATCATCTTGTTAATCAACTAGCTAGTCTATAAGAGAGGCATAACTAGGAACCCTTTTTGTTTATTAAACACACATGTATTGATGTTTCTGATCAATACAATTATAGCATGCAAAGTAAACATTTATCATAAACATGGAATAAGATAATAACCACTTTATTATTGCCTCTCAGGCATATTCCCTTCAGGGTGTTCCTGGAAGTAATGGCGCAGTCGCCGGGAAGTCATGAAGACACCGTACGCCAGCTTCTGGTGGTGCGGGTACCGCTGTTTTGTTGGCGTGAGGACCTCGCTGAGGTAGTATACTGGGCGTTGTACCCCATGGACCTTGTTTTCCTCAGCTCGCTCGACGACGAGCACTATGCTGACCACCTGGTTGGTGGCGGAGATATATAGCAACAGTGGTTCCCTTTCTCGTGGGGTCACCAGTACTGGCGAAGTGGATAGCAGGCGCTTGAGGTCTTCAAATGCTTCCTGCGCTTCATTGGTCCACTCGAATTTTTCAGCTTTGCGGAGGAGTTGGTAGAAGGGCAATGCCTTTTCACCCATCCGACTAATGAATCGACTGAGGGCCGCGATTCACCCAGCCGGCTGCTGAACGCCCCTTATGTTTTTCGGCTTCTCCATGGCCAGTATGGCTTTTATTTTCTTCGGGTTTGCCTCGATTCCCCTCATGGAGATGAGCTACCCGAGTAGTTGCCCAGATGGCACGCCGAAGGCGCATTTGTCCGGATTGAGCTTGATCCGGTAGCGGTCGAGGTTGGCGAAGGTTTCGCGCAAATCGTCGATTAGGGAGGCTTCCTCCTTGGTCTTTATTCCTATGTCATCGACATAGACTTGAATGTTGCGACCCGGTTGTTCCTTGAGGCAAGCCTGCATGCACCGCTGGTAGGTGGCTCCCGTGTTCTTTAGCCCGAAGGGCATTGTGTTGTAGTAGAACACACCAAAGGGCGTTGTAAATGTTGTTTTCTCTTGATCTTCCTCCTTCATTCGAATCTGATTATAGCCTGAGTAGGCATCGAGGAAGCAGAGGCGCTCACATCCCGCGGTGGAATCGATGATCTGGTTGATGCGCGGCAACGAGAAGTGATCCTGTGGGCAGTGCTTATTCAGAGAGGTGAAGTCCATGCACATCCGTAGGATATCCATGTCCTTTTTTGGTACCAGCACCGTGTTGGCGAGCCAAGTGCTTTCCTTGATCTCGCATATGAATTTGGTGTCGAGTTGTCTGTTGATCTCCATTCCAACTGCTTGCGCTCGTGGGTTAGACAATCACCGAATTGTTTGCTTGACTGGCCTTGCGTCGGGGTTGACGTTGAGTGCGTGCTCGGCGAATTCCCTAGGAACTCCTGGCATGTCCGCAGGACACCAGGAAAAAATTTCCCAGTGCTCACAGAGGAATTCGACGAGCGCGAGTTCCTATGCGGGACTCAAGTTGTTGGTGATGAGGGCCGTCTTGGCGGGATCCGATGGGTGGACCTGCACTTTCTTTGTGTGCACCGATGAGTCGAAGGATAGATCAGGTGAGCTTGGCCGGCTCAGGGGGGGCAGACTGTTGTCTGTCGACTCTTTCAGCCTTGCGATTTCTTCCCTGCATGCCAAAGGACTGGGAAATTTTGTTGAATTCCCTGTCGCAACTATCGGATCTCTCGAAGATCCTGTTGATCGTGATGACGCCATTGGGACCTCGCATTTTCATTTGCAGGTATGCGTAGTGTGGCACTGCCATGAACCTAGCGAACGCGACACGTCCGAGGATGCAGTGGTACTGTGAGGGCCAGTCGACAACCTCAAAGTCGATGCGCTCGCGCCGGAAGTTCTTCGGCGTGCCGAAGATGACATCGAGGTTGATTTTGCCCAGGGGGTATACGCCTTTCCCTGGGACGATGCCGTGGAATGTTGTGTCTGAGGCCTCCAGGTAGGTTAGAGGGATCCTCATTGCTCGCAAGGTACTCGCGAATATAAGGTTAATGCCACTCCCACCATCCATGAAGACGCGGCTCATGTCGAAACCTCTGATTTGCGCCTCGAGTACGAGGGGGCAATGGCCTGGACGGGGTACTTGAGGCGGATGATTGCGTTTGTCGAAGGTGATGCAGGACTCGCTTCCGCTGAGGTACTCAGTGGTAGATGGTGGCGAGTGTGTGGCCAAGTTGACTTGGCGAGTGATGGTCTTCTGCACCCGATTGGAGGGGCGTCCCTTTTGGATCATCATGGTGCCCATGGCTCGTGGGTACGGTTCGCCTCCGTGGTGCTGGTCCGGTGCAGCTGCATTCGGGGGTGGCCCAGGTGGTGGTGGCGGAGCGCCATGTACCACGGTGCCTGGAGAGGCTCCGTAGCCTCTTTCGACTGCATTGCGGTTCATCTGAACCAATCCCTCATGTAGCTTGAGGAACTTGCGGCAATCCTTGAGGAGGTGGCTGGACTTCTTCTTGCCATCATGCTTGTCGATGTAGAAGTGTACCGTACATGGCCCGGACAGTTTGTCCTCAATGGATGTCGCGGGTGCCTCATCGCTATTGTGGCGTTGCCACACTTGTGTGGTTTTCTCGGAGTCGTGGTATCCGCCGCTGCGGTATCAGCTGTTGCGGTTATCATCGCGTCTGTCGGTGTAGTCAGTCGCGACCATGTTGACGTCGTCGCGGTCATGGTAGATGTGCATGCGACGCTTGCCTTAGCGATCGCGTCTGCACTCGAGTTCTGCCTCCTCGTTGGAGTGAACGCGATTCTTCACCGAATCTTCTCCATCGTCCCACCGATTCGCGATCTCCATCAGGTGGTCGATGGTCTTGGGCTTTGAGCGGACCAGCTCCTCCCTGAGTTCTAGGCGGTGCACGCCGTCGTTGAATGTGTCAATCGCGCGATCCTCCAAGATGTTCTCTGCGGAGTTCTTGATGATGGACCACCTTTGGATGTAGGAGCGCAGCGATTCGCCAGATCTTTGCTGGCAGCATCTCAGCTCTTCGATTGATGCGGGCCGCTTGTATGTGCCTTTAAAGTTGCGCACAAAGCTGTAAACCAGCTCATCCCAACTGCGAATGGATCCGCGTGGAAGATTGTTGAGCCATGCTCGGGCGGCGCCCTGCAGCTGTAGCTGCAAGCATTGCATGGTCGTGCTTCGACTGCCTCCGTGGAGCCTGACAGAGGAGATATGGTCCTCCAACCAGATCTTTGGGTCCTGTAGGCCGTCAAACTTCGGGTTTTCCGGCGGGAGTTTAAACCCCTTAGGCATTCGCTTCTGCCTAATGGATCTGCTGAAGCATCTGGCACCGCAGAGCTCCACATCTTCCTCTTCCGAGTCAGTCGACCGAGCATGTCGTGCCCTTGATTTGTCGATCTTGCACTGCGTGAGGTCGTCGCGCGCATCATAGTCATGGTCGTGTCGCCGTGAGCGGCGGTGTCAAGACAGGTCGTGGCTGTCGTCACTAGATAAGGGCGAGGAGTAGCGCTTTGCCCTTTTTCGGTTCTGGTGTTGGCTCCTTGTCAAGGGCGGCCTCGATTAATCCCAAGCCCGCGATCATAGATCGGTGCATGGCGGCTCGAGGATCTCTAGCTGGCGGCTAGTTGTTAAGGAGGTACATGGTGGCCGCTGTCACGGCAGCCTGCGGCGTCTTGGGGACCACATTGCCCCGTGTGTCGACTGTCATAGAGCTAAAGTCGAGGACCTTTGCAGCTTCTATGCGCTCTTGCTCGGTGAGATGGGCCATCCGAGATTGCCTCTTCTTGGCGAGGTACTCGTTGCCCTTTGAGGAGGATCCTCCGTGCAAGGACAGCCCAGCACGATGAAGGCTCGACTCGTCTACTGCCTTTTTGCGCGCCTCGAGTTGCGCGATTGTTTGTACTTGGCACTTGAATTCTTCCTTCAGGAGCCAGTGATAGCCCATCAGCGGTTCTTGCAGGGATCGGAAGGGTAGAGGAGCGCCTCGTAGGGCCTCGCGGCAGCGAGCCCATTCTTGCTCGTTGAGCCTGATCATGACGCGTTCGCCGGTTTGCTCGTTTAATATGGTTGGAGGTTCGACTATTCCTCCATTGTCGACGGGGGTGCGACTGCCACCGTTGCCACCATTGCCGCCGTTAGGCGGGTCGGTTCCATTATCGCGATTGCCACCGTTTTCGCGGTTGGTAGAGGTGTCGCCTGCATGATGATGGCACACATGAAGTGATTGGGGAAGCTGCTGCTTCCACAACTCTCAGATCCGGAACTGTAGGTTCCATCTTCAGTGGCCAGATCGCTCAGATCGGAGTCACGACTGCTGTCGCTGACCGTGTTCTCGACTGTTGTCGGGGCGTTGAGCTCACTAAGGGTGCCGATCGATGGAGGGAACCATGATGCTGGGGCAATCGAAGGTGCCGTCAGCTGATCAGTCATGCGAAGCGTGCCCATCTGACCGACTTGGAAGCGGAAGCTCCCTATCGCCAGGCTGATTCCGTCGCCCACGGACTCGAAGGTCGGGCGAGTGGCTGGCGTGTGGATAGTGAAGTCGAACACGCCGAAGAGCTGGCGAATCTCCGCTGTTGCAGAGTTGTAGATCGCGGTTAATGGGGTCGAAGAAGCTGCAACATTAGCACTCCCAATTCCCACAGACAGCGCCAATTGACGAGGGTTTAACTCATCAATGCCCATTGTTATGGACTTGGGTTTTGGAGAAGGAGGGAGCGCTGGAGACATCTATCGGCTAGCAAACAAGCACACAGGGGACAAAGATTTACCCAGGTTCAGGCCTCGTAGAGGTCCCTACTCCTGCTTGACTGCTCGTGGAATTATCGAAGGAATCGAAGATTACAATGGTGTGCAGATGCAATCTGGCGAGGGTTGTGGAAACTAGGGTTGCGTGTGTACTGCTTGCCGCCCCCTCCTAGCCTTTATATAGGTAGGCTAGGTCTCGGGTAGCAGGTCGAGTCGGTTACAAGTTAGGGTTTTCCCCTTCAAACTTTCTATCTTTAGCTTCTTCTTGTTCTTCAAGCAATCGAGAGTCCGTAGGTTACTTGAGTCCTTCATTTGGGCCTTGGTGACACCGTGGGCCTTTACGTATTTAGACCGTATATACCAAGCTTGAGTACCTGTAAGGTATACCCATGTCAACGAGAGAGTAAGTCTCGTCGTAGTCAACTCCTTGAATTTGTCGAAAACCCTTTGCGACAAGTTGAGCTTTGTGAATGGTCACATTACCATTCGCATCTGTTTTTTTCTTAAAGATCCATTTATTTTCCACGGCCTTGCGGCCTTCTAGAAGATCCACCAAGGTCCAAACTTGTTTTTCATGCATGGATCCTATTTCGAATTTCATGGCTTCTAGCCATTTCCCGGAGTCAGCACTATCCATAGCTTCTTTGTAGTTTGCAGGTTCTTCCTGTTCATCTAGGATGACAGACATCACAAGGCTACTGTACCAATCAGGAGTGGCATGAACCCTTGTAGACCTGGGAACCTCGGGAGTCTCAATGTCATTGTTTTGATCATCATCAACGGGCTCTTCCTCCATGTTGGAGAGCGGTTTCGGAACAGCTTCTGTTGCGCTACTCAGAATTTGGAGAGAAGGATCAACAATTTCATCTAACTCAATTTTCCATCCACTCACTCCTTTTGCAAGAAACTCTTTCTCGAGAAAGGTGCCGGTTCTTGCGACAAACGTTTTGCCTTCGGCTTGGTTGTAGAAAGTGTATCCAGCGGTTTCCCTTGGATATCCTACAAAGATACATTTTTCCGATTTGGATTCAAGTTTGTCAGGCTGCATTTTCTTTACATAAGCCTCACAACCCCAAACTCTCAGAAATGACAACTTTGGCCTCTTCCCATACCATATATCATATGGGGTTGTCTCCACGGATTTTGATGGTGCTCGGTTTAAAAAGTGGCGGTTTCTAACGCGTATCCCCAAAAAGACACAGACAAATCAGTTAAAGACATCATGGACCATACACTATCCAATAGGGTTCGGTTACAATGTTCCGACACACCATTACGCTGTGGTGTTCCGGCTAGCGTAAGCTATGGGATAATCCCATAGTCCTTCAAGTGCATGTTAAACTCATAACTCAAATACTCGCCTCCTCGATCCGATCGAAGGTGCTTGATTTCTTGTTAAGTTGGTTTTCTACCTCTTTCTGAAATTCCTTGAACTTTTCAAAGGTTTCAGATTTGTTCTTCATCAAGTAGATATATCCATATCTGCCTAAGTCGTCAGTAAAGGTTACAAAGTAGCGATAACCATTGCGCGTTGAGACACTCATTGGTCCACATACATCCGTATGTATGATCCCAAGTAGGTCTACAACTCTCTCCACTATTTCGGAGAATGGTGTCCTAGTCATCTTGCCCATGACGCATGGCTCACATGTATCAAGGGATTCAAAATCCAATGATCCAAGAAGCCCTTCTGAATGAAGCCTCTTCATGAGTTTTACGCCAATATGACCAAGACGACAATGCCACATGAACATGGAATTATCGTCACTATGCTTACAACGTTTAGCTTGAACACTATGGATGTGTGTATCAAAATCAAGATCAAGTAAGAATAAACCATCACATACAGGAGCATGAACATAGAAAACATCATTCATATAAATTGAACAACCATCTGTTCCTGATTTAAACGAATAACGGTCTTGCAACAAGCAAGACCCACTCACAATATTCATACTCAATGCGGGTACATAATAGCATTTATTCAAAACCAACAATAATCCTGACGGTAGACAAAGATGCAGGGTGCCGACGGCTATCACTTCGACTCTTGAGCCATTGTCGACGCGCATCGTCACCTCGTCCTTCCTCAGGCGCCTCCTACTCTGCAGATCCTGCTGAGAGTTACAAATGTGAGCAACAGATCCTGTATCAAATACCCAGGTGTTACTCCTGGAGCTCGTAAGGAATACATCAATAACATGTATATCATATATACCTTTGTCCGGGGTGGCTATCTTGCCAGCTCGCTTGTCTTCAAGGTACTTGGGGTAATTGCGTTTCCAGTGCCCATCCCCTTTGCACTAGAAGCACGAAGTGCCGGGCTTAGGGCCAGGCTTGGCAGTCTTTGAAGTGCTGGGAACAAACCTGCCATCCCTCTTAGACTTCTTACCCTTGCCTTTCCCTTTTTGCCCCGGTTTTTTAAAGTTGGTGGTCTTGTTGACCATCAACACCGTGTGCTCCTTCTTGATTTCAACCTCAGCAGTTTTGAGCATGGCGAACACCTCGGCAAGGGTCTTAGTCATCCCTTGCATGGTGTAGTTCATCACAAAACTCTTATAACAGGGGGCGGCAAATGCAGCACCCTATCTATAGCGAGCTCCTCCATGATTTTGCAATCCAAGGCGTTTAAGCGCTTAATGTAGCCAGACATTTTGACCACATTCTCACTAATACTGCTGTGCTCTTCCATTTTAGCAGAGAAGAAGATCTCGAAAGCATCATACCTCTCTACATGAGCCTGTGGAGCAAAGACAGCCTTGAGATCCTCAATTATCTCAAAAGCATTCATCTTCTCAAAACGTTTTTGAAGCTCCGGCTCCATGGCATAGAGCATTCCAATCTAGATGAGGGAGAAATCGTCCGCCTTGGACTGCCAGACATTCTTTTCATCCTGGGAGGCGGAATCTGCAGGATTAGCCAGAAGCTTAGCCTCAATGACATAAGTCAACTTGTAGGGGACTAGGAGGATCCTAAGATTGCGGAACCATGCAGTGAAGTTGGTTCCATCAGTTTTCAGCTTGTCCTTCTCGAGGAAAGTGCTAAGGTTGAAGGTGGTTGGGCGAGACAACTACAAAGGATTTTCAAAGTGTTTTAGACTATGTTCATAATAATGAGTTCAAGTATTTTAAAGGAACTCCCACTTAAACGAACATCCCTCTACTCGTTTAGTGATCACATGATCCCAATCCCCTGCACCTCCCCCGGTTAAACACAGCCATTAGTGCAGTATCAAGGGTGGACATTCCCTAATGTCGATCACATCAACTATGTGATTCATGCTCAACCTTTCGGTCTCTTGTATTCCAAGGCCACGTCTCTATAACGTGCTAGGCTCGCTAGTTCTAACTTGTGTGTATTCGTAGTGCAACATGGCTTGCACCCACTGTATGCAAACATAGATATGTCTGACCCCTACTCACCGCAGGGCGCCTCATACCGAAGAACTTTCTTGGTGGTGCACACACAAGGGGAATACGATAACTAGAATACTATGAGGGATTATCTCATTATGCTACCGTCTAATATCAGCATAATAAGTAATACTTCAAAAGTAAAGTGTTATGACATGGTTATAGCTTTATGATCATCATTAATAGCTTCAATGAGAGTTTCATAAACTTGTCATTGTCATGTCATAATACTTGCCCCTATGCAATAATAAAGATAGATGCTTCTATATTAACTATTGCATGTTTTACGCGGCTTTAGGGCTTTCGTAGTAGAACCCCTTCCCACCTACGAACGTCGATACACAACATGGATTCAATGATTGTTGTTCTTCTTCCCTTTTCAGGGCCCTCCAGTGTCAATACCATATCAACTACTGTAGAGAGACATACACCCCCCTAAGACACTTTGATTTGTGGACCAGTCTCGTGAATCACCACGTGAGGTCGGTGATACATTGCAAATGTATCTATACTTTTTGATGTTCCATGCTTAGTCTTATCCACTTTCTTGTGTTTTGTCCACACTTTGGAGTACTTTTCATATGATTTCTTGGACTAACCTATTAACATGAGCCACAGTGCTAGCTGCCTGTTTTCTGTTGTTTTTGGTTCCAAGAAAGTCAATGAATATTCTCGGAATTGGACGGGACAAAAGCCAAAGTGCCTATTTTTCCGGATGTCATCAAGTGCCAGAATACGAGACGGAGAGGGGCTAGAGGGCGGCCACACCACCTGGCCACGCGGCCAGGCCTGGCCCGTGCCATGGGGTGGTGTGGCCAGCCCAGGCACCCCCTCGGCCTTCCCTTCCGACTATAAGATGCCCTCAGGATGTAAACCCTAAGTACCCGATCAAAAATCCACGAAAGAGTCTGTAGCCGCCGTCATCTCCATCCCTAGATCGGGAGGGATCTGAAGCTCTTCCTGGCACCCTGCCGGAGAGGGGAATTCACCCTGGAGGCCTTCTTCATCACCATGCAAGCCTCTAGTGTGATGCGTGAGTAGTTCATCATTGGACTACGGATCCATGTAGTAGCTAGATGGCTGGTTCTCCTCCTTTGTGCTTTCATGTCTAGATTTTATGAGCTCCTTTCATGATCAAGATCATCTATTTGTAATTCTGCATGTTGTGTTTGCGGGGATCCGATGGATATTGAGATGCTATTTCAGATTGATTATTGATTCTATCATGTCTTTGTTATTTGTGATCTTGCATGCTTTCTGTTGTTAGTAGCTATCTTGGCCAAGTAGATGCTAGCAACTCCAAGAGTTAGTATTTATGCTCGATAGTGGGTTCATGCCTCTGGTAATCTGGGGAAGTGACAGAAATCTCTAAGGTACTAGATGTGCTATTGCTACTAGGGAGAAAACAACAATCCTTTGTTCATAGAACAATCGTATTGTTTACTTTACACGCAGTTCGTAAAGCAATAATCTGTTGCAACTTAATACTGGAGGGGGTTCGGATGATAACCTGAAGGTGGATTATTAGTCATAGATGCAGTTGGATGGCGGTCTATGTATTATGTTGTAATGCCCAATCAAGTCTCAAAGGAGTCAAGATGATTAGTATATGCATGTATTGCTCTCTCGGTGTTTGTCAATTGCCCTGCTGTAATTTGTTCACCCAGCATGTTATCTATCTTAAGGAGAGCCACCTCTAGTGAACTATGGATCCCGGTCCTTGTCTTTTACATACAATCTACAAACTGTTTACTTCTTTGTGTTTACTTTCTGCAAACTTTTACTTCTTTCCATTCGATATGTTTAATCCTTTGTTTTCCGCAAAACACGGTGATATTGACAACCTCATCGCAAGTTGGGGACAAAGTTCTGTGGTTGTGTTGTGCAGGTCTCCACATTGCTACTAGCACCGGTAGTGCACCCTGCCAAAGCTTAGCTAGTAACACCTTTGGGGTGTTTCCTTGCTCCTACTAGTTCGATTAAACCTTGGTTTCATAACTGAGGGAAACTTGCTACTATGCTCATCATACCTTCCTCTTGGGGTTCCCAACAAGCTCTACATCAACCACGCACCAACACTTTTCTAGGCGCCGTGCATTGAGCCATCAAGCATTTTTATGGCGCCGTTGTCGGGGAGTCAAGGACATCTTCACAAGGGGAGTCCCTCATAACCAATCTCTTTACTTTGTTGTTTTTGTTTTGCTTAGTTTCTTTTTGCTTTGTTTGCTTGTTTCTATTTCAAAAACACACAAAAAAATTAGTTTTACTAGTTTGCTTTCTTATTTGAAAACCCCAAAAAATGACTACTCTTGAAAACACTAAGTTGTGTGACTTCACTAGCACCAACAACAATGATTTTATGAGTACACCTATTGCTCCACATGTTCCTAAAGCTACTTTCTTTGAGATAAAACCTGCTTTACTAAATCTTGTTATGAGAGAACAATTTTCTGGTATTGGTAATGAAGATGCTGTTTCCCATCTAAATAACTTTGTTGAACTTTGTGAGATGCAAAACCATAGGGATGTAGATGGTGATATTATTAAGCTGAAATTGTTTCCTTTATCTTTGAGAGGAAAAGCTAAAGAATGGTTGAATTCCTTAACTAGGAATAGTATTGATTCTTCGACTAAGTGCAAAGATGCTTTCATTGGAAAATACTATCCTCCTGCTAAGATTGTATCTATGAGAAGTGAAATAATGAAGTTTAAACAACTTGATAATGAGCATGTTGCTCAAGCTTGGGAAAGAATGAAATCTTTGATAAAGAATTGTCCCACTCATGGACTGACTGCTTGGATGATCATCCAAACTTTTTATGCAGGGTTGAACTATTCTTCAAGGAACCTATTAGATTTTGCCACTGGAGGTACCTTTATGACCATCACTTTTGGTGCTGCAACAAAACTTCCGGATAATATGATGGTTAACTACTCTAAATGGCATACTGAGAGAGCTCCACAAGGTAAGAAGGTAAATTCTGTTGAGGAAACCTCCTCCTTGAGTGATAAGATTGATATTATTATGTCTATGCTTGTTAATGGGAAAGCCCATATTGATCCAAATAATGTTCCTTTAGCCTCTTTGGTTGCTCAAGAAGAGCAAGTTGGTGTGAACTTCATAAGAAATAACAATTTGGCAACAATGCTTATGGTAATAATGCTTATAGGAACAATTTTGGTAACAACAATTATAAGCCATATCCTCCCAACAATGGTAATTCTTATGGAAACTCTTACAACAATAATAAGAGTGATCCCTCTGAACTTGAAGTTATGCTCAAAGAGTTTATTAGTAAACAAACTGCTTTCAATAAAACTATTGAGGAAAAACTCTCTAATGCTGAAAGAAATATAGCATCTTTGGCTGAAGCTCAATCTTCTTTGAATAAAATGGCTGCAAAACCTAAAACTAATGGTAATCCCTTTGCAGCTACTAATGCCATACAAGTAAGAATTGATGAAAATGTTAGACTATTAGCTGAATTACATGCTAAGTGGGAAAGAGAAGATGAAATTGCTAGAAACATTAGTGTTTCTACTATTACCACCACTAGTGTTGAGGCTAGTAATAGTTCTACTACTTTAGATGATAAATTTGATTTTGATCTTGATGGTTGCAATATCTCTGAAGTTATTAAGTTCCTACAAAAGCTTGCCAAAAGTCCTAATGCTAGTGCTATGAACATGGCCTTTACAAAACACATTACTAATGCTCTCATAAAGATTAAAGAAGAAAAGATGAAACATAAAGCTTCTATTGCTATAAAACAAGAATATGGTTGGGAACCCATCATTAATATGAAAGTGAATGACTTTGATTTCAAAGCTTTATGTGATCTTGATAGTAGTGTTTCTATTATGCCTAGAAGGATTTATGATATGCTTGATTTGCCTCCTCTTGAAGATTGTTATTTGAATGTCCCACTTGATGATAATGATAAAAGGAAACTCATGGGGAGTCTTAATGATGTTCTTATTATGGTTAATAATGCTTATGTCCTTGTTGATTTCTATGTTTTGGATGTTGAATACAATGCTTGTTGTCCTATTACTTTGGGAAGACCTTTTCTTAGAACTGTTGGTGCCATTATTGATATGAAAGAAGGCACCATTAAATATCAACTCCCACTCAAGAAAGGTATAGAACACTTCCCTAAAAAGAGAGAAAAGATTTCTTTTGCTTCTCCTATGAAAACAAAATTTGGTCTTAATGCTTCTTCATTTGAGAACACTTGATTCTTTCTTTGCTTCTTATGCCTAACTTAAAGGCGTTAAAGAAAAGTACTAATTGGGAGATAACCCAAAAGTTTTAGATGAGTATTGGAAGTTATTACCTCTGTAATAACCTCTCCTTATCCTTTTTATTTGCTTTTTGTGCCAATAGTAACCTCTAATGAGAGAGAAGTAATGAATGGCAAAGTTGCTGTCCCGAAACAGATTTTTGTACTTCACCGTAAAATTTCGTGAGAGAGCTATGTATGTCGGATTGAGCTGTAATTTTTTGTGATTCTGCCCCAGGTCGTTATCTAACTTTCGTTAGATCAACACTTTTATATTTGAGCAACATAAGGTCTTCTAAAAATTTCGTCTTTACCTGCTGGTCTGTTTTGACAGATTTCTGCCATTTTCTGCATTTGCTTCTTGTTGGTTCCTTCTTGAGTTATTTTGGGGAACTGAGATTTTTGAGGGAAGTGATACAGTATATAGTGTTATAATGGAAGTTTATTTGGTGTTAGAACTGAACTTTAAGACTTATTTATCTTGAGTGCACTAATGTTGCTAATAAAGATTGTGTGAAGTTTTGTATGAAGGAAAATTTTCAGGTGTATGGAAGGAATGAGTAATGAGATGAAGGATGGACTAAAGCTCAAGCTTGGGGATGCCACGCATGTCACCCCAAGAAATATCCAAGAAGTACAAGCTTCAAATCTTGGGGATGCCCAAGGCATCCCCTTCTTCATCAATAAAAATCCCAGGTTTCTTCCAAACGCTTCGTTTTTATTGTTTCATGCACAGTTGTGTTTTTCTTGGAGCGTCTTCTTTTTCGTTTTTGTTTTGGTTTTTCGTTTGCTTTTTTTTCTTAGTTTTCTGAATAAATTGGTTGGACCCCCTCTTTCATACATTGTTTTACAAATAGTTTGGTTTGGTTTGGAAAAGAGTAGGAAAGTTCAGGCTTATGTGGTAAAAAGAGCTTGTTTTTTACTGTGGCCTATGCTTTGTCATGCCATGCTTGATATTGTTTTGGATTTATGCTTAGTATTCTTTGTTGTAGCATGACTTGTTATAAATAATTGAGATTGCTTAATGTGCCTTGGATGAATCATGCGTTGTTTTAGCATATTAAAGCATAGTATAGTGGTATTCTCCTTTGATGCTTTATTTGGGCTGACTTGGCACATGCTCACACCATGTTATGACTATCTCAAGTCACCATAGCCTTTATGATCCTTTAGTTTTCAACTTGTAGTATCACTTTATGCTTTGATTAATGATGTTTTGTCGCTCTGCATGATTATGGCCATTATTGCTCTCTTAGTTTGTCGCTCCCAGTCTTTTGCTAGCCTCCACCACCAAGTATGAGTTCCACTCATGCATCCAACTCCTTAAACCAAGTTATTCCAAAGAGTACACCATACCTACCTACTATCTTATGATATTCCAAGTATATTCATGCTTTTGTTTACCTTCCAAATTAAACTTGTTATGAGAAAGCTAGTGATTAAAAGCTCTCACGAACTTGATGGCACACTTTACTTTACTTGCCCTTAATAAACTTGAACCATTGTGTCTTCTATGTTGTATATGCTTGCACTTATTTGTTGGGAATTAGCAGAACCATGCTTTCATGGGAACGCTTTCAACATTGCACTTGGTACTTGTACTTAGTTGATATCATGCTCTTTTGTATATGGATGTCGTCGGTGTGAAATGAAAGGGGAGCTTGTAAGTCCATGGAGTTATGGATATGTGTTAGAGAAATGCCTGGGCCACTGGTCTATGAAGAATTATTCTTATAAAAAAAGAGTCCTATATTGAGAAAAAAGAGAAAAGAAAAAAATAGATTATGAAAAGAGGAAAGAGAGCAAAAAGCACCATATTCCCATGGTAAATAAGAAGATTGTTGAGATGCTCATTGTCTTCTTGCCTTGTCATTTTGATATAGGGATTCTTCCGTATCATCGGGCAAGGGGTACCCCATTGGCGGTTCTCTATGATACACATGTACTTACGATGACAAGAACTTACCGGTGACTAAACTTGAGTAGCATGAGGAGCGGCCCTCGTATACAAGGGACATGAGATTTCTAACTTATACTTCATCAAGCATGTACACCATAGTTTGTTCACTTTAACCTGAATCACCTTCAAAATGCTTATGATAGGGGCAATGAGAGCTGAAAGCTGTAAGTACCATAATTTTTGGAAGCTCTTTATGAGACTTGAATCCCTACTTCCTTTAATAAAAAGGCCTTTCTTCCACCATATATATTGAGTCTCCACCTTCTAACTTTATGCACCTACTTTGAGAGCATAGTGGCCATTCTTAGTTCTATGTGCATTGTCCCAAGACTAGTTGATTGAAGCATAACTTGTTATTGCTTGTTTTAAACTATTGTATCTAGTCACTCTTATGAACTTTGAAGGTGTCCTATGCATTTATATTTGCTATTCTATTGAGGGACAAGCTGAATAATATTGTGCTATGTTTTCTTTATGTGAAACAAACAAATGTCTTGCAAAGCATTGTTATTCATGAATCTTTTTTTTTGTGCCTTTTCATGTTGCATCATAGTTTCTTTGTTTATTGCTAGAACTTTGTCTTTCATGTTATGATTGAAGTACTATGATCCCAGCTTTGAATGTTTTACAAATACTTTGATCAAGTCTCTGATGGTGCATGTCACCTCAAAAATTATTCTTTCTTTTTATCACTTACCTACTCGAGGACGAGCAGGAGTTAAGCTTGGGGATGTTGATACATTGCAAATGTACCTATAATTTTTGATGTTCCATGCTTAGTTTTATCCACTTTCTTGTGTTTTGTCCACACTTTGGAGTACTTTTCATATGATTTCTTGGACTAACCTATTAACAAGAGCCACAGTGCCAGCTGCCTGTTTTCTGTTGTTTTTGGTTCCAAGAAAGTCAGAAAATGAATATTCTCGGAATTGGACGGGACAAAAGCCAAAGTGCCTATTTTTCCGGATGTCATCAAGTGCCAGAATACGAGACGGAGAGGGGCTAGAGGGCGGCCACACCACTTGGCCATGCGGCCAGGCCTGGCCCGTGCCATGGGGTGGTGTGGCCAGCCCAGGCACCCCCTCGGCCTTCCCTTCCGACTATAAGATGCCCTCAGGACATAAACCCTAAGTACCCAATCAAAAATCCACGAAAGAGTCTGTAGCCGCCGTCATCTCCATCCCTAGATCGGGAGGGATCTGAAGCTCTTCCTGGCACCCTGCCGGAGAGGGGAATTCACCCTGGAGGCCTTCTTCATCACCATGCAAGCCTCTAGTGTGATGCGTGAGTAGTTCATCCTTGGACTACGGATCCATGTAGTAGCTAGATGGCTGGTTCTCCTCCTTTGTGCTTTCATGTCTAGATTTTGTGAGCTCCGTTCATGATCGAGATCATCTATTTGTAATTCTGCATGTTGTGTTTGCGGGGATCCGATGGATATTGAGATGCTATTTCAGATTGATTATTGATTCTATCATGTCTTTGTTATTTGTGATCTTGCATGCTTTCCGTTGTTAGTAGCTATCTTGGCCAAGTAGATGCTAGCAACTCCAAGAGTTAGTATTTATGCTCGATAGTGGGTTCATGCCTCTGGTAATCTAGGGAAGTGACAGAAATCTCTAAGGTACTAGATGTGCTGTTGCTACTAGGGAGAAAACAACAATCCTTTGTTCATAGAACAATCGTATTGTTTACTTTACACGCAGTGATGTGCTGTTGCTACTAGGGAGAAAACAACAATCCTTTGTTCATAGAACAATCGTATTGTTTACTTTACACGCAGTTTGTAAAGCAATAATCTGTTGCTTGCAACTTAATACTGGAGGGGGTTCGGATGATAACCTGAAGGTGGATTATTAGTCATAGATGCAGTTGGATGGCGGTCTATGTATTATGTTGTAATGCCCAATCAAGTCTCAAAGGAGTCAAGATGATTAGTATATGCATGTATTGCTTTCTCGGTGTTTGTCAATTGCCCTGTTGTAATTTGTTCACCCAGCATGTTATCTATCTTAAGGAGAGCCACCTCTAGTGAACTATGGATCCCGGTCCTTGTCTTTTACATACAATCTACAAACTGTTTACTTCTTTGTGTTTACTTTTTGCAAACTTTTACTTCTTTCCATTCGATACGTTTAATCCTTTGTTTTCCGCAAAACACGGTGAGATTGACAACCTCATCGCAACTTGGGGACAAAGTTCTGTGGTTGTGTTGTGCAGGTCTCCATGTTGCTACTAGCACCGGTAGTGCGCCCTGCCAAAGCTCAACTAGTAACACCTTTGGGATGTTTCCTTGCTCCTACTGGTTCGATTAAACCTTGGTTTCATAACTTAGGGAAACTTGTTGCTGTGCTCATCATACCTTCCTCTTGGGGTTCCCAACAAGCTCTACATCAACCATGCACCAGCACTTTTCTGGGCGCCGTGCATTGAGCCATCAGTCGGTTGGGGGCCGCTTCATCAAACAGTGCCGCGATATGAACAATAACATTAAAGAGGGTAGAAACTAGAGAATCAATGCCCACATATTGCTATGTGTTCTATCCGTACGACATGTCTACCCATAGACCCGCTCTGATACCACTGTTGGGTTCCGTAGCAGAAAACAAAAAAATTCTATCTACTCGAACACTAATACCAGGATCTATACTATGTAGACATAAGTAACGGAGAAGGAATACAATATTCATACCTTTGCAGACAGAGGCACGCCTTACGCAGGAAGGTGTATATTGATGAAGATGAGCAACACCCCAAGTGTGGTGCCTTCGAAGTTCGTCACACGTCCGGTGTAGGAGACGCCAACCAGACTCCGATCCAGCCGAGCAGCGGAAGAAGTAGATGCCGGATCACCGATCACACGACGGTAGTGTGAAGGTGGAGAACTCACCCACGAGGTCCTCCCCAATATTATGGATAAGACCTCAGTGGATGAGAGCCTAGGCCGGCTGGCCCCCACTCCCTAGGTGCCTTGCCCTATTGGGCCTCCCTTCGGGTGAGGCCCATTAGCAATATGGAGCCTTTAAAAATAAAATAAAATATATATATTTAATATTAATTCTGCAATTAACATTCAAATACACATATTATATTATTCCTTCACTCTGGAAGAACTTCCGGACCGCTTTCGATCTCCATCGGATGTTACCAAAACTATTCCGGTTTCTCTCTCTATTTCTCATACGATACCTCATCTACCCTAAGTGGCCCTACCCTTAAGCGTGACATCCTTGGATTCGGAAACACTCCGGACATGATAGAGACCACTCTCACATCAATGATCAATAGAGGGACCTGGATGGCCATGTGACCCCCGTGCGTTTCACGAATACAATCGCTCGAACCGTGAGATAGTCGTTCCCCGTTCCCTTTGTCATTCTATACCTAATTCATCCGAGACTTGATCTTCGGTATGTCCATACCTTAGTTCGATCTCGTTACCGATGAACTTATTTTCTCGTTCTCATGTCGTTGCATTCCGTGACCTAGTCACATGCTTGCAAGCTTCATCTATGCAACATCATCGAGATGGCCACATGTATCTGTCCGTTACATGGACTAGACAAATCCTGGTCTTGATATGCACTCCTCTACGCATCCCTTCGGAAAACCTGAGTGGCACCTTTTTGATCACCCTATTACGAGATGATTCTTGATAACCACCTAAGCTTCTTCCGGAATGGTGATTTGCATTACCTCATAGTCAAAGGATCAGGTTGCGAGGTTCTCTATGTTTTATCATCAATGGTGAAATTTGTAACTAGATCTCATTAAGATATAACGGTCGGATGTTTGTCTATCATGTTATTCAACTAATAACATGACCTCATTGTCAGTTGGCATAAATTCCCATGATCTTGAAACGTAGACCATCCTCATGACCAATGAACTAGTTCACTAGAGGTAACTAGAGACACGGTTTGTTTACATACCACACGTGTATTAACGTTTCGTATTAACACAGTTATAGCACAGTATGAAACGTATTATGAACATATAGGAGATATATCAAATAATACACTTTATTATTTGCCTCTAGGGCATAACTCCTTCAGGGACTAAAGGAGAGGAGGGGGAGGGGCAGCCGCCGGCCAGCCCTGGTGGGCCCCGCGCGGGGGGCTAGGCCCAGCCAGCCACCCCCTTGCCCCTTCTCCCTCTCTCCTTTCCCAAATGGGCCCTCTCCCCTCCGGGAATTGGCCCATTAAGCCTTTGTCCTTTTAAATTGATTTTCTCTTTATTAAATAATTATGAATAAATGATTAAATCAATATTCACATATTATTTAATCTCTATGGTTATGGAACACTTCCACCTCCACTCCGGACATCCTCCGGACTTACCGAAACCCTTCCGGTTTTCTCCCTACTATTCCTTGGCAATTATACCGTTCCTATAAACACTCTCTAAGCATCATCAAGCCCTTAAGCGTGATACCCCACGGTTCAGGAACACTCCAGACATGGTCGAGACACTCCCGCACCAATGATCGACAGAGGGATCTGGATGGCCATGTGACCCCTATGTGTTCCACGAAGATCTTTCGTTGTTTGAACCGGACAGTCGTGTCTTATTACCTTTGTCTCTTGATACTTGCATTGCCGGAGATCTGATCAATGACATCACCATGTCGTGTTCAATCTCGTTACCGAACAATGCTACTTGACTTGTTCCGACAAGTGATATCCATGTGATCAAATCACATGCTGCGCAACTATTGGATATAACCTCTCCGAGTGGGCCCTTGAGTATCTTCCCGTCACATGGAGAACAAATCCCGCTCTTGACATATATTGCCTCTAAGTTTTCCTCACAACACACCTTTATAACCACTGTATTACCAAGTGGTGCTTGATGCTATCTGAGCACTCTTGGGTGACAGTGATTGATATAGCCTCACGGTCTAAGGAATATTCTACGAGGATCCATTTCTAATCATCGTAACTTGGACTTCGTGACATGATCGGGTCATGATGTTTAGGTTGGGTATTGGTTCATCATCTCATTCTCAGAATGAGTTGACTCCATTTCCAACTAGCATAAATGCCACATGATCAGGAAACTTGATCATCCGTTGACCAATGAACCAATGACTAGAGTTTCACTAGGAACCCCTAGTTGTTTGTATATCACACGTGTATTGATGTTTCCACTCAATACAGTTAGCATGATATAAAACTTAATCATAAACTATATGAAATATGATAATAGTCCTTATAACTATTTGTCTCTAGGGCATATTTCCAACAGTTTGTGCATATAGCATTTCATTGTGATGAAGATTATCAATAGAATCTTCTAGATGTTAGAATAGAAAAGAAGATCCAATGGCTGGAAATGTTGGGATTCGTGAGTCTTGATCAAATAATTAATATTCAAAGTTTTTGGTACACCTTATAGTGTTAAGATAGTGGAAATGGTAAGACTAGTACTTGCTTAGCAAAAGAAAACAACGCACTCCTCACTTTCAGCGGATCTTGTTGAACAAGATGCGGGAACTATATCATAAACTATACTAGTAAGTTGCATGTTCCTTGCACGTGAGACTCAGATAGTAGATGTATGACATATCATCATCACTATATAAAATTATAATTGGTAAAGCACAATAAATTATAAGTTTGATCAACATCTATAAAGTCTGGGTGTATATTTGGTCCTTGTACTTTGTATCATCATATAGAAGTCAAAGATTATTAGCTACCTAACACATGGAATTTTTGATAACATGGTCTAGAGAAACAAGGGAGAAGATTCTAGTATGATGTAGAAGAGTGTTTTGAGGTTTTTGCATAACATTCATTATGCCGAAGACTATATCAATAGAATCAATGGTTTAGATAAGCTGGATTCGTGTTGAATAGTACCTAGGGAAAACTCCACCATGCATGTTCTAGAACCATCATGTCACCACCCCAAAATTTCATAGCACAGTAGGTTGTATTCTCTCTACTACTATATAGTGGAGTAGTTTTGAATTGGATCCATAACACCAATCCTGACCGTTGGGCTATTGGATCCAATGGTTCAGAGCAACTGGATTTGTGTTGAATAGTACGTACATAGAGAAAACTCCACTATGTTCTAGAACCATCATGTCACCACCCCCAAAATGCATAAATTAAGTCTATTAATAATAACTATCAACACATATTGAGAATACAACCTACTATGCTATGAAATTTTGGGGGTGGTTGATGTTTACGCATTTCTATTCTTGTAGACAGTTGTTGGGCCTCCAAGTGTAGAGGTTTGTAGAACAGCAACAAGTTTTCCCTTAAGTGGATCACCCAAGGTTTATCGAACTCAGGGAGGAAGTGGTCAAAGGTATTCCCTCTCAAGCAACCCTGCAATCAAGATATAAGAAGTCTCTTGTGTCCCCAACACACCCAATACACTTGTCATGTGTATAGGTGCACTAGTTCGGTGAAGAAATAGTGAAATACAAGTGATATGGATATAAGACAACGGTACGGAAATATCTTGATGGCATGGAAGAGACTAAAGGCAAACTGAAATAAAGATGGAAGAAAGCAAACATGTAACAGATCTAGTTGCAAATGGTGTTTCAATGCTTAGAAACAGGTCCTAGGGATCATACTTTCACTAGTGAACACTCTCAATAAATATATTCTCTTCATGATACTACTATGAACTACTCTCCGGTTGGACACTCTAATCCATGGTAGGGCTATAACAGAACTCCTCAAAGTCCACTTTCCCCATCTAGATAACCCCACACTGTCACCTTGAGCTCTAGATGGTTCCAACAAACACCACAATTTCATAGAAACATCCAACTCCAAATATAACTTATAACAAGTATTTGTAATCTCTAGCCCAAGTGCCACCATGGTGTGCACGCTGTCACTTTCACACACATGGGGAGAGCAGAGATCTATTAAAGCACTTGAGTAGCAAAGTAGATCTACTTGATGACAAAGCTCATGATCACAATATGATCATGCATAGAGAGAGAAATGAACACGTAGCTACCGGTAGAACCCTTAGCCTCGAGAGAGAACTACTCCCTCCTCATCATTGGAATCAGCAACGGTGATGGAGATGGCGGTGGAGATCAATGGAGATGGCTTCGACGCACTTCCCTATCCCGGCAGGGTGCCAGAACAGAGACTTTCTGTCCCCCGAATCTCCCCTTCGGTGGCAGCGGCGCTGCGGAACTTTTCGTGGATTTCTAATTGATGATTTAGGGTTTTCGCATCGGGAGGAATATATAGGCGAAAGGGCAAGGTCGGTGGAGGACGGAGGGGCCCACACCACCCCCTAGCATGGCCTGGCCTAGCCCGCGCCTCCAGGTGGTGTGGCCTGCCCCTAGCCCCTCTCCGTCTCGTCTTCTGGCTTCGTGAGTCTTCCGGTAAAATATCGACTTTGGCTTTTGTCCTGTCCAATTCCGAGAATATTCATTTTCTGACTTTCTGGAACCAAAAACAGCAGAAAACAGGCAACTGGCACTGTGGCATCTTGTTAATAGGTTAGTCCAAGGAATCACATGAAAAGTACTCCAAAGTGTGGACAAAACATAAGAAAGTAGATAAAACCAAGCATGGAACATCAAAAATTATAGATACAGTTGCAATGTATCAACATCCCCAAGCTTAACTCCTGCTCCTCCTCGAGTAGGTAAGTGATAAAAAAGAAAGAATAATTTTTGAGGTGACATGCACCATCATAAACTTGATCAAAGTATTTGTAAAACATTCAAAGCTGGGATCATAGTACTTCAATCATAACATGAAAGACAAAGTTCTAGCAATAAGACAAAGCAACTATGTTGCAACATGAAAAGGCACAAACAAAAGATTCGTGAATAACAATGATTTGCAAGACGTTTGTTTGTTTCACATAAATAAAACATAGCATAGTGGCATTCAGCTTGTCCCTCATAGAGTAGCAAACATAAATGCATAGGACACCTTCAAAGTTCATAAGAGTGACTAGATACAAATAGTTTAAAACAAGCAATATCAAAGCTATGCATCAATCAACAAGTCTTGGGACAATGCACATAGAACTAAGAATGGCCACTATGATCTCAAAGTAGGTGCATAAAGATAGAAGGTGGAGACTCAACATAAAAGTAAAAGAAAGGCCTTCATAGAAGGAAGTAGGGATTCAAGTTTCATAAAGAGCTTCCAAAAATTATGGTACTTATTAGCTTTCATCTCTCATTTCCCCTATCATAAGCATCTTTAGGTGATTAAGGTTAAAGTGACACAACTAAGAGGATATGCTTGACAAGTTATAAGCCGAAATCTCATGCCCCTTACTTACGAAGACCGAACCTCATGCTACTCAACTTTAGTCACGAGTAAGCTCTTGTCATTGTAAGTACATATGTATCATAAAGAACCGCCAACGGGGTACCCCTTGCACATGATATAGGAGCTATCCCATAATCAAAATGACAAGGCAAGCAGACAATGAGCATCTCAGCGATCTTTTTATTTGCTATTTGCATAGGTTTTTATTGAGGATGCTTCATAGAATGCTCATTATGGTGATGCTGCAAGTTTCCACCACGATTAGGCATGGCTTAGGCTAGCGGCCCAGGCGTTTCACTAACACACATACAAACTCCATGATCTTACAAGTTCCACTTTTATTTCACACCGCCGGGATCCATAAGCAAAAGAACATGATATAAACGAGGTACAAAGTACAAGTGCAATGTTGAAAGCGTTCCCCATGATACATGGTTCTGCTAATTTCAACTTATAAAGCGCAAGCATATACGCAAAAAAGAAGGACCCAATGGTTCAAGTTTATTAAATGCAAGAAAAGTAAAGTGTGCCATCAAGTTCGTGAGAGCTTTAATCACTAATTTTCACATAACAAGTTTAATTTGGAAGGTAGACAAAAACAAGAATATACTTGGAATAGCATAAGCTAGTAGGTAGGTATGGTGGACTCTTTGGAATAACTTGGTTTAAGGAGTTGGATGCATGAGTGGAACTCATACTTGGTTACGGAGGCTAGCAAAAGACTGGGAGCAACAAACTAAGAGAGCAATAATGGCCATAATCATGCGGAGCGACAAAACATCATTGATCAAAGCATAAAGTGATATCACAAGTTAAAAACTAAAGGATCATCTAGGCTATGGTGACTTGGTATAGTCATAACATGGTGTGAGAATGCGCCAAGTCAACCCAAATAAAGCATCAAAGGAGAATACCACAATACTATGCTTTAATATGCTAAAACAACGCATGATTCATCCAAGGCACATTAAGCAATCTCAATTGTTTATAACAAGTCATGCTACAGCAAAGAATACTAAGCATAAAGCCAAAACAATATCAATCATGGCATGACAAAGCATAGGCCATAGTCAAAAACAACCTCTCTTTACCACTTAAGCATGAACTTTCCTACTCTTTTCCAATCCAAACCAAACTATTTGAAAACCAATGTATGAAAGAGGGGGTCCAACCAATTTATTCAGCAAACTAAGAAAACAAAGCAAACCAAAAACCAAAAACAAAAACGAAGACGCTCCAAGAACAACACAACTGTGCATGAAACAATAAAAATGAAGCGTTTGGAAGAAACCTGGGATTTTTATTGATGAAGAGGGGGAGCCTTGGGCATCCCCAAGCTTTGAAGCTTGTACTTCTTGGATATTTCTTGGGGTGACACGCGTGGCATCCCCAAGCTTGAGCTTTAGTCCATCCTTCATCTCATTACTCATTCCATCCATACACCTAAATTTTTTCCTTCATACAAAACTTCACACAATCTTTATTAGCAACATTAGTGCACTCAAGATAATAAGTCTTTAGATTCAGTTCTAACACCAATAAAACTTCCATTAAAACACTATATACTGTAGCACTTCCCTCAAAAAGCTCAATTCCCCAAAAAACTCAAAAAAGAACTAACAAGAAGCAAATGCAGAAAATGGCAGAAATCTGTCAAAACAGACCAGCAGGTAAAGACAAATTTATTTGAAGACCTTCTGTTGCTCAAATGAAAAAGTGTTGAACTAACGAAAGTTATATAACAACCTGGGGCAGAAGCACAAAAATTCACGCCTCAAAAGGACGTACAGAGATTTTACACGAATGTTTACGGTGAAGCACATAAATCTGTTTCGGGACAACAACTTTCCCAATCATTACTTTTCTCTCATTAGAGGTTACTCTTGGCACAAAAAGCAAATAAAAAGGATAAGGAGAGGATATTATAGAAGTAATAACTTCCAAGACTCATCTAAAACTTTTGGGTTATCTCCCAATAAGTACTTTTCTTTAATGCCTTTAAGTTAGGCTTGATATTTTGAGAAGATGCTCACATAAGAAATATGAATTGAAGTAAAATAGAGCATCAAGAAGCAAATTCAAAGCAAATTTAAGTCTAAACCACTTCCTATGCATAGGAATCTTGTAAAGAAACAAATCATGAAAGCACAAAGCAACAAGCATAGGAGAGCAAAACAAGTGTAATTTCAAGACTTTCAACATAAAGAGGGGAAACTTAATACTGTTGAGATACATAAAACCATGTTTCCCTCTCTCATAATAACTTTCAGTAGCATCATGAACAAAATTAACAATATAACTATGACCTAAAACAGTCTTATCATGAGCCACATGCATATAATAATTATTACTCTCCTCATAAGCATAATCCTTCTTATTAATCATAGTAGGAGCAAATTCAACAAAATAGCTATCATTATTATTCTCATCACCATAATCATCAAATATAGGAGGCATATTGTAATCATAATTAATTTTCTCCTCAATAGTAGGTGGACTGAAAATATCATACTCATTATTGTAATCATCATATATTGGAGGTTTGGTATCATCATAAGTAATAGAATAGCTATCTTCCAAAGCTGGGGAACTAAAAAGATCATTTTCATAAAAACTAGCTTCCCCAAGCTTAGACTTCTCCATATCATTAGCAATAATGGTGTCCAAAGAATTCATACTAACAACATTGCTATTAGCATGCAAATAAAGTTCCATAGGTTTTTTAATTTTCTCTTCAAACACTTCATGTCCTAACTCAAGATAAATACTATAAAGCTCTCTAATTTTGTTGTTGTTTTCCATCAACCCTAACTAGTGAAAACAAGAAACAAAAAGACAAAATTGCAGAATCTAAAGGAAATAACTTCGAGCACTCACACCGGAGGATGTGAGTAACTTTTACCTTACCTCCCCGGCAACGGCGCCATAAAATAGCTTCATGTCTACACACTTCTATTCTTGTAGACAGTTGTTGGGCCTCCAAGTGCAGAGGTTTGTAGAACAGCAACAAGTTTTTCCTTAAGTGGATCACCCAAGGTTTATCGAACAGGGAGGAATTGTTCAAAGGTATTCCCTCTCAAGCAACCCTACAATCAAGATACAAGAAGTCTCTTGTGTCCCCAACACACCCAATACACTTGTTAGGTGTATAGGTGCACTAGTTCGGCGAAGAGATAGTGAAATACAAGTGATATGGATATAAGACAACGGTACCGGAAATAGCTTGATGGCGTGGAGGAGACTAAAGGCAAACTGAAATAAAGATGGAAGAAAGCAAACATGTAACAGATCAAGTTGCAAACGGTGTTTCAATGCTTAGAAACAAGGCCTAGGGATCATACTTTCACTAGTGAACACTCTCAATAAATATATTCTCTTCAAGATACTACTCTGAACTACTCTCCGGTTGGACACTCTAATCCATGGTAGGGCTTTAACAGCACTCCTCAAAGTCCACTTTCCCCATCTAGATAACCCCACACTGTCACCTTGAGCTCTAGATGGTTCCAACAAACACCACAATTTCATAGAAACATCCAACTCCAAATATAACTTATAACAAGTATTTGTAATCTCTAGCCCAAGTGCCACCATGGTGTGCACGCTATCACTTTCACACACATGGGGAGAGCAGAGATCTATTAAAGCACTTGAGTAGCAAAGTAGACCTACTTGATGACAAAGCTCATGATCACAATATGATCTTGCATAGAGAGAGAAATGAATACGTAGCTACCGACAGAACCCTTAGCCTCGAGAGAGAACTACTCCCTCCTCATCATGGGAATCAGCAACGGTGATGGAGATGGCGGTGGAGATCGATGGAGATGGCTCCAGGGGCACTTCCCCGTCCCGCCAGGGTGTCGGAACAGAGACTTTCTGTCCCCCGAATCTCCCCTTCGGTGGCGGCGGCGCTGCAGAACTTTTCGTGGATTTCTGATTGATGATTTAGGGTTTTCACATCAGGAGGAATATATAGGCGAAAAGGCAAGGTCGGTGGAGGCCGAAGGGACCCACACCACCCCCTGGCGCGGCCTGGCCTGGCCTGCGCCACCAGGTGGTGTGGCCAGCCCCTAGCCCCTCTCCGTCTCGTCTTCTGGCTCCGTGAGTCTTCCGGTAAAATATCGACTTTGGCTTTTGTCCCGTCCAATTCTGAGAATATTCATTTTCTGACTTTCTAGAACCAAAAATAGCAGAAAACAGGCAACTGGCACTATGACATCTTGTTAATAGGTTAGTCCAAGAAATCACATGAAAAGTACTCCAAAGTGTGGACAAAACATAAGAAAGTAGATAAAACTAAGCATGGAACATCAAAAATTATAGATACATTTGCAATGTATCAGTGGTGACATGATGGTTCTAGAACATGGTGGAGTTTGTTGTAGGTACTATTCAACACGAATTGAGCTGCTCTAAACCATTGGATCTAATAGCCCAATGGTCAGGATTGGTGCTATGGATCCAATTCAAATTAAAACTGCTCCATTATATTAGTAGAGATATGATGTCAATATGGTCATGACCTCGGCTGTTCGGGTTAAAGCCAGGAATGTACATTCACTGTAGGCCAATACACACTGTGAAGAAGCCAGAGCATTTTTTGTTTTCAAAGGTGTCAAAAGACATGTTTCTCATTTTTTTCTTAGCACTATATAGTGTACGAATAACTTTGAATATTGACCGTTGGATCAAGATGTGAATCCCAACATTGTGAGATGTTGGATCTTCATTTCCATTTTAGCATCAAGAAGATACTATTGATAGTCTTTCTTTTCTTATCTTACCACTACTTTTTATATATAGTGTGCGAACAACTTTGAATATTGACTGTTGATTCATGACCCGCGAATCCAAACATTGCTGCTAGTTATTGGATCCTCTAATCCATTCCATCATCTAGAAGATACTATTTATAGTCTTTGTTATCTTATCATACCACTATATAATGTATGAATAACTTTGAGTATTGACCGTTGGATCAAGATTCGCGAATGCTAGCCGTTGGATCTTCTTTTTTCCATTCTAACGGGTGGTGGTACTTTTCTCTACTACTATAATGGATTAGTTTTGAATTAGATCCATAGCACCAATCCCGACTGTTGGGATGTTAGATCCAATGGTTAAGAGCAACTGGATTCGTGTTGAATAGTACCTAGAGCAAACTCCAACATGTTCTAGAACCATCATTTCATCACCCCAAAAATTTCATAGCACATTAGGATGTATTCTCAATATGGGTGGATACTTATTACTAATAGACTTAATGTATTCATTTTTTCTCTAACAAGAATATTGGTTAATAACAACTTAATGTTTGTTAAATCACATTTCATACCACTTTATCATTATCAATTTTTTTCACCCATCAACTCAGTCATCCACGTAGGGCCCACAGATTGGGGAGGTCGCGGTCGCCTTGGACGCACCACAAAATGATGACTGGGCCATTGAGTGTGGGAAGTAGAGTCAGCATTCCGTCCAATCGCTTACCCTAGTCATCGTCATCGATATTTGCCACATGCATCGGCTTCATCAGCGACATTGATTGTCTCCTCGCTTCAGTAATCTGCCACATTAATCTCGGATCACCTCCTTCCTATTTAATCTCTCCTCTTCCCTGCACCAAACCATCTCTAATCCCCTGTGATACGTCCATTTTGCATCACTATTATATGTCTTAATTCACTATTATTCATTGATATATTTTATATTGAGAGGTGATACTTATGTTATTTCATCTATTTTTGCATGGTTGATGACTTTTGGAGCATGGACCGCTGCAGTCAGGATTCTGATGGAAAAGGTGTTGTTTGGAGGCAAAATTCGCGAAGACCAAAAAATACGGGAAAATATACGGAAAATCCTATTTTTCCAGAAGACTAAGGATGCCAGAAGATGGAGTGGAGGTGGGCCACAAGGGGCCCACACCACCCCATGGCGCGGGCAGGTCTAGGCCGCGCCTGGAGGTGGTGTGGCCACCCTGGCCCACTCCATCCTCTCCCCTCTGGCGTATATCATCCCCACGAAACCCTAAGACTCGGGGAGTGATCACAGAAAGATTCCGCCGCCTCTGCGAGGCAGAAAACACCGAGAGAGAAAGATCTCTCCGGCAGACAGATTTCTGTCAGGGAATTCCTTCCCGGAGAGGGGAGATCGTCGCCATCAACACCACCATCAAGCTGGACTTCATCGGGATCATCATCATCATCACCACCATCTTCACCATCAGCACCCTCATCACCATCTCCATATTGCTGTAACAATTGCATTGAATCTTGCATAGTTCTTAGGGGAAACTTTCCCGGTGTTGATTACTCTTTGTAGTTGATGCTATTGAGTGAACCATTGAATTATTGTTTATGTTCAGATTGTTATACATCATTATTCCATCTATGATCATGATCCATATGATGTCTTGTGAGTAGTTCGTTTTGTTCTTGAGGACATGGGAGAAGTCTTGTTGTTAGTAGTGGAGTTGAGTTGAGTAAGATTCAATAGATTGTTATTTAAGTTGTGATGTACTTCTTCTAGTGGTGTCATGTGAACATCGACTACATGACACTTCACCTATATGGGCCTAGGGGAATGCATTGTGTATTTGGCTACTAATCGTAGGGGTTGCCGGAGTGACAGAAACCTGAACCCCCGTTAGGAAACCATTGCACAAGGGACGTAAGGGTCTTAGAGTTTAAAGCTATGGTTAGGTTTCTACCTTAATTACTTTCTTGTACTTACGGATGTTTGCAAGGGGTATAATCACAAGTATGTATTAGTCTTGGATGGGGCGGTACATTAGCACAGGTTCACCCACACAACACTTAGCAAGCTAGAGAAGATTAATCGACTATATGAAGCGAAAGCACTTGACAGTCTTCCCATGTGTCCTCGAGAACGTTTGGTCATCTATAGAAATACAACCGGCTTGTCCTTTTCTGCATAAAGGATTGGGCCACTTGCTGCATTTATTCCTACTTTCTTTTATTTACTCGTACTTTGTTTACTTGCTTTATCGAAAACCCCTAAAAATCCATTTGCTAAGTATTTGCAGAGAATTCCTGATCCATACCACTAACCAGCACCTTCTGCTCCTCGTTGGGTTCGACACTCTTACTTATCAAAAATACTGCGATACACCCCCTATACTTGTGGGTCATCAAGACTATTTTCTGGCGCCGTTGCCGGGGAGTGAAGCGCTATTGGAGAGTGGAACTGGTAAGGAAACTTCTACTGTGAGTATTGTTTACTTCCGATAGTTGCTTTATTTTCGTTATGGATAATTCACTGAGTTTCTTATTTGGTAATGCTACTACCACTTCTAAGGTAGTAGATAAGCCACCACTTGCTGAGAAAGATGTTTTTAAAATACCTACAAGAATTATTGATCGTGTTATGGATAACTACTATGTTGGGGATGGAACTGTCCATCCCGGTGATCATTTACTCTTTATACATGAATTATGTGGGTTGTTCAAGTGTGCAGGTATTACTACAGATCAAGTTAAGAAGAAGTTATTCTCATTGTCGCTGAAAGGAAGAGCTGAGGAATGGTATAAGCTGCTGAAGAATGGTCAAGCTCTAGAATGGGAGGAAATAGTGCCTCTCTTTTATTCAAAGTGTTATCCTCCTAGTGAGATTCATAAAGATCGAAATCAAATATACAACTTTTGGCCTCTTGATGGAGAGAGTACAGCTCAAGCTTGGGGGAGACTGAAGTTACTAATGCTCAAATGTCCCATTCATGAGCTCCCCAACAATATTATTATCAACAACTTTTATGCAAGGCTCCCTCTACATGATAAAGATTTATTGGATGCTTCTTGTGCTGGATCATTCACTCGTATGGAAGAAGAAGCTAAATGGGACCTTCTAGATCGTATTCAAGACAATGCTGAAGCTTGGGAGAATGACAAAGGTAGAAAGTCGGGTATAAATTATGATTATGAATGCATTGAATCTTTTATGGGAACTGACGACTTTCAAAATATCAAAAATGCTTATGGTCTAGATTCTCAAGCTATTGCTTCTTATTTTAAGGCTTTTGCTTCTTATATTGAAGTGCCTAAAAAGAAGTGGAATAAGTATCATGAACCTTATAAAGATATTGCTAAGAGTGTTCCTGCAAGAAGTACTGAAGTTTATACTGCTAATCATGTTTTACCTGAACCTTATATTGAGAAAATGCCTTTTCCAGTTAAGGTAAAGGAACATTCTATGATAGCTAGTATGGTTAATGAAAGTATGAATAAGGCTATTGAACCTGATAAACAAATGGTTGATGAACCTATAGTAGAAAATGTGAAAGACTTTGTCACTAAGTATGAGAAAGAAGGACACACTATCCTTTGTAAGGATACCTCTAATATTGTTTCACATAGTGGTGTTATGAGAGCTAGTATTCCCGTGTTTTCTGTTAGAATAAGTGATCATTGCTATGATAGTCCTTGTGATATCTATATTGTTAAGTTTATGCATGACACTGAAAGCTATTATGAGAGAGGGAAAAGTATTCTCATGCATCTTAATAATATCAAGTTTCCTCGTTTTATGCTGAAAGTTTTTATGTTGCACTTATTTTGCCTTCTTATGCAAGTTGCCTTTGGTTTCAATAACTTTTTGTTTACAAAATCCCCTTGCATAGGAAGTGGGTTAGACTTAAATGTGTGTGTGTTTTTGCTTCTTAATGCTCTCTTTCACTTCAATTCATATCCCTATGAGAGCTTCTTCAAAATTATCATGCCCATCTTAATGGCTATAAAGAAAGAGCTTTATGGGAGACAACCCAATTTGTTTTTGCTTTCAGTTTATTTTTGTTTATTTGAGTTTTGGAAGTTATTACTTCGGTAATAACCGCTCCTTATCCGTTTTGTTTGGTTTTTGTGTCAAGATCAACCTCTAATGAGAGAGAAGTAATATTTGGGGAAGTTGCTGTCCCGAAACAGATTTTTTGTGCTTCACCATAAACATTCGTGAGAGACCTCTGTCTGTCGGATTGAGCTGTAATTTTTTGTGCGTCTGCCCCAGGTTGTTATTTAACTTTCGTTAGTTTTGAACTTTTTGATTTGAGCAACATAAGAGTTTCGAAAAAATTGATCTTTACCTGCTGGTCTGTTTTGACAGATTTTGCCAATCTTGCATTTGCTTCTTTATCCGATTTCCTTTTTGAATTCTTTTTGGGTTTTCGGAAGGAGTTGCTACACTAGCTTTTGTTTTGATGGTTTTCAGTTGAAGTTGGACTCAAAAGGTTTTATCACTTCACTTATACTAATGTTGCTAATGAGAATTGTGTGAAGTTTTGTGTGAAAGAAATTTCCAGGAAGTGGAGATAATGGTGTAATAAGGAAGAGAAGGGTTTTATGACTCAAGTAATAAGTGTATGAAGATGAAGATATTGATTTTATTCAAGTGGTGACTCCAGAAGGATCCACTAAATACCAAATTCAGAGACCTACAGAGTCTGTTTTCAAATAGGTAACAGTTCTGGTAAGAAAAGTTCCGCGAAAATACAATCCAACTATTTTTTTGCAGTTTTCAGTCGATAAGGAAAGATACGAAACAAAAAAGGGACGGAAACGGAGCAAGGGTGGCTCACACCACCCTGTGGCGCGGGCCCACCCCTGGCCGTGACACCAGGCGGTGAGTCCACCCCAGACTCCGCCTCCGACTTGTTTTCTCCCAGTACCTTCCTTTTGATGTGAAACTTCGTAATATATAACCCCCCGGATCTCCCGAGGTCCGTATATCGTGTTTTCATCATGTTTTCGTTTTGATCTGTTTCTGCCAGGACATACTCTTTGAAAGGTTAGAAGCACAATGGTGTCTGCCAAGGATAAAGGGAAGGAGCCCATGGAGAAAGACTTCCAAGACCCCGGGAAGGAGAAGGAGATCAAGAGTGAAGGTGAAGAGGAGCAAGGCCAACGCCCGCACACCGGCATTACCATTGCAAGAATTGGAGTGGTGAAACCTGCCAGGGTCAGGAGGACGACACGGATGTAGACTGGGGGGAAAGCTCCCCGTCACAGTTTGGCTCCAAGGTCACTTTTTCCACGCACCAAGAATCCTTTCCATACCTTCATCCATAACCATGCAGGAAAAGAAGACTTCAAGGAGGAAGAACGGAAAAAGAATCACGAGAGTTGGGATCCACAAACTGAAATGATCATGAGCCGCATTGAGCACAACTCGGAATTGATTCGTACTCTCACCTTCAAGATTGAGGACTTTGGGAAACTGATCAAGGACCTCATCAAGAGGACACCACCACCTAAGGAGTAATTCGTCATCAGGTTTGGCATCCCCTTGGTTTGTTCCAAGCTTTGGGGAGTGTCGCGGTATCATATCACTATCTTCTATCTTTTTACCTTTTTAGTAGAGTCATATCATGAATAAAGGAGTTATTTTGTAGTATGGTTTGCATTATGGAAGTGTCCCCTCTCTCGTTAGATATGTATCCCTTGGTGTGAGTTTCCGTTATGGAATATTAATGAGAAGATCTATCATCCACTCCTTTGCATAGCTTATATTAGTTTTCAATTCGTGGTTATATGATTGATCTTGTTGTTAGTATTGGTAGCACTCTGGGATCATTGAGTTAATTTAGTTGGTTTTGGCAAACCGGCTCGGTCAGTAGCAACACCTTTTTGAGAGTTGAAAAGAAAAAGATAGAAGTACTCTAAAGAAAAATAATTTCATCATCTTTCTTTCTTGATTTGCTCATAAGTTTAGTATTCTCTAGTTAAGATCTTTTGTGCTTCCAAGGAAGATTGCATGTTTGTCTTTATCACTTGTATGTTTGTTTGTTTCCTTCAACTCTTATACTTGCTACCCAGCCTTGCTAGCCAAAAACCTGTACTGAGAGGGAATTCTTCTCGTGCATCCATCTCCTTTAAACTAAAACCTTTGCCATTTGTGTCCACCATACCTACCTAGTAGCATTGTTGCTATTCCAAGTAAATTCTTGTTTTCTCTACCTCCCAAATAAAACTTGTTATGTGAAACTAGTGATTAAAGCTCTCACGAACTTGATGGCACACTTTAATTTCTTGCAATTAATAAACTTGAACCATTGTGCTCACCTATGTTGCGTATATGCTTGCGCTTTGTAAGTTGTGGATTAGCAGAACCATGCTGTCATGGGGAACGCTTTCAACATTGCACTGGTACTTTGTACCAAGTTGATATCATGTTCTTTTGTCTATGGATGTCGTCGGTGTGAAATGAAAGGGGAGCTTGTAAGTCCATGGAGTTATGCATGTGTGTTAGAGAAACGCCTGGGCCGCTGGTCTAATCCATGCTGACATGGTGGAAACCTGCAGCGTAACCATAACGAGTATCTATGAAGCATTCTTCTTATAAAAAAGAATCCGATATTGAGAAAAAAAGAGAAAAGAAAAAAAGATATTATGAAAAGAGGAAAGAGAGAAAAAAGCACCATATTCCCATGGTAAATAAGAAGATTGCTGAGATGCATGTTGTCTGCTTGCCTTGTCATTTTGATATGGGGATTCTTCCGTATCATCAGGCAAGGGGTACCCCGTTGGCGGTTCTCAATGATACACATATGCTTACGATGACAAGAAGTTACTGGTGACTAAACTTGAGTAGCATGAGGAGCGGCCCTCGTATTCAAGGGACATGAGATTCTCAACTTACAACTTGTCAATGCATATCCTCATTTTTGATCACTTTAACCTTAATCACCTAAAGATGCCTATGATAGGGGCAATGAGAGCTGAAAACTAGTAAGTATCATAACTTTTGGGAGCTCTTTATGAGACTTGCAATCCCTGCTTCCCTCTTTGAAGGGCCTTTCTTTTACTTAGTAGTTGAGTCAGTAAACCTATTCCCTTCTATCTCAGCAAATATTTTGAGTTGATGTGTTTCATTCATTCATATGATGATTTATGCAATCATGTTTCTTATGTTCCTTGCTTTGCACATTTGCTCTTATCTTGATGTTTACTACTTTGAAAGCTATCATTGAAAAACCAGCTATTTGTGAACTCCAGCAAATTATCAACTATTCTTCGACCAAGAGCTAAGTTTGCCATTACCAATTACGATTCACTTTATGTATCTTTATTGTGTTTCCTTTACTCATTGCAAGTTGAGTTGTATAATAGTGAGTTGTCTTCTATTATGATCTATGTATTTGATGAATGTGATGCTTCTTGTCCGTATTCTTTTATCGACTCTTCACTCCATAAACCCGAGGCCATGTTTATTGAGCTCAGTTTCGCTTGGGGACAAGCGGAGTCTAAGCTTGGGGGAGATGATACGTCCATTTTGCATCACTATTCTATGTCTTAATTCACTATTATTCATTGATATATTTCGTATTGAGAGGTGATACTTATGTTATTTCATCTATTTTTGCATGGTTGATGACTTTTGGAGCATGGACCGCTGCAGTCAGGATTCTGATGGAAAAGGTGTTGTTTGGAGGTAAAATTCGTGAAGATCAGAAAATTCGGGAAAATATACGGAAAATCCTATTTTTCTAGAAGACTAAGGATGCCAGAAGATGGAGTGGAGGTGGGACACAGGGAGGGCACACCACCCCATGGCGCGGGCAGGCCTAGGCCGCGCCTGGAGGTGGTGTGGCTGCCCTGGCCCACTCCAGCCTCTCCCCTCTGTCGTATATCATCCCCACGAAACCCTAAGACTCGGGGAGCAACCACAGAAAGATTCCTCCGCCTCTGCGGGGTAGAAAACACCGAGAGAGAAAGATCTCCTTCATTGGGATCATCATCATCATCACCACCACCATCATCACCATCATCACCATCAGCACCCTCATCACCATCTCCATATTGCTGTAACAATTGCGTTGAATCTTGCATAGTTCTTAGGGGAAACTTTCCCGGTGTTGATTACTCTTTGTAGTTGATGCTATTGTGTGAACCATTGAATTATTGTTTATGTTCAGATTGTTATACATCATTATTCCATCTCTGATCATGATCCATATGATGTCTTGTGAGTAGTTCGTTTTGTTCTTGAGGACATGGGAGAAGTCTTGTTGTTAGTAGTGCAGTTAAGTTGAGAAAGATTCAATAGATTGTTAGTTAAGTTGTGGTGTACTTCTTCTAGTGGTGTCATGTGAACGTCGACTACATGACACTTCACCTATATGGGCCTAGGGGAATGCATTGTGCATTTGGCTACTAATCATAGGGGTTGCCGGAGTGACAGAAACCTGAACCCCCGTTAGGAAACCGTTTAAACTCTAAGACCCTTACGTCCCTTGTGTAATGGTTTCCTAACGGGGGTTCAGGTTTCTGTCACTCCGGCAACACCTACGATTAGTAGACAAATACACAATGCATTCCCCTAGGCCCATATAGGTGAAGTGTCATGTAGTCGACGTTCACATGACACCACTAGAAGAAGTACACCTCAACTTAAATATCAAACTATTTAATCTTTCTCAACACAACTCCACTACTAACAACATGACTTCTCCCATGTCCTCAAGAACAAAACGAACTACTCACAAGACATCATATGGATCATGATCAGAGATGGAATAATTCAATGGTTCACTCAATAGCATCAACTACAAAGAGTAATCAACACCGGGAAAGTTTTCCCTATGAACTACGCAAGAATCAACCCAATTGTTTCAGCAATATGGAGATGGTGATGAGGGTGCTGATGGTGATGATGGTGGTGGTGATGATGATGATGATCCCGATGAAGTCCAGCTTGATGGTGGTGTTGATGGCGACGATCTCCCCTCTCCAGGAAGGAATTCCCCCTGCAGAAATTTGCCTGCCAGAGAGATTTTTCTCTCTCGGTGTTTTCCGCCCCGCAGAGGCGGCGGAATCTTTCTGTGGTCGCTCCCCGAGTCTTAGGGTTTCGGGAAGATAATATACGCCAGAGGGGAGTGCCAGGGGTGGACCAGGGCGGCCACACCACCTGGTAGTGCAGCATAGGCTAGCCCATGCCAGGGGGTGGTGTGGGCCCCCTGTGGCCCATCTCCAACCCCCTTCTGGCTTCCTTCGTCTTTTGGAAAAATAGGATTTTCCATGTATTTTCCCGGATTTTCTGATCTTCGCGATTTTTGCCTCCAAACAGCACCTTTTCCATCATAATCCTGACTGTAGCTATCCATGCTCCAAAAGTCATCAACCATGCAAAAACAGATGAAATAACATAAGTATCACCTCTCAATATGAAATATATCAATGAATAACAGTGAATTAAGACATAGAATAGTGATGCAAAATGGACGTATCAACTCCCCCCAAGCTTAGACTTCGCTTGTCCCCAAGCGAAACTGAGCTCAATAAACATGACCTCAGGTTTATGGAGTGAAGAGTCGATAAAAGAATACGGAAAAGAAGCATCACATTCATCGATACATAGATCATAATAGAAGATAACTCACTATTATATAACTCAACTTGCAATGAGTAAAGGAAACACAATAAAGATACATAAAGTAAATCATAATTGGTAATGGCAAACTTAGCTCTTGGTCAAAGAATAGTTGATAATTTGCTGGAGTTCACAAATAATTGGTTTTCAATGATAGCTTTCAAAGTAGTAAACACCCAGATAAGAGCAATGTGCAAAACAAGGAACATAAGAAACATGATTGAATAAATCATCATATGAATGAATGAAACACAACAACTCAAAATACTTGCTGAGGTAGAAGGGAGTAGGTTTACTAACTCAACTAAAAAGTAAAAGAAAGGCCCTTCGCAGAGGAAAGCAGGGATTGCAAGTTTCATAAAGAGCTCCCAAAAATTATGATACTTATTAGCTTTCAGCTCTCATTGCCCCTATCATAGGCATCTTTAGGTGATTAAGGTTAAAGTGACACAACTAAGAGGATATGCTTGACAAGTTATAAGCCGAAATCTCATGCCCCTTACTTACGAAGACCGAACCTCATGCTACTCAACTTTAGTCACGAGTAAGCTCTTGTCATTGTAAGTACATATGTATCATAAAGAACCGCCAACGGGGTACCCCTTGCACATGATATAGGAGCTATCCCATAATCAAAATGACAAGGCAAGCAGACAATGAGCATCTCAGCGATCTTTTTATTTGCTATTTGCATAGGTTTTTATTGAGGATGCTTCATAGAATGCTCATTATGGTGATGCTGCAAGTTTCCACCACGATTAGGCATGGCTTAGGCTAGCGGCCCAGGCGTTTCACTAACACACATACAAACTCCATGATCTTACAAGTTCCACTTTTATTTCACACCGCCGGGATCCATAAGCAAAAGAACATGATATCAACTAGGTACAAAGTACCAATGTAGTGTTGAAAGCGTTCCCCATGATACATGGTTCTGCTAACTTCAACTTATAAAGCGCAAGCATATATGCAACAAAGAAGGACCCAATGGTTCAGGTTATTAAATGCAAGAAAAGTAAAGTGTGCCATCAAGTTCGTGAGAGCTTTCATCACTAATTTTCACATAACAAGTTTAATTTGGGACGTAGATAAAACAAGAATTTACTTGGAATAGCAATAATGCTAACAGGTAGGTATGGTGGACACAAATGGCAAAGGTTTTGGCTTTAAGGAATGGATGCACGAGAAGAATTCCCTCTCAGTACAGGTTTTTGGCTAGCAAGGCTGGGTAGCAAGTATAAGAGTTGAAGGAAACAAACAAACATACAAGTGATGAAAACAAACATGTAATCTTCCTTGGAAGCACAAAAGATCTTAACTAGAGAATACTAGACTTATGAGCAAATCAAGAAAGAAAGATGATGAAATTATTTTTCTTTACAGTACTTCTATCTTTTTCATTCAACTCTCAAAAATAGTGTTGCTACTAACCGAGCCAGGTTTGCCCAAACCAACTAAATTAACTCAATGATCCCAAAGTGCTACCAATACTAACAACAAGATCAATCATATAACCACGAATTGAAAGCTAATATAAGCTATGCAAAAGAGTAAATTATAGAACTTCTCATTAATAATCCATAACGGCAACTCACACCAAGGGATACATATCTAACGAGAGAGGGGACACTTCCATAATGCAAACCATCCTACGTGATAACTTCTCTATTCATGATATGACTCTACTAAAAAGGTAAAAAGATAGAAGATAGTGATGTGATACCGCGGCACTCCCTCAAGCTTGGAACAAGCCAAGGGGATGCCAAACTTGATGACGAATTAATCCTTTGGTGGTGGTGGTATTCTCTCGATGAGCTTCTTAACCAATTTCCCCAAGTCCTCAATCTCGAAGGTGAGGGTACGAACCAACTCCGAGTTATGCTCGATGCGGTGCATGATCATGTCAGATTGTGGATCCCAACTCTTGTGATTCTTTTTCTGCTCTTCTTCCTCGCGGTCTTCTTTTCCTGCATGGTTATGGATAAGGGTATGGAAGGGACTCTTGGTGCTTGGAGAAGGTGACCGTGGTGCCAAGCAGTGACGCGGAGGTTTCCCTCTAGTTGACATATGTGCAGTCCTTCTAATACTGGCAGGGTTCGCCACCACTCCAATGCTTGCAACGGTAGTGCCGGTGTGCTTTGCCTCCTCTTCACCTTCACTCTTGATCTCCTTCTCCTGCCCGGGGTCTTAGAGATCTTCCTCCATAGGCTCCTTTCCCTTATCCTTGGTGGACACCATTGTGCTTCTAAACTTTATAAGATAGTTCTTGGCAGAAACAGATCGAAACAAAAACACGACGAAAACACGATATACAAACCTCGGGAGATCCGGGGGATTATATATTCCGAAGTTTCATGACGAAAGGAAGGTATTGGGAGAAAACGAGTCGGAGGCGGAGTCCGGAGTGGCCACACCACCTGGTGGCGCGTCCAGGGGTGGGCCCACGCCAGGGGGTGGTGTGAGCCACCCTGGTTCCGTTTTTGTCCCCCTTTCACTTCGTAGCTTTCCATACTGACTAAGAACTGCAAATATATAGTTGGATAGTGTTTTCGCGGAACTTTTCTTACCAGAACTGTTACCTATTTGAAAGCGGACTCTGCAGGTCTCTAAATTTGGTCCTTGATAAATTTTTCCGGAGTTATAACTTGAAAGGCATCAACTTCTTAATTGTATGAATCCCTAGAAATATAGTGTTTGAGTCGCTGCCCATTCACTACTTGTGTAGTATTATCTTTTAAAGAAGAAATTTTTCTTGCTCCTGAACGGTATACTTCTTCAATAATGAAAGGTCCTTCCCATTTTAATAGTAGCTTTCCTGCAAAAAATCTGAGACGAGACCTATACAATAGAACTTTCTCACCAACATGAAATTCTCTCTTAAGTATTCGCTTGTCATGCCATTTTTTAACTTTTTCCTTAAAGAGCCTAGCATTTTCAGAGGCTTCACTCCTCCATTCATCTAAAGAACTTAAGTCAAATAACCTTTTCTCACCAGTGAGCTTACCATCTCTATTTAGTTCTTTAACTTCCCAGTAAGCTTTATGTTCTAATTCTAAAGGTAGGTGACAAGCTTTCCCGTAAACCATTTTATAAGGGGACATCCCCATAGGATTTTTGTAGGCAGTTCTATAAGCCCATAAAGCATCATTCAACTTTTTAGCCTAGTTTTTTCTAGATCTATTAACAGTCTTTTGCAAGATGGATTTAATTTCTCTATTTGATAACTCTACTTGCCCGCTAGTTTGGGGGTGATAAGCTAAAGCAATTCTATGATTAACATCATATTTAGCAAGGGTCTTTCCAAAACCACCATGAATGAAATGAGAACCCCCATCAGTCATGAGATACCTAGGCACTCCAAACCTAGGAAATATAACATCTTTAAGAATTTTTAGAGAGGTTTCGCCGTTAGCACTCTTCGTAGGAATGACTTCAACCCACTTAGTAACATAATCAATGGAAACAAGAATATGAGTATAACCTTTCGAGGGAGGGAAAGGACCCATAAAGTCAAATCCCCAACAATCAAAGGGTTCAATAACTAGAGAGTAGTTCATAGGCATTTCATTGCATCTAGAAATATTACCAACACGCTAACATTCATCACAAGATAAAACAAAATTTCTTGCATCTTTAAAAAGGGTAGGCCAGTAGAAACCAGATTGTAGCACCTTTTGTGCAGTTCTATCTCCTGCATGATGTCCTCCGTAAGCACTACCATGACATTTATGCAATATCTCCTTTTGTTCATATTATGGAACACATCTTCGCATAATACCATCCACTCCTTCTTTGTATAAGTGTGGGTCATCCCAAAAATTATGCCTCAAATCATAGAAGAACTTCCTTCTTTGCTGAGCTGTAAAAGTTGGAGGCAAATACTTGGAGACAATAAAGTTAGCATAGTCAGCGTACCAAGGGCTCCCTCGCGAGCTTACCCCTACTGCGGCTAACTGCTCATTTGGGAAACTATCATTAACAGGCATAGGGTCAAAAGAGATGTTTTCCAATCGAGATAAATTATCAGCTACAGGGTTTTCAGCACCTTTCCTATCTACTATATGTAGATCAAACTCTTGTAAAAGCAGCACCCATCTAATAAGCCTAGGCTTAGCGTCCTTCTTCGTCATAAGGTATTTAATAGCAGCATGATCAGTATGAATGGTGACTTTTGAGTCTACAATATAGGATATAAACTTATCACAAGCAAAAACGACAGCTAGAAATTCCTTTTCAGTAGTAGCATAATTCCTTTGAGCAGCGTCTAAAGTCTTACTAGCATAATGAATAACGTTTAACTTTTTGATCAATTCGTTTCCCAAGGACAGCACCTACAGCAAAATCACTAGCATCACACATTATTTCAAAGGGTAAACTCCAATCAAGTGGTTGAACAATAGGGGATGTAGTTAAAGCCTTCTTAAGAGTTTCAAAAGCTCCCTTACAATCATCATCAAAAACGAAGGGTACATCCTTTTGAAGAAGATTAGTGAGGGGTTTTGAAATCCTAGAAAAGTCTTTAATAAACCTTCTATAGAAACCAGCATGACCAAGGATACTACGAATACCTTTGATGTCTCTTGGGCATGGCATCTTCTCAATTGCCTCAACCTTAGCTCTATCAACTTCTATGCCTCTTTCAGAAACTTTATGCCCAAGGACAATCCCTTCATTAACCATGAAGTGGCATTTCTCCCAATTAAGAACAAGATTAGTTTCTTCACATCTCTACAAAACTTTATCAAGGTTGTGTAGACAATTATCAAAAGAAGTTCCATAGATAGAAAAGTCATCCATGAACACTTCTACAATTTCCTCCGAAAAACCATGAAAAATGGCAGACATGCATCTTTGGAAAGTAGCAGGAGCATTACATAAACCAAAAGGCATATGTCTATAAGCATAAGTTTCGTAAGGGCAAGTAAAAGTAGTTTTTTATTGATCTTGTTGTTTAACAGCAATTTGAGAGAAACCAGAATAACCATCAAGAAAACAAAAATGGGTCTTTTTAGACTATCTTTCCAATATTTGATCAATAAAAGGAAGCGCGTAGTGATCTTTCTTAGTAACTTTATTGACTTTTCTGAAATCAATGCACACCCTATAGCCTACCACTATTCTTTGAGGAATAAGCTCATCATTATCATTAGGAACAACGGTAATACCTCCCATTTTAGGAACACAATGAACAGGACTAACCCATTCACTATCAGCAATAGGGTAAATAATACCAGCATCAAGGAGTTTCAATACCTCATTCCTTACCAGTTCCTTCATTTTAGGATTTAAACGTCGTTGGTGCTCTACTACTGGCTTTGCATCTGGTTCTATGTTGATAGAATGCTAGCATATAGTAGGTGAAATCCCTTTTAAATCATCCAGAGTATAGCCCATAGCTCCTCGGTGTTTCTTTAAAACCTCCAATAACCTTTCTTCTTCCTTTCCTGAAAGTTTAGAGCTAATAATAATAGGATATATCTTTTTATCATCAATATAAGCATATTTAAGATCAGCAGGGAGAGGTTTTAGATCGAAGACCGGATCCTTTTTAGGTGGCAACGTGGTACCCAAGTCTTCTACAGGCAAGTTATGCTTAAGCACCTTAGGTTGATCACGGAGAATCTTGTCAGTCTCATTCCTTTCTTCCATGATGATTTCACTTTCATGATCTTCCATAAATTGCTGCAAAGCATTGTTAGGAGCAAGAGAAATAGAAGCAAGTTGTTCAACACTAAAATCCTCATTATGGGTTTCCTCTTCACAAGGTTCTTTAGCGAATTTTGAGAAATTAAACTCATAAGATTCCCCATCAAACTTAGTCAAGATTTTCTCCCTTTTGCAATCTATAATAGCTCCACAAGTACTCAAGAAAGATCTACCAAAAATAATAGGATAAGTTTTACTAGCAGCTGAACCAAGTACTAGAAAATCAGCAGGGTACATAATCTTACCACAAAGAACTTCCACATCTCGTACAATACCAATTAGAGAGATGTTCTCTCTATTAGCAAGGTGAATAACCACATCAATCTCTTCCAATTCGCAGGGACTGATTTCATGCATAATTTCTCTATAAAGCTCATAAGGAATAGCACTGGAACTTGCACCAATATCACATAAACCATAATAGCAATGATCACCAATTCTAATAGAAAGCACAGGGACACTAGCTTTTTTAGTTCTATTAGGATGTGAAACAATGTTAGAAGCATCCTCACAAAATACTATGTGTCCATCTTCTATGCTTTTAGTGACAAGGTCTTTCACAATTGCTACCACATGTTCAATGTTTATTTGTTCATCAGGTTTTACAGTTCTCTTTTCACTTTTGGTGATTACATTAGTTATCATAGGATGATCCTTTACCTTATCTGGGAAGGGAATCTTCTCAATATAAGGTTAAGGTAAGATGGGATCAATAATGCAATACACAACACTCCTAACAAGAACACAGTCAACAATATCTTTATAAGGTTCATGGTACTTGTTCCATCCCCCTTTTGGAATTTCAATATAAGAAGCAAAAGCCCTAAAGCAATTCGTAATAACTTGTAAATCAAGACCATAAGCATTTTTTAATATTTTGAAAATCATCAGTTCCCATAAAAGATTCAATGCATTCATAATCATAATTTATACCTGACTTCCTTCCTTTGTCATTCTCCCAAGCTTCAACATTATCTTGAATACGGTCCGGAAGATCCCATTTAGCTTTTTCTTACATGCTTGTGAATGATCTAGCACAAGAAGCATCCAATAAATCCTTATCATGAAGAGAAAGCCTTGCATAAAAGTTATTGATAATAATATTGTTGGGGAGCTCACGAATGGGACATTTGAGCATTAGTAACTTCAATCTCCCCCAAGCTTGAGCTGTACTCTCTCCATCAAGAGGCCAAAAGTTGTATATTTGATTCCGATCTTTATGAATCTCACTAGGAGGATAAAACTTTGAATAAAAGAGAGGCACTATTTCTTCCCATTCCAGAACTTGACCATTCTTCAGCAGCTTATACCATTCATCAGCTCTTCCTTTCAGCGATAATGAGAATAACTTCTTCTTAACTTGATCTGTAGTAATACCTACACACTTGAACAACCCGCATAATCCGTGTATAAAGAGTAAATGATCACCAGGATGGACAGTTCCATCCCCAACATAATAGTTATCCATAACATGATCAATAATCCTTGTAGGTACTTTGAAAGCATCATTCTCAGCAGGTGGTGGCTTATCTACTACCTTAGCAGTGGTAGTAGCATTACCAAATAAGAAACTCAGTGAATTATGCATAACGAAAATAAAGCAACTAACAGAAGTAAACAATACTCACAGTAGAAGTTTCCTTTACCAGTTCCACTCTCCAATAGCGCTTCACTCCCCGGTAACGGTGCCAGAAAATAATCTTGATGACCCACAAGTATAGGGGGTGTATCGTAGTATTTTCGATAAGTAAGAGTGTCGAACCCAATGAGGAGCAGAAGGTGCTGGCTAGTGGTATGGATCAGGAATTCTCTGCAAATACTTAGCAAACAGATTTTTAGGGGTTCTCATAAAGCAAGTAAACAAAGTACGAGTAAATAAAAGACAGTAGGAATAAATTCAGCAAGTGGCCCAATCCTTTATGCAGCAAAGGACAAGCCGGTTGTATTACTTAAGATGACCAAACATTCTCGAGGACACATGGGAAGACTGTCAAGTGCTTTCGCTTCATATAGTTGATTAATCTTCTTTAGCTTGCTAAGTATTGTGTGGGTGAACCTGTGTTAATGTACCGACCTTCCTAGGACTAATACATACTTGTGCTTATACCCCTTGCAAACATCTGTAAGTACAAGAAAGTAATTAAGGTAGAAACCTAACTACAACTTTAAACTCTAAGACCCTTACGTCTCTTGTGCAATGGTTTCCTAACGGGGGTTCAGGTTTCTGTCACTCTGGCAACCCCTACGATTAGTAGCCGAATACACAATGCATTCCCCTAGGCCCATATAGGTGAAGTGTCATGTAGTCGACGTTCACATGACACCACTAGAAGAATTACACCACAACTTAAATATCAAACTATTGAATCTTTCTCAACACAACTCCACTACTAACAACATGACTTCTCCCATGTCCTCAAGAACAAAACGAACTACTCACAAGACATCATATGGATCATGATCAGAGATGGAATAATGATGTATAACAATCTGAACATAAACAATAATTCAATGGTTCACTCAATAGCATCAACTACAAAGAGTAATCAATACCGGGAAAGTTTCCCCTATGAACTATGCAAAATTCAACCAAATTGTTACAGCAATATGGAGATGGTGATGAGGGTGCTGATGGTGATGATGGTGGTGGTGGTGATGATGATGATCCCGATGAAGTTCAGTTTGATGATGGTGTTGATGGCGACGATCTCCCCTCTTCGGGAAGGAATTCCCCCGGTAGAAATCTGTCTACCGGAGAGATCTTTCTCTCTTGGTGTTTTCCGCCCCGCAGAGGCGGCGAAATATTTCCGTGGTCGCTCCCCGAGTCTTAGGGTTTCGGGAGGATAATATACGCCAGAGGGGAGTGCCAGGGGTGGACCAGGGCGGCCACACAACCTGGTGGCGCGGCCTAGGCTGGCCCGCGCCAAGGGTGGTGTGGGCCTCCTGTGGCCCATCTCCAGCCCCCCTTCTGGCTTCCTTCGTCTTCTGGAAAAATAGGATTTTCCATGTATTTTCCCAGATTTTCTGATCTTCGCGAATTTTACCTCCAAACAGCACCTTTTCCATCAGAATCCTGACTGCAGCGGTCCATGCTCCAAAAGTCATGAACCATGCAAAAACAGATGAAATAACATAAGTATCACCTCTCAATATGAAATATATCAATGAATAACAGTGAAATATGACATAGAAAAGTGATGCAAAATGGACGTATCGCCCTGCGCATTTGGGCTTTCTCCCCGTGGAGAACAAAGTGGCAGCTGGTGTGCGCCTTCCTCGATGCTGGGTACAGTCACCGCAAGTACTAGATCTATGGCCTCTACGACAATCCGGACGAGACGTTGAAGGTCAAGTTCATCAACTTCAGGTATGCCCGTCTCCTCTACGAGTAGGCCTTCCATTGCGACTGCGAGATGGTGGTGTTCACTGGCGCCAACATTTTCACCAACTACTAGAGCCAGTTCACAAACAATGGTAACTTCATCCACAGTGTTCTCCCGGAGCTGCCGATGGCTCTGGAGGTGTCGCCTCGTTATCCGGCAGTGCTGCTGATGGCTCAGGAGGTGTCGCCGCCTTATCTGGAGGTGCCGATGAGTCAGGAGCTGGCTCTATCGCTGGAGCTATCGTTGGTGCCGATGTCACGAGCTACTGCTGGCAGTGCGGAGTAGGTGCTAGGAGGCGTCGGACCTGCACTAGTTCAGCAACGACTCCTATATATGTAAACTCGTGTTGTTATGTTAATGGTTGAATGAAGTTTCTTCTGGTACTACTCGTCAAAAAATGTTTCTTTTGGTACTACTCACTATACCTTGTAGTACTAGTAGTACTGCGAATAACGATCTATTGAATATCCTTCCCCCGGATGTTTGTGAAGGAAGTGAAAATTTTGAAACAGGGAAATTTTGAATTGCTACTCTATTGTAAGGACCAAAATGGTTCCACCAACACAGTTGACAAACATGTCAGACAAAGACATGGAGCCGCCGACACAAGGCAGGTTGTCGGTTAAAGCGCATGCGCAACACCACGTTGTGGACGAGGGAGAGATCAGTCAACCGGGGTGTGGGGGTGGTGATGAGGGTGTGAAGGAGATAGAAAACACATTTTATTTTGCGTGCATATATATTGTGAACCTGAAATTTACTCTACTCGCTATACCATGTACCTCGTGTCAGGAACCCATCCCAGCTTTGCTCTAACATCGCACCGCCTTCAAATCCTCCTCTTCGCAGCTCTCTCGCTGCCTCCTCTGTGCTCATAGTCTCTTATCGCACATTATTTTTAACAGAAAAAAGGAAATAAATTCTTCTTACTTGCTTTTCAGAAAATAAATTCCCGTCACTTGGAAAATTGAAATTGATTATTTTTTGTTTTTAATCTCTTCGATTGTTCTCAAAAGATGGCCAAATTTGTCGGCATGCAAATTCTTGGATATGGGAACATGAGCATAAAGTCTGATGTAGAGATATGGCCTTGACCTTGTGCTCGTTCGCCTTCAAGTCCAAGACTTTTTCATACTCATTGACAACTATGCTTAAATTCTTTGAAATTTCTCCACTTACTTTTAGGTTAGCATTTTACACGGTCGGTGGGAGTACATTCTACATCAAGGACCTAAAAAAGGGAAAAATACATCGTGGTCCACACATTTAGCACAAAGGACCCTAAAACTGAGCAAAGAAAGGTTCGGCTCCTTCTCGAGAGAGTAGCTTATTGAGCCACACTCTTCATACTATTTCATCTCCGATTGTTTCCAAAATATGGCTAAATTTGTCGACATGCAAATTCTTGGATATGGGATCATGAGCATAAAGTCTGATGTAGAGATATGGCCTTGACCTTGTGGTCGTTCGCCTTCAAGTCCAAGATTTTTTCATACTCGTTGACAACTATGCTTAAATTCGTTGAAATTTCTCCACTTACTTTTATGTTAGCATTTTACATGGTCGGTGGGAGTACATTCTACATCAAGGACCTAAAAAGGGAAAAAATACATCGTGTTCCACACATTTAGCACAAAGGACCCTAAAATTGAGCAAAGAAAACTGTTGGGTTTGGCTCCTTCTCGAGAGAGTAGCTGATCGAGCCACACTCTTCATACTACTTCATCTCCGATTGTTTCCAAAATATGGCAAAGTTTTTCGGCATGCAAATTCTTGGATATGGGATCATCAGCATAAAGTCTGATGTAGAGATATGGCCTTGACCTTGTGGTCGTTCGCCTTGAAATCCAAGATTTTTTTCATACTCGTTGACAACTATGCTTAAATTCATTGAAATTTCACCACTTACTTTTAGTTTAGCATTTTACACGATCGGTGGGAGTACATTCTACACCAAGGACCTAAAAAGGGAAAATTACATCGAGGTCCAGAAATTTAGCACAAAGGACCCTAAAGTTGAGCAAAGAAAATAGTCGGTTTCGGCTCCTTCTCGAGAGAGTATCTGATCGAGCCACACTCTTCATACTAATTCATCTTCGATTGTTTTCAAAATATGGCCAAATTTGTTGGCATGAAAATTCTTGGATATGGGATCATCAGCATAAAGTCTGATGTAGAGATATGGCCTTGACCTTTTGGTCGTTCGGCTTGAAATCCAAGGATGTTCATACTCGTTGACAACTATAAGCTGAAATTCATTTAAATTTCACCACTTACTTTTAGGTTAGAATTTTACACGGTCGATGGGAGTACATTTTACAATAAGGACCTAGAAAGGGAAAATTTACATTAAGGTCCATACATTTAGCACAAAGGATCCTAAAATTAAGCAAGCAAACAGTCGGGTTCGGCTCCTTCTAGAGAGAGTAGCCAATCGAGAGACACTCTTCATACTACTTCATCTTTGATTGTTTTCAAAATATGGCCAAATTTGTCGGCATGCAAATTCTTGGATATGGGATCATCAGCATAAAGAATGATGTAGATATGGCCTTAACCTTGGTTGTTCGTCTTGAAATACAATAATGGTTCATACTCGTTGACAACTAAGCTTAAATTCATTTAAATTTCACCACTTACTTTTAGGTTAGAACTTTAGACGGTCGATCGGAGTACATTTTACATCAGGAACCTCAAATAAGCAAAAATTACATCGAGGTCCATACATTTAGCATAAAGGACCCTAAAAGGAAAAATTTCTGGTTCAACACCTTCTCGAGAGATCAGCTGATCTAAGCCAAACTCTTGATACTACTTCATCTTCGATTGTTTTCAAAACATGGCCAGATCTATTGCCATGCAAATTCTCTCACATGGGATCATCATCATCATATAAAGTAGGATGTTGATATGGCCTTGACCTTGGTCGTTCGGCTTGAAATCCAAGAATGTTCATACTCATTGGTAAGTAAGCTTAAAATCGTCTAAATTTCACCACTTACACTTTTAGACCTTAAAGGGGGAAATTACATCGAGGTCCATACATTTAGCACAAAGGACCCTAAAATTAAGCAAGGAAAATAGTCGGGTTTGGCTCCTTCTCGAGAGAGTAGCTGATCGAGCAATACTCTTCGTACTACTTCATCTTAGATTGTGTTCAAAATATGGCCAAATTTGTCGGCATGCAAATTCTTGGATATGGGATCACCAACATAAAGTATGATGTAGATATGGCCTTGACCTTGGTGGTTCGTCTTGAAATACAAGAATGCTTCATACTCATTGACAACTAAGCTTTAATTCATTTAAATTTCACCACAATACTTTTAGGTTAGAACTTTGCATGGTTAATCAAAGTACATTTTACATCACGGACCTCAAAAAAGCAAAAAATTACATCGACGTCCATATACATTTAGCATAAAGGAACCTAAAAGAAAAAATCTGGTTTGGCTTATTCTTGAGAGGTCAGCTGATCTAAGCCAAACTCTTAATACTACTTCCTCTTCGATTGTTTTCAAAACATGGCCAAATATGTTGCCATGCAAATTCTCTAACATGGGATCATCAGCACAGAGTAGAATGTTTATATGGCCTTGACCTTGGTAATTCAGCTTGAAATCCAAGAATGCTCATACTCATTGACAAGTAAGGTTAAAATCATTTAAATTGCACCACTTACACTTTTAGAACTAACAAAAGGGGGAAATTACATCGAGGTCCATACATTTAGCACAAAGGACCCTAAAATTAAGCAAGGAAAACAGTCGGGTTCAGCTCCTTCTCTAGAGAGTAGCTGATCGAGCCATACTCTTCATACTACATCTTTGATTGTTTTCAAAATATAACCAAATTATTCGGCGTGCAAATTCTTGGATGTGGGATCATCAGCATAAAGTATGATGTAGATATGGCCTTGACCTTGGTCGTTCGTCTTGAAATACAAGAATGGTTAATACTCGTTGACAAGTAATCTTAAATTCGTTTAAATTTCACGACTTACTTTTAGGTTAGAACTTTACATGGTCGATCAGAGTACATTTTACATTAGGGACCTCAAAAAAGTAAAAATTACATTGAGGTCCATATACATTTAGCATAAAGGACCCTAAAAGAAAAAAATCTGGTTCGGCTCATTCTCGAGAGATCACCTGATCTAAGCCAAACTCTTAATACTACTCCCTCTTCGATTCTTTTCAAAACATGGCCAGATCTGTTGCCATGCAAATTCTCTAACATGGGATCATCAACATAAAGTATGATGTTGATATGGCCTTAACCTTGGTCGTTCGGCTTGAAATCCAAGAATGTTCATACTCGTTGACAACTAAGCTTAAATTCATTTAAATTTCACCATTTACTTTTAGGTTAACATTTTACACGATCGGTGGGAGTACATTTTACATCAAGGACCTAAAAAAGGAAAATTATTACATCGAGGTCCATACATTTAGCACAAAGGACCCTAAAAGGAAAACTTTCTAGTTTGGCTCCTTCTCGAGAGATCAGCTGATCTGAGTCAAACTCTTCATACTACTTCATATTTGGTTGTTTCAAAATATGGCTAAATCTGTTGCCATGCAAATTTGCTGATATGGGGTCATCAACATAAAGTATGATGTTGATATGGCCTTGATCTTGGTCGTTCGGCTTGAAATCCAAGAATGTTCATACTCATTAACAAGTAAGCTTAAATTCGTTTAAATTTCACCACTTACAATATTTGGTTAGAATTTTAAATGGATGGTGGGATTACTACATTTTACACCAAGGACATAAAAAGGGAAAATTACATCGAGATCCATACGTTTATCATAAAGGACCCTAAAACCAAGAAGGGAAAAGTCGGGTACGGCTCCTTCTCGAGAGAGCAGCTCATCGAGCCATACTCTTCATACTAGTTTTGACTAAGGTATATGTCCCGAGGGAGCGAGATTCTTCAATTAATTAACATGGTAAGTGGATGTGTACACATGTTACACCAAGGACCTCAAAAAAAATGAAAAATACATCCAAGTCCATACATTTAGCACAAAGCACCCTAAACACAATTACTTGAAAATTTTGGTAACATGGTCTACAGAAAAGAGGGGGAAGATTCTAGAATGATGGAGAAGTGTGTTTTGAGGTTTGTGCATATAGCATTTCATTGTGATGAAGACTATCAATATAATCTTCTAGATGCTAGAATGGAAAAGAAGATCCAATAGCTGGAAATGTTGGGATTCGTGAGTCTTGATAGAATAATTAATATTCAAAGTTTTTCGTACACCATATAGTGTTAAGATAGTGGTAATGGTAAGACTAGTATACTTGCTTAACAAAAGAAAAAATGCACTGCTCACTTTCAACATATCTTGTTGAATAAGATGCGCGAATCTACCAGATGCGAAAACTATATCATAAACTATATATGATGTCAATATGGTCATGACCTTGGCTGTTTAGGTTAAAACCAGGAATGTTCATACACCATAGGCCAATACACATTATGAAGAAGCCAGAGCATTTTTTTGTATTCAAAGGTGTTAAAACACATGTTTCTCATTTTTTTTCTTAGCTTGTATAGGAGAAAATGACAAAAAACCACCACATTTGGGACTAGGGTGACACCCCTTCACAGAAAAACCACCGAAAAACATGCATTTTGGTGGGTATTTGGTGACTTTGCCTCAAATGTGGTGGTTTTTTGTCATTTACTCCATTGTATAGTGTACGAATAACTTTGAATATTAACCGTTGGATCAAGACTCAAATCCCAACATTATCAGACATTGGATCTTCATTTCCATTTTAGCATCGAGAAGATACTATTGGTAGTCTTTATTTTCTTATCTTACCACTATTATATATAGTGTGCGGACAAATGTATGAAAATTAATTTATCCAAATTCGTTAAAATTATATGTCTGTATTTTTTAATAAATATATGCATGTATTTGAACTATTAATGACTGGCAAAATGTTTTTATTGTCTAGTGTATAAAAAATTAAACATAGTTGAAAACTGGGGCGTAAGTGTGAGATGTTTTGTTTTCTACGTTGCTTTGGATCACTTTTGTCCATCGGATGAATATTGGGTGGTAGATAAAGGGGGCATGTTGATCTGAGTCCCCCTAGCAGTGGGCACGTGGAGTAGTACTTGAACAATTTCAGAAAACACTTTAAATCCAAAATATAAACATTAGCAGCAAAGACAGTTTACAGCCAATATACACCCTTCCAAGTGCCAAAAGAGACCCTGCCTCGAACTACTACTACATTAACTAGTAAATGAGTGGTACTTAACTAAAAAAATATTAACTAGTAATAGATCATTACCATCACATTAGGATCACTTAGCCGAAGATTATGATCAATTCATCCTGTCGATGCAAACGCAGAAAGACAACACCTTAATCGTCCGGTACTTACCATTAGCTGCGGTAATGTACCGCGGCGGCACCGTGAGGAACGTCAGATCTTCGAGGCCACTGTCGGGCAACGCGTAGCTCGTCGGCTCAATGACCCCATTAAGGGTGTCCGTCGAGGTCGGTGACTGCGGGCCAGTCGCGCATAGCTTCACCCTGTACCGGGGCCACGAATGATGGGGGAATACCAATCGAGGTATACCCACGGAACGGAGTCGCCCATGGCGAGTGGGCTCGCAGGAACCGGCGACTGGACCCAATCTTCCCAGGAAGAAGCAGAGCGTCCCAATCGGCCCGAACAGCGACTCCGCGACTCGCCAAGTATGACGACTGACACATACTGGACCTAGATGTCTCGCCGACTGAAGGCTCAAGAAGGAAACTCCAATACAAAGTTCATTAGCACACTTGTAAACCCTAACTGTCTACATATATAAAGCCACCAGGGGCACCTCCACCGGGGCCATCTCTTTCTCCCACGTCATATTAGATCTAGTTTCTTCTTCCGCCTATGGCGGCTCCATGTAAACCAATCTATGATCATATACTGGATTGATAGTAGGACATAGCGATCCTCCATCGAGGGGACATGAACCTGGGTACGTCGTGTGCCAATCTCGCTCCCGGATTCTCCTACATCGCCTTTCCCTTTCCTCTACGTAAGCTACCCTGTAGCATCTGCCATGGCTAATACCACGACAGTTAACGCCCACCGTGGGGCAAGCGGTGCTTGGAGCTGATAATCCGGGCGGGATCTCTCACTAGTGGAAACGAGCTCTTTTGTTGATCCCGAAAAGGGGCTTTAACACCGGTTCTTCTACGAACCGGTGTTAAAGGGGGGGCCGTACCAGCGTGGCCCCTACGGCATTAAAGGAGCCCCCCCTTTAACACCGGTTCGTGCCACGAACCGGTGTTAAAGGTCCCTGCAGCAGTGGCCCACGCACCCCCCCCCCTTTAACACTGGTTCGTGGCATGAACCGGTGTTAAAGGGGGGGCTATATAAGACACCACCCCAGCCCACACACACCCTACTCTTCCATTCTTTCACATTTTGGAGCCTAGCAAGAGGGTGTGAAGAGTGCTAGTTTGTGTTTTTTTCATATGCACTAGAGGTGTTCGGTGAAATGCCCGAGAGCTCAAAATAAGCTTTCTTGTTGCTCTTTCCGTCTCGGTCGAGGTCGGCAACTATAGTTTCATGTGTCATTGATGTACTATATATATAAATGGTCATCTCCCTATTATTTTTTGATATATACTACATATTAATGCAGATGAATCGGCAATGGATGTACGGTGACCGCCGCACTTCCGAGTACATTACGGGCCTCCAAAATTTCATCGTTGTGGCTAATGCAAACCGTGGTCACAATGGTTTTATGTGCTGTCCGTGTGTTCACTGTCAGAACAAGAAAGACTACTCAAATACCAGAACCATTCATGCCCACCTGCTTCGATCCGGTTTCATGCCCAGCTATAATTGTTGGACCAAGCACGGAGAAAAAGGGGTTGTGATGGAAGACAACGAAGAAGAAGAGGATGATGAAAACTATCATAATATGTATCCTGAATATGATGATAATGCAACGGAGGTAGATAATGAAGATCAAGAGGGAGCAGATGGGCCCGCTGATGATGATCTTGGTCGGGCCATTACTGATGCAAAGGAAGAATGTGAACCTGAAAAGGAGAAGGAGAAGCTGGAGCAGATGTTAAAGGATCACAAAACATTGTTGTATCCAACTTGCGAAGATGGCCACAAAAAGCTAGGTGCCACACTGGATTTGCTGCAATGGAAGGCAGAGAATGGTGTGACTGACAGCGCATTTTCAAAGTTGTTGGTAAAAATGAAGAATCTTCTTCCAAGAAATAATGAGTTGCCCGACAGTACATACCAAGCAAAGAAGGTTGTCTGCCCTCTAGGATTAGACGTGCAGAAGATACATGCCTGCATTAATGACTTCATCCTCTACCGCGGTGAGAAGTACGAGAATTTGGATGCATGCCCGGTATGCACTGCACTGCGGTATAAGATCAGACGAGACGATCCTGGCGATGTTGAGGGCGAGGCCCCTAGTAAGAAGGTTCCCGCCAAGGTTATGTGGTATGCTCCTATAATACCACGGTTAAAACGTCTCTTCAGAAATAAAGAGCATGCCAAGTTGTTGCGATGACACATGGAAGACCGTAAGAAAGACGCGATGTTGAGATACCCCGCTGATGGGTCACAGTGGAGAAAAGTCGAGCGAGAGTACCCGGACTTCGCACGTGACGCAAGGAACTTAAGATTTGGTCTAAGTACAGACGGCATGAATCCTTTTGGTGAGCAGAGCTGCAGTCACAGCACCTGGCCTGTGACCCTATGTATCTATAACCTTCCTCCTTGGTTGTGTATGAAGAGGAAGTTCATTATGATGCCAGTGCTCATCCAAGGCCCGAGGCAACCCGGCAACGACATTGATGTGTACCTAAGGCCATTAGTTGAAGAACTTTTACAGCTGTGGGCCAAACCAGGTGTACGTATGTGGGATGAGCACAAAGGGGAGCCATTTGACCTACGAGCATTGCTTTTCGTAACCATCAATGATTGGCCTGCTCTTAGTAACATTTCAGGGCAGACAAACAAGGGATACAATGCATGCACACACTGTTTAGATGATACTGAAAGTGTATATTTGGATAAATGTAAGAAGGTTGTGTACCTAGGGTATCGCCGATTTCTTCCGAACCTGCATCCAGTAAGAAAGAAAGGCAAGCATTTCAAACGTCTGGCAGAACCCTGGAGGAAGCCTGTCCTCCGTACCGGTGAGGAGGTATTTGGTATGGTCAAGGACCTAGAAGTAATCTTTGGAAAAGGTCCTGGCAGTCTATCTGTTCCGAATGACGATGCCGGACACGCGCCCATGTGGAAGAAGCAATCTATATTTTGGGACCTACCCTATTGGAAAGTCTTAGAGGTCCGCTCTTCAATCGACGTGATGCACGTGACGAAGAATGTTTGCGTGAACCTGCTAGGCTTTCTAGGAGTGTATGGGAAGACAAAAGATACACCGGAAGCACGACAGGACCAGCAACGTCTGAAGGCCCCTGAAGAGCCTATGCATCCTGAGAACGAGAAGGGTAAACGATGCCACTTACCTCCTGCCAGCTACGCTCTTACCAAAGCAGAGAAGGAAATCTTTTTTGAATGTCTAAGCAGTATCAAGATCCCGTCTGGCTTCTCGTCGAATATAAAGGGAATAATAAATATGGCAGAGAAAAAATTCCAAAACCTGAAGTCTCATGACTGCCACGTGATTATGACATAGTTGCTTCTGATTGCATTGAGGGGGCTTCTACCTGAAAATGTTCGAGTACCCATTGTGAAGCTATGTGCATTCCTCAATGCAATATCTCAGAAGGTAATCGATCCAGAAAGCCTACCAGGGTTACAAACAGATGTGGCCCAATGTCTTGTCAGCTTTGAGTTGGTGTTCCCACCATCCTTCTTCAATATTATGACGCATCTCCTGGTTCACCTAGTAGAAGAGATTGCCATTCTCGGTCCTGTATTTCTACACAATATGTTCCCCTTTGAGAGGTACATGGGAGTCTTAAAGAAATATGTTCATAACCGTGCTAGGCCAGAAGGAAGCATCTCCAAGGGCTATGTAACAGAGGAGGTCATTGAGTTCTGTGTTGATTTTATTCCTGACCTTAAGGCGATTGGTGTTCCAGAATCACGACATGAGGGGAGACTGCGTGGAAAAGGCACCCTAGGATGTAAAGCAATGATATGTAGGGACGGGCATTCTCTCAATCAAGCACACTACACGGTTTTACAAAGATCTATCTTGGTTGCCCCGTATATCAATGAACACAAGAATTTAATACGCCTCAAACACCCGGGGCAGTCTGATGAATGGATTATAAGTGAACACATGGCGAGTTTTGGCGGCTGGTTGCAAAGACTTCTCACGAATAACACCACTGTTGGGGATCAGCTGTACTTGTTGGCCAGGACACCATCTTCGACTGTATGTACTTTCCAAGGGTACGAGATAAATGGGAATACATTTTACACGATAGGCCAAGATAAAAAGAGCACCAACCAAAACAGTGGTGTCCGCTTCGATGCAGCAGAAGACAATGGGCAAAAGACCACGTATTATGGGTTCATAGAGGAGATATGGGAACTTGATTATGGACCTAATTTTAAGGTCCCCTTGTTTCGATGCAAATGGGTCAAGCTAACAGGAGGAGGGGTTGAGGTAGACAAGAAGTATGGAATGACAACGGTGGATCTCAACAATCTTATGAAGAACTTAGACGAACCATTCGTCCTAGCCAATGATGTGGCTCAGGTTTTCTATGTGAAGGACATGTCCTCCAGACCAAAAAAAAGAAAAAATATGCAAACGAATACATCATATGATGAGCCAAAGCGTCACATAGTTCTTTCAGGGAAAAGAAACATCATGGGAATCGAGGACAAGACAGACATGTCAGAAGATTATAATAAGTTTGATGAAATTCCGCCCTTCACAGTGAAAACTGACCCAAGCATTCCGTTAAGTAAAGAAGATGCTCCATGGTTACGTCTGAAGCAATCATAAGGAAGGACATATGCCAAGAAGTTCATGCTCATATTATGTAACTCTAGTTCATGTTTTTAATATTAATACATGTCTTGAGTGTTAGTCATGTTTTGTGGATGGACCGGGACTATGAGAAGAAGTTGTCCCGATTCGTACTTACCATTAAGATCTGATCTCCAAACGCGTGCGGTCACATATTAGGGAGTGCCTCTATGACCAGTTTCTTGGAGATGCCGGAGGACTAGGCTCCGTCGGCATCTCCCTGAAACTGGCCGTAGTGGTGTCCCTGCTCTCGAAAACCATCTTGCAGCTTTGTAACTTCTCTAACTAGATCAATACACCTGGGAGCTAACTAATTTCACATATTAGGGAGTGCCTCTATGACCAGTTTCTCGGAGATGCCGGAGGACTGGGCTCCATCGGCATCTCCCTGAAATTGGTCGTAGTGGTGTCCCTGCCTCAAACTGGCTGGAGGACTGGACTCACAAGGATGCCTATTTATAGTACAAGCAGCTCGACATAGTGTTGACACTTACGAAATAATGTCGACACTCACCCCTATTATTAGTGCTAACTCGTGTTTTGTCCCGGATGGTGTCTCCAACCGGGACTAAAGGTTCATCTTTAGTCCCGGTTGGTGACACCATCCGGGACAAGGTACACGCCGCACGACATAATGTCGACACTCACCCCTATTATTATTAGTGCTGACTCGTGTTTTGTCCCGGTTGGTGTCTCCAACCAGGACTAAAGGTTCATCTTTAGTCCCGGTTGGTGACACCTTCCGGGACAAGGTACACGCCGCACGACATAATGTCGACACTCACCCCTATTATTAGTGTTGACTCGTGTTTTGTCCCGGTTGGTGTCTCCAACCGGGACTAAAGGTTCATCTTTAGTCCCGGTTGGTGACACCATCCGGGACAAGGTACACGCCGCACGACATAATGTCGACACTCACCCCTATTATTAGTGCTGACTCGTGTTTTGTCCCGGTTGGTGTCTCCAACCGGGACTAAAGGTTCATCTTTAGTCCCGGTTGGTGTCTCCAACCGGGACTAAAGGTTCATCCCGCCATTTTTTCCCGCCATTTTTCTTCCCGCCAGTTCTTCTTCCCGCCATTTTTCTTCCCGCCATTTTTCTTCCCGCCAGTTCTTCCCTCCAGTTCTTCCCGCTAGTTCACTATATATATATATATATGTAGGGGGTTGGCCTCCATTGTCATTGCACATCTCTAGACTCATATCTGCAACCTCATCACTCTTTCCCATGGCTTCCACCGTAGCACTAACCCCCAGGGAGCGGAGGCGCTTTGCGCCTCGAACTACCCCTGCCCGCCGGGCTACAGTGTCCCCGTCGGCTGGATGCTGAGCGTCGGAGGCGTGCCGGTTCCTCCTGTCCCTCTAGGTGTGGCGCGCCGGATGGCCATCACGAACCACTACTACTTCGAGCTCACGCCGGAGCAGCGGAGGAATCCCAGATGGCATCCCGACTATTTCCCTACTTGGGAAGCCTTCTTCGTGGATCGGCATGAGAGGGCGCTCGCCAGGCACGAGGAGGATGGCCCACCTCCTCCTAACTTCAACGAGGCCGGCCGTCGGCTATGGTGGCGCGGTCGGACTCTCCAGAGCATCATGGCCTATGACACTGCCGCCGACTCTAACCCCCGTCTGCGCTACCCTCAAGTCCAGCCCACGCGCTACCCTTAAGTCCAGCCCACGCGTACTCTCCAGAGGTTCAATTACGGCGACCCCGACGATGACCGCGATGACGGCGGCGGCGAGTACGACGACTACAGTGGCGAGTATTACAGGTGTAGGCAGGAGCATGACTGAATCACTCCAACATTCCGAAACAAGTTCGGCCGATTGTTACTTAATCTGGCCATGTATCTTAATTTTCAGTTCCAGTTCGGCCGATTGTTACTTAATCTGGCCATGTATCTTAATTTTCAGTTCCAGTTCGGCTTTATGTAACTGTCTCAAAATGACCTATCTCATTCGAGGTTTCTTGGCTTTCGGGTCAAATGACCAATGTTATGACAAAAGATGCGGCATTAAAATATGATTTGATCTAATAAAAATCATTTTTTAGATGCTTAATATTTCTTATGTTCAAAGTTTTAGGATTTAACAATTTATTTTGGTTTGAATTGAATAATCAAAATTTATATGTAAGTGCTTTAATTATTTTGAAAATTTTCATGTAAAGTAAATATAAAATGATTTACATGAATGGATAGAAATTATTTTTATGAAAATTATGATATATTATTCATATTTTTCTGAGTTGAAATGAAAAAGATATGAATTTTCTAAATTCATATCATATTTTTGAATTAAAAATGCCCCTTTAATGCATGAAATAAATGCCCCCCTTTAACACCGGTTCCAGACAGGAACCGGTGTTAAAGGGGGGGCATTTATTTTGTTTCCCGCGCGCACCCCCCCCCCCTTTAACACCGGTTCCTGTCTGGAACTAGTGTTAAAGGGGGGGTAATAAATGCGCGCGGGAAACGCCCCCCCCTTTAACACCGGTTCCAGCCACGAACCGGTGTTAAAGGGGGGGTAATAAATGCGCGCGGGAAACGCCCCCCCCCTTTAACACCGATTCCAGCCACGAAACGGTGTTAAAGGGGGGTGTATTTATTTCACCTTCTTCCCCTTCCTTTCTTCCCCCCACTGAGCCAGATCGATCGAACGACACAGAGAGATCGAAGCGCCGCCCCCGACCCGCCGTCTCGCCGCCGCCGCTCGGAGCTCGAGGTCCGCCGCCCCGACCCTCTCTTCCCCGCATTATCCTTCCCCTCCCTCTAACACGGTGGGGCTCCGCCACTCCTTCGTTCGACGCCTGCTCCGACCGCGCCCGGCCGGCCCTCCCCGCTCCTCCCGGACAAGGCCACCCGCGCCTGGCCCTCCTCCTCCTGCTGCTCCCGGCGACGCTGCTGCTGCCGCGGGAGACGATGCGGCATGTCGGCGTCGGCGGCTATGACGTGTCGGCGGGCACGAGGGTGGCCGTGAACGCGTGGGCCATCGAGGGACCCGGTAAGCTGGGGCGATGGCGCGGTTCGACCCGGACAGGTTCGCGGGCGGCGAGGTGGACCTGCACGGCGCGCATCTGGAGCTGGCCGGCGCCGTTCGGCTCCGGGCAGCGGCTGTGCCCGGGCAGGTCGATGGCGCTGATGAACGAGTGGAGTTCGCCCTGGCCAGCATGCTCTGCAGCTTCGATTGGGCGCTGCCGGAGGGGACACATATGAACATATTTGCATAATATATCAACTATATAAACACAGTTCTTTAGGCCTCGTTGGTTTAGGTTCTAGAAGACCGGGATTGACTTGGGTTACGGTCCAATCCACATCATCCTCCCCGCCGAGGCAAAAATTCGAGAAATATGGAGTATTTGTCTATTTCTGTATAGTATTTTTTTGTTTGGCCAATCCATTTCATTTACATAGTCTTGTGATGAAAATAAATAATCGCCAATTGACCCTCGGAACGATTCCAGGGTGCCAAAGATGGGCGAGATGAATGTAGTGACATTGACCCCGACGATCTAGGCCTTAATCCTTGCACATGTGAATTAGAAGCATGTGGAGTGAAAAGAAAATAGCTTATAGCAAAGATATTATAATAGGCCACGCCTAAACCCTAACTGACCACCTCGCTCTCTTCCCCGTGCAGGAGCGTCTCGCCGCCGCCGCTTTGGAGCTCATAGGCCACGCCTAAACGCCGATGCCGCCCGCCGCCCGACGAGCCCGCCGCTAGCACCGCCGCCCGACGAGACCGCCGCATCCGTCCAACGAGCACCGCCGCCCGACGAGCACCGCCGCCCGACGAGACCAACATCACCCCACCGGTGAGCGCCACGTGTCTGCCACGTGTATGATTGCTGACTCATCCTGATTAAAACTTGTTTGCTCGATAAATTGTACTACATGCATAGATTAAAACTTGTATACAAATTGGACCTCTGACTCATTTGTGTATTTATTTGTGTATTTTGGTATGAATAATATGTATATTTGTGTATGAATCCAAGTCCACTTGAATGTTTACACTCTTACTCTAGATAATATTATTGTTTTAGAAACTATGGATCCACTTAGTAGAAACCTTGAAGAAGAAGAAATAATGGAGAACATTATTGATGAGGATACCTCACAATATCTGAACTTGGAGGGACATGATGACGACAGCTCAAGTACTAGTCATGGAGAAGATGAAGACTCCGGTGAACGCAATTTAATGATTACAAAGTCCGGCGAGGTATATGCATTGATTAAGCCTCTGCTGACTTCCACCAACAATCTTCTTCTACATGTATTAATTAACGCTTCTTTCTTCTTTTAGCCCTCTGGATCGACCAGCCAGCAACCATCTTCTTCTACGAAAAAGAGCAAGCGAGGCGCGAGCCAGCGGTTAAAAGATCGTGCAAAGTTCACGATCGAAGCAGTCTGTGTTGATGGCAGGCCGATGGAGCCCAAGAAGGCCGCAGGAAAATTTGTACGTCAGGCTGGAGTTCTTGTTAGGGACCAAATCCCAATCATAATTGAAAATTGAAATAAGCCAAAGAATGGCGACGGTACCTTTGTCGATGACAGATCCAAAGAAACGCTTTGGAATTCGTTGTTGGTAAATTTCACCCTTCCGCTAGAGGAGGATGAAAACAACCCGGTTATAAAGGAAAAGGTCAAAGAGTGGACTCTAAAGAAGATGGCTGACGCTTTCCGCAACTGGAAGACAAAATTGAACAAATTTGTCAAATCTGGCGAGACTCCAAATTTCAAAGACGCATATTATGCGAAGATAAGACCTCACTGGCCCGAATTTGAGACATATAAAAAAAGTGCTATAGCTAAAAAGAGGTCAGAAACCAATACGCTTAATGCCCTGAAGAAGGAATATCACCAGAGGACGGGGTCAGGTGGCTACATATCTCAGAGGCCTAAGTGGGAGGAAGCTGAGAAGGCCCTGCGGGAGAGAGGGATCACACCCCAGACAGATGGGTGGGACCTACGTGCAAAGACTTGGTTCTACAGAATCGGGGCAAGGTTGGACCCAGAAACAGGATTGTGTATCTTCCCAACCCTCCTTGCCAAACCCGTCACTGAACTCATCACAGCATACGAGGAAACATCCGCCAGGACCTTCCATCCCGACAGAGAGAATGACCCGCTCACACGCGCCATCGGTAAAAAAGAACACCCTGGACATGCACGAGGCACAGGGGGTATGACGTGGAAGGATGGGTTTGCCGACTGGAGCAACTCTTACAGATGGCGCGGCAGAAAAGAAAAAGAGCGTACAGAGCGGATGACACAGATAGAACATGCACTTGCGGCGCTGCAGGCGCAAGTGAATGCACAACAGAGCCATCAAGCTACCGGCCCATCTCAGCGACACGAAGAGCCTGCATTGGAAGCTGCCCGCGGCCCAGACTCTGCATGGAAAAGCAGTGTGGCTTCCACGGAGAACGTGCAGCCCACGCTTGAAATGACGGGTCCTCGATACCCCGTGGATGAGATCACGGAGAGCGAACACGCTGAGCTGCATGTGAGATTAATGGGCTTATCCATTAAGGTGGCTGTCGGCTATGCCTTACCTCCTGTAGCTGGTGGAACTTACCACTGCCGACCGATTCGAGATGGCTATGCTATTGTCGGGGTGGATGAGGTTGTGAAGGCATATGAGGAAGCACAGCTTGACCATGCTACAGGTGAAGGGGAAACTCAACTCAAATTTGCAGTGAAAACAACCATTCTTTGGAAGAAGGAACACATTGTGCTTCCAAATTGGAGGTCACTGGCACCACCGCCGTCTCCGCAGCGTTAGCAGTCTGAGCCGCTTCAGCTATCTCCTGCGCGGCAGCCATCTCCGGCGCGGTAGCCATCTCCTGCGCGGCAGCCATCTCCGGCCCGTCAGCCATCTCCGGTGCTTCAGCCATCTCCTCAGCGTAAGCGGAAGAGCACTGCCACGAGGAGCATCAGTAGCACTGCCACAAAGAAATCCGCCGGAAACCGTACGCCAAAGAGTTCAAAAAACTACGTCCCGCAGCCTTCCGCCAAGCCATTGCCAGTTTTACCGTGGAATCGCAGTGACGAGGAGACCAATAGGATCTCGGAAGAACAGGTCAAGAAATTATTTGCACCTAGACGGGCCGAGCCAAAGGAGAAAATAGATCCGGCGGTGGTGGATAAGTTTTACAAAAATCTTTCGAAACCTGAAACCCCACTTGTGCTGGACTACGAGCGCCAGATTTTGAAGGCGGATGCAAGGCGCCGTAGGGAGACTGAAAGTAGCAGTCGTGAGGCACCCCAGAAAACAGTTCCCATGCTCGGAGAGCAGGAAAACCAATCATGTGCCCCACTCCAAATGTTCGACACACGGGACGCTCCTCCCGTAAATGATTACGAGGCAGAGCTACAAAGAAAGGCCAATGAGATGGGGATGACTTACATTGCATACTTGAACGTCATGGGAGACAACTTGCCCAAATGTGATGCCAACACCATACAGCCATGGAAGTATGGGAAGAATCTCGTCAAGAAAGAGGAGCTCAAGACTCTACCAACAAAGATGCGAAAATTGCACAAGTGGTACCTTCATTTCTGCAAGACGAGAAAGTTAGAATGGATCACGGCGCATATAAGAGATGATATTTTCTTCTGCGGAGATGATGCGATCGACTTCAACATTCAAGACTTGCATTTTCTATTCAATCAGAAGGAACTCGACAAAGCTGCCATCAGCCTTTATTGTGTGTAAGTACTATTTCTATAATTTATATCTCATCTCATTCACTTTATTAATTGCATGTATATATATATGCTCACCATATATGTATATACTATTATGCAGGAAAAAGGTTATGGAATGCAGGAAAGGAGGCCCTTTTGACATTGGGTTCGTTGACCCAAATAGAGTTCATGAAGAAGTGGTAGAAACCAAACCCGGACAAACAGAAGATTACTTGCTAACGTATTTACTGAGACAACAAACCAAAAGGGAAATACTATTGCCTTACAACTTCTCGTGAGTACTGTTACCCTCTCTCTTGTACACATTATATTTCAGCTTACTCGATGTTAAGTGTAACTGATGATGAGTTATGCGTGCGTAGGTTCCACTTTATTCTGCTAGTCATTCAACCCGACTCAGGAAAAGTCCTTGTCATGGACTCGTTACGAAAAGAAAAAGAGATATGGGCAAACTTTAGAGAGATGCTCCAGAGGTAATTTCAATCATATTATCGCACTAGATCGGCAACTTGCGTGACAATAAGTAATTAATTACTCCTTTATCCATTTTCTTTGTCGGACAGGGTTTGGAAAAGGTTCACGGGCAGGGCCGTGGGTGAATGGTCAGAAGAACTAAAATTTATAGACCAAAATGTAAGTAATACTAGCTAGCTTCCAATTCCATTATATCATGCTTTATTGATTATTATTTTGATTGAACTCTCTATTCTCGTAAAGTGCGCGCATTAGGGACACGGCAATAACTTATGTGGGTACTATGTTTGCGAATTCATTCGCAACACGATATGTGCGACGGGCCAAGCCGCACTAGAACAACTTAGAGTAAGTAAACAAAGTCCACAACATTATTTTATTACCATCAATTGTGTTGAGTTTTATTCTTATATATATATTGACGGCCCATTCTTCATATATATTCAGATCGAACGGATGCGGGACCAACTCCTACCATTTGAACGCATACGAGCCATTCAAGAGGAATTGGCGGGGTTCATACTTGATGAGGTCGTCACGCCTGGCGGAGAACTCTTTAGATATCCACCAAAATGAACGATGACGATGTATGTGCCGATGACGATTTATGTGCCGATGACGATGTTTGTGTATAATAATAGTTGCTTAATTATTCATGTACTCGTATGTACCGATGATGATTTATGTGTATACCGCTCCCGATCGATTCCCCCTCGCTCCCCCCCCCCCCCCTCCCGCAGAAATACGCCCAGAACGGGGCAGAGGCAGAAGTCTGCCGCGGCAGAGATTTAGGCCGTTTTCCTGCCACGGCAGGAAAACGGCCTAAATCTCTGCCCCAGCAGAAGAACCTTTAACACCGGTTCCGAATACGAACCGGTGTTAAAGGGGGGGGCTGAGGCCTGCGACAGCCCCACGTGCGCCACCCTTTAACACCGGTCCGTATAAGAACCGGTGTTAAAGGGGCCCCCCCTCTAACACCGAACCCTCAACAGCGGTTGGAGAACCGCTGTTAGAGGGCCCTCCCAACCGGAGTTAAAGGGGGGGCTGCACTAGTGTCTCATAGTCGTCAGAAGCCAGATCGCATCTCGTGCGCCGGCTGAGAACTGCTATGCGAGGAATCTGCGGGTCAGATGCCAACTGATCTGGTCTGGCTGCCGCCCGATGCGTCCAACACGGATCAGATATTTTCTATGGAACAATTCGATTCTATTGGCCGGCAAGTGCACCGATTCCTGCAGTCGTGGTTACATCCGATTTGGTCTACACGCTAGCACAACCCAGCCGCGTTCACTGCAATCGAGTCTGCTTTGTTTTAGCTACAAGAAACAAACGTACCACCGAGCGGCATCGAGGATTAGACTTATCTGGTGTTATTCTCTAATTATTATTTCCTTTTCGCAAATTGAAATCTACAAATATATCTCCCCGGTTTGTACTATTTGTGTGTGCAGATTTGTTAGTCTAAGTCATGGAAAAGATGAGAGACAAACACGCAGCCCAGATCGCCTGGGCTCAAGTTGGCCTACAGCGCCGCCACGACTCAATCGTCCAAGGAGGCAAGGCAAGGCGATCCAGCGACTGTCTTTCCATCAGTTCCAATCGCACGTCGTCCCGGCCGAGATCGACTCGATCCTCTTATCTCCAAAAAGCTGGTTCACGACCATTATCGCGTAGTTCCCTGCCACGAACACGCCGCTGCGGACTCGTCGTGCTCAAGGACTACCCACTGCGGACTCGCCATCGCCGACCAGCCAGGCTCACAGACTCGCCATGCTCTGGAACTCACCTAAACATGGACACGCTTAAATGCGGACTTGCTAGGCTCGGGGACTCGCCTGTCGCGGACTCGATCAGGCGCGGACTTGCTGTCGTAGACTTGTCATGCTAACAACTAAGTTTGTTTACACTCATACATGCTATAAGTCCACAACATATTCATCTTTCCATTCAATCTACAAAATCATACTTGGGATCGATTTTAGTTTTGTCTGCTGTTTATTCGCGTCCGTCGAAGTAGTGAGGCTGGGTACCAAAAGGCCGACCTTGTCTTCGGGTTCAAAAGTCTGGCATCGCATCCCTATTACCCGGCAAGCGTTTGATGCTGAAGGTCTGCCTACTCATGAAAAGATACGCATAAACCTTTCATACTGCTAACTGATCCATTTAATAACACGCATTTTATTTCAACATCTACAAATCACACTCTTTACAAATGTTCAATATATTTCATAAATACACCTTACTGCAGTTGTACCTTTTTCTCCTTCTCAGCAAAACGGTCTGGTGTGTTTCTCGCTACTCGCCGTGCTCGGAGACTTGGCGCGCTCCCGACAGCACCAGTCGCCGGTCGCCCGGCCTCGCCACTTGCCACGCTCGGGGACTCGGTGCGCTATAGACAGCGTCACCCATCAGTCGCTCGATCTCACCACTTGTTGTTCTAGGGGACTCGACGCACTCCCGACAGCGCCAGTCACCGGTCGCCCGACCTCGCCACTTGCCACGCTCGGGGACTCGATGCGCTCCAGACAACGCCACTCGCTGGTCGCCCGACCTCGCCACTCGCCGTGCTCGGGGACTCGGCACGCTCCAGACAGCAGCACTCGCTGGTCGCTCGACCTCGCCACTCGCCGTGCTCGGGGACTCGGCGCGCTCCAGACAGTGGCACTCGTCGGTCGCCCGACCTCGCCACACGCCATGCTCGGGGACTCGGTGCGCTCTAGACAGCGGCACTCGCCGGTCGCCCGGCCTCGCCACTCACCGCGCTCGGGGACTCGGCGCACTCCAGACAAGTGGCACTCACTGGTCGCCTGACCTTGTCACTCGCCGCGCTCGGGGACTCGGTGCGCTCCAGAAGCGGCACTCGCCGGTCGCCCGACCTCTCGCCGCACTCGGGGACTCGGCACGCTCCACGGTCGGGGACTCGCAATTGGTGGCTTCACCGACTCCCTACGCCTTTCGCCAACTGGCCCTCACCGACTGGCTCTCGCCGACTGGTTCTCACCGACTAGCTCACGCCGACCGCCTCCCGCTTAACGGTTCTTTCCTCTATTCAGGAGCTCGTTGCCGATTCGCCACAATTCATCGCCAGGACTCTCCGCGCCTTGCCTCAAGCCTGCATCGAATCCACGACGCGCTCCGGGACTACGGATAGAGGAATACCAATCGAGGTATACCCACGGAACGGAGTCTCCCATGGCGAGTGGGCTCGTGGGAACTGGCGACTGGACCCAATCTTCCCAGGAAGAAGCAGAGCATCCCAATCGGCCCGAACAGCGACTCTGCGACTCTCCAAGTACGACGACTGACACATACTGGACCGAGACGTCTCGCCAACTGAAGGCCCAAGAAGGCGACTCCAATACAAAGCCCATTAGCACACTTGTAAACCCTAACTGTCTGCATATATAAAGCCACCAGGGGCACCTCCACCGGGGCCATCTCTTTCTCCCACGTCATATTAGATCTAGTCTCTTCCTCCGCCTACGGCGGCTCCATGTAAACCAATCTATGATCATATACGGAATTGACAGTAGGACATAGCGATCCTCCATCGAGGGGATGTGAACCTGGGTACTTCGTGTGCCAATCTCGCTCCCGGATTCTCCTCCATCGCCTTACCCTTTCCTCTATGTAAGCTACCCTGTAGCATCTGCTGTGGCCAATACCACGACAACGAGCACGAGGCCGCCCTGACACACACCAAGGAAACAGTGGTGGCCTGGCCGAGCTTGCCAATGATGAGGCTGAACATGGTAGCGTCATCACCGTAGACGATGACCATGGATGGCGGAAAGGATGGTAACGACATCATTACTATACACTCCATGGGCTGGCCGTACGATAGCCTATGCACCTGTACCTTGTGGACGCCGTTGAGGTGCAAAACGAACTCGACTGGCGAGGCGGTGAATATGCAGCCGACCTTCGTGTAGTCGCACAGGTTGTACGGGCACACGGCCTTGTGGTCGTCAAGCTCATGGTAGGCGACCATGGTGAGGTAGCCATCATGGGGGCATAGAATAGTTATCAGCGCTAGCTCGTCTTTGTCTATCACCATCTAGCTCTTGGTGGAATCCGCTGATGCGCCCAATGTTGGAGTGGTTCCCTGGAAGCTCGGCTCGCCGATGTAGTGCCCATAGTCCATAATTTTTATGCAGCATTGAGTTTTGTTTTTGAACAAAGGCTGCAGAAAGTTGATAGGTGAGAGTAAATCAGGAACTTATTACACTGTATAGTACTATACCAGACAAACAGATCCTACCCACATGAGTGGTAAGAAGGTCTACGCCATTTTTGGAAATGGAGAAGGTCTACACCTAGAGAGAGACAGAGAAACCTGGGGCCTAGCGCAAAGTGTGCAGTGCTGCGGGGAGAGAATGAGGACTGCATGCATGTCTTCAACACCATCTGCATTTTATTCTATCTTCTTGTCTATTCTAGCTCTTTCTTTCTCGGCATGGCAGACTCGTTTCTCTTCTCCATTTCTTTCTTGTGGTTAAAGCTTGTCTAGATCCAGAGTACTAGTAGTAGTACATTTGAACTAGTACTCCAGTAATACGGAGTATATGTCTTTTTATACTCGAGTTGTACTACCAGTACTCCAATAGTAATAGATATGTCTTCTTTTTACTATACTACTACTCTAGTAGGTAGGCATCTGCGGGCGGTGGGTGGCGGGTGGTGGTGGCTATTTGTGGCTTTTTACTACTCCTAGGCCGGCGGGCGGCAGGCAGCGGTGGCAGTAGGGTTCTAGTAGTACGGAGTAGTACTCGAGTACTCCTACTCACTAATTCATGAAGTAAGACTTCAGTAGTGTATTGTAGTCCTGTACTACTCAGATGCAGCTGTCATCATACCACGGTTCTTAGGGAGACACTAGAGAAACAGGTGCTCAAGTGCACGTCCCAGGTGAGCCCCGATGCCTAGCGATTGGAAAAAGCCTTGCTGCCTGACTACACAGCCAAGGCAATTCATTTCGTTACTCTCTACTGGAGTACTATTTCTCGGTGTGTTTCGAAATTAACTTCACACCTTGCGATAATCAGTTCAGTGGACCCACCAGGCAGTCAATGTATCGAGAACGAGTGAGAGTTGTTTGGCAAGATTAAACTTCTTGCTAAAAATATGCATGCCTAGAAATTTGACCATGTTTTGAAAACAATCAAAGAGGCTATGACTCACTGTATTTTGAAATTTGGTTGTGTTTCGAAATTACCTTCACACCTTGCGATAATCTGTTAACTTGACCCATCACCAGGCAGACAATGTATCAAGAACGAGTGAGAGTTGTTTGGCAAGATTCAACTTCTTGCTAAGAATATACATGCTCGAAATTTGACCGTGTTTTGAAAACAATCAAAGAGATTATGACTCACCGTGTTTTGAAATTTTGGTTGTGTATCGAAATTAACTTCACCATGCAAAAATCTGTTCAGTGGACCCACCACCAGGCAGTCAATGTATCGAGATGAGTGAGAGTTTGGCAAGATTCAACTTCTTGCTAAGAATATGCATGCCTAGAAATTTTACCGTGTTTTTAAAACAACCAAAGAGACTATGACTCACCGTGTTTTGAAATTTTGGTTGCATTTAGAAATTAACTTCACACCTTGCTATAATCTTTTCACTTCACCCACCACCAGACAGTCAATGTATCGAGAACGAGTGAGAGTTTGGAAATATTCAACTTCTTGCTAAGAATATGCATGCCTAGAAATTTGACCATGTTTTGAAAATAATCAAAGAGACTATGACTCACCGTGTTTTCAAATTTTGCCCTTGTTTCGAAATTAACTTCACACCTTGCAAAAATCTGTTCAATGGACCCACCACTAGGAAGTCAATGTATCGAGACGAGTGAGAGTTTGGAAAGATTCAACTTCTTGCTAAGAATATGCATGCCTAGAAATTTGACCGTGTTTTGAAAACAACCAAAGAGACTATGACTCACCGTGTTTTGAAATTTTGGCTATGTTTCGAAATTAACTTCACACCTTACGATAATCTGTTTAGTGGACCCACCACCAGGCAGTTAATGTATCGAGAATGAGTGAGACTTTGGAAAGATTGAACTTCTTGCTAAGAATATGCATGCCTAAAAATTTGACCATGTTTTCAAAATAATAAAAGAGACTATGACTCACCGTGTTTTGAAATTATGACCGTGTTTTGAAATTAACTTCACACCTTGCGAAAATCTGTTCAATGGACCCACCACCAGGCAGTCAATGTATCGATACGAGTGAGGGTTTGGAAAGTTTTAACTTCTTGCTAAGAATATGCATGCCTAAAAATTTGACCTTGTTTTGAAAACAACCAAAGAGACTATGAGTCGCCGTGGTTTGAAATTTTGGCTGTGTTTCGAAATTAACTTCACACCTTGCCATAATATGTTCAGTGGACCTACCAGGCAGTCAGTGTCTAGAGAACGAGTGAGAGTCATTTGGCAAGAGTTCAACTTCTTGCTAACAATATGCATACCTAGAAATTTGACCGTGTTTTGGAAACAACCAAAGAGACTATGACTCACCGTGTTTTGAAATTTTGGCTATATTTCGAAATTAACTTCACACCTTGCGATAATCTATTTAGTGGACCCACCGGGATGTCAATGTATCGAGAACGAGTGAGAGTTGTTTGGCAAGATTCAACTTCTTCCTAAGAATATGCATGCCTCGAAATTTGACCGTGTTTTGGAAACAATCAAAGAGACTATGACTCACCGTGTTTTGAAATTTTGGCTGTGTTTCGAAATTAACTTCACACCTTGCATTAATCTGTTCAGTGGACCCACCACGAGGCCTTAGTCAATGTATCGAGAACGAGTGAGTTTGGAAAGATTCGACTTGTTGCTAAGAATATGCATGCCTAGAAATTTGACTGTGTTTTGAATATAATCAAAGAGACTATGACTCACCGTGTTTTGAAATTTTTCCCGTGTTTTGAAATTAACTTCACACCTTGTGAAAATCTGTTCAGTGGACCCACCACCAGGCAGTCAATGTATCGAGACGACTGAGAGTTTGGAAAGATTCAACTTCATGCTAAGAATATGCATGCCTACAAATTTGACCGGTGTTTTGAAAACAACCAAAGAGACTACGAGTCACCGTGTTCTGAAATTTTCGCTGTGTTTAAAACTTAACTTCACACCTTGCCATAATTTGTTCAGTGGACCCACTAGGCAGTCAATGTATTGAGAACGAGTGAGAGTTTTTTTTTGGCAAGATTCAACTTCTTGCCAAGAATATACATGCCTCGAAATTTGAACGTGTTTTGGAAACAACCAAAGCGACTATGACTCACCGTGTTTTGAAATTTTGGTTGTGTTTCAAAATTAACTTCACACCTTGCGATAATCTTTTTAGTGGACCCAGCAGGCTGTCAATGTATCGAGAATGAGTGAGAGTTATTTAGCAAGATTCAACTTCTTGCTAAGAATATGCATGCCTCGAAATCTGACCGTGTTTTTGAAACAATCAAAGAGACTATGACTCACCGTGTTTTGAAATTTTGGCTATGTTTCGAAACTAACTTCACACCTTGCGATAATTTGTTCAGTGGACCCACCACCAGAACACAGTAAATGTATCGAGAACAAGTGAGAGTTTGGAAATATTCAACTTCTTGCTAAGAATATGCATGCCTAGAAATTTGACCGTGTTTTGAAAATAATCAAAGAGAATATGACTCACCATGTTTTCAAATTTTGCCCGTGTTTCGAAATTAACTTCACACCTTGCAAAAATCTGTACAGTGGACCCACCACCAAGCAGTCAATGTATCAAGATGAGTGAGAGTTTGGAAAGATTCAACTCCTTGCTAAGAATATGCATGCCTAGAAATTTGACCGTGTTTTGAAAACAACCATAGAGACTATGACTCATCGTGTTCTGAAATTTTGGCTATGTTTCCAAATTAACTTCACACCTTGCCATAATCTGTTAAGTGGACCCACCAAGTAGTCAATGTATCGAGAACGAGTGAGAGTAGTTTGGCAAGATTCAACTTCTTGCTAAAATATGCATGCCTCAAAATTTGACCGTGTTTTGGAAACAACTAAAGAGACTATGACTCACCGTGTTTCAAAATTTTGGCTATGTTTCGAAATTAACTTCACACCTTGCGATAATCTGTTTAGTGGACCCACCAAGCAGTCAATGTATCGAGAACGAGTGAGAGTTGCTTGGCAAGATTCAACTTCTTGATAAGAATATGCATGCCTTGAAATTTGATCGTGTTTTGGAAACAATCAAAGAGACTATGACTCACTGTGTTTTAAAATTTTGGTTGTGTTTCGAAATTAACTTCACACCTTGCGATAATCTGTTCAGTGGACCCACCACCAGGCCGCAGTCAATGTATCGAGAATGAGTGAGAGTTTGGAAAGATTCAACTTCTTGCTAAGAATATGCATGCCTAGAAATTTTGACCGTGTTTTGAAAATAATCAAAGAGACTATGACTCACCGTGTTTTGAAATTTTACCCGTGTTTTGAAATTAACTTCACACCTTGCGAAAATCTGTTCAGTGGACCCACTACCAGGAAGTCAATGTATCGAGACGAGTGACAGTTTGGAAAGATTCAACTTCTTGCTAAGAATATGCATTCCTAGAAATTTGACCGTATTTTGAAAACAACCGAAGAGAGTATGACTCACCGTGTTTTGAAATTTTGGTTCTGTTTCGAAATTAACTTCACACTTTGCGATAATCTATTAAGTGGACCCACCAGGCAGTTAATGTATCGAGAACGAGTAAGAGTTGTTTGGCAAGATTCAACTTCTTGCTAAGAATATGCATGCCTAGAAATTTGACCGTGTTTTGAAAACAATCAAAGAGACTATGACTCACCATGTTTTGAAATTTTGGCTATCTTTCGAAATTAACTTCACACCTTGCGATAATCTATTCAGTGGACCCACCACCAGGAAGTTAATGTATCGAGAACGAGTGAGAGTTTGGAAAGATTCAACTTCTTGCTAATAATATGCATGCCTAGAAATTTGACCGTGTTTTGAAAATAATCAAAGAGATTATGACTCACCGTGTTTTGAAATTTTGCATGTATTTCTAAATTAACTTCACACTTTGCGATAATCTATTCAGTGGACCTACCAGGCAGTCAATGTATCGAGAACGTGTGAGAGTTGTTTGGCAAGATTCAACTTCTTGCTAAGAATATACATGCCTCGAAATTTGACCGTGTTTTGAAAACAATCAGAGAGACTATGACTCGCCGTGTTTTGAAAATTTGGTTGTGTTTCGAAATTAACTTCACACCTTGCAATAATATGTTTAGTGGACCCACCACTAGGCAGTTAATGTATTGAAAACAGGTGAGATTTTGGAAAGATTCAACTTCCTAAGTATATGCATGCTGATAGCTATGAGATTCAACACATTTTGTATGGCTTTTATTGATGGTTTTGTCCCGGATTTAATCGTTTTCTAGCTTTAACTAACACTAATACTTCTGTAGCGAAGAAAGCTTGGTTTTTAATGTGTGTTTCAGGTTCTGAACGTCAACAGAGGGGTTTAACTAGAGAAACACAATATTCTGGGGAAAACAAGCGAGTCCCACCTTGGAAGCGCGCGAGGGGAGCTCACAGAAGCTTTAACGAGCAACTATACAGCGGGAATATTTTTTCGGCCGTATAGTTCCCGTCGTATATTTGTCGCAGCCTCTGTCTTGTTAAAAGGGACAACTTCCATGAAGGGACCGGGGATGAAAACACAACACAGCAGCCGCCATACCATCCAGAAGGGAGAAAGAAGAGATCTAGAGAAGAAGGAGAAGACGTTCTTCATCTTGCTCCATGATCTTCGACCTCCTAACCAATACACCCCCATAGCCACTACTTGTACTTGAGAGAGAGAGGGATCTCCACCTTGCAAGATTAGGGTTTAAAATTGTTTCTTCCCATCTTGATTTGTGTTGGATATTTTTCTATTCTTATTGTGGATCTCCACGGTAATACAAAGACGAATTCCCTTTATTTAATTATATTGATGATCCATTCTTCTCTCATGAGTGGGTTATTCCCTTAGGCATGGGAGATGTAGGGGATTGGTGAGATGTGATGTGCCTTCATATTTTCCATTAGTTTGTGATTGATTCTAATTACTATGTTATGTGTGCTTGACTATCTGTGGGATGCCTAATGCTTGTTGTACAATTAAGGGCCCAGACAACATGATGCTTTGTTCTACATAGATAAGATCTAGTTTGCTAGTGGACCAGCGACCCCCGGGTGACATGAGGATATCAATGGAAAGCTAGTTGACTCGAGGATAATGAGTAACCAATGTGCTTATTGCATTAGTTCGATCCAAGGAGCTTAATCACTAAGCGACCTGAAGGGTCTTAATCGTCTAGTGTATCACCATGGTTTTGGTAGCAGGCTAGTAGGATTATTGAAGTTGGGATGAAATCTACCAAGAGGAGTTCCAACTAATTATGGATTGCTCGCCTACACATATATCTATAGGATTATAATTGTTATATTTATCACTCGTCCTCCTGGCACAGCCACTATCACCATGAACTGAACCTCCCTGCGCCTTCTTTCGCCATCTGCAGGAAACCGCAAACAACAAAGCCATTCTTTACTTTTATGCTTTATATTTCTGAAGTTTACATTTTAGTTCTATTTAAATCTATCCCATTTAATCAAAACTCCATTATTATTTCAACACTTGCAGTCAATTCGCTCGAAGACCTATGACAACTTCAGGTGTGACAGAGACTTCACCCATAAACACTTACCTTTGGGCTCCTTGTGGGATCTATATCTGAACTTCGAAACTAGCTACAAACGATCTATGCTCTTGTAGACATCAAGCTATTTTTTGGCGCCGTTGCTGGGGAGCTAAGCGCTAAGTGTTTTTGTTTTGACATTTCAGGTGTTGCTACTACAAAATGTTCTCCTTAGGAGACAAAGGGTCTACACGCTCTGGTAGGACCTACCTGCCAGATTATATTGAGCGCGTGCCGCTTAGAGGCGCGAAGAAATTATTGAAAAACTTTTAAGATCAAATAACGTTGAAGTGGAAAATCTGAGTGATATTATGGAAATCATGTCTATTTACAATACAACTCCTATGAAACCTAAGAAAACTCTCAGGGAATACAGTGCTCCAAGTTCTGAATTTCTTAAACAACCAATAGAGTTCCCTAATCCTAGAGTTAGAGAATATCGATTTGATGGTGGAATTATTAAAAATTTGTAGTAGAAAGCTTTCAGTAGAAGGGAAGATGAAGACCTAGGAAGGCATATTAGAGAGTTTGACGATGTGATAACATCGCTTGGGCCAAAAGGTTTGCCAAGAGACTTATCTTGTCTTAAATTATTTCGATGGTCTCTTAAAGGTAAAGCTCTAGACTAGTTATATTCTCTCCCTTGCCATTGCATTAAATGTTGGGAAAACTGCATTACTAAATTCATAAACAGCTTTCTTCTTTTTTTAAAGGTAACTGAACTAAGAAAGAACATAGGCAACTTTAGTCAGAACGTGGGAGAAAACTACCCACAAGCTTGGGAAAGATTCTTTGGAATGATCAATAGTATTCCTAACCATGGCTATTCTGAACTAACAATTTGCCATTTATTTTACCATGGTCTCAATGTTCAATGTAGAGAGTTGCTTGACCTCTCAGCAGGTGGATCAATAAATACTTTAACTATTAAAGAATGTTTGGAATTAATGTCTACTAGGGATAAGAATGATTCTTTATACAATCCTGATTTTGGCACTAAGCCAGAAAAATGGATACTTTGGATATCTCCTGATCTTATGACTGAGGTACGCAAAACTATGAAAGAAAAAGGTATACCTTCTGAACTTGTTAAGGAAAATAATGTAGATCTGTTGCAAGTTTTAACTTAAGAAGATGAGACTAGAAAAGTTTTTCAAGAATTAAAACATCGACAAGTAAAATCTCATAATAACTTGCATAAGCATTTCCAAAAACACAAAAAGGTTTTGGCAGAACTCACAGAAAATTATGATGAGATTGGCCAAGAAATAAAATTATTTCACAAGTACCTTAGTATGATTGAAACCCAATGTGAACAAATAACATCTGGTTATCAAATGTTTCTTCATGAAGATAAAGATATTCCTGTTTCTACTAATGTTATCACAAGAAGGGGTGCAGTTGTTATAGGACCCTTAGGACCACCGGAATATGAAGCCAAAAAAAGAGCGAAAGGAAAAGCCTTGCTCGAAGGAAGCCAAGAAGATGATACATTGGTGGATCCTCAAGATGAAACTGAAACGCAAGATCAAACCAAGGAGGACCAAAATGATGCACAAGATGATCATTATGACTCTGATGTAGAGGCAGTTGATCCAAGAGAATATAAAGAAACAAGCAAGGAAGATGATGTTGTTATAGTAGAAAAGAAGAAAAGCAATAAGCAACAACAAAATAAAGCAATGAAAGAGCCTGACCACCCACAAAAGGTAAAAGACAAGGGTAAGTTAGGTGAGAAAAAGCTTCCTTATCTAGATCGAAAAAAGAAAGCACCGAATCAGGTAATTTATAATTCTTTTACAAAGGCACTTAGCGACCTTCGTTTGGAAATTCCATTTGCGGATGCAATCAAAGTTCCTACTTATGGTAAATTCCTCTGTGATATGCTTAGTAGAAATAAAGAAATAACTAAAACTGTTGCCATGGTAACGAGCTATCCTGTTAATGGGAAGCTGTTGTCTAAGTCCAGAGATCTCGAGATAACAACTATTTCATGCTCAATAGGTAAAACTGATATTAATAGTGCCTTGTGTGATTTAGGAGCGGGAGTTAGTGTAATGCCATACTCCCTCTATAAAAGCTTAGGATTAGGGGAGTATTCTCCTACTACTATCACTTTACAGATGGCTAACAAGTCCACTAAACAACTCGTTCGTATGATTGAGGATGTCTTACTTAGGATAGATGAGAATGTTATTCCCACTGATTTTATTATCCTTGAAATGCCAGAAGATGAAAGATTATCTATAATACTTGGAAGACCTTTCCTCAATGCTACAGGTGCATCAGTAGATTGTGCTGAAGGAAAGATAATCTTCAATGTTTATGATGCTGAAATCATCCGGTATTTTCCAAAGAACCTAGAAGCAGGAGAAAGATATGTTCCACCGACAAAATGAGTTCATGTGGTAAGTACCTTTAATAAGGGGCAACCTAAGGTAAGAATTCAAGAAGAGAGAAGAGGTTGAGTTACTCAACCATTCTTAATAAATGCTTAATGGGAGTCAACCCATCCTATCAAATTAAATTGATTAGAAAATAAAAAGTTCATCGCATTCCTACCACCTTTTCACAGGCATTCTTGCGGAAGCGCGCCCGTGAAGATGCAGCTATCAAAAAGTAGTACAAGCGTCGATTCAATGGGTAGAATAATAATAAGAATAAAAGTTTGAGTTTTCTATTTACAGAAGCTAAAATTTTGCTTTTAATATGCTAATGTTGGTCAACCGTTTTTACTACCAATTTTCTGCTAAAAACAAGGTATTTCGCTAAGTTTTGGGATAAGAAGGTACCCTCGAAGAAATAGAATTTTTTGATGATTACTGAGAGTTCAACGACCAACTATATGGCGGGAATAAAAATTCCGGCTGTATAGTTCTGGCCGTATAGATATCTTTGTCATCAACAAGTTTTCTTCGAATACATAGAGAGTTTAATGACCAACTATACGGCGGGAATAAAAATTCCGACCGTATAGTTCCGCCATATAGATATTAATGCCTTCATAGAATTTCATCCCAAAGACACGGAGAGTTTAACGACCAACTATACGGCGGGAATAAAAATTCCGGTCATATAGTTCCGGCCATATAGATATCGATGCCTTCGTAGAATTTCATCTCAAAGGTACTGAGAGTTTAACGACCAACTATACGGCAGGAATAAAAATTCCGATCGTATAGTTCCGGTCATATAGATATCGATGCCAATTTTAGAAATTTATCTCGAGAGGCAGACAGTTTAACGACCAACTATACGGTGGGACCGTTGCGATCCGGCCATATAGTTGCCTCTGTATAGTTGTTTCTTGTATAAAGAAACCCTAGTTGGCAGCGGCGCCGCAACTATACGGGCGGAGCAACATCACCCGCCCATATAGTTCCGTCTATATAGTTCGGTGCGACCACAAAATCGCACCGGAGCGGCTAAGTCTTCCTCCTCTCCTCATTATTTCTCTCATATTCTCTCTCCAAACCTCTCAAAATCCACCTAGAACTCTTGATTCTTTGTGGATTTCGTTTGTTTGAGTTGGGGAATCAACATATCAATATGTTTCTCTCCCTATCCATGCTTTATTTTCAGATTTCCATGGTTGAAACTCTCACATTGATCTAGTGGATGAACTCAAGCTTATTTTGTTTTCCCTATAAATTTCTCACATTAGGATTGAATTTTTCCATGTAGAATCATTCATATATCATATAGAAACTATATGCCTAAGGTTTTATAGTGAAATTTTTTAGTGCATCACGATGAACAAAATCTGTAACCTCTTTCGTTTGAGCAAGCGCCAATGGGGCGAGGGCTCAAGCTCGGGGTCCCGAGCCCCGCGCAACTCCAAGTTGGACATCGTATCATCAAGGAGGGTGTTGCCCACATGTTGGGCCAACCACAACTTTCTCACCTTGGCAGGGTTGAAGGGGGATTTCGGCCTTATGTGCAGCAGGGGCCGGGGTTAGTAGTGCTTGGCTTTGCAAGCCACGACACCTATGCCGAGCTCACCCATGATTTCCTTGCCTCCTTCTACGACGACCATGGGGAGAAAGGTAACATGTGCACGATAAGCTTCACCATGAACCAACAACACTATGAAATAAATTTTGGACAATTTTGCGATGCTTTTAGCTTTCCTCGTACCGGGGAGCCTAATGTTACTAACCTCTATAGCGTCACAGGTGGAACGACTTGGGAGGTTATTTTTGTTAATTGTGGCAGGCACTTTTATCATAAGAAGATGTCCACCATTCAGAACCCAACCATCTGCTACTACACTATGTTCCTCGCCAACACACTACTGGGGAGAGGTGACTCAGGCTCCATGGCCAATGCGGACATGACAATGATCACCAAGGCTCTCTTCCCCACTTCACCGCATAGCCCCAGTCCTGCAGCTCTATTCATCCAGCACTTCCGTCACCAAAGCAACAAGACCAAAGGTGATATTCGCATTGGTGGATTGGTAACCCACCTTGCCTATGCATTGAACATTGTACTACCTGTTATGGAACCTGTTGATGGCTCCAAACTCATGGACGTCAAATATTTGACTGCTTGTGGCTTCCTTGGTGTTTACCATGCTAACCGGAGGCTCTGGGCATATCAATTCAGTTATCTTGATGATGTACAGGGTGAGAAGGTTCAGTTGCCCAGCCCCCAAGCCTTCACGATTGTAGACAAGAGCACTTGGATCCTCACCAAGGACCAAGTGACGGCAATCTTGGCAGAGCTCTAGCCCGAGGAAGAGGAAGATGAAGGGCAGCAAGATGATGAGGAGCAGGAGCAGGAGGAAGAGCAGGGACACAACCCGGATTGGGAGGGACAACAGCAGCAGCAACCAGGAGGAGCTTGGGACCCGTGGCCTAATCAGCCACAACAGGGGTACAGCTATGTCCCCTATCAGGAGTTCCAGCAGCTCAACTAGTGCATTGGGGAGACCGACCACACTCTTCGGGATGTGAATGAAGATGTGAATACTTTGACTCACAACTTCAGTCACTTCATGACCCACTTCCCTGACTACTACCAGCAATATCCGCACCAGCCGCCAAATGACGGCAACAACTAAGTCTGGCAATCGCCTAAGCTTGGGGGAGGTTTGAAAACCTCCAAACTTTGCATTCATATTTTCATTTCTTCTTTTTATTTATTTTATTTCTTCAAATTTTCATGTTTATTTTCAGCTTTGCATTTCTAAAACGAAAATACAAAAAAATTAGTTGTAACTTTATTCGCAAGTTCGTTTCTTTGTTTCTCTTGTAGATTGCTTAATTTTAGGTGACTTGGCAATAGGGAAACATAATACAAGAATGAAGAAAGTTAGAAGAGGTATCACATTCCTTTCATCATCCTTTCTGCAACCTTAAATTGATCCTACAAATATTTACTCGCTTGAACTGAGGTCGCTCCCTGCTTAGCTTGTTATCCTATAAATTATATTCCTTTGCTAGTGTCTCCTTTTCAGCCTTGAAATAATGAGCAAAGAACTTGGTTAAAAATACTTCGTACATTTTTACAACAAGAAAAGGCATTTGTAAGATGACTCGAGTCCATGTTTAGCCCAAAGAATTTAATTTTAGAACTACTCCATTCCATTTGAGCTTAATATAGTTAGACTTGATAGTACCCTTGATTGAAATTGTTTGATAAAATGGATGCTTTGAAGTAGTCGAAATTATGCCACTACTTTTTCTAATAATTACCATAAGATATTGCTTTACACGTGTCTTTACAACTCTGTCGTGCTCCATGAGGAACTATTAACTCCGTTGGCCAACGAACGATCTAAATGGGGGAAACCACTTGATTTTGGCTATTGAGTTATGTAAACATCTGTAGAAACAATGCTATGAAGGGTAAAAAAAATTAGTCTCCTCATGGTTTCACGTTCCAAGTGAAGTTGTAGTACTCCGCTGGCCCATTATTTCTCAACAATTATTTATTGGCTTGGTCATGAGTGCACAATATAGCCCAATTAAACAAAATAGTGGCATGATTTCTCTATGAAAGAGCTAAAGTTTTTGAAAGGCAAAAGAAAGGAAAGAGGTGCTTTGATAGTCTTGAAATTTTGACATGGAATAGATGAGTTGTTCTTAAATTACCTGCTTTGATGCCAACTTGAGTACTCCTAATGGTTAAACAAACAAGAACAAAAGGTTTTCATCTCTCTAAAGAGAGGCACCAAAAGAATTTGTCTCACTTTCCTAGCTAAACTTTCGACACTTACTTGGGCATATGATTTATTTGCTAACAAGATATACGTGGTTAGGAAGTGGACTCGGTGAAATCTTGTGAATACTTGTATGATCATATTTAAGATTGCAGGGATTATGAAGAAACGAATTTGACACCAATTCAAACTTGTGAGTTCCTTTATTTTCAGTCTCGAATCTCCGCTATTCTTCCTTATTTCCTTGCACTCGAGGGCGAGCAACATCTAAGCTTCGGGGAGTTGATAGATGTGAGATTCGACACATTTTTTATGGCTTTGATTGATGGTTTTCTCGTAGATTTAATCATTTTCTAGATTTACCTAACGCTAATACTTCTGCAGCAAAGAAAACTTGGTTTTTAATGTTTGTTTCAGGTTCTGAATGTCAACAAAGGGATTTAACTAGAGAAACACAACATTCTGGGGGAAACAAGCGAGTCCCGCCTTGGAAGCGCATGAGGGGAGCTCACAGAAGCTTTAACGAGAAACTATACGACGAGAATATTTTTCCGGTCATACAGTTTCCACTTTATAGTTGTTGTCGCCTCTGTCTTGTTAAAAGGGAAAACTTCCGTGAAGGGACCAGGGACGAAAACACAACACAGCAGCCGCCATACCATACAGAAGGGAGAGAGAAGAGATCCAGAGAAGAAGGAGAAGACATTCTTCATCTCGCTCCACGATCTTCGACCTCCTAACCAATACACCCCTGTAGCCACTACTTGTACTTGAGAGAGAGAGAGAGTAATTCCCACCTTGCAAGAGTAGGGTTTGAGATTGTTTCTTCCCATCTTGATTTCTGTTGGATATTTTTCCATTCTTATTGTGGATCTCCACGTTAATAAAAAGACGAATTCCCTTTATTTAATTATATTGATGATCCGTTCTTCTCTCATGAGTGAGTAATTCCCTTGGGCGTGGGAGATGTAGGGAATTGGTGAGATGTGATGTGCCTTCATATTTTCCATTAGTTTGTGATTGATTCAAATTACTATGTTATGTGTGCTTGACTATATGTGGGATGCCTAATGCATGTTGTCCAATTAAGGGCCCAGATAACATGATGTTTTGTTCTACATAGATAAGATCTAGTTCGCTAGTGGACCGTCGACCCCCGGGTGACATGGGGATATCAATGGAAAGCTAGTTGACTCGAGGATAATGAGTAACCGCTGTGGTTATTGCATTAGTCCGATCCAAGGAGCTTAACAGCTAAGCGACCTGAAGGGTCTTAAGCATCTAGTGTCTCACCATGGTTTTGGTAGCAGGCTAGTAGGATTATTGAAGTTGGGATGAAATCTACCAAGAGGAGTTCCGGCTAATTATGGGTTGCTCGCCTACACATATATCTATAGGATTATAATTGTTACATTTATCACTCGTCCACCTAGCACAGTCACTATCACCATGAACTGAACCTCCTCGCGCCTTCTTTCGCCATCTGCAGGAAACTGCAAACAACAAAGCCATTCTTTACTTTTATGCTTTATATTTCTGAAGTTTACATTTTAGTTCTATTTAAATATATTGCATTTAATCCAAACCCCATTATTATTTCAACACTTGCAGTCAATTCGCTTGAAGACCTATGACAACTTCGGTGTGATAGAGACTTCACCCATAAACACTTACCTTTGTGCTCCATGTGGGATCGATATCTGAACTTTGAAACTAGCTACAAACGATATATGCTCTTGCAGACATCACAAGCCTAGAAATTTGACCGTATTTTGGAAATAATCAAAGAGACTATGACTCACCGTGTTTTGAAATTTTGCCCGTGTTTCGAAATTAACTTGACACATTGCAAAAATCTGTTCAATGGACCCACCACCAGGCAGTCAATGTGTGGAGTCGAGTGAGAGTTTGGAAAGATTCAACTTCTTGCTAAGAATATGCATGCCTAGAAATTTGACCGTGTTTTGAAAACAAAGAGATTATGACTCACCGTGTTTTGAAATTTTGGATGTGTTTCGAAATTAACTCCACACCTTGCGATAATATTTTCATTCGACCCACTAGGCAGTCAATGTATCGAGAACGAGTGAGAGTTGTTTTGCAAGATTCAACTTCTTGCTAAGAGTATGCATACCTCGAAAGTTTGACCGTGTTTTGAAAACAATCAAAGAGACTATGACTCACCATGTTTTGAAAGTTTGGCTGTGTTTCAAAATTAACTTCACACCTTGCGATAATCTGTTCAGTGGACCTACCAGGTAGTCAATGTATTGAGAACGAGTATGAGTTTGGAATGATTCAACTTATTTCTAAGAATATGCATGCCTAGAAATTTGACTGTGTTTTGAAAACAATAAAAGTGGCTATGGCTCACCACGTTTTTAAATTTTGCGTGTGTTTCGAAATTAACTTTACACCTTGCGAAGATCTGTTCACTGGACCCACCAGGAAGTCAATGTATCGAGAACGAGTGAGAGTTTGGAATGATTCAACTTATTGCTAAGAATATGCATGCCTAGAAATTTGACCGTGCTTTGAAAACAATCAAAGAGACTATGACTCACCGTATTTTGAAAGTTTGTCTGTGTTTCGAAATTAACTCCACACCTTGCGATAATCTATTCAGTGGACCTACAAGCAGTCAATGTATCGAGAATGAGTGAGAATTTGGAATGATTCAACTTATTGCTAAGAATATGCATGCCTATAAATTTTACTGTGTTTTTAATACAATCAAAGAGACTATGGCTCACCGTGTTTTGAAAGTTTGGTTGTGTTTCAAAATTAACTTCACACCTTGCGATAATCTATTCACTGGACCCACCAGGCAGTCAATGTATCGAGAACGAGTGAGAGTTTGGAATGATTCAACTTATTGCTAAGAATATGCATGCCTAGAAATTTGACTGTGTTTTGAAAACAATCAAAGAGGATATGACTCATCGTGTTTCGAAATTTTGGCTGTGTTTTGAAATTAACTGCACACCTTGCAAAAATCTATTCAGTGGACCCACCAGGCAATCAATGTATCAAGAACGAGTGAGAGTTTGGCAAGATTCAACTTCTTGCAAATAATATGCATGCCTCGAAACTTGACTATGTTTTGAAAACAATTCTAGAAAGCAAAACGGATTCATAAACAACCTCACAAATTTAATTATAAAAATCAACACAAAGAGCCTCACAATTTTCAAAATATAAAAGGGTCATATATTTATAAACATCCTCGCAAATTTCAACTTATAAAAAGGATCAAAAAATCCTCACAAAATTCAAATTGTAAAAGGGATCATGTATTTCTAAACATCTCATAAATCTTAGCTTATAAAAAGGATCACGAAATGACTCACGGATTTGAAATTATAAAAAACATCATAAAAAGCCTCACAAATTTCAAATTACAAAGGGAACGATTCTCAAAAAGCCTCACAAATTTCAAATTATAAAAAACATCATTGGAAAAAGCCTAGGGTTTTTCGAAGAACTTTTTTATGGCTTCGGTGTCAAACTAGTGATCTAGTGCCAAATTTGAATGAAAAGGGAGATAGCATGGAGATATCAAGCTCGTTGGATCGTAGAGGATCTTAAAGTGGGTGGCCATGATCCGTGTGAGGTAGGTCTCGACCAATCAGGGCCCAACCCTACAACACAAAGAAGAACACCTTGTGCACCCAAAAAGGTGTTTCGTGAATCGTTTTTGGAAATTTTGATGAAATGACATATTGTGGAGCTACCAATTTAAATAAAACATGAGTAAAACTATGTGACACCTGTAGTGCAAATGGAGGATGTTTCCAGTGAAAATAGGCATGAACTCAGAAAATGGAAGAGAGAGGAGAGACGGAAAATCAATTTTCTATTTCTTGTGGGCAACCCACAAGATTGAGGTGCACTGTAATGCTGATGTAGTCGCAGGTGCCTCGCCGGTGAGCATCGATGGGACTGAGGCTAGCTAGGGCTATGATTCTGATGTTTGCATGTCTGCTGGATTCTTCTGGCGTATATAAACCGATGTTTCGTGCTTGCTTGATTTTGCAGCGATGCAGCCTTTTTGACGTGTCACAGTGACGGCCAGGGGATAGGGGAGAGCATGTGGCACGTTGGACGCAGTTGAGTTTTCAAATCATGTGACATTAAATAATTTCAAATCAATGCCTTTGAAATGCCGCGCAAGCAGATGATTCATGTGGACTATACAGAGGTTATTTTTTATGCATGGACTTTGATATACTACTAATCCGTATTTCACTTATAATGATTGATATTAGTAATTAAAGAATACATGCGGGTTCCCAGGCTTCTTCCTTTTAGTATTAATTACCTGAATTCACATGAGTAATTAACATAGGCTTTTCTGTATTAGCACCCTTCTTTTCTCGAATGCATGCAGAAATTAAGGGGAGAAAGTAATTTCACCTTCCTCAGTAATACAAGAGTTTTTATTGCGTCACAGTGGAAGATGAAATGACAAATGGAGTACTTATGCTAGTACTAGATCGGAAACACCATTCCAATTTGCACTTGATAATACTAATATTCAATATCCGAACATTATTACAGAAAGGAAGTAGAGGTGAAATTAAACAAAATTAATCCTAAGCCTTCTTCGTCTTCTTGGACCTGGATCCTTCTGCTGTCACCTTCGTGCTGGTGTCGTTCTTCCGCTTCCCGTGGCATCCCCCAGCTCTCGTTGTCGTCTTCTTCTTCAAGCCTCCCGCCTGCTTCTCCTTCCTCTTCTCATTGGGGATGAAGGCGGGATCGAGTGCATGATGTCTACGCATTTCTATTCTTATAGATAATTGTTGGGCCTCCAAGTGCAGAGGTTTGTAGAACAGCAGCAAGTTTTCCCTTAAGTGGATTACCCAAGGTTTATCGAACTCAGGGAGGAAGTGGTCAAAGGTATTCCCTCTCAAGCAACCCTGCAATCAAGATACAAGAAGTCTCTTGTATCCCCAACACACCCAATACACTTGTCAGGTGTATAGGTGCACTAGTTCGGCGAAGAGATAGTAAAATACAAGTGGTATGGACAATTATAAGTGGTAACGGTAATAGAAAATAGCTTTATGGCATGGAAGAGACTAAAGGCAAACTGAAATAAAGATGGAAGCAACCAAACATGTAACAGATCTAATTGCAAATGGTGTTTCAATGCTAAGAAACAAGGCCAGGGATCATACTTTCACTAGTGAACACTCTCATATAAATATATTATCTTCATGATACTACTCTGAACTACTCTCCGGTTGGAAACTCTAATCCAAGGTAGGGCTATAACAGCACACCTCAAAGTAAGCCTTTCCCATCTAGAAAACCCCACACTGTCACCTTGAGCACTAGATGGTTCCAACAAACACCACAATTTCATAAAGACATCCAACTCCAAATATAACTCATAACAAGTATTTGTAATCTCTAGCCTAAGTGCCACCATGGTGTGCACGCTGTCCCTTTCACACACATGGGGAGAGCAGAGATCTATTAAAGCACTTGAGTAGCAAGGTAGATCTATAGATTACAAGCTCATGATCTCAATAAGATCATGCATAGAGAGAGAGATGAACACATAGCTACCGGTAGAACCCTTAGCCTCGAGGAAGAACTATTCCCTCCTCATCATGGGAATCAGCAACGGCGATGGAGATGGGGGTGGAGATCGATGGAGATGGCTCCGGGTGCACTTCCCCGTCCCGGCAGGGTGCCGTGTCAACACCCGGAATTTTAATCCTAGATGCATGTTATGTCATTCATCGCAATCCCAGGATTACCATTTTTGTGAGACATAACAAATTGGATATCACAGTACATCATCCATTACAAACCATACATAAGGTCTTACACAAATAAGGATCTCATGATCCAGTCTTAATACAACAAGCAGCGGAAATAAAAGATAAGCGTAGCGGTGGGGTCCATCTTCAGGAGCACATGCAATGCTGACGAAGGCAGATAGTCCAAGTTATCATAGTCGTCCTGCTGGCCATCATCTTGGTAGTCTCCTTCATAGTATGGCCATGAGAATAGCCAGGGACAAATGCCATGAGTACTCTTTAAGTACTCGCAAACTACCACTAACAAGTAGTATCATTCTAAGTTAAAGTGCTAACTCTATGTTTAACTATAAAATTAAGTTTGAAACCTAAGCTGAGTTCAGAAGCAAAGAAAGGTAAAATAAAGTTCTAGAATCACTTAAGTTGGGAAGCTAGTGTCATAAACACAACCCTGTTGTGGTCAAGTCAAGATTCATCATTCATTTCACAAGTCATTTTGAAAACATCTGACAACGAAACAGTATGGCCATTCCAACTGTCCATAACCGCGCACGCGGCTATTCGAATAGTTTGACACTCTACAGAGGTGGTACACTTTCACCACAAGATTCGATACATCTGTCAGGGATAACCCTGAATCATCATACTTAGTATGCAGATAATCAAACATAACCTTTCCTTTACACACCCTAGTATAAGCACCTCTCCTATGAGCATGGCCTCCCAACCATGACCATCTGTCATCTTGGGCACTGCATAGGTGGACAACATTGAGAGGTAGCCTCAGCTCAAACCTCTCCCGCGAGGGAACTAATACTAATGCATATAAACTTCCGGCTAAGCCTTACCCAATTCAGGTAATGTGGTTGTAGGATAAATTTGGAATGGTATCGCATCCGAATCCAACCATCAGTTTTATAAGAGGGTTAAAGCTCATGCCTCAACATTCTCATCATCATAAACCATTTGTGTTTCTCAAAACATGTCAAAACATCTCAATAGAATGACTCATCATTCCAAGGTTTTCATAATTCATTTTCACCAAGTATTCCCATCTATAGTGACTCAAGTTTTTATCTACTATAAACTACTAAGTTAAGAGTGTTCACTAAGGTGGAAAAGATGGGATCAATCTCATGCCATAGAAGGACATCTAAAGTATTCTATATAGGCCAAGTTTTATACTCTTTATGCTACCTTCTAAAGAAGTAAAGAACTTTGTGTAAAGTAAAAGAAGTAAAGCTTGGAAAATAATACTTGGGGTAATTACTAGTCAAGGTAGTGTAACTAAAGCATGCCTAAAGCATCCTTGCTAAACCATCTAGTTTATTCCTAGCTTGCTAAGCATTATACTTGCAAGTGTTAGCTTGCATTGTTAATGGTGGCTTGCCTTGGTTGGTGCAGTGGTTGAAGTTTTCTTCTTCTTCTTGGTAGCACTCCTCCTCCTCGTAGACTTGGTCGGGACTCGTCTATAAATACATACGGAGTACACAATCACCAAACAATACTTAACTAGTCTAATTAGCACTCTAAGGCATATAGTTGATGATCTATTATCATCACAAGAATCACAAGTTTTATTCAGTAGTTTCATCCTTTTTATTTTAGAAAAGTAATTTCTAGTCATTGAAAAATTAACTAAGATTTAATATTCACCACTTCAAATATGGGATCATGTGGACACATGTCATCACCACATATTCTCACATGTGGGAATGGGATTTAAGGGTTGGATCATAATTACTTTGGTTTAAGTTCATTATTTAATGATTTAAAGTGACTAGAAATGCCTATATAGCATTATTTTGGTACTAGTCCAAAATCACTGCATGTAAACCTTAATATTATTACATATTCAGATATATATAGTTAAATGTGATTTTTGAGAGTTGGAATCAACTCAAAATCTATCTTGGTTGATTTTATAAAAATGTTGCAAGGTGCAAATGCTTCTGTCTTATTATTTTTACTACGAGAGATCTCTAACTCTGATTGAATTAAATCCAACGGACTTGGGTAGATCTTTTCAGTAGCTTTCTAACAAAATTGGAATCACTCCATTTGGATTTGTAAATCTCTCTGAATTGAATTTCAAACACAGAGACAGAACTAGGTTTAAACTAAAAAGAAAAATCCTAATTCAAACTAACTGGGTTGCGCGGGAAAGCTAACGGGCCGGCCCAGTGACACTCCGTGGAGCGGGGCTCAGCTGACAGGGGGGTCCACCGGTCAGTGGCTCATAAAGCGCGAAGCGGTACGGGGCGATGTGGGTCGTTGGATTCGAACTAGGATCGACGGCTGGGGATCATCGTCGATGACGAACAGGTCGCCGACGAGGTCTAACCCTAGGGGCTCGGTGGGGGTGCATAGGGGGCGTACCAGGGCTCCAGCAATGACAGCGAGGCAGGCAAACAGACTGGTGGACGACGGCGAGCTCAAGGACGGTCGAGGCAGCTCCGGGGGTGGTCGCAATCCGCGGCGCCCTTCTCCTCCAGAGGCGGCCTGCTCTGGTGCAATTCCGGCGAACTGCTGCTCGCCTTGCTCCGGCTAGAGGTGTGGGATGGTCAGTGAGGTGAGGGGAGTTGAGTGGTGTGCTGCAAATGGCTGGGGGTGCCCTCCTTTTATAGGCTCGACGACGGGATAGCGCGGCATGGCTAGGCGACAGTGGCGACATGGCTACGGGCTGCTAGCGGCATGGCTGCGAGCGGCGATCGACGCGCGGTCTCCTGGCGGTGCTCTAGGGCTTTAATGCGGGCTTAGGGACGGTGGTATGCGGTCGGGCGCAGCTGGCGCTCTGAGCGTTAGAGACGGCGGTGTCCACGGCGAGCGGTGGTTGTGGTGGGTTGGGCGGCGAACGGGCATGTCCGGCGTGCTCCCTGGGTCGTGGCGGAGCGGTGGGTGTGGGTTGTGGTCGAGCGGCGGCTTGTGCACGCGTGTCGAGCCTGGTGCTCTGGCGTGTGCTCGGCATGGTGCAGACAGGCAGTGCATGGAGGTTTGGCGGTGGTCCACGGCCTGGCTTGGCTCGGGGAGGGGATAGTGGGTGGCGGCGAGGTGTGAGCTAGCTGCTAGACATGGTGAGAGAGAGGGGGGCGGTCTGCTGCGGCGCTGACCAAGTTGGCCGACGAGTTGGTGCTTGGGGTGGCTCGGCACTGTTGCTAGGGACAAGGGGGTGAGGTGCTAATGGCCTGGTTTGATCAAGGGGAGACAGAGGGAGTAAATGGGGATCAATTGGGGGCAAAACCCTATACAAAACAGTGAGCTATGTTTAGACTTTGATTCTTGCTTGCCAAGTGTTTGTGAAAATGGCCACAAGAAATAAACTTTGCAATTTTGAAAATATTTTTGGTGGGTGTGTTAGACATAAGCTTGAGACTCTGTGGGTGCTTGGGTTTTGAAATTTGAGCTTGTTTGAGTGGTTTTTGAAATAGTGGGATCTTCCCATATGAAATAGATTCAATTTTAAACTGCCATTTAAAATTAGGGTTTGAATGTTTTTAGCAGATCAAAAAGTGGGCCTTGGTACCTCATTATGTGTACTAGCAAGGGGTGCAAAGATCCACAATTGTTTCTATTAGGTTTTGAGTTCTAGGAATAGCCAAAGTAGGCATGGTAGTTAATTTGGCAAAAATGACCATTCACTTCTTTTATTCATTTTGAGTTGTTTTTCTTTAGGATTTGTTTGGGAATGATTTAGATGATGTTTATTTCACCTAAGAATCAATTTACAAGCAATGGATCACAAAACCATGGCAATTCAAATCAACTCCTATTTTAAATGCACATACACATGAATGCTTTAATAATTTTAATTGGAAAAGTTTTTGTTAACCCCAATTTTGGTGATTTGGATCTTAATAACCTTGGATTAAAGTTTTGGGATGTTACAAACCTTCCCCCCTTAAACAAAATCTCGTCCCGAGATTTACAAAGAAAACTAGGAACTAAAGAGATCTGGGAACTCTGTCCTAATGTAATCTTCGCGCTCCCAAGTGGCTTCCTCCTCGGTATGGTTGCTCTACTGAATCTTGAGAAACTTGATACTCATAGTCCTGATGGTTCTGTAAGCTTCCTCTAGGATACAGATGGGCACTTCGTGATATGTTATGTCATTGTTGATCTCAACAGCTCTATGATCGATGTTCTTGAAAACTTCAGTCTTCCCCGGCACTTCTAGGCATTTGCGAAGTAACGAGATATGGAACACATTGTGGATGGCTGACATCTCTTCAAGCAGTTCCAGCTGATACGATACTTCTCCTCGACGATTCAGAATCTTGAAGGGCCTGATATATCTGGGGGCTAACTTTCCTTTCAGACTAAATTGTTGGGTTCCTTTCAATGGTGAAACCTTGAGATATACAAAATCTCCAACATTGAAAGTCAGGTCTCTCCTTATTTTGTCAGTGTAACTCTTCTGTCTGGATTGAGCGGTCTTGAGGTGCTCACGGACTTTGTGAACCTTCTCTTCTGCTTCTCGGAGAATGTCGGGTCCAAAGATCTGACTCTCTCCTACTTGCGACCAATTCAAACTGGTACGACACTTCCTTCCGTATAGGAATTCAAATGGTGCCATATGCAAACTAGCTTGATAACTGTTGTTATATGAGAATTCTGCGAAAGGCAGGCAGTCTTCCCATTTTGATCCGTATTCCAATACACAAGCTCTTAACATATCCTCTAGGATCTGGTTGACTCTCTCAGTCTGTCCATCAGTTTGCGGGTGATAAGCGGTGCTGAAGTTCAACTTGGTTCCTAATCCTTCCTGAACTTTCTGCCAAAATCTTGAGGTAAACTAGGTTCCCCGATCTGATACTATGGTCTTGGGGGTTCCATGCAGACTAACAATTCTATCAATATACAGTTCTGCTAGCTTCGAACTCTGGTAGGTTGTCTTGACAGGGATAAAATGTGCTACCTTGGACAGTCTATCAACTATGACCCAGATTGAGTCATTTCCCCTACTGGAAGTAGGCAAACCGGTGATAAAGTCCATTCCTACGGAATCCCATTTCCATTCCGGAATCTGCAAGGGTTGTAACAGTCCTGCAGGTCTCTGGTGCTCTGTTTTCACTCTTTGACAGATGTCACACTTGGCGATGTAGCTGCCGATTTCTCTCTTCATCTTGTGCCACCAAAATTGCTCTTTCAAATCCTGATACATCTTTGTTCCTCTGGGGTGGATAGAATAAAGAGTATCATGAGCTTCCTGCATGATAACTTGCTTCAGCTCCGAATCTGCTGGCACACATATACGTCCTTTGTACCACAGAAATCCTTCGTCTTCAGTGAATCTAGGTACCTTTCCTGTACCAATATGACGTTTGATTCCATCGATACTTTCATTTCCCTTCTGGGCTTCCTTGATTTGGCTAATCAGAGTGGGTTGAAGTTCAATGCTAGCTAAGAATCCTTTGCTAACTAATTTAGTTCTAAACTGCTCCAACTCTTCATACCAACTTGGTTGTTTCTCCTTGATCATAGTGTTTAGCCTACCCGGTAATCTGCTAAGAGCATCCGCTCCCACATTGTCTTTGTCGGGGTGATAGTGAATGTCAAGGTCATAATCCTTGATTAACTCTATCCATCTCCTTTGCCTCATATTCAGCTCTTTCTGAGTGAAAATATACTTCAAGCTCTTGTGATCTGAGTAAATCTCACAATGATTACCCATCAGATAATGATGCCATGTCTTCAATGCCAAAACTACGGCTGCTAGTTCAAGATCATGGGTCGGATAGTTCTGCTCATGCTGCTTCAGTTGTCGAGACAGATACGTGATGACTTTGCCTTCTTGCATCAATACACATCCGAGACCAATCTTGGATGCATCACAGTATACATCAAACGCTTCTTGATGTCTGGCATGATCAATATTGGAGCTGATATCAATCTCTTCTTCAGTTCCTAGAAACTGGCTTCACATTTGTCTGTCCATTCAAACTTCTTGTCCTTCTTCAACAATTGGGTCATGGGTCGGGCGATGCTCGAAAATCCTTCTACGAACTTGCGGTAATATCCCGCTAATCCGAGAAATGCACGGACTTGGGTTTGAGTGGTTGGGGCTTCCCATTCTTTGACATCTTTGATCTTGGCGGGATCAATAGAGACTCCTCCGGCAGACACAATATGTCCTAGGAATCCTACTTCTTTCAGCCAAAACTCACACTTGCTGAACTTGGCATATAACTGATGCTCTCTCAGGGTTTCTAGGATGATTCTCAGATGTTGCTCATGCTCTTCTTCTGACTTGGAGTAGATAAGGATGCCATCGATAAACACAACTACAAACTTATCTAGGAAATTCATAAAGATCTTATTCATGAGATTCATGAAATAAGCAGGGGCATTGGTTAATCCAAAAGACATAACTGTATACTCGTATAAACCATAGCGAGTAGTAAAGGCGGTCTTTGGAATATCCGTTGCATGAATCTTAAGTTGGTGATAACCAGTCCTAAGATCAATCTTTGAGAATACCTAGGCTCCAGTCAACTGATCAAATAGATCCTCTATCTTTGGCAATGGGTACTTGTTCTTGATGGTGACGTCATTCAACTTTCTGTAATCTATGCACAAACGGTTGCCTCCATCTTTCTTATCGATGAATAACACTGGTGATCTCCATGGTGAAGCGCTTGGTTGAATCAAGCCTTTTTCTAACATGGCATCCAACTGCTTCTTCAGTTCCAGTAACTCTGAGGGGTTCATACTATAGGGTCTATGGGCCATGGGTCCCGTTTCGGGGATTAGTTTGATAATGAACTCAATATCCCTATTTGGGGGCATACCTGGCAATTCATCTGGGAATACATCGGGTATTCACAGACTACTCTTACTTGGTCTATGGTGGGTAGGGCTAGACTCTTGTTGCACTTGAATTGACGAGGTAAGGTTTTAGAGATATGCTCTACTATTACTCCAGAGCTACTGGTCATGGTGATAGCTTTCTTAGCACGGTCTATCAGTCCTTTATGCCTTGACATCCAGTCCATACCTAGTACTACTTCCAAACCTTTGGTTCCAAGTAAAATTAGGTTGGCATAAAAATCTATCCCATGTATTCTGATAGGCACAGCTTTGCAAAATTTTCTAGCTTTGGTTGTTGAATCGGGGATTTGAACTATCATGACATGCTTCAAGTTGGTTGGGTGAATCTTACTAGTGCATGCAAATTCTTCGGTGACAAATGAATGTGATGCTCCCAAATCAAACAATACTCTTGCTAAAACTGAGTTGACAGAAAACATACCCAACACTACATCTGGCGCTTCTTGGGCTTCTTCTACGTTCATGTGGAAGAGACGACCGTTGCGGTTGTGAGGGTTCCCTGGAGCAAATCTTCTCCCTGGTTGAACACAACGCTGCTGTTGAGCTGGGGCATTCACATTGGCATTGGCTGCCGTCTTCTTGGGACACTCATTGCAATAGTGACCCTTTACTCCACACTCGAAACAAGTGATCCGTGACTTGTCCTTTGCAGCGACAGGCACATTATTGCTGCTAGTCCTGGGTACAGTGTTGTTGTTGTTGTTGCTCTTGGGAGGTGCACGGTTGAAGTTGTTGGCATTGCCGGAGTTGTGATGGTTGCCTCCGGACTTCACATTGCCTCCGCTATGGTTGGGGTAGCTTGGGCGAGACATTGGGGGTCGATTGTTCCTTGGTGCATGTCCTAGTGAGGGGTTGGGACAGTACTTCTGGTGACTGCTGGATCCAGACTGTTGCATCATATGACGCTTGCGGTTGTCGTTTGCCTGATTAATCTTCCCTTCCATTTGAATGGCAGAGTCGACTAGCTCTTCGAGATCCTAGAAACGGATGTTGACGAGGACAGTCTGCATCTCATCATGCAGTCCGTTCAAGAATCTCTCCTTCTTCTTGGCTTCCGTGTTGATCTCATCCGGTGCATATCTGGCAAGCGATAGGAACCTGTCACGGTATTCCACCATACTCATTCTACCTTGCTTCAAGTCGCGGAACTCATCCCTCATTCTGTTGACTAGACCCTGCGGCACATGGGTGCGGCTGAACTTGACTTTGAATGCTTCCCATGTCATCACTTGACCATGGTTCATCAGGCGGATACTGTTCCACCAAGCTCTTGCATCTCCCGCCAGATAGTGGGTGGCGAAGAGAACTTTCTCGTTGTCATCCACTCCTGCAACTTCTAAGTTGTTTTCCATTGTCTGCAACCAGTCACCGCATCTAATGGGTTTTGTAACGTGCTAAAGATTGGGGGATTTGTATTCTGGAAGTTCTTCAACTTGGATCCTTGATGATCCTGATTTCTATGCCCTTGGTTGTTGAGAGCCATCTGGGCGATCTGCTGCAATGTTGCTAAGTTGGCTTGGCGTTCTGTCCTACTTGCTTCTCTGTCTGCGATGAGATTCTGCAAGATCTGCAGCATTGGGTCTTGCGGCGAGCTGCTCCCTCCTTGGTTTCCACGAGTCATCTGAAGATTGAGATAGATACAGGGGTAAGAGGGAAAGTTCTAAGGTTCATGGTTTTGGCTTCAAAGCTAAAACTTTGAGTTTGACTCAGGTTTTGCAACTAACTTAATTTCATTCATGCAAGCAAACACACGATACAACACACACCACAACAATCAAAGGAAAACAGATGGTTTGAAGAACCATTCTATAAGCTACGATACAGTGGGACCGATACATCTCATGCTACGACAGTGCTCTAGTGCATCTACTCATTGTCGATGAAGTCGGAGTCCTCATCGTCAGTGTAGAAGTCCACAGCATCCTCCTCCAGAAAGTCATCATCATTGCTGAGGTAAGAATCCATGTCCCCCTGGATGTCTTCACCCTCCTCTTCTTCCTCCTTTGCTGCAAGCTGAGCTTCCTCCTCCATGACGGTCTTCTCGAGGTCGGCCACCTTCTTGCAAAGACAGGCGATGGTGCGATCTTTCTTTGCACGCTGGCGGCAAAGAGACTGGCGATCTTGGACGAGCAGTGCGAAAGTTTGGGCCTTCTGGTCGGCAATGGCACGGTTCTGGTTGGCTAACTCTCTTGCATTGTCTAGTTCCTACTGTCTGTCGTGCAGCAAGATGTCAAGATTCTCCACTTGACGCCTCAACTCTGGATGACTTGGCATCTCCATCAGCATTCCCATGAAGTCACGTCTTGCATAGTGGGCAAAACGGATTCCTTGGATTTTGTTGACGCTGAGGGCACATAGACGTGCGAGAGCTTCATGCATTGCCCTGGCTAATCCATCTAGCCAGTTGTTCTCTCTCACTGAGAACAGGATTCTCCCGGACGTTGGTGCTTCTATGCTTCCTTTAAGATCCGCGGTGACTAGCCACTATAAGTATCCTCCTGGGGGTCCTGGAAGTTGAGCTCCAAGAAACTCCGGATGTGGGCGTCCCAGTAACTCCGACAGTGAATCCAGATCCCTCTCGAAGATCAGCTGACCCTCCATTTCCCAACTGGTAGAACTTGCTAAACTGAGTCTCCATCTACAAGAATTAAGGATGAGGAAGTTAGTGCAGTGATCAAGTGTGTCAAATTTTAAGTAGTAGTGTAAGAATTTTGAGAAACATGAATTTTTGAGAAAGAATGAATTCACAAGGATAAGAGAGGAGATAGTTTTTCAGAAATACTCACTTTGGTTTTGAAACTAAGTTTTTGTTCGGACGTCCATTCTAACTAGGATCTCCTATGGTCAGGATGGCTCTGATACCAACTTGTCAACACCCGGATTTTTAATCCCAGATGCCTGTTATGTCATTCATCGCAATCCCAGGATTACCATTTTTGCGAGACATAACAGATTGGATATCACAGTACATCATCCATTACAAACCATACATAAGGTCTTACACAAATAAGGATCTCATGATCCAGTCTTAATACAACAAGCAGCGGAAATAAAAGATAAGCGTAGCGGTGGGGTCCATCTTTAGGGCACATGCAATGCTGACGAAGGCAGATAGTCCTAGTTACCATAGTCGTCCTGCTGGCCATCATCTTGGTAGTCTCCTTCATAGTCTGGCCATGAGAATAGCCAGGGACAAATGCCATGAGTACTGTTTAAGTACTCGCAAACTACCACTAACAAGTAGTATCATTCTAAGTTAAAGTGCTAACTCTATGTTTAACTATAAAATTAAGTTTGAAACCTAAGCTGAGTTCAGAAGCAAAGAAAGATAAAATAAAGTTCTAGAATCACTTAAGTTGGGAAGCTAGTGTCATAAACACAACCCTATTGTGGTCAAGTCAAGATTCATCATTCATTTCATAAGTCATTTTAAAAACATCTGACAACAAAATAGTATGGCCATTCCAACTATCCATAACCGCGGACGCGGATATTCGAATAGTTTGACACTCTATAGAGGTGGTACACATTCACCACAAGATTTGATACATCTGGCAGGGATAACCCTGAATCATCATACTTAGTATGCAGATAATCAAACATAACCTTTCCTTTACACACCCTAGTATAAGCACCTCTCCTATGAGCATGGCCTCCTAACCATGACCATCTGTCATCTTGGCACTGCATAGGTGGACAACATTGAGAGGTAGCCTCAGATCAAACCTCTCCCGCGAGGGAACTAATACTAATGCATATAAACTTCCGGCTAAGCCTTACCCAATTCAGGTAATGTGGTTGTACGATAAATTTGGAATGGTATCGCATCCGGATCCAACCATCAGTTTTATAAGAGGGTTAAAGCTCATGCCTCAACATTTTCATCATCATAAACCATTTGTGTTTCTCAACACATGTCAAAACATCTCAATAGAATGACTCATCATTCCAAGGTTTTCATAATTCATTTTCACCAAGTATTCCCATCTATAGTGACTCAAGTTTTTATCTACTATAAACTACTAAGTTAAGAGTGTTCACTAAGGTGGAAAAGATGGGATCAATCTCATGCCATAGAAGGACATCTAAAGGATTCTATATAGGCCAAGTTTTATACTCTTTATGCTACCTTCTAAACAAGTAAAGAACTTTGTTTAAAGTAAAAGAAGTAAAGCTTGGAAAATAATACCTGGGGTAATTACTAGTCAAGGTAGTGTAACTAAAGCATGCCTAAAGCATCCTTGCTAAACCATCTAGTTTAGTCCTATTGCTAAGCATTATACTTGCAAGTGCTAGCTTGCATTGTTAATGGTGGCTTGCCTTGGTTGGTGCAGTGGTTGAAGTTTTCTTCTTCTTCTTCTTGGTAGCACTCCTCCTCCTCGTAGACTTGGTCGGGACTATCGTCTATAAATACATACGGAGTACACAATCACCAAACAATACTTAACTAGTCTAATTAGCACTCTAAGGCATATAGTTGATGATCTATTATCATCACAAGCATCACAAGTTTTATTCAATAGTTTCATCCTTTTTATTTTAGAAAAGTAATTTCTACTCATTGGAAAATTAACTAAGATTTAATATTCACCACTTCAAATATGGAATCATGTGGACACATGTCATCACCACATATTCTCACATGTGGGAATGGGATTTAAGGGTTGGATCATAATTACTTTGTTTTAAGTTCATTATTTAATGATTTAAAGTGACTAGAAATGCCTATATAGCATTATTTTGGTACTAGTCCAAAGTCACTTCATGTAAACCTTAATATTATTACATATTCAGATAGATATAGTGAAATGTGATTTTTGAGAGTTGGAATCAACTCAAAATCTATCTTGGTTGATTTTATAAAAATGTTGCAAGGTGCGAATGCTTCTGTCTTATTATTTTTACTAGGAGAGATCTCTAACTCTGATTGAATTAAATCCAATGGTCTTGGGTAGATCTTTTCAGTAGCTTTCTAACAAAATTGGAATCACTCCATTTGGATTTGTTAATCTCTCAGAATTGAATTTCAAACACAGAGATAGAACTAGGGTCAAACTAAAAAGAAAAATCCTAATTCAAACTAACTGGGTTGTGTGGGAAAGCTAACGGGCCGGCCCAGTGACACTCCACGATGCGGGGCTCAGCTGACAGGGGGGTCCACTAGTCAGTGGCTCATAAAGCGCGAAGCGGTACGGGACGATGTGGGTCGTTGGATTAGAACTGGGATCGACGACTGGGGATCGTTGTCAACGACGAACAGGTCGCCGACGAGCTCTAACCCTAGCGGCTCGGTGGGGGTGCATAGGGGGCATACCAGGGCTCCAGCGACAACGGCGATGCGGGCAAACAGACTGGTGGACGATGGCGAGCTCAGGGATGGTCGAGGCAGCTCCGGGGGTGGTCGCAATCAGCGGCGCCCTTCTCCTCCAGAGGCGGCCTTCTCCAGTGCAATTCCGGCAAACTGCTGCTCACCTTGCTCCGGCTAGAGGTGTGGGCGGTCAGTGAGGTGAGGGGAGTTGAGTGGTGTGCTGCAAATGGCTGGGGGTGCCCTCCTTTTATAGGCTCGACGACGGGACAGCGCAGCATGGCCAAGCGACGGTGGCGACATGGCTACGGGCTGCTAGCGGCATGGCTGCGAGCGGTGATCGATGCGCGGTCTCCTGGCGGTGCTCTAGGGCTTTAATGCGGGCTTAGGGACGGTGGTATGCGGTTGGGTGCAGCAGGCGCTCTGAGCGGCAAAGATGGTGGTGTCCACGGTGAGCGGTGGCTGTGGAGCGTTGGGCGGCGAACGGGCATGTCCGGCGTGCTCCCTAGTTTGTGGCGGAGCGGTGGGCTGCGGTCGAGCGGCGGCTTGTGCACGCGTGTCGGGCATGGCGCTCTGGCGCGTGCTCGGCATGGTGTAGACAGGCAGTGCGCGGCAGCTTGGCGGTGGTCCACGGCCTGGCTTGGCTCGGGGAGGGGACAGTGGGTGGCGGTGAGGTGTGAGCTAGCTGCTAGACATGGTGAGAGAGAGGAGGACGGTCTGCTGCGGTGGTGACCAAGTTGGCCGGCGAGTTGGTGCTCGGGGTGGCTCGACACTGTTGCTAGGGATAAGGGGGTGAGGTGCTAATGGCCTGGTTGGAACAAGGGGAGACAGAGGGAGTAAATGGGGATCAATTGGGGGCAAAACCCTGTACAAAACAGTGAGCTATGTTTAGACTTTGATTCTTGCTTGCCAAGTGTTTGTGAAAATGGCCGCAAGAAATAAACTTTGCAATTTTGAAAAGATTTTTGGTGGGTGTGTTAGACATAAGCTTGAGACTCTGTGGGTGCTTGGGTTTTGAAATTTGAGCTTGTTTGAGTGGTTTTTGAAATAGTGGGATCTTCCCATATGAAATAGATTCAATTTTAAACTACCATTTAAAATTAGGGTTTGAATGTTTTTAGCAGATCAAAAAGTGGGCCTTGGTACCTCATTATGTGTACTAGCAAGGGGTGCAAAGATCCACAATTGTTTCTGTTAGGTTTTGAGTTCTAGGAATAGCCAAAGTAGGCATGGTAGTTAATTTGACAAAAATGACCATTCACTTCTTTTATTCATTTTGAGTTGTTTTTCTTTGGGATTTGTTTGGGAATGATTTAGATGATGTTTATTTCACCTAAGAATCATTTTACAAGCAATGGATCATAGAACCATGGCAATTCAAATCAACTCCTATTTTAAATGCACATACACATGAGTGCTTTAATAATTTTAATTGGAAAAGTTTTTGTTAACCCCAATTTTGGTGATTTGGATCTTAATAACCTTGGATTAAAGTTTTGGGATGTTACATGCCGGAACAAAGACTTTTTGTCCCCCGAATCTCCCCTTCGGTGGCGGCGGCGTTGCGGAACTTTTTGTGCCTAGAGGCTTGACTATTTAGGGTTTCCGCATCAGGAGGAATATATAGGCGAAGGGGCAAGGTCGGTGGAGGCCGGAGGGGCCCATACCACCTGGTAGCACGACCAAGGGGGACCCGCGCCACCCTATGGTGTGGCTGGCCCCTGGCCCCTCTCCGTCTCGTCTTCTGGCTCCGTGTTCCCCCCGGTGAAATATTGACTTTGGCTTTTGTCCCGTCCAATTCCGAGAATATTCATTTTTTGACTTCCTGAAACCAAAAGTAGCAGAAAACAGGCAGCTGGCACTGTGGTCTTGTTAATAGGTTAGTCCAAGAAATCATATGAAAAGTACTCCAAAGTGTGGACAAAACACAAGAAAGTAGATAAAACCAAGCATGGAACATCAAAAATTATAGATACATTTGCAATGTACCAGTGCACTCTTCTTGGAGACGAAGTCGAGAAATGGCCATAAATCTTCCGACCCCTCATCCTCCTGCTCGCCTCTTCTTCTTGCTGATGGAGGATCGATTGAGTGAACTCTTCTTGAATACGACGTCTCCTTCATAGATGAAAGACCAGGGATCCTCCTTCCCCTCCTCCTCCTCCTCCTCTTTTCTCTTTGTCGGTGGCATCCCCTCCATCAGATGATGGTAAGCATGGTCCTTGTCAGAAAAATTACCTTCCTATGTGTTGGAATAGAACGGCCCGTCAACGGACTCCCCGCTATCACCATGGTAGGGACTGATATCCCCGTTCGCCCGTGCATTGGACTCGTCAATGGAGGTGCACTGATCAGAGCAGCTACGCGGCATTTTTGTGTGTGGTGGCTTGGCCGGCCTAAAGGGATAGGGAGAGACAGGGAGAGTTATTTGATGTGTGCGTCGTTCCTGGATGGGAGAGGTGGTCGTTGTTGGTGGCCCCTTAAAAATGCTTGCTTGGGACATCTAGGAGTTGCCACGTGCCGTAGGAGCTTCCTGGCAGTTCCCTTCCGTCGTTTTTTTACAAAAGTTCCCTTCCATCGTTGAAACAAGATCAAACAGTTGGTACTCCTTCACCCCGAGAGCATTAGCAGTGAGGATATTGCAAGTACCACCACATGTTGGGGAGGTTTTTGCACATAACAACAACCATAGACCTTTTCTGCGCAAAATACAGACATTTTGTATAATCATTGCACATAATACATAACCAATCATTGAATGTTTCTTATTTTTTGGGAAATGTTTCATAGTTAATTATCTAACATAGTACTAAAATATAATTTTTATCTAAATTAATAATAGGTAAAGCTCAAAAAAATAATTATAATTTTGAGCCACATCCATAAAGTATCTAGTGTATTTTTGGTTCTTGTAAGTTGTATCATTTAGAAATCAACCTATTAGTAGGTACATAATTCCGAACATGCTCTAGAGAAATGATACTATAATGATGGAAAGTGTGTTTTGAGGTTTATGCATAATGTTCATTGTGCTAAAGACTATATCAATAGAATCTTCTAAATGTTAGAGTGGAAGGAAAATCCATCGATAAGCAATGTTGGAATTTGCAATCTTCATCCAATGGTTAAAGTTCAAAGTTATTCGTACACTATATACTGGGTATGCTAAGATAATTAAATGTATAACATGTCATTAGAATCTTTGTGGTTTTTTCATAGCGTTCATTGTGCTAAGGACTATCGATAGAATCTTCTACGTGCTAGAATGGAAAAAAATCTAAGAGTTAACATTGTTGGGATTTTCCAGTCTTGATTCAATTTTCATTGTTCAAAGTTACTCGTACATTATATAGTGGAAAGATTTGCGAGAAGTCACACGCTACTTCCTACTAGTAAAAGGCACGTGCCACACTCGTATATACTTTATGAAATGTGATTTAATGAACATTAAGTTGATATTAACCAATAGTCTTGTTAGAGAAAAAGGCATACATTAAGTATATTAATAATAACTATCTACACATACTGAGAATACAACCTACTGTGATGTGAATTTTTTTTTGCAGGGATGGTGTGACATGATGGTTCTAGAACATGGTGGAGTTTGCTCTAGGTACTACTCCTTCAACACGAATCCAGCTGCTCTGAACCATTGGATCTAACAGCCCAACAGTCAGGATTGGTGCTATGGATCCAATTTAAAACTGCTCCATTATACTAGTAGAGATAATTTGAAAACATTGGTGATGATGCTATATGTGCATGACCAAACAACTTTCGGATAATCTCAAGTAAAAACAAGGCCGCATATATCAATGAGCGTGAATGGACAATAAGAGTTGTGAGGACAGATTACTTGTGGGGCCTAGCAACCCCACATTTCTTTTTTTAATGAGCTTACCTCATGGGTGGCTTTGATGTCGTTGCTCAAGCGCACTATATTATTCACGTTAGGAATAGTGGGTTCCCAAAATTTTCTTTTAAACATAAGGTTGAACACTCTCAACCATAGTGATTCAAAATTTATCGATAAAGGGGATTTATTTATTGGGTGACCGAGTGGTTGACTCCACACATCATTGTCATGTACTCCCTCTGTTCAGAAATATAAGACGTTTTAGCTTTGTGAATCGAATGTATCTAGATGTCATTTAGTGTATAGGTTTGTAGAGGTTCGGAGTGAACCTTTACACTAAAATGCGTCTAGATACATTTATTTCACAAAGCTAAAACATCTTATATTACGGAACGGAGAGAGTAGACATGATTTTTTCTAGGAAGGGAAAACACTAATGAATGCTTATAGGAAGGCTAAAAAATTGGAAATTGTGTTCCATTGATAAACCTTCGCGCTCCTTTTCCTAGTCAGATTTTAGCAATTCAATACAAAAAGGTTGTTGGACATGCTCCAAAGCCCAATAGTTTTTCTTTTTAAATAAGAACACTAGTCATTAGCTCAAATAATTAATTGCAGTCTATGTATGTTGTACTAGTGTACTTCATAGAATATGCTATGTGTGCATGACCCAACAACTTTTGAAAAACCTGAAGGAAAACATGGCCGCATTAATGAATGAGCGCGAAGTAAGGCTGGCAATGGGTAGGGTATGAGTAGGGTAGAGCAATATCATACCCACTCCCGTTTAGTCAATGGGTAGAAAATTGTACCCATACCCATACTCGTGGGTATACAACTATACCCATGCCCGTACCCATGAAAAATATCGAAGTTTAGAAGTCACGGTATCATACTCTTCCCTAGGTTGCTTGGCTCCATAGGTTGTAACTCTACAGGTAAGTTTTACTACTATGTCAGTTTAAATGGGTAGGGTATGGGTATATCTACTCGTGCCCGTACCCATGACTTAACGGATTAGGATATGGGTATTATCCATGGGTATAAAATTGTGCCCATACCCTACCAACACGAGTACAGTACCTGCGGACACTCGTGGGTAAAATGTCCATCCTTAGCACGAAGGGACAATAAGAGTTGTGAGAACAAAGTACTTGTGGGGCCTAGCAACTTTCACATTTTTTTGATGAAAACATCGTCGTTTCTTACCTTGTGAGTGGTTTGATGTCGTCCCTCAGGCGCTAGATTATTCACGTTAGCAAAATAGTGGGTTCCCATATTCTTGTTTAGAATAGAAGTATGAACACTCCCAACCATAGTGATTGAAAAGTTATCGATAAAGGCGCTTTATTTTTTAAAGCTCAAGGCGCTTTATTATTACACTAGATTCCCCATACCATCGTCCTACCATTCTGCTATTATTAGTTGGACTATGGATAAACAAATTCACTCGAGTTGGTTGGGGCTTTAATAATAATTTTCGTGCTCACTACCTGTCTTGGTGACAACATCTTCATACGCATTATCGTTCATGAATAGATATAATACGGAGATATATCAATGTCATAGTATTTAGTGCCTACCAAAGTAATACTTCAGTTTTCTCTCTTCTCAGTTTCTGCAAAAATGGGTTTGACCTCTTTCTCGATTATTTTAAAAAACATAGTTTTGGAGAATACTTCAGTTTAAACCCCTATTATTTGTTGGAACAAAACACTAAAAGGTATTCAATAGTTCAGTTTATTCAGAAATCAAAATGTTTTCTAAATAATTTAAAAATACTTTGATGCCAAACTCGGCTTTAATATCTGAATCGAGCCAATCTGGGCCATGGATGATCAATATTTAGATGCCAAATGGCCAAATGGGCCCTTAATTTCTGAACTGAGGCAGTATGGGCCATGGATGATCACCGATGTGCATGACGGCCTTTGATTCTAGGGAGTACGGATTACCAATTTACTACTACTTGGACTGTACATAAATCTGAATTTAGTCGAGCGGGAAAATCTCCCTCTATCCAATGTTTCAAACATCTTGGAATCCCCCTTCTACCCCTAGTGAAGTTGGTTCATTGGGGCTTCAATCAGAATTTCCCCGTTTAGTACCTCTATACCCCGGACCCCTACCACCGACCCTCCACACCCACACACAATCCTTGCCCCCAGTTACGCAAGCCCTACGGAAAACCCTAGATCTACCTTCACCACCGTAGATCTGATTCACCATCGTCGCCATGCACTACACCAGATCTGCTTCACCGATCCAATCTCCTGGCGCGCTGAACACATTCCCACCGCTAAGAATCTGCTTCTTCACTGTTGTCGTCCAGCGCTCGAAGGAACCCTTGTGCTGCTTCACTTTCGCCCACAAGCACCACAACCGCATCACCCTCGACAACCTCGACGTCACCACCCAGGATTTGCAGGACGCCTAAACACCATCGCGACCGAGGTAATCATATCTCCTTGGAGTTTGGTAAGATAAATATGTAGCAGTTAACTGTATTGTGTATTGGTGATACTTTTGTAGTAACTTACAAGTACTATACTGGTTACTTGTATCTTCCTAAATAATTTTTTTATAGTCAGGTTTAACCGTAAGGCATTCAAGTGTGATTTCATATTTCATGGCGAAATATGAGTCAGCCAACGGTTAACACATTTGTTTCCATCATCTACTTTAGTAAGTGTCCATATGTGATGCGGTTATAATTTCTCTTTGGCTTGGTGTAAGCTATGGCAGTAATTGTTATTTCTTGCTTGATGTTTTTGTCCTATCTATGCAGTACATGTTTACATTCGTTATAGTGCTTGCACTAAGATATATGTTTTATTTGCTTCTGCTTACCCCACTATTCCTAACCATTTGTTGGTGTTATGCAATGAACATGTGCAGTTTACACTAGAAATCGTAGAATGAATGGCCCCTTTAATCTCGTAAGTATCTATTGCTTTTGTATCACTTCATGCTAACATCTGTCAGACTGGAACCTTTTGTGTTTACTATTTGCTACACCTTTATGTAGAGGACCCACACTGAATTATGGAGACCACCAGTCCAATTACTTGATGCAGCGAACATCATCGACGAACATACCTATAACCAGATTGGTGATTTTAATTTCATGCGATCTCAGGATAATCGCAATAAGCCGGGTGGTAACGTTAATGACATGTTCCTTTTCAATGAAATCATTGGTCACTTGGGTTTATTAGAGCTACCACTAAAAGGAAGATCGTTCACTTGGTCTAATATGCAGCAGATCCCGCTTCTTGAGTAGTTAGATTGGTTTTTCACAAGCACTAACTAGATTTCTGACTTCCCAAACTCTGTGGTACTGCCAATGGCTAAAACGGGCTCTAACCATGTGCCTTGTGTGGTCACTGTTGACACGAGTATTCCCAAATGTAAACTCTTTCGCTTTGAAAATTATTGGGTGGATATGCCTGGGTTTGGTAAGTGTGTTTCAAAGTGTTGGTATGTTCCTTCAAACAAGCGCCACAACTCGGCAATTGTTGTAGATAAATTGAAAGCTCTTAGACATGAGCTTAAAAAGTGGCAAGCTAGTCTGTCTAAATTGAAGGGGCTGATTCAGAAATGTAATCAGGTGATTCTCTGGCTGGATACACTAGAAGAGCACAGACCTTTATTCACGCCTGAATTTAATTTTAGAGTTGTTGTCAAGTTACATTTGGAGGACCTTCTCTTAGCTGAATGCAATTATTGGAAAAACGTTGCACGATCAGATGGATCAAACTGGGAGAGGACAACACAAAAAAAATCATGCCATGGCCTCGGAAAGATATCGTCGGAATTCTATTGCTATGTTAAAACATGATAGTGGGAATGAAGTAAATGATCATGAGTCTATGGCTGGGCTTTTATGGACCAGTTATAAGAAAAGGTTGGGCCATTCCGAGGGTATCTCCATGCAGTTTGATCTGGCCTCCTTGCTGCAAAGGGTTGATGACCTAGATGAATTGGCAATTCCTTTTACTAAAGAGGAAATGGATAATGTGATTAAGGAAATGCCTCCGGATAGGGCTCCTGGGCCTAACGGTTTCAATGGGCTTTTCTTAAAAAAATGGTGGCCCATGATTCAAAATGAATTCTACCGTTTAGCTTCTGATTTTCATGATGGTATACTGAATTTGGAGAATATTAGTGGATCCTACATCACTCTGGTTCCAAAAAAGCAAGCTCCGGTTGAGGTTAATGATTTTCGCCCTATTTCCCTCACAAATGTTTGCCTAAAGTTTTTAACCAAGTTGGTGGCTAATAGGCTTCAGGATAAAATTCTACAATGCTTGCATAAGAATCGGTATTGATTTTTGAGATCTAGATCCATTCACAACTGTATTGCATGGGCTCTGGAATATTTATATTTGTGCCACTTGTCTAAGAAGCCTATAGTTATTCTCAAGCTTGATTTTGCGAAGGCTTTCGACACAATAGAGCATGATGCTATTATTCAAATCACGAAGCACAAAGGGTTCAATGAGCTATGGCTTGGTTGGGTAAGAGCAATTCTCTCATCGGGGACTTCTTCTGTTTTATTAAATGGCATCCCGGTCAAGCAATTTGTGTGTAAGCGGGGAGTGCGTCAGGGAGATCCTTTGTCACCGCTGCTATACTCCTTTGGTTCAGATGTACTTCAGTCAGCGATCAATGATTTGGTGTAGTCGGGTCTTATTTCTAGGCCTATTGAAACAAATGATCATGATTTTCCTATCATTCAGTATGCCGACGACACATTGCTTATTGTGCCAGCGGATATTGTCCAGTTGAGAGTTCTTAAAGAGGTGCTTCACAAGTTTTCATTATCTACTGGGCTGAAGATAAATTATGGTAAATCTAGTATGGTTCCTATTAATGTGCCTGATGATCTCATGTCCGAGCTGGTTGCTAAGTTTGAATGTCAAATCAGCAGCATGTCGTTCACATATCTTGGTTTACCTCTGGGCACTACAAGACCTACTATTAGTGACTTGATGCCATTAGTATGTAGGCTGGAAAGAAAATTAACGTCCAGTTCCTGCTTTCTGTCTCAGGGTGCTAGGCTTCAGCTCATTAACTCAGCTTTGGCTTCTATGCTGTTGCATTTTCTTTATACTTTGAGTCTGCTTGTTGGTCTTACGGTCCAGCTGGATAGGATACTTAGACAGTGTCTTTGGAGGAGAAAACATGATGAGCCCAAACAATCTTTGGCTGCTTGGGAAATGGTGTGTAAACCAAAAAGGAATGGTGGTTTGGGTATTGTGAATTTTCAAAAGCAAAATGCGGCATTGTTGATCAAGTTCCTGGACAAGTTCTATAACTACAAGGATGTTCTGTGGGTACAGCTTGTTTGGCACTCTCATTACTGTGGAAAATCCCTCATGCTGGGAAGTTGTGTGGATCATATTGGTGGAGGGATGTTTTGAAACAGGTGGACAACTTCAGGGGGGTTTCGACTGTGCAGCTGAGCAGAGGAGACACCTTCCTATTCTGGTTAGATAATTGGATTGTGAATGGGCCGACAAACCCAATCCAGTCGAGATACCCGCACCTATTTTCTTATGTGTTGGATGATAGTTTGTCGGCGGCTGAAGTTTTTGATACTGAAGATATTACTAGTCTTTTTTACCTACCAATGTCGTCAGTGGCGTTTTAGGAACTAGAGGAGTTGAAATTAATTATGCAGGAGAATCATCGATCAGATCAATGTGATGTTTGGTCATACTGTTGGGGTGATGGATACTCGGCGGCTCAGTTCTATAGGAAAATTCATGACCACATTCAGGTTCCTAGCATGTACAGATGGCTATGGAAGTCTTGTTGTATGATGAAGTCTAAGGTTTTTGCTTGGCTCCTTCTCTCTGACAGATTGAATACTAGGGATCTACTTCAGCGTCGACATTGGAAAGTTACCGATAATAAGCAATGTGTGCTCTGTCCTCTGAAGGTTTACGAAGATCGCTCGGACTTATTCTTTGAGTGCAATTTCAGTGTGAGAATTTGGAATTACCTTCAGATTGAGTGGCTATCCAACGATAACATTCAGGCCATGGTGTCTCATGCTAGAGCTAGTTTTGGTCATCCTTTTTTCATGGAAGTTTTGATCACGGCGTGTTGGAATATCTGGATTTTGCGGAATGGGAAGATTTTTAGTGATGAGAAACCTAGTTTTGGTAGATGGAAAGGTCGGTTCATTCATGACATTACTTTGCTAAAGTATAGGATTAAAGCAAAGCATAGGGATAAGTTGTTGGCCTGGGTGGCGACTCTTCCCTGAATAGTTAGGGATGGTGGTTTTGACCATGTGTTGATCTCCTGTATAGCTTGGTTGTTAAAGTGTAATATTCTGTAATCTCTTGAGCTATCTTTTCTTTCAATAAAATGCTGGGGGGCACTTCCCCACAGTCCTTATGCTAAAAAAAACCTGAGACTCTACATAGAGCTACTGTAAGGACGCCCCCCCCCCTTTTTTTAAGGTTTAAGTCCCTTGGTGTCATGCTATTGACTATAGTTGAGTTGTTATTTTTGTCGGAGGCACTAGGGTGATTATAACAAGGCCAAAATGCAACGGAATCCAATATAACAGAAATAGAAGGATCATAAAGAACCGCCCACTTCAAATCTCACTCTAGTATCTACACGTGTATGGCTATTTTAATACGAGGCACATGATAGTACACTTTGTCTTTTGGCAGACAATCAAAAAATTTAAACATTCTAACTGTTTGATAGATTCTTTGACCATTTCTCTAAAATGATTTGGCTAAATGCATGAGGTCCTTGTGTTGAGTGCATACATTGCTATAACAGACCAAATAATCTTTTGAAAATCTTTGAGAATGAACATGGTAGTTTTGTTTATTTGTATGATGTTGTAACTTCTTTTATCTTAGTTTCAGCCTTCATCAAGTAGAGCAGTCATTTCACAGGGCAGAAGTGATAGTTGCACACTATCTTATTCCTCTATGACGTCAACTATTCTAGTTATTCCAGAAGAAAGAGATGTATGATGCCCTGCTGTTACTAATTGCTTTCTTCCTTTTAGCAAAAGGACTGCTTTGAAATTCGTTGGTTTTTGTTTTCCTTGGTAATTATGTTATATGACGTTTATTTTTGTTTTAGGTTGCAAACATAAATATGAAGGCAGAACAGAAAACAACTACCTCAAGTGTAGATCTCTTTGGACAGAGCAGTAGTGACAGTGCGTATTTCTCACGTAGGTACACGATCTCGACTGCTCCATACATTCCACCAGAAAGAGTTTTTTGGTGTTGCACTCCAAGATGCACTTGATGTAGTTGGACATGAAGCCAACAGAATAGATGCAGTAGTCTCCATAGCAAGGAAGGAGTTATCTGAGTTAAAAAATAGGCAAGCTTTCACGGAGAATCTACTTAATAATAGCCTCAACAAGTCTCATGGTAATCCCGCTGTGACATGTGAGGCGACACGAGCTCCCTAAAAGGAAATTTTTTGAAACTGAGATTATATTGTTTATCAGCTGTGTTGTACTCCGATGATGCTTTACAAGCTGAGGAATTTTCAGGACTGTAATAATTTACTAATTTTCTAGTTATAAGTTGTTTCCCATAGTTCCAGAATTTATTTAGCATTTTAGAGAACTTGTGTTCATTGTTTATCCACCTTTATGTCCTGGCAATGGATCTATGTTAGATAGGCTTAAACAGTAGCAGTCCCACAACGTTTTATCAGTCCTTGATGGGCCACCAATCAATAGTGATGGGCCTACACTGAGGCTATTATATGTAGAATCTGACTGCAAAAGAACAGAACAGTAAAAGGACAGAACAGTAACAGGCTGGAAATAGTAATAAGGCCAGAACTTTAGCAGGCCAGAAACTTTGCAGCCCGTTTATGGGACTGAATAGTACAAGGCTGGAATTGTGAATGCCTAGAACAGTAAAGGGCCGTAACTATAGGGTCATAAGGGCCCATGATGGGTGCCTGAAAAGTGACAGGCCAACAGAAGGCCTTAATAGTAACGGACAGACTTGGCCCAGGCTGAGAATGGGCCGCACAGTATTGGACCAAGGTGGGACTTCTGTAGACTAAAATAGTGTCAGGCCTGAAAGTTCACGGGCCACGGATGTCTGCACTAGTTGGCCCATTTCAAACAGTGCTGGATGAAACAGTAATGGGCCTGCTTCTTATTGGGCTCTCCTCATGGGCCGACCCACTTAATATTTAGCACGCCTAGACTGGGCCTAGCTTCTGCCACGGTTTCTCTGACCGTTAACAGCGGAAATTGGGCGTTAACAGTGTTTGCCACGTGGCATCTTGCATGACGTCAGCGGTCAATGGGGCTGGCGAACAGATCTACGACACAATAAGTTTTCGTGGCTAAAGGGTGCGATCCTCCACGGTCAGGAAAAAAACCGTGATAGATTCTTTTGTGATGGGCCTTTTACCACGATGGGCATCCGTCATAGAAGACTTTTTAGCCACGAAAAACGGGCCCTCAACCATGAAAATCATCCGTTGTAAAAGCCAACTTTTCTTGTAGTGATAGTACGCCAGCATAGGGATACATATCTGCTCTACTATATACTCAGATGGCATCGTATAGGCACATTTTGTACCTAGAATTTTGTGCAAGTCTGAGAATTTTTAGTAGTTCTAGCAGTACAAGTTTGGGTTAAAGTTTTAACTATCAATTAACATCATGCAACTAGTCAATTAACCTCAAACATAAGCACATGAAGCATGCTAAAATCACAAGACTGAATTTTTGCCAGTGAATCTTTCAAGAATTCCAAACAAGCAATATAAAGTAATGCATAGATGCCTCCAATCCTAATGGACCAAGATTGTCATTGTAGGCACGAAACTATAACTCATACTACACATCTGATTCCATAGCAGAATTACGAATAAAGGAGGATTGGGAGACGAGATGGACATGCTCCATGTATAAGTACGGCCACCAGAGAATGAGTTGGTGCTCTTCTACAGGTGGAAGAAGTGTAGGACACAATGGATGCATAGTGTGTGCATCCTATTCCGGTACTTGCTGAAGCTCCATGTGCTCTTCGTCTACGCGCCAGCATCACAAAACAGCACGGGTATCTACAGCCCATACACGTCCTCCATCGCCATGATTGTTGATGTGGAGGGAAGGAGGTGCTAGTGCAGGCTGTCTTGGTTTTGCGGCATGGAGGTGTTCGGCTAGTGGAGGAGGCTGGTGGAGTGGGGAGAAAGAGGGGGCACGGACAGGGGAGCTGGGTAGGCGATAGGGAGAAGGAGGGGTAGCGGGGCAGGGGTTGGCCGAGGTGGTGGCGAAAGGGAGATATGAGAAGATAGGGTGGTGGTGGAAGGGAGTGCGAAGGGAGAGAGACAAGAAGATATTTAGGGTTTGCGAGGTGTGGTGGGGACTTAACAAAATTTTGTCACCCGATGCGCCCTCTTTTCTTTTGTGAATTTGGTTTCCCAGCGATTCCTTGCGGTCTAACACAGTTCTCGTGGGAGCGACATTTTGGACATTGGATGGTGGTTATAGACGGCTGAGATATGATTTGTAGGGTGATCTGTTGGTACTCTAGTTCTGTCTTCTAATTGGCTAGGTCTATTTTGATGTAAAAAACGGGGTGTTTTGTGAAGCGACCACGAAATAAAAGTTTTAAAATGGTAGCACCACATTTAAAAAAAATACTAGACCATGTTATATGTCCAATGTCCCAACAGGGGTATCTTAAACCTTTCCGTGCACCCTTGCGAAAAAGACAAATTTCTCCAAAATCGGCACGAAGTGTGTTAGATTTGAACTAGAGGTACATGATCTAATGCTCATGATTTTTTGCAAAAATAATTTTTAGATTCTGTTGGGGGGATGACCCCACGTAGGGTAAAGCCGAGGTTAAAGGACAAAGTCCGCCGAGGTAAAGACAAGTCAAAGGGTGAGCTGGCCAAATCATAGAAGGGCCGGCCGGGTTATGGCCAGGTTACCCTGAGCTAGAAATCACTGGCAAGACTCGGCCAACATACAAGGTATGTCGGCACGAGGAAGAAACCATTTTACCTTTGCATTACTAACTTGGCCGGTTTAACCATACCTAGGCCGAGTTAGGAGTTACCTTTCTCAAGAAGGAGCTCAGGGTCAGCACTTTTCTCTCTCCTAAGGGAATCCAGGAAGAGATAAGCGCTAGCGACAAGAGTCAGAGAGTCAGAGACAGAAGAGATCATCAAAAACATGACAGTCTCTAGTGGCAACGGTCATAGCGTGTGAGCTCTGTGCCATTGCCTAACAGAGCTTGTGGACAGGGGAAAGGAGCACAACGAGTTACCTCTTTGGAACGAGCATATTCCACGAATATACCGAGCCACGTAACCCTACATGTACCCTGGCCACCCCCTTATAAAGTGAGCCAGGGCCTCCAAGGGAGGGGTCGATCTTTTTGCCTAAGGGAAGAACCATAGGGAGAGTAGAGAGCAGGAGCACTTCATCTCCTTCCTCTCTACAAAACAGCTCAAGGAGCATCTGTATTAGCTTTGGATCATGATATAAGATCTTTGAGCAGTTCTTCGTGTGTGTCTTGTTCTATCTTTCGTGTGTAGAATCACTACGCTATCCCTCCCTGGATACCACTAGTATATATTGGCCCCATCTTTAGCCTACCCATGGCATCTGCGGTGACACCACCATGATAGATTCACAATATGTTGTTTCATCCAAGATCCAATGCAAGTTTTGCGAGACTCGGCCCCTAGCTAAGAATCTTCGTGCCCGCCATTTTGGCTATTGTTTGAAACAGGCATAAGAAACTCAAAAATAATCCGAACAATGTAAAATCTTTGGTTAGTGTCATTTCATGTGACATAGTTACAACGAAAAATATCAAACTTGGTATATTAATTGCATCTCAAAAAACCTTCTTGAAAATGAGCTATCATGTTCGAGGTTTCATGGCTTTCAGGTCAAAAGACCAATGTTATGGCCAAAATCACGGAATAGTTTGTAATAATATGGTCATATTTTGCACTCGTGTGCATTTTGGGATGGCGAACAATGTTACAGGAAGAAGTTTTCCTTTTCATCACACTAAAAAGCCATTTTCCATTGTCCGAGTGTCAAAAAGGGGCGTTTGGTGGAGAGAAAACTAAATAAAAGTTTCAAAATGGTACCATCCCATTTTTCAAAAATACTAGACCATGTTACATGGACAATGTACCAACTGGGGTATCTCAAACCTTTCAGTGCACCCCTCATGAAAAAAAAACAAATTTCTACTGAATTAGTAGGAAGTGGGTTAGATTTGAACTAGAGATACATGATCTAATGCTCATAATTTTTTGAAAAAATCATTTTTAGATTCACAATAAATTGTTTCATCAGAGATCCAATGCAAGTTTTGTGAGCCTTGACCCCTATCTAAGAATCTTCATGCCCGCTGTTTTGGCTATAGTTTGGAACAGGCATAAGAAATTCAAAATTGATCCAAACAATGTAAAATATTAGTATGGTGTAATTTTATGTGACATAGTTGGAAGTTAAAATATCAAACTTGGCATATTGATTGCATCTCAAAAAAAACTTCTCATAAATGAGCTATGATGTTCGAGGTTTCATGGCTTTTAGGTCAAAAGATCAATGTTATGGCCAGAATCACGACATACTTTGTTGATAATGTGCCTATATTTTTCACTCATGTGCATCTTGGGATGGCGAACAATGTTACAAGAGGAAGTTTTCCTTTTCATCGCATAAAAAAGCTATTTTCCATTTTCCGAGTGCCAAAAACTGGGCATTTTGTGAAGCGACCACCAAATGAAAGTTTCAAAATGGTACCACCCCATTTTTCAAAAATACTAGACCATGTTACATGGACAATGTACCAACTGGGGCATCTCGAACCTTTCCTTCCACCTCTGGTGAAAAAGACAAATTTCTGCCGAATCGGTAGGAAGTGGGTCGGATTTGAACTACAGGTACACGATTGAATGCTCATGATTTTTCGCAAAAACAAATTTTAGATTCAAAATATGCTATTTTATCAAAGATCCAATGCAAGTTTAGCAAGACCCGACCCCTAGTGAGATCGGTCACTCCTGCCATTTTGATTGTATTATAGAATATAAGAAGAAGAAAACTAAAGTAGGTCATGCACTATAGAATACTTAAACTAAGATATTATCCTACGCTACGTTACTCATCTTGTTGAGATGAACCAAGTTGATTTTTATATCATCTCAATCCTACATCATATGCAAAATTAACAATGAAATTCTATATTTAAAATTTACCAAAAATAATTGAAGTATCTCTATTTATCATGGACTCAAACATGTTGGAAGACCAAATTCTACACCTATTCCTAACAGCGGCCTAGGCCTAGTCGGCTGGGCAAAATAATAATGGAAAAAGCCTGAGGCCTTTTCTCTGGTGGCCTAGGCCCAACCGTGACATGTAAGTTTAAAGAAGACACGTGCAGTTAGAAACCACACATGAGTGAGTAGCCTAATATTTTGTTGGAGGCAGTACTTAGGAGAACCCTGAGGTCCTGGGTTTGATCCCCTCTGCCTTTTAGGTGGATGTAATTCGATGATAATACTGAGGTTACATGTTCGATCCCCACGGGTCTCATTTTTTGCTTCTTATTTCATGCTGTCGAAAGGTCAGTTTAAAGATATCTCGTGTGTTGGCGATAACATAGTCGAGTAAGCGGCCAGATGGTTAGTTAGAGGTAGTGTGGCAGCTAACTTTGAGTTCGTGGGTTCAAACCCCTCAGAGTTAGTGTAGGTCCCATGTATCATTGGGTGAATGTCATGTGTACATGACACGTAAGCGAAAGTTAACACCTGGACATAACACGTAAGCGAAATTAGTTGAGGTGGACAACTAGCCATTTTAAGGCAACGTGAATTTGAAGTCATGATCATTTAAATTGGTCATAATCTACTTAATATAGGACAGTAAACTAGTGTTATCCATCTATGATCATTTCATGTTAGGCAAGTAGGACCTTCTTGACAAAATTGTTCGTTATTTTTCAAGGTTTGGACCCTCCTAAATTCCCTACGACCATCTAGTTTAGAATTCATTTTTGCTTCTTATTTCTAGCGATAAACGGCTCTACTTGGCAGGTTAGTGTAGGTCCCATGTATCATTGGGTTAATGCATGTTGGAAATATGCCCTAGAGACAAATAGTAGTAAGGACTATTATCGTATTTCATATAGTTTATGATTAAGTTCTATATCATGCTATAACTGTATTGATTGGAAACATCAATACACGTGTGATATACAAACAACCAGAGGTTCCTAGTGAAACTCTAGTCGTTGGTTCATTGGCCAATAGATGATCATGTTTCCTGATCATGTGGCATTTATGCTAGTTGGAAATGGAGTCATCTCATTCCGAGAATGAGATGATGAACCAATACCCAACTAAACATCGTGACCCGATCATGTCATGAAGTTCAAGTTACGATGATTAGAAATGGATCCTCGTAGACTATTCCTTAGACCGTGAGGCTATATCAATCACTGTCTCCCGAGAGTGCTTAGATAGCATCAAGCGCCACTTGGTAATACAGTGGTTATAAAGGTGTGTCCAGGTACTCGAAGGAAACCATAGAGGCAATATATGTCAAGAGCGGGATTTTTCCGTCCATGTGACAGGAAGATACTCAAGGTCCCACTTGGAGAAGTTATATCCAACAGATGCGCAGCGTGTGATTTGATCACGGGGATATCACTTGTCGGAATGAGTCAAGTAGCGTTGTTTAGTAACGAGATTGAACATGACATGGTGATGTCATTGATCAGATCTTGGGCAACGCAAGTATCGAGATACAAAGGGAATAAGACACGACTGTCCTGATTCAAACGACGAAAGATCTTCGTGGAACGCATAGGGGTCACATGGCCATCCAGGTCCCTCTGTCGATCATTGGTGCGGGAGTGTCCCGACCATGTCTGGAGTGTTCCCAAACAGTGGGGTATCACGCTTAAGGGCTTGATGGTGCTTAGAGAGTGTTTATAGGACCGGTGGAATCACCGAAGAATTGTAGAGAGAAAACCGGAAGGGTTTCGGTAAGTCCGGAGGATGTCCGGAGTGGAGGTGGAAGGTGTTACATAGCCACGGAGGTTGAATAATATGTGAATGAATGTTAATATTGATTTAATCATTTATTCATAATTATTTAATAAAGAGAAAAATCAATTAAATGGTCAAAGGCTTAATGGGCCAATTCCTAGAGGGGAGAGGGCCCATTAGGGGAAAGGAGACAGGGAGAAGGGGCCAAGGGGGTGGTCGGCGCCCTAGTGGGCCAGCCCCCCGCGCGGGGCCCATGGGGGTGGCCGGCAGTGCCACCCCTCCCCCTCCTCTCCTTTAGTCCCACCCCGGGACTTTGAGGGAGGTAGTACCTCCCCCCCTATATACAGTGGGGGAATTTGGCCAAATAAAATACACCAATAATCAATAAAGGTCTTCTCACTTTTGGGAGGACATCTAATTGATATTTTCTCTCTCCCCCCTCTCTCTCGTGACCGTGGTCCCAAGTCTGGATTGCGCGAACGAGAGACATCTTCACCACGGAGCACCGTCACGCTGCGGGATTCCGATCCGGGAGCTCTACTTCCGCAACTGCTGCTAGATTGGGGAAGCGGGAGTCATCGTCAGGCACCGGACATGTGTAACTCCCCGCAAGGTGTCGCACTTGAGGAACTCAAGTCGTTGGAGCCAAGGGACCGCAAGGACTTCATCACGACCTTGAGGTTGGCTTCGGCTCGTCTACATCAACCACGCTCTCCTGAGCATTGACAACGGTTTTCGGTCTTCAAGGGTAAGTTCATGAAAAGTCCCTCCTGTTACTATATTACTAATAGATAGGTCCTGGCAGCTTCAGGGGTTCAGGGGTAAAATTTATTGTTTTCATACACGGAACCCCAACAGTGGTATCAGAGCTATATCTATGTGTATTAATGCTAGTACGGGTAGTACACACGAGATGTAGCGTGTGGGCATTGATCTTTTAGTTGTTACCCTCCCACGTGTACTTGTGTATACCGCAGTAATGCTTGATGAAGCGGCCCCCAACCGACTTTACACGTTCATTCGTGTGACTGGTCCACGCTTGACATATGGCTTGTATCGTATAAAGTGGCTTAGGGGGTGTCTATCTCTTTCGCATTAGTTGGTATACCATTTGCAACGGAGATCCCGAAAGGGGTGTAGTAGAGACAACTACTTGATCAGCGTTGTGCTGAAAGTTCGTAGGTAAGAATGGTTCTTATGCGAAAGCCCATTCAGCCACGTAAAACATGCAAAGATAAAGTAGAGGCATCTAACTTTGTTTTGCAGGGGGGCGTTGCTTTGTGATATGGTTGTGGCAAAGGTAAAGTGATTACCTTATGTCGCGTAGTAGTAGATAGTCACAGACGTGACGGACTACCACACCGGAATGACACTGGTACCCTGGTGTCTACGGTGCCGGAACCCTGGCGCCAGAACCCGGTGACGGCGGATTGAGATCACGACGTGAAGGACCATATCACATAGCATTTACATCCAATGTTATTGTTGTATATCTTATTGTCTGCTAGTATTAGATACTCGACGGTAGCCTAATAAGATGATCCCTGTTAAAATTACCAACGATTGTGTTCCCCCTTAGTGTGCACCACCAAGAAAGTTCTTCGGTATGAGGCGATCCAGGGTACATGCCTGGGTGTCAGACATATCTATGTTCGCATACATATGGTGTAAGCCATGTTGCACAGCGAATACACTAAGGTTGAGTTGGCGAGCCTAGCATGTACAGACATGGCCTCGGAACACAGATGGTCGAAAGATCGAGCACGAGTCACATGAATGATGTGACCGACGTTTAGCGTCCACCCTTGAACCCACATTGATGGCCGTGATGATCCGGGGAGATGTGGCTGATAGGGGTCGTGTTATCACTAGGAACCCTTATGGGGATAGGTGTTTCTGAGTGGAGTTATTATTAACTCATTTAATTATAAACTTAGTCTAAATTCCTTTTGCAATTATAAATGTAGATGGCTCACCATGAAGCTTACTTTGTCAATGAGGAATGGGTAAAGGGTGAGAAACTTAGACTTGATGGATCCAACTTCCCTAGTTGGCTTGTGCGCCTGAATGATCTCCTTACTAGGAATCGTGTGGTAGACTACATACACCGCACGATGGATTTTTGACTGAGCCAGATTACTATGAGACCCCACCAGAGCTGGCAGACCGCTACTATCGTCAAGAGATGTCCACCTACATTCAGATAATAATGCGTTACGGGATGGTGGATGAACTCCATCCGCTCATGGGTGATCTTGATCCATATTCAATGGTGGATCAGCTAAGAGCAGAGTTCATAGGCCATGTGCGCATGTGGAAGCACGAGCTGCTTGGAGAGTTCCTTTCCATACAGATGGAGGAGCATACATGTCTGAAGGGTCACTTGGAGCGCATGCTTGATGCACACATGAGAGTGGTTTATTTCGTGGATTACTAGATGGATGATCCATTTGCGATAGGCGTACTGCTTCGATCGTTGCCTCCCAGCTACGAAGGACATGTCCGGAGTAGCATCATAAGTGGTGATACGGAAACATTGGATTTCCAAGAGTTCATATTACGTTTCAGGAACGTAAAGGTTGGACCAATCACCAGAGAGGTCATCAATGACAAAGGTATATATTTGATATACAGTTTTATAAATGTTATAATCTTGCAAACACATTTGCAGTGTTAAGTATATCTGATACTTGTTCTGTTTTGCTGAAAACAGGTCCTTCTGCATGAGAGGTGCTTGCTGGAGAGGAGGTGACGTTGCGTGTTGATGGCGAGCATGATGATGATGGCCGGCGACACTCTCCCTCGACATTTATCATTTAGTTCGTGTTTAGGATGATTATTGTAATCAAGAGATTGTGAACTTCTTTAGTGTGTCTCACACTTTGTGAGACGGTTATTCATATGAGTTTGTAACAAACGGTTGTTCCACTTTTATGAATGATTTCTATTCGTGTTCATATCTTGTTTGATTATATGTGAATTATCCTTGTTTGTTTGAAACTAATTGATAATGCATGAACATTTGTAAAGTATTAAAAATGCCTTAAAATACCCGACTTGAATGATATTTCATTACGGAATGAAAAACCATTATTTGAATTCAAAAGTTATGTTGATAATATGTGAAAGTAATTCGATTTCTTGTCATATATAAATCATGCCTAAGTTCAGCAAATAACTTGAACACCGAGTATTACTTGAATACAAAGTGTTTAATGAATTGTTAAAAGTAAATACATATTTGATGTATTGTGCTTTAACGAAAATGGTAATTATCATTAAATGATTGTTTAAATGTGTAAAGAAGTTTACCAAAGGAAACATGAATATGAAATTATTTGATATGATCAAAGTATTTCATCAACAAAGGGTATAAATATAAAAGAGAATCTAATTACTATGATTTGATCAATAGTAATGAAATTCGACTTTATAAGAATGGCATGAAAGAAATTGTGGAATGCAAAGCGTTTTGAAACATCAAAATGCAAAGCATCACAATGTGATATTAGATATCAAAGTGGGTGAATAGAAGGCACCAAATAAATCGTTGTAGTGTAGATGTAGAGACCATTAGTTAAAAATAGTTAGCACTCAATTAGAATATATGGTAAACCATTTGAATTCATAAGAGTTTTGGGGTTATTCGATATAACCAAAACAATAGCGAATAATTCCTTGAAGAGTATTCATTGGCAACTTTGAATACGAAATCCATAGCTAAACCAAAAGAGAAGCAAAACTTGTATTGCTTGGATTTTGGTACATTTTTGAGAAAGCTCACTTTCAGTGATATTTCTCGATTATGGAGCAAATGGAAGATAGTGTAAAACACGATGGGGATTCAAAACCCTGCATCAGAGTGTTGAGAAGCGCAACGGACAACGTTCCTGAACGATTCTCTTCACAGAAGGAAAGAATCAATTATATTGATCATTGTGTTTTCCCTACTAGTGTTTTCACTACATAAAGTAGGATTCAAAATGTAATCCATATCTTGTATGGAGACATTTGTGAATCATTTGTCATGATTCTTGGAATATGACATACCTACGAACTACTAGGGAAATAATGGTAAACTAGAGAAATCCTCAAAGTAAAATTCCCTTGAGATTAGAGAGCAATTCGTTGCTGAATCTCACAAGTAAAAGGAGTTACTTGAATTTTCCCAAATGACTGCAAAGCCATAGTGGAAAAAGGGGGTGAATTACAAAAGCACAATTTGTCAAGTATTGGACAAATTCAAATGAATTTGATTCATGTGTGCTAACTGTCAAGTGGATATAAAACTAGTAACAGTACTAGTATCTCATAGTAAATCTCCAAGTTTGATATTTGATCAAAGGATTTTGAAGTTGTTCAAAATAATGAGTAGATATGCAATTTGCATAAAATTGAGTGGGAGCTATGAAAGTCTTCCTAAAACAATATGTGATTGACATATTTTTGAGTGGGAGCTTATATGAGTAATTCTTAATTATGTTAAGAATGAAAGTGCAAATACTTATAAATAATGATTTATAAGATGTAAAAGTTGATAATAAGTGTATTATGTAGTATTCCTTAAGGTATTCTAAAAGGGGTTTCAGAATAGAAGTTAATTAAGGAACTAGTCCTTAATAACTCAAATTAGGAATAGTATTAAGTTTAACATTAATGGTTGAAAGAAAGAAAAGGATGATCATCATCCACTATGTTGAGACTTAGGTTCTATCTTAGAAAACCATGATGATAACTTAGCATAATATATGATCCAATAAGGAACATTTGAAAGTGATTAAGCTCGAATCACGGAACGTTGAGCTAAGTTTGTCCACAATTTCTAATAGAGAACTGCAGACATGTTTTCCAAATCCATAAAGGATGACATATTTTAAAACATAAAGGGTTATGTTATAAGGGAATATGTTGGAATCTCCTGTAATTACTGATTAAAGTCAAGTAGGAAGCGAGGTGAACAAAAACATCGAAAGCTGCATAGAGTGCACTAGTGTTTCGATAAATACATTTATAATAATAGATAAGGGTACCATCTAACGTGTTGTATAATGTTATGGTGGGGCTAGTTCGCTTTTAACATAGAATGATGTGTCCTAGGGCATAGTGCTCATGAGAAAGCCCTCGAGGTTGATCTAAAGTCACTGTAGGCTCCTGGAATGAGGCCTCGTGCTGCTACCATAGCGACGATGCATACACACAGGTGCTATCATATGATGATAAAGTATTAATGTCAATCAATGTGACTTTAGTAAGTTGCAAAGGATTTGGGATTGTAAAGTGCAGACCCAAGACTCAACCTCTTCCATGAGCAAGCATGTTTAGGGTACCGGATACATGGTGCCAATGATTGAGAACAAATGCAGCTAGTGTGTTTGTACTCTAGTGCAAGTGGGAGAGTGTTGGAAATATGCCCTAGAGACAAATAGTAGTAAGGACTATTATCATATTTCATATAGTTTATGATTAAGTTTTATATCATGCTATAACTATATTGATTGGAAACATCACTACACGTGTGATATACAAACAACCAGAGGTTCCCAGTGAAACTCTAGTCGCTGGTTACTTAGCCAACAGATGATCATGTTTCCTGATCATGTGGCATTTATGCCAGTTGGAAATGGAGTTATCTCATTCCGAGAATGAGATGATGAACCAATACCCAACCTAAACATCGTGACCCGATAATGTCATGAAGTTCAAGTTACGATGATTAGAAATGGATCCTCGTAGACTATTCCTTAGACTGTGAGGCTATATCAATCACTGTCTCCCGAGAGTGCTTAGGTAGCATCAAGCGCCACTTGGTAATACAGTGGTTATAAAGGTCTGTTCAGGTACTCGGAGGAAACCGTAGAGGCAATATATGTCAAGAGCGGGATTTGTCCGTCCATGTGACGGGAAGATACTCAAGGGCCCACTCGGAGAAGTTAAATCCAATAGCTGCACAGCGTGTGATTTGATCACGGGGATATCACTTGTCGGAACTAGTAAAGTAGCATTGTTCAGTAACGAGATTGAACACGACATGGTGATGTCATTGATCAGATCTCGGGCAAATGCAAGTATCGAGAGACAAAGGGAATAAGACACGACTGTCCCGGTTCAAACGACGAAAGATCTTTGTGGAACGCACAGGGGTCACATGGCCATCCAGGTCCCTCTGTCGATCATTGGTGCGGGAGTGTCCCGACCATGTCTAGAGTGTTCCTGAATCGTGGGGTATCACGCTTAAGAGCTTGATGATGCTTAGTGAGTGTTTATAGGATCGGTGGAATCACCGAAGAATAGTAGAGAGAAAACCAGAAGGGTTTCGGTAAGTCCGAAGGATGTCCGGAGTGGAGGTGGAAGGTGTTCCATAGCCACGGAGGTTGAATAATATGTGAATGAATGTTAAATATTGATTTAATCATTTATTCACAATTATTTAATAAAGATAAAAATCAATTAAATGGTCAAAGGCTTAATGGGCCAATTCCCGGAGGGGAGAGGCCCATTAGGGGAAAGGAGAGAGGGAGAAGGGGCCAAGGGGGTGGCCGGCGCCCTAGTAGGCCATCCCCCCCCCCCCCCCCCCGCGCACGGGCCATGGGGGTGGCCGGCGGTGCTACCCCTCCCGCCTCCTCTCCTTTAGTCCCACCCCGGGACTTTGAGGGAGGTAGTACCTCCCCTCCCCCTATATATAGTGGGGGTATTTGGCCAAATAAAATATACCAATAATCAATAAAGGTCTTCTCACTTTTGGGAGGACGTCTAATTGATATTTTCTCTCCCTCCCCTCTCTCTCGTGACCGTGGTCCCAAGTCTGGACTATGCGAACGAGAGACATCTTCACCGCAGAGCGCCGTCGCGCTATGGGATTCGGATCCGGGAGATCTACTTCTGCAACTGCTGCTGGATCGGGGAAGCGGGAGCTATCGTCAGGCACCAGACGTGTGTAACTCCCCGCGAGGTGTCGCACTTGAGGCACTCAAGTCGTTAGATCCAAGGGAGCATAAGGACTTCACGACCTTGAGGTCGGCTTCGGCTCGTCTACATCAACCACGCTCTCCTGAGTGTTGACAACACTTTTCGGTCCTCAAGGGTAAGTTCGCGAAAAGCCCCTCCCGTTAATGTATTACTAATAGATAGGTCCTAGTAGCTTCAGGGGTTCAGGGGCATGGGGGTAAAATTTATTGTTTTCATACGCGGAACCCCAACAATGCCATGTGTACATGACATGTAAGCAAAAGTGAACACATGGACATAACACGTAAGAAAAATTGGTTGAGGTGGACAACTAGCCATTTTAAGTCAACGTGAATTTGAAGTCACGACCATTTAAATTGGTCATAATCTACTTAATATAGGACAGTAAACTAGTGTTATCCATCTATGACCATTTCATGTTAGGCAAGTATGACCTTCTCGACAAAATTGTTCGTTATTTTTCAAGGTTTGGACCCTCCTAAATTCCCTACAACCATCTGGTTCAGAATGGTCATAGATCTATGACCAAAAAACCCATGGTCGTTAAGAAAAGGTCACTAGTCACCAGATTTCTTGTAGTGACATGCATTAAATTTCCACAAATTTAGTGCATATCTCATTTAATAATACTCTTTATTTATTTTATTTAGAATTTTGTTAATAACTTTAATTAACAAACATTTGCATAGACCCCTTGCAATACTTCGATATTACATCTCAAACCCTTTTCGGCAATTTGAACCAAAACAATTCTAGCGTATATCGAAATAATTCTAGTGTTTTTTCTTTCTCTGATATCTTATTTGCTCCAAATAGTGTTGGTATCCCATAAATGTACACCCTAAGGTTCGTGAATAATACAAACATGATCGAAACCCCTCTCCGATCAATAATCAATAGCAGGACCTGGAGATTTGTACTGCCTCCCACACATTCAACGATGACTCTAGTGATCATGTGAACCGTTAATGTTGTAACTAAATTTCTTTATCTCGCGATATATTACATGTATGAGATTCGATCATCGGTATCCCCTTACCTAGTTTGATCTCGTTACCGACAAGTACTTTTTTCTCGTTCCCATGATATAACACTCTAGTGATCTTATCACTTGCTTGTAAGCTATGTCAATGTGATATCACCGAGAGGGCCCAGAGTATATCTCTCTATCACCGGGATGGAAAAATCCGACTCTTGATCCATGAGTCTCTACACAATACTTTTAGAGTATCTGAACTCACCTTTATTGTCATCGTGTTACGGTCCGAAGTTTTATGTTATCAAGTTACTCTTCCGGTGTTAGTGATTGACATGATCTCATGGTCTAAGGACTAAAGTTGCATTGCATGATGTTATAGTAATTTAAACATAACTACTTTGATCATATACTATACTTCGGATCAAAGTTCATCACATCATTCCACCAATTTTGTGACCTCGTTATTAACAACATCCAATGCCCAAGATCAGGAAACCTTGATCATCTTGTTAATCAACGAGCTAGTTTATATGAGAGGCATAACTAGGAACTCTATATTTGTTTATTAAACACAACATGTATTAACATTTCCAATTAACACAATTATAGCATGCAAAATAAAGATCTATCATATACTTGGAATAAGATAATATCAACTTTATTATTGCCTCTCCGGCATATTCCCTTCAGTTTCCTACTTGCACTAGAGACAATAATCTAAATTACATAGTGATAAATCTAACACCCATGAAGTTCTAGTGTTGATCATGTTTTTCCCTAGGCAACGGATCTGCTACATTTAGATCCGTATGTACTTTACAAATCTTTATATCTCCATCCTTGACATGCTTGCGGATGGAGTGAAACTGGGGCTTGATATGCTTGGAATTCCTGTGAGACCTTGGTTCTTTGGCATTTGCTATATCTCCATTGTTGTCACAATAGATCATCATTGGATCCAACAGACTAGGAACCACACCTAGTCCCGTTATGAACTCTTTCATCCAAACTGCTTCCTGCGCCGCTTCTGAAGCAGCAACATATTTTGCCTTCGTTGTTGATCCTACCACCACGGATTGTTTGGAGCTCCTCCAACTAAATGCTACTCCATTCATGATAAACATGTACCCGGATTCAGACTTAGAGTCATCTGGACCGGTGTCGAAGCTAGCATCGATATAACACTTAGCGACAAGCTCTTCTTCACCTCTGTAGATGAGAAACATGTCCCTAGTCCTTCTTAAGTACTTAAGGATATTCTTGACCGCTATCTAGTGTTTCAAACCTAGGTCAGATTGGTACTTGCTAGTCAAACTAATAGCATGTGCCACATATGGTCTTGTACATAGCATGGCATACATAATAGAGCCTATGGCTGAGGCATATGGGATCTTATCTATTATCTCTTTCTCTTCTGCTGTAGCTAGACTTTGAGTCTTACTCAATGTATTGCCTTGCAACATAGGTAAGAACCCTTTCTTACTTCTGTCCATTTTAAACTTCTTTAAAACCTTATCAAGGTATGTAGTTTGTGATAGACCAATTAGACGCCTTGATCTATCTCTATAGATCTTGATCTATGTATGATGCTTCACCAAGGTCCTTCATCAAAAATTTCCTGTTTAGATAACTTTGATCTATATCATTTCCAATAAACAATATGTCATCAACATATAATATAGAAATGCCATTGAGTTCCCACTCAGTTTCTTGTAAATACAAGCTTATCGGTAAGCTTGGACAAATCCAAACCCTTTGATCACCTCATCAAAGTGTAGATTCCGACTCCGGGATGCTTGCTTTAGTCCATAGATGGATGACTGAAGCTTGCACACCTTGCTAGCATCCTTAGGATTAACAAAACCCTTTGGTTGTACCATATACAACTCTTCTTCAATATTACCATTGAGAAACACGGTTTTGACATCCATCTACCAAATTTCATAATTGAAAAATGCAACAATTGCTAACATAATCCTAACCGACTTTAATATCGCTACAGCAGAGAAAGTCTCATCATAGTCAACTCCTTGAATTTGTTGAAACCCCTTTGCGATAAGTCGAGCTTTATAGATGGTCACATTACCATCAGCGTCAGTTTTCTTCTTGAAAATCCATTTATTCTCAACAGAGTTTCGGTCGTGAGGTAAGTCCACCAAGGTCCAAACCTAGTTTTCGTACATGGATTCCATCTCGGATTGCATGGCTTCTAGCCATTTGTTGGAATTCGGGCTCATCATAACTTCTTTATATGTCACAGGGTCATCATTTCCATTTACCATGAAATTCATGACAGGGTTTCCATATAGTTCAGGAACTGCACGTGTCTTGCTTGACCTGCGAGGTTCGGTAGTGTCCTCATTTGGAGTTTCATGATTTTTATCATTAGTTCCCTCTTCATTTGGTGAAATCAACCTTGGAACAATTTCCGGCACTACGCCACTCGCCATTTCATGAAGAGAAGGTTCAGTAACCTATTTGAGTTCTACCTTCCGACTACTCACACCTTTCATGGAAAAATCCTTCTCTAGAAAGGATCCAATCTTGGCAACGAAAATCTTGCCCTAGGAATACCCAATTATTTCCTTAGGGTATCCTATGAAGATGCATTTTCCTCTTTGGGTTCGAGTTTATCAGGTTGAAGTTTCTTCACATAAACATCGCATCCCCAAACTTTTAGAAATGATAGCTTTGGTTTGTTTCCAAACCATAATTCATACGGTGTCTTTTCAACAGATTTAGACGATACACCATTACGCTATGGTGTTTGAGCATGCGTGAGTTGTTAAACTATTCCACACTCTCTCATGTGTGTGCCAAACTCGTAACTTAGATACTCACCTCCACAATCGGATCACAGAAATTTAATCTTTCTATTACGATGATTTTCCACTTCACTCTGAAATTCTTTGAACTTTTCAAAGGTTTGAGACTCGTGTTTCACCAAATAGATATATCCATATCTACTCAAACCATCATGAAAGTAACAAAATAACGATATCCACTTCGCGCTGACACACTCATTGTACCACATACATCAGTATGTATGATTTCCAATAAATCTGTCACCCGTTCCATTGTACCAGAAAACAGGGTTCTAGTCATCTTGCCCATAGTCATGGCTCACATGTATAAAATCATTCAAAATCAAGTGATTCTAAAAGTCCATCAGAATGGAGCTTCTTCATGCGTTTTACGCCAATATGACCTAGACGGTAATGCCACATATATGTTGATATATCATCATTAAGTTTAATCCTTTTGGCATCTACATTATAAATATGTGTATTACTACTATCGAGATTTAAAAGAAATAAACCAGTCATCACAGGTGCATGACCATAAAAGATATTATTCATATAAATCGAACAACCATTGTTTTCTGACTTAGAGGGATAACCGTCTTGAAGTAAACATGATCTGGATACAATGTTCATGATCAACGCAGACACCAAATAACAATTATTAAGGTTTAAAACTAATCCAGACGGTAAATGGAGAGGCAGCATTCCGACGTGATCACATTAACTCTTGATCCATTGCCGACGTGCATCGTGACCTCATCCCTTGCTAGTGGTCGCCTGTTCTACAGCCCCTGATTCAAGTTACATATATTAGCAACCGATATAGTATCAAATACCCAGGTGCTACTGTGAGCACTAGTCAAGTACACATCAATAACATGTATATCAAATGTACCTTTATTCATCTTGTCGGCCTTCTTGTCTGCCAGATATTTGGGGAAGTTGTGCTTCCAGTGGCTAGTCCCCTTACAATAGTAGCACTCGGTATCAGTTTTAGGGCTAGCCCGGGTCTCCTTCTTAGGCGCAGCAACATCTTTGCCGCCCTTCTTGAATTTACCCTTCTTGTCCTTCTTGAAACTGGTGGTCTTATTGATCATCAACACTTGGTGTTCTTTCCTAATCTCCACTTTTGCAGTCTTAAGACTTTCCAAAAGCTCAGGGAGAGACTTCTTCATGCCATGCATGTTATAGTTCATCACTAAGCTCTTATAGCTTGGTGGCAGAGATTGGAGAACATGATGTATCCCAAAGTCAATGGGAATCGTTATTCCCAAAGCAACAAGCTTATCGGCATGCCCAAACATTTTGAGTACATGCTCACTAGCGGAGCTGTTCTCCTCCATCATGAAGCTAAAGAACTTTTCTGAAGCATCATAACACTCCACAATAGCATGGGTATCGGAAATCATTTTGTATTCACCCACGGTATCAAAGGCATTGCCATTTTCGAAACACTTTTAGAGTTCTGGATCTGGCCCATAAAGTATGCCGCAATGAACCATGTTGTGGTCCTCCTTACGACTTAAGTAAACATTCTTTACATCATCAGAAGCATCATCAGGTGGTGGGGGGCCTAGCGGCGCTTCTATCACATATTGCTTTTGTGCAGCAGTGAGGAGAATCCTCAAGTTCAGGTCCCAGTTGGTAAAGTTGCTACCATTCGTTACAAGTTTCTCTTTCTCCATGAACACATTGAAATTAAAATAGGTGGTGCCATCTACAACAGAATTTGCAAAGTTTATGAAAGATTGAGTTTGGATAATCCATGAGTACAAATGAACTCCTACTCAAAAACAACATCCCTCATGTCTTTTTGGTGATTAGATGAACTAGATCTACTACACCAAGACAGATCATCACGTGAATTGGTGTAGCTTCAAAGGCAAGCATCTGGATGCTCATCATATGAACCATATGAATTATGCTTTACCTTTCGATTCATGTTCCGAGGCCATGTCTGGACATGCTTGGCTCGCCAAGTAAGAACCTTAGTACCCGTGTGTGTAAAACTATCTTACACCTGTTGTATCTGAACGTAGAGTCTATCACACCCGATCATGACGTGGTGTCTCGAAAGATGAACTTTATTAACGGTGCATACTAAAGGAAGAACATATTTTATCTTGATATTTAAATGAGGGATCATCTTATAATGCTACTAAAGCTCCATAGAAGCAATATAAGATGCAAACAAACATCATATGCAAAAAAGTGATATGGTATGGTTATTGCACTTGATCACTATCTTGTGCATCGTGGTATGTTCTTCATCATTCCTATCTGTGTAAGGCCAAGGTCTATGGAACTTACACTTTGGTATGTTATAATTTCCAAGAGTATCAAACTATACTACAAATTATAACATTATTGTATCATGACACTTGCCCATCAACAACTAAACTAGACGCTTCTAATTTATCCTTTGCATGTTTTTACGTGGCTTAGGGCTTTCGGAGATAGAACCGTTCTTACCTACGAACATTGAACCACAACGATGATAGTCAAATTATTAGCAACTCGTTGTAAATCGGATATTGACTATAGTAGGAGAGATAGACACCCGCTAGCCACTTATGCACAACTAGTTGCATGTCAAGCATGGAACATGTCTCATGTGTGAGGACATGTAAAGTTAGTCTGGGCCGCTTCATCCCAATATGCCACCAATATCCAAAATACATAGAAGATGCAATAACATGATCATCAACACCCACATAATCATATGTGTTTTACCCATGCAAAGCATCTATGCATAGATCAGGCTCTAATATCACTGTTGGGTTTGCAGCATAGAAAACAAAAAATTCTACCATATGAACAACTAAGCACCAAGATATATCTAGCTAGATACAATCAACAGGTGGATATACATACATAGTGAACTTACCCTCTAAGAGAGATAAAGCATTACAAGATTATATCTCGTGGATGATGTACACGTTCACTTGCCGATCTCAAGATCGGGATGAAGTCCAACACCGCAAAGCAGCAGTGCATCTATGATCACACACATGTCCGGTACCTGACCACCTCCTAGTCCTCGCTCCAGTGCAGCAGAGGAAGCAGCAAATCCTTCAAGAAAAGGCCACCGGGAACATGTACTTCGCTAATCCGAAGCCATAGGGAATATTCTAGAGGGAGAGAGAGATCCTTCACGAGGAGGTGTGTAGTGAGAGGAGTAGAAGGGCTCCTTTTATAGGGGGAGCGGCATCCCCTCCCATGGCCACCGGCCAAAGTGGTGCCCCCACCTCTCCCTTCATTCATGTGGGTGGAGGCTCCACGCACATAAAAACCCTCCACTCAAAATTCCACTCACATGCATTAAATTTCCATCAAATTTAATGCATCTCTCATTTAATTAAAGTCTTTTGTTTATTTTATTCAGAATTTTATTAATTACATTTAACAAACATTTGCATAAACTCCCCTTTCAATACTTCTATATTACATCTGAAGCCCTTTTCAGCAATTTGACCCGAAACAATTCCATCGTCCATCAAAATAATTCTAGCGCTTTCATTTTCTTTCTCTGGTATCTTATTTGCTCCAAATAGTGTCGGTATCCCTTAAGAGTGTCACCCTGAGGTTCGTAGATAATGAAGACATGATCGAGACCCCTCTTAAATCAATAATCAGCAGCGGTACCTGGAGATCCGTACTGACTCCCACACATTCAACAATGACTCTAGTGATGGTGTGAACCTTTAACGTCATAACTAAATCCCTTTGTCTCGTGATATATTACATGTCCGAGATTCGATCAACAGTATCCCCATACCTAGTTTGATCTCGTTACCGACAAGTACTCTTTTCTCGTTCCAATGATATGACATTCTAGTGATCTTATCACTTGCTTGCAAGATATGTCAATGTGATATCACCGAGAGGGCTTAGAGTATATCTCTCCGTCATTGGGATGGAAAAATCCCACTCTTTATCCATGAGCCTCTACATAACACATTCAGAGTATCTGAACCCACCTTTATTGTCACCCTATTACGGTGTGACAGTTGATGTTATCAAGTTACTCTTCTGGTGTTAGTGATTGACATGATCTCATGGTCTAAGGACTAAAGTTACTTTGCATGATGTTATAGTAATTTAAACATAATGAATTTGATCATATTACTATACTTCAGATGAATGTTCATCCCATCATTCCACCAATGTTGTGACCTCATTATTAACAATATCCAATGTCCATGATCAGGAAACCTTGATCATCTTGTTAATTAACGAGCTAGTTTATATGAGAGGCATAACTAGGAACTCTATTTTTTTATTAAACACATATGTATTAACATTTCCAATTAACATAATTATAGAATGCAAAATAAACATCTATCATATACTTGAAATAAGACAATAACAACTTTATTATTGCCTCTCAAGCATATTCCCTTCACGGCGAACCAGGCACAGGCATGCAGCAGGTTCTCCTATGCGCGAGGAAGAATAAAATAAATGCACGCAAAGGGGTGAGCGGGTTGGCTTGGGCGGAATGCACAACAATGACTCCAACATGGCCGACATCCTCAACGGTGGTTCCACCCATGCCTTCATGCAAGAAGAAGCCAATACCTACGCCAACAAAGACGATGAAGGCGACGAGCATTGGAAAGACGAGGCATATGCCTATGTGGATGCTAAGGATGAGGTGGTGGAGGTGCTGGTGTCCATCGCTGCCGACCCAAAAGGGAAGAACAAGGCGGTGGCCATGGAGATAAAGAAGAAAGGAGGTGGTGGCCGTGGACCCAAGTGGAGCTTGAGGGAGGACGAGTGCCTCGCCGAAGCTTGGAAGACGGTCAACATCGCCCCCTTCAATAGTGTTATCCAAAACTCAGAATGCTATTGGAAGCGGGTGAAGGCGGCGTACAATGAGTGGTGGATCTTGGATTCCTACTTCAAGTGCTTGGTCCATGATCGTGGCAACTCTGACATGTCTCACCATTGGGAAAAAATCCAACATGCTTGCAACAAGTGGCATGTCATCATGGAGGAAGTGTGTCGAGTCCATGTTAGCGACACCAACTTCGATGATCAAGTAAGCGACCAAAACTAGCCGATTACCATTTGAAATTGTATCCCATTGTTGTTATTATACATTGCAGATGCGCGCCATGATCGCCGCCTACCGACATGATAACAACGACACTGAGTTCAAGTTCATCCACATCTTTGCACGGATCAATGGATGCGATAAGTGGATGGAGACACGGACCGCCCTTAGCAAGGACAAGGTTGCTGCCTATGACCCTAGCATGGTGCCATCAGCGGCCTTGGAGGGTCGACCCATTGACCACAAGAAAGCCAAGGACATGGGGGATGTGGTGCCGATCATCAAGAAGCTGCACTCATCCATCATGGCATGCATGGCCAACACCACCGCACACACCGCCAAGAGGGTAGAGCAGGCCACCAATGTCGTCAGATTAAAGACAAGTACGCAATGAGGGGGTCTTGGAGGCATGGGAAAAGGTGGGGTGTGAGACGTACGGTTGTCCGGGACAGTGAGCACCCAAGCTTACCCAGGTTCATATTCGACTGAGGTGGACGGATCCTACGCCTCCTAGGAATCTAGTATATCGATAGAGCCATAACTCACAAAGGATTACAAGGGTTGGTTTCACCTATGCGAGTTGAGATTGGTAGTTGTGGTTGTGCCCTAAAGGCTAGTCCCTAGGATGGCTTATATGGGCATCCGACCTAGGGTTTACAGAAGAGTCCTATCCTGCTACGATACAAAGTTAGTAGAAAGGTACAACTTGGAGTACGAGTCTATCTATAGGCCTAAGTCGGTAAGTCTTCTAGGCCTTCCCGTAGCTGGATGGGCCTCCATCTTCTCTCCCTGACTAGGCCGCTCGGGAATCATAGCTCTAACTGTAAGTGGGCCACCCTGGTTAGTGAATTACCACGGATATACCTAGAAAGTATATCCCCAACAGTAGCTCCTGGAAGCCTCCAATATCCAAAGTCAGATTTCATCGTCTAGCTTGAGAGTTCTTAGGTTGCACAATCTTGAAGGGTTCCTGAAACTTCAAAGCAAAATGTAGGATTCGAGCCATGAATGAGTCAAACCGGTGGTAGGTTATCTTTGTTTCCACACTCGATTCAAACTGAGCCAGAATTTAGTCTGGCGACATAACCTGACAACTTTGTAGGTCTTGTCACGTCACTGAAATTTAATATTTCAGCGTGAAAATTGGTGGGTACCATATCGCATGGAACCGAGGAGCCATTTGAATGTGGACATAGATATCGAGGTGGTGGAGGCTTCACGAGGAAGCTGCCTCCACCGTTCCATGATGCGTGGCGGAAATCCAGCACGATTAGCGCTAATCTCCACGTGGAGTGATTATAAAGTGGGACAAACCCCTAATTTTCCATTTACCTCTGCTTCAGTGCTTCTCCTTCCGCACGAACTCCTTCTCTTGACATCCCCTTTTCTCCTCCACCAAAGCCTCCAATGCCGCCAGTTCCTAGTCATCTCCAATGAGATGGCCTATTCCACTAGTGCGGCGGGCATGACGTCGTCTTCTACTACAGCCAAGGAGAAGAAGTATCATGGGATCTAGATCCCAAGCATCATCAGTGATGAAAAGGTCAAGTCCGTGGAGGATGAAGGTTACCTCCATGCCATCGCATGGCAGAGCAGCCTCAACGAAGCCATCCCAGCGCCACACGACGGTGAGCATGTTCACTTTGCGAGCCACATCGATTGTGGTCTCAGCTTCTCGCCATTGGAATTCTTTTCTGACGTAATCAATTATTACGGCATTCAGCTTCATAATCTTCCCCCGAATTCTTTGCTAGAGCTCAGTGCCCACACATCTCTCTATGAGGGGTTCCTCAGCATTAGACCCAGTCTGCTTCTTTTTTGGTACTACTTTGGTACCCGGAAGAACTCTATCACTGTCGGTGTTCCTTACAACACCGATACTCTTAGTTTAATCCTTAGCAGAGACCGAGTCTACCATAAGGTTTACCAAGTGATCTGGTTAAAAAGTGGCCAACAACCTTCTTTTATCATAAGGATATGCCGGCTCCTGGAAAACCAGAAAGTTTGTCGGTTTTCATTGACGGTGCTACAGCCCATCAAGATTCCTAGGATAGAGAAATGCTAGTTTTGACTGAGGACTTAATCTGTGCCAAGAGGCGGATTGAGTTCTTGATGAAAAATAAGGGTTTGAAGGTATCCCACCTAGTGCACTACTGGCTGGAGCATCGGATCCAGCCTCTTCGGTATCATGGTGATCGACTGATGCACTCAGTCACTTCCAACAAAAAGGACAGCTTGAAGTTTAGCAAACATTAGATCGCCTCCAAGGATTATAAGTCCCGGATCAAATGGTTTATCAAGGAAAGGGTTGACAAGAATGCCCTGGAGATCTCCATGCATATGTATACCACAGAGAATTCCCTGGTTTCGGCAAGTTTACGGCTCCATTTTGTTCTTTTATCACCATCTCCGATCCTTTATCATTCTGCAATATTGAGGTATTTCCGACTTCTCAGCTTGCTGACCTCCCCGAATTAGAGCTTGCTCCTCTAGAGGGTCATCCGCTAGAAGAACCGATTCCTATTTATGAGGAGGAGGAGCTGGAGGAATTGTTGGAAACACTTACCAGGAAGCATAGGGCTCGAGTTATTTTGGCTAGCCTGCAAATGCTACCAGTCATTAAGAAGTAAGTTCTTCTATCATATCTTGTACTTTTGCTTATATTCTTTCCGAATCATAACAGTTTTCATTCTTATGATTTAGAGCTAAACCACTAGAGAAGAGGAAGGGGAAACTCGGAAAGACGTTGCACCAACAGAAGTTAAACTTGACTTCTCCGGCCACCGCTCCTCTGACTCCCAACCCCAACATGTCATCAACACTGGAGGATATTCTGTCTCCACGCGCTGGAGATGTTGAGGCTCAAACTGAAGAGCTAGTGAACACAAGTTCACAAGCCAACGTCACCGTTGGTGACTCAGGAATAGATAAGGGTGAACCCTCTAAGGGTAATTGACATAGGTATGATTGCTCGGATCCTTATGATTTGCTACCTAGGACTTGTAGAAAGGCTTACGGACCATGAAGAGTCAAGATGAAGATACAACGAAGCAACCGACAAAGATTATAGTAGTATTAGGAAAGAGGAACAAAGACCGACATAGAGTTGGTGTTGTAATCATATAACCTATCCGCATACGGATTTGAGATCCGACCTATTATATATAGGGCGGGAGAAGCCTAGAAAGACCACTCAACAATCCCCAAGCGATTGGTGTAAGACCCTCGAATCGTCCCTATGCATATTTCAGCGCTTCCCGCCAAACCCGCATAGAAACAATTCAAGGACCCCCACCAGGCACTTGCGTGCAGGTGGAAAACGAAGTAATACCATTACACAATAGTTCACGAAGGAACCCATAGAAACATTTATATACAACAACGACTCAAAGAGTCAAGGATACAAATATACAGTACAAAGATCCAAATCACCTTGAAAACGATACAACATCCGAGTACGGATAAGATGCAAATGGGGCTAAGAGCCCTGAAGAATAACCAATGGCGTCCATAACCCTGCCCAGGCCAAGCCGGAAGGGTAACCCTGCTAACGACGTCGAACTTAAACCTGCTAAAACAAAAGGGGTGCCGACAAAGGGCAAAGGAAAAAGAGAGCGGTCAGTACTGAGGCCAGTACATGGCGAGGCTAGAATTCAGCGGCTCTCGCCTACATAGGTATGGTGGACTGAAGCGTCAGCAAAGCATGCACTATACAACCTATAGAGACTCGATATAACTGTCAGCTATTAGAGAGGGATAAGAAAGACCTATTTGAAACCAACCTTATACTAACACCAAAACATACCCATCCTGGTATTTCCGCCTCGAGACCACACGAGGAAGTCAAACCGAGGAACTCACACAGTTGGCAGTTTTATTCATTCCATTATAGTTGCAGCACTTACTAGTCAGATATAGATAGCACGAGTCATCCTGATATCATAAGCAGTGGGCAGTTTTAGTTAACCATTCAGTTGTAGTTGCAGTACTTACTAGTCAGATACAATTAGCATGTGACATCCCAAACCTACCAGTTGTTGGCACTTTTATTTCATTCCATTAGAGTTGCGATACTTACTAGGTAGGTATAACATGACACGATACACCCCAGTTCCACCAGCTGTTGGCACTTTTATTATCCATTCCATTGTAGTGAAGTTGATTACTAGCACATATTAAATCAAATTTATAGCACTACTTTAGTTATGCTTGTCTATGATCAAGATACTGTGCTCCAAGTCATCCATAACCACGGACACGGCTTTCAGAAAGATTTACCCTGCAGGGGTGCACAAATAGCAACACACACACGATCAACCTTGGAAAAACCAAATCAAAACCCAACGAGGCTTTCACGACAAAGCAATCACAGGATTCATAAAATATTTCAGGGGGCCACCCCATTGAGCTACCCGCAACGAAGTTGGCCGGCTCTGAGACGGACCTAAGGTTTGCGCCAATGGCTATAAACGACTGGGAACCCGAAAGTGCGACTGGGCTTGTCGATACCGTGAAAACACTCCGCAATTCCTAAACAGTACAGGTGCTCCACGCACAATCGTAAATAAAGCAGTAAAGCATGGCATAAGTACATGATAGTAATAAAGCCCCAAAGTAGTTTGTGGCCCTAAGAAATAAGAAATGAATCAAGCTCTGGCTAAGGGGGATTCATAGAGTCTCCCGTATGTGGATAGTGCGAATAGTCAAGGAACAGGTATCAAGTACTCAGGGCCTACGGGACACAAGTGGACATGAAAAACCAAATAGCAAATATTGCCCACCGGTGCCTCTTTCATTAGTTATCTCAGCAATTTAATATCAAGTTGTAATTGAAGCCATGATCATCTCCACCATTAAGCATCTCCATCATTAAGCAGGTGTCAACCTTTTATCAACGGTGAAACAACAACGATGTGAAGCAGCACCTGAGCAAGCAACTACGACACGCAAGGCCGACTGTCTATCAATCAACAGGCAATAGGATGTGTCCAAGGCAATATAGAGGCTGTAAGGAATATAAATGGTGCACGGAAACTAAAGCACCGCAACACGGATAGCAATAGATCAACAGGAGGAAGTAAAAACTATAAATGCAAAATAGGTAGAAAGGGGGAGAATGCTCGCCTGGGAAACACTGTCGAAGATACACCAGAGAACTTGTCGATACTCACATCCACTCAACGGCCTAATCCGTGAAGAAGCAAAGCACTAAAAGAAACACCGGATGCACTATTTAGTACTACGGCAGAAGATCTAGCATGATTATGATATGATGCATGGCATGGCAAGATGCGGTGCAATTAGGCAATATTAAGCGGAACCGGGGTCCCGACAATTAATAGAAGGTTTAAGTTATTTAGGTACCCCGCAATTTAAATGTTGGCTTAACAAGGCAAAACATGGCATCGGTTCGCTACACAAATTTATATGGGGCCATTATAAGACTAGAATATCCCGCATATGGTCTCCATATTTAATTATTAGGTGAATCAACATAATGCCCCCAAATGACAAGTATGTATGCAATCATGAACAATTTATATGCAATAAGTATATGGATGGCAATTTATAAATATAGGGGTCTCGGATCAGGGTCACACATTGGGGTCTGGAGATCTTGGGGGTTTCGAGGGATCGGGTTTGGTCTTCGGATCCGGGAAGGAGAACTTGGCGTTCCGAGGGGTTCAGGCTCCGTCTTTGGGTCCGAGATGGAGAACTTGTAGTCCCATGGGGAAGATCTTCAGGTGTTCAATGTCAATCTTGTAATCGTCGTTGGCATAGTCTTCGAATAGCCACACAAGGTTCCCGCAGCGACATCAGTCGGTGCCGCGTGGCTTCGAGGTCATCTCACTCTTCGCCGCGAAGATCGCGTCAGGACCAAAGGAAACGAACTGATGTACCCGGGTCTTTGGCTGTACAACACTGGAAAAGGGCACGGACACAACTTAACATGTTGAACAAAATAGCAACATAGGAAGCCACACGGCTTAGCATGGTTACGCTACAGACGTGAGACGCGACGAGCACCTGCAGATGGAATCCACGGCAGACTTGATGCCACTAACGTGTTGTAGCAGGGGCGGCACCGCGACATAGAGAGAGGGCGATGCTCCACAGATGGCCGAGGCAGCGGCGAAGCAGAGGAGCACGGTCGGACACGATGTTGAGGAAGGCAGGGCCACAGCCACGGACGGAGGATGGCGGCGCTCGCAGGGGTGCGGCCGGTGCTACAGAAGGTCGAGGAAGACCTTGAGGTGGAGGCCGGTGCGGAACACGGAGAAGGAGCACGGCGAGGAGCTTGCTCGGGTGGAGAAGAGCTCGCGAGGCAGAGAGGACGCGATGCTCGTGGAGCGGACTTGGCGACACGGGGAGGTGGCGACGCTGCTCCCCGGGGGAAGCAGAGGCAGGCGGTGCACCATGGCAGGGAGGTGGGACGCACATGGCCAGGGCCGGGATGCAGAGAAGGGGGCGTCCAGGTGGCGAGCTCGGGCTTAGACAAACGACGAAGGCTGGGTCGTGGGGCTCGCGAATGCGGCGGTGGAGAGAAGGGGTGACGCGGCGAGGTCGATGGGGGCGTGCGGCGGCACAACTACTGCTGCAGAGAGCGGTTGGCGGAGCAACTTGGCGGCGATGGGAGGTGGGGAAGGTCGCATGGGCGGCCGGAGGTTGCAGGGGCGAGGAGAGGCGGTCAGCGCGGAGGTCACGCGTGCTGGCGCGGCCAGACTTGCGGGAGGGCCGCGGCCGGCGGTCGATCTCGATCGGGGGGAACGACGAGGTGGGGGGCACGGGGAGAGAGGAGCGGGTCGGGGGATCCCGATACGGGGTGTGCAGGTGGGGCCGCGCGGGGGTGGGGACGGGTGCAGGCAGGGGTTGTCGGTAGCGGGGTGGGGATCGCGAGGCTGGGGCGCTCACGCGGGTTGCATGCAGGGCTCGCGAACGGTGACGGTCGCGAGGTGGGGCTAGGGTGAAGGAGCGGGGCAGGTGGGGTTCGGGCCGACACGCTGCACGCACGTGTGTGCATCTGAGGCTGGCGGCGGCGGGGAGGGAGTAGGTAGGATGCTGGGTCTCAGGTAGGTTAGGTTTTAGTTTTTAGGGTTTTCTCTGGGTAGTAGGCTGCTGCCAGCTGGGTCTTCGGGCCTGGCCGGTGGCGGTCTCCCTAGGTAAAATAGTTTATATTATTATTTAGTTTGAAATATTCTTTTGTAAAATAGTTTAGACAAATAAAAGATTTGGCGGACCGATGGTTTTATATTTGAAATAGAGAGGGGGTATTTAGAAAACAAAGATAGGCTTTTGGAAAAATAGTTTTAAGCAAACATGTGCATGATGATGATGATGCTTAAATGCAATGTGGCATGATGACATGAGCATGCGGTCATGATGATGCACAAAACAAAAACACAACGATTTTCTAGTAGTGGTTTTATCGGGGTGCTACAATTGGTAACAAAGCCATCTCTCGTAATATTCAAGTGACTTTGATCCCATTGTTTCCTGACTTCCAATGAAATCCCCAGCGTTCTCTTTTCCGCAAAACCCTAAGTCCTTCTTCATGGACATTGCCAAGATCTCCCCTCGTCAATTGGCATCATCTGTGGGAAACTTGAACCCTAGAACCAGCGGAATTCTTTTTGCCAAACAGCAACCCCACAAAAGCAGATCCACGCTCGCCCACCCCTGTGATAGTACCCGCCGATTTCAACGGCAAATTCGATCTAATCATCAGAAGCTTCCACTTCCAAGTTGAAGACCCCCAAAATCCACGCCCTTCGGCCCTGATTACATCAGAACCCTCAGCGGAGCAAACTACGCTTACAGCAATTCCAACATCATCTGTCGGATCCTCCATGGATGTCACAGCGGAAATCGAAGCACCCGACGAAAACAATCAAGATGAGATGGATCTAGGGGACCTTGATGGTCTTTATGATAATCTCTCCTTCGGATCAGATTCCTAACTAACTCCACCATGCGGAACAAGTCCAGCAAACTCCGAACCCGAAGAAAGTAGCGAAAGCATCGACTTTGGAATAAGGATGGCAGAAATATACCCGGAGCAGAAATTTATGGACTTCGCTAATCCACCTGACAGTGTCTCCACCAATTCGGATGAAGCGCCACAAGTCCATATACTACCCAGCACCAAGTATGCATGATCATCGGAGACGCATCGACCCAGCAAGACTCCAACAGTAATCCTATTTTTAACCCTGATGATATCCTATCAAGCGATAATGCAGGAAACCATGGAAACGAAGGAAATCGCGGAAACAGGGAAGACCCAGTAAACAACCGTGTAACCCCAGGAGGAGAAGAGCCACGCGGAGGCGAAAGGCAAACTCTCCGGATGCCAACCGAAGCATGGGAAAAAAGCAAGAGCAGCAATTTCAGGCGCAACTCCCATGACAGCTGACGCTACGTGCGAAGATTTACTGGCATACCAATATTTGCTTCATCACAAAAAAGGGACCTGCTAAGGATGCAGAGGCAGATCGACGAAAGAAAGAGGCTTGCCGATGAATCCAACCTACAACGGGCCCAACTAAGCTCTACCCAAGGACCAGGGAGCGTGACAGGAGGAGCACCGCCAAGAAGGGGAACATCTTGACTACAGAACATCCCCTAAGGAGATAGAAGTGAACTGATCTGAGATCTGGATCTGTCTTTCATGCCAATAGATCAAGTAGGAAATATCAAGGCAAAAACAGCTCAAGCAACAATTGTGGCCGCACAAACATACCTGATAACAACTCAACCTGCACCCGACGATCCTCGTGCAGCCCTCCACCGCTCCGCCCTGATGAACCTCGGCATGGCGGGAGCATCTCTCGTGCAGGCAGAGCAAGGAACCATACGGCAACCCGACAGATCCCTGCGCCATCACAGCAGCCCTTGGCAAATAGGTCACACCCGACAATCACGATCGCCACATCGGGTCCACTTCTCGGGATCAGAACCACGAAATGATGCAAGAAACGACATTACACAGTGAAGGATCGATCGATCTAGGGAAGAGCGTAGCAGCCGAAGGTATTATGACGGTGAAAGCGAGGAAGAGAAAGAGCTATGCGGAGCCAGTTCCTTTATCCGACGAGTTTGCAGGACTCCAGTACCAAAAGATTTCAAACTACCTCACGATCATCAGAAATACGACGACCTCCGAGAGCCTGAAGCTTGGTTGATAGATTATCTAGCCACAGTTAAACTACAAGGCGGCTCCAAGGCCACCACGATGCATAGCTTGCAACTGCATTTAACCAGCGCGGTTCTCTCTTGGTTAAGCCAATTACCTGAAGACTCTATTAGCAGCTGGAACGACCTAGAGGACAAGTTTATTAGAAAATTCAATTCCAGCTTCAAGCGACCCGCATCTCTAGAACAACTACGAGCCTATAAACAAAAGCCAGGAGAATCAATATGAGCTTTCGTCCAACGCTGGAGCATTATCAAAAACTCAGCTGAGACAATATCCGATGAAAGAGCAATTGACGCTTTCAACGATGGATTTCGTCGACAAGAGTTCATTGAAGAACTAGGACAAATCAAACCAAAGATGCATTACACAACAAAAGAGCCCGCTCACCCGAAGAAGACAGGGAGCGATGCAACAACGACAGAAGGCGACGAAACAACGATGGGTATAGCACACCAAGTTATGTGGCAGCCGCTTTTTCCGGAGGGGACAACCGACAAAGCGATGACTACAATAGCGAGTACTGTAGCAATAGGGACGGTACCGGACGAACCCAACCACGGCAATGGTACCAGCCAGCAAATTGAGACCCAACTATGTCAGTAGGACAAATGTTGGAAGGTCCATGTAATCTGCACTTCTACGTAGACTCGACAGGGAAAAGACGATCCAATCACCTCCTAAAGGACTGCCGAACATTCTTAAAAATGCAAGAGCTATGCAATGCAAGGGCAACCAAAGCACCAAATCGGGGCTATGCAACTACACCTGGCGCTTTTGCTACCGGGGCACCAGCACCAGTTCACCCACTAGCGGGACAACCAAAAAACATAACAAACCAAGAAGATGAGTACCCTAGGTCAAAACGAGCTATGTTGATGATACAGAAGGGGCGAATATCCAATAGAACACAGAATCTGATCACTAGACAAGTAAACTTGGCAGAAACAACACCACCTACACCGGCGTATCTTCATTGGTCAGAACAAGAGATAATCTTCAACAGAGCTGACCACCCACTTCGGGTCCCACGACCTGGTTAATCAGCGCTAATAGTGGAAGCACAAATCGGTGGGCTCGACATGGGCAAAGTTTTCTTGGATGCAGGAAGCAGCATCAACCTCATCTATTCCAAAACTCTATGGGCACTGAACTGGTCCCTGACGAATCTAGCACCAACAGATACAACTTTCCACGGAATAGTCCCAGGCAAAGCCGAAACTCCTCTAGGAAAAGTATACCTCGACATAGTCTTCGGGTCAAGAAGCAACTTTAGGCGCGAAAAACTGGAGTTCGAAGTCATGGATTGGCCATCACAGTACCACGCAATCCTGGGACGACCAACCTTTGCTCGATTCATGGCAGTACCCCACTACACATACCTAGTACTGAAAATGCCAGCACCAATGGGGTCATAACAGTAAAAGGAAGCTTCAGCCGCTCGGACAACTGTGATCACGAACTCAACAAAATATCAGAATCCTTTGGGATGGAGACATAATTTGGCTAGCTAAAAATAGCGGATGAAGAACTACTACATGATAAATGCAGTAAGAAAAATCCAGAAAATCAAGAGCACCACGCATCTGCAAAAGCTACATATTCGGGCTCCACCTCCGGTCCCGTGTAGGAACAAGCACTCGTCAGCCCTCCCAAGTATAAGCAACCCAGAAAATCAACTACTTTTCTCACTGGTCTGCCGTACAGACACGGCGTATCCAATCAAAAAATTACGCTTACCACAAAGAAGCATGATGGAACACCTCAAGAAAGAAGCCACAATTTTTTTACTTTTATGTCCAATAAGACCAACGGCCCGGCGATTAAGCCTATGCAATGTATTCATTTATACTCATCAATGAATAAAGAAAGTACTTCTCGGCATAGAAATTTCTAAGACACATACAGGCAGTTGTGCAAAGAGACTTCAGTTCGTTGGGTCCTCAACAAAAGAATACAACATACAATCAAAATCTCGTATAAAGCATACGACCTTTTTGACAAGTATAAAAAGATCTATACAGTGTTTATCCTACAAAAGTACAAAGCTACACAATAGAAGGAGAAGCAATCAGATATAAAAGTTCATAAAAACTCCTCGTCATCCTCTAGGCACTTTTGAACAATTCTAATTGCAGGTCTATGGGTGACAGCATAATGAGGCACCATGTCGATAAGACCACCATCAGTAGGAGAAGGCAGCCTCGACGATATGACGTCCAAATCTAGCGTTGGATAATGCACATGCACCCAAGATAGTGCAAGCTTGGCACCCACCATAAGTTAAAGCTTCAAAAATAGTGAATCCGTTCACCCTGCTGAAATTCCGCCATCAAATCAGCCAAAGTCTAAGGCTGGGGATCCCGAGGAAACATGGCATTATAAATAATGGCTAGTGATCTGCGATAGCACTTGACAAACTGCTCCACCTCGGATGCACGGTCCTGAAGCAAGGCCATGGCATAAGCACGACGATGATCAATCTAGAAATCCATCCCGGAGTTTTGAGAAGCAGACACAAGAGCTTGCATTCGGTTGCGCAGACGTTGGGTTTCTTCCCTCTCGCACAATCAAATTCCTACAAAGGAAGAGAAAAAGAGAGAGAAATTGGCATCCCACAAAAAGAGGAGTGGCAGAAAGCAAAAATTTAAAGACTCGCACAACATCTTCTCACTCGCCCTGGAAATCTCGTCCAAGAAATACACCTCACTATCAAGGTCCTAACGCGTCTTCGACTGAGCAACATCCACCATTGATTGAACAACCCGAAGGTTTCTTTCAAGATTCTTCACCTGCTCAATTTTTTCAGCATATAACGGCAGGTCTACCGTACGTACAATAGCAGTTTCGGCTACACCCATCCCAGATGAAGACAGGGCCACATCAGACGGCTACGCAGAAGGACCCAACGAAATACTCAAAATCTGTCAAGGCACATAAAAAATAGAAACAAAAAACTTCAGCAAACAAAGAGCCACCCACACACATATGAAAAGAAATCTTCTTTCGTCAAAAGGAAGTATTGCAGCAATAGGATAGGTTCAATATTCATTACAATAGTACCAGAAGGAATACAGAAAACTACAAGACTAAACCTAGAGAGTTGTTTTCTCCAAGGGTAAAGTTGCACTAGCAGAAGGGACACTATCTACGGCAGGGGTGGTAGCCGAGGAAGGAGCACCAGTCGAAGGAGCAGTTCATCTCTCTGGACAGGAGCTTATGCCCAGGAGCAGACAAGAATATTTCATGGCCCTCTTAATAAAAGGCTTCAAATCAACTGCTTGGCCTTTGGGGTTGACTGGGACAGATGTGGCGCCCCGCAAAACCACTACTAGAAAATCGCGTGTTAAAAATACTTGTGCATCATCATGACATCAGCATACATCTAATTGATTAAAACTATTTTGCTAAAAGACCTACTTTGTTCTCTATATTAATATCCTTCCCTCTTTGTTCAAACATAAACCCGGGTTCTCCGGAATATTTTGCTTTGTCCACCCATAGATTTCAAAAGCCCCGTTTTAAATGATAAAATATTTATTTTATTTTTAGGGGCAGCCGTACCGGGCCGATCCGACCCAGTCGGCCACCCCCAGTACAAAAACTAGACTACCAAACCTTTTCCTACCCATCCCCAGCCACCTCACCCCACCCTATCCCCTCGCGCCACCTCACCACTTCCTCCACCCCACCCACTCATAGCCCGCCACCTGCCCCAACTCCTTGCCACCTCCCCACCAACCCCCTCTCTCTCTCTCCCCCGTCTGGCCCCACCCCTCTTTTTCCCGCCCAGCCCCACCTGCCCCAACCGCCCCCCCCCCCCCCCCCCCGACCGCCTCGTGCTCCACCCCACCCCCTGTCCGACACGCTCCACTTCCCCCGCCCTGGCACGTCCTCCCATCGCCCGGTCCCACCACCTGGGGAGACCCCGAGACCGCCCCACCTTCTCGATGCCCCGGGCCACGCGACCCCCGCCCCGCATCTCCCTCCTCCCGCCGCCGCCTCCTCGCTCTACATCCCGCCGCCGGCTTTCTCTCCGCCTCGCCAGGAGCCCCGCCGCCAGGACCCCCCCTCCCCCGCTCGGCCCCCGTCTCCCTCGCGTTCCTCTCCTCCCTCTCTCACGAGGCCCTCCCCTCTGCCACCACCCCGCCCCGCATCTCCTCCGGCCGCGGCCCCTCTCTCGCTCCGGCCGCCGCCGGCCTCGTCCTCCGCCTCCCCGCCGCCTTCCGTCCTGCGCCCGGCCGCCTCCTCGCCAAGCCAACGCCCCCGTCGTGCAGGCCCCGACCTCGAGCTCCTGCTCTGGCCGGCCCCGTGTCTCCGGCGCGCCTCGCCACCGTCAGGGGCCACCTCGACCGCGCCCTCACCCGCCACTCTGCCTCGCCTGGGTCCCCTTTTCCCCCTCGTCGCCGTCCCGTCGGGCTCCGCCCTGCCGCCACGGGTGCCCCTCGCCTCCGTCCCCGAGCGCCTCCACCCCGTCCTCCGGCCGCCGCCTCCCCGAGCTCCTGTCTGCGGCCGTGGGAGCCCAAGCCTGATGGCGGCGCCAATCTCTGTCCTCCTCGTCGTCGTGTGGGCGCCACCAGGACCGACCTCGCCGCGCGTGCTGCCCTGTTCCGTCCGAGCCTGTGCCGCTCGGTACACCCTGCAGCCCGATACGTGCGTGATGCCCGCTGCTGTTCACAGCATAACTTTTGGGCATGTGGCTTTTAGCCAACTTGTTTTTATGAGATGCCATATTCGTCCAATACAAGATCGACATCGCCCGCAGACCCGATGAACCTTCGGCTTCCATCCGAGATCGCCATCCAGTACAAAGTCCGAGTCCGAAGCTTCCCTTCATGTAAGCCAAGGGCAACGCACACATGATCTTCTCCTCGGACGCCAAGATCTACCCTCGGACCCGAAGACCGCGATGATGTTGAACCGAGATCCCCATCGGACAAGATCGTCACCAAGACCGGCCCATGTTGAGATCCGAAGACCGATCCCGGAGTTCGAAGACCGACCCTCCCGAAGATCCGAAACCTCCCGAAGATCCGAAACCCTGAACCAAGTTCGACTCCCGAACGCCATGACCATCTACACGGATTCGAAGACCGAACCCGATAACCGCCAAGGCCGCCAACACGGATACACCGAGTTCTCCATCTAGGACACCAAGACCGTCGACATGGAACCGAAGGACGTCAAGTTCTTCATCCCGGCACGTCAAGTTCTTCCTCTCGGATCCGAAGACGCCGAGACCCGGGACACCAAGATCTCCGCCGTGAAACGATAAGACCGACGACCCAACCCGATGCGAGGACCTGACAAGATCTTCGTGACGACAAGATCGGCACCAACCAGGGCGGATCCGATGCGCCCCGACGCCGCACCAAGTCCTTCTTCGCGGAACGCCAAGATCTACTTTGTTATCCGAGAACGACACCGCCGAGACCGAACCCCAGATCCGGACCCTGAGACCCGACCCCGAACCTCTCGGAGCCCAAGTCCGCCGAACCCTATGTGATTCCCTATCCGAGACCCCATTATTTTTATAATATAACATTATCAACTGATGCATATTAAATTGTTCATGCATGCATACTTGTTGTGGTTTGGGGGCATTATGCCGATTCACCTCGTAATTAAATATGGAAACCATATGCAGTCATTCTAGTCTCATATGGGTTCCATTTAAATTTGTGCATCGAACCGGTGATATAATTTTGCCATGTTAAGACAACATTTAAATTGTGGGGTACCTAAACAACTTGCACCACTTAAATATTTGTCGGGACCCCGGTTCCGTTAATATGGCCTAATTGCATCGCATCTTTGCCATGTCATACATCATACATGCATCATGCCCGATCTTTTGCCGTAGTATTAAATAGTGCATCCGGTGTTTCTTCTAGTGCTTTGCTTCTGCACGGATTAGGACGATGAGTTGATGCGAGTGTCGACCCGATCTTCGGATGAACCTTCGGCAATGTTTTCAGGCGAGCAATCTCCCCCTTTCTACCTATCTTACTTTTATAGTGTTTATTCCCTCCTGTTGATCTATTGCTATCTGTGTTGCGATGCTCTAGTTTTCGTGCCCGTGATATCCCTTGCAGCCTTATATTGCCTTGGACACATCCTATTACCTGTTGTTTGGTAGATAGTTGGACTTGCGAGTCGTAGTTGCTTGCTCAAGTGATGTTGCGTGTCGTCAAGTGCCACAGTTGTTGGAGTATTGCCGCATGTTTAATGTTGGAGATGATCATGGCTTTAATTATTGTTTAACAACTAAAATTGAAGTAGGTAAATGCAGAGGCACCGGTGGATGATAGACAATTTTTGGTTTCCAACCGCTCACTGGTGTCCCGTAGGACCCCGAGTTCTTGACACCTGTTCCGAGATCGAGCGCGCTAACCACAGGTGGGGTGTGTGGGCACCCCCATCGATTAGTACCTGATTTCAAAGTATTGTACCGGGGGCCACAATTAGTTTGGGGCTTTATTACTATTCTGTACTTATGCCATGCTTTACTGCTTAATTTAAATTGTGCGATGTACTGCACCTGTACTGTTTAGGATTGCGGAGTGTTTTCGCGGTATCGACAAGCCCAGTCACATTTTCGGGTTCCCAGTCGTTTACAGCCATTGGCGCAAACCCTGAGTCCGTCTCGGAGACCGGCCGACTTCGTTGCGGGTAGCTTAGTGGGGTGGCCCCCATGTACTTGCTTTGGGTCTGGGAAACGTCATGACTTAGGCCCCGCCGACATACCGATGGGTGTATGTTAACTGATCTGGCAAAAAGGGTCGAAGTGCGTGTGGATACTTTGGTGCACCCCTGCAGGGTTAAATCTTTTCGAAAAGCCGTGTCCGCGGTTATGGACGACTTGGAGCACAGTTCTCGATCATAGACAACTATAACTAAAGTTTACTGTTATAATTTGACTTGTATCCGATATGACTAGTAAACAGCTTCACTGCAACGGAATGGCGAAATAAAAGTACCAACAACTGCTGGGTTTGGGATATCTCATGCTAATTGTACCTGACTAGTAAGTGTTGCAACTACAACTGAATGGTTAACTAAAACTGCCCACTGCTTATTATATCAGGATGACTCATGCTATCTATATTTGACTAGTAATTGCCGCAACTATAACGGAATGAATAAAACTGCCAACTGTGTGAGTTCCTCGATTGACTTCCTCGTTTGGTCTCGAGGGGGAAATACCAGGAGGGGTATGTTTGGTGGTAGAATCAGGTTGGTTCCGAACAGGTCTTTCTTATCCCTCTCTGATAGCCGACAGTTATCTCGAGTCTCTATAGGTTGTTTAGTGCATGTCGCGCTGCCGCTCAGTCCACCATACCTATGTAGGCGAGGACCGCCGAATTCTAGTCTCGCCGTGTACTGGCCTCAGTACTGACCGCTCTCTCTTTTTCCTTTGCCTTTGTCGGCACCCCTTTTGTTTTAGCAGGTTTTGAGATCGACGTCGTTAGCAGGGTTACCCTTCCGGCTTGGCCTGGGTAGGGTTATGGACGCCATTGGTTATTCTTCAGGGCTCTTAGCCCCATTTGCATCTTGTCCGTAGTCGGACGCTCTACCGTTTTCAAGGTGATTTGGATCTTTGTACTGTATATCCGTATTCTTGACTCATGGAGTCGTTGTTGTATATATCTGTTCGGTGGGTTCCATCGTGGACTATTGTGTAATGATATTACTTCGTTTTCCACCCGCATGAAAGTGCCTGGTGGGCACCTTTGAATCGTTTCTATGCGGGTTTGGCGAGATTCACTAAAACTTGCATAGGGCCGATTCTGAGGGTGTTACAACAGAGGAGCTAACCTTCTCCTAGTCGACTTGCTCACCGTGCGCCATCGCCAATGCCATTGAAGTTTCGGCACCACTCTTCGATTACGTCACACTGTAGCCAACTAGGGGGGTTGGATCAGCACCAAAAATAGTGACGAGATCGTTCAAATTAGCAGGCATCTCCTTTGACGGAAAAACTTCGGCATGAAGGCTCTTAAAAGCACAACGTGAGCGGATAAGAAGGTTGCGCACATGAACATTGTTAGGCTCCAAAGTACTAACAACATCCATTAAGGGATCAACCTTTTTATCCTCGTCAAGAAGCAAATTTTGGCCAGATAAGTACCCATATCAAAAGGGGGACGGCCAGAACACAACAGTGAGGACTAAAACAAGATTTCCCCCCTCCCTACCAAGCAAAAACTTACGAGTCAAGGTAGCGTTGAGGGTCTGATACGCCCAAAATGTATCTACTTTCCCGAACACTTTTGCTATTGTTTTTCCTCTAAAACTTGTGTGATTTGGATACAACTAACACGGATGACGTTGTTTTCAGTAGAATTACCTTGGTGTCTAGTTTTTGTGCAGAAAATCAACTATCAGGAAAAATCCCGGAAAATATGCCAAAAATCCTATTTCACCAGAAGATTCACGGAGCCAGAAGACGAGACGGAGTAGGGCCACGAGGGGCGCACACCACCTGGCTGCGCGGGCCAGGCTAGGCCGCGCCTGGAGGTGGTGTGGCCGCCTCAGTCACCCCCTCGTCCTCCCTCTTCGCCTATAAGTTGCGTCTTGACCTAAAAACCAAGGGAGGGTTAATGTTTTTCCAGAAAGAGTTCTGCTGCGCCGCCACCACCAGATTCCGTGATTCAGAACAAGAAACTCCGTTCTAGCACCCTGCCGGGACAGGGAATTGTAGGAGATCATCGCCATCATCATCACCATCGCTTCTCCATTTACCATCCATGTTTCCCCCATCTATGAGTGAGTAATCCCCCGCTGTAGGCTATGGGGATGGTAGGGATTGGATGAGATCGTTCATGTAATGGCATTAGATTTTTAGGGCATGGTGCCTACTATCTATTATTAGTGATTTTTGACTTTGTTGCAACTTGTTATGCTTAATGCTTGTCACTAGGCCCGAGTGCCATGATTTCAGATCTAAACGTGTTATTGATTCATTATGATAGTACTATTTATGGTCTTACCTGGAAGTTGTATACACATATTGTTATCCGGAACTAAAGGCCTTGAAGTGACAGCAATCGGGATAACCGGAGGGAATGGATTTGATGTGAGGATCACATGTGTTCATAGAGTGTTAATGCTCTGCTCTGGTACTCTATTAAAAGGGGCACCTTAATTGCCAGTAGTTCCCTTGAGGCCCCGCTGCAAACGGGCTGGCAGGACAAAAGATGTTGTGCAAGTTCTCATTGCGAGCACGTATGACTATATATGGAACACATGCCTATGATTATTTAGTACTTGGATGCTTTATCTTATTTATCTGCTAATGCCCTATGTCTTGATTTCCATATGAATTGTCTTGTCCATGCAACGCCCGTCCATCCATCCCTATGCCTACCACGCTTTAATCCTACTGTTTACTGCAATTATTATTACTATCTTTACTTTTACTACTGCTATTACTTTACTATTACTACTACAAAACTGTTGCTACTGATAAACTGATGTGAGCAAGATTGTTTCCAGGTGTAGCTGAATTGACAACTTAGTTGTTAAGGCTTATAAATATTCTTTGGCTTCCCTTGTCTCGAATAAATAAATTGGGTTTCACTTCCCTCAAAAATACTGCGATACACCCCCTATACTTGTGGGTCATCAAGACTATTTTCTGGCACCATTGTCGGGGACCATAGCTTTATTTATCAAGTTCACTTGGAATCACTATTGTTTGCTACCATCCATCCATCATGGTTAAGTCTCATGATGGCAAGGTTCCTATTTTACCATCCACTACAAGGAGAGGTACGGTTCTGAACACCTCTGTTGCTCTTGATTCACCATATGTTATGAGTAAGCTCCTTACACCACCACATACACATGCTACACACACTGCTACTACTGCTGAATCTGAAACTTCTGATACTTATGATGTTGCTTCTACTGTGCTTGATAAGAGTGGTTCATTAGGTCCTTTCCTAGAGCTACGATTGCTAGAACTATAGCTGGAAATACTGAAACTCCTAATGAAGACACTACTACACCTGTCAGTTCACCTGAGTCTAGAGAGAGCTATGATATTGAGGACGGTTATATAGAGATGACCGATGAATTTATTAAAGAATGTCAAAACACCCATGATAGGAGTGCTATTAAGAGTCTCCTTGAGAGGTGTGCTATAAAACCCAAATTGTCTCCTAATGCTAAGTTTGCTGCATCTCCCATAAACATTAAACATAAGGATTATGATTTCTCTCTTGATCTATCTTACATAGCTATTATTGAGAAAGAACCTTTTTGTGGGAATAAGAATGAAAGTGCGGTAGCACATATGACTGAGCTTTCTACCATGAGTGGCTTATTTTCTGATGATATTAAGATGCGCACCTACTTTGTTGCTAAAATTTTCCCTTTTTCACTGAAAGGAGAAGGTAAAACTTGGTTTAATAATTTACCTCCTGGATCTATTGATAGCCCTGATTGCTTCATTAGTACCTTCCTTCAGAAATTTTTCCACCTGGTGCTAGACATGCTATTTTGCAGGAACTTTTTGATTTTAAACATGGAGAAAAAGAGATATTGCCTGAATCATGGGCAAGGTTTTGTGCTTTGATTCATGCACAGGCTGGATGTCTATTACCTAAGAATGAGCTTCTTGACATATTTTATAATGTACTAACGGAAGAATCTAGGACATACCTGGATAGTTGTGCTGATTGTATTTTCAGGAATAGGACTCCCAAGGAAGCTGAGGAATTAATGGCTAAAATAAGCAAGAATTATGAAGATTGGACTCCTCCTAAACCAGCTATACCTGAGACAATTATACGTGAACCAGCTATACCTGCACCTATACCAACATCAAAGAAGAGGGGAGTTATTGAACTAAATGATGAAGTGATGAAGGAAGCCAAGAAATGTCTTAAGGACAGGGAATTAAAGCTACAGATGTTAAGAATTTACTTCCTATAGAAGAATTATGTAAGCCAATCTCCCACTCATCCACTATTGAGGTACACTCTCTCCAACATTTTTATGAAGGTGATATCCCTTACTCTAAACCTCCCGATCAATACTTAGAAGAATTTGATATTTTTATTGTTAAGCAAGATAATTTTAATAAAAAGGTGCAAAATCATTTAATGGAAAACTCTAGAGCTATTGTTGAGTTCAAGGATATTGTGGAAAGAACCTCTAATGATGTTAAAATGCTTGTTAAACATTTTCAAATGGTTGAAACTAAAATTGATCAGCTTATTAAAGTACAAAAAGACTTGCTAGTTAATGTTGCTAAAGAAAACATGCTTCTGAAATTAGAACTAGAAGTGGTGCTGCTACCCAGGATCCTCTATATCCTGAGGGGCATCCTAAAAGAATTGAGCAGGATTCTCAACAAGCTGAAAATAGTGATACTACTCCTAAGAAAAGAAAAAAGAAACATAAAACTTTGTAGAACCCTCTGAACCTTCTAAAGATCCTAATAGTATATCTGTCTCTGATGCTGAAACTGAAAGTGGTAATGAAGTAAATGATCCTGATAAAGAAAAAGTTGAAGAAGAACCTGAAAGGCACACTAAGAATACTAAATACACTAAAGAAGATTTTGTTGCTAAGAAACATGGTAGTGAAAGAGAGCCTTGGGTACAAAAACCTATGCCTTTCCCTGATAAGAAACACAAGTCAAAGGAATATGAACACTATAATAAGTTTTCTGAGTGAATGAAACATTTATTCCTGCAAATTCCTCTGACTGATGCTATTAAATTGCCTCCTTATTCAAAGTATATGAAGGATATTGTTTTGAATAAAAGGAAGATCCCTAATGAAGAAATTTCTACTTTGCTTGCTAATTATTCCTTTAATGGTAAGGTTCCAAAGAAACTTGGAGACCCAGGGATTCCAACCATTCCTTGCTCTATTAAAAATAGTTATGTTAGAACTGCTTTGTGTGATTTGGGAGCAGGAGTTAGTGTTATGCCTTTTTCTCTCTATAAGAGACTTCAACTGGAAAAACTAATACCAACTGATATATCTTTACAAATGGCTAATAAATCTACTACTATTCCTGTTGGTATATGTGAGGATGTACCTGTTCAAGTGGCTCATAATTGCTTGATATTAACTGATTTTGTTGTGCTTGAAATGCCTGAAGCTGATAACATGTCTATTATTCTTGGGAGACCTTTTCTTAACACTGCAGGAGCTGTTATTAATTGTAATCAAGGAAAGGTGACTTTTAATGTTACTGACAAGGAGCATATTGTCTATTTCCCAAAGAATATTGATAGGACTTATGGTTTGAATTCGATTGAATATGTTGAGGGCATTCAAGTTGGAGAAATATATTGTCCCATACCACGAGAAAAATATGAAACTATTATGATTGGGACCATTGCTATCAAGGTTGAGGTAACATAATCATTAGTGGAATACAAAGTTTTGTTTCATATAAAATTGTTTTGGTAACAAGACCTGATCAACCTTGTTAACAAAGGGATTTTAATGAACAAAACAATGTTTTCACCATGATTATCTCTGCTTACTTTTATTTTATCCATTTTAGTTTTTGCTTTCGTTTAGTTTACTTTTCTGTTGTTAGTTGCTTGCATGTTAGAGTGTCTTAGAACTTCTAAAGTTTTAGCTTTGTTTTGTCATTGCATCATTCAGAAACCTTTTTCTGTTAGAAAATCATTTATCTATACCTGAAAATTGCTCAAAAATAAAGTGTCTCGGAAAATTCCAGAAAATTCATATTAAATTTTTACGTGAAAAAAGGGGCAGAGAAGTGCATGGAGAGTACCAGGGGGGCCCACCAGATAGGCACACCACCTGGTGGCATGGCCAGCCCAGGGGCGCGCCTGGCCATGGTGTGGGCCACCCCTGGCCCTCCACTCACTCTCTCACTTCCCACTGCTCTCTGATACGTTGCAAACATATCTATAATTTTTGATGTTCCATGCTTGGTTTTTATCTACTTTCTTATGTTTTGTCCACACTTTGGAGTATTTCTATACACTTTCTTGGACTAACCTATTAATAAGATGCCACAGTGCCAGTTGCCTGTTTTCTACTATTTTTGGTTCCAGAAAGTCAGAAAATGAATATTCTCGGAATTGGACGGGACAAAAGCCAAAGTTGATATTTTACCGGAAGACTCACGGAGCCAGAAGATGAGACGGAGAGGGGCCACAGGGCGGCCACACCATGTGGTGGAGCGGGCTAGCCCTGGCCGCGCCACCAGGTGGTGTGGGCCCCCTGGCCACCCACCGACCTTGCCTCTTCGCCTATAAGATGCCTCCCGATGCAAAAACCCTAAATCGTCCTGCCTCCAGCCACAAAAAGTTCCGCAGCGCCACCGCCACCGAAGGGGAGATTCGGGGGATAGAAAGATGAATAGTGTGGGGTTATCTAGATGGGAAAGATGAACTTTGAGGTGTGTTGTTATAGCCCTACCATGGATTAGAGTGTCCAACCGGAGAGTAGTTCAGCGTACTATCATAAAGAAGAATATATTTGTGGGCCCCCGGATTAATCCTCCGAGAATCCCTGTTATGCATACAACCATGATCCCATGATCAGTTAGTCGTGGCACATAACCGACAAGTATCAAAGTAAACATCCAATACATAACAAATACATGTCATACCTTATTTGCCATTATGGCTACACCAATAATTATCAGCGGACTTCATCAAGCATAGAGCCTGATCCATGCCTTAACCTATAGGCAACTGACTGGGAGAACGTCCTAGCTCGCATAGTCGTCAACGTCACCTTCTTCTTGATATCTGACCAAGTTAATAGCCAAGGACAATGCCAGTGAGTAGTTTGAATGTACTCGCAAACCACCTTAAGATAACAATAATAACAAGAGGATATGCATTATGGCTGTGGTAGTAGGAGGGCTCCAAGAGAGGTTCTTTTCTCAAATAGTTTCTCTTGTAGATATAGCATCTACATATCTTTGTTGAAAAACTTTTGTAAACCATTTTGGAAACCTTTTGAAAAGTTTTGGAAACACTAGGATTGGGGTACCCATTTGTTCCTTCGTCCCACGACCAAACTCCTTTCTCCTCCTTCCGACCATCCCATGGTCAAAACCTTTCTCCTTTACGACCATCCCAAGGTCAAAACATTTCCAAAGCCATTTCTTTTCCGAAATCCTTTTAAAAACAAAACCATCACCGCTCTATAGAAGTTTGTCCAACCGTCCATAACCGCGGACACGGCTATTCGAATAGATTTACACTTTGCAGAGGTTGTACACTTTACCCACACCATCTGGGTACACTACCCTGATCTACACCGATCATGGGTCGAGTAACCAATCAAGACTCTCCGGATGCCCACTCCAATATAAGTGCCTACCCTATGAGTGTTGTTCCCCTCAACACCGGGACGTAGGGTACCGAGGACCAACCGAAGTGCTTTTTCCACTTTGCGAGTGTGCGCTTTCAATGAGGGGCTCATAGTAACGCGTGGAGGCCCGCCGACCCTTCGTTCCTTCTCCAGGTCGATGTCCCACATGGACCTTTATCAGAGAAGGCCCACCCTCCAGGGATCGCGATCCCCTATAGTAGTTACGAGGCAGCTTATACCAGAATAAACAACCATCAAATCTAGCCCTGTCCCATTCTAGAGTAATGTGGTTGCACAAGGTTAAGTTGTTATAGCTAAACTGCAAAGAACCGGGTGCGTTTTTGTAAACCTTTTTTCCTCCGGTTTTCCTCCAGCATTTTATAAAACAAAACCTTTTCTCTTTCTCAACATCTCTTGGGAGGTCCCACCTCACCAAGGCTTTATCATAAAACATTTGGTAAAACTTTTTCGGGGTCTTCCCATCCTATAGCTTTGCTTCGGGTAAATCGGGGTCTCCAAAGGGGTATGGTGTGTTACACCATCTACCATACTAGGGACAAGTAGGTATCATCGAGAGGGTTGTACTTAGTAGTACCATTGAGTAATGGTTTGGAGGAGCCAAACCACTACCGATATACAGCATCATATAGTGAAACAATGCAGTTTTCATAAAACAGTAAGTAAAACATGCATAAGTAAAATAGTAGGACAAGGCTTATGAGCAAGAAGGTGGCTTGCCTGATGATCAGCAATATGGAAATATGTCCCTGGACTTTTTCTTAGAATACCCCATAATACCAATAATGATTACCACTTCTTCTGCTCTCCGATTTCATCGCAACTATCGTCATCCAGACAGCACATGCAAACAAACCAAACCATAATCAACACAAGGTATACAAGCACCAATACAATACAACAAGCAACTGAATAATACCCAACTAAGATTTAGAGGGTTTTGAGAGGATTTGATTTAGAAGGTGGAGATGGCCTTGGAGAAGGGGATGAACACCCCTTAGGGTTTATTGTCGAGGAACTACCTAAGAGGGGGTTTTGGACCAAGGACATATTCTATATGATTTCATTGTAGGAAAATGGTACCATCAGATAGGTATTGATAAAATGAAACCAACAAAAGTGGTTTCACTATTTTACCACATTTCTTTAATTTCTTATTAATTTTCTAGTGATAAAAGCTCTAGTTTTAGGAAATAATTCACCAGAAAAGTTCTGGATCTCCAAAAATTATTTCCTTGGGTGTTTAGGTAAGTCTTGATTTACTTGTTCATTGAGAGTTGGAATAATGTCCAAATAATTACCAGAATACCCTCAGGAAATTCCCAAAGGCAGTTCTATAGACAAATTGTCTTTTTCACCAGATTTAATCTACAGAGGGTTTTGATATGAGGTAAAGGGCAACGGATAGGTATTGCAAATACCTCCCAGTACCAACTGGAATCACTCTTTTTGGAGTTGCAGAGCTACTGTAGTGATTTATCTAGTGAAAAACACTAGGGACAGAAATGTTTAATTCATTAAAATTCATTAAAATCCCAATAAATGGTGATCTCCTTGGTTTTGGTAGGTATTGGTGTACCACATCACTAGGAGTTAGAATGAGGTCAAAACTACTCATTGTTTGGTCTAGGGAATTTTCTAAAGTCAGATCAGAGATATTTTTGCTATTTTTGCTAAGGATCAACTGCTGTTCACCTTAGCATCAGACAAGGTCTGGATGGTAGGCCTATAGTTATGCTATCAGTGGAACCTGGTTTCATCCCTGTTGGAGATGTGTGTCTCACTCAGAAATTTATTTACTAGAAATGGTACCTCTTGGTAAATAAATCTACAAAGGAGATATTAGTGGTATTTGGCCAAACTTTTAGTACAGCAAGATAGACAAAACCCTAAGGTATCCTAGAAAATTTGTATCAGGTCATTTGGAAGTATTTAACATTTTTATTTGCATTTAAAGTAAATAGCTAGATAAGGATTTACAGAAAATGGTTAAAAGAAAAGGGGGTGGAGCAGTGTTGGGCTAAGATCTCGCCGGAAATGGGCCGAGGGAGGCGGATTCGGCCTAGGTGGGGCGACGCTGCGCGTGGGAGGGGAGAGTTCGAACCTGACTGGCGGGGCCCACCAGTCAGCGGCGGAGGGGCGCCGAAGCGGTATCGGCGAGTGGTGGCCGTTGGATCTAGTCGCGATGGACGACCTACATCCGTCATCCAGCTCGCGCCAGCGGCGACTGGCGGAAACCCTAGGGCGGCTCGGGACGGCGGAGGAGCTCACCGGTGGCTGGGAGGCGACGGCGGCAACCCAGATCTGTGCGGCACGTGGAGACGAGTCCGGAGAGGGGCGGCATCAGCGCTCTCGTCACCGGGACCTCGCTTGCGCAGTGGCGCCCGAGAGGGAGCTCGTCGGAGCTTGACCGAGGCAACGGTAGAGGCGGTCCTGGGCAAAACAGAGGGTAGTGTTAGATGCGGGAGAGCATGGGGAGTCCTGGAAGCTAACATGCAGAGGAGGGGGAGCACGGGAGAGGGAGCTTAGCTCGAGGAGAGGGAGGAGGCCGATGCTCCTTCTTCTTCTTCCCACGGGCAAGGTTGATAGGGGGAGGAGGAGTGTTTGGCAGGGGAGGTGAGTGGGGGTGAGAGGAGGCAAATGAGGGGCAGAGAGGGCGTTGGCCTGCCTCTGGCCCTTTTATCTCGAGTGGGGGAGGTCCATGATGGACATGGTGTAGGAGGAGTTTGGGGAGAGGGTGTTGTCCAGGCATTGGGCATCTAGGGCGGTGGAGGGAGTGTGGTGCGTCTCTGAGTCGGACAGGGAGATAGGGAGGGAGTGGTGGAGGCTGCTGCAATTAATTGGCCCCACTTGCTTGTCTCTCTCTCTCTTTTACTTCCAAGCATAAGAGGACAAGGGGGAGGTGGTGCTACAGTGGTCGTGCTACAATGATGGTCGACCAGAGGAGGGGTGGGTGCTGTACAAGCTTGCTTGGTAAGGTTGGAGAGAGGGTTTGGTTAGGTTTTTGATACAAAAAGGCTAAATGTTCAAATCTGCCATAAGGGATGATCAAGGTTTATTTCTTGATTTTTGATCTTGACCAATTGAGTTAATGATGCTGGTAGATGGGTAGGGTTAATATGCATCTCTAGGATTTATTTGGGATTTTTCAGAAGATTAGAAGTTCACTTAAATCCATTTATTCAGAAACTGCAGAAGTGAAATCTTGGAGTTCATTTGATATTTTTACATTGGACAAGGTGGGTTTTTGATGTGAGATGGTCCCAATTGTGAATAAACACTTAGGAGAATTTTCCCAAGATTTATTGAGGTTTAAAAGTATTTAAAAAAATTATTTTATCCTTTCTACCATTTAAGAAAAATGGCAAAAAGAATTATTGAAACTCTTCAAAAATATTTATTTTAGAAGTGGGATGATAGGGTATGATATATGGATCTCAATTGAGCAAAAAGTTGAGGAAGTGTTTTGGCAAAAACCAAACTTTCCATTGTGGATGAAGTTTTGGGGATTTTGTCTATTAAAGGAATTAAATAGATTTGGGGCCAAAATAATTATGGATAATTATTGGTAAATCTTTATGATCAAGTTATATGATGTATACAATGTGTAGCAAGCATTTTCAACCTTGGGAATTGGAGATCCAACTTGAATTAGATGGAAAACAAGGGGTTGTGGATCTAGGGTGATGTTATTTTTATACCACCAAAACCTTGTTGGATCTTGGAGCTCAGATCTCACCTTGATGCAAGGGATAGATGGATAGTTAGACCAAGTCATATAGATGATCATGGCAGAAGGAGTTTGGATTGGTTACATTTGAGGTGGTCTGGAAGTGATGGCAAACTTTGTTGAAAATAAGGCTGCCATATCAGATGAGTCATGATGCCTTATAACCCATGTGGTTTTAAGAAGCACAAAGATACACTTGCAACAAGTGAAGTATATGTTGATATACCTATATGAGTAGAATGCAACCATGCAAAGAGTTGGTCCATAGAAGGTTGGATGATGGTGTGAGCTTCTGTCAAAGAAGGCATGTTGATAAGATTTGCAAGAAAAGTTATTTTCTTGCCTGCAAAACCATCAAGAACAAGTGGGTTGAAGGATGATTTAACCAAGGGAAAGAGTGGGCCTTGGTAGTTCTTAGGATGGTTAACAAGATGGTTTAGGTGCCTTACCAAAAGTGCACAAGGGTTGAGAAAGGGAGACATCCAAAAAGGTGATGTTGGAAATAGTTTTCCAGACTTAGCCAAATTTAGCAGATTTGAGGATTTTGACTAGAGAGTGAGAGGAGATATTTTTGATGGGTTGCAAGGTATCAAAGCATCATCAAGTGGATGATGTTTAAGTGTAGATTGGATAGAATAGATCCATGCTTGATATTGGTCTTCATTGACTTGGAAACTTCTAGGAGGGATCACTTCAGAATTGATCTAGTTAAGGCTTTTAGATGATCACCTAGTGGCTAGAGATCAGATCCATCTTGTATTCCTTCTTAGGATTTGGTGATCTTAAAGTATCTTGATCCTAGAGGATGAGCTCCTAGAGTAGCTCATACTACTTCTGAGCAATCAAGTCAAACAGCAGATCAAGACAACTCATCTTACAAACAAATCAACTACTGCTAGGGTTACCATCAAGCCTAGCTTGAGGTAAGGTTGGGGATTTCGAGAAGGTTGTAGTTTGGAATAAGATGAGGGTCTCTTGGTATCTCTACCAAGGGTAGAATTCAAATGCTTCATAACAAGGTTTTGTTAAATCTAGAGATAAGAATAGTAGAAGGTTCTGTCTTGGAATCATAAGGAGATTATGTTATATAGCTCTCCATAATTTGATCAATAGAATCTACTAAAATAGTTGGTTTGCAAAGGCTTCTTGTCTTAGGTTTTGAAATGCCAGAACATTTGAGAATGTAAAATGAGCCAGGATAGTTTTGTTAAATAGCTTTTATCAACTGATGGTGAGATAAGGAGTATCATATGGTATACACTCACAGGCACAAGCACAAACAAACAACAAGCAAACACTGCACCAATGAACTAGAAAAAGTTTTTGTTCCCCCTAATTTTTGCATTCTAGACAACTAATCAGGGTTGCTGAAATTGGGATGTTACAATATTTATATGAGAGTGTTCACTAGTGAAAGTATGATCCCTAGGCCTTGTTTCTAAGCATTGAAACACCATTTGCAACTAGATCTGTTACATGTTTGCTTGCTTCCATCTTTATTTTAGTTTGCCTTTAGTCTCTTCCATGCCATCAAGCTATTTTCTAGCACCGTTACCACTTATAATTATCCATACCACTTGTATTTCACTATCTCTCCGCCGAACTAGTGCACCTATACACCTGACAAGTGTATTGGGTGTGTTGGGGACATAAGAGACTTCTTGTATCTTGATTGCAGGGTTGCTTGAGAGGGGATACCTTTGACCACTTCCTCCATAAGTTCGATAAACCTTGGGTGATCCACTTAAGGGAAAACTTGGTGCTGTTCTACAAATCTCTGCACTTGGAGGCCCAACAATTGTCTACAAGAATAGAAATGCATAGACATCACTCTCCCTCTCTCCCGAAAAAACACCAGTTCATTGCTTGAAATCGCGTTCTTGCTGTTCTTGTCCATGATTTTTCAATCTCCTTGCTCAGCCCTTCTTTGCTGCTGAAATTTGGAGCATTTGTTCTCCGGTATGTGACTCCTCCGCTTGTCCAAGTAGATTTGTGTTTAGTGGTTTATATCTTGAGTATTTTGCTGCTGTAGGTGACAGGTTATGAGAGCTTGTAAGCTTCGTCAATGCTTAGAGATATTGTTTTGATGCATGTTTAGGCCTCTTACAAGTCCCCATGAGTAGTTCCCTTCATTATGTATTCACTTTGCAATCACTTGTATAATTGATGTTTAAATTTCAGAATAGAAGATGAATGAACACCACCTCAACCAACCTGAACTGAGGGTGCCTGAGGTTATGAAGGTTCACCAAGAGGAGGAAGTTTTTCCTTCCATCTATCCATGCCCCGAGTTCATGAGGGCTGTAGGAATTTCCCATGACTTTTATACTTTAGTTGCTAATGCAGGATTGGAGCATTGTGTGGAGGATGAACCTTGTCAATTTGTGAAACTAACTATGTTTGTAGTGCTAGACTTTCGATTTAGTTGCTCTTTGCCGAACCCCATGGTTCACTACAAAATTTACAATATAGCTATCGACCTTCCTCTTGATGACTTTTGTGCAGCTATTAAGGTACCTCAGTGGGGATCGTGTGGAAGGATTAAAGAATGACCTGCACCACTCATGGACTTGTATACGGAGATTTGCCAAGGGATCAGCTTCTCAAAGGAGAGCGGGAAAATCCATAAAATTCATCTCCCGTCTATTCGCTACTTTGCTTACTTTATTGCCAAGTGTGTTCTCGCTAGGAAAACTGCTAATAAGTTATCCTCTTATGATCTAGCATTCATCTCAACTTCTTTAAAACGAGATAGGACTTATAATTTGGGTGCCTTGATAGCTTTCCGTCTTGCTGTTAACCGCAAGAAAGGTGGAATTTGTGGAGGCCTCATCACCTCTCGTTTATTAGCTTTGCATGGTGTAGTGCCTCATCATCTAGACCTACAGTTTCCCATAGAGAGGCTTGACCTTAATTCCATGATACAGCATAAATTTGTTTCTTCTTGGGCTAATTTGAGTGATTTGTCTTATGAAATAACCTTTCTCAAGGCTGGTTGGAGAAGAAGTAAGTCCGAGCGAGCTGTTCTTTTGCCTGCACCCATTTTGTTTAACCTTGATACCAGGGTAGGATGGTCACTCACTGAGGAGGAGCTCGATACGTACCTAGGAGAGCTCTCCCAATAGGATCAGGATACTGGAAGGGAGGTTATAGATGATTCGGTCCAGCCCTCGAATGAGGGGGAGTCTTCATATCAGCAGCCCACCTATGATTGGGGAGCTTCTTCTTCCCAAGGGCCTAACCACGATCATTCTTACAATGACCCGCCTGCTTGGAACCCTTACCCGCGTTGGGGTTGATACCCACTTAGGCCAAAAGCCTAAGATTGGGGGGAGGTACACCGACATCACACTCATCTCCATATCATGTTTAGTCGGCACTTTGTATATCCATGCTTCGCTCTCTTTTTAGTCTTCGTTCTTTCTTTGCGTTTGTTTTCTAAAACACAAAAAGACCAAAAATATTTCCGTTGTTTCTCTTTGTTTGCTTCTTCTTCTTTTTGCCTTGGTTTGCTTTTTCCTTTTTGCTTTGTTTGAACTATTCAAAAAACCCAAAAATATTTTGCTTTGCTTGTTTTTCCTTTTTGTTCTTGCGTTAAAAATCAAAAACACCAAAAATATTTGTTGTTGTTCTTTGGTTTTGTGAAGTTTGTTGCAGGGTTCAACAGTCCTCGGTGGAATTTGGTTTCATGTTATTATTCAAGCTACACAAGTGAAGGGCAATAATGAGGATTAATGACAACTTGAGGTGTGGTTAGAGGCTGGTAACGAACTCTATTTGTTTTCATTTTTGTACATATACTCATCACCGTGGGCATGCTTAGTCTATTCATGTAGGGTGTATGTTATTTATGGATGCTTAGTAGTTCTTGCTTTCTTATGATTAGCTCCAGCTCACTAATAGTTTGTAGCATGTCATATGAATGTTTGCTTGCATTGCTCTATTCATAACTTGGTATGACACTGTGGTATCCTCCTCTAAATGTTTCACTTGAATTGACTTGGCACATGCTCATGCATGCATATGACTGAAACAATAATCAGTTAAGCCTCGATGAATTATTTTGCCTCAGGAGTCTTGAATCACTTTCATGCCATGATTAGTCCTGTTTTGTTGCAAGCATGATTATGACAATTATTGCTCTCTCATTTGTCGCTCCCTTACTATTGCTAGCCTTCACTTGCAATGAGTATAAGCTTTACTCGTGTTTCCAACTCCCTAAAACCAATATTGCCAAAAGTGTCCACCATACCTACCTATTAGCATCATTTGATATTCCGTGCATATTTAGTATGCCTTGTTTTCTTCCGAATAAAATGTTTGCTTGTTATGAGAAAGTTAGTTAGTAAAGATCTCACGAACTTGATGGCACACTTTACTTTCTTGCACTTAATAATCTTGAACCAGTGCGTCCATCTTTGTTGCATATATGCTTGCGCTTTATAAGTTGAAGTTAGCAGAACCATGTATCATGGGGGACGCTTTCAACATTGCACTGGTACTTTGTACCTCGTTGATATCATGATTCTTTTGCTTATGGATCCTGGTGGTGTGAAATACAAGGGGAACTTGTAAGATCATGGAGTTTGTATATGTGTTAGAGAAATGCCTTGGCCGCTAGCCTAAGCCATGCCTAATCATGGTGGAAACTTGCAGCATAACCATAATGAGCATTCTATGAAGCATCCTCAATAAAAACCTATGAAAATAGCAAATAAAAAGATCGTTGAGATGCTCATTGTCTGCTTGCCTTGTTATTTTGATTATGGGATAGCTCATGTATCATGTGCAAGCGGTACCCCGTTGGCGGTTCTCTATGATACATATGTACTTACAATGACAAGAGCTTACTTGTGACTGAAGTTGAGTAGCATGAGGTTCGGTACTCGTAAGTAAGGGGCATGAGATTTTAACTTATAACTTGTCAAGCATATCCTCTTAGTTGTTTTACTTTAACCTTAACCATTTAAAGATGCTTATGATAGGGGCAATGAGAGCTCAAAGCTAATGAGTACCATACTTTCAGCATTTAGAAGCCTTTCAAACTTTTCAAAACCTTTTCATTCCCTTGTTGAGTCACCACCTATTATATGAGCACTTTCTTGAGAGCATAGTTGTCATTCTTAGTGTAATGTGATTGTCTCAAAACTTGATTAATTGTGTTATGACTTTGATGCTTGTATCTTTGGTATCTTTAGTTCTAGTCTTCACTTGAACTTCAGAGGTGCCTTGGCATTTATGTTTGCTCTACAATCAAAGGCAAGCGAGATACCACTCTATCATACCTTGTTATGAGCATTGCAATGTTGCTTATGTTTATGTTTCATGCTACTTATTATTTTTGAGTTGGAATCTCTTCATAGCTTGCAATGACTATTAAGTAAACTTAGTTGCATACTCTTTATTATGAATTGCCTGAGTAGTTGACCATATGCTGAGAATATATACACCTTATGAAGCAAATTTTTCGTGAAAGTTTCTTTTATCGCACTCACTTTTCAACTGAATCGCTTGAGGACAAGCAGTAAGTTAAGCTTGGGGGGAGTTGATATGCCCAAAAAGTATCTACTTTCCCGAACACTTTTGCTACTGTTTTTCCTTCTAAAACTTGTGTGATTTGGATACAACTAACATGGACTGACGCTGTTTTCAGCAGAATTACCTTGGTGTCTAGTTTTTTTTGCAGAAAATCAACTATCAGGAAAAATCCCGGAAAATATGCCAAAAATCCTATTTCACCAGAAGATTCACGGAGCCAGAAGACGAGACGGAGTAGGGCCACGAGGGGCCCACACCACCTGGCCGCGCGGGCCAGGCTAGGCCGCGCCTGGGGGTGGTGTGGCCGCCTCAGTCACCCCCTTGACCTCCCTCTTCGCCTATAAGTTACCTCTTGACCTAAAACCAAGGGGGTTCAACATTTTTCCAGAAAGAGTTCCGCCGCCGCCACCACCACCAGATTCCGCGATTCGGAACCAGAAACTCAGTTCTGGCACCCTGCCGGGACAGGGAATTGGAGGAGATCATCGCCATCATCATCACCATCGCTTCTCCATCGACCATCTATGTTTCCCCCATCTATGAGTGAGTAATCCCTCGCTGTAGGCTATGGGGATGGTAGGGATTGGATGAGATTGTTCATGTAATGTCATCAAATTGTTAGGGCATGGTGCCTAGTATCTATTATTAATGCTTTTTGACTTTGTTGCAACTTGTTATGCTTAATGCTTGTCACTAGGGCCCGAGTGCCATGATTTCAGATCTGAACATGTTATTGATTCATTATGATAGTACTGTTTATGGTCTTACCTACAAGTTGTATACACATATTGTTGTCCGAAACCAAAGCCCCAAAGTGATAGCAATCGGGATAACCGGAGGGAATGCCTTTGATGTGAGGATCACATGTGTTCATGGAGTGTTAATGCTTTACTTCGGTGCTCTATTAAAAGGAGCACCTTAATTGCCAGTAATTCCCTTGAGGCCCCGCTGCAAACGGGCTGGCAGGACAAAAGATGTTGTGCAAGTTCTCATTGTGAGCACATATGACTATATATGGAACACATGCCTATGATTATTTAGTACTTGAATGCTTTATTTTATTTATCTGCAAATACGTCTTGATTGCCATATGAATTATCTTGTCCATGCAACACCCGTCCATCCATCTCTATACCTACCGCGCTTTAATCCTACTGTTTACTGCAATTGTTACTACTATCTTTACTTTTACTACTACTATTACTTTACTATTACTACTATAAAACAGTTGCTACTGATAAACTGCTGTGAGCAAGATTGTTTCCAGGTGCAGCTGAATTGACAACTTAGTTGTTAAGGCTTATAAATATTCTTTGGCTCCCCTTATTTCGAATCAATAAATTGGGTTTCACTTCTCTCGAAAATACTACGATACACCCCCTATACTTGTGGGTCATCAGGGTCTCCAAGCGCTTCCAAAGATTTTCATCTCGGATAGCGGCTTGTTTGGCTCTCTCTTTGGTAACATCACTGGCTTTCTGATTGGCCTCCTCCAAAGCTTGTTCAGCTATCCGAAGTTTGGCCTCCAGATCATCGGTACGCTACAATGCCTGGTCCCGAATGACCTCGGACTCCTTGACAGCGGCTAAAGAAATCAGAAAGTAATATAAAAAGTTAGAAAAGTAAGAGGAAGCGTGGAAATCACAAAATAAAAAAATGATGATGAAAGTATACCTTTCAGACCTTTGGCTTCATTATGGATCTTGATGAAGAGAGGCCATATCAACCATATCACGCATCACGGGCTGTAGCAAAAGGGGCATTAGGAAAGACAAGTAAAAGGAGGGTCCATGGTGAAATTAAAAAAAAAATCATGGGTGTACTCACATCTTGCATGTCTACCTCGGTAGGGCCCTCAGATATCACCACGCTTTTGTCGGCCGATCTTATTTTCTTTGGCGGTGGGGGCTTCGGCGACACAGCAGCATCCTTCTAGACAAGTGGATCCGCATAAGACATAGGCAAAACTTTTGGGTCCTTGGTAGAAGGAGCAAAGGAAGTGCCAAGAGGAGACAAAGGAGGGTCTTCCACGTCTGGGAGCGGCAAAACTCTGTTTGTTTATTTTTTGGTGACTTTAAATGTTTGAATTTATCAAATTCTATTTGGGGACGGCGGCTAGGAGCCGGTGATCCCTAATAGGAGGTACCTGTGTCGACGCCCCATAAGGCCAACCGCCGGACGCCACACTGGTGCGTGTGTGTGGGTATGTGTATGTGGGGGAGGGGGTGGGTAGAGATGGCAATGGGGCCACGAAACCCGTAAACCCGATGGGTATGCGTCTTAAACGGGGAGAGTTTGGTAGAAAGTTAGATCCACCAAGTCTAACGGGGCGGGTCTAGAGGTGGCAAACCCGTACCCGCAGATCCACTCCAAGCCTTAATCCTATTCCTAATAATCCTATGCCTAACCACACGTCCTACGCGGCCACGCACGCACACAATACACATCACATACACGCGATAGAATATAGAGTCCTAGAGACAACACACGCGCACAAACATTCATTTTCACCAACCCATCCCAATATCTCATCATTTTCTTCCCGTATTATAGACGTCACTCCCATCTCACGCGCTAGCGGGTACCCATTGGGCCCGAACCTGGCCGACGGGTAAAAGGGGCCCGGCCACGGACCGAACCCCTATGCGCGAGTGGAGATGCCTTTCGCAGCGATGTAATCTTGTCAATTTTTGATAAAACAAAATGTAATCTTGTCAATCTATCTACTAATTTACACAGAGGTAGGTTGGTCTGCATCTTTTTTGGTTTCGATTTTTCGTTGGACCTTTTTACCCCTGCGTGTTTGCACAATTTACATGGTTTGCCACCGCAAAGTTAATACGCCAGTAGGAACAGACAAGCGGTCGGTCGGGAAATCCCCTTGTCCATTGCGGGCGCCGCTGCCCTCCCCTTCCTCCTGATCCACCTGTACTGCTAAGGTCGACTTCGTCCTGGCCGCCGTCGGCCTCTCCTCTGCCCTGCACGAGCTCAACGTCATCGATCTTCGCGCCCTTCTCCGTGTTCCGCTACTGCCAAGGTCGACTTCGTCCTGACTGTAGCACACGGGGCAGAGCGCGCAGGGGCTAGGGGGCCGCAACAGAGAGGGATCGACGGCCGCGTGTGAGAGGCGAGGGAGAGAGCGGCGCACTGTCGGGCGGCGGAAACATCTTAATACAAATCCCGAACGAGTACGCACTAAACCAGACAAATATGGTATGCCGGCGGCAGGCCAAAATTCCTCTCACGCCCGTATACGCCATCTCCGTCCCGCCGCTGATTGGTAAGCCGGCGGCCGGCCGGAAGGCCTCTCACGCCGCCGCCGAACTGCGGTCTGCACACCTGCTCTGTTCATCCGTTTAACTCTATATCTGTTGGCTTCGCCTACTCACTTGTCCTAGGTAGTCACTTAGGGAGGCACGGTTGGATCCCAGGGATGAGGATTCACCTGTGTGAATAGATCAAAGAAGATCTAGAGGAATCGATTCGACGATTCACAAGGGGAGAAAGAAGCCAAGCAGCCATCGATTTGTTTCAGAAAGAAAACGATATTATTTTGTCAATAAGAGGAGAGAGGCAGAGGATTTGTTCCGACTCTGAGGTCGACCCTCTTGCAGCTGTCTGTGTGACTCAGGATACTGATTCGTAGGTGTGTCAAAAATATGTGTAGCAAGGGACGATATTACGAAGTTATAGATGTCGTAGACGAATGGCGAAAGGACCCGTGAAGGATCAGGTAATAAGCAGTAGCTAGGGGCTGCCTCAAGTTTTTACCTAAAAACTATGTAATTGATCTATTAGTAGTTATAAGAAATTTTCTGAAGATTGTTCAGTATCCCATCCAACGGAGTACTTAGATTTAAATTTTTATAGTGTTTGACACATAATTCTGCCGAATAGTTGGGGGCAAAACCCAAAGAAAAAAACAGACGGAAAAATCTATACGACGAACTTAGATAAGAAAAAATATACTCACTCCATCTTAAAATAGATGTTTTAGATTTATTAAAATTTGGATGAATCTAACTAAATAGTGTTTAGATTCATCCAAATTTTGAAAAATCTAAGACAACTAATTTTAGACGGAGGGAGTAGTATAGAAAGGTACAAGACCACTTTTTGAAAATACAATTTACTTATTCGTAAAAAAATTACAATTTGCAAATATACAAGGTCACTATTTCTTACATTTATAACTCGTACGTGGTGCTCATTAAAACGAGAATTGATCTCTAAAAAAAACTAGAATTAATTGCACAAGAGGTTTTCACACAATTAACTGTGTCATTTTATTAGTTGACTAAAAATTGAGATGGCAGCCTTCTATACCAAACTGGAGAGACTATCATACCAAGGGCGATGGTCCAACGAGTTACATCGGCAATGGCAAGATCCAATGTAATTTGAAATATCTTTGATTACTATGTTAGATTTTTGCATGAATTGTTGATCAACATTGATGTGTTAATATTCAGGCTAAAAGATCAGGCACACGACCAACCCAATGACATGGTCTAGGTCTACCCCCAATATATACCTCCTTCACTGTTTGAGTACTATTACTAACGTTGGCGGGGGATGGCGATGACACTGATATGGTTTTGTTTTTGCTAGAGATATGAAATTGGCCTAATATAAAATATGATGATGCATGATCAATATTTCTAGGTTCTTGTTTTTTTTTAAACATCTAGGTTCTTGTTAAATGTTAGCTGGGACATGAGACACACTCTTATTTGCAAATATAGTTCCAAGCTATTACTGTAACTTAATCAGTTAAGCTTGATTTAAACAAGGAGACTTCCGTTGTTACTTTTATCAAGTGAAGTGAAAATTTAAAATTATAATATATTTTCTATTCACGTCAACTGTATTTACATGTGAGACCCTAAAAGTATTTAGAGGCCGTGGCAACGCACGGGCAGTCTGCTAGTTTTTTTAATTTGGATTAAGGGTAGGGCGCAACCAACCCAACCCTCCATCCACACCCAGACTCGTCTCTTTCCCGTTCATTTGTTTCCTCTTCCTCCCCCTGACCTGCTTAACCCAATGCGGTTCTGAATCCAGCGGTCGCCGCCTGCCCTACAGCTGCCGCCGCGCCGGGCCTTACCACCGTCTACTGCCAACGCCCCCCTCCACCTGACACCCCTGGGCTCTCACGCGCGTCGGTGCCATCACCGGTTCCCCTTTCTCCTCATCGCATCATCGTGTTCCTGCTGTCTCTGCCCCGTCCGCAATCTTTGGCCATTGGGGTTTTGAGGTACGAGCTTGTTTTCATCCAGATATTGGTCAAATCCCCACGGACCTCCACAGTTTCTGGGTGTGCCCTAGCCGGTGCACACCCGGCACCCCATCTAGATCCGCCGCTGCTTGTGCTACGTCTTACTAACTGTATTTTTAGTAACTTGGTAGTTTAAGTAGGTCAACCAATCCCCTCAAAAAAATGTTGGAACCACAATAAAATGTTTTCGTTTATCCGCTATGGCAAAGAGGCCTCACTGAAAGTGTAGAGCCTTTGATGTGGAAGGCCTTTGCAAATATTCTCGGTTACCTTCGCTGAATAATGTCTTTTTTTCCCCCTCATCTTACTGGCAGTTACTGTAGGCTGAGTGGACATTATCTTCGTAGCCAATGGCGAGGGAACCGAGTCCGGAGATAGATGATGAACTTTTTAATGAAGTTTATGGGAAAGCCTACAGCGGTCCGGTTGCACCAGCTACAAACAGCGTCATACCTAAAGTGAATGATGAGAAGAGGCCGCTGACCCATGAGAAGTCAGATGATGAAGATGAGCCCCGCGATCCCAATGCTGTCCCTACTGACTTCACTAGCAGAGATGCTAGGGTTTGGGAGGCTAAAGCTAAGGCTACAGAGAGGAACTGGAAGAAGAGGAAGGAGGAAGAAATGATCTGTAAAATATGTGGAGAATCGGGTCATTTCACTCAGGTATTTCTTTCTCTGATGAAACTAATGCTGGCATGCCCACTGATTACCTGATTGAGATAAGTAAGTAGTGAACTACAGCACTTTGTTTTCTCGTTGCACTGTGCTTGGCTTTCTAGTTACTCTTTCTTGACCATAGTGAACTTGAACAGCAAGAGTAACTTTACTGATATCACCTGCAAATAACTGTCAGGCATATCAACAGTCTTTCTTAGCGTTACTTTATCCTTGTATGTACTCATCGCGACCTGATCTTAGAAAAATATGCTTCAAGAGTGGAGATTTGGTGCACATGGGCACCAGTGCTCCCTTCGTTTTGAAGAAAATAAAAATGGTATTTTTGAGTGTTAAAAGAATTTGAAAAACAATCTAGGGAATACATGTACATGATCCATATATTTGTACGAAATTTCAGTAAAAAATCGTTTTATTTTAGCCTACAGGAAAAAATCAAATTTCTGACAGTAGATAAGACTAGAAATACGTATGTTTTGATAGACATTTGTCTTTTTTGTGTAGCCTAAAATAGAACATATTTGTCAACAAAATTTCTGTCGTACATTCTAGATGTATGTATCTACTTATATATATATTTAGTTTAAGAATTTTTAGAGACCTAAAAATAGAAGTTTTAATTTTTTTTAAAAACAAGAGCACTGGTGCCCATGTGCCAAAGACAGTTTCCGATGCTTCAACCTTTATTTATGGAAACATCATTTCAACATGACCATTTAAATTCTAACCAAACATAGTTCCGCAACTAACTTTTTTCATCTTTCTTTTCACTGATTTTTCTTAATTGATAGAATTGTACTTAAGTTCTTATTAATGATCTTGTACTTCTGGCAAGTCTTCAGGGAAATATTTAGTTTTCTGCTGTAACCCAGCTAATTTGTTCCTTCATGCATGCATAATTGTGTATACTGGTGCTAACAGCAGCACAAGGTGTGCAACCGCGCAGGCGTGTATTCATGGGAATCGAGGAACACTAGAAAGGCCACTTCAAAAATCAGTTAGCAATAGAGCCTAGGAGAGTTATGGGAGTCAATTAGTATTCGGAAATAGTAGGTCTTGAGTCTGTACAGAAGCTAAAACCTTCATATAACGATACCCTGTAACTCTGTTACAGTTTAACAGCAAGCAGTGTTCCCTCATTTGATTCCCTTCATCACCTTTTGCCACTACTCTACTTCAAGTTGTTGCAGCCCAACCTCTCTCCTGTGCATATTTACCTCAGTTTTGTACCATCTTAACAACGTATAACATAAATTACTGGTACAGCCCAGCAAATCTTATCATGTAGACTCAATTAGTCGATTATGAGTTATAGGTAACATAAATTAGTGGTACCATCCATCTAATTTTATCATGATGTTTATATTTATGGTATTCCTCATTCTTCAGTTTGATATTTATATTTCATCAAGGTCACATCAGTGCTCAAGATCAAGCTATTGGCATTAATTAGCAATACTCATGTTGTATGAACATTGTTTATACACATTTATGCTCTGCAGAACTTCTACTGTTTACTATGTCCACAAAATGGAAGTTTTGAGACATCCTCTCCATTTTATCTTTCTTAATAGGGTTGTCCATCCACACTTGGAGCAAATAGGAGAAATGCAGATTTCTTTGAAAGAGTTCCAGCAAGAGACAAACAAGTGAGGGATCTTTTCAGTGAGAGGACAATAAGTCAGATTGAGAAGGATGTGGGCTGTAAAATCAGAATGGATGAGAAGTTCCTGTTTGTCAGTGGGAAAGATAGGTTAGTACTAGCCAAAGGTGTAGATGCTGTGCATAAACTCATCCAGGAAAGTAAAGGCAAACATAGTTCAAGCAGCCTAAAACGGGATCGTTCTAGATCTCCTGTACGAAACTCTGCTGATTTTCGCCCCAGGACCTCTGATTCTCAATGGTCTCATAGCCCAAGAAATGTGCCACGCTCTCAAAGTAAAGGACACTATAATGAAAGGCCTCTGGACGGTCGCTTACGTGATGATATTCCCAAGTATCCAAAAGGATCTCCACAAGGTAGGACGTTCACGCACACTGATCTTACAATTTGTTTGTACGGGCAAATATTATGAGCCAGACATTTTAGTCAACTTGACAAAAGAAATGCCTTTGGTCCTTTTTTGTTGTTAGCCATATCCCTACAATATAATTTGTCTAGTCCTTCTGCAGCCAGAGGTAAGTTCAAGCTTTAAGTGCTCGAAGTGATGTCTGTATGGCTATGATCAGACAAATTATCTTGAATACAGCAAGTTCCACGCTGAAAGATTTTACAGACTTCCATGAGTTGGATGGCCTTCAATATGTGTATTGTATCTGCCGTTATTCCTCCTTTCACTGTATAGTAAACTTAGGTGTGAAACTATCTTAGTCATCTCGAACTAAATTCCAAATCTTGCATGTTCTTCCTTTTGCTGAAGCTTATGCGAACTACGGAGCAAAGGACCGTCCAGTCCAATCAAAATCTCCATGTCCACCCTCTTATCTTGATGAGACCCTTAGATCACATGGTGGGAATAACCAGTATGCCACAACACATATACCCAATAACTCCAGCACTGAGAGACATGGAACAGATCCCTGTTTAGACCTTAAGTTTGACCTGCCTTCATATCCACAAACTCTGGAAGAGCTTGAAATCGAGTTCAAAAGAGAAGCTATGGAATTAGCTAGAGCCCGTGACCAAGAGGAAGATGAAGAAAACTACAAGCACCGCGAGGTAAATTTCTTGTTGGTATAGCATACCGCTTGACACTTTTATCTTAATAAATAATTTGAATTTTTTCTCTTGTAGTACTATTTATTGAAGTAATAATGTTTGCTCTATCCCTTTTTAGTAAAGCTAATGAGTTTCAGATAAATTTGTATAACCATCCCACAGGGAAGTATTAAGAAATAAGTATGTAGCAGTAGCACAACAAACCACGTTACCCGGACTATGCATATAGAGACAATCTTCTGGTTGTTTTTCCTATTTCAGAGTGTTGTTATACATATTGTTTCCTAAAAGTTCGGTCTGTAGTAACTTCATGTAAAGCATAGATTAAGTACCAACAAAAGGACTCAGACATTTTGGTTCTGGCATCGTAATGCCTTTCGTTTCTGCATCCAGCCTGTTGGAATTATCCAGGCCTCCCAAAATTTTAGCTGCTGACTTTGAATTGGATGATTGATTTGTTCAGTCGAAAATTAGAGTTAAAATTAACCAACTGAGTACCACTAGTTTCTTAGGGATTTGTTTCATGACATCATTTGCCTGCCTTTTTTCTTCCATAGAATTGTGGGATAGTAATAGTTATTTTCTTACTGAAGAGCAAGACAACTTACAAATTTTCCAACGACTAATAATCTACTCCCTTCGTTCCAAATTATAAGATGTTTTAACCTTTTTCTGAAACGTATGCATCAAAACGCCTTTTGGTGTGTAATTCGGAGCAAAATGAGTGAACCCACATACTAAAAGGCGTCTAGATACATGTGTTCCAGAAAAAGGCTAAAACATCTTATATTTTTGGAACGGAGGGAGTATTTCATTTGGTTGCTTTGTACTGTAAAATACTAAGTTACAAACTGTTCTGTCTGCATCTACTTCTCAATAGTTCGCTGTGCAAAGCAATCTGATATTTGGATCCTTTTCCACAATAGACTTCGGGCCATACACTAGGAATGTGGTTTATTCTAAAGGGCGACCAGAATAATTAATAATATGCCTATTAAATTATTCAAGTTTCGCACCTTGCAGCACAGTTGTCTTGTAATGTTTTCCATTTTATGTTGAAATGGCTTTGCCCGTGATATATCCTTATGGCATTCTTCTTTCTAATACAGTCACATAGAGAAATGAGAGAGAACCACATGAAGAGAGTGTCGGCCACAAGGAGTATGCAAGCAAGGAAGTGGGATGAATTTCTTGAACAAAGTTTCAAAAGGCAACAGCAAGCTCAGCAGACCTCATACACCCAAAATGGCTATCCAGAGTTTGATCAAAGAGCTACACATTATGCTCCTGCTGCTCCACAAATTGATTCAAAGAACACATATCCATATGCCAGTGATAATTATTCTGCTCCAAGGCGTCATGTTGCTTATGGAGAGTTTCAGCATGACAAACATGACGATTTAGGGAGGACGTATGGGCGATATTAGCTGTTGAATGGCGGTGAGTTAACACTCGCTCTTTTTTAACTTGTGCAATTTAAATGTACTCCATATTTAGATTAGAGCGTTCTGATCGTTTGAGAAAGCGACACAAAGGTAAGGCTGTGTTCCAGGTAAGCTTTGTATCGTAGTTAAAGGGTTGCGAGTTGTGACACGTTACATACAATAGATGAGGACTTGGTAACCTACCATCTTATTAGGAAACGTTGGCCAAATGCTCCCTACATTTTCGAGTACCTAAGAGGGGTTCCTGAATTTTCAGGGCGCTTTTGTGAGGAATCTGAGTCAATGGTGTGCTACTGTCTTAGCGCCTAGATTTCTGTTGTGTAGTTTCAGAAGGTAAGAATTTCCGTAAGCAACATATGTTCCAGTTGCTCATTCTGTTGCAGTCTCCAGTACCATCACAATGAAACAAGGAACTGTTAAATCTATTAACTATGAAGAAACTGGATGATGTTATAGCCATTTTGAACAGTGTTTAACATGATGTGGGTTCATGTTGTTAATGTTGTACCAACTGGTATGTTGTTGCTAAACTGGAATTGGAAATTGCCATTATCAGATCTGTTGGCGCTGCAGTTTCTTGTATCCTTGTTTCTTTTTCTAATCAAGGTTCATATCCGATGCAAGTACATTTTGGCATAGAGTCATGCTGAGTGTTGTTTGATCGGTGATGATGCTTGTCATGTCTTATAACCGTCTCAAATCCATAACATAAGAGAACAGGATAACTGTTGCAACAATTTCTAGCTGCCAAAACTCAACTTGGCTGCACATCTTTTGCACCGGCAGTGGAGAATTTATTTGCATACATGTTAATCTCCCAAAACATGATATCGAGGAGAAATTAAGTAATAAATCTGCAAAAAAAAAATAGTTTTTTATTTTTGTCGCCCAAACTGTGTTAGAGTTGGATAATGAATCTGGCAAATCTATGCCTTGTTTCTTGCAACTTGTAAGTGTCTTTTTTCTCTCTTGAAAATTAGGTTTCCATGTATCCATTCGTGCAGGAGTCGATACACAATTTTGTTCGTCTGTTATTTATCCTCGCGGTTCATTCTTGTGTTTGAACCTTTTTTTTTGTTTTTGAAACAAGGCAAAAGATTTGTCATTTTCATTGATTAAGAAGTTTTAGAACAAGTGTGTAGGACAGGTCCTAGGAGTTCACAACATAGCCTACGCTCTTGGGATTACATTACTCGAAAACTTTGCCCTGGCGATGCTCCACATTTTAGCTTCCTATTTAATCTTCCTGATGATTTGGTGAGCCGGAGAGGCATGGTGCTGGAAGACCCTCACGTTTCCCTCTTTCCAAAGTTCCCAACATACAAGCATAAGCATAGAGGCCATAGCCTTGCCAGGATGTCCTTGCCCCACCGTGGCCTTGAAGCACCACTCCTTAACATTAGTTTCATTAGCCCAAAGAGAATGTCATGGTGGCCACACCAAGGTCTTAGAATTATCAAACTGATCAAATAGGCAAATAGGTTCCTCAGTTCTGTGGTTTGGCTCATTTTTTGTCCTGACGGCCGACCGTGCAGCGATAAATGTATCATGCTCTGAACCTCTTGTCCCATAGATTGGTCTTGAGGACATCATCTTCGTAAGTAAAGGAAAGAAACTCAGTGTTGAGCTCCGTTCTTTATGCCAAAACTCATTCATTCGTCCTTTGTCTCCGTGTCATCATCCCTCAGCAGCGACTTGAGCAATCTTGCGAGATTCATGAGGAATGGCGTGTACACGAAGTAGCATGTCGTGGTCCAGCTCATCAACCCCTGCATGAAAATCAAACATCAACCGCGTATCTAACTGAGCGATCTTGGTTAATATAACGTCATATAAGTAGTAGGCGGCATACCGTGCCAAACAGTAAGACGTCGGCACGGGGATAGCTCCAGCACTCGAACAATCTGCAACCAGTAGCACCAGTAAGTAATGATGTTTTTCAAGGGGATATTGTTGGAAGTAGGAGCAGAGTCATCTCATGGAAGGATCGAGTGGTGCTGTTACTTGATGAGCGGGACCTCGCCGAGAGGGCAGGCGACGCCGACGAGGCACGCGATGGCGAAGCCCAGCCAGGAGCCCTCGAGGAAGAGCCACACGAACTCCGCGACGGCGAACAGCACGTACGCCTCCACGTTGCTGGGCACCCCAGCTCTGTACATCTCCGCGCTCAGCTCGATGAACAGGGCAAGGACTCTGCAGACGACGCGAGTCAAAACGAGATCAGGAGCGCGCGCGTGAAGATGGAAGCATTTACATTAGCGACGTGGCCGTGTCGCGCGGGCTGCCGGTGGCCTTGGATCTGGCGGGCGAAACCCTCTCGTCCAGGAACAGCTGGAGCAGCCCGACGGTGCAGTAGAACGCTCCCAGCAGGGGCGGCACCTGTGCCGCGGCACGACGAGCAATCAAATCATCGCTCATGAATCATATGGAGACGCATGGGCGCCGCCGTTGACCATACGTACCAGGACGTGGGTGTGGAGGGGGCCCAAGTCGAGGGCGCCGTTGGCGTAGACCTGGAGCCCGGCGCGGGAGTGGATGCCGTCGAGGAGCGGCCCGAGGAGGAACCCCGCGCCGAAGAGCGAGGCGGAGACGGCCGGCCAGGCGCGTCCGAGGGGCAGCGCCTTGCCGTCGCCCCCGCCGTTCTGAAGGGCGCGGGCGGGTTTGGGCAAGGGCAGCCGGGTGGGTGGCTTGCTGCGGCGCCAAGGGGAGAAGGGACGTGGCGTCCGCGAAGAGACGCCGGCGATGGGCACAGCGAGCGTGGCGCGCATGTCCCTTATCCTCTGGCGGGTTGTGGCCTATGGCCTATGGGCTGTAGCAGACGTGGCACGTTTTCAGTGAGCCCGTCAGTGATGGGTTTTGCATCGGTCCATGCGATTCGTGTTTAGCACCGAGACTGAACTGAATTGCGTCGGATCGCATATGCTACTACTGCTACATGCTACAGATCGCCCATCGGGCATTTCTCATGGATATGCTCACTCAACTTGCAGCAGGTACTGCACCGTACATCAACACAAACTTGCCGCGATGCTGCCGTCACCAAAGTCTTCCGATTCGCTTCATTGGGCATTTCTCATGCTCGTCTCGCAATTGACTTGGCTTTGATCAACCTGCCGATCGATTAGAGCCACAGACAGTATTGAGAATACTACATTCGAAGAAAGCAATGAGTCGTAAGAGCAACTCTAGTAGTCCCCTTATAAACGCAAAACCCTTAAAGTTTTCGGTCCAGTTCGTACGCAGAACAGAGCCCGTAAACGCAGCCTGGTCTGTGAACGCTATACGGGGCACTGGAAATAGCCCCCAACCAGTATATATTTGGTTTCGGTTGGGGTTTACGATTCACAAACCCTAGCTGCCTCCGCCTCCCACCACCGCGCAGTCCCGTCGCCGGCAAACACTCCAGCCTCCTCCCTCTAGCCCCTTTCGTCGAAATGTCGCCCCCCTCTCCGCTCGGCAGGGGTGAGCTCGTCGCGGCTCATGGAGCTCCTCCCGTGGCCATGGTGTCGCTCCCGACCTCTCCGCCGACTCGCACGCACGCCGCATGCGCTCGGAGGCCCTCTGCTACCGCTGTTGGATGTGCCTCGTTGGCCTCCGTGACGGCGAGGAGGGCTCGTCGAGCTCGGCCGCACGCACGCTTGCACCGCCGCCGCCGAAGGACGAGCCCGTCGACACCTCCTCCGACGAGGAGCCCGCTGACGAAGACGCCATCGTGGCCGCTGGGGAGGAGGAGACCCTCTCCCAGCTGGACTTCGTCGGCGATGACCAGCTCAAGCGTCATGGTGTAGGTGATGCGGCAGAGCGCCTGTGAGGCGAAGGCGGCCGCGGACGAGCGTCGCCGCAAGAAGGAGCTCGCCTCCAGCAGGGCGTCGTGGCCGAGCGCGACCACCTCCACCGCGCGGAGGAGTGGAAGCGCATCGCCGAGGAGCAGGCGCTCCTTGATACCGACCTCGACACCTCCTCCGATGAGGAGTCAGCGGCACTGCTCCGCGCGCTAGCTCCGGTGAACAATGCCCGGAGAACTTTTGAAAAAATTGAGGTTAGATTGCGCAAGCCCCCGCCCCATGTAATCGAACCTTATCTATGTTTAATTAGTCTAAATTTGGTTCAAAATTGTCTCTGTTCTTCGCGTTAGTCATCTCAATTTTGCCGCGAAATTGCATTCCCCTTTGCGACTTCGTTTATGGATTGCATATACGGGCTCTGTTCTGCGCGGCGCCACTTCGAGCAAAAAAGAGTCTTATAGCGGCCCTTATATGAAACATTTACGGCTTGCATATAAGGGGACTGCTAGAGTTGCTCCAAGGTGGGCACAACCCAGTGGCCTGGCAGAATGTTCCGTGCCTGAAAAAATTCAGGTGCTGAGCTTTCCAAATCTGAAACCTTAAACTGGCCCTACACTCGTGGTGGTGAACCTACCAGTGGCACGCCCCTCCCTAATTTTGGGTGGATTGCCAGCTCCATGGTCGGCAAATTAAGATTCCTGCATGTGTAGGAATATGTGTAGGCTATACTAGTGATATAAAATTTTCTACTAGTACTACCACTAGTACTAACTCTTAAATCACAAATGGTTTTAGTAGCGATCACTATACACAAAACAGACCCGGAGCGGGAGCAGAGAGTCGATGTGAGTCGGTTTGCCCAAACGTCTCAAGTCGCCGAGGCCCTACATATCCATGCATAGTGTGTGTGAGGAACGCTGCTCGATGGACTGCTAGATCCGACTGGACTACCTTGGGCTTAACGGAGCGATTGCTGTGCTTCAAAAGTGGCTTACCCATCAAGCTATTCCCCTCCCATAATGGGCAGAGACCCATTTAGAATTCACTGTCCAATCTAGTTAAGATCCTAATCCAAGCCTTTTAAGTGGGAATGCAATCCTACGAAATTCACATAGTGTCCCATACCCACACAAAGATTGCACCCTATGAACCTACGCAATGACACATATACTATCCCTTAATTTATTTCTAGATATATTGTCTAGATCAAGGTGAGGTAATTATCCTTTTAAAAGAAAAGGATTCTTATTCTTATTTTGATACAAGAAGAATCAGAAAAACTTTTTTGCCTTTTTCTTCTGCCGAATAGAGGTTGACGTTCCACTGAGAATGGAATAACAAAGACTTTTGGCAGGTTGTGGATTGAGAGTTTTTTGCAATCACTATTTTATGTCTATCATATCAAAGAAACCTTAATTTTTTGTTTACTTAAATAATGTCTGGAATTCAAAAAATAAAGGTGACGAGGGTTTAACTCGTCAATGTCCATTGTTATGGACTTAGATTTTGGAGAAGGAGGGAGCGCTGGAGGCATCAATCGGCTAGCAAATAAGCACACAAGGACGCAAGGTTTACCTAGGTTCAGGCCTCGTAGAGGTCCCTACTCCTACTTGTCTGCTCTTGAAATTATCGAAGGAATCGAAGATTACAGGGGGTGCACAGATGCAATCTGGCGATGGTTGTAGAAACTAGGGTTGTGATTGTCCTCCTCGTTGCCCCTCCTAGCTTTTATATAGATAGGCTAGGTCTCAGGTAGCAGGTCGAGTCGGTTACAGATTAGGGTTTGTCCCTTTAAACTTTCTATCTTAAGCTTTGTCTTGTGCTGCAAGCAATCGGAGTCTCCGTGAGTCACTCGAATCCTGTATTGGGTCCTGGCAACGCCGTGAGCTTCCATCATATTTGGGCAGTATATACCAAGCTCGAGTACCTGTAGGGTATGCCCATGTCAAAAGGTGTGTGACATCATGGTCCAAGGGTTAGTAGGATTGATATGATACTATTATCAACACAGTATAACTTCTTTCTCGAAAGCTCATTGGGAAAGAACAAAGAGGTTAAGCGTGCTAGGGCTGAAGTAGTCTAAGGATGGTTGACCGATCGAGAAGTCTGACTAGGAGTGAGCGATTTGATATAAAATTAAGCATGCTTATAGAAGATGTCCTTAATCCGATTTATCGGTCAATAATTCAAATATTTTAAAATTTTAAAGAAAAAAATCTAGCAACTAGCTATGCAGACGACTTCATCTACGTCAACAGCTGCCGCCGGCCTAGCCTACGTGACGGCTTCTAGTCGAAGACTTGGCGCACAAGATGGGTATATCTAATCATACACAAACATGACAACAAAGACCACACCTACACAAAAGGGGAGGGTACAATGATGGGATAAACATCTCTTTCTACACCATCGCCATAGAGGACACACCTCATATCACCTAAAGCCTAGATTGACCCACAACTCAGACAATTTCGCCCTTCGACTCACCAAGTTTCCTCATTGCAATCATATTGTGTTCACCAAATCAATATAAATAAGAGGCATGGGTAGGGGTATTAATAATCCATCGATGGCCCGAACCTGGATAAATATCATGTCTATACTTGTTGGCCTAAGCATTCTTACCATACAAATAAACGTACTCCCACGATCTCCAAAGTAGGGTCGTGAGGTTTCTAGTTTCAATTCTTTGACACTAAGCATACATAGTTTATCATCTCATATGTTTCCTGATATGAACTTCGTCTAGGGATTGATTTCTAATTACCATTAAGATTTGGCACAAGTTCCAGAAAAAGGTACATACTTTATTTATTGGATACAAATGATATCTTTCAAGGAATATTTAATAAATCATGGATAAAATGAAATTATCATCTCTGCCCTTGGTTGATATGCACGATAATGTTAAAGGTATTGTTTTGAGAGCATGGACTTTCTTCAGGGTGAAAATCTTAGATCTTTAATCGACGATGACGATGTTTGTGCACTGTTCCCTTCCTGGAGGCGTCGTTTTTGAAAAAGCTGGGCTTCTGGTGCTGTCTTGGTGGTAGTAGTACTGATGTTTCAATGAACGAGTCACTATAGAGAGACTTTTCTTTTTTTTGTAATTCTTCTTTTTTTGGCTGTGTGCATCCGTATGGCCGTTAGGGAAATGCGTTGATGCAGAGGCCGGGTGTAGTTGGTATCCTATGATATTAATATATGCTCCTTTCCAAAAAAAAGCACGATAATGTTAAAATCATCAAAAAGTGCAAATGGATCCTTACACTGAAAACCAGTACAGACGAAAATATTAACATCTATAAAGATTGACTTGCCACAAAAGGTTTTCAACAAGTTCAAAGAGTTACAATGAGACTTTCTTTCCTCTCTTTTTGTTGGCAACCCTCTCAATGTATGTTTGACTTAGGAGGCTGAAAGGGCATGTATGCCCCATGTGTGGTTTTGGTAATTAATGACAATCTATATGGACTAATGTATAAATTGAGTTTCACTTATAGGTTTGTTCATTGGCATCGTTTGGACCATGTGTTGGTTTCAAGGTTGAAAAAGAAGAAGCAACGTCCAAGGGCTTTGTGCCCACTGGAATCTTGTTGAAGAAAGAATAAGATTGGAGGTTGATTAAGACATGTGCAAAGAGTTGAATCAAGATGGATCAACACTCAAGAAGGAATGAAGAAGTGCAAGCTCAAGATGTGCCATCTCTCGTATATGTCATGCTTGAAGCTTGCCATCCTCGGTGATCATGGAGTGATGAAGACAGGCTCAAAGAAGTGGTTTCCCCATGGGGTATGGGGGAGCAAGTCGCAAGTCTTCATCAAGCAAACGCAAGAAAGTGCTATGAAGGAAGGTGTTTCATCTTGAAGGAGACAAGATCGTCTACATCAAGATCAAGTGGAATGCTCATGGCAAAGGTATGATCTTGATAGATTTTCTATTTTACTGGTCTCTTATAGTGTTGGGAGACCGAGTTTAGGAAAGATAGCCATACTATCAAGAGGGGCTCTCGAGTGGGTGACTCGGTCGCATCTTTCCGAGAGCTCAAACCTTTGCATTCTTGCATCATATTTCTTGGTGTTTATTTGGATCTTGCCCATGTGAGGATCTAGATCTTGTAGTTATCATCATAACAAGCTCTAGTTCGTGAAAAACGGATTCCCCTGATATATCTTATTGCGTTTTGATCTTGTAGATTTTCTGGCTCCACACCTTGGGAGATATCTCACATATATTTTCATGATATTACATTTATTGGATTCTACACGTCCTTATCTTTCCAAAAAATTGGTTTCATCTCATTTGGAGTTCGGATGCAAAAGTTATTGCAGTTTTGGTTCTGGATGTTTTTCCTGACCGATAGTTCTGGCGAGCCACCGGTAGTACCGCTAGGCCATTTTTGCTGCCGGTAGTACCGAGGGAAGTACCGGGGACACTTTCGCTCATCACGTGTGCAGTTTAGTATCCTCTCTATTTGGTGAGTTCTATTTGATGAAAGTTTGAGCGGTAGTACCGTCCCAGGCGGAAGTACCGCTCGGGCACTTTGGCACCGATAGTACCCGTGGATGTACCGGGCTAACTTTCGCTTAGTCTAGTTTAGGTTCAGTATCCTCTCTATTTGGTGATTGCTTTTTGACAGAACTTTGGTCAGAACTAAAGGTGGTAGTACCGTCTGCGCGAGTAGTACTGGTGCACCAACAGAAGTTCCGATCAGGATTTTTTTCTTCCTTTCGTCCCGCTGTGTTTTGACTGTTGGCTGGGTGTCAGCGGTAGTTCTGGCCACCCACCGATAGTACCGGCTAGGGTCGCGATTTGACTCAAACAGTTAGATCTAGGAGCCCTTTAAAAGGGGCTCCTCTTCCCCTTCGTGGGCTCTAGCTCTTTTCTTGTTTTTTTGGCTTTCTCTCTCCTCCATTGTTGACCTTGAAGAGCTTGTCCTCTCCCCTTCCCCTTCTACGATTCTTGCATCTTTTTGAGGGATTTGAGTGAGGATATCTAGATCTACAACCCCACCAAACCATATCCCTTCTTTGTGAAGGAATCCTTGGGATCTAGATCTTGGAGAGTTTTGTGTTCTCCTCTTGTGTTCTTCCTCTCTTATTCCCTCAATAGCTTTTGTAGCTTTGGTGGAACTTGAGAGTGAAGGACTGGCCTCTTGCCTTTGGTGCATAGGTTTGAGTTCTTCTCGGAGATTCGGCAAGTTCAAGCTCTTGGGCTTGTTACTCTTGGGTTCTTGGAACCCTAGACAGTTGTGTGGAGTTGTGGTGTGCTCTTGAGGCCTCCAATTGAGTTGTGGAGATTACTCAAGCTTGTGGCTTGTTGTGGCATTGTTCTTGGGGGCTCTAATTGTTGTGGAGTTTCATCAAGCTTGTGTCCTTTGTGGTGTTTATTGGGAGCCCTCGAATTGAGTTGTGGAGATTGCCCCAAGCCTTGTACGGGTTCAGTGACCGCCCTCAAGTGTCCCATAGTGGATCGTGAGTAGGCCTTTGTGGCGAGATCACGGGATAATAGGGTGAGCCTTTTGTGGTATCGGTGAGTTGTGTGCCTTTTCATCTTGGGGTGAGGCCTTGTGTGGCGTTGGGTGATCATCGAGCCACCACATCTCAAGATGAGCCATTTGTGGCGTTCGGAGTATATTGCGCCATCCCACCACTCCAACTGAGACGTGGCTTCTTTGGAAGTGAACTCTGTGATAAAAATCATCGTCTCCGCGTCCATCGCTTATCTCTCAACCAAGCCCTTTACTTATACAATTTACATTATGATAGCCATCATGCTTGAAGTATTTTATCTTGCTATCACCTTGTTGCTTGTCTTGCTTAGCATAGGTTGTTGGTACACTTAGTTAACCTACTGGTTTTAGGTTTTGTACTTTGATAAATTACACGTTAGTTTTATTTATTAGAGTCTAAACCGTAATTATTTTAAAACGCGTATTCACCCCCTCTAGGCGACATCCGTTTCCCTTTTAGAGGCTATCAATTCTAGAATTTCTTCTCAAGACATCCCGTCAGTCAACTTCTCTTTAGAATGATTCTAAGAGTTGACTTCATTGAGACTTTCTCGCTGGTAGCTAGGCTTAATCAAATCATTCAAGAAATTGCCAAAATATTTAATTTACGAGACAAGATAAATGAATGTCAAAATAAATCCTTAATAGGGAATTAACCGGGGACGTTGGAAGTAGAACTCTCCCATGATGTCAATGTCCTTGTGCTTGTTTCCCTGGTATGCCTACTTCTCCTCGCCACCAGCCCCGGCCATGTTCTCCCCTTTCCCCCTCCACCTTGATGCGATGGTGGAATAGGTCACCGGTTATATAGGAGGTAATTATCTTTGGTGAGGAGAGGAGCAAGACGTGTGGTACTATAGTGTTGTGCTACCGCTGTACACTGGCGATCGGAGGTAGAGACATATCTATATTACTGTATTGGACTGACCGACTAAAATAGCAATGGAGATATAGTTGTGGCATGCATCTCTTTCTTCTCTGGATGATTTGTCTTATAATCCGTTTTGTATCTAACAAGACAAAAGAAACACCCTATTTGTGGTGTTATATCTGCCCTAAATTGTTCGGAATTTTAACTTGACTTGTTTCAAAGTATTATAGAAACTCCATATCAACAAAGAGCAGAGGAACTTGAGGGATTAAGGGTTATTCGTGCCGACATGCAACATGATCAAACACATTTATCCTTCCCTTGGTAATTCGTCAACATTTACCGGGTTTTCCATGGAACTATAGATCATATTAAGTAGGTAGATATAGCAGCTTAGAATTCTCCTATGTTGAAACCTTTGTTCAACAGTTTTCATTCACACTTTTTTACTGTTAGCCATTAGATTTCATGTTCAGGATGTCTAATCTAATTGCTCTAGGTTTATGGACTCTTTTTGTAAGGTTACTTTTAGTTGATGCTTATATTGTGTTGAACATTCCCACTTGAGAATCAGTAATTAATAGACCAACAATCCATAAGATCAAGGAAGAGGCATGGCACCGGTAAGTTCGCCGAGAGAAAACACTTGAAGGAAAGTGCACTCGAGTAATCCCATATTTTTGTGTGTTGCAACCAAGTTTTCCTATAATCACCAGGTATCACTCGCCCTTCCAAAGGTGGAAGCAACCTTTTCGAGGAAGTTCACTGGAATTAAAGAGGCCTTCATGCATTGGTTTCATATGAGACCTAGAAAGTAGATTAGATGATTATATTTTAGCTATGTGTTATTAACTTGGTTTTATTATGTTATAAGATAATGCCATGCTACTAGTTTTGAAATCCTGCTGTGATGAATTCAGTTGGTAACATTGGGTGATTGGGTCTAAAGGAATTTTTGGTCTAGGCTTCCTTGTCCAAGTTCATCTTGGAAAAATATTAATATTTTGTAATAGTTGCCATGAAAATAAAGTTTTCTCCAAATGAATTGGTTATCTATTCCCTTTTTAGATCACTCGTATGCGAATTGTGAGGTACATTGAAGGGCTGTTTCCGGTATTGTTTGTAATTGTGTATTGAACTCTTGTAGGAAAAATCCTTTTGTGACCATTCGCTATGTAGGACTAGGCCAGTTGGTGTAGTTAAAAGTTTCCCTCTTAATAATCCGTATTGATATGCAATGTCTAAATCTAGGTGATTAATTTTTCGAAGATTTTCCAAAGTTAGAGAAGATGTCAGCATAGAGAAAAAGAATGGACGAAGAAAATGATGCATTGTTTATTAACCTGTCACGGATGGAGAAGGTTGTAGATGGGGAGGCTAGCCAAAAAATTAACCCGGGACATGTATCAAGAGGCTGCCTAATAGTTACCGAAACCAAAAGTAATAGTGGCAAAAAGCAATTGTCAGGGTTGTACTTTCCTAGTATACCCATGGCCAACAATTATATTCGGAGAACAGGGTGGCCCACTTGTGGTTGGAGCCTATGGCTCCATGAGGATGCCTTGCAAGTGCACATGTTCGTCAAAGAATGTTTTCGCGGAAGTATTAATTCCAGTTTTTATATTGATCCTGATAAGGAGCCTTGGTAAGTGTTTTTATGTGGTGTTTCTGTCGCACTCAAGGTATCACGGGTCTTGAGTGAATTGACTGCAACTGCTGGTGGTGGAAGGTTTTGCATGAAAGATAGAGGAGACTTGCTTAGGAAATAAATAAGGATTAAATTGCATAAAAGTAAAAATGAGAAATCTGTTCAGAGGTCCTGCAGATAAGAAGTTAGGCGCGGACAGAAACGGTTCATGGTGATAGTGAAAGTGCCAAATGGATAAATTAGAATAAGTGATAGTGATATTTCTTATTTTTAAGTGAGTAGGCAAGCAACCCATATACTGACTAGGAGTCCTCATGGCCAATTCTTCCCAGCCCCAATGATCTGTCTACCTGTTACCACGACAATGGTCAACACATTAATTAAGGTCCTGCAACCAGATAAAGGCTTTAATCTTGATGGTTCCTTATTGTCCTCGAGTAGTGCTAGCTCCTCATTGATATCGACCGTGTCACTCGATGTTCGCCGATTCGCTGGCATTGTTCATACCTATGGAATCTTTGGATCATGTTACTTGGGCTCTTAAATTAGATAACAAGTATAACATCCCAAAACTTAATCCAGAGTTAATCAAGATCAAATCTACCCACTTTAGGGTTAACAAAAACTTTTCCATTTAAAATAATTAAGCATTCATATGTGTGTGCATTTAAATTAGGAGTTGTTTTGAATTGCCATGTTTGAGTGATCCATTGGTTGTAAAATGATTCTAAGGTGAATTAAACATCATCTAGAGCATTCCCAAACAAATCCCAAAGAAAAAGAAATCAAAAAGAATAAAATAAAGAAAATGGTCATTTGTGCCATTTTAACTAATTAGGACACTTTGGGTGTTCCTATGACTTAAATGCCAATAGAAACAATTATGGTTCTTTGCACCCCTTGCTAGTACAAGTAGTGATGTGCCAAGGCCCACTTTGTGATCTCCCAAAAACATTCAAACTCTAAATTTAAATGACATTTGAAAATTAAATCTAGTGTATGTATCAAGATCACACTAATTCAAAAACCACTCAAATGAACTCCATTTCAAAATCCCAAGCACACCTAGATGCTTAAGCATAAGATACATCACTCCACCAAAAATCATCCCAAAATTCAAACAAAAGTTTCTTGCGGCCATTTGATCGAACACCTTGTCAGCAGAATCATTATGGCCTAACTATTACTGTTTTAGAGCTAATCTTGTCGAGCCAATTGGTGGGCATTGATCACCCTGGTCTCCCCCAGGTCCAACCAGACCAAAACCAACCCTATCTCTAGCCCCTGGCGCCAGTGCCATGCTGCCCCGACACCATGCTCGTCGGCCAAGCGTGCACCAGCCACAGGCGACCACCAACCCTTCTTTGCCACTCCAAGGGGTGAGGAGTGACCTCACCGCCGCCCACGGTCCACCCCTCGATCAACCCCAGCCACTGGACCACCCCACAACCTCGCTGCCCTTTCTCTCTATGCCGTGCGCAGTAGACGCTAGAGAGCGATCACCGCCAGCATGCCAGCAGACCACCCACCGTCTGCCTACCTCGCCCACGCCGGTAGCCCTCTGTACCACCCTCGCTGGAGACGCCAGCCCAGACCCGTCGGTCCCCTCGAGCCTATATAAGGAGGCCACCCCAGCACCATCTCTTCACACCATTCCACTCCCCTCTCTCCACTAACCATTTCCCCTCTCTCGCCGGAGCCGCTCGAGCCGCCGTTCGCCGGAATTCCACCGGAGGTAGCCGCTGCAGAGGAGAAGTCCTCGTCGATTTCGTCCACCTCAGCCCCTGCCGCGACTTCGCCTGAGCTCGCCGTCGCTGTCTAGTTTGTTCGCCCGCCTCGCCGCACTAGCTGGAGCCCTGGTACGTCCCCAGTAGACCGCCACCGGCAGTTTAGGGTTCGGTCTCGCCGGCGACAAGTCCGTCATCGACGACGACCGTGAACCGTCGATCTGCGTTCTAATCGTGTGGCCCAGATCGTCCCGTACCGCTTCGGGTTTTATGTGCCGCTGACATGCGGGACCAGCTTGTCAGTCGCCCTCTGTGCCACTGAGCGTTACTGGGCCGGCCCATTTAGTTTCCCGCGCTGACCCAGTTAATTCAAATTAGGTTTTTCTATTTAAACTTAAAATCAATTCTGTCCATTAGTTCAAAAATCAATTCAAAGAGTTTTACAAATCCAAATGGAGTGATTCCAATTTTGTTGGAAAAGTAATGAAAATCTCTATCCAAGCCCGCTGGATTTAAATCTTTTAGAGTTAGATATCTCTCATAGTAAAAATAACAAGACAGGAGCATTTGCACATTTAAACATTTTTCTAAAATCAACCATAATAGCTTTTGAGTTGATTCCAACTCTAAAAAATCACATTTAACCATAGCTATATGAATATGTAAGAATATTAAGGTTTGCACGTAGTGACTTTGGACTAGTACCAAAATAATGCTATATAGGCATTTCTAGTCACTTTAAATCATTAAATATTAAAATTAAACTTATTAAAATGTGATCCAATCTTTAAATCACATTTCGATATGTTAGAATATGTGGTGATGACATGTGTCCACATGATCCCATATTTTAATTGGAGAATATAAATCTTAGTTAATTTCAGTGGGTAGAAATTACTTTTCTCAAATAAAAGGAATGAAGCTAGTTAATTAAACCTTATGATGCTTGTGATGATAATAGATCATCAAATGTGCGCCTTAGTGTGCTAAGTATACTAGTTAAGCTTTGTTTGGTCATTGTATATCCCGTATATATTTATAGACGATAGTACCGACCAAGCTTTCGAGGAGGAGGAGTTCTACCAAGAGGAGGAGGAAGAAAACTTCAACCACTGCACCAACCAAGGCAAGCCAACATTAACAATGCAAGCTAACCCTTGCAAGCTAGATAACCTAAAAAGATGCATTAGGCATGCTTTGGTTATACCACTTTGACTATTACCTACCCCAAGTTTTATTTCCAAGCTTTACTTTCTTTACTCTATTAAAATCCCTTACTTTTTTGAAGGTAGCATAAAAAGTATAAAACTTGACCTATCTAGATAAACGTAGATGTCATTCTATGGCATGAGATTGATCTTAGCATCCCACATTAGTGAACACTCTTAACTTAGTAGTTTAGAGCTAAACTAAAACTTGAGTCACTTTAGATGGGAATACTTGGTGAAAATGAATTGTGAAAATCTTGGAATGATGGGTCATTCTATTGAGATGTTTTGACATGTGTTGAGAAACACAAATGGTTTATGATGATGAAAATGTTGAGGCATGAGCCTTAACCCTTTTACAAAACTGATGGTTGGGTTCGGATGCGATACCATTCCAATTTTACCGTACAACCACAATATCTGAATTGGGTAAGGCTTAGCGGAAAGTTTATATGCATTAGTATTAATTCCCTCACGGGAGAGGTTTGAGCTGAGGCTACCTCTCAATGTTGTCCACCTATGCAGTGCCCAAGATGACAGATGGTCATGGTTGGGAGGCCATGCTCATAGGAGAGGTGCTTATACTAGGGTGTGTAAAGGAAAGGTTATGTTTGATTATCTGCATACTAAGTATGATGATTCAGGGTTATCCCTGACAGATGTATCGAATCTTGTGGTGAAAGTGTACCACCTCTGTAGAGTGTCAAACTATTCGAATAGCCGCGTCCACGGTTATGGACAGTTGGAGTGGCCATACTGTTCCATTGTCAGATGTTTTCAAAACAGTTTATGAAATGAATTGTGACATGACTTGACCACAACAGAGTTGTGACTATGACAATTAAGTTCCCACTTAGGTGATTTCAAACTTTATTTTATCTTTCTTTTCTTCTGAACTCAGCTTAGGTTTCAAACTTAACTTTACAAATGAACTTAGAGTTGGCATTCCTACTAGAACTATCTTACTTGTTAGTGGTAGTTTGCGAGTACTTCTAGAGTACTCATGGCTTTTGTCCCTGGATATTACTATGGCCAGACTATGAAGGAGACTACCAAGATGAAGGACAACAGGAACGCTATGATAGCTAGGACTATCTTCCATCGTCAGCATTGCCCGTGACCCTGAAGATGGACCCCATCGCTACACGTATTATTTATTCCGCTGCTTGTTGTATTCAGACTGGATCATGAGATCCTTTATTCGTGTAAGACCTTATTATGGTTTGTAATGGATGATGTATTGTGATATCCAATCTGTTATGTCTCGCAAAAATGGTAATCCTAGGATTGCGATGTATGGCATAACAGGCATCTGGGATTAAAAATCCGGGTGTTGACAAGTTGGTATCAGAGCCATCCTGACCATAGGAGACCCTAGTTAGAATGGATGTCCGAACAAAAACTTAGTTTCAAAGCAAACTGGGTATCTATGAAAACTATTTCCTCTCTTACCCTTGGGAATTCTTTCTCTCGAAAAAATTCATGTTCCTCCAAATTCTTACATTACTACATAAAATTTTGACACACTTGATCACTTCACTAACTTCCTTATCCTTAATTCTTATAGATGGAGACTCAGTTCAGCAAGTTCTACTAATTGGGCTATGGAGGCCAGCTGATCTTCGAGAGGGATCTTGACGCACTATCGGAGTACTTGGGACGCCCACATCCGGAATTCCTTGGAGCTCAACTTTCTAGACCCCCAGGAGGAGACTTACAATGGCTAGTCACCACTGATCTTCGAGGAAGTATAGAAGCACCAACATCCGGGAGAATCCAGTTCTCCGTAAGAGAGAACAACTGGCTAGATGGATTAGCCAGGGCAATGCATGAAGCTCTCGCATGTCTGTGTGCCGTGAGTGTCAACCAAATCCAAGGAACCCGCTTTGTTCACTATGCAAGGCGTAACTTCATGGGAATGCCAATGGAGATGCCAAGTCACCTGGAGTTGAAGAGTCAAGTGGAGAACCTTGACTTCCTGCTGTATGACCGACAGAAGGAATTGGACAATGCTAGAGAGTTCGCCAACCACAACCTCGCCATTGCCGCCCAGAAAGCCCAGACTTTCTCACTGTTTGTCAAGGACCGTCAGTCTCTTCGCCGCCAGCGTGAAAAGAAGGATCGCACCATCGACCGTCTTTGCAAGAAGGTGGCTGACCTTGAGAAGACCATCAAGGAGCAAGAAGCTCAGCTTGCAGCAAAGGAAGAAGAGGAAGGTGAAGACATCTAGGGAGATATGGACTCTTACCTCAGCAATGATGATGACTTTCTGGAGGAGGATGCCGTGGACTTCCACACCGACGATGATGACTCCGACTTCATCGATGATGAGTAGATACACTAGGGCACTATCGTAGCATGAGGAGTATCGGTCCTATTGTATCGTAGTTCACAGAATGGTTCTTAAAACCATCTGTTTTCCCTTGTTGTTGTGGTGTGTGTGTGTTTGTATCGTGTGCTTGTTTGAATGAATGAGAAAAATTTAGTTGCAAAAACCTGAGTCAAACTCAAAGTTTTAACTTTGAAATCAAAACCATGAACCTTAGAACTTTCCCTCTTACCCCTTTATCTATCTCAATCTTCAGATGACTCGTGGAAACCCCGGAGGGAGCAGCTCATCGCAGGACCCGATGCTGCAGATTATGCAGATGCTAGTTGCAGACCGTGAAGCAAGCAGGGCAGAGCACCAAGCCAACCTAGCAACACTGCAACAGATCGCCCAGATGGCCCAAAACAACCAAGGGCATGGAAATCAGGATCATCAAGGATCCAAGCTGAAAAACTTCCAGGATACCAATCCCCCAATCTTTAGCACTTCGGAGAACCCACTAGATGCTGATGACTGGTTGCAGACAATGGAGAACAATTTAGAAGTAGCCAGAGTTGATGACAACGAGAAGGTTCTCTTTCCCACTCACTATTTGGCAGGAGATGCAAGAGAATGGTGGAACAACATCCGCATGATGAACCATGGTCAAGTGATGACATGGGAAGCCTTCAAAATCAAGTTCAGCCACACCCACGTGCCGCAGGGTCTAGTCACCAGAATGAGGGATGAATTCAGAGAGTTAAAGCAAGGCAGGATGACTGTAGTGGAGTACCGTGATAGATTCTTGTCGCTTGCTAGGTATGAACCTGATGAGATCAACACGGAGGCTAAGAAGAAGGAGAGATTCCTAAACGGACTGCATGATGAGATGCAGACTGTCCTCGTCAACATCCGCTTCGAGAATCTCGAAGAGCTAGTCGACTCTGCCATTCAGATGGAAGGGAAGATTAACGAGGCAAACGACAACCGCAAACGTCGTATGATGCACCAAGCTGGATCCAACAGTCACTAGAAGTACCATCCCAACCCGTCTGCAGGGTATGCACCGAGGAACAACCAACCCCCAACGTCTCGCCCAAGCTACCCAAACCGTAGCAGAGGCAATGTGAAGTCCGGAGGAAACAACAACCCCGGCAACACCAGCAATTTCAACCGTGCACCTCCCAAGAGCAACAACAACAACAACACTGCACCCAGAACTGGAAGCAATGCTGTGCTCATGGCAGCAAAAGACAAGTCCCAGATCACTTGTTTCGAGTGTGGAATGAAGGGTCACTATTCCAATGAGTGCCCCAAGAAGACTGCCGCCCCTGCCAATGTGAATGCCCCAGTTCAACAGCAGCGTCGTGTTCAACTAGGAAGAAGATTTGCCCCAGGGAACCCTCACAACCGCAACGGCCGTCTCTTCCACATGAACGCCGAAGAAGCCCAAGAAGCGCCAGATGTAGTGCTGGATATGTTTTTTGTCAACTCAGTTTTAGCAAGAGTGTTGTTTGATTCTGGAGCATCGCACTCATTTGTCACCGAAGAATTTGCATGCACTAGTAAGATTCACCCAACCAATTTGAATCATGTCATGATAGTTCAAATTCCCGGTTCAACTACAAAGGCTAGAAAAATTTGCAAAGCTGTGCCTATCAGAATACATGGGATAGATTTTTATGCTAATCTAATAGTACTTGGAACCAAAGGATTGGAAGTATTACTAGGTATGGATTGGATGTCAAAGCATAAAGGACTGATAGACTGTGCTAAGAAAGCCATCACCATGACCGGTAGCTCTGGAGTAACAGTAGAGCATGTATCTGAAACCTTACCTCGTCAATTCAAGTGCAACAAAAGTCTAGCCCTACCCACCATAGACCAAGTCAGAGTAGTCTGTGAATACCCCGGCGTATTCCCAAATGAATTGCCCGGTATGTGATGGCTCAATGCACGGCACCTAGAAAAGTGTTGATGGCTCGTGGTTGATGTAGATCTCGTTGGGAACCCCAAGATGAAGGTATATGAGCACAGCAACAAGTTTCCCTCAGCTATGAAACCAAGGTTTAATTGAACCAGTAGGAGCAAGGAAACACCCCAAAGGTGTTACTAGCTGAGCTTTGGCAGGGCGCACTACCGGTGCTAGTAGCAACGTGGAGACCTGCACAACACAACCACAGAACTTTGTCCCCAACTTGCGATGAGGTTGTCAATCTCACCGTGTTTTGCGGAAAACAAAGGATTAAACGTATCGAATGGAAAGAAGTAAAATTTTGCAGAAAGTAAACACAAAGCAGTAAACAGTTTATAGATTGTATGTAAAAGAAAAAGGACCGAGATCTGATACATTGCAAATGTATCTATAATTTTTGATGTTCCATGCTTGGTTTTATCCACTTTCTTGTGTTTTGTTCCAACTTTGGAGTACTTTTCATATGATTTCTTGGACTAACCTATTAACAAGAGCCACAGTGCCAGCCGCCTGTTTTCTGCTGTTTTTGGTTCCAGGAAAGTCAGAAAATGAATATTCTCGGAATTGGACGGGACAAAGCCAAAGTGCCTATTTTTCCGAAAGGGATCAAGTGCCAGAATACGAGACAGAGAGGCTCCAGGGGCCGGCCACACCACCTGGCCGCACGGCCAGGCCTGGCCCACGCCAGGGGGTGGTCTGGCCGACCAAAGCACCCCCTCAGCCTCTCCTTCCGCCTATAAGTTGCCCTCGGGACGAAAATCCTAGGTACCCGATCAAAAATCCACGAAAGAGTCTGTAGCCACCGTCATCTCCATCCCTAGATCGGGAGGGATCTGAAGCTCTTCCCGGCACCCTGCCGGAGAGGGGAATTCACCCTAGAGGCCTTCTTCATCACCATGCAAGCCTCCGGTGTGATGCGTGAGTAGTTCAACCTTGGACTATGGATCCATGTAGTAGCTAGATGGCTGGTTTCTCCTCCTTTGTGCTTTCATGTTTAGATCTTGTGAGCTCCGTTCATGATCAAGATCATCTATTTGTAATCCATACATGTTGTGTTTGCGGGGATCCGATGGATATTGAGATGCTATTTCAGATTGATTATTCATTCTATCATGTCTTTGTTATTTGAGATCTTGCATGCTTTCCGTTGTTAGTAGCTATCTTGGCCAAGTAGATGCTAGCAACTCCAAGAGTTAGTATTTATGCTCGATAGTGGGTTCATGCCTCTGGTAATCTAGGGAAGTGACAGAAATCTCTAAGGTACTAGATGTGATGTTGATACTAGGGAGAAAACAACGATCCTTTGTTCATAGAACAATTGTATTGTTTACCTTACACGCAGTTCGTAAAGCAATAATCTGTTGCTTGCAACTTAATACTGGAGGAGGTTCGGATGATAACCTGAAGGTGGATTATTAGTCATAGATGCAGTTGGATGGCGGTCTATGTATTATGTTGTATTTCCCAATCAAGTCTCAAAGGAGTCAAGATGATTAGTATATGCATGTATTGCTTTCTCGGTGTTTGTCAATTGCCTCGCTGTAATTTGTTCACCTAGCATGTTATCTATCTAAGGAGAGCCACCTCTAGTGAACTATGGATCCCGGTCCTTTGCTTTTACATACAATCTACAAACTGTTTACTTCTTTGTATTTACTTTCTGCAAACTTTTACTTCTTTCCATTCGGTACGTTTAATCCTTTGTTTTCTGCAAAACACGGTGAGATTGACAACCTCATCGCAAGTTGGGACAAAGTTCTGTGGTTGTGTTGTGCAGGTCTCCACGTTGCTACTAGCACCGGTAGTGCGCCCTGCCAAAGCTTAGCTAGTAACACCTTTGGGGTGTTTCCTTGCTCCTACTGGTTCGATTAAACCTTGGTTTCATAACTGAGGGAAACTTGCTGCTGTACTCATCATACCTTCCTCTTGGGGTTCCCAACAAGCTCTACATCAACACCGCCATCAAGCATTTTCTGGGCACCGTGCATGAGCCATCAAGCATTTCTTCTGGCGCCGTTTCCGGGGAACGAAGAAGAAGAAACTCCCACGTCAACTACACACCATTAAAGATTTATCTGGCACCGTTGCCGGGGAGTCAAGGACATCTTCACAAGGGGAGTCCCTCATAACCAATCTCTTTACTTTGTTGTTTTTGTTTTGCTTAGTTTCTTTTTGCTTTGTTTGCTTGTTTTGTTCTTCAAAAACACAGAAAAATTAGTTTTACTTGTTTTGCTTTCTTATTTGAAAACCCAAAAAAATGACTACTCTTGAAAACACTAAGTTGTGTGACTTCACTAGCACCAACAACAATGATTTTATGAGCACTCCTATTGCTCCACCTGTGGCTGAAAATACTTTCTTTGAGATAAAACCTGCTTTGCTCAATCTTGTTATGAGAGAACAATTTTCTGGTATTGGTAATGAAGATGCTGCTTCCCATCTAAATAACTTTGTTGAACTTTGTGAGATGCAAAAGCATAGGGATATAGATGGTGATATTATTAAGCTGAAATTGTTTCCTTTCTCTTTGAGAGGAAAAGCTAAAGAATGGTTGAATTCCTTAACTAGGAATAGTATTGATTCTTGGACTAAGTGCAAAGATGCTTTTATTAGAAAATACTATCCTCCTGCTAAGATTATATCCATAAGAAGTGAAATAATGAAGTTTCAACAACTTGATAATGAGCATGTTGCTCAAGCTTGGGAAAGAATGAAATCTTTGGTAAAGAATTGTCCCACTCATGGACTGACTGCTTGGATGATCATCCAAACTATTTATGCAGGATTGAACTATTCTTCGAGAAACCTATTGGATTTAGCTGCTGGAGGTACCTTTATGACCATCACTTTGGGTGCTGCAACAAAACTATTGGATAATATGATGGTTAATTATTCTGAATGGCATACTGAGAGAGCTCCACAAGGTAAGAAGGTAAATTCTATTGAAGAAAACTCCTCCTTGAGTGATAAGATTGATATTATTATGTCTATGCTTGTTAATGAGAAAGCCCATATTGATCCAAATAATGTTCCTTTAGCCTCTTTGGTTGCTCAAGAAGAGCAAGTTGATGTGAACTTCATAAGAAATAACAATTTGGCAACTATGCTTATGGTAGCAATGCTTATAGGAACAATTTTGGTAACAACAATTATAAACCTTATCCTCCCAACAATGGTAATGCTTATGGAAATTCTTACAACAATAATAAGAGTGCTCCCTCTAAACTTGAGGTTATGCTTAAAGAGTTCATTAGTAAATAAACTACTTTCAATAAAACTATTGAGGGAAAACTCTCTAATGCTGAAATAAATATAGCATCTTTGGCTGAAGCTCAATATACTTTGAATAAAATGGCTGCTAAACCTGAAACTAATGAGAATCCCTTTGCAGCTACTAATGCCATACAAGTAAGAATTGATGAAAATGTTAGACTATTAGCTGAATTACATGCTAAGTGGGAAAGAGAAGATGAAATTGCTAGAAACATTAGTGTTTCTACTATTACCACCACTAGTGTTGAGGCTAGTAATAGTTCTACTACTTTAGATGATAATGTTGATTTTGATCTTGATGGGTGCAACATCTCTGAAGTTATTAAGTTCCTGCAAAAGCTTGCTAAAAGTCCTAATGCTAGTGCTATGAACATGGCCTTTACAAAACACATCACCTATGCTCTAATAAAGATTAAGGAAGAAAAGATGAAACACAAAGCTTCTATTCCTATAAAATAAGAGGATGGTTGGGAACCCATCATTAATATGAAAGTGAATGACTTTGATTTCAAAGCTTTGTGTGATCTTGATAGTAGTGTTTCTATTATTCCTAGAAGGATTTATGATATGCTTGATTTGCCTCCTCTTGAAGATTGTTATTTGAATGTCCCACTTGATGATAATGCTAAAAAGAAACTCATGGGGAGTCTTAATGATGTTCTTATTATGGTTAACGATTCCTATCTCCCCGTTGATTTCTATGTTTTGGATGTTGAATACAATGCTTCTTGTCCTATTACTTTGGGAAGACCTTTTCTTAGAACTGTTGGTGCCATCATTGATATGAAAGAAGGCACCATTAAATATCAACTCCCACTCAATAAAGGTATAGAAAACTTCCCTAAAAAGATAGAAAAGATTTATTTTGCTTCTCCTATGAAAACAAAATTTGGTCTTAATGCTTCTTTATTTGAGAACACTTGATTCTTTCTTTGCTTCTTATGCCTAACTTAAAGACGTTAAAGAAACGTACTTGTTAGGAGATAACCCAAGAGTTTTAGTTGAGTCTTGGAAGTTATTACCACTGTAATAACCTCTCCTTATCCTTTTTATTTGCTTTTTGTGCCAAGAATAACCTCTAATGAGAGTGAAGTAATGATTGGGAAAGTTGCTGTCCCAAAACAGATTTCTGTGCTTCACCGTAAAAATTCCTGAGAGAGCTCTGTACGTCGGATTGAGCTGTAATTTTTTGTGCTTCTGCCCCAGGTTGTTATCTAACTTTAGTTAGTTCAACACTTTTTTATTTGAGCAACAGAAGGTCTTCGAAACAATTCGTCTTTACCTGCTGGTCTGTTTTGACAGATTTCTGCCATTTTCTGCATTTGCTTCTCGTGGGTTCCTTTTTGAGTTCTTTTGGGGAATTGAGCTTTTTGAAGGAAGTGCTACAGTATCTAGTGTTCTAATGGAAGTTTATTTGGTGTTAGAACTGAACCTTGAGACTTATTTATCTTAAGTGCACTAATGTTGCTAATGAGATTGTGTGAAGTTTTGTATGAAGGAAAATTTTCAGGTGTATGGAAGGAATGAGTAATGAGATGAAGGATGGACTAAACCTCAAGCTTGGGGATGCCACGCGTGTCACCCCAAGAAATATCCAAGAAGTACAAGCGTCAAAGCTTGGGGATGCCCAAGGCATCCCCTTCTTCATCAATAAAAATTCCAGGTTTCTTCCAAACGCTTCATTTTTATTGTTTCATGCACAGTTGTGTTTTTCTTGGAGCATCTTCTTTTTCGTTTTCGTTTTGGTTTTTAGTTTGCTTGGTTTGATTAGTTTTCTGAATAAATTGGTTGGACCCCCTCTTTCATACATTGGTTTGGTTTGGTTTGGAAAAGAGTAGGAAAGTTCATACTTATGTGGTAAAAAGAGCTCGTTTTTGACTGTGGCTATGCTTTGTCATGCCATGCTTGATATTGTTTTGGTTTTATGCTTAGTATTATTTGCTGTAGCATGACTTGTTATAAACAATTGAGATTGCTTAATGTGCCTTGGATGAATCATGCGTTGTTTTAGCATATTAAAGCATAGTATAGTGGTATTCTCCTTTGATGCTTTATTTGGGTTGACTTGGCGCATGCTCACACCATGTTATGACTTTCACAAGTCACCATAGCCTTTATGATCCTTTAGTTTTCAACTTGTAGTATCACTTTATGCTTTGATCAATGATGTTTTGTCGCTCTGCATGATTATAGCCATTATTGCTCTCTTAGTTTGTCGCTCCCAGTCTTTTGCTAGCCTCCACAACCAAGTATGAGTTCCACTCATGCATCCAACTCCCTAAACCAAGTTATTCCAAAGAGTCCACCATACCTACCTAATAGCTTATGCTATTCCAAGTATATTCATGCTTTTGTCTACCTTTCACTTGTTATGAGAAAACTAGTGATTAAAGCTCTCACGAACTTGATGGCACACTTTACCTTTTTGCCTCTAATAAACTTGAACCATTGGGTCCTTCTTTGTTGCGTATATGCTTGCGCTTTATAAGTTGAAATTAGCAGAACCATGTTTCATGGGGAACGCTTTCAACATTGCACTTGTACTTTGTACCCTGTTGATATCATGTTCTTTTGCTTACGGATCCCGGCGGTGTGAAATAAAAGTGGAACTTGTAAGATCATGGAGTTTGTATGTGTGTTAGAGAAACGCCTGGGCCGCTAGCCTAAGCCATGCCTAATCATGGTGGAAACATGCAGCATCACCATAATGAGCACTCTATGAAGCATCCTCAATAAAAACCTATGCAAATAGCAAATAAAAAGATCAGTGAGATGCTCATTGTCTGCTTGCCTTGTCATTTTGATTATGGGAAAGCTCCCATATCATGTGCAAGGGGTACCCTGTTGGTGGTTCTTAATGATACACATATACTTACAATGACAAGAGCTTCCTCGTGACTGAAGTTGAGTAGCATGAGGATCGGTCTTCGTAAGTAAGGGTCATGAGATTTCGGTTTATAACTTGTCAAGCATATCCTCTTAGTTGTGTCACTTTAACCTTAATCACCTTCAAGATGCTTATGATAGGGACAATGAGAGCTGAAAGCTACAAGTACCATAATTTTTGGAAGCTCTTTATGACACTTGAATCCCTACTTTCTTTTACAAAAGGCCTTTCTTCCACCATTATATTGAGTCCCCACCTTCTAACTTTATGCACCTACTTTGAGAGCATAGTGGCCATTCTTAGTTCTATGTGCATTGTCCCAAGACTAGTTGATTGATGCATAACTTGTTATTGCTTGTTTGAAACTATTGTATCTAGTCACACTTATGAACTTTGAAGGTTTCCTTTGCATTTATATTTGCTACTCTATTGAGGGACAAGCTGAATACTTTTATGCTATGTTTTGTTTATGTGAAACAAACAAACGTCTTGCAAAGCATGTTATTCATGATTCTTTTGTTTATGCCTTTTCATGTTGCATCATCGTTTCTTTGCTTATTGCTAGAACTTTGTCTTTCATGTTATGATTGAAGTACTATGATCCTAGTCTTGAATGTTTTGCAAATACTTTGATCAAGTCTTTGATGGTGCATGTCACCTCAAAAATTATTTCTTTTTATCACTTACCTACTCGAGGACAAGCAGGAGTTAAGCTTGGGGATGTTGATACATTGCAAATGTATCTATAATTTTTGATGTTCCATGCTTGGTTTTATCCACTTTCTTGTGTTTTGTTCCAACTTTGGAATACTTTTCATATGATTTCTTGGACTAACCTATTAACAAGAGCCACAGTGCCAGCCGCCTGTTTTCTGCTGTTTTTGGTTCTAGGAAAGTCAGAAAATGAATATTCTCGGAATTGGATGGGACAAAAGCCAAAGTGCCTATTTTTCCGAAAGGGATCAAGTGCCAGAATACGAGACGGAGAGGGGCCAGGGGCCGGCCACACCACCTGGCCGCGCGGCCAGGCCTGGCCCGCACCAGGGGGTGGTCTAGCCGACCCCAGCACCACCTCGGCCTCTCCTTCTGCCTAAAAGTTGCCCTTGGGACAAAAACCCTAGGTACCCGATCAAAAATCCACGAAAGAGTCTGTAGCCGCCGTCATCTCCATCCCTAGATCGAGAGGGATCTGAAGCTCTTCCCGGCACCCTGCCGGAGAGGGGAATTCACCCTGGAGGCCTTCTTCATCACCATGCAAGCCTCCGGTGTGATGCGTGAGTAGTTCATCCATGGACTACGGATCCATGTAGTAGCTAGATGGCTGGTTTCTCCTCCTTTGTGCTTTCATGTTTAGATCTTGTGAGCTCCGTTCATGATCAAGATCATCTATTTGTAATCCATACATGTTGTGTTTGCGGGGATCCGATGAATATTGAGATGCTATTTCAGATTGATTATTGATTCTATCATGTCTTTGTTATTTGAGATCTTGCATGCTTTCCGTTGTTAGTAGCTATCTTGGCCAAGTAGATGCTAGCAACTCCAAGAGTTAGTATTTATGCTCGATAGTGGGTCCATGCCTCTGGTAATCTGGGGAAGTGACAGAAATCTCTAAGGTACTAGATGTGTTGTTGCTACTAGGGAGAAAACAACGATCCTTTGTTCATAGAACAATTTTATTGTTTACCTTACACGCAGTTTGTAAAGCAATAATCTGTTGCTTGCAAATTAATACTGGAGGGGGTTTGGATGATAACCTGAAGGTGGATTATTAGTCATAGATGCAGTTGGATGGAGGTCTATGTATTATGTTGTATTTCCCAATCAAGTCTCAAAGGAGTCAAGATGATTAGTATATGCATGTATTGCTTTCTCGGTGTTTGTCAATTGCCCCACTATAATTTGTTCACCCAGCATATTATCTATCTAAGGAGAGCCACCTCTAGTGAACTATGGATACCGGTCCTTTGCTTTTACATACAATCTACAAACTGTTTACTTCTTTGTGTTTACTTTCTGCAAACTTTTACTTCTTTCCATTCGATACGTTTAATCCTTTGTTTTCCGCAAAACACGGTGAGATTGACAACCTCATCGTAAGTTGGGGACAAAGTTCTGTGGTTGTGTTGTGCTGGTCTCCACGTTGCTACTAGCATCGGTAGTGTGCCCTTCCAAAGCTCAGCTAGTAACACCTTTGGGGTGTTTCCTTGCTCCTACTGGTTCGATTAAACCTTGGTTTCATAACTGATGGAAACTTGCTGCTGTGCTCATCGTACCTTCCTCTTGGGGTTCCCAACGAGCTCTACATCAACACCACCATCAAGCATTTTTCTGGGCGCCATGCATTGAGCCATCAGGATCCATAGTTCACTAGAGGTGGATCTCCTTAGATAGATAACATGCTGGGTGAACAAATTACAGCGGGGAGATTGACAAACATCGAGAAAGTAATACATGCATATACTAATCATCTTGACTCCTTTGAGACTTGATTGGGCATTACAACATAATACATAGACCGCCATCCAACTGCATCTATGACTAATAATCCACCTTCAGGTTATCATCCGAACCCCCTCTAGTATTAAGTTGCAAGCAACAGATTATTGCTTTACGAACTACGTGTAAAGTAAACAATACGATTGTTCTATGAACAAAGGATTGTTGTTTTCTCCCTAGTAGCAACAGCACATCTAGTACCTTAGAGATTTCTGTCACTTCCCCAGATTACCAGAGGCATGAACCCACTATCGAGCATAAATACTAACTCTTGGAGTTGCTAGCATCTACTTGGCCAAGATAGCTACTAACAACGGAAAGCATGCAAGATCTCAAATAACAAAGACATGATAGAATCAATAATCAATCTGAAATAGCATCTCAATATCCATCGGATCCCCGCAAACACAACATGTATGGATTATAAAAAGATGATCTTGATCATGAACGGAGCTCACAAGATCTAAACATGAAAGCACAAAGGAGGAGAAACCAGCCATCTAGCTACTACATGGATCCGTAGTCTAAGGATGAACTACTCACGCATCACACCGGAGGCTTGCATGGTGATGAAGGCCTCCAGGGTGAATTCCCCTCTCCGACAGGGTGCTGGGAAGAGCTTCAGATCCCTCCCGATCTAGGGATGGAGATGACGGCGGCTACAGACTCTTTCGTGGATTTTTGATCGGGTACTTAGGGTTTTCGTCCCGAGGGCAATATATAGGCGGAAGGAGAGGCCGAGGGGGTGCTGGGAGCCACCACACCACCCCCTGGCGCAGGCCTGGCCGCGCGGCCAGGTGGTGTGGCCGACCCCTGGCCCCTCTCCGTCTCGTATTCTGGCACTTGATCCCTTCCAGAAAAATAGGCAATTTGGCTTTTATCCCATCCAATTCTGAGAATATTCATTTTCTGACTTTCCTGGAAACAAAAATAGCAGAAAACAGGCAGCTGGCACTGTGGCTCTTGTTAATAGGTTAGTCCAAGAAATCATATGAAAAGTACTCTAAAGTTGGAACAAAACACAAGAAAGTGGATAAAACCAAGCATGGAACATCAAAAATTATAGATACATTTGCAATGTATCAACATCCCCAAGCTTAACTCCTGCTCGTCCTCGAGTAGGTAAGTGATAAAAATAAATAATTTTTGAGGTGACATGCACCATCAAAGACTTGATCAAAGTATTTGCAAAAGCATTCAAAGCTGGGATCATAGTACTTCAATCATAACATGAAAGACAAAGTTCTAGCAATAAGCAAAGAAACTATGATGCAACATGAAAAGGTATAAACAAAAGATTCATGAATAACAATGCTTTGCAAGACGTTTGTTTGTTTCATATAAAGAAAACATAGCATAATAGTATTCAGCTTGTCCCTCAATAGAGTAGCAAAATATAAATGCATAGGACACCTTCAAAGTTCATAAGAGTGACTAGATACAATAGTTTCAAACAAGCAATAACAAGTTATGCATCAATCAACTAGTCTTGGGATAATGCACATAGAACTAAGAATGGCCACTATGCTCTCAAAGTAGGTGCATAAAGTTAGAAGGTGGAGACTCAATATTGTGGTGGAAGAAAAGCCTTTTGTAAAAGGAAGTAGGGATTCAAGTCTCATAAAGAGCTTCCAAAAATTATAGTACTTATAGATTTTAGCTCTCATTTCCCCTATCATAAGCATATTGAAGGTGATTAAGGTTAAAGTGACACAACTAAGAGGATATGCTTGACAAGTTATAAACCGAAATCTCATGCCCCTTACTTACGAAGACCGATCCTCATGCTACTCAACTTCAGTCACGAGCAAGCTCTTGTCATTGTAAGTATATGTGTATCATTAAGAACCGCCAACGGGGTACCCCTTGCACATGATACGGGAGCTTTCCCATAATCAAAATGACAAGGCAAGCAGACAACGAGCATCTCAGCGATCTTTTTATTTGCTATTTGCATAGGTTTTTATTGAGGATGCTTCATAGAGTGCTCATTATGGTGATGCTGCAAGTTTCCACCATGATTAGGCATGGATTAGGCTAGCGGCCCAGGCGTTTCTCTAACACACATACAAACTCCATGATCTTACAAGTTCCACATTTATTTAACACCGCCGGGATCCGTAAGCAAAGAACATGATATCAACGGGGTACAAAGTACAAGTGCAATGTTGAAAGCGTTCCCCATGGTACATGGTTCTGCTAATTTCAACTTATAAAACGCAAGCATATACGCAACAAAGAAGGACCCAATGGTTCAAGTTTATTAGAGGCAAAAATTAAAGTGTGCCATCAAATTCGTGAGAGCTTTAATCACTAGTTTTCTCATAACAAGTGGAAGGTAAACAAAAGCATGAATATACTTGGAATAACATAAGCTAGTGGGTAGGTATGGTGGACTCTTTGGAATAACTTGGTTTAGGGAGTTGGATGCATGAGTGGAACTCATACTTGGTTGTGGAAGCTAGCAAAAGACTGGGAGCAACAAACTAAAAGAGCAATAATGGCCATAATCATGGAGAGCGACAAAACATCATTGATCAAAGCATAAAGTGATACTACAAGTTGAAAACTAAAGGATCATAAAGGCTATGGTGATTGAGATAGTCATAACATGGTGTGAGCATGCGCCAAGTCAACCCAATTAAAGCATCAAAGGAGAATACCACTATACTATGCTTTAATATGCTAAAACAATGCATGATTCATCCTAGGCACATTAAGCAATCTCAATTGTTTATAACAAGTCATGCTACAACAAAGAATACTAAGCATAAAGCCAAAACAATATCAAGCACAGCATGACAAAGCATAGCCACAGTCAAGAACGAGCTCTTTTTACCACATAAGCATGAACTTTCCTACTCTTTTCCAAACCAAACCAAACTATTTGCAAACTAATGTATGAAAGAGTGGGTCCAACCAACATATTCAGAAAACTAAGCAAACCAAGAAAACTAAAAACCAAAACGAAAACGAAAAAGAAGACGCTCCAAGAAAAACACAACTGTGCATGAAACAATAAAAATGAAGCGTTTGGAAGAAACCTGGAATTTTTATTGATGAAGAAGGGGATGCCTTGGGCATCCCCAAGCTTTGACGCTTGTACTTCTTGGATATTTCTTGGGGTGACACGTGTGGCATCCCCAAGATTGAGCTTTAGTCTATCCTTCATCTCATTACTCATTCCTTCCATACACCTGAAAATTTTCCTTCATACAAAACTTCACACAATCTCATTAGCAACATTAGTGCACTTAAGATAAATAAGTCTCAAGGTTCAGTTCTAGCATCAAATAAACTTCCACTAGAACACTATCTACTGTAGCACTTCCCTCAAAAAGCTCAATTCCCCAAAAAAACTCAAGAAGGAACCAACAAGAAGCAAATGCAGAAAATGGCAGAAATCTGTCAAAACAGACCAGCAGGTAAATACGAATTTTTTCGAAGACGTTCTATTGCTCAAATAAAAAAGTGTTGAACTAACGAAAGTTATATAACAACGTGGGGCAGAAGCACAAAAACTTACAGCTCAATCCGACATACAGAGATCTCTCAGGAATTTTTACGGTGAAGCACAAAAATCTGTTTTGGGACAACAACTTTCCCAATCATTACTTCACTCTCATTAGAGGTTACTCTTGGCACAAAAATCAAATAAAAAAGGATAAGGAGCGGTTATTACTAAGTAATAACTTCCAAGACTCATCTAAAACTCTTGGGTTATCTTCCAACAAATACTTTTCTTTAACGCCTTTAAGTTAGGCATAAGAAGCAAAGAAAGAATCAAGTGTTCTCAAATGAAGAAGCATTAAGATCAATACCAGAAATATTTTCAACAAGGCAAGGTATATCATCCAAGTAAGTTCTATAGGATCCTTTCTCAATGCTCTTGGGTTCACTTTTTCTCATCAAAAAGGTTTGCAGGAACAATCCAATCAAGATTCCTTTCTATGGCATCATGTATTGCTACTAGTTTAAAGGGTATTGGTATCTTAGGTTCCTCCCCAATAGGTTCGGTTTTGTTCATCTTTTGTCGTGTACCAACAACATCTACACATGAGCCTAGCGTATTGAAACGTTCAAAAACTTCTCTAGCTTCCTTAGCAACATCATAGAACTCCTTAAACAAAGTTTCTAGAATAAAATCCCTCTTTTCATGATCCTCAATTTCTTTAAGCTTAAGAAACATTACTTGCATTAAGGGGTTGAGGTTAACAAACCTATATTCTAACATGTGAAGTAAAGAAGCCACATCAATCTCATAATTTGGAGCAAGTTCTACAAGGGATCCATCCTCAGTATCTTCATGTTTGCTAACATGATTAAAGAATTCTTCAATATTATCTTTCCCAATTATAGAACCACTACCAATTGAAAGGTCTTTCAAGGTGAAAGTAGGGGTCAACATGGTGAGCTAAGGAAGAGGTGACAACTAAAGGAGACTTAATTTTTTTGTGTTTTTGATAAAGAAAGCAAACTTGTAAAACTAATTTTTTTGTGTTTTTGAATAACAAAACAAGCAAACAAAGCAAAAAAGAAAACTAAGCAAAACAAAAACAACAAAGTAAAGAGATTGGTTATGAGGGACTCCCCTTGTGAAGATGTCCTTGACTCCCCGGCAACGGCGCCAGAAAAATGCTTGATGGCTCAATGCACGGCACCCAGAAAAGTGTTGATGGCTCGTGGTTGATGTAGACCTCGTTGGGAACCCCAAGAGGAAGGTATGATGAGCACAGCAGCAAGTTTCCCTCAGTTATGAAACCAAGGTTTAATCGAACCAGTAGGAGCAAGGAAACACCCCAAAGGTGTTACCAGCTAAGCTTTGGCAGGGCGCACTACCAGTGCTAGTAGCAACGTGGAGACCTGCACAACACAACCACAAAACTTTGTCCCCAACTTGCGATGAGGTTGTCAATCTCACCGTGTTTTGTGCAAAACAAAGGATTAAACGTATCAAATGGAAAGAAGTAAAAGTTTGCAGAAAGTAAACACAAAGCAGTAAACAGTTTATAGATTGTATGTAAAAGAAAAAGGACCGGGATCCATAGTTCACTAGAGGTGGCTCTCCTTAGATAGATAACATGCTGGGTGAACAAATTACATCGGGGCAATTGACAAACACTGAGAAAGCAATACATGCATATACTAATCATCTTGACTCCTTTGAGACTTGATTGGGCATTACAACATAATACATAGACCGCCATCCAACTGCATCTATGACTAATAATCCACCTTTAGGTTATCATCTGAACCCCCTCTAGTATTAAGTTGCAAGCCACAGATTATTGCTTTACGAACTATGTGTAAAGTAAACAATACGATTGTTCTATGAACAAAGGATTGTTGTTTTCTCCCTAGTAGCAACAGCACATCTAGTACCTTAGAGATTTCTGTCACTTCCCCAGATTACCAGAGGCATGAACCCACTATCGAGCATAAATACTAACTCTTGGAGTTGCTAGCATCTACTTGACCAAGATAGCTACTAACAACGGAAAGCATGCAAGATCTCAAATAACAAAGACATGATAGAATCAATAATCAATCTGAAATAGCATCTCAATATCCATCGGATCCCTGCAAACACAACATGTATGGATTACAGAAAGATGATCTTGATCATGAACGGAGCTCACAAGATCTAAACACGAAAGCACAAAGGAGGAGAAACCAGCCATCTAGCTACTACATGGATCTGTAGTCCAAGGATGAACTACTCACGCATCACACCGGAGGCTTGCATGGTGATGAAGAAGGCCTCCAGGGTGAATTCCCCTCTCCGGCAGGGTGCCGGGAAGAGCTTCAGATCCCTCTCGATCTAGGGATGGAGATGACGGCGGCTACAGACTCTTTCGTGGATTTTTGATCGAGTACCTAGGGTTTTCGTCCCGAGGGTAATATATAGGCGGAAGGAGAGGCCGAGGGGGTGCCGGGAGCCACCACACCACCCCCTGGCGCGGGCCAGGCCTGGCCGCGCGGCCAGGTGGTGTGGCCGGCCCCTGGCCCCTCTCCGTCTCGTATTCTGGCACTTGATCCCTTCTGGAAAAATAGGCACTTTGGCTTTTGTCCCGTCCAATTCCGAGAATATTCATTTTCTGACTTTCCTGGAGCCAAAAACAGCAAAAAACAAGCAGCTGACACTGTGGCTCTTGATAATAGGTTAGTCCAAGAAATCATATGAAAAGTACTCTAAAGTTGGAACAAAACACAAGAAAGTGGATAAAACCAAGCATGGAACATCAAAAATTATAGATACATTTGCAATGTATCAGTATGCCCCCGGATAGGGATATTGAGTTCATTATTGAACTAATCCCCGGAACCGGACCCATAGCCCAGAGACCCTATTGCATGAACCCCTTAGAGTTAGTAGAGATGAAGAAGTAGTTAGATGCTATGTTAGCCGTAGGCTTGATTGAACCAAGCGCATCGCCATGGAGATCACCAGTGTTATTCGTTGACAAGAAGGATGGAGGCAACCATTTGTGCACAGATTACATGAAGCTGAATGACGTCACCATCAAAAACAAGTACCCACTGCCAAAGATAGAGGATCTATTTGATCAGTTGACTGGTGCCCAGGTATTCTCAAAGATTGATCTTAAGACTGGTTATCACCAACTTAAGATTTGTGCAACGGATATTCCGAAGACCGCCTTTACTACTCGTTATGGTTTATACGAGTATACGGTCATGTCTTTTGGATTAACCAATGCCCCTGCTTATTTCATGAATCTCCTGAATAAGATCTTTATGAATTTCCTAGATAAGTTTGTCGTTGTGTTTATCGACGATATCCTTATCTACTCCAAGTCAGAAGAAGAGCATGAGCAACATCTGAGAATCATCCTGGAAACCCTGAGAGAGCATCGGTTGTATGCCAAGTTCAGCAAATGTGAGTTTTGGCTGAAGGAAGTAGGATTCCTAGGACATATTGTGTCTACCGGAGGAATAGCTGTTGATCCCACCAAGATCAGAGATGTCGAAGCATGGGAAGCCCCAACCACTCAAACCCAAGTCCGTGCATTTCTCGGATTAGCAGGATACTACCGCAAGTTCGTAGAAGGATTTTTGAGCATAGCAAGACCCATGACCCAATTGTTGAAGAAGGACAAGAAGTTTGAATGGACTGACTAATGTGAAGCAAGTTTCCAAGAGCTCAAGAAGAGATTGATTTCAGCCCCAATATTTATCATGCCAGATATCAAGAAGCCGTTTGATGTGTATTGTGATGCATCCAAGATTGGTCTCGGATGTGTATTGATGCAAGAAGGCAAAGTTATCGCGTATCTGTCTCGACAACTGAAGCAGCATGAGCAGAACTATCCGACCCATGATCTTGAGTTAGCAGCCGTAGTTTTGGCATTGAAGACATTGCGTCATTATCTTATGGGTAATCGATGTGAGATTTACTCAGATCACAAAAGCTTGAAGTATATTTTCACTCAGAAGGAGCTGAATATGAGGCAAAGGAGATGGATAGAGTTAATCAAGCATTATGACCTTGACATTCACTATCACCCCGACAAAGCCAATGTGGTAGCAGATGCTCTTAGTAGATTGCCGTGTAGGTTAAACACCATGATCAAGGAGAAGCAACCCAGTTTGTATGAGGAGTTGGAGCAGTTTAGAACTGAGCTTGTTAGCAAAGGATTTTTAGCTAGCATTGAACTTCAACCCACTTTGATTAGCCAAATCAAGGAAGCCCAGAAGGGAAATGAAAGTATCGACGGAATCAAACATCGTACTAGTACAGGAAAGGTACCTGGATTCACCGAAGATGAAGAAGGAGTTCTGTGGTACAAAGGACGTATCTGTGTGCCATCAGATTCGGAACTAAAGCAAGTTATCATGCAGGAAGCTCATGATACTCTTTATTCTATCCACCCCGGAGGAACAAAGATGTATTAGGATTTGAAATAGAAATTTTGGTGGCACAAGATGAAAAGAGAAATCGGAAGCTACATCGCCAAGTGTGACATCTGTCAAAGAGTCAAAGTAGAACATCAGAGACTTGTAGGACTGTTGCAACCATTGCAGATTCTGGAGTGGAAATGGGATTCCGTCAGAATGGACTTTATCACCGGATTGCCTACTTCTAGTAGGGGAAATGACTCAATCTGGGTCATCGTTGATAGACTGTCCAAGGTAGCTCACTTTATACCTGTCAAGACTACCTACCAGAGTTCGAAGCTAGCAGAGTTGTACATTGCTAGAATTGTTAGTCTGCATGGAACCCCCAAGACCATAGTATCAGATCAAGGAACCCAATTTACCTCGAGATTTTGGCAGAAAGTCCAAGAAGGATTGGGAACCAAATTGAACTTCAGCACCGCTTATCACCCGCAAACTGATGGATAGACTGAAAGAGTCAACCAAATCCTAGAAGATATGTTGAGAGCTTGTGTGTTAGAGTATGGATCAAAATGGGAAGACTGCCTGCCTTTCGCAGAATTCTCATACAACAACAGTTATCAAGCCAGTTTGCAAATGGCCCCATTTGAGTTCCTATACGGAAGAAAGTGTCGTACCCCTTTGAATTGGTCGCAAGTAGGAGAGAGTCAGATGTTTGGACCCGACATTCTCCGAGAAGCCGAAGAAAAGGTTCAGAAAGTCCGTGAGCACCTCAAGACCGCCCAATCCAGACAGAAGAGTTATGCTGACAAGAGAAGGAGAGACCTGACTTTCAATGTCCGAGATTTTGTATATCTCAAGGTTTCACCATTGAAGGGAACCCAATGTTTTAGTCTGAAAGGAAAGTTAGCCCCTATATATATCAGACCCTTCAAGATTATGAATCACCGAGGAGAAGTATCGTATCAACTGGAACTGCCAGAAGAGATGTCAGCCATCCACAATGTGTTCCATATCTCGTTACTTCGCAAATGCCTAGAAGTACCGGAGAAGACCGAAGTGTTCAAAAACATCGATCACCGAGTTGTTGATATCAACAAGGATCTGACGTATCGTGAAGTGCCCATCCGTATCTTGGACAAAGCTTACAGAACCACCAGGACCTAGAGTATCAAATTTCTCAAGATTCAATGGAGCAACCATACCGAAGAAGAAGCCACTTGGGAGCGAGAAGTTTACATTAGGACTGAGTTCCCATATCTCTTTAGTTCCTAGTTTTCTTTCGTAAATCTCGGGACGAGATTTTGTTTAAGGGGGGAAGGTTTGTAACATCCCAAAATTTAATCCAAAGTTAATCAAGATCAAATCTACCCACTTTAGGGTTAACAAAAACTTTTCCATTTAAAATAATTAAGCATTCATATGTGTGTGCATTTAAATTAGGAGTTGTTTTGAATTGCCATGTTTGAGTGATCCATTGGTTGTAAAATGATTCTAAGGTGAATTAAACATCATCTAGAGCATTCCCAAACAAATCCCAAAGAAAAAGAAATCAAAAGGAATAAAATAACGAAATGGTCATTTGTGCCATTTTAACTAACTAGGACACTTTGGGTGTTCCTAGGACTTAAATGCCAACAGAGACAATTGTGGTTCTTTGCACCCCTTGCTAGTACAAGTAGTGATGTGCCAAGGCCCACTTTGTGATCTCCCAAAAACATTCAAACTCTAAATTTAAATGACATTTGAAAATTGAATCTAGTGTATGTATTAAGATCACACTAATTCAAAAACCACTCAAATGAACTCCATTTCAAAATCCCAAGCACACCTAGATGCTTAAGCATAAGATACATCACTCCACCAAAAATCGGCCCAAAATTTAAACAAAAGTTTCTTGCGGCCATGTGCTCGAACACCTTGTAAGCAGAATCATTATGGCCTAACTATTACTGTTTTGGAGCTAGTCTTGTCGAGCCAATTGGTGTGCATTGATCACCCTGGTCTTCCCCAGGTCCAACCAGACCAAAACCAACCCTATCTCTAGCCCCTGGCGCCAGTGCCATGCCACCCCGACGCCATGCTCACCGGCCAAGCGTGCACTAGCCACAGGCGACCACCAGCCCTTCTCTGCCGCTCCAGGGGGTGAGGCGTGACCTCACCGCCGCCCACGGTCCACCCCTCGATCAACCCCATCCACTGGACCACCCCACAACCTCACTGCCCTTTCTCTCTGCATCGTGCGTAGCGCACGCCAGAGCGCGATCGCCGCCAGCATGACAACAGACCGCCCACCATCCGCCTACCTCGCCCATGCCGGTAGCCCTCTATACCGCCCTTGCCGTAGACGCCAGCGCACACCCGTCGGTCCCCTCGTCGAGCCTATATAAGGAGGCCACCCCAGCACCATCTCTTCACACCATTCCACTCCCCTCTCTCCACTGACCATTTCCCCTCTCTCGCCGGAGCTGCTCGAGCCGCTGTTCGCTGGAATTCCACCGGAGGTAGCCGCTGCAGAGGAGGAGAAGTCCCCGTCGATTTTGTCCACCTCAGCCCCTGCCGCGACTTTGCCTGAGCTTGCCGTCGCCGTCCAGTTTGTTCGCCCGCCTCGCCGCACTAGCTGGAGCCCTGGTACGTCCCCAGTAGACCCCCACCGGCCGTTTAGGGTTCGGTCTCGCCGGTGACAAGTCCGTCATCGACGACGACCATGAACCATCGATCTGCGTTCTAATCGTGTGGCCCAGATCTTCCCGTACCGCTTCGGGTTTTATGTGCCGCTGACATGTGGGACCGGCATGTCAGTCGCCCTCTGTGCCGTTGAGCGTTACTGGACCGGCCCATTTAGTTTCCCGCGCTGACCCAGTTAATTCAAATTAGGTTTTTCTATTTAAACTTAAAATCAATTCTGTCCATTAGTTCAAAAATCAATTCAAAGAGTTTTACAAATCCAAATGGAGTGATTCCAATTTTGTTGGAAAGGTAATGAAAATATCTATCCAAGCCCGTTGGATTTAAATCTTTTAGAGTTAGATATATCTCCTAGTAAAAATAACAAGACAGAAGCATTTGCACATTCAAACATTTTTCTAAAATCAACCATAATAGCTTTTGAGTTGATTCCAACTCTCAAAAATCACATTTAACCATACCTATCTGAATATGTAATAATATTAAGGTTTGCAGGTAGTGAATTTGGACTAGTACCAAAATAATGCTATATAGGCATTTCTAGTCACTTTAAATCATTAAATATTAAACTTAAACTTATTAAAATGTGACCCAACCTTTAAATCACATTCCCATATGTTATAATATGTGGTGATGACATGTGTCCACATGATACCATATTTTAATTGGAGAATATTAAATCTTAGTTAATTTTAATGAGTAGAAATTACTTTTCTCAAATAAAAGGAATGAAGCTAGTTAATTAAACATTGTGATGCTTGTGATGATAATAGATCATCAAATCTATGCCTTAGTGTGCTAAGTAGACTAGTTAAGCTTTGTTTGGTGATTGTGTATCCCTTATGTATTTATAGACGATAGTACCGACCAAGCTTTCGAGGAGGAGGAGTTCTACCAAGAGGAGGAGGAAGAAAACTTCAACCACTGCACCAACCAAGGCAAGCCAACATTAACAATGCAAGCTAACCCTTGCAAGCTAGATAACCTAAGCAAGATGCATTAGGCATGCTTTGGTTATACCACTTTGACTATTACCTACCCCAAGTTTTATTTCCAAGCTTTACTTTCTTTACTCTATTAAAATCCCTTACTTGTTTGAAGGTAGCATAAAAAGTATAAAACTTGACCTATCTAGATAAACTTAGATGTCATTCTATGGCATGAGATTGATCTTAGCATCCCACATTACTGAACACTCTTAACTTAGTAGTTTAGAGCTAAACTAAAACTTGAGTCACTTTAGATGGGAATACTTGGTGAAAATAAATTGTGAAAACCTTGGAATGATGGGTCATTCTATTGAGATGTTTTGACATGTGTTGAGAAACACAAATGGTTTATGATGATGAAAATGTTGAGGCATGAGCCTTAACCCTTTTACAAAACGGATGGTTGGGTTCAGATGCGATATCATTCCAATTTTACCGTACAACCACAATACCTGAATTGGGTAAGGCTTAGCCGGAAGTTTATATGCATTAGTATTAGTTCCCTCGTGGGAGAGGTTTGAGTTGAGGCTACCTCTCAATGTTGTCCACCTATGCAGTGCCCAAGATGACAGATGGTCATGGTTAGGAGGCCATGCTCATAGGAGAGGTGCTTATACTAGGGTGTGTAAAGGAAAGGTTATGTTTGATTATCTACATACTAAGTATGATGATTCAGGGTTATCCTTGACAGATGTATCGAATCTTGTGGTGAAAGTGTACCATCTCTGCAAAGTGTCAAACTATTCGAATAGCCTCGTCCACGGTTATGGACAGTTGGAGTGGCCATACTGTTCCGTTGTTAGATGTTTTCAAAACAGTTTATGAAATGAATGGTGACATGACTTGACCACAACAGAGTTGTGACTATGACAATTAAGTTCCCACTTAGGTGATTTCAAACTTTATTTTATCTTTCTTTTCTTTTGAACTCAGCTTAGGTTTCAAACTTAACTTTACAAATGAACTTAGAGTTGGCATTCCTACTAGAACTATCTTACTTGTTAGTGGTAGTTTGCGAGTACTTGAAGAGTACTCATGGCTTTTGTCCCTGGCTATTACTATGGCCAGACTTTGAAGGAGACTACCAAGATGAAGGACAGCAAGACAGCTATGATAACTAGGACTATCTTCCATCGTCAGCATTGCATGTGACCCTGAAGATGGACCCCACCGCTATGCGTATTATTTATTCCGCAGCTTGTTGTATTCAGACTGGATCATGAGATCCTTTATTCGTGTAAGACCTTATTATGGTTTGTAATGGATGATGTACTGTGATATCCAATTTGTTATGTCTCGCAAAAATGGTAATCCTGGGATTGCGATGTATGGCATAACAGGCATCTAGGATTAAAAATCCGGGTGTTGACAACAAGCATTAGGTCAACATAGATAATCATTCTCACTATTTAATAAACACTACAACAACCACAAATGGATGAATTTAAAGGAGGCACGACACATCTCCCCAATCCCCTATATCTCCCACGCCTATGGGGATTTACTCAGACATGAGAGGAAGACAAATAAAAATCATAATTGTATTGCAAATAGGAATCATCTCAAAGTTATTGTAGCAAACCACAATAGCGAGTGAAGATCAAATCAAATACAAACCAAAGGTAGATCAAAGTATCAAACCCTAATCTTACAATTGCCAATCTCTCTCTCTAAGCAACGATGGGGATGATGGTGGAATGTGTGGTTGAGGAGTTGAAAATCATCGAGGAACGAGGGGAGGTTCTTCTCCTCTTCTAGATTTGATCTAACCCTCTCTAGATGAGTTAGCGGCGGTTGTGTTCTCTTTTTCGTCCCCTTCCCTTCACGAAAGTAACTTGTGTTTATATAGCGGAGCTGGCGGTGTATAGTACGGGAAAACGGTACGGGCGGATCTCGACCATACCGCTGGTTGTTAAGCCCTCTGAACGCCTCCAATGAAAAGGGCTCCAATTGGGAATTTACTTCTTTATGTACAATTAGCTCATAAATGCTATCAGATCTTTAATAAATGTTCATTACCTGAAACCCATCACAAGAAACCAAGGATTCGCTAATTGCAACATTAATGTTAGTAGAAAGAAGTAATTGTAACATCCCAAATCTTTAATCAAGGTTAATCAAGATCCAAATCACTCAATTTGGGGTTAACAAAAACTTTTTATTATTAAAAGATTTAAGAATGCATATGTGTGTTGCATTAAATAGGAATTGATTTGAATTGCCATGATTGTTTGTTCTAATGGTTGTAAAATGACTCTAAGGTGAATTACACATCATCTAGATCATTACCAAGAAAAATCCAAAGAAAAAGAAATAAAAAGGAATTAATAATGGAAATGGTCACTTTTGCCATTTTAATCAACTAGGACACTTTGGGTGTTCCTAGAACTCAATTTCAAACAGAAACAATTGTGGATCTTTGCACCCCTTGCTAGTAAAAGTAATGATCTACCAAGACCCACTTTGTGATCTTCCAAAAACATTCAAACTCTAAATTTAAATGACATTTGAAATTTGAATCAAGTGTATGTATCTAGATCCCACTTTTTCAAAAACCACTTAAATGAACTCAATTTGAAAATCCCAAGCAACCAGAGATGCTCAAGCTTAAGATCAACAACTCCACCAAAATTCATTCAAAATTTAAAAGTTTTCTTCATGCGGCCATTGTGTCGAACACCTTGTGAGCAGAATCAAACCTGCCTAACTAATACTGTTTTGATCAAATTTTGTCGAGCCATTTGAGCACCATTAACCTTCCTTGTCTCCCCTAGACCCAACCAGGCCATAAACCAGCCACTCCCTAGTCCCTAGCCACAGTGCAGCGCCACCCCGATGCCATGCCCGCCGGTCGAGCATGGACAACTTGCAGGAGACCACCAGCCCTTCTCCGCCACTCCAGGGAGGTAGGCTTGGTAGCACCGCCGCCCACGGTCCCTTCCCCAAGCACAGACAACCCCTGGACTACCACAGATCACCCCCGCACTGAGCCTCTACGCCGCGCCAGCGCATGCCAGAGCGCCATCCCCGGCAAGGCAGCACACGCCGCCCCTCGACCATAGCCCACGCGCGCCGCTCCACCTTGACCATAGCACCCCGCCAGACATGCCCTTCTCCCGCCGCGCGACCCATAGCTGCCGTGAACCGCGTCGAGCACCGCCTCTGCTGCGCAGAGCGCGAGACGCTCCCGACCGTTTGCCACTGCCCCTAGCATCGCCATAAAGCCGTAGAGGACCGCCAGGAGGCAAGCCACCGTTCGCCTACGCCGCCCATGCTGATAGCACCCTGTATCGTTGTCACTGACGAGCTCGCCGTCGCCCTCTCAGTCACCTCGTCGAGCCTATATAAGGAGCCCCTCCCCAGCCTCAATTGCCACACCACTCAGCTCCCCTCTCACCACTGGTCATTCCCCACCTCTAGCCGGAGCCGCTCGAGCAGCCAATTGCCGGAATTTTGCCGGAGATAGCCGCAACAGAGGAGGAGAAGCTCCCGTCGATTTCGTACACCCCCGGAGCTGTCGCGACCTCGCCTGAGTCTGCCGTTGTCTCCTCATTCAAACGCCCTCATCGCCAAGCTTGCTAGAGCCCTGGTATGCCCCCATTGCACCCCCATCGTGCCGCTAGGTTTCCGTCTCACCGGCGACGTGTCCGTTGTCGACGATGAACTTGAGCCATATATTCTAGTTCTAATCATGTGGTCCACGTTGCCCCGTACCGCTTCGCGTTTAAAGAGCCACTGACATGTGGGACCCCCTGTCAACTGTTCTCAGCGCCGCGGAGTGAGACTGGGCCGGCCCATTAGTGTTCCCGCCTTAGCCCACAGATTCAAATTTAGATTTATCTATTTAGAGTTAATCTAGATTATGTCCTTTAGTTTGAAAATCAATTCAGAGAGTTTTACAAATCCAAATTGGATGATTCCAATTTTGCTAGAAAGATAATTAAAATCCCTATCTAAGCCCGTTGGATTAAATCAATTAGAGTTAGAGATCTCTCCTAGTAAAAATAACAAGACAAAAGCTTTTACACCTTCAAACATTTTTCTAAAATTAACCATAATAGGTTTTGAGTTGATTCCACCTCGCAAAAATCACATTTGAACATACCTATATAAATACGTAATAATATTAAGGTTTGCATGCAGTGACTTTGGACTAGTACCAAAATAATGCTAGATAGGCATTTCTAGTCACTTTAAATCATTAAATATTAATCTTGAACTTTATAAAATGTGATCCAACATTTAAATCACGTTCCCATGTATTAGAATATGTGGTGATGACATGTGTCCACATGATCCCATATTTTAATTGGAGAATATTAAATCTTAATTATTTTCAATGAGTAGAAATTACTTTTCTCCAATAAAATAAATGAAACTAGTTCGATAAACCTTGTGATGTTTGTGATGATGCTAGATCATCAAATGTGTGCCTTAGAGTACTAAATAGACTAGTTAAGTATTGTTTGGTGATTGTGTATTCCGTATGTATTTATAGACGATAGTACCGACCAAGCTTACGAGGAGGAGGAGTTCTACCAAGAGGAGGAGGAAGAGAATTTCAACCACTACACTACCCAAGGCAAGCTAGATCTATGCAAGATATTATGGGCAAGCTAAAACTTGCAAGCTCTCACTAGATGCAATATAACCCAAGCAAGATGCCTTAGGCATGCTTTGGTTATACTTTTTGACTTATACCTACCCAAGTTTTACTTACAATCTTTACTTTATTTTACTTTACTAAAGTTCTTTACTTTGTTTATAGATAGCATCAAAAGTATAAAACTTGGCCTATCTAGTTAGAGGTAGATGTAATTCTATGGCATGAGATTGATATTAGCATCCTACCTTAGTGAACACTCTTAACTTAATGTTTAGAGCTAAACCAAAAACTTGATCACTTTAGATGGGAATACTTGGTGAAAATGACTTATGAAAACCTTGGAATGATGAGTCATTCTATTGAGATGTTTTGACATGTGTTGAGAAACACAAATGGTTTATGATGATGAAAATGTTGAGGCATGAGCCGTAGCCCTTTATAAAAACTGATGGTTGGGTTCGGATGCGATACCATTCCAAAATTACCGTACAACCACAATACCTGAATTGGGTAAGGCTTAGCTGGAAGTTTATATGCATTAGTATTAGTTCCCTCGCGGGAGAGGTCTGAGCTGAGGCTACCTCTCAATGTTGTCCACCTATGCAGTGCCCAGGATGGCAGATGGCCATGCTAGGAGGCCAAGCTCATAGGAGAGGTGCTTATACTAGGGTGTGTAATTGAAAGGTTATGTTTGATTATCCGCATACTAAGTATGATGATTCAAGGTTATCCCTGATGGATGTATCGAATTTTGTGGTGAAAGTGTACCACCTCTGCAGAGTGTCAAACTATTCGAACAGCCGCGTCCATGGTCATGGACAGTTGGAGTGGCCATACTGTTCCGTCATCAGATGTTTTCAAAATGACTTATGAAATGAATGATGAAGCTTGACTTAACGACAACATGGTTGTGACTATTAAATTAGCTTCCCAACTTAAGTGATTTTAGAACTTTATTTTATCTTTCTTTGTCTCTGAACTCAGCTTAGGTTTAAAACTTAACCTTGCAAACAAACTTAGAGTTAGCATTCCTACTAAAACTACCTTACTTGATAGTGATAGTTTGCGAGTACTTAAAGAGTACGCATGGCTTTGTCCCTGGTTATTCTCATGGCCAGACTATGAAGAGGACTACCAAGAGGAAGGACAACAGGATGGCTATGACAACTAGGACTATCTCCCATCGTCAGCATTACCTGTGATACTGAAGATGGACCCCACCGCTACGCTTATTATTTTATTCCGCTGCTTGTTGTATTAAGACTGGATCATGAGATCCTTTATTCGTGTAAGATCTTATTATGATTTGTAATGGATGATGTACTGTGATATCCAATCTGTTATGTCTCACAAAAATGGTAATCCTAGGATTGCGATGTATGGCATAACAGGCATCTGGGATTAAAAATCCGGGTGTTGACAGTAATCTTTAGTGAAATCCGGCAATTAACAAGAGGAAAATAAATAGTAAAAAGTGATGAAATTTGGAGCTATCAACTTCCCCAAGCTTAGCGGTTACTCGCCCTCGAGTGACAAAGCTATAATGAGTAATAGCAAGGAACTGAATCAAGACAAAAATCTTACAAGTTCGAGGTTGTATCATATTCCATTGTCTCAAATCCTGCAACCTTGAACATGAGCATAATATATCTGAACAATTGCACTTAAGTTCAGTTCCTAAGTGCAAGTAACTTGCTAGCTATAGTTCTTACAATTAAAATGATATTGTTAAAAATTTGTCTAGGCTTACAAATCAATTTCTTTCAGCACCTCTCTTATTATGAGAGTGAAAATGTTTTAAGCGAGGTCGCTTGAGTCAAAATTAAGGGTGCACAAGTAGATGTGAAAAGAAGGATAAACTTAGTGCTTTTTCATTAACACCCACTTCAATAATCGTGGCTATCAAATACCTCTTATTTTCCTTGTCTTTCAGGAACTCTAATTATTCAATTTAGGTGGTGAGGTGGTGCCAAAGTCCTCAAAAATGTTTTCAGCTCATATCTTGGCAGTAGTTCTTCTTTCTCCCCTTTTTATTTTTCTTACTCTTTCAAGGATTAATGATTGTTTCATTTGAAAAATGCTTACACAACCTTTATGAGTTCCAATAATTTTGTCCATATAGCGACACATATGCCGCTCATGTCATCAACTCATAGCCGAAATCCAGGGTTATACCATATATCGTCAAATGCCATCGGAGTTGTTGGCATCCCAAAGGTGTGTATGAGAAACATAGAACTGTTTCCTCTCTCCCCCCCTTTTTAGCTAGGCAAAAACAGGTTTTAGTATCATCCTCTCCCACTGTAAAAAGTTCATTCTATCAAACAATTCTTTTTCAGAAGGTATCATCAAGTCAAATATCAGTATGTGGGGGTTGAATACTACTAAGATTAAGCCCTTAAGACAAAAACATGGCATCAAAGTTGTGGATAGACACTTTCTCTTATTCTTAAAACTTTTGGAATTTAATCCAAGGGGTTGTTTTCCAAACTGATATAAATTGTCTTAAGTCTCAACCAAAGTAGTGACAAAATCCTTTGAGATCAAGTCCTAAGAGATAACGAGTTAAGCGCGGAGTAGAACTCAAGTGCAACAGAACATATATAAAATGTTCAGGAATAAACTTAAAGGAAGAGGGAAAACAAAAATGTGATGCCTCCCCTTACTTGCTCGTCTCCTGCTTGAGCCAACTCTTTGTGTTCATCTCCATAGCTTAAATCACTAGAAACGAATAGCCTGTAGAAAAATCAACGAGAGCCGAGAGAAATTTGCACAAATGAAGATAAAAGCTAGTCTAATTTTTTTGTGTGTTTTCTTTTTATCAATGCAAAAATGAAAGTAAACATGCACTAAAATGAAAGCAAAATAAATCAAAAGAAGAATGAAAAATATGAATGCAAAAAGGTGGGAGGAGTTTAACCTCCCCAAGCTTAGGCCCTGACCTATCCAGAATCAAAAGTTGCCACCATCAGGTGGCGGCTGCTGGTATGGGAAGTTCGGGTATTAGTTTGGGAAGTTAGTTATAAAAGTCGTGAAGTCCTGAGTGAGGTTGACTATGTTGGCGTTCACATCTTACAACGTATTTTCTATGTTATCGATGCAATGTACCACTTGGTCAAAATCACTTCTTGGGACATAGTCGAACCCCGGCTGTGGTGGAGGCATACCTTGCTGCTGGTACTGAGGGAAAGGATTCTAGTGACGGTGTTGCTAACCATAGTCATCCCAGCCTGCTGTGTTCCAATCTTCTCCACCTTGTTCCTGCTGTTGTTGGCCAACTGTTGTGTTTCCCAATTGGGGTGACCTCCATGCTACGCAATCCTCCCTGAGAGGATTAGTGCTTGCTGGAACTCCTCCTCAGTAAGGACCCAACTCTGTTTACCTAGCAAACCAAAAGCTTGGACAAAAGGAAGTAGAATTTGGTGGAGATCACCATTAGGCTCAAAATAAAGCTGGTAAGCATGAATTGGTGCTATCCATATGGATATCATCCAAAATCTTACTGCCATCCATAACCCTTTCCCGTGGCAGGACAAATCCACTTGCGTAAGTGATCTGTGTGATCAAGCCACCACATCAGATGTCCCTAGAGGAAGCTTCCCTTTGGCAGCAAAAATGTTTGATGAGTAAGGCACCTAAGTTTACCTTTTGCTCCATCTCGGGGTTAAAAGCCATATGGATTACGCTCACCTTGGGGCCTGCCATTGCCCTGACCTCACCTTTCCCAAAAATAGAATTCACTAGGAAGGTGTGAAAATAATAGATAATGGGGTTCTGGATGGTGGCGCTCTTCTTACGCAAATAATCAGTGTTCCAGTGGACAGAAATCTGCTCCCAAGAATGCATTGCCTCTATGTGCACATTGTCATTAATATCAAGCTCCCCCTCATGGGAGAATCCGAGACAATCACAAAATTCATAAAGGAGAGGCTGCGGAGCTGTCCATTGAGTACAAAACTTATAGTGCAATTATGCTCTTGAGCTTCAAGATCATCATGGAATGATGACATGAACTTGAATGTGGCGATCTTGTAGGTGTCGATGGAGAGGTAGGAGAAGGGGACCATGCCAGCTTGCACAATCATCTGCTCGAAGTCCTCCAAAAGACCTTGGTGGGAGAGGAACTCACCGTCTACCCACTTAGTGGGTAAAACCTTGTGGTTTCTCACCCTCTCATACTGTCGGCTCATGGTGGCCCTCAAGTTTTCTGCCTCCGAACGCCTCTTCTTCGAACCCGGCAGCTTAGTGGAACCGAGGCACCTGCTGTACCCGATCCCTTGCCCGAGCGGAAAATCTTTCCAATGTTATGCATTGTGCTACAAAATTTTCAAAGAGAAATATAGGCATCAAGTTTCTATCACATGAACAAATGATTGCATGTAGAAGTTACACATATGAACGTGAGGAATCAACAATAATCTCAAAATATGATGAACTCATCTAGATAGCCAATGTGATGAATTCAACCATGGATTTAAAAAATTGAGCATGGATCAGATGAGAAACTTACCGATGTGAAGATTCCCCAACTCAAAAACACGAAATCAATGAAGAATAAAAGGTTCTAGGAGGCTAGGGTTTGAGGTGGAGAGAGAAAGAGCAAGAAAGAAAGAAAGAGGAAGAAGAAGAACGGTGGCTGGGAGCCAGCCACCGTCAGCCTTTACCTGGCGATGCAGCCGGTACAGGCGGGTAGTATGGGCGCATTCCGCCCATACCGGTGATCGTCACCATTGGATCAAGGTTAGGGTTCAAGATCAAACCTGGATGGTCTAGTACGGATGGGTGGTACGGGCGTGTCCCGACCGTACCAATTTTTGTTACCGATACTATGAACTTGGATCATATTCATCGAGGTTTAGTATGGGCGCATGGTACAGGCACACCCGACCATACCACAACTCGTTATTGGTATGGCGACCCTGGGTGAAGTTGTCGAAGTTCAGTACGGGCACATCCGACCGTACCGGCGCTCGTTATGCTGTCTGAACCCTATATTATTTCTTCCCTTCATTTTTTCTTGCTTCTTAACTCCTCTAGGGTAAGTCCTCTAAACAACTCTGGACTTGAAATAAATTTATTAGTACACACAAAATAATAAATAAATAATAATAATTATAACTTAAACTTAATTTATTGAGAATGGGTTAACTCCCATTAAGTATCTTGTTCTAGAGTTTAGGTTCTAGCCAAGCTCCATACCATTAGCATTTATCTCAAGCTGCTCTTCATCTTTGGTTCTTGTTGCTTGAACACGCTTAGGCAGTGGAACATATTTTCCATTATGTTCCAGTTTCTTTGGAAACTATCAAACAATCTGATCATCATATATATTAAAGACAATTTTACCGCTAGAGCAGTCTACGTTAGCTCCAGCCGTGCTAAGAAAGTTCTTCCAAGGATGATAGAGAGTTTTTCATCCTTAGGAACATCAAGAATAATAAAATCAGTGGGTATAATATGTTTGTCTATTCTAAGTAGAACATCTTCGATCATACCGACAGGTTGTTTAGTTGTTTTATCCGCCATTTGTAAGGTGATTGAAGTAGGAGAGTACTCTCCAAGGTTTAATTTTTTAAATAGAGAATAAAGCATAACACTAACACCTGCTCCTAAATCACAAAGAGCGTTAAATATATTAGTTTGCCCAATTGCGCAGGAGATGGTTGGTATACCTGGGGTCCCCAAGCTTAGCAGGCAGCTTATCGCCAAAGCTTATCATTACTTCTACAGTCTTAGTTACCTTCTTCTTTCTATTAAGAATATCTCGCATAAACTTTTTATAAGTAGGAACTTTAATAACATTAGTTAAAGGAAGCTCTAAGCATAAGCTTCCCAGTGCCTGATAAAAAGAGCATAGATAGCTTTATCTGGTTCATATTGAACTCGATTAGGATAAGGATTTTTATTTTGGTGGGTATTACCTTCTCCTTTACCTTTGCTACTGGTTCAGCATTCTTTGCGGTTTTCCTTGTGGCTGATTTTTTGCTTATCGACGTGTTCTTCACGCGGGATGATAACTTGCTCTTCTTGATCCTTTCTGAGATCGACTTCTCCCCTTGAATCGATTTTCTCAGAGTCTGAATCATATAGTTTATGTTTATCCCCTGCTTCCTCTTCTTCTCTAACTTTGGAAGCCTCATGCTCCCATTTCTGGGTCTCATAATCAACATCACCTTGAGGATCCACTAAGTCCTCTTCTTCTTGACTCATCTCTTGAGTCTCTCTTGCCTTGCAAGCTTGTTCTTCTTGATACCAAGGTGGTCCTTGTGGTTCCTGCGTTTCTGTACCACGTCTAGTGACAATGTTAGTAGAAACAATATTGAAACCTCCTTGGTTCAAAATCAAAGTTTGGTTTCGATTATTTGATCACATTGAGTTTTAACCATACTTAGATATCTATCTAAATGTTTTGTAGCATGACCCAAGTCATCAAAGACTTCTGTTAGGTCTCTTATATTCTTTTCTTGTGCCATAAGACGTTTGTAGTTTTTCTCACAGAACTAATTTTGTTGATATCTAAACTTTTGCATTGCAAGATTTATATCATCCTCCATTACATAAGCTTGAAGAATGTCAACTTTATTATTTTTAACAAGTTCCAAGGCTATACCTTTTTCTTCCATGGACTTTTTGACTTCGGGTATGAGATTTGGTGGTATGTGAATCATAAATTTTCATGGTTCAACATACTCAACTGGATTGTATTGTTCATCATTAAAGGATCTCACCTCGAAAATCTTTAAACATTCCGGCAGTGTTAAGTTGCATATAGCTCCTCCTACAGATAGATCAATCATTTCTTTTGTTTCGTCATTAAGCCCATTGTAAAAAATTGAATAATTAAATGCTCGTGGAAACCATGATTTCGGACTTTCATAATCATTGCATAAAATTTATTCCATGCTTGATAAAAGTTTTCTCCAACTGTTTGGATTTTTTTGTTATGCTATGTTTAATCTGCATAATTTTAGTGAATGAATAATATTTATGCATGAATTATCGGATGCAATCTTCCTAGTTGTTTATAGTGTGATTAGGTAATGATTGTAACCAAGTAAAAGCATTATATTTCAGGGACCAACGAAAAAGTTTAAGGAGTACAAACTCTATTGGTAAACTTGCTGGTTTAAGAGTAGCGCAAAGGTCATGGACCCTTGTCAAGTGGTCACTAGGATCTTCCTCTTCTTTTCCTGCAAAAGCAATTTCTTTCATCATATAAATTAGCTCAGGATATATTTCGAATTCCTGGCCTTCAAGTCCAGGACAAAGAATAGGCATTTTCCTTAAGTGCCTAGATGGATTCCCATATTCTCCCAATGGTAGCTCAGGTTCAACCCCTTGGGTGATGGTCAAGTCTGTCATCGGTGGAATCAAACTGTTCACGTCTACAGTATGTGAGTTAGAAAACCTTTCAATAAATTCTAGGCGTCTCTCGACCGAAACACGATCAATATACGGAGGTAGATAAGTTTTTCCTGATCGAGTGGTACCTCTGCCTTCAACGGAGATCATGAATGGTGTCAACAACTGCTTTTGTCAAGAAACAACACTTAGCGCTTAGCTCCTCGGCAATGGTGCTAGAAAATATCGTGATGCCCTGCAAGTGCACAATTCGTCAGAGAATGTTTTCACGGAAGTATTAATTCCAGTTTTATATCGATCCTGATAAGGAGCCCTGGTAAGTGTTTTTATGTGGTGTTTCTGTCGAACTCAAGGTGTCACAGGTCTTGAGTGAATTGACTACAACTACTGGTGGTGGAAGGTTTTGCATGAAAGATAGAGGAAGCATGCTTAGGAAATAAATAAGGATTAAATTGCATAAAAGTAAAGATAAGAAAGGTGTTTAGAGGTCCTGCAGATAAGAAGTTAGGCACGGAGAAATGGTTCATGGTGATAGTGAAAGTGCCAAATGGATAAAGTGGAATAAGTGATAGTGATATTTCTTATTTGTAAGTGAGTAGGCAAGAAACCCATATACTGACTAGGAGTCCTCATGGCCAATTCTTCCCAGCCCCAATGATTCGTCTGCCTGTTACCATGGCAATGGTCAGCACATTAATTAAGGTCTTGCGACCAGATTAAGGCTTTAATCTTGATGGTTCCTTGTTGTCCTCGAGTAGTGCTAGCTCCTCATTGATATCAGTCGTGTCACTCGGGGGTCGCCGATTTGCTAGCATACAAGTTCATACCTATGAGATCTTTGGATCATGTTACCTGGGCCCTTAAATTAGATATCAAGCATTAGGTGAACACAGATAATCATTCTCACTATTTAATAAACACTAAAACAATCACAAATGGATGGATTTAAAAGAGGCACGACACATCTCACCAATCCCCTACATCTCCCACGCCTATGGGGATTTACTTAGACATGAGAGGAAGACAAATCAAAAGCATAATTGTATTGGAAATAGGAATCATCTCCAAGTTATTGTAGCAAACCACAATAGCGATTGAAGATCAAATCAAATACAAACCAAAGGTAGATCAAAGTATCAAACCCTGATCTTACAATTGCCAATCTCTCTCTAAGTAACGATGGGGATGATGGTGGAATGTGTGGTTGAGGAGTTGAAAATCTTCGAGGAACGAGGGGAGGTTCTTCTCCTCTTACAAATCTGACCTAACCCTCTCTGGATGAGTTAGCGGCAGTTGTGTTCTCTTTTTCGTCCCCTTCCCTTCACGAAAGTTTCTTGTGTTGATATAGTGGAGTTGGCGGCATGTAGTACGGGCGGACGGTAATGGCGCATCCTGAAGGGTTCCTGGTCTTGATATTTACTCCTCTACGTGCTCCTTTGGGAAACCTGAGTAGCACCTTTTTGATCACCCATTCATGGTATGATACTTGATACCATCTAAGCTCCCTCCAGAACGGTGATTTGCATTATCTCACAGTCTAATGATTATGTTACGAGGTTTCCTTTGTTTATCATTAATGGTGAACTTTGTAACTAGATCTTATTATGATATAACTGTTGGGTGTTTTTCTATCACATCATCAACCAATGATATGACCTCATTGTCAATTGGCATAAATGCCCATGATCTTGAAACCCTAGATCATCCTCATGACCAATGAGCTAGTTCTCTAGAGGTACCTTGAGACTTGGTTTGTTTACATACCACACCTATACCAATGTTTCCACTTGATACAGTTATAGCACAATATGAAACTATTATGAACTAATTGAGAGATGACAATAAAAACCTATTTATTATTTGCCTCTAGGGCATATCTCCTTCAGTCTCCCACTTACACTCGAGTACAAATAATCTAGCTCGCATTTTACTCATCATAAACCATATCACATATGTGTTTATTGATCATGCATGCTTATGGAAAATGTCATATCCATGTTCTATTTTATGAGACCATTTTGTCTTTTGCAAATCGTTAGTGTCTTCCTAATTTTGACATTCATACCATTATCTCATAATGGGTTAAAGTATTCGTTTAGCGATAAAGTGAGACTTTGTTTCTAGTGTTTACTATGATGGTCGCTTTCACCGTTGTCACGTAAAGTTTGAAACACACTTAGCACTCCTTTGTGTACATATAGTAGTTATGGCAACAGAGTGAGGCCGGTTTCTAGGAGCCAACAATGACGTTAGATCAGCCAAAACGAGCTTCTTTTTCTCATGGGCACTGTGCCCTGGGACACACCCTCTGTGTAAAGGTGAACTAGTCCTGCCACAACAATATACATCATGTTAGATGGTGCCCTTATACTTCTTTATCTACGTAGATCCTAGTGCCTGAAATGCAACTATGCACCTTACTTTGCTTATTGACATTTAAGGACAAACTTAATTCTAGTTCAGTGATTAACTCAGGAATCACTTCAGGACATGTTCTTAGAGTTAAGAGTTTGTCCTTCCAACCAGAACCTCGGGTCACATTACGTCGAGTATACAATATGGTTGTATGGAAGAACCTATGACTGAGGCATAGGATATGCATCACACCTCTTTCTTTCTTTTAACCATAGTTGTAATACTAAGACTAACTCAATGCTTCATACAAGTAAGAACTTCTTTCTTACCTTGTTCTATTATGAGCTATTTCAGAATTTTGTCTAGGACATTTTGAACATTTTCAAAATCAAGACCAGGAAGCATTCGACATTTAATGTTTATTAAACTCACCAATCTATCTCGATAGATTCCATTGTTTAATAACTTTTTAAACTTCATCCATATTTACCAACTTAAATGTTATTAGTACCAATCACATCATTCATATATGTCATCCACATATTTCAGAATAATGTCACGCTCCCACTCCCACTCAAATATGGCATCCATATATGAGATCCAATGATTTCACTTAGCTCCCACTCAAAATATGTCTGCTACATATTATGATTAAACCAAGCTACTTTTCTCCCACTCAAATGCAGGTCCTCTCAATAATCTTGGACAGTCCATAATTCTTTGAATCATCAAATTAAAAATTCTAGCTACGAGATTCCAATATCCATATATTTCTATTGTAAATCCAATGGACTCAAGCATTGCTATATTTGTAGTCAACTCCTTGAATTTGTCCAAACATACTTTGTGAGAAATCGAGCTTTATGTCTTCATTAAGTTTCATTTCCTTCTTATGGCTTTGCAGTCATTTAGGAATATCAAGTAAACCTCTTTACTTAATAAGATCAAGTAACATATTACTTTGCAATCTTAAATGTAACTTAATATAGGATTTTATGACTCGTAGTCATTTCTCGCACTTAGGTCCATCACGCTTATTTGCAGTTCGTAGGTATGTCTTCAAATAACATGACAAGTAAATCAATAATATAATTTCGTGAACTTATAGAGTACATATTGTTGAATCCTACTTTATTTAGTAAAAGTATTCGCTGAGACTTTGTGATCATTATCAATAGTTTCTCCTCTATTTGTAGAGTTCGGTTTCACGGAACATATTCCGCCACGCCACTCAATAATCCAGAGGCAAGGTCAACTACCTTGTTTTGATCTTTTACTTTCTTCCACCTGTATCTTCATCAAGACACATAAACTTAGGACAAGAGCAAGTTTGCCCCTTGTGGAACATGTATTCATAGTTGCCTAAGAATACGCTACAAAGACTTGTTTATTTGCTATGATTTTGAATTATCGAAACCTCCAGAAACTCGAACATGCCATAACTCTTATGGTGTTGTTTCCACGAATCTTTTAGATGTTCCTTTCTATTTCAAACGAGTGTTTGCTTATTTCGATCTCTAACTCTAAACAATAACTATAACCCTGATAAGAGATAATATTATACCATATGTATCTAATACAACATGATTATGATATTTAGCCATTTCAATACAATTTCAATTTGTCCAATTGTCATAATTTGTGAAACATCTTTCACAAGTCCTTTTATTCCAAGATTAACTTAAATACTTTAGTCATGTTGATCAAATTAAAGAGACTTGTGTATTCTTGTTAATTAAATATCCTCCTTCACTTTGAAATCTTTTGAACAATTCAAAACGGTTTCAAACTTATGTTTCATTAAGTAAATACTCATATTCACTTAAATCCACAATGAAGTATGAAATAATGATTTCCACTATTTGTTGGAAACACGATACATCACTATGTATACGATTCAACATGAATTATAAATAATGATTTCCACTATTTGTTAAAAATATGATACATCATTATGTATAAAGTTCTACATTTCTTCGCATGTCACCATTTTACCAGAATGCGGAGTTTTAGTCATTCTGCACAGTGAGACATGGTTTTGCAAAGTCTCTAGATCAAGCATTTAAGACCCCGATCTTCATTTAGAATGAAGAACATGCAATAACCACCATGACTTAAACAATAGTGTCATGTCATTATTAAACTTCGGATATCTTTTAGCATTCTAATACTTTATAAATGCTTAAACTATTATCATTAACATAGTGATGATAATAACTCATTTATAGTCGTAATGTGACCATAAAGGTATTATTCATAAAGTGGTACAACTGTCTTATAACTTATTCATATGAATAATCGTCTCGCTAAAAGCAAGACATAGAAACAAGAATTGCAAAATTATATTCAAGTCCACTAATCCAAATGATAAACCTTGAGGAAAGGGGGGGGTGATGTCGGCCATCAACTATTTTTCTTGCCATAATTAAGCCAAATTGCCTCAATTCCAGCAATTCTCAAGGAGACCATCCTGTTTTCACAAAACGGGACAAGTATCCAATTCTTATGTAAACTGCAATGAGTTTTGCAAGAATTATATTTAGAACTTTGTATATCTAATATATATTCTTTTCATCCATGATCTCCATTGCAATCAAGACCTTCTAAGAGTTATCAACTCTAATGCAAGATTGCTAAGTGATTCTCCAAATATTCTATTTTCATCCACGATGGAGGAAAACTCATCCAACAACTCATACTTTATGTGCCATATCTTGCACAATACAAAATTGTAGTCCAACTCTCCATCGTATGGAGGATGGCTTATTAGATGATTATGGAGAAAACACAAACATTGCAGAATCATCGGATTATCTCCTAATGGTTATTGTATCAAGAAGAGAAGATCATATTATTATGAGGATATCCCTCAAGTGTGGGTATTAATCTATGAAGTTGGACCATTTTGCTAAGTTCCACATCAAGCAAGAGATTTCCCATGGTTGCAAAGGACCTCAATGGGATAGGCTATGATCTATTAAGATATTTGCAAATTGACATCTAGACTAAGTTCATAATATGAGTTCAATCCTAATTAAGCTCCCACTAAAATTGTCACCCCTAGATGATTTTAGTGATCACACAATCCTAAGCCGCTATACCACCCCCGATCATCACGGCCGACAATGCGGTTTCAAAGGTAGACATTCCCCAATGTCAATCACGTCAACCATGTGACTCATGCTCGACCTTTCGGTCTCTTGTGTTCCGAGGCCATGTCTACACATGCTAGGCTCACCAAATCTAACTTGTGTGTATTTGTAGTGCAACATGTCTTACACCCACTGTATGCGAACGCAGATATGTCTGACACCCGATCATCACAGCCTGCCTCATAACAGAGAACTTTCTTGGTGGTGCACACACAAGGGAAACACTATCATTGGACTTATTTAGGGATTATCTTATCTTCTACCATTGAGTATCTAATACTAGCATACGATAAGATGTAAAACATGTATGGTCCTTCTTCTTGCGCCTTGATCTCCATCGAGCGCTCCGGCATGATCTCCATCTTGCCCCTGGTTTAACGCCAAGTCCACGATGCCACCAGCAGGTCGTCCATCGGAATGATGACTATTACTATACTACTTAGTAATAGAAAAGTAAAATACTTTACCTTCGTAACGACCAATACCATATCATAACACAAGCCCTCCTGCAAAACAAAGTTAGACGCCTCTACTTTATATTTTGCAAGTTTTACGTGGTTGTTAGGGCTTTCGTAATAGAATTATTTCTAATCTACGAACTTTCCAACCACAACATGGATCCAACAGTTGTCTCTACTACACCCCTTTTGAGGCCCTCCGTTGTAAATGTCATATCAACTATTGAATGAGGGACAGACACCCGCTAGCCAATTATACAAAGCAAGCCGTATGTCGAGCGTGGAACCAGTCTCACATACGAATACGTGTAAGGTCAGTCCGAGCCGCTTCACCAAACAATACCGCGATATAAACAAGTCCACATTAGAGGGTAACAATTAGAGGATCAATGCCCACGCAATACATGTGCGTACTAGCCGTACAACACTCCTACTCATAGATCAGCTCTGATACCATTGAAGGGTTCCGTAGCAGAAAACAAAAAATTCCTATGTTGGAACTCCCTAACGCCCAAGATCTATCTATGGAGTAATGCAGTAACGACCGGAGCATATAGAATACATACCCTTGTAGACGACACGCGGTTAACGTTCCGAGGGGAACGTGGTTGAAGTAGTCGAACTCATGGTCGACCTTAAGGTCACGAAGCTCCTCGCAGGTCACCCTTGGTCCATCTTCATCGTGCAGTAGCTCTGGCTCATGACATCCAAGATGCCCTCATATGAGGCACCCTCGAGGTTTCATACACATACGGTGTACGATGACGACCTCTGACTCCTTGATCCCTTCCGGGAGTGCGGAAGTAGATCTCTGGCTTGGAATCCCTGCAGCGCAATGGCATGCTACATGTGCGCCTTGTTCACACAACCCATACATGGGGGCCATGGTCACAAGGGAGAGACAGAGGATAAGAAGGCAACCAAAGTCCTTCTCCTTTTTTTGTGTCTAATCCCACCCATGGGCAACCCTTTATATCGAGGGAGGGAGGTGTGCCCTCCCCTTTGGGTTTCCCATGTGGGACTAATCAAGGGAGAGAGGGGGAGGCGCCATGGGCCTCTAGGGCACCACGGGCCAACCGTCCAGGGGGAGCCCCATCCCGCGCACACCCCAAGGCTGGCCGGGTGGGCCCCATGTGGCGGCTGGGCTTGGCCCTTCCCTCTTGCGGTTTTCCCTCATGGGCCCTTTTCCCTAGGAATTTGGCCCATTAGTGGAATACCCTTTCAAATTAGATTTTAATGTTATATTTAATATTAATTACATTAATTAAAATGTAAATACATATTACAAAATCTGATTTAACCTGAAACACCTTTCGATTCCCTTTCGATTTCCTTCGAATGACTTCGAAACTTTTTCGAAACAATTCCGGTTCTCTCATGGAACTTTTTCGGTTTCCTTTTTTCTTTCATATGGTGATTCCAACTTACAGAGGATCTCTAGTGCATCGTACCCTTAAGTGTATTTTCCCACGACTCAGGAATAGCATAGACATGATCTCCATCAATGATCAATAGCGGGGTTGGGATGCCCATAATGACCCCTATGCATTCCATGATGATAATGGCATTTGAACCATAAACGTTCCCATTCCCTTTGCCACTTGATACCTAGTTCACTCGAGACTTGATCTATGGTATCTCCATACCTTCGTTCGGTCTCATTACCGATGAACTTGTTTACTCATTCCCATGTTGTTGTATTCCGTGACCCAGTCACACGCTTGCAAGTTTCGTTAATGCAATGTCACCGAGATGGCCACATGTATTTACATGGATTGGCAAATCCTGGTCTTGATATGTACTCCTCTATGCGCTCCTTTGAGAAACCCGAGTAGCACCTTTTTGATCACCCATTCACGGTATGATACTTGATACCATCTAAGCTCCCTCCAGAACGGTGACTTGCATTATCTCACAGTCTAAGGATTATGTTACGAGGTTTCCTTTGTTTATCATTAATGGTGAAATTTGTAACCAGATCTTATTATGATACAACTGTTGGGTGTTTGTCTATCACATCATTCAACCAATGATATGACCTCATTGTCAATTGACATAAATGCCCATGATCTTGAAACCCTAGATCATCCTCATGACCAATGAACTAGTTGCTAGAGGTAACTAGAGACTTGGTTTGTTTACATACCACACCTGTACCAATGTTTCTACTTGATATAGTTATAACACAATATGAAACTATTATGAACTAATTGAGATATGACAATAAAAACCTATCTATTATTTGTCTCTAGAGCATATCTCCTTCACGTACCACTAGTTGTTAAGCCTCCAATGAAAGGGGATCCAATTAGGGATTTACTTATTTAGGTGCAATTATCCCATAAATGCTATCAGATCTTTCATAAATGTTTATTACCTGAAAACCATCATAAGAAACCAAGGATTTACTAATTGCGACATTAATGTTAGTAGAAAGAAGTAATCTTTAGTGAAATCCGGCAATAAATAAGAGGAAAATCAATAGTAAAAAGTGATAAAATTTGGAGCTATCAGACAACCTAGTCAACGAGACAGAAAGGGGCCCATACGGCTACGGGAAGGTCCAGAAGGTTTACCGACTTGGACATGAAGCCAAAAGACTTGGAGTATAAGATGTAGTAGTTACCGAGCATGTTGTAATCTATACCGTAGCCGAATAGGTTTCTTCCTGTAAGCCCTATTCCGGATGACTATATAAGCCGACATACGGGAAGCCTTTAGGGCAAGACTCGATACGAGCAATCTCACCTCCCACGAGCGAACCAATCTCAAACCCTGTGTAATCTTTGGCTTTGTCGATTATAGTGGATTGATTGCAGGAGTAGGATCTAGCCACCACAGTCGGATCTAAACCTGGGTAAACTTGTGTGCTCCCTGTCTCGGACATCTTTACGTCTCACATCCCCTTTCTTTCCACGCCTTGAGAACCCCCTCATAGCGGACTTGTCATCAATATGACCACATCAATGCAGCTGGAAGGTCATAACGGGACCCGTACGTGCGAATAGGTACGAAGGCCAGACCTAGCGACCGGGATGCGGCGGCTTGAACCCATCCAGGATTCCAATTCCCCTCGCCGGCGACACCTTCGGTCCGCTTCGCCTCCGTTGGCCTTATGGCCTTGGAGGCGTGGCAAACCACGACCTCTCGCCGGCAGGAGGGTTCTTGTTTTTTTGTTTAGATTCTTTTCCATTCGAGATGGTGAGGCGGCGACTATATCTTAAAGTCATAAGAAGATCCTTCCTGCCCTATACTCATTCTGGTGGTGCATCTAGAGTCGGCGGAGCGCGCGTGGAGTCGTGTGTCCGACATATCTACTAGGATCTAGCCGTTTTTCGTGTTCGTTTTTGTGGATTAAGGTTAGTCTCTTCCGACCTGTGATTGTCATCTTTGGTGATGGTTGCTGGTCTGGTGCGCTGGTCATTTGGGCCTTAGCACGACAATTTTTTGTTTGTCTACTATAACAAGCTCTACTAAGACAAGTTTTGTCTGGCTCCAGTGATGGAGGGGTGGAGACAGTGGCGCTTCTTCGACTCGCGCTAGTGTCGGTAGTCGCCCCTAGGTGGTCAAAGCACCTATTTATAATTTTTATTAGTTTTAGTACTCTTTATAGTGCTATTGATGATTATTAATTGATCAGGAATTTTCGCAAAAAAATGCAATTGAAAGGCCCATGTATATCCCATTTCGGGGAAGTGTTCACGAAATTGAATGATTGCTACTACATAGGTAACGCACGGACAGTTCATGGTAACTGATCAGGTTATATTAGTGGAATATATTTATGTTCCATCTCAAGAAAAAAGAAAAAAAACTGATCGGGTTATCTGATCCCTACTATAATGCTCGCCCTAACTCAAGGCGTAGAGCGCGAGTAGTATATGAATTCTTTTTTTTTTTGCGGGGGGTTAGTATACGAATTCTGTCCGGGTCCGTCTAGTCCTCGAGTAGTATATATACATGTACAGTGCTTGTAATCTCGAAGAAAAACCCATGGACTCCAAGCGCGCCCCCACAACCCACGTCTCTCATCGATCTTTGGCAACTGCCGAGCCATGGTCGCCAAAACCGCCGCCGTGTCTGCACGCCTCGTCCGCTCCTCCCCGACGCACCGTATCTACCATGTGAGCGTCCCAGGCCACACCACGGTCACCACCACCGTGACCGATAACCCGGGCGTCGTGCGCCGGTGGGTGTATAAAACACGGTGGCTCGAAGCCCGTCGCCTCCGCTCCGGCGCCGGACTCGCCGTCGGCATGGGTGTGCAGTGGACCCCTTCCTTCATTCGTCTGGGAGACGGCGCCAATCCACGGCCGCGCACCCTGCAGCTCTGCTACGGGCGGCGGTGCCTCGTGTTCCAGATCGCGCGGGTCCACAGCGCCGATCCTGTCGTGCTCCAGCGCTTCATGTACGACGCGCGCGTGGCAGTCGTCGCGTACAACGTACGTGCCGACTGCGACAAGCTGAGGGACTACCACGGCCTGGAGGTGGCGAACCCTCGAGAGCTGCGCGCCGTGACGGGCATGGGCAACGCCTCCATGGAGCGCATGGCGGAGCAGGTCCTTGGGTGGCGCGGCTTGAAGAAGGACAAGCGGGTGGGCACCAGCAGGTGGGACGGCCGCAGGCTGTCGAAGAAGCAGGTGGTGTACGCCTCGATCGATGCCTGCATCTCGCATTGCATCGGGGTTCGCCTCGGCGTCACGCCGGACAACGACTCTGGTTCTGAATCGGACGCGTAGAAGCCCTGCCAGACTCGAGCATGCAACGATCAAGGTTGAAGTGATCTCGGCTGTAGGAAAATTCAATCGACAGCACTCTAAATTGTTCTTATGTTCTTTGTGATTTTGTGAACATGTCCGGTTGCTAGCATTAGGCGGCACTCTAAACTGTTTTTATTTTTGTTGCGCATGGATGCTTCATAGTATTTTGTTCAGTGAGTCGCCCGAGGTAAATGAGAGCGTGCTACTGCTATCCCCGCCGTCGGCCACTCCGGCCCCAGCGTTTCCCCCTCCCGCCGGCCGCCCCCAGGCCCCGGCGACCACCCTTCCGCCCCCATGGTATCCTCCTGCACTCCACCGCCCGGCTCCCTAACGCCCAAGATCTATCTATGGAGTAATGCAGTAACGACCGGAGCATATAGAATACATACCCTTGTAGACGACACGCGGTTAACGTTCCGAGGGGAACGTGGTTGAAGTAGTCGAACTCATGGTCGACCTTAAGGTCACGAAGCTCCTCGCAGGTCACCCTTGGTCCATCTTCATCGTGCAGTAGCTCTGGCTCATGACATCCAAGATGCCCTCATATGAGGCACCCTCGAGGTTTCATACACATACGGTGTACGATGACGACCTCTGACTCCTTGATCCCTTCCGGGAGTGCGGAAGTAGATCTCCGGCTTGGAATCCCTGCAGCGCAATGGCGTGCTACATGTGCGCCTTGTTCACACAACCCATACATGGGGCCATGGTCACAAGGGAGAGACAGAGGATAAGAAGGCAACCAAAGTCCTCCTTTTTTTGTGTCTAATCCCACCCATGGGCAACCCTTTATATCGAGGGAGGGAGGTGTGCCCTCCCCTTTGGGTTTCCCATGTGGGACTAATCAAGGGAGAGAGGGGGAGGCGCCATGGGCCTCTAGGGCACCATGGGCCAACCGTCCAGAGGGAGCCCCATCCCGCGCACACCCCAAGGCTGGCCGGGTGGGCCCCATGTGGCGGCTGGGCTTGGCCCTTCCCTCTTGCGGTTTTCCCTCATGGGCCCTTTTCCCTAGGAATTTGGCCCATTAGTGGAATACCCTTTCAAATTAGATTTTAATGTTATATTTAATATTAATTACATTAATTAAAATGTAAATACATATTACAAAATCTGATTTAACCTGAAACACCTTTCGATTCCCTTTCGATTTCCTTCGAATGACTTCGAAACTTTTCCGAAACAATTCCGGTTCTCTCATGGAACTTTTTCGGTTTCCTTTTTTCTTTCATATGGTGATTCCAACTTACAGAGGATCTCTAGTGCATCGTACCCTTAAGTGTATTTTCTCACGACTCAGGAATAGCATAGACATGATCTCCATCAATGATCAATAGCGGGGTTGGGATGCCCATAATGACCCGTATGCATTCCATGATGATAATGGCATTTGAACCATAAACGTTCCCATTCCCTTTGCCACTTGATACCTAGTTCACTCGAGACTTGATCTATGGTATCTCCATACCTTCGTTTGGTCTCATTACCGATGAACTTGTTTACTCATTCCCATGTTGTTGTATTCCGTGACCCAGTCACACGCTTGCAAGTTTCGTTAATGCAATGTCACCGAGATGGCCACATGTATTTATCCGTTACATGGATTGGCAAATCCTGGTCTTGATATGTACTCCTCTATGCGCTCCTTTGAGAAACCCGAGTAGCACCTTTTTGATCACCCATTCACGGTATGATACTTGATACCATCTAAGCTCCCTCCAGAACGGTGACTTGCATTATCTCACAGTCTAAGGATTATGTTACGAGGTTTCCTTTGTTTATCATTAATGGTGAAATTTGTAACCAGATCTTATTATGATACAACTGTTGGGTGTTTGTCTATCACATCATTCAACCAATGATATGACCTCATTGTCAATTGACATAAATGCCCATGATCTTGAAACCCTAGATCATCCTCATGACCAATGAACTAGTTGCTAGAGGTAACTAGAGACTTGGTTTGTTTACATACCACACCTGTACCAATGTTTCTACTTGATATAGTTATAACACAATATGAAACTATTATGAACTAATTGAGATATGACAATAAAAACCTATCTATTATTTGTCTCTAGAGCATATCTCCTTCACGTACCACTAGTTGTTAAGCCTCCAATGAAAGGGGATCCAATTAGGGATTTACTTATTTAGGTGCAATTATCCCATAAATGCTATCAGATCTTTCATAAATGTTTATTACCTGAAAACCATCATAAGAAACCAAGGATTTACTAATTGCGACATTAATGTTAGTAGAAAGAAGTAATCTTTAGTGAAATCCGGCAATAAATAAGAGAAAAATCAATAGTAAAAAGTGATAAAATTTGGAGCTATCAGACAACCTAGTCAACGAGACAGAAAGGGGCCCATACGGCTACGGGAAGGTCCAGAAGGTTTACCGACTTGGACATGAAGCCAAAAGACTTGGAGTATAAGATGTAGTAGTTACCGAGCATGTTGTAATCTATACCGTAGCCGAATAGGTTTCTTCCTGTAAGCCCTATTCCGGATGACTATATAAGCCGACATACGGGAAGCCTTTAGGGCAAGACTCGATACGAGCAATCTCACCTCCCACGAGCGAACCAATCTCAAACCCTGTGTAATCTTTGGCTTTGTCGATTATAGTGGATTGATTGCAGGAGTAGGATCTAGCCACCACAGTCGGATCTAAACCTGGGTAAACTTGTGTGCTCCCTGTCTCGGACATCTTTACGTCTCACATCCCCTTTCTTTCCACGCCTTGAGAACCCCCTCATAGCGGACTTGTCATCAATATGACCACATCAATGCAGCTGGAAGGTCATAACGGGACCCGTACGTGCGAATAGGTACGAAGGCCAGACCTAGCGACCGGGATGCGGCGGCTTGAACCCATCCAGGATTCCAATTCCCCTCGCCGGCGACACCTTCGGTCCGCTTCGCCTCCGTTGGCCTTATGGCCTTGGAGGCGTGGCAAACCACGACCTCTCGCCGGCGGGAGGGTTCTTGTTTTTTTGTTTAGATTCTTTTCCATTCGATATGGTGAGGCGACGACTATATCTTAAAGTCATAAGAAGATCCTTCCTGCCCTATCCTCATTCTGGTGGTGCATCTAGAGTCGGCGGAGCGCGTGTGGAGTCGTGTGTCCGACATATCTACTAGGATCTAGCCGTTTTTCGTGTTCGTTTTTGTGGATTAAGGTTAGTCTCTTCCGACCTGTGATTGTCATCTTTGGTGATGGTTGCTAGTCTGGTGCGCTGGTCATTTGGGCCTTAGCACGACAATTTTTTGTTTGTCTACTATAACAAGCTCTACTAAGACAAGTTTTGTCTGGCTCCAGTGATGGAGGGGTGGAGACAGTGGCGCTTCTTCGACTCGCGCTAGTGTCGGTAGTCGTCCCTAGGTGGTCAAAGCACCTATTTATAGTTTTTATTAGTTTTAGTACTCTTTATAGTGCTATTGATGATTATTAATTGATCAGGAATTTTCGCAAAAAAATGCAATTGAAAGGCCCATGTATATCCCATTTCGGGGAAGTGTTCACGAAATTGAATGATTGCTACTACGTAGGTAACGCACGGACAGTTCATGGTAACTGATCAGGTTATATTAGTGGAATATATTTATGTTCCATCTCAAGAAAAAAGAAAAAAAACTGATCGGGTTATCTGATCCCTAATATAATGCTCGCCCTAACTCAAGGCGTAGAGCGCGAGTAGTATAGGAATTCTTTCTTTTTACGGGGGGTTAGTATACGAATTCTGTCCGGGTCCGTCTAGTCCTCGAGTAGTATATATACATGTACAGTGCTTGTAATCTCGAAGAAAAACCCATGGACTCCAAGCGCGCCCCCACAACCCACGTCTCTCATCGATCTTTGGCAACTGCCGAGCCATGGTCGCCAAAACCGCCGCCGTGTCTGCACGCCTCGTCCGCTCCTCCCGACGCACCGTATCTACCATGTGAGCGTCCCAGGCCACACCACGGTCACCACCACCGTGACCGATAACCCGGGCGTCGTGCGCCGGTGGGTGTATAAAACACGGTGGCTCGAAGCCCGTCGCCTCCGCTCCGGCGCCGGACTCGCCGTCGGCATGGGTGTGCAGTGGACCCCTTCCTTCATTCGTCTGGGAGACGGCGCCAATCCACGGCCGCGCACCCTGCAGCTCTGCTGCGGGCGGCGGTGCCTCGTGTTCCAGATCGCGCGGGTCCACAGCGCCGATCCTGTCGTGCTCCAGCGCTTCATGTACGACGCGCGCGTGGCAGTCGTCGCGTACAACGTACGTGCCGACTGCGACAAGCTGAGGGACTACCACGGCCTGGAGGTGGCGAACCCTCGAGAGCTGCGCGCCGTGACGGGCATGGGCAACGCCTCCATGGAGCGCATGGCGGAGCAGGTCCTTGGGTGGCGCGGCTTGAAGAAGGACAAGCGGGTGGGCACCAGCAGGTGGGACGGCCGCAGGCTGTCGAAGAAGCAGGTGGTGTACGCCTCGATCGATGCCTGCATCTCGCATTGCATCGGGGTTCGCCTCGGCGTCACGCCGGACAACGACTCTGGTTCTGAATCGGACGCGTAGAAGCCCTGCCAGACTCGAGCATGCAACGATCAAGGTTGAAGTGATCTCGGCTGTAGGAAAATTCAATCGGCAGCACTCTAAATTGTTCTTATGTTCTTTGTGATTTTGTGAACATGTCCGGTTGCTAGCATTAGGCGGCACTCTAAATTTGTTGCGCATGGATGCTTCATAGTATTTTGTTCAGTGAGTCGCCCGAGGTAAATGAGAGCGTGCTACTGCTATCCCCGCCGTCGGCCACTCCGGCCCCAGCGTTTCCCCCTGCCGCCGGCCGCCCCCAGGCCCCGGCGACCACCCTTCCGCCCCCATGGTATCCTCCTGCACTCCACCGCCCGGCTTCCCCCAGCGCCGCTGGCAGCGACCTTCAAGCCCCGAGTCTGTCTCCTCTGCGCCGCATCGGGGCAACGAGCACGCGTCTCTGGTCTGGGCATCTCCTCTGCATCTTCCGGTGAGTTCCAGACCAGCGTGGCGGCGCTGGACGAGGGAGACAACCGCTCGGAGGGCAGGCAGAGAAACGTGGCATCATGCGCGCAGCCGTCGGATTGTGGACCCAGAGCCGCTCGTGGTTCAAACTGCAAACAGCGGTCAACAATCGGCCGCTGCTGACGAGCAGTTGGCTGACAAAAGAGGAGAGCCGTTTGCTAACAAAGCTGGCACACAGGACAGGAGCTCGTAGTTCCTCCTGATTCTGAGCCTTTGTTGAGGAGACCAGGTCAGATCGACACAGTGCTAGTGGAGGCTCCTTCTGCTTGTGCTGGGGATCCCGAGGTAGCTTAAGCAGCTTTGTGCATCTCCGTCCAGTCCCGCTGCAAGTGAAAGAGTTGGTGGGGCCGGTGCCGGTGCCCGTGGGGTCCTTTTCTGTAGATAGCACAGAAAAGACTTAGGGCATGGGCATTAGTTTAGACAGCATCCGTCTGTATTATTTGTCCACGTCACCTGTAGACTGCACTGAGACACCTCGTACATTAGGTCGTCGCTTCCATCTACAGAAACTCACCACTGTATACAACATTTAAATAATCCAATTATTTCTGTATCAGAAGAAACGTTCTTCCTCCTCTGCTCCATGCGTCGTCTCTCCTCAATTGAATCTGTCCGTTGTTCCAAATAGTCTTGGCCAATTCTTGCTAGCAGCAATCAATCTTCTCAAAGACTCATTTATCCTCTCACAGTGAATAGAAGGCAAAGAGAATGAAAGAAAATATAAAAGCCATATGCACCTTGACACATAAAAGCTGCTTGTTTTGTTGAGGCCGGACCGCCGGCTGGAGAGGTCTACATCCCACTCGATCTAGATGTGGGACATTACTTTTCTGGTAATCCCTGGTTAGTAACAAAAAAAAGCAGTAGGCATACAAACAAGCAGCTGCATTATGTTGTGATAATCTACTTACTGGCCAGTGGCCACAACAATTGTCTAAAAAACAAAAAGAACTACCAATCTAATCACCACCTACAAGCAAAGAAGCCCGAGAATCAATATTGAATCAGATCGTCCCATGCCTGATGCCCCGATCCCACATTTAAAAAATAGATCTTGTTGATGTCGCACTCCCACATCAAACCTGCAGGCAGCCCCTAGCCCGTGCATGAAGATGTATCAGCTACGGCCTACGGTAGGTGCAAAGTAGCCTTCCGGCCGGCGGCGGCGTCGCTCAACGAATCGGCTGTGATTTTCGCTGGGTCGAGGTTTTCACAGGGGAAATCGCGAGAACAGGTCCGTGGAGTCGCACCTGGCACCTCACAATCAGTTGGTTGAGCCGGACCGGCCACATACCGCTTCGCTGGTGGGGCCCACGGCACATGGTCATCTTCCTCCCCCACCTCTCTTCTTCCTCAAAGACACACGAACCTTCACTTTCAGATCAATGGCGCTGCATACAACAAATACAGGATTTGGGGGCCCCAAATTTTTGGGGGCCCTGTGCGGTCGCCCACCTCGCACGCCCTCGTGGACAACCCTGGATGCGTTCCAACAGCAGTCGGCGTGAAGCTCCGGTGGTCTCGGCGTAGCCAATAAATTGCAAGATTGGATTCATCCTTTCTTTATCTGAGGGGAGATTGGATTCATCGAGCAAGGAGAAAAAAAAATCAAAGATGGGAGTGCAGACGCCCTCGATACAACGGGAAAAGGCTGTCGATAGCAACCGAGTTTTCAGGGCTACAGACGGTCTATAAGTTTACCGACGACTCCTTCTCTCTCTTCCCCCACTCTCCTCCACCTCACCTAAAATCCTAGGTGGCATTCCATTATAGACAGCTGAGGTGAACTATTTTACATGCCCTTAGGCAGCTGGTAGGACAGGACATCTTCCTGTCGCCTGGTCCCTCCACGTTGGGTTCAAAAGAAGGGGCCCGCACAGAACTGGAGCATGCACCAGGATACGTCCAAGTATCTCTTTCGGGATCAACTACGGCCAGTGAAAATTGGGAGGAAGACAGCCTACACGGCTACACCGAGGCAGCTCAGATACTACGCATGATGGTGAGTTTAGTTTGCTGCCAAGCTGTCCATGCAAATCATACACTGGGCTAAGGGCCCAACTAGTGCTGTGGAAGTGGTCACGAGCGAGCCACAGGCTTGCGCCGAAATCAAGCAATTCTGTGCGACAGGGCCGTCTTCAGAATTTTGGGCCCCCGACGCGAATTAAGCTCATTATTCCCATTACCGATTTCTTTAATGTCTCGGAATCCCCATTTCCAACTCAAAATTCAAAGGAAAACGGTACAGTCGGATCGAACAAATCCATCCCCAGGTCGCTCCAGCACGCCACCAGAATGCACTCAGTATCTCCTATTTCCCTCGAGCCCGCCGCCGCACGCATCGAGCGCCGTCGCCTCCACTCGCACACCATCCTAAGACCGCCGCTTCTCTTTCTCCCTCACCTTCTCCCCCTGGCCGCTTTCCTCACCCCAGCAGCTCTGTCCCGAGAGCATGCGCGCGCCCGCGACCGCACATCCTTGCCTCCTCTCGCCAGGAGCTCCGCCTCCTTGGTCATCGCGAGGCGGGCGAAAGGAACTTGCCGTGAGCTTCTACGGCGGCGCGGAGGGGACGCACACCCACAACCATGACAACAAGGATGTTGGGGACGGGAACGGGTCACCGGAGGGCGCCCCGCTACTCTGCCTCCACCCCACACCAGCGCCGCCGGTCGTCAAAGATGGAGGCCACCTACATGGCCTCCGTGCCCAGGGCCCCTGCTGTTCCACCTCTACCCCGTCGTAGCTCCGTGCAAAGCGGCGGCTGCTACGCGCGGAGGCCACGACTACTACCGGCACGGTGCTACACAGGCAGGACGACGATGCTAATGGAAGTGGTCATCATTGCTACAGATGAAGGGTCGCGATGCTACCGACCAATGGATGTGTTTTGATATTTTGCTATAAGGCGATGCTACAATAGTAGCAATTTTTGCTATTTCTCTTCTATGATTTTGCTACAATAGCACAAAGTATGCTATGACATTTTCGACGAAAGTCCTCAGCAAAGTCGGTTTTGCTACGACAACCACCGGCAATGTCTCCGGCGAAGGCTGTTCTTTTTGCTACATTAACATTTTTTTTTATCACCACCATTTTGCGGTTTTACTACACGAGCGTCAAGTTTTTGCTACACGGTCTCCGGTGAGGTCTACCGACGAAAGCTTCAGACGAGGTCGGATATGCTACATTAGTATAATTTTTTTGCTACACGGTTGCCGGCGAGGTCTCCGGTGAAATCTCCGGCGAGGTCTAGTCTATTTTTCTATTTTCTGGACTGAACCTTTTTTTGCTATATATAGTAAAAACGGGGTCATTTGTAGCAAAAGCGGGGGAGGTGTTGTTTTGGAGGACACGTGTCGTGCTGTCGACCCGGGGGATCCCGGACAAATATCCCGGGTGACGCGTAGCACTACCCAAATTCAAAATAGCAACCATGTTGATGGACTTTTTCATCGACAAATAACACAAGCTGTAAATGAATGATTTTCTGATTAGTTCATATACTAGCAAGCAGAACTAACCTTCGATCATTGGAGATAATGGATCCTAAATAAATGGCCAAGATCCAGCCTCAAGCAAACCTGGTCCTTGATGTAGCCGTGCCGATGATGAATGGCTACATGCTACAACAGTATACCAACACACTATGCTTAAAGCCAAACGCCCCGCTTGCCTGACGAGCGGCAGAGGAGAGAGTGAGATCGAATTTAGACAGGGAGGGACAGGGAGCGGGGGTACTGGATGAGTAGAAGATGTAGCGCCGGCGGCGCGCAGATGGCAGATGAACAAACACAGAGGCGCGGATGAACCCTCAAGGCATCGACGTGCGAATTGACATTTGGCAGGGATTTCGGTCGGCGAGATGAAAGGTGGGCAAGCAATAGGCTGGGCCGGACTTATTTTCTCTTGTTAATTATCTCTTAAATCACAGATTAGCAGATTTGGGGGCTCACTTTTTTGGGGGCACTGTTCGGTCGTGCACTTCACGCCCTCGTGGACGGGTGTGCGAATGTACGAGTAAAATTCACACTTACTACCTGAATTTGGCACCCTGTTTCGATATGGTCATCCATCTCAGTAATAGATAATTTACGGTCCCTAAATACGACAGGTGTATCATGACGGTTATGGGCCTGTATAGTAATGTATTCAACGGGTGTTGACCGGTCCAAACATAAACAGTGTAACTTTTTTTGCAAAAAAACCCTCCCCTAAATCAAGCCCAAGCCTAGAGACAAAATGTATGATCCTTTGGTCCAGACTGACAGGCAGTCCTCACCTATCAGTGTCACACTCCCCTTCTTCCCCCACCCGACTCCACCAGACCGCCACGAGATGCCGACGCGCGTCTCTAGCCTCTCCACACTGGCAATGTGCGCCCTCGACTACTACCCATCGGTCTCGATCGTCGACCGGCGTCCACGCCCATGGTGCACGCCAGCCCTAGCCGTGCCCGCCGCCCATGATGCCCTGGCCACGCCCGCCGCCCTGGTCACCGCCGAGGCACTCTCTGGCTTGCACAAGTCGTGGACGTCCGCAACGGGCGTGGTCCCTCTCCCACTGCGGGGATCTGGCAAAACACGGTGCTGGAGGTAGGCGAACGTCGTCCGTGTGGCCCGAGGCCACCTAGGCGTCTTGCAGGGTGGTGCCAACATGTGGACGGTGGCAACGTTTCGCGTCCCTGATAGGATCGTGGAGGTCAGCATGAGAGTAGAGGAGAAATCAGAGCGCTCAGAGAAGCTATCACATACTCCATGACCCAGATGCCCTAGCTTGTGTCCGTCTCCATGCACATGACCCGGTTGTCCTCGCGACAGAGCTCGTTGACCACACCACGTCAACCGACTCCAAGATCTTGTGGACCTGCTTGACTCCGATGTGGTGACGATAGCGCCGCCGGAGAGCGGCGGGGCGGCGGCCGGGAGCGATGGGCACGAGGTCAAGCGGAAGGTTGGGTAGATGCCCTGATGTGTTTTTTTGATTTGGCCCTGGTAGTTTTTCAATTTTGTCCTGAGATTTTTTGTTATTCAAAAATAATGTCTATTGAGTGTTTAAGGGGCTGACAGATAGGGTCTACTCAGTGCCACGTCGACAAATACATCCCTTTAAACATGGTCAATGACCTCATGACACACCCGTCGTATTTAGTGACCGTATACTGCGTATTCCTGAGATTGATGACCGTATCGAAAAAAGGTGCCAAGTTCAGGTACTAACGGTAAATTTTACTCCGAATAAATTAAAGACGTTAGCACCACCACTGCTGAAGGAGATTGAGGGGGTGAACAAGTTACGCATAGAGGCCGAACCATTCACTTCGAGACGTGACACTAGTAGATCGACCTCTGCAACAATTGCGATGAGAACCACACAAGTAAAAAAGGCTTCAGCTACGGAGATTGTCTTGTTGAAGGCCTTAGGTATTTCCTCCACAGACCTGTCGGTCAATGTGGCGGATCTGCTAATCTTCAAGCAGCTGTTTGATTCACCACTACGTGACCATCACCTAAGAGCAAGTCCAGCAGATCCCCTAAAATTCCCCCTATGTCTCCATGTAGGGGTCTCCCCTAGTTTATCTATCTCCAACATCTCCCTTATATTTTCTACCCTATATCACATTCACGTATATTATAACAATATTTCGTAACTGACTTCATTTTTCTGAACTACCATAATTCGAATGATTGTAATTCTAGATAAAAAACTAACTAATTTGAAGTGTAAAATAGTAAGAGGCCAAGTCAAACCGTGGAATCACCAAGCCCAACAGGCCAGCGCAGTTCAGGTGGGTGAGGACGCATGAAGCATCGTTCTTAAGAAGAGAGGAACAAAACCGATCGCAATTGACTATAGTAGTTTCTTCTTCCTCTCCATGTCTCCCACCAACATGCCGTCCTGCTCCCTCGCATCTCGTCTCTCTCCTCACCTCCCTCCTCGCTCACGCCCTCCTCTGGCCACACCCACGCTGCCCCTCCGATGCTGCCCCTCCTTAAAATAAGATGATCATTGGACAATAGTAATGACATTCTTGTGTACTTTGGAATAAACAAGAATACGCGATGTATGTAGAAGTGACAAAATAGTTCATTTTAATGTGTTACATTGATGCAATATTTGTCACAAATACAAATGGAGTTTATCTCAATTTAGGCTATGTGTGAAGAAATAAGGTGGCATATGAAATGAAAGAAAATTCCATGATGAATTTGGACTAGTTCCAAAGGTGTAACACTGTGACGAGTACTACAACAATGGCTGAGTATATGACTACTTTAGCAGCAACACAAAGAGGGCTTGTGTCAAAAAGTTTTGTTATCAAAACTAGGTGCAGATCCAAGTGGGATATACTATGAAGATCTATTATATGACAATAGTATCAACATAGTTTTCGCTAAGGAATTGAAGTCTTACCAGAATACTACATGCCATCTCATTCGGGGATGAGTGATGCGTAATGACACGTAGACATGCAATTACACACAGATCCGAAAGTCTCAGTTCTGGATATTAGTTTTACCACAATCATCGCGTATGGATAACACCATAACTCCATGGGAGTTAAATGCGTGAAGAGATAACAAGATTATTGACTGTAGTGCAAGTGAGAGACTGAAGGAGATATGGCCTAGAGGCAAATAATAAAGGTATTTTATTACCATATCTCATTAGTTCGTAATAGTTTTATACCATGCTATAACTGTATCAATCGGAAACATTGATATGCGTGTGGTATGTAAACAAACCAAAATCCCTAATATCCTCTAGTAGACTAGCTCGTTGGGCTTTCGATGATTGAGGTTTCCTGATCATGGTACCTTTATGTCAACTGACAACGAGGTCACTTTATTAGATGAATTAAGTGATGGACACACATCCAACCCTAGTATTGCAACTTGATCCAGTCACAAAGTTTAACATTGCAAAATCTAGTAAAACGTAGTAACTTATTCCTTTGACTGTGAGATCATGTTTAACCACTACCACTCGAGGCTGCTTTGACTGCATCAACCATCACACCGTAACAAGGTGATCATAAAGTTGTATGTTGGGTATTCCAGATAGGTACGTTGAGTGTATGCATCAAGATCGGGATTTGCACATCCGAGTGACGAATAGATACCCTGGACCCACTCGGTGAGATTACATCTACAAGTTTGGAAACATGTGACTAGGTCACAGGGATGTAACATCATGAGAATGAGTAAATATGATTGTTGGTAACAAGATCAAACTAGGTATGTCAATACCGGAGATCGGATCTTGGACAAACTAGGTAGCATAGAGCAAAGAGAATGAGACTCGACGTTCAAGGTTCAAGCAATCAAATTTATTCGTGGAATGGATGGGGGCCAACATGAGTTTTGATGGCTCCGATTTTGCCATCTTCCATTGCGCTTAAAAGTTGTTTTTGGTCAAGCAATTGCCAAAAAAAACTCTCAACTCTTGCCACCAATGAATAATAATTGCAAAGATATGCAAATCCTTCTTTGATTTATGTTGTGCGGGAAATCACGGCTTTTAAAGCGAAATAAGGAGTCATAATAAAGGATTTTGAGGAAGTACACTGCCAGGTAATTGGAGAAGCATTCCAGAGCATCAACACGCTTAACAACCACTGGTACGGGCGCGGTCTACCCTATACCGCGTGCCCATACCAGGTGGCGATGACTTCGTCTCGTCAAACCCTACAACTTTCATGAAGACGTCTATATATTTCAAGGCTCCAGCCACCGGCCAGAGAGCCGTCATTCTCAGATTGCATCACAACACCACCAAATGAGATCCACACCATTGTTCATCACTTCCACCATCCATCCATCCACTAGCCATAGCCATTACTTTGTACTTTAGATCTCCCTAAGATTTGGCGAGCATTGTAAGAATATTTGATTTCAATCTAAGTATTTGCATGATGTTTTCTATCTCCGATCTATTTGTTATGAGTGAGTAGTCCTCACGGGCTACGGGTTGGGGAGAAACCTCGCAACAATTATGTGCATCTAGATCATGGGAGAATTGTATTTTGTTTGAATTCGTGATTTGCATCTGTCGTGATATTGCCGACGAGTACGCCATGGAGGTGAAGGGAATATGCCTGAGAGGCAATAATAAAGTGGTTATTATCTTATTCCATGTTTATGATAAATGTTTATTTTGCATGCTGTAATTGTATTGATCGGAAACATCAATACATGTGTGTTTAATAAACAAAAATGGTTCCTAGTTATGCCTCTCTTATAGACTAGCTCGTTGATTAACAAGATGATCAAGGTTTCCTGATCATGGACATTGGATGTTGTTAATAACGAGGTCACAACATTGGTGGAATGATGTGATGAACATTCATCCGAAGTATAGCATTACGATCAAGTCATTATGTTTATATTGCTATAACATCATATGAAGTAATCTTTATCCTTAGACCATGAGATCATGTTAATTGCTAACACCGGAAGAGTATCTTGATAACATCAAACGTCACACCGTAACAGGGTGACTATAAAGATGGGTTCAGTGCTACGAAGGTGTTATGTTGAGGCTCATGGATCAAGAGTGGAATTTGTCAATCCCGATGACGGATAGATTTACTCTGGGCCCTCTCGGTGATATCACATTAAGATAGCTTGCAAGCAAGTGATGTGATCACTAGAATGTTATATCACGGGAACGAGTAAAGAGTGCATGTCGGTAACGAGATCAAACTAGGTATGGAGATACCGATGATCGAATCTCGGACATGTAATATATCGCGAGACAAAGGGATTTAGTTACTAGCGTTAAAGGTTCTCACGATCACAGAAGTCATCGTTGAATGTGTAGGGGAGTCAGTATGGATCTCCAGGTCTCGCTTCTGATTATTGATCTGAGAAGGGTCTCGATCATGTCTGCATTATTTGCAAACCGTAGGGTGACACACTTAAGGGATACCGACACCATTTGGATCAAATATGTTTCAGATAAAGATTTAAGAAAGCGCTAGAATTATTTTAATAGACACCGAAACTGTTTCGGGTGAAATTGCTGAAATTGGTTCTGCATGTAATATTGAAATGTTGCAGGGGGGTTTATGTGAATGTTTGTTAATTAAAGTAATTAACAAAATTGTGAATAAAAATAATAAAAGAGTTTTATTAAATGAGAGAGCATTAAATTTGGAGAAATTTAATGCATTTAAAGTGGAGACTTTAAAAGAGAATGTGAAGGGGCAAATTTATGTAGAGGGAGGTACCACCACATGAATGAGGAGGTGAAGGGTCACCCCTTGAGGCGTCGGCCATGGGGAGGGGTACCCTCCCCTCCTCCTATAAATGCCCCCCCCCTCACACCCCTTCTTCCTCACACCTCCTCGTGAAGGATCTCTCTCCCCCTCTAGTATTATTTTCCCATGGTCTCGGATTAGCGAGATACATGTTCTCAGTGGCTTTATCTGGAAAGGAGTTGCTGCTTCCGCTGCTTTGCTTGAGCGAGGGATGAAGGTTGTCTGGGTACCGGACGTGTGTGTGATCACGGATGCATCGCTGCTTTGCGGTGCTGGACTTGGTGGTGCTGGATCTGGATCTGAAGGACGTGCTGGAGCCGGACCTTCTCGGATTTCCTCACGATCTTGAGATCGGCAAGTGTACGACTACATCAACCACGAGTTCCTACTCGTTAACAAAACTCGTTGTCTTCGAGGGTAAGTTCTCGATGGATGTATGTCCCACCCGTTGCTTTGTACCTAGTAGATAGATCTTGGCGTGTAGTTCTCACCGTATGAAATTTTTTGTTTTCTATGCTGCGGACCCAACAGTGGTATCAGAGCCAGGTCTATGCGTAGGTGCTTTGCACGGGTAGTACACATATGTTTATATGTGGGCGATGATGATCATGTTATTGCATCTTTCATGTATTTTGGATATTGGTGGCATAGTGGGATGAAGCGGCCCGGACCAACCTTACATGTCATCGTACATGAGACTGGTTCCACGACTGACATGCAACTTGTTTTGCATAAGTGGCTGGCGGGTGTCTGTCTCTCCTACTATAGTCAATATATGATTTAAAACGAGTTGCTAATAACTTGGTTATCCTCGTTGTGGTTCATGTTCGTAGGTAAGAACGGTTCTATCTCCGAAAGCCCTAAGCCACGTAAAACTTGCAATTGATAAATTAGAGGCGTCTAGTTTAGATCGTTGCTGGGCTAGTGTCTTGATATGGTATTGTTGTAAGTTGATGTATGATAGATACTCTTACAACACATTCAACGTGTAAGTTCCATAGACCTTGGCCTTACACATAAAGGAATGATAGAGATCATACCACGATGCAAATGATAGAGATCAAATGCATGGACCATATCATCTCACTTTACACATTAGATGTTAGCATCTTATACTGCTAGTTTGGTGCTTTTTGTAGCATTGTAAGATGATCCCTCATTTAGATATCAAGATAAAAATATATTCTTCCTTAAGTATGCACCGTTCTATGGATCATGTTTCGAGACATCACGTGATGATCGGGTGTACTCGACTCTACACTTTCATACAACGGGTGTAAGACAGTTTTACACACGCGAGTACTAAGGTTCTTACTTGTCGAGCCTAGCATGTACAGACATGGCCTCGGAACACGGACCGAAAGGTTAAGCATGGGTCATATAGTTGATATGATGCCCATATTGATGCTCGCCTTTGAAGCTACACCGGCTCACGTGATGATCGGACTTGGTGTAGTGGATTTGGTTCATGTAATCACCAAAAAGGCACGAGGGATGTCGTTTTTGAGTGGGAGTTCATTTCTAATTTGGATTAGTCGAACTCAATTTGTCATAAACTAAATCAAAGTGAATTTGCATAATTTGTTGTAGTCTTTGGCGTCTGTTCACTACCTTATGCTTAGTTTTAATTGAGATAATAGAACTATAGAATTCTGGATATTTACTTTACGAACTGGTATCGTATTGTTTTGAATGTCAATTTAAAGATTAGAAGTCCTATTGCAAACTTTCAGCAAACTCTATTTACTCCGTGAAGTTTAATAAGTAGTATTAAATCAAGAGTAAGAATTCCAATGTTAGTATCTAAAGTATCATGTTTGCCTCCATGATTCTTGATATTGAAAAGTTGTTTTAATATCGAGGTTATCTAGGAGCTGAAAGAATTGTTTCAGAAACCATCATGTGTGAAAGATATTGTGATATCTGAAACAAAATTTTTGGTTGCATTATGATAGAGTGTAATTTAGCAAAATACATGTTCTCATATTGTATGAGAATTTGTGAAGGATGGAGATGCTAGGCATCCGGATCTCACAAAAAGGTTTTTGGGAGCTAAAATTATACTCGTCATTCTTCCTTATAGGCTATAGTATCTTGATCATGAAAGTTGTCATGATAAGGATGAATAGAAGATGTAAGTAAAATGTTTACTACACTAATAGATTACTAAAGAATGGATTTTTGAAAGAATACCAAACATCTGATGATGGTGATCCACTTCAAAGTGCAAGTCCTAAGGTATTAGTATTTGACTATATACGCTTTGTACTATGTGTCATATGAATGACACCACTATTTATCTTGATAGATTCTTTTAAAAGGAAAAGGAATTGCTGAAAGAGAATCTATAAAATATTTGGCAGAAAAGAAAAAGTTGGAGATGTCCAACTTAGGTATATAGAAGATATACATGTTATGGTTGTATTCCTACTTGTTAAACAATGTGGTTCTGAGGTATTGGATACCGGTATTGGATACCAAATTGGTTGGTATGAAGTGTCATACAGGACAACGCAATTCATGAACTACAATGGCCTAAGTAACTAGCAAGAGAATAAGTGATGATGTTCATCGAAAACAAATAAAGTGTTATTGTGTTTTTTCGTTGTCGTCAAACCTAGCCTTCAAGATTTGTTTTAATAATTTTTATTTTGTTCCGGTATTACGAGAACAATGGTTGTTCAAATAATTACCGTATTCCATAAAAGATGGATGAACTTTTACAAGTCTAGTGGGAGAAATCACATCCATAAACACTATTGCTAAAATGTCGCAAGACAAATGATTGAAAGATCATTTATGAAGTGACATCGCTGTTTAAATTATATTGGAAAGAAAACATGAAGAAACTCCATGTTGATGGATTTTTGGAGTCTTTGATTTTGATCAACTGACGCTTGTGAGACTTTCCTCGAGATAATTGAAACTCCGTTCATAGGCCAGAGAGGAACGGATGACTAGCTTATTGGAAATTGTGCATGCTGATGTGCATAGTCCATTATGTGTAGCCATATGCGATGGATCTTTTTTGCTTCATATGCTTTCTCCGAAAATTTGAGTGAATATATCTGTATATTTACTTAATAAGGAAGGATTATGAAACATTTGAAAATTGTTCAAAGACTTTCAAGATGAAGTGGAAAATCATTGTAACAAGAAAATAAAGAGTTTATGATTCGATCATAAAGGAAGATATTTGAGTTACATGTTTAGCAAAACACTTAAGATTTGAGGAATTGTTCCATGATTTGTGTTTCCTGATAAACCATAGGAGTATGGCATATTCGAGAGATGAAATCAAACCATGTTTGACATGGTAAGATCAAAGGTGTCATTTATAAAACTGCCATTATGTTTTAAGGATTAAAGCTTTAGAGACTACCGCTTTTACACTGAAAAGAGCACCATTGTGATCCGTTGAAATGACACCATATAAGTTATGGTTTGGGATAAAACCTGAATTGTCTTTTCTTAAACTTTGGTATGCTATGCATAAGTAAAATGTTTACAACCAAAGTCGTATAAGCACGTCTTTGTAGGTTATCCCAAAGAATTTGTTGGGAATTTCTCCATAACACCGAGGACAAAAGAGTTTGTTACTTGGAACGTCAAGTTTCTTGAGAAGGAATTTTTCGCGAAAAGTTAAGTGGGAGGACAATAGAACTTTGATAAGGTTGTTGAACCTTAGCTATATGTGCTAAGTAGCGCAGCACCGGAAAGTGTCCCGATGGCAGCCACAATGCTCATGGCTCCCGTGATTACAAAGGTTGTGATCTTAGAGATTAGAGTTCCTATTGAACCGTGTGGGTCGGTAAGAATCAAATGGTGTGATTGGATAAGCAAGTCGTTATTTGTTGGGGGGATACCCCCGGGTAGGGTCACTCCGGGGTATAAAGGCCGAGTTAGCCGAGGTTCGGCAGGGTCAAAACGGATGCTGGCCGGGTCACCTCGAGGCAGGCCGGATCACGGAGTAACCCGGACCAGGGGGGTCGCCTAACATTGTCTCAGCCGACTTAAGGAGTAAGTCGGAAGTGCTTGTCTAACTTATATGCAGGAACAGGTGTGGCTGGATCTACCATGATCCGGGTCCCGTTTAGCTTCTAGGAGAAGGAAGGAATCTCTCTGGTCAAAAAGAAGGCCCGGTACGCACTGCATGAGCGAAGCAAGCAAGGGCAGGACCACCGGGTCATAGCCGACAAGGGTGACGACGCCCGTGTCAGCTGACGCGGGCGCCGCAGAGGCTCACGTAGCTAAAGCATGTATGACGCGGGGGAAAAGCACCCCGGTCAGAATATGCCTCCACGTATGCCCTAGGCAGAGACCGAGCCCCCTCTATATAAGGGGGGCTAGGGTTCGAGTAGAAGGGGTTGAGCACTAGTTGGGTTGATCTTTCTTCGATACTGATTTAGCTAAGGTTCCAGGAGTGAACTGTAGTTGAGAGTAAGAGAGCTTCTTCTTCATCCTCTCGCCAATACAGCTCTAGGAGCACTTGTAAACTTGAAAGGAATACAATCTTCTGTGTGGAGAATCACTCCACTATCCCTCCCTGGATTCCCCTAGCGTGCATTAGTCCCCACCTTTAGCCTATCCATGGCATCTGCCGTGACACCACCACGACAGTTGGCGCCCACCGTGGGGCTAGCGGCGCTAGCAGGGGTGAAGATCCGGACGGGAAACCTCATCGGCACCGGCGAACGTATCATGCGTTCACCCGCAGCGCGTCGTCGAGGCAGGGGAACCACCCCTTAGCGTGGTTCACGGGGCGCGTATCACTTGCTCCCCGAACCGTGCCGAAGTGATGATGACTGCGCCGAGGGCAGGCGCAAGCAAGGATCCAGCACCGGACCCAGAGGTAACACCTAAGGCACCGAGGAAAGGTAGAGGGCCTCCACTAGAGAGGCCTGAGAACGTACTGAGAGAAGCTATGTATAGCTTGGCTAACCCGGTAGCAGCAGTGGTAGATCCGGCTCAGGCACAGGCCAAGCTAGAGGAAACTAGGCAAAAGATACTAGAGGGTGCAAAGAAAATAGCCGCGGCTCAGCAGTCGCTGAACATGACGCTGCGTGAATATGCAAAGGCAAACAAAGTTGATACGGTAAAAGTAAAAGGGAGAAATATCATGAGCGAGATGAACAGAGAAGGTGATGATGGAGCCGAGGGGTCGGAAAACTATTTGTCTATGGGGTTGCCGAGGTATAGTACCCGGAGAAGAACCTCAGAGCAGCGGATGCGGATGCATCCGAGTTGGAGGGTCTGACGGGTGAGGCCCGTCAAAGACAGCAAGATAGGGTTAACGAGTTCGGATCGCGAACAGACAGAACGAAGAGCTACTCAGAGCTAACCCGGAGAGAGCTAGAGCTTCCAAAATCGTTCATTCGGCGATGGGTAACCCGGAGAAATCCGCTGGAGCCGCATCGTCACCTCATGGTGGTCCAAGGAGAGAAGAGGTAGTAACCTCGGCCAGACGGAACAAACAGATCGTCCCGTATGACCCGACGCATGCGGGAAAAGAAAAAGAAACACGGAAAAATGATGATCGACGGAGTGTGAGCCGAGGTGAAGCTGGCCGAAGTAAACATGACCAAGGCAATGCCGGTCAAGGGAATGTTGTCAATGGCAATGCCGGACAGCGAAACTCGGCAGGAGCAGGATAACCGCAGCAGCAGAATATACCAAGGCAAGAGCAAAGCACCGGCCGAGGTATGCAACAGAAAGGTGTGCCCCAAGTGCAAAACCGATACAATGACGGTGATTCGGAGATGGTGAACGCGGGGTACCCGAGACCTGACTATCATGTGATAGGGTCAAGATTGGGAAGCAGAGATTTAATGCCGGATGACGCCAGGTTGACACTGGATCGCCTATATAGATCGGAACAGATCGAATGTCAAGGTCCCCCGGGTCCAGCGTGCTTTGGACCCCGGATCATGAAGGAGACACCGGTACCCAACTTCCAGCTGCCCAGAGGCACGAAGACGTATGATGGCAGTACCAAGCCAGAGGATTGGCTGATAAACTATGCTACGGCTGTGAAAATTGCCACTGGCAACTTGAGATGGGCTGTACGATACGTACCCCAGAGGTTGGAAGGTCTGGCCAGAGTATGGCTGAATAATTTACCACCCGGAAGCATCAACTGCTGGATAGATTTTGAAGAAATGTTTATCAGCAACTTCTCAAGTACATATCAAAGGCCGAACAGGCCGCAAACCCTAGCAATGTGCAAGCAAAGACCTAACGAGACGGACCATGAATTCTTGATCCGGTGGTGTACCGTGAGAAACTCGTGTGAGGGTGTCATAGAGTCACAGGCCATAGCATGGTTTGCACAAGGGTGCATATATGGCAGCGAGTTGTGGATGAAGTTGCAAAGGAAAATGCCAATTACGTTGGCAGAGATGATCCGGATTGCAGATTCGTATGCTTTGGGTGATCTGACTCAACCTAGGATCGCGTCAAACGAGTCGAACAAGGAATACTATCAGAGGGATGGAGCCGGGTCATCTCAGAGGAACGATTACAGAGGAAAAAGAAGAGATGATAGACCGGATCATCGCTACGGTTCGCAACAAGTTGCAGCTGTGAATCAAGATCAACCCAGAGCAGGGAGCAACCAACGCCAGAGAACGGGAGGGCAATGGACTCCAAGAAACGATGGCAAGAAAACATGGACTCCGGAGCAAAAGAAACAATGGCAAGAAAAGAAAGACCATCCGAGGTATACCTATGAGTCGACGTTGGACCAGCCGTGTAAGTTTCACACGCCAAATCCGAATAGCCCGGCGGGTCACACAACGAGGCAATGTGAGTGGATGCGTAAGATAGAACAAGGTGGTTCGGGGAATGCTCAGGCACCCCGGAATGATCAACCTCAGCAGGAGTTACCTCGACAGCAATTGCTCTCCGGGGCGAACACGCAACAACTAATGTTGCCTCCCCCTCCGCCGAGGTATGACAACAATGAGAGAAGGGATGCAGTGCATCAGGTGGAAAATCAGCAACAGCCGGATCAGAGGTACCCCGGAAACGAGGGAAGGAATGAGTACAGAGAACATCACCAGAGCTATTGTGTGTTCACAACTGAGGAAACAGATAGGAAAAGCTTGCAGCGCCGACATATGGAGGTAAATGCGGTAATGCCAGCAGTGACGAGGTACATGCCTTGGTCGGACCAGGAAATCACCTGGAACATCAAAGATCATCCTAAGCTTATGCCGAGTCCAGGTTTGTATGCGCTAGTGCTAGATCCGACATTCATTGGACCAAACATCAATGTGAGGTTCTCCAAGGTACTGATTGACAATGGCAGTAGCATTAACATCATGTATGTGGATACGATGCGCAAGTTGGGCATCTCGGAGAACATGCTCCAGGCTACGAGAACAACTTTCCATGGCATTGTGCCAGGCATTTCTTGTGAGTCCATAGGCAAAGTCCGGGTCGACGTGCTATTCGGCATAAGGGATAACTGCCAAACTGAGAATATGGAGTTTGAGGTGGTGAACTTGGAAAGTGCATATCACGCGTTACTCGGAAGACCAGCATTGAACAAATTCATGGAAAGATGCCACATCAGTTATCTAAAGATGAAGTTGCCCGGGCCAAATGGAGTGATTACCATTGCTGGAGATTTCCGACGTTCCATTGAGTGTGCCTCAGCCGGGTCTAACCTAGCCGAGTCACTCGTGATTGCGCAAGAGAAAAGAAAAATCCAAGAGGTGGCGGCTTTAGCTCAGTCCGCGCAGCAGTATATGCCGGCGTTGAGTAACCCGCATGGCAGCGTTTCATTCCAAGCCGCAAAGGACACCAAGAAGGTTCCAGTGGATGACATGTTCCCGGAGCGCACCATAACAATTGGTGCCGGGTTAACTGACAAATAGGAAAGAGAGCTCGTCAACTTCCTCCGTGAGAATCGGGACATTTTTGCTTGGTCCACACAGGATTTGCAAGGTGTTCCGAGGGAGTTGGCCGAGCACTCTTTGAACGTAAGACCCGGAGCAAGGCCGGTGAAGCAACCTCTCCGCCGCTTCGCCAAGGATAGGAGAAAAGTCATTGGAGACGAGATAGCTTGGTTACTAGCAGCAAGATTTATCATGGAGGTGCTGTATCCGGATTGGCTCTCTAATCCGGTGCTGGTAGAAAAGAAGAAGGACGATCCGAACGTGGCAGTGGTTTGGCGTATGTGCATCGATTACAAGAACCTGAATAAGGCGTGTCCAAAAGATCCATTTCCACTGCCGAGGATAGATCAGGTCATACACTCAACCGCGGGATGTGAACTGTTGTCATTCATTGATGCATATTCTGGTTTCCACCAGATACCTCTGAATCCGGATGATCAAATAAAGACCGCGTTTATCACCCCGTACGGGGCTTATTGCTATCACACTATGCCGTTTGGTTTGCGTAATGCAGGTGCAACGTACCAGAGATGTATGCAAAAATGTTTGCACGACCAAATAGGTCAGAACGTACAGGTGTACGTGGATGATGTGGTTATCAAGACCAAGGAAAGCAAAACGCTCCTTGACGACATAAGGCAGACATTCGCGAACTTGAGAAGGTTCCAGATGAAGCTTAACCCAGAAAAAATGTACCTTCGGTGTCCCGGCTGGAAAATTACTTGGATTTCTCGTCTCCAGCCGAGGTATCAAAGTTAATCCAACTAAGATTCGGGCCATTGAACGAATGGAGCTGCCAAAGTGTCTTAACGATGTCCAGAAGTTCACTGGGTGCCTAGCATCATTGAGTCGGTTTGTATGTCGGTTGGGAGAAAAGGCATTGCCTCTATACGAACTCATGAAAAAGTCAGATAAGTTCGTTTGGACACCACAGACCGATGAAGCCTTTGCCCACTTAAAAAAGATGTTGGCCACTGCACCAGTGTTAGGCTCTCCACTATCAAAGGAGCCAATGTTGCTCTACATAGACGCAACCAACCGAGTTGTAAGTGCAGTGATTGTAGTAGAGCGCAATGAAGAGGGTAAGTCGGTGCAGAGGCCAGTATATTACTTGAGCGAGGTATTGTCTGCCTCAAAACAGAACTATCCGCACTTTCAAAAGGTGGCATATGGTGTCTATATGGCGGCAAAGAAGTTAAATCATTACTTTGAGGAGCACCCCATCAAAGTGATATGTGAAGCTCCCATATCCGTGATAATGGGCAACAAGGATGCGAGTGGCAGAAAAACAAAATGGGCAATTGAGTTAGCCCCTTATGCGCCCCAATACGACAGAAGAGAAGCGATCAAATCTCAGGCTGTGGCGGACTTTTTTGTAGATTGGGCCGAGGTACAATACGAACCACCGCCACCAGATCCGAACTACTGGAGGATGCACTTTGACAGGTCGAAAACCAAAACCGGATTAGGCGCCGGGGTTGTGCTTACCTCGCCAAAGAAGGACCAGCTAAAATACGTATTGCAGATCCATTTCGCGGCATCGAACAATGTCGCTGAGTACGAGGCTCTTGTGCATGGGCTCAAAGTGGCAAAAGAGATTGGCATACGTCGGATAATATGCTTTGGCGACTCGGATTTGGTGGTGCAGCAAGTGTCCGGAGTGTGGGACGCCCTGGATCCAAACATGGCACTATACAAATTTCACGTGCAGAAGATCTCTGGTTACTTTGAGGGGTGTGAATTTCACCATGTACCCTGAGTGGAAAACAAGGCTACCGACATGTTGTCGAAGCTCGGATCGACCCGACAGGCAATTCCGCCGGGTGTAGCATTGGAACACCTCAGAAAACCATCTATCGGGCCGTCCCCAGGAACCGACACGATCTATGTCCCAGAAGATACGGAATCCGGAGCTGAGCCCATGGACATTGACACGGGAGATAGTACGCGAGACCTGGGGACTGCATCAGCCAACCCGGGGACTGCCTCAGCAAACCCGGGGACTACCTCGCTTGACCCGGGGACTGCTCAACATGATCCGGCTGAAGTTATGCCGGTAGATCAGATGGAAATTGATGAGGACGTATTCCCTCCACGAGCGATACCCGATTGGGCACTACCTATATTCCAATTCCTGAAAGACGGAATGTTACCCGCTGAGGAGGTGTTAGCCAGGCAAACTCAGAGGAGAGCAAAAGCGTACACGATTATCAATTCCGAGCTATACAAACGGAGTGTAACCAACGTCCTCCAGTGATGCGTTGACCCGGAAGAAGGGCTTGACATCCTCCGAGATATACACCAAGGAGAATGCGGGCATCATGCCTCATCCCGAGCCTTAGTGGCAAAAGCATTTCGGCATGGGTTCTACTGGCCAAGTGCCTTAGAACAAGCGGAAGATCTGGTGAGAAAATGCAATGGTTGTCAAAGGTATGCCACTAAGACACATATGCCAATGTCGGAACTCAAGACCATACCAATTACGTGGCCATTTGCCGTATGGTGCTTGGATATGGTTGGCCCGTTTAAACCAGCGAAGGGAAACATGACACACATTTTGGTCATGGTGGATAAGTTTACAAAATGGATTGAAGTGAAGCCTATAAGAAAATGTGATGGAGCTACGGCCGTAACATTTCTCAAAGACATTATCTTGAGATACGGTTATCCTCACAGTATCATAACTGATAATGGCACAAATTTTGCTGAAGGAGCGTTTGCGCGATTCTGCCGAGATAAGAAGATCCGGCTGGACGTAGCCTCGGTAGCCCACCCCGCATCGAACGAACAAGTGGAAAGATCCAACGAATTAGTATTATTTGGGATAAAACCCCGACTCATTGAGCCGCTGCAAAGATCAGCGGGGTGCTGGATAGAAGAACTACCAGCGGTACTGTGGAGTTTAAGAACAACTCCGAATCGATCAACAGGCTATACGCCGTTTTTTCTGGTATATGGGGCAGTAGCTGTATTACCAGCCGACATAGAGCATGATTCGCCTAGGGTCACCCAATACACAGAAGCCGAAGTGCAAGAAGCCCGGCAAAATGATGTTGATCTGCTGGAAGAAGCGAGAGAACTGGCACTGTCCAGATCTGCCATATATTAGCAAAATCTCCGACGCTATCATAGCCGGAAAGTGTGCTCCTGAGTCTTTCGGGAAGGCGATCTGGTGCTCCGGTTGGTACAACGTACTACTAGCATGCATAAATTATCCCCCCATGGGAAGGGCCATTCATTGTGAGCAAAGCATTGCACAATGATTCTTACTATCTTATAGATGCAAAGCCACAGGAAAAGAACAGGGCGGACAGGTCCGGAGAGGAATCTAAGCGACCGTGGAATGTAGCACTACTTCTTCCCTTCTACACTTAGCTAAGAAGTGTATGTATCCGAGTCGTCTCATATGTCGGTATGTATGTCGGCAATGAGCTTATCAATGAAATAGCAGCGCCTCGAGCAGTAACTCAGGGACTGCCTTAATAATTATTGTTGTTGTCTCTCGTACGTTAGCTGGGATAAGTTGTTCTACTTAACCCGGATTAGTAATGTGTGAGCACCAAAAACCCAAATCTTCGACTTGCTGCTGTCCAACAAGAATTGGCTTCATGGCAAGCAAGAGAACAAGTTTGGAATTGCGTAGCACATGAAAAACGACTAAGGAAACGAATTTATTCGAGCTAACGTTTGTTTTTCGGACTAACCCTGTATTTATTTTCAAGTTATTATGCTGAATTATTTTGAGCTAAGCCTAAAAGTTTCTAAGTATTGTTAAAACAATTTTTGAAGCTCGGATTCGTAAGTCGTAAAACCGAATCAAGATAGACACGGACCGAGCCAGAGGATTGGACGAACAAGAAAATGAAACTCGGGTACGCCCAAGTTAATCCGGCATAAGAAACGTAGTAGCAAAATATCACATATACAGCATACAGTTGCACCCGGCATACCGGGGATCTGATAAACTTTCAAGTTTTTTGACCTAAGGAGCAATAGGAGGAGGAAGTTCGGCGTCGTCGTCGCTGTCTTCAATATCTGAGGCATCACCTTCTCCGTCCTCATCCGACCCATCTTCAACGTTCTCAACGTGCTCGTCCCCAGCGGATTCCAGGAAGCTCGGTCCTTCAACCCAGTCATGGATAGGAGAATATTCGACGAGGCTGTAGGCGCAAGCCTAGCGCCGAGCTACCCACTCCGGATCATCAGTCCATCTGGATCCGGTGCGCTGGCGTGTAAGGAGGATGAGGTCGATCTTCTCATACCATGTGAGTATGTGGTGAAGGATAGTATCAGCGGCGGCACGCCCAGCGGACTCCCTCCAGAGATCGAGCTGGGTCTCAGTCTCCATTAGCTTCTCGACGAGAATCGCGGTGGTCTCCGGGCTACTCTCTCCGGGCTAGAACATGTTGAAAATGCGAACTGCAACGTCGAGGATATCCTTGCCGTAATTCTTGATGATCTCCACGCGAGATGACAAGCTGACCAACAGGTCCTCCATGTCGTAAGGAACCTCCTCACAGTAGGAGCGGCAGGAGTACCCCTCGCTTGGCAAAAATCTGCAACTACTGTGCTTGCAATAGTGATGCTCTCAGGAAATTTGCCTGAAAGCCAGACAAGGGAATAAGGTAAAGAAAACACATATGAAGCAACCCGGAAAAGTAGGTCGGAAGGAACTTACGTGATATGTGGCTGAGGATCCGGGTTAACTCCTTGATGCAGTCATCGTGTCTCTTGTGAAGTTGCTCAAGCTCAGCGTTTGCCGACCCAAGCTGGATGTCGAATTCTTTGAGTAGGTCCTGGTCCTTGGAGATCTGGAGAGTAAGGCGCTCACGCTCTTCTGTGAAGTTCTGGCCAACCTTTTGGAGCTCGGTTTGGTGCTGGGCCTTCATCTTCTCCATCTCAGCCTTGATCTTGGCAATCTCGTTGTCCTTAGTCCGGAGGAGAGCGAGCTCATCATCTTTTTCTTCAGCTCAGCTTGATGCTGTCCTGCTTGTTCGAGAAAATGCAGCATCATATCAGGCACGGGCACACTATCCTCAAGCGATGCTGAAATAGTATGTTGACCCAGCAGAGCCGAGGAGTGAATGTTTGCCGAGCCAAGGAGAAGAGGAAATGGAAAACACTACGAGGTCGGATAAAAGAGGACATACCCCTGATTTCCTCCAAGTTCTTCCGCATGATCTTGTTCTCAGCCTCCACCCCAGCTGCAGAAACCGAATGAGGAGATTAGTTTGGCAGAAGAAGGTGAAGAAAAGCGGAGAAGCGCCAAGGGAGAAACTTACCCCTCTTTTCATGTTCTGCAATAAGTGCAACGTGCTTTACGCGTAGCATCTTGTGGGTATCCAGTAGACGTTGGAATTCAGCACTCCGGCGATTGGTAGTTACCTGAAAAAAGTACAGAAGCGTAAAGTTAGCTTGGTGCATATTCGAAGTGTACAAAATCCGGGCCAAGTGGAACCTAACCCGGCTCTAGGTGTGTGCATATTTGAAGTGTACAAGATCTAGGCCAAGTGGAACTTAACCCGGCTCTAGGGGTATGCATATTTGAAGTGTACGAGATCTGGGCCAAGTGGAACTTACCCCGGCTCTAGGTGTGTGCATATTCGAAGTGTACAAAATCCGGGCCAAGTGGAACTTAATCCGGCTCTAGGTGTGTGCATATTTGAAGTGTACGAGATCCGAGCCAAGTGGAACTTAACCCGGCTCTAGGTGTGTGCATATTCGAAGTGTACAAGATCCGGGCCAAGTGGAACTTAACCCGGCTCTAGGTGTCTGCGTATTCGAAGTATACGAGATCCGGGCCAAGTGGAACTTAACCCGACTCTAGGTGTGTGCATACTCGAAGTTCACATGGAGCTACGTTAGTTTTCTAATGAGCATCCGGCCGAGTAACAAGCTACTCCACCGGAGGCTCGGGGACTAATGGTTATTATCTACAGCATGTAAAGGAGAAACCACATACCTCCATCATTCGCCCCGCGAGGTTAATTGCCTTAGTGGCGGTATTCATTTGGGCGGAAAATTCTGCGGGGCCGAACTTTTCCGGGAGATCGTCGTTGTAGATGAACTCCGCCTTGTTCCAGTTCATGACGAACTCAATAAGGCTCAAAGGGTATCGCTCACCGGTGGGCATATGGGGTGCCACCAAGCCCTTCGCGTGTGCTTCTTTCCTCTCAACCAGGGCAAAGGGCTGGGCTGGTATGCAGAACCATCTGCTGCGCATCAGTTGGCTCGGCAGGAACATCCTTTGCTGCTGGAGCTTTCTTGGGAAGCATCGACGCTAGGGTTCGCTGCCCAGCCTCGATAAATGCAGACTTGGTAGCATCCGGAGCCTTTTTGCCCTTAGCTTGCTGGGAAGAAGTAACTGTGGTGGATTTCCCCTTAGAAGCTGCTGGAGTGGTTCCTCGCCGAGGTTGAGATGACTCGGACGAGGCGGAGGAACTTGGCACTGGAGCTCTTGTAGCTGGACTTGGAGCTGTTGTTGGTTTTCTTGGTGCCGAAACAGGTGCTGGTTCGGTCACTGGTACTGGAACTGCTGCTGATGCTAGTGTTGAGGTAGCCTCGGTGGCTGCTGGTTGCGGCGATGCCGAAGTTGTGGACGCCATCGCCTCAGTTGGACCGACCCCTCCCGCTCCAAGGTCACGTTCCTCTCGACGAGGTAGTGCGGAACCCGGAGCAGCCACAGAACCCTCTGGAATAGGGCTCAACGGACGTGACTCGTCGTCACGAGGAGGAGAAGGGCCAGATCGAAGTGGTGAAGAGATGCTTGATCCGCTCTGAGGGACCTCCACCGGAGCCCTGAAGAAGAGAATAATGTCAGAAGAGAAATTACCACGATGCAAGGAGAAGTGAGTTATGCAACGAAAAATGACTTACGCATCCGAGGTTTCAGCCTCCTTGGGTTTTCGGGCCCTTCGTGCCAGGGCTTTGCCCGCCGGCTTGGAGGCAGTCTTGTCTCCGGCCTTATTTCTCCTTTTTGTGGGCTGAGAAGGTTCGGAGGAGGAACTTGGTGTGGCTCCGCGCTTCTTCTTCGACGCCACCGGAACCGGCTCGCCCGTAGCAAGTGGAGGATCCTCGTGGATATGCCCACCAGGGTTAGCTAATGCCAGAAAGGCAAAAGAAAGAGGGACAGCTTCAACAGGTTCAATCACGTCGACATCCGAGTCATCCTCATCATCGGGCCAGTCTCTAAGAGAAGAGAATTTACCGCTGGGTCGTTTTGTAGCATCGGTCATAGGGAGAAACATCTCCTGGTCCGGCTGCTCCTCATCCGGGATTTCTCGGTCCGGCGCCCACTTAAGGGTCGGATCCGTACCATCCTCAAGAGTTTGCTGAAGGAACAGCTGATAGAAAGCATGAAGAACAGAGTCAAAAATACAACAAAAACCGACACATATTTGATCCGAAATAAGTTTTCCCCGCAAAGCTTATCGCGGGAGGGAGCCTGTCACGACAGAAGTGCTCAATTCCCTACGTCCATTCGGCGGAGAAATCCTTGTGGGTGGTGAAGAGAGCCTTAACCCGGCGAAAAATCTTCGTGTTGCTCAGCTCGAAGGAGGAGGTCTGGTTGGGGTCGCGGCCGAAACTCATGTGGCACACCTTGTGGGTGCGCTTCTGGAGGGGAGAGATTTGGTTCCGCACGAACATGATCATAGCATCCTCGTTGCGCAATCCGAGTTTCTTCAGTTCCGCGAACCTCTTGTTAACTTGGTTGGCCAGAGCCGTGGGCTTCTTGGAGACCTCCTCCCAGAATTACGGATCAGGTGGACCCGGAGTGTAGGGGAGCAACCGAATCAAATCTTCAGTGCCCGAGTTCCGGACATATAAGAAGGTTCGGGCCCATCCTTTGCAGGAGTCAAGCCCGGTGACCCGGGGGAAAACGGAAGTCCTCCGGGGTGAGATGGACGTAGCTCCGAATTGGGTGAGCTGCTTGTCCTCATATTCAACTTGGATATTAGGGATGACGTTACGACGAAGGCCGAAGAACCGGATCCACAGCTCCTTCGTGGGCCATAGTCCGGTGTAGCCTTCGATCATAGAAGCAAAGGCAGAGAGAGGTGATAGCATTGGCTGGGAGATGGTGCGGCTGCAGGTGGTAGGTGCTAAGCCAATCCCGGAAAAAATCGCTCACCGACAGGCCGAATCCCTGTTGAAAGTGGGACAAGAACACGACAAACTCATACGGATTGGGTGAGGGGGCCAGTTCGGTGGAGGGAAGACGAGCGGCGACACCGGCAGGAATGCGTCTGGTCCGGTAGAGCCAGTCAAGGTCATCTTGACAGACCCATGATCCGGCCCACGCGCCATGGTCCGCCGCAGAGACGTCCTCCTCCATTTCTTGCTCGGCGATGACAAGCTCCTCTTCCGTCATCGCGTGCTCGCTACCCTCGCTGGCGCTGGCGGCGGCGGGGATCTGAGGCCTGGATTGGCGTGGACCCGTGGCGAGGAAGTTGCGCAGTGGTGGCTGCGATGAAGAGGCACGGGGAAAAGTGCGGCGGCGATGCTACTGCTAGGGGCACTGGCGGCGGCGCGGTTGCAAGGAAGAAGAAGAAGAGCAATAGGCAGAGGGGCGCAGAAGAGGGAAAAATTCTAAGGGATGCGCCCCTCCGCTACTTAACCACCCCTTGAGAGGATGAGTGGGATCGCGCTATGCCAATGAGCCACATGGTGTGGTCATGTATCATCTGCATCAACCAATCAGAGAGGAGCCACACAGAGGGCCACAGAGAAGAAGCGATCCCATGACGTGATGCGCAGATGCGGTAAACGAGGAGGCAGGCGTGACGTGACCTACACACAGTGATAACTGACAATTACTGTGGCGGTTACTGTGCAGGCCCTTAAAATAAGACAACGTGATGATTAGCCTCCACGTGGGTTGGCGTATGAGAGAAGGAAGCAAGGCCTGGATCAAACCATGGTAACCCGGACCGCAAGTAAAAACTTAGAATGTGCAGAGGGAAAGTAAAACCATGAGATCCGAGTCACAGTGGTAACCCGACCGGCAAGTGAAAACTTGGAACGTGCGTAGGGAACGTAAATCCATATAATCCGAGATAAAGAGCTAACCCGGAAATAAGCGTCCAAGGCTCGAACATAAATGAACCTGATGTGGCCTTAGCGGCCAAGGCAACTAAGACCGCACCAGCTTCGGGGACTAATGTTGGGGGGATACCCCCGGGTAGGGTCACTCCAGGGTATAAAGGCCGAGTTAGCCGAGGTTCAGCAGGGTCAAAGCGGATGCTGGCCGGGTCACCTCGAGGCAGGCCGGATCACGGAGTAACCCGGACCAGGGGGGGGTCGCCTAACATTGTCTCAGCCGACTTAAGGAGTAAGTCGGAAGTGCTTGTCTAACTTATATGCAGGAACAAGTGTGGCCGGATCTACCATGATCCGGGTCCCGTTTAGCTTCTGGGAGAAGGAAGGAATCTCTCTGGTCAAAAAGAAGGCCCGGTACGCACTGCATGACCGAAGCAAGCAAGGGCTGGACCATCGGGTCATAGCCGACAAGGGTGACGATGCCCGTGTCGGCTGACGCGGGCGCCGTAGAGGCTCACGTAGCTAAAGCATGTATGACGCGGGGGAAAAGCACCCCGGTCGGGTTACCACTTTGAGAGGAGGCATATTCTTAGGAATATGCCTCCACGTATGCCCTAGGCAGAGACCGAGCCCCCTCTATATAAGGGGGGCTAGGGTTCGAGTAGAAGGGGTTGAGCGCTAGTTGGGTTGATCTTTCTTCGATACTGATTTAGCTAAGGTTCCAGGAGTGAACTGTAGTTGAGAGTAAGAGAGCTTCTTCTTCCTCCTCTCGCCAATACAGCTCTAGGAGCACTTGTAAACTTGAAAGGAATACAATCTTCTGTGTGGAGAATCACTCCACTATCCCTCCCTGGATTCCCCTAGCGTGTATTAGTCCCCACCTTTAGCCTACCCATGGCATCTGCCGTGACACCACCACGACATTATTGTTTTGACAATGATGAACCAACTACATGCAAAGAAGCGATGATGGGCCCTGACTCCATAAAATGACTAGAAGTCATAAAATCCGTGATAGTATCCATACACGAGAAATCAAGTTTCTGAACTTGGAAGACCCTCCGGAAAGGCGTGAAGCCTATCGGTCGTGTTTGGATCTATAAAGAAATAGACATGGATGTTTAACATCTGTGAAATAGTCGACATGTCGGAAAGAAGTTTACGACAATGTTCAAGGAGTTGACTATGACAAGATTTGATCTTTCATAGCGATATTTAGTCTTGACGGATTAATGTAGAAACCACTACATATAATTTGATGTATGGTAGTTGAACAAACAAAACAATGTTCTTCTAATAGAATGGTTACCTAGGACGTGTACAAGACACGGTCCGAAGCGTTTTTGTTAATTCAAAGGGTGCTAAAAGGACATGCAAACTTCAATAGTTGAAGTAAGCATAGCGGAGTTGGAATATTCACCATGATGAAACTGTTAAAAGAGTTTAAATTCATCGGAGATGATGAAGATGCTTGCATTTGCAAGAAATTAAGTGGGAGAGCTGAGACATATTTCTAATACATTATGTAGAGGAAATATTGTTGATTGGAAATGATGTATCTTTTATTGACACAAGTTAAGAATTTCATTAAAATAAGATTTCGATGAAAGACTTGGGAAAAACCGGAATATTTGGCATCAATATCTATATGGATAGATTGCGGCACTAATATGGTTGTGCTAGACATACATATATGAGATATTGAAAGGGTTCAATATGGAAACAACAAGAAAGGTTCTTGCTGCATGGAAAGGATTGTATCAAGATTCAAGTGTTTCAACACTTGGTGAGTAAAATCACATGAAGATTTTGATCGATTATACCATGATATGTATATATCCAGAATGTCCTATGCTCTAAATGTTATGAGCACATACCAGAATGATTCATAAGATGATAAGTGGACGATAGTAAAGATATTCTTATGAGCTTTGGAAGAACTAAGAATATATCATGTATAAGTGACAAATAGTTAAAGGTATTTCATTGTAAAGTGTTACGTTGATACTAGTTTTGTCACAAGATAAAAATTAAAATTTATCTCAATTTAGACTATGGGTGGCACAATTTAATGGAAAGGATGTTCCATGATGGATTTTGATGAGTTCCAAAGTTGAGACGTTGTGACGGATACTACAACAAAAGGCTAAGTATATAACTGCTGTAGTAGCAGCAAAGGAGGGCATTTGTGTTAAGTAGTTTGTTATCAAACTAGGTGTGATTCAAAGTGGGCTAATACTATAAAGATATATTGTGTGACAATAATATCAACATATTTTAACCCGAACGAACTAAAGGTCTCACCAAAGGACCAAATTTATACAATGCCATCTCATTTAAGAATGAGTGATGCGTAGAGACACAAAGACATGCAAATACACACGGACCTGAAATTGTCAGATCTGGAGATTATGTTAACCACTAGCAATCGCGTATATGCAACACCAGAAAGCTATAGGTGTTCAATACGCAAAGTTTTTCAAACTAGATTATTGACTCTAGTGCAAGTGGGAGACTGAAGGGAATATGCCCGAGAGGCAATAATAAAGTGGTTATTATCTTATTCCATGTTTATGATAAATGTTTATTTTGCATGCTATAATTGTATTGATTGTAAACATCAATAGATGTGTGTTTAATAAACAAAAAGGGTTCCTAGTTATGCCTCTCTTATAGACTAGCTCGTTGATTAACAAGATGATCAAGGTTTCCTGATCATGGACATTGGATGTTGTTAATAACGAGGTCACAACATTGGTGGAATGATGTGATGAACATTCATCCGAAGTATAGCATTACGATCAAGTCATTATGTTTATATTGCTATAACATCATACGAAGTAATCTTTATCCTTAGACCATGAGATCATGTTAATTGCTAACACCGGAAGAGTATCTTGATAACATCAAACGTCACACCATAACAGGGTGACTATAAAGATGGGTCCAGTGCTACGAAGATGTTATGTTGAGGCTCATGGATCAAGAGTGGAATTTGTCAATCCCGATGACGGATAGATATACTTTGGGCCCTCTCGGTGATATCACATTAAGATAGCTTGCAAGCAAGTGATGTGATCACTAGATGTTATATCACGAGAACAAGAAAAGAGTGCATGTCGGTAACGAGATCAAACTAGGTATGGAGATACCGATGATCGAATCTCGGACATGTAATATATCCTGAGACAAAGGGATTTAGTTACTAGCGTTAAAGGTTCTCACGATCACAGAAGTCATCGTTGAATGTGTAGGAGAGTCAGTATGGATCTCCAGGTCCCGCTTCTGATTATTGATCTGAGAAGGGTCTCGATCATGTATGCATTATTCGCAAACCGTAGGGTGACACACTTAAGGGATACCGACACCATTTGTACCAAATATGTTTCAGATAAAGATTTAAGAAAGCGCTGGAATTATTTCAATAGACACCGAAACAGTTTCGGGTGAAATTGCTGAAATTGGTTCTGCATGTAATATTGAAATGTTGCAGGGGGTTTTATGTGAATGTTTGTTAATTAAAGTAATTAACAAAATTCTGAATAAAAATAATAAAAGAGTTTTATTAAATGAGAGAGCATTAAATTTGGAGAAATTTAATGCATTTAAAGTGGAGACTTTAAAAGAGAATGTGAAGGGGCAAATTTATGTGGAGGGAGGTACCACCACATGAATGAGGAGATGAAGGGTCACCCCTTGAGGCGCCGTCCATGGGGAGGGGTACCCTCCCCTCCTCCTATAAATGGCCCCCCTCACACCCCTTCTTCCTCACACCTCCTCGTGAAGGATCTCTCTCCCCCTCTAGTATTATTTCCCCATGGTCTCGGATTAGCGAGATACATGTTCCCGGTGGCTTTATCTGGAAAGGAGTTGCTGCTTCCGCTGCTTTGCTGGAGCGAGGGACAGAGGTTTTCTGGGTACCGGACATGTGTGCGATCACGGATGCATCGCTGCTTTGCGGTGCTGGACTTGGTGGTGCTGGAGCTGGATCTGAAGGACGTGCTGGAGCCGGACCTGCTCAGACTTCCTCACGATCTTGAGATCGGCAAGTGTATGACTACATCAACCACGAGTTCCTAGTCGTTAACAAAACTTGTTGTCTTCGAGGGTAAGTTCTCGATGGATGTATGTCCACCCGTTTCTTTGTACCTAGTAGATAGATCTTGGCGTGTAGTTCTCATCGTAGGAATTTTTTTGTTTTCTATGTTGCGGACCCAACAGGAGGGGTCCTCACAATGCGTGTTTAGAGACGTGGGGTAAGGTGGAGAGTTGGCACATACGAGGTAACACAGCTTACCCAGGTTCAAGTCCCACAACGATGGCAGAACTCTACTCCTGCTATAAATCACTATAATGGCAATACACTGAGTTACAAAGATAGGTTCGCTATGCGAGGTGTTGCACGTTGTACGTAGCAATCTAAGAGGTTGTGACCTAAAGGCTCCCACAGGTCCGGCTTATAAAGGCACCAGAACCTAGAGTTTACAGGGAAAGGTCCTTGCCGGACAAGGTAAAGAGTCCTACACTAATACGAACTAGTCTTTCGTGTCTTGCACTCCAAGGCTCAGAGTATGTTGGTGACTCCTGCGTAGCCTTCCTTTATCTGGCATGGGCCTCCCTTCTAGATCCGTCTAACTGGGCCGCCCAGTAGGCCATAAGCCTTGATACCAACTATGGGCCACCCGGGTTAGGCGGATTTGTGACATGCTATGAGGATACCCATTTAGCATATCCCCAACAGTAGCCCCCAGAGGACTTTGAAATCTTGCACCGTCTTGCCCATTGATCTTTGAATATACCATCTAAGTGATGCCGGCAATTCGTCCAATATCTCAAAGGTCTCTCAAAGAACCCTGCAATCGTCTCCGGCTTCGCAATGTAGCCAGAGATTCCTTGAGTCTTTGTTTCCAGAGTTGGACATTCTCCGCCTTCAATGGAATCTTCAGATGTGACACTTCACTACAACTGTCAGGTGGATGACATAGGGTACAGCCTACGCTACCTCGAAACTCACAGAGAACAGAGAATTAATCATCAGCTATTTTCACGCGCATGAAATCCAAAACGGCGAAGCGGCAAAGATGGAGGACATGGTGAAATTATTGCGCACGTTCGTCTCCATGTCGGTAACGCTCTATCCATTATATGCCTTAGCACGAATCTTGACGCGGGGTCTATATATTTTCACCGCAGTCAGTTTACTTCCTTTTTACCCGCATTTGCGTCCTCGTCATCGTCTTCCTCCAGCCACGTGCCCATTCGAACTCCTCTTCGAAAACCCTAGCCAGAGCCTTTTTCTCCTCCACCTACTCCCAGTTGCAATGGCCTCTAGCAGCTCCATCCCTTCGATGGCAGCGACCCTTGAGGCTATTCCAGAGCCATCCTAGGGAGTAGTTGTCCTGCCGGAGGGGGTGATTATCTCTGTCAATGCCGTTGTGGAAACCACCGGCGACGACCAAGAATGAGCGGTGCCAGAAGATGCTGAAGAAGAAAATGTCTCCCACAAGGGGGTGTGGAGGGGCTCTGATCTCACCGCCGAAGATCTGCAAGAACTAGTCACTGAGGGGTATCTCCCCGCGGCAAAGTAATTGGTCTGGTAGGCGGCGCCGCCCGGCGAGGTGGTCCCTTCTCCCCAAGCCGGAGAGAAGGTGTACCTCAAGGCCCAGCTAGTACGAGGCGTAAGCCTGCCAGTCTCCGACTTTTTCTTCAATGTTCTCCGGCACTTTCGGGTACTTCCCCACAATCTTTCTCCCAACAGCATCTTAGTACTTAGCAACTTCGTAGCTCTATGCGAAGGATACCTAGGCATAAAACCTAGGTTAGATCTGTTCGTGTACTTTTTTACCGCCAAGAGAGAGTCCGTAGAGTCCAAGGATGAATTGCGGATCTGCGAAACCATTAGCTTCAAAATCCGGCCTAGCTGGCACTTCCCCGACATCGTAGGACATGAGTCATGCAAGAACTGGCAGCGCACATACTTCTATGGCCCAGATATTCCTCCGCCTGATCGCCTTGAGACTTATCCCGACTTTGTCGACGGAGCCACTGCTGAGGTGCTCGCATGGTGAACCCCAGCCTCCCTTCCCTCTGATGAGGAGGCCAACCGCGCCGTAAGGTGGATTGAATGGCTTGTAGACGGAGGTCGGACGGGCTTGGACCTGGCCATGTGCTGGTTTGTTAGGAAGATCTAGCCTCTGCAGCATCGCGCCGGGTTAATGTGTAAGTATACTCAAGACAGGAGGGATTTCATGTGAATTTCATGGGATAACTTCTCTACTGACTCTGTCAAACTTTGGCTAAAGGACATCATCAAGGTGAAGGACAGGAAGCGTGGCTTCAAGATCACCTATGACATGTTCGATTGCGGCAAATGCTCAGAGGTAGCTTTTGTTTCCTTTGTTGCTCATTATATACTCTAAGGTTTTTCTGACTTGAAGTTGTCAATCTAAAACCTCTCTGTATCCCAGCTGGCGACCTTGGTGGCGGATCAGATGGCCTCCTAGGTCTATGATCCCAAGCTGAAGGATATCCAAGTGGTGTCCGACGATGATGCCTCCAAGGATCAATCTGCTCCAGCAACGCGAAAGCGGAAGAGCTCCACCTCTAACGTTGTTTCCGATCCATCGCCTCCTTAGAGGCAGAGAAGAATAAATCCACCGGCATCCCCCTCACCAAGGCTTCTGCCGTGGAGTAAGTATATTCATTCTCCGGCTTGTACTTTTCAGCCCATACCTTTTTTCAACTCTTGTACTTATACTTCGTACGTTTCAGGAGGAAAGCTAGTGTTAGCTTGAAGCGATCTTCCAGAGATGTTGGAGGGTCAAAAAACATTCATGACATGCTGACCAGAGATGTGGATGCCAAGCCCTCTCCCGCTACTGCTCCCCCTACTCCTGTCGCCAAGCCTTCTGCTGGCCCTGCTAGGCCTTCGTCCCTTATCATCCCTGAGATCTCCGTCATGGAGACATATGTCAATCCAATCCTTGATATCTCAGGGTCTGTCGAGGCAGACGATGCTCCTAGCGGCCAAGCGATGCAGGAGAGTACTTCCTCCAAAGAGGCTAAAGCTTCATCTAAGGATGCCACCGAGAAAGGGAAGCAGGTGATGGAAGAGGCGGAGGTGGAGGCAACGGTCAAGGTGGGAGCCATTGAGCCATCATCTGTTCTGAAAATGCAACAGGAGGCTACGACATCATCCATGCCTCCGTCTTCAACATCTCCCTTGGCAGCAACTCCTCCGACATTGTGCCTAGATGACCTCATTGCACAGGCGGATGCCGTGTATAATAATGCCGACGTCTTCCACACCGCATATGCCAATCTAGCCAACAATCTCAAGCTTATTGCCATTGTAAGTCTTTTGAACTTTACTTCTTGTATCTTGTGTAGTATATCCCTCTGTAGCCCCCGAGCTCTTAGGCAGATAAACCATAGTTATTCGCCTAAGTGCTCCAAAGAACTAAGAGTATAAATTAATACTGTAGCCCTTGAGCGTCTAGGTGAAACTTAGAAGAATTCCGGCTAGATGCTCTACTAAGAGTAGCATACTTGCTGATTAAAATCTTATGCTGTATCCCCTGAGCGTGTAGTTGAAACCATATAGTTCCGACTAGATGCTCTAGAAAAACTACGCGTGCTTGTTTATTTGCAGAATCAGAATAGACGGAGGATCACGACCAATGAGAGGTTTGCTGCTTTGCAGAAGGAGATAGACCTTGAACAAGGTAAAACAACCTTCCTGAAGCAACAGATCAAAAATAGCCAGAGTCTGTTTCTTGTAACAACTCCTTGCTTTTTCTCATGGATTCATTTCTGCCATCTTCTCATAGTACTTTCTGATTTCTGCTTTACATAAGTCATTGCCAAGGCCAAGAGCATCATCGAGCAATCCAAGCATATCCAGGAGCTCGACGATGAGAACAAAATCTTGAAGAAAGACCTGGCCGATGCCATCAAGGGCCATGATGAGGCGATGAAGGCGCTGCAAGAATCTGCTGATGCCGAGATGCGATGCCTGAAGGACGAAATTGTGCAACTCAAGGAGCAGAACCAAGCTGCCAAAGAGCAGAATGCGAGGAACCTTGAGGTGTACAAGATAGTACAGAAGGAGCGGGACGTCTTGGCGGAGACATGCAAGCAGGCGGAGATGAGCATCTTTGGTAACCTTTCTCCGTCTTGGTGAATTCTGTAATTTGGATGACCATTTGATTTGTTTGCACTCATGGTCCTTGTATCTTATGCAAACCATAGCTCCCATTGGCTTGGCCAACTTGGGAGAAGGTGCTCCAAATCCCAAGGAATGCATGATTCTTGCCGGCAACTTTGTCAGCACCACCATTTCTCAGGCCAAGGAGATAGTCCAACCTCTAGGGATTAACATCAAGGCGGCAGACTCATCAGCCAAGTACTCAAAAATCCTGCACCAAGCCCCCGAGAAAGTCAAGGACTGGAAAGCCTCTTGTGTTCGAGCTGGTGCAAGGATGACCCTGTCCTTGGTCAAGGCACACTACGACAACGCCGACATTGATCTGGTGACTTCCGCGTTTCCCAAGCTGGACAAGGAAGGGAAAGAGATTGACAGTGAAGCCATTTGGAATTCCCTCGTCGGCTTTGACACCAGGATCACCAAAATGGTTAACACAGATGTCTTTGTGCCTATAGAGATCCTCGATGCAGATATGGATTCGTCTGAGTCTAACCCATCTCCCTCTGAGTTTGACGAGCTCTCCCGGCCTGGCTCTCCTGATGATTCCACCATGAAGTCCCCTGCAGCAGAGCCATGAAAAACAATGTTTGTATTAAATTATCGCCGTGAAGTGTATGTGGAAAAAACTTATGTGTTACTAAGGTGGAAAAACTTGTACTCAAGTTTCCTGCTACTTATCTGTTTCCAGCATGTGTATATTTTTTAAGCAAGTGCTGACTTATCCATTATTCTGGTTCATATGTTTGACCTTTCGTGAGATGGAAGACTCGTAGCACAGAACTATGCCCTCATGTGATGATGCTTAATAGCACCGTCAAGAACCTAAGAGCAAAATCGCCGGCTTTTGAGTGCCGAGAAGTCACTACTCCGGAATCCACATAAAAACTTCAGAAAACGTGTAGACCAGAAAACTTAAGCTAACGCCCGTAGGTGGAATTTTTAGAAGTCCAAATGCAAACTTGTGCATAAATGGTTTATATGATCCAAAAATGAACAACTAAAGGAGGTAAAAGACTCAGAGAATATGAGTGAATCAAATGCTTTATTTCATTGATCATATAAAAAACTTATTACATAATATAAATGTGCTAAGTGTAAAAGGGACATAGCTGTGCTATGTTCCATGGCCGATCTGTCTCTAGGTAATCATCATCGGAGTCACGTTGCTTGCGCTTTTTTGGCCTATCTTTCAACTCACGAATATCGACGAGGTAATAGGAACCATTTAGCAAGGATTTGCTTATGACGAACGGTCCTTCCCAAGGCGGGGATAGTTTGTGTGATTTATCCTGCTTGAGTATAAGCACCAGATCTCCTTCTTTAAACGAGTGATGCTCTACGCGACGACTATGGTAGCCGCGCAGCTTCTGCTGGTAGATGGTGGATCTCTGGCATGACAGCACGTGCTCTTCTTCAAGTAGGTCCACAGATAGGCGTCTGGATTCTTCAGAGTCATCCTCCTCATAGGCAGAAACTCTTGGTGCATCATGGAGGATGTCGGATGGAAGGACTGCTTCTGCTCCATAAATCATGAAGAAAGGAGTCAAGTCGGTGGATCTGTTGGGTGTTGTTCGTAAACTCCACAAGACAGATGGTAATTCCTCCGCCCAGGCTCTAGATGCTCTATGTAGCGGTGCCTCTAAGCCTGGCTTGAGTACATGCAGAATTAGTCCATTGGCCCTTTCAACTTGCCCATTTGACTATGGGTGTGCCATAGATGCTAGGTCAAGGCGGATGCCTTTTTCATGACAGTACTCCTCGACTTCTCCAAGAGATAAATTTCTGCCATTATCGGTAATGATGCTGTGTGGGAGACCAAATCTCCCCACTAGACCACGGACAAATTTTAGGGCTGTTGCCCCATCAAGCTTTCTAATGGGTTTAGCTTCAATCCATTTTGTGAATTTGTCCACTCCTACTAGCAAGTGTGTAAATCCATAGGGTGCTGTCTACAAAGGTCCCACCATGTCCAGCCCCTAGACTGCAAACAGCCAAGTTATTGGTATGGTTCGCAATTCTTCAGCTAGAACACTTGGTTGTCTTGCATAGAACTGACACCCAAGACATGTTTGTACCAACTTGTTGGCGTCCGCCTTGGCAGTTAACCAGAAGAATCCTTGCCGGAAGGCCTTAGCCACCAACGATCGGGGAGCGGCATGGTGCCCGCAATCTCCGAGATGTATTTCTCTAAGGATTTCAATACCTTGCTGCTAGGAGACACATCGAAGAAAAACTCCTATGGTACTTTGTTTGTAAAGCTGGCCGTCAATGATGATGTAGCCTTTTTCTCTGCATACTATTTGCTGGCTTTCGACTTTGTCGGCGGGCAAAGTTCTGTCTTGTAGATAGTCCATGAATGGTTTCGTCCAAGCCGGAGAGGTCACTGTTACTATATTAACAAATGAATCCACTCTATCCGGGTTGTCGGGGTCTGCTCCCTTCACGAATGGGGTCCATAAATGTTTCAGTAAAATGCCTGGCGGAATTGGTCGACAAGCTGATCCAAGCTTTGACAGTAGATCCGCCGCCTCATTCTCCTCCCTTTTGACGTACTTGACTTTGTAGTCATCGAAGCACTTGGCTATGTCGTCTACTTCGTCTCGATATGCTGCCATCATAGGGTTCTGCGCGTTCCAGGTGCCAAGTCGGAATCTCCACAGGAAGCTATGCACTTGATGCCAATATCTTTGGCTACGCAAAGTCCATGAATGAGGGCCTCATACTCCACCATGTTGTTAGTAGCATTGAAGTGAATCTGCAGGACGTATTGCAAGTTTTCTCCTGTTGGTGATTGCACTAATACACTAGCCACCACGCCGTTGAGTAGCTTTGATCCGTCAAAGTGCATGACCCAATATTCTGGCTCTAGCACAGAAGTGCCTTCTGGCAGTTATGTCCAATCAACGATAAAATCCGCCAATGCTTGTGATTTGATAGCGTCGCGTCTCTTGTAGGTGATTTCAAAGGCGGCAAGTTCAATGCCCCACTTTGCCACCCTTCCTATAGCGTCGTTGTTGTTGATGATGTCGGACAGTGGAGCTTCGCTTACCACTGTGATAGGGTGCTCCTGGAAATAATGCCTTAGGTTGCACGAAGCAAGGAAAACTCCATAAGCTATCTTCTGGTAGTGCGGGTAACACTGTTTGGATTCCGTCAAAACCTCGCTTACATAGTAAACGGGCCGCTGAACTCCGTATTCGTGTGTTGGTTCCTTGCACTCCACCATGATGACGATGTTGATTACTCGGTTGGTTGCCGCCATGTAAACTAACATAGGCTCCCTTGACACCGGTGTTGCAAGTATTGGTGGGGAGGAGAGTATTCTCTTCAACTCCTAAAGTGCTGCATCATCCTCGTCCGTCCATGTGAATTTGTCCGCCTTCTTGAGCAACTTGTATAGCAGCATAGCTGATACGTCCACAACGTATCTATATTTTTGATGGTTTTATGCTAATAATATGCTTTTGACACTCCTTTTGTATAAAGTTTATAATTTATTTGGACTAACCTACTAATAGTTGCAAAAGTGCACAATGTTCTTGTTTTACACTTTGATGTGTAGGAATTACCAAGAATACAAGTGGAAACCTTGTTGGAGTCAAATTGAGATTTTTCCAGAAATCTGTCTCAGAACTCTTTTTGAAGATGGTCACATTTCGGGTCGAATACGGTGTCAAACAGAAAAAAATTCAACTACAAAGTTGTTGGACATTTCGCGACACACGTTCTGGACATAAAATTCATCTGATTCCGAGTCCACACGGGCCTTTTAGGCTCGATTTACTGCAGCCCAAGATGGGGTGACAGGAATCCGAGAAGCTATATAAAGGGAGGAAACCTAATTCGCCCAGGGCATCTCCACCCACGAATTTGCAGCCACCAAAGCCATGTTTTTTCCTCCCCCATGGATCCCATCTCCATGGGGGAGGGCTCCCAAGAAGCCATGAAGGAAGGGGGCTAAGGGGCGGTGCTCCCCCATGATACCGACGGCGGAGAAGGAGTCTCCCGCGCCGCCGCCAGCGCCACGGCTGCCCTCTTCACCATCTTCACCGCCATCTCCATCACCTAATTCTCCTAGTATGCAGTGGTTCATCCTCCCACACACCTCTGTACCGTCCTATGTAAACATGGTGTTTGATGCTATAAGTTATAATCCTATGATCTATGTCATGTTTGCGTAGTTTCTTTGTTCTTAGATTGAATGGTTGAACGTCTTTGGTTCATTAGAGTTGTATGTTGATATGGTATAGTCCTTTGGTGTCCATTATATTTGTGCGCGCATGGATTAAACATCATAGGGTTTGTAGTATGTGTAAGAGGAAGGGGGGGGAGTTCTGCCGGAGTGACAGAAACTTGAGGACGCGAACTGGAACGTTGCACGTATGGGAGTAAGAGGACCATTAAACTTAAGGCTATGGTTGGGGAAACCTTAATGCATTGATTAATACTTACGGATGTTTGCTAACAATCCAATCATATAGTACATGTAATTCCAAGTAGTGAAGCACATGTATATTTAGCCTCTCCCACATAGAAAACTACATCGAAGACAATGAACCCGATCTATTCGCTATTTAAACTTGAACAAAGCCACCACAATTACCACCACTATTCCACACTCATGGTTCTATTAGTTTAGTGTATTTTATTGTTGTAGCAACTAGTTTTACTTTCTTGTTATTTATTATCATGCAAAGCTATCTCTAGTACTCGTATTGTTTCTCTAGTTTTATTTCCTAGATAATGCAAACGTTTAGTGTGCGTAGAGTTATATCAGTGGTTGATAGAACTTGAGAGAATATTTATCCTACCTTTAGCTCCTTGTTGTGTTCGACACTCTTACTTATCGAAAAGGCTACACACGATCCCCTATACTTGTGGGTTATCAATAGCCTTCTCACCAAGTCAGCTGATGAACCGGCTTACTGCCGCAACACAGCCTGTGAGCCTTTGTATGTCCTTCAGGCATGTCAGACGTTTGATGTCGAGGATGGCCTTGATTTTCCCCGGGTTCACCTCGATTCCGCCATGTGAAATGATGAAGCCCAACCGTTTGCCAGATGGTACCCCGAATACGCACTTCTTGGGGTTTAGCATCATGTTGTATTTCCAGAGATTATCGAAGGTTTCCTGCAAGTCAGCGATAAGATCATTTGATTTCTTTGACATTACCGCGATGTCGTCCACGTAAGCGTATATGTTGCGACATATTTGGTCATGTAGGCAACGTTGCATTGTCCACTGGTAAGTAGCGCCAGCGTTTTTCAACCCAAAGGGCATCATGACGTAGCAATACGTGCCGTAGGGTGTGGTGAACAAAGTGGCCAGTTGGTCCGACTTTCGCATCCGGATTTGGTGGTACCCTGAGTAGGCATCGAGAAAACACAGAAGTTCTAAGCCAGCCGTCAAGTCAATGACTTGGTCACTGTGAGGCAAAGCAAACAGATCCTTCAGACATGATTTGTTCAAGCCGGTGTAATCAACGCACATTCTTAATTCATTGGTTCCCTTTTTGGGACAAGTACAGGATTTGCCTCCCATCAGGTGTGAATAACTTCTCGGATAAAGCCAGCCTTAAGTAACCTAGCTATTTCTTTGCCTATAGCCCTTGATCTTTCATCACCAAAGCGTCACGGAGGTTGCTTCACCGGTTTGGCATTGGGATCAATATTCAAGCTGTGCTCGGCAAGTTCCCTAGGTACACCTTTCATGTCAGCAGGTTGCTAGGCAAAGATGTCCCTATTCTCATGGAGAAACTCGACAAGCACGCTTTCCTATTTGGGATCCAGGTCCATGCCAATGGCGGTGGTCTTGGAGGAATCTCCTTCAACAAGCTCCACCGGATTGGTCTTGATGGCGCCCTTGAATGCGGGTTCGGCAACAGTTGTCTACTTCTTCAAAGCCAGCATCTCCAAGGCATCGACTTGGTTCTGGATCCCCTTGAACTCCTCACCATAGAGGACTGCTTCGGCGAAGTTGGCTTCACGGTGCTCGCACTCCCGTGCCTTGGTGAAGCTTCTGTTAGCGGTGATGATGCCATCTGGTCCAGGAATCTTGAGCTTGTTGTATACAAAGCATGGCCTTGCGAGGAAGGAGTGGAAGATGTCGCGTCCAAAGATGATGTGGTACATGCTCTTGAAAGGCACCACTTCAAAGGTCATGCGCTCTTGGCGATAATTGTTAACATCGCCAAAAGCGACCAGAAGGGTGATGCAACCCAAGGAATTTGCTTGTCGGCTAGGGACAACCGCATGGAACACGGTGTTGCTCTTCCTTAGCTAGGTCTCTGTCACCTTCATCTTGTGCAGTGTATCCAGGTACATGATGTTGATGCTGCTTCCACTGTCCACAAGGCACTTGGTGAACTCTGTGGCATCAATCAAAGGGTTGATGACCATGGCATACTGGTTCTCTGTTGGGATAAGGTCTGGGTGATCCTTCCTATACCACGTAATTGGAACTTCCGACCACCTAACGTACTGGGGAACTGGAGGGAGGGTGGCCATAAGTATCCTCAGAGAGGTTTATCGGGCCCGAACGGTGGGGGTGCCAAGGAAGGTATGGAAACATGGAGCCTTCTTTTTGAAGGGATTTTTCCCTTTACCCTCTCCCTTGTCGGAAGATTTGGGTTCCACGTCTTTATCCATATAACTTGATTCCTTGGATTCCTCCTCCTTCTTCTTCCCTTTTCCATTTCCGTGGGGTCTATTCTTCCGACTTCACTTGTAGCCAGACTCAGGGTCTTCCTTGAGGTCGTTGACAAATTTGCATTGGCGGTTGGTGTGGGTGGCTTTGACGTTTGCGTCCAGGTGGACGAAACACGACATATCACGGTACTCATACGTTTGGGGAATGCGGGGCGCTGAGGGTGTAGAATCACTCCTCTGCTGGCCACTGCTAGCCCCCCGACCACGTCCACGCTGTCCACCTCCGCGTCTACCAGTGAATGTTGCGGCGACCATGTCAGCTGCTTACTTTTCTTCAGGAGGATTTTTCCGCTTGTTATTGTTGTTTTTTCTGGACTGGGTAGAGATTGCTATTGCCGACAATGATCCACGCGTGTCGTCATTAGTAGCGGCGAACTCGCTATCCATGGCAATCATTGCGTTGAGGGTGAGTTCATTATTGTCTTGCTTGCGCTTCAACTTATGCTAGAGCAAAGTTCCCTTTTCAGACCGTCGATGAAGGCGGCCATAGCGGTCTGTTCGTGCACCCCTGTGCAAGAATTTTTCATATCCAGCCAGCGAGAGAGGTAGGCACGAGAGGTTTCATCCTTTTCTTGCACACACCGCTGTAGGTCTCCGACAGTGAAGGGAAGTTTGTACGTACCCTCGAAATTCTTGGTGAACGCTTCATGCATTTCCAACCAATTGCATATTGATTTCTCTGGCAAGTCATCGATCCATTGTCAAGCGGTGCCGGTCAGCATAAGTGGGAGGTATTTTACGGCGACATTGGGGTTTCCCCCTGCGATGTGAATCACTTCCTGTAGTCCTGCAACCATGTCGCTGGCCTGGCAGTGCCGTTGTAGGGATTGACGGTCTTGTCTATCCAGAGACCTTTGGGGTATGTTGTTGCCCGTATTATTGGTCTAAAGTAACGTGGCCCAAGGTATGGGAGCTCTCGAGCTTCTTGGATCTTGTCCAGCCGTGAACGTGCGTCGTACGGCTCTAGCTGCTTCCCTTTTCCATCATGGGAGGGGAGTTGTGGCGCGATCTATGAGATCCACCGTGTCCTTTGCCATGATAGCTGCTAGGTGGCTACGGTGGCGGTCGAGGCGGTGGGTTAGCCTTCTTGCTGTGTCCCTCCTGTGACTCCTCGCACCTATCACGGTTGCTTGTCAGACATGGCGGCTCCTTATGGGACCTGCTCCTATGTCCTTCAACGCCGCTGCGCTCTCCGGCATGCCGGGGCTGGTCACCCTGGTCACGTATAATGATGCCGGCCTGGGGACACCTTGGTGGTGGCATGCTTGTATGGTGGCGCGGCTATGGTTCCTCGTGACGCCGAGATGGTGGTGGAGGTGGCGACGGTGAGGACAAGCCTTTTATCCATGATCGAAGGATATGTGCATGGCATCAGTCCTGTTGCGTGCCTCTCTCCGTCTTCGCTCTATGGAGCCTGTGTGTGATCCCTCATCATGGGGAGATTTTGTCCTTCTGCGGTTGTTCAGGGTTGACTGGCAAAGCTCCGGGCTGGACTCGAGCCTCTGCAAGGTATCCTTTTCCTGTTGCTTGCATGCCTTAGCAATGAGGTCGTACACCTGAGCAACTGCTTCTGGCGACCTGTCCTGTTCCAAGAGGGTCTTGGCGACGGTGATGTTGAGGGCGGGAATTGGCATGACTTGCCTCCCCTCTGAATCGATGTATGGGGTGGCTTTTGTCGCCTTGGATCCCTCATATCCCAACCTGCGCCGAATGCCGGGATCTTCGACGACGTGAGCTGGTGCTTTCTTTGCCTTTTGCCTCAACAACAATTGCTTGTATTCAGCCTCCATAGCTTTTGCCGCCTTAATGGATTGCTGCGCCCTAGCCATGTCTTCGTCCAGCTTAGCGCCCTGCTCTGCAATGCACCTGGCCTCCGCTAAGATTGCTGCGCGCTTTTCATCAAGATCCATAACGCTCCGGATATGGGTGACGGTGATAGGCTCAATGAGGAGTGTGCTGTAAATTGCCTTGTCGGTGGGAGTAGCCAATGGGTTGCCAGCTATAGACGTTGATGGTGGCATTGGTGGCTGATTTGACTGTCAGGCAGTACTAGGGGCTGTGGTGAGTTCCTGTGCCGGTTGCGGGCGGATAATCGGAGGAGGCAAGGACTTGGCCAGAGCTGGAGGCTCGGTGGCTTTCTTGGCTGCTGCTGCTCTGGTAACCGCTGGCGTGGGCGGAGCTCTATCATGTTCCGGTTCCTGTCCGTCTTGTTCCATCACGCTCCCAATGGCGACTAGCACCTGGTGGGAAGCGTTGGTCTTCTCGATGCGTTCCTCCTTCTCGATCTCGCTCATAACAACATCGTATTCCTCCGAGTTAACGTCTGAGCCACCTCCATCCATATTGATGTCGGCGTACAGCGTGTCAAGGACGGAGTCGGAGTTTGCTTCGGTGTTGGCGATGGCAGATGTGGAGGGTGATGGAGGCGGGCCGTTCTTGTTGTTTCCTCCTCCGGTCATGATGGCGATCGCCGTTTTGGCCTCCTCATTGGCATCCGCATATTCGTTGATGATGGTGACCATCTCACCAAGTGTGAGAGGACCTGCGGCCTGCCACCTTCAGAGGGTATGCCGGAGGAGTGTTCCGCACTACTAGGAAAACAGCTATAGGTAATCAGCACATCCGTGGCTCACATGGTTGAAGTGCCCCACGGCTAAAACAGGCGTGGCTCACCTGTGGGCAGTGCCCTACTAGTAACTAGAACAACCGTGGCGCACATGACTATAGTGTGCCACAGATGTGTGTGGTCCAGAGCCCTGTTGGACGCACGCCAAACATCTGTAGCGCACTATAGTCATGTGCGCCACGGTTGTTAGTGTCATCTGTGGCGCACATGGGGGGGTGCGCTACGCCTAAGCACACGTCCCCCTCTGCTGTGAAACGGCCACAAACATCTGTGGCGCACTCGGCCTAGTGCGCCACAGGGAGTACAAACATCCGTGGCACACATGGCATAGTGCCCTGCGGCTAAGTGGCATGCACCACCCCCCCCCCCCGTGGATCGCCTTTTTAGGGTTTGCAAAAAATAAAAGGAAATGATAAACACTTCAAAAAATTAAATCCTTTCATATTTAGGTAGGTAATGTGGTATAGCTTCTAGTAAAATTAACAAAAATGAGTTTCGACTTTATTTGCAAAAAAAAGTCATGCCACGGTAAAAAGGCCGTAACTTTTGCATACGATATCGAAAAAAATCGTATAATATACCAAAATGACGAGAACGAGATTTCGCATCTGCTCGCAACGACCTATGGTCGTTTAGCGATTTTTTAGATTTTCAAAATTCGAAAAGAGTAAAAAGTTACGGTCAAAAAACCGTTTTTTCCTGCAGAAAAAAAAACAGGGCGACTTATCCGTAGCGCACCTACACCTAGTGCGCCACGGATAAGCTTGGGCGGGATTCAAATTTGAATCCCCACCGCGCCCTCCTCCCTTTTCCTTTCCCCTTTTCCTTTCCCCTTTTCCCTTCCCCTTTTCCCTCTTCCTCTCCCTTTCCCGTCTCCTTCTTCCTTCTTCCTTCTCCCTTCTCCTCCTTCCCCTTCTCCTCTCCTTGCAGTGACGGCGCGACGTCGACCTCCTTCTCCTCCTCCTCGCAGTGACAACGGGAGATGTCGACCTCCCTTCCTCCCTCTCTTCCTCCATCTCTTCCTACCTCCCTCTCTTCTTCTCCTCCTCCTCTTCTTCTCCTCCTCTTCCTCCTCTGCCTCCTCTTCTTCTCCTCCTCTTCCTCCTCTGCCTCCTCTTGTTCTTCTCCTCCTCTTCCTCCTATTCTTCTCCTCCTCCTCTTCTTCTCCTCCTCTGTCTCCTCTTCTTCTTCTCCTCCTCTTCTCCTCCTCTTCCTCCTATTCTCCTCCTCCTCCTTGCAGTTCCGACGACGACAACGAGGTGACGACGAGGAGGCGACGACGGCGACCTGCACCGACGCGCGACGGCACTGACGACGAGATCCAGATCTGCTGCTTTTTTTTTAAATTCTGAAATTTATATCTGTGGCGCACAACACCTAGTGCGCCACGGTTATCGTTTCATACGCGTGGCGCACCTGCCCAAACTTCTGTGGCGCACTGGCATGTGCGCCACGCCTGTATCTAAACTTCTGAGGCGCACTAGGCAGTGCGACACGGCTGAGAGATAGTCGTGGCGCAAGGCACGTGGCGCACTGCTAGTGCGCCACAGATGATGTTTCATGGTGCGCCACTAAAGGCCATTTTCCTAGTAGTGCCGGGTATGAGACCTTCATCCATCTAGCGAGGTATTCGCGGGGAGGTTCTCCATCCCTTTGAACGCATCTAGCCAGATCGAAGATGGTGACTATGCCGACAAAGTGTGACCTGCGCATCTGTAATGCTCGGGGAAGCCAAGCAGATTTGCAGGGTCCTTCCACCTTTTATCCTGAACATGGGCGGTTTGGGTGGGCCTTGAATTTTCCTGATTCGAGCCACCATACTCCAAGGAGAGGTATGGCCCAGATCCTTCCGCGAACGTGTCCTGCTCATAGGCGGTCTGTGCAGGGCTTGACGAGTTTCTGACTTCTTGGGAGCTAGGAACCGAGTCGGTTTCGCCGATGAATATGTGGATGTCTCCGAAGGGGATGACAGAGCTGCGCATAGGGCTCGTCTTCGCCGGCTCCCAGAACTCATCTAGAGGGACGATTGTGACGTTGCCGGAGAAGAGAACGCATCTGATGGCTACGGTGTCGCCGATTCCCGCGAAGAGATTGGACCTCACCCGGTGTAGAGCTCAAAGAACCTCTTGCCCCACGGTGGGCTGATACATTGCAAATGTATCTATAATTTTTGATGTTCCATGCTTGGTTTTATCTACTTTCTTGTGTTTTGTTCCAACTTTGGAGTCCTTTTCATATGATTTCTTGGACTAACCTATTAACAAGATGCCACAGTGCCAGTTGCCTGTTTTCTGCTGTTTTTGGTTCCAGGAAGTCAGAAAATGAATATTCTCGGAATTAGTAAGGACAAAAGCTAAAGTTACTATTTTCCCGGAAGACTCACGGAGCCAGAAGGAGATTCGGAGAGGGGCCACATGGTGGCCACACCCCCCTTGGCGCGGGCCAGCCCAGGCCGTGCCAGGGCATGGTGTGGGCCCCCTAGCTGGCCACCGACCTTGCCTCCTTCGCCTATAAGAGCCTCCCGATACCAAAACCCTAGGAGTCAATCCGAAATCCACGAAAAGTTCTGTAGCGCCGCCGCCACCGCAGGAGAGATTCGGGGGACAGAAAGTCTCTGTTCTAGCACCCTGCCGGGACGGGGACATGCCCCCAGATCCATCTCCATCGATCTCCACCACCATCTTCATCACCATTGCTGATTCCCATGATGAAGAGGGAGTAGTTCTCTCTCGAGGCTAAGGGTTCTACCGGTAGCTATGTGTTCATCTCTCTCTCTCTATGCATGATCTTATTGAGATCATGAGCTTGTAATATATAGATCTACCTTGCTACTCAAGTGCTTAATAGATCTCTGCTCTCCCCATGTGTGTGAAAGTGACAACGTGCACACCATGGTGGCACTTAGGCTAGAGATTACAAATACTTGTTATGAGTTATATTTGGAGTTGGATGTCTTTATGAAATTTTGGTGTTTGTTGGAACTATCTAGTACTCAAGGTGACAGTGTGGGGTTTTCTAGATGGGAAAGATGAACTTTGAGGTGTGCTGTTATAGCCCTACCATTGATTAGAGTGTTCAACCGGAGAGTAGTTAAGAGTAGTATCATAAAGAGAAGATATTTATATGAGAGTGTTCACTAGTGAAAGTATGATCCCTACGCCTCGTTTCTAAGCACTGAAACATTGTTTGCTACTAGATCTGTTACATGTTTGCTTGCTTCCATCTTTATTTCAGTTTGCCTTTAGTCCTTTCCATGCCATCAAGCTATCTTCTATCACCGTTACTACTTATAATTATCCGTACCACTTGTATTTCACTATGTCTTCGCCGAACTAGTGCACCTATACACCTGACAAGTGTATTGGGTGTGTTGGGGACACAAGAGACTTCTTGTATCTTGATTGCAGGGTCGCTTGAGAGGGAATACCTTTGACCACTTCCTTCCTGAGTTTGATAAACCTTGGGTGATCCACTTAAGGGAAAACTTGCTGCTGTTCTACAAACCTCTACACTTGGAGGCCCAACAACTGTCTACAAGAATAGAAGTGCGTAGACATCAAGCTATTTTCTGGCGCCGTTGCCGGGGAGGTAAGGTAAAAGGTACTCACATCCTCCGGTGTGAGTGCTCGAAGTTATTTCCTTTAGATTCTACAATTTGGTCTTTTTGTTTCTTGTTTTCACTAGTTAGGCTTAATGGAAAACACCAAAAAAATTAGAGACCTTTATATTATTTATCTTGAGTTAGGACATGAAGTGTTTGTGGACAAAATTAAAAAACCTACCAAACTTTATTTGCATGCTAATAGCAATGTTGTTAGTATGAATTCTTTGGACACCATTATTGCTAATGCTATGGAAAAGTTTAAGCTTGGGGAAGCTAGTTTTTATGAGAATGATCTTTTTAGTCCCCCAAGCACAGAGGAGAAAATTTACTTTGATGATACTATGCCTCCAATATATGATGATTACAATGATGAATATGATATTTTCAGTCCACCTACTATTGAGGAGAAAATTAATTATGGTTACAATATGCCTCCTATATTTGATGATTATGGTGATGAGAATAATAATGATAGCTATTTTGTTGAATTTACTCCCACTACAATTAATAAAAATGACTATGTTTATGTGGAGAGTATTAATTCTTTTATGCATGTGGCTCATGATAAGAATGTTTTATGTGATAGTTATATTGTTAATTTTATTCATGATGCTACTGAAAGTTATTATGAGAGAGGGAAACATGGTTTTATGCATCTCAATAATGTTAGGTTTCCCCTCTTTATGTTGAAAATTTTGAAGTCGCACTTGTTTTGCTTTCCTATGCTTGTTGCTTTATGATTTCATGACTTGTTTATTTACAAGACTCCTATGCATAGGAAGTGGGTTAGACTTAAATGTGCTTTGAATTTGCTTCTCGATGCTCTCTTTCACTTAAATTCATATTTCTTATGTGAGCATCTTCTCAAACTATCATGCCTAACTTAAAGGCGTTAAAGAAAAGTACTTATTGGGAGATAACCCAAAAGTTTTAGGTAAGTCTTGGAAGTTATTACTTCAGTAATAACCGCTCCTTATCCTTTTTATTTGCTTTTTGTGCCAAGAGTAATATCTAATGAGAGAGAAGTAATGATTGGGAAAGTTGCTGTCCCGAAACAGATTTCTGTGCTTCACCGTAAAAATTCGTGTAAAATCTCTGAACGTCGTTTTGAGGCGTGAATTTTTGTGCTTCTGCCCCAGGTTGTTATATAACTTTCGTTAGTTCAAAACTTTTTGATTTGAGCAACATAAGGTCTTCGAAAAAATTCGTCTTTACCTGCTGGTCTGTTTTGACAGATTTCTGCATTTGCTTCTTGTTGGTTCCTTTTTGAGTTCTTTTGGGGAATTGAGCTTTTTGAGGGAAGTGCTTCAGTAGCTAGTGTTCTAATGGAAGTTTATTTGGTGTTAGAACTGAACCTTAAGACTTATTTATCTTGAGCGCACTAATGTTGCTAATAAAGATTGTGTGAAGTTTTGTATGAAGGAAAAATTTCAGGTGTATGGAAGGAATGAGTAATGAGATGAAGGATGGACTAAAGCTCAAGCTTGGGGATGCCACACGTGTCACCCCAAGAAATATCCAAGAAGTACAAGCGTCAAAGCTTGGGAATGCCCAAGGCATCCTCTTCTTCATCAATAAAAATCCCAGGTTTCTTCCAAACGCTTCATTTTTATTGTTTCATGCACAGTTGTGTTGTTCTTGGAGCGTCTTATTTTTTGTTTTCGTTTTTGTTTTGGTTTTTCATTTGCTTGGTTTTCTTAGTTTGCTGAATAAATTGGTTGGACCCCTGATACATTGCAAATGTATCTATAATTTTTGATGTTCCATGCTTGGTTTTGTCTACTTTCTTGTGTTTTGTTCCAACTTTTTAGTACTTTTCATATGATTTATTGGACTAACCTATTAACAAGATGCCACAGAGCCAGTTGCCTATTTTCTGCTGTTTTTGGTTCCAGGAAGTGAGAAAATGAATATTCTCGGAATTGGACGGGACAAAAGCCAAAGTTACTATTTTCCCGGAAGACTCACGAAGCCAGAAGGAGAGTCGGAGAGGGGCCACAGGGTGGCCACACCCCCCCTTGGCGCGGGCCAGACTAGGCCACACCAGGGCATGGTGTGGGCCCCCTGGCTAGCCATTGACCTTGCCTCCTTCGCCTATAAGAGCCTCCCGATACCAAAACCGTAAATCGTCAATCAGAAATCCACGAAAAGTTCCATAGCGCCGCCGCCACCGAAGGGGAGATTCGGGGGGCAGAAAGTCTTTGTTCTGACACCCTGCCGGGACGGGGAAGTGCCCCCAGAGCCATCTCCATCGATCTCCACCACCATCTCCATCACCATTGCTGATTCCCATGATGAGGAGGGAGTAGTTCTCTCTTGAGGCTAAGGGTTCTACCGGTAGCTATGTGTTCATCTCTCATTAGATTTTTGTGATTTTTTTTCTTCTGCCCCAGGTTGTTATCTAACTTTCGTTAGTTCAAAACTTTTTGATTTGAGCAACAGAAGGTCTTCGAAAAAATTCGTCTTTACCTGTTGGTCTGTTTTGACAGATTTCTGCATTTGCTTCTTGTTGGTTCCTTTTTGAGTTCTTTTGGGGAATTGAGCTTTTTGAGGGAAGTGCTACAGTAGCTAGTGTTCTAATGTAAGTTTATTTGGTGTTGGAACTGAACCTTAAGACTTATTTATCTTGAGTGCACTAATGTTGCTAATAAAGATTGTGTGAAGTTTGGTATGAAGGAAAAATTTCAGGTGTATGGAAGGAATGAGTAATGAGATGAAGAATGGACTAAAGCCCAAGCTTGGGGATGCCACGCGTGTCACCCCAAGAAATATCCAAGAAGTACAAGCATCGAAGCTTGGGGATGCACAAGGCATCCCCTTCTTCATCAATAAAAATTCCAGGTTTCTTCCAAATGCTTCATTTTTATTGTTTCATGCACAATTGTGTTGTTCTTGGAGCGTCTTCTTTTTCGTTTTCGTTTTGGTTTTTTGTTTGCTTAGTTTGCTGAATAAATTGGTTAGACCCCCTCTTTCGTACATTGGTTTGCAAATAGTTTGGTTTGGTTTGGAAAAGAGTAGGGAAGTCCATACTTATGTGGTAAAAAGAGCTTGTTTTTGACTATGGCCTATGCTTTGTCATGCCATGCTTGGTATTGTTTTGGCTTTATGCTTAGTATTCTTTGTTGTAGCATGACTTGTTATAAACAATTGAGATTGCTTAATGTGCCTTGGATGAATCATGCGTTGTTTTAGCATATTAAAGCATAGTATAGTGGTATTCTCCTTTGATGCTTTATTTGGGTTGACTTGGCACATGCTCACACCATGTTATGAATATCTCAAGTCACCATAGCCTTTATTATCCTTTAGTTTTCAACTTGTAGTATCACTTTATGCTTTGATCAATGATGTTTTGTCGCTCTGCATGATTATGGCCATTATTGCTCTCTTAGTTTGTCGCTCCCAGTCTTTTGCTAGCCTCTAGAACCAAGTATGAGTTCCACTCATGCATCCAACTCCTTAAACCAAGTTATTCCAAAGAGTCCACCATACCTACCTACTAGCTTATGCTATTCCAAGTATATTCATGTTTTGTTTACCTTCCAAATTAAACTTGTTATGAGAAAACTAGTGATTAAAGCTCTCACGAACTTGATGGCACACTTTACTTTTCTTGCCCTTAATAAACTTGAACCATTGTGTCGTCTATGTTGTATATGCTTGCACTTATTTGTTGGGGATTAGCATAACCATGCTGTCACGGGGAACGCTTTCAACATTGCACTTGGTACTTGTACCTAGTTGATATCATGCTCTTTTGTATATGGATGTCGTCGGTGTGAAATGAAAGGGGAGCTTGTAAGTCCATGGAGTTATGTATATGTGTTAGAGAAATTCCTAGGCCGCTGGTCTAATCCATGCTGACATGGTGGAAACCTGCAGCGTAACCATAATGAGTTGTCTATGAAGCATTCTTCTTATAAAAAAGAGAAAAAGAAAAAAAAGATTATGAAAAGAGGAAAGAGAGAAAAAAGCACCATATTCCCATGGTAAATAAGAAGATTGCTGAGATGCTCGTTGTCTGCTTGCCTTGTCATTTTGATATGGGGATTCTTCCGTATCATCGGGCAAGGGGTACCCCGTTGGCGGTTCTCTATTATACACATGTACTTACGATGACAAGAACTTACCGGTGACTAAACTTGAGTAGCATGAGGAGCGGCCCTCGTATACAAGGGACATGAGATTTCTAACTTATACTTCGTCAAGCATGTACACCATAGTTTGTTCACTTTAACCTTAATAACTTCAAGATGCTTATGATAGGGGCAATGAGAGCTGAAAGCTAATAAGTACCATAATTTTTGGAAGCTCTTTATGAAACTTGAATCTCTGCTTCCTTCTATGAAGGCCTTTCTTCCACCATTATATTGAGTCTCCACCTTCTCACTTTATGCACCTACTTTGAGAGCATAGTGGCCATTCTTAGTTCTATGTCCATTGTCCCAAGACTAGTTGATTGATGCATAACTTGATATTGCTTGTTTTAAACTATTTTTATCTAGTCACTCTTTTGAACTTTGAAGGTGTCCTATGCATTTATATTTGCTACTCTATTGAGGGACAAGCTGAATACTATTATGCTATGTTTTCTTTATGTGAAACAAACAAACGTCTTGCAAAGCATTGTTATTCATGAATCTTTTGTTTGTGCCTTTTCAGGTTGCATCATAGTTTCTTTGTCTTATTGCTAGAACTTTGCCTTTCATGATATGTTTGAAGTACTATGATCCCAGCTATCAATGTTTTACAAATACTTTGATCAAGTTTATGATGGTGCATGTCACCTTAAAAATTATTCTTTCTTTTTATCACTTACCTACTCGAGGACAAGCAAGAGTTAAGCTTGGGGATGTTGATACATTGCAAATGTATCTATAATTTTTGATGTTCCATGCTTGGTTTTATCTACTTTCTTGTGTTTTGTTCCAACTTTGGAGTACTTTTCATATGATTTCTTGGACTAACCTATTAACAAGATGCCACAGTGCCAGTTGCCTGTTTTCTGCTGTTTTTGGTTCCAGGAAGTCAGAAAATGAATATTCTCGGAATTAGTAAGGACAAAAGCTAAAGTTACTATTTTCCCGGAAGACTCACGGAGCCAGAAGGAGATTCGGAGAGGGGCCACATGGTGGCCACACCCCCCTTGGCGCGGGCCAGCCCAGGCCGTGCCAGGGCATGGTGTGGGCCCCCTGGCTGGCCACCGACCTTGCCTCCTTCGCCTATAAGAGCCTCCCGATACCAAAACCCTAGGAGTCAATCAGAAATCCACGAAAAGTTCCGCAGCGCCGCCGCCACCGTTGGGGAGATTCGGGGGACAGAAAGTCTCTGTTCCAGCACCCTGCCGGGACGGGGAAGTGCCCCCGGATCCATCTGCATCGATGTCCACCACCATCTCCATCACCATTGCTGATTCCCATGATGAAGAGGGAGTAGTTCTCTCTCGAGGATAAGGGTTCTACCGGTAGCTATGTGTTCATCTCTCTCTCTATGCATGATCTTATTGAGATCATGAGCTTGTAATCTATAGATATACCTTGCTACTCAAGTGCTTAATAGATCTCTGCTCCCCCCATGTGTGTGAAAGTGACAGCGTGCACACCATGGTGGCACTTAGGCAAGAGATTACAAATACTTGTTATGAGTTATATTTGGAGTTGGATGTCTTTATGAAATTGTGGTGTTTGTTGGAACCATCTAGTACTCAAGGTGACAGTGTGGGGTTTTCTAGATGGGAAAGATGAACTTTGAGGTGTGTTGTTATAGCCCTACCATCGATTAGAGTGTTCAACCGGAGAGTAGTTAAGAGTAGTATCATAAAGTGAAGATATTTATATGAGAGTGTTCACTAGTGAAAGTATGATCCCTAGGCCTTGTTTCTAAGCACTGAAACACCGTTTGCTACTAGATCTGTTACATGTTTGCTTGCTTCCATCTTTATTTCAGTTTGCCTTTAGTCTTTTCCACGCCATCAAGCTATCTTCTATCACCGTTACTACTTATAATTATCCGTACCACTTGTATTTCACTATCTCTTCGCTGAACTAGTGCACCTATACACCTGACAAGTGTATTGGGTGTGTTGGGGACACAAGAGACTTCTTGTATCTTGATTGGAGGGTTGCTTGAGAGGGGATACCTTTGACCACTTCCTCCCTGAGTTCGATAAACCTTGGGTGATCCACTTAAGGGAAAACTTGCTGCTGTTCTACAAACCTCTGCACTTGGAGGCCCAACAACTGTCTACAAGAATAGAAGTGCGTAGACATCATGGGCATAAGCCCTCGTGGTATTGCCGACGAGTACGCCATGGAGGGGTCCTCACAATGCGTGTTTAGAGATGCGGGGTAAGGCGGAGAGTTGGCAGGTATGAGGTAACACAGCTTACCTAGGTTCAAGTCCCACAACGGTGGTGGAACTTTACTCCTGCTATAAATCACTATAATGGCAATATGCTGAGTTATAGAGATAGGTTTGGTATGCGAGGTGTTGTATGTTGTACATAGCAATCTAATAGGTTCTGCCTTAAAGGCTCCCATAGGTCTGGCTTATAAAGGCACTAGAACCTAGGGTTTACAGGGAAAGGTCCTTGCCGGACAAGGTAAAGAGTCCTACACTAATACGAACTAGTCTTTCGTGTCTTGCAATCGAAGGCACCGAGTATGTCGGTGACTCCTACGTAGCCTTCCTTTATTCGGCATGGGCCTCCCTTCTAGATCCGTCTAACTGGGCCGCCTAGCAGGTCATAGGCCTTGCTACCAACTATGGGCCACCCGGGTTAGGCGGATTGGTGACATGCTATGAGGATACCCATTTAGCATATCCCCAACATCATCTTTTGTTTCTTCGTCTCTTATCTCGATCTATGGACTTGTAGGTACCCAAGATCCCATAGATTGATAAAGGCTTGAGCTAAAATACTTGGCTAGCAGTGATCTCATAGGAACCTCAGTGACAAAAAGGGTAGTACGGTCTTCTCTTAGCACCCCATTCGGGATCAACAACAACATCACCACTTAAAGCATTGATCGGTGTTTATACTTAATAATCGATTGTAACCCGTGGCTTCGGTGTACTCTCGGTTGGATTAAAAGTCTATTTCTATGCCCGCTGCATCACGTGGCTCTAGAATATTAGGATGTGATGCCCACAAGAGATTATCTCAATACAAGCATTATACATGACTATGCGTATTATTATCTTTTATCCCATTTGATGTGCAGCTGCAGGTGGATCTTCAACCCTGGCCTATCTCCATCCATTGATTCAAACCCGTTATAAAGTAAACTAGATTGGTCCGGTCAACTAAGGTAATATGAACAAACAAAGTCTTGTAAACGTGTCCTTTTTATTACCTTTTTGCAGTGCTTTCCGAGGTTCGATTAAACCTTGGTATTCTAGGAAAAAACCAATAAAACTACATCCGTGAATCCAGATCGAAGGTATCAACCCTTTTTCTAGCGCCGGTGCCGGGGAAGCAATTTCACTATCCTGGTGAGGTCATTAGAGACCTTGTTTTTAGTTTTATTATTAGTTGTAGTTTAATTCTTGTTATTAGTTTACTTTATTGTTATCTATTTGAAAACCCAAAAAAATCAGTTACTTGTTATTCATTTTCATTACTTAAAAATTACCAAAAAGATAAGAGCCACGGCTCAAAAGAGATTAGGGGAGTATGCTACTCCTACTGATGATTTTATTCGTGCACCCATCCATCAACCTGCAGTTGATGCGGAAACATATGAGATAAAACCTAACCTTTTAAGTTTGGTTCAACAAAACCAATTTGGGGGTTCATCCTCTAAGGATTCGGGATTGCACTTAAATACTTTTACTGAAATTTGTGACATGATGCATATTAAGGATGTAGATCCAAATGCTGTTAAGCAAAGATTATTCCCTTTCCCTCTTAGAGGAAAGGCAAAGGATTGGTTGCTAGTGATGTCTACGCACTTCTATTCTTGTAGACAGTTGTTGGGCCTCCAAGTTTGGTTTGTAGAACAGCAGCAAGTTTTCCATTAAGTGGATCACCCAAGGTTTATAGAACTCAGGGAGGAAGTGGTGAAAGGTATCCCCTCTGAAGCAACCCTGCAATCAAGATACAAGAAGTCTCTTGTGTCCCCAACACACGCAATACATGTGTCAGGTGTATAGGTGCACTAGTTCGGCGAAGAGATAGTAAAATACAAGTGGTATGGATAATTATAAGTGGTAATGGTGATAAAAAATAGCTTGCTGGCGTGTGGTTGACGTGGGAAAAGACTAAAGGCAAACTGAAATAAAGAAGGAAGCAAGCAAACATGTAATAGATCTAGTTGCAAACGGTGTTTCAATGCTAAGAAACAAGGCCTAGGGATCATACTTTCACTAGTGAACACTCTCATATAAATATATTCTCTTTATGATACTACTCTTAACTACTCTCCAGTTGGACACTCTAATCAATGGTAGGGCTATAACAACACACCTCAAAGTCTGCTTTCCCCATCTAGATAACCCCACACTGTCACCTTGAGCTCTAGATGGTTCCAACAAACACCACAATTTCATAAAGACATCCAACTCCAAATATAACTCATAACAAGTATTTGTAATCTCTAGCCTAAGTGCCACCATGGTGTGCACGCTGTCACTTTCACACACATGGGGAGAGCAGAGATCTATTAAAGCACTTGAGTAACAAGGTAGATCTACTTGATTACAAAGCTCATAATCACAATATGATCATGCATAGAGAGAGAGAGATGAACACATAGCTACCGGTAGAACCCTTAGCCTCGAGAGAGATTTACTCCCCCCTCATCATGGGAATCAGCAATGGTGATGGAGATGGCGGTGGAGATCGATGGAGATGGCTCTGGGGCACTTCCCCGTCCCGGCAGGGTGCCAGGACAGAGACTTTCTGTCCCCCAAATCTCCCCTTCGGTGGCGGCGGCGCTGCGGAACTTTTCGTGGCTAGAGGCTTGACGATTTAGGGTTTATGCATCGGGAGACATCTTATAGGCAGAGAGGCAAGGTCGGTGGGCAGCCAGGGGGCCCACACCATGCCCTGGCGCGGCCTGGGGGGACCCGCACCTAGGGATGGTTTGGCCACCCTGTGGACCCCCTTTGTCTCTCCTTCTGGCTCCGTGAATCTTCCGGGAAAATAACGACTTTGGCTTTTTTCCGGTTCAATTCCGAGAATATTCATTTTTTGACTTTCTGGAACCAAAAACAGCAGAAAACATGCAATTGGAACTATGGCTCTTGTTAATAGGTTAGTCCAAGAAATCATATGAAAAGTACTCCAAAGTTGGAACAAAACACAAGAGAGTAGATAAAACCAAGTATGGAACATCAAAAATTATAGATACATTTGCAATGTATCATCTAGATCTACCAAAGGGCACTATTAAATCTTGGGAGGAATGTACTAGTTTGTTTATGACTAAATTTCCCCCAGCTAAGACTATGCAGCTAATATCCAATATTACAAGCTTTAGACAAGAAGACCGTGAGACACTAGCGCTTACGTGCGAAAGGATGAAATAAGCCGTAATGAACTATCCTAATCATGGGATGGAAGAGTGGCTTATATTACATTTATTTTATAATGGTCTTAACCGAATGTATAAGTCTATGCTAGATACGGAAGTAGGAGGAACGATCATGGGAAAGCATGTGAGTGTTGCAAAGAAGTTACTTGATGATATGAAAAATAACCATTCCCAATGGCATGTGGAAAGAACCTCAAAGAGAGTAAGTTCAATTACCGAGGTAAACAATGAGGATCTTACATCTAAGGTAGATGAGTTGCTTAGCTTAGTGAAGGGTAAGGAAGATACCCAAGTTAATGCTATCACTGCCGATGTTAATGATGTCAATTTTATAGCTCGCACCCCTTTTAATCCTGCATAGAAATATAATTATGCTTCTAATGTTCAAAAATATCATGCTAATCCTATCGGAGCTCCTTATAATAATTATGATAATACTAATGGAGCAAATCATGGCAATCTCCTGTTTGAGCAGACCATTAGAACATTTATACAAGCTCAAACCAAACAAAATAATATGCTTATTAAGATTATGGAGAACCATGAAAGTAGTATGGGAAGATTCTAATCAGGACGTTGCAATTAGAAATGATGTGCAAGCTCTACAGGAAAAGACAAAGACCATGGAGGCTCAGCTGGGTAAGGTTGCCGAGAGCCAAGCTCTCATACTAGCAAAGTTTGCTGGAAAACCCGAGCCAAATATGGTAGAAGACCTCAAGATGATGAGGGTGGTAACCAATGATGAAAAACCTAAAGAGGTGGATTATAGCAACGTGCTAACACCAAAATATATCATGGAAGATCTATTGAAGATGATCACCGTTAAAAATCCAGGTATAGAAGAAGCTAATGATGCTATGTACCAACAATTTATACAACAAGTAGCATCTAAGGTTCATGATTTAGAGATGGAGTATAAAAGACTAGCTGATAAGCTTCTAGCTAAGCTAGATGATACATTTGAGCCCACTATTAAATTAAGTTGGGAGTTAATGAGATATCCACACTTTGTGATCTTGGTGCAAGCGTCTCAACAATTTCCAAAAGCCTATTTGATAAGTTAAACTTGGGGCCATTTGTTACAACTGAATTAAGACTCCATCTAGCTGATTCAACTTATAAAAAAGTTGTTCGGATCAAAGAAAATATAGTTGTTGAAATTAAAGATAGTCCTGCTCTTATTGATCTTGTTATAGTGGACATGCCTGAAGATCCCATAGCACCTATAATTCTAGGTAGGTGTTGACTTGTGTACTAACGAGCTCGTTGGGGAACCCCAAGAGGAAGGTATGATGAGCACATCAGTGTTTCCCTCAGTTATGAAACCAAGGTTATCAATCCAATAGGAGTAAGGAAACACCCCAAAGGTGTAGCTAGCTAAACTTTGGCAGGGCGCACTACCGGTGCCAGCAGCAACATGGAGACCTGCACAACACAACCACAAAACTCTGTCCCCAACTTGCAATGAGGTTGTCAATCTCACCGGGTTTGCTGAAAACAAAGGATTAAACGTATCGAGTGGAAGAAAGTAATAGTTTGCAGAAAGTAAACACAAAACAGTAAACAGTTGATTGTAGATTGATAGTAAAAGAAAGAACCGGGGTCCATAGTTCACTAGAGGTGGCTCTCCTTAAGATAGATGACATGTTGGGTGAACAAATTACAGCGAGGCAATTGATAAACATCGAGAAAGCATACAAGCATATACTACTCATCTTGACTCCTTTGAGATTCGATTGGGCATTACAACATTATACATAGACCGCCATCCAACTACATCTATGACTAATAATCCACCTTTAGGTTATCATTTGAATCCCCTCCAGCATTAGTTGCAAGCAACGGATAATTGCATTACGAATTGCGTGTAAAGTAAACAATACGATTGTTCTATGAACAAAGGATTGTTGTTTTCTCCCTAGTAGCAACAACACGTCTAGTACCTTAGAGATTTCTGTCACTTCCCCGGATTACCAGAGGCATGAACCCACTATCGAGCATAAATACTAACTCTTGGAGTTGCTAGCATCTACTTGGCCAAGATAGCTACTAACAATAGAAAGCATGCAAGATCACAAATAACAAAGACATGATAGAATCAATAATCAATCTAAAATAGCATCTCAATGTCCTTCGGATCCCTGCAAACACAACATGCGGGATTACAAATAGATGATCTTGATCATGAACGGAGCTCACAATATCTAAACATGATAGCACAAAGGAGGAGAACCAGCCGTCTAGCTACTACATGGACCCATAGTCCAGAGATGAACTACTCACGCATCACATCGGAGGCTTGCATGATGATGACAAAGGCCTCCAAGGTGAATTGCCCTCTCCGGGAGGGTGCTGGGAAGAGCTTCAGATCCCTCCCGATCTAGGGATGGAGATGACGGCGGCTACAAACTCTTTCGTGGAATTTTGATCGGGTACTTAGGGTTTTTGTATCAGAGGCAACTTATAGGCGGAAGGAGAGGCAGAGGGGGTGCATGTGGCGGCCAGACCACCCCCAGGCGTGGGCCAGGCCTGGCCGCGGCCAGGTGGTGTGGTCGGGCCCCAGCCCCTCTCCGTCTCGTACTCTGGCTTCGGGTGTCCCTCGGTGAAAAACTAACTTTGGCTTTTGTCCCGTCCAATTCCGAGAATATTCATTTTCTGACTTTCCTGGAACTAAAAACAGCAGAAAACAGGCAGCTGGCACTGTGGCTCTTGTTAATAGGTTACTCCAAGAAATCATATGAAAAGTACTCCAAAGTGTGGACAAAACACAAGAAAGTAGATAAAACCAAGCATGGAACATCAAAAATTATGGATACGTTAGCAACGTATCAACATCCCCAAGCTTAAATCCTGCTCGTCCTCGAGTAGGTAAGTGATAAAAAGAAAGAATAATTTTTGATGTGACATGCACCATCATAAACTTGATCAAAGTATTTGTAAAACATTCGAAGCTGGGATCATAGTACTTCAATCATAACATGAAAGACAAAGTTCTAGCAATAAGACAAAGAAACTATGTTGCAACATGAAAAGGCACAAACAAAATATTCATGAATAACAATTCTTTGCAAGACGTTTGTTTGTTTCACATAAAGCAAACGTAGCATAGTAGTATTCAACTTGTCCCTCATAGAGTAGCAAACATAAATGCATAGGACACCTTCAAAGTTCACAAGAGTGACTAGATACAAATAGTTTAAAACAAGCAATATCAAAGTTATACATCAATCGAGTCTTGGGACAATGCACATAGAACTAAGAATGGCCACTATGCTCTCAAAGTAGGTGCATAAAGGTAGAAGGTGGAGACTCAACAAAAAAGTAAAAGAAAGGCCTTCATAGAAGGAAGCAGGGATTCAAGTTTCATAAAGAGCTTCCAAAAATTATGGTACTTAATATCTTTTAGCTTTCATTGCCCCTATCATAAGCATCTTGAAGTGATTAAGGTTAAAGTGAACAAACTATGGTGTATATGCTTGACGAAGATTAAGTTGGAAATCTCATGTCCCTAGAATACGAGGGTCGCTCCTCATGCTACTCAAGTTTAGTCACCGGTAAGTTCTTGTCATCGTAAGTACATGTGTATCATAGAGAACTGCCAACAGGGTATCCCTTGCCCGATGATATGGAAGAATCCCCATATCAAAATGACAAGGCAGGCAGACAACGAGCATCTCAGCAATCTTCCTATTTACCATGGGAATATGGTGATTTTTTCTCTCTTTCCTCTTTTCTCATATTTTTTCCTTTTTTCTCTTTTTTCTCAATATCTGACTCTTTTTTTATAAGAAGAATGCTTCATAGACATCTCATTATGGTTACGCTACAGGTTTCCACCATGACAGCATGGATTAGACCAGCGGCCCAGGCGTTTCTCTAACACATATACATAACTCCATGGACTTACAAGCTCCTATTTCATTTCACACCGACGACATCCATAAACAAAAGAGCATGATATCAACTAGGTACAAAGTACAAGTACAACGTTGAAAGTGTTCCCCATGAAAACATGGTTCTGCTAATCCCCAACAAATAATTGCAAGCATATACAACATAGACGACACAATGGTTCAAGTTTATTAAGGGCAAGAAAAGTAAAGTGTGCCATCAAGTTCGTGAGAGTTTTAATCACTAGTTTTCTCATAACAAGTTTAATTCGGAAGGTAGATAAAAACATGAATATACTTGGAATAGCATATTCTAGTAGGTAGGTATGGTGGACTCTTTGGAATAACTTGGTTTTAGGAGTTGGATGCATGAGTGGAACTCATACTTGGTTACGGAGGCTAGCAAAAGATTGGGAGCGACAAACTAAGAGAGCAATAATGGCCATAATCATGTAGGGCGATAAAACATCATTAATTAAAGCATAAAGTGATACTACAAGTTGAAAACTAAAAGGATCATAAAGGCTATGGTGACTTGGGATAGTCATATCATGGTGTGAGCATGTGCCAAGTCAACCCAAATAAAGCATCAAAGGAGAATACCACAATACTATGCTTTAATATGATAAAACAACGTATGATTCTTCAAAGGCACATTAAGCAATCTCAATTGTTTATAACATGTCATGCTACAGCAAAGAATACTAAGCATAAATCCAAAACAATATCGAGCATGGCATGACAAATCATAGGCCATAGTCAAAAACAAGCTCTCTTTACCACTTAAGCATGAACTTTCCTACTCTTTTTCCAATCCAAACCAAACTATTTGAAAACCAATGTATGAAAGAGGGGGTCCAACCAATTTATTCAGCAAACAAAGCAAACAAAGCAAACGAAAAACCAAGACAAAAACAAAAAAGAAGACGCTCCAAGAACAACACAACTGTGCATGAAACAATAAAAATGAAGTGTTTGGAAGAAACCTAGGATTTCTATTGATGAAGAGGGGGATGCCTTGGGAATCCCCAAGCTTTGACGCTTGTACTTCTTGGATATTTATTGGGGTGACACGCGTGGCATCCCCAAGCTTGAGCTTTAGTCCATTCTTCATCTCATTACTCATTCCTTCCATACACCTGAAATTTTTCCTTCATACAAAACTTCACACAATCTTTATTAGCAACATTAGGGAACTCAAGATAATAAGTCTTTAGGTTCAGTTCCAACACCAATAAAACTTCCATTAAAACACTAGCTACTGTAGCACTTCCCTCAAAAAGCTCAACTACCCAAAAGAACTCAAAGAGGAACCAACAAGAAGCAAATGGAGAAAATGGCAGAAATCTGTCAAAACAGACCAGCAGGTAAAGACGAATTTTTTCGAAGACCTTCTGTTGCTCAAATCGAAAAGTGTTGAACTAACGAAAGTTAGATAAAACCTGGGGAAGAAGCACAAGCGTTCACGCCTCAAAAGGACCTACAGAGATATTACAAGAATTTTTGTGGTGAAGCAGAGAAATCTATTTTGGGACAACAACTTTCCCAATTATTACTTCTCTCTCATTAGAGGTTACTCTTGGCACAAAAAGCAAATAAAAAGGATAAGGAGCGGTTATTACAGAAGTAATAACTTCCAAAACTCATCTAAAACTTTTGGGTTATCTCCCAATAAGTACTTTTCTTTAACGCCTTTAAGTTAGGCATAAGAAGCAAGAAAAAGGATCAAGTGTTCTCAAATGAAGAAGCATTAAAACCAAATTTCTTGCCCTTACCTCTCTTACTTTTATTCTTAACCTTGGGGAACTTATGAATGCTTGGTGGAGAAACAAAGTGCATGGTCCCCTTTTCCACATCTATTATTGCTCCAAGGAGTTTCAATAGGGATCTTCCAAGTGTGATTTGTCCTTTTCCTACACATTCAATAACAAGATAATCAGTAGAAACCATTTTCCCTAGGATATTTGTAAACACTCCTTCAGCTATTCCAATGGGTAATATTGTGGCATTATTAGCAAGAACAATTGCTTCTCCTCCTTCAGAAAGCCCCCAAAGATTCATAAATATCTTTGGGCATAAGACAAAATTCAGACATGATATCACAACGAGGCTGAAAAGTTTCATTGTTTATAGCTATCTTTACTGTGGGAAGCCATTCTAAGGGTTCAGAATTTATTGGAACATAGTTTTGATGCTCTCTAAGCATATTATAGCAATCTTTCAAACTAGCAGTGCTGGTCTCAAGAGTATTCAATCTAGCAAATATGTTTATGAAAGAAGAATCAGATTTGCTAGGCAAGTTGTAAGTAAAGACCAATTTCTTTATGGCATTAACAGCATCATCCTCATTGCATTGGAGGAAATATCCTCCCACAATAGCATCTAAACCATATCTATAGCAAAGAGAAATTCCAAGGTAAAAACTGCTAAGGAACAAGCTTTGAGTCATTTTAGGTTTAATTTTTTCATGTAGATCAGAGATTCTAGACCAAGCTTCTTTGAAACTCTCTTCAATTCCTTGTTTAAAAGTGAAAATCATTTCCTCAGGTGACATAGTGTTTGGAGCAAGGCTAGACATAATGGCAAATTAAGATAGGAACTAGTTTTTTGTGTTTTTAATAAAGAAAACAAACTAGTAAAACTAATTTTTGTGTGTTTTTGATAAAAAAAGCAAAAAAAGAAAAATTAAACTAAGCAAAACAAAAATAACAAAGTAAAGAGATTGGTTATGAGGGACTCCCCTTGTGAAGATGTCCTTGACTCCCCGGCAACGGCGCCAGAAAATATACTTGTTGACTCGTGTACTAACGAGCTCGTTGGGGAACCCCAAAAGGAAGGTATGATGAGCACAGTAGTAAGTTTCCCTAAGTTATGAAACCAAGGTTATCAATCCAGTAGGAGCAAGGAAACACCCCAAAGGTGTAGCTAGCTGAACTTTGGCAGGGCGCACTACCGGTGCCAGCAGCAACGTGGAGACCTGCGCAACACAACCATAGAACTATGTCCCCAACTTGCGATGAGGTTGTCAATCTCACCGGTTTTGCTGAAAAAAAGGATTAAACATATCGAGTGGAAGAAAGTAATAGTTTGCAGAAAGTAAACACAAAACAGTAAACACTTGATTGTAGATTGATAGTAAAAGAAAGGACCGGGCTCCATAGTTCACTAGAGGTGGCTCTCCTTAAGATAGATGACATGTTGGGTGAACAAATTATAGCGGGGCAATTGACAAACATCGAGAAAGCATCCAAGCATATACTACTCATCTTGACTCCTTTGAGATTCGATTGGGCATTACAACATTATACATAGACCACCATCTAACTGCATTTATGACTAATAATCGACCTTCAGGTTATCATCCGAACCCGCTCCAGTATTAAGTTACAAGCAACGGATAATTGCATTACGAATTACGTGTAAAGTAAACAATATGATTGTTCTATGAACAAATGATTGTTGTTTTCTTCGTAGTAGCAACATCACATCTAGTACCTTAGAGATTTCTGTCACTTCCCCAGATTACCAGAGGCATGAACCCACTATCGAGCATAAATACTAACTCTTGGAGTTGCTAGCATCTACTTGGCCAAGATAGATACTAACAACGGAAAGCATGCAAGATCACAAATAACAAAGACATGATAGAATCAATAATCATTCTGAAATAACATCTCAATATCCATCAGATCCCTGCAAACACAACATGTAGAATTACAAATAGATGATCTTGATCATGAACAGAGCTCACAAGACCTAAACATGATAGCACAAAGGAGGAGAACCAGCCATCTAGCTACTACATGGACCCGTAATCCAGAGATGAACTACTCACGCATCACACCGGAGGCTTGAATGATGATGAAGAAGGCCTCCAGGGTGAATTACCCTCTCCGACAGGGTGCCGGGAAGAGCTTTAGATCCCTCCCGATCTAGGGATGGAGATGACGGTGGCTACAGACTCTTTCGTGGAATTTTGATCGGGCACTTAGGGTTTCTGTATCGGAGGCAACTTATAGGCAGAAGGAGAGGCCGAGGGGGTGCATGGGGCGGCCAGACCACCCCCTGGCTCAGGCCAGGCCAGGCCCCGCAGCCAGGTGGTGTCGCCGGGCCCCAGCCCCTCTGCGTCTCGTATTCTGGCTCCGGGTGTCCCTTGGTGAAAAACTGACTTTGGATTTTGTCCCGTCCAATTCCGAGAATATTCATTTTCTGACTTTCCTGGAACCAAAAACAGCAGAAAACAGGCAGCTGGCACTATGGCTCTTGTTAATAGGTTAGTCCAAGAAATCATATGAAAAGTACTCCAAAGTGTGGACAAAACACAAGAAAGTAGATAAAACCAAGCATGGAACATCAAAAATTATGGATACGTTAGCAACGTATCAGTAGGCCATTCCTAAGAACTATTAAAGCTTTGATTAATTTACATGAAGGGAATGTAAGAATATGGCTACCATCTAGAGATCTTTTGTAGTCCACTTCCCTAGGAAAAAGAAGGCCAAGCCTAATGATGATGATGGTGTAATTACTTTAAAAGCAAACTACTTTGGAGTAGGTGTTCCACTTCACAAACCTAAGTGATTTCCATCAAGGTCAAGCTAATTGACCTTAACTAGAAGCGCTCATGGAAGGCAACCCATGTGGAATAAAGTTTATCTTTATATTTTCTTTTATATTTTCTACTGTGTTAGTTAGTTTGTTTTTTGTTTTTGTTTTTGTTTTTGTTTTTAATAAAGAGTTTTCAAGAAGACCTTTGGAGAGAGGAGAAGAAATAAAGTAATCCTCTATATTTTATTTTACTAAAACATGTCCTAAGAAGTATTGCTAGATCATTACTTAGTATTTTTTGTTGTTATCTAACCCTTTGATAAGATGTGCAAAGGTGCACGGAGATACTAATCAAATTCCTTGAGTTTTTGTAGTTCATAGTATCGATAACAATCACTCGTATGGCTGGAGAGGACCGTACCGTGCGCTCGTACCACCTCAAGGCAAAGGAAGATAAAAATTTTGATGATTGCCGAAGGAACAGTGTCGATAATGACCACTGGTATGGCCGAACGTGCTCGTACCGCGCTCCCGTATCGTACCCCCGAGCAAACATCAAGTTTTAAGCAAAAGTCACCGCAGCGTTAATGACCAGCAGTACGGGCACGCGTGACCGTACAGCACGCCCGTACCGAGTGCACCACCTAGGAGCAGCCGCCGCTCCCAAGGTAAGTCACCCGGTACGGGCGGGCTCCGGCCGTATCGCCAGCCTATACCACGTACGCGGATGCCATATTGACCCCGAGGAGGTAACCTAAAAATCCTCAAATCATTTTTTCTCTTTCTTCTTCCTCCAAACTTCAAACTACCTCCATTAGATCTTCAAATTTACTCAATCTTTCTTCGATTCTTCACACTCACTCGAACTATGGTATGATTCTCCTTCGATCCCCAACTTATTTGTGCAAAATCTTCTCTTAATCTTTCATCATTGTCAATCTATACATAGGTCTTGTTCTTGATTCAATCTTGATATTAAGTATGCTTAGCATTGTTTTTAGAGGAGTTTCTTTTGTAGTTAGTGTAGAGAATCACTTATGCGATGTTTCTATTGGACCAAAGAATTATTAGCAATCTTTATTTACTTTATCTTGTTTTTATTTATTAGATGAACACGAGGAGTCGTACACGTGAGATGGCTACAGAGTCCTCTGCACCACCCGTTGATACATTAACCCCCTAGGTCACTTGGCATCGAGTTCACCGAGGAGTTCCATCTGACCTATTTCGATCATCTCAAGATTCGAGAGATCAAGTCCACCAAGTGGGTGTGTCCATATATCCTGAACCAACTTGGCCTTCGTGCTGATTTTGATTTGTCCACATACCCGTTTCGATCGTCTCAACAATGTTGGTTTGTACAATTTTTTCTTTCAGGATGTTGTGACATATCGCCGCTTGATGCTTGAGTTCTTCAACACCTTGACACACATGGTGGATCCTTATGGTTGTTCCGAGGAACAAAGTCCCAGAGTTGATCGAATTAAATTCTGCCTTATGAACTCTGAGTACACTTTAACACTCAGCCAATGGGCTCAATGATTTGGGTTTACCAACAACACCACCGATGTACGCACAACTACCTTTGTTTTATATCCTTCCCATTCACAATAGTTTAATTTGATGATAATCCGTGGAAACACACCCAAGGGAACCAAATTGACCATCCTGCTATTCGATATTTATTCTATGTTATTGCTAACACACTGCAGGCACGTGGTGAGTTGACTAGACTTAATGTGGAGGACATGTTGATCCTTGCAAAAGCTGCACTTGTCAATTGTAACTTAACGCCAAATTTGGGCTCTCTTCTTGTGTTTTATCTTAAGCATCAGGCTCTTCAATCTCGAGGACCCATATGTGGAGGAGGAGTTGTAACCGTTCTTGCAAGTGCACTTCGTATCAACCTAGGTAACATCCAACCGTTGACTGGAGGTAACTGTCTCGGTCTTTCTACTCCAAGAGCATGTGGTATGATTTCTAAAAATCATGGTAGATATTTCTTCAATATACCTGGAGCGGATCACTTGATCCCAACTCCTTTGCCTGACAGTTTATTCTCTATCGAGGATGGACATTTGCGTTATGACGTGTAGGTTGAAGCTAATCTACCCCAACAAGAAATACTCGTGGGAGGAGGAGAAGATGAAGAAGTAGAACAAGGAGGACCCAAACAATACATGCATCCACCAAACTACTACATCACTGATGGCTCAATGCACGGCGCCAAGAAAAATGCTTGATGGCGGTGTTGATGTAGAGCTCGTTGGGAACCCCAAGAGGAAGGTATGATGAGCACAACAGCAAGTTTCCCTCAGTTATGAAACCAAGGTTTAATCGAACCAGTAGGAGCAAGGAAACACCCCAAAGGTGTTACTAGCTGAGCTTTGGCAGGGCGCACTACCGGTGCTAGTAGCAACGTGGAGACCTGCACAACACAACCACAAAACTTTGTCCCCAACTTGCGATGAGGTTGTCAATCTCACCGTGTTTTGCAGAAAACAAAGGATTAAACGTATAGAATGGAAAGAAGTAAAAGTTTGTAGAAAGTAAACACAGAGCAGTAAACAGTTTATAGATTGTATGTAAAGAAAGAGGACCGGGATCCATAGTTCACTAGAGGTGGCTCTCCTTAAGATAGATAACATGCTGGGTGAACAAATTACAGCAGGGCAATTGACAAACACCGAGAAAGCAATACATGCATATACTAATCATCTTGACTCCTCTAAGACTTGATTGAGCATTACAACATAATACATAGACCGCCATCCAACTGCATCTATGACTAATAATCCACCTTCAGGTTATCATCCGAACCCCCTCCAGTATTAAGTTACAAGCAATAGATTATTGCTTTACGAACTATGTGTAAAGTAAACAATACGATTGTTCTATGAACAAAGGATTGTTGTTTTCTCCCTAGTAGCAACAGCACATATATTACCTTAGATATTTCTGTCACTTCCCCAGATTACCAGAGGAATGAACCCACTATCGAGCATAAATACTAACTCTTGGAGTTGCTAGCATCTACTTGGCCAAGATAGCTACTAACAACGGAAAGCATGCAAGATCTCAAATAACAAAGACATGATAGAATCAATAATCAATCTGAAATAGCATCTCAATATCCATCGGATCCCCGCAAACACAACTTGTATGATTACAAATAGTTGATCTTGATCATGAACGGAGCTCACAAGATCTAATCATGAAAGCACAAAGGAGGAGAACCAGCCATCTAGCTACTTCATGGATCCGTAGTCCAAGGATGAACTACTCACGCATCACACCGGAGGCTTGCATGGTGATGAAGATGGCCTCCAGGGTGAATTCCCCTCTCCGTCAGGGTGCCGGGAAGAGCTTCAGATCCCTCCCGATCTAGGGATGGAGATGACGGCGGCTACAGACTCTTTCGTGGATTTTTGATCGGGTACTTAGGGTTTTCGTCCCGAGGGCAATATATAGGCGGAAGGAGAGGCCGAGGGGGTGCCGGGAGCCACCACACCACCCCCTGGCGCGGGCCAGGCTTGGCCATGCGGCCTGGTGGTGTGGCCGGCCCCTGGCCCTTCTCCGTCTCGTATTCTGGCACTTGATCACTTCTGGAAAAATAGGCACTTTGGCTTTTGTCCCGTCCAATTCCGAGAATATTCATTTTCTGACTTTCCTGGAACCAAAAACAGCAGAAAACAGGCAGCTGGCACTGTTTCTCTTGTTAATAGGTTAGTCCAAGAAATCATATGAAAAGTACTCCAAAGTTGGAACAAAACACAAGAAAGTGGATAAAACCAAGCATGGAACATCAAAAATTATATATACATTTGCAATGTATCAACCACCTATGAAGACATTTATGCACTCGAAGGAAACATTCAAAACATGAATAACCTCACCATCAACCTTCGAGATGCCACTTCAAGCCTCGCCACCTAGTTCCATGATTGGAGCAGCCAATGGAATGTGGGAGATTATCCACCACCACCACAATGAGCAACAAAAGGGCTTGCAAAAGCCTGAGCTTGGGGATGTGTTCCCTCGACAAACTTATTTGTGTAATAACGAGTGATACGTTGTAAATGTATCTATAATTTTTGATGTTCCATGCTTGTTTAGTATCTACTTTCTTGTGTTTTGTTCATACTTTGAGGTATTTTTATACATTTTCTGGAACTAACCTATTAACAAGATGCCATAGTGCTAGTTGCCTATTTTCTGTTGTTTTTGGTTTCAGAAAATCTAGTAAGGAAATATTCTCGGAATTGGACCGGACAAAAACCAAAGCAATATTTTACCTGAAGCAACACGGAATCCGGAGAGGAGACGAAGTGGCGTGTAACTACCTCGGTGAATTACGCTCCTAGTTACAAGCCTGGATGAGCAGAAATGGTTGAAATAGTACGGTGGGGCCCAAATGCCACTCACAGGTAGACCTTTCGGCCGTCCCAACCATTTCCACACATCGGGACAAGAACGGGCGGCGTAATCGGCAGGCGAAGGGATCAACTACATACACAAATGAGTATGTATGCAAGCCACCATACAACAGTACATCAGAGTCATCCCATCTAAAAAGAAAGGAAATATAGCAACGCCATACGGCAAGATCCAAATATCCTAGATAGATATAATAGTTTAGGATATCTCCTCATACATCAATCAACAGAGTATCAAGCGGAAGCAGAAGACAAAATCCGAGTACGGATAAGAAGCAAATCGGCATAAGATGCCCCATAAATAAGCAGATCCCGCCCACAGATCTCCCGGATCCCCGTTCCCGGAATCTCTACACCGAATGATCGTTGCCCACTTCGTCCGTCTCTTCCACCCAGTATCCATCTTGCGAATGTACCTGTTCATCTGAACCAATAATTTATCGTGTGAGACCCTAGGGGTACTCAGCAAGACTTTATGCCTCTAAAGGGGACATAACCTGGGGTGACGCAATTGCAGCAAAAGATAGACCCTAGCAATTCTATAGATACTCGCTAACCATCCGCCTAACCAGAGATAGACGGATGTCTGTGAATTAATAACAACAGTTATAACAGTTATAAAGGTAATCTTAACAGATCCATCCTCCTCCTTGCTTACCGACGAGGAAGCGGACGAACAACCCCCATCCGTTGGCAGTTTTATTATCCATTCCATGAGTGTTGCACTACTTACTAGTCAGGTACCTAGTCTAGTCAAATTAAGGCGGTACTTTAGTTATGCTTGTCTATGATCGAGAAACTGTGCTCCAAGTCGTCGATAACCGCGGACACGGCTTTCAGAAAGTTTTACCCTGCAGGGGTGCACAAATAGCAACACACACTCGATATGCCTCGGAAAAACCAAATCAAAACCCAACGAGGCAGTCACGACAAAGCGATCACAGGATTCAGAAATATTTCAGGGGGCCACCCCATTAAGCTACCCGCAACGAAGTTAGCTGACTCCGAGATGGACTCAAGGTTTGCGCCAATGGCTGTGAACGACTGGGAACCCGAAAATGTGACTGGGCTTGTCGACACCGCGAAAACACTCCGCAATCCTAAACAGTACAGTGTGCAGTACCTCGCACAATTTAATTAAAGCAGTAAAGCATGGCATAAGTACAGGATAGTAAATAAAACCTCAAACTAGTTTGTGGCCCCAAGAAATAAGAATGAATCAAGCTCTGGCTCAGGAGGGTCCATAAGGCCTCCCGGATGTGGATAGCGCGAATATTCTTGGAACAGGAATCAAGTACTCGGGGTCTTACGGGACACAAGTGAGCATAAAAACCAAATAACAGATATTGCTCACCGGTGCCACTTTCATTAGTTATCCCATTACTACTCAGGTTAAGTTGTTTAGGTACCTCGTTATCCATCAGACACTCACATACCCTACACATGCTCTTCTACGACTCGCATGGCTCAAACAACTCCTGTAGTAATGGCTCATGGGATGGAGGAACAAGCTTCGGTGGGGTCTAAAAGTAAAGGCTATGGAATACTTGGGATTCAATTTAATGCAATCGCGACTCAATGATGCAAGAATAGGATAGAGGCAATAGGTACTATATGTATGCAAGCATGTGGTAGTGCTTGCCTGGCAGCTCAGTTGAAGCAAGGAATGGATCTGGGTAGTGCTCCTGGTTCTCTTGATATATCCCCTGCTCAGCGTCTATTCGAAGAAGAACCAAACAAACAAGGGCCAACATAAATAAGGTGCACAAGCATATGAATAAATGCATCAAGCAAACAATCATGCCATGATGAATGATGCACAATTTGCATGGCAATTAAGTAGCATGGCATGGGTGAGGTGTGGAATACAATATTAAAGCATTTTATTTAGTTTTGAGCTCATTTTATTCTCATATTAGTTGCTGTATACTTTATATTTATATGATGCATGCTTCAATTCAAACCATGGAATGCATAAACAGAAAGGTCTCGTCGAGCTAATCATTTTAGACATATTATTTATTAAATTTGGACTTATAAATCAAAAGTTATTAATTATTTAAGAAAAGGGCAATTTATTGTAATTTAAATAAACTTAGAAATTTAAATGTTCAAAATATATTTTAGATTGCAGATTTGGATTCCTCACATTTTTCTGATTTTAAAGCATATATTATATGTATTATTTGGATTAATGTTTGAAAAGATATTAAAAACAGAATTATATTTGAATTTGAAATAATTAGAAAAAGATTTGAATTTAAAATAGAAACAGGTAAATACTTTTTATACCCAGACAGACTCAGACCCAGACACTGACGAGTGGGGCCGTTGCTGACTGGGCCGACGCAAGCACAGAAACGTTTTACACCGCAGCTGCTGCTAGCCCGTGAGACAGACAGGTGGGACCTGCTGGCTCGCAGGCCCACCGGACAGAGCGAGGTGGAGGCTGACCACGTGGCTCTGCGGGGGACTGCGGGTTGAGTTTTAAAAGGCCAGGGGGGTTTTCTGCAAAGCGGTAACAGACACCGACGGGTGGGCCTGGGCTGGACCGCGGGTTGCGAGACAAAAAGACGGAGGGGGTATCTGCAAAAAGGGGTTCGATCACTGTTTCTCTTCTCTGTCTCGCGCGACCGATCGGTGGGCGACAGCGCGGGCGGGGGAATCGAACCTGGGACCTAGGCTCGCGCGCAGAGGCGGCTACCACTGCGGTGGGCTGGCGTGGTTGTCAGGGAGGGTGGACGGGCCTAGATAGGGTTTCTGTGCGGGCGGGAGCGAGCAGACGCCAGCGAACGACGGCGCACCGAGAGCGCTCGGAGAAACTACCGGCGAGCACAGGCGACGTCGGGGGAAAACGGGGTGTCAGGGAGGTTGTCCAACTCACCGTGGGGCTGTCGGTGGCGTTGGATCGGGTCGACGAGCAGGGGATCGTCGTCGGGGCAGAGGCCGGGCGGCTAGGGTTTGGTGTCGGCATTGGCGTTGATCTAGTAGCTCCGGCTCTCCTCCTTGCTGCCGGCGTGCACAGGGCGACGTAAGGGAGCCTCCTCGGTCTTCCAGAGCCCTCCACCGACGCGCTGCGCGACTGGATCGTCGGGACGGAGCAGAGGCCGACGGTGATCGGCGCTCGGGTGTAGACGGAGGTGGAGAAGAGAGGGGAGCGAGCAGGGTGTTGGGGCTGGATCTGGAGAAGGCCAGGGAGAGCCATGTGGGAGGAGGGAAAGGTAAGGGGGAGGCGTGGGTGTCGTGGGGGAGTGGTTGGATGTAAAAGGTGGCACAGCCACCTTTTCCCCTCCTTCCCTCGAGCACGTGCTAGGGTCGGCCAGGGCAGGGCAGGGGCAGGGGTGTGGCGTCCAGGTGGGCAGGGTGACGCTCGGGCTGGGGCCACCTCGGTAGAGAGAGAGCTAGAGGGGAGAGGGGTAGCCTCGGGTAGATAGCTAGGGTTGGGAGCTAGGCTCGGGTTGGGACTTGGGTTAGCTAGGGTTTGGGGTGGGGTAGCAGCTAGGTGGGGCCAGGGAGAGAGGGTGGCCAGGTGAGGCCAGCTAGGTGAGAGAGAGGGGGAGGCCGAGAGAGAGAGAGAGGTGGTGGTTACTTAGGGTTAGGGTTTAGCTAGATGGGGGTGATGGGTTTAGATTAGGTATAGATGGGTGTGGTTTAGAGAGAGAGGTAAGATGAGGTGGTGGCACTCCTTTGCCAAGCACAAGCATGAACAAGATCAAACCAAGCTATGCCAAAAGAGAGAAGAGAAGGAAAGGTGGTGATGGGTGGATGGAGATGATGATGGGGTTTTAGAAAAGATCCACTAAAAATGCAAATACAAACCAAAGCTAGCAAAAGATGGTTCTTGCATGGCCCATGCAACATATTTAATGCCATGTTGATTTTTGTGAGAACAATAATATTAAACATGGCATTATTATCATGCATTCCCAAAATTGGATTAAGAGCCAAGCAAAAAGAATTGTAGAATAAGTTCCAAGTGGAGTAGATGGGGATGATCACATTTGATTATAATTGGGACTTGCTAGTGTGTATATTCCACTAGATGTTTAATAGTCCCAAAAATATTCCCACATGAGCATAAATCCATAATAATCCATATGGAAGCTAGAAGAAAGGGTCCCACTCACAAGGCATGCAAAGGTGGCCATGTGGCTCTCATGTATCAATAATGTGAAAACAACATGATACTAAGATGAGAGCATGTGGTAAAAGAATTGGATCCATCCCAACCCACATGAGCTAGAGATAAAACCAATAAGTGCCAAGCTCATATTTAGTTGGATGGTGGAATTATAAGGTGGTGAAAGAAAAAGGTGGTGGAATAATAAGAGATATGCCCCCAACTCAACTTGGGCATTAAGCAATATATCAAGAACCAAATACAATATCAAGAGGCAAATACAATTAATAATGCATATGAGATAAGAACCAAATCAAAAAGGGTTTTATATGATGCTCAAATGCAAGGTGGCATGATGACATGAGCATGATATAATTATGATGCAACAATTATATGTAGGAAGTAGCATCTATATAGACTAGGCTAGTAGCATTGCAATTGTTAGACAATTGGGATGCTACAACTCTCCCCCACTAAACAAGAATCTCGCCCCGAGATTCCTAGGAAAAGAAAACAACACAAGGAGAGGCGGGTGTTCGGAACGAAGGTGACCCTCACGTTCCCAAGATGATGAAGAACGGAATGGTGCGACCACTACACCTTGCAAAACTTGCCAGACTTGTTGCGAGTCTTGCGTTTTGCTTGAGGCACAAAGGGTTAGGAGAATTGAAGGATTGTCGTGAGACAAGAAGGATAGGATGGACAAGGCTCCGGTTTTCTCAAGAAACAAGATAAAAGAAAAGAACCACTGGTGAAGGAAAAGGATAGATGATGTATCATGGATATAGAAAGCACCGTTAAGACTAAAGATTTACCGATACTAGAGAGGATGAATCTTTGTCGCGCCGGAATAAAAAGAGCTAGATTGGAGAGGTTTGAACTACTATGACAATAGCATCGTAACTTCTCTCGGATTGGAGAAATGAAGCACGGAAACAATATTGCCTTCAAACAATAGAGTCCCTTGATACGAACAGAAAGATTTGGGTAGACATCGTCGGATTAGATTCTTGTTGCGCCGGTAAGAACCGAAGGATCACGCAATTGAGGTGCGCGGATATAACTTCTAGATACGGATGTGAAGATAGATCATGGTGGAATCCCGAGAAGCAAAGAATATGGGGGATCTGGAGTTTATTGTAGAGATACTTATTGATTTATTTAGCCTTGAGGCTAACGCAGTAGATTTGCGGCTGATGGCATCACCCATAATTGGTTTTACCACAGCAAAGAATTGATGAAACAAAGAGAGATAGCTTCCTTTCATCTTGATTGGGGATGTAGAGCTCCGGTAGAAAGACGAGGACAGAAAAGAGTTTGCGTTTGTTTCACCAGATAACAGAAGATTTTGCTCCGTGTAGGATACGACGAGATCACCGACAAGAAATTATTGATTACTTTCTTTGAGAGAGCACTCCGGAAAGACAAGGACGGAAGTAAAAGTATCAAGGGATAAAGGCCACTTATAACTTCCGTGGAATGAGTGAAATCACATTAGTTCACCAATTCAATGTACAAGAGCGAATGATAAGAGTAGTGGTATGGTAGCTACTCCATCCCGCACTCAAAGCATTACCCCGCACATGAGTAAGAAAACCATGCAACCCAACTACCGAAACAGACTGAAGGTATTGACAAGAAGAGCTCATGGAATTCCGCTAGAAAACAAGGATAGATGCAAATGATTCACCGGATCCAAGATAGATAAGGGTGATGATGTTGTCGTCATGTCGGAAGTACCAAGCCACCGGAAAGATATGAAGGAAGATCACGGAGACAACTGCAAGATTCCACAGATAAAGAAAAAGATATCTCCACTTGAACAGAAGGAATACGAAAGATCTGAAAAGTCTTCATGGCCTTCGGTGGATTGAGCATAGAGGATAGAGCGAGAGGGTTCCAAGAGATAACTTGACGAGATAGAGGTGAAAAGAACTCCACGTTTTTCTTGAAATGATTGATAGAGATTTAGCGGTCTTGAGGAAAACTACGGCGGAACGACGATGATAACTTGCCAACAAGGAACAACTCCGGATTGGTTGAAGGTGGAGGATGGAATTAACAATGAACTTGCTGATTCCAGAATTGAAGAAGATGCACTGGGAGAATAGATTATCTGGTTCTTCGGAAGAAAAAGAGATGTCGCCTGGTTCACATTGCCGCTTGGGTCGCCGGTTACAAAGATAGGGAGATCTTGGATAAGAAACGATGATATAGCTTTGCTTATGGTATGAGCTATCAGAGACGAAAAAGATGTGCAGATATGGAGTTCAAAAAAGATGTGCAGCATGATAAACAGATGATAGACCGCCGGAGTGCCTTGAGAAACTTTGGATTGCCAAAGATGAAAAGAAACTCTAGGATTTAGCGCCGGTGACAAAAGAATGAGTTAGCATGGACATGCTGATAAAAGAGAGATAGATAATGTTTCACACACGACTGAAAAGGAGTGTGGAAACACAGATGGATCAAAGAAAAATTTCCCGCATTTTTCGGCATTAAAATACCAATAGATGCGCAAAACACTTATCGGGAAGAGATTAGCAACAGATGCTTGCACCGAAAGAGGAGTTGCTAGAAGGAAGAACACCCTTAAGAAGATGGCACCGGGTAACAAGGAGTCAGATAAATCGCGCCGGTTTCCAAAAGCCTGTCAGTATGGAATGTACCCACAGTTGATAACCAAAGGCAGATATAGATAACATGTTGGATGCAACAGATAGACAAGGAATTACACACACACACACACACTCACACAGATACACAACCTATGGTACTACGGAAACCCAGAACACGTGAATCCTAGTTTGAAGTTTAAGAAGAGGATTGAAAACGTTACACTTCCTTACCAGAAAAGGGTGGTGGCTGGGTAAGAAGAAAAGTGGAAGCACTCCTACTCTCACGTTTTGTTTTTCCCTAGTATACATAACTACCAAAAATATTTGCTAGACAGACAACGACCATTTGGCTGAGACCCTGAACTTCGGGATGGCTCTGATACCAATTGTAACTACCTCGGTGAATTACGCTCCTAGTTACAAGCCTGGATGAGCAGAAATGGTTGAAATAGTACGGTGGGGCCCAAATGCCACTCACAGGTAGACCTTTCGGCCGTCCCAACCATTTCCACACATCGGGACAAGAACGGGCGGCGTAATCGGCAGGCGAAGGGATCAACTACATACACAAATGAGTATGTATGCAAGCCACCATACAACAGTACATCAGAGTCATCCCATCTAAAAAGAAAGGAAATATAGCAACGCCATACGGCAAGATCCAAATATCCTAGATAGATATAATAGTTTAGGATATCTCCTCATACATCAATCAACAGAGTATCAAGCGGAAGCAGAAGACAAAATCCGAGTACGGATAAGAAGCAAATCGGCATAAGATGCCCCATAAATAAGCAGATCCCGCCCACAGATCTCCCGGATCCCTGTTCCCGGAATCTCTACACCGAATGATCGTTGCCCACTTCGTCCGTCTCTTCCACCCAGTATCCATCTTGCGAATGTACCTGTTCATCTGAACCAATAATTTATCGTGTGAGACCCTAGGGGTACTCAGCAAGACTTTATGCCTCTAAAGGGGACACAACCTGGGGTGACGCAATTGCAGCAAAAGATAGACCCTAGCAATTCTATAGATACTCGCTAACCATCCGCCTAACCAGAGATAGACGGATGTCCGTGAATTAATAACAACAGTTATAACAGTTATAAAGGTAATCTTAACAGATCCATCCTCCTCCTCGCTTACCGACGAGGAAGCGGACGAACAACCCCCATCCGTTGGCAGTTTTATTATCCATTCCATGAGTGTTGCACTACTTACTAGTCAGGTACCTAGTCTAGTCAAATTAAGGCGGTACTTTAGTTATGCTTGTCTATGATCGAGAAACTGTGCTCCAAGTTGTCCATAACCGCGGACACGGCTTTCAGAAAGTTTTACCCTGCAGGGGTGCACAAATAGCAACACACACTCGATATGCCTCGGAAAAACCAAATCAAAACCCAACGAGGCAGTCACGACAAAGCGATCACAGGATTCAGAAATATTTCAGGGGGCCACCCCATTAAGCTACCCGCAACGAAGTTAGCTGACTCCGAGATGGACTCAAGGTTTGCGCCAATGGCTGTGAACGACTGGGAACCCGAAAATGTGACTGGGCTTGTCGACACCGCGAAAACACTCCGCAATCCTAAACAGTACAGTGTGCAGTACCTCGCACAATTTAATTAAAGCAGTAAAGCATGGCATAAGTACAGGATAGTAAATAAAACCTCAAACTAGTTTGTGGCCCCAAGAAATAAGAATGAATCAAGCTCTGGCTCAGGGGGGTCCATAAGGCCTCCCGGATGTGGATAGCGCGAATATTCTTGGAACAGGAATCAAGTACTCGGGGTCTTACGGGACACAAGTGAGCATAAAAACCAAATAACAGATATTGCTCACCGGTGCCACTTTCATTAGTTATCCCATTACTACTCAGGTTAAGTTGTTTAGGTACCTCGTTATCCATCAGACACTCACATACCCTACACATGCTGTTCTACGACTCGCATGGCTCAAACAACTCCTGTAGTAATGGCTCATGGGATGGAGGAACAAGCTTCGGTGGGGTCTAAAAGTAAAGGCTATGCAATACTTGGGATTCAATTTAATGCAATCGCGACTCAATGATGCAAGAATAGGATAGAGGCAATAGGTACTATATGTATGCAAGCATGTGGTAGTGCTTGCCTGGCAGCTCAGTTGAAGCAAGGAATGGATCTGGGTAGTGCTCCTGGTTCTCTTGATATATCCCCTGCTCAGCGTCTATTCGAAGAAGAACCAAACAAACAAGGGCCAACATAAATAAGGTGCACAAGCATATGAATAAATGCATCAAGCAAACAATCATGCCATGATGAATGATGCACAATTTGCATGGCAATTAAGTAGCATGGCATGGGTGAGGTGTGGAATACAATATTAAAGCATTTTATTTAGTTTTGAGCTCATTTTATTCTCATATTAGTTGCTGTATACTTTATATTTATATGATGCATGCTTCAATTCAAACCATGGAATGCATAAACAGAAAGGTCTCGTCGAGCTAATCATTTTAGACATATTATTTATTAAATTTGGACTTATAAATCAAAAGTTATTAATTATTTAAGAAAAGGGCAATTTATTGTAATTTAAATAAACTTAGAAATTTAAATGTTCAAAATATATTTTAGATTGCATATTTGGATTCCTCACATTTTTCTGATTTTAAAGCATATATTATATGTATTATTTGGATTAATGTTTGAAAAGATATTAAAAACAGAATTATATTTGAATTTGAAATAATTAGAAAAAGATTTGAATTTAAAATAGAAACAGGTAAATACTTTTTATACCCAGACAGACTCAGACCCAGACACTGACGAGTGGGGCCGTTGCTGACTGGGCCGACGCAAGCACAGAAACGTTTTACACCGCAGCTGCTGCTAGCCCGTGAGACAGACAGGTGGGACCTGCTGGCTCGCAGGCCCACCTGACAGAGCGAGGTGGAGGCTGACCACGTGGCTCTGCGGGGGACTGCGGGTTGAGTTTTAAAAGGCCAGGGGGTTTTCTGCAAAGCGGTAACAGACACCGACGGGTGGGCCTGGGCTGGACCGCGGGTTGCGAGACAAAAAGACGGAGGGGGTATCTGCAAAAAGGGGTTCGATCACTGTTTCTCTTCTCTGTCTCGCGCGACCGATCGGTGGGCGACAGCGCGGGCGGGGGAATCGAACCTGGGACCTAGGCTCGCGCGCAGAGGCGGCTACCACTGCGGTGGGCTGGCGTGGTTGTCAGGGAGGGTGGACGGGCCTAGATAGGGTTTCTGTGCGGGCGGGAGCGAGCAGACGCCAGCGAACGACGGCGCACCGAGAGCGCTCGGAGAAACTACCGGTGAGCACAGGCGACGTCAGGGGAAAACGGGGTGTCAGGGAGGTTGTCCAACTCACCGTGGGGCTGTCGGTGGCGTTGGATCGAGTTGACGAGCAGGGGATCGTCGTCGGGGCAGAGGCCGGGCGGCTAGGGTTTGGTGTCGGCCTTGGCGTTGATCTAGTAGCTCCGGCTCTCCTCCTCGTTGCCGGCGTGCACAGGGCGACATAGGGGAGCCTCCTCGGTCTTCCAGAGCCCTCCACCGACGCGCTGCGCGACTGGATCGTCGGGACGGAGCAGAGGCCGACGGTGATCGGCGCTCGGGTGTAGACGGAGGTGGAGAAGAGAGGGGAGTGAGCAGGGTGCTAGGGCTGGATCTGGAGAAGGCCAAGGAGAGCCGTGTGGGAGGAGGGAAAGGTAAGGGGGAGGCGTGGGTGCCGTGGGGGAGTGGTTGGATGTAAAAGGTGGCACAGCCACCTTTTCCCTCCTTCCCTCGAGCACGTGCTAGGGTCGGCTAGGGCAGGGCAGGGGCAGGGGTGTGGCGTCCAGGTGGGCAGGGTGACGCTCGGGCTGGGGCCACCTCGGTAGAGAGAGAGCTAGAGGGGAGAGGGGTAGCCTCGGGTAGATAGCTAGGGTTGGGAGCTAGGCTCGGGTTGGGACTTGGGTTAGCTAGGGTTTGGGGTGGGGTAGCAGCTAGGTGGGGCCAGGGAGAGAGGGTGGCCAGGTGGGGCCAGCTAGGTGAGAGAGAGGGGGAGGCCGAGAGAGAGAGAGGTGGTGGTTACTTAGGGTTAGGGTTTAGCTAGATGGGGGTGATGGGTTTAGATTAGGTATAGATGGGTGTGGTTTAGAGAGAGAGGTAAGATGAGGTGGTGGCACTCCTTTGCCAAGCCCAAGCATGAACAAGATCAAACCAAGCTAGGCCAAAAGAGAGAAGAGAAGGAAAGGTGGTGATGGGTGGATGGAGATGATGATGGGGTTTTAGAAAAGATCCACTAAAAATGCAAATACAAACCAAAGCTAGCAAAAGATGGTTCTTGCATGGCCCATGCAACATATTTAATGCCATGTTGATTTTTGTGAGAACAATAATATTAAACATGGCATTATTATCATGCATTCCCAAAATTGGATTAAGAGCCAAGCAAAAAGAATTGTAGAATAAGTTCCAAGTGGAGTAGATGGGGATGATCACATTTGATTATAATTGGGACTTGCTAGTGTGTATATTCCACTAGATGTTTAATAGTCCCAAAAATATTCCCACATGAGCATAAATCCATAATAATCCATATGGAAGCTAGAAGAAAGGGTCCCACTCACAAGGCATGCAAAGGTGGCCATGTGGCTCTCATGTATCAATAATGTGAAAACAACATGATACTAAGATGAGAGCATGTGGTAAAAGAATTGGATCCATCCCAACCCACATGAGCTAGAGATAAAACCAATAAGTGCCAAGCTCATATTTAGTTGGATGGTGGAATTATAAGGTGGTGAAAGAAAAAGGTGGTGGAATAATAAGAGATATGCCCCCAACTCAACTTGGGCATTAAGCAATATATCAAGAACCAAATACAATATCAAGAGGCAAATACAATTAATAATGCATATGAGATAAGAACCAAATCAAAAAGGGTTTTATATGATGCTCAAATGCAAGGTGGCATGATGACATGAGCATGATATAATTATGATGCAACAATTATATGTAGGAAGTAGCATCTATATAGACTAGGCTAGTAGCATTGCAATTGTTAGACAATTGGGATGCTACATGGCGCACCAGGGCGGCCACACCTGGTGGTGGCGCGGCCTAGGGGGGCACCACCAGGGCGTGTAGGCCCCCTGGTGCTCCACCGACCTTGCCCTTCCACCTATAAAAGCCTCCTGGGACGAAAACCCTAAGTACCCGATCAAAATTCCTTGAAAGAGTCTGTAGCCTCCATCATCTCCATCCCTAGATCGGGAGGGATCTAAAGCTCTTCCTGACACCCTGTTGGAGGGGATAGATCACCCTGGAGGCCTTCTTCATCACCATGACTGCCTCAGGTGTGATGCGTGAGTAGTTCATCCCTGGACTACGGGTCCATGTAGTATCTAGATGGTTGGTTCTCCTCCTTTGTGCTATAATTTTTAGATCTTGTGAGCTTCGTTCATGATCAAGATCATCTATTTGTAATCTTACATGTTGTGTTTGCGGGGATCTGATGGATATTGAGATGCTATTTAAGATTTATTATTTATTCTATCATGTCTATGTTATTTGTGATCTTGCATGCTTTCCGTTGTTAGTAGCTATCTTGGCCAAGTAGATGCTAGCAACTCCAAGAGGGAGTATTTATGCTCGATAGTGGGTTCATACCTCTAGTAATCTGGGGAAGTGACAGGAATCTCTAAGGTACTAGATGTGTTGTTGCTACTAGGGAGAAAACAACAATCCTTTGTCCATGGGACAATTGTATTGTTTACTTTACACACTTTGCTTAATGCAATTATCTGTTGCTTGCAACTTAATACTGGAGGGGGTTCGGATGATAACCTGAAGGTGGATTATTAGTCATAGATGCAGTTGGATTATGGTCTATGTATAATGTTGTAATGCCCAATCAAATCTCATAGGAGTCAAGATGATTAGTATATGCATGGTATGCTTTCTCGAGTCTGTCAATGGCCCCACTGTAATTTGTTCACCCAACATGTCATCTATCTTAAGGAGAATCACCTCTAGTGAACTATGGACCTCGGTCCATTCTTTTACCATCAATCTACCATCTACTATTTACTGTTTACTGTTTACTTTCTGCAAGCAATTACTATCTTCCACACAATACGTTTAATCCTTTGTTTTTAGCAAAACTGGTGAGATTGACAACCTCACTGTAAGTTGGGGCAAAGTTATGTGGTTATGTTGTTCATGATTCCAAGTTGGAAACAACACCTTGGAGTTGTTTCCTTGCTCCTACTGGTCCGATAACCTTGGTTTCATAACTGAGGGAAAACTTGCTGCTGTGCTCATCATACCTTCCTCTTGGGGTTCCCAACAAGCACGATATATTTTGAGCCATCAAGCCTTTTTTCTAGCGCCGTTGTCGGGGAGTCAAGGACATATTCACAAGGGGAGTCCCTCACAACCAATCTCTTTACTTTGTTTTTTGTTTTGCTTAGTTTATTTCTGCTTTGTTTGCTTGTTTCTTTTATCAAAAACACAAAAAAATAGTTGTACTGGTTTGCTTCCTTTATCAAAAACAAAAAAGATTAGTTGTTACCTCGTTCTTAGCTCACCATGTTAACTCCTAAGTTCACCCTGAAAGATCTTTCAATAGGTAGTGGCTCTATAATTGGGAAAGATAATATTGAAGAATTCTTTAATGATGTTAGCAAGCATGAGGATATTGAGGATAGATCCCTAGCAGAACTCGCTCCAAATTATGAAATTGCTGTAGCTTATTTAGTTCACATGTTGGAAGCTAGGTTTGTTAACCTTAACCCCATAATGCAAGTAATGTTTGTTAAACTTAAAGATATTGAGGATACTGAAAAAAGAGATTTCATTCTAGAAACTTTGCTTAAAGAATTCTATGATGTTGTTAAAGAAGCTAGAAAAGTCTTTGATCGTTTTAATATGATAGGATCATGTGTAGATGTTATTGGTACACAAGAAAAGATGGACAAAAACAAACCTAAAGATGGAGAGGAAATTAAGACACCAATACCTTTTAAACTTGTAGGAATACATGAAGCCTTAGAAAAGAATTTTGATTGGATTGTTCCTGAAAACCCGTTTGATGAAAATTGTGAACCCAAGAGCATTGAGAGAGGATCCTCTAGAACTTATTTGGATGAGATACCTTGCCTTGTTGAAGATATTTCTGGTATTGATCTTAATGCTTCTTCATTTTAGAATACTTGAATCTTGCTTCTTATGCCTAGCTCAAAGGCGTTAAAGAAAAACACTTATTGGGAGATAACCCAAATTTTTAGTCAATAAATTTTTCTTTTGGTGAGTCTTGGAAGTTATTGCCTCAGTAATAACCTCTCCTTATCATTTTTGTGTGGTTTTTGTGCCAAGAGTAACCTCTAATGAGAGAAAAGTAAAACTTGGGAAAGTTGCTGTCCTAAAACAGATTTTTGTGCTTCGCTGTAAAGATTCATGAAAAATCTCTGTATGTCGGATTGAGCTATAATGTTTTGTGCTTCTGCCCCAGGTTGTTATCTAAATTTTGCTAGTTTAACACTTTTCTATTTGAGCAACAGAAGGTCTTCGAAAAAATCGGTTTTTACCTGCTTGTCTGTTTTGACAGATTTCTGCAATTATTTGCATTTGCCTCTTAATCTCTTTCTCTTTGAGTTCTTGACAAATTCTTGAACTTTTAAAAGGAATTGCTACAGTAGCTTGTATTTTAATGGAAGTTTTACTTGTGTTGAAACTGAACCTAAAGACTTTTTATCTTAAGTACACTAATGTTGCTAATGAAGATTGTGTGGAGTTTTGTATAAAGTAAATTTTAAAGTGTAGGGAAGAATAATGTGATAAGATGAAGTATGGACAAAATACCAAGCTTGGGGATGTCACCCGTGTCACCCCAAGAAATATTCAAGAAGTACAAGCGTCAAAGCTTGGGGATGCCCAAGGCATCCCCTTCTTCATCAATAAAAATCTCAGGTTTCTTCCAAACACTTCATTTTTATTGTTTCATCACAATCGTGTTGTTCTTGGAGCGTCTTTGTTTTTGTTTTTAGTTTTCTTTTGCTTAGTTTGCTTGAATAAATTGGTTGGACCCCCGCATTCATACATAGTTTCAAATAAGTTGATTTTGATTGGAAAAGAGTAAGAAAGTTCATTCTTATAAGTGGTACAAAAAGGAGCTTGTTTTGACTGTGGCCTAGGCTTTATCATGTCATGTTTGATATTGCTTTGACTTTATGCTTAGTAATTATTGCTATAGCATGACTTGTTACAAACAATTGAGATTGCTTAATGTTCCTTGAAAGAATCATGTGTTGTTTTAGCATATAAAAGCATAATATTGTAGTATTCTCCTTTGATGCTTTATTTGGGTTGACTTGGCGCATGCTCACACCATGTTAAAGACTATACCAAGTCACCATAGCCTCTATGATCATTTAGTTTTCGACTTATAATATCACTTTATGCTTTAATTAATAATGTTTTGTCACTTTGCATGATTATGGACATTATTGCTCTCTTAGTTGGTCGCTCCCAGTCTTTTGCTAGCCTCCACATGTACCAAGTATGAGTTCCACTCATGCATCCAACTCCAAATAAAACCAAGTTATTCCAAAGAGTCCACCATACCTATCTATTAGCATTATTGCTACTCCAAGTATATTCATATTTTTATCTACCTTCCAAATTAAACTTGTTATGTGAAAATTAGTGATTAAAGCTCTGACGAACTTGATGGCACACTTTACTTTCTTGCACTTAATAAACTTGAACCAATGTGCCCATGTATGTTGTGTATATGCTTGCGTTTTGTATGTTGTGAATTAGCAGAACCATGTTACCATGGGGAACGCTTTCAACATTGCACTTTATTTAGTTGATATCATGTTCTTTTGCTTATGGATCCCGATGGTGTGAAATGAAAGGGGAGCTTGTAAGGCTCATGGAGTTCGTATATGTGTTAGAGAAAAGCCTGGGCGGCTAGTCTAAGCCATGCCTAATCATGGTGGAAACGTGCAACATAACCATAGTGAGCAATCTATGAAGCATCCAAAAAAAGAAAAAAAGAAAAAAAGGGGAAACCCTATGCACATAGCATACCAAAAGATCGCTGAGATGCTCATTGTCTGCTTGCCTTGTCATTTTTATATGGGAAAGCTTTTGTATCATCGGGCAAGGGGTACCCGTTGGCAGTTCTCTATGATACACATGTACTTACAATGACAAGAACTTACCTGTGACTAAAGTTGAGTAGCATGAGGTTCGGTACTCGTAAGTAAGGGGCATGAGATTTCCAGCTTATAACTTGTCAAGCATATCCTCATATTTGCTCACTTTAACCTTAATCACCTTAAGATGCTTATGATAGGGGCAATGAGAGCTGAAAGCTAATAAGTACCATAATTTTTGGAAGCTCTTTATGAGACTTGAATCCCTGCTTCCTTCTATGAAGGCCCTTTCTTTTACTTTTAAATTGAGTCTCCATCTTCTATCTTTATGCACCTATTGAGAGAGCATAGTGGTCATTCTTAGTTTAATGTGCATTGTTCCAAAACATGTTGATTGATTCATAACTTTGATATTTCTTGTTCTTAAACTATTTGTATCTAGTCACCCTTATGAATTTTGAAGGTGTCCTATGCATTTATGTTTTGCTACACTATGAGGGACAAGCTGAATACCATTCTCATTATGTTTTCTATATGCGAAACAAACAAACGTCTTTTAAAGCATTGTTATTCATGAATCTTTTGTTTGTACCTTTTCATGCTACAACATAGTTGCTATGTCTTATTGTTAGAACTATATCTTTCATGTCTATGATTGAGTACTATGATCCTAGCTATCAATGTTTTACAAATACATTGATCAAGATTGTGATGGTGAATGTCAGCTCAAAAATTATTCTTTTTTATCATTTACCTACTCGAGGACGAGCAGGAGTTAAGCTTGGGGATGTTGATACGTCGTAAACGTATCCATAATTTTTGATGTTCCATGCTTGTTTAGTATCTACTTTCTTGTGTTTTGTTCATACTTTGAGGTATTTTTATACATTTTCTGGAACTAACCTATTAACAAGATGCCACAATGCCAGTTGACTGTTTTCTGCTGTTTTTGGTTTCAGAAAAGATAGTAAGGAAATATTCTCGGAATTGTACCGGACAAAAGCTAAAGTCAATATTTTACCCGAAGCAACACGGAGTCCGGAGGGGAGACGAAGTGGCACACCAGGGCAGCCACACCTGGTGGCGGCACGGCCGGGGGCACGCCACTAGGGGTCGTGGGCCCCCTGGTGCTCCACCGACCTTGCCCTTCTGCCTATAAAAGCCTCCCGGGACGAAAACCCTAAGTACCGAATCAAAATTTCACGAAAGAGTCTGTAGCCACCGTCATCTCAATCCCTGGATCAGGAGGGATCTGAACCTCTTCCCGGGAGCCTGTCAGAGGGGAGAGATCACCCTGGAGGCCTTCTTCATCACCATGACTGCCTCTGGTGTGATGCATGAGTAGTTCATCCCTAGACTACGGGTCCATGTAGTAGCTAGATGGTTGGTTCTCTTCCTTTGTCCTATCATGTTTAGATCTTGTGAGCTTCGTTCATGATCAAGATCATCTATTTGTAATTTTACATTTTGTGTTTGCGGGGATCTGATGGATATTGAGATGCTATTTCAGATTGATTATTGATTCTATCATGTCTATGTTATTTGTGATCTTGCATGCTTTCCATTGTTAGTAGCTATCTTGGCCAAGTAGATGCTAGCAACTCCAAGAGGGGGTATTTATGCTCGATAGTGGGTTCATGCCTCTAGTAATCTAGGGAAGTGACATGAATCTCTAAGGTACTAGATGTGCTATTGCTACTAGGGAGAAAACAGCAATCCTTTGTCCATGGGACAATCATATTGTTTACTTTATACACTTTGCTTAATGCAATTATCTGTTGTTTGCAACTTAATACTAGAGGTGGTTCGGATGATAACCTGAAGGTGGATTATTAGTCATAGATGTAGTTGGATTACGTTCTATGTATAATGTTGTAATGCCCAATCAAATCTCATAGGAGTCAAGATGATCAGTATATGCGTGGTATGCTTTCTCGAGTCTGTCAATTGCCCTGCTCTAATTTGTTCACCCAACATGTCATCTATCTTAAGGAGAATCACCTCTAGTGAACTATGGACCCCGGTCCATTCTTTTACCATCAATCTACCATATACTATTTACTGTTTACTGTTTACTTTCTGAAGCAATTACTCTCTTCCACACAATACGTTTAATCCTTTGTTTTCAGCAAAACCAGTGAGATTGACAACCTCATTGTAAGTTGGGGCAAAGTTCTGTGGTTGTGTTGTGCAGGATTCCAAGTTGGAAACAACACCTTGGAGTTGTTTCCTTGCTCCTACTGGTTCGATAACCTTGGTTTCATAACTGAGGGAAAACTTGCTGCTGTGCTCATCATACCTTCCTCTTGGGGTTCCCAATGAGCTCGATATATTTTGAGCCATCAACGAGGTTGTACTCCAGCTCTTTGAGAGCTTTGAAACACTCAGGTTGGCTTATTCCAACACTTTACTTTTTTTCTTTCCTTTTTTATTTGCTTTCGTTTTAGTTTATTTATTTTCTTTTCTTAAACCCTTGCTTGGTTGCAAGTTTTATTTTCTATTCTTTAATCCCTATCCTCAAAAATACAAAAATATTTTTTCTTTTTTTCTTTTTTTGTAAACGTGGATTCATACTTTGACTCTTTGCTTTAATATCATTTCGAGAGTAATCGTGTTTGAGTTTTGAAGGAACACATCCCTATAAGAAAGAGGATCATGAAGTTACTTATGAGAGGTATGTCCTATGTCCCCCACTTATGAAGTTTGAGTTGTTTATCTTAGTTGGATGATTTGCTAAGATGCCATGCTAGTGGGAAGTAATTTAATATGGTTAAAGTGAGGCTTTTTATTGGTTTGATGATTAGATGTTGAAGATATTGCTCTAGTTCTTTTAGTTAACCGAGTCTTGCCTTGGAAATAATAATGCCAAACAAGTACACTAAGAAAAAGTCTGAAATTTATGACTTGTTTGATGAATGATTGTCTTGAGAGTATACCCTTGATTATACTTAACCCCATAGATATTTTGACAGTCTCGACGACACTCATGAAAGGAGTACTTTGATTGAAATAAAATCTAGTGGTAATTGTGATGCATGCCAAAGCTAACCTTGTGGATCAAACCGCAGTACTAGCTCAAAAAAAGAGAAAGAAGCGAGACAACTTAATTCTATGTCTATAATGCACACCTTTGGGATGCCAACAACTCTGCTAGTTTTTGAATGATCTATGGTATAACCCCGGATTTTGGCTATGAGTTGATGACATGAGTGGCAGCCGTGTCAATGTATGGGAAAAAGTATTGGTACTCTCAAAGGTTGTGCAAACACTAGCAAAAAGAAAGAAACAGTGAGCCTGGAAAAATGAAAAAGAAAGAAAAAAATATCTATGAGGATCCACATAACAAGTCCTTGGCATGGTCTCATTACTACTTTACGATTTTTTCTTGAAAGACAATGATTGGATTAGAAGTTTTTAGATTGACTTGATTTATTGATGTGGGTATAAATAAGACACTTCATTGTTATACTACTTGGGACATGAAACTCTCTTACTCAATTATGCTATTTAAGCATCCTAGTGTTCCTTGGCAAGCTGAGAGTTAATTAGAGGAATTGGATTGATTTCTACACTTCTAGTTATTTATACTTATATTAAACTTTACTTTGGTTATCTTGACTTACCGAAGCTTGTATAGTATTCTTGTCATCTCTCTAACTTTGATAAGCTTCACAAATGAATGAAGTGTTGAGCACATACGTCTACCGACTGTAAGTGAACTCTTATTCTCGTTCTTTCAAGTTTAAATGTTGAATTCCTTATAGTTCTTTTGGTTCTTCTTGCTTGACGACGATCAAGGTTTGAGCTTTGGGGAAGTTGATGGCTCCGACTTTTGCCATCTTCCACTTCGTTTAAACGTTGTTTTTGGTCAAGCAATTGCCAAAGAAACTCTCAACTCTTGCCACTAATGACTAATAATTGCAAATATATGCAAATACCTTCTTTGATTTATGTTGTGTAGGAAATCATGACTTTTAAAGCGAAATAAGGAGTCATAATGAAGGATTTTGAGGAAGTACACACGACCAAGTAATTGGAGAAGCATTCCAGGGCATTAGCACGCTTAACGACCACTAGTACGGGCGTGGTCCTCCCGTACCAGGTGGCGAGGGCTCCGTCTCGTCAAACCCTACAACTTTCGTGAAGACACCTATATATTTCGAGGCTCCAGCCACCGGCCAGAGAGGTGCCATTCTCAGATTGCATCACAACACCACCAAAGGAGATCCACACCATTGTTCATCCATTTTTCATCACTTCCACCATCATCCATCCACTAGCCACATACATTACTTTGTACTTTAGATCTCCTTGTGATTTGGCAACCATTGTAAGAATATTTGATTTCAATCTAAGTATTTGCATTATGTTTTCTATCTCTGATCTATTTGTTATAAGTGAGTACTCCTCATGGGCTGCGGGTTGGGGAGAAACCTCTCGGCAATTATGTGCATCTAGATCATGGGAGAATTGTATTTTGTTTGAATTCGTGATTTGTATCTTTTGTTTCTTCGTCTCTTGTCTCGATCTATGGACTTATAGGTACCCAAGATCCCATAGATTGATAAGGGCTTGAGGTGATATACTTGGCTAGCGGCAATCTCATAGGAACCTCAGTGACAGAAAGGGTAGTACGGTCTTCGCTTAGCGCCCCATTCGAGATCAACAACAACATTACCACTTAAAGCTTTGATCTGTGTTTACACTTAATAATCGTTTGTAACCCATGGATTTGGTGTACTCTCGGTTGGATTAAAAGTTTATTTCTATACCCGCTGCATCACGAAGGCTCTATAATATTAGGATGTGTTGCCCACAAGATATTATCTCAATACAAACATTATACATGACTATGCGTATTATTATCTTTTATCCCATTCGATGTGCAGCTGCAGGTGGATCTTCAACCCTGGTCTATCTCCATCCATTGATTCAAACCTGTTATAAAGTAAACTAGATTGGTCCGGTCAACTAAGGTAAAACGAACAAACAAAGTATTGTAGATGTGTCCTTTTTATTACCTTTTTGCGGTGCTTTTCGAGGTTCAGTTAAACCTATGTCTTCTAGGAAAAAAGCTATTATACTACATCCATGAATCCGGATCAAGGGTATCAAGTTTCTAGACATCATTGTTGGTCTTTGATGCGACAGGTGTCTCAATCATGTGTGTGTATTCCCGAACCATAGGGTGTCACGCTTAATGATAGATGATGCTTACAAATTGATTCGAGATCGTAGGAGAAAAGAGAGAAAACACCAGAACTATTTCGGAGTGATACCGAAATGGTTCCAAAGATATCCGATGATGATCAGAGAAATCTGAAAGGTGTTTCATACTATGAGGTGTTAAATAATATGTATTTAATTACTTAAATTAATTAATATTAAAATTGTTTCTCCATCATACACACGCTGTCATGCTGCTAGAATCTCGGTCCAGATCAATTTTTTCCGCTGCTTTGCTAGACTGGAGCCCAGGAGACGTCTCTACACCGGATGCGTGTAAAGCCACGAGGAACTACCACTTGTGGTACTAGTCGCTTGGACCTTGAAGTTTGGACGTCTATATGACCTTGAGGTCAGCTACGTCGTACAACTACATTATCCACGTTTCCCGTGAAACGTTAACCGCTTTCAGTCTTTAAGGGTATAAACACAGAATCCCTCTTTTTACTTTACATTTGCATAGATAGATCTTGGCTATGGTGTTCTCATTGTTAGGATAAATGTTCTTTTCTACCACAGAACCCCTTCACCATTTAGGGTGGGCTACTCCAAAAATTAAATATTAAATATTAATTCCATTAATTATGGAAATATATTTGTGCTTGTACACATGGGTACAAGACTTATCTGTCCATCCAAAGGCTGCATGTTGCTTTGAGATTTGGAATAAAATGCTCGCCCAAGCTGTTTTGTATGCATTTGAAGCAATTCATTAAAGATGAGGGATTCTCGGGAAAGGAGAGTGGAGAGGCAGTTTCCTATCGGATTTATCGGAAAAGCGAGTTAGGCATGTACCCCTCTCGTGGAAAGTAGAGTAGCCTTTTTTAACATGGAACACTCGTATTCCATTACGACACGGCATAATCGCCGACCACCAGACGGGTTACAAAAACAGGATAGCTCGTTGTCCACAAAGTATGGTCTCCATGAGCTACACCTATACCCAAAGCTGCTAGCTCGTGAGCAGGCTTGTTATCGTTACGATAAACAAAAACAACACTAGCCTCAATAAATCTCATATGTAACTTAAATTTCAAATCACCAATAATGGCGCCAATAGGAGAAAGATCATAATCTGAAGCAGAGCATGTCACCCTTTTACCCCGTCCCTCACGCGAGCATGCTCCACCTTATCCTCTTCTTTCTTCCCTTGCACGGTGCCTCCATTCTCTCCACCTCATCCTCTCCTTCTTCCTCGCACTCTGCCTCTAGCCTAGTTTCCCCTCCTGATGTCGGCGGAGTACTCTAGCCGCAACAACAGTGGATCTGTGCATGCATGGTCTCAGCCCCCCTTGAGTGCCAACGAAGGCACAACTGATATGGAGCCCCCTCCCCCGCGGCAGCTCCACTGTGCTTGCAAAATCCCTCTCTGCCAAAAAATTTCCCCCATGGAGAGGAATCCAAACCGAGAGTAATACCTCTGCCGGAAAATCGGAAGTACGGTAAGCAATTTTGTCGTTTCTACATTTATTTTCTTGTTTTTAGATCTTTGTGTTTCCGTTGAGATCCGTTCTTTGAGACCCGTTTCTGTTTTCCCATTTATTCATCCTGATCCTCTTCTCAATTCTCTTGCATCAGAATAAATACGTGTGCAATACAAGGGATTCGATACTACAGGAGCTGGAACAAGAGCTATTGGCTGTGAAGAGAGAGATGGTGGAGAAGGACAAAGTCCACAGGAACAAAATAGCTGCACTGGTTTCTCAACTCGCAGCTCTACAATCACAGATTTCCTTAATGAAGTCCAATGACTCCAAGTTCAAGAAGGCTCGGTTTCTGATGCTTCTAGTTGTTGCTATGAGACATCTCTTATCTCATTGCCCCTTAGTAATCACGATGTTTCCAACTATGATTGCAGTCTTCATGTGCCCTGATGTGTCCTAGTGTTGGTGTGATGTTTCTAGTGTAGCATGTGATGTAGCTCAAGCTTCCTTTGATGTATCCTTAATTAATCCCCCAATTTTGTAGCTCCGATGTACTACATAGCTAACTGGCAATGGAATGAGAGCATTCAAATATGCCCTTTTTTGCATTACGAGTCATGTATACATTTTATCAGTTCAACATCATCCCTAGTTTTTAGACTCTATTAGCACTGAATTGTCTTTGGTCTAGTCAGACCGATTCCACAGAAAAGTCAACCTGTCATCCCTAGTTTTTAGGCTTTCCACCCCACCCCATTTTTCCGGTGACTAAATATATAGATCGAGTCGTCAAATCAAGTAGGGGAATGGGTTCATGCTCTAGAACGGTGTGGAGCCTCTTTTTCAGTGTCTCCACGGATTCCCATTACACGCCATACCAACTGTATTCTAGCCGCACAACACCAGTCCACCATGCTCCTCTCCATCCCCTCATTCCTCCTACCTCTCACTATAGAGGGAAAAACCATGGAATGGAGCAATGGAAAGCAGCCAGAGAAGATCATGGTAAGTGTTCTCCATGTCATTCAGTTTATTCTTGCAATGTGCAAAGAGAGAAAAGATTAGTAGATCATTAGTTGTTTTTGTGGGCATCTACTTGCAGGACAAAATCCAGAAAGCAGATTTGTGGGCGTCATACAAGATGAGGAGTACCGGAAAAAGGGTTGGTAGACGGACGGGCGGCCAGACAAACTAGATGTTCTTCGAGCAACTCGTACCTTACAACACGAAGACTTGCACAACCATTACCATTGGTCAAAACAAGTCCATATGAAGTTAAACATATTACAAGCCAGACAAACTTGCGAATCAAAACAAGTCCTACTAGGCACATGGATGGGCACTGACCCATGAGAGAGGGGGCTCATATGTATCTCTACTAGGCACAGGGATGGGTGCATAGGTAGGGGTGCAGAATGAAAGAGTGCCCTACTCCTGTTGGCTGCTACTGATACATTGCAAATGTATCTATAATTTTTGATGCTCCATGCTTAGTTTTATCCACTTTCTTGTGTTTTGTCCACACTTTGGAGTACTTTTCATATGATTTCTTGGACTAACCTATTAACAAGAGCCACAGTGCCAGCTACCTGTTTTCTGCTGTTTTTGGTTCCAGGAAAGTCAGAAAATGAACATTCTCGGAATTGGACAGGACAAAAGCCAAAGTGCCTATTTTTCAGAAGACTCTAGGAGCCAGAATACGAGACGGAGGAGGGCCAGGGGCGGGCCACACCCCCCAGGCGCGGGCTAGGCCTGGCCACGCCAGGGCATGGTGTGGTGGCCCCAGGCACCCCCTCGGTCTCCCTCTTTGCCTATAAGAAGCCTACTGACCTAAAAACTTCGAGGGGTTTGACATTTTTCCAAAAGGAGTTCCGCTCCGCCGCCACCGCCGCCACCGCCAGATTTCACGAAACAGCACCAGAAACTCCGTTCTGGCACCCTGCCGGGACGGGGAATTGGAGGAGATCATCGCCATCATCATCACCATCGCTTCTCCATCGACCATCCATGTTTCCCCCATCTATGAGTGAGTAATCCCCCGCTGTAGGATATGGGGATGGTAGAGATTGGATGAGATCATTCATGTAATGGCATCAGATTGTTAGGGCATGGTGCCTAGTATCTTTTATTAGTGCTTTATGACTGTTGCGACTTTTTGTGCTTAATGCTTGTCACTAGGGCCCGAGTGCCATGATTTCAGATCTGAACATGTTATTGATTCATTATGATAGTATTGTTTTTGGTCTTATCTGCAAGTTATATACACACGTTGATGTCCGGAACCTATGGCCCCGAAGTGATAGAAATCGGGATAACCGGAAGGGAATGGCTTTGATGTGAGGATCACATGTGTTCATGGAGTGTTAATGCTTTGCTCCGGTGCTCTATTAAAAGGAGCACCTTAATTGCCAGTAGTTCCCTAGAGGCCCCGCTGCAAACGGGTTGGCAGGACAAAAGATGTTGTGCAAGTTCTCATTGCGAGCATATATGACTATATATGGAACACATGCCTAGGATTATCTAGTACTTGGATGCTTTATCTTATTTATCTGCAATTGCCCTATGTTCTGATTGCTATGTGAATTGTCTTGTTCATGCAACGCCCGTCCATCTATCCCTATGCCTACCACACTTGAATCCTACTGTTTACTGCTATTGTTACTGCTGTCTTTACTTTACTACTGCTGCTACTTTACTATTCCTACTACAAAGCTGTTGCTACTGATAAACTGCTATGAGCAAGATTATTTCCAGGTGCAGCTGAATTGACAACTCAGTTGTTAAGGCTTATAAATATTCTTTGGCTCCCCTTGTGTCGAATCAATAAATTGGGTTTCACTTTCCTCGAAAATACTGCGATACACCCTCTGTACTTGTGGGTCAACAAGACTATTTTCTGGCGCCGGTGCCGGGGAGCATAGTTTATTTACAAAGTTCACCTAGATTCACTATTGTTCAAGCTAAGTTTATTTTCTCCTTGTTTGCTTGTTTCTTTATCAAAAATAAAAAAATTAGTTTCCTACTCTAGTTGTTATTTTCGTCGGTCTGTTTTTGTCTTGCTTTATCATGCTTGTTGTCAATGGTTGGTTTCTTTGAAACTGAAGCTTATTGGCAAGGTGGGTTCACGGAAGATAAAAAATATTATTATAAGGAACACCGCTTGTCACAAAAAGGGAAACACTTATGGGAACAAATTGATAGATTGTATACCATTGCTAGAAACGTGTGCTCTACTTATAATGTTACTTATTGTTGTGATGAATCTCGTTGCAGAAAGAGATATAAACACCTCCCTTTTCAATGTGAGTATAATGATAATGATACCATATCTTCCTATGCTAAAGGAATTTATGACTTTTATGATGCGGAACAAACAGAAGAATTTATTGCTTGGAAGGGTGCTTTTGAACTTTCTAGTTTGCTTGAAAATATTGATGATTCACCTTATAAGTATGAGGTTTATGGTATACTTAAATTTTGCTTTGATAATTACAAGGATGAAAATGGCTATATTCTTGAATATTTTAATAGATGCTTTCCACAAATGGAAGAGACTAATGCCTTGCAGGATCCTATGGAAGAAGAAATTGATGAACCCGAAATCTCATTAGATGAAAAAGAGGAGGAGAGTGATGAACAAAAGGAGGAAGAATGGATTAGCTACCCATGCCTACCTTCTAATGAGAGTAACTCTTTATCCCTTACATTATTTGATTGTCCTCCATGCTTACCAAAGGAGGATGAATATTATGTTCCTGAGGATTCTTTTGAAAATGTTCATAATAAAGCTCTAGTGCTTGTAGATCATGAAAAGCATGCTTTATGTGATAGTTATATTGTTGAGTTCATTCATGAGGCTACTGAAAATTATTATGAGAGAGGAAAATATGGTTATAGAAGTTTTCATGGTATTGGAACACCTCTCTATGTGCTGAAAGTTTTGAAGTCACTCTTGTTTTATCTTCCTATGCCTGTCACTTTGTTCTTTGCGAATTTATTTGCATACACGATTCCTATGCATAGGAAGTGGGTTAGACTTAAATGTGTTTTGAATTTGCTTCTTGATGCTCTCTTTTACTTCAACTCATATTTCTTATGAGAGCATCCTCTCAAACTTTTATGCCTGAAAATGATAATATGTCTATTATTCTTGGGAGACATTTTCTTAAATACTGCTGGAGTTGTTATTAATTGTAATCAAGGGAAGGTGACCTTAAATGTTAATGACAAGGAACATACTATCTATTTCCCCAAGAAGATTTAAAGGGCTTATGGTTTGAATTCAATTGAACATGTTGATGGCATTCAAGTTGGAGAAATATATTGTCCCATACCGAGAGAAAAATTTGAAACTATTATGATTGGGACCATTGCTACAAGGTTGAGGTAACATAATCACTAGTGAAATACAAAGTTTTGTCTCATATGAAATTGTTTTGGTGGCAATACCTGATTAACCTTGTTAACAAAAGGATTTCATTGAACAAAACAATGTTTTCACCATGATTATCTCCGCTTACTTCTATTTTATCCATTTTTAGTTTTTGCTTTTGCCTAACTTAAAGGCGTTAAAGAAAAGTACTTATTGGGAGATAACCCAAAAGTTTTAGATGAGTCTTGGAAATTATTACTTCAGTAATAACCACTCCTTATCCTTTTTATTTGCTTTTTGTGCCAAAAGTAACCTCTAATGAGAGAGAAGTAATGATTGGGAAAGTTGCTGTCCCGAAACAGATTTCTGTGCTTCACCGTAAAAATTCGTGTAAAATCTCTGAATGTCTTTTTGAGCCGTGAATGTTTGTTATTCTGCCCCAGGTTGTTATCTAACTTTCGTTAGTTAAACACTTTTTTATTTGAGCAACATAAGGTCTTCGGAAAAAATCGTCTTTACCTGCTGGTCTGTTTTGACAGATTTCTGCCATTTTCTGCATTTGCTTCTTGTTGGTTCCTTTTTGAGTTCTTTTGGGGAATTGAGCTTTTTGAGGGAAGTGCTACAGTAGCTAGTGTTCTAATGGAAGTTTATTTGGTGTTAGAACTGAATCTTAAGACTTATTTATCTTGAGTGCACTAATGTTGCTAATAAAGATTGTGTGAAGTTTGGTATGAAGGAAAAATTTCAGGTGTATGGAAGGAATGAGTAATGAGATGAAGAATGGACTAAAGCCCAAGCTTGGGGATGCCACGCGTGTCACCCCAAGAAATATCCAAGAAGTACAAGCGTCCAAGCTTGGGGATGCACAAGGCATCCCCTTCTTCATCAATAAAAATTCCAGGTTTCTTCCAAATGCTTCATTTTTATTGTTTCATGCACAGTTGTATTGTTCTTGGAGCGTCTTCTTTTTCGTTTTTGTTTTTGTTTTTCGTTTGCTTTTGTTTGCTTAGTTTGCTGAATAAATTGGTTGGACCCCCTCTTTCGTACATTGGTTTGCAAATAGTTTGGTTTGGTTTGGAAAAGAGTAGGGAAGTTCATACTTATGTGGTAAAAAGAGCTTGTTTTTGAATGTGGCCTATGCTTTGTCATGTCATGCTTGATATTGTTTTGGCTTTATGCTTAGTATTTCTTGCTATAGCATGACTTGTTATAAACAATTGAGATTGCTTAATGTGCCTTGGATGAATCATGCGTTGTTTTAGCATATTAAAGCATAGTATAGTGGTATTCTCCTTTGATGCTTTATTTGGGTTGACTTGACACATGCTCACACGATGTTATGACTATCTCAAGTCACCATAAGCCTTTATGATCCTTTAGTTTTCAACTTGTAGATGCTTTGATCAATGATGTTTTGTTGATGTTCATGATTATGGCCATTATTGCTCTCTCGTTTGTCGCTCCCTTACTATTGCTAGCCTTCACTTACACTGAGTGTTTTACTCATGTTTCCAACTCCCTTAAACCAAATATTGCCAAAGTGTCCACCATACCTACCTATTAGCATCATTTGCTACTTCCGTGCATATTCAATATGCCTTGTTTTCTTCCGAATAAAATGTTTGCTTGTTTTGAGAAAGTTAGTTAGTAAAGCTCTCACGAACTTGATGGCACACTTTATTTCATGCACTTAATAAACCTGAACCATTGTGAACTCTCAATGAAAGTTATATGCTTGCTAATTATAGGCTAGGGATTAGCAGGACCGTGTTGTCACGGGGAACGCTTTCAACACTTGTAAATATATACCCAGTTGATACCTTGCTCTTTTGTTTGCGGATGTTGTCGGTGTGAAATAAAAGGGGAGCTTGTAAGTCCATGGAGTTATGTATGTGTGTTAGAGAAACGCCTGGGCCGCTGGTCTAATCCATGCTGACATGGTGGAAACCTGCAGCGTAACCATAATGATATCTATGAAGCATTCTTCTTATAAAAAAAGAGAGATAGCTATTGAGAAAAAGAAAAAAAAGATATTTATGAAAAGAGGAAAGAGATAAAAAAGCACCATTTTCCCATGGTAAATAAAAAGATTGCTGAGATACTCATTGTCTGCTTGCCTTGTCATTTTGATATGGGGATTCTTCCATATCATCGGGCAAGGGGTACCCCGTTGGCGGTTCTCTATGATACGCACATACTTACAATGACAAGAACTTACCGGTAACTAAAGTTGAGTAGCATGAGGAGCGGCCCTCGTACTCAAGGGACTTGGGATTTTCAGTTTATAGTCTGTCAAGCATATAACTCAGATTGGACCTCACTTTCACCTTAACCACATTAAAGATGCTTATGATAGGGTCAATGAGAGCTCAAAGCTAATGAGTACCATACTTTTAGCATTTGGAAGCCTTTCAAATTATTCAAAACATGTTCATTTCCTTGTTGAGTCTTCACACATTCTATGAGCACTTTCTTGAGAGCATAGTGGCCATTCTTAGTTCTATGTGCATTGTCCCAAGACTTGTTGATTGATGCATACCTTGATATTGCTTGTTTTAAACTATTTGTATCTAGTCATTCTTATAAACTTTGAAGCTGTCTTTTGCATTTATGTTTGCTACTCTATGAGGGACAAGCTGAATGCCACTATGCTATGTTTTTCTTTATGTGAAACAAACAAACATCTTGCAAAGCATTGTTATTCATGAATCTTTTGTTTGTGCCTTTTCATGTTGCATCATAGTTGCTATGTCTTATTGTTAGAACTTTGTCTTTCATGTTATGAATGAAGTACTATGATCCCAGCTTTGAATGTTTTACAAGTCCTTTGATCAAGTTTATGATGGTGCATGTCACCTCACAGATTATTCTTTCTTTTTACCACTTACCTACTCGAGGACGAGCAGGAGTTAAGCTTGGAGATGTTGATACATTGCAAATGTATCTATAATTTTTGATGCTCCATGCTTGGTTTTATCCACTTTCTTGTGTTTTGTCCACACTTTGGAGTACTTTTCATATGATTTCTTGGACTAACCTATTAACAAGAGCCACAGTGCCAGCTGCCTGTTTTCTGCTGTTTTTGGTTCTAGGAAAGTCAAAAAATGAATATTCTCGGAATTGGACGGGACAAAAGCCAAAGTGCCTATTTTTCCAGAAGACTCCAGGAGCCAGAATATGAGACGGAGGAGGGCCAGGGACTGGCCACACCCCCCAGGAGCGGGCTGGGCCTGGCCGCGCCAGGGCATGGTGTGGTGGCCCTAGGCACCCCCTCGGTCTCCCTCTTCACCTATAAGAAGCTTTCTGACCTAAAAACTTCGGGGGGTTCGACGTTTTTCTAGAAGGAGTTCTGCTCCACCGCCACCACCAGATTCCACGTAACAACACTAGAAACTCCGTTCTGGCACCCTGCTGGGACGGGGAATTGGAGGAGATCATCGCCATCATCATCACCATCGCTTCTCCATCGACCATCCATGTTTCCCCCATCTATGAGTGAGTAATCCCCCGCTGTAGGCTATGGGGATGGTAGGGATTGGATGAGATCGTTCATGTCATGGCATCAGATTGTTAGGGCATGGTGCCTAGTATCTTTTATTAGTGCTTTATGACTTTGTTGCGACTTGTTGTGCTTAATGCTTGTCACTAGGGCCCAAGTGCCATGATTTCAGATCTGAACATGTTATTGATTCATTATGATAGTATTGTTTTTGGTCTTATCTACAAGTTGTATAGACACGTTGATGTCCGGAACCTATGGCTCCGAAGTGACAGAAATCGGGATAACCGGAAGGGAATGGCTTTGATGTGAGGATCACATGTGTTCACGGAGTGTTAATGCTTTGCTCCGGTGCTCTATTAAAAGGAGCACCTTAATTGCCAGTAGTTCCCTAAAGGCCCCGCTGCAAACGGGCTGGGAGGATAAAAGATGTTGTGCAAGTTCTCATTGCGAGCACGTATGACTATATATGGAACACATGCCTAGGATTATCTAGTACTTGGATGCTCTATCTTATTTATCTGCAATTGCCGTATGTTCTGATTGCTATGTGAATTGTCTTGTTCATGCAACGCCCGTCCATCCATCTATATGCCTACCGCACTCGAATCCTACCGTTTACTGCTTTTGTTACTGCTGTCTTTACTTTACTACTGCTGCTACTTTACTATTCCTACTACAAAACTGTTGCTATTGATAAACTGCTATGAGCAAGATTGTTTCCAGGTGCAGCTGAATTGACAACTCAGTTGCTAAGGATTATAAATATTCTTTGGCTCCCCTTGTGTTGAATCAATAAATTGGGTTTCACTTCCCTCGAAAATACTGCGACACACCCCTTATACTTGTGGGTCATCAGCTATGCATGTCGCTCGCCGTAAAGCAAGGGAAAAGTCAGACCAGGATAAACTAGGAAATGAATTCACTAAATGTCAGGGTGTATATTGGCACATATCTCGAAGGATGGATAGATGGACAAGATAGGTTCTGTATCCATGTGTACAAGTACAAAATCCATTCTCCATTAATTAGTATTAAATATATATTATTTAATTCTCATGACCCAAAAATCCTTTCGGATCACTCTAAACATCCTTCAGACTCTCACAGAACAATTCCGACTTTCTTTCTCTTTACTCTGGTGATCCCGATTTATCCAAAACTATCTCTAAGCATCATCGAACCCTTAAGTGTGTTACCCTACGGTTCGGGAACATCACAAACCAATGATCATCAGCAGGACCTGGATGCCCATATAATGACCCATGTGCATTCCACGATTACATGTTGTTTGAACCATAAACGTCGAGTACAATTCCTTTGCTGCTTCTATACCTGACTTGTATGAGATCTGATCATTAGTTTCTTCATACCTAGTTCAATCTTGTTATCGACAAGTGTATTTTAACTTGTTCCAGTGATATTCCATCCTCATGACCTAGTCACATGCTGCACAACTTATGGATGTAATCTCACCGAGTAGGCTTGGTGTATCTTCCTGTCACTTGGGAGAACAAATCCCGATCTTTATATATACGCCTCAACCTATCCCTTTGAAATACCTGAGAGACACCTTTAATCATCCTGTTATGGTGTGATAGTTGATGCAGTCAAGGCAGCCTCGAGTGATAGTGATTAAATATGATCTCGCAGTCTAAGGAGTAGGATACTTTGTTTTCTAATTATTGCAATGATGAACTTTGTGACTTGATCATGTTGAAATACTTATATTGGATAAGCGTGTCCATCAGATCATTCACTAATAACATGACTTCATTGTCAATTGACATAAATGTTCAGAAACCTTGATCATCAGTTGACCAATGAACTAGTTGAATAGAGGCTACCAGGGACTTGGTTTTGTTTACATACCACATGTAAACCTATGTTTCTGATTGATATAGTTATAGCATGGTATAAAACTATTATGAACCAATGAGATATGATAATAAACACCATTTATTATTTGTCTCTAGGGCATTTATCCTTCAGTCTCCCACTTGCACTAGAGTACAAATAATCTAGTTGCATTTGTTACTAATCATAACATCATATCACATATGTTGTTGTTGATCATGCTTGCTCATGGAGAGACGTTTTGTCCATGATCTGTATCTTTCAGATCCGTATGTTCTTTGTAAATCATTAATGTCAGCTTATTTGAAATTTATTTTATTATCACATAATATGTCGAAGTATATATTTGGTGGCAGAGTGAGACTTTGTTTCTCTGTGTCTTCAATGATAGTTGTTTAGTCAAGTATACTTTCACATAGCCACGTAAACTAGAAATACACTCATTCAAAAGTCGAACTTCCTAAGCCAAACTTATCATATTTTCCACTTCTAAAGTAGCCACATACTTCTATATCAACATATATTAAATTGACAGTGCCTAACCACGCTCCTTTAAACTTAAGGATATACTTAATTTTGGTTTAGTGATTTACTCACGAATCTCTTCTGAACCTGTTCTTGTAACCAAGACTTGGCTCACATTAGTCGAGTATATAACATGATTTTATACGACAGAACCTATAATAGAGGCATAGCAGACGTAACACATCCCTCTTTTATCTTTTAACCCATTGTTGTTAATACCGAGATTAACTTAATGCTTCACATAGATATACAAGTAAGAACTTCTTTCTTGGCTTGTTCCATTCTAAACTTCTTCAGAATCTAATCTAGGATATTTCTAACTCCTTCAGAATCTAATTTAGAAAGCATTTCGACTCTAATGTTCATTAAACGTATCAATCTATCTCGATAGATTTCAATGTTTAATACATGTTCAACTTCATCTATAGAACATTTACTAACTTAAATAATCTTTAATACCAACTATACCATTCACAATATGTCATCTACATATAGGAATGTTGTTAAGCTCCCACTCAAATATGTCATCCACATATGAGACTAGGAAACTCACTTAGCTCCCACGCAAAATATGTTACCTACATATTAAGATTTAGGAAAGCTATTTAGCTCCCACTCAGTTTCTTGTAAGTACAAGTCTTCTCAATAATTTTCTAAAAAAAATATTTGATCATCTAACAAATCAATTCTAGCTATGAGACACTAGCATCCATATGATTGAAAAGGCTTGCTCGTTGTACCAATAACAACCCTTTTTCAATTTAGATATTGAAGGAGACACAATTTTGGCAACCTTCTATCAGTTATACAAATGTAATTAATGGTATAAACCCATCTTACTCAAGCATCGAAACACATCGTAGTCAACCTTTGAATTTTTTTAAACATTCTTTGTGACAAATTGAGATTTATGTCTTCTTTGAAGTTTCATTTCTTCCTTGTAACTTTGTAGTCATTTGGGAAGATCAAGTAACATCTTTACTTAATAAGATCAAGTAACATTTACTTTGTAATCTTAAATGTAACATAATACGGGGTTTTTGACTATTAATCATTTCTCGTACTTAAGTCCACAATCAATTTTTTGTAATTCGTACGTATGTCTTGTTCCATTATCATGACAAGTGAATCATGAATGTAATTATACAAAGGGGTAGAACATATTCTTGAATCCTACTCTTTGAGTAAAAGTATTTAACTAAATCATTATAATTATTATCATTAGTTTCTCCACTACTTGTAGAGCTTGGTTCCAGAACATATACCATTGCGCTACTCGACATTTGGAGGTAAATTCAATAACCTTGTTTGAGATTTTACTTTATTCCACCAACACCTTTATCAAAGAACTCCTTCTCGATAAAGTACCACGGTTGGCAATTCAAACTTTGCCCTTTTGGTTTCAGTTGTGGAAGGTGTATTCATAGTTGCCTAAGAATACTATACAAAGATTATTCCTTTGTTATAATTTCAAATTATCACATAACTCAAAATTCTAGAAACTCCAAAATCCTATAGCTCATATGGTGTAGTTTCCACAAACTGAGATCGCTCCTTATTTTAAAGTGAGTGTTTGTTATTTAATCGATAACTCTAATTAATATCGATAATGCGGTAAGAGATAATCTTAGACCATATAATATCCAATACAGTATGATTATAATGCTTTAGACACATCAAAACATTGAAGTGTTTGAACATCGTAATTTGTGTAATAACTTCCACAAGTCCTTATGCCAAAACCATAACTCGAATACGCTATCACTTTAATCAAATCGTAGAGACTTTGGTATTCTTGTTAATTTAGTATCCTTCTTCATTCTAAAATTCTTTGAGTATGTCAAATAGTTTAATTTCGTATTTTATTAAATAAATACATGTTGGGGATATACTTTCCGGGTATCCTCACAGTTCCTCACTGACTAGGGTGGCCCACTTTGGGTTAGAGCTTTGCTTCACGGGCGGCCCAGTTAGGGAGAAGAGACGGAGTCCAATCCGGCTATGGGTAGGCCTAGAAGACTTACCGACTTAGGCCCATAGTGTTACTTATAGTTCAAGATGTACTCCGTAACCGACTCTTAGTCATAGCTGGACAGATCTCTCCTGTAAACCCTAGGCCAGATATCTATATAAGCCGTCCTAGGGAGAGCCTTTAGGGCACCCTCAATAGTCTACAACCTCAACTCGCACAGGCGAACCCTTGTAACCCATATTCCGGCTCTGCCGTATTACTGGATTGCTAGCAGGAGTAGGATCCGTCCAAAGCCGGCGGATTCAAACCTGGGTAAACTTGTGTGCTCATCGTCCCGGAACACCATACGTCTCACACCCCTCTCTTTCGCACGCCTCGAGGACCCCCTCATGGCGTACTTGTCATCAATCCGATGACAGTTGGCGCCCACCGTGGGGCAAGTGAGCTTCGGATCTGCGTTCTGAGTGGAATCTGCAAGAATCGGAATCGGCAAAACTATCGCCGTCGGCCGCATCCTCTACGCCAGCAATGTCCCTCTCATCGTTCTCGACGAGACCTAGATTCTGGCTAGGGAGGCTGTGACTGCCTACACAATCATGTCTTTTAGCGAGATCAATGTTTACATCGGCTTTGTTGAACCTATCCCACTCACCCCAGCGGTGATGATAGAGGCAGGGAAAAAGTTCTGGATCCCCTTTGTCCGCGGAGGCGGAAGAGTTTCGGATCTCAGAAAACCCTAATCCCACCCAGCCCGCATTAGTTGTGGAGATAGTGGAGAAATCCGAGCCTGAAGCATACCTAGCGGTCCAGGTCGAATCTGGAGTGGATCTCCTTGGAGAGGCCGAATCCCAGATCGACCCACCTGCTGAGGTCGAAATCCAGGAGGAGCATATTAACGACACTGATTCCGGCTCTGATGACGCCAGGACAGACATGCCTTTCCTGAGGTACACGTTGCAACGTATGATAATGCAAAACTCAGGCGTAGATGCAATTCTCGAGACCATCAAAAGTTTCGACGAAGCTGATGGCGAAAGCCGCAGGTATCTCAGGAAGCACGCGTCGCACTTCGTCGGGTATGTGGAATCCGGATCCGGCTCTGCCGATGCTGGAGACAACATCGACTCTGTGCTGGAGGCAATTAGAACAAACGCCGATATACCTGCATCCTCGGATGAATCGATGACGTCAGCAGATTTCCAAAAGTTCTCCGCGGAATATGAAGAGGAGTATAACTCCAAAGCTGCAGAGGAAGGAGAAGCCATGGATGAAGGATCCGGGGAACACTCTCCCAAAATGCAGGATGACATGGAAATCAGAGATAATCCCGAGATCCAGAGGTCCGAAAGTACCGATCAGAGCTTGGCTCCAGGAAACGGACCCAAAGCCGTCTTTGCTACCGGCGCTGCCAAGAAGGCAAAGAAGAAGAATAAGAAGAACAAGACCCCGGCAAAAGACCCTCTGGCAGAGGAGGTGATCACCGAGTAATACGAGGAGGACTCGGATGGAGCGCTTATCCTAGACGAGCCCAAAAAAGAAGAACCGGTGGGTGGACATGTGATCACTGAAGGTGCGCATAAATTCATCGATGCTGCATTAACCACACCTATTCCTACAGCTGCAGAACTTACTGCTGAAGAACTGGACGAGAGGGCACAGGCCCTAGAAGCGCGTCGTCAAGTACTCCTCGATGAAGCCAAAAACATTGAGGAGGAAAAGAAACTCATAGCATCTGTGGGAAAGTACAACTCCAGGCAATACCAGAAGACCAGGAAGCGTCATACTAATGACAACCAATTCCCGCAGATTCACGCCGTCCTTTTCGAAGAAGAGATGGGGAAGCCTCGGAAAGATAGCAAAGGGGATTGGGTTTATCCAACCCTAGTACAGAATACCGTGGCGGCCCGAGAGATTCTATCGGCTAATCTAGGCCCAGAGAAGATCCGCTTGGGAATCAAACTACTCAACAAGGGACTAGAGCAGCAAAAGGTCGCCATGTCCGGAAGTCAAAAGCTGGTTTCTGATTCCGACCAGTGTCGCACAGACCTGGCATGGGCTGACGTAAGACCCCAGCGCGTTCCGGAGCAGTATCACCGTTCCGACCGCAGGGAGGATAATTACTCAAGAACCGGATCTTCGGGATAGCACCACAAAGCTGCCCATGACTGGCGTAAAGTCAACCCAGTTGCGGAGCAAGAGGCAATTGTTGCACTAAATCTGAGGAACCCGCCCCGGCGAGAGTCGAAAGACCGCATGGACGATGATAAGGAGAAACATCGAGAGGAGGACTGACAAAGAATGCCGCCTCCTAGACATGTAAGCCGTCTGGATGACGGACGAAGAAACGACAGATACCATGCTGAGACAAGCCGGCAGGGGGCTCGTCACAATGAAGACCCTCCCCGGAACTAGAATAATGACCCTCCCTAGAGGAATAATGACGTTCCGAATGGAGGCCGGCGATCAGCCGAAAATAACCCAGCTGCTCCACCCTCTCCGCCAAGTAGCCATCACAACGGCCCCCAGGGAGGCAATGGAGGGCGTCGTGGTGGAGGAGGTGGTGGCAGAAGCCGAAGTCCGGCTCCAAGGCACCGCGGCCACATCCAACACTCGGGACGATCTCTATCCCCGAATGACGCAAGGCACAGGATCAACTCCAACATAGAGGCGCGGCGCTACGAAAATGATGATGTCTATGTGGGACCAAAGTGCTTCGGACCACGCATAAGAGCCACAAGATACCCGGAAGGATTTGCTATCTCAAGACATATCCAGGCTACAGGATTTCTTTCAGCTAGATACCTGGCTACAGGATTTCTTTCAAGCCTGCTGCATTGCCAAAGGCGGAAATAGCCTAGTCGCAACCTGATATCTCCCACTTATGTTGCAGAAGACGGCAAGATCATGGCTCAATGAACTTCCGGAGAACACCATCCATAACTGGTATGACATGCAAAATGCGTTCTTTCGGAATTTCGAAGGCACATACCGGAGGCCCTGTACGGTCGGAGACCTACAACGTTGCACCCAGAAAGCCGAAGAAACTTGCCGGGATTACCTCAGATGATGGATCAACACAAAGAACTCCTATGAGGGAGTAAATGATCAAACTGTGATTGAAGCTTTCATTGTAGGTCTCCCAATCGGTTTGCTACGTCATCGCTTGAAATGCGACAAAGTCACTGATTTGGGAGAGATGATAGAAACTGCGAGCAAGTATGCAGATGCTGACGACGATGCAGAGGGATTACTCAACGCCCTAGATGTTCCACAGTCGGCAAAACAACCAAAGCAACAATCTCAGAAGCGCAAAAATACCTCAGAAGAGAAGCCTAACACGGAAACGGCAATGGTTACCGCTACTTTCGGGTCTGGAGGACGAGGAGGACGCGGTGGAGGCCGCGGGCATGGCCGTGGGACTTCAAGAGTTCAAGGTAGAGGAGACCAGCAACCCGGCAAAACCTACACTTGGGCTGACATTGCCAATAACCCATGTGTGCATCACCTAGATGCCAACGGGGGCTCGTCCCACACAAACGTCGAATGTCGTTTCAATGACGACATTAAAAGAGATGATACCGCAGGCTACAGAGCTAAGCGGAAGAAGGGAAAGAAGAATACCGAAAAGGATAAAGAGACCAACGAAGATTCCGACATGGAGGAAGCCGATGCTTCAAATCCCAAGACGGAAGGGAAGAAAAATTTTCCGACCAAAAAAGACACTTATGTCACCTTCCTCGGTTCTCAACCTGCAAAGGTCAAGAAAGCAGTTCTACATGAGCTCAATGCAACAGTTCCGGCTGTCCCCCAATACCTGGACTAGTCGGAAGTGGCAATTACATTTGACCGTGCTGATCATCTGCCTAAGCTACACAGGCGAGGAAAATATGCCTTAATCGTCAATCCACTTATTGATGGTTATGGTTTCTCCAAGACCCTCATGGACGGTGGCAGTAGTATCAATATTCTCTATGTCGAACCGCTACGTCGGATGAAGATCTCGGAGACCCAGTTGAACCATAGCTCTGTGATTTTTCACGGAGTTGTCCTAGGAAGACAAGCTAATTCCCTGGGAGAAATCACTTTGGATGTTACCTTTGGAACTCCAAAGAATTATCGGACGGAGGCACTTTCCTTCGAAGTGGTCCCGTTCAAGAGCGCGTACCACGCTATATTCGGACGTCCGGCTTACTGGGCTTTTATGGCTCGTCCATGTTACATTTACAATATGATGAAAATTCCAGGTCCCAACGGCGTAATCACCATCAAGGGAGACCCAAAGAAAGCGCGAGAGTGCGAGGATGGAAACGCCACCTTTGCTGACGCCGTGCTGCATGCCCAGGAATACCAGGAGATCAAGAAGAGCATAGATCCGTCCAAGATGCCCGCAACAAAGAAGGAGGTGACACAGCCGAATCCAGAGTTCAAGGCATCAGAAGAGACGAAGAAGACGCTGTTGAAGGATGATGACCCCTCCAAAGTGACCCAGATAGGCGTAGGCCTAGATAGCGCATAGGAAAGCACGCTCGTCAAGTTCCTCAAAGAAAATCAAGATATCTTCGCATGGCAACCATCTGACATGACTGGAGTACATAGGGAACTTGCCGAGCACGCTTTAAATGTAAACCCGAACGCTAAACCCGTCAAATAGTCCTTACTACGTTTCGGCGATGAAAGCATAAGGCAATAGCTAAGGAACTAGCGCGGCTCGAGTTAGCCGGATTCATAGAAGAGGTCATCCACACTGAGTGGTCGGCCAATCCTGTAATGGTCCCTAAAAAAGACACCACTGATTTAAGGATGTGTGTTGAATACTGCCTTGAACAAGGCTTGTCCAAAAGATCCGTTTGCTCTGCCTAGGATTGATCAAGTTATCGATTCTACGGCAGGCTCGGAACTCCTCTATTTTCTCGATGCATATTCCAGTTATCACAAAATCCGGATGAAGGAATATGACAAAGTCAAAACCTCATTCATAACCCCTTTCGGAACTTTCTGTTTTGTTACGATGCCTTTCGGGCTGAAGAACGCAGGAGCTACCTACCAGCGCACGATGCAGCGTTGCCTCCATGACCAACTCGGATGCAATGTACATGCATACGTGGATGACATTGCGGTGATGTCCAAAAAGAAGGAAACGCTGATTCCTAACTTGGAGGAAACGTTCGCCAATCTACGAAAATACAACATCATGCTTAATCCGAAGAAATGCTTCTTTGGAATCCCAGCCAGAAAATTGTTAGGTTTCATCGTGTCTCAAAGAGGCATAGAGGTGAACTGGGACAAAATCAAGGCTAGACTCAATATTTCCAGGCTAACTCGCCTGAAGGACATACAAAGACTAACTGGTTGCATCGCTGCAGTCAGTCGGTTTGTAAGCCGGCTCGGTGAAAGAGCCGCACCATTATACAAACTCTTGAAAAAGATCAAGGATTTTGTGTGGACCGATGAAGCTAAAGCTGCACTACAAGACCTGAAGAAAGTACTCTCATCTGCTCCTATCCTTGTTGCACCGGAACCACAAGAACCGATGTTGCTTTATCCTGCTGCGACGAACAAAGTCGTTAGTATCGTCATAGTAGTGGAAAGACCCGAGGAAAATCCGGAACACTGGGTGCAGCGTCCGACGTACTTTGTTAGTGAGGTCCTGACAGAATCAAAACAGCGGTATCTGCATTATCAAAAGCTAGCTTATAGTGTTTTCCTAGCATCCCGTCAGTTACGACACTATTTTCAGGAGCATCCAATTACCGTGGTGAGCACAGCTCCCATGAGAGATATAATCAACAACAGTGATGCCACAGGACGCGTCGCCAAATGGGGCATAGAGCTCTCACCATTCGATATTGAGTATAAACCCCGGACAACAATCAAATCCTAAATCCATACCGACTTTGTTGCTGATTGGACAGAGACGAAGGAGAATATGACCCTCCCTAAGTCGGAATATTGGACCCTATACTTTGATGGGTCTAAGGCTCGCGGGGGCTCGGGGGCTGGCGTGGTGCTCAAATCACCCCAAGGAGATAAGCTTCTATACGTGTTGCAGATCCACTTCACAGTGACAAACAATATTGCCAAGTATGAAGCATTGCTACACGGAATCCGGATTGCTAAGGATATCGGCATCCGATGTTTGATGTGTTATGGAGATTCGGATCTTGTTGCTCAGCAAGTGTCGGATATTTGTAATGCAAATAAACACATGGCAGCATATAAAGCTGTCGTGGATGATTTATCTAAATCGTTCGAAGGGTTTGAGGTTCAACACATCCCTTGAGCAGAAAACGAGGAAGCAGATGCACTATCTCGGATAGGCTCTGCACGAAAAGAGGTCCCGGATGGCGCTTTTTTAGAGCACCTCAAAGTTCCCTCAATAAAGGGAGTGGATGAGGAATATCCGACCAAATCTAACTCACCTCTAATAGCAGTCCTGGCTGTAATTCCCAGCTGGACCCAACCCTACCTTGATTATCTGGTAGATGGCAAATTACCCGAAGACGAGGTTCTGAGCCGGCAGATCGTCCGACGAGAAAAAGGCTATACTATAGTTAAAGGTGAGCTCCATAAGCAGAGTGTTTCTGGGGTTTTTTAGCACTACGTATCTCCGGAAGAAGGAGTGGAGATTCTAAGAGAAATCCACGAAGGCGAGTGTGGTCACCATGCTGCAGCCAAATCTTTAGTGGCAAAAGCTTTCAGACACTGATTTTTCTGGCTTACCGCTCAGGCAGATGCCGAACGGCTAGTCAAGACGTGCAAAGGCTGCCAAAAGTACGCCAAGCAAGCTCACTTCCAGCTGATCAGCTATGAACAATACCTATAGCATGGCCTTTTACGGTCTGGGGGCTTGATATGGTAGGACCGTTTAGACGTGCTTCAAGTGGATTTACTCACCTCTTAGTGATGGTGGATAAATTCACCAAATGGATTGAGGCTAAACCTGTCACTAGTTGTGATGGAGCAACAGCCAAAATATTTGTGGAGGATGTTATAATCCGGTATGGTTATCTGCATAGTATTATCATGGATAACGGGAGTAATTTCTCTATGGGAGAATTGGCCGAATTCCGCAATGAACAAAATATCTGGCTTGACATTGCATCAGTCGCACATCCACAGGCTAACGGACAAGTCGAAAGGGCAAATGGTTTAATCCTACAGGGCCTAAAACTGAGACTCAAAGCACCACTACGACGTGTTGTGGGGGCTTGGGCAGAGGAACTACCCTCTGTAATATGGAGTTTACGAACAACTCCGAACAGGTCAACCAGATACACACCTTTCTTCTTGGTCTATGGCGCAGAAGCAGTTCTTCCTAGTGATTTGATTCACACTTATCCTAGAGTGGCCGCGTATATCAAAGAAGATGCCGAGATTTCTCGACAAAATGATCTCGACTTAGTCGAAGAAGTTCGCGTTGTTGCTGAAATGAGATCAACAGCCTATCAGCAGAAGTTACGCAAGTATCATAGCCAGAGAGTCAGAAACAGATCTTTCAATAAAGGTGATTTGGTTCTCCGGCTTGTGCAACAAAGAAAGCACAAACTTTCCCCAGTATGGGAAGGACCCTTTTTAGTTAGTCGAGTATTGCACAATGGTTCGTACTACCTAACTGACATGAGGCCAGTCAAAGAAAGACCTGCTACTAAGAAGAGAAAGAGAGCTAGAGGCAGTACAAATCCGGATGAGTTATACAGACCATGGAATATTGCTCAGCTACGTCCCTTTTATTCTTAGTTTATCCTTCTTTGTAATCATACATATGTACATGCTCTGTGAGAAATAAAAGTCTTGGTTGCCTCAAGTTTTTACCATCTTATTTCCGAATGATCATGTCATAGTCGAAAATCCCAGAATACTTGAAAGTACTTTATGCTCATGTTTGTTCTGGTTTAGATTTCCGATTCTAAAAATGCTACCTTTGGGTATAAATCTAAAGTTTCTAGTTTATACTTTGGTTATTTGTCTGATTGCCGGATGCGGGTATTTTCCGAGTAGTGAATTTTTGGTACTAGAAGCCGGCTTTGTTTCCGAGTTTAAACTGGTTTAGCAATTGAGCTCCGTTGCTCGGCAAAGTTTCCGTGTAGAAGGTTTAGCCGGCTCGCGAAAGGGACGAGGCGGAAAGCCTGATAAACGATAAGTATAGACAAAAAAGTATAAGTGCTTATGTAAACATTTCAGGCACATAAAAATTAAAGCCAAAAAGTGCTGAATAGATCAAAACCTTAGCACTAGCAAAATTATAGTACTGCATATTTTACAAACCCATAATGTTTCTCGGAATAATACAATTGTTTCTGGCAATCTATGGTGCAGGAGAAGAGGTAGGCGATGCTGGCTCGCTGGATGCATCGGCCCTAATTTGATAACGATCCGAGATGTTCAGATCCGATGCGGTTTGTTCATCGTCAGAAAGTTCAGCTGCTTCTTTCGGAGGCGGAGGCGGTGTATCCACGCGAGTGAAGAAGGGAGTGTCGTAGCTAGTTAAGTCAGCCACGCGACACCCATATCCGGCGCAGGAGTCCATGATGGCACTGATATCTTGCTCCTGGCCGTCTTCATTCACCTTGCAGTACCCTCTGGTCAATTGCAATATCTCCATGTTTCCATGGTGGCTCATGACCATGGTGAGAGCGTTCTGCGCCGCGGATCACGCGTAGGACATGTTCCAGTCCCGGACGAGCTGCGGCATCTCCTTCGCCTGGTCTCGCACCTAAAAGTCCGACATGCTGTGCATGTCCGGAACCCTGAGAGCTTCGCCAATATCCTTGATGGATTGGCGGAAGTCATGAAGTAGATCACCGACTTGGGTAAGTCGGTGGGTGTGTGGATCGGTGGAGGCAGAGTCCGTCAAGTTAAGAGGACCTATGCATATAACACAAAAATGGTTAAGAAAATCCGACATCAAAAGAGTCGAAGAATATACACAAGTCAGAAAGATGGAAACATACCGAAGATGATGTCGTCAACTTTGGTCTTCTCTTCTCGAAAACTCTGGAGTTCAGCCCGGAGTGCCTCAGAAAGGTCCTTCTCTCTGCAAAGCTCATAGTTGAGATCCGAGATTCTCTGATCTTGAGCGGCAATCTTACGATCACGCTCATCAGTAGCCATGGAGGAGGATTCAAGAACTTGAGCAATGCTCTTCTCATGGTCCGCCTTGAGCTTATCCAGCTCTTGGCGAAGTTCTTTGTTCTCCACCACCAAGGTTTTGAGGTTCTCGGCCTCTTCAATCATAGCGCAGGACTGTTTTACCAGTGCTGTAAGTCAAAAAGAACATCATTTCAGTAAAAAAAATATTCGACTATGAAAACACAAAGGCAAGATTTGAGACTCGGAATGTTTACCTTCGGCCTCATCCTTGGAGACCTTCAGCTCAGCATTTTCAAGCCGGAGAGCTCTGATCTCTCTCTGCTTGTTGCAGATGTTCTTCAACAAATCCTGGTTATATGAATTAACTTTCTGTAAGTCAGAATACCCAGAGTCAGAAGTCTACTGAAGACTCGGGATAATATTTTTACTAATATCAGCACGAGCCTTAGGGGCTATACTAGTTCATTCTTTGGCATCCTAAGGAAGCATAAACCCGGATCATATATCCTACTTCATGCTTGGGGGCTAGAGGATATGATATGAAATGCAATAAAGAAAATCGTGAGTTGGAATTCCGACTTACATGATGTTCATGTGTGAGTTTGCTCAGACACATGTTCACCTCGGTGGTAACCTTCTCGGCGAGGGTGAGTGGAATAACCGGAGGTGGTGGAGGCACACCAGCTCTAAGTCCCTCGTCGCGAAGGGGAACTTGTTCAAGAAGGTCGAAGTATTTGATGTCCTCCGCCTCTTGTGCTTCTTCTTCTTCGGTAGAGAGATTTCTCTTCTCTAGGCATTGCCGGGCCAGAAGCTAGATTTCTTCTACAGATTTCCGAGACAAGCCAAATTTGGCAAGTCCCGGATTATTCAGGAGGTTTTCGGCAAAGGTATCTGCCGAGGGATCATTACCCGAAGAGGGTTCACCCTTATCTAATCCTGAGCCACCCGTGGTGGCGTCAGTTTGCGATTCAAGGATCGTTGGCCCCGTTGAAGGAGCCGGATCTTCTGCGACTACCGGCGATGGAGTAATCACCGACGTTGCAGAGGGTTGTGGGGCAGGAGTCGGAGGAGCCACGGCAGGAGAAGCTATGGTCAGCTTCATCTGCCGCAAGGGTTTCGAAGAAGTTCCCTTCCCCTTGCCCTTGATGAGCTGCTTAGCTCTGAGAAGGTAATAGAATAAAAAACATTACATCTCGAAAGCAGAACTCGAGTAAGGTACAAAGGCGGAAGTTGCGTTGAAAGTTACCTCTTCACGACTGGCACCTCCTTTGTGCCGACGGCCACTGTTAGAGCCTTGCGCTTCCTGGGCACAATGTCCGGCAGTGGGACCAGTTCCGCCTCCTGAGAAAACTCTAGAGGATATCCCTCGAGTGGAGCAAATTCCGACTCGGGGAGGTCGGCAAGCTAAAAAGAAGAAAACATCTCAGTATTGCGAAATAACTTAAAGGGTGAAACACATAAAGGGATTAATCATTGGAGCTTACCGGAACCATAGGGTCTTCCACTATATGCATATCCAAAGACAAGTCCGGAATCTTCCTTTCAATCTGCTCCTTGATCAACCATTTAATCTGGCTTATGTAATCCTGTGGCTTTAAAGCCTTAGGACTGATGCGGAGGGAGTCATTCTTCGACGCGGTGATGGAGTGCATCAGTCGGTCACCGTGGTGTTGGAGAGGCTGGATCCGACGTGCGACCCAGCACTAGACTAAGTCGGATCCTTTCAAGCCCTTGTGTTTTATCGGATATTCGATCCGCCTCTTAGCAAGGATCAGATCGTCACTGAGAGCCGGAGGAGCCTCGTCCCAAGACAGTTGGGCCGTGGCGGCTCTGTAGATGAAAGCCGACAAAGCAGTAGCTTTGCCGGGAGCAGGAATATCCTTATGGTAGAAAAAAGTGGCCGGCCATTGTTTGACCGAGTCACTGGCAGAAATGCGAGGATAACTATGCTCGCGTCTAACAGAAAGGCTAATAGTGTCGGTAATATAAGGATTACCGGCAGTGATGGAGTTTCTATGGACATGGAAGTAGAAACGAAACATAGTGAGACTCGGCCTAATGCCGAGATACCCCTCGCACAAAGTTGCGTAAGAACTCATCTCTAAGAGGGAGTTCGGGGGAAGATGGTGGAGTTTTACACCGTAGTGATCAATCACCTCGGAAAAGAATTCCGAGGGAGGAAAGAACAAACCTCTATCGAGGTGGGTGCCGAAGTGGACCCGCTCGTCCGCGTGCGGGTGGGGGATGGTTTCACCGAAGCCGCTCCACCAGTCACCGGCGCAGAGGAGACCTTCATTCTCCACACCTTGGAGTTTCTCGTCGTCGAGCAGGCACGGGATCCAGACGCCCCGGTTTCTCTCCTTCTCTGCCGTAGCCGTTGCTGCCGCCGCCGCTGCCGCTGCCAAGCCGGAAGAGGAAGAAGAAGCCATTTCTCCGGTGCGCCGGTGACCTTGGATGGGCGGCGCTAGGAAATCTGGGAGGAGGGAGAACTCTGTGCGCTGGGGAGATGTGGAGGAGAAGAAACGGCAAAGGGAACAGGTGAAGAGAGGAGAAAGAGAATCCTCACCCCTTATAACCACCTACCTGCACCAAGATTTGTGCGAGTAGCACTGTGTAAACGCCACGCGTCGTGGAAGAAACTGGGAAGGACCCATGTGATGATTACATCGCCTCGATCTCCACGTACGCATTAAAACGACGCCTCGGTTCCGCTAATGGCAGACCCACCAACGGTCGTGGTGACAAGATGTTTGTCAGATGACGTGACTTGACCATGACGAGTGTCAGATGACGTCAAATACCAAGTTCCGACTTAGTTTGAAATCAAGCTGGAAAGACCGAGTAACATGTTGATAGGTCCGACTTATTTTTAAGACCCAGATCGTATTTTTTGTTGTGAAGTTTCAGGAACCCTTCAAGATTCTGCAAGCCGAAGATCAAGCTAGACGATGATGAATCCGACTTTGGATCTTGGAGACTTCCGGGGTCTGCTGTTGGGGATATACTTTCTGGGTATCCTCACAGTTCCTCACTGACCAGGGTGGCCCACTTCGGGTTAGAGCTTTGCTTCACGGGCGGCCCAGTCAAGAAGAAGAGATGGAGTCCAATCCGTCTATGGGAAGGCCCAGAAGACTTACTTATTTAGGCCCATAGTATTACTTATAGTTCAAGATGTACTCTGTAACCGACTCTTAGTCGTAGCTGGACAGATCTCTCATGTAAACCTTAGGCCGGATATCTATATAAGCCGTCCTAGGGAGAGCCTTTAGGGCACCATCAGTAGTCTATAACCTCAACTCGCACAGGCGAACCCTTGTAACCCATATTCCGGCTCTACCATATTACTGGATTGCTAGCAGGAGTAGGATCCGTCCAAAGCCGGCGGATTCGAACCTGGGTAAACTTGTGTGCTCACCGTCCTAGAACACCGTACGTCTCACACCCCTCTCTTCCGCACGCCTCGAGGACCCCCTCATGACGTACTTGTCATCAATCTGACGACAATACACTTATTCACTTAAACCCACAATGAAGCTTACGAAATAATGATATCCACTATTTTGCTAAATTATAATAATCATGCATGATATTTAACAATTCAATCCACAATCTGCTTCATCAGAATGCAGAGTTTTATTCATCTCACTTAGTGAGGCATGGTTTGCATGTGTCAAAAGATCAAGTATCTAAAGACTTCATGTTTCATCAGAATGTACCTACCAATGTGACTTAAAAAATAGCGGCATTTATAATGATGTCATTATTAAGTTTTAGATATCTTTTAGCATTTTACAATGTTTTATAAATGCTTAAACTAATACCATTTAGATAAATATAAGAATAACTCATCGAGAACCATAATGTGATCATATATGAAATTATTCATAGAAATAAAACAACTGATTTTTATCTCACATATATGAACTAGACTTCTCTCTGCGCCCCCGGGGCATAGATGGTAGGCAGAATGCTAGATGACATGGTCACACTACATCTCACCGTGATAACCCACATACTTGTACGGTTTACTCTGCCAGCTCGGCTCTCTACCCGCGATTACCCGCATTGTGTTTGATCTATGCTGATAGACAGTATGAGTTTACATCGCCACGTCGGCTCTGGATGGAACCCACGTCCGCGAGAATACACGGCCGGCTAGAGTCTCGGCTACTGGCAGGGCCCATGACCGCGAGAATCTGCAGCCGGCATGGTAAGAAGATAATGCACGGACTAAATGGCGAGTCAATAAGTAATAGATAATTCTTTCACGAATATACATTTCCACAAATTCATATTCCTCACGTGTTACCCATAGGATTGTGCACAGTTACACCAAGTGATGCGTGTTGTTTGCATTTTGGGGCACATATACACACTTAACTATCTCTCACGCGGATTAGTTTTACGCGTGTTTATGAAAGCATTCTGGAAAAAGTGAATACCGTCAGCATGGGGCGCAAACGACAAATAAAACGTTCAGGGATTATCTTATCCGTTCGAGACCGAACACAGCTCCATATAAATATCTCATGTTATCCCTTAAAGATTGCGCACAAATGCTTTTAAAGATATTGTCTTTTCAATTCAGTCCCGAACATGGCTCACACCGAAATGACATACACCCCCCAAAAGTGTGAAAATTCTAAATATAAGCGTAAGGAATATAACCATATGAATAAAAAGAATAAACAAAGAGATAGAACCGAACAGTCCATATAGTCATTCTGGACGATTTTATTATCAAATTCGAGATTTTTCTGAGTTTTTTCGAGCCAAAGCTAAGTAAATACACATATGCATACATTATAAGAAGTCGTAAAGGTGAAAAAATAAATATGTAGACATATAAAAATACATAGTACGAGTCAATCATGGAAGAAAAGGATGCATTAACTACCACTAAAGAAACTTTACGATACACACGCTAAATTAACGTATAAATTTCATCCCATTTCTTCATTATCATACAACATATTTATATTGCATGTGGCATAGCAAGAGTGCCGGTACACACCCTACGACTTCAGTTACAACACAACTCGCTACACATGCTACATCTATAGTTACAACCATCGCTAACACCGTGAGTTAGACGTGATGCAATTAGGTATGCTCGCCTGCTCTAAATGGCCCTCTCCCGAAGTAGCCCCAAATGGTGTATAGATTGGCCTAGAGCAAGCGAGCGCGAGGGAAGACCATCGTGGAGAGGCCTGACGCTGCTGAGACCACGCATCTCCTGAAGCAGCCGCAAAGGGTGTAGAGGTCGACCTGGAGTAGGCGAGCACGAGGGCAGACCGCCGAGGAGAGGCATGATGCTACCGAGACCATGTATCTCCCAAAGCAGACGCAAGGGGTGTAGAGGTTGACCTAGAGCAGTCGAGCGCGAGAAAAGACCGTCATGGAGAGGTGTGACGATGCTGAGACCACATAGCCAAGGAAATGGTCAGAGAGGAAGACAAAAGAGAACAAAAGAAAAGTAAAAGAAAAAAACTACTACTAAAATAGAAAAGAAAAGTACAAAGAAAAGGTAAAAAATAACACCGTCTGCCAGACCTCAGCAGGTCCGGCTATCGACACACGTCTGCATGTATAGTACGCAGCAGAAGGAGAGGAAAGGCGGACTGCTAAAATCCGGAGATGAATGACGGTGCTTGCACGTCAGCGATGTCACCAAGGCGTAGAGCGGTATAATGTGGATATAGAGGAAACAAAAACGATGGAAAGTAAAGAGTAACGGGGGGTTATTTATAGGCCAGGTGTCATTCGGTTCGCCCGTATGTAGAAATATAAGCATGATATCCCATCGAGAACCCACGGATGTCTACGATCTACACTGGTTTGGTACGAACGGTACCCACGGTACGATCCACCATGAAAACCTGTGGATATCTAGGATATATGCGCCACCTTTTCTATGAAAGATACAGAAATTACGATTTCGCCATGAAAACCCGTGGACGTCTATGGTCTATGTTGACAGACGAGATGGATTCACGTCGCTATGTCGGCTATAGATGACCCCACGGTTGTGAACCGTGTGTGGAATCATATATGACATGGGCTTACATTGCCACGCCGGTCTTGAATGGGAGCCATGACCGCGGGGAACCATGGCCGGCACGTGTACGCTCACACATAGGCCCTGGACAGAGCCCACGCCTACGGGAAAACACGATCGGCACGGGCTCACGGTGCCACGTCAGCTTTCGGCGGGTCCCATGACCGAGAGAAACCACGGATAGCATGGGCTCATGGTGTCACGTCGGATCTCAGCGGGTCCCACCACCTGGTGGGTGTGAAGGCGTGCTGCGCTGGGAATGCCTCCGCGTGTTCCTACCTGCGTACGCTGACGGTGGGCCCATGCCGCGCGTGCAGTCGACCGTCTAGTGGCGCGGGATATGACAGCGTGCGTGACACCCGTCCGCGGTCTAGAATCCTTCACCTTGGCCCGCAGTGGATCCCTCCTCACGGGATAGCAAGGCTCCGTTGTAATGTCATCGCGAGCTATTTTTGGCCTCCATCCCACGACCGAAAAGAATCGAAACAACATGGGCAGAAGTTTGAGCTAAAACAATCTAGCACTATTATTTACTCCCAATAATCGTGTCGCACAATGCAAGACACACTAATAAGGTTCACACACTTAATGCTTATAAAGCTTTTATTCAAATCCATAAACTAATCCAAGTGATAGACGTAGGGGGAGAATGTTGTGGACTATCAACTAGTTTGCTTGCCATCAACATGCCATTGTCACCTCATCTCTTCCATCAAGCTCTTAAGCAGACGATCCTGTTTTCACAGAACAGAACAAATATTAAATACTTAGTAAAACGCAACAAGTATTTGCAAGTAAAACATTTATAACTTATATATAAAATATATACCTTCTCCGTCGATGACATCCCCTGCAATAGGTTCTACCTTTAGAGTTCTCAACTGATCTAGGAAATCATGTAAGGTGAACGATTCCCCTCACATGACATAGCCCAAGACGACATTTGTGTAGCTGGTAGGAAGAGAACGCAACACCCCATCTATCACAAATTTGTCTATCCACCAGTAGCCTATAACATCAACAAGGCATTCATGAATCCTATGCATGATTTCCATGTGGCTCTCGAAACAAGTGTTTTCTTCCATATTGGTTGAAGAAACTCGTTCATGTACTCATACTTCATGATCCTGACTTGTGACAGAAACATCGCCTTCAGTCCATCAACCATACTATATGCTTCGATTTCGTGAAAGTGTGCGCGCATGCTAGACTCCATGGCTTGAATTATGGTGTACTTGACTATCATGAAGGTTTCACGGCGAGCACAATAATCATCATCATCTTGCTCACCCATGAAGTCCTCGAGATAATCCCCTAGCGGTTCTCATAGCACATAGAGCAGATTGTTTCTAGTGAGGAAGTCCCTCAGGCGTTGGTACCAATTGACGTCCATCTACTTTAAGTTTCTCATCATTCAGAAAAGAGTCGAACATTGGTGTTTGTCATGATATACAAGGATATTTGCAAAGATATTTAGACTAAGTTCATAGTACGAGTTCAAATTATAATCAAATTATTAAATGATCTCCCACTAAAACTATCATTCCTAAGAAGGTTTTAGTGATTACATGACCCCGATTCACTGTACCACCCCCAATCGTCATCGCCTGTGGCATAGCTGCAAAGGTGTACATCACAATATTGGTCACATCATTCGTGCAACTCATGCTCGATCTTTCGATCTCTCGTGTTTTATGGCCATATATTTACATGCTAGGCTCACCAAATTAACCTAAGTATATTTGTTGTGCAATATGGCTTACACCCACCGTATGCAAACACCGATATGTCTAACACCCAATCTTCACAACGTGCTTCATAATGGAGAACTCTCTTAGTGGTGCACACCAAGGGAGAATAATTTTATTGGTATTGATTAGGGATCATCTTATAATGCTATTGGTGAGTATGTAATACTAGCAATCAATAATATGCATAAAGGATTAACATCACATGCATCTATAATGTATGTGGCATGACATGGTCCTTCACTGATGTGCCTTGATCTCCATCGAGTGCTTCGACATGATCTCCATCTTGCCCACCAGTACGACACCAAGTCCACGACTCCACCAGTTGGTCAGCCATCATGATGATGACTACCACCACAATGTAGCAATAGAAAGTAATACTCACTTTACAACCATTAACCATATCACATCACATGCCTCCTTTAAAAAAGGTGATGATGACCACTACTACAAGTTAGACGCCTCTCTTTTATCTTTTGTATGTTTTACGTGGTTGCTAGGGATTTCATGATAGAAATGTTTTATACCTACGAACTTCCAACCACAATATGGATAATAGTTGTCTCTGTGACACCCCTTTCGTGGCCTTCCATTTCAAATGCCATATCAACTACTATGATAGAGACATACACCCGACAGCTGCATATACATATTTCAAGTGCGGAACCAGTCTCGCGTAAGATTACGCGTAAGGTCGGTCTGGGCTGCTACATCAAACATCACCCTAATATAAACAAGTGCACGTGAGGGTAACAACTATAGGATCAATGCCCCATTCAACATTTGTTCTAACCGTACAAGCATAACGATGTATATATTGGCTCTGATCATGGATATCCTTCGATGCAATATGGAAAAGTTCCCGATCGATATCTAGGGCTCCAACTTGCATTCAGGCCCCTGACTAAAGCCGAGTGGTAACCTATACTTGACAAGGTAGTCAATCTTGTACCTTCTTGGCAAAGAGGCATGATTGCCAGAGAGGGATGGTTGATTCTTATCAAATAGGTGACCACTGCCGTACTGGTACACCACATTCTAGTGGAGGAAGCGCCTACGTGGCTTTTAGAGGAAATAGTTAAATGGTTAAGGGCCTTCTACTGGGCTGGGAAAAAGGTCCATGGTAGACAGTGTCTTGTTGTGAGGGACAACATTAGCTAGCCCCTTTTTGGGGGGATTTGGGAGTCAAGGACTTGCACTTACATGGACTCGTCCTTAGAGTTTGTTGGATTTGGCTACGATGAACCGATTCCACTAGCCCATGGTAGGGATTGCAGATACCGAAAGACACGACTACCACTGAGGTCTGCGATAGTCTAGCCAAGACTGAAGTAGGAGATGGACGACGTGTGTACTTCTGGAGATACTGATGGGTCAATGGGGAAAGGATGGAGGAGATCGCACCTAAGGTATTTGGTCGAGTGTTGACAAGATGTAAAAATAGTAGATTGGCTAGGGACGCACTGGTCAGCAACACTTGGGTCTCGGATATAGTGGGAGACTTGGACGAGGAGGGTTACAACCAATGCGTGAGGATATGGCTGGAAATCATGAGTCTCCAAAGGAATCCATAGGAGTTGTATAGATTTTCACGGAAAGGATCAAGATCTAGGCAATATTCGGCCAAAGATACATATAGACTATTGTGTCAAGGATAACATAAGTTCAGTATAAGACGATTTGGAGATCCTTTGCATCACTCAAATGCAAAGTGTTTTTCTAGCTGACGATAAAACAAAGGTTGTGGACTTCAGACCAACTTTGTAGGCATGGACTTTAGGATCATCCAAGTGCTTTTTTCACATGTTTGCAAGAGGAAGAAAATGTTGAACACATCATATCACAATGTGTCTATGCAAGATAGGACTAGAAAATTTGCCTACAAGCTATCATGATACAGTTGGAGGAACCACAAGCGAACAACACATTGGGATATTCTGGCTTCCACTACTAGGAAAACGGCCTTTAGTGGCGCACCTGAAAAGGCCATCTGTGGCGCACTAGCAGTGCGCCACGGGCCTCACGCTACGGCTATCTCCTAGCCGTGCCGCACTACCTGGTGCGCCACGGTTGGGTCGAGATAGGCGTGGCGCACATGCCAGTGCGCCACGGAAAGTAGTCCAGGTGCTCCACGCGTATGAAACGATAACCGTGGCGCACTAGGTGCTGTGCGCCACGGATATAAATTTCAAAATTCAAAAAAAAGCAGCAGATCTGGATCTCATCGTCAGTGTCGTCGCGCGTCGGTGCAGGTCGCCGTCGTCGCCTCGTCGTCGCCTCGTCGTCGTCACCTCGTCGTCGTTGTCGTCGTCGTCGGAACTGCAAGGAGGAGGAGGAGAATAGGAGGAAGAGGAGGAGAAGAAGAGGAGGAGGAGAAGAAGAAGAGGAGGAAGAGGAGGAGAAGAAGAGGAGGAGGAGAAGGAGAAGAAGAGGAGGAGGAGAAGAAGAAGAGGAGGAAGAGGAGGAGGAGAAGGAGAAGAAGAGGAGGAGGAGGAGGAGAAGAAGAAGAGGAGGCCTTGTCGTCGTCGGAACTACAAGGAGGAGGAGGAAGAGGAGGAGAAGAAGGAGCCCGCCGTCTCGTCGTCGGAACTGCAAGGAGGAGGAGGAAGAGGAGGGGAAGAAGGAGCCCGCCGTCTCGTCGTCGGAACTGGAAGGAGGAGGCCGCCGCCATCACCATGTTCACTGCAAGGAGGAGGAAGAGGAGGAGAAGGAGAAAGAGAAGGAGAAGGAGGAGAAGAAGAAGGAAATGAGAAGGGAGGAAAAGGAAAAGGAGAGAAGGGGAGGGAAGGTGGGCGGGGTGGGGATTCGAAATTTGAATCCCGCCCAAGCTTATCCGTGGCGCACTAGGTGGTGGTGCGCTACGGGTAAGCCGCCCTCTATTTTTTTTTCTGCAGGAAAAAACGGTCTTTTGACCGTAACTTTTTACTCTTTTCGAATTTTGAAAATCTAAAAAATCGCTAAACGACAGTAGGCAAAAGTTACGGCCTTTTTATACGATGCGAAATCTAAAAAGTTATATACGACAGGAGCGGATGCAAAATCTCGTTCTCGTCATTTTGGTATATTATACGATTTTTTTCGATATCGTATGCAAAAGTTACGGCCTTTTTACCGTGGCATGACTTTTTTTTGCAAATAAAGTCAAAACTCATGTTTGTTAATTTTACTAGAAGCTATACCACATTACCTACCTAAATATGAAAGGATTTAATTTTTTGAAGTGTTTATCATTTTCTTTTATTTTTTGCAAAACCTAAAAAGGCGATCCAAGGGGGGGTGGAGTTGGTGCAGGATAGTTAGGCGTAGGGCACTAGGGCAAGGTGCCCTACTACTAAGTTTATACATCTGTGGCGCACATGCCATAGTGCGCCACAGATGTGTCTGGCCGTTTCACAGCAGAGAGGGGCATGCGCTTAGGAGTAGCGCACCCCCTCCATGTGCGCCACGGTTGACACTAACAACCGTAGCGCACCTACCCTATGTGCGCTACGGATGTTTGGCATGCAGCCAACAGGGCCCTGGCCCACACACATCTGTGGCGCACTATGGTCATGTGCGCCACGGTTGTTCTAGTTACTAGTAGGGCACTGCCCATAGGTGAGCCACGCCTGTTTTAGCCGTGGGGCACTTCAACCATGTGAGCCATGGATGTGCTGATTACCTATAGCCATTTTCCTAGTAGTGTTCAAGCCAAGGAGGGAGTGCCGAGGGAGCACTGGAGGACATTTCACACTCTAGTCATACTAGTATCCTAGTTGCTTTGGAAACAACGCAATGCATGTGTTTTCAGCAATACTCGAGATCAGTGTAATGTCATGAAGTTAACGGAGAGGATTAGAGTTGAGTTTCTCCTTTGGGAGATGACATTTGTCGGAGGGAGACAACATAGATTGTGAGAGTAGGCTTTAGGTTTTAGGAGGGGTGTGTGTGCTGGTGTTTAGCCAATCCAACTATCACCAGCTGGTGCTTTGGCTTCTTATATTTGAGTTTTCTACATTCACAAAGATAAGGCACGCTTTTGGCGTGCTCTTGAAAAAAATGTTTAGTCATCCTTGTATCCTTGTCTTTCTTGATGTGTTTGAATATTGTTCGGATTGACTTCAGTATGCTTATTCTAGTGGCAATTGACTTGATAGAATAATTTGAATCCATGTACACTCTTTTGCATAACATGTATGTATACCCAAGACATGCATAATACTCGTATGAGATATCACCAGATGTCCATATTGATGCTTTGTACATTTCGTGCAAGGCAAGAGTTTTTTCTTCAACCTAGACTTCTCTTTGCGCCCCTGGGTGTGGCTGTCAGGCAAAACGTTAAACAATAGGCCGATGAATGTTAACCAAGTGTATGCCTAAGCAATTGCACTAAGTAATGCCATCATTATGCAAGATTAAAAACCATTTTTGAGGTATTCCCATAAGAATTGGAGTTCCTAAGGTAAAGCCTCAAATCTGGTTGGCCTAATTCTTATTGTTGGGTTTGTAAGCTGGATGAAAACCCTCTAAGATATCAAGGTGGAACTAAACTTCTAGGCTATAAGAGCAGGTTCTATGAGCGTGTGGGCCGACCGTTTCCGCAAGCGTGTGGACCACATGCGTACAAACATAAAAGACAGGTTCATACGTGTCCAGTATCCATGATGCGACTCACGAAGGTAAGCGTTTCTTTAACATGAAGACGCAAGCATACATGAATAGAGTGTAGAATACTAAGACATGGAAATACACGCGTAAAAAGTAAAGCAAAACATACACATATGGAATTACAAACAATAAATAGTCTGACAAATAATCCTAGAATCCTATCTAACGATCTGCATACACAATGGAGCCAAGAAAGGGGCCTATGAAGCTATTTCGAACATACACTACAGAGCCGAGAAAGGGGCCTGTGAAGCTCTTTTCAAATTCTCCTATCTTCTCGATGATGGAAGCATGCAGACGACTATCTTCAAATTAGTAAAACCTACTTTGTTTAGCGTTTCCATGTCTCTTGCGCTAGAGAAAGTCAATAGGCATCAGAGTCAATATGAAGCATAATTCGCACGAGGCAGCAATGAATCTCATAATAGATATCTTCAATATTTTTTTCGCACATTACAATGAAAAAAGTAAATGGTAAAAAATAAAAAAATAAAGACATTATTGGAAGAACAAAAACACGCATAGGCATCAGAGGCAGTAGGAAGCACTAATGGTCACACGAAACAAGAATAACTTTCACAATACATTTTTTATCTGGGTGTGCACATTATAAACCTAATTACAGTCTATCTAATTTAAATCTATCCTAACTACCGGCCAAAAGGCCCTAGCACTGACTAAAGCTTATACACCGCCTTGTCCACGATGTTGTGATCACCCTGGTAATGAACTTCTCGCAGACGCTGCAGTGGGAGGACACAACATCAATGTTGGTACTTCTCCCCGTTCGCACGGGCTTCCTGGTCGGTGTGGTAGCCACTTCTTCTAATGAAAGCGCCTCCCGCATACGTCACAACGTGAGGATGCTGCTCTGCCATAGAGCCTTCTTGACGTCTATGGTTTCGTCGTTGATGTCGTGGCCCCGGTCGTTGCGCCTCCCGCTTTATGTACCCATGGACATCGTGGGGAGATAACATGCCGCCAACGGCAGTCCCTCTTCCCGTCTGCGCGATCTTCACCATCGTCGTGGTGGCCGCTTCTCCTCGTGTACATGATTCCCGCATACGCCGCCGGTGGAGGACATCGCTCCACCATGAAGCCGTCTCCCGTCTCCATGTTCCGCGTTGATGTCGTGGCACCAATCGTCACGTCTCCTGCTTCTCTCTATTGATGGGGTTCACGCGTACATCCGGCGAGAGGACATGACGTTGACCCGATTCCGTAGACTTTTTTCGGTGGCTATCGCTACATTGTAGCTACAAAGGAATGAACCTACTCTTCCACTACTCACCGTGCTAGAGAGCACCACGCTGCCACCCCAAACACGCTGGATACGACAAAGTCGACGTTTGGGTAGCCGGCGGTGTCTCTTCTAGCACGATGTACTAGGAAGGCAAGATAAACCAGCTAAATCGATGCAAGAAACCACAAGAGGGAGGAGTATTTTATAGGCTAGAGGCTAGTTGTGGCACCGAGGATCCGCGAACCTGGACCACCGTCGTGTACCTCGAAAGATAACGCTGCCAACCCAGCTCTCGGTTGCGAGTACGCGACATCGAGGGATGGCGATGTCAGCTAGACTGTAGATGTTTGCATGAACCCTTGAACGTCTACCGTCTAAGCCACAAGCTCAGGTAGCAACGGGACCCACCATACGACCTCAACACGAGAACACACACAGATATAACATCTATGATGGCAGTTGGCCTCTCCGATCGCGAGAACCCGCGTATGGCATGGACTTACGACGTCTTGTCGCTCTAGGCAGGCCCCATGACTGCGAGATCCCATAGCGGGCATGGGCTCACGTCGCCAAGTTGGCTCTCGGAGGGCCCTGCCACCCGGCGGGTGAGGAGGTGGGTCACGCTAGAAAGTCCTCTCATAGAGTGTGGTCCTGCCTAGATACGCTAATGGTGGTCCTAGGCCACGCGCGCGGCCCACCGGTCTACGACGCGGGGTATGACGGCGCATGCAACACCAAGCCACGGTCTGGAATCTTTCACCCTGGCCCGCAGTGGGGCCGCCTCACGGGATACAAGGACTCTGTTGCGACGTCGCCGCGTGTTCTTTTCAGCCTCCATCCCACGGCTGAAAAGAATCGGGACAATGTGGATAGCAGTTTGAGACGAAACAATCTAATGCTATTATTTACTCTAATGTCTCAGTTTGTATTGCCGCTACTTGTGTCTAATTATGTTCTAGCTGCATGTTATTATTAACTCCATTCCAAAATGTAAGACTTTTTGACAGTTTAAATTAAACAACTATGAAGACTTACATTTAACAAGAGAGGTAGCCTTCGTGGGCCTTACAACGGTACAAATTCAGGTTATGGATTTGTGCCATCAATATCTTAGTGTCCTCTTCATTTAGAGCTCCAAGATATATCAAATCAAACACATAGATTATGGTTTTGGCAATATATGGACACACTCGAGAGTACTATCTTCCCAATGCAGAGATACTCGTCGGTGTATTCCGCTGGAATGCCATATGGTATCATCTGCATAGCTGTTGATTTTGGTACGATCTAAAACAAATGAGACCGGTAGCGTTCCTCTGGCGAGTAAACAAATGGCAATTGACCTTGCATACTTCAACAATTTTGACGAACATCTCTCTATAGATTTGCCAGCAACGGAAAAGATGAGCTAGATAGACGGGTATGTCGGCAAAATAATCATGCATGAGCATGTCATGCCCGAGCGCGCGGTTGCTGTTGGGCCATAAAGAGATAAAAACTTTTTCCCTATGCGGTACTCCCAAGATCTAGCCGAGGTAGAATGTCGATTACCACTAGACACGCGGGTGCGGATTACTGATGAAGCATGTCGGTTGATGCAGTGCAGTCCGACAATCCGATCCAATCCCATGATCATCATACTACTAAACGTACAACACCTTTGTCAGTATCCACATGTGTGAGGAGGATCTCCGATGGTGGACTGCTCGGTCCGGTGCGGCGGCTAAACTAAAATGGGGCTAGGGTTTCCAACACATAGAAGTGTCTAACTGTGCCCTTTGGGCAACCTACTCCCCACTATATATTAGGAGTGTAAGTAGACTCCACAACATTTGTGGCCCAAACACTAAGGCTCTATACAGATCATCACGAAAGAAGACCTTGTCTCAAGACCTTATCTCAAGACCTTATCCTAAGACCTTGTCTCAATACCTTATCTTAAGACCTTGTCCAATTCACTGACCTAGTCCGTGTATAGTTTAGGTCCAACCCAACCGACATACCTTCTCTTGCTCTTAAGTGTGTGACCTCGCAGGCTCATGGCGACTAGGACACGATTGGACTCCAACTCGCAATCGATCAATCGGTAGCGGCTCCTAGCAGAACATGTCGACTTACAAGTGCCATAGTCATGATGCCATACTTTCCAATGTGACTTATGTATGAGTCCCTTTTGTCTCACGATATACCTTATCAAGCTATGGGTGAAACACCATCATACCTTCAACAGCTCAACTCTCTTCTCGATCCGTGATATGTGATTCATTCAACTAAGTCTTTAGTCGATCCCCCGGTTAACACTTAACCGAGTAGCGCATGCTTCCAAATCATATAACATGAGAGGGCATAGAGAATATCTCTCTAGTTAGTGGGGCAAAATCCCATTTTTTATCCACATCACGCAACTTGATTCTTAGTTGACCCGAACCCTGCCTTTATAAATGCCATGTTACGGAACAACGTTTGACAAAACCAAAGTCGGTTGATCCACAACTCGGATTGTGCGACAACCTCATGTCTAAGGATTAAATTCATTGCGACATATAAATGAAGAATTGCTCGTTGTATCTCAATATGGGCCAGTCTGACTCGCTGAACTCTTTAGTCGAATCCGTGTAAGTCGAAATAGAATCACCATGCCCATGACAAGTGGAACCTAGTCATCAGCCGACTTTCACATTAGTCTAAGTTGTGTGTCCAACACAACCTCAACGACCAAGGACATCCAGTATGAACCACATGAATATATAGTTCCACAACCGAATCACATATTCAACAATACATACAAAATGTTCATACTAGGAAAACTTCATAACTTTATGAATACATTGGGAATTACATCATACATGATTGCCTCTAGGGCATATTCCCAACATTCTCCCACTTGCACTAGAGTCAATCATCCCGACATCACATGTCTAGGCATCTAATGCCCATGTCTCTCGTGTGCACCTCATGTTTTGTCTGTGGCAAAGGCTTTGTCAATGGATCCATAATGTTTGCATCGTGTGTACCTTGCATACCTTGATGTTGGGAATATGCCCTAGAGGCAATCAGGTATGATGTTATTCCCAATGTATTCATAAAGTTATTGTCCTTGTATGAACTACTGATATGTATCATTTAATATGTGATTCGATTGTGGAACTATATATTCATGTTGTTCATACTAATCGTCATTGGTCGTTGAGGTTGTGTTGGACACACAACTTAGACTAATGTGAAAGTCGATCGATGACTCGGTTCCACTTGTCATGGGCATGGAGATGCTATTTGGACTTACACTGATTCGGCTAAAGATTTTAGCGAATCGGTCTGACCCACAGTTGAGATGCAACGAGCATGTTATCATTTGTAGTCTCAAGCAATGGAATCCTTTGACCTAAGATGATTGCATGATCTGAGTTATGGATCGCCAACTTAGGTTCTACCAAACGTTGTTCCGTAAAAGGGTAGTTATAAAGGTAGACACTTAGGTTCTATCAAACACTGAGCCGGTAGCTGCACCCACACTATGAAGATCGGCCAGATTGCGAAGTGTTCGTGATGTATTACTATTGGACAGTGCTAAGTCAACAACTTATTCGGAAGCGATGGTGGGTTCTAATTATGAGCTATTGCTTGGAGCCATGAGATCCGAGTTAAAGTCCATGGATGAAAATCAAGTTTGGAACTTGGTTGGTCTGCCAGATGGTGCAAGACCCGTAGAGTGCAAATGGATCTTTAAGAAGAAAAATGATATGGATGGAAATATTTTTGTCTATAAAGCACGGCTTGTCGTGAAGGGGTTCCGACAAGTTCAAGGAGTTGACTACGACAAGACTTTATCGCCTGTAGCGATGCTTAAGTCAGTTTGGATCATGTTAGCTATAGTAGCCTCTTTAGAATATGAGATATGGCAGATGGATGTCAAGACGGCTTTCCTTAATGGAAATTTAACCGATGACGTGTATATGATACAGCCCGAGGGTTTTGTCGATACGGCCAATGCTTACAAGGTATGCAAACTTCGGAAATCCATTTATGGGTTGAAGCAAGCATCTCGGAATTGGAACATTCGCTTTGATGAAGTAGTCAAATCGTTTGGATTCATCAAGAGTGATCATGATTCTTGTTTATACAAGAAGTTTAGTGGGAACAAAGTAAACTTTCTGATCTTATATGTGGATGACATATTACTGATTGGAAATGATGTCCAGATGTTGCAAGAAACCAATGAATCGTTAGAAAAGAGTTTTTTGATGAAATACTTGGGTGAGGCGACTTACATACTAGGAATCCGGATCTATAGAGATAGATCAAGGCGGCTCATTGGATTGAGTCAGAGTACATATTTGGACAAAGTGTTGAAAAAGTTCAACATGGAATCATTTAAGAAGGGGTTCTTACCAATATCCCGTGGCGTGAAACTTAGCAAGACCCAGTGTCCTTCAACAACTAATGAGCAAAGTCGGATGAGTGCGATTTCGTATGCTTCTGCATTCGGATCCATCATGTATGCTATGATTTATACAAGGCCGGATGGTTCCTATGCTCTAAGTGTTGTCAGCAGGTACCAGGCTGACCCTGGAGAAATCCACTAGGCAGCGGCTAAAAATATCCTTAAGTACTTGAGAAGGACTAAGGATATGTTCCTGGTTTATGGAGGTGAGGATGAACTCAGTGCAAGGGGTTACACAGATGCGAGTTATATCACTGACTCAGATGATTCTCGTTCGCAATCCGGATATGTGTTTTTGATAAACGGAGGGGCTGTGAGCTGGAAGAGTTCCAAGCAAGAGACGGTGTCTGCGTCTATGACAGAGGCTGAGTATATTGCTGCCTTAGAGGCGGCAAAGAAAGCCGTTTGGATGAGGAATTTACTCATGGATCTTGGTGTGGTTCAGGGCTTGTCCAATCCGTTAGACGCATATTGTGACAACAATGGTGCTATCGCACAAGCCAAGGAACCTAGACAATACCTAAAGAACAAACATATACTCATGCGATACTACCTGATTCGCTAGTTCGTGGATCAAGATGATATCAAGTTATGCAAGATACACATGGATGCAAATATTGCGGATCCATTGACAAAACCGCTACCACAGCCGAAGCATGAGGCGCACCTGAGAGCTACGGGCATTAGATGTCTAGACATGTGATGTTGGATGATTGACTCTAGTGCAAGTGGGAGACTGTTGGGAATATGCCCTAGGGGCAATCATGTATGATGTTATTCCTGATGTATTCATAAAGTTATTGTCCTTGTATGAACTACTGATATGTATCATTGAATATGTGATTCCATTGTGGAACTATATATTCATGTTGTTCATACTAATTATCCTTGGTCATTGAGGTTGTGTTGGACACACAACTTAGACTAATGTGAAAGTCGGCCGATGACTCGGTTCCACTTTTTATGGGCATGGAGGTGCTATTCCGACTTACACTAATTCGGGTAAAGAGTTTAGCGAATCGGTCTGAACCACAGTTGAGATGCAACGAGCATGTTGTCATTTGTAGTCTCAAGCAATGGAATCCTTTGACCTGAGATGATTGCATGATCCGAGTTGTGGATCGCCAACTTAGGTTCTATCAAACGTTGTTCCGTAAAAGGGCAGTTATAAAGGTAGAGTTCGGGTTGGTTGTGAAGCAAGCTGCGTGACGTGGATTACCAAGATGGGATTTTCCCCTCCGTAATGGAGGGATATTCTCTAGGCCCTCTCATGCGATATGATTTGGAAGCATGGCCATGCGCGACTTGGTTAAGTGTTAACCAAGGAGTTGGACTAAGTGTTAGTCCAGTAAATCGTATATCACATAACAAGAAGAGAGAGTTGAGCTATTAAAGGGATGGCAGCAACTCGCCTATAGCTTGACAAGATATATCATGAGGCAAAGGGACTTGGACGAAATTCACATTAAGAAAGGTTTGTCTTCTGACTTTACGGCGGTTGGGAATTGGCACATCTTGCTAGAGACCGCTACCAGCTATTGACTCGGAGTGGGGACTCGTGTCGTGTCCAGGTGTACGTGAAACTACAGGGTCACACACTTAAAGGAAAGGAGCCCATGTGGTTTCGGTACATGTGGAGATTGGGATACAGCTTAGATGGGCCTCAAGCGTTGAGCCCAGCTAGGAGTGTATATAAGTGGAGTGACAAGGGATAGTCCTTGACCTAGCCGTCACTTTCTCCACTTCCATTTCGGGCTAGACAGGATCTAGCAGTCCTCTACCTGGAGCTCCTCCATGTACGTGTGGATACTGGTAGAGGCGTTGCACGTGCGGCACTAGAGACAAGGAGGTCCGTGGGGATCTGGACCTGCTGTACGGGGGATCGTTCAGCACGGTATCAACTGACGCACTTCATCAATAATCCGCACCTGTGCGTCTAGTGGTAAATCTCGTGGCCTATCATCTGAGCTAGATCTTGGGTGTACCATGTAGGGTAAAAGTTTTTGTTTATCTCTCGTGGCCCAACACTTGATATCACCTTGATCGACAAATTATTGAATCAGGTGGTAACGCATGAGTATATGTTTGTTATTCTATTGCTGTCTAGGTTCCTTGGCTTATGCAATAGCACCATTATTGTCACAATACACATCTAACGGATTGGTCATGCCCTAAACAACACCAAGATCCATCAGGAAATTCCTATTCCAAACGGCTTCCTTTGCCACCTCCGAGGCAGCAATATACCCAGCCTATGCTGTAGATGGAGACATAGTCTCTTTCTTGGAACTCTTCCAAATCACAACCCCTCCATTCATAACAAACACGTATCAAGATTGCAAATGAGAATCATCTGAGTCAGTAAGATAACTCGCATTCGTGTAACCCTTTATACTAAGTTCATCCTCACCTCCATAAACTAGGAACATATCCTTAGTCCTTCTCAAGTACTTAAGGATGGTTTTAACCGCTGCCAGTGGCTTTCGCCACGGTCAGCCTAGTATCTGTTCGTTACACCTAGAGCACATGAAACATCTGGTCTAGTACAAATCATGGCATACATGATGGATCCGACTATCGAAGCATATAGAATCACACTCATCCGACTTTGCGCATCCGTTGTCGAAGGATAGTGAGTCTTGCTAAGTTTTACACCATGGGACATCGGTAAGAACCCTTTCTTAGACGATTCCATGTTGAACTTATTCAACACTTTTTAAAATATGTACTCTGACTCAAACCAGTGAGCCGCCTTGATCTATCTCTATAGATCCTGATTTGTAGTATGTAAGTTGCCTCACCCAAGTCCTTCATTGAGAAACTCCTTTCTAATGATTCATTGGTTTCTTGCAACATATGGACATCGTTTCCAATCAATAATATGTCATCCACATATAAGATCAGAAAGTTTACTTTTCTCCCACTAAACTTCTTGTATAAATAAGAATCATGATCACTCTTGATGAAGCCAAACAATTTGACCACCTCATTAAAGCGAATATTTCAACTCTGAGATGCTTGCTTCAACCCATAAATAGATTTCTGAAGTTTGCATACCTTGTTAGCATTAGCTGGATCGAGAAAACCCTCGGGTTGTATCATGTACATGCCCTTGGTTAAATTTCCATTAAGAAAAGCCGTCTTGACATCCATCTGCCATTTCTCATAGTCAAAATAGGCTGTTGTAGCTAACATGATCCAAACTGACTTAAGCATCGCTACAAGTGAGAAAGTCTCGTTGTAGTCAACTACTTTAATCTACCGGAACCCCTTTGTGACAAGCTGTGCTTTATAGATGGAAATATTTCCATCCATATTAGTTTTCTAAGACCCATTTGCACTAGACGGGTCTTGCACCATCTGGCAGATCAACCAAGTTCCAAAATTGATTTTCATCCATGGACTTTAACTCATATCTCATGGCTCCAAGCCATGACTCAATATTGGATCCCATCATCCCTTCCAAATAAGTTGTTGACTCATCATTGTCTAACAGTAATACATCAAAAATACTTTGCAATATGGCTAATCTTCGTGGTGTAGGTGCAGTTGCTGGCTCAGCAACCACGAACGGCTGAACCTCCAAGGATTTTTTCGACTTGCTAATAGCCGGTTCCTCTATAATATCTTCGAGCTGCACCATGCTCCCACTGACTCCCCGACTGAGAAACTCTTTCTCAAGGAAGACAATGTTCCAAGCAACAAACACTTTGCCCTCTTCTCGGTTGTAGAAGTAGTAACCAAGGTTTCCCTCGGATACCCCATGAAAATACACTTATTCGTCTTGGACGTGAGCTTGTCCGACTGAAGTCGTTTTACAAATGCATCACAACCCCAAATCTTATGAAAATACAGACTTGGATTTTTGCCAGTCCACATCTCATGCAGTGCCTTATCTACCGACTTTGATGGTACTTTGTTTAGTGTGAACACTGCTATTTCTAGACAATAACCCCAATACGATAAAGGCAGATCTGTCCAACTCATCATTTATTGTACCATGTCCAACAAGGTCCGATTCCACCTTTCCGACACACTGTTTCTCTACGGTGTTCCCGGCGGAGTGAATTCAGAACTATTCCACAACTCTTCAGATGGTCATCAAACTTGTGGCTCATGAACTTGCCTCCTCAGTCCGACTGAAGAAACTTTATTTTCTTGCCGAGTTGATTCTATACCTCACTCTAGACTTCCTTGAACTTATCAAAGGCTTCCGACTTGTGTTTCATCAAGTAGATATATCCATACCTACTCAAATCATCAGTGAAGGTAATAAAGTACTCATAACCACCTCTGGTTTTCGTACCCATCGGGCCACATAAATCACTATGTACAAGTCCCAACAAGTCGGGCGCCCGCTCACAACTCTTTGCGAAAGGTGTCTTGTTCATTTTACCAATTAGGCAAGATTCGCATGTCTCAAATGACTCTAAGTTAAACAAAGTGAGGAGTCCGCCATCATGGATCTTCTTCATTTGTTTCCAGTGACCAAGCCGATAGTGATAAAAGTAAGTCATATTTAGATCATTTGGTTTCAACCTTTTCACATTTATGTTATAGACCAACTCACCATCAAGATTTAAAATAAATAACCCATCCTCGACGGGTGCAAAGTCGTGAGACATGTCTTTCAAATATAAAGAACAACCATTATTCTTAATATTCAACTCATAGCCTTGTATCATCCAACATGAGGCAGAAATAATGTTTTGACTAAGCACTAGAACATAATAACAATTATTTAGCTCCATTAAGAATTCTGAAGGCAAATGAAGTTGCATCGTGCTGACTTCCAATGCAACGACTCTCGCTTTGTTGCCGACTTGAATGTCAACCTCCTCTTTTGCCATGCTCCTAGTTCTTACCAGTCCCTACAACGAGTTGCATATGTAAATTACTGATCCACATATACCCAAGAACTGTTAGGTGCATCGGCAGGATAAATATCTATAACATTGCATACAACCGTACATGAGTTAGAAGTCACACCTCCACCCTTGGCTTTGTTGGCCATCTTGCAATAGAAGCAAGTGGATCCAGCTGAAGGAGATGGCTTAGTACCTGAGGCAGCGCTCTGGACTGAGTCCTGAGCCTTTCCTCCTTACTTAACCTTGTTCTATTTAGTCTAAGAACTATTCTTAAATTTAGCCTTATTCTGCACCATCAACACTTGGCACCTTTCTTGAGATCAACCTATGCCTTCTTGAGCATCCCATGTATTTCAGCGAGCTTCTTATCCATACCATGCATGTGGTAGTTCGGGATGAATGAACCATATGCACTAGGAAGAGAGTTCATAATTATGTTTGTAGCAAACTCTTTGCTAATAGGGTAGCCCAACCTTTCTATAAACTGCACGTAACCAACCATCTTGATCACATGAGGACTCAGTGGATCGCCATCCTTAAGCTTAAAACTCACCAAAGCTTGTCAGACTTGATATCTATTGGTCTTTGCCTAAGCATAAAACATACTTTTGAGGTTTTCGATCATATCGTAGGCCTCAACATTCTCGAACTGCGGCTCAATTCCAGTTCCATGTGAGCAAGCATTAGATAGCTAAATTCTGTGGACTCATCTTTAGTCCTACGGTAGGCATTAGTGTTAGTGAGACTTGCATTCTTATTCGTCTCATCTAGGAGCGGGTTCTAAAACATGGTCCCTCTTTCTTATTTGAGAACAATTCTCATATTACAATACTAGTGGGTCAAATTAGTTCCATTAAGCTCATCTTTATCTAGGATCGACATCAATGCAAAACTAGACAACTAAGGGAGGCTGCTACTAGGTGCCATTAACCTACAACATAAAATATGCAAAACACTTAAGACATGTATCCATAAAAGAGCAAGCATATTAAAAAATTAATACTTATGCTCCCACTTGAACCAACACCGCTCCGATGGTTACTAAGTGATCCAGGACCCTAAATGAGCAAGCCGACTAGTGAGCATTAGCATCACCACTAGCCATCAAGTGGTCTAGGTAGGTAACTCATTGTCAATCGCATCTCATATGACTCCGTTTGGTCTGGTGGCATCACATGCCTCAGCTCTCGAATGACCTCTCCCCGAGTCCCACAACTTTTGTGATAGACCCGTCTAACTTACCAAGTTCTTCTGCTATAAGAGTCTGACTCGAATCCACCTAGTCGAAAAGAATTGGTAGCACGCCAATTTTATGAGCCCACAACCAAGAATGTCCGAACACTGATGGTGCAACACTAACGGGGAGACTGCCTGAACCTTCTTTGGGGGATTAAATTCTACCAACTATCTAATAGAGGTAAAACCAGAGACATAACGATAACACAAAATGAAGCAATTATAATGTGAAATGGTATGGCTCTCTTTATGGTAATCTCCATCTCCACAAGAAGTGTAAGTCGACTTGTGCCAAATCTTATCACGTGTCATTTTACTCCATGTCCCCGAGTTGTACATTGACTAACATGCCATCGGGTTATCCAATCATCGGCACTAGCTAGTAAATAAAATTACATAGAGAATCAGACATGCAAGTTGCTATACAATAAAATGATAGCACCTAGGCTCCAGCTGGTTGATAAAAACCGTCATACGCAGATCACGTATGGATTACACACATCACATGCACATAAGCCATACCATTCACAATATTATCCTGCAAAAATAAGTTATACATAGAAATGATATGTAACGGCATTGTGAAACTCACAACAACATCTAAGGCGCTACGATAGGACGAACATGGATTTCTTCATCAGATAAAACAATTTTACCCAAATCCGATCCATACTCTGATTCGATCAAACTCCTTTGATCTTTGATTGCCGCATCTGGATTTACGTGTCACAGTCTACCTAGATGGCAAAAACTGACTAGTAGGGGGTATGTCGTTCCACAACCTCAGCAGTATGATCACGGAAACCAGATCATCCATTTTCCTAAGTAGGATTGATCCAATCAACCTTGTACATCAACTATATCCAATCTAATGCCAACTGCATATCACATACGCGTGATCTGAGCCTAAAACCAGAAGCCATGGCTCTGATACCACTACTGGGCCACACAATGATAAACAAAACTTTTCTCCTACGCGGTACTCCCGAGATCTAGCCAAGGTAGAAGCCAACGAGGATTACCACTAGACACGCGGGTGCGGATTACTGAGGAAGCACATCGGTTGATGCAGTGCTGTCCCATGATCCGATCCAATATCACTATCGTTGTAGTGCTGAATGTACAACACCTCTACTGGTATCCACACATGTGAGGAGGATCTCCTACGATAGAATACTAGGTTCGGTGCAGCGGCTGGACTGAAATGGGGCTAGGATTTCCAACACATGGAAGTGTCTAACCGTGCCCTTTGGGAAACCTACGCCCCACTATATATAGGGAATGTTAGTGGACTGCACAACATTGTGGCCCAACCACTAGAGGCCATTGATACGTCCATTTTGCATCACTATTCTATGACTTAATTCACTATTATTCATTGATATATTTCATATTGAGAGGTGATACTTATGTTATTTCATCTATTTTTGCATGGTTGATGAATTTTGGAGCATGGACCACTGCAGTCAGGGTTCTGATGGAAAAGGTGCTGTTTGGAGGCAAAATTCGCAAAGATCAGAAAATTCGGGAAAATATACGAAAAATCCTATTTTTCTAGAAGACTCAGGATGCCAGAAGATGGAGTGGAGGTGGGCCACAGGGGGCCCACACCACCCCATGGTGCGAGCAGGCCTAGGCCGTGCCTGGGAGTGGTGTGGCCACCCTGGCCCACTCCAGCCTCTCCCCTCTGGCGTATATCATCCCCACAAAACCCTAAGACTCGAGGAGCAACCATAGAAAGATTCCGCCGCCTCTGCGGGGCGGAAAACACCGAGAGAGAAAGATCTCTCCGGTAGACAGATTTCTGCCGGGGGAATTCCTTCCCAGAGAGGGGAGATCGTCGCCATCAACACCACCATCAAGCTGGACTTCATCGGGATCATCATCATCACCACCATCATCATCATCAGCACCCTCATCACCATCTCCATATTGCTGTAACAATTGCGTTGAATCTTGCATAGTTCATAGGGGAAACTTTCCCGGTGTTGATTACTCTTTGTAGTTGATGCTATTGAGTGAACCATTGAATTATTGTCTATGTTCAGATTGTTATACATCATTATTCCATCTCTAATCATGATCCATATGATGTCTTGTGAGTAGTTCGTTTTGTTCTTGAGGATATGGGAGAAGTCTTGTTGTTAGTAGTGGAGTTGCGTTGAGAAAGATTCAATAGATTGTTATTTAAGTTGTGGTGTACTTCTTCTAGTGGTGTCATGTGAACGTCCACTACATGACACTTCACCTATATGGGCCTAGGGGAATGCATTGTGTATTTGGCTACTAATCGTAGGGGTTGCCGGAGTGATAGAAACCTGAACCCCCGTTAGGAAACCATTGCACAAGGGACGTAAGGGTCTTAGAGTTTAAAGTTGTGGTTAGGTTTCTAACTTAATTACTTTCTTGTACTTACAGATATTTGCAAGGGGTATAATCACAAGTATGTATTAGTCTTGGATGGGGCGGTATATTAGCACAGGTTCACCCACACAACACTTAGCAAGCTAGAGAAGATTAATCGACTATATGAAGCGAAAGCACTTGACAGTCTTCCCATGTGTCCTCGAGAACATTTGGTCATCTTAAGTAATACATCCGGCTTGTCCTTTGCTGCATAAAGGATTGGGCCACTTGCTGCATTTATTCCTACTGTCTTTTATTTACTCGTACTTTGTTTACTTGCTTTATCGAAAACCCCTAAAAATCCGTTTGCTAAGTATTTGCAGAGAATTCCTGATCCATACCACTAGCCAGCACCTTCTGCTCCTCGTTGGGTTCGACACTCTTACTTATCAAAAATACTGCGATACACCCCCTATACTTGTGGGTCATCAAGACTATTTTCTGGCGCCGTTGCCAGGGAGTGAAGCGCTATTGGAGAGTGGAACTGGTAAAGGAAACTTCTATTGTGAGTATTGTTTACTTCTGCTAGTTGCTTTATTTTTGTTATGGATAATTCGCTGAGTTTCTTATTTGGTAATGCTACTACCACTGCTAAGGTAATAGATAAGCCATCACATGTTGAGAAAGATGTTTTCAAAATACCTACAAGAACTATTGATCGTGTTATGGATAACTACTATGTTGGGGATGGAACTGTCCATCCCGGTGATCATTTACTCTTTATACACGAATTATGCGGGTTGTTCAAGTGTGCAGGTATTACTACATATCAAGTTAAGAAGAAGTTATTCTCATTATTACTGAAAGGAAGAGCTGAGGACTGGTATAAGCTGCTGAAGAATGGTCAAGCTCTGGAATGGGAGGAAATAGTGCCTCTCTTTTATTCAAAGTTTTATCCTCCTAGTGAGATTCATAAAGATTGGAATCAAATATACAACTTTTGGCCTCTTGATGGAGAGAGTACAGCTCAAGCTTGGGGGAGATTGAAGTTACTAATGCTCAAATGTCCCATTCATGAGCTCCCCAACAATATTATTATCAATAACTTTTATGCAAGGCTCCCTCTACATGATAAGGATTTATTGGATGCTTCTTGTGCTGGATCATTTACTCGCATGGAAGAAGAAGCTAAATGGGACCTTCTAGATCGTATTCAAGACAATGTTGAAGCATGGGAGAATGACAAAGGTAGAAAGTCAGGTATAAATTATGATTATGAATGCATTGAATCTTTGATGGGAACTGATGACTTTCAAAATATTAGTAATCTTTATGGTCTTGATCTGCAAGTTATTACAAATTGCTTTAGCGCTTTTGCTTCCTATATCAAAATTCCAAAAAGGGGATGGAACAAATACCATGAACCTTACAAAGATATTGTTGACTATGCTCCTATTGGAAGTGTTGAATATTGCATCATTGACCCCATTTTACCTGAACCTTATATCGAGAAGATTCCCTTCCCCGGAAAGGTAAAGGACCATCCTATGATAACTAATGTAATCACTAAAAGTGAAAAAAGAACTGTAAAACCTGATGAACAAATAAACATTGAACCTCTGGTAGCAATTGTGAAAGACCTTGTCACTAAAAACGTAGAAGATGGGCACATAGTCTTTTGTGAGGATGCTTCTAATATTGTTTCACATCCCAATAGAACTAAAAAGGCTAGTGTTCCTATGCTTTCTGTTAGAATTGGTGATCATTGCTATTATGGTTTATGTGATATTGGTGCAAGTTCCAGTGTTATTCCTTATGAGCTTTATAAAGAAATTATGCATGAGATCAGTCCTTGCGAGTTGGAAGATATTGATGTGGTTATTCACCTTGCTAATAGAGAGACCATCTCTCCAATTGGTATTGTGCGAGACGTGGAAGTTTTTTGTGGTAAGATTAAGTACCCTGCTGATTTTCTAGTACTTGGTTCAGCTGCTAGTAAAACTTATCCTATCATTTTTGGTAGACCTTTCTTGAGTACTTGTGGAGCTATTATTGATTGCAAGAGGGAGAAAATCTTGACTAAGTTTGATGGGGAATCTTATGAGTTTAATTTTTCGAAATTTGCTAAAGAACCTTGCGAAGAGGAAACCCATAATGAGGATTTTAGGGTTGAACAACTTTCTTCTATTTCTCTTGCTCCTAACAATGCTTTGCAGCAATTTATGGAAGAACATGAAAGTGAAATCTTCATGGAAGAAAGGAATGAGATTGACATGATTCTCCGTGATCAACCTATGATGCTTAAGCACGACTTGCCTATAGAAGACTTGGGTACCACGATGCCACCTAAAAAGGACCCGATTTTCGATCTAAAACCTCTCCCTGATGATCTTAAATATGCTTATATTGATGATAAAAAGATATATCATGTTATTGTTAGCGCTAAACTTTCAGGGAAGGAAGAAGAAAGGCTATTGGAAGTTTTGAGGAAACATCGAGGAGCTATGGGGTATACTCTGGATGATTTAAAAGGGATATCACCTACTATATGTCAGCATTCTATCAACATATAACCAGATGCGAAGCCAGTAGTGGAGCACCAATGACGTTTAAATCCTAGAATGAAGGAAGTGGTAAGGAATGAGGTATTGAAACTCCTTGATGCTGGTATTATTTACCCTATTGCTGATAGTGAATGGGTTAGTCCTGTTCATTGTGTTCCTAAAAAGGGAGGTATTACCGTTGTCCCTAATGATAATGATGAGCTTATTCCTCAAAGAATAGTGGTAGGCTATAGGATGTGCATCGATTTTAGGAAAGTCAATAAAGTTACTAAGAAAGATCACTACCCGCTTCCTTTTATTGATCAAATGTTGGAAAGGTTGTCTAAAAAGACCCATTTTTGTTTTCTTGATGGTTATTCTGGGTTCTCTCAAATTGCTGTTAAACAACAAGATCAAGAAAAACCTACTTTTACTTGCCCTTATGGAACTTATGCTTATAGACGTATGCCTTTTGGTTTATGTAATGCTCCTGCTACTTTCCAAAGATGCATGTCTGCTATCTTTCATGGTTTTTGTGAGGAAATTGTAGAAGTGTTCATGGATGAATTTTCTATCTATGGAACTTCTTTTGATAATTGTCTGCACAACCTTGATAAAGTTTTGCAGTGATGTGAAGAAACTAATCTTGTTCTTAATTGGGAAAAATGCCACTTCATGGTTAACGAAGGGATTGTTCTTGGGCATAAAGTTTCTGAAAGAGGCATAGAAGTTGATAGAGCTAAAGTTGAGGCAATTGAGAAGATGCCATGTCCAAAAGACATCAAAGGTATTCGTAGTATCCTTGGTCATGCTGGTTTCTATAGGAGGTTTATTAAAGATTTCTCTAGGATATCAAAGCCTCTCACTAATCTTCTTCAAAAAGATGTACCTTTCATTTTTTGATGATGATTGTAGGGAAGCTTTTGAAACTCTTAAGTAGGCTTTAACTATAGCCCCTATTGTTCAACCACCTGATTGGAGTTTACCCTTTGAAATAATGTGTGATGCTAGTGATTTTGCTGTAGGGGCTGTCCTTGGGCAACGTATTGATAAAAAGTTAAACATTATCCATTATGCTAGTAAGACTCTAGACGCTGCTCAAAGGAATTATGCCACTACTGAAAAGGAATTTCTAGCTGTTGTTTTTGCCTGTGATAAGTTTAGGCCCTATATTGTGGACTCAAAAGTAACCATTCATACTGATCATGTTGTTATTAAATATCTTATGACAAAGAAGGACACTAAGCCTAGGCTTATTAGATGGGTACTGCTTTTACAAGAGTTTGATCTACACATAGTAGATAGGAAGGGTGCTGAAAATCCTGTAGCTGATAATTTATCTCGCTTGGAAAACATCTCTTTTGATCCTATGCTTGTTAATGATAGTTTCCCAAATGAACAGTTAGCCGCAGTAGGGGGAGCTCTCGAGGAAGCCCTTGGTATGTTGATTATGCTAACTTGATTGTCTCCAAGTATTTGCCTCCACATTTTAGAGCTCAGCAAAGAAGAAAATTCTTTTATGATTTGAGGCATTATTTTTGGGATGACCCACACTTATACAAAGAAGGAGTTGATGGTATTATGCGAAGATGTGTTCCAGAATATGAGCAAAAAGAGATATTGTGTAAATGTCATGGTAGCGCCTATGGAGGACATCATGCAGGAGACAGAACTGCACAAAAGGTACTACAATCAGGTTTCTACTGGCCTACCCTTTTTAAAGATGCAAGAAAATTTGTTTTATCTTGTGATGAATGTTAGCGTGTTGGTAATATTTCTAGACGCAATGAAATGCCTATGAACTACTCTCTAGTTATTGAACCTTTTAATTGTTGGGGATTTGACTTTATGGGTCCTTTCCCTCCTTCGAAAGGCTACACTCATATTCTTGTTGCCGTAGATTATGTTACTAAGTGGGTAGAAGCCATTCCTACAAAAAGTGCTGACGGGGAAACCTCTCTAAAAATGCTTAAAGATGTTATCTTTCCTATGTTTGGAGTGCCTAGGTATCTCATGACTGATGGGGGTTCTCATTTCATTCATGGCGGTTTTAGGAAGACCCTCGCTAAATACGATGTTAATCATAGAATTGCTTCATCTTATCACCCCCAAACTAGCGGGCAAGTAGAGTTATCAAATAGAGAAATTAAATCTATCTTGCAAAAGACTGTTAATAGGTCTAGAAAAAACTGGGCTAAGAAGTTGACTGATGCTTTATGGGCTTATAGAACTGCTTATAAAAATCCTATGGGAATGTCTCCTTATAAAATGGTTTATGGGAAAGCTTGCCACTTACCCTTAGAGTTAGAACACAAAGCTTATTGGGCAGTGAAAGAACTAAATAGAGATTGTAAGCTCGCTGGTGAGAAAAGATTATTTGACTTAAGTTCTTTAGTTGAATGGAGGAGTGAAGCCTATGAGAATGTTAGGCTCTTTAAGGAAAAAGTTAAAAGATGGCATGACAAGCGAATACTTAAGAGAGAATTTTATGTTGGTGAAAAAGTTCTATTGTATAGGTCTCGTCTCAGATTTTTTGCAGGTAAGTTACTATCAAAATGGGAAGGACCTTTCATCATTGAAGAAGTATACCGTTCAGGAGCAATAAAAATTTCTCCCCTAAAATATAATACTACACAAGTAGTGAATGGACAGCGACTCAAACACTATATTGCTGGAGATTCTACCAATGAAGATGTTGATGCCTTTCAAGTTATAACTCTAGAAAAATTCATTGAGGACCAAACTCAGAGACCTGCAGAGTCCGTTTTAAACTAGGTAATAGTTCTGGTAAGAAAAGATCCACGAAAATACAATCCAACTATATTTTTGCAGTTTTCAGTCAATAAGGAAAGTTTCGAAGCGAAAAAGGGATGGAAACGGAGCCAGGGTGACCCACACCACCCCATGGTGTGGGCCCACCCCTAGACGCGCCACCAGGTGGTGAGGCCACCAGGTCTCCGCCTTCGACTCGTTTTCTCCCAATACCTTCCTTTTGATATGAAAATTCGTAATATATAACCCCCCAGATCCCCCGAGGTTCGTATATCGTGTTTTCGTCGTGTTTCTGTTTCGACCTGTTTCTGCCAGGTAGAATCCCAGATTTGGAGCCACAATGTCTTCCTCTGGATCATCAAAGGGGGGTACCTTAGAAGATATCATCAACCCATACATGAGAGAATTGAAGATTCATCCCAAGGAGTTGTTGCTCGAAGGTGGGGAGGTCCGGATTAAAGAGGTTCAAGGCCCTAAAGGTGAAGGAAGTCTGGAGGACATGATGGAAGCACTAGAGCAAGAAGTCTTTAGGTACAGGAAGATGGCGGAGCGCAAAGTGGATATCATCCATAAGGTTTGCTTTGAACTCATCAGCGAGCACCAAAAGGAGACTGCTGAACTAAAAGACGAAGTCTTCTCACTCCGCCAAACAACCAACAAACTGCAAGCATAGTTCTATGACGTTCAAAATCAAAACTGTGAGTATGAGGCTAGATTTAACCGCATAAGTGCTATTGCAAGTTTCAGGATGTTGGAAACCACGATGTCCTTTGTTGATGGGAAGCCTTTACCCTGGAAGACAGACGAAGATGAGAGGATACGACCACCACCTAAGGAGTAATTCGTCATCAGGTTTGGCATCCCCTTGGTTTGTTCCAAGCTTGGGGGAGTGCCGCGGTATCATATCACTATCTTCTATCTTTTTACCTTATTAGTAGAGTCATATCATGAATAGAGGAGTTATTTTGTAGTATGGTTTGCATTATGGAAGTGTCCCCTCTCTCGTTAGATATGTATCCCTTGGTGCAAGTTTTTGTTATGGAATATTAATGAGAAGTTCTATCATTCACTCTTTTGCATAGCTTATGTTAGTTTTCAATTCGTGGTTATATGATTGATCTTGTTGTTAGTATTGGTATCACTTTAGGATCATTGAGTTAATTTAGTTGGTTTTGGCAAACCTGGCTCGGTCAGTAGCAACACCTTTTTGAGAGTTGAAAAGAAAAAGATAGAAGTACTCTAGAGAAAAAAATAATTTCATCATCTTTCTTTCTTGATTTGCTCATAAGTCTAGTATTCTCTAGTTAAGATCTTTTGTGCTTCCAAGGAAGATTGCATGTTTGTCTTTATCACTTGTATGTTTGTTTGTTTCCTTCAACTCTTATACTTGCTACCCAGCCTTGCTAGCCAAAAACCTGTACTGAGAGGGTATTCTTCTCGTGCATCCACCTCCTTTAAACCAAAACCTTTGCCATTTGTGTCCACCATACCTACCTAGTAGCATTATTGCTATTCCAAGTAAATTCTTGTTTTATCTACCTCCCAAATTAAACTTGTTATGTGAAAATTAGTGATTAAAGCTCTCACGAACTTGATGGAACACTTTACTTTCTTGCATTTAATAAACTTGAACCATTGGGTCCTTCTTTGTTGCGTATATGCTTGCGCTTTATGAGTTGAAGTTAGCCGAACAATGTATCATGGGGACCGCTTTCAACACCTCATTGGTACTTGTACCTAGTTGATATCATGTTCTTTTGCTTATGGATCCCGGCGGTGTGAAATAAAAGTGGAACTTGTAAGATCATGGAGTTTATATGTGTGTTAGAGAAACGCCTAGGCCGCTAGCCTAAGCCATGCCTAATCATGGTGGAAACTTGCAGCATAACTATAGTGAGCATTCTATGAAGCATCCTCAATAAAAACCTATGCAAATAGCAAATAAAAAGATTGCTGAGATGCTCACTGTCTGCTTGCCTTGTCATTTTGATTATCGGATAGCTCCTATGTCATGTGTAAGGGGTACCCCGTTGGCGGTTCTCGATGATACGCATGTATTTACAATGACAAGAGCTTGCTCGTGACTGAAGTTGAGTAGCATGAGGATCGGTACTCATAAGTAAGGGGCATGAGATTTCAACTTATAACTTGTCAAGCATATCCTCTTAGTTGTGTCACTTTAACCTTAATCACCTAAAGATGCCTATGATAGGGGCAATGAGAGCTGAAAGCTAGTAAGTATCATAATTTTTGGGAGCTCTTTATGAGACTTGCAATCCCTGCTTCCCTCTTTGAAGGGCCTTTCTTTTACTTTGTAGTTGAGTCAGTAAACCTACTCCCTTCTATCTCAGCAAGTATTTTGAGTTGTTGTGTTTCATTCATTCATATGATGATTTATTCAATCATGTCTTATGTTCCTTGCTTTGCACATTGCTCTTATCTTGATGTTTACTACTTTGAAAGCTATCATTGAAAAAGCCAGCTATTTGTGAACTCCAGCAAATTATCAACTATTCTTTGACCAAGAGCTAAGTTTGCCATTACCAATATGATTCGCTTTATGTATCTTTATTGTGTTTCCTTTACTCATTGCAAGTTGAGTTATATAATAGTGAGTTGTCTTCTATTATGATCTATGTATTTGATGAATGTGATGCTTCTTGTCTGTATTCTTTTATCGACTCTTCACTCCATAAACCTGAGGTCATGTTTATTGAGCTCAGTTTCGCTTGGGGACAAGCGAAGTCTAATCTTGGGGGGAGTTGATACGTCCATTTTGCATCACTATTCTATGACTTAATTCACTATTATTCATTGATATATTTCGTATTGAGAGGTGATACTTATGTTATTTCATCTATTTTTGCATGGTTGATGACTTTTGGAGCATGGACCGCTGCAGTCAGGATTCTGATGGAAAAGGTGCTGTTTGGAGGCAAAATTCGCGAAGATCGGAAAATCCAGGAAAATATATGGAAAATCCTATTTTTCTAGAAGACTCAGGATGCCATAAGATGGAGTGGAGGTGGGCCATAGGGGGCCCACACCACCCCATGGCGTGGGCAAGCCTAGGCCACGCCTGGGAGTGGTGTGGCCGCCCTGGCCCACTCCAGCCTCTCCCCTCTGGCGTATATCATCCCCACAAAACCCTAAGACTTGAGGATCGGCCATAGAAAGATTCCGCCGCCTCTACGGGGCGGAAAACACCGAGAGAGAAAGATCTCTCCGGCAGACAGATTTTTGCCGGGGGAATTCCTTCCCAGAGAGGGGAGATCGTCGCCATCAACACCACCATCAAGCTGGACTTCATCGGGATCATCATCATCATCACCACCATCATCATCATCAGCACCCTCATCACCATCTCCATATTGCTGTAACAATTGCGTTGAATCTTGCATAGTTCATAGGGGAAACTTTCCCGGTGTTGATTACTCTTTGTAGTTGATGCTATTGAGTGAACCATTGAATTATTGTCTATGTTCAGATTGTCATACATCATTATTCCATCTCTGATCATGATCCATATGATGTCTTGTGAGTAGTTCGTTTTGTTCTGGAGGACATGGGAGAAGTCTTGTTGTTAGTAGTGGAGTTGCGTTGAGAAAGATTCAATAGATTGTTATTTAAGTTGTGGTGTACTTCTTCTAGTGGTGTCATGGAACGTCGACTACATGACACATCACATATATGGGCCTAGGGGAATGCATTGTGTATTTGGCTACTAATCGTAGGGGTTGCCAGAGTGACAGAAACCTGAACCCCCGTTAGGAAACCATTGCACAAGGGATGTAAGGGTCTTAGAGTTTAAAGTTGTGGTTAGGTTTATACCTTAATTACTTTCTTGTACTTACGGATGTTTTCAAGGGGTATAATCACAAGTATGTATTAGTCTTGGATGGGGCGGTACATTAGCATAGGTTCACCCACACAACACTTAGCAAGCTAGAGAAGATTAATCGACTATATGAAGTGAAAGCACTTGACAGTCTTCCCATGTGTCCTCGCGAACGTTTGGTCATCTTAAGTAATACAACCGGCTTGTCCTTTGCTGCATAAAGGATTGGGCCACTTGCTGCATTTATTCCTACTGTCTTTTATTTACTCGTACTTTGTTTACTTGCTTTATCGAAAACCCCTAAAATCCGTTTGCTAAGTATTTGCAGAGAATTCCTGATTCATACCACTAGCCAGCACCTTCTGCTCCTCGTTGGGTTCGACACTCTTACTTATCGAAAATACTGTGATACACCCCCTATACTTGTGGGTCATCAGCCATCACAAATCAAGACCTTGTCTCAAGACCTTATGTTAAGACCTTGTCCAATTCACTAACATGTTCGTGTCTGGTTCAGGTCTAACCCGATAGACATAACTGCTCTGGCTCTTGAGTGTGTGACCTTGCAGGCTCATGGTGACTTGGACATAATTGGAGTCTGACTCGCTATCGATCATTCGGTAGTGGCTCCTAGCAGAACATCCTGACTCCCAAGTGCCATAGAGTTATGATGACATACCTTCCAATGTGGCTTAGGTCTAAGTCCCTTCCACCTCACAATATATCTTATCAAGCTATGGGCGAAATACCGGCATCCCTTTAATAGCTCAACTCTCTTCTCGATCTGTGATATGTGATTCATCTGACTAAATCTTTAGTCGATCGCCTCAGTTAACACTTAACCGAGTCGTGCATCGCCATACTTCCAAATCATATCACATGAGAGGGTCCAGAGAATATCTCTCCAGTCGGAGGGGCAAAATCCCATATTGGTTATTCACATCACACAACTTGATTCTCAGCCGACCCAGACTCTACCTTTATAACTTCCTTGTTATGGAACAACATTTGACAGAACCTAAGTCGGTTCATCCACAACTCGGATTGTGCAACAACCTCAGGTCTAAGGATTACATTGATTGAGACATACAAATGACGACTTGCTCGTTGTATCTCAATATGGGTTAGTTCGACTCGCTAAACTCTTTAGTCAAATCCGTGTAAGTCGGAATATAGCAGCACCATGCCCATGACAAGCGGAACCTAGTCATCAGCCGACTTTCACATTAGTATAAGTTGTGTGTCCAACACAACCTCAATGACCAAGGACATCTAGTATGAACAAGATTAATATATAGTTCCACAATCGAATTACATATTCAATGATACATATCAGATGTTCATACTAGGACAACTTAAAAACTTAATGAATACATTGGAAATTAAATCATACTACATGATTTCCTCTAGGGCATATTCCTAACAGTTACCGGGATGCAAAGATGGCTAACGGTCGATCAGTGGTGCCTCTTCCTCCTCCTTCCCTCCATCTCTTAGATGGTGAGGAGCACTATCATTTGCTTGATGTCGTCATTGAAGAGTAAAACCTCAATGTCAGAGTCGTACGAGGACAATCGAGTCATCGTCGAAGAAGAACTGTGTGAGCAGGAGCAAGGTCAAACTCATCTATACGTAACCAAATCCGATGTCAAAGCTCCGACGACGGATCCAATGTACTATCGGATTGGAAGGGGCAGCGTGTGATGCGGTTGACTCAAGCTCCACGTGGCGGTGGAAATGTGGCGATAGGAAAGTAGAAGGGGTGGTGGAAGAGGGTGCCAGATAGGCCCCTACAACTTTGGTGGGAGCGAATCCGAGCTCCGCCTTGCATCCATGGTGCCCACGACCTCAGGTAGTTCTGCCATCGCAGATCTACGAGCTACACGGTGGAAATTGCATGGAATAGGGGCGGCGGTCATGGAACGATCTTCCGACTGCGGGAAGTTGGACGCGGCGACAAAAATCACGATGGGGAAGTGGTGGGAGGAAATGGCTATGATGGAAGGAGGGAGCGCACGAGCTAAAACTTCAGCACGCCAAGGGTTCTGTGCGTATATAGGGCACTATCGGGTCACGGCGAAAAACTAAGGATATACCTCTTCGGCAGCCGAATCTATGAAGCACTGATTTTTTGTAGTTTTTGGTGTTTTTAAAGGATCTGCTCGGGGACGTTTTTGCGCTGAAACCATAAAAACAGTTATTTTATGGTTTTGGCTCTTCTACGAGATTGATTTTTTAGATAAAGGGAATGTATTACTTTCAAATAGATATCAGTTACACCCGGTCTCTACAACAACATAATGTCAAGAAAAACAAGGATACACATAGTCAAAAAAGAACAAAGAAAAATAACTAAAATAAAAGTCGTGTCAAACTAACTCGTGGACAAAGATGAAAGAAACCATTGGCCTAAATGAAGAAGGTGCGAGAAAACACCCCACCGCCACTGCCACCAGGTGGCTAATAGAAAACAGAGATAAGTAGGGTAAGGCTCGTACCATCTAGGGCCAGCCTAGTATCAATATATATATATATATATATATGTATATATATATATATATCAACAAAGGGGTACAACGGGTACAAATGCATCAAAGACATACTACAGCTCTATGTACACATATAGTGTTTATCACCCTCCCTCAATCTCAAATTCTGAGAGGTTGAGATTACGCCTACATGCAGCAAACAATGGCGGTGGTAATGGCTTGGTGAAGGTATCTGCTAGCTAATCCTTGGAGGAGATAAATCTGATCTCAAGTAGATTCTGAGCAACCTGTTCCCAGACAAAGTGAAAATCAATCTCTATATGTTTAGTACTAGCATGAAACACCGGGTTGGTAGAAAGATATGTAGCTCCAATATTATCACACCATAGAACATGTGGACTTCTCTAAATCACTCCAAGATCACCAAGGAGGGCTTGCACCCAAATTAACTCAGTAGTAGCATTGGCAAGTGCCTTGTACTCAGACTCTGTACTAGAACGAGATACAGTAGCCTATTTTTTGGCACTCTAGACACTAGATTATTCCCATAGAAGATAGCAAATTCCCCCGTTGATCGGCGGTCATCAGGATTACTAGCCCAGTCAGCATCAGAGTAAGAAGAAGGTGAGGCATGGTAGAGGAAGGACACATCAGTAGACCATGTGATAGAGTACCCTTCACATAGCAAAGAATGCGCTTGACCACCGAACAATGAGAAAACCGAGGAGCATGCAAATATTGACACACTTTGTTGACAACAAAGGATAAATCTAGGCGTGTCATGGTAAGATATTGAAGGCCCCCAACAATGTTACGATACCGAGTAGAATCCTCTACAAAAAGTGGAGTGCCATTATTACCTGAAAGCGTCTCAGAAGCCACCATAGGAGTAGTCACAGGAGCACACTTCTGAAGTCTAGCTTTCAACAACAATTCAGATGCATATTTGTTGACTCAAAAGAAGACCACCACGACTCGGAGTATGTACCTCAACACCAAGAAAGTAATAGAGTGGGCCAAGATCCTTTAGGGAAAACGAAGAGCCAAGATGAGTAACAAGACGATCAGTAGCTATAGACGATGATCTCACCACAATAATTTCATCAACATAAACAAGCAGATACAGTGTGATGTCTGGTCAACGCAGGATGAACATAGAGGTGTCAGCTGTAGATGGTGTAAAGCCAAGACCAGTGAGTACAGAACTGAGTCTGGCATGCCACGCACGGGGATCCTGCTTGAGCTCATATAGAGCTTTATCTAGCCCACATAAGTGACCTGGGTAACCTGGATCCTCAAAGCTAGGAGGTTGTCACATAAACACCTCCTCTTCAAGAACGCCATGTAAGAAAGCATTCTGAATATCAAGTATCGAAGGTGCCACCCCTGAGTAAGAGCCATGGACAACAACAAACGAATGGTAGTGGGTTTAACAATTGGACTGAAGGTATCCTCATAATCGAGTCCATAACGCTGCTTGAATCCTTTAACAACCAGACGAGCCTTATATCTGTCAATGGATCCATCAGCTTGCCTTTTTATTTTAAACACCCACTTGCAGTCAATTATATTGATCCTAGAACATGGAGGAACCAAACACCAAGTCTGGTTTTTCTGAATAGTTGTGTACTTAGTTTCTATCGCAGTGCTCCAATGAGGAGATGAAAGGGCCGTGATGGCTCAGTGCACGACGTCTAGAAAAGTGCTGGTGCATGGTTGATGTAGAGCTCGTTGGGAACCCCAAGAGGAAGGTATGATGAGCACAGCAGCAAGTTTCCCTCAGTATGAAACCAAGGTTTAATCGAACCAGTAGGACCAAGGAAACACCCCAAAGGTGTTACTTGCTGAGCTTTGGCAGGGCGCACTACCGGTGCTAGTAGCAACGTGGAGACCTGCACAACACAACCACATAACTTTGTCCCCAACTTGCGATGGTTGTCAATCTCACCATGTTTTGCGGAAAACAAAGGATTAAACGTATCGAATGGAAAGAAGTAATAGTTTGCAGAAAGTAAACACAAAGCAGTAAAAGATTGTAGATTGTATGTAAAGAAAAGGACCGGGATCCATAGTTCACTAGAGGTGGCTCTACTTAAGATAGATAACATGCTGGGTGAACAAATTACAGCGGGGCAATTGACAAACACCGAGAAAGCAATACATGCATATACTAATCATCTTGACTCCTTTGAGACTTGATTGGGCATTACAACATTATACATAGACCGCCATCCAACTGCATCTATGACTAATAATCCACCTTCAGGTTATCATCCGAACCCCCTCCAGTATTAAGTTGCAAGCAACATATTATTGCTTTATGAACTGCGTGTAAAGTAAACAATACGATTGTTCTATGAACAAAGGATCGTTGTTTTCTCCCTAGTAGCAACAGCACATCTAGTACCTTAGAGATTTCTGTCACTTCCCCAGATTACCAGAGGCATGAACCCCCTATCGAGCATAAATACTAACTCTTGGAGTTGGTAGCATCTACTTGGCCAAGATAGCTACTAACAACGGAAAGCATGCAAGATCACAAATAACAAAGACATGATAGAATCAATAATCAATCTGAAATAGCATCTCAATATCCATCGGATCCCCACAAACACAACATGCAGAATTACAAATAGATGATCTTGATCATGAACAGAGCTCACAAGATCTAGACATGAAAGCACAAAGGAGGAGAACCAGCCATCTAGCTACTACATGGATCCGTAGTCCAAGGATGAACTACTCATGCATCACACCGGAGGCTTGCATGGTGATGAAGAAGGCCTCCAGGGTGAATTCCCCTCTCCAGCAGGGTGTCGGGAAGAGCTTCAGATCCTTCCCGATCTAGGGATGGAGATGACGGTGGCTACAGACTCTTTCGTGGATTTTTGATCGGGTACTTAGGGTTTTCGTCCCGGGGGCAATATATAGGCGGAAGGAGAGGCCGAGGGGGTGCCGGGAGTGGCCACACCCCCTGGCGTGGGCCAGTCCTGGCCGCGCGGCCAGGTGGTGTGGTGGCCCCCTGGCTCCTCTCCGTCTCGTATTCTGGCACTTGATGTCTTCCGGAAAAATAGGCACTTTGGCTTTTGTCCCGTCCAATTCCGAGAATATTCATTTTCTGACTTTCCTGGAACCAAAAACAGCAGAAAATAGGCAGCTGGCACTGTGGCTCTTGTTAATAGGTTAGTCCAAGAAATCATATGAAAAGTACTCCAAAGTGTGGACAAAACACAAGAAAGTGGATAAAACCAAGCATGGAACATCAAGAATTATAGATACATTTGCAATGTATCAACATCCCCAAGCTTAACTCCTGCTCGTCCTCGAGTAGGTAAGTGATAAAAAGAAAGAATAATTTTTGAGGTGACATGCACCATCATAAACTTGATCAAAGTATTTGTAAAACATTCAAATCTGGGATCATAGTACTTCAATCATAACATGAAAGACAAAGTTCTAGCAATAATCAAAGAAACTATGATGCAACATGAAAAGGCACAAACAAAAGATTCATGAATAACAATGCTTTGCAAGACGTTTGTTTGTTTCACATAAAGAAAACATAGCATAATAGTATTCAGCTTGTCCCTCAGTAGAGTAGCAAATATAAATGCATAGGACACCTTCAAAGTTCATAAGAGTGACTAGATACAATAGTTTAAAACAAGCAATATCAAGTTATGCATCAATCAACTAGTCTTGGGACAATGCACATAGAACTAAGAATGGCCACTATGCTCTCAAAGTAGGTGCATAAAGATAGAAGGTGGAGACTCAATATAATGGTGGAAGAAAGACCTTTAAAAGGAAGTAGGGATTCAAGTCTCATAAAGAGCTTCCAAAAATTATGGTACTTATAGCTTTCAGCTCTCATTGCCCCTATCATAAGCATCTTTAAGGTGATTAAGGTTAAAGTGACACAACTAAGAGGATATGCTTGACAAGTTATAAACCGAAATCTCATGCCCCTTACTTACGAAGACCGATCCTCGTGCTACTCAACTTCAGTCACGAGTAAGCTCTTGTCATTGTAAGTATATATATATCATTAAGAACCACCAACGGGGTATCCCTTGCACATGATACAGGAGCTTTCCCATAATGAAAATGACAAGGCAAGCAGACAATGAGCATCTCAGCGATCTTTTTATTTGCTATTTGCATAGGTTTTTATTGAGGATGCTTCATAGAGTGCTCATTATGGTGATGCTGCAAGTTTCCACCATGATTAGGCATGGCTTAGGCTAGCGGCCCAGGCGCTTCTCTAACACACATACAAACTCCATGATCTTACAAGTTCCACTTTTATTTCACACCGCCGGGATCCGTAAGCAAAAGAACATGATATTAACGGGGTACAAAGTACAAGTGCAATGTTGAAAGCGTTCCCCATGAAACATGGTTCTGCTAATTTCAACTTATAAAGCGCAAGCATATACACAACAAAGAAGGACCCAATGGTTCAAGTTTATTAGATGCAAAAAGTAAAGTGTGCCATCAAGTTCGTGAGAGCTTTAATCACTATTTTTCTCATAACAAGTTAAATTTGGAAGGTAAACAAAAGCATGAATATACTTGGAATAGCATAAGCTAGTAGGTAGGTATGGTGGACTCTTTGGAATAGCTTGGTTTAGGGAGTTGGATGAATGAGTGGAACTCATACTTTGTTGTGGAGGCTAGCAAAAGACTGGGAGCGACAAACTAAGAGAGCAATAATGGCCATAATCATGCAGAGCGACAAAACATCATTGATCAAAGCATAAAGTGATACTACAAGTTGAAAACTAAAGGATCATAAAGGCTATGGTGACTTGAGATAGTCATAACATGGTGTGAGCATGCGCCAAGTCAACCCAAATAAAGCATCAAAGGAGAATACCACTATACTATGCTTTAATATGCTAAAACAACGCATGATTCATCCAAGGCACATTAAGCAATCTCAATTGTTTACAACAAGTCATGCTACAGCAAAGAATACTAAGCATAAAGCCAAAACAATATCAAGCATGGCATGACAAAGCATAGGCCACAGTCAAAAACGAGCTCTTTTTACCACATAAGCTTGAACTTTCCTACTCTTTTCCAAACCACACCAAACTATTTGCAAACCAATGTATGAAAGAGGGGGTCCAACCAATTTATTAAGAAAACTAAGCAAACAAAAGCAAACGAAAAACCAAAACGAAAACAAAAAAGAAGACGCTCCAAGAACAACACAACTGTGCATGAAACAATAAAAATGAAGCATTTGGAAGAAACCTGGAATTTTTATTGATGAAGAAGGGGATGCCTTGGGCATCCCCAAGCTTTGACGCTTGTACTTCTTGGATATTTCTTGGGGTGACACGCGTGGCATCCCTAAGCTTCAGCTTTAGTCCATCCTTCATCTCATTACTCATTCCTTCCATACACCTGAAATTTTTCCTTCATACAAAACTTCACACAATCTTTATTAGCAACATTAGTGCACTCAAGATAAATAAGTCTTAAGGTTCAGTTCTAACACCAAATAAACTTCCATTAGAACACTAGCTACTGTAGCACTTCCCTCAAAAATCTCAATTCCCCAAAAGAACTCAAAAAGGAACCAACAAGAAGCAAATGCAGAAAATGGCAGAAATCTGTCAAAACAGACCAGCAGGTAAAGACGAATTTTTTTGAAGACCTTCTGTTGCTCAAATCAAAAAGTGTTGAACTAACGAAAGTTAGATAACAACCTGGGGCAGAAGAACAAAACATTACAGCTCAATCCGACAGATAGAGCTCTCTCACGAATTTTTATGGTGAAGCACAAAAATCTGTTTCGGGACAGCAACTTTCTCAATCATTACTTCTCTCTCATTAGAGGTTACTCTTGGCACAAAAAGCAAATAAAAAGGATAAGGAGAGGTTATTACAGAGGTAATAACTTCCAAGACTCATCTAAAACTTTTGGGTTATCTCCCAATAAGTACTTTTCTTTAACGCCTTTAAGTTAGGCATAAGAAGCAAAGAAAGAATCAAGTGTTCTCAAATGAAGAAGCATTAAGACCAAATTTTGTTTTCATAGGAGAAGCAAAAGAAATCTTTTCTCTCTTTTTAGGGAAGTGTTATATACCTTTCTTGAGTGGGAGTTGATATTTAATGGTGCCTTCTTTCATATCAATGATGGCACCAACAGTTCTAAGAAAATGTCTTCCCAAAGTAATAGGACAAGAAGCATTGTATTCAACATCCAAAACATAGAAATCAATGGGGACATAGGAATCGTTAACCATAATAAGAACATCATTAAGACTCCCCATGAGTTTCTTTTTAGCATTATTATCAAGTGGGACATTCAAATAACAATCTTTAAGAGGAGGCAAATCAAGCATATCATAAATACTTCTAGGCATAATAGAAACACTACTATCAAGATCACATAAAGCTTTGAAATCAAAGTCATTCACTTTCATATTAATGATGGGTTCCCAACCATCTTCTTGTTTTATAGGAATAGAAGCTTTATGTTTCATATTTTCTTCTTTAATCTTTATGAGAGCATCAGTAATGTGTTTTGTAAAAGCCATGTTCATAGCACTAGCATTAGGACTTTTAGCAAGCTTTTGTAGGAACTTAATAACTTCAGAGATATTGCAACCATCAAGATCAAATCCATACTTATCATCTAAAGTAGTAGAACTATTACTAGCCTCAACACTAGTGGTGGTAATAGTAGAAACACTAATGTTTCTAGCAATTTCATCTTCTCTTTCCCACTTAGCATGTAATTCAGCTAATAGTCTAACATTTTCATTAATTCCTACTTGTATAGCATTAGTAGCTGCAAAGGGATTATCATTAGTTTCAGGTTTAGCAGCCATTTTATTGATCAAAGATGATTGAGCTTCAGACAAATATGATATATTTCTTTCAGCATTAGAGAGTTTCAATTGTAAACTAGGAATTTCCCTATTTAGACTCTCAAGTTGATGGCTAATGTTCTTCAAAATGGTAGATTGTTCGTCCATAGTTTTAGTGAATAGTTTATTTTGCTCATATTGCATTTGCATGAAGTTTTTAGTGGCTCTTTCAATTTCTAAAATTCTTCCTTCACTAGGTAATCCAGGTTTACCATTATAGCCATAAGTATTATTAGGAGGGTAGGGCCTATAATTGTTATTACCATGAGCATTGTTGCTAAAGTTGTTATTTCTTATGAAGTTCACATCAACTTGCTCTTCTTGAGCAACCAAAGAGGCTAAAGGAACATTATTTGGATCAATATGGGCTTTCCCATTAACAATCATAGACATAATAATATCAATCTTATCACTCAAGGAGGAAGTTTCCTCAACAAAATTTACCTTCCTACCTTGTGGAGCTCTCTCAGTATGCCATTCAGAATAATTAACCATCATATTGTCCAGAAGTTTTGTTGCAGCACCCAAAGTGATGGTCATAAAGGTACCTCCAGCAGCAGAATCCAATAGGTTCCTTGAAGAATAGTTCAATCTTGCATAAAATGTTTGGATGATCATCCAAGCAGTCAGTCTATGAGTGGGACAATTTTTTACCAAAGATTTCATTCTTTCCCAAGCTTGAGCAACATGTTCATTATCAAGTTGTTTAAACTTCATTATTTCACTTCTCATAGATATAATCTTAGAAGGAGGATAGTATTTTCCAATAAAAGCATCTTTGCATTTAGTCCAAGAATCAATACTATTCCTAGTTAAGGAATTCAACCATTCTTTAGCTTTTCCTCTCAAAGAGAAAGGAAACAATTTCAGCTTAATAATATCACCATCTATATTCCTATGCTTTTGCATCTCACAAAGTTCAACAAAGTTATTTAGATGGGAAGCAGCATCTTCATTACCAATACCAGAAAATTGCTCTCTCATGGCAAGATTGAGTAAAGCAGGTTTTATCTCAAAGAAAGTATTTTCAGGCATCGGTGGAGCAATAGGTGTGCTCATAAAATCATTGTTGTTGGTGCTAGTGAAGTCACACAACTTAGTGTTTTCAAGAGTAGTCATTTTTTTGGGTTTTCAAATAAGAAAGCAAACTAGTAAAACTAATTTTTTTTGTGTTTTTATAACAAAACAAGCAAACAAAGCAAAAAGAAAACTAAGCAAAACAAAAACAACAAAGTAAAGAGATTGGTTATGAGGGACTCCCCTTGTGAAGATGTCCTTGACTCCCCGGCAATGGCGCCAGAAAAATGCTTGATGGCTCAGTGCACGGCGCCTAGAAAAGTGCTGGTGCGTGGTTGATATAGAGCTCGTTGGGAACCCCAAGAGGAAGGTATGATGAGCACATCAGCAAATTTCCCTCAGTATGAAACCAAGGTTTAATCGAACCAGTTGGAGCAAGGAAACACCCCAAAGGTGTTACTAGCTGAGCTTTGGCAGGGCACACTACCGGTGCTAGTAGCAACGTGGAGACCTGCACAACACAACCACAGAACTTTGTCCCCAACTTGCGATGAGGTTGCCAATCTCACCGTGTTTTGCGGAAAACAAAGGATTAAACGTATCGAATGGAAAGAAGTAATAGTTTGCAGAAAGTAAACACAAAGCAGTAAAAGATTGTAGATTGTATGTAAAGAAAAGGACCGGGATCCATAGTTCACTAGAGGTGGCTCTCCTTAAGATAGATAACATGCTGGGTGAACAAATTACAGCGGGGTAATTGACAAACACCGAGAAAGCAATACATGCATATACTAATCATCTTGACTCCTTTGAGACTTGATTGGGCATTACAACATTATACATAGACCGCCATCCAACTGCATCTATGACTAATAATCCACCTCCAGGTTATCATCCGAACCCCCTCCAGTATTAAGTTACAAGCAACAGATTATTGCTTTACGAACTGTGTGTAAAGTAAACAATACGATTGTTCTATGAATAAATTATTGTTGTTTTCTCCCTAGTAGCAACATCACATCTAGTACCTTAGAGATTTCTGTCACTTCCCCAGATTACTAGAGGCATGAACCCACTATCAAGCATAAATACTAACTCTTGGAGTTGCTAGCATCTACTTGGCCAAGATAGCTACTAACAACGGAAAGCATGCAAGATCACAAATAACAAAGACATGATAGAATCAATAATCAATCTGAAATAGCATCTCAATATCCATCGGATCCCCGCAAACACAACATGCAGAATTACAAATAGATGAACTTGATCATGAATGGAGCTCACAAGATCTAGACATGAAAGCACAAAGGAGGAGAACCATCCATCTAGCTACTACATGGATCCGTAGTCCAAGGATGAACTACTCACACATCACACCGGAGGCTTGCATGGTGATGGAGAAGGCCTCCAGGGTGAATTCCCCTCTCTGGCAGGGTGCCAGGAAGAGCTTCAGATCCCTCCCGATCTAGGGATGGAGATGACGGCGGCTACAGACTCTTTCGTGGATTTTTGATCGGGCACTTAGGGTTTTCGTCCCGAGGGGAATATATAGGCGTAAGGAGAGGTCGAGGGGGTGCCGGGAGCGGCCACACCACCCCCTAGCGCGGGCCAGGCCTGGCCGTGTGGCTAGGTGGTGTGGTGGCCCCCTGGCCCCTCTCCGTCTCGTATTCTGGCACTTGATGACATCTGGAAAAATAGGCACTTTGGCTTTTGTCCCGTCCAATTCCGAGAATATTCATTTTCTGACTTTCCTAGAACCAAAAACAGCAGAAAACAGGTAGCTGGGACTGTGGCTCTTGTTAATAGGTTAGTCCAAGAAATCATATGAAAAGTACTCCAGAGTTGGAACAAAACACAAGAAAGTGGATAAAACCAAGCATGGAACATCAAAAATTATAGATACATTTGTAATGTATCAGGCTGCACGAAAATTAAACAGCTCGGTGTTCAGTATTTTCTGATCAGACGTCTTGGTCGCATTCCAAGCAACAATACCTTCAGCCCGAACTTTCTCCCGATGAATCCCGTGTTGTAGTGGCGTGGTCACACGAGACTGATCTACAATGAGCTCATCAGGAGCGGTCAAAGAAGAGGCTGAAGTGGGCGATGGAGTACTATCCGTCGTGCCGGTCGTGGATGATGTAGAGCCAGGTGAGCAGGCCGATGACGTGTACGCTGGATGGGCCACGGGAGAGGCCAGCCCAGGTGACCCCCGGCCAGGGCTAGCAGGAGTGCTTGGAGCATCCGAGTCTACATGCATGCCATGCATATCGACGTCCATAGGAGTTGCAGCTCGATCGACGTGCGGCTCCTCGTCAAGTAATTCAAGCCATGCTCCGCATCCCGAACCTGCACCATGGTTAGCCAACAACATGGGAGTATATGCAACATCAATAAATTGGTCGGAGTGGAGGGGTACATTGGGATATAGTGGTGTAGTGGAAGGTGTAGACATATGAGAGAACGGAAAAACGTTCTCATCGAACATAACATCTCGGGAAATATAGACACGATTGGTAGGAACATGAAGGCATTTATATCCTTTGTGTAATGAGCTATATCCAAGGAAACCACATTATTTAGAACGAAGTTGAAGCTTTCGATTGTTGTATGGGCAAAGATGTGGCCAACATGCACAACCAAAGACTTTAAAGAACGTATAATTTGGTGTTTCACCAAGGAGACGCTCTATAGGTGTTTGCATGTCGATAACTCGGCTGGGCAACCTGTTAATGAGGAAGCAAGCCATGGAGAAAGCATCACTAAAAAACGAAAAGGGGCACTTGCATGAGCTAAAAGAGTAAGACCAGTCTCAACGATATGTCGGTGTTTACGCTCAGCCGTGCCATTTTGTTGGTGTATGTAGAAATGAAACACGATGTGAGATACCAATATCAGCAAAGAATTTATTTAGTTTTAGATACTCGCCACCCCAGTCACTTTGGACATGTATTTTTTTTGTTAAGTAAGCGTTCAACATGTTGTTGAAACTAAAGGAAGATACCAAACATATCATATTTATATTTCAAGAGATAAAGCCATGTAAAACAACTATAGGCATGAACAAAACTCACATAAAACTAATAACCACTAACTGAAGTTTGGGCAGGGCCCAGACATCTGAATAAATTATCTCAAGGGGTGAAGTAGTAACATGAGTAGACAGTGAAAAAGGTAACTGATGACTCTTGCCTTGCTGACATGCATCACACACTACATCTATTGCTTTATTGGACAATGAGGGAAGCTCATGACGATGCAAAACATTATGAACAATTGGAGAGGCTGGATGCCCTAGACACGAGTGTCACTGATCACGCGACACCTTGACGCTGCGGAAGACTTGCTTAATGGAAGACACATCAAGATTATAGAGACCTCGGCGACATCCTCCTCTAAGAAGAACCACCCTAGTGTCCCGGTCCTTAACAAAAAATACCATGAATGAAATTCAAAGAAGACATTATTATCATGTGTGAATTTCTTTACAGAGAGAAGCTTGCGAGTAATGGAAGGATCATGATGAGTATCCTTAAGGTGTAGGGGTTGTGATGATGTAGGAATTATAGATTAACCAATATGTGTAATGCGCATACCTGTTCCATTGGCAGTTTGGACTGTGTCCTTGCCATGGTATTGCTCCGTGATGTTTAGCTTGTTGATGTCGTTGAAAAAGTGATGCGTCGCTGTAGTGTCCGCATACCAATACAGATCAACTAGATACGAGGGAGTAGAGGTGCCAACGTGGTAAGCAGCAGCAACACCACCATCATTGAGAGCAGCGAGCTAACGATCCATGTTACGTTCCTAGCATCTAGAAATTTTTTCTAGAACCTCTTGAAGCAGCAGGATGCAACATGGCCAACCTTGGAGCTGATTTGATATCGGATGAGTTCCACCTCCGCCCGTCCACCAGCATTGTGAACGCCCTACTGGCCCTATTGGCGCGCTTGAGTAGGCAGCGTAGAAGGTCCCTACGGGCGTGCGCTAGGGGCAGGATTGCGCTGGCCAGTCCATTGCGATGGCGGCATCGGCGGGGATGGCTGGTAAGTAGGTGCCCATCCACCGGTAGAGTGAGAGGAGTAGTTGGAGGAGTGTATCTCAGCGCCGAGTTTGGCGTGGCGTGCCTCAACACGTTGCTCAGTATTCAGGAGCTGTGTGTAGACGTCCCATATGGGCATGGGATCAAGAACAGAATGGGCAGAGACATGACCGTCAAGAGGATTGTAATCACTGTCGAGGCCGGCGAGCAGAAAAGCATTGAACTCTTCTGGATAGAGTAGCTGTCCGATCGAAGCAAGCACATCTTCCAGGGACTTGACTTTGTTGAAGAAGGCGGTGGTGTTGGGGTAGTCGCACTTCTTGACCTTGGACAGCTGAGTACGGATCTGCATGACCCATGTTGTCGATTGCGTCGCAAAGCTGGCCTCCAGGGCCTCCCACGCCTCCTGCAACATGGGGATCATCATGACCATGCCGAGAACCCCTTCGCTGAGAGAGGACATGATGGCCAAGAGGATCGATTGATCCTGTTGGTGCCATGCCGCATACTTGGGGTTGGGCTCAGTTGTGGCAGCGACACCCTCGAACGCCGGAACTTGAAGCTCTACGACCGGACAGGTTAGAGATCCATCGACGAAGCCGAAAAGCAGGTTACTCCTCAAGATCGGATCGACTTGAGTGCGCTAGTAGAGGTAGTTGTCCGCTATAAGGCGGATAGTGAACTTGTTTGTCAGATCGTCCTTGACGCCATCACTGCCCGGGCGACGCTCCCGGTGCTCATGGAGATGCCGGCATAGATGGTCCTTGCGGACGGAGTGGTTGGCGCAGGGCTGGAGAGGGCCGACGACTGGCCAGAGGTAGTCATGGCGGTGTTCTACGGACGATGGCAGTAGGCGGAAGTCAGCGAACGTGGTGTCAGTGGTGGCGGCGGTAGAGGATAGGCGGAAGCGTATTAGGTTTTCTCTGATACCATAATAGAAAACATAGATAGGTAGGGTAAGGCTCGTACCATCTAGGACCGGCCTGGTATCAATATATATAGCATATATATATATATATATATATATATATATATATATATATATATATATATATATATATATATATATCAATAGAGGGGTACAATGGGTTCAAATACATCAAAGACATACTACAACTCTATGTACACATATAGTGTTTATTAGTGGCCTCTTCCAACAGCGTCAGGGTGAACCGCGCGAGATGGACGGGGCTCCCTTGGCGGCTGATCTGATTGCCTCAAGAGTCGCACGTATTAATACTCCCTCTGTTTCAAAATACAACATGTTTTAGCTTTATGAAAGAAATGTATCTAGACCCCTTTTAGTGTGTAGATTCATTTAGCTTTTGAGTGAGCCTACACACTAAAAAGGGTTAGATACACTCTTTTCACAAAGCTAAAACATTTTATATTTTGAAATTGAAGGAGTAGGTGCCAAAACCAAAAGGAGTACTCACTCCGATCCAAATTAAAGAACTCGGATTTGTTTAGATTCTGATATATCTAACACTAAAATTAAAGAAGTTAGATTTGCGTAAATTCTAATATATCTAGGACTAAAACATAACCAGATACATCTGAATCTAGATAGATCTAAGTCCATTAATTTGAATCAGAGGATAGTAGAAAGCAAATGCACGGCCCATGTATATCCTATTCGGGCATGCGTTCACGAAATCGAATGAGTGTTGGTCGCTCTGCTCTGGGGCGACTCGGGTGGCACCAAACCCTAGCCTCCTCTAGCTCCTCCCTCCCTGTCCTTCTTCCTCGCTGCCACCAGAGGTGACCGCCGAGAAACCCACGCGTAGCTGCCAAGGAAGGTGGCAACGGGGATCGTGATGCTCCACTGCTTGCATGGAGAGCTCCGGCATCTGGGGCGGCGGCCTCGAGAGGAGAGGGTGACGTTGACCTGGCGGCAGGGGACGTGCGTCGGTGTTGGTGTCCTTCCTCCTCGACCGCGGGGGCGGCGAGGGGATGGTGGTTTGGGGTCGCGGTGCGGGGGAACTCCATCGGCCTCCGGTTTCAGATATGAAGACGAAGCCCACGTCCAGGGCTGCTCGAGGTCGGGGCTGGGGTTGGTGTTTCGGGGGAAACCTTTGACCGACTGTGGTGGTCACAGCGGAGGCGTTGCTTCGGGCGCCGTTCCCCTTCTTGGAGGCGACGTCGAGGTACATCCCCCATCCCATGTCCCCTCATCCTAGGTGAAAACTCAAATCCTTCGGATTGGGCGGTGGTGGTGTGCTGGTGCCATTTCCTCAGTGGAGGCGTCGCCTTGGGATTGCGGGGTGGTCGAGCAGCATGGTGGTCGGTGGGCAGATGGTGGCGACGTGCTGATTTGTGGTGGTGACCGTTGTGTCATGGTCGGTTGGTGTCTATGCTTGATATTTCCGACCAATGTGGCCTTGTTGGCTGGCGGTCCGGCGCCCTTGAGCCTGGGCGGGAGGGTATAGGGTTCTCCTCTCCAGCAGCAAGGTCTGGGTGGTGAGACGGCGGCGCAGTCCTGGCCTTTCTCTGTTTCTTGTTGCCACATCTTCTGGCCGTGTCTTTGGGTGGCGACTTCAACTTAAAGCTTATGTCTTGATGGGTGGCGGTGCTGCGGTGGTGATCTCCGTGGGTAGCTCGTGTGAAGAAGTGGTCGTGCTCGATGCCCTTTTCCTTAGCAAGCTGACTTGTGTGTTCATTCATGCTCTAGGGGAGAGCTACTACCTTCCGATGGTATGACGCCCTTCGAGTCAGGACGAGAAGGCAGGGGTCTTCTTGGGAGGTGGAGGCGGATGACACTACAACAATGGTGAATCAAGAGCGGACAAAAACATGCTCTTCTTTGATGGCCTAGTTTCACGGCGCTTCTTCTCCAAGGACCGCTCATGCGGATGGACGATAGCCTTGTGTTTCAAGCTGTGTTTCTGTTTTCTTCTCTTCTTGTGTGCGTTGCCATGTAAGCTGACCGTCATCATCTTGTATCTGCCGCTCATGGCTTCATTAATTTAAAGGAGCCTGCTAGGCGTCCCCCGGACGATGGGAAGCCCCCATCGTCCTCCTTCCCGTGTTGCCACGTGTCCAAGAAAAGGGTCTAAATTCCGGATTTGCTGCAAAACACTCATTTTTGCTTAAAAAAACCCGCTTTTGCTTCTGAAAAAAAAAAGGTTCCTTTCAGAAAATAGAACGGGCCGCCGGAGACCTCGTCGGAGGCCATGCAGCAAAAAAAATACTAATGTAGCAAAACCGACTTCGCCAGAAACATCGTCGGGAAAAATTCGCTTGTGACTCTCGCCGAAGACCTTATAGCAAAAAGTTGACACTGTTGTAGCAAAAGCACAAGACGGTTGTAGCAAAAAAGTTCTTCTAATGTAGCAAAAACTAACTTCGCCGGAGACATCGCCGGAGACTTTCGCTGGGGGACCTCGCCGGAGACCTTGTAGCAAAAACTTTGTGCTGTTGTAGCAAAACCACCGAACAAAAGTTGCAAAAAAATTATTCTATGGTAGAAAAACTAACTTCGCCGGAGACATCGCCGGAGACTCTAGGAAACCTTGCCGGAGAACTTGTAGCAAAAATTTTACGATATTGTAGCAAAACTAAGAAACGAAGATAGCAAAAAAAAATCGATGTAGCAAAATCGGAGGCCAGCCTTTGTAGCATCGTCCGCCTTAGTCGAGCAGGGGGCGATGAGGGCGCGGTGGCGGCGGCGACTGGCAAGGGGAGCGAGGTCCGCGACGAGGGAGGAGAGGAAGGCGAGTGGCCGGCAAGGGACGGAGGAGGGCAGAAGTCGCTGGAGACGGAGGCGGAGGTCGCCGGGGCAGAGGTCGCCGGAGACGGAGGTCCGCGGCGGAGGTCGCTAGGGAGGAGGACAGAGGTCGCCGGGGCAAGGGGAGAGAGGTCCGCGGCGACACAGCCAGGGCAGCAGGATGGAGCAGCGATGCGCGGACGACGAAGACGCGTTGGGCACTACGGGAAAAACTTCCTTTGCCGTGTGGAAAAATCACACGGCAAAGACCTTCTAGAGCCTTTGTCGTGTGTATACACACGACAAATGCCACACGGCAACGTTTGTCACGGCAAAGACCCTTTGCCGTGTGTTTTCTAAATAAGCCACGGCAAAGTCTTTACCGTGTGTCTTACGCGTAGACACGACAAAGTAAAGTGAGATGACGGTTCCCCTTAGAGATGACGATGTCTATTCTTTGTCGTGTGTCATTCATAAATTCAACACGGCAAAGATAACCTTTGCCGTTTTGTCACCCATAAAACATACACGGCAAAGGCTGCCTTTGCCGTGTGTCACGTACATGGCAAAGAGGCTGCCTTTTCAAAATAAATTGAAAAAAAAATTCAATTTTTTTTCAAACTTTTTGAATACTTTTTACTTGTTAATCTCATATGGGATACTTTTAATCCTAAGTATGCTTAATATTAGGTCAAATTGCACTCATGATCAAACTTTCTACGGTCACCCATCCTAACACTACTCTAGCCCTAGCACGCTTAACTTCTTCGTTCCTTCCAAATGAGCTTCCGAGAAAGAAATCATACCTTGTCGATAATACTTTCATATCAATCCTATTAACTATTGGACCATGATGTCACACATCTCAGTTTTAGATTCTAACCAATTATTTAAGTAGACAACAATGAATAAGTAATAATAATCTTGAATCTAAATAAAAAATAAAATGATTTTAATTTTTTACCTTTTTCTATTTAATATGGAATAATTCATATATTTAAATCCGTAAATCAGAATTCGACAAATAAAATATCTAAATCGATCAGAAAAATAAGAGGAATCCAAATATGACATCCATATCATATTGTGAATCTAAAAATTATTATTTTTAAATCATGAGCATTAGATCATGTACCTGTAGTTCATATCTTACCCACTTCTTACCGATTGGGTAGAAATTTGTCTTTTTCACCAGGGGTGGACCGAAAGGTTTTAAAATCCCCGTTTGGGACATTGTTCATGTAAGATGGTCTAGTATTTTTGAAAAATGAGGTGGTAGCATTTTTGAATCGAACATTTGGTGTGCTTCACAAAACGCCCCGATTTTTGCTCTCCGAAAAGAGAAAATGGGTTTTCTGTGCGACGAAAAGGAAAACTTCCTCCTGCAATATTGTTCTCCATCCCATGATGCACATGCATGCACAATATGGGCACATTATCACAAACTATGTCATGATTCTGCCCATAACATTGATCATTTTAATCAAAAGCCAAGAAACCTCGAATGAGATAGGTCATTTTGTGAAGGTTTTTTTGAGAGATAATCAATATACCAAGTTTGATATTTTTTACTTCCAACTATATCACAAAATATTACACCACGTGAAGGTCTCGGATTTTTTTGATTTTTTTTGATTTAGTTATGATCATTTGAAACTATCGTCAAACCCTAATCGAACAGCGGGCATGACGATTCTTAGCTCCGGGCTGAGCCTCGCTAAACTTGCATTGGATCTATGAAGAAACATCATATTTTGAACCTAAAAATGATTTTTATAAAAAATTATGAGCATCAGATTATGTTCCTGCAGTTCATATCTTACCCACTTCCTACCGATTGGGTAGAAATTTGTCTTTTTCACCAGGGGTGGACGGAAAGGTTTTAAAATCCCCTCTTGGGACATTGTTCATGTAAGATGGTCTAGTTTTTTTGAAAAATGAGGTGGTAGCATTTTTGAATTGAACATTTGGTGTTGCTTCACAAAACTCCCCGATTTTTGCGCTCCGAAAATAGAAAATGGCTTTTCTATGCGACGAAAAGGAAAACTTCCTCCTGCAATATTGTTCTCCATCCCATGATGCACATGCATGCACAATATGGGCACCTTATCACAAACTATGTCATGATTCTGCCCATAACATTGATCATTTGAACCAAAAGCCAAGAAACCTCGAATGAGATAGGTCATTTTGTGAAGGTTTTTTTGAGCGATAATTAATATACCAAGTTTGATATTTTTCCTTCCAACTATATCACAAAATATGACACCACGCGAAGGTCTCGCATTTTTTGATTTTTTTTAATTTAGTTATGATCATTTGAAACTATCGTCAAACCCTAATCGAACAGCGGGCATGACGATTCTTAGCTCCGGGCTGAGCCTCGCTAAACTTGCATTGGATCTATGAAGAAACATCATATTTTGAACATAAAAATGATTTTTGTAAAAAATTATAAGCATCAGATCATGTACCTCCAGTTCATATCTTACCCACTTCCTACCGATTCGGCAGAAATTTGTCTTTTTCACCAGGGATGGACGAAAAGGTTTTAAAATCTTCGGTTGGGACATTGTTTATGTAAGATGGTCTAGTATTTTTGAAAATGAGGTGGTAGCATTTTTGAATCGAACATTTGGTGTTGCTTCACAAAACGCCCCGATTTTTGCTCTCCGAAAATAGAAAATGGGTTTTCTGTGCGACGAAAAGGAAAACTTCCTCCTGCAATATTGTTCTCCATCCCATGATGCACATGCATGCACAATATGGGCACGTTATCACAAACTATGTCATGATTCTGCCCATAACATTGATCATTTGAATCAAAAGCCAAGAAACCTCGAATGAGATAGGTCATTTTGTGAAGGTTTTTTTGAGAGATAATCAATATACCAAGTTTGATATTTTTCCATCCAACTATATCACAAACTATGACACCACGTGAAAGTCTCGGATTTTTTTTATTTTTTTTGATTTAGTTATGATCATTTGAAACTATCGTCAAACCCTAATCGAACAACGGGCATGACGATTCTTAGCTTCGGGCTGAGCCTTGCTAAACTTGCATTGGATCTATGAAGAAACATCATATTTTGAACCTAAAAATGATTTTTGTAAAAAATTATGAGCATCAGATCATGTACCTGCAGTTCATATCTTACCCACTTCCTATCGATTCAGCAGAAATTTGTCTTTATCACCAGGGATGGACGAAAAGGTTTTAAAATCTCCAGTTGGGACATTGTTCATGTAAGATGGTCTAGTGTTTTTGAAAAATGAGGTGGTAGCATTTTTGAATCGAATATTTGGTGTTGCTTCACAAAATGCCCCGATTTTTGCTCTCCGAAAATAGAAAATGGCTTTTCTGTGCGACGAAAAGGAAAACTTCCTCCTGCAATATTGTTCTCCATCCCATGATGCACATGCATGAACAATATGGGCACGTTATCACAAACTATGTCATGATTCTTCCCATAACATTGATCATTTGAACCAAAAGCTAAGAAACCTCGAATGAGATAGGTCATTTTGTGAAGGTTTTTTTTGAGAGATAATCAATATACCAAGTTTGATATTTTTCCTTCCAACTATATCACAAAATATGACACCACGCGAAGGTATCGCATTTTTTTGATTCTTTTTATTTAGTTATGATCATTTGAAACTATCGTCAAACCCTAATCGAACAACGGGCATGACGATTCGTAGCTCCGGGCTGAGCCTCGCTAAACTTGCATTGGATCTATGAAGAAACATCATATTTTGAACCTAAAAATGATTTTTGTAAAAAATTATGAGCATCAGATCATGTACCTGCAGTTCATATCTTACCCACTTCCTACCGATTCGGCAGAAATTTGTCTTTTTCACCAGGGATGGACGAAAAGGTTTTAAAATCTCCGGTTGGGACATTGTACATGTAAGATGGTCTATTATTTTTTAAAAATGAAGTGGTAGCATTTTTGAATGTAACATTTGGTGTTGCTTCACAAAACGTCCTGATTTTTGCTCTCCGAAAATAGAAAATGGGTTTTCTGTGCGACGAAAAGAAAAACTTCCTCCTGCAATATTGTTCTCCATCCCATGATGCACATGCATGCACAATATGGGCACATTATCGCAAACTATGTCATGATTCTGCCCATAACATTGGTCATTTGAACCAAAAGCCAAGAAACCTCGAATGAGATAGGTCATTTTGTGAAGGTTTTTTTGAGAGATAATCAATATACCAAGTTTGATATTTTTCCTTCCAACTATATCACAAAATATGACACCACGCGAAGGTCTCGCATTTTTTTGATTTTTTTTGATTTAGTTATGATCATTTGAAACTATCGTCAAACCCTAATCGAACAGCGGGCATGACGATTCTTAGCTCCGGGCTGAGCCTCGCTAAACTTGCATTGGATCTATGAAGAAACATCATATTTTGAACCTAAAAATCATTTTTGTAAAAAATTATGAGCATCAGATCATGTACCTGCAGTTCATATCTTACCCACTTCCTACCGATTCGGTAGAAATTTATCTTTTTCACCAGGGTTGGACGAAAAGGTTTTAAAATCTCCAGTTGGGACATTGTTCATGTAAGGTGGTCTAGTATTTTTGGTAGCATTTTTGAATTGAACATTTGGTGTTGCTTCACAAAACGTCCCGATTTTTGCGCTCCGAAAATAGAAAATGGCTTTTCCGTGCAACGAAAAGGAAAACTTACTCTTGCAACATTATTATGCATCCCATGATGCACATGAATACACAATATGGACACATTATCACAAACTATGTTGCGATTCTGGCCATAACATTGGTAATTTGAACCGAAAGCCAGGAATCCTCGAATAAGATAGGTCATTTTGTGAAGGGTTTTTTGAGATATAATCAATATACCAAGTTTGATATTTTTCCTTCCAACTATATCACAAAATATGACACCACGCGAAGGTCTCACATTGTTTCGCTCATTTTTGTATTTTTTTATGCCTATTTTAAACTATGGTCAAAATGGCGAGTATGAAGATTCATATTCAACATAAATATCTAATATTTGAGTGTAGATAGATAGATCTTATTTTTATGCAAATTTTGATATATTATTTCTATTTTTCTGAACTAGAATGATTTTTTTATGATTTTCCTAAGAGTAATGTGATAAAAGAGAAAAAAGAAAAAAATAGAACTTTGCCATGTATATATCGGAATACACACGGCAAAGGCCTTTGCCGTGTATATTGAGGAATACACACGGCAAAGACCCTTTGCCGTGTATACTGCGGAATACACACGGCAAAGGGCTGGCGAGGGCACACGGCAAAGAGGCCACCGTTTGCTGCTCATTCCCGTCAAGTGGACCTGTGGGGTCAAGGGTCCCACTTCGTTGCCGTGATGACACCTATGCCGTGTGCCGCTATCAACTTTGCCGAGTGTTTTTTCTTTGCCGTGTTCCTTTGTATGTCTTTGCCGTGTATATTTCTTTACCGTGTTCTTTTTCAGAAATTTGCCGTATTCGCATATTTTGCCGTGTGCTTTCTGGGTTGTACACGGCAAAGACAAACTTTGCCGTGTTCCAGTCTATTTGGCACACGATAAAGCCGTGTCTACACGGCAGCGGCAATTTTTCCCATAGTGGAAGATAAGGAAGCAGGAGAAAAGGGGGGACCCACACGGCAACTCTGGGGGTGCTCACGTCCACACGCGCCCACGCTTAATCGTGACCCGGACGATCCGAGTCATTTCCCTAATTTAAAGTTTTACTTAGGCCTTCAGTTTAAAAACATGCTCTTCTCCGATGGCCTAGTTTCACGGTGCTTCTTCTCCAAGGACCGCTCAAGCTGTGTTTCTGTTTTCTTCTCTTCTTGTCTGCGTTGCCATGTAAGCTGACTGTTATCATCTTGTATCTGCCGTTTATGGTTTCATTAATTTAAAGCCGGGCTTAGACCTTCAGTTTAAAAATCGAACGAGTGCTACTATTCCATACGAAACAGACGGATAGTTCATGGTATGTGATCGGGTTATGTGATCCCTACTATAACGCTCGCCCTGACTCAAGCGTAGCCCCGTCGTATACGAGCACTAGTAGTATACTAACTTTGTCTGGGTCCGTCTAGTCCTCGAGTAGTACTATCTATACATGTACAGTGCTTGTAATCATGAAGCAAACCCATCGGCTCCAACCGCGCCCCCCAACCCAAGTCTCTCATCATCAATCTTCGTCTGTCCTTGGCAACTGCCAAGCCATGGTGGCCAAAACCGCCGCCGTGTCTGCACGCCTCGTCCGCTCCTCCCGAACGCACCGTATCTACGATGTGCACGTCGCAGGGCACACCATGGTCATCACCACCGTGACCGCGAACCCCGGCGTCGCTCGCCGGTGGGTGCACTCAACACTGTGGCGCAAATCCCGTCGCCTCCGTTCCGGCGCCGGACTCACCGTCGGCATGGGCGTGCAGTGGACCCCTTCCTTCCGCCGTCTTGGATACGGCGCGAATCCGCGGCCGGGCACGCTGCAGCTGTGCTGCGGGCGACGGTGCCTCGTGTTCCAGATCGCGCAGGTCGACAGTGCCTCGCCTGCCGTTCTTCGGCGCTTCATGTACGACGCGCGTGTGGCATTCGTCGCGTACAACATCGGCTCCGACTGCCGCAAGCTGAGGGACTACCACGGCCTGGTGGTGGCGAACCCTCGAGAGCTGCGCTCCGTGACGGGCATGGGCAACGCCTCCATGGAGCGCATGGCGGAGCAGGTCCTTGGGTGGCGCGGCGTGAAGAAGAACAAGCGAGTAGGCACCAGCAAGTGGGACGGTCGCTGGCTATCGAAGAAGCAGATGGTGTACGCCTCCATCGACGCGTGCATCTCGCACTGCATCGGGGTTCGCCTTGCCAGACATCGACGCGTATACGGACTCTAGTCCTGGATCCGACGCGTAGAAGCCAGACTCGAGCATGCAGCAATCAAGGTTGAAGTGATCTCACCTGCAGGAAACTTCAATTGGCAGCGGTCTAAATTGTTCTTATGTTCTTTGTGAACATGTCCGGTTGCTAGCATTAGGCGGCAGACTAAATTGTTTTTATGATTGTCCGGTTGCTTCATATTTTGTTCAGTCTTCCTCATTTCCTTGTCTTTCTTGATGTGTTTGAGTATTGTTCGGATTGACTTCACTATCCTTATTGTAGTGGCAATTGATTTGATGAAATAATTTGAATCCATGTACGTACACTTTTTATTAACATGTATATATATATCCAAGACATGCATAATATGTTAAAAATATAATCAATAATTTATATGATTTAATCCGAATTAATAATTAGCAAAACATGAAAATACAAATAGCAATTAAATAGATCACGCAAACTAACAGAGTAGATGAACATATCTATCTACTAATTTACGCAGAGGTAGGTTCGTCCGTCCAATTTTTGGTTCCGATTTTTTGTTGGTCGATTTTGCCCTTCCACCAACGTAGTAATTACCCCACTGCCACCAGCAATGAAAAACGGTTCTAAAAAGAAAGTCAGCCGTGGTAGACTAATACGTCGCTTACTTCGTCCGTCGTCCCACCCCTGCCCGCATTGCTTTTTCACTTTAGCCCCTGCCCACATTACCTCTTCTCTCTCGAAGGAGACATCCACTCGATCCAAGATCCCTAGCGAATCCCCATGCCCCTAACCTAGGTTCCACCACCACGCCGCCTCTCCCTCCGGCCGTGGCCCTCCGCCTCCCTCCGGTCCCAAGCCGCCGTTCCACCTCCTACTTCAGTCCAGCGATTGGGGCCTCTATTGCGGCCGTGCAAGCGATTGGGGCCTCTATTGCGGCCGTGCAAGCGATTGGGGCCTCTATTGCGGCCGTGCAAGCGATGACACCTCCCAGAAGCGAGGAGCGGCAGGGGCGGGCACATCCTTGATGCTGAAATCGTTGCGGACGTGGACGCCAGCGCAACGAAGACAAGTGAGGCGGGAAGCACACCCCCACCCCGACGCCGGCTAAAACGGATGAGGGTCCGGCTCCTGCTCCGGATGAGGACGACAAGCTCCGGTGTACGGCTCTGGGAGGTACCTCCAGGCGTCTGCGGCACTTGGTGGACAATGCCTCCGGTCTTAGTCAGCTCTCTATAATCAGAGGTAAGAGAATCCATGGACCTTTTCTCTTTTTATTCAGGTCCGTTTCACTGTGGTATGGGTATTGCCAACGATGGATTTTTAATGGTTTAGTCTTAAAAACAACAGAAGTTTATTTGGGATAAGCTGCATGTGTAGATATGTGCGGAGGAAGAACTCAACAATTTACAATCCAATCTCGTGTTGTTGGATCAAGCTTAGATTTCCTACAAGCATGAGCATTTTGCTAGATACAGTCCAATCTCACGTTGTTCGATCCATGAAGAACTCAACAATTTCTGCAGGGGCGTAGCTCTTTTATAAGATAATATTTGTACGTTAAATCCTAGACCTATTACATAATCATCCGTAATCAACTGCAAGCTTTCCGGTACGTTTTTAGATACTCTTAGTGGCCTCCAGTGTATGCTCGATCTTTCAGTTCAGTTTCACCACCTCTTTCTTCCCTTCACCCTGGCACGGCCAAAACCCTGCCTCTTTCAATCATATCTCCCCTTAGATACCTGAATCTCTTTCATCCGGTAAGTATAGTGGTCCTGTAATTTATGGCCGCATGTGTGTATCCGTTGGGATGCCATGCCGTGCGCCTGCATCTCCTGTAATCATTGATAGTCGCTGCCATGGCCATCCAACGATACCGATGCTAGAGCTGGCTGTCGACGAGTAGGTCAGGCAAGACGAGGGCAGACGACATCGCCCAGCGCCAGATAGGAATAGGTCGTCAGACTGCCCAGTGGCCACACCAATTTCACCCCATCTTCCCTTGATGTTTATCCTTGCTCGGCTCTGGCAATATCTCTCCCGCCGGAGATTGATGGATTAGCGGTAACCATCTTTCATTTTCTCCCTCCCAAATTCTATATATCTAATGTTTCAGCTTAATTTTTTGTCTAGCTTTAGGATTTAATATTGAGATATTATTTAATTTTCCTATTTACTATATTCTTACCTCAAAACAAAAGGATCGTCCACTTAAGCAACAATTGTGCTCCACCGCTCTCTCAGATTCAGCCAACGAGTCAAAGTCTACATAATTTTGTCAGTTCTCCTTTTAAGCATGTCATATTGAACACACTGAGTTCATTTCTCAGCGCATATGGTACATCTCTGTAGCATCATTGGTATCAAGTAATTACAGGTCATGCATTGAGTTATCACTTAAAGTGAACACTAATAAAATGTGTACTCTTTTCATGAATTCCTATATGTAAGCTAGATTGAAGCTAATAGTTTTTGTAATGGTTTGGCAGCCCTTGCAGATAAAGATAAGTTTCTACTTTCTGCTCGAATATTCAGACTTGGGCACATACATAATATACCATCTATTGTGACTCGGATGATCTGTATCCACGAAGCAATTTGGGTGTCAGATGGTTGAGATGAGTCTGAGCTAGGCGTCGAACAAGACCAGTCCCATGCGACAGTCCACTTCGTTGAAGACCAGTCGTATGCATGGCCTACCCCTCCCACCGGAGGCCGCACGGCCGCACATGTGGAGCATCCATGCGCAATCTTACCAGTTGGCAGCCAGCCCGTGCGCTTGCATCTCTGACCTACAGATTGCAACGGTGACCTGCAGATTGATGAATTAGCGGTAACCATCTTTCATTTTCTCCCTCCCAAATTCTAAATATATAATGTTTCATCTTTTTTGGGTCGCCCCTTAGGATTTAAGATTTAAATATTATGTAGTTTTCCTATTTTATATATGTATTCTTACCTCAAAACAAAATGATCTGTAATTGCGCTCCACTACTCTCTCAGATTCAGCCAACGAGTCAAATTCTACTGAATTTTGCCAGTTTCCCTTTTAAGCATGTCATATTGGGACATTGAGTTCATTTCTCAGCGCATATGTACAGCCGTGTAGCATCATTCGTATCGAGTAATTCCATGTCATGTATTGAGTTGTCATTTGAAGTGGACACACTAATAAAATGTGTACTCTTTTCCTGAATGCCTGTATGTATGTTAGATTGAAGCTAATAGTTTTTGTACTGGTTTGACAGCCCTGGCAGATAAAGGGAAGTTTCTACTTTTTGCTCAAATATTCAGACTCGATGCACATACAAAATATACCATCTATTGTGACTCGGATGATCTATATCAACGAAACAATTTGGCTGTCAGAAGGCTGAGATGAGTATGAGCTGAGCGTTGAACCAGAACAGTCCCTTGCGACAGTCCACTCCGTTGAAGACCAGTCATATGCACGGCTTCCCCCTCCCGCCGGCATCGGCACGACCGCACATGTGGAGTATCCATTCGCAAGCTTACCCGTTGGCAGCCACCCCGTGCGCTTGCATCTCCCGAAATGCACAAATCATCAACGTGAGTTGTCGTAGTATGCATGCTAAATGTTCCGCACACAACATGATGGCCCTAATTTTCTTATTCTTAATTTTATAGTTTATGCTTGTTTGTTTTATTTAATCGTCTTTGATGTTTGTTAAATATTCAGCGGACTGCAAGATGTTTGTATTTTAGTTGAAAAATATCTTTCATTATGCAGGGACTATTATTAGCTAACTGTCTGCTAGAGTCATCCGCCATGAGCATATTCCAGATCCAAGGTAGTTATTTATTATCTTCTATTGTGTTTACTTCAAATGTACCAATATTGCTTTGTTCAGTTATGTAGACCAGCTATAAAGTTTACTGCAAGCTGTTTTGACACCATTCTGTAAGCACCCTTTCTTCCTTACACTCTTATGTCCATGCATTGTAATTATGTAATGTGCAAGAGTAGCATTCATCTTTTTAAAGGTAGAAATTTAGTTGCCTTTTCGGTGCATGTTGATAATGCTCTTTTGTTTGTATTACTTAAATATTTGTTTGTGAAAGGTTATATATTAGAGAAGTAGAAAAGTTACTCAAATATATATAAGCCAATACATGTAACAATTCGAACTTTGATTGCCTATATATTAGCCAATACATGTTTCCCGTAGCAGCGCACGGGCATTTTACTATATATATTAGTTTCCCGTGCCCATATTCTCAAGGTTGGACCACTTTATTGTCTTATGTCTCTTTTCAGCTGTGCTTTGAAAATAATTATTCATTTTGGATTGCTCTAATAAGAATTGTTGCTAAATGGTATTTGAGTATCATTTCCGGGCTCCCAATTTAGTTTGTGATAATGACAAACTAGGAAATATCTCAACGTTCAGTTTGTTTCTGAAGTTAATCTAATTGCCAAAATAACTGCCAAAGATTAGATATGAAATTTTCCACGAGTACTATGAATACGTCAACAACGAGGGAAAAAACTTAAGGGCTATGGCAGCACACGTTTAGTCAACTGTAAAACCTACTCCCTCCCATCAAAATTATTGACTTAGATTTGTCTAGATTTAGATGTATCTAGCACTAAAACATGTTTAGATACATCCGAATCTAGACAATTTCGAGTCAATTAATTTGGATAGGAGGGAGTAGAAAAATGAGATACCAACTGTTACTTCAATTGTTAATTTTTTTGGTTTTCTTTTGAAACCATCATTTTTTGTTTTGTAGGGTGTTAAAATATTTAGAAGTGGCACAAAAGGTGTTAAATTATTTGGAAGCGGCACAAATTGTTACATGAGATACTACTAGGATCAATCATATTTCGAGAAAAATCTGAAACACATATTCATTCGTAACATCGTTCTTTGATAGTATATATTTCCAGTAGATGCATTGAGGTACAACTCCAATCGTTCCATGTACATGGTGTTCTTCCTGACCAAGGATCACCCCCATGGCATGAGTGAGATGAAAGGTCACAATGTAAAGAATTTGCTGAACGACTAGAAAATAAAATTACACCACGACCCTACAATTAAATTGACATGGTCACAACTTGATTTGTAACACTATCATTTATAACACCACTAGCTTTGTCATTGAAATCTCTCACATTTGAAGTTTGGAATTAAGGATATACAATTGGTATTTATACATTTTAGATAGGATACTGAGAGATACTTACGGCATGACATGTAACAATTCGAACTTTGATTGCCTATATATTAGCCAATACATGTTGCCCGTAGCAGTCGCACGGGCATTTTACTAGTTACATATAAATAAGATAAACCTATTACATCTACATCAAACGCTAGAACTAGACACTCTAGCATAATCTAAAAGAGAGAGAGATTGAGATCACATACGCTGTCGCCCATGTTGAGGTTGTCAAAGAGGTTGGTGATGTCTGGAAAAAAATCGCCGTCCCAAAAACCTGATCGCGCCTCACCCGGTTCACAAGAGGCGGGGTTCTGGAGGCCTACTGTCCCGATTTACGGTGTACGCCGCAAGCCGGGATGAGAAAGACGAAGGCGGCAGCGAAATAGACTGAAAAGAGACGCGTGTGATAGGCAGTGCCGATTTGGTTTATCGTAGACACTTATGTAGTGCAGGTCAGGGAGATCTTGGGGCTGAGACCCCACGATCCATAAAATCTGAAAATGGCTGACTAATTAATGCGACCGTTAATGACTCGTAATTAATCCATGAACCAGCAACCCGCGCGCAGTACAGCGAGGCGGTGTCGAAGGAGGAGTGCGCGAGAGCTGCTCTTCTTCTCACACCGTAGTTAGAACAACTTTTTTTTTACAATCAATACCACGATATATTCATAGAAGCATATAGTACATGGTAGAGATACATAGACTGTCTCCAACGGTTACAAAATAAAGTCTAAAAGAAACTAGTAAAACACTAAGATCTTCAAACTCTTTCTTCTTCCTAGATACCATCTTGAACTTTTCTAAAGACAGCCAAGAACTAACAGGTACCAAAACACAACCTGTAAATACCAACGAGGGTTCTTCCATAATTTTAGTTTGAGTCGCAGTGCTAAGACTGTGTGCACGCGCACAACCATTAGAGTAATTAATCACATCGGCAAGAGTACCAACACCAGTATTCCAGTCCAAAGTAACCGAACAGCCTGATCGACGTCGCTGGCGAACCGATAGCACGAACCACCATTGTCGAGGACGTAGTAGCCGGGACAAATATTGCAAGGATAATCCTCGCGGCAACCATGCAAAAAATTCTAAAATCGACTTGACGAAGTAAGATCTGAAAGATTGTACCTATAGAACTGTAATCTTACAACACTGGATGCCGGGAAGAAGATCTCGTCGCCGAACGAAAGGCCGAAGATCACTTATTGTAGACGATGTCATCTTCATTGACTTAGAGGCCAAAAAAGATGACTATCAAAACCTAATCTAATCTCTTAAAACACTAATTTTACTAAAAACTCCACCCATAGATCGGGTTCTCCACCCCTCCTAATGCCGGCGAGGCCGGCTGGAGGAGGGGGAACCGATGTATGGAGGACAGAGGAGAGGCGGTGGCTAGGTCAGTTGGCGGCGGAGGCTGAAATTTTCATGTAACCCATAGTTAGAACAACCTAGTATATAAGGAGATGTAACTTCCACTCAACTAGCAAGGTGGGACTAAACTTTAGCACCACTAGTACACACATGAGCTGCCACAAATAATGGGCCAAAGAGAATTTCAGAATTTGTATTTGTTATGGAGCAAAAGTCAACATGCAAATACCTCAAATTCCAACAAAATACTCATATGAGATGTCACCAGATGTCCTGAATCCAAATAGATGCTTTGTACCTCTCTTGTAACTTGTACTGCCGCTACTTGTGGCTAATTATGTTCTATCCACGCTTTGTTTGTTATTAATTTCATTCTAAAATGTAAGAATTTTTAACGGTTTAAATTAAAGAGATAGAGAGGCTTAAATCTGACAAGGGAGGTAGCCTGCACGGCCCCTTACAGCGGTACAAGTTCAGGTGACGGATTTATATGCCTACCTTGCTTTACTAAGGATTATTTTTTTACAAATATAGCCCTCTATAAATCGCCATCGCCAAAACTACCCTTGTCTCACGGCATTTGTCAAATATACCTTGGCGGGAGGTTGAAAAAGCACCACGTAGCGCCTCCCGCCAGCGAGTGTGGCAGATCAAAATTACCGCCTTGGGGAATGGTGGGATGGACATCCCGCCCTAGCGATTGGCGGGAGATGACCGGTGGCTGGCGGAAAGTTTGCATGAAGCCTATGTCTTCCTTTCTTTGGTCTTTTCCTGTGCTTGACCGCAAAATACATGCTCTTGCATGCATATTAATTGATGCCTGTCAGTCACATGAATATTCTGCCCCATTAGAAGCCCAATCTTTTTCAAATTCGCTGCTAATTTGAGGCTATAAAAAGGACTCGTGATGACTACTCCCAGGCTTCACGGATACCAGTATTTAAATATCCAAAAATTTGAATCCAAAAGTTTTTAAAAAATCAGATAAATATAATGATGTAGTCAGTAAAGTCTTCCGTTAGTGTGCAAAAATTTAGCTCAAAAATATATTAGATATTAGGCTTAATAAAAAATGTGGATTTTTTTCCGAAATGGAATCTTTGCATCGAAAAGATACATACGACCTGCTTTATTAATTATTCAACAAAAGAATGGCAACATACATCACAAAATCTGAAGCCTCCACGCAACATTTACAATCCTGACAATAGGTAAAAATCATGTTAACACGGCCTTATACCCTAAAAACAACGTAATCCCACCATCAGCTATGAACCATGAACGTTGCATATCCCGAAACGCCCTCTAGACGAAACGAGAGCGTTTATCCGGTTTAGTAGACTCGAAGCGAGTATTTTATACATGCATGCACGATTAGATAATTATACATAGACAGTGAAGTATTTAATTATTATAGTTAAATATTAAATAATTTGGTTATAGTTATTCCATGGGATACGTCCTCAATTTCGAATAAATAATTTTGACAAGGGGTACGTCCTCCATTTCGAAAAAAATATCCGCATTTTTTCCGAGCCTAATATGTAATAAATTCTTTTAGCTAAATTTTTACACACTAACAGAAGACTTTACTGACTACGTCATTATATTTTTTCTGATTTTTTTAAATGTTTGGATTCAAATTTTTGGATATTTGAATACTGGTATCAGTGAAGCCTGGGAGTCAACACGAGTCCTGTTTATAGCCTCAAATTAGCCGCGAATTTGAAAAAGATTACACGACTAATGAGGCAGAATCTTCGTGTGACTGACAGGCATCAATTAATGTGCATGCAAGGGCATGTATTTTGCGGTCAAGCACAGAACAAGGCCAATGAAAAGAAGGCATAGGCTGCATGCAAACCTTCCGCCAACCACTGGTCCTCTCCGGCCAATCGCTAGGGCGGGATGTCCTTCCCGCCATTCTCTAAGGCGGGAATTTTGATCCGCCACACTCGCTGGCGGGAGGCGCTAGGTGGCGCTTTTTCCACCTCCCGCCAGGCTATATTTGACAAATGCCGTGAGAGAAAGGTAGTTTTGACGATGACGATTTACAGAGGGCTATATTTGTAAAAAAATCAAGGATTATTTTTTTTACAAATATAGCCCTCTATAAATCGCCATCGCCAAAACTACCCTTGTCTCACGGCATTTGTCAAATATACCTTGGCGGGAGGTTGAAAAAGCACCACGTAGCGCCTCCCGCCAGCGAGTGTGGCAGATCAAAATTACCGCCTTGGGGAATGGCGGGATGGACATCCCGCCCTAGCGATTGGCGGGAGATGACCGGTGGCTGGCGGAAAGTTTGCATGAAGCCTATGTCTTCCTTTCTTTGGTCTTTTCCTGTGCTTGACCGCAAAATACATGCTCTTGCATGCATATTAATTGATGCCTGTCAGTCACATGAATATACTGCCCCATTAGAAGCCCAATCTTTTTCAAATTCGCTGCTAATTTGAGGCTATAAAAAGGACTCGTGATGACTACTCCCAGGCTTCACGGATACCAGTATTTAAATATCCAAAAATTTGAATCCAAAAGTTTTAAAAAATCAGATAAATATAATGATGTAGTCAGTAAAGTCTTCCGTCAGTGTGCAAAAATTTAGCTCAAAAATATATTAGATATTAGGCTTAATAAAAAATGTGGATTTTTTTCCGAAATGGAATCTTTGCATCGAAAAGATACATACGGCCTGCTTTATTAATTATTCAACAAAAGAATGGCAACATACATCACAAAATCTGAAGCCTCCACGCAACATTTACAATCCTGACAATAGGTAAAAATCATGTTAACACGGCCTTATACCCTAAAAACAACGTAATCCCACCATCAGCTATGAACCATGAACGTTGCATATCCCGAAACGCCCTCTAGACGAAACGAGAGCGTTTATCCGGTTTAGTAGACTCGAAGCGAGTATTTTATACATGCATGCACGATTAGATAATTATACATAGACAGTGAAGTATTTAATTATTATAGTTAAATATTAAATAATTTGGTTATAGTTATTCCATGGGATACGTCCTCAATTTCGAATAAATAATTTTGACAAGGGGTACATCCTCCATTTCGAAAAAAATATCCGCATTTTTTCCGAGCCTAATATATAATATATTCATTTAGCTAAATTTTTACACACTAACAGAAGACTTTACTGACTACGTCATTATATTTTTTCTGATTTTTTTAAATGTTTGGATTCAAATTTTTGGATATTTGAATACTGGTATCAGTGAAGCCTGGGAGTCAACACGAGTCCTGTTTATAGCCTCAAATTAGCCGCGAATTTGAAAAAGATTAGACGACTAATGAGGCAGAATCTTCGTGTGACTGACAGGCATCAATTAATGTGCATGCAAGGGCATGTATTTTGCGGTCAAGCACAGAACAAGGCCAATGAAAAGAAGGCATAGGCTGCATGCAAACCTTCCGCCAACCACTGGTCCTCTCCGGCCAATCGCTAGGGCGGGATGTCCTTCCCGCCATTCTCTAAGGCGGGAATTTTGATCCGCCACACTCGCTGGCGGGAGGCGCTAGGTGGCGCTTTTTCCACCTCCCGCCAGGCTATATTTGACAAATGCCGTGAGAGAAAGGTAGTTTTGACGATGACGATTTACAGAGGGCTATATTTGTAAAAAAATCAAGGATTATTTTTTAACAAATATAGCCCTCTATAAATCGCCATCGCCAAAACTACCCTTGTCTCACGGCATTTGTCAAATATACCTTGGCGGGAGGTTGAAAAAGCACCACGTAGCGCCTCCCGCCAGCGAGTGTGGCAGATCAAAATTACCGCCTTGGGGAATGGCGGGATGGACATCCCGCCCTAGCGATTGGCGGGAGATGACCGGTGGCTGGCGGAAAGTTTGCATGAAGCCTATGTCTTCCTTTCTTTGGTCTTTTCCTGTGCTTGACCGCAAAATACATGCTCTTGCATGCATATTAATTGGTGCCTGTCAGTCACATGAATATTCTGCCCCATTAGAAGCCCAATCTTTTTCAAATTCGCTGCTAATTTGAGGCTATAAAAAGGACTCGTGATGACTACTCCCAGGCTTCACGGATACCAGTATTTAAATATCCAAAAATTTGAATCCAAAAGTTTTAAAAAATCAGATAAATATAATGATGTAGTCAGTAAAGTCTTCCGTCAGTGTGCAAAAATTTAGCTCAAAAATATATTAGATATTAGGCTTAATAAAAAATGTGGATTTTTTTCCGAAATGGAATCTTTGCATCGAAAAGATACATACGACCTGCTTTATTAATTATTCAACAAAAGAATGGCAACATACATCACAAAATCTGAAGCCTCCACGCAACATTTACAATCCTGACAATAGGTAAAAATCATGTTAACACGGCCTTATACCCTAAAAACAACGTAATCCCACCATCAGCTATGAACCATGAACGTTGCATATCCCGAAACGCCCTCTAGACGAAACGAGAGCGTTTATCCGGTTTAGTAGACTCGAAGCGAGTATTTTATACATGCATGCACGATTAGATAATTATACATAGACAGTGAAGTATTTAATTATTATAGTTAAATATTAAATAATTTGGTTATAGTTATTCCATGGGATACGTCCTCAATTTCGAATAAATAATTTTGACAAGGGGTACGTCCTCCATTTCGAAAAAAATATCCGCATTTTTTCCGAGCCTAATATATAATATATTCTTTTAGCTAAATTTTTACACACTAACAGAAGACTTTACTGACTACGTCATTATATTTTTTCTGATTTTTTAAATGTTTGGATTCAAATTTTTGGATATTTGAATACTGGTATCAGTGAAGCCTGGGAGTCAACACGAGTCCTGTTTATAGCCTCAAATTAGCCGCGAATTTGAAAAAGATTAGACGACTAATGAGGCAGAATCTTCGTGTGACTGACAGGCATCAATTAATGTGCATGCAAGGGCATGTATTTTGCGGTCAAGCACAGAACAAGGCCAATGAAAAGAAGGCATAGGCTGCATGCAAACCTTCCGCCAACCACTGGTCCTCTCCGGCCAATCGCTAGGGCGGGATGTCCTTCCCGCCATTCTCTAAGGCGGGAATTTTGATCCGCCACACTCGCTGGCGGGAGGCGCTAGGTGGCGCTTTTTCCACCTCCCGCCAGGCTATATTTGACAAATGCCGTGAGAGAAAGGTAGTTTTGACGATGACGATTTACAGAGGGCTATATTTGTAAAAAAATCAAGGATTATTTTTTAACAAATATAGCCCTCTATAAATCGCCATCGCCAAAACTACCCTTGTCTCACGGCATTTGTCAAATATACCTTGGCGGGAGGTTGAAAAAGCACCACGTAGCGCCTCCCGCCAGCGAGTGTGGCAGATCAAAATTACCGCCTTGGGGAATGGCGGGATGGACATCCCGCCCTAGCGATTGGCGGGAGATGACCGGTGGCTGGCGGAAAGTTTGCATGAAGCCTATGTCTTCCTTTCTTTGGTCTTTTCCTGTGCTTGACCGCAAAATACATGCTCTTGCATGCATATTAATTGGTGCCTGTCAGTCACATGAATATTCTGCCCCATTAGAAGCCCAATCTTTTTCAAATTCGCTGCTAATTTGAGGCTATAAAAAGGACTCGTGATGACTACTCCCAGGCTTCACGGATACCAGTATTTAAATATCCAAAAATTTGAATCCAAAAGTTTTAAAAAATCAGATAAATATAATGATGTAGTCAGTAAAGTCTTCCGTCAGTGTGCAAAAATTTAGCTCAAAAATATATTAGATATTAGGCTTAATAAAAAATGTGGATTTTTTTCCGAAATGGAATCTTTGCATCGAAAAGATACATACGACCTGCTTTATTAATTATTCAACAAAAGAATGGCAACATACATCACAAAATCTGAAGCCTCCACGCAACATTTACAATCCTGACAATAGGTAAAAATCATGTTAACACGGCCTTATACCCTAAAAACAACGTAATCCCACCATCAGCTATGAACCATGAACGTTGCATATCCCGAAACGCCCTCTAGACGAAACGAGAGCGTTTATCCGGTTTAGTAGACTCGAAGCGAGTATTTTATACATGCATGCACGATTAGATAATTATACATAGACAGTGAAGTATTTAATTATTATAGTTAAATATTAAATAATTTGGTTATAGTTATTCCATGGGATACGTCCTCAATTTCGAATAAATAATTTTGACAAGGGGTACGTCCTCCATTTCGAAAAAAATATCCGCATTTTTTCCGAGCCTAATATATAATATATTCTTTTAGCTAAATTTTTACACACTAACAGAAGACTTTACTGACTACGTCATTATATTTTTTCTGATTTTTTTAAATGTTTGGATTCAAATTTTTGGATATTTGAATACTGGTATCAGTGAAGCCTGGGAGTCAACACGAGTCCTGTTTATAGCCTCAAATTAGCCGCGAATTTGAAAAAGATTAGACGACTAATGAGGCAGAATCTTCGTGTGACTGACAGGCATCAATTAATGTGCATGCAAGGGCATGTATTTTGCGGTCAAGCACAGAACAAGGCCAATGAAAAGAAGGCATAGGCTGCATGCAAACCTTCCGCCAACCACTGGTCCTCTCCGGCCAATCGCTAGGGCGGGATGTCCTTCCCGCCATTCTCTAAGGCGGGAATTTTGATCCGCCACACTCGCTGGCGGGAGGCGCTAGGTGGCGCTTTTTCCACCTCCCGCCAGGCTATATTTGACAAATGCCGTGAGAGAAAGGTAGTTTTGACGATGACGATTTACAGAGGGCTATATTTGTAAAAAAATCAAGGATTATTTTTTAACAAATATAGCCCTCTATAAATCGCCATCGCCAAAACTACCCTTGTCTCACGGCATTTGTCAAATATACCTTGGCGGGAGGTTGAAAAAGCACCACGTAGCGCCTCCCGCCAGCGAGTGTGGCAGATCAAAATTACCGCCTTGGGGAATGGCGGGATGGACATCCCGCCCTAGCGATTGGCGGGAGATGACCGGTGGCTGGCGGAAAGTTTGCATGAAGCCTATGTCTTCCTTTCTTTGGTCTTTTCCTGTGCTTGACCGCAAAATACATGCTCTTGCATGCATATTAATTGATGCCTGTCAGTCACATGAATATTCTGCCCCATTAGAAGCCCAATCTTTTTCAAATTCGCTGCTAATTTGAGGCTATAAAAAGGACTCGTGATGACTACTCCCAGGCTTCACGGATACCAGTATTTAAATATCCAAAAATTTGAATCCAAAAGTTTTAAAAAATCAGATAAATATAATGATGTAGTCAGTAAAGTCTTCCGTCAGTGTGCAAAAATTTAGCTCAAAAATATATTAGATATTAGGCTTAATAAAAAATGTGGATTTTTTTCCGAAATGGAATCTTTGCATCGAAAAGATACATACGACCTGCTTTATTAATTATTCAACAAAAGAATGGCAACATACATCACAAAATCTGAAGCCTCCACGCAACATTTACAATCCTGACAATAGGTAAAAATCATGTTAACACGGCCTTATACCCTAAAAACAACGTAATCCCACCATCAGCTATGAACCATGAACGTTGCATATCCCGAAACGCCCTCTAGACGAAACGAGAGCGTTTATCCGGTTTAGTAGACTCGAAGCGAGTATTTTATACATGCATGCACGATTAGATAATTATACATAGACAGTGAAGTATTTAATTATTATAGTTAAATATTAAATAATTTGGTTATAGTTATTCCATGGGATACGTCCTCAATTTCGAATAAATAATTTTGACAAGGGGTACGTCCTCCATTTCGAAAAAAATATCCGCATTTTTTCCGAGCCTAATATATAATATATTCTTTTAGCTAAATTTTTACACACTAACAGAAGACTTTACTGACTACGTCATTATATTTTTTCTGATTTTTTTAAATGTTTGGATTCAAATTTTTGGATATTTGAATACTGGTATCAGTGAAGCCTGGGAGTCAACACGAGTCCTGTTTATAGCCTCAAATTAGCCGCGAATTTGAAAAAGATTAGACGACTAATGAGGCAGAATCTTCGTGTGACTGACAGGCATCAATTAATGTGCATGCAAGGGCATGTATTTTGCGGTCAAGCACAGAACAAGGCCAATGAAAAGAAGGCATAGGCTGCATGCAAACCTTCCGCCAACCACTGGTCCTCTCCGGCCAATCGCTAGGGCGGGATGTCCTTCCCGCCATTCTCTAAGGCGGGAATTTTGATCCGCCACACTCGCTGGCGGGAGGCGCTAGGTGGCGCTTTTTCCACCTCCCGCCAGGCTATATTTGACAAATGCCGTGAGAGAAAGGTAGTTTTGACGATGACGATTTACAGAGGGCTATATTTGTAAAAAAATCAAGGATTATTTTTTAACAAATATAGCCCTCTATAAATCGCCATCGCCAAAACTACCCTTGTCTCACGGCATTTGTCAAATATACCTTGGCGGGAGGTTGAAAAAGCACCACGTAGCGCCTCCCGCCAGCGAGTGTGGCAGATCAAAATTACCGCCTTGGGGAATGGCGGGATGGACATCCCGCCCTAGCGATTGGCGGGAGATGACCGGTGGCTGGCGGAAAATTTGCATGAAGCCTATGTCTTCCTTTCTTTGGTCTTTTCCTGTGCTTGACCGCAAAATACATGCTCTTGCATGCATATTAATTGATGCCTGTCAGTCACATGAATATTCTGCCCCATTAGAAGCCCAATCTTTTTCAAATTCGCTGCTAATTTGAGGCTATAAAAAGGACTCGTGATGACTACTCCCAGGCTTCACGGATACCAGTATTTAAATATCCAAAAATTTGAATCCAAAAGTTTTAAAAAATCAGATAAATATAATGATGTAGTCAGTAAAGTCTTCCGTCAGTGTGCAAAAATTTAGCTCAAAAATATATTAGATATTAGGCTTAATAAAAAATGTGGATTTTTTTCCGAAATGGAATCTTTGCATCGAAAAGATACATACGACCTGCTTTATTAATTATTCAACAAAAGAATGGCAACATACATCACAAAATCTGAAGCCTCCACGCAACATTTACAATCCTGACAATAGGTAAAAATCATGTTAACACGGCCTTATACCCTAAAAACAACGTAATCCCACCATCAGCTATGAACCATGAACGTTGCATATCCCGAAACGCCCTCTAGACGAAACGAGAGCGTTTATCCGGTTTAGTAGACTCGAAGCGAGTATTTTATACATGCATGCACGATTAGATAATTATACATAGACAGTGAAGTATTTAATTATTATAGTTAAATATTAAATAATTTGGTTATAGTTATTCCATGGGATACGTCCTCAATTTCGAATAAATAATTTTGACAAGGGGTACGTCCTCCATTTCGAAAAAAATATCCGCATTTTTTCCGAGCCTAATATATAATATATTCTTTTAGCTAAATTTTTACACACTAACAGAAGACTTTACTGACTACGTCATTATATTTTTTCTGATTTTTTTAAATGTTTGGATTCAAATTTTTGGATATTTGAATACTGGTATCAGTGAAGCCTGGGAGTCAACACGAGTCCTGTTTATAGCCTCAAATTAGCCGCGAATTTGAAAAAGATTAGACGACTAATGAGGCAGAATCTTCGTGTGACTGACAGGCATCAATTAATGTGCATGCAAGGGCATGTATTTTGCGGTCAAGCACAGAACAAGGCCAATGAAAAGAAGGCATAGGCTGCATGCAAACCTTCCGCCAACCACTGGTCCTCTCCGGCCAATCGCTAGGGCGGGATGTCCTTCCCGCCATTCTCTAAGGCGGGAATTTTGATCCGCCACACTCGCTGGCGGGAGGCGCTAGGTGGCGCTTTTTCCACCTCCCGCCAGGCTATATTTGACAAATGCCGTGAGAGAAAGGTAGTTTTGACGATGACGATTTACAGAGGGCTATATTTGTAAAAAAATCAAGGATTATTTTTTTACAAATATAGCCCTCTATAAATCGCCATCGCCAAAACTACCCTTGTCTCACGGCATTTGTCAAATATACCTTGGCGGGAGGTTGAAAAAGCACCACGTAGCGCCTCCCGCCAGCGAGTGTGGCAGATCAAAATTACCGCCTTGGGGAATGGCGGGATGGACATCCCGCCCTAGCGATTGGCGGGAGATGACCGGTGGCTGGCGGAAAGTTTGCATGAAGCCTATGTCTTCCTTTCTTTGGTCTTTTCCTGTGCTTGACCGCAAAATACATGCTCTTGCATGCATATTAATTGATGCCTGTCAGTCACATGAATATTCTGCCCATTAGAAGCCCAATCTTTTTCAAATTCGCTGCTAATTTGAGGCTATAAAAAGGACTCGTGATGACTACTCCCAGGCTTCACGGATACCAGTATTTAAATATCCAAAAATTTGAATCCAAAAGTTTTAAAAAATCAGATAAATATAATGATGTAGTCAGTAAAGTCTTCCGTCAGTGTGCAAAAATTTAGCTCAAAAATATATTAGATATTAGGCTTAATAAAAAATGTGGATTTTTTTCCGAAATGGAATCTTTGCATCGAAAAGATACATACGACCTGCTTTATTAATTATTCAACAAAAGAATGGCAACATACATCACAAAATCTGAAGCCTCCACGCAACATTTACAATCCTGACAATAGGTAAAAATCATGTTAACACGGCCTTATACCCTAAAAACAACGTAATCCCACCATCAGCTATGAACCATGAACGTTGCATATCCCGAAACGCCCTCTAGACGAAACGAGAGCGTTTATCCGGTTTAGTAGACTCGAAGCGAGTATTTTATACATGCATGCACGATTAGATAATTATACATAGACAGTGAAGTATTTAATTATTATAGTTAAATATTAAATAATTTGGTTATAGTTATTCCATGGGATACGTCCTCAATTTCGAATAAATAATTTTGACAAGGGGTACGTCCTCCATTTCGAAAAAAATATCCGCATTTTTTCCGAGCCTAATATATAATATATTCTTTTAGCTAAATTTTTACACACTAACAGAAGACTTTACTGACTACGTCATTATATTTTTTCTGATTTTTTTAAATGTTTGGATTCAATTTTTTGGATATTTGAATACTGGTATCAGTGAAGCCTGGGAGTCAACACGAGTCCTGTTTATAGCCTCAAATTAGCCGCGAATTTGAAAAAGATTAGACGACTAATGAGGCAGAATCTTCGTGTGACTGACAGGCATCAATTAATGTGCATGCAAGGGCATGTATTTTGCGGTCAAGCACAGAACAAGGCCAATGAAAAGAAGGCATAGGCTGCATGCAAACCTTCCGCCAACCACTGGTCCTCTCCGGCCAATCGCTAGGGCGGGATGTCCTTCCCGCCATTCTCTAAGGCGGGAATTTTGATCCGCCACACTCGCTGGCGGGAGGCGCTAGGTGGCGCTTTTTCCACCTCCCGCCAGGCTATATTTGACAAATGCCGTGAGAGAAAGGTAGTTTTGACGATGACGATTTACAGAGGGCTATATTTGTAAAAAAATCAAGGATTATTTTTTTTACAAATATAGCCCTCTATAAATCGCCATCGCCAAAACTACCCTTGTCTCACGGCATTTGTCAAATATACCTTGGCGGGAGGTTGAAAAAGCACCACGTAGCGCCTCCCGCCAGCGAGTGTGGCAGATCAAAATTACCGCCTTGGGGAATGGCGGGATGGACATCCCGCCCTAGCGATTGGCGGGAGATGACCGGTGGCTGGCGGAAAGTTTGCATGAAGCCTATGTCTTCCTTTCTTTGGTCTTTTCCTGTGCTTGACCGCAAAATACATGCTCTTGCATGCATATTAATTGATGCCTGTCAGTCACATGAATATTCTGCCCATTAGAAGCCCAATCTTTTTCAAATTCGCTGCTAATTTGAGGCTATAAAAAGGACTCGTGATGACTACTCCCAGGCTTCACGGATACCAGTATTTAAATATCCAAAAATTTGAATCCAAAAGTTTTAAAAAATCAGATAAATATAATGATGTAGTCAGTAAAGTCTTCCGTCAGTGTGCAAAAATTTAGCTCAAAAATATATTAGATATTAGGCTTAATAAAAAATGTGGATTTTTTTCCGAAATGGAATCTTTGCATCGAAAAGATACATACGACCTGCTTTATTAATTATTCAACAAAAGAATGGCAACATACATCACAAAATCTGAAGCCTCCACGCAACATTTACAATCCTGACAATAGGTAAAAATCATGTTAACACGGCCTTATACCCTAAAAACAACGTAATCCCACCATCAGCTATGAACCATGAACGTTGCATATCCCGAAACGCCCTCTAGACGAAACGAGAGCGTTTATCCGGTTTAGTAGACTCGAAGCGAGTATTTTATACATGCATGCACGATTAGATAATTATACATAGACAGTGAAGTATTTAATTATTATAGTTAAATATTAAATAATTTGGTTATAGTTATTCCATGGGATACGTCCTCAATTTCGAATAAATAATTTTGACAAGGGGTACGTCCTCCATTTCGAAAAAAATATCCGCATTTTTTCCGAGCCTAATATATAATATATTCTTTTAGCTAAATTTTTACACACTAACAGAAGACTTTACTGACTACGTCATTATATTTTTTCTGATTTTTTTAAATGTTTGGATTCAATTTTTTGGATATTTGAATACTGGTATCAGTGAAGCCTGGGAGTCAACACGAGTCCTGTTTATAGCCTCAAATTAGCCGCGAATTTGAAAAAGATTAGACGACTAATGAGGCAGAATCTTCGTGTGACTGACAGGCATCAATTAATGTGCATGCAAGGGAATGTATTTTGCGGTCAAGCACAGAACAAGGCCAATGAAAAGAAGGCATAGGCTGCATGCAAACCTTCCGCCAACCACTGGTCCTCTCCGGCCAATCGCTAGGGCGGGATGTCCTTCCCGCCATTCTCTAAGGCGGGAATTTTGATCCGCCACACTCGCTGGCGGGAGGCGCTAGGTGGCGCTTTTTCCACCTCCCGCCAGGCTATATTTGACAAATGCCGTGAGAGAAAGGTAGTTTTGACGATGACGATTTACAGAGGGCTATATTTGTAAAAAAATCAAGGATTATTTTTTTACAAATATAGCCCTCTATAAATCGCCATCGCCAAAACTACCCTTGTCTCACGGCATTTGTCAAATATACCTTGGCGGGAGGTTGAAAAAGCACCACGTAGCGCCTCCCGCCAGCGAGTGTGGCAGATCAAAATTACCGCCTTGGGGAATGGCGGGATGGACATCCCGCCCTAGCGATTGGCGGGAGATGACCGGTGGCTGGCGGAAAGTTTGCATGAAGCCTATGTCTTCCTTTCTTTGGTCTTTTCCTGTGCTTGACCGCAAAATACATGCTCTTGCATGCATATTAATTGATGCCTGTCAGTCACATGAATATTCTGCCCCATTAGAAGCCCAATCTTTTTCAAATTCGCTGCTAATTTGAGGCTATAAAAAGGACTCGTGATGACTACTCCCAGGCTTCACGGATACCAGTATTTAAATATCCAAAAATTTGAATCCAAAAGTTTTAAAAAATCAGATAAATATAATGATGTAGTCAGTAAAGTCTTCCGTCAGTGTGCAAAAATTTAGCTCAAAAATATATTAGATATTAGGCTTAATAAAAAATGTGGATTTTTTTCCGAAATGGAATCTTTGCATCGAAAAGATACATACGGCCTGCTTTATTAATTATTCAACAAAAGAATGGCAACATACATCACAAAATCTGAAGCCTCCACGCAACATTTACAATCCTGACAATAGGTAAAAATCATGTTAACACGGCCTTATACCCTAAAAACAACGTAATCCCACCATCAGCTATGAACCATGAACGTTGCATATCCCGAAACGCCCTCTAGACGAAACGAGAGCGTTTATCCGGTTTAGTAGACTCGAAGCGAGTATTTTATACATGCATGCACGATTAGATAATTATACATAGACAGTGAAGTATTTAATTATTATAGTTAAATATTAAATAATTTGGTTATAGTTATTCCATGGGATACGTCCTCAATTTCGAATAAATAATTTTGACAAGGGGTACGTCCTCCATTTCGAAAAAAATATCCGCATTTTTTCCGAGCCTAATATATAATATATTCTTTTAGCTAAATTTTTACACACTAACAGAAGACTTTACTGACTACGTCATTATATTTTTTCTGATTTTTTTAAATGTTTGGATTCAAATTTTTGGATATTTGAATACTGGTATCAGTGAAGCCTGGGAGTCAACACGAGTCCTGTTTATAGCCTCAAATTAGCCGCGAATTTGAAAAAGATTAGACGACTAATGAGGCAGAATCTTCGTGTGACTGACAGGCATCAATTAATGTGCATGCAAGGGCATGTATTTTGCGGTCAAGCACAGAACAAGGCCAATGAAAAGAAGGCATAGGCTGCATGCAAACCTTCCGCCAACCACTGGTCCTCTCCGGCCAATCGCTAGGGCGGGATGTCCTTCCCGCCATTCTCTAAGGCGGGAATTTTGATCCGCCACACTCGCTGGCGGGAGGCGCTAGGTGGCGCTTTTTCCACCTCCCGCCAGGCTATATTTGACAAATGCCGTGAGAGAAAGGTAGTTTTGACGATGACGATTTACAGAGGGCTATATTTGTAAAAAAATCAAGGATTATTTTTTTACAAATATAGCCCTCTATAAATCGCCATCGCCAAAACTACCCTTGTCTCACGGCATTTGTCAAATATACCTTGGCGGGAGGTTGAAAAAGCACCACGTAGCGCCTCCCGCCAGCGAGTGTGGCAGATCAAAATTACCGCCTTGGGGAATGGCGGGATGGACATCCCGCCCTAGTGATTGGCGGGAGATGACCGGTGGCTGGCGGAAAGTTTGCATGAAGCCTATGTCTTCCTTTCTTTGGTCTTTTCCTGTGCTTGACCGCAAAATACATGCTCTTGCATGCATATTAATTGGTGCCTGTCAGTCACATGAATATTCTGCCCCATTAGAAGCCCAATCTTTTTCAAATTCGCTGCTAATTTGAGGCTATAAAAAGGACTCGTGATGACTACTCCCAGGCTTCACGGATACCAGTATTTAAATATCCAAAAATTTGAATCCAAAAGTTTTAAAAAATCAGATAAATATAATGATGTAGTCAGTAAAGTCTTCCGTCAGTGTGCAAAAATTTAGCTCAAAAATATATTAGATATTAGGCTTAATAAAAAATGTGGATTTTTTTCCGAAATGGAATCTTTGCATCGGAAAAGATACATACGGCCTGCTTTATTAATTATTCAACAAAAGAATGGCAACATACATCACAAAATCTGAAGCCTCCACGCAACATTTACAATCCTGACAATAGGTAAAAATCATGTTAACACGGCCTTATACCCTAAAAACAACGTAATCCCACCATCAGCTATGAACCATGAACGTTGCATATCCCGAAACGCCCTCTAGACGAAACGAGAGCGTTTATCCGGTTTAGTAGACTCGAAGCGAGTATTTTATACATGCATGCACGATTAGATAATTATACATAGACAGTGAAGTATTTAATTATTATAGTTAAATATTAAATAATTTGGTTATAGTTATTCCATGGGATACGTCCTCAATTTCGAATAAATAATTTTGACAAGGGGTACGTCCTCCATTTCGAAAAAAATATCCGCATTTTTTCCGAGCCTAATATATAATATATTCTTTTAGCTAAATTTTTACACACTAACAGAAGACTTTACTGACTACGTCATTATATTTTTTATGATTTTTTTAAATGTTTGGATTCAAATTTTTGGATATTTGAATACTGGTATCAGTGAAGCCTGGGAGTCAACACGAGTCCTGTTTATAGCCTCAAATTAGCCGCGAATTTGAAAAAGATTAGACGACTAATGAGGCAGAATCTTCGTGTGACTGACAGGCATCAATTAATGTGCATGCAAGGGCATGTATTTTGCGGTCAAGCACAGAACAAGGCCAATGAAAAGAAGGCATAGGCTGCATGCAAACCTTCCGCCAACCATTGGTCCTCTCCGGCCAATCGCTAGGGCGGGATGTCCTTCCCGCCATTCTCTAAGGCGGGAATTTTGATCCGCCACACTCGCTGGCGGGAGGCGCTAGGTGGCGCTTTTTCCACCTCCCGCCAGGCTATATTTGACAAATGCCGTGAGAGAAAGGTAGTTTTGACGATGACGATTTACAGAGGGCTATATTTGTAAAAAAATCCTTTACTAAGTAGTGAGAGGCACTCTAGCAGATCCCGTATATTCTCCACCTGTAAAACGTGTTTACAAGACGGGGAAAAACGATTTTACGGTATTGCTTGTGCTTGGCCTAGAATGAGGAATCTGCTTGGTGCCAGCCCAAGTCGAACGTAAAACCAGTTTTTTGACAGATTCTACAGGCAATGAACTAAGATGCAAAATTTGATAAATCGATGCTAGAGAAATAATTCTACGAGATCTAGTCCACAAAATCACCCCTGTTGGACCAACTCATGTGATTGACGCGCCATTCATGCCCGTTTAGATTTAAAAATAGGCATTCAAATCCTATGATTTCTCTCTCTCTCTCTTAAGCACGTCTTAATCAACATTTAATGCATAAACATTTCAACAACACGATCTACCAAAAAGTTGAACCATCATCTCATCTTGGCGTTTGTGATCGCATCAAGCAACACCGCCGTCATCGAAGTCACCGAAGCCGTCACCATCACTTGCCGATCCACCGCCACCTCCACTTGCCAAAGCACCACCTCCTAGAAGATCTTGCTCCCTTCTCTCTAAGATATCCATTCTTGCAAGTTTCCACCAAACCAATTGGTATGAATCCATTTTGGTTGGATCCATCATTATTATTTTGTTCTTCTCGGCCATGAGCTCTTTCATTGCCTTCTTCTATCCGAGTTGCAATTTCCTCTCCTCCAATTCGGCCTTGCGCTTGGAATCTTCCCGGAGTTCTTCCCACCTTGCAGACTTCATCTCATTCTTCTTCTCGGCCATGGTCATCTTTACCTCCAATGTCTTCATCACCATTGCTTCCTTTCACTTGGTCATTTCATCGATTTTATATTTCAAACTTGATGCTTTGGCTTCAAGCTTTAGCTTCTCTTTATCCCTCTTGTTTCCATCCGGCTTCCATTTGTTTCTTCCACCATTCTACTCATCACTAGCATCATCCAATTCAAGCAAGGCCCCTTTTTCGGTGGTGCTTCTTGATTCCTTAGCCTCCACTTATCCATATGCTCTAGCAATTTGTAACAATGTTGAAGTTTGAATGGTTTGCCTTTGGATCCGGGCATAGCTCTGTATATTTCCACTAGAACACGTTCGTACAAGCACATACATTCATTTGTTAGCCACATGATCACAAAGTACTCACAAAGCAACAAGAACACATAGGATATGCAAAACGAACTCACATAGTCATCAATATCGATGCCACTTGGTAGTGCTAGACGCACTTGCTCCATAGCTCCACTCCAACGGCTACAATAGGTTTTGATCAAGTCCCACCATCCTTGTAGGGATCTTTACGACCGAGCAACGGGTTGAGCAACCCGATGCATGAGCTTGAAGAATTTTTCCTCAATCCGTTGCCAATAGCGCTTTCATGTTTGATCCGTGCCGACCACCGCATCCATGCACACCATCGATCATGCCCGCAGCAATCAAGTGTCTTCAACTTCAGTCTAGTTCATCGCTCTTTTCTTCCTTCCATTTTGAGAAGAATTGAACACTTCGTCCTCGATTTCTTCCACCTCCTCCCCATCCATGTCGTCCTTGACCTCCTCCCTATCCATACAGAAAGAATCGGGTGGCGAGTCGTTGATGTTAACCTCAATCTCGTTAAGTAAATTCACAAACAAAGATGGAAACTCATGTGCATTGTAGCTACAATCACAAAAACACAAAGGTTGGATCACTCTCGTTAAGTATTCGAGAAGGCCACCACGTTAGAAAATGTTGGTATTTCATACGTTCGTGCACTTTCGGCCAACATGTTGCCAGCATCGAGGTGGTTGTCTTGTGGGACGTCACTGGAGACTGGAGAAGGAATGACAAGAGGCATGCTGCCGCGGCTTGGGACCATGACCTCCTTCTTTGTCTTCACCCTGACACCTTCTACACGCGAGGACATGACTTCGGAGCTAGAGTGACGATGTTGATTGGCTCTTCTGGCTGGCCAACGGAGGTAGGAACGGCGTCCGGCGGGCCTTGGGGGACGACATGGGTTCTGATGCACTTCCTCTTCTTGCCCCCCCCGGCGGTGGTTATGCTATGAAAAACTGCACCAGCGAGCAGGGAACCCGCGGAAGATCCTGGAGCCGCGACAGTAGCAGGAGGCAGCGGTTGAGGGCCCGCGACCTCGCTGATGGCAGGAGTGAGATCGGTTAAATCCATATCTTCTATTAAGGGACGCGGTGGGTAGGAGGACGTGGGAGCAGTATATCGTCGGTGGCGGTGGTGTGGAAGCGGGAAAGGGGCAAGTTGAAATGTCTTTTCCGTGCGAATCTCTCGGCGAGTACGGGTCGCACTCTGTTGGGCCACGCAACCCACGTATGTAGTGGTCGAGGCGCTAGTATTTTAGTCCCTAGTAAACAAATTAGGGGTCAGTTGGGTTTATGGTATCTGTTAGAGCAGCGCTAATGGATCCTTAAACGGGCCGAAACTCTGAAATTTCAGCATGTTTACAGGTCCACGAGTGTGCGGGCGAGCTAACGGAGACTGTAGACTGGGCCGGCCCATAAATGCGTTTTCGGTGGCCTATGAAATTGAGCACCGGGTCGGTATACCACCGCCACGTTACGGGTCGATACCCTCAGACGCGCAGTTTCCTCCACTGCGCAGCCACTAGCTCCAGTTCCTTCGACGAGCATTTCCTCGCGCTCCGGCAGCAGATCGACAGAATGTCCGGCGGTTGCGCGAGGTTTGGGGTGGGAGGGGGCCACGCTGGAGGTGGAGGGGGTGATGTCTCTAACGAGGAGAGGAAGCAGCTCGTCTACTCGGACGATGCGAAACGTTGGGCCACGCGGAGGTGTCCGAACCGCCGCCTTCATCCGTTGCCGAGTTTCCGCCGATTCGCGCTGCCGCTGGAGGCCTACCGCTGATGGCAACAATCGTGACCATTTTTTGTTGGGACTCCAAGTGCATAGTGTTGTAGCAAGCTTCTTTTCTCCACAAGGGTGACTCGAGGGTTTATATCAAAATCTCGGGGAATTGGTTATGGAAGGGTTTTTGTCTTCTCCTCTCCAAGCAACCTGTAAAGTAAAATAATTTGTCTTGTGTCCCCAACTCCACCAAGTGGTTGTCAAGCACAAGGTTTCATATTAGTAATATAAAATAAAATATAAAGTAAACTAAACTAAATAAATAAAGAAATGCAAACTAGATGATATGGAATATAATAGAGTTGTTTTTAGGTTTTTATGAGTGATTGCAAGTAGAGAAAATATTTTTGTATTTTCGAAATAATAAATTGCAGAAAATATAAAACATAGTAGATGCAATGGAAATATGTTTCTTATGATTAAAATTGGACCGGGGGTTCATGTGTTCACTTGTCTACTCTCTTTTTAAGTTGTAGTGATCACAAAACAATTTATCAATAATAAAGTTTTATGGAAATTCTATATGTGTTTGATAAGGAATCAATATGAGCATCACGTTCTAACATAGAGATTTAATACATCTCTCTTATACTCATCAAAAAAGAGAAACTCCATGCAATCTTGAATTAAGAACAAATCAGAGTATAGCTTTAAGTAGTATAACATGATGTTTGAAATAAAATATGCTACCTTGATCTAACAAGATTATCACACTGTCACATGGTAACTATAGCACATGATTTTACTTTATCCCTAGTGAGGCATCAAAAGAAAGGTAAAATTCAAAATAGATCTTAAATATTGTTTGTCACAATTCAACCACTACCACCATGCTACTCCATATAATACACGTTTCTCCCTATATAAGTTCTTGCATACAAGTTAGATCAAAACAAGAAATTAAGAACGGGTACATGGTATGCATCTATCAATACATCTTACACAAAATAGATTCCAATCTCAAATATAAAATCATAGAACAAAGATCCACCATATAGGAATTACAAATATGACTATAATCATGTAGGGCAGCTCATATGGTACTAGATCTATGAAGAACAAGAGAAAAATAGATCAAGCTACTGCCACAAACCCATAGCCCAGAGGTGGACTACTCTCTCTTCATCATGGTGATGATGCTGGAGATGTTGGAGAGGATGGAGACCGCCCGGAGGTGGCTCCAGCGGAATTCCCCTCAATCTTCACTGTATCTGACTCTATTTGGTGGTGTTTTCATCTCTTATGTCTCCCTTTTTGAGGACTCGCCGGGGGATCCTTATATAGGGGTTTTTAGGTTAAGAGAACTCCGTGGGTGAAAGAATCAAGGTGATCGGACAACCGAGGAGAAAATGAGGGTAGGTGGCGCGCCCACCTAAGCTGGGCGCGCCACCCATTCTCATTTGGGCCTCCTGACCCTCTAGGTGGGATTCTTGCGCTCCAGATGCTTCTCGTGAATAAATATTGGCATTCCCAAAAGTTTAAGTCCATTTGACTTTGTATAGGTCCTGAAACATAAAAAACATTGAAAACATGGTTTTTCTGCCCTGCCGGGTTATAGCCAAAATAAAGAGGATCATTGGTAAATCCCAAAATTTAATATAAAATATGAATATAACATTATATATGATGCAAATATGTGGGAAAACATATTAACAAACTACGAAGTTCAAGTATGCATTTTACATGCATCGACCACGCGCCATCGCTAGAGCCGGTCCCCGTCATCCGTAGGTACGCGGACGCCGATGCGATCTTTGGTGAGGGTTCGTCGCGCGCTCCTCCATCCCCCTCCGATGGCGAATGGAGCTCGCCATCTCTGCTGCCTACGCGTGTTGTCGACGCCACCAACTACGCGTAGGACTCCGACGAGGAGATGCTCGCGGTGGATATGATGACCGTCGAGTCGGTGCGGGAGCGCGAGGCCGAGATCCTGCGCGAGCAGGAGGAGAGGCGCCGCGCTGCCGCGCTCGTCGAGGCACGCCAAGCAAGGGAGAGACAATAGGCGGCGCGGTCCACCACCGTCATCAAGCTCTCCACGGCGGACCTCATCAACCCCGACCGAGCTCGCCGCCGCTCAATGCCGCCGTGTTCTGAAGCTCCCGCCGAGGCACGGGAGCTCGATTTTGGTCAAGGACGCCGCGCCTCTTCCCCTAGTTAATGTATTGCGCAACTTTTGAACCGCTGCTCTGTGCAATTAAGCTAAAACCCGCTCCCATCGCTCGTATGATCAAACTCAAGTTCGTCAATGAACTTGCCGCTACAGCAAAATTGCAAATATGCAGTTCCGTTTGCCGTATCCATTCCGCGCCGAGGTTTTTGAAACCGTAAAATGCGAATTCGGTGGCCTGTACTCCCTTTTTCAGTTTGTCAGTTTACATGCTCCGTTAGATCTACTCTTAGGCGCCGGTGTTCGTGAAACTGTAAACGAGCGGTTATTTTACTATTTGGCTGGATTTACAGGATCTGCTAGAGTTGCTTTTGAGTGTGCGTGTGTGTTTGTTACCATCCATTTTCAGCGACAATGCTCCGAGGTCGCACCATAAAACGCTCTAACCCACGAGAACGCGGCAGGACTGGCAGCGTGAGATGAGACACGTCGCCAAATCGCCGATCCCTCCCCTTCCATTTGCACTACTTTTTAATATCTTTCACAGCTAATTGCCCCCAAAGTCCAGTAATTGAATGTCTGTCTATCTAGCTCGCATGTGAATGTGCTAATCATCAGGTCCGTCTGATGGAACGCAGGGACGACCAAGCCAACATTAACAACTAAACTGGGGCTTGTTTTCCACGGTCTGCTGATACAATGATACTCCCTCCGATCCATTTTTTTTTAATTTGTCAAGATACATATATATCTAATACTAAATGTCTAGATACAATTCAATCTAGACAATTCTAAAATATTAATGTTGTAGTGACCGGCTATCTTACTGTCCATATTCTCTGATCACGGTCATATTTATTATGATATGATATGTTTTTTTCTCTTAGGGAAATGGCATGGTAAATGCGCTTTAGTTGTGTTGTGGATTATGGATCTAAAACATGGTCTTTGATTGAAGATGCTTGTGGCGAAGACATACAATAAGTTAAAATGTGCAAGAAAACTACATGTTGGGATATACTGCTTGTTATTATGTATCGCATGGTACACTATATATGGATTTCACTTTTGAACCACTACTAGCATAAAGGGGAGTCCTGAGGTAGCCTCCCCTACCTTTGAGTCAACAACCGTAGCGTCACACTGTTGTGTACACTCACCGGGCCACCGTCGCATGATGGCCAGGTGTGCGGTCACGGTGGTGGTGACAATGGTGTGACCGGTGACGCACATCTTGTAGGTGCAATGCGTCGGCAAGGAGGGGAGAATGCACACGGACACAACGATGGGTTTGGCAACCATGGCTCAACAGTTGCCGAGGAGAGATGAACATCGATGAGAGATGTGTGAGTTGGTAGTTTGTATTCACGGCGATGCTTACAAGCACAATGCATGTATATATGGTACTCAAGGGGATAGAGGTTTTGGCCTCTAGGCTTGACCCAGTCATCATGATTCGTGGGGATACACAGTGAAGGGGATGAGGACACAAAGAATACGATGGAGAAAGCAACACACACATGGTGATAAATAGCAAAGCAAACCTAGAAAATCGATCCCGACAATAAAACCCAATGGAGCAATCTCCGTAATTCAAAAGATAAGCTAACAACCGCTCTAATTAAAACAAATTCCTTCTTATCGGCCGGTCTACCGATCCAATAAAAATCTAGGAAGGAAGAATAGCAACAAACAGAGCATATGGAAGATTGACACTAATAAACTTTGGGAGAAAAGATTGGCACCATGCATACTAGAATCCACGAGGGAAAATAGTAGCTATGCGAAGAACATACAACTCCATGGAAGGAGGCCATGGAATCCACATGAAGATCTTTTCCATTAATGAGAGGGGAAGGGAGCCATAACTCCGTCTCATCTCTTCATTTAATGTCTCATCTGTTCATTTAATCTATTCTAATCTCAGACCTAAGCCAGTAGGGGTTATTTATAATACTAAGGGTGAAATGATTTGTTATATTACAAGGGTCAAAACCTCTTTGACTGTGTGTAGGTTGGTCCGTTCAGGCAGGCGTCTGGTTGAACCGGTCTAGGAACCAGACCAGGCGGCTGAAGCCAGGCCTAAAACCGGACGGGTCCTAGAGTTGGTTTGTTTGGCTAGCAACCAGACGACCTGGTTGAAATCGGAGCTGGGACCAGACGGCCTATTTCAGCTTCAGCTTCTTCCATCTTCTCTTTCACGTCTCTCTCTTGTCGATCTTGAGTCCTCGTGCTCCTTTGGCCTCCTCCGTAATCTTCATATGACCATGTTCAAACCTAAAGGGGCAACAGTATGCAGGTCAAGTATACCATTCAAGAGATATGTATGTGTACACGTATAAGGCCTTTCAAACGGAGGATCTCTTAGCACGTTATCATAGCAGCCATTAAAACTTAAGAAATAACATTATAATAGAGTGTATCTTAAATATTGTTTCTTAGGCTAATCATAGTGGGAAGTATCATATACTAGTATCATGTATATGATACTAGTGTATGTACTTTCTCCATAGTGCTTAGTATCATCAAGTAGTATCAGTCTTATTACATTTAATTATTTTTAGAATCCCGATACAATTTTTCGTACAAGATGTATTTAATATTAAATTTTCTAGTTAGACCTGCTAGGATACAGAATCATATTAAGATACCACTAGCATATCTCTCTTCATTAATTAGTGTGACATCATATTTTGCTAAGGTGGCATGCGTAATACCTCTTAGAGCAAGTTCAATAATATAGTCTATTGTTGGCTATAAGAAAGTGACCCGTCATATATAGCTATCTCTATAGCCAATATATACGTACATACAATAGTTAGATATAAAAGTGTAATTCTTAATCAATACGTGACCCACATGTTACTCTTATAAAATACCTAGGAGTACGTGTTAGAGCTGACTATTAACTTACAACCCGCTTACATTCTCTTTCTTCCATCTCACCTAAATTATACTATTTTATTTCTTATACCCAGATGAATATACTCTATTGTACTTGCTCTCATGATACGACCACTATGATAATCTATATCTATATCTATACCTAATAATAAATGACGAATTGTTTCTTTCAGTCCAATATTTTTTTGGACCCTTTTACCCTCCTATAAAACCACGTATTACCCACCGGTGCCACCGGTAAGTCAAATAGCTATTTTCTACATAAAAAACTTTTCATCATCGGAAGCCTACCTAGGACACCACTGGAGTTGGACCTTTTTACCCACCCACAAAACCACGTATTACCCACCTGTGCCACCGGTAAGTCAAATAGCTATTTTCGTACATAAAAAACTTTTCTTTTCATCATCGGAAGTCTACCTAGAACGCCACCGGAGATCAATAATTTTTGATGTGGGCCAGGATTGATCGATCCTTTGTGATGTGGGTCGGGCCACATTTACGTACGAGACTGCTGCACCAAATAGAGTGGGCTCCTGAGAACGAATCTACACTCCCTGCCGAGCGTAAAAAAAAGGCCAGGCTATCTCCAAATGAGGCCCTGTTTTGTTTTGAGTGTCACGTGAAATAAACTCATTTAGTCCCACCCTGCTCTCTTGGTTTCTGCGTGACCGGTTTATATACGATCGTAGATTGTCTTGAATATCAACGGGCCAATTTGGGAAACAGAAACGGAGACACAGTTGTCTGGTTATAAGAGCTTAAAAAAAGTACCGAGGGGCGAGTATATACGGTGCACCAATGGTGTCCAATATATCGTGTGACGGGATCATGTGAGTATATACGGTCGACGGGAATGGAGTCTGCATGCGGTATGCATTGTGTGACGAAAAAACACGACATGGACATGCATTAGTATTGTCAAATACAACTCGCCGACGAGCGGATGTCACCAAGTGAGTAAAAAAACTGTCTATACTGGAGCATGCCACTAATTTAAAAAAAACTGCCGGCACAATAACTACTAACTTACAATTAGTATTGTCAAATACAACTCGCCGACGAGCGGATGTCACCCGCCGCAACGCGTGGACATTTTGCTAGTAAAAGATAATGCATTGTACGACTTATATATATTAAAAACTAACTGCCGGCACAATAACTACTAACTTTTTCCGCCGCAACGCGTGGACATTTTGCTAGTAAAAGATAATGCATTGTATGACTTATATATATTATCTTCTCTAGATGACATGGAGTGCCAAGGGAGGCATGTTTTTTCTAACATTGAACATGCCCAACCATCTCTCTTTTCATTAAATAGCATACTCCGTAAGCAAAATATTTGGGATACCGCAACCATCTCTCTTTTCATTAAATAACATACTCCATAAGCAAAATATTTGGGATACTGCAACCATCTCTCTTTCCATTAAATAGCATACTCCGTAAGCAAAATATTTGAGATACCGCGCTAAGAAATACCCATTATTATGAAAACGTGTCACTAGCTGTTGAAGCACTAGACATGATGATGGCCATGTGCCGCGCTGCATCACACGGACTTGGTGGACTCGGACAGAATTCAAATAATAAGACGGAACTGATGCCATCGGAACAACAATGGTTTATATAGTCTTGAGTTAGGGCAAGCTTAGGGATCGAATTACCCAATCCATTACCCATATATATACATTGAAAAAATTGACGTTACCATACGACTAGCGAACTATCCGCGCATTTTCTACGTAGCAATCATTCTATTCCGTGAACACGATATCTCATATTTCGGCTATTGTACCAATAAAATTGAAGAAAAAATAGAAAATCTCAATAGATTTTGCGAGATTCCACCAATATATTAATAATCATCAACAACAGTACAAAAAGATCTAAAAATCATAAGAAATACAAATATCTCACTGGACCACCTAACGACACTGGTCGGGCCGAAGGTGCGCCACCGTCCTCGTCCCTCCATGACCAGAGCCAAGCAAACCTTGCCGTAGTAGAGCTTGTTGTAGTAGACAAACGGAAAATCGATGTGCTAAGTCCACAAACGACCAACATACCAGAGCAGCAACCATGCCAACGATGACAATCGTAGATCGGAAAAGAAAGACCTGAAAACAAACCAATGAACGCAAAAATGGACTAAATCACATTAGATCTGTCGGACAAACGACTCCACGCATGCTCCTTCTGTACTAGATGCACTACCGGGGTGAGCATAGAGCGGGGATGACCTTATTCTAACTTAAGGAGGTAGCTGTCGTCTCAACATCCCGAAGAAGACACATAAAAACAAACTAAACAAAGAATGAAAAATCTCCTACCAGCAAGAGGTTTGTGGTGCGCGACCTCCAAGCCCTAGGGTCACTGGAGACGGAACGGACCGACGACATCGTCAGGGAGTTAGCTCCTCGATCGCCTCTCTCCCGGCAGCTACGGTGCCATTTTGTAAAAAAAATTATAAATTTAAAACTCTGAAATTTATCGAATCTCAATGATTCTCTAGAATATTTTCGACGGGATGTATTTTCTAAGCCAGTACAATATTCTGTTTTTTTTGTGTAGTATGCGAAATTACCTCCTTCAGATTTGCACATTGGTTGGAGTACTGTACTTCATGCCTCTGAATTCATTCTTACAAGTCTTTTGTCGGTTGCAGCATTTTGAGAGCCTTTCTGTTCACCATTTCGACGAGCGAGCATGTCATCCTGGACGCATACTCGCCTGGCGTGGTCGTCGGGTCAGCAGCCAGTGATGGCGCAAAGTACGCATGCGACAAGCCTTGCGAATGGATGCGAGCTGCGCCAATCCTCTTCTGCGAGCTTCTTCCTCAGTCGCACTAAGACAAAAACGTGTTCAGGATCATGATCGGCGCTCTCGTCGATGCGAACCCATGTAAACCCCCCGGATCCTTGACAGCCATCGATGACCAAAGCAAAGTTTAATGAACACATCCACGAGAAATGCCCAGTGACGAGAGACTCAAAGTTTAAAATAGCCGGCTATTTTATTTAGCGGCAACATTTTCAGCAGCTATACAAAGCTATAGCGGGCTATTCCATTTTAGCCTTTTTTAAAATAGAAGAAATTTTAGTCATATCTTATAAAAAACGAAAAACTATGACACAAACATGATTCGAACTACGACTCCTTCAACTATTCAATGTAAATAAGTATTTAACCATTCAACTCATAATATTTTATTGAATCAGATTGAACAGAGATTTAAAAAAAAAGCAATACATAAAGCATGACCTTTAGCGACTAAATTGGAGGCTAACTTATGGCTAAATCGGCTATAGCTGGCTATTAGCTGCTATTCTCTATTTAGCCTATGAACGCTATAGCCGTAGCGGGAGGCCTCTCGAAAGGTTATAGCGTGGCTATAGCCGGCTATTTAAAATTTTGGAGAGACTCGAAGGCGTTGGGTGATGTCAGCGAAAGCAACAAGTTCAATGAAGATGTCATTCTTTTGTTCATTGCTATACCATTGTTTGCTCTGTTATACTCAATGGACGGGGTATTAGTAGATCCAGCCATTACTATCAAAGCTATTGGACATCAATGGTATCGGAGTGCGCCTCTTAACGAGGGTGATTTAAGTGCAACGAAATGTACCGGTGGTTCGCAAAGCATCTGGCTTACCGGTCATCTCCCATTCCCATTTCTCCCACAGAAATGCCAAATGGCGAGCTATGTAGCATGTACCGGTAGCTGACATGGAAACTTAGTGCGGCATGGCGATCCCAAGAAGTTCAGAGGATAAACAAAAGGCGGCGCGTTCTGCCATTCCGATATGATTTTTCAGCGATGATTTGATCACTTCTTGTTTGCTCATGTTGGCGCAGGTGCCGCTTCTGCTCGGAGCGTTTAGAGCATCTCTACCGGGCCGACCCAACGCGTCCGCCGGGCGTGCGCGGCCTTCTAGCGGGCTGATCCATCCGGCTCGACGTGTCCGGCTCGATGTGTCAGGCTCGACCCATCCGTGCACCTAATTTGGACAACGGTTGGCTCGGGCCGGACATCACCTTTAGCGGCATCTTCCGCCAGTGGCACGCAGACCACTCCACTTCTCCCTCCAAAAATCTCTCCTAAATTTCCACTAGCGGTAGCGGCGATGGATCCCACCGCCATGACCAAAGTTGCGCCCTCCGGTGTTCCCGCCGCCAAGAAGCACGGCCGACCGAAGAAGCTTGCCAAGGACATGACGTCGGAGGAGCGAAAAAGTGAGACGGAGAAGCGCGCAGGCCGGCGGCTTGTGGCGCAGGCTCGACTCGCTGAAGCCAAGCTCGACAAGGAGCGCCGGGAGGAGAACGAGCGCTTCCTCGCCACGCAGAACAAGGCCAACCACAATGAGCTGGCGGTGGATGTCGCCAAGCACGCAGTGAACATGATAAAGAATGAGGCGATGACCGTCGCTTTCGGTGGCACCGTGCCCTTTGATGCCGACGGTGCTATCCCCGACCTGTCCATGGCCGGCACGTCCTCTACCAGCTCCATCACGTCCACCCCTTGCGGCCAGCCCAGGACGCCAGGCCCGCGCACGCCTTCACTCGGAGGTCACACCAGGATCATCGCCTCGCTCTCCCGGTTCATCCATCCCCGCACGGCATTGTTGGAGGCGGGAGAGCCCGTCTTCTACCTCAACTGCACTCCCAACGACTGCGGACACCACCCCGGAGGCGTCGAAGAAGGAAAGGTCCATCTCCGCCGCGGACATGCCGGTGCCAGTCAACCTGTTCGGCGGAATGCCCGACGCGCCATCGACCGACGACAAGGTATGGTCTCGACATTTTGCTGCCTTTGCCTGCACACCGCTCCCGTCTGTTTATCGTGGCAAAATTCGGTGTAGGAATTCGCGGTCAATGATGCCGAGAGCGCCATGCACGGCATGATCAACGAGGGTGGCGACGGCTATGACGATGCACATGGTGACGGATATGGCGTAGGCTATGGCGAGGACGCAGAGACGCAGCAGGAGACACAACAAGATGCCTACAACATTGTGGACGAGTAATTGTTCGGAAACGATAGCGTTTCCATCGAGGTGGATGAGGCCAACGCCAAGGCCAGGCAAATAGAGATCGAGGCGAAGGCAAAGGCGATGGAGGCCGAAGCCAAGGCCAAGGAGGCTGAGGCCAGGTCTAGGGTGGTGGAGGCAGAGGCCAAAGCCAAGGAGGCCGAAGCCAAGATCATGACCGAGGAGACTATCATCATGCTCACTGATCTGGACACCATCCTCGACCCCGATCGTAGGGTTTGGGTCGCTCGCAGACAGCAGGCCATATGTGCTCACGATGCTTGAACGACAATGGCGACGACAGCCGCAACCTTTTGGACATAGAAGCCGCATTGTTTTGGACATTGTGTATGATATTGCCCCCTTTTGTATATTTCAGAACCACTAGACGCTAGTTGGCGATGCCCAAAGGGCGATGACACACGCCTACCAATTTATCTGATAGTCAGTTTGTATGCTATTGCTTGTGAATTTGAGTGTTCGACAATTGGTAAAGCTTGGCCAGCGATGGCACCAAGAAACAGCAAGTGCGGACATTTGGATCGTGCCGTTGGACACGGTCAGCCGGACAAGCCGGACCGCGAACCCAAAGAGACCGCTGGCTGATCCAAACGGACAGAAACAGACTGTTTCGGTCGCGTGTTTGGGTCGGCCCGGTAAAGATGCCCTTAGTGCACGTACTTTCCGGCTGCTCAAGTCCCTGTACGAGAAAGCACCTGAGAGCCCATCAAATCAATATAGCACGCAGTGTGTCTGAGTCGGATCCTACCAAAATCCCACCTCTAGTTCATTTTAAAATTATTCTCAAAAAGTAAAGTTCATTTTAAAATTACTAGTGAAAATTTTAATAAAATTTTGCACTACAATTTTTTTATAAAAAACTAAAACTGGGATCTTGGGATCAAATAATGCTTAGCATGGACATTAGGCAACATAAACCGGTGTGGCAGAACATGAATCGTGTTACATAATCTTTAGAATTGAGTATTTTGAGAATCTGTTAACACCACGCCAGCAAGTGATTAAGTTGATCTATCAAAAGCAACAAAAAAAATCTGCGTACAAGCATGTCACACAACCAACAAGTCCTACTCAACATTGTAATGGATCTTGCCTAGCAACACAGGAGAGTCGTCATGTGCTTCATCTTTTGTGAACTCGATATAGATGAGGCTTCTTAGATTGAGATATCTTCCTCAATTTCTGCTATCACATGCTCTCTTGTATCCTTCCATGTTTTGATCACTATAGCTGCCTCCTCCATATTTCGGACGGTAACAATGTTAAAGATGGTGATGGTCTGCTTCCTACCACTTGTCTGGGTGTCGAGTGCCTTTCTTGAAGCCGTAGTCCAATGATAGAGAACACCTGAGAAGCAATAGTGAGGGTTGTCTTCGCCATGACCAAGCAAATGAACTTCAGCATGATAACCAAAATCTGAACATGAACCGCAGCAGAACCATCACCCAACACTTGGTCCCATCACTTCAATATAGGGCAACTCCTGATTGATGAAGTCGAACATGCTGTTTAGCAGAGTCAAGTCAGCTGCAAGATTCCTAAGGTGAATGCTTGCACTTAATGCTACTTCACCATGTGCATCTAGAGCCAACACTCTAAAGTATAAATACATTATAGACTTCATGGAATTGTGTTACCTTGGGTAGCAGTCTAGAGTTTAGGATAGTGTCAAACTAGGTTCAATATTCTCTATTCGGGCATATCAACCCTTGAGAAGCTACAAACAAGAAAAGTAACACTTGAAATACAATTCTGGCTCAAACTAAGACTGTCAAGCAAACATATACGCTAAGGCTAAAAACGGATGGCTATACTCTCAGATATGCACTGGGTGACCTTCTTCTCACCAGGGTCGCCGGTCCAAAGAAATGGACAAGAGCAAATACAAATAAATATGTTTTATACTGAAATGTTATACTTCTTTGAGCTTATGTTTTCTACTATAGCATTAATAAGTACAATTTTATTTTGTTAGATGGCATGATCAACCACGTGCGTAACAATGTTTCTGAAAATTAGTTGTAGTGTTATTTGTTATTTAGTTGAAATGTATACCTCTCTATAATTTGATGTTGCTAAATTGAAATTGTTTGTTGTAGTAAAATTTATCCTTGAGTTAATATCCACATGGCCACGGGCATAAGTTAAGTAGTGTATGCATATGAGTTTGTCTATACGTATGTGCATATTTTAACTATGATAGAGATTTGTAAAACGTACGCTCAAATAAATATCTTAATTAGAAGTGGTTCTAGTGTATTATTAAAGGTTATCATGAAAGCTTCTAGAGTATAAATTGATATTGGAAAAGTATATCACAAGATGGATTAAATAATAAGTTGATAACATGCGCATGTTATATGCTTGTTGTTAAAATAAGATCACTTATAGCACCATCTAAGAATATAAGATAGATGCATATTCTATTTTGGGCAGATACGATTTCATTTATATGCTTCCAGAGTCAATTTTAGGAAAATACTTCCTCAGTCAAGAATAAACAAAAAAATAGTGAACTCATTGCATATATTGCATTTGTGTTTTTTGAGTTCTAAAAGTACGAACACATCTCATCCCGACGGAGGGTAAGCGAGTTGATAAATTTAACGCGACCAATGTGCAATTGACTGAATGGAGAAGGTATACTAGCACTTTATGCAGTATATGGGTCAGGGCTCCTGATGCTGAGGGCTCAGGGAGGCCACCCTTTGCTCCGTGCTATGGATTGGTGATGCTTCTCATTCAGGTACACACTGAAAATATGGTTGCTGATGTATATGCACAACATATACGGTTTATTTGGTAGCGAGGTCTTCAAACGTTGGTTCATAATAGGGTAATTATAAAATCGATCTTCATTCATACCGGACAGTATGCCAATGTTCTACATGTTGTAGTTATGGGAATTTCTACTCCGATCATGGAGAGATAAACTCTGGGGTGCCCACTCAAGTATGATGATGTTCGTCATCGTCTAACCGGACACATGACTAAATTGTTATGTCACAGGAACATCGATGATGCGGTATGAGTAAAGGAGGTCATGCCGGATAACGAGGATAATAACATAACCTTTTCACATCAGGCTATGTAAAGTATCGAGAAGCAATGCGATGTTTATCGATATGTAATACGGAAGGTTCACACCATAAAGATCTTCGTGTTATGTGTGGGGATCATCATGTCTATCAAGAGTCCTATGTTGAACATTGTGGTGGAAGGTGTTTCGGACATGTTCACACATATACGAACACATAGGTCCACATACTTAAAGCCTAGCAAGATTTAGGAATGCAACTTGGGGGCAGGTTTACAAACGACCCAGTAGGCTTGGCCACCTACAAAAGGAGGCCAAGGGGCACCCCAAGGGAACCACAAATCGCAACCCTAACCTCCCCAAGCAGTGTACCTCCACCGCCTCCAAACCCTAGCCACCGACTCCCTATGCCCTGTGTGTGTTGCTGCCCGGTGCTGTTGTCTCCGCTCTCATGTCGCTGCATCGCCTGCATGACGCCAACCTAAACTCTAGGGTGAGCATGCCCTAGTAGGTTCTCTCCTCTCTCTAGTGGGAGCGCTGCTAGATCGTCTAACCCCTTTAGATCTAATCTAGACGGTGACTGCAGAGCATCGAGTCTTCATCAACTTGATTCCCCGCTTCTTTCATGTGCTTGATCACACGCATATGCGGTGACGCTACTCCCATATGTGTGGACACCTTGAAAGCTTCATCTACTTTGATGCTCGATCGTGCAGATCTTCCCAAGGAGAATCGTCTTACGGTTAATCGACTAGTTGCGGGATTCGACGCATTGGCTATTCAGACAATGTCGTATACTTCGTTGTGGACCGCGGGAGCAGTTTGAGGGATAATAAATCATCTCGTGACTAGAAAGTGAAAGGACATTTCTTGATCCTCTTATGTTTTATGTGTTAGATAATAATATTATAGACAATATAATTGTGTGTTGAATGATGCAGGATGGTTGCACATTCATCTGTTGCCAGCATTCCCAAAAAGATATGAAAAGGGTCTGTGTGCAATCTAGGAATTTTACTTGCCCCAGGCCGAATAATCTGGTGTTTCGTGGGGGCGGATTATTGAATAATCCGACCCCCTCGATTTTTCTAAGTCCCAGATGGTACGAGCCTTAGTAGGGGGCAGATTTTTCCCCAGATTATTGGCCGGAATTTTCCTCTTACCGGATATTCTAGGGGCCAGATTATTTGACTAACCCCCCCCCCCTGAAAATCCACTAAGGAGTTGAGGCATGGACCTTAGATGAGGGGGCGGAGTTTTGCCCTAGAGTTTTCGCCAGGGCCGGAGTTTTCGCCCAGGACGGATATTCTGGTCCCCACGCAGGGCCGTATATTCCGCCCCTAATTGCAGCAATGGCTCTAAATGGATACATTTCAGGAGGGGGTATAAATACCCCTCCCCTTCTTCAACCTCAAGCTGCTCGTTCCCCTCGTGAAGAACTCCATTTCTAGAGCCACTCAAATTGCTAGATGTCCTCCTCTAACCACTCAAACATGGCGATCTTTGGGGAATTGAAGGAGAAGACCTTGATCTACATCCTCACCAAAGCGATTTGTTTTCCTCCTCATTCACTTCAGAGATTTGATTCTAGTGTTTCCTTTGGAAATCCTAGTTCTTGATTTCACCATTGCTAAGTTTGTCTATTATTGTGACAACTTGTTGTGATACTTGGAAGCCTCCAATTCAGTTGTGGATGTGTGCCCCGAGCTTGTTGTAAAGGTGCCGGTTCCAGCCTCGAAGGGTACTGGTAGTGGAAAAGTGAATCAGGCCATTGTGGCGAGGTTCACCGGAGAATAGGGTGAGGCCTTTTGTGGTGTGGAGGTCTTAGTACCGCCCACTCCTCCAACACAGACGTGCTTCCCCTCAAAAGGAAGGAATTGAGGGAAATCATATCCCGTGTCTCCGCGTGCTACACTCTCGGTTACCTCTATCCTTGCTCTTTACTTGTATCTCGTTTTTTTCTAGTCGCTAGTTTATCATATAGGTAAATTCACCTTAGTTGCATATCTAGAGAATTTACCTTTATGTCAAGCCTAAAGTGAAAAATAACTAAAATTTGGTGTAGCACCTATTCACCCCTCCTCTAGGTGCCCATACGATCCATTTTCAATTGGTATTAGAGCTTCAGCTCTTTATTTGGGATTTACCGCCTAAGAGTATGGTTAACAATAAAGTTCAAGGGAGTGAGGTTACCATGGAAGATCTCAAGAGCTTGGAATCAACCTTGACTAACATCATGTCGACTCAAATGCAAGAAATGCGTGAAATGATAGCGCAACTCTTTCCACCCAACAAAACCCCACCTCTTTCTCTTCTAGAGTACACACCTCCTAATCTAAAGGATAAAGATTCGGCTAAATCCAATGATGAGGAGTTGGGTGATGAAGTCGATGATAATAGTTCGTCTTCCAAAAAGGGAAATGGGAAGGAGGGGCACAGTAAGGTTCCTCATTGGTACTCTCCTGACCCACCAATCCCTCATCCTCATATAAACAATAGGGGTGAGCCTCCTAAGCTAAGTGCATCTTATTTTACTCAATGGCAATTTTTGATGAAGTCTCATGTGTGCAGCTCTTCTATTGAGTTGCGGAAAATTATTGAAGCTGGGCTCAATGTTGGGGATATGCTATATGGGTATCCTCATAGCATGTCACCAGTCCACCTAACCCGGGTGGCCCATAGATGGTAGCAAGGACTATGGCCTGCTGGGCGGCCCAGTTAGACGGATCCAGAAGGGAGGCCCGTGCCGGATAAAGGAAGGCTATGCAGGAGTCATCGACATACTTGGAGCCTTGGAGTACAAGACACGGAAGACTAGTCCGTATTAGTGTAGGACTCTTTACCTTGTCCGGCAAGGACCTTTCCCTGTAAACCCTAGGTCTTGGCGCCTTTATAAGCCGGCCTACGGGAGCCTTTAGGGCAACAAACAATAGATTGCTGCGTACAACACACAACACCTCGCATAGCGAACCTATCTCTGTAACTCGGCGTATTGCCATTATAGTGATTTATAGCAGGAGTAGAGTTCCGCCACCGTTGTGGGACTTGAACCTGGGTAAGCTGTGTTACCTCGTACCCGCCAACTCTCCGCCTTACCCCATGTCTCTAAACACGCACTGTGAGGACCCCTCCATGGCATACTCGTCGGCAGTACCACGACAGTTGGCGCCCACCGTGGGGCAAGAGGCGCTTCGATCTCTACACCGTGCGAGGTCCAATCTCTTCGCGGGAATCAGCGACACCGTAGCCATCGGACGCGTTCTCTTGTCCAGCAACATCCCGATCGTCCCTCTAGATGAGTTCTGGGTGCCGGTGAAGATGAACCCTACGCGCTGCTCCATCATCCCCTTCGGAGACATCCACATCTTCATCGACGAAACTGACTCGGGTCCTAGCTCCCAGGAAGTCGGAAACTTGTCAAGCCCCGCATGGACCGCCTATGAGCAGGATACGTTCACGGAAGGATCTGAGCCATACCTCTCTTTGGAGTATGGTGGTTCGGATCAGGAAAATTCAAGGCCCACCCAAACCGCCCCTGTGCAGGATATAAAGGTGGAAGGACCCTGCAAATCCGCTTGGCTTCCCCGAGCGTTAGAGATGCGCAGGTCACACTTTGTCGGTGTAGTCACCATCTTCGATCTGGCCAGATGCGTTCAAAGGGATGGAGAACCTCCCCGCCAATACCTCACTAGATGGATGAGGGTGAGGGAAACCCTATAGGGAGACCGCGCTGACGAGCTCGTGTACCACTTCGTGGAAGGGCTCACACCTGGAACACTCCTCCGGCATACCCTCTGAAGGCGGCATGCCACGGGTCCTCTCCCCCCTTGTGAGATGGTCACCATTGTCAATGAATATGCGGACACCGAGGAGAACACCCAGGCTATGCCTGGGCCGGAAGCTGGAGGAAACAACAACAACGGCTCGCCTCCATCACCCTCCACATCCGCCATCAACAACATCGAAGCCAACTCCGAATCCGTCCTTGACGCGCTATACGCTGACATCAATATGGATGGTGGTGGCTCGGACACTAACTTAGAGGAATATGATGTTGTTATAAGGGAGATCATGCAGGAGATCGAGAAGGAGGAGCGCGCCGAGAAGACCAACGCTTCCCACCAGGTGCTAGTCACCATTGGGAGCGTGATGGAAGAAGACGGACATGAACAGGAACATGAGAGAGCTCCGCCCACACCAGTGGTTACCAAAGCAGTAGCAGCTAAAAAAGCCGCCGAGCCTCCGGCTCCGGCCAAATCTATGCCTCCTCCGGTTATCCGCCTGCAACCGGTGCAGGAACTCACCACGGCCCCCAGTATCACCCGACAATCAAATCAGCCGCCAATGCCACCATCAACGTCTGCAGCTGGCAACCCATTGTCTACTCCCGCCAACAAAGAAATTTACGGTGCACTCCTCATTGAGCCTATCACCGTTGCCCATATCCGGAGCGTTATGGAGCTTGACGAGAAGCGAGTGGCAATATTGGCGGAAGCCAAGTGCATCACGGAGCAGGGCACTAAGCTGGACAAAGACGTGGCTAGGGCGCAGAAATCCATTAAGGCGGCAAGAGCTATGGAGGCTGAGTACAAGCAGTTGATGTTGAAGCAAAAGGCAAAGAAAGCACCAGCTCACGTTGTCAAAGATCCTGACATTCGGCGCAGGTTGGGGTATGAGGGCCCCAAGCTAACAAAATCCACCCCATACATTGATTCAGAGGGGAGGCAAGTCATGCCAACTCCCGCCCTCAACATCGCCTTCGCCAAGACCCTCCTGGAACATGATAGGTCGCCAGAAGCAGTTGCTCAGATGTACAACCTCGTTGCCAAGGCATGCAAGCAACAAGAAAAGGCTATCTCCCAGAGGCTTGAGTCCAACCCGGAGCTTTGCTAGTCAACCCTGAACAGCCACAGAAGGCCAAAATCTCCTAGTGACGAGGGATCTCACACAGGCTCCACAGAGCGAAGACGGAGCGAGGCACGCAACAGGACTGGTGCCATCCCCATATCCTCCGATCACGGAGAAAAGGCTCGTCCCCGCCGGTCGCCACCTCCACCACCATCTCGGCATCATGGGGAACTAGAGCCACGCCATTGTACAAGCATGCCACCGCCAAGGCGTCCCTAGGCTGGCGTTGTTATACGCGACCAGGGCGAGCAGCCTCGGCATGCCGGAGAGTGCATCGGCAATGAAGGACACAGGAGCAGGTCCCATAAGGAGCCTCCATGTCTGACAAGCAACCGCGATAGGCGCTCGTCGAGTTCCTCCGTGAGAATAGGGACATCTTTGCCTGGCAACCTGCCGACATGAAAGGTGTACCTAGGGAACTTGTCGAGCACAACTTGAATATTGATCCCAGTGCCAAACTAGTGAAGCAACCTCTACGACGCTTTGGTGATGAAAGACGAAGGGCTATAGGCAAAGAAATAGCTAGGTTACTTAAGGCTGCCTTTATCCGAGAAGTTATCCACACCCGATGGGTGGCAAATCTTGTACTTGTCCCCAAAAAGGGAACCAATGAATTAAGAATGTGCGTTGATTACACCGGCTTGAACAAAGCATGTTCGAAGGATCCGTTTGCTTTGCCTCGCATTGACCAAGTCATTGACTCGATGGCTAGCTCGAAACTTCTGTGTTTTCTCGATGCTTACTCAGGATACCACTAGATCCGGATGCGAAAGTCAGACCAACTGGCCACTTCATTCACCACACCCTATGGCACGTATTGCTATGTCACGATGCCCTTTGGGTTGAAAAACGCTGGTGCTACTTACCAACAGATGATGTAACATTGCCTACACGACCAAATAGGTCGCAACATACACGCTTACATGGACGACATCGTGGTAATGTCAAAGAAATCAAATGATCTTATCGCTGATTTGCAGGGAACCTTCGATAATCTCTGGAAGTACAACATGATGCTGAACCCCAAGAAGTGCGTCTTCGGGGTGCCCTTCAGCAAACTGTTGGGTTTCATCGTTTCGTATCGCGGAATCGAGGTGAACCCGGGGAAAATCAAGGCCATCCTCGACATCAAACACCCGACATGTCTGAAGGACATACAAAGGCTCACAGGCTGCGTTGCAGCAATAAGCCGGTTCATCAGCTAACTTGGTGAGAAGGCTATGCCGCTCTACAAGTTGCTCAAGAAGGCGGACAAATTCACATGGACGGACAAAGCTGACGTAGAACTTCATGAGTTGAAGAGAATACTCTCCTCCCCACCAATACTTGCAGCACCGGTGTCAAGGGACCTATGTTAGTTTACAAAAAATATGAAGGGAGGTACGTTCACAAAGCAAACTTCACAATCACCAGTTAAGTGAAGTAATCTCAACCTTGATATTTTGTGTTTTCAATCTATGTTTGGTTGTTTTAGTTTTAGTTTTTGAGTTCCTCGTGTTTTACTGAGGCTACTGCCAGTTTTCACACACTGGTATGGGTGGACGGTACTGCAGCATCATCCTATACCGGAAGACGTTAAGCTTGCAGTACCTCAGCCCGAGGTTGTGCTCATTTTGACACAGCGGTACGACTAGACCGTATGGGTGGCTCCTTCCATACGCTAGGTCGTTAAATCCATTGTAAAATTTTGTCTCGTTTCTCTTTGGTTCTCCAAAAACTCTTTACTGCCTTAGAAAAGACGGTAAGTAGCTAGTACGGGCGGGTTGTATAGGCCTAACCCACCCATACCATTTATTTGGAAAGATTTTTACCGATCTTGGAAGGGTGGATTTTTGGAGGTGTGTCAGGTACGGGAGCGCGGTATGGGCAGCGTCCGTTCTGCTGGTCGTTACCGACGGGTTTTCTCCCCCTTTTCTCCTTTTTCTTTCCTATTTTGTTGGGATTCTTTTCTTGGCCGGCCCTTTTACTTCTATTACAAGCTTTTCCCTACTACTAACCCTTCATAAGCCTCTCCAAATGTCTTTCTTTTTCTCTTGTCAATAGATCTCGCCCACGTTGTTCCCCATCTTCTAAAAACCTCGCAGTTATGTCTGAATCTTGGGACATTGCTCAAGCCAAGGGAGACTTTCAAGGCTCCTCCTCGAGGGGTGTGTCCTCAAAGGATGTCAAGAATATAGACATCAAAGAGAACATGAGGAAGAATCCTAGTGCAATCAGCTAGGAGCTGAATATGCATTTAAGCTGATGGAGATGATCAAGGGAGGGCGTAAGGTATTTAGCTTCATGATAGGGCAAGATGGTGATTTTGAAGAAGTCTAGCTCGATCCCAAGGAAGAAGGGGAGTATTATTTGGACAAGCTGAAGCATCAAGGAAAGGATATTCAAGCCTCTCTTGACAGCCTTGATCGCCGCGTCAAGAAGATTGAGGTAAAATCTCTAGGATCTTCTAAGCATATTGAACTATTGTGTCGCTATCTAGATCACATGGATCTGAAGATAATGAAAGGGTTTGAATCAAACCTTGATGTTAGCCTTTGAGCCATCAAAACTCAAAAGAAAATGATTGAGTTGTACAAAGCATGTGTGGCTCAGCTAGAAACAATTATTGAGCAGTGCATGATTCACATCATGATCCTGAAGGCAACAAACAAGACACTCCATGAAAGGCTCCGCATCGTAAGGGCTTATTCTCTGAAATAAAAGACACCACGGTATTTAATAATTATGAGGGATTATTTGATCCCACATAGCTTGATGCCAAGCTTGGGGATATCTTTAACACCTTGTAATCTATCTTCCAGTTTTAGCATGATTACCTTCTTGCACGCATGTTAAGTTTTTAATTTCAAAGTTTTGCATTAGTTGCATGATCAACTTCCTTGGTCAAATGAAAGAGTTATATCTAGTGAGTTTTGATACATTATGATATTTGAAGTGATTTTAGTTTATGATTATTGTATTAGATGTATGAATTAGGATGAGTTTTATGATACTTGTACCATTGTTATGATTTTAGGGTCTTCCACACCAATAAAGTTTTGATAAGTTATGAGAAGAAACTTTGATAGAATGTTATAATAATTGATTTAAATTAATAAGATACATAAAGGGTATTGCATGATATGATTTTTTTGTTGAAACCAAAGGAAAATTATGCTATCAAAGAATCAGAAAGAAAAGGTGCAAGTTGAAAAGGATGCTCAAACAGTAATCATAGAATATTCCCTACTCAATGAAGTGCTCATATAAATAAACTTGATGATTTAATAATTTGCTAAATCTTTTAACTTCTTATAAATTATTAATAAAAAGATGTAAAAGCCTCTAAGTCATGTAATGTGTGAGAGTGTGATACGACTCACAACAAAGTTCTATATCTGATATTGGAATTATGCTTCAACTGCCTCATTTATTTTAATGACTCATGCCTCATGAACATGATGACCTTGTCCACAAGTCGGAACTCGAACAAAGAAATGGCACAAGTGGTAGAAAGGAGAATGGTCCAAAAGTAAGATCATGTTACAATTGTGGAGATCGTTTCAACTTTGTTGTTGAATGCCCTTATCAAAATAGAGAATATCATGGTGGTATACTTATTCTCAATGACAAGTCCAAGGCTACTCGCAAGAAGCCTTTCATTAAAAATAATACCACCAACAAGAAGAAATCAAAAATTGTGTTTCACTCAAGAGGAGTGCTCTTCCGGGAGTGAAGATGAAGAGGAAGAACAAACCCCAAGAGAAGTGACAGCCATCATCACCACATCTACACTAACCCCTTCTCTCTTTGATTATCCAAATGATAACCTCTCCAACAAGAACGTCAATTTCCTCATGGATTATCCTACTAGTCTTAAGGTTAAAGAAGAAATTATTTCTTTGAATCATTATGTTACTAACTTGCAAGGTGATCACAAGAAGCATTTTAAGGTCCTCATGGATCAACTTGTTCATGCAGAAGATCTCCTTGAGCAGAAAGGTAGAAGTGAAATAGAGGACGATATTGAATTAACATCTTTAAAAATAATTTAGAAGAAGAGGAAGAGCTTCGGGTTTATCTTGAGGAGAAACTTGAATCTATTGATGAGTCACATGATTAAATTGTTGCTAAACTAATTGAGGAATGTGGACATTATATTGCCAAGGCTAAAAAACTTAAAAAAAGGAAAAGTTCGAATTTGGTGTTGATCATGCTAGACTAACCGTGGAGCTAGAGAAAATTGACAAGGCACACAACACTTTGGAGAGTGAAAGCTCTACCCTCACCAAGTCTCATGATTAACTTCAAATTCGACTAACTAAATCTGATATTCCCAGTACTTCTACTCCTTTATGTGATCATGCAAATATCATTGAGGAAAATGTTAGGTTGAAGCATGAGCTTGCCCAGTCCTTCCCTACCAAAGGTAATGAAGTTCTTGATGACCTTTTGAGTAAGAAAAGGTCAAACAAAGGGAAGGAGGGTCTTGACTATGTATCCAAGGAAAAGAATAAGAAGAATAAAAATAAGAAGGCCAAGACTGCTCAACCAAGGAAGAATACCATTGTGGGAAGTGATGCCACTAAGGGAAAAGCTACCCATGATGACTTTGCGAGAAATGCTAATCCTCGCTTTGTTTTATTTCGAGATTATTATGGTGATGTTTATGTAAATATGTTGGCACATATGATGGTTACATTGCTTAGTATATTTGGGTTCCTAAGACCGTTGTCACTAACAAAATAGGACCCATTGAAAAATGGGTACCTAAAACCAAGTCTTGAATTCCTGTAGGGTTATCCTTCCGGTGGGTCAAAATGGGTGCTTGATAGTGGATGCACAAGTCATATGACTGGGAGTAAGGATATCATCACGAAGATGAGGCCAAATCACAATCAAATAACTATATCCTATGGTGATAAGTCAAAATCTAGGGTTTTGGGTCTTGCAAAGGTTGTGGTTGTCTACGATATTTCACTTGTGGACGTCATGCTTATTGATACTCTTGGTTATAATTTAGTTTCAGTTTGTGCACTTTGAAAGATGGGATTTTCCGTATTTATTGATGATGATATTGTGGTACTCTTGTGGAGCAAGTCTCTTAAGGTCACTTTTGTTGGGTATGTCGAAAATGACTTGTATGTGGTGGACTTTTAGGGGGAAACCACTACAAGTGCGATGTGCTTATTCAAAAAGGCCAATGTGGGTTGGTTATGGAATCGTCGGCTTGCCCATCTCAATATGAGAACTTTGAAAAGTCTTCACAAGGGTGGTCACATTCTTGAACTAAAAGATGTTTCCTTTCCCAAAGATCGTCTTTGCAGGGAGTGTGTTGAAGGAAAGATGCATGATTCTCCCCATCAAAGGAAGACCATTATTTCATCTAAGAGGATCTTATAGCTCTTCCATGTGGATCTCTTTGGTCCCCATATCATGCTAGTCTTGGTGGGAAGAAATATTGTTTGGTGATTGTTTATGACTATTCAAGATACACTTGGGTTTATTTCTTTAAATTGAAGAGTGAGACTCAAAATATCGCCATCAACTTTGCCAATGAAGTTCAACATCAACACAATATTCCTATATTGGCCATAAGGAGTGACAACGGCTCCGAGTTTAAGAACTACACCTTAAATGAATTTCTTAGTGAAGAGCGGATAAGATATCAATATTCTCCTACATACACCCCTCAACAAAATGGTGTAGCCGAGAGGAAGAACTAGACATTAATGGATATGGCAAGGTCCATATTGGTAGAGTTTAAATCTCCTTACAAATTTTGGGCCAAGGCTATCTTCACCGCATGTCACTCATCAAACCGACTCTACCTCCTCAAGAACTTGGACAAAACTCCATATGAAATACTTACCGACAACAAGCCCAATATCTCATTCTTCTGGGTGTTCGGTTCTAAGTGTTTCTTTCTCATAAAAGGAGTTTGTTTGTCTAAATTTGAATCTAAAGCTATAGAGGGTATCTTTGTTGTTTATGGTTCTGAATCCCATAATTATAGAATCTACAACAAGGCCACCATAATTGTTGTGGAATCTAGTAGTGTGGTGTTCGATGAAAATTATGGCTCCCAAGCGGGGCAAACTTATGTTTGTGATGTAGATGTTGAAATACATCAAGATGCCATAAGAAGAATGGGAGTGGGATGTTTCTGCCCTGTTGAGGAATCCCTTGTGGCGGATCGAGAAGTACTATGCTCTACTCCAATGGAGCCCTCATCTTCACAAGATCAATAAGTCTCTATTGCTAGAGATAATGAAGCATCTATCCAAAGGCAAACTCAAGACCCTTACCAAGTATCATGGTATTGCCGATAAGTACGCCATGTAGTGGTCCTCATAGAGCGTGTTTAGAGAGGTTGGGGAAGGCGGTGAGTTGATAGGTACGAGGTAACACAACTTACCCAGGTTCAGATCCCACGATGGCGGCGGAATACTACTCTACTATAAATCACTATAATAACAATAAACCGAGTTATAGAGGTCGGTTCGTTGCGTGAGGTGGTGCTATGCACTATGATTGTTGTGCCCTAAAGGATCCCGTAGGCCCGCTTATAAAGGCTGAAGGAAATATGCCCTAGAGGCAATCATAGATATGATTGTATTTCATATGTATCCATAAATTTTTATAATGTTCCTTGAATATCCATATATATCAAGCAACTTGTATTGATTGACAATTATGTGAATTGTTTGTGAAACCCTTTACTTGTATGGTTATCTAATAGTTGTCCCTAGTCGGAGTTCATGTGAGGACACACATGAATATTAGACTAGCACATCGATTGGTTGATGACTATGTTTCGCAAGTCAGAGACATGGAGATGTCAAACCAATGATGTGGACACATGTTATGAACATGGGGTTGGACTGACCCAACTTGAGACTGGCAATAATACTTGCAGCTCTCTCTACACATCGTGTATGTTTTGTCCTTAGACCTGAGATTGTCGCATGTATTTGAGATGTGGATCGACCTACTTTGGGGCTATCAAACACTACTCCGTAACTAGGTAGTTATAAAGGTAGTTTTCAGGTTTGTCCTGATACATGCTGCAAGGCATTGGTCAATCAAGATGGGATTTGCCCCTCTCTACTTGAGAGAGGGGCATGTTCATCTGCGGTACCAAAGTTCGTAGGCCAGCGCATGGCGGTACCTAAGTTGCCTAAAATTGCTGCGTTTCGAAATGTTGGGCCGCCAACTACCGAGAGGGGCCATTTCGAGGCAAACTCATCTCACCCCTGCCAAATTCAAACATTCTGCTAAACTGCCCCGTGAAGTAGACGGTCGGGACCCTCATGTCGGTCATCTGTCCGTGACGCGAGCGCCAATGCGACAACCTCTTCGGCAAATCTAGTAACTAAGTGGAATGGATGTGTTGACCAATTTCACAAATCCATTCCCACCTTTCCCCTAGCACCGGTGGCCTCGGAATCCACCCTCCAGACAGGACGATCCCTTCAGACATTTGACTTCAGGTGCCAAGTTGCTGCGCCCAGTCCCTGATCCCGAGCTCCAATGGCGCATGCCGTAGCCGCCGTTGTGAGGCTCTAGCCTGCCTCCGCTACCGACGAGCCGAGCAGCTCGGAGGATGGCAGATCCTACTACCAAGGAAGAAGAAGTTCTGGCTACAAGCGGGTGAGCTACCCTTCTCTTTGCTATTCGCCCTAATTATAACTGCTAGCTGGCTACTGAACCTAAAATTGTTTGTTAGCCCAATGCTTACAAACATATTTTGTCCACAGTTTTCTGTCATGTGGAATCTCCACGGACCACCCTTACCTAGTTACGGTAGTCCTCTTCAGGTACGACTCTAAGGGCAAGTGGTATGGACACCATTGTATCACGATGGAAGAAGCGCATGCGTAGATCTGCACTATATCTGGTATGGTTGCTGCTCTGGGTAATCATGATGAAGTATGGCCGAAGCAGACTACAAAGTTGTGAGATCCAGACACATAGCTTAAGAGGATTGATAGGATACCCATATCAACAAGTTGCAACTTCTTTTCCAGAAGCTCATTTGAAAAGAACTCTAAGGTTAAGCGTGCTTGGCCTAGAGCAATTCTAGGATGGGTGACCGACCAGGAAGTGGGTAATCGGGTGCACACAAGTGAGGACAAAGTGCGCAGAAAAGACTAGTGTTGGTCTGTGGGGTCAGTCTAGATATCCTATTAAGCTGCCAGGAGTGACACCCCTAGGCCCAGGAGTGGACGGGGTGTTACAAGTGGTATCAGAGCCGACCCTTGCGATTACACGGGTGTGTGCGGGTCAGTGGCAGGACACGTGGAGCATGACGCATGTGGCCCGGAGTGGACACGGCATGGCACATGTGCCGGCACTGGACGCACAGACGCGTGCCAAGAGGGAACGTTCCTGGGGTGTGCTTGATCGATGAGGGAATCAATCCTCTAAAGGATGGGTGTATGTGAGATCCAGGCACATAGCTTAATAGGATTGATAGGATACCCATATCAACAAGTTGCAACTTCTTTTCCGGAAGCTCATTCGAAAAGAACTCTAAGGTTAAGCGTGCTTGGCCTAGAGCAATTCTAGGATGTGACCGACCGGGAAGTGGGTAACCGGGTGCACACGAGTGAGGACAATGTGCGCAGAAAAGACTAGTGTTGGTCTGTGGGGTCAGTCTAGATATCCTATTAAGCTGCCAGGAGTGACACCCCCCGGGCCTAGGAGCGGACGAGGTGTTACAAAAGTTCAGCTTCATGGATGAACGTGTCATCATGGTTCCTCTAACGTGTGACAGTCATCTAATTGGGTTGATGAAAAGGTATGCTTTGGCTTGCATGTTTGAGCTGAATTGTGATGTACTAGATGTGGAAGCTGCTGCAACTGGGAGTCGCCCTTCTATTCTTGGACAGGGTGGTTGCTCGAACCCAATTAGCTCCTGGTAAGCAAAGGTCTCTTGGGGTTCACATGTTTGTGCTGAATTGTAATTTTTGTTTTATTTACTATGTAGATATTGGGCAGTTATGCAACAGTCTTGTTTCTTTGACAGGAAGCGCCGCAAGGTTAGAAACACGACTACCGGGTCAGTCATTTTGCTGCCCAAAGAAATTAAAGACGAGTGGAAAGATGATGCTGGGCACGATTCTGGTGCCCATTGTCCCGGCAATGCAGAGTACGTGAAGCTAAGAAAATTGGCACCAAGGAAGAGGAAGAAGGCAGGAAATGAAGAAACCAGTGGACGTGAATGCTTGGTACCGAGGCTATGAAAGAAGGCTGCTGGCAATGAAGATGCATAGTAATGTGTTGAACTTGAACCTATATATGTAATTCGGTTAAATTCTAGAGCTCTGTGTGTGGTACTTTGCTGGGCAAAGTTCTCTGAGTAAAATGTACCGCGACTTAGGGTTTGGAAATGCCCGAGTCAGTAGTTGAATCCGAAATTGTGATTGTGGCACTGCTATCTGAAAGCACGCATCAACGGTTCCACGATTGCTGAGGGGCAGGAGGTCTCCAAATTCGACGGAATGTAAGTGGCACAGAAATAAATTATTTAAGGTGCCACACTGCACGAAGCATCAACTTATTTTAGATGCCGCACAACAACGTGGTAACATAAACAACAATGGCAACCGATAATGCCCAGATGAGGAGGAAATCGGTACCACTTTCTGGCCTAATCTTGAGCCCGTCTATCTCACCGCCTCTCTGCTCCTGCATCCCTTGCATCTAGAAAAGCTCCCGGATCTCCAGTAACCGGGTGTACATGCTTCCACTTTATAAATTGTGGTTGTGCCATTTCCATGCGGCACAATCCACGTAGATTACGTTTAAACAAACCACCAATGTCAGAATACACTAGTAGAAAAAGGGTCTTTGGTCCACGGTCACATTCCCAATCTGGGACAGAGATCTAAATCGAGGCAGGAATTGATCTAAATGACAAATTCTTCCACAAATTAATCGAGACAGAGATCTAAATCGAGGCATTTCAATAATTCAACCACAAATTCTTCTAAACAAAGGTGCGATTTCACATCCTACATTAATTCAACGACTAGTCAACAATTTCACTTCTGCTGCCGCTGTCCTCCGAGCCACCGGCTTCCTCGTCGTCTTCGGACGGAACCTCCACGATTTCCGCATTGTTCGTGAGACGGAGCACCTCTTCGCGGCGAGCGGCGGCGATGACGGTGTACTTGGTCCGTCCAGGGACGGACCAGAACCTCTCCCGCACTTCTCGGTTGCGGAGATCCTGGTGCACCATGCACCCGTAAATGATGCGGTTGCCAATCTTGGCCTTCCGCTCCTTCTTGAACAGCGTCGACCAGTACGGGCTGGCCGCCGTGTACCGGGGCAGCGCCCTCTTCCACGCGGGCATCTGGCAGCGGCACGCCGCGATTTCGCTCTCCATCCCGGCTCCGCCGGGGACGAGGAGCGGAGCCACCGACACCCCCGCATAGCTGATGCGCCATCCGTGGGGCACCGTCGCGGCCGACGGCGCGAGGATGTCAAAGTGCGCGAACATCACCGCCTCGTAGAAGTTCAGCGCGGGCATCTCCATGGCGGAGCGGTGGAGATTGGAGAGGGAGCAAGGGGATGGACGACGAAGCGACGACGTGGTGGAGATTGGAGAGGGCGAGGGGATGGACGACGAAGCGACGTGCTGTGGCGCCTCCTATTTGTACACGAGGACGACGAAGCGACGGGCAGAATATACAAGGGGCATCGGTCAGACAAAAGGAAGTAATGCAGGGTTAAGACAGATTAACAGGCGACCAATTTTTTTCCTCCCAGGACTCCGGGGCCAATAGTTCAGACCGCTAGGTCAACAAGTACAACTATTACAACTTAAAAAGGCACGGAGCTCAAGCTAAATAGAACTAGTTATCACACATCTTCTTGATCTTCCTAATCTTAGCCTGATGCGCATCTTCCTGCGAGAGCAAGGATCGAATCGTCTGCTCCTTCCTTTTAGCATCTTCCTTGCACAGCTTCAATTGTTTCTCTGCATTTTTCCTCATGCACTTGTCAATACTCGTAGTTGTGAACTGCAGGACTTTGGCCTGGTGAAGATCATTCCTTGCTTGAGTCAGTTCTTTCTCTGCTTTAGCCTTCAGGGCCAACACCGCGTCCCTCTCCTTCTCGACTTTGCTAACCTTGTCTTGCACCCACCTGATATCTCGCTTATGCTTGGTCATGTCAACTGGTTCCCATAGCTTCATCTCAACACTGTCAAGAAGTGAGCTGAATACAGATTCTTTCAACTCAACAGTCATTTCCCATAGTTTGTCCAGCGTTTTCTGCATCGATTTGGGCCACTCTGGATCTACCCATTTGACAACACCGCAACTTCCGCCTTGCATCATTGCACGATGTCCTTGACACCGTAGAAACCTCCGGCCTGCGTTTCGTCCTTCGAACGCTACAAATTTAGCGAGCACATATCCATGTTTACATAGTAGAGGACTGTCTTCATCCGCTAAACCGTGATAGTCGGAGTCATACATCGTCTGGTTGGCCTAACACATCATACACACATGAGTAAACAGAGTAGATCTAGCTCAAAAAATAGATAACTGGCCACATATGATAGAGATAGAGATGAGACGACTCACATCGAAATCACCATCCCTGTTGTCACGACGCATTTCCTCGCCGTCTCCTCTTGAACCCATGGCGAGAGGGGAGGGGGTGGCTGCCGGAGAGGGGATTGGGATGGACGCGCTGTCAGCTTGCAGCTACGGCAGGATGGGAGTGAAGTGGGGAAAGTGGCTTCGAGGGGAAGGAAGAGAAGTACGGGGAGGAAGAGAAGTAATGGGGACGTGACATTGGGATATGGCCCACTGAACTCGTGAGTCGTGACACTCGCAACATGGGAGCGCCCGGTGTTGCCAGTTTGTCCAGAGCAAGCATGGCCAATCATGCCGCAGAACAGCCTACTCGCGGATCGCTCCCACGAAGACCATCCCAATCGTCCAAGCGCCCCGATCGAACGGTATGTAACAATCATCAAGCAGAACAACTGTGTTAGGGCGTGCCTTCTAGAAGACTCGGTCTAACGGTGGATCCATTGGGGGGCTAAGGTTAGGGCTCTCCTAAGGTTAGGATCCATATGTAGTTTATGAAAAGAACACACATGCAATGACATTGGTGGATCCTTATGTGGTTTGTGAGAAGAACAAACATGCAATCACACTGGGTGGATCTATATGTGGTTTATGAGAGGAACACACATGCAATAACACTGGATCCATGTGTGATTTGTGAAAAGAGTACACATGCAATGACTCTAACTGTGGTTAATGAAAAGAGCAGACATGCAATGACACTGGTGGATCCATGTGTGGTTTGTGAGAAGAACACACATGCAATGACACGGGATCTGGTTCATGAAAATAACAGACATGCAACGACACCGGTGGATCCTTGTGTGGTTTGTGAGAAGAACAGACATGCAATGAATCTAGCTGTGGTTCATGATAAGAACACACATGCAATGACACTAGTGGATCTGTGTGTGGTTTGTGAGAAGAACATACATGCAATGACTCTAGATGTGGTTCATGAGAAGAACACACATGCAATGACACTGGTGTATCCTTTTGTGGTTTGTGAGAAGAAAACACATGCAAAGACTCTAGCTGTGGTTCATGAAATGAACACACATCGAATGACTCTAGTTGTGGTTCATGAGAAGAACACACATGCAATGACACTGGTGTATCCTTATGTGGTTTGCGAGAAGAACACACATGCAATGACTCTAGCTGTGGTTCATGAGAAGAACACACGTGCAATGACACTGGTGTATCCTTATGTGGTTTGTGAGAGGAACATACATGCAATGACACTGGGTGTGGTTCATGAAGAGAACACACATGCAATGACACTGGTGCATCCATGTGTGGTATCTGAAGAGAACACACATTTCAATGACACAGGTGGATCCATATGTGGTATGTGAAAAGAACACACATGCAATGACTCCAGTTGCTGTTAGTAAAAAGAACACACATGCAATGACACTGGTGGATCCATGTGTGGTCTTTGAAGAGAACACCCATTTCAATGACACTGGTGGATCCATATGTGGTATGTGAAAAGAACACACATGCAATGACTCCAGTTGTTTTTAGTAAAAATAACACACATGCAATGACACTGGATGTTGTTAGTAAAAAGAGCACGCATGCAATGACACTTGTGGATCCATGTGTGGTCTCTGAAGAGAACACACATTTCAATGACACTGGTGGATCCATATGTGGTATGTGAAAAGAACACACATGAAATAACTACAGTTGTTGTTAGTAAAAAGAACAAACATGCAATGACACTGGTGGATCCATGTGTGGTTCATGAAAACAACACACATGCAATGCCACTGGGTGTGGTTCATGAAAAGAAAACACATGCAATGACACTGGTGTATCCTTATGTGGTTTGTGAGAATAACAGACCTACAATGACTCTAGATGTGGTTCATGAGAAGAACACACATGCAATGACACTGGTGTATCCTTATGTGGTTTGTGAGAAGAACACACATGCAATGCCTCTAGTTGTGGTTCATGAAAAGAAGACACATCCAATGACTCTAGCCGTGGTTCATGAGAAGAACACACATTTCAATGACACTGGTGGATCCTTATGTGGTTTGTGAGAAGAACAGACATGCAATGACTCTGGGTGTGGTTCATGAGAAGAACACACATGCAATGACACTGGTGGATCCATAGGTGGATTGTGAAAAGAACACACATGCAATGATACTGGATGTTGTTAGTAAAAAGAGCACACATGCAATGACACTTGTGAATCCATGTGTGGTCTCTAAAGAGAACACACATTTCAATGACAGTGGTGGATCCATATGTGGTATGTGAAAAGAATAGTCATGAAATGACTCCACTTGTTGTTAGTAAAAAGAGCACACATGCAATGACACTGGTGGATCCATGTGTGGTCTCTGAAGAGAAAACACATCCAATGACTCTAGCTGTGGTTCATGAGAAGAACACACATGCAATGACACTGGTGTATCCTTATGTGGTTTGTGAGAAGAACACACATGCAATGACTCTAGCTGTGGTTCATGAAAAGAACACACATCCAATGACTCTAGCTGTGGTTCATGAGAAGAACACATATGCAATGACACTGGTATATCCATGTGTGGTTTGTGAGAGGAACATACATGCAATGAAACTGGGTGTGGTTCATGAAAAGAACACACATGTAATGACACTGGTGGATCTATGTGTGGTCTCTGAAGAGAACACACATTTCAATGACATAGGTGGATCCATATGTGGTATGTGAAAAGAACACACATGCAATGACTCCAGTTGTTGTTAGTAAAAAGAACACACATGCAATGACACTGGTGGATCCATGTGTGGTCTCTGAAGAGAACACACATTTCAATGACACTGGTGGATCCATATGTGGTATGTGAAAAGAACACACATGCAATGGCTCCAGTTGTTGTTAGTAAAAATAACACACATGCAATGACACTGGTGGATCCATGTGTGGTCTCTAAAGAGAACACACATTTCAATGGCACTGGTGGATCCATATGTGGTATGTGAAAAGAACACACATCAAATGACTACAGTTGTTGTTAGTAAAAAGAACACACATGCAATGACATTGGTGGATCCATGTGTGGTTCATGAAAAGAACACACATGTAATGACACTGGGTGTGGTTCATGAAAATAAAACACATGCAATGACACTGGTGTATCCTTATGTGGTTTGTGAGAATAATAAACATGCAATGACTCTAGATGTGGTTCATGAGAAGAACACACATGCAATGACACTGGTGTATCCTTATGTGGTTTGTGAGTAGAACACACATGCAATGACTCTAGCTGTGGTTCATGAAAAGAACACACATCCAATGACTCTAGCTATGGTTCATGAGAAGAAAACACATTTCAAGGACACTTGTGGATCCTTATGTGGTGTCGTGGTGGTGTCACGGCAGATGCCATGGATAGGCTAAAGGAGGGGACAAGATGCACTAGAGGAATCCAGGGAGGGATAGTGTGGTGATTCCACACACAGTTGCTTTGTATTTGATTCACTTCCACAGTTTACAAGTGCTCACTAGTAAAACACAACCCACTAGAGATCAAACCCTTCTACAGAGGCCCTAGCCCCCCTTATATAGGGCTGGCTAGGTCTCCAATTAGGGCATACGTGGAGGCATATTCCCTCCCAAAATAGTAAGCCGACCGGGTCACTTTAACCCAGCGTCATCCATGCAGAGGCTATGTGAGCCTCTGCGGCGCCCGCGTCATCCGACACAGGCATCGTCACCTTTGTCGGCCACGCCTCGGTGGTCCTGGCCTCTGTCCGTTTTGCTCACGCTCTGCGTACAGTGGTCACCCTTTGACCAGCGAGATACCTTCCTTCTCTTACAAGCTTGATATAACCCGGATCGCCCCTAGTTGATCCGGTCATACCTGTACCTGCATACGAGTTAGATACATCTTACCGACTTACGATGTAAGTCGGCTGAGACCCAGTTAGGTGGACATCCCCTGGTCCGGGTTACCCCGTGATTCGGCCTGCCTTGAGGTGACTCGGGCAACACCTGCTTTGACCTTGCCGTACCTCGGCTAACTCGGCCTTTATACCCTGGCGTGACCCTACCCGGGGGTATCCCCCCAACATTAGTCCCCGAAGCTGGTGCGGTCTTAGCTGCCTTAGCCGCTAAGGCCACAGCAGGTTCAATTTTATCGAGCCTCTCGCTCCCTTTCCGAGTTACCTCATAGTCCGGATTTCACAGGTTTACTTTCCCTTGGCACATTCCGAGTTTTCACTCGCTAGCCGGGTCACCTCATACTCATCCAGGTCATTCTTCCTTCTCTTGTACGCTTCCCCACATGGAGGTTAATCATTACTTTGCCTCATTTTAATGTCCTGCGCCAGTAACTGCCGTAGTAATTGTCAGTTATTACTGCAGCACACGTCACATCGGGCATGCCTCCTCGTCACGTCATGGGATCTCTTGCGCCATGTGGCCCTTCCTGTGGCTCGCTACTGATTGGTCGATCCGGGTCATACACGGCCACACCATGTGGCTCGTCCGCACAGCGTGATCCCACTACCCCTCAGGGGCGTGGTTAAATAGGGGTGGGGGCGCCCCTTGGGTCTTTTCCCCACTCTCGTGCCCCCTTTGCCTCTTCTTCTTCCTCTTCCTCTCCAGCGACAGCGTCGCCGCCACCGCATCTGCTTAGCCGCGCCGCCGCCGCACTGCTTCCTTGCGTACCAACATCGCCACCACCTCCCCGCATCCCTTCCGCCACGGGTCCTCGCCTATCCAGGCCACTGTCACCCACCGCCGCTAGTGCCAGTGAGGACAGTGACCTCGAGATGACTGAAGAGGAGCTCACTGTCGCGGAGCAAGAAATGGAGGAGGACACGGTGAACACCGACCGCGGCGCTCTGGCTGGGTCCTGGGTTTGCCAGGACGATATTGACTGACTATACCGCACCCGGCGTATCCCGGAGGGCGTCATCGCGCGTCTTTCCACTGCGGAGCTTGCCCCCTCACCCAATCCGGGTGAGTATGTGGTATTCCTCTCCCACTTCCAACGTGGGTTCGGGCTCCCCGCTAGGGATTTCTTCAACGACTGGCTCAACACATATGAGCTTCAGCCGCATCATCTTCCTAACGCCATCACCTCTCTCTCTGACTTCGCTTCCACCATCGAGGGCTACACCGGACTGTGGCCCACGAAGGAGCTTTGGATCCGGTTCTTTGGCCTTCGCCGGAACGTGATTCCGAATATAGCTCTGGATCCGGAGGACATGCAGCTCACGTAGTTCAGCGTGGCCTCTATCTCTCCTAGGAAACAGTCAATCTTCCCCCGAGTCACGGGGCTTGACTCTTGCAAGGGATGGGCCCGGACCTTTTTCTATGTCCGGAACAGCACAACTGAGGATCTGATCCGGCTCCGCCCGTACGTTCCGGGTCCTCCTAATCCGGATTTGTGGGACAATGTCTCCAAGAAGCCCACCGTCCTGGCGAACCAAGTCAACAAAAGGTTCAAGGAGCTGAAGGACCTGGGATTGCGCAACGAGGACGCGATGATCACATTCGTCCGCAACCAGATCTCCTCCCTCCAGAAATGCACACATAAACTCTGTCACATGAGCTGGGGCCATGACCCCAACCGGACCTCCTCATTCGAGTTGAGCAACACCGAGATCTACCACAGGGTCAAGGCCCTCTTCACCACCCACAAGGACTTCTCTTCTGAGTGGACGTGGGGGATTGAACACTTCTGCCGAGATAGGCTTCCCCCTGCGGTAAGTCTCATGCCCCAAACCTTTTTCGAATTAAATCATATGTCGGTTTTGTTGTAGGTTTAATCCTGTTGCCTTTTCTTTCCCTTAGATGTTTCTTCAGCAAACTATTGAGGATGGAACCAAGCCTTCTCTCAAATGGGCGGCTGATCGAGATACCTCGGACGAGGAGGAAACGGATCCGGAGATGTTCCTGTCGATGGCTGATGCGACCAAGCGACCCACCGGTAAACTCTCTTCCATTAGAGATTGGCCCGACGATGAAGATGATTCGGACGTTGAGGTGATGGAGGCATTTGACGCTGTCCCCCTTTCTTATGCTTTTCTGGCATCAACTAACCCCGGTGGGCAGATCCATGAAGACCCTCCCCTTGCCGTGGGTGAGCCTGTCCCGGTCGCACCGAAGAAGAAGAGGGGGGCTGCATCTGCTTCTTCCTCCAGACCTTCTCAGCCAGCTAAAAGGTGAAAGAAATTTGCGGACAAAGCTGCCACCAAGGCTACAACCAAGGCCATAACCCGGAGGGCTCGGAAGCCCAAGGAGCCTTTGACCTCGGATGAGTAAGCCACTTCTCCCTTTGCTATTCGTTTGTTCTTACTTTGTTATAGTTTCTCCTCATTCATGATTTGATTCGGTAGGGCCATGGTGGAGGTCCCTCAGTGTAGATCCGGCATTGCCTCCCCGCTCCGACATAGCCCTTCTCCCCCTCATGGCGACGATTCATGCAGGTTGAGCCCCATTCAGGAGGGCTTAGCGGCTAATCCAGGTTCTAGCCCACCTCGTCAAGAGGAGGGCAACCTCGGAACGGGGGGAAGCGGTTCTGCCGAGGCTGCATTTGCTCCTTCTTCGGCACAGCCGCAACCAGCCACCACCAAAGTTCCTTCATCTCCCTCGCCAAAACGGAAACCAGTACCAGCATCAGCTCCGGCACGAGCATCAACAGCAAAGGCACCAGCATCAACGCCAAGCCCCTCCGCCTCGTCCGAGTCTTCCAAGACTCGGCGAGAAGGCGCCAACAGTAAGCCGCTCCCAAGGGCAAATCCGCCGCAGCAACTTCCACCTCACAGCAGTAACCCAAAGGCAAAAAGGCTCCTGACGCCAGCAGGGCAGTGTCAATCGAGGCTGGACAACGTACACTTGCGTCCATGCTCCCGAAGAAGACTCCACCGCCGAAGGACGCCCCTGCCGAGCCAGCTGATGCGCAACTCGTTTTACACACCAGCCCCGCTGTTGCCCAGGTTGAGAGGAGGGAAGCGCATGCCAAGGGTCTAGTGGCGCCCCACATGCTTAGCGGCGAACGATATCCTCTGACCTTGATCGAGTTTGTAAACAACTGGAACAAGGCGGAGTTCGTCCACAATGATGATCTCCCGGAGAAGTTCGGTCCCGCTGAATTTGCTGCGCAGATGAATACTGCTGCCAAGGCAATTAACCTTGCGGGTCAGATGATGGTGGTACGTTACTTCGCCCTTTCCTTAGCATTTAGTGATATAGCCATTAGTCCCCGAGCCTCCGGGGGAGTAACTTGTTACTCGGCCGGATGCTCCTTAGAGAACTAACATAGCTCCTTAATAACTTCGAATATGCACACACCTAGAGTCGGGTTAAGTTTCGCTTGGCCCGGATCTTGTACACTTCGAATATGCACACACCTAGAGCCGGGTTAAGTTCCACTTGGCCCAGATCTTGTACACTTCGAATATGCACACACCTAGAGCCGGGTTAAGTTCTTCTTGGCCCGGATCTTGTACACTTCGAATATGCACACACCTAGAGCCGGGTTAAGTTCCGCTTGGCCCGGATCTTGTACACTTCGAATATGCACACACCTAGAGCCGGGTTAAGTTCCACTTGGCCCGGATCTTGTACACTTCGAATATGCACACACCTAGAGCCAGGTTAAGTTCCACTTGGCCCGGATCTTATACACTTCGAATATGCACACACCTAGAGCCGGGTTAAGTTTCACTTGGCCTGGATCTTTTACACTTCGAATATGCACAAGACTAAGCTATCTTTTCGTACTTTTTTCAGGTGACCACCAATCGCCAGAGAGCTGAGTTTCAGCGTCTCTTGGATACCCACAAGATGCTGCGTGCGAAACATACTGCGCTTCTCGCCGAACACGATAAAAGGGGTAAGTTTTCTCCTTGGCATTCTTCCATTTCTCTTAGTCTTTTTCCGCCGAACTAATCCATCATTCGGATTTCGCAGCTGGAGTGGAGGCTGAGAATATCCTAATGAGGAAAAGCTTGGACCAGATAAAGGGTAAGTTATTCTTGCTCAACCTTGCTATGCTCTCTATCTCCTTTTCTCCTTGGCTCGGCAAATATTCATACCTCGGCTTTGCCGGGTCAACAAACTATTTCAGCCTCTCTTGAAGATAGTGTGCCCGTGCCAGATATGATGCTGCATTTTCTCGAACAAGTAGGGCAGCACCAAGCTGAACTCAAGAAGAAAGATGATGAGCTCGCCGTCCTTCGAACCAAAGATGATGAAATCGCCAAGCTTAAGGCGGACATGAAGAAGCTCAAGGCGCAACACCAATCTGAACTGGAAAAAGTTGGCCAGGACTTCACTGAAGAGCGCGAGCGCGTCAACCTATAGATCGCCAAGGACCAAGAATTGCTTAAGGAGGCCGACTCTAAACTTGAGTCGGTGAATGCTGAGCTTGTGCAAATCCGGGAGAGGCGTGACAAGTGTACCAAGGAGCTAACCCGGATCCACAGCCACATTTCTCGTAAGTTCTTTTTCTCTTCAGCTGTCATGAATCTTTCCGGGTCAACCCTTCTCACTTATTTCACCTGTCTCGTTTTCAGACAAATTTCCAGAGGGCAATGTTGTTGCAGCTACTGTTGTCGCCAAGTTCCGCCAGAAGAGGGGTACCCCAATTGCTCCTGGTGCTGGAGAAATTCCATATGACATGGAGGACTTGCTGGTTAGCTTGTCTTCTCGTGTCGAAATTGTGAAGAACTACGGCAAGGACATCTTGGATGTAGAAATCCGGATCTTCACTGCCTTTTGGCCTGAAGAAGATACTCAGGAGGGTGCCCTGCTCTTTTTGCCAGGCTTATGGAGTGCGAGACTCAGCTCGATCTCTGGAGAGAATCCGCTGGACGCGCCGGAGTTGAGATCGTTCTTCACTACGTGCTTACGTGGTACGAGAAGATTGACCTCAAACTCCTTGAGCGCATGCGCACCAGATCAAGGTGGCCCACTGACACGGATTGGGTAGCTCGGCGGAAGGCTTGCGCCCATAGCTTCATCCAATACGCCCCCATTCATCAATGGAACGAGGGATCAAGCTTCCTAGATGCCGCCGACGATGAAAATGCTGAAAACGTTGAAGATGATTCGGATGAGGACGAATAGGACGAAGCTTCGGACGTCGAGGAAGACGCAGATGACTCTGAATCCGAGGCTGGGGGTGCACCTGCTGGCACCGAATTACCTCCTCCTGCTGCTCCTTGATTATAAACACTTTAAATTTCATCAGATCCCCGGTATGCCGGGTGCAAATGTATCAAGCACACAAGTGATATTTTGCTACTAAGTTTTTATGCTGGATTGACTTGGGCGTAGTCCCGGAGTTTCATTTTCTTGATCTTCCAAGTTTTTGGCTCGGCTCGTGTCTACCTTGGTTTGGTTTTATGACTTACGAGTCCGAGCTTCAAAAATTGACTTAACAATACTTGGAAACTTTGCGATTAGCTCAAAATAATTCAGCAGAGTAAATATAAGGTAAACACAAGGTTAGTCTGAATAACAAACGTCGGCTAAATTAAGTTTCTTTCCTTCGTCGTTTTTCATGTGCTACGCAATTCCAAACTTGTTCTCTTGCTTGCCATGAAGCCAAATCTTGTTGGACAGCAGCAAGTCGAAGAGTTGGGTTTTTGGTGCTCACACACTACTAATCCGGCTTAGGTATAAGCAACTTACGCTAGCCGACATATAAATAATAAATACAGAAGACAACAAATATTATTAAGGCAGTCCCCGAGTTACTGCTCGAGGTGTCAACATTTCATTGATAAGCTCATTGTCGGCATACATACCGACATATGAGAGACTCGGATACATACACTTCCTTGCTAAGTGTAGAAAGGACGAAGTAGAGCTACATTCCACGGACGTTTAGACTCCTCCCCGGACCTGTCCGCCTTGTTCTTCTCCTGTGGATTTGCATCGATGAGATAATATGAGTCATTGTGCAATGCTTTGCTCACGATGAATGGCCCTTCCCATGGGGGGATAACTTATGCATGCTAGCAGTACGTTGTACAAACCGGAGTACCAGATCACCTTCCCGGAAAACTCGGGGGTTTACTTTCCGGCTATGATAGCGTCGGAGATTTTGCTGATATATGGCGGATCTGGACAATGCCAATTCTCTCGCTTCTTCCAGCAGAACAACATCATTTTGCCGGGCTTCTTGCACTTCGGCTTCCGTGTATTGGGTGACCCTAGGCGAGTCATGCTCTATGTCGGCTGTTAATACAGCTTCTGCCCCATATACCAGAGAGAATGGCGTATAGCCTGTTGATCGATTCAAAGTTGTTCTTAAACTCCACAGTACCGCTGGTAGTTCTTCTATCCAGCACCCCGCTGATCTTTGCAGCGGCTCAATGAGCCGGGGTTTTATCCCGGATAATACCAATCCGTTGGATCTTTCCACTTGTCCGTTCGATGCAGGGTGAGCTACCGAGGCTACGTCTAGCCGGATCTTCTTATCCTGGCAGAATCGCGCAAATGCTCCTTCAGCAAAATTCGTGCCATTATCTATTATGATACTATGAGGATAACCGTATCTCAAGATGATATCCTTGAGGAATGTCACAGCCGTAGCTCCATCACATTTCATTATTGGCTTTACTTTGATCCATTTTGTAAACTTATCAACCATGACCAAGATGTGGGTCATGTTCCCCCTCGCAGGTTTGAATGGGCCAACCATGTCCAAACACCATACAGCAAATGGCCAAGTAATTGGTATGGTCTTGAGCTCATACATTGGCATATGTGTCTTGGTAGCATACCTCTGACAACCATTTCATTTTCTTACCAAGTCCTCTGCTTGTTCTAAGGCACTTGGCCAGTAGAACCCATGCCGAAAAGCTTTTTCCACCAACGCTCTAGACGAGGCATGATGCCCACATTCCCCTTGATGTATATCTCAGAGGATGTCAAGCCCTTCTTCCGGGTCAACACATCGCTGGAGGACATTGGTCACACTCCTTTTGTATAGCTCGGAATTGATGATCGTGTATGCTTTTGCTCTCCGCTGAGTTTGCCTAGACAGCACCTCCTCAGCGGGTAAGGTTCCATCTTTCAGGAATTGAAATATGGGCAATGCCGAAGCAGGTACAGCTTGCACTGGGAACACATCTTCATCAATTTCCATCTGATCCACTGGCATAACCTCAGCCAGATCATGCTGAGCAGTCCCCGTGTCTTGCGAAGCAGTCCCCGGGTTTGCCGAGGCAGTCCCCGGGTTTCTCGTACGACCTCGCATGTCAATGTCCATAGGTACAACTCCGGACTCCGGATCTTCCGGGACGTAGATTGAGTCGGTTTCTGGGGACAGCCTGATAGATGGTTTTCTGAGGTGTTCTAATGCTACACCCGGTGGAATTGCTTGTCGGGTTAATCCGAGTTTTGACAATACATCGGCAGCCTCATTTTCCACCCGGGGTACATGGTGAAATTCGCATCCCTCAAAGTAACCGGATGTCTTCTGCACATGGAATCTGTATAATGCCATGTTTGGATCCAGAGCGTCCCACAGCCCCGACACTTGCTGAACTACTACATCCGAGTCACCAAAGCATTGGATCCGACGTATCCCAATTTTTTTTTGCCACTTTGAGCCCATGCACAAGTGCCTCATATTCGGCGACATTGTTCGATGCTGCGAAATGGATCTGTAGCACATACTTCAGCTGGTCATTTTTTGGCGAGGTAAGTACTACTCCGGCGCCTAACCCGGTTTTTGTTTTTGATCCATCAAAGTGCATCCTCCAATAGTTCGGATCTGGTAGTGGTGGTTCATATTGCACCTTGGCCCAGTCCACGAAAAAGTCGGCCATAGCCTGAGACTTGATTGCCTCTCTTCTGTCATACTATGGCACATAAGGGGCTAGCTCAATTGCCCATTTTGCAATCCTGCCACTTGCATCTTTGTTACTCATTATCTCGGATATGGGAGCTTAACATATTACTTTGATGGGGTGCTCCTCAAAATAGTGTTTTAGCTTCTTAGCCGACATGTACACACCATACGCCAGTTTCTGATAGTGCGGATAATTTTGCTTTGATGCCGATAACACTTTGCTTAGGTAATATACTGGCCTTTGCACTGACTTACCCTCTTCGTCGCGCTCTACCACAATTACTGCACTTACAACTCGGTTGGTTGCGGCTATATAGAGCAACATTGGCTCCTTTGATAGTGGAGAGGCTAACACTGGTGCAGTGGTAACATTTTCTTTAATTGGATAAAGGCTTCATTGGCCTGCGGCATCCAAATGAACTTGTCCGACTTTTTCATGAGTTGGTAGAGAGGCAGTGCCTTTTCTCCCAACCGACATACAAACCGACTTAAGGATGCCAGGCAACCAGTGAACTTCTGGGCATCGTTAAGGCACTTCGGCAGTTCCATTCGCTCTATGGCCCGGATTTTAGTTGGATTGACTTCGATACCTCGGCTGGAGACAAGAAATCCGAGTAATTTTCTAGCCGGGACACCGAAGGTGCATTTTTCCAGGTTAAGCTTCATTCGGAACCTCCTTAAGTTCGCGAATGTCTGCCTGATATCGTCAAGGAGCGTTCTACTTTCCTTGGTTTTGATAACAACATCATCCACATATACCTGCACATTTTGACCAATTTGGTCGTGCAAACATTTCTGCATACATCTTTGGTACGTTGCCCCTGCATTACGTAACCCAAATGGCATGGTGCGATAGCAATAAGCCCCATACGGGGTAATAAATGCGGTCTTTATTTGATCACTTGGGTTCAGAGGTATCTGGTGGAAACCATAATATGCATCAATGAATGACAATAGTTCACACCCAGCAGTAGAATCTATGACCTGGTCTATCCTTGGCAGTGGGAATGGATCTTTCGGACACGCCTTATTCAGGTTCGTGTAATCGATACACATGCACCAAACCACTGTCACGTTCGATCATCCTTCTTCTTTTCCACCAGCACTGGATTAGACAGCCAATCCGGGTAGAGCACTTCCATGATAAATCCAGCTGCTAGCAGCCGAGCTATCTCATCTCCTATGACTTTTCTCCTATCTTCGGCGAAGCGGCGGAGAGGTTGCTTCACCGGCTTTGCTCCGGGTCTCACGTTCAAAGAGTGCTCGGCCAACTCCCTCGGAACACCTTGCAAGTCCTGTGTGGACCAGGCAAAAATATCCCGATTCTCACGGAGGAAGTTGACGAGCTCCCTTTCCTATTTGTCATTTAACCCGACACCAATTGTTACAGTGCGCTCTGGGAACATGTCATCAACATGCACTTTCTTGGTATCTTTTGTCGCTTGGAATGAGACATTACCATGCGGATTACTCAGCACCGACATATACTGCTGCGCGGTTTGAGCCAACACCGCCACCTCTTGGATTTTTCTCTTTTCTTGCACAATCACAAGTGACTCGGCCAGGTTAGACCCGGCTGACGCGCACTCAATGGAACGTTGGAAATCACCAGTTATGGTAATCACACCATTTGGCCCGGGCAACTTCATCTTCAAGTAACTGATATGAGTACTCGTCATGAACTTGTTCAGAGCTGGCCTGCCGAGTAACGCGTGATATGCGCTCTCCAAATTGACAACCTCGAACTCCAAATTCTTAGTCCGGCAGTTATCTCTTGTGCCAAACAATACGTCAACCCGGACCTTGCCTATGGGCTCACAAGAAATTCCTGGCACAATGCCATGGAAAGTTGTCCTTGTAGCTTGGAGCATGTTCTCCGAGATATCCAATTTGCGCATCGTGTCCAAGTACATGATATTTATGCTGCTGCCATTGTCAATCAGCACCTTTGAGAACCTCACATTGATATTTGGCCCAATGAATGTTGGGTCCAACACTAGCACATACGAACTAGGACTTGGCATAAGCTTGGGATGATCTTTGATGCTCCAGGTAATTTCTTGGTCCGACCAAGGCATATACCTCATCACAGCTGGCATTACCGCATTTACTTCCATGTGTTCGCGCTGCAAACTCTTTCTGTCTGTCTCTTTGGTGGTAAACACACAATAGCTCTGATGATGCTCTCTGTACTCATTCCTCCTCTTGTTTCCGGGGTACCTCTGATCCGGTTGATGCTGGTCTTCCACTTGATGCACTGCATCCCTTCTCTCATGGTTGTTATACCTCGGCGGAGGGGGAGGCAACTTTAACTGTTGCGTGTTCGCTCCGGAGAGCAATTGCTGCCAGGGTAACTCCTGCCGAGGTTGATCATTCCGAGGTGCCTGAGCATTCCCCGAACCACCTTGTTCTATCTTTCGCATCCACTCACACTGCCTAGTTGTGTGACCCGCTGGGTTACTCGGATTTGGCGTGTGAAATTTACACGGCTGATCTAGCATTGACTCATAAGTATACCTCAGACGGTCCTTCTTTTCTTACCACTGTTTCTTCTACTCTAGCGTCCAAGTTTTCTTGCCATCATTTCTTGGAGTCCATTGCTGTCCTTCAGTTTTCTGACATTGGTTGCTTCCTGCACCAGGTTGATCTTGATTCACAACAGCAACTTGTTGCGAACTGTACCGGTAATCTGGTCTGTCATCTCTTCTTTTACCTCGGTAATCATTCCTCTGGGATGACCCGACTCCATCTCTCTGGTAGTATTCCTTATTTGACTCACTTGACATTAACCTAGGTTGAGTTGGATCACCCAAGGCATACGAATCAGCGATCCGGATTGTCTCTACCAATGTAGTTGGCATATCCCTTTGCAATCTTTGCCACAACATGCTTGCATATCTGCACCCTTGCGCAAACCATGCTATGGCCTGTGACTCAATTACACCCTCACAGGAGTTTCGCACTGTACACCACCGGGTTAGGAACTCCCGGTCTGTCTCATTTGGTTTCTGCTTGCACATCGCCAGGGTCTGTGGCCTATTCGGCCTCTGATACGTACTTGAGAAATTGCTGACAAACATTTCCTCAAAATCGATCCAACAGTTAATACATCCGGCGACAAATTGTTTAGCCATACCCTCGCTGGCCCTTCCAACATCTGGGGTACATATCTCACGGCCCATCTCAAGTTGCCTGTAGCAATTTTCACTACCGTAGCGTAGTTAATCAACCAATCCTCCGGCTTGGTGCTGCCGTCATATGTCTTAGTGCCTCTAGGTAGCTGGAAGTTAGGTACCGGAGGTTCCTTCATGATCCGTGGCCCAAAACATGCAGGACCTGGAGGACCTTGACATTCAATTTGCTCCGACCTATACAGCCAATCCAGTTTTAACCTGGCATCGTCAGGCATCAAATTCCTGCTTCCCAATCTTGAACCTATCACATGATAGTCCGGCCTAGGATACCCAGCGTTCACCATTTCCGAATCACCGTCATCATATCTATCTTGCTCCTGTGGAACCGCTCTCTGTTGCATACCGTGGCCGGCACTACGCTCTTGCCGTGGTATATTCCGCTGCTGCGGTTGCCCTGCACCTACCGAATTACGTTGTCCGGCATTGCCGTTTACAACATTCCCTTGACCGACATTGCCTTGGTCGCGGTTACCTCGGCCAGCTTCCCCTCGGCTCACACTTCGTCGATCCTCATCTCTCTGCACTTCTTTTCCTTTCCCTTCCCTTGCCGGGTCATACGGGACTATCTGTTTGTTCCTTCTGGCCGAGGTTACTACCTCCTCTCTCCTAGGACCACCATGAGGGGACGATGCAGCTCCAGCAGATTTCTCCGGGTTACCCACCGCCGAATGAACAATCTTGGAGGCCCCAGCTCTCTCCGGGTTAGCCCTGAGTAATTCCTCATTTTTCCTATTCGCGATCTGAACCAACTCATTGACCCTATCCTGTTGTCTCTGACGGGCTTCACCCGTCAGACCCTCTAACTCGGACGCAGCTGCATCTGCTGCTCTGAGGTTCTTTGCCGGGGTACTATACTTCGGCAGCCCCACAGACAAGCAGTTCTCTGATTCCTCAATCCTAGTATCACCCTCTTTGTTCATTTCACTCATGAGGTTTCTTCCCTTTACTTTTGCAGCATCTACCTTATTTGCCTTTGCGTACTCACGCAGTGTCATGTTCAACGACTGCTGAGCCGCGGCTATCTTTTTCGCACCCTCTAGTATTTTTTGCCTAGTCTCCTCTAGCTTGGCCTGTGCCTGAGCCGGATCTACTAGTGCTGCTACTGGGTTTGCCAAGCTATCCATCGCCTGCTGCAGCACGTTCTCTGGCCTCTCTAGAGGAGGACCTCTATTTTTTCTTGGTGCCTTGGGCGTTACCTCCGGATCTGGTGTCGGATCCTTGCTCGCGCCAGCGCCTGGTGTGGTCATCATCACCTTGGCACGGTCTGAGGAGCGAGAAATATGCACCCCACGAACCGTGCTAAGGGGTGGCTCGCCTCCTTCGACGACGCGCCGCGGGTGAACGCACGACACATCAACAACAACGTAGATCTTGTGCGCGCCGAGCTTGACGAAGAGGCCGTTGCGCGGAAGAGGACGCTTGCCGAAGCAGCCAGCGTTGTCGTTGACGAAGTCCAGCGCTCCAAAGCGCTGAACGAGCCCGGAGACGATGCATTCACCGGTGCCGATGAAGTTTCCCGTCCGGATTTTCACTCCTGCTAGCGCCGCTAGCCCCACGGTGGGCGCCAACTGTCGTGGTGGTGTCACGGCAGATGCCATGGATAGGCTAAAGGTGGGGACAAGATGCACTAGAGGAATCCAGGGAGGGATAGTGTGGTGATTCCACACACAGTAGCTTTGTATTTGATTCACTTCCACAGTTTACAAGTGCTCCTTGAGCTGTATTGGGGAGAGGAGGAAGAAGAAACTCTCTTACTCTCACCACTAGCTAGCCCTCAGGAACTCACTAGTAAAACACAACCCACTAGAGATCAACCCCTTCTACAGAGGCCCTATCCCCCCCTTATATAGGGGTGGCTAGGTCTCCAATTAGGGCATACGTGGAGGCATATTCCTTGGAATATGCCTCCTCCCAAAATAGTAAGCCGACCGGGTCACTTTAACCCAGCGTCATCCATGCAGAGGCTATGTGAGCCTCTACGGCGCCCGCGTCATCCGACACAGGCATCGTCACCTTTGTCGGCCACGCCTCGGTGGTCCTGGCCTCTGTCCGTTTCGCTCACGCTCTGCGTACAGTGGTCACCCTTTGACCAGCGAGATACCTTCCTTCTCTTACAAGCTTGATATAACCCGGATCGCCCCTAGTTGATCCGGTCATACCTGTACCTGCATACGAGTTAGATACATCTTACCGACTTACGATGTAAGTCGGCTGAGACCCAGTTAGGTGGACATCCCCTGGTTCGGGTTACCCCGTGATTCAGCCTGCCTTGAGGTGACTCGGCCATCACTTGCTTTGACCTTGCCGTACCTCGGCTAACTCGGCCTTTATACCCCGGCGTGAACCTACCCGGGGGTATCCCCCCAACATGTGGTTTGTGATAAGAACACACATCCAATGACTCTGGGTGTGGTTCATGAGAATAACACACATGCAATGACACTGGTGGATCCATGTGTGGTCTGTGAGAGGAACATACATGAATGACACTGGTTGTTGTTAGTAAAAAGAGCACACATGCAATGACACTGGTGGAACCATGTGTGGTCTCTGAAGAGAACACACATTTAAATGACACTAGTGGATCCATAAGTGGTATGTGAAAATAATAGTCATGAAATGACTCCAGTTGTTGTTAGTAAAAAGAACACACATGCAATGACACTGGTGGATCCATGTGTGGTTTCTAAAGAGAACACACATGCAATGACTCTAGTTGTGGTTAATGAGAAGAACACACATGCTATGACACTGGTGGATCCATAGGTGGATTGTGAAAAGAACACACATGCAATGACTCTAGTTGTGGTTCATGAAAAGAACACACATCCAATGACTCTAGACGTGGTTCCTGAGAAGAACACACATGCTATGACACCGGTGGATCCATGTGTGGATTGTGAGAGGAACAGACATGCAATGACACTAGGTGTGGTTCATGAAAAGAACACACATCCAATGACAAAGGTGGATCCATATGTGGTTTGTGAGAAGAACAGACATTTCAATGACACAGGTGGATCCATGTGTGGTATGCGAAAAGAACACACATGCAATGACTCCAATTGTTGTTAGTAAAAAGAACACACATGCAATGACACTGGTGGATCCATGTGTGGTCTCTGAAGAGAACATACATTTCAATGACACTGGTGGATCCATATGTGGTATGTGAAAACAATACACATGCAATGACTCTAGTTGTTGTTAGTAAAAAGAACACACATGCAATGACACTGGTGGATCCATGTGTGGTCTCTGAAGAGAACAAACATTTCAATGACACCGGTGGATCCATATGTGGTATGTGAAAAGAACACACATGAAATGACTGCAGTTGTTGTTAGTAAAAGGAACACACATGCAATGACACTGGTGGATCCATGTGTGGTTCATGAAAAGAACACACATGCAATGACACTGGGTGTGGTTCCTGAAAAGAAAACACATGCAATAACACTGGTGTATCCTTATGTAGTTGGTGAGAATAATAGACATGCAATGACTCTAGATGTGGTTCATGAGAATGACACACATGCAATGACATTGGTGTATCCTTATGTGGTTTGTGAGAAGAACACACATGCAATGGCTCTAGCAGTGGTTCATGAAAAGAACACACATCCAATGAGTCTAGATGTGGTTCATGAGAAGAACACACATTTCAATGACACTGGTGGATCCTTATGTGGTTTGTGAGAATAACACACATCAAGTGACTCTGGGTGTGGTTCATGAGAAGAACACACATGCAATGACACTGGTGGATCCATGTGTGGTCTGTGAGAGGAACAAACATGCAATGACACTGGTTGTTGTTAGTAAAAAGAGCACACATGCAATAACACTAGTGGATCCATGTGACGTCTCTGAAGAGAACACACATTTCAATGACACTGGTGGATCTATATGTGGTATGTGAAAAGAATAATAATGAAATGAATCCAGTTGTTGTTAGTAAAAAGAACACACATGCAATGACACTGGTGGATCCATGTGTGGTCTCTAAAGAGAACACACATGCAATGAGTCTAGTTGTGGTTAATGAGAAGAACACACATGCAATGACACTGGTGGATCCATAGGTGGATTGTGAAAAGAACACACATGCAATGACACTGGTGGATCCATGTGTGGTCTCTGAAGAGAACACACATGCAATGACTCTAGTTGTGGTTAATGATAAAAACACACATGCAATGACACTGGTGGATCCATAGGTGGATTGTGAAAAGAACACACATGCAATGACTTTAACTATTGTTCATGAAAAGAACACACATCCAATGACTCTATCCATGGTTCATGAGAAGAACACACATCCAATGACACTGGTGGATCCATGTGTGGTCTGTGAGAGGAACATACATGCAATGACACTGGGTGTGGTTCGTGAAAAGAACACACATCGAATGACATTGGTGGATCCATATGTGGTTTGTGAGAAGAACAGACATGCAATGACTCTGGTTGTGGTTCATGAGAAGAACACACATGCAATGACACTGGTGGATCCATGTGTTATTTGTGAGAGGAACATACATGCATTGACACTGGGTGTGGTTCATGAAAAAACACACATGCAATGACACTGGTGGATCCATGTGTGGTCTCTGGAGAGAACACACATTTCAATGACACAGGTGGATCCATATGTGGTATGTGAAAAGAACACACATGCAATGACTCCATTTGTTGTTAGTAAAAAGAACACACATGCAATAACACTAGTGGATCCATGTGTGGTCTCTGAAGAGAACACACATTTCAATGACACTGGTGGATCCATATGTGGTATGTGAAAACAACACACATGAAATGACTGTAGTTGTTGTTAGTAAAAAGAACAGACATGCAATGAAACCGGTGGAACCATGTGTGGTTTGTGAGAAGAACACACATGCAATGACACTGGGTGTGGTTCATGAAAAGAATACACATCCAATGACACTGGTGGATCCTTATGTGGTTTGTGAGAAGAACAGACATGCAATGACTCTTGGTGTAGTTCATGAGAAGAATACGCATGCAATGACAGTGGTGGATCCATGTGTGGTTCATGAAAAGAACACATATGCAATGACACTGGGTGTGGTTCATGAAAAGAAAACACATGCAATGACACTGGTGTATCTTTATGTGGTTTGTGAGAATAACAGACATGCAATGACTCTACATGTGGTTCATGAGAATAACACACATGAAATTAAACTAGTGGATCCATAGGTAGATTGTGAAAAGAACACACATGCAATGAAACGAGTTGTTGTTAGTAAAAAGAGCACACATGCAATGACACTGGTGGATCCATGTGTGGTCTCTGAAGAGAACACACATTTCAATGACACTGGTGGATCCATATGTGGTATGTTAAAAGAACACACATGTAACGACTCCAGTTATTGTTAGTAAAAAGAACACACATGCAATGACACTGGAGGATCCATGTGTGGTCTCTGAAGAGAACACATATTTCAATGACACTGGTGGATCCATATGTGGTATGTGAAAAGAACACACATGAAATGACTCCAGTTGTTGTTAGTAAAAAGAACACACATGCAATGACACTGGTGGATCCATGTGTGGTTTCTAAAGAGAACACACATGCAATGACTCTAGTTGTGGTTAATGAGAAGAACACACATGCTATGACACTGGTGGATCCATAGGTGGATTGTGAAAAGAACACACATGCAATGACTCTAGTTGTGGTTCATGAAAAGAACACACATCCAATGACTCTAGACGTGGTTCCTGAGAAGAACACACATGCTATGACACCGGTGGATCCATGTGTGGATTGTGAGAGGAACAGACATGCAATGACACTAGGTGTGGTTCATGAAAAGAACACACATCCAATGACACAGGTGGATCCATATGTGGTTTGTGAGAAGAACAGACATTTCAATGACACAGGTGGATCCATGTGTGGTATGTGAAAAGAACACACATGCAATGACTCCAATTGTTGTTAGTAAAAAGAACACACATGCAATGACATTGGTGGATCCATGTGTGGTCTCTGAAGAGAACATACATTTCAATGACACTGGTGGATCCATATGTGGTATGTGAAAAGAATACACATGCAATGACTCTAGTTGTTGTTAGTAAAAAGAACACACATGCAATGACACTGGTGGATCCATGTGTGGTCTCTGAAGAGAACAAACATTTCAATGACACCGGTGGATCCATATGTGGTATGTGAAAAGAACACACATGAAATGACTGCAGTTGTTGTTAGTAAAAGGAACACACATGCAATGACACTGGTGGATCCATGTGTGGTTCATGAAAAGAACACACATGCAATGACACTGGGTGTGGTTCCTGAAAAGAAAACACATGCAATAACACTGGTGTATCCTTATGTAGTTGGTGAGAATAATAGACATGCAATGACTCTAGATGTGGTTCATGAGAATGACACACATGCAATGACATTGGTGTATCCTTATGTGGTTTGTGAGAAGAACACACATGCAATGACTCTAGCAGTGGTTCATGAAAAGAACACACATCCAATGAGTCTAGATGTGGTTCATGAGAAGAACACACATTTCAATGACACTGGTGGATCCTTATGTGGTTTGTGAGAATAACACACATCCAGTGACTCTGGGTGTGGTTCATGAGAAGAACACACATGCAATGACACTGGTGGATCCATGTGTGGTCTGTGAGAGGAACAAACATGCAATGACACTGGTTGTTGTTAGTAAAAAGAGCACACATGCAATGACACTAGTGGATCCATGTGCCGTCTCTGAAGAGAACACACATTTCAATGACACTGGTGGATCTATATGTGGTATGTGAAAAGAATAATCATGAAATGAATCCAGTTGTTGTTAGTAAAAAGAACACACATGCAATGACACTGGTGGATCCATGTGTGGTCTCTAAAGAGAACACACATGCAATGAGTCTAGTTGTGGTTAATGAGAAGAACACACATGCAATGACACTGGTGGATCCATAAGTGGATTGTGAAAAGAACACACATGCAATGACACTGGTGGATCCATGTGTGGTCTCTGAAGAGAACACACATGCAATGACTCTAGTTGTGGTTAATGATAAAAACACACATGCAATGACACTGGTGGATCCATAGGTGGATTGTGAAAAGAACACACATGCAATGACTCTAACTGTTGTTCATGAAAAGAACACACATCCAATGACTCTAGCCATGGTTCATGAGAAGAACACACATCCAATGACACTGGTGGATCCATGTGTGGTCTGTGAGAGGAACATACATGCAATGACACTGGGTGTGGTTCGTGAAAAGAACACACATCGAATGACATTGGTGGATCCATATGTGGTTTGTGAGAAGAACAGACATGCAATGACTCTGGGTGTGGTTCATGAGAAGAACACACATGCAATGACACTGGTGGATCCATGTGTTATTTGTGAGAGGAACAGACATGCATTGACACTGGGTGTGGTTCATGAAAAAACACACATGCAATGACACTGGTGGATCCATGTGTGGTCTCTGAAGAGAACACACATTTCAATAACACAGGTGGATCCATATGTGGTATGTGAAAAGAACACACATGCAATGACTCCATTTGTTGTTAGTAAAAAGAACACACATGCAATAACACTAGTGGATCCATGTGTGGTCTCTGAAGAGAACACACATTTCAATGACACTGGTGGATCCATATGTGGTATGTGAAAACAACACACATGAAATGACTGTAGTTGTTGTTAGTAAAAAGAACAGACATGCAATGAAACCGGTGGAACCATGTGTGGTTTGTGAGAAGAACACACATGCAATGACACTGGGTGTGGTTCATGAAAAGAATACACATCCAATGACACTGGTGGATCCTTATGTGGTTTGTGAGAAGAACAGACATGCAATGACTCTTGGTGTAGTTCATGAGAAGAATACGCATGCAATGACAGTGGTGGATCCATGTGTGGTTCATGAAAAGAACACATATGCAATGACACTGGGTGTGGTTCATGAAAAGAAAACACATGCAATGACACTGGTGTATCTTTATGTGGTTTGTGATAATAACAGACATGCAATGACTCTACATGTGGTTCATGAGAAGAACACACATGAAATTACACTAGTGGATCCATAGGTAGATTGTGAAAAGAACACACATGCAATGAAATGAGTTGTTGTTAGTAAAAAGATCACACATGCAATGACACTGGTGGATCCATGTGTGGTCTCTGAAGAGAACACACATTTCAATGACACTGGTGGATCCATATGTGGTATGTGAAAAGAACACACATGCAACGACTCCAGTTATTGTTAGTAAAAAGAACACACATGCAATGACACTGGAGGATCCATGTGTGGTCTCTGAAGAGAACACATATTTCAATGACACTGGTGGATCCATATGTGGTATGTGAAAAGAACACACATGAAATGACTCTAGTTGTTGTTAGTAAAAAGAACACACCTGTAATGACACCGGTGGATCCATGTGTGGTTTGTGAGAAGAACACACATGCAATGACACTGGGTGTGGTTCATGAAAAGAATACACATCCAATGACACTGGTGGATCCATATGTGGTTTGTGAGAAGAATAGACATGCAATGACTTTGGGTGTGGTTCATGAGAAGAACACACATGCAATGACACTGGTGGATCCATGTGTAGTCTATGAGAGGAACACACATGCAATGCCACTGGGTGTGGTTCATGAAAAGAAAACACATGCAATAACACTGGTGTATCCTTATGTGGTTTGTGAGAATAAAATACATGCAATTACTCTAGATGTGGTTCATGAGAAGAACACACATGTAATGACACTGGGTGTGGTTCTTGAAAAGAATACACATCCAATGACACTGGTGGATCCTTATGTGGTTTGTGAGAAGAACAGACATGCAATGACTCTAGGTGTGGTTCATGAGAATAACACACATGCAATGACACTGGTGGATCCATGTGTAGTCTATGAGAGGAACACACATGCAATGACACTGGGTGTGGTTCATGAAAAGAAAACACATGCAATGACACTGGTGTATCCTTATGTGGTTTGTGAGAATAACAGACATGCAATTACTCTAGATGTGGTTCATGAGAAGAACACACCTGTAATGACACTGGGTGTGGTTCTTGAAAAGAATACACATCCAATGACACTGGTGGATCCTTATGTGGTTTGTGAGAAGAACAGACATGCAATGACTCTAGGTGTGGTTCATGAGAAGAACACACATGTAATGACACTGGTGGATCCATGTGTGGTTCATGAAAAGAACACACATGCAATGACATTGTGTGTGGTTCATGAAAAGAAAACACATGCAATGACACTGGTGTATCCTTATGTGGTTTGTGAGAAGAACAGACATGCAATGACTCTGGGTGTGGTTCATGAGAAGAACACACATGCAATGACACTGGTGGATCCATGTGTGCTTCATGAAAAGAACACACATGCAATGACACTGGGTGTGGTTCATGAAAAGAAAACACATGCAAAGACATTGGTGTATCCTTATGTGGTTTGTGAGAAGAACACACATCCAATGACTCTAGATGTGGTTCATGAAAAGAACAAACACCCAATGACTAGAGTTGTGGTTCATGAGAATAACACACATGCAATGACACTGGTGAATCCATGCGTGGTTTGTGAGAGGAACAGACATGCAATAATACTGGGTGTGGTTCATCAAAAGAACACACATGCAATGACACTGGTGGATCTTTGTGTGGTCTTTAAAGAGAACACACATTTCAATGACACAGGTGGATCTATATGTGGTATGTGAAAAGAACACATATGCAATGACTCCAGTTGTTGTTAGTAAAAAGAACACACATGCAATGACACTAGTGGATCCATGTGTGGTCTCTGAAGAGAACACACATTTCAATGACACTAGTGGATCCATATGTGGTATGTGAAAAGAACACACATTCAATGACTCCAGTTATTGTTAGTAAAAAGAACACACATGCAATGACACTGGTGGATCCATGTGTGGTCTCTGAAGAGAACACAAATTTCAATGACATTGGTGGATCCATATGTGGTATGTGAAAAGAACACACATGAAATGACTGCAGTTGTTGTTAGTAAAAAGAACACGCATGCAATGACACTGGTGGATCCATGTGTGGTCTTTGGAGAGAACACACATTTCAATGACACTGGTGGATCCATATGTGGTATGTGAAAAGAACACACATGAAATGACTGCAGTTGTTGTTAGTAAAAAGAACACACATGCAATGACACTGGTGGATCCATGTGTGGTCTCTGAAGAGAACACACATACAATGACTCTAGGTGTGGTTAATGAGAAGAACACACATGCAATGACACTGGTGGATCCATAGGTGGATTGTGAAAAGAACACACATGCAATGACACTAGTTGTTGTTAGTAAAAAGACAACACATGCAATGGCACTAGTGGATCCATGTGTGGTCTCTGAAGAGAACACATATTTCAATGACACTGGTGGATCCATATGTGGTATGTGAAAAGAATAGTCATGAAATGACTCCAGTTGTTGTTAGTAAAAAGAACACACATGCAATGACACCGGTGGATCCATGTGTGGTTTGTGAGAAGAACATACATGCAATGACACTGGGTGTGGTTCATGAAAAGAATACACATCCAATGACACTGGTGGATCCCTATGTGGTTTGTGAGAAGAATAGACATGCAATGACTCTGCGTGTGGTTCATGAGAAGAACACACATGCAATGACACTGGTGGATCCATGTGTGGTCTCTGAAGAGAACACAAATTTCAATGACACAGGTGGATCCATATGTGGTATGTGAAAAGAACACATATACAATGACTCCAATTGTTGTTAGTAAAAAGAACACACATGCAATTACACTGGTGGATCCATGTGTGGTCTCTAAAGAGAACACACATTTCAATGACACTGGTGGATTCATATGTGGTATGTGACAAGAACACACATGAAATGACTATAGTTGTTGTTAGTAAAAGAACAAACATGCAATGCCACTGGTGGATCCATGTGTGGTCTCTAAAGAGAACACACATTTCAATGACACTGGTGGATACTTATGTCGTATGTGAAAAGAACACACATGAAATCACTGCAGTTGTTGTTTGTAAAAAGAACACACATGCAATGACACCGGTGGATCCATGTATGGTTTGTGAGAAAAACACACATGCAATGACACTGGGTGTGGTTCATGAAAAGAATACACATCCAATGACACTAGTGGATCCATATGTGGTTTGTGAGAAGAATAGACATGCAATGACTCCGGGTGTGGTTCATGAGAAGAACACACATGCAATGACACTGGTGGATCCATGTGTGGTCTATGAGAGGAGCACACATGCAATGACACTTGGTGTGGTTCATGAAAATAAAACACATGCAATGACACTGGTGTATCCTTATGTGGTTTGTGAGAATAACAGACATGCAATCACTCTAGATGTGGTTCATGAGTAGAACACACATGCAATGACACTGGGTGTGGTTCTTGAAAAGAATACACATCCAGTGACACTGGTGGATCCTTATGTGGTTTTTGAGAATAACAGACATGCAATGACTCTGGGTGTGGTTCACGAGAAGAACACACATGCAATGACACTGGTGGATCCATGTGTGCTTCATGAAAAGAACACACATGCAATGACACTGGGTGTGGTTCATGAAAAGAAAACACATGCAATGACATTGGTGTATCCTTATGTGGTTTGTGAGAATAACAGACATGCAATGACTCTAGATGTGGTTCATGAGAATAACACACATGCAATGACACTGGTGTATCCTTATGTGGTTTGTGAGAAGAACACACATGCAATGACACTGGGTCTGGTTCATGAAAAGAACACACATGCAATGACATTGGTGTATCCTTATGTGGTTTGTGAGAAAAGACAGACATGCAATGACTCTAGATGTGGTTCATGAGAATAACACACATGCAATGACACTGGTGTATCCTTATGTGGTTTGTGAGAAGAACACACATGCAATGATTCTAGCTGTGGTTCATGAAAAGAACACACATCCAATGACTCTAGCTGTGGTTCATGAGAAGAACACACATGCAATGACACTGGTGTATCCTTATGTGGTTTGTGAGAAGAACACACATGCAATGACTCTAGCTGTGGTTCATGAAAAGAACACACACCCAATGACTAGAGTTGTGGTTCATGAGAATAACACACATGCAATGACACTGGTGAATTCATGTGTGGTTTGTGAGAGGAACAGACATGCAATGACACTGGGTGTGGTTCATCAAAAGAACACACATGCAATGACATTGGTGGATCCATGTGTGGTATTTAAAGAGAACACACATTTCAATGACACAGGTGGATCTATATGTGGTATGTGAAAAGAACACACATGTAATGACTCCAGTTGTTGTTAGTAAAAAAGAACACACATGCAAAGACACTAGTGGATCCATGTGTGGTCTCTGAAGAGAACACACATTTCAATGACACTAGTGGATCCATATGTGGTATGTGAAAATAACACACATTCAATGACTCCAGTTATTGTTAGTAAAAAGAACACACATGCAATGACACTGGTGGATCCATGTGTGGTCTCTTAAGAGAACACAAATTTCAATGACACTAGTGGATCCATATGTGGTATGTGAAAAGAACACACATCAAATGACTGCAGTTGTTGTTAGTAAAAAGAACACTCATGCAATGACACTGGTGGATCCATGTGTGGTCTTTGGAGAGAACACACATTTCAATGACACTGGTGGATCCATATGTGGTATGTGAAAAGAACACACATGAAATGACTGCAGTTGTTGTTAGTAAAAAGAACACACATGCAATGACACTGGTGGATCCATGTGTGGTCTCTGAAGAGAACACACATGCAATGACTCTGTGTGTGGTTAATGAGAAGAACACACATGCAATCACACTGGTGGATCCATAGGTGGATTGTGAAAAGAACACACATGCAATGACAGTAGTTGTTGTTAGTAAAAAGACAACACATGCAATGGCACTAGTGGATCCATGTGTGGTTTGTGAGAAGAACACGCATGCAATGACTAGCTGTGGTTCATCAAAAGAACACACATCCAACGACTCTAGCTATGGTTCATGAGAAGAACACACATGCAATGACACTGGTGTATCCATGCAAAGGCGGACCCAGGAAATTTTCAAAGCCTGGGCAAGCGCAAGCTGAAGGGTGACTAAATTTTTCCACATACGCATCAACAAATATAAATATTATGTAATAAACTTTTCATATATAAAGATGGACACGGTACATAAAAACACAATAGTACATGCAAATGTTCATCGGTACTAAATATCATATTGTCAACATTTAACCATGTGGAACACAAAAGCTGAAATGTTCATCACTACTAGATACTAGTGAAGCTCCAACGATCACAAAAGCTCGCATGTGATATGTCAAAAGATGGACATGTCCGAATGCACCTTTACCCAGAAGACTCTACAAACAAGAGAAAAATGGTTAGTAAATTATATGATGGTATCTCCGGAAGACGGTGTGTAATAAACATACCATAAATCATCTCCTAACTAGGCCTAGGCCTTTTAGGTAAATGTCCTTTCCTTGTCTTCATGGCTTGGAACCGTTTGGCAATAGCATCACTATCAATTTCTCTAAATATCTCCCGCTCGGTGTAGCATATCATCAAATCATTGAACCAACCATTCTTCATCTTGTTCCGTAACTTTGACTTGATAATTTTCATTGCCGAGAAAGCTCTCTCAACGGATGCCGTTGATACCAGTAATATCAAAGCCAACTCAATAAGTTTGTAGACCAATGGGAAAACCAAATGCTTCTCCGTTTCAACCATCTTCATAGCCAAACTTTCTAGATCTTTGCAAGTAGAGAAGGCGGCATGGATCCTCACATTATGAATGTAAGTCTCAAGTTGGCCTCTTATGGTTGCTTGGTCACCATTAGAGAAGTCCGCATGATAAATTATAGATAAGAGAGCAAGCTTGTCCACATCAAACATCGAGAAAGAATTCTTCGGATTAAGGCAAGAGAAGCAATATAATACCTCAATAGAAGCTTCACAAAAGCGATGATTCATCTCAACACATATCTTGTCAACGGCAACATAGAAAATCTCAACTTTGTAAAAATGAAGCTTAGTGTATGTCATCCCATCAACCCTCGAACGACCACGAACCGGTATTTGGTCATCCATATGTGGCACCGAAATACCCTTGCTAATGCAAAATTGTTGGACCTCATCAAACAAGACCTCCCAACCACCATTTCTCATGGACATCAACCGATATTTCACATCACTAACTAGTTCCATTGCATGAACAATATTTAGTTCCTTACTTTGCAAGACATGTGAAAGCTCATTTGTGATGGCAAGCAACTTTATCATAAGCTTCAAAATGAAAGAAAATTTGAAGTCCTCCATCTTCTCAATTAAACCCGCCGCTTGTGATAGTCCACGACTCTCATCATTAACCTCACGAAGAACTTTTAATGTTGCCAACCACATCCCTTCTAGATGGAGAAAAGTGGTATAATGTGAACCCCACCTAGTGTCCCCGGGCCTAGTGAGACTTGTTTCTTGATTCAAACCTCTTCCACTAGATATCTCACCCCTCTCAAGCATATCCAAAATATTTTTATGATGTTCTTCCGTAAGCACATCCCTTCTTTTGCAAGATGCACTTGAAGTGTTCACAATCAATGTGGTGTCCTCAAAGAAATCATGGATGGATGAGCAACAACGAGAAACGGAGACAACTACCAATTGTAAGCGGTGGGCAAAACAATGAACATAGAAAGCATAAGGATTTTCATCAAAGATCTTCTTTTGTAGGCCATTAAATTCACCCCTCATATTTGAGGCCCCATCATAACCTTGTCCTCGGATTCTATGAATAGATAGCTTGTGGTAATCTAGAATACCAATAAGTGCTACCTTTAGTGCCTCGGATGTAGTCTCATGGACATGATTTATAGAAAGAAATCGTTCCACAACCTTCCCTTCATTGTTTACATACCTACAACAAAATGATCCCCAAAGGTTAAATGGAATTATGAAACAGTAGACAAATTAAATAAGAAGTAATGAAGCACTACTAACCTCAACATTACCGCCATTTGCTCTTTTACGGATATGTCACGTGACTCATCAATGAGAATGGAGAAATTCTTTTTGCCAAGTTCTCCCATAATTACTTTGGTGACTTCTTGTGCACAACACTTGGCAAGATCCTTTTGAATTTTGGGAGAAATCATCTTGGAATTTCCACCATGACCATAAGCATGCTTAACCTTTTCATCCTTGCCTTTATACCATTCTACCATCTCACAAAAGTTTCCCATGTTTAATGAACCAAAAGATTCATTATGGCCACGAAAGGCCAAGCCTTGACCAATGAGAAATCTAGCACAATGCATGGAAGAAGTCAACCGAATTTTATATAGTTCTTCAGATTTCTTGGTTGCACGAGATAGCTTACTAGACACACTTTGTCTTTGATTACGAAAAGCATCACAATTCAATCTTGCATTATTATGGTCACTAGTTATGCCCCCAAGATGGTTGGGCAAAGCTTTGTAAGCATGCTTCCAATCACTAAATCCGGTTTTGGTGAAGACTTCATGACCAAAACGTTGTGTACTTTCCACATTCTTAAAAAGATAGAAATAGAAACAATATGCCTTATCTTGAGACTCGCTATATTCTATCCAATCATACTTTCCATACCAATCTTTTGAAAAACACCTCGATTGCTTCTTAGGAAAGTTCACAATTGGTTGCGTTGGTCCCTTCAAAAGATATGCTCTTCTCACTTAGTCTTGAACATCTAGATGGTAATCATTAATTTGTTGACGAAGAGCGGGATCACAAACTATATCATCCGGATTAAACTCATGTGTCTGCTCATTTTGCGGTTGTGATTGTGGTATGCTTCTTGCATCAACCAAAAAACTCGTCATTTCTGTAAATTGAAACAATTTTATGTTCATTAGTAGTAGTGTAGTACCAGAAGTTCATTTCAATTATCTAGTATGGAATTTATCTAATTTCAGCAACTAGCTGTGCTAAAATTAGAAATTGAAAACTAAAATAAACTACAAATCTACAATTAAGCAAACCTAGTTGTCTTCTTCCCGTAGCTGCCGAGATCGAGCCAGCCCTGGCTTGAGCTTCCGCCTGCCGGAGTCCCCCCTCACTTCCGGCCACCGTCGCTGCCGGCACGGCCGAGCCATAGCTTTGCTTCCGTTTGCGGCTGCCGGCTGCAACAACATGCGCGGGCTGCGGGGCTGCCGGTGCGCCTAGATGCCTGGGCCGCTCGCAGCCTCCGTCGTCGGCCATCCTTGGAATCGGAGCGCCGGAGTCGCCACCTCGCTGGCTCACTCCTCGCCAGAAGGTCACGGTCGCAGGAAAAAGGTTGGGGAAAAAGGATTTAGGAATTGGGAACGACAGAGGCTGAGGGCTGAGGCTGAATCGATGGTGACCGGTTCCAGACTTCCAGCGACTAACGTTCCAGCCTAGTACTCCATAGTAAAATAGCGATTCTGTCCCTTTTTGTGGCCCATGATCATTTTGCCCATGATGGACTGGTCATGTGGCGTGGCCCAACCTGCAAGAATTGACTAATATAGCCCGGGAAAAACTGTGTTTAATCGTGATTTATCTCTAACTAAATCGCTGTTTACCAGCGTCGACAGCCAGCGAAGCCCGGGCAGTCGCCCGGGCAATAGGCATGGTGCGTTCGCCGATGGATCCATGTGTGGTTTGTGAGAGGAACAGACATGCAATGACACTAGGTGTGGTTCATGAAAAGAACACACATGCAATGACACTGGTGGAACCATGTGTGGTATTTGAAGAGAACACACATTTCAATGACACAGGTGGATCTATATGTGCTATGTGAAAAGAACACACATGCAATGACTCCAGTTGTTGTTAGTAAAAAGAACACACATGCAATGACACTGGTGGATCCATGTGTGGTCTCTAAAGAGAACACACATTTCAATGAGACTGGTGGATCCATATGTGGTATGTGAAAAGAACACACATGCAATGACTCTAGTTATTGTTAGTAAAAAGAACACACATGCAATGACACTGGTGGATCCATGTGTGGTCTCTAAAGAGAACACACATTTCAATGACACTAGTGGATCCATATGTGGTATGTGAAAAGAACACACATGAAATGACTGCAGTGGTTGTTAGTAAAAAGAACACACATGCAATGACACTGGTGGATCCATGTGTGGTCTCTGAAGAGAACACGCATGCAATGACTAGCTGTGGTTAATGAGAAGAACACACATGCAATGACATTGGTGGATATATAGCTGGATTGTGAAAAGAACACACATGCATTGACACTGGTTGTTGTTAGTAAAAAGAGCACACATGCAATGACACTAGTGGATCCATGTGTGGTCTCTGAAGAGAACACACATTTCAATGACACTAGTGGATCCATATGTGGTATGTGAAAAGAATAGTCATGAAATGACTACCGTTGTTGTTAGTAAAAAGAACACACATGCAATGACACCGGTGGATCCATGTGTGGCTTGTGAGAAGAACACACATGCAATGACACTGGGTGTGGTTCATGAAAAGAATACACATCCAATGACACTAATGGATCCTTATGTGGTTTGTGAGAAGAACAGACATGCAATGACTCTGGGTGAGGTTCATGCGAAGAGCACACATGCAATGACACTGGTGGATCCATGTGTGGTCTCTGAAGAGAACACACATTACAATGACCCTCGTGGATCCATATGTGGTATGTGAAAAGAATAGTCATGAAATGACTCCAGTTGTTGTTAGTAAAAAGAACAGACATGCAATGACACCGGTGGATCCATGTGTGGTTTGTGAGAAGAACACACATGCAATGACACTGGGTGTGGTTCATGAAAAGAATACACATCCAATGACACTGGTGGATCCTTATGTGGCTTGTGAGAAGAACAGACATGCAATGACTCTGGGTGAGGTTGATGAGAAGAACACACATGCAATGACACTGGTGGATCCATGTGTGGTCTCTGAAGAGAACACACATTTAAGTGACCCTAGTGGATCCATATGTGGTATGTGAAAAGAATAGTCATGAAATGACTCCAGTTGTTGTTAGTAAAAAGAACAGACATGCAATGACACTGGTGGATCCATGTGTGGTCTCTGAAGAGAACACACATGAAATAACTCTAGCTGTGGTTAATGAGAAGAACACATAGGCAGTAACACTAGTGGATCCATAGGTGGATTGTGAAAACAAACCACATGCAATGACTCTAGCTGTCGTCTCTGAAGAGAACACACATGCAATGACACTGGTGGATCCATAGGTGGATTGTGAAAAGAACACACATGCAATGACACTAGTTGTTGTTAGTAAAAATACCACACATGCAATGACACTGGTGGATCCATAGGTGGATTGTGAAAAGAACACACATGAATGACACTGGATGTTGTTAGTAAAAAGAGCACACATGCAATGACACTAGTGGATCCATGTGTGGTCTCTGAAGAGAACACACATTTCAATGACACTGGTGGATCCATATGTGGTATGTGAAAAGAATAGTCATGAAATGACTCCAGTTGTTGTTAGTAAAAAGAACACACATGCAATGATACCGGTGGATCCATGTGTGGTTTGTGAGAAGAACACACATGCAATGACACTGGGTGTGGTTCACGAAAAGAATACACATCCAATGACACTAGTGGATCCTTATGTGGTTTGTGAGAAGAACAGACATGCAACGACACTGGTGGATCCATGTGTGGTCTCTGAAGAGAACACACATTTCAATGACACAGGTGGATCCATATGTGGTATGTGAAAAGAACACACATGCAATGACTCCAGTTGTTGTTAGTAAAAAGAACACACATGCAATGACATTGGTGGATCCATGTGTGGTCTTTGAAGAGAACACACATGCAATGACTCTAGCTGGGCTTAATGAGACGAACACACATGCAATCACACTGGTGGATCCATAGGTGGATTGTGAAAAGAACACACATGCAATGACACTGGTTGTTGTTAGTAAAAAGAGCACACATGCAATGACACTGGTGGATCCATGTGTGGTCTCTGAAGAGAACACACATTACAATGACACTGGTGGATCCATATGTGGTATGTGAAAAGAATAGTCATGAAATGACTCCAGTTGTTGTTATTAAAAGAACACACATGCAATGACATCGGTGGATCCATGTGTGGTTTGTGAGAAGAACACACATGCAATGACCTTGGGTGTGGTTCATGAAAAGAATACACATCCAATGACACTGGTGGATCCTTATGTGGTTTGTGAGAAGAATAGACATGCAATGACTCTGGGTGTGGTTCATGAGAAGAACACACATGCAATGACACTGGTGGATCCATGTGTGGTCTCTGAAGAGAACACACATTTCAATGACATTGGTGGATCCATATGTGGTATGTGAAAAGAATAGTCATGAAATGACTCCAGTTGTTGTTAGTAAAAAGAACACACATGCAATGACACTGGTGGATCCATGTGTGGTCTCTAAAGAGAACACACATGCAATGGCTCTAGCTGTGGTTAATGAGAAGAACACACATGTAGTGACACTGGTGGATCCATAGATGGATTGTGAAAAGAACACACATGCAATGACTCTAGCTGTGGTCTCTGAAGAGAATACACATACAATGACTCTAGATATGGTTAATGAGAAGAACACACATGCAATACACTGGTGGATCCATAGGTGGATTATAAAAAGAACACACATGCAAGGACAATGGTTGTTGTTAGTAAAAAGAACACACATGCAATGCCACTGGTGGATCCATGTGTGGAATCTGAAGAGAACACACGTTTCAATGACACTGGTGGATCCATATGTGGTATGTGAAAAGAATCGTCATGAAATGACTCCAGTTGTTAGTAAAAAGAACACACATGCAATGACACTGGTGGATCCATGTGTGGCCTCTGAAGAGAACACACATGCAATGACTCTAGCTGTGGTTAATGAGAAGAACACACATGCAATGACACTGGTGGATCCATAGGTGGATTGTGAAAAGAACACACATGAAATGACTCTGGCTGTGGTTGATGAAAAGAACACACATCCAATGACTCTAGCCGTGGTTCATGAGAAGAACACACATGCAATGACACCGGTGGATCCATGTGTGGTCTGTGAGAGGAACAAATATGCAATAACACTGGCTGTTGTTAGTAAAAAGAGCACACATGCAATGACACTGGTGGATCCATGTGTGGTCTCTGAAGAGAACACACATTTCAATGATAGTGGTGGATCCGTATGTGGTATGTGAAAAGAATAGTCATAAAAAACCCCAGTTGTTGTTAGTAAAAAGAACACACATGCTATGACACTGGTGGATCCATGTGTGGTCTCTGAAGAGAACACACATGCAATGACTCTAGTTGTGGCTAATGAGAAGAACATACATGCAATGACACTGGTGGATCCATAGGTGGATTGTGAAAAGAACACACATGCAATGACTCTAGCTGTGGTTCATGAAAAGAATACACATCCAATGACTCTAGCCGTGGTTCATGAGAAGAACACACATGCAATGACACTGGTGGATCCATGTGTGGTCTGTGAGAGGAAGAACCATGCAATGGCACTAGTTGTGGTTCATGAAAAGAACACACATCCAATGACACTGGTGGATCCATATGTGGTTTGTGAGAAGAACAGACATGCAATGACTCTCGTTGTGGTTCATGAGAAGAACACACATGCAATGACACTGGTGGATCCATGTGTGGTTTGTGAGAGGAACATACATGCAATGACACTGGGTGTGGTTCATGAAAAGAACACACATACAATGACACAGGTGGATCCATGTGTGGTCTCTGAAGAGAACACACATACCAATGACAGAAGTGGATCCATATGTGGTATGTGAAAAGAACACACATGCAATGACTCTAGTTGTTGTTAGTAAAAAGAAAACACATGCAATGACACTGGTGGATCCATGTGTGGTCTCTGAAGAGAACACATTTCAATGACACTGGTGGATCCATATGTGGTATGTGAAAAGAACACACATGAAATGACTCCATTTGTTGTTATTAAAAAGAATAGACATGCAATGACACCGGTGGATCCATGTGTGGTTTGTGAGAAGAACACACATGCAATGACACTAGGTGTGGTTCATGAAAAGAATACACATCCAATGACACTGGTGGATCCTTATGTGGTTTGTGAGAAGAACAAACATGCAATGACTCTGGGTGTGGTTCATGAGAAGAACGCACATGCAATAACACTGGTGGATCCATGTGTGGTTCATGAAAAGAACACACATGCAATGGCACTGGGTGTGGTTCATGAAAAGAAAACACATGCAGTGACACTGGTGTATCCTTATGTGGTTTGTGAGAATAACAGACATGCAATGACTCTAGATGTGGTTCATGAGAAGAACACACATGCAATAACACTAGTATATCCTTTGTGGTTTGTGGGAAGAACACACATGCAATGACTCTGGGTGTGGTTAGTAAAAAGAACACACATGCAATGACACTGGTGGATCCATGTGTGGTCTCTAAAGAGAACACACATTTCAATGACACTGGTGGATCCATATGTGGTATGTGAAAAGAACACACATGCAATGACTCTAGTTGTTGTTAGTAAAAAGAACACACATGCAATCACACTGGTGGATCCATGTGTGGTCTCTGAAGAGAACACACATTTCAATGACACTGGTGGATCCATATATGGTATGTGAAAAGAACACACATGAAATGACTGTAGTTGTTGTTAGTAAAAAGAACACACATGCAATGACACTAGTGGATCCATGTGTGGTCTCTGAAGAGAACACACATGAAATGACTCTAGTTGTGGTTAATGAGAAGAACATACATGCAATGACAATGGTGGATCCATATGTGGTATGTGAAAAGAATAGTCATGAAAAGAACACACATCCAATGACATTGGTGGATCCTTATGTGGTTTGTGAGAAGACCAGACATGCAATGACTCTAGGTGTGGTTCATGAGAAGAACACACATGCAATGACACTGGTGGATCCATGTGTGGTCTGTGAGAGGAACACACATGCAATGACACTGGGTGTGGTTCATGAAAAGAAAACACATGCAATGACACTGGTGTATCCTTATGTGGTTTGTGAGAATAACAGACATGCAATGACTCTAGATGTGGTTCATGAGAAGAACACACATGCAATGGCACCGGTGGATCCTTGTGTGGTTTATGAGAAGAACACACATGCAATGACACTGGGTGTGGTTCATGAAAAGAACAGACATGCAATGACACTGGTGGATCCATATGTGGTTTGTGAGAAGAATAGGAATGCAATGACTCTAGCTGTGGTTCATGAGAAGAACACACATCCAATGACACTGGTTGATCCTTATGTGGTCTGTGAGAAGAACACGCGTGCAATGACTCTAGTTGCGGTTCATGAAAAGAATAGACATGCAATGACACTGGTGGATCCATATGTGGTTTGTCGTGGTGGTGTCATGGCAGATGCCATGGATAGGCTAAAGGTGGGGACAATATGCACTAGAGGAATCAAGGGAGGGATAGTGTGGTGATTCGACACACAGATGTCTTGTATTCAATATCTTTCCAAGGGTTACAAGTTCTCCTTGAGCTGTATTAGGGAGAGGAGGAACAAGGAACTCTCTTACTCTCTCCACTAGCTAGCTTCCAGGAACCAACTATGGATCAACCAAGTAAAGCTCCCCCCTTTCTACAGATGCCCTTGCCCTCCTTATATAGGGGTGGCTAGGTCTCCAATTAGGGCATACGTCGAGGCATATTCCAGGGAATATGCTTCTTCCCAAAATAGTAAACCGACCGGGTCTCTTTTCCCCATCGTCAGCCATGTAGAGGCTACGTGAGCCTCTGCAGCGCCAGCTTCATCCGACACAGGCAACGTCACCCTTGTCGGCCATGCCTCGGTGGTCCTAGCCTCTGTCCGCTTCGCTCACGCTCCAGCGTACAGTGACCTCCTTTTGACCAGCGAGATACCTTCCTTCGCTTGCAAGCCTGATATAACCCAGATCAGGCCTGGTTAATCCGGCCACACTGGTACCTGCATACAAGTTAGATAAGTCCTGCCGGCATACAACATACGTCGGCCGGGACTCAGTTAGGCGGACATCCTCTGGTCCGGGTTACTCCGTGATTCGGCCTGCCTTGCGGTGACTCGGCCAACACATGCTTTAACCTTGCCATACCTCGGCTAACTCGGCCTTTATACCCTGGCGTGACCCTACCCGAAGGTATCCCCCCAACATTAGTCCCCGAAGCTGGTGCGGTCTTAGCGGCCTCAGCCGCTAAGGCCACAGCAGGTTCAATTTTACCGAGCCTTTTGCTCCCTTTTCCGAGTTACATCATATCCCGGATTTCATTGGCTTGCTTTTCCCTTGGCACATTCCGAGTTTTCACTCGCTGGCCGGGTCACCCTATAGTTATCCGGGTTATTCTTCCTTCTCTCGTACGCTTCCCCACGTGGAGGGTAATCATTATCTCGCCTCATTTTAAGGGCCTGCCCCAGTTACTGCTGTAGTTAATGTCAGGTGTTACTGTTGCACTCGTCACATCGTGTCTGTCTCCTCGTTAACTGTATCACCACGTCGCGTCATGGGATCTCCTGCGCCCTGTGGCCCTTCCCGTGGCTAGCCTCTAATTGGCTGATCCGAATAATACACGGCCACACCGTGTGGCCCTTCCGCACCGCACGATCCTACTACCCCGCTGGGGCGTGGTTAAATAGGGGAGGGGCGCGCCCTTGGTGTTTTCCCCATTCTCACGCCCCTTTGCCTCTTCTTCTTCTTCTTCCTCCCAGCAACAGCGCCGCCGCTACCGCACCTGCTTAGTAGCGCCGCCGCCGCATCGTTCCTCATGCACCAGCATCGCCGCCACTCCCGCGCATCTCCACCGCCATGGGTTCACGCCAGTCCAAGGCACTGCCCCCCACCGCTGATAGGGCCAGTGAGGACAGCGACCTAGATATGACAGAGGAAGAGCTCGCTGTCGTGGAGGCGGAGATGGAGGAGGAGGCGGAGAATGCCGAACGCGGCGCCTGGGCCGGCTCCTGGGTGTGCCAGGATGACCTCGACTGGCTCTACCGCACGCGCGGCATCCGAGAGGGCGTCGTTGCCCGACTCGCCTACAGGGAGCTCGCACCCTCACCCAATCCGGGTGAGTTCGTGGTGTTCCTCTCCCATTTCCAGCGCGGGTTCAGCCTCCCCGTTAGCGATTTCTTCCACGATTGGCTCAACATCTATGAGCTTGAACTGCACCACCTTCCGGCGAACGCCATCACTTCCCTTTCTTCTTTTTCCTCCACCATAGAGGGCTACATCGGACTGTGGCCGACTAAGGAGCTTTGGATCCAGTTTTTCGGTCTCCACCAGAACGTGATTTCGAATAAGGAGCTTGACCCGGAGGTCAAACAAGTTAGGCAGTTCGGTGCGGCTTCCATTTCTCCCTGGAAACAGTCCGTCTTTCCCCGAGTCATGGGGCTTGATTCTTGCAAGGGCTGGGCCCGAACCTTCTTTTATGTCAGAAATGGCACGACTGAAGATCTGATCTGGCTGCGCCCCTACGCTCCGGGTCCTCCTAATCCAAATATGTGGGATCGGATCTCCAAGAAACCGACAGCCTTGGCGAACCAAGTCAACAAACGGTTCCAGGAGCTGAAGGACGAGGGGCTAGGCAACGAGGACGCGATGATCACATCCGTTCGCAACCGGATCTCCCCTCTCTAGAAACGCACTCACAAGCTTTGCCACATGAGCTAGCGCCTTGACCCTAACCGGACCTCCTCATTTGAGTTGAATAATAGCGAGATATTCCGCCGGGTCAAGGCCCTCTTCACTACCGACAAAAACTTCTCCGCTGATTGGGAGTGGGGGATCGAGCACTTCTGCCGAGATAGGCTTCCTCCTGCGGTAAATCCCGTGATCCAATCTTCTTCCGAGTTATATCATATGTCGGAATTTGCTGTTTATTTGATCCCTTTGCATCTTCTTTTTCTTAGTTGTTTCTTCAGCAAACTCTCGAGGATGGCACCGAGCCTTCTCTCAAGTGGGCGAATGATCGAGATGCCCCGAATGAGGAGGAGCCGGATCAGGAGATGTTCCTGCCATTCCCCGATGCCACCAAGCGACCCACCGGTAACCTCTCTTCCTTAAGGGATTGGCCTGATGATGAAGATGATTCCGACGTTGAGGTGATGGAAGCATTTGACGCTGTCTCCCTTTCTTACGCCTTTCCGGCATCAGCTAACCCAGGTGGGCAGATCCACGAAGATCCTTCTCTCGCCACGGGCGAGCCTGTCCTGGCCGCGTCAAAGAAAAGGGCGGCCACATCTGCTTCTTCCGCTGGAACTTCTAAGCCAACCAAGAGGCAAAAGAAGTCCGCAGACAAAGCTGCCACCAAGCCTACGACTAAGGCCATAACCCGGAGGGCTCGCAAGCCCAAGGATCCTTTGACTTGTGATGAGTAAGTCACTTCTTCTTTATCCAATTTTCTGCTTCGTGTTTTGCTATTCATTTGTTTTTACTTTGTTATAGTTTCTTATCATTCATCGTTTGATTCGGCAGGGCTGCGGTGGAGGTTCCTCAGAGCGGATCTGGCATCGCCTCGCTGCTTCGACATAGCCCTTTTCCCTCTCGTGGCGATGATACATGCCCGTTGAGCCCCATCTAGGAGGGTTCAGCGGCTGCTCCGGGTTCTGGCCCACCTTGTCCAAAGGAGGGCAACCTCAGAGCAGGGGGAAGTGGCTCTGCCGAGGAAGCGGTTGCTCCCAGTTCCTCTTCGGCTCAGCGGCAACTTGCCACCACCGAGGTACCTACATCACCCCCGTCAAAACCAACCCCAGCACTAACATCCACGCCAGCACCAGCACTAACATCAGCAGCACAAGTATTAGTAGCAGCACCAAATCCCTCCGCCTCGTCCGAGTCTTCCAAGACTCAGCGAGAAGACACAACTAGCACCAAGGCTATGCCCAAGGGCAAATCCGCAGCACAAACCTCAACCGCCCAGCAGCAGGCCAAGGGCAAGAAAGCTTCTGACACCGCCAGGGCAGCATCTATCGAGGCTGGACAGCACACTCTCGCGTCCATGCTTCCGAAGAAGACCCCACCGAAGAAAGGCACCTCTGCCGGGTCAGCTGATGCGCAACTTGTTCTATACACCAGCCCCACTGCTGCACAAGTTGAGAGGAAAGAGGCCCACGCCAAGGGTTTGATCGCGCCCCACATGCTTAGCGGAGAACGCTATCCTCCGGCCTTGATCGAGTTCGTCAATAACTAGAACAAGGCGGAGTTCGTCCATAACAACGATCTCCCGGAGAAATTTGGGCCTACCGAGTTTGCTGCACAGATGAACACAGCTGCCATTGCAATCAACCTTGTCGGCCGGATGATGGAGGTACGCTACCTTACTTTTTCTTTAACGTGCATTAGTGCTTAGTGATATAACCATTAGTCCCCGAGCCTCCGGGTGAGTAACTTGTTACTCGGCCAGATGCTCCTTAAAGAACTAGCATAGCTCCCCAGTAACTTCGAATATGCACACACCTAGAGCTGTGTTAAGTTCCACTTGGCCCGGATCTTGTACACTTCGAATATGCACACACCTAGAGCGGGGTTAAGTTCCACTTGGCCCGGATTCTGTACACTTCGAATATGCACACACCTAGAGCCGGGTTAAGTTCCACTTGGCCCGGATTCTGTACACTTCGAATATGCACACACCTAGAGCCGGGTTAAGTTCTACTTGGCCCGGATTCTGTAGAGTTCGAATATGCACACACCTAGAGCCGGGTTAAGTTCCACTTGGCCCAGATTCTGTACACTTCGAATATGCACACACCTAGAGCCGGGTTAAGTTCCACTTGGCCCGGATCTTGTACACTTTGAATATGCACACACCTAGAGCCGGGTTAAGTTCCACTTGGCCCGGATCTTGTACACTTCGAATATGCACACACCTAGAGCCGGGTTAAGTTCCACTTGGCCTGGATCTTGTACACTTTGAATATGCACGTGACTAAGCTATCTTTACTCCTTTCAGGTGACCACCAATCTCCGGAGCGATGAGTTTCAGCGTCTCTTGGACACACACAAGGGGCTACGCTCCAAACATTCTACACTCCTTGCTGAGTTCGAAAAGAAGGGTAAGTTTTCACTTTGACTTTTTTCTATCTTTCTATGTCTTTTCCCGCCGAACTAATCTGTTATTCGGATTGGGCAGCCGGAGTGGAGGCCGAGAACATCCTCATGAGGAAGAACTTGGACCAGATAAAAGGTAAGTCACTTCGGTTACTTAACTTCTATGCTCTCTTTTCCTTCTCCTGAGCTAGGCAGATATTCATACCTCGGCTTTGCCGGGTCAACAAACTATTCTGGCATGTCTTGAAGATAGTGTGCCCATGCCTGATATGATGCTGCATTTTCTCGAACAAGTAGGGCAGCACCAGGCCGAACTTAAGAAGAAGGATGATGAGCTCGCCCTCCTCCGGACCAAAGATGATGAAATTGCCAAGCTTAAGGCAGAAATGAAAAAACTCAAGGCGCTCCACAAATCCTAGATGGATAAAGCTGGCTAAGATTTTACTGAAGATCAAGAACGTCTCAACCTCCAAATTGCCAAAGATCAAGAACTGCTGAAGGAGTCCGACGCTAATCTTGAGTCGGCGAAAGCTGAACTTGTGCAACTCCAGAAGAGGCGTGACAACTGCACCAAGGAGCTGACCCGGATCCATAGCCATATTTCTCGTAAGTTCTTTTGCTTCAGCCGGAACATGATTCTCTCCGGGTCAACCTCCTTCACCTATTTCATTTGTCTTGTTTGCAGATAAATTTCCAGAGGGTGATGCCATTGCAACCACTGCCATTGCCAAGTTCCGCCAAAAGAGGGGTACCCCAGTTGGTCCTGGCGCTGAAATTATTCCCTATGACATGGAGGATCTGATGGTCAGCTTATCTTCTCGCGTTGAGATTGTGAAGAACTATGGTAAGGATATCCTAGATGTGGCAGTCCGGAGTTTCAATGCCTTTTGGCCTGATGAAGATACTCCGGAGGGGCTCCACCACTCTGATTAATAAGTTAATGGAGTGCGAGACCCAGCTTGACCTCTGGAGGGAATCCACCGGACACGCCGGAGCTGAGATCGTCCTCCACTACGTGCTCACATGGTATGAGAAAATCAATCTCAATCTTCTTGAGCGCATGCGCACCGGATCAAGGTGGTCCAATGATCCGGATTGGATAGCTCGGTGCTAGGCTTGCACCCATAGCCTCATTCAGTATGCCCCCATCCATCAATGGATAGCTCGGTGCTAGGCTGCCGACGACGAATATGTTGAAGATGGTTCGGGTGAGGAGGAAGTGGACGAAGCCTCGGACGTCGAAGAAGGTGAAGATGACACTGAAGCCGAGGCCGGAGTTGCACCTGCTGGCACCAAGTTACCTCCCCACACTGCTCCTTGATCACCAACAAACACTTTGAAGTTTATCAGATCCCCGGTATGCCGGGTGCAAATGTATTAAGCACACAAGTTATATTTTGCTACTAAGTTGCTTGTGCCGGATTAACTTGGGCGTAGTCCCCGAGTTCCATTTTCTTGTTTCTCCAATTTCTTGGCCCGGCTCGTGTCTACCTTGGTTCGGTTTTATGACTTAGGAGTCCGAGTTTCAAAAATTGACTTAACAATACTTGGAAACTTTAGGACTAGCTCAAAACAATTCAGCATAGTAAAAACAAGGTAAACATAAAGTTAGTCCAAATAGCAAATGTCGGCTTGATTAAGTTCTTTTCCTTAGTCGTTTTTCTTGTGCTACGCAATTCCAAACTTGTTCTCTTGCTTGCCATGAAGCCAAATCTTGTTGGACAGTAGCAAATCGAAGAGTTGAGTTTTCGGTGATCACACACTACTAATCCAGCTTAGGTAGAAGCAACTTACGCCAGCCGACATATAAATAACAAATACATAAGACAGTAAATATTATTAAGGTAGTCCCCGAGTTACTTCTTGAGGTGCCACGATTTCATTGATAAGCTCACCGTCGGCATACATACCGACGTATGAGAGACTCGGATACACACACTTCTTTGCTAAGTGTAGAACGGACAAAGTAGAGCTACATTCCATGGACGCTTAGATTCCTCGCCGGACCTGTCCACCTTGTTCTTCTCTTGTGGTTTTGCATCGATGAGATAATACGAGTCATTGTGCAATGCTTTGCTCACAATGAATGGCCCTTCCCATGGTAGGGATAGCTTATGCATGCCAGCAGTATGTTGTACCAACCGGAGTACCAGATCACCTTCCCTGAAGACTCGGGGGTTTACCTTCCGGCTATGATAGCGTCGAAGGTTTTGCTGATATATGGTGGATCTGGACAATGCCAATTCTCTCGCTTCTTCCAGCAGATCAACATCATTTTGCCGGGCTTCTTGCACTTCGGCTTTTGTGTATTGGGTGACTCTAGGCGAGTCATGCTCTATGTCGGCTGGTAATACAGCTTCTGCCCCATATACCAGAAAGAATGGTTTATAGCCTGTTGATCAATTCGGAGTTGTTCTTAAACTCCACAGTACCGCTGGTAGTTCTTCTATCCAGCACCCCGCTGATCTTTGTAGCGGCGCAATGAGCCGGGGTTTTATCCCGGATAATACTAATTCGTTTGATCTCTCCACTTGTCCGTTTGATGCGGGGTGGGCTACCGAGGCAACGTCCAGCCGGATCTTCTTATCACGGCAGAATCACGCAATTGCTCCTTTAGCAAAATTTGTGCCATTATCTGTTATGATACTGTGAGGATAGACGTATCTCAAGATGATATCTTTGAGGAATGTCACGGCCGTAGCTCCATCACATTTTCTTATTGGCTTTACTTCAATCCATTTTGTAAACTTATCAACCATGACTAAGATGTGGGTCATGTTCACCCTCGCAGGTTTAAATGGGCCAACCATGTCCAAACACCATACAACAAATGGCCAGGAAATTGGTATTGTCTTGAGTTCCGACATTGGCATATGTGTCTTGGTAGCATACCTCTGACAACCATTGCACTTTCTTACTAGATCTTCTGCTTGTTCCAAGGCACATGGCCAGTAGAAACCATGCTGGAAAGCTTTTGCCACTAAAGGTCTGGATGAGGCGTGATGCCCACATTCCCCTTGATGTATATCCCGGAGGATGTCAAGCCCTTCTTCCGGGTCAACACATCACTATAGTACATTTGTGACACTTCTCTTGTATAGTTCGGCATTGATGATTGTGTACGCCTTTGCGCGCCTCTGAATTTGCCTGGAAAGCACCTCTTCACTGGGAAAAGTTTCATCCTTCAGGAATTGAAATATGGGCAGCGCCCAAGCTGGTATAGCTCGCACTGGGAACACATCCTCATCTATTTCCATTTGCTCCACCGGCATAACCTCGGCCAGATCGTGCTGCGTAGTCCCCGGGTTTTGCGAAGCAGTCCCCGGGTTTCCTGAACCACTTTCCACGTTAATGTCCATGGGTACAGCTCCGGATTCCGGATCTGCCGGGATGTAGATTGAGTCGGTTTCTGGGGACGACCTGATAGATGGTTTTCTGAGGTGTTCTAGTGCTACACCTGGTGGAATTGCTTGTCGGGTTGATCCGAGCTTCGACAATACGTCGGCAGCCTCGTTTTCCAGCCGGGGTACATGGTGAAACTCGCATCCCTCAAAGTACCCAGATATTTTTTGCACATGTAATTTGTACAATGCCATGTTTGGATCAAGAGCGTCCCACTTCCCTGAGACTTGCTGAACTACCAAATCCGAGTCGCCAAAGCATTGGATCCGACGTATTCCAATTTCTTTTGCCACTTTGAGCCCATGCACAAGTGCTTCATATTCGGCGACATTGTTTGACGCTGCGAAATGGATCCGCAGCACATACTTCAGCTGGTCGTTCTTTGGCGAGGTAAGTACAACTCCGACGCCTAACCCGGTTTTTGTATTTGATCCATCAAAGTGCATTCTCTAGTAGTTCGGGTCTGGTAACGGTGGTTCGTATTGCATCTCGGCCCAATCCACGAAAAAGTCGGCCACAACCTGAGACTTGATCGCATCTCTCCTGTCATATTGCGGAGCATAAGGGGCTAGCTCAATTGCCCATTTTGCGATTCGGCCGCTTGCATCCTTGTTACTCATTATCTCAGATATAGGGGCTTCACATATCACTTTCATTGGGTGTTCTTCAAAGTAGTGTTTTAGCTTCTTTGCCGACATGTACACACCATGTGCCATTTTCTGATAGTGCGGATAGTTTTGCTTTGATGCGGATAATACCTCGCTCAGGTAATAGACTGGCCTTTGCACTGACTTACCCTCTTCATCGTGCTCTACCACTACCACTGCACTTACAACTCGATTGGTTGTGGCTATATAGAGCAACATTGTCTCTTTCGATAGCGGAGAGGCTAACACTGGTGCAGTGGCTAACATTTTATTTAATTGGATAAAGGCTTCGTTGGCCTGCGGCGTCCATACGAACTTGTCCGCCTTTTTCATCAGTTGATAGAGAGGCAATGCCTTTTCTCCCATCCGACATACAAACCGACTTAAAGATGCAAGGCAACCAGTGAACTTCTGGACGTCGTTAAGACACTTCGGCAGCTCCATTCGCTCTATGGCTCGGATTTTAGTGGGGTTAACTTCGATACCTCGGCTAGGTACAAGAAATCCGAGTAATTTTCCAACCGGGACACCGAAGGTACATTTCTTCGGGTTAAGCTTCATTTGGAACCTTCTTAGGTTCGCGAATGTTTGCCTGATATCATCAAGGAGCGTTTTGCTTTCCTTGGTTTTTATCACCACATCATCCACATATACTTGCACATTTCGACCGATTTGGTCGTGCAAACATTTTTGCATACATCTTTGGTACGTTGCCCCTGCATTACGTTAACCAAAAGGCATGGTGCGATAGCAATAAGCCCCATACGGGGTAATAAACGCAGTCTTTATTTGATCATTTGGGTTCAGAGGAATCTGGTGGAAACCAGAATATGCATCTATGAATGACAACAGTTCACACCCAGCAGTAGAATCTATGACTTGATCTATCCTTGGTAGTGGGAATGGATCCTTTGGGCATGCCTTATTCAGGTTCGTGTAATCGATGCACATACGCCAAACCACTGCCACATTCGGATCATCTTTCTTCTTTTCTACCAGCACCGGATTAGATAGCCAATCCGGGTAAAGTACTTCCATGATAAACCCAGCTGCTAGGAGCCGAGCTATCTCATCTCCAATGACTTTTATCCTATCTTCGGCGAAGCGGCGGAGAGGTTGCTTCACCGGCCTTGCTCCGGGTCTCACATTCAAAGAGTGCTCGGCCAACTCCCTCGGTACACCTTGCAAGTCCTGTGTGGACCAAGCAAAAATATCCCAATTCTCACGGAGGAAGTTGACGAGCTCGCTTTCGTATTTGTCATTTAACCTGGCACCAATTGTTATGGTGCGCTCTAGGAACAGATCATCAACAGGCACTTTCTTCGTATCTTTCGTCGTTTGAAACGAAACACTTCCATGCGGGTTACTCATCGCCGGCATATATTGCTGAGCGGATTGATCCAATGCCGCCACCTCCTAGATCTTTCTCTTTTCCTGTTTGATCACGAGTGACTCCGCTAGGTTAGACCCGGCCGAGCACACTCAATGGAACGTCGGAAATCTCCAGTCATGGTAATTACTCCATTCGGCCCAGGCAACTTCATCTTTAGGTAACTGATGTGACAACTTGCCATGAATTTTTTCAGGGCAGGCCTGCCAAGTAACGCGTGATACGCACTTTCTAGGTTCACCACCTCAAACTCCAAATTCTCAGTTCGGCAGTTATCTCTTGTGCCGAATAGCACGTCTACCCGGACCTTGCCAATGGGTTCACAGGAAATGCCTGGCACAATGCCATGGAAAGTTGTTCTTGTGGCCCGGAGCATGTTCTCCGAGATACCCAACTTGCGCATTGTATCGACATACATAATATTGATGCTGCTGCCATTGTCTATCGGCACCTTAGAAAATCTCACATTGATATTTGGCCCGATGAACGTTGGGTCCAGTACTAACGCATACGAACCAGGTCTAGGCATGAGCTTGGGGTGATCCTTGACATTCCAGGTAATTTCCTGATCCGACCAAGGCATATACCTCGTCACTGCGGGCATTACCGCATTCACCTCCATATGTCGATACTACAAACTCTTTCTATCTGTTTCCTCTGTGGTAAACACACAGTAACTCTGGTGATGCTCTCTGTATTCATTCCTCCCCTCATTTCCGGGGTATCTTTGATCTGGCTGATGTTGGTTTTCCACCTGATGCACTGCATCCCTTCTCTCATGGTTTTTGTACCTCAGCGGAGGTGGAGGCAACATTAACTGTTGCGTGTTCGCTCCGGAGAGTAATTGCTGCCGGGGTAACTCCTGCCGAGGTTGATCGTTCCGAGGTGCCTGAGCATTCCCCGAACCACTTTGTTCTATCTTCCTCATCCACTCACACTGCCGAGTCGTGTGACCTGCCGAGTTACTCGGATTTGGCGTGTGAAATTTACATGGCTGATCCAGCATTGCCTCATAGGTATACCTCGGACAGTCCTTCTTTTCTTGCCACTGTTTCTTCTGTTCTGGCATCCAAGTTTCTTGCCATCACTTCTTGGGGTCCATTGTTGCCCTCCAGTTTTCTGACGCTGATTACTCCCTGCTCTGGGTTGATCTTGATTCACCGCAGCAACTTGTTGCGAACTGTACCTGTAATCCGGTCTATCATCCCTTCTCTTACCCCGGTAGTCATTCCACCGGGATGATCTGGCTCCATCTCGCTGGTAGTACTCCTCATTTGACTCGTTTGACACAAGCCTAGGTTGAGTCGGATCACCCAAGCCATATGAATAAGCGATTCGGATTGTCTCTGCCAGTGTAGTTGGCACAGCCCTTTGCAACCTTTGCCACATCATGCTTGCATATCTGCACCCTTGTGCAAACCATGCTATGGCCTGTGACTCAATCACGCCCTCACATGAATTTCGCACTGTGTACCACCGGGTTAAGAACTCTCGGTCCGTCTCATTCGGTCTCTGCTTGCACATTGCTAGGGTCTGTGGCCTATTCGACCTCTGATATGTGCTCGAGAAGTTACTGACAAACATTTCCTCAAAATCAATCCAACAGTTGATACTTCCAGGTGGTAAGTTGTTTAGCCATACCCTCGCTGGCCCCTCCAGCATTTGAGGTACGTATCTCACAGCCCATCTCAAGTTGCCTGTAGCAATTTTCACCGTTGTCACATAGTTGATCAACGAATCCTCCGGCTTGGTGCTACCGTCATATGTTTTCGTGCCTGTGGGCAACTGGAAGTTAGGCACCGGAGGCTCCTTCATGATCCGGGGCCGAAAACATGCAGGACCCGGAGGACCCTAACACTCAATTTGCTCCGACCTATAAAGCCAATCCAGTTTTAACCTGGCGTCGTCAGGCATCAAGTTCCTGCTTCCTAACCTTGACCCTATCACGTGATAGTCCGGCCTAGGGTATCCTGCGTTCACCATTTCAGAATCACCATCATTGTATCTATCTTGGTCCTGTGGAGCGGCTCTCTGTTGCATACCTTGGCCGGCACTTTGCTCTTGCCGTGGTATATTCCGCTGGTGCGGTTGCCCTGCACACGCCGAGTTACGCTGTCCGGCATTGCCATTCACAATGTTTCCCTGACCGGCATTGCCTTGGTCACAGTTACCTCGGCCAGCTTCACCTCGGCTGACACTTCGTCGGTCCTCATTGCCCTGCACTTCTTTTCCTTTCCCTGCCCTTGCCGGGTCATATGGGACTATCTATTTGTTTCTCCTCACCGAGGTTACCACCTCCTATCTTCTTGGGCCACCATGTGGCGACGATGCAGCTCCAGCAGATTTCTTTGGGTTACTTACTGCTGAATGAACGACTTTGGAGGCCCCAGCTCTTCTCGGATTAGCCCTGAGTAACTCTTCATTTTGTCTGTTCGTGATCCGAACTAACTCATTGACCCTATCCTGCTGTCTTTGCCGGGCTTCACCCGTCAAACCCTCTAACTCGGACGCAGCTGCATCTGCTGCTCTGAGGTTCTTTGCCAGGTACTATACTTCGACAGTCCCACGGACAGAATGTTCTCTGATTCCTCAACTATAGTATCACCCTCTTTGTTCATTTCACTAATGAGGTTTCTCCCCTTCACTTTTACAGCATCTACCTTATTTGCCTTTCCTACTCACACAGTGTCATGTTCAACGACTGCTGAGCTGCTGCTATCTTTTTCGCACCCTCTAGTATTTTCTGCCTAGTCTTCTCTAACTCGGCTTGTGCCCAAGCCGGATCCACTGCAGGTGCTATGGGGCTCTCTAGGCTATATATCGCCTGCTGTAGCACATTCTCTGGCCTCTCTAGTGGAGGACCTCTACTTTTCCTTGGTGCCTTTGGTGTTACCTCCGGATCTGGTGTCGGATCCTTGCTCGCGCCAACGTCAGGCGCAGTCATCATCACCTCAGCACGGTCAGGGGAGCGAGCGATACGCGCCCCACGAGCCACGCTAGGGGGTGGCTCGCCTCCCTCGACGACGTGCCGCAGATGAACGCATGACACATCGATAGCGACGTAGATCTTGTGCGCGCCAAGCTTGACGAAGAGGCCGTTGCGCGGGAGGGGTCGCTTGCCGAAGCAGCCAGCATTGTCACTGACAAAGTCCAGCGCTCCAAAGCGCTGAACTAGCCCGAAGACGATGCGTTCGCCGGTGCCGATGAGGTTTCCCGTCTGGATCTTCACTCCTGCTAGCGCCTCTAGCCCCACGGTGGGCGCCAACTGTCGTGGTGGTGTCACGGCACATGCCATGGATAGGCTAAAGCTGGGGACAAAATGCACTAGAGGAATCCAGGGAGGGATAGTGTGGTGATTCGACACACAGACGTCTTGTATGCAATATCTTTCCAAGGGTTAAAAGTGCTTCTTGAGCTGTATTGGGGAGAGGAGGAAGAAGGAACTCTCTTACTCTCTCCACTAGCTAGCTTCCAGGAACCAACTATGGATCAACCAAGTAAAGCTCCCCCTTTCTACAGATGCCCTTGCCCTCCTTATATAGGGGTGGCTAGGTCTCCAATTAGGGCATACATGGAGGCATATTCTAGGGAATATGCTTCTTCCCAACATAGTAAACCGACCGGGTCTCTTTTCCCCATCGTCAGCCATGCAGAGACTACGTGAGCCTCTGCGGCACCAGCGTCATCCGACACAGGTAGCGTCACCCTTGTTGGCCACGCCTCGGTGGTCCTAGCCTCTATCCGCTTTGCTCACGCTCCAGCGTATAGTGACCTCCTTTTGACCAGCGAGATGCCTTCCTTCTCTTGCAAGCCTGATATAACCCGGATCAGGCCTAGTTAATCCGGCCACACTGGTACCTGCATACAAGTTAGATAAGTCATGCCGGCATACGACATACGTTGGCCGGGACTCAGTTAGGCAGACATCCTCCGGTCCGGGTTACTCCGTGATTCGGCCTGCCTTGAGATGACTCGGCTAGCACTTGCTTTAACCTTGCCGTACCTCAGCTAACTCGGCCTTTATACCCCGGCGTGACCCTACCCGGGGGTATCCCCCCAACATGGTTTGTGGAAAGAACAAACATGCAATGACTCTAGCTCTGGTTCATGAAAAGAACACACTCCAATGAACTCTAGTGGATCTATCTTGGCATAATTTGATGTATGCCATGATGTATTTCATTGTACAAGACACTCACTTTCCATTTTTATACTACTCAGTTTTGCCCCTCCTCTCTCTATCTTTTGTAGAATCCCTAACCTGTGCTCACCCTGTCTACTACTCCCTGATTGGTTGTAACAATTGTCACGCAGATCATGTGCACCAATCGTTGATTATGTGCGATCCAACGATGATCGTTGCACACGTCGTGCCCTTCACAGTACAGTGTGAGACAACACAGACGTCTCCCTCAGCGAGACTTCTACAAGAAGGAACACGAAGCCGTCCATGGAAAAAGTCGTCGAGCGGTCATGTCATGTTTAATCAAGTCTAAAAAGCCTACTACTGCTACTACTATGCCACAACACATGCGTCATCGAGTGCACAGTCGTTGATGGACAACTGCAATTTATTGCCACTTGATTTTAATAAGACATATCCCATTTTTTACATAGCGGCTCGCAATCTCACTTCCAACTGGGCCCCACCGTAAGAATCTTGCACGCGCTAGCCGGAGGCCAAAGAGCTGAGCTCAACGAGACCTAACGTCTCCGCCTTCATCGAGTCACTCGTAGCCATCAACACATCCCTCTACTCGATCTAGAACAACCCCACAAATCTCGCCGTACAGCCACCTACCTTCCCTTCTACATTTCCACTTTTAACTATCACCAATTTTAGGGTCGTGTCAAACTTTGTACATAGAAATTGTGTGTGCGCCCTTTGCATGTGGATCAATACAGAACTGCCATGCATGGCCCAGGAAAAAACATGACGTACCGTGCGCGTGTCACGGTGCACGGTGCAGTAGACTGCATGGCGCGTTGCACGGTGGTGCAACAAAACGTGCCTTGCTTCCATCCACCTTAACTATAGAGCCCCTCTCTGCACACCCACTCTCACTCTCGCTCACTCTCCCCATGCAACCATCTCCACTGTCCCACCAGCATCTGCAAACTCCCGAGAATACCCCGTCCGCGTCGGCGATGGCCGAGGAGGATAAGGTGGCCATCGTCGCCTCCGAGGCCACCATCGAGGAGGCCCCTGTCTCCTTGCCGGTCCCCCTCGACGCGTTGAAAGCAGCCGCCGTCCCTGTCCAGGCCCAGTCGAGGTATCGATGGCAACCGCCGTTCCCGTCTAGGCCCCCGTGCCCGCTACCGACGGAGCCGCCGAAGAGGATCCCCCAGCCGGCGAGGGGGCCCCTGCCGGTCACAAGCAGATCAAGCACTTCTAGGGCACCTATGATCCAGATAAGTACATCGCTCCGCTGAACCCTGATACGTCCATTTTGCATCACTATTGTATGTCTTAATTCACTATTATTCATTGATATATTTCATATTGAGAGGTGATACTTATGTTATTTCATCTATTTTTGCATGGTTGATGACTTTTGGAGCATGGACCGCTGCAGTCAGGATTCCGATGGAAAATGTGCTATTTGGAGGCAAAATTCGTGAAGATCAGAAAATCTAGGAAAATATACGGAAAATCCTATTTTTCAGAAGAATAAGGAAGCCAGAAGACGGAGTGGAGATGGGCCACAGGGGGCCCACACCACCCCATGGTGCGGGCAGCCCTAGGCCGCGCCGGGAGGTGGTGTGGCCACCCTGGCCCACTCCATCCTCTCTCCTCTGGCGTATATCATCCTCCCGAAACCCTAAGACTCGGGGCGCGACCACAGAAAGATTCCGCCGCCTCTGCGGGGCAGAAAACACCGAGAGAGAAAGGTCTCTCCGGCAGACAGATTTCTGCTGGGCGAATTCCTTCCCGGAGAGGGGAGATCATCGCCATCAACACCACCATCAAGATGGACTTCATCGGGATCATCATCATCATCACCACCATCATCACCATCAGCACCCTCATCACCATCTCCATATTTCTGTAACAATTGCGTTGAATCTTGCATAGTTCATAGGGGAAACTTTCCCGGTGTTGATTACTCTTCGTAGTTGATGCTATTGAGTGAACCATTGAATTATTGTTTATGTTCAGATTGTTATACATCATTATTCCATCTCTGATCATGATCCATATGATGTCTTGTGAGTAGTTCGTTTTGTTCTTGAGGACATGGGAGAAGTCTTGTTGTTAGTAGTGGAGTTGTCTTGAGAAAGATTCAATAGATTGTTATTTAAGTTGTGGTGTACTTCTTCTAGTGGTGTCATGTGAACGTTGACTACATGACACTTCACCTATATGGGCCTAGGGGAATGCATTGTGTATTTGGATACTAATCGTAGGGGTTGCCGGAGTGATAGAAACCTGAACCCCCGTTAGGAAACCATTGCACAAGGGACGTAAGGGTCTTAGAGTTTAAAGTTGTGGTTAGGTTTCTACCTTAATTACTTTCTTGTACTTACGGATGTTTGCAAGGGGTATAATCACAAGTATGTATTAGTCTTGGATGGGCGGTACATTAGCACAGGTTCACCCACACAACACTAGCAAGCTAAAGAAGATTAATCAACTATATGAAGCGAAAGCACTTGACAGTCTTCCCATGTGTCCTCGAGAACGTTTGGTCATCTTAAGTAATACAACCAGCTTGTCCTTTGCTGCATAAAGGATTGGGCCACTTGATGCATTTATTCCTACTGTCTTTTATTTACTCGTACTTTGTTTACTTGCTATATCAAAAACCCGTAAAAATCCGTTTGCTAAGTATTTGCAGAGAATTCCTGATCCATACCACTAGCCAGCACCTTCTGCTCCTCGTTGGGTTCGACACTCTTACTTATCGAAAATACTGCAATACACCCCCTATACTTGTGGGTCATCAAGACTATTTTCTGGCGCCATTGCCGGGGAGTGAAGCGCTATTGGAGAGTGGAACTGGTAAAGGAAACTTCTACTATGAGTATTGTTTACTTCTGTTAGTTGCTTTATTTTCGTTATGGATAATTCGCTGAGTTTCTTATTTGGTAATGCTACTACCACTGCTAAGGGAGTAGATAAGCCACCACCTGCTGAGAATGATGTTTTCAAAATACCTACAAGAAATATTGATCGTGTTATGGATAACTACTATGTTGGGGATGGACCTGTCCATCCCGGTGATTATTTACTCTTTATACACGAATTATGCGGGTTGTTCAAGTGTGCAGGTATTACTACAGATCAAGTTAAGAAGAAGTTATTTTCATTATCCCTGAAAGGAAGAGCTGAGGAATGGTATAAGCTGCTTAAGAGTGGTCAAGCTCTGGAATGGGAGGAAATAGTGCCTCTCTTTTATTCAAAGTTTTATCCTCCTAGTGAGATTCATAAAGATCGGAATCAAATATACAACTTTTGGCCTCTTGATGGAGAGAGTACAACTCAAGATTGGGGGAGATTGAAGTTACTAATGCTCAAATGTCCCATTCATGAGCTCCCCAACGATATTATTATCAATAACTTCTATGCAAGGCTTACTCTACATGATAAGGATTTATTGGATGCTTCTTGTGCTAGATCATTCACTCGCATGAAAGAAGAAGGTAAATGGGAGCTTCTAGACCATATTCAAGACAATGTTGAAGCTTGGGAGAATGTCAAAGGTAGAAAGTCAGGTATAAATTATGATTATGAATGCATTGAATCTTTTATGGGAACTGGTGACTTTCAAAATATTAAAAATGCTTATGGTCTAGACTCTCAAGCTATTGCTTCTTATTTTAAGGCTTTTGATTCCTACATTGAAGTGCCTAAAAAGAAGTGGAATAAGTATCATGAACCTTATAAAGATGTTGCTAAGAGTGTTCCTGCAAGAAATAGTGAAGTTTATACTGCTAATCATGTTTTACCTAAACCTTATATTGAGAAAATTCCTTTCCTAGTTAAGATGAAGGAACATTCTATGATAGCTAGTATGGTTAATGAAAGTATGAATAAAGCTGTTGAACTTGATAAACAAATGGTTGATGAACCTATAATAGAAAATGTGAAAGACTTTGTTACTAAATATGAAAAAGAGGGACACCCTATCCTTTGTAAGGATACCTCTAATATTGTTTCACAAAGTAGTGGTATGAGAGCTAGTATTCCCGTGTTTTCTGTTAGAATAAGTGATCATTGCTATGATGGTCCTTGTGATAGCTATATTGTTAAGTTTATGCATGATACTGAAATCTACTATGAGAGGGGGAAAAGTGTTCTTATGTATCTCAATAATATCAAGTTCCTCGTTTTATGCTGAAAGTTTTTATGTTGCACTTCTTTTGCCTTCTTATGCAAGTAGCCTTTGGTTTCAACAACTTGTTTGTTTACAAAATTCCCTTGCATAGGAAGTGGGTTGGACTTAAATGTGTGTGTGTGTGTGTGTTTGCTTCTTAATGCTCCCTTTCACTTCAATTCATATTCCTGAGTGAGCATCTCCAAAATTATCATGCCCATCTTAATGGCTATAAAGAAAGAGCTTTATGGGAGACAACCCAATTTGTTTTTTTGATTTCAGTTTGGTTTTGTTTCTTTGAGTATTGGAAGTTATTACTTTAGTAATAACCGCTCCTTATCCGTTTTGTTTGGTTTTTGTGTCAAGATCAACCTCTAATGAGAGAGAAGTAAGATTTGGGGAAGTTGCTGTCCCGAAACAGATTTGTGTGCTTCACCGTAAACATTCGTGAGAGACCTCTATCTGTCGGATTGAGCTGTAATATTTCGTGCTTCTGACCCAGGTTGTTATTTAACTTTCGTTAGTTTTGCACTTTTTGATTTGAGCAACAGAAGATTTTCGAAAAAATTGATCTTTACCTGCTGGTCTGTTTTGACAGATTTTGCCACTCTTGCATTTGCTTCTTTATTCGATTTCCTTTTTGAATTCTTTTTGGGTTTTCGGAAGGAGTTGCTACAGTAGCTTATGGTTTGATGGTTTTCAGTTGAAGTTGGACTCAAAAGGTTTTACCACTTCACTTATACTAATGTTGCTAATGAGAACTGTGTGAAGTTTTGTGTGAAAGAAATTTCCAGGTTAGTGGAGATAATTGTGTAATAAGGAAGAGAAAGGTTTTATGACTCAAGTAATAAGTATATGAAGATGAAGATATTGATGTTATTCAAGTGGTGACTCCGAAAGAATCTACTAGATACCAAATTCAGAGACCTGCAGAGTCTGTTTTCAAATAGGTAACAGTTCTAGTAAGAAAAGTTCCGCGAAAACACTATCCAACTATATTTTTGCAGTTTTTAGTCAATAAGGAGAGCTAAGAAGCGAAAAAGGGACGGAAACGGAGCCAGGGTGGCTCACACCACCCTATGGTGCGGGCCCACCCCTGGCCGCGCCACCAGGTGGTGAGGCCACCCCAGACTCCGTCTCCGACCCGTTTTCACCCAGTACCTTCCTTTTGTTATGAAACTTCGTAATATATAATCCCCCGGATCTTCCGAGGTTCGTATATCGTGTTTTTGTCGTGTTTTCGTTTCGATCCTTTTCTGCCAGGACATACTCTTTGAAGGCTTAGAAGCACAATGGTGTCCGCCAAGGATAAAGGGAAGGAGCCCATGGAGGAAGACCTCCAAGACCCCAGGAAGGAGATGGAGATCAAAAGTGAAGATGAAGAAGAGGCAAAGCACATAGACACTACCATTGCAAGCATTGGACTGGTGCAGAACCCCGCCAGGATCAGAAGGACTGCACGGATGCAGACTGGGGGGAAAGCTCCTCGTCACAGTTTGGCTCCACGATCACCTTCTCCAAGAACCAAGAGTCCCTTCCATACCTTTATCCATAACCATGCAGGGAAAGAAGACTCCAAGAGGGAAGAGCGGAAAAAGAATCACAAGAGCTGGGATCCACAATCCGACATGATCATGCACCGCATCAAGCACAACTCGGAGTTGGTTCGTACCCTCACCTTCGAGATTGAGGACTTGGGGAAATTGGTCAAGAAGCTCATCGAGAGGATACCACCACCACCAAAGGAGTAATCGTCATCAGGTTTGGCATCCCCTTGGCTTGTTCCAAGCTTGAGGGAGTGCCGCGGTATCATATCACTATCTTCTATCTTTTTACCTTATTACTAGAGTCATATCATGAATAGAGAAGTTATCATGTAGGATGGTTTGCATTATGGAAGTGTCCCCTCTCTCGTTAGATATGTATCCCTTGGTGTGAGTTGCCGTTATGGATTATTAATGAGAAGTTCTATCATTTACTCTTTTGCATAGCTTATATTAGCTTTCAATTCATGGTTATATGATTGATCTTGTTGTTAGTATTGGTAGCACTTTGGGATCATTGAGTTAATTTAGTTGGTTTGGGCAAACCTGGCTCGGTCAGTAGCAACACTATTTTTGAGAGTTGAATGAAAAATATAGAAGTACTCTAAAGAAAAATAATTTCATCATCTTTCTTTCTTGATTTGCTCATAAGTCTAGTATTCTCTAGTTAAGATCTTTTGTGCTTCCAAGGAAGATTGCATGTTTGTTTTCATCACTTGTATGTTTGTTTGTTTCCTTCAACTCTTATACTTGCTACCCAGCCTTGCTAGCCAAAAACCTGTACTGAGAGGGAATTCTTCTCGTGCTTCCATTCCTTAAAACCAAAACCTTTGCCATTTGTGTCCACCATACCTACCTATTAGCGTTATTGCTATTCCAAGTAAATCCTTGTTTTATCTACATCCCAAATTAAACTTGTTATGTGAAAATTAGTGATTAAAGCTCTCACGAACTTGATGGCACACTTTACTTTTCTTGCATTTAATAACCTGAACCATTGGGTCCTTCTTTGTTGCATATATGCTTGCGCTTTATAAGTTGAAGTTAGCAGAACCATGTATCATGGGGAACGCTTTCAACACCGCATTGGTACTTTGTACCTAGTTGATATCATGTTCTTTTGCTTATGGATCCCGACGGTGTTAAATAAAAGTGGAACTTGTAAGATCATGGAGTTTATATGTGTCTTAGAGAAACGCCTGGGCCGCTAGCCTAAGCCATGCCTAATCATGGTGGAAACTTGCAGCCTAACTATAGTGAGCATTCTATGAAGCATCCTCAATAAAAACCTATGCAAATAGCAAATAAAAATATCGTTGAGATGCTCACTGTCTGCTTGCCTTGTCGTTTTGATTATGGGATAGGTCCTGTGTCATGTGCAAGGGGTACCCCGTTGGCGGTTCTCAATGATACACATGTATTTACAATGACAAGAGCTTACTCGTGACTGAAGTTGAGTAGCATGAGGTTCGGTACACATAAGTAAGGGGCATGAGACTTCAATTTATAACTTGTCAAGCATATACTCTTAGTTGTGTCACTTTAACCTTAATCACCTAAAGATGCCTATGATAGGGGTAATGAGAGCTGAAAGCTAATAAGTATCATAATTTTTGGGAGATCTTTATGAAACTTGCAATCCCTGTTTTCCTCTGCAAAGGGCCTTTCTTTTACTTTGTAGTTGAGTCAGTAAACCTACTCCCTTCTATCTCAGCAAGTATTTTGAGTTGTTGTGTTTCATTCATTCATATGTTGATTTATTCAATCATGTTTCATATGTTCCTTGTTTTGCACATTGCTCTTATCCTGATGATTACTACTTTGAAAGCTATCATTGAAAAAACAGATATTTGTGAACTCCAGCAAATTATCAACTATTCTTCAACCAAGAGCTAAGTTTGCCATTACCAATTATGATTCACTTTAAGTATCTTTATTGTGTTTCCTTTACTTATTACAAGTTGAGTTATATAATAGTGAGTTGTCTTCTATTATGATCTATGTATTTGATGAATGTGATGCTTCTTGTCCGTATTCTTTTATCGACTCTTCACTCCATAAACCTGAGGCCATGTTTATTGAGCTCAGTTTCGCTTGGGGACAAGCGAAGTATAAGCTTGGGGGATTTGATACGTCCATTTTGCATGACTATTCTATGTCTTAATTCACTATTATTCATTGATATATTTCATATTGAGAGGTGATACTTATGTTATTTCATCTATTTTTGCATGGTTGATGACTTTTGGAGCATGGACCGCTGCAGTCAGGATTCTGATGGAAAATGTGCTGTTTGGAGGCAAAATTCGCGAAGATCAGAAAATCCGGGAAAATATACGGAAAATCCTATTTTTCCAGAAGACTAAGGAAGCCAGAAGACGGAGTGGAGATGGGCCACAGGGGCCCACACCACCCCATGGTGCCGGTATCCCTAGGCCGCGCCAGGAGGTGGTGTGGCCACCCTGGCCCACTCCAGCCTCTCTCCTCTGGCGTATATCATCCTACTGAAACCCTAAGACCCGGGGAGTGACCATAGAAAGATTTCGCCGCCTCTGCAGGGCGGAAAACACCGAGAGAGAAAGATCTCTCCGGCAGACAGATTTCTGTCAGGGGAATTCCTTCTCGGAGAGGGGAGATCGTTGCCATCAACACCACCATCAAGCTGGACTTCATCGGGATCATCATCATCATCACCACCATCATCACCATCAGCACCCTCATCACCATCTCCATATTGCTGTAACAATTGCGTTGAATCTTGCATAGTTCATAGGGGAAACTTTCCCGGTGTTGATTACTCTTCGTAGTTGATGCTATTGAGTGAACCATTGAATTATTGTTTATGTTCAGATTGTTATACATCATTATTCCATCTCTGATCATGATCCATATGATGTCTTGTGAGTAGTTCGTTTTGTTCTTGAGGACATGGGAGAAGTCTTGTTGTTAGTAGTGGAGTTGCGTTGAGAAAGATTCAATAGATTGTTATTTAAGTTGTGGTGTATTTCTTCTAGTGGTGTCATGTGAACGTTGACTACATGACACTTCACCTATATGGGCCTAGGGGAATGCATTGTGTATTTGGCTACTAATCGTAGGGGTTGCCGGAGTGACAGAAACCTGAACCCCCGTTAGGAAACCATTGCACAAGGGACGTAAGGGTCTTAGAGTTTAAAGCTGCGGTTAAGTTTCTACCTTAATTACTTTCTTGTACTTACGGATGTTTGCAAGGGGTATAATCATAGGTATGTATTAGTCTTGGATGGGGCGGTACATTAGCACAGGTTCACCCACACAACACTTAGCAAGATAAAGAGGATTAATCAACTATATGAAGCGAAAGCACTTGACAATCTTCCCATGTGTCCTCAAGAAGGTTTGGTCATCTTAAGTAATACAACCGGCTTGTCCTTTGCTACATAAAGGATTGGGCCACTTGCTGCATTTATTCCTACTGTCTTTTATTTACTCGTACTATGTTTATTTGCTATATCAAAAAACCCTAAAAATCCGTTTGCTAAGTATTTGCAGAGAATTCCTGATCCATACCACTAGCCAGCACCTTCTGCTCCTCGTTGGGTTCGACACTCTTACTTATCAAAAATACTGCGATACACCCCCTATACTTGTGGGGTCATCAAACCCCTACGACACCGGCATCGACGACCCATGGTCGGAGGTAACTAGGGTTTTCTCCCCTCCCGTGGTTCTTCTACCGTTCCCATCGTTGGATGCTAGATCTTGGTTTATTAGGATTCCCTTGTTCGCATTTCGATTGCTCGATCTTCTTACATCATCTACTCCCCCATTTTCCTTTTCTTCCAAAAGGTTTCCGGCAGCAACGTCTATAGCGATGACGAGTCCAGCACACCAAGACTCGTCAGGTGCTGAGGAGGCTGCGGGTCGGCCAGTACGACGCCTTCTTCAGGGGCGGCTATTGGCACTGACCCTTCCGTCGGGCGAGTCTCGCCGGCACTGTCTTCAACTACTTACTGAAGCATGCAGAGGCCCCGGGCTCTAGCATCCACAAAGGCAGCGAGCGCAAGACCATGAACATCAACGCCTACATCGCTGAACACCGGGCTCTCAGCTTTCACCTCCGAAATCTCCAGTGGGTGGCCATCAAAGAGGGTCGCATGCCTCCAATCAGGCCCAAGGCCCCCAAGATGAAGGGACTGGGTAGCAAGAAGTGGAGGAAGCGCCGGAGGGAGGAGGCGGAGGCGCGGGCGCATGAAGGACGGGTTGGATGGGTCCTTGAATGTATCTGCATCTGCAGCGGCTGCTGCTAAGCAACTTCTTTTGATTTTCTATATTTTGCTAGCATCCTATTTCTGGCTGAATGCATCGAACCTCATTAAGCAACCTACTTTCTATCGCTATATCCTATTTAGCTGTGCACAACTATATCTATATTTGTTTTGTTTTCTGAATGAATGTATTCTGGCTAGTGTGATTTGCTGCTCTAGATTTGCTACCTGATCGGAGGCAAAAAGAGGTCCAAAAGGGAATGAATTATCGAAGAGAGAATCTTCTATAGATTTGCTACCAATTTGGGAAAATGAAACATATCAGTTTAGCGAGAGAAGAAAAGGGTACTCTTTCAAACTGCCAGTTAACGAGCTACCATCTTGACGAGGCCCCATCTTGATGTCTCCCTCTACAAGAAGGAACACGATGCCGTCCATGGAAAAAGTCGTCGAGTGGTCATGTCATGTTTAATTTAGTCTGCAAAGGCTACTACTGCTACTACAACACATGCACAGGTTAACGGGGTCATCGACTGCACGGTTGTCGACGGGACGCTGCAATTTATTGCCACTTGATTTTAATAAGACATATCCCATTTTTATGCAGCGCTCTCAATCTCACTTCCAACTGGGCCCTACCGCTAGTAACTTCCATGAGTCAAGGGCCCCCCTTGAGTAGATCTAATGTTGCTAGAAATTGGTTCCGTGCCACTTGCATGCAGTGGAATCGAGGTCTGCCATGAGCGTGTTTTCAATGCAGCTCTAAAGTGGAGATCGTGGCTGTTTCAAAGAAAAAAGGGAACCCAAAAAAAGGTGGAGATCGTGGTAGCCCCCCGCTCACCACACGTGTCCACTCGAGGACTATGAACGGTCCGGTGTTTATAACCCCACTCGACCTTCTTCTTCCATGTGCTCGTGTCATTTTCCCCCAGTCTGTCTAGTCCCAAGACCCCAATCTGCACCTACCGCGCGCGCCGAAGCTCCCTCACTTGCACTACCTCCTTCCCTTGGTGCGCCATGAAGCGTACGCATGGAGACGAGCCGGAGGTGAAGCCAGTTGAAGGCACAGCAATAGATGGCTCGGTCGTTGCCAAGAAGGCGGAGGCATCTTCTCCGGGCACGAACGCGACTCATCACCGTGCCATCGAGGGTGCGAGCTCATCCGTCCAGCCAGTAGCCATCACCGTCGAGTAGCAGGTGGCCGACAAAGTCGTGGCCAACAATGTCGTGGTGCCAGCGGCAGATCTGGATGGGGGGCAGGAGGCAGGCGGAGGCAATCCAGTGCTCTACATCAACGACCCCATCGCCGTACAAGAAATCTTCGACGCAATCGCGGAGAATGACGAGTTCGAGGAGGTCCCTGCTGAGAAGTCCGAGGTACTACATTGCTAGCTTCTCTAGTCACAGCCACAGATTTCACTGTTCATACATAGGATTTGCTCAATCGTGTACAGATTCTTTTGCTCTTGAAGTAGGGTAGTATATATATGGTTCGATCGGTCGATTGATGCATCTGCCATCTAGTCACAAAACCCTAATCCGTCTAGTCACAAAACCGCAATCTGCTCATCTGCCATCTAGTTGAGTTTGCTAGTTGAGTGTTGATTTCGATACATAGCATGCCTATAACATTACATTTCTATTCCTTACTAAGCCCAATGATTCAATTTTTCCCCAAATAGTGCAAGGGCATCTGATGGTGTCGTTTTCTAAGGGATGGTTAGTGAACCTGAGGTAGCAATGCACATAAACAATATAGGTTGTGCTGTTGGTATTTTGGTTCTCCGACTCCCTCGCTAAAAATGAGGCCCTAATTTTTTTCTCATATGGAACCTATATATATAATCTTTGTATTGTTTCTAATCTATGAATGTGTTGTATGATGCATATGTATATCCCTGAATATTGTTTTGTACGATTAAATTTCAATTTCTTATTGTGGCCAATGGTTCAAATTTGCCCCAAAGAGAGGCAGACACATTGGTGTCAGATTTTTTCAGGGATGAGTTAGCGAACCTGGAGCCATGTACAAGATCAATATAAGCTGTGCAATTGTTGCTTGGTTCGCTTATGCCATCCCTGTAGAAACTTATGAGGCCGCAATCTTTATTCTACATTCATAGAACTATGATATTTGAATTATCTATTCCATGCATTCATAGTGTAAAAGAAATACATTTTAGTTTGTCACCGAGGCCGATGATTGAAATTTGCTCCAAAAGAGTTCAAGGGGAGACGCGTATGATGGTGTCGTGTTTTAGGGATGGGTTGGTGAACCTGAGCCAGCAATGCACACAAACAATATAGGTTGTGCTGTTGGTACTTTGGTTCGCCAACTCCATCTCTGAAACAAATTACGAGGCCCTAGAGTTATTCTCATATGGAACTACATATATGATCCTTGAATTTTTTCTGATCTTTTAATGATTGGTATGATGCATATGTATATGAATGGTTTTGATCATAAGTATTTTTAACATGTACCTGAAGATTAATCGTTTGGTTTTTTATTTATAATTACAATATGTAGGCTTGTTTTTGTACCTGACTATGTATATCCCTGAATAATGTTTTGTACGATTACATTTCAATTTCTTATTGTGGCCAATGATTCAAATTTGTCCCAAAAGAGAGGCAGACACATTGGTGTCAGATTTTTTCAGGGATGTGTTAGTGAACCTGGGGCGATGTACAACAACATTACAGTTTGTGCAATTGTTACTTGGTTCACTGACTTCATCCCTAAAGAAACTTATGAGGCCCCTAGATTTATCCTACATTCACTCTGATGCAATTATTTGTCATTGTGTTGAGATGAAATGATATATGAACCGATCAAACTATTGCTGAGATGCTTTATCTTTGATATCAACGGATATGTTGTCTTACATATACATGTTGTCAATTCTTGAGTTGTAATTCAATTCAATTCAATCATATGTATGAGTTCTAAGTTATGTTCTTAAAAATCAACAGGAGGATAATGATGAAGTGGATGATAGCAAGGTATCCAGGGACAACAAGAGCCGCTACGTGCTGAGGCGGTTACGGTGTGGGCTAATCCATTTCCACCGTAGGGGGAGACTGTTTTGCCCATTATGTGGTAGAGCAATCAACGTGGACCTCGACAGCATGATCCAGCACGCGGTGGGCGTTGGCACATGAGGAGGCAAAAGCCATAGGCCGATTACCTTGGCACGGCACGCAACCTTTGGCAAATTCCTCCGGGAGTATGTCAGGACTGGCCTGTATCCCATCGACTAGGCTATCGCTGCCTCTTGCTGATATGCCCCTGCCTTGCTAGGCGTCTCCGTGTCCCGGCCTCCTGCTGCCGCCCCTGCTTTTATTTTGTTTTAGTTAATTATTACCTGTGTGTGGCATGTAAGCCAATATATCCGTGGTGTCTCTGGTGAACCTTCTATATTAATCTACTCCTTTATATGGAGTGCCTTAAAATTTCTAGTGTTCAATTATATTACTGATCATGCTCATGCACACTACATAATATTTCTAGTGTTTGATTATATTATAATTGTCAAGGAATACATCAACAAGTTAAATTGGTCGAAATTTTGTATTGAAGTAACTAAATGATCTCACATCAACGGTGGACGTTGGCAGAAGCCGAAGACCTTGGAGCGGCACACAGTCTTCAGCAAATTCCATGCAAGTTCAACAACGGGTTGCCACCGCCCAGCTCCCAATTCGCTTACAGGTACAACATGACAGAACTGGAGCTACCACAGAGACCTCGGCAGAGGTGGCAGAATTGGTGCGGGTGCAACCATGGCGACGGCGAGCTCAGATTCTAGAGGAGGAAAACAGAACCGAGCATGGTCGACATGGTGACAGATCTCACCGGGAACCAATTCTCGTCCCCGCACCGTGCCATGGGTGCGTCCATGGTGAGGGCAAGCTCCGACTTGGGATGGGGAGGAGAGCGGGGCCGAGCAGGTTCGTCACGTCTCAGCTCTGCGCCATGGCCGCAACCACATATTGCCGCTCCGAGGAAGAAGAAGACGTGTAATGGATGCAGGCGCCAACGCTGCAAGCCTACAGGGAGGAGAGGTGGGCCGAGCAGGTTCGTCCATGTCCCGGCTCCGCGCCATGGCTGCGACGCCCCCACAGATTGCCGCTCCGGGGAAGAAGAAGACACATAACGGATGCAGGCGCCAACGCTGCAAGCCTAATTGACACCTAAGCGACGGGAACGACATAACGACGGGAACTGACAGGAGGGGCCCAACTTGATGGCCGTTAGCCTGATTTTTTTTTATTGAAACGTAAAGTTGAATTCGTGCCGAAAAAGTCCCTTTGGATATTTGGCACACCAACTATAGTCATCCTGGCTGATTTCAGGGAACTTGGGTACCGCGTTGCCTGGGCGCCCCAACTTTCGGGCCGCAAAATGATATTCTCTTGAGAGAGATATCTCTAGGCCCCTCGAGTGATCGGATTCAGAAATGCATGGCCATGCTACATATGGTTAAGTGTTAACCTAGTAAAGGGATTCTGAATCATAGTATCGAGAAAGAGAGGTCAGCTTGGAGCTAGACCAAATATCATAGGGAAAAGGGAAAGACATGTACTCAACCTTGTGATTGTTCGTCCGAATGATCTTTATATGCGTTTAGGAGTTGGCATGTCTTGCTAGAGGCAGCTACCAACTATTGATAGAGTAAGTGTACACATGTCATGTCTATACGTGTATGAACCTATAGGGTCACACACTTTAGGGGTTGGAAGCCTAATGAGGATTGGATCCGAATTAGACCAGGCTTAGGCTGCTAATGGGCTACTAATGTAGAATCCCACCAGGGATGCCTATATAAGAGAGAGTGAGGCGAGCTGAATAGGGTTGAGCATTCCACCCAGCCACCACTCCTCTTACGCCTGTCTTGCACGTGCGGAGCTAGCAGTCTTCCGTGTGACCTTCCACTCCGAACGTGTGGATACCTCGGAGATGCTGCAGCTATAGCACTTGCACAAGCTGTGCACAGGGGAGCTGCTCGTAGGACGAGGACAAGGAGGAGACATAGAACATCTACACTGCCGCGACATGCATCGAGTTCCGCAATTGCGCATCTAGCGGTAATCCCGTGATCTATGACAATAGTATTCTTGGTTGACGCGGTAGAAAATTTTGATTTTACGCTAGTGTAGCCTACCCGTTACCCTACAAAGGCACCAAAACCTAGGGTTATAGGGAAAGTCCTTGTCGGACAGGTTATAGAGTCTGACACTAATAGTAACTAGTCTTCGTGTCTTGTACTCCAAGGATCTGGGTTGGTCGGTGACTGTACCATAGCATTCCTTCTACTGGCTTGGGCCTCCCTTCTAGATCCGTCTAACTGGCCGCCCAGAAGGCCATAAGACTTGCTACCAACTATGGACCAGTCGGGTTAGCCAGATTAGAGTCATGCAATGGTGATACCCATTTAGCATATCCCCAATAGTAGCCCCCAGAGGACTTTGAGATCTTGCATCGTCTTGCCCTTTAGTCTTGAATGCTACATCTAGGTTATGTCAGCAATTTGTCAAGCAATATCTCGATTTCTTTCGACAAAACCCTATAATCTTCTCCGTTTTTCAATGTGTAAGCCAGAGAATCTTCAATTCCCGAGTCTTCCTTCCCATAGTCAGATAGATTCCATCCATACTGGAATCTTCAGACGTGACTGCTCCACTGCTAATGTCAGTAGGGTGATGTAGGCTACAGCCTACGCTTCCTCGAAATTCACATATGACAGCAGTTAATCATATAGTGATCTTCCCTTGCGTGAAATCCAAAACATTAAGAGGCAAATGGGGGACATGGAAAAATTATCACGTGCGTTCAGTCACACATTGTCAACCCTCCAATCATTAGATTCCTTGCACATGAATCTTGACGCCAGGACTTATAAATAGTTATTGCGGCCGAAGATAATTCTTTTAGCTACATTCTCCCTTTGTCTTCTTCTTCGTCCCGATGAGTGACTCTTCGAGATCCTATGAATAAACCCTAATAGAGGAATACCATATCCCCCTTTCTTCCCAACCCAATCCAATGGAGAGCTGCATCAGCGCGCCATCGATGGTGGTGGATACCTAGGCTTCCACAGAGCCGTCAAGGAACGTCCATGTCCCACCGGAGGGGCTAGTAATCCCGGCCTCCGCGTGGTATAATCCACCGGCGATGACCAGAAATAAGCGGCGCTCGAAGCTGTGGAGGAGTCTGTCCCCTACAAGGGAGTGTGGAGGGGCTCTGATCTTACCGCGGAGCAAATGAAGGAGCTCATCACTGAAGATTACCTCCCCTCGATAGAGAGGCTGGTCTAGCGGTCAGTGTCGGTCAGCGAGGTCGTCCCCTCTCCCCAAGTCGGAGAGAAGGTCTACCTCAAAGCTTAGCTGGTACATGGAGTTTCCCTCCTAGTCTCCGACTTCTTCCTTGAAGTCCTGAGATACTTCTGGGTTCTCCCTCACAATCCTTCTCCCAATAGCATCTTAGCACTTAGCAATTACATAGCTTTGTGCAAGGGATACCTAGGAATTAGGCCTAGGTTAGATCTGTTTATTTATGTCTTCACCGTGAAGAGAGAGTCCGGAGATTCCAAGGATGAACTTTGTAATTGTGGAACCATTAGTTTTAAGATTCGTCCTAGACGACGATTCCCTGACATCGTTGGCCATGAGTCTTGCAAGAATTGGTAGAAAACTTACTTCTATGGCCCAATTTCCTCTAGCTGTCTAACAAGACTCATATCTTGACTTTTTCGATGGTGCTACAGCCGAGGCCACGACCTGGAGGTCCCCAACCCTTCTCCCCTCTGACGATGAAGCCTCCCGTGCCGTAAGGAGGATAAAGTGGCTAATAGACGGAGGACTTACCGGCTTGGACCTAGCCATGTGATGGTTTACAAGGCAGATCCAACATCTTTAGCACTACATCAGGCTGATGCACGAGTACACCAAGGAGAGAAAAGATCCCATGCAGATTTCCGAGGATAACTTCTCCATGGACTCCATCAAGCTCTAGCTTAAGGACCTTGTCAAGGTGAAGGACAGGAAGCGTGGCTTCACCATCACCTTCGACATGTTTGAATGTGGTGAATGCCTAGAGGTAACTATGTTTCCTTCATTGCTTTTGTATATACTCTAAGTACTCTGCCTTGGAGACATCAATCATCTAACATATTTATTTCCCATCAGCTGGCAAGCTTGGCTGAAGAAGACATGGACACTCAAGTTTATGATCCCAGGATGAAGGACATGCAAGTTCTGTCCGACGATGAGGCCTCCAAGGATCATCAGGCTCTGGCAACATGAAAGCGGAAGATCTCCACCTCTGACGCTGCTGCCGAGGGCAAGAAGAAGAATAAATCCGAGAGTGGAGTCTCCAAGAAATCCACTTCTGCCTTAGAGGCGGAGAAGAGAAAGTCCACAAGCATCCCGTTAACCAAGGAAACCGCTGTTGTGTAAGAAACTCTCTTGTATGACTTTGATTTGTACCTATTCATTCCTATACTTATACTTTGTATGTTTCAGGAAGAAGTTAGGTATTAGTCTGAAGCGCACCTCCAAAGATACTGGAGGGTCTAAAAATATTCGTGAAATGTTGACCAAGTCCTCCCCCGCCATTGCTCCCCCAACTCCTGCCATCAAGCACAACACAAGATCTGCTAGAACACCAACTACCACTACACCTGAGGCCTCCATCATGGAGCTAGATGTCAATCATGTAGAGGATGTCTCAGGTTCTGCCGGTTTGGACATTGTTCCCGGCGCTTAGGCGACGCAGGAAAACACCTCCTCTGAAGGGGTTGAAGCTACGGCTAAGGATGCCACTGAAAGAGGGAAGCAACTGACACTGGGAGTAGATGAAGCAGCAACAACGACAACCAAGTCGGGGACTTCTTCGTCTTCCACTACTATAGTAGCACAACGGACATCTAGAGCTTCCTTCGTTCCCTTGGAAGATGTGCCTGCAATGCCTCTGACTCCTCCGATGTTAAGTCTGGATGATCTTATCCGGCAGGGAGATATTATCTATAATAATTCCAAGACCTTCCACAATGCATACGCCACTGCAGAAAACAATCTCAAGATTATTGCTATTGTAATTCTTTGATCTTTACATTTCACTTTATAACATATCCCACTGTAGCCCCCGAGCTCGTTGGTGGAAAACCATAAGTTACTGGCCTGAGTGCTCTAAAAAGAACCAAGTGTAAAACTTGATACTGTGGCCCCCGAGTTTCGAGGTAGAATGAATAATTCTGGCTAGATACTCTAATAAAATCATACATAGGTTAAAATGTAATAATGTAGCCTCCGAGCTTCTAGGTGAAACTGAAAAGTTCTGGCTAGATGCTCTAGATAAACTAAGCAAATTTCTTTGTGCAGAATGAGACTAACCGGAGGAACGTCGCCAATGAAAGGTTTGCCTAGATGCAATAAGATCTGGACATTGAAAAGGGTAAAACAACCTTTCTGAAGGAACATATCAAAAACAACAAGCGTATGTTTTATTCCAACAGCTCCCTAATCCATATTTATAGATATTTCATCTAAATACTCATAATTCTTATTTGTTCTGACTTGCAGATGATGTTACCAAGGCCAAGGGAATTGTTGAGCAATCCAAGCACATCCAAGAGCTGGATGATGAGAACAAGATCATGAAGAATGACCTGGCTAATGTTGTGAAAACTCATGAAGAGGCAATGAAGGCTCTACAAGAATCTGCAAACACTAAGATGGAGCGCTTGAAGAAGGAGATTGAATAGCTCAAGCAACAGAACCAAGCTGCCGCAGAGCAGAATTCTCGGGGCCTTTAAGCGTATAAGAAACTTCAGAAGGATCATGACATCTTGGTGGAGACCTGGCATCAAGCTAAAGCCAACATCTTTGGTAACTTCCCTCCATCTTTCTCAATTTCTATAAGTTGGATTTTTTATATCATTGCAATACGCATGACCTTTATTCTTCCAAAAACACGAACCCCATTGGTTTAACCAACATGGGTGAACATGCTTCGGATTCAAAGGAATGCATGATTCTTGCTAGCAACTTTATCAACACTGCCATCATCTAGGCCAAGGAGATAGCTCAGCCCCTGGACATCACCATCAAGGCAGTAGACTCTACCACCAAGTACTCGGAAATCCTTCGTCGAGCCCCTGAGAGGATAAGGAGCTGGAAAGCATCATGCATTCGAGCGAGAGCCAGGATGTCCTTGCCTTGGTGAAAGCACACTACGACAATGCCGACATCGACTAGATAACCTCTAGCATGCCGGCGGTCGATGAAGAGGGTTGCAAAGTTGATAGCACTACTATCTGGAATTCCCTTACCAACTATGATACCAAGGTTGCCAAGCTGGTCAAGGTAAATGTCTTCGTGCCTGCCAAGGAGATGGATGATGAGCTAGTGGCATCGGAATCTTCCCTCAGGACTTTCAACCTTGATGATCTCTCTAGGCTTGTCTCTGTTATAGCCAGTGATGCAGCGTCAAAGTCACCTACATCAGAGCCATAAACATTTGTTGTATTAAATGTGTCTCTGTGCATTTTGTGTTTATGCGAAAAAACAATGTAGAAGTAAGGCGGAAAACTTGGCTACAAGCCTCCTTCTACTTATTCGTATCGAACATGTATATATTTTTTAAGCAAGTGTTGTCTTATCCATTATTCTGGTTCTTATGCTTGTCCTTTCATGAGAGGGAAGACTCGCAGCACAGAACCATGTCCTCGGGTGATGATGCTTAATAACACAGTCTAGAACCTAAGAAAAAATCGCCTGCTTTGAGTGCTAAAATGGCACTACTCTGAAATCCACATAAAAACAATAGAAAACGTGTAGATCAGAAAACTTAAGCTAACGCCCGTCGGCGGAATTTTCACAGTTGCAAATGCAAACTTGTGCATAAAGGGTTTATAGGATCCAAAAATGAACACTAAAGGAGGAAAAAGACTCAGGAAATATGATTGAACCAAGTGCATTATTTCATTGATTATATAAGGTACATATTACATAAAAGAAAATATGCTAAGTGTAAAAGGGACATATGTGTGCTATTTTCCATGGTCGACCAGTCTCCGAATAATCATCATCGAGGTCACGTCTCTTACGCTTGTGATCTTTTCCTAGCTTATCTTTCAACTCATGAATATCAACGAGGTAATAGGAACCATTGAGAAGCGCTTTGCTTATGACGAACGATCCTTCCCAAGGCAGGGATAGTTTGTGTGACTTTTTCTGCTTGAGGCGAAGCATGATATATCCCTCTTTAAACGAGTGATGCCTAACACGATGACTATGGCAGCTGCGTAGCTTCTGCTGGTAGATGGCAGATCTTTGGCAGGCCAAGACATGTTCTTCCTTGAGCAGGTCAATTGATAAGCGTCTGGATTCTTCAACATCATCTTTGTCATAGGCGGTGAGTCTCGGTGCATCATGGAGGATATCAAATGGTAGGACTGCTTCTACTCCATAAACCATGAATAAGGGGTTAAGTCGGTAGATCTGTTGGGGGTTGTTCGTAAACTCCACAAAACATATGGTAACTTCTCCGCCTAGGCTCCAGCTACTCTATGTTGTGGTGACTCTAAGCTTGGCTTGATTCTTTGCAGAATTAGTCCATTGGCCCTTTCAACTTGACCATTAGATTATGGGTGTGCCACAGATGCTAGGTTAAGGCAGATGCCTTTATCATGATAGTAAGCCTTGAATTCTCTGAGTGACAAGTTTCTACCATTGTCGATGATGATGCAATACGGGAGACCAAATCACACCACTAGATCCCGAACAAATTTCAGGGTTGTTGCCCCATCGAGCTTTCTAACAGGTTTAGCTTCAATCAATTTAGTGAATTAATCAACTGCAACCAGCAGATGCGTAAACCCACAAGGTATCGTCTTGAAGGGACCAGCCATGTCAAGCCCCTAGACTGCAAACGGCCAAGTAATTGATATTGTTCACAATTCTTCAGCTAGAACATGTGGTTGACTTGCATAGAACTTACATCCAAGATAGGTCTCCACTAGCTTATCGGTGTCCACCTTGTCGTTCGACCAGTAAATCCTTGCCAAAAGGCTTTGGAGACTAGTGGTCGGGGAGTGGCATGATTCCCACAATCTCCTAGATGAATCTCTCTAAGGATTTGAATACCTTGTTGCTAGAAGACGCGCCATAGGAATATTCTTGTGGTACTTCTTTTGTATAGCTGGCCATTTATTATAGTATAGCCTTGTGCTGTGCGTACTATCTGCTGGCTTTCGACTTTGTCGGTGGGCAGTGTTCCATCTCTGAGGTAGTCCATGAACGGTTTCATCCAAACCGGAGAGGTCACTGTAACGGAGTTAACAAATGAATGAACTCTATCTGGGTTGTCAGGGTCTGCTCCTTTCATGGATGGTGTCTGTAGATGCTCCAGGAAAATGCTAGGCGGAATTGGTTTGCGGCCGATCCAAGCTTTGATAGAAGATATGCCACCTCATTATCCTCCCTTTTGACATACTTGACTTTGTAGTTGTCAAAACACTTGGCTATCTTGTCTACTTTGTCTCAATATGTCGCCATCATATGTTCCATTCCCGCATACTCTTGCCCCAGTTAGTCCAATGTATAGCGTCAGCGGTAGCTATATCCGCCTTGAATATCTTAAACTCCTCTTTGTCGAGCATTGGATTTTTCTTACTATAACCTCCCATCTTTCACCTTTGTCAATGCTATTCTTTATCCAGGTTTTCCAGCTGCTCAAGGCGTTGCTCATCTTCGTGAGGGATAGTTTGTTCACCGGGTTCTTTCTCTCGAGGTTTCTGAACTGCTCTGGGAATGTGTATCGGTTGTGAAGCTTCTTAAGGAGGTTATCAACCAAAGCCGCATTGTCAACATGTCTGATGTACTTCGTGTTGATCGACATGCTTTCCCGGACGATGCACCTAAGTTGCAGGCCATACCCTTTGGCAAACGCCTCAGGTGCAATGGGTTGGCCACTTTCTGTGACTTCAATGAACTCATCGCGGACGGTGGCGAGCACTGGTGGCTTCCGATCCTTCCTTTCCTTTTCCTTCTTCTTCTAAGTAGCGGTCGGGTTGCCTCTACCGCCATCCGTGCACTCGCCACCATCGGTGCGGGCGCTGCCATCGATGGTGTCATCCTCCTCGCCGCCTTCAGTAGTTTCATCGTAGTCGTCTTCGTCCCCCTCGTAATCAGCATCTCCTCCCTCATTGCCCCCAGCAGCTCTGGCGGCGGTCACCTCCTCCTTTGGTGGTGGTGTCATCCTCATCTCCTCCTCCTCCTCCTGCTATTGTTGGGACTCCCGCCAGAATGACTCATTGGCCTGTCTAGATTCTTCTTCGACGCTCATGTTCTTAGAAGGGCCAACCTCGTCATTACCTGACATGTTTGCACTCTATAAAAAGAGGCAAAAAGTTAGCACAAATCTCAAACGAAAAATTTGGCATGATGTTTGCAAATTTTTTGATCTAGGAGTGCCCATTTCTCAACCGAAACGGAAGTGAATCAACACTTCGGGAGAAACGGGTAACTCAATTGAAGAAATATATCCCTGCAAGACAAAACCCATCCCCATATTGACAGCCCCATGCATTGACCCTAGCATCCATCATCCACATGTAGTATATATATAACAGATAAATATGTATAATCCAGGTACACCATCAGCTGTAGTATTTTTGAAGAATGTAGATACAACATGGTACAACAAACTTAAAAACTTAAATTGGGTTATGTTATGTTACAGCAAGCAAGCTCCAGGTACAAGATTGCTCAAGGTACAAGCAAGCAAGCTCCAGGTACAAGCAAGCTCTAGTTATGTTATGTTACAGCAAGCAAGCTCCAGGTATAGCAAGCAAGCTCCAGGTACCAGCAAGCAAGCAAGCTCCAGGTACAATGAAGTACCTATGCAGCAAACTCTTGATGTAATTCTTGTAAAAGAGAAAAAACATATAGGGTGCACAGCTAAAGACACATGTCAATGTAAGAAGAGATTCTAGAATTATGGCTTACCAACATGCTGGAACAACACATGGATAAAACAATGGGCATTTGCTATTATCGAGTGCATCAAGAAAAATAAATAAATTACGGAGTAGTTTTCATTTGGTGTATAGTGATGTAGAATAAGTTAATCATAGGTTGCCCCAGAAAAATTCACAAGGGAGGAATGAAGTTCACCAACAATATCTAGATACCACAATAATAATAACTTAAGCACAACATGTTGCTCGCTTACTTAATCCCCTGTTATGTAATATTTCCAACATCCCAACAGACCAATAGCACATTAAAACAGAATGCCTTCCCAAACATAGAATTTAAATGTGACCCACTAAATTATGTGTGTAGTTTTTCATCACTTCAAGATGGTAAATTATTTGGATAGACGTACATCAATGAAGTGGACAATCAAGTACTAAAGAAGTACCATTTGAACACTCTCCAACAAACTGCAAGCATCAAGGACTTTTTTCACTGTATTTATGTTCACCTTGGTCAAAAAAATGAAGCTCAGTGCAAATGATTAAGATAATAGATGGAACTACTCATATTTGGAATGCCCAGAAAGTGCTAAGCTCGTACTCAACCTTTACTTAAAATTCTTCATTAGGTATCAGGATAGGCATATTCAGAGGAGCTAAAATTCCTAGAATAAATGCACAAATTCTTCAACTATAGAGGGTGCCTTATGCATAAAAGCCTTATGCGTAAAATTCCTAGAATAAATGCACAACTTCTTCAACTATAGAGCTATAATTCCTAGAATAAATGCACAACTTCTTCAACTTCTTCAACTATTGCTAGCATAAAAGCCTTAGAACTGCAGAGAGTGCCTTATGCAACATTCAATCATGGTGTGTTTTCTGTTTGCCTCGTGTACACATTATATTAGTCAGTAAATGCACAACTTCTTCAACTACTACAACAACATCTACAGATAGAAATAACTCTGCAATTAACATGCCAGAAACTTCAGAAAGGAATGGTCCCAACATCGAGAGTTTTTGCAGAATGGTGTGTTTTCAAAAACTTCACAAATATGGCAGAAACTTCAGAAACTTCAGAAAGGAATGGTGTGTTTTCTGTTTACCTGCTACTACGGTGGTTGTCGATGACGAGGGTGGCGGTGGTGCTCCTGCTGCGGGCGAGGCAGGGCGGGCCTCCTCCTCCATGGGATCCGGTGCGGTGGTGGCCGGCCTCCTCCTCCACGGGCTCCGACGCGGCAGTGGCGGGCCTCCTCCTAGGTTGCAGGCAGGGCGGGGCTCTCCTGCACGGCGGCTCTCCTCCTCGATTATGCTTCTATGCTCTTCCACCTAAGGGCCGACCAATTCAATGTGATGTAGCGCGACTCGGTGTGGCCTGTCAAAGTTGGCGCGTCGACCATCAACGCCGACATGCAGTGAGCGGTAGCCCTCGTGGTGACCATATCCAGCGAGCCTGCCGAGGTGCTTCTTGGTATTCCAACATCCTCGTTCTCGGTGGTTAGATAATTCTGGCAGAAGGATATGCACTCGTAGATCAGAAAGCCCTTGGCTATGCTTCCATATGGACGGGACCTATTGCGAACGAATCCTTTGATGACACCGTTTAGCCTTTCAAATGGCATCATGTTGTCCAAGAATGTCGGCCCGAGCTGGATGATGTCATCCACGACATGTATAAGTAGATGCACCATGATGTCAAAGAATGTGGGTGGGAAGTAAATCTCGAGCTCACATAGTATCACCATGATCTCTTCCTATAGCCTGTCGAGCTGCTTCACACTGATTGACTTCCTAGATATGACGTCAAAAAGGTTGCAAAGGCCAAACAACGTCTCACGGACATGCTCGTCTATTATCCCGCGGATCACAACAGGGAGTATCTGCATCATCAGCACATGACAGTCGTGAGACTTTATACCGCTGAACCTCTTCTTCGCCACGTCCAGATATCTGCTTATCTTCCCCGAGTAACCGTGAGGAACTTTCACTCCTATGAGGCACATGGAAAACTGCTCGAGCTCCTCCTGACTCAGAGTGAAGCAGGTAGCGTGAAGCACCATCTCATTCTTTTTAACTCTTTTGCGGCAACCTTGAGTCCCTTCCGTCTGATCATCATCATCATCATCACTGTCACGGTACTGAAGATATTTCTTGATGCCAAGAAATTTAATGTCCTTTCTTGCTTTCGGCCCATCCTTGGTCCTGTCCGGCATCTTCAGTAGAGTTCCAAGCAGACTCTCGGTAACGTTCTTCGTGATGTGCATTACATCGAGGCTATGGGGAGTGTGGAGGACCTTCTAGTACGATAGGTCCCAGAAAACAGACCTTGCTTTCCATACACCCAGCAGCGGCTTTGTCCTCGGTCGCTTTTTCCTGGCGCAGGGCAATGTACCCAATTATTCAAAAGCTCCTTGATTTCTTCGGTGCTCCTTGGACGCGGGGATCTTTCCAGCTCGTCATTACCATTGAACAGGTCACCATGTTTTCTCCACGGGTTATCCATGCGGAGCCACTTTCGAGTACCTTGGAACACGGTTTTCGAAGACCCGGGATCCCTTGGTAGCTGGAGATGTGGTGTCTCATCCATGCACTTGACACATGCATTGTGTTCGTGGTTCACCTGGCCTGATACATATGCATAACCAGGATAGTCCTGCACCGTCGTGAGCAATGCGTCTCTCAGAGGGAAATATTCTTTAGTGTAGGTGTCCCACGTACGGGTTGGTGTCTCCCATAACGTGGCTAACTCCTCTCTCAACAGCCCAACATACAGATGCATATCGATACCTAGTTGTTTTGGCCCCTGAATAAGAATGCTCATGTGTACGTACCTTTTCTTCGTGCACAGCCACGGGGAGGTTGTACGGCCATACAAACACGGGCCAGGTGCTATGCGTGCTACTCTGGTTGCCAAAAGGATTGAGTCCATCGATGCTCATACCTAGCCTGACGTTCCTTGCATCGCCCCCGAACTCTTCGAAATCGATGTCCAATGCATTCCACTGGCTAGCATCTGAAGGGTGTGTCAGGATCTTGCCTTTCTCCAGATCATCTTTGGGTTTCTCCCTTTCTGTGAGCCATTGCATGAGCTTTGCTTCCTTAGGATCTACGAAATATCGCTGCAGACAAGGGGTGATAGGAAAGTACCATACCACTTTTCGAGGAACTTTCTTATTCCCTCTCTTGTACCGTCCTTGGCCGCACACCGGACATGTGGTTCTCTCCGCGTACTCATTCCTATAAAGTGCACAATCATTGATGCACGTGTGGAATTTAATGTGTGGTAGGTCGAGAGGGCACATGATTTTCTTGGCCTCCTCGATACTTGTTGGCAATGTGTTCCCCTTAGGAAGTAGGTCGTGCCAGTATTCCATGTTCGCGTTGAAGCTCACATTGGTCCATTTGTATTCGGCCTTCATCTCCAGAGCCTTGAGCATTACACTCAATCGTGTATCCTCGGGGTGACACCCAGGATACAATGGAGTCATCCCGTCTATCTCCATGTGTGCCAGATTGGCTTTCTCTCTGGCTGCAGCTTTGGTGTTGCTCGTCTCCTTGAGGAGCAATTCTTGAACATCAGGGTCCTGCAAGGCCAAAGTTAGCAGCGTTTGTGTGTTCGCGTCTTCTCCTTATTCATGCATCTCCTTCTTCATGATGATCATGCCCGCCAGCATCTCCTTCTTCATAATGATCATGCCCGCCGGCATCTCCTTCTTCATGATGATTATGCCCGCCAGCATCTCCTTCATCATGATGATCATGCCCGGGAGACTCTTCGTCTTCTCTCCCGCCCACATCTTCGTGACCACCATTGACGTCACACATGAAACCGCGCCTGACCAGGTGACCCTCCAATTGTCAAGAATTAGGGTCGATCCAGCACTGGAGTTTGCATGTTTAACATGGACATATTATCATGGTCTTGTTGTTCAGAATCATGTCCTCCTTCACATCTTTCTTGTACCTAGCAATTAGACCTTCACTCATCGTGATGACCATGGTTGTCTGAGCGGTCACAACAGAGAGTAGGTTAGAACCACACCATATGCACACACACATGCATGCATGGTAGCCAGAAAAATTCGGCATGACCTTTCCTAAAAGTAGGACATATGGGTAGTGCAAAAATTTGCCAAAATGGAAATGAATCAACATTTCGACAAACATCCATGCACCACACCGGCCGGGACAACAATAATCAAGCAACAAAAAACTTCCTCCCAATTCAAACATTCATGCACCACACAAGCTTCATGTATAAGCATCGTCTCGCCATGCATCGCACACACCACTCGCGCGACAAGCTTCACCTACAAAACATGCATATTCATGGCTAAGTACTCACCTAGTAGATTCAATATAGCGAGACAAGACCGCGCGATGAGAGAGTGTGGACAAATAGATCTACAAGTTGGTGGAGAGGAAATTAGTAAACAAATAGAGATATAGGAGAGAAAAGTAAGGAACTTTTAGATCTACAAGTTGGAGGGAGGCTTCCCCTTACCAATCTATGAACTAAAGTAGGTTTAGTTACAAGAAAATGGAGAAACTATGGGCAACATGGGGTGGGAGGGAGGAGGAAGACGAGTTGGGTGTGTAGAAGGCGAGAAGAGATGTGAAATGGGTGGTGGTGGAGAGAGGGGGTGAGGTTGCCACCTTTTTGCACATGGATCTGGACGCCTTGTTCTGTGGCGCATATTGCAGTTATGCGCCACATAAGTTCAAATTTTTGTGGCGCATATAGCAATATGCGCCCCAGAACAAGGCAGTGCACTTTCCGCGGTGGGACCCGCGTCAACTTTCTATGGCGCATATAGACATATGCGCCATAGAACTTATTACTTCTATGGCACATATATCTATATGCGCCACAGAAAGTTGGTCGCCCCACCCCGGTTGGCAGGTCCCACATAATACATGTCTTGCCAAATGCGCCACAAAATTGGGCAAGTTTCTGTGGCACATTCCCTGAAGTGCGCCACTGATATTTTTCTATGGCGCATGGTTCTGTATATGTGCCACCGAATACCTTGTCTATCTATAGCTGTTTTCCTAGTGGTGTCAGCGTATCCTAGAGTAGAGACCCTCTGTCGCGTCTCACTAACACGGACATCAGGGATGTCGGGCATCCCCTATTTGTTCGATAGTGGGCATGAAGGTGTTCTGGCCTCAACATCGACAAGAAACCTGCTGATACAAGCACAGAGCACACACAGAGCACACACAGGCATTTTTTACCCAGGTTCGGGCCGTCCTAGGCTAACAACCCTATGTCCTGCTTTGGTGGATTATCTGGGGTGGATCGAGGTATAAGAAGATGATCTCTACAGTGTCGGGAGCCGCTTTCATCTAGCTTCTACACTCCCCAGTCTTCCTCTTTCTTCCTCTTCTCACTTTGTTGCCTCTTTACCTCTCTCCCAACTCTCAAAACCTTTTACCCCTTTATCTCTAAAAAGCTCTCTCCCAAACCTCTTCTCTTCTTTCCCCCCCTCTACAACCTATGGCCAAGGGCCTCCTTTTATACTCCAAGGGGTCACCACAAGGGCCGGTGTGGAGCACTACCAGGGGAATTCCCGGGCTCAATTGCGGTGTGCCACGCGATCTTCAGGCAGATGGGCTACGCCTATGGCTAATGGATGGCCAAGGGTAGTGCACATGTGCACTTGATGGCTGAGTGATAGCTCAGGCTTCGAGCTGTCATTCATGTCGTTGGCGCGCTGTAGCGGACTACAGTGTCATGATGATGTCCAGCAGCGCTGGCGCGCCACCAGTTCCCAAGGCTAGGTCTGACACGTCTTGTCAGCCTCAGTTGACTCCGGTTCCCGGGCCGTGCTTAGCCCAGGAGAAGCGCTCACATGGTCCTTCCGGGGATCAGTCGAGGTCGTTCCTGGGCTTTGCTGTCCCCAACCACGCCCTTACCCTCTTTCCAGGGCAGCCCCGGAAGGAGGGATCGGATCACCCTGCGCACGTTGTTGTCTTTTCCTCCTTGTCCGTGCCCGGCTAGAGGATCGGGACTCGTCGAGTAGCATTCGTCTCATCTATAGGTGTCTACATCATAGCTGACGGTTAGTCTCCATAGGCTTATTATGCCAGGTCCATACCTGATTGGAGCACATAGTGCTCGCATCCTTGCGACGCCCCTGCTGGCCAGCCCATGTATCTGCTGAGCCGCTGATCGTGGGACCCGACCCACGTGCTATGGTGCAATGCGAGGGACCCCCGATCCCATTACGCTGACATAAGCCCCCGGGCAAGGGCCGGCAACTTGGAACGCTAGTCGTGGTTCGAAGAAGAGACCGTTGCCGGCTTCGCCCTTCAACAGTGTGTGGGCCCAGTCCACATCGCGGGGAGCGCGACATGACTAGATGGCACGCTCTCCCATCCCACAGAGCTGACATGCGCGTGCCTGGGCACTCAAGTGGCTGCGGGATTGCTGAGCCACGCCTTGGCTTCCGCGGCAGCGCGCATTGATTGCGCCCGCTTCAATTCCTGCAAAATAATCTTTGTGGGGCGCGATTGTTGCCCTCCCGTGAGCGGGTGGGGTGGGCAGAAATCGTTCCCCTTCCCTGTTTTTTATAAAAGGGGGGAAGGCATAGGGCTATGGCTTACTCTCCACATCCCCCGTAGTTGTTCCCTTCCAACTCCCTGCTCGATGTTGAGGACGATGACGTCGGGAAGCTCCGGTGATGACGATCCTCTTCCTCTAGTGGGAGAGATGGATCTAGCCTCGTCGGAGAGGCCACAGCGCAGGCACATGTGCCGAGGGCACCGCATCTCCTCTGCTGCTGGCGCAAATCTCCTACAACCGCACGCTGAGGCCCCGCCCCATCGCGGCTGCTGGGAAGGTGGCAGCGGACGGGGAGGCCCTCTCGATCGCCATTCTCCTTCTATAAGGCGTGGACAGAGCCCCCCTCGCCGAGGTCGCTACAGATGGCGGGAGCCTGACGGGTACTCCCCTCCCTGCGGGAGCCTAACGGGTACTCCCCTCCCGTCGCAGGGAAAATGATGATGAAACGGCGGGCTTCATTGGCTTCGAGTTTCTCGTATTCCTCTGAGTGAACTTCAAGTGGTGGTTGTGCCTTCCGGACTTGTTTGCCGAGGATCTCGAAGAGAACCCCTCGTGTGAGCTCCGGGTGCGCGAGGCTAGCGGCGACCAGCCCATCTAGGACTTGCAGAGGTGGGTGGATGGCACTAGCATCATGTACCTGAGTGATGGGTGACCAGACTTCATGGATCACTACGAGCTGAAGGTTGGCGATGCCTTGAAGTTTCGCTACCATGGTAGGGGTCGCCTGTTAGTAAAAATCTTCAACGACACCCTCTGTTGCCAAAGCTATTACCCACCGCTTGTCTTTGACTCGGACCTTAGCGACGTCTGAGGTAGGGCGCCGTACTGAGCGAGTGGTGTAGTCGCATGCGAGGTGGAGGAGGATGTGTGGGCTCCTCCCTTGTGCCATCAATTATGGACTCTCTCCATTATGCATGGGGTCTTCCTCGAACCAGTTGCTGCATTGTACATTTTCAAATGTAATGCCAATTGGCTTTTATTAATGAATTTACCTTTGCCTTCGCATTCTTTGTTCTTTTCCTCGCCGTATCGTGCTTATGGCTACCCTTGATTCGTCTGTCCCTTGCCTCCTTTGCGCCTCCATGGGTCCCGTAGGGGCGTTGTTCATTGTCTCAGGTGCCTTGCTCCCGTGCCCTTGGTTCCAGCCTTGCGGTCGACTCATGCCTTTCTTGCGGGGCCAGCCGCCCTGGAAGCCACGTTGTCGCTGCGACTCCCATCTAGTGGTGAGCCTTCTGCCCTTGCCGAGACCTTGCCTTGGCCTCTTTTCGCTTATCATCTGTTGCTTGTCCTGAAACATGATGAACACACCTTACGGCATCTTACCCATGCCTTAGGTTTAAAACAAGGTGTCGTGAGCTTGATTAGGGCGCATGGCGTTGCTAACTTGGGGGGCTAACGTGGGAGGTGTGTATTCGCGATTTAGTGCTCGTCGGCAATGCCTAGAGCACAACGCTTATACCTCAGAGCGGATCATGAGAGTATGACATTTCCTAGCCTGACAGTCTCGTTGCCCATGTCCGGTCCCGAGAAAATCCAAAGGAATGCAAAATCCCAATAAAGGCTCGGCAAATGAAAACAGGTGGAAGAACGAGAGCAACGGGATTCTCATTCCAAAACAGGGGCATCTCCCGGGTTACAAGCGGTTTACACTTAGGTGGGCTAGGCTAGATACGCTAGTATTCATCGCATTTGTCGGGAGCACTACACTCACCCCCGGGCTTTAGGATTGCCGGGAGAACCACGCATGCTCCCGGGCTTTAATTTGTCAGGGGAACCTCCACTCACACCCGGGCTTTTAAGGTTACCAGGAGCACCACGCACACTATCGGGCTTTCATTTTCCAGGGAACCTCCACTCACACCCGGGATTTTAAGGTTGTCAGGAGCACCACGCACACTCCAGGGCTTTTTAGTTGGTTGGGTGGATGCGAGAAGTTTTTAGCTTACTCAGAGAGACATCAGTACCAGAATTCTCATCGGAACTAGGTTCTGGAAATGGTCACAGCCTCTTCTCGGGTGAGCCAGGAATCAGGGCAAAAGGTTGGTCCGAGTTGGACGAAGAGTTAGTGTGAGTCATAGGGAAAGCAGTGGCTACCTGTTTGAACAGTTGTTCAGAGCAGAACATGGTGTCCCTGATATCACCTTTGATGGTCAAGGTACCCCATGAGAGGCCTGTTTATCTGCGGTACCAAAGTTCCCGGGCCAGCGCATGGCGGTACCTAAGTTTCCTAAAATTGCCGCGTTTCAAAATGTTGGGCCGCCAACTACCGAGAGGGGCCATTTCGATGCAAACTCATCTCACCCCTGCCAAATTCAAACATTCCGTGAAACTGCCCCGTGAAGTAGACGGTCGGGACCCTCATGTCGGTCATCTGTCCGTGATGCAAGCACCAACGCGGCAACCTCTTAGGAAAATCGAGTAACTAAGTGGATTGGATGCGTTGACCAATTTCACAAATCCATTCCCACCTTTCCCCTAGCACCGGCAGCGTCAGAATCCACCCTCTAGGCAGGATGATCCCTTCGAACATTTGACTTCCGGTGCCAAGTTGTTGCGCCCAGTCGCTGATCCCAAGCTCCAATGGCGCATGCCATAGCCGCCGTTGCGAGGCTCTAGCCCGCCTCCGCCGCTGATGAGCTGAGCAACTCGGAGATGGCGGATCCTACTACCAAGGAAGAAGAAGTTCTGGCTACAAGCGGGTGAGCTACCCTTCTCTTTGCTATTCGCACTAATTATAACTGCTAGCTGGCTACTGAACCTAAAATTGTTTGTTAGCCCAATGCTGACAAACATATTTTCTCCATAGTTTCTGTCAAGTGGGATCTCCGCGGACCACCCTTACCTGGTTATGGTAGTCCTCTTCAGGTACGACTCTAAGGGCAAGTTGTATGGACACCATTGTATCATGATGGAAGAAGCGCATGCACAGATCTGCACTATATATGGTATGGTTACTGCTCTGCGTAATCATGATGAATTATGGCCGAAGCAAACTGCAAAGTTCAGCTTCATGGATGAATGTGGCATCATGGTTCCTCTAACGTGTGACAATCAGCTAATTGGGTTGATGAAAAGGTATGCTTGATTGCATGTTTGAGCTGAATTGTGATGTACTGGATGTGGAAGCTGCTGCAACTGGGAGTCGCCCTTCTATTCTTGGACATGGTGGTTGCTCGAACCCAATTATCTCCTGGTAAGCAAAAGTCTCTTGGGGTTCGCATGTTTGTGCTGAATTGTAATTTTTGTCTTATTTACTCTGTAGATATTGGGCAGTTATGCAACAGTCTTGTTTCTTTGACAGGAAGCGCCGCAAGGTTAGAAACATGACTGTCGGGTCAGTCATTTTGCTTCCCAAAGAAATTAAAAATGAGTGGAAAGATGATGCTGGACACGATTCTGGTGCCCATTGTCCCGACGATGTAGAGTACGTGAAGCTAAGAAAATTGGCACCGAGGAAGAGGAAGAAGGCAGGAAATGAAGAAGCTAGTGGACGTGAAGGCTTGGCACCCAGGCTGCGGAAGCACGCTGCTGGCAACGAAGATGCATAGTAATGTGTTGAACTTGAACCTATATATGTAATTCGGTTAAATTCTAGAGCTCTGTGTGTGGCACTTTGCTGGGCGAAACAATCTACCCACGTTCTTTGAGTAAAATGTACCACGACTTAGGGATTGGAAACGCCAGAGTCAGTAGTTGAATCCGAAATTGTGATTGTGCCACTAATATCTGAAAACACGCAACACTAGTTCCACGATTGCTGAGGGGCAGGAGGTCTCCAAATACGACGGAATGTAAGTGGCACAGAAATAAATTATTTAAGCTGCCACACTCCATGAAGCAGCAACTTATTTCAGATGCTGCACAACGACGTGGCAACATAAACAGCAATGGCAACCGATAATGTCCAGATGCTTGGGCCCGTCTATCTCACCGCCTCCCTGCTCCTGCATCCCCTGCGTCTGGCGAAGCTCCCAGATCTCCATTAACCGGGTGTACGTGCTTCCACTTTATAAATTGTGGTTGTGCCATTTGCTTGCGGCACAATCGATGTAGATTACGTTTAAACAAACCACCAATGTCAGAATACCACCATGATTAGACAAAAGGAAGTGATGTAGGGTTAAGACAGACTAACGGGAGAGCAATTTTTTCCTCCTAGGACTCCGGGACCACTAGTTCAGACCGCTAGGTCAACAAGTACTACTATTACAACTTAAAAAGGCACGGAGCTCAAGCTAAATAGAACTAGTTATCACACATCTCCTTGATCTTCCTAATCTTAGCCCGATGCGCATCTTCTTGTGAGATCAAGGATCGATTTGTCTGCTCCTTCCTTTTAGCATCTTACTTGCACAGCTTCAATTGTTTCTCTGTATTTTTCCTCATGCACTTGTCAATACTCGTAGTTGTGAACTGCAGGACTTTGGCCTGGTGAAGATCATTCCTTGCTTGAGTCAGTTCTTGCTCTTCTTTAGCCTTCAGGGCCAACACCACGTCCCTCTCCTTCTCGACTTTGCTAACCTTGTCTTGCACCCTCCTGAGATCTCGGTTAAGCTTGGTCGTGTCAACTGGGTCCCATAGCTTCATCTCAACACTGCCAAGAAGTGAGCTGACTACGGATTCTTTCAACTCAACAGTCATATCCCATAGTTTGTCCAGCGTTTTCTGCATCAATTTGGGCCACTCTAGATCTACCCATTTGACAACACCGCAACTTCCGCCTTGCATCATTGCACGATGTCCTTGACAAGGTAGAAATCTCCTACATGTGTTTCGTCCTTCGAACACTACAAATTTAGCAGGCACATATCCATGTTTACATAGCAGAGGACTGTCTTCATCCACTAAACCGTGATAGTCGGAGTCATACATCGTCTGGTTGGCCTAACACATCATACGCGCATGAGTAAACATAGTAGATCTAGCTCAAAAAATAGATAACTGGCCACAGATGATAGAGATAGAGATGAGACGACTCACATCGAAATCACCGTCCCTGTCGTCATGACATGTTTCCCCGCCGTCTCCCCTTAAACCATGGAGAGAGGGGAGGGGGTGGCTACCGGAGAGGGGATTGGGATGGACGCGCCGTCGGCTTGCGGCTACAACAGGATGGGAGTGAAGTGGGGAAAGTGGCTTTGAGGGGAAGGAAGAGAAGTACGGGGAGGAAGAGAAGTAATGGGGACGTGACACTGGGATATGGCCCACTAAACTCGTGAGTCGTGACACTCGCAACAGGGGAGCGCCCGGTGTTGCAAGGCTATCTAGAGCAAGCATGGCCAATCATGCCGCAGAACAGCCTACTCGATGATCGCTCTCACAAAGACCATCCCAATCGTCCAAGCTCCCTAATCGAACGGTATGTAACAATCATGAAGCAGAACAACTGTGTTAGGGCGTGCCTTCTAGAAGACTCGGTCTAACGGCCACCCATTGGGGGGCTAAGGTTAGGGCTCTCCTAAGGTTAGGATCCATATGTGGTTTATGAGAGGAACATACATGCAATGACACTGGGTGTGGTTCATGAAAAGAACAAACATGCAATGACACTGGTGGATCCATATGTGGTTTGTGAAAAGAATAGACATGCAATCACACTGGGTGGATCCATGTGTGGTTCATGAAAAGAACACACATGCAATGACACTGGTGGATCCATGTGTGGTTTGTGAGAAGAACACACATCCAATGACACTGGGTGTGGTTCATGAAAAGAACACACATCCAATGACACTGGTGGATCCTTATGTGGTTTGTGAGAAGAACATACATCCAATGACACTGTATGTGGTTCATGAAAAGAACACACATCCAATGACACTAGTGGATCCTTATGTGGTTTGTGAGAGGAACAGACATGCAATGACTCTAGTTGTGGTTCATGAGAAGAACAAACATGCAATGACACTGGTGTATCCTTATGTGGTTTGTGAGAAGAACAGACATGCAATGTCACTAGGTGTGGTTCATGAAAAGAACACACATGCAATGACACTGGTGTATCCTTATGTGGTTTGTGAGAAGAACAAACATGCAATGACTCTAGCTATGGCTCATGAGAAGAACATACATGTAATGACTCTAGCTGTGGTTCATGAGAAGAACACACATGCAATAACCAGGATTTGTTGAAGAATGTCTGCAACAAGCAGAGAGAGATCAGAGCTCTCCGACTTAAAAATGCTGAGCTTAAAATTTCCAAGGATGAGGCCGAAGGTAAACATTCTGAGACTCAAATCTTATCCTGTGTTTTCATAGTCGAATAATTTTGCTGAACTATTGTTCTTTTTGACTTAAATCACTGGTAAAACAGTCCTGTGCTATGATCGGAGAGGCCAAAAATTTGAAGACCCTGGTGGTGGAAAACAAGGATATCTGCCGAGAGCTTAACCAGCTTAAGGCGGATCATGAGAAGAGCATAGGTCATGTTCTCGAATCCTCCTCCATGGCCACCGTGGAGCGTGATCGCAAGATTGCACTCCATGAGCAGAAAATTTCGAATCTCAACGACGAGCTTTACAGAGAGAAGGACCTTTCCGAGGCACTCCGGGCTGAACTTCGGAGTCTTCGAGAAGAGAAGACCAAAGTTGATGACGTCATCGTTGGTATGTTTCCATCTTTCTGACTTGTTTACATTCTTCGGCTCTTTCGATGTCGGATTTACTTAACCGTTTTGCATTATATGTATAGGTCCTCTGAACTTGACGGACTCCACCTCTGCCGAGCCTCGCACCCACCAGCTTACCCAAGTCGGTGATCTGCTTCATGACTTCCGCCAATCCATTGAGGATTTTGGCGAAGCTCTCAAGGTTCTGGACATGCATAGCATGTCCGACTTTCAGGTGCAGGACAAGGCAACGGAGATGCCGCAACTCGTCCGAGACTGGAACATGTCCTACGCGCGATCAATAGCACAAAACGCCCTTACAATGGTCATGGGCCACCATGGAAACATGGAAATCTGGCAAGTGACCAGAGGGTACTACAAGGTGGACGAAGACAGACAGGAGCAAGACATCAAGGCCATCATGGATTCCTGCGCCGGATATGGGTGTCATGTAGCTGACTTAACCAGCTATGACACTCCCTTCTTCACCCACGTGGACACGCCGCCTCCGCCTCCCGAAGAAGCAGCCGAAGTGTCTGACGATGAACAAACCATATCGGATTTGGACATCTCGGACCGTTATCAGGGCGCGGCTGATGCGTCCAGCGAGTCGGCGGCTCCTACCTCTTCTTCTGCATCATAGATTATCAGAAGCAAATGTGTTATTCTAAAAAACATTATGGATCTATAAATATGTAGTATGATACTCTTTTTGCTAGTGCTAAGTTTTAATCTATTCAGCACTTTTGGCTTTAAATTTTTGTGTGCCTGAAATGTTTGCATAAGCACTTATACTTTTTTGTCTATACTTATCGTTTATCTGGCTTTCTTCCTCGTCCCTTTCATGAGTCGGCTAAAATTTCTGCACAGAAACTTTGCCGAGCAATGGAGCTCAATTGCTAAACCAGTTTAAACTCAGAAACAAAGCTGGCTTCCAGTACCAAAAATTCACTACTCGGAAAATACCCGCATCCGGCAATCAGACAAATAACCAAAGTATAAACTAGAAACTTTAGAGTTATACCCGAAGGTAGCATATTTAGAATCGGAAATCTAAACCAGAACAAACATGAGCATAAAGTACTTTCAAGTATTCTAGGATTTTTGACTGTGACATGATCATTCGGAAATAAGGTGGTAAAAACTTCTCAGAAAAAACTTTGAGGTAACCAAAACTTTTATTTCTCTTAGAACATGTATATATGTATGATTACAAAGAAGGGTAAACTAAGAATAAAAGGGACGTAGCTGAGCAATATTCCATGGTATGTCTAACTCATCCGGATTTGTACTGCCTCCAGCTATCTTTCTCTTCTTAGTAGAAGGTCTTTCTTTGACTGGCCTCATATCAATTAAGTAGTACGAACCATTGTGCAATACTCGACTAACTAAAAAGGGCCCTTCCCATACTGTGGAAAGTTTGTGCTTTCTTTGTTGCACAAGCCGGAGAACCAAATCATCCTTATTGAAAGATCTATTTCTGACTCTCTGGCTATGATACTTGCGTAACTTCTGCTGATAGGCTGTTGATCTCATTTCAGCAATGACGCGAACTTCTTCTTCTAAGTCGAGATCATTTTGTCGAGAAATCTCGGCATCTTCTTCGATATACGCGGCCACTCTAGGAGAAGTGTGACTCAAATCACTAGGAAGAACTGCTTCTATGCCATAGACCAAGAAGAAAGGTGTGTATCCGGTTGACCTGTTCAGAGTTGTTCATAAACTCCATATTACAGAGGGTAATTCCTCTGCCCAAGCCCCCGCAGCACGTCGCAGTGGTGCTTCGAGTCTCGGTTTTAGGCCTTGTAGGATTAATCCATTTGCTCTTTTGACTTGTCCATTAGCCTGCGTATGTGCGACTGATGCAATGTCAAGCCAGATATTTTGTTCGTTGCATAATTCGGCAAGTTCTCCCATAGAAAAATTACTCCTGTTGTCCGTGATAATACTATGCGGATAACCATACCGGATTATAACATCCTCGACAAATCTTTTGGTTGTTGCTCCATCACAACTAGTGACGGGTTTAGCCTCAATCCATTTGGTGAATTTATCCACCATCACTAAGAGGTGAGTAAATCCACTTGGAGCCCGTTTGAACGGTCCTACCATGTCAAGCCCCCAGACCGCGAAAGGCCATGTTATAGGTATTGTTCGTAGCTGATCAGCCGGAACGTGAGCTTGTTTGGCATACTTTTGGCAGCCTTTACACGTCTTGACTAGCCGCTCTGCATCTGCCTGAGCTGTAACCTAGAAAAAACCATGTCGAAAAGCTTTTGCCACTAAAGATTTGGCTGCAGCATGGTGACCACACTCGCCTTCGTGAATTTCTCTTAAGATTTCCACTCCTTTTTCCAGAGATACACAGCGCTGAAAGACCCCAGATACACTCCGCTTATAGAGCTCACCACTAAGTATAGTATAGTCTTTTGCTCGTCGCATGATCTGCCAGCTCGGAACTTCTTCTTCGGGTAATTTGCCATCTACCAAATAATCAAGGTAGGGTTGGGTCCATCTTGGAATTACAGCCAGAACTGCTATCAAAGGTGAGTGGGATTTGGTCAGATATTCCTCATCTACTCCCTTTATTGAGGGAACTTTGAGGTGCTCTAAAAAAGCGCCATCCGGGACCTCTTTCCGTGCAGAGCCTATCCGAGATAGTGCATCTGCTTCCTCATTTTCTGCTCGAGGGCTGTGTTGAACCTCAAACCCTTCGAACATTTTAGATAGATCTTCCATGATAGCTTTGTAAGCTGCCATGTGTTTATTTGCATTACAAATATCCGACACTTGCTGAGCAACAAGATCCGAATCTCCATAACACATCAAACGTCGGATGCCGATATCCTTAGCAATCCGGATTCCATGCAGCAGTGCTTCATACTCGGCAATATTATTTGTCGCTGTGAAGTGGATCTGCAACATGTATAAAAGTTTATCTCCTTGGGGTGATTTGAGCACCACGCCAGCCCCCGAGCCCCCGCGAGCCTTAGACCCATCAAAATATAGGGTCCAATATTCCGACTCAGGGAGGGTCATATTTTCCTTCGTCTCTGTCCAATCAGCAACAAAGTCGGCAAGGATTTGGGATTTGATTGCTGTCCGAGGTTTGTACTCAATATCGAAAGTTGAGAGCTCTATGCCCCATTTGGTGACACGTCCTGTGGCGTCACTTTTGTTGACTATATCTATCATGGGAGCTGTGCTCACCACGGTAACTGGATGCTCCTAAAAATAATGTTGCAGCTTACAAGATGCTAAGAACACACCATAAGCTAGCTTTTGATAGTGCGATACCGCTGTTTTGATCCTGTCAAGATCTCGGTGACAAAGTAAGTTGGACGCTGCACCAAGTGTTCCTGATTTTCCTCCGGTCTCTCCACTACCATAACGATACTGACGACTTTGTTTGTCATAGCAAGATAAAGCAACATCGGTTCCTGTGGTTCCGGTGCAGCAAGGATGGGAGCAGATGAGAGTACTTTCTTCAGGTCTTGTAGTGCGGCTTCAGCTTCGTCGGTCCATACAAAATCCTTGGTCTTTTTCAGGAGTTTGTATAATGGTGCGGCTCTCTCACCGAGCCGGCTTACAAAACGACTGATTGTAGCGATGCAACCAGTTAGTCTTTGTACGTCCTTTAGGCGTGTTGGCCTGGAAATATTGAGTATAGCCTTGATTTTGTCTCGGTTCACCTGTATTCCTCTTTAAGATACGATGAAACCTAACAATTTGCTGGCTGGGATTCCAAAGAAGCATTTCTTCGAATTAAGCATTATGTTGTATTTTCGTATATTGGAGAACGTTTCCACCAAGTCAGAAATTAATGTTTCCTTCTTTTTGGACATCACCACAATATCATCCACATATGCATGCACATTGCGTCCGATTCGATCGTGGAGGCAACGTTGCATTGTGCGTTGGGACGTAACTCCTGCGTTCTTCAGCCCAAAGGGCATCATAACAAAACAGAAGGTTCCGAAGGGGGTTATGAATGAAGTTTTGACCTTTTTAGATTCCTTCATCCGGATTTGGTGATAACCGGAATATGCGTCGAGAAAACAGAGGAGTTCCGAGCCTGCCGTAGAATCGATAACTTGATCAATCCTAGGCAACGCGAACAGATCTTTGGGACAAGCCTTGTTCAAGGCAGTATAATCAACACACATCCTTAAATCAGTGGTGTCCGTTTTAGGGACCATTACAGGATTGGCTGACCAATCAAGGTGGATGACCTCTTTTATGAATCCGGCTAACTCGAGCCGTGCTAGTTCCTTAGCTATTGCCTTACGCTTTTCATCGCCGAAACATCGTAAGGACTATTTGACGGGTTTAGCGTTCAGGTTTACATTTAAATAGTGCTCGGCAAGTTCCCTAGGTACTCCGGTCATGTCAGATGGCTACCATGCGAAGATATCTTGATTTTCTTTGAGGAACTTGACGAGCGCGCTTTCCTATGTGCTGTCTAGGCCTACGCCTATCTGGGTCACCTTGGAGGGGTCATCATCCTTCAACGGTGTCTTCTTCGTCTCTTTTGATGCCTTGAACTCCGGATTCGGCTTTGGCACCTCCTTCTTCATTGCGGGCATCATGAGAAGAACAGACATGCAATGACACTAGTGTATCCTTATGTGGTTTGTGAGAAGAACAGACATGCAATAACACTGGGTGTGGTTCATGAAAAGAGCACACATCCAATGACACTGGTGTATCCCTATGTGGTTTGTTTAGAAGAACACACATGCAACGACTCTAGCTGTGGTTCATGAGAAGAACACACATCCAATGACACTTGTGTATCCCTATGTGGTTTGTTTCGAAGAACACACATGCAATGACTCTAGATGTGGTTCATGAAAAGAACACACATGCAATGACACTGGTGGATCCATGTGTGGTTCGTGAAAAGAACAGACATGCAATCACACTAGGTGGATCCATGTGTGGTTCATGAAAAGAACAGACATCCAATGACACTGGTGGATCCATGTGTGGTTTGTGAGAAGAACACACATCCAATGACACTGGGTGTGTATCATGAAAAGAACACACATCCAATGACACTAGTGGATCCTTATGTGGTTTGTGAGAAGAACAGGCATGCAATGACTCTAGCTGTGGTTCATGAAAATAACACACATGCAATGATAGTGGTGTATCCTTATGTGGTTTGTGAGAAGAACACACGTGCAATGACTCTAGCTGTGGTTCATGAGAAGAAAAGACGTGCAATGACACTGGTGTATCCTTATGTGGTTTGTGAGAAGAACAGACATGCAATAATACTGGTTGTGGTTCATGAAAAGAACACACGTGCAATGACACTAGTGTATCCTTACGTGGTTTGTGAGAAGAACACACATGCAATGACTCTAGCTATGGTTCATGAGAAGAACACACATCCAATGACACTGGTGTATCCCTATGTGGTTTGTTTAGAATAACACACATGGAATGACTCTACTTGTGGTTCATGAAAAGAACACACATCCAATGACACAGGTGGATCCATGTGTGGTTTGTGGAAAGAACAGACATGCAATCACACTGGGTGTGGTTCATGAAAAAAAACACATGCAATGACACTAGTGGATCCATATGTGGTTTGTGAGAAGAACATACATGCAATCACACTGGTGGATCCATGTGTGGTTTGTGAGAACAACACACATCCAATGACACTGGGTGTGGTTCATGAAAAGAACACACATCCAATGACACAGGTGGATCCTTATGTGGTTTGTGAGAACAGACATGCAATGACACTGGCTAGGGTTCATGAGAAGAACACACATGCAATAACACTGGTGTATCCTTATGTGGTTTGTGAGAAGAACACACATGCAGTGACTCTAACTATGGTTCATGAAAAGAACACACATCCAATGACACTGGTGGATCCATATGTGGTTTGTTGACTGGAACAAACATGCAATGCCACTCGGTGTGGTTCATGAAAAGAACAAACATGCAATATCCCTGGTGGATCCTTATGTGGTTTGTGAGAAGAACTGACATGCAATGACTCTAGCTATGGTTCATGAAAAGAACACACATGCAAAGACACTGGTGGATCCATGTGTGGTTTGTGAAAAGAACAGAAATGCAATCACACTAGGTATATCCATGTGTGGTTCATGATAAGAACAGACATGCAATGACACTGGTGGATCCATGTGTGGTTTGTGAGAAGAACACACATCCAATGACACTGGGTGTGGTTCATGAAAAGAACAGACATCCAATGGCACTGGTGTGGTTTATGAAAAGAACACACATCCAATGACACTAGTGGATCCATGTGTGGTTTGTCAGAAGAACACACATCCAATTACACTGGGTGTGTATCATGAAAAGAACACACATCCAATGACACTAGTGGATCCTTATGCGGTTTGTGAGAAGAACAAACATGCAATCACTCTAGCTGTGGTTCATGAAAAGAACACACATGCAATGACACTAGTGTATCCTTATGTGGATTGTGAGAAGAACACACATGCAATGGCTCTAGCTATGGTTCATGAGAAGAACACACATCCAATGACACTGGTGTATCCCTATGTGGTTTGTTTAGAAGAACACACATGCAATGACTCTAGCTGTGGTTCATGAAAAGAACACACATCCAATGACACTGGTGGATCCATGTGTGGTTTGTGGAAAGAACAAACATGCAATCACACTGGGTGTGGTTCATGAAAAGAACACACATGCAATGACACTAGTGGATCCATGTGTGGTTTATGAGAAGAACAGACATGCAATCACACTGGTGGATCCATGTGTGGTTTGTGAGAAGAACACACATCCAATGACACTGGTGTGGTTCATGAAAAGAACACACATCCAATGACACTGGTGGATCCTTATGTGGTTGGTGAGAACGGACATGGAATGACACTAGATGGGGTTCATGAGAAGAACACACATGCAATAACACTGGTGTATCCTTATGTGGTTTGTGAGAAGAACACACATGCAATGACTCTAGCTGTGGTTCATGAAAAGAACACACATGCAATGACACTGGTGGATCCATATGTGGTTTGTTTAGTGGAACAGAAATGCAATGACACTAGGTGTGGTTCATGAAAAGAACAGACATGCAATAACACTGGTGGATCCTTATGTGGTTTGTGAGAAGAACTGACATGCAATGACTCTAGCTATGGTTCATGAAAAGAACACACATGTAATGACACTGGTGGATCCATGTGTGGTTTGTGAAAAGAATAGACATGCAATCACACTAGGTGGATCCATGTGTGGTTCATGAAAAGAACAGACATGCAATGACACTGGTCGATCCATGTGTGGTTTGTGAGAAGAACACACATCCAATGACACTGGGTGTGGTTCATGAAAAGAACACACATCCAATGGTACTGGGTGTGGTTCATGAAAAGAACACACATCCAATGACACTAGTGGATCCATTTGTGGTTTGTGAGAAGAACACACATCCAATTACACTGGTTGTGTATCATGAAAAGAACACACATCCAATGACACTAGTGGATCCTTATGTTGTTTGTGAGAAGAACAAACATTCAATCACTCTAGCTGTGGTTCATGAAAAGAACACACATGCAATGACACTGGTGTATCCTTATGTGGATTGTGAGAACAACACACATGCAATGACTGTAGCTATGGTTCATGAGAAGAACAGACATGCAATGACACTGGTGTATCCTTATGTGGTTTGTGAGAAGAACAAACATCCAATGACACTGGGTGTGGTTCGTGAAAAGAACACACATGCAATGACACTAGTGTATCCTTATGTGGTTTGTGAGAAGAACACACATGCAATGACTCTAGCTGTGGTTCATAAGAACACACATCCAATGACACTGGTGTATCCCTATGTGGTTTGTTTAGAAGAACACACATGCAATGACTCTAGTTGTGGTTCATGAAAATAAAACTCATCCAATGACACTGGTGGATCCATGTGTGGTTTGTGAAAAGAATAGACATGCAATCACACTGGGTGTGGTTCATTAAAAGAACACACATGCAATGACACTGGTGGATACATATGTGGTTTGAGAGAAGAACAGACATGCAATCACACTGGTGGATCTATGTGTGGTTTGTGAGAAGAACACACATCCAATGACACTGGTGGATCCTTATGTGGTTTGTGAGAAGAACATACATCCAATGACACTGTATGTGGTTCATGAAAAGAACACACATCCAATGACACTAGTGGATCCTTATGTGGTTTGTGAGAGGAACAGACATGCAATGACTCTAGTTGTGGTTCATGAGAAGAACAAACATGCAATGACACTGGTGTATCCTTATGTGGTTTGTGAGAAGAACAGACATGCAATGTCACTAGGTGTGGTTCATGAAAAGAACACACACCCAATGGCACTAGTTGGATCCTTATGTGGTTTGTGAGAAGAACATACATCCAATGACACTGTGTGTGGTTCATGAAAAGAACACACATCCAATGACACTAGTGGATCCTTATGTGGTTTGTGAGAGGAACAGACATGCAATGACTCTAGCTGTGGTTCATGAGAAGAACAGACATGCAATGACACTGGTGTATCCTTATTTGGTTTGTGCGAAGAACAGACATGCGATGATTCTAGATGTGGTTGATGAGAAGAACAGACATGCAATGACACTGCTGTATCCTTATGTGGTTTATGAGAAGAACATGCATGCAATGACACTAGGTGTGGTTCATGAAAAGAACACACATGCAATGACACTGGTGTATTCTTATGTGGTTTGTGAGAAGAACAGACATGCGATGACACTGGTGTATTCTTATGTGGTTTGTGAGAAGAACAGACATGCGATGACTCTATATGTGGTTGATGGGAAGAACAGACATTCAATGACACTGGTGTATCCTTATGTGGTTTGTGAGAAAAACAGACATGCAATGACATTCGGTGTCGTTCATGAAAAGAACACACATGCAATGACACTGGTGTATCCTTATGTGGTTTGTGAGAAGAACACACATGCAATGACTCTAGCTGTGGTTCATGAGAAGAACACACATCCAATGACACTGGTGTATCCCTATTTGGTTTGTTTAGAAGAATACACATGCAATGAACTTGCTGTGGTTCATGAAAAGAACACACATCCAATGACACTGGTGGATCCATGTGTGGTTTGTGGAAAGAACAGACATGCAATCACACTTGGTGTGGTTCATGAAAAGCACACACATGCAATGAAACTAGTGGATCCATATGTGGTTTGTGGAATGAATAGAAATCCAATGACTCTAGCTGTGGTTCAAGAAAAGAACACACATCCAATGACACTGGTGGATCCACGTGTGGTTTGTGGAAAGAACAGACATGCAATGGCTCTAACTGTGGTTCATGAAAAGAACACACATGCAATGACACTGGTGGATCCTTTTGCGGTTTGTGAGAAGAACATACATGCAATGACACTGGGTGTGGTTCATGAGAAGAACACACATGCAATGACACTAGTGGATCCTTATGTGGTTTGTGAGAAGAACAGACATGTAATGACACTAGGTGTGGTTCATTAGAAGAACACACATCCAATGACACGAGATGTGGTTCATGAGAAGAATAGACATGCAATGACACTTGTGTATCCATATGTGGTTTGTGAGAAGAACATACATGCAATGACACTGGGTGTGGTTCATGAAAAGAACAGACATGCAATGACACTAGTTGATCCTTATGTGGTTTGTGATAAGAACAAACAAGCAATGACACTAGGTGTGGTTCATTAGAAGAACACACATGCAATGACACTGGTGGATCCTTATGTGGTTTGTGAGAAGAACAGACATGCAATGACACTGGGTGTGGTTCATGAGAAGAACACACATCCAATGACACTAGATGTGGTTCATGATAAGAACAGACATGCAATGACATGTCAGACCAGGCACATGGCTTAATAGGATTGACAGAATACTCATACCAACAAGTTGCAACTTTATTTCCGGAAGCTCATTCGAAAAGAACTCTAAGGTTAAGCGTGCTTGGCCTAGAGCAATTCTAGGATGGGTGATCGACCGGGAAGTGGGTAACCAGGTGCGTACAAGTGAGGTCAAAGTGCGCAGAAAAGACTAGTATTGGTCTGTGGGGCCAGTCTAGATATCCTATTAAGCTGCCAGGAGTGACACCCCCCGGGCCCAGGAGTGGACGGGGTGTTACAAGTGGTATCAGAGCCGACCCTTGCGATTACACGAGTGTGTGTGGGTCAGTGGCGGGACATGTGGAGCACGACGCGTGTGGCCCGGAGTGGACATGGCATGGCACATGTGCCGGCACTAGACGCACAGACGTGTGCCAAGAGGGAACGTTCCTGGGGTGTGCTTGATCGATGAGGGCATCGATCTTCTAAAGGGTGGGTGTATGTGAGACCAGGCACATGGCTTAATAGGATTGATAGAATACTCATACCAACAAGTTGCAACTTCTTTTCCGAAAGCTCATTCGAAAAGAACTCTAAGCTTAAGCGTGCTTGGCCTAGAGCAATTCTAGGATGGGTGACCGACCGGGAAGTGGGTAACAGGGTGCGTACGAGTGAGGACAAAGTGCGCAGAAAAGACTAGTATTGGTCTATGGGGCCAGTCTAGATATCCTATTAAGCTGCTAGGAGTGACACCCCCCGGGGCCCAGGAGTGGACGGGGTGTTACATGACACTAGTGTATCCCTATGTGGTTTGTCAGAAGAACAGACATGCAATGACACTGGGTGTGGTTCATGAAAAGAACAGACATGCAATGATATTGGTGTTTCCATGTGTGGTTTGTTTAGAAGAACACACATGCAATGACCACGTGTAATGACACTGGTGGATCCATGTGTGGTTTGTTTAGAGGAATAGACATGCAATGACATTCGGTGTGGTTCATGAAAAGAACAGACATATAATCACACTGGTGGATCCATGTGTGGTTTGTGAGAAGAACACACATCCAATGACACTGGTGTGGTTCCTGAAAAGAACACACATCCAATGACACTGGTGGATCCTTATGTGGTTTGTAGAAAGAACAGACATGCAATGACTCTAGCTGTGGTTCATGAAAAGAATACACATGCAATGACACTGGTGGATCCATGTGTGGTTTTTGGAAAGAACAGACATGCAATCACACTGGGTGTGGTTCATGAAAAGAACACACATGCAATGACACTGGTGGATCCATATGTGGTTTGTGGAAAGAACAGACATCCAATGACTCTAACTGTGGTTCATGAAAATAACACACATGCAATGACACTGGTGTATCCTTATGTGGTTTGTGAGAAGAACACACATGTAATGACTCTAGCTGTGGTTCATGAAAAGAACACGCATGCAATGACACTGGTGGATCCATGTGTGGTTTGGTTAGAGGAACAGACATGCAATGACACTGGTTGTGGTTCATGAAAAGAATAGACATGCAATGACACTGGTGGATCCTTATGTGGTTTGTCAGAAGAACTGACATGCAATGACTCTAGCTATGGTTCATGAAAAGAACACACATGCAATGACACTTGTGGATCCATGTGTGGTTTGTTAAAAGAATAGACATGCAATGACTCTAGCTGTGGTTCATGCGAAGAACACACATCCAATGACACTGGTGTGTATCCCTATGTGGTTTGTTTGGAAGAACACACATGCAATGACTCTAGCTGTGGTTGATGCAAAGAACACACATCCAATGACACTGGTGGATCCATGTGTGGTTTGTGGAAAGAACACACATGCAATCACACTGGGTTTGGTTCATGAAAAGAACACACATGCAATGACACTGGTAGATCCATATGTGGTTTGTGAGAAGAATAGGCATGCAATGACACTAGGTGTGGTTCATGAAAAGAACAGACATGCAATGACACTGGTGGATCCATGTGTGGTTTCTGATAAGAACACACATCCAATGACACCAGGTGTGGTTCATGAAAAGAACATACATCCAATGACACTGGTGGATCCTTATGTGGTTTGTGAGAGGTATAGATATGCAATGACTCTAGTTGTGGTTCATGAGAAGAACATACATGCAATGACACTGGTGTATCCTTATGTGGTTTGTGAGAAGAATAGACATGCGATGATTCTAGATGTGGTTGATGAGAAGAACAGACATGCAATGACACTAGTGTATCCTTATGTGGTTTATGAGAAGAACATACATGCAATGACACTGGGTGTGGTTCATGAAAAGAACACACATGCAATGGCACTGATGTATCCTTACGTGGTTTGTGAGAAGAACTCACATGCAATGACTCTAGCTGTGGATCATGATAAGAACACACATCCAATGACACTTGTGTATCCCTATGTGTTTTTTTAGAAGAACACGCATGCAATGACTCTAGATATGGTTAGTGAAAGGAACACACATCCAATGACACTAGTGGATCCATGTGTGGTTTGTGGAAAGAAAAGACATGAAATCACACTGGGTGTAATTCATGAAAAGAACACACCTGCAATAACACTAGTGGATCCATATGTGGTTCGTGGAAAGAACAGACATCCAATGACTCTAGCTGTGGTTCATGAGAAGAACACACATCCAATGACACTGGTGGATCCATGTGTGGTTTGTGGAAAGAATAGACATGCAGTGACTCTAGCTGTGCTTCATGAAAAGAACACACATGCAATGACACTAGTTGATACTTATGTGGTTTGTGATAAGAACAAACATGCAATGACACTCGTGGATCCTTATGTGGTTTGTGAGAAGAAAAGACATGCAATGACACTGGGTGTGGTTCATGAGAAGAACACACATCCAATGACACTAGATGTGGTTCATGATAAGAATAAACATGCAATGACACTAGTGTATTCCTATGTGGTTTGTGAGAAGAATAGACATGCAATGACACTGGGTGTGGTTCATGAAAAGAACAGACATGCAATGATACTGGTGTTTCCATGTGTGGTTTGTTTAGAAGAACACACATGCAATGACCACATGCAATGACACTAGTGGATCCATGTGTGGTTTCTTTAGAGGAACACACATGCAATGACACTGGGTGTGGTTCATGAAAAGAATAGACATGCAATTACACTGGTGGATCCATGTGTGGTTTGTGAGAAGAACACACATCTAATGACACTAGGTGTGGTTCATGAAAAGAACACACATCCAATGACACTGGTGGATCCTTATGTGGTTTGTGAGAAGAACAGACATGCAATGACACTGGGTGTGGTTCATGAGAAGAACACACATGCAATGACACTGGTGTGTCCTTATGTGGTCTGTGAGAAGAACACACATGCAATGAATCTAGTTGTGGTTAATTAAAAGAACACACATGCAATGACACTGGTGGATCCCTGTGTGGTTTGTTTAGAGGAACAGACATGCAATGACACTGGGTGTGGTTCATGAAAAGAACATACATGCAATGACACTGGTGGATCCTTATGTGGTTTGTGAGAAGAACTGACATGCAATGACTCTAGCTATGGTTCATTAAAAGAACACACATGCAATGACACTGGTGGATCCATGTGTGGTTTGTGAAAAGAACAGACATGCAATCACACTAGGTGGATCCATGTGTGGTTGATGAAAAGAACAGACATGCAATGACACTGGTGGATCCATGTGTGGTTTGTGAGAAGAACACACATCCAATGACACTAGGTGTAGTTCATGAAAAGAACACACATCCAATGGCACTGGGTTTGGTTCATGAAAAGAACACACATCCACTGACACTGGTGGATCCATGTGTGGCACATCCAATGACACTGGGTGTGGTTCATGAAAAGAACACACATCCAATGACACCGGTGGATCCATGTGTGGTTTGTGGAAAGAATAGACATGCAATGACACTGTGTGTGGTTCATGAAAAGAACAGACATGCAATGACACTGGGTGTGGTTCGTGAAAAGAACACACATGCAATGACACTGATGTATCCTTACGTGGTTTGTGAGAAGAACTCACATGCAATGACTCTAGCTGTGGATCATGAGAAGAACACACATGAAATAACACACATGCAATGACACCAGTGGATCCATGTGGTTTATGACAATAACACACATGCAATGAACTCTAGTGGGTCCATGTGGTTTATGAGAAGAACACACATCCAATGAACTCTAGTGGATCTATCTTGGCATAATTTGATGTATGCCATGATGTATTTCATTGTACAAGACGCTCACTTTCCATTTTTATAGTACTCAGTTTTGCCCTTGGTTTTTTTATACTACTCAGTTTTGCCCCCTCTCTCTATCTTTCGTAGAAGCCCAAACCTGTGCTCACTCTATCTGCTACTCCCTGATTGGTTGTCATAGTTGTCACGCAGATCATGCGCACCAACCTTTGATTCTGTGCGATCCAACGATGATCGTTGCACACGTCGTTCCCTTCATAGTACATCGTGAGACAGCACGGACGTCTCCCTCAGCGAGACTTCTACAAGAAGGAACACGAAGCCATCCATGGAAAAAGTCCTCGAGCAGTCATGTCATGTTTAATCAACTCTGAAAAGCCTACTGCTGCTACTACTACGCCACAACACATGCGTCATCGAGTGCACGGTTGTCGATGGACAGCTACAATTTATTGCCACTTGATTTTAGTAAGACATATCCCATTTTTTACGCAGCGGCTCTCATTCTCACTTCCAATTGGGCCCCACCATAAGAATCTTGCACGTGCTAGCCGGAGGCCGAAGAGCTGAGCTCTACGATACCTAACGTCTCCGGCTTCATCGAGTCACTCACAGCCATCAACACATCCTTCTACCCGATCTAGCACAACCCCACAAATCTTGCCGTACAGCCACCTACCTTCCCCTCTACATTTCCACTTTTAACTATCGCCAATTTTAGGGCCGTGTCAAACTTCGTACATAGAAATTGTGTATGCGCCCTTTGCATGCGGCTCAATACAGAACTGCCATGCATGTCCCGGGGAAAAAACGTGACGTACCGTGCACGTGTCACGGTGCACGGTGCAGTAGACTGCACGGTGTGTTGCACGGTGGTGCAACGAAACATGTCTTGCTTCCATCCACCTTAACTATAGAGCCCCTCTCCACACACCCACTCTCACTCTCGCTCACTCACCCCACGCAACCCTCTCCACTGTCCCACCAGCATCTGCAAACTCTCGAGAATACCCCGTCTGCACCGACGATGGCGGAGGAGGATACGGTGGCCATCGTCGCCTCCGAGGCCGCCGGCGAGGAGGCCCCCGTCTCCTCGCCGGTCCCCCTCGACACGTTGAAAGCAGCCGCCATCCCCGTCCAGTCCCTAGTCGAGCCATCGATGGCAGCCGCTGTTCCCATCCAGGCCCCCGTCTCCTCGCCGGTTGATGTCTATGCACTTCTATTCTTGTAGATAGTTGTTGGGCCTCCAAGTGCAGAGGTTTGTAGAACAGCAACAACTTTTCCCTTAAGTGGATTACCCAAGGTTTATCGAACTCAGGGAGGAAGTGGTCAAAGGTATGCCCTCTCAAGCAACCCTACAATCAAGATACAAGAAGTCTCTTGTGTCCCCAACACACCCAATACACTTGTTAGGTGTATAGGTGCACTAGTTCGGCGAAGAGATAGTGAAATACAAGTGGTATGGATATAAGACAACGGTGCTAGAAAATAGATTGATGGCGTGGAAGAGACTAAAGGCAAACTGAAATAAAGATGGAAGCAAGCAAACATGTAACACATCTAATAACAAACGGTGTTTCAATGCTTAGAAACAAGGCCTAGGGATCATACTTTCACTAGTGAACACTCTCATATAAATATCTTCTCTTTATGATACTACTCTTAACTACTCTCCGGTTGGACACTCTAATCCATGGTAGGGCTATAACAACACACCTCAAAGTTCACTTTCCCCATCTAGATAACCCCACACTGTCACCTTGAGTACTAGATGGTTCAAACAAACACCACAATTTCATAAAGACATTCAACTCCAAATATAACTCATAACAAGTATTTGTAATCTCTAGCCTAAGTGCCACCATGGTGTGCACACTGTCAACTTCACACACATGGGGAGAGCAGAGATCTATTAAAGAACTTGAGTAGCCTGGTAGATCGATAGATTACAAGCTCCTGATCTCAATAAGATCATGCATAGAGAGAGATGAACACATAACTACCGGTAGAACCCTTAGCCTCGAAAGAGAACTACTCCCTCCTCATCATGGGAATCAGCAACAGTGATGGAGATGGTGGTGGAGATCGATGGAGATGGCTCCAGGGGCACTTCGTCATCCCGGCAGGGTGCCGGAACAGAGACTTTCTGTCCCCCGAATCTCCCCTTTGGTGGCGGCGGCGCTGTGGAACTTTTCGTGGCTGGAGGATGGACGATTTAGGGTTTTTGCATCGGGAGGCATCTTATAGGCGAAGAGGCAAGGTCGGTGGGCGGCCAGGGGGCACACCACCTGGTGGCGCGGCTAGGGCTAGCCCGCGCCACCACATGGTGTGGCCACCCTGTGGCCCCTCTTCGTCTCGTCTTCTGGCTCCGTGAGTCTTCTGGTAAAATATCGACTTTGGCTTTTGTCCGGTCCAATTCTAAGAATATTTATTTTCTGACTTTTCTGGAACCAAAAACAGAAGAAAACAGGCAACTAGCACTGTGGCATCTTGTTAATAGGTTAGTCAAAGAAAGTGTATAGAAATACTCCAAAGTTGGAACAAAACACAAGAAAGTAGATATAAAACAAGCATGGAACATCAAAAACTATAGATACGTTAGCAACGTATCACCGGTCCCCCTCGACGCATTGAAAGCAGCCCCCGTCCCCGTCCAGGCCCTAGTCGAGGCATCGACGGTAGCCGCCATTCCCGTCCAGGCCCCCATCCCTGCTACCGATGTAGCCACCGAAGAGGAGCCCCCGCCGGCGAGGAGGCTCCCGCCGGTCACAAGCAGATCCAGCACTTCATGGGCACCTACGATCTAGATAAGTACATCGCTTCACTGAACCCCTACGACACCGGCATCGATGACCCTGATACGTCCATTTTGCATCACTATTCTATATCATAATTTACTGTTATTCATTGATATATTTCATATTAAGGGATGATACTTATGTTATTTCATCTATTTTTGAATGGTTGATGAGTTTTGGAGCATGGACCGCTGCAGTCAGGATTCTGATGGGAAAGGTGCTGTTTGGAGGCAAAATTCGCGAAGATCGGGAAATCCAGGAAAATACATGGAAAATCCTATTTTTCCAGAATACGAAGGAAGCTAGAAGGGGAGACTGAAATGGGCCACAGGGGGCCCACACCACCCCTAGCGTGGGCCAGCCTAGGCCGCGCCACCAGGTGGTGTGGCTGCCCTGGTCCACCCCTGGCTCTCTCCTTTGGCGTATATTATCCTCCTGAAACCCTAAGCCTCGGAGAGCGACCACAGAAAGATTCCGCCGCTTCTATGGGGCGGAAAACTCCGAGAGAGAAAGATATATCCGGCAGACAGATTTCTGCCGGGGGAATTCCTTCTCGGAGAGGGGAGATCGTCGCCATCAACACCACCATCAAGCTGGACTTCATCGGGATCATCATCACCATCATCACCATCAGCACCCTCATCACCGTCTCCATATTGTTGTAACAATCGGGTTGAATCTTGCATAGTTCTTAGGGGAAACTTTCCTGGTATTGATTACACTTTGTAGTTGATGCTATTGAGTGAAACCGTTGAATTATTGTTTATGTTCAGATTGTTATACATCATTATTCCATCTCTGATCATGATCCAAATGATGTCTTGTGAGTAGTTCGTTTTGTTCTTGAGGACATGGGAGAAGTCATGTTGTTAGTAGTGGAGTTGTGTTGAGAAAGATTCAATAGTTTGATATTTAAGTTGTGGTGTACTTCTTCTAGTGGTGTCATGTGAATGTCGACTACATGACACTTCACCTATATAGGCCTAGGGGAATGCATTGTGTATTTGGATACTAATCGTAGGGGTTGCCGGAGTGACAGAAACCTGAACCCCCGTTAGGAAACCATTGCACAAGGGACGCCAGGGTCATAGAGTTTAAAGCTGTGGTTAGGTTTCTACCTTAATTACTTTCTTGTACTTATGGATGTTTGCAAGGGGTTTAATCACAAGTATGTATTAGTCCTAGGAAGGTCGGTACATTAGCACAGGTTCACCCACACAACACTTAGAAAACTAAAGAAGATTGATCAACTATATGAAGCGAAAGCACTTGACAGAATTCCCGTGTGTCCTCGAGAACGTTTGGTCATCTTAAGTAATACAACCGGCTTGTCCTTTGCTGCATAAAGGATTGGTCCACTTGCTGCATTCATTCCTACTGTCTTTTATTTACTCGTACTTTATTTACTTGCTTTATCAAAAACCCCTAAACATCCGTTTGCTAAGTATTTGCAGAGAATGACTGATCCATACCACTAGCCAGCACCTTCTGCTCCTCGTTGGGTTCGACACTCTTACTTATCGAAAATACTACGATACACCCCCTATACTTGTGGGTCATCAAGACTATTTTCTGGCGCCATTGTCGGGGAGTGAAGCGCTATTGGAGAGTGGAACTGGTAAAGGAAACTTCTACTGTGAGTATTATTTACTTCTGTTAGTTGCTTTATTTTCAATATGGATTATTCGCTGAGTTTCTTATTTCGTAATGCTACTACCACTGCTAAGGTAGTAGATGAACCACCACCTGCTGAGAATGATACTTTTAAAATACCTACAAGAATTATTGATCGTGTTATGGATAACTACTATGTTGGGGATGGAACTGTCCATCCCGGTGATCATTTACACTTTATACACTAATTATGCGGGTTGTTCAAGTGTGCAGGTATTACTACCGATCAAGTCAAGAAGAAGTTATTCTCATTATCACTAAAAGGAAGAGCTGAGGACTGGTATAATCTGCTGAAGAATGGTCAAGCTCTGGAATGGGAGGAAATAGTACCACTCTTTTATTCATAGTTTATCCTCCTAGTGAGATTCATAAATATCGGAATCAAATATATAACTTTTGGCCTCTTGATGGAGAAAGTACAACCCAAGCTTGGGGGAGACTAAAGTTACTAATGCTCAAATGTCCCATTCATGAGCGCCCCAACAATATTATTATCAATAACTTTTATGCAAGGCTTTCTCTTCATGATAAGGATTTATTGGATGCTTTTTATGTTGGATCATTCACTCGCATGGAAGAAGAAGCTAAATGGGATCTTCTGGACCGTAATCAAGACAATGCTGAAGCATGGGAGAATGACAAAGGAAGAAAGGTATAAATTATGATTATGAATGCATTGAATCTTTTATGGGAACTGATGACTTTCAAAATATTAGTAATGCTTATGGTCTTGATTTACAAGTTATTACAAATTGTTTTAAGGCTTTTGCTTCTTATATTGAAATCCCAAAAAAGGGATGGAGCAAGTACCATGCACCTTATAAAGATATTGTTGACTGTGTTCTTGTTGGGAGTACTGAGTTTTACACTATTGATCACATCTTACCTGAACCTTATGTTGAGAAAATACCCTTCCTGGATAAGGTAAAGGATCATCCTATGATAACTAGTGTAATCACTAAAAGTAAAAAGAGAACTGTAAAACCTGATGAACAAATAAACATTGAACCTGTTGTAGCAATTGTGAAAGACATTTCACTAAAAGTATAAAAGATGGACACATAGTCTTTTGTGAGGATGCTTCTAATATTGTCTCACATCCTAATAAAGCTAAAAAGGCTAGTGTCCCTGTGCTTTTTGTTAGAATTGGTGATCATTGCTATTATGGTTTATGTGATATTGGTGCAAGTTCAAGTGCTATTCCTTATGAGCTTTATAGAGAAATTATGCATGAAATCAGTCCCTGCGAATTGGAAGAGATTGATGTGGTTATTCACCTTGCTAATAGAGAGACCATCTCTCCAATTGGTATTGTGCGAGATGTAGAAGTTCTTTGTGGTAAGATTAAATATCCTGCTGACTTTCTAGTACTTGGTTTAGCTGCTAGTAAAACTTATCCCATCATTTTTGGTAGACCTTTCTTGAGTACTTATGGAGCTATTATAGATTGCAAAAGGGAGAAAATCTTGACTAAGTTTGATGGGGAATCTTCTGGGTTTAATTTTTCGAAATTTACTAAAGAACCTTGTCAAAATGAAACCCATAATGAGGATTTTAGAGTTGAACAACTTGCTTCTATTTCTCTTGCTCCTAACAATGCTTTGCAGCAATTTATGGAAGACCACGAAAGTGAGATCTTCGTGGAAGAAAGAAATGAGATTGACGAGATTCTCCGTCGTCAACCTAAGATGCTTAAGCACAACTTTCCTGTAGAAGACTTGGGTACCACATTGCCGCCTAAAAAGGATCCGGTCTTCGATCTAAAACCTCTCCCTGATGATCTTAAATATGCTTAGATTGATGACAATAAGATATATCCTGTTATTATTAGCTCGATCTAAACTTTCAGGGAAGGAAGAAGAAAGGTTTTTGGAGGTTTTGAAGAAACACCGAGGGGCTATGGGCTATACTATGGATGATTTAAAATGGATTTCTCCTACTATATGTCAGCATGCTATCAACATAGAACCAGATGCAAAGCCAGTAGTAGAGCACCAACGGCGTCTACATCCTAAGATCAAAGAAGTGGTAAGAAATGAGGTATTGAAACTCCTTGATGATGGTATTATTTACCCTATTGCTGATAGTGAATGGGTTAGTCCTATTCATTGTGTTCCTAAAAAGGAGGAATTACCGTTGTTCCTAATGATAATGATGAGCTTATTCCCCAAAGAATAATAGAATGTGCATTGATTTCAAGAAATTTAACAAAGTTACTAAGAAATATCATTACCCACTTCCTTTTATCGATCAAATGTTAGAAAGGTTGTCTAAAAAGACCCATTTTTGTTTTCTTGATGGATATTCTGGTTTCTCTCAAATTGCTGTTAAACAACAAGATCAAGAAAAAACTACTTTTACATGCCCTTATGGAACCTATGCTTATAGACGTATGCCTTTTGGTTTATGTAATGCTCCTACTACTTTTCAAAGATGCATGTCTGCTATCTTTCATGGATTTTGTGAGGAAATTGTGGAAGTGTTCATGGATGACTTCTCCGTCTATGGAACTTCTTTTGATAATTGTCTGCACAACCTTGATAAAGTTTTGCAAAGGTGTGAAGAAACTATCCTGTTCTTAATTGGGAGAAATGCCACTTCATGGTTAATGAAGGGATTGTACTTGGGCATAAGGTTTCCGATAGAGGCATAGAAGTGGATAGAGATAAAGTTGAGGCAATTGAGAAAATGCCCTACCCAAGAGACATAAAAGGTATTCATAGTATCTTTGGTCATGCTGGTTTCTATAGAAGGTTTATTAAAGATTTCTCTAAGATATCAAAACCCCTCACTAATATTCTTCAAAAAGATGTACCCTTTGTTTTTGATGATGATTGTAAGGAAGCCTTTGAAACTCTTAAGAAGGCTTTAACTACAGTTGCTATCGTGCAACCACCTGATTGAAGTTTACCCATTGAAATAATGTGTGATGCTAGCGATTTTGCTGTAGGTGCTGTCCTTGGGCCACGAATAGATAAAAAGTTAAACGTTATTCATTATGCTAGTAAAACTCTTGACGCTACTCAAAGGAATTATGCTACTACTGAAATAGAATTCCTGGTTGTCGGTTTTCCTTGTGACAAGTTTATACCTTATATTCTAGACTCAAAAGTCACCATTGATACTGATCATGCTACTATTAAGTATCTTATGACGAAGAAGGATGCTAAGCCTAGGCTTATTAGATGGGTGCTGCTTTTACAAGAGTTTGATCTACATATTGTAGATAGGAAAGGTGCTGAAAATCTTGTTGCTGATAATTTATCTCGGTTGGAAAATATCTCTTTTGATCCTATGCCTGTTAATGATAGTTTCCCAAATGAACAGTTGGCAGCAATAGGGGTAAGCTCACAAGGGAGCCCTTGGTATGCTGACTATGCTAACTTTATTGTCTCCAAGTATTTGCCTCCAACTTTCACAGCTCAGCAAAGAAGGAAGTTCTTTTACGATTTGAGGCATTATTTTTGGGATGACCCACATTTATATAAAGAAGGAGTGGATGGTATTATGCGAAGATGTGTTCCAGAATATGAACAAAAGGAGATATTGCGGAAATGTCATGGTAATGCCTATGGAGGACATCATGCGGGAGATAGAACTACACAAAAGGTGCTACAATCAGGTTTCTACTGGCCTACCCTTTTTAAGGATGCAAGAAAATTTGTTTTATCTTGTGATGAGTGTCAGCGTGTTGGTAATATTTCTAGACACAATGAAATGCCTATGAACTACTCTCTAGTTATTGAACCCTTTGATTGCTAGGGATTTGACTTTATGGGTCCTTTTCCTCCCTCAAAAGGTTATACTCATATTCTTGTTGCCGTTGATTATGTTACTAAGTGGGTGGAAGCCATACCTACGAAGAGTGCTGACGGGGAGACCTCTCTAAAAATGCTTAAGGATGTTATCTTTCCTAGGTTTGGAGTGCCTAGGTATCTCATGACCGATGGAGGTTCTCATTTCATTCATGGTGGTTTTAGAAAGACCCTTGCTAAATATGATGTTAATCATAGAATCGCTTCACCTTATCACCCCCAAACTAGTGGGCAAGTAGAGTTATCAAATAGAGAAATTAAATCCATCTTGCAAAAAATTGTTAATAGATCTAGAAAAAACTGGGCTAAAAAGTTGAATGATGCTTTATGGGCTTATAGGACTGCCTATAAAAACCCTATGGGGATGTCTCCTTATAAAATGGTTTATGGGAAAGCTTGTCACCTACCTTTAGAATTAGAACATAAAGCTTATTGGGCATTTAAAGAACTCAATAGAGATTGTAAGCTTGCTGGTGAAAAAAGATTATTTGACTTAAGTTCTTTAGATGAATGGAGGAGTGAAGCATATGAGAATGCTAGGCATTTTAAGGAAAAAGTTAAAAGATGGCATGACAAACGAATACTTAAGAGAGAATTCCATGTTGGTGAGAAATTTCTATTATATAGGTCTCGTCTCAGATGTTTTGCAGGAAAACTATTGTCAAAATGGAAAGGACCTTTTGTTATTGAAGAAGTGTACCGTTCAAGAGCGATAAAAATTTCTTCTTTAAAAGACAACACTACACAAGTGGTGAATGGGCAATGACTCAAACACTATATTGCTGGAGATTCTTACAATGAACATGTTGATGATTTTCAAGTTATAACTCCAGAAAAATTTATCAAAGACCAAATTCAGAGACCTACAGAGTCCGTTTTCGAATAGGTAATAGTTCTGGTAAGAAAAGTTCCGTGAAAGATCTATCCAATTATATTTTTACAATTTTTAGCCAACAAGGAAAGCTACGAAGCGAAAGAGGGACGGAAACGGAGCCAGGGTGGCTCACACCACCCTGTGGCGCGGGCCCACCCCTGGCCGCGCCACCAGGTGGTGTGGCCACCTCGGACTCTGTCTCCGACCTGTTTTCTCCCAGTACCTTCCTTTTGTTGTAAAACTTCGTAATATATAATCCCCTGGATCCCCCGAGGTTCATATATCGTGTTCTCGTCGTGTTTTTGTTTCGATCTGTTTCTGCCAGGAACTATTCTTGAAAGTTTAGAAGCACAATGGTGTCCGCCAAGGATAAAGGAAAGGATCCTATGGAGGAAGATCTCCAAGACCTCAGGCAGGAGAAGGAGGTCAGAGTGAAGGTGAAGAGGAGACAAAGCAAGTCCAACATCCTCACACTGGCACTACCATTGCAAGCATTGGAGTATTGGCAAGATCTGTCAGGGTCAGGAGGACTACACGGATGTCAACTGGAGGGAAAACTCCGTGTCACTATTTAGCTCCACGGTCACTTCCTCCATGCACCAAGAATCCTTTCCATACCCTTATCCATAAGCATCAACACCAGAATATGCCCAAGGAGAAATTACCCTCCAATTGGGACTTGCCTCGTTCTAGCCATGCAGGGAAAGAAGACTTCAAGGAGGAAGAGTGGGAAAAGAATCACAAGAGCTGGGATCCACAATCTGACATGATCATGCACCGCATCAAGCACAACTCGGAGTTGATTCGTACTCTCACCTTTGAGATTGAGGACTTGGGGAAACTGATCAAAGAGCTCATCGAGAGGATACCACCACCACCAAAGGAGTAATTCGTCATCAGGTTTGGCATCCCCTTGGTTTGTTCCAAGCTTGGGGGAGTGTCGTGGTATCACATCACTATCTTCTATCTTTTTACCTTTTTAGTAGAGTCATATCATGAATAGAGAAGTTATCATGTAGGATGGTTTGCATTATGGAAGTGTCCCCTCTCTCGTTAGATATGTATCCCTTGGTGTGAGTTGCCGTTCTGAAATATTAATGAGAAGTTCTACCATTTACTCTTTTTCATATCATATATTAGTTTTCAATTCATGGTTATATGATTGATCTTGCCGTTAGTATTGGTATCACTTTGGGATCATTGAGTTAATTTAGTTGGTTTTGGCAAACCTGGCTCGGTCAGTAGCAACACTATTTTTGAGAAATGAAATAAAAATATTGAAGTACTCTTAAAGAAATATAATTTCATCATCTTTCTTTCTTGATTTACTCATAAGTTTAGTATTCTCTGGTTAAGATCTTTTGTGCTTCCAAGGAAGATTGCATGTTTGTTTTTATCACTTGTATGTTTGTTTGTTTCCTTCAACTCTTATACTTGGTACTCAGCCTTGCTAGCCAAAAACCTATACCGAAAGGGAATTCTTCTCGTGCATCCAATCCTTAAACCAAACCTATGCCATTTGTGTCCACCATACCTACCTATTAGCACTATTGCTATTCCAAGTAAATTCATGATTTTATCTACCTTCCAAATTAAACTTGTTATGTGAAAATTAGTGATTAAAGCTCTCATGAACTTGATGGCACACTTTACTTTCCTTGCACTTAATAAACTTGAATCATTGTGCCCATCTATGTTGCGAATATGCTTGCGCTCTGTGAATTGTGAATTAACAGAACCATGCTGTCATGGGGAACGCTTTCAACATTGCACTGGTACTTTGTACCTAGTTGATATCATGTTCTTTTGTCTATGGATGTCGTCGGTGCGAAATGAAAGGGGAGCTTGTAAGTCCATGGAGTTATGCATGTGTGTTAGAGAAACGCCTGGGTCGTCGGTCTAATCCATGCTATCATGGTGGAAACCTGCAGCGTAACCATAATAAGCATCTATGAAGCATTCTTCTTATAAAAAAAGAGATAGAGATTGAGAAAAAGAAAAAAAGATGAGAAAAGAGGAAAGAGAGAAAAAAATCATCATATTCCCATGGTAAATAAGAAGATTGCTGAGATGCTCGTTGTCTGCTTGCCTTGTCATTTTGATATGGGGATTCTTCCGTATCATCGGGCAAGGGGTACCCCGTTGGCGATTCTCCATGATACACATGTGCTTACTATGACAAGTACTTACCGATGACTAAACTTGAGTAGCATGAGGAGCGACCCTCATATTCAAGAGACATGAGATTTTCAATTTACAACTTGTCAAGCATATCCTCATATTTGATCATTTAACCACCTAAAGATGCCTATGATAGGGCCAATGAGAGCTGAAAGCTAATAAGTATCATAATTTTTGGAAGCTCTTTATGAAACTTGAAATCCCTGCTTCCCTCTGCGAAGGGCCTTTCTTTTTACTTTTTAGTTGAGTCAGTAAACCTATTCCCTTCTATCTCAGCAAGTATTTTGAGTTGTTGTGTTTCATTCATTCATATGATGATTTATTCAATCATGTTTCTTATGTTCCTTGTTTTGCACATTGCTCTTATCTTGGTGTTTACTACTTTGAAAGCTATCATTGAAAATCAGTTATTTGTGAACTCCAGCAAATTGTCAACTATTCTTCGACCAAGAGCTAAGTTTGCCATTACCAATTATGATTTACTTTATGTATCTTTATTGTGTTTCCATTACTTATTGCAAGTTAAGTTATATAATAGTGAGTTGTCTTCTATTATGATCTATGTATTGATGAATGTGATGCTTCTTGTCCATATTCTTTTTATCGACTCTTCACTCCATAAACCTAAGGCCATGTTTATTGAGCTCAGTTTTGCTTGGGGACAAGCGAGGTCTAAGCTTGGGGGGAGTTGATACGTCCATTTTGCATCACTATTCTATATCATAATTTATTGTTATTCATTGATATATTTCATATTAAGGGATGATACTTATGTTATTTCATCTATTTTTGCATGGTTGATGACTTTTGGAGCATGGACCGCTGCAATCAGGATTCTGATGGGAAAGGTGTTGTTTGGAGGCAAAATTCGCGAAGATAAGAAAATTCGGGAAAATACATGGAAAATCCTATTTTTCAGAAGACGAAGGAAGCCAGAAGGGGAGGCTGAGATGGGCCAAAGGGGGCCCACACCACCCCCTGGCGCGGGCCAGCCTAGGCCGCTCCACCAGGTGGTGTGGCCACCCTGGTCCACCCCTGGCTCTTCCCTTTGGCGTATATTATCCTCCTGAAACCCTAAGACTTGAAGAGAGACCACAGAAAGATTCCGCTGCCTATGCGGGGCAGAAAACACCGAGAGAGAAAGATCTCTCCAGTAGACAGATTTCTGCCGGGGGAATTCCTTCCCGGAGAGGGGAGATCGTCGCCATCAACACCACCATCAAGATGGAATTCATCGGTATCATCATCACCATCATCACCCTCATCACCATCTCCATATTGTTGTAACAATCGGGTTGAATCTTGTATAGTTCTTAGGGGAAACTTTTCCGGTGTTGATTACTCTGTAGTTGATGCTATTGAGTGAACCGTTGAATTATTGTTTATATTCAGATTGTTATACATCATTATTCCATCTGATCATGATCCATATGATGTCTTGTGAGTAGTTCGTTTTGTTCTTGAGGACATGGGAGAAGTCATGTTGTTAGTAGTGGAGTTGTGTTGAGAAAGATTCAATAGATTGATATTTAAGTTGTGGTGTACTTCTTCTAGTGGTGTCATGTGAATGTCGACTACATGACACTTCACCTATATGGGCCTAGGGGAATGCATTGTGTATTTGGCTACTAATCGTAGGGGTTGCCGGAGTGACAGAAACCTGAACCCCCGTTAGGAAACCATTGCACAAGGGACATCAGGGTCTTAGAGTTTAAAGCTATGGTTAGGTTTCTACCTTAATTACTTTCTTGTACTTACGAATGTTTGCAGGGGGTTTAATCACAAGTATGTATTAGTCCTAGGAAGGTCGGTACATTAGCACAGGTTCACCCACACAACACTTAGCAAACTAAAGAAGATTGATCAACTATATGAAGCGAAAGCACTTGACAGAATTCCCGTGTGTCCTCGAGAACACTTGGTCATCTTAAGTAATACAACCGGCTTGTCCTTTGCTGAATAAAGGATTGGGCCACTTGCTGCATTTATTCTTACTGTCTTTTATTTACCCGTACTTTATTTACTTGCATTATCAAAAACCCCTAAAAATCCGTTTGCTAAGTATTTGCAGAGAATTCCTGATCCATACCACTAGCCAACACCTTCTGCTCCTCGTTGGGTTCGACACTCTTACTTATCGAAAATACTGCGATACACCCCCTATACTTTTGGGTCATCAGACCCATGGTCGGAGGTAACTATGGTTTGCTCCCCTCCCCTAGTTCTTCTACCGTTCCCATCGTTGGATGCTAGATCTTGGTTTATTAGGATTCATTTGTTTGCATTTTGATTTATCGATCTTCTTACATCATTTACTCCCCCATTTCCTTTCCTTCCAATAGGTTTCCGGCAGCGACGTCTGCAGCGATGACAAGTCCATGCACACCAAGACTCGTCAGGTGCTGAGGAGGCTGCGGGCCGGCCACTACGATGCCTTCTTTAGGGGCGGCCCCTAGCGCTGCCCCTTCTGCAAGGGGATCGCCTTTTGCTGGGTGACTCTCACCGGCACCGACTTCAACTCCTTACTGAAGCATGTAGAGGCCCCGGGCTCCGGCATCCACAAAGGCCGCGAGCGCGAGACCGTGAACGTCAATGCCTACATTGCTGAACACCGGGCTCTCGCCATTCACCTCCGAAACCTCCAGCGGGTAGCCATCAAAGAGGGTCGCATGCCTCCAATCAGGCCCAAGGCTCCCAAAATCAAGGGACTAGGCAGCAAGAAGTGGCGGAAGCGCCGGAGGGAGGAGGCCGAGGCGCGGGCACATGAAGGAGGGGTTGAATGTGTCTGCTGCTGTGGTGGCTGCTGCTGCTAAGAAGCTTCTTTTGATTTTCTATATTTTGCTTGCATCCTATTTCTGGCTGAATGCATCGAACCTCATTAAGCAACCTACTTTCTATCGCTATATCCTATTTAGCTGCGCATAGCTATATCTACATTTGTTTTGTTTTCTGAATGAATGTATTCTGCCTGGTGTGATTTGCTGCTCTAGATTTGCTACCTGATCGGAGGCAAAAAGAGGTCCAAAAGGGAACGAATTATCGAAGAGAGAATCTTCTCTAGATTTGCTACCAATTTGGGCAAAATGAAACATATCTGTTTAGCGAGAGAGGAAAAGGGTACTCTTTCAAACTGCCAGTTAACGAGCTACCATCTTGACAAGCTACAAGATACATACATAAACATAACACAAAGAGGGTTAAATTTATTTTACTACTCTCACTTGAGGCGCTAGACATCTTGATAAGATAACTGAGTTCCACAAAATAGAAACATAACACTAAGAAGTAAAATTTAATTCACTTCTCATCAGCCCACTTGAGGCGCTTGCCATCATTCCTAGGTGACCAACAGCGATCATTCTAGGTGGATCTTACATTATTGGCACTCCACAACTCATGAAATGCTTCGTCCCACCTAGGATTTGACTTGCCTTCCCTATCTTCAGCATCCTGCGACACAATTAGCGGTGCATCACAGACCTGATTGTTGCCGCTAGAAGATGCTGCATCTCTGTTTGCTGCTTCAGCTGCAGCCTCTCTATTAGCTGCTTCAGCTTCAGCTGCAAGCTCTCTTTCAGCTGCTTCTGTAGTCTCTCTGTCAGCTGCTTCAGATGCAGCCATTTCCTTTGCATATACAGCTTCAAACTCAGCTATTCTACATTTTCTACAAAGGGCTCCCTAAGCTCGTCTTCCCTCTTGCAAATAGGGCAAAACATGAGGTAACGTAGAAAAAAATGGATCTTCTTATACAGCTGGTAGGTCACGTAAGCATCTAGGGCTACATACTTCAGGTTTATATCAGACAACAGCCACTCGTCCCAGAAATCGTGCCTATCGGTAGGGAAATCTTCCTTCATTCTGTCGTACGACTCATCGAGGATTCTAGTTGCGAGTGATGCCATTCCATCCTTCCTCGAGCCCCCTAGGATCTTGACAAGACGCTGAATATCGATCCAGTTGTGCGCAGGAATTATAATTCCCTCTTGATAAAATTTTGAAAAATCAGTTGTATTGTCGACAGTGCAGAAAACAATTCCCTTTTATACAAGGAACTGGCGCAGCACCGAACAATTCCTATCAGTCCTAAAAGTATGTAGTTTGTGATCACCAAAATTTGTAACTACAAATATTTTGTCAATGCAAGATCATCATCTGAATATAAGTTTGAAAAGTTTAGTAAATGCAAGATCAAGACTCTCAACATTGTCTTGTCATAATTTATTTGGTCCTAAATAAAATCCAGTAGTTGCAAGATGAGCAAATAGATAAAGAACAAGAGGAGAAAACCCTAAAAGCGGTTAGCTATAGAGAGCAGATCTACAAACCGGGAGAGGTGGTAGACGAGGACGTGTTTCCTCATGGTCAGTTGAACAACAATGACTTCACTCCCTTCATATGGGTGCTTCGGGGTGTACTCGAGGTCCAATCCCACAAACTTGTCCTCGTCTTTCTCAATCCAACCCTCGTACATCCTCAGGACACGCACCACTGTCTCCTCCTCGTTGGTGTAGACAACGTCTATCTTCTTATTGTGATGGGTAGTGAAGCTTGTCTCTAGAGTGCGACGACCTTCCATGGCGGCAAGGAGAAGACGGGAAGAAGACAGATGACAGGAAGAAGAAGAGTGGTTTCTGCGAGGCAGGGGAACGCTGGAACCGTCAATGCGCTTTTAAGGTAGTGGTTAACGACGGTGACGGAAGTCCAAGGAGAGATGCGTGGCGGTGGCCATTCCAGCTTCTAAGTAAATAAAAAATAATTATAACGCCGATACATGTGCCCTATTTTGTCACGTCAATACACTAGGCAGGGGTGTTGTCCTATCCACTGTGCCAGCGCTGCAAGCCTATGTGACAGCCACCCCGCCTAAGCGACGGGAGTGACATAACAGCGAGAACTGACAGGGGCCCAACTTGACGGCCGTTAGCCTGATATTTTGTATTGAAATGTAAAGTTGAATTCGTGCCCAAAAAGACCCTCTGAGTATTTGGCACGCCAACTTTGGAAAACGCAGCTGATTGTAAGCAACTTGGGTACCGTGTTGCCTGGACACCCCAACTTTCGGGCCGCAAAATGATATTCTCCCCCACGAGGAGGGAAGCTTGAGTGAGTTGTAGGTATGGTGGGAGACCACCATGAACATTACCAAGGCAGGGCGCCCTATTATGATGTTATATAGCAGGGCAATGTCTGCAACATCAAATATGATGTTCTCAGTGCGATAGTTGTCTAGAGTGTCGAATGTGACTGGCAATTCAATCTTCCCCCATGGCTGAATAGTTCCCGGGCTTACGCCCAGAAAAGACCCCGTATGGGCTAATTGATCCATAGTGATCTGGATCTTATCCAACAGCTTTGCTGAGAGGATGTTGAGGCCAGCCCCTCCATCTACCAGCATCTTGGCGACCTTGATGTTCTTTATGATGGGGGAGACCACCAGGGGTATCGAGCCGACCCCGGCGATGCGGTCCGGGTGATCTCCCGCATCAAAGGTAATCGGCACATGAGACCACCGAAGTGGCCGTTCCGCCTCCAAGCTAGGATGTGTGGTGCACAGTTCACGGGAGAAACGCTTAAACTCTCCGTGGGAAGTCATGGCGTAGGCTCCTTCGTGTGCGCATGCGCAGTCCTGCACTTGTGGGTACTGTCCACACTTGTCGTTGTCACCGCCTTGGTTCATGGCAGGGTCGTTCCCACGCGGTTATAGGCTGCATCCCCCCCTCGCGCGCTCTACTTTTGTTCCGTCTCCACCGCCTCCATCTCCTCCTCGTGTAGCACCCACGTTGCCCCCACGACCTCTGGTGGGGGCGCCTAGGCCAGGTTGAGTCGTGTAGTCTTTCGCATGATGGCCAGCCTTGTTGCAGCAGTAACAGTTCCTGAAGGCAACATTAGTCCCTTGCTCAGCGATGCACCTCTTCCGTCCCTTGGTGTAACCGAGAATGGAGTGGTAGTTCCGAGTGTCATGCTCGTCGGACTCGTGCACAGGGCACCACTTCCCCGTGGCGGGCTTGGTAGCCACCACTTCTCCCTTTGGTTTGGTCTTCTTTTCAGCCCTGGTGGGAGCACTAGGCTCTATAGCCAAAGCTTGTCAAAGGCCTCGCTTACGAGAGACACTCTTCTTCGCAGCAGTGCTTTCCGAGTCTGCCGCTCCAATGGCTTCCCGGGCAGCGTCCTCGGGCGGAAGGCATTCTTCCTCGGCTAAGGAGCAGAGGTCAGCCAACACCCACAACTCGTGGATGCTCTTGACGGGGTGCATGTTAAGATCTTCGCACATCTTTGTTGTCGCGCACATTCATGGTGAACGCGCCAATAATTGCAGCATCCTCCACCTCCGGGATAGTGTGTGCGATCTGAAAAACTCATAGCATGAAGTCCCGTAGCCGCTCACCACTCTCATGGACCACTGTGTGGAGATGAATGAGTGTTCCCGGGCACTTGAAGGCTCCCTGGAATGCACTCACAAAGCGGGTACACAACTCGTCCAAGGAACGAATGGACTCCTTAGGCAGATGCATGAGATAGGACAAGGCTGTGCCCTTTAGGGCCATTGGAAACCAATTGGCCATGAGACCTTCTCATCAGCACCTGCATCCACCATCACTATGGAGTAGATAGCCACAAACTCCTTCGGGTTCGTGTTACCTTCAACCTTAATGGGGACAATGGGATGGACTTTTGGTGGCCACGCCACCTGCCGTAAGGCAGGAGCGAATGCGGGGCAGGTGCTTCCATATCCCAAAGCCATGCTCCCTGCCTCAGTTGCACCCTGTGGGTTAGGGACAGCCGCACCCACAGCTTGTTGATGCTGCTACATCAGGTAATCTCGAACTAGCGCCTCGCTCACTACGGCGGAATCGCCTCGGCGCCCTTCGGCGCGCTGGTGTGAGGGGTCAGTAGATGACCCCACAGAGATGTGATCTTGTTCTGCAGGTCTCAGGGCGCTAGCCCCCAGGTGGCCTGTGGTATGGTTGGTTCTCCTTCACCGCCATGGGGTCCAGCAGCCCCCGACACGGGGGCAGCATTTTGGGAACACGGCCTCGGGGCAGGGTTTTGTATGGGCCCTACGGTGATGGTGGCAGCACGCTCCACCCCACGCCTCGGCCCCAGGTTGGACTAGGAACGGGCGCGGGCAGACTCCTGATGCAGCCTGATGAATTCTAGTTGCGCGTCAAGGTCATCCCTCCATGGCTCATACTCCACCGTCCCAGGAGCTGGTGGGTGTCAAGCTATGGCACGGGCAGCAGCAACTGCTTCCCCCAAAGTTCGGTTCCCAGAGTGGTGGGACTGGAGTTGGAGGCTAGTATTTGGCACGGTGAGTCGAGTCCTGGCGTGAGCTAGGGTCACTGCATGCTGATCCGCTGCTTGACGCTCCGGCTCGGGGTAGGCTCCTCTGGCCCCGACCGTTGTGATTCCTCCTGACAGATGGCCTTCTCCGCCGGCGTCTCCTATGCCACCGGGGAGAGACACTCCGCTGGTGGTGCCTCCAATATTGCTAGCAAAGGGATCTTCGAGTACGACGCCTCCTATGTCACTTGGTGGTGGTACTTCTTGCGCAGCGGTGCCTCCTCCAGCATAATCGCCTTCCTCAACCGCGGGGTGCGGTGGCGACGGGGGTGGCACAGTTGCGCTTGGCCCTAGACGTGGGTTGGCGCTTGTGACGGTATTCACACGCCGTGCATGAGGCTCGGCATCCAAGCCTCCAGTCATGGGAAGATCATGGGAGCGAGTCCGTGCAGCGGGCGAGTCTACCGTGGTAGGGACGGTCCCTGCACGAGCACCTCTCTTTGGTGCCATGGCTGGCGATGGCATGGTCGATGTCGATGTAGAACACGAAGACGACACGGACATCGGTGACGATGACAACGATGACAACGAAGATCATGGAGCTGTTGATGATGAAGCTGATTGCTGAAGCCAAAAACGCGAGCGCCCCCCTACCTGGTGCGCCAGCTGTTGCGTCTTGCCAACGCGAACATCGGGGATGTTGGGCACCCCCTATTTGTTCGGTAGTGGGCATGAAGGTGTTCTGGCCTCAACATCGACAAAGGAACCTGCCGATACGAGCACACGGCACACACAGAGCACATACACGCGTTTTTACCTAGGTTCGGGCCGCCCTTTAGCTAACAACCCTACGTCCTGCTTTGGTGGATTATTTGGGGTGGATCGAGGTACAAGAAGATGATCTCTATGGTGTTAGGGAGCCACTTTCTCTCTAGCTTCTACACTCCTCGGGCTTCCTCTTTCTTCCTCTTCTCACTTTGTTTCCTCTTTACCTCTCTCCCAACTCTCAAACCCTTGTACCCCTTTATCTCTAAAAAGCTCTCTCTTGAACCTCTTCTCTTCTTTTTCCCCTCCCCAACCTACGGACAAGGGCCTCCTTTTATACTCCAAGGGGTCACCACAAGGGCCGGCGTGGAGCACCGCCAGGGGCATTTCCGGGATCAATTGCGGTGTGCCACGCGGTCTTCAGGCAAATGGGCAGCGCATGTGGCCAATGGATAGCCAAGGGCGGTGCACATGTGTACTTGATGGCTGAGTGACAGCTCAGGCTTCGAGCTGTCACTTCTGTCGTTGGCGCGTTTTAGCGGACTGCAATTCCATGATGATGTCCAGCAGCACTGGCGCGTCGCTAGTTCCCAAGGCTGGGTCTGACACATCTTGTCAGGCTCAGTTGGCTCCGGTTCCTGGGCCACGCTTGGCCCAGTATAAGCACTCCCATGGTACTTCCGGGGCTCGGTCGAGTCCATTCCTGGGCTTCGTTGTCCCCAACCGCGCCCAGAAGGAGGGATCAGACCGCTATGTGCACATTGTTGTCTTTTCGTCCTTGTACGTGCTCAGCTGGTGGATCGGGACTCGTCGAGTAGCGTTCATCTCATCCTTAGGTTCCTACGTCATAGCCGGCAGTTAGTCTCCATAGGCTCAGTATGCTAGGTCCATACCTGCTTGGAGCACACATTGATCGCGTCCTTGCGACGCCCCTGCCGGCCAGCCCACATATCAGTTGAGCCACTGACCGGTGGGTCCTAGCCCACACGCTACAGCGCAATGTGAGGGACCCCCGATCCCATTACGCCGACACCCTCTTTCCAACCCGTCGATGAAGGAGCCATAGAAGTTTGATCGTGTACTCCCGCGCATGAATTTTTCATATCAAGATAGCATGATAGATAGGCGTGAGATGACTCATCCTTCTCTTGCACACACTTTTGTAGGTCATCGATAGTGCATGGTCGTTTGTACATACCCTTGAAGTTCTTGGTGAATGCTTCATGCATGTCCAACCAATTGCAGATTTATTTTTTCGGCAAGTCGTCGATCCATTGTCGGGTGGTGCCGAAGAGCATTAGTGGGAGGTACTTGACGGTGATTGGGGTTTCCCCCAGTGATTTTTATAGATTCGTGGTAGTCCTGCAACCACGTGGCTAGCTTGGCAGTGTCGTCATACATCTTGATAGTCTTGTCAGTCCGGAGGCCTTTAGGGTAGGTTGTGGTCTGGATAACTAGTCTGAAACAACATGGCCTAGATATGGCTCTTTCTGGGCTTCATGGATCTTATCAAGGCATGAACGTGCATCATACAACTCCGTTTGTTGCTTGAGCTGATTTCCACCATGGGGACGAGAGTTATGGTGTGATCCGTGAGACCTGCGTGATCCTTCGCCATGTTGGCTACTGGGTGGTGACGGTGGTGGTGGAGACGGTGGGTTGGCCTTCTTGATGTTCCCTCCATGCGATGTCATGCTTGTCGTAGTTGTGTGTCAGACGTGGGGCTTCCTTGTATGATTTGCTCCTATGTCTGTTGTCGCTGCGTTTTCTGCCATATCAAGGCTTACCTACCTGGTCGCATATAATGATGCTGTCTTGAGGGTGTCTAGGAGCTGGCATGCTCGTGCGGTGGCACGACTATAGGTCCTCATGATGTCAGGACTGCGAGGGAGGTGGCAGTGAGCGACGGGGGTGATCCTTGTCTCCGTGGTTGGAGGATATTGGGATGGAGTCAGCCCTATTGTGTGCGTCCCTCCACCTTTGTTCTGTGTAACCTGTGCGAGATCCGACATCGTGAGGAGATCTTGGTATATGCTGGTTATTCAAGCTAGACTGGCAAAGCTCTGGGTTATACTCAAGCCTCTGAGAGGTAAAATTTTCCTGTTGCTTGCAAGCCTTGGCGACAAGGTCATAGACCTCATCCAACACTGCATGTGATCTGTCCTGTTCAAGTACAGTTTTGGCGATGACCATGTTGAGGGTGGTCTTTGGCATGACTTGCTTCCCAGCCTTATCGATGTAGGGGGTAGATTTTACCAATTTGGACGAAGCCCACCCCAAGTTGCACTGAACACCAGGATCACCAACGATGTGAGCCAGAGATTTTTAGCCTTATGCTGCTTGAGAAGCTGCTTGTACTCAACTTCTATTGCTTTTGCCACCTTGATCGAGTCATGTGCCTTGGCAATATCCTTCTATAGTTGTGTGCCCTGCTCCGTGATGTACTTGTCATCCACGAGGATTTCCTAACGCTTATCATCAAGCTATGTGATGTTCGGAATATGGGCCACAATTAGCGGTTCAACGAGGAGTTCACCATAGACCACCTTCTTGGTCAGAGTAACAAAGGGATTTGTTGCTGCTAACATGGATGGCGAAGGTGATATATTTGTTTGGTTGGCAGTACTTGGTCCGGTAGCGTGTTTCTGACGCTGCTGCGGGGGGATAGCTAGAGGGGGCATGGATTTTGCCAGATCCGAAGGATCAACAATGTTTTTTCCATTGGACACCATGTTTCTAGCATTAGCCGCTGCTGGTGGACCTCCTCAGGCTCCCTGATGCTGCTGACATTCTTGAACCACATTCCCGATGGCCACTAGTACCTAACGGGAAGTGATAGCTTGCTTGGCATGCTCCTCGCGCCCGATTTCCTCCTCAATCTCCTTCATGGTAGCCTAGAGTTCCTCTGAGTTGGCTGACACGCTGCCGCAGTCCATGATGATGTCGGCATAGAGTGTGTCCAACACTGAGTCAGAAAGATCGTCGGCATTTTTGGTGGTGGAGGCTAAGTCGGAGGCAACGTGGCCGATGAACTTAGATTTTCTGGCTGTTGTGGCGATGTCGGCCTTGGCTGCCTCATCAGCAGCGTCGAAACTGTTGACAGTCTCAATCATCTCGTTGAGAGTAAGTAATTCAGCAACCTATCGCATCCTAAGCGTATGCCAGAGAAGGGTCCCTGGCGTGAGCCCTTCAACAAAGTGGTACACTGCATTGTCGGTGCGGTTTCCCTCCATGGAGGCCCTCACCCTTAACCATCTACTGAGGTACTCACACGGGGATTTCCCCAACCTTTGGATGAAGTGAGCCGGATCCATGATGCTAATGACGCTGACAAAGTGCGACCTCTGCTTGTCTAACACTTGGGGAGCCCAGCGGATTTGCGTTGGTCTTCCACCACTATATCCTACACAAGGGCGGTTTGGGTGGGCCTTAATTTGTTCCGATCTAAGACGGAAAACTCCAAAGAGAGATCTGAGCCCGATCCTTCCATGAGTGTGTCCTACCCGGAGGCGGTCCGTGCGGGCCTTGACGCTTGTCCGACTTCATAGGAGCTTGATTCCAAGCCGGTTTCGTCGATGAAAAGGTGGATGTCCCCGATTGGAACAATGGAGCAGCAGGTGGGGTTTGACCTTGCCAGGATCCAGAATTTGTCCGAAGGGACGATCGGAATGTTGTCATAGAAGAGTATGTGCCCGATGGCTATGGTGTCGCCAATTCTCGCAAAGATATTGTACCTCTCCCGGTGTAGATCTCGAAGCGCCTCTTGCCCCACGGTGGGCACCAACTGTCAATGTATTGCCGACGAGTACACCATGGAGGGGTCCTCACAAAGCATGTTTAGAGAGGTGGGGAGAGGTGGTGAGTTTAGGGGTATGAGGTAATGCAACTTACCCATGTTTAGATTATCTGGCCTCCCTTGTGACCGGATTATCCGTCCCTATGAATCCATTAACACTACCTTCCAGTGAAGCCAGTCCTGATCAAGACCAAGGTCAAACTTCTCATCCTATTGATGTTGATGATCCCAATGATGACCAAGGTCACCTTAATGTTCAAGACGAGGACCAAAACAATCACCATGATCATGTGATACCTCAAATATGCAATAAGGATATCGAAACTCATCGCAAATCTAGAGCTAAAAGAAACTTGCAACTAAGAGAACACACTCTTGATAAAGTTGTTGGTCATCTAAGAAGAAGGGTGTCCATAAGGATAGAATTGGCTAGCTTCAGTGATCATCAAGCTCATATCTCCTTCGTGGAACCAAAGAAAGTCTTTGAAGCGCTTGAGGATCCGGATTGGATAGAAGGCATGCATGATGAACTCAACAACTTTGAGTGCAACAAGGTTTGGAAGTTATTAGAGAAGACCAAAGAGTGCCACAATGTTATTGGCACAAAGTGGATATTCAAGAACAAGCAAGATGAGAATGGAACTATTGTTAGGAACAAGGCAATATTGGTGGCTCAAGGTTTCTCTCAAATGGAAGGCATTAACTTTGGTGAAACCTATGCCCCCATGCCTCGCCTTGAGTACTTCTTGCATATGCAATGCATCATAACTTTAAATTGCAACAAATGGATGTGAAAAGTGATTTCCTTCATGGTCCTTTAAATGAGTTGATGTTCATTAAGAAACCCCAGACGGTTTCAAGATCCCAACTTCCCTAACCATGTCTACAAACTTGATAAGGCTCTCTATGGACTTAAGCAAGCTCCACGTGCATGGTATGAGCACCTTAGAGAGTTGTTGTTAGGCTGATGATTTGAAGTTGGGCTAATCGATCCTACTCTTTTTACTAAGAGGATCAAAGGGGAGCTTTTCGTGTGCCAATTATATGTTGACGATATTATCTTTGGATCTACTAACAAAGCTTTTAATGATGAATTTTCAAAGCTCATGACCGATAGGTTTGAGATATCAATGTGTAGGGGTTTCGCACATGAAAACAATAAATTTTTACCCTACGTCCATGAACCCCTGATGTTGCCAGGACCTATCTGTTAGTAATATAGTAACGCGGGGGGCTTTTCGCGAACTTATCCTTTAAGACCGAAAAGCGTTGTCAATGCTCAAGATATCGTGGTTGATGTAGACGAGCCGAAGCCGACCTCAAGGTCGTGATGAAGTCCTTGTGCTCCTGTGGCTCCAACGACTTGAGTGCCTCAAGTCTGACACCTCGAGGGGAGTTAGACACGTCTGGTGCCTAACGATGACTCCCGCTTCCCTGATCCAGCAGCAGTTGCAGAAGTAGAGCTCCTAGATCCGAATCCCGCAGCGCGACGGTGCTCCGCGGTGAAGATGTCTCTCGTTCACGCAGTCCAAACTTGGGACCACGAGAGAGAGAGAGAGAGAGAGAGAGAGAGAGAGAGAGAGAGAGAGAGAGAGAATATCAATTGGAGGTCTTCCCAAAAGTGAGAAGACCTTTATTGAATATTGTGTGTATTTATCTGGCTAAATACGGGGTTGTTCGTCTGTGGTACCAAAGTTCCTGGGCTAGCGCATGGCGGTACCTAAGTTGCCTGAAATTGCCGCGTTTCGAAATTGCAACCTCTTAGGAAAATCGAGTAACTAAGTGGATTGGATGCGTTGACCAATTTCACAAATCCATTCCCACCTTTCCCCTAGCACCGGCGGTGTCGGAATCCACCCTCTAGGCAGGACGATCACTTCGGAAATTTGATGTCCGGCGCCAAGTTGCTGCACCTAGTCGCTGATTCCGAGCTCCAATGGCGCATGCCGTAGCCGCCATTGCAAGGCTCTAGCACGCCTGCGCCACCGGCAAGCCGAGCAGCTCGGAGGATGGCAGATCCTACTACCAAGGAAGAAGAAGTTCTGGCTACAAGCGGGTGAGCTACCCTTCTCTTTGCTATTCGCACTAATTATAACTGCTAGCTAGCTACTGAACCTAAAATTGTTTGTTAGCCCAACGCTAACAAACATATTTTGTCCACAGTTTTCTGTCAAGTGGGATCTCCGTGGACCACCCTTACCTGGTTACGATAGTCCTCTTCAGGTATGACTCTAAGGGCAAGTGGTATGGACACCATTGTATCACGATGGAAGAAGTGCCTGTGCAAATCTGCACTATATCTGGTATGGTTGCTGCTCTGCATAATCGTGATGAATTATGGCTGAAGCAGACTACAAAGTTCAGCTTCATGGATGAACATGGCATCATGGTTCCTCTAACGTGTGACAGTCAACTAATTGGGTTGATGAAAAGGTATGCTTCGGCTTGCATGTTTGAGCTGAATTGTGATGTACTGGATGTGGAAGCTGCTGCAGCTGGGAGTCGCCCTTCTATTCTTGGACAGGGTGGTTGCTCGAACCCAATTAGCTCCTGGTAAGCAAAAGTCTCTTGGGGTTCGCATGTTTGTGTTGAATTGTAATTTTTGTTTTATTTACTCTGTAGATATTGGGCAGTTATGCAACAGTCTTGTTTCTTTGACAGGAAGCGCCACAAGGTTAGAAACATGATTGCCGGGTCAGTCATTTTGCTGCCCGAAGAAATTAAAAACAAGTGGAAAGATGATGCTGGACACGAGTCTGGTGCCCATTGTCCCGGCGATGCAGAGCACGTGAAGCTAAGAAAATTGGCACCAGGGAAGAGGAAGAAGGCAGGAAATGAAGAAGCTAGTGGACGCGAGGCTTGGCACCCAGGCTGCGGAAGAAGGATGCTGGCAAATAAGATGCATAGTAATGTGTTGAACTAGAACCTATATATGTAATTCGGTTAAATTCTGGAGCTCTGTGTGTGGAACTTTGCTAGGCGAAACAATCTACCCACGTTCTCTTAGTAAAATGTACCGCCACTTAGGGTTTGGAAACGCTCGAGTCAGTAGTTGAATCCGAAATTGTGATTGTGCCACTACTATCTGAAAACACGCAGCACCGGTTCCACGATTGCTGAGGGGGAGGAGGTCTCCAAATACGACAGAATGTAAGTGGCACAGAAATAAATTATTTAAGCTGCTACACTCCACGAAGAAGCAACTTATTTCAGTTGCTGCACACAACGACATGGCAACATAAACAGAATGGCAACCGATAATGCCCAGATGAGGAGGAAATCGGTACCACTTTCTGGCCTAATCTTGAGCCTGTCTATCTCACCGCCTCTCTGCTCCTACATCCCCTGCATCTGGCGAAGCTCCCGGATCTCCAGTAACCGGGTGTACGTGCTTCCACTTTATAAATTGTGGTTGTTGCATTTGCATGCGGCACAATCCATGTAGATTACGTTTAAACAAACCACCAATGTCATAATACACTAGTAGAAAAAGGGTCTTTGGTCCACGATCACGTTCCGAACCGGGATAGAGATCTAAATCGAGGCAGAAATTGATCTAAATCACAAATTCTTCCACAAATTAATCGAGACAGAGATCTAAATCGAGGCATTTCATTAATTCAACCACAAATTCTTCTAAACAAAGGTGTGATTTCACATCCTACATAATTCAACCACTAGTCAACAATTTCACTTTCGCTGCCGCTGTCCTCCGATCCACCGGCTTCCTCGTCGTTGTCGGACAGAACCTCCACGATTTCCACATTGTTGGCGAGAGAGAGCACCTCTTCACGATGAGTGGCAGCGATGACGGTGTACTTGGTCCGTCCAAGGACGGACCAGAACCTCTCCCTCCCTTCTCAGTTGTGGAGATCCCGGTGCACCACATGCCCATAAAAGGCACGGAGCGGTTGCCAATCTTGGCCTTCTGCTCCTTCTTGAACAGCGTCGGCCAGTACCAGCTGGACGCCGCGTACCAGGGCAGCACCCTCTTCCACGCGGGCATCCAGCAGCGGTGCGCCGTGATTTTTCTCTCCATCTCGGCTCCGCCGGGGACGAGGAGCGGAGCCACCAGCACCCCCGCATAGCTGATGCGCCATCCGTGGGGCACCGTCGCGAGGATATCGAAGTGCGCAAACATCACCGCCTCATAGAAGTTCATCTCGGGCATCTCCATGGCGGCGCGGTGGAGATTGGAGAGGGAGTGAGGGGATGGACAACGAAGCGACGGCACGGTGGAGATTGGAGAGGGCGAGGGGATGGACGACGAAGCGACGCGCTGTGGCGCCTCCTATTTGTACACGAGGACAACGAAGCAACGGGCGGAATATCCAAGGGGCATTGGTCAGACAAAAGGAAGTAATGCAGGGTTAAGACAGATTAATGGGCGACCAATTTTTTTCCTCTCGGGACTCCGGGGCCAATAGTTTAGACCGCTAGGTCAACAAGTAAAACTATTACAACTTAAAAAGGCACGGAGCTCAAGCTAAATAGAACTAGTTATCACACATCTCCTTGATCTTCCTAATCTTAGCCCGATGCGCATCTTCCTGCAAGAGCAAGGATCGAATCATCTGCTCCTTCCTTTTAGCATCTTCCTTGAACAGCTTCAATTATTTCTCTGCATTTTTCCTCATGCACTTGTCAATACTCGTAGTTGTGAACTACAGTACTTTGGCCTGGTGAAGATCATTCCTTGCTTGAGTTAGTTCTTGCTCTGCTTTAGCCTTTAGGGCCAACGCCGCGTCCCTCTCCTTCTCGACTTTGCTAACCTTGTCTTGCACCCACCTGAGATCTCGCTTATGCTTGGTCGTGTCAACTGGTTCCCATAGCTTCATCTCAACACTGTCAAGAAGTGAGCTGAATACGGATTCTTTCAACTCAACGGTCATTTCCCATAGTTTGTCCAGCGTTTCCTGCATCGATTTGGGCTACTCTAGATCTACCCATTTGACAACACCGCAACTTTTGCCTTGCATCATTGCACAATGTCCTTGACACCGTAGAAACCTCATGCATGCGTTTCGTCCTTCGAATGCTACAAATTTAGCGGGCACATATCCATGTTTACATAGCAGAGGATTGTCTTCATCCGCTAAACCGTGATAGTCGGAGTCATACATCGTCTGGTTGGCCTAACACATCATACGTGCATGAGTAAACAGAGTAGATCTAGCTCAAAAATAGATAACTGGCCACAGATAATAGAGATAGAGATGAGACAACTCACATCGAAATCACTGTCCCTGTCGTCACGACGCGTTTCCTCGCCGTCTCCCCTTGAACCCATGGCGAGAGGGGGGCGAAAGGAGGGTGGCTACCAGAGAGGGGATTGGGATGGAGGCGCCGTCGTCTTGCGGCTATTGCAGGATGGGAGTGAAGTGGGGAAAGTGGCTTACAAGGGAAGGAAGAGAAGTACGGCGAGGAAGAGAAGTAATGGGGACGTGACACTGGGATATGGCCCACTGAACTCGCGAGTCGTGACACTCGCAACAGGGGAGCGCCCGGTGTTGCCAGTTTGTCCAGAGCAAGCGTGGCCAATCATGCCGCAGAATAGACTACTCGCGGATCGCTCTCACGAATACCATCCCAATTTTCCAAGCGCCCTGATCGAACGGTTTGTAACAATCGTCAAGCAGAACAACTGTGTTAGGGTGTGCCTTTTAGAACACTCGGTCTAACAGCCTCCCATTGGGGGGATAAGGTTAGGGATCTCCTAAGATTAGGATCCATATGTGGTTTGTGAGAAGAACACACATGCAATCACACTGGGTGGATCCATATGTGGTTTATGAGAGGAACACACATGCAATGACACTAGTGATATGTGGTTTGTGGAAAGAAGACACATGCAATGACTCTAACTGTGGTTAATGAAAAGAGCAGACATGCAATGACACTGGTGGATCCATGTGTGGTTTGTGAGAAGAACACACATGCAATGACACTGGCTATGGTTCATGAAAAGAACAGACATGCAATGACACGGGTGGATCCTTGTGTGGTTTGTGAGAAGAGCAGACATGCAATGACTCTAGTTGTGGTTCATGAAAAGAACAGAGATGCAATGACACTGGTGGATCCATGTGTGGTTTGTGAGAAGAACAGACATGCAATGACTCTAGATGTGGTTCATGAGAAGAACACACATGCAATGACACTGGTGGATCCATGTGTGGTCTGTGAGAAGAACACACACGAAATGACACTAGGTGTGGTTCATGAAAAGAACACACATCCAATGACACTGATGGATCCTTATGTGGTTTATGAGAAGAACAGACGTGCAATGAATCTAGATGTGGTTCATGAGAAGAACACACATGCAATGACACTGGTGGATCCATGTGTGGTTTGTGAAAAGAACAGACATGCAATCACACTAGGTGGATCCATATGTGGTTCATGAGAAGAACACACATCCAATGACACTGGTGGATCCATGTGTACATTGTGAGAGGAACACACCTGCAATGACACTTGGTGTATTTCATGAGAAGAACACACATGCAATGACACTAGTGTATCCTTATGTGGTTTGTGAGAATAACAGACATGCAATGCCTCTAGCTGTGGTTTATGAGAAGAACACACATGCAATGACACTAGTGGATCCATGTGTGGTTTATGACAAGAACAAGCATGCAATGACACTGAGTGTGGTTCATGAAAAGAACAGACATGCAATGACACTGGTGGATCCATATGTGGTTTGTGAAAAGAACAAACATGCAATGACTCTAGCTGTGGTTTGTGAGAATAACAGACATGCAATGACTCTAGTTGTGGTTCATGAGAAGAACACACATGCAATGACACTGGTGGATCCATGTGTGGTTTATGAGAAGAACAGACATGCAATGACACTGGGTGTGGTTCATGAGAAGGACACACATGCAATGACATTAGTGTATCCTTATGTGGTTTGTGAGAAGAACACACATGCAATGACTCTAGGTGTGGTTCATGAAAAGAACACACATCTAATGACTCTAGCTATGGTTCATGAGAAGAACACACATGCAATGACACTGGTGGATCCATGTGTGGTCAGTGAGAGGAACAGACATGCTATGACACTGGGTGTGGTTCATGAAAAGAAAACACATCCAATGACACTGGTGGATCCTTATGTGGTTTGTGAGAAGAACATACATGCAATGACACTGGTGATATGTGGTTTGTGAAAAGAACACACATGCAATGACTCTACCTTTGGTTAATGAAAAGAGCAGACATGCAATGACACTGGTGGATCCATGTGTGGTTTATGAGAGGAACACACATCCAATGACAGTGGGTGTGGTTCATGAAAAGAACACACATGCAATGACACTTGTGCATCCTTATGTGGTTTGTTTGAACAACAGCCATGCAATGACTCTAGCTGTGGTTCATGAGATGAACACACATGCAGTGACACTGGTGGATCCTTATGTGGTTTGTGAGAAGAACAGACATGCAATGACTCTAGTTGTGGTTTGTGAGAAGAACACACGTGCAAGGACTCTAACTGTGGTTAATGAAAAGAGCAGACATGCAATGACACTGGTGGATCTATGTGTGGTTTGTGAAAAGAACACACATGCAATGACTCTAACTGTGGTTAATGAAAAGAGCATACATGCAATGACACTGGTGGATCCATGTGTAGTTTATGAGAGGAACGCATATCTAATGACATTGGGTGTGGTTCATGAAAAGAACACACATGCAATGATACTGGTGTATCCTTATGTGGTTTGTGAAAATAACAGACATGCAATGACGCTAGACGTGGTTCATGAGAAGAACACACATGCAATGACACTGGTGTATCCATGTATGGTATGTGAGAAGAACACACATGCAATGACTCTAGCTGTGGTTCATGAAAAGAACACACATTCAATGACTCTAGCCGTGGTTCATGAGAATAACACACATCCAATGACACTAGTGGATCCTTATGTGGTTTGTGAAAAGAACACACATCCAATGACACTGGTGGATCCTTATGTGGTTTGTGAGAAGAAGACACATGCAATGAGACTGGTGATATGTGGTTTGTGAAAAGAACACACATGCAATGCTTCTGGTGGATACATATGTGGTTTGTGAAAAGAACAGACATGCAATCACACTGGGTGGATACATGTGGTTTCTGAAAAGAACACACATGCAATGACACTGGTGGATCCATATGTGGTTTGTGAAAAGAACAGACATGCAATCACACTGGGTGGATCCATGTGTGGTTCATGAGAAGAACATACATGCAATGACACTAGTGATATGTAGTTTGTGAAAAGAACAGACATGCAATGGCTATCTGTGGTTAATGAAAAGAGCAAACATGCAATGACACTGGTGGATCCATGTGTGGTTTGGGAGAAGAACACACATCCAATTACACTGCTGGACTTATGTGGTTTGTGAGAGGAACAGACATGCAATGACACCAGTGGATCCATGTGTGGTTTGTGAGAGGAACAGACATGCAATGGCACTGGGTGTGGTTAATGAGAAGAACACACGTGCAATGACACTGATGGATCCTTATGTGATTTGTGAAAAGAAAAAACATGCAATGAATCTAAATGTGGTTTGTGAGAAGAACAAACATGCAATGACGCTGGTGGATCCATGTGTGGTTTGTGAGAAGAACACACATCCAATGACACTGGTGGATCCTTATGTGGTTTGTGAGAAGAACACACATCCAATGACATTGGGTGTGGTTCATGAAACGAACACACATCCAATGACACTAGTGGATCCTTATGTGGTTTGTGAGAAAAACAGACATGCAATGACTCTAGATGTGGTTCATGAGAAGAACACACATGCAATGACACTTGTGTATCCTTATGTGGTTTGTGAGAAGAATAGACATGCAATGAATCTAGCTGTGGTTAATGAAAATAGCAGACATGCAGTGACTCTAGCTGTGGTTCATGAGAAGAACACACATGCAATGACTCTAACTATGGTTAATGAAAAGACCACACATGCAATGACACTGGTGGATCCATGTGTGGTTTGTGAGAAGAACACACATCCAATGATACTGGGTGTGGTTCATGACAAGAACTCACATCCAATGACACTGGTGGATCCTTATGTGGTTTGTGAGAAGAACAAACATGCAATGACTCTAGATGTGGTTCATGAGAAGAACACACATGCAATGACACTGGTGTATCCTTATGTGGTTTGTGAGAAGAATACATATGCAACGACTCTAGTTGTGGTTTATGAGAGGAACACACATCCAATGACAGTGGGTGTGGTTCATGAAAAGAACACGCATGCAATGACATTGGTGTATCCTTATGTGGTTTGTGAGAATAACAGCCATGCAATGACTCTAGTTATGGTTCATGAGATGAACACACATGCAATGACACAGGTGGATCTGTATGTGGTTTGTGAGAAGAACAGACATGCAATGACTCTAGCTGTGGTTTGTGAGAAGAACACACATGCAATGACTCTAACTGTGGTTAATGAAAAGAGCAGACATGCAATGACACTGGTGGATCCATGTGTGGTTCGTGAAAAGAACACACATGCAATGACTCTAACTGTGGTTAATGAAAAGAGCAGACATGCAATGACACTGGTGGATCCATGTGTGGTTTATGAGAGGAACACACATCTAATGACACTGGGTGTGGTTCATGAAAAGAACACACATGCAATGATACTGGTGTATCCTTATGTGGTTTGTGAAAATAACAGACATGCAATGACTCTAGATGTGGTTCATGAGAAGGACACACATGCAATGACACTAGTGTATCCATGTATGGTATGTGAGAAGAACACACATGCAATGACTCTAGCTGTGGTTCATGAAAAGAACACACATTCGATGACTCTAGTCGTGGTTCATGAGAAGAACACACATCCAATGACACTTGTGGATCCTTATGTGGTTTGTGAAAAGAACACACATCCAATGACACTGGTGGATCCTTATGTGGTTTGTGAGAAGAACACACATGCAATGAGACTGGTGATATGTGGTTCATGAGAAGAACACACATGCAATGACTCTGGTAGATCCATATGTGGTTTGTGAAAAGAACAGACATGCAATCACACTGGGTGGATACATGTGTCGTTCACGAAAAGAACACATATGCAATGACACTGGTGATATGTGGTTTGTGAAAAGAACACACATGCAACGACACTGGTGGATCCATATGTGGTTTGTGAAAAGAACAACATGCAATCACACTGGGTGGATCCATGTGTGGTTCACGAGAAGAACACACATGGAATAACACTGGTGATATGTGGTTTGTGAAAAGAACAGACATGCAATGACTCTATCTGTGGTTAATGAAAAGAGCAAACATGCAATGACACTTGTGGATCCATGTGTGGTTTGTGAGAAGAACACACATCCAATGACATTGGTGGATCCTTATGTGGTTTGTGAGAAGAACAGACATGCAATGACACTGATGGATCCATGTGTGGTTTGTGAGAGGAACATACATGCAATGACACTGGGTGTGGTTCATGAGAAGAACACACATGCAATGACACTGGTGGATCCTTATGTGGTTTGTGAAAAGAATAGACATGCAATGACTCTAAATGTGGTTTGTGAGAAGAACAGACATGCAATGACACTGGTGGATCCACGTGTGGTTTGTGAGAAGAACACACATCCAATGACACTGGTGGATCCTTATGTGGTTTGTGAGAAGAACACACATCTAATGACACTTGGTGTGGTTCATGAAACGAACACACATCCAATGACACTGGTGGATCGTTATGTGGTTTGTGAGAAGAAGAAACATGCAATGACTCTAGATGTGGTTCATGAGAAGAACACACATGCAATGACACTGGTGTATCCTTTTGTGGTTTGTGAGAAGAACAGACATGCAATGACTCTAGCTGTGGTTAATGAAAATAGCAGACATGCAATGACTCTAGCTATGGTTCATGAGAAGAACACACATGCAATGACTCTAACTGTGGTTAATGAAAACAACAAACATGAAATGACACTGGTGGATCCATGTGTGGTATGTGAGAAGAACACACATCCAATGACACTGGGTATGGTTCATGAAAAGAACACACATCCAATGACACTGGTGGATCCTTATGTGGTTTGTGAGAAGAACAGACATGCAATGACTCTAGATGTGGTTCATGAGAAGAACACGCATGCAATGACACTAGTGTATCCTTATGTGGTTTGTGAGAAGAATACACATGCAACGACTCTAGCTATGGTTCATGAAAAGAACACACATCCAATGACTCTAGCTGTGGTTCATGAGAAGAACACACATGCAATGACACTGGTGGATTCATGTGTGGTTTATGATAGGAATATACATGCAATGACACTAGGTGTGGTTCATGAAAAGAACACAAATCCAATGACACTGGTGGATCCTTATGTGGTTTGTGAGAAGAACACACATGCAATGACACTGGTGATATGTGGTTCGTGAAAAGAACACACATGCAATGACTCTAACTGTGGTTAATGAAAAGAGCGGACGTGCAATGACACTGGTGGATCCATGTGTGGTTTATGAGAGGAACACACATCCAATGACACTAGGTGTGGTTCATGAAAAGAACACACATCCAATGCCACCGGTGTGTCCTTATGTGGTTTGTGAGAATAACAGACATGCAATGACTCTAGTTGTGGTTCATGAGAAGAACACACATGCAATGATACTGGTGGATCCTTATGTGGTTTGTGAGAAGAACAGACATGCAATGACTCTAGCTGTGGTTTGTGAGAAGAACACACATGCAATGACTCTAACTGTGGTTAATGAAAAGAGCAGACATGCAATGACACTGGTGGATCCATGTGTTGTTTGTGAAAAGAACACGCATGCAATGACTCTAACTGTGGTTAATGAAAAGAGCAGACATGCAATGACACTAGTGGATCCATGTGTGGTTTATGAGAGGAACACACATCCAATGACACTAGGTGCGGTTCATGAAAAGAACACACATGAAATGACACTTGTGTATCCTTATGTGGTTTGTGAGAATAATAGACATGCAATGACTCTAGATGTGGTTCATGAGAAGAACACACATGCAATGACACTGGTGTGTCCATGTATGGTCTGTGAGAAGAACACACATGCAATGAATCTAGCTATGGTTCATGAAAAGGACACACATCCAATGACTCTAGTCATGGTTCATGAGAAGAACACACATCCAATGACACTGGTGGATCCTTATGTGGTTTGTGAAAAGAACACACATCCAGTGACACTGGTGGATCCTTATGTGGTTTGTGAAAAGAACAGACATGCAATGACACTGGTGATATGTGGTGAGAAGAACACAAATGCAATGACACTTGTGATATGTGGCTTGTGAAAAGAACACACATGCAATGACTCTGGTGGATCAATATGTGGTTTGTGAACAGAACAGACATGCAATCACACTGGGTGGATCCATTTGTGATTCATGAAAAGAACACACATGCAATGGCGCTGGTGATATGTGGTTTGCGAAAAGAACACACATGCAATGACACTGGTGGATCCATATGTGGTTTGTGAAAAGAACAGACATGCAATCCCACTAGGTGGATCCATGTGTGGTTCATGATAAGAACACACATGCAATGACACTGGTGATATGTGGTTTGTGAAAAGAACACACATGCAATGACTCTAACTGTGGTTAATGAAAAGAGCAGACATGCAATGAGACTGGTGGATCCATGTGTGGTTTCTAAGAAGAACACACATCCAATGACACTAGTGGATCCTTATGTGGTTTGTGAGAAGAACAGACATGCAATGACACTGGTGGATCCATGTGTCGTTTGTGAGAGGAACAGACATGCAATGACACTGGGTGTGGTTCATGAGAACAACACACATGCAATGACACTGGTGGATCCTTATGTGGTTGTGAAAAGAACAGACATGCAATGACTCTAACTGTGGTTTGTGAGAAGAACAGACATGCAATGACACTGGTGGATCCATGTGTGGTTTATGATAAGAACACACATCCCATGACACTGGTGGATCCTTTTTTGGTTTGTGAGAAGAACAGACATGTAATGACTCTAGCTATGGTTCATGAGAAGAACACACATGCAATGACACTAGTGTATCCTTATGTGGTTTGTGAGAAGAACACACATGCAATGACTCTAGATGTGGTTCATGAGAAGAACGCACATCCAATGACACTGGTGGATCCATGTGTACACAGTGAGAGGAACAGACATGCAATGACACTGGTGTATCCTTATGTGGTTTGTGAGAAGAACAGACATGCAATGACTCTAGCTGTGGTTCATGAGAAGAACACACATGCAATGACAGTGGTGGATCCATGTGTGGTTTATGAGAGGAACATACATGCAATGACACTGGGTGTGGTTCATGAAAATAACACACATGCAATGACACTGGTGGATCCATATGTGGGTTGTGAAAAAAACATACATGGAATCACACTTGGTGGATCCATGTGTGGTTCATGAGAAGAACACACATGCAATGACACTGGTGGATCCATGTGTGGTTTGTGAGAAGAACATACATCTAATGACACTGGGTGTGGTTCATGAAACGAACACACATCTAATGACACTGGTGGATCCTTATGTGGTTTGTGAGAAGAACAGACATGCAATGACTCTAGATGTGGTTCAGGAGAAGAACACACGTGCAGTGACACTGGTGTATCCTTATGTGGTTTGTGAGAAGAACAGACATGCAATGACTCTAGATGTGGTTAATGAAAAGAGCAGACATGCGATGACTCCACCTGTGGTTCATGAGAAGAACACACATGCATTGACTCTAACTTTGGTTAATGAAAAGAACACACATGCAATGACACTGGTGAATCCATGTGTGGTTTGTGAGAAGAACACACATCCAATGACACTGGGTGTGGTTCATGAAAAGAACACACATCCAATGACACTGGTGGATCCTTATGTGGTTTGTGAGAAGAACAGACATGCAATGACTCTAGACGTGGTTCATGAGAAGAACACACATGCAATGACACAGGTGTATCCTTATGTGGTTTGTGAGAAGAACACACAGGCAATGACTCTAGCTGTGGTTAATGAAAAGAACACACATCCAGTAACTCTAGTTGTGGTTCATGAGAAGAACACACATGCAACGGCACTAGTGGATCCATATGTGGTTTGTGAAAAGAACAGACATGCAATCACACTGGGTGGATACATGTGTTGTTCATGAAAAGAACACACATGCAATGACACTGGTGATATGTGGTTTGTGAAAAGAACACACATGCAACGACACTGGTGGATCCATATGTGGTTTGTGAAAAGAACAGACATGCAATCACACTGGGTGGATCCATGTGTGGTTCATGAGAAGAACACACATGCACTGATACTGGTGATATGTGGTTTGTGAAAAGAACAGACATGCAATGACTCTATCTGTGGTTAATGAAAAGAGCAAACATGCAATGACACTTGTGGATCCATGTGTGGTTTATGAGAAGAACACACATCCAATGACATTGGTGGATCCTTATGTGGTTTGTGAGAAGAACAGACATGCAATGACACTGGTGGATCCATGTGTGGTTTGTGAGAGGAACATACATGCAATGACACTGGGTGTGGTTCATGAGAAGAACACACATGCAATGACACTGGTGGATCCTTATGTGGTTTGTGAAAAGAATAGACATGTAATTACTCTAAATGTGGTTTGTGAGAAGAACACACATGTAATGAAACTGGTGGATCCATGTGTGGTTTGTGAGAAGAACACACATCCAATGACACTGGTGGATCCTTATGTGGTTTGTGAGAAGAACACACATCTAATGACACTTGGTGTGGTTCATGAAACGAACACACATCCAATGACACTGGTGGATCGTTATGTGGTTTGTGAGAAGAAGAAACATGCAATGACTCTAGATGTGGTTCATGAGAAGAACACACATGCAATGACACTGGTGTATCCTTTTGTGGTTTGTGAGAAGAACAGACATGCAATGACTCTAGCTGTGGTTAATGAAAATAGCAGACATGCAATGACTCTAGCTATGGTTCATGAGAAGAACACACATGCAATGACTCTAACTGTGGTTAATGAAAACAACAAACATGAAATGACACTGGTGGATCCATGTGTGGTTTGTGAGAAGAACACACATCCAATGACACTGGGTATGGTTCATGAAAAGAACACACATCCAATGACACTGGTGGATCCTTATGTGGTTTGTGAGAAGAACAGACATGCAATGACTCTAGATGTGGTTCATGAGAAGAACACGCATGCAATGACACTAGTGTATCCTTATGTGGTTTGTGAGAAGAATACACATGCAACGACTCTAGCTATGGTTCATGAAAAGAACACACATCCAATGACTCTAGCTGTGGTTCATGAGAAGAACACACATGCAATGACACTGGTGGATTCATGTGTGGTTTATGAGAGGAATATACATGCAATGGCACTAGGTGTGGTTCATGAAAAGAACCCAAATCCAATGACACTGGTGGATCCTTATGTGGTTTGTGAGAAGAACACACATGCAATGACACTGGTGATATGTGGTTCGTGAAAAGAACACACATGCAATGACTCTAACTGTGGTTAATGAAAAGAGCGGACGTGCAATGACACTGGTGGATCCATGTGTGGTTTATGAGAGGAACATACATCCAATGACACTAGGTGTGGTTCATGAAAAGAACACACATCCAATGCCACCGGTGTATCCTTATGTGGTTTGTGAGAATAACAGACATGCAATGACTCTAGTTGTGGTTCATGAGAAGAACACACATGCAATGATACTGGTGCATCCTTATGTGGTTTGTGAGAAGAACAGACATGCAATGACTCTAGCTGTGGTTTGTGAGAAGAACACACATGCAATGACTCTAACTGTGGTTAATGAAAAGAGCAGACATGCAATGACACTGGTGGATCCATGTGTGGTTTGTGAAAAGAACACGCATGCAATGACTCTAACTGTGGTTAATGAAAAGAGCAGACATGCAATGACACTAGTGGATCCATGTGTGGTTTATGAGAGGAACACACATCCAATGACACTAGGTGCGGTTCATGAAAAGAACACACATGCAATGACACTGGTGTATCCTTATGTGGTTTGTGAGAATAATAGACATGTAATGACTCTAGATGTGGTTCATGAGAAGAACACACATGCAATGACACTGGTGTGTCCATGTATGGTCTGTGAGAAGAACACACATTTAATGAATCTAGCTATGGTTCATGAAAAGGACACACATCCAATGACTCTAGCCATGGTTCATGAGAATAACACACATCCAATGACACTAGTGGATCCTTATGTGGTTTGTGAAAAGAACACACATCCAATGACACTGGTGGATCCTTATGTGGTTTGTGAAAAGAACAGACATGCAATGACACTGGTGATATGTGGTGAGAAGATAACAGATGCAATGACACTTGTGATATGTGGCTTGTGAAAAGAACACACATGCAATGACTCTGGTGGATCAATATGTGGTTTGTGAACAGAACAGACATGCAATCACACTGGGTGGATCCATGTGTGATTCATGAAAAGAACACACATGCAATGGCGCTGGTGATATGTGGTTTGCGAAAAGAACACACATGCAATGACACTGGTGGATCCATATGTGGTTTGTGAAAAGAACAGACATGCAATCACACTAGGTGGATCCATGTGTGGTTCATGATAAGAACACACATGCAATGACACTGGTGATATGTGGTTTGTGAAAAGAACACACATGCAATGACTCTAACTGTGGTTAATGAAAAGAGCAGACATGCAATGAGACTGGTGGATCCATGTGTGGTTTGTAAGAAGAACAGACATCCAATGACACTGGTGGATCCTTATGTGGTTTGTGAGAAGAACAGACATGCAATGACACTGGTGGATCCATGTGTCGTTTGTGAGAGGAAGAGACATGCAATGACACTGGGTGTGGTTCATGAGAATAACACACATGCAATGACACTGGTGGATCCTTATGTGGTTGTGAAAAGAACAGACATGCAATGACTCTAACTGTGGTTTGTGAGAAGAACATACATGCAATGACACTGGTGGATCCATGTGTGGTTTATGATAAGAACACACATCCCATGACACTGGTGGATCATTTTTTGGTTTGTGAGAAGAACAGACATGTAATGACTCTAGCTATGGTTCATGAGAAGAACACACATGCAATGACACTAGTGTATCCTTATGTGGTTTGTGAGAATAACACACATGCAATGACTCTAGATGTGGTTCATGAGAAGAACACACATCCAATGACACTGGTGGATCCATGTGTACACAGTGAGAGGAACAGACATGCAATGACACTGGTGTATCCTTATGTGGTTTGTGAGAAGAACAGACATGCAATGACTCTAGCTGTGGTTCATGATAAGAACACACATGCAATGACAGTGGTGGATCCATATGTGGTTTATGAGAGGAACATACATGCAATGACACTGGGTGTGGTTCATGAAAATAACACACATGCAATGACACTGGTGGATCCATATGTGGGTTGTGAAAAGAACATACATGGAATCACACTTGGTGGATCCATGTGTGGTTCATAAGAAGAACACACATGCAATGACACTGGTGGATCCATGTGTGGTTTGTGAGAAGAACATACATCTAATGACACTGGGTGTGGTTCATGAAACGAACACACATCTAATGACACTGGTGGATCCTTATGTGGTTGGTGAGAAGAACAGACATGCAATGACTCTAGATGTGGTTCAGGAGAAGAACACACGTGCAGTGACACTGGTGTATCCTTATGTGGTTTGTGAGAAGAACAGACATGCAATGACTCTAGCTGTGGTTAATGAAAAGAGCAGACATGCGATGACTCTAGCTGTGGTTCATGAGAAGAACACACATGCATTGACTCTAACTCTGGTTAATGAAAAGAACACACATGCAATGACACTGGTGGATCCATGTGTGGTTTGTGAGAAGAACACACATCCAATGACACTGGGTGTGGTTCATGAAAAGAACACACATCCAATGACACTGGTGGATCCTTATGTGGTTTGTGAGAAGAACAGACATGCAATGACTCTAGATGTGGTTCATGAGAAGAACACACATGCAATGACACAGGTGTATCCTTATGTGGTTTGTGAGAAGAACACACAGGCAATGACTCTAGCTGTGGTTAATGAAAAGAACACACATCCAGTAACTCTAGCTGTGGTTCATGAGAAGAACACACATGCAACGGCACTAGTCGATCCATGTGTGGTGTGTGAGAGGAACAGACATGCAATGACACTGGGTGTGGTTCATGAAAAGAACACACATCCAATGACACTGGTGGATCCTTATGTGGTTTGTGAGAAGAACACACATGCAATGACACTGGTGATATGTGGTTTGTGAAAAGAACACACATGTAATGACTCTAACTATGGTTAATGAAAAGAGCAGACATGCAGTGACACAGGTGGATCCATGTGTGGTTTATGAGAGGAACACACATCCAATGAAACTGGGTGTGGTTCATGAAAAGAACACACATGCAATGCCACTGGTGTATCCTTATGTGGTTTGTGAGAATAACAGACATGCAATGAATCTAGCTGTGGTTCATCAGAAGAACACACATGCAATGACACAGGTGGATCCTTATGTGGTCTGTGAGAAGAACAGAAATGCAATGACTCTAGCTGTGGTTTGTGAGAACAACACACATGCAATGACTCTAACTATGGTTAATGAAAAGAGCAGACATGCAATGACACTGGTGGATCCATGTGTGGTTTGTGAAAACAACACAGATGCAATGAGTCTAACTGTGGTTAATGAAAAGAGCAGATATGCAGTGACACTCGTGGATCCATGTGTGGTTTGTGAGAGGAACACGCATCCAATGACACTGGGTGTGGTTCATGAAAAGAACACACATGCAATGACATTTTTTTTGAAGGTGAAACAGTAGGGAAAATCTCCACTGCAATTTTTTTTTATTATTATATATGTATGTTACAATGAGAAAATGATCTAAGGTAGATCATAAACATTTTTTTAAATTGAAACAATCTATTCTATCCCTGATCTAATTGCTGACTGAGCCAGGCTTTGAATTTCTCCTTGTATCTTCCTTTGATTCTGAATTGTATCCATCTCATTTCCTGGTAGAAAATTGCTTTCCATCTATCAAAAGTGGGTCTTTTGTCATTAAAAATCTTCCCATTTCTGCAAATCCAGATACCCCAGGATGTCATGATAATAATTTCCATTGCAAATGGTAGATGTAACTTTTCTTTGATGTTTGAAATAGCTTCTAATCCTGTTAGATTTGCAGTTCTGTTTCTAGAAATATGGTCCCAACATTTTTTTGCAAATGGACAATCCCAGAAAAGATGATTTGCTGATTCTTCTGTGATGCAGTTTGATGTAACACAATTGTAATCAGGAAGGTTGAAATTCTTTCTCCTCAGTAGGTTTCTTGTATTCAATCTGTCTAGTAACAAAAGCCAGAAAAAGAACTTGTGTTTATTTTGACAGGAGGTTGCCCAAACCCAGGAAAAGTGTGGTGGTGATGGTGAGTGTCCAATCATGGCTGAGTATGCCTTTTTAACTTCAAACTTATATATTCCCCATATATAGTTCCAATTATCATGGGTGTCCTGGGTGTCATGTCTGAATTCCTGGCATTTTTCTTCCAGGTCTAAAAACTCAGAGAAAGCCTGATGTGAGAGAGGTAGGTGGAAGTTATCTTCAAGGAATTCAGCATGAAGGAAATCATGAGCATTGATGATTGTAGACTTAGCATAGGACATAAGGTGAGGGAATTTATTCATCAAGCATTCCTCTTGCCAAAGGTCAGTCCAGAAGTAAGCAGATTTGCCTGAATTCAAATTGCATTTGGCCATGCCTTTATAGTTATCAATTAATTTGATATGTGACTTCCACCAGAAAGATCCATCCATGCTTCTTCCAGGTAACTTTCCATTTTTGTAATAAGTCTCCCATATGAGATGAACCCAAGGTATGTCTTGGTGGTTGTAGAATTTATCCAAATTTTTCAGCAGGAGGGCATTATTCTGAATCTGTAGGTTCAGTACCCCTAAACCCCCTTGGTTTTTAGGACGGACGATTTTGTCCCATGAGACAAGAGCTTGTCCTTTTGCTTGTACATCATCAGTTTTCTTTCTCCATAGACAATATCTCATATATTTAATGATTTGATCCTTGATGGCTATTGGTACCTCCAAACAGCTCATATAATATAGAGGAAGTGAGGATATAACAGATTTGACCATTTGCAGTTTGCCTCCATAATTCAAGTAGTCAGCAATTCCACATAATCTTCTTTCCACTCTCTAAACAATGGGAAGAAAATGTTCCATAGATGGCTTTGTAATGCTTAATGGAAGCCCAAGGTAGGTAAAAGTGAGGCATCTAGTTTGGTAGTTGATTGTCATAGCAAAATGCATAAGTCTATCATTACAAATGTTTATTGGCATCATGCTAGATTTCAGGTAATTGACCTTGAGACCAGTGGAAACAGCAAATGTTTGAGGCAGTTCTTTCAAGCATAATAATTGAGATGCATCAGCTTTAAGAATCACCAAAGTGTCATCAGCATATTGAATAACTGGGAAGTCACTGTTGGGTGGTCCCACAATAGGTGGAGTTAGAAGATTTCTATGCATGGCCTTATTTAGAACATCCTGTAGGAGGTCAGCAGTAAGGACAAATAGTAATGGTGAAAGTGGGTCTCCTTGTCTAACACCTCTTTCTGCAGTAGAACTTTTTACCAGGTCCACCATTGAGAAGAATTTCAGAAGTTCCAGATTCAAAGATCATTTCAATCCACCTAATCCATTTTCTCCCAAATCCTCTAGCTTTAAGGATATTAATGATGGCAGAGTGATCAACTGTATCAAATGCCTTCTCAAAATCAAGTTTGAGAATTAAAAATTCCTCCTTTGACTTGTGACATTGGAATAAGTATTCAAATTCCCAACCAATGCAATCTTGAATAGATCTGTTGTTGAGAAAACCATATTGGTTTTTATGTACCAATTTTAGAATGATAGATTGCAGTCTATTTGCAAGAAGTTTGGTAATAATTTTGAATATACAGTTCAATAGAGAGATTGGTCTGAAATCAGCTGATGTAGATGGGCAAGTGACTTTGGGTATGAGTGTAATATAAGAAGAGTTAATGCTTTCAAGGGACACTTTCTCATTGAAGAACTCATGAACCAGTAATTTGATATCATATCCAATGATAGACCAGCAACTTTTGATAAATTCATTATTAAATCCATCAGGACCAGGTGACTTGTCATTTGGTAGTTCAGTGATAACCTCCTCAATTTCCTTGTCAAGGAAAGGTTTTTCAAGTGAATCCTTCATCTCCTTAGTCATTCCATCTCCATAGAAGTCTGCAAGATTATAGTGCATCTCAGTTTTGGCTGATGTGACCATTCTTGCCCTGAAGTCATTCCATAAGATATCAGCCTTGTCATAGTGATTTGTAAATTCCTGTCCAGATTCATTCTTGATCATTGATATATAGTTATGCCTATAACTGATGGTAGCTTTGGAATGGAAAAACTTAGTGTTTTCATCTCCAAGTTTTACCCATTTGATTTTCCCTCTTTGTTTCCAATAGGTGTTTTGGTTCTGAAGAAGGGAGATAATATGGGACTTCAGGATATCTCTGAGGTGCCACTCATTGATGGTTAGTGTTCTAGATTCTTCAAGTAGGTCCAGGAGATCAATTGTGTCATTCACCTTAGCAATTTGATGTTTTAAGCAAGGTAACTGTTTTGCCCAAATCTTGATACCTCTCCTCACATTTTTTAATTTGGCACAAATTCTTTTTGCCATGTCCTGATAATTCACAGGAATATTCCATGCATTTTGTACAATCATCTTAAAATCAGAATGATGAAGCCAGTAGTTTTCAAATCTAAAGATTTGAGCCTTGGGGATGTTAGTTCCAATGGATATTACACAGGGGAGGTGATCAGAAGTAGGTTTGGATAATGGGGTAACCATAGTGTGTGGGAACTTGGTTGTCCAAGAACTAGATTAAAAAACAGTCCAGTCTTTCCAGGAGAGGATCTTTCTGCATGTTACTCCAGGTGAATTTTCTACCCTTTAGTGGCAACTCAATAAGGCCCAGATTGCAGATAGCATCATTGAAGAGCAAAGTTTCATTAATATCTCCCCCACTTTTATTTCTATCAGTGAGACTTCTGATAAGGTTAAAATCTCCTAACACTAGCCAATCCATATTATCAGGCATAGTGATGTTTGAAAACCAGTCTAAGAAATCCATCTTTCTATCATTTTGACAAGGACCATAGATATTAGTGAGAGTCCAGGTATCATTTGATAATTGAGAGGTGAAGGTAACAGAAGTTGAGAAATCATTTTGGAAAGCCCTGGTACCATTGAATAAAGTACTATTCCAGATGGTAATAATTCCTCCAGAAGCACCAATTGATGGTAACAAATCAAAACTGTCAAACTTATTTGGACAGAATCTTTTTAAATAGTTGATATCAAAGTTTTCTCTCTTGGTTTCTTGAAGACAGATAATGTCACATTCAGATTCCATGATCTTGCTTTTTAGTGCTAACCATTTTTTCTCAGAGTTAATTCCCCTGAGGTTCCAGTTCAGAATCTTCCAGTTTCTGTTGTTACTCATTTATAAACCAATTGGGTGATCCATGGGGTGACTCAAAATTTGTAGTCACACAAATAAGACTGGACATATCATAGGTTACTGAATACATAAGCATGTCCAACATCAAATAGTTCTGCAACAGCTCATAATAGATATGAAAGGTAATTGGTCCAATCACAAAAGGCAAGGTTTTTGTAAACATTAACCACATTATTTAGGAGCTTTCTTCTTAGACTGTTGTCCACAAGATTCAGCAGCACCTCCCTTCTTCTTGTTTGAAAGGTATGGTTCAGGACCATTCTTCTTAGGTCCAGTTTTTCCTAGTGGTTTGATGATCAAATCATCGATCCTGCCCTTCTTCAGCAATCTTTTCTCCAGTTCCCCCTCTTTAACCTTGCAAAATGATTCAGCAAGATTCTTAACAACCTTATTACTAAGACAGGGTGGAGCAGCATTGCAAGAGAGGCAATTATGATCAGTGCAATTTAAATGGATTTTAAAACCCCCATTAAGTTCCACAATTCTGGGGCTCCTTCTCACCTCAGATTCCACCAGTGGTTCTTTGCCCCTCCTCCTCTTTGTAGGTGCATTGGTACCATCATGTTTGATGGGGAATCATTCAGGCAATGGGGTGGAATCTGCCCAACACATTCATCAGGAATAATGAAGGTGAAAGTAGATTCATCAGTAATTGGTTCTTTAATAATCTCCCATAGTGGTGATGTGAGAAAATGTCTAATCCAACTGAATTTCTCAGGTGTGATGAGCATTAGAGTGATAAAATTAAACCAACTTAGAGGAATGTCACATTCAGTTTGCCTTTGTCAGGTGATGGGTTCATGCGTGGAGCAAAGAATCTGTCCCATAGCTCCAGACCTTGCTTAGAGAAAGAATTCCTAGCAGAGAGAATCTCAGATGAGTTGACAAAAGGAATAATGGCCATTCCAACTTGGAGGTGTGCCTCATTTGGAGAGAGGAGATTAGTGTCCTCCAACATCCAGTCATCTTGCATGTTATCCTCATCAGCATGGTTGGTGTCCTCCTCCTCATCTTGGTAATTCTGCAGAATGTTAAGCAGTCCTTCTCCCATGGCCATTTCCTGATCTACATCAGCAATATTTTGCACCACCTCATTATCCTCTACACCATGGACATATGCCTTGTCACTGTTAGATGAAACATTTACTCCAGGTATAGATCCAGTAACTGCACTGTCAGCCTCCTGTGGTGGCAAATCCTGGTTCTCAATGGGCATGTCAACACCTTCAGCAAATACAGGTCCTTGGAGAGCATTCCAGTTGCCCCAACCAGCATTATTCTGAGGGGCAGGGTCAATCCATTGGTCCCATCCACCAATGTCTCCTACAGGTTGTGGTGGAGGAGGTGGAGAAGGGGGCCCAAATATGGGTCCCACCATAGGTAGGGGATGTGGGTCATCACCATCATCAGGTAGTGGGTCCTCATCAGGTGGGCCCCCCCAGGAGATTGCTGTTCAATATTTCCACAGAAAAGGTCCATGATTCAGTTTCTACCAGGTCTCCAATGGTGAATCTAACACTTTTAGGAACATCTAGGAGATCAGTGACACTGAGTTTTGCAAGGATCATGCCCTTGTGCTCAGGGTCCCTCTCCCAGAGCAGAACTTTACCAATGTGAGAGAATACAGCATTCAGGTCATCATGGTTCCAGTGATCAAGTGGAGGACCCAGGAGCATAACCCAACATTCATTGTTAAACTGAGTCCTACGCCAGTTAATTCCTTCATTATGCCTATCAAATGAAATAGCAACATCTTGGAAGGGAATATGACCCACAGCAATTAACCGGTCACGGTCACTGACATTTGCAAATTGAACATATGCAGAACCAAATGGGCAATCATGAATATCACGAAATTCAACATGTGCAGCATTGATAAAGAAATCTTGCAACACATCCCTGATATTACCAAATGGGATAGGACCAGGGGGAAGGGGATGGATGTGCGCAATGGCATACTGTTCATGAGTTCTTGGTCAGCGAGGAACCACCACCCTTTTGACTTGATTCCTGCCAGCCACCTGCATAATCTCGAAACCATGGGGAAGAAATGCCTGAGGGTCAAGTGGAATATTGGCCATTGTGTCGGTGGTTGTCGCCGGCGACGAGCGGAGCAAGGCAGTTGGGGTTTCTCCAGGCGAGGGAGTTGAGGAGACAGGGGTTTCAGCCGAATTAATTTTTTGGGCAAGAATAAAATCCTTAAGACAGTCATACACCCTGGGTCGCGAAACTTGCGGCGTAACATGGGCCTTGAACCAATTAAGGTAAGATTTGTCGGGCCAGGGACAAGAAGGGAAAGTGGGAAATTTCAAAAATGGTAAAAGACCAGGCAAATTAATTGTAGGAGATTTGTTGACTGCAGTTTTCTTTGCAATAATACTTTTGCCATTAATCACTATATCCGCAAATGATGCACCCGTTATGACATGAGTAATGTCATCATTATTTTGACCGTTATTGCATGGTACCTGTGACGTTGAAGAGCCAATACGGTTAAAAACATAGGATTTTTTTCCTTTTTGTATGAAACAGTTGTCCAATCCTTGTCTAATTCTTTGTAATATTGCTTCTCTTCGAATTTCCAATTTGGGCCTCCATCGCCCCAAAGTTTTATCTTCAGTATGAATGAATCATCAGTGAAAGAACCAGAATTATATATTTCAAAACCCACAGCTCTTGATGCCACCGAGAATCTAAAGGTTCTGTCCTGGAGGATTTTGACTTGATATTTTGATGCATGACCCCCAAAACAACTTTGAATAACAATGCCAATTGTATGAATATCAATCTTAAAATTTGCATGGCCAAATGAACCAACAAGGAAGAATGGTCTTCTGCGAAATCCTCCTGAGAAATTAATGTGGTGACCAAATTTTTTGAACATATTATCCTCAAACATCCTCCCTTTAGAAAAATCCACAGAAAAGTATTTGTGTTTGGTTGATGAATTGTGCTCATCAAAGATTTGTTCACCTACCATCACCCTTTTGACAACAAGATCCAAGATAACACCAGATAAAACTTTCTCATCTTGAAGAAGGAATCTAGCATCAATAACCACCTTGTCACAATTTAGTAACACAATCCGCTTAGCAATAGTATACAGGACCAGAAATCCAGGGGCATTGTCCAAAACATCAGAAGACAAGGTAGAGCTAGTAACGTGCCACATAAGTTTCAAATCATCACCCTTGCACGCATGAACTTGAGAAGTCCCAGGAATATCAGTGGATGGTGGCAAAATATCATTGATCCTAGCAAGATGAGAGGGGAATCTCACCATAGAACCAATCATGAGAACCTCCTCATTTTCCAAACATCTTCCTTCCAGTGGTGAACCATTTGCATTGAGAATGACCAGCCAGCGATTATCCGAGAGAAGAAGTGATCCAACAAGGAACTTACCATCGGTGGAGCTTCCAGAATAGGGGATCTTCCAGCCACCACCAGATGAATCCAGTGTATGAGAGCCCATGGGTATGTGTGCGATGGCGCCGGAGTGGCGCCGGCGAATGCCGGTGGGATGAGCTCAGAGAGACATGCCTCGGAAATCGTGCCGGTCTTGTCAGCGAAGAGAAGTTGAAGGCGGTTCCATGTCAGAGCAAAGTTATGATGGGTTTCTGACACAAGGTACTCCTTGTGGTGTATCCTTATGTGGTTTGTGAGAATAATAGACATGCAATGACTCTAGATGTGGTTCATGATAAGAACACACATGCAATGACACTGGTGTATCCATGTATGGTATGTGAGAAGAACACACATGAAATGACTCTTGCTGAGATTCATGAAAAGAACACACATCCAATGACTGTAGCCGTGGTTCATGAGAAGAACACACATGCAATGACACTGGTGGATCCATGTGTGGTCTGTGAGAGGAATAGACATGCAATGACACTAGGTGTGGTTCATGAAAAATAACACACATCCAATGACACAGGTGGATCCTTATGTGGTTTGTGAAAAGAACACACATCCAATGACACTAGTGGGTGCTTATGTGGTTTGTGAGAAGAACACACATGCAATGACAGTGGTGATATGTGGTTTGTGAAAAGAACACACATGCAATGACTCTGGTGGATCGATATGTGGTTTGTGAAAAGAACAGACATGCAATCACACTGGGTGGATACATGTGTGGTTCATGAAAAGAACACACATGCAATGACACTGGTGATATGTGGTTTCTGAAAAGAACACACATGCAATGACAATGGTGGACCCATATGTGTTTTGTGAAAAGAACAGACATGCAATCACACTGGGTGGATCCATGTGTGGTTCATGAGAAGAACAGACATGCAATGACACTCGTGATATATGGTTTGTGAAAAGAACACACATGCAATGACTCTAACTATGGTTAATGAAAAGAGCAGACATGCAATGACACTGGTGGATCCATGTGTGGTTTGTGAGAAGAACACACATCCAATGACACTGGTGGATCCTTATGTGGTTTGTGAGAAGAACAAACATGCCATGACACTGGTGGATCCATGTGTGGTTTGTGAGAGGAACATACATGCTATGACACTGGGAGTGGTTCATGATAAGAACACACATGCAATGACACTAGTGGATCCTTATGTGGTTTGTGAAAAGAACAGACATGCAATGACTCTATCGGTGGTTAATGAAAAGAGCAGACATGCAATGACACTGGCGGATCTATGTGTCGTTTGTGAGAAGAACATGCATCCAATGACACTGGTGGATCCTTATGTGGTTTGTGAGAAGAACATACATGCAATGACTCTAGCTGTGGTTCATGAGAAGAACACACATGCAATGACACTAGTGTATCCTTATGTGGTTTGTGAGAAGAACACACATGCAATGACTCTAGATGTGGTTCATGAGAAGAACACACATCCAATGACACTGGTGGATCCATGTGTACACTGTGAGAGTAACATACATGCAATGACACTGGGTGTGGTTCATGAGAAGAACACACATGCAATGACACTGGTGTATCCTTATGTGGTTTGTGAGAAGAACAGACATGCAATGACTCTAGCTGTGGTTCATGAGAAGAACACACATGCAATGACACTGGTGGATCCATGTGTGGTTTATGAGAGGAACAGACATGCAATGAAACTGGGTGTAGTTCATGAAAATAACACACATGCAATGACACTGGTGGATCCATATGTGGTTTGTGAAAAGAATATACATGCAATCACACTTGGTGGATCCTTGTTTGGTTCAGGATAAGAACACACATGCAATGACAATGGTGGATCCATATGTGGTTTGTGAGAAGAATACACATCCAATGACACTGGGTGTGGTTCATGAAAAGAACACACATCCAATGACATTGGTGGATCCTTATGTGGTTTGTGAGAAGAACAGACATGCAATGACTCTAGATGTGGTTCATGAGAAGAACACACATCCAATGACACTAGTCTATCCTTATGTGGTTTGTGAGAAGAATACACATGCAACAACTCTAGCTGTGGTTTGTGAAAAGAACACACATCCAACGACTCTAGCTATGGTTCATGAGAAGAACACACATGCAATGACACTGGTGGATCCATGTGTGGTTTGTGAGAGGAACATACATGCAATGACACAACGTGTGGTTCATGAAAAGAACACAAATCCAATGACACTGGTGGATCCTTATGTAGTTTGCGAGAAGAACACACATGCAATGACTAATTGTGGTTAATGAAAAGAGCATACATGCAATGACACTGGTGGATCCATGTGTGGTTTGTGAGAGGAACACACATCCGATGACACTGGGTGTGGTTCATGAAAAGAACACACATGCATTGACACTGGTGTATCCTTTTGTGGTTTGTGAGAATAACTGACATGCAATGACTCTAGATGTGGTTCATGAGAAGAACACACATGCAGTGACACTAGTGTATCCATGTATGGTTTGTGAGAAGTACACACATGAAATGACTCTAGCTGTAGTTCAAGAGAACACACATCCAATATATGTATCCGTGGTCCATGAGAAGAACACACATGCAATGACACTGGTGGATCCATGTGTGGTCGGTGAGAGGAACAAACATGCAATGACACTGGGTGTGGTTCATGAAAAGAACACACATCCAATGACATTGGGTGTGGTTCATGAAAAGAACACACATCCAATGACACTGGTGGATCCTTATGTGGTTTGTGAAAAGAACAACATCCAATGACACTCGTGGATCCTTATGTGGTTTGTTAGAAGAACACACACGCAATGACACTGGTGATATGTGGTTTTTGAAAAGAACACACATGCAATGACTCCGGTGGATCCATATGTGGTTTGTGAAAAGAACAGAAATGCAATCACACTGGGTGTATCCATGTGTGGTTCATGAAAAGAACACACATGCAATGACACTTGTGATATGTGGTTTGTGAAAAGAACACACATGCAATGACACTAGTGGATCCATATGTGGTTTGTGAAACGAACAGACATGCAATCACACTAGGTGGATCCATGTGTGGTTCATGAGAAGAACACACATGCAATGACACTAGTGATATGTGGTTTGTGAAAAGAATAGACATGCAGTGACTCTAACTGTGGTTAATGAAAAGAGCAGACATGCAATGACACTGGTGGATCCGTGTGTGGTTTGTGAGAAGAACACACATCCAATGACATTGGTGGATCCTTATGTGGTTTGTGAGAAGAACAGACATGCAATGACACTTGTGGATCCATGTGTGGTTTGTGAGAGGAACAGACATGCAATGACACTGGGTGTGGTTCATGAGAAGAACACACATGCAATGACACTGGTGGATCCCTATGTGGTTTGTGAAAAGAACAGACATGCAATGACTCTAACTGTGGTTAATGAAAAGAGCAGACATGCAATGCCACTGGTGCATCCATGTGTGGTTTGTGAGAAGAACACATATCCAATAACACTGGTGGACCCTTATGTGGTTTGTGAAAAGAACAGACATGCAATGACTCTAGCTGTGGTTCATGAGAAGAACACACATGTAATGACACTGGTGTATCCTTATGTGGTTTGTGAGAAGAAAACACATGCAGTGACTCTAGATGTGGTTCATGAGAAGAACACACATCCAATGACACTGGTGGATCCATGTGTACACTGTGAGAGGAACATACATGCAATGACACTGGGTGTGGTTCATGAGAAGAACACACATACAATGACACAGGTGTATCCTTATGTGGTTTGTGAGAAGAACAGACATGCAATGACTATAGTTATGGTTCATGAGAAGAACACACATGCAATGACACTGGTGGATCCATGTGTGGTTTATGAGAGGAACATACATGCAATGAAACTGGGTGTGGTTCATGAAAATAACACACATGCAATGACACTGGTGGATCCATATGTGGTTTGTGAAAAGAACAGACATGCAATCACACTAGGTGGATCCATGTGTGGTTCATGAGAAGAACACACATGCAATGACACTGGTGGATCCATGTGTGGTTTGTGAGAAGAACACACATCGAATGACACTAGGTGTGGTTCATGAAAAGAACACACATCCAATGACACTGGTGGATCCTTATGTGGTTTGTGAGAAGAACAAACATGCAATGACTCTAGATGTGGTTCATGAGAAGAACACACATGGAATGACACTGGCCTATCCTTATGTGGTTTGTGAGAAGAATACACATGCAACAACTCTAGCTGTGGTTAATGAAAAGAGCAGACATGCAATGACACTAGTGGATCCATGTGTGGTTTGTCAGAAGAACACATGCAATGACACTGGCTATGGTTCATGAAAAGAATAGACATGCAATGATACTGGTGGATCCATGTGTGGTTTGTGAGAAGAACACACATGCAATGACACTGGGTGTGGTTCATGAAAAGAATACACATCCAATGACACTAGTGGATCCTTATGTGGTTTGTGAGAAGAACAGACATGCAATGACTCTAGCTGTGGTTCATGAGAAGAACACACATGCAATGACACTGGTGGATCCATGTGTGGTCTGTGAGAAGAACACACATGCAATGACAGTGGGTGTGGTTCATGAAAAGAAAAGAAATTCAATGACACTAGTGGATCCATGTGTGGTTTATGAGAAGAATAGACATGCAATGACTCCAGGTGATCCATATGTGGTTTATGAGAAGAACACACATGCAATAAAGTCTAGTGGATCTATCTTGGCATAATTTGATGTATGCCATGATGTATTTCATTGTACAAGACACTCCCTTTCGATTTTTATACTACTCAGGTTTGCCCTTGGTTTTTTTATACTACTCAGTTTTGCCCTTGGTTCCCCCTCTCTCTTTTGTAGAAGCCCAAACCTGTGATCACTCTGTCTGCTACGACCTGATTGGTTGTCACAATTGTCACGCGGATCGTGCGCACCAACCGTTGATCTTGTGTGATCCAACGATGATCGTTGCACACATCGTGCCCTTCATAGTACAGCGCGAGACATCACGAACATCTCCCTCTACAAGAAGGAACGCGATGCCGTCCATGGAAAAAGTCGTCGAGTGGTCATGTCACGTTTAATCTAGTCTGCAAAGGCTACTACTGCTACTACAACACATGCACAGGGCAACAGGGTCATCGAGTGCACGGTTGTCAACGGGACGCTGCAATTTATTGCCACCTGATTTTAATAAGACATATCCCATTTTTACACAACGCTCTCAATCTCACTTCCAATTGGGCCCAACCGCAAGTAACTTCCATGAGTCAAGGGCCCCCTCGAGTAGATGTAACGTTGCTAGAAATTGGTTCCGCGCCACTTGCATGGAGTGGAATCGGGGTCTGCCATGAGCGTGTTTTCAATGCAACTCTAAAGTGGAGATCGTGGCTGTTTCAAAAAAAGGGAACCCAAAAAAAAGAGGTGGAGATCGTGGTAGCCCCCCGCCCACCACACGTGTCCACTCGAGGACTACAAACGGTCCAGTGTTTATAAACCCGCTCGACCTTCTTCTTCCATGTGCTCGTGTCATTTTTCCCCAGTCTGTCTAGTCCCAAGACCCCAATCTGCACCTACCGCGCGCGCCGAAGCTCCCTCGCTTGCACTACCTCCTTCCCTAGGTGCGCCATGAAGCATATGCATGGAGACGAGCCGGAGGTGAAGCCAGTTGAAGGCGCAGTAGCAGATGGCTCGGTCGTTGCCAAGCAGGCGGAGGCGTCTTCTCCGGGCACGAACGCCACTCGTCACCGCGCCGTCGAGGGTGCGATATTATCTGTATAGCCAGTAGCCGTCGCTGCCGAGCAGCAGGTGGCCGACAACTTCGTGGCTGACAATGTCGTGGTGCCGGCAGCAGATCTGGATGGGGGGCAGGCAGCAGGCGAAGGAAATCCGGTGCTCTACATCAACGACCCCATCGCCGTACAAGAAATCTTTGAGACAATCGTGGAGAATGATGAGTTCAAGGAGGAGGTCCCTGATGAGGAGTCCGAGGTACTACATTGCTAGCTTATCTAGTCACAGCCGCAGATTTCACTGTTCATACATAGGATTTGCTCAATCGTGTACAGATTCTTTTGCTCTTGAAGTGGGGTAGTATATATGGTTTGATCGGTCGATTGATGCATCTGCCATCTAGTCACAAAACCCCAATCTGCTCATCTGCCATCTAGTTGAGTTTGCTAGTTGAGTGTTGATTTTGATATACAACATGCCTATAACATTACATTTCTATTCCTTACTGAGCCCTGCGATTCAATTTTGCCCCAAAATAGTGCAAGGGCATCTGATGGTGTCGTTTTCTTAGGGATGGTTAGTGAACCTGAGGCAGCAATGCACATAAACAATATAGGTTGTGTTGTTGGTATTTTGGTTCTCCGACTCCATCGTTGAAAAAATGAGGCTCTAATTTTTTTCTCATATGGAACCTATATATATAATCTTTGTATTGTTTTTGATCTATGAATGCGTTGTATGATGCATATGTATATCCCTGAATATTGTTTTGTACAATTACATTTCAATTTCTTATTGTGGCCAATGATTCAAATTTGCCCCAAAGGGAGACAGACACATTGGTGTCAGATTTTTTCAGGGATGAGTTAGCAAACTTGGGGCCATGTACAAGATCAATATAAGCTGTGCAATTGTTACTTGGTTCGCTTACGCCATCTTTGTAGAAACTTATGAGGCTGCAATCTTTATTCTACATTCATAGAACTATGATATTTGAATTATCTATTCCATGCCTTCATAGTGTATAAGATTACATTTTAGTTTGTCACCGAGGCCGATGATTGAAATTTGCCCCAAAAGAGTTCAAGGGGATACACGTATGATGGTGTCGTGTTTTAGGGATGGGTTGGTGAACCTGAGGCAGCAATGCACACAAACAATATAGGTTGTGCTGTTGGTACTTTGGTTCTCCAACTCCATCTCTGAAACAAATTATGAGGCCCTAGATTTATTCTCATATGGAACTACATATATGATCCTTGAATTGTTTCTGATCTTTTAATCATTGGTATGATGCATATGTATATGAATGGTTTTGATCATAAGTATTTTTAACATGTACCTGAAGATTAATTATTTGGTTTTTTATTTATAATTACAATATTTAGGCTTGTTTTTGTACCTGACTATGTATATCCCTGAATATTGTTTTGTGCGATTACATTTCAATTTCTTATTGTGGCCAATGATTCAAATTTGCCCCAAAGAGAGGCAGACACAATGGTGTCAGATATTTTCAGGGATGAGTTAGCGAACCTGGGGCCATGTACAAGATCAATATAAGCTATGCAATTGTTACTTGGTTTGCTTACGCCATCCCTGAAGAAACTTATGAGGCCGTAATCTTTATTCTACATTAATAGAACTATGATATTTGAATTATCTATTCCATGCATTCATAGTGCATATACATTTTAGTTTGTCACCAAGACCGATGATTGAAATTTGCCCCAAAAGAGTTCAAGGGGAGACACATATGATGGTGTCGTGTTTTAGGGATGAGTTGGTGAACCTGAGGCAGCAATGCACACAAACAATATAGGTTGTGATGTTGGTAATTTGGTTCGCCGGCTCCATCTCTGAAACTAATTATGAGGCCCTAGATTTATTCTCATATGGAACTACATATATGATCCTTGAATTGTTTCTGATCTTTTAATGATTGGTATGATGCATATATATATGAACGGTTTTGATCATAAGTATTTTTAACATGTACCTGAAGATTAATTGTTTGGTTTTTTATTTATAATTACAATATTTAGGCTTGTTTTTGTACCTGACTATGTATATCCCTGAATATTGTTTTGTACGATTACATTTCAATTTCTTATTGTGGCCAATGATTCAAATTTGTCCCAAAAGAGAGGCAAACACATTGGTGTCAGATTTTTTCAGGGATGAGTTAGTGAACCTGGGGCGATGTACAAGAACAATATAGGTTGTGTAATTGTTACTTGGTTCACCAACTCCATCCCTGAAGAAACTTACGAGGCTGCAATCTTTATTCTACATACACTCCGATGCAATTATTTGTCATTGTGTTGAGATGAAATGATATATGAACCAATCAAACTATTGCTGAGATGCTTTCTCTTTGATATCCACGTATATATTGTCTTACATGTAAATATTGTTAATTCTTGAGTTGTAATACAATTCAATCATATGTATGAGTTCTAAGTTATGTTCTTAAAAATCAACGGGAGGATGATGAAGTGGACGGTAGCAAGGAATCCAGGGACAACAAGAGCCGCTACGTGCTGAGGCGTTACGGTGTGGGCTAATCCGTTTCTACCGTAGGGGGAGACTGTTTTGCCCATTCTATGGCAGAGCAATCAACATGGACCTCGACAGCATGATCCAGCACGCGGTGGGCGTTGCCAGAGGCAGAGGAAGAAGCCATAGGCCGATTACCTTGGTGCGGCACGCAGCCTTCAGAAAATTCCTCCGGGATTATGTCAGGACTGGCCTATATCCCATCGACTAGGTTGTCCCTGCCTCCTGCTAATGCCCCTGTCCTGCTAGGCATCTCCGTGTCTCGGCCTCCTGCTGTCGCCCCTGCTTTTATTTTGTTTCAGTTAATTATTACATGTGTGTGGCATGTAAGACATTATATCCGTGGTGTCTCTGCGCCATGGCCGCGACCATAGATTGCCGCTCCGGGGAAGAAGAAGACGCGTAATGGATGCATGCGCCAACTCTGGAAGCCTACAGGGAGGAGAGCACGGCCGAGCAGGTTCGTCCATGTCCCAGCTCTGCGCCATGGCTGCGACGCCCCACAGATTGCCGCTCCGGGGAAGAATAAGACGCGTAATGGATACAGGCGCCAACACTGCAAGCCTAATTGACAACTAAGCGACGGGAGCGACATAACGGCAAGAACTGACACGGGGGCCAACTTGACGGCCGTTAGCCTCATATTTTGTATTGAAACATAAAGTTGAATTCGTTCCGAAAAAGACCCTCTGAGTATTTGGCATACCAATTGTAGTCATCGCGACTGATTTCAGGAAACTTGGGTACCGCATTGCCTGGGCGCCCCAACTTTCGGGCCGCAAAATGATATTCTCGCCAAATACCCCCACTATATATAGGGGGAGGGGAGGTACTACCTCCCTCAAAGTCCTGGGATGGGACTAAAGGAGAGGAGAAGGGGAGGGGTGGCATCGCCGGCCACCCCCATGGGCCCTGCGCGAGGGGGGCTGGCCCACTAGGGCGCCAGCCACCCCTTCTGGCCCTTCTCCCTCTTGCCTTTCCCTAATGGGCCCTCTTCCCTCTGGATTTGGCCCATTAGGCCTTTTGACCTTTAAATTGATTTTCTCTGTTATTAAATAATTATGAATAAATGATTAAATCAATATTTAACATTCATTCATATATTATTCAATCTCCATGGTTATGGAACTCCTTCCACCTCCACTCCGGACATCCTCCGGACTTACCAAAACCCTTCCGGTTTTCTCTCTACTATTCTTCGCCGATTCTTCCGATCCTATAAACACTCTCTAAGCATAATCAAACCCTTAAGAGTGATACCCTACGGTTTGGGAACACTCCAGACATGGTCGAGACACTCCTGTACCAATGATCGACAGAGGGACCTGGATGGCCATGTGACCCCTGTGCGTTCCACAAAGATCTTTTGTTGTTTGAACCGGGATGGTCGTGTCTTCTTCCCTTTGTCTCTCGATACTTGCATTGCCCGAGATCTGATCAATGACATCACCATGTCGTGTTCAATCTCGTTACTGAACAATGCTACTTTGACTCGTTCGACAAGTGATATCCCTGTGATCAAATCACACATTGTGCAGCTATTGGATATAACTTCTCCGAGTGGGCCCTTGAGTATCTTTCCGTCACGTGGATGGACAAATCCTGCTCTTGACATATATTGCCTCTATGGTTTCCTCCGAGTACCTGAACACACCTTTATAACCGTTGTATTACCAAGTGGCGCTTGATGCTATCTAAGAACTCTCGGGAGACAGTGATTGATATAGCCTCACGGTCTAAGGAATAGTCTACGAGGATCCATTTGTAATCATCTTAACTTGAACTTTGTGACATGATCGGGTCACGATGTTTAGGTTGGGTATTAGTTCATCATATCATTCTTAGAATGAGTTAACTCCATTTCCAACTGGCATAAATGCCACATGATCAGGAAACTTGATCATCTGTTGACCAATGAACTAGCGACTAGAGTTTCACTGGGAACCCCTGGTTGTTTATATATCACACGTGTATTGATGTTTCCACTCAATACAGTTATAGCATAATATAAAACTTAATCATAAACTTTATGGAATATGATAATAGTCCTTATTACTATTTGTCTCTAGGGCATATTTCCAACAGTCTCCCACTTGCACTAGAGTACAAATACACTAGCTGCATTTGTTCTTAATAATTGGCACCATATATCCATTACCCTGAACATGCTTGCTCATGAAAGAGGTTGAGTCTTGGGTCTGTACTTTATAGTCCCAAATCCTTTGCCACTTACTAATGTCACCTTGATTGACATTAATACTTTATCATCACATGATAACATCTGTGTGTATACATCGTCGCTATGGCAGCAGAACGAGGCCTGATTCCAGGAGCCTACAGTGACTTTAGATCAACCTCGAGGGCTTTCTCATGGGCATTGTGCACTAGGACACATCATTCTACGTTAAAAGCGAACTAGCCCTGCCATAACATTATACAACACTTTAGATGGTACCCTTATATATTATTATAAATGTAATCATCGATGTCGTGGTGGTGTCACGGCAGATGCCATGGATAGGCTAAAGGTGGGGACAAGATGCACTAGAGGAATCCAGGGAGGGATAGTGTGGTGATTACACACACAGATGTTTGTATTCAATTCGCTTCCAAGGTTTACAAGATCTACTTGAGCTGTATTGGGGAGAGGAGGAAGAAGGTACTCTCTTACTCTCTCCACTATCTAGCCCTCAGGAACATACAAGAGAATAACCAAGTAAAACTCAACCAACTAGAGATCAACCCCTTCTACAGAGGCCCTAGCCCTCCTTATATAGGGGTGGCTAGGTCTCCAATTAGGGCATACGTGGAGGCATATTCCAGGGAATATGCCTCTTCCCAAAATAGCAAACCGACCGGGTCACTTTTCCCCTTCGTAAGCCATGCAGAGGCTACGTGAGCCTCTGCGGCACCAGCGTCATCCGACACAGGCAACATCACCCTTGTCGGCCACGCCTCGGTGGTCCTGGCCTCTGTCCGCTTCGCTCACGTCTGCGTATAGTGGTCACCTTTTGACCAGCGAGATACCTTCCTTCTCTTGCAAGCTTGATATAACCCGGATCGTGCCTGGTTGATCCGGCCACACCGGTACCTACATACAAGTTACATAAATCCTGCCGGCATACGACATAAGTCGGCCGGGACTTAGTTAGGTGGACATCCTCAGGTCCGGGTTACTCCATGATTCGGCCTGCCTTGAGGTGACTCGGCCAGCACTTGCTTTGGCCTTGCCGTACCTCGGCTAACTCGACCATTATACCCCGGCGTGACCCTACCCGGGGGTATCCCCCCAACAATCGAAACATGAGTGCACCCTGTGCAAGTTTTGATGTTTTTGTTCGCCTCGCTTCCTACTTGACTTTAATAGGTATTTATAGGAGTTTCCAACATATTCCCTTATAACATAACCCTTTATGTTTTAAGATATGTCATCCTTTTATGGATTTGGAAAATATGTCTGCAGTTCTCTATTAAACACTACGGACAAACTTAGCTCAACATTCTGTGATTCAAACTGAATCACTTTTAAATGTTCCTTATTGGATCATATATTATGTTAAGTTACCATCATGGTTTTCTAAGATAGAACCTATGTCTCAACATAGTGGATGATGATCATCCTTTTCTTTCTTTCAACCATTGATGATAAACTTAATACTATTCCTAATTTGAGTTATTAAGGACCAGTTCCTTAATTAACTTCTATTTCGAAGCCCTTTTCAGAATCCCTTAAGGAATACTACATAATATCATAATACACTTATTGTCAACATCCATACCTTATAAATCATTATTTATCGATACTTGTGCTTTTATTCTTAACACACTTAAGAATCACTCCTATAATCTCCCACTCAAAATATGTTCCCACATATTTGGGTATGAGTCAGTACACTTACTCAAACTATGTTCCTACATATTTGAATTTCAGATTTATATTGCTCCCACTCAAAAATATGTCATTCACATATTGTTTTAGGAAGACTTTCATAGCTCCCACACAATTTCATGCAAATTGCATATCCACTCACTATTTTGAACAATTTCAAAATCCTTTGATCAAATATCAAGCTTGGAGTTTTACTATGAGATATTAGTACTTTTACTAGTTTTAAATCCTCTAGACATTCTGCATACTTGAATCAAATTTATTTGAATTTGTCCAATACTTGACAAATTGTGCTTTTGTCATTCACCCCCTTTTCCACAATGCCTTTGCAGTCATTTGGGAAAATTCCAAGTAACCCCTTTTACTTGTGAGATTCAACAACGGATTACTTTCTAATCTCAAGTGAATTTTGCTTCTAGGATTTCTCATAATACTAGCTTACCATTATTTCCTTAGAAGTTCGTAGGTATGTCATATTCCAAGAATCATGACAAATGATTCACAAATGTCTCCATACAATATATGGATTATTTTGAATCCTACTTCATGTAGTGAAAATACCAGTCGAGAACACACAATGATCATTATCATTGATTCTTTCCTTTGTGAAGAGAATCGTTCAGGAACATTGTCTGCTGCGCTTATCAACACTCTGATGTAGGGATATGAATCCTCATCATGTTTTTCACTATCTTCCATTTGCTTCATAATCAAGAAAAATCACTAAAAGTGAGCTTTCTCAAGAATGCACCACCAAGCAATATGAATTTTGCTTTCCTTTTGGTTTCAGCTATGGATTTTGTATTCAAAGTTTCCAATGAATACTCTACAAGGGCTTATTCGCTATTGTTTTGGTTATATCGAATAACCCCAAAACTTCCATGATGATCCATACCAGATATGGAGCCGCTTTCACGAATTCAAATGGTTCACTATATATTCTAATTGAGTGCTAACTATTTCTAACTAATGGTCTCTACATCTACACTACAACGATTTATTTGGCGCCATCTATTCACCCATCTTGATATCTAATATCATATTGTGATGCTTTGCATTTTGACATTTCAAAACACTTTGCATTTCACAATTTCTTTTATGCCATTCTTATAAAGTCGAATTTCATTACTATTGATCAAATCATAGTAATTAGATTCTCTTTTATATTTATACCCTTGTTGATGAAACACTTTGATCATATCAAATAGTTTCATCCTTATGTTTACTTTGGTAAACTTCTTTACACATTTAAACAATCATATAATGATAATTACCATTTTGTTAAAACACAATACATCAAATATGTATTTACTTTTAACAATTCATTAAACACTTTGTATTCAAGTAATCACGGTGTTCAAGTTATTTTGCCAAATTTGGGCATGATTTATATGTGACAAGAAATTGAATGACTTTCAAATATTATCACATAACTTTGAATTTAAACAATGGTTTCATTCATTAATGAACTTATCATTAAGTTGGGTATTTTAACAAGGCATTTCAATATTTTACAAATGTTCATGCATTATCAATTAGTTTCAAAACAAGGATAATTCACACGTAATCGAACAAGATATGAACACGAATAGAAATCATTCATAAAAGTGGAACAACTATTTGTTACAAACTGATATGAATAACCGTCTCACAAAGTGTGAGACACACTAAAGAAGTTCACAATCTTTTGATTACAATAATCATCCTAAACATAAACTAAATGATAAATGTCGAGGGAGAGTGTCGTTGGCCATCATCATCATGCTCGCCATCAACACGCAACGTCACCTCCTCTCTAGCAAGCACCTCTCATACAGAAGGACCTGTTTTCCGTAAAAAAGAACAAGTATCAAATATACATAACACTGCAAATGTGTTTGCAAGATTATAACATTTATAAAATTGTATATCAAATATATACCTTCGTCATTCATGACCTCAGCGACATCGGGTTCAACCATCACATTCTTGAGATGTGATACGAACCTGTGGAATTCCATTGATTCTACACCGCCTCTCATAATGCAAGTCCTAAATTGTGCTTGGTAGCTTGGTGACAGCGACCGTGACACAACGCCATTTGCAAAAGAGCCCGTCATCCAGCTATCCAGGAAGTATGTAGGCCTCATGTACACATCATGCATGCGCTCCAAGTGGTCGTCAAGTGATGAGTTCTCCTCCATCTTAATGGAGAGTAAGTCTCCCATCAACTCATGCTCCCATATGCGTGCCTATTCCATGAAATGTGTCCTAAGTCGTAGCATTATCGTGTGAGGGTTGACATTACCCACGACAGGCCATAGCTCGTCCACCATTCTGAAACGCATTGTAACTGAAATGAAGGAGGCCATCTCCCAATAGTGATAGCGGTCTTCCCGCTGCTCTGGGGTTTCTAGGTCAATGGGCTGATCCAAATCCATCTTGTCGAGTATGTAGTCGACCACGTTATTCTCGCTAAGGAGAACATGGAGACGCGCAACCCACATAGAGAAGTTTGATCCATCTAGTCTGAGCTTCTCTCCTTCTAACCAATCAATTGTCCATAGGAAAGGTGGCACCGGGGAGAACCGTTTCTACATTTATAATTTCAAAAGGAATTTAGACTAAGTTTATAATTAAATGAGTTAATAATAACTCCACTTAGAAACACCTATCCCCATAAGGGTTCCTACTGATAACACGACCCCTTTCAGCCACATCTCCCCTGATCATCGCGGCCATCAATGTGGGTTCAAGGGTGGACACTAAACGTCGGTCACATTATTCATGCGGCTCATGCTCGATCTTTTGACCATCCGTGTTCTGAGGCCATGTTTGTACATGCTAGGCTCGCCAACTCAACCTTAGTGTATTCGCTGTGCAACATGGCTTACACCCACTATATGCGAAAGTAGATATGTCTGACACCCGATCATCACGGGTTGCCTCATACCGAAGAACTTTCTTGGTGGTGCACACTAAGGGGGAACACAATCATTGGTAATTTTAACAGGGATCATCTTATTAGGCTACCATCGAGTATCTAATACTAGCACACAATAAGATATACAAACAATAACATTGAATGTAAATGCAATGTGATATGGTCCTTCACGTCGTGATGTCCATCCGTCATCACCGGATTCCGACGCCAGGGTTCTGGTGCCGTAGACACCAGGGTACCGGTGTCTTTCCGGTGTGGTAGTCCGTCACCTCCATGACTATCTACTACTACGTAACATAAGGTAATCACTTTACCTTTGCCACAACCATATCACAAAGCAACGCCCCCTGCAAAACAAAGTTAGATGCCTCTACTTCATCTTTGCATATTTTACGTGGCTGAATGAGCTTTCGCACAAGAACCGTTCTTACCTACGAACTGTCACCACAACGCTAATCAAGTAGTTGTCTATACTACACACCTTTCAGGGCCCTCCGTTGTAAATGGCATACCAACTAATGCGAGAGAGACAGACACCCCCCTAAGCCACTTTATACGGTACAAGTTGTATGTCAAGCGTGGACCAGTCTCTCGAATGAACGTGTAAAGTCGGTTGGGGGCCGCTTCATCAAGCATTACTACGGTATACACAAGTACACGTGGGAGGGTAAAAATAAAAGATCAACGCCCACATGCTACATCTCGTGTGTTCTACCCGTACTAGCATTACTACACATAGATCTAGCTCTGATACCATTGTAGGGGTTCTGCGCATGAAAACAATACATTTTTGCCCTACGCCCCTAAACCCCTGATGTTGCCAGGACCTATCTATTAGTAATACAGTAACAGGAGGGGCTTTTCGCGAACTTACCCTTGAAGACCGAAAAGCGTTGTCAATGCTCAGGAGAGCGTGGTTGGTGTAGACGAACCAAAGCGGACCTCAAGGTCGTGATGAAGTCCTTGCGCTCCTATGGCTCCAACGACTTGAGTGCCTAAAGTGTGACACCTCGCGGGGAGTTACACACGTTCGGTGCCTAACGATGAATCCCGCTTCCCCGATCCAGCAGCAGTTGCGAAAGTAGAGCTCCTGATCCGAATCTCGCAGCGCGATGGCGCTCCGCGGTGAAGATGTCTCTCGTTCGAGCAGTCCGAACTTGGGACCATAGTCACGAGAGAGAGAGAGAGAGAGAGAGAGAGAGAGAGAGAGAGAGAGAGAGAGAGAGAGAGAGAGAGAGAGAGAGAGAGAGAGAGAGAGAGAGAGAGAGAGAGAGAGAGAGAGAGAGAGAGAGAGAAAGAATATCAATTGGAGGTCTTCCCAAAAGTGAGAAGACCTTTATTCAATATTGTGTGTATTTATCAGGCCAAATACCCCCACTATATATAGGGGAGGGGAGGTACTACCTCCCTCAAAGTCCCGGGGTGGGACTAAAGGAGAGGAGAGGGGGAGGGGAGGCACCGCCGGCCACCCCCATGGGCCCCGCGCGGGGGGGGTGGCTGGCCCACTAGAGCTCTGGCCACCCCTTCTAGCCCTTCTCCCTCTTGCCTTTCAATGGGCCCTCTTCCCTCCGGAATTGGCCCATTAAGCCTTTTAACCTTTAAATTGATTTTCTCTTTAATTAGATAATTATGAATAAATGATTAAATAAATACATAACATTCATTCATATATTATTCAATCTCCATCGTTATGGAACTCCTTCCACCTCCACTCCGGACATCCTCCGGACTTACCGAAACCCTTCCGGTTTTCTCTCTACTATTCTTTGGTGATTCTTCCGATCCTATAAACACTCTCTAAGCATCATCAAACCCTTAAGCGTGATACCCTACGGTTCGGGAACACTCCAGACATAGTCGGGACACTCCCGGACCAATGATCGACAGAGGGACCTGGATGGCCATGTGACCCCTGTGCGTTCCACGAAGATCTTTCATTGTTTGAACCGGGATGGTCGTGTCTTATTCCCTTTGTCTCTCGATACTTGCATTGCCCGAGATTTGATCAATGACATCACCATGTCATGTTCAATCTCTTTACCGAACAATGCTACTTTGACTCATTCCGACAAGTGATATCCCTGTGATCAAATCACACGTTGCGCAGCTATTGGATATAACTTCTCCGAGTGGGCCCTTGAGTATCTTTCTATCACGTGGATGGACAAATTCAGCTCTTGACATATATTGCCGCTACGGTTTCCTCCGAGTACCTGAACACACCTTTATAACCACTCTATTACCAAGTGGCGCTTGATGCTATCTAAGCACTCTCGGGAGACCGTGATTGATATAGCCTCACAGTCTAAGGAATAGTCTACAAGGATCCATTTGTAATCATCGTAACTTGAACTTCGTGACATGATCGGGTCACGATGTTTAGGTTGGGTATTAGTTCATCATCTCATTCCCAGAATGAGTTGACTCCATTTCCAACTGGCATAAATGCCACATGATCAGGAAACTTGATCATGTGTTGACCAATGAACCAGCGACTAGAGTTTCACTAGGAACCCCTGGTTGTTTATATATCACACATGTATTGATGTTTCCACTCAATACAGTTATAGAATGATATAAAACTTAATCATAAACTTTATAAAATATGATAATAGTCCTTATTACTATTTGTCTCTAGGGCATATTTCCAACACTATGATGAGAGAAATGAGGTTCTTTCTTGGGTTTGAAATGAAGAAAGTAAGTGGAGGAACCTTCATTAATCAGGACAAGCATATCCAAGATATGATCAAGAGGTTCAATATGAAGGACCTTAATGGGGTTTCTACACCAATGCAAACCAAGTGTCATCTTGAACTAAATCCTAATGGTAAAGATGTGGATCAAAAGGTATACCGGTCCATGATTGGTTCTTTGCTTTACCTTTATGCATGTAGACCCGATATTGTGTTGAGTGTAGGAGTGTGTGCATGGTATCAAGATACTCCTAAATAAATCTAGTTGGTGGCGGTCGAGAGAATCTTTTGATATTTAGTTCATACCCCAAACTATGGTTTGTGGTATCCAAATGGCTCAAGTTTCTCTCTTTGTGGGTACACGGATTTAGATTGGGATGGTGATAAGGATGATAGGAAATCAACATTCGAGGCACGCCAATTCCTTGGTAGGTCCTTGGTGTGTTGGTCTTCTAAGAAGAAAAACTGTATTATCTCTCTCCACCATCGAAGTTGAATATGTGGTTGCTGCAAGTGGATGCACTCAATTGTTATGGATGAGGCAAACTTTAAAGGAACATGGTGTCATTTGTGACAAAGTGCCTCTATTGTGTGACAATGAAAGTGCTATCAAGATTTCCTACAACCTGGTGCAACATACTAGAACGAAGCATGTTGAGACTCGCAATCACTTTATTAGAGATCATGTTGCCTGTGGAGATATTGAGATTCTACATGTTCCAACTAAAGACCAACTTGCAGTTATTTTCATGAAGCCTCTTGATGAAGCAAGGTTTTGCTATTTGAGGAATGAGCTAAATATTGTAGATTCAAGGAGCTTGACTTGAACACCTTGCATACTCATCTATATCTTGATCCTTATTTCATTTAGATGCAAGCATGGATATAGGGGGAATGTGGTCCTAATTGATTGGGCTAACCCGCCCCCCATAATGCCAAAAGTAATAAAACATTACTCTTAATATCATTTTGTGATATGTGAGTATTGGCTATGAACCCAAGATACATCTTCGCGGTGTCATGCCAAACACTCATACATGGTGGCCTCGGCCACCGCCCTCTTCTTTGTGAACATTTGATTCTTTGTCGATCTTATTGTCTATCTTATGTTCTTATGGAAAACACACTCAATATTGGTTTTTTTATTATTTGCCTTTTTCCTTCGGTGTGAAGTACCATCTCAGTTTGGATATCTAAACCTAAGCCATTTCTTTACCTCAAAACCAATTAGTCTAGCACACAAGTCATTTTGTATCTTGGGGCATGGGAAGTGGAGGCCATAAATTCAGTGCAAACAGCATTTTCTGCAAGGGCCAGAATATATATCCCTAGTGGGTGGCCGAAATATCCGGCCTAGGTGGCCTGTCAAAATATCTAAGGAGGCATCGAGGTGAGAGAATCACGCAGAGTTTCTCTCCCACCCCGACCCCTGATGTCTACGCACTTATATTCTTGTAGACAGTTGTTGGGCCTCCAAGTGCAGAGGTTTGTAGAATAGCAGCAAGTTTTCCCTTAAGTGGATCACCCAAGGTTTATCGAACTCATGGGAGGAAGTGGTCAAAGGTATCCCCTCTCAAGCAACCCTGCAATCAAGATACAAGAAGTCTCTTGTGTCCCCAACACACCCAATACACTTGTCAGGTGTATAGGTGCACTAGTTCAGCGAAGAGATAGTGAAATACAAGTGGTATAGATAATTATAAGTGGTAACGGTGATAGAAAATAGCTTGATGGCGTGGAAAAGACTAAAGGCAAACTGAAATAAAGATGGAAGCAAGCAAACATGTAACAGATCTAATAGCAAATGGTGTTTCAATGCTTAAAAACAAGGCCTAGGGATCATACTTTCACTAGTGAACACTCTCATATAAATATCTTCTCTTTATGATACTACTCTTAACTACTCTCCAGTTGAACACTCTAATCGATGGTAGGGCTATAACAACACACCTCAAAGTTCATCTTTCCCATCTAGAAAACCCCACACTATCACCTTGAGTACTAGATGAGTCCAACAAACACCACAATTTCATAAAGACATCCAACTCCAAATATAACTCATAATAAGTATTTATAATCTCTAGCCTAAGTGCCACCATGGTGTGCACACTGTCAACTTCACACACATGGGGAGAGCAGAGATCTATTAAGAACTTGAGTAGCAAGGTAGATCTATAGATTACAAGCTCATGATCTCAATAAGATCATGCATAGAGAGAGATGAACACATAGCTACCGGTAGAACCCTTAGCCTCGAGAGAGATCTACTCCCTCCTCATCATGGCAATCAACAATGGTGATGGAGATGGCGGTGGAGATCGATGGAGATGGCTCTGGGGGCACTACCCCATCCCAGCAGGGTGCCAGAACAGAGACTTTCTGTCCCCCGAATCTCCCCTTCGGTGGCGACGGCGCTGCAGAACTTTTGGTGGATTTCTGATTGACGATCTAGGGTTTTTGCCTAGGGGGATATATATAGGCAAAAGAGGCAAGGTCGGTGGCCGGCCAGGGGGCCCACACCATGCCCTGGCGCCGCCAAGGGGGACCCGTGCCTAGGGGTGGTGTGGCCACCCTATGGTCCCTCTTCGTCTCGTATTCTGGCTCCGTGAGTCTCCGGGAAAAATAGGCATATTGGCTTTTGTCCCGTCCAATTCTAAGAATATTCATTTTCTGACTTTCTGGAACCAAAAATAGCAAAAAATAGGCAACTGTCACTTTGGCTCTTGTTAATAGGTTAGTCCAAGAAATCATATGAAAAGTACTCCAAAGTGTGGACAAAACATAAGAAAGTAGATAAAAACCAAGCATGGAACATCAAAAATTATAGATACATTTGCAATGTATCAACATCCCTAAGCTTAACTCCTGCTCGTCCTCGAGTAGGTAAGTGATAAGAAGAAAGAATAATTTTTGAGGTGACATGCACCATCATAAACTTGATCAAAGTATTTGTAAAACATTCAAAGCTGGGATCATAGTACTTCAATCATAACATGAAAGACAAAGTTCTAGCAATAAGACAAAGAAACTATGTTGCAACATGAAAAGGCACAAACAAAAGATTCATGAATAACAATGCTTTGCAAGACGTTTGTTTGTTTCACATAAAGAAAACACAGCATAGTGGCATTCAGCTTGTCCCTCATAGAGTAGCAAAAATAAATGCAAAGGATACCTTCAAAGTTCATAAGAGTGACTAGATACAATTAGTTTAAAACAAGCAATATCAAGGTATGCAAAAATAACAAGTCTTGGGACAATGCACATAGAACTAAGAATGGCCACTATGCTCTCAAAGTAAGTGCATAAAGATAGAAGGTGGAGACTCAATAGATAAGTGGAAGAAAGGCCTTCATAGAAGGAAGCAGGGATTCAAGTCTCATAAAGAGCTTCCAAAAATTATGGTACTTATAGCTTTCAACTCTCATTGCCCCTATCATAAGCATCTTGAAGTGATTAAGGTTGAAGTGAACAAACTATGGTGTACATGCTTGACGAAGTATAAGTTAGAAATCTCATGTCCCTTGTATACGAGGGCCACTCCTCATGCTACTCAAGTTTAGGCACCGGTAAGTTCTTGTCATTGTAAGTACATGTGTATCATAGAGAACCGCCAACGGGGTACCCCTTGCCCGATGATACGGAAGAATCCCCATATCAAAATGACAAGGCAAGCAGACAACGAGCATCCCAGCAATCTTCTTATTTACCATGGGAATATGGTGCTTTTTTCTCTCTTTCCTCTTTTCATAATCTCTTTTTTTCTCTTTTCTCTTTTTTCTCAATATAGGACTCTTTTTTTATAAGAAGAATGCTTCATAGACAGGTCATTATGGTTACGCTGCAGGTTTCCACCATGTCAGCATGGATTAGACCAGCGGCCCGGGCGTTTCTCTAACACATATACATAACTCCATGGACTTACAAGCTCCCCTTTAATTTCACACCAACGACATCCATATACAAAAGAGCATGATATCAACTAGGTACAAGTACCACGTGCAATGTTGAAAGCATGGTTCTGCTAATTCCCAACAAATAAGTGCAAGCATATACAACATAGACGACACAATGGTTCAAGTTTATTAAGGGCAAGAAAAGTAAAGTGTGCCATCAAGTTCGTGAGAGCTTTAATCACTAGTTTTCTCATAACAAGTTTAATTTGGAAGGTAAACAAAAGCATGAATATACTTGGAATAGCATAAGATAGTAGGTAGGTATGGTGGACTCTTTGGAATAACTTGGTTTAGGGAGTTGGATGCATGAGTGGAACTCATACTTGGTTGTGGAGGCTAGCAAAAGATTGGGAGTGACAAACTAAGAGAGCAATAATGGCCATAATCATGCAGAGCGACAAAACATCATTGATCAAAGCATAAAGTGATACTACAAGTTGAAAACTAAAGGATAATAAAGGCTTGTGGTTTATTTGGATAGTCATAACATGGTGTGAGCATGCGCCAAGTCAACCCAAATAAAGCATCAAAGGAGAATGCCACTATACTATGCTTTAATGTGCTAAAACAACGCATGATTCATCCAAGGCACATTAAGAAATCTCAATTGTTTATAACAAGTCATGCTACAGCAAATAATACTAAGCATAAAGCCAAAACAATATCAAGCATGGCATGACAAAGCATAGGCCACAGTCAAAAACAAGCTCTCTTTACCACTTAAGCATTAACTTTCCTACTCTTTTCCAAACCAAACCAAACTATTTGAAAACCAATGTATGAAAGAGGGGGTCCAACCAATTTATTCAACAAACTAAGAAAACAAAGCAAATGAAAAACCAAAACAAAAACGAAAAAGAAGATGCTCCAACAACAACACAACTGTGCATGAAACAATAAAAATGAAGCGTTTGGAAGAAAACCTGGGATTTTTATTGAGGAAGAGGGGGATGCCTTGGGCATCCCCAAGCTTTGACGCTTGTACTTCTTGGATATTTCTTGGGGTGACACGCGTGTAATCCCCAAGCTTGAGCTTTAGTCCATCCTTCATCTCATTACTCCTTCCTTCCATACACCTGAAATTTTTCCTTCACACAATCTTTATTAGCAACATTAGTGCACTCAAGATAATAAGTCTTTAGGTTCAGTTATAACACCAATAAACTTCCATTAAAACACTAGCTACTGTAGCACTTCCCTCAAAAAGCTCAATTCCCCAAAGAGAACTCAAAAAGGAACCAACAAGAAGCAAATGCAAATAATGGCAGAAATCTGTCAAAACAGACCAGCAGGTAAAAACCATTTTTTTCAAAGACCTTCTGTTGCTCAAATCGAAAAGTGCTGAACTAACGAAAGTTAGATAACAACCTGGGGCAGAAGAACAAAAATCCATGCCTCAAAAGGGCGTACAGAGATTTTACACGAATTTTTACGATGAAGCACAGAAATCTGTTTCGGGACAGCAACTTTTCCAATCATTACTTCTCTCTCATTAGAGGTTACTCTTGGCACAAAAAGCAAATAAAAAGGATAAGGAGCGGTTATTACAGAAGTAATAACTTCCAAGACTAATCTAAAACTTTTGCGTTATCTCCCAATAAGTACTTTTCTTTAACGCCTTTAAGTTAGGCTTGATAGTTTGATGATGCTCACATAAGAAATATGAATTGAAGTAAAAGAGAGCATCAAGAAGGAAATTCAAAACACACTAAGTCTAACCCACTTCCTATGCATAGGAATCTTGTAAAGAAACAAGTCATGAAAGCACAAAGCAACAAGCATAGTAAAGCAAAACAAGTGCAACTTCAAGACTTTCAACATAAAGAGGGGAAACTTAATATTATTGAGATGCATAAAACCATGTTTCCCTCTCTCATAATAACTTTCAGTAGCATCATGAATAAAATTAACAATATAACTATCACATAAAACATTCTTATCATGAGCCATATGCATAAAAGAATTAATACTCTCCACATAAACATAGTCATTCTTATTAATTGTAGTGGGAGAAAATTCAACAAAATAGCTATCATTATTATTCTCATCACCATAATCATCAAATATAGGACGCATATTGTAATCATAATTAATTTTCTCCTCAATAGTAGGTGGACTGAAAATATCATACTCATCATTGTAATCATCATATATTGGAGGTTTGGTATCATCATAAGCAATAGAATATCTATCTTCCAATGCTGGGGAACTAAAAAGATCATTTTTCATAAAAACTAGCTTCCCAGCGCTTAGAATTTTCCATAGCATTCGCAATAATGGTGTTCAAAGAATTCATACTAATAACATTGCTATTAGCATGCAAATAAAGTTCCATAGGTTTTTTAATTTTCTCTTCAAACACTTCATGTCCTAACTCAAGATAAATACTATAAAGCTCTCTAATTTTGGTATTGTTTTCCATTAAGCCTAACTAGTGAAAACAAGAAACAAAAAGACAAAATTGCAAAATCTAAAGGAAATAACTTTGAGCACTCACACCGGAGGATGTGAGTACCTTTTACCTTACCTCCCCGGCAACGGCACCAGAAAATAGGCGTTTGCCATGGGAGGTTCTTCTTATTTAATCCTCCGGTGTGAATACCTTTTACCTTATCTCACCGGCAACAGCGCCAGAAAATAGCTTGATGTCTATGCACTTCTATTCTTGTAGATAGTTTTTGGGCCTCCAAGTGCAGAGGTTTGTAGAATAGCAGCAAGTTTTCCCTTAAGTGGATCACCCAAGGTTTATCGAACTTAGGGAGGAAGTGGCCAAAGGTATCCCCTCTCAAGCAACCCTGCAATCAAGATACAAGAAGTTTCTTGTGTCCCCAACACACCCAATACACTTGTCAGGTGTATAGGTGCACTAGTTCAGCGAAGAGATAGTGAAATACAAGTGGTATAGATAATTATAAGTGGTAACAGTGAGAGAAAATAGCTTGATGGCGTGGAAAAGACTAAAGGAAAACTGAAATGAAGATGGAAGCAAGCAAACATGTAACAGATCTAATAGCAAACGGTGTTTCTATGCTTAGAAACAAGGCCTAGGGATCATACTTTCACTAGTGAACACTCTCATATAAATATCTTCTCTTTATGATACTACTCTTAACTACTCTCCGGTTGAACACTCTAATCGATGGTAGGGCTATAACAGCACACCTCAAAGTTCATCTTTCCCATCTAGAAAACCGCACACTGTCACCTTGAGTACTAGATGAGTCCAACAAACACCACAATTTCATACAGACATCCAACTCCAAATATAAATCATAACAAATATTTGAGCCTAAGTGCCACCATGGTGTGCACACTGTCAACTTCACACACATGGGGAGAGCAGAGATCTATTAAGCACTTGAGTAGCAAGGTAGATCTATAGATTACAAGCTCATGATCTCAATAAGATCATGCATAGAGAGAGATGAACACATAGCTACCGGTAGAACCCTTAGCCTCGAGAGAGATCTAATCCCCCCTCATCATGGGAATCAGCAATGGTGATGGAGATGGCGGTGGAGATCGCTGGAGATGGCTCCGGGGGCACTTCCCCATCCCGGCAGGGTGCCGGAACAGAGACTTTCTATCCCCCGAATCTCCCCTTCGATGGTGGCGGCGCTGTGGAATTTTCGTGGATTTTTGATTGACGATCTAGGGTTTTTGCCTAGGGGAGATATATAGGAAAAAGAGGCAAGGTCGGTGGCCGGCCAGGGGGCCCACACCATGCCCTGGCATGGCCAAGGGGGGGCCGTGCCTAGGGGTGGTGTGGCCACCCTGTGGCCCCTCTCCGTCTCGTATTTTGGCTCCCTGAGTCGCCAGAAAAAATAGGCATATTGGCTTTTGTCCTGTCCAATTCCGAGAATATTCATTTTTTGACTTTCTGGAACCAAAAACAACAGAAAACAGGCAATTGGCACTGTGGCTCTTGTTAATAGGTTAGTCCAAGAAATCATATGAAAAGTACTCCAAAGTGTGGACAAAACATAAAAAGTAGATAAAAACCAAGCATGGAACATCAAAAATTATAGATACATTTGCAATGTATCAACCCCCTCTTACTACACCGTCGCCTCCTACCCTTCCCTCCTCACCAAAACTGCCCCATCGACTCGTTTCACCAGCCCCCTGTTGAATCCGCTCCTCTATCATGCAAGGCATCATATCCTCCAAGTTGTTCCTCACATGGATGAGACTCCCTCATTTTTTAATTATCTTTTCTTCTATGTGGGGTTATTTTGGTCAAATTATTAGAGTATATGATGCCCTTAAGTCTCTATTGCATGTTAGTCATGGTAGTTTAGCAACCTATTAGATCGATCTAATTTTTCCCTTGTGAATCTGGATGTGCTGAAATTCCTCTGGGGGCGGATAATCCACCCCTAGCAAAAGGCATGATTATCTGGCTTGGAGAGTTTTGTCTGTTCACCTTTTCTAATTTGTGAAGTCCAAAGTACGAATGATCTTAGGATGCTTCTGTACTGTTTCTTGCATATTCTTTCATGTAACTTGTGTGTGTGTGTGCTTATCTTGTGTTATGCCTCTATGTGCTTCTTCACAAGTGGTTCTAGTGGTATTCCAAGGAAGAGATGTCCTCGTCCTCCATATTTTTGCACCAACGAAGAGGATGTGATAGTTGACGAGGGTGTTTCCTAGCAGCATGCTGAAGAAGTTAAGAGAATGTCTAATTAAGAGAAAAGAAAAAGGTCTGCCATGAGGAAGAAAGGCAAGCAAACAAGAGTCAACTAGAAGGACATGGACAACATTTCATATGCTAGTATTAGACAATGTGACTAGTATGAGACTGTTAAGCATGATGAAGAGATTGAGGATCGCAATTTCTAGTGCTTGGAGCAGTTTTACATCTACAAGCATATATATGCCTCTTTCAAGTTGCGTCCAATGCACTCGATTGACCTTGCTCACCTCAGGACCAAGAATTATTTTTTAGATGCTTTTGATGTGACTGAGAGGTTAGTGACGTCGGATTGAAGACATGTATGCCGTGAGGGGGTCCTCAAGGCGTGTGGAATGATGGGGTGTGATGAGACGATATCCGAGAACGGTGAGCACACATGTTCTACCTAGGTTTAAATCTGCCGGCTTTGGACGGATCCTACTCCTACTAGCAATCCAGTAATACGGCAGTCGGAAGTACAGATTACAATATAGGTTTTGCCTATGCGAGTTGGGGTTGTAAGTTGTGGGTTCCCTAAAGGCTAGTCCCTAGGATGACTTATATAGATATCCGACCTAGGGTTATAGGAGAGACCTATCCGGCTACGATACAGAGTCGGTTACAGAGTACATCTTGGACTACAAGTAACTATATAGGCCTAAGTCGGTAAGTCTTATGGGCCTTCCCATAGTTGGATGGACTTTCGTCTTCTCAACCTGACTGGGCCTCCCATGAAGCAAAGCTCTAACCTGAAGTGGGCCACCCTGGTCAGCAAGTCACAGTGGGTATACTGATGACCCACAAGTATAGGGATCGCAACAGTCTTCGAGGGAAGTAAAACCCAATTTATTGATTCGACACAAGGGGAGCCAAAGAATATTTATAAGCCTTAACAACTGAGTTGTCAATTCAGCTGTACCTAGAAACAATCTTGCTCGCAGTAGTTTATCAGTAGCAACAGTTTTATAGTAGCAATAGCAAAGTAAAAGCAGTAGTAAAAGTAAAGACAGTAGTAACAACTGCAGTAAACAGTAGGATTAAAGCATGGTAGGCATAGGGATGGATGGACGGGCGTTGCATGTACAAGACAATTCATGTAACAATCAATATATAGGGAATTTGCAGATAAATAAGGTAAAGCATCCAAGTACTAAATAATCATAGGCATGTGTTCCATAAATGTCATACATGCTCGTAATGAGAACTTGCACAACACCTTTTGTCCTGCCAGCCCGTTGCAGCGGGGCCTCAAGGGAATCTACTGGCAATTAAGGTGCTCCTTTTAATAGAGCACCGGAGCAAAGCATTAATGCTCCGTGAACACACATGATCCTCATAACACAACCATCCCCTCCAGTTATCCCAATTTTTGTCACTTCGGGGCCTTTGGTTCCGGACAATAATATGTGTATACAACTTGCAGGTAAGATCATAAACAATACTGTCATCATGAATCAATAACAAGTTCAGATCTGAAATCATGGCACTCGGGCCCTAGTGACAAGCATTAAGCATAACAAGTTGCAACAAAGTCAAAAAGCACTAATAGTAGATACTAGGCACCATGCCCTAATAATCTGATGTCATTACATGAACGATCTCATCTAATCCCTACCATCCCCATAGCCTACAGCGGGGGATTACTCACTCATGGATGGGGGAATCATGGATGGTTGATGGAGAAGCGATGGTGATGATGATGGCGATGATCTCCTCCAATTCCCCGTCCCGGCAGGGTGCCAGAACGGAGTTTCTAGTTCCGAATCACGGTTTCTGGTGGTGGCGGCGCCGCAGAACTCTATCTGGAAAAACGTCGACCCCCCATATGTTTTAGGCCAGAGGGCTTTTATAGGTAAAAGGAGAGTTCGAAGCGCAGCCCAAGGTGGCCACACCCCTCCTGGCGTGGCCTGGCCTAGCCCGCGCGGCCAGGGGGTGCGGGCCCCTCCTGGCTCCTCTTCGTCCTGTCTTTTGGCTCCGTGAGTCTTCTGGTAAAATAGGAGTTTTGCGATATTTTCCAGGATTTTTCCTGAAAGTTGATTTCCTACACAAAAACGAGACACCAAAGCAATTCTGCTGAAAACAGTGTCAGTCCGCATTAGTTGTATCCAAATCACACAAATTAGAGGAGAAACAATAGCAAAAATGTTCGGAAAAGTAGATACGTTTTGGACGTATCAACTCCCCCCAAGCTTAGCTTATTTCTTGTCCTCAAGCAATTCAGTTGAAAACTGAGTGCGATAAAAGAAACTTTCACGAACACATTTGCTTCATAAGATGTATATATTCTCAGCATATGATCAAATACTTAGGCAATTCATAATAAAGAGTATGCAAATAAGTTTACTCAGTAGTCATGCAAGCTATGAAGAGGTTCCAACTCATTAATAATAAGCAACATGACACATAAGCATATGCAGGATTGTAGTGCTCATAAGAAGATATGATAAAGTGGTATATTGCTTGCCTTTCTTTGGAGCAAAACATAAATGCCAAGGCACCTTTGAAGTTTAAGTGAAGACTAGAAATAAAAATATCAAAGATCAAGTGTCAAAGTTATGTCATAATTAACCGTGTCTTGGGACAAGCACATTACACTAAGAATGACAGCTATGCTCTCAGGAAGGTGCTCAAAGAATAAATGGTGACTCAACATAAAAGTGAAAGAAAAAGATTTAAAAGTTTGAAAGGCTTCCAAATGCTGAAAGTATGGTACTTATTAGCTTTGAGCTATCATTGCCCCTATCATAAGCATCTTTAAGGTGATTAAGGTTAAATTGAACAAATATGAGGATATGCTTGACAAGTTATAAGTTGAAATCTCATGCCCCTTACTTATGAAGACCGAACCTCATGCTACTCAACTTTAGTCACGAGTAAGTTCTTGTCATTGTAAGTACATGTGTATCATAGAGAACCGCCAACGGGGTACCCCTTGCCCGATGATACGGAAGCATTCCCATATCAAAATGACAAGGCAAGCAGACAATGAGCATCTCAGCAATATTTTTATTTGCTATTTGCATAGGTTTTTATTAAGGATGCTTCACAGATTGCTCACTATGGTTATGCTGCAAGTTTCCACCATGATTAGGCATGGCTTAGGCTAGCGGCCCAGGCGTTTCTCTAACACATATACAAACTCCATGAGCTTACAAGCTCCCATTTTATTTCACACCGCTGGGATCCATAAGCAAAAGAACATGATATCAACTAAATAAAGTGCAATGTTGAAACTGTGCCCCATGGTAACATGGTTCTACTGATTCACAACTTATAAACCGCAAGCATATACGCAACATAGATGGGAACATTGGTTCAAGTTTATTAAGTGCAAGAAAACTAAAGTGTGCCATCAAGTTTGTGAGAGCTTTACTGACTAATTTTCTCATAACAAGTAAACATTTTATTAGAAGAAAACAAGGCATAATAAATATGCAAGGAATAACAATAAAGCTAATAGGTAGATATGGTGGACTCTTTTTGACAACTTTGGTTTTAGGGAGTTGGATGCACGAGTAAAGATTATACTCAGCACAAGTGAAGGCTAGCATTAAAATGGGAGCGACAATCGAGAGAGCAGTAACTGTCATAATCATGCTTGCGACAAAACAAAATTAATAGTGGCATAAAAGTGACACAAGAACTCTGAAACAGAATAAATCATTGAGGCTTAACTGACTTTTTGTTTAGTCATATGCATGCGTGAGCATGTGCCAAGTTGATTCAAATAAAACATTCAGAGGAGGAAACCATAGTGTCATACCAAGTTATGAATAGAACAATGCAAGCAAACAGTTATGTGACCTGTTACGAACTAATAATGGATTGGAACTGATCATAAGCAGGCAAGGACCACTAAGTATCCATTAAATAACATACACCTTACATAAACAGACTAAGCATGCTCACAGTGATGAGTATATGTACAAAAATGAAAATAAATAGAGTTCATACCAGCCTCTTACCATCGCTCGAGTTGTCATAAATCATCATTGCCTTTCACTTGTATGACTTGAATAATAAGATAAATTCAATCTCCAAGTAGTCACTGAGGACCGCTAAACCCTGCAACGAACTTTACAAAACCAGAGAAGAACAACAAATATTTTTGGATTTTCGATTTTTAAAGGCAAGAACCGAAAGGAAGAACAAGCAAAGCGAAATATTTTTGGGTTTTTCGATTAATCAAAAGAAAGCTAAAAGAAAGAATCAAACCAAGGCTAAAAGATAAAGAAGCAAACAAAGAGAAATAACAAAAATATTTTTGGTCTTTTTGTGTTTTGGAAAGCAGAAATAAAGCAAGACAAAAACTAAAGAGAAAACGAAACATGGATATGCAAAGTACCGACTGAACATGATATGTAGATGAGTGTGATGTCGGTATACCTCCCCCCAAGCTTAGGCTTTTGGCCTAATTGGGTATCAATCCCAAGCTGGCCAAGATGGAGCGCCTCCGTAATATGGAGAAGAAGTGCCTTCGTCCTGATACGAACTCGAGGCGCCCCAGCGTAGTGTGCAGAGTAGTCCTAAGAGGGCACATCCCCCTAGTGCTGCCCATGGAAACCAAGCAAGCGGAGCTGCTCGTCCACCTCCTCCTTGGAACGCGACCATGGCATCCTGCAAATACTGAACAAAGTAGACCGTGGCAAAGGAATTTCCCTCTCGTATCCATCAGTAAACAAAATCCTGTAAACTAAATTCTCGGTACTAGAGTCAGTAGTAACAAAGTGATGTGTTTTCATAGCAACAAGGTCAATCCTTTGTGGTGTCAACACAGTATCATTAGGATCCACAGAAAGTTCTAAGGCAGCAACCATGCGTGTGGCAATAATGCCCCCATAAATAGGTCCTCTAGCGGCTAGGCGGCGAGCAATGAGAGAACCAAGATTATACTTGGTATCATTATTAAGTGCAGCAACAATAAAGGCTAAATGATAATTAGAAATATTACTAGTGTTCTCCCTACCAAGAATGCTGGTGGCAAGATAATAAGCAAAATATATAAGAGCTGGGAGTTGAATATTCCTTATCTTCCCGCACTGAGCTGTGCGGTCATCGTTAGTTGTCACACTTCGGTAGAGCTCCAGCATGTCAGCGGGTTGACCTTGAATCTTCTTCACTATCCTAGTCATGCCTATGCCTATAATGCTGCAAAATCTTTCCAATGGCATGGTAATAGGCATATTATAAATTTTGAACAAAATAGTTGACCGATAAGAGGTGTTAGTGAAAACGAAACTTTCAATGAAAGTTTTGGTGAGCAAGGCATATTGCTCACTCTCATCTTCCATGTAAGTGGTCAGACCAACCCTCTGAACAAGGAGTAAGAAATCATCAAGGATCCCTGCAGCTTGCAAAAAGGCAAAACAAGGGAAGGTAGATGGGTGAGCATCTCCCCCATCTCCTTCATTGCCAAAGCGTGGTGCAATAAGATCTTCATTATATGATGGCCTAAATTGAGAAGCTGATCTCGAAGGCCTTGCTCTCCTGGGTGTGTCCCTCTCAAATACTTCTCCAAAAGTGTGGTTGTTCATCTCCACTATTCTGAAATTTAAACATCCATCATACAAGTGATTGCAAAGTGATCAATAATGAAAGGAACTACTTATAGGGACTTGTAAGAGGCCTAAAGATGCATCAAAACAATTTTTCTAACAATTGAAAAAGCTTACAAGCTCACATAACCTATCACCTACAATAGCAAAATACTCAAGATATAATCCACTAATCACAAATCTACTTGGACAAGCGGAGGAGTCACATACCGGAGATCAAATGCTCCAAATCTCAGCAGCAAAGATGGGTTGAGCAAGGAGATCGAAAATCGCGAGCAAGAACAGCAAGAACATGGGTTTGAGCAATGAATTGGTGTTTTCTCGGGGAGAGAGAGAAGTGGCAGGAGGGAGAGTAAGTGGAGGGCCAGAGGTGGCCCACACCATGGCCAGGCACGCCCCTGGTGTGGCCGCGCCACCAGGTGGTGTGCCTGCCTGATGGGGCCCCCTGGGTCACTCCAGGTACTTCTCTTCCCCTCTTTTCACGTAAAAATTTAATATAAATTTTCTGGAATTTTTCGTGATACTTTATTTTTTAGGAATTTTCAGGTATTGATGAATGATTTTCTAACAGAAATATAATTTTGGAATGATGCAATAAAAAAACAAAACTAAAACTTCAGAAGTTCTAAGACACTCTAATATGCAATCAACTAGCAATAGAAAAGCAAACTAAGTGAAAGCAAAAATTAAAATGGATAAACTAAAAGTAAGCAAAGATAATCATGGTGAAAACATTGTTTTGTTCATTAAAATCCCTTTGTTAACAAGGTTGATCAGGTCTTGTTACCAAAACAATTTTATATGAAACAAAACTTTGTATTCCACTAAATGATTATGTTAGCTCAACCTTGATAGCAATGGTCCCAATCATAATAATTTCATAGTTTTCTCTTGGTATGGGACAATATATTTCTCCAACTTGGATGTCCTCAATATTTTCAATTGAATTTAAGCCATAAGTCCTATCAATATTCTTGGGGAAATAGACAGTATGCTCCTTGTCATTAACATAAAAAGTTACCTTTCCTTGATTGCAATTAATAACAGCTCCTGTAGTATTAAGAAAAGATCTCCCAAGAATAATAGACATATTGTCATCTTCAGGCATTTCAAGCATAACAAAGTCAGTTAATATCAAGCAATTATGAGCCACTTGAACAGGTACATCCTCACATATACCAACAGGAATAGTGGTAGATTTATCAGCCATTTGCAAAGATATATCAATTGGTATTAATTTCTCCAATTGAAGTCTTTTGTAGAGAGAAAAGGCATAACACTAACTCCTGCTCCCAAATCACACAAGGCAGTTCTAACATAATTATTTTTAATAGAGCATGGAATAGTTGGAATCCCTGGGTCTCCAAGTTTATTTGGAACCTTACCATTAAAGGAATAATTAGCAAGCAAAGTATAAATTTCCTCATTAGGGATCTTCCTTTTATTAGAGACAATGTCCTTCATATACTTTGAATAAGGAGGCAATTTAATAGCATCAGTTAAAGGAATTTGCAAAAATAAAGGTTTCATCCACTCACAAAACTTATTATAGTGTTTGTCTTCCTTTGACTTGTGTTTCTTATCAGGGAAAGGCATTGGTTTTTGAACCCAGGGCTCTCTTTCACTACCATGTTTATTAGCAACAAAATCTTCCTTAGTGTACTTAGCATTTTTAGTGTTCCTTTCAGGTTCTTCTTCAATTTCTTCTTTATCAGGAGCATCATTTTTCTCATTACCACTCTAAGTTTCAGCATTAGAGACAGATATACTATTCGGATCTTTAGTAGGTTCAGAAGATTCTACAACTGTTTTATGTTTCTTTTTCTTTCTCTTAAAAGAAGTACCTCTATTTTTAGTTTGTTGAGAATCCTGCTCAATTCTTTTAGGATGATCCTCAGGATATAGAGGATCCTGGGTGGCAACGCCACTTCTAGTTCTAATTTCATAAGCATGTTTTTCTTTAGAAGCATTAACTAGCAAATCTTTTTGTACTTTAATAAGCTGATCAATTTGAGTTTGAACCATTTGGAAATGTTTAACAAGCATCTTAACATCGTTAGAGGTTCTTTCCACAATATCCCTTAACTCAATAATAGCTCTAGAGTTTTCCATCAAATGATTTTGCACTCTTTATTAAAATTATCTTGCTTAACAATAAAGATATCATATTCTTCTAAGCATTGATCGAGAGGTTTAGAATAAGGAATATCACCTTCATCAAAATGTTGGAGACAGTGTACCTCAAATAGTGGATGAGTGGGAGATTGGCTTACATAATTCTTCTATAGGAGATAAATTCTTCATGTCTTCAGCTTTAATACCCTTCTCCTTCAGACATTTCTTAGCTTCCTTCATCACTTCATCATTTAGTTCAATCACTCCCCTCTTATTTGATGTTGGTGTTGTCTCAAGCACAACTATCTCAGGTGGAGTTGACTCAGGTGAAGTCCAGTCATCATAATTCTTGCTTATTTTAGCCATTAATTCCTCAGCTTCTTTGGGAGTTCTCTTCCTAAAAACACAATCAGCACAACTATCCAGGTATGTCCGAGATTCTTCAGTTAGTCCATTATAATATATATCAAGAAGCTCATTTTTAGGTAATGGACATCCAAGCTATGCATGAATCAAAGCACAAAACCTTGCCCATGATTCAGGCAATATCTCCTTTTCTCCCTGTTTAAAATCAAAAAGTTCCTACAAAATGGCATGTCTAGCACTAGGAGGGAAATATTTCTGAAAGAAAATACTAATCAAGCAATCAGGGCTATCAATAGATCTAGGAGGTAAATTATTAAACCAAGCTTTAGCCTCTCCTTTTAGTGAAAAAGGGAAAATTTTAGCAACAAAGTAGGTGTGCATCTTAATATCATCAGAAAATAGGCCACTCGTGGTAGAAAGCTCAGTCATATGTGCTACAGCACTTTCATTCTTAGTCCCACAAAAAGGTTCTTTCTCAACAATGGTTATATAAGATAAATCTAGGGAGAAATCATAATCCTTATCTTTAATGTTTATGGGAGATAGCAAACTTATCTTTAGGAGATAATTTGGGTTTTATAGTATGCCTCTCAAGGAGACTCTTAATAGAACTTTTACCATGAGTATTTTGACATTCTTTAATAAATTCATTAGTCATTTCTATATATCCGTCTTCAATATCATAGCTCTCTATAGACTCAGGTGAACTGAAAGGTGTAGTAGTGTCTTCATTAGGAGTTTTAGTATTTCTAGCTATAGTTTTAGGAATCGTAGCATCTAGGAAATGACCTAATGAACCAGTCTTATCAAGCATAGTAGAAGCAGCATCATAAGTATCAGAAGTTTCAGATTCAGCAGAAGTAGCAGTATGTGTAGCATGTGTATGTGGTGGTGGTGTAAGGAGCTTACTCATCACAGATGGTGAATCAAGAGCAACAGAGGTGTTCAGAACTGTACCTCTCCTTGTAGTGGATGGTAATATAGGAACTTTTCCATCACGAGATTTACCCATGATGAATGGATAGCAGTGAACAATAGTGATTCCAAGTGAACTTAATAAATAGAGCTATGCTCCCGGCAATGGCGCTAGAAAATATTCTTGATGACCCACAAGTATAGGGGATCGCAACAGTCTTTGAGGGAAGTAAAACCCAATTTATTGATTCGACACAAGGGGAGCCAAAGAATATTTATAAGCCTTAACAACTGAGTTGTCAATTCAGCTGCACCTAGAAATAATCTTGCTTGTAGTAGTTTATCAGTAGCAACAGTTTTATAGTAGCAATAGCAAAGTAAAAGTAAAGACAGTAGTAACAATTGCAGTAAACAGGAGGATTAAAGCGCGGTAGGCATAGGGATGGATGGACGGGCGTTGCATGGACAATACAATTCATGTAGCAATCAAGATATAGGGCATTTGCAGATAAATAAGGTAAAGCATCCAAGTACTATATAATCATAGGCATGTGTTCCATATATAGTCATACGTGCTCGTAATGAGAACTTGCACAACTTCTTTTGTCCTGCCATCCCGTTTGCAGCGGGGCCTCAAGGGAACTACTGGCAATTAAGGTGCTCCTTTTAATATAGCACCAGAGCAAAGCATTAACACTCCATGAACACACATGATCCTCATATCACAGCCATTCCCTCCGGTTATCCCGATTATTATCACTTCGGGGCCTTTGGTTCCGGACAATAATATGTGTATACAACTTGCAGGTAAGATCATAAACAATACTATCATCATGAATCAATAACATGTTCAGATCTGAAATCATGGCACTCGGGCCCTAGTGACAAGCATTAAGCATAACAAGTTGCAACAAAGTCAAAAGGCACTAATAGTAGATACTAGGCACCATGCCCTAACAATTTGATGCCATTACATGAACGATCTCATCCAATCCCTACCATCCCCATATCCTATAGCGGGGGATTACTCACTCATGGATGGGGGAATCATGGATGGTTGATGGAGAAGCGATGGTGATGATGATGGCGATGATCTCCTCCAATTCCCCGTCCCGGGAGGGTGCCAGAACGGAGTTTCTGGTTCCGAATCGTTGTTTCTAGTGGTGCCGGTGCCGCGGAACTCTATCTAGAAAAATGTCGAACCCCCTGTCTATTTTAGGTCAGAGGGCTTTTATAGGCGAAAGGAGAGGTCGAGGCGAAGTCCAAGGCAGCCACAACCCCTCCTGGCGTGGCCTGGCCTGGCCCGTGCGGCCAGGGGATGTGGGCCCCTCCTGGCTCCTCTTCGTCCCGTCTTCTGGCTCCGTGAGTCTTCTGGTAAAATAGGAGTTTTGCGATATTTTCCGGGATTTTTCCTGAAATTTGATTTCCTGCACAAAAACGAGACACCAAAGCAATTCTACTGAAAATGCGTCAGTCCGCATTAGTTGTATCCAAATCACGCAAATTAGAGGAGAAACAATAGCAAAAATGTTCAGGAAACTAGATACGTTTTGGACGTATCATATACTCGGAAAGTATATCCCCAACAGTAACCCTCGGAAGCCTCCAAGATCCAAAGTCAGATTCCATCGTCTAGCTTGATCTTTCTTTGGATGCAGAGTCTTGAAGGGTTCCTGAAACTCCAAAACAAAAGTAGGATCCGGGTATCAAAATGAGTCATACCTATGATTATTCCATTATGGTTTTCCCTATCTTGATTTCAAACTAAGCTGGAAATTGGTCTCTGACGCAAGCTGACATCAGTCAAGGTCTAGTCTTATCACTGATAGACATTCCTATCATCTTGGCCGTTGGTGGATCCGCTTCGCATGGAACTGAGGCACCGTTTAATGCACGCATGGAGATGGAGGAGGCGTAATCTTCTAGAGGAAGTTTCCCAGTTCCTTCCGCGACGCGTGACACAAATTACTGTTCGTTCACACGACTCTTGCCGCGGGAGAGGTTCATAAGGGGTCTAGATATTGTCATTTTCCTCTCACCGGCGCATTTGCCCTCTTCTTCCTCCAAGCGACACAACGCCCTTGCCTCTTTTCCTTCCTCAATCTCACAGCACCGCCCACCAAAGGTCACCACCCTTCACCAGATGGCTGACGCATCTTCTTCTGGCACTGCGGTGACAGCGGTGGTGACGAAAGAAGCAGCAGTGATGGAGAAGGAAAACTTCCACGGGGTTTGGATTCACTGCGTGCTCGACAATGATAATATGCACGGTGTCGAGAAGGAAGGCCTCCTCCGCGCTGGCAAATGGCGGAGCGGTTTCAACGAAATCATCCCCGCCCCTCATGCTGACGAGGGGGTCCACTCTAGCATCCATTTGGACCGAGGTGTAACACCCCATCCACTCCTGGGCCCGGGGGTGTCACTCCTGGCAGCTTAATAGGATATCTAGAGTGGCGCCACAGACCAACACTAGTCTTTTCTGCGCACTTTGTCCTCACTCGTGCGTACCCGGTTACCCACTTCCCGGTCGGTCACCCATCCTAGAATTGCTCTAGGCCAAGCACGCTTAACCTTAGAGTTCTTTTCGAATGAGCTTCCGGAAAATAAGTTGCAACTTGTTGATATGGGTATCCTATCAATCCTATTAAGCCATGTGCCTAGATCTCACATACACCCACACTTTAGAAGATCGATGCCCTCATCGATCAAGCACACCCCAGGAACGTTCCCTCTTGGCATGCGTCTGTGCGTCCAGTGCCGGCACATGTGCCATGCCGTGTCCACTCCGGGCCACACGCGCCATGCTCCACATGTCCCGTACTGACCCGCACACACCCGTGTAATCGCAAGGGTCGTCTCTGATACCACTTGTAACACCCCGTCCACTCCTGGGCCCGGGGGTGTCACTCCTGGCAGCTTAATAGGATATCTAGACTGGCTCCACAGACCAACACTAGTCTTTTCTGCGCACTTTATCCTCACTCGTGCGCACCCGGTTACCCACTTCCCGGTCGGTCACCCATCCTAGAATTGCTCTAGGCCAAGCACGCTTAACCTTAGAGTTCTTTTCGAATGAGCTTCCGGAAAAGAAGTTGCAACTTGTTGATATGGGTATCCTATCAATCCTATTAAGCCATGTGCCTGGATCTCACACGAGGTTTGAGCTTTCCTCCCTTGGAGTTCTTCTCCAAGGTTATCGATTACTATGGAGTTCAACTCCACAATCTTCCTCCCAATTCGATTCTAGAGCTTAGCACTTTCGTCTCTCTTTGTGAGGGGTATCTCAGAATTAAATCGAGTCTTATCCTATTCTAGTACTACATCGGTACCCAAAACAATTCCATCACTCTCGGTAATCCTTACATTACTGGAACACTCGGCCTAGCTCTTAGGAGAGACCGAACCTATCCTAAGATCATGGCCAATGATTCATTTAAAAAGTGGTCGTCCACGTTCTTTTATCATAAGGACAAACTGGCTCCCAATAATCAAGAAGCTTTGCCGGTTTTTGATGACGGTGCCGCCATTCCCCAAGAATCCTGGGACATCGAGGCGCCGATTCTCTCTAAAGATCTAATATATGCCAGGAGGCGGATCGAGTACTTAATGAAGCACAAGGGTTTGAAGGGATCCGACTTAGTCCATTGCTATCTAGCACGTCAGATTCAACCCCTCCAGCACCATGGTGACCGACTCATGCACACAGTCACCAAGATCAAGAAAGATAGCCTGGGGATTTGCGGGATCAAATGGTTGATCAAGGAGCCGGTGGAAAAAAGATTTCGGGTGTTTCCCTAGACATGTTCACAGCAGATGAACCCCTGACTCCCGTAAGTTATTCGACTGATCTCCATTGTACTTACACTTGTGTGTTTTACTTGCAATACTGCGATAATCCACCTTTCAGCTTGCCGACCTCCCCGAGTCAGAGATTGCTCCTCTCGAGGGATATCCACCTGAGGATGCGGTTCCTTAGGAGGATGAAGAACTTGAAGTTTTGCCGGAGGCGCTTACCAGGAAGCGCAAAACTCTGAACGTTTCTGTTGGCACACAAAAAGTGCCAATTGTGAAGAGGTAAATTTCTTCACAAGGTTTTGTATCATATCCTTTCCGAATTGCAACGATCTTACGCTATTACTATCTAGAGCTAAAACAATCACCAAAGGAAAGGAAAAAGGAAATCCGAGGAAGTCTTTGCGCCAACAAAAGTTGACTCTAGCCTCGCATGCTGCCCCACCTCCGACTCCTACCACAAAGCCATCATCAGTATCAGAGGATACTTCATCTCCTTATGCTGAAGATGTTCCGTCTCAATCTTCAGAGCCAGCGAACCTTGGTTCACAGACCGACATCACCATGAGTGACTCGGGACTTGATAAGGGTGAACCCGCAAAGAGTAATGATCCCTCAGCTGAGACCTTTGTAGAGAACCTTCTGCAGAATCCGGGTATCACCAAACTTGGCCTTACTCGGAAGAGCGTAGAAGAAATCTAGAAGCTGGCTCTCCATTGCTTGGAGAGCCAAAATATCACAACTGAGGAGGAGGCTCAAGAAGCTGAAGACGTTGAACTCTTAGAGCTTCTTGATCAAGTTCGTCTTCACGATGAGAAGTTAAAGGCTAGTGTGATTCCACCTCCACCAATGGTCCCTTTAACCCTCGCCGAGAAGGTTTCTTCTGAAGTGAACATGAGCCTCAACAAACTGACTCATGAACATTTTGTAAGTCATATTCCGACTCTTTTTATTACATTATCATACCCTCTAGCCCCCAATCATGAAGTTGGATAGGAATCCAAGATTACGCTTTTATAGGATGCCAAAGAAGGAACTTAGTATAGCCCCCCAAGGCTCGTGCTAATATTTAACTTAGTTAAAATAGCAGCCCGAGTCTTAGTAAACTTCTGACTTCGGTTACCATTCTGACTTGCAGAAAGTTAATGTTGGTAACCAACAATTGTTGAAGAATATCTGTAACAAGCGGACAGAGATCAGAGCTCTCCGACTTGAATATGTGTAGCTTAAAGTTGCAAAAGATGAAGCAGAAGGTAAGCTTTTCCGAATTCATTTCTCTAATCTATTTTTTTTACTTGTTACTGCTCCAGATCTTGTGAAGCAATCCTACAAGCTTATTGAACAAGCCAAAGATTATAAAGTCTTGGAAGTTGAAAATGCTGACTTGCATGCTGAGCTAGAAAAAACTCAAAGTAGACCATGAGCGCAGCATCAACATCGTTCTTGAATCCAGCAATCACGCTACTAAGGAGTGTTATCGCACCATAGCAAAACAATACAAGGCAATATCGGACTTGCAAAATGAGTTGGACAGGAAAAAAAGATATCACTAAAGACCTTCAGAATGAGATCCGAAGTATTCGGGAGGAGAAGAACAAAGTAGATGACATTATCTTCGGTAAGTTTGTTGTCTCTGAATTGTTGTTTTCTGACTTTGTTTACTCGGATATATTGTTGACCTTGTTTTCTTATCTTCGGGTCCTCTCAACATTCTTGATGCCTCTTCGTCCGAGTCTCATACTAGTCGGCTTGTTGCTATCGGAGACCTGATTCATGACTTCCGCTAGTCTTTGGAGGAAATCAGTGAATCCGTCCAGATCTCCGGCTTAGACACAATGTCTACCTTTGAAGTACGAGATAGGGCGAAGGATATGCAAAAGCTTGTTAAGGATTGGAACATGTCCTATGCACGCACAGCGGCACGGAATGCCTTGACAATGGTAATGAGCCACCATGGAAGCATGGTAATGAGCCATCATGGAAGCATGAAGATGGCAAGGAACAGAATATCAAAGAAATTTGGGATGATTGTGCCATATACGCTTGTCTCATGGCCGAGCTCACCAGTTATGACAATCCGTTCTTCACGCCCGTTGAAGTGCCACCTCCCTCTAGAGAAGAAGTTGCTGAAGCTTCTAAAGATGACGAACATACTGAGTCTGATATACTCGTCTTGGAAAGATATCGGGGTGATATAGGTGATGTCTCCAGCGAGCCGACAGATCCTTCATCTTCACCTGCATCATAGAGTTTACTAGAACTGAAAAAAATCTAATGTAATAGCTAAAATGTTATTTTGCTTATGCTAGATTGTAAGAACTTATGCTTTACTTCTTAGCACTGTTGGTTTTTTGTGCTCCAAAAATATTTAAGCACTATTTTGTCTATACTTATCATTTATCTAGTTTTCTGCCTCGTTCCTTTCATGAGCCGGCAAACCTTCAACATAGAAACTTTGTCGAGCAACAGAGCTCAATTGCTAAACCAGCTTAAACCCAGAATCAAAGCCGGCTTCTAGTACCAACAATTCACTACTCGAAAAATACCCGCTTCCAGCAATCAGACAAAAACGCAAGTATAAACTAGAAAAAAATTAGACCTGTACCCAAAGGTAGCTTTTTTTAGAATCGTAAATCTAACTAGAACAGACATGAGCATAAAGTACATTCAAGTATTCTAGGATTTTCGAGTATGACATGATCATTCAGAAATAAGATGGTACTTTAAAAAACATTCAGGAAATCAATACTTTATTTCACTTTGAACATGTACATTGATATGATTACAAAGAAGGAAATTTAAAAATAAAAGGGGCGTAGCTGAGCAATATTCCATGGATTCTATTTCATCTGGGTTTGTACTGCCTGCAGCTCTCTTTCTCTTCTTAGTAGCAGGTCTTTCTTTTTTGGCCTCATATCAGTTACGTAGTATGAGACATTGTGCAACACTCGACTAACCATAAAGGGCCCTTCCCATATAGGGAAAAGTTTGTGCTTTCTTTTTCGCACTAGTCGGAGAACCGGGTCGCCCTTCCTGAAAGATCGGTCTCTTACTCTATGACTATGATACTTGCATAACTTCTGTTGATGTGCTGTAGATCTCTGCTTAGCAACTACGCAAACTTCTTTGAGCATATCGAGATCATCTTGTCGAGCGACTTTGGCATCCTCTTTGACATACACACCGACTCGGGGAGAAATATGAATAAGATCACTTGGAAAAACTACCTCTGCACCGTGGACCAAGAAGAAGGGTATATATCCGGTTAACCTGTTAGGAGTAGTTCGTAAACTCCAAACAACAGATGGCAATTAGTCCGCCCAAGCTCCCGCAACATGATGAAGTGGTGCTTCGAGTCTTGTAATGGGTTCGTAGCATGGAAAACAAAAAATTTCTACCGCAAGAACGAACAAAACCCAGATCTAATCTAGATAAAAGTCAAGATCTAATCTATTAGACATGTGCAATGAGATAGATCTGTACTAACCCTTGTAGACCCGAAAGTGTTACGAGATCGGATCTCGTGGTTGATGTAGTCGATCACTTGCCGATCTCAAGATCGTGTGGACGATCCTTCCGGCACCGCGTTCCGGCAGCGCTTCCGCAGTCGGTCACACGTGCGGAGTCGAAGCCGACCTTCCTCTCCCTGTTCCAGCGAGCAGCGGAGGTAGTAGATCTTCTCCACGGAGTCCCAGCAGCACGACGGTGTGGTGGTGGTGGTGGAGTAGAGAATTCTGCAGGGCTTCGCCTAAGCCGGAGCAGAGCGAAGGAGGAGGAGAGAGGCGGCGGCTAGGGTTTGTTATGGGAGAGTGCAAGGGGGTGGCGCCCCCTCCCTTCTATTTAAAGGAGGGAGGCGCCATGGGAGGGGGAGTCCTAGTAGGACTCCCCTCCCTCCTTTGGCTGGCGGATTGGGAGGGGGGAGGAATCCTCCTCCCCCACGAATCCGTGTCTTGCCCCACAAAGACTCCTTGATCCTTTCTTGGTTTTCAAGCAAACTCCAAGAAATCTTCTAGAACCTTCCAGAACATTCTGAAACCTTCTAGAATCTCCATAGAAACACTCCGGAACATTTCCTAACTTAGAAAATGATCCCCAATATATGAATCTTATTCTCTGGACAATTCCGGATCTCCTCGTGATGTCCCGGATCCAATCCAAGACTCCGAACAACATTCGGTCTCCAACGCACATTCCATATCTACTTAAAAACAACATCGAACCTTAAGTGTGTCACCCTACGGTTCGTGAATATGCAGACATGATGAAGACACCTCTCCGATCAATAACCATCAGCGGGATCTGGAGATCCATAACAGATCCCACATACTCAACGATGACTTCGTGATCGATAGAACCATTAACATACGAAACCAATTCCCTTTGTCACGCGATACTCTACTTATCCGAGGTTTGATCGTCGGTATCTCCATACCTCGTTCTCCCTCGTTACTGATAAGTACTCTTTACTCGTTCCGTGATATGTCATCCCTTGTGACCTAGTCACATGCTTGCAAGCTAACTATATGACATTCCACCGAGAGGGCCCAGAGCATATCTATCCGTCATATGGATGGACAAATCCCAATCTTGGTCCATGCGCTTCAACACATACTTTCAGAATACCCAATGTCACCTTTATAACCACCCAGTTACGAAGCAGCGTTTGATGTCATCAAAGTACCCATCCGGTGATGGTGATTAACATAACCTCATGGTCGAAGGATTAGGTTACTATGCATTTGAAAGCTTACAGCAATACGAACTTAATGACTTGATCTTATGCTACGCTTACTATGGGTGTGTGTCCATCACATCATTCTCCTAATGATATAACCTTGTTATTAATGACATCCAATGTCCATGATCAGGAAACCATGATCATCTATTAATCAACAAGCTAGTTCAACAAGAGGCTTACTAGGGACTCTTTTATGTTTACAAAACACACAAGTATTAATGTTTCCGGTTAATACAATTATAGCATGGGATGTAAACATTTATCATAAACATAAAGATATAATAATAACCACTTTATTATTGCCTCTTGGGCATATCTCTAACAGTCTCCCACTTGCACTAGAGTCAATAATCTAGTTAAAAACTTGTGCATTCAACACCTATGGCTTTCTGGTGTTGTATAGACACTATTGCTAGTGGTAAACATAATCTTCGGATCTGACACTTCTAGGTCCGTGTGTATTTGCATGTCCTTGCGTCTCTACGCATTACTCATTCTCCAATGAGATGGAATTGTATAAATTTGGTCCTTTGGTGAGACCCTTAGTTCCTTAGGATTAAATCATGTTGATACAATTGTCATACAATGTATCTTCATAGTATTATCCCGCTATGAACCACACCTAGTTTGATAACAAACTACTTGACGCAAATGCCCTCATTTGCTGCTACAATAACAGTCATATACTTAGCCTTTTGTTGTAGTATCTGTCATAATGTTTTAACTTTGGTACTCAACCAAATCCGTTATGGAACTTCTTTCCATTACATTGTGCCACCCATAGTTTAAATTGAGATAAACTTAATTTGTGACAAAACTAGTATCAATGCAACAATTTACAATGAACTATTTGTCACCACTATATAAATAATATATTCTTAGTTCTTCCAAAGATCATAGGAATATCCCTACTATTGTCCAATGATCATCTTATGAGTCATTCTGGTATATGCTCATAACATTTAGAGCATAGGACATATCTGGATGTGTACATCTCAAAGATTGATCAAAATATTCTTGTGATTTCACCAAGTGTCAAAACACTTGAATCTCGTGTCAACACACTTGAATCTTGATTCAATCCTTTCCGTGCGTCAAGAACCTTTCTTGTTGTTTCCATATTGAACTCATTCAACATCTTATCTATGTACATTTGGCAAAACCATATTAGCGCCTCAATCTATCCATATAGACATTGATGCCTAATTCTTGGGTTATGCCTAAGTCTTTCATCGAAATGGAATTCTTAACCTGTGTCAATAAAAGATACATCATTTCTAATCAACAATATGTCTTTCACATAATGTATTAGAAATATGTCTTAGCGCTCCCACTTAATTTCTTGCAAAATGCAAACATCTTCATCGTCTCTGATGAAATTAAACCTTTTAACGGTTTCATCACGGTGAAGATTCCAACTCCGCGATGCTCACTTCAACCATTGAAGTTTTGCATACTCTTTTAGCATCCTTTGAATAAACAAAACCCTTTGGATCGTGTCATGGACACATCCTAGGTAACCATTCTATTAGAAGAACTTGTTTTGTTTGTTCAACTACCATATACCAAAATATATGTAGTGATTGATACATTAATCCGTCCAGACTAAATATCACTATGAAAGATCAAATCTTATCATAGTCAATTCCTTGAACATTATTGTAAACTCTTTCCGACATGTCTACTATTTCATAGATGTGAAACATCCATGTCTATTTCTTTATAGATCCATATACGACTGTAAGGTCTTGCACCTTTCCAGAGGGTCTTTCAAATTCAAAGCTTGATTTCTCGTGTATGGAATTATCACGGATTTTATGGCTTCAAGCCACTTAACGAAGTCAGGGCCCATCATTGCTTCTTTACATGTAGTCGGTTCATCATTGTCAAACAACAATGATTTAACTCTCAAATCTTGGCATTTGATTACTTACCCGACCTACTTGGTTCAATAAGAACTTAGATCTCCGTGACCACAACCTTTGAGGCACGTGAGCCATGAGCATTGTTGCTGCCTCCGGGACACTTACTGATGCTACACAACTCAGCACATATTAGCCAAGGTTCAACAACCTTGTCAAAGTTCTATTGTCCTCCCACTTGACTTTTCACCAAAAATTCCTTCTCAAGAAACTCGACATTCTAAGCGACAAACACTTTTGTCTTCGGTGTTATGGAGGAATACCCAATGGTTATTCGAAATAACCTACAAAGACATGCTCATCCGACTTTGGTTGTAAACATTTTACTTATGCCTAGCATACCAAAAATTTAAGAAAGGACAACTTGGGTTTTATCCCAAACCATGACTTATATGGTGTCATTTCAACGGATCATGATGGAGCTCTTTTCAGTGTAAAAGCGGTAGTCACTAAAGCTTTAATCTTTAAAATATAATGGTAGTTTTATAAATGACACCTTTGATCTTACCATGTCAAACAAGGTTTCATTACATATCTCGAACACTCCATACTCCTATGGTGTTTTGGGAAATGCAAATCCATGGAACGATTCCTCAAATCTTAGGTGTTTTGCTAAACTTGTAACTCAAACATCTTTATGATCCAATCATAAACTTTTTTTTGTTACAATAATTTTCCACTTCATCTTGAAAGTCTTTGAACATTTTTCAAATGTTTCATACTTCTTCCTTATTGAGTAAGTATATACATATACTCACTCAAATCTTCGGAGAAAGCATATGAAGTTGAAATCCATCGCCCACGACTACACATAATGGACTATATACATCAATATGTACAAATTCCAATCAGTTAGTCGTCTGTTCCTCTTTTGGCCTACGAATGGAGTTTTAATTATCTCCAGGAAAGTATCACAAGCGTCATTTGATCAAAATCAAAGACTCCAAAAATCCATCTACATGGAGTTTCTTCATGTATCCCTAATATAATTTAAACGGTGATGTCACTTTGCAAGTGATCTTTCAATCATTTGTCTTGCGACATTTTAGCATTAGTTTTATGGTCGTTATTTCTCCAACCAGACTTGTATATCATCCATCTATTATGGAATACGGTAATTATTTGAACAACCTTTTGTCGTCATAATACCTGATCAAAATAACAATTATTGAAACAAATCTTGAAGGCAAGCTTTGATGTTAACGAGCAACACAACAACCCTTTGTTTGTTTTCGATGAACATCATCACATATTCTCTTGCTAGTTACTTAGGCCATTGTAGTTCATGAATTGTGTTGTCCTGTATGACACTTCATACCAACCAATTCTGTATCCAATACCTCAGGACCACATTGTTTAACAACCAAGGAATACAGCCATAACATGTATCTTCTATATACCTAAGTTGGATATCTCCAATCTTTTCTTTTCTGCCAAATATTTTATAGATTCTCTTTCAATAATTCCTTTTCTTTTAAAAGAATCTATCAACATCAATAGTGGTGTCATTCACATGACACATAGTACAAAGTGTGTATAGTCAAATACTAATACCTTTGGACTTGCACTTTGAAGTGGATCACCTTCATCAAATGTTTGGCATTCTTTCAAAATTCCATTCTTTAGTAATCTTTTAGTGTAGTAAACATTTTACTTACATCTTCTATTCATCCTTATCATGACAATTTTCATGATCAAGTTGTTATAGCTTATAAAGGTGAATTGTGAGTATAATGTTTCTGTTCCAAAACCTTTTGGAGGATTAGGACGACTAGCGTCTCCAACCTTCACAAATTCTCATCAAATATGAGGACATATACTCTATCATGTTGTAACCAACACATTGTTTTAGATATCGCAATACCTTTCACATATGATGGTTTCTGAAACATTGCTTTCAGCTCTTAGATAAACTGGATATTAAAAACAATCTTTTGAGTATCAAGAATCATGGAGGCAAACATGATACATTATATACTAACACTGGAATTGTTACTCTTGATTTAATACTGTTCATTAAACTTCACAGAGTAAATGGAGTTTGCTGAAAGTTTGCAATATGACTTTTAAACTTTAGATTGACACTCAAAACAATACGATACCAGTTTGTAAAGCAAATATCCAGAATTTCTATAGTTCTACTATCTCAACTATAACTAAGCGTAAGGTGGTGAACGGATGCCAATGACTACAACAAACTATGCAAATGCACTTTGATTGTGTTTATGATAAATTGAGTTTGACTAATCCAAATTACAAATAAACCTCCCACTCAAAACAACATCCCTCTAGTTGTTTTAGTGATTACACGAACCAAATCCACTACACCAAGTCCGATCATCACGTGAGATGATGTAGCTTCAAAGGTGAACAATCAACATGTTCATCATATCATCCATATGACTCATGCTTTACCTTTCGGTATTCCGTGTTCCAAGACCATGTCTGTACATGCTAGGCTCGTCAAGGTTAACCTTAGTATCCGCATGTGCAAATCTGGCTTGCACCCGTCGTATGCACACGTAGAATCTATCACACCCGATCATCACGAGATGCTTCGAAACGACGAGTCTTAGCAACGGTGCCAACTAAGGACGAACAATTTATTACTTGATATTTAGTGAGAGGGATCATCTTATAATGCTACCGTCGCGATCTAAGCAATACAAGATGCATAAAGGATTAACATCACAGGCAATTCATAATTAGTGTGATATGATATGGACCTTTCTTCTTATGCCTTTGATCTCCATCTCCAAAGCACGGACATGATCTCCATCATCACCAGCATTGCGTCAAGGTCAGTGGCGCCGCTTCATGGTTGTCCATCATCACTAGCAACTATTACAACTACTTGGAATAAATCTATTACAAGATGAATAGACACGCAGGTCTTAACAGAATTAAAGATAACCATTAGGCTCCTGCCGGTTACCATATTACAACAAGGATCATTGCATACATCAAATATAATCACAATCACATGATGGCCATATCACATCACAAAACCCCTGCAAAAACAAGTTAGACGCCTCTAATTTTCTTTGCATGTTTTACGTGGTTTGGGGCTTCCGAATAAGAACGGATCTTATCTACGAAACTGAACCACAACGTTGATACAAGAGCTATCAAGTGCAAAGTGTAGATTGGATCTATACTATGGTGGGAGACAGACACCCGCAAAGCCACTTGTGCAAAGCAAGTTACACGTCAAGCGTGGAGCAAGTCTCATGTGCGATGACATGTAAGGTTAGCCCGAGCCGCTTCATCCCACCATACCGCAAGATGCAAAGTACACAAAGCAAAAGACGGCATGAGCACCAACGCCCACAAAACCATTGTGTTCTACTCGTGCAACAGATCTACGCATAGACACGGCTCTGATACCACTGATGGGTTCATAGCACGGAAAACAAAAAATTTCACCGCAAGAACGAACAAAACCCAGATCTAATCTAGATAAAAGCCAAGATCTAATCTATTAGACATGTGCAATGAGATAGATCTGTACTAACCCTTGTAGACCCGAAAGCGTTACGAGATCGGATCTCGTGGTTGATGTAGTCGATCACTTGTCGATCTCAAGATCGTGTGGACGATCCTTCCGGCGCCGCGTTCCGGCAGCAATTTCGCAGTCGGTCACACGTGCGGAGTCGAAGCCGACCTTCCTCTCCCCGTTCCAGCGAGCAGCAGAGGTAGTAGATCTTCTCCACGGAATCCCAGCAGTACGACGGTGTGGTCGTGGTGGTAGAGTAGAGAATTCTGTAGGGCTTCGCCTAAGCCGGAGCAGAGCGAAGGAGGAGGAGAGAGGCGGCGGCTAGGGTTTGTTATGGGAGAGTGCAAGGGGGTGGCGTCCCCTCCCCTCTATTTAAAGGACGGAGGCGCCATGGGAGGGGGAGTCCTAGTAGGACTCCCCTCCCTCCTTTGGCCGGCGGATTGGGAGGGGGAGGAATCCTCCTCCCCCACAAATCCGTGTCTTGCCCCACAAAGACTCCTTGATCCTTTCTTGGTTTTCAAGCAAACTCCAAGAAATCTTCTAGAACCTTCCAGAACATTCTGAAACCTTCTAGAATCTCCATACAAACACTCCGGAACATTTCCTAACTTAGAAAATGATCCCCAATATATGAATCTTATTCTCCGGACAATTCCGGATCTCCTCGTGATGTCCCGGATCCAATCCGAGACTCCGAACAACATTCGGTCTCCAACGCACATTCCATATCTACTTAAAAACAACATCGAACCTTAAGTGTGTCACCCTACGGTTCGTGAATATGCAGACATGATGAAGACACCTCTCCGATCAATAACCATCAGCGGGATCTGGAGATCCATAACGGATCCCACATACTCAACGATGACTTCGTGATCGATAGAACCATTAACATACGAAACCAATTCCCTTTGTCACGCGATACTCTACTTATCCGAGGTTTGATCGTCGGTATCTCCATACCTAGTTCTCTCTCGTTACTGATAAGTACTCTTTACTCGTTCCGTGATATGTCATCCCTTGTGACCTAGTCACATGCTTGCAAGCTAACTAGATGACATTCCACCGAGAGGGCCCAGAGCATATCTATCCGTCATATGGATGGACAAATCCCAATCTTGGTCCATGCGCTTCAACACATACTTTCAGAATACCCAATGTCACCTTTATAACCACCTAGTTACGAAGCAGCATTTGATGTCATCAAAGTACCCATCCGGTGATGGTGATTAACATAACCTCATGGTCGAAGGATTAGGTTACTATGCATTTGAAAGCTTACAGCAATACGAACTTAATGACTTGATCTTATGCTACGCTTACTATGGGTGTGTGTCCATCACATCATTCTCCTAATGATATAACCTTGTTATTAATGACATCCAATGTCCATGATCAGGAAACCATGATCATCTATTAATCAACAAGCTAGTTCAACAAGAGGCTTACTAGGGACTCTTTTATGTTTACAAAACACACAAGTATTAATGTTTTCGGTTAATACAATTATAGCATGGGATGTAAACATTTATCATAAACATAAAGATATAATAATAACCACTTTATTATTGCCTCTTGGGCATATCTCTAACATCTTGGTCATAGGCCTTGAAGAATTAAACAATTTGCCCTTTCGACTTGTCCATTAGCTTGTGTATGTGCGACTGATGCAATATCAAGTCAGATCCCCTATTCATTACAAAATTCGATGAGTTCTCCCATTGAGAAGTTACTCCCGTTGTCTGTAATAATACTATGTGGATATCTGAATCAAATTATAACGTCCTCGACAAAAAAATTGGATGTTGCTCCACCACAACTTGTGAGGGGTTTTGCCTCAATCAATTTTGTGAATTTATCCACCATCACAAGGAGATGGGTATATCCACTTGGAGGCCGCTTAAATGGTCCTACCATGTCAAGCCCCGAGACCGCAAAGGGCCATGTAATCGGAATTGTTCGCAGCTGATCAATTGGAACATGGGCTTGTTTGACGTAATTTTTGAAACCTTTGCATGTCTTGACTAGCCATTCGGTATCTTCTTTAGCTATAAGCTAGAAAAATCCTTGTCTAAAGTCCTTTTCCACTAAAGATTTGGCTGTGGCATGATGTCCGCATTCACCTTCATGGATATCCCTTAGGATGACACACTCCGCTTATAGAGCTCACCACTCACCACTGTGTAGGATGTTGCTCGTCGGACGATCTATCGGCTCAGAATTTCGTCTTCGGGTAATTTTCCGTCTACTAGTAATTCCAGGTAGGGTTTTGTCCAGCTGAGAATTATAGACAAAACTACTATGAGGTGTGAGTCGGATTTGGTCATGTACTCCTCATCAACTCTTGTGATAGAGGGAACTCTTAATAAGTGCTCCAAAAAAGCACCATTCGGGACCTTTTTCCGTGTAGAGCCTGTTCTTGATAGAGCATCTTCTTCCTCTTTTTCTGTTCGAGGAATGTGTTGAACTTCAAACCCTTCGAACGATTCTGCTAGTTCATCCACGATAGCTCTGTATGTTGCCATGTGTTTATTTGCATTGTAGATGTCGGATACTTGCTGGGCAACCAAATCTGAGTCTCTGTAACACACGAGTCGGCGAATGCTGGTGTCTTTTGCAATTCGAATTCCATGCAGTAGGCTTCATACTCGGCAATGTTATTTGTCTCCATGAAGTGAATCTGCAACACATAGAACAATTTATCACCTTGGGGTGACTTGAGCACCACGTCAGCCCCTGATGGCTGTGAAATACCACCTCTTTTAGCCATATAAAATGATCCATTTATCTCTCATATCATGTTTCTTTCAGCTATAGCTATCCCTTATATGCATGACTTCTAGTTCTCATTTACTTTCATATGAGCCTTGTCCATTTAGTAGTTTAGGTAGAATTTTATCACTTTTCATTGTCTATGACATGTGTGTAGGTGTTGATGATGATTATGGATAAACAAACGCAAAAGGAACAAAGAGATCATAGTATGGAGGAGCTGCAGGGACCAGACTTAGCCATTTGAGAGGTTGAAAAAGTGAATTTTTCCAACTTCTCAAAATAAATATCAAAGACCACGGGGCTGTAGCCCTCGACGATATGAACTCAACGAGCCCAAGAACACCCAAAACGGAGTTCGTATGAAGAAATGGTGGCCAAAATACTAAAGGGGACAGATAGTTTGACGAGCAGCTATACGGCCGGAGCTATTTTTATGGTCGTATAGCACCCTTATAGTTGCCAAAAAGGTCACAAACAACGAGATTTCGCCCCAGAAAAGCTCCAGAACCTTCCCAAAACCATATGACGGTATTGGAGGAACCCTAGGGCACCCCAAGGCCTATATAAAGGAGGGAGGACCCAAGAAAGAGCCACCAAGCCATAGCCCTTCAGGGGTGAAGCTCTGCCGCCACCGCCACCCATCCGATCTCCACTGTGGCGGAGCTCTGCCTCAACCACACCTCCGAGATCTAGATCTCCCTCAACACCATCACCATCAAAGCATCCAAGCAATAAGAAGGGGAGGAGAAGGAAGACATCACCACCACCACACATCAATCTCCATCATCATCTCCATCTCCCTATCTCTCTTGTGTTTAGTAATTGTAAGATTGAACACGGTTGTGATATCATTATATATTTATATATGTTTCGCTGTTCATCCATATGTGAGTGATTGATTCAATTCTAGGTTGAGGTATAATCTAGTGCGCTAAGTTAGAATTTATTGTGATCTAAGATGAGTTTACATGATCCTTTGGTCCGAAAGTGTTTTTTGCCTTGCGGTGATGCACGATAACCATGCATAGTGCATACAGTGTGACATCCTGGTAATCAATTGGGAACATTTATTTGTCTAAGAAATCTCTTATAGATCACACATATATTTGCCCATCTAGTACTAGTGAGATCGAAGCCTAGAAGCCCTCTTTCATTCCTTTCAATCCTACAACTATAATCTCTTTAATTCAGTTCATATTCTTGTTTACTTTTCGTCTTAGTTTATTTTGTTCTTGTTAAAAGTTCTTTGTTATTAGATATTTTAAACCTCTCTCAATTATCGTTGTTCTAGTAACTTATAGAATAGGCTATTTCCAAACCACGATTTGGGTGCGAAACGTGGCCGCATTGACAACGTGGCTGCGGGGTCGTGTTGTTTCCATTCGAAGATCTCCCATCGGGACAAACTCTTAAATATTTCCTGCTACATGTATTGCAATAACCCTGTTGTTGGTGCAGGAATCCAGTCATCAGCCCCCGAGCGCTTTAGACTCGTCAAAATGTAAGGTCCAAACTTCTGTCTTAGGAAGGCACGTGTTTTTTACGTCTCTGTCCAATCAGGGACAAAGTCAGCAAGAATTTGGGATTTGATTATTGTACGAGGTTTATACTTAATATCAAAAGTTGTTAGCTCAACTCCCCACTTAGCGACACGTCTAGTGGCATCGATGTTGTTGATTATGTCTCTGATGGGAGCTGTGCTCACCACGGTAATCTTGTGCTCTTGAAAATAATGCCGTACCTTTCTAGATGTGAAGAACACACCATAGACTAACTTTTGGTAATGAGTATACCTTTGTTTCGATTCAGTCAAGACCTCGCTGAGATAATAAGTCGGACGCTGCACCAGGTGTTCCTGTTTTTTTTTTCGGCCGTTCCACCACCATGACGACACTGACGACTTTGTCTGTCGCAGCTAAGTAGAGCAGCATCGGTTCCTGTGGTTTCAGTGCTGTAAGGATAGGGGTGGATGATCGTACGTCTTTCTGATCATGTAGTGCAGCTTCAGCTTCATCAGTCCAGGCAAACTTCTTGGTCTTAGTGGTGCGGCGCTTTCACCGAGCTGGTCTACGAACCGACTGACCGTGGCAATGCAGCCAGTTAGCCGTTGTACGTTCTTCAGGCGAGTCGGACTAGCAATGTTGAGTATAGCCTTTATTTTATCTCGGTTCATCTCTATGCCTCTTTGAGACACAATGAAACCTAACAATTTTCGGCTGGTATTTCAAAAAAAACACTTTTTCGGGTTAAGCATTATATTATATTTTTATAGATTGCTGAATGTTTCCTCCAAGTCGGAAATAAGCGTTTCCTTCTTTTTAGACATCACACCTATGTCGCACATTGCGTCCGATTTGATCGTGGAGACAACCCTGCATAGTGCGCTGATACGTAGCTTCTACGTTTTTGAGCCCAAATGCATCGTTACGTAGCAGAAGGTTTTGAAGGGGTAATGAACAAAGTCTTTAATTTATCAGACTAGTTCATCCGAATTTGGTAATATACGGAATATGTGTCGAGAAAATATAAAAGTTCTGAATCTGTTGTCGAGTGGATAACTTAATCGATTCTAGGCAGAGCGAACAGATCCCGCGTCAATCAATATAATATATCCCTCGAGATTAGAAATTCCATCCATTAGCAACATTCACAACACAAAATAATAATACAGTAACAATTTGAGAAACCTGTTACCTATGGAAGGTCCTCCATTTTAACGTTTGATCTTGCCTTGTCATAAACTGATTTTACTACCATGGATATGGTTCGACGGTGTTGTTTTGCACACTGGATGGCTCCCCATTCTAAAACTGGAATTGGCCTCGGATGCGGTGTGGATGAGAATGGTGCGGATGTTCCTGTCGCTGTGTTCCGAGAAGACAATGCCGCCGGCTCCGGCTGCTCTCCTCCCGACGTTTGGCCGACCGAGCAAACCGGCTCCGGCTTCTGCTTCGGCTGCATGGCTGCCGTGGGAGCGGAGGACACCAAGCCCTGAGTATTGAAATTGAAAACAAGCAACAGTCGTGACTCGTGAGCATAGTGCGTGTCCGTCTTTGCACTGCAGAAAACACCAAAGAATGGACGGGTGGAGTTATTTTTTTCTCCCGAGCTCCATAGATATGTTATTTCAAAAAATTTGAAAAATATATTGAAAAAAATCTAGATGTCCCAATAATGATGTATCCTACGAATGTGCTGCATATTTTAAGCTACACAAAAAATGAAAAGGTGGGCCATGAGGTCAAAGCACGAGGTAAGAATGGAAAATCAACTAGGTTCTGGTTGGACCGGTGGCAAGGGCTAGGGCCCCTTAAAAGTAGGTTATCATCCCTCTTCTCCATCATGATGGATCAGGAGGTATCGGTGGCTCAACTTTGGTTGGGAACAGGGTGGAGAGCACCCTTTAGACGTACTCTGGGTGTGGTGAAGCGTATTTAGTGGGCCAACCTTCTTAGGGAGATCGACGGGTGTGGATTGGGGAGGGATAACACCACATTCTGTGGGCACTGGAACCTTCGAGGGGTTTCTAGTGTGATCCCTCTACGGCAAGTTGTGCCAATGCACCTCTAGGAAACACTTCATCGATATTTGGAGAATTTTGGTACCGCTAACATTCTGGCAGCTCATTTTTAAACAGTTGCCTTCTAACGGCAACATCCGTTGTAGGAAAGGACCCTCCCCACGGGCATGTCTGCTTTATGCGGGGAGTACGAGGATAACGACAACATCTTCTTCTCGTGTACCCTCGCCAAGTTCATGTGGAATATGGAGTGCAGTTAGGGAGCTCTCTTGCACATGGAACACCTTTAGCTTCGCCGATGTCTAAAGGTTGATGCATAGTCAGATATGACAAATTAAGAGAACTCTTTGGACCTGTTGTGCAGCCTTATTGTGGACATTGTGGAACATTAGAAATAAATTCTCTATACATAGGATTTTCCTGTCTTAACCGGCTGACTCTTTATACAAAATGACGACATGTTTGCATGTGTGGAAGCCACTATCTAGATGGCAAGACTGCGCAGCTGTGGAGATGACGATCGGCGGGTTTCGTCAACTTCACGGGACCGTGCTAGACGCTCCGACCTGATGGGCGGTCACCTTATCCTCCATGTATGTATTTGTGTTAGCCAGTAGGGGCGCCTTAGCCTATGCATGTGCTCGTGCAGCCCTCGTTTTGGTTGTGCGCTAAACATTGTGTTGTATATCTTTGATCCTTGGTCTGTACCGTATCTTATGTTCGAACCTTTTTGGTTGTGCGCTAAACGTTGTGTTGTATATCTTTGATCCTTGGTCTGTACCATATCTTATATTCGAACCTTGTATGCCGCCCGTTGTGGCTTTATTAAGTTATTATAAATCTAGACTCCACTTGAGCCTACTGGCTAAAAAATGACAAACGTGTGGAACTGAGTGTCCATATTTTTAAGTCTACAAGATTTATTACGTTATATATCATTTTTGTGTAGCCCACAATACAAAGAATTTCGCATTGAGATTTTACATACTTGTAAGATGAACCATTGACTATGTCTAGAATAATTTCCAGATTTTTTTGAAATAACAAGATCACTGGAAACCGGGGGTCAAAGACAATTTTAGCGAAGAATTCGACTAGGCAGCAGCACGTGTACACCCCAAAACCATATGCAGAAAAAATAATTGGTTCACCTAAAAGGGCAACCAAAATGTTAGATGAACAAACACTTGACACGGTGAGAAGAATCAGGCGATTAGCAGTGTCCTTTCCACAATATCAGTACCAACCGAACTCCAAAGGCCTCACCTACAGCCTAACGAAACACCGCAACAACCTAACCCAGATCAGATCGGACAAAAGAAGACATAAAATCCTTCCTCGCGAAACAGATGTCTTGCAAGAAATGCAAATTCACCTAAATCTAGTACTCCGTAACAAAAACGACCAGAGTGCTCACCTCACTATATGTAGTGAGCAGTTGTTGCTTCAGCATTGTTGCTACTATCGTTAGCCCGTATCAACAGATAGCTTCCCTCCTGCTTCTGCTGCAAGCCATCATTGGTGCCTCGGTGGCATCGACGAAGAGCTTCCCGGAGCGAGGGAGGTGCCAGAGGAAGTGAAGCAGCCCGAGTCGACCAGTGGCACACCAGGGATGCACGCTCGGCGGCGATGATGTGGAAGAACGATGGCTGGTTAACTGCTTGCTGTGGCCCAGGACGAATCGCTAATCCGCTTGGATGCAGGCGATCTATTCTCATTCAATTAGCCAAGCAATTTTTTCAGATTAATAACTGGAGTGCCTGTCAGCCTCAAATGAAGATGGCCGGGCTTGCTTAAAGTACTTGTTGCCTAAACAGAAGTTGGTTAATTTCTTGCATGGTTAGTACAAATGTTTATCTCATTGCAAATAAACATATATTTGTATAAAGAAAGCAACAACTCATTGCTGGTAAAATTTCTTTAGCACATTTATAATGGACGGTCAAATATACAAAATCATAAATGGTTCACATGTCAGAGAGATGGCAATTCAACCCCAGTCGACAAAAGGAAACAGAGGATGGCCACCTTCGGGGGGAGGTTGCAGCAATGGACAGAGAAGAATTGTGCCACTCCAGACCCTAGTAGGTTCCCTGTGAATGTGACAGAAAAGAACGTACTCCGGCAAGTATGATGAAACTAGCCATACCTCCTACATAACACAAAGCTTCACCTTTGGTGAAAGTTTTCCACGCAGACAAGATCCGGCATCTAGCGCAGCGCGCTCAGAGCATGTTTTTTTTTTGCAAATCAATTTTGCATAAACATCTTCATAAAGGCGTTGAGTTGTCTCCACAGTTAATGCCTCCAGAACAGGGGCATTTTCCACAATATGTAGAAGAAATTCAAGTTGACCTCTTGTCCCTTTATATCCCGTCATATGCATACTCTTCAGATAACTATATTCAGATGGCTGAAGATGCTTCTTGCCCAAAGTACCGTTGTTCGCAAAACAAAGGTGATTACCGGCAGCAAACTGCAAGATTCAAACATGGTACCAATATGATTATGCACGGTATAAAAGCTAATGGAAATACACATGCATGGCTACCTACGAATTTTAGTGTCCAACTCAATTGTCAATGGGAACAAGTATAGAAGGTTTAGAAGCAAATCCAATGTGGTGCCAAAAGAAGAAAGATGCATATATTGGCACATAAGAATCAAGAAGGGTACTTACGTGGATCTCCAACTTTTCAATAAATGGAGCTGCCCTCAGGACGGAAACTAGTACATGGGGAAGCATGTAAGTATCTTCAGCTAGTATACCCATTAACAACTGTAAGCACCTAAGATGGGAAAACTTGCATTTGTTATTCAACAGTGATTGCTCCTGCAAGACAAAAAGAACAACTTATTATTGAACTGATGATGTTCACAATAAATTTGATTGTAACTTCAAGTCCATTTGAGCAGCAAACCTCTAGCGGTGGGGGAGTAGTGTGGAAAGTCAGATTTTGAATGCTCAGAATGCCATTCAGAAGTGCACTGACAGCATCATGAAAAGTTGCCTCGTCAAAACATATATGTGCACTCTCAAGCTTGGAATGTTGATTTATGACAATAGGTACAATGGGTCCACAATATACAAAGGTAACGAGGTTCGTAACTTGAAGTTCTATCCTGGTTACCTTACAATATACAACTGTCAGGTGCCGAAGGTGGGACAATAGACGATTCAACTTTAGTTCGCCATTCAGGTAGGACCTGACTAAGCTCAGCCATCCAAGGTTACAGCAATTTGACAATAAAACTTCAAGATCCTCTATACTGATATGCACAAACTCCAAATCAAGGTTTCTCAGGCTTGGAAAACCACTGAATTCAGATGGTAGTCTGAAAGATACAAAGCTAAGTTGTATACTCTGTAGATGAGACATGTTGCTTTCACTATCCAAAAGGTGAAATGGGAATACGTAGCGATCAAGATCTGTACGTCTCTTGTTAATAGGGCATAAATAAACAGCTATGCTCTTTGCCCGTGATGATACCGCAAAATGAACCCAATTACTTAGATGATCAAGCAGCACTGCATCAAACTCGAATTTGAGACTGAATTCTTCAACCAGCTTGCCATGGCACTTTTGCACGACGATATTGACATTATCGATGAATCTCTGCATGTACTGGAGGTATTCTTTTCTTTCAAAGGTATCACGGGTATACCCAGCAGTACCGCTGAAACACAATTTGAAGCAACAAATATCGCAGATGTATCTCCAGTGACTTGACAAAACACTGGCCCTTGAGACCTCTTTAGGAGGCAGCTTTGATACAATTGTGCAGAGCAGATCCTGCGATAACGGTGCAATATATACCTCGAGATTAGAAATTCCACCTGTACTCATTCACACAAAGAAAAAAATTGACAAACCTGTGGAAGGTTCTCCAGTTTAACGTTTGATCTCGCCTTGCCATAGACTGATTTACTACCATGGATATGGTGGTTGGACGGTGTTGTTTTGCACACTGGGTGGCTCCCCATTCTAAAAACTGAAATTAACAAGGTAGAGTTCCTCCAGAATTATGGTACTAGTAGTAAGTGGATATTCAGACTACTGGAACTTCCCTCGAGCCATGTAACCAAGTATAAAAGAAGATAAGAAGGAGCACCTCGGTAAACTAACTTGGATAAATTTCAGCACCACAACACTGAGAGCTAAAAGTTCCTGGGGAAACAATACCTAAGAAACTAATAAGGCTCCTGGATAACCAAATTACTTTGCTATAAAGTCCGAACCAACTGATTTGCAACGGACTACTGGTCTATCTTTATAGAAATTATAATGTATGAATGCACCAAGTTTGTTGGTTTGCGAACTGCATGTGTCCTCCAAATAACGAGTAAATTACAATTTCATACCACAATTGGGGCTATGGTAACAAGATGGTGCCACTTTTGAATTTTTTTGCAAAATCATACCACTTCTGCGGCGACGAACAACAAATCGAGCAAATACTGGTCTGATCATGTTTTGACAGGGAAACTGACGGGCCTGGCCAGACCGGCTCGCCCGGTTTTTTAGATATGAACCGAGACATGAACTGAGACAAATAAGAGGAGCATCTAAACTTTAGATATGAACCCAGATATTAAGAAGTCCGGTGTTGAACGAAGTCTACACTTCGAGAGGAAAAGAACCGACTCCCTCTCATCCCGCCCCCCGTGCCGCCGCCCCGGGTGCCGTGGTCGGGGCTCCCCGCAGGTGCTCCACCCCGTCCCCCCGCCTAGTCCTCCTCTCCTGCCATTGCCGGTGGGCGCCATCCAGGCGGCGCTCGCGGTGTGCCGGCGGCGGCTCTTCCCCCGTGCGCGAGCGCCTCTACCGGGGGTGGTGGCTGGCGGCGGTGTTGCTCAGCCAGCAGCGGTCTAGGCAACCTGGGCGACATGATGGCGGGGTGCTGCCCTTGGCAGCGGGTACTTGCAGTGGCCGGCGGTCTTCCGGCCCAGATCTGGGCCCTTTGGGCCCGATCTGGGTCTGAGCGGGCTGGTTCGAGCAATGGTGCCTCCGGCGGACTGAGGAGCGCCTTGGGACGGGGCTGGCGGTGCTAATGCCATGCCTTCTACAGCGCGGCGGTGGAGCTTCACGGGCCCTTCTGGCCCGGCCGGACCTATGGCTTCTTCGAGGGTAGCGGCGGCGGCGTCCGGTCGGTTACCGTTTCTGGCGGTGGAGGTTGCTCCCTCCTGCGTGGTGGTGGTACCGCTGTCTCTTGCCCTCGGCTGCTCCCTTTCGGTCTGGCCGACCTCGCAGCGGGTGTCGTGGTACGACGGCGATGACAATGGCAAGACCGTCGTGGCGCATGTTGGTGGGCGGTGTGGTTGGGGGTGTGCTCCGGCTTGCCCAGGGTTGGGGTTTTGGGGTCGGGCGAAATCCTTGCCGGCCCCGATGCGGTGACGCCTGTGGGTGCCACCGTCCTTCCTGAAGGGCGTCGGGTGTTCCCTTTCCCTACCTCTACAGCGTACCGGGGGAAACCCTAGGACTAGTCCGGGCAACAGCGTCGTCATCGCCGTGGTTCTTCTTGGAGGTGTTGCTTGGTACGAGGCACGTCGGAGTGCGAGGCGCGTGGTGGTCATCATCCGGTTGGTGCAGCAGTTGCGTGTCATCGTCGTTTTCGTCGGCCCGTCGTTGTCGGCATTGTTTTCTCTTTTTCTTTCTTTTGTCTTTTCTTTGGGCTTGCTCTGTGCTGTTTGCTCCAGCAGTGGACTCATTTGTATCGGCGGTTTGCTATATTAGTATAGCGGGGCGAAAGCCTCATTCGAGGAATCCAGATATTAACTGAGAATTAAGCATCATCACTGAATCTAAACATGATGCTCCATAGTTAAATAGTGTTGATCATCTACACATGATCAACAGCATCAGGTACATTTGCATTGTATGCAAACTAGCGTTTCCGAGCGCCTCTAGGAACCCTGCCGCCAGGATTGGGCGCCCGTGCGCAGCGTTTCCGAGCGCCTCGACGAGAGCACCGCCGCCGTGCGAGCCACCGCCGCCGAGCACCCAGCCGGCGTGCGCCCCGCCTCTGGGAACCCCGCCGCCAGGATTGGGCGCCTCCATGGCCTGCTCTCCCGACCTGACTCGCGGGGAATGGGGAAATCGATCGAACCGGTCGAACCGGCCAGGAATACGTGATAGACTCCATGTCAGCTACAAGGGTGGGCCAGGCCTATCAGTTTTACTGTCAAAACACGATCAGGCCAGGATTTACTCGATCTGTTATTCGCTGCCGCAGAAGTGGTATGATTTTGCAAAAAAATTCAAAAGTGGCACCATCTTATTACCCTAGCCCCAATTGTGTTATGAAATTGTAATTTACTCCCAAATAACACTACATCTCCATGCCAGCTTGTCAGTCTGCCAAATTTATGTTCTTACACGAATACCCTTTTTGTCAGTCTGCCAAATCGTGTAAGAACTGCCAGCACATCTCCTTACAAGTTTGTCAGTCTGCCAAATGACTAATATGGAGCTTTTGATACTACAACTACAAGCAACAGGCAAGCACTGAACCGATACTATAGTTACAAGCCTGTAAGTGCCTCTGTCACTGCATAACAGGTTGGCAGGCATGCATTGGGGGCGGGATTGGACATGAATCAAGCATGGCATACGGGCATCTCAGCTTATTATAACAACCAAACCAGTGCACATTAAGTAAACGGAATTACTAATTCTCAACTAGTTGAGACTTATCTTAGGGCACATTCAAGTCTATAACCGTCTGATCTTAAGCATTAATATTCGTAACCTGTCGTTTTCTCCTCTATTCGCTAGACTGACCGGTGCGCTACGTACGCTGTGTTTTGATGGGCCTCTGTTCAGTTTTCTCTCTGCCTACCCGTGCATGCATATAAGTGGGCTTTTTTCTTTTTTTGTTCATGTTCCTCTTCGTACGATAAATAGTAGGATTTTCTTGCTTGTTTTTGTTGGTAACAGTTTTACTGATGGAGGGAGCCGACAAAACTCTGATTTTTGTCTGTTTTATTTTTCTTCTTAGTTTATTTTCCCATTGTCCTTATTCTACATTTATATTTATGTGTTAAATTTTTTGTTTATAGATTTAGGTGTAACACATAGAATATTTTATATTCATAAATTTAATGGTTTTCTAATCAATATTTTGAAGGGATTTGGTCTTTGGGCTCGTAGTGACCCGAGTTGGCTTGTATCCTTGTTGGCTTTGTACCTGTGTATTCCTTTTTGTGGTTTTCTTGTGGTTTTTTTATACGTATAGTTTGTTTCTTTTTAAATTAATGTGGGCTGTAGTTGTCGTGGTAGTGTCGACGAGTATGTCATGAGCGGGTCCTCGCAAAGAGTTCAGAGAGAGGAGGGGGAAGCCGACGAGCGTCCGGAGCGTTGTTGTAACACAAGTTACCTAGATCTTACAATGGTGACGAGATCCTACTCATACTATAAATCATTAAAAATACAATAATCAAAGGTTATATGTACTGTGTATTGTATCCGGCACTAAAGGCTCCCACGGTCCAGCATATAAAGAGTATTGATCCTAGGGTTATAGGGGAGTTCCGGATAGGTTATATAGTATTACGCTAATACTAGTTGTTGTGTTGTATACTCCAAGTTTCCGGCTTCCTCAAGTTGGGTGTAATTTTCTAGTTGCAAGTGGGTTGAAACTGAGATTTTTAAAGTTTACACCACGGTTGTAACTGAGAAAAATATTACATAGTAAAATTTAATTATTCCTAGGTTAAAAAATCGTGTATTATACAAGTAATAGCAGTCGACGATGTTTGACCAATTTTTAAATTATTTTTTGATTGCATGAGAACTTTTTCCCTTTTTAGAGATGCAACCGGACTTGCAAGTGGCTTTTTTCGAGGAGCCCTTCTTATTATGAGTTGCAACTGGATTTCAACTAGCTTTTCCCGGGGAGTGTTTCGTGGTCCCTTCTTACTATGAGTTACCACCGAACTTGCAATAGCCTTTTCTTGGAGAGTTGTAACTGCATTTGCAACTGGGAATTGTGTCGTAGAACCTTCTTACTATGAGTTGCAAATGGACCTGTAACTGACTTTTAGTAGAGCCGCACCAAGGGTTACAACTGAGGATTATAATTTAATTTTCTTGTTTCATGGTGCTTTCTTACTATGAGTTGCAGCTGGACATACAACTGGTTTTCTCAAGGAGCTGCAAATAGGGTTGCAACTAAGGATTGTTTTGTGGTCTCTTCTGACTATTAGTTGCTACTAAATTTGCAGCTGGCTTTTAATAAGCGTCGCAACTAGGGTTGCAACTAAGGATTGAAATATCATTTTATTTTTTCGTGGTCTCTTTCTGATATGAGTTGCAATTGGACTTGCAATTGGCTTTGTAGGGGAATTGCAATTGGGCTTGCAACTATGGACTGTTTCGTGGTCCCTTCTTTAAAATGAGATGCAATTGGCTTTTATGGGGAGCCACAACTGGGATTGCAACTAAGGATTGTTTCTTGGTCTGTTCTTATTATGAGTTGCAACTGGACTCGCAACTGCTTTTTCTTCGGGAGTTGCAACTGCGGTTGCAATTGAGTATTTTTTCCACAGTCCCTTCTTACTATGAGTTGCAAATAGACCTGCAATTGACTTTTAACGAGAGCCGCAACTATGGTTGCAACTGAAGATTGAAATTTAATTTTCTTGTTTCGTGGTCCTTTCTTACTATGAGTCGCAACCGGACATGCAACTGGTTTTATTAGGGAGTTGTAAATAGGGTTGAAACTGAGGATTGTTTTGTGGTCCCTTCTTACTATTAGTAGCTACTACACTTGCAACTGTCTTCTAACGAGAGCCGTAACTAGGGTTGCAACTGAGGATTCAAATGTCATTTTCTTGTTTCGTGGTCCCTTTCTAATATGAGTTGCAATTGGACTTGCAACTGGCATTCTCGAGGAGTTGCAATTGGGGTTGCAACTATGGATTGTTTCACAATCCCTTCTTTACAATGAGATATAATTGGCTTTTATGGAGAGCCACAACTAGGGTTGCAACTGGGGATTAGAATTTCGTTTTCTTGTTTCATGGTCCTTTCTTACTATGAGTTGCAACTGGACATGCAACTGGTTTTCTCAGCGAGATGCAAATAGGGTTGCAACTAAGAATTGTTTTGTGGTCTCTTCTTACTATTAGTTGCTACTTCATTTGCAACTGGCTTTTAATAAGAGCCACAAGTAGGGTTGCAACTAAGGATCGAAATATCATTTTCTTGTTTCGTGGTCACTTTCTAATATGAGTTGCAATTGGACTTGCAACTGGATTTCTAGGGGAGTTGCAATTGGGGTTACAACTATGGATTGTTTCGCGGTCCCTTCTTTACAACGAGACGCAATTGGCTTTTATGGAGAGCCACAACTAGGGTGGCAACTAAGGCTTGTTTCTTGGTTTGTTATTATTATGAGTTGCAACTTGACTTGCAACTGCTTTTTCTTGGGGAGTTGCAACTACGGTTGCAACTAAGGATTTTTTTCACAGTCCCTTCTTACTATGAGTTGCAAATAGACCTACAACTGACTTTTAACGAGAGCCGCAACTAGGGTTGTAACTGAAGATTGAAATTTAATTTTCTTGTTTCGTGGTCCTTTCTTACTATGAGTCGCAACCGAACATGCAACTGGTTTTCTCAGGGAGTTGTAAATAGGGTTGAAACTGACGATTGTTTTGTGGTCCCTTCTTACTATTAGTTGTTACTACACTTCCAACTGGCTTTTAACGAGAGCCGAAACTAGGGTTGCAACTGAGGATTGAAATGTCATTTTCTTGTTTCGTGGTCCCTTTCTAATATGAGTTGCACTTAGACTTGCAACCAGCTTTCTTGGGGAGTTGCAATTGGGGTTGCAACTATGGAGTGTTTCGCGGTCCCTTCTTTACAATGAGATGCAATTGGCTTTTATGGGGAGCCACAACTAGGGTTGCAACTGAGGATTAGAATTTAATTTTCTTGTTTCATGGTCATTTGTTACTATGAGTTGCAACTAGACATGCAACTGGTATCCTCAGGGAGATGCAAATAGGGTTGCAACTGATGATTGTTTTGTGGTCTCTTCTTACTATTAGTTGCTACTAAATTTGCAGCTGGCTTTTAATAAGCGTCGCAACTAGAGTTGCAACTAAGGATTGAAATATCATTTTATTTTTTCGTGGTCCCTTTCTGATATGAGTTGCAATTGGACTTGCAATTGGCTTTCTAGGGGAATTGCAATTGGGCTTGCAACTATGGACTGTTTCGTGGTCCCTTCTTTAAAATGAGATGCAATTGGCTTTTATGGGGTGCCACAACTGGGATTGCAACTAAGGATTGTTTCTTGGTCTGTTCTTATTATGAGTTGCAACTGGACTCGCAACTGCTTTTTCTTCGGGAGTTGCAACTGCGGTTGCAATTGAGTATTTTTTCCACAGTCCCTTCTTACTATGAGTTGCAAATAGACCTGCAATTGACTTTTAACGAGAGCCACAACTATGGTTGCAACTGAAGATTGAAATTTAATTTTCTTGTTTCGTGGTCCTTTCTTACTATGAGTCGCAACCGGACATGCAACTGGTTTTATTAGGGAGTTGTAAATAGGGTTGAAACTGAGGATTGTTTTGTGGTCCCTTCTTACTATTAGTAGCTACTACACTTGCAACTGTCTTCTAACGAGAGCCGTAACTAGGGTTGCAACTGAGGATTCAAATGTCATTTTCTTGTTTCGTGGTCCCTTTCTAATATGAGTTGCAATTGGACTTGCAACTGGCATTCTCGAGGAGTTGCAATTGGGGTTGCAACTATGGATTGTTTCACAATCCCTTCTTTACAATCAGATATAATTGGCTTTTATGGAGAGCCACAACTAGGGTTGCAACTGGGGATTAGAATTTCGTTTTCTTGTTTCATGGTCCTTTCTTACTATGAGTTGCAACTGGACATGCAACTGGTTTTCTCAGCGAGATGCAAATAGGGTTGCAACTAAGAATTGTTTTGTGGTCTCTTCTTACTATTAGTTGCTACTTCATTTTCAACTGGCTTTTAATAAGAGCCACAAGTAGGGTTGCAACTAAGGATTGAAATATCATTTTCTTGTTTCGTGGTCACTTTCTAATATGAGTTGCAATTGGACTTGCAACTGGATTTCTAGGGGAGTTGTAATTGGGGTTACAACTATGGATTGTTTCGCGGTCCCTTCTTTACAATGAGACGCAATTGGCTTTTATGGAGAGCCACAACTAGGGTGGCAACTAAGGATTGTTTCTTGGTTTGTTATTATTATGAGTTGCAACTTGACTTGCAACTGCTTTTTCTTGGGGAGTTGCAACTACGGTTGCAACTAAGGATTTTTTTCACAGTCCCTTCTTACTATGAGTTGCAAATAGACCTACAACTGACTTTTAACGAGAGCCGCAACTAGGGTTGTAACTGAAGATTGAAATTTAATTTTCTTGTTTCGTGGTCCTTTCTTACTATGAGTCGCAACCGAACATGCAACTGGTTTTCTCAGGGAGTTGTAAATAGGGTTGAAACTGACGATTGTTTTGTGGTCCCTTCTTACTATTAGTTGTTACTACACTTCCAACTGGCTTTTAACGAGAGCCGAAACTAGGGTTGCAACTGAGGATTGAAATGTCATTTTCTTGTTTCGTGGTCCCTTTCTAATATGAGTTGCACTTAGACTTGCAACCAGCTTTCTCGGGGAGTTGCAATTGGGGTTGCAACTATGGAGTGTTTCGCGGTCCCTTCTTTACAATGAGATGCAATTGGCTTTTATGGGGAGCCACAACTAGGGTTGCAACTGAGGATTAGAATTTAATTTTCTTGTTTCATGGTCATTTGTTACTATGAGTTGCAACTAGACATGCAACTGGTATCCTCAGGGAGATGCAAATAGGGTTGCAACTGATGATTGTTTTGTGGTCTCTTCTTACTATTAGTTGCTACTAAATTTGCAGCTGGCTTTTAATAAGCGTCGCAACTAGAGTTGCAACTAAGGATTGAAATATCATTTTATTTTTTCGTGGTCCCTTTCTGATATGAGTTGCAATTGGACTTGCAATTGGCTTTCTAGGGGAATTGCAATTGGGCTTGCAACTATGGACTGTTTCGTGGTCCCTTCTTTAAAATGAGATGCAATTGGCTTTTATGGGGTGCCACAACTGGGATTGCAACTAAGGATTGTTTCTTGGTCTGTTCTTATTATGAGTTGCAACTGGACTCGCAACTGCTTTTTCTTCGGGAGTTGCAACTGCGGTTGCAATTGAGTATTTTTTCCACAGTCCCTTCTTACTATGAGTTGCAAATAGACCTGCAATTGACTTTTAACGAGAGCCGCAACTATGGTTGCAACTGAAGATTGAAATTTAATTTTCTTGTTTCGTGGTCCTTTCTTACTATGAGTCGCAACCGGACATGCAACTGGTTTTATTAGGGAGTTGTAAATAGGGTTGAAACTGAGGATTGTTTTGTGGTCCCTTCTTACTATTAGTAGCTACTACACTTGCAACTGTCTTCTAACGAGAGCCGTAACTAGGGTTGCAACTGAGGATTCAAATGTCATTTTCTTGTTTCGTGGTCCCTTTCTAATATGAGTTGCAATTGGACTTGCAACTGGCATTCTCGAGGAGTTGCAATTGGGGTTGCAACTATGGATTGTTTCACAATCCCTTCTTTACAATGAGATATAATTGGCTTTTATGGAGAGCCACAACTAGGGTTGCAACTGGGGATTAGAATTTCGTTTTCTTGTTTCATGGTCCTTTCTTACTATGAGTTGCAACTGGACATGCAACTGGTTTTCTCAGCGAGATGCAAATAGGGTTGCAACTAAGAATTGTTTTGTGGTCTCTTCTTACTATTAGTTGCTACTTCATTTGCAACTGGCTTTTAATAAGAGCCACAAGTAGGGTTGCAACTAAGGATCGAAATATCATTTTCTTGTTTCGTGGTCACTTTCTAATATGAGTTGCAATTGGACTTGCAACTGGATTTCTAGGGGAGTTGCAATTGGGGTTACAACTATGGATTGTTTCGCGGTCCCTTCTTTACAACGAGACGCAATTGGCTTTTATGGAGAGCCACAACTAGGGTGGCAACTAAGGCTTGTTTCTTGGTTTGTTATTATTATGAGTTGCAACTTGACTTGCAACTGCTTTTTCTTGGGGAGTTGCAACTACGGTTGCAACTAAGGATTTTTTTCACAGTCCCTTCTTACTATGAGTTGCAAATAGACCTACAACTGACTTTTAACGAGAGCCGCAACTAGGGTTGTAACTGAAGATTGAAATTTAATTTTCTTGTTTCGTGGTCCTTTCTTACTATGAGTCGCAACCGAACATGCAACTGGTTTTCTCAGGGAGTTGTAAATAGGGTTGAAACTGACGATTGTTTTGTGGTCCCTTCTTACTATTAGTTGTTACTACACTTCCAACTGGCTTTTAACGAGAGCCGAAACTAGGGTTGCAACTGAGGATTGAAATGTCATTTTCTTGTTTCGTGGTCCCTTTCTAATATGAGTTGCACTTAGACTTGCAACCAGCTTTCTTGGGGAGTTGCAATTGGGGTTGCAACTATGGAGTGTTTCGCGGTCCCTTCTTTACAATGAGATGCAATTGGCTTTTATGGGGAGCCACAACTAGGGTTGCAACTGAGGATTAGAATTTAATTTTCTTGTTTCATGGTCATTTGTTACTATGAGTTGCAACTAGACATGCAACTGGTATCCTCAGGGAGATGCAAATAGGGTTGCAACTGATGATTGTTTTGTGGTCTCTTCTTACTATTAGTTGCTACTAAATTTGCAGCTGGCTTTTAATAAGCGTCGCAACTAGAGTTGCAACTAAGGATTGAAATATCATTTTATTTTTTCGTGGTCCCTTTCTGATATGAGTTGCAATTGGACTTGCAATTGGCTTTCTAGGGGAATTGCAATTGGGCTTGCAACTATGGACTGTTTCGTGGTCCCTTCTTTAAAATGAGATGCAATTGGCTTTTATGGGGTGCCACAACTGGGATTGCAACTAAGGATTGTTTCTTGGTCTGTTCTTATTATGAGTTGCAACTGGACTCGCAACTGCTTTTTCTTCGGGAGTTGCAACTGCGGTTGCAATTGAGTATTTTTTCCACAGTCCCTTCTTACTATGAGTTGCAAATAGACCTGCAATTGACTTTTAACGAGAGCCACAACTATGGTTGCAACTGAAGATTGAAATTTAATTTTCTTGTTTCGTGGTCCTTTCTTACTATGAGTCGCAACCGGACATGCAACTGGTTTTATTAGGGAGTTGTAAATAGGGTTGAAACTGAGGATTGTTTTGTGGTCCCTTCTTACTATTAGTAGCTACTACACTTGCAACTGTCTTCTAACGAGAGCCGTAACTAGGGTTGCAACTGAGGATTCAAATGTCATTTTCTTGTTTCGTGGTCCCTTTCTAATATGAGTTGCAATTGGACTTGCAACTGGCATTCTCGAGGAGTTGCAATTGGGGTTGCAACTATGGATTGTTTCACAATCCCTTCTTTACAATCAGATATAATTGGCTTTTATGGAGAGCCACAACTAGGGTTGCAACTGGGGATTAGAATTTCGTTTTCTTGTTTCATGGTCCTTTCTTACTATGAGTTGCAACTGGACATGCAACTGGTTTTCTCAGCGAGATGCAAATAGGGTTGCAACTAAGAATTGTTTTGTGGTCTCTTCTTACTATTAGTTGCTACTTCATTTTCAACTGGCTTTTAATAAGAGCCACAAGTAGGGTTGCAACTAAGGATTGAAATATCATTTTCTTGTTTCGTGGTCACTTTCTAATATGAGTTGCAATTGGACTTGCAACTGGATTTCTAGGGGAGTTGTAATTGGGGTTACAACTATGGATTGTTTCGCGGTCCCTTCTTTACAATGAGACGCAATTGGCTTTTATGGAGAGCCACAACTAGGGTGGCAACTAAGGATTGTTTCTTGGTTTGTTATTATTATGAGTTGCAACTTGACTTGCAACTGCTTTTTCTTGGGGAGTTGCAACTACGGTTGCAACTAAGGATTTTTTTCACAGTCCCTTCTTACTATGAGTTGCAAATAGACCTACAACTGACTTTTAACGAGAGCCGCAACTAGGGTTGTAACTGAAGATTGAAATTTAATTTTCTTGTTTCGTGGTCCTTTCTTACTATGAGTCGCAACCGAACATGCAACTGGTTTTCTCAGGGAGTTGTAAATAGGGTTGAAACTGACGATTGTTTTGTGGTCCCTTCTTACTATTAGTTGTTACTACACTTCCAACTGGCTTTTAACGAGAGCCGAAACTAGGGTTGCAACTGAGGATTGAAATGTCATTTTCTTGTTTCGTGGTCCCTTTCTAATATGAGTTGCACTTAGACTTGCAACCAGCTTTCTCGGGGAGTTGCAATTGGGGTTGCAACTATGGAGTGTTTCGCGGTCCCTTCTTTACAATGAGATGCAATTGGCTTTTATGGGGAGCCACAACTAGGGTTGCAACTGAGGATTAGAATTTAATTTTCTTGTTTCATGGTCATTTGTTACTATGAGTTGCAACTAGACATGCAACTGGTATCCTCAGGGAGATGCAAATAGGGTTGCAACTGATGATTGTTTTGTGGTCTCTTCTTACTATTAGTTGCTACTAAATTTGCAGCTGGCTTTTAATAAGCGTCGCAACTAGAGTTGCAACTAAGGATTGAAATATCATTTTATTTTTTCGTGGTCCCTTTCTGATATGAGTTGCAATTGGACTTGCAATTGGCTTTCTAGGGGAATTGCAATTGGGCTTGCAACTATGGACTGTTTCGTGGTCCCTTCTTTAAAATGAGATGCAATTGGCTTTTATGGGGTGCCACAACTGGGATTGCAACTAAGGATTGTTTCTTGGTCTGTTCTTATTATGAGTTGCAACTGGACTCGCAACTGCTTTTTCTTCGGGAGTTGCAACTGCGGTTGCAATTGAGTATTTTTTCCACAGTCCCTTCTTACTATGAGTTGCAAATAGACCTGCAATTGACTTTTAACGAGAGCCACAACTATGGTTGCAACTGAAGATTGAAATTTAATTTTCTTGTTTCGTGGTCCTTTCTTACTATGAGTCGCAACCGGACATGCAACTGGTTTTATTAGGGAGTTGTAAATAGGGTTGAAACTGAGGATTGTTTTGTGGTCCCTTCTTACTATTAGTAGCTACTACACTTGCAACTGTCTTCTAACGAGAGCCGTAACTAGGGTTGCAACTGAGGATTCAAATGTCATTTTCTTGTTTCGTGGTCCCTTTCTAATATGAGTTGCAATTGGACTTGCAACTGGCATTCTCGAGGAGTTGCAATTGGGGTTGCAACTATGGATTGTTTCACAATCCCTTCTTTACAATCAGATATAATTGGCTTTTATGGAGAGCCACAACTAGGGTTGCAACTGGGGATTAGAATTTCGTTTTCTTGTTTCATGGTCCTTTCTTACTATGAGTTGCAACTGGACATGCAACTGGTTTTCTCAGCGAGATGCAAATAGGGTTGCAACTAAGAATTGTTTTGTGGTCTCTTCTTACTATTAGTTGCTACTTCATTTTCAACTGGCTTTTAATAAGAGCCACAAGTAGGGTTGCAACTAAGGATCGAAATATCATTTTCTTGTTTCGTGGTCACTTTCTAATATGAGTTGCAATTGGACTTGCAACTGGATTTCTAGGGGAGTTGTAATTGGGGTTACAACTATGGATTGTTTCGCGGTCCCTTCTTTACAACGAGACGCAATTGGCTTTTATGGAGAGCCACAACTAGGGTGGCAACTAAGGATTGTTTCTTGGTTTGTTATTATTATGAGTTGCAACTTGACTTGCAACTGCTTTTTCTTGGGGAGTTGCAACTACGGTTGCAACTAAGGATTTTTTTCACAGTCCCTTCTTACTATGAGTTGCAAATAGACCTACAACTGACTTTTAACGAGAGCCGCAACTAGGGTTGTAACTGAAGATTGAAATTTAATTTTCTTGTTTCGTGGTCCTTTCTTACTATGAGTCGCAACCGAACATGCAACTGGTTTTCTCAGGGAGTTGTAAATAGGGTTGAAACTGACGATTGTTTTGTGGTCCCTTCTTACTATTAGTTGTTACTACACTTCCAACTAGCTTTTAACGAGAGCCGAAACTAGGGTTGCAACTGAGGATTGAAATGTCATTTTCTTGTTTCGTGGTCCCTTTCTAATATGAGTTGCACTTGGACTTGCAACCAGCTTTCTCGGGGAGTTGCAATTGGGGTTGCAACTATGGAGTGTTTCGCGGTCCCTTCTTTACAATGAGATGCAATTGGCTTTTATGGGGAGCCACAACTAGGGTTGCAACTGAGGATTAGAATTTAATTTTCTTGCTTCATGGTCATTTGTTACTATGAGTTGCAACTAGACATGCAACTGGTATCCTCAGGGAGATGCAAATAGGGTTGCAACTGATGATTGTTTTGTGGTCTCTTCTTACTATTAGTTGCTACTACATTTGCAACTGGCTTTTAATAAGAGCCACAACTAGGGTAGCAACTGATTATTGAAATGTCATTTTTTTGTTTCGTGGTCTCTTTCTAATATGAGTTGCAATTGGACTTGGAACTGGCTTTCTAGGGGAGTTGCAATTGGGGTTGCAAGTATGGATTGTTTCGCGGTCCCTTCTTTACAATGAGATGCAATTGGCTTTTATGGGAGCCACAACTGGGGTGGAAACTAAGGATAGTTTCTTGTTATGTTCTTATTATGAGTTGCAACTGGACTTGCAACTGCCTTTTCTTGTGGAGTTGGAACTGCGGTTGCAACTGAAGATTTTTTCATAGTCCCTTCCTACTATGAGTTGCAAATAGACCTGCAACTAACTTTTAGCGAGAGCCACAACTAGGGTTGCAACTGAAGATTAAAATTTAATTTTTTTGTTTCGTGGTCCTTTCTTACTATGAGTCACAACCGTACATGCAACTGGTTTTTTCAGGGAGTTGTAAATAGGGTTGAAACTAAGGATTGTTTTGTGGTCCCTTCTTACTATTAGTTGCTACTACACTTGCAACTGGCTTTTAACGAGATCCTTAACTAGGGTTGCAACTGAGGATTGAAATGTCATTTTCTGGCTTCGTGGTCCCTTTCTAATATGAGTTTCAATTGGACTTGCAACTGGCTTTCTCAGGGAGTCACAATTGGGGTTGCAACTATGGATTGTTTCACGGTCCCTTTTTTACAATGAGATGCAATTGGCTTTTATGGGGAGCCACAACTAGGGGTGCAACTGAGGATTAGAATTTAATTTTCTTAGCCCTTTCTTACTATGAGTTGCAATTGGACATGCAACTAGTTTTCTCAGGGAGTTGCAAATAGGGTTGCAACTAAGCATTGTTTTGTGGTCTCTTCTTATTATTAGTTGCTACTACATTTGGAACTAGTTTTTAATAAGAGCCACAACTAGGGTTGCAACTAAGGACTGAAATGTCATTTTCTTGTTTCGTGGTCCCTTTCTACTATCAGTTGCAATTGTACTTGCAATTGGCTTTCTAGGGGAGTTGCAATTAGGGTTGCAACTATGGATTATTTCGTGGTCCCTTATTTACAATGAGAGACAATTGGCTTTTATGGGGAGTCACAACTGGGGTTGCAACTAAGGATTGTTTCTTGGTTTGTTCTAATTATGAGTTGCAACTTCTTTTTCTTGGGGAGTTACAACTTCTTTTTCTTGAGGAGTTGCAACTTAGGATTTTTTCATAGCCCCTTCTTACTTTGAGTTGCAAATAGACCTGCAATTGAGTTTTAACGAGAGATGCAACAAGAGTTGCAACTAAAGAATGAATTTTAATTTTCTTGTTTCGTGGTCTATTCTTACTATGAGTCATAATCGAACATGCAACAGGTTTTCTCAGGGAGTTGTAAATAGGGTTGAAACCGAGGATTGTTTTGTGGTCCCTTCTTACTATTAGTTGCTACTACACTTGCAACTGGCTTTTAACGGGAGCTGTAACTAGGGTTGCAACTGAGGATTGAAATTTCATTTTCTTGTTTCATGGTCCCTTTCTAATATGAGTTGGAATTAGACTTGCAACTTGCTTTCTCGCGGAGTTGCAATTGGGACTTGCAACTATGGATTGTTTCGTGGTGCCTTTGTTACAATGAGATGCAATTGGTTTTTATGGGGAGCCACAACTAGGGTTACAACCATGGATTGTTTCGTAGTCCCTTTGTTACAATGAAATGCAATTGGATTTTATGGGGAGCCACAACTGGTGTTGCAACTGAAGATTGAAATTTAATTTTCTTGTTTCGTGGTCCTTTCTTACTTTGAGTCACAACCGGACATGCAACTGGTTTTCTCAAGGAGTTGTAAATAGGGTTGAAACTGAGGATTGTTTTGTGGTCCCTTCTTACTATTAGTTGCTACTACACTTGCAACTCTCTTCCAACGAGAGTCGTAACTAGGGTTGCAACTTATGATAGAAATGCCATTTTGTTGTTTCGTTGTCCCTTTCTAATATGAGTTGCAATTGGACTTGCAACTGGCATTCTCGGGGAGTTGCAATTGGGGTTGCAACTATGGATTGTTTCGTGGTCCCTTCTTTACGATGAGATGCAATTGGCTTTTATGGGGAGCCACAACTGGGGTTGCAAATGAGAATTAGAATTTAATTTTCTTGTTTCATGGTCCTTCCTTACTATGAGTTGCAACTGGACATGCAACTGGTTTTCTCAGGGATTTGCAAATAGGGTTGCAACTGAGGATTATTTTATGGTCTCTTCTTACTATTAGTTGCTACTACATTTGGAACTGGCTTTTAATAAGAGCCACAACAAGGGTTGCAACTAAGGATTAAAATGTCATTTTCTTTTTTGTGTCCCCTTTCCAATATGAGTTGCAATTGGACTTGCAATTGGCTTTCTATGAGAGTTGCAATTGGGGTTGCAACTATGGATTGTTTCCCGGTCCCTTCTTTACAATGAGATGCAATTGGCTTTTATGGGGAGCCACAACTGGGTTCAACTGAGGATTGTTTCTTGGTCTATTCTTATTATGAGTTGTAACTGGACTTGCAACTGCCTTTTTTGGGGAGTTGCAACTACGGTTGCAACTGAGGATTTTTCACAGTCCCTTCTTACTATGAGTTGCAAATAGACCTGCAACTGACTTTTAACGAGAACCACAACTAGGCTTGCGACTGAAGTTGAAATTCACTTGTTTTGTGGTCCTTTCTTACTATGAGTCACAACCGGTTATGCAATTGGTATTCTCAGGGAGTTGTAAATATGATTGAAACTAAGGATTGTTTTGTGGTACCTTCTTACTATTAGTTGCTACTACACTTGCAATTGGCTTTTAACGAGAGCCATAACTAGAATTGCAACTGAGGATTGAAATGTTATTTTCTTGTTTTGTGGTACCTTCCTAATATGAGATGCAACTGGCTTTCTCAGGGAGTTGCGATTGGAATGCAACTATGGATTGTTTCGTGGTACCTTCTTTACTATGACTTGCAATTGGCTTTTGTCGGGAGTCATAGCTGGGGTTGCAACTGAGAATTGTTTTCTTAGTCCGTTCTTATTATGGGTTCCAACTAGACTTGCAACTAGCTTTTCTGGGGAGGAGTTGCAACCGGTTACAACTGAGGGATGGTTTAACTTGTGTGAGATTCCCGTGTGTGGCAAATTCTTTTTAACTTGTGTGAGATTGCTGGTTCACTGACCGGTCCAACCGCCCCCGGTTTCATTCCGGTTCATGTTAAAACCGGTGGTTCAGCCGTAATTACTCTAATTCATTTCCTTGTCTGGTCTAGTCAGCTTACCAAACCGGCGGAGGCGTTGGTTCTGGTTTTTTCTGGTTGGCCTGGCGGTCTGATCTGGTTTTTTCAACTATGGTTGAAATGCCATTTTCTTGTCTCGTGGTCCTTTTTCTTACTGTGAGTTGAAAGTAAACTTGCAAATGGCTTTTCTCGGGGATTGTTTCCCGGTCCCTTCTTACTATGAAAGAAAATGAAAAGAGCCCAACGAAAATAAGTCAACACAATACATAGAAAATCGGTGAACCCTATGTGGCACTAATGCGTCGGTTACCACTTGACGTCTGAAGCGAACCCCGGGTGGGCGGGCTCACCTAGGCGTTTATATTTGTTAGCTATTTAGTTAGTTTTATTGTTGTGTCTTTCCTTTTCTATTACACTTGCCTTTTCTTTTCTATTTTTTTCTATTTTCCCGTGTTCTCTGTTTTTTCATGTTCTCCTTTTTTCTATCCTTTTATTTAAAAGAAATATATGGATATTTTTATTGTGCAATGTCTGAATTTTCTCGTAACCTGTGAACAATTATTTTGTACCATGTGAATATTTTAAATGATCATTCTTCCGAACCTCGTGTACAAAAATTTTAATGATACGAACATTTACTAAACTCGTGAATGTATTTTTTGAACCTTGCGAACAAATTGTTTGAACTATACTAATAGTTTTTAAACCTCGTGAACTATTTATAAACCTCACAAACAGATATTTTAAATTATACCAACAATTTATAAATCTCATGAACCATTTTTTGAAACTCGCGAGCAATTTTATTGAACTATGCGAAAAAAATTAAACCCCGAAAACATTTTTTGAACCTCGTGATTTTTTGAACTATACGAACAAATTTCTAAACCTCGTGAATAAAGTTTTGAATCCAGCGAACAATCTTTTCAACTCTATGATCATTTTTCTCAAGTTCCTAAATATATTAAATTTAAAAATATTTTTCTCCATCGGCTGTACACTGTGAGTGAAAAAATAACCAAGCCATTTTTAAACGGACGTGGAGAGCGTGAACGAAAATAGCTTTGAAGCACGGAAAAGTGAAACACACTATGTATAAAAAGAGTGAAGCACTAAACAAGCCCTAATTCGGTTGTACTTAGTCATGAGCAGACTGAAAACAAACTAATGAACTACTCGTAGAAAAAAAGTATACAAGCGCCAAAACAGTCGAACAAGTATATAGGCCAAGCCTAAACAACCAGCCGGACACGCGCACACTCGCTAATAAACGCTGACAATTAAAAGCCCAACAAAATAGGACAACAGACTAAGAAAACTAACCGGAAGACAGAGGCAATGGGCTGAACGACGACGCTGATGTCAGCCGACTGAGACTTATCTTAAGCGACTGCGACTTAGTCACTCCCTTAAGTAAAACAAAGGGACTTGATTAGGGGAACGGGCAGATCACCTTGAGCTAGGGGAAAAGCGGGCGTCAGGGTGCTAGCCGTGGGGAATCAGGGTGCCCAGGAACAGGTGTGCCTGCGTGTGCAGGCGGCAACAGAGAGGCTCGTCGAAGTCGGGGTTGAGGCGACGGCGGAGAGGTCTTGACGAGGCGCGGAGCTACGCCGACGAGCGGCGGGTCTCGGGTCGCCGGCGATCTGCGAGCATGGGGTGGCCGCCGACGGGGAGCGAGAGGGAGGCGACGTTGATCTGGTGCGGGAGTGCTTGACGGGCTAGGGGGAGAGGGGAGGAGGGGACGGGCGGCGTGCCAGCGACGGGGGCGGCGTAGGGATTCAGGGAGGGGTCGATTGGGACTTGGGAGGCAGGCACACGAGCGGTCACGTCCACTGGACCCTGGACTCTCCAGATATGAAGTCCAAAATTATCCAATATACTATCAGGTCCAAGTCCAATAACGCCAATCCTTTCAGGTCCAAAGCCATGGACATTTGTCAGGACCCTCTGTTCCTGACGAGTCAGTGTAGCAGCAGACTACTCTTTCAGTCATCATTGTAATAGCCCGTTTTAGTACTATCTATCTGAACTAAGGGCAAGTTTATAATTTGCTTGAGCCTACACTTTCGATATAAAAGTGTAGGTGGGGTGGTCGGGAGGATCAAGCAATAAAAACCTATTTTATTTTCCTACAAATTTATTTTTCTAGCTTCCTAGATCAGAGTCCCGCGAGCTCCTCCTTCTTCCTCCTCAAGAAACTCAGTCAGTGGCTCACTGGAGTCCTGACACAGTGGTATCAGAGCCCTACCTTCCCGGCATGTTTCCCTCCCTCCCTACCCAGTTGTAGCTGCGTATAAACACTCGGATTTTTAATCCCAGATGCCTGTTATGCCATACATCGCAATTCCAGGATTACCATTTTTGCGAGACATAACAGATTGGATATCGTAGTACATCATCCATTACAAACCATAATAAGGTCTTACACAAATAAAGGATCTCATGATCCAGTCGTAAGATAAACAAGTAGCAGAATAATAAGCGTAGCGGTGGGCTCCATCTTCAGTGTCACAGGCAATGCTGACGATGGGAGATGATCCTAGTTGTCGTAGCCGTCCTGCTGTCCTTCCTCCTGGTAATCCTCCTAATACTCTGGTCACGGGAATAGCCAGGGACAAAGCCATGAGTACTCTTTAAGTACTCGCAAACTATCACTAACAAGTAAGGTAGTTCTAGTAGGAATGCTAAGCTTTAAGTTTATTTGCAAAAGCTAAATTTGAAACCTAAGCTGAGTTTAGAAACAAAGAAAGGTAAAATAAAGTTCTAAATCACCTAAGTTGGGAACTTAGTTTTCATAGTCATAACCCTGTTGTGGTCAAGTCAAGTCACCAATCATTTCACAAATCATTTTGAAAACATCTGACGACAGAACAGTATGGCCCCTCCAACTGTCCATGACAGTGGACGTGGCTATTCGAATAGTTTGACACTCTGCAGAGGTGGTACACTTTCGCCACAAAATTCGATACATCCGTCAGGGATAACCCTGAGTCATCATACTTAGTATGCGGATAATCAATCATAATCTTTCCTTTACACACTCTAGTATAAGCACCTCTCCTATGAGCTTGGCCTCCCATCCATGGCCATCTTCCATCCTAGGCACTGCATAGGTGGACATCATCAAGAGGTAGCCTCAGCTCAAACCTCTTCCGCGAGGGAACCCATACTAATGCATATAAACTTCCGGCTAAGCCTTACCCAATTTAGGTATTGTGGTTGTACGGTAAAATTGGAATGGTATCGCATATGAACCCAACCATCAGTTTTTATAAAGGGCTAAGGCTCATGCCTCAACATTTTCATCATCATAAACCATTTGTGTTTCTCAACACATGTCAAAACATCTCAATAGAATGAAGCATCATTCCAAGGTTTTCATAATCATTTTCACCAAGTATTCCCATCTAAAGTGATCAAGTTTCATGCTTAGCACTAGCCACTAAGGTTAAGAGTGTTCACTAATGCGGGATGCTAATATCAATCTCATGCCATAGAATGACATCTAGTATAGGCCTAGTTTTATACTCTTTATGCTATCTTTACTATCTTTCCCAAAATCTCACAAAGCATTACTATAAGTAAGGAAACTTTGGTAAAGCAAAAGTAAAGCTTGCAAGTAAAAATTGGGATGGGTATAAATCAAAATGTATAACCAAGCATGCCTAATGCATCTTGCTTAGGTTAACTTGCATCTAGTGATGGCTTGCAAGTATTAGCTTGCCAATAATAGCTTGCCTTGATTGGTGCAGTGATTGAAGTTCTCTTCGTCTTCTTCGGAGTAGAACTCCTCCTCCTCATAGACTTGGTTGGTACTATCGTCTATAAATAAAATACGGAGTACACAATCACCAAACAATACTTAACTAGTCTATTTAGCACACACTTGATGATCTAGTATCATCACAATCATCACAAGATTTAAAGGACTAGTTTCATTTATTTTATTTGAGAAAAATAATTTCTACTCATTGAAATTAGTTAAGATTTAATATTATCCAATTAAAATATGGGATCATGTGGACACATGTCATCACCACATACTCTAATACATGGGAATGTGATTTAAAGGGTTGGTCACATTTTATAAAGTTGAAGATTATCATATAATAGATTTAAAGTGACTTGAAATGCCTATATAGAATTATTTTGGTACTAGTCCAAAGTCACTGCATTCAATCCTAGATATTTTTACATATTCAGATAGGTACAATCAAATGTGATTTTTGAGACTCGGAATCAACTCAAAAGCTATTATGGTTGATTTTTGAAAAATATTTGAATGTAGAAAAGTCTTTGTCTTGTTACTTTTGCTATATGGGATCTCTAACTCCAATTGATTTAAATCCAACAGGCTTGGATAGGTATTTTAATTATCTTTCTAACAAAATTTGAATCATGTATTTTGGTTAAGTGAAAAGTCTCTGAATTGATTTTTGAATCAGTGGACAGAATCTAGTTTCAAATTATAGGAAAATACTAATTTGAATCTGTGGGCTAGTGTGGGAAAGGAAATGGGCCGGCCCAGCTGCACTGCGCGGACACAACGGGCTACTGACAGGGGGGTCCCGCACGTCAGTGGCACATCTAACGCGAAGCGGTACGGGGCAATCTCAGCGCTACGATTAGACGATGATCGAACGGATGTTGTTCGTCATCCCCGGTGAACAGGTCTCCGGCGAGGACGAACCCTAGCGACACGGTGGGGGTCTACGGGGGCTCACCTGGGCTCCAGCTAGGCTCGGCGACGGGGGCGTTCGGGCTAGTAGACGATGGCGGTTCAAGGCGTGGTCGCGGCGGCTCCTGGGGCAGCTCCAATCGACGGCGCCTCTTCTCCTCTGCAGCGGCAAACTCCGGCGAAATTCTGGCGAACTGCAGCTCGCCTTGCTCCGGGGATGGTGTGGGAGGATCAGTGGTGATAGGGTAGTGAGATGGTGTGCAAAAATGGGGTGGAGAGGGCCTCCTTTTATAGCTCAACAAAGGGGGCAATGCGGCATGGTCAGGCGGTGCTGGCGTCATGGCTACGGGCGGCTATCGGCATGGCTATGGGCGACGGTCGATGCGGTGCTTCAGGGCGGTTCTCACGGGGTTGATGGCGCGGTAAGGAGCGGTCTACAATGGTCGGAAACGTGCGGTGTTCTACGCGGAAGAAGCGGTGTTCGACGTGGCGCACGGTGGCTGCGGGTCAAGCGGCGGCGAACGGGGATGTCTGGGCGGCTGCTAGGGTCATGGCGGAGCAGTGCGCGGGGTGAGGTCGAGGCACGAGCTGGTGGAGCTGGTCGGGCACGGCGCTCTGGCGCGTGCTCGGCATGGCGCAGATGCTCTAGGCACGGTGCTCCTAGGGTGGTCCATGGCTTGGCTGTGATCGAGGGGTGGACAGGGAGAGGCGGTAGGTTGCGGCGATCCTCCTAGGCATCCTGGATATGTGCGGGGTGGTCTGCTACGGCTTGGGCATGGTCAACCGGCGGTGACCATTTTTGGGCGGCGCTCCACTAGTGCGGCGGTGAAGGAGGGTACTGTCTGGGGCTTGGTTAGATGCTAGGGAGACAGAGGAGTGAAGAGGGGACAGAGGGGTGGAGGATTACTATGCAAATCAGTGGAGTTTGGCAGGTGGTTAATTAGTGTAGCTAAAGTGTTTGCTTAAATGGCCGAAAGAGATTTACATTTGAATTTTTGTCTCAAATTTTTGGGGTGTTCTTGTACTAAGCTTGAGAGACTAGGTTTTCTTGGGATTGCCAAGGTGAATTCATTTGATGTGTTTTTTAAAAAGTGGGATCTTCACATATGCATTGGATTCCATAATTTAAATTGAGTGGCTAAATGTTTTTGTAAGTTTGTAAAGTGGGCCTTGGTACATCTTTTCTTGGTCTAGCAAGGGGAAAAGATCTAGCAATGTTTCTGTTAGGAATTGACTTCTAGGAACACCTAAAGTGGCCTAGTGGACTAAAATGGTCAAAATGACCATTTGCCTTATTTAACTTTATTTGATTTCTTTTTCTTTGGATTTTGTTTGTAAATGGTCTAGATGATGTGGCATTCACCTTTAAACCATTTCACAACCTTTAGAATAGTTAAGCATGGCAATTTCAAACAATTCTACACTAATGCAAACACACATGCATATATGCCTTTTTCTTAATAAAAGTTTTTGTTAACCCTAATTTGGGTTATTTGAACTTTGATAACCTTGATTAAAGATTTGGGATGTTACAAACCTTCCCTCCTTAAACAAAATCTCGTCCCGAGATTTAAGAAAAACTAGGAACTAAAGAGATCTGTAAACTCAGTCCTAATGTAATCTTCTTGCTCCCAAGTAGCTTCTTCTTTGGTATGGTTGCTCCATTGGATCTTGAGAAACTTGATACTCCGGGTCCTGGTGGTTCTGAAAGATTCTTCCAAGATACGAATGGGCACTTCACGATAAATGAAATCCTTGTTGATATTAATGGCTCGATGATCAATGTTCTTGAAAACTTCGGTCTTCTCTGGAACTTCTAAGCATTTGCGAAGTAACGAGATATAGAACACATTGTGGATGGCTGACATCTCCTCTGGTAGTTCCAGTTGATACGATACTTCTCCTCGGCGGTTCAAAATCTTGAAGGGTCTAATATATCTGGGGGCTACCTTTCCTTTTAGCTGAAAATGCTGCATTCCTTTCAACAACGACACTTTGAGATACACAAAATCTCTGACATTGAATGCCGGGTCTCTACGTCTCTTGTCAGCATAAATCTTCTGTCTTGATTGGGCGGTCTTGAGGTGCTCACGGACTTTGTGAACCTTCTCTTTGGCTTCTCGTAGGATGTCGGGTCCAAAAATCTGACTCTCTCCTACTTGCAACCAATTCAAAGGGGTACGGCACTTTCTTCCATATAAGAACTCAAATGGGGCCATTTGCAAACTGTCTTGATAACTGTTGTTGTATGAGAATTCTGCGAAAGGCATACAGTCTTCCCATTTTGATCCATACTCTAACACACAAGCTCTCAACATATCTTCTAAGATCTGATTGACTCTTTCAGTCTGTCCATTGTTCTACGGGTGATAAGCCGTGCAGAAATTCAACTTGGTCCCTAATACTTCTTGGACTTTCTGTGAAAATCTCGAGGTAAATTGGGTTCCTCGATCCGACACTATGGTCTTGGGGGTTCCATGCAAACTGACGATTCTAGCAATGTACAACTCTGCTAGCTTCAAACTCTAGTAGGTTGTCTTGACAGGTATAAAATGGGCTACCTTAGACAGTCTATCAACTATGACCCAGATAGAGTCATTTCCCCTACTAGAAGTAGGCAAACCGGTGATAAAGTCCATTTCGACGGAATCCCATTTCCATTCTAGAATCTGCAATGGTTGCAATAGTCTTGCGGGTCTTTGATGTTCCTCTTTGACTCTCTGACTGATATCACACTTGGCGATGTAGCTTCCGATTTCTCTCTTCATCTTGTGCCACCAAAATTGCTCCTTCAAATCCTGATACATCTTTATTCCCCCGGGGTGGTTAGAATAAAGAGTATCATGAGCTTCTTGCATGATAACTTGCTTCAGCTCCGAATCTGCTAGCACACAGATACGTCCTTTGTACCACAAAACTCCTTCTTCATCTTCGGTGAATCCAGGTACCTTTCCTGTACCAATTCGATGTTTGATTCTGTCGATACTTGCATTTCCCTTATGGGCTTCCTTGATTTGACTAATCAAAGTGGGTTGAAGTTCAATGCTAGCTAAAATCCTTTGCTAACTAGCTTTGTTCTAAACTGCTCCAACTCCTCATGCAAACTTGGCTGGGCTTCTTTGATCATGGTGTTTAATCTACATGGCAATCTGCTAAGAGCATCCGCTACCACATTGGCTTTGCCGGGGTGATAATGAATTTCAAGGTCATAATCCTTGATTAACTCTATCCATCTCCTATGCCTCATATTCAGCTCCTTCTGGGTGAAAATATACTTCAAGCTCTTGTGATCTGAATAAATCTCACAACGATTACCCATCAGGTAATGACGCCATGTCTTCAACGCTAAAACTACGGCTGCTAGTTCAAGATCATGGGTAGGGTAGTTCTGCTCATGCTGCTTCAGTTGTCGAGAGAGATATGCTATGACTTTGCCTTCTTGCATCAACACACATCCGAGACCAATCTTGGATGCATCACAATACACATCAAAAGGCTTCTTGATATCTGGCATAATCAATATTAGGGCTGAAATCAATCTCTTCTTAAGTTCTTGGAAACTTGCTTCACATTTGTCGGTCCATTCAAACTTCTTATCTTTCTTCAACAATTGGGTCATCGGTCTTGCGATGCTCGAAAATCCTTCTACGAACTTGCGGTAATATCACGCTAATCTGAGAAATGCACGGACTTGGGTTTGAGTGGTTGGGGCTTCCCATTCTTCAACATCTTTGATCTTGGCGGGATCAACAACGACTCCTCCCGCCGACACAATATGTCCGAGTAATCCTACTTCTTTCAGCCAAAACTCACATTTGTTGAACTTGGCATACAACTGATGTTCTCTGAGGGTTTCGAGGATGGTTCTCAGATGTTGCTCATGGTCTTCTTCTGACTTGGAATAGATAAGAATATCATTGATAAAAACGATGACAAAATTATCCAGAAAGTTCATAAAAATCTTATTCATGAGATTCATGAAATAAGCGGGATCATTGGTTAATCCAAAATACATGACCATATACTCATACAATCCATATCTGGTTGTAAAGGCGGTCTTTGGAATATCCGTTGCACGAATCTTGAGTTGATGATAACCAGTTCTAAGATCAATCTTAGAGAACACTCTGGCACCAGTCAACTGATTAAACAGATCCTCAATCTTGGGCAGTGGGTACTTGTTCTTGATGGTGACATCATTCAACTTTCGGTAATCTGTGCACAAACGGTTACCTCCATCTTTCTTATCGACAAACAAAACAGGTGATCTCCATGGCGATGTGCTTGGTTGAATCAAGCCTTTCTCCAGCATAGCATCAAGTTGCTTCTTCAGCTCCACTAACTCTGATGGGTTCATACTATAGGGTCTCTGAGCTATGGGCCCAGTTCCAGGAATTAGTTCAATAATGAACTCGATATCCTGATCTGGGGGCATACCAAGAAATTCATCTGGGAATACGTCGGGGTATTCATAGACTACTCTGACTTGGTCGATGGTTGGTAGGGCTAGAATCTTGTTACATTTTAACTGGCGGGGCAAGGTTTCAGAAACATGCTCTACGGACACTCCAGAGCTACTGGTCATGGTTATGGCTTTCTTGGCACAGTCGATCAATCCTTTATGTTTTGACATCCAATCCATTCCTAGTACTACTTCCAAACCTTTGGTTCCAAGTACTATTAGATTGGCATAAAAATCTATCCCATGGATTCTGATAGGTACAACCTTGCAAATTTTTCTAGCTTTGGTGGTTGAACCAGGTATTTGAACTATCATAAAATGCTTCAATTTTGTTGGTTGAATCTTACTAGTGCATGCAAATTCTTCTATAACAAACGAGTGCGATGCTCCAGAATCAAACAACACTCTTGCTAATACTGAGTTAACAGAAAACATACCCAACACGACATCTGGCGCTTCTTGGGCTTCTTCAGCATTCATGTGGAATAGACGGTCGTTGCGGTTGAGCGAATTCCCTAGGGCAAATCTCCTTCCAGGATGAACACGACGTTGCTGCTAAGCCGGGGCATTCACATTGGTGGTGGCTGCAATCTTCTTGGGACACTCGTTGGAGTAGTGACCCTTCACTCCACACTCAAAACAAGTAATCTGGGACTTGTCTTTGGCTGCAACATGCACGACATTGCTTCTAGTCCTTGGGGCAGTATTTTTGTTGTTGTTGTTGGACTTGGGCGATGCACGATTGAAGTTGTTGGAGTTGCCAGGGTTGTTGTTGTGGTTTCCTCCGGACTTCACGTTTCCTCCACTACGATTGGGGTAGCTTGGACGAGACATTGGGGGTCTATTGTTCCTTGGGGCATATCCTGCAGACGGGTTGGGGCGATACTTCTGGGTATTGTGGGACCCAATCTGGTGCATCATTTGGCGCTGACGATTGTCATTGGCTTGGTTTATCTTCCCTTCCATCTGGATGGCAGAGTCGACGAGCTCTTCGAGATCCTCAAAACGGATGTTGACTAACACCGTCTGCATCTCATCATGTAGTCCGTTTAGGAATCTTTCCTTATTCTTAGCTTCAGTGTTGATCTCATCGGTTGCATACCTAGCGAGGGATAGGAATTTGTCACGGTATTCCACTACCGTCATCCTGGCCTCCTTTAGTTCTCTGAACTCATCTCTCATTCTAGTGACTAAACCCTATGGCACATGGGTGCGGCTGAACTTGATCTTGAAAGCTTCCCATGTCATCACTTGACCGTGGTTCATAGTACGGGTGCTATTCCACCAGGCTCTTGCATCTCCTGCCAGATAGTGGGTGGCAAACAGTACCTTCTCGTTGGCGTTAACCCCTGCGACTTCTAGGTTATTCTCCATGCTTTGCAACCAATCATCAGCATCTAAAGGGTCCTTAGATTTGTTGAAGATAGGGGGATTGGTATTTTTAAAGTTCTTGAGTTTGGATCCATGATGATCCTGATTTCCATGGCCTTGATTATTGTGGGCCTCTGAGCGATCTGCTGCAGGGTGGCTAGGTTGGCTTGGCGCTCTGCTCTACTAGCTTCACGGTCGGAAACTAGCATCTGTAGAATCTGTAGCATCAGGTCCTGCGATGAGCTGCTTCCTCCTTAGTTTCCACGAGTCATCTGAAGATTGAGATAGACAATGAGGTAAGAGGGAAAGCTCTAAGGTTTATGGTTTTGTTTTCAAAGCTAAAACTTTGAGTTTGAACTCAGGTTTTGCAACTAACTTCTTCTCATTCAATCATTCAATCAAAGCACACGATACAAACACACACACCACAACATAAAAGGAAAACATATGTTTTTAAGAACCATTCTGTGAAGCTAAGATATAGTGGGACCGATACAACTCCTTCCTACGATAGTGATCAGGTGCATCTACTCATCATCAATAAAGTCGGGGTCATCATCATCGGTGTAGAAATCCATGGCATCATCCTCCAGGTAGTCATTGTAATCACTAAGGTATGAGTGGATATCTCACTTCTTTGATTTTAAAACTAAGTTTTTGTTTGGACGCCCATTCTAACTATGGTCTCCTATGGTCAGGATGGCTCTGATACCAACTTGTCAACACTCGGATTTTTAATCCCAGATGCCTGTTATGCCATACATCGCAATTCCAGGATTACCATTTTTGCGAGACATAACAGATTGGATATCGTAGTACATCATCCATTACAAACCATAATAAGGTCTTACACAAATAAAGGATCTCATGATCCAGTCGTAAGATAAACAAGTAGCAGAATAATAAGCGTAGCGGTGGGCTCCATCTTCAGTGTCACAGGCAATGCTGACGATGGGAGATGATCCTAGTTGTCGTAGCCGTCCTGCTGTCCTTCCTCCTGGTAATCCTCCTAATACTCTGGTCACGGGAATAGCCAGGGACAAAGCCATGAGTACTCTTTAAGTACTCGCAAACTATCACTAACAAGTAAGGTAGTTCTAGTAGGAATGCTAAGCTTTAAGTTTATTTGCAAAAGCTAAATTTGAAACCTAAGCTGAGTTTAGAAACAAAGAAAGGTAAAATAAAGTTCTAAATCACCTAAGTTGGGAACTTAGTTTTCATAGTCATAACCCTGTTGTGGTCAAGTCAAGTCACCAATCATTTCACAAGTCATTTTGAAAACATCTGACGACAGAACAGTATGGCCCCTCCAACTGTCCATGACAGTGGACGTGGCTATTCGAATAGTTTGACACTCTGCAGAGGTGGTACACTTTCGCCACAAAATTCGATACATCCGTCAGGGATAACCCTGAGTCATCATACTTAGTATGCGGATAATCAATCATAATCTTTCCTTTACACACTCTAGTATAAGCACCTCTCCTATGAGCTTGGCCTCCCATCCATGGCCATCTTCCATCCTAGGCACTGCATAGGTGGACATCATCAAGAGGTAGCCTCAGCTCAAACCTCTTCCGCGAGGGAACCCATACTAATGCATATAAACTTCCGGCTAAGCCTTACCCAATTTAGGTATTGTGGTTGTACGGTAAAATTGGAATGGTATCGCATATGAACCCAACCATCAGTTTTTATAAAGGGCTAAGGCTCATGCCTCAACATTTTCATCATCATAAACCATTTGTGTTTCTCAACACATGTCAAAACATCTCAATAGAATGAAGCATCATTCCAAGGTTTTCATAATCATTTTCACCAAGTATTCCCATCTAAAGTGATCAAGTTTCATGCTTAGCACTAGCCACTAAGGTTAAGAGTGTTCACTAATGCGGGATGCTAATATCAATCTCATGCCATAGAATGACATCTAGTATAGGCCTAGTTTTATACTCTTTATGCTATCTTTACTATCTTTCCCAAAATCTCACAAAGCATTACTATAAGTAAGGAAACTTTGGTAAAGCAAAAGTAAAGCTTGCAAGTAAAAATTGGGATGGGTATAAATCAAAATGTATAACCAAGCATGCCTAATGCATCTTGCTTAGGTTAACTTGCATCTAGTGATGGCTTGCAAGTATTAGCTTGCCAATAATAGCTTGCCTTGATTGGTGCAGTGATTGAAGTTCTCTTCGTCTTCTTCGGAGTAGAACTCCTCCTCCTCATAGACTTGGTTGGTACTATCGTCTATAAATAAAATACGGGGTACACAATCACCAAACAATACTTAACTAGTATATTTAGCACACTAAGGCACACACTTGATGATCTAGTATCATCACAATCATCACAAGATTTAAAGAACTAGTTTCATTTATTTTATTTGAGAAAAGTAATTTCTACTCATTGAAATTAGTTAAGATTTAATATTCTCCAATTAAAATATGGGATCATGTGGACACATGTCATCACCACATACTCTAATACATGGGAATGTGATTTAAAGGGTTGGTCACATTTTATAAAGTTGAAGATTATCATTTAATAGATTTAAAGTGACTAGAAATGCCTATATAGCATTATTTTGGTACTAGTCCAAATTCACTGCATGCAATCCTAGATATTTTTACATATTCATATAGGTATCATCAAATGTGATTTTCGAGAATTGGAATCAACTCAAAAGCTATTATGGTTTATTTTTGAAAAATGTTTGAATGAAGAAAAGTCGTTGTCTTGTTATTTTTGCTATATGTGATCTCTAACTCCAATTGACTTAAATCCAATGGGCTTGGATAGATATTTTAATTATCTTTCTAACAAAATTTGAATCATGCATTTTGGTTAAGTGAAAACTCTCTGAATTGATTTTTGAATTAGTGGACAGAATCTAGTTTCAAATTAATAGGAAAATACTAATTTGAATCTGTCGGGTAGCGCGGGAAAGGAAATGGGCCGGCGCAGCTGCACTGCGTGGGGACAGCGGGCTACTGATAGGGGGATCCTGCACGTCAGCGGCACATCTAACGCGAAGCGATACGGGGCAATCTCAGCGCTACGATTAGATGATGATCGAACGGCTGTGGTTCGTCGTCCCCGGTGAACAGGTCTCCGGCGAGGACGAACCCTAGCGGCACGGTGGGGGTCTACGGGGGCTCACCTGGGATCTATCTAGGCTCGGCGACGGGGGCGTTCAAGCTGGTAGACGATGGCGGTTCAAGGCGTGGTCGCGGCGGCTCCTGGGCATCTCCAATCGATGGTGCCTCTTCTCCTCTACAACGGCAAACTCCGGCGAAATTCCGGCTAACTGTAGCTCGCCTTCCTCTAGGGATGGTGTGGGAGGATTGTAGGGGTTCCACGTATGAAAACAATAAATTTTACTCTACGCCCCTAAACCCCTGAAGCTGCCAGGACCTATCTATTAGTAATACAGTAACGGGAGGGGCTTTTCGCGAACTTACCCTTGAAGACTGAAAAGTATTGCCAACACTCAGGAGAGCGTGCTTGATGTAGACGAGCCGAAGCCGACCTCAGGGTCATGATGAAGTCCTTTCACTCCTTGGCTCCAACAGCTTGTGTGCCTCAAGTGCGACACCTCACGGGGAGTTACACATGTCCGGTGCCTGACGATGACTCCCGCTTCCCCGATCCAGCAACAGTTGCAGAAGTAGAGCTCCCGGATCCGAATCCCACAACACGACGGCGCTCCGCGGTGAAGATATCTCTCGCTCGCGCAGTCCAGACTTGGGACCACGGTCACGAGAGAGAGAGAGGGGGAGAGAGAAAATATCAACTGGAGGTCCTCCCAAAAGTGAGAAGACCTTTATTGATTATTGGTGTATTTAATTTGGCCAAATACCCCCACTATATATAGGGGGAGGGGAGGTACTTGATGGCTTAGTGTTGATGTAGAGCTCGTTGGGAACCCCAAGAGGAAGGTATGATGAGCACAGCAGCAAGTTTCCCTCAGTTATGAAACCAAGGTTTAATCGAACCAGTAGGAGCAAGGAAACACCCCAAAGGTGTTGCTAGCTGAGCCTTGGCAGGGCGCACTACCGGTGCTAGTAGCAACATGGAGACCTGCACAACACAACCACAGAACTCTGCCCCAACTTGCGATGAGGTTGTTAATCTCACCGTGTTTTGCTGAAAACAAAGGATTAAACATATCGAATGGAAAGAAGTAATAGTTTGCAGAAAGTAAACACAAAGCACTAAATAGTTTATAGATTGTATGTAAATAAAAAGGTAAGGACCGGGATCCATAGTTCACTAGAGGTGGCTCTCCTTAAGATAGATAACATGCTGGGTGAACAAATTACAGCGGGGCAATTGACAAACATCAAGAAAGCATACAAGCATATACTAATCATCTTGACTCCTTTGGAACTTGATTGGGCATTACAACATTATACATAGACCGCCATCCAACTGCATCTATGACTAATAATCCACCTTCAGGTTATCATCCGAACCCCCTCTAGTATTAAGTTGCAAGCAACTGATTATTGCTTTACAAATTGCGTGTAAATTAAACAATACGATTTTTCTATGAACAAAGGATTGTTGTTTTCTCCCTAGTAGCAACAACATATCTAGTACCTTAGAGATTTCTGTCACTTCCCTAGATTACCAAAGGCATGAACCCACTATCGAGCATAAATACTAACTCTTGGAGTTTCTAGCATCTACTTGGCCAAGATAGCTACTAACAACGGAAATCATGCAAGATCACAAATAACAAAGACATGATAGAATCAATAATCAATCTGAAATAGCATCTCAATATCCATCGGATCCCCGCAAACACAACATGCAGAATTACAAATAGATGATCTTGATCATGAACGGAGCTCACAAGATCTAGACATGAAAGCACAAAGGAGGAGAACTAGCCATCTAGCTACTACATGGATCCGTAGTCCAAGGATGAACTACTCACACATCACACCGGAGGCTTGCATGGTGATGAAGAAGGCCTCCAGGGTGAATTCCCCTCTCCGTCAGGGTGCCGGGAAGAGCTTCAGATCCCTCCCGATCTTGGGATGGAGATGACGACGGCTACAGACTCTTTCGTTGATTTTTTGATTGGGTCCTTAGGGTTTTCATCCCGAGGGTAATATATAGGCGGAAGGAGAGGCCGAGGGGGTACCTGGGCTGGCCACACCACTCCCTGGCGCGGCCAGGCCTGGCCCACGCGGCCAGGTGGAGTGGTGGCCTCCTAGCTCCTCCCCGTCTCGTATTCTGGCATCTGATGACTTCCGGAAAAATAAGCACTTTGGCTTTTGTCCCATCCAATTCCGAGAATATTCATTTTCTAACTTTCCTGGAACCAAAAACAACAGGAAACAGGCAGCTAGCACTGTGGATCTTGTTAATAGGTTAGTCCAAGAAATCATATGAAAAGTACTCCAAAGTGTGGACAAAACACAAGTAAGTGGATAAAACCAAGCATGGAACATCAAAAATTATAGATACATTTGCAATGTATCAACATCCCCAAGCTTAACTCATGCTCGTCCTCGAGTAGGTAAGTGATAAAAAGAAAGAAATTTTTTTGAGGTGACATGCACCATCAAACACTTGATCAAAGTATTTGTAAAACATTCAAAGCTGGGATCATAGTACTTCAATCATAACATGAAAGACAAGGTTCTGGCAATAAGACAAAGAAACTATGATGCAACATGAAAAGTCACAAACAAAAGATTCATGAATAACAATGCTTTGCAAGACGTTTGTTTGTTTCACATAAAGAAAACATAGCATAATAGCATTCAACTTGTCCCTCACAGAGTAGCAAATATAAATGCATAGGACACCTTCAAAGTTCATAAGAGTGACTAGATACAAAATAGTTTAAAACAAGCAATATCAAGTTATGCCTCAATCAACTAGTCTTGGGACAATGCACATAGAACTAAGAATGGCCACTATGCTCTCAAAGTAGGTGCATAAAGATAGAAGGTGGAGACTCAATATATAATGGTGGAGGAAGGGCCTTCATAGAAGGAAGTAGGGATTCAAGTCTCATAAAGAGCTTCCAAAAATTATGGTACTTATAGCTTTCATCTCTCATTGCCCCTATCATAAGCATCTTGAAGCGATTAAGGTTAAAGTGAACAAACTATGGTGTACATGCTTGACGAAGTATAAGTTAGAAATCTCATGTCCCTTGTATACGAGGGCCGCTCCTCATGCTACTCAAGTTTAGTCACCGGTAAGTTCTTGTCATCGTAAGTACATGTGTATCATAGAGAACCACCAACGGGGTACCCCTTGCCCGATGATACGGAAGAATCCCCATATCAAAATGACAAGGAAAGCAGACAACAAGCATCTCAGCAATCTTCTTATTTACCATGGGAATATGGTGCCTTTTTTTCTCTCTTTCCTCTTTTCATAATCTTTTTTTTCTTTTTCTCTTTTTTTCTCAATATAAGACTCTTTTTTATAAGAAGAATGCTTCATAGACAACTCATTATGGTTACACTGCAGGTTTCCACCATGTCAGCATGGATTAGACTAGCGGCCCAGACGTTTCTCTAACACATACACATAACTCCATGGACTTACAAGCTCCCCTTTCATTTCACACCAATGACATCCATATACAAAAGAGCATGATATCAACTAGGTACAAAGTACCAAGTGCAATGTTGAAAGCGTTCCCCATGAAAGCATGGTTCTGCTAATTCCCAACAAATAAGTGCAAGCATATACAACATAGAAAACACAATGGTTCAAGTTTGTGTAGCTAAAGTGTTTGCTTAAATGGCCGAAAGAGATTTACATTTGAATTTTTGTCTCAAATTTTTTGGTTGTTCTTGTACTAAGCTTGAGAGACTAGGTTTGCTTGGGATTGCCAAGGTGAATTCATTTGATGTGTTTTTGAAAAAGTGGGATCTTCACATATGCATTGGATTCCATTTTCAAATGTCATTTAAATTGAGTGGCGAAATGTTTTTGTAAGTTTGTAAAGTGGGCCTTGGTACATATTTTCTTGGTCTAGCAAGGGGTGAAAAGATCTAGCAATGTTTCTGTAGGAAATTGACTTCTAGGAACACCTAAAGTGGCCTAGTGGATTAAAATGGTCAAAATGACCATTTGCCTTATTTAACTTTATTTGATTTCTTTTTCTTTGGATTTTGTTTGTAAATGGTCTAGATGATGTGGCATTCACCTTTAAACCATTTCACAACCTTTAGAATAATTAAGCATGGCAATTTCAAACAATTCTACACTAATATAAACACACATGCATTCATATGCCTTTTTCTTAATAAAAGTTTTTGTTAACCCTAATTTGGGTGATTTGAACTTTGATAACCTTGATTAAAGATTTGGGATGTTACACTACGGCTGTCTCTTCCCCCTACAGATCGGACCGAGGTTACTAGAGTACACAGCTTCGATAGTAAAATCACTCCCTTAGAGACCGAGGTTACCGGAGTACACAACTCCTGTAGTAAAATCCCCCCTCCCGATGCCTTTCGACAAAAGGTCACGGTCACTGTCATCATATTGAAGACATGTATGCCGAGAGGGGGTCCTCGAGGCATGGAGAAAGATGGGGTGTGAGACGACGGTGTTCCTGGACAGTGAGCACACAAGCTTTATTTAGGTTCGAATCTGCCTGTGGTGGATAGATCCTAGTCCTGCTAGCAATCCAGTAATACGACAGAGCTGAAAGTACGGATTACAAGAGAGGTTTCGCATGTGCGAGTTGAGGTTATGATTGTCGACGCCCTCAGGGCCTATCCTTGGGCCAGCTTATATAGTCATCCGGTCCTAGGGTTTACGGGAGAGTCCTATCCGGCTACGATACAAAGTCGGTTACATAGTACATCTTGGACTACAAGTAACTACATAAGCCTAAGTCAGTAAGTGTTCTGGGCCTTCCCGTAGCCGGATGGGCTTCCATCTTCTCTCTCTGACTAGGTGTAGCACCCCGGTAAAACCACTACTAGAAAATCGCTTGGTGTTTCTATTTTGTGCATCATCATGACCGTATGCTCATGTCATCATGCCACATTGCATTTGAGCATCATCATGTCATCACGCATGGTTTGCCTGAAACTATTTTCCAAAAGCCCTATTTTGTTTTCTATATTATCCCTCTCTTTATTTCAAATCAAAACCCCGATCACGTCCAGATATTTTGTTTGTCTACAAACTATTATTAAAAGCCTTTCAAATTAAAATAAATAAAATGTTTTGTTCTGGGGAGGCAGCCGCCGGCCAGGCCCAGCTAGCAGCCACCTACCACCCAGCACCTAAAGCCAAACCCTAGCTACCACCAGACCTATCCCACCCACACCCGTCAACCGCTGCCGCCACTCACCCGAGTTGTAGTGGCGTGCACACACGCATTACACGCAAGCACCCACATGTACGGACGCGTGGTGTACCACACGCAACGCGCCCGCCTAAGCGTAGCACTACCCTCCACCTACTCCCGCTCGAACCAAACCCCATCCTCGATCTCCAGATCCCGTAGCCTGGCCCCACCCGCTCGCCACCCTATCGCTCCCGTACCCCACGCGTCGCACACCACCACCCCGCTCCCTCCTTCCCTATCTCCACATCGCAGGACTCCGCTGAGCCGCCTCGATCTGCGTCTGTCGCCGCCGCCCGGAGATGCTCCCGCGAGCCCGACCTCGTTGGTGCCCCTCGCCTCCCCAAGCTCTGCCTCGCCCCGGTCGCATCGCGCCACCGCTGTCACCAGCGAGCCCCCGTCCTCGCCCTCGTCCATCTGCACCCCCGCACCGCCAAGCCCCGCAGCACCTCGTGCTCGCCTCCGGCCACCGTGAACCCGTGCCCTACCGGAGAAGAACCTCCTCGGACCGATGCCTCCCCATCCTCTCTGACCTCCGCCTCCAGCCCCGTGAGCATAATAGGCCGTCCTCCGCATTAGCCCTGCACCTTCCACGAGCTTTTCCCCATGCCCTTCTTCCTCCGTTGTGAGCCGCCTCCTCGCAGCACGTCGACCTCGCCTCTGTGCTATGTCGAGCTCGTCCTTGCATCATATGAAGTATGACCAGTGGGTGCTCGCCAAATTGACCGAACGGGAACAAGGCCGTCACGTATTACTGTTACTACTCAGTGTTGTTTTGGTATTGATGTATTTGGAGCGGAGCTACAAGGATGGACTTCGGCCTCGGTGACGCAAGATGGTGATGGTGTGGGCAGACGAGACCTTGTGATGCTCTATCGTCTCGGTCTACCACGGATGATCAAAGCCAGAATGCCAAGACCCCTGACCCGAAGATTCCCGGATGCCAAGATCGCTCACCCGGATCCAAAGCCCCGGTCCCAAGGACGCCAAGGCCTACATCATGGATCCAAACATCGAACCCCTAATCCTGGAGTCCGAAGCCGAGACCGATCCCTTGAGACACCAAGATCTTCGGACCTTGATGTGTGACCCCTATCCGAGACCCTTATTTTTATAATATTGACATATACCTTGTTGCATTTTAAATCTTGCATGCTCGCATACATATTGTTGTGGATTGGGGTATTTTGTGGATTCACCTCATAATTAAATATGGTGACCACATGTGGGCGAATCTAGTCTTATATTGGCTCCATTTAAATTAGTGTAGCGAACCGATGCCATGTTTTGTCTTGTTAAATCAACATTTAAATTGCGGGGTATCAAAATAACTTGAACCTTTTAATTAATTGTCGGGACCCCGGTTCCGCTTAATATTGTCTAGTTGCACTACATCTTTGCCATGTCATGCATCATACATGCATCATGCCCGGTCTTCTGTCGTAGTATTAAATAGTGTATCTGGTGTTTTTTTAGTGCTTTGCTTCTTTGCGGATTAGGCCGTTGAGTGGATGCGAGTATCGACAAGTCCTTCGGACAATATATCTTCGGCAGTGTTTCCCAGGCGAGCATTCTCCCCCTTTCTACCTATTTTGTGTTTATAGTCTTTACATCCTCCTATTGATCTATTTCTATCCATGTTGTGATGCTTTAGTTTCCGTGCACCATTTATATTCCTTGCAGCCTTTATATTGCCTTGGACACATCCTATTGCCTGTTGATTGATAGACAGTCGGCCTTGCGAGTTGTAGTTGCTTGCTCAGGTGCTTCTTCGCGTCGTTGTTGTTCCACCGTTGATAAAAGGTTGACACATGCTTAATGATAGAGATTCTTAATGGTGGGGATGATCATTACTTTAATTTCAACTGATAATTAAAAATGTTGTGAATAGATATAACTAATGCAGAGGCATCGGTGGGCAATAGCTAATATTTGGTTCTTCCACGCTCACTTGTGTTCCGTAGGCCCCGAGTACTTGATACCTGTTCCTTGACTATTCACACTATCCACATACGGGAGAGTCTATGAATCTCCCTTAGCCAGAGCTTGATTCATTTCTTATTTCTTGGGGCCACAAACTAGTTTGGGGCTTTATTACTATCCTGTACTTATGCCATGCTTTACTGCTTTATTTACGATTGTGCGTGGAGCACCTGTACTGTTTTGGATGCGGAGTGTTTTCGCGGTATCGACAAGCACAGTCACACTTTGGGGTTCCCAGTCGTTTACAGCCATTGACGCAAACCTTGGGCCCATCTCGGAGCCGGCCAACTTCGTTGCGGGTAGCTTAATGGGGTGGCCCCCTGAAATATTTTATGAATCCTGTGATTGCTTTGTCGTGAAAGCCTCATTGGGTTTTGATTTGGTTTTTCTGAGGTTGATTGTGTGTGTGTTGCTATTTGTGCACCCCTGCAGGGTAAATCTTTCTGAAATCCGTGTCCGTGATTATGGACGACTTGGAGCACATTATCTCGATCATAGACAAGCATAACTAAAGTAGTGCTATAAATTTGACTTAATATGTGACTAGTAATTAGCTTCACTACAATGGAATGGATAATAAAAGTGCCAACAACTGGTGGAACTGGGGTGTATCGTGTCATGTTATACCTGCCTAGTAAGTATCACAACTCCAATGGAATGAAAGTGCCAACAACTGTTGGGTTTGGGATGTCATATGCTAATTGTATCTGACTAGTAAGTACTTCAACTACAACTGAATGGTTAACTAAAACTGCCCACTACTTATGCTATCAGGATGACTCATGCTATCTATATCTGACTAGTAAGTGCTTCAACTATAATGGAAAGAATAAAACTGCCAACTGTGTGAGTTCCTCGATTTGACTTCCTCATGTGGTCTCGAGGGGGAAATACCAGGATGGGTATGTTTTGGTGACTATCAGGTTGGATCCGAATAGGTCTTTCTTATCCCCCTCTAATAGCCGACAGTGAATCGAGTCTCTATAGATTGTTTAGTGCATGCTGCGCTGCCGCTTCAGTCCACCATACCTATGTAGGCGAGAGCCGCCGAATTCTAGCCTCGCCGTGTACTGGCCTCAGTACTGACCGCTCCCTTTTTCCTTCTCCCTTTGTCGGCACCCATTTTTTTAACAGGTATGAGATCGATGTCGTTAGCAGGGTTACCCTTCCGGCTTGGCCTGGGCAGGGTTATGGACGCCATTGATTATTCTTCAGGGCTCTTAGCCCAATTTGCTTCTTATCCGTACTCGGATGTTGTATTGTTTTCAAGGTGAATTGGATCTTTATAATGTATATCTGTATTCTCGACTCAATGAATCGTTGTTGTATATATATGTGTTGTGGGTTCCATCGTGAACAATTGTGTAATGTTATTACTTCGTTTTCCACCCGCACGCAAGTGCCTGGTGGGCGTCCTTGGACCATTTCTATGCGGGTTTGGCGAGAAGCACTGAAATCTGCATAGGGCCGATTCGAGGGTGTTACAAAGTGGTATCAGAGCTCAGCAGTTGCGATACCCGACTAGTCCAGCCTGTAGGATAACCTAGCTAACGGACGAAGTAGGGTGTCAACACTATTTTTGCAAAAATCGGATGGATATATCTCATTAGGTCTGTTTTACTTCTTACCCCCATGCAATTCTCCTCTTACCTCTGCGTGTTTTTAATCTATTCTTATCTTTTCTTCAAGTCTCTGATTTCTCGTGGTCGGGTTTCCGTCGTACCTTCAGGGTTTCACTTCCTTCCTTTTTTAACGGGGGAGCTACAATCATCTAATCTGCATCTCGTTTGTTGTACCCTTCATCCAATCTTTTTGGTCCTTGAACTCTTTATCTGTATCGGCACCTTGACCGATATCCCTATCATGGAAAAACATTATGATAAGGATGAGCATTAGTAAAGTTGGAGTATACCTTGAGCATGTGCTGTTCATGCCAATGGAACCATCACGAAACCTAATCATTGTGTCTTTTCATACAATTTCTTTTGTGTCTTCCGGTGTTTTCCAACGCGACGACATCATCTGTGGCAAATTCGACGAAGATCCTGCATCACTCATTTGTTCTCTGCACATCGCTTGTCGAGATCTTCAGTCTAATTTCGGGAGTTGGGTTACATGATTTTCCTTTTCATGTACGGAGTTAATAGTTTGTGAATGGGATGGACTGATCACCGTACCCGACTCTTACTGTTCACTCTTGTACATTGAACTGGTGGATCAATGCAATCTTTACACCTTTCATGAAAGTTAGAGGTGGCCTTTTCTTTTGATACCTTTACCTTCGTCTTTGTTTCTCCGGAGTTTTCTCTCGACGAACATGAACAATGACCTCTTGTTTGTGGTGTCGCTGATTTCAAGATGGAGCGAGATTCCTTGTTAATGGTGTCGCGAGGATCTACATGAACTGAGAAGATTCAGACCGTCAGCCTTCTTCCCTGTACCATGAGGCGGATCTTGAGGGCGAGATCCATTGTTACTGGTGTTGAATTGTAGCACCCCGGTAAAACCACTACTAGAAAATCGCTTGGTGTTTCTATTTTGTGCATCATCATGACCATATGCTCATGTCATCATGCCACATTGCATTTGAGCATCATCATGTCATCATGCATGGTTTGCCTGAAACTATTTTCCAAAAGCCCTATTTTGTTTTCTACATTATCCCTCTCTTTATTTCAAATCAAAACCCCGGTCACGTCCGGATATTTTGTTGGTCTAAAAACTATTTGTAAAAGCCTTTGAAATTAAAATAAATAAAATGTTTTGTTCTGGGGAGGCAGCCGCCGGCTAGGCCTAGCCAGCAGCCACCTACCACCCAGCACCTAAAGCCAAACCCTAGCTACCACTAGACCTATCCCACCCACACCCGCCAGCCACCGCCGCCACTCACCCGAGTTGTAGCGGCGCGCACACACGCATTACACGCAAGCACGCACATGCATGGCCACGTGGTGTACCACACGCAACGCGCCCGCCTAAGAGTAGCACTACCCTCCACCTACTCCCGCTCGAACCAAACCCCATCCCCGATCCCCAGATCCTGCAGCCTGACCCCACCCGCTCGCCACCCTGTCACTCCCGTACCCCACACGTCGCAAACCACCGCCCCGCCCCCTCCTTCCCTGTCTCGCATCGATGCGTTCCCCACCTTCCTTCTCCCTATACGATCCGCTCCCTCACGCCCCTTCTCCATATCGCAGGACTCCGCTGAGCTGCCTAGATCTGCGTCTGTCGCCGCCACCCGGAGATGCTCCCGCGAGCCCGACCTCGCTGGTACCCCTCGCCTCCCCAAGCTCTGCCTCGCCCCGGTCGCACCGTGCCGCCGCCGTCACCAGCGAGCCCCCGTCCTCGCCCTCGTCCCTCTGCACCCCCGCGCCGCCATGCCCTGCAGCACCTCGTGCTCGCCTCCGGCCGCCGTGAACCCGTGCCCTACCGGAGAAGAACCTCCTCAGACCGGTGCCTCCCCCTCCTCTCCAGCCTCCGCCTCCGGCCCCGTGAGCGTCGTAGGCCACCCTCCGCATCGGCCCTGCACCTTCCACGAGCTCGTCCCCATGCCCTTCTTCCTCCGTTATGAGCCGCCTCCTCGCAGCACGTTGACCTCGCCTTTGTGCTGCGTCGAGCTTGCCCCTGCATCAGATGAAGTATGACCAGTGGGTGCTCGCCAAATTGATCGAATGGGAACAAGGCCATCACGTACTACTGTTACTACTCAGTGATGTTTTTGTATTGATGTATTTGGAGCGGAGCTACAAGGATGGACTTCGGCCTCGGTGACGCAAGATGGTGATGTTGTGGGCAGTCGAGACCTTGTGATGCTCTATCGTCTCGGTCTACCATGGATGATCGAAGCCGGAACGCCAAAAACCTCGACCAGAAAATTCCCGGATGCCAAGATCGCTCACACGGATCCGAAGCCCCGGTCCCAAGGACGCTAAGGCCTACATCATGGATCCAAACATCGAACCCCTGATCCCGGAGTCCGAAGCCAAGACCGATCCCTCGAGACCCCAAGATCTTCGGACCTTGATGTGTGACCCCTATCCGAGACCCTTATTTTTATAATATTGACATATGCCTTCTTGCATATTAAATCTTGCATGCTCGCACACATATTGTTGTGGATTGGGAGTATTTTGTGGATTCACCTCATAACTAAATATGGAGACCACATGTGGGAGAATCTAGTCTTATATTGGCTCCATTTAAATTAGTGTAGCGAACCGATGCCATGTTTTGTCTTGTTAAGTCAACATTTAAATTGCGGGGGTAGCAAAATAACTTGAACCTTTTAATTAATTGCCGGGACCCCGGTTCCGCTTAATATTGTCTAGTTGCACTGCATCTTTGCCATGTCATGCATCATACATGCATCATGCCCGGTCTTCTGTCGTAGTATTAAATAGTGTATCCGGTGTTTTTTTAGTGCTTTGCTTCTTCGCGGATTAGGTCGTTGAGTGGATGCGAGTATCGACAAGTCCTTCGGACAATGTATCTTCGGCAGTGTTTCCCAGGCGAGCATTCTCCCCCTTTCTACATATTTTGCGTTTGTAGTCTTTACTTCCTCCTGTTGATCTATTGCTATCCTTGTTGCGATTCTTTAGTTTCCGTGCACCATTTATATTCCTTGCAGCCTCTATATTGCCTTGGACACATCCTATTGCCTGTTGATTGATAGACAGTCGGCCTTACGAGTCGTAGTTGCTTGCTTAGGTGCTGCTTCGCGTCGTTGTCATTCCAGCGTTGATAAAAGGTTGACACATGCTTAATGATAGAGATGCTTAATGGTGGAGATGATCATGACTTTAATTTCAACTGATAATTAAAAATGCTGTGAATAGATATAACTAATGCAGAGGCATCGGTAGGTAATAGCTAATATTTGGTTCTTCCACGCTCACTTGTGTCCCGTAGGCCCCGAGTGCTTGATACCTGTTCCTTGACTATTCGCACTATCCACATACGGGAGAGTCTATGAATCCCCCTTAACCAGAGCTTGATTCATTTCTTATTTCTTGGGGCCACAAACTAGTTTGGGGCTTTATTACTATCCTGTACTTATGCCATGCTTTACTGCTTTATTTACGATTGTGCGTGGAGCACCTATACTGTTTTGGATGCGGAGTGTTTTTGCGGTATCGACAAGCCCAGTCACACTTTCGGGTTCCCAGTCGTTTATAGCCATTGACGCAAACCTTGGGTCCGTCTCGGAGCCGGCCAACTTCGTTGCGGGTAGCTTAATGGGATGACCCCCTAAAATATTTTATGAATCCTGTGATTGCTTTGTCGTGAAAGCCTCGTTGGGTTTTGATTTGGTTTTTCCGAGGTTGATCATGTGTGTGTTGCTATTTGTGCACCCCTGCAAGGTAAATCTTTCTGAAAGCCGTGGCCGTGATTATGGACGACTTGGAGCACAATATCTTGATCATAGACAAGCATAACTAAAGTAGTGCTATAAATTTGACTTAATATGTGACTAGTAATCAACTTCACTACAATGGAATGGATAATAAAAGTGCCAACAACTGGTGGAACTGGGGTGTATCGTGTCATGTTATACCTGCCTAGTAAGTATCGCAACTCCAATGGAATGAAATAAAAGTGCCAACAACTGTTGGGTTTGGGATGTCATATGCTAATTGTATCTGACTAGTAAGTACTTCAACTACAACTGAATGGTTAACTAAAACTGCCCACTACTTATGCTACCAGGATGACTCATGCTATCTATATCTGACTAGTAAGTGCTTCAACTATAATGGAAAGAATAAAACTGCCAACCGTGTGAGTTCCTCGGTTTGACTTCCTCGTGTGGTCTCGAGGGGGAAATACTAGGATGGGTATGTTTTGGTGTTACTATCAGGTTGGATCCGAATAGGTCTTTCTTATCCCCCTCTAATAGCCGACAGTTGAATCGAGTCTCTATAGATTGTTTAGTGCATGCTGCGCTGCCGCTTCAGTCCACCATACCTATGTAGGCGAGAGTCGCCAAATTCTAGCCTCGCTGTGTACTGTCCTCAGTACTAACCGCTCCCTTTTTCCTTTGCCCTTTATCGGCACCCCTTTTGTTTAACAGGTATGAGATCGACGTCGTTAGCAGGGTTACCCTTCTGGCTTGGCCTGGGCAGGGTTATGGACGCCATTGGTTATTCTTCAGGGCTCTTAGCCCAATTTGCTTCTTATCCGTACTCGGATGTTGTATCGTTTTCAAGGTGAATTGGATCTTTGTACTGTATATCTGTATTCTCGACTCAATGAGTCGTAGTTGTATATATATATATATGTGTGTTGTGGGTTCCATCGTGAACTATTGTGTAATGGTATTACTTCGTTTTCCACCTGCACGCAAGTGCCTGGTGGGCGTCCTTGAATCGTTTCTATGCGGGTTTGGCAGGAAGCACTGAAATCTGCATAGGGCCGATTCGAGGGTGTTACACTAGGCCACCTGTGAAGCAGAACTCTAACCCGAAGTGGGCCACCCTGGTCAGCAAGTCATAGTGGGTATACTCGGAAAGTATATCCCAATACTAGCCCCCAGAAGCCTCGAAGATCAAAGTCGGATTTCATCGTCTAGCTTGATTCTTCTTGTGCTATAGAATCTTGAAGGGTCCCTGAAACTCCAAAACAAAAGTAGGATCCGAGTCTAAAAAAATGTGAGTCGGACCTGTCAATATCTTATTGTTATTTTCCTGCCCGATTTCAAACTGAGCTGGAACTTGGCTAGTGATGCGACCTGACGCCAGTCAAGGTCTAGTATTGTCACTGACAAACATTCCTGTCAGTGTGACCGTTGGTGGGTCTGCGGTTCACGGAACCGAGGATCCGTTTCAATGCGTTCGTGGAGATCGAGGCGACGCAATCTTCTCGAGGAAGTTACTTTGCTCCTTCTAGGACGTGTGGCTTATTACTGATGCATTTACACTAATCTTGGTGCAGATAAGAATTATAAAGGGTAAAAAATCTCCTCATTTTCTTCTTATCCTAGCCATTGCCTTCCTTCTCCCTAGCAATCCAATGCCCCTGTCTCCCTTCTCTCTGCCCCCAATCTCCAGTGCGCCGCCCATCCAAGGTCACCTCCCCCGGCGGAATGGCTAACCCCTCCAGCTCCGATGCGGCGGTCGACGATGGCAGTGACATCAGCGACAAAGAACTACCGCGGGGTCTGGATCCCCTGCGTCTTGGATGACAAGAAACTCCATGGCGTCTAGGAGGAGGGCCTTCTTCTTGCTAGTGAGTGGTAGAGCGGCTTCGACGAAACCATTACCGCCCCTCATGCCGACGGGCGGGTACACTTTGTCACCCATCTCGATCGAGATTTGAGCTTTCCTCCTTCAGATTTCTTTTTTGAGGTGAATGCACATTATGGTGTTCAACTCCACAATCTTCCTCCCAATTCGTTTCTAGAGCTTAGCGCTTTCGTTTCTCTTTGTGAGGGGTGTCTCGGAATCAAGCCGAGTTTTACTTTATTCTGGTACTATTTTAGTACTAGGAAAAATTCCATCAATGCCAACAATCCATACATTACCGGAACACTCAGCCTAGTCCTTAGGAGAGATCAAACCTATCCCAAGGTCATGTCTACTGACTCAGTGAAAAAGTGGTCATCCACGTTCTTTTACCATAAGGAAAAACTGCTCCCGGCAAGTAGGAAAGCTTGCTGGCTTTTGTTGATGGTGCTGCCACTCACTAGGAATCATGGGACATGGAGGCATCGGCTCTCTTTGAATATTTGATCCGCGCCAAGAGGCAGATTGAATACTTGATGAAGCACAAGGGTCTGCGTGGATCCGACTTAATCCATTTTTGGCTAGCTCATCGGATCCAGCCCCTACAACACCATGGTGACCGGCTGATGCACACAGTCACCAAGAGAAAAAAGGACAGCCTGAGGATTTGCAGGATTCCGATATCTAGCAAGGATTATGAGATCGAGATCAAATGGTTGATCAAGAAGCGGGTAGATCGAAAGATTCCAGACGTCTCCCTAGACATGTTCACGGCGGACAAACCCTTGACTCCCGTAAGATTTTCGACTGATTTCCCTTGTACTTACACTTGTGTATTTTATTTGCAATACTGAGATACTCCATCTTTCAGCTTGCTACCCTCCCTGTGTTGGATCTTGCTCCTCTCGAGGGATATCCGCATGAGGATCCAGTTCCTCAGGAGGATGAAGAGCTGGAAGTGCTGCCAGAAGCACTCACGCGGAAGCACAAAGCTTCGGTCGTGCAAGCTGGCCCACAAACCATGCCAGTTGTGACGAAGTAAGTACTTCTATCAAACCATGTACTTTTGTTTATGTTCTTTCCCGGTCATAATGATCTTGTTCTGTCATTATCTAGAGCTAAACCACTTATTAAGGGGAAAGGAAAAGGAAAGCCAGGATTTTTTTTTGCAACAACAGAAGCTGACCATTATCTCGCCCGCTGCTGCGCCTCTGACTCCTGCTCTGACCTCATCCTTAGTGGTGGAAGATATTCCGTCTCCATGCACTGAGGATGTTGTGGCTCAATCAGAAGAGCCCGTGAACCAAGGTTCACAAACCAATGTCAACATGGGTGACTCGGGAATTGATATGGGTGAACCCTCTAAGGGTAATGATCCCTCTGCTGAGACCTTTGCAGAGAACCTTCTGCAAAATCCCGGTATGGCCAAACTTGGCCTTACTCAGAAAAGTGCAGATCCAGAAACTAGCTCTCCACTGTTTGGAGACTAGAAATATTACGGCTGAGGAAGAGGCTCAAGAAGTCAAAGATGTAAAACTTGTTGAGCTTCTCGAACAAGTGCGCCTTCGCGACGAGAACCTAAAGGCTGGTGAGGTAATGCCTCCACCAAATATTGCTCTAACCCTCACCGAGAAGGTTTCTGCTGAAGTCAACACCAGTCTCAACAAACTGACGCATGAGCATTTTGTAAGTCTTTTTTTGACTCTTGTTATTGTATTTATGTCATATCCTCTAGCCCCCAAGCATGAACTTGGATAGAACTAGAATTCCGAGTTTATTCATTAATAGGATGCTAAAGAATGGAGTAGTATAGCTTCCAAGGCTCGTGCTGAAATTTAGTTAAAAATAGCAGCTCGAGTCTTAGTAGCCTTCTGACTCTGGTTAGTCTTCCTAACTTACAAAAAGTTTCTGATTACAACCACAAATTGTTGAAAAACATCCTGGCACAAGCGGAGAGAGATCAAAACTCTCCATCATGAAAATGCTAAGTTAAAAGTTGAGAAGGATGATGCCGAAAGTAAGTTTTCCAACAAACTCTTCGTGTATTTGTTTTTCAGTCGAATCAGACTAATATGCATGCCTCACTCGACACCTACTTGCCGAATCTTGCAAAATTGTGGAGGAAGCTCAGGTTTATAAAGCCCTTGAATCCGAGAATGTTTTCCTGCGCGATAGGCTCCAAAAAATTGCAAGAAGACCATGAGCGCAGTGTCAGCAACATTCTTAAGTCGAGAAACTGTGCCACCGAAGAACGTGACATGACCATTACTCGCCAAGATAAAGAATTATCAGAGTTAAAAGCTAAGTTTGAACGACAGAAGGATACCGCCCAGGCCCTCCGAGATGAACTCCAGAGTTTAAGGGAGGAGAAGACCAAAGTAGTACGCTTTTACTGCTATTCCAACTCAGTTCTTAGTTTTTCTGACTTACATAGTTAGATTTTTCTAATACTTCTCCCTTTTTAGGGCCTCTCAAACTCCTGGATTCATCTTCATCCGAGTCACGCACCAACTGGCTTGTCACAGTCAGAGATTTACTTCATGATTTCCACCAATCCTTTGAGGATATTGGCGAAACAGTTAATCTCATTGACTTAGAAAAAATGTCTGCCTTTGAGCTGCGTGACAAGGTGAAGGATGTCCCTTAGTTGGTCGAGGACTAGAAAATGTCCTATGCTCGCACATTAGCACATAACGCCTTGACTTTGGTAATGAGCCACCATGGAAACATAGAAATATGGCAAGTTACCAAAGGTTATGTAGCTATTGATGAAGATGGCAAAAAACAGAATGTTGGTGCTATCTAGGACTCCTGTGCCGGTTATGCTTGCCGCACAGCCGATGCAACAAACTATGAGAAGGCATTCTTCAAGCCTGTCGATCTGCCTCCAAGCCCCTAATATGAGGATTTTCTCGAAGACGATGATGAAGAGACTGAGTCCGACGTCCTCGTCTCGGAAAAAGATCAAGGTGACGTGGGCACCAGTGAGCCGACAGATCCTTCTCCTGCAGCATGAAAAATTTGCAAGAAACTTGTGTTATTCTGAAATAATCCATTGTTGTAATGGTTTAAACTTATTCATTTTGCGGTCATGTTATGTAAGAACTAATGATTTACTCTTTAGCACACATGTTTTTATTTTTGTACTTGAAAAAAAATACTTAAGCGCTTTTTTGTCTATACTTATTGTTTATCTGCCTTTTTTCCTCGTCGCTTTCGTGAGCCGGCAAACCTTCAGCACACAAACTTTGTCGAGCAACAGAGCTCAATTGATAAATCAATTTAAACTTGGAAACAAAGCCGACTTCCAGTACCAACAATTCACTACTCGGAAAATACCCGCATCTAGCAATTAGACAAAAACCCAAGTACAAACTAAAATTTAGACTTATACTCGAAGGTTCCATTTTTTAGAATCAGAAATCTAACCAGAACAAACATGAGCATAAAGTACTTTCAAGTATTCTAGACTTTCGAGCATGACATGATCATTCGGAAATAAGATGGTACTTAAAAAACATCTCAGAAAAAACATTGAGGAGACAAATACTTTATTTCACTTTGAACATGTACACTGTTATGATTACAAATAAAAAAATTTAAGAATAAAAGGGATGTAGCTGAGCACTATTCCATGGACGATCTATCTCATCCGGGTTTGTACTGCCTCCAACTCTTTTTCTCTTCTTAGTAGCAGGTCTTTCTTTTTCTGGCCTCATGTCAGTAAGGTAGTATGAACCATTGTGCAATACTCTACTAACCATAAAGGGCCCTTCCCATATGGTTGAAAGTTTGTGCTTTCTTTTTGCACTAGCCGGAGAACTAGATCGCCCTTTGTGAAAGACCGATTTTTGACTCTCTAACTATGATACTTGCATAACTTATGTTGATAGGCTGAAGATCTCTATTCAGCAACGACGCATACTTCCTCGAGTATATCAGGTCATCTTGTCGAGCAACTTCGGCATATTCTTCGACATACGCCGCGACTCGGGCAGAAATATGGATAAGATCACTAAGAAGAACTTGTTCAGCACCATAGACCCAAAAAAAAGGTGTATAGCCGGTTAACCTATTAGGAGTAGTTCGTAAACTCCATATAATAGACGGTAGCTCATCCGCCCAAGCCCCCGCGGCATGATGCAGTGGTGCTTCGAGTCTAGGACGGAGGCCCTGAAGAATTAAACCATTTGCCCTTTCGACTTGTCCATTGGCCTGTGGATGTGCGATTGATGCAATATCAAGTCAGATCCTTTGATCTTTGCAAAACTTGGCAAGTTCTCCCATTGAGAAGTTGCTCCTGTTGTTTGTAATAATACTCCGCGGATAGCCAAATCGGATTATGACGTCCTCGATGAATCTTTTGGCTGTTGCTGCATCATAACTTGTGGCAGGTTTAGTGTCGTCGGATTGAAGACAAGTACGCCGAGAGGGGGTCCTCGAGGCGTGTGGTGAAAGGGGGTGTGAGGTGATGGTATTCCGGGACAGTGAGCACACAAGATTTACCTAGGTTCAAATCCGTTGGCTTTGGACGGATCCTACTCCTGCTAGCAATCCAGTAATATGGTAGAGCCGGAAGTACCGATTACAAGAGAGGTTCGACTGTGCGAGTTGAGATTGTAGATTGTGGGTGCCCTAAAGGCTGGTCCCTAGGACGACTTATATAGATATCCGACCTAAGGTTACAGGAGAGACCTATCCGGCTATGACTAAGAGTCGGTTTCAAAGTACATCTTGGACTACAAGTAACTAAATAGGCCCAAGTCGGTAAGTCTTCTAGGCCTTCCCGTAGCCAAATGGACCTCCGTCTTCTCTCCCTGACTAGGCCGCTGATACATTGCAAATGTATCTATAATTTTTGATGTTCCATGCTTGGTTTTATCCAATTTCTTGTGTTTTGTTCCAACTTTGGAGTTCTTTTCATATGATTTCTTGGACTAACCTATTAACAAGAGCCACAGTGCCAACTTCCTGTTTTCTGCTGTTTTTGGTTCTAGGAAAGTCAGAAAATGAATATTCTCGGAATTGGATGAGACAAAAGCCAAAGTGCCTATTTTTCCAGAAGTCATCAAGTGCCAGAATACAAGACGGAGAGGGGCCAGAGGGCGACCACACCACCTGGCCACGCGGCCAGGCCTGGCCCGTGCCATGGGGTGGTGTGGCCAGCCCAGGCACCCCCTCGGCCTCCCCTTACGACTATAAGATGCCCTCGGGACGTAAACCCTAAGTGCCCGATCAAAAATCCACGAAAGAGTCTGTAGCCACCGTCATCTCCATCCCTAGATCGGGAGGGATCCGAAGCTTTTCCCGGCACCCTGCCGGAGAGGGGAATTCACCCTGGAGGCCTTCTTCATCACCATGCAAGCCTCCAGTGTGATGCGTGAGTAGTTCATCCTTGGACGACGGATCCATGTAGTAGCTAGATGGCTGGTTCTCCTCCTTTGTGCTTTCATGTTGAGATCTTGTGAGCTCCGTTCATGGTCAAGATCATCTATTTGTAATTTTGCATGTTGTATTTGCGGGGATCTGATGGATATTGAGATGCCATTTCAGATTGATTATTGATTCTATCATGTCTTTGTTATTGGTGATCTTGCATGCTTTCTGTTGTTAGTAGCTATCTTGGCCAAGTAGATGCTAGCAATTCCAAGAGTTAGTATTTATGCTCGATAGTGGGTTCATGCCTCTGGTAATCCGGGGAAGTGACAGAAATCTCTAAGGTACTAGATGTGCTGTTGATACTAGGGAGAAAACAACAATCCTTTGTTCATAGTACAATCATATTGTTTACTTTACACGCAGTTCGTAAATCAATAATCTGTTGCTTGCAACTTAATACTGGAGGGGGTTCGGATGATAACCTGAAGGTGGATTAATTATTTATAGATGCAGTTGGATGGCGGTCTATGTATAATGTTGTAATGCCCAATCAAGTCTCAAAGGAGTCAAGATGATTAGTATATGCATGTATTGCTTTCTCGATGTTTGTCAATTGCCCCGCTGTAATTTGTTCACCCAGCATGTTATCTATCTAAGGAGAGCCACCTCTAGTGAACTATGGATCCCGGTCCTTGTCTTTTACATACAATCTACAATCTTTTACTGCTTTGTGTTTACTTTCTGAAAACTTTTACTTCTTTCCATTCGATACATTTAATCCTTTGTTTTCTGCAAAACACGGTGAGATTGACAACCTCATCGCAAGTTGGGGACAAAGTTCTGTGGTTGTGTTGTGCAGGTCTCCACGTTGCTACTAGCACCGGTAGTGCGCCTGCCAAAGCTCAGCTAGTAACACCTTTTTGGTGTTTCCTTGCTCCTACTAGTTCGATTAAACCTTGGTTTCATAACCGAGGGAAACTTGCTGCTGTGCTCATCATACCTTCCTCTTGGGGTTCCCAACGTGCTCTACATCAACACCGCCATCAAGAAATTTTCTAGGCGTCGTGCATTGAGCCATCAAGCGATTTTCTGGCGCCGTTGCCGGGGAACGAATAAAAAGAAGCTCCCACGTCAACTACACGCCTTCAAAGATTTTTTGGCGCCGTTGCCGGGGAGTCAAGGACATCTTCACAAGGGGAGTCCCTCATAACCAATCTCTTTACTTTGTTGTTTTTGTTTTGCTTTGTTTTCTTGTTTTGTTATTCAAAAACACACAAAAATTAGTTAACACTGTAGTTGTTGGTCTATTATTGCCTTGCTTGGTCATGCTTTCTATCAATGGTTGGTTTCTTCGAAACTAGTTCTTATTGGCAAGGTGGGTTCATGGAAGAACACAAATATTATTATAAGGAACACCGCTTGTCACAAAAAGGGAAACACTTATGGGAACAAATTGATAAATTGAATATCATTGCTAGAAACGTGTGCTCTACTTATAATGTTACTTATTGCTTTGATAAATCTTGTTGCTGTAGGAGGTATAAACACCTCCCTTTTCAATGTGAGTATAATGATAATGTTACCATATCTTCTTATGTTAAAGGAAATTATGACTTTTATGATGTGGAACAAATTGAAGAATTTATTGCTTGGAAGGGTGCATTTGAACTTGCTAGTTTGCTTGAAAATACTAATGATTCACCTTATAAATATGAGGTTTATTATATACTTAAATTTTGCTTTGATAATTACAAGGTAGAAAATGGCTATATTATTGAATATCTTAATAGATGCTCTCCACCAATGGAAGAGACTAATGCCTTGCAGGAGCCTATGGAAGAAGAAATTGCTGAGACTGGAAGCTCATTGGATGAAAAAGAGGAGGAGAGTGATGATCAAGAGGAGGAATAATGGATCTACCCATCCCTACCTTCTAATTAGAGTAACTCTTTACCCCTTACATTATTTGTCCCCGATGCTTACTAAAGGAGGACGAATGTCATGTTCCTAAGGATTCTTTTGAAAATGTTTATAATAAAGCTCTAGTGTTTGTGGATCATGAAAAGCATGCTTTATGTGATAGTTATATTGTTGAGTTTATTCATGAGGCTACTGAAAATTATTATGAGAGAGGAAAATATGGTTGTAGAAGTTTTCAAGGTATTTAAACACCTCTCTATGTGCTGAAAGTTTTGAAGTTATTCTCGTTTTATCTTCCTATGCATGTCACTTTGTTCTTTGTGCATTTATTTGCATACAAGATTCCTATGCATAGGAAGTGGGTTAGACTTAAATGTGTTTTGAATTTGCTTCTTGATGCTCTCTTTTACTTCAATTCATATTTCTTATGTGAGCATCTTCTCAAACTATCATGCCTAACTTAAAGGCGTTAAAGAAAAGTACTTATTGGGAGATAACCCAAAAGTTTTAGACGAGTCTTGGAAGTTATTACATCTGTAATAACCTCTCCTTATCCTTTTTATTTGCTTTTTGTGCCAATAGTAACCTCTAATGAGAGAGAAGTAATGATTGGGAAAGTTGCTGTCCCGAAACAGATTTTTGTGCTTCACCGTAAAAATTTGTGAGAGAACTCTGTATGTCGGATTGAGCTGTAATGTTTTGTGCTTCTGCCCCAGGTTGTTATCTAAATTTCGTTAGTTCAACACTTTTTGATTTGAGCAACAGAAGGTCTTCTAAAAAATTCGTCTTTACCTGCTGGTCTATTTTGACAGATTTCTGCCATTTTCTGCATTTGCTTCTTGTTGGTTCGTTTTTGAGTTCTCTTGGGGAATTGAGATCTTTGAGGGAAGTTTTGAAGTAGCTAGTGTTCTAATGGAAGTTTATTTGGTGTTATAACTGAACCTTAAGACTTATTTATCTTAAGTGCACTAATGTTGATAATAAAGATTGTGTGAAGTTTTGTATGAAGGAAAAATTTCAGGTGTATGGAAGGAATGAGTAATGAGATGAAGGATGGACTAAAGCTCAAGCTTTGGGATGCCACGCGTGTCACCCCAAGAAATATCCAAGAAGTACAAGCGTCAAAGCTTGGGGATGCCCAAGGCATTCCCCTTCTTCATCAATAAAAATCCCAGGTTTCTTCCAAACGCTTCATTTTTATTGTTTCATGCACAATTGTGTTTTTCTTGGAGCGTCTTCTTTTTCATTTTTGTTTTGGTTTTTCGTTTGCTTTTGTATGCTTAGTTTTCTGAATAAATTGGTTGGACTCCCTCTTTCATACATTGGTTTGCAAATAGTTTGGTTTGGTTTGGAAAAGAGTAGGAAAGTTCATGCTTATGTGGTAAAAAGAGCTTGTTTTTGACTGTGGCCTATGCTTTGTCATGCCATGATTGGTATTGTTTTGGCCTTATGATTAGTATTCTTTGATATAGCATGACTTGTTATAAACAATTGAGATTGCTTAATGTGCCTTGGATGAATCATGTGTTGTTTTAGCATATTAAAGCATAGTATAGTGGTATTCTCCTTTGATGCTTTATTTGGGTTGACTTGGCACATGCTCACACCATGTTATGACTATCTCAAGTCACCATAGCCTTTATGATCCTTTAGTTTTCAACTTGTAGTATCACTTTATGCATTGATCAATGATGTTTTGTCGCTCTGCATGATTATGGCCATTATTGCTCTCTTAGTTTGTCGCTCCTAGTCTTTTGCTAGCCTCCACAACCAAGTATGAGTTCCACTAATGCATCCAACTCCTTAAACCATGTTTCATGGGGAACGCTTTCAACATTGCACTTGTACTTTGTACCCCGTTGATATCATGTTCTTTTGCTTACGGATCCCGATGGTGTGAAATAAAAGTGGAACTTGTAAGATCACGGAGTTTGTATGTGTGTTAGAGAAACGCCTGGGCCGCTAGCCTAAGCCATGCCTAATCATAGTGGAAACTTGCAGCATCACCATAATGAGCACTCTATGAATCATCCTCAATAAAAATCTATGCAAATAGCAAATAAAAAGATCGCTGAGATGCTCATTGTCTGCTTGCCTTGTCATTTTGATCATGGGAAAGCTCCCGTATCATGTGCAAGGGGTACCCCGTTGGCGGTTCTTAATGATACACATATACTTACAATGACAAGAGTTTACTCATGACTGAAGTTGAGTAGCATGAGGATCGGCCTTCGTAAGTAAGGGGCATGAGATTTCAGTTTATAACTTGTCAAGCATATCCTCTTAGTTGTGTTATTTTAACCTTAATCACCTTAAAGATGCTTATGATAGGGGCAATGAGAGCTGAAAGCTATAAGTACCATAATTTTTGGAAGCTCTTTATGAGACTTGAATCCCTACTTCCTTTTACAAAAGGCCTTTCTTCCACCATTATATTGAGTCTCCACCTTCTATCTTTATGCACCTACTTTGAGAGCTTAGTGGCCATTCTTAGTTCTATGTGCATTGTCCCAAGACTAGTTGATTGATGCATAACTTGTTATTGCTTATTTTAAACTATTGTATCTAGTCACTCTTATGAACTTTGAAGGTGTCCTATGCATTTATATTTTCTACTCTATTGAGGGACAAGCTGAATACTATTATGCTATGTTTTCTTTATGTAAAACAAACAAACGTCTTGCAAAGCATTCTTATTCATGAATCTTTTGTTTGTGCCTTTTCATGTTGCATCATAGTTTCTTTGCTTATTGCTAGAATTTTGTCTTTCATGTTATGATTGAAGTACTATGATCCTAGATTTGAATGTTTTGCAAATACTTTGATCAAGTCTTTGATGGTGCATGTCACCTCAAAAATTATTCTTTCTTTTTATCACTTACCTACTCGAGGACGAGCAGGAGTTAAGCTTGGGGATGTTGATACATTGCAAATGTATCTATAATTTTTGATGTTCCATGCTTGGTTTTATCCACTTTCTTGTGTTTTGTACCAACTTTGGAGTACTTTTCATATGATTTCTTGGACTAACCTATTAACAAGAGCCACAGTGCCAGCTGCCTGTTTTCTGCTGCTTTTGGTTCCAGGAAAGTCAGAAAATGAATATTCTCGGAATTGGACAGGACAAAAGCCAAAGTGCCTATTTTTCCGGAAGTCATCCAGTGCCAGAATACGAGACGAAGAGGGGTCAGAGGGCGGCCACACCACCTGGCCACGCGGCCAGGCCTGGCCCGCGCCAGGGGGTGGTGTGGCCAGCCCAGGCACCCCCTCGGCCTCCCCTTCCGACTATAAGATGCCCTCGGGACGTAAACCCTAAGTGCCCGATCAAAAATCCACGAAAGAGTCTATAGCCGCCATCATCTCCATCCCTAGATCTGGAGGGATCTGAAGCTCTTCCCGGCACCCTGCCGGAGAGGGGAATTCACTCTGGAGGCCTGCTTCATCACCATGCAAGCCTCCGGTGTGATGTGTGAGTAGTTCATCCTTGGACTACGGATCCATGTAGTATCTAGATGGCTGGTTCTCCTCCTTTGTGCTTTCATGTTTAGATCTTGTGAGCTCCATTCATGATCAAGATCATCTATTAGTAATTCTACATGTTGTGTTTGCGGGGATCTGATGGATATTGAGATGCTATTTCAGATTGATTATTGATTCTATCATGTCTTTGTTATTTGTGATCTTGCATGCTTTGCGTTGTTAGTATCTATCTTGGCCAAGTAGATGCTAGCAACTCCAAGAGTTAGTATTTATGCTCGATAGTGGGTTCATGCCTCTGGTAATCTGGGGAAGTGCCAGAAATCTCTAAGGTACTAGATGTGCTGTTGATACTAGGGAGAAAACAACAATCCTTTGTTCATAGAACAATCGTATTGTTTACTTTACACGCAGTTCATAAAGCAATAATCTGTTGCTTGCAACTTAATACTGAGGGGGTTTAGATGATAACCTGAAGGTGGATTATTAGTCATAGATGCAGTTGGATGGCGGTCTATGTATAATGTTGTAATGCCCAATCAAGTCTCAAAGGAGTCAAGATGATTAGTATATGCATGTATTGCTTTCTCGGTGTTTGACAATTGCCCCGCTGTAATTTGTTCACCCAGCATGTTATCTATCTAAGGAGAGCCACCTCTAGTGAACTATGGATCCCGGTCCTTGTCTTTTACATACAATCTACAATCTTTTACTGCTTTGTGTTTACTTTCTGCAAACTTTTACTTCTTTCCATTCGATACGTTTAATCATTTGTTTTCCGCAAAACATGGTGAGATTGACAACCTCATCGCAAGTTGGGGACAAAGTTCTGTGGTTGTGTTGTGCAGGTCTCCACGTTGCTACTAGCACCGGTAGTGCGCCCTGCCAAAGCTCAGCTAGTAACACCTTTGGGGTGTTTCCTTGCTCCTATTGGTTCGATTAAACCTTGGTTTCATAACCGAGGGATACTTGCTACTCTGCTCATCATACCTTCCTCTTAGGGTTCCCAACGAGCTCTACATCAATACCGCCATCAAGCAATTTTCTGGGTGCCGTGCATTGAGCCATCAGCCGCCCATGAATCAAAGCTCTAACCCGAAGTGGGACACCCTGGTCAGCGAGTCACAATGGGTATACTCGGAAAGTATATCTCCAACATTAGCCCCCAGAAGCCTCCAAGATCTAGAGTCAGATTCCATCGTCTAGCTTGATCTATCTTCAGCTTGCAGAATCTTTAAGGTGTAATCTTCTCGAGGAGGTTACCTCGCTCCTTCCATGATGCATGGCATGTTCACTATTTGTTTCACATGAATCTTGACGCAGGCAAGGCATATAAGGGGTTCATATCTCCTTATTCTCTCTCACCAGCGCCTCTGCCTTCTTCTTCCTCCAAACGACACCGTGCCCTTGCCCTCCTTTTCCTTCCTCCAAATCGCACAACACCGCCCATCCAAGGTCACTTCTTCCACCCAAATGGCTGACGCGTCTTCATCTGGCACGACGGCGACCACTATAGCGGCGGAGAAGGAGAATTTCCGCAGAGTGTGGATCTCGTGCGTCCTTGACAATGAGAAACTGTGTGGCGTTGAGAAGTAAGGTCTCCTTTGTGCTGGTGATTGGCGGAGAAGCTTCGACAAGGTCGTTCCCACTCCTCGTGCCGACGAGAGGGTTCACTTTAGCACTCACCTTGATAGAGGTTTGATTTTCCCCCTCAAAGTTTTTCTCTGATGTCATAGATTACTATGGAGTTCAAATCCACAACTTCCCCCCAAACACTATTCTAGAGCTTATCTCTTATGTAGCCTTGTGCAAGGGTTATCTTAGAATAGAGCCGAGTCTTGTTTTGTTCCGATACTACGTCGGTACCCGGGGAAATTCCATCACTTCCGGTAATTCCTATATTACCGGGACTCTTAGCTTGACTCGTAGGAAAGACCAAGTCTACCCCAAGATTAAAGCTAGTGAGTCAGTGAAGAAATGGTCGTCCATGTTCTTTTACCATAAGGACAAACCGACTCCCGGCAAAGAATCAACTTTGCCAGCTTTTGTTGACGGTGCCGCCACACCCCAAGAGTCCTAGGATGCAGATGCTCCAGCTCTCTCTAAAGATTTGATCCTCGCCAAGAGGCGGATCGAATACCTGATGAAGCACAAGGGCCTAAACGCATCCGACCTGATCTATTGCTGGCTAGCACGCTGAATTCAGCCCCTCTAGTACCATGGTGACCGGCTTATGCACACAGTCACCACGAGCAAAAAGGACAACCTCAGAATCAGCCCGCTCCCAATCTAGGACAAAGAATATGAGACCCGTATCAAATGGTTGATCAAGAAGAGGTTTGAGAGGAAGATTCCAGATATCTCTCTAGATATGTTTACTGCTGATGAACCTTTAACACTAGTAAGTTTTCTAGCTGTTTCCTTCATACTAAATTATTTTCTCATCTATACTTTGTTGTTGTTTGCAATACTGAGATAATTTTGCCTTTCATATTGCTAGCCTCCCTGAGTCGGAGCTTGCTCCTCTCGAGGGATATCCGCCTGAGGATCCAGTTCCTCAGGAGGATGAAGATCTTGAATTACTGCCGGAGGCGCTTACCCGGAAGTGCAAAACTCCGGTTGTCTCTATGGGCACTCAGAAAGTGCCTGTTGTAAAGAGGTAAACTTCTTCACAAGGTTTCTAGTATTAACTCGTATTGTCCCTAAATTGTAACGATCTTTACTATATTATCCTCTAGGGCTAAAACAATTGCCAAGGGCAAGGCAAAAGGAAAACTGGGGAAGACTTTGCGCCAATAGAAGTTTACTCTGGCATCACCTGCTGCCTGCCTCCAAATCCTACCCCAAAGCTATCATTAGCACCACAGGGTACTTCCTCCCCGCATGTTGAAGATCTTTTGGCTCATTCTTCGGAGCTAGTGAACCTTGACACGTTGCAAATGTATCTATAATTTTTGATGTTCCATGCTTGGTTTATATCTAATTTCTTATGTTTTGTCCACACTTTGGAGTACTTTTTATACACTTTCTTGGACTAACAAATTAACAAGATGCCACAGTGCCAGCTGCCTGTTTTCTATTGTTTTCGGTTCTAGGAAAGTCAGAAAATGAATATTCTCGGAATTGGACGGGACAAAAGCCAAAGTCAATATTTCACCGAGGGGGACACGGAGCCAGAATACGAGATGGAGAGGGTCCAGGGGCCGCCCACACCACCTGGTCGTGCGGCCAGGCCTGGCCCGCACCAGGGGGTGGTGTGGCTGCCTAGGCCACCCCCTCGGCCTCCCCTTTCACCTATAAGATGCCTCCAATACAGAAACCCTAAGGACCCGATCAAAATTCCACGAAAGAGTCTGTAGCCGCCGTCATCTCCATCCCTAGATCAGGAGGGATTTGAAGCTCTTCCCGGCACCCTTCCGTAGGGGAGAATTAACCCTGGAGGCCTTCTTCATCACCATGCAAGCCTTCGGTGTGATGCGTGAGTAGTTCATCCTTGGACTACGGGTCCATGTAGTAGCTAGATGGTTGGTTCTTCTCCTTTGTGCTATCATATTCAGATCTTGTGAGCTCCGTTCATGATCAAGACCATCTATTTGTAATCATACATGTTGTGTTTGCGGGGATCCGATGGATATTGAGATGCTATTTCAGATTGTTTATTGATTCTATCATGTCTTTGTTATTTGTGATCTTGCATGCTCTCCGTTGTTAGTAGATATCTTAGCTGAGTAGATGCTAGCAACTCCAAGAGGGAGTATTTATGCTCGATAGTGGGTTCATGCCTCTAGTAATCTAGGGAAGTGACATAAATCTCTAAGGTACTAGATGTGCTGTTGCTACTAGGGAGAAAACAACAATCCTTTGTTCATATAACAATCGTATTGTTTACTTTACACGCAATGCATAATGCAATTATCTGTTGCTTGCAACTTAATACTGGAGGGGGTTCGGATTGATAACCTGAAGGTGGATTATTAGTCATAGATGCAGTTGGATTACGGTCTATGTATAATGTTGTAATGCCTAATCAAATCTCATAGGAGTCAAGATTATTAGTATATGCATGTATGCTTTCTCGATGTTTGTCAATTTCCCTGCTGTAATTTGTTCACCCAACACGTCATCTATCTTAATGAGAACCACTACTAGTGAACTATGGACCCCGGTCCTTTCTTTTACCATCAATCTACAACTGTTTACTGTTTTCTGTTTACTTTCTGTAAGCTTTTACTTTCTTCCACACAATACGTTTAATCCTTTGTTTTTAGCAAAACCGGTGAGATTGACAACCTCACTGTAAGTTGGGGGCAAAGTTCTGTGGTTGTGTTGTGCAGGATTCCAAGTTGGAAACAACACCTTGGAGGTGTTTCCTTGCTCCTACTGGTTCGATAACCTTGGTTTCATAACTAAGGGAAAACTTGCTGCTATGCTCATCATACCTTGGTTCATAGACCGACGTCACCATGCGTGACTCAGGACTTGATAAGGGTGAACCCTCAAAGGGTAATGATCCCTCAGTTGAGACCTTGATACATTGCAAATGTATCTATAATTTTTGGTGTTCCATGCTTGGTTTTATCTACTTTCTTATGTTTTGTCCACACTTTGGAGTACTTTTCATATGATTTCTTGGACTAACCTATTAACAAGAGCCATAGTGCCAGTTGCCTGTTTTCTGCTGTTTTTGGTTCCAGGAAAGTCAGAAAATGAATATTCTCGGAATTGGACGGGACAAAAGCCAAAGTTCATATTTTTCCGGAAGACTCACGGAGCCAGAAGAGGAGACGGAGGGGGGCCACAGGGTGGCTACACCACCCCTTGGCGTGGGCCAGCCCAGGCCGCGCGCCAGGGCATGGTGTGGGCCCCTTGGCCGGCCACTGACCTTGCCTCTTTCGCCTATAAGAGCCTCCCGATACCAAAACCCTAAATAATCAATCAGAAATCCACGAAAAGTTCCACAACACTGCCGCCACCGAAGGGGAGATTCGGGGGACAGAAAGTCTCTATTCCGGCACCCTGCCGGGACGGGGAAGTGTCCCCGGAGCCATCTCAATCGATCTCCACCACCATCTCCATCGCCGTTGCTGATTCCTATGATGAGGAGGGAGTAGTTCTATCTCGAGGCTAAGGGTTCTACCGGTAGCTATGTGTTCATCTCTCTCTCTATGCATGATCATATTGTGATCATGAGCTTTGTAATCAAGTAGATCTACCTTGATACTCAAGTGCTTTAATAGATCTCTGCTCTCCCCATGTATGTGAAAGTGACAGAGTGCTCACCATGGTGGCACTTAGGATAGAGATTACAAATACTTGTTATGAGTTATATTTGGAGTTGGATATCTTTATGAAATTGTGGTGTTTGTTGTACTCATCTAGTACTCAAGGTGACAATGTGGGGTTTTCTAGATGGGAAAGATGAACTTTGAGGTGTGCTGTTATAGCCCTACCGTTGATTAGAGTTTCCAACCGGAGAGTAGTTTAGCGTAGTATCATAAAGAAGAATATATTTATATGAGAGTGTTCACTAGTGAAAGTATGATCCCTAGGCCTTGTTTCTAAGCATTGATACATCGTTTGCTATTAAATCTGTTATATGTTTGCTTGCTTCCATCTTTATTTCAGTTTGCCTTTAGTATTTTCCACGCCATCAAGCTATTTATATCACCGTTACCACTTATAATTATCCATACCACTTGTATTTCACTATCTCTTCGCCGAACTAGTGCACTTATACACCTGACAAGTGTATTGGGTGTGTTGGGGACACAAGAGACTTCTTGTATCTTGATTGCAGGGTTGCTTGAGAGGGGATACCTTTGACCACTTCCTCCCTGAGTTTGATAAACCTTGGGTGATCCACTTAAGGGAAAACTTTCTGCTGTTCTACAAACCTCTGCACTTTGAGGCCCAACAACTGTCTACAAGAATAGAAGTGCGTAGACATCAAGCTATTTTCTGGCACCGTTGCTGGGGAGGTAAGGTAAAAGGTATTCACACCGGAGGATTAAAAAAGAAGAACCTCCCGCGGAAAACGCCTATTTTCTGATGCAGTTGCCGGGGAGGTAAGGTGAAAGGTATTCACACACCAGAGGATTAAAGAAGAAGAACCTCCCACGTCAAACGCCTATTTTCTGGCGCCGTTGCCGGGGAGGTAAGGTAAAAGGTACTCACATCCTCCGGTGTGAGTGCTCGAAGCTATTTCCTTTAGATTATGCAATTTTGTCTTTTTGTTTCTTGTTTTCACTAGTTAGGCTTAATGGAAAACAACAAAAAAATTAGAGAGCTTTATAGTATTTATCTTGAGTTAGGACATGAAGTGTTTGAAGAGAAAATTAAAAAACCTATGGAACTTTATTTGCATGCTAATAGCAATGTTGTTAGTATGAATTCTTTGGACACCATTATTTCTAATGCTATGGAAAAGTCTAAGCTTGGGGAAGCTAGTTTTTATGAAAATGATCTTTTTAGTTCCCCAGCTTTGGAAGATAGCTATTCTATTGCTTATGATAATACCAAACCTCCAATATATGATGATTACAATGATGAATATGATATTTTTAGTCCACCTACTATCGAGGAGGAAATTAATTATGATTACAATATGCCTCCTATATTTGATGATTATGGTGATGGGAATAATAATGATAGCTATTTTGTTGAATTTGCTCCCACTATGATTAATAAGAATGACTATTCTTATGTGGAGAGTATTAATTCTTTTATGCATGTGGCTCATGATAAGAATGTTTCATGTGATAGTTATATTGTTACTTTTATTCATGATGCTACTTAAACTTATTATGAGAGAGGGAAACATGGTTTTATGTGTCTCAACAATATTAAGTTTCCCCTCTTTATGTTGAAAATTTTGAAGTTGCACTTGTTTTGCTTTCCTATGCTTGTTGCTTTGTGCTTTCATGACTTGTTTCTTTACAAGATTCCTATGCATAGGAAGTGGGTTAGACTTAAATGTGCTTTGAATTTGCTTCTTGATGCTCTCTTTTACTTAAATTCATATTTCTTATGTGAGCATCTTCTCAAACTATCATGCCTAACTTAAAGGCGTTAAAGAAAAGTACTTATTGGGTGATAACCCAAAAGTTTTAGATGAGTCTTGGAAGTTATTACTTCAGTAATAACCGCTCCTTATCCTTTTTATTTGCTTTTGGTGCCACGAGTAACCTCTAATGAGAGAGAAGTAATGATTGGGAAAGTTGCTGTCCCGAAACAGATTTCTGTGCTTCACCGTAAAAATTCGTGTAAAATCTATGAACGTCTTTTTGAGGCATGCATTTTTTTATTCTGCCCCAGGTTGTTATCTAACTTTCGTTAGTTCAACACTTTTTGATTTGAGCAACATAAGATCTTCGAAAAAATTCGTCTTTACCTGCTGGTCTGTTTTGACAGATTTCTGCCATTTTCTGCATTTGCTTCTTGTTGGTTCATTTTTGAGTGCTTTTGGGGAATTGAGATTTTTGAGGGAAGTAATACAGTAGCTAGTGTTTTAATGGAAGTTTTATTGGTGTTAGAACTGAACCTAAAGACTTATTATCTTGAGTGCACTAAAGTTGCTAATAAAGATTGTGTGAAGTTTTGTATGAAGCAAAAATTTCAGGTGTATGGAAGGAATGAGTAATGAGATGAAGGATGGACTAAAGCTCAAGCTTGGGGATGCCACGCATGTCACCCCAATAAATATCCAAGAAGTACAAGCGTCAAAGCTTGGGGATGCCCAAGGCATCCCCTTCTTCATCAATAAAAATCCCAGGTTTCTTCCAAACGCTTCATTTTTATTGTTTCATGCACAGTTGTGTTGTTCTTGGAGCGTCTTCTTTTTTTGTTTTTTGTTTTGGTTTTTCGTTTGCTTGGTTTGTTTAGTTTTCTGAATAAATTGGTTGGACCTCCTCTTTCATACATTGGTTTTCAAATAATTTGGTTTGGTTTAGAAAAGAGTAGGAAAGTTCATGCTTAAGTGGTAAAGAGAGCTTGTTTTTGACTGTGGCCTATGCTTGTCATGCCATGCTTGATATTGTTTTGGATTTATGCTTAGTATTCTTTGTTGTATCATGACATGTTATAAACAATTGAGATTGCTTAATGTGCCTTGGAAGGATCATGCATTGTTTTAGCATATTAAAGCATAGTATTGTGGTATTCTCCTTTGATGCTTTATTTGGGTTGACTTGGCACATGCTCACACCATGTTATGACTATCCCAAGTCACCATAGCCTTTATGATCCTTTAGTTTTCAACTTGTAGTATCACTTTATGCTTTGATCAATGATGTTTTGTCACTCTGCATGATTATGGCCATTATTGCTCTCTTAGTTGGTCGCTCCCAGTCTTTTGCTAGCCTCCACAACCAAGTGAGTTCCACTCATGCATCCAACTCCTAAAATCAAGTTATTCCAAAGAGTCCACCATACCTACCTACTAGCATATGCTATTCCAAGTATATTCATGTTTTTGTTTACCTTCCAAATTAAACTTGTTATGAGAAAACTAGTGATTAAAACTCTCACGAACTTGATGGCACACTTTATTTTTCTTGCCCTTAATAAACTTGAACCATTGTGTCGTCTATGTTGTATATGCTTGCACTTATTTGTTGGGAATTAGCAGAACCATGCTTTCATGGGGAACGCTTTCAACATTGCACTTGGTACTTGTACCTAGTTGATATCATGCTCTTTTGTATATGATGTCGTCGGTGTGAAATGAAAGGGGAGCTTGTAAGTCCATGGAGTTATGTATATGTGTTAGAGAAACGCCTGGGCCACTGGTCTAATCCATGCTGACATGGTGGAAACCTGCAGCGTAACCATAATGAGCTGTCTATGAAGCATTCTTCTTATAAAAAAAGAGTGCTATATTGGGAAAAAGAGAAAAAAAGAGATTATGAAAAGAGGAACGAGAGAAAAAAGCACCATATTCCCATGGTAAATAAGAAGATTGCTGAGATGCTCGTTGTCTGCTTGCCTTGTCATTTTGATATGGGGATTCTTCCGTATCATCGCGCAAGGGGTACCCCGTTGGCGGTTCTCTATGATACACATGTACTTACGATGACAAGAACTTACCGGTGACTAAACTTGAGTAGCATGAGGAGCGGCCCTCGTATACAAGGGACATGAGATTTCTAACTTATACTTCGTCAAGCATGTACACCATAGTTTGTTCACTTTAACCTTAATCACTTCAAGATGCTTATGATAGGGGCAATGAGAGCCGAAAGCTATTAAGTACCATAATTTTTGGAAGCTCTTTATGAAACTTGAATCTCTGCTTCCTTCTATGAAGGCCCTTCTTCCACTTATATATTGAGTCTCCACCTTCTATCTTTATGTACTTACTTTGAGAGAATAGTGGCCATTCTTAGTTCTATGTGCATTGTCCCAAGACTAGTTGATTGATGCATACTTGATATTTCTTGTTTTAAACTATTTGTATCTAGTCACTCTTATGAACTTTGAAGGTGTCCTATGCATTTATACTTGCTACTCTATGAGGGACAAGATGAATACTATTATGCTATGTTTTCTTTATGTGAAACAAACAAACGTCTTGCAAAGCATTGTTATTCATGAATCTTTTGTTTGTGCCTTTTCAAGTTGCATCATAGTTTCTTTGTCTTATTGCTAGAACTTTGTCTTTCATGTTATGATTGAAGTACTATGATTCCAGCTATCAATGTTTTACAAATACTTTGATCAAGTTTGTGATGGTGCATGTCACCTCAAAAATTATTCTTTCTTTTTATCACTTACCTACTCGAGGACGAGCAGGAGTTAAGCTTGGGGATGTTGATACATTGCAAATGTATCTATAATTTTTGGTGTTCCATGCTTGGTTTTATCTACTTTCTTTTGTTTTGTCCACACTTTGGAGTACTTTTCATATGATTTCTTGGACTAACCTATTAACAAGAGCCACAGTGCCAGTTGCCTGTTTTCTGCTGTTTTTGGTTCCAGGAAAGCCAGAAAATGAATATTCTCGGAATTGGACGGGACAAAAGCCAAAGTTCATATTTTTCCAGAAGACTCACGGAGCCAGAAGACGAGACGGAGGGGGGCCACAGGGTGGCCACACCACCCCTTGGCGCGGGCCAGCCCAGGCCACTCCAAGGCATGGTGTGGGCCCCCTGGCGAGCCACCGACCTTGCCTCTTTCGCCTATAAGAGCCTCCCGATACCAAAACCCTAAATAATCAATCAGAAATCCATGAGAAGTTCTGCAGCACCGCCGCCACCGAAGGGGAGATTCGGGGGACAAAAAGTCTCTGTTCCGTCACCCTGCCGGGACGGGGAAGTGCCCCTGGAGCCATCTCCATCGTCGTTGCTGATTCCCATGATGAGGAGGGAGTAGTTCTCTCTCGAGGCTAAGGGTTCTACCAGTAGCTATGTGTTCATCTCTCTCTCTATGCATGATCATATTGTGATCATGAGCTTTGTAATCAAGTAGATCTACCTTGATACTCAAGTGCTTCAATAGATCTCTACTCTCCCCATGTGTGTGAAAGTGACAGCGTGCTCACCAAGGTGGCACTTAGGCTAGAGATTACAAATACTTGTTATGAGTAATATTTGGAGTTGGATATCTTTATGAAATTGTGGTGTTTGTTGGACTCATCTAGTACTCAAGGTGATAGTGTGGGGTTTTCTAGATGGGAAAGATGAACTTTGAGGTGTGCTGTTATAGCCCTACCGTTGATTAGAGTTTCCAACCGGAGAGTAGTTCAGCGTAGTATCATAAAGAAGAATATATTTATATGAGAGTGTTCACTAGTGAAAGTATGATCCCTAGGCCTTGTTTCTAAGCATTGATACTTCGTTTGCTATTAGATCTATTATATGTTTGCTTGCTTCCATCTTTATTTTAGTTTGCCTTTAGTCTTTTCCACGCCATCAAGCTATTTTATATCACCGTTACCACTTATAATTATCCATACCACTTGTATTTCACTATCTCTTCACCCAACTAGTGCACCTATACACCTTACAAGTGTATTGGGTGTGTTGAGGACACAAGAGACTTCTTGTATCTTGATTGCAGGGTTGCTTGAGAGGGGATACCTTTGACCACTTCCTCCCCGAGTTGCAGAATGCCTTGGAGAGGGAGAAGGACACCTCCGAAGCTCTTCGGAATGAGCTCCGAAGCCTTTGAGAGGAAAAGACCAAAGTAGAAGATGCTATCTTCGGTAAGTTTACTATCCCTGAATTCTTGTTTTCCAAACTGTTAGACTTGGATATATTGTTGGCCTCGTTTTCTTTTTTTATAGGTCCTTGATACATTGAAAATGTATCTATAATTTTTGATGTTCCATGCTTGGTTTTATATACTTTCTTGTGTTTTGTCCACACTTTGGAGTACTTTTCATATGATTTCTTGGACTAACCTATTAACAAGAGCCATAGTGCCAGCTACCTGTTTTCTACTGTTTTTGGTTTCAGGAAGTCAGAAAATGAATATTCTCGGAATTGGACGGGACAAAAGCCAAAGTCACTATTTTACCGGGGGATACATGGAGCCAGAATACGAGACGGAGAGGGGCTGGGGCCTGGCCACACCACCTGGCCGCACGGCCAGGCCTGGACCGTGCCAGGGGGTGGTCTAGCCGCCCCAGGCACCCCCTCGGCCTCTCCTTCCGCCTATATATTGCCTCTGATACGGAAACCCTAAGGACCTGATCAAAAATCCACGAAAGAGTCTGTAGCCGCCGTCATCTCCATCCCTAGATCGGGAGGGTTCTAAAGCTCTTCCCGGCACCCTGCCGGAGAGGAGAATTCACCCTGGAGGCCTTCTTCATCATCATGCAAGCCTCCGGTGTGATGCGTGAGTAGTTCATCTCTGGACTACGGGTCCATGTAGTAGCTAGATGGCTGGTTCTCGTCCTTTGTGCTTTCATATCTAGATCTTGTGAGCTCCGTTCATGATCAAGATCATCTATTTGTAATTCTGCATGTTGTGTTTGCGGGGATCCGATGGATATTGAGATGCTATTTCAGATTGATTATTGATTCTATCATGTCTTTGTTATTTGTGATCTTGCATGCTTTCCGTTGTTAGTAGCTATCTTGGCCAAGTAGATGGTAGCAACTCCAAGAGTTAGTATTTATGCTCGATAGTGGGTTCATGCCTCTGGTAATCTGGGGAAGTGACAGAAATCCCTAAGGTACTAGATGTGCTGTTACTACTAGGGAGAAAACAACAATCCTTTGTTCATAGAACAATCGTATTGTTTACTTTGCACGCAATTCGTAAAGCAATAATCTGTTGCTTGCAACTTAATACTGGAGGGGATTCAGATGATAACCTGAAGGTGGATTATTAGTCATAGATGCAGTTGGATGGTGGTCTATGTATAATGTTGTAATGCCCAATCAAGTCTCAAAGGAGTCAAGATGATTATTATATGCTTATATGCTTTCTTGATGTTTGTCAATTGCCTCACTGTAATTTGTTCACCCAGCATGTTATCTATCTTAAGGAGAGCCACCTCTAGTGAACTATGGACCCCGGTCCTTTATTTTACATACAATCTACAAACTGTTTACTGCTTTGTGTTTACTTTCTGCAAACTATTACTTCCTTCCATTCGATACGTTTAATCCTTTGTTTTCAGCAAAACCGGTGAGATTGACAACCTCATTGTAAGTTGGGGGCAAAGTTCTGTGGTTGTCTTGTGCAGGTCTCCATGTTGCTACTAGCACCGGTAGTGGGCCCTGCCAAGGCTCAGCTAGCAACACCTTTGGGGTGTTTCCTTGCTCCTACTGGTTCGATTAAACCTTGGTTTCGTACTGAGGGAAAACTTGCTGCTGTGCTCATCATACCTTCCTCTTGGGGTTCCCCAATGAGCTCGATATATTTTGGGCCATCAGTCCTCTCAACATGCTCGATTCCTCTTCATCCGAGTCTCGTACTAGCCAGCTTGTAGCCGTTGGGGACCTGATTCACGATTTCTTCCAGTCTTTGGAAGAAATTGGTGAATCCGTCTAGCTCTCCGGCTTAGACTCAATGTTAGCCTTTGAGCTACGTGACAAGGCGAAGGATATGCCCAAGCTCGTCAAGGATTGGAACATGTCATCCTTAGTGGTGGAAGATATTACGTCTCCATGCACTAAGGATGTTGTGGCTCAATCAGAAGAGCCCGTGAACCAAGGTTCACAAACCAACCTCACCGTGGGTGACTCAGGAATTGTTAAGGGTGAACCCTCAAAGGGTAATGATCCCTCTGCTGAGACCTTTGCAGAGAACTTTTTGCAAAATCCCGGTATTGCCAAACTTGGCCTTTCTCAGGAAAGTGCAGAAGTAATCTAGAAACTGGCTCTCCACTATTTGGAGACCAGAAATATTACGGCTGAGGAAGAGGCTCAAGAAGCCAAAGATGTAAAACTTGTTGAGCTTCTCGAACAAGTGCGCCTCCGTGACGAGAAGCTAAAGGCTGGTGCGGTAATGCCTCCACCAATTATTCCTCTAACCCTCGCCGAGAAGGTTTCTGCTGAAGTCAACACTAGTCTCATCAAACTGACGCATGACCATTTTGTAAGTCTTTTTTGACTCTTGTTATTGTATTTATGTCATGAACTTGGATAGAACTAGAATTCCGAGTTTATGGTTTAATAGGATGCTAAAGAACGGAGTAGTATAACCCCCAAGGCTCGTGCTGAAATTTAGTTAAAAATAGCATCTCGAGTCTTAGTAGTCTTCTGACTCTGGTTAGTCTTCCTAACTTACAGAAAATTTCTGATTACAACCACGAATTGTTGAAGAACATCCGCCACAAGCGAAGAGAGATCAAAACTTTCCGTCATGAAAATGCTAAGTTAAAAGTTGATAAGGATGATGCCGAAAGTAAGTTTTCTGACAAACTCTTCGTGTATTTGTTTTTCAGTCGAATCTGGATAATATGCATGCCTCACTCGAGACCTACTTGCCGAATCTTGCAAAATTGTGGAGGAAGCTTAGGTTTATAAAACCCTTGAATCCGGGAATGTTTTCCTGCGCGATAGGCTCCAAAAAATTGCAAGAAGACCATGAGCGCAGTGTCAGCAACATTCTTAAGTCGAGCAACCGTGCCACCGAAGAACGTGACATGACCATTACTCGCCAAGATAACGATTTTTTGGTGTTTAAAGCTGAGTTTTAACGATAGAAGGATATCGCCTAGGCCCTCCGAGATGAACTCTAGAGTTTAAGGGAGGAGAAGACCAAAGTAGTATGATTTTACTGCTATTCTGACTCAGTTCTTAGTTTTTCTGACTTACATAGTTAGATTTTTCTAATACTTCTCCCTTTTTAGGGTCTCTCAAACCCCTGGATTCATCTTCATCCGAGTCACGCACCAACCGGCTTGTCACAGTCGGAGATTTACTTCATGATTTCCACCAATCCTTTGAGGATATTGGCGAAACCGTCAATCTCCCTGACTTAGACAAAATGTTCGCCTTTGAGCTGCATGACAAGGTGAAGGATGTACCTTAGTTGGTCGAGGACTGGAAAATGTCCTATGCCCGCACATCATCACAAAACGCCTTGACTTTGGTAATGAGCCACCATGGAAACATGGAAATATGGCAAGTTATCAAAGGTTATGTAGCTGTTGATGAAGATGGCAAGAAACAGAATGTTGGTGCTATCTGGGACTCTTGTGCCGGTTATGCTTGTTGCACAACCGATGCAACGAACTATGAGAAGCCATTCTTCAAGCCTGCTGATCTGCCTCCAAGCCCCTAAGATGAGGAAATTCTCGAAGACGATGACGAAGAGACTGAGTCCAACATGCTCGTCTTGGAAAAATATCAAGGCGACGTGGGCACCAGCGAGCCGACAGATCCTTATCCTACAGCATGAAAAATTTGCAAGAAACTTGTGTTATTCTGAAATAATCCATTGTTGTAATGGTTTAAACTTATTCATTTTGTGGTGATGTTATGTAAGAACTAATGCTTTACTCTTTAGCACACATGTTTTTATTTTTGTGCTTGAAAAAAATACTTAAGCACTTTTTTGTCTATACTTATTATTTATCTGGCTTTTTTACTTGTCCCTTTCGTGAGCCGGCAAACCTTCAGCACGCAAACTTTGTCGAGCAAATGGGCTCAATTGCTAAACCAGTTTAAACCTAGAAACAAAGCCGACTTCCAGTACCAACAATTCACTACTCGGAAAATACCCACATCCAGCAATCAGACAAAAACCCAAGTATAAACTAAAATTTAGACTTATACCCGAAGGTACCATTTTTAGAATCATAAATCTAACGAGAACAAACATGAGAATAAAGTACTTTCAAGTATTCTAGGACTTTCGAGCATGACATGATCATTCGGAAATAAGATGGTACTTAAAAAACATCTCAGAAAAACATTGAGGAGACCAATACTTTATTTCACTTTGAACATGTACATTGTTATGATTACAAAGAAAGAAATTTTAAGAATAAAAGATATGTAGATGAGCACTATTGCATGGACGATCTATCTCATCCGGGTCAGTACTGCCTCCAGCTCTCTTTCTCTTCTTAGTAGGAGGTCTTTCTTTTTCCGTCCTCATGTCAGTAAGGTAGTATGAACCATTGTGCAATACTCTACTAACCATAAAGGGCCCTTTCCCATATGGGTGAAAGTGTGTGCTTTCTTTTTTGCACTAGCTGGAGAACTAGATCGCCCTTTGTGAAAGACCGATTTTTGACTCTCTGACTATGATACTTGCGTAACTTATGGTCATAGGTTGTAGATCTCTGTTCAGCAATGACGCATACTTCGTCGAGTATATCAAGGTCATCTTGTCGAGTAACTTCGGCATATTCTTCGACATACGCAGTGACTCGGGGTGAAATATGGATAAGATCACTAAGAAGAACTTGTTCTGCATCATAGACCAAGAAGAAATGTGTATAGCCGGTTGACCTATTAGGAGTAGTTCGTAAACTCCGTACAATAGACGGTAGCTCATCCGCCCAAGCCCCCGTAGCACGATGAAGTAGTGCTTCGAGTCTTGGACGGAGGCCCTGAAGAATTAAACCATTTCCCTTTCGACTTGTCCATTGGCCTGTGGATGTGCGACCGATGCAATATCAAGTCAGATCCTTTGATCTTTGCAAAACTTGGCAAGTTATCCCATTGAAAAGTTGCTCCCGTTATCTATAATAATACTGCACAGATAGCCAAATCGGATTATGATGTCCTCGATGAATCTTTTGGTTGTTGCTCCATCATAACTTGTGACAGGTTTAGTATCGTCGGATTGAAGACATGTACGCCGAGAGGGGGTCCTCGAGGCGTGTGGTGAAACAGGGTGTGAGGCGATGGTATTCCGGGACGGTGAGCACACAAGCTTTACCTAGGTTCGAATCCGCCGGCTTTGTACGGATCCTACTCCTGCTAGCAATCTAGTAATACGGTAGAGCCGGAAGTACCGATTACAAGAGAGGTTCGCCTGTGCGAGTTGAGATTATAGATTGTGGGTGCCCTAAAGGCTGGTCCCTAGGACAACCTATATATATATCCGGCCTAGGGTTATAGGAGAGACCTATCTGGCTATGACTAAGAGTCGGTTTCAAAGTACATATTGGACTACAAGTAAGTAAATAGGCTTAAGTCGATAAGTCTTCTAGGCCTTCCCATAGCCGAATGGACCTCCGTCTTCTCTCCCTAACTAGGCCGCCCATGAATCAAACCTCTAACCCGAAGTGGGCCACCCTGGTCAGCGAGTCACCGTGGGTATACTCTAAAAGTATATCCAACAGTAGCCCCCCGAAGCCTCCAAGATCCAGAGTCGGATTCCATCGTCTAGCTTGATCTATGTTCGGCTTGCAGAATCTTTAAGGGTTCCTAAAACTCTAAAAGAAAAGTAGGATCCGAGTCTCAAATTGAGTCAGACCTGTGAGTATGTCATTCGGTTTTCCAACTTAAAATTCAAGTTAAGTCGGAACTTGGTCTCTGACGCAGCCTGACATCAGTCAAGGTCAAGTCACATCACTAACAGACATTCCTAACAGCGTGACCATTGGTGGGTCCGCTTATCACGGAACCGAGGCGCCATTTTAATCCATGCGTGGAGATCGAGAAGGCATAATCTTCTCGAGGACGTTACCTCGCACCTTCCATGACGCATGTCATGTTCACTATTTGTTTCACATGAATCTTGACGCAGGCAAGGCATATAAGGGGTTCATATCTCCTAATTCTCTCTCACCAGCGCCTCAGCCTTCTTCTTCCTCCAAACGACACTGTGCCCTTGCCCTCCTTTTCCTTCATCCAAATCCCACAATGCCGCCCATCCAAGGTCACTGCTTCCACCCAAATGGATGACGCATCTTCATCTAGCACGGCGGCGACCACGACGACGACCACTGTAGCAACGGAAAAGGAGAATTTCTAGAGAGTGTGGATATCATGCGTCCTTGACGATGATAAACTACACGACGTTGAGAAGGAAGGTCTCCTTTGTGCTGGTGACTAGCAGAGCGACTTCGACGAGGTCGTTCCCACTCCTCGTGCCGACGAGAGGGTTCACTTCAGCACTCACCTTGATAGAGGTTTGAGTTCCCCCCTCAAAGTTTTTCTCTGAGGTCATAGATTACTATGGAGTGCAACTCCGCAACTTCCCCCCCAAACACGATTCTCGAGCTTAGCTCTTATGTAGCCTTGTGCGAGGGTTATCTCAGAATAGAGCTAAGTCTTGTTTTGTTCTGGTACTACGTCGGTACGCGGAGAAATTCCTTCACTTCCGGTAATTCCTATATTACCAGGACTCTTAGCTTGACTCTTAGGAGAGACCAAGTCTACCCCAAGATTAAAGCTAGTGAGTCAGTGAAGAAATGGCCGTCCATGTTCTTTTACCATAAGGATAAACCGACTTCGAGCAAAGAATCAGCTTTGCTGGTTTTTGTTGATGGTGCCGCCACACCCCAAGAGTCCTGGGATGCGGATGCTCCAACTCTCTCTGAAGATTTGATCCTCGCCAAGAGGTAGATCGAATACCTGATGAAGCACAAGGGCCTAAAGGGATCCGACCTGATCCATTGCTGGCTGTCACGCTTGATTTAGCCCCTCTAGTACCATGGTCACCGGCTTATGCACACAGTCACCAAGAGCAAAAAAGACAGCCTCAAAATCAGCCCGCTCCCAATCTCAGACAAAGAATATGAGACCTGGATCAAATGGTTGATCAAGAAGCGGGTTGAGAGGAAGATTCCAGATATCTCTCTAGATATGTATACTGATGATGAACCTTTAACACTAGTATTTTTCTAGCAGTTTCCTTCATACTCAATTATTTTCTCATCTATACTTTGTTGTTGTTTGCAATACTGAGATAATTTTGCCTTTCAGCTTGCTAGCCTCCCTGAGTCGGAGCTTGCTCCTCTCGAGGGATATCCGCCTGAGGATCTAGTTCCTTAGGAGGATGAAGATCTTGAATTACTACCGGAGGCGCTTACCCAGAAGCGCAAAACTCCGGTTGTCTCCGTGGGCACTCAGAAAGTGCCTGTTGTAAAGAGGTAAACTTATTCACAAGGTTTCTAGTATTAACTCATATTCTCCCTAAATTGTAACGATCTTTACTATATTATCCTCCAGAGCTAAAATAATTTCCAAGGGCAAGGCAAAAGGAAAACCGGGGAAGACTTTGCGCCAATAGAAGTTGACTCTGGCATCACCTACTGCCCCGCCTCCAACTCCTACCCCAAAGCCATCATCAGCACCGGAGGGTACTTCCTCTCCGCATGTTGAAGATCTTTTGGCTCATTCTTTGGAGCCACTGAACCTTGGTTCATAGACCGACGTCACCATGCGTGACTCGGGACTTGATAAGGGCGAACCCTCAAAGGGTAATGATCCCTCAGCTGAGACCTTCGCTGACAATCTTCTGCAATATCCGGGTATTGCCAAACTTGGCCTTACTCAGAAAAGCGTAGAGGAGATCTAGAAGCTGGATCTCCATTGCTTGGAGACCCGGAACATCACGGCGGAGGAGGAGGCGCAAGAAGCCGGGGAGATCAAACTTGTAGAGCTTCTTGACCTTGTTCGTCTTCGTGACAAGAAGCTAAAGGCTGGTGTGGCTCCACCATAACCAGTAACTCCTCTAACTCTCGCCGAGAAGGTTTCTTATGAGGTGAATGATACATTGTAAATGTATCTATAATTTTTGATGTTCCATTCTTGGTTTTATCCACTTTCTTGTGTTTTTTCCAACTTTGGAGTACTTTTCATATGATTTCGTGGACTAACCTATTAACAAGAGCCATAGTGTTAGCTGCCTGTTTTCTGCTGTTTTTGGTTCCAGGAAAGTCAGAAAATGAATATTCTCGGAATTGGATGGGACAAAAGCCAAAGTGCCTATTTTTCCGGAAGGGATCAAGTGCCAGAATACGAGACGGAGAGGGGCCAGGGGCCGGCCACACCACCTGGCCGTGCGGCCAGGCTTGGCCCGCGCCAGGGGGTGGTCTGGCCGACCCCAGCAAACCCCTCGGCCTCTCCTTCCGCCTATAAGTTACCCTCGGGACGAAAACCCTAGGTGCCCGATCAAAACTCCACAAAAGAGTCTGTATCCTCCGTCATCTCCATCCCTAGATTGGGAGGGATCTGAAGCTCTTGCCGGCACGCTGCCGGAGAGGGGAATTCACCCTGGAGGCCTTCTTCATCACCATGCAAGCCTCCGGTGTGATGCATGAGTAGTTCATCCTTGGACTATGGATCCATGTAGTAGCTAGATGGCTGGTTTCTCCTCCTTTGTGCTTTCATGTTTAGATCTGGTTAGCTCCGTTCATGATCAAGATCATCTATTTGTAATTGATACATGTTGTGTTTGCCGGGATCCGATGGATATTGAGATGCTATTTCAGATTGATTATTGATTCTATCATGTCTTTGTTATTTGATATCTTACATGCTTTCCGTTGTTAGTAGCTATCTTGGCCAAGTAGATGCTAGCAACTCCAAGAGTTAGTATTTATGCTCGATAGTGGGTTCATGCCTCTGGTAATCTGGGGAAGTGACAGAAATCTCTAAGGTACTAGATGTGCTGTTGCTACTAGGGAGAAAACAACGGTCCTTTGTTCATAGAACAATTGTATTGTTTACTTTACACGCAGTTCGTAAAGCAATAATCTGTTGCTTGCAACTTAATACTAGAGGGGGTTCAGATGATAACCTGAAGGTGGATTATTAGTCATAGATGCAGTTGGATGGCAGTCTATGTATTATGTTGTAATGCCCAATCAAGTCTCAAAGGAGTCAAGATGATTAGTATATGCATGTATTGCTTTCTCGGTGTTTGTCAATTGCACCGCTGTAATTTGTTCACCCAGCATGTTATCTATCTAAGGAGAGCCACCTCTAGTGAACTATGGATCCCGGTCCTTGTCTTTTACATACAATATATAAACTGTTTCTGCTTTGTGTTTACTTTCTGCAAACTTTTACTTCTTTCCATTCGATATGTTTAATCCTTTGTTTTCCACAAAACACAGTGAGATTGACAACCTCATCGCAAGTTGGGGACAAAGTTCTGTGGTTGTGTTGTGCAGGTCTCCACGTTGCTACTAGCACCGGTAGTGCACCCTGCCAAAGCTCAGTTAGTAACACCTTTGGGGTGTTTCCTTGCTCCTACTGGTTCGATTCAACCTTGGTTTCATAATTGAGGGAAAACTTACTGCTCTGCTCATCATTCATTCCTCTTGGGGTTCCCAACGAGCTCTACGTTGAAAGTCGAGCGCATCGGTGAACATGAGCCTCAACAAGTTGACTCATGAACATTACGTATGTCATAATCTGACTCTTTTTTATTGTATTTCATGTCATATGCTCTAGCCCCCAAGAATGAAGTTGGATATGAATCCGGATTTATGCTTTTATTAGGATGCCAAAGAATGAACTAGGATAGCCCCCCAAGGCTCGTGCTGATATTTAACTTAGTCAAAATATTAGCTCGAGTCTTAGTAGACTTTTGACTCTAGGTACCATCCTGACTTACAGAAAGTTAATGCTTATATCCAGGAATTTGTTGAAGAATATTTGTCGCAAGCAGAGAGAGATCAGAGCTCTCCGACTTGAAAATTTGCAACTTAAAGTAGCAAATGATGAAGCTGAAGGTAAGCATTCCAGGCTTCGTTTTCATAGTCAGTTTTTTTGACTCTTAGCTGAATATTTACTTGACTTTGTTTGTTCTAACTTGTGAATCAGTCCTGCAAGTTGATTGAGCAAGCCGAAATTTTAAAGTCTTGGAGGTGGAAAACATTGACTTGTGTGCTGGTCTTGAAAAACTCAAAGTAGATCACGAGACCAGCATCGCCAGTGTCCTTGAATCCAGTAATCATGCAACTGAGGCGCGTGACCACACCATTCCCAAACAAGACAAAACAATTTTGGACTTGCAGAACGCCTTGGACAGGGATAAGGACACCTCTGAAGCTCTTTGGAATGAGCTCCGAAGCCTTCGAGAGGAAAAGAACAAAGTAGAAGATGCTATCTTTGGTAAGTTTACTATCCCTGAATTCTTGTTTTCCGAACTGTGAGATTCAAATATTTGTTGACCTTGTTTTCTTTGTTTATAGGTCCTCTCAACATGCTCGATGCCTCTTCATCCGAGTCTCGTACTAGCCGGCTTGTAGCCATTGGGGACCTGATTCACGATTTCTGCTAGTCTTTGGAAGAAATCAGTGAATCTGTCTAGCTCTCCGGCTTAGAATCAATGTCAGCCTTTGAGCTACATGACAAGGCGAAGGATATGCCCAAGCTCGTGAAGGATTGGAACATGTCGTATGCACACACAGCGGCACAGAATGCCCTGACAATGGTAATGAGCCACCATGGAAGCATGGAAATATGGCAAGTTACCAAGGGTTATTTGACTATCGATGAAGACGGCAATCAACAGAACATCAAGGAGATCCAGGATTCTTGTGCTGGATACGCTTCTCACGTGGACGATTGGACTATCTATAATGAGCCGTTCTTTGCGCCCATTGAAATTCCACCACCCCCAAGGAAGTAGTTGCTGAAGTCTTCGAAGATGATGAGCAAACTAAGTCTAAATTACTCGTCTCGGACAAATATTGGGGTGATACGGGTGATGTGTCCAGCGAGCCGACAAATCTTGTGTCTTCACCTGCATCATATAATGTGCCAGAAAAACAATGTGTTATTTTGAAAACAATCTGATTGTAATAAGTAGAATATTATTTTGTTAGTGCTAAGATTGTAAGAACTTATGCTTTACTCCTTTTAGCACTTTAGCCTTTTTTATTTGCTATGCTTGAAAAATACTGAAGCACTTGTGGTTTGTCTACACTTATCGTTTATCTAGCTTTCCACCTCGTCCCTTTCGTGATCCGGCAAACATTTAGCACACAAATTTGTCGAGCAACAAAGCTCAATTGCTAAACCAGTTTAAATCCGGAATCAAAGCCGACTTCCAGTACCAACAATTCACTACTCGGAAAATACCCACATCCAGCAATCAGACAAAGACCCAAGTATAAACTAGAAAATTTAGACTTATACCCGAAGGTAGCATTTTTAGAATTGGAAATCTAACAAGAACAAACATGAGCATAAAGTACTTTCAAGTATTCTAGGATTTTCGACTATGACACAATCATTCAGAAATAAGATGGTACATAAAAAACATCTTAGAAAAAAATTGAGGAGACCAATACTTTATTTGACTTTGAACATGTACATATATATGATGACAAAGAAAGAAATTTCAAGAATAAAAGGGATGTAGCTGAGCAATATTCCATGGATGGTCTATCTCATTCGGATTTGTACTGCCTCCAACTCACTTTCTCTTCTTAGTAGCAAGTCTTTCCTTTTCTGGCCTCATGTCAGTTAGGTAGTACGAACCATTGTGTAATACTCGACTAACTATAAAGGGCCCTTCCCATATAGGGGCAAGTTTGTGCTCCCTTTTTTGCACTAGCCGAAGAACATGATCGTCCTTCCTAAAAGACCTATTTATGACTCTCTAACTATGATATTTTCATATTTTTTGCTGATAGGATGTAGATCTCTATTCAACAATGACGCGAACTTCCTCAAGCATGTCAAGGTCATCTTGTCGAGCAACTTCAGCATCCTTTTTGACATACGCAGCAACTCGGGGAGAGTTATGAATAAGATCACTCGGAAGAATATCTTTTGCATCATGGACCAAGAAAAAAGGTGTATATCCAGTTGACCTGTTAGGAGTGGTTCATAAACTCCATATCACAGACGGTAATTCATCAGCCCAAGCCCCCGCGACACGATGTAGTGGTTCTTCTAGTCTTGGTCGCATGCCTTGAAGAATTAAACCATTTTCCCTTTCGACTTGTCCATTAGCTTGTGGATGTGCTACTGATGCAATATCAAGTCGGATCTCTTGTTCATTGTAGAATTCGACTAGTTCTCCCATGGAAATGTTACTCCTGTTGTCTGTAATAATACTGTGCGGATACCCGAATCGGATGATCATGTCCTCGATGAACTTTTTGGCTATTGCTCCATCACAACTTGTGACGGGTTTAGCCTCGATCCATTTCATGAATTTATCGACCATCACAAGAAGGTGAGTGTATCCACTTTGAGCCTGCCTAAATGGTCCTACCATGTCAAGTCCCCAGACTGTGAAAGGCCATGTAATCGGAATTGTTCGCAGTTGATCAGCCGGAACATGGGCTTGTTTGGCATATTTTTGGCAACCTTTGCATGTTTGGACCAGCTGTTCGACATCTTCCTTAGCTGTAAGCCAGAAAAATCCGTGTCTAAAGGCTTTTGCCACTAAAGATTTGGCTGCGACGTGATGTCCGCATTCGCCTTCATGGATTTCCCTTAGGATTTCGACGCCTTCTTCCGGAGAAACACTACGCTGAAAGACCCCAGATGCACTCCACTTATAGAGCTCACCTCCTAGCACTATGTAGGATTTTTCTTGTTGGACGATCTGTCAGCTCAGAACTTCATCTTCGGGCAATTTTTTATCTACCAAGAAGTGAAGCTAGGGTTTTGTACAGCTAGGAATGACAGCCAGAACTGCTATGAGTGGCGAGTTGGATTTGGTCAGATACTCCTCAACAACTCCTATGATAGAGGGAACTCTCAAGTGCTCCAAAAAAGAACGTCCCACGACCTATTTCCGCGTAGAGCCTATTCTTGATAGAGCATATGCTTCCTCGTTTTATGTTCAGGGAATGTGTCGAACTTCAAACCCTTCAAACGATTTAGATAGTTCATCCACGACAGCTCTATAAGATACCATGTGCTTGTTTACATTGTAGATATCGAATATTTACTGAGCAACTAAATCCGAGTCTCCATAACACATCAGTCGGTGAATGCCAATGGCTTTTGTGATTCGAATTCCATGTAGCAAGGCTTCATATTCGGCAATGTTGTTTGTTGCCGTGAAGTGAATCTGCAATACGTAGAATAGTTTATCACCTTGGGGTGACTTGAGTACCACGCTAGCCCCCGAGCCCCCGAGCTCTTTGGACCCGTCAAAGTGTAATGTCAAAACTTCCGTCTCTGGGATGCCTATGTTTTCGACTGTCTCTGTCCAATCAGCAACAAAGTCAACAAGAATATGGGATTTGATTGATGTGCGGGGTTTGTACTCAATGTCGAAAGCTGCTAGCTCTATACCCCACTTAGAGACGCGTCTTGTGGCATCGTTGTTGTTGATTATGTCTGTCATAGGAGCTATGCTCCCCATGGTAATCTTGTGCTCTTGAAAATAGTGTCGTAGCTTTCTGGATGCAAAGAACACACCATAGGCTAACTTTTGGTTATGGGGATACCTTTGTTTCGATTCAGTCAAGACCTCAGTCAGATAATAAGTCGGAGGCTGCACCAGGTGTTCCTGTTTTTCCTCCGGCTGTTCCACCACCATGACGACATTGACGACTCATTTTGTTGTAGCTAAGTATAGCAACATCGGCTCCTATGGATCCGGTGCTGTAAGAATAGGGGCATACGAGAGTACAACTTTCAGATCCTGAAGTGCAGCTTTAGCTTCATCAGTCTAGACGAACTTCTTAGTCTTTTTCAACAGCTTGTATAGTGGTGCGGCTCTTTCACCGAGCCGGCTTACAAACCGACTGAATGTAGCAATATAGCCAGTTAGCGTTGTACGTCCTTCAAGCGAGTTGGTCTGGAAATATTGAGTATAGCCTTTATCTTGTCACGGTTCACCTCTATGCCTCTTTGAGACCCAATGAATCCTAACAATTTTTTGGCCGGTATTCCAAAGAAATACTTCTTTGGGTTAAGCATTATGATGTATTTTCGTAGATTACTGAATGTTTCCTCCAAGTCAGAAATTAGTGTTTCCTTCTTTTTGGACATCAAAACTATGTCGTCCACATATGCATGTACATTGTATCCGATTTGATCGTGGAGGCGACGCTTTATAGTGCGCTGGTACGTTCCTCCTGCATTTTTGAGCCTAGAAGGCATCGTAACATAGCAGAAGGTTCTGAAAGGGATGATGAACAAAGTCTTTATTTTTTCTGACTCCTTCATCTGAATTTGATGATATCCGGAATATACATCGAGAAAACATAGGAGTTCCGAGCCTGTTATCGAATTGATAACTCGATTAATTCTAGGCAGACCTAATGGATCTTTGGGACAAGCCTCATTCAAGGCAGTATAATCAACACACATCCTTAAATCAGCAGTGTCCTTTTTAGGGACCATTACAGAATTGGCCGACCAATCAGTATGGATGACCTCTTCTATGAATCCGGCTAACTCAAGCCAGGCTAGTTCCTTAGCTATTGCTTTTCGCTTTTCATCGCCAAAACATTGTAAGGATTGTTTGATGGGTTTAGCATTGGGTTATACATTTAGACCGTGCTCAGCAAGTTCCCTAGGTACTCTGGTCATGTTAGATGGCTGCCATGCGTTGATATCTTTATTAGCTCTGAGGAACTCGACAAGCACACTTTCCTATGCGTGTCCTAGATCTACGCCTATCGGGGTCACCTTGGAGGGTTCATCATCCTTCAATGGTGTTATCTTCGTCTCTTCCGATGCCTTGAACTTTGAAGTCGGCTTTATCACCTCCTTCGTTGCGGGCATCTCGGACGGGTCAATGTTCTTCTTGATCTCCTGGTACTCGTCAGCGTGAAGTATGGCTTCAGCAAAGGCAGCATTTCGTCCTCGCATTCTCGTGCCTTCTTCGGGTCTTCCAGGATTGTGATGACGCCATTGGGACCTGGAATTTTCATTATGTTGTAAATATAACAAGGGCGAGCCATAAAAGCCTAGTAATCCGGATGCCCAAAGATGACATGGTATGAGCTCTTGAACGGGACCACTTCGAAGGAAGGTGATTCCGTCCGGTAGTTCTTTGGAGTTCCAAAGGTAACATCCAAAGTGATCTCTCCTAGAGAATTTTCTTGTCTTCTAGGGATAACTCCATGAAACATCACAAAGCTGTGATTCAGTTGTGTTTCTGATATCCTCATGCGGCACAGCGTTTTGACATATAGGATGTTGATGCTGCTACCACCGTCCATGAGGGTGTTGGAGAACCCATAGACGTCAATAAGTGGATTGATGACCAGAGCGTATTTTCCTCGCATGTGTAGCTTAGGCGGATGATCGCTTTGGTCAAAGGTGATTCTAACAACCGACCAATCCAGAAACTGGGGGATAGCCAGAACAGTTGCGTTGAACTCATGCATCACTCCCTTTTTGACCTTGGCCGGTTGAGATACGAGGAAGTAGACATAAGTGTCTTTCTTGGTTGGGAAGGTCTTTTTTCCATCCGACTTGGAATTTGAAGCTTCTGCCTCCTCCATGTCAGAATCTTCCTTGGACTCTTTCTCTTTGTCGGAATTTTTCTTTCCTTTTTGTCGCTTGGCCCCATAGCCAGCGGATTCGTCTTTCTTGATGTCTTCATTGAAACGACACTCAGCATTGGTGTGGGACAAGCCCCCGTTGCCGTCCGGGTGATGCATGCTCGGATTGTTGGCAATGTCGGCCCAAGAGTAGGTCTTGCCAGGTTGCTGGTCTCCTCTACCTTGGATTCTATAAGTTCCACGACCTCATCCCCAGCTGCCTCCGTGGGCTCCTCATCCTCCAGACCTGAAAGTTGTGTTGATGGTTGCAGTTTCCAGATTGGGTTTTTCCTTCGAGGTGTGGCTTGCTTCTTTGGCTGTTTTGCTAACTGTGGCAAAGCTAGCACATTTAGCAGTCCCTCTGCATCATCATCAGCATCAACGTATTTTCTTGTCATCTCTATCATCTCCCCAAATCAGTCACTTTGTCACACTTTAAGCGATCATGTAGTAAACCAATTGGGAGTCCCACGATGAACGCCTTGATCACGGTTTGATCGTTTACTCCTTCGCAGGAGTTCTTCGTGTCGATCCATCATCTAAGGTAGTCCCGGAAAGTTTCTCTAGGTTTTTGGGTGCATCGCTACAGATATCTAACCGTGCAGGGTGTCATGTATGTTCCCTCGAAGTTCCCAAAGAAAGCACTTTGCATACCATACTAGTTGTGGATGGTGTTTTTCGGAAGTTCATTGTGCCCCGATCGAGCCGTCTTCCTCAGCATAAGCGGGAGATACCGGGTCGTGACCAAGCTATTTCCTCCTTTGTCGATGCAGCAAGCCTAAAAAAGTCTTCGAGTTAGGTGTCTACCAAGCCACACCATCGTAGGGCTGGATGTGCATTGAGATGGAAAATCCTTGTGGAAAATTTGTTTGTCTTACACGTGGTCCAAAGCATTTTGGACCCACCTAGATGTTATCCTACTCGTAGTGTCGCGCCTCTATGTTTGAGTTGATCATGTGCCTAGCATCACCTGGTGACAAAGCATGTTGTCTAGTTGTTCGCTGTGGCTACCATGGCCATGAGCCGGACTTCTGCTTCTTCTACCACCACCTCCACCATGGCGACCTCCCTGGCCTCCGTGTGAGCCGCTATGGTGACTGCTTGGCGAAGAAGGTGGTGGTGGATTGTTACCCCCAGCCAGGGTTTCATCATGACAGCCACCATGCCAGCTTGATCCAGCACGATGTTTGTCGTTCCTTTGTCCATAATTGCCATCATTGTGACGTGGCTCAGTCAGACGGCTATTTTGTCTAGGAGGGGGCATCCTTTGTCGGTCCTGCTCCCGATGTTGAGCTTATTCATCTTCCCTGTGGTTATTCAACTGCCGCTGGGGAGGTTGGACCATTACTGCAACAGCGTCTCGCTCCGCAGCTGGGGCAACATTACTCCAGCTTCGTGCGGGTCTGTGCTGCTATCCTGAAGATCGGGTTCTTGAGTAATTGTCCTCTTGAGGGTCAAAACGGTAGCGTTGTTCCAGCTCCCATCGGGACCTTGTATCTTGGTGTCGACCCATGTCTGTGTGGCATTGATCTGATTTGGAGATCAGCTTTTCGCTACCGGATGTGGCGACCTTCTGTTGTTCTAGGCTCTTGGTGAGTAGCTTAAGACTTAGTCAAACCTGATCTAGACTTGGATTGTTTGCCAAGAGATCTCGAGCCACGATAGTATTTCCACCGGCGTGCTATACACCCAGTTACCCTTGCTGTCGATCTGAGGTTTCCCTACAGCTGTATCTCCTTCAAAAAGGGTTTTGTGAATGTTCAGATTTTTATTAGCCAACTCAGGGACGTTCCAAGTCTTCTGATGCTACCGGGTCCTAGGATGCCCCGCAGCTGTAATGCGCTATTTTTCCTCGAGAATTTTTGCAGTTTCCTGAAGGAGTACTTGACAGTGCGCTTCTAGGTCTTGGGCCCTATCCTCCAACTCCGCAGGTGTAAGTCCTGCAACTATCGGGATAGGTGTGGTAATTGCTTCCCCAAGGAGTTTACGGGCACCAGGGGTAACCATGTGTCCATCCAAGGGAGTATCTTTTGGCTCATCAGGGATCAAGGCTCCATCTGAGTCTTCTTCGTAATCTTCGGCTATCACCTCACCAGTTGGGAGGTTCTTAGCCGGAGTCTTCTTATTCTTCTTCTTCTTTGCCTTCTTGGCTGCACCAGTAGCAAAGATGGAATTGGGTCCAAGTCCTAGAGTTAGGCTTTTATCAGTACTCTTGGGCATCTAGATGTCGAGATTATCTCTGAGATCCATATTGTCCTGTGGTTCAGGAGAGTTTTCTCCGGATCCTTCATCCAAGATGTTGCGAGGGATTTGGTCCATGGCTTCTCCTTCTTCCACAGCCTTGGAGTTGAGCTCCTCTTCATATTCTGCGGAGAACTTCCGGAAATCTGCCGACGTCATGGAGTCATCTAAGGATGCTGGTAAGTCAACGTTTGTTCCGATTGCCTCTAGAACCGAGTCGTTGTCGTCTCTAGCATCGGCAGAGACGGATCCATATCCAATGTATCCGACAAAGTGCGCTACGTCCGTCCTGAGGTAGTTGCGGATCTCTTCGTTGGCTTCCTCAAAACGCCTGATGGTCTCAAGGATATCCTCCATGCTGGCTCTTCCAGACAACATCATCTACCTCAACGTGTCCCTCAAAAGTGATTTTCCCGCTCTAGCATCGGCAGAGCCGGATCTAGAGCTATTTCTGCTTTGATCTTCTTGAGATTCGACCTCTTTGGGGAGAGCCTCCTGAGATTCTACCTCCCTGGGGAGATCCGCTTGAGGTTTAACCTCCTTTGGGAGATCCTTTTTAGATCTGATCTTCTCCATCGTCTCCGCTTCAGGTGTGGGCTAGGTGGTATTAGGATTTTCTGAGACCCGGAACTCTATCGCTTCCACACACAAAGTGGATCTAAAAAGTTCTTCCGCCTCTATCATCATCGTTGGGGTAGGTTGGGCAGGTTTAGTGAAACCGAGGTAAACATCGATCTCGCTGAAAGACATGATGGTGTAGGTGGTAACAGGTTCCCTAGCCGGAATCCAAGTCTCGTCGAGAAGGACAAGAGGGACATGGTTGGCGTAGAGGACCCGGCTGACGGCGATTGTCTGGCTGATTCTGATTCACGCAGATTCCGCCCAGAACGAAGATCCGAGACTCACCATCCCCACGGTGGGTGCCAACTATTGTCAGATTGAAGACATGTATGCCCAGAGGGGGTCCTCGAGGAGTGTGGTGAAAGTGGGTGTGAGGCGACAGTATTCCGGGACGGTGAGCACACAAGCTTTACCCAGGTTTGAATCCACCGACTTTGGACGGATCCTACTCCTGCTAGCAATCCAGTAATATGGCAGAGCCAGAAGTACATATTACATGAGAGGTTCGCCTGTGAGAGTTGAGATTGTAGATTGTGGGTGCCCCAAAGGCTGGTCCCTAGGACGGCTTATATAGATATCCGACCTAGGGTTACAAGAGAGACCTATCCGACTACGACTAAGAGTCGGTTTCAAAGTACATCTTGGACTACAAGTAACTAAATAGGCCTAAGTCGGTAAGTCTTCTAGGCCTTCCTGTAGGCGGATGGACCTCCATCTTCTCTCCCTGACTAGGCCGCCCATGAAGCCAAGCTCTAACCCTAAGTGAGCCACCCTGGTCAGCGAGTCACAGTGGGTATACCCGGAAAGTATATCCCCAACATTATCCACTTTGTAAATTTATCCACCTTCACTAGGAGGTGAGTAAATCCACTTGGAGCCCATTTAAACAGTCCTACCATATCACGTCCCCAGAATGCAAAGGGCCATGTAATCGGAATTATACACAGTTGATCAGCCGGAACATGGGCTTGTTTGGTGTACTTTTGGCAACCATTGCACATTCTAACCAGCCTATCAGCATTTTCCTTTGGTGTAAACCAGAAAAATCTATGTCAAAAAGCCATTTCCACTAAAGATTTTGCTATGGCGTAATGTCCGCATTCGCCTTCGTGGATTTCCGTTAGGATTTCCACTCCTTCTTTCAGAGAAACACAACGCTAAAAACCCCAGATACACTCCACCTATAGAGCTCACCACTCACCACTATGTAGGATTTTGCTCATCAGACGATCCGTCGGCTCAGAACTTTGTCTTCAGGTAATTTTCCGTCTACCAAAAATTCAAGGTAGGGTTTTTTCCAGCTGGGAATTACACCTAGAACTGCTATGAGCGGTGAGTCAGATTTTTTCGGGTACTCCTCATCAACTCCTGTGATAGAGGGAACTCTTAGGTGCTCTAAAAAAGTGCCATCCGGGACCTTTTTCCGCACAGAGCCTATTCTTGATAGAGCATCTGCTTTCTCGTTTTCTGTTTGGGGAATGTGTTGAACTTCAAACCCTTCAAACAATTTTGCTAGTTCATCCATGACAGACCGATATGCTTCCATGTGCTTATTTGCATTGCAGATATCAGATACTTGCTCAACAACTAAATCTGATTCTCGTAACGCATGAGTCGGAGAATGTCGACGTCTTTTGCAATTCAAATTCCATGCAACAGGGCTTCATATTCGGCAATGTTATTTGTCGCTGTGAAGTGAATCTATAACACATAGAATAATTTGTATCCTTGCGGTGATTTGAGCACCACGCCAGTGAAATAAATATGCCCGAGAGGCAATAATAAATGGTTATTATTTTATTCCAGGTTTATAATAGATGTTTATTTCTAATGTTATAATTGTATTAAAAAGGAAACGTTAATACATGTGTGTTTAATAAACAAACAGAAGGTTCCTAGTGATGCCTCTCATTACACTAGCTTGTTGATTAACATATGGTCAAGGTTTCCTGATCATGACATTGGATGTTGTTAATAACAAGGTCACACCATTGATTGAATGATGTGATGAACATACTCCCAAAGTATAGTAACATGATCAAGCCATTATGTTAACACTAGTATAACGTCATTCAAAGTAACCCTAATCCTTAAACCATGAGATCATGTTAATCATTGACTTTGGAAGAGTATTTTGATTACATCAAATGTCACACCGTAACAGGGTGATCATAAAGGTGTCATCAGATACTTGGAAAGTGTTAGTTGAGGCTCGTGGATCAAGAGTGGGATTTGTCCATCGTAATGACAAAAATATATACTTAGGGCCCTCTCGGTGATATCACATTGACATAGCTTGCAAGCAAGTGATAATGATCATTAAGAATGTCATATCATGGGAATGAGAAAAGAGTACTTGTCAGTAACAGGATCAAACTAGGTATGAAGGATACCGAATGATCGGATCCCGGACAAGTAAGATATCACGAGACAAAAGGAATTGGTTACTGAATAAAAGGTCATGCGATCACTAAGTCATCGCATGAACTAGTGGGAGTCATTATGTATATCTAGGTCCCGCTAATGATTATTGATCGAAGAATGTCTTGATCATGTCCACACAGTACGCGACCCGTAGGGATACACACTTAAGGGTAGTCAAATTAATTGAGTGGATAGGGAACACATGAGAAGATAATGGAAATCACAGGAATTTATCTATCAAATCTGCCAAAATAGTTTCGGGGTATCGAAACAAAGCAAGGAATCAAAATGTTAATGTGTTCATTAAATGAAGTGTTCATTAAATTGAGTTTCATTAAAACAAGAGAATTAAAGTGCTTTAATAGAAAGACCTTTGGTTTTTGAGTGGAGAATAAATGGGATAAAGTGGAGATTGAAATTATGTGAGTGGAGAGTCTACCCACATGAATGAGAGGAGGTGAGGGGGAAGCCTCTTGGTTGCTGGCCAAGGGAGGGGCTTGCCCCCTCTCCCCTATAAAAGGAGGTGGAGACCTCCTCCCTCACACACACTTTCCCACTCCTCTAATATGCCCTTTGGTTGGCATATGCTCCCTCTTTCTACCCTTGTCCATTGCCACAAGAAAAGGTGCTTAGGCAAAGACCTACTCGAGATATTCCCCTCCACCATCTCTACCATGGCGTAGCGCTGTTGCAGTTCCCGGGGATCCACTACTTCTGCTGCCCGGCTAGAGCGAGGGTTCAGGAGTCATCGACACACCATACATGTGACCGACTACGGAGGTGCTACACGTGCAACACTGTCATTGCGTCCTTGAGGTTGGTCGAGTACACTCTACAATATCCAAGTTTGTTTGCGGGAACATTATCCCATGTTACGGTCTTCGAGGGTGAGTCCATCTGAAACCGTTACATGTATCTCCTAGATATGATCTTGGTGGTTGCAATCGTAGGAATTTTTTTTGTTTTCCATGCAACGAACCCCATTAGTGGTATCAGAGCTATGTCTATGCATATATGCTTTGTACGATTAGAACACATAGAGATGTGGGCGTTGATAGTCTTGTTGTTTCATACTTGTGTAAATTTTGATCATGGTGGCATGTTGGGATGAAGCGGCCCAGACTAACTTTACATGTCCTCGCACATGAGACATGTCCCATGCTTGACATGCAACTCGTATTGCATAAGTGGCTCAGCGGGTGTCTATCTATCCCAACATAATCGTGATCTAATTTACAACGGTTTGCAAATAACTTGATTTGTCAATGTTGTGGCTGAAATTTATAGGTAGTGCGATTCTCTCCTAGAAAGCCCAAAGCCGCGTAAAATATAAAAAATAAATTAGAGGGTATCTAACTTGTTTTTCAGGGCATGTGATGTGATATGGTCATTGTTACAAAAATTGTTGTATGCAATGAGATTTATTGTAAGTTAAACAACCGGCATAAGACATATGGTTGTCTTTCTCTTTTATAGCCTGCGTTCTATTCATGTATATCCAAGAGATATATTGTAATGGCAAAGACAACCATGATGGTGGCGCCATGAATCTTGGAGCCACGCCAGTGGAATGAGGGAGATCATACCATGGAGCACATGATGGATATCAAGTGAAAGAAAGGGCCATATCATATCACATTTTATATGCATGTGATGTTTATCCCTTTATGCATATTATTTTGCTTATGTCTTGATTAGTTCTTGGCGCTAGCATTATAATATGATCCCTCCCACTAATATCAAGATAATAATATGTTCTTCCTTAGTATGCACCGTTAAGAAAGTTCGTCATTTTGAAGCACCACGTGACGATCGGGTGTGATAGAATCTACGTTCGCATACAACGGGTGTAAGATAGTTTTCCACACGCAAGTACTAAGGTTCTTACTTGGCGAGCCTAGCATGTACAGAAATGGCCTCAGAACATGAACCGAAAGGTAAAGCACGAGTCATATGAATGATATGTTGTCCATATGATGCTCGCCATTGGAGCTGCACCACCACTCATGATGATCGGTTGTGGTGTAGTGAATTTGGTTCATGTTGAAGGGTTCTGTAGCAGAAAACAAAAAATTCCTACCTTGGAACTCCCTAACGCCCAAGATCTATCTATGTAGTAATGCAGTAACGACTAGAGCATATAGAATATATACCCTTGTAGACCGTACATGGTTAACATTCCGAGGGGAATGTGGTTGAAGTAGTCGAACTCGTAGCCGACCTCAAGGTTGTGAAGCTCCTCGCAGGTCACCCCTTGCTCCATCTTCATCGTGCAGCAGCTTCGGCTCACGACATCCAAGATTCCCTCATATGAGGCACCCTCAAGGTTTCGTACACATACGGTGTACGATGATGACCTCCAGATCCCTGATCCCACTGGGAATGCGGAAGTAGATCTCCGGCTTGGAATCTCCACAGCACAAGGGTGCACTGCAGTGAAGCCTTGTTCGCACAGCCCATACATGAGGCCATGGTCACAAGGGAGAGAGAGAGGAGAGAAAGGCATCCAACGGCCTTATCATTTTTGGTGTGTTGGTGTTGTGTTTATTCCCACCCATGGGCACCCCTTTATATAGGGGGAGGGAGGTACGCCCTCCCCTTTGGGTTTCCCATGTGGGACTAAACAAGAGAGAGAGGGGGGAGGTGGCGCCATAGTCCCTAAGGCACCATGGGCTGGCCGGTCAGGGGTGGTACCCACCCTGCACACAGCCCAAGGCTGGGTGGGTAGGCCCCATGTGGCGGCTAGGCCTTGGGCCCTTGGCCCTTCCCTCTTGCGGTTTTCCCTCATGGGCCCCTTTTCCCTAGGAATTGGGCCCATTAGTAGAATACCCATTCAAATTAGATTTTAATATTATGTTTAATATTAATTACATTAATTAACATGTAAATACATATTAAAAAACTGATTTGACCCGAAACACCTTTCGGTTCCCTTTCTGGTTTCCCGGAATGACTTCGGAACTTTCTCGGAATGATTCTGGTTCTCTCATGGAATTTTTCTGGTTTCCTTTTCTCTTTCATATGGTGATTCCAACTTATAGAGGATCTCTAGATCATTGTACCCTTAAGTGTATTTCCCCATGGCTCGGGAATGGCACAGACATGATCTCCATCAATGATCAATAGAGGGACCGGGATGCCCATATGACCCCTGTGCATTCCACAATGATAATGTCGTTTGAACCGTAAAATGTTGAGTCCTATGCCCTTTGTTTATCTGATATGACTTGTCCGAGATTCTATCATTGGCATCGCACACCTTGTTCAATATCGTTATCGACAAGTTCTGTTTTACTTGTTACCATGATGTTACATCCTCGTGACCTAGTCACATGTTGCAACATTATGAATGTAATCTCACCAAGCCGGCTGTATGTATCTTACCCATCATGCGGGTGAACAAATCCCGCTCTTGAGTGATATGTCATCTACTATTCCTCTGAATACCTAACATACACCTTTATGATCACTGTCCCACCAAGTGATGTTTGATGCAGTCAAGTATCCTCGAGAAACATTGAGTAATATGATCTCACGGTCTAAGGGGAAGGAGAGTACGTTTATAACTATTGCAACAATGAACTTTGTGACTTGATCATGTCGCAATCTTTGGGTGATGTCCATCACATCATTCACCAATGATATGACCTTGTTGTCAATTGGCATAAATGCCCCATGATCAGGAAACCTTGATCATCGCTTGACCAACGAACTAGTATGAATAGAGGCTACTAGGGACTTGGTTTATTTCATACCACACTTGTGTCAATGTTTCCTATTGATACAGTTATAACACAATATGAAACTACTACAAACTAATTGAGATATGATAATAAAACCCATTTATTATTTGCATTTAGGGCATAGCTCCTTCACGTGTAATCACTAAAAATGACTAGAGGGATGTTGTTTTTGAGTGGGAGTTCTCATCGTCATTTTGAATTGACTTGAACTCTATTTTTATAAACCTAGTATAAGATAGTATTTGCAAATATATTGTAGATCATGGCACCCCCTGCGTTCAATTTCAATGCATTCCTAGGTAGAGAAAAGCTACAAGATAATGGGTCTAACTTCAGCAACTAGCACCGCAACATGATGATCATCCTCACGGGCATGAAGAAGTCCTATGTGCTAGACAGTCTATTAGGTGACGCCCCTGTAGCTAGCTCGACTCAAGAAGAGCACGGCGCCTATGACGTGAAATTTGATGACCACACTCTTGTGCGATGTGCGATCCTCCAGTCGCTGGAGCCTGAACTCCATAAGCGTTTTGAACTTACTGATGTTGATTTCATGGTGGAGGAACTGAAAACTATGTTTGGGGACCAAATCCATGCTGGGAGATATGAGATCTCAGATAAGTTCTTTAGCGCTAAGATGGAGGAGCATAGCTATGTGAACGAGTACATCATTAAGATGACAGGCTATGCTCAACGTCTTGAGACACTGGGATGTGAGATTCCACCTGATCTCACAATGAATAGGGTTTTGAAGTCGCTCCCACCTAGCTACAAAGGGTTTGTGCTAAACTACAAGATGAGTGGACCAAACAAATTGCTCACTAAACTCGCAACTATGCTGAAAACTGCTGAGGTAGACATCAAGAAAGAGCACCAAGTGTTGTTGATCAACAAGACCACTAGTTTTAAGAAAAAGGGCAAGAGAGGCAAATCCAAAGGTAACTCTAAGAAGGATGGCAAATCTGTTGCCAAGCCTGAAAAGAATCCAAAGGAGACCCTAAGCCCGACACTGAGTGTTTCTACTGCAAGGGGACTTGTCACTGGAAGCGAAACTGCCCGAAGTACTTGGCAAATAAGAAGGCCGGGAACATGAACAAAGGTATATGTGATATACATGTTATTGATGTGTACCTCACTAGTAGTCGAAGTAGCACCTAGGTATTTGATACCGGTTCGGTTGATCACATATGTAACTTGAAACAGGGGCTAAGGAATAGTTGACCGCTGGCAAAGGATGAAGTGGCGATGCGCGTAGGCAATGGATCCAAGGTGGATGTGATCGCCGTTGGGATTTTGCCACTTCATCTACCATCAGGATTGACAATAAACATAAATAATTGTTATCCGTTGCCTACGTTAAGCATGACCATCATGTCTAGATCATGTTTAATGCGAGATGGTTATTTATTTGTGTCTGAGAAGAATGGTTGTCCCTTTTATATGAATAATATCTTTTATAGTCATGCACTTGTGTTGAATGGTTTATTTGTTTTGAATCTTGATATTAGTAGTACACATATTCATAATGTGAATGCCAAAAGAATCAATCCGAGTGATGGTATTGCTACATATATGTGGCATTGTCGTTTAGGTCATATTGGTGTTAAACACATGAAGAAGTTCCATTCTGATGGACTACTAGAATCACTTGATTATGAATCATTTGAGACATGTGAGCCATGCCTTATGGGCAAGATGACTAGAACTCCATTCTCTGGAACAATGGAACGAACAGCCAACTTATTGGAAATAATACATACTGATGTATGTGGTCCAATGACTGTGTCTGCACGTGGTGGATATTGTTATTTTGTAATCTTCATGGATGACTTAAGTAGATATGAGTATATTTACTTAATGAAACACAAATCTAAAACATTTTAAAAGTTCAAAGAATTTCAGAGTGAAGTAGAAAATCATCGTAACAGAAAGATTAAATTTCTTCGATCCGATCATGGAGGTGAGTATCTTAGTTACGAGTTTGGCACGCACATGAGACAATGTGGAATTATTTCACAACTCACTCCTAAAAGAACACCACAAAGAAATGGTGTATCTGAATATCATAATTGAACTTTATTAGATATGGTGCGATCTATGATGTCACTTACCGAATTGCCTCTATCATTTTGGGGTCATGCATTAGATACGGCTGCATTCACTTTAAATAGGGCACCATCAAAGTCCGTTGAGATGACACCGTATGAATTATGGTTTGGTCACAAACCTAAGCTGTCATTTCTAAAAGTTTGGGGCTGTGATGCTTATGTGAAGAAGCTTCAACCTGATAAGCTCGAACCCAAAGTGGAAAAATGCGTCTTCATAGGATACCCAAAAGAAACAATTGGGTACACCTTCTATCACCGATCTGGAGGCAAGGTTTTTGTTGCCAAGAATGGATCCTTTCTGGAGAAACAGTTTCTCATGAAAGGTGTGAGTAGTAGGAAGGTAGAACTCGACGAGGTTATCGAACCTCCTCCTCCTGAAGTGGTGAGTAGCGCATCACCAGAAACTATTCTAGTGGTGACTCCACCGAATGAAGAGGAACTAATGATGAGAATCGTGAAGATCATGAGACTCATCATGAAACTCCGGAAGAGAACACTACATTACCTCGTGTTTCAAGTAGGATATGTGCAGCTCCTGAACTATACGGTAACCCAGTCTTAAATTTCATGGTAGATGGAAGCGATGACCTTGCGACATATGAGGAAGTGATGATGAGCCCGGATTCCAAAAAATGGCTTGAAGCCATGCAATCCGAGATGGGATCCATGTATGAAAACCAAGTTTGGACTTTGGTGGACTTACCTCACGACCGCAAGGCTGTTGAGAATAAATGGATTTTCAAAAAGAAAACAGACGTTGATAGTAATGTAACCATCTATAAAGCTCGACTTGTCATGAAAGGGTTTTGACAAATTCAAGGAGTTGACTACGAGGAGACTTTTTCTCCCGTAGCGATGCTAAAGTCAATTAGGATTATGTTATCAATTGCTTCATTTTTCGATTATGAAATCTGGCAGATGGATGGAAAAATAGCATTCCTAAATGGAAATATTGAGTAAGATTTGTATATGATGCAACCAAAAGGTTATTTTGATCCTAAGGATGTTAACAAGGTATGCAAACTTCAGCGTTCCATCTATGGACTGAAGCAAGCATCCTGAAGTTGGAATATCCACTTTGATGAAGTGATCAAAAGGTTTGGATTTGTCCAAACTATAGAAGAGGCTTGTATTTAGAAGAAAGTGAGTGGGAGCTCTATAGTATTTCAGATATTATATGTGGATGACATATTATTGATTGTAAATGATTAGATCTTTTGAATAGCATAAAATATTACTTAAATAGTAAGTTTTCGATGAAGGACCTTGGTGAAGCTGCCTATATTTTAGGTATCAAGAGATAGATCAAGACACTTAATTGGATCATCACAAAGTACATACCTTGACAAGATTTTGAATAAGTTTAAAATGCATAATAGTAAGAAAGGTCTCTTACCCATGGCACAAGGTAGAATTTTGAGTAAAACTCATAGTCCAGCTACAATACAAGATAGAGAATTGATGGTCAATGTCCCCTATGCCTTAGCCATAGGCTCTCTTATGTATGCTATGTTGTGTACAAGACTAGCAGGTACCAATCTGATCCAAGTGTACAACACTAGAAAGTAGTCAAGAATGTCTTTAAGTACTTAAGAAGAACTAAAGACATGTTTCTCGTCTATGGAGGTGAAGAAGAGCTCATCGTAAAGTGTTACATCGATGCTAGCTTCGACACCGATCCAGATGACTCTAAGTCACAATCTGGATATGTATTTATTATGAATGGTGCAATAGTGAGTTGGAGGAATTCTAAGCAACCTGTGGTGGCAAGATCTTCAATGGAGGCGGAATATATCTCTACTTCAGAAGCAGTGGTGGAAGCGGTTTGGATGAAGGAGTTCACTTCTGAACTAAGTGTGGTTACAAGTGCTTTGCATCCAATGGTTATCTATTGTGATAACAATGGTGCCATAGCCAATGCTAAGTAACCAAGGTTTCACAAGAATTCCAAGCATATCAAGCGCTATTATCACTCCATCCGGGAGTATGTCTAGGGTGATGATGTAGAGATTTGCAAAGTGGACACGGATTTGAACATTGTGGATCCGTTGACTAAAGCTCTCCCAATGGCAAAACATGATCGGCACCAGAACGCTATGGGTGTTAGATTCATAATTATGTAAAACTAGATTATTGACTCTAGTGCAAGTGGGAGACTGAAAGGAATATGCCCGAGAGGCAATAATAAATGGTTATTATGTTATTCCACGTTTATAATAGATGTTTATTTCTAATGCTATAATTGTATTAAAAAGGAAACGTTAATACATGTGTGTTTAATAAACAAATAGATGGTTCCTAGTGATGCCTCCCATTACACTAGCTTGTTGATTAACAGATGATCAAGGTTTCCTGATCATGACATTGGATGTTGTTAATAACAAGGCCACACCATTGATTGGATGATGTGATGAACATACTCCCAAAGTATAGTAACATGATCAAGCCATTATGTTTACACTACTATAACGTCATTCAAAGTAACGCAATCCTTAGACCATGAGATTAGGTCAATCACTGACTCCGGGAGAATATTTTGATTGCATCAAACGTCACACCCTAACAGGGTGATCATAAAGGTGACATCAGATACTTGGAAAGTGTTAGTTGAGGCTCGTGGATCAAGAGTGGGATTTGTCCATCCTAATGACGGAAATATATACTTAGGGCCCTCTCGGTGATATCACATTGACATAGCTTGCAAGCAAGTCATAATGATCACTAAGAATGTCATATCATGGGAGCAAGAAAAGAGTACTTGTCAGTAACATGATCGAACTAGGTATGAGTGATACCGAATGATCAGATGCCAAACAAGTAAAATATCGCGAAGCAAAAGGAATTGGTTACTGTGAATAAAAGGTCATGCGATCACTAAGTCATCGCATGAAATGGTGGGAGTCATTATGGATCTCTAGATCCCGCTAATGATTATTGATCGAAGAATGTCTTGATCATGTACACACAGTTCGCGACCCGTGGGGAGACACACTTAAGGGTAGTCAACGTAATTGAGTGGATAGGGAACACATGAGAAGATAATGGACATCGCATGAATTTATTCTATGGAATCTGTCGAAATGGTTTAGGGTATAAAAAGAATGTAAGGGATCAAAATGTGAATGTGTTCATTAAATGAAGTACGATTGGGGATATAGTTTTCGGGTATCCTCACAGTTCCTCACTAACCAGGGTGGCCCACTTCGGGTTAGAGCTTTGCTTCACGGGCGGCCCAGTCAGGGAGAGAAGACGGAGTCCAGTACGGCTACGGGAAGGCCCAGAAGACTTACCGACTTAGGCCCATAGTGTTACTTGTAGTTCAAGATGTACTCTGTAACTGACTCTTAGTCGTAGCCGGATAGATCTCTTTTGTAAACCCTAGGCCGGATATCTATATAAGCCATCCTAGGGAGAGCCTTTAGGGCACACCCTCAATAGTCTACAATCTCAACTCGCACAGGACAAACCCTTGTAACCCATATTCCGGCTCTATCATATTACTGGATTGCTAGCAGGAGTAGGATCTGTCCAAAGCCAGCGGATTTGAACCTGGGTAAACTTGTGTGCTCACCGCCCCGAAATACCGTACATCTCACACCCCTCTCTTACGCACGCCTCGAGGACCCCCTCACGGCGTACTTGTCATCAATCCGACGCCAGTTGGCGCCCACCGTGGGGCAAGTGAGCTTTGGATCTGCGTTCCGAGCGGAATCTGCAAGAATCGGAATCGGCAAGACTATCACCGTTAGACGCATCCTATACGCCAGCGATGTCCCTCTCATCGTTCTCGACGAGACTTGGATTCCGGCCAGGGAGCCTGTGACTGCCTACACAATTATGTCTTTTGGTGAGATCGATGTTTACATCGGTTTCACTGAACCTGCCCCACCCACCCTAGCGGTGATGATAGAGGCAGAAGAATCTTATGGGTCCCCTTTGTCCGTGGAGGCGGCAGAGTTCCGAATCTCAGAAAACCCTAAACCCACCCAGCCCGCACTAGTTGCGGAGATAGTGGCGAAATCCGAGCCTGAAGAAGACCTAGCGGTCCAAGTCGAATCTGGAGTAAATCTTCCTAGAGGAGCCAGATCCTAGATTGACCCACCCGCGGAAGTCGAAATCCAGGAGGAGCATATCAATGACACCAATTCCGGCTCTGATGATGCCGGGACAGATAGACCTTTCCTAAGGTACACACTATGACGGATGATAATGCAAGATGCAAGCGCATATGAAATTCTCGAGACCATCAAAAGTTTCGACATGGATGATCACGAAAGCCGTAGGTACCTTAGGAAGCACGCGTCGCACTTCGTCTGGTACGTGGGATCCGGATCCGGCTCTGCCAATGCTGGAGAAAACACCGACTCGGTGCTGGAGGCAATTGGAACAAACGCCGACGTACCCGCATCCTCGGATGAATCGATGACGTCAACAGATTTCCGAAAGTTCTCCGCAGAATATGAAGAGGAGTACAACTCCAAGGCTGTAGAAGAAGGAGAAGCCATGGATGAAGGATCCGGGGAACACTCTCCTAAAGCGCAGGATGACATGGACGTCGTAGATAATCCCGAGGTCCAAATGTACGAAAGTACCGATCAGAGCTTGACTCCGGGAAACGGACCCAAAGCCATCTTTGCTACCGGCGTTGCAAAGAAGGCAAAGAAGAAGAACAAGAAAAACAAGACCCCAGCAAAAGACCCTCTGGCAGAGGAGGTGATTGCCGAGGAATACGAGGAAGACTCGGATGGAGCACTTATCCCAGAAGAGCCGGAAAAAGAAGAATCAGTGGATGGACACGTGATCACTGAAGGTGCGTGTAAACTCATCGATGCTGCATTAACCACACCCATCCCTACAGCTGCAGAACTTACTGCTGAAGAGCTGGACGAAAGGGCCCAAGCCCTAGAAGCACGTCGTCAACAACTCCTGGATGAAGCCAAAAACATCGAGGAGGAGAAGAAACGCATGGCAACTAAGGATTACATGTCTCGGTTGCATCAGAAGACACGAAAGCATCACACCAATGACGACCAATTCCCACATATCCGTGTCGTCCTTTTCGGAGATGAGATGGGGAAGCCACGGAAAGATAGCAAAGGAGATTGGGTATATCCAACCCCAGTAAAGAATACCGTGGCGGCCCGAGAAATTCTATCGGCTAATCCAGGACCAGAGGAGATCCGTTTGGGTATCAAACTACTCCACAAGGGACTGGAGCAGCAAAAGGTCGCCCTGTCCGGAAGTCAAAAACTCGTCTCGGATTCCGACCAACGTCGAACAGATTCGGCATGGGCTGACGTGAGACCCCACCGCGTTCCGGATCAGCATTACCGCCCCGAATGATGGGAGTACAATTATTCGAGAACCGGATCGTCAGGACAGCATCGCAGGACTACACGCGACTGGAGCAACGTCACACCAGGGGCCGAGAAAGAGGCCATCGCTGCTCTGAATCCGAGGAATCCTCCCCGACAAGAATCTAATGATCTAAATGGAGAAGATAAAGAGAAATGTTAGGAGGAGGATCGTCAAAAAATGCCACCTCCTAGAAATGCAAGCCGTCCGGCTGATCCCCACCATGGTGGGAACGATAGACGAAGAAACGACGGAAACCATGTCGGGACAAGCCGGCAGGGGGCTCGTCGTAGTCAAGACCCTCCCTGGAATCGGAATAATGACGTTCCGGACGGAGGCCGGTGATCAGCCGAAAACTATCCAGCTGCCCCACCCTCTCCACCACACAGTCATCACAACGGCTCCCAAGGAGGGCAAGGAGGACGACATGGCGGAGGAGGTGGTTGCAGAAGCCGAAGTCCGGCTCCAAGGCACCGCAGCCACAACCGACATTCGAGACGATCTCTATCCCTGAACGATGCAAGGCACATGATCAACTCCAACATAGAGGCTTGGCGCTACGAAAACGATGATATCTACGTGGGCCCAAAGTGCTTCGGACCATGCATCAGAGCTATAAAATTCCCGGAAGGATTTGCTATCTCAAGACATATCCAAGCCTACGATGGCATTGCTAGGCCAGATACCTAGCTAAAGGATTTCTTCCAAGCGCGCTGCATCGCTAAAGGCGGAAACAGCCTGGTCGCTACCCGATATCTCCCATTTATGTTGCGGAATACGGCACGATCATGGCTCAATGAACTTTCGGAGAACACCATCCATAACTGGTATGACATGCAAAGTGCGTTCTTTCGGAATTTCAAAGGCACATATCGGAGGCCCTGTACGGTCGGAGCCTATAGCGTTGCACCCAAAAAGCCAGAGAAACTTGCCGGGACTACCTCAGACGATGGATTGACACCAAGAACTCCTATGAAGGAGTAAATGATCAAACAGTTGACCGCGAGCTCAATGCAACAGTTACGGCTGTCCCTCAGTATCTGGACTGATCGGAAGTGGCAATCACATTTGACCGCGATGATCATCCGCCTAAGTTGCACAGGCGAGGAAAATACGCCTTAATCGTCAATCCACTTATTGACGGTTATGGTTTCTCCAAGACTCTCATGGACGGTGGTAGCAGCATCAATTTTCTCTATGTCGAAATGCTACGCCGAATAAAAATCTCGGAGACCCAGCTGAACCATAGCTCTGTGATATTTCACGGAGTTGTCCCAGGAAGACAAGCTAATTCCCTAGGAGAGATTACTTTGGATGTTACCTTTGGAACTCCAAAGAATTATCAGACGGAGGCACTTTCCTTCGAAGTGGTCCCGTTCAAGAGTGCATACCACGCTATATTCGGACGTCCGGCTTACTGGGCTTTTATGGCTCGTCCGTGTTACATTTACAATATGATGAAAATTCTAGGTCCCAATAGCGTGATCACCATCAGGGGAGACCCGAAGAAGGCGCGAGAGTGCGAGGATGGAAATGTCGCCTTTGCCGAAGCCGTGCTGCACGCCCAGGAGTACCAGGAGATCAAGAAGAGCATAGATCTGTCCGAGATGCCCGCAACGAAGAAGGAGGTGACAAAGCCAAATCCAGAGGTCAAGGCATCAGAAGAGACGAAGAAAGCACCGTTGAAGGATGATGACCCCTCCAAGGTGACCTAGATAGGCCTAGGCCTAGGTAGCGCATAGGAAAGCGCGCTCATCAAGTTCCTCCAAGCAAATCAAGATATCTTCGCATGGCAGCCATCTGACATGACCGCAGTACCTAGGGAACTCGCCGAGCACTCTCTATATGTAAACCCGAACGCTAAACCCGTCAAACAGTCCTTACGATGATTTGGTGACGAAAAGCGTAAGGCAATAGCTAAGGAACTAGCGCCGCTCGAGTTAGCCGGATTCATAGAAGAGGTCATCCACACTGAGTGGTCGGCCAATCCTGTAATGGTCCCTAAAAAGGACACCACTGATTTAAGGATGTGTGTTGATTATACTGCCTTGAACAAGGCTTGTCCAAAAGATCTGTTCACTCTGCCTAGAATTGATCAAGTTATCAATTCTACGGCAGGCTCGGAACTCCTCTATTTTCTCGACGCATATTCTGGTTATTACCAAATTCGGATGAAGGAATCTGACAAAATCAAAACTTCATTCATAACCCCTTTCGGAACCTTCTATTTTGTTACGATGCCCTTTGGGCTGAAGAACGCAGGAGCTACGTACCAGCGCACAATGCAGCGTTTCCTCCACGACCAACTCGGACGCAACGTACATGCATACGTGGATGATATAACGGTGATGTCCAAAAAGAAGGAAACACTGATTTCCGACTTGGAGGAGACGTTCGCCAATCTACGAAAATACAACATCATGTTTAACCCGAAGAAATGCTTCTTTGGAATACCAGCCGGAAAATTGTTAGGTTTCATCGTGTCTCAGAGAGGCATAGAGGTGAACCGAGACAAAATCAAGGCTATACTCAATATTTCCAGGCCAACTCGCCTGAAGGACATACAAAGACTAACTGGTTGCATTGCTGCAGTCAGTCGGTTTATAAGCCGGCTTGGTGAAAGAGCCGCACCATTATATAAACTCCTGAAAAGACCAAAGATTTTATTTGGACTGATGAAGCTGAAGTTGCACTACAAGACCTGAAGAAAGTATTGTCATCCGCTCCTATCCTTGCAGCGCCGGAACCTCAAGAACCAATGTTGCTTTATCGTGCTACGAGTAATAAGATCATTAGTATCATCATGGTAGTGGAGAGACCGGAGGAAAATCAGGAGCACCTGGTGCAGCGTCCGACTTACTTTGTCAGTGAAGTCCTAACAGAGTCAAAACAGCGGTATCCGCATTATCAAAAGTTGGCTTATGGTGTTTTCCTAGCATCTCGTAAGTTGCAACATTACATTCAGGAGCATCCAATTACCGTGGTGAGCACAACTCCCATGAGAGATATAATCAACAACAGTGACGCCACAGGACGCGTCGCCAAATGGGGCATAGAGCTTTCAGCTTTTGACATTGACTATAAACCTCGGACAGCAATCAAATCCCAGATCCTTGCTGACTTTGTCGTTGATTAGACAGAAACGAAGGAGAACATGATCCTTCCTGAGTCGGAATATTGGACCCTCTTCTTCGATGGGTCTAAGGCTTACGGGGGCTCGGGGGCTGGCGTGGTGCTCAAGTCACCCCAAGGAGATAAACTTTTATACGTGTTGCAGATCCACTTCACAGCGATAAACAATATTGCCGAGTATGAAGCACTGCTGCATGGAATCCGGATTGCTAAGGATATTGGCATCCGACGTTTGATGTGTTTTGGAGATTCGGATCTTGTTGCTCAACAAGTGTCGGATATTTGTAATGCAAATAAGCACATGCCAGCATATAAAGCTGTCGTGGATGATCTACCTAAATTGTTCGAAGGATTTGAAGTTCAACATATCCCTCGAGCAGAAAATGAGGAAGCAGACGCACTATCTCAAATAGGTTCTGCACGGAAAGAAGTCCTGGTTGGCACTTTTTTAGAGCACCTCAAGGTTCCCTCAATAAAGGGAGTAGATGAGGAATATCCGACCAAATCTGACTCACCTTTGATAGCAGTTCTGGCTGTGATTCCCAGCTGGACTCAACCCTACCTCGATTATTTGGTAGATGGCAAATTACCCGGAGACGAGGTGCTGAGCCGGTAGATTATCCAACGAGAAAAATCCTATACTATTGTTAAAGGTGAGCTCTATAAGTGGAGTGTTTCTGGGGGTTTTCAGCACTGTGTATCTCCGGAAGAAGAAGTGGAAATCTTAAGGGAAATCCACGAAGGCGAATGTGGTCACCACGCTGCAGCCAAATCTTTAGTGGCAAAAGCTTTTAGACACGGATTTTTCTGGCTTACAGCTCAGGCAGATGCCGAACGATTAGTCAAGACGTGCAAAGGCTGCCAAAAGTACGCCAAACAAGCTCATGTTCTGGCTGATCAGTTGCGAACAATACCTATAACATGGCCCTTTGCGGTCTGGGGGCTTGATATGGTAGGACCTTTTAAATGAGCTGCAAGTGGATTTACTCATCTCTTAGTGATGGTGGATAAATTCACCAAATGGATTGAGGCTAAACCTGTCACTAGTTGTGATGGAGCAACAGCCAAAAGATTTCTCGAGGATGTTATAATCCGGTATGGTTATCCAGATAGTATTATCACGGACAACGGGAGTAACTTCTCTATGGGAGAATTGGCCGGGTTCTGCAATGAGCAAAATATCCGGCTTGACACTGCGTCAGTCACACATCCACAAGCTAATGGACAAGTCGAAAGAGCAAATGGTTTAATCCTACAAGGCCTAAAACCGAGACTCGAAGCACCACTATGATGTGCTGCAGGGGCTTGGGCAGAGGAATTACCCTCTGTAATATGGAGTTTACGAACGACTCCAAACAGGTCAACCGGATACACACCTTTCTTCTTGGTCTATGGTGCAGAAGCAGTTCTTCCTAGTGATTTGATTCACACTTCTCCTAGACTGGCCACGTATATTGAAGAGGATGCCGAGATTTCTCGACAAAACAATCTCGACTTAGTCGAAGAAGTTCGCGTCGTTGCTGAAATGAGATCTACAGCCTATCAACAGAAGTTACGCAAGTATCATAGCCAGAGAGTCCGAAATAGATCTTTCAATAAAGGTGATTTGGTTCTCCAGCTTGTGCAACAAAGAAAGCACAAACTTTTCCCAGTATGGGAAGGGCCCTTTTTAGTTAGTCGAGTATTGCACAATGGATCGTACTACTTAACTGACATGAGGCCAGTCAAAGAAAGACCTGCTACTAAGAAGAGAAAGAGAGCTAGAGGCAGTACAAATCCGGATGAGTTATACAGACCGTGGAATATTGCTCAGCTATGTCCCTTTTATTCTTAGTTTATCCTTCTTTGTAAACATATATATGTACATGTTCTGTGAGAAATAAAAGTTTTGGTTGCCTCAATTTTTTTGAGAAGTTTTTACCATCTTATTTCCGAATGATCATGTCATAGTCGAAAATCCCAGAGTGCTTGAAAGTACTTTATGCTCATGTTCGTTCTGGTTTAGATTTCCGGTTCTAAAACTGCTACCCTCGGGTATAACTCTAAAAGTTTCTAGTCTTTACTTTGGTTATTTGTGTGATTGCTGGATGCGAGCATTTTCCGAGTAGTGAATTGTTGGTACTGGAAGCCGGCTTTGTTTTCGAGTTTAAACTGGTTTAGCAATTGAGCTCCGTTGCTCGGCAAAGTTTCCGGCAGAAGGTTTAGCCGGCTCACGAAAGGGACGAGGCGGAAATCCAGATAAGCGATAAGTAGGGACGAAAAATGCAAGTGCTTATGTAAACATTTCAGGCACACAAAAATTAAAGCCAAAAGTGCTGAATAGATCAAAAGCTTAGCACTAGCAAAATCATAGTACTTTACATTTACAGACGCATCATGTTTTTTCAGGATAATACAAATATTTCTGGCAATTTATGATGCAGGAGGAGATGAAGGAGCTGCCGGCTCACTGGAAATACCACCTTGATATCATTCCGAGATGTCCGCATCCGAGGTGGTGCATTCATCGTCGGAAACTTCTGCTGATTCTTCCAGAGGAGGAGGCGGAGTATTTACGTGGGTGAAGAAGGGGATCTCGTAGCTGGTCAGGTCAGCCACGTGACACCCATATCCGGTGCAGGAGTGCATGATGGCTTGAAGGTCCTGCTCCTGGCCGTCTTCATCTACTTTGCAGTACCCTCTAGTCACTTGCCATATTTCCATGTTTCCATGGTGGCTCATGACCATGGTGAGAGCGTTCTGCGCAGCAGTCCGCGCATAGGACATGTTCCAATCCTGAACAAGTTGCGGCATCTCCTTTGCCTTGTCCCGCACCTGAAAATCCGACATGCTAGGCATGTCCGGAATCTTGAGAGCTTCGCCGATGTCCTCAAGGGATTGGCGGAAGTCATGGAGCAGGTCACCGACTTGGGTAAGCCGGTGGGTACGGGGCTCGGTGGAGGAAGAGTCCGTCAAGTTCAGAGGACCTATACACAAAACAAGTCAAGAAAAGTCCAACATTGATAGAAGTCGAAGAAAGTGGAAAAGTCAGACAGATGGAACGTACCAAAAATGACGTCGTTGATTTTGGTCTTCTCTTCCCGAAGACTCTGGAGTTTAGCCCGGAGCGCATCGGAAAGATCCTTCTCTCTGCTAAGCTCATTTTGAGGTCCGAGATTGTTTTATCTTCAGCAGCGATCTTGCGATCACGCTCTTCAGTAGCCATGGAGGAGGACTCAAGGACTTGAGCAATGCTCTTTTCATGATTTGCCTTGAGCTGGTCCAGCTCTTGGCGAAGCTCCTTGTTCTCCACCACCAAGGTCTTGAGGTTCTCGGCCTCTTCAATCATGGCGCATGATTGTTTCACCAGCGCTGCAAGACAAAAAGAACAACAGTTCAGAACAAATTCGACATTGAAAATACAAAGACAAGGTTTGAGTCTCGGAATGTTCACCTTCGGCCTCATCCTTGGAAACTTTAAGTTTAGCATTTTTAAGTCGGAGAGCCTTGATCTCTCTCCGCTTATCACAGACACTCTTCAATAAATCCTGATTATAGGAACATACTTTATGTAAGTCAGAATACCCAAATTCAGAAAGCTACTTAAGACTCGGGCTAATATTTTTGCTAAATATCAGCACGAGCCTTGGGGGCTACACTAGTTCATTCTTTGGCATCCTAATGAAGCATAAACCCAGATTGTTTATCCTACTTCATGCTTGGGGGCTAGAGGATATGATATAAAATACAATAAAGGAAAAACAGGAGTTGGAATTCTGACTTACATATTGTTCACGAGTGAGTTTATCCAAACTCGCGTTCACTTCAACGGCCACCTTCTCAATGAGAGTCAGAGGAATCACTAGGGCTGTTGGAAGCTCACCAGTCCTAATCCTCTCGTCGCGAAGGCGCACCTGGGTGAGAAGGTCGTAGAACTTGACGTCCTCTGCTTCTTGCGCTTCTTCTTTTGCAGATAAGGTTCTTTTCTCCAGGCATTGCCTGGCGAGCCGCTGGATCTCTTCAGCAGATTTTCGGGACAGGCCAAACTTGGCAAGTCCCAGATTGCTGATAAGGTTTTCGGTGAAGGTTTCTGCCGAGGGATCATTACCCAAAGAGGGTTCACCCTTATCTAAATCTGACTCATCCATGGTGACGTCAGTTTGCAACTCAAGGTTCGCAGGCTCCGTTGAAGGAGCCGGATCTTCTGCGGCATCCGGGGAGATCACCGGCGTTGTGGAAGGTTGAGGGGCAGGAGTCAGAGGAGCCACGGCAGGAGAAGCTATGGTAAGCTTCGTCTGCCGCAGCGGCTTTGAAGGAATCCCTTTCCCTTTGCCCTTGATGAGCGGTTTTGCTCTGAGAATGTAATAAAGTCGGAAACATTACATCTTGGAAAGAAATTCGAGTAAAATACAAAGGCAGAAAGTTGTGATTGAAAGTTACCTCTTCACAACAGGCACCTCCTTTGTGCCAACAGCCACCGTCGGAGCTTTGTGCTTCCTGAGCGCAAGGTCCGGCAATGGGACCACCTCTGTCTCATGAGAAAACTCAGGAGGATATCCTTCGAGCGGAGCAAGTTCCGACTCGGGGAGGTCAGCAAGCTGAAAAGAAGAAAACATATCAGTATTGCAATGTAACTCGAAGATTGAAACACATAAAAAGGTGTACTAATAGAAGCTTACCGGCACTACGGGGTTATCCACTGTATGCATATCCAAAGAAACCTCCGGGATTCTCCTCTCGATCCGCTCCCTAATCAGCCACTTGACCTGGCTTATGTAGCCCTGTGTGGTGTAGGCTTTGGGGCTGATGCGGAGGGAGTCTTTCTTGGACGACGTGATGGAATGCATCAGTCGGGTTCCATGGTGCTGAAGGGGCTGGATCCGACGTGAGACCCAACACTGGACCAAGTCAGATCCCTTCAGACCCTTTTGTTTGATCAAGTATTCAATCCGCCTCTTAGCGAAGATCAGATCGTCAGTGAGAGTCGGAGAAGCCTCGTCCCAGGATGGTTGGGCCGTGGCAGCTCTGTCGATGAAAGCTGGCAAAGAAGTGTCTTTGCCGGGAGCCGGAATATCCCTATGATAGAAGAACGTGGCTGGCCATTGTTTGACCGAGTCACTAGCTAAAATTTTGGGATACGCGCGCTCGCGTCTAAGAGAAAAACTAATAGTACCGGTGATGTAAGGAACACCGGCGGTGATGGAGTTTCTCTGGACATGAAAATAGTACCGAGATAGAGTCAAACTCGGCCTAATGCCGAGAAATCCCTCACACAACGAAGCATACGCGCTCATCTCTAAGAGAGAGTTGGGAGGAAGATGATGGAGTTGAACTCCGTAATGATCAATCACCTCGGAGAAGAACTCTAAGGGAGGAAACGACAAACCTCTGTCGAGGTAGGTGCCAAAGTGGACCCGCTCACTGTCGCGCGGGTTGGGGACGGTTTCCCCGAAGCTACTCCACCAGTCGTCGGCGTGGAGGAGCCCTTCTTTCTCCACATTCTTGAGACCCTCGTCGTTGAGCGCACAGGGAATCCAGAGCCAACGAAAGCTCTCTTTCTCCGCCACCGCTTCCGTCGCTGCCGCCGCCGCCGTTGCCGCCAAGCCGGAAGAGGAAGATGAGGCCATTTCTCCGGCGAGCAGTTGACCTAGAATGGGCGGCGCTGGGAGTTCTTTGGGGAGGAACGGGGGAGCTCTGTGCGCGCAGGGAGATTGGAAGGAGAGGAAAAGGCAAAGGACTGGTGAAAGGAGAAGGAGAAAATCCTAACCCCTTATATTCACCTAACTGTGCCAAGATTCGTGCAAATTCTACAGTGTAACCGCCACGCGTCGTGGAAGGAACTAGGAAGGTACACGCGATGATTACGTTGCCTCGATCTCCGCGCACGCATTGAAACGGCGCCTCGGTTCCGTGAACCGTGGACCCACCAACGGTCGTGCTGACGAAATGCCTATCAGATGATGTGACTTGACCATGACTTGTGTCAGGTGGTGTTAAAGACCAAGTTCCGGCTTAGTTTGAAATCAAGCTGGAAAATCCGAGTAATCTGTTGATAGGTCCGACTTATTTCTTAAGACCCGGATCGTATTTCTTGTTTTGAAGTTTCAGGAACCCTTCAAGATTCTCAAGCCGAAGATTAAGCTAGACGATGATAAAATCCGACTTTGGATCTTGGAGGCCTCCGGGGGCTGCTGTTGGGGATATACTTTCCGGGTATCCTCACAGTTCCTCACTGACCAGGGTGGCCCACTTCAGGTTAGAGCTTTGCTTCACGGGCGGCCTAGTCAGGGACAGAAGACGGAGTCCAGTCCGGCTACGGGAAGGCCTAGAAGACTTACCGACTTAGGACCATAGTGTTACTTGTAGTTCAAGATGTCCTCTGTAACCGACTCTTAGCCATAGCCGGATAGATCTCTCTTGTAAACCCTAGGACGGATATCTATATAAGCTGTCCTAGGGAGAGACTTTAGGGCACACCCTCAACAGTCTACAATCTCAACTCGCACAGGAGAAACCCTTTTAACCCATATTCTGTCTTTGCCGTATTACTGGATTACTAGCAGGAGTAGGATCCGTCCAAAGCCGGCGGATTCGAACCTGGGTAAACTTGTGTGCTCACCGTCCCGGAATACCGTACGTCTCACACCCCTCTCTTCCGCACGCCTCGAGGACCCCCTCACGGTGTACTTGTCATCAATCTGACGACAAGTACTCATTAAATGAAGCATTCATTAAATTGAGTTGCATTAAAACAAGAGAATTAAAGTGCTTTAATGGAAACACCTTTGTTTTTGAGTGTTGAATAAATGGGAGAAAGTGGAGATGAAATTATGAGTGGAGAGTCCACCCACATGAATGAGAGGAGGTGAGGGGGCACCCTCTTGGCCGTCGGCCAAGGGAGGGGCTTGCCCCCTCTCCCCTGTAAAAGGAGGTGGAGACCTCCTCCCTCACATAGACTTGCCCACTCCTCCCATATGCCCTTTGGTTGACATCTTCTCCCTCTTGCTAGCCTTGTCCATTGCCACAAGAAAAGGTACTTAGGATAAGCCCTGCTCGAGATCTTCCCCTCCACCATCTCTACCATGGCGTAGCTCTGTTGGAGTTCCCGGGGATCCGCTACTTCCGCTGCCCGACTGGAGCGAGGGTTCGGGAGTCGTCGACACACCGTACGTGTGATCTACTACAGAGGTGCTACACGTGCAACACTGTCATCACATCCTTGAGGACGGTCGTGGACACTCTACAACATCCATGTTTGTTTGCGGGAATGTTATCCCACGTTACGGTCTTTGAGGGTGAGTCCATCTAAAATCTTTACATGTATCTCCTAGATATGATCTTGGTGGTTGTAATCGTAGGAATTTTTTTATTTTCCATGCAACGAACGCCATTAGCTAGCCCCCGAGCGCTTTCGACCCGTAAAAGTCTAAGGTTCAAACTTCCGACTCCGGGAGACTTGTGTTTTCTATCGTATTTGTCCAATCAGTGACAAAAATCGGCAAGTATCTAGGATTTGATTGTTGTACAAGGTTTATACTCAATGTCAAAAGCTGCTAGCTCAATTCCCCACTTAGCGACATGTCTTGTGGCATCGCTGTTGTTTATTATGTCTCTCATGGGAGTTGTGCTCACCACGGTAATCTTGTGCTCTTGAAAACAATGTCGTAGTTTTCTAGATGCGAAGACCACACCATAGACTAACTTTTCGTAATGAGGGTACCTTTGTTTCGATTTAGTCAGGACCTCGTTGAGATAATAAGTCGAACACTACACCAGGTGTTCCTAGTTTTCTTTCGGCCGTTCCACCATAATGACGACACTGATGACTCTGTTTGTTGCAGCCATGTAGAGCAACATCAGTTCCTATTGTTCTGGTGCTACAAGGATAGGGGCAGGTGGAAGTACGGCTTTCAGATCCTGATTTGTAGCTTCAGCTTCATCAGTCCAGATGAACTGCTTGATATTTTTCAAGAGCTTATATAATGGTGCGGCTCTTTTGCCGAGCCGGCTTACGAACCGACTGAATGCAGCGATGTAGCCAGTGAGCCATTGTACGTCCTTCAGGCGAGTCAGCCTAGTAATGTTGAGTATAGCCTTTATTTTCTCTCGGTTCACCTCTATACCTCTCTGAGACACGATGAAACCTAACAATTTTCTTGCTGGAATTCCAAAGAAACACTTCTTCGGGTTAAGCATTATATTATATTTTCTTAAATTTGTGAACGTTTCCTCCAAGTTGGAAATGAGTGTTTCCTTATTTTTGGACATCAAAGATATATCATCCACCAATGTGTGCACATTGCGTCCGATTTGATCATGGAGGCAACACTGCATAGTGCCCTGGTACGTAGCTACTGCGTTTTTGAGCCCCAAAGGCATCATTACGTAGCAGAATGTTCCGAAGGGGGTGATGAACAAAGTCTTTAATTTGTCTAACTCCTTCATCCGAATTTGGTGATATCCGAAATATGCGTCGAGAAAACATAGGAGTTCCAAGCCTGCTGTTGATAACTTGATCGATTCTAGGCAGAGCAAACGGATCTTTGGGACAAGCTTTGTTCAAGGCAGTATAATCAACACACATCCTTAAATCAGTGGTGTCCTTTTTAGGGACCATTACGGGATTGGGCGACCACTCAGTGTGGATGACCTCTTCTATGAATTCCACTAACTCAGGCCGGGATAAATCCTTAGCTATTTCTTTGCGCTTTTCATCACTAAAACATCATAAGGACTGTTTGACGGGTTTAGCGTCTGGATACACATTTAGAGAGTGCTTGTCAAGTTCCCTAGGTACTCTGGTCATGTCATAAGGTTGCATGCAAAGCTATCTTTATTAGCTTTGAGGAACTCGACGAGAACACTTTCCTATGAGTGGTCTAAACCTACGCTATCCGTGTCACCTTGGAGGGGCCGTCATCCTTCAATGGAGTTGTCTTCGTCTCTTCCAATGCCTTGAACTCCGGAGTCGGCTTCATCACCTCCTTCTTCATTGCGAGCATCTCGGACGGGTCGATGTTCTTCTTGATCTCCCTAAAGGCTCTCCCTAGGATGACTTATATAGATATCTGGCCTAGGGTTTACAGGAGAGATCAATCCGGCTACGACTAAGAGTTGGTTACAGAGTACATCTTGAACTACAAGTAACATTATAGGTCTAAGTCGGTAAATCTTCTGGGCCTTTCCGTAGCCGGATGGGACTCCGTCTTCTCTCTCTAACTGGGCCGCAGTGAAGCAAAGCTCTAACCCGAAGTGGGCCACCCTGGTCAGTGAGGAACTGTGAGGATACCCGGAAAGTATATCCCCAACAGTAGCCCCTGGAGGCCTCCAAGATCCAAAGTCGGGTTTATCATTGTCTAGCTTGATCTTCAGCTTGCAGAATCTTGAAGGGTTCCTGAAACTTCACAACAAAAAATACGATCTGGGTCTTAAAAGTAAGTCGGACCTTTCAATTAGTTACTCGGATTATCCAGCTCGCTTTGAAACTAAGCCGGAATTTGGTCTCTAACGCCACCTGACACAAGCATGGTCAAGTCACGTCATCTGACAGAATGTTCCGTCAGCACGACCATTGGTGGGTCCATGGTTCGCGGAACCGAGGCGTCATTTCAATGCGTGCGTGGAGATCGAGGCGACGCAATCATCGCGTGGGCCATTCCCAGTTCCTTCCACGACGCGTGGCAGTTACACTGTAGCATTTGCACGAATCTTGGCGCAGGTAGGTGGATATAAGGGGTCTAGATTTTTTCTTCTCCTCTTCATCTGCCTTTCGCCATTCCTTTCTTCCCAAATCTCCAGCGCGCCCAGAGTCTTTTCGTTTTCCTCCCATAGAGCTCCTAGCACCACCACTTTAGGGTCACCCTTTTCCACCGGAGAGAAAATGGCTTCATCCTCTTCTTCCTCTCTGGCCGCGACGGCGGCGGCGGCGGAAGTAGCTGCGGAGAAAGAGAGCTTCCGGGGACTCTGGATCCCCTGCGCCCTCGACGAGGCTGGCCTCAAGAACGTGGAGAAGGAGGGGCTCCTCGCCGCCTGCAACTGGTGGAGCGGCTCCGGCGAGACCGTCCCCAATCCGCACGAGGGCGAGCACATCCACTTCGGCACCCATCTGGACCGAGGTTTGTCCTTTCCTCCCTCAGAGTTCTTCTCCGAGGTGATTGACCACTATGGAGTTCAACTCCACAATCTTCCTCCCAACTCCATTCTAGAGATGAGAACATATGCTGCGCTTTGCGAGGGCTTTCTCGGCATTAGGCCGAGTTTGCTTCTCTTCCGGTTTTACTTTCATGTCTGTAGGAATTCCATCACTGCCGGTGTTCCTTACATCACCGGCACCATTAGTTTTTCTCTTAGACGAGACCGGGCATATCCCAAAATTTCTGCCAGTGACTCGGTCAAGCAATGGCCAGCCACTTTTTTCTACCATCGGGATATTCCGGCTCCCGGCAAAGCTACTGCTTTGCCGGCTTTTGTCGACGGAGCCGCCACGGCCCAACCTTCTTGGGAGGAGGCTGCTCCGGCTCTCACAGATGATCTGATCCTCGCTAAGAGGCGGATCGAATATCTGATCAAGCACAATGGTCTGAAGGGATCCGACTTGGTCCGGTGCTGGGTCTCACGCCGGATCCAGCCACTTCAGTACCACGGGGATAGACTGATGCATTCCGTCACGTCTTCCCTGACCGACTCCCTCTGCATCAGTCCCAAAGCCTACACCACTCAAGGCTACATAAGACAAATCAAGTGGCTGATCAAGGAGCGGACCGAGAGGCGGATTCCAGAGGTTTCTCTGGACATGCATACGGCGGAAAACCCCGTGGTGCCGGTAAGCTTTTATCATCACATCTTTTATGTGTTTCTATATTTGAGTTACATTGCTATGCTAATACGTTTTCTTGTTTTCATCTTGCTGACATCCCCGAGTCGGAACTTGCTCCGCTCGAAGGATACCCTCCGGAGTTCTCTCAGGAGGTGGAAGTGGTTCCACTGCCGGATCTTGTGCTCAAGAAGCGAAAAGCTCCGACAGTAGCGGTTGGCACAAAGGAGGTGCCAGTCGTGAAGAGGTATCCTTTCCATCACAACTTTTCCGTCTTTGTGCTTTACTTAAACTTCTTTCCGAGATGTAACGTTTCCGACTTTGTTACCTTCTTAGAGCAAAATCGATCATCAAGGGCAAGGGGAAAGGGATTTCTTCGAAGCCATTACGCCAGACGAAGCTTACCATAGCTTCGCCTGCCATAGCTCCTCCGACTCCGGCCCCTCAACCTTCTGCAACTCTGGTTATCTCGTCGGATGCTGCAGAAGATCTGGCTCCTCAAACAGAGCCTGTAATCCTTGGGTCGCAAACTGACGCCACTGTGGGTGCATCATGTCAAGATAAGGGTGAACCCTCTTTGGGTAATGATCCCTCGGCTGAAGTCTTCACCGAAAACCTCCTCAACAATCCGGGTCTTGCCAAATTTGGCCTAACCCGGAAATCTACAGAGGAGATCCAGCGGCTAGCCAGGCAAGTCCTGGACAAAAGCCATTTATCCCCTGAGGAGGAAACGCAAGAAGCAGAGGATGTCAAGTTCTCTGACCTTCTCACTCAAGTCCGCCTTCACGATGAGAGGATCAGGAATGGCGAGCTTCCAATAGCCCCAGTGATCCCTCTTACTCTCGCCGAAAAGGTGGCAGCTGAAGTGAATGCGGGTTTAGACAAACTTACCCGCGAGCAATATGTAAGTCGGAATTCCAACTCTTGTTTTTACATTATGTTATATCATATCCTCTAGCCCCCAAGCATGAAGTAGGATATAGAATCCGAGTTTATGCTTTCATTAGGATGCCAAAGAACGAACTAGTGTAGCCCCCAAGGCTCGTGCTGATATTTAGTAAAAATATTAGCCCGAGTCTTAAGTAGCTTTCTGACTTTGGGTATTCTGACTTACAGAAAGTATGCTCCTATAACCAGGAATTATTGTCCAATGTCTGTAATAAGCGGAGAGAGATCAAAGCTCTCCGGCTTAAAAATGTTGAGCTCAAGGTAGCCAAGGATGAAGCTGAAGGTAAATATTTCGAGATTCAAACCTTGTCTTTTGCTTTTTCTATGTTGAATTTTTCTGAACTATTGTTCTTTTTGTCTTACAACGTTGGTGAAACAATCCATCGCTATGATTGAAGAGGCCGAGAACCTCAAGACCCTGGTGGTGGAGAACAAAGGACTTCGCCAAGAGCTGGATAAGCTCAAGGCAGATCATGAAACGAGCATAGCTCAAGTCCTGGAATCTTCCTCCATGGCCACTGAAGAGCGTGATCACAAGATTGCTGCTCAAGATAAAATTATCTCGGACCTCAAAAATGAGCTTAGTAGAGAGAAGGACATCTCCCAGGCGCTCCGGGATGAACTCCAGAGTCTCCGGGAGGAGAAAACCAAAGTTGACGACGTCATTTTCGGTACGTTCCATCTCTCTGACTTTTCCTTTTTCTTTGACTCTTATCAATGTCGGTTTTTTCTTTAACTTTAACTTGTGTATAGGTCCTCTAAACTTGACCGACTCCTCCTCGTCTGAGCCCCGCACTCACCGACTTACCCAAGTCGGTGATCTTCTTCATGACTACCGCCAGTCCCTTGAGGACATTGGCGAGTCTCTCAGGATTCCGGGTATGCCAAGCATGTCAGACTTGCAGGTGCGAGAGAAGGCCAAGGAGATGCCGCAGCTTGTTCGGGACTGGAACATGTACTACGCGCGAACTGCTGCACAAAACGCTCTCACCATGGTCATGAGCCACCATGGAAACATGGAGATATGGCAAGTCACTAGAGGGTACTGCAAAGTAGATGAAGACGGCCAGGAGCAAGACCTTCAAGCTATCATGCACTCCTGCGCCGGCTATGGGTGCCACGTAGCTGACCTGACCAGCTACGAGGTGCCCTTCTTCACCCGCGTGGATACTCCGCCACCTCCTCCAGAAGACACTGAAGAAGTTTCTGACGATGAACGGACCACCTCGGATCCGGACATCTCGGCACGATATCAAGGCGGAGTAACCAGCGAGTCGGCAGCTCCTTCATCTCCTCCTGCATCATAGACCAAAAAACTATGAATTATTCTGGAAATACATGATGCGTTTCATAATTATGAAGTACTATGGCTTTTGCTAGTGCTAAGTTTTTTTATCTATTCAGCACTTTTGTTTTAGACTTTTTGTGTGCTTGAAATGTTTGCATAAGCACTTAGAATTTTTCGTCTCTACTTATCGTTTATCTGGCTTTCCGCCTCGTCCCTTTCGTGAGCCGGCTAAACCTTCAGCCGGAAACTTTGCCGAGCAATGGAGCTCAATTGCTAAACCAGTTTAAACTCGGAAACAAAGCCGGCTTCCAGTACCAACAATTCACTACTCGGAAAATACCCGCATCCAGCAATCAGACAAATAACCTAAGTAAAGACTAGAATTTTTTAGAGTTATACCCGAAGGTAGCAGTTTTAGAGTCGGAAATTTAAACCAGAACGAACATGAGCATAAAGTACTTTCAAGCATTCTGGGATTTTCGACTATGACATGATCATTAAGAAATAAGATGGTAAAAACTTCTTAGGAAAACTTTGAGGTAACCAAAACTTTTATTTCTCACAGAACATGTACATATGTATGATTACAAAGAAGGATAAACTAAGAATAAAGGGACGTAGCTGAGCAATATTCCATGGTCTGTCTAACTCATCCGGATTTGTACTGCCTCCAGCTCTCTTTCTCTACTTAGTAGCATGTCTTTCTTTGACTGGCCTCATGTCAGTTAAGTAGTACGATCCATTGTGCAATACTCGACTAACTAAAAAGGGCCCTTCCCATACTGGGGAAAGTTTGTGCTTTCTTTGTTGCACAAGCCGGAGAACCAAATCACCTTTATTGAAAGATCTAGTTCGGACTCTCTGGCTATGATACTTGTGTAACTTCTGCTGATAGGCTGTAGATCTCATTTCAGCAACGACGCGAACTTCTTCGACTAAGTCGAGATCATTTTGTCGAGAAATCTCGGCATCCTCTTCAATATACACGGCCACTCTAGGAGAAGTATGAATTAAATCACTAGGAATAACTGCTTCTGCGCCATAGACCAAGAAGAAAGGTGTATATCCAGTTGACCTATTCGGAGTTGTTCACAAACTCCAAATGACAGAGGGTAGTTCCTCTGCCCAAGTCCCCGCAGCACGTCTCAGTGGTGCTTCGAGTCTCGGTTTCAAGCCTTGTAGAATTAAACCGTTTGCTCTTTCGACTTGTCCGTTAGCCTGTGGATGTGCAACTGACGCAATGTTAAGCCAGATATTTTGCTTGTCGCAGAATTCAACCAATTCTCCCATGGAAAAATTACTCCCATTGTCCGTGATAATGCTATGCAGATAACCATACCGGATTATAACATCCTCGACAAATCTTTTGGTTGTTGCTCCATCACAACTAGTGATAGGTTTAGCCTCGATCCACTTTGTGAATTTGTCCGCCATCACTAAGAGGTGCGTGAATCCACTTGGTGCTCGTTTAAAAGGTCCTACCATATCAAGCCCCCAGACCGCAAAAGACCATGTTATAGGTATTGTTTGTAGCTGATCAGCCGGAACATGAGCTTGCTTGGCGTACTTTTGGTAGCCTTTGCATGTCTTGACTAATCGTTCGCATCTGCCTGAGCTGTAAGCCAGAAAAATCCATGTCGAAAAGCTTTTGCCACTAAAGATTCCGCTGCAGCGTGGTGACCACACTCGCCTTCGTGGATTTCTCTTAAGATTTCCACTCCTTCTGGAGATACACAGCGCTGAAAAACCCCAGAAACACTCCGTTTATGGAGCTCACCTTTAACAATAGTATAGGCTTTTGCTCGTCGGACGATCTGTCGGCTCAGGACCTCATCTTCGTGTAATTTTCCATCTACCAAGTAATCTAGGTAGGGTTGAGTCCAGCTAGGAATTACAGCCAGAACTGCTATTAAAGGTGAGTCGGATTTGGTCGGATATTCCTCATATACTCCCTTTATCGAGGGAACTTTGAGGTGCTCTAAAAACGCGCCATCCGGAACCTCTTTCCGCGCAGAGCCTATTCGAGATAGTGTGTCTGCTTCCTCGTTTTCTTCTCGAGGGATGTGTTGAACTTCAAACCCTTCGAACGATTTAGATAGATCATCCACGACAACTTTATATGCTGCCATGTGCTTATTTGCATTACAAATATCCGAGACTTGCTGAGCAATAAGATCCGAATCTCCGTAACACATCAAACGTCGGATGCCAATATCCTTAGCAATCAGGATTCCATGCAGCAGTGCTTCATACTCGGCAATGTTGTTTGTCGCTGTGAAGTGGATCTGCAACACGTATAAAAGTTTATCTCCTTGGGGTGACTTGAGCACCACGCCAGCCCCCGAGCCTCCTCGAGCCTTAGAAGCATCAAAAAAGAGAGTCCAAAATTCTGACTCAGGGAGGATCATGTTCTCCTTGGTCTCTGTCCAATCAGCGACAAAGTCAGCAAGGATCTGGGATTTGATTGTTGTCCGGGGTTTGTACTCAATATCGAAAGCTGCAAGCTCTATGCCCCATTTAGCGACGCGTCCTGTGGCATCGCTATTGTTGATTATATCTCTCATGGGAGCTTTGCTCACCATGGTAATTGGATGCTCCTGAAAATAGTGTCGTAACTTACGAGATGCTAGAAAAACACCGTAAGCCAACTTTTGATAGTGCGGATACCGCTGTTTTGATTCTTTCAGGACCTCGCTGACAAAGTATGTCGGACGCTGCACCAGGTGCTCCTGATTTACTTCCGGTCTCTCCACCACCATAACTATACGGACAACCTTATTTGTCCCAGCAATGTAAAGCAACATCGGTTCCTGAGGTTCCGGCACCGCAAGGATAGGAGCAGATGAGAGTACTTTTTTCAGGTCTTGTAGTGCAGCTTCAGCTTCGTTAGTCCAGACAAAATCCTTGGTCTTCTTCAGGAGTTTGTATAATGGTGCGGCTCTTTCACCAAGCCGGCTTACAAATCAACTGACCGCAGCAATGCAACCAGTTAATCTTTGTACGTCCTTCAGGCGAGCTGACCTGGAAATATTGAGAATAGCCTTGATCTTGTTGCGGTTCACCTCTATACCTCTTTGAGACACGATAAAACCTAACAGTTTTCCGGCTGGTATTCCAAAGAAACATTTCTTCGGGTTAAGCATGATGTTGTATTTTCGTAAATTGGCGAACGTCTCCTCCAAGTCGGAAATCAATGTTTCCTTCTTTTTGGACATGACCGCGATATCATCCACGTATGCATGTACATTGCATCCGAGCTAGTCATGGAGGCAACGCTGCATCGTGCGCTGGTATGTAGCTCCTGCGTTCTTCAGCCCAAAGGGCATTGTAACAAAACAGAAGGTTCCGAAGGGTGTTATGAATGAAGTCTTGACTTTGTCAGATTCCTTCATCCGTATTTGGTGATAACCAGAATATGCGTCGAGAAAACAGAGGAGTTCCAAGCCTGTCGTAGAATCGATAACTTGATCAATTCTAGGCAGAGCGAACGGATCTTTTGTACAAGCCTTGTTCAAGGCCATATAATCAACACACATCCTTAAATCAGTGGTGTCCTTTTTAGGGACCATTACAGGGTTGGCCGACCAATCAGTATGGATGACCTCTTCTATGAATCCGGCTAACTCGAGCCGCGCTAGTTCCTTAGCTATTGCCTTACGCTTTTCATCACCAAACCATCGTAAGGATTGTTTGACGGGTTTAGCATTCGGGTTTACATTTAGAGAGTGCTCAGCAAGTTCCCTAGGTACTCCGGTCATGTCAGATGGCTGCCATGCGAAGATATCTTGATTTGCTTGGAGGAACTTGACGAGCGTGCTTTCCTATGCGCTACTTAGGCCTACGCCTATCTAGGTCACTTTGGAGGGGTCGTCATCCTTCAACGGCGTCGTCTTCGTCTCTTCTGATGCCTTGAACTCCGGATTTGGCTTTGTCACCTCCTTCTTCGTCGTAGGCATCTCGGACGGATCTATGCTCTTCTTGATCTCCTGGTACTCCTAGGCGTGCAGCACGGCTTCGGCAAAGGCGGCATTTCCATCCTCGCACTCTCGCGCCTTCTTCGGGTCTCCTTGATGGTGATTACGCCATTGGGACCTGGAATTTTCATCATATTGTAAATGTAACACGGACGAGCCATAAAATCCCACTAAGCCAGACGTCCGAATATAGCGTGGTATGCGCTCTTGAAAGGGACCACTTCGAAGGAAAGTGCCTCCGTCCGATAATTCTTTGGTGTTCCAAAAGTAACATCCAAAGTGATCTCTCCTAGGGAATTAGCCTATCTTCCTGGGACAACTCCGTGAAAGATCACAGAGCTGTGGTTCAGCTGTGTTTCCGAGATCTTCATCCGGCGTAGCGTTTTGACATAGAGAATATTGATGCTGCTACCACCGTCCATGAGGGTCTTGGAGAAACCATAACCATCAATAAGTGGATTGACGATTAAGGCGTATTTTCCTCGCCTATGTAGCTTAGGCGGATGATCAGCGCGGTCAAATGTTATTGCTACTTCCGACCAGTCCAGATAGTGAGGGACAGCCGAAACTATTGCGTTGAGCTCATGGAGAACTGCTTTGTTGACCTTTGTTGGTTGAGATCCGAGGAAGGTGACGTAAGTGTCCTTCTTGGTGGGAAAAGTTTTCTTCCCTTCCAACTTGGGATTTGAAGCGTCGGTTTCCTCCATGTCGGAATCTTCCTTGGTCTCTTTGTCTTTTTCGGGATTTTTCTTTCCCTTCTTCCGGTTAGCTTTGTAGCCCGCGGTATCATCTCTTTTGATGTCGTTGTTAAAATGACATTCAGCGTTGGTGTGGGATGAGCCCCCATTGGCGTCCAGATGATGCACACATGGGTTATTGGCGATGTCGGCCCAAGTGTTGGTTTTGCCTGGTTGTTGCTCTCCTCTACCTTGGACCCTTGATGTCCCACGGCCATGCCCGCGGCCTCCGCCACGTCCTCCTCGTCCTCCAGACCCAGAAACAGTAGTGACTACCGCTGTCTTCGCGTTGGGTTTTTCTTCCGAGGTATTTTTGCGCTTCTGAGCTTGTTGCTTTGGTTGTTTTGCCGACTGAGGCACATCCAGGACATTGAGTAATCCCTCTGCATCGTCGTCAGCATCTGCATACTTGCTCGCTATATCTATCATTTCTCCCAGATCAGTAACCTTGTCACACTTCAAGCGATGGTGCACTAAACCAATTGGGAGACCTGCAATGAAAGCTTCAATCGCAGTTTGATCATTTACTCCTTCGCAGGAGTTCTTGGTGTCAATCCATCGTCCGAGGTAATCCCGACAAGTTTCTCCGGCTTTCTGGGTGCAACGCTGTAGGTCTCCAACCGTACAGGGCCTCCGATATGTGCCTTCGAAATTCCGAAAGAACGCAGTTTGTAAATCATACCAGTTGTGGATGGTGTTCGCCGGAAGCTCATTGAGCCATGATCGTGCCGTCTTCCTCAGCATGATTGGGAGATATCGAGTTGCGACCAGGCTGTTTTTGCCTTTGGCGATGCAGCAAGCTTGGAAGAAATCCTGTAACCAGGTGTCTGGCCGAGCAATGCCGTCGTAGGCTTGAATATGTCTTGAGATAGAAAATCCTTCCGGGAACTTTGTAGCTCTGATGCGTGGTCAGAAGCACTTTGGGCCCACGTACACGTCATCGTTTTCGTAGCGCCGAGCCTCTATGTTGGAGTTGATCCTATGCCTTGTGTCGTTCGGGGATAGGGATCGTCCCGAATGCCGGCTGTGGCTGCGGTGCCTTGGAGCCGGACTTCGGCTTCTGCCACCACCTCCTCCGCCATGTCCTCCTTGACCTTCGTGGGGGCCATTGTGATAACTGTGTGGTGGAGAGGGTGGTGCAGCAGTGTAGTTTCCGGCTGATCGCCGGCCTCCATCCGGAGCGTCATTATTCTGGTTCCGGGGAGGTTCTTGGCTATGACGAGCATGGTTTCCGTCGTTCCTTCGTCCGTCGTTCCCACCATGGTGAGGCTCAGTCGGATGGTTATCATGTCTAGGAGGTGGCATCCTTTGACGATCCTCCTCCCGACGTTTCTCTTTATCTTCTCCCTTTCGGGGAGGATTCTTTAGATTCAGTGCAGCGATCGCGTCTTTCTCGGCTACTGGAGCGACATTGCTCTAGTTATGTGTAGTTCTGCGATGCTGTCCCGATGATCCGGTTCTTGAATAATTGTCTTCCCTGCGTTCAGGGTGACGATATTGTGCCCGGACGTAGGGGGTTTTGACGCCAGCCCATGCTAGATCTGTGCGACATTGGTCGGAATCCGAGACCAGTTTTTGGCTTCCGGACAGGGCAAACTTCTGCTGCTCCAGTCCCTTATTGAGTAGCTTGATGCCCAAACGTATCTCCTCTGGTCCTGGATTAGCCGATAGAATTTCACGAGCTGCCACGGTATTTTGCACTGGTGTTGGGTAAACCCAAACTCCGTTGCTATCCTTCCGTGGTTTTCACATCTCGTCTCCAATAAGGACGACACGGACACGTGGGAATTGGTTGTCATCCATGTGGCGCTTCCATGTCTTCTGATGCAGACGGGACATGTACTCCTTGTTTAACATGCGCTTCTTCTCCACCTCGATGTTTTTGGCTTCATCAAGGAGTTGTTGACGACGCGCTTCTAGGGCTTGGGCCCTTTCGTCCAGCTCATCTGCAGTAAGTTCTGCAGCTGTAGGGATAGGTGTGGTTAATGCGGCATCGATGAGTTTACGCGCACCTTCAGTGATCACGTGTCCATCCATCGATGCTTCTTTTTTCGGCTCGTCTGGGATAAGAGCTCCATCCGAGTCTTCCTCGTATTCCTCGGAAATCACCTCCTCTGTCAGAGGGTGTCTTTCTGGGGTCTTGTTCTTCTTGTTTTTCTTCTTTGCCTTCTTGGCAGCGCCGGTAGCAAAGACGGCTTTGGGTCCGTTTCCCGGAGTCAAGCTCTGATCGGTACTTTCGGACATCTGTACTTCGGGATTGTCCCCGACGTCCATGTCATCCTGCATTTTGGGAGAGTGTTCCCCGGATCCTTCATCCATGGCTTCTCCCTCCTCTGCAGCTTTGGAGTTATACTCCTCTTGATATTCCGCGGAGAACTTTTGGAAATCTGCCGACGTCATAGATTCATCCGAGGATGCGGGAATGTCGGCGTTTGTTCCAATTGCCTCCAGCACCGAATCGGTGTTTTCTCCAGCATCGGCAGAGCCGGATCTGGATCCAACGTATCCGACGAAGTGCGACGCGTACTTCCTGAGGTACCTGTGGCCTTTGCGATCAGCCCTATCGAAACTTTTAATAGTTTCAAGGATTGCATTTGCGCTAGCGCCTTGCAGTATCATACGTCTTAGTGTGTACCTGAGGAAAGGCTTGTCTGTCCCGACATCGTCAGAGTCGGAATCAGTGTCGTTGATGTGCTCCTCCTGGATTTCATCTTCCACACGTGGGTCGATCTGGGATCCGGCTTCTCCGGGGAGATCCACTACAGATTTGACTTGGACGGTGAGGTCTTCTTCAGGCTCGGATTTTTCCACTATTTCCGGAACTGGCGCGGGTTGGGTGGGATTAGGGTTTTCTGAGATCCGGAACTCTGCCGCCTCCGCAGACAAAGGGGACCCAGAAGATTCTTTTGCCTCTATCATCACCGCTAGGGTGGGTTGGGCAGGTTCAGCGAAACCTATGTAAACATCGATCTCGCCAAAAGACATGATTGTATAAGCAGTCACGGCTTCCCTAGCCGGAATCCAAGTCTCGTCGAGAACGATGAGAGGGATGTCGCTGGCGTAGAGGATGCGACTGACGGAGATGGTCTCGCTGATTCCGATTCTTGCAGATTCCGCTCGGAACACAGATCCGAAGCTCACTTGCCCCACAGTGGGCGCCAACTGTCGTCAGATTGAGGACAAGTACGCCATGAGGGGGTCCTCGAGGCGTGCGGAAGAGAGGGGTGTGAGACATACGGTATTCCGGGACGGTGAGCACACAAGTTTACCCAGGATCGAATCCGCCTGGTTTGGACGAATCCTACTCCTGCTATCAATCCAGTAATACGGCAGAGCCGGAATATGGGTTACAAGGGTATCGCCTGTGCGAGTTGAGGGTCTAAAGTATTGGGTGTTATCTGGTGCCCTAAAGGCTCTCCCTAGGACGGCTTATATACATATCTGGCCTAGGGATGACAGGAGAGATCAATCCGGCTACGACTAAGAGTTGGTTACAGAGTACATCTTGAACTACAAGTAACGTTATAGGCCTAACTCGGTAAATCTTCTGGGCCTTTCCGTAGCCGGATGGGACTCCGTCTTCTCTCTCTAACTGGGCCGCCCGTGAAGCAAAGCTCTAACCCGAAGTGGGCCACCATGGTCAATGAGGAACTGTGAGGATACCCGGAAAGTATATCCCCAACAAACATCCAAAGTGATTTCTCCCAGAGAGTTCGCTTGTCTTACGGGGACAACTCCATGGAAAACCACGGATCTATGATTCATCTATGTCTCCGAGATTCTCATGCGGTGTAGTGTTTCAATGTAGATGATGATGATGCTACTACCACCGTCCATTAGGGTCTTGGAGAACCCATAGTCATTGATCAATTGATTAACGACCAGTGCGTACTTTCCTCGCCTGTGTGGTTTAAGCGGATGATCGCTTCAGTCAAAGGTAATTGTTATTTCTGACCAGTCAAGAAACTGGGGGACAACCGAAACAATTACATTAAGCTCGTGCATCACTGCCTTTTTGACCTTAGCTGGCTAGGATCCAAGGAAGCAGACGTAGGTGTCTTTCTTGGTTGGGAAGGTCTTCTTTCCATCAGACTTGGGATTTGAGGTCTCACCCTCCTCCATGTCAGAATCTTCCTTGGACTCCTTTTCTTTGTCGGAATTTTTCTTTCCTTTGCATTGCTTGGCCCTATAGCCAGCGGATTCGTCTTTCTTGATATCGTCATTGAAACAACACTTAGCATTTGTGTGGGATGAGCCCTCGTTTCCATCCGGGTGATGCACATACGGATTATTGGCGATGTTGGCCCAAGAGTAGGTTTTACCAGGTTGCTGGTCTCCTCTACCTTGGACTTAGGAAGTTCCACGGCCTCCACATCCTCCAGACCCAAAAGTTGCATTGGTAGTTGCGGTTTCCGGATTGGGTTTATCTTCCGAGGTGTTCTTGCATTTCCGGGCCTGCTGCTTCTTTGGCTGTTTCGCCGACTATGGCACAACCAGTACGTTTAGCAGTCCCTTTGAATCATCGTCGGTGTCTACATATTTTATCGCCATTTCTATCAGCTCCCCCAAGTCGGTAACTTTGCTGCACGTCAGGCAATGACGCAGTAATCCAATTGGGAGCCCCGCAATGAAGGCTTTGATTGTGGTCTGGTTGTTTACTCCCTCACAGGAGTTCTTCGTGTCGATCCATCATCCAAGGTACTCCTGGCAAGTTTCTCCAGGGTTCTGGGTGTAACGCTATAAATCTCCGACTATGTAGGGCCTCCTGTATGTACCCTCGAAATTCCTAAAGAACGCACTTTGCATGTCATACCAGTTGTGGATGGTGTTTTCTAGGAGTTCATTGAGCCATGATCAAGCTGTCTTCCTCAGCATAAGTGGGAGATACTGGGTCGCGACCAAGCTGTTTCCTCCTTTGGTGATGCAATAGGCCTGGAAGAAATCCTAGAGCTAGGTGTCTGGCCTAGATACACCATCGTAGGGTTGAATATGCCTTGAGATAGCAAATCCCTCTAGGAAATCTATTTTTCATATGCATGGACCGAAGCATTTTGGGCCTATGTATATATTATCTGACTCGTAGAACCACGCCTCTATGTTGGAGTTGATCTGGTGCCTGGCGTCACTTGGTGACAGAGAGTGCCGTCTTGGATGTTCGCTATGGCTATGGTGCCATGGAGACGGATTTCTGTTTCCTCCACAATCGCCTCCACCTAAGTTCCCTCCATGTTCTCCATGGGAGCCATTATGGGAGCTGCTTGGTGGAGAGGGTGGTGTCGGTGGGTTGTTTCCTCCAACCGAGGCTTCGTGGTGATGTCCACCATGCCGGCTTGATCTAGCACGATGTTCATTGTTCCCTCGTCCTTCATTGCCATCATTATGACGAGGCTCAGGCGGACGGCTTGTGTGTCTAGGAGGGGCATTCTTTGTCGGTCCTGCTTCCGACGTCATGCTTCTTCCGCCCTACGATTATCTGACTCCTGCTGGGGAGGTTGCTGTTGAACCATTGTTGTGATGGCATCTCACTCCGCGGCTGGGGCGATGTTGCTCCAACTGCGTGCGGGTCTATGCCGATGTCTTGAAGATCTGGTTCTTGAATAATTGTCTTCCCTAGGGTCGGAATGGTAATGTTGATCCGGTTCCCGTCGGGGTCTTGTATCCTGTTGTCGACTAGTGTCTGTGCAGCATTGGTCGGATTTCGAGACCAGTTTTCCACTACCGGACATGGCGACCTTCTATGGCTCTATGCCCTTGGTGGGTAGATTCACACTCAACCGGACCTGATCTAGGCTTGGATTATTTGCCAGGATCTCTCGGGCCGCGGCAACATTTCTACCGGCATACACCCAGTTTCCCTTGCTGTCAAACCGAGGTTTTCCCGTGGGTGTGTTTCCTTTGGAAAGGGTCTTGTGAACTTTCAGATTTTTGTTGGCTAGCTCAGGGCCTTTCCGGGTCTTCTCATGCTGCAGGGAGTTAAACTGTCATGATGCAATGCATTGCTTCTCCTCGACGAGGTTAGTGGCTTCATGTAAGAGTCTCTGTCGATACGCCTCTAGATCCAAGGCTCTTTCCTCCAACTCGTACGGATTAAGTTCCACTGCGGTTGAGATTGTCATTGTAAGTGCTTCTCTGAGGAATTCTCGGGCACCTGGGGTCACCATTTGTCCGTCCACTAGAGACATTTTCTTTGGATCTTTAGGGATTATAACTCCATCTGAATCCTCTTCGTATTCTTTGGTGATTACCTCCTCTACTGGAGGATCCTTGGCTGGAGTTTCTTCTTTTTCTTCTTTGCCTTGTTAGCCTTATTAGCTCCCAGAGCAAAGACGGCTTTGGGTCCGATTCCTGGAGTTAAGCTTCTATCAGTATTCTCGGACATCTAGACATTAGGATTATTTTTGATATGCATATCATCACGCGGTTTGGGAGAGTTTTCTCTAGATATTTCATCCATGCTATTGCAGGGGCTTTGATCCATAGCTTCTCCTTATTTCGCGGCCTTGGAGTTGATCTCCTCTTCAATTTCTGCTTCAAATTTTCAGAATTCTATCGACATCATGGAATCCTTTGGGGAAGCCGGTATATTAGCATTTGTTCCGATTGCGTCCAGCACCAAGTCGTTGTCATCTGTAGCATTGGCAAAGCCATATCCAGATCCAACATATCTGACAAAGTGCGACGTGTGCGCCCTGAGGTAGTTGCGGCTTTCTTCATTGGCTTCCTCGAAACTGTTGATGGTTTCAAGGATTTGTTCCATGTGGTGTTTCTACACAGTAGCATCGGCCGCAACATGTGCCTCAGAAGTGATTTTCCTGCTCCGGCATTGGCAGAGCCAGATCTAGAGCTATTCCTGCTTTGATCTTCCTGAGTTTCAACCTCCTTGGGGACATCCTCCTGAGATTCGACCTCCTTGGGGAGATCTGCTTCAGACTCGGCCTCCTTGGGGAGATCTTCTTTAGATCTGATCTTCTCAACTATTTCTGCTTCAGGTGCGGCCTAGGTGGGATTAGGGCTTTCTGAGACCCGGAACTTTGCTGCCTCCGTGGACAAAGTGGATCTAGAAATTTCTTCTGCCTCTATCATCACCGTTGGGTGGGTTGGGCAGGTTCAGCAAAACCGACGTAAACATCGATCTCACCAAAAGATATGATTGTGTAGCTGGTCACGGGTTCCCTAGTTTTAATCCAAGTCTCGTTGAGGAGGACAAGAGGGATGTTGCTGGCTTAGAGGACCCGACCGACAGTGATTGTTTCGCCAATTCCGATTCACGCAGATTCCGCCCGAAACTCACCTGCCCCACGGTGGGCGCCAACTGTTGTCATATTGAAGACATGTATGGAGAGAGGGGGTCTTAGAGGCATGGAGAAATATGTGGTGTGAGACGACGGTGTTCTGGGCCGGTGAGCACACAAGCTTTACCCAGGTTCAAATCCACCTACGATGGACGGATCCTACTCCTGCTAGCAATCCAGTAATATGACAGAGCCGAAAGTACAGATTACAAGAGAGGTTTCGCCTGTGCGAGTTGAGGTTGTGATTGTCGATGCCCTCACGGCCTATCCCTGGGTCGGCTTATATAGTCATCCGGTCCTAGGGTTTATAGGAGAGTCCTATCCGGCTATGATACAGAGTCGATTACATAGTACATCTTGGACTACAAGTAACTACATAGGCCTAAGTTGGTAAGTCTTCTAGGCCTTCCCATAGCGGGATGGGCTTCCATCTTCTCTCTCTGACTGGGCCGCCCGTGAAGGATAGCTCTAACCCGAAGTGGGCCACCCTAGTCAGTGAGTCATTGTGGGTATACCCGGAAAGTATATCCCCAATAGTCACGGTCGTGGTCCATCGACTCGTTCGATAGGCAAAAGGATGGTCTTGCTACACCGCACATGACGGACATGGAGCACGAAGATGAGCCAAAGCACCACCGGATTCCCCGTGAAGTCTGCTTTGTCGACCGTTGCCTCACGCGCCATCAAGCTGACACCACTTTTGCCCTCACCGCCATGCAAGGTGAGTTCACTAAGGTAGCTTCCATGATGAGTAACATTGCCTTGAATATATCTAGGTTTGCGCCGCTAGATGATGACCCACAAGTATAGGGGGTGTATCGCAGTATTTTCGAGGGAAGTGAAACCCAATTTATTGATTCGACACAAGGGGAGGCAAAGAATATTTATCCGCCTTAACAACTGAGTTGTCAATTCAGCTGCACCTGGAAACAATCTTGCTCACAGCAGTTTATCAGTAGCAACAGTTTTGTAGTAGGAATAGTGAAGTAGCAGCAGCAGTAAAGTAAAGACAGTAGTAACAATAGCAGTAAACAGTAGGATTCGAGTGCGGTAAGCATAGGGATGGATGGACGGGCGTTGCACGGACAAGACAATTCACATAGCAATCAGAACATAGGGCAATTGCAGATAAATAAGATAAAGCATCCAAGTACTAGATAATCCTAGGCATGTGTTCCATATATAGTCATACGTTCTCGCAATGAGAACTTGCACAACATATTTTGTCCTGCCAGCCCGTTTGCAGCGGGGCCTCAAGGGAACTACTGGCAATTAAGGTGCTCCTTTTAATAGAGCACCGGAGCAAAGCATTAACACTCCGTGAACACATGTGATCCTCACATCAAAGCCATTCCCTCCGGTTATCCCGATTTCTGTCACTTTGGGGCCATTGGTTCCAGACAACAATGTGTGTATACAACTTGCAGATAAGACCATAAACAATACTATCATAATGAATCAATAACATGTTCAGATCTGAAATCATGGCACTCGGGCCCTAGTGACAAGCATTAAGCACAACAAGTCGCAACAAAGTCATAAAGCACTAATAAAAGATACTAGGCACCATGCCCTAACAATCTGATGCCATTACATGAACGATCTTATCCAATCCCTACCATCCCCATAGCCTACAGCGGGTGATTACTCACTCATAGATGGGGGAAACATGGATGGTCGATGGAGAAGCGATGGTGATGATGATGGCGATGATCTCCTCCAATTCCCCGTCCTGGCAGGGTGCCAGAACGGAGTTTCTAGTGCTATTTCGTGGAATCTGGTGGTGGCGGCAGAGCGAAACTCCTTCTGGAAAAACGTCGACCCCCCCGAGTTTTTAGGTCACAAGGCAACTTATAGGCGAAGAGGGAGACCGAGGGGGAGTCTGGGCTGTCAGACCACCCCCTGGCGTGGCCTGGGCTTGCCCGCGCGGCCAGGTGGTGTGGCTGGGCCCCAGCCCCACTCCGTCTCATATTCTAGCTCCGGGAGTCTTCTGGTGAAATAGGATTTTTGTCTTCTGTCCCGTCCAATTCCGAGAATATTCATTTTCTGGCTTTCCTGGAACCAAAAACAGCAGAAAACAGGCAACTGGCACTGTGGCTCTTGTTAATAGGTTAGTCCAAGAAATCATATGAAAAGTACTCCAAAGTGTGGACAAAACATAAGAAAGTAGATAAAACCAAGCATGGAACATCAAAAATTATAGATACATTTGCAATGTATCAAAATCCCCAAGCTTAACTCCTGCTCATCCTCTAGTAGGTAAGTGATAAAAAAAGAATAATTTTTGAGGTGAAATGCACCATCATAAACTTGACCAAAGTATTTTGTAAAACATTCAAAGATGGGATCATAGTACTTCAATCATAACATGAAAGACAAAGTTCTAGCAATAAGACAAAGAAACTATGATGCAACATGAAAAGGCACAAACAAAAGATTCATGAATAATAATGCTTTGCAAGACGTTTGTTTGTTTCACATAAAGAAAACATAGCATAGTGGTATTCAGCTTGTCCCTCATAGAGTAGCAAGTATAAATGCATAGGACACCTTCAAAGTTCATAAGAGTGACTAGATACAAATAGTTTAAAACAAGCAATATCAAGTTATGCATCAATCAACTAGTCTTGGGACAATGCACATAGAACTAAGAATGGCCACTATGCTCTCAAAGTAGGTGCATAGAGGTAGAAGGTGGAGACTCAATATAATGGTGGAAGAAACGCCTTCATAAAAGGAAGTACGGATTCAAGTCTCATAAAGAGCTTCCAAAAATTATGGTACTTATAGCTTTCAGCTCTCATTGCCCCTATCATAAGCATCTTGAAGTGATTAAGGTTAAAGTGAACAAACTATGGTGTACATGCTTGACGAAGTATAAGTTAGAAATCTCATGTCCCTTGAATACGAGGGCTGCTCCTCATGCTACTCAAGTTTAGTCACCGATAAGTTCATGTCATTGTAAGTACATGTGTATCATAGAGAACCGCCAACGGGGTACCCCTTGCCCGATGATACGAAGGAATCCCCATATCAAAATGACAAGGCAAGCAGACAACAAGCATCTCAGCAATCTTCTTATTTACCATGGGAATATGGTGCTTTTTTCTCTCTTTCCTCTTTTCATAATCTTTTTTTTCTCTTTTTTCTCAATATAGGACTCTTTTTTTTATAAGAAGAATGCTTCATAGACAACTCATTATGGTTACGCTGCAGGTTTCCACCATGTCAGCATGGATTAGACCAGCGGCCCAGGCATTTCTCTAACACATATATATAACTCCATGGACTTACAAACTCCCCTTTCATTTCACACCGACAACATCCATAGACAAAAGAGCATGATATCAACTAGGTATAAAGTACCCGTGCAATGTGAAAGCGATCCCCATGACAGCATGGTTCTGCTAATTCCCAACAAATAAGTGCAAGCATATACAACATGGATGACACAATGGTTCAAGTTTATTATGGGCAAGAAAAGTAAAGTGTGCCATCAAGTTCGTGAGAGCTTTAATCACTAGTTTTCTCATAACAAGTTTAATTCGGAGGGTAAACAAAAACATGAATATACTTGGAATAACATAAGCTAGTAGGTAGGTATGGTGGACTCTTTGGAATAACTTGGTTTAAGGAGTTGGATGCATGAGTGGAACTCATACTTGGTTGTGGAGGCTAGCAAAAGACTGGGAGCGACAAGCTAAGAGAGCAATAATGGCCATAATCATGCAGAGCAACAAAACATCATTGATGAAAGCATAAAGTGATACTACAAGTTGAAAACTAAAGGATAATAAAGGCTATGGTGACTTGGGATAGTCATAACATGGTGTGAGCATGTGCCAAGTCAACCCAGATAAAGCATCAAACTAGAATACCACTATACTATGCTTTAATATGCTAAAACAACGCATGATTCATCCAAGACACATTAAGCAATCTCAATTTTTTATAACAAGTCATGCTAAAGAAAATAATACTAAGCATAAAGCCAAAACAATATCAAGCATGGTATGACAAAGCATAGGCCATAGTAAAAACAAGATCTAGTTACCACTTAAGCATGAACTTTCCTACTCTTTTCCAAACCAAACCAAACTATTTGCAAACCAATGTATGAAAGAGGGGCCCAACCAATTTATTCAGCAAACTAAGCAAACCAAGCAAACGAAAACAAAAATGAAGACGCTCCAAGAACAACACAACTGTGCATGAAACAATAAAAATGAAGCGTTTGGAAGAAACCTGGGATTTTTATTGATGAAGAGGGGGATGCCTTGGGCATCCCCAAGATTTGACGCTTGTACTTCTTGGATATTTCTTGGGGTGACACGCGTGGCATCCCCAAGATTGAGCTTTAGTCCATCCTTCATCTCATTACTCTTTCCTTCCATACACCTAAATTTTTTCCTTCATACAAAACTTCACACAATCTTTATTAGCAACATTAGTGCACTCAAGATAATAGGTCTTAAGGTTCAGTTCTAACACCAATAAACTTCCATTAGAACACTAGCTACTGAAGCACTTCCCTCAAAAAGCTCAATTCCCCAAAAGAACTCAAAAAGGAACCAACAAGAAGCAAATGCAGAAAATGGCAGAAATCTGTCAAAACAGACCAGTAGGTAAAGACGAATTTATTTGAAGACCTTATGTTGCTCAAATCAAAAAGTGTTGATCTAACTAAAGTTAGATAACAACCTGCGGCAGAAGCAAAAAAATTCACGCCTCAAAAGGACGTTCAGAGATTTTACACGAATTTTTATGGTGAAGCACAGAAATCTGTTTCGGGACAGCAACTTTCCCAATCATTACTTCTCTCTCATTAGAGGTTACTCTTGGCACAAAAAGCAAATAAAAAGGATAAGGAGCGGTTATTACTGAAGTAATAACTTCCAATACTCAACTAAAACTTTTGGGTAATCTCCCAATAAGTACTTTTCTTTAACGCCTTTAAGTTAGGCATGATAGTTTGAGAGGATGTTCACATAAGAAATATGAATTGAAGTAAAAGAGAGAATCAAGAAGAAAATTCAAAACACATTTAAGTCTAACCCACTTCCTATGCATAAGAATCTTTTATGCAAATAAATTCGCAAAGAACAAAGTGACATGCATAGGAAGATAAAACAAGAGTAACTTCAAAACTTTCAGCACATAGAGAGATGTTTCAATACCATGAAAACTTCTACAACCATATTTTCCTCTCTCATAATAATTTTCTGTAGCCTCATGAATAAACTCAACAATATAACTATCACATAAAGCATGCTTTTCATGTTCTACAAAACATAATTTTTATCAAGCTCAAAAATAGTGGGATTAAAACCTTCAAACCCATTTTTAACAATTCTATAACACGATGACTGATCATTCAATATAGGACCATCATCTAGAGCTTTATCATAAACAATTTCTAAGAAAAACTCTTTAGTACCATGCATCTCGAAGTTAGGCACAAATAAAGGATTATCACAGATAACATGAGCATAACTTTCATCATCCTTTGGTAAGCATGGGGGACAATCAAATAATGTAAGGGATAAAGAGTTACTCTCATTAGAAGGTAGGCATGGGTAGCTAATACATTCTTCCTCCTTTTGTTCATCACTCTCCTCCTCTTTTTCATCTAATGAGCTTTCAGGTTATTCAATTTCTTCTTCCATAGGATCTTGCAAGGCATTAGTCTCTTCCATTTGTGGAAAGCATTTATTAATATATTCAAGAATATAGCCATTTTGTTCCTTGTACTTATCAAAGCAAAATTTAAGTATATCATAAACCTCATGTTTATAAGGTGAATCATCAATATTTTCAAGCAAACTAGCAAGTTCAAATGCACCCTTCCAAGCAATAAATTCCTCAATTTGTTCCACATCATAAAAGTCATAATTTCCTTTAACATAAGAAGATATGGTAACATCATCATTATACTCACATTGAAAAGGGAGGTGTTTGTACCTCCTACATTAACAAGATTTATCAAAGCAATAAGTAACATTATAAGTAGAGAACACGTTTATAGTAATGTTATACAATTTTTCAATTTGTTCCCATAAGTGTTTCCCTTTTTGTGACAAGCGGTGTTCCTTATAATAATATTTTTGTTCTTCCGTGAAACCACCTTGCCAATAAGATTCGGTTTCAAAGAAACCAACCATTGACAACAAGCATGATAAAGCAAGACAATAACAGACCAACGAAAATAACAACTAGAGTAGGAACTAATTTTTTTGTATTTTTGATAAAGAAACAAGCAAACAAGGCAGAAATAAACTAAGCTTGAACAATAGTGATTCCAAGTGGACTTGATAAATAAAGGCAACGGCGCCAGAAAATAGTCTTGATGACCCACACGTATAGGGGGTGTATTGCAGTATTTTCGTGGGAAGTGAAACCCAATTTATTGATTCGACACAAGGGGAGCCAAAGAATATTTATATGCCTTAACAACTGAGTTGTCAATTCAGCTGCACCTAGAAACAATCTTGCTCACAGCAGTTTATCAGTAGCTTGTAGTAGGAATAGTGAAGTAGCAACAGTAGTAAAGTAAAGACAGTAGTAACAATAGCAGTAAACAGTAGGATTCGAGTGCGGTAGGCATAGGGATGGATGGACGGGCGTTGCATGGACAAGACAATTCACATAGCAATCAGAACATAGGGCAATTGCAGATAAATAAGATAAAGCATCCAAGTACTAGATAATCCTAGGCATGTGTTCCATATATAGTCATACGTGCTCGCAATGAGAACTTGCACAACATCTTTTGTCCTGCTAGCCCGTTTGCAGCGGGGCCTCAAGGGAACTACTGGCAATTAAGGTGCTCCTTTTAATAGAGCACCGGAGCAAAGCATTAACACTCTGTGAACACATGTGATCCTCACATTAAAGCCATTCCCTCCGGTTATCCCGATTTCTGTCACTTCTGGGCCATTGGTTCCGGACAACAACGTGTGTATAAAACTTGCAGATAAGACCATAAACAATACTATCATAATGAATCAATAACATGTTCAGATCTGAAATCATGGCACTCGGGCCCTGGTGACAAGCATTAAGCACAACAAGTCGCAACAAAGTCATAAAGCACTACTAAAAGATACTAGGCACCATGCCCTAACAATCTGATGCCATTACATGAACGATCTCATCCAATCCCTACCATCCCCATAGCCTACAGCAGGGGATTACTCACTCATAGATGGGGGAAACATGGATGGTCGATGGAGAAGCGATGGTGATGATGATGGCGATGATCTCCTCCAATTCCCTGTCCCGGCAGGGTGCCAGAACGGAGTTTCTGGTGCTGTTTCACGGAATTTGGTGGTGGCGGCGGAGCGGAACTCCTTCTGGAAAAACGTCGAACCCCCCCTGAGTTTTTTGCTCAGAAGGCAACTTATAGGCGAAGAGGGAGACCGAGGGGGAGTCTGGGGCGGCCAGACCACCCCCTAGCGCGGCCTGGGCTTGCCCGCATGGCCAGGTGGTGTGGCTTGGCCCCAGCCCCACTCCGTCTCATATTCTGGCTCCGGGAGTCTTCTGGTGAAATAGGATTTTTGGCTTTTATCCCGTCCAATTCTGAGAATATTCATTTTCTGGCTTTCCTGGAACCAAAAAGAGCAGAAAACAGGCAGCTGGCACTGTGGCTCTTGTTAATAGGTTAGTCCAAGAAATCATATGAAAAGTACTCCAAAGTGTGGACAAAATATAACAAAGTAGATAAAACCAAGCATGGAACATCAAAAGTTATAGATACATTTCCAATGTATCACTAGACAAAAACAACACCTCGCTGATGTCCATCCAAATCCACACCTTTTCCACCCCTCCACCACACTAAAACCACAATCTTTCCCCAATTCCTAAAGTTCCCACACCACCCTCAACAACACCCACCTAACCCATTCCCCAATAAAAACCTTTCGCACCAAAATTAGGAAACCTCACACCGGACCAACTCCCTTTACCTCCAACAACAAACACTTCTACTATCATGGTCACAACAAAACCCTATCACAAATTTGACCACACCAATCACTACAACTGGCCCATCTTCTTTAACATCACCTACCATCACCCATATCACCCAGACTACCAATCCAACATCCCAGCCACAATTTTACACTCCCCAAACACCCCAACCTCCCCAACAAAACAATTACCAATAGCAGTACCAACCACCTTATTATCCACCACCCTATTACCCTTGTTACCAACTACCTTACCAACCAAACCCATACAACAACCCTTACCAGCCACCACAAATTCCCACACCACATAATTAGCACCACCCACATGACAGTCAAAAACAACACCTACAGTCCTATGAAATTCAATTGAGAACACCACATGTGGAGGTGCCAACCTTTTATAGTGATAACCCAAGAGCTTGGATTCTGGAATGTGAAGATCTCTTCAAACTAGTTGGCATACATGCAGATCACAAGGTTAAGTGGGGAGTAGCACACATAAGAGGGCAAGCTAAAACTTGTCTAAGCACTACTAGGTTTAATTTGCAGACTATCAGTTGGTCAGAACTATGCAAGGTTCTAATTGACAGATTTTCTCAGATCCAATGGATCCACTATAGCTTCTCAAACAAGTAAACTCTATCACTGAATACATCAACCTCTATGAAACATGGATGACTCAGATGAAAAGAGAGAGCAGCAACCTGCCTCAAGATTTCTTTGTTGATAGATTTATCAGTGGCCTCAAGGAGAATATCAAGCACACGGTCTAGTGCCAAAAACCTAAAAAATATGTTGTCATCTTATTAGTATGCACGCCAATATGAAAAGACCAACTTCTCTCATAGTAGGAAATTAATTCCTCCTGGTCCTTCCATAAGAAATAATGCAGCACCATTCATAAAATGGGCAGTAAGAGAGAATAGAAACATACCTCCAATTGAGAGAATGAGGGAGACTAGAAGATCCTGGTATTGTCCTGAAAACTAGACAATAGGTGAAAAGTGTTCACCCATGCAAAGAGCACTAAATACCATACAAATATAGGACCACTATGATGAAGAACATGAAGAATAGGAAGTTGTACAAGCACAAGAAGTGTAGCAGGTAAATGACCAAAATGAAGCAGAACTTGACCAATCAACACAATTGATGAATATAACTATTGCTGCTTACAATGGATATCCCAATGACTTAACCATCTCCCTGCTCCTGTCCTTGAACAAACATTATGCCATTGCCTTGGCAGACACTAGGAGTACCAATACATTTTTGGACTATGAGTATGTTGTCAAACACAACATCCCAATGATAAAGACAAAACAAAGAACAATCAAGGTTGCTAGTGGTGGTAACTTATCCTCTGATGTAGTAGCATGCAATTGAAAATTCTCTATACAAGGCTAAAATTTCATCATTGACTTCAGAATCCTTCAATTGCAAGGATCTGATATCATCCTAGGAGTAAATTGGTTTAAACAACACAACCCTATCACCTTTGATTTCCTTAGCAGGCAGTTGACATTAGGTATCAATGGTACCACACATACCTTCAAGGACCACATGATACCTTGAGATAACATCTTGATTTCCTATGAACAATGTAACAAAATATTAGAACAAGGAGCCATGGGTTTTGTAATGTTACAAGTAGAGGACTCTATTCAGGAGCCTACACCTCCTACAAAACATCAAGCACCTGATTGTCTCTCAAAGTTACTGCACCAATTCCAAGATGCGTTCCAAGAACCTATTGTCCTCATCCAAGAGCATGTGACCATCAGAGTCCACTGCTACCTGATGCCAAACCACCGAATATAAGGCCCTATAGGATGTCACACAATCAAAATAATTCTATTGAGAAACTCATCAAAGAAATGCTTACCAATACTGAAATAAGGCCTAGTAAAAGCCCTTTTCCTCCCCAGCAATCTTGGTCATAAAAAGGGACAAATCTTGGAGACTATGTGTGGACTTCAGGGGCCTTAATGATATGACAATCAAGAACAAGCATTGGCTATCTTAGAAGATCTCAAGAAGTGGATACACTACTTTCTGGGTAACCAAGTCATCATCAAGACAGACCAAAGCAACCTAAAATATTTGGCAAGTCAAAGGTTATTGGAGGGCATTCAACACAAGTTGATGTTAAAACTACTGGAATTTTACTATCACATTGAATACAAGAAGGGTGTAGAGAACAAGGTTGCAGATGCTCTATCAAGGAAATACCAACCAGAGGAATAAGAATAGTGTGCTACGGTATCTGTTGGAAATATGCCCTAGATACAAAATAATAATATGGATTATTATCATATTTCACAAAGTTTATAATTAGGTTTTATATCATGCTATAACTGTATTGATAGGAAATGTCAATACACATGTGATCTATAAACAACCAGGAGTTCTCGGTGAATCTCTAGTCATTGATTCATTGGTTAACAGATAATCAAGGTTTCCTGGTCATGTGGCATTTATGCCAGTTGACAATGGAGTCACATCATTGGAAGAATGAGATGATGGGCATACTAAGCATCGTAAAATGATCATGTCACAAAGTTCAAGTTACGATGATTAGGAAACATAGTGTCTTGTTCTTTAGACCGTGAGACTGTATTAAGCACTATCACCCGAGAATACCTTGATAGCATCAAACGTCACTCGGTGAAGTGGTGATAATAAAGGTGTGTTCAGGTACATCAAAGGGGCATGCACATTCCTATGTGTCAAGAGCAGGATTTGTCCATCTGCGTGACGGAAAGATACTCAAGGGCCCACTCGGAGAAGTTGTATCCATAAAGCTGCACAGCGTGTGACTAGGCCATAGGGATATCACGTGTCGGAACGAGTTAACTAGCATTTGTCAGTAACGAGATTAAACATGACATGGTGATGTCATTGATTAGATCTTGGAAAGTGCTAGTATCATAGACGCAAAAGGAATATTATATAGCGTTGATGGTTCAACGACAAATATTTCATGGAATGCACATGGATCATCATGGCCATCCAGGTCCCACTACAAGAAATGTTGGCTTTTACAACGGACGATTTTCGTGGTTGAAGGCCCGTTTTTTGTGGCTAAAAAGTCTTTTACGATAGATGCCCATCGTGGTAAAGGCCTCGTCACGAAAGAATCTTCCACGGTTTTTTTCCTGACCGTGGCGAATCGCAGCCTTCAGCCACAAAAACTTGTTCCATCGTAGATCTGTTCGCCAGCCCTGTTGACTGCTGATGTCATGCAAGATGCCACGTGGCGCACACCGTTAACACCCAGTTACTGCTGTTAACGGTTAGAGAAACCGTGGCAAAAGCCAGGCCCAGACTAGGTCTGCTAAATATTAAGTGGGCCGACCCATGAGGAGAGCTCAATAAGAAGAAGGCCCATTATTGTTTCATCCAGCACTATTTGAAATGGGCCAACTAGTGCAGACATCCGCGGCCCCTGAACTTTCAGGCCCGTCACTGTTTCAATCTATAGAAGGTCCACCTTGGTCCAATACTGCGCGGCCCATTCTCAGCCTGGGCCAAGTCTGTCCGTTACTATTAAGGCCTTATGTCGGCCCGTCACTTTTCTCACACCCATCATGGACCCTTACGACCATCTACAGTTACTGCCCTTTATTGTTCTAGACATTCACTGTTCCGGCCTTCTACTATTCAGTCCCATAAACGGGCTGCGAAGTTTTTGTCTGGTAAAGGTCTGGCCTTGTTACTGTTTTCGGCCTATTACTGTTCTGGCCTTTCACTGTTCTGGCCTTTCACTGTTCCAGCCTTTCACTATTCCGGCCTTTCACTGTTCTGGCCTTTTACTGTTCTGTTTTTTTGAGGTCAGATTCTACATATAATGGCCTCAGTGTAGGCTCATCACTGTTGATTGGTAGCCCATCAAGGACTGATAAAACATTGTGGGCCTGCCACTATTTAAGCCTATCTAACTTAGATCAATTTCCAAGACATAAAGGTGGATAAACAAAGAACACAAGTTCTCTAAAATGCTAAATAAATTCTAGAACTATGGAAAAAAACTTATAACTGGAAAATTAGTAAATTATTACAGTCATGAAAAAATCGGTAGCTTGTAAAGCATAATCAGAGTACAACACAGCTGATAAACAATATAATCTCAGTTTCAAAAGTGTTCCTTTTAGGGAGCTCGCGCCGCCTCACATGTAACAGCGGGATTACCACGAGACTTGTTGAGGATATTATTAAGTAGATTCTCCATGAAAGCTTGCCTATTTTTATCTCAGATAACTCCTTCCTTGCTATGGAGACTACTGCATCTGTTCTGTTGGCTTCCTGTCCAACTACATCAAGTGCATCTTGGAGTGCAGCACCAAAAACTCTTTCTACTGGAATGTATGGAGCAGTCAAGATCATATACCAACATGAGCAATACACACTATCACTGCTGCTCTGTCCAAAGAGATCTACACTTGAGGTATTTGTTTTCTATTCTGCCTTCATATTTATATTTGCAACCTAAAACAAAAAGAAGCGTCATATAACATAAATACCAAGGAAAAAAACCAAGGAATTTCAAATCAGTCCTTTTGCTAAAAGGAAGGAAGCAATTAGTAACGGCAGGGAATCATACATATCTTTCTTCTGGAATAACTAGAACAATTGACTTCATAGAGGGATGAGATAGTGTGCAACTGTCACTTCTGCCCTGTGAAATGACTGCTCTACTTGATGAAGGTTGAAACTAAGATAAAAAAAGTTACAACATCATACAAAGAAATAAAACTACCATGTTCATTCTCAAAGATTTTCAAAAGATTATTTGGTGTATTATAGCAATGTAAGCACTCAAAACAAGGACCTCATGCAGACACGTGCCTCTAATAGACTAGCCAAATTATTTTAGAGAAATGGTCAAACAATCTATCGAATAGTTAGAATGCTTAAATTTTTTGATTGTCTACCCAAAGACAAAGTGTACTATCATGTGCCTCGTATTAAAATAGCCATACACGTGTAGATACCAGAGTGAGATTTGAAGTGGGCGGTTCTTTATGATCCTTCCATTTTTGTTATATTGGATTCCGTTGCATTTCTGGCCTTGTTATAATCACCCTAGTGCCTCCGACAAAAATAACAAATCAACTAGAGTCAATGGCATGACACCAAGGGACTTAAACCTTAAAAAAAGGGGGCGTCCTTACAGTAGCTCTATGTAGAGTCTCAGGGTTGTTGATCTAGTTACATGTATGTTCGTCGATGATGTCCGCTGCATCAAGTAATTGGACTGGTGGTCTCCATAATTCAGTGTGGATCCTCTGCATAATGGTGTAGCGAATAGTAAACACAAAAAGGTTCCAGTCTCACAGATGTTAGCATGAAGTGATATAAAGGCAATAGATACTTACGAGATTATACGGGCCATTCATTCTACGATTTCTAGTGTAAACTGCACCTATTCATTGCATAACAACAGCAAACAGTTAGGAATAGTGCGGTAAGCAGAAGCAAATAAAACAAACATCTTAGTGGAAGCAGTATAACGAATGTAAATGTGTACTGCATAGATAGGACAAAAGCATCAAGCAAGAAATAACAATTAGTGCCATAGCCTACGCCAAGCTAGAGAGAAATTATAACCGCATCACATATGGTCACTTACTAAAGTAGATAATGGAAAAAAATGTGTTAACCGCTAGCTGACTCATATTTCTCCATGACATGTAAAATCACAGTTGAATGCCTTACGGTTAAACCTGACTACAAAAAAATTATTTAGGAAGATACCGGTAACAAGTATAGTACTTGTAAGTTACTACAAAAGTATCACCAATACAAAATACAGTTAACTGCTACATATTTATCTTACCAAACTCCAAGGATATATGGTTACCTCGGTCGCGATGGTGTTTAGGCATCCTACAAATCCTGGGTGGTGACATCGAGGTTGTCGAGGGTGCTGCAGTTGCGGTGCTTGTGGGCGAACGTGAAGTAGAACATGGGTTCCTCCGAGCACTGGATGACAGCGGTGAAGAAGCAAATTCCTGGCGGTGGGAATATGTTCGGCGCAGGAGAGTGGGTCAGTGAAGCAGATCTGGTGCAGAGCACGGCGACGACGGTGAATCAGATCTAAGGTGGTGAAGGTAGATCTAGGGTTTTCCACAGGGCTTGCGCAGCTGGGGGTGAGGATTGTGTTTGGGTGTGGGTGTGGGGGGGTCGGTGGTAGGGGCCGGGGTATAGAGGTACTGAATGGGGAAATTACGATTGAATCCCCAACGAACCGACTTCAGTAGGGGTAGAAGGGGGATTCCAAGATGTTTGAAACATTGGATAGCAGGAGATTTTCCCGCTTGACTAAATGCAGATTTATGTATAGTCTAGGTAGTAGTAAATTGGTAAGCTGTACTCCCTGGAATCTAAGGTCGACAGGAACATCGATGATCATCCATGGCCCATACTGCCTCAGTTCAGAAATTGATCATCCATTTGGCATCTAAATATTGATCATCCATTGCCCAGATTGGCTCGGTTCAGATATTAAGGACGAGTTTGGCATCAAAGTATTTTTAAATTATTTAGAAAACATTTTGATTTCTGAATAAACTAAACTATTGAATACCTTTTAGTGTTTTGTTCCAACAAATAATAGGGGTTTAAACTGAAGTATTCTCCCAAACTATGTTTTTTAAAATAATTGAGAAAGAGGTAAGACCCCTTTTTGAAGAAACTGAGAAGATAGAAAACTAAAGTTTTACTTTGGTAGGCACTAAAATACTATGGCATTGATATATTTCTGTATTATATCTATTCATGAATGATGATGCGTATGAAGATGTTGTCACCAAGACAGGTAGTGAGCACGAAAATTATGATTAAAGCCCCAACCAACTCGAGTGAATTTATTTATCCATAGTCCAACTAATAATAGCAGAATGGTAGGCTGGTGGTATGGGGAATCGAGTATAATAATAAAGCACCCAAGCTTTAAAAAAATAAAGCGCCCTTTATCGATAACTTTTCAATCACTATGGTTGAGAGTGTTCATACTTCTATTCTAAACAAAAATATGGGAACCCACTATTTCGCTAATGTGACTAATCTAGTGCCTGAGGGACGACATCAAACCACTCATAAGGTAAGCAGCGATGGTGTTTTCATTGAAAAAATGTGAAAGTGGCTAGGCCCCACAAGTACTTTCTCACAACTCTTATTGTCCCTTCATGCTAAGGATGGAAATTTTACCCACGAGTGCTCGCAGGTATTATACCCGTGTTGGTAGGGTATGGGTACAATTTTATACCCATGTGTAATACTCATACCCTAACCCGTTAAGTCATGGGGTACGGGAACGCGTAGATATACCCATACCCTACCCATTTAAACTAACATAGTAGTAAAACTTACCTGTAGAGTTACAACCTATGGGGCCAAGCAACCTAGGGAAGAGTATGATAATGTGACTTCTAAACTTCAATATTTTTCATGGGTACGGGCATGGGTAAAGTTTTATACCCGTGACTACGGGTATGGGTAAAATTTTCTACCCATTGACTAAACGGGAGTCGGTATTATATTGCTCTACTCTACTCATACCCTACCCATTGCTAGCCTTACTTAACGTTCATTCATTAATGTGGCCACATTTTCCTTCAGGTTTTTCAAAAGTTGTTCGGTCATGCACACATAGCATATTCTATGAAGTACAGTTGTACATCATACGTAGACCGCAATTAATTATTTGAGCTAATCACTATTATTCTTATTTAAAAAGAAAAAATATTGGGCTTTGGAGGATGTCTAACAACCTTTTTGTATTGAATTGCTAAAATCTGACTCTAGGAAGAGGAGTGCGAAGGTTTATCAATGGAACACAATTTCCAATTTCCTAGCCTTCCTATAAGCATTCATTACTATTTTCCCTTCCTAGGAAAAATCATGTCCACTCTCTCTGTTCTGAAATATAAGACGTTTTAGCTTTGTGAAATAAATGTATCTAGATGCCTTTTAGTGTAAAGGTTCACTCCGAACCTCTACGAACCTATACACTAAATGACGTTTAGATACATTCGATTCACAAAGCTAAAACGTCTTATATTTTTGAACGGAGGGAGTACATGACAATCACGTGTGGAGTCAACCACTCGGCCACCCAATAAATAAATCCCCTTTATCGATAAATTTTGAATAACTATGGCTGGGAGTGTTCAACCTTATGTTTAAAAGAAAATTTTGGGAACCCACTATTCTGCTAACATGAATAATATAGTGCGCTTGAGCAACAACATCAAAGCCACCCATGAGGTAAGCTCATTAAAAAACAAGAAGAAATGTGGAGTTGCTAGGCCCCAGAAGTAATTTGTCCTCACAACTCTTATTGTCCATTCATGCTCATTGATACATGCGGCCTTGTTTTTCCTTGAGATTATCCGAAAGTTGTTCGGTCATGCACATATAGCATCATGGCCAATGTTTTCGAATTATCTGTACTACTATAATGGAGCAGTTTTGAATTGGATCCATAACACCAATCCTGACTGTTGGGCTGTTAGATCCAATGGTTCAGAGTAGCTGGATTCGTGTGGAAGGAGTAGTACATAGAGAAAACTCCACCATGTTCTAGAACCATCATGTCAGCCCCCTCCTCGCAAAAAAAAGTTCATAGCATAGTAGGTTGTATTCTCAATATGTGTAGATAGTTATTATTAATATACTTAATGTATGCCTTTTTTAACAAAACTATTGGTTAATAACAACTTAATGTTTATTAAATCACATTTCATACAGTATATACGAGTGTGGCACGTGCCTTTTACTAGTAGGAAGTAGCGTGCGACTTCTTGCAAATCTTGCCACTATATAATGTACGAGTAACTTTGAACAATGAAAATTGAATCAAGACTGGCAAATCCCAACAATGTTAACTCTTGGATATTTTTTCCATTCTAGCACGTAGAAGATTCTATCGATAGTCCTTAGCACAATGAACACTATGTAAAAACCACAAAGATTCTAATGACATGTTATACATTTAATTATCTTAGCATACCCAGTATATAGTGTACGAATAACTTTGAACCTTAACCGTTGGATGAAGATTGGGAATCCTAATATTGCTTACCGATGGATTTTCCTTCCACTCTAACATTTAGAATATTCTATTGATATAGTATTTAGCACAATGAACACTATGCATAAACCTCAAAACACACTTTCCATCATTATAGAATCTATATATCATTTCTCTAGAGCATGTCGAGAATTATGTACCTACTAATAGGTTGATTTCTAAATGATACAACTTACAAGAACCAAAAATACACCAGATACTTTTTGGATGTGGCTCAAAATTATAATTATTTTTTGAGATTTACCTATTATTAATTTAGATAAAAATTATACTTTAGTACTATATTATATAATTAAGTATGAAATGTTTCCCAAAAAACTAAGAAAAATTCAATGACTAGTTATGTATTATGTGCAACGATACAGAAAATGTCTGTATTTTGCGTAGAAAAGGTCTATGGTTGTTGTTATGTGCAAAAACCTCCCCAACATGTGGTGGTACTTGAAATATCCTCGTTGCTGATGCTCTCAGGGCAAATGAGTACCAACCGTTCGATCTTGTTTCAACGATGGAATGGAACTTTTGTAAAAAAACGATGGAAGGGAGTATAAAAAACGATGGAAGGGAATTGCCATGCTGCTCCTACAACACGTGGAAACTCCTAGATGTCCCGAGCAAGCCTTTTTAAGGGGACATCAACAACGACCACCTCACCCATCCAGGCACGACGCACACAGCGAAGAACTCTCTCTGTCTCTCCATGTCCCTTTAAGCCGGCCAAGCAACCACACACAAAAAGTCCGCGCAGCTGGTCCAATCAGTGCACCTCCATTGATGAGTCCAACGCACGGGGAAACAGGGATGTCAGTCCCTACCATGGTGATAGCAGGGAGTCCGTTGATGGGCCGTACTATTCCGACACATAGGAAGGTAATTTTTTCGACGAGGACCCTGCTTACCGTCATCTGATGGAGGGGACGCCTGCAAGAGAGAGCAAAGAGGAGGAGGATGAGGAGGGGAAGGAGGATCCTTGGTCTTTCATCTATGAAGGAGACGTCGTCTTCAAGAAGAGTTCACTCGATCCATCCTCCATCGGCAAGAAGAATAGGGAGCACGAGCAGGAGGATGAGGGGTCATAAGATTTATGGCCATTTCTCGACTTCGTCTCCAAGAAGAATGCACTCGATCCCGCCTTCATCTGCAATGAGAAGAGGAAGGAGAAGAAGGCGGGAGGCTTGAAGAAGAAGAAGACGGCAAGAGCTGGGGGATGCCACGGAAAGCGGAAGGACGATGCCAGCATGCAGGTGATAGCGGAAGGATCTAGGTCCAAGAAGACGAAGAAGTCTTAGGATTAATTTTGTTTAATTTCACCTCTACATCATTTCTGTAATAATGTTTCGAAGATTGAATATTAGTATTATAAAGTGCAAACTTGAATGGTGTTTGCGATCTAGTGATGGCTCGGTGTTGATCTAGAGCTCGTTGGGGAACCCCAAGAGGAAGGTATGATGAGCACATCAGTAAGTTTCCCTCAGTTATGAAACCAAGGTTTAATCGAACCAGTAGGAGCAAGGAAACACCCCAAAGGTGTTGCTAGCTAAGCCTTGGCAGGGCGCACTACCGGTGCTAGTAGCAACGTGGCGACCTACACAAAACAACCACATAACTTTGCCCCCAACTTGCGATGAGGTTGTCAATCTCACCGGTTTTGCTGAAAACAAAGGATTAAACATATAGAATGGAAATAAGTAATAGTTTGTAGAAAGTAAACACAAAGCAGTAAACAGTTTGTTGATTGTATGTAAAAGAAAAGACTGGGATCCATAGTTCACTAGAGGTGGCTCTCCTTAAGATAGATAACATGCTGGGTGAACAAATTATAGCGGGGCAATTGACAAACATCGAGAAAGCAATACATGCATATACTAATCATCTTGACTCCTTTGGAACTTGATTGGGCATTACAACATTATACATAAACCACCATCCAACTGCATCTATGACTAATAATCCACCTTCAGGTTATCATCCGAACCCCCTCCAGTATTAAGTTGCAAGCAACAGATTATTGCTTTACGAATTGCGTGTATTGTAAACAATACGATTGTTCTATGAACAAAGGATTGTTGTTTTCTCCCTAGTAGCAACAGCACATCTAGTACCTTAGAGATTTCTGTCACTTCCCTAGATTACCAGAGACATGAACCCACTATCGAGCATAAATACTAACTCTTGGAGTTGCTAGCATCTACTTGGCCAAGATAGCTATTAACAACGGAATGCATGCAAGATCACAAATAACAAAGACATGATAGAATCAATAATCAATATGAAATAGCATCTCGATATCCATCGGATCCCCACAAACACAACATGCAGAATTACAAATAGATGATCTTGATCATGAACGGAGCTCACAAGATCTAGACATGAAAGCACAAAGGAGGAGAACCAGCCATCTAGCTACTACATGGACCCGTATTCCAGAGATGAACTACTCACCCATCACACTGGAGGCTTGCATGATGATGAAGAAGGCCTCCAGGGTGAATTCTCCCCTCCGGCAGGGTGCCGGCAAGAGCTTCAGATCCCTCCCGATCTAGGGATGGAGATGACGACGGCTATAGACTCTTTTGTGGATTTTTGATCGGGTCTTTAGGGTTTTGGTCCCGAGGGCAATATATAGGCGGAAGGAGAGGCCGAGGGGGTGCTTCGGTCGGCCAGACCACCCCCTGGCGCGGGCCAGGCCTGGCCACACGGCTAGGTGGTGTGGCCGGCCCCCAGCCCTTCTCCGTCTTGTATTCTGGCATTAGATGTCTTCCGGAAAAATAGGCACTTTGGCTTTTGTCCCATCCAATTCCGAGAATATTCATTTTCTGACTTTCCTGGAAGCAAAAATAGCAGAAAACATGCAGCTGGCACTGTGGCTCTTGTTAATAGGTTAGTCCAAGAAATCATATGAAAAGTACTCTAAAGTGTGGACAAAACACAAGAAAGTAGACAAAACCAAGCATGGAGCATCAAAAATTATAGATACATTTGCAATTTATCAACATCCCCAAGCTTAACTCCTGCTCGTCCTCGAGTAGGTAAGTGATAAAAAGAAAGAATAATTTTTTAGGTGACATGCACCATCATAAACTTGATCAAAGTATTTGTAAAACGTTCAAATCTGGGATCATAGTACTTTAATCATAACATGAAAGACAAAGTTCAAGTAATAAGACAAAGAAACTATGATGCAACATGAAAAGGCACAAACAAAAGATTCATAAATAACAATGCTTTGCAAGACGTTTGTTTGTTTCACATAAAGAAAACATAGCATAATAGCATTCAACTTGTCCCTCATAGAGTAGCAAATATAAATGCATAGGACACCTTCAAAGTTCATAAGAGTGACTAGATACAAATAGTTTAAAACAAGCAATATCAAGTTATGCATCAATTAACTAGTCTTGGGACAATGCACATAGAACTAAGAATGGCCACTATGCTCTCAAAGTAGGTGCATAAAGGTAGAAGGTGGAGACTCAATATAATGGTGGGAGAAAGGCCTTCATAGAAGGAAGTAGGGATTCAAGTTTCATAAAGAGCTTCCAAAAATTATGGTACTCAATAGCTTTCAGCTCTCATTGCCCCTATCATAAGCATCTTGAAGTGATTAAGGTTAAAGTGAACAAACTATGGTGTACATGCTTGACGAAGTATAAGTTAGAAATCTCATGTCCCTTGAATACGAGGGCCGCTCCTCATGATACTCAAGTTTAGTCACCGGTAAGTTCTTGTCATCGTAAGTACATGTGTATCATAGAGAACCGCCAACGGGGTACCCCTTGCCCGATGATACGGAAGAATCCCCATATCAAAATGACAAGGCAAGCAGAGAACGAGCATCTCAGCAATCTTCTTATTTACCATGGGAATATGGTGCTTTTTTCTCTCTTTCCTCTTTTTAATCTCTTTTTTTTTCTTTTTTCTCAATATAGGATTCTTTTTTTATAAGAAGAATGCTTCATAGACAGCTCATTATGGTTACGCTGCAGGTTTCCACCATGTCAGCATGGATTAGACCAGCGGCCCAGGCGTTTCTCTAACACATATACATAACTCCATGGACTTACGAGCTCCCCTTTCATTTCACACCGACGACATCCATATACAAAAGAGCATGATATCAACTAGGTACAAAACTTCCCTCAAAAAGCTCAATTCCCCAAAAGATCTCAAAACGGAACCAACAAGAAGCAAATGCAGAAAATGGCAGAAATGTGTCAAAACAGACCAGCAGGTAAAGACGAATTTTTTCGAAGACCTTATGTTGCTCAAATCAAAAAGTGTTGAACTAACGAAAGTTAGATAAAAACCTGGGTCAGAAGCACAAAAATTCACGCCTCAACAAGACGTTCAGAGATTTTACACGAATTTTTATGGTGAAGTACAGAAATCTGTTTCGGGGCAGTAACTTTCCCAATCATTACTTCTCTCTCATTAGAGGTTACTCTTGGCACAAAAAGCAAATAAAAAGAATAAGGAGCGGTTATTACCGAAGTAATAACTTCTAAGACTCATCTAAAACTTTTGGGTTATCTCTCAATAAGTACTTTTCTTTAACGCCTTTAAGTTAGGCATAAGAAGCAAGAAAGAATTAAGTGTTCTCAAACGAAGAAGCATTAAAACCAAATTTCTTGCCCTTACATCTCTTACTTTTATTCTTAACCTTGGGGAAAATATGATTGTTTGTTGGAGAAGAAAGGTGCATGGTCCCCTTTCCCACATCTATTATTGCTCCAAAGGGGGTTCTAATAGGGACCTTCCAAGTGTAATTTGTCCTTTTTCTGCACATTCAATAACAAGATAATCAGTAGAAATCATTTTCTATTAGATCTCACCATGATATGGTAAGATCCCTGTGATTGCAGTGATAGTCCCTGGATCGAAATGCTAGCACCCACAGTTTAAGATGAAGTACACAGAAACAAAGGTCATTATTACATCGCACATCCAGGAGTATAATAGATCTTACAACTCACTTAGCCCAAGGCTAAGACACAAGTTCACATAACATATAATAATGGAGTCCTTAGTCTTCATGTGCCACAGGCAAGCATGTCGAGTGGAGACCCGCAACCCTACTCATCATCCGAGTATCCTGCAACATAATAAGTTACAGCCACAAGGGTCAATACATTTGGAATTGTATTGGCAAGTGATACCATAGATACTTAGTATAATCCAACAACTACATGAATATATGGCTAAGTGGGATTAAGGCTGGCTTTGCTAAAATAGTTTAACTTATATTTTTTGAAGAGGTTTTCATTCAAGTTATAAGGTACCAATGATAGACATCACTGAACCTCTACCCATGTTCACCCACAAGTTTTAACTTAGAGAAATTTGAATGAGGAGATTATTGAACTACTTCACTGTCTTGAGGCTCAAAGGTTGTCCATAACCGGGGACACGGCTAAGTACTTAGTTTTTCCATCTCGAGAGGTGGTGCACTTTCCCCACAAGACTCGACATGCATCGAGACGAGACTTTTCAGAAGCAATCCCTCAGACCACCACGGACGTGTTCCATCCTATCATCACTACCACCCTCTGTCCGTCTGGCTGAGTTCTCGCAACTTAGTCGGTCAAGGCAGAGCCCATATGCCATGTGGCTGCACTAGAAGCTTCGCGATAAGCACGTCTCCAATCTCTTTGTTCCTGGGTGGCCGTCCACAAGTGCGATACACCAGACGACCATAAACATGGCCCCTGAGTAACCACTCAACATAATCCAAGCAAGCCCATTCCACCCAGGTGTTTCATTAACAATAGTTGTTTTCTTAGTTAAACAAAATAATATCTTTCCATAATATCTGTGTATATTCCACCCACGAATTCTACTAGCATAGCTAAGCATTCTAGCATACAAAGTCCTTTTGACTAGTGGATACTACCAAGATATAATCTATAAAGCATAGCATAGTATAGCAATATAGGAATAATTCTATCATATCAAGATCTACCAAAATATCACTAGTGCAATAGTGAAAATAAATAGTACATGAGATGAGATATCACTTGCCTTGGTAGCTAGGGGAATAGGTACAATCTTCACAGCAACAAACTTCACAATCCACACAATCTACACAAGATCAATACAACAATAATAATTCAATCAATAAAACAATACAAAAATATGAATGCATGCTAAATGCAATGATATGATCACAACTCTATAATTTACAGAGTCTACAGTACTAAGGATAGAATACCTCACCTAGATGCATAAGTAATACTCAAAAATAATCTATAGAACAATTTTTGTGAATAAAATACTCCTAAAAAGGTTCTGTCTATAATTCCATTTTTCCAGAGGCAAAAGTGTGAAATAAGGCCTCCATAATAAAGGTCTCATTTTTCTGAATCCATAGACACCAAATTTGTATTTTTCTGATTTGTGGATCAAAAGTTATTGAATTTCCAAGTTAAATACTAAATTTGTCTATTTTCTAATTAAACAGAAATAGTCTGACGACGTGGCGCTTTCTTATTGGCTGGTACCGGTTCGGTCGGATCGACTGCTGCGAGCCGTCAGGTTTAAGTGGCCACGGATGGATCTGATTAGCCCGTACCCTTTCGATAAGTGATCTAATCCTATCCGCTAAAGTCTGATCGAACGGCTGCTGAATAACTCGCCGGAGTCTGGCGGTGCTAACGACGGCGCGCGGCGGCGGAGCGTCGGCCTACGGGTTTCCGGCGACTCTACGAGGGCTGGGAGACCGTGGACACGTACCAGAGGTCAGGGAGGTCGCGGTGGTCTCGATGGAGGTTATGGTGGCGAGGGGGGTACTCGGGCTTGGCCTAGATCCTTCGACGGAGTTTAGCCGGTGGAACTCTCGGGTCAGTGACGGAGATGACGACCTGGGGCTCAAATCAGCCGGCAAGGAGGTCAGCAAGGTGCGCAAGCGTCTGCACGACCTAGTAAAGACCAAAAAGGGGCGGCGGGAGCCCTACCTTTGCCGGAGAAGGCGACTGACGGCGGCGGCAGAGGGAGTTCGCCGGAATTGTCCGTGTCGTCGACCTGGGGCAAAAGAAATCGTGTGGATCGGTCAGTAGGTGCGCCAGGAGATGGGGAAATAGATGGAACCAAGGGGAGGGCGCCGGGCGGCCTGGGTTCACCGGAATCGTCGCCGGAGTTCGTCGGACTGCGGCGGTTCGAGCTCGGAATTAGGGGAGCCTGGGGGCTCTCTGGGGGTGGCGACTGGGGGAAAATGACGAGGAGGGGGTGAGGATTAAGTAGGAGCATTCATCGGGGAGAATTACTATGAGAAACGGCCGAAACTCAATCGACTTGAAAACGGCAGAGAAGGAGGGGTTCGTTCGATGACGGGGTGGCGGGGTGACATGGCGTGGGACCAGCTTGTCAGCGAGAGGGAGTAGCCAGGGGCGTGGTAGAAAAATGGGGAAGAGGGGAAAACGTCGGGTGGGCTTAGTGGGCCAGATTGGGCCAAATGTGGCTGCTGCTGTTTGAAATTTTTCCCTCCTTTTTTTTTCTAATTTAGTTTTCTCCAAAACTTTTGATTTAATGATTCAAATTGATTCAAACCAATTTGTGAAAAATTGTAAAACTCAAACTAGGTTTTTAGGGTATTATAAAACATATTTACCTACTATTTTAATCCAAAGGACTCACTTGGACTTTAGGTAATATAGCATTTTCTTTGGTTCCATTTTCAAAACAATTCATAACTTTCTATCCATGGCCCAAAATTGCACCAAATTTTTGGAGGACATTCTAAATGCAATGCAAAAGCATGCCATGATGATATGAGTGCAATGATGATGATTTGAGATGAAATTTTGGGATGTTACAAATCTAACCCCCTTAAGATGAATCTCGCCCTCGAGATTCGGGTTGGCTAGCAAATAGGTGAGGGTGATCTCTCCGAAGTTCATCCTCTCGCTCCCATGTTGCTTCCGATTTAGTGTGATGGTTCCACTGCACTTTACAGAATTTGATGGTCTTGGTACGGGTAATTCTTTCTGCAGTCTCCAGAATCTTAATAGGTTTCTCTTCATAAGTGAGATCATTATCTAACTAAACTTCCTCCAATGGTATAGTGTCTTTCAACGAAGTTTCTTCCATCTCTGGGTGACATTTTTTTAGCTGACTAACATGGAATACATTATGAACTGCTGACAGAGATTCTGGAAATTCTATCTCATATGCCACTTCTCCTTTGCGACTCAAAATCTTAAAAGGCCCTACATAGCGCGGTGCTAGTTTCCCTTTGATTCCAAATCTCTTCACACCACGAAGTGGTGATACCCTGAGGTAGGCTCTATCACCAACCTCGTAGGTAACCTCCCTACGTTTTGGATCAGCATAGCTCTTTTGCCGAGATTGAGCTACCTTTAGCCTATCTCTTACCATCTTGACTTTTTCCTCGGCCTCTTTGATGAGGTCTGGCCCGAACAAGTTTCTTTCTCCTACTCCATTCCATAGCAATGGTGTAGTACACTTCCTTCCATAAAGGAATTCAAATGGAGCCATTTCTATGCTCGACTGATAACTGTTATTGTAAGAAAACTCTGCGTACGGTAGACTTTCATCCCAACTGGATCCATAATCCAACGCACATGCTCTTAGCATATCCTCTAATATTTGATTGGTCCTTTCTGTCTGTCCATCTGTTTGCGGATGAAATGCAGTGCTGAATTCTAACCGAGTTCCTAGTGACTCGTGAAGTTGTCGCCAAAAGTGTGAAGTGAATTGAGTTCCTCTGTCAGATACGATACTCTTAGGTACCCCATGCAAACATACAATTCTGTTCATGTAAATCTTGGCTAACCTTGCACTTGTATAAGTGGTCTTCACTGGTATGAAATGGGCCACTTTTGTCAAGCGATCAACGATAACCCATATGGAATCGTATCCAGATTTAGTCCTTGGTAGTCCAGTGATGAAATCCATACTGATTTTATCCCATTTCCAATCAGGTATTGGTAGCGGTTGCAATAGTCCTGCCGGTTTTTGATGTTCTGCCTTTACGCGGCTATACACGTCGCATAGAGCAATGTGTTCTGCTATATCTTTCTTTAGATTATTCCACCAAAATCTTCCCTTAACATCCATATACATCTTGGTGTTGCCAGGGTGAATTGAATATGGTGAATTGTGAGCTTCTTGCAGGATTAACTTTTTAAGTTCCAGATCCTGTGGAACACAGATACGTTTTTCATACCATAAGGTTCCTTGTTCATCTACATGGAATCCTTTTGCCTTTCCTTCACTAGCTTTACTCTTGATTTCTTCTATTTCTTTGTCCATCTTTTGGGCTTCCTGAATTCTATCCATTAGTGTGGGCTGCACCTCCAAGGATGCAAGGTACCCTTCAGGAACAATTTCGAGTCTTAGCTCTCTAAATTGAGCACACAACTCCTCCGGCAATTCTCCTTTGTTGAGGCCATTCACATAGACTTTGCGGCTTAATGCATCGGCTACGACATTTGCCTTTCCAGGATGGTATTGCAAACTTAAGTCATAGTCTTTGATAAGTTCTAGCCATCTTCGTTGTCTCATGTTGAGTTCTTTCTGTGTAAAAATATATTTCAAACTCTTGTGATTGGTGAACATCTCACAACGTTTTCCCATAAGATAATGCCTCCATGTTTTTAGTGCATGCACAACTGATGCCAATTCTAGATCATGAGTAGGATAATTTACTTCATGATTTTTGAGTTGCCTTGATGCATAAGCTACAACTTTACCTTGTTGCATCAGTACACCTCCCAGTCCTTGGTGAGATGCATCACAATAGACTTGAAAATCTTTCTCAAGATCTGGCAAACATAACACTGGTGCTGACACAAGTCTCTTTTTAAATTCCTGAAAGCTGGTTTCACAAGCTTCTGTCCAATCAAACTTATTCTCCTTCTTCAGCAGATTAGTCATGGGCTTTGCAATCTTAGAGAAATTCTCAATGAACCTTTGATAGTATCCTGCCAGACCAAGGAAACTACGGACTTCTTTAATTGATTTAGGAGGTTCCCATTCTGTCACGGCTACCACTTTTGCTGGATCAACAGCTATACCATTTCTAGATACTATGTGCCCAAGAAAACCCACTTCGTTCAGCCAGAATTCACATTTACTGAACTTGGCATAAAGTTTATGTTCCCTGAGTTTCTCTAGAATCAGGCGTAGATGTTCCTCATGTTCTTTGTTGCTTTTGGAATATACCAATATATCATCGATGAATACCACTACGAACTTGTCAAGGAATTCCATGAACACTTTATTCATCATGTTCATGAAATAGGCCGGTGCATTAGTTAATCCAAACAGCATCACTGTATATTCATACAACCTGTATCTAGTGGTGAATGCAGTCTTGGGTATGTCGTGTTCTCTAATCTTGAGTTGAAAGTATCCTGATCGGAGATCAATTTTTGAGAACACACATGCTCCCTCTAGTTGATCGAAGAGATCATTTATTCTGGGCAGGGGATATTTGTTCTTTATGTTCACTTCATTGAGTGAACGATAATCTATGCATAGCCTTTGACTCCGGTCCTTCTTCTCAACAAACAAGACTGGTGCTCCCCAAGAAGATGAGCTTGGTTGGATAAATCCTTTTTTCAACTGTTCTCCCAGCTGTTTCATGAGTTCTTTTAACTCGTCAACTGACATCTTATAAGGTCTCTTTGCTATAGGCCCTGTTCCTGGCAGTAGGTCTATCAGAAACTCTACGTCCCTATCTGGTGGCATGCCAGGTAATTCCTCGGGGAACACATCTGGATATTCCCTCACTATTGGCACATTATCTAGGCTAACGAGAGAATTAACCTTGCTCCCCTTGAGTTCAAAGTTAGACTTGAACCTGATCCTTTTCTTTTCTGGGGTAGTGAGCATAACAGTCCGCTTGGCACAATCAATCACCCCTTCATAACGGGTCAACCAGTCCATCCCTAATATAACATCTAATCCTTGGGACTCCAGAATTATTAAACTAATCGGGAACTTGTGTTTTCCAATTTCTAGGATGATCTGTCGGCAACCTGAATTTACTATCATTTCTCCACACGGAGAACTTACCTTAATGGGACATACAATAGTTTCAGTGGTGAGTCTGTTTTTGATTACAAATTCTCTTGAAATGAATGAATGCGATGCGCCAGTATCGAAAAGGATGAGTGTGGTAAAAGCATTAATTTTGAACTTACCGATCACGGCATCAGATCCTTCTTGGATTTCCTCCACATTAATGTGATTCACATGGCCCTTTTGGAATGGGTTTGGCTTAGCCCCATCAGTCTTCTTTTCTGGGCATTCATTAGCATAGTGTCCTGTCTTCTTACACTTGAAACATTCCACCTGGCTGATGTCTTTCTTCGCTGGCTGACTGTGACGGTTCTGACCATTTTGGTTCCCATGGCCATGATTATTGTGATTGTTCCTGAATCCAATTTTGTTGTGCCCATGATATTTGTTTCCATCATGGTTGTGGTTATTGTTACGATGGTTATTATGATTCCCATTCTTGTGGAATCCTGAGCTCCCACTTCCTTCACCATGAGGGTGCTTGTGAGGAGATACCGATCCGAACTTATCAAAATGGTGCTTCCTCTTTCTACCCTCCACTAGCTTCATCTTGTTTTCCAGGATGGTAGCTTTATCACATAAAGATTGATAAGTTGGAACATATGCAACAGATAGTTGCATAGCAATTTCATCATTCAGCCCATCCAGGAACTTCTCCTTTCTCTTTGCATCAGTATCAACATCGTCAGGTGCATAATGTGACAAATTATTGAACTCTTCGATGTATTCAGAAATACTGTAGTGGCGTTGCTTGAGGTTATGGAACTCCTTTTTCTTCAATCCCATTATTCCAGCAGAGATGTGAGTGGTGCGAAACCCATCTTCAAACATTGCCCAAGTCACTTCCTCAATAGGGTGGGTAATTTGGAAATTATCCCACCAAGCAGCTGCATGACCTTCCAACAAGTGTGCTGCAAATCTGACTTTTTCAGCATCTGTGCACCCAACCGTGACCAGGTCCTTATTCACAGAGCGTAACCAATCATTTGCTACCATAGGGTCTAAGGTACCTGAGAACTTGGCAGGTCTTAGCCTTAGAAATCTGGTCAGCATATCCAAAGGTGGTGGATTGTTCTGGTTGTTATTGTTATTATTGTTGTTCTGGTTCTGGTTCGCCATAAATTGAGTCCTCATTTGCATCAATTGAGTCTGTGCAGCCATCATCTGCTGCATTCCATTGTCATTGTCATGGTTATCCTCGTTGTTGCGTCGGGGAGGCATTTGTGGGTTTAGAAAGGGTAAGTAATGATAGATAACCCAAATAAAACAACAATTCAGACAAACAAGCACATGCAAGTTCCTACATTACAATAATAACAGAGTCTGCAAAGATAACATACTAGCATAGTCACCCACAAGTCGGTATGACCCATGCACTCAATAGTAATAGAACGATAGGTAGATGAAACCGTATCACTACTCCTCCATGTCGACTTCCTCCTCCACTAGAGCAAGTCCTGCAGATGCGAATCCTGCCTTATATTCCTCCAAGCTGGTATTTAGAGCATCGATCTTCGCCTGTAGCTCTCTCTTCTGTGTGCGTAGCCTCTCTATCACCTCGTGATCCGCTTCCAGCTCAATGTTCTGTAGCTCTAGCTCAGTCTCCAAGTCTCTAATCTTCTTGTTCTTCTCCTGAACTCTTTTCTCTTGGTTCTTGAATTTCTTATCTTGGTCTTCAAACTTCTTCTCCATTTCCTTGATTCGATTTTCCTGTTCCTGGAAGTCCTTGTCCTTCTCCTTGAGTTGGACTCGTAGTTCATCATTGCTAAGCATCACATTAGTCCTGTCAGTATCAAGGTGTCTAACAAGGCTCTCTAAGTCCTGAAGGTAGTGACGCACGGGCTTGATAGACTCCTTAGTGGCCTTATCCAACATAATAGGCTCTCCATCCTCGTCGCGCCTCCCAAAGAAGTGGAAGTAGTGGCTCTTGATCTCAGAAGAATGACGTCCACATAGGCGTCCCAACAGATCCTGCATAGCGACGTCGAGGCCCCTCTCCATGTCATCATGGAGAACCTTGAAGGTAATCTCCCCAGTTTGGGGCTCTGTCTCACGTCCTGGCTGGGTAACTCTGAATCCCCATAAGTCCTTCCTCTGAAACTTCCTCAGATGAAGTCCCTGGATAGTAGGAATCGGAAGAGCGAGCACTTGGACTAGCTCCAAGATACGAGTCCCAAAGCGAGTCCCCTTGAAATCCTCGGCTGTGTTGTAGACAAAGTTCGACATCTTTTGCATAGTATGGAAAGAAAAGTTAGTAACACAATGAGAAAGAAAATACAAGTCACACAATAGAGAATTCAACCAACAAAACATTCCAAGTAGCAATACATTAATTCAACTCAAGCACTCAAGGTTCGAGACATAACTTTACTTTTGCCATACCACATAAGTTGGTATGGTCGAGAAACTAACGTGATAAAACGCCAAGGGGGGTGGTCCAACTAATATCTCACTCCTTCTTAACCAAGGTGGCAATCAGGGCATCTTTGGCAGAAATCTGCTTGTCTTGGTCACATAGCTCCAATGCTAGGCCTATGATATCCTTACTTAGGCGTTTCACAGTGGCCTTTGAGTCTTGGGCAAGACGCTTCTCCTCCTTGAGATCCTCCTGAGTATTGAGCATTCTATACTTGAGTCTCTCCCCAAGTTCCTCAATAGCCCTCCATGCAGCATTCCTTGTAGAGTCAAAGAATGACGGGTGCATCTCAGAGTTGGTGAACATGCAAAATCCCGTACTCTTGTGATCGTCTTCCTTGTTCTTGTATAAGTGGAGTTGCACCCACCAATACTCTTGTCCTTCATCTATCACAGGAAATCCCTTGTATACGGCTTCACCATTCACCCCCAAGCCGAGCATGAGGTTCTTGAGCACATTGTGAAATTTTGTCTCGCACTCCAGGGTCATAGTCATCAGTGGTCCCTTTTTGACAGATTCATTGATGGTGGACATCTACAAAAATAGATGAGAAGGAATATTAGGAAAGACTTTACAAGATGAAAAGAAAAGTGTAAAGTTGAAATATAGAGTTATTTTCCTAATGGTTTTCCTTAGTCTAATCCATTCTAGGGTCACGAACCTACAGGCAACGCAATGCTCTGATACCACCTGTAAGATCACACCATGATATGGTAAGATCCCTGTGATTGCAGTGCTAGTCCCTAGATCGAAATGCTAGCACCCACAGTTTAAGATGAAGTACACAGAAACAAAGGTCATTATTACATCGCACATCCAGGAGTATAATAGTTCTTACAACTCACTTAGCCCAAGGCTAAGACAGAAGTTCACATAACATATAATAATGGAGTCCTTAGTCTTCATGTGCCACAGGCAAGCATGTCGAGTGTAGACCCGCAACCCTACTCATCATCCGAGTATCCTGCAACATAATAAGTTACATCCACAAGGGTCAATACATTTGGAATTGTATTGGCAAGTGATACCATAGATACTTAGTATAATCCAACAACTACATGAATATATGGCTAAGTGGGATTAAGGCTGGCTTTGCTAAAATAGTTTAACTTATAGTTTTTGAAGAGGTTTTCATTCAAGTTATAAGGTACCAATGATAGACATCACTGAACCTCTACCCATGTTCACCCACAAGTTTTAACTTAGAGAAATTTGAATGAGGAGATTATTGAACTACTTCACTGTCTTGAGGCTCAAAGGTTGTCCATAACCGGGGACACGGCTAAGTACTTAGTTTTTCCATCTCGAGAGGTGGTGCACTTTCCCCACAAGACTCGACATGCATCGAGATGAGACTTTTCGGAAGCAATCCCTCAGACCACCACGGACGCGTTCCATCCTATCATCACTACCACCCTCTGTCTGTCTGGCTGAGTTCTCGCAACTTAGTCGATCAAGGCAGAGCCCATATGCCATGTGGCTGCACTAGAAGCTTCACGACAAGCACGTCTCCAATCTCTTTGTTCCTGGGTGGCCGTCCACAAGTGCGATACACCAGCCGACCATAAACATGGCCCCTGAGTAACCACTCAACATAATCCAAGCAAGCCCATTCCACCCAGGTGTTTCATTAACAATAGTTGTTTTCTTAGTTAAACAAAATAATATCTTTCCATAATATCTATGTATATTCCACCCACGTATTCTACTAGCATAGCTAAGCATTCTAGCATACAAAGTCCTTTTGACTAGTGGATACTACCAAGATATAATCTATAAAGCATAGCATAGTATAGCAATATAGGAATAATTCTATCATATCAAGATCTACCAAAATATCACTAGTGCAATAGTGAAAATAAATAGGACATGAGATGAGATATCACTTGCCTTGGTAGCTAGGGGAATAGGTACAATCTTCACAGCAACAAACTTCACAATCCACACAATCTACACAAGATCAATACAACAATAATAATTCAATCAATAAAACAATACAAAAATATGAATGCATGCTAAATGCAATGATATGATCACAACTCTATAATTTTCAGAGTCTACAGTACTGAGGATAGAATACCTCACCTAGATGCATAAGTAATACTCAAAAATAATCTATAGAACAATTTTTGTGAATAAAATACTCCTAAAAAGGTTCTATCTATAATTCCATTTTTCTCGAGGCAAAATTGTGAAATAAGGCCTCCATAATAAAGGTCTCATTTTTCTGAATCCATAGACACCAAATTTGTATTTTTCTGATTTGTGGATCAAAAGTTATTGAATTTCCAAGTTAAATACTAAATCTGTCTATTTTCTAATTAAACAGAAATAGTCTGACGACGTGGCGCTTTCTTATTGGCTGGTACCGGTTCGGTCAGATCGACTGCTGCGAGCCGTCAGATTTAAGTGGCCACGGACGGATCTGATTAGCCCGTACCCTTTCGATAAGTGATCTAATCCTATCCGCTAAAGTCTGATCGAATAGCTGCTGAACAACTCGCCGGAGTCTGGCGGTTCTAACGACGGCGTGCGGCGGCGGAGCGTCGGCCTACGGGGTTCCGGCGACTCTACGAGGGCTGGGAGACCGTGGACACATACCAGAGGTTAGGGAGGTCGCGGCGGTCTCGATGGAGGTTATGGTGGCAAGGGGGGTACTCGGGCTTGGCCTAGATCCTTCGCCGGAGTTGCGGTCGCCGGTGGAACTCTCGAGTCAACGACGGAGATGACGACCTGGGGCTCAAATCAACCGGCAAGGGGGTCAGCGAGGTGCGCAAGCGTCTGCACGACCTAGTAAAGACCAAAAAGGGGCGGCGAGAACCCTACCTTTGCCGGAGAAGGCGACTGACGGCGACGGCAGAGGGAGTTCGCCGGAATTGTCCGTGTCATCGACCTGGGGCAAAAGAAATCGTGTGGCTCAGTCAGTAGGTGCGCCAGGAGATGGGGAAATAGATGGGACCAAGGGGAGGGCGCCGGGCGGCCTGGGTTCAGCGGAATCGTCGTCGGAGTTCGTCAGACTGCGGCGGTTCGAGCTCGGAATTAGGGGAGCCTGGGGGCTCTCTAGGGGTGGCGACTAGGGGAAAATGACGAGGAGGGGGTGAGGATTAAGTAGGATCATTCATCGGGGAGAATTACTGCGAGAAACGGCCGAAACTCAATCGACTTGAAAACGACAGAGAAGGGGGGTTCGTTCGACGGCGGGGTTGAAGACGACGGGGTGGAGGGGTGACGTGGCGTGGGACCATCTTGTCAGAGAGAGGGAGTAGCCAGGGGCGCGGTAGAAAAACGGGGAAGAGGGGAAAACGCCGGGTGGGCTTAATGGGCCAGATTGGGCCAAATGTGGCTGCTGCTGTTTGAAATTTTTCCCTCCTTTTTTTTTCTAATTCAGTTTTCTCCAAAACTTTTGATTTAATGATTCAAATTGATTCAAACCAATTTGTGAAAAATTGTAAAACTTAAACTAGGTTTTTAGGGTATTATAAAACATATTTACCTACTATTTTAATCCAAAGTACTCACTTGGAGTTTAGGTAATATAGCATTTTCTTTGGTTCCATTTTCAAAACAATTCATAACTTTCTATCCATGGCCCAAAATTGCACCAAATTTTTGGAGGACATTCTAAATGCAATGCAAAAGCATGCCATGATGATATGAGTGCAATGATGATGATTTCAGATGAAATTTTGGGATGTTACATTTTCCCAAGGATCTTTGTAAACACTCCTTCAGCTATTCCAATAGGTAATATGGTAGCATTATTAGCAAGAGATATTTCTTTTCCTCCTTCAGTAAGCCCCCAAAGATTCAAAGATTCATAAATATCTTTGGGCATAAGGCAAAATTCAGACATGATATCACAGCGAGCTTGAAAAGTTTCAGTATTTATATCAATCTTTACTGTGGGGAGCCACTTTGATGGTTTAGAATTTATTGGAACATAATTATGATGCTCCCTAAGTGTATTATAGCAATCTTTCAATCTAGAAGTGCTGGTCTCAAGAGTGTTTAATCTAGCAAATATGCTTGCAAAAGAAATATCAGTTTGGCTAGGCAAGTTATAAGTAAGGATCAATTTTTTTATAGCATTAATAGCATCATCCTCATTACATTTGAGGAAATATCCTCCCACAGCAGCATCTAAAGCATATCTATAGAAAAGAGCAATTCCAAGGTAAAAGCTGCTAAGGAACAAGCTTTGAGTCATTTTAGGCTCAGTTTTTTCATGTAGATCAGAGATTCTAGACCAAGCTTCCTTGAAGCTCTCCTCAATTCCTTGTTTAAAAGTGAAAATCATTTCCTCGGGTGACATAGTGATTGGAGCAAGGCTAGACATAGTGGCAACTTAAAACAGGAACTAATTTTGTGTGTGTTTTCAAATAAGAAAGCAAACTAGTAAAATAGGAACCCCAAGAGGAAGGTATGATGAGCACACCAGTAAGTTTCCCTCAGTTAAGAAACCAAGGTTTAATTGAACCAGTAGGAGCAACGAAACACCCCAAAGGCGTTGCATGCTGAGCCTTGGCAGGGCGCACTACCGGTGCTAGTAGCAACGTGGAGACCTGCACAACACAACCACAAAACTTTGCCCCCAACTTGCGATGAAGTTGTCAATCTCACCGGTTTTGTTGAAAACAAAGGATTAAATGTATCGAATGAAAAGAAGTAATAGTTTGCAGAAAGTAAACACAAAGCAGTAAACAGTTTGTTGATTGTATGTAAAAGAAAGGACCGGGATCCATAGTTCACTAGAGGTGGCTCTCCTTAAGATAGATAACATGCTGGGTGAACAAATTACAGAAGGGCAATTGAGAAACATCGAGAAAGCAATACATTCATATACTAATCATCTTGACTTCTTTGGAACTTGATTAGGCATTACAACATTATACATAGACCGCCATCCAACTGCATCTATGACTAATAATCCACCTTCAGGTTATCATCCGAACCCCCTCCAGTATTAAGTTGCAATCAACCGATTATTGCTTTACGAATTGCGTGTAATGTAAACAATATGATTGTTCTATGAACAAAGGATTGTTGTTTTCTCCCTAGTAGCAACAACACATCTAGTACCTTAGAGATTTCTGTCACTTCCCCAGATTACCAGAGGCATGAACCCACTATCGAGCATAAGTACTAACTCTTGGAGTTGCTAGCATCTACTTGGCCAAGATAGCTACTAACAACGGAATGCATGCAAGATCACAAATAACAAAGACATGATAGAATCAATAATCAATCTGAAATAGCATCTCAATATCCATCGGATCCCTGCAAACACAACATGCAGAATTACAAATAGATGATCTTGATCATGAATGGAGCTCACAAGATCTAGACATGAAAGCACAAAGGAGGAGAACCAGCCATCTAGCTACTACATGGACCCGTAGTCCAGAGATGAACTACTCACGCATCACACCGGAGGCTTGCATGATGATGAAGAAGGCCTCCAGGGTGAATTCTCCCCTCCAACAGGGTGCCGAGAAGAGCTTCAGATCCCTCCCGATCTAGGGATGGAGATGATGGCGGCTGTAGAATCTTTCGTGGATTTTTGATCGGGTCTTTAGGGTTTTGGTCCTGAGGGCAATATATAGGCGGAAGGAGAGGCCGAGGGGGTGCTGGGGGTCAGCCAGACCAACCCCTGGCGCGGGCCAGGCCTGGCCGCGCGGCCAGGTGGTGTGTCCGGCCCCCAGCCCTTCTCCGTCTCGTATTCTGGCATCAGATGTCTTCCGAAAAAATAGGCACATTGGCTTTTGTCCCGTCTAATTCCGAGAATATTCATTTTCTGACTTTCCTGGAACCAAAACAGCAGAAAACAGGCAGCTGGCACTGTGACTCTTGTTAATAGGTTAGTCCAAGAAATCATATGAAAAGTACTCCAAAGTGTGGACAAAACACAAGAAAGTAGACAAAACCAAGCATGGAGCATAAAAATTTATAGATACATTTGCAATGTATCATCTAGTACTAGCATAAGTACTCCATTTGTCATTTCATCTTCCACTGCGAGGCAATAAAACCTCTTGTATTACTGAGGAAGGTGAAATTATTTCCTCCCCTTAATTTCTGCATGCGTTCGAGGAAAGAAGGGTGCCAATATAGAGAAACCCACGTTAATTGCTAACATAAATTCAGGTAATTAATACTAAAAGGAAGAAGCCTGGGAGCCTGCATGTATTCTTTAATTACTAATATCAATCATTATACATGAAATACAGATTAGTAGTATATCAAAGTCCATGGATAAAAAATAACCTATGTATAGTCCACGTAAATCATCTCCTTGCGCGGCATTTCTGAGGCATTGATTTGAAATTATTTAATGTCATATTGATTTGAAAACTCAACTACGCCCAACGTGCCACGTGCTCTCCCAATCCCCTGGCCATCACCGCGGCATGTCAAAAAGGCTGTGTCGCCTGCAAAATCAAGCAAGCACGAAAAATCGGTCTATATACGCCAGAAGAATCTAGCAGACACGCAAACATCAGAATCAGAACCCTAGCTAGCCTCGGTCCCATCGATGCTCTCCGGCGAGGCACCTACAACTACATCAGCATTAAGGTGCATCCCAAGCTTGTGGGTTGCCCACAAGAAATAGAAAATTGCTTTTCCCTCTCTCCTCTCTCTTCCATTTTCTGAGTTCATGCGTATTTTCACTGGAAACATCCTCTATTTGCACTACAGGTGTCGCATAGTTTTTCTCATGTTTTAATAACATTGGTAGCTCCACAATATGCCATTTCATCAAAATTTCCAAAAAAGATTCACGAAATACCTTTTTGGGTGCACAAGGTGTTCTTCTATGTGTTGTAGGGTCGGGCCCTGATTGGTCGAGACCTACCTCACACGGATCGTGGCCACCCACTTTAGGATCCTCTACGATCCAACGAGCTTGATATCTCCATGTTATCTCCCTTTTCATTCAAATTTGGCATCACTAGTTTGACACCGAAGCCATAAAAAAAGTTCTTTGAAAAACTCTAGGATTTTTCCGATGATGTTTTTTATAATTTGAAATTTGTGAGGCTTTTTGGGAATCGTTCCCTTTGTAAGTTGAAATTTGTCAGGCTTTTTATGATGTTTTTTTATCATTTCAAATTCGTGAGTCATTTTGTGATCCTTTTTATAAGCTAAGATTTATGAGATGTTTACAAATACATGATCCCTTTTATATTGTGAGGATTTTTTGATCCTTTTTATAAGTTGAAATTTGCGAGGATGTTTATAAATATATGACCCTTTTATATTTTGAAAATTGTGAGGCTCTTTGTGTTGCTTTTTATAATTTGAATTTCGTGAGATTGTTTATGAATCCATTTTGCTTTCTAGAATTGTTTTCAAAACAAGGTAAAATTTCGAGGGATGCATATTATTAGCAAGAAGTTGAATCTTGCCAAACTCTCACTCGTTCTTGATACATTGACTTCTTGGCGGGTCCACTGAACAGATTTTCACAAGGTGTGAAGTTAATTTTGAAACACAGCCAAAATTTTAAAACACGGTGAGTCATAGCCTCTTTGATTGTTTTCAAAACACGGTCAAATTTGTAGGCCTGCATATCCTTGGCAATAAACTGAATCATTCCAAACTCTCACTCGTTCTCGATACATTGACTGCTTGGTGGGTCCAGTGAACAGATTTTCACAAGGTGTGAAGTTAATTTCGAAACGCACGCAAAATTTCGAAACGCGGTGAGCCATAGCCACTTTGATTATGTTCAAAATACAGTCAACTTTCTAGGCATGCATATTATTAGCAATAAGTTGAATCATTCCAAACTCTCACTCGTTCTCGATACATTGACCTCCTGGTAGGTCCACTGAACAGATTATCGCAAGGTGTGATGTTAATTTCAAAGCATAGCCAAACTTTCAAAACACGATGAGTCATAGTCTCTTTGATTGTTTTCAAAACACGGTCAAATTTCTAGGCATGCATATTCTTAGCAACAAGTTGAATCATTCCAAACTCTCACTCATTCTCGATACATCGACTACCTGGTGGGTCTAGTGAAAAGATTTCCGCAAGGGGTGAAGTTAATTTTGAAACGCACGCAAAAATTCAAAACATGGTGAGCCATAGCCAGTTTAATTATTTTCAAAACACGGTCAAATTTATAGGCATGCATATTCTTAGCAATAAGTATAATCATTCCAATCTCTCACTCGTTCTCGATATATTGATTGTTTAGTAGGTCCATTGAACAGATTATCGCAAGGTGTGAAGTTAATTTTGAAACACAACCAAACTTTCAAAACACGGTGAGTCATAGTCTCTTTGATTGTTTTCAAAACACGGTCAAACTTTCGAGGCATGCATATTCTTAGCAAGAAGTTGAATCTTGCCAAACAACTCTCACTTGTTCTTGATACATTGACTACCTGGTGGGTCTACTGAAAAGATTATCGCAAGGTGTGAAGTTAATGTCGAAGAACAGCCAAAATTTCAAAACACGGTGAGTCATGGTCTCTTTGTTTGTTTTCAAAACATGGTCAAATTTCTAGGCATGCATATTCTTACCAAGAAGTTGAATCTTTCCAAACTCTCACTCGTCTCCATACATTAACTGCCTGGTGGTGGGTCCACTAAACAGATTTTCGCAAGGCGTTAAGTTAATTTCAAAACACGAGCAAAATTTCAAAACAAGGTGAGTCATAGTCTCTTTGATTATTTCCAAAACATGGTCAAATTTCTAGGCCTGCATATTCTTATCAAGAAATTGAATCTTTCCAAACTCTCACTCGTTCTCGATACATTAACTGCCTGGTGGTGGGTCGACTGAACAGATTATCGCAAGGTGTGATGTTAATTTTGAAAGACAGCCAAAATTTCAAAACACGGTGAGTCATAGTCTCTTTGGTTGATTTTAAAACACAGTGACATTTCACGGCATGCATATTCTTAGCAAGAAGTTGAATCTTGCCAAACAACTCTCACTCGTTCTCGATACATTGACTGCCTGGTGGGTCCACTGAATAGATTATTACAAAGTGTGAAGTTAATTTCGAAACACAGCCAGAATTTCAAAACACGGTGAGTCATAGTCTCTTTGTTTGTTTTCAAAACATGGTTAAATTTCTAGGCATGCATATTCCTAGCAAGTAGTTGAATCTTTCCAAACTCTCACTCGTCTTGATACATTGACTACTTGGTAGTGGGTCCACTGAACAGATTTTTGCAAGGTGTGAAGTTAATTTCGAAACACGGGCAAAATTTCAAAACACTGTGAGTCATTGTCTCTTTGATTATTTTCAAAAGACGGTCAAAATTTCTAGGTATGCATATTCTTAGCAAGAAGTTGAATCTTTCCAAACTCTCACTCGTTCTTGATAGATTGACTGCGGCTGATACATTGCAAATGTATCTATAATTTTTGATGCTCGATGCTTGGTTTTATCCACTTTCTCGTTTTTTGTCCACACTTTGGAGTACTTTTCATATGATTTCTTGGACTAATCTATTAACAAGAGCCACAGTGCCAGCTGCCTGTTTTTTGCTGTTTTTGGTTCCAGGAAAGTCAGAAAATGAATATTCTCGGAATTGGACGGGACAAAAGCCAAAGTGCTTATTTTTCCAGAAGACTCCAGGAGCCAGAATACAAGATGGAGGAGGGCCAGGGGCTGGCCACACCCCCCAGACGCGGGCTAGGCCTGGCCGCGCCAGGGCATGGTGTGGTGGCCCCAGGCACCCCCTCGATCTCCCTCTTCGCCTATAAGAAGCCTTCTGACCTAAAAACTTCGGGGGGTTCGACGTTTTTCTAGAAAAAGTTCCGCAGCACCGCCACCACCGAAGGGGAGATTCGAGGGATAGAAAGTCTCTGTTCTAGCACCCTGCCGGGATGGGGAAGTGCCCCCGAAGCCATCTCCATCGATCTCCACCATCATCTCCATCGACCATCCATGTTTCCCCCATGTATGAGTGAGTAATCCCCCGCTGTAGGCTATGGGGATGGTAGGGATTGGATGAGATCGTTCATGTAATGGCATCAGATTGTTAGGGCATGGTGCCTAGTATCTTTTATTAGTGCTTTATGACTTTGTTGCGACTTGTTGTGCTTAATGCTTGTCACTAGGGCCCGAGTGCCATGATTTCAGATCTAAACATGTTATTGATTCATTATGATAATATTGTTCTTGGTCTTATCTACAAGTTGTATACACCCGTTGTTCTCCAGAACCTATGGCCCTGAAGTGACAGAAATCGGGATAACCGGAAGGGAAAGGCTTTGATGTGAGGATCACATGTGTTCACGGAGTGTTAATGCTTTGCTCCGGTGCTCTATTAAAATGAGCACCTTAATTGCCAGTAGTTACCTAGAGGCCCCGCTGCAAACGGGCTGGCAGGACAAAATATGTTGTGCAAGTTCTCATTGCGAGCACATATGACTATATATGGAACACATGCCTAGGATTGTGTAGTACTTGGATGCTTTATCTTATTTATCTGCAATTGCCCTATGTTCTGATTGCTATGTGGATTGTCTTGTCCATGCAACTCCCATCCATCCATCCCTACGCCTACCACACTCGAATCCCACTGTTACTGCTTTTGTTATTACTGTCTTTGCTTTACTACTGCTGTTACTTTACTATTCCTACTACAAAACTGTTGCTACTGATAAACTGCTGTGACCAAGATTGTTTCCAGGTGTAGCTAAATTGACAACTCAGTTGTTAAGGCTGATAAATATTCTTTGGCTCCCCTTGTGTCGAATCAATAAATTGGGTTTCACTTCCCTCGAAAAAACTGTGATACACCCCCTATACTTGTGGGTCATCAGCGGCCTGGTGGTGGGTCCACTAAATAGATTATCGCAAGGTGTGAAGTTAATTAAGAAACACAACTAAATTTTCAAAACACGGTGAGACATAGTCTCTTTGATTGTTTCCAAAACACGATCAAATTTTGAGGCATGCATATTCTTAGCAAGAAGTTGAATCTTGCCAAACAACTCTCACTCATTCTCAATACATTGACTGCCTGGTGGGTCCACTAAACAGATTATCGCAAGGTGTGAAGTTAGTTTCAAAACATAGCCTAAATTTCAAAACACGGTGAGTCATAGTCTCTTTGGTTGTTTCCAAAACACGGTCAAATTTCGAGGCATGCATATTCTTAGCAAGAAGTTGAATCTTGCCAAACAACTCTCACTCGTTCTCGATACATTGACTGCCTGGTGGGTCCACTGAACAGATTATGCCAAGGTGTGATATTTAATTTCGAAACACAGCCAAAATTTCAGAACACGGTGAGTCATAGTCTCTTTGGTTGTTTTCAAAACAAGGTAAAATTTCTAGGCATGCATATTCTTAGCAAGAAGTTGAATCTTTCCAAACTCTCACTCATCTCGATACATTGACTGCCTGGTGGTGGGTCCACTGAACAGATTTTCGCAAGGCGTGAAGTTAATTTTGAAACACGGGAAAAATTTCAAAACACGGTGAGTCATATTATCTTTGATTATTTTCAAAACACGGTCAAATTTCTAGGCATGCATATTCTTAGCAACAAGTTGAATATTTCCAAACTCTCACTCATTCTCGATACATTGACTGTGGCCTGGTGGTGGGTCCACTGAACCAATTATCGCAAGGTGTGAAGTTAATTTCGAAGCACAGCCAAAATTTCAAAACACGATGAGTCATAGTCTCTTTGATTGTTTGGTCAACTTTCGAGGCATGCATATTATTAGCAAGAAGTTTAATCTTGCCAAACAACTCTCACTCGTTCTCGATACATTAACTGCCTGGTGGTTCCACTGAACAGATTCTTGCAAGGTGTGAAGTTAATTTCGAAACACAGCCAAAATTTCAAAACACGACGAGTCATAGTCTCTTTGGTTGTTTCCAAAACACAGTCAAATTTCGAGGCATGCATATTCTTAGCAAGAAGTTGAATCTTGCCAAACAACTCTCACTCGTTCTCGATACGTTGACTGCCTGGTGTGTCCACTAAACATATTATGGCAGGGTGTGATGTTAATTGCAAAACACAGCCAAAATTTCAAAACACGGTGAGTCATAGTCTCTTTGGTTGTTTCCAAAACACGGACAAATTTCGAGGCATGCATATTCTTAGCAAGAAGTTGAATCTTGCCAAACAACTCTCACTCATTCTCGATACATTGACTGCCTGGTGGGTCCGCTGGACAGATTATGGCAAGGTGTGAAGTTAATTTCGAAACACAGCCAAAATTTTAGAACACGCTGACTCATAGTCTCTTTGGTTGTTTTCAAAACACGGTGAAATTTCTAGGCATGCAAATTCTTAGCAAGAAGTTGAATCTTTCCAAACTCTCACTCATCTCGATACATTGACCTCCTAGTGGTGGGTCCACTAAACATATTATCGCAAGGTGTGAAGTTAATTTCGAAACACGGGCAAAATTTCAAAACATGGTGAGTCATAGTCTCTTTGATTATTTTCAAAACACGGTCATATTCCTAGGCATGCATATTCTTGGCAACAAGTTGAATCTTTCCAAACTCTCACTCGTTCTCGATACATTGACTGCGGCCTGGTGGTGGGTCCACTGAACAGATTATCGCAAGGTGTGAAGTTAATTTCGAAACACAGGCAAAATTTCAAAACACGGTGAGTCATAGTCTCTTTGATTGTTTCCATTACATGGTCATATTTCGAGGCATGCATATTCTTAGCAAGAAGTTGAATCTTGCCAAGAAACTCTCACTCGTTCTCGATATATTGACTTCCTGGTGGTTCCACTGAACAGATTATCGCAAGGTGTGAAGTTAATTTCGAAACACAACCAAAATTTCAAAACAAGGTGAGTCATAGTCTCTTTGGTTGTTTCCTTCTAGGCATGCATATTCTTAGCAAGAAGTTGAATCTTGCCAAACAACTCTCACTCGTTCTCGATACGTTGACTGCCTGGTGGGTCCACTGAACATATTATCGCAAGGTGTGAAGTTAATTTTGAAACACAGCCAAAATTTCCAAACACGGTGTGTCATAGTCTCTTTGGTTGTTTCCAAAACACGGTCAAATTTCGAGGCATGCATATTCTTAGCAAGAAGTTGAATCTTGCCAAACAACTCTCACTCATTCTCGATACATTGACTACCTGGTGGGTCCACTGAACAGATTATGGCAAGGTGTGAAGTTAATTTCGAAACACAGCCAAAATTTCAGAACACGGTGAGTCATAGTCTCTTCGGTTGTTTTCAAAACACGGTGAAATTTCTAGGCATGCATATTCTTAGCGAGAAGTTGAATCTTTCCAGACTATCACTCGTTTCGATACATTGACTTCCTAGTGGTGGGTCCACTGTACAGATTTTTGCAAGGTGTGAAGTTAATTTCGAAACAAGAGCAAAATTTCAAAACATGGTTAGTCATAGTCTCTTTGTTTGTTTTCAAAACATGGTCAAATTTCTAGGCATGCATATTCTTAGCAAGAAGTTGAATCTTTCCAAACTCTCACTCGTCTCCATACATTGACTGCCTGGTGGTCGGTCCACTGAACAGATTTTTGGAAGGTGTGAACTTAATTTCAAAACACGAGCAAAATTTCAAAACACGGTGAGTCATAGTCTCTTTGATTATTTCCAAAACATGGTTAAATTGCTAGGCATGCATATTCTTATCAAGAAATTGAATCTTTACAAACTCTCACTCGTTCTCGATACATTAACTGCCTGGTGGTGGGTCGACTGAACAGATTATTGCAAGGTGAAAAGTTAATTTTGAAAGACAGCCAAAATTTCAAAACACGGCGAGTCATAGTCTCTTTGGTTTATTTGAAAACACGGTGAAATTTCACGACATGTATATTCTTAGCAAGAAGTTGAATCTTGCCAAACAAATCTCACTCGTTCTCGATACATTGACTGCCTGGTGGGTCCACTGAATAGATTATCACAAAGTGTCAAGTTAATTTCAAAACACAGCCAAAATTTCAAAACACAGTGAGTCATAGTATCTTTGTTTGTTTTCAAAACATGGTTACATTTCTGGGCATGCATATTCTTAGCAAGAAGTTGAATCTTTCCAAACTCTCACTCGTCTTGATACATTGACTACTTGGTAGTGGGTCCACTGAACAGATTTTTGCAAGGTGTGCAGTTAATTTCGAAACACGGGCAAAATTTCAAAACACTGTGAGTCATAGTCTCTTTGACTATTTTCAAAAGATGGTCAAAATTTCTAGGTATGCATATTCTTAGAAAGAATTGAATCTTTCCAAACTCTCACTCGTTCTCGATTGATTGACTGCGGCCAGGTGGTGGGTCCACTAAACGGATTATCGCAAGGTGTGAAGTTAATTAAGAAACACAGCTAAAATTTCAAAACACGGTGATACATAGTCTCTTTGATTGTTTCCAAAACACGGTCAAATTTTGAGGCATGGATATTCTTAGCAAGAAGTTGAATCTTGCAAAACAACTCTCACTCATTCTCAATACATTGACTGCCTGGTGGGTCCACTGAACAGATTATCGCATGGTGTGAAGTTAATTTCGAAACATAGCCAAAATTTCAAAACACGGATAGTCATAGTCTCTTTGATTGTTTGCAAAACACGGCCATATTTCGAGGCATGCATATTCTTAGCAAGAAGTTGAATCTTGCCAAACAACTCTCACTCGTTCTTGATACATTGACTGCCTGATGGGTCCACTGAACAGATTATGGCAAGATGTGAAGTTAATTTCGAAACACAGCCAAAATTTCAGAACACGGTGAGTCATAGTCTCTTTTGTTGTTTTCAAAACAAGGTCAAATTTCTAGGCATGCATATTCTTCGCAAGAAGTTGAATCTTTCCAAATTCTCACTCGTCTCGATACATTGATTGCCTGGTGGTGGGTCCATCGAATATATTTTCGCAAGGTGTGAAGTTAATTTTGAAACACGGGCAAAATTGCAAAACACGGTGAGTCATATTATCTTTGATTATTTTCAAAACATGGTCAAATTTCTAGGCATGCATATTCTTAGCAACAAGTTGAATCTTTCCAAACTCTCACTCATTCTCGATACATTGACTGTGGCCTGGTGGTGGGTCCACTGAACCAATTATCGCAAGGTGAGAAGTCAATTTCGAAGCACAGCGAAAATTTCAAAACACGGTGAGTCATAGTCTCTTTGATTGTTTCCAAAACACGGTCAACTTTCAAGGCATGCATATTATTAGCAAGAAGTTTAATCTTGCCAAACAACTCTCACTCGTTCTCGATACATTGACTGCCTGGTGGTTCCATTGAACAGATTATTGCAAGGTGTGAAGTTAATTTCGAAACGGAACCAAAATTTCAAAACACGATGAGTCATAGTCTCTTTGGTTGTTTCGAAAACACGGTCAAATTTGAGGCATGCATATTCTTAGCAAGAAGTTGAATCTTGCCAAATAACTCTCACTCGTTCTCGATACGTTGACTGCCTGGTGTGTCCATTGAACATATTATCGCAGGGTGTGAAGTTAATTTCGAAACACAGCAAAAATTTCAAAACACGGTGAGTCATAGTCTCTTTGGTTGTTTCTAAAACACGGACAAATTTCGAGGCATTCATATTCTTAGTAAGAAGTTGAAGCTTGCCAAACAACTCTCACTCATTCTCCATACATTGACTGCCTGGTGGGTCCACTGAACAGATTATGGCAAGGTGTGAAGTTAATTTTGAAACACAGCCAAAATTTTAGAACACGTTGACTCATAGTCTCTTTGGTTGTTTTTAAAACACGTTGATATTTCTAGGCATTCATATTCTTAGCAAGAAGTTGAATATTTCCAAACTCTCACGCATCTCGATACATTGACCTCCTGGTGGTGGGTCCACTGAACATATTATCGCAAGGTGTGAAGTTAATTTCGAAACACGGGCAAAATTTCAAAACACGGTGAGTCATAGTCTCTTTGATTATTTTCAAAACACGGTCATATTCCTAGGCATGCATATTCTTGGCAACAAGTTGAATCTTTCCAAACTCTCACTCATTCTCGATACATTGACTGCGGCCTGATGGTGGGTCCACTGAACAGATTATCGCAAGGTGTGAAGTTAATTTCAAAACACAGCCGAAATTTCAAAACACGGTGAGTCATAGTCTCTTTGATTGTTTCCAATACACAGTCATATTTCGAGGCATGCATATTCTTAGCAAGAAGTTGAATCTTGCCAAACAACTCTCACTCGTTCTTGATACATTGACTGCCTGGTAGTTCCACTGAACAGATTATCACAAGGTGTGAAGTTAATTTTGAAACACAACCAAAATTTCAAAACAAGGTGAGTCATGGTCTCTTTGGTTGTTTCCAAAACATGGTCAAATTTCTAGGCATGCATATTCTTAGCAAGAAGTTGAATCTTGCCAAACAACTCTCATTCGTTCTCAATACGTTGACTGCCTGGTGGGTCCACTGAACATATTATCGCAAGGTGTGAAGTTAATTTCGAAACAAGAGCAAAATTTCAAAACACGGTTAGTCATAGTCTCTTTTTTTGTTTTCAAAACATGGTCAAATTTCTAGGCATGCATATTCTTAGCAAGAAGTTGAATCTTTCCAAACTCTCACTCGTCTCCATACATTGACTGCCTGGTGGTCGGTCCACTGAACAGATTTTTGGAAGGTGTGAACTTAATTTCAAAACACGAGCAAAATTTCAAAACACGGTGAGTCATAGTCTCTTTGATTATTTCCAAAACATGGTTAAATTGCTAGGCATGCATATTCTTATCAAGAAATTGAATCTTTACAAACTCTCACTCGTTCTCGATACATTAACTGCCTGGTGGTGGGTCGACTGAACAGATTATTGCAAGGTGTGAAGTTAATTTTGAAAGACAGCCAAAATTTCAAAACACGGCGAGTCATAGTCTCTTTCGTTTATTTGAAAACACGGTGAAATTTCACGACATGTATATTCTTAGCAAGAAGTTGAATCTTGCCAAACAAATCTCACTCGTTCTCGATACATTGACTGCCTGGTGGGTCCACTGAATAGATTATCACAAAGTGTCAAGTTAATTTCAAAACACAGCCAAAATTTCAAAACACGGTGAGTCATAGTATCTTTGTTTGTTTTCAAAACATGGTTACATTTCTGGGCATGCATATTCTTAGCAAGAAGTTGAATCTTTCCAAACTCTCACTCGTCTTGATACATTGACTACTTGGTAGTGGGTCCACTGAACAGATTTTTGCAAGGTGTGCAGTTAATTTCGAAACACGGGCAAAATTTCAAAACACTGTGAGTCATAGTCTCTTTGATTATTTTCAAAAGATGGTCAAAATTTCTAGGTATGCATATTCTTAGCAAGAAATTGAATCTTTCCAAACTCTCACTCGTTCTCGATAGATTGACTGGGCCTGGTGGTGGGTCCACTAAACGGATTATCGCAAGGTGTGAAGTTAATTAAGAAACACAGCTAAAATTTCAAAACACGGTGAGACATAGTCTCTTTGATTGTTTCCAAAACATGGTCAAATTTTGAGGCATGGATATTCTTAGCAAGAAGTTGAATCTTGCAAAACAACTCTCACTCATTCTCAATACATTGACTGCCTGGTGGGTCCACTGAACAGATTATCGCAAGGTGTGAAGTTAATTTCGAAATATAGCCAAAATTTCAAAACACGGATAGTCATAGTCTCTTTGATTGTTTGCAAAACACGGCCATATTTCGAGGCATGCATATTCTTAGCAAGAAGTTGAATCTTGCCAAACAACTCTCACTCGTTCTTGATACATTGACTGCCTGATGGGTCCACCGAACAGATTATGGCAAGATGTGAAGTTAATTTCGAAACACAGCCAAAATTTCAGAACACGGTGAGTCATAGTCTCTTTGGTTGTTTTCAAAACAAGGTCAAATTTCTAGGCATGCATATTCTTAGCAAGAAGTTGAATCTTTCCAAATTCTCACTCGTCTCGATACATTGATTGCCTGGTGGTGGGTCCATCGAATATATTTTCGCAAGGTGTGAAGTTAATTTTGAAACACGGGCAAAATTGCAAAACACGGTGAGTCATATTATCTTTGATTATTTTCAAAACATGGTCAAATTTCTAGGCATGCATATTCTTAGCAACAAGTTGAATCTTTCCAAACTCTCACTCATTCTCGATACATTGACTGTGGCCTGGTGGTGGGTCCACTGAACCAATTATCGCAAGGTGAGAAGTCAATTTCGAAGCACAGCGAAAATTTCAAAACACGGTGAATCATAGTCTCTTTGATTGTTTCCAAAACACGGTCAACTTTCAAGGCATGCATATTATTAGCAAGAAGTTTAATCTTGCCAAACAACTCTCCCTCGTTCTCGATACATTGACTGCCTGGTGGTTCCATTGAACAGATTATTGCAAGGTGTGAAGTTAATTTCGAAACAGAACCAAAATTTCAAAACACGATGAGTCATAGTCTCTTTGGTTGTTTCGAAAACACGGTCAAATTTGAGGCATGCATATTCTTAGCAAGAAGTTGAATCTTGCCAAACAACTCTCACTCGTTCTCGATACGTTGACTGCCTGGTGTGTCCATTGAACATATTATCGCAGGGTGTGAAGTTAATTTCGAAACACAGCAAAAATTTCAAAACACGGTGAGTCATAGTCTCTTTGGTTGTTTCTAAAACATGGACAAATTTCGAGGCATGCATATTCTTAGTAAGAAGTTGAAGCTTGCCAAACAACTCTCACTCATTCTCCATACATTGACTGCCCGGTGGGTCCACTGAACAAAATATGGCAAGGTGTGAAGTTAATTTTGAAACACAGCCAAAATTTTAGAACACGTTGACTCATAGTCTCTTTGGTTGTTTTTAAAACACGTTGATATTTCTAGGCATTCATATTCTTTGCAAGAAGTTGAATATTTCCAAACTCTCACGCATCTCGATACATTGATCTCCTGGTGGTGGGTCCACTGAACATATTATCGCAAGGTGTGAAGTTAATTTCGAAACACGGGCAAAATTTCAAAACATGGTGAGTCATAGTCTCTTTGATTATTTTCAAAACACGGTCATATTCCTAGGCATGCATATTCTTGGCAACAAGTTGAATCTTTCCAAACTCTCACTCATTCTCGATACATTGACTGCGGCCTGATGGTGGGTCCACTGAACAAATTATCGCAAGGTGTGAAGTTAATTTCAAAACACAGCCGAAATTTCAAAACACGGTGAGTCATAGTCTCTTTGATTGTTTCCAATACA